>OX376325.1:5015000-10015000 GCA_947369225.1 Hofmannophila pseudospretella
TGTAATATTGTTTCGATTTAAATTATACTTTTATAATTTTGTGATCTTTTTGATTGGGGTGCATCCCTTACGGAAATCAAGACTCGGGCGGCGAGTTTCACAGAAATTGGTTTAGTAGCGCCCTCTATTTTAAAATCTTTGTCCCTGCGTGTATTAGTTTACAGCCAAGAACGAAAGTGGTAGGGATAAGTGGAAGAATCCCGGGCAGATCCCTTAGGCCACGAGGAATACCCCCGGAACGGACTTGAATTCCAATACCCACTGTGAATTCCAAAATTTCGAGTACGATTCGGCACCAATCAACTGGTCCGTCACACAAATTCGGCTTAAAAAGTCCCGTTCGCAATTAATAGAAATCGAATTAAAAATGTCTGGAATTTCAAAATAAAAAGTGGGTAGCTTTTAACATTTTTTATTGATCTGAGTCCATCACTTTTGCGGTGCACTCTGGTTAGAGCTCTTGGAATCGCGAATAGATGCCGACCGCCTGCGTTTCAGCTCCTCTTGACGACGAACCTGAAAATTAACGTAAACATAATAATTATTGGTTCAACAGGTTATAGAAATCATTTTTGCATCAATGAAGACCCTAAAATAACTATAAAACATATTTTACTACTGGTGTAGTCCAAGTACCTATGATAAGATATTTAAAATCTTTATACATACATATTTATATTCTATAAAAAATAAAGGGTCTTTATTGATGCAGTTAAAGTATGGAAGACTTCCAATCTTTGTGGCAACCAATATACAACATTCATGAAAGTGATAGTAGAAATGTAGTTTAACAAAGATTGCGATTTTGAACTGTCGCGTTCTTTGGTATTGTGACAATATATGAGCGAACCTTACGTATAACGTTGGTATCAGGTTCCAAAGCGCCCTAATTGCAATTTTCCTCTATAATAGTACCACTGAAAGTACATAATAGGAAATGGATTTGGGAGACTTGGAATAGGCCATTCAATACATACTGATGCCATAGAAAATGAACAAAAAAGCCAGCTATATTATTAGCGTTGTCAACAATCGTCTGCTGCAGAGGATGGAAGTCTTCCTCTTCCTCACCATATAATATTGTTTTGTCGCTGATTTAATACCTCAACTTACATCAAAACCAAGCCGAGGGGTAAGACACAGCACCTTGCTCTTACAGCTAAATATTATTTCCACAAATGAGTTTATGGTCATGTGATATCAGCTGTACATAGAATAGCAAACTTTTATTTATGATGTTATGAAATGATGAAACCAAACCATTGCACATTTCTTCAAAATGATGATGATTTATTTTCACGAGCTCCCAGAAACAGGGTACTTCACGACATTCGACAAGTTCTTCAGAATCCGAATAGTCACTTTATTTATAATACTAAATAAATAAATGACACGAAATAATAGCCCAGTGTCCCTACGCCCATAAAATAATTAAGTCACTCATGGGTAATCTTACCAGTAATAAATTATTTTAAGTATAGCTACAAAAAAATTCTAACATGAGGAAAACTGATTTTTAAATTACTTCAAAGGTACCCATGAAAACTTAATAAATTTTAGACTACAACCAATCCAGAGCACAACCCTCCACTCCCTCCCAAAAAAAAAACCACCATAACCAAAGATTATTCATCATAAGGTAAGGAGAAATTAATGTCGTACGATAAACAAATGACCCCAGTAATATATTTCGTTTCAGAATGTCACCGCCTCTAATTAGCGTGGGTTCGTCGATCTATGACCAGAAATACTTTTTGTAACAATTGCAAGTTTCGGTGGGTGCCAGTTAATCGCTACCTTTATTCCTCCATACCATAAGAGTATTTTTGATGAGTAGTTGATAATTTCATGACAGTACCTTGGACTCCTTCTTCCTCTGGGCCAGCAATTTAGCGTAATCAGCCTCAGCAGACTTGCGCTTGGCCAGGCGCTTCTTCTTAAGCGCCAGGCGGTGACGTCTGCGCTGCAGCACTACTGGTGTAACTAACCTCTGGATCCTGGGGGCCTATAACGATAATAGCTTTGACATTTCAGTTGTGAAAACTTGGTTATGGTTATAATCAGGTAGACAAGCAGATGGTGCCCCTGATTACCATCAGGGGCTTAACAGTGACCATCATCCCTTATAAACAACAGCAACACAAGATGTGTTGCGACCAAAGACCGTAAAAAAATATGCATTGCTGATCTTGTAAAGGGTCTTCTAATGTCTCTTACAGTTGGAATACATCACCGCACAGAAGTGGATGGAGACAATTATTTGGCAAAACACTCAGTATGATGGTCACTATCCAATCAAGGAGATTCTGAACAGCTAAACTAATAATTTTGTTTGGCACTCTAAAAGGAGACAGACAATGGCATCTGAATCTGTTGCTTGGTGCCAATATTATTTTCCCTGATGCTGCTGTTTACAAATCTTGCAGAAATTGAAAACAATATGTAAATCAGGGACTTTACTTCTGATACAGCTTTAATAAAAATCGGTCAAACCTACTCACCTTGTATCTGGGCTTAGCATTTTCCTTGCCCTCTTTGGCGGGGAGGAGGCGTTTGACTACGTAACGGCGAACATCGTCCTCTTTGCTCAGATTGAACAGCTTGCGGATTTTGGATGCACGTTTGGGGCCTAGACGACGGGGGACATTGCCGTCAGTCAATCCAGGGATTTCCTGCAAAACATTTTAGATTGTGTTCTAAAAAATCATAATCAGGTCCTCAGGTTTTGTTGAAAATTGCCATAATAACAATGCAAAAAGGTATATCCAACTAAACACAAGTATTTCTGCTAAATGGGTAAGCTTTTTTTTATGACTATGATGCTATGACGGGGCCAATAGCTTGCTATGGCTTTCAACTTGTTTGTTTATAATTGATTCAGCTTCCAAGTTATTGAATAGTCATAAGAACTTGGTAAAATAATGTCTGGTACTAATTTTGGAATGTCACTGGCACAAGTCGTAATCAATGACAATTCCATAGTATCAGTTAATATT
Organism: Hofmannophila pseudospretella; assembly: GCA_947369225.1. NCBI lineage: Eukaryota > Metazoa > Arthropoda > Insecta > Lepidoptera > Oecophoridae > Hofmannophila > Hofmannophila pseudospretella. The sequence goes on from OX376325.1 coordinate 5,017,997, forward strand.
CCCTGGCGCATATAATTACTCAGATTTGGGTATCTGAGAAACAGTAAGAACAGGGTTATAGAAATAAATATTACCATTGATGTGATTTGATAATCTTTAAGCTTGATAAAAAATAACTATAAGATAAACTTCAAAATCTTTAGATCATAGAGAATGTACCAGACAAAACCTGATGATTACCAAAATTCTAAGCACTAGAGATATTGAAAATTCTCTTTAATCTGGTGGCGTAAATTTAGTAACAACTGCTAAATGGCAACCTTTTTAATGCTCATTATTTGTTCTGCAATGTATGGTTTAATATGAATAAAGGTACATACCTGGGCACCCTTGCGAACAATGACGAGGGCCAACACAGACAGGTTAGCATCGACAATGCAGCCACGGACAGACTTGCGCTTCCTCTCACCATCACGACGTGGTCTGTAGCATGAGTGACCCTTGGACATCAATAGACGTACACGACCTGAAAGATAATTTGAACAAAGACTTGCACTAAACCTCTAAAGCAGCAATGTCGGAGTTATGGAGGGGGGTGCGAAGAAAAGTCAGAAGGTGCCCACTTTATTGGGCTCTGTGTGGTTGTCATAATGCAACCTAACATAACCTAATACGTGTGAGTCGGTTTTGTGTCCATTATGGTTTAATTAAAGTTAATTTTTTAGGTTGTCATAATGCAACCTAACATAACCTAATATGCGTGAGTCGGTTCTGTGTCCATTATGGTTTAATTAAAGTTAATTTTTTAGTTTGAATTTTTCTAACTCTTTTTCCCCCCCAACCATAAAATGCCCTAAATATACTTATAAAAGTCCAAGACTCATCACTTTTTAACTAAAAATGTTTTGTTACTTTCGATTTCTATTTTCTGACCTAAATAAAAAAAGTTGATACCAAAATCTGCAGATATTTTTTTAATGGTACACAGATCTAGAAAAAACTTACTGTTGGTCAGGACTCCCTGCTTCATGGGGAAACCCTGTTTGTCGTTACCACCGGCGACGCGGAGCACATAGCCTTTCCATTCATCGCCTAACTGGTCCGCCTCGACTTCAGCGCCCATGCGCTTCTCGTAGAAGATACGGAGCTTGTGCTCGTCCACCACTTCGAACAGCTTTTGACATCCCGTTGCCGGGTACGAGACGTTCAGCTACAAAAACAAATTAGAGGTTATAAACACAAGTCACATCAAAACATGTAAAAATCACATATATTAATCTAAAAGGTAGCACAAACAGTAAATCAAGCTGTAATCTTTGAGCACTATTTAAATCATACGAATAAAATAATAATCGCGGCATGAAAGTTTCACTCCTCGACACGGTACACTGCATCGGTTTTTTTCTGAGAAATCAGCACACATATCGACGTAAATTTAGTTTGATAAATTAGTTTGGCGTAGTTGTTGTGGTTATATCAAAATATTTCAATAGTTTTCTAAGGAAAAATAGGAAATAAATAACAAGAACCTTCATGACTGCGAAACGATCCTTTGAACGTCAGCCATGAAAAAGAACCAGAGAGAAATATAGACTTCCCGATTAGAGAAAAAATAAAATAAAGTCACCCATACACATTCCAACCATAGATAAACACGAAAAATCCCAGAAAAGCTTGCATGAACGCACTCACAAACGCGCCACAAAAGTAGTATTGTAGAATTTTAAAGGTCTATCCACACATATCCGGGTCCGGGCCCCGTCAGTGTTCCGCCAGTCAGGGACGGGAAAAAATTGCTTACATAGGTATATTCGTTCACATTTGTCCTTGTCAGGTCATCAGGTGCATGGATCCGAGTCCTCAGTGTCCCGTAGCGTTGGCTCCGTCAGTGCTATTCGATTTTTACGTAACCCGGACGACATTAACGTGAATCAAAATATACCTACGTAGTATCTCTAACTGACAGATGCCGTGCGTGTCGATCTCTCTAATATGTGTGAACACAGATAACTGATGTGTACGTCCCTGATGGTCCCGTGGGGCTCTGTGCCCACAGAGCCCGGATGGCCGGATCCCGGAAGGCCCTGGCCCGGATATGTCTGGATCTTGGTCTGGATAGACCTGCCAAATTAAATGTGTAGGAAAAAATATCTGATTCGGTTATTTTAGAGATTGCCGAACGGCAACACTGATGAGCAAAAAGGGTTGAACCCAGACCCGTAAAAATATACAAAAAGGAGCAGCATACATACATAACAGTCTGCAGAGCTGTCTCGCTTTACATCTCTGGTCACTGAACATACATAGGTACCTTATATATTACATACAATCACTAAGTTTTATCTGTGGTCTGTCTGCCTGTGAGTGGCAGACAGGCAAATAAAGCTTAAATTAGTCTGGCAGGGCAGAACAAGCACAGCACAGCAGTCAGTCAGTCAACCAACTTACTTATTTTAGAGATTGTGGTTTCTAAATTTTTCTGAGTAAAATAAGAATTAATTGTAAATTGCTACATTCGCAGAAAAAATATAAATAAACCCACAAAGTTTTTCAGCTCGATTCTCGTTTCCCCCCTAGAAGCACGAAATCTTGCAGAATGAATAGCGAAGAAAACGATAAAGAGCTGGTTCACAGGCAACATGTGAAGTATTTCATGAGATTTCTCAACATTCTGCCTTCATCGTTATCCTCTCACGATACTACAAGGTAAGGAATCATGTTTATTTTTCTGTTTGTAAACCTTTGATTGTCCAGTCATTAGGAAGAATTGCTTACTACCTCCACTCACAGTACCTAGCATCTATTAACAATTTTTGTCCACTCTTTACCTACCTGTATATTTAGTTGCAAAAGCATACCTATGATCATATTTACATTTTATTTCAGTCATATAAAACAACTTCCCACAGATTGAAAATGTGAATCAATGGATTCACATTTTCATACAGCTTTACATTCCGCGTAATTTTCCTATTACTCAACTCATAAGCACTTATGAGCCTGTATATAACCATATGGTAAAATAAGGTCAGTAAGTTTTTATGACTTTCTAAAATTTCAGAGTAACAATTGCTTACTTTGCTGTATCAGGACTGGACGTGCTTGGGTCAATATCATCAATTACCTTGGAACTGAGGTCTCGGATCATTGAATGGATCTACAGGCTTCAAATACACCCCAACAAAGAGAGTAAGCTTTTAAACATCATCAACAACATCACACAACATCCTAGTGGTGATGGCAGGCAGAAACTAAATTTCTTCCAGTTTCTGCCTGCCATCACCACTAAGATGTACCAATGTGTAAAGCTGTACAAGAGAAAGAAGTGGACAGCAATGGTTCAAATTCTAACCCTAACCCAGGGCTCGCATCATTCAGTCTTGTGTGGCCTATAATTGTTTCAACCTTAGTGGTTTTGGTATCTTCCCATAATTTTATAATCAAATAAAATGCATTCAGTAAAAAACAGTCTTAGGTACTTACACCTGCATTAGACAATATATTTGATTTATTTTTACTCATCATCATTTACTTTAAATTGAAAAGTAAATCAGACATGATATACCTACATTTGTTCATGGTCAGAAATAAAACTTGTAATTTTATCTGCTACCAACTAGTACCACTACTAGTTTTTCAAGGCTTCTGTGAGGACAAATTTTGAATATTGATTAAAGATACAAATAAGTAAATTGTTTTTCCGTTTTGTTTTATAGCCTTTTTAATAAGGTAAAATAGGTATTCAAAGTACATGTACTTAAATTTATGAGCAAATCTCTCAACATTATCTTTATTACTTTGAATCAGCATTCAAAGCTCAGGGAATTAATTGATAAGCCAGTAGATGCCTAGTAAACACCATAAAAGTGTATGTTATACTACCTAGTAAAATGTAGGTACTAAACAAACATGAAAGTACCTAAATAACATGAATTATCGGGTTAAGTTTAATGCTACTGGTTTCTTATCATTTAATAAGAATGATATAAATGTTGCTGTAGAAACATTGCTCAGTTTATTTTGTATATGTCACTGTATTTAAATTTATTACAGTGTTTACAGACCTTGTCATACATTCATTAAATCTTGTTAAATTGTTATAAATACTTTGTTTAACAACACCTGACATACATCACGTTTTCCAAAAGTAAATATTCATATTCATAGTCTAGAATCTAGACTCTAGATGGATAATAAACTACAAAGTATGTATATGTAAATATGTATTACCAATCTGACCTATATACCAATGATAATTAGATATAGTGTCTGCACGATCTGTGCATACCATCAAAAATGCTTTAGATGATAATATTATGGATAGATAAGGGAAGGAAGGGGTATTCATTCAGTCAGTTCAAAGTCAGTTACATTGTTATTTATCAGTTTTCTTCTTGGTACCATCAGTGGTGAGACTAATTGTAACTTGTAACTACAAGTCTGTCGCTACATTTTGAAATGAATGAAGAACATAGTTTGTTAAAATAGTTTAAATAGATTAATTCAATCTGTCTGATAATATATTTAAATAAATGATTAAGTATTATTATAATGGTTGGCGTAAGACCTCCGAATTCAATGGAACCTACGAATATATCATAAATAACACGCTATGTCTTTGCGGGGTAGGCAGTGAGAATGGAGTGCCACGAATCCCTGTCTGGCTTCCTCAACAGTCATTCGTCGTTTCACACATGCGAGCCGTTGGGGTTGTCTGCTCTGTATATTAAAATCTGTAAGTCTGATCTTCAAAGGTTAGTTTAGGACGACCCCGGCTTTTCCTTATACTAATAGATCATTATGATATTTCAGATGGCGACATGTCGATGTGCGGATTCCAAGGGTCGTCCACCATAAACATCGAGCTTGACCCAGCCAGCAGTCACTACCGCTGTGGACACCTCGCTATGACATACACCGGCTTGTGCATACTGCTGGCGTTGGGAGATGACTTGTCCAGGATCAACAAGAAAGCTTTAGTTAAAGGTATATACACCTTTTAATTTTCCAATTTAATAAATATAATATACAAACTTATAATATACAAAAAAGGAGCGTCGATGGGCTAGTGGCTAGTTCGGGTTCGAAACCATGCAATGTGCCATGTACCAATAAGTTATTCGGATTTTTTCGATTACTTATGAGTATGTACATTTATCGACTGCTCTAACGGTGAAAGAAAACGCCCGCGCCGTGAGAGGTTTTCTCTGATGAAATCTGCAGCATGTCTGAGGAAATTAAAAGTTTCCGAAGGCGTGTGAAATCCACCAATCAACACTGGGCCCGCTCGGTGGATCAAGGCCCTTATCCCCCTTGTGCAAGGGGATGTCTGTGCCCCAACAGTGGGAACATTAATTAGCTGATGATGATGAATATACAAACGAGTGTGAGTGTTTATAGCACAGAAATCAGACTATAATACAGTAAGCACTCCTTTTAATAATTACATGACTGACCCAATTCATGCACCAAATGAAACATGGTTTTCATATTGAAATTGGTATTTGACTAATTTTTTTTTATTCCTTCAATTAACTTACATGGACAGCCTGAAGAAGGATCTAAAATTAGTTTTTCGATATCTCAACTAACATCAGAGATATTAATTATTTAAGTTAGTACTGGAGAGATGCTCATGCTCTGTCCCTTTTTAGCATAACAGTTCTTTATATGTAGCCAGGATCTGTTTGTATGGCGCTATTACATAGTGACGTCAAAATGTAATATTGCCGTTTCTTTCTATCGTCTGATTTTTGATTGCATGAAGCTATTTTATTTTTCAAATAATTTCAATTCTGTTTCACATTTGACTATACATTTATGTCTATTTCTTAATTTTTAAGAAATGTTAATAATATTTGTTACTTGGAAACTACGTAAATTAAGTGACAATCAATAGTTTAGTACCTCCAAAGATGGAGAACATCCATTGGTTTCCTTTTCCCTCTTCATATAAATTGACGTATTGTCTTTCCATCTCCTTTCTCCTCTCGCGTTATATAGGGAGAAGCACTACATCAACTAGGACCTCTTACCCACAAGAAGGTTTATGTACTGTGTTAAGGCCTAATCCATCATACCGTACCATTAGCACACTTGTTTCATATTTCATGCTTTTCTTTTTCGGACGTTTTTCGTTCCTTTGTCAGTATTATTCATATTGCCACTCTACCATTGTAATATAATTATTTAATTATATTTTCCAGGAGTAACAGCCCTCCAGACAGAAGAGGGTAACTTCGCCGCTACGCTGTCCGGCTGCGAGTCAGATATGCGGTTCGTGTATTGCGCCGCTTGTGTTTGCTACATCCTGAACGATTGGTCTGGGTTCGACATTGAAAAGGCAACTGAATATATCATCAAGTCTATTGTAAGTTTTTCTACGTCATAGCTTTATACTCTGTTTATTTTAGCGACCTAACATAGAAAACGAATAGTCGGCGCGTTATTGACCAGTGCTAAGGGTTTAACGTTTCCCATTGGCTATTCTCTTGTACCTCTATTTAATGGCAGTAAGAAAAAGAAGCCTATGCTAGGTAAAAAATACACAAAGTAGGTATAGAAAGTTTTAGTTCACTTTGTTATCGAAGTAAGTAGCTTCCACTCCAACCCAAAAGATAGGGCTCTTTTGGAGCCCTACCTAGAGTCCGTCAAGTGGATCTCGCACAATGCGCCAATAGTGCCTTGCAAAAAAAAAGTGGATCTCGCCGCCTGCGTTGGGTAAAACCTACGCGTATGGCAAAAAAAAAAAGAAATGTCATCTGACATTTTGTGTCATTAAGGGGCGCTTGCGCGAAAGTGCGGGTTAAATCTGCTTAACCTGGGTTAGCTAACCCCTGCGTTAACTCGCGAATTGTCTATTATTTCTTATAAAATGTCTCAGGGTTTGCGTTGGTTCAAGACATTTTTGAGACTTAACCCGGGTTAGGCAACTCTTGGGTTTTCTCTTAACTGGACTTTCGTGCAAGCTGGCCTTAGTGTTGCTTACTGTTGATTTTTGATTCCCATTACCCAAAGCAGGCGGCGAGATCCGCTTGACGGACTTTAGTGGTAGTAAATACATAAACAAGAAATAATATTGAATTATATTTCGGATAACATTTCATTTAACACAGTTACATCAATAGAAGTACGTCCTAAACCTTTTTAAAGAGTAGGTAGTATAGAGTAAAGAACCCTGGGGAACTGCCCTCCCTTCATACCCTCCACCTTCCGCCAAAGGTGCTCCGGACTCTCACTCTCTAAGCAACAGTTCTCCCCAGTCTTGGCCAAATTCCTAGGGTATTCAGCCATTTCCCTGTGACATATAGATGTATTGTTTCAGGGTTATGACTACGGAATAGCTCAGTGCCCGGAGCTAGAATCTCATGGAGGAACAACCTTCTGTGCTCTTGCCACCCTCAGTCTCACGAACCAACTGGACAAACTGTCCGAACAGCAAACCGAAGGCTTAAAACGGTGGCTACTTTTCAGACAAGTTGACGGCTTTCAAGGCAGACCTAACAAACCAGTCGACACATGCTACAGTTTCTGGGTAGGTGCCTCTTTGAAAATACTAGACGCCTTACATATGACCAACTATGCGGGCAATAGAAGGTACGTCTACGAAACCCAAGATTGTGTCGTCGGTGGATTCTCAAAATGGCCGGACACCTGTACGGATCCCATGCACACATATCTCGGATTGGCTGGTTTGAGTTTGATAGGGGAAAATGGATTGATTGAAATAGTTCCAACGTTGAATATAACGCACAGAGCGTTGGAACATTTAAAAACTTTGCACGATCAGTGGGCCTGTGAATCATAGCTTCCTTTTAGTTTTAGACCTCGGATTTGTATAGCGGAACGCGTAAATTGTTGTTAGGAGGTAATTACTATTTAAGTAATGTAAATAATCATGTTCTTCAAGATAAACCTGTCACAATAGGATCCAGTTAGCAGGGATCGAAAGCGGTTACCCGAATCCCATTTTGCAGCAATTAACAGTAGAAAGATATGGGTTTTTGATCAAAATAATTTATTGTAGATTCTACCTTAACGGCATGTGTTTTGTATTCAATTTAGCATGTGCTTCAAAATAAATTCAGGTACCCTTTTCGGTCTCTGTCAGTTAGTACTTAAAATTCAGCGAAATAATATGTATGGAGTGGTAATTGAAGACTAAAAATGGCGCCCACCAAAATGTAGTGCAGAGGACGGAGTCGCAATACATATTTGGTGCGAAAAGTGAACGTTATCGTTGATTGACCACCACGCAGTGACGCGTTGTTTGTTTGTTTGTTGTATGGTTAGTGGCCAACCTATTGTCAGAGTTGTTCAGGCCACCTTTAGGCCTCTGACATGGCCTACGACTGCTTTCGAACGACAACAACCGAGACCGACTGTTTAACGTGCCCTCCGAAGTACGGAGGGGCTCAAATGTTATGTGCCACTAACGGTCACCCATGACCTCGCCTGACGTGGCTTAACTTGCTCGATCACTTTATGACCTTGCTCGCAACTAGGCTATGTGGCCAGGCAGCGACTGTGGCGTTTATCAGAACCATATTGTTGAGGCTGTTTGTCGTTTGTTTCTTGTATGGGAATAGGAGACAATCCTGCAATGTTTTACCACTAGAGGCGCCACTAGCACAACGGTACGTAGCCAATCAACATGCAGATACGTTCCTTTCCACCAAATCTTTTTTTATCCTTCAGACTCGCTCCACGCTGTCTTATCAGATTTGTTAGGTTTGCGATTTTGATATGGCCATATGATATCATTACAATTTTGCTATAGCTTTGAGAAATTATATTTAATTAATCCAAATAACGATAAATTTGTGGTATCTTCAAAAATAAATTGCTTTTCTGTTTAAGGAGTGTGCTAGTGGCGCCATCTACGCAACGCTTAGCGTTTTATGTCATATTACGTCTCCTTGCATATTAATTCGCTGTTAAAAATGGTGTTTATGAACAGGTGCTACCAATAGAAGGTACTCAGTGCCTCACTATGTCAAATGTTTAACAACGAGTGAAATATTTTAGCGTTAATAGTACAATGTAAAATATCTCACATAGTGCCATATAATTTTACAATGGCGTATGTTTTACAATTCAATTAGATAGGTGTTTATGAAAATTTCGCACAAATACTTGTAACTTTAAGTGTTTCCATGGTAAGGTAGTTTTCACACTTACCTATAGACTTTAGAAGCCGAGCGAGAAGAAATATATCTAAAGAAAGAAGAATGAATATTCGAGTTGATAGTTTAAATAACTATCAATCAATCAAGTGTTGAGATTTTTTTGTATATTATAAAATTAGAAGGTTTTTAACCACGCAAGATCAAATTTCAATTATAAAATTTTCTCGGTATGCAGTTTGAATGTTTGTGATGGCCAAAATCGTTTGGATCGAGTATTATTGCGTTGGAGAAAATCTGTTAAATGTTTTCTTTAAATTAAGCCCTTATGCTGAGCTGGTGTACCCTTTTTGGCACTGTACCGCACCGGATGTTCTGTGCTGCATGTATTAATCTTGTATACTTCTGTATTGTGTTCTATATTCTGGTGTTTACAGTGCTAAATAAACGTTTTCAATTTTAATTTATAATTGGGTAGACTAAAGGAGATCGTGCTCAAGTACTAACTTTTGAAAATATCTAAATTAAATCTAAACTATTTCTGTTACTCTCAGTCCTATGTTACAATAGACAAGAAAGAGCGTGACAACGCACTTTGTAAGGGCCAACTCTGTACGTGGGATACTTACAGTCGACCACAGGTCAATTTACCCAAAACGTCACAACTTGTGAATCAGAAAGAAACCATGTTAAGTTAACATAAGGTTGAGATTTGAACGAAGAAATTTGACAGATGGTATACTTTAGCTAGTGGTCGACTAAAGTATACCATCGATATCGATGTACAGTGGGCTACACATCAGGCTATATATATATATATATATATATATATATATATATATATATATATATATTCACCGGTTCCAGCGCCGGTTCGGTTTGCTGCAGCCAATCACAAGCGTTCCGCTCTCCCCACTTGAAGTCCGCGTCTCGTCTCGCCTTGTGATTGGCTGCAGCGAACCGAGCCTGTCGTCGTATAGTCCTAAACTTAGATATCATTTTAACGTCATAACTAATAACCAACATTGGATAACTCACCGCATGTGATCCCCTTGCCTTTAATGAAGATGGATTCGCTCCCATACAAAGTGAGGCTCTGCGATTTAACTTTTTAATTTACAAAAAAATATATCACATTTATACAGAAGTAAATAAAATATTTATAACACGATAGCCCAAATTAAGATAAAAATACTGATATCATTATTATTTCCTAAAAACCTAGAATCATTTTGTAATTAATAAAAATGTCAGATGTGACTTTCACTTGACCTTGATCGACAATCGTATCGTATCGTATTTTGTCAATAGTTTAGGTTTCTGGAAATAATGAATAGCAAATAGTGTATGAAATACTGGAAAAAATACAATTATTTCACGTATTTCTTGTTATCTGGAAGGCGATTCTCGCAGCGTTCGACATACAGAAGTCGAGCGCTACGAACTTCTTGTCGGGCTCACATGTAATGTGAGAAAATGAGATAGGACTATTGTCGAATTCGACATTCTACTACGAGAATCGCTGTCCTGCCCTTTTGAAATTAAACAAAAAGTTTTCATACGTAGACTGAATAAAAACTCCTTGATACTTGGGCACATGGACATGGCCTCCCTGGGGGAGGCCATGTCTTTTAGTAACGACTTCTATATTTATTATTTTCTACAGAAATTCGGCTTATGTCATGTTTATTTCGTTTGAGATAAGAACTGTTTGACAGTAAAAATGCCCGTGTTATAATATCTATATAATTTTGGCATCACATTCGTACTCAGTCAACCGAGATGGTGCTATAAATGCGTCTATTTAATAATACTGGGTGTAACATGTAAGGGAACCCACCATTTCCTATAACGGGTGAAGGTAACCTGGACTCATGACCACTGCCACTGGTACTTTTATAAAATGTGTTAAGGAGATCGTAATGAAAAAAGTTTCATACCTATCGTGTGTGGTAATTTGCATAAGTATAACTTAACAATAGTTTTGGTCACGGATCCAGGACAAATACACACAACGTAATATTTCCGCAATATGGCGATCGTTTAGAAATGGGTAAATTGGTCGTTCAAGGTAATTTTCTGTTGGAAGTTAAGCACAAAATTGAATACTTACCTACGAATTTAATTTTTTCGGCACTTTCACCCCTGATGCGTTATAATAATGGTGCATTTCCTAACATCCTTTATTTATCAATTATTAATATTATAATCCGCATTTATTGTTTGATTACTATTGCCTTGTATTATATAAGTTTTATTAACGACAGTTTTGATTGTTGTTGTTTCATGAATTTGCCATGTTTGCACTTTTAAAGAGGCATACATACGTAAAATGTTTGTATTAATCATTAAATAAATGGAGATCTTAGTGTTAGGGATTGTTATAATATTATGAATAATTTTGCGCTACAAATATATGAATTATTTGATTTGATTATGAACTATTCTGTTGTGATCGCATTTATTTTTTGTTTTTAATTATAATGAAGATTTTATTCAGAATATTTATTTCAGTTCTATATTTTTACGATTTTTCTCCCATAAGCAAGAGTTTATTTCGGTATGATTCGCAAGATTATTTGAACCTTACAAATCGATATCGTGGTCCCTCATCATTGAACGAATGACTGAAGTCAGTCGACAATCTATTCAATGATTTAGTCTATGATGAAAGAAAAAAATAGTCTTTTTTTATACATTTTTATTTACTACTAAACCCCCATTTGACCTCGATCTCGCCTGATGGTAAGCGACGATGAGGTCGACGATGGAGCATGCGGGTCCAGTAAATGCCTATTCACTCTGGCCTTGAAGATCCCAAGGTTGTAGGTTTCGGGAAATACAGTCTCCCTCCTCTAGGGCGAACCCGCGTTCGTTCCTTCACGATAACCACATTGACTGCTGTTTTAATTCTTATTTACTCTAAGGTGTAACAAAAACTATCGTGTCTATGTGTCTAACACGTGCGGAAAGACTACGTGTCACACTCATGTATGCAAAATAACACTCGTTGCGACAATTTGGTCGTTCCCGCACTAGTTACTAACTAGTAGTTAGACAATTTCTCTCGCCAGAGAGTAGTAGTGTTCTGTGGACAATCTACTATTACGACGTTCTCCAATATTCAGAACATCATCAAACCGAAGAGGACCAAAAGAAAAATTGTCTTGTAATTACTTTTTAATTAGTTATCCGAATTTATTAACTGCTAATGACGTTGTAGCGATGAGCCCGGGCCGCTGCCGGGACAATTAGCCGTGTCACCGGGACAATAGAGTTTAATGGAAAATGTAAAGTTTTCCCGCGATCCGGGACGCAAGCGGGAACTTTGCGTTTTTTATCGCCGGGACCTCCATAGCTTCAGATGGCTAACTTTTGAACTCCTTTTTGTGTGGAATTGCTTTTATCTAAGTGGAAAATTCGAAGCGTCTAGAAATTGCGGAATTCTTACAACTTAAGGAATTTTTAGATGATGCAAGTAGTGAATTTTTACCCGACTGCCGAAGGAGGAGGGTAATGTTTTTTGTTGTAAGTATAAAAGGAGAGTAGACGAGCAAACGGGCCAGCTTTTTTTGCGAAAATGGCAGATTGGCAACTGCCTTGGATGTGATATTTATAGATAAACTTGCCATTTTCCTTTTAAATGCAATAGTTTTTTTTCTAGGGCTTAAGTAAGTAACTAAGTACATAGTACAGGCGGTACCATTGTGATGGGTCAGTATGGGGAACTTTGAAACTATAGAGATAAAGGAATATGTTCTAAGGAACCTTCACGTCGATTTTAGTGTTGAGAAAAACTGCCTTCATAGATTAAAGAAAAACTCATACACGACTCGGGAATCGAACCCGGTCATTTTCAGAAAAAAGCGTATTGTATTTTATTACGAAAATAGATAGCGTAGATTGTAAGGAATAGACTTTGCTATGGAACCTTGTGTCTACAACTATTAAAAAATGCTAAATTTAATAATTTTATGCTATTCCGGACGTTTTGTTATCTATCATATCAGTTCATATTATTAATGATACCAACGTAAACAATTGATTGAAGAGTCCACTTAAAACTAACGCTTACCTACTCATTTACATAATTTGAAAAAGGAATACCGATTGTCGTGACTACGTACCAGCAAAAATTTATAGATTTAAAAATGGAATGTGAACGCTTTGGTTTGCCAGGCCGAATTACTTAACAGCACTTTCTTTTAATTGTAGACACAGGGTTTCATAGCAACATTTATTTCATACAACCTCCACTATCAATTTTTGTAAGAATATAATATACGTTTTTTTTTTGGAAATGACCGAGTTCGATTGCCGAATCGTGTATGAGTTTTTTTTTGTAAATCTATGATAGCCTGAATATTTTTCTTAACTTTAAAATAAGAATAAGTTTATTTATGCGGTAAGATGACAAAGTATTCATAGTCACCAGTAGGAACTTAAGCATTGGTTAAACATAACATAAACTAAATAAAGTTAGTGAGCAACAAGTTAGTTTACAATAAACGCTGACCTCCGAACTAGGAATTTCCTGTATCTCGGAGGACAGATATCTTCTGTGACCAATGCAAATGAACATGTGAATATCGACGACATGGTTCCTTAGAACATTTTTATCTATCTCTTATAATTTCAGAGTTCCCCATACTGACCCATCTCAATGGTACACTCTGTATCTATATTAGAATGTTCTATTCTTCAAACATTCCGAGAAACCAAAGTAAACAAGGGTCGTCTGTCACCAAAAGGACAGATAAACCCAAATAGTTTCATTACGCATACAGAAAGGCCGGACCGAAATTTTCTTACTTAGATTAATTAAACAAGAAAACAGATCGGTTAGATAAGGGACTATAAATCTAAATGATGAATAGGTAAGGTAAGCTCGGATCGGAATTGTAAATTGGTTATCTGTACGCTTTTGCTAAAAAATAAATAAATACAGAAAGAAATGTCTAGCAGTACATACTAGCGTTTGTTACGCATGTCACTTACGTGGGGCGGTCCAAAAATATTTAGTCAACGGCTTGTTATCAACCTCATTGTTTTACTTTTATTATCCCTTGGAGGCAAATTTTATTACAAACTCCTTCCCCAAATGTCACTGGCTGGCGAACTTTAGTTATTTTTTAATTTATTGTTAAAAAACATGTCAGTCACTTTTAAATCGCTACGATGGAGGTAACGCGGGAAGCATTTCGTGCTATGATCTATTATGATTTTAAACGTGGGTTAACATTAAGGAATCACTTGAAAATGTAATCAGAGCTTTTGGGGAATTGGCTCCATCACTTGCCACCATCACCTATAGCTTTTGTGAATATAAGCGTGGTCGGAGCGACCTAAAAGATGACCTTAGACCGGGGCGACCACCAACGGCAGTCGCAACATTACCAAGCGCGAGATTCAGGATGAACTGAAGATTGGATCACAGGCAGTTTCCACCATTTTACATGATCGTCTTAAAGTTAGGAAGGTTGCATCGCGATGGATACCCCACTCTCTCACAGAAGAGCAGAAAGTCCGACGTGTAGACTGGTGCCAGTTTATGCTAGATAAATTCGACGAAAGGCCAGTTTATGCTAAATAAATTCGACGGAGGTAGCTCACAACAGGTGACTTCTTGACTTCCGATGAATCTTGTTGTTAAAGCACAGTCAAATTTCCCGCTTTCTCTCCTTTCAAACCCTGGTCCGATCAAATCTTTCCAGTCATCGACCTATAAATACCTATCATTATCAGTACGCTTCTGTGTAGGTGTAACATACAGCACTTACACATACGTACATTTTATCATTCAACATAATTTGTGACCGGACGGCCTAACGTTGGTGCCCTGGCACCGAGGTAGGTGTCTCATGTGGGACGCAACTTGCGTCAGTACGTTCGCCGCTAGTCATCTCAGACGGACTGCGCGGGCAGCCGGGGCAGCAGCCGAATCAGCGGTCAGCGGCTCAAAGAAAACGGGAGAAGTACCGTAGTAGCCGCTCTGGAGCAAAACTACGTTTTTGTTCCATTTGCGGTTGAAACGACAGGTTGTTGGGGGGCGGAGGTAAAGGATTTTGTCAGGGAGGTCGGCCGTCGCCTGAGAGAGAGAGGCTGTGACCCCCGCTCCGGTTCGTTCTTGGTGCAGAGGTTGGCCGTGGCGATTCAGCGTGGCAATGCCGCGAGCGTCATGGGGACCTTTGCGCCGGGGTCGACACGGGGCGGAATTTTTGACTGAGGCCGTCTTTTATAGTCGAAATCATTTATTGAGTGACATGTTAATAATTTTATTTGTGACTAAATGTAACATTATAGCGCTTAAATTATTTTTGGTGTAGGTGTAACATACAACGCTCACACATTTTATCATACAACGACATCATCATGTCGACAGGTAAAAGATGGCGTGTAATCTGTAACATGCGAGCGTGTATCGCGTGGCGGTTGCTTGTATAGAAATTCCTTTCTGTACTTATTTATTTTGAGCTTTTGCGGCGGGACGATGAAATCCAGAGGCGAAAATGTTTCCTCTTCGAGGGACGGTTTCAGTCGGCGAGTGACAAACTGCTGTGCGGGCTTACGGGCTGTCGGCGTATCGCCTTAATGTCAAACTAATTAGTATGCAATATGTAACAAAGTTAGATCCAAATCCGGGATGATCAGGGTCATTGAAAATCTATCCCGGGCACCCGCTCCTATCGGATTTATATAAGCCTATATATATGTCACGGTCTAACTGAACATTTTAGATACCTACCTAAAGCATTTAGCCATGCTGGGCGTACTTACTAAAATTAGAACAAGTGATTGAAAAAAATTCCGTGTGCAGGATTGGAACCTGCAACTTTGCCGTTCAAATTCAGGTCGCGGAACATTTTTCAATCACTTTTTTAAATTTATTTAATTTAGATACCTTCCTACATTTTTTTCCTTAGCCAGGATTATCTCACTGCTGGGAAAATGCTTCCCCTACAATAAGGCCAGCTTGCGCGAAAGTCGAGTTAGGAGATAACCCGAGAGTTAGTGCCTAACCCGGGATAAATCACAAAAAAGTCTTACATCAACGCAAACCCCGAATTTTTTGGATATGAAAACCACAGACAATTCGCGAGTTAAACTAGGGTTATCTAACTTAAGAGTGCCGCTTGCGCGAAAGCCCGGGTTAAATGTTTTTAACTCTGATTAGATAACACTACGTTAACTCGCGAATTGTCTATGGTTTTATACAAAAAAAATCAGAGTTAGCGTTGGTGCAAGACGTTTTTGTGATTTAACCCAGGTTAGGCACTAATTCTCGGGTTATCTCTGAATTCGACTTCCGGCCTAATTGTAAACAGATGGGCTTCCTGGAAACAGATACCTACACCTAAGAATCCTTATACCATCTTGAAGTAGGTACTCGTCGAGGGCTCGTAAAAATGTCTTTATAACAAAGAATATATTTCCTACTGTACTGGTAGCTACCTCAAATCGTATTAAAACAAACATTCGCTATTTTCAAATAGAATTTAATCACTACCATATTTTGACAGTTCTTTCAATGAATAAAGCTGTGACTCGACTCTATCTGTAATAGGACTGCACCCCTAAACCTACCTTACTGCCTGCTGCGTAGTAAACCCGAAAACAGAAAGTTCAATACAACGCGCCACATTATCGAGCTACGCGTGTGCTACGAGGAGCGTAGCACACGCGTAGCTCGCGTATGCGCTTAAATAGATAAAGTCTATCTATTAGTTTACAGTGATCGCGCCTTTATAATATATACCGAGAGACGCGTGCCGGCGAGCGTCAACGAGGTTCCCTTTTAGTTTAGTTTCAATTTTATTTGTTTATCGCCACGTAAAACCTTTACAAAAAAGACCATACCACATTTACGTTTGGGTGTAAGATTACTAAGCTGGCATAGACTTTACTAGGTATTTTGTTCTATATCCATCGTTGTGTTATGTTGCTGTTGCCTCTGGCAGTGGGCGTTTCTTGACGGAACGAAGTTAAATCTTGGTTGCACGCTGCATCCGCGCGATAGTGAGAGTCTTCGCTAATATACTGTGCATAAGCCGAGTCTGCTCGAAGTACTTGAGCCAAGACTTTGTGCCTGAAACCAAACTCGGAACAAGACGGCTTGACGAGTGAATTTAGTCTTATATACTATATAGGAATTTAGCTTTTCGTAGTTAGTTTCTACTAGATAGTACTGTCCTAAGAAGTTTTAATATAGGTACTTCGAATATTTAGAAAGTTCCTATAGAAAATAATAAAAGTTCTTTGTCACTGCCAGTAAAATACACGTCCACAAACTATGAATGAAAAGAGATTTTATTATCATAAATGAAAATGTAGTTACTTGCTACTGGCCAGTTTTTGTGTAAAAATATTATATGTACAAAAGCCTTAAGTGGAAAAATAAATAAATGTTCTTTTTCTGCCGATAAAAATATTTTTTTTGGCATATCAGTGCCAGCTCATTCTAAATTAGTAATGTCACTTCAATAATTTTAGCACATATACGTCATACGTGAACGTCGTTGTAAATGTGCACTTAACGTGGGAATGCAAATTATGCTATCTATTATAATCAAATTGCAAAAAAGTAATTACGATATTCAACGTTGTATGTACGTTGTCATTATTTAATTTCTACTCTTTTTTGACGGATTGTACACAGGCCCGTAGCCAGGATCAGTGATCTGGGAGGGATCAAGGAAGTTGATGAGTTTCAGATAGACGCATGCGCTCACTCATCGCAACCCAAAAGTGCCTGAATGGCTGTGGAAGGTTGGTGGAACGTCACTGTGATGGATCCTGTTTAAGCAATTTCAGGAGGGGTTTCAACCCCCAAAACCACATACCTGCCTACGGGCCTGACTGTACTGTTTACATAACATTAAATTACGCAACATTATTATCGTTTATTTGGTTTCCTTATCAATTTGACAGCTGCCAGCCGTATCATCGTAGGACGTATGACGTATAGGGTAGGTAGGTAGGTACATACCCTGACCGGGAATATAAAAACCCTCGCCATATTGCGGAATTAAATGGTACCTACTAATTTTTTTTTCATATTGCACTCTCCAACACAGAATTTAAAACTGCCAATGGCGTCCCCTTGACAAGATTTTTATATTTCTGGTCTGGGTATAAAAGCAATATTTTTCGTTGCTTGTGACAAAAAGCCAACAACAAGCTAAGAAATTGATAGAAAGCTTTCGAATCGTCGACAAATGTTGATTTTGCCTCGTCAAAATTCCATTCTATTTGAAATCAACTTGGCGACAAGGCGGAGGCAATTTCACGCCCACTCACGCAGTATATATAGATCGACGTCACACGAGACGAGCGTATCGTCTGATGTTAATTGCAATAAGGGTCTGTGTAGACGTGGCAAATTGTCGTGGCACAAGTGGCGAGCTACGAATCACGCCAAGTCATCAAACGTATCATCGGTCAAAAGTATCTTCGATCAAACGTTGTCGAACGTATGTAGGTAACCCCGGTTACGTGTATATCGATCAGGGCAATTTTTACGTTTCCAAGAACTGGTAAGTACTTACTTAAAAGTTTTTTTGCAATTTCAAGGAAATTTCATTTGGCCACGAAAAATGAAATGAAATGAGTTATTTTTTTGCATTGAAAGTGGTAAGTAAATAAGATCTAGCGAGAAGCTTTTCTGCTCGCAAAGGAATCGCGTAGTTGCCGTTCATACTCGTAGGAGAAATCCGTTATTTGGAGTCAGTCCAGTACACTATAATATCTAAGAAAATCCACCTAAATTTCTGGTTTCTTTCCAACTGGAAAGTTAGGAAACTGAAAAAAAACTCTTTCTGATTCGTAAATATTAATCACAGCCCCAATATCTAAGTGTAGTTTAGTGCGCTTCGGCCGCCATCGAAACCATAGTTTCGTTACAGCTTAGTTAAAAATATGTGAAGTACAAAGGGCATGACTTATCAATAAGAGAGAACTCTTCCAGCAAACTCCAGATGGCAAAGTCCTCTGATAACTATGCCATCAGAAGGTCGTCAACTGACATGATACCGAATACCAGGAGGTATTCTGTATTCGGCACTTTACACAAGGAGTTAGACATCGAAAGTGCTCTTACACATTGCATGACGCAATACTGACATTCTGAAGAGCTAATGTTTGCATGTTTAAACATGGTCAGGAAGCTATTGTTGGGTTCGGTCAAAACCGACTGACCCGCCTGATCGTTTGACAACAGTTAAGTCTTGTCAGAGGCCTAGGCAGCCTGAACAATTATAACCAACCTATTGGCTATTAACCACCAAGACAAGAACAAGAATTGCTGGTACATACGCTGATGATACAATAACTGGCGTTGTGTGTACCAGCCATAAGCCACCACAACTCGAAGACTTAAGGCGGAACTCGGCGTCACCGATTGTAATTATGAACGTACCGTAATCGCTTCTCCCTCGCTGGCTAATTGTAAATTATTTACTGCCAAGAAGTGTTCGGAAAAGTTCTAACAAGATCCATGGCTACGGCCAAGAATTCCAATTTGCAAGCTGATTTATATAAAAAAAGCTAGAACGATTTAGGATCTGAATATATCCGAAGATATGTTTAGGCATCAATTTGATTTAGATATTTTATTGAGTTTAAATCACAGATTTAGAATGCAGCAGAATATATTTTTTTATCTCTATACTTTAAATAACGATAAGTATTGGCATTTGAGATCGGACTGGGGGCACTAGGGTAACTTCCATTAATCTGGACTGGACCTGCCCCCCCCCCCCCCCCGCATGTAACTTTTATTTTCTTGGTTAGGAAATATTGAAATTGAAAAACATGCCTATATTAATTGTGTTCATGTCGCATGTTTTCCTCAAACCCACTGGGTATTCCCTTTATTACACAATTGTTTTATTTTAAAAAAAAGCCAAGAATTCAACCTAGTTAAATAAACTTTTTCTCAAGATTTGTCAAGGCTAGGTACATCGCACGAACTTATAAAACTTCAAGCTAAAACGCCGTAACCTCTTAAATAAGACAAAACACTTGAGAGTCATCACCGCTTACAGCTTCTTTGTCCGTACCGTCCCTGAGAAATGGACGGACGCTTTCGACAGTGATAAAAGACAACTTTTGTTTAAAAGGAGTTGAATGTGTTCTGAACAGGACCTGATTTAGAGCTGCAGCCGCCCTAAGCTATGTTTATGCAAAGAGTGAAAAAAGCTACTTAATTCATGAGCGCCCTTAAAATGTGCGTATATGGACAAAAAATACCACTAAAGTAGCATGAGAGAAGGAACGCGCGCCCGCTCCTATGAAGAGCTATAATGTTTATCGAGAGGCCATCAGTACTTATGGTTGAAATTTTGACTTGAGTCAGTCTTATAAGAAGTAAGAATCCGTATGCTAAATATACATACCTTTTTTCGCTCAGTATGGGGCCCTCCTCTCCCAACGATTCTTTTTCAAAGATCCTGCGTCAAATGGCCCGCGACCAAATGCTTTATCTATGCGCCCCTATATCTCTAAATCAGGCCCAGTTTTGAGAAAACTTGAGGAGTGTATTTTGGACACCATTCCACGTATATAGCTAACTACGGTCTCTGTAACATTTTCTTTTATTAGGTTAAACACGCGAAGGAGAGGGCACTATTACACTTACCTACCTACTTTCTAAGATTTCCTGTAAATATGAGGAATTGCGAAACTTGGGTTGTGTTTAGCTTTGTGAAAACTGTAAGTTACGCGTAACTTAGAGGCGAACATAATCAATACTTCAATAATAAGCTTCTACAGAAACTAAATTAAACAGGAGATTGGATACGGACTTTGAGGGATAAGGTCCTCATTAAGTCGTCTTAAGGCTCAACCATAAGCAAAACTAGACCACTCTTGAAAAAAAAAATTCTCCTGAAATAGTAGCCACTTTTTAATATTCTAAGCTTTTGACACGTCGCTTTCTATTGTGTCAATAGGAGACTACAAAACCATTATTACTTTGTTTTCAGTCATGGAACACTGTCCACTTTTTCGATAAATGCCTTAATTCAAGAGAACTGATTTTGTGACGCTAGTTTCGCTACGTTAGCCTAAAAACCGCCGCCTGTACTGCCCGTGTGTCCCCCACTTTGCTGTCGAAAGCCCGAGGGGTTAGCTCTCTCTCCGCCACCACTTTTTCAAGACACGAAAAATGCATTTGTGATTCCATCATAAACGCTCCTCTGCGGGTTTACAGAGCGAATTGTACTTGTACGTGTCCGCGTTTTTACACTGGACAATTCACTACAAGGCTTTCAAAGACACTCAAAGTGACTTTATTTATATATTTTATTTATTTGTTATTTCGTTTTTGTTTTGTTTGTTAGTTGCATGTCTTGAACTTTTCAATAAGAAAGCTACTGCAGTTTTGGTTTCGCAGAGATCTAGTGTAAAAATCAAAATTTTGGATTTAAAATTATTCGGGAAAATCTCTGGTAAGGTCAGAGCTGCGAAGAATAAATGATAATATATTAATATTATAATTAATTAAAACGTTTACAAACAACACTTACATTAATTAATTAGCTAATTATCAATATATTATATTTTACAATTAGAGAAATTAATCTTGCACTCTCAATACTAGCTACTCTCAGTATGCTTACAAAAAATGTACATATTTACAACTTATAATTTATATACTTACCTTATAATTGGAATACTTTTCGACACGTTAAAATGTCTTTAGTTCATCTCCTAGCTTAAGAAAGCCCTAGTCAATCGAAATATACACGAAAAAAAGGAAAATTTATATATCTATTTATAATATAACTACAAAGGACACGTTGATTAAAAGATGTTGCTAAAATAATCGAGCTTTTTTAAAACTTCTCGCGTAGACGGACTTCCTCGACAACAAGAGGCAAGTCCGTCTAGTGCTCTTATTAGCTAAAGGAAGATAGGTATAGATATGTGCATAGTCTATGAAATTTCCTTAATAATAAAATCTAATTCATATTTTATATGCATTCATATAAGGTCTAGATTCGAAAGAATTGTTGTAAAAGACTGCTGCCCGCCGCCCGCTGCCCACAGACCGCTGCCCGCTGCCCACAGACCGCTGCCCGCAGATCGCTGCCCGCAGACCGCTGCCAGCTTACCGCCGCCCGCGCCCGCCGCCCGCCTATCACCGGCAGCGGGCGGCGGACGGCGGGCGCGGGTGCGGGCGTACAAGAGTTTTGTGTGAAAACTTGCCTAGTTATGGATTTAGTTTTAAGCAAGCAATATTTTTTTAAGTTTAAACAATGTTATAACAAAATTGGATGGGATTGGCGGGCGGCGGGCTGCCCGCAGACCGGGCAGTGGTCTGCGGGCAGCACGCTTCAGGGTGAAAATAGCCAGCAGTCAAAAACCATTCAAAACATTATTATTATATTACATATTCTACACGTTATACAATTATACATTATTAACATAGAATTCTACGTGTATCTTCCAATGAAAAAAAATAGGTAGTTTAATCCTGGAAAACAAAAACAGATCGGTGCCGAACATAGACGAGGAAAGACGAAACCTCGACCATTGTATCTGTTTGACCCCAATAAATTGCCAGATACAACAGCTTATTGGTATTAACAAGAGCGAGGATTAGTTCTGGAGACGGACGACGGACCCCTCTATACCTCCAGGGCTGGGTTAATAGGAGTAAACCGGAACAAACGATGCCCATTCGTCTTTGTTCAACGGACATCGTTCTTTCCAATGTGGCGCGAAGCAGTTTGTTCGAGTGAGTTTCAAAAGGTTGTTATGGGTTCTCTAAGTTATTAGGCAGTCTATGGAAAAGAAGGAAATACATATTATTGACCATGGAATTCGCACAGAAACAAAATATATTTATATATTTACTGTATCAACCTTATTGGGAAATCGTTACGACAAGCAGTGTCAATATAAATATTCAGTTCAATTTCAGGACGAATGAGTGTGTACAAAACAAGAAAGTTGCATACTTACTAACTTAGAAGATAATCTAAGCTTAGGTACTAAAGTAAGTAACTTCTTTTTTTTAAATAGCGTTTCGACGTGGGCCGCTTTCTTTTCAGAAAGATGATTTTCCAACTTACTACAGTAGTATTGCAACTTCCTTGGTGCAAAATTATTTGCTGTATCTTTTGGAAATTTCATCATTATGAACTGACACGTCATTGGCAGAATTCGTACTTTGAAATTGCCATTAACCGACGAGAATGGAGAAGAAAGATTTCAGCGTCTTTCTGAAATATAATATGTTTTAGCGAATTGGACTTATTACATTATGGCGTCTGACATGACCTCTGTCGGACGACAGCAGCCGGAGATCGGTAGTTTAATGTGCCCTCTGAGATACGGAGTGCTCAAATATCCCATCCCAGCCCATCCTGGTTCTGACCGCGTCCAACGTTGCTTAACCTGCTCGATCACATTCAGACATGGATAAAAAAAAAGTTAGTAATACTAATAGTTACATAGAATCAATCGTTCAATGAAAGTTTCACAGCAAAAGCTTACGTGATCATATCACTGATCACGTTCATTAGCACAAACATACTACGACACAAATTGACGATATTGGATTACTAATAACACTAATTTAGCGGAACAAAGCTAATTACCCCGCCAGGGGAGGCAGGGGTGTATACAATAGCATTATTAGGTTCCATTCACACATGTCGCGTCTGTAATCAGTGGAACCATAAATCAGGGAGAGATAACATTCATGCGTCGCTGGTAATGCTATGTGGATGTGACGATGACGGTACACCTTTACGCGATGTGTAATGTGTTTTACTAATTATTTGTGGCTCAAGACATATTCTTAGTGTGGAGGCTGAATGCGAATTACGAGTATATATATCTACAATCTTGTGTTAGATTATCACGTCATTATCATTAATTGAATTAAGTTGTTTGATACATCATAAATCCTCTTAGGCCGTCTTGAACGTACCGTTTTCTCTCGGGTTAACTCTAACCCCATGTCAATTTTGTTTGAAAACCATAGACAATTCGCGAGTTAACTTTTCGCGCAACTTTCGGCCTTCAGTGAGTTAGCTATAAAAAAGGGTGCAACAAATTCAATGGTTCATTTTAGCATTCCATGTTTTCCTAACCCTTTGCATAGAAGACAGGTGCATAGATAACCCTAGCATTGTTTATGGTACGAGAGGTTTAGGATTTGAGTCATGATAAGGGGGTGCTTGTACGGCTAGAGGTAGGTATACAATTGTGTTAGTACCTACCTACTTACACTTTAGCACCTATACCTAAAAAGTAGTATATACAGGTATAGTGTTATGTCTCGCGGGTATGGATGGACAGCGTTTGTTGTTTTATCTAATGACTAATAATTTACTTGTAAGTTATGTAGATAATCGACTTAAAAAGTTAACTCATAAATTACAACATATTCGTTTACATCCCAATGAATCCTAAAACCATTTTAGAACAAAACTACAAGTAAAACATACAAATTTATCCACAAACTAATGGAAAGTCCACGTTCAGAGTTGCAGCGAGGGATTAAGGCGCGTCCTCAAACATTTCGATCAAGCGTCGCCACAGAAATCGGACTAGTAGCGCCCTCTCCTCTAGAATGATGATGTGAGCACTGACAGTGAGCCAAAGGGTTTGTGCAAATGCACTTATAGTTCCATACATTTGACATTTCAATACCCGACTAATGTGTGAGAAAATTCTCACATCGCATGCGCCAACTGGCATTGATGCGGATTTCAGAAGTTTTATAAAACTTCTACTTAGGGTGAATTTGATCGTCGCTTTTCCTTCGACGCTTATACTTACCTTCAATTAGATATTACAGTGGTGTCAATTAATGCACGTCACTCGCAAAATTAAATCATCGTTAAACGAACCGTCACAATACGTCTTACCTTGTTTAAGAGTGAGCGTGACGGGTTCATTTAAGTTTAGCCATAGATTTATATTAATGTTGCATAGTTTAGCTTTAGATTTGGCAGCCACATACCTACGTGTTAGTATATCTACTAACACTTATCAACTCTTTTTTATCAACTCCGTCTTATCAACTCTTTCTTATCAACTCTTTCTTATCGTGCTATTATTCCTGTAGTTTTTACTTTTCCTGATTTTGTGTAAAATAAAGTGTTTCTATCTATCTTTCTTATCAGAAAGAGTTGATAAGTGTGAGTTGCTCTTTAGTTGTTCTATTTACTTATTATTGTGCTCTTACCTACTATTGTTATACGATTATGTCATTGTGTAATATTTGATATAATTATGGCCTCATTTGTTTGATTTAATAAATGATTTAATTTAATTTAATTTATAGTGCTTTCGATATTAGCTGGCACGATAATACACTGTCGCCCATTACTGCGTATTCGATCGACCGATAAACGATACATGTTAATGTATCAATTAGTTCGATAATCGAGTCTCACTGGAGTATCGCGGTACCAGGGCGACTCTTCTCAGCGATAAGCATGGTATCGTAAACGTTTTCACACTTTTTATTTTTATTGAGCTGCGCCAACTAATATCGGTTGATACGGAGTTTACAACAGCAACGGGCACCAACGAAGTCTATGCGATAGCCTTAATACGGAGCTGTGTTTCAGGCCCGACGTATCATTTTATTATGTTGTAAACTAAGCAATTGCTGTGACCACAGCCTCACACGGTGGACCCAACACGTGCGGATAATTGTTGCCGACAGCTCGCGAATGTTGAAAACCTAATTTTACAGAATTATCCCGAGCTTGTTCGGACACCGCTGACATAAACAAGGTTTATTTTGTAATTTAGTTGTAGAAAGTAAGGAGAGAATTACGATGTATAATTTAATTGTATATTATAGCCCGTGTAGTTATAATCTATTTTTAGGATATTTATATATATTTTATAGTATAAATGACTACGCTGGAAATCGTGCATTGACTTTGGGTCATTCAGAAGCAGAATCTTACACAGAAAACAAATAGCTAGATGTCGTGAAAACCGACTTAGGTGTCAGTCAACGAAGTCGAAATAAAGAGTGTTGAAATTCGGAGTATAAATAAACTCCTCTCCAGGGGCGTATTTCTAAATATTGCTAAAAAAAGTAAAGGTCAGTTACAATTTGCGTATTATGTATGACCACGCAGAGTCTTATATGGGGAGTCCGGGAGGCCCACCTCCAAAAAGAAAAGTAAAGGTCACACTTGGAATATCATGATCATGGAGAACAGAAATTCCGGTATTTCGTAATGGTATGTTACAGCAGAATACTACTACGACGTTACGACGTTGTAACATAGTACCAGAAAGACATGCCAGCGCGGTTAAAGAGCGACGATGACTGTTTACGCAGTAAAATAGTGGAATGTCAAATTCGACATTAGTCCTATCTCATTCGCTCTACATCACACATGTAATGTGTGAGCGTGACAAGACTTTCGTAGCGCTCGACTTTTGTATGTCAAACGCTGCGCGAATCGCCTTCCTGGTCAACTACTATTAAACTTACTAACAAAACTTGCTAGGTACTGCTACTTGCTAACCTCAAAAAGTAAGATAAAATAACAAAGTAAAAGAAAAACAATAAGAAAAATGGAATTTTAATCTATACCGACGAAACAGCGAGGAGAAAAAGGAAAGAATGACTGAAAGCGTCACCCCTTCCAAACTTTTGAGTACTTTCCGAGGTACTGATACAAAAAGAGGGGGCTTTTATAAACGAACTCGAATTCGAGAGCTTCGCTTGGTAAAAGCATAAATCTAAAAACTTCATTACTTACTTCGGCCGCAAGTTGGTTTTTTCGCGACGGAGTAGGCGGTGATGTTTACGATTTAAAAGGTTTTCGACATAAAATATTACACTTGGCAACACTTTGCCGCCTTCTTGGCCTGTGTGAGATGGAACGGTTGCAGAAAACACATGTTGCGGGTTTGAATACAAAGAGGGGTTCATTTTTCAGTGTTCTCAGTTGAATTCTCGTTTTACATAAAAGTGAAGTAAACAACATTACAGACGTATTCAAAGACACATATTTCTTAAATTCAAAGACACTAAGTACTAAATCTGAGGAAAGTTTTTTTAGTCATGATCTGTCATCAAAATAAACCAAATCTAGATTATGCCCATAGCTTTTTCGGAACTAACACTGTCCCCAAATAAACCGTGTTTACGAACAATGCATGTTCGATATCAAAGCGAAAGTCAAGATTAGTTTCTAGTCAGACAAGACAACGCCGTAAGTGCTCCGTTTGCCATGTGCCTAATTTGGCTAGCAACTCCTTAGCAACGGCATTCTGAGGTTGTCGCCTACTTATATATACGTCTTATAAATATAATGTCCAAGAAGGTCCGGATCATGAAGGAAGGAACGTCCGCCCGACTACTTTTTCTTTCATCCAAGGTACGGATCAAACGAAACTGGTAATGGGTAGGGTATGCAAATGACACGTCAAACCCTATTGAGTTTCAAATAGGACATTGTGCCTACTGTCTCAAACTTAAATTAGATTATGCTCCCAAATTGGAATTATACGGATTTTAGGTTACAAGTTACTCTTGTATTAATTTACCTGGCTTGATTCTTGACAACTTACATGTTATTATCCTATTCAAAGTTCATAGTGATTCGTCTGTTCCTAATTTCATTTGACACTTCATTATTTTGGATAGAACAAGAAATCACACGGTTATAATTGGTAAAATATAGAAGCTCATTTCTGTGTCATAGTAGGATTAAATCAACAACAATTTTGTATGAAAATTGAAGTCAGTTTTCATACAAAATTGTATGGAGAAAACAAATAAAAGTGTAGTGTTTCAAACGAAAAAGAAATATAATACCTACACTTGATATACATCCATATATCTAATGATCTAATGTAGTAACTTGAAGGTGGTAGTAAATCTTGGTGTGCAAAATCGCATACCAACCTTAACACCCTCTGTCTTATATCTGCCGCAAAGCATCAATGCTCGCATTGCTGTGTTTCGGTCTGAAGGGTAAGAGTGCCAGCGTAATTACCAGCACATGAGACACTCCTCAAGGATAGCAGCGCATTGAAAAAATATTACAGTGAGGTGAGACGTCTATGGGCGACGGTGATCACTTACCATCACGTTTACTCGTCTGCTCTCTTTATACGATAATAAAACAAGACTTACTCTGAGTTTTGTTTATCACTGTCTTATACCATTACCAGGTATTGAAACTTGGATTTTCTCGACAATATTCTACAACGAATAAAACAAGCTCATGTAAAACTTTCTATACAATGGAATAAAAAGCATTAGCTACGGTCTCCACAGTCTGTAGCTAAAGAGATTGCATCTGAGGTAGTGTCCAAATTACTTAGGAATAATTTATGAAAGCCAAGTGGTGTAATCCACTCAGGCCAAGCGACTTGAGCCAGCTTGCGTGTACTGTACGTCTACCGCAACGCGTCGCACTGTCTTTAGCGTAAGATAGAGTCCAAGGGCCGCTTTAGTCGAATGGAAGGTCGAAGAAATAATCAATCGACATAAAAATAAATTATTTATTTATTTGCTACGAAAAAAATACATTTATTCCGACCCAACTGGAGACTTCAAGGAGATTACGAACGAAATACCGATTACATAAGTTAACATATAGACAAATTTCAATTGGAATTTACTCAGAAATAAGAAATATTTCGCTTGTTCAAACTGTCTTTACAACCAAAACGTACGATGTGAACGACAATGGCTCAAAGTCAAGACTTTGACACAAGACTGCGGCGCAAGCGTCGCTGGATCAAATCCACCTTTGGACCATAGTGGTGGACCACGGTGAACTGTGAAGTGCAGGCATTTTGACCTAGTTGGAATGATTAATCTACTTAATCTTACTCTAGTCACTTTGGTAATGTGTAAAAATATTTCCAATGTTGAAAATGAAGACCGAAGGTGTCCGGACTAAAGTCCGACCAGTCGGGCCCTATATAGAGGGATTAAATTACTCAGTCAGCTCACTCAAGGCACAAGTTAGTGCCACTTGACACGACTGCATTTCACTTGGGGTTTCTTACCGACTCCACTAGTCTACTTGGAAAATTGACTTTGTGCATAAGATTTGACTCGAAACAGTTACATTTGACTCAACACAGGAACATTTAAACAGCGAAATATTGAAAATAATAAGCGAAACAGCGATACAGTTAAACAGCGATACAGTTAAACAGCGATACAGTAAAACAGCGAAATATTGCGAGTAATTTAGGAGTTTACTTGCTCGTAAGGGACTATTTGATCAATTTACCGGAAAAATTGACTCGGTGGGTATTTGAAATTTAAAAAAATTCCTCTTCACACAAATTAGCCTTTTATTACTGTTTTAAACATTTTTATGGATAAAATTAATTGTTTACCCAGCATAAGCAATTTATTTTGTGTACGTGATACTTCAACAATACCTAAGGAACATAGTATAGAATTAGCACACACTTATGAATATGATATAGGATAGTATTCCGCTACCTTAATCTACTAAAATTGATTACTTACTGTTATTTTACCTTTATTGCCAAAACTCTTGCAAAAACCCTAATACCAAATTAAGAAACATCGAATTTATATTATCAGATCTGAAAATGATAATAGGACATATTTTATTTAGGTGATAGAGCGGACTCAATACTTCGTACAAAGTAAGGTTTTCGAGCCAAGGCCTCATTTCTGGAAAACTTTTGTTTAAAGCCAAGAGAAACTCCAATATCTAGGCACTCTGTCTGTACAGAATACAAAAACAGATTAGATTCCTGTTTCAGCCTGTTTAAAAAATAGGAACTTAATTCATTTCTTTACAAAATCGTTAAAAATAAAGGTAAAAAAGTCCTTCCGCGCGTCTATAATTTTACCATATTTTGTATGTAATTTTCGAAATATTAATGCGCTTTTTTAAAAAATTTGGAACTCGAAATAAATAAAAACAATGCAAATAAAAAAAGTTTGCCTACGCATTTCCATCAAAATTGTATTCGCACGCATCGCAATACAATTAAAACACAAATACAGGATGTATTAAACACAAAATACTAGTATGATGTCGACTTTTGCTTGTCAGTTTTTTGATGCATAAAACGGAATTATGCAGGCAGTACACGGCAGGCTTTCGGGCGCAAACATTGTTACTCGTACCTGCATCCAATTAGTTTACCGGAGCTAAATTGTAAATCCCAGAGATGTCATGTCGTAGCATGTTGAGTGTAGCTTGTATGAACACCATGTAGTTTGGGAATAACATGGTCCTGAAGTTACTAATGGCTCACGTACAAATTGTGGACATTAGAAGTACATAAATGCCGAATAGATCGCCTGTGTACTTACCTACTTTCCTTGTGCATTAAAGAACAATAAAAAAAGTAGCCAGTGTTAATGAATGAACGTTGAAACCTTTGAAGTAATTTTTGTGCATATAAGGACTTCACAAATGTTCAACCCTTATTTATGCAATATTTTGTATTGAACGAAACTACATTATTAGCTCGGATGAAAACAAAAATAGTCTCAAAGTAATTACTTATGAATAAATGCATGCATTGTATGAATTATAAATGACAGTGAAAAAATACTTCATTTTCAACACTTGTTTTTTTCTCTTGAACAACATATAGATAAAGATACTGATTTATTTCAACAAGGATATTTTACTACAGAATATAATTAAAAAGAGACGATACTAAGACTGACTGCTGAAAGACAGCAAGGAATTATTGCTACAGAATAAGAAGTTAACACGAAAGAACAAAATACTTGCATAAATAGTAAATACTACATCAGGATAGCAACAAAATAGAGTTGGCCGCATGTCCGAACGCGATTACGATAAAACTCAGTGATGCGCCTGCACAACGTTCGGCGCTAATAAATTGTAGAGTGCTCCGTTCCGCTAAGTGCATTAATTGACAATATGGCGCTGTTAATTCGACCCCAAACCTCCCAGCACGACGGTCGTCAGAGTTCTAGTTACGGTCACTTTGTGGTGGAAAACCGAAACTGTGAATCAGTTTAATGATCATTTTCCACACGCCTCGGATGTGGATCTTCATCATCATCATCATCAGCCTATTAATTGTTCCCACTGTTGGGGCACAGGCCTCCCTTTGCACAAGGGGGTACGGGTCATGATCCACCGAGCGGGCCCAGTGCTGATTGGTGGATTTCACACGCCTTCGGAAACTTTTAATTACCTCAGACATGCAGGTTTCCTCACGATATTTTCCTTCACCATTAGAGCAGTCGGTAAATGTACGTAAGTCTTCGAAAAAATCGGAATAACTCATTGG
The DNA here is from genome assembly GCA_947369225.1 of Hofmannophila pseudospretella. Classification (NCBI taxonomy): domain Eukaryota; kingdom Metazoa; phylum Arthropoda; class Insecta; order Lepidoptera; family Oecophoridae; genus Hofmannophila; species Hofmannophila pseudospretella. Next base: position 5,049,331 of record OX376325.1, read on the forward strand.
TACATGGCATTGCATGGTTTAGCACTAGGCCACCGACGCTCCTGTGGATCTTAATGATCATTTTGTTACTTTACCTAAGCGAGCCATTCCACCTAAGCCAAGGTTAGCAGCGCATCGAAACCCTCTTGTAATTGGTGAGTTGTCTATGTGCAATCGTAGGCTACCGCTTAGGTACCAAATGGCCGTACTTTCCTTAGCATAAAAGACCGAGTTCCCAAAACTACTAACGAACCAACCATAGACCATAGATGTAAGCAACAATGGATCAAAGACTAGAGCACGCGATCCACATTTGGAAAAGAGACCAATTTCTACCTAGAAGTGTTCAAAAATATAGGAGAACGAAACCAAACTCGAAATGACTCGGAAAACGGATGAAACCGAGACCGAAGCTAATATATGGTCAAAGAAGGACTGTAAAACTCTAAACCTCGGTCTCAGTACCGCAGTGGTAAGATACAAGTTGGTAGTTAACTTGCGGAAATGCTAACGAAGCATCCCGAGCTCTGGCTAGTAGCTACTAGAGTCGACTCGCTTGCTAGACTTGCCATTAGACACGCGACCACGCCAAATATGGTTAATTTAAACTAGTTTTCTGTCCACATATAACACCTATACATTTTATTGAAAATCATACAATGTTGATTTAAGGAACGCAAACAATTAAATGGCTGACATCACACATCAATATGTTAGAGGGATTTCGATGGGCAGCAAAGTTTGAGGACTAAGAAGGAATGCTCATGTGCTGGTAATCATGCTGAATATCCTACCCTTCAAACCCGAATAAAGCAAAGCAAGAATTGCTGCTGTGCAGAAGAAAAAGATAAAAGGATACGTACCTATGTTGGCTTTGCTTTGGTCATAACAACAGTAAATGTGCTTTGTACAACAGTAAATCTTATTAAGGCTTAGATTTTTCCGCTTTATGTTTATGCCACTGTTATAGAGCAATAAGGATGACTCTAAAGGTTTTAGTAAATTCTCGTTTGTTTTTTCAAATAGGAACCTAGCCTATATTCCAAAGAAAATAGATTCTCTTGTGAATTCCCAATCGTCGCCGGGTAGTAACTTTACCTTCACTTCAGTATTTCGAAACGCAAAACTGATACTCATATTTCCACATTCAGAGCTCAGATGAAACATCGAAGCCTATATTTCTCGAATCGATTTTTTGTCTACTTCACTCCTCCTTTACTGGCAATCGTTTGTCATCCCGTATCCGAGCAGTAAACCAAAGCAATATAGTGAGTTCATTCACAGGGGAATAAAGAACTATTGCCATTCAAGTCGCACGTATTGTCGAACCTGTATAACAGAGAACATGCTGTATCTCCGAGACATTGACTACAAATCACTACAATGTACTCTTATGTATTTCAGGAATAAGTCTTATATAAGTAGTTATAGATAGGTGCCATAGAGAAATATTTGAGGAAATAGAAAATAACTCCTTTCTTGGATGAAAAATAATTTGTCCCCATTAATGGATAAAAGTAATTAATACTCAACAACAACATTATCTGGATGATAGAAAAAATTGTCTGCCTCGTTCGTTCCTTCATGATATTACCCCTCTATACCTCTACCCCTCTTTACTTCATAAATTTTAATGAAATTATGATTTCATATTTGTCATGCAAACATTTATTTATTCCTTATCTAGCATTCATCATCAGCAGCATTCAGCATCATAGCATCGTGCCAGTACAATTTTCAGTTTAGTTTTTAATTAAGGAGGACAGTAGCTAGAAACCTATGGGGGATAGGAATGGAAGGGGGGGGGGGAGCCTTTCTATTGGCCGGTATTTATTTGCCATACGTAACTCCTGTTAAGGCGAAAAGGATGTTTTTTTTTTCACTTAAAATATTTAACAAGCTTTATATTACTCTTTTACAGGCTTTGAAGGTAGTATTTTGATACTAAATTCAGATCATCAACATTTTTATGATCATCGTGTAGGAATATTTTTACGACTTTGGCATCTCAAGATTCTCAAGGTGTTGAATGAATTATTTATATAAAGAGGAAAAAAACAAATCGAATTGCATTATTAATCCAGTTGTTTTTATTATATTACAACAACTTGAACAAAAGCAAAATGCCTGTAACTAAGTCAGATAAGTAAATTCGTGGACGTTATTTATTATACTCGTACATACTCAATCTATAAAGAGAAAATATGATAAAAGTTGGGCCCGGTCTTTTAATAATTTAATATACAATTATGTTGAGAGTGTTCTTAGCTAGGTCTAATAAAAATTGGACTCCAAGATCTTGGAGTATCTTTGATGTCAGATGGGAACTCTGGAACTGTAATAGCTAGATGGTTCGAATTTGTGCTCAAATATTCAGGTTCTTGCTGCATTTCCGACATCTGAAAGCTTAAGGATCTGGTGATGACCAGGAAAAGTAAGCTAACTTCAATTTTACAGTATGAAACATGAAAGTTTGAAGATTATCAGCTAGTTAGTTAGATGGGGTCTTCTCGAGCGATAGTTGTAGATAATCATGAGACCGGGCCGAGGTCGAGCTCCGCGTAGGGCGAAGATTCCTCTTTATATTCTCTAATTGTCTATAAAATATTTTTAAAATCGCAAACAATATAATTAGAGATTTTACTTTTGTTTACTTACTATTTACTTATCGTACAAATGCAATACTTAGAGCACAGCTTAGAACTTTGAATATTGCTTATAATAATACCTAGAAAAGGGAAGCTGCATAATTTCGATTTTATTTTTGGAGTATTCGGATTTTTTTTTCTGAAAATTTAGCTAGAGTTCAAATGTTTTAATTAAGTATTTAGCGATAAACATCAATTTCCTGTTTCACCCTTGAAAGGAGGTTTATTCCAATTGAACAGGTATTCTGTCTAATATTTCTTATGATTACAATAGTACTCTCTTTTATTACGGATGAATAAAGAAAAATAATCGGAGGGAAGGCTAACAGAAAAATCATTAACATAAGTTTGAAAATGTCTGAAATTGGGCTTGTATTTTTCACAATCTCTAGCTTAAATTAAGTTCGGTTTTAGTTCTTTAAATTGTTGTTTATAAATAAATAAATTATATCAAAATAATAATAAGATAATAATCCAGCAATTCCGTTTAATACGTGTTATTTTGTTAACGTTAACGGAATAATCAAATCCATTACTGATGTAACTGCCTGGCTTAATCATAATCACGTTACGTTCTGATTCCGTAATGTTGAACTGTAATTAAATCTAATAATAGAACGAACACAGATTTCTATAGATTCCGTCTTCCATACAAACTGGGGAACTGGCTTCGAGTAGGGCAAAGTCCGGACCTTCCCCCCGCCTTCAGGCGCCGCAAGTCTAACCTGGTCAATGTAAGAACATCCATTTGACATGATCTCGGAACGGTAACAGTTAGGTGGTTCGAGTTTGAGCACAAATGTTTATGACCATGGTGACCTTAACACATCTGGAATTTTGAGGATCTGATGATAACCAGGAAAAAGTATATAAGTACAGCCTCCGATCCTTTCTAGGTCATAGTTCTATAAAGAAATGAATTAATGTTATAACGACTACGTTTCGGTCGTCTACGTATTGAGGTTTTGTATGAAGCAGCTGATTTTTTATTCGCGATTTCAGAGTTGGCCCCAAATTAAAAGTTGTTCAGTTATGGATACTGAACATTCCCCTTTTGGCTTGCAACGGGGTTTTGTTACACCGTATATTCATTTGGTGTTATATTTTCACTTTTTAAAAGTAATTTTAAAAATTTCCTTTTGTCAGTCCCGACCCAGTATATATTTTTAAGTAGGAAATTAGATATAGGTACGATGGTCCCTTGTATTGGCAATGGCCGTAAATACACAGTAATTTAGAGTCTGTTCCAGTTTGCGTAGGAGTTCGAAAGGTCGTGTGTGGGTTTTGTCTCAAGTGCAATTACATAGATCAATTTACCAGTATATCAGTTGGACGTAGTAAAATAATACATGTGTATTATTGTTAGATACCTACCGTAGTATTAGGTGACATTGATTCATGAAGAAAGAACCCGCCCGCCCCTATGGAGAGCTTTCCCTTATCGGATTCGCCAAGGCACTGTACAATATAGTTAAAATGATGAGATGAGCGATATAATATAGTCGTAATAAAATTAATTAAAAAAACGGTAGGTTGAAAATTTGTCAACGAAATAATAATTTAGCAATGCTAAATGCGTTCGTTGTAGTTCGTCTGAAAACTCATCAAGTCCCTGGAACCACACCACCTACTGATCCTGGCTACGGCTTTGACCCGAGGTATCGGATTCGCCAAGGCACTGTACAATATAGTTAAAATGATGAGATGAGCGATATAATATAGTCGTAATAAAATTAATTAAAAAAACGGTAGGTTGAAAATTTGTCAACGAAATAATAATTTAGCAATGCTAAATTTAGCATTCATTACCTATCCATTAGAGGAGAATATTTTTTCTTTCACCCAAGCTTAGATTAGATTTTAAAATATAACACGTTTGTGTAATGTATGGGGTAATCTATTATTTTATTATTATAGTATTAGTTTGTAGGTATTTATTAAATTAGTTCATGTCATGCTCCCGTTCCCGGTTCCCAGGACCTTCCTAAGGGAAGATATTTCTTAGTTTGTAGATGTTTTTCGCTCTTTAATTTACGACGCAACTCAGTACATATACCGTAGGCCCCGACGAAATTGTTAAAAGAGATGATCAAAACAAATTATGCCTTATTTTTCTTTGTCCAATCGAATCTAACCTAATCTATATTTGCATATTATCGATTGCGGGTTCAAACGCAATCATTAACATTGTTTCGGAACGGATGGCTACGAGTACAATCCAAGTCAGATTGAGTCGCAATGATGGCTCTACCCGAGATCTACACAGCGTACCCGGGCAGGCCCGTAGGGTTTTGGGGGTCGACATTTTTTTTCGGACATATATGTAGGCTTATATTAGAAAACGGAAACTGGTTTTAATATTTGAAAATTTAACAATTTTATTTTAATATCGTCATCTGTCTTTGCTAAAAATTAACGCGATCGAAAATGATCAGTGAATACAACTGTGATTAAAACATGTATTTTTGCGTTCGTTGTAGTTCGTCTGAAAACTCATCAAGTCCCTGGAACCACACCACCTACTGATCCTGGCTACGGCTTTGACCCGAGGTATCGTATTGGCACATTTGGCCGATGCGTCCTGTTAATCTCTACCGAATTGAGATTGTCCCTTTCGGGGTCCGATTCCGTCCGTACGTCAATTCCGAATTGATTGCAGCATTAAAAATTTCGATTCCAAACCAAATGGATTTACAATTTGTGTTTTAAAATGTGGTTTTCATTGAAATGAAAATACTACGGATTTTAATTGTGTTACGCCAGTTTGTGTATTGGGAATTTCACTAATGTTTACTTTTACAACTTTTGATCGAATGTTATATAATTATTTCGCTAAATTTTCATTTCAGTAATTTATTTGAATTTATCGGTCAAATGAACATTTGGTGATACGTCGAATCCTACACTCGGTCAATTGTTGAATGAATGAATACACTTTATTGCACATAAATTGTGTGATACAGTGCGTACGAAACGATTAATACAATCTAGGCGGTCTTATCGCTAAAAGCGATCTCTTCCAGACAACCTGTTTGTCGGAAAAATAATAGAATTATATTATATTATTAAGGTTTTCTTGTTATACGATGAAATCAGTTTATTTTGTATTATTTTTATGGATAAGAATATTTACCTCCATATAAAAGTATTAACGATACACTTGTTCAAAAAAGGGCCTATCGAGTGAAAACTATGCGGGAAGTGCCACATTCCCCACGATCGTAAGTAACTAAACAATCAAGTTGCTACTTATTAGAGTATACCGAATACAATCGAACTGTACCTTCTATACTAGAAAGATTTTGACATTTTATTATTAATATATTAACAAAAGTAAATCCCCATAAAAAATACAGTTTAAATTTTTTTATTTATTTATTTTTATGTATAACTAAACCCGCATTTAAAGATAAAATATTTATATTTAAAGATGCTGTAATTTTGTTCATTAGATACTTCGAATGAACAAAATATCACAGAAAAAATAAAAATACTAGGTAACAGATTAAATAAAAATACTTATTTTAAATAACACTTGTACCGTCGTCGTTTTATAACGGTGGGCTTTATTGCGAATCAATCAAAGAAATTCCGAGAACTCAGAAATCTCTTTATGATTGTACACAGCTCTGTAAGCATTGACAGAGTCATTAGCGCGGGATCAAGCAGGCCATATTTCACGCCGCGTCGACTCGGAGCCAAATTAGCCAGGCTGTGTTAATTGAAACCCGAACTTGTGTCGTGTGAACTCGTGTGGGAGCGCCCTTAGCGACATGGGTATTACGTATTATGATACAATTTTCAAAGGGTTATGTAATAGCTACTATGGTGAAAAGGAAATTACCTGATTATGTTTGATCTTATTTTTTATTGAGTTTCCCTTTGAATACCGTTTAAAAAATCTGTACCCTTATCCAACCCGGGACGGGAGGAACAAACGAAAGGCTGGAAAAATGGTAGGTACTTCCTAAATTAAGTATGTACATATTTTGTGCTCATTTATTTATTCGAATAGGAAGCCAACAAGATATACATATTATCATTTATAATACAATTCAGTATAAATAACCAGTGTGGTTTGGCCAAACTACACCTCGCACATATATACATACATACTAATATCGCACCGCATACGCAGCTGTTTTACAGAATCAATTTTCTTTTCCTTTCTCTCCAATCCCAATGAACGTGACGTCACAAGTGACAAAAAGCAAGATGTCCGCAAACCCGCTACACCGCCGCACGCTGATATCTGTTGAAATTCAAAATAAATTTAAAAACCTCGCTATCATTTCCAAAAAAGGATTAAAAATAGTCTCGTGCAGGAACTGTGTTGTGTTATGTGTAAATCAAAACAAAATTCCATAAAGTGAGGTGCCAATAGGGTGGTGAGGTGGTGTGGACTGACCACATTCCTAAACCAGCGAAAATCGACGAAGAAACTCAAATAAGCTTATCCCAGGTCCTCCTCCCTTTCAAAAATACACACCACAGTATATACACATAATATACTCCAAAATACACACTACTGACCCGTGAAGCAAGTGAAGATAATCTAATAATAATCAGTATGCATGTAAGGCTAGGGCGGCAAATAGGCGTAGCGAGCATGTTCTGACAAATAACATTGACACGTGTTCGGAACAGGAAGCTAGTAACGAAATATAAAGCGGTGTCGGCGCACCCTATTGTATATTTTATTTTATTTCCTACCTCTCGCCTCCGCCGTGGGAAATACCAGTTTCGCTGACACATATTGAGTTTCACGCCGAGTTTTTTGTCGCAAAGAGCAGGAGTAGCCAACCTTGACAGGATTAGAGAATATGAAGAGGAAATATACAGGTGTAAAATCTTTCTAAACCCGTGTGCTCGTGATCGTAAATCGTCATTTATGATCACGAGATTTTGAGGTCAAATAAGGTTTTTAATTTAAAAAAATCTATCCATACTTATGCCAATTTCTTCTTGCCATATTGATAAATAAAGAACTTTTGTAGTAATATGAGAGAATCTAGAGGCGCCACTAGCAAGTACGTAAATAAATATATTTTCGAGCAAAAAAAAGCAATTAAATTAACCAAAGTAACGAGAAATTTGTGATATCTTCAAAAATTACGTTTCGTTTTGCTTTTCTGTTTACCAAGATGGTAGTGGCTCCATCTACCCAACGCTTTGCGTTTTATGTCCTATTGAAAATTTGCAAAAATAATAATACTTAACAGCTCCGTATATAAAATTACAAATAGATCACGTGATCGATGCAAATTTTACCGATTATTTTATAAATTACGCACCAAATACTGATCGGTAGGAGAGTCGCCCCATACGGAATTACCACCTTATTATATAATATATTACACACTGTTTGAATAGGAAAAATTATATACTCGTAGCTACGAAACTTTCTATATGCAAAACATCGATTAAACTGGTAGAAAGAGTCTTATGTCCGGACTGGAGCAGTCTGGATTCGATTATTTTCGTTGAAGTAATTTCACCCAAGTATTGGTACTTTTTATAGGAATCTGCATACTCGTATTATTTAAAAACACTCGTATTGTGTATAATAATAGTAAATATTATTACATACATCACTTACCAAGATATCACTTATATGTATTATATTATATTATATGTTATTTTAAGTAAATTTGATATGAGGAATCTTGTATTGGCATACAGATATTTAAAGAACATTAACTATGTAAACATTTTAAACGCTCTGTAAGAATTTAATGCAATAAAAAAAATTATAAAAAAATATTCCAAAAAAACAGTACGTAGCTAAAGTGTTTTCAGAGAGAGTTGGTAATTCTTAAAAAATACCCAGCTACAGCAACTATATCCTATAGATAAAGTTCGCGAGGGGTATAGATTTTGACGGAAATGCGACAATCGCTGTATGGGAGTATTTTTATAACATTTATCAACTGTCGTCGAACGGGCTTTAGCTACACGTGCTACGCCCTTGCTACGCCGTAGCAAGAAACCGTAGCACCGGAGGTCGCAAGTTGAGAAACCCTGACGCAAAATCATAGTGTTTCTCTTCATGTAGACACGCACTTGTAGGTAGGTGTTCTCCGATATAGTTCGCTTTTGCTTTCTGCAGGCTATATCGGTATCATTTCGATGTATTGACCTAGATATTTATTTAGTAACATCCTTTCTTTCGACTATTTGCAGGCTTTGTTGTAGACAAATATTGTAGGAGTTTTGTTCTCTATCTATTGCATATAGAATTTAATATTTTATTCTTTGATTTTTTACCTTAAAAGAACTATTTGAAATCTTACTTCGGTATTATTATTAATACAACTAAGATTTCAGCATTGTATAGTGCTACGATTGTGCTATTTATTTATAGTATAGCAAAAGGTAACTGATACTGGGTTAGTTTAATTCGTTTAGTTTAAACACATTGTACACATAATGCCAATGCACAAAGAGCGTGACTTAATTCTAAGAGAGATCTCTTTCAGTAAATTACAAAAAGCGACAATTTGATATGAAAGTGCGAAGTGTGCACCAAAATATACTAAATAAATATAATAAATAAAATAAAAAACTTTCATGTCCATAAATAATCCCCGAGGAGCCAGACAGAGAAACCACCTTCAACCACAGATATAATTCCCACTTCTCGCTGTAAGATGTGGTGGACAAACGTGATACGTGGCGACCTACCAGAGTCTACTAGGTGTAAATTTTTATTTTATTTTTATTTACTACTAAACCCGCATTTGACCTCGATCTCGCCTGATGGTAGCGACGATAAGGTAGACGATGGAGCATGCGGGTCCAATAGTTTCCACTGCACTAAGATTCTTAGTCGCCTCGTGCAACAACCACAGAAAGAGTTGGTGTAGTTCCCTTAAAATACCGGTCCTAATTCCCCATTTCAGAATCTAATAACACTTTTTCTGCAACGTCACCACCAGGAAAACAGAACTGGGAAGCAAACTTTTTTTACCGAGACACAAAACAAATGCTGCGTCACTTGGGCGCACAACGGCACAACCAATGATTCGCCGAACGTCTGGCGCTAAGCTAATTAATGATTGTTTTGTCACCAGAGGCCGGATTACGATCCTCCACCAAGATTAGCTTATCTTCGACCTTATGTCGACGGCTACAGAACTTACATTAGAGAAACAACGGGAATGTGACGTCTATTGAAAGTAGAGTTGCATTATTTGGTCCAAACGGATACTGATAATCGAATTACCGACTGCTCTAACGGTGAAGGAAAATATCGGAAGAAACCTGCACCCAGTGTTTGAAATGAGTGAGAGTCGTTCTATGTGATTAATTCCATACCATAGAGTGATCACGACCCTCATCAATGATGAAGAGATACTGATAGTATGTTATTTTTCGTTTGATTGAACTGAATACGAAGGTAATTACCAAAGATTATGAAATTCACCCCTATGTAGATTGCTCACTAGAGAAGTTTTTTTATGGAAACGTCGCCTGCTAGTTCGCCCTTGAATACATTAGTCGAGCTCTGAAATGTCAAATGTATGAAAATATATGCCCTGGATCAACTTCGTGGCTCGCTATCAATACTCACGTCATCGTTCTAGAGAAGAGAGCGCTAGTAGTCCTATTTCTGTGGTAAATACCCTAAATATTTCTGTGGTATAATAGTATGGCCTTTGCCTAGCAGCAGTGGGACGAATTATAAGCTAATAATAATAATAAAATAGAATATTTGAATGTAATTACGAAGGAGATCCTATGTAATAAAATAAATCATTGACCTGTCAAAGTCGAAAATAATGTACACACGGGAAGAACAGAAAACACTTGACAGGTTAATTTAAACTGCCTCGTGGGCACACGCTCTGACACACCATTTATTGGCGTACAGTGGAAAACACAAGTCACTTCGCTCTGACACACCATTTATTGGCGTACAGTGGAAAACACAAGTCACTTCGCTCTGACACACCATTTATTGGCGTACAGTGGAAAACACAAGTCACTTCGCTCTGACACACCATTTATTGGCGTACAGTGGAAAACACAAGTCACTTCGCTCTGACACACCATTTATTGGCGTACAGTGGAAAACACAAGTCTTTTCGCTCTGACACACCATTTATTGGCGTACAGTGGAAAACACAAGTCACTTCGCTCTGACACACCATTTATTGGCGTACAGTGGAAAACACATCAAGCTATAGCTTGTTAGCTATACCTTATCGCAATACGTTTTTGTCACGATTTCTTGACATTTGTTCGAACGTGTCAAATAAGTGAAAGTGACAAAGTACTAAAGGGTGATTGATATGTCTTTCTCTGGACACTCATGACCAAATCCACAAGCTGTAGCGATTGAGAACTTATATTTCCCTGTGAGCTGGCATGTACCGAAGCCTCAAAAAATAAATAGATTAAAAAAGCATCGATATGTAAAGTCCGACCAGAAATATGTAATTATATTAAAGTGCGCGGTTTTGCAGATTTTTTTAACTATTTTTTCGTAGCAATTACGACAATACCTTTTTTTATTTTTATTTACTTCTAAACCTGCATTTGACCTCGATCTCGCCTAATGGTAAGCGACGATGAAGTCGACGATGGAGCATGCGGGCCCAGTAAATGCCTATTCACTCTGGCCTTGAAGATCCCAAGGTTGTAGGTTTCGGGAAATACAGACGCCGGCAGGCAGTTCCATTCCTTAGCCGTTCGCATAATGAACGAAGAAGCAACCTGCATAGGTCTAATAGAATTCCTCGTTGGGCTTTAGGTAGACGGTACCTTGAAACCAAAGCCAAAGATTGGCTCCATCTCTACCCGCAGTGACGTTTACAAATGGCATCGAGATGGACACAGGGTTAGATCGCGGGCGACGTAATTGATGGGTGATGGGCCGATGTGGTTAGCCAGGGGGTATACGAACCGAGCTATGCATATTCAGGGACCGAGTATTAAACACAGGGTGTAGCCTGATTAGATCATTGGGTAATTGCATAGATCATTTGTAGACACCGATTGAGAAACAACAAGATAATTATGCTAGTTCATAAATTTTTCACCAAAAAATTCGTTCGAAATGAATCGACTCGTAAAATTGAATCGCGATTGAAGTTCTGTGAATGAATTTTGCCCAAAGTGTAACAGAGGTAAAATACCTTTTTTTAATTTTTTTATAAATAGACTAAGACACACAGGCAAACCAATTGTACCAATTGTGGTATTTATGTTATAAAATGATCGCACCTGAAGGTAATAAAGGTTTTAGAATAAGTATTTTTTTAGAAATAACTTATTTTTTTATCTCTACGTGAATATATGTAAACTGAAGAAAGATATTTGGTAACAGTCAAGCCAATTTTCGTACGTTACACAAACATTTCGTTCAGGAAGACTTGCAGAGTGACGGTGGTAAGACTCTGTGCAGAGACAGCCTAGGGTGGTATCATCCTTTTTACCTATTTCTGTCACAAAGCAGCAATGTTGCATTACTGTGTATCGGTCTGAAGAGTAAGAAGTGTATCGGTCTGCCTCGTGTGCCCACGAGGCAGTTTATCCAAATCCTGGAGGTTAGCAGCGCATCAGAAACACTCTAATAACATTTTAGGAGGTTATATGACCATGGGCGACGGTGACCACTTACCTCTATCAAGTCGTTTTCGTGGCCTGTATGTGGCAACAAATATATAGAAAAAAAGAAATGTTATTCGTCAAGGTCTTACTTTTGTGATGTTTACTGACGATTTTTATTTATCTTTACAAAAATGGGATGCCATACCTCATTGGGAAGACGTGGACCCGGTAGAAGACGTACATCTTGGTTGAGAAACCTCCGCGAGTGGTTTTTAAATTGAACACGAGATCCTTGTTCCGTGCAGCCGTTTCAAAAGTTAAAATAACCCTAATGATTGCCATACTCCGGTAGGAGATGGTAAAGTAAAAAGAAGATACCTCATTTAGACACGTTGATAGACTCTACGTACATACCTGTAGGTATACTAGCTCAGAAGCACTGATCTGATTAACTTTTAATCCTCCTGTACTCACATGCGCCAATGAATATTTATTAACAACAGAATGCTTTTACTACCGTCCGTAGTTCGTTAGAGGTGATTTATCACATTTTACGTATCACAGGCGAGGCGTAGGTTAGAGAAATAAAAATATGAATAGAATGGAAATAGATTAATACGAGTACACTTTTTCATCACATCTGCTCATAAATAACATATCAGTGCATGCATTGCTGATCTAAAATGACTGAAACGGAACAAAAGATTTTAATATCGATTCAGGATTGGGATCTGAATCCGAATCTTTTACACTTTATTGTATTGTTGCAAAGTGATGTCGCGAGTCATGTTGCGGGATGTTGGCTACCTGTTGTGCATTTACTCATAAGGTATGATGAAAAACCTTATTTGACATACTTGCGGAAAGGCAATTGTAAATTCGGGCCGTAGAAACCTCGTTAACAATTGCTAATTTTTGCGCACTCGTATCGCAATATACTTATTTACTACTTACTGTTTAATTCCCCTTAGTTAAAATGAGAATGTTTCTGTACTTTTTCTGTTTTTAATACTTCTAACTGCCATTAAACTCAAAAGAAAAAATTAAATTTGTGTTTCAGTGAAAGACTCAGTTAGTTTTATTGTGAAAAGAACCTAGCTGAACACCTAGGTACATAAATAATACATCATCAGCCTATTAGCCTCTCTCCACAGTTGGGGCACAAGTATCCCTTTGCCCAGGGGGTACGTGCGGGCCATAATCCACATGTTTGGACTTGCAAATAATCCTTTCTTTGATCCCAATTCCCTTTCACCCTCAGCCATAAACTGCAAGAAAAGGACACTTACGAACGTGTTTCTAACCACCCGCCGAGCTTGAATGATCATGCAATTTTCTACGTCGCCGTCACAATCGCATCAAATACTTTAAAATTCATCATAAAACTAAGAAAAGCGCTAAATCTATGGCCAAATCGTACAACAAGGAAAAGGACATTATATAAAAACAATCAAAACTGCAGCAAAAGTGGTAAACTGTGTTGTGCTTTGGCGGCGAGACGGCGAGATCAAAGGGCCGAGGTAAGTTTGCTATTTTTCCCTTAAAAAATCCTTTCTACGTATCGTTACTTTGCAAGTCAAATTCTATCTTTACTAACTTTAATCTTCATTTAAATCGTTCAAAAATTCAAGTCACAACAATACATGACTTCAGAATTTTATTTTTCCTTAGACATGCAGGTTTCCTCACGATATTTTCACCGTTAGAGCAGTCGGCAAATGACGTAAGTCTAATTAAAACATTCAACTAAGTAATGATATGATGGACATTTTGACATAGGAAATGTTAAATCGTTTTTAAAAGGATTACCACAGCTTCTCTCATCTCTTATGTTACACGTTACTCTGGCTTCAAAAACAGTGATTAAGTGAACAAAGTGAGCACACCATTGTTACAGGAGAGGGGAGGGGGAGGTACGAACATTGTGCTCGTGTGAAATAGCCTTTAGATAACAGTTTTGTTGTGGCGCGTATATAGCCTGCGGCAGGCGTGAATGCAAATATAATAAAGTGAATTGTTACATTACAGCCCACCGCTGTCGGATCCAGTGGGCAGAGGGTCATGACCCCCCACGTTCTCCAAACTCTGGATTGTCTGGCTGATTTTAATTTTAATTCTGCGAATTATTGTGCTAACATCGAGTAACATAACACCTGGATTTACTATTAAAATTAGGTGGATAATTTAGTTAGTACTAAACAACGAAAATAACAAAGTATAGGAATCGCACTGGATTATAGTACTATGTATAAGTAGGTACCAATTATGTTGCTAAATTAGAAAGAAAACTCGTCCTACTTAGGTACGTACGATAGACAATACATCACATGCTATATTATTTGATAAATTCATACGAATATATCTTATTGCGACGATTTTACAGTGTAAAAAAAAAAAAGTAAGTAATACGTTTATTTCACACACAGCAATGACCGAAACAGTTATAATTATAATACAATAATTATGTAGTCAAAGGTGAACATATCTAAATCATGTATGATGGTCTGCTGTTGTTGTGAAAAGGGCCTCAACTCAGCTTATTGCTGCAGACAAGAATGCCTCCAGCGCTGGTATTCTGTTGGACCGTGACCGATGGCTGGCCAAAACCTGTCCAAGAGGACAAAGATTAATTAAGTGTAATTACTTTTCTACGGGTTGATTGGGTGTTTTTATATATTAAATATTTTTTGTCTCTATATCAATGATTTAGAGTGTTTTTAAATAAGATTTTGCTGGGATAAGTTAATTTCAAGTAACCTGAGGAAAAAGTACACTTTCGGTTAAGTTTACATTTCAAACGTACAAATGACGGACCCCCTGACTCTGACCCCCTTAAACGTAACTGCGGCCGCCCCTGTCAATCCTGGCACGGGGCCCACTCCGTGTCGTCTGAAATACTGCCTATTTATGTATTACACTTTGCACCCGCTTTCTAATGGAATAAAATTCTAGTGAATGCGACAAAGTGCTGAAATTGGCTCTTGTTATTTCTGTAATACGAGTACTTCTTATACTCCTTTCTTGCAATTAATTTGGTGGCACAATTCTTAATTCAGATTCAATGGAATTTGTTCATAATGTAAACAAACCTATCCTTGATTTATCACATTAGACAATCAACCATAGTTCACGTGGATTTCACTATTTTCGTGCCTACAAACTACATTATACGATGAAATATTAATAAAACTCGTAGCCTAGTTGCGATCATGTAGGTTAAGCAACGTTAGGTGCGGTTGGTACCAGGATGGGTGACTGGTAGTGGCATATTTCATCTGAGCCCACCGTGCCTCGGAGAGCACGTTAAGCAGTCGGTCCCGGTTGTTGTCATTCGACAGCAGTCGTAAAGCCATGTCAGAGACCTACGGGCGGCCTGAACAACTCTGACAAATAGGTTGGCCACTAACCATACGATAAGCAAGCATTAACAATAATTATTGATTTTTTTTACCTTATGGATGGTTACGTAGTTACATACCAATTTATTTTAAATGTTTGTTACATTATTTTATTTTAAATTAATTTATCTGATGATCATTCTACAAATAAGAATTATATTTTTCAAATGTATATTTCAAATTAAATCATATTATTTATTCATAAATAATCATAAATCACAGTTAAAAATGCAATAAAAAAAGTGTATTTCAAATTGTGTAGCATGAGATAAAATAATTCTAATTCATACTGGATTGGGCATTATCCTCTATTAAAACTTACACTGTTTTTTTTAATTTGACATCCATATAGTGTTGTAAAATTTTAGGTACAGTTGTATGTATAAAATGTCAATAAGGGACCGTATTGTACCCTGTTACACAAATTACAGCTTATTGAAACACAAATTGAATATTGATTCAATTTGTGTTACGATTGTACTCTTATTGTATGTTGTAAAAAAATAAAAGGATGACGAGCACTTTGTGCCGTACCAGTATATTTACCACATCGTTAGCCTGTGGATGACAACAATAGATAGGATTGATTAGAGTTCCGGCAAAATGAATATTCACTTTTAGTGTCAGAATGAACGAGGATGTGTTGTGCGAGTATATCAGTTTATTTTCTTGTTAGTAAACATATTTGTACAATCCGTACCACACATATTAGTTTGTAAGTTTGTTTTCGTAATTAGCGACAGTTTTTGTAGGTAGCTTTAGATTTCATTGTTGTTAAATGTTATGTCCAGTGAGGGTATTTCTTATCGTTGATTGCCACTCTCGCTGGGACAGTCTCGGAACCACAGCCCTGGAGACAACACCACCTGAATTTTGGATATTGTCGGCGCCGACGGGTGATCTCGGGCTCAGACGTTGGTGAGTTGGCTTTTCAGTGGTATTTATTGCTTTCACTGGACTTTCTCTCGTTCCCCTAGTTTATTTTGCTGTCGCATGATCCCTAGAATCGCTGGGGATAACGCACAATATTATAATATATTGACATATTTTTACTATACCCCATTTTATACAATTAATGTTTGACATGTTATGTAATATTTCTCCATTTGTTTTGTACATACTATTTCGTACATACATTTGTTAGCGAATAAATGAAATGAAATGAAATTGTTAGTAAAGTAACGCGAATTTAGCCAAATTCCGAAATATTGGAGAATGTTCTCATGCAATTTCTAGGTAATTTATATTTATTAAGCATTAATTAGTCATGCTAGGCATACTAAATAAATTAGAAAAAGGGTGAAAAAAATATTGGCTAAAATACTAGACTCGTCTAGTAATATTTAAAAAAATATCTCAGTTTAGAGGCTTTGGTACACGACAAGGTGACCATGTCAGCCTCGTTAGGGTCACTAAGAAAAGGGTAGGGAAGCATTATTAGAGTCATCCCTCACTTTAAGAGCCAACTTAGCAAACAACAGTAAGTTTTGCATATTATCAGATAAGGGCTGACTCAAAATAATATTGAGCCTACAATTTTGGAGCCTATTGAGGACAAATTTCTTCCTCTCAATTTGCACCTCAATTTCAATAATATTATTAGTCATAAAAATTGTGTTCTTGTTCTGCAAATGTAAGTAGTCAAGAGATGCCACCCCTCAGAGTATTCAAAAAAACTATCTAGTAATATTTTAAAAAGAAAAAAATAAGCCTACCATGAAGTTGCAAACCCTAGCTCTCGAAATCCTTTTTAAGAATCGGTAAAAAGCCTAAATAAGATATGGGTCGAGTCGTGCGTGCCAGTCAGATTCCTACGTGACTCTTTTATGTGTTGCGCGTCCGGTCGTCGGATCGAATCCACCTTTGAACCTTTGCGGTGGACTACTTCTAGCACAGGAATTTTAGCCTACTTAAAGTGGTTAATAAATAATATTGGCAATGGATAATACTTGCGGTTGTTGGTACTTGGTGAAACTTGTAGTACATGATTAGACTTAAATAATATACTGTTTCACGGTATTTTTATTGTATTTTATTAATTACGACCGGTTTAGTTTACACATCTTCAGGTATTTTTATGGTTATGGTTGTTTATAAATTTTAAACAAATATATATCAACAAATATTAAAAGAAATATATAAACAAATACCTGAAGATGTGTAAAAGAAACCGATCGTAATTAATAAAATACAATAAAAATACCGTGAAACAGGATATTATTTAAGTCTAATCAAATATTGGCAATGTGTATAACATTACTGAAGAAAAAAGTTTTTAAAGTAGAAACTTTTAAAGTAAATACTACCTTCGCTCAACGGTACGGTAATTTATTGTTCCTAAAATTCTGTGACATAAAAATGCTCTCTCTAACTAAGGGAAGCTAAGCAGAAAATTACAAAATAGTTATTAACATTGGATTACAATGCGACAGAGACAACTTTGTGCATTCCACAATAGCACAGATTACACACGTGTATAGCGATACACGTGTGTAATCTGTGCTATTGTGGAATGCACAAAGTTGTCTCTGTCGCATTGTATTCTAGGCCAGCGGGCCTAGTGGATAGGACGCCGATCTCCCATGCGGGAGGTCCGGGTTCGAAACCATGCCATGTACCAATTTTCGGATTTTTTCGAAGACTTTCGTACATTTACCGACTGCTCTAACGGTGGAGGAAAACATCGTGACAAAACCTGCATGTCAGAGGAAATGAAAAGTTTCCGAAGGTGTGTGAAATCCACCAATCAGCACTGGGCCCGCTCGGTGGATCATGGCCCATATCCCCTTGGTTAAGGGAAGGCCTGCGCCCCAACAGTGGGGTCATTAATAGGCTGATTGTGACACACAATAGGTGGCTGTCGTGTAGCTTTTGATCATCGATTTTTACCATCAATTTTAAGATTTAGTATTTTCAAACCTTCAGTGAAAAATTTGCTTATAAGCAGCAAAAAAAATTGGAAGGTTCTGACGAAACCATTTTTAATTTAATTTAATTTATTTATTAGGTAAACACAACAGATTACAACCATAGAAATTACAGAAAAATCAATATAAAGTTATGAGCTAGGTCGTAACCCTTAACGTGTAAACACAGCATGGTTAGGAAGTAGAAAATTAGAAAATTGATGTTATTGTGCCCGTCAATCTTTATGGCGTATCTGAATATAGACACGAGTCGCATTTCAGTACATTGCATGTGTTTAGATGTCAATGGGGCGTCGAAGAGCGAGAGAGGAGTACGGGCCGCCGCGCGGTATGGAGAAAGAAAGAAATAAGAGAAAGAAAGAAACAATTTATTTCCAAAAGCGCGCATACACAAACAATTAGGTACAGAAGATAATATTAAACAAATATAAGATAAAAATAAATAAACAAAAGTAATTAAGTTGGAGGAAAGCATGCCCCGCTCCCTCGCTCTTCTATACCCCGTTAACACCTAAAAACGTGCTGGAATGCAACTAGTGCCTAAATTCAGATACGCCATAAAGATTGACGGGCACTCTACAAGAAGTTACGACGAAGGAACGGAGTCGATTGACCTCATCGATGTTTATTTGGTGAACGCAATAGGGCAAGGGAAACCCGCCTAATCTTTTCAGGAAAAGCGTTTTCCTATATTGTATGGGCACCACAGAATTATATCAAGATAGGACTGTGACGCGGGCGAGCTGCTATAGGAATCGCGCGAGTCAACATACACCCCCAAAGTGACGTGATTACGAACGAATTACCACTTTTTGATCGATTCACTGTCGTGTCTATTGTTCTTACAGTTACAAACCGAACAATAAGGCATTTTAGCACAGCCGCTCTGATCGGTCCGTGTCGAAAACTAGGCGCTGAATGAATAAAATCTTGCAGTTTATTGCAAGATGGAGACACGGGCTCACTTCACCATTCTATCTTGATTTATTTCTGTGATGGGGACATAGGCGAAAGCTTAGTAGCGGTTAATGTAGTTTTCCTTCGCTACTCTTTGTCTAGAAATTCTGGTTGAAGCGGTCTATATATTCGTGTCAGTTTGACTAGTCCTTTTGACAGGTTGTTTGTCACGACCTCTTACCTTTTATTCTCTGGGGATCAACTTAACCTTTCTTCGAAGAACCGTAGTAAATTGACTAAGTTGTTTGAAGCCTTACTCCATCCTGTCAGGAGTACTGGATAATACGCCCAAGGGAGGACCCTAAATAGACTTAACTAAATCTCTAAGGAACCCCGAAACCCTCATTGAACTTATAATTGAGTAACACGCGTCATATAAATCTGGAGACCAAGGAAGGTACTGACGTACGCACACGCACAGTTCGTAATAGGGTTGTCATAACAAAAAATTCAAAGAAAAATCATGAATGATAGCCGATAGCCCAAAGAGAGAAGCATAAGAGAAGCAGTTCCTTGGGAGATAAACAAATGATAGGTACATAAAATTAAAAGATAAATAGTTTTATTTTTTTAATTTTATTTATTAAGGAACACAAACAGTTTACAAATAGATAGAAATACATATAAACAAAAAAAAAATACACAGAAACAAAAAGGGTTCACAAATATTATAAACGTAAATAACATATTTCAGTTCATGTAGACAAGACAAGTACACACTTGTTATATAGAAAATTAAATATGCAAAGGAAGTAAATGTAGAATAATGTAGAGGGATATAAAACAATGCTATTAAAACAAATAAACAAAATTATATGCTATTAAAACAAATAAACAAAATTATATTGGTTACTGCAAATCATCATAATACTATTTTTTATCTGTCCCAATGAACAGTTGAAAAGGTCAACACTGGTAAATCGTTTATTGTAGGAGACACATGTTCGCGGAATAAAAGCATTCCTTCCATAATTTGTTTTTAACGGCGGAATATGAAAAAGACGCTGTATACGCACACTGCGGGTAGGACACGAAAACCAATTTTACCCAAAAGATAAGGACTGTCAATATTATTACTTATAATTTTATACATGAAGACTTGATCCCTAGAATTACGTCGTGATCTTAAGGATACCATGGGGTTAACTGACACTGTAAAGTAATTACGACTGATACGGTATTTAAGATGTTTTAAGAATTTATTTTGAATTCGTTCGATCTGATCCACATACACTGCATACATGAGGTTCCACACAGTTTATGGAAAATAATCCAGGAACACTTTCACTTTGTTTCATTAATGACCTTTCTACTCTCGAAGTTGGTTTCATTACCATTCATTTTCATCAGCCTAATTGATGTCACCCATTACTGGGGCACAGGCCTCCTTGCGTGTCTGAGTGGATTAGAAATACCTAGAAAACGTCTTTTTTGCGACTACTTTAAGTCGAAAGTCACCACTTTAACACCACAGAATTTGCGAGAGTGCAAAAGTTGTGTCTGTTGGCTTTAGCATAACAGACTTGACTTTTGCACACACCTGGGCACTTACACGGATTTATGACGAAGAAAAGTCTCGGACAATCTATCACTTGCCAAGTGCCAACCCTGGCGTTCCTTTTCTTGGTATAATATTGATTGTCCTAAAATCAATTGGCATAACTCGCTTGACATAATCGTCTTCAGCCATAATGTTCGATCGTACCACAGTGCCCGAGTTCCTTTGACTTCTTCTGAGATCGCCTGTACGCGAAGCGCTTGTGTCTGTGAGCCGTTGTCGCGTGTTTGTATTGAGCGGACATTCTGTGTATTCTGTGCCTAAACTTTGGTGTCATAATTGTTATAATACCTAATTTCGTTTCGCATAAAAATGCATGAACTAATACGAAAATTCGTCATTAATATTATATTGTTACATGCATTTGAATTTTAGGAATATATATTACGAGTTAGAATGATTTTTGAACATTTACATATTACGACTCTTGAAATTACGACTTTTCTTATTATGTGATAGGAAGATTATGACAAATGATATTCGGGATAATGATTATTATGTCTTACGAAATTAGGGCAAGTGAATTGGGAATTTTAAGAATTTTATTGGTCTAATAAAATTATGGGAAGTAATTATTATTATTAGGGCAAATGATTCTTATGACGAGATGATGATTATTATTATTACGACATTAGGGGAAGTAAATTTAGGACTATCAAATTTATGCCAAAAAATAGGGAGCCGCCAACCCTATTCTCAGACTGGCGTACCTACCGCCAGGTAACTCTGCCGGTGTCGCGTTAACTTTTCAATTCACACGCTACGGCTAATTTACCTTTGCTCCACTCGCACTCCCGGCGAGAGGGATATTCGTTTGGCGATATAACGTTGTGTTAAGGTGTGAATGGGATATCCGTTTATTTTGAAGGGTGACAATTTGGGTATGTAAAGTTCACTTTTGACTCTTTACTTGCTGTACAGTCGCCGACATTTCTATAGGATCTGACGTGAAATGCCGTTTGAGTGTACCGCGACGCGGTCGCTCAGGTATGTATGACTAGTTTCGCGTTGCAGACGTTCTTGCATCGCCACCGCTTCGCAGTCGCTTGGTCCCTTAGGTGTGAGCAGTCCTTAATATTGCTTTCCAAGTGACATTCATTACAGGGCCGGGGCGAGTGGATGCGACATTTGTCTAGGGCGGAATCTAGTAAACTCGAAGTAATCTGCCATTTGTAAATGTCTCTGTGCTTCCTTCTCTACCATGGGCACGTAGTCAGTAATGACTCATACTGTGGCGAAATGAAGTCGAAGTGGGCACACTTTGTCAGCTTTAGACAGAGCCGTATTCTAGTAAAAGTTTGCATGGATTTTAGATTTACATTATTTCATTTATTTTGGATGAGAAGAACCGAAGATCGGGCTCAATGGCGCGCCCTGGGACAGGCCTATGTCCAGCAGTGGACTAGAGTGGGCTGCTAATGATGATGATGAATTTATTTTGTCTAGTTCATTGCCATTAGCTTGAGATTTTGCCCATGCAGAAACCCGATTTATGACGCGTTTGTAAATTTCGATTTCTACTTGTTTTTAATAAGTAATTGTCTTATAAATAGGGCGTTTCATCCACTTATATGATTTAGAAGTAAGTTCTAAAAAATATCACTACAGGTTCTGAATTGAAAGGCCGAATGAACCGTGCTACAATAAAAAAACTGGAAAAAGTGGTTGAAAAATTTTCCGCGTGGAGGATTTCAACTTGCGACCCTATTGTTCCGTGGCAGTGCTCGAACCAACTGGGCTATATAGCGCTTAATAAATAAAAATTGGTTAAAATAAGTGCTACAATACTTATCTTTGAAGTTTCTCAACTTTGACCCCATTTTCCTTGACACGTGCCTGTTCGGAGACAAATTGTGTAAATCAAGGAAGCGTCTGGTTGACCCCAGAGGAACGCGCATTCGTGTATTCGTGTTGATGGGAAGTGACGGATACAGACATCTATAGAATTCTGGTTAGTGGTTTGACTTCAGATCTCGCATGACAACACGACGTCCCAAATGGGCAACCATCTACTTCAGTTGGGCAAAATATTCATTATTCATTCACAGATTATTTGTGGTCGCGTCGCTTGTCTACATTTGTTATACTTAGATATAATATGCATAGGGCATAACTTCATTGCACAGTGATTTCCAGTCTCCCTCATTCCTACCTATTTCCGTCCGACCGAGCGTCTCACGCGTCGCATGCAATTTGACTGCAATAAATCGATATTTCCGGAAAACGCTAATAGAACTAAGCGTTGTGTGCTCTTGTGTGTCTATCCTGAAGACTTCAGCAGCAGAGATAAGAAGAGGGTGGCCACCCAGCTGGAGCAGCCTGAAAACCCAGTTAACCTGTCGAAAGCCGGTGGGTCCCTTTGTTCCTCTCCTTTTGTATTGGTGTGCCATCTAGTTTGGAGATTAATTATTTACTATAAATACCGTTAGACACAGATAGTCGAACCCGAACCAGCGCAATCAATTTGCTCCTGATTGTTTTTGTGTTACAGAGAATTCAGGACATTCATATGCAAACGTTTTTGAAAACGTACCGTTTTATTTTGAATTAATTTCACAAACTGAATTCTGGGTGCAATTCCTGTCGTCAGAATTAAAAAGCCTTTGACATTTTAACGAGTATTGAATAATATACTGTTTCACTGTTTTTATTAAATATGGTTATTGGAAACGGCTGAACAGATGTTTTTACAGTTTTCACTGGTGTATAATTTGATTGCTAAGGATAGTCTTTTTGGATCCTCTGAAGCCGGGGCGCGGTAAGTTCTAACAATTGGTGTGATTGATACTACAATAAAGGTAATGTAATTTATTATTATTCCGATACAAAAATAGCACCGCAAGTCTGTGACAATGTGAATTATTGAACTCAATTACATTAAGCGGTAAGTTGTAGGCCGGGAGTTGTGTCTGGTAATGTCTCTTCGTCGTTGACATTGATGGATTGTGTGTCGGGAGCGCAAATTGTAAACTTGGCACAAATATTTACAAAGGTACCGAAACGCGCGTCACATTTTTGGGATTGATCTATTGCTGGTGTTCCGCAAGTCACAACAAGATGTAGCAAGTTAATTGATCTCCTTTTGTAATAACATTGAAAATTAATGAAAATTATAACTTTCTTTGAGTGAAGATAACTCTTAGGAAGATTGCTTGAAATCATTACCACACTTCTAATCCGGTTCCGAGACAGAGATAGCAAATCGTAATGTTGCAGACTTCAAATTAGAAAATGAATTGAGCTCTATTCTCAAAATATCCGAAAGATTTACAATTTTCCACATAGTTTTGAACTAATATGAACAATTCAGCTATGTAGTCTCTCTTTGAGTGTCACAGTCCTTTGTAATAAGCTCGGGGGAGCATGCCAAATCGGTTAATTGACTGCTGCCCCTTTGGCCACGAACCAGAGACGGAATTATAGATCCACTAATATTTCCCCACACAGTTAACGTCAGCTGTTACAGTTATTGCAAATAACAGACACAAATAAAAACAGCTAAGCTCTTCTCCATTCAATTACGAGCTGTTGTGCAAAAAAGGGATATTCCGATTTTATAGTTGAGTAAATTCCTTTTGGTTCTCAATAAAAATACGTAAATAGCATTCCGAGCGCTCATAAAAATGACATAATCGTCGCATAAAACGAAAGGGTGCCAATAAAAGGGTCCTTTTAACGAAAGATATTATTTACTGTTGCAATATCAAGGCCATTTGGTCGCAATAAATCCTTAGAGCTGATTTTATTTCGTATACCCTCTCAGGGTCGAGTGGGAACGACCTTTTCCTAAAAGGTAAGAGCACCTTTATTGCCATAATATGATGTTTAGCAGAAGGGTCTGTTAATTTCCTTTAATTACTTACTTATTTATTGCTTCTGTTTCGTAGGGCTTTCTTATATTTAAGGGTGTAATTAAGATGTAAAAGTTAATTAAGTTCTTTAGGGCGTAATTGGTAACCGACGCTTTATTACGAAACATTTAGTGATACCGTTTCTCAAAACTCAGGTAAGTATTGATTTTGCGACTAATTGAATTCGTAAATATTAATTTTCTCTAGCACGGTTTTTAACCCCCTGACCAAAAGGACAAGTTATAAGTTTGACGCGTATGTCTGTTTGTCTGTGCCGTCATAACTCAACAATCGATAATTCGATTTGGACACCGTTTTTGAATTTAATAAAGAATTTTGTGGAAAGAGATCTTAGTCTAATAAAAATTGGATCTTGAAGTATCTTTGATGCCAGGTGGGATCTCTGGAACGCTAACAATTAGGAGATTCGAGTTTGAGCTCAAATGGTTCAGACCATAGTGCCCTTCCCACATCTGGACTGGAAAAAGTAATAGGGTCTCCAGTCGGGGTTCCTTAAATTAATTTAGAGTTGTTAATTATTTTCGTACTCTTGTTGTAATCTAAGGTTTTCCAGTATCTTAATTATGGATTCTATTTTTTGTTATGGTCACAGACTCAAAGAAATCAAAACAGTGTAATTCACATGAAGGTAGATGTACTATATAAACTCGTAGGGTACTAGTACTTAGTAATTCCATGATGATTCAACATTTGAATTGAATGTGTCAAATAAGTTGGAAATAATAATAATAATAATAGTTGGAAAGGGTAATATAAGTTGGAGAGGGTCAAGTTGAAAACCAGCGTCATCTAGCGACACTCAGCTGAACTTGGCCCTTTTAATAGATCATATCATATGTTTATTTAATATTATACATGTCAATTATTATTATTTTAAATCTAAAACTTTGTTACTACGTGAGAAGCTTAGTCAAAAAGGCCGCCTTTTAGCGCACCCCGCCCAAATGTTCCCATTATGCATGCTGCATTTCCTCGCTGAATAGCGAGAG
The DNA here is from genome assembly GCA_947369225.1 of Hofmannophila pseudospretella. Taxonomy (NCBI): domain Eukaryota; kingdom Metazoa; phylum Arthropoda; class Insecta; order Lepidoptera; family Oecophoridae; genus Hofmannophila; species Hofmannophila pseudospretella. Next base: position 5,075,214 of record OX376325.1, read on the forward strand.
AAAGGTGCTGGGCCAGGAAGTATCCCGATCGGGGGTCACACCCCCTCTCCCTCAACCGCCTCCCCAGCTCCCGGATGAAGCCCCCCGCCTCTGAGCCCCAGGTGCCCGCAGTTTCGACGGCAATCGGCACGAAATCGTACGCCGCCTCCAAATTTGCGTACTTGGCGTGCTTTAACCCAGCCGCTGTTTCAGCCGCGGAACCGGCGCTGCGCTGGGTGCCTCTAAGGTGAGATGCCACATACGTGCTGACGCATGTGGCATCCCAGATCAGGCAACGACCTTTCCGCCACAGGATCAGCGTCAGACCGTCGGGCCTCTTGCCGTCCGAGCGAGACAACCCTGGCGGCTCCAACACGCAGGGCACACCAGCGGACACCACGGCTCTCCTGATGATTTCATTTATATCATATGTTTACTACTCTTATCACTTGTTAGAATGGAATGAATTTGGTCAAGTTAGAATCTTACTCATCCTGTGATATATCTTACATAATTTGTGTCATATGTACCTATATGATCTCTTAATAAAGGATTTTCTATTTCTATTAAGTTAAACATATAAGCGACAAAGCACTAATCTACTAATGTGTTGTCCACTGTACATTAACCATGCCTATGTACGTACGTACTTATATTTATAATACTTACTGAATCCATAGTTCAATAAATCTACGCTAAGAAAAAAATCATTTGTAAATTAAAATTTAACATCTAAAACGGGAATAAGAATACAAGAAGTAGAAGTTACTGAATGAGAATATCGAAGACAAAACGTTTTTACCAATGATTTTGAAATTCATCCCTTCTTATTTATTTTTATATTTTATTATTCGCTAGAGACGTTTTATAAGGAAAGCGCGTCTATCAGTTCGCGCATGAGATTTTAGCATTTTCCCGTACATCGGGCACTGAAAACTCAAATGTATGAAAACATATGACATATGGGTCAATTCCGTGGCTCGCTGTCCACTGCTCACGTCATTGTTCTAGAGGAGAGGGCGCTAGGAGTCCGATTTCTGTGGTTTTTACAATTTCATGCATTTGATACATCAAATCCTCATTTGAATTTTGAAATGCCATTCGAATACGAGCATTGCTTTTTTATCCGTATTGCCACTCAATCTCTTTATGGGGGCCATCTCGCTTTCATCCCAGAATAAACACATTTTTATTTGGAGCCCATGCTAATAAAATGCAAATTGGGCCCTTTCGGCTTAGGGGTTTGCAATTTTCAACAAATGTTTCCTATTGAATTTTATTTGATTTCCTTAATTGTCGGTCATTGTTGCTTCGTTGGATTCGGTCATTTCTATAAAACAACCGTACCTATCTGTTTTGTTTCCCTTCTCAATTGTATTTTTAAAGTGCTTACTATTTTTTTGTACGCCATTAACACCCTCGGGCATTTTCCTATTTTCCGATTTGTTTTCACGGTGAGTATACCCCACGGGCTAATTTTGTTTGTGTTGATTTGAGGATTTTTGTTTATTTTATCAATTTATGTATATACTTGTAATCTAAGGAAAAATTATGGGAAAATATATTTTGAATAGAAAGGAATTATAACTTTTAGAAAAGGAAAGTCTTTACGATCATGAAGGCAGTGTAGAGAATAACAGTTTCTGGATCTGTGACGTAGAAAGGGATACACGGAGCTTGAATTCTGAACCGCTTCTTGGGATGGTTAATATCAGGAAAAAACTAAGCCCTGTTGATGTAATTGTGGTAGGTGTACACTTTACAAATTTATTGGCGCTGGTATCTTCGCCGCCATACATTACACAATGGAGTCAATACGTTACGGATCGCGGAGGTACGCTCGCATTCACACTGTACGTATTCCCCAATCGGGATGCCATTTCAGAGATTGTGTGGCTTGCCGTTACGGGTCTTGTAGTCGGTTTCAATTGCCGGCTTCGGTTTCAGGACAAAGTAGTGAAATGAAAATCTTGGGCTAGGCTACTAAAAATAGGCTAATACAAATTATGACAAGATAAGTTGGTAAGTGGTTGCTGGTGGTGGTGGTTTTTATTAATATCAGATTGTCTGATTTCGTTGATCCAAAACTATTTACAATTAGATAAAGTCTGGATTATCAGAATTCTAGAAAGCAAAGTAAACGCAAATTCCGCTATATACTTATATGCATATAAGGAAGATCCCAAGCTACTACTTATTGTGCTTGACTTCAATATTTGGTTTCAAATGTTAAGTTTCGGTTAAAAATTGACCTGCGCACCGACCATTCGACTCTATCTTGCAGCAGACACAGTATTCTACAAATTATGCGCAAGACATACGTTGCCCGACATTTTCTGTTCTATAAATCTCCATTTGGGGAGGCACGGGTGAATGGGCTCGTTAGTCATAAATATCCGAACTCTGGTCGTTATCTCTCATTCAGTCGTCTGGGAGGTGCGCCTTGCACCCACTCCAACCCCCAAAAATTTCAAACAAACTTTAAATTAAGTACCTTTTATTTTTTTTACGTGGATAAGTACATCTGTTTTGATTCTTAGAATCAATTAGATCGACTGAATGAACGTGGTGTTTTGTTTAAGTTTGTTCAAACTCGCTGACATAGGTACTTACGTAACAGGTGTAGTTTTTATACTGGTGTGACGACGAGGAAAAAAATTACTGGTAGTCACACTGGTGTGACGACAGTCGTGAATTTTAGAGCACATTTTAATTTAAAAAAAATATTTTCTTTACTGAGATATACATGAACCGAGGATGCGCAAGACACGCAATGGACATCAGGTGATAGAGTAAGGACCAAAGCAATCTGCGTACGCCTTCTCTTCGTACACCATTTCCTCCTGTGATGAAACGGAAGAATAAAAGAACTTATGACTCTTTTATACTGCTCCGGCAGCTAAATATTTCTGATATTCATTACAAAAAATTTTAATTTATGCTACGAAATTTTGTAATGGATCTAGGAGATGTGGGGGATGTGATGTGGGGGTAGTAAATTTAATAGGTTTATACTTACTTATTTCATAATCTGTATTACAAAAAAATGTTATTGATGCTACGAAATTTTGTAATGGATCTAGGAGATGTGGGGGATGTGATGTGGGGGTATGGATTAGTAAATTTAATAGGTTTATACTTACTTATTTCATAATCTGTATTACAAAAAAATGTTATTGATGCTACAAAATTTTGTAATGGATCTGGGAGATGTGGGGGTGTGATATGGGGGTATGGATTAGTAAATTTAATAGGTTTAGGCAATAGGCAAAATAGAATCCTTATCAAAACTTTAAAATCAGAAGTACGTGACAACATTGGTATAATACCGACTATATTGCATGCAGCGTAAACTTTAAAGCTTAGACATATTTCCGCCTATATAAAAGTTGTGGCGTTATAAAAGCCCGTGTTCTCGCTGAAATATTTACGAGGTAAAAGCTTTTGGGTGTAAAACGTTAATGTCTGTTTTTCCCTTTTGTGGTGCCTTTTAGCATTGATGGTGAGATCTCGATCGCTTCGGATGCAATAAATTTAGAAGACGGCGGAGTTATTTAAATATTTTTCTGTAAGTATTCCCTGAAGAGGTGTACTAAAGTCGAAACCGCCTCTATTTTGGTCACGTCATATCATATTTTTAAATAATCATATATTCAGACTTTCGGGGGCACAATTTACCTAAAATTCAAGAAATTATATTATTTTAAAATAAAACATTCTTGAGGTAAAAAGTGCTACTGCTACTGCTGTGTTGAAATGTGTGATCAAATAAAGTTTATCTATCTATCTAAGTTTCAAAGTTATTCAACCGTTTTGTATCGTCATGCAAAAGTTACTTGCACAATTAAGATTTTTGAAGCTTCACCAATAGGACGTATTCACGTCAAAATTATAAGCGACCTTTAGATGTATATTTTGTTTGTTCTCGATGTTGTAACCTAGCAAAGGTAAAGTCCCAAAGTCACAAGGAAAGTAAAATACTGGAAATACTAAACTTGGAATTTTATTTTCTCCGCATTGTCCTCGAACGAAGCCAACAGATAGCAGATGTCAAGGACTTTATATATTTAAAAACTGTATTGCATAGATACATATACATATATAAAGTAGAGACAATACAACAAATGGCGCTAGTGTAGCTGGAGGTCAAATGGTGACAGCTGGTATGTCGTTTTGCATTTGAGTTTTTCAACATAATCTTTTGTCCGTCGGAAACCTATGATCCGGTCATAGGTCATACAAGAAAAACATTTTGGCACAGCATAGCTTTGAGCCACATTTTTATTAATTTTCTCTAACACCTTCTCATTCGTCTGTGATAAAACCTGGAATATCTGTTAACAGCGAGTGATAATTAAATCACATTATATAAATAAACATATATGTCTTAAATTCAATTCTATACCCTTACTTGGCACAATACGAGCACCCTTTGACTCAGTAATTTAACACGATCAATTGACACGTTACATCTCGTGTCGGTAACTTTTCTTGCCGACTCGGTAGATTTTGACAAATTCTGTAATTCTAATCCCACCAAAAACATAAATGTGAAAAAGGATGCCAAGTTCGGTGCAAGGAACCAATAGGCATGTCGGCTTCACTGTTAAAAGAATTGAGATCTAACAGGATGCCAAGTTCAATTAACGTTCCTTCAAATTTACCTATAAAAATATATAGCATACTATAACTCTCACGTCCAACTCTTCTCTTGAATCTTAAACTCTTCTTTTGAGTTACGGGGGGGGGGGGGGGGGGGGGGGGGTGTTGAAAATAGGTCGAAATGGTTCCTGTGCACACACACACACACTTTAGTGCGTCTTCGCCCTTTTTCTTTCCGAAACTTGGCGCACACACTTTCGTGTGTTTATATTTCAAAGAAGATTCTTACTTAAAGTCAGATTCAATAGAACTTGTTCAAAATATAAACAAACCACCATATTGGCGATGTCGATGGTTTGATGTTTGATCAATGTTTAATTAATATTTCATCGTATAATGTACTTTAAGATACAAAAAAAGTGAATTCCACGTGATTCCAGGTTTGTTTACATTACGAACAAGTTCTATTGAATCCGACTTTATTATCATGCTGGTGATGGGTACGGGTTAAATAATCAAAACCAGGACCGGTTGTGTCATCATATTTCCAATTACAAATTTTCGATATAGATACTATAGTGGTAGTCTCTGCTTAATTTTTTTAACATTAGAAAAAATATAAACAAAGAAGCAGTAATCGGAAACCTGAGGTGATGTTTATGCAAAGCAAAAATGGTGGTCATGGGTTTGCTCATGGTTAGCGACTAATTGTAAAATTATTCAACGTGCTAAATATTTGACAAATGATACGACATTCTTAATTTAGCCGTATTATACTACTAAAACGTCGTTTTACGTTTAGGTCCTAGGCTACTTTAGGTATTTTATAGTGTAAGGTTTTGAAGACGATTGTTGATTTTATTATCATTGGCCCTTAACGTTTCAATTTTGAGAAAAAAGTATAAAAATAACGTATTAATTACTTAAATAGCCTGACATAAACGTTGAGATGTTTACGAAAAAAATATGTCATTTTGACGTTAATTGAAATTTTTGCACATCATATTTATAACGTGCCCGATAAAATACCTAAAACTTGCTTCTGTCTAATGCTAAAAAAATGGGAGTTTCTCCCGCGCTTTTCTCGCGTCCACACCAGCTTTTTTTCGTTGTCTTGCAAATTGTTTTACAGTAGTGCTTTTCAAGTAAGAATGGTGTTTTTTATTCGAAGAACGTCTACAAAATGTGATTAATGTGTCGGACAGTGAAGTAAAGTCAAATAAGACGCTGCAGCCCGATCCGTACATGGCTGGATTTTGAAGAGCCATACTGCGTCCGGGACGCCTTCTTCTTTGGTTCGGATGGTGCAGAAGCGTGGAAGATTCTCCCAGATAGCATTGAAATGTGTCACACCAGCATTTTAATGAAGACTTGCAAGAGTTGTTTACATCAGACATGGCTGTATGGGCTCAGTTCCCTTTGCTTTAAAAAAAAACAACAGCTAAAAAAATGAAGTATAGTAGTTGTTAAAATTATTATATTGTCCAAGTTACATTTTAATGGTAATTATTCAGTTCCTGTATAATTTGAAGGTAGACCCCCTTCAATAATTGAAAAGTTAATATTAAATCCAAATCAGCTGATTGTCTAAATAAGACAGCAAAGTTGAGAAAAAATCTTAACATTATCGTTTCTCTCCTTTCATTCCGTCCGCTCTACAACGAGTGACTTTATCCCGGTCTTTAATATTACGTTCACAAGACCAATAAATAATTCAGGATTCTCTCTCACATTCTTCCATCTCTAAAATACGCTCGTTTGCCCGCACAAGCCTCTTGTTTAACTAGCGGTGGAGCTTAATGTTCCTAATTAACTTTTCGTAATTCAGTAATTCCGCTGATATTCGCGATGCGCCTTTGTTTAATGCCGCCTTGTGCAGTCCAATTATTGGTTAAAAAGTTAAAATTTCTAATAGAATCACCGTCATTTTGAATTTAGAAACTGCAGCGCGGTTAACTTTTTAACTGAATTTCCGTTAATTGAGAGTATTTAACTGAATTAACATTTTATGATGCGAGTTTTAGGTGTCGTTTTAGCGTCGCTTTGCGGATAATTTTTTTGTGTTTCTTTTGTTCTTATTTTATAGCGAAACTAGTTATGATTTGATTATAGTTTGGTGTGGCTTTTTGCAAACTAAGAATTGCAAAATAAAAAAGCTTTACAAAGTCCTTGCGAATAATTAGGTAAGTTGGTAGGTACCTACTATTATTTTTTGTAAGTTTACTTACATACTTACTTTCTTAGCAAATTGATTTTGTTAGCCACCAAAAATTATTTCAAGCGAATTCCAGTTTAAGTTTAATGTATTAATAGATTTTATTTTAATTAAAAATACAAAGGAATTAAAACAGGAACATCCTAACCTAATTAATTCCCCTGTATAATTCCCCATTTTATTTCTCTGTTCCCTATTTTTTCCCCGCTATGCCACAAAATGTCATGAGAATAGTCTGAGTGCGTTCCACAAATCCAGTCCACGGCCAATTATATTCTGCGAAAGCGACTCGTGCAGTATTAACCCTGTTTGCTCTGACCATGCAACTAGCGGTGGGGAATTGTTCCCGCCATTACGGGAATTGACTTTAGGTTTTGTGGTAAGGGTTGCGCTAACTAGACCAGGTGAGCTATCTATCTGGTTATATCACATCGAGTGAACTTTGAGTCACTGAGGGGCCAGCTGAAAATCAGCGCTGTAGCTTGCCTCAGCATTATGCTAGGCTGGTGTACCCTTTTAGGCACTGTACCGCACCGGATGTTTTGTGATGCATGTATTAATCTTGTATAGGTACTTCTGTATTATGTTCTATATTCTGGTGTTTACAGGGCTAAATAAACGTTTTCAATTTCAATTTATTGTTAGTCAGTATTGAGGAACTCTCGCCATAGTGTAATGCAACCTCTTTACAAGAGGTTCCGAGTTGAGGTTGGAAATTTCCAACTTTTGGTGTAATTTTGTGAGTAAAAATCACTTAACGAGTAATTGCTAAGATTCATTGTACAGTCGACCACAGGTCAACCTACCCAAAACGTCAAAATTTGAGAATCTGAAATGGATCATAATGCGCAGGTCTAAGGTTGAGATTTAATTGAAGGTTTTTGACAAATGGTATACTATAGCTTGTGGCCGACTGTACTTTGACGGGGGTTTACGTCGTTATTTCTCTATGAAAAAATAAATATTAAATACATTTACTCCACCTAATGAACCCTAAACAACGACATCCCACATGATGGGGTAAATTTTGATTATCGACCCATTTCTATGATACCCCACTCTAAAGAGTGGGTAAATAAATGGTAAGTATGTAATTTATATATACGAATTTAAGTTAAATGTGAAATTTTAAAGTCTGTAGGTAAGTATCTCAATCCGTTTACGAGTTAGAAGCGCGTGACAGACGGACGGATGACGGAACGACAACAATAGGCCTCCGTTTTCCCCTTTGGGGGTACGGATCCCTAAAAATAGACTCTATTCCGAGCAATAATATGCTTGATTCATGAGTCACACTGCGTCTGTAAACAATATACAGTGTGAGTACGAGAGCATGTTCCCCACGGACTCACGGATGCGGACGTAGACGCGGATATGCATAGGTAATGCGGATGCGGATACTGCAGCTTTTTGTAACTATATCATCTCTGTGCGCAATAATTTTATAGGATGTCGCGCTCGTGCGGTTTTGAATAAAAAATTAGATGCAGTTCTTGGGGAATTTGTAAAACCTAGTTTATTTTCTACACGATGTATGTGGCTTTGAGTGCGTCGCGTCGATGCAAGGGTAAAAAGGGTACGTTATAGAGGGTATGAAAGTATCCATGAATTATGTTGTAGTCGAAAATGGTAATAAGTAGTAAGTATTATTTAAAATATAATAGACAAATGATATTCCTTAACTCTACCTAATTTGTATTATATGATTTCGCTAGATAAAATTCTTTTATAAACTAATGCATACTTTGTTACTAAATAATGAAATAATTAGGGCATTATCGAATATTTTCATTGATAGAACTAACATGTCTTAACCACATAAATCCGACTGACAGCGAGCCACGGAATTGACCTATAGGTCATATATTTTCATACATTTGACAATTCAGAACCCGAGTAATGTATGGGCACATGCTCAAATCGCATGCGCGAACTGGCAGGTGACGTTTCCATAAAAAAACTTCTCTAGCGAGCAATCTACATAGGGGTGAATTAAAAAATCTTTGGTTACATTACTTTAATTTCTCATTCAAAATCAATAAACACACAATTTCGATTAAATTGTAGCAAAAAGTTTAATCGCTGAGTATTTCGCCCATGTTTCATTGTCTACCCTTCAGTTTCTTTTAGACAGTCCCTGTCCTTTAGCCCCTACCGTATCCTTTACAAAGTTTTGTAAATATTTGCGAAGAAACCCGTTATTTTGGTCGACTATCTATCATTGTCCAATCCAGAAATTGAACACAACGGGAAAATATTTTCGCCAGTGTTTCGGCGATAAACTTTGGGAAAATATCGAAAATTTTTAGTGTACAGTTCAAGTACGATTTTAGGTCAAATTTCTTGCAAGTGCTTAACAGCACCTGAGACGTGGCTCAAAAACATTTTTCAATATTCATTGCTTTCAAATGTGACTAAATATAAGAAATGTAACGTTATCAAGATAGTTATTAAAACGTTTCTTACGTTATGCCTTAATTTTTATCAAATTGTTTATCCGATCGTATAAAATGACGAATGAAAAAAAAAATTAATTAGAAAAAATTTATTAAAGTTTAGGTTAATTTTAAATAAAAGTAATATTAGATAATGTATGATTCGCGAAGTAAGTAATTGTAATGTTTTTTTTTTCGCCCTTGTCGTACTACCTAAACCTTTTAATACATTGTCTAAATCCTAAAATAACTATAGGTATTATGACATTTAATTACCTACGAAGTACAAACATCATTAATGATGTTCTAATTTCTGCTCATTCAAATTTCACAGTTTGCTATGTAAGCAATTATGAGTCCATTTCACGCCAGGATTAACCTAAACCAATAATAACTAGGTCGATGTGTCTGCTTGAAGAATGTTATGTTTAGTTGAAAATCTGGTTGAAATGACACCCTGAAACAGTATTTTTCTTTTAGCCTTTTCCAAATGCTCGATTAATCCTAATAATCATAAGATTAGACCGTGATATACTTTGATAGCATGAGTTTGAAAACAGTGACCATTTGAAGCCGTCTTCTTTCCATCGTTTTAGTTCGCTTTTTTACGCGGTCGGTTTTTCTTTTTTAATCTCTGTTTAGAGGGTTTGGTACACGACAAGGTGACCATGTCAGCCTCGTTAGGGTTACTAAGAAAAGGGAAAGGGAAGCTCAAGTATTATTAGAGTTATTCATTTTTTTTTACCATTTTGGCACGTAACCCTAAAATGGACAGAGTATGATTTAATGTAGGTAGAAATCTACTTTGAATGTCTATTTAATTTTGATTTTAATATTATCATTTTGTTCTGTGTAAATGTACTCTTACGTGCTTTCTATCACAACTCTGGAACAACTGGAATTTTGAATTCATTTTTTTGATATTCTTCATAATTACAAATGCATGATCAATTTCAGCATTATTTAAATATGAGGCGAATAAAGGCTAGTAGAGCGAATACTAACTCACATTAGAGTCGTATGTCGGAGTAATAAAATTCCGCGTCGCTCTTCACAGCAGCCGGGCGGGAATTACAGCCGCTAATTTTATCGTCAAGCAGTGACATTCGTCCAGCGTTTTCATCTCACGAAACTATGAAATAGGGTATTTATATTTTTTTAAATTGCATCAATCAACTTACATGGACGTCCTGAAGATGGACCTGAAACTAAAATTCGTTTTTCGATACTTTTACTTAGGTTCAACTAACGCCAGATATACAACGGCTGCGAATATCAGTCAACTCTATGCAAAAGGGCAACATGTATCAAAATGCGGCAATATGAGTGGACGTCCCCATTAGTACTAAAAAGGATAGGAGAGAACATTACTCTAAATTAAAAATTTAACTAACCCCCGACGACGTACCATTGTGGAGATCCCCTTACTTTCTCCTGGTCCTTTCATCATCATGGTCTTCAGGGTTCCAGACTTAGGGAGGGCATCATGATGGTCGTAAACATTTGAGCTCAAACTAGAATCACCTAACTGTTACCGTTCCAGAGATCCCCTCATACTCCATTATCCCAAAATACTCCAAGATCTTAGAACTACTAATCCAGTTTTCGTCTAGCATTGCCAAGAATACTGAAGGCGGGAGACGCACCAGGCTTCGCCCTACGCAGAGCTCGGCCTTCGGCCTCCTCGTGCCATGCCATGACTGTCTTAAAATCCCTCTCTCTACAAATCGTTTTTTTTGGCCGCCATCTTTATTTTTTTTCTCTTGAAAGGTCTCAGGATTCCCTACAACTTAGTTCGAGAACACCCCATCTTACTATTATTGTTTCAGCGGGCTGATAATCTTCATATTCTTCAACAAGTTCACTCACATCAAAGCGAGTGTGTAAGACATGAAATAGATTCCATGTCAAAAATCATATTTGTCAATTTCCGATTTACATGGCCATATTATTTATTTTGGGGTATATGAAGATGGCGTTACATGCTAAATAATAATTTCTTAAGATGTAACGAATACCCACAAGAAATTTCCACTATTTTTTGGCTAACACTATGACACAAAGCATTGAAACACTAGAGCCGGATGTTACAGTAATAATAGTCCAGTCCACTCTCCATGGTCGAGGCGAGAATGTCTTAATTCCATTTTATCTTCAAATGCGCTGAAACGGACACATTGCAGCAAGGCGTCTAAACTTGACTGCCTTCTAGCTAGAATTACGAGTATCTATACCCAGGCAGCTCATGTCTTTAGTATAGAAAAATAATTGTAGAGTAAAAATGGTACCCACTAAAATGCAATGCAGTAATTCCACCCTAGTTATCGCATAGCATTCACAATACATATTTGGATTTGGGACTTACGATTGGTGCGAAAACTTAACGTCGTCGTAGATCAGTTGGGCTGTTTATCATTTGTTTCGTCTATAACGTCTTTACTCTGGGGCGGATCCAGAAAAAAATGTTTTGAATTTTATTAAAATCGGAAATAGTACTCAATAAATAGTCAAGGGCGAGTCTCGCTAACGGTTTACCGACATCCCGTCGACGACGTCGGCCTAGACACGTTCTAGACGACCCCGATGACGCCATCACGATCTCCATCGCGGAAGCTACTCCCCCACCTGATAGTAGTTCACACACCGCACCTACATACCGCCCGCGCCGGCGCGGGCGGCGACCCGCTTCTGGCGCTTTCACGCGCTATCGGCGTATTCCAGGCCGCTTCTCCCCGACCCCTCCGTCCCCAGCGACGTCCTAAGCCGAGGTCCGTACTCACCTGGGTGCCCTTAGGCAGTCGCTTCTTATAGTAGTTTTTAAGTCCTACTCCAGGCTGGAGCGCACTTAGCGCTCGCCCCAAAAACCCCGGTGAAGCTGTTAAGGTCATTAGGACCAACAGCAATTGTCAGTTCGAAAAAAAGGCGAGTCCTTTACGACCCACCACTACATTTTACTTTTAAGAACTCTTTTTTCAGAAAATCGTCGGCATAGGTACAGCTAATTTTACTCGACCCAGATTACACGAGCTGCATAAACACCATCCACTTAAACAAAACATCGACGAAATTTTGTAGTTTAGTGAATAACCAATAACTTTCTATAATTAGCCTCACTGCTGGAGGTTTGGGTAGATTAGGTTAGGTACACAATATATTAGGTAAACGACAGAACATAAATAAAATATCAGCGCCAATATCACCGCCAAAATCAAGCCCTAATCGACCAATAACGTTTCAAATGGAGCGATTACGAGTGAAATCCACCCAATCACACGAATTCGTTCAGATGTCGTGTGAAGTTGGAATTATTTTACGAACACTGCATGCTCTGCGGGGAGTGCACTTTGTACGAACGAACGGGAAACAGGTACTAGGCACTTATTGTTTTAACACCCTCCCATATTATCTGGAGTTTTTATCTGAATCGCTCTTGTTTCCCAGTTTGCTCGTTTTCATGAATAAGGAAAATGTTTCCTTGCTCTTGAAATGCTGCTGAAGGCTTTATTTCATAAGATGAAGGCGAGTATTGTACAATCATACAATCCACGCATACCTAGTTCATAAGTTTTGTTTACATTAGCGACAGTTATTGTAGGTAGTTTTAACTTTCGTTTTATGTTTCGTTCTATCAAATATTAATGTCCAGTGAGGGTAATTTTTATCGTTGATTGCCACTCGCTGACACAGTCTTGGAAATACAGCCCTTGAAACAGCATATTTTGAGCATGTGTCACCGAATCTCTGCTTCGCGTGTGATTTATCACCTCTATGGACTCCTCAGTGCTGATACACTGCTGGTGCTTCGGTGACTCTAAAAACTGCCAGAATTTTGGACGTCGGCGCCGACGGGTGATCTCGGGCTGAAACGCTGGTGAGTTGGTTTTTCATTGGCCTGCCCTGGACATTCTCTCTTTCCCCTTCGTTTATTTAGCCCTCGAAAGATAGCTGGAATCGCTGGGGATCGCATCGCAGTATCGTGTTTGGAAAAAGAAGGGTCTTCCCCCCTTATTAAAAAAAAACATGATAATGTTTTACACATCGTATTTTATGCGACAATGGCTCAAACTTGTGCCAGATTGAAACACCTTTGGAACATTATCATGGACCACTCCTAGCACCGGCATTTCAGCCTAAAACAATGAGTAAACATTACCAATGTTAAAATAGTAGTTTATGCAACGGCCACGTAATGATAGCGATTTTAACATGAGAACTGTTTGCTCAGCTTCGCTTCGTTTCATAATAGATCGTTCGAGTGTTAAAATCGCTATTACGTGGGTTGTATACAATACTTTTTTTTACGACCATGAAATATATAAACATAAAATAAAGACCATTACGGAAACAATACGGAGCCATGACAACTTGACATGTTATTGGTAACTACTGTTATTGTAAGTTGAAGAATTTATTGTGGTTGTTGGATATCATTCAAGAGAAGAGTTTTAGAGTTTTGTGTGAAAACTTGCCAAGTTAGGGATTTAGTTTTATGCAAGCAATTATTTTTATATTTAAACAATGTTATATATTTCTACTACCTATTATGAAGATGGTTCCTCTGTCTACCCCCTCGGGGATTATGGACGTGAGAGTTATACTATGCTATATATTTCTATAGGTAAGTTTGAAGGAACGTTAATTGAACTTGGCATCCAGTTAGATCTCAATTCTTTTAACGGCGAAGCCGATAGGCCTATTGCTTCCTTGCACCGAACTAGGCATCCCTTTTCACATTTATGTTTTTACATACATAATAGTAATGGTTCGGGTTTGATTTGAATTTACTGGAACAAACCCGAACCATTATTCACAGCCACGCAAAGTGAATTCAAATAACCACTCTACGTCAATCCCAAAGCAAAATTTTATTCACAATAATAATAAATATTTCACGTGTGGTTAAATATGAATGTACAAAGTTTAAGGTTAAAGTTAAACATACTGAAAACGTGGAGCCCTGTTAGTTCAAGTGAAGCGTTCTTTATTACTGACTCGCTGAATAGACTCGTTAGAGTGGAATGACTGTATTCACGTGAAGTCGGTGCTCTTTTATATAAGACCTCACGTAGCTCCCGCGTGGAGATTATACTTACTCGTAACTAACCGGGTTTTAGATATAATCTTTTTCAGTTTCATATTTGCGGAGTATATTCCTGTTGCGCCTGAGTGCACGTTCGTTTGTTCGTGGTTCGAGAGAACGAAAGAGAATAACGAAAGAGATCGTTATTGGTTATTGTGGACAGGACCAAAGGGTCAAGAAGACCGGACAGACCCCTAGCACGATGGGTCGATGAAATGCGCTGGAGAAGACTGGATGAACGTTGCGAAATACAGGGACACTTGGTTATCTCTAGAGGAGGCCTTTACCCGCAGAGGGATTCTCATTTAAAAAGAAGAAAAAAAAACGTAATAATTTTAATTTTAATTAATGCAACTGACCTAAGTGTTGCATGTAATATGATGAGAAATAAATGGCTTTTTTATTTTATTTTATTTTTTATTGGTTTTTGTTTTCATATTAGGGTTCCGTTATGTTGTCGCAACGTCGTCCGTCGGAGAGCTCACAAAAAATCCCACACATTTTTTTTGTAAAAAGTATCCCGCATTGATATACCTGTTAGTTTTCGAGATACTAGGTATAACAAAAACCCTTATAATTCCGTAAACAGGGTGTACAGTTATTCCTCTATTCGTTCGAACGGAGTTTTCAAATTATAATTTAAAAAGGATATTTTTTGTGTGATTCAGTGGAAATAGGAGTATACTCGGGATGATTGAACTTTACACGTGTGAGTTGCGGCAATATTGGTTCGGCTTTGGCGAGTGATTGCTGAAAAATAAAGTTCGTCCTTTATATTGTAGCAGCTGGCGATCTGGCTGTATAACTACAAAGTCGGTACCATTGCAGACAGATAAAGTCGAAATTAAAGTTTTTGAATGATGAGAGGCGCCTTCATCTAATAGGCTGATTTCTGTGGTCAATAATCTTGCTACAGTCTGTCCTCTAGGTGCCGGCTAGCAGGGTTCTAGGACAGTGTGCAGATTAGTAATAGAAGAACTTGGTAATAGATATTATATTTTTAAGGAACAGAACACAGAAAATAGTAAACGTAGAAAATAGGTAGTAGTAGGAGGCAAAAATAAACAGAGAAACGTCCGTTCAAGACAAAATACAGAGAGAAAGTGTAAAATACAAAGAAAACAATGAAATTAATGGAATAATGAAATTTCTAAATGGATTGGAAATATGATTTGAATTTAGATGAAGAAATGAAGATGCCAACAAGAAATGAGATGAGATAAATGCTGACGATGAGCTTGAAATTGATAGCAAGGAGGTTGATATGGGCGATGAAGTCGGCATCGTTACAACCTAAGAAACCCCCGACTTACCACTGTGGACGTGGGTTACTATTCAGGTCACCGTGATGTGAACCACTCTTTTACCTATTTATATCGCAAAGCAGCCATGTTTGCATTGGAGTGTTTCGGTTTGAAGGGAGCTAGCGTAACTACCGGCACATGAGGAACTCCATCAAAGTTCTCAATGTTAACAGCTTATCGAAAATCTTGCAATATTTTAGTGATGTGAGGTGTCAATGGGCGAAAGTGACCACTTAGGATCCTACGCGAATTGCCAAAAACGCAAATGACCAAAACACGTATTTTTGACTATATGCGTGTTTGGCGGACTGTGTATTACAGTTTGGGTAAATCGTGTATTTGGTGTTCTGCGTGTTTGGCGTTATGCGTTTCAGGCAAAATGCGTTTTTGGAAATTAGCGTAAGATCTACCTTATCATCAGGTCTTCTATCCTTCAATATAATAAGAAACCTAGTAACGGTTGATTTCAGATTTGTCCTTAGATCCTTCACTCAACGTCTGTCTTGAAAATAATCATTCTCTTGAGAGCACGTTACAAGTACTTCAATGTAAAAAATAAAAGGAATTTCCTTTATGAGTTCCTCCAAGTCCAAACTTGAAGTAAAATGGCAACTTCTGTCAATAATATGTTCTAACTCGCCGGGAATCTTTCTCCACTCTTGAAGCTTTGGACGCAGCATTGCAGTACCCTTCTCGGCAAATACAATTATAGACGGACGTAGTAGGGTATTCATTCAACTATGGTTTTGTGAGGACTTGTCTAGTTTGAAAATTGGTACCTAGATTAAAACTTATTTGTTTAAAACAGCTTACATTTCGACATTGCATTTTGAATCAAATGAGCGGGCGATGCAAATTATTGGTCCAGATTTTGACGAATTTGTGGCTGAAACGTAAAGTTAACATAAAGTTATTTGATTGTAAGTAACAGGAAGCCAATTTTCTCAGAGTTCGACATACAAAAGTCGAGCGCTACGAACGCCTTGTCACGTTCACATGTAATGTGAGCGAATGAGATAGGACTAATGTCGAATTCGACATTCCACCTGCGAGAATCGCCTTCCAGGACGCCGATTTTCGTAGTCCTATCTCATTCTCTCACATTACATGTGTAAGCGTAAAACGTTCGTAGCGCTAGAATTTTGTATGTCGAACGCTGCGAGAATCGCATTTCTGGTAATCAGCAAAAGTTCCTACCTACTCGTATATAGCCTATATAATATAGGTCTTTATTGGTTTTTTTTACTCTGGAAGGAACAAGCGTCAATTTATTGATTGACATGGGAGAGTGCAATAATACTGATTCAGTATGAGTCGTTATCGATCTTCTATCCAAATTTAACCGCTATAGTACCGCAATGTTGGACGCAACAACAAAAAACGTATACCAATCTAGGTATGTCGACACCTCTACATTCAACTTTACAAATGCGTGCTATAACACAGTGAAACGCGTTATGCATGAATGAATGTATTGCGACTAAATTGATTTAGTTTGCGTCGCTGGGTAAATGAGTAAAGTTATCCCAATTTAATACAAATAATTGGTCAGCACAGTCCACGAGAGCCAGCGATCCAGTGCACAGTGTACGGTTGGTACGTTACACGCGTGCAGCTGGCATCTCTAGAGGCACTTTTCCCGATAACAATCATTTTGAAAATCTGCTCGCTGTACGAGTATTACAAACAACAATAGCTGGGAATAACGTAAACATTCCAATTTCATTGGATCGTAATTAAGTTTTATTATTATACTAAACGAGTTTGAATTTGCAATTACTCGGTAAATGAAGGGTAAAGTGAAATATTGGTTTATTCGGGTTGTACCAAAAATCCTCTATGAAACAGTAATCGGAGGTGTTCCATGTGACTGAATATAGTTTTTACTCTACGACATATCAATTTTCGAAAAAAAAAAAAGACTAACAAAACGATCAGCTGATCGGCACAAAATGTATGAAGAATGTGTCGTATGTTTTGTACGGAGTACTGTCGAAAACTACTGAGGCGATTAAAAAAAACTATAACCGGTGGTTTGCCTGGACTACTCGCATGGTATGACCTAAGGAGCTGAACAATGACAATGTATCTTTAATAGGCAGTATATATTTATATTATGTGCGTCGGTGGCACAGTGGCTAGGACACCGGACTCCCAAGCGGGAGGTCCGGGTTCGAAACCGTGCAGTGCCATGTACCAATGAGTTTTTCGTATTTTTCGAAGGCTTACGTACATTTACCGACTGCTCTAACGGTGAAGGAAAACATCGTGAGGAAACCTGCACACTGAGATAACCAGTGTGTAAAATGGGGTAGGCACAAAAGATCCTCAAGGGTCGAAGTGCCGCTGGGTTATTCCCGGCCCCCTATCATAAGATATACATTTATATTAGGCAATTAAGAGAATACAAAAGACAAAAGAATATCGAAGTGCCGTATAGTAACTGAATGCAAATTAGCGTTGTTTCGCTCTCTGAGAACCCGTGTTCGATCCTCCCTGTAATTTTTTTTTACCATAATTATCACGAGTGTACGAGTATTCGGTCTAGCTTTTTCCTCCTCGTACATTATCAATAAAACACCGCATTTTTCTAAAGTTAAAGTGGCTCACTTAATATGGAAAGGCTCTCAAGGAGATATGATCCAATCGCAGCAGTCTGGGGATGGGATTAAAGAGACCGGCTAAGATAGAGACGAATGGGGTCCATTCATCTTTTCCCCTAGCTCCCTAGTCGGGATTGGAAAATGTACCTATCTAACCATGGAATCTGAAGGTAAGTTCGTTGTGTAACAAAATACCTACATTAATCTGATTACTTGCCGATTGCAGGTTGATACAGTTTTAAAAAATCAGACTCGCAAATTTTGAAGGTAGACCCAAAACAGCAATGCAAGCATTGCTGTTTTCCGGTTTGAAGCGTAATTACCAGGCATGAGACACACACTACAGTTTAATAGCGCGTAGAAAATCCCTTGTAATATTTTAATGAGGTGAGATGTCTATGGCCAAGGAAAGTATTGCTGATTTGCGGCAGAAATGTGAATTGTATTAAAGTCGTCAAATGTTTTTGTTGCGTTAATGTGTTTCGGCAGTGTTTATACTCGTAGAAAAAACAGTACTTACTAAGCCCGTGTGCTCCATCTTTTGCCGCATCGTCACTTACCACCAGGTGAGGTTAAGGTCAAACGCGGGGTTAGGTGTAAATAAAAAATATGCATGAAACGTCCTTAAAGTTAAGTCTTAATTAAAACACATAGTGTCTCTGTCTATGCCATAGCTCTGGAGTCTAGATAAAGATGACACAAAACTTAAGGAAACATTATGACATTATTTGCAACTCTCGGTTTGTGCGATAAAATGAAAGTTCGGGAAGCTTATCCAGTTATTTATAACGGCACAACAAGAACCGACTTCCGTCGAAGTACAATTATATTATGAAAATTACAGGGCCGTATTTAGGACTAGAAGTGGATCTATTCTATCACAAGTATTGGATACGTTATTCTTCATAAACCTAGATCAACGTACCTTAAATTGTTTCATTAATCTGTTTATTATATTAATGCTTACTTTATAAATGTACTTACTTTGTTTTATAAGTAACTTTTCTTTATCGTTTATGTAGCATTAGGTATTGAAAAGGATTTATAATCAAACAAAAATATTATCCTTTTTAATAAAAGTGGGTGTTTTAATGAATCTTAATGTTAAATCTCACGGCGGGCATCAGAAGCTCTTTCGCCAAAGGATGTCGCCATTGTATGAAAACTAATTTAGGTCGGAGAATAATAAATAGTACTTAGGTCTTCTATTTAAGTTGCATAATGTTTCATTTTACGATTCCGTAGCCAACTAGGAATCCTTATTTTTTCGTTTAACTTTTTAAATACAGTTAAAAAAAAGAATGATACTTACCTGGTAAGTAGTAAGTGCTTTCAATGAAAATTATAATGACCCCTGTATCTTAGTTACGTAAACGTATGAAATAGAACTCGACAAACTTGTAGTACAGTTAATTAAATAAACTGTATGTAATCGATCGCAAAATATATTTTGCGATAGAACGGCTACGGAAACTTATCGTGTGCAAGTGTGACATGATTTTGGCTGTTGTTGATGACCTTATAAAAATTATAATGATATATTTGATCTCTACATTGCTTGCTGCTTGCTTATCGTATGGTTAGTGGCCAATCTATTTGTCAGAGTTGTTCAGGCCTCCCGTAGGCCTCTGACATGGCTTAACGACTGCTGTCGAACGACAGCAACCGGGACCAACTGCTTAACGTGCTTTCCGAGGCACGTAGGAGCTTAGATGAAATATGCCACTAGCGGTCACCCATCCAGGTACCGACCGCGCCAACGTCGCTTAACCTGCATGATCACTTTCGGACCGTGCTCGCAACTAGGCTACGAGCTCCTCATTAATTAATCATTAAATCAATATTATTTATTACAAGTAAGTACCTTAAAATATATTATTACAAAGTCAAAGTACAAATTGTATTTACTCTACCACCGCTTCGTATGGTGCTATTCCTTATGTTGTTGATATCCCATCTGCTCGTACGAAGCGATTTGCTTCTTCGTTCATTATGCGAACGGCTAAGGAATGGAACAGCCTGCCGGCGTCTGTATTTCCCGAAACCTACAACCTTGGGATCTTCAAGGCCAGAGTGAATAGGCATTTACTGGACCCGCATGCTCCATCGTCGACCTCATCGTCGCTTACCATCAGGCGAGATCGAGGTCAAATGCGGGTTTAGTTACATAAAAAAAAAAGAATCGACTGCACAAGTAACCACCACACCGCCTGATTACGTCCCCTTAAATGAGATCCATGCAAAGCGGATTATAATAAAAGCAATGTTTCGCTTTCCACTTTGGCGAGATGTTTCAAACAAATGCGATTTTTGACCGAAATAATAAATTGAAAATGGCTTTGTCACTCTCGTCGATCAATAACCAATGTTTACTGAATAATCAACGTAGCAGTGGCACCACCCCAGGCTGACTCTGCGCGGAGTCGTACCACCTTGATACCACTCTCTAATCCAGCAGTGGACTTGACAATAGGCTAACTGATAATGTCATAACAAAAATAGAATTGATTAGCCAAAATCCTAGATATGATTAAAAAATATGATAATAATAGATATGTTTTAAACATATGATAATGACCATTCGTTATGTCTATAAAATATATAACAAAATTTCACAAATCATCGACATTGAATTAAAAATTATATCTTCTTAACAAATGTTTCTATTCACTGCAGGAGTTTTGATGATAATAACTATAAAATCAATTATAACTTATAATGACATTAGATTTAATATATCCCGTTAGCATTTATTACTATTATAGTTTTTTTATATTTTTCAACAGGCAAACAGGTTTGACAAACAAGCAGACGGGCAACCTGATGGTAAGTAGTCACCGTCGCCTAGAGACACGTGCAATACTTTTTTAACGTTCTTTTTGAAGCATCCCATGTCTTATTCTATATTCCCATGTATTATAGTTTCTTATTTTATATTGCGGTGCCCTCTACTCAGGGTTTCATGTATGAGCATATAATATATTAATTTTTTAAGACCAATTGTTACACATGAAAAGCAAAATAAATGGTATGAGTATGAGTATAATCAATCAACAACACAATACGAGTACAATTACGAATGCTCGTACAAATAACGCCAAAAATAAAAAGTAAACCTTTCGCACTAAAAAACCTATAAAACTCTCAGTGTGGTTTAGAAATGGAATTTGAATACTCGTAAACTGAAAGTTACTGCATCGACCGAGGCACGGTACAATTGAATGTAAAACGTGGCTGGCACGATTCTGCGTGACCGACGGTGGTCACGAACCGGGACCGCAGTGCATTCGTTCACATCCATGTCGGAGCCATAGCCTATAGTCTATACAGTGGGTCGTCGTCATTGGTGGAGGTCCGGTTGGTTCGATCGTAAAAACAAAAGAGTAGCGTCTCGCTTTATCCGGTTTCAGCATGAAAGCGCATCTTTGCCCGCACGGATGAGCAGCCGCGTTTGTTGAACTGTTAGAAAATAGAAAATACTCATAAACATAGTAAAGTAAAATAAAATACACTTTATTGCACAAATAGAAAACAATAAACAAAAGAAGGGTTTTGGAGGTAGGTTGACGTAGTTTATTTGTGTCGATGGAAGGATACGCGGAAGCAAAATATTTTCAATGGTTTATTGAAATTACTTAAATAACAGTAATGCAATCTAAATTTATGCGAACTAAATAGCTGCAGCTAAATTATATGAAAGCTAGCAATGGGTATGCGTGCGCTTCGAGTCGCGATAAACAGCTGACTGTAACGGGTTGAGGAACGGGGTGAGGCGCATCGATGAGCCGCCCGATGCATGGTATTGTATGCAGAATAGGTTGTGACGTAGGAAGTGGTTTTGCGCCGTCATATTCAGATTGACGTGTGATGACAGATGTGAGTGCTCGGATGATTATACTCCACAGGCCCCTAGTTTACATAGTTTTAAATTAAAACTATCACTGTGCCAAGCTATTTCCATTTTTGTTATAAACATTTAGAAGTGAATGGAAGAGGCGCTGTCATGCTCAAATATAATAAAAAATGAACTTTATCGGCGTTTGCAGCGTTACCGCCTGTGCCTCGTGTGTGCCTATGTGACCTGCGGCCTATAATAAAATGTTACACGAAAATTGCGGCATGACCCCTAAATTACCAAAAAGTTTTAGGGTATGTTATAGAAAATAATTTTAATTACAAGCCGTTAATTTTTGACATATTCTTGACCGTGATCAGAGAGAAGGTATAGTCACTACGTTTTAACCGTGATGTTGGACGACTGACTGTGGTGTAATTCTTTAGGCAGTGGCAGTAAACGAAGCGTGGCGGTGTACGGTGACCGCCGCCCGTGCCACCCTCCGATCGCTATTCGATTCAGAAATTCTGAATCAGAATATCGATACGTAAAGACCTTAAATATAGTTAGATGTGGATACTCAAAACGGAAAAGGTATCACAGGTTACAGAAAATGCCGGTCCATCCGCTTTGCACAACAAGGGTTTTGCATCAAAAAATTTGTTGGCAACTAATCGAATCGAAAAATTGAATCTACAATGCGTGAATTTTGATAGTTGTGCCGATCAAAAAGAGTCATCATCAGCCTATTAATGTCCCCACTGTTGGGGCACAGGCCTCCTCTTGCACAAGGGGAGTACGGGCCATGATCCATCGAGCGGGCCCAGTGCTGATTGGATTTCACACGCCTTCGGAAACTTTTGATTTCCTTAGACATGCAGGTTTCCTCACGATGTTTTCCTTCACCGTTAGAACAGTCGGTAAATGTACGTAAGTCTTCGAAAAAAACCGAAAAACTCATTGGTACATGGCACTGCATGGTTTCGAACCCGGACCTCCAGCATGTGAGTCCGGCGTCCTAGCCACTAGACCACCGAAGCTCTCAGAAAGAGTAATAGATTTGTAGTTGTGGGCAGTAGGTGTATTGTCCTTACGCTAGTATAAATATGTCTTTAATGATAAAGACATATGTCTTCGGGAAAAGGAGAATAAGGAGGCGAATACGGCAACCTACCATTATACCAAATAGTAAATCGCAACGATATTTCGATTTCCTTATTATTCTGAGAAGATTTCGGAGGAAGGATATATCGAGGTTTCCTTATTTATTTCAGGCTGTAGGTAGCTATGACTACAAATAATTGTGACACAACGATTTCTAGGAAATAGAAAATAGCTTGATTCTGAGAAAGGTTGCCTACTCTCAGGTTATTCTTTACATAGCGATTATGATAAAAAATAATTTTACTTCAAACGGTAACGTTGTAGAATAAAAAAACAAATTAAAAAAATCTTTGTTGAAAACATCACAATGCTTGTAAGTCAAACAATACTCTGACTCTCAAACTAGGCGAACCTGTATCTTGGGAGCCAGTGCTTTCCCAAAAAGAAGGAATCAAATTGAGCTTTATGTATTGCAGACACAATTAGCAAGATTTTTTTTTCTTTTTTGACAACTGGTTGTGAAACTTGGTTGCCATGGAGGGTGTCTGTCCAAGTTTTAGTTATTTTTAAAGGCTGATAAAGAAAAAAGTTTCATTTTTCAAAGACATTTAATAAAATAAATAAAAAGCTAAAGCTAGATCGAGGTTCAAGCATTGTAATCTGCAGACAAATTTCTACAGATTCTATAATTTCTCCGTACCTATATTATCTTAGCCGTATTTCCTCATTGATGATGAGAGTTGTGTTCAGTCTATGAAATTAACGACTCTCATAGTAGATTTAATGGGGTGGTTTGCCATTGTCTGCTCAATTTCACAACTGATTATTTCAGTAAGCAGGTTTCCTCACGCTGTTTTCCTTCACCGTTAGATTTGTGATATCTTCAAAAATAACGTTTCGTTTTGCTTTTCTGTTTACGGAGTGTGATCGTGGCTCCATCTACGCAACGCTTTGCGTTTTATGTCATATTTACACGATAGATGTTAGCTTGTGTATACACTATCAGAATATGGCATAAAGCAGCTGCAAAGGGGATCAATATCAAAGTGGAGCCCGTCCGTCTATTCCTTTTAGGTTAAGAATATAATTTGTAATTTGCTTGCACAGAAAGTGCGACGGAATCCCGACTTACAAGATACAGGTTTTCGACCTAGTTTGTAAGTCGGAGGTCCTTTTTTTGTGTGCCCTGTAAAAAGTAAATAAACTTTTTTTTTTCTAAGTTTAAAGTTTATGTAACGTGAAAATGTTCATGTTAAGAAAATATTCTATTAACTGTACCTATATGTATGTATTAAGTTACTAGAAATAGAGTATTCTTAATATACCTAAAATTCCGAACGACAAGCCTCAGAAGTGCGTAAAATAATTGGTAGTGATCTGATTACATGCATCAAACTAACAAGCCTAGGCCCCCATTGAAATTTCAGAAGTCCATACAAAAATGTCGATCTCCATGATGTTAGGCCGCTCCCCGCTTCGCCCTCAAATGTTCGGGACTTTACTGGTTACGAAAACTTAAAATACATGGCAGACCTTGGATAAATCGCAGACTTTCAGACATGATTTAAATATGTTTACCTTTGACTACATAATTATTTTATTATAATTATAACTGTTTCGGTCATTGCTGTGTGTGAAATAAACATATTACTTACTGACTTACTTACTTTATATTTTGTAGACAGAGTAGAAATAATTAAATAATGACAATTTATCTAATGCCAATTGCCAAATACGAGTAGCAATGACATTTCATTTCATTTGACAAATTTAATAAAAATGTATTAATGCAGGCAGTATCTTTTACATTTTCTCAGATTTCCCTGGCTCCCACACTAGGATGCCCTGTGTTATGGGGGCCAGAAAAGTTTGCCATTATTCGATTTCATTGTTAGCAATGAACTTTTCTATACGATTTCAGTAAAGTTTGCCATTATTTAATTTCAGAGACAGAGTGTAAATTATACAATAGGGAGCGGATGCAGCGTTCTAAATAGTCACTCATTTACAACATCGTCTTTTTGCGTATCATTCTGTATAATGAAACACAGTATACCCCGGGAAGACTAACGGGCGGTTGGGGTATTTTCCCCTATTTAATTTTTAACAGCTGTGGATGGCAGTTGAAATGATGACCCCGCGAAAGTTTATAGGCTTTCAACTTGCAAAGCAAATAAACGAAGATAAATAGCTCAAATATAGCGTGAACAATAAAAACTTCCCGTTTACTGAACCATTTCGTACAAATAACAAGAATTTCGTCTCTTACGTCACAACTTGCTGCAAGGCGCGGCAACTTCGCCGAGTTCCGGAACTAAAGACACTTTTAGAACAATAAGGAAACTTTTATTTCCGCCCTACATCGTTTCCCAATATCGCGACGTGCATTGTGTCTGTGATTTCTTATCGGCATTATCTTTTTGAAAGAATAAAGAATGCTTTACACATTAATAATTTTCTTTCATCATCATCATCAGCAATAGAATAATCAAGAAGTGTTTACCTTTGTTCACTGCTGGATATAGGACTCGCCATTGAGCCCGATCTTCGGAGAATAATTCCACTATTTTACAAAGTTTGTAGTTCTTTTTCAGTTTAGTTGCGATTACGTTTTCTTATCAACCCTACTTAAATTAATAATCTTAAAGATGTTCATGCTATACTTGCTCAAATACCAAAAATAAAATAAATGTAAAAAAAAAAAAATTTTTCTAACAACAAATCGTATTCTGCTTACATCATGTTAACACATGATCGATCGTTGACTTTACCGAAACGTAACATTAATCGGACGGTTCCCGAGTAGTGGTATGCGAAAAACATCAAGTAGCTGCAATTTAGTCCCTATTGAGATAGGCTATATTACTAGAATCGCCGGTGGTCGGAAATATTGGTTTATTCGGGGTGTACCAAAAATCCTCTATGAAGCAGTAATCGGAGGTATTCCATGTTACTGAATATAGCTTTTACTCTACGACTTATCAATTTTCCCAAAAAAAAAAAAAGATTTTAACAAAACGATCAGCTGATCGGCACAAAATTTATGAAGATCAATTTTTTTGAAAAAATCAAAAGTGTCGTATGTTTTGTGTGGACTATTGTCGAAAACTACTGAGGTGATAAAAAATAATCTATCACTGGTGATTAGCCTGGACTACTCGCCATGACGTAGGGTATTGATATATCATGCATGATATGACTCTTTAATAGGCAGCATACATTTATATTATGAGCGTCGGTGGCACAGTGGCTAGGACGCCGGACTCCCATGCGGGAGGTTCGGGTTCGAAACCATGCAATACCATGTACCAATGAGTACCAATTTACCGACTGCTCTAACAGTGAAGGAAAACATCGTGAGGAAACCTGCATGTCTGAAGAAATTAAAAGTTTCCGAAGGCGTGTGAAATCCATCTATTCCCATTAGCACTGGGCCCGCTCGGTGGATCATGGCCCATACCCCCATGTGCAAGGGTAACCCTGTGCCCCAACAGTGGGGACATTAATAGTCTGATGATGATATTACTAGAAACGGGCCTCCAGTTATGACACTCTATTTTTTCACGTAGGTACTATTTTAGATCTCAATTTTACCAATTCTAAGTGTACAAAGGTAAAAGCTGATTCAGATCTCAAATGCTTATAGAATACCGACAGAGGCGGGCAGACATAAATTTATTTAATCAGTGCCGGTGGTGTACAATTCTACACGAAAAAGTAGACAAGGGATTAAGGTCAAAGCCCCATGCTACGTTAATTGCAATTTGCGCCCCGCCGCAAGTAAGAAAACTTCACTAAATAATGGTAAAACTTTAAAACACTGGTAATTCTCATTTAAAATGGAATCGCGCTGAAAACGAATTTCCTTTTCGCTTTTTTTTTTGTTAAATAATGTCTTAGTTAATACTGAGTAACTGCAAAGTCTTTAGCAAGAAAAATGTTGTAACTGTTTAGTTCTGTTTAACTAACACGAGTTTAAACTTGATTAACTCTACTTCAAGGGATAGCTATGTAGGCTTTACGTACTAATTTTATCTCGAGTTGTGTACTTGGAACGTATTCTAGCTATTTATACCAACGAAGCAACCTACGCATTATTATTTTTAATGTATAGGAGGATTCATGCAAGGCTTCGGATAATTTTTCTTCGACGAAATTTTATACTAGTCCCACGAACGTGCATTTTGACATTGTGTAGTAGTAGCACTTAGGTACACAGAAATATAATCAAGATTGAACGGTAATGTGGGCGGGGACACCCGTGTCTCAATACTGCAAGATTTTTTTCATTCAGCGCCTAGTTTTCGATGGATACCGATCAGAGCGGTTGTGCCATAATACCTTATTGTGCTGTTTGGAACTATAAGAACAACAGGTACGACAGTGGATCGATCAAAAAGAGATATTTCGTTCGTAATTACGTCACTTTGAGGGCGTGGCAGAGAATGTTGACACGAGCGATTCCTATATAGCAGCTCGCCCGCATCACCGTTCTATCTTGATTTATTCCTGTGAGGACGTAGCACTTGTATCAACTAAAACTAACTTGAGATCAATTTTATTAAATGGAAAAGCATAGACAACTCGCGAGTTAATCCAAGATTTATAAGCGCAAATACACCTTATCATTTCTATTGAAATTTCTATTTTTTTGGGGTTTCTCTCGCCTACGACGTATGGTCGCTAATTCAAAGAAAAACGTCTCTGTACGAGTATCAAATCAAAACACGGTCTATCCTCACAATAGTGAGTTCTCCTGATCTTATAACTTATTCAGTGGGGGCCATTTCCTGACACTTACATCCCCCACCCACCCGCAACTCCTTCTAAACGGCTACATTTCCATTCTGTCGGTTCTATTAGGTCGACATTTATACTGCCGTGATAATAAGAAAGGGCGTAATCTCCTCAAAAGTAGATTTTGAGAGCAGAAAAAAAACTTCATACAGTGTCATATAGAAAATGTTTAAAAGATTTAGAGGAAAAATAACAGGGATTCCTGATATTATGTCATTGATATAAAAGAGATTTCCCGTGTTTGCTTTCATAATAAAACTCTAATTTTATAATCAATTTTAACAAATACCTATTAACAATTTTCAAAATAGAATTCTCGGATTTAAAAAAATAATTAGTTTGACTTTATTTAAATTAATATTTTTTTTTGTAAATATCTAAATATCCTATACCTATATTAAAAAATACGTTCCTCCTGGGACAGTCAGGCAAAATAAAAATATTAATATCGGATATTGTGATGTTTACTTATTACAAAAAGTAATTACCTATTGGATTTTTGAATAGAATAGAATAGAAATACATTTGTTGCCAAATACTCATAATATAAAAAAAAAATTTTTACAAAAAAATTAAAATTAAAGTACAAATGAATGAATGAATACACTTGGTATGTAATATTAATAAAACATATTGCATGATATTATTTTCGAGAAAAGAGATTGAGCGGACGTCATCGGATCCCATAAAAGCTTGAATCCAATTATTTTTTCGCCTCCAACCAAGCACAGTGCATTTGAAAGATCTCACCTGTATAATTAATTACATCTTTTATGAAGAAATAAATATCCTAAGTCGTAAGGAGCAGGAGTTTTGTTTAGTCGCTTGTTAAACATAATAAACAGAATCAGAACAATTAGTATGGAGACATTTTTGGTCTCTAGTTCCTATCCTACACGACTTAGGATGTTTCTTCCATAATGAAATATGTAGTCCTTGGTGAGATATATCAAATGAGCCATGTTTGCTTGCAGGCGAAGTCGTGGGTCCAAAAGCGCCCAATCTCCAATCCGTTTTTGCACTTTTTTCTTTGTAAGACAGTAAATATACAGTCTGTTTCAGTGTCGAGTCCTTCATTAGGATTGTGATTCGTTTTCCGCGAGATTAGAAGGTTCGAGAGAGGATTCGGTGGCGCATAAAAATTGTCTCCATGGGCGGAGTTAATTTTTGTAGGCTCTGTCGAATGGAAGCTGCTCGGCGAAGCCGGCGAAGCGCTGTATTTACTCGCATTATCTTTAGGAGGGATGTATGAGTTTGTAAGAAAAATGGGTAGGTTTTATTACGAGATAAAGAGAAAGTTACTTCACAATCAGCGCGTGTGTACTTTATAATAAAGTTAGTCTTCTATAATCCATTCATGAATATAAAAAAATAAAATTAAAAATAAAAGTCATCACCCCAATGAACATCGACCATTTGATTTGAGGGGAAATGTAGGTAACCCACTTAAACCACCATAGATTTGTATACTGTATTGAAGTGTTTTCCAAAAACCAGTAACAAAATGTCTGAAACTGGGCCCGTGTGACAGCCCAGCAATGTCAATGTGGATCAGCATTGCGATCCAGCGGGACATTGCTGCCTGTATCCTGGGCTGTCACACGGGCTAAGTAGCTGGTAGTCTTTGGGGCCTCTGTCTGTCTGAATAACTTTTAATTTAATTAGATTTATTTATTAGGTAAACACAACAGATTACAACCATAGAAATTACAGAAAAATCAATATAAAGTTATGAGCTAGGTCGTAACCCTTAACGTGTAAACACAGCATGGTTAGGAAGTAGAAAATTGATTGTTGTACATAATTGAGTTGGGAAAAAATACCATTGAATGTAATGACTAAAAAATCCATATCTATTTGAAAAATAAAAATAATAAAGCAAAGACTAAAGTAGGTGCGTGGATAGCCAACTTGAGGACCTCAACCATCCTCAACCCGTCTTTTAAAAACTAATGGCCTAGGATCGAATAAGTTTAACGATGGCTTATTATTGATGTTCGAAGAGATTTCGTTAAACAATCTACACATTCGCACAATAGGGTTATAGAATGATGTGTTGTTCTTCTTAATTCTTCTTTATATCACTTTTTATTGAAATTACTATAGTTTAATATTTTGATAGCATAGGTATTGTAATATACCTAATGTGGATTGCTCGCTGGAGAAGTTTTACATAGAAACAGAGTTTGCTAATTGGCGCATGCTTTGTGAGTATCTCCCCATAGATTCAGTCGGCTATTGAAATGTCAAACGTATGAAACTTGTGAAAATTATATGCTCATTTGCTCGAATACTTGGCTGGCTGTCAGTGCACACATCATCATTCTAGAGGAGAGGGCGCTACTAGTCAGATTTCTGTGGTTGATAGCAAAGGTATTCTCTCAGATTGCTGTCATCTCCATCCCTGTTATGTATTCCCGAGGAGGCGATCACGCGTCGCCATACAGTTCACGGCTTTGTCCGAGGAGAGACGCCTGTTTTATTATGGAAATCAAGGCACGCGCTCACGCTCACACCACATGCCTTTCGAACACTGCTTATACCCAAGCATCCAAAGTACCGGTTTTAAGGTACATCAAGTAATTTTCTAAGTCGTCTTTTCCTCACTGATGAGTGTTGTGACCATTCTATGGAAATAACTACATCGAACGACTTTCTTGGCAGATTTAATGGGGTGGATTGCCATTGCTGTTCCTATTTTACACTGAATATCTCAATGTGCAGGTTTCCTCACGAGGTTTTCCTTCATCGTTAGACCAGTCGGTACCTAAATCTTTCGGTAGAATCGCAAAACTCATTTGTCTAACATGATATTGCATGGTTTCGAACCCGGACCTTCTTCCGACTATCTGTACCTTGAACGTCCGATTTTGTACTTAATTTTCAAAACTTTTTTGACAAAGTTTTTCACATTGATGAGTAGAAAGAACACTAAAGTCCCCAGAAACATTAATAAGTAGAACACTTGGTAAAAAGTTTTTTTAATGGCCTGGTATTATATAGGTAGGTCTATTGGAAATTTTAATGGAAATTCTAGATGAACAACGGACCCCGAACATAATTTAAAACGGGAAATGGAAAAAAAAGTCTACAGGAAATAATATTCCAATAGCAATATTTAAAAGAAATTTTTTGAACAAAAGAAAAGCAATCAGAGTTGGATATTTTTCAACTGAATTATTTATTAGGTATTAAGTTCGACAGCTCTCGTTACATTTTGTATAATTTGTGTAGAAAAAACAGTGGACGTAGTGCAAATGGAATAATAAGAATATTACATTAATCTTTTTTTGATTATTACCAGAAATTTGATAATTTTCCTCTATGTACGAATCGGTACCTTATACAATATCAAATAAAGGAAATTGTTTACTGACTTCTGTATTTATTGATCAAGCTGTAAGTAATTTATTCTTGGATAAAAAAATATATACAGAAATTAAGAATCTGTCTGAAAAGATGAAAGAACAATTTCCTATACTTGAACGTTGAGGAATAAAATGTACTTATTTAACCCCTATTGGCCCCTTTTTCGGAAATGTTACGAATGTAGATTACTTACAAGTATATCCAGACATACAATTTTTTGTAGCATGAACGAAAATTTGGTAGTGATTTGTTATCGATGAAAGACAATTGTCGATAGTTTAATACTCATTTCTTGAGTCGTTCTTGAAAAACAAAATAATATCATTCTCATCTATTATTGTTTCTTAAATACATTTTCTTCAAAGTTAAAAGTTTCTGCGACACATGACTTACAATATACTTACTTACTCCCCTGGCGCAGCGACCATAAATGGATCTTGGCCTCCGATACCAAAGAGCGCCATCGCTCTCTCTCCTGCGCAGTCTCGAGCGAGTCTTGACTTACAATATAAATCATATTAATTATTCTTAGGAATAGCACCTCCACCATATTTATATTGTCGACTGGTTCCGCTTTTGAAACATTTATTATGAAGAACCAGGCCCTCCTTTTTACTATTGAATTCATTAGCATATTGTTTATCAGAATAATGAATAGCCGTATTACCTATTGAGCAAAGTAACTCTCGACAATTGTCATTTATCGATAACAAATCACTACCATATTTTCGTTCGTGCTACAAAAAGTTGCTTATATCCATTTGGGAAACTTGTTACCACATGGAATTACTAAGTACTAACGTACGAGTAAAATGCTTAATGGTTGGATCATGTCTACACACCTCATTAAATCGATTCCTCAACAATTTCCCGGTGTTTTATCTATGTGTTAAGGAGAACTTAGGGAACACCTGATGACTCACCGCACTAATACAGATTTGCAGCATCGGTGTCTCCGGCTGGGTGGCTGATCTTGTGCTCTGTCTTCAACTTCAACACTTCACACATAGACACAGGCTCGAGGAGTAACAGTTCACAACCCGGGTGTATCTCTAGCAGGTATTTCTTAGCCCGATTTCGTAAAACACATTATTTTGAGAAAATTGCACAGCAAGGTTATGCGTAGCACGTCAAGCCGGCGGGCGTAGACTGTTAGAAATAATGTAAGGTTCAAATGTCAAAATGCGAAAAAATGCATTTTGCCGGTCTTGAGTGACAAGTTTGGATTGTCATCAGGTTTGAGAGGGAAAAAATGAAATTAGAAAAATACGAGTCCGAATTGAATCTTCGGTAGAAATAATAAAAAAGTATTATTTGTAATAAATAAATCTGTTCCAGTACGGAATATTAGGTATTATTTATTATAAGCTATGAGCTAAATAATAAATTAATCAAAGGGAGTCTATCATCCGACTATTTGAATCATTATTATTTGGCGAAAGGCCGCCTTGTTGACGGATTGAAGTGCCCACTCTTCAAGAGTTCAAGGATTGAGTCCTATTTACAAAGATCTTTTTTATCAAGGTACTTGTTATTTTAATGATGTATACTTTGTACATGAAAGAGTAGGCTTTGGCTCGAAGCTTTGGTTTCAGGAAAATTAAAACTAGGGACTTTATTGAGAAAATAAATCAGTAATTTATTCTGTACTTTTTATTTTTACACAGCTTTCAATATTGGGCAGGAAAGTTCTTTTCAGTTACAATTTCATAAAACAAGTTATTACAATAACGATGTTTAGTAATTTGAAAGGTGTTTTAGAATGGTTTATTCAGCGATTGATTAATTACAATTTTTTTTGGTTATAACAAGTAAATAAAATATGTTCTTAGAAACTCGACTCTACTCACAAGGTAAAAACGTTGATATTTTTTATGAATTTATACATATACTCGTCGAAATTATTATTAACAACAAAAATCAAGTCGTTAGATAATTTCACAAGTAAATTCACTATCATCATCATCAGCCTATGAATGTTCTCACTGTTGGGGCACAGGCATCCCCTTGCACGGGCCATGGTCCACCGAGCGGGCCCAGTGCTGATTGGTGGATTTCACACGCCTTCGGAAACTTTTAATTTCCTCAGACATGCAGGTTTCCTCACTATGTGTTGCTTCACCGTTAGAACAGTCGGTAAATGTACGTAAGTCTTCGAAAAAAATTGATACATGGCATTGCATGGTTTCGAACCCGGAACTCTCGCATGGGAGTCCGGCGTCCTAACCACTAGGCCACCGACGTTGTTCACTATAGTATAGGTATTTATAGCTGTCTATCTATTGTTGTTTGAAGCCCTAAACATCTAGACGACGACTATTAACTAAGACTCGGTATAATACAAGTGATTTGGAAATATCAAAGCCCTATTTCATAAACGTGGCAAATCTACAAACACTATTACCTACCACAGAATAGCTACTACTATTAACCATAGACTAATTAACGATAATAGAGGAACTAGTCACAACTGAATAGTGTTTGCTACTACGTAGTATAAAACAGTACTCTGTGATAAAACAAAGTCCTCCTGCGCGTTATTATGTCTGTTTGTGAAGGCTATTCTCGGAAACGGCTTAACGGATTTTGTTAATGTTTTCACTGATCGATAGATTGATTCCCGAAAATGGTCCTTTTTACCCGTGCAAAGCTAGTCGTCATATAGCGACGATATAAAAAATGCATTTATGTACGCGCACACTAGCGCTGCAAACGAAAAAAAACTATATTTGGTACATTATTACGTTTCTAAAAATTCATCGTGTTGCAATCTGCCAGGTTAATTAGAATTTTTATTAAGCTACCTTTAATAATACTGTTTGAATTCCTGAAGTTACTGCATGCATGTCAAAATGGCCGTTATTTGCGATAATGTGTACAGTAACTTCAGGAATTCAAACAGGGTTATTAATGTTGTAGGAAAAAAAAAAGTAAGTAAGTAAGTAATACGTTGTAAGGAATGCGCTATGATGAGGACATGGATGACGTAACGTCAGTTGTATGAAAGGGAAAAGGGAAGATCTTCCACCAGGCGGGGTGTTGTGGCTGGTGACCAGGTGTGCTGGTCCAACTATAGATGTTTGGAACTCGTATTTAATTTTATTTATTTATTAGGTAAACACAACAGATTACAACCATAGAAATTACAGAAAAATCAATATAAAGTTATGAGCTAGGTCGTAACCCTTAACGTGTAAACACAGCATGGTTAGGAAGTAGAAAATTGATTGTTGTACAAAATTGAGTTGGGAAAAAATACTATTGAATGTAATGACGGGTTGAAGATGTCCTCAAGTTGGCTATCCACGCACCTACTTTATAGTCTTTGCTTTATTATTTTTATTTTTCAAATAGATATAGGTTTTTTAGTCATTACATTCAATCGTATTTTTTCCCAACTCAATTATGTACAACAATCAATTTTCTACTTCCTAACCATGCTGTGTTTACACGTTAAGGGTTACGACCTAGCTCATAACTTCATATTGATTTTTCTGTAATTTCTATGGTTGTAATCTGTTGTGTTTACCTAATGAATAAATAAAATAAAATTAATAACTAAAAACCTATACCTATTTGAAAAATAAAAATAATAAAGTAAAGACTATAAAGTAGGTGCGTGGATAGCTCACTTGAGGACATCCTCAACACGTCTTTTAAAAACTAATGATCAAATATGTCTATCGATGGCTTATTGTTGCTGTTCGAAAAGATTTCGTTAAACAATCTACACATTCGCATATATACGAAGTCCCAGGAAAATTTCAATAGCGCGTTCTACGCCGATGTGAGTAGGTACTGTATCGTAGTGGCGCGCGTCGTGCGTCGCCACAATGTAAACAAATACCTATTATGATTTTTTCTTGATTGTTGGAGTTAGTATGCGCTATCGATCCCCTTAAATACTTATAGTGTTGAGGTACTCCTAGGTATATGGCGAGTAATTTGGGCCTAAAATGAATTTCCCGTCTATAGGTGTAGGAGGGACGAGTCAGTCTGGCTCGCCCTGGGCCGTCCCTCCAGAAATCGAATTAGCAGCGGTACTATTTCATTTTAAACGCTATAGCCAATTCCACTCCCTTCACTGGGGTTGTTTGACGAAGTTATCATGTAGCAGGCATGTGTCATCTATGTAGAGTTTAGATGAAAGAAAATATAGTCACCCTAGGCGCGTGTTCCTTTGTGATGCATTCTCAGCATGAAACAAGTAATTTGAATGAAAAGTTACAAACCGAACAGTTAGTAGTAAATAATAAAACATTAAGGAAAAAAAAACCATTTAAACCAAATCAGAATAAAACAAAACATTTAAACCATTTTCTTCCAAAATTTAGGTATACTTAAGAACCTTAATTTTGTATCATGCTCAATTTTCAAAGAGATTTTTGTATTTTCAGAAAATTTTGTATTTCTCTTTATGTTGTATGGTGCTCTTTTTGTCCTATGGGTGTACAATTAAAAATATTTGTATTTCATTTATTCAAACGTTTAGGATTGGGTAAGTGAAGTCAATTATTATTTTATAACACTTACTTGTATATCATTTATTTACTTCATATGTAAAATAGTTAGATATTTTGTAATTTTAGCTTAAGTGTTAATTTTAGTGTTATTTTAGTATTATTTTATTTTGAATAAACATATATAATAACTTCATATGTATATTGGAATTTGAGTAAGAGAGAGTGTAATAAATAACATAAATATAGAATATCACAATTATGCAAAAGATATAAGACCAATTGTAACACATGAAAAGCAATAAATGGTATGAGTATGAGTATATCGAAATCACAGCGGCAAATACAAACGTACATATTAACGATACATTCGTACATAAAAGATAAATATTTGGTAGGTGGATAGATACAAACACAAAAGATAAATATTTTGTGATGTTATACCGGAATGATACAAGCATTTCTGTGCAAAATAAACGGTTCGATGAATTGGAAATTGGTAGGCGTACCTTTTACAAGGGTTACGTTCGCGAGTTTGATCCAATTAGATGAGATTACCGGCTAGGTACCAACATGTGACATGGCTCGACGTTAAGCCGTTTGAGGTGTCTACGAGATGACTGTGATTATAGTGACTTCGCCTAAATCGTCTCGTTCTTTGAAACGAGACGATTTCCCGCGCTCGCTTTTCAAAGAGCCTGTCTATTTATGCGAATGGAGTTTTTAACAAACATATCCTTGAATTTTAGACGATCAACATTAGACGATCAACCATAGTCATCGTTTGAATAACAACGGCGGCGCGAGCGCAGGCGGCATTTTCAATTATCAAAGATTTATATCAGTGATCGAGAAGCCTTGTCATGGTTCTTTCATTATCGATGGCATAATAAAAGTACTAGCTGCCCGGTACGGCTTCGGGTATATAAGGATCAAAACCCCACCCTTGGGAATCATTCCGCTCCCCCGGGGTTTCGTGAAGTTCCCGTAGGTGGCTAAAGGATTAATCCCCTCCCCCGAAACTGAAGGCTTTCCGAATGTAATGTTTCCCATGAATTGTAAATCTCTCAATATCCTATGATCTGCGTTTGTATAACCTGCTCCTCCTGAAATCTACTACACCCAAATTAATGCCCAGCCCGAATCCGGAACTAAAAGCCCCAGATTATATATATATATTTAATGCATTGACGCAGATCCACAAAACCCAAAGTCAAACTCGATTCTTATCCCAGCGAAAAGCATGGTCATATTGTTCGCAGATATCAATTTTAACCTTTGCTCCCACAACCAATAATACAACTTCCCAAAAATGTGAAGACAGCGGGAGATTAGTGGAGACAGAGGGAGACAGGTGGAGACCGAGGGAGACAGATGGAGACCGAGGGAGACTCTCTCGCAATCCTGCCCTGAGGGGGCTCCTCACATCTCGCCCAAATCGGAGCGATAAGTTTCAGAACACAAAGGTTAACAGAGAGTTTTGTCTAGATTGTTCTTAGCCATGTCTGAGCAGAATTGGATCAAGGGTTACTGTTAAACGTCAAGGACCATGGTATCCTTTTCACATCTGTCAACTTGAGGACCTGATAATAACCAGGAAAAAGTAAGGGGCTCTCCACATTAGTAAATCGGGTGTTTCTGAAATTTTACCCATATATGTAAATAGTAATCTTCCAGCATGTAAACAAAAGAAGGAACACATTGACGATGCGACTTCTAAGTTTTCTCTTCGGTTATCTTGCTATCTTTTTTGTGCACTGTGCTCAACTGACCTTATACATATCAGTGCCGTGTCGGTGTTATCGTCTAATGTGAAAACGCCTATTATCTTTAGGAACAGTACTGAAGCAATCCATTTATCAGCAGGCCTTCATTTTGAACTATGATCAGAAAACGTGTTAACATAAACCAGATATCATTAACGATATTATGTAATTGGGATGGGAGCGTCGTAATTTCAACTTTGGAGCTACGAAGTTGGCGACGTCGTCGGCCGAAGGACGAAGTTCGCACTAATTTCGCAAATAAATGGACAATTTACTTCGCAACTTGGTCCGAGTTGTCCCGGTTGGTCCTTGAGGACGTGATGTCATCATACGACCCTATTACAACATCGTTAGGTTGATTTGTTTTAGAGATATAGTTCATTTAACATAATGTGATCGTTGGATTGTTTGTGAGCTTTGACGAAGATAGCTAGAAGACTAATTAAACAAAGAAAAAAAATATTAATTAGCTAGGTAATGTAAATAACAATTAAGGGAAAATAAAGACAAATTCAGAAGCCAAATATAAATATGAGTCAGTAATTACGTCTTGATGAAAAAAAATTAATATCAAGACAAATAAATTTCAAACAACTTTATTTCTAAAGACTCTGCTGGTGCGGGTGCCGCATTTTTTGACCCCCAGCTAAATTCATTCCTGTCTTTTAAACTCCCCGATCATGTCAGCATTATGAGGGCAGAACTTATTGCAATCACAGAGGCACTATCATACGTAAGCTCAATTGATGAGTCCAGAGTCGTGATACTCTCAGACTCAAAGAGTGCGCTACAGCACATAATTGCTTGTGTGACGGGGAACCGTAGTCTACCGGAAGCATTTCAGGTCATTAAACTCCTTCGCGCACTGCAGTCCACTAATGTCTCAATAAAATTACAGTGGTTACCTTCACACATCGGAGTAGGAGGCAACGAAATGGCTGATCGTTACGCGAATTTAGCCATTTCTGAGGGTGTTGACATGCATCTAGATCCGCTTGGACCTGAGTACATTCCGAATGCGAGGGCTGCCTGTATGTCTCGCTGGAGAGACCAATATGAGGAATTAGCTAAAGTGAAGGGGCTTTGGTACAATACACTTAATTACATGCCAGCCTGGGCTCCATGGTTTGACTGTGTCAGTCTTGGTAGGGAGCTACTTGTCTTGGGTTTTAGATTACGCTCGGGTCATATTCCGTTAAATAAGTTTTTGCATTTGGTGGGAAGAGCTGCATCACCGTTTTGTACCAACTGCAACACAATAGAAGACCTCACTCACCTCCTAATGGAGTGTGACCTGGGGAAATTTGAGAGGAAAAAATTTGGCCTCAATAGGCTACAAAATGGGAGGCTCAATATTATTTTAAGTCAACCCTTATCTGATAATATGAAACACTTACTGTTGTTTGCTAAATTAGCTCTCAAAGTGAGGGCTGACTTTAATAATACTTGAGCTTCCCTTTCCCTTTTCTTAGTGACCCTAACGAGGCTGACATGGTCACCTTGTCGTGTACCAAAGCCTCTAAATAGAGATTTAAAAAAAAAAAAAAAAAAAAAAAACTTTATTTTTTTTACGAGGTTTTTTTTCAAGTTTGTTTACGAGCTAAAAATGGACTGCCAATTTTATTTAACAACTCAATTTTATCCCAGGGATCAACAATACTCCTAGGTAGTATCCAAAATTAATATCTTTTCCCGTCAGATTTAGGAGGGTTTTTAGAGGTATGTTTGTTGTAGTAGAGATATGGTGTGCCTCTTTACTGGCCTAGGAGTTCGGTACGTGTCTATACCTACGTCCTAGGTCTGTCTTCGAGGAGTCATCTTCAATGAGATACTGGACTTGTTAACCAATATTTATATTTTCAAACCGTATACCATACATGACGGTGGTAGAGAAACGACTAGCCTAACGCGGATGCAGCCGCGTGCCATTTAAAACTGCTGATGTAATAATTCACAATGTAGAACACAGTGTGCACTGTATCTGAACACAGTGTCCATACAGGTTCTTCATTCTTGTAAAAATAAAAAGGTCGGAAAATGATGTGATGCATTATATTTACCCTTATTTGTGTTTATCAGGACCAGTGAGTATTCCTGTAAGAATACAACATTAGAAAATTCCTCGGTTCGTAAGTCTCATTGAAACGCAAATTGATTCCTCGCGCCGCGCCGAATATAGAAACGGATCCCGCTCAATTGAAATTGAGGCATATCGAATCTATAAAAACAATTTTCTTCCCCGGATTGTTGATATAGGGGAGAGGGTATTCGGATACAATTCTGAGCCGTTTCGTTGGAAATTGTGGAATCCGGCCAGCATTCTAAAATATAAAGGAGACGTCATACCATACAAGAATCAAACGACCCGACTGACCGATACTTTAAGGTTCTGATTTTACCAATACAACGATGTAATTTCAATTTAGGTAAACTAAATTGCAGCGGCTTGATTTTTTTTGCCACTAGTCACGAATCGTTCGATTAAGAGGGTGGCCATCGTGTGAAAAATCATGAAATGATCTTCCGCCATAAAATCAAGATAAAGTAATATTAAAAAATGAAATGTTATATTCCTTATCGGATAGTCTATATGAATGTTTGCATAAAATTACTTTATTCAGAAAATTTATAGATATGAAGAAATTAACAATCGAAATTTCACGATTTATCACGCGCAGATCACCCTCTTAACGTTACATTTCCGTCAAGACAACGGTCGATTGGTCCGCTCAATAATATGTGTTAGCGAATACGATTTGTAGTATCGAAAACGTAATCACTACTTAATTGGAAAAGAATGACAAACGTTGTAAAACAGTGGAATTGGGCTCCTAATCAAGGTCACGGTTGCTATGATTGGCCACGAGCAACGCGTTAACCAATCGCAAGTTATAGATAAATCAGTTAAGAGAGTCGTCGTTGGGTCTAGTTGTATGTTTTTAGTAATTTCTGAGGTTAAATGTCAATTGCAGTCATAACGTACATGCTTACCCCACAATATATCGTCGACTTCCTTATTTGATTTCCTATACAAATAAGTATTGTATCTTGAAACTCCGCTCTCTGCACTACGTTTTGAAGGGTGCCACTTTACTCTTCCGTTAGAACTCCAATATTAGGTCGTTGACAAAGGCACGTGCCGCGTTGGTTCGGATTAGGTCGATAGTTGCTGAGTGTGATTTTGAGTTTGCTGACAGGGAAGTTAGTTACAATGGCCTTCTAACTACTAAGCGGATTTGCGGAAATGTTAAATGGCATATACATTAAATAATCAGTAATTATTTATTACTCAAATGTAAAGGTTGACTTTGTGTAGTCTGATCAAATATCAATTTCCCTCCAAAATAGAATGCTACGCGTACGTAGCACGCGCTACGCCATGGGCCATTTACACGCGATTCACGTTCTACTCGTAATCTGACTTTTTTTTGTCGATCGTATCGTTGTTTCCACCAGTGAATATACTCGAGGAGAGTTATTCTGTTCTCAAATTTAAAGTATAGAATCTGGGTTTGGGGGCACGGTAAGATTCATCAAGTCCAGCTAAATAAAAGGCCAGTCTGCTGCACCGCCTTTTCCCGAAGCAATTCTCAGCACTTTTGACTTCTATCTTTGTTCTGATCGTTTCCAGGAACCTGAAATAATTTTCAAATTGAGTATTCCGTGAACATAGCTAAACCTCCATTCAAGCTTCTATCTTTTATAGTTCATGAGATGAAAAAAATAGAAGGTTTCGTTATTTCGATTAAATATCGACCTTATGTCTTCGCAATATGATACATTTCAGATTCTCAAATTTGACATTTTGGGTAGGTTGACCTGTGGTCGACTGTCCGTATAAAAAGAAGTGAGATCCCCAAAAAACATTTCATGTAAAAAGTAGCCAAGTTTCGTGTATCTTTACTCGGAAAAAGTAATGAGATCCAATGTTGATCCAAACCAATGCTCTTACTTATTACATTACATTTTTTTCTATTACATTCATTAAGAAGTCATTTTAAGTCGCTACATCTTAAGATTAAGAACATTTTGTGACTTGGCAATTACGCTTAAGTTTTTTCTGACGGAAAACATGGAACCTGCACACTGGGATAACCAGTATGTGAAATGGGGAAGGCAATGGCAAACCACCCCATTGAATCTGCTAAGAGAGTTATTCTATTTGACTAATTCCTTAGAATGATCACGATCCTCAGCAATAAGTAATACGATTTAGAAGAAGATTGAATATCTAGATAACAAAATATTAAGTAAATACCTTTTCCATCTACAATACGCGTGTCACTTGGAGATCTCTAAAAATAGTAAGGTTATCATCGTAAGGTAATCACGAATTGGTAGGAATAGGCAGTTAGTTATTATTTTTCGATGAGATAATAAAACTTACAAATACAGGTATTTTATATTCCGTATCTCGTACTACCAATTTTCGATCGGTACGAAAGGTGGGCAATAAATAACCGATGATGGCGGTAGGAAGTGAATAAAGGGGCTGAATATGTCGTTTTTTGATATGGAATTATCCTAAAACATAATTCCATATCTCAAAGCAGACGCTACATAGCCGTGGTAGGCTGTCATGACAGTTGAAATATTATTAATTCTCTATAAGTAGTATCCAAATGGAAAGATTTATGTTCTACAGTAAAGAAATAAACAAGTGGCTTAAAAACTTCAGCAGACTCGTGATCTCATATATTTTGTACAATTAACGTACACTGCTTCCGCCTTACCATATTGTGATATCTGATATCAATATGTATACGTAAAATTAAAAATGAAACTGTCGGATCTTTCTAAATGTTGAATTTCGAAAGCCCTTCAAAACAACATTGACCGTCACAGAAGCGAAATTGATCATTATCACTTTGTTTATTTTTCTGCATGTGAACAGTGTACTTCAACCAAAGAGAAGCAAGACCAAACTACTGGCAAAGTTACCCCGCGACATGAAAAATGCATTTAGTTTGCTAGAAACTGGCTGAGCTACACAGCGCCTATTGGATCCCCAGTTTGTGGAGCGCTGTATTCCAAATCTCACTTTTCTTGTTTGCATGATTTGAATCGCTCAATTCGTTTTCATCACTGCAACGTCTATGTAGAAAGATGTATGTTTCATTCAAAAGGTTAATTTTTACCTTACAAACAATGTTATAATAATCATAACTTTTGATAATCCGATACTCATACTCATACTCATACCATTTATTGCTTTTCATGTGTTACAATTGGTCTTAAAAATGTATTTTATCTGGTCATACATGAAACCCTGAATAGGGCACCGCAATATTTAATAAGAGATTATAATATTTTAAAATAGTAATAAATACTAACGAGATAAATTTAATTAAATGTCATTATAAGTTATACATAATTGATTTTATAGTTAAGTATTGGTTTTATCATCAATAAACTCCTGCAGTGAATAGAAACATTTGTTAAGAAGATACATCTTTAATCTTTTATTGAATATCGAGTCTTTTAATTCGATGTCGATACATTTTGAAATTTTGTTATATATTTTTATTGACATAACGAACGGTCCAGAACTGTGTAGATTTAATTTTGATTTTGGCAGAGCAAGCCTTTTCTGGTATCGAGTGTTAAATGGCGTACTGTGTAGGTCCTCTGCTTTTTTATACAAGTATGTATGTTTCCTGACAAATTTACAAATCTCCAAAATGTATATTGATGTTAAGGTTAATATTTTTTGGTCAATAAAGTGCATTCTGCAGCTTTCCATTTGATCAATGTTTACGATAATTCTTACACATCTTTTCTGTAATTTAAAAAGATCTTCAACTTAGGTGCCGTTTCCCCACATAATGGTACCGTAGCTTAGCCACGCGTAGGCGTAAGCATAATAAGCAGCAAGTGCTGTTTTTAAATCCGTCGTTTTCTTTAATTCTGCCAGGGCGTATGTGAAACTTTGTAATTTACCTGTCAATTTTTGTACATGAGCTTTCCAATTTATATTTGTATCAATTACCAATCCTAGCAATGAGAAAGTGTCAACGCATTCTAATTCAGTATTATTGAACGAAAAATTTATTTTTAGAGGGGCTTTTTGATATGGTCTGAACTGCATTATTTTAGTTTTATTAAAATTGAGTTCTAAATTATGGTCATTTAACCAGTTTACAATTTTAGTTAATATGTTATTTAGGTTATTATTTAAATTATCGTTATCTGTACACGGTAGCAAAATGGAAATGTCGTCTGTGAATAGTACACTCGATGCGTCTAGTATTTTCGGTAGATCATTTATGTATATGAGAAACATTATACATCCTAGCACACTACCTTGCGGTATTGAGCTATTCGTACACTGCTTCTCCGACCTGACGGCGTGTACACGCCCCGTCTGAGAGTCGTGGTGTACCACTTCCACGCACTGTTCTCGGTCTCGTAGGTAAGACGTGAACCAGTCGTGCGCGACACCTCTCACGCGGATTCCATATAATTTGTTTAAAAAGAATAAGATAGAAAGTTTGACATGACAATTCCTTTCCATTATTTACCACGCGAAATTTTAAAGTTTAAAAAAATTTAAATCACTACCCGTTTGTTGTTTT
The DNA here is from genome assembly GCA_947369225.1 of Hofmannophila pseudospretella. Taxonomy (NCBI): domain Eukaryota; kingdom Metazoa; phylum Arthropoda; class Insecta; order Lepidoptera; family Oecophoridae; genus Hofmannophila; species Hofmannophila pseudospretella. The sequence continues at coordinate 5,119,338 of OX376325.1, forward strand.
ATCTAGTTTAATCAATAATAACAATATTTGTTGTAAGTAATCAGTTAAAGATGAAAACGTCACAAATTACTAAAATTCATATCAAAATTAATTTGAAGAGGTTTCTTCATTGGTTCCTTCATTCTTGTTATCTACTTTCATGGGCTCCATGGTTTCATCTGTATTTATATTTTCATCTAGTTTATGTCCATCTCTATCTATCTCTTCATTCACTTTCTGTTCTTCTTTATTATCGTTATCTGTTTCACCTATATCTTGTAATTCACCACTTTCTTCTCCATTTTCCCCCGTTTCATTTTTCTCCTCATCTAATGTTGTAGTTTCTATTACGATTTCAGATCTACATTTTGTTATACTCTCTTCCTTGTTTAATGACATCATCGAAATAGATTTTATATTCAACAAAAGTAAATCTTGCATTATAGATGCCTTTATTTCTAGTTTGCTTGCAGCTAATTGTTTCTCTATTTCTGTCAAATTTACTTTACCTAATTCGTGTTCCTCGCTTCTGGAGGATTCAGTTGACGCAGTTGACTTCACAAAAGACGGAAGGCTCACCTTAGCAGATAACTCTTCATCCGATAAGTATGGCAAGACTTTCATGCTAGGAATAGTTTTCAAACTGCTAAGCGACGTCGAAGAAGTAGACATGGATTCTGTACTATATTTTTTATCAGTTTGTCCAACGGACATAGCAGACAAAAAAATATGATCTTTAGATTTGTCAAAGGTTTGTGTGCTACGCTTAGGTATAAAACCAAGATCACCTTCTTCATATACTTTACCGAAGGAAGCTATGGTATCAATAGACTCTGTGCGTTGAAGTTCTTGGTATTGTACCAGTATATCGAGCAAGCCTTGAAGTAAATCCTGTCTATCCATTATTTCTCGATCAGGATCTTTTGTAGCCCACTGATCTAATTTCAGAGCCGCCTTTACAGAAGTCGCCGCCTGTTTTAATATTTTTTTGAGTTTGCTGTTTTCTGTAGCAATTTTAGAAGCTTCAACGAATGATTTATTTTTAGCACTCATTTTAACATGTAAATTTTGTTCCAGTATGCGATTTTGTAGTAAATGTTCTTTATTTTCTTGGGTTAACTTTTGTATTTTTGCTTGTAGAGCTTCGAAATCATAGTTTCCTTTCTCATAGAGAACCTGTTCTTCCTTTACTTTCTGGTATGCATCGGTTACTTCTTTAATAACCTTCAGTAGAACTATGTTTTTGTTAATGGCTTTATCTCTTTCTTCTTCAGCTAGTTCCATAGTAACACGGGCTACATTTTCACTTTCCTTGTATTTTACATTCAAATCCGATAACCTTGCTTGATTGGATAGAATTTTATCTAATTCAGAATTTATAGCAATGTTTTCTCTGATTATTCTGTGGGTAGATGCTGCAATTCTCATTTCAGTAGAATCTTGAAAATCTTGAGCAAGTTGTAAAAGTCTCGCTTCCATTTCTTTCTTTAGCTTGTCTTTACCAATTATGAACTTCTTTTCCGTGTCATAAATGATTCTTTTGTATTTCAATTTCTGATTTTCATAATTATTTTCCTGAGTTTCAAATCTTTCCATCAAGTCGTCCTTTATAGCCCTGAATTCCTCTAAAGTGTTTAGCTTACTTGTTAAAAGTTTCTTTTCTGAAGTAAGTTGATTCTTCATGAATGCAAAATTCTTTTCCCATTCAGCAAACTTCACTTTAAATAGTGCTATTTCTTTTTCTCTCGTATCTTCTAGAAATTTAACCTTCTCTTTCAGTTCATTGTTTTCTTCGTTCTTTGCATTAAGTGTTTTTTTCAAGTAAGCAATAATATCGGCTCTATCTACATCTAGTTTGTCGTATGCTTTCTGTAATTCGTTATTTTGTACTTCATATTCATCAAGAGTCGCACGTAATCTTGCAACTTTCTGATTCAAGTCTGCAATTTGGAGCAGATAAAACTCTTTTTCTGCCTCAGGATAGGCAACAACCTTATTAGTTTGACCATCCTTGTTCTTTTCTTTCTTTGGGGCCATAATTGTAGCCGTACCTGACCTAAATAAAATTATTTATTTACAAAGTAATAAGTCACGAATAGGTTGACAAATGAGTTATAATCTAGTTGGCTACGTATTTCATTGGAAACCGTGGTTAGCCATTATTATAGTTTTTATATTGCATTGTTATATGTGCACAGATTAAAATAATACATTATAGTGTTACTACGTTCTTAAGTAGGGTACTATATAGCAGTACGTATAGTTTTGTTAGGTTTCCATGTTGATATTTATTTTTGACCTAGCCTTTTTAGTCTAAAAACTGTAGCCATTCCAAAACTAGTAATGGTCCTGTGTACTTTATCTTTTTCAAACTCTTCACTAACTAACTAGTATTGAACAGAGTCCTACTTTTATTTTCTAACTTCTAAGTAAACAGTCTCCTATTACAAAGGGCTACGTTTTTTTAACGTTTACTTTAAGCTTTAAGGTTTCTTTAAGAAATGAAAATTATTTTTGCTTAACTGTGATTTATTTGGAGGTTTCGATTTATTGAAAAGGGAATAAATATATACCTTTCAAAAAAAGTAAGTACGTCGTAATAATACCTACGCCAAAAAATAAGTAAGCTTCCCATAATTGCAACAGGTGCCTATCTCAGTTCCCCTTTGGTTAATCATATTCACGAAGAAGATTTTAGGCTCTTATAAATCCACCACACGTAGTTGTCTTTTTTCATTCGATCAGATTTCCGTCGCTAATGAATTTGCGATATTCCGGGCACACCGCAATGGGATGAGACAGCGGTCTGCCAAGAGTGTGTTGGCACGGTAGCCGATCCCGGCTCTCAACACGTACCGGCAAGTCCTCAATTAAAAATGCGACGTGAGCTCCTGAGCACTTAGAATTAATACATAATGGACTGAATGCTGTCTGCAGTGTAAGGAAAATTGGAAAGAGGAAAGAAAATGTTGTATCAAGCTACACCAAACCATTGCAAACTACGCTTAAGTCACTGTACAAAATCTTTATTAATTTTAGCTCAAATACTGTTTTAAAACATTAGATGGTGTTAAGGAGATGTCACATAATTTCACGTATTTCGAGTAACTATCTCAGTCACACTCATATTATGCAATAAGGATATCCCTTTTCCCGATGTTTATGTGCACTTCACTACTTCCACGGAATACTAATTATTACTACTACTACATTGAAGCATTGCAAAAAATGCTGCCTGTCCGCCATACAAACGTAGCTAACTAAACTATAAATATAAAATACTTTATTTAATAATATAAATACAGTCAATATAATATAAACATATTACATTTGTCAAAAACCTTAATCTAATAAACCGCCCCGAGTCGCACCCGGCGGGAAGGTGCCTATCCTGGCAGCGTCTCCACGCTGAATAGCCAACGAGATGCGCTGCACCAGGTACGACTCGGCGCGTGAGTCACCTGAGCGCTCTCTCAGTTGTCGGCCCAAACCGCGGACAAATACCTTAACTACAAATATACTATTTTCTTCATACTATTTCCCTCACTTATGTCTACATTTTTGTATTTACTGTATCCAGGTGGTAGATCCTGATGTGCAGGATCGCCTGGGTTGGTACTACCCTCTTATCTATTTCTGCCGCAAAGCAGAAATACCTGCGTTTCTGTGTTTCGGTTTGAAGGGTAAAAGAGCCAGCGTAATTGCTGACACACGAGGCACTCCATCTAAGTTCTCAAGGTTAGCAGCGCATCGAAAACCCTCTATGGGCGACGGTGACCACTTACTGTCAGGTGGACCGTATGCTCGTCTGCTTTCCTTATTAAAAAAAACTGTAATGTGAAAACTGCTCCTATATGTATGAAGTACAGTTGAATGTTTGCGATTATGTTACACGAGTTTTGTGAAGTAAATGCCATAGCTAAACAAATTAAAGCAGCCATATTAAAGTAGCGGATAAGCAGAATGACTTTGAAGTTACCGTAAAGCTCTTTGTATCTATAGAAAGTCCATTTCCTCCGAAATGACACGGCCGATTTTATTCTTTAATTTAACACTCCAATCTGTCGCTATTGGGTCGTGAAATTACACAAAGCGTTCAATTTTCTTTAGGATAAGTATCTATCCCCGGTCCAAGCTGCTCGACAAATAGCGTGCAAATCATACAAGTGTTACAATGCCAGGGCGCTAACTAGGGAGAAGACAGACACGAAATCCCACAAATTTGTACAGACAACAACTAGGTAAATCTGAATCTAACGTAAAATAGAATTCCGTTCCAAAATCAATGCAGTGACCTACTCGGAAAGTTACGACTAAATTGTGGCTTGATTGACCAATCTGTATTAAAAGTTCATTTTTTATTTGTGAATTTATTTGTTTTGGTTTTTATCCACTTTGAACCACCCTGTTGAAAACCATATAAGAAGAAATGCGCCCCCAAGAGGCTAATTTTTTCTTTATCCAAGGTACAATGCGATAATGTGGGCGCCGGGAACAATTACGTTCCCACACAAATGAAGAATAATAAAGAAAATAGATATACTTAGGTATAATTGTGTTGGTTGGCTGATAGTAGGCGATTTAATTATTTTGCTCGTATATAGTAGGCGTTCGGGTAACTTTTGTTTCGTGGTTGTATACACGTTTATTTCTGACAATAGGACCGCAATACATCGGAACAAGTGTACAAGGTAACCGAAGAGTTGATTATAAAAAAATAGATGAAATACATCGTTGACCTCATTTTTATTTCGGGAAATTATCAATTTCTCTAGAAAACTCAAGCAATCGTGATCTATGTTCGAAGAAAACGTGGGATATAGCGTGAATGAATCGTATCGAATAATATTTAATGAACTCAAGTAACACCGGGTGAGGCAGCTAGTAAGTTAATAAAAGACATAATAAAGCTGCTATATTGTAATTAAAGGGTCTCATAACGTATTGATAATACTTAATAGTGAGTAACATGAAGGGAAGAACGCTCGCCCCTAGGAAGACACAATTTTTTTTCATCTATGTCGAGGAGATATTTAATATTGAATCAAGATAGGTAGATCAAAACTTGTCCTACTTCATGTATGTAACAACTTATTTAGTTAAGATACTTAATTTAGAATCTTTGACCTGCAACCATTATGAAAATGATGCGACGGAAAATGGCTATGTGGGTATTAACAAAAAAAGTATTGCTGCTTTGCTACATTAAGTCTCGAATGTATATTTGAAGTTACTCTGCGCAAAATAGGTCCCGTTTAGCTTCTAAAGCACTCTGTGTAGACTTACGACGAATTTCACGTTACGGGTAGCGAGTAAATATAAAGTAAGTAGTATTATATAATCATTCTTAGAGACAAACAAACCACTGGATACACGGAAAAGTTCTATTTTGAACTTTTCCGTGTATCCAGTGGTTTGTTTGTCTCTAAGAATGATTATTATTATATGCTGGTTGTCTTTTTCTTTATGTTTCCTAAGTGGCTGTCCAATATATCGAGTTAAGGAAGAATAACGCCAATAGCGTAGTGGCTAGGACTGCCATTTGGATCGGGTTCGAATACCATGCAATGAGTTTTGCAAGCATGTATAATGGAACACTCTCCTTTGAAGGGTATTTCCTGCCTGTATAAGACTTCCTCTCATGCTAGACGGCCAAGTTAGGTACGCCAGGCAACTTGCTACGACCTTGTACGACCTCGGCAACTTGCTACGTGCCACATAGGAATTTCAAACTGGGATTAATTCTGGACCATACTCATTGGATCCCCTACAGTCGTGGGCAGTAACCCAAACACGTTAAGAATCAAGATAACCAGTGTGTAAAATGGGGAAGACAATGTCAAGCCAAATTAATTTGTAAAAGTAAGTCTTTTAATTTAGTGAAATGAAAGCGATACAGAATGAGATAAATTTTGAAAGAAGAAGAAGAAGAAGGAAAGGTTCGACTAGTATGGAGTACCTATAATTATATAATAATATGGTATTGAGTATAAGTGGGTAAAATAACCAGTTCGATGGTAAAAGAAAGATAATAACTTAGCCTTAATTGAGTACACTCACGACATCTGGTCGTGTCGCTAATGAGCTTACCGGCGAAGCTAGGCAAGCACATATCTTAGGCTTAAGCTCCAAGTTGAAGTCGGCAACTTAAACACAACATGGCAACACTTGCGAGCAATGGTTGCTGTTCGGTGGTGTAACTTGTAAAGTTATGGAAGGTAGAGCCTTCGTTAAAATCGGAGCGGTCTGTTACGTCTAAATTTCTGATATCCATCTCCCTTTATATCGTCTGTGATATGTTAGTTATATAAGTGTAGATACATAGTTTCTAGAGTACTTTAATATAATGTATAAAGCTATGGAGCATTATGACTTGCAAATATGTAGATCAAGATATGACTTTAGGCTCTCGTTATTATTTTTGAACAGAACCCTAATAATGAAAGTATCTACCACGAACCTTTGGCAATTTACACGCACATGGAACGCGCTATCGATATTTTCAATAGGACTTCGCCTATATTCGAGTTTCAAACATCCACTGGTGGACTAGAACAACTGGTCATCAGGCACATGACAGGAGTGGTAACCTTCCCTTTATCCATATTAATTGACGAAAAGCTATTACATCTCCCTCGCTTTTACCTATATTCTACTTCATACGTCACAATAATGCTAACAACAGGAAACAATGTACAGACTTCGTTAAAATTAGAATGGAATACCTAACAAATAACACTGAATTTCCCTAATGCAAGGAAACAGGGGAAACGGTCCTAAAGATATGCAACATTGAGGTTTTTCCGTATCATTGAAATTGAATTTGACTATAGAAGAGAGGCCGCAAAAAGGGAAACTTCGTGTTATGGACGATTTCGTCGAGCCATTTGGCAAATATCGGGGGCCGGCACAGATCAAAGAATTGTGGAGGTAACATAAAAATAAGCATAATCCCCCAAAAAAATTTCATGTAAAAAGTAGCCAAGTCACTGAATGTTCTCAAACTTAAGATGTAGCGACTTGGAGTGACTTCTTAATGAATGTAATAGAGGTAATAGTAAGAGCACTGGACTTGGCTTTACATTGGATCTCATTACTTTTTCCCAGTAAAGATACACGAGACTTGGCTACTTTTTGCATTAAATGTTTTTTGGGGATCTCATTTTTTTTTGTAAGTACGAGGCGTAGTTTTCTTTCCTTTTCTTGGCTTCGGTTTCTAATTAACGGACACGAAATGATACCACGCATTATAATTTCAGCGTTACTGTCACACTCTCTATTACTTTTCGTATGAAAATTGCCACTTAACCCTGTTTAAGCCATGATTGACATTTATGTAAGTAGTCTTTATTCATTCATTCCGACTTTCAGACTACAAGCAGGCTTACAAGCAGTTAATTGCAGTTTGGAAAATTGATTTTGTACGAATTTTACGGGAACTGTAGTTTCCCAACCGCAAATAAAATTTCTATAATAATTTCCGAATAAAATACCTTTTTTTACGGATGTTTTAATTTTTCCATTATATATGTACTAAACCTAATACCGAATTTCAAGTTTCTAGGACAGCTGGAAGTATCTCAGATTTCTGATGATCGGTCAGTGAGCGAGTGACGAAATAACGAAATTTTCTTGTTTTTAAACTCATGAACTATAAAAGATAGAAGCTTGAAATTTGGAGGTTTAGCTATGTTCACGGAGTAGGAGTTAAAAAATGCTCTGAATTGCTTCGGGAATACTTGTCGGGGGCACTGCCGTGCCCCCAGATCTTTTTAAGCTTTCGTGGTTATTGTCAATACTATAGTATATCGGGAGCTCAAAACAACCCCAAACGAATCCCGTGTCTAACTATACCACTGACAATAGATTTAACCAAAGTACAAGTACATTATTTTTATAATGCGGTAGATACACCTTTTCAACTCAAAACACGTTTTTGAAGTGCTACGAGTCTGTGTTACGCAGGTCGAACTACAGCGTAGAGGATACGATGGCGTTGGAAAGTTATTTCTATTGTGAACATTTCTCGAAATAAGTAAAGAGTATACTTAATTTATTAAGTTAATAATTTTCTACAAGTTTCACCAAGTACCAACATCCTCAAGTATTAACCAATTTTCTAAGAGTTGAAAGTCAGAGCAGGCTTTGGAGGGCCATTCGAACCCTCATCAAAAGCTGTTAAAGTTTATAAAAGCTCGCCCATCCACTCTCCCCTATACCCATCTTCCCATCACTCATACACTTGTGCTTTTAGAACTGTGTCGCCCATGGAGAATGTATAGAAAATTATTTTGAGGTGATGTGCGTTCGTTACTAAATATTGTAGATAGAGTACTTATCTCATTGTTTCCATGATCTTTAGGGCCAAGTTTAAGAGAAATTACTCCTGAGATGGTAAACGACGTTCTACCATTACTTAACTTGGATAGTTTCCTATTCGGACTACGTTTAGCATTTTATTTACTTTGCATATTCTATTTACTTGTTCAGGGTCCGGGGACAACGCAATATTCCTCTAAGGGGTGAAAGTATTCATGAATGTAAACAATTTAGTAATTCGGATTAAAGTACTGTTTTTTTTAAAGAAATATTAACTTATGATTCATAAATTGGGCAGTTTTATATTCAAATTCGACTGTCGTCAGTATAACGATGAAGAGTTGGAGGCAATGATTCTCAAATTCCTAAGTTTGTTTAAAATACTCCACAACTTTTATAAGTAATCAAGCATAAAACAAACACTTCAATTAAACAGATCAAATTAATTTCTAAATGTTCCGAACGGAGTGCTAAAAATATAAACTCCCAAATTGATTTGTTTTGATTTGATAAATGTACTCGCGAAATTAAACAACTTCTGAATTTGTCTACCAAACAATCAAGTTTGATTTTGATAAATACATAAACTCAGACAACTTTTTTAATTTATAACGCGTGTCTTGGATAGTAAAAGAAATGAAAATTGAGATAATATATTATTTTACGTTCCTTATCGAGGGAGAAAGTGTTTTATTAAGTGGAAGAACAATTAATTAATTATTCCGCTTTGCATTTGATTTATTAAGACATAAAATTAAAAGAATCGTGCACAATATAAAATCTTTTCTAGAAAATATTATACATATTGTTAAATGTTTAATTTTATGCATTTTGTCGAATGGATCCAGCCTATTTTTTATTATACCTACTTGTATTATCAGTGGTTATTTGGTAGGACGGATATACCAATCAGAAATTGCCAGTCTTACAAGCAGAAAATTAAAAAAAACTAGACATAAATAGCGAAATATTCCCCGAGAACATTTACAGATCATTCTTGCAATTTGCATATTATTCGTAGAGAGATAGAGAGAGAGAGATTAGATACTAGTTGTATATAATTTGTGTTATAAAATATGGTATAATATATTTAATCGAGTTTTCCTTATGTCTTAATTTACTGGGTTAGGTAGATCTGGGTACCTCCGTGTTTCCTTGGAAACGAGTTTGTGAAACTTTTGTAGTCTTCCTAATACCATAATAGTCCGGGGGTTAGTGGCCTTATTTCAGCCTGACCTTGCAGATTGGCGTACTGGGTTGCAATTTGGTACGATAGTTGTACACACCCATAGCTTACTTTTACGAAGCCACCACTACTTGCACTCGGCCACCATCTTGAAAAATATGTCACTTTTTTCATATATTTTTTCAATTGTACGAAAATGGTTAGAGATACAACAAAACAGTCTATAACGGATATGGTCCTTAATACATTCTCTACAAAATGGTCATACACTATTTTTTGATGCTATGAATATTTTAATAGTTACAGCTGCTTAATTGATTTTCCAATTTGGCAAAAAGCAAAATGTTGCTTTTTAATCCTGAATTGAGCAACAACCAAGCAAGAACCGAGGAAGTTGTCAAATAGCTAATTAATTGGCATATCTTTCTTAAATCAAGCCCTTATTTATTTTTATAGGTGTAATAGATTCCGAATTATTGTGATAAAGTCCTCCCCTAGAATGTACGTCTAATTAGGTACTCTATATAAAAAAGAAATTCAATAGACGAACATTCGGGGTTATTTATGTAATTCAACTAGAATAGGAATAAAAATATTAATTTCATATAAAAATTAATATAATAAAAAAACGAAAAAATAGTCAAAATGTGGGTTAATTAGGAAGACTGGTGTGGGTTAATTAAAAAAACGAAAAAATAGTCAAAATGTGGGTTAATTAAGAAGATTGTATCTATAACCATTTTCGTACAATTTCGATAGAAATTGACACATTATTCAAAAAGGGCCGCCGAGTTCAAGTGCTGCCATCGTGGCAACACTTCTCAAAAGTAAGTTATGGGCGTGTGTAACTATCATACCAAATTGCTACCCAGTACGCGAATGTACAAGGGCAACACTGCTAACCGCTGGACTATAAGAGTAATAACTCTAATACCTTCTATTATTCCTCAAAGCACAGATGAATCTATTTTATACAACAAATCCACCTTCAGAAGAATTGTCTATGTTTAAAAAGGAGGTTTTAGGGGGATTTTCTTTCATTCAGATGGAAGCTTTGTCAGAAAATCTTTTGTGTTGGGGCCGGAATACGAACATTTATGGCCCCCTTCAAGTATGGATTGCAAATCTCGATTCGATAGCGATTTGAAGCATTACAATAAAATAAATAAAATAAAAGTAATCCCTGACCAGCAATATAAAAAAACGCTGTCAAGAGGGCGCCATTGCCATGGTATTGGTAGTTTTATTATTTGTGTTATGGAAGATTGCTATGAAAAAATATTACCATTTAATTCCCCAATATGACAAAGGTTTCTTTTATGTTCTTGGTTAGTGTTTACTTATTGGTAAGTAATAATTGAATGTCGAAAGTATGTTGTTTTGCGAAAATTATAAAGTCCTTCCATTTAAATATTATTCTAAAATGTAGGTTTACTTACCTACCTAGATTTTTGTGAATGTTGTTAAGAGTGCTTAGGTTAAAATGTATTTAATATATTGTAGTAAGTATCCAATTCATGTTTGTAGAATGAATAATGACTATGGAAAAGGTAGAACCTGATATTTTACTTTTTTTATTAATAAGGAGAGCAGACGAGCAAACGTGTCACCTAATGTTAAGTGGTCACCGTCGCCCATAGACATCTCACCTCGCTGTATTATGATTAGAGGGTTTTTGATGCGCTGCTAACCTTGAGGACTAAGATGGATAGCCTCATGTGCTGGAAATTACGCTGACTCTCTTACCCTTCAAACCGAAACACAGAAATTCAAGCATTTCTGCTTCACGGCAGAAATAGATAAGAGGGTGGTACCACCCCAGGCGATCCTTCACATTAGGATCTACCACTACCAAACTTTACTTAGACTTGAATCCCACAGACTTCAGTTCAAGTTTTGTGTTCAACATTGTTACAAGTATTTAGTGCTAGACTATATGCGTCCGGTTCCAATCCCAGTTCCGTTCGCTGCAATCAATCAGGCGTTCCGCCCTTCCCTCACTTGAAATCAGCGTTGTGATTGGATAGAGCGAACCTAACTAAGGCATGGACAACATGGTCCGGTTAGGCTCCACGTTAAGGCAACCTGTACATATTGTGGGGGTTAAATGCTTGTTTTTCCTGCGTATCTATCTGACTAAAGTGAGAATCTCTATTTTTACCACTACTTCAATAAACCATTAAAACTAAGAAAAGTGTGAAAAATCACGATAGCGTTTTGCAAGGAACTGAAATGAGAATGAGTAAATACTTTACATGCAGCACGGTTCACTTTATCTTCTATGTCAGGAATTTCAAACTTTATGGTCCGCGGGTCACACGCGATCCAAGTGTTCGTAGACTTTATGGGTAGGGTCGTTTGGGTAGTGGACATTTTGGAAATTGATATTTTATGAAAACGGTCATTTCAGGAAAACGGACGGAATGGTTGTTACGGGAAACCGGACATTTTGGAAAATAAAGGACGTGTTGTTATGGGAAGGTGAACAGTTTAGGAATGCGGATATTAAAAAAATAAAATAAAATTATTTTTACTTTAGACAAAAATTGACCATAACCATTATTAGTAACAATACTTATGACTTAGTAAGTTATAATAATAATTGCTAGTATTTTCTAATATATGGATATTTTGGGATGTGGTCGATTTGAGGTGCCCACGGTTCGACAGTTAGTGTCATTTATGCAGCGGTCGTCTTAGACACCATTCAAATTTAGTCATGGCCTAGGCTAAACGAAGCTTCAGTCGTTTGGTCTGGGTCTTGACTAATTTTAGTTTGGCAAGCCTGATATACAAAGTAGAGTGTAGACTGAATCGTCGAAAAATCGTAAAGATACACTTCAGATAGTTGCTTTTATGTTTGGCAGCGCGATGCAGATCCTTATTGCGCTGTGACATCGGTTCCGATTTCCGTTCCATTTTACACATTTTTAGCCAAACTTCGCTTGCAACACCCAATATTGAAAAGGGGCGCGGGTGCCGAAAACCATTGCTAGTACCTATTAGGGATGCGATCAGACTGATACGATGCAGTTGATCGTTAAATCGATTGTGTTACAATAAAGAACTCGAATATGATCTATGGGAAAATGTAATAAATTACATACTCGTACCTATGAGAATATTTTGGTTACGATTGCATTTGTGTAGGTAGTACGTACGAATAATTAAAAAGTACAATTAATATGGTTACTACTTAAACATCATTCAAATTTTTCCGAGTACGATGCCTCTAGCACAATTAATCGATTTTGAAACGGAATCGGACATTGAAATCTATTTTTAGATTTTTTTATATATCTGTGGTTTCTCTCCACATCCATTTCAAAACCGCTGCAGTGTGCTAACAACGAATTAAAGTCAGGTGCTGAGGCACGATTTAAAAGTAAGTACTATTGCATTGTATGAATGAATGATTAGATTGGTGGTACGAAATGTTCACAGTAATAATTTTATTCAAAACAACATTTTTCTCAAGGCAATTTAAATTTAAATTCAGTAGATAAATTTACAATATGTTACATTGTAGTAGGTTATTTTACAACAAAATCGTTAATAGTCGTGACAACTGAAAGCACACCCCTAAGTGGAATATTAGGCGAGAGCAAGTTTTGAACTGAAAACTCAATAGTCATGCCATACGGTTACAGAGCTTGATTAATGTTCTTTTGAGTCATAGATGTTCGGATGGCTTATACTGAAATTAGTTTCATTGATTAGATTGCTGTTTAAAAAACTTGCTTCTATAAATTCTCACTTTTGGCACGAATTTTGCGGACCAATCCGGAATAAATTACAAAAATCTTTGTTTTCAAAGTTGCGGCAGAATATAAAATTTCAGAAGGTGATATGATTCTGTGCAGAGTCAGTCGGGGTACGAGTATATAGTCTCACCCTTTTAGAAATAGTTGCATTGCTGTGGTTAGGTTTAAAGCGTAATAAACCAATGGCGCCCTCATAACAAGATTTTAATTTCTACCTGTGAGGATTTTATTTTGACTGAAATAAAAATAGGCACTTATTTTATAATAGTGCATGAATTGAAATACAAACTACATATTATAAACCATTTTTATTTTTTTTAATCATTAGAGATTCTTTTCTTTACACTTGTAACATAATAAAATCAAATCGATTGCTAAGTTTATAAACGCTATGTACATAAACAGGCAAGTTTCTAAACTATTTACATGAACATTATACTCACAAGGATCAGTTATAGACCACGACTACTTGGTCGTGAGCGCATACCATTTACTTGTATTAGTTGAGATCAGAAGCTTCACTGGAAGTTAGAAGGTTCTATTAGATGCATGTTGAACACCACGCGTTCCATTAACTTTGTAAGTATTGCAATCTAAAAGCTCAGTATAAGGCTCAGCGCAGACGACGGACTGTCCGCGGCGTTCTAGTTACTCCCTGAAATTAGATAGTAAAGAACTCTATGACATAACGCAAACGGCGCACTACTATTTTCGCGGACAAAAAGTCCCGCATACAACACTTGCACAATATTTTCTAACACTTACGTACATTTACCGACTGCTCTAACGGTGAAGGAAAACATCGTGAGGAAACCTGCATGTCTGAGGAAATTAAAAGTTTCCGAAGGCGTGTGAAATCCACCAATCAGCACTGGGCCCGCTCGGTAGATCATGGCCCGTATCTTCTTGTGCAAGGGGAGGCCTGTGCCCCAACAGAGGGGACATTAATAGGCTGATGATGATCTGTGTGCAATAACTTATTGCCCACGCGAAAATCAATGGCTGCCGTTATACCTACGAGTATTAATGCGTGGAACGTCTAAAAAAACAATAATAACGAATGGCAATAAAAAACTTTTTTGTTGAGATTTGATTAGGCCACGACAACATAAATAAGACCGTTCCTTTCCACGTCAAAAATAAGTTTTTATTTTTTATTATCATACACAGTATTACCATACATCCTTGCAGTTCAACATGAAACACAACATAAGAAACAGAAAAGATTAATGACATCAATTAAAAATAATCTTACTTAATGTACCTACGTACTTATTAATAGGTAAGTACCAACGTATTATAAATAGGTAAGTACCAAAATAACAAATGCAATATATTGTATGTATGTATGTATCCCTCTCATAAAACATAAAACATTCTCGAAACACAGTATACCAATTTTGGTCTGCGAATAAATCTAGCCTGGAGTGCGTTCAGCCGCAGCTGCATGGCCTTTAGCCTATCACTATTAGTATGTATTTGTACTCTTTTCATGAAATTAATGTAGTTACTCGTAAGTGCACACATTTTCCCAGTAGAGTCAACAAATACGTCTTCTTCTTCTTCTTCTTTTCAGCCCAAAGTAACCCATCGTTGGGTATAGGCCTCTTCATGTGCACGCCATTCTCCTCGGTATCTAGCCGTTCGTTCGCATCCACATCCTCCCCGCCGTCTTCACAATGTCGTCGGTCCACCTCGCGGGCTGCCTACCGACACTTGTGCACCCCACTCGGTGTCGCCACTCGAGCAGTCTACGAAAGAAAGTCTAGAAAGCTACGTACCTACTAATAATTAAAGAGATTTATAATTTGTAATGACTTGACAAAGTTTTGTTAAATTATTACTGAAATGTCCGTAGTACCAATGAGATTAATTAAAAGAGTTCAGGGCGATGAAAGCACAAACGCTAATTTAACCTTTGTGAGTGAGAGAGGTAGGTTTAGGCTATCTGAGGGCAATAATACCCTTGTTTCCCCTACTCTGTTGTAAGTGAAGTTGCCGTGAATTTTAGAAATGGTTTTCATTTTAACGTTCCTATAAATACAGCAGATACTTAATGATTTCTTAATAGCATTTCCTCTAGCATTTACCGCCGGAATTCACATCATTCCTCAGATGAAAATGATAAATAATTCATCATTCGAGCCTTACTTAGTCTAAGTATATCATATTTCATATCGGCGGGCCCTTCTGTGGATGCGACATAAAATACAGCCGAGGTAATCCTATCCATCCATGATTTATGTCAAGGGAGGGTCAATGTGGGAATTTCATAAGCGATATATCATTTTCTATTCAGAACAATTTAGGATCTAGCCATATCTAGGTTCAGATCTAGACATTTAAGATTCTCTGTTTATCATGCTGCCGGCGGATTTATAAAATATTAGGTTGGTGCGTATTGAATCGACAGCTAATCCCAATACTTAGTTGACCTCCCTAAAGTGACTCTGGACATCGGGGTCTAACACTACGGGGTTAGAATAGCGCCCTGTCCTCTAATAAATCTTTGGTAAAGCCAAAACACTCATTATAAAGGTACATTACATTACATTACCTCTGATAATTACCTACGTACATTGGCTACGTACAATATCCGGTCCATGTCGAAAGACGCTAAGCTAGAAGAACTGGAACAGGAACTAACTCATATTAGTGGGACGTCCGGCAGCGAGGTGGTCAGACGACGTCAGGGCTAGAGCTGGAGTGACTTGGCTCAGAAGCACTACAAATCGGGCTAAATGGAAATATATAGGAGAAGGCTATATCCAGCAGTGGATGAATAAAGCCTGAAGAAGAAGAAGAATTACCTATGTAATCTTGGTGCCAATGTGGAGCAAAATAATTCGTATTTTAATAATGTAAATGTGTGGTGCAGACACTTTGAGAAATGTTCTCTTTTGTTATATTACGTTTATTAAAAAAATCTGTAAATACATCTTATTCTCAGATGCTTAAAAATACACAGTAAACCCTTTGAAAACAAATCTACAGGCAACATAAAAAGTATTACCTACTTATTCAATGAATAGAAAGCATCAGTATAATAAAATAACAATAATGAAGTATAGAAAACGAAAAGATATTATCCTTATGTGGTTAGGGATTACGCTTATGGGTTAGATACGCATGTTTGAAGGTAGTCTAGAGGTCATAGAGTAAAGAACGACATTTTGTATAGAAGCTGGTGAACAGCTAGCTTCAATATCAACAGTAACATTCCAGCGTTGCCAAATTGACAAAAAGGTTACTTTATAAGCACATCATATGGGATCACTAAACAAGTAGGTAGAGTTATGAATGTTAAAGTCAATTCTGTCAAACAAATATTAGAAATAAGAGATACAAGGAAAATGTCGCCGGTGGGACTTGAACCCACACCTCCGGCTTATCCCTAGCCGACGCCTTATTCAATTTTGCTACAGTGGTGTTCAAGTCACTCGGCGTTTTTAAGCATCGCTTATTTCCTCATCTATAAAAAGTAGCATAAACACTATAAGCAGCTTCAATCGGCTAGTCAATTCTGTTAAAATTATTTACCTATATTTCCAGCTATAATTCAATATTGATTAGTTGAAATCACAAAATAATTATTCAAGCTTCGATAGAGCGGAAAACATCATTGAGCGGGTAACAAGCGTATCTCGCATGTCTCAAAATACACTCTCATTTTGTCCTTATTTCCTCATACAACTTTTATTTACATGTCAAAAAATAAAATAGACATGAAAGGCGGCATTACAAGTATACTCGTAATTCCAAAAAGAAATAACAAGCCGAGTATGTTGATCTCCTAGAAGCTTTGATTCGTCGGAAGGAAATAAAATTAACTGTTCAGCAGTAAGCTTTCTCTACTTTCAATCAAAATAAGGTTATTTTTAACACAAAGGGAAATAGCAAAATTGGGAATATCTTCCTTTGTAATTAAGGTCTGTTGCCGGCGCCCGCATTTCATTTTCGAGAAGACGGATGCTAGTGGAGAAAATTGAAATTTATTTTCAGTATCCATTTTCACTAAAATTTGTTGGAGCAATATTTCAAATCGTAATTTTTCTTTTCTTTGAACATGAGAAATAGATGATTTTGTGTTTAATTTAAAGGCAAAGCATTTTATTAATATTTATAGCGACTGTCTTGTCATGAACAGTGGCACAAAGTGGGGATATGAATGGTAATGAACTTCTGCAATGTTTTTTCAGGAGTATTTGTTCAGCAGCACGATTTTATCACTGAAAAAAAAACCTAAGAAGTAACCTCATATCGTTCGATACGAATATATCGATAGATACTTTAATATGATAACAGATGATGATAGATGCTAACAAAATGGCCAATGGCCATAGCCGGCAAGCTACAAGCAATAACCCTGGTATTACATGCGTCTCTAGGTGACGGTAACCACTTAACGTGGCCTGTTTGTTTGTCGTAATTTATTTATATAAAAAAATATAATTGTGATAGGCTCAAAGTGAATCCATCCTCTGTGGCCAATCCTCCATCCTTTTGACCTATCAAGATGGTTTGGTTTATTTCAACCAACATCTTGTTTGCATACTTGTTTGATTTACAATTTTAAATTATAAAATTGTTTGATAGAATCATTTAAATCAAATACTTCTTTGATTGGACCATTTAAATCAAACAAGTTTTTTTCAGTGTAGGTCTAAGAAACTATAAAGGGAAAGATCAAATCCTTTTCCTTTCAATATTAGGCGTGGTGAATACGACTGTATATTTAGGCTTCAGAATCCGAAACTGTTCGTCTCGAGGGCCCGGGGTTTAACATAATGTTATAAGATATTTCTGGAAGCGCCGCACCCTCTTCACCGCACCCTCTTCACCTAACCGTCGAAAAGTTGTTTACGCAACTTTTGATTGCCTTCTTTACTTGGTTTGTTTACTTTTTTACTTAGAATGGAATTATGAAGGAACTTTTTTCGTTAAAGGCTCAAAGATACACAAATGGGTTTAAAGCTCGCCGGGGTTTTTACAAAAAAAATTTTGTTCGTGTTCTGTTCTTTTAGTCTTTTTCCAATGCTACGCTTTTGAACTTGTTACCAGCAAGTTCCATTAGGAAATTAAAATTTAATTAAGCTAAAATACTGAAATGAATGGTTGGAAAGACCAAGGTTAACGCCGTTTTGCTGTAGATTACCGGGCTTGGGAAAAAACAAGCACCTATAAAAAAATTGGTTCATAGATATACGTATTTAGCCAAGCGATTTCTATGTAATCATTATTGCTTGTTCTTTAGGTTAAGTTAGCGATTAATATAATAACTTTTAATTAAAAATTTAAGAAACCCCGACTTACCGTCATTAAGATCATACCTCATACTATCTTTCTGATCATCGTCTGATCCTCAAGGTTCCAGACAGGTTGATACTTATTATGATATTTGGGTAATTTTTAATGTAAGATAATTACTAATAAGGTACCAAAATATGATTGTTAGGAATCGTAATACAATCATCATTTAACAGTCGTGGTTTTGTATGACTGTCAGGAAACGTCGCGTCGTTGTAAATCGTTCGAGAGATCCCCTTACTAACATAGATTATTGTTAAGATCTTGGAAACTATATAGGTACGGAAATAGTTTTGATCACACCCTCTAGAGTGGCTAAGAACAATCTCGACGAAATTATCTGTTAAACAAAATAAACCGCGACCAAATCGGATCACCCGTTACTACAGACAAACGTGTCAAACTCATAGCACCCTATCTTTTTGGTCGGAATTAAAAACATGAAAACGTAACTTACTTCATTTGGTTCACAGAACAATTGGCAGCCTGGGGCTCAAACACCACGGAAAAACAAGCAAAAAACTAAACCAATTACCGTTCGGCTCAAACTAGACGAGAATTTATAATTACTCGCCAGGAATGAGGAGGAAACTGATTAGGTAAAAAAATAAATAAACAGAAACTCCTTGTGTGCTGAAGGGCAAAGTTTAAACAGCTCCATGCTGGCTGGCGGTCGGTAAAGGCAATCGGTGTTTTTGTGCTTTGCGGATTAGTACTCCCAAAGCAATTACACTCGCCGTACTTTAATTAAGGAACTTGCACTTGTGCGAGTGAGCTCTGGGCTCTGATACAAATTACTTACCTATTTATACTTAATAAGGTACCCTCAGTTGCACGGAGCGTATTAAGAATTCAATTTCCTTAAAAATAATTATAAGTATTATTTTCTCCTTCTTTCTTCTATAACTCCATAATTCCATATACACTTAAGGTAAAGCTAGAGTTGTATAGTTATACTAGCCTAAATACACTACTCAGCCTGTCGGAGACAGATAGACTCGTCGAGTTTTTTGAATAAAAGTTATAATGTAGCAAATATGCATGTTCTTTATTGGTGGCGCTAGTGTGCGCTATTACTCGTATGAAAAATAGTTAAGTGGGTATTAAGGGGAGACCTTAATACCCACTTAACTATTTTTGATGCAGACACAAAAGTTACATTTTTCTAAGTAATTGCCGCTGGGTGCTTTTTATAGTCCTCTGCTTTCATCTTTCTAGGGAGGTTATTTTATCTTTCATACAAGTTTATAGTGTTTATAGTGTATTTATAGTGCTTTTAGTTTTTTTTGTGTCGTTAAAAATAAAATATGCATAGATTTAGAATGTATAAGATGAACAGTCAGTTACTGACAGCAAGACCAAAAAATGAACTTCAAATGACGTAATTTTCAAGTTTTGGCGGGAAAGTCGATGGAGAAGGTTCTACGGTGTTTATTTTTTTGTTCAAAAATTGTTTTCTGGTAATTTTAATAGCTAAAATCGGTGTAGTTTTGTCTAGCAAACATCAGTAACAGTGACAATGTGTTGAACTCTTAAAATAAACTTCGCGTTAGTGGTTCGTTGTGTAGTTTCACTCTGTGATTCTGCGGCGGGCCATGAGAATTCGCTAGAGAGTAGAATGTTTGAAATTTCCGTCATAACTCCTAGGAGTGTTAAAATGTGTCTACACAACAACATTTTGATGCTGAAAAACTAAAAACTATTTTAAATCGATTAATGTTTAGGCTGATGGCCTGTGTTGCCAATGCATTGTTAAATAAAAAAAAAGAGTAGTTTTCTGAGTGTTTAAGGAAAGTAAGCTTTGAAATATAAACGTTACAATAGCCTTCGACCGAGATTGACCGACACCGATGACAATTTATTTGTTGTTCCATTTTCTCATGTATTATAAATACGAAGTCTCGCTCCCACGCCCTGTTCGTCTTTTTGCGTAGAAAAAAATTGTTAGGTCTTACGAGTATGACTATATGACTTCTTAAAGTCTAGTCAATAGTTGTAGATCGGATTGTCAATAACCCTATCTCATCGGGTACCAAGCATGAAACCTTTACTTGATGCTAAGGTAATATTATGAAATATAGATATTTGGTGAAGCGCTGATTACGTAAAAGCTACTTATATACACGCATTTCCCTGCCTATTTTAATTCTAGCCCCGGGGCAGAAGGTAATACGGCAAAATGCAAGATTGAATTTCATGTAGATAGCTAATTTATTTCCCCTCGCACCGCGAGTACAGTCAAACACATACTTTCCATTTCACCATACCAAAATAATGTAAATATTTTTATCGGGAATATACCTGTGATTCAAATATAGGTCCAAGTATTTTTTTAAAAACTTTATTACTACCGAATTGTACCAATACCATTTTTTTAAAATTTAATCGCTTTTTAATTTGTTTTTTTTTAAGGCAAAGGGAACTGAGCCCATCCATGTCTGATGTGTAAACAACTCTTTTAAGTCTTCAATTAAAATGCTGGTGTGACACATTTAAATGCTATCTGGGAGAATTTCCACGCTTTTGCACCATCCGAACCAAAGAAGAAGGCGTCCCGGACGCAGTATGGCTCTTCAAAATCCAGCCAAGTACGGATCGGGCTGCAGCGTTTATTTGACTTTACTTCACTGTCCCACACATTATTCACATCTTGTCGAAGTTCTTTGAGCAAGAAACACCATTCTTACTAGAAAAGCACTACTGTAAAACAATTTCCAAGACAAAACAAAACAAAGCTGACGTGGATGACACAAAAGCGTGGGAGAAATTAAATCGTTTTTTGATTAAGAATTTAAATGAATAAAAGTGATTTCTAATCACATTGTTTTCACCAAAATGGCTAAAAATGTTCATAGACCTTGCCAGACACTGACAGCGCGGTTTGTTTGTCACGGTTTAAATTGTGACAAAAAAAACGGGCTACCCTGTGAGGGACAAAAGATAACACAGTTTGTCCTGTTTCTTTTTGTTAAAGTCGTATATTGTCTATTCAACATGTCGGCCGGAATGTGTGTAGGTACTTAAACTGGACATAATCTCAAAATTGGAATGATTTTTTGGAATAATACAATTATCAGAAGTGTCTATAATTGTAAATAAATGTAACGAAAATGAATGTATGGAACAAAATCATTAATTTTCTGCGACTGTTGGACCTTCGGAAAACAATGTATGTAAAAAAACCATTGTCCTGTATAGTACATTCCAACATTTTTAATTAAGTCCTTCAATACGCATTCCAGCCGAAAAAATATGAAAAATCAAGTTGGAGCTTATTACTCGTACTCCACTTTGAGGCTATTTAATAAAAGCGAAATATCTTGCAGTGGGCGACTACAAAGCAGCAATATGAAATGTCCGAAAGTACTTGCTTTGACCTTTGACCCTCGTGACTAGCTTACATGTTATGAAAATAATCTAAGACGTAAGCTAGTCTAGTAAAAGTCAGTCTATATATAGAAAATTACTAGTTTTATGGCAGTTTACAAGAAACGTTGTGTAATAAATAATAATCAATCCGAAATAATAACGAGTATATATAGGTTCTATTTCCCAGAAGTATATCAAAACAACATGTTAATGAACTAGTAGTTAAAAAAAACTAAATCTTACTAGATTTTTTAAAAGTGAATGTTTCCACGCGTGCTACGAATTATAGCGCTGCCACGCTGCAAGCTACGGCGCAGAGAACTGCTGTAGCGAATATCCACTAACGTGTCTAGTGAAATCGTCCTGTAATGTAATGATATGTCATAGAAAGTCGTACACCTAGCTTATACGATAATGGAAAATTGACTATAAGGACGCTTTGTGCAATTTACAGGATAGTCAAATGAGACACTTGTAGATAAGGCGGTTAATGATTTGAGTAGTTCCTTTACAAAGAGCTACAACACGAAATCCTTTGTTTTAGAATTTGAAACGTAGTGAATATTTGCAGTAAACGTTTTTCGATTCTTCACTGGCGCATGTCTGATGTCTGTCTAGGCAGATCTGTTTAAAAACTACATCTTTTTTGGGTACTTCGATATATTATTGCGACAAAAAAATTCAGTACACATTGAAATAAGTACCTTAACAAGTCAAAATAATTAACATAATTGTTAATTGTAATCTATGGGACTAGTGCTTGAAAAAAATACATTTTAATCGTAACAAGTTATTTTGTAAACATTAAATATGTACTTAGACTATTGTTGTGGAGTGTACGACGCGATGATATGGGGTTATGAAAATGTTTTTATAACGAATCTGCTTGAACATGACAGGCTTCACGTCATTATAAAGTTAGGTCAGAGTTTTTTCAATATTTTGTTAAAAAACATGAAACTTAACATATAACTCAAATTAATATACGATGTAACAAAAATCCCCTTGAAAACCGATAGTGGTGTGTTCAGTGTCGGTAACTAAACTCGATAATGAAACTCCATATATTTTATACCGATCTGATAATCGATTCGTACGGAAAGTCAATTATTATTGCGAGAAATCAAATGGTTTTGTTCTGCTGAACAAAAGTTGTTAAGGTACGAGTAACTATATACTGAAAACTCTATTCCAGCTTACAGGGGATTGGTCAAAGTCTAGATCACTCTAGGGACAAATATAAATTATGTGTTTTTTATTTATTTTGAAGGGAAGCTGACGTGCCACCCGATGGTATGAGTAGGTGGTCACCATCCCCCATAGACATTTCCCTCACTGCTAACCCTGAGGAATTAAGTGGAGTGCCTCATGTGCCGGTAATTATGCTGGTTCTCACCTTTCAAACCGGAATAGAGCAATGCAAGCATTGCTTCTTTGCGGCAGAAATAGGTACAAAGGTTGTACCTTTCTAGGTGACCTTGCATAGCTGGGTTTACTATGTTAAAAATCCTTGTTAAAAGATCTAATGATCAGCGTGATCTATGGAACAGCCTGCCGGCGTCTGTATTTCCCGAAACCTACAAATTTGGAATTGGAATGGAATTTTCAAGGCCAGAGTGAATAGGCATTTACTGGACCCGCATGCTCCATCGTCGCTTACCATCAGGCGAGTCAAACGTCAAATACGGGTTTAGTAGTAAATAAAAAAATATAAAAAAATCTAAGTAAGTAAAGTCACTGTTCTTCTTCTACAAGAAAATAAATATCACACCATAAAACACAGAGACAAAGTCACACTATTGCGTCTTAAATAAAATAAAAAACAATGTGCCATTTCAAGTTGCTCATAAAGAGAGTTAAAGCTAGGCCCAGCTAACGTTGGTCAGGCTCCAAGGTTTACGGACCTATAAAACTGACGCGCAGCCTTATTGCGACAATTAACTTATATGGACATTACCTTTTTAAACTGTTTTTGTTGGAGAAGGTGAAAATTTGTAACGTTTTTTTGTCTGGAGACGCTTCATTATCAAATTTACTACGAACTAACAACCTCAATATTTTATGCTATATGGAATCATAAACAGTATTATTCTTAGGGTGTAACGATTATTCTTGATTATAACTTTCCATTAAAAGTCATATCTACATATTATTTTTTTCTGCACAAACCTTGAAGACACAATTTTTTTCACAATGTACAACTTTGGTCCAACAGAATACCAGAGCTGTAGGCATTTTTGTCTGCAGCAATAAGCTGAGTTGAGGCCCTTTTCACAACAACAGCAGACGATGGTCTTATAGGCGCCTCACTATATAATAATACTCAAGTTTTATTACGATCATATTTTATATATTTATTGTAACTGAATTGACATTAATAAACAAAAGAATAACTAATTTTCCTATCCACACTGTCACTGTCTTCTTTTTAATATAGTCTTTGTGCTGGACCTCTAAGGAGGCCTGCTATAGTCTGCTGTTGTTGTAGACATAGACATGATTTCAATATGTTCACCTTTGACTACATAATTATTTTATCTTAATTATAACTGTTTCGGTCATTACTGTGTGTGAAATAAACATATTACTTACTTACTTTTCGCGTCCTTATCCCTATAAAGCTAAACATTGTCATTGCCAAATTGTCTTAACTCGTGCTGACCTAATTAATACTCGATGAAAATATTTGGCCCTTACCGAACTGTTATACAATACAACGTACTTAGAGTAAGTATAATAAGATTTACATGGCATATTCCAAACAAACAAAGATCAGTTTAAATTAATAAACGGGTTCGACAGTAAATATCTATCACAGATTTTACTACAGTTATCAACTACATTGTGATTTCACAGTCGTGAAGCGAATTGAAGCGATAAATCAAAACAGACATAATTTTGTTGCACGAAATCCCGTAATGAGTCCGGCGTCGATGCATTTTAATGACAGCTTTCGAACTGCCCGTGATACTATCCCACAGAGTAAATAACATAGAGATGTGACATACCTAATTTTATATAAGCATTTTATTTTTATGTTTATCATTTATTATTAATACTTGCTCAATATTACAACTCATCGTAATGAACAAACGAAAGCATTGGCTAAAAGCACAGCAAAAATGTATTCTAACTTAAAAGCAGCATATAACGCAATAGATCTATCGCAAAGTTAAAAAAATTAAACATGATCATTTCTACAAAAAGTGATTAAGAAAGCAAGTATAGTTTTATTAGTATTTTAGTAGCAAACAACTTGACTATTCCCCTAATTTAGGAGCAAATTAGTTACATTAAAAGTTACGAGGGTTAATCTCCTCTCTTATTGCCATTCAACGAATAATTTAATTAACGTTAATCAGAAAAGTCGAAGAAATAATGACGTCATAAAATATCTTATCTTCCAGTCACACACCGTACAAAAGCTTTTAAATCTTAGCTCAAAGCAACTTTGTATTCTGAGCTTGTTCCATATAAATACGGCGGAGTAAGGCGGCTCTAAACTTTTCAATAAGCAGCCGCGTTTGTGTTGGGAACAATCTGCGCTGGGCTTTAGCTATTAAACACGTAAGCCGATGGCATGTGTGCCAAAGTGCGCTGAAATCGCTAATAAATAAGTTAACTTGCCTCTAATGGATTTACTGGGAGGTGTCTACTTTGCGTTGAAACGACAGGTTTTGTAGCTGAGGTTTAGGGACCAAATTGTGGCTGAAGATTTTATAAAAAGTATTTTATGACGAACAAAAAATGCTCTCAATTATTTTTAGGTTTCGTTCCCCTTCTATGCAGGGAAATGGTCTGAAATGAAATAAATACCTAATAAGGTACAATAATTTCAATCACACAACGCAAGTATCTATTGAATCTACTTCATTATATAAAAAGTATTAAAAAAACTTCATGTAAGGTAAATTGGATACACTATAATCAATTCCATAACTATAATTATTATTTTGGAACGCCTTGTAATAATAAAAATACCAAGAAACAAAATCGAATTAAATTTTTCTACTCTCATTTCGTAATTTGTTAATAAAGAAACCACAATCAATAACATAAAGAGGTTCATTCATCATGGTCGCGTGGAAATATTGTTTTAATGAAATATTAAATATCAGTTTTCGTTTGGCTTATGTAAATTTTTCATTGTTGTATGGCACTGCATACAAGAACTCTTTCGTATTAAATGCACTACATTTCACTGGCCAACTACTTGGTACTATAGCCATATGTCGACAATAGTCAAACATGTCTACGGTTTCCAGCTGTCATGGCGTCTGTTGTAGTCTCCGTAATGGTATGTATTTTCTGTTTATATATTTCATGGTCAGAAAAAGTATTGTATACAACGCCGCAATTTTAACACTCGAGCGATCTATTATGAAACTCAGCTTGGCTTCGTTTCTAAACCGTTCTAATGTTAAATCGCTATAATTACGTGGCCTTTGCATAAACTACTATTAGAAGGTACACATCTATTCTTATTAACTAAATCTAAAATAGAACTTATTATATCTTCAAAATATGACAACAAAATCCACAGTTTATCTATATAGCAAAAGCCACGTGCAACGTAAGCTGCTATACATTTTAGTCAAGCAAATGTATGCAAACTAAAGCAGTTACCTATTTTACTTTATAATATCACGGAGCACCATCACTCTAAGTTAAGAGTCAGAGTGATAACTTAAAATCTCGGGAGGAAATTGCTCAAGACACTTGTCTTTGCATAATGAAACAATGTATAACTCGAAAGTAATGTTAAGCAGGCAATTCGTATTTTGCTAACTTTGTATTATCATACTGATACAATTTTGGAAGGAAGTTTACAATGCTAATATCAAGCTTTGCGGTGGCTTAACTGTAACTGAAAAAGGGGTAAGTAAGTAAAATTAAAAGGGTGAATTTTAAAAATAATGGAGAAGCCTTTCTAACAGTAAGCAATACAGCTACAAATACTAATGTAACTATGTTTGAAATTGTTCAGCACCGTTTTCCGCTAGCACAGATTCAGTTATAATTAATTACGGATTACGCATTGATGAAATTCGGAAGTCCTCCGACTAGTTTCGGCCTGTTTCGAAGGCACTTTCATTAGTGAATAATCCGTAATTAATTATAGTTTAAAATGTCTCACTACAGTTTCAATTCTAAAATACAGATTCAGTGCTTCGTTTTTAAAGGTTCCTATGCAGGGTTCATGAGTTAGCGTTTATGGATTGCGACTAGCTAATTTGGCGACTGCTTTGGTATGATGTGGCTTCACTATTTTCTCTTTTGTACAAAAATATACCTAGCTAAGTGAATGTTATCCACCATTTAGTACATAGAGCTAAGCAACATATATTTTTTTTTTTTTATTTACTACTAAACCCGCATTTGACCTCGATCTCGTCTGATGGTAAGCGACGATGAGGTCGACGATGGAGCATGCGGGTCCAGTAAATGCCTATTCACTCTGGCCTTAAAGATCCCAAGGTTGTAGGTTTCGGGAAATACAGACGCCGGCAGGCTGTTCCATTCCTTAGCCATTCGCATAATGAACGAAGAAGCAAATCGCTTCGTACGAGCAGATGGGATATCAACAACATAAGGATGGAATCCTTCCCCGCGTCTGGTAGTCCGAAGGCGGAATGGAGATGCTGGAATTAGGTCGTGCATTTCCGATGCGATTATATGTAGAATTACGAGTAGAATAGAAATTGACTAATTTTTTACTACTTTCGATCATACTGTGGGAACGTGCTATGTGAGGACATGGATGACGTAACGTCCGTGGTATGAAAGGGAAAAGGAAAGATCTTCCACCAGGCGGGGTGTTGTGCCTGGTGACCATATGTCCTGGTCCAACTATGGATGTTTGGAACTCGTATATATACGAAGTCCCAGGCAAATTTCGATAGCGCGTTCTACGTAGTGGCGCGCGTCGTGCGTCGCCACAATACCTTTTCCCGCTTCTCTATGACCTCTCTCTGTATACATGCGGTATACGAAAACAAGGTATTTCGCTTAAAGTTTATTCTTTAAATACTAAGTAAGGTATATCTTATTCAAACCGGGTGCGCCAAGAAGGGACACAAAACGGCCGGGCTAATAAGTAACAATCAAAAGAATTAAAGAAGTTGCTGGCACGTGGCAGCGCCCCCGGGACGTCCGCGATGACAAATGCTCTCCGGGGCCGTTTCAGACCAAACTTGGAATTCACCGCAATGTTCACAAACTTACTTCTGCCCTGTTATTACTAGAGTTGGCCTGAAGGTCGTTTTTTGAGCCGAAACCAACATACATACAAGTTACAGTGTTACAGGGTAACTAAATACCTTACTAGACTTCGTTCAGGGCGACTCAGTATTAGTAACTAAAAAAAACGAAATACAGTATATTTCTCGTATATAACATATAATATATCAAATGTTTAAGACTCAGAATTAAGTAATTACTGAGTACTTTAAATAAATCTAAAACTTGACATTATTTACTTGACATATTTTCTCGCTTTAATTGTTTTCGACTCTTAATTAAAAATACTAAGAATATAACCGTACGGTGAGGAGAAATTGTTACTTGGAAGTAATCTTTCTTGCTCTAGCGAACGATGTTTTTGAGCGACGTTTACTGGAAAATACGACTCATGTGGATAAGTGTGGTCCAACCCTAAGACCACCATAGTTTTAGACCGTCTGAAAATTATTTCAGATTACTTCCCCGCCGATGCCGAAGAGTGCGGGCGCTTGGAAGCAATCTTTCTCGCTCTGGCGAAAGATGTTTCTGAGCGACAGACAAGGATAGAGCTACGAAAATGTTGTTCCGAGCGGGCAGGTTGGTTAACCTGAAAGTTAAGTCTTCATTAAAATACATGCTTTCCTATACGCAATAACTCTAGATAGAGATTACACGACACTGAACGAAGCCTTAACATTAAGGAGTTTATTTACAACTTACGGCAGATGGTTATAATTTAAGACCGAAAGAGACTCCATCTCTATTGTTACGTTTCATTTGGGGTAGGAGTTTAACGAAAATGATAAAAATATTCAACCGTGGAGTATTGTTGAACGTTTTTATTGTTGTTAGGCCCTGTTTGTTACAATACAAAGTTTACTAAATAAATTATAAATAGAGGTCGCTTAAATTATTGTTACAAGCTTTCAATGCGTTTGTTTAAATGAAATGTTCTCCGTTGAACATCAATTGCCAATGTAAAAAATTCTTAAAAGTTAAAAGGTTCCTTGAATATTATAATTAAAAAATTACATGTGCAAATCGAAAACTGTTATTTATTATTTCATTAAAACACTATTTTCACACAACATGACGAATTAACCTCTTTATGTTGTTGATTGTGGTTTCTTTTTGAACAAATTGGAGTGGAAATGGGAGTAGAAAAACAAATATACAGACGACATGAATAGGATTACATGCAATATCTGTTGAGTTTTAAGAGTGTAAAGTTATTAAGACAGAATTCGATATGTTCGCAAATATGTAAACAAACCTTTTTATTTCTTCGTTCGGACAAAATGTAGGGAGATTGATACTGTGCTGGATCGCGATATAGTCCTACCTGCTTTTTTTCTTTGTTTACGTTCGACGAGCGTCGCGCCACACTGGCCTGCCACCGGCCATCGACCAACCAGAAATCGTTTGATCGCCAACTTGGCTGCATGTTTTGTCGTGTGCTTTCTGAAGACAAAGAAATTGCTCGAACACTGACTGTTTCGCTAATATTTATGTGCCGTTCTGTTTAAATTTGAGTCTACTGAAATCTATTGTGACGCATAAACATTTTGGGAGCTCCCACACTCAGTGCAAGCTGTACTGCATCCTGTGACGTCATCTCATCAGACGCAAGGAGAGGAGTCGACAACAAGATCAAAGGTAGTTGGGATTATATGGTCATCTGTGCAACTACCATAATCTATTCCGCATTTTGTTCGAAAAACCCCAAATACAGTCCCCTATTCGAATTTTCCCCAAAACCCCAGCGATCTATTCGCTATTCGTAACTTTCACATGCACGATTATAATTATAGGTACACATAATACTTGATGATAGAGTAATAACCAATACACTCTTTCTCTGTCGTCGTATGTTCTGTGTGTGTGGATTTAATACTTCTAACGCCCCTTTAAACTCAACACAAATTCCTCAGAGCAGAGGTACTTATGTCAAATACCTAGGTTTAGTACGTTTTACACATTATCAACATTCTTCATAAACCACTATAACTAATAATCAACTATTTATAAGTCAAAACGCATGTGCTAGGAGTGGTCCAAAGGTTGATTCGATCCAGCGACGTTTGTACCACAGTTTCGAGCCCTAGCCTTTGAGCCATTGTCGCCTCAAATTAATTTTAACGTACAATTTCAACAAACAACTTTACGATACAAAACTCGAAGAGAGCCGTTGTTATTTTCATCAGATTAATGCGAAAATATATCAGCGAGGAAGCAAGATAAAAACTTTCCTTGGTTACCGCAAAAATCCATTTCCAAGTTAAACAGATCTTTTTTATTCGGATTTTTTGCTCATTGGATAGCTGGCGAAGTTTTTGTGTCATATTTTTAAAGATTTTCGCTTGGCGTTTTGGCACGTTGCGTTAATTAGATTTTTTAGGGCCAGAAGGTTAGGTGAATTAAAGTGACCCAGAGGACTTACGTTTTAAGCCGAGGTTTGAATTATTACATTAGACTGTAAGTGGTTCACCTTAATTGTGAGATTTTAGGAGAGAAATGAATTTACGTGCTTTAATGCTTGGTTTTTTACAGTGAACGTTTCAAGTAAACCAAATGTTTGTGAGAAGACGTAATATAGATGTCCCCACGCAAACCTTTCAATTTTTAAAAATTAATTTCTTACTTTTTGTAAGAAAATTAGTTGGTCCGTGGGTCAGGAATGATTATAATATTAATATATTTTTTATTTACTACGATTAAGTATAACAAAGTTGACAAGATGGTGTCACTAGTAGGTACATTTATAATCTACGTTATGAAAATCACTTTGAAAAAAATAGTTCAGATATAATTTCGCAATAATAATAATATGATGAATATGGTCCGATTCCGTTTCAAAATCGCTGCAGTGTACTAAACTCTGCTAAAGGCGTTAATATCACATGCTTAGAATAAAGAATAAAATAAAAAATAAAATAATATTTATTGAAAACATCACAAAACTTGTAAATCGAACAGTACCCTGACTCCCAAAGTAGGCGAGCCTGTATCTTGGGAGCCAGTGCTTTCCCAAAAAGAAAGTATTCAATAAAGTTCAGTTTTCATCCCATAGACAACTAGGTAGTTATCTATGGGATAAATATATAATGGATTATATCGTATGTGTCGTTGTATTTGGTACTTTCAATTACATTCTATCGCTCATTATTTTGTTTACCAACTTTTATTTGCTCTAGCTACAGGCACACATCTTTTATTTGCTCTAGCTACACGCACACATCATTTATTTTACTTATTCACAGAAAACATCACTTAAACATCGCTGCGACCTTCGGGAGAAAATAATATTTTTCTCGTATCAAATGCTTTTGATTAATAATCCCAGGGCGCGAAGACAGCCGTATTTTTCTCACCATAAGTTACAATTCATTCGTTTATATTAACGTGGATTTGACGCTGTGAAATTACATTTCCTGTAGGAAAATGTTGGAGGGAAATCTGTGATATGCATGCTACACATAAATATTTAAATCAGCATAGAGTAGACCGCATATGAAACTGTCGATTTCTTTGACTGTGACATTAAGTAGGTAACTGATACATTTATTACTTACTGTATAAATAAATACTTACTTATTTTACTTTAGTCTATTTAATACAATGTATAAAAACCAATGTACTTACTGTCATAGCGTGATACGAAACGGCGTCGCGTCGACATCGGGCGTTTCGCACTCTCCATGATCAAGACCTTCGAAACAGACCGAAACTTCGGAGGACTTCCGACTTCCATCAGTGAGTAATCCGTAGTTAATTACATACTTACTGTCAGTTGTACGCAACGTCCCTAAACTTAAGTTTTTATGGTAATACATGCTATTCTTTTCTACGCCATAGCTCGAGATAGAGATCACACGAGACTTAAGGAAGCCTAATAATAAGGACGTCTTTTGCAAGTTACGGTTGGTCATAAAATAATAGAAACTTTAAAAAAATGTCTTTGAACCAGAATTCCGCTTAAATTCCGAGTGTTAATGGAATTCCTCCTCCCTTTTCAAATGACCCTTTGAACACATAAATTGAATAAAGCGATAAATTGATCCATTTTATGCCGATCTCCTAAGGCGATATCAAGATGGCGCGACGGCTATCAAAATAATCTGTGCTGTACCATCGGTGTGCGTTTCTGTTGCTAGCTAGAATACTAAAAAGATTTTTTAAATTTTACGTAACCGTACGACCCATTCAGATACTGCACGAACTTCAGGCCTAATGGCTAACTGGCTCGAGACTGCGCAGGAGTGAGAGCGATGGCGCTCTGTGGTATCGGAGGCTAAGATCCATTTCGGGTGGCTGCGCCTTAGTCAAGATTTAACTTTAGAGTTAAAATAACAGTCATCTACAGCAAAAGGTATACAGAAGCAAAAAGGTTTGAGATCTTCTCAAAAACTGGTGGACCTATTCGTAAAATTCTGTGGATGTTCAGTATCCAACATCATACTGAACTTGGGGTTTTTGTTATACCACATTACGAATTAGGTATTATTCTACGAACATTAGTATAATTTGGTTGCAGGTATTATTAGGAATATCCTACATATTCTAGCCCTTTATCTATTAGTTTTGCAAATAAATTTAAATATTACTGAAATTTAAAGTAAGTTTATCACTGACATTTTATACGAAACAATATCAACTTCCATAAATTATGTGAACTATAAATTACAGATGTACGAATAACTCGCATACGTCTGGAAACAATGCAAGATTGCAGGAGCTCGCGATATTAAATCCGTATTAATATTTCTCAGATGTCTCTCTGTGAGAAAAAGAAAAATGGCGAAAGTTAATCTTATGAACACAGTGTATTGGTTAGTTGTGGGTTAGAAGGAAATAGTGAAAGGAATCGAATAATCTTACACGCAGATTGGAGATATTTGGCTTTCTGTAAGAAATTAGGTATTTTGATTTAGTACTCGTACTATAGATAGTACATCAAAATACTGGGTGTAACAAAAACCCCTATTGTCCCGAAAGCGGGTATTCAGCATCCAAAATCGAATAAATTTCACTACGGGGTCAACTCTGAAATCACGAAAAAATAATCAGCTGTTCCGTTACGCTCTGCTTTTGCCGTCTGCCGTCAAATACGACACGACCGAAATGTATAAAATACCTGATTTTTTTGTGTGGCCACAGAAATCAGACTACTAACGCCCTCTCCTCTAGAACAAGGGATCTTGGGACCTGGGGATCTTCAAGGCCAGAGTGAACAGGTATTTACTGGACCCGTATGCTCCATCGTCGACCTCATCGTCGCTTACCATAAGGCGAGATCGAGGTCAAATGCGGGTTTAGTAGTAAATAAAAAAATTAAAAAAACAATGATGGTGAGCAGTGACAGACGAAGTTGACCCATAGATCACTTGCTTTCGTACATTTGACTTTTCAGTGCCCGAATAATGTATGGGAAAACGCTCAAATCGAATGCGCGAACTGGCAGACGCGGTTTCCCTATAAAACTTCTCTAGCGAGCAATCTACATAGGGATGAATTTCAAAATCTTTGGCAGTGGCAAAGGCGTTGTCTGAAGAAGAATACAGTTTTACTCCATGTCTCAGAAAACATACAAAAATATTTATTAAACCAGTAACATTCAAATTACAATCAAGTAACTATGTAGTTAGAATGTATCGATAAGTAAGGAGTTTCTCCCGCGCTTTTGTGGGCATCTACGTCAGCTTTGTTTCGTTTTGTCTTGGAAATTGTTTTACAGACGTCCTTTTCTAGTAAGAATGGTGTTTCTTGCTCGAAGAACTTCGACAAGATGTGTAATGTGTGGGGCAGTGAAGTAAAGTCAAATAAGACGCTGAAACCCGATCCGTACTTGGCTGGATTTTGAAGAACCATACTGCGTCCGGGACGCCTTCTGTTTTGGTTCGGATGGTGCAGAAGCGTGGAAGATTCTCCCAGATAGCAATTAAATATGTCACCAGCATTTTAATGAAGACTTGAAAGAGTTGTTTACATCAGAGATGACTGTTTGGGCTCAGTTACCTTTGCCTTAAAAAAACAACAAAGTATCGACAAGTAAGACATATCGGTCTCTACTACCTGCACTGGCATGATATGACTTTGGTATTCCTACTTTACACGCAGTTGTGGAATATTAAATTTACAAGTAAAATAAGGGAGAGTAGTAAACAAGTTAGGTAACTCCAAATATAATAATAATATGTAAATCGAAATGGTACTAACTTCCTGTAGATTATCATGACAAATGCAGCCCATAGCGGCCGTGATTACGCAGTATAAACATATACAAGTAGGTTACAAGAGTTAACTTTCTCAATTAAACCCTTGTAATAAATTACTCGGTAAGTATAACTCATAAATTATGTAGAGCGTCAGTCCCGTAGTGGCTATGAGGATGTCAGGCACCTATACGGAGACATGTAATGTTATTAGAGTGATTTCAATGCGCTGCTAACTTTGAGAGCTAAGATGGAGCTAAGATCTTGTGCCGGTAATTATACTGGCTCCCTTAACCTTCAAACCGAAACATAGCAATGCACACATTGCTGATTTGCGGCAGAAATAGGTAAAAAAACCACTCCAAGCAGACTGCACGAGTCATGCCTTCAAAATCAATTTACTGCAATTACTGCATTACAAATCTGTAAATTAAAATATCGCCTTAATTTGTAGCAGACGATCTCGAAACGCAAATAAACTTAAAACCACAATATCGATTACTCTATTATTCATTACCATGGAAGAATTTGCTCCTCGTGGTTGAATACGATCCGAACCTCGCGTACAAGCTGAACCCTAACTCCTAGTGACATTGTGCCGTGTGTGTGGCCGTGCGTTGAACGGATATGGGAATGCATAACTTACGCAATTCTCTCCATAATCACTACTGTACATGATTATATTACGACATACTGCGACAATCACATATACGGGATTAGGGTACCTATTTGCATAATTTGCTGATATACGACTTCGCTAATTGACACTGATCCGTCTAGTTGTAGATTATATGGCCACGAGTTGGAAGACGTAACAGGCTATGGCGAGACCATTTCAACTCCCAATAACAGCCGTTAAAAATAATAAAGCGCGCACAAACATACTTGTACTTTATTTAATATTGTAAGTATAATTATGGCCATCGCATATTATAACTCGACGCGAACCCGGCACGAACTCAACTCAGAGTAAAGCATTGAAATTTTAGCTTTATATCGTATTACATACAGTAGGTTTTATTTACAGAGTAGAGTAGGTTTACAGTAGGTTTGTTTTTAGAAAACCGCATCAAATTCCATTTATTTCATTTATTTAGTAGCCATAAATTACATGTCATTATAAGTCTTATTATAATACAATTAGTGTTAATGTAATTTTACTCATTGGGGTGTAGCTACACGAAATACAAAATATAAAAATATAAACCGAAATCCAATCACTGGTTGATGATATATGAGACTAAATTCAATCACAAATTTAAAAAAAAGTACATTTTGTAATAATTAGTCATTTTGTCAGTAAATAAATAACCAAATTACTGTACTTAATTTATTTATTTTATTTTATTTCAGTTTAATTATGTCACAAATTTGATAAAATTTATTCAAATCCACTTGTGCTCCAAAACTGGTACTAATTGTTGTAAAAAATTAATTAAAAAAAAACTTTTCACTAGAATCTTATGTGTTATACCTTTTCAAAATCTGGATAAAATGCAGTATTTTTTCCAATAGCTTACTAACTTTCTGCAGAACATTTTTTTTCGGTGACAGCCATTTAAATATGGCGTTCAGATTATGGTGGTTAAAAAAAGATTTACAAAATCATGAATTAAATTTACTACATGCTAGGAGGTGATTTTTTTAACAGGAAACTAGTCTAGTAGTAGTCTAGTCCAGTCTAGTCTTTGTTCACTTCTCCAGTTTGCATTACTGTCCTTCTAATGGGACCATTATTGTCATTTATAGCGTAAATTATGTACAAAAGATTTTGTTCCAGTAAACCCGAAGATAGCTGAAACAAGTGTGAAGTAATTTTCACAGCTCAATAGTTCGTTATAGAGCTGTAAATACGTTACTCGGTGCAACTACAGGTGCACTGTTTATTCATCACACGTGCAGCGGTTTATTCTCATCTACGCCATTTTTCAAAAATGGAATTTAACGTGATGTAAGTAGTAAAAAAATTGTACTTTTTACAAAATCTGTGCAACTAATATTAGAGTAGCACTCTTGCACTCTCACTAGTATTCCATGTGTTCCAAGATCTTGGAAACCACTGGTCCAATTTTTATCAGACTCAGCTATGAAGACTCTCAGCAATTATCTGTTAAATAAATAAAAAACCGGTTCAAAATCGGATAACCCGTTGTCAAGTTATGATGCCACAGACAAACAGGCAAACGTGTCAAACTTATAGCCCTTCCTCGATCGTTCGGGGGTTAAATAAATGTTTTCCTGAAAACTGAAAACACAGACTCTACATCATATTAAGGATGTAGTAAGTCTTAACATTACAGCGTTTATTTACATCCTACCAAAGTGTAACGCATTTGAAAGTGAAAACGTATTTCAAAAATTGATCTTTGGACATAGTGAACTTTGAGAAAACACAAATGTTCATCAGTTAAATGTTTCAAAACCCTTCCGTTATAAAAAAAATCGAATTCTCCAAAAGTAAATAATTTTGAATTGGGAAGAACCCGGATATTCCCGGATACGTTTGTTATTGAAATGTAATCTCATTTCCCTTTTGAGTGAGAAATAAATTTTAGTTTGCTCGATACGGTTCGCGCGGTGAACTCCAATGTTGAATCAACAATTTCGATATCGATTTCAAAATTGCATTATTTTAAAAATTCAACTCTAATTACTCTATATACGAGTAAACTATAGGTAAACCATTTAACTCAGGCTACGCCCGCGACGTAACAGGGATGCGGGGTGCGATGAAAGAGCGCGAGCGGGCGGCAAGCGGGAGGCAGGCCCCACTCGTCGCACGCTCGCCCGCCTTAAACCATTAAATAGTTTACTTTACTAATAACACTAAAATACATACTTAAGCTAAAATCACAAAATACCTAACTATTTTACAAGTATAAGACCTGGCCCATGTCGCTCCCTGCAGGGAGTGTCTCGCGGAGGCTGGCGGCGTTGTCCCGCTGTATAGCGAGGCTTATACGCTGAGCAAAGTACAGGCCAGCCTTCTGGTCCCGGGATGTCTCTACGAAGCGCTTGGCTATTTCCTCGTATAGGCAGTGGGCTCCAGGCCCCCACGGCCCCAAGGTCTCCACCCGGCCCGCATATTTGCGCCGTTTGAGGTTCTCCGCAGAAGCCGCAGCTGACCCGGCCTTCGCCGCCGTGGCTGGAACGTGGGACGGGGCAAGGGTGTCGACGCAGGTAGCGTCCAGAGACTGTCCCAGTTTCCAGGGCAACGAGTGTCACACCGTCGGGCCTTTTACCGTCATCGCTAAACTAAACATCACCCTCACTCTTACACAATCGTGTATAAGTGT
Organism: Hofmannophila pseudospretella; assembly: GCA_947369225.1. Classification (NCBI taxonomy): domain Eukaryota; kingdom Metazoa; phylum Arthropoda; class Insecta; order Lepidoptera; family Oecophoridae; genus Hofmannophila; species Hofmannophila pseudospretella. The sequence continues at coordinate 5,156,992 of OX376325.1, forward strand.
GCGGATTATAATTCATTTAGTTTATAATTTTAATTTAGTTTAAAACTATTTTTCTCCGAAGATTTAAATACGGAAAGCTTTCATCAGAGCTTGGAAATCCCCGTAACTCTGCCTGTTCCCAAAATCGTGGGCTACGTCTCTGAAATAATATTTTGCAAGACTAAAAGCGGTAGGGTATTATTTGTGGGTAGACGAGGTTATATCCAAATCCCCTTGGGAGTACCGCGTTGACCTTTTTGAATCAATAATGAATCCAATTTCATCCAATCCCGTATTGGATTCACATTTCTATAGACTAAAGTATACAAAAATTTGTTAATCATAGAAGTTTATACGAGTACTAAGTAATAAAGATAAATTATGAATCCTATAGAGAATATAATAATTATATATAATCTACTATATTTTACAGGAGAAATAATATGAAGTTTCGAAATTTTATAATATTTGAGATTTTTTTTTATTTCTTTGCGATATTTTTTTTCAATAATTAGTACTGATAGGAGTTATATTTATTCTGGGAAAAATAAAACGAAGCCTAAATATTATATTTATATTTTTTAAGGAATTAAATGAAATCATATTTTTACTAGAACGAAAAAAAAATTCTTGTGAGAACGGAACAACTCGCCCTTGGCCAGTTTATTATTTTCACAATCGCCCTTATAATAATGATCACTGGTATAGACAGGTAAGTCTATCTGAAAATCAGCGCCGCCGTGTTGACGCTGCCTGATTTTCAGGCAGTACTTACTTGTTTCTACCAGGGATTGCAGACTACATACAAAAAAAAAATCAAAATGTTTTTATTGTAAGTACCTTATAGTACATTTTTATAAGTCATTTTTTTACTCTACCACCGCTTCGTAAGGTGCTGTAGCTGAAAGGAAAGAAGCGGCGCAAGGAACTTTCAGCAGCACATCTTTTTAATTAAATATATCTTACAATAATTATGCATACAATACACGTCAATATAAACAAATTTATTCATAAAATTAATTTACATGTCATATAATAATAATAATAATTTTCCAATAAAAAAATAATGTCAATCAAATAGCCCGCCCCTTGTCGTCCCCGGTGCAAAGGTGCCCATAACCCTCGCGGCGTTACCGCGCTGTATCGCTACGGCCAACCTTTGCACCAGGTACGACCCGGAGCATACAATCATATACACAATGTGCAGATATTTTTTACTTTTTCTATGCTTGCTTCTCTTTCTTTCTTGTGTGTTGTTTGTTTGTATTTTTTTGTACTTGTTATATGTGCGTACTGCGATTAAACTATTTCTATTTTGTTAAATGTTACAATACATTACCAGTACAGAAAATAATTAACAGTTGAACAATGATGATAGTTTCCTTTCGACGCAGAACGCCAAAAACGCAAAACGCCAAAAACGAAATAATTGGCGTTCTGCGTAATTAAAACTTTACTTACGCAGAATGCCAAAAACGCAGAACGTCAAAAACGCAAAACGCCAAAATCGAAATAATTGGCGTTCTGCGTAATTAAAACTTTACTTACGCAGAATGCCAAAAACATGTAGGGCATAGACATTTGGAAGAGGGAGAGACCGACATCCGCACGTCTATAGTTAATAATTAAATCTAGATACATACATATTCTGACACACTTCTTTCGCCTCATCCACAGCCATTCGTCGTCTTATACATGCTCGCCGTTGGGAAGCTTGCGGTCTGGTTGGTACGAATGTCATAATGTACTGATCACACAATGCACTAATCCCAGAAAGTACCGGAAGATGAAATGTAGGCAGGCCCCCACCAGGTAGACCGACGATGGAGGCTTTTGCTTTTGGCTTTTTTGGTTGGCTTTTGGCATTATGCGTATTTGGCATTTTGCGAATTTGGCTTTTTGCGTACAAATTTTCGTTTTTGGCGTTTTGCGTTTTTGGCGTTCTGCGTCGAAAGGGATAGTTTACGCAGTAAAACACAGCCAAATATGGATTTCTTTTTCATAAAGAAGGTAAGAATGAAAAGAAATTATAAAATGCTTTTTCTAATTCCAGCTAAAAGTCGATAAATACTATTTCAAACTCCACTTTCAAAGGAAGTAGATTGCTTTTATAATGAAAATATTTTTGGGTACAATAATGTTTTCAATACCTACCCCCATTATAATGGATTTTCCTATAAAAACACATTTCAGCATGATTCTAAAGCTTTTTTGAAAACGTGTTTTGATTATGATTAAATTTTTATCTGAAGCATGTTCTAATATTTTTATTTTACCATAGGCTACGGCGAAGCCATGGGTAAGTAAAATGTTTTTTGTGTGGGATAGAGCGGACCGATTTTGACAAATGAGGAAGGTAACTTAAGGTAACTTACCTTTGGATTTATCTAGGATACGAACAATGAAATCGCTTTTTTTATAACCTTGCAATATGATAATGAAATGAGAGATGGTCATAATTAAATTTTTCAAAATATAGTTTGAAGCTGCGAACACTAATACCATGTCGTGTGTTTGATGTCTCTTTAATAACATACGAGTGTATGGGTTGAAATTGAAAGTGTCAAATATATTTGGAAACCGTACCGCTCGTATTGTTGAAAGTGAAGTTACTGAGCTTCAAATTGAATGGAAAACCAAATAACAGTAAAATGAAACGATTCCAGTTCTCATATTAGTTCGAATCATTGACTTTTATGCGAGGGCTAAACAATAATGTACCCAATTGATGATACTAATATGCCTGAGGTTTCATTTCATCATTACAACAACATGAAGAGCATGTGAGCATGTGTCTTTTTAGCATTGTGTTGTTTTTAAATTTCAAATCCTATTAAGTTTAACCATGTATGCATAATGCAATGTTGAATTAATGTGTATTCTTTTTTTTTCATGTTTATGAAGGGATTTAAGGCGTTATAAGTCGGTTACACACGGTTGACGGTCCGACTTTACTAACTAAAATAGATAAACTACTCTTACTTCGAATATCTCAGAAATAATAACATTTTGTCAAGTCATTACCAAAGAGTTTTGGAGTAATTAGAAAGTCATGTTATTCCTCAAAATGTATGGAACGTCGCCATTGTTCTTTTGAATTGAAAAGCAATAAAAGTGTTGTTATAGATGCTGTGCAATTTTCCTGATTGGATGCTGTAGTTAGAGAGCTGATGAGATTGGGCTTACCGGGAATGAGAATTTTTAATTAAAATTCATAATTGCAAATTGACGGCGGAAAATTCATTAAATCAAGCATCTAGGGATGAAACGACTCGTAGCAAACCCGTGCCCCGTTTTACAAAACTACTGGGTGTTTATATAAACATACTTAGTGTACAAAAATACGTTTTTTGTTACACCTGCTCAAGAATGAGCCCATTTATCGACTGAAAACTGAACGGGAAGGGTCACATTCCCGCACTGAGCGCGGTACCACGATCGGAAATACTCAAGAATAAAGTCGCTACCTATTATACCGAATGTACAGTTTCAAATATTAAAAAACGTTATAATTATTTCTAAATTAATGGCACGAGTCGACAGTCCATACATCCAGACAGAGCACTTGGACATTTGAATAATATAGAATGCTCACATGGTAATTTAACAACATTGACTACTAACTGCCTTTATTTATTTATTCTTTTTTTTTTTTTTTGCACGTGTTTCAAAAAAATATCTTATCTATCACCTGCGGGACGACCACGTGTCTACTTGTGTGTCCACAATACTCGTAGCGATAATTTTGTCTTTCCCGCACTAGTTACACAATCTACCTACTCTATTGATTGCTTTCCGATAGCACCTGTTTCGCACGCGAGAAGGAATCGTTTCTCACGTAGTATCTATTCGTTTGAACGTTATATTCTTTAGCTTTCTTATAACTAGTAAGTGAACAACAGCTGTAGCTTGCAATGTGCAACGATTGCATCAACTGGGCCATCACTGTATATTTGCCCGTATGTATTTAAAGGGAAGTAGGTACACACTAATAGTATTAACAATTTATGAAAAAAAAATTTTTGAAAGGAAATTTCTTCGACCATTATTTGAACGACCACCCTATAGAAACACGACCCCATAGAAATAAATCAAGATAGAACGGTGATGTGGGCGGGGCACGCGTGTCTCAAGTTATCTTGCAATATACTGCAAGATTTCATTCTTTCAGCGCCTAGTTTTCGACGCGGATCTATCAGAGCGGCTGTGTTAAAATGCCTTAATGTGCGGTTTGTAAAAACAGTGAATCGATCAAAAGGAGGAATTTCGTTCGAACGTCACTATCGGGACGTGGCTTATGAAAATATTGACACGCGCGATTCCTACAGCTGCTCGTCCGCGTCACGGTTCTATCTTGATTTATTTCTGTGAAATACCCATATGTAGGAAGAGTTTCTTTTTCATGGTTATAAAGAACGATTCAAATTAAATTATGTCGTTTCTAGAAAACATAGATTCGGGTTAAGACACATTCTAAACAAGTGTGCATATTGCAGCGACTTTGTTCATTAGTGCCGGGAATAAATAGCCTTTCGCTAACTTGATTATTACACGAAACAGAAATTAGCGCGTTTAGCTAATGCTAGATTTTTGACGTGTGTTTTTTTTTTGGAGAAAGATCTGCGTGAGCTCCGAGCGCCTGATTGGCTCGAGACTGTGCAGGAGAGAGAGCGATAGCGCTCTTTGGTATCGGAGGCCAAGGTCCACTTCGGGTCGCAGCGCCAGCGGAGTAAGTAATGTATGTTTTATTCGCCATGCAGTTTTATGTCATATACAATAAATACCATTTCGACAGCTATATCTGCAAACAAACTCCTTCACTTGTTGTTTCTTTAACGTTACTTTAAAATGTAGATAGAGACACATCCTAAACAAGTGTGCATTGCAGCGACTTTGTTCATTAGTAGTCGGGAATAACTCGCCAAGTTTCGCTAACTTGATTACGCGAGACAGAAATTAGCGCGTTTGCCGAAACGTCGCACCTCTAGTGACGTGATGTTTATTATCGACAAGCAGTTTTATTTCGATACAAACAATAATATCGTCAGCGTCACACGTTGTTTTACAATTTTTTCTTTTTCTTAAAGTTAAACTGGCTGGAACCTCGGTGGTCTAGTGGCTAGGACGCCGGACTCCCATGCGGGAGGGGTTCGGGTTGGAAACCATGCAATGCCATGTGCCAATGAGTTTTGCGGATTTTTTCGAAGACTTACGTATATTTACCAAATGCTCTACCGATGAAAGAAAACATCGTGAGGAAACCTGCATGTCTGAGGAAATTAAAAGTTTCCGAAGGCGTGTGAAATCTTCCAATCAGCACTGGGCCCGCTCGGTGGATCATGGCCCGTACCCCCCTTGTGCAAAGGGAGGCCTATGCCCCAACAGTGGGGACATTTATAGACTGATGATGATGAAACTGGCTAAAAGTTCAGTTGTCTTATTTGTAGTTAAAGCCGTCGATATGCTACCACATTTTAATTATCATATAAGTGGATTACGATCATACGTCTAAAACGCAGAACTTCTAAGTACCTAAGTAACCTTTGTTCTGAAGTCTATATCTTAGTTTAAAAGGTTGCCAAGTTGTTGCGGAATTTATACTATGCTTATTGCTGAAAAGCCACGTTTATACTAAAAGCACAAAAATGTGGACACAAGAGAGGGGTTGAATACAGCCATAAAGTAACTAGTAACTTCTTCTAGGCCATGAAAATCGATAATCAAATTGTTTACCGATAAAAACAATCCTTAGATTTGCTAACAAAGTTTCGTCGATTAAATATGAATATTTTAAAAGACCTATTTCCTTTGGTGTAATATAATCGCTATAATTAAAATCAATTCAATACAACTGTTAAGATTTTTATCGATAATCATCGAAATATAAAACCTTCTCATCCCATCTCTTTAGAAAGTAAGTACATACCGTCTTTGCGCCTGCCTTACCGGTTACTATAAGATTTTGTCTTGAATTCTGAGTCTGCTCGGTTTATCTAATTAATTTGCCATGAAGAGTTATGATATTGTTCACACGTTCACCGACGCTTTCGTGTAGTATTTAATGAGCAATATTAAGTGTCTCTTTTAACTAAACATGGTTATTAATTGGGTAAAATAGCGAAGTAGAGGTGGGAGAAAGATCAATGTCCTGTACAAGAGTTATTTGAAATCTAGACTATGTATAAGGGTGCGTAAAAGTTTTTTTTAAATAAAAGGAGCAGACTAGCAAACGGGCCACCTGATGTTAAGTGGTCACCGTTGCCCATAGATATCTCACCTCACTGTGTCAATATTAAAGGGTTTTTGATGCGTTGCTAACCTTGAGGACTAAGATGGATTACCTCATGTGCCGGAAATTACGCTGGCTCTCTTACCCTTCTAACCGAAACACAGCTTGCATTTCTGATTCACGGCAGAAATAGATATATAAGAGGGTGGTACCACACCAGACGATTCTTCACATTAGGATCTGCCACTACTGAATCGTAAAAGGTATTAATTATTTTATAGAATTTCACTTGCTTCTAAGTATTTATGAGCAGGTGTAACTTAATAAATAATAATAATAATATAAAATTACTAACACGAATAAAAATCGAAAGTAATTGAAATCCTAAGATTGTTGAGTACTAATTAACTAACCTTTCGTGGATAATAATTCCTAAACTCGGTGAGAGAATGTGGCACTTTCCGCACAGTTTTCAGTCATCTCTCTTCTCTCTTCTAAGTCGTTTTCCTCATAGCTGAGGGTCGTGATCATTCTAAGAAATTAATCACATAGAACGGACTCTCGTGGCAGATTTATAGGGTGGTTTGCCTTTTCCTTTCCCCATAAGTTTCAGTCAACAAGTAGCCCTATTTTAAGCAGGTGTAACGAATTTTGATATATCGAATTACGAATCCTATATTAGGTGCATAAATGTACTTATATCGATGGAGTAAACACATTCAGTATGATGTTTTGTGTGATGCGATGTTATTCCAGTGCGGTATTTGTTTTGTTCTGTTTTTCGCAATATTTTCCTGAATGCCATCGCTTCTGATATAATGGCCGCAAATTGTTCTGTGCCGAGTAGCAGTCTGACGGAAACGCAATTTTCCTTCTCGTCCGAAGCTTATTTTCCAATTTCACGCATTTTTTTCTTATATTATGTGGATTCGTTATCTAAAATTTTATATTTATAATAATTTGAAATATTATCATTGAAGACCCGTTATTGATGACTACTGATCGGTGTAGGTAGGGCTGTTTGGGGTCAAAGACCTCAAAAGCTAGATTAGGGCTAGGTTAGTATGGAGAGGACTCCGGGACCCCGGGATTCCGTAATTTTTGAGCAAATTGTGTAAACGTCTTTTAAAGTAGGTAGAGCTATTTCGGGTGCATGGCCTCGAAGATTATGTTAATATAGATATTAATCCTGGATCCCGGGATTAGAAAATAATCGAGCAACTTTTATAAATCTGCAGTTTATGAATTTTTGAAGTAGTATAATTACGAAGACGTTAACCAACTACGGATTATTAATATATTTGTTATGTACTAGCTTTATCCCGCGACTCCGTCTGCGTGGACTACAGAAAAAGGCCATATACGTCATTAGACAAATACAATTGCATTTCTCATACATTACCTAGCTAACTCACTTGTACCAAAAATAGCTGTACATACTGCGATTATTTTAAATTCCGAAAATCCCGGGATTTTTTAATATTTTTTTATTATTGGCATGTCCATAGTATGATGATCGCAGGTTGGAATTACCAATATTCAAATCCATTATCCAATATATCCATCTATGATTATCCAAATATGGTTTATAAGAAAGCCGTATCTATATCATGACCACAGCTTGCAAGTACCAAAAACAGATCGATCAGTGTTGATGACTTTGAAAAAGTTAAGTAAGTTAAAGTTTAATTTTATGTTTGCTAGTTAGAAAAATAGTAAATTCTCATTATTTAGTAAAATTTGCTAGAGTATAAAAACTCTCGCTATATTGCGGGATTAAATGAAACATTTTTCTTATAAAAGTATCAGTGGCGCCCTCGTGACAAGGTCTTTATTTTCCTGATCAGGGTATATTTACAAGCTCCCATTTTGGCGATTTTTAAAGATTTTCTATGATTATTTTAATTGTATTTGGAAAGCAGACGAGCAAACGGCCCACCGGTCACCGTCGCCGCCTTTCGTCGCCCTTAGACATCCCATCCCACTATAATGTTATTAGAGGGTTTTCGGTGCGCCGCTAATCTTGAGGACTTGAAGTGCCTCATGTGCCGGTACGCTGGCTGTCTTATACCCTTTAACCGAACAGCAATGCAAGCATTAGAAATAGTTAAGTGGGTAGTACCAACCCAGGGATCCTACACAATAGGATCTATTGCATCCGTATCCGTATATATTGTGCAAAGAGCGATGGAGCGTGCCATGATAGGCATTTCCCTCGTGGACAGAGTGCCGAATATCTAGATACGGAAAAAGACGAGAGTGCCGGATATAGCCAGTGTAGTGTCCAGGTCTAAGTGGAGATGGGCAGGACACGTGTGCAGAATGCAGGACGATAGGTGGCCCCGAAGACTGCTCGAGTGGCGATCCCGAGTAGCGCGCAGAAGTGACGGTAGGCAGCCCGCGAGGTGGACCGACGACATTGTGAAGACGGGAGGATGTTGATGCGAACGGCTAGAGACTGAGGAGAATGGCGTGCACATGAAGCCTATATCCAACGATGGGTTACGATAGGCTGAAAAGAAAAAGGAAAAGGATATATTGCGTCTTGTTAAGATATATTGCGTCAAAAGGAAATTGATTCATTTCAATGCATTCATAGTTTAAAGTGAATTTCAGTATTTTGTACTCGCATCAATGACTAAAGCTTTTAAATCAAGGTCAATGTTCAATAAACTTGTCAATGATTTTTTTCTGAGAAAAGATTTTTATGTTCTTGGGTGTAATTCAATTTATGTATTTTGCAGTACTAAGAGTTCTTCAAATGAAAAAGTCTGCAAAGTTTTATCTTATGACGAACAAGCTTAATTAATATTTGAAAAGGTCTCATAAATTGAAAAGATTTAATATTCAGTGATCCATAATTCTAGTTGTAAGATATGTGAAATAAAGATATGTATATGTGCAGCTGAAACGAAATGTGATTTGACATAATGTACAGTTTATTGTGTGATATATTATACTCTATACCTTTAAATACCTGCCCCGGCTACTACGGTTAGAAAATACCATCCTTGGGTAATAACAATCTATACATTAGTATGTACTTAAAAATCGGAACAAACTTCTTTGAGTCGTTTCCGAAATTAGCCTCCACAGACCGACCGACCGACGACTTTATATCATACACGCAGTAGTAACATTCCAATTTCTAGGTTAAACACAACCTACTATAAAATGGCAACGGCAAAGAGGAAGATAAGACAATAGTGCAAACAAAGCTCCACTATCGATCCAGCAGCGCAACGCGATCAGACAATAAGTATCCGGCAACAGGACTTCTTTCAGCGTCGTATTATACCTGCAGTTACAATCAACCACAGTAGAGCTTTCTGTTTTGTTTGATTGTCATTTTTATGTCGAGCGAAACAATTTAGGTAGGTAATTAGGTAATTACGATTAGGCCGTAAAGTTTAATAATTTTTTAATAAGCTCGAGAATTCTCGTGCCCGAGAAATCGAATAAGTCGAGAAATGACAAACCCTAATTCGCATGGATGAAAAATCTGGCGTTCGTTCCTTCATGACGATTAGGTAGTAAAGTTTAATGCACTTCTGATAAGGCTCCGTGCAAATCCAGCTTGTATAGATAGGAGCTCTTTTATATACCTTTCTGCTGCAAAGGGAAGTATTCCGGTTCCGGTTAACATTATAGTGAGTTGAGGCGGCAAAAGATGATCACATAATTATCATTAGGTGCATCTAGTTTCCTTTCCTAAAAAGTGGGAGTAAATTGGAGTAACTTATCGTCATCATCACATACGGCCTGCGACCGACAGAAGCGGAAGAAATAAAAGGAAGTCTAATGTCCGAAGGTGGATCAACTAAGGACTGAGATGGATAGATGGACAAATGACAAGATCCTGTTATCTTTATGCAAAAATTGTACCTGTCGTTTTTCCATTGCATCCCAATGAGCTAGATTTGATCATGTAAATTCTCATTGTTACTCGTGTGCATGAGATTATAAACATTCTAAAACAAATAAGACACAGAAATTAACCCACGCTTGGATTTAACAATTAAAATCCAATCACGAATTAAAACCAGAGTAAAAGGTGAAAAAAGTTTTCCATATAGGTTTATGAGGATATGCGTGTTCGCAAACCCTTGTCGAACAGACTTGCAGGATGTTCTTGGTTCGAGTACGAGTAGCCAGCGGCATTCGAATGGCATCGTTTATAAAGGAATGGGATCAATAAACTGGTACACCGTTGTTTGCTCCTGAAGCAATCTTAAGTCCTTTTAGCTCAGCATTTGTAGAAAAGATTGTAAAATAAAATGACGATGTTGCATTTTTTCTTGTGAAGAAGCTGTTTTTCTTTACTCGACTTAAACTTCTACAAAGTTGCGTAGGTACCTAAGGTAATTGTAAAAGGAATGTATCTCTTGTTTGCAGGAAATTATAAACAGTCTGTGTTTTTACTTTATTCTTTAATAATATTATTGGAATAAAACTTGTATTCTACTATAAAGTGGATTTGTTTCATCTACCAATAGAATCGCGTAATAAGATGGACCTGAGGGAAAGCAAGCGATGGTATTGGTAGATAAAGAACGCTCCACTGTGGTAGATAATTATTGACTTTTACGCTCTTTCGATTTAATAGGATCACAAGCCTACGTGTCCATAAGTCTAGTCCGTGCCGTCATAGTGGGATCACTACTACCTATAGTGACCCACAATTGGGTCATGGTTACCTGTGATTCTTGGGTCATAATATGACCTTTTAACAGGCTTAGGTAAACAACTTTGTTTGTTTTATAACTTTGTTAAGTTTGCGTCACCAGAGTATAGAATTCTCCGGGAAATTTGTTGAACTTAATAGGTCACCAGACTGACTCTGTAGGGACTGTAATGGATGTTTTATTTCAATATCTATCTACAATCAATTAAATTCAACAAACCTATGATTTTTAGCCCCTGAAAAGTAACTTTCGTCACTCCTGAGTCTTTCAGACCGCTTGGCGTCACTGTATCTCATATTTAATGTTACCAGACTGACTCTGTGTGGACTATAATGGATGTTTTGTTTCAATATCTATCTACAGTCAATTAAATTCAACAAACCTATTATTTTTAGCCCCTGAAAAGTAACTTTTGTCACTCCTGAGTCTTTCAGACCGCTTGGCGTCACTGTATCTCATATTTAATGTTACAAGACTGACTCTGTGTGGACTATAATGGATGTTTTATTCTATATCTAATTACAGCTAATTAGATTTAACAACGTATGATTTTTGATTATGACCGCTTTAGGACCGCTTGGCGTCACTGTATCTCATATTTAATGTTACCAAACTGACTCTGTGGGGCCTGTAATGGATGTTTTATTTCAATATCTATCTACAGCCAATTCGATTGAACAAACCTATGATTTTTAGTCCCTGAAAAGTAACTTTCGTCACTCCTGAGTCTTTCGAACCGCTTGGCGTCACTGTGTCTCAAGTTTAATGTCTTGAACTTGGTCTTCATGTCAGCACACTCCACTGGGAATAGAACTCGGGTTAGCCTGTCTAGGTCGAAGCCGTATTTGACGGAGGTCGAGTGTTCTAGCCCCATGCCGTGCAGCGTCGCGTGCGCAACCTCCCCAGCAGGTGAGCAGATCGGTGTGATTAGTACCAGCTGAAAATATTAAAGTACAATCACAGAAATAAATCAATATAAAACGGTGACGCGGGAGAGCTGCTATGTGAATCGCGCGTGTCAACATTTCGTAACGTGATTACGAACGAAATACCTCCTTTTGATCGATTCACTATTGTTCTTACAATTACAAATCGCACAATAATGCATTTTAGCACAGCCGCTCTGATCGGTCCGCGTCGAAAACTAGGCGCTGACTGAATTTAATCTTGCAGTATATTGCATGATTGAGGCACGGGTGCCCACTTCACCGTTCCATCTTGATTCATTTTTGTGAGTACTACATATAACAGTGCTACGATTAGAAAAAAAATTAGGTAAGGGGCGGTTTAAGAAGTGAAGGGTTTCCTGAAGAGATAAAAGTCTTCATAGTGAGAATTCTGAAGAATCACTCAAAGAACTATCGAGTTGAGACGATGCACGTTTGGAAATAGCATTGACGGACACTTTTACCGCCCAATAGACGAAGATTCTTCAAGATAGTTGCGGTAGTCTAATGTTAGATAAATAAACAGATAAGACTTACCCGTCGTCCAACTGGTTTAGAAAAGAAACGTAGACAGCAATGTTCCAGGACTCCAGAATACGTGTAAAAGAGATAGGTGAAATTATCTCTCTCGATGATGTCCATGGGGTTCATCTCTTCAAAGACCAGACAAGATCGCTGTTCGATGTATGCATGCCCTTTCTTCACAATGCTTAACAGACGTTGCATACCTGTATTTAAAAGTAACGTAAAAACTTGGATGATAAAATAATGTGTCTACACACGCGTCTTTTCCAGACAACGTTTTTGTAGAGTATTTTTGGTAATATGAAAGAGGTAGGTTGTTATCTACGCCCTTAAATAAAAATAACTTTACACCGGAAATCTGTGGGTAAGTGACTGATAAAATCTAAAACGTGGGTATTTAACTTACAAAATAATACACGTATTTGCCATTAAAAATAATTACATATATAATTATTTTGTATTTTTTTAAAATTTATTTTAGATCCTAATCCAAAACTAAGTTGCTATGCTACTTTAAGATAACACAAATATTTAAAAGATGGAACTACAAAATTTATCTCGAATCACGTTTTATTACAGAAAATGGATGGATCTTGCTTGAATGACTAGGTATTTTTGGTGTAATCTTAGGTATTTAAAGAGGTGATGTTGACTATACAAAACTACTATACATACTGACGTAATAAATAAATGAACATGGCTATTTACTCAGGAGGTCCGAGTTCGAAACCATCCAATGTACATGTGTGTACCAATCAATTTTCAGTTAGTCTTTCAGACTTAAATTACATTTACCGATTCAAAAACGATAAAGGATAACTGAGATAACAAATGAGAAAGGCAATTGCAAATAATCCCATAAAATCTGCCAAGAAAGGCGTTCTATGTGGTTATTTCCATAGAATGATCACTGGGTAGAATGATAAATGAAAAATACGACTAAGAAGAATATACTTACTCAATGAGTACAAGTTATAAACAAATGGGATCCTGCCATTGTTCCAACTACACGGCCAGTCTGTTGGCAATGAGGCAGTGTATAGTTTTAGATCGCCAATTGTTACATTTTCTGTAACTATAAAAAAATTAAAAAAGTTTTAAAAATTAATGAACGGTAGGTACCTATTGCTTTTAATTCGTCGATAATGGGCGAACAAAGAGTAATTTATTTATTAAATTAACTAGAATCTGTAAATATTAATTCACAAAGTTCTACATTTAGAAAAATAACCTAAATAAAATTTAAGTACAATATTTTTAAGTACAAAATTGAAATTCTTAAGGCAATTTCGCGTTGAGTCTGACCGCAAGTATTGCCGGAAAAGTGGAAATGATTTTTGGCAAAAAATAATCTCATGAACACTTACTCGATGATTAGCTACCTACCTACCTAATTTGGATATTAATTTATACAAAATTATATTGCAGAAAGACAGACGCTTTAATTAAACAAAGAATCCATTGAACACTTCTCACCTGCATTAACAGTCTTATTAAATCTACATGGCTGAGACACCACTCCTGAATTACACAGTGAAATAAAAACAGCCACGAGTACAACCCAATTTCGTGTCCACAGACTTAAACCGATTTGTAAACAAGCCATGGCACACGTGTAAACGTAAGGTTATCGAGTTCATTTGTTTTGCATTGTGAATCACGCCATAAATCAAACATAACGATGTTTCCAACGATTTGAGAGGCAATGCGAACAATATGGAGTTTATTGGCACCGCTATAGTCGATTAGAATAACGTAGAATCACCTCACTTTATATTTGAAAAATCAGAGTTCGAATCGTCGAAACCATGCAATGTCATGTAAGGTACGTGAGGTCTCAGAAAATCATATGGTAGCCGCACCATTAGTAATTAGACTTTTTTTTATTTTTTATATCTCAATTTTAAAGCTTTGGTACACGACAAGGTGACCATGTCAGCCTCGTTAGGGTCACTACGAAAAGGGAAAGGGAAGCTCAAGTATTATTAGAGTCAGCCCTCACTTTGAGAGCCAACTTAGCAAACAACAGTAAGTGTTTCATATTATCAGATAAGGGCTGACTTAAAAGAATATTGAGCCTCCCATTTTGTAGCCTATTGAGGTCAAATTTTTTCCTCTCAAATTTCCCCAGGTCACACTCCATTAGGAGGTGAGTGAGGTCTTCTATTGTGTTGCAGTTGGTACAAAACGGTGATGCAGCTCTTCCCACCAAATGCAAAAACTTATTTAACGGAATGTGACCCGAGCGTAATCTAAAAGCCAAGACAAGTAGCTCCCTACCAAGACTGACACAGTCAAACCATGGAGCCCAGGCTGGCATGTAATTAAGTGTATTGTACCAAAGCCCCTTCACTTTAGCTAATTCCTCATATTGGTCTCTCCAGCGAGACATACAGGCAGCCCTCGCATTCGGAATGTACTCAGGTCCAAGCGGATCTTGATGCATTTCAACACCCTCAGAAATGGCTAATTAGACTTTATAAGGTCAGTTGGGGTAAGTGCACCATATATTTTTTAAAGTTTACTTTGATAGTAAATATTTTATTTTCTATGACAAATTGACATTTAAGTAAGATAACATGAAATTATTTATTTATTTGACAGTACAGAAAACCGGGTTCCTAGAGGTACATTTTTGGTTCTTTTAAAAAAGCTTGGCGCTAGACGCACTTCTCCGTACAAACGGGGCAAGTGCAACAACGAATAAAAACTACGCATAAAGAGATCATTTTTCCCAAATATTTGACCTTAGCTTTTCTATTTACCTACCGATGTATCACCCATTTTTGTCAATAATGAGAAAAATATGACGGTCTGACTAAATTATGGCTGATTTTGGCATATTTTAAGGGTACTCAACCTTTTTTCATTGTGTGACTGCAAATTCAGAATAATAAGTTTTCATTGTAACAATACTTATCATCTAAAACTTACTAATTTATTTTTGGTACCGAAATATAACAAAATAAAATCGCTATTCAGTATATTTTATAAATATTATCGTACATTTTATACATTTTATGGGAAAATATAAAGCAGTAAAGTAATAAACAATATTTTTAACTAAATTCCTTTAGAACTATAATTTTATGCTGAAGTTTTTACTTCAATTCCTGTATATAAATTAAAAAAAATTAGCACCTGGAATGAATGAATGTCACTCGACCCCTAGCTCAGAATTTTCGTACCTAATTTTCAGACTGCTCTAAATCAACTATTTCGTTGAAAATTGTAAAAATAAATAATAGAGAGATGAACACCGTTTTTAGAAAATAGCTGTATAGGTTTGAAGTTCAGATCTTTCGTAATTTCAGAGATATTTAAATATTTAGACCACAAGTACCAACTTTTTAAAAGTATCTCATCGAGTTTAAAATGTATCTCAATTATAAAGTGACCTCTCCGCCCTCTTTTAAGTCTAATCAGAAATACAATCTTATTCGGGAACTAAGCTTGTTTCGGTTATAGCCACAAGATGGCACTTTATGAATTACTTTTTTAATTAGTTTCCGAGATATAAAGGGTACGCGCACTTGCCCCAACTGACCTCATTTCTATCTAATTGCCATCGAAACACTAAACAATTTCTTCGATATATTAAACCTTTCTCCAACGACTGTGGTCCGTACCAAACACTTTGAGCCTGGCATTGTAACAAGAGCACAAAGACTTTCTGGCCACAACGAGACTCTCGAAGGCTAATGAATAATTTCTTCTATCAAAAGACTTCGCTTTGACTACTCAGCGTAACGAGTTTAGGGCCGGGGATTTTGTTTGTGATACAATCTTATGCCTGGTACTTTTTTTTTGGAAAAAATTAGGTAAAATTATAAAAAATGTTCAGTTTTAAATTATTTTAATGCAGTACATAAGTAGTTAGTTAGCAGTCACGAACCTTAATTTGGGATCTATTTTAACACATTGAACGACTATCACAATAAAACGTAGATGGCAATCAAAAGAGATTTACTCGTAATACTAGCGTAATTATGACAAGGTTGTTCCATGTGTTAAAGTGTGTCCTAAATTAAGTACCAAAGTATTTATATCAAATTCAAAACGAGGTTGTTCAGGGTTGGTAAATAATCAAGTTTTGTTTACAACTTTTCGATATTAGCATTTTTTATGCCTCAACAAGAAATAATAAGTGCTTGTACCACAATGGTTTAAAGGTGGATTCGATTTAGCAACGCTTGCGCCGCAGTCTCGTGCTCTGACAACTATAGAGTAATGAGTCATATCGCTTCTTTATACCAGATTTGTCTTTACAAAAACCCTGTACAAAGAAAAACATTTCAATACAGTTTCACGTCAAAAAATTCGGTATCATAACTTCGTCATTCTGTACTCATAAATAATCTATCTTTGTTCGATGTAGCTCGATAAGTGGTAAATTGAAAAGTCTCGTGTTCCACAAATTCTGACAAAGAAGTTCCACTTAAATTCGATTAGAGGGTACCGCAACTCTTTTACGGCGGAGTTTTTGGAGCGAGCGTAGTTTTAGTAGATCTGTGCCAAGATCTACCTAGCACTCACTAAGTTTTTGTAGCAAATACGTATAGCTTCTTCTTCTTTGTCGTGTGGTTAGTGGCCAAACTATTGTCAGAGTTTGTTCAGGCCGCCCGTAGGCCTCTGACGCGTGTTTAATATATTTTATAATACTCGTAATTCAGAAACTAGACAGATTTAGAAGTTTTCACTCATAATTTCACTAATTCAAACAATACCAATCATCCAACGACTCCATCAAAATCAGTTCATCATCAGCCTATATTAATATCCCCACTGTTGGGGCACAGGCCTCCCCTTGCACAAGGGGGTACGGGCCATGATCCACCGAGCGGGCCCAGTGTTGATTGGTGGATTTCACACGCCTCCGGAAACTTTTAAATTTCTCAGACATGCTGGTTTCCTCACGATGTTTTCCTTCACCGTTAGAGCAGTCGGTAAATGTACGTAAGTCTACGAAAAAATCGGAAAAACTCATTGGTACATGGCATGGCATGGTTTCGAACACGGACCTCCCTCATAAGTGTCCGGCGTCCTAGCCACTAGCCCACCGACGCACGCTCTTCAATATCAGTTCACTGCGCAATAATTTTGACAAATCTTGGTTATCACCTATACGAACGTTTACCTACATCAAAATTAAATTCACAAATACGAGACATTTTTTCATTCGCCTCACTTAATATTGTCGCTATAAATTGCTTCAGTAATTGAAAAATATAATTATTCGCACGAAAATTTCTCCCGTACAAAAGGGAGAACGATCCATTGTTCCCAATTTGCAATCTCATCTCGGAGTGCGAGTAGGTTCCTACTTTTATTAAATTTTTTATCGTGATTCATTCGAAACAATTTTTATATCGATTGGAGGAGGCGACACGTTTCTTTCCGAATTGAATGAAGGCGCGGATGTGAAATTCTTTTTATATTGGATAAATTAAGATCTGAATTATATAATTATTCAGATTGTAGATTGTACATGTATTACTTAAATTTTCTAAGTAAATGATCGTATATAAGTAATTTAAATTAATTACTGTCATATATTAATACAATTGTAAAATTGTACTTAATTGTACCTATTGGGATGCGTGCCTGCATAAAGAATTTATTTATTTATAATTCAGAAATGGTAATGTTACCATCAAGTTTTTGACTCTGATTTCGAAGTTGGTCTTTTTCCTCGTTTATCGAGTTAGAACAAACTTATATAAAAACTTTATAAAGCGGGAGTTTGTAACATTTGGCTGGGGTGACAATAGATAGATGCGTGTGTGAGATGATAAAATTGTAGACCAAGAATAAAATATAAATAATAAAATTGTTTAGTCGTAAATTATTTTCAAGACGACAGGATACTACTGATATTGCTGCATCCACCATTAACTAGACTAACCCAATCCAGGTTATGCTTGGGTTAGCCCATAGGTTCCCAACCAGGGGTCCGCGGACCACCAGGTGCCCGCGAGAACTAAATTAAGGTTCGCGAAATATCAGAATAATCAGAAATCGATTGGAAGCGATGAAGATGATGAAGTCCCAAAATTGCCCAACTTGTGAAAAGGGTGCAAGCGTAAAAATCACATTGATTTTTAATTAAAGTTTTCTATAATAAAAATATATTCAGACAGTTTAATGTTATCTAAAAGTTATGATTATAATTGATATTCAAATTCTCAGAATGTTTATTTTGAATCTTGGGGTCCCTGCACCGAACAAAAAAGTTCTAGTGATCCCTGGTCAAAGAAAGGTTGGGTAAGCCCAACTTAGGTTACGCTTGAGGTAGCCCCATTTAGGTTGGGCTTGGGTACGGTTAGGCCTGGGTAAGATTAGGCTTAGATATATAGGTTAGGCCTGAGTAAGTTGTAGCACAAAACGTATAGATACAGAAAGAAGGTCCGCTCAATATAAACGCGCAATATTGGTCGAATCAGACGAATTCTGTCGCGAAATGCACGCGCTTTGGCGCGATCAAGTGGGTAGGCGTGATTTTTTTGTACTTAAAACTTAGATTGTGTCTCTTTCTAAATATTTTGTCACCTATGCTTTTGAAAACTCGTTCATGTACGTACGTAATACGGGCTCATTGCTAACTCTGCAGGTCGTGGCACTGCTCTAGTTCGCTTGTGGTTTATTTGCATTCTCAAATTCAAGCCTCTCTCTAAAACGTGACGATTTTCGAAGGCCCGCCCGCATGCAAGGATTCTAGATTGCCAGCTCAATAGAAACAAAAAGAAATGTCTTTTCTTTTGGCACAAAAATACACAATACATTCAGCACCTCAATCACAACCCTGTTGCGGTCGAAATTTGAAACAACTGCATCTCTATTTACAGATCGTACAGTACGTGTTTTAGACATCTTTGACTTTGAAAGGAACAATTCAGACACATGACTGTATATTTCGTTATAATAATATGCCCAATGAATTTTAAACATACTTTATTTATTAAAGAACACATACAGTTTACAAATAGATAAAAATACATATAAGCAAAAAAAAATACACAGAAACAAAAAGTGTTCACAGATATTATAAACTTAAATATACTTATTTCGCTTCGTCTAGACAAAACAAGTACACACATATATAAACAAAGAAAATTAAATGTGCAAAGGGATGTAAATGTAACCAAAGAAAAATTTAGGGGGATATAAAACAAAGCAATATATTTTCTTAACTAGTAAGAAAATAATTATTAACAAATACCTGAAGATGTGTAAACGAAACTGGTCGTAATTAATAAAATACAATAAAAATACCGTGAAACAGTATATTATTTAAGTCTAATCATGTACTACAAGTTTCACCAAGTACCACAACCGCAAGTATTAACCATTTAAAGCAATATATGCAAGTTTAAATACAATTACATTACGAGGGAAATCTGTTTTAATTTTAATTTATTTTATTTATTAGGTAAACACAACAGATTACAACCATAGAAATTACAGAAAAATCAATATAAAGTTATGAGCTAGGTCGTAACCCTTAACGTGTAAACACAGCATGGTTAGGAAGTAGAAAATTGATTGTTGTACAAAATTGAGTTAGGAAAAAATACTATTGAATGTAATGACTAAAAAACTTATACCTATTTGAAAGGATCTCACAGTCATCTCTACTCTTTACATAGTAGAAAATCTTAAGATCATCTGCATAAAGGAGACATGGACAGGCTAAGCGCGTTGTGAGGTCATTTATAAACACAATAAATAACAGCGGACCCAGATGAGAGCCCTGAGGCACGCCGGAACATACTGAAATTGGAGAAGAAGTGAAACCCTTAAGTGCTACTAATTGACTTCTATTACTGAGGTTTGAATAAAAATTATTTAACTAGACTATTTGTGTCAGTTTAAATGTAAGTTTGCAAACGCAGGTCATTAAACATAGATCTCTTTTACGTAAAATGTAACTGCTGACTTGGAAACGGAACTCTCACCAGCTTAAAGTATATTTTTTCTTTCTTTATCAAAGCGCTCCACTATTTCTCCACTTACTTGGAAGTCGACAGATACAAATAAACTGCAGACGATATCTTGGCGTCCTCGCCGTCGTCACTCGTATAACAAAATGTCGCATTATGGTAATAATAAATGTACAGCTGATGCGGAAACAAAGACTTCCACTACCCTTTATAGGAGTAGACTAGATTACACTTCTGCTCTGATATAGAAGAAGGCTTTAGCGGCCAAAACGTGATTGTTGAGAATATGGAAAAAAAACGATGATGATGATATTACGGGTTTTTTAGTGTTTCCTGGAATTCTTCTTTGAAAAATTCTGAAGTTTTGTGGAATTTTCATAGAATTCCAGTAACATTAGAAAAATATTTTGACGCGTTTTTGCCATTTTGATGAATATTACGTTTTGTACTTAGCGGCTTTCTTCCGTGGGCAGATTTTAAGAGTAAACACTCGTAAGTATTTACAGTATGGTGGCTGTATAGTGTTATAGCTTTAACATGGGTGGTTCGTTCTGAATTTCAAGTCAGTTTTCTATTAAATATTTCAACTGAGAGGGTTTATTTAAGGACCGGGGGCAGGAGCTCGTACCCTAGTTGCGAGCACGGTCCGAAAGTGATCGTGCAGGTTAAGCAACGTTGGGCGCGATCAGTACCAGGATGGGTGACCGCTAATATATTTAGCTAAGGTAAGGTAAGGCTAAGGTACATTTCATCTGAGCTCCTCCGTGCCTAGGTGAGCACGTTAATCAGTCGGTCCCGGTTGTTGTCGTTCGTCAGCAGTCGTTAAGCCATGTCAGAGGCCAACGGGCGGCCTAAACGACTCTGAAAATAGGTTGGGCACTAACCATACGATAAGCTTAGCTAAGGGCTAGCATGCTATGTCGTTTCTGAGAACAAAGTAGCTACACAGTTGTATATCCGAGGTTTTTGTTACACCCGTATACATATATTTTTTTATTTTCGATTTCAAAGTCTAAAACGCCGCCAGCCTCCTCGGGACACTCCCTGCAGGGAGCGACCTGGGCCAGGTCTTTTACTTGTAAAATAGTTAGGTATTTTGTAATTTTAGCTTAAGTATGTATTTTAGTGTTATTTTAGTATTACTTTATTTTGAAACTATTACGTTATTGAATCTTATAATTATGATTACATTAACTGACACTGTCAACAATATAATAACATGAATTATCTGAAATATTTCAGCGGCCTATAATAAGATCTAGGATGAAAAAATCACGAACTTTTTGAATTTTACTTTTTCAACAACCCCTAACATTCAAACATCCTTAAATTCAATCGCCATGTACTGTCTGTGATAACAACTAGATGTGACAACAAAAATCGCCGCCTAACAAGCAGAATACAAGCATTCGAGTGCACTCGGCGTTGAAAGTCACTAGCCCGTGAAAACCCGGGTTTCTGAAGCTTCAAGCCCCCTCGAAGCTATGCAAGTGGGTGTCCTAATAGGAACACAGGATGGCCCTTCCGAAGCCTGGCCGACCACTTCTGGGTATCTTAATCGGGTTCCAGAGGACCTTAACTGAATCGGGATCCTTAAAAGAGCACTTGGAATAATTAATTTGGTATGGGCGAGTCTTTGATAGAGTTTTTTGAGAATATTAATTTTACAGTATTGATCATTTTCATATTCCAATTTACTTATTTAAAATAAGAATAAGTTTATTTGTGCGATTAGATTACAAAATGTGCGAAAGATTCACAGTTCATACACCAGTAGGAACTTAAGCATAGGTTATATTAAACTAAATAAAATTAGTGAGCAACAGCTTAGTTATAATAAACGCTGACCTCCGAACTTGGAAGTTCCTGTATCTCGGAGGACAGATCTCTTCTGTGACCAGAGCAAATGAACATGTAACAGAACATAGGAAAATAAAAAAACTGACAATACTTGTAAGAAAAACCAACAAAGAACAATAATAAAAGTTAATATGGTGGGAATGCATTGTATTTTGTGTGTACGTGTGTGTATATATATATGTGTGTTTGTGCGTGTGTGTGTTTGTGTGTATGTGTGGTATGTGTGTGTGGTGTCAGTGAGTGTGTGTGTGAAGAGAGAAAGAGGATGAGTGGGAAAATACAATACAATTGGAAATTTACCAACAATTTAAACCACATAATGATAATAACATAAATGTGGAATGGAAGAGGTATGGTGTATTCGAACGTGGTCTAGTGTGAAAGGGACGGAGTAATAGATTAGAGTAAGTACTAAGATAAGTAAAATTAAGATGGCGATTCGTTACAGGCGACGAAAAGACGAAGCATCGCGCTAGTGTATTTTCCAAAAGTAATTAAACCCGAATTGTGAATCAACAATCGTTTCCTTATCACCACATAAATACCATGAAGGAACGAAGAACCGCAAGGAGTCTATTTTCTCTCTCTTCCAAGTTGACATTAGTACCACATCAGAGGCCTATAGGCGGCCTGTCTAAACTACTCTGACAATAGATTGACCACAAGACGAGATGGAAAGATTAATCGATTGAAAAGCCCATCAGCTTAATTTTGAAAATTTTGGGCGACATCGCCGGGAGTATGAAGCTTCAGCGCATTATAATTCTATTATAACTTTCTTCCCAATATACCTAAGTAGGTACGACGATATCGTAACTTGTTAGTAGGATTATATTTGCGAAGTCAAACTTTTTCTTTCGAACTCTCGAGACTAGACTAAATGTGCTTTTCGATCTTTATCGAAAAAAAATCGTTAGGAAGTTTTTTATGGTTGTGAAACACGCACGGACCGCGACGGATTTCTAAAAACTAACAGTTTCTAGGGTCCACATAAAGTCCAAATCCTAGTTTTGTTTTGTAATTGTGTAAGTACCCTAAAATTGTTCTGATAAACTGTACTAAAATTGATAGGATATTCTAAATACCTGACATACCTATCGAGATAATACTGCAAGGAATAGCGGTTGACCACAAAGCTTCATTACGCTATGAATACACTCGCATCCTGTAATACGTTGTTGCAACATTGACTCGATATTGCATAACAACAAATGACTAATTTGCAATTTAATTTTTTCGACAAGAGATATTCACCTCTCTTCACTCTTTTATTTATGGCGGACATTCTGCCAGTGTCTACCTAGGGCGATCTATTAATTTTTAGTCAAATAAAAAAAAAGATATAATACAAATGTTTATTTACATCTTTTCAAAGCATTCCCCTGCGGCACTAATTCACTTATGCATTCGACTGAACCAGCTTTCAAAACATGTAAAAATTTGTTCTTGCAGAAGGTCGAAAAAAACCGCCTAAATTGGTCTACTGCTTCGTCCGCAGTCGTAAATTTCCTTCCCCGCAGAGTTTCCTTGAACGTGGAGAACAAAAAGAAATCACACGGAGACAAGTCAGGACTGAAGGGGGGGGGGGGGGGGGGACAAAAAGAATCATATGGACAATTGCACGGCCGAATTGATTAAAAATCCATGGTTCTGGCGGCCGTGTGAGCGGGAGCGTTGTCTTGTAATTATATCACGCGTTCCGTTAGTGGAATTACGACTATTTTTACAATTAATAATTAAAAAATATTTTGTTCGCCAGCCAGTGATATTTGGCCAAGGAGTTAGAAATAAAATTTGCCTCCAAGAGATAATAAAAGTAAAACAATGAGGTTGATAACAAACCGGTTACTAACAATTTTTGGAGCGCCCCATGTATGTGTTCGAAGAGGCAAATTACTTTGAATTTTCCATTGAGAACGGTAACGTTGAGCGTATCTTGTTCAATTTTGTAGGTAAGTACATAAAATCAATTGGCAATGGATGATATTGAAGACAGGAATATTCTGATTTTACTCGTAATAATATTGAATTTGATTCATATATAGTTCCATCTAATGATATATCTCCTAATAAATTTCGCCTTCTAGGTGTTGATAATCAAGTTATTCTTGTACAAGTATTTATCTTCTTCTAAGTCGTGTTCCTCGAGGGTCGTTTCATTCTAAGGATTAATCACATAGAACGACTCTCGTGGCAGCTTTAACGGGGTTTGCCATTGCCTTCCCCATACAAGTATGTATGTGTGTAGAATTATAGAATAACAAAAATACTTATTCTTCCAAACGGTTGTGGAAAAATAAAGTTGCGCGAAAAGGACGCCGTGTAAACGTGAGGGGGAAACAGGAATGATTTATTTGGGCAAAAATGTGATTTAATGTTTACGGACCCACCTGGTGGGACGGAGGCGGCGTGGGCTCGCACTTGGCGGCTACTCGTTTGGGCAAGCACTTTAGGCTTTAGCTTTAACGCCTACGGCAATGTAAGTATCTAAATTTAGTTGCCTATTACAAGTTATCTCGGCTTGTTAAATTCGTCATCTGAATTCTCAGAAGAAACTAGCGGTTACCCATCCTGATTCTGACTACGCCTAACGTTACTTGCAACTTGCATGATCACATTCTGATCATATTCCTTAGTGACTTTTGGACAAAACGCGTCTTCCAACCAATTTCGTGTAGACGAAACCCAGCTGCTACTAAATCAGCTGCATCACCGAATTCTTTCGAGGTCGAAGATGGACCTAAGTACTGGGTCTTCTTAAACACTGCCGAAACACATCAACGCTGACACAAAGATATTTGACGACAGACTTTACAAAGAAGGGTGGTCGCTGACCAGGCGGGCCCTGAAGGGGTCCTATCACCAACAAGTTACTCGATTTAGTCGATTTAGTGTGAATTCAGTAAAGTTTGAGTGTCCCCAAGTTATATGTCTATGTCCCCAAGTTATATGAATTTGGATTGGATCGATCCTACCTCCTATCCTACTATCCTGAAATAAAACGTTTAGAAAGAAGTTTGTTTGTTTGTTTATAGTATCTTTACACACAAAAAAACACAGAAAATAATAAAAAAACATTAAAATATGTACAAAGGTGGGCTTATCCCATAGGGATCTCTTCCAGTCTACTTTTGATAAAGTAAAGCAATGTAAGTATCTAAATTTAACGACAGTATTATCTCGTCAGAGTCGGTCTACGTCAGATTCTTGAGTGTGAATTCAGTAAAGCTCGAGTGTCAGTCCCCATGTTATATGAATTTGGATTGGATCGATCCTACCTCCTATCCTACTATCCTGAAATAAAACCTTTAGAAAAAAGTTTGTTTGTTTGTAGTCTCTTTATTGTAGACAAAAAAAATACACTGAAAATAAAAAAAACTTAAAATATGTACAAAGGTGGGCTTATCCCATAGGGATCTCTTCCAGCCAATCTTTGATAAAGTAAAGTAAGTAATTAAAGTTGTTCGTTAAGTCTGAAAAATGCAACAATTTATCTTTTATAACACTAGCTGCGCCCGCTTGGGTTCGCTCGCGTGGACTTTTTTGACTCAGAAACCTTCCCGGGCGTGCGCACAACAACTTACTAAAGTTTCATCGCAATCGGATGAATGGTTTAGGAACGCATAGAGCACAAAAAATATATAGATTTGTACGGTCTGTTACCTGATCCGTTTGACCCCTCTCGATACTGATACGGCAGCTAAGGAGGGGTCAGATAATTTAGGGAACAGACTATACATTAAGATAAACGTCTATTAACACTTTCACTGTCCATGCATTACATGTAATGCACTGAAGACTTAACTCGGTACGTCCGTGCATGACATGTAATGCACTAAGAAATTGCATATGGAGTGGTAAACCAATATACCTTGATACTTTAAACAATACTTATGAGTATGACATGACATGTCAATTTATTCTGGTATTAGCCACTAACAAGTAGTGTTGTTCACGAAGAGCTCGATAATTATGTTTTTTTAAACCCGCCAAGTGCGAAACCCGGAGAATTCCATACTCAAGATGGAAAAAAATAACAAAATTTTAATCGAACAACAATAATAATATTTTAATGGAACAACAAAAACAGTTTTCCTTGCCATACATTAAATTGAACTTAAAACACATTTGAGTGTAACACGCGTTTTAAACTTACTAAGTTGAACTGAAAACATTTCTAAATTTTACTTAATATGAATTACAAAAAAAATATCTAAGACAAAATAAGTCACCTCCACAGTCGATGCAGTACAATGCATTCAGTGCAATACTATTAACTCTATGTCTTGGCACTAAGTCCCCATAATCGTTGATGGCGACGTATGTTTTTTTACAGTCTTTACATTTTCCCGAAAACATTAATCCCTCGTCGTTTAAGTATATTCTTGTTTGCTTTGGTAGTAGTTCAAAAAACAGTTGTGTCCATATAGTTCTGGGTAGCCCAAGATTGAATATATCACATTTAAGATCATGTATCTAAAACAAAAGTTGAGATTGAAAAACTGTAACTACTCATAAATAATCCAAACTTCATACAAAAGTCTTGTAGCCCTACATTATCCAGTAAGGTTATATCATTTTTTTCCATATTGGCGTCGACGTATGGTTTCATTGTTTTAATGACCGTCGCAAGGCACAAACTGTAAAGGCGTTTCGGGTTTTTTCTCTTTGTAAATAACCGCTCTAATATTTCTTTATAATTCATTTTCAAACAACAAACAATAACTCGTAAAATAACTTGTAACTCGCAATACTAAAGCACAATTTCTTGAATGGCGATAAAATGTCATTCTTTTTTTTTTTTTCAAACATACAAATTTATAATTTTTTAAACATCTTCATCATAATTCAAAATCAAGGGGATTCTTATAATAAGTAGTTATGTACCTCATTATAGCATGAAAGACAAAGAACTTTATTACAAGCTTTACATTCCGTTTGTACTTGTTTTGAACCGGTTACTGAACCCATTCATCGAGCGTGGTTCGACGTTTTTGAACAACACTAATCGTATAGTAGTTCAACTCATACGTCCGTGCATTGTATGTAATGCAGTATAGGGCGTATGGTGTTCGAAATGCAAATTACCCTGGGACAGGGAAAGTGTTAATAAGTGTTAGGTAAGTGATATTTGAATGCAGGTTTTGAGTTTTTATAAATAGTTTTCTTTGAAATTTATATTTTTACTAGAACGTAAATAGAATAAAAGTTTAATTTTTAACCATATTATGTTATAATGGACTATGACATCGAGGAAGGCAAAGACAAACCACCCTAATTAATCTGCCAAGAGAGTTGTTCTATGTAGTTCTCATCAATGCGGAATACGACTAATAATAATAGGAATGTCCAAGTGCGAGCTGCCCAGGTTTTTGCAGGGGTTCCGTCCTATTTAATATGCATATTTTAGGGTATGAATAATCAAAGTGGGCAGCATTCGCGCGAGTATAAGTCAATGTCAGATGGCCATCAATTGTAGGATTTAGCTATTAGCCCCACATTGCGTAGAGCCGGTGATATTCACCCACCAGTGAAAATAAAACCATTTATTTGAGTATTTTTTTGCACGTAATAGATATTTCGTGAAAAAAAAGGAAAAAAACACGTTTAATCTTTATTTACTCGTAGATCTAAAGGATGAATTATTTATATTATAATAAATTAGAGCGTTGTTAAATAATTCTGTTTGAAACTTAATTCAGTAGGTAAGTATATTTCTGATAATGAAAAATAGAAATAGTTAATGTATTAAACTAGTAATTTCTCGTGATTTTGTTTCGCACCAAAAAATTGCCCTAATGTAATATTGAAATTCTTGATTCGGGTTACAGTCTATTTTATGACTTTTTTTGTACAAGTGAAGCTATAACTAAGGGTATTTTAAAATGATGGCTATACTTACGGCGTAGATTGCAATATACGAGTATAGGTAGGTTAATAATACATTGCCCACTGTACACTTTCTTACCTTTTTTGTCAATCAAAGATTACAGTCAAAACACTGTATCTTACCTGTAAAACAGTGAAGGTGAAATAATAATAATAATAAAATTGTATTTTGGGCGGTATAAGTCCATAGACAAATACATCACAGACTAACATACATATGTAACAACACTTAAAAGTGAAAAAATATATGGAGTAAACTCTTTAAATAAAACATGTTCGGGCATTATAATTTACCTATAAGTGGGTATACTACAATATCCGCGACATGCGCGCGTGCGAGTGGTGGGAGACTCTCGGTCGGCTGCCATCTTGCCTCGACCACACGAAATCTACGGCGGACAATTAAAAATTCGGTTTATGTGGTTTTTCTCAATATTTCTGGACAATTTCATTCGATATAAGTGCTGTTATATATGAACTATGTTTATGTAATAAATTGGCTAGCCAAAACTTTGAGATTAGTGAGAAAACTGATGTGCACTCTTGGACACCACGTGGTCTAGCTCCTTTCCATGAGACGCAGCTCAAATTCAGTCAAGATGAGTGGTATACTTCTTAAGGGTCTATTGTAATGCCTGGAAACGCCTAACAGAAGAACCAGACCAGCTCCATCCAGTATCTATCGAAGTCTATTAAACACGGTTTACCTACTCTGTCAGCGGTAGCGTTTGTATCGTCAGACTTTTCATTTAACTGAAAGGCAAAAGTTTTACTCGTATAGCCATTCTAATTTTGGCCACTCTCCCCTTCGGTATTCTCCAAGAATGCTCATAAAGGAGAAAGTTGACGAAACTCTTGCATTCGTGCGCTATTTGAGAAGGTACTGTTGGGCCTACACTTGATACGAATAGGAAGTTGCCTTTCTAAAAACGTTACGGGTTTACGGTATTTTAATTATTTTATTTTATTTATTTGGCACATCTACAGATTATACATTTAGGATTATTCGAGCTTATATTTAGCCTATATTTTTATGTGAGTATTGTGCACGTCTGTAATTGGATTGTATACGTTACCATATAAAGTAACGTATACAATCCAATTACAGACGTGCACAATACTCACATAAAAATATAGGCTATAATACCAGCAAATTCATAAACAAAGCTTCTATGTTATAGTTCAATATTAATATGGATTCAGACATTTTGAATTAATAATAAATAAAAATATGTAGTCTATACGAATGAGAATACTTACATATTTAAAGAAAATACTTATTTATGGAAAAAAAAAAAATCTCGCTTGTTGGCATTATGTTCTTATTAACCAGTTTATTTTAATTAGTTTATTTTATACAGGTAGGATTTATAATTGATGTCAGGGAAGACACCAGATTCCCTTTAAGCAGTAAAAATAAGTCGGTATCCATAAATAAACAAGCAAAATTTTTTTTTTACAAAATAGTGACCTTGAACGAACTTTTGTATGTATCAAAAATCGAAGAATAAATATGAATTTCTTGTAATTTTTACTATGGCTTTATCTACATTTCAAGTAACATTTAAATTTAAGTATAAGTATATTTTATTCACAATTTCTAAGATTTTGTTAGACAAAGTAAACGTAGCTAGTTGAAAACCTTAAATAAGTTAAGCCCTTTTACAAATAGAACTCTAAATGGAAACCAAAATCATTAATTGGTTCATGTTTCTTTGCAATAAAGTGTAGGTATTTTACTTTTACTTTTTTTACTATACATTCTTATTTTATAAACAGGACCAAATTATTAAAATATTAGTACTTAAGTACTTATTTAAATAACTAACACTAAATTAGCTAAAATTAAAAAAAATATCTAAATAAATTAGATCTGCATCTTAATAAACCTATTATACTATTTATATATTTATTCCAGTTAAAACGCCGAGCAGTTTTTTTGTTTAATTTACGGGGTAGGGTATGAACGGGGGTAAACATTCTTGCATAAGTAATCGAGGTGCTCGTTACCTCTTTGAGGTTCAAGGAAGAGCTTACTTTGTTAGAATAGACACAGTGGGTCCACACACATTGTTTCCAGGAAAAAAAATCTCAATTTAAAAAACCAACCAACTGCCTGATGTGATTGTGTCTTCCCTCTCGATTAATTCTTTATAAATAGAGTTTATAAATCGCAAATAATAAGTTTATGGGACCGTGTGCTCAACGGAATGAAAGTCAGCATGTTGATGCGAAGATGAAATGTATTTACAATATTTCGATGATGAAAGGAAGAAGAGTGACAGCACGAGTATGAGCAAAGCGGTGGCGATTGTTTTGAGACGTCAGCAGCGCGCGCAGACTGCACAGCGCGCATGCGCCGTCATTGTGGCGCGATGCCGCCACAAGTTAACTAAATAAATTAAATAACTAAATATTGACTATAGGTATTTCATGAAGTGAAAACTGAACTAATTTTAAATTTTTCAACACTGATGTAAGATGCATCAGCATTATGTTGCCTGTCCTGTCTATATAAATACATAATAATATTAAATTTCTTTTATTATTGAAGTACTATTTTGGTACAGATTTGTCCTTACTTTGTAGTGAATACTAAAATTAAATAGGTACGTATTTAATCATACTTTAATGATATTTATAGAGGTAGATACTTACCTTTAGGTAAAAAGAACTCTTACGAAAACAGGACCGATGCTCCGTAGATAGCTTAACTGGTTACCTACTCATAAATCTAAACGTTATTATAAAAAAAACCTATCAAGTTAATAATCACTTACAAAATAATTATTACCATTTGTAATTAATTATAAAAAAACTATTGGTGATTGCCATAACTGAAAACCAAGACACAAACTACAAGATACTGAAAATAAACATTCATTCGTCTGTTCTGTTACATGTTCATTTGCATTGGTCACAGAAGAGATCTGTCCTCCGAGATACAAGAACTTCCTAGTTCGGAGGTCAGCGTGTATTGTAAACTAACTTGCTGCTCACTAATTTTATTTAGTTTAATATAACCTATGCTTAAGTTCCTACTGGTGTATGGACTTTGTCATCTTACCGCACAAATAAACTTATTCTTATTCTTGTCCGCCACAGGCCCGCATCCGAACCACTGGGCACTTTGGGTAATACAAAGATCATTAGACGAGTTGCGCTATAAATACAAGCTTGCGCACCGTACAACCCCCCAGTACACCACTCCCGACTAACGCGAAATTAACCCCAAACTGCAGCAAGTGCCGAGAACTTCGGCATACTTACTCGTAGATAAGAAATAACCCAAGCCTTAACTCTTTCGGCGAGATACTCGTTATGGTTTAATAGACACGATTACTTTGGTTGATGAGTTGAGTTTAAAAAAACGGCCAAGTGATATCGTGAATATTTCATATGTCACTCTTCTGCACTATACTGCCGGTAACCTATTAATAATTCTTCTATCGCCTAGGTTGCCTGGAAGAGATCGCTCTGAGCGATAAGGCAGCCTTTGTACACTTGTAACGATGTCGACTTCATCGTCCATTGTATAAACCTCCTTGCCGTCAATTTCAACCTCATTGTTAGCGTTTATCTCACCTGGCATTGGTGTTGGCATTTTCATTTCTTCATCTATATTTTCAAAATTTAAATCATATTCCCATTCCATTTCTAAATTCCATTATTCCGTTAATTTCATAGTTTTTAATTATTCTCTCTGTATTTTTGTCCTGAACGGAGGTTTCTCCGTTTTATAAAATTGTCTCCAACTACTACCTATTTTCTACTAATGTGTTGTTCTGTCCCTGATATATATAATATCTACTGTTATCAAGTTTCTTCTTAAATTTTTTCTCTGTCATATTTATTATAAGTGACGAAGTTGTACCTTGTTCCGTAGAGAATCCCTAAAAATTGATATAATAAAATAGCTGG
Source organism: Hofmannophila pseudospretella (assembly GCA_947369225.1). Taxonomy (NCBI): domain Eukaryota; kingdom Metazoa; phylum Arthropoda; class Insecta; order Lepidoptera; family Oecophoridae; genus Hofmannophila; species Hofmannophila pseudospretella. The sequence goes on from OX376325.1 coordinate 5,188,967, forward strand.
TCTGGATCTTACTTGTCCTTTTGGTAATTATCAGATAAAATAATGAACCGAAGAGGCGACGTGACAGGGTTACTGGTTTGTTTCAGAGATATAAATGAAATTAAATGAAACAGACTAACCGTCAGTTGCACGAAGCGCCCTTAATGATAATTCTTCATGAAAATACTTGCTATCCTTTTCTACGTCATAGATCTAGATAGTGTTCACAGGAGAGTTAAGAAAGCTTTAACATTAAGGGTGTTTCTAGCAATACAGAGTGAGCCACATCACAAGCCACATAGGACAGACGTTTGGTGTGGACAAGGCGCGGGCGGGCCACGTGACCTTAGAATTTTGAACTGTAAGCAAATGCCGAATAAAGTTCACTTTTGATTACCAGCATAAGCATGACCGCCTCTTCCGCGTCGCTTCTAAATGTTTTGTGGCAATCAATAGTAAATTTTAAGGTAGATTTGCACCTACATTTAACCCTTGTTTAACTTGTAGCGAATTGTCTATGCTTTTCATGCAATAATGAACCTGGGTTAGTGTTAACACGAGAGTAACGGTTGGTGCTAGACGACCTTAATAAAAAGAGTTTGGACACCCCTAACTAAATGTTGCGTTCCTTTACAATCTGAATATTAAATCTGTCTAACAACCTAAGCTATTTAATTGAAAATAATTACTTACATAAACATTCGTACATCTGGGGCCCATATTAAATCCCGCTGAAAAATCATCGCGCTTCGTCAGCAAGGCATAGTACGCATTTCCCTGACATATTAAACCGCGGGCCAAATTAAAATGTAAAACTCGCCCGAGTCACGCCCTTGTGGAGTGAATAAGATAAATGGGCTCAGAACCACTGAAACGTTCGTTTTGCGTAACGCCAGGGTTGTAAGCAGGGTGGGGATCAAGTTTATTACAATTTGGTAGCTAGGTAAAGTCTAGTTTTTTGGCAACCCGCACTGTCCCACTCGCTCGTCGGTGGCCTAGTGGCTAGGACGTCGGACTCCCATGCGGGAGGTCCGGGTTCGAAACCATGCAATGCCATGTACCAATGAGTTTTTCCTGTTTTTCCTATTACAGAAGACTTACGTACATTTACCGATTGCTCTACGGTGAAGGAAAACATCGTGAGGAAACCTGCATGTCTGAGGAAATTAAAAGTTTCCGAAGGCGTGTGAAATCCACCAATCAGTACTGGGCCCGCTCGGTGGATCATGGCCCGTACCCCCTTGTGCAAGAGGAGGCCTGTGCCCCAACAGTGGGGACATTAATAGGCTGATGATGATGATGATGACGGTCCAACTGCTGGGCAAAGGCCTCCCTCCAACTTCTCAATGTGTCCCTATCTTGTGAACCCTCCGGATAGTTTCTGCGAAAACCATCATCTAGATCGTCACGCCATCTTCGCGACGCCTCGAATTTTTTCGAGTGACTCCACTCGGTGAGTCTTTTTGCCCACAGATCGTTTGACATGCCTACATAGTTTACATAATCCAGTAGGTATTCCAGTCCCACAAACCAGCAGATTATTTCATTACGCTTTCATTCACTCGTTCCAGCAATCGAACAAAAAAGTCATTACAGTTGATTGGGATTATGTTCAATTTTTATTCCGCTGGGAAGTAGCTACTGCATTGCGGGACTGGAATGCCTACTGGAATAATGTAGACTACTGTACCCACAATTATACTCATCGGTACCCCTAACGGTATAGATACCCTGCTTACATGCCTATGTTTCGCTTTAAAGGGTAAGCGTGCCAGCGTAAAAACCGCCACGTCCTCCCACATAGGTTCCTCTATTGATATTATATTGAGGAGGCGACGACAGTGACCACTGAATTTACGGTAGGTACTTATCAGATGCCCCTCAGTACGTCTGCTTTCCTTCAATTATCGGGAGAGGGGCAACCCAAGGGGGGTCCCTACCTGACTACGATCCTGCTACGCGAATGTAACCGTCGACTTTGCGTGCCTATCACAGAAATAAATTAACCGGCTTGCATCCCACAGTGTTTCGCTGAAATCGAATTGATTCCATTCTCTTTGTAAATAATATGTTTTGATAAAAGTTGAAACCTTTTTCGAGTAGCTTTACAATGGTTAAACGCTTTGAAGTAAGAATTATAATATGATAATCTGGCGACGATCGACGTGACTATTTATTTATAAAATACGTAAAATAAAACGACAAAAAGACTTTAATTTATTTTTATTTCGGTTTTTATTTAAAGTTTAATACACCAATCATGTGTAGGCACAGGCTCTTTTACCCTTTAAACGGAAACGCAGCAAAGAAAATATTGCTGCTTTGCGGTACACATCAGGGTCTACTTGCAACCCATCAGCATTCACATGAATTTTGGCATACACTGTAATATGTTTCAAAGTTTAACTACAACTAAATGAACACAACACCACGAAGGATAGAGCTTTCAGGCTAGATCATAACAAATATGGTCGGCAAAGCACCACTGGTCAAACTTTACAGCTCTACTTAGCCAGAGCCGTGTTATTTCACTTTGAATCGTGTTATTCCGTTTCGAGCTCCCGCCAAATAACTATCAAACAACTCTATACAACTTTCGCAATACGGTAGCGCTCTATAATTTACTTACGTATAAGCATGAAAAGCTCTACTAATTAAACGAGTCAAACACTAACATTATTACATGGATCAAATAAATCGTCGATACAATGTCGTCTCGGTAATATCGATGTAATAGCTTTCTATGAATAAGAATAGTTTATTTGTGCGGTAAGATTACAGTGGAGTAGAAACTTAAGCATATGTAATGTTTTCTTTATTTCTATTCTTTCTATTCTTTTTTTTATATGTGAGCAAATAAATTTTAATTCATTCATTCATTCTTTCGCACTAACGTTACTTCGGTGAAATAAAACTTAGAAGTAATAAACCATTGTACTATTTGAGCTAACGATTGATAATGTTCGCAGTAAAAAGTTTAGAACAAACGGGTTTCGATTTCACGTAGGGAACCCGTGCCATCAGGTCTTATATGTTTTCAAGCTGGGCAGAGAAGAGAAGAAGAAGAAGAAACCTGGAAGAGATCGCTCTGAGCGATAAGGCCGCCTTTGTACACTTATGCTATGTTTCCTTTCCTATGTAAATTTCTTGTGTGCAATAAAGTATCTATCTATCTGGGTAATAACATATTTATTTACTTACATTTCGATAGTTATAGGTAGGTATCAATTTATCGCCATATGTAGCTATTAAAAAAGCCTTAGAATATAGAAGTTCATTATATTGTAAGTTAAAACATAGGTAGGTAGGTACTTAGATTTAATTAAACATCTTTCAAAGCAAAGCGTACCTAAAACAAATGTTTTCCTTTCATGTTAAACATTAAGATTTATTGCTTACTTCCAAAAACTGATATTAAATTTTGATTCTTCAATTAAAGCAGCTTTACTTTGAAAGGTCTATTTTTATTATTTCGTCTCCATCACGTCTCCATAATTTCCCGGCAACTAAGTGATAAATATTAAAACCGTTTTAATGTAAATGTAAGTATAAATATAAGTATTATCAGCTTATATATAGCGACTATTGGAGCCAGTACTGTACAGCAAAATGTAGTCTGTAAACTATGATTATTTGTAGGTAATTTGTAATCACAGAAAAAGATTACTAGTCAGCAGTCGTAGACAAAGATAATCATTGAGTTTTTTTTAGTTTATACCTTTATGGTATTGACAGATTTATTTTATATAGTTATTCTATGGTACAGGCCTCTTCTTACACGGGTGGTATTCCAATAATTTTACCTAGAAAAATTGTTATACCCGTCAATGTGCTAGATATTTTAACTGCGATGAAACCTGTTACTTTCTGCAAATAGTACACGAACAGTAGAAAAATACTGAAAGTGAAAAAAACACGGAATAGTCCTGTGTAGTTTAATGTAGGGGAAGCAAGATCCAACCCATTTACAGGAGCCGGGTCTTACTAAACGTTAGCGTCCGACTTGCTCCGACGTAATTTACGATAAAAATATTTCCACCTTAGTCTGCCTTTATGTACGGCGGGAAATAGTGGCTGAAACTTTGCAGGAATCGCGGAGGTCGCCTGAATACCGAAGGCAGGCGGGGTGAGAATAAAAAGCGTCTGCAAGCTTACACGTGACTGCACGTTTAGAAATATTGTAGGTAAGTATTTTACTTGCAACGGAATGGGTATGTAAACAGGACTCTATTTTAAGAAAGTACAATTGTAGAGTTTCTCTTAAGATTCTTGCCAGGATAGTGTACTAACTATAAAATTCTCTTTTTGTAGAGTTTGTTTAAAAAGGGCTTGAATTTTTGGGTAAAAATTCAAAACCTTAAAAACAAACTTTACATACGAGTACTTACAACTGATATATTACTTTTCTATTTGGTGCATTACAATCATGAAGAAACTAACGTAACGGCCGCCCCTAGGGGAGACTATTTTCTTTCATCCAAGATTATACGTAGGTACTTACTCGTAGCTTGTAAAATATTATCTCCTACTGTGACTCTGGTGAATATCTCGTTGCCAGGTCAACCGTTTAGTCATTTCTCAAATAAATTCGTCCAGTTAATATTCTCAACCTGATATTTTTATGGAATTTTTTACTCAATATTCTAAAAGCCGTCTCAACGCCTACTTAATTTTATTAGTTTACTAGCTGCGCCCCGGCGGCGCCTTCACTAGCCTCGTTTTTTTAAAACTTAGAAACCTTCCGGGCGTGCGCACAACAACTTCCCAAATTTTCATCGCAATCGGATGATTGGCATAAGAACGCATAGAGAACAAACAAGGAAACATTCATTTTTATAGCTGCGCTCGCGGCAACTTTTTTTTTGTTCAATAACCTTCACGGGCATGCGCACATCAACTTAGCAAAGTTTAGTATAGGAACGCATAGGGGACAAACAAAGAAACATTAATTTATATATATGTATATATATATAATATTATATATAGATTGTCTACGAAATTTAATAATCGAAATGTAAATTAAATTAGTGAGTATTAAAAGATCTGTAATCTCAGATTATACAGATTACTCACCTAAGGTCGTCTTGCGCGAATCGTTAACTCAGGGTTAACTTACTAACCTGAGCTACATAGAGAGTTAAATATAGGTATCTTGTAGGTGCTTAGTAACGTTATTTGTGAGGATAATATTCGATAAGATAAGATGAGATGGCATTTTTTGGCTAATGTGAGTAAAGAGGTTATAATATTATATTATATGATAAAACTATGGAATGGAATATGAGCAATTACTGACAATTATATGTTTAAAAATATTTTGAAAGTCACATTTAATAAAAGAAAATTAATTTCATTCTTATTATTATTTGGCTCTTTCATATTTTTTCTAACTTCTAATAGCCAGCTTGATTTTCAATACACTCTTAAAAATGTTAAGGTTATAAATTCCAAAATAGTTTTCAGAAGTGTATTGTGAACTTTATAAAGAACTAGCCATGCCGGACTGAAAAAATGTTTTTAATTGCCATATAACCAGAAAAGAAGTATTTTTACTTTTTCTTTAAAAAAAGCGGCATATCATGCTGCTAGTACTTTGCAAAACTAATAAAATCTATTTGGTAAAAACATTCAATCAATTCTTTAGATTAAGTATAAATTCATATTTATTCATATTTTTTTAGAAAAGAATTTAGAATATGTAATTCCTTGATGTAAAGTTATATTTACGTTTATGGGATGTATAATATATAAGTAAAATATTACACATAAAATTGATTGGACCTACCATAATAGTTACCAAAAAATGATCGTAAGACTGTACTGCGAATATATTTTTCTGGCGATAGGCGAAAGTGTGTGGTTAGTACATTCATACCATTTTCATTATATAGGTTATAGAATTGCGGGGAAAAAACGCAGTGCGAACTTTACCAGGGCGACTTGAACAACAATTGATTTTTGGTAATTCGGAAAACCATACAGAGTAAATACCTAACGTAGAATTAAAAATTCAATTTGATTTGCCATTTCGCACCATTAATAGGTAAGCAATAGTGTACAGCGGAAAACACATCAAACTATACTCTGTGGATCGCTGTCGCAATACATTTTTTTGTTATGATTTTTTGAGGGGTGTTTGGCGGGAATGTCGCTGGAGAAGGTTCTACGGTGTTTATTTTATTGCTCAAAAATTGTTTTCTGGTGATCTTGATAGCTTAATATCATGTAATATCATGTATCATGTGTATCGGTGTAGTTTTGTCTAGCAAACTTCAGTATCAGTAACAATGTGTTGAACTCTTAAAATAAACGTCTCGTTAGTGGTTTGTTATGTAGTTTCACCCTGTGATTCTGCGGCGGGCCATGAGAATTCGCCAGAAGTTTCTGTTTTTTTCTAGGTAGACCGGTTGAAATTTCCGCCATAACTCCTACGAGTGTTAAATTGTGTCTACACCACAATATTTTGATGCTGAAAAACTAAAAACTGTTTTAAATCGCTTAATGTTTAGGCTGATGGCCCGTGTTGCCAATGCCTTGTTAAATAAATTAAAAAAAAATACTCTGTGGATCGCTGTCGCAATACATTTTTTGTTATGATTTTTGACATTCATAAGAATGTATCATGTAAATGTTAAAACGACAAAGTACCAAAGGGTATAAACCTGATGTGTTGGCTAGACACTATACTTCCCTAACTTAGGTAAATACGTGTAACTTACCTATTTATGTGAGTAGCTACGTGCAAACCGTGGGATTCACTAGCTGAGTGCTCATAAAACTCTTTTAGCGAGGAATGCCTTTTCTAATAAAGCGGGAGGTAAATCTCGCGGTAGGAGTAAGTCTTACTAAGGTCTTACTAAAGCGAGTGGGGTTTACTTATGCTAGTAATGTAAGCGCTGCAGCGCTGCAGGGGTTTTATTCGTAGACATTTACAAATTGTTAGCGGAGCTTTAGAAGCCATGAATTTTACTCCGGGATGAATAATCAATGGTTTTGATTAAAGTTTGTTAGGTACTTTGTAGTTATATTCACGTGTAGTAGTATAGAAGGGAGTTGTCTATAGAAAGAAATAAAAAAAGAAATAAAAAAAGAATTTATTCGCAATAGCGCACACATACAAACAATTAGGTACAGAAGATAAAAAAATTAAACAAACATATTATAAAAATAAATAAACAAAAGTAATTAAGTTTGATGAAGGTGGTGTGCAGTACCGGAAAAAGGGGACTGCCTATAGGCTTTAACCAGAAAAGATTTTTGAGTCGCAATTTATTTTCAAAGTAGCTCCACAGAGTAATACATAGGCACTGAGTAGAAACACAAAATATGAACGTCCCAACAGTGTAACAGTCACGTGTGTTTTCATATAAATCAATGCGAAAACATGACGATTCAAGACGACATCGACGCCACAGTAACTAGATCAGCGTAGCAGCGATTTTCCGGTTTAGTTCGTACACCGCGAACTGTTTTGCGCAGTTAATAATATTAAGGTCAAGTTAAGGCGTCCATTTTCACTAACCTCACACTCAAACCGGACATATTTAGCTGTTTTAGAATTTAACGCGTTCATTTGTTATTTTTACGCATCAACCCTTATGTCAAGTGCTGTCACCCTGTATTAGGGTGTATATACATGGTGTATTTTAGGATTATAAGTCATTATTTCACTTTAAGAGCGCGAGAGTGAGAGTTCATTTGATCTAGGTACTTAAGTAGTCACATTGTGATTATCTTGTAAATATTAGGCGACAGCGAAATTGAATCAAAATTAATCAAATAATGTTGAATAAATCTAGAATAAACACGCGCACAATAGTACTTAAGAAGTCAGTAAAAATAAATAAATCCCCTTATTATAATTGCCTTTTGTTGAAAACTACTTCACAATAAAAACAGAGTACGAAAATGAAGTCACTTGAATATTTTTTTTTAAATTAAACACAATTTCTTTCTCCTTAGCTTTAGGTGCCTCCTAGGACCATATCCAGATCTAATACTTTGTCTTATTTATATTTATTAACATTATAATCATAAAATTTATAAAAATACCCGTAATAAAAGTACCTGCCTACCTACCCTAGAATTAAGCAGCTCTATAATTATTACAAAACATATCTGTCCATAAATTTTGCGATCTGACCCAGATGCTGATCCCTGTCAGTATATAAAGTCGACTTGTTAACTTCAACCAAGAAATTGTTCACTTCAAACAAGATCTTAGTCGTATCTATCAAGTACTTTGTTCAAATGAATAAAAAATACTTTCTTTCAGTGTACCCTCCTGTAGGTTTTTGTGAGGGTTTTGGCCCAGAACAGTACTGACCGGAAGCATTCATGTGTAATGTAACAGCTCGGAATCGATCATTATATCACTCAATACGTCGTATGTAATGTAATGCTGTACCGCGCCATGCTGGCCATGGAGAGTTGATTTGTTACATACGAATATGCTCCCGGTCAGTACGCTCATTTAAACATACAAACATACATATCGTATGAAACAACATTACCCTCCCTTTGCTTCGACATAGTCGGGAAGAAATACAAGTGGACACGAATCCTAAATCGTTTTATAAAATGTTACCGGACCTAATCAGGTGTCAGTCTAACCGACGCGGGGACATCGCTCGTACACGTCACTGTGACACCTCCAAATAAATAAATTACAAGCCCGAGTGGCCGAGTGGCTGACCCTTCTAAACCCCGGCCCAACAAATAGAACAATTATCCAACCCTTTGCGGCACAGGTATATTTATTATTGACGCAAAAAGGTTGGCTGGCCACTGCTACTCAGCAATGTTGAACGTTTGCTCTCGATCCCGACTGTCCGTCAAGTCTATCATTTGGCCTGTCGCGAATTTAGACTGAAAAATAAGCTTGGAATAGCTTTTTACCCTGCCACTCTTGATGTATCGTGATCCATACATCAGGATAATATACCCTTTGGTACTTTGTTTGCACGTGTGAATAAATATTGTGTTTCTTGACGTTCTTGACAATCGTTTCATCGTCAAGAAAAGATAACAAAAACTTATTGCGACAGTGTTCTACACAGTATAGCCTGTTGTGTCTTGTCTTCCACTGTACATCTTCGTTTCCTTTGTGTGGGAGACAGTTCAACATAATTAATTATCTAAACATATCTCCTAATTGTTATGAATACATCCCTAAAAGGTTATTATCCTCCGGTGAAGCACGATTCTAATTTTAAAGTGGGTTTAAATTTAAATAGACGAGATGTATCTCGATGTAGTTCAAAATAGATCAGCTATTTATAATTCCTTTCAACTACTTTTCAAATAGGATTGCATTACTATTCCGTTGTTACATGTTAGGCGTCGTTAAGTCATTAAATCGTTCCCTTTTACTCGTGTATTACATGATACAGACAGTGACAGGAAAGCCTACTAGCTTTGTATGTCTTGATCTTCGTTCTTCCGTTTTGGGTGTTGGAAACTAAGAGTAAAGGTACTGACATACATACTTGAAACTAGCATGCTCTTGTACTAGTTTCGTGCAAATGCTACTAACTAGCATGTGTATTAAGCACCTGCTAGTAATGAGCATGCTACTAAATCGCAAGCCGATTCATTTTCTAGCATGCTACTTGATGTGCGGGTGGAAGGGGGTGTGCTCTCTAATGTGTTAGCGAACAATAGGACGACTTCGTTGAATTCATTTCGCATAAAACTGTCATTAATAGAACGTTGATCAGTTTTGGTTCACTTAAATGAGTATAATTTTCAATTTCGTATAGCGTAATCTCGTCCATTTTGATAGAAATAGCATGCTAAATTAAAGCAAAAGTGAACTGCCATGAGCATGCTTATAAGCATGATTTTTAACGTGCTACTCAGCATCTATATCTGTACTTTAAAGGCAGTACCTTTGGTCTTGGTTCCCAACAACAACTAGCATGTTTTTGTGCTAGTTTCCAGCAAATGCTACTAACTAGCATGTGTGAATAGCACCTGCTAGTAATGAGCATGCCGATTTTGAGTACTGCTACTAAATTGCAAGCCGGTTGATTTTCGAACACGCTACCTGCGGTGCAGGTGGAATTGGATGTGCGTTTGAACAGGTTTGCCTGCTGCTACCTGAGGCGCGCGTGGAAGAGGGTTAAAACAAGCATGCTTATCTCAAGCAAATGTGTACACATGTTAGTTTTAAGCAAGGGGGCCATCCATAAATATCATTACATGAATAATCCGTCACATGAATATCATTATTTTTGGAGCCCCCTCCTTGTCACATTTCTGTGACCCTCCTACCCTGGGGTGACGTCACTAATTTTGTAATTTTAAATTAAAACAGCACTTCCTAAATTATTTCTATTTAAAATCTTTTTTCATAAAATCAAACATTTTAAACAATTTACCAAACATCAAATCAAATAAACGATACAAAATTTAATAATCTTGTGTCCATGTACTTTGAACCCATTCCTTTATATTATTTGTGACTTCTTCTTTTAGATTTACGCATGTGACGTCACGAAGCTTATGACTCGTCTCCTCCCTTGTCACACGATGTCACACTATGTTAACGTGTGACGTAATTTATGGATAGCCCCATTATGTGCATGTGTGTAACCTTTAAGCTTATAGGTAGGTATTTTTCTGCAAAATGTAACTTTACTACTAAAAATATAACTTTTCCGGAAAAATAATTTGACCCATCTCTACAGTACCTACCTATAACGAATAGAGTTTTAACACACATATTATACACACGCGGTTCGGATGCCAGTACGTTTAAGAGATATTATGTGTTTTGTAGGCTTTTGGGATGAAATAAAGGAGAAATTAATGGAAATTTCTTTAAGTAATTATATTTTTCATGGAAAATTTTCCTCTCTACTGAAGCTACATTCCACGTATCTTTGTCGTGATTATATTATAGGTAGATAATAGGCAACGAACACTCAAAATGTAAGTACCTACGCCCCTCCATCACATTAACATGATGAAGCAGACAGGGTCTGAAGGTACCATACATATGAAGGTAGCGCGATAAAATCTCAGATTTGTTCTTGTCTAGGATATGCGTATTCGGGACTTGGATAAATGTTCTTAAATCGTGATTCGACTGCGCGATGGTTGTGTGTAACTTCATTTAATGGAAGGAAGATGTATGGTTGACGGAATGTTATGGAGAAGCGGTTATAGTATAGCGTCGAACATAGAGAACATAGAGGAGTGCTACAGCGTATGGACGTTTTCACATTAGACGATAACGATATCGTTAGTTGTCGAATCTCATATTATATAATATATTTAGTAGATTCAATTCGTTCAAATCGTCTCGCTATTTAAAAATGCCGCACGCGCTTGCACCGTTGTTAGTCAAATGTTGATAGTTTAATGTTGATAAATCAAGGATAGGTTTGTTTAAAAGTCCATTCGCTTAAATTGTCTCGCTATTTGAAAAGCGTGCGCGGGTGGCATTTTCAAAGAGCGAGACGATTTACGCGAATGGACGCTACTAGACGCTTTTCTCGAAGAAATAGCTTAAGCTATAAGGCCGCCAATTGTATTTGTATTTTGTATCTTTTCTTCTGTTCTGTATTTTTGTCCTGTATGCAATAAAGGATATTTGTACTGTATTTGTATGTCATCCACGACACCATATATATCGGTGTCGTAATCGTCTAATGTGAAAACGGTCTATGGGGCGATTTATTTTTCTTCATTTAAGATCATCAGAGACGAGGCTAGGACCGTGGATATACCCATATCGGAAGTCGGGGTTCGATTGCAGGTAATTTTTTTCTTTTTTAATCTATTTTTTTGTGGTTTCGACCCATTGCAAGTCATGTCATTGTTTATTCTCGTTTTTGGAGAGATTGTAGTAAGTAGAGATACTCGTACATTTACTGTTTGTTCCGAAGGCCTGGAACCTTTCCGCATGAATGAGGAAACTTGGAATTGACTTTGCTATATTAATTAAAATTAAAGGTAGCTAATTACTTTACTACATACTATGATAGATAGATTTAATTAATTACTGGACATACTTACCTACTATATTTCAGCTCTACATTATATCATGTTGAAGGTGGTATGAGAGTGTGCAGAGTAGTGCAGTCAGCACCACCCTTTTATCTATTTCTGCCGCAAAGTAGCAATTCTTATATTGCTGTGTTAAGTAAGAGTAAGAGAGCCAGCGTAATTACCGGCACATGAAGTACTCCATCAGAGCACGGTTGTCCATAAGAGCGTCGGTAGCCTAGTGGTTAGGACGCCGGAGTCCCATGCGGGAGGTACGGGTAAGATACCATGCAATACCATGTAACATCGTGAGGAAATCTGCATTAAAAAGTTTTCGAAGGCGTGTGAAATCAGCACTGGGCCCGCTCGGTGGATCATGGCCCGTACCCCCTTGTTCAAGGGCAGGCCTGTGCTATAACAGTGGGGACATCAATAGGCTGATGATGATGATGAAGTACTCCATCTAAGTCGTCAAGGTTAGCTGAGCTTCGAAAACCCTCTAATAACATTATAGTGAAGTGAGATATCTATGGGCTGTTTTCTCGTTTGCCTACCTAATACAATAAAAAATATCTGGATGTAAAATCAGTAAGGTAAGAATTATTATTAAGTTTCCATGTGGGAAGTAATACTCGTAAAGGTCATAAATTTGTAGTTTCCAAATAAATAAACGCCTACGAATAACTCGCACGATGTGGGCACAAGATAAATACATTTATGTAGCTCTTAGTAATACACATAACAGTGTTCAAATTGATGCCAAATAATACATGCTTAGTTATTTGCGCCTCGTACAATCACTTCGGTAGCAAGAGAAAATGACAAACAATTAAAATGATGGATTCCTCGATGAAACTCCCTCTTGTTGTATATTAAGCAAATTGACTTGGCGACAGTTAGCATAGTGGTGTACCGAACCGGTCCTGGTCTTGTCTAGACAATTTTAGAGGAACCAAAGATAATACGGGTAATGTAGCTAGTAATAGTAGTAATAGCTTTAAATGAGAAGTAGTCAAGTTGTAGAACGTTTTAGGATATTTTATAAGTAAGTAATAATTATTACCCTAGACATCCAGGGAGGCAACGTCGCCAGTGTCCAGGGGACCATGGCGCTCTCAGGAAATCTACAGATGACGTATTAAAGTATCTTTGTTTTTTTATTTTGTGTACTTACAAATACAAATATACTTTATTGCACACCCGCAAACATACAACATAAAGAAAGGTACACTATAATGTGCAGAAGGCGGCCTTATCGCTTTAAGCGATATCTTCCAGGCAACCCTCAGGTGATGGAAAAAAACATATGATACATAATATACTCAAATAAATAAATAACAATAATAAACAATGCAAACCCTTGCAAGTTGCAATGCAGTAGTAATAATATTACGTAATTACTATAATATATGCAGAAATATAATATAATACTTAATATATAATCAAAAATATAATAAACAAATATATAACACACATCATAAACACACATACATTTGTGCTGTATACAATAGAATATTACAATATATATAGTAGGCCTTGCGCCTTCTATACGTTAATTCGAATGATCTGTAATTTGAGAAGCGAAACAAACATTTTAAAAAAAAGCGGCCGGCCGGTGGCCATTATGGTATCAACTTTAACCATTTATTTTAATTCAAAATCCTGTTAAATGATTTTTAAGTGTTAAACTTTAAAACCAATGATTTTTAATGTTTTTGAAACATTGTTAGAACTGTTATCTAACAATGTTTTTAAAAACAGTGTTAAAACTTTAAACAGTGGTTTTAGGTTTGTATTTCCCATCACGACAAGGCGCGTCTTATAATTTCTGAAATTGCTTTCATATTTTTAGACGCTTTTTTCCTGTAATCTGTTCACGAAAGCATGGATAACGAAATAATTATCTAACAGCTGATAATAAGGCCTAGTCTCAGTAGTCAAATACTGATATTTCAGACATCAAGGTCTACCAACAATGTTGCCTGATTTATTTTTTATTTACTTACTTAATTAATTGCGAAGATATTGCTATTGCGTATGTAATCTAATTTGATAGGTAATATTAGTATCTTAGGTTTAAAGATATTTATTCACATTAAAGACATATTGCCACTTACATGTGAAAAAGACTTAAAAAGATGCATGTTCGCTACACTATTCACTAACACTATATATTATAGGTATATAGTTAGTGGAACGCAACGCACTAAAATTGTGGTACCAAAGCTGGTATTATGATAATGACGGGAGCAAACCACCTTTCAAAAAAACAAACTGCGCTAATTTTTGCTTAAATGCATTTAAGGAATTTGTGTTTTTAATTGGTGAAGGTAGATTATTATAATAGCGCGCACCCTCGTATGTAAGCATTCGTTTGCCATAGTTCGTTCTCGTCTTTGGCAGAACTAAATAACTAGCACGTCTCGTGCTGCGTTTAGTTACATGTTTTACTTGAGTAAGTGATATGGATGTGTGAATGACTTTGGTCAGTATCTTACGAATTAGAATACACGCGTGGTAGAAGTATAGCTGTTTTGAAAGTTTTATTACATCCAAAGATAATAAAACAAATAAAAGGATAATAGTTTCCTTTCATTTTTTCCTTCATTGTAGGTCTTATAAATATATGCACACGTTTCAACACAACTTTACCCAATGGGTGTAGCAAACTCCGGAGAAACGTTTTTGAGAAATAAGAAGGTTTACAGAGTTCTTTCAATTCAATTTAAAAATTAGTATTAAAGCTTGACCAGATATAAAAACCTTCGCCATATTGCGAAATTAAATGAAACAATTTTTTTATTGCGATCTCCATAACACAGATTATACAGGATTTTTACTTACCGGACATATTCGTAGAAGCGTGCAGCGAAAACAGAATATAGTTTGTTAAATTTTGATGAAAATATTGAAGGCGGCTTTCATATTTTGCTATCGTAGACCTTGTACTCGTATAGAGACAGATATGAAGGTTACCTTGAAGATAAAAGAATACTCTACCTAGCTAACTAAATAACTAGGTCATCCATATTATAATCTTTATTTTAGCCCTTCTATCATCTGTTTTATACCTACTAGGTTTATGTGTGATCAGGCATCACCCAAGGCGCGTCCCCGAGTCCAACTTATTAAAAGCTGTTTTTTGTAAATGTAGGGTCTTCTTCTTCTTCTTAGTAGTTTTCCTCATTGCTGAGGGTCGTGATCATTCTAAGAAATTAATCACATAAAACGACTCTCTTGGCATAATTAATGAGGTGGTTGCCACTGCCTTCCCCATTTCACACACTGGTTATCTCAGTGGGCAGGTTTCCTCACGATGTTTTCCTTCACCGTCAGAGCAGTCGATAAATGTACGTAAGTCTTTCGAAAAAACCGAAAACTCATTGGTACATGACATTGCATGGTTTCGAACACGGACCTCCCGCATGGGAGTCCGACTTCCTAACCACGACGCCACCGATGCTCTAAATGTAGGGTAATTACCTAATTAAAACTGCTATATACTCCTTAAAAGTGGTATATTGACTTCTTATTCAGATTTCAGTAGGAAACAGACTGATAATTATGCTTTTACATGGTCAGATGAATAGAAACCGACCCAATTTTATGCTGTGCTAAATAAATTAACATTTAAATTGTTTTGCCCTTAGATTTGCATCACAAAGAGACCGAAAACCACCATGGGAATGACGGGACAATAAATAAGGAGCCAGGCCGCAAACTTAGAAAACAAAAAACAATGCTCAGGTTCAGATATTTAAATTAAATAGACCCACAAAGGAGCAGATTTAACTCAGATCACTTAGGAGATTTAACATACCTAGCAATACAGACCTGAACGACATCATCCGCCGTGCCTTTGCCACCGCGGGTGCGCCAGCCGTGTTGGAGCCCAATGGTCTGGCTCGCGATGACGGTAAAAGACCCGACGGTATGACACTCGTGCCCTGGAAGCTGGGACGGTCTCTGGTGTGGGACGCTACCTGCGTCGACACCCTTGCCCCGTCTCACCTTCCAGCCATGGCGGCGAAGGACGGGTCAGCAGCGGCATCTGCGGAGAACCTCAAGCGGCGCAACTATGCGGGCCTGGGTGGTGATTGCATATTTGCGCCGTTCGGGGTGGAGACCTTAGAGCCGTGGGGGCCTGGGCCCACTGCCTCTACGGGGAAATAGCCAAGCGCCTCGTAGAGACATCCCGGGACCAGAAGGCTGGCCTCTACTTTGCTCAGCGTATAAGCCTCGCTATACAGCGGGGCAACGCCGCCAGCCTCCTCGGGACACTCCCTGCAGGGAGCGACCTAGGCCAGGTATTTTATTTGTAAAATAGTTAGGTATTTTGTAATTTTAGCTTAAGTATTTATTTTAGTGTCATTTTAGTATTATTTTAGCTATAAAGTATACATACCTAGTAATTTGATGTTTTTTTAAAATTTGCAACCCTTACTGAATTCGTATTGAAATGTCATTGCGATTAGACATTGATGCATGAAAGTTGCTATTATATAAATTCTACTCCTTAAAATCAGACTGTACGTTGCCTCTTAAAGTATATGCATAGATATTGTGTGACCAAAACGCACATACTTACACGTGAGAAAATAGTATGGAGTATTTACTATTTTCTGGCTCTTGCAGCTTATTTTTATGGCGAAGTGTAAAAAAGTGGGATTCGCTTCTATTTCAGTTAGTGTAGGTATGAGTGATAGTATGCTACTAGGCAGTTAAAATAAAACAATGGAATAATTACAAACTGTTTGTTTTATTGATATTCTAATTATGTACATTTATTTCGTGGCAGGTACCTAACTAACAGCTGGGTACCCAAATTATAATATTAATTTAAAACTAATTATCAGCAATATTTACATAACACTCCCTAAAACTAAATAACGCTTAATAACAACATAATTTGGTTAATCTTAAGTTTAAAGTTGGAATTTAATAATCTCAGAGAATTATCGTACAATTCTAAACGGAACCAAAATATACAGTAAGTAAAACTTATGTTTATTTCATTAAAAAATAAATTTACAGAGAAATTAAAAAACAAAACTAATATTTTAGATTTTTCTACGTCATTGGTTTATTTACAGCCTATTTTATTTTACAATAATACAATAAAAGATAATTAATTATTGATATGCTTCTGAATGATTAGGTAGGTTCCTATAGGTATAATACACGTAGTTGGGCAATTCGTTTATATTCGATTTATTTCGTAGGTACTCAAATACCTACTCGACTACTCGTATTAAAAATTCATCCCTAAATCGACAAAATTCTCAAGTCGTAGGACGTCCGCGGCGGATGAATATCCATTGCTCTTTATAAAGTTAAAACGTCAACGAAAGAACACGATAACCAGCAATGTAAATCAACATCGACAACATCAGATATAGTCTGTGCCCTGAGTTCGGAATTTTAAATTATATTTATTATAAGTAATTTGTCGTATTATATTTTGGCACGATGAGTCACCTTGCTCCTAGTTATTAATTAAGTATAATAAAACTATCCCCCTACCTGAACCAAATCATTCAAGGGTAATGTTAATTTTTTTGTACTAGTACTGTAATCAAACACGACGTATTAATTATCTACATAATAAGTTATGTCGATGAAATTATATTAACAACGCCAATCAATGAATTACTTTATCAATATTGTCATCACTGAAACGGCAAAAGCTTTCGATACAATAATTAAAAGCTCAGTTGATTATTCTTGTATAATACTAATATAAGACGTTACAATTATTCTGTAAAACGCATCTGTAAACTTAAACGAACAATTTCTCAAAACATAGATTAGCACTTAGTCAATTTATGTACAATTAATAAGCTTGTTTTTTTTTACAATCGATGCTTTCGTAATACACAATACTTAGATACCTATTTTTATGCCACTAAAACATTGGCCGATCGAAACTAATACAAATAAAAAAACCTTAAATTGACACTGATTTCCATTGAGGTACTTTAAACTTATCATCTTGCGTCCTGTATTAAATTAAATACAATTCTTGTCCTAGAAATAATTGAAGAGAGTGTATGAAAACTACTAAATAGAATGTATTTAAAGTGTGGCAACACTGACATTGCGGCGAGAGTGGGGAGAGGCAAGGCTTGATGGGCGCTGGATCCCGTAGATTCCGCAGTCGGGAGCCAGTTGTTGTCGAGAACGGACTGCTCGATCACGTTTTGCATCGTATCTAGGAACAACACAAAATACAGATTTAAACTTACTATTTCCAGGGACAGCACGGTTCAAAGTAAATCCTTTAGCAACGCTGCCCCTGACGAGTTCTCCGTCGTGCTAGTTCGAGGTCCGATTTGACAGCAGATTATCTGCTAAAATGTGATAGTGATATGACCCTTGGACTATTATTTGGTGTTAAAATCAATATATTACTCATAAAAAAATTACCTACCGTATGTAGTAACGTCTGGCGTATATTTTTGCTCCGCTGGTTGTAAAGGCACCACAAATCCTATGAAAAAAAATTATTATGATTTTCCAAATAATAGTAGGTAATAATAAAGATATAGAAAAAACATCGTATGGACAATTCGGTATTAGACTTTTTTATTATTACACCAATCAATTTACATGGACATCCTGAAGAAGGTTCTAAAATATGTTTTTCGATATCTCAGCTAACATCAGAGATATTAATTATTTAAGTTAGTACTGGACAGATGCTCTGTCCCTTTTTGGCAAAACAGTTCTTTAGTAGCCAGGATCTGCTTGTATGGCGCTATTACACAGTGACGTCATGATGTAATATTGCCATTTTATTCTATTTTCTGATTTTTGATTGCATGTAGCTATTTTAGTTTTTAACGAATTCTAATTATGTTTTCACATTTGACTACCAATTTATGTCTATTTCTTCATTTTTAAGAAATGCATTTAATATTTGTTACGAGTACTTGGAAACTACCGAATTATTGACAAATGCAGCATGCAATTTTAATCATAATTACACGCAGTAAATTGCTTTTGAAATTTCAATTTTATATTAAATTGACGAACATTTCTCCAACAAATAAATTAAATTACGATGTGAACGTTTTATTGGAAAATCTGATATTTAAAACATATAACGCGAAAACAATTATTTTTGATCCATAGATAAACTATATATTTAGGTATATGGCACACCATGTTAAATTAAAATTGGCACTGTAGTTTCTAAGACCTTAGACTATCTTACATGTCATATGAGATATCAGGAACGGAAAATGTTAAGTGGCCCCAGTTCCAGGTGTAATTTTATGGACCATGGTGCTCTGCAGACATTTGGAACGTTAAGTATCTGATAATGATTAGGAAAAAGTAAGTGGATCTCATTAACTGTAAGTCGGGGGTTTCTTAAATAGAACTTAACTAAGTTAAGGTACTTTTGTACAGTGATCGGAATAGGTTAGGATAATTATCCTAAAGTTGACGAAAGGAGAGATAGAGCTTAGAGCCACACACTTTATCAAAAATTGGTTAATTGTCAACTTATTTTTGGAATAGAATCTGAGATGTGATGGTATCAGCTCTACTGTATGTCTTTTCTATTCCGATTACTGGTTATAATGTATGTAAAACACCTAATGGTCACATAGCACACCACATTAATATTTAATTTTTAATTTTTATCTTCTGTACCTTATTATTTGTTTGTGTGTTTTGTGTGCATTGGAAATAAATTCCTTCTTTCTTCTACATCGATCCCATAAAATAGTCACTATAGTTTGTCCATAAAAGTTTTGCAACATACCATTATTACTACTATTAATATTATATTCTATAATAATACTATCTATAGATGCTGCGACTATTTAGACTGGGACTCCACACCACGGGTCCGGTTCCTGCTCCGGTTCAGTTAGTTTCAACATGTGCTCCTCCTCCCCCACTTGAAATTAACGCACTGTGATTGGATGCAGCGAACTGAACTTAACCAGATGGACGGTCGGATGGAACCATACCCATGGAGCCCGAGCCTAAGTATACGAAGAAGACTTACGCGGTGGTGGCGTATACTCCGTGGTGGTAGTGGGTGGTGGCATTGTGGTCGTTGTTGTTGTTGTGGTCGTCGTCGTCGTGGTGGTTGTTGTAGTAGTTACCTTTATCTCTGTTGTACAAACAAAGTTCTTAGATACGATTTGTCATCTTTTTGATACAGTTTAGGCAACGCATAAGCCTTTAAAATGTCTAATTACAGAATGCTATCGTTTGATATGCTCTCCGCCTACGTTTTCGAAAAACCGAAAAAGTACTTAAGTCGAACCTGGATCTCCCATATTCAATCCATGTTTAGAACCATAAGATATTGTAGCATACAGGAAAACTGTTTCAATCACTTATGTAAATAGGATGTACGTGGTCGTAAACATCTCTACCATTCTGACATTGAATGAAACTAAGTCATTCTGACATGACCGGGTAGAGCTTAAAGCTTTGGAAAGTACCGAATTTATTATGAAACCTACCAATGTTATTGTTAATATACTAGAAAGTGAATGAAGCACATCAATACAACCACTTACTATTACGATACCTAGAAAAAGAATAAAATAGTAGTACCACGTTGGGCGCCAATAATGGTACAATTTTCAATCTCTTACATTTTTCTAATTTTGGAAACCTTTTTATTTTCTTTTTTCTAAAAACGTTTAATAACATATTAAAATCTCAGATATTCTACTTAAATGTGTAAAATCGTTCATCATTTTGATATAAGTATGGGACAGGAGTACCTACTTACAGTATGTGAGTTCTTACATTCGCATATCACCGTCAATAACCGAAGTCTCTATTTTACGAGCCGAATCCCTTTCCTTAACTCTTACGTTTACGGACGTAATACTGATTTGAGATTCTTTCTCATGTGTACAGTCGACAACACATCTAGCTACCTTTAGTACTTTGTCGCTTTAACATATTCGACATACTCATACGAATGTCAAGTCATCATAACAAAAACTTATTCTTGGCAAGTCCATTCTAAATTATCCGCTGCCTTCAGTGCGTTAAGCTGTTTCACGGTGAGGCCAGAACATTCACTCTTCGCATGCACGAATGCTTCACATTTATTGCATTCCAGACCTGGAGATTTCTTTGTTATCGGCTTGGCGCAATCCAAAAATTTTTTTGACATTTTAGGTAGGTCGGTAGTTAGATATATTTTTTCCCGTGATAACTTGTACGCGTGTTAACTGACAGACGCCTGGACGTGGAATGATTGTATTGTGACAGGGTTCCACAGAATATAGCTTGATGTGTCTTCTACTGTACAGTCTTCTTACCATAGAGCCTTATCGTGCCTTCAGCTGTCCCCATGTTGTTGGTAGACACGCACGTGTATGTCCCTGGGTCTTCGCTGCTGAAGCGAGAGACGGTCAGTGTCGTCCGCGCTTGGTATGGTGACAGGCGATCTTCTGTTATTTCGTATTTGCTCCTAAAAGAAAAAATAATTTAATTTAAAAGAGTAGAATTTACATTTTTATCTACTATTCATACATCGATCGATGTTAAATCGCAATATAATTTTTTATTTATTAAATCTTACAATCTAGCCTAAAAGGCTAATGAGTAATTTAAATTTAACATACACTTCTAAAGAGAATTAACTAAGACTTTGTCCACTGACATTAATTTCTTATTGTCTCTATTAAGGGTGAGCATTTTGTTCATTTATAATGGCACTATTGTCAAAAAATGAATTCTCAAAAAAATAATTAAGTAAGTAATACATATTTTAACTACATATAGGTAAGTTCTTAGTTAAATAATCGGTATTATTGTAACTTGTAGATGTTATCCTTTATTTTATTTAAAAGCACCATATATTATTACACCATGGCGTCGTACAGCGTTGGCGATCTTTGTTAATAATGCTAAATTACTGGATATTCGTACCCTGAGAGAATCATTTCCTCGCCGCTTTTCAGCCAGTAGCTAATGGCTTGAGGATAAGCTTCCACGGAGCAGACCAGTCTTGTGAAGGATCCTGTGAGTACACCTAACACTTTCGCCGCAACTATTATTGTAGGTGCAACTGTGAACAACAACCCTGTTTATAACAAGCTATCTAGACTAGACTAAATACAAGTCTACTAAACAAATTGCTTTTATTCAAATCAATCACTGGAAATCAAGAAAATGACCATCACAAATCTGGTAGATTTATGGTGGTCATTTTCTATTTCTGCAATGTTTGCATTGCAATTGATATTGAACAAGGGGCCTCTTTCTTAAGATGATTGGCCGTTAGCACTACATATCTTCACAAGTATTTTGCTAGATGGTACCAGTAACTACTTTTTTACATCGATACCACCCTGTACATAAATCTTGCCAATAATAAATCAGTTAAATGGAAGGTTAGGTTATAGGTAACATTATTCTCAGCTTTCTCGAGATAACTAGTGGCGTAATACGAGTACGACATTTTTTTTAATTTTTAAAGTGTCAATATTAATATCATCTTCTTGTCGTATTACGCCACTAGCGGCCCGGTCACCCATCCTGGTTCTGACCGCGCCCAACGTTGCTTAACTTAGACGATCACTTTCACACCATGCTCGAGGCGCTCGTAACTACAGGTAAACCGCGTAACAGGCGTATCGACTGTGGGACAAGAGGGGCGAGGGGCGGGACGATAGAGGGCGAGCGGCGGCGAGCGGGAGGTGGGGCCTGCCGCCCGCTCGCTGTCAACGCGGTTTCACTATAGGTTACGAACCCCTCATATCATAAATGTCATACTTACAGTTCACACTCAACATTATGCGTTTGCTGACTGACGGAGGCACATCATTGGATGCGATGCACAGGTATGCTCCCATCTGCCTTCTTTCCACCTTCGTCAGGTTCAAGTTCGGGCCCATAAACATGTCCACTGTGTAAAAAGAACAAATTGACAACTTTACAGAGAATATGCGTATGATAACTTGACCGAGAAAGAGCTTGTGATTTATTGATTCACACAAATTCAGATCATACCCGCCAGATTCCACTTTAATCATTTATATATTTTAGGATTAAATTAATAAAATTAGTCAATCAATGTAAAAAATTGACATTTTTACAGAGAATATTACTATGATAACTTAACAGAGAAATAGCTATGTGTATGCACATTGCACGCATACATAACCGCTTATGTGTCTAAATGCGGAAATAGGAGGCCCACAACCTATTGGTATAGGTATTTGGTATGGTGGTCCATAACTTGTGATTTATTTTAGGATTAAATTAATAAGATACCTACATAAAGATATGTTCATGTAAAGTACTTATTAGACCATTATATTCCCTTGTAGACAAAATTTCCGTGGACACTGTAATAGCTAGGTCAAAACCTTTGTGTCGGTCAGAGGTCAAAACTTTTAAATTTAAATCCTATCAAAAACATAAACTCAAGCAAACGCAGACCAACTTCAAGGGGCTTTGCGTATTTTTACTGGCTTTAAGTTTAATCTTATGAC
Source organism: Hofmannophila pseudospretella (assembly GCA_947369225.1). NCBI lineage: Eukaryota > Metazoa > Arthropoda > Insecta > Lepidoptera > Oecophoridae > Hofmannophila > Hofmannophila pseudospretella. The sequence continues at coordinate 5,212,423 of OX376325.1, forward strand.
ATAACAGACCGCATTCAGTAAAGTTTACTTGTGAAGCAAACAAAGTTCATAAAAAAACACAGATAAAAGTTAAACGGGTCATTTTACACTACTATGTATGCATACACAACATAACACAAACCTGTTGAGAGAAATGCTGTAAATCTGAATAAATATCATCGTTGTATGGAATTTTTTACAGAATTTAATGAAAGTTTTTACATTTTCACAAATAAAAGAGAAAGAGAACCGAAAACATAAATTACCAAATGTAATAACGCCGCAAATCACGACTCGAGTCGTAGTACAAAAAATACGCCGCAAATAGACCATAATAATTTCACCTTTGCCAAAAATCCACATTAGGAAAAACGTAAAAAGTCTCATTGGGAGCCGACAAAAGATAAATTAAAGTGAAATTGCACTGTTATTGTGCAAAAATATAACAAGAGAGTCGACGGCGCGGCGGCGAGCGTTTCTAACAGTCGTTTCTTTTGGTTTCATTGATTGCAGATGATTAAAAAAATCGGCTTTGATTTAAAAATTGAAGATACAAAAGTCTCTCTGGAGTTTATCAAGGATCACATAATTTTAAAACTGGTTTTTCTCCTGTAGTTGTCATTGTACTAATTTGAAATTGTAATTGATTGACATGGGCATTTCGGTTATAATTATTTAATTTTCGATGAATAAAGACCAAAGTGGGACTGGGCAGGCCACGTATGCCGCATGCATCCGGAAAGGTGGGCAAAGATCGCCATGCACTGGGTGCCACAAGACGGACAGCGGCGCCGAGGCAGGTCCAGGCGTAGGTGGAAGGACGATATCGACCACTTCCAAAAAGGATGGTATAAGGACGCCGAGGATAGGGAAAAATGGAAAGGAGGAGGGGAGACCTATGCCCAGCAGTGGGACAGCCTATAGGCTATTAAAAAAAAGACCAAATACAAAATTGGGATGCTTCAAAAAGATCATTAAAAAAGTCCTCTCCCACCACGGCCGGCAACACACAAGCAATACACCTGGTATTGCTACTACTTATCATCCCGTCTGTCTGTTTGACGTAGCCTATTTATAAAAAAAAATACAGCTTCTTTAGTTTCGTTAGGCACAGAAAATCTACAAGTTTTAGGTCAAAATAGCTTGCCAGTCACTAGCGAAGGGCAAAAAGTCCCTTCCTTACAGTCGTAAATCGAAACTGTCACAATCATTTATAAAAACTTCCGCTCCCCTAATTTCGCTGTAACGTTGTCTGGCAAACAATTATTTTATGAATATTCATAGGCCTAAAATTGCGGTGGCAAAATCAGAGGTAACAGGAACTAGAGGTGCTTGTGAATTCATCCCCATGAGTTAATTAGTAATGTTGGTAAGTACAGTTGCCAACAATCTCACTTTGGAACTTTGTTGCTTTACCTTATGTAATACATTCGTATGAGTGTCAAGACCATAAATATAACAAACACTTACTCGTATTGCGACAGAGGTCTAACTTGATTTGTCTTGTGCGTTATAATTATTCGTAGATATGTGATGTGTGAACGGAAATCTCTCTCTATTCAGGAGGCCGTAGAAATTCCAGTAAGTTATTATGAAAATAATATTGCCTATACTCTATAGGTATTATAGGTATACCTTTCAATACTATAACTTAACATTTAGATTGATGTCACCGTTTTTAACAAAATTCGAAATAACTGAACATTTTTTGTGAATCAGGAAGAAGATTTACAATTACAGAATGTTTTTGATTTTTTTCTTTCTTGTACGTGTAATGTAAAGATAAAATAACTTTTATGTATGTATATAATTGCAAAAGATCTTTCCTGTTCCTGTTTCCTTCACAATTATACCAATAATATAAAATTGAATTTACCAAACTTTCTAATCCTAATGGACCTTTAAGAAAATATTTACTTTGCATTAACCCTAATTTGGTAAAACCTTAGCCTTTTAAAACTTAAATACCAGCTTTAACCGGTTATACACCGAAAGCCCAATATTTTTATAAGAGTTATTTTCTCAGAGCATGTTTGAACATAATATTTTGTGACGTTAGTACTAACCAAACATTAGTAATGATTCGGAGCTGTGTTTGAAAGCCTGTAATTAATATTTGTTATACGTAAATACAGTGAATTTACTGGTATTATGCTTAAGGTTTAGTATTTAAACAATTTAGCAGTTAAACTTCATAAGCCTCAATGAATACCTTTCCAAAGCTCTCATATAGATACAGCCATACCGGATGATCCATTCTGTACTATATAACAGTTCTATTAGTAGTACTTCTGTACTACTACCGTGCTCTCTCCTCCCTTACTTATACGCGGTGTCCCATAAATAGTACCTACGTCACCCTAGAAGTGATGGTTACTAGGCTCGTTTTAAATAAACGTTTTTTTATTATTATTATTAATCACATTCATAAAATATCAAGTCCAAATAATTAAGAAAACATTAAGATTTTTTCTGAGGTCTAGTTTAGATATTGTCATGTGACCTAAGTTATTACTAGATAGGTAGCTTTCCGAAGCTATCCAGCATCGTTCTGCAACTCAATGTTAGCGCTGTTCTTTCGTTACCACAGTATTCAGTATACCTTTAATTGGCTCAGCACAAAATGCTAACATCATGTCTTTCCCGTGCTACCCTCCTTCAATTATTCTTATAACAATCCATGTTACTAGATACTTAACAGTATTGAAAACCTTTTCGAAGCTCTCCGGCTTCGTTCTACTCTCAACACAGTTTGCGTAGCAATGGCCTTCTGTCGGCTCTGCACGGGATGCTGATATCGTGTCGCTACCATTCTAGTCTTCTTAATTTCTTCATGTACCAAATAATACTGAAAACTTTTTTGAAGATATCCAGTTTCATTGTATGCTAGTGCCGTCCTCTTCTCGCCACTGCACTAACATCGTGTCTCTCTGGTGCTACACTCTTCTTATCTTCACTTACCTATTACCTATGTACCAGACACTTAGTAGTAATGAATAGTACCTTTCCGAAGCTCTCCAGCCTCGTTTCGTAGCTGTATATTAGTGCCGTCCTCTCGTCGCCACAGAATGCGTGGCAATGGCCTCCCGTCCGCTTTGCACGAAATGCTGACGTCATGTCCCTCTCTCGCCACGAGGTCTCCACTTGTACCCTCGTCCACTATGTTTGGAGGCACTGCACGACAAAAGAAAAATATCAGTGGGGGATCCAGGGGAAGGGGCCTTGATTGACTCGCGCTTGACCATTTTTAGTACTATTTTCCGATTTCAAAGAGTTCAAGAATCTTGTGTAAAAGCTTGCCAAGTTAGAAGCACCCAATTACATCTGTACCTACTACTTGTACTTGTACCTTCTACCGAACTCTGTCCCTTTTTTCACGGTTATGTTTTTGGTGGGATCTTCTATCTGTAGATCACAGACGTGACAGAGGTGTTATTATGAAAATATTCGGTAAGAGCTATGTTAATCGAGTACTTTCACTGTTAATCCTTAAATGGAACTCTAATACCATATAAAAAAAATTAATAGGAAGCGACCCGAATGGAAGTAATTTATGCACTAGGGGATCGTTATTCGCAGCCGAAGGAATAAATTTCCACGGAGGAATATACTTTATTCCCATTTTTCCGTGTTCATGGGTTGAAAATTTTACATAAATCTCACGATACGAATCTTTTAATAAATATTTATGTAAAGATTTAAATTAATTAACGTGAGTACGGGGTACAAACTCCTCGATATACGAGGACATAATTAATTTTATTTAATTGATGCGATTCGTATCTGGTTCGTATACATTGTATCGTATACATAATCATGGATGTAAAATATAAATGCGTTTCTCGTTTCAATTATAATTTTCTCCTTTTAATAATACTTCAGAATTCAATCACCAAACGTAATACAGACTGTAAAGCCACGTGAAAGTTTTCAAAAACTTTATCATATAATATGAGCTAAGTTAAAAGTTTTATACATGGTGGAAAACCCTTATACCTATGTTGGCAAAGCAAGGGTTTGTAAACGTACTACTACTCGGTAATAGTTTATACTTGCGGTGGTTGGTATTTAACTAATAAAATGTGAAATACTCGGTAATCTTCATTCATGACATGTACCTCAGTAATTAATGGCAGAGCAATTTTATGTTTGAATACTGTAGAATATTAATTATCTAGTATTGTTTATAATTAAAAGCAACAGACATACAACGCAACAACAAGAACAACAGACAGGTAACTATGTTAAAATCATTAAACTTTGTAGATTTAAACTGCTTAGTGTAATGGGCAACTGTAACCCCTTCTGAATAACTTATTATCTTTCTGCCGCAGACCACACGTATATGTACGTAGTTCTAAATTGTACCGACAAACAGAGGCTGATCCAGATTTTTTTGTGGGGATGTCATCATACTGAGATCGAAAAATAGTGATATGTCGCGGGAAACGTCAAAGCCGTAAAATGTCAAGAATCCAAATTACGTCCAAGTCGCTAAATGTCCAAGTCGTAAAATGTCCCAGTCGTAAAATGTCCCAGTCACAAAATATCTAGATCGGAAAATGTCAAGATCGCAAAGCGTCCAATGTGTCCAATGTCACGGGCGACACGGGGACAACACGGGGACGACACAGGGACGTCACGGGGACGACACAGGGAAAAAGAAACGTCATTTAGGCCACATTAGTGATTTCTGGTGTTAAATTATTTGAGTCATTATGTAATGGGTAAAGGGCACTAGTATTCTATGCCAACTTAAGATTGACCACGCATGGACTAAAAGATGTTTTTATGAGCAGATTATGATATGAAAATATATAATTTATCATATAATGCTTTTTATTTTCCCCCTCTTACTAAACAAAATTAGGCAATGTCGTAGAAATCGCTTACAATACCGTCGAGTGGTAAACAAAGCCGGCAAACACGCGTAAATTTTTATTGAAACGCCATAACGTATCAGAAATATGTGACAGAACAGCTCCGATAACGGTTATTGCGAGGGAAAACTTCGTACTAGATACTCGTAAAACACTATAACGTACTAGATACGAACGATTGAAGGTGGAGCTCCAATTACCTTCGGTGGCCTTCGATTTCGGTCAAAAAATGGTTCGAATGTTTTGCCAAAGTGGCTGTTCCTCAAAGCATTCTCCATCAAAATGGGATTAAGTTTCGCTGCGACACGTAGAACCATGATCTAATATTACGATCTAGGGGGATTAGGTTGCCTATATACGCCTGGATATTTTGCTTTATGCTACCATGGCAACTGGACTGATCAATGTTCAAATTATTCCCCGCAAGGGACATAGCGGGAAGGTATAATGTAGGTATTAGTGATTAGGAAAATCATATTCGAGGAACTAATGGGAATAAAAATACCGGATCAAATGGGAAACCGGATCATAGACACCGGATCAAATGGGAACTACTCTTCGCATCCATGGTCATTAAAGATAAAAAGATTCGGTTACAGGTTATGGCAAAAAGTATATTATAACGAAAGCACCTCTGATCAATCGCGACCAAACCCCATTTTCCAACCAATTAATTTAGAAAACTCAGAACCAACCAATTAGAATACCGTATCAATCAATTAATAATGAATTTATATGATTGCTACTTCATTCTTATAGATAGGTACCCTACGACTCTTGGAGGAAAGAATGTCATGCTCGCAGCCGGTAAATTTCTTTTCTTCAAGTTACGATTTTAGCTCAACATGCATTTATATTTTCATCAAATTCGCATTTAGTAAACAGTCTATTGTACCCTACGAAATAAAACAAAGAGCCGCACTCAGAAGCTTTTGGTTGGTTGGTGTTGGTAGTATTCTAATGTACACGCACGTGAGTAAATTTGTAATTAGAAAGGGACCACCTCACTTTGTTTCACTTTGTTTGTGGGGCTACGTAATTACTGGACAGTTCCCCTAATTCGTTTTCTAAAATAACTTGTAGGTACTGTTACGCGGTTTTGTTTGTTATAATTAGGTTTCGTAACGGTTATTAAAGTTACAAATACAGTAAACTATTTTACACTGCAAAATATTTTGTAAAATGGGACCATACTTATATCATAGGCCTATTAAACGTTCATAAAATAAATGATATTACGAGAAGTGAATAAATAGGTAATGCCACAGAAATCGGATTAGTGACGCTAGAGAGCGGAGAGATTCTAGAACAATGACGTGAGCATTGACAACGAGCCACGAAGTTGACACATAGGGCATATATTTTCATACATTTGACATTTTAATGCCCGTCTAATGTATGGGAAAATGCTCAAATCGCATGCGCGAACTGGCAGACGCGGTTTCTATATAAAACTTCTCTAGCGAGCAATCTACATAGGGGTGAATTTGAAATGTTTGGGTAATGCATTATGAAATATTTCAGAGAAAAGACTCAATGAGTCTGCGATTATATTCGACAGAGTCGAATCGACACCGTATGGTGTTATGACCGTCGAGACCGACGAGAGTCAGTCCAGACTGATTCTGTTCTCTCTGGGATGTACCTACCACCCTTTTACCAATTTCTGCCGCAAAGCAGCAATTCGGTTGGAAGGGTACAAGTAAGAGAGCCCTTAGCGTAATTACCGGTACATGGAGTATTCCATTCCTTAGCAGCGCATCGAAAGCCATTTAGTTAAATTAAAGGGAGGTGATGTCTATATGGGCGATGGTGACTGATGGTATCAGGCGGCCCGTTTGCTCTGTTCTCCTAATACAGTAAAAAAAACTTTAGGTGGCATGGAAATACAAATTAGTATGCTGCTACTTTTAAGGACCAAGTTGCATAGGTGTTACTTTTATCCGGGTTTATTTTAAAGCTCAACTAAAGCCAGAAGCTTTTACATCTTACCTGAGCTTGAATAAAACATTACCCTAAGATGCACTCAACCGATGCTTCTTCGTAAAGGATACCTAGCTGTAAAGATGACTCACAAGTTTCGTAACATCCGATAGAACCTACCTGTCATGGATAGGTAGAATATAGATACGACATAACGGTTGAAGTTAAGATCAGACCAAACATTTTTATTTGTTAAAAAGATTTCACGACTCTTCGAGCAGGATATCTTGCATGCGGAAAACCGTAATCTTAGCACAATCTTATCTTACTATCTCAAACAATAGATAAAAAGAAAGAATGTTACTCGTATTTTTGAATAGAACAATTTTCTTCATCAACAGTTTTAGGTAAAGTCACAAAACTTCAATTTCAGATTTTTTTATGTTAAATCCATGGCACAAGAAGATGGCTCGTGTTTCACCAGGCATAACAGTGTGGAAATTGGTGAAAGTAATTTTTTTATCACTTATAAATAAAAAAATCATATAATATTTTTAACCATAATGTTTGTACAATTGATTAATAGGAATAGTAACGTTTGGGTGCAGAATGTCAATTTATGTTGGTTGATGACGCACCCTTGTGCTTGACACGTCATGCAAATCGTAACTGTTTTGCCTGGTGATGTATGAGTCAACTATATTCACCTTCTTGTGCCATGGTTAAATCAACAAAAGCACTTACCTAACACATCAACGCACCCAATCTGCTTCTTCATAGTGCTGGTATTGATTTGGCACATGTAACAGCCTCGATCTTCGACCTTTAGTGGTCGGATGTGGAGCTGCCAGGATCTGGGAGAGTCGTTGGAGACGGCGTACCGTGGACTGTGCGTCACCAGACGGGTGTGGAGGGTGAGGATCGTCTGGTCGTCTGCTCGGATCCACGCCACCTGTGAAAAGAAAACTAGCATGATCTAGATATACTCATTCACAGGTTTAATAGTTTCCAGGGAAGATATAATTTCTTGTTTCTTATGAGAGAGGGTGGATATATACTATTTATAGGGGCGCTTGACCTTGATGCGACCATAGTCAAAAATAATCGTGTAATGTTGTGTACGTTCAAAACCAGAATGGCAGACAGACATACCGTTATTGACAAATTCTCATCTGAGCCCCTCTGCGCCTCAGAAAGACGTCCCAGCTACTGTCTTTCGACAGCAGTCATTATTGATAGGCTATGTCAGAAGCCTACGGGTGTCCTGAATAACTCTGACCACTAACTTACGACAAGAAATAGAGCAATAAATATAGCAAGCACGCTTCCAAACTGAACCATGGGATCTGATGAACGGGAAAACCTTTTTTCTTTTGATTCTATGGTGCATGAAGGAACGAACGCGGGAGCGAAGACTATTTTTTCTTTCATCTAAGTTACAGTCGGTATATGCCTGTCAGCATTTCTAATAAAAGCGGTCAAAGTGGTCATCAACCACTGTAAGGTTTTCAAAATTATGGTTCCGGTTTTTTTACCAACCGTTTCTGCTGTTTCAGGGTTTCATTTTGACAAAGGCCAGTGGATTAGTTTTATAGAGCGATTCACGTAACTTCTCAATAATCTGGCCCCAAAACGTTTCGTTTCGGATACAGCCTACGAGTTTCCTGACGCTTTATCCTATAATCCTGTTTAGAAAATCAATGAGTTAGGTGTTTCTCGGTCATTGGGGGTATCAGAGTAGTCGCCTCCTAGTGTGTGCGGTGTGTTTGTGATCCTGGTGAACGTAACAACCCTAAAGGAAGACAAACTCACTGCACCGGCATACCCCGGGCAACGCGGTTAGTAACTGATACCAGAGATCTCTTGCTAGCCGTGGCCAAGGACTACCCACTCCGCCTGGCAATTTGTAGGTGCGGCCAGGCGTGAGTATTTGCACCTACCTGCGTTTGTGGCCTACGCAGTTGAGCGCCGAAGGCGGGATGACGGAGTCCTGGGGGGTTGAGCCGAGCGGTGTCGGGTAAGATACACTTGCAAGGCAACACGCCCCCTTTGGTCCCGATTTCAGTGCCGAAACGGTGGCCTCCGCAACTAGCCAGTGCGGAGGTAATGGTCGTGCGTCCCGTCAGAGGGCCGTGGCAAGGTGCGGAGGGGGAAGATGGCTACCATGCTGATGGGGTAAGGAAACGCGGAACAACTCTCGGGCTATTGAATCCTAACCCGTGAGCCGCGTGGACGAGCTCCTGATGTCGCGTAGTTCATCCAGCCCAATGCACCTATACTCCTCTGGTAGTCCTAGTGGCCCATTCTCTTGAATGGTACACTCCCAGGTGCGGGCTCCGTGGAGGGTGGGAAGCCAGAGGAATGAAACTGTAACGCTACTACAATATGGATCGAGGATTTCGAAAAAACCCTAGGAAGGTGCCGCAAGGCGCCTCCAAACCTAAAAGGGCACCTGCGGGGAGAGGCGCATCCAAGGGAAAACCCAGGGATGTGCCTGCCTACGCGGGAACCCATGCGGGCGGGGCGCTGGAATTACCCAGCACCTCAGCTCTTTACGCAGCGGCCGCGGGTGTACCCAAGGCCCTTCCCCCGAAACCGAAAAAAGTCGGAGACGGGTTACGGGAGACGGCCTCCGAAACATCAGAGGCCCCCCACGTACAGAAAGAGATGGCCCCCGAGCAACCGGACGCCATCCAAGATGACTTTGATGCGGCCTGGCAAACGGTTGTTCCCAAGCGGAAGGTAACCAATCTCCCTCGTAAGGGGGGGAGCGGTCCTAAAGCGAAGGTCCCTGACCGAACCAGCGAGGTCGAATACAAAAGAGCGCGGCCCAACAGGAAGCGGCGTGCAAAATTACGTCAGCGACGTGAAGCAGCTGCTGCCTCTGCTGAGGACACCTCTTCTTCGACGTCCGTAGCCACGGTGAGGGAGGAGGGCCGCGGACCCCGGCGAACACCCGCGGACCGGGGACGGTTACCTCGCCCTGCGGGGAATCGTCCGCGTCCAGAGGTTAGCCGTGCGGGGACAAGTGCGCCTACTCCCAGAACCGAGCAGGTCAGGCGTGTCCAGCCGGTCACCCAGGTCTCTGCTAAAAGGTATCGCCCGAATGAGTCCGTCTCACCCCGTGGTGATACCAAGAAGCAGAGACTTGAGACGCCCGGTGGACCCCGACAGGTTAGCTACGCGGCAGCGCTGACAGCTAACCTAGTAGCTTTCGTTGCCTCGGCCTCTGGTCAATTAACCAAGGCTGATGCAGACCAGGTTGACTCAAACCTGCGGGTCATGCTCCTTGGCTTAGCCAGAAAGCGACCCGTGGAGGAGGTGTCACCCCAGTTTCATGGCAGACCCATGTACACGGATGGGTACCTGAAACTGTGGTGTGCGGACAATCGCACACTGGTCTGGTTGAAGACAGCCATTGAGGGTATGACACTACCCTCTGGCCTTAAATTGACAGTTAAACACGAATCGGAGTTAACGCGATTCGTCAGATGCGGGATTGCCATACCGGGAATCTGGAGCGAGGCTAGTGACATTGGTAACATGCTTCGCTTCCAGAATCCCTGGGCTGGTGTTGACCGATGGCGACTCCTTAGGGTGCAAACGCAAAAGGAGATAACTTTCGTCGTCCTCAGTATCCCTGAGGATACCATTCAGTCTATACTGGAGCATGACCGCCGACTCTGCTGTGCGCTTGGGTCGGTGTATGTCAAGTTCCAGAGACAGAGAGGGAAGTTCTCGAGCTCCCCACCTACACTTGGAGCTGAGGCTCCAATAGAAGGACAGGCTGGAGAACAGCCAAAGGCTTTGACCTCAAAGCCTCAAGTACCTGCTGACTTAGCCAGCGAGAGGAACGAGGCCCCACCTGAATCCATCGTGCCTGTGGAGGACGCAGACGCTATGGACGTCGCATCCACATCACAGGAGGAAGACGAATGGACGAAGGGTTTGGAGGAGGAATTGCTAGGCGGGGAGGAGGGGGACCGTGGAGGAGATGGCGTCCCTCTCGTCTAGCTGCAAAGCCATACAAATAAACCTCCACCACAGTATTACCGCCACAGCTCAATTACGGAAGTGGTTGGAGGTTAACAAGACAGCCATAGCATTGATACAGGAGCCGTGGATCAATGCTGGCAGGATTTGCGGACTCTCCAACATCGGAGGTAAATTATTTACGGGTCCAGAACCCAACCCCAGGTCATGCATTTACACAACCGGGGACATTCTTACACAGCCACTAACAGAGTTCTGTTCCAGAGACCTACTCGCCCTGAGGCTGAATTTACGACAGGACTCTAGCATCCCGGAGCTGGTGGTCGCCTCCGTGTACATGCACGAGGGTGACAGCCCTCCACCTGAGGAGATGGCGAGGCTTGTCAGCTACTGCGAACGTGGCGGTCTGGAGCTAATCATCGCCACGGACTCCAACGCCCACCACCCCCTGTGGGGCATGGAGCACAGTAACAACAGAGGTAACGAATTAACGGACTATCTGTTCACTACGAACCTAGAGATTTTAAATATAGGTTCTGAACCGACGTACGTCACACGGCGTAGTAGTACAATAATTGACCTGACTTTGGCAACGAGGGGTGCAGCGGACCTCGTCTCCAACTGGCATGTGTCGGATGAAGCATCATGCTCCGACCACAGGTGGATCCTCTTTGATATTCAGGTAATTATACAGCAGGCGCCACCTCGCAGGAACCCACGGAAAACAGACCGTATCAAATACACTAGTTGTGTTACGGAAAGCCTGAATACGATGTGCGTTCCTGAGAGGATAGAAACTACGCAACAAATTGAAGTACAGGTAAGTGCTATCACCAAAATCATTGTTGACAGCTACCACTCTACTTGCCCTCTGACCAGTCCCCCAAGCAATAATGGCAGAAGTCAGAAATGGTGGGGCCCCGAGCTAGAACGGCTAAGGAAAAAGGTCAGACGCTGCTTAAACAGGGCAATGAATACAAGTGCGGATGAGGACTGGGATAAGTATAGAGAGGCTAAATCCTGGTACAAAAAACGCATTAGATACAGGAGCGGAGCCTCGTGGAGAAAATTCTGCGAGGGCATCGAATCCAATATGCAGGCAAACAGGGTGAGAAAGATCCTAGCACATCAGCCTAATCAAGGCCTAGGATCCCTCCGTAAGCCAAACAATACTCTCACTAACTCTCTGGAGGAAGCACAGGAAGTCTTATTACAGGCCCACTTCCCCGACTGTAGAATGGTAAGCACCACCAGGTGGGTGGACATGGAGTTTACGCCAACGGAAGACTGTTGGCACTACGCCCAAACTGTTGTGACTACGGAAAAAACAGGATGGGCTCTAAACAGCTTTGACCCCTTCAAGGCGGCGGGGCCAGACAACATCTTCCCTGCCCTACTTCAGTGGAGCGGCGAGAGGATGATACAGGTCCTGACCGCTATAATGAGAGCGTGCCTAGCGCACAGGTACGTTCCCAAACAATGGAGAGAGGTAAAGGTCGTTTTCATACCTAAACCAGGTAAAAGTGATTACACGGATGCGAAGTCCTTCAGGCCAATTAGTCTTACGTCTGTCCTCCTCAAGACTATGGAAAGAATGTGCGACAGGGAACTGAGGGACAACGCACTGAAACACATTCCGCTACATCGGAATCAGCATGCTTACAGCTCAGGTAAATCTACAGAGTCTGCACTACACATGGTAGTAAGCAAAATTGAGGAGGCAATTGCAAATAAATCCATGTGTTTGGGCAGCTTCATTGACATCGAAGGAGCCTTCGACAAGACCAACTTCACCAGCATATGCGCAGCTTTGACCAAACATGGTGCGAACGCGTGCATGATTGGGTGGATTGAGAACATGCTCAGCAAAAGGATAGTAAGGTTTGCGGGTTGTGAGTCCCTAGGAGCAGTTGTCGTGAGAGGCTGTCCCCAGGGCGGCGTCCTCTCACCCCTCCTATGGAACATGGTGGTAAATGACCTGATATCCACACTCAACGCACATTCCCACTTTGCTATAGGGTATGCAGATGACATAGCAATCCTCATCTCAGGTAAATTCGCAAATACTGTTTGTGAGGTAACACAAGGAGCACTACGGACCGTGGAACGATGGTGCTCTGACTACCAACTCTCAGTAAATCCTACAAAAACCGAATTGGTAATGTTTACGAACAAAAGGTCTCTGGGTAACTATAGGTTGCCCGAACTGTTCCAAAAGCGGCTACAGCTTTCAAATGAAGCGAAGTACCTTGGGGTGGTGCTCGATAATAAGTTAAGCTGGAATAGTCATCTTGAATACAAAATAAGGAAAGCTACTATCACGTTCTGGCAGTGCCGTAGAATGATAGGTAAAACGTGGGGGCTATCCCCCAGGATTGCTCTATGGCTCTACACGACGGTGATACGACCGATGGTCAGCTACGGAGCAGTGGTCTGGTGGCCACGCACCAACGTCACCACTGTGAGTACTAAACTACAAAGACTCCAAAGGATAGCCTGCATGGCGATCACAGGCTGCATGAAGACGACACCTACAGCGGCTCTGGAAACCATGCTGGACCTACCGGCGCTGCCCCTCTTCATTAGACAGGAGGCAGCCATTGCAGCGGTTCGTCTGAAAAAGCTATACCTATGGAGAGACGTCAGGATTCCCCACACTGAAGTCCTTAAAGAGGCTAATGAGGACCTCCCCTTGATGGAAGCAGTGTGCGATAGGATTCCGACGCTGTTTGTCTTTGATAAGAAATACAAAATACAACTGTACGAGGAGGACTACGAGAGTCTCAACCCCAGAGAACTCAGAGTCTTCACGGACGGCTCCAAAACAAGGTCAGGCACTGGCTCCGGAGTATTCTCGGAGGACCTAAACATAAAAATATCTACACCACTAGGTGCTCACAACACAGTCTTCCAGGCCGAGTGTGTGGGCATCATTCGTGCAGCCGATGCAATCGCCGCTAAAGGGGTACGGGATTATCCAATCCGTATACTCTCTGACAGCATGGCGGTACTTATGGCCCTCAAAAGTAATGTCGTCACATCGGGTCTCATAAACGAGTGTCACCAAAAACTGAATAAGGTAGGTAGTCACATCAAGGTCACCCTTCAGTGGATCAAGGGACATAGTAATTCTCGTGGCAATGACGCGGCGGACGAACTGGCGAGAAGGGCATCGGAGATGGTTGCAGAGGGCCCAGAGCCCCTCATACCCCTGCCATTCTGCTGGATAAAGACGTCGCTGCGCCAACGCACGAAGGATATACAGAGCTCTAGCTGGGCCAAGGTCGTGGACTGCAGGCAGTCTCGAGAAGCCTTGCCAAAGGCTGATCCAAGACTCACCAGACAGCTCCTGCGGCTCAGCAGAGTCACATTACGGAAAGTAACCGGGATAATAACCGGACACAGTCCACTTAACAGACACCTCTTCAATATAGGCATCACAGACAGCCCCTTGTGCAGAGCTTGCATGGAGGCGGAGGAGACGGTCGCCCACGTGCTCTTGGAGTGCAGAGAGGTGACCACCTACCGGGCGGGAAGCCTTGGCACCCCAGGATCACTTCCCGAAGTCCTTCAGGACATTAGAGGACTGCTGGACTTCCTGGCGAAGTTGGGGTGGCTCGATTAGTAGTAGTTTCCACCACACGCAAAATAGGCGCTTAAGACGTCAAGTTGCGGAAATCAGCCCGTTATTACATTACATTACATTACATTAACTCTGACCACTAACTTACGACAAGAAATAGAGCAATAAATATAGCAAGCACGCTTCCAAACTGAACCATGGGATCTGATGAACGGGAAAACCTTTTTTCTTTTGATTCTATGGTGCATGAAGGAACGAACGCGGGAGCGAAGACTATTTTTTCTTTCATCTAAGTTACAGTCGGTATATGCCTGTCAGCATTTCTAATAAAAGCGGTCAAAGTGGTCATCAACCACTGTAAGGTTTTCAAAATTATGGTTCCGGTTTTTTTACCAACCGTTTCTGCTGTTTCAGGGTTTCATTTTGACAAAGGCCAGTGGATTAGTTTTATAGAGCGATTCACGTAACTTCTCAATAATCTGGCCCCAAAACGTTTCGTTTCGGATACAGCCTACGAGTTTCCTGACGCTTTATCCTATAATCCTGTTTAGAAAATCAATGAGTTAGGTGTTTCTCGGTCATTGTAATTCTAAGCGGCGAACGCTTACACGTAGCATTGAATTATGGCGGCTATTGGCTACAGGTAGCAGCGGGATTTTATTATGTTTTTATTAAATAATTTTGTACGCGTTTCCCGTCTCTTTTTATCCCTATTTATGAAATAATATCATAGTTAAGTAAGTATTTGTGTTGGAAATATTTTCATTATTAATCGCGCGCGACTAATATTCATTTTTCAAGATAAAAATTCTGAGTAAATATTTCTTAGCTCTTAGAATGGACTGTTATAAGATTTGATTCCACGCAATTGGACGCTTATTCTACGTAACGAGATGATGTTTTTTAGTCTGTATTTTATTCGCCTAACAATTAAAATCCACTAGCATTTATCTATTTTAAGCAAGGTAGACGAACGCGATGTGTCGGAGGGAATTTTAGTGTCGCATCGATTTGTTTGCGAATATGAAGTTGCTTGCAACGTTGCACACGGCTGTCGCATTGATTGATGCACGAATTATATTTTGTTCATACAAAACGGTATGTAGTAGTAGGTACAATGGATGTGTAGTAGAGTGGTTATTTAAAATCTCGACGAGGATGTTTCCGGCAAGATAAGTATAATAGTATTTTTAGGCTAGTATTATAGACATAGACATATTTTATTGATAATGTTCATTACATGTCAAGAAGCAGATACTATACACTCATTCAATATGCATCATATACCAAGGTATACACTTTGACAAATACAAATACACAAACACCCGGAGGAACTACAGGAAAATAATACATTATTTAACAATGTTAATTATAATAGTGTGTAAATTCCTGAAGTTACGAGTTACCTTTTTTGGCGAAAATGCGTACTGTTTCTTTTTAACGGAAATGTGTACCGTAACACACCCAAGCGCGCGCGCTCCCCCTTTTTATTCCCTGAAAAGCTTAAATTGTAACAAACATCCTACTACAGCATAAATCAAATAACGTACGACTTTATACTCACAAATTTGAAGCATACACACATGAGATAACAAGAATATATTATTAAATCGCACGCTTGCTGAAAGGAACAGAAAAGCGGTGTAACGAAGACGAAATACTAAGTGAATTCTTTTATTAGGCAGTTCGCGAATCAGGCGAAATCGCATTACTTTGATTTCGACAAACGTTATAAGGCGGGGGCGATCGCTGCAAAAAAGAATGGATAATTCTTTTATACCGTCTGTTGCCGTACCTTTCACGATTATTTCATTTTGTACCGGGGCAAGTAAGTAGCTTTTACGGGTTAACGATTTTCGATAAACGTGCCGAAAGAACCAAATAACTTTTAATCATAATATTACTAAGCAGAACTAACATGATATCATGTAAGTACAATCATTATCTCTCTCACACTCATTACTAACTTATACAATTTTATATCCTTTTTCCTCTTTCTTACTACGTATAACTTTACTACTACTGTAACGATGTCGACTTCATCTTCCATATCAACCTCCTTGCCATCAATTTCAACCTCATTGTTAGCGTTTATCTCACCTCATATCGTGTTGGCATCTTCATTTCTTCATCTATATTTTCAAAATTCAAATCATACTCCAATTCCATTTCTAAATTCCATTATTCCATTAATTTCATTGTTTTTACTTTCTCTCTGTATTTTGTCCTGGACGGACGTTTCTCCGTTTTATAAAAAGGTCTCCTACTACTACCTATTTTCTACTATTGTGTTGTTCAGTTCCTGATAAATATAATATCTATTATTACCAATTTTCCTCTATTACTTCATCTGCACACTATCCTAGAACCCTGCTAGCCGGCACCTAGAGGGCAGATTGTAGCACTACTACGAATGCCAAAATTTCTGACCTTTCGCCATACAAATAAATAGTTTCCATGCTACTTTCTCACCTATGTGTGCGTTTTGGCCACGCATTACGTACATAACTGTTAGATCTGCATTAAAAATATCTTTGGGTAGGTAATACTCCGAACAAAGTAATGAAAGAAAAACCTTAGATTTCATTTTCCTTCAGAAAAAATACGAAATTTCAACAAAATCTGGTTTCTAGAATACAATAACATAATAATTTAAAAGTGTTGATGATAGTGTTGTGGTGTGTCTGAAGGTAAAGTTTATAACATAATAAGAGAAGTTACTTTCCAAACAGATGTCGGGTTCAGTGTCTAGGGATGTAGCCCTTGATTATAGAACTTGTGAAAATCTCAAACTTATAGATAACTTGTGCGAGCTAAGTTAAATTTTCTTGCACAAGTTATTTAGTAGACAAAGATGCGGAATTAATCACTGGTGACACTTTATGTGACAACTCACATGAACATGAAGGAACGAACGCGCGCCAGCGGAGACTATTTTTTCTTTCATCCAGGTACATGAAACTACACATTTTTTTTTATCTTGAAAAAAATCAGATAATCAGAATAGCTACTAATCACTAAGAAAAAGTTTCCAGGTAACATGAAAGTAGTCACTGGAAAACAATTGATGAAATGTAACCAAAACCACATTTACATGTAAACCATTTTAACCCATTTTGTTAATTTCAAATGAAGTTGGTAATGACTTAAAATTTTTTTTACTAACCGTAGTATAATTTGACCATTATGAACATTTACTATTATATGTACTCGTAAAATAGGTATCAACGAAATACTGGAACTATCGCAAAATATGGGTTTATCGTAAAATTATGAAGATAACGTTTAAGAGATGAGAGTTTGCAAATTTGCGAAAATAAAGGAAAAAGGCTGAGCTAGCTCGAACTACGGTGTAGTGATCCGAGCTGGCTTGAAAATTTCACCGTCAGCTATTCCTTTAAAAAAGGCCACATAAATTTTAATGCGGTAAAAGCGTCGACCCGTTCAATCGCTTTGCATCGCTAGTAAACGCCTATTTAATTCACTCTAGGAGTAATTACACTTTCTTTTCATCAATTTCTACAATGATGAATCTATAATAATACTAAAGCTAAAACTAAACTTAGGCTAAGAAGAAAAAAATAAAAGTAAAATTTTTAAAAATAAAAAAATATATTTAATCGTAAAAAATTTTTGCTTGCCAAAATAATGGCGAAACATGTATGATCTATTCAAACAATACTACTATCTTATACTCGTATGTACCGTGTTTCGTGCGAATAAAATAAATTTCATTTCAATAAAAAAATGGGTTAAGTCCCACATCCGGCAGTATATCCAAGAGACTGGCTGCGTTGCCCCGTTAGATAGCTAAGCTAATCCGCTGGGCCAAATAGGAGCCAGCGCTTGGGTCTTTTGACGCTTCGACCAGGCGCTTTGCGAGGTCCTTAAAGGCGCGGTGCGCTCCCGGGCCCCAGGGTCCCAATGTTTCGAACCCAAACGGCTCAAATATGTATATTACACTTTTAGTTATATAAGTAATAATATAAAATGAATTGCAAATTCCAAAAGTTACTAGTAAGTAGCTGTAATTCCTTTAGTTAGTAATCTGGATAAAACATTACTTACACGCAAAAATGAACTATATAAGAACCCAAATATAATAAAGTATTCGTTCGTATACTGGAGAGCGTATAAAAACTTATAGGTCTGCTCTGCATGATTTTTATAATTCTTCTTTCGTGTTGATGTTCCGAATTAAATTTTTCCCGACCAGAAGGCACCCACCTCGATAGCCCTCTGGTTGGCCTCCAAAAGGTCCTCCCGCGTGCAGGTGGTCGGACACGCGGGACAGCAGAGCAAGTGCTCCATGGTTTGAGGGGAGACACCACACTCACACTTTACTTGATCGCTGGAAAACCCCCAATTGTGAAGATTATCTCCGCAACAGCCAACCTGGGTTCGCAGGCGATTAAGCGTTTTCCAGTTGGCCACGGGAGTTTGAAACCCGGTGGTAGGTCTTCTTCATTTTTATAATGAAACAGGAGTTAAAACCCATACTTTATTATAACATTAATAAACAAATTCCAGTTTTACTTTCCCTAATCTCATTAACACCTAGTCAGCAATAAACATAAAGTGAAACCAAAAAGTCATTACAAATTATAATGTCCAAGTTGTTGAAAACAACGCCTGAAGCCATTACAGTACTGATAAAAAATTCCATTAACATTTGTATTGGAGACTTCGCGTTATTTATTCTTGAATTATTTTTTGTGTATAATGGTTCTCGAATTATTATTGTAGATATGAGTATGATGAAAATAAAAATAAAAAGTTTTACGCTAAATACAGTCTCATTTTTATAAAAGAATTTCTATTCACAAATCTGGCAACGTAAATAAGCAACATGCGGCTGGCGTGTGCCTTATGTAAATATTTTTTTCTCTCGATTCTGAATTCATCCTGATGGAAAAGTCTTTATTTTTCCCGTTCCCTAGATTTACATGCTGATTTTACTTAGTTTGAGACAATATTTATGAAGATTTCATGACGGGAAATTATTTAACATTCTCAAGTATCATAGTGCATGGTCTGTTTCACTGAAAGAAATGTTGTTTACTTTACTCATACTCATACCATTTATTGTTTTTTATGTGTTAGGTACAATAGGGTAGTTTCCAAGTATCAAATATTAAATGTCATTTTTTAAAAATTAAGAAATAGTCATAAATTGATGGTCAAATGTGAAAACAGAATTAAAATTCGTTGAAAAATAAAATAGCTATAGGCAATCAAAAATCAGAACGGTAGAAAGAAACGGCAATTATTTTTATGACGTAACTGTTCTCTAGCGCCATACAAGCAGGTCCTGGATGCATATAAAGGACTGTTTTGCTAGAAAGGGACAGAGAATCTGTCCAATATTAACTTTAACCAATGATATTTCTGATGTTTAGTTGAGATTTCGAAAAATTAATTTTAGATCCTTCTTTAGTATGTCCATGTTAGTTGATGGATGCAATAAAAAAATTAGGTTAATACCGTATTACGGCGTAATGTTAGGCGCAGTCAAATCCAGATATATAGAAACACTTTATTGTACACAAAATCAGGAAGAGTAAAAACTACAGGAATAATAACACGATATGTACAAAGGCGGCCTTATCGCTTAAAGCGATCTCTTCCAGGATAGGTGACCGATAGTGGATGATGAGCATCTAAGAGCACGTTAAACTGTCGGACCGAGTTGTTAGGCCACATCAGGGCGGCCTGAACAACTCTAATAATATGTTTATAAAGGTTTATCACTCACTAACCATACGACAACAAAAAGAATTCCTCTTGTTCCTCTTGGATCTGGTCAATTTACACCACCAAATCACCTCTACTTACAATGATTAGAGTCCACGGCAGGGCCGAATCAGTAGATCGTAATGAGATAACCGGCGGTGAAATGCAAATGAATTTGACGGTTGGTCGATTTCGGAGCCCGGCCCCGGATTGGGCATTAAATTGGACCAGATGTCGGAATTTGCACGCTCATTTAGGAGAATACATCTCACCCTGATTTACAATTGAGGGTAGATATAAAATATCGACACTTAGGTCTAGGTCTGAAGAGGAAGTATTTATAACACGGGGAGTTTCGACTCTATAGGTGGTTTTTGTTACAGCCTGTATATTATATGTTACCTACTTACTGTATACAAAGTTGTAAACTATCTGACAAAACAAATCCCTCGGGAACAATACTAGTTCACTAACACGAACAAAAGAGAAAAACGAAAACGGAAACTTTCCCACTTTCGCGGTTTTCTTTCGTCTCCGATGGTGTAAAATTCTATAACTAGGTTACAAGCTTTCCGAATGTGCTGTTTCACCCGTATCATTTTTTCCCGAAACTTACCTATTACCTGCGGATTTGTTGGCTATGAGACCTTATTGAAAGTAATTTGGAAGATATTGGAAAAGCTGGATGAGCGTTACGCAGCAATCTTTGCATCCATACGCGAACAAGCTTGACAAAAAGGTGATAAGGTACTTTTAATAATAAAAAGCTCCCTGACCATCTGTATGGATGTAGGTCACAGAAGGACGTCGACCCTGTACCTTTTCAAATATCTATACTTAGTTATAAAAAATCAGATGTTTTTAAAATGATTCTTACAATGGATCTTATAACTGAACCAGTACCAAAAGACAATGTCATAAATAGGCTATGGTTCAACAGACACGCGACTTACACGATAATTAATAGAGTATTTTATTTTACCTATTTTAATTATTTAAATCCAGCGGACACTTCTGAATCACAAATAAAACATTAAAAAGTGGTCTCATGCATGACGGATGCGATTATTCAGTATATTTTGAAACTGATTTACCATTATTACACATATAAAACCGAAACCAACCTTTTTATGACTTTAAAAATAAAAATAATAGGAGATAATAAGAAGATAATCTTCCGGAATAGGAGATAATCCTGAAATGTTGTACAACTAGTGGCGCCACTAGCACAGTTACAAAAAATATTTATAAATACGACGTACATGTACGACTTAAAGATGATTTTGTTCTAAACATAACATAACCTAAATTTATTACATTGAATAAAACAAGAATTTGATAAATAAATAATAATTATTTTGATTAATATTAGATGATTTTACAAGATTTTTGTTTAATAAACTTTAAATTAGCACATAAAGCCAAATATCAACATGTAGATACGTACAGTCGGCCTCTAGCTGATTCATACTCTTCTAACAAATTCAAAATCCTGCAAGTGTTAAAAAATCTGCTAAAATTATTGCTAGTCGTTGACTGTACTTTTCCACCAAATTCCTATACCACTGCCCACGCCGCCCGATCCCCGCACCACTACCCAGCGTTGCCATGCGGTAATGTATTTATCCTTAAACTGTGGCGAGCGACGCCCTTTGATTCGGCGCAAAATGCCGACGAGGCGCCGAGGCGAGGAAAAGCGAGGCGAGGAAGAACGAGGCGAGGAAGATCTAGGCGAGACGACAGCCACCATGTACACACTCGTTCTCAGTCTTCCTCGGGGTGTCTCGAGGGGTGTGTACAGCGAGCATCAGAAGTGTCCGTTATACAAATTAATTTTCACGGAAATGTATGTATTTCTTGGAACAAAATCATTAATTTTCTGTGACTGTTGGACTTTGGGCTAACAATGTATGGGAAAATAACATTATCCTTTGCATGATTAGACTTAAATAATATACTGTTTCACGGTATTTTTAATGTATTTTATTAATTACGACCAGTTTCGTTTACACATCTTCAGATATTTTATGTGTGTGTGATGTGTAAACGAAACCGGTCGTAATTAATAAAATACATTAAAAATACCGTGAAACAGTATATTATTTAAGTCTAATCATGTACTACAAGTTTCACCAAGTACCAACAACCGCAAGTATTAACCCAATAAGTATAATAATTATACTTATTATTCGTAGTAGCTAATTTGGAACACACTGTGTGAAATCGATCACAAAGCATTTTTTTAGAACCCTGTCGTATGCGTACCCGACATAATGATGTATTGACCGTTTAAACCATCGGCCAATCGTCATCGCCCTAATGTACATCGACCATTTGATTTGGGAAATGTAGGTAACACGTACTTTGCCAATTTTTACACAAGCAATAATGTAACTAAAAATAATAAAATAAGTTACGCTTATACTTTGTTTTATGTATTTGGAGAGATGAATAAGGAAGCTTTTTTTAATCCCCTTTTAAGGAATCCGAAAATGAAATGTCTATTTTAGTCATATAAGATTTTACGCTGTTTTTTATTGTGATTTATGAAACCATCATTTTATGGACATCCTAATCTTGCTGCTAGAATAATGAGAAGAGGAGAGTAAGTTAAGTTATAATTTATAATGTAAGTATTTTTATTACCAAGTAGCATGTTTGTTTTATTGTATAAGGAGAGCATACAAGCAAACAACCACCTGATGGTAAGTGGTCACCGTCCCTCATAGACTTCTCACCACATTATAATGTTATTAGAGGGTTTTCGATGCCGTTAATTACGTTGGTTCTCTTACCCTTCAAATCGAAACAACCCAAGCTGACTGCACAGACTCACATGATTATACCACCTTTGTTGGTACGTTGATAATATTTTACAGGCTACCCTGTTCTTTTCTTATAATTTTATACAGCTTCCACAATAGTTCCACGTTATTGTCGTATGTTTTTATTAGAACATGATACCGTAAAAGAAACGTATCCGGTCGTCATTTCCCGTAATCCCACTTTGATTGATCACTTTCATACCAAAGGCAGGTTTCTTCAGGAAGCCAGCATTAATCTAACAATTATTTTCCCGTGGGTAATTAATTATTACGGGGAACAGGTATCTATAGAATGTAAAAACTCTAAAACATAAAAGAAATAATATACGAGTATTACTGCAGAGACCAGGAATTAGATATTCCTGTCGTATTTTATTAATTTTTAAATACTTTATGTGAGGGCTGACTCTAATAATACTTGAGCTTCCCTTCCCTTTTCTTAGTGACCCTAACGAGGCTGACATGGTCACCTTGTCATGTACCAAAGCTTCTAAACTGACATTTATAAATAAACTTTATTATTTAGTTTAGAGCCAGTAACGATGTACTTCAGAGCCTGGAAATTCAAATGTATTCAGCACATTTCTGAGCATCTTTGAGAAAAAAAGGTACTTATAGGATTTAATACTTGTTTGAACATATTCAACCAAAGCAGACGATTGCAAATCGAAAACTATTCTGTGAGAATTTTGATTATGAAATTAAAATAATTGCAGATTTATACGGAATCAGTTACTGGCTCAATCCCATAGGAAACTAGACAAGTTAGTTCTTACTCAAAATAGAACCCCGAACGAGAAAGAGTTCTATATCGGATCAGAACTGACTCCGTATATATCGTCTATAAACTTTTGGTCCAGCCTACAGCCTACTTACTCGTACTTCAAGTTTTCAACTGCTAGTAACTTAAATAAAGTACGTGATCGTAATTTTTCGGCAAGTCATCCGGATCATAGAAGGCAGTGTTTAAATGTCATTAGAGAGTGATCGATCGCTTTCAAGAGGAACGTTGCTCGTTTGTCATTGAGGAGGACACTAAATGGATCCTCAATAAATGAGGGTTATTTACGAACCACTCTCAACTCGCCGCAAAAAAAGCACATGAAAAGAGTAAATCCGACAGAAATGTTTGGAAAAGCTTCTCTTTGAAACATCATTAATTTTATGTGTTTTCTGCGTCGCTTTGACTGGTATGGTATGGTAGATGTACTTATTTGGTTTATTTTTAACTGTCTCCAAATACGGCAGCTGTTTTATTTCTTGGAAAGATAGTTGATTTAGTCACGTCATAGTCATGCTTTTCACTATATGCTTATGGGGGAGTGTTATGCTTTCCGCCACGTGACATTACATTAAAAAGAAAAATACTAAATAAAAATAACTTCACATTTGGAAACAATTCAATGTCAAAAACCTGCAAAGTGCGAGTTGGACTCGCGCACCGAAGGTTCCGTTCAGAAATATATTTTTCGTTCTGAAAAAATAAATGATTTCATTTTTTTTCTCAAAAATTGTAAATTTTTGAAACTTCATTTTATTTTTACTAATTGAGATTATCTATGAGTCCGAATTTTTCAGATTTTTCAGCTTGCAAACTGCGGAGATAAGGGGGGAACGGTCATTTTTCAAACATTTTTGACCATAAGTAAAAAAACTATAGCTCACAAAATTAAATAAAAAATGGTTTTGTGATGTGTGATTAAAGCCCTTTCATATGATATGATATTCCACTTTCCCGAGTTGACCCACTTTCATATTTCGGACCCAATTTTTTATTAAAAAAATTGTTTCCAAATTTATTTTACTTGCGATATAGCAAGCAAGTCCTACAACTGTACCAAATTTCAAGTCGATGGCTTCAGTAAAATAGTAAAATGTCCTGAGAAAAATAGCTGTGACATACAGACAAACAGACAGACAGACGGACGGACATCGAAGTCTCACCTTAAGGGTTCCTTTTTTGCCATTTTGGTACGGAACCTTAAAAGGCACACGCTCATCTTGGTCACAGCGCTGTTTTTCAGCTGTGCCATAGCGGAGGCCCTATGGCTTTTTTCTATTTTATTTCTGTATATCCACAAGAAATAATTTTACTTAAAGATGAAGTATCGTATCACAAAAGACCATTTAACCTTTCTGAATTACCCACTACCGCCATTAAAAAAAAACGTAAAATGTCGGCCGCTGTACTAACCTTGATAAATCGATAGATAACAGTAATATAAACAAAAATATCATTTAGTAAAATAACCTAGTGTCGCGTTTCTTTAATATTGGGGATTAAAACAGCGAAGACCATGATTATTGCTGAATTACGGACCAGTATCATAATGTATCATTTTACTACTGAGCCTGGTATACCTAATACCAGGCTCAGTAGTAAAATGATACATTCTCTTCAATATAAGTACTCATTCCTATCAAGATATAATTATAGGTACTGTGCTATCAATAACTGATCCTTTCAACAACCAGATACGACTCCTCAATACGAGGAGTATTATATTTTACGGAAGTTGAAAAGATGTAAAGACCCAAGCAAGAGCTCTTACGCCACCAAGTTGAAGTGACCATATTTCACGGCGTTAAGCCTAAACCGCTTAAAACTAAACTCTGTTTATAATCGGATGACCTTAAAGTTGACTGAAGTGCTCGCCAAGTGGGGTCCGATAACATGGCATCCCGCTCTTTAAGTGTGAAATTAGAGAGTCCAAATATAATTTATGTCTGAGTATAGTAGGTCGCATTAGATTTTCTTTCAATTGCTCTATAGTGACTGTATTTCGTTACGGGTTTGCATGGCAAAAATTAGTGTAGGCGTCTGGATTTTGTAATATTGTTGAATTCGGGACCCTAAAGCTAAATTCAAGTTTTCGAACTTGGATTAAAGATGCCGTAATTCGGTTCTCAGCATATCGATCATGGTCATATTGCGATTCAAAATTTTAAACGACTGCATCTCTATTTACCAATCGCACCGTATTATGTCTTTTGGTCATCTTTAACTTTGGAAGGTACAATTCAGGCACATGACGCTGTATATTTCGTAATAATAATATCCCTAGTGAATTTAAAATTATCTGCAAGTTTAAATACAATTGCTTTGGGAGAGAAATGTTTTTGAATTAAACGTATTTAATTTGACTACATACGAGTATATCTCTCGATTCGGCTCGAAAAGGGTCGCGAATCGATCTGTAATTGACAGTCTGATGATTTCTATTGGATTGACCCATTCTTTCGCGCCCTTTGAAATTTCACCGGATATATCTTATGTAATCTTACATCTTACTATTAATCTTCGATGACTGACGACTTCAGTAGAATCGGTTAATATTTTTTATTCTAAATTTTCAGTCAAGAAGTAAAAAAAATCTTATCGCAGCAAGCGAGGCAACTTTGTCAAACCCATCCTACAGCAGTATCCCATTATCTTCACCAGTGAATATAAAATATCAAAGGTTTATGTTCGCAACAAGAAAATGACTCCTTTGATAGTTTCATTAAATAACGAGACCACAGATTAATAAAAGTTACTACCGAGACCGAGTCTTTGCGCCTGCTAGGTGTAGTGGACTAGACACGTTTACTTTATTATTCTACTAAAGTTAATTGGATTTTAAGTTTAGAACAGGTAGGGTATGCGGATTTTGTAAAACTAGCAAAACTTGTGATCGTGTTTTTAACCTGTATGATTTTAAGGTTGGTATGTATGTACCTACAAGTAAATATTATATTATTCCTATTTATTAAATAGTTCTTGAGAATAGATAAACCTAGGAACGAAAGGGTATTTAGCTATTGGTACCTATATTGAATTTCGTCTCAAGCCATTTCTACGTTTTCTTCTTATTGTTATCGTAAATTACGTAACTTGCTTTGGCAGAACGATTTTGGCACTGTTAAACCAGGAAGTACAGTGGGCAACACATCAGGCACATTGTCGCGTTAACTTATTTGACACATTCATACGAATGTGAAGGAATCGTAACAAAAACGTATTGCGACAGGGTTCCATAGAGTATAGCTTGATGTGTCTTCCACTGTACAAAGATACTTACATTAAAAAAACAATAAATATTAGGTGTTAAAAAATAAAAACATTTCAACTTTAAGAATAATTGCTAAAACAAACACAAACTGTTCAGTTACATGGACGTCATGATGCTACTCAGACTCAGAGTAGTGCTTAAAATATTAGAATAATAAAGCTATTCGAATCTGCGTTACTATAGAATTCTAAACTCCGGATTGGAATCCATCAAATACCCCGATATTAGAAATTCTAATCCTGTAATAGTACTACAGATTCCAATTCGAATTTAATCCTAATTCTGGGGGACCAATGAAATTGCGTAAAGTACGAGTAGATACTTACCTTATAATCCCCTAGATCAGTGACGGAGCAAGTGAGAACCGCCTCCCTGCCCAGGGGCACAGTGACGTTCACGATGGGCCCCGCGAAGTCCGGCTCTGGGTCCCGAAGAGACGCTGTGGGCCCCACTCTGCTCAGAGGTGAGGTTGTTTGGTGCCGGATACTGCTTTTTACAACTGAAACAAATTATAATGACCTTCTAATAATTAATTCGTAAAATCGCGTATACGATTTTAGAAGTAAAAGACCTTACCAAGCTTAGGTAGCAAAGAAGGATATTTTGTAAGAATTATTGACATTATCTCACACTCCCTCGGTCCTTATCATATTATCCTTTGCGATTGTAAATCCTTCTAGATTTGGTTATCGTTGAGGAGGGCGAATTTGAGGGTGAGTGGTGGGTCCTTCTTCCCCCAATAATTTTAATAAATATATAACTTTTTTTTATTAAATCAGGAGATCCGACGAGCAACCGGGCCACCTGATGGTAAGCGGTCACCATCGCTGTCACTGAATTATTATTAGAGGGTTTTGGATGCGCCGCTAAGTACTTAGATGAAGTGCCTCGTGTGCCGGTAATTAATGGATTTCCACAAAAATAACGCTTGATTCTATCAACTGTTCTATAATATAAGAAGATTACCTCATAAAATGATCTTTTTTTTGCAATGTAAACAACGTACCTATATTGTCTAGGCTTCTAGATTAATCGAATCGAGTTTGGATCCATTGTCACTGAATGTCTAGTACCTAATTGCCACTAACTTGGCCTGTGATCGTTCAGAAGTGGTCGAGATCTAATTTCGCCGTTGACTAGACGCAACTATTGCCTTGTTTCATGCCTGACATATCACACATCGAGTTTAATCTAAAGGCGAGCTTTGTCTCCAAAATTGTAAACTAGAACTTACATAAACTTATTGTAATGAATCGTAAGCAATTGGTACATTTTCCCTGAGCACTTGACTTTTGTAGATTGACTCTTGCACTCCTGCGTAACGATTAAGTCACATAGTATTTTAATTGAGATATGAATACCTAATGAAATTGATACATCAATGGTACATAGTTTTCTACGATTAAAATTAAAGTGCCAAATTCATAATACGAACGAATACCGCAGACTTGGCTATACATGAGATCTTACTACTTTTTATGGCCAATTAAACGGCCTACACTAGACTTGGAATGAATGAATGAATACACTTTATTGCACAAAAATAGCGTGATACAATGCGTACGAAACGATTAATATAATCTAGGCGGTCTTATCGCTAACAGAGGTCTCTTCCAGACAACCTTTGGCCTTTTTTTTCAGAAATGTTTTTGATGGGATCCGTTTTAGTCACATATATTTTCGTCGATGATAATTGATTCGAAAGATAGCAAAAAGAAGAAGAATAGAGAAGAGTTCGAACCTTTTGCTACAATTTTTTGTGTGTGTTATAGAGATAGGCATAAAATAGTAACATAATAAGTGATTATATTCAGGGTAGATTCAAGTGCACACGAATCCGACTAATTTCAGTATAATTACACAATTATCTATTATTGGCTTCACTGTGAGTCATCGAACTACAAGACCTGTTTTGGGATGGAGGAGGCCCCCGGAAAGGCAGGTTCCAATTCCGCTAAAAAACTTTTCACATTTTTCTAAATCCGAGTAGTTTTTTTTACTCTAACACATATCTCGGAAATTCACAAACGCCAACAACCTCAAAGTCACAGGAAAAAGCGAATACCTACAATAACAGTTTTCCGTTTCACAAAATGTATTCACGCTTACAACTCCCATCATTTAGAAATTCTCGCACTTTTAAAGCCACCTCCGACGTAGAGATACTAACCGGACACATAAAGTAGTAATTTATGTGACATTGTCGACCCTCAGTCAAGCAAAAGAGGACCCTCCGACCCTATACTCCTATTCAAATTAGAGCTACGATGTATGTTCCACTCTGGTTCCGCCCCTAGTAAAACGTAGATGGTATATCATAACTCCGAATATGATTTCGGACGCACGATTTAGCAAAAGACAAGTACCTAATGCGACGCAGAATGAAAATGTTCTCTTAATATTGGCTATGGAAATTGGTCTGTTTCTACCGATTAGGTACAGATTCCTCAGTTCCAAGCTTGTCATTCTTTTCCAATTAAGCAGCGGTTATGTTTTCGTATCGGTCCAACTTTAACTACAAATCGTATTCTGCTGACACACGATATATCGTCGGCTTAAACCGAAACGTAAACGTAACGTAACGTAATCAAAAACGATTCTATTCGTTGATTAGTGGCATGCGAAAAACGTCAAGTCGCTGCAATTTAGTGTATATTCAGATTACATTGTATTCCTTGAATCGGGCCCCAAATATAAGGGTACCTAAGTACTTTTTTCTCTGTAATAGTCTAACCAAACCCTAGTTTAAATTCAATGTTACGAGTACATCTCAAATTTAGTCCCTGAATGGTTTTGTGTCCAAAGTTAAAACAAAAGAAACTTTAGGAAAAAAACAAATAAACTCAAATTAGTAAAACCAGGAAACAAGGCAACTCTACTAATGAATGCAAAAAGACTTCTACTCGTTTCCTGCTAACACAATTTCGACCCACGTCTCAGACGCTCATTTTGATTGTAGCTGGTTTTGTGACGATTCGTCCCGAAAATTATCGGTTATAATTATTGCTCTGAGAGTATCGCCCTCAATATCTTTGAATCCAAGAGTAATTAGAACGTCTAGTAGATGATACAATTACCATTTTTACGTTTGAGATTGTAATGTGAAGCTCTACGACGTATGCAAAGTGTCCTATACTGAAAAAAAGAATATTGTGCCCCTGAGGACAATTGCAGCCTAAATACTATAAGTGTTAACTTATCTTGATCCACTAAGTTTTTTTTATTAAATAAGGAGAACAGACGAGCAAACGGGTCACCTAATGGTAAGTGGTCACCGTCGCCCGTAGACATCTCACCTCACTGTATAATTAGAGGGTTTTCGATGCGCTTCTAACCTTGAGTACTTTTAACTTACGTTAATACCAAGTACTTACGTTAACTCATTTGAATACCAATTGATCTAATTTAGAAACAGTAGCCATCACCGGTTCTTTTCATACTACCTCTCCGAAGTCTCTAAATTCTTTTCTTAATCAAAAGCTCGTTAAATATTTCGTTACTCAAATAAAATCATAAAACTTTTTATATTGGCTCAGTTTCATACTAAATCTTAATACTTACTTAGTTACAAAGTTACACTTGCATAGTATAATAAATACGATGTAGAAATTTATTACACAGAACGAACACTAACAGTTAATGCTGATATTACCTACATTGCATTTGTAACTCAAAATTAAATTATGAACTCCACGTTAGGAATATGTATATTATTATGAAGTACCACGTTAGGAATACTAATAATGGATGTAGCTCTGTTAGCAAAAGGGTAATACCTAATAATTATGACAAATAACAACACTAGTCGTATTGTGGAGTATATAATGTAAATGTACCCAATGTTTAGTATACAAATAGACAGAAATAGAATTACAACTTGTTTATCTTTATATGTACCGAATGTCAAGGAAAGGGCCCTAGACAGGACACAGTGGCGTTTACTACACCGACAAGAGCATAGCTCTTAAATTGAAGAAGAAGAAGTACCGAATGTGCAAAATTCACGGCGCTTCATTTATAAATCGGTAAGTAAGGTGGGTGAGCGATGTAAGGCCATGCTCTTTGTAAGGCCGATTATTCAAAAATCGCAGTTATTATCGTGTAATCACGAATTGGCTCTACTGACACAAAGATTTATCCAACTCAAGAACATAGACGCGACGCCGAGTCGCTCGCGTCGCTATTTTGACAGTGCGGTCCCTCACTTTGTTGAGGTCGTTTGTGGACGCTTTAATTCTAATTCCCGCGCACAGCAAAACGTAACTTTTCAAGTAA
Organism: Hofmannophila pseudospretella; assembly: GCA_947369225.1. Classification (NCBI taxonomy): domain Eukaryota; kingdom Metazoa; phylum Arthropoda; class Insecta; order Lepidoptera; family Oecophoridae; genus Hofmannophila; species Hofmannophila pseudospretella. The sequence goes on from OX376325.1 coordinate 5,243,666, forward strand.
TCATATTGGCATTTTCTCTTGGTTTTTATTCTGCTTTGATATATGATGATTTAGCTTTGCTATTGAAGAAAAAGTTATTACTTTTATTCAATTTAAGTTATAAAACCGGTAGTGTTCCTAGGAAATCCATGGTTCCTTGAAAGGCCAATCAAAAAATGAACGGCTGGCCTTGCTAGGGCACAGGGGTCTTACTAGGAACATCTTCCCAGAATTATATGAAAGTTTAAGTAGTGAATGTGTATTAAGTAGGTAAAGGTAAAATAATGCATATTCGATAATCGATAAATGAGAAAAAAATTGTCATATACATAAACGATTTTAATTTAGTTTTATTTTGGCCTTGCAAAGAGCAGGCTCCTAGGAAGGCTGATTTGGTGTTTTTTGAAAGTTTATTGTTTCATTAGAAAAGTTGTTTGTATCTCATCTGATTTCGATATAATACCTACTCAGCAAAACGTTCTTTTAAACATTTGCACGAATACATTCTTAGCTTTACTATCGCGTTCTAGTGATGTTCAGTGAATAATCACTATATCGAGGCCGATTGATTTACAAATTAAAAAGCCTTTACAATTTTGTGGGTAATTTAACCCACGTAATTATATTTCAAAATATTTCAAGTACCTTTGTATCCATCACATTCCATCTATACCACAAATAACAAATGTTCATATATTACAATGGAAAATATTTGGCTTGAGTTATTTATGGAATTATTGCGGAAAGCAATATTCACATAGTAACTCGACGCATTACTTCCCAGTTTCCAATATCCTATCGAAAACAATAACCAGAAACCCATACCATCAATTCTCATTAAAACCTCGATAAACAAAATTTAAAGTCGCCCATAAGCTGTTTGGACGAAGCAAAGTTGTTTTTATCAACAGCTCGTTGCCTCTTAAATCCTTCAGTGATGATGTCATAACAAATTTAATGGAAAGGAAAAAGAATCCCGCGCTCCGACGGTTCTCTTTTCTTTTCTTTATAAATTGTTGACCCTTTTTTATCGTCATCGGTGGAACCCATTTTGGCAAGTGCAGGGGACGTCGGCTGATGTTTCTGGCGCGGCTTCTAATCTCACCTCTGATTGCTAGAAGTTTCTCACTATTTTTACGACGCCATTTACTGCCCTTTGCGGCCTAGTGTGTTAAATTGTGGACGCTGTGCCGACTTAAAGCCACCATTAGACGATCCGACATTTTATTAGCACAAGAGATGATGGCTCTTAATACAGAAAGAAAAGAAAAGAAAAAGATATTTTATTGCCACAAAAAGAATACATATTTAGTTCACTCCATAATACCATTGTCAATAGGCACCTGGCTCAGCTAATGCTTGAGAAGAAGAAACTAACGCTAAAGAAATGACAATGCTAATGCTAAACTAATGCTAATTAATGCTACAGAAGCAAGGTCAAAGATATAACCCAATTGGTGAATCAAGAATATTTCGAAATTATAAACAACCTATCTATAATATCTTATGTACGTTAACTGGAATATTTTTTCTTTTTACTTCGCTCTGCCACTATCTAAACTATTCTAAACCTAACGAAGAATCTACATATGCCATAACATAAAAATATGGACATGTTATATATTATATATAGGTACACAACCACAACAATGAATGAGCGAGATCTCTACGACTTCAATCAATGCTTTCTCTTCGAATAAAATTTAATCAATCTGACCAAGATCAGTGACAGTGGTCAGATTACTGTAATACAGTGACCTGGCCACAGTTTATAGATAAATTATTTTATACACAAACAAAGTGTTTATAAATCTCCAAACACTTTTTCACTGCTATGTGTGAACTCAGTGTATAACAACACCACTGAATGGCCGCGATCTCTACGCTTTTAATAAACGTCAATTCGTTACAATGATGTTATTATACATATACAAACAAAGTGTTTATAAATCCAAACACTTTTTCACTGCTATGTGTGGACACATGCCCACACCACTGAATGGCCGGGATCTCTCGATGCGACACGTCCATCCATCAGTTTAGGATATGCTTTTAACATTTTCATTCAACGCTGGAACCCGTAATGAAAGTATAGACATATTAATCATACGTGTGTGCAATAAATAATAGTCTTTTTCCATGGTACAGCGATTTATTTCGAGCGATATCTGCTGTTTCGATAATACAATACGTTATTGGAAACCTATTTGTGAGCAAAATTGTGTTTATGAATTCATGCTAAAAGTTATGAAGTGATTTGCTGTGAATAGGTCCTTTTTTAATCTGTATATCACGTGACCTGAAACGCAGTGAAAGGTTATCCGCCATGACGCTGTCAAGTGTGACGTCACTATCGAGTAAACAACACAACGAATATAGGACGGTCAGTTCTGTTTTGTTTGTTTATTTAATCGATAGTAACGTCACAGCAAACCTACCATGGCGACCAGAATTTTCGTGGGTATTTTAAATGATTAAAATTTAAATGCTGTTTAAGTCTATTTAGCGACTTTATTTTGAGGAAATAGAAAATAAACCAGTAAATAATGGTTGTGCTGTAACATACTTTTCAAAAAAAGTGTCAAATACCTTATGGTAATAATGAGTAATGAGAATTATTCCGACGATTCTAAGAAACCGTTTGTTTTGAATATAGTCCATAGTGTCATTGTTTAAACAACAGAAATCAGCCTAGTTACTCTCTCAAATCTTTGGCTTAACCAAATATACCAACTGACCTCTAAGTATTTGGTTATGATATTGAAGATCCTTCAGTATTCAAATCTGATTATGATTGCGTTCAAATATTTATATGTTCTGATTTTTTAATATAGGCATTTTAAATAGTAGTAACTCTAGGAGTCTGGGTTTCACCAGAGTCACAATATTTAGAATCGGACTCTAAGTATGTACGATATTTTTCCAATTCTGTAGCGAGATTTATGTACTAACCTATCTCCTGTTCCACTCTCTCTCCCAAACTCACAACCATTATCCTCATCGCACACACACACACGCACACAAACACACACACACACACACACACTCAAACACACACACACACACACACACACACACGCATACACATACACACATACACACACCGCTAGCACTCAAACATATCGTATAACCTGTTTTATTTTCTTTATATCCGCTCTTTCATTTCGTAACTACTAGCTCAATTAATCTTTAATTAACTTTGTAACAGTTTGGTTTCATAATTGGCATGTATATATTTTTTAATTTTTTGATTTTTTATATGTGTAATGTGATATGCTGTGAAACTGACAAATAAATAAATATAATATATAAAAAATATAAACCTAGTAATTTAAAAAGATGCCGTAAAATCTCAATCTTTATAGTCAGATATTATAGTTATTCATATACTAAGTATATGTAGTTACGATTTAAATAAACAGAAAATAAAAATTCTAAAATATACGATGGAGCAGGATATAAAGCCGTGATAACGAAGAAAAAGTGAAAGGTGGAAAAATTGCCTATATATACAACAATCAATCTTCAATCTTTCCCGGGGGTATAAAACATATAATTACCGGCACCACAGAATAATTAATTAGAAGGAGTGTGTTATTTTTTAGGCTACGAACACGGTAAATGTATTTATGGTTATGGTTTTCATTTTCGGGACAATAACATACTGTATTTGCCCCAATGTCGGGTGCGAATAACGCGCAACTCACATCTAATTTTCTCGTAGTGTGATAATGAACGAGGTAAATAATATCCAAAGTTGTCGGAATGGGCCATTATTCTCGATGAACAGGTCATTTGTCACGGCGGGGGCTTTCTCTCGCCGTAATGAACGCACCCAAACTACAAAACTATCGCTAAACCGTAAATATCGCAGTAGGTGACGATGGAACAAAAACTTGGTTGAGACTGTGGCTATATTGTGATCAGAAAAGTTTCAATTCACTTCTTCATAACTTTAAGGGCGATGAGGTACGACTTTCCATTTTATTGCAGTTTGCAAAACTTTCGCTCTGCCGAATTAACACTGTTACTTTTAAAAAATAGGTCGTGCTCAATCACGTCTGAACAGTAGTGTAACGTATTCCTAAGTTTTTTTATTATGCATTTCTCATGCAAGGTCTCATGCCTAGATTGTATTAATCGTTTTGTACGCATTGTATCACACTAATTTTGTGCAATAAAGAGTATTCATTCATTCATTCATTCATTCAAGGTATACTTAAATAAATTAGAAAATTGTTCACCCCTTTTTACTAATTTATCTAACTATTCCTAACTTCTTCCCATGCATGCTCTGTCAGTGGCTCTAACAATATTCTGAACTATTTCTACAGTATCGTAGTTTCGCAAAGCCGCAGATTGTAAAACACGATAGGAGCCAGAGAAAATCTAATAGACAAATAAAAAAAGTTAATTTTTTACTAAACTGCAAAAAGGACCTGTTAAAATCGATACATCGGGAAATTAACGATCTCTGTCATTGTTATCTTCAGATTAAGGAATCTGTAGAATCAACACTATAGGAATATTAGTCAAAAGCGGAACAACAGTCAGTACGATTATCCAATAAACATTATTTGGACTAGCTAGTGATAACATCAAAACCACGAACCGTATCCTAACTTAACCAACATTTAGTATTAAAGCTGGCAGTGGATCGCATAATGCAACTCTAATGAGTTAATCCGTGTCCGTCGTTCGATCTATTCGTACAAATTATGTAAATTCGCACATCTAATCCGAATCCGAACCCTAGGTGATCATGAATATTAAAATGCATAGGGCTCCCTATTCATCATACTACATATATACTACATATCAAACCGTAACACAAATATTAAGGGATTCAACATTTACAGATCTACTAATTATACATTAAACATATTATTAAAATGTACATAATGGCCAGTCACTATAATATCTGAAACAAACAAGACTAAACTTATATAATTTGATGATGTAAAGAGGCATTGCTAGAATTGAGAGGATATTACGAAAACTTCATGTATCGATCCATACGTCTAATTACTGACTCTATGGGAATTATATTTTGCAAATTAAATCTTGCTTTCTCAGATAAAAGGCCCTAAGTCTAAGAACTATACACTTTATGTACTACAGAATAAAGTACGATATACGTACCCACTAGAAATGGTATAAAACTTTCGTGATTTTCTTAGCGTTCTTCGTCAATTCCTAGAAGGACTTACGTGGACCAGATTGCGGACGTTCCAAAGAAAGGTCAATCGCGGTCAACCTCTAACCGAAGAGCGTGTATGAAGCGATTGATGAGCGGGGAAGAAGCGAGAACGGTTTGTCAGGATCGTTGCAAGTGGAGATCTTTAGTCTCTGCCTACCCCTTCGGGAAACAGGACAAGCGTGAGTTTATGTATGTATGTAGGTATGTTTTCATCAATTTAGCTCTTGGTATGTTCGAAACGTATTAGGTCAGTGAAATGCGCCGTTACAGAGAATGGACTGTTGTTAGTTTGTGACAATGAAGGCAGTATATCAGCCTGTGGGAGCCATAGTTGGGACATGGAACCGAAACTTCTTTTATAGGACATATCATGATGAAAACCAGGAGGGACTGAACTCCCGATGAGACCCCTTTATATTTAGGTAGTAGGTACTATATTTGCTGTTGAAAACGCATCCAGCGGGAACGCAACCACTGCTATGTGGGAGCTACAAAGAGTGATATCAGTGAAGTACGAGTAGTACTTAACTACTAATTGTAAAATAAAGAGACTTAACGTTTTTTAGATTTTCAGCCACCGCAAAACAAACCTGTTCTGTTATCTTAAATATATATTATGTGACGTTCTGATAAGTGGGGCACACTGAAAGTTTTGCGTAACTCATAAATAAAACAGTTTATATGTAAAGTAATATATTTATTGTTCTTCAAAGTATTCTCCTTTACATTATAAACATTTTTTCAATTTAATAATTTTTCAATTTATTCATTATTATTTACTCATATTTTCAATTTAATTTCATAATTTTCGATAAAATTGACAAAAAACAAGTAAAATTGGTTGTCTAGCGTTTTGGGAATTCTTCTTTGAAAATTTCTGGACTATTCTGGAATTTTCATAGAATTCCAGAAACATTAGAAAACCGTTTGACTCCATTTTCTCGTTTGCACTTAGCGGCCTTCTTCCATATCAAGGAAGTAATAGTTGTCAATCCTCAGCTTTTACTTCACTTTTCTACTATAGAATAATCTAGGTAAGTATTACCTATTCCGGCTAAGGAATGGAACAGCCTGCCGGCGTCTGTATTTCCCGAAACCTACAACCTTGGGATCATCAAGGCCAGAGTGAATAGGCATTTACTGGACCCGCATGCTTCATCGTCGACCTCATCGTCGCTTACCATCAGGCGAGATCGATGTCAATTGCGGGTTCAGTAGTCAGTCAAAAAAATATTTTAAAAAATACTATAGTTTTTTTTAAAGTTTTTATGAACACCTTCTTTTTGGGAAAGTACTGGCTCCCAAGATACAGGCCTAGTTTGGGAGTCAGGGTATTGTTCGATTTACAAGTTTTATAATGTTTTCAATAAAGATTATTTTATTTTATTTTTTTATTTATTTACTAGTCTATTTTTATGCGGATTTGTTTCATCCATGTTGTTGGGCGATGGACGTGAGCGATCGTTACGAACTCACGACAGATGAAACACTCAACATCGGTACTAATCGTCCCATCAACGTAATTGTTCCCGTTTCCATGAAATTAAGTGTAATTTCGAGCGTTTCATTTGTATAATCCACGGTTATTGCTTGAATTGAACTTTGTTAAGGTAATTTTCTGAGTAGGTATTTTATGATTCTGCATAGGAGGTTCTGTAATAGGATATAGATAGATAATTAAAAATTTAGTGTTTAGGCGGTAGAGTTCGCAAAGATACTATTATGTAAATTATGATCTCAGTCTGCTTCACCAATTGAGAAATTGCATCAAGTGCTCATAATCCCTCTAGTTCAGGCGCAATCCATGTAGACATAGGTATATTTTTAAATATTTTATGGCTTGGAATTATGTCCTTTAGGCCACATTTTATCCAAATTGTGAGAATCTATAATATCGGGAATTATCGGGAAATTTTCAAAATACTATGGAAAAATATAGGCAAAATGGAAAAATTTCGGAAATATATTTTGACCTACTTCTAAATAGCCAATAGAAATTATGTGTTTTGTAGATTTATGGAAAAATAGATGACCTATCTACAACTGTGATAAACTTTTCGACATTTTTCGACTATTTCACGCTATGTTGGATGCGTTATAAGACGTTCTAGTTAAAAGTATTCCATTCCGCATTGGCTAAAATGGGGACTAGGTATTTATCTCAACTTTAATGAAAACAGTATAAGTACCTGTTTCGGATTTACATCACTTTTAATAATCTGAGAAGATAAGAAATTATTTCGTCTGAGGAAAAGTAAAGAAAATAAAATTCCAAATAATAATAATAATTTGAATTTATTTATATGCGTTAATACCTATGGGCTATTATAATCCCGCTTTAATAAATTATATATTTTTATGACAATATTATGCAAACCCTCTCAAATCCCGCGAAACAAAAACGGCTAAGCCGAACAATAAATAATGTTGTGACGTCATTAATACAGACATCGATGAAATGTAACAATAGGACACCGCGCCGCGGGGACGCCAGGATAATGACGTAATCAAATTGGTCCCCTGTCTTACCCCTGCACATCTGTGCTGTGCCCAGAGGGGGCTTTCCAGACATTACGCACGAATGCCCTTGATAATAGGTTCGATACACTACCCTGGAGTGTCCGGGTGATTTATTACACCTTAAACGGATTGCAGTGAGGACTGTACAGTACATTCGGTAGATCGATGTCGCTAATGGTGTCGAGTGTCAGGGTCGGGGGAGTTTAGAATAGGGTTCCATTTGCGCAGTCACCTTAATTCTGATTGTGACATCGAATATTGAGTTATTTCGATTTATTCGCGACTCAGTGAATGGTTTTTCAATCAATTTTGCGAGATAATAGTGTAGACTGATATTGATTAGTCATTTTCATGTCATGTGGCATTATGATAAATTGATATTGTAATGAGAGGTTTTCCGATTGGTTCCAAGAGGCTCGCTAGATGGCGCTCTATGAAGGGCCCATTTTTTTTAATGTCAAAAAGGCTGGTAGCAAAGCCGTAAAACTGCCAACGTTTAGTGTTGCAGTTTGTTTTACGAAGTTCCACGAGATCCTTTAGATGTATGAGTGCGATCGCGCTATAGCAAATTATCTTTTATCCCTTTTTATCTACGCTTTTTTTTCATTTTAGATACAATTTGAACGCGTGACGCGTGAATTATTATTGACTTACAGTGACAGATCGCCCCTACCGTGCGAGAGCCAACTATGAGAACAAAAAAGAAATTAAAAAATATAGAAAACCTCCCATTGTACCAACGCATCAATATACTGTTACTAAGTATGTGCTCTTTTTTATTTCAAATTGTTATTTTAAAAATCCTTCACTTTTCGTCACGAATTCCTCATAACGATCTGCAACGGTGACCTTTGTTTCTCTTTCAATTAAATTTGTCAATAAAATTGTACAGTGAAATACACATCAAGCTATATTCTGTAGAACACTGTTGCAATAAGGTTAGCTTATGATTTCTTGATTTTCGTATGAATATATCAAATAAGTTAAAGCGACAAAGTACCAATCCTTGTGCTTCGTAACTATTTTGCCTGGTGAAGTATGAGACATTTCTTGTGTCATGACTCATGATCATGGGCCAAGCCACCTTCTACCCTTTACACTAGACTTTACCACATGTAAACTTAGTATCATATTTCTACATCAATACTGTGCAACTCAATCTTTTTGGAAAGGAAGGGGCTATGAGGGTTTGGGAAAAAACGATCCAGAAATAGCTACTTCGGAAAACAATGACGATTTATGTACACAAGGGGTGCGCTGATGGTTTGACTAGCACATGTGCAGTTTCGTCGGCTAGGGATGTCACCGATTTTCTCGATAGAAAGTATCGATGTCGGTAATTACCCACCAACCTATATGTTTAAAATGTATAATGAGCAAAACACAATTTGTATCCGGGTTGATAACTAGACGGTACAAATTGTCTTTTTGGAAATTAACAAAAAAAAATAGATACTAACAAGATATTATTAATAATATTATAATATTATTTGTCCTTGATCAACCGACCGTACTGATCAAACCCTTTCATGTCTGATACCACTTTTATACTGTAAACTAGGTAAACATATCCTTTTATTCATCAAACAATACAATTATTTATTTATTTTAAAATATGATTCAGTCTCGCGAAAATTAATACTTTATGTTCCAAAATATACTCCCAAATTCCAACCACTTACCCTTATATATTATAATCTCTATTCAGTGTCTGAAGAGAAACCAAGCTTCAGACACTCTAAAAACAATTACGTTGAACGATGTGGTGTAGCGATTCTCGATATCTCCCGTCACTATCTCTCGAGGGTCGGCGCGTGCAGCCTGAGGGAGACGCCAAATGTGCAAACAATTAGAAGGAGCTCTTTTTGTGCTCTTTCGCCAACGGGGCGCCCACAATGACACTTTATGTCGACGACAGCCCGTTTTGTTCAAACGTGGCAAAATCCATCCCTGCACTAGACATCTGTTCCTCTGAAATAAATCTCATGGTGTAAATTGAACTTTAATTATTCAGAAAGAAGTAGAGAAAGGGTGATTGCCTAGCGGTCTATCTAAAATAGAAAATGTCGGAAGGTTGAAACATCAGCCACCGAAAAACGAAGAACAAAGGGCTGTTACAAAGTTATCGCTATGCAAAAACACATATCACTCCGCGCTGGTTTTAATAAATATCCGGAATACATTCGTTTTGATACGATTCTTTGTAAACCTTAGAGTTCGATCTAAATCCCCATTTTTCTTCTAAATACATAAGCACTGGCAATCGGAAACCTCGGCACGGGATCCACTCGCTGCGTGAACCTATATTCGATCTCATGCATTTAAATTCAGAATTAGTGGAAAGCCTTGCCCACAGACCGAGTTTTTACCGAAGGTAAGCAAGCGAATCTTTCCAGTTCCCACGAATACCGTTTCTAAAAACGTGATTGATTTAATGGTCTTTGTATACGTTAAAGAGAAATTTTGAATGTGGAGTTTCTTTGTGACGTAGAAGACGCTCGGGAATGCAATAATTGAATTCTGTCCTCTTCCTCTGTGGCAGCGGTCGCTACAATCAGCATACCTTTCCGGTTGACAAAGGGCGCGGTGAGACAATATAAATAATCTATCCGACGACAACTCGCCCCATCTCTGTTACGCGGAAAAATGTATCTGCGACATAAAAGGATGGCTGGAACTCGGTTCGTTACGTTTTGTCGCTCCCTAGGGCGCACCTCGCGCCGTGCATGCCGGCTAGTGGCCCTACAACATGAATGTTTTATGCTTACGTCAGAATCCTGATTTGTATCTACTAGTCGACCCAGTTTATTGCCGCGGCTGCTCCACATTGGCTCATAAAGGAGTGTGTTTATTGTTTTTCGTGCTCCAAGTTCAAGGGTGTCTATAAAGGCGTGGAATCTTGCCGTGATCGGAGTTTTTTGGATTTTCTAAATGTTCGAATTGAATTTTTTGTGTTGCGAATTCTGATTCCGTTTTACTTCAAAGGTAACAAGAACTTTGAAATATAAATCTATTAAGTATACCTAACACTTTACTTTGTTTATTTGTTTTTCTTCCTTTTAATTTTGTTTATTTCTCTCAATGAATGAAATGAATGAAATGAAATGAAATGAAATGAATTTTTATTTGCAAGAATATACGTTATGAAGGATCTTAAAATTACATAGGTAGTTCCAGTATATCCTACCACATTGTGGTGTGCAAATTTATATAATAGATAACATAAAATTAAAAATTAAAAAAAATAATTGATACGAAGCTAACTAATACGCTTTAGATTACGAGAACTATTTACAAGAAATATTATTATAGTGATTACATGTCAATTTAATTTAAATGTCAAATTATTTATATCAAATATTATTATTAAGCACTAACTTTGTGTTCAAAAAATTCCTTAACACTGTAGAAGCAATTATTCATCAACCAAATATACATTTTCCTTTTAAATTCATGTAACGGCATGGCTTTCAATTCAGATGGTAACTTATTATAAATGTATATTGCCATACAACATACATTTTTCTTATATATGTCCAAGGTACATTTCGGAGGTACACTCATCACAGCTACTGCAACTAAATATAATTTTTCAATACTTTCAAGCACTATAAAAAGCAGGGTTAGAATTTTTTCCTATATTTATAATAAATATCGGATATTTATCAAAAATTGATATTTATCATAATTATCAAAAAGTGATAATTATCATAATGATTAAAAAGTGATAATTATCATAATTATAAAATATGACAATTATCATAATTATCAAAAAGTGATAATTATCATAATTATCAAAAAGTGATAATTATCATAATTATCAAAAAGTGACAATTATCATAATTATCAAAAAGTGATAATTATCATAATTATCTAAAAGTGATAATTATTATAATTATCAAAAAGTGATTTTTCATATTTCATGAAAGAAACGTCAAAATAAGTGAAACAGAAACCTCATTCTCGATTTAGTATAAGAAATTCATTTCAATTCGTAGCCCTTCTTTATTCAATAAACTGTTAGTAACTCTCAATTGCTGATATTAACCCAGAAATATTGAGTTTCAGCAAAATAAAACACTTAATAAGACAAGGTAGCCTCTCGCTTACTTTTTAACGATCTTGATATAATTATCAGTTTATGCATAAATATCACGATAATTATTAGCGAACCCTGATAAAAAGCTCTGATCCTTAACACATCAAAAACTTTTATATTCGAAATGGAGCTTATTTTAAAATGTTTAAACCTCTATATGCAATGGTTTTAAAATATTTCCAGAATAATTGGTATCCTGAAAGCTTTTACATTGATTTGAAATTAGTATATTTAAAAAGCTATCTTTTATATCCATCATAGAGCTTACGAAAAGGTAAGGTCTTAACTTACGTTATCCTTTTTTTGGAATTTACGTTCAAAGGGTATTTTATAGAAATTAGTACTTTACTTTATCTGCTTGCTATAAATTGTATTAAATAGCTACAAAACTTAGTACTTACTTACATGAGAAGAAAATCTCTGCCTGAAGACTATCTTTACCACAACATTTAATTTATCATAATCTTATCAAATAAATGTATAATATCATTCTACATAAAATTACTTCGTTTAAACGTGACGCGTTTAGAATCCTGACTTTCCGAAATATTAAGATATTATTTTGTTCTGATAAATTCCATTTCACACGTAAGTACATAGATTTAATCAGAGTAGATTTTAAAGGACATACTTAGGTATATACGTATAACAAACAGAATTTTAAACGACTTCCGCAAATATAGATACTTATTAGAATTTTTCACGAGTAATACTTACCTAAAGTATTACTGGCGTTGCGTCGTATAAGGAGGTCAAGGAAAAGGCCCTAGACAGGACACAGTGGCGTTTACTACACCGACAAGAGCATAGCTCTTAAATTGAAGAAGAAAGGTAAGTATTAGAATTTTTCACCTGTATGTGCCGAGTGAATGTTTAGAGTCTAAGGCCAACGCACACTGGCGGAGTGGAGTTTAGTGGGGACGCGCGACGACGCGGATTCCGCTCTTACGGTAGCACGGCCGCGCCTAGAGTCGCCGCGCGACTCGTTACCATACATTCGCGTGCCGCCGCCCACCGCGAGCCGCCGCGAGCCGCCGCGAGCCGCCGCGAGCCGCCGCGAGCCGCTGCGAGCCGCCGCGAACCGCCGCGAGCCGCCGCGAGCCGCCGCGAGCCGCCGCGAGCCGCCGCGAGCCGCCGTGTTCCGCCGTGCCCCGAACCGCTTCGCCGTGCCGCCGATTCGCTTGCTATTGTCATTCCATTTTAATCCGTATTTCAATGTTGTTAAGGTTAGTTCAATTGTTATCGAAGAAAGACGCCGCGCCGTCACTCTAGCGGTGTGCGTTGGACCTAAGCTGTCGCTCTACCATCACGAATCTCTAGAGGCCATCCCAAAATATTGGTGAATAAATAAAAAAATGTTCCACGTTATAGAAGCGGGTTAACCGTAAATAGATAACGCACAGGGGAGCCTCCGCTACCAAACGGAGGTCCAGATTCGATGAGTTTCCTACAAAATTTATCACGCGTTTTCTCGGTATTGGGAAATAACTTTAGGGAAAATTCCAAGGGAATTCACGGGTTGCCATCAACATAAAATGGAATTTGAATAGTAATACTTACCTGGATAATAAAGTTTCAGAAATTGAAAAGAATAAGTTAATTTATCAGCTTTTAGCAGTGAAATCTGGCTTATAGGTTAGATTTTATCGTATTTTCTATATCGTTGCAAAATCATCTGGGTATAATTACATAAAAATCAATGTTTATTTATTTACATTACAACTTAAAATTGTTAAATAATACATTACATTCAATAAATATCGTTATAATATACGAAAACGTTAAATAATGTGCTAGGTACGTATTAGCCACAGAAATAAAATAAACTATATTCAACCTCATTGGTATTAAGCGTACTTTCATAATGCTTAAAACTATCCCAAACCGTGGTAAGAAGCTCGTGTATAGTTGTAACTATAGTTATATCTTTCTGTATTGCTTTTTTTTCGAAACTATTTTCAACCATTTTCATGCCTAAGGGTCGTTCTAAATCGAATAACTATGCCACCACGAAAGAGTTTATAAACTTTTTGTTTAATTTCAATGCGGAAGATAAAAAGAAATACATGAAAAAAATGTAATTTTTTGTAGTATTTCAAGCACTAATTAATTATTTCCAGACACCTAAACTTTTGACAAAATCTTAAATTCAATCATTGTCGATCAAGGTCAAGTGCAAATCACACCTGAGATTTTATTTGTTTGAGACTCAAACGCTTGTTTTTTTTTTTGGACAATAGTTGACAATTATTAGATAGGTACTGATTTTTCCACGGTTTGGCTAAAAACAACCCGAAACCGTGCCGCGGTAAGAATGCCGTATTTAACTATAATATAGGTACCTACTCAAAATTACTCTATGACTATTACGTACAAGTACAGAGTAGGTACTATTATACTTACTGACGTTCTACAACTACTACAGTAGTAAGTAAATCCCTGCTAGTAAGTAAAGCACGGCAAGCTCAGAAAATAATTGCATGGCATGATTCAAATACCTACATCGTACGAGGAAGAGAACATTAGAGAAATACATCCCGGTGACGTTACCGGAGCGGAAAATATTACTGCCTGCATCCTCTGGGAAGATCCCTACATTTATGATTTAAATCTACCCTATGGGTGGATGTTCTTGTATCCCCTCTGCCAATGCAAATAATAAAATAACATTTATCATAATTTTAATGTGAACTTGTATTTTGTTTTGGATGTATGTAATTTTAAAAGTACTCAAATCTAGGTTAGATCAAATTACAACAAACTACAGAAGCTAAACTATTTATTGGAGAAATCTGAACAATATACGGAACTACGAAAAAAATCTCATGAATTAAGGCATTTATAGGACCTACGTAATTATATAGGTAGGAACCCTACGTTATTATTTTGCTGTATGCAGCAAAGTCTTTGTTAGCTGACCTCAGTGAATGGTATAGACACTCTTTTAGACCCATAAACCCAATTGTTATCATCACAAGGAAGCTAAAGCCAGCTACATATTGTCATCCATTTTAATATAAAATTATAACGTAGATTTGACCACATAATCGTGTTGTGAATGAATAAATACTCTTTTATTTTATTATTTATTATTATTGAAGGTGGTATGACTTTGTGCAGATTCAACCTGAGGTGATACCTATGGAAGGTACCACCTTTTACCTATTTCTGCTGCAAAGCAGTTGCTGCTTAGCCAGCGTAATAATTACTCCATAAAGACCTCAAGGTTAGCAGTGCATCGAAAACCCTCCAATAACTTTATAGTCAGGTGAGATAATATTTGATTAATTATAGGGACAATAACCACTTAACATTAGATGGCCACAGATTTGCTCACCTTTTTCATTTCTGTGAACTGCTGAGGTTCCTATCTACAACACTGATAAGGATACAGGTAAATCAGAACATAGACTAAAACAATTACCTTTAGTGCTCTCGACGACGCAGTCGATCCTCCACAGGAGTAAAGCAGCATACAGCGTAAGGAGCATCTTGCTGCCCCGGCAGCAGCCCCCTGTTCTACGGCCCGGCATGCCTGCGCGAACTCTCGGCGAAGCCACCTTTTATTGCACGCCACATCACAGCCGCAACACCACCAACTTTACACCGGTGGCCAAATACTGAACTAACCAAAGTATCTATTGACCAATATTCACTGACAGCGCCAAAGGCAACAAAAAATCAGTGGAACTATACACTTGGTGGAAAGCAAAAACTAAACGAAAGTTGACAGTTACACGCAGTTTTATGGCAGCGAATTTATTCGGCAGTAAAAGTAATTTATGAGCAGCATCTAGGATGCGTGGTGCTGTTATTGGTTTTTACATCGTCAAGGGATTCATAGTCGTTCGATTGATTGGACCTGAAACAAAGGACAGAAAGAAATAAATATAAACACACATAAACATATGTACATAAATATTTATGAAATATTTATACAGGAAGTGAGAATGTTTCGTAAATATTGTAGAGATTTCAAGGTGCATAATATAAACTAAATTGGCTTTCGCAAAAAGCTCGTAAATACGTAACCCCTGACGAGATTACATTGTGATCTCTGAAAGGTTGGGTTCCTAAAAAGACGAATACTGCTAGTTAAATACAAAAATAATAGTACGTATTAAGTACTTAATGTTTGTTTTTCTGATAAATTATTGAATTTTCATCTTATCTAATGTATTTTTTTCCATTTCAAAGTAACTTTAATGTCAAGAATCCTGAATACTAAATATTTTGGCTTTTCAGATTTATATTGTACTCGTAACTAAATCAAACTCGTAAGTAAAAGAAAATCACGACACAATAAACATAAAACTTTTAGTGGGACATCGTAAGTATAAGTAGTTAGCGGCAATCCCCTAATGGGACTCCTTCCGTAAGCGGTGGCTGAAAGCCGAGATTTCATGTAGGATCTTCCATATAGAATAAATAAAATCCCCTCTCAAACTTTAATTAGTTCTCTTCAAAAGTGAAAATTAGTATATTAGGAAACTACGAGTAAAAAGGTGGTAACCTACTTACAAATACAATTTGATTCCTAAAAGAGAAGGACGGAACGCACCGTAAGGGAGACTATTTTTTTACGTCTAAACTAAAAGCTTGGAATCAATCTCTAAACGTGATTGAGAACTGCGTTCCTTAGTTTATAAGTTTCTAATCATTTAAAAATGTTGCAATACCAAAAAAAATGTACAAAGCGGTTATAGTTTTAATATAATTTACTGATTTCGTCATTGTCCTTTCAACTACTCAGTGAGAACAATAATAATTTGTTTAATTATCCCTTTGTAACTAAACAGATACGGGGCAATAAACATGGGGCTGTTAGTGGGGCATAAAACAGAATTGTCTGCGCAAGTAGCTCCATTCCCCTAATGGGATTCTTCCGTAAGCGTCGTCTGAAAGCCGAGATTCCTTGGCCTACCTTCCTGAAAAAGTGAAAGGGAATATTTTTACGGTCACAATAAGTTCACTTCGCAGACGATGATAATAAAAATGTTTGCGCCCTGCTCGAAAGAAACAATAACAAGTACACTTTATGTTTTGTGCTTATTTAGAATTGAGATGGAAGGCGTAGGTACCAAGACAGAGATTCTACTCCATTCTCTCTACCTACCCTGTAGAATGGGATTTTTTAGTTTATTTATAACATTATCCCCACATTTGACCTCAATCTCGCCTGATGGTAAGCGAGGATGAGAATGGAGCATGGTGCGGGTTTAGTAAATGCCGTGGGGCCGTAGTCAGAAATTAACTGATTGGAGGTGATCTGAGGTGGAGGGAGGAATAAGAATAAGAATAGTTTATTTGCGCGGTAAGATTACAATGGAGTAGGAACTTAAGCATATGTTACATTAAACTTAATAAAATTAGTGAGCAACCAGTTATCCTACTATAGGCGCTGACCTCCGAACTAGGAAGTTCCTGTATCTCGGAGGACAGATCTCTTCTTTGACCAGTGCAAATGAACATGTAACAGAACATAGGATAATATAAAAGTGCAAAATTTGGAAGAAAGAAAAATAAGAATAATAATAAAGGTTACTAAAAGGGGTGGTGTGTGTGTGTGTGTGTGTGTGTGTGTGTGTGTGTGTGTGTGTGTGTGTGTGTGTGTGTGTGTGTTGGTTATGTGTTAGGAGGAGAAGGAGGTTGATATTTCACGACGGCAAGGATGGTTTTCTGATACTCGAAACCTCCTGTCTATGGCCATGATGATAGATACGACTCTGCATAGGTCTTGAAGAAAGAAGCCAAGTAGTTTCTTCCAAAACGTAGATAGATAAACGTGTTCTACGTAGGGTCCTTAATAAAGTCATTGGAATTTAGATTATATGAGCGTGGGTTTCATCCCGTTTCAGCACGGATATGTAAGAAACATGGCCGTGAGGAGATGTGTAAATAAATATTGGTAATTTTATGATAGAGTTACGTCTGGTTATGGACATAACTTCAGTAAAGCGCGGGTGAAAAGGGGTGTCACCTCCCGTTCCCAAATCTACGACTCGTGAACGTAGCTTAAACTGGAGTGGCAATGTACGACATTTTAAAATGAATTGTACATGAAATCTTCAACAATATTATTATAATAAAACGTCCACTACCGAAGCAAGAGATCCGTAATTTAATACCTATCTCAAATAGACAAATAATAAATATCACTAGAGTGAACTTCAAAGGTGTTGAAGGTAGAAAACACTTTTTAGTCAGACAAACGACATTATTATTTATTTCTCAAATGAAACATAATAGGAATTAGGTCACGGATGCTGCGCCGCAGAGTGTAAAAGATAAAACCTTATGAATGTCGACGGAATGAAATGAAAATAAAGACAGACGTACCGGGGTTGTAACAAAACTCCTATAAAGCCAAAGGGGGATTCAGTGACTATATAATCACAACTGAACAATCTATGCACTACGACTTTGTGATTTTTTCAAAAAATTGAATTCTCCATTTTATCGATCAATAGAACGATTTGCACGATAAGTTTTTTTTTTTTTGCGAAAATAAAAAAATCGTAGAACCAACACAAATACTGAACGCCAAGGTTTTTGTCACACCCCTATATAAATGAGAGCTTCCGTGGGAATACACAGCTTGCTCAATAAAAAGCTGGTTTTCTGATGGGAATAAGTAAAATGTTAGGTATTAATAATGTAAAAAGGTTTAAGTAAGTAGGTAGTAGGTAAGTACCTACTTATTTTGTTGACGTTACTAAATAAACACCTCATATTTTGAGACGTATGTTTCTTACTATTATTTGCTTCGCTCGCCTTGTTTTTTTTTGACTCGGAAGCCTTCCCGGGCGTGCACCCAATAACTTACCAAAGTTACATCGCAATCGGATGAATGGTTTAGGGACGCACAGAGCACAAACAAACAAACATTCATTTTTTATATATTTGGTATAATTGAAATCAAATTCGTCTTTGCATATAATTAATCAGATTGTGTGTATTGTAATATAAAACAATGTCAACAAATGTACTTGTAGTACTAAAGTACTTGTAGTACTAAAGTACTTGTAGTACTAAAGTACTTGTAGTACTAAAGAAAAATGTAAGGATTTTGTTGAAAAGTAACGACAGTGGTAATTAATGAAGGCACTCAGTCAATCAAATGAACTCAAGAAAGAAGTTTAATAGCCGCTTTTAACATTTTATTAGGGTCATAATTGTTTCTTTTATAGTCTCCTAATGTACCACAAATAATCCAGAAAACAAAACAAATTTCAGATACGTATCTATAACATAAACTATTACAGTTCACCACTACATAAAGTATCTCTTCTAAGTCGTTTTCCTCATTGCTGAGGGTCGTGATCATTCTAAGGAATTAATCACATAGAATGACTCTCGTGGCAGATTTGATGGGGTGGTTTGCCATTGCCTTCCCCAGGATACCACCTGTCTAAAACCTTCGAATAAATCTAAACCTTACCTATGCCTGATTGTGTCTATGTGCCTCCATAATATTTCTGATTCTCAAATTTTGGGTACTAATATAACATAACCATGTTAAGTTCGACTTGTGGTCGACTTTACCTACAAAGGCGGATATGAGTCCACCTTTGTTATCAAGATCAGCTTGGATGAAGAAAAAAATTGTGCGGGCACGCGTTACTACCTTCATGGAGATCAGTAAACGCACTTACGGCAAATATACAGACTTTAAGATTTCTACACCTACCCGTAGATTTACCTGACAATGTAAGCTCTATGTACCTATCAAACCCATAGATATTCAAGAAGCAGAAAACTCTATGATCATATGAGTAGGTACATCTATTGTTTAGGTTCAATTGGTCCACTTTTCCAAAAAATCCACTTCCTGGAATATTAACTCCCAAAATGTCTACTTTCCCAAAAGTCTAGTTTCCCATAAAGTTCCCTTTCCCATAACGTCTACTTTAACAAAAGTAAATAATTTCCATTTACTATTTCGTACAATAAAGTGTCATTAATTCATCTCTATTCTGACGAAAATTGGACGAACAAAAATGTGAAACAACACTTTACTTTTTGTAACAACATGCCATAAAAAGGCCATGTAAAGGCCATAATTATAATGTTTCAGTGCAACATTGTACGAAAATAAAAAGGAAACAAGAGAGCTCGGTTCCCAAGGGAGCTATTCCTGCTCTGAGCGATGTTGTAGATATTCTTAGAGATAATTAACTCTTTATGGCGAGAGACATCTGTTCACAGGCACGCTATAACTGTCTTATAGCTAACAACTGTTTTAGTTCCTGGTTTCAGTTTCTTTTTTAACTACATTGATAATGTGATGATATCGTGGACAGATTTGTAATGATAGAGTATCATGGTAGGTATATTTCTAAAGTTTTTGCTACGATTGAAATATTTTTAAACGTGTTTTTTATGCGGGGTATGGCGGCTTCCCGCCACAACGTCGGCGCATGCGTGCTGCGCGCCTGACAATTGCCGAAAACAATCGCTATCGCTTTTCATATACTCGCGATGTCAAGCCCATGTGTGGTGTCCAGAGAAATACATTTTTGCTTCTCATTTCCAAGACCTAATTTTTATTTCGTGGGCGCGTTCAGTCCCACACAGGTAAATATAGATAATGTATTTTTCTATAAAATTTAGGGTACACCTAGGTACTTACCTAATTTCAATACAAAAAACTCCTATATATCAAAGGTTAAAATGACTGAAAAACTTTGATCATTTGCACCATAGATATGTTTGTACCTTGTATTATATTTTTGTACCTTGTATATATTTTTGTACCTTTGATATTTTTTATAAAACAATAGAAATCGATAGTAATGTGAAACCTAAAAACACGCCTACAAACTGATGTTAGCGTGGAAAGACGAAACTAATAAAAACCACAATGACAGTGACTCGGTAACCAGATTTACCAAGATCCCGGGGACATAATGTATGTAGATTTTCCTACAATTTTTTGTGTTTCGCTCCTATCGAGTAAATCGTACTCTGTGGCGGTAAAATTGAATTGTAAGACCTTTTATGTCGTTCTTTCCGGGTTTTGTTTCTATCTTTATTGTTATGTTATGGAAATAATAGGACAAAAGCAAGATATTTTTATACGATACACTAATAAAATAAACTTAGAATTTTATAAAATTAGAGACACCTAATCCCTTAAAATAATACAGAGTGTTACCGGACTTTTACCTGGAGTTCTGATCATGAATGTTAACAACTTGGCCCAAAAAGTTTTGAAAATAACCTAAAAAAAAACCGACTTTTCAAACAAATTGGCCGCTCAAGGTCACCTATTTTGTACGGACAATCTTAAAAAATTTATTCCCATATTAATATTTTTTTGTACAAAGTTATTCACACTCATGAATGGATCTAAAAGTCCGGCGAATGTTTTTTTAGGTTACTTTTTGATATTTGTCCCAGACAGAAGTCATGTCACGGATATTATTGGAGAGACTTAGTGTTTAACCAATGTCGTATGACATTGGTTAAACACTAAGTCTTAAGTATAACAAATATGAAATAAATTATCCTACTTTTGGCTTTAATGTAGTCGAAAAAAAGTCAATAAGAGGAGAAGTATATATTTGAATAAATAACTAACTAATCTGTTCGGCGTATATACAAGTAACAGTATAGTAATTCGTTCTTTTATTGAATAAAAGCACCTACCTACGAGTTCCATCTCTGTTACCTCCCCATTACATTATCTGAATAAGTAAACAGATAGTTTCTTTAATCCATTGAATCCCTTTGAGAGAATTCAATTTAGTTTGCCCTAAAAGCCGGGCCATTAGGAGTAATTAGATATCCGATTTAAGACGTCCGGTATCCGGCTAATAAAATTGCAAATCATGCCTGATCGGATAGCTTGCTCGAGATCCGATACAAGTGTACCTGGGTATATGGGTACGCTGCTTAATCCTATAATACATTCTATATCAGTATTGTAAACCGGGTTCTCCTCCCTAAATCCCATAATTTGTACAGTCCCGCATTTAATATTTACATGGCAATTTGGTATCGACTAGATATTTTGAACACTTGCTCACTCTTCCATGCATGATAGTTTTACTTTATTTTCAAATCGACTACCAAAAAGGAGAGGTTTTCAATTGTTCGCGTACCTATGTATACCTATTTGTTTCTAAAGGTGATAGGGTTTGGGCCCAAAGCTGCCTAGAAAGGCAGCCCTATTTAATTACTATGTAAGTACATACTTATATTGGGTCCCTAGCATTTCATGAATGTGAACAACTTTGTTAAAAAAATTGAAAATAGTCTAAGTGCTAATTTCAATTTATATATCTAAGCGCTCCATCTAGCATGTTAGGCGACACCTGAAAACCAGCGTGTCGCTGAGGTCTCGACCATTTCATTCTACACATAGGTCTATACGTGTTATATATGTTGTGTTTATAGGTTAAGAATTAGAATAAAATAACAATATTGTACCTTTTTTCTAATGTGTGAATGAATAAATACTCTTTTATTTTATTTTATTATTTATTAAGTAAAAAAATTATCTGACTTCTTTTCACACAAATCGTTCATCAACTTTATACGGAGAGTCTGATATATATTCGCGATTTTCAAAACTCTTGGCCAAAATATTCATGAAGAAAAAATTCGGCGAATGTTTTGAGTATACCAGTAAAAACTGGAAACAAATCCGTTCAGCCGTTTCTAAGATTAATCTTCACTTGGCACTTGGGGTATTATTTAATATTCTGTGACCGGGGTCTTTATTATAAGCTATAGTGATTATATATACGTTGATTCCCGATGCTGGAGTATTTATTACCTTTTATATTTATTACATTATGCTAATATAGCTTAAGCCGTCTTAATTTATCCATCAGTTAAGCTATAGATATGACACGTTTCACACTTTCTACCAACACACTGTATGTCTTAAGTAACTTGTTAATCCTAAATGTAAACAGAGAGAAGATGTAAAGAGCTAAAGCTTATTTGATAAATTCAAGTTTGTGGGATATTTTACTTTGTACAGCCAACGTAAGTAATTTCCTTTCTAACCGACTTTCAATTTCAAGTGGTGTGCTCAACGATGTCAAAGGCAGAAGGTATACATTTAACGAAATCTCGTTTGTTTGTATCTCTAAGGAAATATTAATATTCAATTATATTGAAAGTTCTGTATTGCTTAAGTAAATTCCTTATTGTGGGTAAAAGGGTAAACCAAGCTTCACGCAGAATACTCGAACAAAATTTCACAGAAACTAAGAAGAACTTGAGTTAAACTTGTGCTATTGTTTCTTCTATAACGTGTTGTTTTAAAGAAAATAAAAGGAAATGCAGAAAAGCTCCTACAAGTTTAGGAGGTTTAAGTTCGATCGCCTTAAACTTGTGATACTAGCTTTTATAACACCATAACCAAGAGCACACTGTTACGGCCGAGCCATATTAGAGGCGAACTACCCAATTTACGGCCGGACTCTATAAATCACGTCCCAAATTTCCTAAAAGCTTCTGCACCTTATTTTTAAGTAAGAAGCTCAATAAAATTACTCATACATAATTCATGAGAAGGCCCATGGGAAGAATGTCAATATACTGATGATAAAGTGTCGTAAAATTGGTAGGAATTTCCGCATGTCCCTCAAGGCTTTTGCTATAAAAAAGTAATTAAATGTGTAATCTCATTTCGTAACTGCACAGACAATTTGAGTATGGGTCTATACCTTCATCTAAGTCGTATTCCTCATTAATGAGGGTCGTGATCATTCTATGGAATTAACCAGATTGAATGACTCTCTTGGCAGATTTAATGTTTGCCATCGCCTTCCCCATTTCACAAACTGGTTATCTCAGTATGCAGGTTTCCTCACGATATTTTCCTTAACCGTTAGAGCAATTTATAATTGTACGTAAGTGTTCGAAAAAACCAAAAAACTGTTTGGTACATGACATTGCATGGTTTCGAACTCTGACCGCTGGCTTGGGAGTTCTGCGTCCCATAGCCGCTACGCCACCGACCCTCCTGTCTGATGGGACTGTACCAAAGCTCTGGAATTAATCAACTTGCAGGATAGTCACGCCAGTTAGTTACACGTACTCATTATGTTTTTGCATTTCTTTTAATTACTCGTAGTTAAGTTGTCATGTATAATGTAGCATGTGTAGTCTGTTTTCATTTAGTAAGTAGGTACTTATTCCTTTGATCTAACTTAGTAAATAAGAATTAAAAGAATAAAGATTTTCTTGTTACATCAAAAGAATGCGAAGAAGAAAAAGTGCATAAAAATTAGGAACACCCACTCGAACATGGACGCCGTAGCCAGGGACTGGTGTAGAATAAAGGTTATTATGGCACATTCACATCGCCGCGGCATCGCTATAAATATAAGTTGTAAGGCGAGGTGTTAATGTTACGTACGGAGTTGCTGCTCAAATGGAAGTATCGCTATCTGAACACCGGAACTCACTAGTATTGAAGGTGGTATAATTGGGTTACGACTCGTGATCCCACTAATTTGACCCACTAGAGGTACAGTATCACGATATAATGGGCCAATGGGCAATGGTGGTCCCACTGTCTGGTGGGATCATCAGTCAGCCGTAATGCAGTTGCTCTTGGTCTCACTAATTTGGCCATAAACAATATCACAATATTTTAGGAACTCGCCATTAATTGGGAAATAGAAAAGCTAACATAATTAACGGGTAGTTTACTGATGAAGTAAAAATAATAAAGTCAAACTAATTTTTACATTTATTTTCTTTAAAAAACAATATTTATTATTTCTCAATAAAGTTCAACTATGCAGTGGGACCACGAACCTACATTTTCAGGCTAGTGGGACCACGAGTCACACAGCGTATAATTCTGTGCAGTGCAGAGTCAGTCTTAACACCCCTTTAACTATTTCTGCCGCAAAGCTACAATACTTGCATTGCTGTGTTTCGGTTTGAAGGGTAAGAGAGTCAGGGTAATTACCGGCACATGAGGTACTCTATCTAAGAAGCTTTATTAGAGGGCTAATAACATTATAGTGAGATGAAGATGTCCATGTATCATCAGGTGGTCCGTTTGGTCGTCTGCTCTCCTTATAAAATGAAAAAATATATACAAAAAATCGCTCGACTTAAACTGAGACGATGTCAACACTTTACCGTGACGATACATAATATGAATTAGAAGTGAAATGTCCGTAAAGAATCCGAGTATAACACTCATAATGTCAGAAGAGTGTTGAAAGGGATCAGATCAAATATGCGTGAAGGTGTTCACGGAATCTGGGCGTTGTGTCAAAACAAGGGCCGTGACGTGGGACCTGTCAGCCCGTTCTCACGCTCCCACCCGACTGGAAATAGTTATGCTATGTAATACAAGACCGAGTCACTGCTCTAATCTAATAAACTACACAACATTAATTTTAATAAAATAAAAAACAAAGAACAAAACGGTGAGAGAACTGGCTAACAATGGAGTCTTTGGAAAGAGTAAGTCTTTGTCCATATGCTAATACAATAATAATATTATACATACATTCACGCGTCACGGGTAGGTAGAGACCAAAAGATTTCCACCTGCAACGATCCTGGACAAACCGTTCTCGCTTCTTCTACACTATATATTATAGTATATAGGTACATATTGCGATTGATGAATAAATAATACGCGCTCTTCGGTTAATGGTTGACCGCACCTGGCCTTTCTATAATAATAACAATTACATAATTTAATCTGAGTTATATCCAATACGGTTTGTGGCAAATTGTCAAAGCCCATAACGTAGGACATCCTCAATTAATTCAATCAGCACAATCGATTGAACAGCAGTTAGTAGGTTGTTTTTATTAAATCTGGTGGGCAGATCGACGTCAGATTTTGTTATTTACTTAATATATTTGTAATACTGAAAATATTCGCTAGTTTTAACTATACATTAAAAATTTAATTATAACCCCGATACATCTTGTGTCGACGCACGATGCGCGCCACTACGATACAGTACCTACTACCTACTCACATCGGCGTAGAACGCCCTATCGAAATTTTCCTGGGACTTCGTATATATACGAGTTCCAAACATCCATACTTGGACCAGGACATCTGGTCACCAGGCACAACACCCCGCCTGGTGGAAGATCTTCCCTTTCCCCTTTCATACAACTGACACTACGTCATTCAATGTCCTCTCATAGCGCGTTCTTACAATCTTTTTAAGATCCACATGTCTATCCACTTGACTATCTGATCGTCATCAGATCGTCAAGGTTCCAGATGTATGATGTTTTAGGTAATTAATAATGTATCTATGTCTAGGTACAGTCGAGCACAAGCTATAGTATACCATCTGTCAAAAACCTTCGATTAAATCTCAACCTTATGTTTACGCAATATGATACATTTCAGATTCTCAAATTTTGACGTTTTGGGTACATTGACCTGTGGTTGACTGTACAAGTACCATAATTTTGTATGACTGTCAGTAAAGGCAGTTATAATATAAACCGTTTCTAAATCGTTCTAGAGATCCCCTTTTTAACATCGAAAATTGTTCTGATCTTAAAAACTGCGGAACTAATATACTCTTTCAAATAAAATAAAAACCGCATCCAAATTGGACCATTAGTTACGACCATAGATATAATGCCACAGACAAACAAACATAAATAAACAAAGTTACTTATTACAGTCCTTCCTTTTGGTTGGTAGTTAAAATAAGAAGATATTCGAAGGCACGAGAAATGCACCAATCAGCTCTGGGTCCGCACGGTGCATGATTCATGGCGCGGTATCCCCTTGTGCAAGGGGAGACTCCAGCATCAATACTGGGGACGATAATAGACTGATTATGATTAGCAAATTTAATGTTGACCTATTTTTACGTTTTTCCTTTTATTTACGACGAAACCCGGTCCGCGTTTGATCTCAATCTCACATGTGGTAAGTGACGATGAGGCCGAAGATGGAGCACACTATCTTATCTTATCTTATGATGGGGGCCGGGAATAACCCAGCGGCACTTCGACCCTTGAGGAGATCTTTTGCGCCTACCCCATTTTACACACTAGTCATCTCAGTGTGCAGGTTTCTGTGATGTTGTCCTTCACCGTTAGAGCAGTCGGTAAATGTACGTAAGTTTTTCGAAAATACGAAATACTCATTGGTATAGGGCACTGCGTGGTTCAACCCGGACCTCCCCGCATGGAAGTCCGATGTCCTAGCCACTGTGCCACCGACGCTCATGGAACACACTAAGTAAGTACTGGCACACTGCTGAAACTCGTCAAAGCCGAAGCAAAATATTTGACGACAGACTTTAAATAAAAGGGTGTTCGCTAGCCAGGTTCCGAGTAACCTGGCTAGTTACTCGGTTAAGTCGCCTCGCTACGACACCCTTGACCAGAGAGAGGTAGGGATATTCTAGTCCGCCCCATACACGGAAAAAAGTCTCTTCTTTACTGGGATGGATGGGACACAGGCTCCCATTGATGTGACATGGACACATTTCGGACACAGTTTCACATCAAGAACTCTTTCAAAAATTAACAGTTTGTAAAACACTGCCGTGTATTAAACAAACGCAAGTTCAAACAACTCCAACGCAAGTTAAAACTTTTGAATTAAACCAATCTTCTAAAGATTAAAATTCAATTATAAGTTTAAAACCAGACCTCGATTATACTTGAAGGATCTGAAATCGATAGCTGAAAATTGAAAATTGCTGTAACAAAAATAATCTAGACTTACAAAAACAACTCAACATCGAAGACCGATCCACTTTAGTTTTAAAACCTTTGAAAAAACTTTACACGGACAAATGATCATTTTAACAGACTTCCAAAAAGAGGAGGTTACCAATTCGACTGTATCCAAATCCACTCCTTAAGAAAGATGGGAATCCAGTTAAAAAATATTTTAAAAAACTAGCAGAGATTTGGCAGATATTTTTTTGTATTATGCTTATCAGGGATCAGATCAGCCTTTCTATTATTATCGTTAAAAAAATCTCCTTGCATGTTTTTAATTCATGATTTTTAAAATCTTTTTAGACCACTAATAAATGAATTTCATATTTAAATTAGATAACTATGACATCAGGCATCACCCTGTTTCGTTTGATCCACAGTTTCTGGGGCATCCTGTATAATACTGCCGCAAGTATGAAGAGCACTTGACAAAGTTGGGTATTTAGTTATATTAAGGTATACGAAGTTTAGCGTAATAAATATGTTTTAGCGTATTACATACATGTTATCCCGGGACATAATTGAAAAAGTTCTGACAAGGGTTTAACTCCACCGGACCTGGCCTGTACCTACATTTTCAAATTGTTATAACAGCATTTAATACCTATGGTGAATGATAAAAAATGTAAAACGGTTGTATGGATTTGCAGTAGGTAAGTTTGAGCAAACGGGACACCTGATGGTAAATTGACACCGTCGCCCACCACCGTCGATAGACTTCACACCTTACTTTTTTTTAATAGCCTATAGGCTGTCCCACTGCTGGGCAAAGGTACTTTAATGCTTAGAATAATATATCCTAAGCTTTAATGCCACCTATTTGTATGCACTTATAAAGGAAACTGAAGATTTTGGGAGGGGGAGTCAAGATCCCTGTGACCCCCCCCCCCCCCCCCCCCCAAGGGTGGGAACTCTACTCATTTATTGTGATTCATGGGTACCTATTGTACCGTGGAAGACTCATCAAGGTACTCTGTGGAACCCTGTCGCAATATTTTTTTGTTATAATTCCTTGACATTCGTATAAGTAAGTATGTCACTTAGTATAGCCCACTTTGTGTATAAACATCTAAAAAATCTGGAATAGGTACTAGACCTATAAGGATCCTTTTACTTTGTTACGTCAAAAATAAGCTTTTATTGAAGTCAGTTAATATAAATCGTCTTTAATAATAATAATACAATAATAATTTCTTTATTTTCAGACAACAATCATAGATATATACATAACTTTTATATAAATAAAACAATTTATTTTGGTGCGGTATGAGATGACAGTTTTTCCTTATATGGGTTGAAACCAGTGGGCGTACTGGACTCCAACTGTTTCCATCTCGATTCCCCGATTCCCCGATTTAATATCCATAGTAAAAGACCGCATAAATTTTCAAAGAATTCGATATCAATTTTCGTGTAAAAGGAATCGAACCTATTTTGCAAAAGTCCTGGCACAAAAGCGGTTCACTCGAGTACCTGCTTTGGTGCCCTCGTGGCTTACCCTACCTTAACCTTTTATGAAAGGACAAGATTGCCATTGCGTCTCGACGACTCCGAATTCTGGGAAAAACACCCCGATATGAGGGGGACAGGTGTCTCGAGAGTCCATTAAGATAGAACGAGAACAACGTACTCGGAAAATTGGATTTCTGCCTTATGAACATAATATCATATACCGAAATGATGAAAGTTGCGGTTTGAACGCATATGTATATGTAAACAATCTTATTTAAGGCCGTGTATTAGAGATTCTATTTTAGGTTGATTCATAAATTCAAACAAAATACAAACCTACTACATTCCTCAGGTAAAGAAATTTATTATGTCTAAAATGTACAATATTCAATAGGTAGGCAAAATTACTCGCAAATTCTTTTTTTTATTTTAATTTTTTATACTTAAAAGTACACATATATCATAAACTATGATCGGAGTAGGTAGGGCTGTTTTTGGTACTTGCCACATACGGTCATAATATGGATAAGTATGCCCAATAATCCCGGGATTTCCAGGATTGAATAAATATATTATTTAGATTTTTAACGTTATATTTGTTTTGATACACATTTAAGATTGGTGGCGAAATATTTTTTTTAACATTCATGCCGCTAGTGTACCTATGGTAGTGTTTTAACTTCTTCGTAAGTTCACAATTTAAAAAAAATCGTAATCCGCCGAGTAAGGGCGAGGTTTATAAAAGTAATTTACAACATTTGCTCGATAACTTAAAACGGGATCCCGAAATCATATGCATATTAATATAACCTATGAGGACATTGACCCGAAAGAGCCCTACCTACACCGATCAGTGATCATAAACATATACAGACAATTAAGAAATTAGACCTATTAAAAAAAATTAACCCGATGGTAGAAATACACACAAATTAATTTAAAAAAAACAAATAAAGTAAAATAGCATAGCATAACTGTCACGTCCACTAGAATGATAAAATAATTTAATAAATATAACCAAGAGTCATTCGAATAGACCCTCTCTCTCTCTTCTCCAGGAACGACCCACATATATTTTTATTGATAATTATATTTGATATTTATTTTATACTCGTAAGAGTACACCACGCCATGCGATGTCGACGTACAGTCAACCACTAGTTATAGTAATATCTGTCAAAAACCTTCGATTATATTTCAGATTCCCAAATTCTGACGTTTTGGGTAGTTTGACCTGCGGAACCCTGTTGCAATAAGTTGTTGTTGTTTGATTTCTTGACATTCGTATTCTATTCAATGAATATTTCAAAAAGTTAAAGCGACCATGTACCAAAGGTAACCCTGATGATTGATAATAAATTATCAGTTAATTAAACGGCCATGTTCAGTACTATTTTCGAAATAAGATAACATAAAATACCTAACAGGAAGCCAGCAAATCTATTAATATAAATAAATCCGTTCAGTATACGTGATTCAATGATAAATAAAAACTGGCCAAGTGCGAGTCGGACTCGCGTACCGAGGGTTCCGTACTCAAGAACTTATGTGACACGCAATGACTCATAATATCATCATCCATCAGAAAATAATTTCTCAAAAGAGATATTTTGAAGAAATATCACTTTATTTTTTTTCCCAAAAACCATAAATGTTTAAAACTTGTTTTATTTTTTCGTAATACATACAACCTTTATTTATTAATTTACACTTTAATGCACAAAAAAATGTGTACATGAAGCGAGCTTATGCCTTGCGGCATTTTCTACAAGCTAACCATGGGGACATCAACATCATCCTACTAATTAATTATCTGATTTTTCCGTATACGAGTACTATCACATATTCATGGCATCAACACGGTCGTACGTAACATAATAATATAATTAAGGCAAATTACATTAACTAATTAATAATTTTATGGGTATTTTGTTTGAAGTTTGCTGGCAGAATTGGAATTATATTTACGACATTTTTATGTGTTTTTATAGCATCCGCTATTACTGAAATCCTAAGCAAAAGAGAAACATACCTACATTTATGTACCTTTTTTTATACCTAATTGAATCTATTTTGAAGGGAATTCGGATACTTTTCGCAACGAAGAAAGGAATCGAAAACGTCATGGAATATTTTACTATGGAGCCTGGCACACCCACTTTCCGTGATTTTGAAAAAAATGTTGATTTCTCGGCGGTCGATCCCAGCCCGATAAATCGATAAAGGACATCAATAGAAACATAAAACATATCTTGACAAAAACTCCTAATGTATCTCTGAACCCATATATTTGAAATCGAAAGTTGCAATATTTTTTTAGTAACATTACATAACAAACATCTGGGTTCGGAGATACTTTAGGAGTATTTGTCAAGATATATTTTAGGTTTCTATTGATGTCCTCTATCCAATATTAAGCTAGAATCGATCGCCATGAAATTGTATATTTTTTTTTCAAAATTTTAGATAATAGGGGTGCAAATAACGTTCCATGACCTTTCTACCTATATCTGAATGCATGTTCTGAGGAATGCACCAATGATTTTGTATACCTTTCTACTGGAGTGCACCTAACTACTACTGTACTAATTTTTGTGGACTGAGATTGTATGGACAGTGTAGGTTCATTAAATTGTATAGGGTATTGTGTTGTATGCCCTGACCAGGATCTAAAAATCCCTCGCCGGTAAATGGTACTATTATTTTTCATAGCGATCTTCAAAACACAGATTATAAAACTACAAATGGCGCTCCTCCTGACAGGATTTTTAGTTCCTGATTAGGGTGTAATTGTGTGTATTGGTTCATTTAATAATGTATTGTATTGTTCATTAGATTGAATTCAAGATGCTAAACAGTATAAGTACTACAAAAAAGTAATAAATTATACGAAACGACATGAATTGAAACGCATTGTAATACAAAATATAAATTACTTACAATTTACAATAAAAAATACAGTGAGGGAGGGAACTCCTAATTAATCTAACTTCAAATTAAATTAGCTCTATTATTAAATTAGATTAGAGGAATTGATTTGGAATCACAAACGAAAACAATATGGTAAAAACAAATAAATACTATACTCATACTCATACCATTTATTGCTTTTCATGTGTTACAATTGGTCTTAAAAATGTATATTATCTGGTCATACATGAAACCCTGAGTAGGGCACCGCAATATTAAATAAGAGATTATAATATATTATAATAGTAATAAATGCATGATGATGCATAATGTATTTATTTTTCTTACCATAAACAAATAAATATTACACGTATTTATTTGTTTTTGCCATGTTGTACAACAAAATTCCTCTGACAAACAGGTAGTTCTGCAGCCTAGCGAGCAATCTAAAAGAGGGGTGAATGTCAAAACGTTTGGTAGACATCTATTTTGAAAATCTTTTGAAATCGCAATATTTTTTTTACTATCCATACAAAAATTCATCTTGAATTGTGTACATACGTAAAAACATTGAATTTCAGAGAGTTCGCCTCTCAAAGTTAATTACTTATTAAGATGATCACTTACTTTAATATTAAAAATTATGTACAAATAAAGTATCTAAACTTACTTTGACCACTCCTAAATCCGAAAGCCACTCAAATTTCACAGACCAGACTATCTGTCACCAGTCACCACTGAACATCACTCTAATTAGGATATTTTTACCGACACTCAGATTTCAGCCGACGACAGTTTCAACTTACGACGCGTAACAATTTCGTAACAGACGCACGGGATACACGTCCCAGCATCCGAGCGATCTGCAGACATCTAAAAAATCCGAGTCCTGGAAGCTTATTGCCATGCCGTTTCACGTTGAAACTTCTCTCGAAAACACTTCCTGGTATCCCAAATACGACTCTGGACTTATTTATCGTAAGTTGAAAGTGGGGTTTGTAGATACGGCGTTTTACATTCGGAGCAGAGTGAGACGGGGGAAGACAGATGCTGCGCGCATGCGATTTTGTGCATCACACACACGCAAGCGGTCCATTTGTTGGTATTGTGTGAATGGAAGACAGTAAATACATTGTTTGAGCTGTCGCTGGACACTATTGTTGTGGATAACCCACGGCCTGGCGATAGCCGCTAGTTTACGGTCCACCGTGATTAATACGTTGTTCCCGGACACTTTGTTGTTGACGGCGTATAAAAATATGAAAATGAAGGCTTTGTGTACGCTGCTTGTCAAAAATTTCGACGAGTAGGTATTAATTTATAATGAAAAATGAAAAACACTGACCAAGTGACGGTCGGGCCTCGCTCTATAGGGTTCTGTATTCTCTTGGTTGAAACAAAGAATAGTCTCCCCTAATAATAATTGGGGCTGACGCGAGTTTCTCCTTTCATGCGATTTCTTAATTTATATCCGTACTCTACTTGATGAGCTATAAGCAACGATATGCAATGGTAAAAAAATGGTAAGGTTCAAAAATAATTCTACTAAAATTTAAAATCGATATTCGTTTTTAAGTTAAGGGAATACAATAGATTAGATTATTAGATTTATGTGTATGTATTTTTAATATGTATTACGAATGTCTATTTATTTATCTTTACTAATATAAGTAAGGAGCTCGTAGCCTAGTTGCGAGCACGGTCCGAAAGTGATCGTTAAGCGACGTTGGCGCGGTCGGTACCTGGATGGGTGACCGCTAGTGGCATATTTAATCTAAGCTCCTGCGTGCCTCGGAGAGCACGATAAGCAGTCGGTCCCGGTTGTTGTCGTTCGACAGCAGTCGATAAGCCATGTCAGAGGCCTACGGGCGGCCTGAACAACTCTGACAAATAGGTTTGTCACTAAACCATACGATATGCAATACTAATATAAGTTTATGTAACCTAATATAATAACAACTCTCAATTTTATATTTATTTATTTATTTGTCAGTTTCACAGCATATCACATTACACATATAAATCAAACAATTAAAAAATCTATACATGCCAATTATGAAACCAAACTGTTACAAAGTTAATTAAAGATTAATTGAGCTAGTAGTTACGAAATGAAAGAGCGAATATAAAGAAAATAAAACAGGTTTTACGATATGTTTGAGTGCTAGCGGTGTGTGTATGCACCTACCTTAATATTTCTGCTTAACCCAATTCTACAAGTGGACGGAGCGATATTTTTGCTTAACAAATGCCGCAAGGAATTAAGCTCGCCTCATGTACACTTTTTTTATGCATTGAAGTGTAAATAAATAAATAAATACAAAGTCTTTAACTTATTCCGTTTGTGAGTTAGAATGCACGTTACAGACGGACGGACGACGGAGCGACGCTATAGGGTTTCGCCTTCCCCTTCGGGATACGGATCTCTAAATACGAAAACAGGCTTCCTATTTTGTTTCGGCAGTCTGCTTTTTACAAAATATGAACAACGAGTGGATTTGATGGCTAGCACAGTAAAATGTTTGATGGCTAGCACAGCAAAATGTTTGATGGCTAGCACAGCAAAATGTTTGATGGCTCGCACAGCAAAATGTTTGATGGCTAGCACAGTAAAATGTTTGATGGCTCGCACAGCATAAAATGTTTGATGGCTCGCACAGTAAAATGTTTGATGGCTCGCACAGTAAAATGTTTGATGGCTCGCACAGTAAAATGTTTGATGGCTAGCACAGTAAAATGTTTGATGGCTAGCACAGTAAAATGTTTGATGGCTAGCACAGTAAAATGTTTGATGGCTAGCACAGCAAAATGTTTGATGGCTAGCACAGCAAAATGTTTGATGGCTAGCACAGCAAAATGTTTGATGGCTAGCACAGCAAAATGTTTGATGGCTCGCACAGTAAAATGTTTGATGGCTAGCACAGCAAAATGTTTGATGGCTAGCACAGCAAAATGTTTGATGGCTCGCACAGTAAAATGTTTGATGGCTCGCACAGTAAAATGTTTGATGGCTCGCACAGTAAAATGTTTGATGGCTCGCACAGTAAAATGTTTGATGGCTAGCACAGTAAAATGTTTAGCACAAAATAATGTTTCTTCTCATCTTCAAATCAAGTATAAAAACAATCAGAAAATAAAACATCTAGACAAAAGACTACAATGTAGGTACTTGTAAGTACCATAAACTTACAAAGTATATATATTATATATAAGTTTATGGTACTTACGAGTACCTACATTGTAGTCTTTTGTCTAGATGTTTTATTTTCTGATTGATATATTATATTATAATATATCAATTTAGAAGTAAAATGCTGAAATCTCTAATTCCCTAATTTTTGATGGCTCGCACAGTAAAATGTTTGATGGCTCGCACAGTAAAATGTTTGATGGCTCGCACAGTAAAATGTTTGATGGCTCGCACAGTAAAATGTTTGATGGCTAGCACAGTAAAATGTTTAGCACAAAATAATGTTTCTTCTCATCTTCAAATCAAGTATAAAAACAATCAGAAAATAAAACATCTAGACAAAAGACTACAATGTAGGTACTTGTAAGTACCATAAACTTACAAAGTATATATATTATATATAAGTTTATGGTACTTACGAGTACCTACATTGTAGTCTTTTGTCTAGATGTTTTATTTTCTGATTGATATATTATATTATAATATATCAATTTAGAAGTAAAATGCTGAAATCTCTAATTCCCTAATTTTCTGCAATATTTTTTTTCAATAAATAAGTATTTTCTTTACATATGTAAGTATTCTTATTCGTATAGAATATATATTCTTATTTATTATTAATTCAAAATGTCTGAATCCATATTAATATTGAAACTATAACATAGAAGCTTTGTTTATGAAATTGCTGGTATTATAGCCATTTATAGCTTATATTTTTATGTGAATGAATGAATGAATGAATACTCTTTATTACTCTTTATCTTTCTCTTTACTCTTTATGTGAGTGCTGTGCACGTCTGTAATTGGATTGTATATTATTATTATTATTTTATTTTATTTATTAAAATCAGGCAAAATGCAACCCATACAAATTAATAAATACAAATGTGATGTATTAGAACGTTACCATATAAATAAGCTCGAATAATCCTAAAGGATCTCGCAAACGTGAAAGACTCAGGGCTACATGGTAACGTAGGCTTCTAAAAGACCTGGATGCGGCTAAAGTATCCTGGGAAACCATAGACTCTGCGGCATCGGACAGAGCGCGGTGGAAGAATTATTGTCTCAGCCCAATGCACCACTAGGTGTTCTAGGACCTGAAGAAGAAGAAGAAGAATCCTAAATGTATAATCTGTTGATGTGCCAAATAAATAAGTAGAAAAAATATTTGTGAGTGAACTAATCTACGAAAGGAAACATTCTTAAATAAGTAAATACTTTGTAATTTTCCTGTTGTGAGACAGATAATTTTCGAAATTTGCATCAAGTAGATAATTTTATTCATACGAAGTTCCGAATTCCCTCTTGTTAGTCACAATTTTGGGAAACGTAAACCGAAGCAAAGCTAATACCAACCTAATTTTAATACGAGAGCTATATCCATTGTGGATTCTGTATTGATTCACTTTGTTTGCTGTATCGAGGTATCGTGATTGCGTGGAATGATTCGGCAAACAGGGACGCGCATACAATTTGCAAATTGAATAACAATTGGCCGAACGCCCTAGACACTTCTCTCGTTATAGTTTGGTAGCTACGGCACACTGCACTAACCATTGTATCATCAAAACTAGGTAGGTATTTATCACATTATATAGGTCAGTCTTTAATAAAATGTTGAAATCAAATATGCGGAAATATGTCCATAACGATATCACGTGTAAATTTCGTTAATATTTTTCTACCACACTTTCGGTTTAAGTCGATACATACATACTGTAGCCAACGTCCTCATTGGTGTCCACGGTGGGATCCGTTGGTTTAGTAAAAGTGGACTTTATGTTGGTAAGTAGATATTTTATGATGATAAGAAATTCTTGAGAAATGCAAATCCTGGTAGGTACAAAAACGTGCAATTAGCAACTAGTTATTGTTTTGAGAGAAAACGTTGCACACATATTCTCGTGTCCGCTGAGATGACAGCTCTGTCATAATATTTGAATTTTTGTCATTTTGGCCCCTTCTACTGCCTCAGGCCCCAAGAGACGTTCGTTTCACGAACACATTCATCCATAAATTCACGCCCATACCCCGCAGGGGTAGGCAGATACTACAGTTCCACATGCAACGATCCTGATCCTGACAAACCGTTCTTCCATCATTATTCGCTTCATACACCTCTTCGCTCTTTTAAGTCGATTCTTTAAAAAAATACTCGTCATATACACACCACATACTATAATGAGTTTGAGTCGTGTCTTACGACCCAGGGAATTAAGCTGCACGATTAATTATATTGCAGGATATGTGGCCAGAAACTGTGATGACAGGTAGAGCAGAGTCCTGACTGAATGGCGTCTGAGACTGGGGAGATGTGCCGGTCGTTCTGCAGCCAGGTGGGTCGGACGTGAATATGACTGACACAGTATCGAGAAAAATGACACTAAAGGGAGGATGCGTACTACTCCGTTTTTTGCAAGATCGGATCGGATCTTTCACACGATCCGGCAAAAAAGGGAGTGGGTGCACAACCGCCCTTTTGCTATACAGTAGGCCGTTAGAAGCTGTCAATGATAATGATGATAACAAATAACATAGAATGAACGGGTTTGAGTAAAAAAAAATATTTTCTTCAGGTGGTACAGTCGACCACAAGATATAGTATAGCGGTTAAACCTTCGATCATGCCTGCAGCCTTATGCCTGCGCTTAAGATAAATTTCAGATTCTTAAATTTTGACGTTTTGGGTAGATTGACATGTGGATAAGCATAATATTAATTTATATTCCACATACACTACGTGACTTTATTAATCAATTAAGTAATTGGTTCAGTATTATTATGACATAAACGGATTTCTCAAATATCCGTGGCATGATAAATACTAATTAATTACTACTAAAAACTTCGAGACACTTTCAAATGAAATAAATTAATCAAACTAAGTGGTCAGTCTTTGGACACGCCACCGCAATGTGAAGGATAATCATGACGAAAAATTAAAAAAATATTTAGGTATTGATGGTATGAAGAGAGCCAGCGTTATTACCAACCCATGAGGTTACCCACCACCTGAGTCATGAGCGTAATCAATGTTATAGTGGGGCGAGATGTCTATGGGGCGACGATGAACATTTACCATTGGGTGTCCCGTTTACTCGTTTGAGGGCTTATCCCGTAGTATAGAGTACATGACAAGTATCAAATGTTAAATGCATTCCATATAAATTAAGAAATAGACATTAATTGATGGTCAAATGTGAAAACAGAATTGAAATGCGTTGAAAAATAAAGTAGCTACAGCAATCAGAAATTAGATGGAAGAAAGAGATGGCGCTACCCAGGAGTAATCTTAAATAAATATTGTATCCTACTCTATGGAAGGATATGCTCGTAAGCAAGGTCACAACGGTAATCGTTAGGACATATCAGAGATCTACGGGCGGCTGCAACTACTCTGACAGTATAGGTAAAACACAAAGATTTTGAAACTCACCCTTATATAGGGTGCTCGCTAGTGAAGTTTTATAAGGAAACCGCGTCTGCCAGTAGGCGCATGCGATTTAAGCATTTTCCCATACATTAGTCGGGCACTGAAATGTCAAATGTATGAAAACTCGTGGCTTCAGTGCTCAAGTCATTGTTCTAGAGGAAAGAGCGTTTCTAGCGATTTCTGTGGTTAGACACTAACCACACGACAGATAGAAGAAGAAGTATGTAAGTGTTTCTGGTGGTATACTCCGTGCAGCCTGTCTGGGAATATGTGATAAATGATAAATGGTATGTGGTAAATGGTTTTGTGATGGTTTCCGTAAGAGTTCGGTGACTGTGTTTTTCTCTTTGTGTCATATACTAGACGATAGAGACGAAGCGACAAGAAAGCCAAGCCTTGAATATCCATTATATCTCAGACCTCGTCTTCCGAGAGAGATTTTCGTTTCGTAATTGTCAAACTGAATCCTACGGGATCTTCTACTACGGGATACTACTCTGTTCTAGACTAGGGATGTTACGGAGGTGGTTTTACTGGAACCGGAGTCTAAACCGAAGGTTTTAAATTTGATTTATCCTAGTCGGAACCGGAGTCGGAGGCGGAGGTAGAAGAGAGATGTTCAGAAAAAGTTCCAATTTTCAACCGTTTTTTAATTTTTATAGCTGATTTTTTTTTATGATTACGTTTGCGGCAATAAAACATGTTCCTTTAGAGAGTAAAAATTAAATTAATAAAATATTGATATTTGAATATGTTTGCTCACAAATCTTAGGTGTAACCTCCGATTCAAAATTATCGGAGCCGAAGTCTGAGTCGGAGGTGTAAAATCAATCGGAAGGTCCGACCTTTCGGAGTCGGAGTCGAAGTTCCGTAACATCCCTGCTCTAGATCTACGCGTATAGTGATCCAATATCCACAAGAAGTAAGTTGTGAAGACATTTGAATGAGGCTACGTATCTAGGTTGATCTCAATCTTCCATTTCCGTCTATGAGTATTTTTTGTAATGGGAAGCACATACTTAGGTAATTAGGTTTGGGTCCAAAGATCACTTGTAGCAAACATATTTAAGCTGCCATAATCCAAAAATCTTTAATTATAATTAAATACCCAACTAATCTAAAATCGCTCATAACAAAATTATCGCACATGCTTATAATATCTCTTTACCTACTGTATCAAACTAAAACGTAAAAGTAAAACGTATTCAACAAAATCAATTTAAACTTTGAACTTCTTATATTATATTTGAGTTAAGTTAGTCAAGTTTGAAAAAACTGTATTAACCCTTCAACAGCAGGACTAAAGTTTTGGGGTCGTATTAATACTTGGTACGGTACCGTACAATATTTTATAGCATACTGTCAGTTTGTCAGCGCCCTCCGAATCCACTCTCAGGTGGATTCCACTTCGATTATCCGTTTACAAAAGTCTCGAGCTCAATTCTCACCAAACTTGTTTAATTAAAGTTTTCGCACTCTTTTTCCCTTTAGGCGGGGAAATAATCCCTTGTTCAGAACTGAGAGTGACGTGGAGTGGGTGAGAACTGAACTGAGTTTAAAAGTGTGGGTATAATGGATAAATAAAATTAGAAAATAAGGAACTCAGTAAGAGCTTCTTCGATGCCTACATTATCATCATCAGAAGCCTATTAATGTCCCCACTGTTGGGGCACAGGCCTCCCCTTGCACAAGGGTGTATGGGCCATAATCCACCAAGCGGGCCCAGTGCTGATTGATGGACTTCACATACCTTCGGTGCCTACATAAAGGAATTCAATAATAATCGACATGTATTATATCTGAACTTTGAACAATAATTGTCAACTTTGTTGAAAATAGGTAGTGAAATGGTATAGGGCCAGTAAAATGTGAAATTTTTTGGCGCGTACAAAATTTGCAACCGCTACTAGCTGCTCTATTGGCGTACATTCTAAATATTATGTGATATTATTATTTCTTATGATCTGGGGCAGTATTATATGCATTATCTTATTCTTAATTTAATTCAATACATAAGTCCAAGGTCCAAGCCCCCCATAGTTTTGTTTGCGTACTGTGTCCTGATAAATGTTGATAAACATAAAAATAAATCGAACTTATCAGACTAATGATGATAAAGACTTGATAATCGTATTACTTATTTCAATTATCACGATTAATATTCTTGTATCATTGTATAAACAATAAAACGAATCAATCAAAGACCACTTCCTCGAAGAATCACGCAACTCTATAATGCACTTGGATCCCTATTGGATTTAGATATAAATTTATCTATACATTTGATATCTCAAATATTTGCGATGTAGCAATTGTAGGTAAAATTATAATGTTATCAATCTATTCGCGTGGAAATGAATTAAGATATGCAAATATAAAATAAAAACATTTTGTTTTCGTTTCAAAGATTATATGTATATGTATTGTGTACGTCAATGATAAATTATAATTTTAGGACTTTGTAGCTATCTTATGATTACAATAGAAAGTGTCTGTCATTGATATCATGTCATGGTATTCTCAAGTAAAGTTTGCTTCAGGCTAAGGTAATATCTTGGAATCGCATGTTTACGTCATTATTTTAGAAATACTATCTACGTATTAGATGCACCCAACAATCAGATTGCACCATGCACGTCAGGCCGCCTAAATTGTACTTCACTATTTCCTTTTCTATCTTTTGTTTGTTGTTTTCTATTTGTGCAATAAAGTGTATTTTGCTTTTACTTTACTTTAGCATGAACTCCGCCAGTTTATCATCCTCATTACCATCACTTAACCAATCTAGAAGACAAGGTTCTCTACACCCTTTCACGGACAGCCATCACCTCTGCTCAAGACTCTTTTTTATAAAATAGATTACGCGACTCCATATTATAATAAATAAGTATCTCAAGAAAATCTAAGTTCACGCGAGCGAACAACAACTAATAGTAAATAATAATATTAAAATCACAAATGCGACTCCACAGTCGACCCAGTCCAACACATTTGGTCCAACTTTTTGTACTCAGTATTTGCTTTTGGGATCCAAGTTGGAGTTCCAATATGGCGGAAAGTATTCCTACATTCGTATGTTAGGCATGTTAGAACACCAGGGACTAAGTTTGCCATCAGATTGAACTTTAGCTTTGATACTCGTACTTCGAGAGGGTTTCGACTGAGAGTAAAATATCCTTGCTAAGTACCTTATTTACTCGAAAAAGTATTTTAGGGGAAACAATGAAATGACTTTCTGCCAACAGCCATTGCCATCAAAACAAAAACAAAATTGCCTCTCACACAAACTCTGACCGTCTATTGCACAAATCGTCCTTACAGTTAAGTCTTCTTTAAGATACATGCTATCTCTTCCTACGCCATATCTCTAGATAGAGATGACGCGAGACTTAATAAGGCTTAAAATTAAAAACATATCTTGCAACTCACAGCGAACCCTTTTCACCATGCAGGCCTGCACTTAAAGGGTCACTTTTTTAATACAAGATTTGTTCATAAATCACATAAGTTATAAATGAGATGGGACTAAGCCGAATGGTAACGATTTAGCCTTCCGAATCGTAGTGTCTGCAACTTGTAGAGGGATACGATTGTCGACTAGGCAATTCGACGCGTAGGTATGTAGATATGTGGATTTGTCTCGATTGATTGCCTGGCCGATTTTAGTGTAACTGGAATGGCATTACAAGCTAAGCATGGTTTGAATTTGTGAAGTGTATAAATGAAATCATATAAATCTGTTCAGATTCTGAATTCACTAATGTCATCTAATGTTTCTCCTACTTTACAAAAACATTGATAGTGTAATTATCTGAAATTCTTACCTCAATATCCGAACATCATAAAATTCATTTCCCATAATCTATTTTCGATAACTACTGCCAACTTTGGGTCTGTGATCGAAAATTCCTGCAGTCGAATCGTCGGACCAACTTATACCAATCTACTCTAAAATATTCGCCAAACTTTAATAATGTTAGTTCCACTTCGTCAGAACTAGTTATCATGGAAATAAGTTAATCACTTGGCGAAAGTTTACATTAAACAAAGTTTCACGTTTCTCTTACTCGTAGAAGCTGAAACTGACAGGTGTTTAAGTTGTTACTTTATTTTTAGCTTTTAAAGTAACTTGTTGGTATTATTTTGTTTTAGGTAAAGTTGTAAACTTTACTGGTGCCTTTGTACCGCCCATAAGTGTTTAATGAGTAAAGTATTACTACGAGTATTATTAATTTTATCTATATGGAGTAATATGACATACAACAACCTGAATGATAGGTATTGAAAAAGAATCACTTTTAAATTTACTCACCTACATAAATATGTAAAATGCAATTCACTGAAAAAAAATATGTTTATTTTAAACAAGCACTTGTTTCCTGTCGGTTTGTTCACTTTAAGCAAGAAATTGTTCACTTCAACCAAGGTCCTTATCGTGTCTACCAAATACTGTGTTCAACTGAATAAAGTTACTTTGTAGGCTCAAAATACTCATACTCATACTCATACCATTTATTGTTTTTCATGTGTTACAATTGGTCTAAATAAAACAAGACATATTATTTTTTCAGTGTAAAATTTCCTAATTAGGGAAGTGTACCTGTGTCGTGTCTATCAAATACCATATTCAACTGAATGAAGTTACTTTTTGGGTTTAAAATTAAACATGTTATTTTAACGTGTAAAATTATTTAATTAGGGTAGCATAAAGTTATAATTATTATGTATAGTTCAGACTTTTACATTTCTAAAGTGGATCACAGTTAATTCAAATATGGTGGTATATTTGTTTACCTAAATGATATTACAAACTGTGCAAAAAATACAAATGCAGTCTGACAAAACACCGATCGGAAACTTCTATAAGAAGAGGTCGATTCTCAATAAAATAACTTTGGAGAGGACAGACTTGTGCTGTTAAAACAAAGCATCGCTCTGGAAGCTATTTTCCTTACTAAGTTAAGATAAAGTGGCTCCTGGGGGATGACAATTTCGTTTGACTGCCGGAATCTGCGTGCTTTTACATTTGTCAAGTAATACTGGAATCCGAGTAACTTGCTGGTTGTAGAACGACCATCACCCCTCTAAGTGAAGTCTGTCGCCAAATGTCTTGATGCTTCGGCGTTGATGTGTTTTGGCAGTGTTTATAGAAAAACCAATACATACTAAACCCGTGTGTTCCATCTTCGATCTCGTAGTCACTTACCACCTGGTGAGATTGAGGTCAAACGCGGGTTTAGATTTAAATAAAAAAATACTTGAGCAATGATTCTTATTTGGAAAAGTACTTCGAAGCCTAATTGTGAGCATGGTTCGAAAGTGATGTTGGCCGCGATCAGAAACAGGATGGGTAACAGCTAGTGGCACTTTTTCATCTAAGTCCCGTCATGCTTCGGAGAGCAGCCGTTGTCCGACATGTTGATCTCTGGGTCAACGGGCGGCCTTAACTATTGTTCAGGCCGCGTATTTTTTTCTTTATAGTATAACACAATTCTTCAGAATTATTAAATTAATTAATAGTTTTATTCCATTTGATTTATGCGTTTGCCGACCGCGTTTTGTTTCTTTGTTTGGACACTGGCCCTTTTCTCTTTAATTTCTTTAATGTAACCAACATCAATAATTTTTGAACCACTAGAGGTCGTTTAAGGGTCACTATGCTGTCACACCCTAGGTCTGATGATGCTTGTATAGCAACATTTGTTAGAATAATTAAGGGTACTTTACTAGCTCTTCCACAGCTCTTATGGGCCTTATGGCGGGTGTTGCCCATCCATTGTCCAACTTACACTAAATGGAGTGTCAAATAACTTATTTATCGTCGGCCTAAGAGGCCGTGTAAGTAGAGACCCTTTAAGTGCCTCAACTTACGAAGTACATTCATTTAAAGTCTGTGTAATATAAATAAGGTTTTAGGAGGAATTTTAAACGCCTGCTTGCATAGAGGACACAGACAGATAAGTTATGACTCTTATTATGAGTCTTAGGACATATATGAGTTATGATTTATAGAATGTTTCAACAATTGTAACA
The DNA here is from genome assembly GCA_947369225.1 of Hofmannophila pseudospretella. NCBI lineage: Eukaryota > Metazoa > Arthropoda > Insecta > Lepidoptera > Oecophoridae > Hofmannophila > Hofmannophila pseudospretella. The sequence goes on from OX376325.1 coordinate 5,288,187, forward strand.
TCCTATTATATTGAAAAACAAATCACTTACTTATTCCGCAGGTTCAGCGACCATTGTGCAGTTTTTGCATGATGTTTTCCTACACTGTTAGAGTAGTCGATAAAAATCCGAAAAACTTATTGGTACATTGCATGGATTCGAAACCGAACCTTCCGCATGGGAGTAAGGAGTCCTAATCACTGTGCCACCGCACTCCTGTTATAAATAACAATTATCATATTATTATGTTTTAATGTAGGTAATCCCTCAGCCTAACGTCCACTTTAGAGATGCTTCACAAACATTTAAATTTCGCCCGTTCCAAGTAAGTAGAATCTACGACAGGTACGGAACCAAATTCTATTTTACATCCGCCATAACTTATCAGCGTATCCCATTCCCGGTGACCCACCTGGGCTCCCATACGTCATGGTAAATGTTTATTACTAGTGCTTCGAGGTACTCGTAAGTGGTTGGGAATGTCGACCGCAAATTGTATAAAAGGTTTTAAAAATACTTACATGTAAGAGCTTTCTGCCATAGGCTACTCGTAGCTAGTCTAAAATTGTTTCTCTAAATTGAATGTAATTTTTCAAAAGAATTTTATTATTTCACAACACGCAAAATATTTTAGTTGGAAAATTAATATGTAAAAAGTGCATTTTAATATATATATATATATATATTTTCGAAACTACAAGCTATACTGAAATTAATTTTTAACCACTAACCAAAAGAGAGGTGATAGATAAGTTTGACGCGTATATATGTTGGTTTATCTGTGGAGTTGCCTATTTTGTAATAACTGAAGTTTCGATTTTGTCGAGTGTTTCTAGGCTAAGCTTGATTAAAATTGGACTAAGGAAAAAGTTATACAAATTGGTATACCTATTTCCAATTTTCATATGTCAGATATGAAGTTGTTTTCATTCATAATGCGTCTGCTGAAGCACTCGTAAGCACTTCGACCTAGATAGTAGACTTGATGACTCTGTAAAGCAGTTATCATGTTTTGACGAGCTTTCGCTCGAAGTATCTTTATGAGCTCACCACTTTGGTAAGTTTAAAGTTTTACTGCATGGAAAATGTTTACGAACTCTGAATATAGTTTGTTAGGTAGTCTGATTAAACTTCTATTAAAGCTTTATTGTTAGAAGTAGACTAGAATCAGTTTCCGTACTTTCGTACTTTGTACAAAAAAAGGTTATTATAAAATAAATGACTACTTAAATGATAAAGACGCTTGGTCCTAAATTCAGCTCCAGCTCTGCACATTGTGTACATATATGATTGTATTCATAATTATTGTAATATATATTTATTTCAAAAGATGTGCTGCTGAAAGTTTCTTGCGCCGCTTCATTCCTTTCATCTATAGCACCTTACGAAGCGGTGGTAGAGTAAAAAAGAATGAGGTTGTAAAAATATACTACTATAAGGTACTTACCTACAATAAAAACATTTTGATTTTGTAACTGAAGTCTTATTTAGATTTTAAAAATGTACGAGTAAGAAGGTTGCGTCTAATCTTAAGTACACTGAGGTTTTTGAAGACTACCTATATTTTTCAATTTTACTTGTACCGTACCATTGGGGAAATCCACCAATCCCGAAGGTAGAAAATATTAGGAAAAGTTTATTTAATTACAACTTTAAATTATTTATATTACAATTACAGAAGGAAGACTAAAATACTTATTTAGTAGGTATGTAAGTGCCTACACCATCACGTGAAGCGGAAATTCCAAAACTTGTAGATCCCTATAGCGCGTGAGGGTCGACTGGAACTTGACCATTTTTAGTAGGTACCATTTTTTTTCTGGATCTACTCCTGAGAACACTGCAGATATTTTTAAACGGAAGCGTCAGAGCTCATAGAAATCTATTTTTCGGTTTTCTATGGTTTCAGTTCGCTTCCGATTCAAAATGGCTGCAGTGTGCTAAAGGCGTGAGAGACAGTTTCTTTTCGCGTGGGCAGTAACTTTTGGTACGGTGGTTTTTATCATGTGTCCTATTGGATTAAGTAGTCAATCCACCAATTCCCGTATTATCGCAATCGATAACTCTACTCGAATCGATGTCACCACAATATTGATACAAAGTTGTCCTCCGAAGTGTCAGGTCTCGCCAAGTTAGATTAGATGGCTCAACACTTCAGCAGCTTAACTTTAGTGGCGGTTTAATGATCCTCGTGCCAGCAATAGATATTTAGAGATAGATAAATTGAACCTATCATAGATCTAGACACACGGGAGTGTGTCCGCCAAGTTGGGAAAGAAAATGGGCGACGACGCACTGATTGTTTGTTATATTATATTACATAGAATATTAACAGAACGAACAAGAAAAAAAACCAATAAAAACAAGAAGAACACGTGGTCTAGGTTTCCTATATATTTGTTTAATTAATAGCCTAATAGCCTTTGGTACAATACAAATACAATACAAATGTACTTTATTGTACACCCGGGACAAAAACAAAACTTACAACATAAAGAGAGGTACAATGCAATGTGCAGAAGGCGGCCTTATCGCTTTAAGCGATATTTTCCAGGCAGCCTTCTTGGTATTTTAAGGCACAATAATTCCGCCAAATCACGTTGTAACTAGACACATCGTGAAAGTGACCGGTTATGACTTGGTTTATCGTAATTTAGAATTTTGCACTTTTTGTCAATATTGTCCGAAAACTCCAGGTTTCTTATTGCGGCATAGTGTTTCTGGTAGTTGTCAGATGTAACGCGTTTGTCGGTTTGTTTCTCTGTTTGTCTGTGGCATCAATACTCAACCGTTTAGACGCTTAACCGTTACTCTATTAGCTTAGGTATTCCTAGTTTTTTTTAATAATAAGCTTCTCTCTAAATATATATAAAATAGAGCCTCGGTAATTGACTTTGTGAACTTATTTTGATTGACAAAATATTATATAAGTAGTCGAGTTTGTTTGAAAATGAAGAGAAAAGATCTTAATTTTAATCTTCTATCAAAATTAATCCAAGAAAGAAAACAAAATTGCCTTTTCAATGATGGAATTTTACAGAGGAAAAAGAAAAGATGTCAATTATTCCTTATATTACGTGGGCGGAAGCCGTAGATTTCTTACGTTAATTTAATTTCTAGACCAGGCGTCTACCTTATAGTAGTCGTATAGTACCGTCATAGTGTTGCATATTTTAATTTTATACATAGCGAGGGGAACCGAATAGCCCCCTTATCGGGTGAATTTGCATAATGCGAACATACCAGGTAGCGCTTTTGATATTGCTACAAAATAAATAAGTTCAGAAGCGCATCTCATGCAATACTATTATAACATGTAGGTACTTACTAGTGATCATTGCGTAAGATGTATGAGGCGGTCTATTATTTTTTAGTTAAATAGAAAATAAAAGAAATGTTACAAATGTTTATTTACAACTTTTCAAAGTATTCTCCTGCGGCATCAATGCACTTATGCATTCGACTGAACCAGTTTTCAAAACTTGTGACTAACTGTTCTTGGGGATGGTCGAAAAAATCCGCATAAATTGGTCTACGTTCCGGTGCCCTTACATGGCGGCCGAATATTCAAAGTCACAATGACTACCATGAGATGAGCAGTATACTTATATTGGGTCACTTTTATTATTAGTGACGTATCCGGCCGTCATCTTCACCGCCGCCTATACAGCGACCGAAGTACCGGAGTAGTGTAAATGAGTCCGTTATCGATCCATCAGTGAGCGGTCGCGGCGCGGCGTTTTATACATGAGTTATATGTTTATGTGTGAGTACAGAAATGTTGTACCTACTAGATAAGTTCCCTTCTGTTACTTATTTATTTTGCGATATTGCGCCCCAGATTATCGCGAGGAAGCCCACTATGCCTGAATGAGATTCTAGCCAGTTCCAGGTATAGTGTGCATCGTAAAATAATAGCAATATTACTTCAGAGGCAGGCTGTATGGTTTACAATTAGGTACAATCATTTTAAATAGGTACAACATAGATACGTACCCAGCCCACCCTAGGCAAACTTACCTATAGATCGATTTACGAGTATATATAATAGAACAGTTACATATAACTAGATAATTTTACAATTACTTTTAACCGTGTAGTTCCCGGTTCAGAATAGGACTACCCCATATCTTCCCGTGGGTGTCGTAAAAGTCGACTAAGGGATGTGTGGGAATACGGTTCCGCTGCTCGCATCCGTAGATTCTACCACAAGGCCCCACACAAGAACCCTGGGAGCCTTAAACGAGCAGCCAACTGGTGGTAGGTCCAGGCAGACCGCGGCTTGTCACCACCCTCCGAACAAAGACATGCCGCCAAGCGACCTAGTCGTGTTTCGGCATGATGTCCGGAGTAGCCACCAAGAGAACGGGTCTGGGCAGCTATACTGCACATGCGCACCGGTTTCGGTGCTGCGATGTGTTGCCGCGCCGGGCGCCTCATCGTGGAGGGTAGCGGGATCCGAAGCACGGTTCTCCGCTGGCCGACCGCAGGTTGTAGGGGGCCCAAGTAGTAGGCCAGCCACCTACGAAAGGCTGCCCCGCCGCCTCGCGAAAAATCCCGGAATGCTCCACCGTGCCGGTTGGCGACCGGATTGGAGGAGTCGGTGGGCATTTCCGTGGGGGGTTCGGGCGTCCCCGCAGTCTCCAGATGAGGCTACCATACGTGTGGCGACCTCGCATGCGCCGCTGGGTGATCTGTGCAGCCCCTCGCCCAACTACCGTTCTCTCGCCTATTCACTCTCCAACATCATGAAAAAGTCAAATAAGAATAGTAAGTGTGCACAGCGGAAGCACGTCCTCCAACTCAAAGTGCACCTCTCAAATATCCGAGGTCTGCACTCAAATATCGACCCAGTTCACCACCACCTCGAAACTGAAAATCCACACTTGCTATTCCTTACGGAGACGCAGATCAGATGTCCGTCAGACGCGTCATACTTACTCTACCCAGGGTATAACCTGGAGCACAATTTTAAACCCCGCGCTGGGATCTGCGTGTATGCTCGCGATGACATCTGCTGTCGGCGTCTCCGGAACCTTGAAGATCCCAAATTTTCTGTAATATGGATGGTGGTGGACACTGGGCTGGAGAAAATGCTCTATGCTTGTGTCTACCGTTCGCACAGCGGTGACCAGGAGACAACTAAGTTAATTGAACACCTTAGCCTTGCGGCGGAAGTGGCCCAACAACGGTATCCATCTGCGCAATTGGTTCTTCTGGGGGACTTTAATGCTCACCACCAGGAGTGGCTGTTCCCATACCAGAAGACCGACCATGCTGGCAGGGAAGCGTACAAACTCGCGTTGTCGCTAAACCTCACACAGCTGGTCGATGGCCCCACGCGCATACCGGATGTTGATGGTCACACCCCCAATTGCTTGGACCTTCTGCTGACAACTGATCCGGACAGGTACTCTGTGTCGATTTCTGCCCCATTGGGAACCTCTGACCACTGTCTGGTGAAATCTGTATCTAGCTACTCTCCGCCCGATTTAAGCCCTAGAGGCACCAGGCGAGTGTGGCGATACAAGTCAGCAGATTGGGATGAGATGCGGCACTTCTTTGCATCTTATCCATGGCGACAAATCTGCTTCTCTACTGAGGATCCGTCGAGCTGCGCCTCGGCCATAACCGACGTGGTACGTCAGGCCATGGAATATTTCATTCCCTTCTCTGACGTGCCTCTTGGTGGCGCAGCACGCCCTTGGTACAGTGCTGATTGCGTTCGTGCAGAAACACTGAAGCAGTCAGCATTTGTAGCCTGGGCTGATGCTCGGACGCGCAAAGCTCCGGATGTCCTGGATAAAAAGAGAGCCTTCAACAAAGCCGCCAAGTCCTGCAAGAAGGTTCAGCGTCGGGCTCGCTACGAACATGTTGGCCGGATCGGAAACAAGCTTGCTTCATACCCTGCGGGTAGCAAGGCTTTCTGGTCCCTCGCCAAATCAGTCGAAGCTAACTTCTGTCGCCCTTCGCTGCCACCTCTGGTCAAACCCGATGGATCGCTGGCTCACACCGCGAAAGAGAAGGCAAACTTGTTTTCCTCTCTATTTGCTAGTAATTCTTGTCTAGATGCTGGAAGCAAAACTCCACCCACCTTACCCCACTGCGACTCTGTAATGCCAGTGGTCTGCATTCACCAAAAGGAGGTACTTAAAACGCTCCGCACTCTAGACGAGAATAAAGCCAGTGGTCCTGACGGGATACCAGCTATTGTGTTGAGGAACTGTGCACCTGAGTTGTCTCCTGTCTTGACGCGCCTGTTTCGCCTCTCCCTAAAGACTGGTCAAGTTCCAAATTCCTGGAAGCTTGCTAACGTGCAGCCCGTGCCCAAAAAAGGTAGCCGTGCTGACCCCGCCAATTATAGACCCATTGCAATCACTTCCATTCTCTGCAAGGTTATGGAACGTGTATTGAACACCAAGCTCCTGGCATACCTAGAAGGTAACGATCTCCTCAGTGACCGACAGTATGGTTTTCGCCAAAACCGGTCTACTGGGGACCTTCTGGTTCGTGCCACTCACTTCTGGGGCGAAGCCATTGAGAAAACTGGTGAAGCTCTTGCCGTTTCACTAGATATTTCTAAGGCATTTGACAGGGTCTGGCACGGTAGCCTATTAAGCAAGCTTCCTTCATATGGAATCCCAGCCAGTTTGCGCATATGGATCGCGGATTTCTTGAGTGAACGGTCAATACGAGTGGTCCTAGATGGCTGCTCGTCTGACCAACTGGCTATCAACGCCGGAGTTCCACAAGGATCTGTCCTCTCTGCAACCCTATTCCTGCTGCACATAAATGATCTGCTCATATCGGGTATTTTTGGGTACGCAGACGACAGCACGGTTACGGAGAGATATCTTCCTGTTGCGCGCGCTGGTGCTGGTGAGATCCAGTCTCAAAGAGAGGCCATGGTTGAGCGTATCAACTTGACCTTAAAGGCCGTGGCCGATTGGGGCGATGCCAATTTGGTCAAGTTTAACGCCTCAAAAACGCAGGCGTGTCTATTCACCGCTAAACGGAGTCCCTTCCACCTGACTCCGACTTTCCGGGATGTATCCGTACCGATTACCGACCACCTTAGCCTTTTGGGGTTGGATCTGACTTCCAATCTTAACTTTGGGCGCTCCATTGAGTCAAAAGCTAAAACCGCAGCCAAAAAATTGGGCATCCTGAGTAAGGTTAGGCGGTACTTCACGCCGGGACAGCTCTTAAACCTTTACCAAGCCCAAGTCCGGTCGTGCATGGAGTACTGCTGCCACCTGTGGGACGGCTCAGCTAAGTACCAATTGGCTGCCCTTGACTCAGTGGAGAAACGCGCTAAGCGCCTTATAGGTGACGAATCGCTGGTGGAGGCTAGACTGCAAAGTCTGGAACATCGGCGCAAGGTTGCCTGTCTATCGGTATTTTATAGGATACATTTCGGAGAGTGCGCATCGGAATTGCACGACCTAATTCCAGCATCTCCATTCCGCCTTCGGACTACCAGGCGCGGGGAGGGGTTCCATCCTTATGTTGTTGATATCCCATCTGTTCGTACGAAGCGATTTGCTTCTTCGTTCATTATGCGAACGGCTAAGGAGTGGAACAGCCTGCCGGCGTCTGTATTTCCCGAAAACTACAACCTTGGGATCTTCAAGGCCAGAGTGAATAGGCATTTACTGGACCCGCATGCTCCATCGTCGACCTCATCGTCGCTTACCATCAGGCGAGATCGAGGTCAAATGCGGGTTTAGTTATACATAAAAAAAAAAAAAAAAAAAAAAAAAAAAAACAATTACAATTGGCAAATATTTTTTACCTCGAAAACACACCATGTTATGTAATTATTAGGGCGCGTTAGGCCTATCTATGTCAGAAAGTTATGGGATATTTTTTTTCCCTTTTCCTTTTTTTTCAATCTTCATAAGCTAAGAACACTCCACAAAATTCTCTATTAAAAAAAGCTGGTCCAAATCTGATCATCCGTTGTTAAGTCATGATGTCACAGACAAACAGACAAACGTGTCAAACTTATAACACGCCCTCGCTCAATCGGTTGGGGGTTAAAAGTAGACGGAGCGGACGCGTTCGTTACTTCAGTCCTTCACTACTTTTAACACAAACAATATTAATTTATATTAGCAATAAGGAAGATTTTTTGGAAATTCTGCTCCTGGTGGTGGTGAAAATTTAGGGGTAAAAGTTTATATTATTTTTTTAGTCGATTTACTTAAAACTTAGAATATACAGGATGTAACATTAAGAACGGTCAGTATGGGAAAGTCTGAAACTATAAGACATACGAACATCTGTTCTTAGGAACCATGTCATCAATTTTAGTAACAAGAAAAACTGTAATTATACATTTTTAAAAAAACCTGTACTCAGCCTGGGAATCGAACCCGGTTGTTTTGAAAAAAAAATCCAACACTATTTCTATTTGGATATCGACTGTGTAGGTGTTAAGGAATAAATGTTAGTATGAAACGTGATGTTTAAAATTAATAAAACGCATTGTTTCCATATCTTTTAATTTATTTTAGACTAGACTATTAATTACTATCTTTTAATTTATTTTAGACTAGACTATTTCTTGTGGGGTTACGTTAAGGATGAAGTGTACAAAACAAGCTACGACACAATTGAAGACCTAAAAGCAGCCATAGAGACAATTTTAACGCAAATTCACCACCTGAAGATACAAAATTCAATAGTAAGATCGTTACCTAAACGAGTTGAATGTTGTATTTTACAAAATGGTAGTCATTTCGAACACCTACTAAAATAAATTAAAAGATATGGAAACAATGCGTTTTATTAATTTTAAACATCACGTTTCATACTAACATTTATTCCTTAACACCTACACAGTCGATATCTAAACAAAAATAGTGTTGGATTTTTTTTCAAAACAACCGGGTTCGATTCCCAGGCTGAGTACAGGTTTTTAAAAAAATGTATGAATACAGTTTTTCTTGTTACTAAAATTGATGACATGGTTCCTAAGAACAGATCTTCGTATGTCTTATAGTTTCAGACTTTCCCATACTGACCGTTCTTAATGTTACACCCTGTATACTCCATAAAACAAATAAAGAAATACGTGTTTCTGGTTTTCTTTAAAACATCCCTTAAGGGTATAAAAAAGGGGTTGAAAGTTTGTATTAGAAAACATTATTGTAAACCCGCTAGTTATAAAGAAAAGGTTTTTTTTAAATAAACAAACAAATACCGGAAATATTGTTCATATTAATTCGTAAATATCTACTAAACGTCGCCTTAGTGCTTGATTGTTCTAACGACCAAATTTTTAAAAAATAGTTTTTAATGATGATAGAGCACAAAAAATAGATTATATTCAACTAAACATGAAGTTCGGTTTTGTTAAATGATACTAAATATTAATCTATTAAACTATGTGTTCACGAAAAAGAATTAGAAATTTCATGCTTTTTTGTCCAACCTCCACAATTTGTTCTATGACACATCATTGCGTGCTTGTTCGTTTAATCTCCACAAAGGCCGCCAATCACAGCTAAGCAACGTTGTGATGAAGGTAACTGCCATTTTGTTAAATGGTAGTTTGGATAAAAGAACACTGAAATGTTTCATTTGCAAACTGTGCAGACATATCCATTGCAGTAATGTTCTAACTCCATATTGGTCATTTTGTTTATGACAGTTTGTCAATATCCATTTTAAAAGGCAAAAATACACCTAATCTTACATTATTTAGACAATGTCAAAATTTACGTACACAAAGCACTGCTTAAATGTATGTCCGCCAAAAAGGATCACCCGACACGTGCTTCGTAAAAATAATTCAAAAAACCTTCCTCTATAAATATTGCCTTGGTAGTTTGAACAATCAAGCACTAGGACGACATAAAGTACTCGAATTTCCACTCGACATGAGCGTGGGCGTTGCAAAGCCGATGAAGGATCACAACTCATAATTCAGCGCAGAAGGCGAGGATCTATGCGCCCATATGTTTGAGCAGGCGATTATGCACGTGCTTAACGCCGCGTTTTTCTACTTTCCTGGTGCAGATCTTTAGGCTGCTTTTCCACCAAAGCTTTGCGAGGAAGTGAGGCGTTCAGCGAGGAGCAAATCCACCAATAAAATGGCTTCATTATCACATCACGAGTAAAATGAAGCAATCCTATTGATGGATTATTTTCCTCGCTCACCGCCGCTCCGCTTTCTCGCACACCTTTGGTGGAAAGGCAGCCTTAGACCAGGGTAATACACCATAGAATACATCAATAAATATACCATACTATTCTTCTAAGTCGTATTCCTCACTGCTGAGGGTTGTAATCATCCTATGGAATTAATTACAAAGAATGACTCTCTTGGAAGATTTAATGGGGTGGTTTGCCATTTGCCTTCCCCATTTCACACACTGATTATGTTAATGTACAAGGTTTCCTCGCGATGTTTTCCATCACCGGCAGAGTAGTGGGTAAAAAAAATTACAAATAACGAATTAACATTACAAATGTCAAATATTTACAATTTAAATATAGTTTCTAAAATAGAATAGGTGTCGGTGGTTGCTTTAATTGGATTATTGACACGTGAGTTTATGTATGTATGTAGATTAAAGAGTTTTTCTGATGTTTTGGTATTTATAACAATAGCTCATCTTGATATGAGAGGATTCCATAAAATTGGATTCAAAGAACCCTATAAGAAGAAAATCTAGCCTTCCTTACGACGATATGGCGTAATCAGCAAATCGTCGAACACCAAATAACCTGGCATTATTGAAATTGGTAGGCGCCAGAATTGCTAGGTAAAATGGAATTGCCTTCTCAGTCTGAACTTCTCACTTAGGTATTGAGTAGACGCTAGCTTTCAGTTTTTCGTTTGCATCATTTAGTAAGTAGGTCTTAGCCAAGTTAGCCATTAAACTTGATTGGTATTAAGTAGTAAGTATTAGCTCTAAAAGTAATCACTTATATTAACTTTTGTTCAACTACGAGTATAATATAAGGTGATCCAAAAAACGATTTACGAAATATTTTCGGAGAGGAGTTTTTTCTGCCTTTATTTCATCCGCCAAAATGTGTTTTTTTGTAATGTTCATATTAAAACAATCAGTTAGTACTCTACCACCCACAACTCTAACATTATGATTATAAGAAGAATTTTAAATTAAAATTGTATTCTGCACTGAAAATAAAAATACATCACGTAGCATAACTTGCCTCTACCGCTGCATAACATAAATACGTGGGTAATAACATAAAAAAGGACAGAGAAGCCTATACTTGGGGCTAGAAGAGCTTCTTTATAGGTGTCATTACTCAACGGCATGAGAGGCATCCACCTGAGCTCAGCGCAATCTTTCTGCATTGCAGTGCTATATAAGTTATATAACACTTAATATCACTATCTAGCAGAAGGAATACTCGTATTTAATTATTTGTATGAAATCTAACATTGGTATTATTGGTTGCAATAAGTATTTATGTTACATCTTTCTATATACCACTGCTGAAAATTCACAGAAAAAATTCTACTGTTCGTAAAACTTTTACGGGATTTCAGTACAATTTGCGAGGGATGGCAAAAAATGGCATCGCAAAGGTATCTACTGAGTCACACCAAAAGTAAACAATACTAATTTTTCTATAAGTGCTTCATAAAACCTTTTTAAGTTTATCGCATGCATAAAATAAGTAGGTATAGGGCGCAGTAGCTTGTTATGAAAGGTGAAAATAGCGAATACCCTCGTTGGACCGGGATAGTCAAGTGATAGTCAGGCCTATATGAGCACGTTCATAGGTCGAGTAGTCACCTATTATACGAGTAGTCTAGAAGTCAGATCCTAGAACAGAGGTTTTATGAAATCACACGCAATTTGAATAATTTCATTTTTTTTAATAAATGTAATATTTAAGTACCGTGTAAGTATGGTTTTTTAAAATTTATTTCAGTTTAATTTAATTGAATATTTAACTAGGTTGTTTTGTTTGGTTTTGTTATAGCTCTTAAACGATTACATTGTTTTGTTTGGACTCGGTGGTTATAGATATTACGAGTAGATGGTTTTATGATGGACGGAGGATATGAGAGGACGGTTACGTTTCTATCTTACAATATTAACATCTTTCACTCTGATGACCTTTTACCCCAGGAACATATCACGTGAGTATAACTCATGGAGCTCCCGCTCCATGTAAAGCAGGTTTCATTTGGAGCAGATGCGTGATAAGGCAATTTGGGCTTGTCAGCATGAAAGAAAAACTGATTGCGCTGCCACATCCACAATATATGTGATATGAGCATTTACTCGTACCTTACGTGTAATCAACGAAGCGAGCGCAAAAAAAACGATAACGTGAACTTTGGTGAAATAATAGGTACTCCTTTACAGGGCTTGTTCTCAGAAGGCATTATTTTATCCTTGGGTATTAGATTTAATGATAAATTAAGGCTAACCGATTGTAAAAAAAAATTATATTCAGTGCTCACTTCCCTCGTTCACTTTTTTTTTTAAATAGACAGGGGGTTTGGTACAATACACTTAATTACATGCCAGCCTGGGCTCCATGGTTTGACGGTGTCAGTCTTGGTAGGGAGCTACTTTTCTTGGCTTTTAGATTACGCTCGGGTCACATTCCGTTAAATTAGTTTTGGCATTTGGTGGAAAGAGCTGCATCACCGTTTTGTACCAACTGCAACAAAATAGAAGATCACACTCACCTCCTAATCAACCTGTACTGTCCTGTACCAAAGCCTCTAAACTGAGAATTTTAAAAAGAATATGGCCAGTCGTAATTATAGATTAGTTAAAAATACGGATGATCCCGTTTTCCCAGGATTTGTTCAATTAATAATGTTATCTGTATTCGTATGTGTATTAAAGAACAAAATATTCGTTAAAAATTCAACAAAGATGATTACAATACAAAACCCTTTGACACCTTGTTTTCTACCTATTTCAAGGGGCATTTTAAATGAAACGTGGATCACGATGATATGTATTTCAACATCTGTATTACACAGAAACCTTCGGTTCATTATTCATAATACTTTTATTAGGGTTGCCATGACAGTCGAAATATGGTTTGAATAAATAAAATATAGAAACTGAAAGGTAAGCTTTGTACTAAACTGAAACTGAAAATAAAAACCCTGTCACGAGTGCGCCATTGGTACGTTTATAATCTGTGTTATTGAGATCGCAGTGAATAAAATTGTTATATTTCATGTCGCAATATGGCGAGGGTTTATATATTTCTGGTCATATATGCTTTACCTATATACCTAAATACTTGTAATTAAAGTACATGAGGCGATCTTAATACCATGCGGCATTTTGGGTTTTCACATTGGGTCATACAGATATTGCAAGGCACGTGCATATAAATTAAATAGATCGTACTGATTATTATTATTTTAATTTACTATACTATAAATACCTCCTCGTATACTATAAAAAAATATACCTTCAGTCTTCGTTTATAAAACATACACTTAAACATACTTAAACGTAATCCTAATGAACTTAACTATAGCTTTAAAATCTTCATCTTATCAATCTTCTATTTTTTTATTATAAGTGAGTAATAATTATTTCTTCTTTTTTAAGTACTATATTTATACTGTTATTTACAAGTGGAAATTTATTATTAGCATATTTTTATTTATGTTTTCTAAGTCTATTGTAGTTATGTATTTGTCTGTTAATTTCCCTAATAGAAAATAAATAAAATAAAAATAAAATGTTGTTTGTAGGTAACTTTTTACCTTTGGACAACCCTTGTTTCCAGCATTAAAATATGAATTGTGCTATATTATTAATATGTTTAGGTACCTAAATATCAGAATTAAAAATGGTGTTTCATTTAGGCGCTCCGTTAGTCACTCAAATAATCTCCTGAAAGCAGCCGAAATCTAAGTTCCATTAACATGAATTTACCAACATTTGACGAATTGTTCAAACAATTGAAAATCAATTTCTGGATTTTAGGAATATATGCTGACAAGAGACTGGGTTTAAAATTTATAATTCCGTACATTGCTCTCACCCAAGTGGTAATCGCAGAGTTCAGTTTCTTTTTTTCCAAGATATCTTCAGAAAATTTGCTCGAGTTAACTACTTTGGCTCCTTGCTTCAGCATTGCTGTATTATCGCTTGCAAAAATTATTTGCATAGCCTTAAAGAGAAACAAGATATTTGAATTGGTCGAAAACCTCAAACAACTCTATCAAGATATTCTGGACGATCCCATAAATAAAGAATTAGTTGCACCGGAAATCATATTCGTCAGGAATTTAACGAAATACTTCTTCATTCTGAACGCTGTTCTCGTTTCTGTTTACAATTTTTCAACATTAGCTTTTATTCCTTATGATTACTACGTGAGAGATCAATTGATTTTTAGTTTGCCCTATGCCGTTCTTTTACCATTTTCGATAAATACGTGGTTTAGGTGGTCTGTGGTGTACATTCATTCTGTAATATCTGGTAAGATTGAATTAAATTCAAATGTCTGTTTTGTAATTCTTACATTTGTATTGTAGTTTTAAAAATAATGATTTTTTACAGCTTATTATTGTATATTAAACGTTGCAACGGTAGATGCTTTGTACTTCAACCTTACATCTCATGTCTGTAATAGTTTTTGTGTCCTAAGCGAAGAGATACGACACTTACAAAACACGAATGTTGATGAACTCATTGACATAGTCAAGAAACATCAGTATATTTTGAAGTAAGCTTTAAATATCTACAGCTTATCTTATTTTATGATAGGGGGCCGGAATAACCCAGCGGCACTTCGAACCTTGAGGATCTTTTGTGCCAACCCCATTTTACACAGGTGCAGGTTTCCTCACGATGTTATCCTTCACCGTTAGAGCAGTCGGTAAATGTACGTAAGTCTTCGAAAAATACGAAAAACTCATTGGTACATCGCACTGCACCGTTTCGAACCTGGACCTCCCGCATGGGAGTCCGGTGCCATAGCCACTGTGCCACCGACGCTCTTTAAATATCTACATAATGCAGAACGATTATTTATTTAGATTCCTGTAGTTTTTACTTTTCCTGATTTTGTGTACAATAAAGTGTTTACATCTACCTAACGATTATTTAGCATTTTGAACAAACAAAGTACCTATATTAATACTATTTGTTAATTTTCAGATTGTCTGAGGACTTAGAATATATATTTAGAGCACCTAATTTGTTCAATGTCCTGGTGGGATCTGTCGAAATTTGTGCACTTGGTTTCAGTTTGTTGGTAAGTAGATTATCCTATATCACACATATAAAGCACAAGTGTGTTTCTGGTAGGTGAACGGACGGGATAGGCGAGCTTTTTTTTAATTTTAAAGGCAGAGTATAAACGTTGAAATGAAGCAGCCATAGCTTGCCATGGTTTTCAACAAGTATTTTAAATATAAAATAGTCTAATTTGCAGATCCGCCTACGAATGAAAGAGTGATAACATTCATCCGATAAATAAAGCTTGTAGAAGTAAACTTAATACTGGAAAAATACTATAGAAAATAATACCTCTAGCTAGCTAGTAGATATTATCATCAAGTGAGATCGAGCTCTGTCTTTAATAAATCTAAACCGCTCTCTTCAAGCTTAACAAAAATTCTTTAAATATAGAGTAACTTAATGCTTGGCCAAGTGAAATCATTCATTGTAAGTCAAATAAAAATAGTAGGGGAATAATATGGTGACAACAATTATTTCAGATAGGTGATTGGGGAAGAATGCCAGGATTCATTTTATTTCTTCTATCTGTATTACTCCAAATATTCTTGATGAGCAGATTTGGGGAAAATCTACTAAGAGAGGTAATGCATTTAATTATTTTTCTTATAAAACTATGTATTAGGTAATTGCTATTATTATTACTGAATTAAATTCTTTTTAAACATTGATTTTTAGAGCAGAAATGTTGCGCACTCCTTATTTTTGTGCGAGTGGTATAACATGGATTCCAAGTCTAAAAAACTAATGCTGATAATGATGATAAGGTATGTGTGTGGCTAAAATAAAGTCTAATAACAAAGTTGATTTAAGTTATATTTTATTACTTATCTATGTTTACAGGTCTAATAAAGCACAGAGACTAACAGCATATAAATTTTCCACTATTTGTTATGAAAGTTTTACTAAGGTACGTAAATATAGGTAAAGTAAAGTATTATTATTTCTCTAATATCTCATGAAACTGTTTGGAAAAGTAATAAGTACTTAAACGTCATCACACCTGCTCAGAAATGAGTATCTTTTCGTGTTTGTGTATAGCCGATCGAAATTCACTCAAAGAACATAGGGACTTTACTCGTTTTACTTTATTATTTATTTTGTGGTATTGTGCCTATTATGTAGGTACGTAATTCTTATAAGATGTAATTAATCATTAAAAAAATTTAAATTAAAAAAAAAGAACCGACTCTACTGAAATCGCTTTCTTTTGTGTTATTTTGTTGATCGCCGACTTCAGTAGTGGGTTAAATTTTTTTAATTAAAAAAAGTTTTCACGCCTTGTTATATACTTATAATAGAGTGTCGCTAAGTTAATTATTTTAACGGCGACCAAAAGAAAACAATAAAAATAAAAATATACTGAGATTTTTCCTCTGAGTAATTTTAAACTACTAACGATTTATTTTGTACCCTGAGGCAAAATGTGTCTAAAAATAGAGGTAAAAGATAGTTGGACCCCGATAAAAAGTTCCAAAAGAAGTAGTCATAGACAAAGAGGATTAATCACTACGTTTACACCAAGGAAGTTCTAAGTAACCACCTATGAGTTTTTGATCTGTCAAAATATTTTAGGTAACTCTAGGTTACCAGAGTTGTTAGGTCTGTGCGAGAAATATTATTTGCTTAATTCAAATGATACAAATTTGCGGCAACATAATGTCGATTCAGAATAAATATTTTTCTGCGAGTTTCATCATGTGTATTGCATTAATATTCATAATTAAAAGTGATTTGACACAATAACTGGATTGTTGCTAATAGCAGGCTGAGGTCCCGTCTAACAATTTTTATAATTATTCAGAAATTTAATAGATTTGGATATTTTAACTCGTCATATTCCCTAATTCAAACCATACCAAGCCTAACGCAATACATTTCATCAAAATCGGCCCTCTAGTTACAGAGAAATTTCGAGACAAATCCACATACATATTATACATGTATACCTTCATACATACACGTCGAATTGAGAACTTCTTCTTTTTTGTCGACGATTAAAAATGTATATTAATATTATAACTGTTTCTGAAGCCCGGTTCTAACATTATATGTAAACTAAAAGTAAAGTAAAATACACTTGGAAGATGGGACGGCCTTTGGTGTGGGACGCCACCTGCGTCGACACCCTTGCCCCGTCTCACCTTCCAGCCACTTCTTATAGAGCCGGCTCTGCGGCCGCTGCTGCAGAAACCCTCAAACGGCGCAAATATACTAATCTGGGTGAAACATACATATTTGAGCCGTTTGGGGTTAAAATATTGGGACCCTGGGGCCCGGGAACGCACCGCGTCTTCAAGGACATCGCAAAGCGCCTAGTTGACGCGTCAAAAGACCCAAGATATGGCTCCTATTTGGCCCAGCGGATTAGCTTAGCTATTCAACGGGGCAACGCAGCCAGTCTCTTGGGTACACTGCCGGATGTGGGAGACTTAACCCATTTTTTTTTATCTTTAGCTTTCTTAGCCTTAGTTTAGTTTTAGCTTTAGTATTATTTTAGTGTTATATTATATTATATTTTCTATTTGTGCATAATAAATAATGAATTAATTACGAATTAAATAAGTATTGAGTAAAAAAAAAAAAGGTAGGTATATTACAATGAAATCAACTTTATTGCACAAATATAAAATAACAAACATGAGATAGAAAAGGAAATAATGAAATACAATTACAATGTACTTATAATTTCAGATCATAAGCACGTCTTGGTCATACTTCACCATCCTCCGAACAGTCTACAAGACTTCCGACTTAGCTCAACGCAATTAATACGACAAATACACTTTTAAAAACTTATTAAAATGAACTTACAATTTTTTCAAGCAGAATTATAATTAATACATTTAACATTCTCTCTGCCTATATACAAGGGCATAGCATGAAAATATTACTTATGTAGTAATGTATAATTACAACAACACTTATTTTTTAGTTTGTCTACAATGCTTGTTTTGAAAATAGGGTAGAATATTTGGGATTGTTTTAAGTAATAATAGTATATTGTAACACCAGTGGGAAAAGTGAGCAATTGTACATAAACGAGGTCACGAGTCTACTGACAAAGTGGTTTAAGGTGAAGTAGTGGCGAACAGTTCTCATGCGCGGTTGTGGTTGCACAGACTCTGCAAGTAACCGGGCTGAGAGTTGCCGCCGTTCGGGTAGAAGTCGGCGTCAGCGACGTTAGATCCGATGCCGAAACCATAGAGACCGCCGTCAGTGTGACTAGCCTCCACGTAGACACTAAAAACACGAACGTCGTTTCTATTGTAGTTCCAAGTAATTGAAAATTGAAAAAAAAATTCCTTTACCACATATTAATTAACATTTCACATTAATTAACTTTGTCATGGAGATTACATAGGTACACACAGCTTTGATTAAAATATTTCCTTATTTAAATTTATTAATTAGTTTCATTTGTCTACCCCCTCGGGAATTATGGACGTGAGAGTTATGTTAGTATGTATGTTTTATAAAACTATTTTAACGAAAATCATACTCGTACTCGTATGTCACAAAATCGCAAATAGACTTAACATAATAAGAAATCCTGACATACTAAAAATCGTCCAGTATTAAGTATGCAATTAAAATTTACCTTTGCACCTGTCGACAGATATAATCAATAGTTATAATCTGTAATAAAATCCGAAGAAGTTTTAAAAACAACCTTAATTAATCTGTTTATAATTAAGACGATAATAAACTTATCTTTAACTATATTTACATGTACAGGTTGGAACAATTAAATTTTCACCAGTTATGTTAATAGTAATGTATTCAAAAAAAAATTTTAATGCTACTGTCGACTTTTGCAATTATTATTAGTAAAAGGCAATGTTCTGTGCCATACACTGTTAGGCTAAAATCCAACAGTCACAGAAAATATTATATATGATTTTGCTCCTTTAAATGATTATGATTATTTTCATGAAACATAATTTGAATAACGGAAACTTTTAAAAATTATATTACTTATTTCAAAAAATCATTCAAATTTCGAGGTTATTTTACAATTCCTTTTGTATTTGAAATTCAGAAGTTCAATTTGCAAACAAATCAAATGAAACAGCGATGTTTTCCAGTAACTTTCCCGGCGAAACTACAGAATTTCATAAATTATCATGTTAATGTCAATCAATTATAGAAGTCTGTTCGTAACTTCTATAATTGATTGGTTATATCGTAGAATTCCGTCACGAAACGAAAATTTTGACAACGGGCCTCGAAAACCAAGCTCCATATACTATTGTATATGGTCGTCACCAATAGTCATCATGATCATCAGCAACCCACTCTAGTCCACTGCTGGACATAGGCCTCTCCCAGGGCGCGCCATTGAGCCCGATCTTCGGCTCTTCTCATCCAGTCGCTGCCAGCCACCTTGCGCAGATCGTCACTCCATCTATCAGGGACACACTACGTCTGACTGGAACTATACCAATAGTCTACAGAATTTCAGGCTAGTACACTGGGGGCAGAGCAGACGCACACCATGGAGGGAGGATTGGACAAGCAAGTTTTGAAATAAAATTATTGTACATAACAATTGGTAATTTTATTTTTTCAGAAACAACATTTTGTCGGGAAAAAAGTATGGGAAAAGTTTTTTGCGATTTCTGACTTTTCTAGTATTCTAACCCCAGTTGGTCCCATAGAGTCTTTTTATCCTTATAAGAATCAGGATTGATAGCTACCATAAAAAGAAAATGTGAGAACTGCCCATTTTTTCAAAATCTGTAAATGCAGTTGGAGATAACTTCAAAAGTTAGGGAAGTACTCGTTTTCGTTCGTTTCGTTACCACTTAAAATCGACTCATGAAAGTGCGAAACAAGGAAGCAAGGACATTGCACTCGAAAAACTGCCGACTGACTACCGAAGACCGGCGGAGGTGTCTGGTAAACGGTTTCGTGATGGTTTCCGTACGAGCTCGGCAAAAATACTACACAACTCTGTAGGCAATCGGAAAACTTCGAATAAATATCTCGTTCCCTTTTACACAGGTGTCCGTGAGAGAGCTGCGAAATTATGGCAGTGCCTCTCAAAATCTTCCGGAGATGACCGGTAATGTGTGGTAAATGGTTTCCGTATGCTAGATGATATAGCGAAGCGACAAGAAAGGGAAGCCTGGAATACCCGTAGTAGGTACTATATAACATATCATATTATATTATTACAAATACCAGGAATATCGGCAACCAGTATACTGTATCAGACCGCGTTTTTCGTGATAGATTTTCGTTACGTAATTAACAAAAAAAATCTTACGGGATAATCACTCAAGTTAGTAAAAAATAGTTTAGGTGTCTTATCCTTTAAGTTCTTCCTCTTTACTTAACATTATAACAGTACAACAACACAGTTATACATATAATTACAATACAGCAGTTCTGAGTGCTGGGATCCCACGTTACACATTTTTTTTAAATTTTTGTATTTGAGATTCAGAAGTGGCCGTTAGATTCGAATAATTGAAATAGGTTGCTTAAATGCTGTAATAATGAGGAAGTTGCATGTGTGTTGAATCATGGGCTAGAAAATCATTGTCATTTCTTACAAGGAAAACATGAATAAGTTTTTTATATTAATAATAACAATAACTAATAAAGGTATCTATGTCTAAACACCTACATACTGTGTAGTTTGTTTTATTTGGGAAGATAACGTATCTATTATCTTCAAATGTATATAAATACCTGAACTTCGACACCAGGAATATACCCTTCGCAAGTATTCAATATGAAGGCATCTCTCCTACTCATTTTTGTAGCAACGGGTGAGTAGCTAATTGTTATTTTTTTTAAATATTCTTCTTTTAAGTTAATTATTTCATTTTGATATATTATACTTAAAGGTTAATTATTTACAGCTTAACATTATTGATTTTATTTATTTACAACTTAAAGTCTCGACAACAAAGTTGTATACAGTATACTGGTTGCCGATATTCCTGGTATTTGTAATAATATAATATGATATTTTATATAGTAACTATTATTTATTTTATTTCACATTAATTATATAAATAATAAATTACATTAGGAAGACTATCGACTTACGACTAAGTACATTTCGAATATGGACATTGGACATTACTAAATAATATGAATCAATTATTATTCATAGCTAGTGAGTTATTGAGTTAGTGCGTTATTCACGATACTGTCCATGTACATGTGTCTATATGATAGAAATGGCGTCTAAATATTTCTATCAATTATAATTTAAAAAAATCCTTTGTTTAAAATCGTGAAACGTCCATAACAAAATCAACTACTGCACTAACATAATATGCCACATATTTTTCATAATGCTAAAAAATTCATACGTATGCAAAAGCTCAGCAAATCTCTATCAATAATTTTGCACAGTGTTTAATATTGCACAATTATTAATCATCTAAAGCCTCCTAAAAATATGCACAGTATACCTCCATAGGGCGGGATTAATAGTACCTCAATAATAATACAAATTCTATACTAACAATAAGTATAATTGACATAATAGATACCAACGGATTCTTGCATAACTAGAGATCTAACATTGCATTTGAATTTTCTAACTGCAGTATACACCGCCCTTGCGGTGCCAGTTGAAGATGTAGTGCAAGTTGAAGATAATAATGGACTGGGAGAGAAGACCTATCCAAGGTTCATAGAGATGCCCGATGGCGAGGGCAATATGCACACGGTGGACCTAGAGGCGGAACCCGACATGGAAGCCCTTGCAGAAATTGAGAGGAACCCGGCGAATAATGTCTACACCTTGTTCACAAGGTAAGTTGGCGATGAAAATTCCTTATTTTCTTATTTGCAGATTTCATTAAAGCTAATATATTAAAATATTACAGACGTAATCAAGTCTTCAGCCAGACCCTGACCATGAATAACGCGAATTCGATAAGAAATTCCAACTTCAACCCGAATGTGCCCACAAAGGTGGTAGTTCACGGTTGGCTCAGCAGATCGACCACCGAGCCCAATCCTACCGTCAGACGTAGTAAGTAGTTAATATTCAACTGAGTAGTGCTTATAAAGAGTTCGTAGACGATCAGGCCAGAAGTTTAAGACAAAGTTACTTTTAAAAAAGTCTGAAAACGAGACTCGAACACAAGGTTCAAAAAGATAAGCGCCGCCTCTACGACTAAATATTATATTAATGAATTTGTAATTTCACAGCTTATCTTTCTAAGAGCGATGTCAATGTTATTATTGTGGACTGGAGAAGACTTGCCGGATTAGACTACGCTACTGCTGCCCGTGGTGTTCCCAATATTGGAGTCGGTGTCGGCCAGTTCCTGCAGTTCCTGAACTCTATCACTGGTGCTCCATTCGACACAATGCATCTCATCGGATTCAGCTTGGGAGCACACGTAGTCGGAAACGCCGGCAGGCAGCTGGGTGGCCGCGTTGCTCGTGTTACTGGTAATTACTATACAATTAGGCATTCCTCGTGGTCCCCTGCTCAGCCCACCTTGGTAGACCACGAGCATTTTTAAATATTTTATTATTATAATCCTGTCCTTTAATATCTTTAAAAAGGACCTAAATAGTTAATTTCAACTGAGACACTTTACTTGTGAATTATTAATAATTATATTTTTAACTTCCAACAGGCTTGGACCCGGCCGGTCCCCTGTGGAACGCAGGTGGAAACCGCATCCGTCCTAGCGACGGCGTCTATGTTGAGGCTATTCACACTGACGGTGGTCTCGGTGGTCTCGGCATCGGAACTAACGTCGCTGACGCCGACTTCTACCCCAACGGCGGCAACTCTCAGCCCGGCTGCTTGCTGAATATGTGCAACCACAACCGCGCCTGGGAACTGTTCGCCGCTACTGTCACTCACAACCACTTGGTCGGCAGACGGTGCACAACCTCTTTGCAAATCACCTGGAATACTTGCACTGGTGCGCAGCTGCGCTTGGGCAATGATGATTTGAGGAAAACAGGGTGAGTTTCTTGCTTCTTTGTTTTCTTTATTTCTTCTTTTACTTATTTCTTGATAGATATTGATAATTTCGTTTTCCACTAATGGATTCCATATTATTGATATTAGTTTGTTAACTCAATTATCAATTTCATTTTAATTATCGAAATTGGACTTTTTTGGAATTAGAGATATTTATCTCCACATAACTATGTATAACTCATAGTAAGTACGAGACACGAGTATATTGTATATTTAAAGAAAACATTACTTGATTACAGATCTGGCATGTACCGTGTGAATACTGGCAGAAGATATCCTTTCTAAAACAATGGCTACGTTATATTATATTTGATTGATTATCTTACTAACGGTTATGTTAATTGGATCCTGAAAATAAATTTATTATGACTTGTAAACATTTGATATTTTATTATTGTTTATGGAGAGCAGACGAGCGAGAGTGAGAGTGCCGGTAGCCTAGTGGCTAGGACGCCGGACTCCCATGCGGGAGGTCCGGGTTCGAAACCAGGCCATGTACCAATTAGTTTATCGGGATTTTTCGAAGACTTATGTACATTTACCGACTGCTCTAACGGTGAAGGAAAACATCGTGAGGAAACCTGCATGTCTAAGGAAATGAAAAATTTCCGAAGACGTGTGCAATCCACCAATCAGCATTGGGCCCGCTCGGTGGATCATAGCCCGTACCCCGTTGTGCAAGGGGATGCCTGTGCCCCATCAGTGGGGACTTTAATAGGCTGAGGATGATGATGAGATGAGCGAACGGGCCACCTGATGGTATTCGGTTACCGTCGCCCATAGACATCTCACCTCACTATAATATTATTAGAGGATCTTTTCGAGAACTACAAACAAAAGCTGACTTGACTTGCATTTGATTGAAGACGGTTTAAAGAGTATCTTTCGTACTTACCCACCATCTTCCTAAAGCTTAAACATAGAGAGTAAAGAGGAGAAATCGATTATATTTTCCTATAGTAGAACCATTGGCATATAATATACGTACATACCAGCGTGTAGCAGTTTTTTCAATCACTTTCAAAAATCACAATCGTCCGATGAAATATTATCTACTGTGATTTGAATACTTGATTATTTGATTTAAAATTCAATATCATAATGATAAGCTGTTTATCGTTATATCTGTTTTTATATATATGATATAAAAACAGATATAATGATAAACAGCTTAACACACTAATGAAAATAAATAACACAATATGAAAGTAACAAGTACCCGCCGCTGCATGATGGAGAAAGTTAGAATGACATTCAAGAGATCAGGTTCTTTACCGAACTACAGATTGAAAATTATAATAAAATAGTCAAGGAAAGTATAACTTATAATTTCGTACATAACACGTACGTTACTTATAATTGGACCGAGTTTTGTAAAAACTATCCAATCCACATGTCACCCAAATTTTAGTTATTCACACCAAGCCGCCGCGCTTGTACACGGTGGCTGTCTTAAACTTAGATTGTAGTCGCGTTTCCATCACTCACGATCACAAATATGAACTGCATTTTTTTTTTTGTAAGAAGTAAAGTAAAGTAAATTAAAGTAAAAGTAAAATACACTTTATTGCACAAATATAAAACAACAAACATGAGATAGAAAAGGAAATAGTGAAGTACAATTTAGGCGACCTTATCGCTAAGAGCGATCTCTTCCAGGCAACCTTCGGGCAGAGGAAATGATATCGAGAAAGAGGTAGTAGGTGTGCAAGGTTTATGGAAAACGTTACTTACTTACTTACTCCGCTGGCGCAGCGACCCGAAGTGGATCTTGGCCTCCGATACCAAAGAGCGCCATCGCTCTCTCTCCTGCGCAGTCTCGAGCCTGTCAGGCGCCCGGAGCTCCCGCAGATCCTTCTCCACTTCATCGCGCCAGCGGTATCTGGGACGTCCGAAAAAAATATGGAAAACGTTAAATAAGAGAATTTTATTTACAGCAATAACATATAATTATAATACTAACTACATAAAATAAATAGGCAGATATATGTATACTTAAATAGATAATGATAAACAATTAATGATAAGAAATTTTGCGATTGTCATATTTAGGAACCAGGTGCCGAAACTTTTACCTAGGATCGAAGGACCAATGTTGCGGGTGGACTCGCGAGCGACAGAAACGAAGAGGACTGGTAAATGCCTTTAATATTTACAATAAATACAATTTTACACAATGAGAAGGCTCTGACATTGACAATACTACCCTTTTTCTCAAAACAATAGCACCTAAGTCCCTGTCATTGGCCGCGGCACCAGCCAGTTGTCAACAGCGTTATACCATATCTGTTATTCGGCAAAAATGTTCCAGGCTCCAGGTTATATTTCCCTGTTATACGCACCACATGTTCCAATACACTTCTACGAAGAAGTCATTCAAAACGCTTGGAACATTTTTCTTCTCAACTTTCGTGAGAAGCTATCGTGATCCAATCGATTTGGAAAATTATTCTGAAATTCAAACAGCCGAGGTCGTCTCCATATTCAGTTAACAAAAATGATCCAATAGGTCTGGTACATTTTGTAAAATTCAAAGAGCATTAGTATGTCTTCCGAAATTACCCAAAATATATGGAGAATTCGATTTGGAAGACGAAAATGAAATCTGTTAATTTCTTCTTAAAGAAGAATGACCCACTTTAGTATGGGGCCATCCTAAAATTGTAGCACTTCGAGTGATACGTCAAATGAAAGCTCGGACGAAGCTCTTCATTTTATTCTATGGCAGCGAAGTTGTAACTAGACCTCGGACAGAGAAAAACAACATTTTCTCTAAAATTATTTTTGTGTATTTTAGTTATTCTTACGGTTGTAACATGTTGTGTTAAAACTTTCATATGATATGCTATTGAACATGTTAGTCAGTTGTTGGAATATATTTTGTATAAAAATCCACTATTATTGAAAATGTTGTCTATCTCTGCCCGGTGTCAAGTGACAGAGATGTCATAGTATTATAAAATATAGAGATCTGTTAGAGCTTTCATTTGATATTATTACTTGACATGGTTACTACTATTTTAATAGTCTTATGAAAAAAATCAATTTAAGCTAAAATGGTGTTTATCTCTGTTCAGCATCCAGTGATAACTTTATCCCCATATAATAAATTGTAGAATATGGCTAGAGTTTTTGTTTGATGTATAAATTTACATGTTACATCCATATGAATAGCAAAAATACACAAAAATAATTTTAAAGAAAATGTTGTCTATCTCTGTCCGTGGTATAGTTACAGCTTTGACGCCATAGAATAAATTTAAGAGCTTCATGAGACCTTTCATTTGATATATAACTCACTCAATGTGCTACACTTTTAGGACAAAATGACCATACTTCTTTGTTTTCAAAAAGTATACTTTGTAAATTTTATGTGTTTTATTATTCCTACTTTTGCATAAAAACAATAAATAAAATAAATCTATCTAATACGTTATTGCATAGTGATATTATTGCAAAATTATTCATAAATGTTAAACACCTGAAGCGAATTATAAAGTATGGTGGATTTTTTGTGTACCACAAATATACACAACAAAACTGTCAGTATCTATAGTCTAAACTTTTCTATTTACTAATAGACCATTTTGTTACTAATATAAATATACGAATTGTAAAAGGCTCGATTACTTAATACTGTATTTATTTAATTGTAATTGGAACTGGATCATATTTATGAATTAATTTTGAACGACTGTGGTATATTACCATCAATTTTGCATAAATGTACCAAACATTTTTTTTTCGTAAAATCTATGAATATAAAGTTAATACGTACAAATAAGTCACTTCATAGCGGAATCAGTATAAAAATCTTCAAAGTGAACAATTTTGCACACATCATTATGGCTCATCACAATATTACAAAAAAATAAACCTGATTGAAAATCACAATTATCTCAATATTAACCCTGTGTGGATTGGATAATATTTATTGAAAGGTTTTTCTCAGGCGGTATACTTTAGCTAGATGTCGATTCATCGAATAACAAAACTGCAATAAAAAAATATACCTCTCATACTACAAAATAGCAGACCAATCGCTAGTATGTTTCAAAATAAATAATAACCTCTACAAAATAACAGACAAATTACAAGTATGTTATAAAATATAAGTTCAGCAGACTCAATTCCGAAACAGCGGATGTACGTAATTATATTTTTAGATAAGTACTTATTTTAGATGGATATTTGGCATCATCTCTCTCGCAGTCGTCTGAAATTTTATATTTGCTGACTAATAAACAGTAACGTAGTTCAAGTAATTTACACTTGGTTGCATCTTGTTTCCCATTTTGTTCGATATCTTAATAATTATCACCAGTATTTGGTCATAATCGCTTATTTAGTAGCCAATCTACTGTAGATAATGCTATATGTACAGGGGACCACAGGTCTATCTAGCCACAACGTTACACTGATATAATTATTGTTGAGATTTGAGCGAAGAAGTTTTAAAGAAGGCGATATAGTTTTAGTAGCAGTAGACTGTACTTTACCCACTATACGTACATAATATAGGTGTAAGGAAATTGAAGGAAAGAAAGGAATTTTTTGAAAGTAACTGTAGCCAACGTCTGCATTGGTGTCGACGGTGGGATCCGTTGGTTGAATAAAAGTGGACTGTAAGTAGATATTTAATGATGATAAGAAATTCTTGACAAATGCAAAACCTGGTAGGTACAAAAAATTGCAATTAGCATCTGGTTATTGGTTTGAGAGAAAACGTTTCACACACTTCTCGTGTGCGTTGAGACAGCTCCATCCAAATATTTAATTTTTTGACATGTTGGCCCCCGCTACTGCCTCAGGCCCCTCGCGAGACGTTCGTTTCACGAACAGTAACAAATCTAACAATACAGCACAGAGTACCTAATACTACTAATGAAATAATAGTGTCACTTTTGGTTTCATCAAGCAGCAGGCCTTTGGTATTGACATCCCGTAAAATTAAAAGAAAAAGCAGAAGCGCAGAGACAGTTTGCTCGGCGACTATTATTTTTAATGCTGGTGGCCGTTGGATGTTTGTGTCCCGCACTTCTTGCTTGATAATATATCTATTAGCTATTGGGAGGAATGGGAGGAGAGCTGGAATAGGTATACATTTCACGTGGTAGCTTATGTTCATTGAGTAGAATATTGTTTTGGAGATCATTTACTCAGGCATGCAGGTCTTAGTGCAAGGTAGATAGATCTGCCTTATATCTAAATCTACCCACACATAATTAATCAAAATCGGGTAGGTACCTGATGAACGCACGAACTCTCTGTCATTATAATCTGAAGGTTACCTGGAAGATATCGCTTAAAGCGACCGCGGCCGCCTTCTGCACATTGTATTGTACCTCTCTTTATGTTGTATGTTTTGTTTTGTCCCGGGTGTGCAATAAAGTATATTTGTATTGTATTTGTATAATTACCACATTACCTAAAATGTATATTTTGTAAATAATTACTAACATAGTCTTAAGTACCTACATTGTTACTAACCAAAATGGATCCATGTTGTTCCGATGAATAAAGTGATTTATTATTATAAAATAATATTTTATTAATATTAGTTACTAAAATAAAATCCCAGCAAAAATTTAAATGTTAGAAAATGGCCGGCCAAGTTCCATTGAGTAATGTTTGGACCTACTAAAAGTGACGAAATGCAATCCAATGCCAAGTTTAAATGCACTTTTACCATAGAATAATCTTAAAATATTGCAGTTGTAAGAAAAACTTCATCTAAAACTCTAATATTTTTTTATTTTTTTAGTTGTACTCGGCGGGTTTATTGGCGCACGGCCGTGGTTTTTGAACTTGGCCTGCGCACTGATGTGCGCTAAGATAACTATAGTCATAGAAAAAAAAACTTTTTTTATTGAATATCATGTTTATTATTCTTTCTAACAATCGCCAAATCTTAAGTTGGAAATATCTAGACAAAATAATCTTAAATTTTTTTAAAATAACAACAATATCATTAACACTCATATATTTGTGATATAGTCGATATGCAACAGATTATTCGATTATTACTTTTTGTAATGCTCCTTCAAAGTATTAAAATTTCTACATTATAATCGACTATATTTTGAGGATCGTCACAGTCGTTAGGTAGTTTAGAATGGATGACTTCTGCCGGTATTCACGCGGTACATGCCAGATCTGAAAAAGAAGGGTTCTATTAATATCAAATACATTTCCTACTGTATTAAATGACGGGGGTAAGAATTATCTCACATCTAGGGTACGTAAAATTTCCTTGTCTCTCCTAATTCAGCAATTTAAACACTGCTGGTTTCTTGGCATAGTTTCTACTGAATAGGTTGGTAATGTCCAAAAGCTAAAAAAGTCTTAAACACATGAAAGAAAGAAATTCAGAATAAACTTACCCCGACTTAGTCAAGATATCGTTGCCCAAATTCAGTGATGCACCAGTGCAAGTGTTCCAGGTGATTTGCAAAGAGGTTGTGCACCGTCTGCCGACCAAGTGGTTGTAGGTGACGCTAGCGGCGAACAGTTCCCAGGCGCGGTTGTGGTTGCACATATTCAGCAAGCAGCCGGGCTGAGAGTTGCCGCCGTTGGGGTAGAAGTCGGCGTCAGCGACGTTAGTTCCGATGCCGAGACCAGCGAGACCGCCGTCAGTGTGAATAGCCTCCACATAAACGCCGTCGCTAGGACGGATGCGGTTTCCACCTGCGTTCCACAGGGGACCGGCCGGGTCCAAGCCTGTTGGAAGTTAAAGATATAATAATTAATAATTCACAGGTAAAGTGTCTTAGTTGAAATAATTATTTAGGTACTCTTTCAATATATTAATGGCCAGGATTATGATAATTAATTATTTTAAAAATGCTCGTGGTCTACCTAGGTGGGCTGAGCAGGGGACCACGAGGAATGCCTGATTGTATAGTATTTACCAGTAACACGAGCAACGCGGCCTCCCAGCTGCCTGCCGGCGTTTCCGACAACGTGAGCGCCCAAGCTGAATCCGATGAGATGCATGCGGTTGAATGGAGCACCGGTGACCTGGTTCAGGAATTGCAGGAACTGGCCGACACCGACACCAATATTGGGGACACCACGGGCAGCAGTAGCATAGTCGCTGGCGGCAAGTCTTCTCCAGTCGACGATGATGACATTGACGTCACTCTTCCCAAGATAAGCTGGAGACAAGTAGTAGACAAGTAAATGAGAACACTGCTATCAAATAGCTCAAAAAATCACATTAAAATAATAAACATGAAAATTATTTATATTTTCCTCCCCAGTTATTTATATTTTCATGCATTATTTAAGTAAGTAAGTAAGATTGCAGTTATATAAGTAAGTAAGTAAGTAAGATTGCAGTTATAAATAACTTATTAGTCCCACAGGACATAACACTTATGTTTTTGGGTAATACATTTAAAACATAAAAATTATAACTAATTAGATACTCACCACGCCTGACACTAGGATTGGGTTCGGTTCCAGAGTTGCTGAACCAACCGTGAACGATCACTTTAGTGTCCAAGTTCGCGTTGAAGTTTGAGTTGGTGATAGAGTTAGCGTTATTCATGGTCAGGGTCTGGCTCAAGATTTGATTTCGTCTGGAAAAATCAGGTAAATTAGTTGAATGTAAGTACAAAGACTACAGAGGCGTAAAGAAGTGGAGTTATTACTTGTGAAGAAAGTGTCTAGAGGTGGAGTAGTAATGCCAATAAATAAGGAGCAAAATAAAAGCTTACCTAGTGAACAAGGTGTAGACATTATTCGCCGGGTTCCTCTCAATTTCCGCAAGGAGTTCAATGTCGGGTTCCGCCTCTAGGTCCACGGTGTGCATGTTGCCGTCACCATCGGGCATCTCAATGTACCGAGGGTATGTCTTCTCTCCCAAACCATTGTTGTCTTCCACTGGCACCGCAAGTGCGATGTATGCTGCGTAAAGAAATTAATTATTATAAACATGTTTTAATTTTTTATTTGTCCACCAAATCTTACTGCTAAAACTGGGAAATACCTATAATAACATCATTTGGAAGTGGATATTTTGCGATATTTTGTGGATATTTTTTTTTCGAGTTTCTATATTATTTCGCGTATGTTGTTTGTCCGAGTAGGTAGAACACATTACTCGCTATAAGAATGATAGATTTCACCGGACACTCGAATGTACACAGCTGTATTATAATATCAAAAAAGAATAAAAAAAATGAATATCAAATTAATGTGATGCTCTATTTAATTTTGTTTAAATAATTAACTTAAACTCCAAACCATGACACAAATAATAAACTAATTAAAATATTTACCAGTCGCAACAAAAACTACTAGCAGAGAAGCCTTCATTTCTAATGATTCGCAGGGGTTATGTGTACTGGTTTCCCAAGTCAGGTATTTATATACAAATCGCTATTTTGTAGGTGTAAGACTTGATAATTTTCAAGATAATTATCTTCCTAATTATGATAAATCGCGTATGTAAGCTGTATCAAGAGATAAATAGGTACTTGATTAATCAAAAAGGTGCAAAGTGCAACAAAACAATAGTGTTAAGGTAGGTGAGGTTTACTATGGTATACCGCACATAATAATGCCTTCTAAGGAACTACCGCAATAAATAAATAAATAAATGAACAAGTGCGGGTAGGACTCGCGCCCTAACGGTTACGTACAATAAACAGATTTTTTGGATGACCACTATTGGGACCACAAACCTTATAGTTGATTAATTTCAACTTTATTAGATACCTTTAGCCGTTCATGAGAAAAACGATATTGACGGACATATGGGCAGGAAGGTAGGAAGCCCTAGAAAATCGGTTCAGTTATAAAATTATTCCACTAAATCAATAAAAAAAAAACAGTCATTACACAACCGATGCAGTCGTAGTCCTTTGCAACTTGGGCTGGCTTGCGCGAAAGTCGAATTGGGAGTTAACCCGAGAGTTAGTGTCTAACCCGGGTTAAATCACATAAACGTCTTACACCAACGCAAACTTAGATTTTTTTATATGAAAACCATAGACAATTCTCGAGTTAAATCAGGATTAACTAAACCGGGTTATTAACATTTAACCCGCACTTTCGCGCAAGTGGCCTTATATATACTATAGTTATTATATTAAGGATCTGATTCGCGCTGTGGGGAGGCGAATTAAGGAGAGAGGAGGTGATCCGCGTGCCGGCCACTTTTTGGTACAGCGCATCTCCCTCGCCATTCAGCGAGGGAACGCCGCGAGTATTCTGGGTACTTTCGGCCAGAGGGCACTTCGCGGGGGGCTGTTTGACTGAAGTTATATTGTATAATGTTTGCCTAGTTATAGTATGACATTTTACTAATTAGTTTTTTTATTATCATATTGTAATTAATTAAGTTGACATTATTTGTAATTTAGAGTTATTATTTCATTATATTAATATATAATATAGTTATTGGCTGCTCAAATTAAAAGGGATGAACTATAATAAAATTATAGGTAAGTACTAAAGAAAGGAAAGAGATGGCATTATTATACGAGTACATTATTGTTCTTCTCTCAAAAGTATGTTCGTATGAAAACCCATTCCTGTAATTTTTTTAAATTAATTTTCTAGCTCGATACGGCAACATCTCACTTCCCGAATTTTATTTTTGAGTGTAAAAAGTAGATTTCATTCTGCTATTGGCATTTCTTTACAATGACTATAAAAGATTCTAACACAAATGTACCTTGACCTCATGATCACGTTAAAATAGTGTGATTCTAGGGATAATTACCTCTTCAACAATAATAAAGAATGTGCAAGTAATAAGTACGTATCAGATTAGATTACGATCCACCTTCGCCCCACCGTTGAGTTTGCTGACTCAGCCGGATTCAGAACATTCCCAAAGTTCTTTTGGAATAGACTTTAAAATATTTTCAATTTAAAATAATTAAACCTGTGTTATTTTAGGCTTTTTCTTCTGTCGGATCAAAGAGTCGTGATTCTATAGAGGTGTGTCTGTTATCCGGCATGGAAATAACCGGTGGCTGCTACTGTTTCTGAATTAGACCCCATAATACTATACTTTGTGAAAGAACAATGGCGACGTTCTATACATTTTGAGACCCAGTGCATTTATTCCAAAAAAACATGTTCTGCAAATTCTTCATTCCCGACTTCTAGAAATGTACGACTATTTGTATGTACTGACTTAGCACAAAATTGCAGATTGCAATTTTGTGCTAAGTCAGTACATACAAATGCAAACAATGCATACAATGCAAAAAGACCTGCAGATTAATTACGGGCTGCCTCAAGCCAACGCCACTGGAGATGCTGTACCCTCTGGCAGGTATTGCACCACCCAGCGTACGCAGAAAAGTGGCTTGCGCTGTCGAGAAAACTAAACAAGAAACCGACACCAGGCATCCACTTCATAGTCACACTGCCAAACCATCTCGTCTCAAAAGCCGTAATGGGTTTCTGGGAAGTGTTTCTCCCATCGATCCTGGAAAGAATCCGCCAGAAGTAAGATGCAAGTTGTGGAGGGAGAAATACCCACCCAAAGATTTCATACCACCAAAAGAAGACCTACCACCGGGTTTCAAACTCCCGTGGCCAACCTGGAAAACGCTTAATCGCCTGCGAACCCAGGTTGGCTGTTGCGGAGATAATCTTTACAACTGGGGGTTTTCCAGCGATCAAGTAAAGTGTGAGTGTGGTGTCTCCCCTCAAACTATGGAGCACTTGCTCTGTTGTCCCGTGTGTCCGACCACCTGCACGCGGGAGGACCTTTTCGAGGCCAACCAGAGGGCTATCGATGTGGCTGCCTTCTGGTCGGGAAAAATTTAATTCGGATCATCAACACGAAAGAAGAAGAAGCACAAAATTATATATAAAATGAAACATATATCATTTATAAACAGGTCTACGTTTATATTATATAGTTGGCGACACAGGCCTGTTATAGCTAGGCCATGTGTCGCCATCTTTCTTTCATTTTATTGTTGTTATACTTAAATGATTTCTTAATAGCCATACCTATTAAGAAATCATTTAAGTACAACAAGTAGGGTAATTGCAATAGCGGGGTAAAAGTAATAATATGTGTTGCTGATTTTGTCTATGAGAAAACAAGCGCTGCCATGTCTGATATGTTTTATGTACTCTTTGAACAACGAGGAAACCACCTATCGAAGCTGTTTTCCCGACGAACAATGAATGACAAAAGAAAGAAAGATAAGTAAATTTGCGATTTTTTTTACTTTTACCCCGCTATTGATTCTATCGACACTGCTAAATAACACAAGAATATCACATTTGCCCGGCAAATGTAAAAGTTCGTCAAGGTACTTGGTTTCGGATTTCATTAAGTTGATGTAGTGATTTAGTTACCTATATGTAATTACTTGGAACAATAGTCTAATATAATAAATAATAAATAATCTATAATTACCAATCCTGAATTGTTATAGAGTAGGTAGTGGTATAGTGTAGAAATGTAATTTTAATTATGGCACTCGCATTTGCCCTAATTAACCCTACCTATTTTACATTCTTATATAGGTGCTTATTTTTAAATTTCATAAATTTCCGTCTATAACTAAGTAGGTATAAAAGCACGGTTATCATTAAAGCGCCCATTGGATAGACCATCAGCTAAAACCAAAGTACTACCTACCTGAGGGTCAGGGTTGCCAGATGTGATTTTTCAAATTTCCCCAGATTGATATTTTTCCCCCCCAAAATGAATTCTTTTACAAAAAAAAAACAGTTTTGGTAGAAATAAAATAATAATACACAATTATTTATTTATTTTATGCCATCTTGCACGAACCGTTATCGCACGGGTTAAATCTAACCCGATGTCAATTTTTTTATTAAAAAAGCCATAGATAATTCGCGAGTTACCCCCGGGTAAACTTATGGTACAATACACATAAAACTACTGGCGCCATTTCAAAATCTTTGGTGCAATAAAATGAGTAAACACCCATAAAAAAAACTTAACTACTTATTAAAAAATCACGGCTTCCCAAGGCGGTCTCTGCAACGCAAACGCACTCACTTGGGGTGCGTTCGTGAACAACTGATTTTTACACCTGTCAGGTGAAAACTTATGTTCACCATATTGGCAGGCTGTGACCATAACAAGAAGCATAATCTAAGCCAAGATGCGACCATACAGCCTTGTCATGTTTCTTTTCTTTTCAAATAATTATTATTCTTATTTAGCTTTTATGAGACCTAGTTAATCAAAATCAAATACCACCAAATTAAATGTTAAAATAGGCCGGACTAGTTTCTTTGAGTAATAATTGGCCTACTAAGAGTGACGATATTAAATCCGATGCCAAGTTTAAATGCACTTTTACCATAGAGCAATCTTTAAATATTGTAGTTGTAAGTAAAAGTTCTACTAAAACTACTAATATTTTATTTTTTAAATGTACTTGGCAGGTTTATGGTGCGCATCACGTTAGTTTTTGAACTTGGCCTGCGTACTGCTGTTCGCTTAGATAACTATCGACATAGAAAATAAAGACATTTTTATTGAATATCATGTTTATTATTGTTTCTAAGGTTGATTTTAAGGGTTTTAAGGTGGAAAGATACAAGACAAAATAATCTTAAGAAATTTTATGACAAGAACAATATCATTAACAATCAAATATTTGTGATATAGTCGATATGTTATATTATTACTTTTTGTAATGCTTCTTCAAAGTATTAAAAAATCTACATTATAATCGACTATTTTTTGAGGATCGTCACAGTTGTTAAGTAGTTTAGAATGGATGACTTCTGCCGGTATTCACACGGTACATGCCAGATCTGAAAAAGAAGGGTTCTATTAATATCAAATAAATTACCTACTATATTAAATTCTTACCTACTACTTATATTATTTTTCACAGGTGGTAAGTAAATCCTGATGATCGCCAGGCTTGGTTAACCTCTTTCTGCCGTAAAGCAGAAATACTTGCATTTCTGTGTTTCGGTTTGAAGAGAGAGCAATCGTAATTTCCGGCACGAGGTAATCCATAGCTCTCAAGGCTAGCAGCGAATCAAAAACCCTCTAAGAATAATACAGTGTGGTGAGATGTCTACGGGTGAAATTAATTTAATAAAAAACATAACTGGGGGTAAGAATTATTCTTCTTTAGGGTATAAATTTTACTTAAAATTTTCTTGTCTCCCCTAACTTAGCCAGTTATCACTACTTGGCATAATTTCTACAGAGTAGGTTAGTAATGTCCAAAAGCTAAAAAAGTCTTAAACACGTAAAAGAAAGAAATTCAGAATAAACTTACCCCGACTTAGTCAAGATATCGTTGCCCAAATTCAGTGATGCACCAGTGCAAGTGTTCCAGGTGATCTGCAAAGAGGTTGTGCACCGTCTGCCGACCAAATGGTTGTAGGTGACGCTAGCGGCGAACAGTTCCCAGGCGCGGTTGTGGTTGCACATATTCAGCAAGCAGCCGGGCTGAGAGTTGCCGCCGTTGGGGTAGAAGTCGGCGTCAGCGACGTTAGTTCCGATGCCGAGACCAGCGAGACCGCCGTCAGTGTGAATAGCCTCCACATAAACGCCGTCGCTAGGACGGATGCGGTTTCCACCTGCGTTCCACAGGGGACCGGCCGGGTCCAAGCCTGTTGGAAGTTAAAGATATAATAATTAATAATTCACAGGTAAAGTGTCTTAGTTGAAATAATTATTTAGGTACTCTTTCAATATATTAATGGCCAGGATTATGATAATTAATTATTTTAAAAATGCTCGTGGTCTACCTAGGTGGGCTGAGCAGGGGACCACGAGGAATGCCTGATTGTATAATATTTACCAGTAACACGAGCAACGCGGCCTCCCAGCTGCCTGCCGGCGTTTCCGACAACGTGAGCGCCCAAGCTGAATCCGATGAGATGCATGCGGTTGAATGGAGCACCGGTGACCTGGTTCAGGAACTGCAGGAACTGGCCGACACCGACACCAATATTGGGGACACCACGGGCAGCAGTAGCATAGTCGCTGGCGGCAAGTCTTCTCCAGTCGACGATGATGACATTGACGTCACTCTTCCCAAGATAAGCTGGAGACAAGTAGTAGACAAGTAAATGAGAACACTGCTATCAAATAGCTCAAAAAATCACATTAAAATAATAAACATGAAAATTATTTATATTTTCCTCCCCAGTTATTTATATTTTCATGCATTATTTAAGTAAGTAAGTAAGATTGCAGTTATATAAGTAAGTAAGTAAGTAAGATTGCAGTTATAAATAACTTACTAGTCCCACAGGACATAATACTTATGTTTTTGGGTAATACATTTAAAACATAAAAATTATAACTAATTAGATACTCACCACGCCTGACACTAGGATTGGGTTCGGTTCCAGAGTTGCTGAACCAACCGTGAACGATCACTTTAGTGTCCAAGTTCGCGTTGAAGTTTGAGTTGGTGATAGAGTTAGCGTTATTCATGGTCAGGGTCTGGCTCAAGATTTGATTTCGTCTGGAAAAATCAGGTAAATTAGCTGAATGTAAGTACAAAGACTACAGAGGCGTAAAGAAGTGGAGTTATTACTTGTGAAGAAAGTGTCTAGAGGTGGAGTAGTAATGCCAATAAATAAGGAGCAAAATAAAAGCTTACCTAGTGAACAAGGTGTAGACATTATTCGCCGGGTTCCTCTCAATTTCCGCAAGGAGTTCCATGTCGGGTTCCGCCTCTAGGTCCACGGTGTGCATGTTGCCGTCACCATCGGGCATCTCAATGTACCGGGGGTATGTCTTCTCTCCCAAACCATTGTTGTCTTCCACTGGCACCGCAAGTGCGATGTATGCTGCGTTAAGAAATAAATTATAGAAATTTTTGAATAATTTTTTTTTATGTCCACCAAATCTTAAGGCGAAAAGTGGGAACTACCTATGATGATTGTGGTTTCTCTGTCTAACGGGGATTAAGAACGTGAAAGTTATGCATGTATTTTTAAATATATTTTTTTTATTTGCCTTCAGAAGGTATTTCAAATATAGAGGCTCTATTTGACTGAATTTTAAGGTTGACTTGATCGCGGCCGATGCGCTCGACAATACTAAACACTATGAAATTGTATTGTATTACGGCGCCATACATTTTTATTCAACATTTAATAATATTTCACGTATACTTTATACCTGAGTACAACACATTAGCCGTTTATCTATAGGAATGATGGATTTCCCCTGACACTAGAATGTACAATGCTGTATAATAATATCGAATAAGAATAAAAAATATGAATATGAAATCAATGTGATGCTCTATTTAATCTTGTTTAAATAATTATTAAATTAATCTAGTTAATTATTAAAACAATTGATTTAACTGTAATTACACAAACTGTTATTAAAATAAAGAATCGCGCTCATTTTGGGGTTTAAACTCCAAACCATGACACAAATAATAAACTCATTAAAATATTTACCAGTCGCAACAAAAACTACTAGCAGAGAAGCCTTCATTTCTAGTGATTCGCAAGGGGTATGTGCAATGGTTTCCTATGTCAGGTATTTATATACAAATTGCTATTTCGTACTTGATAATTTTCAAGATCATTATCTTCC
Organism: Hofmannophila pseudospretella; assembly: GCA_947369225.1. Lineage (NCBI taxonomy): Eukaryota > Metazoa > Arthropoda > Insecta > Lepidoptera > Oecophoridae > Hofmannophila > Hofmannophila pseudospretella. The sequence continues at coordinate 5,326,909 of OX376325.1, forward strand.
TAATTATGACAAATCGCGCATGTAAGCTGTGTCAAGAGATAAATAGGTAAGTACTAGATTAATCAAAAAGGTGCAAAGTGCAACCGAAAATAGAAACAGACTGAACACCGACACAGTAGTAGCTTCAATGGCTATTCGTTATGGAGTAAAGAGAGAAGGTGGCATTACAAAATTTAATCCAAATTCCAAAATTCTGCATAAAAAGTTTGGAGCGAAAAAAATGCATAGATTTTTCAATGACAATTCAAGTAGGTACCTAATTTTTATTAATAAAAAACATTACTTTTTTACGATTCATTTTGTTCTATTTTGTGGGGAATATGTGGGGAATTATTATTTTTCATTCCCCAAATTTGGGGAATTTTGGTAACGCGATTGGGGATTTTAGGATATTACTGTCGGCAACCCTCAAAACAATAGTGTTATGGTAAGTGAGGTTTACTATGGTATACCACGCATAATAATGCCTTCATAAGGAACTACTGCAATAAATAAATAAATGGACAAGTGCGGGTAGGACTCGCGCCCTAAGTACCATAATTAAATTAATGAACAGAGTTTTTGGATGACCACTATTGGGGTCACAGACCTTTAGCCGTTCGTGAGAAGAACGATCTTGACGGACAGACGGGCAACAAAGAGGTAAAAACGAAACCCTTATATGTGATCACTTTCCTATAATAAAAGTAAAAAATTAAAATGCAGTCAAGCCCCTTTGCAACTTAGAGTTATAGCTGCTCAAATTAAAAGGGATGAACTGCACTGGGACGCAAAAATAACGGGTCGGTTACAAAAATCGCAATATGGGATTTTGTATGGGACAGTTTGTCCTTAACAAAGCGGCCGCCCCTCTGGCCGTCATCTTGATTTTTTTTAAAGACGTAATTTTCTGAAAATTACATCGTATACCCTGTCAGATCACACCACTCTCGATATCCTAGCGCATGCGCATCAGGGACATCAATTCGAGTTTTTTTAGGTCGAAAACCTCAAAACCTAACGATTTTTGTAACCGACCAGTTATTTTTGAGTCCCAGTGTATAATTAAATTATACTAAAGAAAGCAAAGAGGTGTCATTATTATACATTATTGTTCTGTTCTCAAAAGTATGTTTGTAGGAAAATTCCATGGATGAAAGAAAAGAAGGGTGTCGAATCAGGACCCAGTTAACGAATAAAGTAAACGAAGACCTCTTCATAAATGATATAGGTATAGTTTTAAATATAATTTTATGCTAAGTTAGTCGTACATTTTTAGCAGTCGGGAATGAAGTATTTGTAGTATATATTTTTTTGGAATAAATTCAATAACAAAACGCAATTGATTCAGTCCGACCCAAGGACCTTACCCCTAAACTGGACCACTCACTATCGGGTCCGTTTTTTCTCTTTTCTCGTTTTTTGTGCTTGTGGGAATAAGATAAAATTTCCTTTTTACTTTTAATGACAGTTATCTAGTCAGGGTAGGAATCTATGGTCCGATCCCAGACTGACAGAAAGAATCCTGGCTGCCAATAAACCGTCAGTTTTGACGGTTCTTCTTCTTTCCTTTCTTCTTCCTGAGGCCCAGTGTTTACTGGGCCTCAAAATGTATGGAAATTCGCCACCCTTCTTTTAGTCCCCCTCCTCTTGGGGCGTTCCTACCTTATTGGAAAATCCATTCAGTCATTTTTTTTAAATTCATTTTCTGGGTCTATACGGCAACATCTCACTTCCCAACTTCTATTTATGAGTGTAAAAATAGATTTCATTCTGCTCTTAAATAAAAAAGAATTCGTATTTCTGTTGGCGTTTTTCTTTACAATGACTAAAGGTTTCTGACACAAATGTACCTTGAGCCCGTGATCACGTGAAATAGTGTGATTCTAGGGATAATTACCTCTTCAACAATAATAAAGAATGTGCAAGTAATAAGTACGTATCAGATTAGATTACGATCCACCTTCGCCCCACCGTTGAGTTTGCTGACTCAGCCGGATTCAGAACATTCCCAAAGTTCTTTTGGGATAGACTTTAAAATATTTTCAATTTAAAATAATTAAACCTGTGTTATTTTAGGCTTTTTCTTCTGTCGGATCAAAGAGTCGTGATTCTATAGAGGTGTCTCTGTTATCCGGCGTAAAAATAACCGGTGGCTGCTACTGTTTCTGAATCAGACCCCAGAATACTATACTTTGTGAAACTTTCACTTTGTTGTAACTAAATAATTTATTAGTAGGTATTTTACATTCTAGGTGCATAAGCTAAATCATATTTCATAAATCTCTGTCTATAACTAGGTAGGTATCCTACTTAATTGAGAACTCATTGGTTACTGAATTCATTTACCTGACAGGGAATTTGGTGTTAAATTAATTGAAACATGAAACAGAAACAGAAAGTAGCCAGTCCCATATCAAGATAGACTATATGATTCGTACTCGTGTAATTCCTATATCAGACCCATTGCTTGGGACTTTATTTTGGGAAACTATCAAGAAATTAGGTCGAAAGTTAATGATAACTCGAAAAAATGACATCTTTGATATTAAATAAACTATAGTAGTTTTCCGGCTCGATTTCGATCATTTTCAATCACTTGTAGGTACCATAAGCTTGGGTGTTCCTATACTCGTAGTAGTCATCCAGCTTAATCACCAAATAAATAAAAACACTGTAATAATTAATGAGTATTCTTTCAAATTGCATTGTATTTCAAATCAGCGATAATTTTTTTACAAATACAAGATTCATCTTCATAGCCAAAATAATAAATGTTTCAGTATGGATAATTTGCTCCGGTATTGACTCGGTACATGCCAGATCTGAAAGCAAATAAATAGACATATTAATTAAAAAACTAATAAGAAAAATTGGTCTTAAAATATTAAGACCAATTTCTTGAGCAATGGGAAATATCCCATTGCTCAAGAAAGTTTATAAGTAGAAACTCTTTTTTCACATTTCGGAAAAAATGTTTTTGCGCTTTTTTTTTCTCTTTGACTCGTTATTCAATAACAATGCAAGCTTTTTGACAAAGCTTGAGTGGAGCACATTAATGATTATCAATCCTTTATTACGTTTGTATGTTTCCCCTTTTGTTTTTTATTTTCTCATCTTACAGACTCACCGTCAGATGAACGAAACGTTCTTAAAGTTAAGTCTTCATTAAAATACATGCTATCCCTTTCTACACAATAGTTCTAGATAGAGATGACACGAGATTTAAGCTCTAACACTATAAGGACGTTTCTCACTTCCAGATCCACGCAATATACGTAAAAGTTCTCCTTAATAATAAATCTAATATAAAACATCATACCCCCATTTCTGCAAATCATCGTTACCCAACCGCAGTTCCGGTCCCGTGCAAGTGTTCCAATTGACTTGCAAAGCTGTTGCGCACTGTCTTCCGATCAAGTGGTTGTAAGTAATACTGGCAGCGAACAGTTGCCAGGCACGGTCGTGGTGGCACATAGTCGTCCAGCAGCCAGGCTGTAGGATCCCACCGTTAGGAAAGAAGTCAGCTCTTGCTATAGCAAGGCCAATACCGAGACCGGCACTGTCAGTGTGAATAGCCTCAACGTACACTCCATCGGTTGGGCGGAGTCGATTCACGTTTGTGTACCATAGGGGGCCAGCAGGGTCCAAACCTGTTGATCAATCAAAAATTAGAATGTGTAAACTTTTAACAAAGAAATGTAGTCTTGTGATTTTTTTCTATGTTGTAAGTTTCTTGAGGGTCAATCTTAGAAAATCTTATAAGTAGAATCTATTCGAAAACAAAGGACTTCCGATGACAGTATAATATTTTCATGTCCCTCTAATGATCTTCTAAACCTCATGAGTCATTTCATTTTGCACAATTGTATTTGAAGTGATTATACTTGCTACCTAATCTCAATTAGCTGTTTTCGATCTATGTTAATCACCCAATCGTCATTCGTCGCTTGCGTAGGGAATTATATAAAGCATAGAGTATTTTAACATAAGCCTTACAATGTCTTTACTAAAGTTTACCAGTAATGCGAGCAATTTGTCCATTCAGCTGCCTGCCTGCGTTGCCGACGACATGAGCACCCAAGCTGAATCCGATGAGATGCATTTGGTCGTATCGTGCACCAGTGGCACGGTGCAAAAACTGCATGAACAGTCCGAGGCCTGCGCCCACTGCTGGGATGCCAGTGATTGCTGTTATGTAGTCAGCGAAGGCCAGGCGATGCCAGTCCATAACGATGACGTTCACGTCACTTTTTGAAAGGAAGACTGAAATGATGAATCTCATTATTTTCTCACTAATAGGTATCTTATTGTATTTTCTCGTACTATAGAAAAATAGAAATTGACGAATGAATTCTTCACTATTTGATTTTGGTAAGAGTTTTGGTTAACGTCCGACTTTTAGGCTCCATTATTTTAATATATTTTTATTGTTTATGGAGAGCAGACGAGCAAACGGATCACCTGATGGTAAGTAATCACCGTCGCCCAATAGACATCTCCCCTTACTCTCACTATATTATTATTGATTGGGTTTTCAATTAGATGCCATGAGAAATTAGGTGGAGTGCCACATGTGCCTGTAATTACGTTGCTCTCTTACCCTTCAAATTGAAAAACAGAATTGCAGGCATTGCTGCTTTACGGCGGAAATAGGTAAGAGGATGGTATGGATGGTCAGGCGATCCTGCTCATCAGGACCTACCACATAGGTGGTAGGTGGTGGTATCTGTATATAGATACAGATGAGATACAATATTATATCAGAATAACTCTCTCACCATGTCTGAGGGTTGGGTTGGGTTCGGTATTCTGGTTACTAAGAGCGCCATGAACGATGACTTTTGTGGGCACGTTGGGATTGAAATTAGAATTCAATACAGACTCGGCGTTGTTCATAAACAGGATCTGACCGACGGAATTGCGTCTGAAATGTTACGAAAAATATATATTTAACTTTCACAAAGTTATTAATACTAATAACGTCTATACGACGTACGTAGACTAAGACCAAATGAAACGAGGCATTATGAATTATAATTTAAGAAGATACATTACTTTTTACTTATTATGTATATTAAGGGTTTACCACATGATATTTATCTTCGGTTAGAATTGATGTGTTTGGAATTAAAAAGAATTAAAATAGTCAGTCCTTTCTAAAACCTTCGGCTTTATCGTCACTTACCCTCAATAGATCAAACATAAAACACAAAACACATAAACACAAACTTAGTTTTAATTAAAAATATCCTTGTACAACAATTATTAAATTTCTTAACAAAACTAAACGAATAATCAGGGGTCTGATTCAGAACCAGTAGCAGTCATCGGGTATTTTCATCCACCTCTAGAGGCTCTAGAGCCGGATATAATCGCTAAGATTCGTCGAGTCTTCCTAATAAATTCTAATGAGAAAGAAAACTAAAATGACTACTTCGTGATCGGTAGTTAGAGGTAGGCAACGAATAACCGATATTTGTTTGCGGTAGGAAGTGAATACTGAGGCAGGAACGATTAATAATTAGTTAATGGGTTTGAACCTGTGAACTGTGACCCCACCATTCCTTAGTTTGTTCTAACTCACTGAGTTAGGTACTTACTTACTTATAAATATTACTTTTCTGTTATCCATTGCATACCTTGTGAATAATATGTACAGAGTCTGTTCAGGGTTCCTCTGGAAGTCCTCAAGGAGTTCCATGTTCGGTTCCGCCTCCAGGTCCATAGTGTGCAGGTTGCCGTCACCATCGGGCATCTCAATGTACCGGGGGTAGGTCTTCTCTACCAGACCATCTTCTGCGATTGGCACCGCCGACGCGATGTGTGCTGGAATTTATATTTGAAAGTTGATTAAGAGATTCCAAATGTCCTTCATGGGGCGTTTTTTTTTTATTTTTCCATTTTTAATGAAATTAGAAAAAGTCGCTGAAATTTTGTTTCCGCAAATCACTTTTTCTTGTGTCGGCGATATGAAAGTTGGGCATCACGTGATTCGAAATCTATGAACTGTCGGTAATTAGAGTTCCCGGGTTCTTCCCCGGGCTCCTTGTATTATTCCGTATAAAGTTATAAATGTAGGCATACGAGTTTGTTTAGGAACCTACCTAAAAGTACAATTCAAAACATCCACTGCGTACATTTACGGTCGCGATAAAAAATATACCACAGAGTTTTAAAATGAGCGAGTGGCTACATTTGTATCGATTGATATAATTATTGCAATATCAGAGGAAATTACGTCAATGTTAATGACAGACAAAAACAAATATAATCTGTGTATAACATCGAAAGGTGCAAAGTCGCCTCGAATGACTCGCTTTATCCAGTGTCGGTAGGAATATTCTAAATCCGTCCCATACTCGGAAGAAAAATATATATAGGTACACGTAATTTCATAGAATCATTCCTAATTTAACGACAACAACATCATCAGCTACAAAAGCTCCGTATAGTCGTAGACCTGACTCTACAACTCCATGATTACCTTCTCTGGTTTTCAATTTGTTTTAATGGCGTTGGTGGAAGATGCATTTCTGACGAATTCCGGATAACAGTTATAGAACAAATGACCTTTAGAATCATTAGCCACCCCATGTCTTTACGTATGGGGTCGTAAGAGGCAGCTTCAAGGGAATAGGATCTATCTATCAAAATGAGCTATTCCACCCCATTTTTGTAAAGAAATTAGAAATACCATTTATAGTTAGCTTAAGTTGTAGCTAATGTTTACATTTAGACACTTAAGTGGTCCTAAAGCGTGCTGGTATGTTGGGTTAGCTAGATTTCCAGTCAACCCTGCTCCACCCGCTCAGAAGTCTGTTAGGAAATTCACATGGCTTAAAGGGGTGTCTTCTTGTTGTACTTATAATGAACTCCCACTATAGTACAGTCGATCACAGATCAACCTACCCAAAACGTCTAAATTTGAGAATCTGAAATGCATCATATCGTGCAGGCATAAGGTTGAGAGGTTGAGAGGTTAATCGAAGGTTTTTGACAGATGGTATACTATAGCTTGTGGTCGACTATACTAGTGGTAGTTATACATAACCTTCATCAACTATGACCTTTGTGGGTGCTCTCACGCATGGATGGACATGAAGATCTATTATTGTTCTATTATTCTATTCTATTCTATTATATCTTAGAATAGAACAATAACACTTTGATTCTCGCTAATGCTATGATAATATTGTATTTACTATCTAAGTACTATATTGGTGATTATCAGTGATTTACGTACTATCACTTGAATTGTCTATCGTTATGATAGTATGCTCCCTTATCATACCTACATAGAAAAACCTTTTTTACTCGACCGTACTGCCGGACCAGCGATCGGATGACGCATGAGGAAGCAGGAGGTGGGAAGTGACTCCTTGAAGTTGCAGGATTGTACGCGATATACCGCTTTAGCGGCCTGCGGGCGGGCAGCATTTCAGTTTAGAAAAGTTGGCGGGCGGCGGATAGCGCGCGGGCAAATTGTTTCACTAATACAGCATATTTCGAACAGCCGACTGAATCCGATAAATCTACCGTTTGCTTTGTAATTTCTTAAACAACTTTTTACTTTATACTCGCATTATCACAGTTTTTTTTTACCCTGACCAGAAACTATAAAACCCTGTCAAGAGGGCGCCATTGGTAGGTTTATAATCTGTGTTATGGAGTTTGCTATGAAAAAAATAGTAGCATTTAATTCCGCAATATAGCGAGGGTTTTATAAGTTCCTTTATAAAGTAACCTTGTGTAATACGACCATTACGCATTTTGAGTAACTTTCATATTTGCTCTAGTTTCCATTATTATCCAGAAGTAAGACGAGCTGTTAGACAGATATATTACTTTCAATGGTAACATTGTCCCTAGATTTGTTGTTAGATTTAGGTAAATTCTAAAACAATTGGTTAATGACGTATTCTGTGATTTTGGCAATAGTGAAATAATAAATAATCAAACAAACAATAAATAAATAAAGATATTTATTCGGGACCTCAGCAAGAGTGGTTTTTTTTTATTCAGCGCCCTGACTCTCCATCGCCCGCCACACATGCTACCCTTTATAAGCTTCCTTCAATTAACTTACTAAATTCACTTAATATACTTAATAACATAAAATATTCAAGCTTTAGAAATCGTTCTTATCTTAGATAGATACCAGGTCCATTTAAGATTTGGTTAGTAAAGAGCATTGTTGATTTTATTAAGCAAATAATTTATAGAAATAAGAATGAAAGTTAAGTATAATGTAATTATAAAAACACATACCAGCCACATTAAAAACGAACAAAAGAGCTGCCTTCATGCTTGCGGGAGGTGCCACGTAATACCGAAAATCGTATTTATAAACTAATCTTAGCGAAATTATTTAGAATTAAAGTGATTGTACCAAGTACGTCATACTTAACAGATAAATATGTAATAATCAGCCGATTCGATCAGTGTAGAGGTGTATGAAGCTAAAAATACCATAATGAAAGATATACTCGTATATATCGATAACATACGATTTAAAGAGAAGAAATTCAAAGTGATCTATAAATTTTTGATTTAAGAAAGAAAACACATAGGTACTTTAATCAGTACCCTTTTGAAATATATTAGTAACTTTAATCATCAGTAATAAATACAAATAAGTTAAGATTTTTCGAATTCCATTTTCACAAAATGCTGCATTAAAATGGATAACTTGAACCCGTGTTCACTCGGTACATTCCAGATCTGAAACAAAAATAATGTTCAAAAATCACGAAAAAAAATCACACTATTACTACGCTATTATAGTGTCCTTTAGAAACAGGAATTTTATAATTTCTTGTTACAAATTTTATTTTTTTGAATTTCAAGTAAAGAGTAAAAAAAATTCATGTCATAACAATTACTTCATTCACGCTTGGTCATTAGTATCTTGGAAGAAATAAAAGTAAAGATAATATTTATTTTTCAGTCACTGAGGGGCCAGCTGAAAATCAGTGCTGTGGCTTGCCTCAGCATTATGCTGAGCTGGTGTACCCTTTTTGGCACTGTACCACACCGGATGTTTTGTGCTGCATGTATTAATCTTTGTATACTTTTGTATTGTGTTCTATATTCTGGTGTTTACAGTGCTAAATAAACGTTTTCAATTTCAATTAAGCTTCAATTTCAGTTAAGCCATGTCAGAGGCCTACGGGCGGCCTGAACAACTCTGACAAATAGGTTGGCCACTAACCATACGATAAGAAAGCAAGCAATTTCAATTTAGTTAGATATTATCGACTCCTATTTGAAGTATCTTTTCATCGATTAGTACTAGTTGAAACATTACTTCTAGCACAGAGTACTCTATATTGTAGTAATTACATCAATTTCAAGCCAAAGCAAAAAAACAACAGCAACTAAAAGTACTACCGAGCAATGTATCTTTCATTACCGTGTATTACTTTTAGTTTACTACAATGTGTATCTTTCATTACCCTGTATTACTTTTAGTTTACTACAATGTGTATCTTACATTACCCTGCAGTACTTTTAGTTTACTACAATGTGTATCTTACATTACCCTGTAGTACTTTTAGTTTACTACAATGTGTATCTTATATTACCCTGTAGTAATTTTAGTTGTTGTTTTTGCTTTGGCCTTTTGGTGCAGGTACTTCCGTTCGGTGTGTTTAGAACAAAACCAATTTTTAAAAAACTCACCCTTGTTTCTGCAAATCATCGTTGCCCAACGGCAGCTCCTGTCCCGTGCAAGTATCTGTACTTATTTCCAGAGTACTTGAGCACTGTCTTCCGATCAAGTGATCGTGATACAGGCTGACGGAGAAAAACTGCCAGGAACGGTCATGGTTGCAGATACTCGTTAAACAGCCAGGCTGAGAATTGCCACCATTGGGAAAGAAGTCCACCCTTGCTATTGCAGAGCCAATTCCAAGACCAGTGACACCACCATCAGTATGAATAGCTTCCACGTATACACCATCGGTAGGGCTGAGACGATTAGCGTTGGTGTTCCATAGAGGACCAGCAGGGTCAAAACCTGTTGAAACACCGGAAATTAGAATAAGCATAAAGGATCGAGGAAGTCAATGCCGGTGATTAGTAGCGCTCTATTTCGCGTCAAAATTGACTTGTCAAACGTTTACAAAGGACTGACGGCAGTAACTGAATTCGTATAAACCTATACCATAAAAAAATTAAAGCAAATCCGAACCGAAGAATAATATCCTTTGAATCTTCTTCGTGTATTGTGGATGTAATACAGGAGATAAATTAATAAAAATAAAGGGACATCAAACTCTATTGACTAAACACAGTCATAAGGATAATGTGAAAAAAAAAACTTATTCATCGTATTCTAGACGTAGACCCACTACTTGGACAAAATAAAAAAATAGGGGGAGGGATTGCACTGGTACCGTAATGCGACATATTTGCCACTCGATGGAAGGAATTATGTTACCAATGTTTGCGATTTTATGAGAAGATGAATGAATGAGTTGAAAGTTGTTTTTAGGTAAATATTATTTTAAACTGAATACCGCTATATGATACGTTTAGTACCTACTGTATATTCACAGTGTCTTAGTTATTGCAACTGTAGTACTGTGTAATTTTTAAATTAAAAAATAAAAATTACCAACCCGTAACGCGAGCAATTTGGCCACCCAATTCCCTGCCGGCATTTCCAACGGCATGGGCTCCCAAGCTGTAACCCATGAGATGCATTTGGTCGAACCGTGCACCAGTAACTTGGTTTATGAATCGTAGGAACTCTCCTACTCCACGACCAATACCAGGAACGCCGAAGACTGCTGTTACGTAGTCAGATATAGAAAGGTGACTCCAATCCACAGTGATGATGTTCACATCACTCTTTTCCAGAAATACTGTGAAAGAATAATTCTTATAGGCACTTGTATTATTATAAAGTAAAGTAAAGTAAAATATACTTTATAAATAAGGGTTCTCTTTTTTTTACTTTTTGATGTATGAAATTTCAAAACAGTTTACTACTTTCATTAAAGAGCAGTCAGCTACTTGCCACGTCTGAGAGTAGGATTGGGTTCGGTATTCCGTGTGCTGAGCCAGCCGTGGACGATCACTTTTGTCGGCACATTTGGATTGAAGTTGGAATTTAAAAGTGAATTCACATCGTTCATGGTCAGAATCTGCCCAACTGAATTACGTCTGGAAGATTTTTAGGAAAATTAAGATACGCTAATTGATGATGATATAAAGAAATACATAGTTCGTACATAGTTCAGAAGTTTACCTTGTGAATAATATGTAGACTGTGTTATCGGGATTCCTCGCGACCCGTTCGAGGAGTTCCATGTCTGGTTTCGCCTCTAGGTCCACAGTGTGCAAGTTACCGTCACCATCAGGCATCTCAATGTGCCGGGGGTAGGACTTATCTCCCAGTACATCTTCTGAGACTGGCACCGCAGTCGCAAAATATGCTGCAAATACAATTTAAGATTTATATTTATAACTTCGATTCTCCCCATGATAGATAACAATCTAGCACAGGGAGAATCGAAGTTTAATGAAAATATGCATGTCATGAGAGGCCTATGTTCAGCAGGGAACTTATAACTTATCTGAATGAGTTTAGTCGTCATAGTTAGGTCACATAAGTATAAAAATAATCCTCTAGTAGGTACACATTAATTTCAAAGGTAATATGCAGATACAGAAATATAATAAGAGTAGCTAATTGTCTTTATATTGTATATTTTATTTTTACTAGGTATCGAGGTATAGGTATGTATACATCTAGCGACACTCAGCTGAACTTGGCCCTTTTAATAGATCATATGTTTACTACATTAAGCCATATCATTTTAAAAATGTATTCGCATGGTGTAGTATTTTAAGCCAAAAATTGTCTATTAATAAAGGATTTTCTATTTGTAGTTACTATATACTCTGTGTAATTAAGAAATAATAATTTAGTATTAAAAATCTTTAATAGACAATATAATTATAATAAAAATAGTTATATAAATTATAATGCCTTGTATTAAAAAAATAAGAGTGATATCTGATAAAACTAATACATTTCTGGTATAGATAAATCATAACTGAAAGAAACTGTTCATGTTTATAGATCTCTGGCAGTATTTCAGCTATTTTTGTAAATACGTACCGGTCGCGATAAAAATACACAAAACTGCAGACTTCATTCTCGCAGGGGGCCCAATAACATATTGAAGTTCAAATATTTATATGAACAATCAGTATTTAAAAGAAGCATGATAATTAGAACCATAATCATTTAAATCAAAACATTAATCATTTTCGTTTGCAGGGGTAATTACTTTAATATCAGCGACATGATAAATTAACGAGAATAATCCATCGCAAGGTGCAAGGTATTATGACGATTATAAAGTATTATTACGTTTACGTCACGATAATAATAAACAAATATCAATTGACGTCATAAAAATTATATTATCACGAATTTTATCGATTTATCTGTGATTTGTATAAGTATCATGCCTTGAATAAGTAACTACTATAGACGTAGTAAATATCTTATCAATTGTGAAATATTTTTAGCGGGAATTGCATGAGTGCGAGGTTTTTTGCGACAATTCGGCGATTATATTATAAACGGTATTCAATATTCAAAATATACCTAATTATATTGCGCCTTAACTGCAGGAGACCGTAACTACTTTTTTATATAGTTGTTTTGGTTAATTCGATGTGACCACAGTTACAATTAAGTAGCAAAACACTATAAAAATCAAAAACCGGAAATGGGGATGGGCGGGACACTTTGCACGGATGGATAGGGACCGGTGGACCAGAAGAACTGGAGTGGAGACCACGACAAAACACGCGGGGACAAGGTCGCCCACCTATGGGTGATGAGATGAGTGGTCGACATTCGGGGAATAGCGGGCCACAACTGGATGTTGGAGGAGACCTATGTCCGAAGACGGACCACAAGTGGCTGAGATAGATAGAGATAAAATTATAGTGTATGATAGATAAATATAAGGGCTTATTCCAGAAATCAGGATTTTTGTACTTTTTGTCCAGAAATCCCCTGTGTTTAACCATTATTATATAAATAAAATAAACAATTGTGGATTTCTTTGTGTAAATGTAGAGAACGATTTTCCGTTGAGATTATACGCGGTATACCGCTTTATACCGCTTTATACAGCGGTATACAGCGGCAGTTCAGATTAGAAAAGTTGGCGGGCGGCGGATAGCGCGCGGGCAAATTGTTACACTATAGTACGTGCCAGATGGATTGGCAAAAAAGTTCATTGACCCTAGAAACGCGAACGGCGTAACTTAAAAAAAACGAAAATTCTATATTAATTACGATGATTTGTTTATTTGTTTAGTTGCGTCACTCTCCGTACGGCATTCACTGTGGTAGTTGTAAAGTTAGTATTTATTAGGATATAAAGTATAAGGTATTTTATTATAAGGTATTTTGTTTAATGACAAACAACTAATTATATCTTTTTATAATTGTCCTACTTCAAATAAATATATTTGAAGCATTAAAACATTCACACTAAGCACTTACAAATTCATTCCCCAAAACAAACGAAACGCGAGTTACGACTCATCGTTCAAACAATCTGACGTCAGCGATTGCCATTGGTGCGTCACCTTCGGTTACTAATTTGCCTTGTTTCCCACAATACATGAGCGTCTTCTTGTGCCAACAATTGACCGAACTGCTGACAGATTTATAATAAATGTCACAGACAGCTCATCTGAAAGCTCATCGAGTGAAGACTCAAGTGGCGATACTGAATAAGTGCATTAAATAATTTTGTATTGAAATGTGTGTATGTTATTTATTACTTAAAAATAAATTAATAAAATAGACTATTTTTCTTGTTGTTGATGTTGAATCTCCATTTTTTCATACAATTTGTTAGTTAAACAATATTGTATTAAAAAGACCAACTTCTACTATCTAGATTTTTTCTTCTCATACAATTAGGTACCTAATTGATTCTTGCATAAAACTGAGTCGATCTACATCAAAAAATAAATTGGTCAATTTTACCTACAAATTGTATAAAAGTAAGTAAGTTTCACTCATTTTTATGGACAACACACGCTTGACCAAAAAATTACAATGCAAAAATTGTTTTCACAAAAAAATTTTAATGGTTTATGGTATTGAAAATAAATAAATATACCTAATTCTTAAAATATTATTCTTACGATAAAGGTTTGTAACCCCTGATAGAAGGACCGGGGGGTCAATGAACTTTTATGCCAATCCATCTGGCACGGACTATAATACAGCATATTTCGGACTGCTGACTGAATCCGGCTAAACCTCGTGCAACAGTCAGGTTGGACAACCGATCGCTCCGTAATTTCATAAACAATTATTGGGTTATCAATGAAGTTTAAATATGATATGGAATTGACTAACAGTAAGTGATAAATAAGCGTAATCTCCTAGGTACTTAGAACTTCCTTCATAGGTAAATAATGCCCAATCTATGTAGACGTAACTCCTTTGTAAAAATGCGATAATCATAATAGACAAATCTGACCTTGTGCAAATATAACTAAATGAGAATTTGACGTGGTGCAAATCTGACCTATGACAATCTAAGTAGCGAGTAAAACCAGATAAATGTCAACTATAGTGTTTTTACACTAAAATGAATTTAATCGACTAATTAGACTTGTTTGTTTGTTTGTAGTCTCTTTATTGCACACAAAAAAAATACACATAAAAAACATTAAAATATGTACAAAGGCGGGCTTATCCCATAGGGATTTCTTCCAGCCAACATTTGTTTCTGTTTTTAGGCTCTAAATCGCAGCCTGCCGTACTAAATGAATTTACACTTGACTGAACTGAACAGTCAAGCTAAGCCAGGAGAAAAACATATATACTAATAGGATCGGTTTATTTTACTCGCGATGTGATAATCCATCCTGTTGGTGCATTTTTTTTCCCGCACAGCTTAGCGTAGCTCTGGTAGATGTTCACCTAACAGCTGACGCACGCAGAAAACTTGGTTATTGCCTTCTTAAGCTATGCTGTACTTGCGCCAGAAAATAAATCAACTAATGATAGTTACCATGAGTATAATAAAATAGATGGCAAAGACAGTTGCATACTTAGCATCAGCAATTCAGCATGCATACCACTCCTTATTCTCATGCAACCGCAGTACAATTCCCAAACTGCAGCAATGTTTCCATGAATATTTACCACAATGCATCGATAGAATATGATTTTGAACTAAAGTTTTATTTCAAACGCGTTGCAATTGCAACATATTATTGAAAGCAGCTGGGTAACTTAAAATATATTATTCTGCATGCATATAACTTATGCAATATACTTATCTATAGGTAGGTAAATGAATATTCATGAATGATAGAAAGATATGAAGCGTCATTAGTACATAAATTACAACAATTATCATAAATAAATACTTATAACAATTTAGTAAGGAACTTACCTACTCTAGTAAGATAAAGAAATGAATAAATCTACTCAATTTCAATCAAAACATCTGCGCACTTCAATAACTGACATTTTCTTTGCGACCTTCCTCTATACAAGTCTACCTAGTGAGATTACTTTATAAGGATGAATGAATGAATGAATGAATGAATGAATGAATGAATGAATACTCTTTATTGCACAAAATTAGTGTGATACAATGCGTACAAAACGATTAATACAATCTAGGCGGTCTTATATTTTCTTAAGGATGATACCTACATAATAACTTTTTTCTACGACGACATTGAACAGGTACTTACGAACAATACATACTTACAAATACCCTAAGTTAGCGTGTGTTGAAGTTAAATGGAGCAATGAAACCCCTTGTTATCGGAGACTCGTCAATATAAGCACTTCGAAATTATAGAACCGCGACGACGGGGCCATTCAGAGCGTAATGCCACGGTTAAGTATTTTCATCAAACTCCACCGAACGATAAACGGGTGTCTCCACACAGGAACATCTCCTATTATTTCGCAAATGTTATCAGAATATCAAACAGCGATTCGAGAACGTATCGCTTCCATAAACGATATTCATCTCAAGCGAGAATAATCTCTACCATGGTTGGCTTAGTGAAGACAATCGGGTGCTTCTGTAGGTGTATTCCTTTCGTTTCGAAGCTGGTGGAGTACGGAGTGAGGAGTTGTGAGAAGCGAGTGTTTTTCACGGTCTCATTATGTGACGATTCGTATTCGAGGCCGGCATGGAGTTACCAGTGTCGAAAGGTTGGAGGGGAGCACCCTCCAGCGAACACGTTCCAGCCGACCGTTCTTACAAAGTTCGTGAATGATATTGATTTCCTCGCCTCGGATTATGTGGAAAAAAATTCAATTATCCCCGAAGTTTTTGAGCTTGGATCGGTACTCATCTAAAGTATCTACTTACATTACATTTCATTATCTGGGCTCTTTGTGACGAACAAAATCGTAATAAAGTAACAGATCTTTTTACCTTTTTGGTTTTTCATTAGTACCTAATACGAGTACCTTATGTCTGATTTTTCTTGAGTGCTAGAAATAAGCAGAGTTTATATAAATGCGTTAGACAACTTCCGGAAGATGATTTTTTAAAATGAAATAAGCAGAGCAGACGAGCAAAGGGGCCACCTGGTGGTAAGTGGTCACCATCGCCCATAGACATCTCACCTGAAGGTTGCCTGGAAGATATCGCTCAAAGCGATAAGGCAGCCTTCTGCACATTATATTGTACCTCTCTTTATGTTGTATGTTTTGTTTTTGTCCCGGGTGTGCAATAAAGTATATTTATATTGTATTGTATCTCACCTCCCTATAAATGTTATTAGAGCGTTTCCACTGACTTTGAGACCTTGTTTCCGTTGTAGTACTTCATATGCCGATAATAACCCTGGCTTCAATCCAAAACACAGCGATACAAGCATTGCTTTGTGGTTGAAATAGGTAAAATGGTACCTCCTCAAGTTGATTCTTAAAAACTTTCAATCAGGTCAAACGCGGGTTAAGTCATAATTAGAAAGAAAAACATGAAACGAATAGGCGTAGGCGACGCAAAAAATTCATTAGGTAAGTGAGTACTCGAACTGATTCAGTACGACATAAACATTATCTGATGAATTTCTCAAACTCGCGGCAAAATAAATGAAAATTGCACTTGAGAGTTCTTTTGATGTTACAAAGTAACATGATTTGAGCTGAGCATAAGAACTTTCATCTCAAAACTAGTGGACAAAGAGATCCCTGATTAAAGCTGAACTTTTTTAATTTCTTGTTTCTTCAGCAAGTGGTTTCTTCTTGTAAGATACCCATTTCACGAAGCTTTGAGAGTCGTTCGAGATCTTTGAAATAATAATATAGTTTTAGATTCTTAGATTCTCAGACGAAATATAATCGGAAAAACAGAAACCTAGAAAGTACTCAAGAAGAAAAGTAATAAAAAGTAGGGTGAGTTGAGAAGAGAAAGAAAATTATAGGTATAAATTAATTTTGAGTATAGGAGGAGAAGATTTATCGAATAAGTATTAAAAGGTATTATTAGTGTATTTTACTTTATTATATTACATTACGTATACTTTATGGTTTTAAACGATGTAACTTATAAATAAACCAGATTAAACAACATTTAGGTATTTACATTGTTTTATTAAATTACATTTTATTTGGCATTTCAGTGTACATGCGCTGAGGCATTGATAATGCATAATAACTTAGAACTTCAATCAGAGGTATCATTAATCAATCA
The DNA here is from genome assembly GCA_947369225.1 of Hofmannophila pseudospretella. Taxonomy (NCBI): domain Eukaryota; kingdom Metazoa; phylum Arthropoda; class Insecta; order Lepidoptera; family Oecophoridae; genus Hofmannophila; species Hofmannophila pseudospretella. The sequence goes on from OX376325.1 coordinate 5,344,617, forward strand.
ACACGGTATCAACGTATCTGATTCTTATCATTATTATTGCATGATCGTATCGGGTTGTAACTAGAGGGGGGGGGGGGGGGTGTAATTGGTTGAATAGGGGGCGCAAGGGCAGGTTGGTACTTAAAAGTCATCTTAACTTTTGTCTAAATCTTTGGGATAAAGATCATCAGGCCTCTGGTCATTGTAGCAGTCTCGTAGCAATTGCTACGAATATTTATTTGACTGAATGACGTCTAGTTTCGTAGCAGACTGCTACTAACTCAGATAAATGATTATTATTCCTCTGAAGCTTCGAATCTTTTGTCCGACTGTACTATATTAACTACTACTACTAACTATCGTAGACACCGGCGGACTTTGTCTCTTTTCGTTCTATTGTACCTACTTACATAGTTTCCAGTGGACTGCAGGTCTAAATGAACGTGATTGGGGACACGAAAGTATTGAACACAAACTATGGAGTCCTGGGTAACCAGCACCCAGACGTCTTGTTTCAAGGAGTCGGTATTTGACTTATTTTTTTTTATTCCATCAATCAACTTTCATGGACATCCTGAAGAAGGATGTAAAATTCGTTTTTCGATATCTCAACTAACATCAGAGATATTAATGATTTAAGTTAGTACTGGAGAGATGCTCTGTCCCATTTTAGCATAACAGTTCTTTATATGTAGCCGGGATCTGCTTGTATGGCGTTACTACACAGTGACGTTATAAAATAATATTGCCGTTTCTTTCTTTCGTCTGATTTTTGATTGCACCTAGCTATTTTATTTTTCAACGAATTTCAATTCTGTTTTCACATTTGACCATCAATTTATGTCTATTTCTTAATTTTTAAGAAATGAATTTAATGTTTGTTACTTGTAAACTACCAAATTGTATTTCTTCAAATGGAAATTGTTTCCTTTTGTCGTCCAAGTTTTTAATTAACAAGTTTCTATGACAAATTAACTTTACTTATTTCAATCAATCATAATCATCGTTAACAAAATATGGCTCCATAATAGCTTTTCACTTTTTCGTCGACAGCTGGTTGAGTAAGTATAGGTACTTACCTACTTACTTATAAGCTGCTACAGCTTTGAGTTTGCAATACCCTGAGTGCAAATAACATTATAAAATTACTCTATTCTATATTTTAGCGTGTGTAATGTGTATGTACGTATGTACCTACATGACTCTGTAGTCACACTTTTGTTGTTCATTTAAAATGTGTTAGAGGTGTTTTGTGTGTTCTCTACAAAACGAATTTAGAAAAAATATATATTAATAAATCATGGTTGAAAACCTAAAAAGAATTGTGATGAAATAAACTTGTCTCGTAATTAACATTAGTAATTTATTTTTTTAACTACGACAACGGGGCTTAATCACATCGGTTTATTTGTTTTAAACCAGACTGCAGTTACAATGTCGAACAAAGGTCCTCCTCGTCGAAACCGACGACGGCGACCCCCTTCAGTTCCTAGCATGCGCTCAAATGTGGCTGGCGAATCCAAACTTGCTCTTGATATTTTATGTATCCAGTAACACTGCAGGGGTCATCAGCGCGTGAATTATCAAAGTGGACAAGCAGTTGCGTCGGTGCAGATCAACTCTCTCGTCTTCCATTTCCTGGCACCAGTGGACCAGATGACTGATACAACTGATAAGAAATAGGAGATGCAGTGATTAACCGCATGTCATGTATAGATCCTGACGTACGCCCTTCAAGGTGTATCACGGATACCTTGCTCCATCGCTACGGTTGCCGAAAACAATTGCCATATCGACGGTGCCCGCCTTCCATACCGATGCAGTCTTCGTGTACTATGCGGGGGATCACCCGACTTCAGACTACGACCACAGATTACCCCCTCCTGCTAGGTTTGACCCGCGGGTCGACACGGTTTACCAGGGTGTGGCCGCTGCGTACACAACATCTTCTTGGAGCAACTAGTGGAGAGTTATGGAGGTTTGCAGCCCAGGCAGCAACTACCACTCACAACAAAGCGAGCCGACCGGCAGTCCTGTAAAGGTCCTACTGCTAAACACCCCACTACACCTCGAACAAAGGTAAGTACAGTCTATAGTATATCGAAAATTAAGTACCGACGCGATCAAGCCCCGTTGTCGTACCTAGTTAAAAAATAATACTAATCTTGTATTTTTTAAATCTCATATTAGTTAGTAATTTAATACTTACAGAAAACTCGGCTATACTTTGGCAACGTCCTGTCAACGTATTTCTGACATTCAAATCCAGAAATGGAGTCTCAAGCTCAAAGCACAAACCACATGCAAAAACTAGGAGAATTAAGTTGCACTTTTGGTGGCACGCCTTAGCCAGTGAGCAATAAATACGTCCTGCTAGCCTGCTAGTTTCTACACAGGAACGAATAGATCCCCGTAACATTTTTACGGCAGGTGTGAACAACCCACCTTCGCTTTAAACCGTTAAGGTTGCCAATTGAACCATTTGCGCTGAGTAATGGCCTCCTCTATTCTAAACGTTCTTGCAATTTATCTCAACAAATACCGAATGATTTCTACATATAGGAATTTGAATTGAACTTTTCGATTGGCTTCGCTGTAACGATTGGAGATTGGAGTTTGCGCTGCAGGTATAATAGGGATTAAAACTATAGATTTTATTTATTTCTTTTTGTATATACTCGTATGCTCAAATCAAATCAAATAGTTTATTTGTTGAAAGTAGGTGCCCTACATACAGAGTTCTTAAATTATAATATTGTATCACTACTTTCTACCACATGGTGTAGCATACAAATACTCAATAGAAACTTATAAATAGAAAAAAGAAGAGAGTTAAATAATTAATAAACACAATAGTACCTAATCAAGTTAATATAATATTCAAATTCAATTTTATGTCAATTTCATATTTACCTTTTTTACTACATTACCTAAACGAAAGTCAACCTTAATTATATTACGGATTTGTCTTCTGCGTATTCTTTTATATCGTAGTAGCATTTCTGTTTAAGAATCTCCCATATTTTATTATAAGTAGGTTCTTTGTGTATTAAGAAAATAAAAACCGTCTTGAAATCATTCATAAGTTACAAATAAGTCATTGTTATTTAAGATTTTTTTGCTATTAAACGAATATAGTTTTATTTCTTATCAAAACATACCTGAATCATGCCTCAAATAAAAGTAGCTTTTTTTCAAATATTTTTCATTTGAAATCGGCGAATTTCAAAAAGATAATGAAAAATCCCCCTGTTCCAAGTATCCCTACTGATATATCCCTTCTAGTAGGGATAGATGGATTTTTTTTCCAAGTGTCCCTACCGGTAGGGATAGTTTTCTAAGTATCCCAACTGTTCTGAAAGTTGAACAGTCGTAAGGAAAATTTTCCAAGTGTTTCTTTAGAGTATTTGTAGCATATAGTTTATATATGAAGTATTCTTGAATTACCCACTTATGATAGTGAATCTCTTTATAAATCTGAAATAAAATCGTGTCTATTTACTCGAAAATGACGAATTTTCGACCAGCATATGACTGGGCGTAATTGCCACTTAGTCCTAGTTTCGCCACCTGAGAGGAATATGTAGAATATTTTTTATATATTATTTCTATATTACATAGCTACCACGGATTGCACGTAAAATACCCGCGATGAAACCTATACGATGACAAATTTCTTTTCAAAATCAAATTTCCGAGCAAACGGACGTGCAAAAGTTGAACTCCGGCCAATATTTTATTTAAATCGCCCAAGTTTCTGCGCTCTCACAACACTGAACGAAAATATTTCTTATAAATTGATTTTGAAAATAGACTTCCATTCCTTTTATACGCATAAGTTACTATGCGTAATTTGTGTAGGCATGTTCATAGGATGGTCCCAGTTTAATACACATTTTTAAAATTGTCACACTTATTTCGCGTGGGCGAAAAGTGGTTTGAGAAACAATTTTTTTCTAATAAAGCTGTTGCAATTTTTATTTTTAAACGTGCCATATCTCCTATTTCTGAGTTCAAACTTACATTTAAAAGAGCCTTTATAATGAGAGCAATTAATACGCATACTTAATCATTCTATTTAAGAATATTTTAATTAAAATTAAAACGAATATTTGTTTTTTTTTAAATTTTTTATTAATTAAGGAGAGCAGACGAGCAAACGGCCCACCTGATGGTAAGTGATCACCGTCGCCCATAGACATCTCATCTCACTTTATTAATATTACAGGGGTTTTGATGTGCTGCTAATCTTGAGGACTAAGATGGAATGCCTTATGTGCCGGAAATTACGTTGGCTCTCTTACCCTTCAAACCGAAACACAGAAATGCTTGCATATAAGTACTACCCCAGGCGATACTTCACTTTAGGATCTACCACTACCAAACTTTTGAATTTAAAATTATCTAATGTGAATGATGAATCTGATACAATTAAAAGGTTTGTAAATATCAGGGCTCGAATCGAATTTACTATAAACAGCTGGTACAAATTGCGTTGTTTAACAAAAACTTGTTATAATTTACTTGTTATATAATATTTATATTTTATTTATTAAGGAACGCAAACAGTAATAATATATAATTTGATTCCTACAAACTCTGCACACCGGCTAGACCGCTGTGACAAATAAAACAAAATCAGGTCAGGAATAAGATCGAAATTTATAATGTTGTGGTAATAGGTATTTAATTTTAGATTGAATAATCAGAAAAACAAAATTTTTGTTTTTTTTAAATTAGCTAACGCCCCCATTGACCGCCTTAACGCCCCCCAATTTCCTTTGGGCCTTCTACCGGCCCCCTGAAGGCCTCCAACGCCCACAAGGGGGCGTTATCGCCCACTTTGAGAAAGACTGCTTTAGAGGATATTGAAACTGGGTTCAGCAGCTCTAGTATGTTTGTATTTTAGACTTAAATGTTTATCAATTGGGTACATAATGAATGATACAAGATTACAAGTGAAAAGTTTCTTATGAACCCTGATACAAGCGAAAGGTGAAATAATACTTAGAAGCAAAGACGGATACACTGATTAAAACAGGTAGTAAAAATGGATATAAAAGCGGACATTAGGTTTTTTTTAATAAATAAGAAGAGCAGACGAAGTAAACGCGCCCCTGATGGTAAGTGATCACCGTCGCCCATAGACATCTCACTTCTGTATTATTACTAGAGGGTTTTCAAACCACCTGCACGCGGGAGGACCTTTTCGAGGCCAACCAGAGGGCTATCGATGTGGCTGCCTTCTGGTCGGGAAAAATTTAATTCGGATCATCAACACGAAAGAAGAAGAAGAAGAGGGTTTTCGATAAGCTGCTAACCTTGAGAACTTAGATGGAATGCCTCGTCTGCCAGTAAATATGATTGCTCTTACCCTTCAAACCAAACACAGAAACGCAACAATTTCGGCTTTACAGCAGAAATAGATAAGAGGGATAAGATTAACCCAGGCGATCCTGTACATTAGGATCTACCACCTGTAAAGCTGTTGATAAAAATCGATAAAACCTAGCAAAAGGATAAAACCACTGAGTTAATTTGGATGAAACTAATCCATCAGCCATAATCTAATCCAGTTACGGATATTGATAAAAACACAGAATTAGAACTGAATCCATATAAAACAGTTATTAATCTTATCCCGGATACTTAACGTGTTATAAATGCTATTGTTTCGCGAAGGTTAATTAGTAGTTATTGACAAAGTTGTGACAATGCGTGTACTGGTTTTGGTTTTCGCTACAGGTAAGGTATTATTGCTTCATTATAATTGTCATGATAGATTAAGTAAGTAAGTAATACGTTTATTTCACACACAGCAATGACTGAAACAGTTATAATTATCATCATACATTAATCCATTGCTAGACATCACGCCATCTAAAACAGAAACTACGAGCATTTTTGACCTCAATCTTATCTGATCGTAGTGACGATGAGGCCGTAGATGGAACACACGGGCTTAGAAAGAAATGCCGGAGGGAAGATGTTTGGTGACAGACTTTATATACGTTCTAGCTATATACGAGTATACGGTCGTTAGCCAGGTGGAGCCTGAAGGGGCCTATCTTCTGCCCAATGGCAATAGCCGCATAATTATCGCATTTCTTGCTAGAGAGTCTCACACATCCATTATTTGTTCCAAGTATCTTTATGGCTAATAAAATCGGATGTTTCAATATTTAGTTCTTTCAGTATACATCGCGAATGCGGTGCCTGTGGATGGGCCAACCGATTATCCTCGCTTCGTAGAGTTCCCAGATGGCGAAGGTAATCTTCATCAGGTGGATCTTGAGGCTGAACCAGATTGGGAGCTCTTGACAGAAATAAACAGGAACCCTGCTAATAACTTATATCTGCTATTTACAAGGTATAGTGCATTTAACTCTATTACTAGACAATAGAATCGTTCAAGTTGATACATGACTGAGATAATCAGCGTGCAGCGTGTGAAGAAATGAGTATAACCAAGTATATTAGAACATTAAACGATTTTTGGTAGATTTAATAGGCAAATACGACTATGAAGAAGAATATGATTGTCTATGCAATTATTTTACTAAAATTCTACTTGTTATCTATGACTAATCTACTTGTTTGTTATGTTGTTACTTGTAAATTTGTCATTTCTGTTTCTCTGCCTTAAGTTCAGACAATTTACATAACTTATATTATTGCTTCAGACGTAACCCGGATACATCACAAACCCTGGTTATGAACGATGCCTCCACAATCCTGTCTTCTAACTTCGATCCATCCAAGCCCACCATGGTCATCGCCCATGGTTGGCTGAGCAATCAGGACACTGACCTGAACCCGGTAATTAGAAACGGTAAGCAACAATAACACTAATTCGTTATTATTGAGACGATTGGACCGAAGGATTGACGCTTCCCCACTTAACAACTTCCCGCTGAGCTGGAGAGATACCAGGGGCCGATAAAGAAGGAAGAAAGGAATTCATTATTATGTACCCATACCAGAAAACCTGGGTAACGTATTTGTAACATATTTTGGTTTAAATCGATTCTTGAAAGAAATCCTCGTCAGCCACACACCACATTAAACATGAGTTTTTGTAGAATATTTAAGTAAAGTTAGGCTGAAACTGGCGTGCGCCCTACGAGCCTCTCCTTCAAAAATCGAAATTGAATTAAAATGTGTACAAAATGCATTCCTGAGGCTTACTCTAGCGCTAGGATATATACAAATTCGATATCGCTGTGTAGCTAGAACACGCTGACGATAATTTATCGGGACAATTTCCGATCATACAACGTTGTACAGTTGACCCCAGGCCTACCACCTAGCCTGGTGGAAGATATTTCCTTCCGGTGAGAATCATCCTATGTCATCCTTCGCACTTCAACCGCGATATGTAGGAGACATTTTTGTTTTTCAGCTTATCTTCAGAGATACGATGGGAATGTGATCGTGGTTGACTGGCGCCGTCTTGCCATATCTGGCTACGTCACTGCTGTTTCTGGAGTCCCAGCTGTGGGACGAGGCCTGGGCCTTTTCCTGGAATACCTCCAAAGCGTAACAGGCGCATCGTATAGCCGCATGCATCTGGTTGGATTCAGCTTAGGGTCTCATCTCGTCGGTAACGCTGGAAGAGAGCTTAGAGGAAGAGTTGCTCGCATAACTGGTGAGTTAATCTCAAATTGATTTACTGATTGATAAGTACTTAAAATACGATGCCGGACTCAGATGCAGGAGCTCCGGGTCCGATTCGAGAATGCCAGGGAAGTCGATTTGGTAGCAGTTAGTACAATAAGATATAGGTACACTGAGATAACCAGTATGTGAAATGGGAAAGGCAATTGCAAACCTACCAATAAACTCGATCTAAGTTTTTAACTCTATACAACGATCACGACCCTCGGCAATAACAATTACGGCTTGAAGAAAAGAGTTTCATAATTCAATGCATTTTACAGGCCTGGACCCTGCTGGTCCTCTGTGGAACTACAATTCTAACCGTTTGAGCGGAGCAGATGGCATCTACGTTGAGGGTATCCATACTGACGGAGGCCTCCTTGGCTTTGGAATTGGCACAGCTATTGGCCATGCAGATTTCTTCCCCAATGGTGGCAACTCACAACCTGGTTGTCTGACCGGCATCTGCGATCATAACCGTGCTTGGGAGTTCTTCGCGTCATCAATTACCCACAACCATTTAGCTGGCATAGGGTGTGCGAACTCCATACAAATATATCTGAACACTTGCCGCGGAGCTGTATTCAACATGGGAAACGCTGATTTGACGAAATTCGGGTCAGTACTGAGTAGATTTTCGATATAAATAGTTCGACAGAAAATCAGATAGGATTCCTGATGGTCACGGGTGCTGCTTAGCAACAACAATTGATGAAAGAAAAAAATAGTATCCCTCCCCAATGGATAGATAATGAATGAATGATATTTTGAATCGGAACCCAGGTCACCAAGTCGAGGGGGAGCTCAACCCAAAATCTACATGTTTGAGTTAAACCGTTTGACCGTCTCCGGGAGGACCCTTTAGAGATTTTAATGTTTGTGTTACGTTACGTATTTAAATGATTTTAGTGTTATGTATTTAAATATTAAATAATGTTATTCATATTTTTCTTTTTTCAGAACTGGCTACTTCCGAGTTAATACGGGAAGAAGATATCCATTTTAATGTAGTATGTTGTAATGATCATACAAAATTAAAGATATTATATAAAACTGAAAATTAATCAAGTATTGAAATCGCTCATCCCTCCAATAAATATGATAGAATAATTCTTTGAATGAAATAAAGTTTTTTTAGTTTTAATACACAAGATGCGAATAATTAAACCATAAAACAAACCCACCCGCATCGAATGGAGCTGGAGCTAGACTATCACAGGTTTTTACTAGGGAACCGGTGTCCTGCATTTTTGCGAATGATTTATGGTTATACTTGAAGCAAATATCTATAGCGCGGCAACACCACCTCAACTTGAGACGTTCGAAATTCTGGAGTCAACACCTTGCCTTGCAATAAGCTAGTGCGTTCTTTTGTTTTGTTTATGGGGCGAGACGGCGGTGCCACGACGATGTAAATGCGCTAAGGTAACTACAGTTAACAAAGCTCATAAGTGTATAGTCATAATAAAGGTCATCGCATATTATACAAAGTCGACGCGAACCCGAAACCAACTCAACTCAGAGCAAAGTATTGAAATGTGAGCTTTATTTCGTATTACATACTGTAGGTTTACAAAATTAAAGTGAAGTAGTCGTCGATTAGTAGCCCACGCGTTGACCACTCATCGTCACTTGAATTTTGAAAACCTACTGTATATAATACGAAATAAAGCTCATATTTCAATGCTTTGCTCTGAGTTGAGTTCGTGTCTGGTTCGCGTCGACTTTGTATAATATGCGATGACCTTTATTATGACTATGACTTTGTTTTCGGCCGCTTTTTGTTTTAAGCTAGAATTTTATGTTAGCCATGGCGAGATCTAAGGCCGAGTTCCGCGTAGCGCTCTCGCGGGCGAAACCCGGAGAGAAGGCGGACTTCAGGCACCGCAGGTATAATACGCTAAATGTTCTTAGTCAAGTCAGATGCAAATTGGATCCACTGATCCAATTTTCTTTGAACCACTTTTCTAAGAACTTGGAGTATCTTGGGATGTCGGAGTACGATGGGATCTCTGGAACAGTAACAGTTAGGTGGTTCCAGTTTGTGCTCAAATGTTTATGACTATGGTGACCTTCCCACATCTGAAACCTTGAGGATCTGATGAAGACCAGGAAAAAGCAAGGGCATCTCCGCAATGGTACATCGAGGTTTCTTAAATTTTTATTTTAGAGTTATATGTACATACTTACATGTACATAAGAGAGCCAGCGTAATTTCCGGCACATGAGGCATTCCATCTTAGTCCTCGAGGTTAGCAGCGCATCAAAAACCCTCTAATATTAATAAAGTGAGGTGAGATGTCTATGGGCGATGGTGACCACTTACCATCAGGTGGCCCGTTTGCTAGTCTGCTCTCCTTTACACAATTTTGTGTTTATGACTTTTTTGACATAATTGTAACATTTTCTTTATTTGAATATTTTTTATTTGTTATATTTTTTCCTATCTTTAAATAGCATTCTGACCAAAGTTCATTTTATAAGCCCCCCATGAATTCGCAAGTCATATCTAATTATCTGATAATATGCCGAGTAATTACTCTGATAAGGGTAAAATATAATTATAAATCATCAAAATTAGAACTTTGAAACTACTACAAATTAGTCGTATAACAGACGTAAACATAATGCAGCTGAAATTGATTTTGTTGGTGATTTCCGCCGGTAAGAGTAATTTATTTTCTAAAATTTTAATTTAGATTGAAAGACTCAAACTTATTATTATTTTACACCCTGACCAGCAAAATAATGACCCTGTCAAATGGGCGCCAGTAATACTTTTATAATGTGTGAAATAGCAATGAATTTTTTTTTTTTCGTTTCTTTGCGCAGAATGGCGAGGGTTTTTATATTTCTGGTCAAGCTTTACGCACGTGGATCCAACTTGGATAGAACCAGAAAGGATGGTGTATAAATTAGTGAAATCCTGATGATTATTATTATTTAAATTACAAATAATCCTTGCAGCCTATCTCGCCACTGGTATACCAGTTGTTAACGTTCAACGGGATGCATATCTTCGCCACATAGAGCTCCAAAATCCTGAAGGCGACCTTCACCAGGTGGACCTAGAAGCTGAACCGGATTTGAAGCTGTTGGAAGAAATTAACAGGAATCCAACAAACAATGTCTACTTACTATTCTCTAGGTGAGTGATACATCTAGTCTAGTAGAATACTGTTATTCCTGATTATTATTTCAATGATTCGCCTTTCAAGCATGTACGCACATTGATATAATGGAGAATTAAGAAATTACTGTCACCACAATTATCATAAAGACTGCTGTGAAACCAATACCTACCACAAAAGTTTCTGGTCAAAACTGCTTTTCGTCAAATTCATTGAGTAGGTAAGTAAACTGACATATAACGCTATATGTCTGAAATCTACGCTAGTCAGAAGACTAAAATAAAATAGACATTCCTATCTATTACAGACGTAACCCAGGTATCCCGCAGACCTTGGTGTTCAACGATGCTGCATCCATTCGCAACTCCAACTTCAATCCCAGTGTGACCACCGTTGTGGTCGCTCACGGCTGGCTCGGCAACCAGTACGACGAACTCAACCCCATCATCAAAGATGGTAACAATTGCTTTCCTTACGTGTTAATTAGGAAACATGTGTGGCCCTATTTTTGATGTGGAATTATGGATGGCCAAAATTGCCATTTGGCCATTTTGGCCATGAAGTCAGGACCTAAATTCTTAGTCCATGCACCCTCTCTGAAATTTCCATTTGTTGTGTCTACAGAATTACTGGAAACAATCCCCCCTCGTGAAACCACAAATATCGCCTTAATTAAATAAAATTACATAGGTACCTATTGCATATTAGGGTTCCTTTATTTATGTTCAATTTAAGTACATTGAAAATATAATTATTAATAAACACCCTCGGGTTATAACTGTACTTCAAAATAAACTTTATTTTAACTCTTTTTCAGCTTGCCTCGCAGACCGTGATGTGAACGTGATCGTGATGGACTGGAGACGCCTGGCTATGTCTGACTACGCGACGGCCGCACTCGGAGTCCCCGCCGTCGGTCGCGGTTTGGGACAGTTCCTGAACTTCTTGAACCAAGTCACTGGCGCGCCGTTTAACCAAATGCACTTGGTAGGCTTCTGCTTGGGAGCTCACTTGGTTGGCAACGCTGGACGTGAAATCGGCGGAAGAGCTGCCCGTGTTACTGGTTAGCTATTATTACATTTACAAAAGAAATTGAATTTTTGGGAAGCACGAAGATGTTTAGTCTGTCTCTGTCTAGCCCCAATTGACATAGCGTGAAGCAGTGGCGTGCACAGGATTTTTGGATTTCTTAACTTTAGAAAGTTATAAGAAAAACATTTAAAAAAAATACCTAACGGTCACGTCACACCTGGCCTGACTACGTAATGCAAGTGTTGTTAGAGTTATACAACTTCAAAATTTCAAATATCCAGTAAATGATTGATTTACATAACAAGTCAACTAGTCTACACTAAACGCGGTTTCACACACATCACAGTTTTCCATTTTTCCTAAGTATTAGATAATTAAAACAATAAAAATCACCCGAACAATACCGCAATTGCAGAAGAAAACCAATACTGAATAAAAAATCAAATGAAACAATAACACGCGAACTTTTGAATTTATTCGACAAAAAGTAGTGACATACATACAATTGCAAAGAAAAAGTACTATTTATCAAGTCTTTATACTTATTTTCGCCGAATAATACGAGGCGCGAATTCACGTGATTAAATTAAGAAACACTACTAAGAAAACAAAATACATTGAAATTCTGTACATTTTGTTTTATCTGGGTAATAATACGTCAGAACGAAAATTCTAACGCCGGTCTGCTCACACGTGCGTAAATAAATATGCTACCGTCTTTGTCGCTTGATGGTAGCTCTGCATATTTTGTTTATTTTGAACAGTGTGTTACTGTTGACACGCGATTATACTTACACTCATAAAAGGAAACTGGGGTGTGCGTTCTTGTAGGAATAGGTAATTCTTTAATTGTGTGAGTTTGATTTTAAGCAGCGTCGTTCCCAGCTTATTTGAACTAATATGAACTAACATTAATGATATTTTGACTGGCCGCTAGATGTCGTGAAATAATTTTTTTCGATAAATGTTTGGAAGTACGTCGTTTTTATTTTGTTGTATTCATATTATTTATTATTTTGATGAAATTACATAGGGTATGCAATGCTTATTTGCATATATGCTGTGCACGCCACTGGCGTGAATATATGAATAGTAGCAATTTGCATAGGTAATAAATAATAAGTTTATGCATAATATGCACCCTGCTACAAAAACATCCTGAAACTATTCTACAGGTCTGGACCCTGCCGGTCCTCTATGGAGCGCCAACTCAAACCGTCTCAGCTCTGATGACGGTTTCTATGTAGAGGCCATCCACACTAATGGTGGAATATCGGGCATCGGCTCCAACGTGGGTGATGCCGATTTCTACGTCAACGGTGGCAGCAACCAACCTGGTTGCATAACGAGTGCGTGCAACCGCAACCGCTCCTGGCAACTGTTCGGCGCTACCATCGTCTACAACAATTTGATAGGATTTGACTCTACCACGGGAGAGTCTCTGCATATGGGCAACAATATTTTACCGAAATGGGGGTGAGTTGCTACTAGTATATACACTGATTCCTTTTTGTCCTACTAACATTCTGTTCTACTTACTGCTACATAATCGAAGTAGGGAAGCACATAATGGAGTAGCTTCAAAAAAGAAAATCGATAATATTACTTTGAATTTATTTTGCATGTTAGTAATTTAGGTGGATTTCAACTTTCAAAGGGAAAATTGTGACATCCTATAAGTGTACTCGTAGCCGGTTAATTATAAAGTTTTTCCGAACTTGGACTTCCGTGTGTCTAGATAAACCACAGTTTAGGCTTATATTTTTTTGGTTTTTCAGATCTGGCACGTTCCTCGTGCGCACCAGGAGTAATTACCCGTTCTAATCTGCCGCCTGTTCGCAGTCCTTTGATAAATAAATCCAATTGGACATACCTGTAATATATGTCGTAGATACATAGCATAATAGGGTGTTTCACGAAGCGCGTAGGCATTATAGTACGTCATCCGGCATTCATGTGAATTCCAAACTATTATTTTCCATCACCCACCGCTCTAGGTTAGAAAGATAGAGCTCGATAAGGGCTTTACGAAAAACTCTGTCTTACAGCGTGGACCTGGGCGGATGCCGAGAAAACTACCCTCAAAATATTATTTTTTCTTTTATTGTATTTAAAAGAATCACCGATCAACATCATTTTTAATACAGATAAGAATCACCCTAGTTTCCTTTACATATTCGCTATTTTTTTTAAAACAGTAACAGTTATATGGTTTTGGTCATAAAATGGAAACTGCAACAACAAAATCTGTTATAATTTGCGATTTAGGTAACACCCAAATAACCACTTTCATTCTGTGATACTTGTCAGGTAGTCAATATTTCGAAAAAATCGCGTAAATGGCCTTCATACAAAATATTTTAAAAAAAGGTTATTGGATGTCTCTCAACCCAAGCTAAAAATTACCTGGAATTAATTGTGGCAACGAAGCAGGATGATTTTGAATATCGGATTTTTTTGAAATTTTGAGCGTTAATATCTCCGCATCGTCTGCGCTTTATGACCAGAAAGCCTTCGTCCAGTTCTTTTATTTGATACTAGAACGAAGATGAAAAAGAATAGTTTGGAATCAACGACGAAATTCGGTTCAGAGATAGCCACATAGTGTAATTCAATACCATTACGCTATGAGTTAACTAATGATCTGCATTTCACAGTGGCTAAAAATCAAAAAAAGTGTAGAATTCGATTATTAAAGTATCTGTCTAACTTCTTCAGCACTACGTGAAATGCCTACGCACTTCGTGAAACGCGCCATTACTCTATGTGTCTACGACAAGTACATGTACACGCCACTCGCATACCTATTTACATACATTTCAATATAATTTACTCATTTATTTTGCTGTCTGTTTATATTAATCGTCCTACGATTAGGACAGTAAAGATATACATTATCTCAATAGAATTAAGGTAGCTATTTTAATAATTTTGAGTTGATTGATCCTTTTTATATGACTTAAACAAGAAAGACATTGACTTATTTCGTAAGCGGATCTTCATTTCATTAAGATCCATATTACTTTATGGTAACTTAGGTTCCAGGAAAAAGTTCCTTGTATGGGACGGATAATAATATCCCATACCGCCACTGGTCAAGCATGTCGTACAAGGCAACTAATCCGAGTGTAACTTGGTGGTAGATGGATCAGCCTTGGCTTATCTTATGATAGGAGGCCGGGAATAACCCCAACGGCACTTTGACCCTTGAGGATCTTTTGTGCCTACCCCATTTTACACACTGGTCATCTCAGTGTGCAGGTTTCCTCACGATGTTTTCCTTCACCGTTAAAGCAGTCGGTAGATATGTACGTAAGTCTTCGAAAAATGCGAAAAACTCATTGGTACATGGCACTGCACGATTTCGGACACGGGCCTCCCGCATGGGAATCCGGAGTCCTAGCCACTGAAACCGAAAAATAAAATAAAGTCTAAACATAAAAATTAAAACGTAATTTTTGCAAAACTAGAACCACCATAAAAGTAGTCTAAACTCTCCTAATGCAAAGATTGAGATCCCTATGGGAACCTTTGTACATATTTTAATGTTTTTTTTTTAATTTTTTGTGTACAATAAAGAGACTACAAACAAACAAACATATTTCTTTTGAGAACGGAACCCTCGGTGAATCGCATCGCACTTGGCCTGATTTTTTCCATTGGCGACGCTAGTTTGCGCGATCATACCCCTTATGTGTGACAAAAGTTAAGATTCAATCAAAGTAAGGTACTTAAGTACTTATTGTGTGATAATGAACAAAATACGATAAAGTTAGATCCGCCATTCAAGTACTTATACAACTTATATTTTACATATTTATTATTAATTACCTAATCAATGCGATAAGTAAACATTGTTATAATTTTATTATATAGGATGCTATTTTATTAGTTACAAATATTTTAAGGGGTGCACAATATCATAAGTACCACTTTTCACCAAAAAAATAACCTTCTATAACTCAACTCATATGTAAATTCTCTGTATATAAAATCGAGTTCGTTTTACATTGACGCTTTGTTAAGGAAGATTATTTTCAGTAGGTAAATAAAACGTAGGAAATTGTCAATGTACAGCGAAGTGAGAAAATAAAAGCCCCTAACGTCAGTAGTACCATTGATTTGTACCATTGATGGTACTAGCGACACTATTATGTATCGCTAGTACCATTAAAGAATAAACAAGTATAGTACCCTGTGTTTACTTGTTTATGTAAATAAAAGTTATATTTTACTTGATTTTTTTTAAAATATGTTTTTTATAGGTATTCGTTATTGTTGTAAACGTAGAAACTGTAGATACTGCCTTTGAAATATTTTAATCTAATTAAATAATTTTTAATTATTATTATTTTAATTTTTAATTAGTAGGGGTGTTCAGTATTCATAACTGAACTTCATTCACTATAGGGCCAAATCTGAAATCGCGAAAATAAAATCAGCTGTTTCATACATTCCGGTCGTGTAGGTATTCAGCTTTTGTATGGAACTTCTGGGTATTTCTCGTGATTTCAGAGTTGGGCCCATAATAAAAGTTATTTAATTACGGATACTCAACGCCCTTTCGGCTTTATATTGAGTTTCTGTTACAACCTGTATAAGGTGTTTTTAATTAGATTACAATATTTCAAATGTAGTATCTACTGTTTCCACGGTTATAACAATAATTATAAACATAATCATAATCGGAGCAAATAATCTAAAGCACCAGGTATATAAATAAGTGGTTCACGTCAAGTCCCGTAGACCTCCTACGGACGCAAAAAAATGCGTTTCTTTGTATTCTCTTTGTTGCTTGCGACTGGTAAGTAAGAATTATTTCTTTAAGCCTTAAGAAACCCCTAATTTTACCGTCAGTTATTTTATTTATAATACATGCTATCCCTTTCTACGATAGTACGTGCCATAGCTCTAGATAGAGATGGCACGAGACATATGAAAGCCTTACGCTGAGAAAACGCTTTGTTGATTCTGAGTCTACCAAGTTACCTACTTGGTAGTTCGATCCAACTTTTGGTACTTTGATCAGTTAAACAATTTGATAAACACAACATAGATTGATAGACACAATAGATCTTGGATGAAGTTGACTTCATCGTCCATATCAACCTCCTTGCCATCAATTTCAACCTCATTGTAAGCGTTTATCTCATCTCATTTCGTGTTGGCATCTTCTTTTCTTCATCTATATTTTCAAAATTCAAATCATATTCCCATTCTATTATTCCATTAATTTCATTGTTTTTACTTTCTCTCTGTATTTTGTCCTGAACGGACGTTTCTCCGTTTTATAAAATGGTCTCCTACTACTACCTATTTTCTACTATTGTGTTGTTCAGTTCCTGATAAATATAATATCTACTATTACCAATTTTCCTCTATTACTTCATCTGCACACTGCCCTAGAACCCTGCTAGCCGGCAGCTCGAGGGCAGATTGTAGCAAAGTGAACAATTTCTTGGTTGAAGTGAACAACCCTACTTGGTTACGAGCCTACCAAATAGGTTTGTTCAATTCAACCAAGAAATTGTTCTCTTCGACCAATATTTTTATTGTGTCTACCAACTAAAGTAAGTATTTAACTAAACAAAGTTACTTTGGCTTAGAATTTTTTATAATGTGACATTACGGATGTTTATTGTCCATTATATCAAAGTTGATACGGTATTGGAATACTTAAATCCTTATAATGGACTTAAAACATACTTAAAATGGACTTCATTTTTATACAACTTCTATATTCATAACATCAAGTGTTTTCTTCTAGTAGATTACCATCTACTTTTTACCCAATATATACGAAAAGCAAAAAGGAGGGTTATGATTTTAGCAGTCTATGTATGTATGTACATTGAAGCCTCATTTGAAGTTACTATAACTAAGTTCGCCCTGTAGAAGCTAAAAATCGTCTACTGAAATCAGCGTTATTTTGTTGGTCGCAGATTTCAGTAGTTCATTAAAAAATATTTTAATTTCTTTTTCATTATTATTAATAAATTAACATTAAATAAAAGTAAAAAAATATTTGCCTCCGCAGTAATGGCTCCCCTTGGTATTTTTCCAAGAATTTGAGTTTTAATGCGCTACTCCATTGCCTAGGTACCCAATTTCGCTTCTCATGTGAATCACACACCATTGTCCCGCGTAACCGTGAGCGCTTTCGCTGTTTCTTTGTCGCGGGACAATACCGCCATCGACCCGGGAACGAAGCAATGAAGCACGAACGCCGCGAACGTGCCCAACCCATATTCTTATAAGCTGGCGTGCTCACCAGATCGCGGCGTGAATGTAGAACCGACTTAAGATGCCGCGACAACTTTGACGCTTGAAAACTTTTCCTTTTTTTATATCTAATGGCATCTAGTAACGAAGATAAATAATATTAAACTTTTCCATGAGTTTCCTCTTTGAATCTGGGACGATTTTAAATTAACATTGGCGTCTATTCCGGGTGGCCACCAAATCTAAAGCTAAAACCATAATGAAACTGTTACGCTCACAGAATTATATGGATGAAAAAAATATATCTCTCCCTAGGGGCGGGCGTTTGTTCCTTCATGATTAAATAATACTATTAGATTGTATCACTACAATCTCCTCACGGAGAGATACGGACATTTTGTTTAGCGACGGTCGCTAAATATGGTGGCCATATCTGAATCAATGCCCTTTTTTAATTATTTTGGTAAAGTTATGTAAACAGGCACATTTAACTTGCAAATTAAAAAAAAAACATAATTTTAATTCGTCACTGCAACAATATCCTGCACAAGATGGGAAATATTACATTTGTTATTGAATTAAGAGGGAAAATTATTTGAAATTAATAACTCAATTCATAATCCTTGTAAACATAATTATAGCATAACTCTCAAGTCTATAATCCCCGAGGGGGTAGACAGAGAAACCACCTTCATCGTAGGTAGTAAACATAATTATAATTTATGTAATATATTTTTTATATAAGCGTTGGTTTTTGGGACTGTAGGTTTTGTAAACTACTAAAAAGCTACAAACAATATAAATTAAAAAACTAAAATCCGATTAACTACGATTAAAAAGGTCAAAACAAGTTAGTACATAAGTATTAAGCACTACTGTGAGTTCTGCCTTAAATTACTATAAAATATTACTGTCAATAAATTCTGAGATATGAGTCGGAGTCGGGCCCCTCTATGTCAGAACTCAGATTTAAAGGAAATGGTACCTATGTTTTCTCTGTCACCAGTATAAGGTGAATAATTAGGTGAGTAAGTGTGCAAGTTATGTAAAGAATTCGGGGCCTCCGACTCATATCTCAGAATTTATTGACAGATATATTTTGTAGTAATTTAAGGCAGAACTCACAGAAGGGAATATTTATGTATTACTCACTGTTTTGACCTTTTTAAAAGGGTTTTAATTTTTACTTTATTTTATATGCAATTAGAACACGTATCTTACTGACGATAATGTTTTAAGAAAGATGGTAGACAAAACATAAACTTTAAGAACTTTAAAAAGTTTAATTTTCCATCGAAAACACTATTAAATGTTTGTGGAAAAACAAAAAATACTGATCATAGATTTAACTTTAAAAAAAATAATTAATGCAGACAGTATCTTTTACATTTTCTCAGATTTCCCTGGCTCCCACACTAGGATACCCTGTGTTGTGGGGGCCAGTCTCTTCCGATACATAAATTGTGAAAAACATAAGGCAATGCTAAATTAAACAGTTAAGTACCTATGCGTGTATATGGTGTGTGTGAGGGGTGAGATTGACTGACTGATTGATTGATTGACTTGTTTGAGATTATAGTAATTACTTATACGTAAGTTTACTTACCTATTTTCCAATGTATGAAATTGCCAGTAATGGGTTTTCAATTATTATTTTCATATTTTCCAGTATACATCGCCTCGGCGGTGCCTGTCAACGAGTTTCAACGAGGCGACTACCCTCGCTTCATAGACTTCCCAGATGGAGAAGGCAACTTACACCGAGTGGACCTAGAGGCTGAACCCGACATGGAGCTTTTGGAGGAAATTTACAGGAACCCTGCTAGAAACTTGTACCTTCTGTTCACTAGGTAGGTTATCTTATCTTGCCTTATGACAGGGGGTCAGAGATAACCCCAGCGGCACTTTGACCCTCGGGGATCTCTTGTGCTCACCCCTTACCTTAGTCTCCTTCCTGTTCATTAAGGATGCTTTGCATCAAGGGCGCTATACAGCTTACAGGAAGGAGCCTATAGTCCTCTGGTTTAGGGTAGGCTACCCCCACAAGACTCAAACGCTTTTCAACCAACGAGTCACATTCGCACACTAGGTAGTTTCAAATACGATCGTTCGGGTGCAGAATGTCCATTTCCCAAAGTGTCTAGTTCCCAAAAAGATTAATCCGAAAATTACCAGCCTTTAGGTAGGTATGTGAAAAAGTACAAATCGATTTTTTCGAAGACTTTCAGATACAAATATACTTTATTGCACACCCGGGACATAAACAAAACATACAACATAAAGAGAGGTACAATACAATGTGCAGAAGGCGGCCTTATCGCTTTAAGCGATATCTTCCAGGTAACCTTCAGGTGATGAAAAATCATAAGATACATAATATACGGGTGCAAAAGGCGTATGAAATAGATACTACCCTCAAATAACTAAATAACAATAATAAAAAATAAAAAAATGCAAACCTTTGCAAGCTGCAAAGCAGTAGTAATAATATTACATAATAGTACATTATGATATAAGTGCGGTAAGTTGAAAATTACAGCCGAGGCGATATTGCTAGCCCGAGCCGTAGGCGAGGGCTATAAGGAAGCAGAGGCTGTAATTTTCAAAGCGCACGTATGTCATACGACGTTTTATAACATATTTACGAGGAAATAAATAAAACTTTGACTTTCTTAAACGAATAAATCTTTAATTACTTGTTAAAGCAGTTATAGAAATTTGAACAATTTTTAAAAGTGATTGTTACGTTGCCAGTTGCTTTTTAGCATTGAATAGTAGCACCACAATGAGCTTGACTTATATTTTTGAGAAAGTTCCATGAAATATGCTAAAAACACATTTTCTGAAAATGAATTTGCATCTTTGCTTGTTTTCCATATGATGAAATTTTGATACGCTTGTAAGTATCTATCGGTCGATTTTTCAGGCAAGAGGCTTAGAGTAGCCTTTTTCGCTGCGTTTAAGACTTGTGGCGGTGTCAAATTAATAAATTCATCACTACTTGACGACATTTTCAAATAAAAACAATACAGCGAAAAGAAAAAGCGCGCGGAATAATTTTACTTGTCCACAAATTAGCGATGCGCGCGCATCAACTTTTTTTAGGTAAAGGTACAAAAACAGCCAGTATTACTAATAAAGTAAATTAATATTTTTGTGTTTTTGTTACAGATAAATGGTTGTAATTTATTGTCAAAATTAATTAAATTAAAGAATTAAATCTTTATTTATTATATTTTATCTCCCAAAGTTAATTTTATTCATAAAATATTGACCACTTTTTTAACATAAAAACTCTTTGCTAAGATTTTAAAAAGTATCGTTCATTTTTAGACGGAGCATCTTAAAAAACCGTACATGTTACTTTATTTAAAAAAACTCGTGCGTTTCACATTACTATAACGCACAAGTGCGTAATGAGATACATTACGATATTGAAATTGGTGTAATTACAGCCACTTTACGAGCAAATATGTTATAAATACTATAATATACAGAAATATAATACTTAATATATAATCAAAAGTATAATAAATAAATAACACACATCATATACTAAAACGAAACTGCATTAGAACAATTAGGCAGTGTATCCACACTGCAATTCGTAATGTTGACGAAGGAGATAAACTTACTGCTGCTTTAATTGTGAAGGAAAACATCATGAGGTAACTCAGGGTGTGAAATGTTAATTCCATAGAATGATCACGACCCTCATCAATGAGGGTACTACTTAGAAGTTAGTTAGTTAAGTTAGTGTCATGTATCAATAAATAAAATAGGAAGTGACTCCCTTCGACGAATTCGTTTCCGATTCCGTTTCAAAATTGCTGCAGAGTGCTAAAGATGTTAGGTTAGATCTCCAAAACCAGCAATCGATAGACACAGCCAGACTTTGAGTTGAGATTGCGAACCTTAAGAATAACATTCGTTCTAAGACGCCAACATTCTTTTGAATACAATAATATTATTATGTGTTGACATGAACTCTTTAGAATATTCTGGCAAGGTCGTTTAAAGTCTACGAGTACGTCAATCAAATAACCTCTATTTAATTTCTCAGGCGCAACCCGAGTAACTCTCAGACTCTAACGATAGACGACGCTGAATCAATCACCAACTCTAACTTCAACCCTAACGTGCCTACCATTGTGGTCGTCCACGGCTGGCTCAGCAACCAGAATACCAACCTCAATCCGACCATCAGGGATGGTAACTTTACTTTATTTTTCCTATTATTTTGAACTTTTACCGAACAATTTATTCAGTCTAGTTTACTTTAATGTGACGTAGCAAATAACAGCCTTAAAAGTTCATACGTAGAAATAGAGCTGTGCTAAGTTTAGTAAGCAGCACATAGTATATATGTAGTCATAAACAGTGACATAATAACTGCGACTCCGTATTTCTTATTCACTTGTACAGTCGGCAACACGTCAATCCTTTAGTACTTTGTCGCTGTAAATTATTTGACACATTCATACAAATGCCAAGGAATCTTAACAAAAACTTATTGCGACAGGGTTTAGAGTATAGCTTGATGTCTTCCACTGTACATGACTGGCCTCGACGATAGCTATACTTACGTAATTTGTTATACCTGGAAATCTCGTCTACAACAACTGTTATAGAGATTTGCTCATGACAGGAGGTGACACAAAAGAAAAACCCTGTAGGTAGTGGAATGATATAATGATATGGCCGGATGATATTAATAATATAAGTTAACTTCTTTCAGCTTTCCTCGGAAAAAGCGATGTGAACGTCATTGTTATGGACTGGAGACGCCTTGCATTGTCTGGTTACATTACTGCCACTACCGGTGTGCCTGCTGTTGGTCGTGGCTTGGGACAGTTCATAAACTTCTTAAACCAGGTCACTGGTGCGCCATTCAGCACTATCCACTTGGCTGGCTTCAGTTTGGGAGCTCACTTGGTTGGTAACGCTGGTCGTGAAGTAGAAGGCCGACTTGCTCGCGTCACTGGTTAGTATCAAGAATATGTCTATTATTTTGATAATTCTTGTCAAATAGAAGAGTCTCCACTTTGTATACCTGACTGATAGAAGGGAATTGAAATGAGGTGATATATTTTTTCTTGTTTTGTTAATCATTCTAATGTTATTTGCAGGTCTGGACCCAGCTGGTCCTCTATGGAACTTAAACTCAAACCGTCTTAACCCCAACGATGCCATCTACGTTGAGGCCATCCACACTGACGGAGGATACACTATTGGCGGTCTGGGTATCGGTAGAAACGTCGCAAATGCCGACTTCTACCCCAACGGCGGTATCTCTCAGCCTGGCTGCTTGTTCAACATCTGCAACCACAATCGTGCTTGGGAACTATTCGCAGCTTCCGTCACCCACAACCACTTGGTCGGAAGAGAATGCTCCAGCAACTGGCAGTTGACCTGGAATAACTGCGCCGGTCAGGAGCTGCATATGGGAAACGACATTCTGAACAAATGGGGGTAAGTTACGTTGATGACTTGATTTTCGGTTAGATACGAAGTTTCGAAATTTTAAAAACTTTACTGACTTGTTTTGTTTTCTTTTTCAGATCTGGCATGTACCGTGTTAACACCGGTAGAAGATATCCTTTCTAATTTGACGAATAATTTAATCAAAATAAATTTAATAAAAAAATTAAGGTTTCAGCAATACTCTGAGGTATTTTATTATTGAGTGTTTCTTTATTATACTGCGGCCAGCGGATCTAGATTATTCGGGAGGGAGGGGACAGGAGGGGAGAGGAGGGGGGGTCGATTAAAATGATCGGAAAATAGTAAGTAAGTACTAAAAAACAGTCAAGAATGAATCGAAAATCTTGCTCTATTGGGATGTAAGAGGTTTTGGGGAGGAAGCGGGGTCATGAACCCCATCCCCCCCTTTTTATAGTCGCCACTGCCGACAGCTTAACCTGTTTTCCGAGGCACATAGGGACTCAGATTACGATTACTTTATTTATACAATATTTTACGTGAAATATTGTTAGTATTAAGTCAATATCATGCTGTTATATTTTCACGGATTGAAAAATTACAATATATCTACCTAGGTATTACAATTTATCTTGTTAATGATAAAGAGCATGAGATCTATGGCAACCTATTGACACTGACGTTCATATGCTGCCGACGACTTGTAATTCCCATATAGGTGGTGGCCGCAGTCAGTCGACGACTAGGTGTAACCGCGCCTTTAGGGATGGTCCCATTGACCATCCATAGACAGATTCATTGAGCCTATAAATCGTCTGCACTGAACTGTCATCGACATTGGTAATCAACTGGTGGTAAAATTGGAGGTTACGTCGAAATTGGGTGTTTCTAAACTATACACATTTACGGGGCGGTATACTTTTGCACCTGGGGTAATTCACCTGGATGCATTAAGTACACTACTTAGTAGACTTGATTCGCCGTAATAGATCAACTAATATTATTATCAATTTTGAGTATGCATTAAGTATACCGCCCCACATTTACAGATTAATTGATAATAGATGGTCAATGGGGCCATCCCTAACTTAACTCGCTACTTAACTAATGCAAGTGTAAATCGGCCTTAAGTCGCAGTAGGCAAGTTTTGATTTGAAAGTATGGAAACGCTACATTTCGATGACGGCGGAAAAGCCGATCTTCAAAATTAAATAGTCCCGGTGCTTATAGATGGTTCGTGCTTAAGCTTATATCACGCGATTTCATTTTCAATGTATGGTGGCATCACGTGAGCGTCGGTGGTACAGTGGCTAGGACACCGGACTCCAATGCGGAGGTCCGGATTGGAAACCATGCAGTGCCATGTACTAATGAGTTTTTCGTATTTTTCAAAGACTTACGTACATATCTACCGACTGCTCTAACGGTGAAGGAAACCGGCACACTGAGGTGTGTAAAATGGGGTAGGCACAAAAGATCTCAAGAGTCGAATTGCAGCTGGGGTTATTCCCGTCTCCTATCATAAAATAAGATAAGATGGTGACATCACAATTCATCACATCATCCTATCATATCCTATATACAGTGCGCTGTAGTGCAATATGTTGTGGCGCATAGGGACAATACCTATGCAAGTATACACTTACGATGAATATGTAAATACTTACACTGATGCTGAAACGAACGAAGCGATCTGCTCGTACGAAGCGATTTGCTTCTTCGTTCATTATGCGAACGGCTAAGGAATGGAACAGCCTGCCGGCGTCGGTATTTCCCGAAACCTACAACCTTGGGATCTTCAAGGCCAGAGTGAATAGGCATTTACTGGACCCGCATGCTCCATCGTCGACCTCATCGTCGCTTACCATCAGGCGAGATCGAGGTCAAATGCGGGTTTAGTAGTACATAAAAAAAAACATTCTCGACGATCATGTTGGATGTTACGACTTTTGGGTCCGTATCAGAATTGAAAGCAGCTGCTGAATTGTATCCATTTAGGTTCGAAGTCTACGAAAATGGATATGTTATTGGATTATTTGGGGATAACACTAAATATCCAGTAACACGTCTACGTTTCTCGGGAATTTATTTAAGAGGTAGAGGTACTCCTGGAAACCGAAATCCTATATTTCAGTAACGATGATGCAAAAATAAATCATCAGATAGCTCGCCATGGCTTCAGCAAAAGAAGTAACAAAACGAATTTTAAGACAGTTGTTCTACATCATACAAGTGCAACTACGTACAAGTTTTTAGTAGTGGTAGATCCTAAAGTGAAGGATCGCCGGGGGTGGTACCACCCTCTTATCTATTTCTGCCGTGAAGCAGAAATGCTTGCACTTCTGTGTTTCGAATTGAAGGGTAAGAGAGCCAGCCTAATTTCCAGCACAGGAGGCAATCCATCTTAGTCCTCAAGGTTAGCAGCGCATCAAAAACCCTCTAATATTAATACAGTGAGGTGAGATGTCTATGGGCGACGGTGACCACTTACCATCAGGTGGCCCGTTTGCTCGTCTGCTCTCCTTATTTAATAAAAAAAAAAAAGGTTCCATGCAGAGAAACTCCAAGTAAAGTATATCTTGCTTCCAAAGCCTCGCTTGGATAATACTCTTAGACCGATACGATACCTAGTCAATGCAGTTATGCAAAATTGCAGTTTTTCTCCGACAAATATTCCTCCATTCAATCCAAAAACTAGTTGTAGGTACTAAATTCCGTTCTTGAATTTCCATAAGTTAGACCTTCCTTTAATTCGTACTAACAAAAAAAAGTGAGATCCCACAAAAACATTTCATGTAAAAAGTAGCCAAGTCTCGTGTATATATACTCGGAAAAAGTAATGAGATGCAATATAGAGCCAAGTCCACTGCTCTTACTATTATCTCTATTACTTTCATTAACGAGTCGCTTCAAGTCGCTACATCTTAAGTTTAAGAACATTCTGTGACTTGGCAATCACGCAAAAAAGGAAAATTGTCTGATTATTAAGTCTATCATGTTATCGGTATAAGTCTATCATAATACCGATAACACGATAGACTTAATAATCAGACAATTTCCTTTCCTAATTGCCAAGTCATTCTGTGACTTCAACTTAAGATGTAGCGACTTGAAGCGACTCGTTAACAAACTACAGCATTGAAACATCTTATAACTATAACGGCTCTTTCAATTTAGACGTTTCGTGTGGGACCGCTGCTGGCGCACGTTTACTGTGCCGCTTGCTACATCCCGCAGCAGGGCCGCTACAGGACGGCGGCAGTTCGACACGAAACGTCTAAATTGAAAGCGTATCAGACTGCAGAGCGGTCGTACGTAAGTAATGTGACATCAGTCGAGCCATGGACTCAGAAAGATACATTACTGTTAATGCTTTGTTAAATAAAATAAAACAAAAACGACGCTGCCGTAAGAGAGCATCACCGATGTTTTCGTTAACATATAAATCTGGTGGTTTTCATACTCTTTATCCCAGTGCCATTTGCGACGCGACGTTGCCGTCCTGCGGTCGTGCGTGCGCGGTACCGGCGCCACACTGCGCGCTTGACGCATAAATTATATGGAAAAAACCAACCGCCCGTGCGCAGTACGACAGCGGCACCGCTCCCGCGCCGCGGCAGTCCGGCAACAAACGCATAAATTGAAAGAGCCCTAAGATCACAATTATGACTCGTCGTGTCGGACATTGAGGGTTCAGAATAAATAGATTGATTATGTATATTAATCACGTCATTTTATTGATGCAATATTGCACGCTTTATTTAAAAATGCTCTAGAAAAGAGTATTGTGGACCGTATGCAGGTGCGGACTCGAACCCGTCCGCACCAGCATCCGCGCGAAACAGAAAACGCTCTTAGAATGCAGTTACGGATTAGTATGCTTATTTACAAAATGTTCATAAATATGTACAGTCAGCCTCTAGCTAAAGTATACCATGTGTCAAAATTCTACAATTCAAATTTGAAGTCTATAGCAAATGCATTAAGGATCATTTCAGATTACTAGAGGCCGGCTGCACGAGAATGTGACTGAAATCCGGGTCTTTCGAGCCGATTAGCATTCTTTTTAGGTATTATTTTAAATGATCCGTGTGATGAGATGAATAATGTGATAAGATTAAAGGATAACATCGATAAATTAAAAGTTATTATTGTTATCGAAAGAGATACTCGTAAGCTTCGATTTGCATCGATTTTTATGTTAGTAATACAATATGTCTTTGCTCGTAAGTAAGTATTATGTTGGTGTGACAATGTCAACTTTGTTATCACATCTAAGTTACGAACCGTATTATATAGGAAGTTGAAAATTGGCTAGAATATATTATGTCATATCCCCTAGTTAAACAACAAATACTAAAATTGGCTAGAATATATTATGTCATGTCCCCTAGTTAAACAACAAATACTAAAATTGGCTAGAATATATTATGTTATGTCCCCTAGTTAAACAACAAATACTAAAATTGGCTAGAATATATTATGTCATATCCCCTAGTTAAACAACAAATACTAAAATTGGCTAGAATATATTATGTCATATCCCCTAGTTAAACAACAAATACTAAAATTGGCTAGAATATATTATGTCATATCCCCTAGTTAAAGAACAAATACTAAAATTGGCTAGAATATATTATGTCATGTCCCCTAGTTAAACAACAAATACTAAAATTGGCTAGAATATATTATGTTATGTCCCCTAGTTAAACAACAAATACTAAAATTGGCTAGAATATATTATGTCATATCCCCTAGTTAAACAACAAATACTAAAATTGGCTAGAATATATTATGTCATATCCCCTAGTTAAACAACAAATACTAAAATTGGCTAGAATATATTATGTCATATCCCCTAGTTAAACAACAAATACTAAAATTGGCTAGAATATATTATGTCATATCCCCTATTTAAACAACAAATACTAAAATTGGCTAGAATATATTATGTCATATCCCCTATTTAAACAACAAATACTAAAATTGGCTAGAATATATTATGTCATATCCCCTAGTTAAAGAACAAATACTAAAATTGGCTAGAATATATTATGTCATATCCCCTAGTTAAACAACAAATACTAAAATTGGCTAGAATATATTATGTCATATCCCCTATTTAAACAACAAATACTAAAATTGGCTAGAATATATTATGTCATATCCCCTAGTTAAACAACAAATACTAAAATTGGCTAGAATATATTATGTCATATCCCCTAGTTAAACAACAAATACTAAAATTGGCTAGAATATATTATGTCATATCCCCTAGTTAAACAACAAATACTAAAATTGGCTAGAATATATTATGTCATATCCCCTAGTTAAACAACAAATACTAAAATTGGCTAGAATATATTATGTCATATCCCCTATTTAAACAACAAATACTAAAATTGGCTAGAATATATTATGTCATATCCCCTAGTTAAACAACAAATACTAAAATTGGCTAGAATATATTATGTCATATCCCCTATTTAAACAACAAATACTAAAATTGGCTAGAATATATAATAGTTTATGAGCTGCAAGCAAAAAAAAAATATTGTTGATCCATACAGTAACTTTTACATTTTCTCACATTGTTCAAAAGCATGGTGAGTGAAAAAAAAATGTTCGCACAACTTTTACAAAAGTGTGTACTTATATAAAACCGAAATTAGATAATATAATTAATATAAGTGACATTATCGCTTTGTTTGTTTGTTATACGTGATCCACTATGACGGGGCGCGATCATACCCCATATGGGTGATTAAAAGTTATAAGATTTAATCAAAGTAAGGTACTTACGTATTATGTGATAAAAGGTACGATAAAGTTAGATTCGTAATCCATGTGTCTTTTTGCAGCAGGTAATACATACGTGTGTAATTAATTACCTTAATCAATGAGATAAGTAACCATTGTGTTAATAGAGAGTGTTATTTTATTGGATGCAAATATGCTGGTTAAAAGTATAATTTTTCACTCAAAACATCACGTCAAGTCACCCAGACATCCCTTTGTTTACATTGACGCTTTGTTAAGGAAGATTATTATCAGTAGGTAAAACCGTAGAAAATTGTCAATGTTGGTACAGCGAAATGAGAAAACAATTATATAATAATGATGTAATTCAAATTTTTTTTATTTTTTTTTATTAAGATATTTCTCTTCTTCTCTTCTTCTTAAAATTATTTATACACAAACAATTACAGAAACAAGAGCAATAGAAAAGAAATGTAGAAATAATTAATTTGATAATGTACACAAAAAAATAATTAAATGTAACTTATAAAATTTCTTAGATTAGGCCCGTGTGGTAGGGTACCAAGGATGCTGGCGGCGTTACCTCGCTGGATCGCTATGCTGATTCTTTGGGCAAGATAGCCGCCAGCCCTTGGGTCCCTCGTCGCATCGAACAAACGCTTGGACAGCTCTCGGAACAGTGACCAAGCAATTCTGATTCATAGTTAATCTCCTATTTTAGAGGAATTAAAAAAAAATATTTTTTAACGAGATCAATCCTGAAATAATTAGTATTGATAGATGGTATTGTATGTATGCTGAGAAAAATAAAATGAAGTCTAAACTTTTTATCATCTTTAAGAGAAAAAAAATGTATTTTTTCAAAACGCGAAATATTTCTTTTAAGAACGGAACCCTCGTCGCTTGAGACTAACTCGCATTTTTATTTCGGTTATGATTTCGCGATTTCAGAGTTGGCCCCTTGAAAGTTGTTCTTATAGGGAGTTACCATCAGGTGGCCCGTTGTCTGCTTTCCTTATTTAATAAAAAAATAAAGCTTGTAACAACCTGTATAATAATAATCATAATCGTAGCAAAAATCTGAAGCAGTATATAAATAAGTGGTTCACGTCAAGTCCCGTAGACCTCCTACGGACGCACAAAAATGCGATTCGCAGTATTCTCCTTGTTGCTTGCGACTGGTAAGTAAGAATAATTTTATCGTCACTTGTACCAAATGTCCTTAAAGTTAAGTCTTCATTATAATACATTGAGAGACCAAGTTTTGGCCTCGATATGCTCCAAAATGGGAGACTCAAAATTACTTTGAGTCAGCCCTCATCTGATAACATGAAGCCTTACTGTTATTTGCTAAATTAGCTCTTAAAGTGAAGGGTGACTCTGACAATACTTGAGCTTCCCATTCCTTTTCTTAGTGACCCTAACGAGGCTGACACGGTACCAAAGCCTCTAAAAGCCTGATCAACAAAAATACATGCTATCATTTGTCAAGTTGAAAACCAGCGTCACTAGATGTATAGGTATCTATACATCTGGCGACACTCAGCTGAACTTGGCCCTTTTAATAGATCATATCATATGATCATATCACTTGTCAGAATGTAAAATATGGTCAATTTATAATCCGACTCATTTTATGATATTTTGTACAGATATTTTTTAATTATGGTCTATTAATAAAAGTTTTTCTATTCTATTCTATTCTATTCATTTTCTACGATAGTACAACGTGCCAAAGCTCTAGATAGATATGGCACAAGACGTTTCTTGCAACTCACTGTTCGCGTCGAATGGTTCTTGCATCTATTCGAAAGACAAGAAAAGGCTGAACTTTTCTTAGCCATTACCTTATCAACTTAATTATAAGTAGATTATAACTTAAATTGAAACAAAATTTTTAAAAAATTTATCGGTTACAAAATATTAATTAATATTTCACATTAAACTATAACCTCCTCACTAGGCGTTGCCTGTGTCGTGGAGATTACATGGATACACACATTGACCATTTTACAATGTTATGTGTCAATTTAACATTCACATTCCAGAATTAAAATTTAAAATTACAATTTAAGTTAAAGAGATTATATGACTATTATAAATTTATAAAATATATTAATATATACATTTATATATTTAGGTATATTTGTTTAATGTATATTTATAATATTAAAGCTAATTATGTACATATTTGCAATAATTAAAATAAATAAGTCACAGCTTCAATTACAAATATAAGTTGATATGTTGTTAGAATAGATCACGACCGACTATCATATGGACCTCTTTTTATCCCACTTTCTATATTCATAACTTCAAGTTGTTTTGTTCCAGTAGACTGTCATCTACATTAGGAAATTAAAACATTTGTCTAACATTACGATAATGTTTTTAGAAAGTTGGTAGAAATAAACTTTAAGAACATTATAAAGTTTCATTTCCATCGAAAACACTCTATAAGATACATATTAAATGTTTATGGGAAAACAAAAACTCCAATTACAAATACATATATTCTTTATTTTACACATGAAACAAAAATATGGAGCAGAATAAAATATTAAAGAAATAGAAATGGCGACTTTAAAGCTTAAAAAAGACCTGCCAGGCACAAGGGATCTGCCGAAACATGGAATCTATAGATCTGTACCGCGATAGCGAACA
The DNA here is from genome assembly GCA_947369225.1 of Hofmannophila pseudospretella. Classification (NCBI taxonomy): domain Eukaryota; kingdom Metazoa; phylum Arthropoda; class Insecta; order Lepidoptera; family Oecophoridae; genus Hofmannophila; species Hofmannophila pseudospretella. Next base: position 5,376,506 of record OX376325.1, read on the forward strand.
CTTAGCCTTTGAGGCTGATTGTTCAACATTGAAGGTTCATATTTAGAATTTTGATATGAAGTATCCACTTGTCCAGCCTCAACACTCATCGCTCGACGCTTACGAGACATTTCAAACGACCCAGCGACGGCGAAGATGGACGCTTAGCATTTTCACTCCGTTCACTGTGACATGCAGATCCGTTACTTTGCTCGTAGTTGTACGATTGTTGTGATTTTTAACTTAAACGGCAGCTGCGTTGCCGCTCTGCATGAGACATTGTCGTTTTCCGAATTCGGTAGCGATTTCTTTTCAGGTTACGACATTTGCTGCGAGCCATGACGTAACAACTGATGAAACTTGTCAATTATTTTCAACTATTGATACTAGATGTGAATTGAGACCTCGTTTTAAGTAGCGTAGTTCAAGCATATTATAACACAGTTTCAAGTGTTTCGATATCTATAATAATTCCAAAGTTACAGAGAATTTAATATGTCGGTAATTTTTTTTGGAAAAAAAAGTGACCTACTTCGTCAAGCTGTAGCGAAGCTGGGATTTTTTTTTTTAATTATTTTTAGGTATCGTTAGAACGGCGCCGAATGACTCTATCCAATGGTACAACTTTCATTTTGATAGGTGAAATAGTTGAAGCTAGTGGTAGGCTGAAAGTATACGTTTTCGTCACGGTGACTCACATACAAAGCGAGTGTGCAAAACATGAAATAGATTCCATGTCAAAATTCTTACACCTATTTTCCAATGTCCAAATTTTTTTAACACTAGCCCTTTCTTATTTTCCAGTATACATCGCCTCGGCGGTGCCTGTCAATGAGTTTCAACGAGGCGACTACCCTCGCTTCATAGACTTCCCAGATGGAGAAGGCAACTTACACCGAGTGGACCTAGAGGCTGAACCCGACATGGAGCTTTTGGAGGAAATTAACAGGAACCCTGCTAACAATTTGTACCTTCTGTTCACTAGGTATGTTGAATACTATTTATTACGTGAAAAAGTCCAAATCTATTTTTTAATAGTTACGTACATTGACCGGCTGCTCTAACGGTGAAGAAAAACATCGTAAGGAAACTTGCACACTGAGATAAGCAGCGTGTGCAATGAAAAAGGCAATGGCAAACCAAACTCAATAAATCTGCCAAGAGACTCGCTCTATGTGGTTAATTCCATATAATTATCACGACCCTCATCAACGAGGGTATAACTTAGAAGAACATGTGTGTCAAGTCTCAACAAATAAAGAAGGAAATTATTAAGAAGGAATTTAAATTGGTAAGATAAAGAATGTAGTATGTGGGTGCACTATGGAAGGCCACGATAACAACTAAACAGTATTATACCTTTTTTTTATAATCGGATAAAGGAGTGCGGCCTTACATGGCTCACCCACCTTACATTAACTATTCTAACGCCTTTAGCATTCTGCAGCGATTTTGAAACGGAATGATAAATATTTTAGAACTCCAAAACCAGCAATCGATAGACAATCATCACAGCCAGACCTTGATAATAACATTTGTTCGAAGGCGTCAACAATCATTCATTTGAAACAACATTCTTTTGAAGACGTTTAATAATTTATGTGTTGAGATGAAAACTTTAGAATATTCTGGCAAGGTTCAATCAAATAAACTCTATTTAATTTCTCAGACGCAACCCGAGTAACTCTCAGACTCTAACGATGAACAACGCTGCATCAATCACCAACTCTAATTTCAACCCTAACGTGCCTACCATTGTGGTCGTCCACGGCTGGCTCAGCAACCAGAATACCGACCTCAATCCGGTCATCAGGGATGGTAACTTTACACTTTTTTATTTCTACTATTTTGAACTTTTACTGAACGACCAATTTCTTCAGTCTAGTCTTTAATGTGTCAGGATATAGAGCTGTACTACTATATAAAAGTCGGGTCAGCACTTATAAAAGAATTTAAATCAGTAACAGACTCTGTATTTAATTAAGGCAGCATTTAAGGCTGTTATCTGATATGTAACATTAAAGAAGACTATACTGTTATAGAGATTTGCTCATGGCAGGAGGTGACACAAAAGAAAGAAAACCCTGTAGGTAGTGGAATGATATGGACGGATGATATTGATAATATAAGTTAACTTCTTTCAGCTTTCCTCGGAAAAAGCGATGTGAACGTCATTGTTATGGACTGGAGACGCCTTGCATTGTCTGGTTACATTACTGCCGCTAACGGTGTGCCTGCTGTTGGTCGTGGCTTGGGACAGTTCATAAATTTCTTAAACCAGGTCACTGGTGTACCATTTAACACTATCCACTTGGCTGGCTTCAGTTTGGGTGCTCATTTGGTTGGCAACGCTGGCCGTGAAGTAGGAGGCCGACTTGCTCGCGTCACTGGTTAGTATGAAGAATGTCTATTAAATTGATGTCTTATATTCTCATCAAGATCATTGTCAAGATATTTCTTGTCAAGTAGAGGGTAGTTTCCACTTTGTATACCTACTATTGAAGGGAATTAAAACTAATCTAATTAATTATTTCTTTTTTTGTAATCATTCTAATGTTATCAAGAGGCTTTAGGTTAGTTATACAACCTAACTGATTCAAGGGAATTTTTTGGTGAATTCACTATTGTTTATTCATTCTTGTTTTGTTAATTATTCTAATGTTATTTGCAGGTATGGATCCGGCTGGTCCTCTATGGAACTACAACTCAAACCGTCTTAACCCCAACGATGCTACCTACGTTGAGGCCATCCACACTGACGGAGGATATACTATTGGCGGTCTCGGTATCGGTAGAAACGTCGCAAATGCCGACTTCTACCCCAACGGCGGTATCTCTCAGCCTGGCTGCTTGTTCAACATCTGCAACCACAACCGTGCATGGGAACTATTCGCCGCTTCAGTCACTCACAACCACTTGGTCGGAAGAGAATGCTCAAGCAACTGGCAGTTGACGTGGAATAACTGCGCCGGTCAGGAGCTGCGTCTGGGAAACGACATTCTGAACAAATGGGGGTAAGTTTCTTGATTTTTATTTATTAGATACGAAGCTTCGAAAGTTTCAAAAACTTTACTGACTTGTTCTTTTTTTCAGATCTGGCATGTACCGTGTGAACACCGAGAGAAGATATCCTTTCTAATCTGACTAAATTAGTTTATTTAGACGAAATAAAGTTATCAGCAATAATCTAAGGTATTTTAATTTTGGGTGCTTGTTATTTTCGGAAAATAACACTAAAAAAATAATCAAGGATGAATCGGGCCTGGCGCTGTATGGGATCTTACATGTTTTGGGGAGGGGGCATAGCCCCATAACCCCCTCTGGATCCGCCACTGCTGACAGCTTAACCTGCTCTCCGAGACACGGAGGGTTTTAGATGAAAATGTGGCACGAACAATGACACACAAAATAAAAAACCGCCATTGTGTTCGGTGATTCTCGTGGCGATGTTTCGTCTAACCTTACCTATATACGAGGAGTTTCTTCCGCAATCGTAAGGGAACATAAAAACACCTGGAGCGCTGAGTGGGTCACAATCCTTCGGAGAGCGTAACTGCTGCCTTAATTGTGTTATAAATGGTTTTAATGCCCAGTCTCCGGCGTACCAAGAAACCAATTCTATCTGTTAACCCTTTGTCAAATGGTAAGTATAGTGGAGCGTCGGTGGTCTAGAATAGAATAGAAAAGTCTAGTGGCTAGGACGCCTGACGCCCATGCGGGAGGTCCGGGTTCGAAACCATGCAATGCCACGAACCAATGAGTTTTTCGGATTTTTTTCGACATTAATAGGCTGATGATGATGAAATATAGTGGAGCTCTTTCCACTGAGGCTGTGCGTTCCTTACACGATGGGTTAGCAACTCGTAAACTCTGTCTCCACTGATAGCCATTGCCTTCAAGAAGCCTTTTAACATGCGCTAGTTCAGCATCCACGTATGAATGGCACAGTCGTAGCGCCCTGTTTATTAGAGTGCGTGGCATAGACGACGACGTGTCGGTCTCGGGATGAACTTGGACAAGACTAAGGTCATGTTCAATGACCATGTCGTTTCGGGACCGATTTTCGTCGATGGTACAGCCCTCGAAGTTGTGCAACAATACCTACGTCTACTTCGGGCAGACTGTGCAATTAGTTGACTTCGAGAAAGAAGCCGACAGAAGAATTCAGCTGAGTTGGGCAGCATTTCCGAAGTTACGTCACATCTTCTCGTCACCCATACCTCAATGTCTAAAGACAAGAGTCTTTAACCAGTGCGTCCTACCAGTAATGTAATGACCTACGGAGCCGAAACGTTGAACATTGACGGTGCGACTGGTTCACAAATTGAAAGTCGCTCAGCGTGCTATGGAAAGAGCTATGCTCGGAGTATCTCTGCTGGATCGAATCCGAAATGAGGATCCGGCTCATCGGTCGCAGAACCGACAACCGCTGGGGTAGACGAGTTCTGGAGTGGAGACCGCGTTAGGGCAAACGTAGTGTGCGACGCCCCCCTGCTAGATGGAGCGACGATCTGCGCAAGGTAGCTGGCAGCGACTGGATGAGAAAAGCCGAAGATCGGGCTCAATGGCCCGCTCTGGGAGATGCCTATGTCCAGCAGTGGACTAGAGTAGGCTGCTGATGATGATGATGTGACACAGACGACAGGTGCGCCTGGTGGTGCTGCGAATCGGCTTGCTAATGCTAGGTCTTCAGACTTTCATCAGTGAGTAATCCGTAGTTAATTATATAAGGTCCATTTATATTAGTAGCAAATATTTGGAAGGGGGTGTGCTGGTCATTTGTACCACTTTACACGAAAAAAAAACACTGTTACTTTTAAAAAAAAAATCATACTAAAGAAAAATAAACCCCATGATTTTTCGCCTTGGTGGCATAAACGCATCTATGAATATGAATGAAACGAGTTTCATTCATACTTCTTATTTTAGTATTAGAATAGCAACAATTCATTTATTTATAGAATTTTCAAACAAACAATTTTGTCGTTTATTTTCAAAAATTTAATAAGTAAAATAAATATTTTTGACCTATCTTTATTATTATAAGTATTATAACCTATAGATAACACCCTAGAAATATTTGCCGCTAATGAAATAGGACCCTATCTATATACGTATAACAATTTTTTGTGAAATTGCTAGTATTATAGCCTATATTTTTATGTGAGTGGTGTGCACGTCTGTAATTCGATTGTATATTAGAACGTTACCATATAAATAAGCTCGAATAATCCTAAATGTGCCAAATAAATAAAATAAAAAATAAAATATAGGTCATTCTGCGTTTAGGACATTATGCGACTCCAAAATACCTGAAATGCGTCATTATTTACGCAAATGATCCTTTCATTCAATTGAAATTTAATATTTATGTTGTATTTGTGCAATATTTTACTAAAATGTTGTATTTGTGCAATATTTTACTAAAATATTGTATTTGTGCAATATTTTACTAAAATGTTGTATTTGTGCAATATTTTACTAAAATATTGTTACTATGTGGTCTGTCATGCTGTTGAAATTTCGCGGATTGAAAAAATTAAAAGTACTTTTTACAATTTCTTTTATTGATAGAAATGATCTCTTGAAGGTTTATACAGAAATTGAAAGTCAAACATTAATCTTCTTAAAGGTTCTAACTTCATGATAGACCTAATCGTAATAATATTTCAGAAAAACTATTGCACAAACATGAGATGAATTTGTAAGGAATGGAAGGCGTGAAGTTGCATCTTATTAATAAAGCAAAATTATATAAGTATATATTTATTTATATTTTGTAGAAGAAAGTAGGTACGTTATCCAGCTATTATCTTATCTACTAAGAAAAGTTCGATAGCATGTGCTGCTCTAGAAACAACCGAGCGGTGCGTGACTGCAACCCTCTCGTGCCACTTTCGTGCCCCTCTCGAGCACTGAGCCCTTAATTAGATTTACCTAGCTATAGAGCTACCCTACTAGTTCAGAAGCCGAGATAGGCTGATTGTGTGTCCGATTAGTCATTTCTCGGACGAATCCGTCGACCTCATTGGCCAAGGAACCATCCGTGAAATCACGGATTCGTACACCTACAGTGCATAAAGGCGTTTACCGCTTATAGACATTTATTAGAGACATAAAAATTATACCAACATTATATTATAATTATGAAGTAAGTAACATCCATGGAAGAAAGAAAAAAAATGTCTCCCTCCCCTGGAGGTGGGCGTTCGTTCCTTCATGGTTATATCTAATATAATAAAAAATAAAAATGACTCACTTGAGTTTTAGTTCTAAAACTACGAATTAAAACTAGCCGTCTAAAGTTTTTGACCTGGTACTAAATTATCGTCATTTTCAACTTGTATCTGCTCACTGCAGGGCATAAGCTTTCTCCCTTGATACTTACTTTTAATTCCATTGCAAGCATTCATCCATTAAACAAAGGCTCAACCCAATAAAGAATGCACATGCATAGTGCATATCTTGCACTAGTAGGAATTTCCCGCAGTATCCGCTGGGAGCCAACTCAGCATTATTTTGTACTAGTTGCGAATTTTACCTTCATTTTTTGGGTTCCGTATACTATACACTGTAATCTCTGTATTTCCGATAATTCTACAACTTTTGTACTAATTCCTCATAGTATTAATATTAGAGTGGGTATAAATACCTTAATTAAAGGGTTCAGTATTATCTAAGGACTGCAAAAAGAAAACTTGTAATATCCACACATAAATCGGAAATAACACGGGCCTGAATATTTCATTATTTGCAATAGTTATAGGAACCACAACCAGTGGCGGCGTAAAGGGGGGGCGGTGGGGGCGGTCCGCCCCGGGTGCCAAGCACCAAGGGGTGACAACGACAATTCATTAGCACAGCCAGAGAATCATTGCAAAGACTTAAGACATAGGTACCAACCAATAAATAGCCACCTTCTCTAATAGGTACCTGCATACTAATATTATATTATCTTAATATGTACCGCAACTTTATTTTTATTTACTTTCGAACATAATTTCCTGAAAGATGGAGTTCAGGTTGCGTTTGGTCGAGCGAGTGACACGATCATAGTTCAATGGACTACATTGGAACTTCTCAGATTCATCGTGAAATGGGGCTATTTTGAGTCTGTTCCGAGTCTAGCTCTTGCTCTAAGATTTTTTTTAACCATTTGTGTTTCGGTGGCTTCATGCGATAGAAGCTTTTCAAAATTAAAGTTGATAAAGTCTTATTTGAGGTCCACAATGAGCCAAACGCGACTAACCAATCTTTCCATTATGAGTATTGAAAAAGACAGACAATCAAATATTCAATAAATTTTGATAATGTTATTGAATATTTTAGCCAAATAAAGTCCCGTAAGCACATTTAATATCTGTTGTTTTATTTTAGGGCCCCTAAATCTTCTGAGCACCTCTAAATTAGGGGTGCTCAGTAGAAATCCGCCCTGGGTGACAACCCACGCTACGCCGCCACTGACCACAACCAGAGGTTAAATACATAAATATGACGGAACCGTTGGAAAACGAGTCCAAATTATTCGTTTATTTTTTGTTGTTTTGCTTACAAGTGCAGTAGCGTGTAGTTCTCCTTTTCAAATATCGGGGAAACTGTTGGAAAACAGTTGTTGACTGCAAATTAGAGAGCTGACTAATAGGAGCTTTTCGACTGTCTTTTAACTTTAGGAAAGTTCTCACGTTTTCCGGAGCTAATCTGCCTTTTGGTAACCTGTGCCTTTAGAATGCAGTTACGGATTAGTATGCTGACTTACAAAACGTTCGTAAATAGGTACAGTCGGCCTCTAGATATATAAATTTGAATGAATGAATACACTTTATTGCACAAAAATAGTGTGATACATTGCTTACGAAACGATTAATCAATCTAGGCAAATGAATTTGAATTCTATGGCAAAAGCTTTAAGGTTCATTTCAGATTGCTATATATTAGCTAGAGGCTGACTGTACGAGTATGTAATTTAAATCGAAATTTGAAAATATGCGTCTAAACCGTTAAAAAGACCCTGCCTTGATTCGGCTTTGGTAAATAATGTGATAAAATAAAATGATAGAAGCGATTGTTATCAACTTACTTAGTGAGGTACAAAAGAAATACCTACACGTAAGTTGGAGTAACAACTTTATTATTTTCGTTGTATTATTGAATAATGTAACTAAATCTCTCTCTATACTTATACGTTAGATCACCCAAACTTTTAAATTAGAAAAGTTCGAGTTTACACGAGTTTACAGATTCGTGAAGATTCAAGGTATTAAATATTCTCTTGCTTACGTTTCATCGTGTTTGATTAATTTTCAGTTTTCAGCCAAGGGAATTGATAATAAAGTGGCCTTGTGGCTTGATAATAAGCTTCTAAACTGAGTTTTTTTTAAAAGCGACCTGATATCCGAACACCTAAGTAGTCATTTGCTGTATTATCACATTTTAAAATAGCAAGTAACTAAATTAACAATAAAATATAAATTTGACAATGGAAGTGATCTTCAAAACGCTTCGTTTTCGAGTTACTTGCTATTTTATTTTACTAAATTTAATTGAGTTTTACAATGAGTAAGGGTCTTAATTTATGCCCGTAAGAAAACCTGAAACAAAACTTTAACCAACCATTTGCCTTTCGTTTGCACATGTAATAAATAATTTATGTCATGATTGTTAAGTTTAAATTAATCAAAATGAGACGTTGCCAGTTCGGATAAAGAGTATGGCATACTAGGTAACTTAAGGCAAGGTATTCAGTTTGTATGAAAATAAAAATAAAAATTTAATTGGGATACTATAGCAAATTATTACATCAGTGTTCTGAATAGAGTTAATGCATAGCCAAAAACACGGTATATAAGTTATAAACATTATTATGATTAATTCTGACAAGATGTTGGTTGAAGTAGTAAACCAAATCACAAGCATTCTTTTCAGAACAAGAGAAAGGTTAAATCAAACAATTCTCTTTTTTTTTCAGTGTGAGTACTTAGGTCTGTTTTATACTGAGTAATAAATTATAATGTAGACACCATGGAAGTAATTAGTTAACTAAAGCAATAAAAGTCACCATAGACGCACGTATAAACTAAACTAGTTATGGCCTTATGATATATGGCAAATTGTTCTACTTACCGTGACGTAACAGCCCTTAATTCAACCACGGAAACGACGCCTCGTTCTCAGACCGAAGCCCAACCATGTATCTCAACTATTTGAAAAAAATAATTCTCTAGACCTTCCGCCGAACGTAGCTAGATATCATTGATAGGTAGGTAAGTATGTACAATTTAATAATAAGAATAAGTTTATTTGTGCGGTAAGATGACAAAGTATTCATAGTCCATACACCACTAGGAACTTAAGCATAGGTTATATTAAACTAAATAAAAATAGTGAGCAACAAGCAACAATCTTTAAATAAATTACGATTTTTTTTAAATGTTCGCATAGTAGGTACAATTATAAGTAGGTAGGTAGTACAATTATAAGTAGGTAGTAAATAGGTAGGTACAATTCAAGTATAAAATACATATTTATTTTTTCGCTAAACAAACATACAATCCGCAAGGTGGTAACACTGAAACTTATACCAAAACACAAACTGCTCCAGTTCTACATTGGAATAAATTTACCTTGTAAAATTCCTTCGATATTGATATTGCAGAGAGAAAGATAAATGTTGCAGAGAGAAAGATAAATGTTGCATTTATTTTTTATATTTAGTTTTCAATGCAATATAAATCAGAACAAAATGTTTTGATCAAGAATGGCGAAGATATGATAACGTCTTGATAATGATCATTTTATCCAAACGGTATTTATTCTTATTAGATAGATAGTAATTGATATTTTATTTAAATATTTACTTATCGTATTTATAAAACTTGTGGTGGCTTCCCGCCACAATGACGGCGCATGCGCGCTGTGCAGTCTGCGCGCGCTGCTGACGTCTCAAAACAATCGCCTCCGCTTTTCTCTTACTCGCGCTGTCACTCCTCTTCCTTTCATCATCTGGATCAAGAGAACTCAAGCTCAACGTTACTCCCTGACTTCTGGCTTCCATTCTCCGAGGGGGGGGGGGGGGGGGGGGGGGGGGGGATATGTGGTGGCTTCCCGCCACAATGACGGCGCATGCGCGCTGTGCAGTCTGCGCGCGCTGCTGACGTCTCAAAACAATCGCCTCCGCTTTTCTCTTACTCGCGCTGTCACTCCTCTTCCTTTCATCATCGCAATATCTATATAATATATTTCACCATCGCATCAACATGCTGACTTTCATTCAGTGGGACCCCATAAACTTATTATTTTATTATCGTACGTAGATTGCAGAATAGCGATTAACTGTCAAATTGCGTCGGATTTTTTAATTTTAGCATCACTTATGCAATTTTACGGTCCCAACATTACTTACATTACAATTTACTTAAGTAAAAGTAGACCTCGCATTAGGATTTAGGATGACACAAATTGCCAAATTGCGTTTAATTTATTTCAAAACTGCATACTTCTGTGACATGTATTTTGTCCACCGAATCTTACGACGAAAAGGGGGAACTACCTATAATGAAGGTGGTTCCTCTGTCTACCACCTCGGGGATTATGGACGTGAGAGTTATGCTTGTAATAATAAATAATTTAAATTACTTTAATTTCCTGTCACTAAGGAAAAAGACGAATTACATCTAATTTTGTAAGGTGTCCATCATAAGTATAGGTATGATTGGGGGTAGTTACACTAAAGGACCATATCCGAAATGAATATGTCAGGGGTAGCTTCAAGGTGAGACCGATTGTGGATAAAATGACAGAGACTCGCCTAAGATGGTATGGCCACATGATGCGCCGACCTGACGAGGGGAAGAGGTAGGCCGCGTGCTACCTGGCTAACAACTGTCAAACGCGACATGAACACCATGGACCTAACCGAAGATGACGTATACAATTACAATTTATTTTTCTTTAAACTGACATTAGTAGGTACAGGTAAGAGATACGAGTAGTTATTTCAAGAGGTAACCTGATTCAGGGCTCAAAATATATGCACTCACTCACCCTTATTCAATGTCTGGGTATCTGACTCCCAACTAGGTTTCCCTGTGTGCGGGATATCAGTGTACAATCGAGGAGAATGGCGCCTCAAGCTTAGGAAAGCCGACCCCGTCTAACCGGGATATAACGAAAGAAGAAGACAAAGAAGAGCATCATATAGGTATGTTTAGAATTTTCTATAAATCAATTTTATGTGAGATACGGCCTTGTACTAAAAGGGTGTCTACACACACCCTCAAATTGCGTCACAGGTGCGTGCGATGCCCCGACACGACTCAGCGACGCTAATTGTCTCTTGTTTATGCAAATAAATTGATGTTGAGTAACTTTTGTCATTCGACGACACTGTTAGCGGTAGGGTTGGCACTTGGCACCTATTTTTAGTTTCCTGAAATTGTTTATTATTTTAGCTTAATGCCTTGCGGCATTTTCTTTCAATTAAATTTTTTCTGCAATTTGTTCTTTCGATTTTTGGAATATATCACACTGGTCGAATTTCAGACTGTGTTTTCATATATCATGCTATCAGTTTATGTATTTGTTTATAGTAGCTATATGTAAAGAAAATAATTTGGAGTTAAGTTTGCCAATAGCCGGCGTCGTCGCTGTGTTAACGGTACCTAAGGAGCTGGTACGTGTCCGATATTCATGACGTAGATACTTATATAATTCAATAAGTATTTTTAAGTTACAGTCTGAGCTTGAAATGACGCAAAAAAATTACAAAATTTTTTTTTTTTTTTTTTATTAAATAAGGCGAGCAGACGAGCAAACGTGCCACCTGATGGTAAGTGGTCACCGTCGCCCATAGACATCTCACCTCACTGTATTAATATTAGAGGGTTTTTGATGCGCTGCTAACCTTGAGGGCTAAGATGGATTGCCTCATGTGCCGGAAATTACGCTGGCTCTCTTACCCTTCAAACCGAAACACAGAAACGCAAGCATCTCTGCTTCACGGCAGAAATAGATAAGAGGGTGGTACCACCCCAGGCGATCCTTCACTTTAGGATCTACCACTACAAAAATAAACAAATTTAATCAATATAAGGTAGAATCCGGTATTTTAGCAATTAGCAACTTCATCATTTTCACTTATAAATGTTATGTTAAAACATAACATGGCAGCCCTATAAAAAGCAAACTAGCATAGAGTAAAGTAGCATTTAAGCTGAAAGCTCAACTAAAGTGTTACGAGTACTGTTACAATTACAGCGCTGCATCAGCCGAATGTAAGGTGTGATGTGAACTAGTTTGCCAAGATTTGAGCTCTTGGCGTATCAGTTCGCAGTTCACATTTGAATTCACACCAGAATATGTAATGAAGGAACTATAACGTGCCACAAAGTCAGTGTAATTATACCAGGTGCAGTTGATAACGATTTTATAACAGTCTGTATTGTTTTATTTTATTACAAAAACCAACTTCTTAAAAGAAAGAAAGAAAGAAAAGTAAAAACACTTTACTGCCACAGAAAAAATAATCATATTTAGTTTACTCCATAATAGCAATAGGCACCTGGCTCAGCTAAGACTAAAGAAAAGACTAAAGCCAATTATAGGTTCAACATTTATTGTAATTGTTATATACAGCATAAATCCTAAAATCTACCTTACCTATTAGGAATAATTACAACTGTGCGCTTTCATTTTGCGCTTTCAATTTTCGTGTGTAATTACTCTGGTGCGTGCGATTTCATCTAGCTTTTAACTTGCCCTATAGCGCATATATGCATATATGCAAAGCATGCATCTGGACTAGAGCAAGTTGAAAGCACAACAGAATCGCTTTAGCTTATTCAAGAAAAATGAAATTTACATACCTACCTTCATAATTAACCGCAATGTCCGACACGACGAGTCATTGTTGTGATCTTATATAACTATAAGATCTTCTTGCTTTGCATATATTTCTGTTTCTTTTAAGGCCAAGTTTTCCTACTACAAACTGCCTGTTTATCGACAAACGTCGAAAATTAAAATATCTAAAATATTAACACCAAATCCGATACCAAATAAATATCTAAAGACCCTAATCCACCACTGTCTTAGAAAGTCCCAATAAAAGCTCGAGAACACTAACATGATCGGAGAAAGTCAGAACTCGTTAGCGAGTCTTTATCGAGAGCAAAGTTTTTCTGGCGAGAAGGAAAGTAGGAGAGGAGAATGTAGCCAAAAGGCTGATAACGAAAAACTTGGCTGTACGTGATCCTTTTGAGACAAGTTTCGGTGAATCCAGTTTCTAACGAGAAACGTTTTATCGGCTCGGTTAATTTCGTCTGCTATACACGCATTGTGGTTAGAACACGCAATTATTTGTGTTCTGCGTAATTTGGTCGGTGTTTTCCAGGGTAGGTAATTAATTTGTCACTTTGGTAAACATCAGGAAAAGGAGAAAGTTTTTCCTAAGAAACCTCATTCTCTCAGATCCTCCTATACTGGAAGATTTGTCAGAATATCAAGAAAAATAATAATACAACATGTAGAGTTATAGTGCCGTAGAGATATTGCTTTAGGTGTTTCACGGTGTTTACTTACCAATAATGTGAAAAAAGTATAACATATTATTTACGATAGAAATTAATAAATTATTAATTCCTTGTATCGCAGTAATTAGGGTCAGAGCTTTTACAATAGTTACATAGGTGGTATTAGAGTGAATGTTGGGTTCTGTATATTTTGTTAGTGATTTTTGCAACACATTAATAGATTTTTAAAGTCGTTATTTTGACGAAATCTTCAAGAGACAGCTACTTTTTTTCTAGTCAGACAAAAATTTCATCCAGTATTTATGTTCCTGATACAAAGAATGCAGTAACTTATAAATATAGAAATGCATGCACCATAAAACACTACTCATGACATCTAATCTAGTGATGTGGCCTCGTTAACCCTCCAGGGGTTAAGGCGTTCTTTACTTACACGAAATGACTTGACATGAGAGTGGTGCAGTCTTGCAGTATGGACTATAATATTTATATTATAAATACGAAAACGTGGAAGATTTTTTCAAGAAATGTATCTTTATGTAATTTACAAGTAACTACTTAATTAAAAATTAATAAGATTTATTGTAAACGCATTATATTATTTAATTTATGCAAAAGAAATATTTGAATATCTGATTGAGAACGGTGTGGATATAGAATAAGTGTATGAAACGGATGGTAGGTAGGAGTTCTTTCATCCATGGATGAAAGAACTCCTACCTTCATGAGAATATCCCTACCGCCACTGGATAAGCGTCTCGTTTGAAGCGACTAAGTGCTGGACTACATGCACCGGTTCCAGCGCCGGTTCGGTTCTCTCACTGATCTCACCAATCATAAACGTTCCGCTCTCCCCCCACTTGAAGTCTGCGCCTCGCCTCGCCTCGCCTCGTATTTGGCTGCAGCGAACTGAACCGGCACTGGAACCGTCGTCGTATAGTCCCAGCCTAATCCGAGTAACTTGCTTGCTGGTGGAAGGACCTCTCTAGGATCCGCCTGGCTAGCGACTATATTATATGTAAAGTCTGTCGTCAAATTTAATGTCTTCGATTCAGCGTTGATGTGCTTCGGCAGTATTTATAGAAGAGCCAGTACTTACAGAGCCCGTGTGCTCCATCTTCGGCCTCGTCGTCGCTTACCACCAGAGATTGAGGTAAAACGCGGGTTTAGGTGTATATAGAAAAAAAAAAAAACGATACCTTTTATAATAAATTTATCTAATACCTACTAGTACTTCGTATTTGTATAAAGATACGCTAAACACAAGGTACTTTAACAATTATTATAAAAGTAAACTAAATTACTAAATTAGTGTAAATTATAATAAAATCATAATAAGGTACCTTTACACTTAACACTAAAGAAAACCTAATAATATTCAGCAAAACTAAATTTAAGAACTAAGTCTTAAGGCGCTACCTGAGAGAAACTAGCGCCGCTAATCGATAAAAAACATCAATTTCAAGGCATTTAAAATAGTTCTGTGTACAAAACTATAAATGTAAATATTGAAACAATAAGAAACAAAAAGCGAATCTGTCAAAAGAATATTTAATTTTAATAATATAAATATAAATTTAGAATATTTTAGTATACTCGTAGTGAAACGTGGCCAACGTTTCACTACGAGTATACTAAAATATTACTAAAAAAATCCTTTTCATTCATGGAATAATCCTGTAAACCATTTTTTTTAATACCTTAATTAATTGATTTTTTGTTTCGCCTGGCGGCGCTAGTGTCGCTCATGCAACCCTTTATATAAACATTTTGGACTTTATTAAAGATAATCTAATCAGTAATCACATTTATCAATTCGTATGTATTCTCAATATCTATGCCTAATAATATTCCTCTACCGAAGAAATGACACTCTCTGGTATCTGACTGTTGTCAACTTCTCGTTTCCTAAAAATAGCCATAGGTCTCTCAGTTTCCACTTGTGACTGTTCCATGTATTTTTCCTTAGCTTTCTTGTTTTTCTTATTACTTTTCCTTTTAGCGAGTTTCACCATCAAATCCCCCTCAGGAGAGTTGCAGGGAAAAGATTTCTTGATGCTATACACTTCGCACGTAGTCGGCGAAGATTTGGTCGTCTGATTCTCACTTACTAGTAATGGGTTAATTTCTGTTACCTTGAGAGCTGTAACTTTCCCGTTTATATTATATTTCGTTACTGTCACTGATTTGTGCACTTTGTTCTTCTTAGATTTCGATTTCTTTTCATTCTTGACTTCTACTTCAGTAGTATTCATAGAACTAATGTCTCGTTTAGTTCTGTTCTTGATTTTGTTGGACACAATTTCGTTGTGCATTTCTTCGGAGTTTGATAGTCTGATTATGCTCTTCGAATGAATTTTATGCGCTCTAATGGCACGTTGCATGCAATCTAGGCAATTTTGGCACAGAATGTCATGAAAAACTGCTTGCATATCACTGACTTGAACGTATGGTGGCTCGTTCAGATTGAGTAGTAATTTGTGTGACGATTTTTGTTGTAACAATAATGTGTTATTTGGTTTTAAGTCTCTGAAAGATCCTTTGAAGGTGTGACCTACAAAAAATAGTAACTGTTTACTTTTGAGGACTAATATAATAATAATCTATGATGATCGTGTAATACTATACGAAAAGACGAAAATTTTGAAAACGTAGGTAATGTCGAAAAAGCTCCAGGTATATTCCAAATACATAAATTTACTTTATGCTCACCAACCGTGATAATCAAAACCGACATTTTTGTCACAAAACTATTTAATTAAGCTATTTCAACAACGAAATTAGCCTTCCTTCAGAGAAACAAAAAATTGAAACTTAAAAAGAAGTTCCAGAAGTGGAATTCCTAAAAGGAAAACAAGACAATGTTAAAGCTACACAAAGTAAAAATATCTCACCCAGCGTTTGTGGCAAGAGAGTTACAAGCGCGCAGAACAACAGGGGACTCATTACTTCCATTTGCGCGACAGACTCTGAAGGTGTCTTCGCTGCAGCAGACAGGCTCACAAAACTGCACTAACAAGCTTCGTTACGGAGTTTTACAAAACGCTCCGTCTCTACAAGCCACCTCGCCGCCTTCTGTTAAATGTTTTCAAGTACTCCCTCACTTGCAAATTAACGTGCACGTAAACAAACGAATTAAGTCATCTGTTCATAAAACAATTGCACTAATTGATTGATTGAGGTATTGAATTTGGGGTAAACTGCGTTTGAATGGCGTTTTGGTGAGAAAAATCGCGTTTATATGGACAGGCGCATTTGAATGCTATTGACAGGCCATTGTTTTGTTTACTGGGTGCAGTGTTTACACTCTCCGGATTAACCTCAAATAGACTAGTGTTGTAAGTATTCGAATCATGGATAATCGAATAATTCGAATTTGGGTAGCAGATTCCAAAGTTTTAGTTCAAACTTTGAAATCTAGTATGATGGATTTTTCTTGGATACAAAAGATTAGAAAATAAAGGCTACAAAAAAATCCGCGTGGCATCAGCAATTCGGCAGGCCATCTTTCAAAACCTTCAAATATTTGAATCCTTCGAATCTTCAAATCCCTCAGGTACTCCTTGTATTCGAATACTTGGAATCTCTAATCCGAAACTATTCGAATAAATAGTATTATAAGAGGCAAAACCTAAATTTAAATCTGAAGAAACCCTCTGATACCCCTTAAATTCGAAACTTTGAATCTGAATTTCTAATATTTTCGGATTCAAATCTTGAAATAAAAATTTATTCGAAATAAATATTCTATTCGATTTAATTCGATTGAAGATTCGAAATCGAAATTACTTTAAAACATTTTGTTTGATGATTCGAATCCGAAACTATTTGAATTTGAGATTCAAACTACGTACTTATTCGAATTTGTGGCGTATTTGAAAGATTCTTCAGTTTTGGATTTGGATATTACCCGGCCCTCAACATTCGACAATGGAATGTTTTGTTTCCCCAGTCTGTATTGCGGCTATTGTTGATAATTATGTTTATGTTTTAGTGATAACAGGATAGTAACATCCTGGCTGTAATAGTGGTTTACAATAACACCCTGACCTTTGTGAAAGCAATACCTATGACGTGATTATTGATTGTTATCCTAAAAACTGTTTGGCTTACTCTTACGAGTTTTGTGTAAGTGGGTAGCGATATTTTGTGAAGATAGGTTTTAAAAAAATATTGAAACAAGGTTTAATTAACAGGCATGGTAGAACAGATTATTGTTTACAGGCGATTACTTCGGCAATAATAAAGGTATCTAAAATCTTTCAACTGATATTGCTACTAGGTTGCCTAATCCAAAAGATGGTAAGTTCAAAATTTTAAATGTATTAGTAGAAAAGGGTTGTTTGTATCAGACAAAATAATCATTTTTGGGCGTTCTGCTGAAAAAAGCTATAAAGAAGTTTACATTAAGTATGTAAAATTATCATTTTCTGCCTGCAAACCAATGTGACAGAGATCATGAATTAATATTTACCTACCTTATATAACGTAACTAAGTACGTATTACGGTCGAATAAATGACCGTAATATTATAAATGAAAGTGTAATCGAGCAAGAAACGGGGGTAAACTTCTTTTTGTAACTTATCTCGTTATTCACAAAGATGTGACTTTTATGGCTGGATCGGACTTTTAGGATATTTGTGCGCAATTTACTTAGATTTGCTCCTACCTTCGTCCGCGAGAAGGACCTCAAGTGAATCGCTAAAGTTTATTTTTATAGTAGAGTTTTGTAATGCGTGTCGTTTGGGAAGTTAGCAATGAGAGTCATTGCGAGATGAGTCATGGTGAACCTAAATTATCTGTAGAGCGTCGGTGGCTAGTGGCTAGGACGCCGGACTCCCATGCGGAAATCCGGGTTCGAAACCGTGCAATGCCATGTATCAATAAGTTTTTCCGATTTTTTTCGAAGACTTACGTACTTTTACCGACTGCTCTAACGGTGAAGGAAAACATCGTGAGGAAACCTGCATGTCTGAGAAAATTAAAAGTTTCCGAAGGCGTGTGAATTCCACCGCACAGCACTGGGCCCGCTCGGTGGATCATCCGTACCCCCTTGTGCAAGGGGAGGCCTGTGCCCCAACAGTGGGGACATTAATAGGCTGATGATGATGATGATGAAATTATCTGTAAAGTCTTTAACTGGTGAGGGGACCACCCTTCTATGTAAAGTCTGTAGTCAAATATATTCGCTTTGGAGTTGATAACGCCTGGATAACTCTGACAATATGCCACTTACCACACGACAAGAAGAAGCAGTGTTTATATGAGAGTCAGTACCTACTAATCTCGGTGCTCCATCGTCAGCCTCATCGTTACTTATCACCAGGTGAGATTGAGGTGACACGCGGGTTTAGGTGTAAATAAAAAAGTCTAGGAATTTATTTGCAGTCATGGATTTTGAGATGAAGAACAAGACAGTGATAGTATTATAAGAGAGAAGACAGAGCGCCGGCGCCGACCTGCGCAATGACCGGATGAGGAGAGTCAAAGATCTTAGTGGCCGTCTTGGGAGAGGTATATTTACTGTAGTGGATAATGTAAGGTATATAGGTATAATAAGTAGTAGCTAAGTACTACCACAGCGCCCACGACACAGGATTACCTAGTGTGGGTGCTAATCGTAGGCTCGGTATTAGGAAATATGAATGATTATTATTTAATTTTTTGTAGTATTCATTGTACCTTTCCGTTGTATAGTGTTGTCGTTAAATAAATTTATTATTATTTACTTACCCTGTAATAGTAAAAGTAATGACCTACGGAGCCGAAACGTGAACACTGACGGTGCGACTGGTTCACAAATTGAAAGTCGCTCAGCGTGCTATGGAAAGAGCTATGCTCGGAGTATCTCTGCTGGATCGAATCCGAAATGAGGAGATCCGGCATAGAACAAAAGTTATCGACATAGCTCATAAGATTAGCAAGCTGAAGTGGCAGTGGGCCGGTCACGTCTGTCGCAGAACCGACAACCGCTGGGGTAGACGAGTTCTGGAGTGGAGACCGCGTTTGGGCAAACGTAGTGTGGGACGCCCCCCTGCTAGATGGAGCGACGATCTGCGCAAGGTGGCTGGCAGCGACTGGATGAGAAGAGCCGAAGATCGGGCTCAATGGCGCGCCCTGGGAGAGGCCTATGTCCAGCAGTGGACTAGAGTAGGCTGCTGATGATAATGATGACTTACCCTGTATAAACAATTGGTATGTACCTACTCGTATAGAAGAAGTTCTATTATTATTTTCGCCGAACACCTTTCTATCCACTTCCAAAGGATATCATAAAGACGATTAATTTCGTGATAACAAAATATTTTCCTGGTCTGATTTTATTTCCAGGGAGAAGAAATAATTCTGCGTGTATTTTCCCTCCGTATTTCATATGTAACGATGTTTTGTTTGTATAAATGCTTACCTGAAGGATTTATTAGGAAAATGAACTTTGTTGACACATCAACAACAACAAATTGTTGTAGGATTAGCACGGTGGAATAAAATATTACAAATATTGAGTACTTAGTTGCCACACAATTGTTTAGAATACACGTGTAACTAAATAATGAATGGGTTAAAATTGTGAAAATTTGTACCGAGACAATATGGAATCAAAAATATCTAAGTAAAAATAAATGTTAGTACACCTAAAGTACTCCAACCTGGAATCGATGTACGACTTCGTGCCTTTGGCAGTTGAAACCGCGGGACCATGGGGCTCCGAGGCCAAGGATCTGATTCGCGCTGTGGGGAGGCGAATTAAGGAGAGAGGAGGTGATCCGCGTGCCGGCCGCTTTTTGGTACAGCGCATCTCCCTCGCCATTCAGCGAGGGAACGCCGCGAGTATTCTGGGTACTTTCGGCCAGGGGGCACTTCGCGGGGGGCTGTTTGACTGAAATTATATTATATAATTTTTACCTAGTTATAGTATGACATTGATTTTATTATTTTATTTTTATATTTTTGACATCAAATTATTGACATGTATTTTATGAAAATAATTAATAAATTTGACATTAACCTTATGTAATATATTACTTTGTTATCTATAATGTTAGTTAAACATAATAATAGTAAAGGAAATAACGACATGGGACACGCAAATAGCACTTGGATATACATATAAGTACTTTTTATTTTTTAACATAACCCAAACATGACACATAAGGTGAATACATTCTGATGGTGTTATGAAAAAATGCTATTAAATGAGTATTTACAAATTCGAATATGTAAATTTAATTATTTGTTCGTCTATTTTTTTTACCGGAACACCAATAAATTGAATAATTTAAGCTACAAACGCAGTCACGAAAAAATATTTGGTCACAACAACGTTAGTTTCGCGTACACGGATGAAGGCTCCTTCAAATGAAGCTACCGGTTGTGAGCCGTACAAGCCGTACGGGATTTTCGTGCACGCGAACTGTGAGCCGTACCCACGGGCGTTCGAGAACTCTCCGCCTCGTTTGGTCGTGATTTTCCGTATGTTTCGTTCATAGCATCGACGATTTGCTGGCATATTAAGGTTCCTTGATTTCTAATGAATAATTTTCAGTAAAAAAAAATGAATGCCCCAAAAGCCTTGTTTGTTACTGTACAAGTGAACAACGCATCAGGTCATACCCTTTAGTACTTTGTCGCTTTAACTTATTTGACACATTCATACAAATGTCAAGGAATAATAACAAAAACTTATTGCGGCAGGGTTCCATAGAGTATAGCTTGATGTGTCTTCCACTGTACAATAGTATTACTTATCATAAATTCATAAAATTATGACTAGTTTCATTAGAGTTAAAGTCTAGATAACTCTGATGCATTTACGGTCGCTAACTATTAAACTTTTCTGTAAAATTATAAATTATTGTATATTTATTTCAAAAGATGTGCTGCTGATTGCTTCTTGCGCCGCTTCTTTGATTTCAGCAAGCTTACGAAGCGGTGGTAGATTAATAAATAAAATTAAGTCTATGGCATCCTTATGTAGCATCAGTAGTTCCTGAGATAAACAGCTGTGACATACAGACGGACACCGAAATCTCACCATATGGGTTCCTTTTTTACCGTTTAGGTACGGAACCCTAAAAATACTTTTAAAAATTTACTTTAAGGTACGTAAGTACTTACTACCCCAACGGCGGGCAGCGTGGAACGACGAATGACTGGTAGAGGAAGCAAGAGAGACAGAGATTCGTGGCGCTCCATTCTCCCTGCGGACCCCACAAGGAATATAGCGTAAAGTTATGTATTTATGTATATCAGTACTTACATAGATTTTAAAAAGGATTTGATTTGCGTTTTGTCGCGTTCAGTTTGAAGGACCCACAACGCGTGGCTCTGCACGGTGTACCATTAAATTAAATGAATTTCCCCAGGCCAACTACCGCGTTCCCGGCGGCTTAAACTCATTCCCCTTATCGGCCGCTTTGATGCCGCAAACCTACATTATCTGAATAAAACAAACTGTGTTTCCCATATGCATGAAAAATTGTTGGCTCACCATACTAGTAGGTATATAGGAAATTGTTTACTTAGAGTAGATGAAAATTTTCAGTCGATAGTTCGTCAGATAGTTTTAACGTGACTACGTTTTATAGCGTGGAAATGAATAGTGACGTATGGTTTACAGCTTGCCGAGTCAACATACATAAACTCACGTTTACAACACAAAATATTGTGCCCATAATCCCCGAGGGGGTAGACAGAGGAACCACCGACAAGTAGTTAGTAGTTCCCACTATTCGTCGTAAGATTTTGTGGACAAATGTGATAGGTGGCGAGTCTATAGACAAATTGGTAATAAATAACTATATCTATGTACTAGCGTACTAGATACGGCGCGCAGTGCACATACTGTGTTCCATAGATATGCGGTTCTGGCGCAACACTTCGATTAGTTCGATGCCAAACGTTTAAGGCGTGCGACGCGTGGGTGCAATGCTCTTTGTACAGAAATTTTCTTCAGTGTGAGAAAAAAAACGACGCTATTATAGCTAATTATGTGAAAATACATTTGGTTTAGAGTTAATAATATTTTTTCAGTAAGTAACTAACTGTTTTTATATTAATTTACGCACTATTTACTTATTTAAGAATTTTGTAATGGCGTGTTAATTCAGTAAAACACGCTCGCAGCTCGCTCGTTCGCTTTCCATCTCGTTTCCGCAAGCATGCAGTGACGCGCGTTAAAACAAGAGAAAACATAATATCATAGATTAAGCAACAGGGGTTGCAGTGTGTGTAGGTAGATTATAATGCGATTATTTGATTGAAATTATTTTTATGTTTTGTTTCTTCCTTTTAGAGATTGATTTGTTCTCATTATATTTGAGTACTACAAATAAAAATGCCGTCTTGTGCACTTCGGTACTGCAAAAATAACTAAAATAATATATATAAAGCAATGGGTATAACCTTTCATAGATACGTGATTAATCAGATATAATATATTAAACATTACAATTAATTACTACAGATATATTATTACAATTACTAAAGAAGTAAATTAAGGTACCTAAAACTCCCAACAGGTATAGACTGTCGGGTCTGTCCTCGGTCAGAGATCATATTTGACAAATTCATAATAATTCTATGCATGTCTACTAGATGGCGTTAGTATGCGGAATTGAATTTTGGAACAAGTTGCTTCCGAATGGGAGTTTGGTCCCCTAGTCACTGTGACACCGATGCTCTAAATATTTTTATTTTTCACCTTGATAGCAATTACACGTGATTCAGGCGTGAACCATTTCCAGGTACTTACCTACCTACAGTTTTCTCGAAGTACTTAAATATATTCGAAATGGAATAGCTCGTGTAATAGCTGAATGATGCTAATTCAATCGGCCATCGCGAAGTTTTACTGGATCTCATTCTCATCGCCATTCAAACTGAAATATCGAGTTTTGGCTAGCGAGTTAGATGTCTAGAAACCTATACTTACATATCGCAAAATATAGGTATCTTTTGGAATATTTTATTGTATATTTATTTAATGTTCTGTCTTTAGAAGCGGTTCGGCCTCGAAGTTTCGAATAAGTTATAAAACTTCTGTTCTACGATCTAAAACTTTTTGCTTATTGGATCCAAATTGAATTTTGCTATTTATTGCTTTTTTACATTCGAGGGAAATAGCTCACCAAAAATATTTTACTCCATGTTTATCCGTCTAGAAAAAATGTGTAATGTAATGACAGGATAAGTGTAGTAGAACGAGTAGAAACCGTATTACTCGTATCTTAAATATTTGTCAATGAATTATTATTTTTTAAATTTCCATGAAAATTACTTTAAAACATTGGACATTGTCTATTACAGCAAACATAAAACACACTAAAACTTAGAAGAACTAAAGATAAAAAAATTGGACTAAATCCCCCACATCCCTTAAACACTAATTACCTAAATCAATATTGCACTAAACTTTTAAAATTGTGTCATATTTTTGCTGACAAATTAAAATGTTCGCCAATTGAAAGTCATAGCAAGCTATAGCGGGGCCATTTCAACTCCCATCAACAGCAGTAAAAATAAAAAAGATATCGACAATCCACTCCTACATCTTCCAGAAACAGATTGCGCTTTACATTAATTAATAGGATATTGCGTTCCATTCTACTCGTACCACAGAACCGACAGGCGTAGGTGGTAAATCTGATTGCGGTAGATCTTTAAGCTCACCGTTAGTTCGAACGACCGACAGATCCTATCGCGATATTGGCCGTACATTTTCGACACTATCGACCTACCGACGCTTGGCAACATAACTTTTTTCTAGAGCAAGAGCTGCAATATTCAAAACTTAGGAATAAGCTACCTTACCTATTACAGAATATATGTGAGAACTGGCTGGTCTCTATTATTTACTGGTTTTTGGAGAGATAATTAAGTTAGAGAGATGCCACACGGGCGTTGCCGGAACGCTGTGATTTCAACGGACCGAGTGCCACACGTGCGCTGCGATGTCGCAACGCAACGCCGCCGCTCTCCGACGTCGCAGTGTCGGTGTAGGGTGTGTCAGTCTATGAACCACAATGGAGTTGACGGCGTTGGCGTTGCCGCTCAGTCGTCGTAGCGCAGCACCCTCCCCGCTTCGTGTCCCTGGCCCCTTGTAACGAAACGCAGGCGTTTGGGCTCTTACACATAAACACGATACGACGCGGCAGCGTTTCACGATGCGACGTCGTATCGTGGAAATCTACGACGAACATCGTAAATATTCACGACACGACATCGCAACGTGCCACGACGCACGGCACGACGTCGTATTGTAAAAACTCACGGTGTACTTCTTCGCCGGTGCCGCACTAATTATTCAATATTCAAAGATGACAGACGACATTGAGGTTGATTATAAAATCGATGACGTCATGACTTTCGTCGTGGCACGTTGCGATGTCGTGTCGTGAATTTTTACGATGTTAGTGGTAGATTTCCACGATACGACGTCGCATCGTCAAACGATGCCGCGTCGCCGTACGTCGCGCGTCGTTTTAACCGCACCGTGTGGCATGTCGTTCAGATTTATATGTAGAACTACGGAGCAACACCGCTCGGTCGTCGCAGCGCCGACGCAGCGCACCGGCAACGCCCGTGTGGCATCTCTCTTCCGTTGATCGCGGCCGATGCGGCTGACGCGCGCGGCTGACGGCTGGCAGGTGACGCGACAATACTAAACACTATGAAAATTTATGGCGCCGCTTCCGATCATCGCGGCCTATGCAGCTTACGGCCGAAAACCTTCGCAACCTTATTTCAAAACAAATTGTTTTCTAGATTTAAAATTCCAGAAAACTCAATTGAAGGAATATAAAGAAAAACACATTTTATACCCACATATGTACTGCTTAATGTAAGATAGCGAGGCACAATTCAGGTAGCCTTAACTCTATGAGCGATCTCTTCCATGCAACATTTTAAAATATGTAAGTATTTAACTATTCTTTATTTATTACTAATTAGACACACATTTGATAATTTCGCATTATCAAACTTATTTGAAAGTACTTGACAAGAATTAGAGTATTAAACCCAATAAAATGACGAAATTACCTAGTCATAATCAAAATAACATTTTTCAAAATAAGTAAACTAGAATTTTCCAAGTAAAAAAACTAAAATTATGTAAGTTGGAACACCCGAACCTATCCTAGAGCAAAATTATGTAAGTTGGAACACCCGAACCTATCCTAGAGCAAAATTATGTAAGTTGGAACACCCGAACCTATCCTAGAGCAAAATTATGTAAGTTGGAACACCCGAACCTATCCTAGAGCAAAATTTATAATATTCAGTCAGTCAGTCAGCCAGGGTTACTATCTAGGCCCCCTTTGACTAATAAACGTTAACGTGTCTCACTCAAATATAAAGAAGTTCATCCTACTAAGGAATGTGCAAAAGGTACGATATCTTATCTTAGGATAAACCGCAATAACCCCAGCCCCAGCCGCACTTCGACCCTTGAGAATCTTTTGTGCATACCCCATTTTACACACTGGTCATCTCAGTGTGCAGGTTTCCTCACGATGTTTTCCTTTACCGTTACAACAGTCGGTAAATGTACGCAAGTCTTCGAAAAATACGAAAAACTCATTGGTGTCAAACACATGGCACTGCACGGTTACGAACCCGGACCACCCACATGGGAGTCCGGTGTCCTAGCCACTAGGCCACCGACGCTCTAAAGGTACTATGATATTGTAAGAGATTTATTTATTATTATAAACTTGGAACATCAAATATTAACGCAGGCGAAATAAACGAGCGACCAATATCGAGCGGTCAGAATGTCCGTCTCTGATAACTATACCAGTTTGTGGGAGCCGGGACAATATTGACGGTATCGCCCTGGTTAATCCATCGGCCACCGTCATGTTTTATTGAGGGTTAGGATACACTATATTTTTACATTTATTTTAGTTGATTTATTTCGGTTGGTAAATTTATTTTAGTTTAGCAATGTCTATGGCGACAGACTAATAGGTAGGTAAGTGGATAGATTTTATTTATCTAATACCAGCTTTGAGGTATATGGTAGGTGGATATCGCTCTGGTTAATCTATCGGACGTCACTCTATTCTATCGTTTCGACTCTATATAGGATGTAATGTAATCGTTAAATGTGGCCAGGCGATTATTGATATAAGAGATATGAAAAAACTTTAAACTGATGTCGAAAGTAGTAGTAGTACCCTGTTTCATTTTATCCTTACTTCATGGCGTACCTACTATACTATAGTATGAAAACTAACATGTGTCACATATTTTATGGCATGAAAGTAGCCATGAATATTGAAGAATTTGCATAAAAAATTAAATATTATTAATATATTTTTTTAATTCGACTTCCCATACGTTGGTAGGTCACGTGACCGACAGATTTATATTAAGGGTCCCATTTTTTTTTGTAAATTACGATATATTTTTTTCGTGTAACACCTGGGTACTTTCACCCATACTCGTAAAATATTTTAAATCTGTTAGTTTACTTGCTGTATACTTGATTGTGACGTCCGTCTGCTGTACTTGTACTTCCATATTGCACCTCGTATTGTTTTAAACATGTTTTAACGTGTTTTAAACACCTCATTAAAAATGTAACTCAATTTGATTTATACATGTTTTTTTTTGTGTTTCTAAATAAAATATGATTATTTGTTCTTTTTTTAAAAACTGGTTTTTTTTTCCAATCCTGGTTTAAAGTCAAAATTTTGGATATTACTCGTTTTATTTTTAAAAAGAAATTGATCTCATTTTACTCATTAGGTAATGTACTTTATATATCAGATATTTTTTTGATATCGCTTATATTTACGGAATAATCGCCTGGCACACTTAAACACTTAACCACACTTGTATAAGCTAAGCAAAACAAGTCGGTAGCGTCAACAAGTCGCTTTGTAATTGCAACAAATTAGAATAGAATAGAAAGAATGGAAAAACGTTTATTTGCTGTCTGCAGCACACACACAATTCCACTTATATATTATACAATAATATATAAGTGGAATTGTGTATACTTATATATTATACAATAATATATAAGTGTATACATATACATATATACTTACAATATAATCTTAAACTAAATTAATAATAATGCACGGCGTATGCTGCAGCACCAAATAGGCCTCAGCTCAGCATAATGCCATACTCTAGAGTAGTCTAGAGCATGGCGCTGATATTCTGCTTCAGTCTGACGAGGTCGGAGGCGGATACCAAGCGACGATAATCTACATGTAGTTTAGTGTTTACTTTTGTTCACGAGGCTAGGAGAAGCCGCGGCGATGTAAAATCGTCATCAGTGTGTTATTATTTGATGAATGTGACTTATACCTGGTGTAATTTCCCAGATCTTTGTATAACACAGGCTACTTAGGTATCGCCTATCGTACTGACTAGATCGATAGTCGTAAATACTATTCTTACAGACGAAGGAGCGGGTAATACGTGAGCGTTCTGGTCGATAAGGCGCTTAGCTAACGTGCTTCGCGAGATGGGTACGTGCAACGAATTTATACAGTATGGAAAAATAACTGAAGGCGCCGAATATTAGGGCGTTTTTGCCACGCACGCGGCTTTGACATAGAAATTGAAACTGAATTTTCACGCATGCGGGATGCGTGAAAATTTAGTTTCAATTTCTATGTCAATTTCAATTTCTCCACGCACCCCGCGTGATACAGAAATGTTGTATGAAACAATGTGGTGCGTGGAGCACGCATGCGGGGCAAAACCCATGGTGGCGAAATACGCAAAGGCAAAATACGAAATCTGAAGAGGCCCTTAGTGCAGAGGGCTTTTATAGTGACTTAAGGGGCTGCATGTGCGACACAATCGAAAAAAAATCAAATCAATTAATTAAGGCATTTAATGAAATGGTTTACAGGATTATTCCATGAATGAACAGGATTTTTTTAGTATTATTTAAGTATCCTCGTGGTGAAACAATAAGTGGCCATTTTTGGCAGATTCGCGTTTTGTTTCCTATTGTTCAATTTGAGAATACAAAACTATTTTTTTAAATTTTATCTTTTTTAAAATGTCTTAATTAATTGATAAGATTTTTTTCGATTGGCGGCGCTAGTTTCGCTCAGGTAGCTCCTTAACCAACAACGCGGTGAGATGCGATGCTGATAAACCGGATCCTAGTCTTTTTTTCTCGAATTGCTTTCTACCTGCCTTTTACCGTTTCACTGCAAGGGCGAACACTCAAAGTCTATTATTTATTCTATGTCAAAGCGTTTGTCTAGAAAATAAATGGAGGTGCAATTGACCTAAAGGCTCCCATAGGGCGCGGATCTGAGCCTATAACTACTGCTGCTAGAGGAATGTAATGTTGGAAAAAATCGTGGCCTATCAGCGACGCTCGGGTCGTTTATCTCCTGAGTGCTGTTATTATTCTTCCATGTGTTATAGTTACAAGTTCGTTGGGCTAGGTACTTACGTGTAGAAATTCTTTCCTCATTTTACCGAACGCTGTGAGGTCATTTATACTGGTAGTGAAGAACGGGACGCGGCACTGACGTTTATACAGGCAGATTTACACGGTAACAAACGTTTTTAATATATATATTTTACTAGTTTCTGATTATTTGTAACAGATTTACATAGATTCAATAATATTTTACTAGAAAACCCTAGTATAGTAGAGCGGTACAGGTGATCGATTGCGTTCTTTATACTTGAATGTGAAAGGTTTATGTACAGAAAAGGTGATCTTTTATCCACGTGTGAAATGACCTATACTTTTTTCGCAGATTATCGGTCTTCCCATCTCTCTTTTGACTCTGTTTGGTTAAATTATCCGAAAATAACCGGAAATAAAGGTTTATTTAAAACTGTTTATTTAAAAAATAATTTAGAGAAACACTAAACAAAT
Source organism: Hofmannophila pseudospretella (assembly GCA_947369225.1). Taxonomy (NCBI): domain Eukaryota; kingdom Metazoa; phylum Arthropoda; class Insecta; order Lepidoptera; family Oecophoridae; genus Hofmannophila; species Hofmannophila pseudospretella. The sequence continues at coordinate 5,405,881 of OX376325.1, forward strand.
ATGTAACAGGATTTTCTGTAACTATTTGGTGTTGTCTAAATTTAAACCAAAAATATCTCATATTTTTACTAGTCGATATACTATAAGTAAGCAGGCGCCAGTTCAACCGCGAGTAGCAAGAAACGTGCTTAACGTTAAGGTTTCCTTAAGTCTCATGTCACTTCTATCTAGAGCTATGGCGTAGAAAGGTATAGCATGTATTTTAATGAAGATTTAACTTTTAGGACGTTTCGTAGTCAGCTAAATTTTTTAAGATAAACAATCTTATTTCATAGCATAAACAACAAAACAGATGAGTCGTAGAATATATCTACTTTTACTTTTCTGCTGTCGATTACCTATATATTAATTGCACCTTCACCCAAGCTTGCCTGGAAGAGATCGCTCTGAGCGACAAGGCCGTCTTTGTATACCTCTAATAATTATTTTTTCCTAATTGTTGTCTACCTATTTCTAATACACACTGTATCGCAAAGAGGTAGCAGGTGCAGCCACCGGAGGAGGTATGGAGGACCACCAGCGCTCGTGACACGAATCACTTCCTTGCATGAAAACTTAACTTTTCGTAGTCAACGAAATATTTTATGAGAAACAAACTTATTTCATAGTATAAACAAAGCAGGTAAGTCGTAGAATATTTCTAAAACATCCCATATCCCGGTGCAGCCACCGGAGGAGGTATGGAGGGCCGCCAGCACTCCTGACGCGAATCACGCCCTCGCGATGCATTTTTAAAACCAAATGCTTCGCCGGGTTCCTTAAATAAATCAGCAACGGACGTTTTGCGACTATGAATCCGGTTTAATTCCAATGTACAAGACAGGAACGTAACCAGACATTGAATTCGAGGATGGGGGGGGGGGGGGGGGGGGATTTTGAATTGCCAGAGTTGTGGGGGGGGGGGTTCAAAGGATTTCGAGGGGTTGGAACTCCCGAAATCCCTCCTACCCCCTGACTTTTTTACTATGACATAAAAGAATAGGTAGAAGAAAAACTACTTACATTTCATTACCTCATCAACATCATCAATATAAAAATAATACATACGTTAGAACCTTAATTTTTTATTTTAATTTAAAAAGATAAATTGTAATGTTTTTTTGAATTCGCGACAGTGCAATGATTGTCTTAATAGCAACAATATTTCAGTAGAATATTGCATAAATATGAGATAAATGTGTAAAATAATTTGTAGGGAAATCGACTCGTGACGTTTCACCTTATTTTAAATTACCAATCTGCAAGTAGTTATTTTAAAGCTTGGTCTTGTTACACGCCCCCTCATTTACAGCCAATGCAAGTACGACAATAAATCACGCTCAACAGTAGCGCGATAAAAAGTTAATTCGACGTTTTCCCCACAATTACAGGGAGAGCAACAAAGGGGGTATTAGCCCCCCTTAAATAGAGGAGGTAGGGGCTGATACCTTGATGAATAGCCGCAATCTAGTCGTCTCGCCGGGCTCCGCTCGAGCCTGCATCCATCATACCCTGCGTATTAACTTATTTAATATTACGCCTCGATAGGTTAGTAAGTATATGAGCTTTATTTACTCTGCTAGGAGCTTTTTCGTGTAATGGCGTGCTGCATTCTTTTTAAGGCCCCAGTTTTTCTATTTAGTTAAGTAGTATACAGTGGCCAACACATCAAGGAGTATTTATTTATTTTATTTTATTGGTACCTAATTTGAGACATTCATACGAATGACAAGATATCATAACAGAACCGACGTATTTTCAGACCCATGGAGCAGTATTTGCAAAAAAAATTAGATTGTTTTTTTAAATTCGGCTCTTTAAGTTAGGTTAAGGCTTTGATGTTTTTATGTTAACTTTGTACCTGTAGGTAATTGTAAACTACACATATATAGTTACAGAATGCCTGGTGCTTTGGAATAAACCAGACATTGTTATAAAGAAATAAAGTAAACTTTTTGCGAGAGGGTTTCCACAGAGTATAAACTTCGCTTGGCTTTAAATAATGTAGATCTCTTGTACATGAACTTAGCATTAAATAAGATCTCTTGTAGTGTGATTCATATAACTTTAATCAACCCAAATCATTAGACTTTTTTCTCACTGCCGTGAATGGAAATCTTACTTTATGAAAATCTTAGGCTGTGCTGTCCCACTGCTAGGCAAAGTCCTTTCTTTTCTCATTCTCTGTGTGAAACGAAGGTATACCTATATGTGAAAAAATAAATTAAAAAGCCAAGCTGTCAAAATGTCCCAAAGAGTGAATGTCTTTATTTACTTAGGTACAAGGTTTGTATTAACTTGGCATAATAAAGATGTCATATAAACATAATGTAATTTTTCTCCTTTAACAAAATATCCTGAATGTTGGTAAGTCATGTCAAATCAAATCAAATCAAAATGTTTTTATTGTAAGTAAGAAGTACCTTATAGACATTTTTACAGCGTTAATTTTTACTCTACCACCGCTTCGTAAGGTGATATAGCTGAAAGGAAAGAAGCGGCGCAAGAAACTTTCAGCAACACATCTTTTGAAATAAATATATCTCATAATAATTATGAATACAATCATATACACAATGAGCAGAGCTGGAGCAGAATTTAGAACAAAGCCTCTTTATCATTTAAGTAGTCATTTATTTTATAATAACCCTTTTTACATAAGGTCCGTCTTATATGGGTCTTAAATGTTTCCTCAGTCATATTTATTACAGTTTTATGTTTGTGGACGACGCGTTGTTAGTATTATTCATAACACCAACAACTATCCACATACGAGATTCAGTATGATATTCATATTAAATTATGATTTATAGTTGTCCAGGCAAGCTGCTACTGATTTAGCTTACGTATAATATGAATATGATGATGTATCGTTGTAATTTGGCCGTCAGCTGCCCGATGACCTCAGTTCACCTCTAAAACTTGACGTGTCAGTTTCTAGCGTATTAATCTCTGACAGAATACACTACGTAATTTAAATGACGTTATTATCTGTCTAGGTTTCCTAAATTAGGAATTAATGACGTTATTATCTAGCTAGGTTTCCTAAATTAGGAATTAATTTAAATTACGCCATTATATCCGTTATTGCATCTTGTGATTGATTATTTGCTGCTTGCATTGCTGTGTTTCGGTTAGAAGGTTAGAGTAAAGTACGTACCTAGTTACCGGCACATGAAACAGTCCATCTAAGTCAAGATTAGCAGCGTATCGAAAACCCTGTAATAAAATTACAGAGAGGTGAGATGTCTATGAAGAGCGTCGGTGGCACAGTAGCTAGGACCATGCGGGAGGTCCGAGTTCGAAACCATGCAGTGCCATGTACCAATGAGTTTTTCGTATTTTTCGAAGACTTACGTACATTTACCGACTGCGCTAACGATGACGGAAAACATCGTGAGGAAACATACACACTGAGATGACCAGTGTGTAAAATGGGGTAGGCACAAAAGATCCTCAAGGGTCGAAGTGCCGCTGGGTTATTCCCGGACCCTAATCATAAGATAAGAGATGTCTATGGGCGACTATTGAAGACTTTTATCAGGTGGCCATGTTTCGGATAAGGGAATAGTTCAAAGTCAAAGTCTTATGGTCAGAGTATGAAGGCTGATTTTCATCATCTCATTATAATTATTATTATTTCAAGAGATACCAAAATTAATAATTGGCATTTAACGAGTCGCCTACTCAAGTATTCCGCCTCTTTGTAATGTTACATTTTGACAGGTCCAAAAGTGTTAGCTATTTACATGTAAGTAAGTATTTCAATTCATACTGCCTCAAGCAAGTGTATGCCACTTACATGAAGGTTTCAAAGGAAAACTTGAAAGCTGAAAGCGTTGAATGAACTGTAAACTCACAACAGGGGATACTCTGATTGCAGCAAAATATTGCGAGAACGTAGCATAGTGGAAACTGAATTTAAAGCTTAACTTTATTCATGTGCCACTTTACCAAACTTGCGGTGGCTGGACTTAAATCGAATAAACGTCAGACACGGTGTGGCTGCCCAGTGGTCAGCCACAGAATAAACCAGAAGCGCTGCTCGGCCGTGCCGCGCCCGTAACCTTGAAACGAGCAAGTGCTGGATGAGGTAGGGCTGTCGTATTTATGTTTAAGTACGCGATACCTGTAAAGGTTGTTATACAATACATTCGGATCGGCACATTCTGGCTGTCATGTCATGTCATCAGCAGCCTATTAAGTCCGCACTGCTGGGGCACAGGCTTCCCCTTGCACAAGGGGGTACGGGCCATGATCCACCGAGCGGGCTCAATGCTGATTGGTGGATCTCACATACCTTCGGAAACTTTTCATTTCCTCAGACATACAGGTTTCCTTACGATGTTTTCCTTCACCGTTATTCTGGCTGTCATTAATTGTGAAATCAGTATGTCGTTGATTTGCCATTAATATACGACAAGAAGCAGTATGCCGATTGACAATTAATCACAATCCAAACGTGCCGGACCCAAATTAATCACAATCCAAACGTGCCGGACCCAAATATTTGTTAAACAACTCAACCGTCAAAACTATACGACAAAGATCTCAAGCTTGGTTGGTTCCCTGCAGTATGACTTGCGCACGGTAGGACAGCACTGATGGCCTACTGTTCTCTGTTATACTGTGACCTACTGCCCACTCCGTTAGGTCGGCCATGTTCGCCTGGGAAATACCGTGTGGGAAAACAGGAAACAGTAAATTTTACCCCCTATTTGTTCACGACTTGTCCACCACAACTATTTCCGCTCCACTACAGTACAAATGGTCACTACACATAAATTAACACTAAAGGTTTGGTAGGAACTTAGATTATATCTAAGGGTAGGAAGGAATCAAGTACTTACTTACAATTGTTTACTTGTATTTTTTTTTGTAATTTTCGAAGGAGTTTGGTTCAATAGTTTATTACCCTCTCTATAAGTACCCACAGAAATACAGGTACTGGGTTTTTGGAAATATCGGTGCGAGAACTCAGTAATAGTACATTACTGCAGAGGCCAGGAAGTTAGCCATTACTGGCCGTGGATCATATTGAAATTTAACGATCGAAGGCCAAAAATGGCTATTTCCGCCTATGCTGATATAGTGCTTTTCTCAAATAATGCGTGGAAATCGAAAAAAAAAACATTCCAAATACTGCTTCCAAGCTAAAAGTACGTCCATAAAGGCAAAGAAGTATCGTTGTATAGTAGGAACTGGAGCTGCTTGGGCTGGTGGTCGGGGGCAGCTCGGGAAGGGGGCGCCGACGCGCGACCCGTCCAGGTGAACGCGGCAGTAATATGAACATTACATATATCCTTTTTACATTACTGACCCTCGGCGCCTGCAACAAGCAACTTCCAGGCCGGTATTTTCGAATGTATTGAGCACATTTCCGATAATCTTTGAGAAATAGTTATTTTCTCTAAGTTGCTCGAAAACAATAAAAAAGGCGGCCGGAAAGTGGCTTCTAACTGGCTTAAGTCGGCGATAAAAAGGCGCGGGAACTGGAGAGTGGCCACCTAAGCCGAGGCGGCTCTGACGCGATGCGGACTATAATGTATTTTCATAAAAACTTGCCTAGGCCTACAATGTAAAACCGTTACTGTCCATCGCCCGGCGGCGCCCTCACAACCGCACCTGCAGCTGAAACTCCTGCGCAGGTCCAGCTGCTCCTAATGTTTAACGCCACTACTTTCCTTTTTTGGACGCCTAGTACTTTCAGCTTGGAAGAGTGTTACAAATGAGATGACCAATAATTTTAGACGGCATATTTGTATTCGATCTAAATTTCTATGGAGCTGTCTTAATTTGACACTTAAAATAAAACCATCTTCTTCTGTCATTTTCTTACCGATAACGACAGAGACAGTCTGACTGTACTTAAATTTATGTTTAGCAGCCAGTGTTTGTAGGAATTGAGACAATGGAATTGAGTTAATGAACTAATTTGACGAAAATATAAATCAATGGCAATCGCTACAGACTCTTTGATTGCTTTTCATTTGATCAATTCAGGTAGTAAATTAAACTCCGTTTAATTGTATCTCAAATATAAAATGAACATTCATTTCGATGACCTTTTGTTCACTCTTCAATGACATATTTTTAATAAGTGTGCTAATAATAAAACATAAAGGAGACAATTTTGTTATTATTTGTAACTGAAGAGTCCACGGGAGAAAGGACAAAGAAAATTTCAGAAAAAAATTTGAGTATACACCTTTGTTCTTAGCATAAACTCAAAATACAATTGAAGACCACAGCAAAAACGATCAAAGTTATTTTAATAAAATCCCGTAGAGGTCTTAAATGAACTAACCATCAATTGTTATAAATGAAGAGGAGACGGTAAAACCTTTGGACACGTCCGTGTATTGTTTCAAATATAGAAATATAGAAGTGTTATAAACAACAAATAAACAAACAAAATGTACGCACGATTGTTACGACAACAATACATATACAAACGTAAACAATGCCCTAACCCTAAGGGATTCAATGCGGTCTGATTCTCACCTCCTAAACAATGGTTTCCAGCAATATAATGACAGTTAAACTCTCCGATGGAATAATTTAGAAAATTGGGAACATTTTGTGGAAAAACTATAGAGTTTTCTATATGCTCTTTCATTGAAACAGTAATACTTACGATTTAATACATTAATTCGTCAGAAATTTTATAATTTCACCAAATATATTAGCGTAACATTTAGCCCTGGATTAACTCATACTCCTACTCATACCATTTATTGCTTTTCATGTGTAACAATTGGTCTTAAAAAATATATATTATATGATCATACATGAAACCCTGAGTAGGGCACCGCAATATAAAATAAGAGATTATAATAAATTATAATAGTAGTAAATGCTAACGGGATAAATTAAAATAAATGTCATTATAAGTTATACATAATTGATTTTATAGTAAGTATAACTCGCGAATGTGAAAAGAATATTTCTGTAAAATGGTTCTGCAGCTGCATGGAACATTTTATGACTAAAATTAAAATATTTATTATATGCTAATTTTTATGACTGGAAAATGGAAACCTACGAGTGAGGCTCAATATTAGTCTTCTCCTTTGATGTCGGTTTACTATTAATTATTTATCCTAGTTATGCGATAAACTCGAGTAATATGATAACAGTTTACGCAAGACTACCTAGCTAAAACTTGTTGAGTTCGAAAATCTCTATTACCTATTTAATTTAGAGGAATTCTCGATATAGAGAACTTGTGGCGGCTTCACGCCACAATGACGGCTCATGCGCGCTGTGCAGTCTGCGCGCGCTGCTGACGTCTCGAAACAATCGCCACCGCTTTTCTCATACTCGCGCTGTCACTCTTCTTCCTTTCATCATCGCAATATTGTAAATATAATTAATCTTCGCATCAACATGCTGACTTTCATTCCGTGGGGCACACGGCCCCATAATTGGTGACATTGAACATCCAACAACCTTCTGAAGCAAGCATCATCCACAATTGGTGACCCCGATAGCGTCGGACGATATGTATGAAGAATTTTATTCATCCGACATGAACATATCGCAACCTTTGTTTATTAGGAATTTATAATTTATCGATGCGTATATTGTAAGATGATACAATAGGCCAGCCTTTGGGTAGAGAAATAAAGAAGATGCTTAGACAAAAACATTACGTACTGCACGAAACAAGCCTATCCTGCAGAGTTGGGTCGGAAAATAATCTCGTCAAACAATAACATTTGCCGTCGTGTTGTTCCAGTTGAACCGTTCAATTTCGCCGAGTGTTCGGCAAACGAGGCCAGTTCACCTGTGAATATTTGTCCATATCGACCTTCATATATCCTTCAATGGGTATAGATTGATGGTATATTGACTGGAGTTATCTCAACAAAATTGCGTCAGCAGAAACATTATGATTAAAATCTAAGGGTATTTTTGCTGACGCGAGGATATTACCCTGAGCGCTACTCAGCAAAACTCACGACAGTATAAGTAGGATATAAACTACGCGGTTCAAATAACACTATTATTGAACCTCGTAGTTTAAATCAGAAGTGGGATTCGAACCTACGCCCACTATTGGACGTAACGCCCACGATCCAAAAAAAAGTTCTGTCAAGTTAGATGTGGATCCTGCCACGTCCATAAGTCCCCATGGTGCAAGCCGCGTTGCCATGCTGAATTGCCAGGTAGAGACTGGACGAGGAACTACCCAGATATATTTTTTTTTCAATATTTTTGCCGACTACGAATACATAATACCTAAACTCGGAAACTCGGAAAGTCACATGCAGTCTTAATTAAGAGAGGAACCAAAATATTTCGCAAACAAAGCCAAACGCACACATTTTACCGCACTGAGTTTGCCAGGAGCTGGGGTTACCAAAAGACTCAAAGCAACAAGACAACCAGGCTTCATTCTCTTCAAAACTTACTGTGTGGAAATTTGAAACATCACTTTTGGAACACTGTTCCAATTCGTCGCACCTGCCTGAATATTCCTATCCACCCTGAAAGCACAGCCTAAAAGACTTTATACCGTACCTGAAGCGTTATGAAGTGAGTGCAGTTGGGAAAATTCATCCTATCGCTTTGCTAAACTTTAGAAGATTTATTATGGCATGCCTTATATAACTCGATAAAAAGTTAAATAACGCTCTCATCGTCATGCGCGATAGAGTTTATATTGTTTATTTATTTATAAGTACCCAAATTGTAGTCGAAATAGATGATAGATGGTTAAAACTTGCCATCCCACTCCGAGCCGAGACGCTGAAATATTTTCCCACTTCTCATTGGGGCCAGTTGGGAATTATACTTATTGCACAAGTCGCATAAGACTACGATTTCAGTTCCATCCAATTCTCTATGCCAAACGTATATCAGCTATAGTATAGCTGACATATTGCATACCACTGATGCAGCTGCGATCCGTCACTGAGCGCGCAGGAGGAAAATGAAACGTCAAAACGTGCCTCGGGGCATTTTTCAAAGCACCCTTTATAGTGTAGCACTCAGTTTAGAAACTACGGTTAGACCTGTTTTGTTGCTTGCAGCTGCAATGTGACTGGGTATTATTCAATTAGAACACTATGGTGTAAGGATATGCAGTTTTATGTTCCACTGGGACCATAAAATAAACAATCATCAACATCATTCATGTTTATAATAATTTCATGTTTAGCCTTTTTAGGGATCCGTACAACTACTAAATACTAAAACAAGTAACATAACCTATGTACGAGTATGTAATAATTATCCCACCAAAAACATAAATATGAAAAAAGAGGCCAAGTTCGATGCAAAGAAGTTTTCTTTTCACAAAAGAGTCATTTAAGAGAAGAGAAAAGTTCAAGAGTATTTCGTGAAAACTTGCGAAGTTAGGGATTTAGTTTTAAGCAAGCAACAATTTTTACATTTAAACAGTGTTATATATTTCTGTAGGTAAGTATAACTTGCGATCCAGTTAGATCTCAATTCTTTTAACGGCGAAGCTGACAGGCCTACTGGTTCTTTGCATCGAACTTGGCCTCTTTTTTCACAATTATGTTTAAGGTGGGATATCAATACTTATTGTAAATTCATTCATTCATCAGCAGCCTACTCTAGTCCACTGCTGGACATAGGCCTCTCCCAGGGCGCGCCATTGAGCCCGATCTTCGGCTCTTCTCATCCAGTCGCGCAGATCGTCGCTCCATCTAGCAGGATCGTCGCTCCATCTACACTACGTTTGCCCAAACGCGGTCTCCACTCCAGAACTCGTCTACCCCAGCGGTTGTCGGTTCTGCGACAGATGTGACCGGCCCACTGCCACTTCAGCTTGCTAATCTTATGAGCTATGTCGATGACTTTTGTCCAATGCCGGATCTCCTCATTATTAATTAATTTTATTTAAATTACATACCTACATAATGCTTATTCGGCGTGTACGTGGTATTCTTTTTTTTTGCTAATTAGTTATCGTATGTGATCATCAGTACGAGTACCCTTCAACCCTGGTTTAGTTACCAGTGCTGTTTACCGCTGAGGATTAACCTATCTTCGAACACCAAGATCAGATACTAATTACCAACTTTATAACTTATACACTTGGCCGGTATTTACATGAAGACCATGCAAGCATTACAATACTTTTTCATTAATATCTTCCCGGCTACACAGGGCGGAATGCTATCGTTACACAACCCAGGCACGCCCGGCACGTATAAATTACCCTAATGTGTTATTTGACATGATTTATACTATTCACAAACACTTTCTATACGTTACTGTACCGCGCACATTTGATATCTCATTTTGCACTTCGCTACCCAATATGGGTGCTGCTAGAAAGATTTTATCAGTGTTATTGTCACTGTTTAAAATAAAATATGACGGCACATAAACTTTTCTTGCCTAAACTGTCCAGTTTATGTTTAAAATTTTGCACTACGAGCTGGAAAGGAAATAATTTTTAACCATTTATAAAGGCAAAATATAAATAATTATCTTATAAAAAGACGGCAAGTGCGAGTCGAGCCTCGATCTACAGGGATGTACTGTACTGTACTCTAAAGTCAAGAATTTCTAAGTTTTGAAATTTAGCTTCTTTTGCTCACAACTTACGAACTATTTCAGATGTACCAGATTTTAGTATTAGTTTTTTAAATAGAGAATAAGTATGACAAATATTGTAGCTAATTTTGATATTCCTGCAAAAAACTCTTACCTATAAACCTATAAGTTCTTAGTCGCTTTTGAGTCTTTCTTCGTAGCCAATAGCCATTGTTTTACTTCGATTAATTATCCAACAAAAACAGGTCCAGACTATCCTCTTAATATGCCGAACCCTCCACCACGAACCCAGTAAAACTCTAGCAAACAACTATTAATCTCGCATCGGACATGAAGAGTGCATCGCATGGTGCAACTTCGGACGCGCGAACTACCAACTTTAAACTTGATGTATGACCTATGATTCGCAGCGATCTACTGGCTACAAGCTTCAGGACGTACGAGTATAAATTTAAAAACTTTTTAATATTTTGTAACGAATCCTGAACAAGAATTTTATTGCACCAGAAATACATTATAAAATAAAATAAAACTTATTCTAAACATTAAATAAACTAGTACAAAGGCGACCGTATCCCACTTGGAATCTCTTCCAGTTGAACAAAGTACAAATATATCATAGTAGATACAGCAGTGAAACATTATTTTCATTGTGTGTGTATTTTGTAAGTTTTATACGTAAATAAGGAAATGGTAGACCGTAGTGCCAGATCCAACTGAAGGAGCTGTAAAACTTCACTGTCTCGGATAGGTTGAGAGAATGGGAGAGGATCTAGCGGGCGTGGAGATCATTATCGTCTGTCGAGCGTCCATCGGCCTTATCAACTATCTCTGGAGAATGCGGTGGAGAAATATCTACGCGAGCTCCAAGGCATGCAATGCAGCAACTGGTAGTAAATTGCGCAGGACAGGGAGCAATGAAGTCTTGTTAGCGGAGGCCACTACTACTTCGGGTCGGTGAGCTAGTTGAGTAAGTACCTACCTAAGAGTAGATAAAGAAGATTTCATCGCACTTTCCGAATTGTGATCTATCGTATTATCGGTTGACGAGATATACAGACGCGTCAAGCTTATCAACTTAACGTGGCTGTCTAAAATAATCCAATTTTAAAAAAATATCATTCTTACAGATTTCTTATCATATCCATACACCTGCTTAGATGTATAAACAAGGCAAAAGGTATAAGGTAAAAGTATAAGGTAACAAAAGTATAAGGCGGCTTCCGAGAATGATGAACCTCGAAATAAATCCATTTTTACTCATTGGATCTTGAAAGCTATTGGAGTTGGAGCAAATTTAGACGGACTTTATGTATATTATTCCATATTACTGGCGTGTTGTAACTAAACGAGCTGCAGCGAACCGAACCGGCACTGAAACCGGTGCATGTAGTCCGAGTCTTAATTTACCCCGTGATACGCCAGAATTAGGAATTATGGGTTATACACATCGTATATCACAATAGGATCATTGATAAACGAAATGTCAGCGTCTCTTACAAATCTTGTACATGAGTGAGCGTTACAGTTTCACTTAGGTTCAGCTTTAGATTTAGCGGCTACGCAGGAATCGACGCCATTGTTATAAAACTATATAAATATAATTGTAGAACTAATTATGATTCATGGACTTAATTATACACCACATATAACTAGGTGGTCAGAGTGTCATGTTAAGAGGGCACAAACAAATTTAAATTATTTTATAACATATTTGCTCGTAAAGTGGCTGTAATTACACCAATTTCAATATCGTAATGTATCTCATTACGCACTTGTGCGTTATAGTAATGTGAAACGCACGAGTTTTTTTAAATAAAGTAACATGTACGGTTTTTTAAGATGCTCCGTCTAAAAATGAACGATACTTTTTAAAATCTTAGCAAAGAGTTTTTATGTTAAAAAAGTGGTCAATATTTTATGAATAAAATTAACTTTGGGAGATAAAATATAATAAATAAAGATTTAATTCTTTAATTTAATTAATTTTGACAATAAATTACAACCATTTATCTGTAACAAAAACACAAAAATATTAATTTACTTTATTAGTAATACTGGCTGTTTTTGTACCTTTACCTAAAAAAAGTTGATGCGCGCGCATCGCTAATTTGTGGACAAGTAAAATTATTCCGCGCGCTTTTTCTTTTCGCTGTATTGTTTTTATTTGAAAATGTCGTCAAGTAGTGATGAATTTATTAATTTGACACCGCCACAAGTCTTAAACGCAGCGAAAAAGGCTACTCTAAGCCTCTTGCCTGAAAAATCGACCGATAGATACTTACAAGCGTATCAAAATTTCATCATATGGAAAACAAGCAAAGATGCAAATTCATTTTCAGAAAATGTGTTTTTAGCATATTTCATGGAACTTTCTCAAAAATATAAGTCAAGCTCATTGTGGTGCTACTATTCAATGCTAAAAAGCAACTGGCAACGTAACAATCACTTTTAAAAATTGTTCAAATTTCTATAACTGCTTTAACAAGTAATTAAAGATTTATTCGTTTAAGAAAGTCAAAGTTTTATTTATTTCCTCGTAAATATGTTATAAAACGTCGTATGACATACGTGCGCTTTGAAAATTACAGCCTCTGCTTCCTTATAGCCCTCGCCTACGGCTCGGGCTAGCAATATCGCCTCGGCTGTAATTTTCAACTTACCGCACTTATATCATAATGTACTATTATAACACCCTAATCGATGTTTCTTCGTTGGTCTCTTTCAAAGAATGTATTATATTTAAACGTGTGGTTTTCTCACTGAAAAATAAGTAGGTAAATTAGAAGTAGCAATACATAATTCAACTGGATCCTAAACCCGAAATCGATTTATAATAAAAACTCTAAGCCCGCCTTTATTAATTTTCTTAGTTACATACATACGTATGGATAAATAGCTTTACCAACCTATGCGAAGATTATTTAATCGAAGCAAAACTTGAGTGAGAACACAGCTTAACCTATCGATCGAACTAAACTAATTAAATTACGTATCAGGTTTCATTGCTCACAAAATTGACAAAGGACTGGCACTTCAAAGGGATCGCGTTGTTCCTTTTACGGCGTTTGTAAACAAGGTACGACTGTTTTGTGTTTCGCAATCAAAAGAAACGCGGACGGAAAGAGTATACGCGTTTAACGAGGCGCCCTGGTACCTGCCTACTTTTTTGTTGATCTAATTAATTGTTTGGAATTGGATTTCAAGTAAAAGATTTCTTAAATCCTCAACATATTACATACATAAACTCACGTTTACAACACAAAATTACGTTAAATTTAATATCAGATTACTTTTTATCAGGAAATTGAACATTTCTGAAAGCGACCTAGAAATTTCCAGAAGAAGAAGAAGAATTCTTAATTTTCTTCTTCTACTTTATTCTATAACATAAATCTCTAATAGAAGTATAAAGGCGGCTTCCGAGAATGATGAACCTCGAAATAAATCCATTTTTACTCATTGGATCTTGAAAGCTATTGGAGTTGGTGTAAATATAGACGGATTTTATGTATATTATTCCATATTACTGAATGTACCAGGTTAATAACTATACAAGGAAGGAACCTAATACAAGGAATCATCATTATTATTCTGTCATTCGTGACTTTGTCAGTGCCCATGGTAATGTATTTTGTATAAAACCGATACAGCACTGATGGATCCGTTCTCGTATAGCCGTCTCCCAATCTGCCTACTTTTACGTTGGTAAGTGTCGAAGTGAGAGCGTTTCTGTACTATTCGTGTTTTCGTGCAACTGCTAACAATTTTATATTTTTATTTTGAATTTGTCGTACTATAGGTATATGATTTTTCTGGATGCTTTCATGACTAAGAAGTAAATACCTGGAACGTTTTTGTTTTCGGTCCCCAGACAGTGCTAAACGAGCGACATTTGAGGGGTTTTCGCAGAAATCTTGATGTGACATTGTCAAATCTTCAAAAGCGTGTACAGTAGAAAACACATCAAGCTATAAGTTTTTGCTATGATTCCTTGACATTCGTACGAAATGTGTCAAATAAGTGAACGCGACAAAGTACTAAAGGGTATATATAGCCTGATGTGTCTTCCACTGTACCTACCTACACCCCTTTTTTGACGCTTCATACATTAGTTTAACGGCGGCGGCAGAGTCAGTCTACGACATTGTTCATGCCATTTTTTTTCTTTGGTAGGTATTGAATGGTTACATCTACTTTAGGCCATCTGGCTCTTCAGCGAGCAGTATCGCGGAGTGGGGTATTCCGTAGTTGGAGCGACAAGCGTTGCTTTGGCGGTTTGGTATCGCACGCCCTGGGTGATTTGCATAAAGCTCCGCGGACAGCGTTTTGGCGTCAGTTCAGCTTGTTCCTCATTAGCATAACTGCTCAATTATTTTGTGCGGAATAGTCACTTTACAGACAAATTTTGGTTTTGCGCTACGTTGCGCACTCTATTGAGCGGTGGGCATTAAAAATGGAACGATCGTAAAATATTTTTGGCAGAATGCTGATGTGGGGCGGGTAATCGCCTACCTTCTTGGCCTCCTTTGCTCCTAGTAAGCCTTTCGTTGAAATATGACTTTTCGCTTTGAATCGATTATATTTTATCGGTTCTGTGCGAATTTTATAACTTTGAGTGGGGATTATTCTCCATTTTAGTTATCTACATATCACTTACAAGTCTTCTTAGAACTAAATTTCGTTAGCAATCAATCCCACTTCATCAAGGAGTTTTACGATAGTCTAAATCACGGAATTTTGATAGTTCTTGTTTCTTGTTTCAAGAACATCTCGCTCGAGGATTTAAAACCAATTTAAGTATAGGTAATTGTTATCAAAAGAGAAGAATCCGTCCAAAAGGCGTATCTTTCTGTTAGAATAAACACAGTCAGTAAAAACCACAGAGTCTCAAGTACTTTAACAGTAACCGCACTCTGTAGGTAAACAGTTGTAATGTAAACCACAGCGGCGCTGCAGCACTCCACAAATATGTTGCACAATTCAGCACAAATTGTCCTCTGGATAACGCCGCGTTTTGGAAAAATCACAAACACAATTTACGTAGAAATTTCCAGAGTTTCTTTTATATCCCCTGCAAGTGTGCAAATGGTCGTCGTAAAAGAGCTGAGTGCAGTGTCGGTTGCCAGAACGTGTAGATATTTTACTATTGGGTATTACGTTATGAACATTTGAAGTATCTAACCAGATGCATGGGTACTTTCTTTAGGCTCTACAAATGTTTATGGATCCTCTTCTTCTTCTAAGTCATTTCTCTCATTGCTGAGGGTCGTGATCATTCTAAGGAATTAATCACATAGAACTACTCTCGTGGCAGATTTAATGGGGTGGTTTGCCATTGCCTTACCCATTTCATACCCTGGATATCTAAGTATGCAGGTTTCCTCACGATGTTTTCCTTCACAGTCAGATCAGTCGGTAAATGTATGTAAGTCTTTCGAAAAAACCGGAAAAAGTCATTGGTACATGGCATTGCCTGGTTTCGTATTCGGACCTTCCACATGGGAGTCCGACGTCCTAGCCACGACGCCACCGACGCTCTAATGGATTCTATGGATCTTATGGATCCTACGCTATCTTTAATTTGACACTCGTAATGTTTAGGTACAGTGTGCAATATATACTTACTTACAATATTTATTTCAAAATACTATAAGAACGAACTTTGTCAGACTGTACCCACGCCTAGAATGAGGATGTCCGATTTTTTATATTAAATGCCATCATTTCCGTCAGTTGTTTTTCTCAGTGTAGGTACTTACTTTGTTTAGGTTTTTCGCGTCAGAAGTAAATATATTATATTTATATAGGTATGTATGTTGTTTATATTTTTAATGTATGTATTATTAATTATTATATAATATTCGTTATAGAATTTATACACAGTAGGTACACGTAAGTATGTCTATCTATTTTATCATACTATATCTCCCCATATCTTAAGTTTGGCTGGAAGAGATCTCTTTTTAGAGATAAGCTCTACCTAATGTACCCTATAATTATTTCTATTAAACAGGTTTTCTCGCATAGTTAAACCTATTGCACCCCTCAGTTGAAAAAAAAACATGATCCTCAAACCGCTCGCAGCAATCTTGTACATCAATTTCCCAGCCCACTCAAATACCTAAATTGGTTTTGATTGAAAACAAACCATCCCGCCTGTTTGCGTATCCGAAACAAATAAACAATGTCCATTAAGTTGCCTCGATGGGATTAATTCGGAGTAGTTTTCCAATTAGCTTGAATTGCCATGAACGATGACAATGAAGCTTTGAGTTTCGGTTATTCATGGGGGCTTCGGCCTTGGTTGATTCCCGTTTTCATTATTATTTATGTAAGCAATGTTGGAGATATTGAATGATAAGGAGATCTGTAATTTTCTTTCTTCAAAAATGTCTTTCCACACCATAAACTCAAAGATAGACATAGATGCAAGATGATGAAATACCCGCTTGAAAATTTCATACCGCCAACAGAAGACCTACCACCGGGTTTCAAACCACGTGGCCAACCTGGAAAACGCTTAATCGCCTGTGAACCCAGGTTGGCTGTTGCGGAAATAATCTTCACAAATGGGGGTTTTCCAGCGATCAAGTAAAGTGTGAGTGTGGTGTCTCCCCTCAAACCATGGAGCACTTGCTCTGCTGTTCTGCGTGCCTGACCACCAGCACGCGGGAGGACCTTTTCGAGGCCAACCAGAGGGCTATCGATGTGGCTGCCTTCTGGTCGGGAAAAATTTAGTTCGGATCATCAACTCGAAAGAAGAAGAACTCAAAGAATATTATAATAAATAAAAGTTGTGGGTTGTAGCTTAGATGCGAGCATGATCGAAACGAAAATGACCGCTTTTGGCATATTTTCCTCTGTGCCTTGGAGTGCACCTATCGGTCCCGGCTGCTGTCGTTTGACAGCAGTTGTTAAGCCATATCCATGAACTTAGTAAGTACTACCTACGTACTAGTAATTAGTAATTCCATGGCTATATCAGGGCGGGCGGCCTAAATAACTCTGACAATATAGGTTCGCCACAAACCACACGACAAGAAAGAGAAAAAGGAATAATAAAAGCTTACAAATAATGGTTAACACTTGCGGTTGTTGGTACTTACTAAATAAACGACTTCAATTTCAATTTACTTGGTGAAACTTGTAGTACATGATTTGACTTAAATAATATACTGTTTCACGGTATTTTAATAACCTAACCTATGTTCCCAAAAACATGGTCCCAAATATTGATTACAACTCTGATTTAGAAAAACAATAACTCACTTCATTAACTCTTTTAATTTCAATACGAATCGCAGAAAATAGAGCAGGTTCTGGACGAACAATTTACCCACTATTATCTTTTAATATTTGAGTTTTTGAATACATACATATATCTCACGTCCATAATCCCCGAGGGGGTAGAAAGAGTAACCACCTTCAGTCATAGGTAGTTCTCAATTTCTAATTTGGTGCACAAACGTGATAGGTAGCGAACCCATTGCCGTCTACTAGGTGTAGTATCCACTAAGATCCTTAGTCGCCTCGTACGGCATCCATGGGAAGAATTGGGATGGTGCTATTCTTTAAGACCGGCACACATCGTATTTTTTTTTCTATTCAAATCGACATAGTGTGTACAGGAACATTCCGGATTGCCAACCACATGGAGACACATTGGCCTGGCTGTGTTTATTAAGAAAACACCTCTCAGCCCCGTACAATAACCACAGCGTCGGTGTCGAGGCAATCTCCATAATGTGACCCAAGGAGCTTCTGATACGGGCTTTATTCCAAACCCCTTCTGCCAACTCCTCGGAAATTCCCTTCCTATTAGAGTACGTAACTTTTAGTCGGTTTTGATATATCAGATAATTCTAACTACTGAATTTATAGGCCATAAGATCTAAAGAAAAAATGTTTATATTCGGATTCGAAATCTAAGAACTTATTCTGTTTAGGCGATAGACCCGCGTGACAGACTGATGGATGGACGGACGGACGACGGGGCGACAGCTATAGGGCTTCGTTTTCCTCTTCGGGGTACGGTTCCCTGAAAGCCGCCTTCAAATCACTAAAAAGTTGGAGTCGGTTCGGTGCCATCCACGCGATCTCTGCACGTTTTACTCGTATTAGACCCAAAAGAGTGGAGACGCAGCGACTTTCTTGGATGACAATTGAAAATAAACCTTAAAGTTTATACTTAGTGTTTAGATACTCGTACCTACTTAACTAAAATTCTGCATAATTTCAAACTACGAACAGTACAACGCAATATGAAATAGTTTTAGAGTAGACCTTATGTGGAAATTGCAACTGAATTTCATAATTTCCGACACTCAAAACCCACTCGTGAGTTGTAATTTAAATGGCATTAAAAGCCTCAGCAGACGAGTTAGTTGCATTTGTTGCGCGACGCATCGAGTCTGCCTCGCGGACGCGTAATTTGAAAACGCGCAACGTAATTTGTATGTCTATTTGTGGTTCTATGACAATACGAGCCTACGGGGTATGTAACAAAACCCCCATTACGAGCTGAAACAGGTGTTTAGAATCGATAACTGGACAACTTTTGTCCTAAGATTATTTGACATTTCTTATAAATCGATCAGATAATCGGTAAGTACCTACAAAATGTTTGAACATCGATTTTTTTAGAAAAAAAACCCATCAGTTTCCATTGACAAAACGGTTCTGTTACATCCTGTGTTTTCCAAAGTTACAATAGTGCTTCATCTCAATAATAGATCCTATGACTAAAGCCTACATGAATCCACTGCTGGACATACCTAGACCTCTTCTAAGGCGCGCTATTGAGTTAATCTTTCGGTTCTTCGCAGCCAGTCAATACTAGCCTGATTGCTAAGGTCTAGTAGATTATATGTTCTGTACTTAGGTCGTCGCTCCATCTAACATAATGATTTATTGTATTTGACGTATAATTGAATATTATAAATAAAGACTTGAAACTGAAACAGATAAATTGATAACTTTAGGTAAAACGATTTTAGATATGAGTAATCTAATATTTCAATAACAAGAAATAAACATCTTTAGTTAGGTATCATAATGATTTAATAATATTAGGTAGGTATGTAGAGTTTTCAATCGATAAAGGGTTATTAAGTGATCAAAGGCTTCCACTTTACGCTCTAAGATTTCTAAAGATTATATCATCAAATGTAAATTCAAGGGATGTAAAATCAATAAACGCTTTCGAAAACGTTAGCGATAAACTTTATACGGTTATAGTTTAGCGCAGAGGAAATGGGCTTTTCGTTTTTACTGGCGACTTTTCGGTAGGTACTTGTGTTAGTTAAAAATTGGACTAACAAAGAAAACGTTTGAATTTTTGGAACTCTGTATGTTTATTTTTGCTCTAGATTGAACTGTAAACGAATGTTGAGAAAGTTGATTTTTATGTACATAAAATTCTCCACGCTGTTCGCTGTTTGGTTTGCGCTAACCCTGGCTTGATTCGTGCATCAGCTGAAAGGCCGCCGCTGCGTGACGCGGACGTGCGCGGCGGATGAATATTCATTGCTCGTGATGAAGTGAAAACGTCAGCGAAAGAACACGACAACCAGCAATGTATATCGGCATCAACTCGTCCGCGCGTGGATTCCGCTTAACACAGCGGACGGCCAAAGCGGTTAGCTATATACGCCTCCGGGCACACATTAACATAAAGCTCTACGCTTGGCACCGCTCCCGCTCGGATTACCATAAGCGCTTAATTATTTTGTTTATCTGACCACTAAACTGCTTTGACTTCTCTACGAGACGGGGCAGAACGGGGCCAGCGTGCTAATATGCTGTGCTCGGAAAAAAGTGCGGCTTTTTATTACTGTCTGTCTGACTAAAAGCTATCATGATCTACTGCAGTAAACATTATAAAAAAAAAATTTTTTTTGAACCTGAACATTCAAATTACAATCAAGTAACAATGTAGTCAGAATGTATCGATAAGTAAGACATATCTGTCTCTACTACCTGCACTGTCCTCATCGGCCGTCTTGCAGCATAGTAGATAGCAACAATATAATGGCCTGGGGATACACTTCCCACGTATATATAACGTAAGTATAATATTTATCCATTCTATTGTTGTTCATACCTGTTGTGAGAGGGTGTGTATGCGAGGGTTTGAGGGTGAGTGTTTGTGTGTGTGAGAAAGTGTGTGTATGTGTGTGTGTGTGTATGCACCTGTTACTGTTAGTATGTCTGGCTACTTTTCAGTCTCCATTAAATGAATAGGGCATTTACTTATGCAGTTACTATCGGGTTTTTTTGGTACAAATATTGGTACAGTCGGCCACTAGCTAAATTATACCATCTCTCAAAAACCTTCGATTAAAACTCAACCTTATGGCTACGGTATATGGTACATTTCAGATTCAATTTTGACGTTTCGGGTAGATTGACCTGTGGCCGATTGTACAGTGCGTGAGTTTTTAGAAAAAACTTTCGGGTCTAGAAAACTTCGGTGTGCTTCGGTTATAGTTAACGATACGCGAATGTACTACGACTGTAGTAACACAGAGGTAGATACCGATTTTAATCGATACCCGAATATTTTTCTAAGTGCTCACGGACTGTACACTATACCCGGGTTACGTAATTACAAAGGCGCCTATAACTACAGACACCCATAGACTGTGTTGCATCACTGCGCCTGTCTGTACTGCAGCTGCCTTTGGAATTACGCACCCGAGATATACCTAACACAATGAAGGAAGGAACGTACGCCAACCCCTAAGTTAGAAATAACAGTCACCCGATGACCCATCCGATCGACTTGGCGACATAGGTTCCGATACAAAATAGCATCATTACTTAACCATTATTAGGAGACTTTTTTTCATCCAAGTCTAACGCAATACCTATCTCAGAATGTACTCGTACCGGTGTTTGTTTTTATTTATTTCCCCTAAAATTGTTTATTAATTTAAACATGACTAAAGTATTAATAAATAATAAAAATTAATATTTCTTCTAAGTCGTATTCCTCATTGCTGAGGTTCATGATCATTCTAAGGAATTAATCACATAGAACGACTCTCGTGGCATATTTAATGGGGTGGTTTGCCATTGCCTACCCCAAAAAAAATTTATATAAAAATAAATTATTTATTTATTAAATGTGAATCAAGGATTTTGAATGTTCGTAGCTGTTTTAACATTCAACATCCTTGAAACTGGCACATTATATAAATAAATATAGCCTATAATGTGCCAGTTTCAATTATGAAAGTTGAAATAATATTAAACAAGTCGGCCATGCCATTTGTACTAGTATAACTGTCCAAAAAAGTAACAGTTAATTTATTTCGACTCTCGAATGATTACGCATACAGCTCTTTCTAACAATTTTCTTATAAATTATACCTACTGGATTCTAACCTTGTTGCTTAGCAATCGTAAATCTGTAAGAGATTAATGCTAATTTAAGTTATTACAAAAGTTATTAATAAAAATACCTTACTAAAATGGATGGACAAGAGCCAAACGAACCGCCAACAGAACCTGATGAACCTATGTATGTATCGAGTGATTCAATGTTCAGTAAGCTTCTGTACTTGCCCCACACCATATTAATAAAGCTTTAAACATTCTGCAGTGGTTTTGAAACGGAAGCGATACGAAATCATAGAACTCATTCTTTAGATTTCCTATATTTCCATGGTTTAGGTTTGCATCCGATCCAAAGTCGTGCAGTGTGCTAAAAGCGTAAACTTTTCATAGCTTTCCTAATTTCATTTATATATGTTATTTAGAAGCGCGTGACAGACAGATGGACGGACAGCCGGACGATGGAGCGAAAGCAATAGAGTTCCATTTTACGAATCTTTAAAAAGATGACTGATGATATGGCTGGTTTAGGAAAGGCCTTCGAAGGTCTAAAAATACCGAAATTATAGATGCAATAATAATAGTAAACAAAAAAACTATAATGTAGCGTGATATTATGTTTTCAGGGTGGATGAAGATGAACCTGTGAACTTAAAACAGAAATTAAGATTATTCTTCAAATACCACTGGAGCGGAGTAGTATGCCTTCTCACTCCTATCATAGCAGCAGCTATTCTTTTCCCTTTGCCACCGCAGGTAAGAAATTTCCCATCACCTACTTATAGACCTAGAAATTAACACCAATGTTGTAAATATTGTAAATATTAACCAATGTGGCATAATTATACTCAACAAAACGTCAGTCCATACTTCAGCTTCTTCTATCAACTTACTTTCAGAAATATCAATGGTGTGGCTACTGTTTGGTCGTTATGGCTGTGTTCTGGGTTTTCGAATGTATCCCATTACCAGTTACCTCGTTGTTGCCAATTTTTATTTTCCCTCTGACCGATGTCATGGATACATCCACAACTTGCAAGTGCTACTTCAATGTGAGTATTCCATTCCTGGGTAAGAATTACGATTTTGGTAATTTTTGATTGAAATTTTCCAAAAGAAGTAATTTTACGTACTGTACTGTCGTCGTCGTCGTGGCAGTCCGACGTTGCGAGGATGACTTCTGCTAATCCGTGGTATATTGTTGTTGTCTCTGGTGTGTCTTGGAGTGGCTCAACAACCCGATCCTGGAGTTGCACTCGCGACCGCAATTCCACTATTGTACAAGGCAAATACTTTGACAAAGAGTTCTTAATATCTTGTTATAAATAGTGGCGGATACAGGGGACTAAGCCCCTCACTCCTGCCCTCTGTAAGGCTGTCTAACCTAAACTGATTCCATACAACACAGAGCAACCTAGTGTAAGGGTCAGTCCTCAATTAAACCTTAAATAGCTCACCCTGAATGTTAAATATTTTATTTATTATCATTTTTAATACTTACGAGCACATACATTAAATGAATACTTGTAAATATAACAAGAGGTTCTAGATTATTCGAATCAATTATAAGTACTTCCCCATCCTAATAATTCAATCTCCACTAAAGCGTACTCTGCCTGATTCTACGTAAAAATTCTCTGATCTAAAGATAAAAAACTTCCATCTTATTAACCGTTCTTAATTTCAGGAAACAATTATAATGTTTCTCGGAAGTTTGATGCTAGCAGCAGCTGTGGAACAATCAGGCCTCCACAAACGATTGGCTCTCTGCTCAATTAGAAGTATAGGTTACTCCCATTACAAGTAAGATTTTGTATTGTCAGTTTATGTAGTGACCATTCTTTCGTGCTAGAGTATTATGTACAGTAGAATAATCACAAGGTGTGTGGTATATCGAACAAATAGCATTTTTTTCAAAAATAGCTTTATGGGACTAGGTTTACAATGATTGATGAAGTAACGATAGGTCGAAGAAACACAAATCATATGTAGTGACAGATATAAATAGACAAAACTTTCCGAACTAAATTAAATTAGGACGTTCTTATCTTATGCCAGGGATAACCCCAGCGGAACATCGACCATCAGGGATCTTTTGTGCTCACCTTTCCTTAGTCTCCTTCTTGTTCCTTAAAGATGATTTGCATCAAGGACGCTATACAGCTTACGGGAAGGAACCTATAGTCCTCTAGTTTCGGGTAGACTACCCCCAAATTAGGACGTTACGCATTGAAAGCCATTGGTAAGACCATTTTAACTCCCATCCACAGGGGCCTTAAAAATAAAAATTACCGATCTGCCCCCCTAAATCAATATAGGGTATATACATAATTGGAAACTGCCTACTTGGGAAAGAGGTTTTACAGGAAGTCGCAGCGAATTATAGGTTATTGTCTATGGGGGTAGAAGATTTAGGGCAGGCGGCAGGCGAGAGGTTGTGACACCTATGACCGGAAGGTCAGGGATGACACTCAATCCCTGCGACCGCGCCTGAAAAGGCATTCTGCGTCACGACGCTTG
This sequence comes from Hofmannophila pseudospretella, assembly GCA_947369225.1. Classification (NCBI taxonomy): domain Eukaryota; kingdom Metazoa; phylum Arthropoda; class Insecta; order Lepidoptera; family Oecophoridae; genus Hofmannophila; species Hofmannophila pseudospretella. The sequence goes on from OX376325.1 coordinate 5,430,256, forward strand.
AATTTTATAAGTAGCAGTAAAAAGTTAAGTAAGTATAGGTATTAACTGTGGTATTATTTTCTACAATAAAGTGTTTTCTTTTCTATTTTACTTTAGTACCGATTCCAGAGTGGCCGCTAAATTTAGCGATAATCGCTAAACGAAACGTCCCGCTCACTCGTATACATCTACTATACGAGTGAGCGTGACAGTTTCATTTAGGTTTAGCTTTAACTTTGGAGGCCACCTCGGAATCGACGCCTTTGTCGGTCTTCAAACAGGCTGCTGTTCGCCGTCTGCTTCGTGACGATGTTCGTGTCTATGTGGATAACCAACACGGCAGCCACCACTATGATGGTGCCTGTCATCTTTGCGTTGCTCAAAGTGTTTGAAGATGTGAGTATAGTATACCTAAAACACTTTGACTATTCAGGCGTCACTAAGTTTAAAGTCAAACTTATACCGCTATACGATTGAAATGTCGAGTACACAACATAACACAACCGATATATAACCAAAAAGTGTGGAATGAGGTTATTAGAGATAGGTACTTTTGCAATTAGTAAGAAATAGAACGAGCGTAATGTTTTTATTGCAATATGGCAATAGGTACAGTGTGTGCTTTTAATTAAACATTCGGGCCTTGAAACCTCGGTGTGCTTCGGTTCGGTGCGAATGTACTACGACTGTAGTAACACCTGTCTCTACAGAGGCCGATTTTGCCCGATACCCGAATGTTTAACTCAAGGCTCACGCACTGTAAGTATGTACGTTTTTACGTTTTCTGTCAACACTTTTTCTCACGAACTTTATCTTGAAGCACAGTTTAACTAAGAAAAACGGGATGTGTTTATTTATAATTTAAAGTTATTTTTTTACAGAACCAACTGTTAGACCTTTACGAAACGACGCCCGAAGGAGAAGAAATATCGACCGATATTTCAGCTTGCTACTTTTGTTGTGTTACATTTTCTGCAACTATAGGTACCCTTGCCTGATCTTAAACTATTTACACTACAGATCGAATCAAACTTCTAGGGGCACGTTCTAAAACCCCTTTCGCTTTCTCGGGACATAATTTCCGAGTAAAGTTGGTAAATGTCAGGCTGTGCCTATACCCTTTGTCGGGTTATTTTTACCTGTTTTTGAACGCACCCTAAATCGCTTAATTTTCATTGCACACTACTCTCAACAACATCAGAGCAATCTCGAAGTTTGACGCGGATTGTACTGTTTTTGCCTAATTACCTTTGTATCAAAATTTTATTAGAAGATAACGAGTAATTTATTTACTACAGGTGGAATTGGTACCCTAGTAGGTACAGCTACAAACTTAGTGTTTAAAGGACTTTTTATGACGTAAGATTTTTTTCTGTTTGTTAAGCAAAATAATGTAGATTTTCTAGCATTTGGAAACACTTTAGACTTTTATTTAATTTTGCTGTTAAATAGGTAATTGTAAATAAAAATAAATATTTGAATATAAGGTACTATATAACGTGTATGGAAAACTTCACACTGAGTAACCAGTGTGTGAAATGAGGAAGGCAATGGCAAACCATCCCATTAAATCGGCCAAGAGAGAAGTTCTGTAATTAATTACTTAGATTGATCACGGCCCTCAGCAATGAGGAATACGACTTAGAAGAAGAAGTAATATCAAAATTATTTCAGGGCATATCCAGATGCTCCAGAATATTTGTCTTTCCCAAAATTCTCTGCCTTTTCAATTCCATATATGCTTGTGATGGAAACCGCTATGTACTTCTGCACTATTGTCCTGTACTTGGGATTTTTAAGGTTACTGGTTACTTATCTTCTCGTAGTATTTTTATATAGATATTATAATTTATACCTTATTGCTTTCACGGTAATCTACTCTACAAATAATAGATAACCCCATGCATTTTGGTTCAGCAGTTCTTGAGTTACAAGCAAATATAGATTGAGTAATAAGTTTATTTAAGTAATTGATTTTGATAAATTATACAGTATGTAGACTAACAGGTATGTGTAACAGTATGTGTGTGTATTTTACTAAATATTACAAAAAAATCGATTTCCCATACATTGGTCGGTCACTTGACTAGTGGAACAGCCCTCTATACTCGTATATGACGAATCCCATTTTTTTTTGTGAATTACTATTTTTTTTTGTGAAAGTTGCTCATACTTGTACGTATGTATTCATTCATAGGTACTTTCATCCCGTAAAATATGTAACACCTGTAAGTTTACTTGCTATAATTAAGATAGGTAAGAGGTAAGTAAGTAGGTACTTAATATTTAAGTCAACAGACAACATTAGAAAAGTGGTCAGAACTTGGAAAACCAACGATGCGAAAACCGATTAAGTTTAGTTCATAATTAAGAAAATGGCCCAAATTTCAGTAAAAATTACCGTAACTCCCATTTTAAATTCCCAACGGTAATTTAGTTACAATTTAATCGGATTTTCTACTCAAACTCGCATAAAATCCGGCGAGTTAATTTTTAACTGCTTCAGACCAAAAAGTGAAGCGGCAAAAAGGGCCAAAGTGTCTCCGGAAGGAATTCAAGCTGCTAAAAATGCAGTTGATGAACGTTGGAAAGAGTTAGGTAAAATTACGTTTTGGGAAATGGTAAGAATATTTATACATTATCTCTGAAATTATATTGTGAACAAGATTGCATTGATATAATTTAGTATGACTGAATGCATCATCAATAAGATGAATCCGAAATAAATCGAAAAAATGCATTCTCCGTTGGTTCGGATACGTAGAAAGAATAAGTGAAGAACGAATGACCCGGGTTTTATCTAGACTTGATAAAAATTACAAAGCACACACAAAGGTAAGTATGTGTGAAGGGTCGTATGACTGGAGAAAGCAAAAGAGACATGCCAAGATAGATTCATAGCGCTCTATTATCTCAGCCTCCTCCGCAAGGGACATAGCTTAAAGATAATATGTATATACTGCACATAATGATGAAGTTACAGAAATTTTGACTTATTACACCAGCCAATGTCACATAGCTTCAGAATTATATGGCCTGTAACAAGCGGGGAAAGATTTAGAAGAGCGCCGCGGCGTCGTAATCTTTATTATCGCACTTTAACTCGTAGCACTATCGTAGAACCTTCGTAGCATTGACATAACACTCGTGCGTAAATGCAACACACAAGCCATATTTTACGCCCTCTGTATTTATAATTGATATGAGTTATGACATAAGATTTATGGCGACGACGCTATTGTTTAACTTAATAAAACGGCCTGGTATCAGAATTCCTGTTGTTACCTTTCGTAGTTTAAAAAAAATATATCCTCTTTCAATTTTCAGATGGTCATCATTCTCTTTGTTGGAGCAATGATTGGATTTTTCTCTCGCTCACCCCAAATATTCCCAGGGTGGGGGGATAAAATCGTAGATCACTTTGGTTTGGAAGATAAGAAATTGTACGTATCAATTTTCATTGTCAATTTTGTAATAGTTAATGTATAAAAAAACACCCAGTGTTAGAATGCTTAAAATAATTCTGAGAATGCTTATAACCCTCATATAACCCCCAAATTTCCGAGAGTGGACCTTGTATTTGTTTGTAATATTATAATATTATTATCCAATAAATGAAAAAAATATTGAAGATATAAAACTTTCGGTTTTATTTTAAACTTACTATTACTTATATTGTTTCATACAAATTTTTTTTATTACATAGCAAAATAAGTAGATTTATAATTATTGTTTCTAATTTCAGCATCAAAGATTCCGCGTGCACTATGTTCGTAGCATCTTTAATGTTTCTTCTACCCTCACATTTAGGAATATTCAAGAATTTCACAGCAAAAAGTAATAGTTTTTTCTTTATATACAAAATGTACTTCGCATAATCCTACTGATCACATAAAAATTAGGGCAGTATGTCCGCCAAGTTCGTCAATTTAACTGAAAATGTGTAGTTTACTTTCTTGTTAGGATGTTTGTTCCTCGGTAACGTTAAAGCTGGTCAACAGTTTTGTAAAAAAAATTGCATACAGATCCTATGGCCCTAAAGAAGGATACATGCTATTTTGCTACATTTACCAAGGGAAAATATTATATTTCCACGGGAAACTCATGCAAACTGGATGATTCAGCAGATAGATTATAGTTTTTGATGATTTCAGCTCATGGTGATTTGCCAGACGGACCAGTGAGGTCTGTGTTGGACTACCAGATCATGGATGTTTCCATGCCATGGAGTTTCGTATTTCTTTTAGGTAAAATAAAAGTATTCTATTTCATCGCTTTCGTTTTAATTGAAGAATATCTGGAGGATCCTTAGGGATAAGTAATTCATAAATCCGCGATTTAATTTTAGCCGTTACTGTTCATTAATGAAATTGATAAGCCCATTGGGTGTCCTGATCTGTTGAAAAAAAATTACAAAGCGACATTTAGAGATTTTTAACACTAACAAACTCTACAATATTTAAGTGTTTGGTGATAACTTGTCAGATTAGTCAATAGAGTTTGTAATTTGGCAGAGATTTGCCCCTTGTTCCCGTTTCATCTACCGCGGTTCATCCACTGGTGGTTGAATCGGGAATTTATCTTCCAATTCAACCACCAGTGGTGAAATGGGAATTTTTCAACTAACGCCGTTCATCCACTGTGGTGGTGTACTGTCTGTATAGGCGACATAACGACATCTATACCAGCTTAACCATGTAAGACCACCTGATAATTTGAATTATGTTACTAACCAGTTAAAAATCAAAAATAAACCCAAACCGACCCACAATCCGGACCTTCGAATTTACCTAAGGATTCAGCTAGTTCAGATTCAATGGTGGAATAGTGATGAAACGGGAAATACATCCCTAATTCAACCACCAGTGGTGAAACGGGAATTAAATTCCTGATTCAACCACCAGTGGATGAACCGCGGTAGATGAAACAGGAATATAGGCTACTTGCTATCTCGTCAGTTTCTATATATTCGTAATTTACAAAATCTATTAAAAAATTCTTATTTTTTCTAGGTGGTGGTTTCGCACTTTCAACGGCCGCCAAGCCTGAATACTCCGATTTGAACGGGAAAATTGGAGAGTTCCTTAAACACTTGCAGGACTTGCCGTATCTCGTGATCATTCTGATCACAATTGTTTTCACTATTTTTGTCACTAACTTCGCGTCAAATGTTGCAGTGTGCACTGTTGTTGCGCCTATTGTAATGCAAATGGTAAGCTTGGACGGACACTTGTTGCATTATTATGTACAACAAACCATCCTAGTCTACTGAACACTGATATCAGAGTACTCTGATGTCGTACTCCTGAAGAACTTAGGCATCTCGGCATGACAATGAACACAATCTTCGGGCACTTCGTATCAGTATTCCAACTTTGCGCAGATCTTAGTAGGAGGATGACTTTTACCGAATCCCAATATCCACGCATTGTATAAGAAGTAATCTAGAAATCACTCGGCAAATTACAAATGAAAGTATTTTTACATATGCACCTTTTTCGTGGGTTTTTGTATGCTGAAAAATCACGAATTTATAATATTAATAAGTAATTTCAGTTGTTAGGTTATTTTATGAACTATATATTTCTGCAACAAATCAAAAAAGTTCAGCTAGAACATATTTTTACAGTACAGTGGTCAACACATCAGGCTATAAATAATAGTGCTTTGTCACTAACTTATTTTACACATTCATTTGTTGTCAAGGAATCATAACAAAAACTTGACAGAGAGTATAGCTTGATGTGTCTTCACAGTACAGTTCATAAAATTTTACAACCGTTCTTTCAGGCTGAAGAGATCGACAAGAACCCCCTGTGGTACAACATAGCAGCAGGCGTTTCGGCTTCGTATTGCTTTTGTATGCCAGTTGGTACACCGGGTAACCTGATCGTGCAGAGTGCTGCCAACATTCCCACGAAAAAGATGGTAAGTGTTACTCATAAATAATTAATTGCAATTCCCGAAAAGTGAAAGGTGTTTGTAAAAGTTACAGGATGGTAGTATTACTGTTAGTTAATTTGTGGTAGAACCATGGCAGTCCTAGTAAAAGAAAAACCTACAGTGATTATTGAATTTAGGAATTCTGAAGTTACCTATACATAGATAAACAGATACAAATAAATCAACGAATATTTACACTATTACAAACAAAGAAACTTAAATACTATTTTACAACTTTCAAATTTTCAGTATCTTGCCGTAACATGTCGTAATTTTTGTAGGAAATATCTTTCAAAAACGTTTTCACCTTAAATGTTTCAGTAACTGTGTACGTATAGTAGCCGACAACCTCGGAATGCGGGTTTCTAGTGATGTGACAAATACGTTGGGTATATTACTCGTATATATAAATATATATTTTAAGATCTATTGCATTATTCTATGATAGAAAGGAATTATGGCATTATCAGTGTCTATTCTATATCTATATACGCTGCGACTGTCGTTCTCAGGGTTCTATTTGCCGCACGATTCTGTACAGAATAGAAAAAGTACCAAAGTTGAGCCATCGCATAGGAAGCCTATTCACATTGATCTACTTCATAGATTCTATCAAATAGAACATAGAATAGAAGAAGTGAGAACGTTCCCTAAGATCCTTGTGCCTTGCAATTGTAATCTACCGATATCGAATATTCGATGTACTTCCCATCCCCGTGCTAAGGGTCACTACAAACTAAGCGTTTATAGTCATGATCTGTCATCAAAATAAACCAAATCTGGATTATGTCCATAGCTTTTTCGGAACTGATTCTGTCGCATAGTACCCAAATAAAATTTTGTTTTCGAACCATTTATGTTCGATATCAAAATATCAAAGCAAACGTTTCTAGTAAGAGGCCTCTTACGCCGCTGTTGCCGTTGCAAGCAACTGCTTAGCAACCGCATTCCGAGGTTGTCGCCTACTATGTACACACTAATAACCGTCTGTCTTATCTTTTGCACATATCCATGAAAAAATCCGATTGTACAGTTGAATCCTTGGGTATCCAACCTTAAATTGAATAGACATGTTTTCGACTGGTACTTGAACTAGGCCTACGCATAACCACAGAGTACTATATTATACTGATTACATCCCACTTAAGGCAATGCCAAACCATTAAGTCTACCAAGAGAGTCGTTCTATGTGGTTAATTTCACAAAATGATCACAATCCTCAACAATGAGGAATATAAGGAATACGACAATGGTGAAGTCATCCTGTGAGGAAACCATAGAATACACTATTTTTACCGTATCGCACTTGCGTGTTCCAGATTATTGCGGGCGCAGCGCCTACAGCTATGATCATCCTCATATCTTGGATTGCGATCTGTTTCTGGGCCCCAGTGATATGGCCTGACTTGCTCGAACTGCCCGCTTGGATCGCCACCGGGCATAGGGACCGGGACACTTAAGGAAGAGGGTCAACGCTCATCGTACGGAGAGCGACGCGGCAGATTTTATGCGGATAATTTTTTGGCCGACGTAGTCGAATTTTGAAATAAACGATACATTTTACTCTTCAGTGCCTACTTCTGTCATCCTTTGTGTCCTGCAATCGAGAGCATCAATCTTTGCTCGATAATTAACTGTATGTGAGTATGTGTGTGTGTGTCTGTGAGAGAGAGAGAAAGAGAGTATGTGTGTTTGTGTGTGTGTGGTGTGTGTGTGTGTGTGGCGTGTGTGTGTCGGTTTCCCATGACTATGTGAAGTTAAATTTAGTTTAGTTTACGTGTAGGTATATTTTTATATATTATATGAGTAGGTATTTTATAGTATAATAAATAATAATAATTAGTAAATATTTTCTATTTAATTTATATGCACCTGCCTTGCAATATCTGTATGACCCAATGGTTAGCTGGTAGAAAATGCCGCATGGCATTAAGCTCGCCTCGTGTACTATTTTTGTGCATTAAAGTGTTAAATAATAATAAATAAATAATCGGGTTGCTATTACCGTCTTCAAAACGATGAAATGACATCATGCGATGGCGTGCAAAACAGAAACATGTTATCGCGTTCAAATCGTCTTAAGAATGGTAAAAGAAAACCCAGTTTCATGATTTAGATATTTAATATGTTACATCAGCTTGTAATTATTAAATAATAAACGGTTATGCAAACAAAAGGAAAACATCGTGTGGAAACCTGCATGTCTGAGGAAATTAAAAGTTTTCGAAGGCGTGTAAAATCCACGAATCAGCACTGGGCCCGCTCGTTGGATCATGGCCCGTACCCCTTGTGCAAGAGGAGGCCTGTGTCCCAACAGTGAGAACAATAATAGGCTGATGATGATGATAATGATGAAACGGTTATGTCTCTAACTATTTGTTATCAATTACTTCGGGGTATTCACAATTACAAATATTTGCTCTGTAGAACCTTACTTGATATTCTACAGAGTTAATATTTATCTATCTGTTGTTTTGATTGCTTGCGAAATTTTAGTCTAAGTTTCAGGTTTATTTTACACAACAATAATATACATATATTCTTACTCACATATTGTTTATATGGTCTCTAAATATACCTCTAAGTTCAGTAATTTTCATAAGAAACATGCGTACTGACGGGCTCGTGAGTAGTTAAAAATATTTCCGTAATCACCGCCAATGTCGGTGGCATCGTGCTCCTGGTCCGGATTCAAAACCATGTGTATCATTTAATTGTTTACCTCAAAAATAATAATAGTGATGAACTGATGACCGCTATGTAGTTACTTTCAATGCAGTGATATACATTATAAACAGTTCATATAGCACGTGAATTTATATCCACTTAACTGTCCCTGGCGATACCAACCCCTTGGTAAACTTAATTAATGTACCCACATCAAGTCTCTTAGGAATTGCGTGTACCATATTGGACACGTACCCTCGTTGTTACTGGATACTTCTTTATGAATTACATTAGAAAATGTGTTTCAAAAGCTTCTTGAGATGCTGAATCGTTATTACTGAAATATATATTTTTCTTCACTAACGAATCGTCGTGATCATTATGTGGAAATAACCACAAGTGGCAATGGGCTGGCCGTGTCTGTTGCAGAACCGACAACCGTTGGGGTAGACGAGTTCTAGAGTAGAGACGGCGTACAAGAAAGCGCAGTATGGGACGTCCTACTGCCCGGTGGACCAACGACCTGAAGGAGGCTGCTGGCGAAGGTTGGATAAGAAAGGCGAAGGACCGAGTAATGTGGCGTGCCCTGGGAGAGGTCTATGTGGACAGACACGGGCTGATAGATAGATAGATAGAACCACAAGAAACGACTCTCTTTACAGTTTTAATGGGTTGGGCCTTCCCCATTTTATTATTATCATTTATTTATTACAAAATCCACATTTAAAAACAAAAAGTCCATCAATAAAACAACTGCCAATAAAAGATTTCCTATTTTAAAATAATGCTTATAGGGAGAAATAAGTTTTGCTGTGTGTGTATATGGATGTGTTTATTGGGAATATGTGTGAGCGTGTTTGTGTAGAAGAGAGTAAAAGGGTGAATGGGTTGTGTACATTTGTATGTTTTTTTCGAGTCTTCACTACATGTATTCAGCTACTGTGTACTAGTACCATACATTTACACACTATTTATCTCTGTATGCGGGTTTCACCTTCAGAGCATTCGATAAATGTACGAAATAATAATAATATATGACTAATACATAATATGCATATCTAATAGCTATTGTGTCGGTGAATAAATGTCTTTTTATTATATTTGTTTGTAAATTTTAGAAAAAACTGTAGAACTCATTGGTAAGTACATGGCTTGACTGAAATCGAACCCGGCGCTTCCGCGCCGATTGTCTTCTACCTCTGCACTATAGAGTACCTATGGTGAATTTCAGTAAGTAGCTCATGGATGAAAGAAAAATTGGTCTCCGGGCGTTCGTTCCTTCATGAAGCTGCTCTCGCTGATTTTAATTTTGAGTCTAACATCACTTTTTTACACAGCGTGGAGCATTCATTTTTACGCTCACATGAAATCGCCTCCACCTGTCGATGAAAATTGAAAAAAGTTTTTCAATTTCGTACTTTTTAAAGTTCGTGATATTTCGTTCAGCTATAAGTTGTGAAATACTACTTTTGGCTACCTAACTATCGCTCATATGAAATATAAAATAACTGGAGAAAAAAATTGATCCCCCAAAAAACATTTCATGTAAAAGGTGGCTACCTTTTCTCGTGTATCTTTACTCGGAAAAAGTAATGAGATCCAATATAGAGACAAGTCCAATGCTCATACTATTGCTCTATTACTATTGCTCATACTATTACATTCATTAACAAATTACTCCAAGTCGCTACTCGCTTAGTCACATAATCGCAATGTCGCAACAAAGACGCATGTTTGCGCCTATATGCACCGAGGACTCGCAAAGTCGCATAGTCGCAAGTTGCAGTCGCAAGTCGCAAGGCATTTCATAAAAATACGGTTCAGAGCTATTTACATAGTGTAATTCAATGCTATTACGCTAGGTGCTAACTAGTGATCAGCAATTCACGAAGTTGCTAAAAATCTTAGACAGATAATGTAGAATTCGACTATTACACTATCTGTCTAAGTTTTTTAGCATTTCGTGTAATAGCTACGCACTTCGTGAAACGCGCCATTACGCTGTGTCTATGACATATATTCTCAAGGTTAGCGGCGTATCAGAAACCCTCCTAATGATATTAAAGTGAAGTGAGGTGTCTATGGGCGATGATAACCACTAACAATCTGGTGACCCGTTTGCTCATCGGCTTTCCTAATAAAATAAAATTAAAAATTAATGAAGCTTGAATAAAGCCCACGGTGTCCGTTTATTTGCAGGGAGTTGTAGCCTCATAACTCATAACTTTTGATCAGTTTGACCTAGAAAGCTGGAATTTGGAACAGTTGTATACTTATCGCTAGGACTTGTCCCAAACAGTTCACGTGAAATTAAAAAAGTTAAACTGGTATATGCACGAGAGTTTTGTTTTATTTACCCGTCACTAAACCCACATTTGACCTTAACCTCTCCTGATGGTAAGCGACTATGAGGTCGACAATGGAGTACACGGGTTTAGTATTTCACTCTGGTTTTGAAGATCCCAAGGTTGTAGGTTTCGGTAAATACAGACACCGGCAGGTTTATATACCTTAGTCAAATCGCAAATAGCAAATCGCTTCGTACGAATAGATACCTAAAGTATTTACAATGTAACTAACCAAATCTTTGAGTCGTCGCTTAGATATCAAATTAGCTTACCTAATTTGTAATTAAAATTTTCGCAAAACACCCCAAAGCAGTTTCAGAAATAGTTCAAAGTCGTACTCGTAACGAACAGTGCAAAGTTCCACAATTTTTCGGGTTAACGAGTCAACATTTGTTGCGGAGTTGAAATTAATTTGTATTGTGGTGCGTGCTCCCACCGGCCGTGGTGCGGCCACAAAGAAACGTGATATGGGTCTCCTAATGTCCATTTCAAAGGACTGCACATATACAATGTGATAATTACCACGCGAGCTAATTAGTTAAAGCGTTAAAGTTTTTAGGATTGTAAAATTTGAATAAAAATAATTCAATGGCGCACGCCTTATTAGGACTGAGGCTTGATAAGAAGCCTTTAGCCTGCAACGGTTTTGAAACGAAATCCGATCGAAACCATAGAAATATACTTATATTTCAGTTTTCTAGATTTCTATGGGTTCTGTCTGATTCCGTTTCAAAATTGCTGTAGAGTGCTAAAGTAAATAAGTCTTTACTTATTAAATTTCCGTTTTATGAGGCAGATTAATAAAAAATTAAATAGCCTATAGACTGACCCACAACTGGGCAAAGGCCTCCCCTCCTCCTTTCCATTTTTCCCTAAGCTCGGCGTCCTTATACCATCCTTTTTGGAAGTGGTCGATATCGTCCTTCCACCCACGTCTGGTCCTGCCTCGGCGCCGCTGTCCGTCTTGTGGCACCCAGTGCATGGCGATCTTTGCTTTATTCAAATTATTGGCCCATATGGTCAGTACACTGTTGACTTTTTAATGGCAGTTGGTTCATGCCTCTATTGTTAAAGTCCGCTGAGCGGGAAATCAATGTAGTCGGTAGCGCACACTGTTTGTATTCCAAAGTAATGGTACTTACATATATATTTCCGCCAAAAATTGCCGTTTTAGACTGATATTCGTACCGCCACTTTAAGGAACAGGGTAAGTTCCCGAGTATCAAACAGAGTCTTAAACTTAAAAGTAAGTACTGTTTTTCTTCTTTTTCAGGTTTTCAAATGTATGGGAAATGACCTTTGTTCTTTCACGATTCTAGGTCAACGGGAAGTACCTTATAGGTTTTGATGAGTGAGTCTCTGAGTATTGATATATATATATGACATTACATGGCCGTATCATCTGATTGAATTTAGTTAGAAGCTTGAATTTTTTACAGTACAAAGGGACCTTAGAACTTAGTACTCGTATTTGATATTAATTTCAACTTGACATTTGTACTGAGCAAAAGCGTCTTGACAGACGGACAGACAGACGGACAACAAAGTGTTCCAATAAGGGTTCCGTTTTTCATTTTGAGGTACGGATCCCTAAAAATTAGGTTAATACCGTATACAAGCAAAGTTATCAATGCTAAAATTTTATTTTTTTATTTTATTTTATTGTATTGTTTTAAAACATTCCCTTTTTTACTTCTACTTTTAATTTAATTTTTTTTTTTCTGTTTATTTTCATTTCATTTCTTTTCAATTTTATTTTAATTTTATGGATTATTCTGCTTTTACTTGTCTTTTTACAAAACTTATAGGTACTATGGGTGTATAACCTGAGAATAAAGACATTTTATGTATTATTATTTATTTATTTAAAAGTTGTAGAAGAAAAACTCGTCGAGTTTTAAAAAAAATAAAGTAAGTAATAATGTAGGTAATACTGTATTCTTGGAACAAACATTTTGTCTAACTATTCGTAATCTTGGCATAGGAATCGTTTGTTACTCGTAGAGTTCTTCATTCGACTTATGTCGAGCGATAAACATCAAACGAAGTTCAGCCATTGCAAAAATTTTAAAACATTTTCCCCGTGTTTATCAATTTATGTTTTTCAAGCACAACCATAATGTAAATTTCCTTTGTAATATAAGCAGGAGAAATTTAATTAACTCTCACTTCAAAGCCCCGTTAAGGGTCAATGGGTGCTCTCGAGGATTCCTGTTTTGTGCAAAAAGGGGCAACTCTAAAGTCATTTCCGACCCCACTGGGGCATTTTATAGAAACATTTCAGCCTTGATTATGATATTAAATTGCTTAATTGAAGGATACACTGATGGAAGCAAAAGTCGTACGAGGTTCAGTTTACTTAAGAGAGTCAGGGATTTATGCTTAGGATAGGATTTGAAAGCATAAGTAACTCTTTACTTAAAGTTACTCTTTAAGTATATCGTGTAAATCGTTTAAACGTGATAAAGTTGTTAATGCTTAGATAGAAAGTGTAATTCTATTCCGTTAGTACCTACTACAGTGCAATGTTTTTTCAATGAAAGCTTTCCCTCACACAATATTTTTCAGTTGATTACAGAAGCTATACCCTAAGTAAATACTGATTTGATAACCGCAAAAATTATATTATCTTTACTATTAAAGTTATATATCAAATAGTAAACACGCTTCTGATTTGTTTACAATAAGTCTTGGATGGAAAATAAAAATTCTCCTCACAAAAGGACGGTATTCTTCACTTTGTCTAAGCAATAAAAATTATTGAACTGATCTGACCGATTTAAATCAGTTTCATTATTATGCTTAATCATGGAGCGTCGGTGGCACAGTGGCTAGGACACTGGACTCCCATGCGGGATGTCCGGGTACGAAACCACGCAGTGCCATGTACCAATGAGTTTTTCGTATTTTTCGAAGACTTTCGTACATTTACCGACTACTCTAAGATGACCTCTGAGATGACCAGTGTGTATAATGGGGTTGGCACAAAAGATCCTAAAGAGTCGAAGCGCCGCTGGGTTATTTCCGGCCCCCTATCATAAGATAATATAAGAAAAGATGCTTGATCATTGTCTGATCTTACAAAATATATTTCTAGAGTTGTAGAGTTGATCGAAAACTAATTCGTACTACTGGATTACTAATTTCGGACTCCTGGATAGTTCATCTACAGTAATGTCCTACATATTGCGCCCATAGACGTTTTATGGTAATCGCGGAAGTGCGGTCTCCGCAAAAAAATGTATGACACTCATGTCGGATCCGCACTAGAGAAGAGAGCAGTGTCCGTAGCCCGCTATTCACATGCAAATTTCCAAGGACCGATTTTTTGTTGAATAGCCATGACATGCCGGATCTGGGATTAAGGATGACATAACAAAAGGGTATCTAGGTACTTGTAATATCTGTGTAAAAGGCAATAAGGGAATAGAAGAGAAACGGAGTGCTGGTTATAAAGTACGAGGCTTAAACTTACCCTGAAGTTTTAAGACTGTTTAGAATCAAGGGTTATTCCTTAATTTTATTATAGACCATGTTATTATGTTACACAAATAAACGCACACATTCAATGGTCGTTTTCACATTAGAAGATAACAACAACGTTAAAGACATCATCGGTTGTCGAATCCCATACATTAGTACTATAGACGCTTCCACACTATGTCGTCCACAACACCATACACACACGCACCCACACACACACACATATTGGTACTTATCGTGACGGTGTCGTTATCGTATAATGTAAAAATGCTCTATGATGGCTGTTTATATTATAAGGGCCCGCATCCACCAAAAATGTCCAAAGTTGCGAGGCGGTGATAAAGGAATAAATAAATAAATTTAGACAGTTAACATACCTATAGATCTAAGCAAATGTATGCACTGATGTCATTTAGACAGCTGATCAGCACTATTCAGCTCTAATATCGTCTAATCGTCCGTAATTTCCGTCGACTTAGAATATCTATGAACAACTAAAATACGACTTTCGATGTGCACTAAATGAACTCTGTAGTCCAAAATATTATTATTTAACTTGCACGATGCAAGAAGCACTTGAATCCATTTAATTTAATTAAAAGCAACTCTAAACTGTTTTCCTTGTTAGATACATGTACGAGTAAGATACATGTACGAGTAAGATACATGTACGAGTAAGATACATGTACGAGTAAGCGTACGAGTACCTTCTCAGAAAGTTTGGATAGACCTTTAACATTTAATTTAGTTTCTACACTTTAAGTAGTAAATGTGCTCCTTTGCATAAGTTCGAGATGTTCGACGCACTTTGTGCATGAAACTTAAATATGTATTCCGAGAACATGGATGTAAAGATGGCAACATATTGTTATTTTAACTAAAACTGTAGCTATGTAGGTACCTTCTATTTAATTAATACGAGTTTAACATGAAAACCCGTCGGAAAAATATCTGATTCCCGAAAAAAATTCCAATTCTCGTACGTAAACTCGAAACAAATCCTTACTATTTGAATTTTATAGAATTTTTTCAAGATAATAGAAAATAAAAGTAAATATTCCACTTATTTTTTATTTTTTTTCTCAAATTTTATTTATTTCTATTTTATTAAATAAACCAACTTTATTATTATTACTAATAACATGTTGAAGAACGGTGTTTATGTATGAACGTGGGTCTGCAAATGTATAAATATTGTTTCCAATAAAGAAAATTTACCAAATTATACGATACTTTATGGCTTAATCAGAACCCTTTATTATTAATTTTTTTCAGGCGAAGAACACACTACAATAAAACAACGCACAAACGAGTTGTTGTGTTGATATATTGCGGACACAAATCATCTCTAGCATACAGTAAATAGAGCCGCCAACACCTGCAAGACGCTGAGCCCTGTGCAAATATGCGTTAGTGCCTTGCGAGGGACAGTGTTTGCCAAGGGAAAACACGCAACCGCGGCGCACATGCTGTACTCCATACATACGTACGAGTATATGGTGTATAAGTTCATTAGTAAAAAAGTCGTAGAAATATAGTACAAGATCCCAGCGGATTACCTAATCAACGTTGCAACACAGAATACACACAGAATTTGAACGCGATTTTGGTCAAGTCACTCGACCCTAGCACTGTGGTAGTTATAATTCCAAGTTTAAAAGAAACAGTTTTGCAAAAATATTTCTGGAAATGTGTTTCGTTTATTGAAAGTACAAAAAATTATACCTACCACTCGATCGCGCCACAGCGCGTCTTTCGCTCTGAGTTCCTTTGACTTGCCCTGAGATCGCCTATACGCAGAGCTGAGTGTATGCATGAGCCGATGTCGCGCGTTTATATTGAGCGAACTTCTGTGTGCATTCTGTGGTTGCAATTTGTCAATAGTTCAAAATTAAAAATTATTGATAATTTCAAAATTAGTACGCAGAATGGCAGCACTGTGATCGAAATTTGAAAAACCTGGTATGCTCCGCAGCTATATAAGAGCATGTTCGAGTATTAATGTCTGCACTGACCCTAAAGGCAAAATGAGTAATGAGAAGAGGGCGCCACTAGTCCCTTTTCTGTGGTATTATGATGTATTAGTCTGACGTATCGTCTGAATCCAATAGAGAAAAGGTTAATACAAGTAAGAAAACGTGACTTATTGACTCGTATTATTTAATTTTTCTACGGTACTCTCAATCAATTCCAATGCATAATTCACAAGTTCTTCAAATTCACTATATTAACAAAAACATGTCAATAGAATTACATTTTTATCTTCCATATACATTATTTTTAAATTGGTTCCTTCATTCACTTAAAAAACGCAATTTTCCAAAACATACTTAACAACCTTAATGGAAACCACGGAGCGAAAATCCACTGTCATAATACGTAAGAGTTGGAGTAAAAAAGACTGTCATGTAGTGTTCACGTACACGTAGTAAAATAACTCTTGAAATTAAATGCATGCGTTGACTTTTACGATCCCCCCGGGACCGGAAAGTCATTCCGCTTATCCCGTCCTGGTGACGGTTTACAAACTCTACACAAAACTGTCTAAGATCGACTGGGTTTTGTAGACGAACGCAAAAAATCACGAACCTAATGCCGCTCCTATGAGTAAGTACAAAAACTGTGTTATTAAAGAATGAAAGATTTTTTCCAATATTTTTTTTCCATATTTTTTATTTATTTATTTACACATACAAACAATTAGGTACAGAAGATTTTTGATTAGGTGTGGTACAAGTTGATTTGCAGTTTTAATTCTATTGCAGTAGTGATTTCAAAATTGACTTTGTTAAAGTTATAGAATTTGTGAATTCTTTGAATCCCTCGATTTAAAATTATACGTTAGTTGATAAGTACACAAGACACTTACCTAATAATAATCTGTGACATTTTTATTTAGTAATGATTATGCTCAAACTTTTTCGAAGACTTATGAACATTTACCGACTGCTCTAACGGTGAAGGAAAACATCGTGAGAAAATCTGCATGTCTTAGGAAAAAATAAATTCTAAAGGCGAGTGAAATCCACAAATCAGCACAGGGCTCATACCCCTTGTGCACGGGGACGCCTGTGCCCCAACAGTGGAGACATTAATAGACTGATGATCATCATCAGCTCAAACAAAACTGACAATTTCAGACTTCTTTATAACTTAAAACTCCTCAGATAAGCGTTGCAAATGAGAAACTGTACGACAAAGCTGAAGTCGGAGCACAGCAATATGCTCTGATTTGTCTCTCTTATAGTACGGCGAGGTACTGTGGATAACTTGAAACGTATACTTTGTAAATATGCACCCCGGGCAACCACTTCATCCCACCGACTTCCGACCCGGTAGGTGTTTTTTCGGCGAGCTGAATTTTGATAGTTAATTATACAGGCTCCTTTATTGTAAAAAGAAAATTAAATAAAGGTGATCCCCTAAATTTAGTTAATGCGTGTTCACACGGCGGATAACGAAGTGTCGCTTGAGCTTTGGAACGGTAATCGTAGCTGTTTATTTAACACTGGTAGGGCAATTATCTTTTGAGTCCTTTATTTGATTGAGCAGTGTACAGTTGCAGAAAAAATAAAATGGATACATTACAACCTTGTCATATTCACATCATCGCGGAGCATGACACACATGCAAGCAACACATTACAAGTTTTGACTAAGCCCAAAAGTATATCCAAAACTCAAAGCATTGAGTGGGTTTTGAACCATAATTATTGTTTGTAGTCTCTTTATTGTACACAATAAAAAAACATTAAATTATGTACAAAGGCGGGCTTACCCCATAGGGATCTCTTCCAGCCAACCTTTGATTTAGGAGAGTTTAGACTACTTTTATGGTGGGTAGGTTTGGACTCTTTTTGCTTCAATTTTACTAGAGCTACACCAAAACCGATTCTAAACCTGTGTCCGTTGGGTATTACGAATATGTAAAATTTCAGCAATAAGCACGTGTCTGTCAGACATTAATTAAAACGAAACGTCACTCTCTTAAACCCCTACTTTAAAACGGGCGAACTGAGAGCAATTATTTTTGAGATTATTTCTCGTTTCAAGAGTGGTGTAGAAGGGTCCTATATTTTTGGCGGTAAATTCTTAACGTAATTATGAAGTTTAACTCACGAATATGAAAATGAAAGCAATTATCCTTTCTTTGCAAAGTTAACTTTGAACACATTTAATTTTGAAAATTCGAAATATAACATGTGGCAGGCAGTCCTATTATTTTATTTGAGCCATCGATCTTTTTCGTCTTAAAAAAGCACTTCTGATTATTGTGATCGATCAAAAGTGTAGAAATTAGGATAACTAATTAAATACATACAAATATAGTATATTATCGGATATTGAAGGCTTTAAACTTTTTTTTGTCTGGGGGTGATAATAGTTTCAATTGTATTGGCTTTAATTGTTGTTGTTCTGAATTTAATCAATAAGTAAGTACAGGAGTTGATTTTGTGGTTAAGAATAAAGCGAGTTTAGCCGCTTCTTGGAAATTGACTCAGGTTTATCAACATTAACAATTCAATACACTTTGGTTACATCAGCAAAGACAATCTGCGTCTTTGCTAAAATAAACTTTGTGTAATTGCGAACTTGTAGGTAAATTAACAGAGTTATTATTTAATTTAATAAATATCAAAACTTAATATATAGGTGGCAGATTTATCTTTCTAAAAACATGTGCAACACATTTTGAAAAACATGTGCGGTGCTAGGGCATCATTTGAGGGGGAGAGGGTTACTTATATAGGAAAGTTTTGCGGGGGTCATGACTGCCATGAACCGTCCTGCGACCGCGCCTATTAAAAATTCGGATTGGGGCTCAAAACAGATTTGACCTACTCTTGAATAATAAACAATATCAACCAAAGATTTTGTTTAGCAAACAAAATAGAATAGAACATGAAATGTAATTTCAGTTCATCATCATCATCAGCCTTTTAATGTCCCCACTGTTGGGCCATGATCCACCGAGCGGGTCCAGTTCTGATTGGTGGATTTCACACGCCTTCGGACACTTTTAATTTCCTCAGACTCCAGGTCTCCTCACGATGATTAATTTTAGTTATTTACATTTAAATAAGTAGGTAATATAATTTCTGTTTTATGATAAAAATAAATTGTTATTTAAAATCGTAAGTGACCATAATTTTGTTCGTTAGTCATTACTAACTAGACTTTTACAGTGTTGAGGAGACAATGTCTCCGAGACATACCTTATCCCATGAAGGAAGGAACGCCCGAGGGAGACTTTTCTTCTAACGTTTTCTTTAATCCAAGCCTAGGCCCTACTCACTCTTCTCTTTGTCTCTTTAGTTAGTTTAATCATGACATATATAATACCTTTAAGGAACATCAGACGTTTCACAACGACTGCCAAGTTTCGTACAAAAGCCAATACCTACACAAAACCAGTCAAAGGCAGCTCTCATTTTGCCTGCACAGTCAATGTTAGCTCGACACTCTCCCAACCTTACGCCTACTGACACGCTAATAAACGCCTAACATCACCCAATAAGCTCGCGGAACAAGCTTAATAGGCTAGTACTCGCTTTATCCTCAGCTCCCAAGTAGATACTTTGATCATAGAGCCGGTACTCTTAAATTACATGTTTTCGTTGACATACAATATACCTCATAATTATCAGGGGATATAGATAAATAGGTTGACATAATTTATAATACACTAGCTGTTGCCCAAGTCTGGCAGCGACTGGATGAGAAAAGCCGAAGGTCGGTTTCACTTGAAACTACCCTACATACATACTTATGCCGCATCCAAGATTGTAACGTTGCACGTTAATTTTACGAATAACCTATAAAAACTAACATTTCGTCTAGAATTAAAGTTAAGTAAAACTAACTATTATTATAATATATTACTAACATTTGTCTTAAGAAATTTATTAATTTATTAATTCGCATTGATACTGAAATAATATTACTGTCACGAATGCGGTCTCTCTCTAGTTTAAAAACGTACCACGGAGAACAGAGGTTCTCCGTGGTACATTTTTAAACTAACGATATCAGCTGTGGAAGGTGTCCGAGGGAATCGTGCGCGCGCGCGGGGCAATCAGCTGTGGAATGCACCGGTCGCCAAGCCGGCCATTTGCAATATTGCAACTGACCTGTGTGATATGTGACAATATTAATTCTACAAACAACTATTTAGTGAAATGGGAAATCCCCTATTGGGTAAGTGACGAACTTGCACAGTACCTATCTGCTTCTATTATGTAGTATCACTAATTGCGCTTATATTACTTTTATATTTAGGTCTTTTTTTTAAGTTAATACCTTAATATAAAAGTTGGAATACCTTACCACCTCCTATTAGAGACGCACAGACTCTTGGTATCTTCAGGAGAAAACTTAAAATCTATGCAATTGATTTACAAAAATCGGACACTGCTCCATACATTCTTTGGGTGCCCTACAACTACTGCCTTTCACAATCTGGATGTGCACAGTAATCTTATGCGTCTACTGTTAACTACCACTGTAATCCACACACACAGCCACACAGCACCTCACATACACACTAATATCCTCTTTCATACAAACAAACACATTAATACAATACAACACAAACACACTGTTGCTTTCTTCGTCCGTGCAGTCGCTGAGGGGCCAGCTGAAAATCAGCGCTGAGGCTTGCCACAACATTATGCTGAGCTCGTGTACCCTTTTTGGCATTGTACCGCACCGGATCTTTTGTGCTGAATGTATTATATCTTTGTATACTTTTGTATGGTGTGCTTGCTGTAGTTTGGTGTTTACAGTGCTAAATAAACATTTTTCAATTTCAATTTTCTATTTCAGAAGATTATAATTAGCAAAAGACAAATGCAGCTTATATTCCAGTGACATGTTATATATGTATACCTCTGTATAGTACTGAGGTATACATATATAACATGACACTGAAATATCATCTATGTGGCCCATAAATAGAATCTTTTCTTTATTTGTTTTAAACGTTTGTTACTAACATAATATGGACAACTAACAATCCAAAATAAAGGATTTTTAGGAAGTCATAGAAAGATTGTGTGTTTTAATTTAAAAAGCTTTCAGAACTGTAAGACAAATAAAATATAAATAAATAGAGATATTTTCTCAGTTATCAACCGGATAAAGCCCAGCTAACAAACAAGATTTAGATCGTATTGGATGAAGAAAACGTTTATTTATGCGTGTTTTCCATTAGTTGGACAGCAAGTCACTTTCTTTATTAAAATGGCCTACTTTTTATATTCCACATTATTAGGGAGCATTCGACCGTGATCAATCACATTTGTGTACAAAGCAAATAGCGCATTAAGCCAAGTCCAATGACCGCCAAACAATATTATACGATACATCTTATACATTATGGACACTTTCTGCTGATTATTGACAGAGCTGTGCTCGGAATAAATCAGCTTAATGGATCGTTCACAATCGCAGCATTAGGGGAAGGTACCAATATTTCTATTTCTATTGGAACAGTATTGACGAATGTTATCATTAGGTATTTTGTAATTAGTAATATTACGTAGCGATTATTCGATCTTAATATGCCATTGTTGTACACAAATACCTTTACATTGTTGATAAATAATTAATTGGCGCAAATTAGAGATAGAGAGCTTTTCCCTAATGAGGGTTTCTAATGGGTCTGTGTAATAATAATAAGTGAAATATTAGTAAAGAATATGGCAAAAGCGATAATAAAAATCCGTAGTAAGTATTTGTGTCTGCAAGTTTAATTGTTAAAAAAATGCAATGTGCACTCGTAGCAAGCTCGTAGCAGAGTGCTACAAAGCGTAGCACTTATGTGTAAACTATACTTTGACAGTACTCAATTCCAATTTTATTAATTTTAGTTTAGTGGTGAATATTAGTAACGGAGTATTAAAATTAAACACGAATCTATGCTTTAGGCGATCCGAAATAAACTTCGTAGAAGCATTATATTTAGATACACTACATGATTAGTAATGTCTTCTAATATGAATATAAATTAAATTGAATGAGAATTATAACTAATGTCAGTAAAATAACAACAACACAAACATAAATATTTATCCATATTGTCGTCAAGTTATTATTGGTACCTACATGATAAGTGGCCCATTTCCGATGTAGTTTCCATTCTCGTGTCGCAGAGACGAGGTTGACCGAGCGCATGACCCGCTCGCGGAGCCCCGTCGCACAGTAGGACGCGTCCATACAAGGGACTGGACGTCCACCAACCGCACTGAATGTCGAAAGAGCTAAAACTAATATACCTATGGAAGACGAGATATGATTATCTGTCAATAACTAAAAGTTTTGAGCCATAAATCGCTTTGTTGTGACATTTACACAACACGAAAGTTGAAGTTTCGAACTCGCCTTAAAATTACCTTTTATAAATGACATTTCTATTGTTTCCTTGGTTTGTATAATTATTTTTTAATATTGGCTAGAGCAGTAGAATATGTTTATGTCTACGCTACAGTTACTTTTAAAAAAGTTGTCGCGTTTGTAATATAAGTCGTGTTAAAATAGTAACAGAAATATTTCATAAAATTGGCCTTTTCACTGAAACCTCACGAAACCCCAGTATATAAATGCATGCATTTAAAAGCTAATAGTGGTTAGAATAATTCCATAGAACACTATATAACCACATATTTGCACATTTATTTTAAAAATGACAAAATGGTTGAAGTGCCTGTTAGATTTCTACAAGCAAGTCTCATTAGAAGTATCATTGTCAGGTTTACCAAAATGGAAACTGTTTCTCGAAAATGAGGGTATGTAAGCAAGGGGTTTTTAAATCATTTATGTTCAACTACCCAATAAGTGTACCTAATGCAAAGTTCTTGGTATTTAAACAGTCTATTTACAAATACTTGCGTTTGCATACTTTCTCATTGGTTGTGTCGTTTCTCTTTCTGTGTTTAAAAATGGAAAATATTAAAAGTAATAGAGATTTGTATCTGTTATTACAATTTTATATCGTAAAATTGCCTAAGTTTTGCCTTTGCCGTAGTTTTGCTACAGAACAAAAATTCACCTCGTTTCAAAAAGTAAAAGTTCGCTTACGTTTACACCAAATATACAGTGTTGTGATACTCCTTTAGAATTCATAGAAGATGAATAATAAGTTATTATCAAAATTAATACGTTTAGAAGTCTACTTAGTGCCTGGAGTATTCTTTGAGCAAAAGTACAATGTAGTACAATTACATTTTCAGTCTTCTCAATTATTCTTTACGCATAGTTCGATTGATACTATTAGTCACACTCTTCAAAATACTACTGTAAAAATTTGAAGTCTCTCCATTGAAAGGATCTCGAGTTATCTCGGCATTATTAAAAGAGGTAGTAATGTCACGCCCTCACTGCCGGCGCAGCGCCTGGCAGGCGAGTAATAATTAAAGTTTAAATATCTAAACACATAACTAATAATATCATGTTATTGCTTCAAAGTAAGTATCTATTCAAACCAAATAGAATTTGGCATCATCAACATTTCCGAAAATTCAACAGAACATTTCCGATAACTCGAAATATCGTCTATTTCTCAGTAGTAAACACGAACTTAGCAAACTGTCAGGAGCATTCGCCAAACGTAACACATTTGCGTGAATGCCTTTCCAGGTTACGGTTACTCTGAGTATTGAAAAATATTGAAATACAACCATGTTATAAATCAGGTATTTGTAGAGCTATTAAACTTTATAAATACACTTTGGGTTGCTTTGAGAGAAAACATTGTCTGAATTAAGATAAGACGATGCGACGATGAAACTACGAATGAAGCGGAAGTCTTGTAAGACGCAAGCGTCGCCGGATCAAATTCGCTTTTGGACCACTCCTAGCACAGACATTTTGGCCTCGTTAATTTGGTGCTTAAAAAAAACTGTGGTAAAGTGTAAAAATATTATGAATGTTTTTATTACAAAAAGTTAATCGAGGTGAAAAGGGGAGATCTTCCATCAGGCGAGGTATTGCGCCTAGGGAGCTAGTTATCCTAGATCAATAGTGCAGTGAATGGTTGGAACTTGTATGTGGAACGATAATACCAATAGAGCGGTATTTTTAATTTGTATGGGAAAATAGTGAATCTTTCAACCGCCTGACACAGACTGAAAAAGCTTCAACTTTATTTCTATTCTCATCTTATCTCAATCACTTTTATGATAGATATTTTTTTACCTGTCTTTTAGAGGCTTTGGTTCACACAATCATGTCAGCCTCGTTAGGGACAGTAAGGAAAGGAATAGGAAGCTCAAATATTATTAAAGTCAGTCGTCGCATTAAGAGTCAAAAAACATATATTAATAATACATAAATAAAAGAGTATTTATTCATTGACACACATCATAGTAATAAGGTACAACACAGTTATTTTATTCTAATACTTAACCTATAAATAATATATACGATACGATATCTATAACATGTATTGCCCTGTGTCTAATGAAATGGCCGAGACCTCAGCGACACGCTGGTTTTCAGGTCTCGCCTTATGTGCTAAATGGAGCGCTGGTCGCGGGATTACTACACAACACGATTATGTGGTCAAATCTCTATTATGTAATTTTTATATATATAATGAATGACAATACATGTAGTTATATGTAGCTGGCTTTAGTTTCCTACTGATGATAATATAATTGAGTTTCTGTGTCTGAGAGAGTATCTATACCACTCACTGAGATCAGCTAACAGAGACTGTGCTGTATGTACCTAATAAATTATCCTAAAAATAACCCAATTCATATTACACCAAGCTACAACCCGTAACCAATCATCTCGTATATTCAGCTGTGGTCTAAATTGAACTAAACCTGAAAGCATATTTCCCGGGGGCTAGCGCCAGATTGATTGCTAGTTCTGCATATACCTATACTAATCCCTCCTAAACCGTTCTAAACACATGATAGCCTGTTATTCCATGTATCATGTTTGGGATATAACTAGGGTAAAGCAGTCAAGTGATTGCCCTCTTAAGAACTACTCTACCATAATAATAAATTATACAGGCACTCTCAGGTTGTAAAACAAAATGACCTCAGTCTAAGAGATCAGACTTTTTTGAATGGGGTCGTTTTGTTAATATCGTTGGCAAGAAGAGAAAAACCTGTGATACACAGTAGAAAAACGACTTTTTCTACATTATTGCTTACTTACAATAAAGTTAGCAGTTAAACACCTTCATGTTAAAAATCGTCGTCAATTATTATTGGCCTAGTATCAGAAGTATCCCACTGCAGGATAAAAGCCTCCCCTCAGATATATACAGGGTGCAAGTTTGAAAAGGGGCAGTCAGTAAAAAAACAACACCCGGATAGGCCAATAATAGGTAGATTCAAATCTAATGCTGTACCTGTAGGCATAATTTTCAATACGTCGGAAAATGTCAACGTCGTAAAACGTCAAGACTGCTATCATAATTATATTCTTCTTAATTGTGAGCGTCAAACATAACCAGTACTATACCATAGAATATATTTTAATATTTGCATAACTATACGTAATATCAATGACGTGGGCAACGTCGTTAGTGTACAACGCTCGCTGTTTTGTAAAATGCCGAAAAGGCAAATTAGAAAATACCTCGGCATATGCAAACAGTTTTTTTGGTTGTTATACAAAAAATAACCTAAGGCGGCAATAAGACGCAATACGCCTGTTTGCCGCCCTAGCCTTCAACCTAACCCATCCGTGTCGGTTTCGCTCCGACATGTAAGTTAGCTTGATTTATAATTCCCCCATTTTAAAACAAACAAATAGCGAGCGTTTGTAAACCGAACGACGCCGTTTGTAAAAGGCCGAATTACACAATTTGCTAACCATTTCAATACCTACCAATACCTATATTCGTGTTACGTATACTAATACCAATACTATTATACTCTGTATTGGTATATTCCGATGTAAGGTTATGGTTTCGATCAAAATAAGCTTCAACAATAAAATTGACTTGATTGATTTACCGATAACTGAAATTGTGAAATTCACGTTTAGGTACGGTGAATAGAGTTTCAACAATGCTCTTTGTAATGACGTGATTGCAAATAGTTCTCGATAAATTATCAGTATTTACAAATTAATGCATCGACCTATACAAGAGCTTGCATCAATGAACGCATACACTTCTTGACATTATGAAGAGGACAAACCGGTCGCCCAATGTCCCCACTAGGAATTATAGCGAGAAAAAAAATTAAGTTAATTTCCATGCAATGTTTCGTTTGACTGCAAAGCTACAAGAGCTCTCGGTAACGAAGGTACGAGTACAAGACCAAACGACGTAAGTCTTCGAAAAAATCAGAAAAACTCAGTTTTACATGACACTGCAGGTTTCGAACCCGGATCTCACGTATCGACGCTCTTCTGTGATCATTCATTACATAACACAGAAATAGGACGGTAGCGCCCTCAAAATCTTTAATAATCGTTGAGAGAACTTTCAATTCGACTTAATTTCCTAACGGCTGCATCACCTTGCAAAGGAGTAATAGAACCTAACCTATTGTATAGTGTAATGTGGCTATCCCGTAGGCACTATGTTATGTATCTGATAAGCCGATTAACATCCAGTATTCAACGATAGGCTTTGTCATGCGAGAACCAACTATACGATGCTCTGGTATAGACGAGAAACAGTTCGAGTTCAAACCTAGCATCCTATACTGTCATGCTACCGATCTTTATTGCAATAAATCTAGACGGGAGTATTCTTGCTTCATGAATTCATGATCTAAACCAGCGTTTTCCAACCTTTAGTATCTACTATGATCGCCAAGGACCCCTTAAAAAATTAGCAATAATCATCATGTTTTTTATTGAAATAGTTGTAAATAAATATATAGGTATGTTAAAAAAATAAGTACCTAGATATCTATCATTCATTAATCATACCTATTTATTTTATTTTAATGTCAAGGTTGATGTTTCTTTTTTACAACTAAAGTGATGTTTGGGTTGATGTTACTTAATTGTATCCTCAAATCTGACTCCACTTGTAATCTGTTTCTCTTTCTATATTTATTTTTGTAGGTACTCGTTATATGTACTTACACCTGAATAGAAAACTATTTTACACACAAATATGTTGTGGGGAAGGGCAATAATTGTTTAAGTGCCAATTCAGATATTTCCATATAATCCTGTGTTAAATTTAGCCAAAAGCTTGTTAAAGTTGATTCATTTAAATTTTATTGCAAAATCGAATCACAACTTATTTCATATTTTTTTTATATATTTTTTATTTACTACTAAACCCGCATTTGACCTCGATCTCGCCTGATGGTAAGCGACGATGAGGTCGACGAAGAAGGTCGACGAATTTCAATTAATCGATTTGATTTCGTAATTTCATTTTTATTCTGTCCGCGGACCCCTTGGGATAGGACAGGTTGGGAAACCCTGATCTAAACACAAGAGACGCGGCCTGGACGTGATATTCGAATTTTGAACTGTATGCAAACGCCCTAAAGCTCACTATTGATTGGCGTAAAACTTTTAGAAGCAACGCAGAATGGGCGGTGTCATGCTTTTGGCTGATGATCAAAAATGAACTTTACTATCGTTTGCATACAGTTTAAAATTCCATGGTCGCGGTAGAGGCTGGGTAGAGACATGAAACACAGATTACAGATACAGGTATAAAAAGTGCATTTCTATGACAAAAATAGTGTTACTGTCTTTATAACGGTTAAACGGCTTCTTATATTTGAATGGATAACACTGGGAAAATATCAAATTAAAACTCGAAACTAAAAACTCAAGTAACCAAGAAACATGAAGAAAATTGTTAATTTCGATACATTTTATCATACTTACTGACATGATTATAGATATATTATTTAATATATATTAAGAAGACGCTTTTTGCGGCCTCGCTTTATTATTCCGCACCCTAAACGGTCTGATAGAGTCTCAGTACAGACACGTACCCATAAATAGATTAAACTTTGCATAAGACCTGCAGCACCTAGAGGGCTTAATCGCAAGAGACGCCACTGGATCGATACCTACAGGTAAATATGTACATATAAGCAAAAATATGTAAATAATAAATAATATAATGTAAATAATTAATAAATAAGCAAGTAAATATGTAAATTCTCCATGTATGTTACGCTAATAGAAAGATACCTAGAATAGATAGATGTAAGCACAACATGTAACTAACAAGATATCGCTGCCGATGAAATCAACCGGAATATTTTAACAAGTCGGTGGGTGGTAGGTACTCGTAGGTATACACAAACGAAATATTCACAAGAGTCACACATGTAACTAAGTAGGTACACAAAAATAAAAATAAAACAAAGAAACTTAAAGTTGCCGAATTTGCAGCTGTCAAAAAACGGGATAAGTACTCCGCTCTCCAACAGAACTACCTGTTCGTCCCGTTCGCGGTGGAGACAACGGGTTGTTGGGGGGCGGAGGCGAAACAATTTATGACAGAAATTGGCCGGCCTCAGGGAGAGGGGTTGTGACCCTCGCTCCGGGTCGTACCTGGTGGAAAGGTTGGCCATAGCGATACAGCGCGGCAACTCCGCGAGCGTTATGGGCACCTTTGCACCGGGAACGACAAGGGGCGGGTTATTTGAATGACTAATAATTATTTTATTATTAAAAACTTAAATAGGTAGTAAAGGAAGAACACGTCGTTTAGGTTTCCTAAGAGCGCCATGGTCCCCAGCATGACACAAGAAGAAAGGCATATCAAGTACCCTTGTGCGGTAACGTGAACATCATGCAATCTTTACTTGATATGCCTTTCTTATTGTGCTATGGTCCCCAGAACATTGACTGCTTGCATTGTTTTTCAGGCTGGTGTGACGGTTAGTCGGTCCCTGGATCGCAAGGCTGAATCTTTACGCGAGGTACGCGCCAGATACGCGCCAGGCCTGAAGTCACCCAAGGCGAGGACTAGCCAGGTGGTAAGCTCATGGACCATTTTTTTAATGTCCGTAGACCACGGGCCTTTTGGTCTCCGCTGCAAACGATTTGGTGGCAAATGTTTGAGGGTTGGGGCCGATTATAAATTTACCAAGCTCAGTCTGATTCATAATTTAATTATTGATAATTAATTCACTTGCAAGCGTTCATGAAGTGTCCTAGAGATATCCTGGGATAATATTTGTATGTTTGGGGTCTTAACAGCAGGATACAGGGTGGAGACGATATCGGTATTACACGGTCGGATTGCGCGTGCTGCAATGCAAGACAAGACCGGCTGGCTCAAGCCGGATGGAATGATTGCGTCCAGTGAATAGCCGTTAGTACCACAGCCAAAGCTTAGCAGGTTTGGTTTGCATTGGTGTTGGTTTAAAGGTTTATAGCTTGCTACTGTCTTTAAACATCTTATGGCAAGATATAAAAGACTAATTTAATATATAAAATATAAATATAACTAATAATAGGGCTAATTTAATTTTTTTTCCTCGAAGAAACGTTAATTTTTTCTTCATCTAAGATTTCTAATGTAGCAGTTTTAATAGTTTTCTACTCGGCGTTTCTAAGCGTCGTTTTACGTCTACCATTTTGTGCAATAAAGTGTATTTTACTTTTACTTTCTTGTCAGATTTGAACGCTTGTTACTTTGCTATTATTATATTTTCCTACTCCCGTATAACTTACTCATACACCATACTCATATACCATAACCACTAACCGTAACACAAAGGCCTAGGTCGTTAACAAATTACATTATGGGTGACTAATGTCTGTCAAACTTTGTGATCGAGTAATGTCAACATTTAGGCTATAAAGTAAACATTTCAATAGTTTCGTGCAATTTGATTTGATAGTTCTTGGTATCTAGGTACATTATGTACCCACCAATGTTCAATGTTCTCGGCGTTGAATCCATGTAACTGCAAATTTAAAAAGCAATATGATTTTTTTAATAGTTTTCATGGCATTGGATATAAGAACACTCTTTCATATTTATTATAAGTACTAGATATCAATGCCCAATTTTCTCGATGCTAAAACGATTTAATATTAAAATTAAATATGTACAGACGTGATAGACACAAGACACCTGGACCAAGAACTAAAAAACCCTATCAAGAGGGCACCATTACGTATGTCAAATCAAATCAAACTTTTTAATTGTAAGTAAATACCTTAAAGTACATTTTTACAACGTCATGTTTTACTCTACCACCGCTTCGTAAGGTGCTGTAGCTGAAAGGAAAGAAGCGGCGCAAGAAACTTTCAGCAGCACATCTTTTGAAATAAATGTATATCTTACCTTAATTATGAATAAATTCACACACAATGTGCTGAGCTGGAGCTGGAGCTGAATTTAGGACCAAGCCTCTTTATTATTTAAGTTGTCGTTTATTTTATAGTAACCCTTTTTACATATGTTGGGTCTTGTATGGGTTAAATTTTCTTCTCTGTCATATTTATTACAGTATCAGGTATCTTATTATCAAATCGTACACAGTGACCCATAAATAATGAGTCTAAAGCGTGTTATGGAGTTCGTTATAAAAAAACAGTACTTACCATTTAATTCCGCAACATACCGAGGGGTTTATAGTTTCTAGTCAGGGTATACAATATACATACAATACAAGTATATAATGGTATCCGAGCTGACTTTAATTTAATTTAGAGTCATCATCACACCAGCGTCCAGTTAGGAATCGTTTGCCTATGTCCTCGCGCCAAATTATCCCGTTTACCAACGACAAACAAAGTACCCAAAATGGAGGGTGTCCATCTCAAACTCTTAAACTGAGACTTTGTATGGTCGTGTTGGAAATATAAATAAAAGAAATCACAGGCCTACAAACCTTCATTTCAAATTTTAAGAAGTCCTAGGAGTGACGTGTTGATTTAACGTAATTTTTTTAAATTCTTTATTTCTCTTGCAATTAAAAAATATCATTCAGCTAGTGTATTTTACCTAAAAATCGTTCGTGATAAATGAACGTTATATAAGAAAGTAAAATGGGAGTGAAAAACTACAGATGCTGTGAATTCGGCATCTTAACCTCCAATTGCACTCTCCCATAATCCCGACGTTGGTAAACTATATTTTTTTCAACACAGGCGTTCAAGATCTAACACGGTCATTGGCCAAATTGCAGTGTGTACACTGGCAGAGGCCATAATTAATGGAGAAAAAATAATTTAGTAATTATGACTATAAGTACTTATAGTTCTTGAAAAATCAAAAACAAATAGACTGAAAACCCTTAATTACTTTCCATAAAATTATAAACTAACTTTTCAGACACACAGAGTTCATTCTAAAGAAATTTTTTAATTAAATAAAGTTTCAATGAAATTGGATGTTTCCCGAGCTCCAAAGCCAGGATGGTAACCGTATGCCAATGGCAAACATTTACACAGAGTAAATTACGCTTTAAATAAACTTATTTGTCCAATTTCCGAGAGAACGTAATCATTCCATTTATTGTTTGCGACAAATTGACAGTGATTCCATTACCATACATGTTTCAGGGAAATTGTTCGGCGTAATATTACAGTTTCATGAGTTTTTTTTATGTAAAAGGAGAGCACTGCAGACGAGCAAACGGGCCAGCTGATGGCAAGTAACCACCGTCGCCCATAGATACCTCACCCCACTATAGTGTTATTAGACAAGGTTTTCGATGCGCTGCTAATCTTGAGGATTTAGATGGAGTTCCTCATGTGCTGGTAATTACGCTTGCTGTCTTACATAACACAGAAATGCAGGCATTGCTGTTTTGTGGCTGAAATAAGTAAAATTGACCTACGAGGCCCCAGGCTGACTCTGCTCAAGTTGAAGTTAGAGTTGGTGAATTCCAAGGTCCTAAATATCTGAGATCAACCTCGTACCACCTAACCAATACCGTTTCGGATATCCGATATGACATCGAAGACAATCCAAGATCTTGGAAACCATTGCATCAATTTAAATCAGACAAGGCTAATAATACTTTTGACTAAATTCTCTTTTATACAGTTGTTGAGATAAGAAGCCAGACAAACTCCCACACATGCAACGAAATAATACTCCTCATAATCTAGTCGTACCATTTCAGTTACTACCCATCAGATATATCTGTGACCTGGGGTAGCGATTATGGCATGTGTCGACATGCAAAAATCGAAACGACAATTGTAATGCATGACATTGAATCACATTGTTCTTCTTCTTCATAGTCGTATTCCTCATTGCTGAGGGTCGTGATAATTCTACGGAATTAATCACATAGAACGACTCTCTCGGCAGATTTAATGGGGTGGTTTGCCAGTGCCTTCCCCATTTCACACAGTGATTATCTCAGTGTGCAGGTTTCCTCACGATGTTTTCCTTTACCGTTAGAGCAGTAGGTAAATGTACGTAAGTGAAAAAACTGAAAAATCCATTGGTACATGCCATTGCATGGTTTCAAACCCGGACCGCCCGCATGGGAGTCCAAGCCACGACGCCACCGACGCTCCAATAACTCACATAGCCACCAAATATAATGTGTGAGTCTACATAACAACACAGAACGCGCGCGAGAACGCCCCACAGATATTTTCAGCGGGTAGTAAATAAAATAAAAAAATAATTTAAAAAAACAGCCTTTAATTCTACCATTCATATACAATCATTGATAAATTGATATAAAATTAACATGCCATTTGTCAAATAAACCTACTAGGTATGTAAACAAATTTAGGTTTGTTTACATAACTAGTAGGTTTATTAAGCTTCCAACACACGCAGTGAGAGTAGTGCATATCTAAACCACTCGTATGTCTGCAGAACATACATACGACTCTCAGAGGAGCTGTTGAATGAAATTATAGCTTTCCTTCGCTAACATTGTTTCACAATATGTCTCTGATGGAAACTAGGAGAACCACGGTGCTCTGATCAGATCTATTGCTCTATTTGATCTCATCAGGGATATAAACTCGCAGCAAAGTCTTCCACCCGGCTCTGCTCTGTACTATGATTGCCAGACTAAAGTTCGAAAGACTACTTCGAAAGGCTAAACTAAAACACGACATTATTGATGATCTCAATACCTAGTTCCTGCCATTTCATGAAGGCTTCGGCCTTCTGTTTATGGAATTTTGCAATGTCATCTTCGTGTGTTCGATCGATCGAAATCCATCCGCAGAAATAGGCAAAAATGGCTCTACCATTTTTGCCTATTTCTGCGGATGGATTTCACCCCCAAAAAAGACAAGATGACTTATCTGTAAAAACTATGCAAAACCGGGATGTTAGAAAGAGCATTGAGAGGCCTTTTCCAGCAATAGGACATTGAACAAACCGTGGCTGAAGAAAATTATAATTTAATTTAAATATGAATCAGATGGATAGGCGTGCCAAGACAGAGATTCGTGACGCTCCATTCTCTCTTCCTTGCGGGGGCAAGAGACACAGCGTGAAGTTAAGTTATGTATGTATGAATCAGATGGAGGTAGTGCAAGACGTATTCTGGTTAGATAGAGCTACGATCCGAATGAACATATTATATAGACTACCTGTAAATACTAACAAAATAAAAAATATTTTTGAAGATAAATAAACACAAACGGTATTTAATTTTATAAACCAATCATTATTGATAAGGAAGTAAAAGCATTAACCAGGGATTACACAATAAACGCTTGAATTTAAGTCCCGCGTACTTGTTACCGTTGCCTCTTTAGCCATTGTAATGCTATAATGGGAACAGCCACTCGCTTTCTAAGGCGAGAATCTCGTTAAGGTTTCAAAGGAGCTGCGGTCAGCTTACCCAGGTAAGCAGTAAAGCCTTTACTTCGGTGTTTAACTGGGATTATTGAATGAAATACCCGAATAAATAACAATTTCTCCATTGTGCCCGTATTAATCATTGTCACTCTGTTGAAGATATCTTTTAAGTCTTATAATATATAAGCCGAAGAAATCAGAGGTAAGAACAGAAACGGCTGCACTGGAAAAAAATAGTTTTATTTAGGCATCTTGTTTACATTTGAGCCTACCAAGGCAGTTTTATTTACTGCAACCTGCAACATCTTGTTAGCATCTATCATTATTATTAAAGTCACTAACTATCAAATAATATTATATAGGTACTTACTAATCCAACTGAATAACGCTACTAGATAGGTACAATTTTTTTCTTTCAATTTGTCGATAGCGTAGTGTGGTTGTTCAAACTTCCCTCTACCCCAGAATACTTATCCTTTTTCTACGTTTACGACTAAACCTCAATATTACCTCATAGTAAGTGACAACGAGGCCGAAGATAGAGCACGGGCTTTGTAAGTACTGGCTCTTCTATAAACATTGCTGGAACACATAAATGCCGAAACAAAGATATTTCGCGACAGACTTTACATACGAGTATGTGTAGAGGGTAGGGTAGCTAGCCAAACTGAAGGACACTGGAGGTTACTTTGGTTAGTCACCTTGTACGATGTGCTTCTAAGGGGGTAGGAATATTTTAATCCGTCCCATGAACGATGAGAACAAGAGTTTTGTAACTTTTGAGCTTTGTTCGTTTTTTAAGTAGGTAATGCTTTCTCATTGCATTATACCCGTGTGTAGGCACTTTGGTCTCTGTTGGTATTTTGCCAAATACTATAGGTATTATTATTTGCCCTATTTGTTTTTAGTCACTTATAAAGAACTTTAAACTTATTAGTTTTTAATAAGGTTACTTTGATTAATAATTAGTAATTTACTGCCCTTGCCGTGTATGTATATTAAGGACATATGCTTATTCGTTAAAGCCAATATGCTTCATTTTACAAAGCGGAGCGACTTGTACGTCAGGCAGACGAGGCCACAAATAATGAACAAGCTATGGCAGCCCCCGTGCCGGAAATACATATACACAAGAAATGTTTATAACATGTGCATAACAGTGTACAACAAATTACCTCATGATATAAGGGTGTTAGAGGGTAGACTCTTTAAAACTGAATTAATGAAATGGCTGCATGAAAATCCTTTCTATAGTGTGAAGGAGTATAATGAACATTCACATTAGCACTAAAATTGACATTATTTTAATTTATATTCTATGTAGGTACCTGACATGTTGTACGCTTTTAACAGGCTGAATACTTTGACTTTAATATATTTTTAAGATCTTTTACTTTTTATACAGTATTCTGACAAATAAAGTATTTTGATTTTTTTGATCTCATTTGATTTATATAGGATGTTATGTTTTAATTCTGAATTTGACTGTGTTACAAATTTTATTTATTTAGTTACTTGTTAAAGATTATTTAAATTACTATAGTTTTAATTCTTACGTTATAATTGTTAAGTAAAATTTCGTATGCTATTATAGCAAAATATAGAGATCCATACTTTTATGTTACAACTTGTGCAACCTATGTTTACGAATTAATAAATAATTTGAATTTGACAAGAATCTTCGCTTTTAATTACTAGTACAAAAATGAAAAAAAAATAGATCAATCGCTCCCAATTTTTAAGAAATTTCTGGCTTTGTGTCAGTGAAGAAATCCCAAATATTTATCCAATAATTGTATATAGTTAAAGTGGGTAGCCTGTGATGCCGCGTTTATTCAATTCCAATTCGATTATTCTGTATACTCTTCTCGAAGGGCCGATTACGATTCAATTTTCTTTATGCTTACCGAAATCCCTATAGCAGATTTACATTATAGACTATGCGTATTTACCAGAATATTAGAATATAATCTGTGGTAAGTCAGACTTTTGTAAACGTTACCTACCATGAAAGAACGAATGCTCGTCCCTAGGGAAGGGAGACTACTTTTTCTTTCATCCAACAAACTCTAACAAACTCATTACAATACGTCAGAAGAGTTTTTTCAGTAGTTTAGAAAATGTTTAGGAAGTAATGCTACAGTTAGAATTATCTTAGGTATTCTTATTATTGACGTATATTGCCTATGGTATATTCATTCTTAAATTAAACCACATAAATCTTTGAATAAGTTGATACTTATTAAACAAATCAGCGCTTCGAGTTCTCACAGTTGCTTTAGGTTTACGAGATTTAGCTGCAGGTAATGTTCCTAACTTCAGGACGGAGCTTCAAGCAGAAGTTGCGAATTAATTAAAAACAATAGTCTTCCGAGGAATAACTCCTTTCTTACGCCAGCGTTCACTGGTTAATTATAGAGTGTGACAGAGGTAGAGTTTGGTTTCGGTTTTATACAATAATCTATAGGTAAATCGCTTAACCGTGGGGTGGGGCCTGCCGCCAGCATACCGCATGCTCGCCCTCTGACGTCCCGCCCGCGCCTCTCTTGCCGCGCAGGCGACCCCACAGTTAAGCGGTTTACCTATTAATAGTTACTATCTAGTCACCGAACTGTGATGAAATAAAATCATGTAGAAATGGTATTTCATTTCAGTTTAGAGAAGGAACCGATTTAGGTAGTATTATTTCGGAGCGGTGCGGTGGTACAAATTTTGTAGGCATATAAAACATTTCTGATTTTATTTAAAGAGATCAAATCATTGACTTGATGGCCACTAATTAGTCATACCTACTAAAACTCCCTGAGACAACACGTAAATTTCATAGGATTTTTTCTAAAAATTCAAAATATCTGAATCATATTTGGTTTCTTAGCAATCGAATATTGACAGTACAAATGACATCGGGTTTTTTTCGAAACCGAAAGCAAAATCTAAATTCAAATTAGACTCTACTTTTGCAAGAGTTCCCTGGATAATTATGATCCAGCCGCAGGCGTTGAAAAACTGAATCGGGACGGGAGTTCGAAACTGCTCATATCTGCGGTCGCAATGTGGAGTAACTTCACACCATGACTTGGTATCTCTGTGAGTTTAATTGAATAGGCTCCTTTCCATTTTGTTTTACAGATGCTTGACTATATTAGAGAGTACGATATATGGATAGACAATTTTCCGATAGCTATTAATTTCAGTGTTACCTACACTTACCTACTTTACATAATTATTTCATTGTTAACTGAAACTGAAAGTAAATAATTCAGTCACAGAATACGGACCAGTAGCGCCCTCTTCTCTAAAATGACAATGTGAGCACTAACAGCGAGCCAAAGAGTTTTTTTTACTACTAAACCCGCATTTGACCTCGATCTAGCCTGATGGTAAGCGGCGATGAAGCATGCGGGTCCAGTAAATGCCTATTCACTCTGGTCTTGAAGATTCCAAGGTTGTTGGTTGTTGTTGTTGTTGTAGTTTGGGCAAATTAGTTTATAATTTTGACATTTCAATAGCCGTCAGAATGTATGGGGGATGCTCAGAGCGTATGCGCTAACTGAAACTTCCCTAGTGAGCAATCTACATAGGGTGAATTTCAAAATCTTTGATTTTAGTAATATATTTAAGGCGATTATCACACAATATTTATTTGTTTTGACTTGTGATTTTGTCACACTCAACGTTACTTTTATATGAAATCTCTACACAGAATTGAAGTTCTTCTTGTTTCGCATAATAATAGTCATAGGTTTTAGGCTTCATCATCTGTCTGTATTATTGCCTAAATAATAAATAGAAAAGCCTGGAGTGTCTCCTGCCCAGGGGAAAGCATCCCCATCAAGACAGGGAGACAAAGTTCGTGGGACCTATCTCTCACCAAACAGATCTATTTCTCACTGCTTCAGCACTCCAGAGATGACACCGACCGGGCGAGACTTGTTGCTGTTTCGGAGGCGGAATCGAGCCACTGGCTTTGTGCCCTTCCCTCCGACAATCTGGGCACCGTCCTCGATCCCAGCTGTCTGCGTACAGCAATCGGTCTGCGTCTGGGTGCCAAAGTGTGCGAGCCCCATCGTTGCCCATGCGGACGAGACGTGGACCACTCCGGACGCCACGGACTTTTGTGTTAGGAGTGCCGGGCGCCCCTACAGCCACTGGGCCCTCGACGACCTGGTCCGGCGTGCCCTCACGACCGCCTCTATACCCTCAACCCTGGAACCCTGCGGCATGCTGCAAGATGACGGCAAGAGACATGACGGGGCCAGACTGGTACCGTGGTGTGTCGGCCGTGCACTGGTGTGGGACGCCACTTGTGTGGATACACTGGTCACCTCTCACGTCAAGGCCGGAGCAGCGGCGGGGGAGGCACAAACCCTTAAGCGGCGTAGGTATTCACAGCTCAGCGCACACTACGACTTCGTGGCGCTGGCTGTGGAGACTGTAAAATTGGAAAAGACATTTTGACCAGGCTGGTCCTCGCCTCGGGAGATCTCTGAGCTGGCGCGTACATCGCTGAACGCCTAAG
This sequence comes from Hofmannophila pseudospretella, assembly GCA_947369225.1. NCBI lineage: Eukaryota > Metazoa > Arthropoda > Insecta > Lepidoptera > Oecophoridae > Hofmannophila > Hofmannophila pseudospretella. The sequence continues at coordinate 5,468,896 of OX376325.1, forward strand.
CCTAGCCGTTCAGCGAGGTAACGCTGCCAGCATCCTGGGAACATTACCGCATGGGAGCGCCCTAGACGGCGTGTTCGCTATGTAAATATAGGTAGGTATAGGTAGTTGAATATTGTAAATTGCTAATTGTATTTATATACTCGTACTGTATTGTATTTTTACAACATTCTCTGTGTAATTATCCTGTAATATGTATGACATAAAATAATAGAAAATTATATTAAATGTTTTAAACAAACAAAAATAGATATATGTAATTAACTACGGATTGTCTCACTACATACAGTTTCAATTGTAAATTTTAGATATTCTGTGACAGAAGGTTGCTCATTTCCTATTACAAAATGCAACTTGTTTCAAGACGAGCCATCCGGTGGCCGAAGTCAAAAGAAATCATTTGCCTCGGCTAAAGTAATCTCCGAGTGCCAGAGACTGATCTGCATTGCAAATATGTTCAATTTTATTATGAAACTGCAGCCGAGGACTGAATTTAATACGCCATGACGACGTTCCGTTTTATGCACAACATTAACTCAACTTCAGGAACAAGTAGTGATCTCTGGGCTCTATTCTGCATCGTCTCACTAGTGATAAACAGAGCAATTCGCTTCATATCACGAATATCACACTTATCTTATCACAATTTTTTTAAAAACAGCAATTTACGAATCGGATTCGCCCACGGTGGCTTTCGTACTCAAAAGAATTATTTTTCGCCTTGAAAAAATTGGTCGTTTTTTTACACGAACAATGTACCTTTATTCATCAAACTGAAACTTACTTGAACTGAGATGATTTCATCTTCAACAAAAAGGTTTTTTTACTAGAATATATTATTTTCTTAATTAGATAATTTAGGTAGGTAGGCACCTAGAAAAATTAGTACCTAGGTAGGTACTTAGTCTAAGAAAATTTTATGCAAATAATTGTAAATGTGAAAATTAATTAAATAAATGAAAATGTATTCTTTGCTACGTACATACGCATTAGAAATACTTACGAAGATTGTTTGACAAGAGCCAAAGTGACTTAAAAATAATAAATTCTCTTTGAGGAATCGATGTTATTTAAAGTAAAGTAACTTTGACTTGCGTAATGGAAGAAAATACATAAGTAAGTAGGTAGCAATAACTCAATTTAAGGATTTTGATATTTTCATTCGGCACTACTAGTCCGATTTCTGTGACAGCATTTCTCATCATGAGTTTGCTAAGGGATTGGAAGATGTACCTACAACGATTCATGAATTTTTAGTCAAATAGAATATAAAAGAAATATTTAAAAAAAATATTTACAACTTTTCAAAGTATTCCCATGCGGCATCAATGCACTTATGCATTCGATTGAACCAACTATCAAAACATGTGAAAAACAAGGTCGAAAAAATCCGCCTAAATTGGTCTACTGCTTCGTCCGCAGTCGTAAATTTCCTTCCCCGCAGATATTTCTTCAACGTGGGGAACAAAATGAAATCACACGGAGAAAAGTTAGGACTGTAGAGGGGATGTGGTAGCAATTGCACGCCCGAATGGGTTAAAAAGTCCATGGTCCTGGCGGCCGTGTGAGCGGGAGGTTGTCTTGGTGAAAAATTATACCACGCGTTCTGCTTCTCGGACGATCGTCACTCATCTCCTGAAAGGCTTGCGGCAGGCAAACCTCGCTTACCATTAGCTATTCACTGTTCTTCGATCTTCTCGTGAAATTACGGCTACAGACCCACTACGACGGAAAAAAACGGCAATCATTTTTTTGTTGACGTCTCGACCACGAACAACCTAAGTAGGTAAACTGTCTTCTTCAAAGACCCATTCTGTCGATTGTTGTTTCGTAAGCGGATATATCCAAGATTCATCGGAAATTAAGATGTAGGCTACCTGTTGTGAGTTATCTCCTTCGAATTGGTATCGGTTCAAATCGAAAAGATTTCGATTTTCCACTAATCTATCAAAGCTACGCTTAAGGCTTACTAACCCGTTGAAAACCACAGTTCAATCAAAACAGACAACACCCATTTCTCTTCTAAAATTTCAATGAGTAGCACCAACCCATTCGCGTAAATAAAGCGGGAGTTTAATCCAAAATTATCGTCATTTGTCTTCGGATCTCCTAAGGTGCATAATTCAGCGGTAACGGCGAGATCCAACCGTACTTAAAGTGTTAAGCCGTCGTGTGATAGCCTCCATTAATATCTCACAACGCTAAAACAGCCTTTACTTATTCACCAGAAGCGGGTTTATGATGTTACCCACCTTCACTTGATACCTGCGTAATTTAAGATTCTAGATTGCACATTTGCCCGCCGATCCCTAATTTCTAATCCAGGGATTTGGGTCGCACTTTGCTAGTATGTGAACACTCAGAAGAGAGAATGTTCTTACGTCAGCAATGGTGATGTAAGTGTAAACTTCTAAATTAAATCTACCTATGTAATATTACAGTGGCATTACATAATAATTAATAACAAATTAACATACTAGAGTTTTCCAGGAAGCCCTGACACAAGTCACTAATAAAAAAAAAAGTCCTTAAAAAAAACATTTCAGATATATTCCTGAAACTTAATTTAATTTATTCCAAGATATTTATGCTCACTAGTGCTGAAAATATTCAAATAATCATCGAAGGATTCATTAGATTCGAATAACAGACGGATTCGATTCCAGACCGAATAGTGTTGGTTAAATTTCATTAGATCCTCCAAATCATTTTAGATAGACTGTGTTTATTTACTCACAAGTGCTGAAAATATTCTAATAATCATCGAAGGATTCATTAAGATTCGAATAAAAGACGGATTCGAATCCTAGGCCGAATAGTATCGGTTAAAGTTCATTATATCCTCCATTAGGTAGTCTGTTTATTCTGGCTGGAATATTGGAATACTTCAAAACGCATCCTCTAATTCTTCGACTAACTCAGTTAATCGAATTCTGAAAAAAGTATACCTACTTACTTCATATTCAAATTCGAATTTAAGGCCGAGTACATACATTTAAACCTTTACCAACCGGAAACAGAGACAATTAATAAGAACGCTAACTGTACGTATAAACCGTCCCGCAGACCGCGAACAAAAAATTAATCCATGTCAGTGTGGCTACGAACAAAAACGGTAATGTTTGCGCGGGACCACAAATGTGCCAAATAAAGGTCGCGACCGACCGTCGAAACCCGACAAATCCTTAAGTTTTTCCCTTGCCACATTTATTTTTTGGCATCATGGCAACGTGGGAGAGCCCATGACCAATATGAATGTGATACAATTTGTCAGGTTTACGTGGTTATTTGTACGTGAGCGCAGGTGTGGAACCGGGATCCCAGGGCCTGTTCCATGGAATAATAATGACTGATTCGACTTAGAGAAGTCTTAGCGACTTGCTCCTCTGCAGGGCAACACTTAGCCGCTTACCTTGTTTACTTGGATTTCACTTCGTCGACCGCTATTTTGTCTGCATCTGCCAACATTTTCAAGAAAACTCTTTCATTATTTTAAAGTCAAAGGCAGTCTTTCCTTTCACGGAAAGTAGTATTCGCAGAACTCTAGATACTAGGAAATGTATTTGTAAACAAGGTAAGTAATTAGTGTCAGTTTCAGTATACGAGGACCGTGTAAGTATTTGTGATGCAACGAGGAAGAGACATAGTAAGTACTGTTCAATTTCAGTTACATCTTATCGTCTTTACATCTTTTCTACATATTTTTTTCTATAAAATACGAGAACGCTCTTTTATATAACTTATTTATAACTTATTTGAAGTAACTTTATTTGGTGATTTGATTATAATAAAGTGATTGGTTAACTTTAGTTGACTTGACAGTTACGTAAAAGTTTCCATTTAGATTCGTTATGAAACTTTCTTTTATAATACAGAATGAATTAAAAAGTAATGCAGAAAATAGATATTGGAATCAAAAGCGTGCGTCTAGAGGACGTCTGCGACATTTAAATCTGAATTCCCCTACGTAGTTCGTATATACCACGCTCCATATGCCCGGAATTTAATAAGAATTCCACCAAACCAAGATCCTCAGCTGTACTTTAGATAATTTTAGCTTTCATTTCCGATTATATTTTGTCATATTATTCCGGAAGACATTGCGAATCGAGATCGTACGTACGTATTATTTATTGTTTTACTAGCTAGCCCGTGATTGCTTTGTATTTCAATCTGTCTGAATTACGAAAAATGACCTGGGGCCAGATTCTACAAATACAGTTTAATCTCAATATTTAGTTTATATTGAGATTAAATTGTATTTGTAGAATCTGGCCCCAGGTCATTTTTCGTAATTCAGACAGATTGAAACACAAAGTAATCACGGGCTAGCTATTATAGTTCGGTCAAGCCATCGATCGACATGTTCGCTCCTATGTGTTAATATGATGCTAACAGAATACGTTTTGTAGTAAAAGTTGGATAGATACGAAAACGCAATCTCTACTTAATTGAAAAAGAACGACACACGATGTAAAACAGTAGAATTGGGTTCAGTCCAGTATTTGCTATGCAAAACTTGAAGAATATCTATTGAGTTTGGGAGTTTGGAGAGTTAGGTATAAGTGTTAAAGACAGATATCGACCACTTTATCTTCATAAATATCTTCTATGTATATCTTCTTCTTCTTTATCTTTGTTAGTGTTGTTATGAAATATGTAAATAAACAAATAATTATGATTATTATGAAAGATTATCTTCAAAATTGTCACATTGTATGTCACCAATTAATTCTAGGTAGGTACATTCTTTCATTGCCAGAAACAATTAGAAACGTTAAATGAAATTGAAATAGACGCTCTGTTTCCACGTTGAAGCTGTTCGTTAAAATGCATTACGAAGCATTAGCGATAACACTGTTTTTCTTCGCTTTTCTTGAAAAGTTTTCTCTCTAAGTGCTGCTTCTTTGTTTGTAGTAGTATATTTATACCATTAGGTAAGTATATCTATACAGGGTGGAACAGCTGAGTGTTAACAGGCGATTATTTGGTTTGCTGGAAGAAATCTCTTTTAGATATAGGATCACCCTTTCTACAATACATTTCGCGCGCACGAGAGTAGTGTACGCCCGGGAGTCCGGAAAACACTTAAGTCAAGTCAAAAAAGTCAAGTGTTGTACAATAAAGTGTAAATATATTATTTCATCACTGATAAAGATATTCAAAATCTTTGAACTGATATTGCTACTAAATCACATAGTGCAAAAGATGGTAAGTCCGAATTTTTAATTTCTCAACAGGACAAAGTGTCAAAATTGTCATTTTTTTGTGCAGGGACCATTTTTTTGTAACCATACAAAAAGGTCTATTTGAACACTACATTAACGGTAATGGAACTGAAGATATTTGCAAAAATTGGATTGAATAAGTTCATGTTTCTACCTTCAGGTGATTATTCATCACCATTGGTAATAAAATAGAGAGATCTTTAATTAATAATTGATAATATCGTGTAAAAATGGTTGGTTTGCATGAATAAAATCCTGAATGGAGAGCAAACACCTTATTTATAACCATTAATATTAAATTTTATAAAATTTAATTTCAAGTTTCGTCTCACATCTGCCCGAATTTAGATTTAGTTTAGAAATGGATAGGTTGCTTTAAATTCCGTGGGCGTGCATGTCTGGGTGTCGCATTTGGGTTGACTTTGGGGGCATGCGCCTTTATTGTATTTCTACTTCTATTCACTAGCTATTTCTAAGCCAACTTGGTAGGTACGTAGGGGAATATGGTTTTATTAAAGCCTTATAGTGAGTGATTGAGTGAGACTCCTCCGAGTTGAGTTGAGTGAGATCTTATCCAGTGATTTGTCACCGCTTACCTTACTGGGGTTTCTGTTTTTTGTATTGCTCATATCAGAATAGAGGAATGAAATCCAAATATTTTTCCAGTCTAAAAACCTAGCAAAAAAATTGTATTATCATGAGTCAAGTTTATTTTCTCAATTAGAACTCAATACAAAATACAAATACAAATATACTTTATTGCACACGCGGGACAAAAACAAAACATACAACATAAAGAGAGGTACAATACAATGTGCAGAAGGCGGCCTTATCGCTTTAAGCGATATCTTCCAGGCAACCTTCTTCTTTAACCTTCTCAATATATTTTATCATTTTATGCTTTCGAATTGTAATTGCATTTTGAATTATATTCATCGGATTCATAACCCTTTTCCAGAAAATAATATATCTTTCAGTTTACCTCGGTATTTAACCATTCATTTCTCGCATTCTTTCGCATTTCTTGGAAATTCATGGAATGCTCTCAAACGATGCAAGCTAAAGATTTTGTGGTCTGTAAATTTATTTCTGAGAATTGAAAAGACTTGGAAATATCTGCAGTCATACTGCACTCTTCCGAGAGTTTTCAATGGGTAGACAAATAGTTGTAAACCATCCCACTTTATACTCGATTACGCGAAGCAAAAAGGAGGGTTTACATTTTTTTGTTTATGTATTTATTTTGTGAATAATATATGCTCTGAGGTGAGTATATAACTATTAAATGATTATGTGGCTGATGCAAAAATAATCTGCGATATCTTACTTAATATTTATGCCAAATTGCCTAGAGCAATCTAACTTAATACACTATGTTACAGCACTACTCTAATGTAGTTACCTCGTATTTACCACATATTTTCCTAGAAGAAATATAAACGAACCTAAAATAACTTAAATTCGCAGCACTTAAACTGAAGTTACAGGTGAATTCAAATGTAACTCTTAGCTACACCGTCCCAGCGACGGCCGATATAAGTATGAATATTAAGTTTCAGTTATTCCTAGTTATCTTCAGTTTGCAGACCTGTCTGCCGTCACGACCAACTCCGGGCCTTAATTACCCTAGGCGTCTACCGATTAATTCCTAGCGATTTAGTTCTTAGGTCTCGGCAGACCCGACCTTTATGGATCGCCGAACTATTGCCGAGCTTTCAAATCAATCTGTTCGATAGTTTAGCAAATATTGTGGCTCTGGTATTTGAATTGTTGTTTGTTTAATAAAATACGTTATTGGTTTTGGTTTGTTTAGTTTGAATTTTTTAATTGATTATCTATTTATATAGGTCTTATTAAAACGTACATTTGTGTTCGTCAGATCTGGGGTTTTAAGAATTAATTTAATGCGATATAGGTGAAAAGATTGCTAAATCAACAGAACTTCCTCCATGAGCGGTATTAGAAGATACTCGTAAGATAAACCGTTCATCAAGTTCCTGCTCCCTTTTCTACAAATCTTAATAAAACTTACAACTGCATTGAAAGTATTTGAAAATATTTGAGTAATTTTGGATTGTGCTGTGATGTGAACCGTATGTAGGCTTCTACGTAGACTTCTAAAGTTACCTCTGATTATTTTATTATTGTATATCGACATATAAAACTGTAGGTAGCACGGTACACTCGTATCAGAGTAGTTCTGTAATTTATGAGTCGGCCCGGCTTTGTGGTCGTCGAATAAACGCTTTGTTCTCGGCCCAATGTTTCTAAATCACTCGCAGATACAATCGGTAATGTTGCACTTTTTTGTTTTATTTATATCGTAGAGCTTCCATGAATTCTGGCTTATGTGGAATAAACCATGAAGAAAAAAATTTCAGTCGCTTGACTTCTATAGAATATTTCACTCTTGTATTTGCTCTCTTTTTGATTTCATTTGCATGGAGTCTTTTTATAGGGCAACTTCAAAATATACCTAGGTTGTAGGTACCTTACACTCAAATCCATCAAACCGACGTAATGATTAATTAAACACTTCCAAACTTTCTATATTATTAAGTGGGATTATGTACGCGACTGTAACTAAACTGAGACGAGACGTAGTGACTAGGTTATTCAACGATTTACGCTTTATCTCGCAACACGTGGAAACCGCAACAGTAATGCATTTTGCGCAGCGTAATGTAATACTCGTACCCTGTGATATTACTCGCTGTAGACGTCCTTTAGTTCGTAGCGTAATCAGCATAGCTATAAATAATGCGTGGCATATTCGTAGCTCAAACACGCGGCCCGTTTTTAATCAGATTTCTCACTTATAAAACTCGTACCACTCTCGTAGCTCTATCACGCAGCGCGTATTTTAAACTGATTATTCACATAGGACAGCGGAAAACGCAGCGAGTAGGAAGCAGGAGTTTTTAACAGATTTCTCACTTAAACTCGTAGCACTCTCGTAGCTTGATAACGCAGCACGTATTTTAAACAGATTTTTCACAGCACAGTGGAAAAAGCTGCGAGTAGGTGGATGCAGGAGTTTTTAAAAGATTTCTGACTAAAACTCGTAGCACTCGCATATCCGGAACACATTGCGCTTACTTTGAGCAGATTTCCCACTTTGGGGCTCTCCCAATATCAAGCTGAGGGAGATATTCTGCGCTACGTGCGTAACGATTGACCGATTAGCGTTTGTGCTGGCCAACTTTGGTGAATGGTCGATATACGTCGGAATTCGTCGCCTGGAAGCTCATTGGTATGTGCTTTCTAAACGCTATTTGCTTATAGTTCACGTTCACCATTAGTTTTCCTACTTAAATTCGTAGTACTAGTAGTTGCATTTCCATCATGCATCCTCTATATTACTAGAACACGCATCACCTGTTTTGAGCAGATTATACTTCGAATGCAGTGCTTAATTTAAACTTAAACTCGTACGTAGCACTTACGTAACTTGAACACGCAGCGCGGGTGTTAGAGAATATTTACTAGAATAAGTAATGGCATCGATTTAAACCACGGTACATACACTTTCCCAAAAAAATCCTTCGAATCGAATCGAATGGGGTCGAAAAATTCGAATCGCGACTGAAGTTCAATGTGGAAATTAGTTTTCCGATCAAGGACACCTAATACATTTGGCATATCCTTCGGTAATACGCTATTTCTTTCTTTTTGTCTACCTTAAAACCTTCGACCTAATTTCAATGTAAATCTTTCACCCTTTTTTTTAAAGTCCGTGTGCTCCATCTTCGGCCTTACAATCAGGTGAGATTGAGGTAAAACACGGGCTTAATCTAAAAATACATATAGAATGATAGGCACCCTATTGCGTAAGTCTACCTGGCCATGTTCATTTCTCTCTGGGCAACATTTATCTAGTGTAACAAAGAGGGTCGTTAACATTGCTACAGCCGATACGATGCTAGTTCAAACAAATGGTTTCACTTCTTTGTTTTACACGCGAAAGTCTTTGAACTTTCATCAGGATGTTTGTAAAGAGTATTAATTAACTATTCTAGTATATACATGGTGTATCGTTAAGTGTGGCCAGGCGATTATTCCGTAAATATAAGAGATATCAAAAAACTTTAAACTGATATCGAAAGTACATTACCTAATGAGTAAAATGGCATCAATAACTTTTTTTTATATAAAACGAGAAATATCAAAATTTTGACTTTAAACATTCTTGATTCTACCCTTCTCTACACAAAATCTAGGTTCTCTTGTAGTATTTTTATGAATAACATGGTATACCCAACCCATGAGAGCTATTATAGCTCTAATAGCTATAAACTTGACTTTAAAATTGCTTTTAAATTTAAAATAGCTATAAAATTGACTTTAAACATTCTTGATTCTACCCTTCTCTACACAAAATCTAGGTTCTCTTGTAGTATTTTTATGAATAACATGGTATACCCAACCCATGAGAGCTATTATAGCTCTAATAGCCTGGCCACATTTAACGATTACACCATGTATAGAACTTCTTTTTTTCGATAAAACTATTATTGTACTATTAACATCTTTAAGTATACAAAACATCTGTGGGCCAATTAGTTTCATCATAGACACACGGTAAAGTTCGAAAAAGTGCGACGCAGTGATTTACTTTAAGATTATAATCTTCAATTATGTACCTAATACATTCTGAGTCCATATGACAGCTCGATACGATAAGTAGCACATTTGTTTACCCTTAATTAATTAAATAAATAATAAATAAAAAAGCTACTTTTATTATTCTCATCAATCAGTTATGTAAATAAGTACATTTTGAAAAGACTAAACATTAATGAAGTTGCACATTTTAATAATTATAAAAATATATTAACAATTAATTATTGTAGCGATCATGTTATTGTTATGTATACCTTTATACAGACTTAGAAGAAGAATACCTTATACAGGTATGTACTAGTGCGTAGGTACATGCAAGTAAGTATCTCTTTGATTATATCAAACAATCCTATTTTCAGTAACTTGGCAGAACATTCAACGAATAATACAAATCCATTCCTCGAATTTTCTCAAAACATTCAAAACAATTATTGTTTGTTGGATCAAACGACGTATTTAATTAGTCAGCGACATCGAATTTAAATCGAAAACATAATAAACATTGTTTCGACTGTTATTGTTTTACTGCTTCGCTAGTCTAAAATAGAAGAAGCTCAACCTTTGGAGTAAAGAAGTTCTTGCATGAGTAAAGAGTTTTCACTGTAATTCTAACCCTGTATCAATACACAGATGTTAGGGCGTTTTCGGACACGTGCGGGATGGGATTATTCACGCATGCGAATACGGTCCGCATGCATGTTTCTTGATCTCATGATTCTTACTTATTTTTCCTATAAGTCGTATCCTCACCAAAGTCTTGCGATCATTCTATGGAAATAACCACATAGAACTGCTTTCTGGGTAAATTGAATGGTTTGGTTTACCATTGACTTTAACATAATTTTAAAGGTAATATGACAGCCTGCCCGGGGTTGTACCAACCTCAACCTATTTTTCTCACTTAGTATTTAATTAGTCAGTTGAACTCTTATCATCTTATCATAAAACTTATGTTTACCCTTAATCCGAGTGGGCAATTGCTATAACTTGCAGTGGGCAACGACTGCGATGACTGGGCAATCACTGCACTTGAATTTTTTTTAATTTGGTAAAATTAATTGAAAGCTGATTGTTCCTTAAGCGGACAATCACTAGATATATAGTTTACCCTATATTCCCTGAAATGCATGAAACGTCCTTTTAAAACTTCCATAAGTCTCTTATCGTCATAGCTCTAGATAGACTGGAGCAATGACGTAGAAAGGGAAATGTATTTTAAAGAAGACTTGACTTTAATGACGTTCCTGCAAATTATAATATGACTCTAAAACCGCTCCTAGCACCTAAATAGCGACATTCGACGCCAAATGTGCGGATCGGATCTATCTCGGAGGATCACGCTGGCAATCAAATGGATTTGCACCGCTTGTGACCGCAAAGCTTAACGCATTGGAATTGTATTTCCAGCGGAATTTTCCACCTTTCAGAGCTGTTCCAATGTATTTGAATTACGTTAGAGAGGCTACCTAAGAATTAGTAAACAGGAAAGTAAGTTGAAGTAGATATAATCGTACATGAAGGAACAAACCCGCACCCGCCCCTAGCCCTAAGGAGAGAGAGACTATTTTTTTCTTTCATCTAAGATCGTGTAAATATGCAACACAGTCAATGCGTCGCTTTTTTCGTACTGGATGTCTAGATATACGAGCTACTGAATGTCCGTGTCCGGTTTCTCCAGATGTGGTTCTCCAGATGTGGTTGGTTCTATTGCACCTGCTATCCGCTATTGATGTAATTATGTGGGCCCAATCATACCCCGCCGATTAAAAAAATCAAAACCACTCTCCGAAGATAAATTATGTTTGAACCCGCTATTATGTCTCAAAGAACAAGCACAGTTTCACAATTTCGTACGTAGCACAATTTCATACCTACCCATATTCGTCTGTTAGTTTTCAACACGTTTTCAATAACTCGAGCTTTTGTGCCAAACTAGCACGTTTGTCTGAGATCCCGGTGCGTCGAGTTAGTTCATTCTACTCTCTCTCTTTCTCTCACGTCTCTACGTATAATGAAATACATATTTGTTTTCTGCTATTCACTGGCAAACTAAAAATTATTTAGAAACTTTACCTAACCAGAAAAAAATCGGCTTTAGAAAAGTTAATAAGTTATAGAGTTAGAAAAGTTAAATAGTTAATTATATAGAAAGTAGGTACGTAACTCGTGGCTCGAAAATTTTGTATGAACTTGGGAGATGTTTGTATAAATTTGGGATTTCGTGGGGGCCTGGGTTCCCCGATTTGATACGACCCTGACTCGAACTTAGGTATAACTTAAACAGCCAACATGGTGCAGTGCTAATATGATAACTAACAGCCTGTACTTATTCTTATTGTTCAATGGGGTTAATTGACTCTGCACTGACTCCGCGCAAGTGGGAGCATTGTGCACGCTGTCAACTCAGCCACACCATTTCACAGAAATAGAAAAGTAGGATTTCCGGTTGATAACTCCACTGTTGTAGACTTCAGCCTAATCATAAAGTCACCCTGATCATAACCCGTATCACGGGCAGTGAAGTTACGATTCCGGTAATTTAATGCCTTCCCCCTAATGCCGGTTATAATAGATAGCAAGAAAAACTGACACAGCTCTTGTCAAATTTAGCTCTATCTCTCTAAGAGCATGCCCCCATATTTGAGAGCTTTTAACACTCGAAGCATTCCAACATCGCAAAGAGAACTCAAATGCAGCGAAGTGCACACTCAAGTTCTTTCCCAGACACGACGAAATGCATAAAGTTTGGCAAACTGATGCAACTCGAAAGGTAACCGTATTTTACTTGCAATTCTCTAAACAAACATTTGTGATGCTGACTGTGTAAACTCGAAAAGTTTAAGAGATTCTAAAGAATCAGTCATTAGAATTCCAAAAACTAACAAAGAGCAAAAAACTAAGTAGAATCCTTACCAGGTGATTCAGTACCTATCAATGATTGTTCTAACAAGCCACTTTATCCTCTTCACCTCTAGATGTTTTCGAGACAGTTTCATGACTCTTGAGACTACTTTATTTTATTTTATTTTTTCGTCAAAAGTGAAGTGACATTTATAAAGTGACTCATTATTTTTTCCTTTAACAAATAATGTATAGGATTATTTGAGAACAATTGTTGCACACCCATGCAGAAATATTATAATTGGTTTTCATGAAGACCCGAGGAAAACACAAAAGCCCATCTTTTACATTGCATTGATCTATCGCTTACTATCCCATTTTCTTTTCCGTTTTATTCCTGTTTTATGTTGGTCCGCTCTAATCGTCAATCGTAGTTTCCATCGTAAACAAGATGCCGCTTGATTTTACGACAGCGTTATGGTAAATTTTATTAGTGAAGTTTATCCCATGGATTATAGAATATAGATAGGTTACGAAAACAATCCTGGAAGGTACGTAACAGAGTTTTTTAACAAGATGAAAGTTGATCGAGGTCAAATTGACGATGACTCTATGCAGAGTCAGCCTGGGGTGGTATCATATCACCCTTTTACCTAAATTAGAAAATTACCTATTTCTCCCGCAAAGCAGCAAAGCTTATGCCGTGTTCAAACCGAATTTGAAGGGTAAGAGAGTCAGCGTTATTACCGGCACATGAGAACTCCATCTAAATCCTCAAGGCTAACAGTTATCAGCCTGAACATTTAAGTGTGAGTGACGGTAACCACTTACCATCAAGTGGCCCGTTTACTCGTTTGCTAAGCTATCAGTTTTGCCGCGTAAATCGGACTAGTGGCGCCCTCTCCTCTAGAATGATGACGTAAGCACTGACAGCGAGCCACAGGGTTTGCCGTATAGAGCATATAGTTCCATACATTTGACATATCAATGCTCGACTAACGTACGGGAAAATACTCACTTCGCATACGCCAACTGGCAGACGGGGTTTCATATGGTACAACAAATAAAAATCAATCTTTTTAAGTTTAAACATTCGTGTATTATTGTATCTTTCAGTTCCGTCCATAGGACTGAGGGCATTTTACTGTATCATCATGTGGATGATATTATACGCTGAAGAAGATAATCGCATTTTTTTAAATAAGTCTAAATACAGTAGGTACGTAGATGTCTTCTTGGGGGTTTAATTTATTGATGTATTGAGCTTTTTGGAAGAGGTCTTATTATTATCCTGTAATTAACGGATTGATTTTTATGTTTGATAATAGCAGTTCATCTGTAATGTGCCTACCACAAATTACTAATAGAACTGCATTCTTATTGTGTAATTGATAAAGTCATCGATAATGTTCTAGAATGGAAAGTTTGGCTGCATTCCTCCTAAATGAAAATAACTATTAAATAATGATAATGTGATGACATTTTATAGTATATAAGATCCGATTTATGCTAGAATAAGTCAGTCAATAGTAGTTACTAGTGGAGTGGTCATCTCAATAAAGTTCTCTTAAAACTCACCCCGAGTTTAACTGAAAGTTCCCTGCAGAACCACACACATTACAAATTGGCGCAGTCGGTAGGATACCGTTTTTCAAGAGGTGAAGAAAAACCTAACGGAGATCCAGAAGTGGTGCTGAATCCTGATCCAGTCAAGAAGTCAGCGACGCAGGAAAACAAAGTGAGAACTAATTTTTTTTTCTTTTCACATTTTATTTTTGTGTGCTTGAATTTATGAAGTCTTCAGTCAAAATGCCTACTATTACTCTTGAGATGGCCGAGCGCATGCTCACTAAATTTGATGGCACAAAGGCTAAGTTAGCCGAATTTTTGGACAACTGTGATAAAGCAATGAAGCTGGTTGATCCATCCTACAAAGATATTTTGTTTGCCATTATTGAAACAAAAATAACTGACAATGCCAGAACGCTAGTTAGAAATAGAGAGTTTCCAACTTGGGACGCTTTGAAGCAGCATCTCCAAGACGCTTATATGGACAAGCGTACAATTGGCCAAGGTCAATTAGAATTGAACTCATGCAGGCAAGAGCATAGAGAATCAGTGATGTCATTTGGCAATCGTGTAGAGTCATGTTATATCAAAGTGATCAATTCTTTAGACTGTAATCTAGATAAAGTGAGTAGGGAAGCGTGCGTTAATCTTATCAAGAACGAAGCCCTCAGTGTATTTCTAAACGGACTTAACAGAGATTTAACCATTCTGGTTAAGTCTCAGCGACCCGAAACATTAGAAAGTGCAATCTCGATAGCTCTAGACGAAGAGCAACAATTAAAAAGTAAATTAGAAATCGGAAAATTTCATAGCCACAAAAGTAATGCCAATGTTTTTCAGACAAACTTTAAATTTTGCAAATATTGTAAGAAAACTAATCACACGATAGACAAATGTTTTAAATTAATTAACCGCAACAATTCTCAAACCCAACAAAACTTTAATTCACAGAGATTTCAATCTCAACCCAATGGTTATCAAGGAAATCGTAACTCTTTTCAATCGCGAAATAATAATAATTTTCGTCCTAAAAATAATAATTTCTATAACCAGTCTCCTGGTAATGCACCTCATCAATCTAATCAAGGTGGACCAAAGCCTTTAAACAGGCAGGGTCCTCGGCAACCGGCGATGCAGAGGGATACCCAGACCCAAGCCGGATCCATGTGATCAATACTAGTACCGTAACTAGTTTTGTAACAATTCAATTCAATCAAACGAAGAAACCAATTAACTTACTAATTGACACAGGTGCTAATGTCTCATTAATTAAAATTAAGAATTTGAATGAGGAAACGTTTTGTTATCATGATTACCCAATCTATTTAAAAGGCATTGACAACGTTAACAACGACAAGTTGAATCGTACTCTTGCGTATACCTATTTGGATTTTGATTTGAACGACACTAAGTACGAAACATTATTCCATGTTATACCTAATGATTTCCCAATTGACTTTGATGGTATTTTAGGGAACGATATTTTGAAAAACTTGAACGCTAACATTGATTTTGAAAATGACGTTTTGCGAATTATTTATGGAAATGAATTACCTATAAAACATATCGAACGTTTTGACGTACCCAATGATCAATCAGGAGGCCCCAGGTCGCGTGCAATTGATCTTAACGAAAATGACGTTTCTGATTTTGTTTATAATCCCTTTGAGGATCCTGAAATTGAAATTTATTTTGATGAATCATATTTGAATGAAATGTATTTGAAAGAACGTCTGAATGAACATGTTTATGTTACAGACTCTGGTATAAGTCCTACCGAGGGACCAGTAGTCGATAAATATCATGTTGCATTTTCTGAGAAAATTCCCGTTGTGGATTCTGTTGATATTCCCGTTGAGGATTCTGTTCATATTCCCGTTGAGGATTCTGTTGATATTCCCGTTGAGGATTCTGTTTATATTCCCGTTGAGGATTCTGTGAAAATTCCCGTTGAGGATTCTATTAAAATTCCCGTTGAGGATTCTGAAAGTATTTGTTTTAAAGAATTATTCGATAATATTCCCTGTGAGGATTCCGCTGAGTCTTCGATGACTCATGCTAATGTTTTTAAAATGAATTCGAATGTAGGATACCCCTGCATTTCAACTGAAAAAGTTATTTTAAAACCGCGTTGTGAACAAATTGTTGAATTCAATGTATTGAATTATGATTCCGAAGTAGGAATTATTAATAAAATTGAAATAGAAAAAGGTATTTTTATCGCGGATAGTCTTGTCAAAGTTACTAATGGAAAAGTAATTACTTCTGTTTTAAATACAAGTGATAAAGAAATCAAATTGGAAAATATTAATGTCAATATTGAAAGTTTATGTGAAGTTTTTAAAAGTTGTTTGAAAGATGATGAAAACAAATTTAAAAATTCTGCCAATATTAGAAGTATGAAAGCTGAAAATAATAATTGTGATTCAAAGAGAATAGAAACGATTTTATCTAAACTTCGAGTCGATCATTTAAATAAAGAAGAAAAAGAATCATTAGAAAAGATTTGTATCGATTATAATCACATTTTCCATTTAGATGGCGATCAATTGACTTGCACTAATGCATTATCTCATTATATTCCCACCAAACAGGATACCACTCCGACAAATGTTAAAACTTATAGGTATCCCCAAGTTCATAAAGAAGAAGTTGACAAACAAATTGAAAAGATGTTAGAGCAGGAAATAATAGAACCCTCTACATCTCCCTGGAATTCACCAGTATGGATTGTTCCTAAGAAATTAGATGCTTCAGGTGAAAAGAAATGGCGTATTGTTATCGATTATCGAAAGCTTAATGAGGTTACTATCGGAGATAGTTACCCATTACCTAATATAACTGACATCTTAGATCAGTTAGGCCATTCTAAATACTTTACCACCTTAGATCTTACTTCAGGATTTCATCAAATACAGATGGATCCTGATGACGCAGCAAAAACAGCCTTCTCTGTACCTTCCGGACATTACCAATTTAAACGTATGCCATTCGGATTGAAAAATGCACCTGCGACATTCCAACGTTTGATGAATAGCGTCTTAGCTGGAATACAGAATTACAGATGTTTTGTTTATTTAGATGATATCGTGGTCCATGCAGATTCCCTTCAGGAACATAATAAACGTCTCATTGAAGTATTTCAACGTCTTGAAAAGTTTAATTTAAAAATACAACCTGACAAATGCGAATTCATGCATAAACAAGTAATGTACTTAGGACACCTCATTACTAATGATGGTATTAAACCAGATCCCAAGAAAGTCGAAGCCGTAATTAATTATCCGGTTCCAAAGAATGAAAAAGACATTAAAGCATTTCTAGGTTTTGTCGGTTACTACCGAAGGTTTATAAAAGATTTTGCTAAAATTGCACGTCCTTTAACCATGCTATTAAAGAAAGATAATGAATTTAATTGGACAAGTAGTCAACAAGAATCTTTTGAGAAATTAAAAAATGCTCTTAGCTCACAACCTATTTTACAGTATCCAGATTTTGAACAAGAATTCATATTAACTACGGATGCAAGCAGCTATGCCATAGGTTCAGTTCTGTCACAAGGTAAACCACCTCATGATTTACCAATTGCATATGCTAGTAGAACTTTAAATCATGCCGAATCTAATTACTCTACCACCGAAAGAGAGTTATTAGCAATTGTATGGAGTATTAAACACTTCCGTCCATATCTTTACGGTAGAAAATTTAAAATTTATACTGACCATAAACCTTTGACTTGGTTGTTTAATGCAAAAGATCCAAGCTCTCGATTAGTTCGATGGAGACTTTTATTAGAAGATTATGATTATGAGATAATTTATAAAGAAGGTAGATTAAATCACAATGCAGATGCTCTGAGTCGAATCCATGTAGTCAATAAACAAAAAGATACTTACCAAAATTTCTTAAATGAGTTTCAACATAAAGTAATAATAAATAATAACATTGAAGAAATTAGCGGAGATATTTGTGACAAATTAAACGATAATATTTGCATTCCAATCTCATGTGATCTTGAATGTAAGGAGAAATATCAAACAGGAATCTCAGATAAACTTAATCACTTCCACGAAATCCGTCCTACTGACGTCGATGTTAATAACGTCATAATTAAAAAACACAATGACCATTTCATTTACTATATTTGCACTAAACAATATTATTGGGAAAAAGCAGATTATGAAAACTATTTCAAAACCTTGATAAAAGTGCGGGAGCACATTCTTCAAAATAATAAAGGGGAGTGTACATTAAGAATTCCCAATTTATGTGACACTTATGACAAATTAAACTGGCCCAAATTACGATCAATGATTAGGTACATTTTTAAAGATACAAAAATTAAAATTCTTATTTTTCTTAACGATAAAATTAAACCCGATACAGACCAAATTGAAAATATTCTGAAAGAATGTCACTCAAATCCAATTGGAGGACATTCAGGATTCCATAAAACTTATAAAAGAATTCATAAAAGGTACAA
Organism: Hofmannophila pseudospretella; assembly: GCA_947369225.1. Classification (NCBI taxonomy): domain Eukaryota; kingdom Metazoa; phylum Arthropoda; class Insecta; order Lepidoptera; family Oecophoridae; genus Hofmannophila; species Hofmannophila pseudospretella. The sequence continues at coordinate 5,487,637 of OX376325.1, forward strand.
ATGGGACAATATGAAAACTGATATTAAAAATTATATTAAATCTTGTGAGTCATGTCAACGCAATAAACTACTTAGGAAAAAACACAAGATGCCAATGGAATTAACTACTACATCTTCAACGCCTTTCGAGCGCGTAGCTCTTGACATTGTAGGTCCTTTACCCATGACAGAAGATGGTAATAAATTCATACTTACCTTACAAGATGATTTGACTAAATTTTCTCAGGCATATCCTATTCCAAATCATGAAGCAGAAACTATTGCAAGGATTTTTGTTAAGATCAATTGCACGCGACCTGGGGCCTCCTGATTGATCATTGGGTACGTCAAAACGTTCGATATGTTTTATAGGTAATTCATTTCCATAAATAATTCGCAAAACGTCATTTTCAAAATCAATGTTAGCGTTCAAGTTTTTCAAAATATCGTTCCCTAAAATACCATCAAAGTCAATTGGGAAATCATTAGGTATAACATGGAATAATGTTTCGTACTTAGTGTCGTTCAAATCAAAATCCAAATAGGTATACGCAAGAGTACGAATGTTTCTTAATTATGTTTATATTCTATAAATCGGATCTTATATACTATAAAATGTCATCACATTATCATTATTTAATAGTCATTTTCATTTAGGAGGAATGCAGCCAAACTTTCCATTCTAGAACATTATCGATGACTTTATCAATTACACAATAAGAATGCAGTTCTATTAGTAATTTGTGGTAGGCACATTACACCTTCCCCCTAAGATGAGAGAAATAATTGAAAGTTATTTCGAACACAAAAACAAAAAGAATAATTGTGTCTATAACAATACATAATATGACATTATGACATTTTCAACTTAAACATAATAATTATATTGACATAAAACATAAAAAAGAATATAAACATAATTAAGAAACATTAAGTTTTTAGTTTAGATAACCGTGTACTACGGCGTAATGGTGTTTCGTAACTGCCATTTACAATTGGTGTTTGTTCATTTAGTCTTACTGTTTCCAACTCAATATCATCTAATGGTGCAGTTGGAGTAGTAGAATATCTATTGTTGTCTCTGTTTCTCACATTAAATGTTATGCAATTTGTTATACTTGAACAACAATCTGATCTTCTATCAGTCTTACCATACTTATACAATATCCATAAATGTTTTATAAATCTATACAATACATAAGCAGTGATTAATTTGATTACAGTAAAAACATGTGGATAAATACTATTGCCAGTTAATTTATTAAATACATTGTTATCATTTTCATAGTTTTCAGTTAATTTCTCTATATCATCAAGCTTATGGCTTGTCAATCTCAAAGTGTCATGATCCAATTTATATGTTTCCAAAGGAATTAAATCTATCTTAGTTAAATTAAACTTCTTAGTCTTAATACAATCATTGATGTCAAACTGTGGAAAAATAGATACATTAATTTTATTTTCGGTATTTATCTTAAACGTTGTTAATACAGTATTACCAGTAAACATTTTACAATTTTTATTCGAACTAATTATACCTTTATCTTCTAACATAATATCTTTTGGTGGAATAGAATCACATTTAACAGTTACAGGAGTTGGTTTAGGTGTCACAAATAACCATTGATTAATCTTATTTAATTTGAAAAACAATTCACTAGTTAACTTAGTTACTCTTATATTACAAGTATCAGGATTACGCACATTGTTGAGTAAAATTTCGGTTTCACAAATAGGTCTTGAATGAGTAGAATACATAACTCCGTTGCTATGACATAATCTTAAATCATCACTTATAGTTTTACATTCGGATAAATCTTTCATTGCCACATAGTACATTCTGTTTTCAGAGACTGATAGGTATTGAGTACCTTCGTCAGGTAATATAAAAGAATAATAATCATTATTTTTGTAAATAGGTAAACTAATCAACTTATAACCGTCAAACATTTCATTAAATACCAGTGGTATAGAAATAACAAAAATTAATTTTCCATTAATCAAGAAAACGTTAAGGTGTAACACGGATTCTAATTTGTATACTTCATTTACGTTTAATTCAACTGGAAATCTAGTATTCGTAGGTAAATGAGGAATCACCTTTTGAAGTTCGTTTATTAAAGCTGTGGGTGACAAAATACTAGGATGTAACGTTTCGGATTTAGCAAATAGAATAGCATTAATGACAGTAGAATATTCTTTATCTACTTCATTTACCAATAAATTAAGTAATTGTAAATGTTCTTCCATATTTTGTTGCCTTTGTAAAGAAGTTATAGAGTCAGACGTAGTTTTAGTAAAGTTTTCTAATTTTCTTAGATTTTCATTAAAAATCTTTAAGTTATGTTCATAATTAGTGATTGAGGAATTAAAATTCATAATGGTATTCTGCACGACTTGCGTTTGTTGTTTTAAAATTTTAACAAATTCATTTTTGTCTTTATTAACTTGTTTAAGAGCGTTTTCATAATGCTCTGCATCGTAAGAATCTAGGGTACCAAAAAGTGTTTTAAACATATGGCCAAAACCATCAAACCATCCTCGTTTCTTCCTATTGATATCATAATGATTATAGTCAGTGCTTTTAATACTTTCAGGATGACCTATCAAGTCCTTCAAGGTTTCATCCTTTGATTTCAAAATTGTAATGAGTTTATCAACGATTTTTAAATTGGAATTGCAAATAGAAAGATTCGAAAAAGTTTTATCATTACACAAGATTTTTGTGTCACCGTATGTTAAATCTATCAAATGAATTTTATTTTCTAAGTCACTAATTTCTATGTCCGTTACGAGACGCCAAACATTCTCGAAGAATTCAATTTTTCCAATGCTATCGTAGTAAATTCCAGTATTGCTTTTCAATGTATAAGTTTGTATAAGATTCGTATTAATATCACCATTTACTTTTACAAGGTACATCAACATTAGCAGGGTCCACTCTCGGTGTGACATCCTGTAAACAAAAATAATTTAATAACTAATTTGCAAGTTTTAACCTATTATTATGAACTAATTTCCTTTTATTCTTTACTAATATAGTTGAATTACAATTTGAATTAATATCAACTATTTCATAAGGACCTTCATAGTTTGGTCTAAGCTTTTTGCTTTTTCCTTTCGATGAGCTTTCATTTTGTAAGTATACTTTATCTCCTACTTTTAATTTAATAGAGTTATTTCTTTTATCATAGTACTTTTTATTAATTTCTTTTGAATTTTGAATATGAGTTTTTGCTAGCTCATGGGATTTTTGAAGTTTTAATTTTAATTTTTAAAATTTATACTGACCATAAACCTTTGACTTGGTTGTTTAATGAAAATTTAAAATTTATACTGACCATAAACCTTTGACTTGGTTGTTTAATGCAAAAGATCCAAGCTCTCGATTAGTTCGATGGAGACTTTTATTAGAAGATTATGATTATGAGATAATTTATAAAGAAGGTAGATTAAATCACAATGCAGATGCTCTGAGTCGAATCCATGTAGTCAATAAACAAAAAGATACTTACCAAAATTTCTTAAATGAGTTTCAACATAAAGTAATAATAAATAATAACATTGAAGAAATTAGCGGAGATATTTGTGACAAATTAAACGATAATATTTGCATTCCAATCTCATGTGATCTTGAATGTAAGGAGAAATATCAAACAGGAATCTCAGATAAACTTAATCACTTCCACGAAATCCGTCCTACTGACGTCGATGTTAATAACGTCATAATTAAAAAACACAATGACCATTTCATTTACTATATTTGCACTAAACAATATTATTGGGAAAAAGCAGATTATGAAAACTATTTCAAAACCTTGATAAAAGTGCGGGAGCACATTCTTCAAAATAATAAAGGGGAGTGTACATTAAGAATTCCCAATTTATGTGACACTTATGACAAATTAAACTGGCCCAAATTACGATCAATGATTAGGTACATTTTTAAAGATACAAAAATTAAAATTCTTATTTTTCTTAACGATAAAATTAAACCCGATACAGACCAAATTGAAAATATTCTGAAAGAATGTCACTCAAATCCAATTGGAGGACATTCAGGATTCCATAAAACTTATAAAAGAATTCATAAAAGGTACAAATGGGACAATATGAAAACTGATATTAAAAATTATATTAAATCTTGTGAGTCATGTCAACGCAATAAACTACTTAGGAAAAAACACAAGATGCCAATGGAATTAACTACTACATCTTCAACGCCTTTCGAGCGCGTAGCTCTTGACATTGTAGGTCCTTTACCCATGACAGAAGATGGTAATAAATTCATACTTACCTTACAAGATGATTTGACTAAATTTTCTCAGGCATATCCTATTCCAAATCATGAAGCAGAAACTATTGCAAGGATTTTTGTTACACAATTTATTTGTAAATTTGGCATTCCTTCTTCGATCCTTACTGATCAAGGAGCAGACTTTACCTCGTCCTTACTGAAAAATGTAGCAAAGTTATTTAAAATCAAACAAATTAACTGTTCAGCTTATCATCCACAGACTAATGGAGCGTTAGAAAGATCTCATTTAACATTAGCTGATTACCTAAAGCACTACGTTAATGACAAACAAACAGACTGGGACAGATGGATAGATTATGCGATGTTTTCATATAATACTTCAGTACATACATCTACTCATTTCATGCCTTTTGAACTTGTATACGGTGTAAAACCGAATATTCCCTCAAGTCTTACAAGTAAACCTGAATTTAAATATACTTATGATGATTACATAAGCGAATTAAAATTAAAACTTCAAAAATCCCATGAGCTAGCAAAAACTCATATTCAAAATTCAAAAGAAATTAATAAAAAGTACTATGATAAAAGAAATAACTCTATTAAATTAAAAGTAGGAGATAAAGTATACTTACAAAATGAAAGCTCATCGAAAGGAAAAAGCAAAAAGCTTAGACCAAACTATGAAGGTCCTTATGAAATAGTTGATATTAATTCAAATTGTAATTCAACTATATTAGTAAAGAACAAAAGGAAATTAGTTCATAATAATAGGTTAAAACTTGCAAATTAGTTATTAAATTATTTTTTTACAGGATGTCACACCGAGAGTGGACCCTGCTAATGTTGATGTACCTTGTAAAAGTAAATGGTGATATTAATACGAATCTTATACAAACTTATACATTGAAAAGCAATACTGGAATTTACTACGATAGCATTGGAAAAATTGAATTCTTCGAGAATGTTTGGCGTCTCGTAACGGACATAGAAATTAATGACTTAGAAAATAAAATTCATTTGATAGATTTAACATACGGTGACACAAAAATCTTGTGTAATGATAAAACTTTTTCGAATCTTTCTATTTGCAATTCCAATTTAAAAATCGTTGATAAACTCATTACAATTTTGAAATCCAAGGATGAAACCTTGAAGGACTTGATAGGTCATCCTGAAAGTATTAAAAGCACTGACTATAATCATTATGATATCAATAGGAAGAAACGAGGATGGTTTGATGGTTTTGGCCATATGTTTAAAACACTTTTTGGTACCCTAGATTCTTACGATGCAGAGCATTATGAAAACGCTCTTAAACAAGTTAATAAAGACAAAAATGAATTTGTTAAAATTTTAAAACAACAAACGCAAGTCGTGCAGAATACCATTATGAATTTTAATTCCTCAATCACTAATTATGAACATAACTTAAAGATTTTTAATGAAAACCTAAGAAAATTAGAAAACTTTACTAAAACTACGTCTGACTCTATAACTTCTTTACAAAGGCAACAAAATATGGAAGAACATTTACAATTACTTAACTTATTGGTAAATGAAGTAGATAAAGAATATTCTACTGTCATTAATGCTATTCTATTTGCTAAATCCGAAACGTTACATCCTAGTATCTTGTCACCCACAGTTTTAATAAACGAACTTCAAAAGGTGATTCCTCATTTACCTACGAATACTAGATTTCCAGTTGACTTAAACGTAAATGAAGTATACAAATTAGAATCCGTGTTACACCTTAACGTTTTCTTGATTAATGGAAAATTAATTTTTGTTATTTCTATACCACTGGTATTTAATGAAATGTTTGACGGTTATAAGTTGATTAGTTTACCTATTTACAAAAATAATGATTATTATTCTTTTATATTACCTGACGAAGGTACTCAATACCTATCAGTCTCTGAAAACAGAATGTACTATGTGGCAATGAAAGATTTATCCGAATGTAAAACTATAAGTGATGATTTAAGATTATGTCATAGCAACGGAGTTATGTATTCTACTCATTCAAGACCTATTTGTGAAACCGAAATTTTACTCAACAATGTGCGTAATCCTGATACTTGTAATATAAGAGTAACTAAGTTAACTAGTGAATTGTTTTTCAAATTAAATAAGATTAATCAATGGTTATTTGTGACACCTAAACCAACTCCTGTAACTGTTAAATGTGATTCTATTCCACCAAAAGATATTATGTTAGAAGATAAAGGTATAATTAGTTCGAATAAAAATTGTAAAATGTTTACTGGTAATACTGTATTAACAACGTTTAAGATAAATACCGAAAATAAAATTAATGTATCTATTTTTCCACAGTTTGACATCAATGATTGTATTAAGACTAAGAAGTTTAATTTAACTAAGATAGATTTAATTCCTTTGGAAACATATAAATTGGATCATGACACTTTGAGATTGACAAGCCATAAGCTTGATGATATAGAGAAATTAACTGAAAACTATGAAAATGATAACAATGTATTTAATAAATTAACTGGCAATAGTATTTATCCACATGTTTTTACTGTAATCAAATTAATTACTGCTTATGTATTGTATAGATTTATAAAACATTTATGGATATTGTATAAGTATGGTAAGACTGATAGAAGATCAGATTGTTGTTCAAGTATAACAAATTGCATAACATTTAATGTGAGAAACAGAGACAACAATAGATATTCTACTACTCCAACTGCACCATTAGATGATATTGAGTTGGAAACAGTAAGACTAAATGAACAAACACCAATTGTAAATGGCAGTTACGAAACACCATTACGCCGTAGTACACGGTTATCTAAACTAAAAACTTAATGTTTCTTAATTATGTTTATATTCTTTTTTATGTTTTATGTCAATATAATTATTATGTTTAAGTTGAAAATGTCATATTATGTATTGTTATAGACACAATTATTCTTTTTGTTTTTGTGTTCGAAATAACTTTCAATTATTTCTCTCATCTTAGGGGGAAGGTGTAATGTGCCTACCACAAATTACTAATAGAACTGCATTCTTATTGTGTAATTGATAAAGTCATCGATAATGTTCTAGAATGGAAAGTTTGGCTGCATTCCTCCTAAATGAAAATAACTATTAAATAATGATAATGTGATGACATTTTATAGTATATAAGATCCGATTTATGCTAGAATAAGTCAGTCAATAGTAGTTACTAGTGGAGTGGTCATCTCAATAAAGTTCTCTTAAAACTCACCCCGAGTTTAACTGAAAGTTCCCTGCAGAACCACACACATTACACATCGCCAATAACTTCCCCAAGCACGTAATGTTTCGACTTCACGACGAAATGAGAACCGGATACTCGTTCTCCATACCTCGGCAATTAGCGAAATTTTAAACTATTCAACCACCTTATTTAACTAAAATTGCACAATGAAATGTAATACGATACATTTACATATATTCAAATCGCCGCCCCCATTAAAGCCGTAGCCCAAAATCCGCGCAGCTAATTTCTTTGCACGTTCGGCTCTCTCGGAAAGTCGTTCCGTCGGAGTAATTGCTTATGAGTGGAAGAGGATAAACGAAACGAGTTCCACTCTCTGCTGGGGCTCGTAAAATGGACTCAGGGGCTTGCATTTAATTAATACGACTAGTAAAAGTACGTGTGAGCACATCGCACGAAATGGAATCATTCCTTTGACCGCTGAACTGACTCTTCCTGGCGGTGAAACGCTCGCGTCAGCGTTCGCCCAAACGAAACGAAACGCGGGGAATGGCGTATGAATTTACGTGTAGATGAGCTCCTCGCTTCCTCTAAGTATTAGGTTAAATGCTTAACTATTCATTTTCGGTTCATTTACTCTACAACACGTTTTCAAAGGCTGCATTAACCACACAGATGGATGAATGAATGTTGTATACTTTTGTTAGAATGAGTTCAAAATGAAACAAAAGAAACGACAATACCAAAATGCAAAGGGCACGTTTTCTTGGTAATGGTAGAGGGTTCTGATCCGTCTCATTAAAAGGTCTCTTCTAACTGAAGTCGTGACGAGAGAGTAGACGAAATCCCAGTCATTCCAATCAAATTAAAAAATACTGCCATATTCTTCATTCTTAATGTTGGGCAGCCCAAAAAATTCTGGTTACGACACCTCCCATTCTACAAAACATCATGACATAATTATGATCCATGCGCCCAAGAGTTAAGACGTAATTGCTTATCAAAACCAACCACGTTTTAAAAACTTTACTACACCACTCAACTCCACTTAAGACTAGAAATAAGGATAAAATATCCCAGTAAAGTATCCCCAGTAATTAGTCGGAAAAAACTACTTCTAGAGTTACTAATAGCACCGCGGGCTCTGCAAAGGAGAAGTTAAGGTCAATCGTCTTTAATTTAAGTCGGAACAAAGGACGCCAATAATAGGAGAGAGCACGATTACAGTACGACTTTTGTGTCACCAACATCCAGCATCGAAGTTCATAGAGCTTTCAATGATTAAAGCTGGTGTGATCTGTACCAATCTGGTGTGTTTAAAGAGAGTCCCATTCCTATAGAGAACGAAACGTAGAGAAAGAAAAGGGTTGATTTCTGCCCTTACACTTATACGTTGGATTTCTATTTCCCGCAGCACTGCGTGTATGTAATAAAAAATAATTTCAATCATGCTTATTTTATTTTTAAGAGTCAGTTAAGGCGCTTCATTTTTGTAACGAAAATTAAAAATCGAGAGTAAAATAATGTACTCATTACTAGACACTGACTGGTAGATTTTACCACTCTATATCGGGTTAAAACTGACTTGATGGACTCTAAAAAAACCTTAATTAATACTATATAAGATGATTATTATTAATTCCTTTCAACTGAGATTCATATTTATCTACCTATCTCTCTTGCGTTGCGCCAAACAAAGATTTTGTAGAGAGTTATTTAATTTTAACTTTAATTTTGAGGAGGTTAACGCAACTATAGAAACTTCCTTTTTTCCAAGGGTCTTCGTCGGTATGCAAATTGCGAATTCATTAAATAATTGTACGTCCGTTCCGAGTTTTCCTTTATTTATTTTTTTCTTTCATCCTTGTTAGGAGTCTCTTGTCCGCCCGCTCTAATATAAGTGTTTAAACTTACATATAAATATAACTTATACAATTATATTATGAAGAGGGTAATGTGGAAATTTGATACTTTGTGAAACTATTTACCCAAGCTTGTTATATAGACGTGTATTTATATAATGGGCATTTTAGACATTTTACATTTTATACGAAATGTTAGACAATGTTTCCTATCAGGAACACTGAAAAAAAAGTAAGTAAAATACATTTTATTGCACAAATAGAAAACAACAAACAAGTGATAGAAAACGAAATAGTGAAGTACAATTTAGGCAGCCTTATCGCTAAGAGCGATCTCTTCCAGGCAATCTTCGGGCAGAGGAAATTATTTCGAGAAAGAGGTAGTAGGTGTGCAAGCATTATGGAAAACGTTAAATAAGAGAATTTTAAAAAATAGAAATAAATAATAAATAGAAAATACTTCTTTGGTTTAACCATCCTCTTATTTCCACTTGAACCTACTAAAGTTACCTGAATAAAGTTACTGTTTGGTATGCTCTGATTTTTTTAATGAATGAAACAAAAACCACTTGCTTCAAAGGCAAATTTACTACCAATCATGATGCCATTAGTCAGAAAACAGCATAACATAGGTGTAAGTACTAAATTTACACCATGGACAGAATATATATCGACAAACACGTCATATCAGTCTGAAAATGCAGTCACATTCTAATAAAGTTTACCCACTTTTCTTATGAGACGGGAGCAAGTATAACAGATAGGCGGCAATATATCTCTTCCTGACGGATGTCTGCATTTGTCGAGGGCCCCAGGTGGCCCCGGGGCCATATATCAAGGGCCCCACGACACTTTTCCCTGGCAAACTGGCTTACGAACCGTGCAGACGAGATTCCATCGATTGCAAGTCATTGGATATTGGCCGCTGATATTTGTAGAAATGTAGCTATTTTTGGGAATTTTGCAGGAGTTTTCGGATTACGTCAAACAAAACGTAAGTATTTTGAAGTATCTTTGTCTACATAGATTAAAATAAATTGCATTTATTAATTCAATCACGCTGAAGTTTTTTTTATTTTTTATTTATTTACTACTAAACCCGCATTTGACCTCGATCTCGCCTGATGGTAAGCGACGATGAGGTCGACGATGGAGCATGCGGGTCCAGTAAATGCCTATTCAATCTGGCCTTAAAGATCCCAATGTTGTAGATTGTAATATTACCTAGGTACTTACTATAGATATTGAAAAAACTTATGATGATTTATCACAACAGAATATGTTGTGCAGATTTAGTTTCAAAATCATCAAAAATCAAGGATTCCTTGTGGACTGAAGAGTCCTTCTAACTCCGACATTATTTTAATTATAGATTCTCAACGCCTGATTCCATCAAACAGAATAATAAAATGTCAGTCACGCTGGACTTGCAGCTTTCCAAGGGATTTTAATGGTTTCGGTATTTTAACGGTCACTCCTCTGACTACTACCCTGTCGTTTCACTACCAAAACCGCAATTCAGCCGACATAAATACACTACACGTTATGACCTCGTTGACCACTGGCGTCAACACTAGGAAACCCGTCTTTATCACAACTTCCCGCTGCAAATGACAGCCTAACTGGCACTGTTTGCCGAGGCACTTAGGTTCGCCACTTTAATTTATCAAAACTGAGCTATGGTCTTGGATTTAGTGCATGTGTCTTGGTCACTGTGTTTGGTTTGGATATATTCAAGCTTCTGAATTATATTCAGCTTCGAGTTTAACATTTAATTAATAAACAAATTGCAAGGGTAGAACGGCCACCAGGCCACCGCCAGGTGGCTATGGCCATGCGGGAGATCCGGGTTCAAAACCAAGCAAAGCTGAATGAATGCCAATGAGTTTTTCGGATTTTTTCGGAGACTTACGTACATTTACCGACAGCTCTAAAGATGAAGGAAAACATCGTGAGGAAACCTGCATGTCTAAGGAAATGAAAAGTTTCCGAAGGTATTTGAAATCCACCAATCAGCATTGGGCCCGCTCGATGGATCATGGCCCGTACCCTCTTGTGCAAGGGGAGGCCTGTTCCCCAACAGTTCGAATATGAATAGGCTGCTGATGATGATAAAGGTTTCGAACCCTGTCCTAAAGGTTTCTATCTTCTTATAATTCGTATTCCTCATTCCTAAGGGTTCTAAGGAATTAATAACATAGAACGACTATTGTGGCAGATTTAATGGGTGGTTTGCCATTGCCTTCCCCATTTCACACACTGGTTATCTCAGTATGCAGGTTTCCTCACGATGTTTTCCTTCACCTTTGGGAGCAGTCGGTAAATGTATACGTAAGTCTTTCGAAAAAACCGAAAAACTCACATACCACTCCTAGACCTTGGTACATGACACTGCATGGTTTCGAACCCGGACCTCCCGCATGGGAGTCCGACGTTCCAATTAAAGGGTGTACAAAAAAGTGTATAGAGCTGAAAGATGGGTGTTCAGTATCCATAATTGACCAACTTTCACTATGAGGAGAAACCAGAAATCGCGAGAAAAGAACAGTTGTTCCATATACATAAATTCAACCAACGACGTCCTAAGCCGAGGTCCGTACCCGCCTTAGGCAGTCGCTTCTAATAGTAGTTTTTAAGTCCTCCTCTAGGCTGGAGCGCACTTGAAGCTGAAGCCCCCGGTGAAGCTGTAAACGTCATTAGGACCAACAGCAATAGTCAGTACGAAAAAAAAATCAATACCTTACGGCCGAAATGTAAGTATGAAGCAGCTGATTTTTATCGTGATGTCAGTTCTATGGAACCAACGTGAACATTGTTCACACGTGTGTCTGATATGCAGGAGTAGATATGCGGTGAACAAGCTTATTTCAAATTTTATTTTTAATAACGCTGTAGGTGGATGAGGATTGAAATGATGCCATGGAGCTATCAAAAAATTAAATTAAAAATGCTATACCATGGAAAACTATTTTTTTAATTGTTAATGGACAGAAGATGTGCAAACGGGCCACCTGATGGTGAGTGGTCATCGTCGCCCAAAGACATATCTCCACACTATACTAAAGGAGCTCTTAAAGGACCTCTATATTAAAGGAGCTCGTAGCCTAGTTGCGAGCACGGTCCGAAAGTGATCGTGCAAGTTAAGCGACGTTGGCGCGGTCGGTACCTGGATGGGTGACCGCTAGTGGCATATTTCATCTGAGCTCCTCCGTGCCTCGGAGAGCACGTTAAGCAGTCGGTCCCGGTTGTTGTCGGTCGACAGCAGTCGTTAAGCCATGTCAGATGCCTACGGGCGGCCTGAACAACTCTGACAAATAGGTTGACCACTAACCTATAAGATAAGCAAACAACATACTATTTTGTATCCATGGTGTAAATAAGTTGTTTGTTTCTTTATCGTAAAGTAGCAGCACAGAGTAGGCACTTATTAGGTATAGTAAGTTAGTTAATAGATAAGAGTAAGTTAGAAAAATACCTACATTTTATACAGTAAACGAGCAAATAAAAGAAAAGAGAGCCCAAAAACACCGCTAAGAAAATTGAAAATTCTCATAACGCGAAACGGCGACAGAAATGCCAGCGTGAAGTTGTTCTAATAGAAGACCAGAATAGTAACGTTCAATAATCGTTTCCAAATGGAAAATTCCGGATGACTGTTTTCACGGTTGTAAACAGGGTTGAATTCAGAACAGCGAAGGCCTCAGACATTATTAAAATTAGGTTTTATTTTTTTAAATTACGCACTTGAATAGGTAAAGGCCGAGCATGCTTTTAATAGAGTGCGCCATGTTAGGGAATTTTATGTAAACAAATTCGTAGTGATCTCCGTAACGCAGATTGTAAAAGTAACAAGATAAGCAAGGTGGGCCTTAATAAGGTACTTAGTTGATTAGATACCACACGGAAAGAAAAACCTCGTAATAGTAACGAGAAATCAGTACAATTGTTCATTACATGCATGAAATTACATACATTACAATATTTTATGTAATTCTTTTTTTTTTAAATCTGAAATTTTGTACAGCGGAGGACAATATATCGATCATAATATTTCTCGTTATACTATTACGAGATTTTACTTACAAAAAAATATTTTTTAGATTTTTTTACTAATGACTTTTTAGCGTAGGTACGTCTGTACGTATCGAATACAGATTATTATTCCCATATTAAGCAACAAAAGAAGTCTCTCTAATATTTGAAACACTAACAAACAGATATAATGATTTAAAGGTGACCCAGAATCCCTTATTACACCCCTGGCCGTAGACTTTTGGAAAGCGTTCAAAGTGTCACATCACTCCGCGAAATTGCATCGGCTGCCTGATCTGTATTCAAGTAGTCTTCGGGCCATATTTGTTCATAGGGCTCGTGAGTGGCAGTAGACGTGTAATGATGCTTGACAGGGGTGTATCCAGGGTCCAATCTGGACCCCCATCCCAAATAGTACAATAACAATTACTTGATCTACTTGACCTTGACATTCTTCGAGTTGGACGTCTTGACCTTTTACGATCTTGACATTTTCTGACGTATCGCAGCGACGTAGGCAGCGTCCTGGGGACCGTGGGGAGCAATGTCTCTAGGAAAACTTGTTCGTACTTTACTACATTAGTTAATAAGTGTTCGTGTATATTTTTTTTCCATTATTGAAGAAACCAGCAAACACTTTCTCGCCGAGTGTGTTGGTGTATCCAAACCGAGGTTACAAGACCTGAACTACGGAGATATCCAGAACCAAAGGTTCTGGATATCTGTTTTGTAAAGGTACTGGAAGGATCCGCAGGCATCCCTCCAAAAAGTCATAGTCATCAACGGGTGTTAAAATAACTTCATAATTTTCTTGCCCTATTGAATTCAACATGATACTTGTTCTTAAGTATTGTTTAACTCTAAACTAGATTAGATCCGAATCATCGTTATGCTTTCCAAGAAAGGTACCTATAGGTATATATTATACGTTGCTGATTCTGCGGCTGCGATACACTGCCTGCATCTTCGCATTTATTGTCATTTACCAGCATAAAGAAGTGAAACCAATTTCGGAATAAATTTATTTTCTATCTATGGAAGCAACTATTTCGTAGCAGTTAGGTACTTGTTTGCCGTCAAAACTCATATCCCGTACAGGTAAATGCAGAAATGCGCAAAACGCATTCTTTATTCCACGCAGACGTTTTGCGAAGGCTGCCTCCGCTTATGCGGTAACATGGAAATGGTTTCGTTTTTGCTTCTCGCCGACTTTGAGATCTAACAGCTAAAAGACGTGAAATATTTTAGCCTCTATCCACTAAAGCGAGCAGAAGTGGAGCTTTGCAAGAATCTACTGATAGAATTTTTCGATTTTCATATCTACTCTCAGCTTAACTGAATATAAAGCGATTCCATTTGTTGGGAAACCTCTTTTTATGATTTACTTTTAGAATAATTTTGATAGCTTTTGTATTGTTCTTTAATGTCATTAAATTTATCGAATTGGGCGACGCATTTCCTTGAAAAAAAACCCTAAAATAAGTGGCGACCGTGATAGGACATTAAATCAATTAAAACCATGGTTTTCCGAAGAAGAAGAAAAAGACTTTAGTAAATAGTTAACGCTTCCAGCGCACCCTGGTGGGGAAGGTTTTGGGACGTGTTAATTTGGCCAGATATGCATTTAGGTGCCAAATAGTTGATGCCTAAAGTTACTGTTTTAAGGAATATCCAGAACTGCGCTCCTGCAATCTGATGCTGAGATACCTCTCACCTGGCGCCGGAGGATGTTGAGAAACCTCTTTTTATGACTTTTAGAATAATTTTATTTGATAGCTTTTCTATTTTGTTCTTTCGGACAAGCGCTAGGTATAGGTACGAGTAGTTACTCGTACCTATACCTAGCGCTTGTCCGTCCACCAAACCGATTTATGGAATAAAAATACCAATGGACAATGTTTTTAGGGTTTTTTCAAAGAAATGCGTACGCCCCGTTTGATAAATTTATTGACATTAAAGAACAAAATAGAAAAGCTATCAAATAAAATTAGTCTAAAAGTCATAAAAAGAGGTTTCTCAACATCCTCCGGCGCCAGGTGAGAGGTATCTCAGCATCAGATTGCAGGAGCGCAGTTCTGGATACCTATACCTAGCGTTCGTACCTATCCTATAACTGAAAGTCAACAGTCAATCTCTACCATGTCAATTATACAGATATTATATAAATGATAACAGCTAAGTTACATATCCAAATCCAAATGTGAACAGAAATCGGATTGCAGCACTGCTTTTTATAATAAGCGCTCGTTATTGACCGTGCATTGACTCCGCGAAGGCTCCACGACTAAGGAAATTCTGAGCAATGGAATATTACCTAGATTCCCCGTTTTGATGAACTTTGTGTTCAGCTTAATACCAGCCAAATTGGAATAGGTTACCTTTATATTCCTATAAACATTTTGAAGGAATTTCATATAATGCAACGATTCAATAAGGCTTTCTCAACTCGCATAGTTATCCTAAACATACAAAGTGGCTTTGTAGCTACAAAATGCAATAGCTTTGCAATTTCCTCGAGTATACAGGTTGTAACATTAAGAACGGTCAGTATGGGAAAGTCTGAAACTATAAGACATACGAAGATCTGTTCTTAGGAATCATGTCATCAATTTTAGTAACAAGAAAAACTGTATTCATACATTTTTTTAAAAACCTGTACTCAGCCTGGGAATCGAACCCGGTTGTTTTGAAAAAAAATCCAACACTATTTCTGTTTAGATATCGACTGTGTAGGTGTTAAGGAATAAATGTTAGTATGAAACGTGATGTTTAAAATTAATAAAACGCATTGTTTCCATATCTTTTAATTTATTTTAGTAGGTGTTCGAAATGACTACCATTTTGTAAAATACAACATTCAACTCGTTTAGGTAACGATCTTACTATCGAATTTTGTATCTTCAGGTGGTGAATTTGCGTTAAAATTGTCTCTATGGCTGCTTTTAGGTCTTCAATTGTGTCGTAGCTTGTTTTGTACACTTCATCCTTAACGTAACCCCACAAGAAATAGTCTAGTCTAAAATAAATTAAAAGATAGTAATTAATAGTCTAGTCTAAAATAAATTAAAAGATATGGAAACAATGCGTTTTATTAATTTTAAACATCACGTTTCATACTAACATTTATTCCTTAACACCTACACAGTCGATATCCAAATAGAAATAGTGTTGGATATTTTTTTCAAAACAACCGGGTTCGATTCCCAGGCTGAGTACAGGTTTTTTTTAAATGTATGAATACAGTTTTTCTTGTTACTAAAATTGATGACATGGTTCCTAAGAACAGATGTTCGTATGTCTTATAGTTTCAGACTTTCCCATACTGACCGTTCTTAATGTTACACCCTGTATATGCCGCATATTTCAAACAGTGTTTGTAATGCACTGAAAATTTGGCAACAGAATGTTTTCATCGAGAAAGTGCTGAGCGGTTTTGGCCTATGGGGATTGAGTTTTTTTAATGTCGGTTTATAGATGAATTTTAATCAGTTTTAAAGTTTATTGAATGTACTAAGTTAGGTTTCGGTTTTTTTTTGGATTCGAATAGATTGTGGATACCTATATTACTTAATTCAGCTTACTATGGCATCTTTGTTGACTGCTGGGACCTGGTGCATACATTTTCAAACATTTTGATGTTATACGGGTCGTTAGGTCCTCTACCCACAGGACCCGTTTGGACGTCATTTCCTGGGATATCCTGTATTATTATGTATAGTTTTGATATATTATACAATATATTACAGAATCGTCTCAAATATAAAACCAAGCTAAGATAGAGAGTTCTAACTCGTTGAAACTACTGTTACTGGTGTGTGGTCCCACTTTCCTTTTACAACTCCCTGGAAAATAATTTGTTTCGCCAAACGACTGCTCGCAGACAAATGGAGTCATTATTAATGTCTTCTGTTGTATTCAAGTTACTCCAACGAACGATAAAAACAATTTATTTTGTTTAATTTCTTTGACAATTTGAGGAATTTACCTCTCAAGAGACTCATGTTTCAATCTCGATCTAGTAATTTAATAAAAGTTTGACGTGAATTATCGTTAACAAGAAATTAAGTGCGTTGAAGATCTACAATGAATAAATAAGTACTTAAGTGATGAAAGCTTTATCAATAATAATATGAGAAAGTTTTCTATAGGTAGGTATATCTTTTAGAATACACAACTATTTGTGTAAGGACCTTTCATCATGGTTGGTATCCGGCTCGAAGGACTAATTAATTATGTATTTAGGTATGAATCTTCTTTTTGAGTAGGAAAGTAAATATAGAAGTTACCCCCAGACACCTCCCGAATAATCAATTTCTGGTATACATCCCGGCAAATAAGTTGAACAAAAATGGCGGATGCGCATGACAAATTTCGGGTCTCAGTCGATGTGCGGGACGCGAGGGTAATTTTCCAATGTACCCTGCACGGAACGACTGCCATTTTTATTCAACTTATATGCCGCGGATAATACATCCTTAATCTTAAATGCTTCTTATCATAACCTTTTATTCCATATCCTATCCTATGTGCAACTCCCGATAACTTCCAACCTTCCTCCAACGAAGTAATTATCCTAATAAACTGCTCCATACGAGTTATAGCCGTATTGTCCAATATTCATGTCGATTAGAGATAATATCTCGGGCCAAAGGGTCGTTATTAGGGGTCGGAAACAAATCATACTACGTGTTCCCGATAAGCCACAATAGTTATGGAAATAGACATGATTGTGCCACAAATAAAATGTTATTTCACATTGTGGGACAGCTTCGTACTTTGTGAGACCTTGGGACGGGATCGGTCGGCGGCATTATTGTAATCATCAACGTATTGTCATGTTATGACGCTATGTCTGGATCTCACTATGGTCACTAGTCATCATCATCATTTGGCTGTAATTTGGAGTCTTGACATTTTACTACATTGATATTTCCCGAGGTATCGTTTCTACCGCATCTTTCCTGCGATATCTAGGGCGCCTTACCGGGAGACGTCAGATACGCTGTCCTCAACACCCGATCCTCTTTAACCTACCCGAGCAAGAAGTCTTTCAGCTTTAGTTTCGACGATAATTAGTACTTAATTGACAAGATGCAGCTCAAGATATTGGTAGTGAAGACCAAGGTCCAAATCGGGTCTTTGCGCCAGTGGAGTAAGTAAATGTAGGTATTTCAGTCTGACGCTGTCTTTATGAAAAAGGATTATTTATACTATCTCTTGAAATCCATAGATTTCATCACTACAACCGCTCAACGACCAATAGACGGTCCTATAACGTGTCTTTTGTCATCCATGTTATAATGTTACTAACCGAGGTTACTACCAACCAAATTAGTAGTAGCTACCAATAGCAGAAAACTTCACTCAGAAATCCTAGACGTTAGGTTTTATTAGTTACCCCAATCACTTAATTAACCTTAATCGACTATGTTGAGCCGTCCTAAATCCAATCTCCTAAATATTTTTCTGGCACAGATTTCAAATACAGAACCTATTTTTAAACATTTCTGCGAGCAACAATTACCGAAATAGAATGTTTTGTTTTGTTCCCGTTTAATACTTGTAACGTAACAGGAAAAACGTTTCTATTTACCTAAATAATTTTCCAATTAATATACTTGCTTACCGATCGTTCATTTCCGTTTTCCATCCATTTCGATACCTACCTTTTTGGGCATCCAATTATTTAAAATAAATAGAGGCAGCACAATATTATTAATTGTTATCTTACAATTAAATAAGTTGATTGAGATATTTTGAAATGTCTATCGGTTAAGTATTAAAACAGAAAATGGAGCATCACTAATTACAAATTCCCATAAATTACATTCATGCTCCATATTTTTTTTGTACCTAAATAATAATTATTTAGGTACATAATGGAAATACCTAGAGAAAAGTAGCTCATTTCACTGAACTTACTAATTATAAAACAAGACATCGTTCACTTGAACAACACACGTTTTATAGCTAAGAGGTATCTCTTCCAGACAACCTTTGATTAGAGAATTTGTTAAAACGAAGATACGAGTATACCTATAGGAATAAAGCACATAAAACTGTACAGTCAGCAACTTTTAGAGGTAACCCAAACACATTGGCCCATATTCATATACTTGTACACATAAATAAGCAGTAAACGAAACTGTTTGGTGGAAAAATGAAATATGACCGCTATAAAGTTGGAAATAATACTCGTATTTCGCTCGCTACAGCTCCCGGAGGACGCTTTGAGCTGGCTCGGACGAAATCCCTCTAGCTTGTGACAAGTCTAGGCTCCTTTGTCTCAGAGAAAGCGAAAATAGGAGCAGACAACAATATAATTCAGTCAGAATCATCATTGCTTTAGACTGCTTTTTTTTTCATGATTGACCCCGCTAGTGATTTCCACTCTGCAATTTGGCCAATGACCGTGTTAGAATCTTGTAAATAACTCGAACGTTTTGGCGTCTGTTTTGAAAACAGTTTACCAACGTCGAGATTAAGAGAGTCGTGCGCACTAGAAATGCCTAGTGTCTTGCATTCCAAGTGCAATTGGAGTTAAGGTTGCCGGATCCACACCATCTGTAGTATTTCACTGTGTTATGTAACGTTCACTTAATACGGACGATTTTTAGGTAAAATACACTAGTTTTTTTTTATTTACAAAAAATAACCCAAGTAAACTGTTTTTAAACAATAAAATAGGACGAACACGCCATTACGGCATGAACACTACAACATAACCCCTTAGTCTGCTTTACAGGTGGCTATTAGTTTTATATTTATGGATTTATGAATGAATATGGTGTGTTTGTAAAAAAATGGTTCCAATACCTATAAAAGTTCCAATACACAAGATGATATATGTACCTAGTTATAATAAAACAATTTAAGTTCTCACCATCAGTAACTTAGTCCACGCTGGACATAGACCACTCCCGGGGCGCCACTGAGCCTGATTCTGATCTCACATTGCGCAGATCGTTAATCCAGGAGCTTATCCAGGGGGCATCTCAATGGACAAATCTGTAAGTTCGTAATCATTACGTACTTTCTTGCTTATCGTATGGTTAGTGGCCAACCTATTTGTCAGAGTTGTTCAGGCCGCCCGTAGGCCTCTGACATGGCTTAACGACTGCTGTCGAACGACAACAACCGAGACCGACTGTTTAACGTGCTCTCCGAGGCACGGAGGAGCTGAGATGAAATATGCCACTAGCGATCACCCATCCAGGTACCGACCGCGCCAACGTCGGTTAACCTGCACGATCACTTTCGGACCGTGCTCGCAACTAGGCTACGAGCTCCTCAAGTATCATTACGTAAATACTTCATGATTATTAAGTAGGGCGTGATACCTACATCATTGACACTTAAATAAATGTCAATATTAAATTAAATAATGAAAAAAATAATTAATTAATTATTTAATTTAATGTGTCGTTACGCAAATGCGTAACGTGCGTTTTTTTACCCAAAGCAACGAGCTTATATTAGAAAAAAATATTTGAGCTTAGGTTAAAGACCAATTCATAGACGTACTCGTAGGTACCTATTCACATCAACCTACGTAGTCGACCGACAGTCGACCACTACCTAAAGTATACCGTGTCAAAATTCTGTTATTTAAATTTGAAGTCTATTACGAAGACTTTAAGGTTCATTTCAGATTGCAGAAATCTGACAGATGGTGTACATTAGCTAGAGGCCGACTTTACGTAGTATCTACTAATATTTCCACGTTCAATTTACCTAATCAAGTAGTTAGATTGCTTCCATTACTAATTAATTAAAATAGTATAAGTGGCACTGGTACCTACTTCGAGGATACTTTAACTAACTTGAGCTTACAAGTCTTATGACTGCCAAGTTTGAGACTTTAGTGACTTAAATGACAGAAAATCACCTTTGAAACATAGTGAAGTAAATGTCAACGATGTAATAGATACCTGAATCAATACTTAGCGACGACGAATTTTCAAGACAAAGTTAGAGTTTGAGTCCACTTCAAAATTCGAAAGTTCCTGCTTCAAAGGAGAGAGCCATTACTATTTAAGGAGAGACTTCACTCGCAGGTCGCAGGACATAGGGTGTTCAATGATGACTCTCAGGTATTACAGGACTCGCAAGTATTTACTAAAACAATACTGAATTCTTAGAATTTTTAAGAAGTTATTGTAAATAAGAAAATAAATTAGGTAAATCATAGAAATCGGACTAGCGTGCTCATAGGGTGAATTTCTATATCTTTTAAGTAGGTGTTTTTTTCATATTCAAAATAATTGAATTTAATTACTTAGATACCTACTATTGAAAATTCACAAAAATTTTAGATGAAAAGAAAATTCTAACTCTCCCCTAAATGGGCGCGGCCTTACATCTTGACAAAAACTATGATTTCACCCATCGTCAGTAGAAAAGAGAAATGCTAAAGCGCCATATGGGCAAAAATGGGTTATATTTATTAGGAAAAAACGCTAAAGCACTGTATGGGCAAAATGATGGGCTATATGGACAAAATGGGCTTATGGCGCTTTAGCGTTTTTTCCTTTCCACTGACGATATACGAGTATATCTCATTTTTTGCCCATATGTCGCTTTACCGTTGTTTCATTTCCACTAACGATATCATTCACATTATATAATCCGGTATTTAACTAAAAGTAAAAACCCCCTAATTATACCTATTACAAAACACCCTGGATGAAAGAAAAATAATCTCCCTCCCATAGGCGTTCGTTCCTTCGTTCAAAACACGATGCACTTTCCTTGCACTAATTGATAATTGCTGTCTCACCCGATCCGCCTTCCGTCAAAGCGAGCTAACGCCTGCAGCCCGTTCTGCTCACGACGCGACGTCGTTATTTGACTAGATGCCTAGATTAGACTCAGAGGAAGCTGAAGATAAATACACCAGCTACAAGTTGGACGTTGATAATTAATTCGTATTTAAGCGTGGCTGTAACAGCAACTTACTCTCAGCGCTTGAAGATCCAATGCAGTTTAAACTTTAAACCCAATAAATATCTACTCGTTTTTAAAAATAAATAATTAATTAAACTTAATTAATAAGTACGAGTAACTTGCGTAAATTGTTGTTATGACAAAAATGTTATTTATTAAGTAGAGGCACTGATTCTGGGAAATAAATTAAAACTATTATTACTACTAAACTAATAAAATAAAATTAAAACTTCGCTAAATGAAACCTCACTCTTACACCGATTGTGTAATCGGTGGTGGTGGTGAGGTTGAGTAGGTACTTACTTAGTACTTACAGCCAAACCTAAAATTAAAACAAATTTTTAAAATAAGGTAAAAGTTAAATGAGTGAGCATGGGAATTGCATTGTTTAAACTTTAGGTTTCGCTGTAAGTACCTACTAACTATAAGTTTTCAAAATTATCCAAGCAATAGGTAAGTATACCTAAATGCATTTCCGAGTCTTGTCTCCCACAGCAATGTGACTCGTATTTCAAAACTCCGTCTGTGAGTACTATTTAGAATTCTGTCTCTATGTTAGAGGCATCGGTTGAACGAGTCTTTTCAAAGTCACTCTAGCCGAAATTGTGGATACCAGTATTCGCTCCGACGCTATCACGAGCCCCGAGAGCTCAGCGTATGAACATGATCCGCCGGAGCCATTGACCCAGATATTTTGCTTGATTTGGTATGGATATTGTATGCATGAGCAGAAAATTACTATAGAAGCTGTATGAACAATTAATGCACAATCACAAATACAACCCTCCAAAACTTGTGTGCCATAAGTTTTCTTGCCAAGTAGGATGTAAATGTGAATTTCGAAAAACTAATAAGGTTAAGTATTTATTTATATG
This sequence comes from Hofmannophila pseudospretella, assembly GCA_947369225.1. Lineage (NCBI taxonomy): Eukaryota > Metazoa > Arthropoda > Insecta > Lepidoptera > Oecophoridae > Hofmannophila > Hofmannophila pseudospretella. The sequence continues at coordinate 5,510,806 of OX376325.1, forward strand.
TAATGTACTATATTACTGCTTATACATCTAGATAAATATTTACGTTCCTTGAAGTAGGTTTGTTGTTGTTGTTGTTGTCCTATGGTACCCTGGAGGTACTGAGGGCCTCCACGAATTCTCTCCACGCAGCTCTGTCCTGTGTTGAAGTAGGTAGTAGGTAAAATCTTGAGATTGTAATTAACTGTATAATCCCTAGAAAAAGTACCTTCTAAGCCACATCAAAAGTATTAAAAAATACATTCCTCTTTTAAATGTCAACATTTTTATTACAATATACTACAAGATACATTAAATTACAACACTAAATAAGTATTTAGAAACTATTTTGATTTCGCTTGAACATTTGACAACTTTGTAGGATCTAATTTGTATGTCTTTTGCAGGGGACCTTTACCAGCTTTAGTGAACATCATTTCATCTATTCTTTGCCTTTCAGCTAACTCTCTGGAAATTTTCATATTTGTCCAGGAGTCCTTTGCGCCTTCAACAAAACCTTTCTTCTTTATCGGCAGGTTGTCTGGTGTGTGTTTCAACAATTTTGGAATCTTGAAATAATCCCTGACCCCTGGTACTTTCAGTACACCCACTTGTATCAGGGAGATGAAGTTAGTTGAACACCAATACACAAGGATGGCACCTGGGAAGTTAATTGTGAAAGGGATCATGATCAGTGGGAGGGCACGGAGGAAGTACCTCATTAGCTGCATGTTCTGAGCATCAAGACGGCCACCATCTACTCCAAGCTCAATAGTTGCCCACATTGTAGCACTGGTAATTAGTGGCAGCAGGAAGTACTGATCAGGCACTGTCAAATCCATAAACCATGCTAGTCCGCCATATGTCATGCTCTCAACTGGACAATTTGCCATACCTCTTAAACCCATGAAGAAGGAAATGAAAAGAGGCGCCTGCGCCAAAGGGACTAACATATTCTTTAAAGGGTTCAAGCCTTTCTCCTTCATAAATAACATCATCTCTTGGGCGTAGCGGGCAGCTTCTAACTGATTGCCGGTCTGCCTAGCTTGTGTCATTTTCATTTGCAGCAATTGAATTTCTGGAAGATTGTTGTTCATAACGGCAGAGTTTCTCTGAGACATAATGACGAGTGGAAACATAACAAGTCTCACTACTACAGTGCCAATAAGAATTGCTCCCCACCACGGCACATCGAGGCTGACATGTAGATACTCGAGACAATTCTGTACTATGCCCACGGGACCCCAGCCGCCGAGTCCTAAGCTAGCAATTGTAGGTTCACCATTTGCAGCTAAAGATTGGACTGTCTCAGTTATTTCGCTAAAAGTCGATGGGTCCGGCACTGGCGGCGGTTCTGGAATATTCTCCACCACATGAATTGTTTTTCCTGCATCACTGCTGCCAGTGGAAGCAAATCTTACAGGAGATGCTGATGAATAAAGAAAATATACCTTCGCTTTTCTAACCTCAAACTTCTCACAAAACAATATTTGTTTTACGGCACTTCTGCACCCTTGACGGCTAAGTAACTTGAACATTGTGGAAGAAAATGCACGTTAAAATTGCAATCGTGAAATCGAACGAGTGATATAAAATATATTTTAGGAATATTTATTTTAGAACAGCACATCTCCACTTTGCGGCTGACATTGACAAATTAGGGCTGTAAATATCGAATTCTGTTGTTCGATATATCGTTATTTTGTGGCGATATAAAATACCAACTATCAAAACGTATCAAAAACGATATTTTTTCCATAGAAACACCAACCGACCCTATTTACTACTCAGTGACTGAAAAAATAAAAAGTAACTTAAACTTGGTTGGTCATCAACTCATCATTCATATAACATCAACGATTCAACGCAATTGTAAATGCAGAATAGTGTTTTGTTTTGTGTAGTCATGTCCAGTGTGATATGAAGTTTTTTAAAATACTGAATTTGGAATATGTATAGTAAACTAGGCAGAGATGACACAATTTTTTTACGAAACTGACTAAAGTAGATTTTTTTATTAGACGCACTAAACTGATAGGTGCTAATGTCACTTTGTAAAATAATGTTGCCATGTTTAATGTAATAGTGATGCGTTCAGTTTACTTGTGAATCATTTCCCTTAAATCACCCAAACAGTTGGCCAAAAAGATAACGTTAAATTATATATTGAAAGAAGATGGATTTTGCTCCCATACAAAGTGAGGCTAAGCGATTTAACTTTTTAATTTACAAAATAAAATCACGACATTACTTCTTTCTTCACAACACTATTTTTATTTCATCAAAAACTGGTAACACAGGAAACGTCTGTTTAGTCCGTCTAATAAAAAAATCTACTTTAGATTTCTCCGGTATTGTTACCCTACAAAATCTTACCGATATATCAATATGTCGTTGCAATAGACTTGATATCAATATGTGTACATATCGATACATTCGGCACTTCTGCATCCCTATGTCAAATGACAACTGTTGGCATTATATTGCCATAGTAAAATATTAAATAAATAATTGTCTCTGCCCCGATTGGAAGGATGGTTGGATGGGACTTGAAAGGCCGAATCAACTTGAACGTGTAGACAGCGTTTATGTTTCAAAATAAAAACAAGCAAACCACGTGCTTTTATGGCTGCTTTTTATAATTTTGCACGTTAACGGCACGTTTTACCGTCATGATTTAACAGGGAAGTAAAATGTATGGAAATGTATGAAGACGCTTTTAAATTTCCGTCGACGGTAACGACGACGGTATTATCATTGGCGTGGCACACCTAAGCTCCCTGTCAAATCGTCACGCTCACGGCAAAGTTGAGAGTAAGTTGTAGTGGTAGTGTGTACCTGTAAGAATATTAAAGGTGTGTGAGTGAGGCCGCCTTCGCGCCTGCCACCTACCGAAAGATAAATTATAAAAGCGTTAACTGTGGACGTGGACGATAAAATTGTGGACGGTAACGGCACGGTAATCTTAAAAATGCCCAAAGTCAAATTTTGCCTTTAAAAAAAACTTTTAAATGTTGTGGAACGTGTACTTATGTGAAGCATTGGAATTACAAATTATTTATTTTGTGCGATGCAGACATTAAAATAAAAAGATAACCGTAATATATAATCAAGTTAAAAAGTAAATAAAGAAAAATAATGGCTCACATATCTTATCCATTCAAAAAAACAAACAAAACCCTTTATCAAAAACCAGCCTCTGTGCTCACAGAAGATTCGCTATATTGGAAAAAATTGGGGGTAAAAATATTTGTGAGATGTTGATATATGTATAACATTTGTTTGTATTTCAAATTAACTTCATAATATTGTATGTTTTCAGTTACCGGTATTAGTAAAGGAATTCGGTGCAATCGACTATTTGGATTTCAGTCCAGTGGAACCACATTATTTTGCTGCAACATGCTCTGTTAGAGTTCAGGTAACCTCAATTAATTTATATTTATTTCAAATACACGCAAAAATGTATAAAAATCAGACCAAACAAATTGTGTTCAAGAGTGAAACACCTGTGGATCTCTTTTTGAAAATTTCTAGGATCAAATTATAACCATTTTCATCATTTATTTTTCAGGTGTATGATCCAATAACAAAAACAGTAGCAAAGAATATCTCAAAATTTGTGCGAGGAGCATATGGAGCATCTTTTAGAGCTGACGGGCGTCTATTGGTGGTTGGTAGTGAAGAAGCAGCAATCAAACTCTTTGATGTTCAGTCTAAGAATATCCTTCGGGTGTTCAGTGGACACACTGGTCCTGTAAGTAATGGCTGGTTTATATTGGTCAAGCGTTTAGCGAAGTGCGTTAGGACAGTGACTTTTTTGTCACTGGCCAGGCAATCTCCATACTCTCCACTGTCCTTGCCACTTGCACTCGCTACTGTCCTAACGCACTTTGCTAAACACTTGACCAAATGTAAACCAGCCTAATGGCTGGTATATACTTAATGTCTAATGACATTAAGTATATTTTTTTAAAGTATGTATAGTTTTTATAAGTGTATTTTTTTAAACAATATTTTTTATTATTTCAGGTGCATAGGACTTTTTTCTCTAAGGATCAAGTAAAAGTAATCAGTTTCTCAGATGACAAATCAGTATGTTTGTGGGATATTGCTACAGAAGAAAAAATTACAAGCTTCGCAGAACACACAGACTATGTCAGAGCAGGAGCACCAAGTCCCATATCACCGGATATAATTTTATCAGGAGGTTATGACCATGCAGTCAAACTTTATGATTGTAGATCTAATGAAACTGTACTAACTGTAAACCATGGTAGTCCTGTGGAATCTACTCTATTTCTACCATCTGGGGGTTTATTCATTAGTGCAGGAGGAACAGAAATTAAAGTATGGGACATATTCAATGGAGGAAAATTATTAGCAAATATTTCCCAACATCATAAGACAGTTACGACATTACGGCTTGCAAGCAACAATAGTAGACTGATGTCTGCTTCACTAGACCGTCATGTGAAGGTATATGACATATCAACATTCAAAGTTGTTCACAATATTGACTTTCCTAATGCAGTGCTTAGCATGGCTATATCAGAACATGATGATGTCCTTGCTGTTGGCATGATCGATGGAGTCATATCCATAAGGAAAAGAGAACAGCCGGCCCACCGTTCAGGAGAAAAAAAGGGCTTATTCAAATTTGCACCAGATCATGTCCAAATCCATACATCTGGTGTGGATACAGTTGTATCAAAACAAAAACTTACATCAGAACCTGAAGCTGACAAATTCCTAAGAAAGATGGAATTTAGCAAAGCACTGGGTGTTGTCCTTAAAAGTTATACGTCCACAAAGTTTCCTGAAAAAACTGCAGCTGTAATACAAGAGATGCTCAGAAGGAAAGTTCTACATCTAGCCATGTTTGGATTGGAAGAGAAGCTAATTAACTCATTATTGAAGTTCTTTGTGAAAAATTTAGGAGAGACTAGATTTACTAGAATAGTCATTGATGCTGCTAATATATTTGTTGATGTTTTCGAGAACCAAGTAAAATTTTTCTCTGAGCGGAACTTGTGGCTATACACAACATTACAAAAAGAATTAAAAGAGGAAATAGATGTGTGTAAACAAGTATGTGAATTGGAAGGGGCAATTGGTTTACTGCTGGCTGGTGCTCAAGTCACCTCAAGTAATACTTTAGAATTAAGTGAAACTTTAGCGCCATCATCTAAAGCACAAAAGGAAATTGTAATTGATGTCTAAATAAATAGGTACCTATAAGTAGGTATGGAATAGAATGTTATTTTATTTATTATGACAGCCTCAATAGAGCATAGTTAATAAATCAGCAGAATAGACGAAACTCGCAATCAAGAAACCTCCAGTGTGAAGTTCCTTCATGGAACTACTGGAATCACTCAGACGGACATCGCGTACCCTCGCTGCCTGTCGGACAAATTAATACAATTTCCTAGAATATCCAGTTACATCGCTAGCCAACAGACCTATTGGTTCCTTGAACCGGACTTGGTCCAGGTGCCTTTTTTGTAACTAATGTTCATCGTAAGGCCCGCTTGCGCGAAAATCGTATTGAGAGTTAATCCGACAGTTTGTGCCTAACCCGGGTTAAATCACAAAAACGTCTTGCACCAACGCATACCAAAACATTTTGTATGAAAACCATAGACAATCCGCGAGTTAAATTAGGTTTTAACACAATTTCGCGCAAGCCACCCTTAGTTATCTCTAAGGATTTTCTACGATACCATGACTTGTGAAGACATATCTTCTATAAGTTCGTTTCGTAAAAAAATCAAAATAAAACTACAGATTTTTTTATGATTTTTACCGATTTCCGAGATTTAGTTATTGGTACTGTGGCAACATTATTGTTGCCTATGGTTCTACGTGAAAAGTTTTTAATCTATGGTCGATTGTCGGACGAAGTGAAAATGACGTTCGGACGTTTTATAAAAATTGTGTAAACGGCAAACCACACTTGTACTTTTTACTGTGCTCCGGAATGAAATGTTATTTGGATTCCGAGAAAGTAATTATCGACCAGTGTTTTATCAAAAGAAATGTGATGGATGATTTTCGTTCAAATTCACCTTGATATCTTTAACAAGTCGTAAGTTCACTTCAAGGGTTTCTTGCATGTTATTCTCGATATACCTTTATTTTTTAATGTAATCTCACCTTGTTGTTTATTCACTCACGCGTTTTCTTTATTTTTTTAGAAAGTGGAATGTTTTTGTCATTGCGTCGTAGTGATAAAAACAGGTTATGTTTTTTGCTCAGGTCTACCCTTAGTTGTGAACAATTATCATTTTGTTCAGGTATTCGCACAAAAATCGAATAAGGAAAGATCGCGATGGAGGAGCGGAGGGTGGCAGATTACTTTGTGGTGGCCGGACTGCCAGAGATACCTGAGTTACTGGATGATTCAGACTCTGGGCACCTGAAAGGGTACACAACTAAAGCACCCATTACGGATATAGGTACGTATTCAAAAGAATTAAGAGCTTATTAAACTTGACTGAATCCAGTAGTACATGTATTTAGTATGGTTAGCCTGTGAACAGAAGCCCTATTTAGTTGACTAAATCGTTGACTAAATTTAGTCAAGTGTAATATGCACATAAGACTGTATTATGTGGGTAGGTAGATACAAATATCATTTTATTTGATGATACTTGCCACCTTTTGGTAGTTTATAACCATTGTCAAAATGTCACCATGTTACTGGAGGGTTTTCGATGCACTGCTAACCTTGTGGACTTTCGTTTAGTGCCTAATGGTTGTCTTACCCTACAGACAGTAATAAAGCAATGCAAATGTTTAGCTTTTTATTTATGAATGGGTATGTAAAACTGGTAGCCTTTTGGGCTATGCCTAATTTCAAGTGTCTATATGAATTAGTAATACCGTAGATACATTAAATGAATAAGTGATTTATTGTATCAGTGTTCTATTGTAATTCTGTATCAGTATTATATTTAATTGATTCTCTAGGTCAGTTAAGCGTAGAGATGTTTTGTTTTGATCTCAAACGAGCTATGTGACACAAGTTATGCATAATTAATCCTTTGAGTCTCCCTCCTGACATATGAATACAAATGACATTGTTCTGTGAATATTAAATTCAAAGTACAGCTTATTCTGTTTGATTAACCTATTTTAATACAATGTTAACTAATTACTATTCAAAATGTGTCCAGTTTTACTCAGTTTCTATCCACATTCTTACTAAACATTACAAATATAATCTGTATCTTCAAATCCCAAAGATTTGGGTTTGTTTTGGTATACTTACAAACAAAACTTATTGGAATCCTTATCCATGAAATCCTTAAGAGAAACTTTTAGAATCCAGGAATATCTTGTGTATATTTTTCTGTGTAAATTATGAATATGTTAGGAAAATAAACTTCTTATTATTTATTTGTTGAACTTAATAGTCTTCCGTCCAAGAAGTCTATGACTGATTATTATGATTTTCCCCACATTGACACTTTATAAGTAATTCTAATCTATTTTTGGATGCTAATAAATAAAATTATATAATACTCATAAGGTAGATAAGATATTGAAGGATATACCTACCATAGTGAATCTCTGTAATCTGTAATATGTAAGTTTTAGTGTAGTTCAGATTTTGAAGTTACTTTTATATTTTTTATTACTCCATTTGGTAATTAATTCAATATGAAACCACCATCAGTAACACATAGTGGTTAATTCTTAATGGTTGTGTTAAAATGAAATATTTTAACACAGGTCAGCATTTCAGTACAGGTGCTGTACTAAAATCTGCCTGTTTAATAGGATTATGCAATTGGAATCCAGTTAGACAGTGGATAGTGGACATTAGACATGGACATAGGACATGAGGACCATCTAATAACTGCATCTTGAGTTCATTTATTCACAAACTAGCACTTATATTTAAATGGCTACCATTACATGACAGTTGTACATGTTACAGCAATTTGATTCAGACATTCTTTGTCGCATTTTCTACATTATATGTGGGAAGATTAAGGTCAAGCGTGAAATAGGTACCTACTTGTTTGTTTATGTTTAAAGGACAATCCACTAAACCGCGATTTTATTGCAGTGTGCATCGATATCCAATCCAATCACATGTGAGAAACAGAGATTCATTTATGCATCTCTGATTTAGGTTAGGTAGGTATATAACATTTGTCGAAGCCTATAGGATAGCTATTAACTTTCAAAGTATGTAATAGGGTATTTGACTAATTTTTTTTTATTCCATCAATTAACTTACATGGACATCCCGAAGAAGGTACTAAAATTCGTTTTTCGATATGTCAACTAGCATCAAAGATATTGATGGTTAAAGTTTGTACTGGAGAGATGCTCTGTCCCTTTTTGGCAAAATAGTTCTCTATATGTAGCTAGGACCTTCTTGTATGACGCTACAGCACAGTGACGTCATAATTCTCTATTGTCGTTTCTTTCTATAGTCTGATTTTTGATTGCATGTGGCTATTTTATTTTTTAACGAATTTTCACATTTGACCATCAATTTATGTCTATTTCTTAATTTTTAAGAAATGCACTTAAATTTGTTACTCGGAAAGTACCCCATTATAAATGTACGAAATTCATAACTTGACAACACTGCTTGTAGCAGTTATGTCAGTCTACTGAGCATATTATATTCCAGGAGTCATATTATAAGGACTGTGGTACAGCATCATGTTACTAACAAGTAATTGATAGGTGTTGGTATCAATAACATTATCAATACTTCATTAACTGGTATATACTAGTGTTGTTTAGGTATTTGCTTAATCATCTATGTTTATCATTGCAATAAAAATACCATGCCATGTTTGTTTTTTAAAATAATTATGGTCAAATGGAATTTTACTAATAAACAAAACATAGTTATTAATTTATAATAATAATACTCATACCACATAATACACATTCAATACATACATATCTTTAGACACAACGAAATGTGGGAAAATCCCTATAAGTTGTGGATTAGAACTTCAGAATATAACACAAACATGTATATTTATAGAATAAGTTACCTTAATACCTACTTAATTGGGAATTCCCTATCAAGTCAAGGCGTAACATAAACTCGTGTATTCCAAAATAACTACACCAGTGTAGTGACATCCCTATATTACTTATGTATTTATGAGAAATCTAGGAAAACTTATTCTACATACAAAACATCGGTATCAAGAAAAAATCTAGTCTAACTAAAGTCTAGACTAGGCATGTTCATGTGCAAGTATCTACTACAACTTGTGATTAGTGGCTTAATAAGTTGGAACTGGTTTAGCGACATAGATACATTTCCAGGGGTTCCTAAACATTTTGCTTGGCGCAACCGTAACCGGTTAGATAATTTACGGGTGAAACTTAAAAGTCGAAATATTCTGTAAAAAGACAGTTTTTTTATATTTATGACTAAACCCGCGTTAGATTTCAATCTCACTCTCAAGAGTGGAAGCAAGCAAAGCGAGCTTGAAAATTCACGTTGATTCGACGCAGGTGATAGGTTAAGTTAGAATAGGGTGGGAGCAAGCGAAGCGAGCTCGTAGGGTGCGAATTTGACATAGATACTTTTAGGTATGTTAGATCAGGCGATTCGGGGCGGTGCGGTGGCTCGGGAATCGGGATACTACGTTCCGCGTACGACAAATCACGTTGCGTCACGAAAGCAAATTCAAATGTGTTGGCGGGCCACTTCGTGACCCGCGGGCCTTGGTTTGGGCGGCTTTGGTCTAGACTTATAATTATTTTTCCTTACTTGCGGTGTACGAACATAATATCCTTGTCATTGTGATGACTTCGCTACGCACAGCTTGAGTACCACAGTTCTAGAGTCTAAATAACTAGACTATCGAGGAAAAAATGACATCTAATGTTAACTACTCATCTCCGTAACATATTTTTCCTCCGCTTTTCTGCTCCTTTGCAAGTGTACACATTGCTTTTCTTGTGGAAGTTGTGGACACGTGACTGGTTTTACAGATTTATGTGTAGAAATCAATTCACTGTGCCGCAATTCACATCAATTCACCTTGATACTGACCTTATTATAATGATGTTTCTTGTACAGTCCGATTTGATAACCAACTAAAATTCACAATGTCTAGACTTCAGTAATAAATTATACTTTATTCTGTTCTGATTCCTAACATATTTCATGTGTAAATATTATATCGCCTATTGTTTTGTTCTGAAACTATATAGTTTTCGAAAACGTTCGTCACATACAAAATGCCTAAAATTCCGAAGTAGACTTGACTGTAGACATTCGCAGTATCGCGTTTTCGAACGAGACAAAACAAAACAGCATTGACGACAAAGTATTCGCTATTGTGCAACTTAAAAGTCTGGAAAGATGCAATTACATTAATTACTCTCTTTGCAGCGTAGTTGCGATTCAGATCAACAATGTTGCAAACAGAACTCGATTTAATTAATATCTTACGTCATGTGGACTGAAAGATTCTACTTATCATAATATTAAGAGGGTCAGTCTACAAAGGTGGAGTGGATAATTATTATTATTGGGAGATGAAAACATAACTCCGTTTTGTGGCTATCGCATATTATACCAACTCGACGCGAACCCGGCACGAACTCAACTCAGAGCAGAGCGTTGAAATGCGAGCTTTATATCGTATTACATACAGTGGTTATCAAAATTCAAAAGTAGAAAGTGAAGTAGTCGTCAATGAGTTGTCAACGCGTGGGTTACTCGTCTACAACAAACCTAACAAACAAACCAACCTACCTGTCTTAACAAACCTATATTGGTTTTTGTTACACTGTGTATGTAAATGTTTTAATGAAATTATGTAGATTTTCAATAAATAATAATAATAACAACAACGTCACTTGAATTTTGAATACCTACTGTATGTAATACTATATTAAGCTCACATTTCAATGCTTTGCTCTGAGTTTAGTTCGTGTCGGGCTCGCGTCGAGTCGCTACAATGTGCGATGGCCTGGCACCCTGAAACACTGGGTATGGAGTAGGACAGAAAAGAAACTATTTGACCATTTTTGACTTTATTAGCATTCAATTTCAAAAGTTCGCAATTATCTTTTTGGACTTGTCATTCCTTTTACATTGTTGACAAATAATTTTAGTTTATTGACGTAACTGTGGTTTAAAGACAACCCTAGCTCCAAAATATTGTGTACTTGCTGTATTCTGGTGTTTACAGAGCTAAATAAACGTTTTTCAATTTCCAAATATCATCGTTTATCAGACATCCTCACGTCCTACAGTTCAATTGGACGACTCTGACAATGATCCGAGCTTAACCGCTCATGTAAGTAGGGATCAATGCATGTTACGATAAAATAAATAACTAATCTGTTATACTGATCCATTCTGTTGATCTTAGTAGGTACTACAATGTACTAACAATCTGGGTATCGGTCAGATAAATGAATTGCAGGAACGCTAAAACATGTTACACGCTACACTCGCTCCTAGACATTTGAAACGCAGTCTGCGATCGCGAATCCGCGAACGCCATGCGATAAACCTGCGAAAATGCTCTTGTTGGGAGAGGCTAGAAAATAAGATCTCTTTCTTCAGTGCTAATAGCTATTATACCAGTATTACGTAACTTAAGCAGGTGTGTATAAATGCACCTCTTTGTCACTTCTGACATATTGCTATAACGGCTATAAGGGCGTCGATGTATAACTGAACAAAAGGCCACGCTCGATTGACCTCAATGTGTGATTCATATTTTATTGGTTTCATTGATGTATTGAACTACGAATAAGTTCATTGCTACTGGCAAAGCACATTCTTAGGGGAATTAATAATGTGCTTTTAGAGCTATACATGTTGTCCTTGTGGCTCCCGCATTTAGTTTAAATTGTATTGTATTGTACTATGTCTAAACCAAAGGTTTTTTCCTGGCGTGCGTTTTTAATTCCGCATGCGGGCTCGCTCTATCTTATCTGTGTTTTGTCCACGATTTGCATTTGTTTTTAGTTCCCGATATTTAGGCACTGTCGCAAGCGCCGTGCCCATGGTCATGGATTATTGATTTGATTCACTGAAGCGACCTAGAGGTCAGTTTAGTGAATGATAATGTACGATAGATCGTACATTATATTAAGTATTTCATATCTGTAATTTGCGGGGGGGTTATTCAAAGACAGTTTCTTCTTCTTCTAAGTCGTGTTCCTCATTGCTGAGGGCCCGGATCATAATAAGGAATTAATCACAGAACGACACTCGTGGCAGATTTAATGGGGTGATTTGCCATTGCCTTCCCCATTTCACACACTGGTTATCTCAGTGTGCAGGTTTCATTACGAGTTTTTCCTTCACCGTCAGAGCAGTCAGTAAATCTTTCGAAAGTCTTTCGAAAAAACCGAAATACTCATTGGTACATGACATTGCATGGTTTCGAACTCGGACCTCCCGCATGGAAGTCCGACGTCCTGGCCACGACGCCACCGACGCTCAACAGTTTCTTACTGTCTGTAAAGTTGCAAGCGTCGTGCCGTGGTCACGGAAAATCGATTTGATTCTCTGACCTCTACCGTTCATATAATTTGCTGGGTTTATTCATAATCAGTTTGTTATTTTGGTACTGTCTATAAACAAAGAATCCATTTAAATCAGACCATTTCGACCACACAAAATGCGGTAACCGGACATTTATGAACCGAGACTAAAACTACTCTTAATTCTTCGGAGTATTAGACGATGGGTTGTTAATTACTGTTGTAATAACGTATGTACGTCATGTCTGTCTGTTCTGTTCCTCATAATGGATCACTGTTTATATCTTGCATAATGTTGTTGTTACAAAATCGTACGAGAGCATTGCGCTCCTTACTTCCAAATTATGTTAGTAGGATAATTAAGCTGCTTATGTTTCCTTGTGTGAATGTATGTGTTAGTGAATAGACTTTCACTTTAACTAACTTTTTAAAACTTTTATTTTTGCCAGGGGAAGAGTTATGCGTGATATATGTAAATACTATACTACTTAATTGCAGAAAAAAAACAGATCTGCCGAAAATTAACAAAACAATACAAGTAGTCAATTTCTACAAAGTAATCTATAGAAAGCATCCATCAGAGTTAAAACATAATATGCTTTCTAAGCTTGCCTTTAGATTGGATCGCTGAATCATCACGTTATGAGTAAAGACCCTTTTGGTAGCATTTTTCCTAATCGGCTAACCGGCTAATCTGCTTGTCCTGTGGTTAATGGCCAACCTATCAGAGTTGTTCAGGCCGCTCCTAGGCCTCTGCCATGGCCTTACGACAGCTTAACTTGCATTCCGAGGCACAGAGGGGTTTAGATGAAAATGTGCTACTAACGGTAACTCATCCTGGTTCTGATTGCGCCCAATATCGCTTGGTTAAATGTCACACTCGTTTGCTCTCTTACGCCAAATGAAGTCGCCACCGAGCGCGATGTCACATTTTAGGTTTTGTAGAAAAACCTGAAGTCTGATTCCGAAAATATACTGTTTAGCGACACTAGGACATTAGCATGAATAGATACAAGTAGTGTTAAAATTCAGCTATTACAGATGGGAATGTGCTAGAAACATCAGATTAAGTAATTAGATAACTTTCGAACCATGCCCGCATCTAGGTTACGAGCTTCGCTTAAATATTAACTCATTACCCCTTGTTTCAGGTGTTTTGTTCCCCGGCCTAGGAGAGACCCTACCGAATGGCTTCGAACTCCTCGCTATGACGCCGACGGGGCTGCCTGCAGACCTGAATCATGGCTCCATGCGATCGCCAGAGTGTTTCCTCTGCTATCGCAGGGGCAGGGACCGACCGCCGCTCGTCGATATTGGTATAATCAATCAATCAATTTATTTTCAGACATTTACAGTTCTTAGTATAGTAAACACTTGTAGCTATAGTTAGTATTACGAACAGTATACCATTAGGTAAAAACTATTTATTATTTTATTTGCCATCTTCACTTATAAAGTTTGACCAGAATAAACATGATTATTAGACGGACTAGGGAGATCATTTATTGACCCGTTAATATTTTTTTAAATTGGGTGCATTTTTCGAATTGGTTTAATGATTTTTTTAATGTGTCATCTCGCAGGTCAACGAGAGGACATGATTATCCCGCTTGAATTGTAATCGTATTGGTATGCTAATTTAAATTATGTCATATCTCTACAATAGTCACTCATAGTTATGCAACATATGAAGGAAAAAGATAACAAAATTGTGTTATCATTTCCTTCAAGTTATCAAAATGCACTATGTTATCAACTAACTATGGCGGTCAATAAAGCAATGACCATCTTAGTCATAGTTTTTTTGATGATTCCAATCAAATCCGATCAATAAAATACCAAAGCTGTAAAAATATATAATTCAACGGCTGACGACCAAGGAAACATCACAAATTCTTGTAATACGAGCACATGCGTGTCATAAATCCAGCATATAAAAAATTCAAGATTCCATTCCTATATTTTTAAAAGAGATCACCTCCCCCGCACGCCCGTTACATAAAACTGGGTTAATCCATTATAGTATGGTAATATAATTCACATAATAGATGACGAGGCGTTAGCTACAATCTCATATCGGGCGCGGCATGCCTGTGCAGTTTTTGTGTTATCTTTTTATCTCAGAAAATTTCACGCTTCAGTGTATTCGTTTTACAATCGTTGATACGATTTTTTGCGTAAGAAAGGCCTGAATAGATTGAACTTGAATTTATTTTTGATTACTAAATGAATTTGTTTGTGTAAAAAGTCCTAAGAGCGATCTATTGTAATAAAATGTACCTTCAGATGTCGGTAATCGCTGTATATAGTATACGAAACTCCTGTTAACTTATTTTGGACGGTTGACTATGTTTACCTAGCGATAAAACACCCTTCAATTGTGTCCTACACCTACCACAAATATCTATATTTGTAGGTCAATTCGCGAAATTGATAAATGAAAAGATATACATACACACGTGAAAATGTGATAGTAGTATCTTTGAATTACCTCCGCCATGGATCGTGAATATTTACTGTTCATATGTACTGGCGAAAAAATATTTCTATCTGACAGTTAGTCTATAATTTTCGTATATCTAAAACGTCCAAAACCCAGGGTGACCTAAACATAAACATGCCAATCTTGTCGACTCTCTGATCACCCTTTTGAATCTGACACCTCTTTTATCAAATCCTATAATAATAATAAAACAATAAAAAACAATAATATAACAAATTCATAACTCACTCCTGGATGGGTGACCGCTGGTGGCATATTTCATCTGAGCTCCTCCGTGCCTCGGAGAGCACGTTAAGCAGTCGGTCCCGGTTGTTGTCGTTCGACAGCAGTCGTTAAGCCATGTCAGATGCCTACGAGCGGCCTGCACAACTCTGACAAATAGGTTGGCCACTAACCATACGACAAGCAAGCAAGCATAACTCACGACGAATTGCACGAAATGTCCTTTAAATTATTCATCATCATTAGAGTTACCTAAAAAAACACATGGCTTCTTTGTATAAAGGATAACATGTGTTTTAATGAAAGTATTATTTCACTGACAAATATGGGTTAATTACATTTGGTTTCCCCAGTTCCCACACTAATTTCCTGTGTTGTATGTAACTGTAGTCCGTTTGACGAGAGTTGTTAATTATTATAAACATACCTCCATACAGCGACATTCGCTATAACCAATTGCCAAGAGCTTTAACTATAGGTTACAGGTTTAACTATATTAACTTTGAGTACCCTTGATGTTACTGACAAACAGAAGTAACAATGGTTCAACGGATAGGGCACAAGACTTCGGCGCAAGCGTCGCCAGATAGAATCCACCTTTGGATCATTGTGGTGGACAGGTATTTTAGTCTAGTTGGAGTGGTCAACCCCAATGGAGAGCATGCATGAAACGACGAATGACTGTAGAGGAAGCAAGAGAGGTTGCCAAGACAGAGGTTCGTGGCGCTCCATTCTCTCTGCCTATCCCGCAATGGATATAGCGTTGTAGTTTTGTATGTATGTATCAGCGAAATATTGTACCATAGAAATGTAATAGACGCACGCGAGTGGCGCCACAAAATGTGTACTCAATTGGGCGGGGTTTAAAACGGTGTGCGAGTGGCGAGTCAATCGCGCCTTGCGTTTGACTTCGAATTTTGAAATCGATATGTGCATCATACGATCCTATGTAAGAGTTACGTAGACGGATATTCGCCTTTGTAACATCGCCGTAAGATCTATTTTTATTCAAATATTAATTTTAGTTTCATTGTGAGAGAAATGTGTTGCATTATTTTCAATTCGCACACAGTGGCTTTCGCACCATATTTTACGGGAATTTTGTTGAAAGTTACTCGTCTAGGGTATAATATGTCGCTGGTATGTACTCGTATGTATTCTCTATACAGATTATAGATTTTTAAAAACGAGAATTATCTTTGAGTGCCCTTGATGTTACAAAGATTACAAATCCATAACTCCCTACCTTTTTCCCAGGTATCATGTACGACGGCAAAGAGCGTCTAATGGCGGACGCCGAAATGGTGCTCGTTTCGTCCGGCGGTCGCTTAGCCAACGTGAACAACTCCACGGCGAAGACCTTCATAACTTACCGGCGGGCGCACCCGAGCGCGCCTTGCAATGCTCTGGTCGTCGTGGACGTTTGTGTCATAGTGGGTAGCAAAGGAGAAGTGCCGCCACATGCGTTCTGTATGATCGCTAAGAACTTGAATAAAGGTGAGACCTTAAATTTAGCCAACGTGTCGTTATCGGCTAATGTGAAAACGCTCATTTTAATGTGCGACAAACGATAACGATATCGTCGGTTTTCAAATCACATACATTTAGTACTAGACGCTTTCCTACCATGTCCTTCAAGACACCTTACATATCGGTGTCTTTATTGTCAAATGTTAAATCGCCCAATGGATTTGTATAGTAAGTTGTTTGCTGGTATGACTCTATGCAGACTCGTCTGGGGTGGTACCACCCTTAACCTATTTCTACCGCAAAGCAGCACTGATTGCAGTAAGAGAGAGACAGTAATTACCGGCACATAACGCACTCCATTAAGTCCTCAAGGTTAGCGCACCGAATATCCTCTAATAACGTTATAGTGAAGTGAGATGTCTATGGGCAACTATGACCACTTACCATCAGATGGCCCGTTTGTTCCGTCTACTCTCCTTAAACAATAAAAATGATCTATATTTAGCATCTATAAATACATCACACAATTGATCCAAATATGATTCAGTTGCCGACTTACCCATAAGTGTTTTTAAAAGAAGACTATTTGAATGGTTACTGGATAAATGTTTCTATTCGGTTAATGATTTTTTATAATAATTATTTATAAGAATAATGGATATTATTTTGTAGGTATTACGATCTAAAAGACATTTATATTTTATAATTTATCTGACTATTATATTATTTATTTTTTATATTTGCATGCTCATTGTTGAGTAGAATGTATCGGCTCTTTGTTTAGAAAATATCATCTTGTAATTATGTACCTACATTCTGGACAAATAAATTTATCTGAATCTGAAGTTACAACACAAATAACAGACAAGACTTAAACTTTTTGTACTTGCACTTGGGTATTCATATAATTTCATCCCCAACAGAAACACCCGTAATCCCTGGATCAGAAGGCAGATACTTTACCTACGTCAGGGTCGGCCTATGTAATCACTTTTTTATTTTTGGATCTTATCTTTATCTCCATCAATTATTTTGATATCTCGCGCAACTTTGAGTATTTTAGGATGATACAGTTTTGATTGACTGAGAATGAAAAATACATTATCATAATGACGAAGAAAGCCAGTTAGAAAAATAGCGCTTAATCTTAAAAAATGACATATTTACGAGATAACACCGTAAACATAATTTATTTTAAATTACAGGCTTAATGGGCAGTGACGTATTCCTCTGTTACAAGAAGTCAATGAACCGTCCACCTCTAATATCTTACAGACCAGAAGTATTATTTAGGTAAGTTATTATTACCATAGTTTTTAAATCTCTGTATGTTTGTCAGTGTAGAGACGGAATAGAATTTACCTGCCACCACTGTCTAAACCGAGTAACCTTGTTGGTGGTAGGACTCACCTGGCTAGCGACAAACATATACTAAGTTTGTCGCTAAATATCTTCGTATAAAGAGAGAAAAGAAAGAAAGAAAAACATTTATTCAACATTGCACACATTATTAAACTTAAAAAAATATTGGAAAAAATAAAATAAAAACAATGCAATATTAAAAGGGCACATACTCAGCATGTGCTGCGGTTCGACCGGTACGGCAGAACCGCAGCGCTGGTTTTCAGCTGTGCGAGGGCGAAGACATCGCGGGCGAAACGGCAGTCAGGAACTAAAACAAAAATATATTAAAAGTATAAATAATAAAAGTACAAATAAATAAATGCCTAAAGATGAAATAGATAACAATTAAAACTAGAAAGAAAAGGGATAGAAATACATAGTGAGTGTCGAAGCGTAGACGTGTTCCGGCAGTGTTGATAGAAGAGCCAGTACTTACTAAGCCCGTGTACTCCATCTTGGGTTTCATCATTACTATGAGATTGAGGTCAAAAAAGGATTTATATAGTCGTAAATTTAAAAAAAAACAATGTTAGATGACTTTAGGAGCATACACATAGTGTGACCAAATAACTCAATTATGGAACGACAATAGCCCGCCCGCATTTTGGCTAGCAAACTGAAACCACTCTACCGGTCAGTTATATTATATAATACAGTTAAATTCAAAATTCATCCTAGATATAGTCACTTAGCAGTTTAAAAGCTATTTAAATGAAGCGCGATGTACGCAGGATGCTAATTTTTAAAATTGGCGCTAATTGGCCTAACTTTCACTGAGTGCATCATCAATTTACGCCTCTGTCCAGTTAAAAAGCTATTCTATTTTATGAACTTCAATTAAAACGTGAAAGTGGAGTTATGTACTTTAAATGTAGAACCCCACTCATTATGCATGATCATATTGTTAATTGTTATTTATTATGACACCTTTTCTTGTCACTAACATATATATTAATTTCTGAACAACTGTCAACTGAACAAACCTGTTTTTAAAGTTAATCTTTTATCACATATTCTATCTTTGTGTATCTGTTCTAGAAAGAGGGGACAATTTTAAATTGAGTAATTTTCCCAGAAACATAAGTCGTTAGGCCTCGATATAAGAAATCCTTATCACATGACACGCTAGCTTTTCGATGAACTAGTGAAATCACATCTTGTATATCATAAAATAATAAACAATTTCTTTTGTAATTTTATTATTATTATTATAACAAGCATATTTACCGACAGTAATTTATATTGCACGCTAGCAATGGTTTTTTATCAGTAAATTTTTATATATGGCACATTATTTTATATACCATAAATGCCTTTATATGTAAGTTGATTGTGTTCTGTATGGCACAATATTTTATGTAATAGCATCCTATCGTAATACAATGCAAATAACACAATGTCACTGTATATAAGTTGGTAGTAAGATATTGTTTACTATCTATCCATGTCAAACTACAGGCACATAATACTAAATAGTACCGTGTACAGAAATAACACTCCGCCCTCACCTGATTCAAATTCCCCGCAGATTGTGAGTACGATCAGTAGTACGCTCTCTCGGAGCATCACCTCTGGCGTTCTCGCATTTTATTCAATTGATGTATTTTTTAATGGCACGTTATTGTAATGTATTAGGTACTGGTAAATCGTAAATAAGGAATTTAAAAAATAAAAATACAGCTAGGTAGGTATTTATTGTCTTTTTTTTTATTTTAATTTTTTTATTAAAACATATAACATTTGTAGCGAAATGTTATAATATTGGTACATATATTGTATACCTACATGCAAAACAACCCTAGCGTATTTATCTCACTCACACATGCGCAATCTACCGAATGCGTACGCCACGCCGTAGTTGAGCGAGTAAGGCTTGGACTATACGAGGACGGTTCGATTCAGGTACCGGTACCGGCCGTGTAGTCGAATGCATTCAAAGTCATGTGTTGCGCTCAAGCCGCGCCCACTCGGTTCAGGAACCGAGCAGGCCGGTGCCGAGTAGAACCGTTGTACGTGTAGTCGGCAGCGCATTTTTGATTGAGTTCATATGAAGCTGCGGTTCCATGGAACCGACCGATACTAGAACCGTCGTAGGAACCGTCGTTGTGTAGTCCGAGCCTAATAGGTGAGTATAGAACGTCGTCCGTGTGTTTCAGGTATCCAATGACAGAGCGTCGCAGCTTAGCATTCCCTACGTCGGTGCCTCTCTTCTGCCTGCCGATGGGTGCGACGCTAGAGATGTGGCCAAACATAGCTGTTACTCCCAAACCCGTCTTCTCTACCTTCGTGTTGACTGTTGCTGATGCTACTGATAAGGTACTCTATCATCTATTACCAAAGATTTTGAATTTCACCCTATGTAAAGTAAGGTCAGCGAGACGAGTTAAGAATGTAAACAAACTTTCAGAGGTTAACAACATTCGGAACCACTTGGAAAAATAATTTCTTCGCCATAGTATAATGTCATCTCTGTCGATCAAAGCTTTCTTTCTTTGTCATTTTTTATACTTAAATTTCTAATGTTTCAATGTGTGGTAGATTTTTTGGAAGAAATATTAATATGCAGACTGGGAAAGTATTTCCCAATCCCCACAACCCACAACTGCTGTAGTGCGATATGAATATCAATTTGTGACAAGAATACTTTCTCTTCACGAGTTTTACTCTTGACTCCTTAGAGACTTAGGACCAACTCTCAACGAGGCGTGTGCACGGCGCGAGCGAATCGATATCGCTGTACATTGCTGGTTATCGTATTCTTACGCTGACGTTTTAATAACATAACCAGCAATGGATGTTCACCCGCCGCATGCGCATGTTTTGCACAGCGTTGGCACTTATCTATAGAGAGTTGTTTTACTTCTTGAAATATCTGGACAGGATAAATATAACGCTGCTTTTGGTCGTGTATCTGTCATAGAAGTTGTAGTAACTACGACTGTTCTGGGATTTCTGCGTTCAATCAGCCAATTGCCATGGAGGAAGATGTGTTCATTCATCAAGGAGATGTGTTAAACATCGTGTAAAAACATCTTCTCATCAGCCTATTAATGTTCCCACTAATTGGGGCCCAGGCGTCTCCTTGCACTAGGGATACGGGTGACAATCCACCGAGCGAGCACAGTGCTGATTGGTGGATTTTACACGCCTTCGAAAACTTTTTTAAAGTAAAGTGTAAAGTGTATTTTACTTTACTTTACTTTTTTTATTCAGACATGCATGTTTTCCTTACGATCTACTTATTTGAAATTCTTACCATCTCCCCAGGTGTACGGTTCAGCGGTGACATTCTACGAAAGTTACCCCCACACGAATCTGTCAGAGTGGCAGATGGAGCAGCTAGGCTGGCGTTCCGGCGTGACGCAAGCCACGCACGCGGTGCACGCCAGCAAGTGCGTGTGTCTGCTGTCGCGTTGGCCCTTCAGCGACACGTTCGAGCGCTGGCTGCTGTATATCCTCGTGAGTACCTACCTAGCTATACAGCGGAAGACACATCATACTCTGGAAAACCCTGTCGCAATAAATAAGTTAAGCGACACAGTACTAAAGTAAACTAAAATAACCGGATGTGCTGTCCACTGTACTAGCAGAATGCCATATGGTACCATTTCCTTAGAGATCCTTGTAAAATAGAGGAGAGGGTCGCTTCTGGTAAATAAAACCTTGATCAGTTTTCAGTGCTAAGAGCATGGATGAAAGAAAAATTAGTATCCCTTCCCAAATGACATTGAGTTGACAAAAGTTCAACCATACGGTTAT
Organism: Hofmannophila pseudospretella; assembly: GCA_947369225.1. Classification (NCBI taxonomy): domain Eukaryota; kingdom Metazoa; phylum Arthropoda; class Insecta; order Lepidoptera; family Oecophoridae; genus Hofmannophila; species Hofmannophila pseudospretella. Next base: position 5,532,644 of record OX376325.1, read on the forward strand.
GGCGAGACGATAAACATTACCTCTCCATAGGGGCGGGCGTTCGTTCCTTCATGGCTAAGAGCATACTAAAGTTGTGATTCGTTATCCTGTTTTAACATCCCCACCTATCGATATTATATCTCATTCTTTCTTAATACCTAAGCGGTGGCAAATTTTATCTTTGATTCAGTTGAAAATTAGTTAATGTTAAACATTTATCTGTTACAGGAAATGTCGTGGAGTAAACAGCCTCTGAATATACCAGTTGAAAAATATATCACACATTTACTAGAAGAAGTACCTTTTCCTGAGCCACGGATATTGTTGCAGGTAAGCATTATCTACAGATTACCATAATGTCACATTTTCCCTTTGGTACAGTTTATTTATTTAACGTATGGTTAGTGGTTAACCTATGGTCAGAGTTGTTAAGGCCGCATGTAGGCCTCTCACATGACTGCTGTCGAATGACAACAACCGGGACCGACCGAGGCACTGACGGTGTTATTAGACCGGCGCGATCGACATAGATCAGTGGTATTGTACAGCGACGATCATTGTTTGCTATTGAACCAAACTGATCTGCCATCGATGGAGCATTGATCCGATGTCGATCGTGCCATTGGCGATTGATCGATGAAAATATTCGGCTTTTGGTTGATTGATCGCAACATCTAGCACAAGGTTGATCAACTGTCGTTCGACGTGTTTTACAAGCCGCAATAATTGATCATCCTGAGCTATTACACGCTACTCACGTTGATTAAGGCTAGTTTAAAAACACCCTGAGGTGCTCAGGTGAAATGTGCTCACCCATCCTGGTTCTGACTTCGCTCAACGTAGTTTAACTTGTACGATCACTAGTGGTCAGATAAACGGTTGCATTTGTACCTAAAATTGCTCTGCTCGTGCTCAGTCTTAGTCAACAGGGATTCCAAGAAAGAAGTCCACTGTTAACACTGGTTTTAAGCACCCTCCGTCTTACCTATGTTTATAATACATACGTTAGACCATGTTCGCAGCTAGACTATGAGCCCCTTGGTTCCGTCACTTAACAGATACTTTATATCATTATCATCATCATCAGCCTATTATTGTCCCCACTGTTGGGACACAGGCCTCCTCTTGCACAAGAGGTATGGACCATGATCCACCGAGCGGCCCAGTGTTGATTGGTGGATTTCACATTGGATTTTTTTAATTTCCTCAGACATGCAGATTTCCTCACGATGTTTTCCTTCACCGTTAGAGCAGCCGGTAAATGTACATAAGTTTTCGAAAAATTCTGAAAAACTCATTGGTACATGGCATGGATTTCGAACCAGACCACCGACGCTCACTTTATATCGTGTACATTGTATTCCCGAGGACAGCTATCGCCGACGAACCCCCAAGATCGCGTGATAGTGACCCGGAGAGACGACCAGCCGCTAGTGCGGAGCGGCGCAGGCTTCAGGCAACTGTTGCTCAACCTGGGGCCCGACAACTGTCTGTCGCTGCTCGCTCTAGCCATCACGGAACAGAAGATTCTCATACACTCGCTCAGGTGCGTACTAATAAAGCATACATACATAAACTTTTAAGCTGCGTCCGCATTACGCGCGACTACCGCGCGAGCTTTGTTCGACCGCGGCAAACCTGTATTTTGGCTCGCGAGCAATTGAGCAACACCACCGTCGACGGTCTGTCAGCGGTTTGTGGTGGCTTTACAATGTTTTCTAATAGATGATGTAGAAATTTATTAAATTATTTATTAAATCTGACAAATGAGTCCATAATTATTTATAACCTTAAAAATTAGTGTCAATTACAATTTTTTTGTACAATATCTTATATATTGTATTATTTATATTTGATGTAATTGACAAAAATTTCGCATGACATATACGGTAGAAAAAAGTAAGAGTACAATGAATAAGTAACTTGAATTTTGACTAAACTGAAATAAATTTTACAACATTAGCAATTTATTCCAACATTTAAATATATCCAAACAGTGGGTTGATATAGCAGCGATCAGGCTAATTCTGGATTAAAAATCAGGATTTAATGAGGCGTTTTACCATTACCTTCCCCATTTTACACACTGGTTATCTCACTGGGCAGGTTTCCTCACGATGTTTCCTTCACCGTTGGAGCAGTCGGTAAATGTTTGTCTTTCGAAAACAAAACGAAAATCTCATTGGTACATGATTGGATTATGGTTTCGAACCCGAACTTCCCAGCATGGGTGTCCGGCGTCCTAGCCACTACGCCACCGACACTGTCTCGTCTACCTGTGTTTGCTACCTAATCAATTTATAAAAGAAACATTTCTCAGTTGTCAATATTTAGTCCCTAATTTTTCATTTCAGGCCTGACACTTTAACAGCCGTCTCTGAGGCAGTATCGAGTCTTCTGTTCCCGTTCAAATGGCAATGCCCGTATATACCACTCTGTCCTCTAGGTATGAATATTATTATTTGTACTATTATTTATTTAAAAAAATATCTACAATATTAAAAAAAACACAAGATCCATCCTTCAACCTGTTTATATGAGGATGTAGAAATTATTATTTATTATTAGAAATCTTGTGTAATTATTATTATGATTGAGAGAAGCGTACCCGCGACTCACCCTCGAATTCGCCCTTCCCTACGATAACTAAATCCAGAAGGATTTACAATCGCAAAGGATGACAAATCCGACCTCAAAGGATGACATTTTCATAATTAATAATGGGTTTCCGCAATTCCGTCAACAGTCTTGTGTAAAATTTATCGAAGCAATGGAATCAATTCCGGAGTGGCTGCCAAATAAGATAATAGCTCAACTAAAAGTCCCGCTCTCTCGTACTTAATCTAGTATGTTAGTGAGCAGGATAATTTCTTTTATGTTTAGGTTTAGCAACCACCCGTAATCGAAGTCAATATTATAACAATAATTGATCGTATCTTACAGGTTTAGCGGAAGTGTTACACGCGCCACTGCCGTACCTAATCGGTGTCGATTCGAGGTTTTTCGACCTTTACGAACCCCCACCTGATGTCACGTGCGTCGATTTGGACACGAATAATATTACTGTAAGTATTTGTTGTGTAGGTCGTACGATATCATCAAAATTTAGGGCAAACATGTCTTCCATATGGAGTGGCGCTTGAAGGAACTAGCCTGTTATACTCAGCAGTGGGCAGAAATCGGCTGAAAAAGAAGACTTATTTTATTCTGTAAAATAACGATACAGCCTGTCTGGAACATCGGCGCAAGGCTGTCTATTGGTATTTTATAGGATACATTTCGGAGAATGCGCATCGGAATTGCACGACCTAATTCCAGCATCTCCATTCCGCCTTCGGACTACCAGGCGCGGGGAGGGGTTCCATCCTTATGTTGTTGATATCCCTTCTGATCGACTACTATATTCGCATTTGACCTCGATCTCGCCTGATGGTAAGCGACGATGAGGTCGACAATGGAGCATGCGGGTTCAGTAAATGCCTATTCACTCTGGCCTTGAAGATCCCAAAGTTGTAGGTTTCTGGAAATACAGACGCCAGCAGGCTGTTCCATTCCTTAGCCGTTCGCATAATGAACGAAGAAGCAAATCGCTTCGTACGAACAGATATCCCATCTGTTCGTACGAAGCGATTTGCTTCTGCCAAATGGGGGCTAAAATTATGATGGCAGTCGTTGTATTACAAATTGAACAGTTAACATCAACGTCTACCCTCGTATTAGAAAAAGGAAATTGAATCGCATACTCAATTGTTTGACTTTCTTTTTCAACTGAAAAGTATTTTTTCTTATATTTTCAGTTATGCGAATCACAACGGCATATTTCTCTAAAACTCCTACCGAAACGGCAAGCGAGAGGACTACGGCAAACATTAGAAACACTCTATGGCAACATCCGACCCGGTATGTTTGTAATTATTATAATACAAAACTAATTAAGATGTTTGTGGTTGTTTTCACTATAATCAGTCAGAAATATGACCTGGGTATAATTATTCATGTTGTTGGTTGTTGTAATTTTAAATCTGTTTTAGCATCACCAGTTCACCATTCAAGCGAGAGCAAATACAACGGGGAACCGACGACAAGTTTAGACAGAGATTTTCAAAGGAGAAAAAAAGAGGTAAATAGTATTTTTTTGAGTTTTTCATAGCACATTGAAATCAAATGCAGGCACTTTTTCTGAATCTCGATGCAGTTTTATTTTAGCATATGATAAGTTAAGTTATAATCTTTATTACACACATAGACAAAATACAAACAAAATACTTAATAAACGAAAAAATTAAATATGTATAAATGGTGTAGCATAACTCGTTTCGAGTTTTCTCCCTGCTAACCATGATGTGTGTTATTTATTTATAATATTTTTGATTATATATTAAGTATTATATTTCTGTATATATTATAGTATTTATGTAATATTATTACTACTGCTTGGCAGCTTGCAAAGGTTTGCATATATTTTTTATATTTATTTAAAAATAATTATTGTTATTTATTTATTTGAGTGTAGTATCTATTTCATACGCCTTTTGCACCCGTATATTATATATTTTATGATTTTTCCATCACCTAAAGGTTGCCTGGAAGATATCGCTTAAAGCGATAAGGCCGCCTTCTGCACATTGTATTGTACCTCTCTTTATGTTGTTTGTTTTGTTTATGTCCCGCGTGTGCAATAAAGTATATTTGTATTTGTGGTATGACTTGCAGAGTCAGCCTTGGGAGGTAACTCCCTTTTACCAGTTTCTGCTGCAAAAAACTGATTGATATGTTTCAGTTTGTTTGGTAAGAGATAACCACTAACAATCAGGTAGCCCGTTGCTCGTTCTGCTCTCCTTATACAATAAAAAAAACCCGAAGCACGATTCTGATCTAGCCTACACATAGTCTACCCCATACCTTTGCCTGCACTGAGCTAGAGACGCGCGAAAACTGTTACGTTTTGTTGTCGCTCGCGCCGTTGGCGTTCCGCCCGTCCTGAATAGGAAGACATCTTTCGAAGACATCCTTGTAAAAAAATCTGTATGCTATTTATGTATTCCTTGAAGTAACGCCTGCTTCCATCACCTATAAGTTTGCCTAATTTTCGTTCCCATTTTTCAGCAAGCGCTGGAACTAAAAATCCAGGAAGCGTTCCTCCGGTTCCTGGCAGTGACGTTACAAGGATACCGCAGCTACCTCATACCCATAACGAAGGCCCCTACAGTCGGCACCACGGACCCACACGCTTTGTTCCACATGGACGCCTTTTTGAGGTCCAGGGAAAAGGTACGTGGCGATTCTCAGTACTTTTTGACGTCTACATTTGATTCCTGTGTACTTTTTTCGAAAACGTCAAAATATTGGTTTCGATTCCGAGTGAATTCTTATGATAGAGGGCCGGGAATAACCCAGCGGCATTTCGAACCTTGAGGATATTTTGTGCCAACCCCGTTTTACACACTGGTCATCTCAGTGTGCAGGTTTCCTCACGATGTTTTCCTTCACCGTTAGAGCAGTCGGTATATGTACGTAAGTCTTCGAAAAAACCGAAAAACTTATTGGTACATGGCACTGCATGGTATCGAACAAGGACCACCAACATGGGAATTTGGTGTCCTTGCCACTGTGCCACCGACGGTCTGCTCGCTATATTGCTGACCTCAGAAATGTATCTTGATCGATCAACGTAATTTTTTCATATGTGTCTACTAAACTGCATAATTATATATATAAAATATAGCAAAACTTTCAATACGTTTAGGTCCTTTTGGTCTACTTTCCCAAAAAGTTCACTTCCCAAAAAGTCCACATTCCCATAAAGTCATATTACCCCATCAGGTCATAGCATAGCATAACTCTCACGTCCATAATCCCCGAGGGGGTAGATACAGGAACCGCCTTCAAGTCATTTGTATATAAATTTTTTTTCTTCACAGACGCAACAACGATTCTTCGCCCTAATGATGCGAACGCAGATGTTCACTCGCTTCATCGAGGAGCGATCCTTCGTCTGCGACGTGGACCAAGGGCTTACGTTCTTTGACGAATGTATCGAGCGAGTTGCCGTCAACGACGAGCCTTTACTAGGAATCGACACCGGAAATGTGTCCGAGAGAACAGTGTTCGTGTTGCCACCGGACCCGCCTGATCCTGGTACTAAAACTTTCCTCAGTAGCCATAGTTGACGTCTCACTATCTTTGTTTATGACCCTAGGGTCTAGAGTGGATGATAACTTTGTTCATGACTCTTGACTCATCAACAAAGTTATCATCAACTCTATCTGTTCAATGTCTCATTTATATATTTTTCCATATCAATTATATTTTACCATATCTATCTATCTGCTCGTGTCTGTCCACCGTTGGATATGGGCCTCACCACATCACTCGCCATCGCCAGCAACCTTCTTCAGGTTTTCGGTCTATCGGGCAGGTCCATTTTACCATATAATTGCTTAATACGCTTTAACATGTCTGAGAGGGAGGAATTAGAATGAGAGTATTTAGACTAGAGTGGCTGCCCACTCTAGTCCACTGCTGGACATAGGCTTTCCCAGAGCGCGCCCTTGAGCCTATCTTCGGCTCTTCTCATCCTGTCGTTGCCAGCCACCTCGCGCAGATCGACGCTCCATCTAGCAGAGGGGCGTCCAACACTATGTTGGCCCAAACGCGGTCTCCACTCCAGAACTCGTCTACCCCAGCGGTTGACAGATGTGACCGGCCCACTACCACTTCAACTTGCTAATCTTATGACCTGTCGTCATAATTAACCTAACCTAGTAAAAATCAGTCCCACACATACCATACTGTTTACTTTCTTACATACGTCGCTATCGGAACACCCACATAGTAAATCGACTAAACCCCCAAAACGCCTACATTGTAAAATGCCTTAGTTCGCAAATAGTCCTTACGGTAAAATGCCCTAGTAGCAAAACGTCTAAAAACGGCTAAGGAATGGAACAGCCTGCCGGCGTCTGTATTTCCCGAAACCTACAACCTTGGGATCTTCAAGGCCAGAGTGAATAGGCATTTACTGGATCCGTATGCTCCATCGTCGACCTCATCGTCGCTTACCATCAGGCGAGATCGAGGTCAAATGCGGGTTTAGCAGTACATAAAAAAAATAAAAAAATTATAATATGCCCTAGTAGCAAAACGTCTCAATTGTCTTACCTAACCTATTGTAGGTACCTAGGTACTACAAGAAGATGAGAGTCGATATTAAGTAGGACTCCTTACGAATAGTTAAGAACTTGAAACTTGAATTTGCTCCATGGTCAATTTGCTAGTTTAGTCGTTTTGCTACATGGTCAATTTGCCAGTTTAGTCATTCTTCTGCATGGGTCTTTTGGCTATGTGGGTGTTCCGATAGCGACCCATACATATTATGTTAAACTGTATGTAAAGTGATCATTGACGTCTGATTATCATTATTCAAGACCCTGATATAATCCACTCTAAGTCGTCACCTCGTCGTCACTAGTAAATCTAATAGAAAGTAGGCACACACAGCATATTTCCAAAATTTATAAACTATAAGTTCAATAAACTGTGTAAAAATGGTGCTTCAGTGAGTAATTACTTTTTAGAGACGACGTACACATACGAGCGGTTCGAGTTGGACGCCGCTTTAGTGGCTAGATGTCGCAGCCGCGGCCGCAGCGGCGCGCTTCAAGCGCTGCCCACTGCCGCGCTCGCCTCCGCCGAGTCACTCGCAGATGCGTCGCCCATGGCACGCCGCACAAAGCATGAGATAGCCGCCGCACAGAAGTGAGTACCAACCATGTCACAGGTTACACACAGCGGCAAGCTACAAGCGCTGCCCACTCCGCGCTCGCTTCTGCCCAGTCGCTCACAGATGCGTCGCCAACCAAGTATGAGATAGCGCTGCTCGATACCTGTTCTTATTCGGCCTAAAACTAGCTAGATTTCATTGTCCTACTATGAAAAGGTAAAAACATAAATACATGTTACATACATACATGTAAAGGTAAACGTTGAAAACGCCGTTGATGGTACCATAGTAATTTACGCATGTCGTCGTAAATATGACTACTACTGACATGATTATTATTTTTGCTATCTGATGATGAATCCAATTGTTGATATTTCTAAAAACTGATGGAGTTTTACTTATCGAAACCGTGACACCTTTGACCTTCGACTAGCCAGCATTTCTTGATAATGGGTTGACGATGCTCACAGCAACCATACGCGCTTGTTATCGTGTTGTATTAACCTCGTTAAAATTTATAAAATTCTACCGCAAACTAATATTATTCTCCTAATTTATTCGTTCCTACTTCATTCACTTTTGGATTTGAAAACCAAAGGTTTCTGATTTTAGATCATAATTATATAATATTCGACCCGTTAGGACTCTTTTTGTTAACCTTTTGAATTTTGTTGTTTATTAACGGTTTACTTTACGTTGTATACTCGTAACATAACGAACGGTATTATATGAATAAACTTGTAACATTACGAGATTGTATGATCAAGTTGCTTTGTAATAGGTAATAATAATTCAATGCACAATATCCACATCGTTATAAAAACTTTAATGACGCATATACCTACTGCATATAATCTTTGATTTGACCTATGAACGGGTATTGTACAATGAACGTTGGTATGTTATCTGAGTTGCTCATTGAATTATTATTTTAACGTAAACACGGACTTCTATCTCAACGGATAGATATGTTATCTATCGAAATTACTCATTTAATTCTTATTTTTACGTAAACATGAACAATAATATTTATGTCTATGTCCAGTTTATTTTCATTCTGCTATCGCTAGGCTATGACCGTGACCCCTCTGTATCCGTCTTTGACTTTGCTAAAGTTTATTTCATAAACCTAAGAAAATTACACAAATTTTAGCCGATTCTGAAGAAATCTAAATACGAAACATTTGTTTCACTTATACATAGTCAGTTTTAATGTTGCTAAAACACTGCAACCTATACATTTGTCCGTAGACTCATTATAACTAAAACAACGTAGGTAATAAACCTTATGTTTCTTATTTACATTATTATTACGCGTCTGTTTATAGTTGTCGTACAAGACCCCAATTAAAATCATACTTGACTCATACTCATTTAATCATAATTGACTCGTGTTTCTTTCTACAAAGTTGACATAGATTGGTTTTGAGTTTCGCAGTACTAAATCTGCGATAAACTCGAGGTTTTCAGGCCGTGTCACCGGTTGTAGCTCAAACTTGCGCAGCACGGCCGCCAAGCAAGATTTCATCTCCATCATGGCGAACCTTTGTCCTGCAACATTGGTTTATTTCTGTCAGTTACATGAATCATCGTGAGAGTTTACCCTCCATTAAAACACATGTCGACTCTTTCAGTGATAGTTCTAAAAAATTATTAAATAAAATAAAAAAATCTGGGCTCGTTTTTTAATAAATTAAGAGTAAAATAATAGGTATAATCGTCAGTCTATGCTACATTCGCATTGAATATCCAGCAGCACGGCCTGGGAGATCCCAAGGTATTCAGTTCAGGCACAATACACGTAGGGTAATGCAATTAACTCGCGCACGAGTGCAATTTATGTAGATCTGTTTGCAACTGAATGTCAAGGGCAGGGTAGGCGTAGCGCCCTTAGCTCCGTCGCTACCTAGGCGCGGCCAACAATTTGCTTGCCAAAGCCAAAATTTTAAGAAAGCTGCAATTAAAATAGCTCCTTTCTACGTACCTATACAATTCCTGGGGCCAGCACTGAACGGTATGTAGGAGTAGAGATGTCGTCCCACGCTGTTTTCTGGCAAAAACCGATCGGGGTCGAAAACTAGAGCGTTCTTGAACAATTCTTCTCGTCTATGCAAGTCATAGATATGAATGTGGATGTAAACTCCCGCTGGTACCGTGTAATTGCCTAAAACAAATGTATATCCAAATTCAAAATCGTTGATGCCCCGTTTTTGATATGGATTTTGACAAAGCATGACTGCAGTGTCAGAAAGATCAAAAAAATTGATCGAGCTTAGAATTTTTATTCGTATGAACTACGAATGCGAAGTTCATACGAATAAAAATTTACAATGTGGCTATAACTTACTTAGTTTCACAGTTTCAGACAGCTGTCGGCCTATAAATGGTACTGGAGGATAAAGACGTAGCGACTCCTTAATACAACAATCCAAATACCTCATCCGTGACAAATCTTCCATGGTGGCGGGACGAGTAGAATCGTCAAATATTTCTTGTAGCTCTGCTACTATTTTATCCTGTAATATTGTTCTTTAATTTTAGTTTCTTCAAAAAGAATTTTAAATAAGCAAGATGTATTTACCTGTATGTGTTTGTTGTTTGCAAGCAACATCAAGCAATAAGTCAATCCGGCTGCTGTGGTGTCATGGCCCTGGAAAATATGGATACACTTGATTCTTGTCTTAATTTTGTTTAATAGGTGTTTGACGTGTCTTCCTTTAGTTAATCCCTCTCTGGATTTTCCTGACTGCATCGCATAGTTTGCTGCCAAATAAGTTTACATTCATACGTACTTCAAACATGAAGGTGTCCACTTCCTCTTGAGTCCCAGTCATATCAATTAAACCGTCCTTCTCAGCCGATATGAGCAAGTCTAACATGGCGATTTTCTTCTTTTTCTTTGCCACATAGACGTCATCAGCTACATCATCTGCCATATCCTCATTAAAGTCAATTCCATGCTCTTCCGTGTAGTCTTTTCTCTCTTGTATAACTCTTTTAGTAAATGACTGAACAACATCCAAATGCTTGTAGGTTTTTCGTCCTGTTGGCGATAGTTGGAATAGTAAATTTGGCATTAAATATATTTTAGTAAGCCTGTTTATAAATTGTTTTCCCAGTTCATACACAGCGTTTTTGTATGATCTGCCTATTTTTGTTATTTCTTCGTGCAGACGAGTTCCCATCGCTGTTTCTGAAAAGTAAAATGAGAATGTAAGTATTCCGGCATATAATATTTTCAAGGCATTAATTACCCTATAGATTTTTAGTTTTGTATTTCGACCAATTAGAGCCAATGCTGTATGAGGCGTGAGCACGTCGCGGGCGAGTCGATATCGACATACATTGCTGATTATGTTAATTCGCTTAAGTTTTAACTTCATAACCAGCAATGAATATTTAGCCACTGCGTGCTTATTCATCGCACTGTAAAAGCACTTATACTACTTTAATTTTTTCGACTTAGTCGCTTACAACATTGAAGTTTGAGATAAAAACCTGGTTATTATTTAAAAATACCTTTGTTTTCTTAAGTGTTCCGGTTTTTATCCCACACTGCTTAAAAAACTTAAGCCTTACCACAAATACTGCTAAGCGTATATTCAGATATCACAGGCACTATGTCCACTGATTCTCCTTGTGTTTTAGAAAGAGTTTCCAGTAGCTGTTGGCTGTTCTCTTCCAAAATAGGCCAAAATTTCCGCAAAATTTTAAAATGGAAAGCAGGAGTGAGGATTTTTCTTCGTACCTGCCATTTTGAACCTCGAAAAGAAGATATCTATTTTATTAAGTTCAGTGATCGGTTGTGTCACTTTAAACACAAAATAACAAACATCATCATCAGCCTATTAATGTCCCCACTGTTGGGGCACAGGCCTCCCCTTGTACAAGGGGGGTACGGCCCATGATCCACCGAGCGGGCCCAGTGCTGATTGGTGGATTTCACACCCCTTCGTAAACTTTTAATTTCCTCAGACATGCGGGTTTCCTCACGATGTTTTCCTTCACCGTTAGAGCAGTTGGTAAATGTACGCAAGTCTTCGAAAAAATCGGAGAAACTCATTGGTACATGGCATTGCATGGTTTCGAACCCGGACCTCCCGCATGGGAGTCCGGCGTCCTAGCCACTAGGCCACCGACGCTCCTCCTCCGACCGAAAATAACAAACACATAAAGATAAATATTGTATAAATACAAACCTCCACTTAAAAGTAGGCCATCACGTAACCATGGTCTCATAATTTTATAAGATATACTTTTTTCACCATGTTTCATGCTTGAAATCACTATCTGCAAATATATTATATGCATCTCAGATTTAACTTTTATGGATTTTATGTTTAGATATAGTGTAAAAATTAAATTTACATAATTATCTTTTAGAAGCTTCTTGTTGGTATTTCTTGTTTTAATGATAGCTGAGAGAATGATAAAAAATATTAAAATATCCGGATCTCATAAGAATAGTCCATAACTAAAGAAAAATAAGCCCTACAGTATTGTATTATATCTTTTTCTTGCATGCAAGTAAGGGCCTCCACTGTGCATACGCGGCACTAAGCATGCGTACGCGGCGGGTCAAAATCCCTTCCTCGGAAGAAGTAAATACGCACCTCAATGTCTTCAGGATTGTACAGATTTACTACTCTTACAAAAAATGACCACCATCCATAAATTCCGTTGAAAGTTTGAGCATATTTTCTTCCTAAATTGAATAATTCAGCTGTTGACAAAAATATGTCCTGTTATGAAATTAACTTCTCTAATATACAGTATATATTGTAAATGCGGGCGAAACTTTAAACCTATTAGAGCTCTCATCAAACCGAACAACTTTCTCAAAGAAACATGAGTCGCTTTACTAAATAAATTTTGGGTCCTTTTCATACATACCTTCACGCTATATCCCTTGCGGGGTAGGCAGAGAGAACGGAGCGCCACGAATATCTCTTGGCGTGTCTCTTGCTTCCTCTACAGTCATTCGTTTCACGCATGCTCGCTGCCAATCGATCTTTAAAGATCAGTCTAGGACCACCCCGGCTTCTTCCACTCACTTTCGCTTTCGCGTATACCTGTTTCGTCATTCGTTTATCACTCATACTTTCTACATCCCCGAACCAACGGAGAATGCCTTTTTTTATCTTATCGATGACACATACATTCAGACCAGCCATTCTACGCATCTCTTCGTCGCGTATTCGGTCAGCCAAGGTTACGCCGCACAATTTTCTCAGAGACTGCACTTCCACTGCATTAATCTTACTTTCATACATCTTCGAGCTTTTATTTATTGTGTTACCTGGAGATCCGATCATTTCCCAAGCATTGCCCACAAGAAATCTCTCCTCTGGCATAGGCATTTTTCTAACAAGTCTCCCGGATTCATTAAATTTACAACAATTTTGAAGAATATACAGGAGTATAACAACGATTGACAATAGATATACTAACATTGTAGGTGATTACTTTATCACATAAATTAAACATCAAGACTTGCTACTCGTAAATGATGCTTCATTTTATTGAAGTCTATATTTATACTTGTAACACCGTTGATAGTAGGGATGTTAACTTAAACTTGTCTACGATAAAAAAAACAAAAAATCTCCATAATAGTTTCCGAGATATAAAGTACAAAGTTCATGCTTAGACAAATATAGCGCTAGCAACAAGTGACGTCACGTCACGTGTTGTTAGTGTGATACGCTCTCCTTAGAAAATACTGTTTTTGAAAGTGCTGTTTCTTTTTTCACGAACGTTTGTCTGAAATCCCATTTTTTAATTTAATTAATGATTATCCATAATCCAACATGAGTAAGCATCCCTAGCATCACTTACTCACTGTAGTTTTATGCGTCCTTCGCATTTGAGCTCTGACATGGCTCTGACCGATTTATCACAATAAATATACTGTGTGCGACTGTCGCTTCGCTATTATACAGGGTGTAACAAAAATGTATAGTCCTGAAGGGGGTGTTCAGTATCCATAACTCAATACCGAAATGTATGAAACAGCTGATTTTTTTCGCGATTTCAGAGTTGTCCTCTTAGTGAAAGTTGTTCAATTATGGATAATGAAAACCTCCTTTCGGGATTATAGGGTAGGATCTAGTTACACCGGTCGAAAGTTTCGACAAGTCACTATAGACAACTACCAGAGCCCCAAAAACATCTTTGGGACCGTTTCATAGTTAAGTATTTAAATGTGCATTAACAGATTTTTAAGGTTCCGTTTTACACAAGCCCCACTTTTAAAATATCAATGAGGGATTTACCGGCAGCTTCCAATCAACTCAAAAGATGGCGCTGGTTGTATACTGGAATGTCAAAATGTGCCTAAATATGGGTACCTAGCATGTACCTGAAATAATATTTGAATTAAAAAACTTTCTCTTTTATTTTATTTATTTGATCGTCGATATTAATTCTTTGTTATTTGCTCATAGGTCTTGTTTTATCATTGGGAAATGATGAATTTCTATATTTTTACAAAAGCTACCCACTAATTCAATGAAAAAACATTATGTCAAAACAACTCTTCTCTCACTTTGACATTTCTGTTACAGCGCCATCTATCTCAAATGGCAGAAACTTAAGCTGGAAAATAGCTCATTACAAAAATCCTGGTAATATGTACTTTCAATGAAATTGTAACGGACCCAGTACCAAAGTTAGGTTGTGAAATAGAACTCGACAAACTTATAGTGCAGTTAATTTGGACCGCATATACTTTTTGTGGTAAAACTGCTACTGAACCGTATCATGTACCTGAAACGCAAGCAAGAAAAACAATTCCGATGCCAACTTTGTCAATTTCTAATAGTTCTAAAATGTCTATCACATTGCACCAACTCGAGAAAATTAGAAATATTAGAAATGGCAAAAGAACATATTCATGTTTCATATATTCGGTATGAATTTTTTTTCTATTTCACTTTACAATTTTTTATGCCAATCATTTCTCTTTCGGATCTGCGGTATTAGACACAAAATACCCTGTTACTGTTTTTATTAAATGTAACATTAAATTAAAAACGTTTTGTGTTTTTGATGTCCGTTTGAACTTTAATCTCTGAATTTTCCAATGCCATTCATCAGTTCTTTTCCTAATAACAATTAAACTCCCTAACACTATTTTCTCTCCACAAACTTTACATAAATTGGGTTGGCATTTCGAAGAACTATGTCGGCCTTAAACTGCAGGTCTTGAGGCCGTGTCACCGGCTGCAGCTCACACTTGCGCAGCACGGCCGCTAAGCAAGACTTCATCTCCATCATGGCGAACCTTTGCCCTGCAACATTCACAATCGACGGCTAAACTTGTAAAAAGAAATAGATATTAAATTGAATGAGATAAATAGGTTTAGTTTATACAGAGTGGAAATTTGAGACGGGGCAGTAAAGGCAGCTTTCGAATTTTATTTCCCAACCAAGGTATCGGAAATGTTTTTTGTATTTTTTTTACTTTTCTAGTACTCTAACCTCAGTTAGTTCCATAATCTTTTCATCCTTATAAGAAACAGGATCGATTGACACCATAAAAAGAAAACGTGAATACGATGATTGTACATTTTTTTTAAATCTGTTAATACAGTTGTAAATAACTCCAAAGTTAGGGAAGATCTCCTAAGAACGTCTTTCTTTAGTTAAAACGGTTCAGGTTGGGTTAGGTTCAGGTGCTGCCTTTACTGCCCTGCCTAAAATTTCCATAAAGATTTTTCTATTCTATTCTATTCTTAAATAGCTCAAGGTCATCATTTCTAAATACAGACGTTACGTTTTTACGAAGTACATACTTATACGTTTTATGAAGAATTAGAAACCAAGAAACCTACGAACATACCTATGCAATTTCTAGGGCCTGCGCTGAACGGTATGTAGGCGTAGGGATGCCGTCCTATGCTGTTTTCCGGCAAAAACCGATCGGGGTCAAAAACTTGAGCGTTCTTGTACAAATCTTCACGTCTATGCAGATCATAGATGTGTACGTTAACAGTCGTTCCCGCCGGGACTGTGTATTTACCTAAAATATCATAGTTTAAATAATTGATAAATTAGAAAAAGGTTAAAATGGGAGCACAATTTGGGCCGCAACCGTTTCTTACAACTCGTAGATATTTAATTAGAAATTTCAATAACTATCTAAAACATATCCAATAAATGGTGCGTGGAAAGAAAAAGGAAGAATGGATAACATTTAAAGTTACATAACACTATTACGTGCTATATCATTTTTTTAAATTAGTTTATCTCGTTTTATTAGTTTGAAGTTTTCCATATTTAGCCATAGTTGGCATCAAAAACTTTTCCTTTTCTGTGACTTTTATATTTATACTAAAATATTCATACTTAGTTGAACCGTTTCACTCAATTGGCGGCCTATGAAATACACCGGAGGATATAGCCGCAGGGCCTCCTTGATGCAGCATTCTAGATATCGCATCATAGATAGATCTTCAAATGTGGCGAGCCGAGTTGATTTCCCAAATATCTCACGGAGTTCATCCAAAATTTTGTCCTGAAATATGGAGTTAAATCATAACGCTAATAAACTACGGTCTATAAAGAAGTGTAGATATTGTGTAAAGACTGTTTTGGATGTTTTTCGTTCATACCTGTGCGAGTTTGTTGTTTGCAAGCGCCATTAGGCAATGAGTTAATGCAGATGCAGTAGTATCATGCCCCTGTAAACAAATATTCGTTAACTTGTCAAATAAAAAGTCTTCGACAGATTCGCCTAGTAATTCAAATAGTAATTTGTTGGCCAGATATAAGTTGACTAACAATAACAATATTCAAATTACAATCATTTAACAACAATGTAGTTACAATGTATGGATAAGTAAATATCGGTCTCTACTACCTGCACTGGTCTTGCAGCATAGTACATAGCAACAATGTAATGGCTTGGGGATACACTTATATTATATAATAATAATAAAAGTAAGTATTTATCCATTCCATGGTTGTTCATACCTGTTGTGAGAGGGTGTGTGTGCGAGAGTTTGAGGATGAGTGAATGCGTGTGTGACAGGGTGTGTGTATGTGTGTGTGTGTGACTATAAATACAATTACAAATAATTATAACTTACTTCAAACATGAATGTATCGACTTCTTCCTGAACACCAATGCTGTCTATATCACCATTATTTACGGCTGAGATCAGTAAGTCAAGCATAGATATTTTCTGTTTTCTACTAGTTATATAGGTGACGTCTTCATTCATCTCCATCTGGTTATCTTCGCTGAGTGCATTTCCATGTTCTTCTACATACGCTTTTCTCTCTTGAATTACTCTTTTAGTGAAAGAGTGAATAACATTTAAATGTTTGTAAGATTTTCGTCCCACTGAAGTTAAATTAAAAATCAAATCGGGCAATAGATATACTTTACTAAATCTCTCGACGCACAGTTTTCCCAGTTTGTACATCGCTGCTTTGTAAGCTTTACCTGCTGTGGTAATTTCTTCATGTAATCGGGTACCCATTGCAGTTTCTGAAAATTCATATTCTCATGTTACGATATGCGACACGGTAAGTATACCGATTGTGTAAGACTTACATTTCTTTTTTATTTGCCAAAAACAAGTATATCTATGCATATTACAAGGATAATTAACAGTCTACTACACTAGTAGTTACACTTGTGTAGTGGAAACTAAAATCCGAAGATTCTGTAATGTAGACACTAAAAACAATAAATCCATTCTAATTTTTATTTAATTTGTCAAGGCATATAGTTTAATAGCTACCCATTTTCATAATAAGTTCAATAACCGAACATTTCTTTAATAAATATTCAGATAACACTTCCCTCTTCGTCATATATTGTGTTTACATAATCTGCTCCTTGAACAACTTGTTGATAGAATGTATAAATATTTTAACATCAACATTTTCTGGTATTTTAAATCAAAAATGAGTTCTTGTAGGTATTTAGTATTAGGTATTTATGACGGAATCACTGAGTACAGTTATTCCGTTATCCTTTGGTGTAACTTTCATCATCATATTCATAATTATTTATCACATAGTCAAGAATTACATTAGGTGTTATATCATCATCAGCAGCCCACTCTAGTCCACTGCTGGACTTAGGCCTCTCACAGGGCGCGCCATTGAGCCCGATCTTCGGCTCTTCTCATATCTTAGGTGTTATATACTTATTACATTAAAATTTTCACTAACCTTTTCGGTATTGCAGACTTTTTTCGAGAGCAGTTTAAAGTAAATTGTTATACTTTGATAATAGTAAGTTTTTTATTATTTTAGACACTTGAAATTGTTTATCTGTATATACAAGGTGTTCCTTTGGTTATGCATTAACTTCGACACAGTACTCAGAACATCGAAGTAGTCATTATACATATTGCCACATTTTTTAATTTAAATAAAAAAACATTTTTATTTTCATACAAACTAAATGCCTTGCTTTAAATTACCTAGTATGCCATACTCTTTATCCGAGCTGGCAACGTCGCGTTTTGATTAATTTAAACTTGACAATCATGACATAAGTTATTAATGACATGTGCAAACGAAAGGCAATTTTTTTGTTATTGTTTTGTTTCAGATTTTCTTACGGGCATAAATAAAGACCCTTACTCATTGAATAATTTTAATTAAATTTAGGAAAAGAAAATTGCGAGTAACTCGAAAACGAAGCGTTTTTGAGGATCACTTCCATTGTCAAATATATTATGTATAAGCTACAGAAGTGTTAGGCGAAGTTAATGCATATCCATCGGAACACCTTGTATGGACTTGTTTTTGATTGACCGGAATTATAAATTTTCACCACTTGAAATATTTTTTAGTTGTGGAATTTTAAGTACATTATCCCATACCCATATCATCCTACTGTTGAGTTTAAGTCATAAATACACGTATTTTTACCACAAATGCTGCTGAGCGTGTATTCAGATATCACAGGTGTAATATCCACCGATTCTCCCTGAGTATTCGACAGAGTTTCCACTAATCGTTGACTATTTTCTTCCAAAATGGGCCAGAATTTGTGCAAAATGTTGAAATGGAAAGCGGGTGTTAGCATCTTTCTGCGAGATTGCCATTTTGAACCTGAAAGGGTTTTATTTTGGAGTTAATTTGTTTGTTTTAAGTATAGGTTATGGGTATTATAAAGATAATAGTATACATTACATACCACTGCTCAAAAGTAACCCTTCTCGCAACCAGGGTTTTAAAATATTGTACAACGGACTTTTTTCACTGTGTCTAAAACTGGAGATTAGTATCTGTCAAGGATATAATTTTTTATTCCTTACATTGAGATTTTTTTTAAAGTAAGTACTGGATGTGTGCAAAATATTTCAAACTCTTTTAAAATGACTATGTACCTCAATATCATCTGGATTGTATACGTTAACAGATTTTAATGAAAAAGACCACCAACTGTAGATATTCTTGAACGTTTTAGCATATCGCCTGCCTTTCATAAATAGTTCCACTGTCAATGAAAAATACAAGATTCAAAGGAGAAACATATTTATTATTTAATTTTCAAATACACAAGAAATACAATTACATAAATGATTACCAGGAGATAATATAATTCCCAGAGCGTTTCCAATAAGAAAATGTTCAGGAGGACCTGGGATTTTTCTGACCAACCTTGCATTATATTTCAACAAATAGTCAAGAATCAGTAAAATAATAACCACTATCAGTAAATGCACAAACATTTTAGATCATAGAAACACTGTGGCACGTTTGTTCTTGTCACACTCTGATATTACACTGTATCTTAGATAGAAGATTTATAATTACGAAGATCGATTACCTATTAATGCTTATTATATGAGTATCTATGAGTTACTACTTCTAGTTATAAACGGGTAATTACGATCCTAACAAAAAAGAAGCAAGTACTAGAGTAACGAGGCGTTGATCGAAGGTCTTTGTTACGTATTCCTATAGTTTTTCTGTTACTTGACAACTAATTTCGTAAAAGCTTATTTTGTCCTTTTGTTCTGAGTAATCTCACAATTATTCTCATAAACATTTATTTTCAAAATAACTATTACATGTTAACAATAAATTATCAAGGATCGATAAATTGTCAAGGATTGATAAATTGCCAACGATTTATATAATAAAATGAAATCTTATAATTTAAGATATTAATGTATATTAAAATATAGTCTGCTTATTCTTTTTCTCTACAAACTTGACGTAAATTGGGTCTTTGTTTCGCAATATTAAATCTGCAATAAACTCGAGGTCTTCAGGCCGTGTCACCGGTTGTAGCTCAAACTTGCGCAGCACGGCCTCCAAGCAAGACTTCATTTCCATCATGGCGAACCTTTGTCCTGCAACATTAATTTGAATAAAAATTATATTGATACTTTAATTTAGGCTTCTGCACAGCCTGTCAGAGAACTGACATCGCTAGTATCCAAAGACGACAATGGATCAGTTGAGTATTTACATCAATAGATATCTAAAATGAAAGATCAAGACCACTAGTAAAGTTGAACATAACCCTCTCAATATGTGCGCCACTGAACCTTATCTTCGTCGGTTTATTAATCTACTTACCAATACAATTCCTGGGGCCAGCACTGAAAGGTATGTAGGCGTAGGGATGTCGTCCCACGCTGTTTTCTGGCAAAAACCGATCGGGGTCGAAAACCAGAGCGTTCTTGAACAAATCTTCGCGACGATGCAGGTCATACACAACGATGTGAACAAAAGTTCCAGCAGGGACGGTGTAGCCACCTATAAACATAAATATTACAAGGTAGAGGCATAATTTTAATATTAATGGGGACATACTTACCGTAAACTACACAGGTAACTATAGTTACCTAAAATATAAAAAAAATTGAAAACGAGTTTTCCTAGATATAATTAGTTTCTCAATCAAGTTTTCATAGAATAAAGAAACTAAAATTCATTTAATTGAAATTGGTCCGACTCTATTTCGGGATAGGATTACTTGCATATTTATTTTGTTATCATAGTAAGATATTTGTTTTATTTTTACATACTCAATTTGGTTGTTTCACTCAATTTACGGCCCATGAAATGCACTGGCGGATAGAGCCGTAGTGTCTCCTTGATACAGCAATCTAGATATCGCATCATAGATAGATCTTCAACAGTGGCGCGCCGAGTTGAATCCCCAAATATTTCTTGCAGTTCGACAACTACTTTGTCCTGAAACATGGAATTGTAAAGTGATGTCGGATTACACTGGTAAACAAAATCGCACTTTTTCTGTTGTATGAAGTTTTTCAACTGTTTTTTACTAATTTGACGTTGCTGATTTCGAATCTACCCGCACAATTTTATCTAGAAACTCTAGTTTTTGAGATACAGCTACCCTCTAGAAATTCACTTTTTAGTTGAGAAATTGTTACGAACTGTATAGTAATTAACCAGATTCAATCAATCTATCGTGATGTCGCCATCAAGAAGAACTCGTGTAAACAAACCTAAGTGTTTTTATTTTATTTGTGGCGAGTATATAATGTTTAAAGAATGTCGCTTGAATGTGTCGGACTATGTAAAAATAAGCCTACATGGACTACTTTGGGAAGAAAATTAAAGACTTTGCGTTTATGGGAAAATAAGAAAAGGCCTACTTTTAAGTATAAAACTCCAATGATTTGGCGTGAACCATCACACCACCACGATGACTGTTATTTTTGCGTTGCGAATATTACCGGAATAAATCGCAAAAACCGTTCCAAGTGGATTTATCCCTCTTTAAAACCTGCTATTGTGGTACTATCTTCTGGGTGTTCCTAAGATGAACTTGGTTGAGGACTTTCGTGGGAGGTACTGGGTTGTGACTGTGGTACTAACTCATCACTAGATCACCTGTTACCTGTAACTAGACCTCACTTAAATCCTCTAACGTCCTCAACCAAGGAACACCCAGAAGATAGTGATCACTATCCTTACGATACTCACTTTTACTGCCCCGGCGAACCTAGACTACTGAATCAAAATGACCTAGTTGATTTGATCAGATAGTTGTTGAAAAATATGCGTGGAATGAGTTCATTTGGGTAGTGAAAAAATTCTTAGGAAATAAAAAGTCTGCCAACTACTCTCAACACATTGAGCAACTAATGCTGCATTTCCAGCGACTTGAATGCAACATGAGCATTAAGCTACATTTCCTCTTCAGTCATTTAGACTGTTTTCCAGAAAATCTTGGTGATTTAAGGAGAAAGCTTTCATCATGACATTCGCACTATGGAAGAGCGATACCAGGGTTACTGGAATGCAAATATGATGGCTGACTACTGTTGGAGCATTCAAATTAGTGCTCCTGAATCGGCTCATGGGAGAAAATCTTATAAAAGAAAATTAATCTAATTAATATTGAATTAGTCTAGTGTAATAAAAGGTTGTAGCTTAAAATTGATATTATTTTTGTAAAAATCGCTCCTCATAGCTCAAAAACGAGAACTGTTACTGGAAAATGGACTTCTAATTAAAAATGATTGAGGAAAATACATTTAGAATCAGATGTAAAGCTTCATAAAACAGACCCACTGTTCTGTGTTATGATCCTATACAAAAATCGCTCCTCCTCATAGCTCAAAAACGAGAACTGTTACTGGATAATGGACTTCTAATTAAAAATCATTGAAGAAAATACATTTAGAATCAGATGTAAAGCTTCATAAAACAGACCCACTGTTCTGTGTTATGATCCTATACAAAAATCGCTCCTCCTCATAGCTCAAAAACGAGAACTGTTACTGGATAATGGACTTCTAATTAAAAATCATTGAAGAAAATACATTTAGAATCAGATGTAAAGCTTCATAAAACAGAACCACTGTTCTGTGTTATGATCCTATACAAAAATCGCTCCTCCTCATAGCTCAAAAACGAGAACTGTTACTGGATAATGGACTTCTAATTAAAAATCATTGAAGAAAATACATTTAGAATCAGATGTAAAGCTTCATAAAACAGAACCACTGTTCTGTGTTATGATCCTATACAAAATAAGATAATATAATAATATTGTTTGATTACTGTCTCTTCACCTGTATGTCTTTGTGGTTCGCAAGCAACATGAGGCAATGGGTCAGTGCAGATGCTGTAGTATCATGGCCCTGTAAACAGCGTATTTTATCAGATTATCAAATGTTTCTTCTCTTATATTTTGTAACTCATCAAAACCTGGCCATATTGAATCACTTACTTCAAACATGAACGTATCTACTTCTTCCTGAATACCGACCCTGTCAATAGCACCCGTTTTTTCGACTGAGATCAGTAAATCTAGCATGGATAGTTTCCGCTTTTTGCTGGTGATATAGTTATCGTCTTCAAGCGTCTCCATCTTATTACGTTCGCCGAGTGTATTTCCATATTTTTCTATATACTGTTTTCTCTCATGTATCACTCTTTCAGTAAAAGCGTAAACAGTTTTCAATTGCTTATAGGTTTCACGTCGTACTGATGACAATTTGAATATGAACTCGTTGTTTAAATAAAATTTACTGAATCTCTCGACGCACAGATTTCCCAGTTTGTATAATGCTGCTTTGTAAGACTTTCCAGCTGCGGTAGTTTCTTCAGCTAAGCGGGTGCCCATTGCAGTTTCTAAACAAACAATAACCAACTCATTACTCGTAAATATTACCCCACCAAGGCTTGCTGTAAGTTGGGACCTGGCTCCATTCTTTACCTGACAGTCGACATCGAGCTACATAAGTTCAAAAACCTCCTATTTAAGTCAATAAATTTACGTAATCTTAAGACTCAATAGTATATGCTAGAAGGTCCAAAATAATTGTTGTAGGAGTATGACATTGATTCAAGATATATTATATTCTATATAATTACATGTTACGTGTATTTTCTAGATACAAGTATTAGCATCTTACCACATATACTGTTTAGGGTGTATTCAGATATCACAGGCCCAATGGCCACTGGCTCTCCTTTAAATTTTTTCAATTCTTCCACCAAGCGGTCACTGTTTTCTTCCATAATGGGACAAAATTGTCGCAAAATGTTGAAATGAAAAGCAGGTGTTAGAATCTTTCTGCGAGATTGCCACTTTGATCCTGAAATGGTATAGTTTATTATTCAGTTTACGGTAACTATAGGTAAACCGCTTAACTGTGGGGTCGCCTGCGCGGCACAAGTGGCGCGGTGCGGGACGTCAGAGGGCGAGCATGCGGGCGGCAGGCCCCATCTCCCGCCCGCCACATAAAATGCATATTAAAAATACTTACCACTACTTAATAATAGTCCTTCTTGCAGCCAAGGTTTTAAAACGACATACGCCGCTGTACTTTTCTCACTGTGCTTCATAGTTGAAATTACCGTCTGTAATAAATAATTATGAGATTTTGCATCATCATAAATGAATGAATGAATGAATACTCTTTATTGCACAACTTTTTAGAACAGTACGGAATAAAGACGTGAGATTATGTGAGTGTCTCTGCGACGATGAACAGGTAGCCACTTGAGTTGATCCCGAAATTCGGAGACATGGTCATACTTGCGCAGGTCAAATATGAACCTAATGCAAAGATTTTGGAGACGCTCAAGTTTATTGAGCTGCTCTACGGTGAGACTGGAATAGCAGGCGTCAGCATAGTCGTGGATGGGGAGAACTGTCGTCGAGGGACTGTGCCAGCGCAAGTTTGGTGGACGTCGTCGGTAGAAAATTGTGCAACCTTTTCAGTGACCCAGCCGCAGCAAACATCCTAATGAATTTCATAAACAGTTCTTCGCTAATTTGTTTACAGATGTTACTGTTTATAACTAGTATCATGAATATTACTACCAACATAAAATAAATAAATTACATATAATAATATTTTACGGTATTAATTCAGAAAGTATTTATTTTAATATTATTTATATTTTATTTTTGGGTGTCCCAGAAAGTATGGATCAAACGAAACCGCATGTGGTTATCCGATTCGAGACGATTTAAATGTTATTTAATTTTTATCAAAATTAATGTTATGCTCCTAACTCAATAGTTAGCCAACTTTCTGTAGTACTTTTTCTTCGGTGACTGTCATTTTAAGATGGGGTTAATTTTTTGTCTTAAAAAAATTACAAAATCGTGAATTTTTAGTACATGTCAGGACAATGTAAAATCTGATCCCTGAGATGCATAATACAAAAAGAAAATCTGCAAAATCACGGCAATTTTTTAAATAAATTTTTAGTGCGTTCACTAAGCCATTTTTGATAAGATTCCAAAAATTCCAATAACTTTTGAACCATCAATATGTGGGTTTATATTGATAGGTAACTCAGCCATCACCCTGTTTCATTTGATCCTTACTTTCAGGGACAGTAAGTATGATATTTACAAAACAAATTGAAACTTGAAATTGAAAACGTTCATTTAGCACTGTAAACACCAGAATATAGAACACAATACAGAAGTATACAAAGATTAATACATGCAGCACAAAACATCTGGTGTACACCAGCTCAGCATAATGCTGAGGCAAGCCACAGCGCAGATTTTCAGCTGGCCCCTCAATTACTGCACGGACGAAGAAAGCAACAGTGTGTGCGTGTTGTATCATGTAACATCCAAGCTTAGCCGTTGAGCGATGATGCACCAGCCGTAAGATCCCAGAGACGAGGACTAGACTGGTCAAAACGTTTCCTTTATAATAGATATACACAAAACTACTTGCCTCTATATCATCCGGATTATGTATGTTCACAGTTTTTATCCAAAATGTCCACCAGCTGTATAAATCCTTGAACGTTTTGCCGTATCTTCTTGGTAACTTGAATAGATCCACTGTCAATGGAAAATACATCAAATTCAGTTTACGTTTCCTAAACCACACGCAATTTCATATAATAAAATTCGGTGAGTGAAATTAGAAAAACTAGCTGCTTACTGCTAACTAAGCTAACATTACTTGTATTTCTATTAATACATCAGATTAATTATTAAGAATATTTGTATTAATTGAAAATGATAGCGAAGAAAGCCAAATTGTAGAATTAGAAAAAAAAAATACCTGGATTAAGCATAATCTCTAGTGCATTTCCAATTAGAAAATGTTCAGGAGGACCAGGAATTTTTCGGATTATTCTAGCATTGTATTTAAATATACGGTCTAGAATCCATAAAAATATGGCAATCAGTAGTAAATACACAAACATGTTTGTAAAAAAATCGACTGTATTCGAAGCTGGATAATTCGCAACTATGGATGTTGTTTTAATGATATTGTGGGACTGACACTCTAGTATTATCTTATTATTTAGCATAATTACACGATAAATAAAATGACGCCAATAGGTTAGTTGGATAGGTTGTATTTTACTTAACCCCCGATAAACAGGACAGTTGGTTATAAGTTTGACGCGTATGTTTGTGTCTGTGGCGTCATATTTCAACAACCAATGGTGCGTTTTGAATGCGGATCTTTTCATTTGAAAGAGGTTTGTCAAGTTCGTTTTTAACCATGTCTGATAAAAATTGGTACGGTCTAAATCATCCCCCATCACCTTAATATCCGGAGGGGAACCCTGTATCTCAAAAATACATAGAATATAGTTACAAATAATCTGAAAAAAATTGAATGGTTCTTGGAGTAAGTACAAAAAATCTGAAAAAAATTGAATTGTTCTTGGAGTAAGTACATCATCATCAGCAGCCTATTCTAGTCCACTGCTGGACATAGGCCTCTCCCAGGGCGCGCCATTGAGCCCGATCTTCGGCTCTTCTCATCCAGTCGCTGCCAGCCACCTTACGCAGATCGTCGCTCCATCTAGCAGGGGGGCGTCCCACAATACGTTTGCCCAAACGCGGTCTCCACTCCAGAACTCGTCTACCCCAGCGGTTGTCGGTTCTGCGACAGATGTGACCGGCCCACTGCCACTTCAGCTTGCTAATCTTATGAGCTATGTCGATAACTTTTGTTCTATGCCGGATCTCCTCATTTCGGATTCGATCCAGCAGAGATACTCCGAGCATAGCTCTTTCCATAGCACGCTGAGCGACTTTCAATTTGTGAACCAGTCGCACCGTCAGTGTCCACGTTTCGGCTCCGTAGGTCATTACTGGTAGGACGCACTGGTTAAAGACTCTTGTCTTTAGACATTGAGGTATGGGCGACGAGAAGATGTGACGTAACTTCCGAAATGCTGCCCAACCCAGCTGAATTCTTCTGTCGGCTTCTTTCTCGAAGTTGTTTCTACCTAATTGCACAGTCTGCCCAAGGTAGACGTATTGTTGCACAACTTCGAGGGCCGTACCGTCGACGATAATCGGTCCCGGAACGACATGGTCATTGAACATGACCTTAGTCTTGTCCAAATTCATCCCGAGACCGACACGTCGTGAAGCAGCATTGAGATTGTCCAGCATTTCTTGAAGGTCCTGCAGCGACTCCGCCATTACGACTATATCATCGGCAAAACGTAGGTGTGAGATGTACTCGCCGTTTATATTGATGCCGTGTCCTTTCCAGTCCAGGGTCTTAAAGACATCCTCCAATGCGTTCGTGAACAGTTTCGGAGATATAACATCTCCCTGTCTTACTCCTCTGCGCAATTGGATGGGTCTTGTTTGCTGGTTCTGTACTTGGACAGACATCGTCGCGGCGTCATACAGACATCTCAACACTTCGATGTATCGCCAGTCGACTTGGCAACGCTGCAAGGACTCCAGAACAGCCCAGGTTTCGACGGAGTCAAAGGCTTTCTCATAGTCCACAAATGCAAGACACAGGGGCTGATTATATTCTTCACTTTTTTGTATAATCTGCCGCACAGTGTGGATGTGGTCTATGGTGCCAAAGCCTCCCCGAAATCCGGCCTGTTCCGGAGGTTGGAAGTCGTCGAATCTACGCGCAAGACGATTCGTGATGACTCTCGAAAACAGCTTATATACGTGGCTCAGGAGCGAGATGGGTCTGTAGTTTTTGAGCAGAGTTTTGTCTCCTTTTTTGAAGAACAAAACTACAATGCTCCTGTTCCACGCCTCCGGAGTTCTCCCACTGTGTAGGACGGAGTTGAAGAGCTTCTGAAGTTCCCTCAGTACAGGGATTCCTCCTGCCTTAAGGAGCTCAGAAGTGACACCGTCCTCACCAGCGGCTTTTCCATTCTTAAGCTGTTTGAGAGCCAGCTCGAGCTCGTCTAGGCTAAAATCTGGCAGTTCATCGGTATAGTGTCGGGTTAACGTGGCTCTAGGATCTTCGATTGTTGGATCAGGCCGCGGAGCATGAGCAGCATACAGTCGGCCATAGAAGTCTTCGATCTCGGCGAGTATCTCTGGCTTGGAGGTGACGGTTCTGCCACTAGAAATTTTGAGCTTCGTCAGGTGGCTTCTCCCGAGTTGCTGAACGAACACTTTTGACCCCCTATTCTTCTCGATCGCCTCTTTTATGAGACGTGTATTGAAGCTTCGGAGGTCGCGTCGTGTCAGCTTCCTTATTTTCTTATTGAGTGCTCGTTGTTCTGACGATGTGGCTTGTGTGTTTTCGCGTCTTTCCCTCATAAGTGCCAGAGTCCCGTCCGAGAGTTTCGACTTCGTGCCTGTGCGCTGCAACCGACAAAACCTTACTCCTTCATCCCTAATAGTCCTCACCACATTTTGGAAATTCTCGTCCACGTTATTTGTGGTTTCCAAGGCATCGAATCGGTTTTTCAGTTCTAACTGAAACCGGTCGGAGCCTGCCACGGCCTGGTGCAGAGTAGGTCGGAGCGTGGGCTTCATTAGACGGCGTCTCTCCAGCTGGAAGTCAATATTCAGAGTGCCTCGGACGAGTCGGTGATCACTACCGGTTTTGAACCTGTTGATCACTGAGACATCTCTGAATATGTGCTTCTTAGCCGTCATAATGAAGTCGATCTCATTTTTCGTCACAGTATCGGGGCTTTGCCAAGTCCACTTCCTATGGGGTCCCTTCTTAAAGAAAGAATTCATTAAGAATAGGCCCTCCATCTCCAGGAAGTTAACAAGCATTTGCCCCCTGTGGTTTCTGCCTCCAAAGCCGTATGGCCCAACCCTCGATTCGCTGCAAGTCCGTACTCCCACTTTCGCGTTGAAGTCCCCCATGACAACATTGAAATGTGCCTTAGTGGTGTTGTTTAGGGCTTTGACTATGTCTTCATACATAGCCTCCACTTCGTCGTCCGAGTGTGTCGAGGTCGGTGCGTAAACTTGTACAACCTTGAGAGAATATCTCTCGGTTAAATTAAGGACAAGATACGCTACCCTTGTCGACACACTGGAGACCTCAACAACATTGTCTATGAGGGACTTATTGACGAGAAACCCGACACCGCCCTGGTAAAGTTGATCACCCTCTCGGAAGTAGAGTAGATGGCCTGACTCAAGGGTTAATGTGTCCTCCCCCTCTCTTCGGACCTCACATAACCCTAGAACGTGCCATCGTATCTTCTCCAACTCTACCTCGAGCTGCGCAATGTGCTCGTCCAGCCGTAAACTTCGTCCGTTATACGTCGCCAGTGTGAGTTTGTTTTGGTAGCCTACCGTAGCCCGGGGATTCCTCGCACCCCCTGCCCCACCGTTACCATGGCCGCCACCGTGACCAGGAATAGTGGGGCGGCCGGGAACTGGGGGCCGTTTTCTATTTGCGCTGTCCATAAGAGGTGATGCCATAATCGCCACGCTAGGCCTGCGGGTTGGCGATCGCAGGAGCCGGGTCGCTTGCCCCGATGACGCTGCTGCCCGTCATCGTGCTTCTGATATTTTGACCCAGCCATAATTTGAGTGGTTATACCGCCACTAGTCGGTCGCCAGGGACTCGTTCGTTAATCGGCAGGATGCACCACGTGCAGGTGAGTTTGACATTTGGAGGTCTAGATGTTGGTGACCCCCCTTACATCCCATACATACATTACATTACATATGGAGTAAGTACAGGCTGGACCAAAATAACGTTGACAACCAATTTTACAAATAACTCAAGTAACTATAGAGATACATGAAATTAAGTAATAAAAATCAACTGTTTTTGATCAATAATCTTTCCGTTTGATAAGGGCGTAAGGTTTAATTTTTTAATAAATTTAATCTTGTAAGGGTGGACCTTGAGGTTCTAATTCAAAATTTGATAATCAGTGACGCCGCAATATTTTCTGATTGAACGCCGCGATCTATGTTCTCGTCCGATTTGACAGGTTGGTTTCGTCGGTGATGTGTCCTGTTATTCGTTGAACGTTTTAGTCGGAACCTTCAAACCGGAACTCGGAAGTAAATGGAATCAAAGGAATGGTCGGTGCAATGATTAAAAGACGGATATCAACCGATTACGAAACTCTCGCCTAGCTTGAGTGTACGGAGAGCTGACTATAAAGTAGGCCTCTACCGCGAACGGGCAGTGCGCCCCTGACCTATCCTATATGACCTATAGGTTATAGCAACAAATAATTCTTTTCTATCAACAAAAAATTCCAATTCGACGTAGGCGGGATAGTCACGTACTTTACTATCTGTTCAATATATTGAACAATCCCGTTTCTCCTGCATATCTCCGTGAGCGTTTCGAGTATATGGTCCCTAGAGGTAAGCCCTGCCGGTCTGTCACTTCCCTTCTCCTCAAAATGCCTACACACGTCTCCAGTCGCTACGATGGCTCGTTCACTGTCCATGCAGTAAGGTTGTGGAATTCACTCCCACATGCTATACGTGCAAGTCCGTCCTTGGAAGTGTTCAAGAGTAGAGTAAAGGAGCATTATCTATCCTTATGAATTCTATACTTTATTTATTATTTTATGCCTATGTATGGATTGGTATATATGTATGTAAATTATGTAGTACGTCGGTATATGTATTGTATGTAACTATTTATATTGTATATTAGTATTATTATGTATTATATTCAGTATATTTTTATATATATATTTTATTCCAAATAATGTCAACTTAATTAATTACAATATGAAAATAAAAAAAGTAATTAGTAAAATGTCATACTATAACTAGGCAAAAACTATACAATATAACTTCAGTCAAACAGCCCCCCGCGAAGTGCCCCCTGGCCGAAAGTACCCAGAATACTCGAATATATATAATAATAATATATTTTATATATATATATATATATATATATATATATATATATATATATATATATATATATATATATATATATATATATATATATATATATATATATATATATATATATATATATATATATATATATATATATATATATATATATATATATATATATATATATATATATATATATATATATATATATATATATATATATATATATATATATATATATATATATATATATATATATATATATATATATTAATCATATGCACATACTCTGCCTGCTCGAATCTATCACCTTTCTCTATCCCGATGGTTAGCAGGAAGAAAACTCGAAACGAGTTATGCTACACCTTTTGTACATATTTTATTTTTTCGTTAATTAAGTTGTTTTGTATTTTGTCTGTGTGTATAATAAAGATTATTTAAAAAAAAAAACGAAAAATTGATCCGTCGAATACTGCCAGTATCCTCTCCCTAATCCTTATTAGGTATAGAAAAGAATTTTCGCGTTATCAGTGTCTATTCCTGTAGAATGACTGACTCACGCGTTTTTAAAACTTTAATATCAAATAAGTCCGCGTGTCCTGGCAACGTGGCCTACCACGTACACACTGAAAACGCGATAATTATTTTCTATCATAGATATATGCGGTAGATCATAGAATATATATTTATAGATAATATACCCGACGTATTTGTCACATTACTAGAAACAGGTATTCCGGAGATGTCGCGTACTATAGGTATTTGATATGTAAAAACTACATAAAAAGTGATTTGCTGGTTTTTGTATTCAATCAAGCTTAAAATATTACAAACAAATAAACGGTATCGCTGTTATAATAAAATAAAAACAAATCGTATTATTGTACTAAATTATTGTCTATTTTTTCTGTCAACAAACTTCACATTAATTGGATTATTGTGGCGCAGCACTATATCTGCGATGAACACGATGTCTTCAGGCCGTGTCACCGGTTCCAGCTCAAACTTGCGCAGCACGGCCGCCAAGCAAGACTTCATCTCCATCATCGCGAATCTTTGTCCTGCAACATTCACGTTATATATATAACTCAGATACCTCGTGGGTGTCGTACAAGGCGACTAAGGATCTGAGTGGATGCAATTTGACACCTAGTAGACGGCGGCGGTAGGATCGCCATCTATCACGTTTGTCCACCAAATCTTACTACGAAAAGTGGGAACTACCTATGTTTGAAGGCGGTTCCTCTGTCTATACCCTCGGGGATTATGCATGTGAGAGATTATACCTCTTTCGTTTGATTGAGCGCACCCAGCCTGACTCCGGTTTAATCTGGTTTGCATCTCAAAATAGTTGAATCAAACAAAGGAATCAACCTTCCGAGAAACAGTTTCCGGAGTGTTTGTGTTAACACATGTTCATCATAATTAATTCATGACCCTGCATTACATATTCGAACGCTATACAAATTTTCCCATCGTTTATCCTTAAACAGGCTACTGAAACTTATCAGATTTACCACATTCGGATTACTATGAAGTATTTAACTAGAAAGTTGAAAAGACTACGGATCGGATTGTCTTGGAAACTTCGTCCTTTGTATTAGATAGTCCGCTAATAATGTCCATTAGCTAATCGTATACAATCCAGAACTAATCTGATACCTACGAAGCAAATAATCGTTTAACTAAACCCCCATTTAAACTTAATCTACTTACCAATACAATTCCTGGGGCCAGCACTGAACGGTATGTAGGCGTAGAGATGTCGTCCCACGCTGTTTTCCGGCAAAAACCGATCGGGGTCGAAAACTAGAGCGTTCTTGAACAAATCTTCACGTCGATGCAGGTCTATGATATGAATATGGACATCAGTTCCCGCTGGAACGGTGTAGTTGCCTGAAACATCCAAACAAACTTCATGAATTCACCGATCTTAGTGGTTAATACCACTACATTGGTATTATTAGAGATTGCGACACAAATGTCGCTTGAACGATTCCATATCTATAATGTTGTTGTTTGTTTGTTGTTTTTCGTATGGTTAGTGGCCAACCTATTTGTCAGAGTTGTTCAGGCCGCCCGTAGGCATCTGACATGGCTTAACGACTGCTGTCGAACGACAACAACCGAGACCGACTGTTTAACGTGCTCTCCGAGGCACGGAGGAGCTCAGATGAAATATGCCACTAGCGGTCACACATATAGGTACCGACCGCCCCAACGTCGCTTAACCTGCACGATCACTTTCAGACCGTGCTCGCAACTAGGCTACGAGCTCCTCAATATCTATAATAGACCAATCCGATGAACCACTGTGAAAGAGACTTTTGGTTTGTTGAAGTGATCAGTAATGTACAAAAACGACTAATGTTTATGGAAAATTAAGCATTACAGACGAAAACAAAAGTTTGTTCAAACTTACTCAATTTAACAGTTTCACTTAGTTTTCTGCTTATAAAAGGCACCGGGGGATAAAGACGTAGCGACTCCTTAATGCAGCATTCAAGATATTTCATACGCGTCAAGTCCTCAGTGGTAGCGGTGCGAGTTGAGTCGCCAAATATGTCTTCTAGTTCAGCTACAATTTTATCCTGTAATTACGTCACGATATCTTGAACTATATCTAAACGTTCATACTTAGGTAACATACAAATAAATAATTATGGATATAAGACCTGTATATGTTTGTGGTTTGCGAGTAGCATCAAACAATAAGTCAATCCAGCTGCTGTGGTATCATGGCCCTGTGAACATACAAAGTTGGGTTTTGTTTTATACATTGCGTAATAGAGGATTGTTTTACAGGACCAAATGTTTTCTCATACAATCTAAGATAGTGATGTCATCATCATCAGCAGCCTATTCTAGTCCACTGCTGGACATAGGCCTCTCCCAGGGCGCGCCATTGAGCCCGATCTTCGGCTCTTCTCATCCAGTCGCTGCCAGCCACCTTACGCAGATCGTCGCTCCATCTAGCAGGGGGGCGTCCCATACTACGTTTGCCCAAACGCGGTCTCCACTCCAGAACTCGTCTACCCCAGCGGTTGTCGGTTCTGCGACAGACGTGACCGGCCCACTGCTAATCTTATGAGCTATGTCGATAACTTTTGTTCTATGCCGGATCTCCTCATTTCCGATCCAGCAGAGATACTCCGAGCATAGCTCTTTCCATAGCACGCTGAGCGACTTTCAATTTGTGAACCAGTCGCACCGTCAGTGTCCACGTTTCGGCTCCGTAGGTCATTACTGGTAGGACGCACTGGTTAAAGACTCTTGTCTTTAGACATTGAGGTATGGGCGACGAGAAGATGTGACGTAACTTCCGAAATGCTGCCCAACCCAGCTAAATTCTTCTGTCGGCTTCTTTCTCGAAGTTGTTTCTACCTAATTGCACAGTCTGCCCGAGGTAGACGTATTGTTGCACAACTTCGAGGGCCGTACCATCGACGATAATCGGTCCCGGAACGACATGGTCATTGAACGAGACCTTAGTCTTGTCCAAGTTCATCCCGAGACCGACACGTCGTGAAGCAGCATTGAGATTGTCCAGCATTTCTTGAAGTTCCTGCAGCGACTCCGCCATTACGACTATATCATCGGCAAAACGTAGGTGTGAGATGTACTCGCCGTTTATATTGATGCCGTGTCCTTTCCAGTCCAGGATCTTAAAGACATCCTCCAATGCGTTCGTAGATAGTGATGTGCCTGTTACTTAATAAATTATCACATATTTATTTATGTACTTATAAGTCAATCTGTCAAAAGATTTAGTTCGTACTTCAAACATGAATGTGTCCACTTCTTCTTGAATGCCAGACCCGTCAATCACACCGTCCTGTCCAGCTGATATCAGCAAGTCTAACATGGCTACTTTCTTCTTTTTACTAGACACATATACATCATCTTCCTCTGCCATATCCCCAATATATTTAATTCCATTTTTTTCCAAATATTCTTTTCTTTCTTTTATAACATTTTTGGTGAACGATTGAACTGTATCCAAATGCTTATAAGTATTTTTTCCAGTTGGAGACAATTTGAACAACAAATCTGGTATCAAGTATATTTTAGTAAATCTTTCTACGCATAGTTTTCCCACTTTATATACGGCTTCTTTGTAAAATTTTCCTGCAGTGGTTATTTCTTCTCCTAGTCGGGTACCCATAGCAGTTTCTGGAAAACAAGTACGATTTTAATTATATTTTCTCTTCGAGATATGGTAAATGTGGAGGTCTGTAGAAGAACCAAACTGACCGACATGAGATATTATATTAAGTCGAAGGAATGACGGCCAGTGCCGGTTGGGTAAAATAGTTTTGGAATTGATCCCATGGACAAAGATCAGTAGCATGGATCATCAAGGGCAGATCACGACATAGGTCTACCAAATGGAACAGGATGAGAAAATCCCAAGATCGATTAAAATTATTTACATTATTGTAAACTCAGGAATTGTTCTTACCACAAATACTGCTAAGGGTGTATTCAGATATAACAGGCGTGATGTCCACTGGACCTCCCCGAGTTTTCTCTAGTGTTTCCACTAATCGATGGCTGTTCTCCTCTAAAATTGGCCAGAATTTTTTCAAAATATTGAAGTGAAAAGCAGGAGTAAGGATCTTTCTTCGCGACTGCCATTTTTCACCTAGAATCAGAGATCATTCATTTAGTACTCAAAACAGAACTAATAATTTCGTCTTTTTCAACCAGACTCGTTTTTTTTTTAATTCTAACATACCACTGCTTAAAAGCAATCCTTGTCGCAGCCACGGCTTCAGAATATTATAGACCGGACTCTTTTCTCTATGTTTCATTGTTGAAATCACTATCTGTAATTATAATAAAACTGATAAATGAACAATTTTAATGAACTGATTCCATACTATCTAAATCTCATATTTTGCATATAAACAATAAAACGAATAGGTACTGTAATAATTTAGACGGAATACGTTTTCTTATAATTATTAATTGCTGACAGAATTACTGAGATTATTTTTGAAGTTCGCCTGGCTGCGGCCAAAGGTCAACTGATAATTCTAATAAAAAGAACATCCAGATTAATCTAATAACCAAATATTTCAAATAGTTAGCAAGGAGATCGCGATATTACAGTACTTACCTCAATATCTTCGGGATTATACACATTTACAGCTGTTAGTAAAAATGCCCACCATCCGTAAATTCCATTGAATTTTTTGGCATATATTCTTCCCGTATTAAATAGATCAACTGTCGATCAAAAAAGTAAAGCAATAAATCACCAAAACCAAAAAATATATAACAGTTTCTGAAGCATTATTACCTGGCGAAGTTGGTATGTCTAACGCATTTCCCATTAAAAAAACTTCTTTCGGTCCCGGAATTTTTCTAATTAAGCTCACATTTTCATCGTATTTAAAATAATTGTGTAAAATAAACAAAAGTATTATAACGGCCAATAAAATATACACCAACATTATTATCACGTAACAAGACTGTATTGTTCAACGTCCATTAGCTAGCTATCGGACATATTTTTTTGCGATATCGGTATCTTCATATAAGTAGATACATTTACTAATGCTTCGTATATGTTTATCGTTTATTTAGAAGTTATATGTAAGCGCCTAATTTTACTTGCGTACGAACTGCAATAAGTGTCTGTACTTATCTATTAAAATATAATACTTTGAAAAATATGTCTTACTATCGATTACTATCTCACACACACACACACACACACTCACTCCGCTGGCGCAGCGATCGAAGTGGATCTTGGCCTCCGATACCAGAGCGCCATTCTCGATTACTAGCTAGCAATTTATTACAATTTTAATAAATTGTTCAACATATACAAAAGAAGTAAAGTACAACTTTAAAATACAATTTTTGTTCTATATATTTAATATAAGGCAGAACAATCCAAAGTCAAAGCTGTTAGATGTGAAGAGGACATTTTGGCTAATAAAACCGGAAGATAAAAACAGTCGGTAATTTAGTTTTTGCTGTAACAACTCCAAATTATTACATTTATAGACTTAGATCTCGTAGACGTAAACGAAACAACCTTTAGCTCCCTAGAAGAATTTTGTTTACAACACGTAAGTACAAATCTGATCGGCTTTCATGTAAACATAAGATCTATGTTAAGAAACTTTCCTCATTCGGAATACTTAATCATGTCATGTACCTAAACGTCAAATAGATTTAATAGTGTTAACAGAAGCTAATATTTCAGCACATTGCACTAATTTATTTGCATTAGATAACTACTGCATGTACACTTCACTACGGTATAAGCGTAAAGGTGGTGGAATAATTGTTTACATACATTAAAGTCACTCATTTTCACCTTTAGCACGAATCCTATAAATTACGAGTGCTTAGTAGGTACAATTACCACACCTAGAAATTATACTACAACTTTGTACGCCTTATACAAACCACCAAAGTCCAGCAGAACCGGTTTCATCAGTGAGTTAACCTCTAGTATCAATGCACTTTGCTCTACATAGGATTGCATATTTATGGGAGACTGTAATATTGATATTTCTTGTAAAACCCAATAAGTAAATTATACCTTGACTCACTGAGTGCAACAGGTTTTATTCCGGGTATAACCCAATATACACGATTTAGTTATTATATCTTTATAGTACCCAATATACACGATTTAGTTACATATTTCCTCGGGTGCGATCTCGCTCAGTATTTACAGCCACTATTACAGCCACTTCTAACATTGTTTTAGCCGACCATAAAATTACTTATTTTGCGTGTACCCTACCCTACACAGGATTGTAACGAAAATTGACGAAAAACTTCTAAATAATCTAATGGGCTGTAAGTGGAATGACGGACTAAATTATGATAATTCGGGTGATATTTGCAACTTTATACATGCTAATTTCAGAAACTCGTATGATAAATCTCTTAAGATCAATACGATACCTAAATCGGGTGTTAGAAAATGTGTATGGAGAATAAATAAGCTGTATAATGATTGGTTTAAAGATGACACGAATATGATACTTAAATTACAGTATAATAAATTCAGATACAAAACATCACTTGAAGTAAATAAAGCTAAAAATAATTATCTTAAGGGAAAAGCAACATAATTAGCAGGTAATACTAGAGCTATGTGGAAGTTAATAAATAAAATATGTGGTAAAAAAAATATCGATCATTATATAAAAAATTAAACATTTAATCATTTCCATCTAGGGCGGCATTAGGATAGATGCTGAAAACTTTAACAACTATAAAATGACTTAGAATCTAATTTGATTATACAAATTAGCCTGCAAGCTTTAATTAAAGTAGTTACTGGAGAGAATATTTAATATTTCTCTGTGTAAATTTCACATTAACAGCGCTAGTGTTTCGAAGCACTAAGTCTGCTGTAAATACGATGTCTGTGGGCTTCGTCATGGGCTGCAACTCGAACTTGCGCAATATAGCCGCCAAGCAAGACTTCATTTCCATCATGGCGAACTTTTGTCCTGCAACATTGATGTTTATGTTTAGTTTTTAAATAAAAAATTAGAATTATACAATTAAAAAAATATAAATCCGTACCTATACAGTTTCTGGGGCCAGCACTAAACGGTATGTAGGCGTAGGGATGGCGCCCAACGCTGTTTTCCGGCAAAAACCGATCGGGGTCAAATACTTGAGCATTCTTATACAAGTCTTCGCGACGATGCAAATCATAGATATGAATGTTGACCGCAGTTCCAGCAGGGACTGTGTAGCCACCTATAAACATAAATATTACAAGGTAGAAGCATAATGAAGTACAATACTGGTGAACATAATTGACATAATCATCTTTCTATCTCTTTAATACAGAAACCCTTACCAACCATAGTACAACTTAAATAATAGTGATGCTATGATCCATGGTTGTTGATCCAAAAAATCATGACTCACAACTTCAATAATAGGAGAGAAATCTAAGAAATCCCTTGAGTCATCGATATCCACTAGACTGGATAGAGGTCAAGTTCAAATGGGTATAGCGCGTAGTTTACGCACAGGATGCCAGTTATCTTTAAATTGAACTCACTCAATACAGCAGGTTCACTTAGTTCTCGGGCTATATATGGCACCGGTGGGTATAAGCGCATGGACTCCTTGATGCAACAGTCCAGGTATCGCATCTTGGCTAGATCTTCCATGGTGATGGTTCTATCTGAATCGCCAAGTATTTCTTGCGACTCGGCTACTATCTTATCCTAAAACAATAAATAATTAAAGAAAAAAGATATTCTAACTCAGACCATGCCCGCGACGTTAGAGCGACGAGGGGATTGACGACATAGGGCGAGCGTGCGCCGAGCGGGAGGTTGGGCCTGTCGCCCGTTCGTCGCACGCACGCCCTTTGTCTTATCGCCCCGCGCCCCTCTAACATCGCGGGCGTCGTCTGACTTAAATGTTTCACCTATAAATAGTATGCGTTAAAGTAGTTACCGTTACCTGTATATCTTTATGGTTTGCGAGCAACATTAAACAATAAGTTAATCCAGATGCTGTGGTATCAT
The DNA here is from genome assembly GCA_947369225.1 of Hofmannophila pseudospretella. Taxonomy (NCBI): domain Eukaryota; kingdom Metazoa; phylum Arthropoda; class Insecta; order Lepidoptera; family Oecophoridae; genus Hofmannophila; species Hofmannophila pseudospretella. The sequence continues at coordinate 5,571,891 of OX376325.1, forward strand.
GGCCCTGTGAACAAATATTTTAAGTTCACATTTAAGTAGTTAAAATCACATCGTATATCGATGCCAGATAATCCTGTACATACTTCAAACATGAATGTGTCCACTTCTTCTTGAACTCCAACCCTGTCGACCTCACCATCCTGTTCGGCCGTGATCAGCAAGTCAAGCATGGCTACTTTCTTTTTCTTTTTATATACGTATACGTCTTCGTCAATGTTATTCACATTCTCGTCAATTTTTAATCCATGTTTCTCTATAAATTCTTTCCTCTCCTTTATAACCCTTTTGGTAAATGCATGAACAGTGTTTAGATATGCATTTGTTCTTCGTCCTACTGAGGATAAATTAAAAATTGTGTCTGATAATAGGAGTACATTGGCGATTCTATTGACGGCTATTTTCCCCAGTTGGTGTATCGCTTCTTTATACATTTTTCCTCCGCTGGATGCGTTATCGTGTAACCTAGTGCCCATCGCAGTTTCTGGAAATAAATATGAATGTATATTGTTTTTACCATCGCTACTTATTTACAAAAGGAGACTTGTGTAGTGCCTATCTTAGCATACGTTACGTGCATAAGCTTCACATAATTTATGTTTGTATCGTTGCATTTTTAGAATCCTATCATAATTATTATATATATAATAATATGTCTACTAAATAATTATTATATATATAACAATAATAATAACGTTCCTAGTACAGTCTGTTACTCTACTACCTGGTAAAAGTAAAGGGGGTTAGTTGTTTATAAAAAAAAATTTTTTTTCACTGGTACATAGATCAACTTTATTTTAATTAACAGTTCGTTTTTGAGAAAACTGAACGGTTTAAGTGAAGAAAGTAACATACCGTACTTCGTTTATAGATGTTTTTTATATTAAATTATGTGTACTAAATATACTTCACGGAACATGTAGTGTCAAAATATTTACCACAGATACTGTTCAATGTGTACTCTGATATCACAGCCACGATATCTACGGAATCTCCGTGAGTTTTGCTTAGAGCATCCACCAATCTTTGACTGTTCTCTTCTAAAATTGTATGAAAATGACGCAATATGTTGAAATGGAATGTGGGCGTCAATATCTTCCTGCGTTGGTGCCATTTAGAACCTTGAAATATAGATAAACTTTTTATAAATGTTATTTTTAACTATATTGCTCTGTGTAGCTGCTCCACTGTCGATAACAACAACTACTCATAAGCAAAGGAAAAACAAATGATTCACTTCTTTATAATCACAATATGCCAAAAATAGGTAAGAGACTTGAAAAGATTCTCTAAAAATAAAGAAGCTAAATATGGATTCTTCGATCATCTTCTAACACACGGGCCAACATTCTTTCTTGAGGAATCAAAAAGCTGGTTAAGCACACGTATATCCAGCCGAGTTGTAAATATGCCATTTTTATACATACCACTGCTCAAAAGAAGTCCTTCTCGCAGCCAAGGCTTTAAAAAGTCATAAACAAAGTTCTTTTTATTTTGTTTTGTAGTCGAAATTACAATCTGTAAAAAAAATTAACGATTCCTCTAAAGCGCGTACTACGATTTTCAATCGCGTTATTATTTTGTCGCAGAAATGCAACATATGGGTTTATATGGAAGTACGTGCACTGGTGAGAAAAAAATCGTAGCGATTTTAAAATCGTAGTTTTAAAAAGAACCAAATAATCAAACAACCAAATAATAATAAAAAATACCATACCATACATACATACATACCATATCAGAAACAAAACCGAATTAAAACTTAAACAATGTTGATTGCAAAAATCTACCAAAACCATGTACGCCTTAGAGCCAAAATTTACAATAAAATTCCCAATGAAATAAAAAATTCAGATAGTGTAATTACTTTTGAAAATAAATTAAAAATGTGGTTGCTAGGTTGTGCATTTTTCAATATCAACGAATTTTATAATATTTGACATATTTACACATTGTACAATAATATTTATACTAAGAACATATTATATGACATGTAAATTAATTTTATGAATAAATTATGATTATGATTACCTCAATGTCGTCTGGGTTGTAGATGTTCACAGTTCTTTTACCAATTGTCCAAAGACTGTATATTCCATTGAATCTTTTGGCATAAGTTCGAATTAGGCTAAATAGTTCCACTGTAAACATATTGCGTGTTTAGTATTTCTACTCCATCAGAACGAAATTCAAATTATAAATATCAATGGAAATAGTTTGACTAACCTGGAGTGACAGAAACATTCAGTGCATGACCAATGAGAAATTGTGCCTTTGGATTCGGTATTTTTTTAAACAATTTCGCATCTTCGTTACAATTGAATACAAAATGCAGAATACACAAAATTATCACGGTCACTATCACTAGATAGAACATTGTGTTAACTAAATATAGGTCACGACCGTTATTCATAAAAGTTTAATTATAATGATTTTTGTGCCAGTGCGCATTTATAGATAAAAAAAATGATAAAAGTTGTAAGGTCTTTGCACATTTCTGAACTGGTATGTTTCGGATTTATTGTAATGGCTCAAGGTTATGTAAATAATTAAAGAGCGGTCAGCCAGAGTTAAATGTACACACTCAAAAATCTTAAATCAAAAAATAATAAAACTGTCTTACTATATTTGCACTGACAAGGTACGTGTTAAATCTACAATCATGAATCCGCACTATTGTAATGAATCGCAATATATAAGAAAATGTGACAAATTAAATCAATATTACGGGACAATCCTCTTTATTCATAAATGTAAATATTTACAGGCAAAAAGGGTCATACCCTTTCCTATTAGATAAATATAAAATCGAATAAACATTGCCAATTACATTATAAGTAGCTACTTTAGATAAAACCAAATACGCCATTCATTACCAAGCAAACCAAAGACTATAGTTCCTAAGGTTTTTGTGCTAATGCTGTTCCTTTTTTACTGTTTCTAAACAGCAAGGTTATCCTGCAGTTCAGGAAAAGCATCAAGGCGAAAAAGGAACAGCATTAGCACAAAAAAAACTTAGGAGCTAGTCTTTGGTTTGCTTGTCTATTTGTTAACCCCCGACCGATCGAGAGACGGTGTGTTATAAGTAGACATAGAAGTTGTCGGGGCAAAATTGACATATTTCTAGTGATAGCATTATCGATAAATGCATACTTATCGATAATTACAATGTTCCATATTGCAACAACGTGACTCATAATAACAGTCAGTAGTTCAAGTTTAAGAGTCATTCGGTTTAGTAGATTTTAAAGAAGAAATAAAATGTTACGTTTGTAAAGCTGACATTTTCAATTTCTAACATTAAAAATATATAATTACCTGAGCGTTTTTAATTTCTCGCTGAAATGTTTTAAATAAACATTATTAGTGGATAAGTATTTTTTAATTCGGAATTTTGGGGTTGGGTGGGTAAACTTTTTGGTTTTAAATATTTATGGAATTATGAATAGTCGGCATTTCTTATTATTTTAAATACGAATATTTTGGGCTAAGACATTTTGATTTTGGACATTGTGATATGTACCTACCCAATAAATAGCAGTGATATATCGATATCTAGATAAGTCGATAAAAAACAGCATTCATTCCCTAGCAAATGTCAGATCGTGCCCCGACAACTTCTATGTCTAGTTATAAGTTTGACACTTTGTATGTGGCATCATAACGACGGTCACCCGATTTGGACACGGTTTTTTAATTTAATAGAGAATTTAGTAGAGAGTGTTCTTAGGTCTTGTCTGATAAAAATTGGACTAGTGATTTCCAAGATCTTGGAGTATCTTTGAAGTCAGATGGGATCTCTGGAACGGTAATAGCTAGTTAGTTCGAATTTGAGCTCAAATATCAAGGTTTATGGTGCATTTCCGACATCTGAAAACTTGACACAAAACTCAACAGATCTTTGATTACCAGGAAAAAGTAAGTGAATTTCAGTTTGTCATGAAACTGGAAGAATGTGGAAATTATCAGCCCGCCGAAACTAAAATAGATAGGTGTGGTCTTCTCGTTACATATGGTTGTAGGGAATCCCGAGACATTAACAAAAGAATAAAATTAAAGATGGCTACCAAAAATTGAATGAAAATGATGTGGAGGTTGGGATTTCAAGATAGCCATTGCGAGGCTGAAGGCCAAGCTCCGGTAGGGCTAAGCCCGGACCGCCGGTTAAACCTGCGCCCCCCGTAAAATTATTTCGACATCTGGAACTTTGCCATTTTGACACATTTCCAGAGGATTTTTGAGGATCATAGAATTTCGACCTACGACCAAAAGATAGATGTTATTTTGACGTGAATCCGTCTATTGACGGCGACTATATAGAAGAGAATTTTGTCTAAAGTGTTCTTAGCCACGTGAGATGAAAATTGTATCATGGAGTATGGAGTATCTTGTCTTGGGATCATGCGAGTATGATGGTATCTCTGGAATGGCAATTAGGTGATTCGAGTTTGAGCTCTAAATGTTTCTGACCATGGTGCTGTTCCCACATCTGGAACCTTGAGGACCTGATGATGACCAGGAAAAATAAATTTGTAGGTAGTTATCTGTATTTCTATTATAATCATTCAGAAACAAGTTTTATAAATAGTAATTTTAATTACCATAAGTGTATTCTTAGAAATTATACAAAGAAAATAATAGGTTCAGAACATTATCTAATCTAATATTATAATGAAATATTAACCTGCAAAAACAGCAATTAATTTCTTTGATGTAGTTTACAAATTTGAAAAAGAAGAAATACAATAAATAACTAGGAATATATTATACAATATTTTTTTTAACTTTTCTCTCAACAAACTTCACTTCAATTGGGTTAGTGTTCCTAAGCACTAAGTCTACGAAATATATGATGTCTTCAGGCCGTGTTATCGGCTGCAGCTCAAACTTGCGCAGTACGGCCGCCAAGCAAGACTTCATCTCCATCGTAGCGAACTTTTGTCCTGCAACATTCACGTTTATATTAGTTTTGAGAGTAAAATTGAGAATTATACAATTTATAAAATATAAATCCGTACCTATACAGTTTCTGGGGCCAGCACTGAACGGTATGTAGGCGTAGGGATGTCGCATCACGCTGTTTTCCGGCAAAAACCGATCGGGGTCGAAAACTAGAGCATTCTTGTACAAGTTTTCGCGACGATGCAGGTCATAGATGTGTATGTTGACCGTCGTTCCCGCCGGGACTGTGTAATTACCTAATAGAAAAATTATATTCACTTAATAACAAAACAGTAGAGACTAGTAATAGTACATTACTGCAGAGGCCACGAAATTAGCCATAACTGGCCGCGGATCATTATATTATCGTATTTTAACGATCCAAGGCCAATAATAGCTATTTCGGCCGATGCTTGTACAGTGATTTTCTCAAATAATGCGAGGAAATAAAAAAAAAACACATTTCAAATACTAATTCCAAGTCGAATGTACTAGGCGTCCATAAAAAAAGGAAAGAAACGGCGTAGTCAGTAGGAGCTGTAGGTGCTCGCGCTGGTGGTGGTGACGCGCGACAGGTGCACGTACTCGAATGAAATCTCTGTAGTCCGCACCGCACTGCGTTTTGATGTTACAATTCGAATTTTAAAGGTAAAAAAACAAAGACGAGAGGATTCCTGGCCTTAGCCCGGTAAGGATATATGAAAATCCATTACTGTCATCAATTTTTTTTTAATTAAGTATTTTGATTCGAGACATGAAGTATGTAGTTCCCTGGCCCAAAATTCGAATGTATTGATCAAATTTCCGAGCATCTTTAAGAAAATATTATTATAAAAATTACTCACTCAACACAACCTGTTCACTTAGTTCTCGGGCTATAAATGGCACCGGCGGGTATAAACGCATGGACTCCTTGATGCAACAGTCCAAGTATCGCATCTTGGTTAAGTCTTCCATAGTGGGGGTTCTATTTGAATCGCCAAATATTTCTTTCAACTCGGCTACAATTTTATCCTAAAATAATGAATTAAATTAAAAGAAAAGTCTTACTGTACAGCATATGTTGAAAGTTTCATTTTGATTTACCGTTACCTGTATATCTTTATGGTTTGCGAGCATCATTAAACAATAAGTCAGTCCAGAGGCTGTGGTATCATGACCCTGTGAACAAATTTTACATTTAAGTAGTTGAAATCACAGTCTCTTATTGTCTATATATGTACTTAATGTGTGTATATGTGCAGAGTTATATATTGTGACATACTTCAAACATAAAAGTGTCAACTTCCTCCTGAACTCCAATCCTGTCGATCTCTCCATCTCGTTCCGCTGAGATCAGCAAGTCCAACATGGCTATTTTCTTCTTCTTCTTATAAACATACAGATCGTCGTCAACGTTGCTCTCTGCCACATTTTGATTTAGTAATCCATTATTCTCAATGTATTCTTTCCTCTCCTTTATAACTCTTTTAGTGAACGAATGTACAGTATTCAAGTAATTATTTGTTCTCCGTCCAGCTGACGTTAATCTAAAAGTTGTTTCAGGTACCAGGAGTACATTCGAGATTCTCATAATCACCACTTTACCTAGTTCGTATATCGCTTCTTTGTAAGATTTTGCTGCGCTAGATGTTTCCTCGTGTAACTTTGTGCCCATCGCCGTTTCTGAAAATAATTGTATTCATGTTTTCTAACTAGGATTAGTTTCTACGGGAGTAACAAAAACTTTACATTAAGCCGAAATGCGCGTAATAAGGCTGAGTTATTGTACTGATTCAAGCGATCTTCACGTCTTATTGTTTCTTAAATACTTACCACAGATGCTGTTTAGTGTGAATTCCGATATAACAGGCGCAACATTTACTGGCTCTCCTTTGTTTTTGCTTAGACCATCCACAAATCTTTGACTGTTCTCTTCCAGGATCGTGTGAAATTGTCGCAAAATGTTGAAGTGGAATGTGGGTGTCAAAATCTTTCTGCGTTGGTGCCATTTTAAACCTTGAAACAGAAATGGTTTTTTTGTTTTGTTTTTATTGATATTATTGCGGGCCGCAGCATATAAAAATGGAGTTAACACAATGTTACATACCAGCGCTTAAAAGTAGTCCTTCTCGCAACCAAGACTTCAAAAAATTGTAAAAGAAACCTTTATTATTCTGTTTCGTAGTCGAAAGTATTGTCTGTAAGGAAAAATAAAAGTCGACGCTATTCACGGTAAAATATAGTTGAAATTCAATGCTCAAGCAGTTTCTTTAGAGAGACATTAAAATCAATCTCAGAAATTAAAAAGGTATCAAGCATTTGGAATCAGCTCTCCAATGAGGTTGTATCTCCTAAAGTCTTATAATAATTTAAATTCATAATGATATTAAATATTTTAATTTTAATAATTGTTTTTGTGTGAATAGTATGAAAACTATAAAAAGTATAACTGTCCAACACTGACAGACGCATCAACACAAGTGCTGCCTATCTATAAATACGTAACAATAAAAAATTAAAACCAACCTCAACGTCCTCAGGATTGTAAATATTCACAGTTCTTAAACCAATCGTCCAAACGCTGTATATTCCATTAAATCTGTTTGCCAATTCTCTTGCAAGACTAAATAATTCTTCTGTAAACAAATTGTTTATTTTTTTATCCTCCAGTGATCAGAAGGCTTTCTTAACACTGTTGTTTTGAGATTGGTTTCATTATCTTATGTCATGACAATTGCAAATCATGGTAAGATACTTGTTTTAAATTACTGAACCGATTCATAATATGTAATACACATCATCATTATTTTATAGGAATTATATTCATAGCCTAACTCTCACGTCCATAATCCTCAAGGGGGTAGACAGAGGAACCACCTTAATTATAGGTAGTTCCTACTTTTCGCCGTAAGATTTGGTGAACAGACGTGATAGGTGGCGAACCTAGCTCCGTCTACTAGGTGTAGAACAGTATCCACCAAGTCCCTTAGTCGCCTCGTACGACACCCACGGGAAGACTTCTTTATGGCCGGCACGACACGACACTATATTCACATATTTAGTGTACAATAATAAAAAAATCACAAAAAATAGATTAAATACAAAATATAATTTACTAAACACAATTTACAACTATACATAAGCCTATTTACAGAGTAAACACGCCGTCTACTAAACCGATTACTTTACCATACTTTATTTTTGCAAACTTCACAGCTATATACCTATAACTACACATATATCACAAACATAGTTATATAACCAATTATCAAAACTTTAAATAATCTAAGATCAACACAATAACTGACCTGGTGTAATAAAGATTTGCAGTGCGTTGCCAATGAGAAACCTTTCCCCTGGATTCGGTATTTTTCGTATCAATTTTGTATCCCCACGACAATTGCATACATAATGTATAATAAACAATGATATCAGAATACCTAGCAATAAATACAACATTTTTATTTAATTAGATGTAAATTCTAGGAAAGTACCATCATATGGAAGAGATTGCAGTTAAATGAAATTGGTTATCAATCGCAATTAGTAGATATAATCACTAAGTATGCACTATCTAAGTATTTTGGCACATAAGTACTAGTTTCGTGCGGCAGGATAATCAATCACACACACAGTCATAATTAATAATTTAATAAGTAATAATATTTATAAATTTTTTTATAATCCTACTCTACGCCTGTGGGACCTCGTAGGTATGAGACTTCACAAGATCTACTACTATTCACTACATACACGCTGTTTTCACTCCTGTTCAGCCAGCACATTTTCGCAGATTCAGAACCACAATGAACAATTCGGCGGTGCTACGAATTCTTAACTTTACGATTGAAGGGGTCAGAAAGACACTAGGCATAATCAATCGGGCCCTTCTCGTTCTGACTTCTTCAATGGCAGGCAACATTCGCTAATTTCTCCCACGCTCGCGCTTATGTAGCTGGAGGTCAAAATAGTGAAAATAAACGCAGTTCCCATAAGTGTCCGTTATTCACATTAAATTTTATGGTAATTTATTAGAACAAAATCATGTATTTTCCACGCCAGACTAACCGTCACACCAACCTGTCACACCACTGTGGCAATTAGGAACACTTTCTGTGACTGTTGGACGCAGAACAATGTCTTTTCCCATTGTAGTTTAAAAAATCAGAGGTGCGGGTGCGAGTCCCGCCGGATGAATCTTTGCTTCACTAGTTTCTGAGTATTTGTAACAAAAAAAATCTCCTTTTTCTAGGCTGGCCCGCAAAGCGAGCTTATCGCCTGAGGCTTGGGCGAAGTGCCTGCTCGGAGCATGCTACTCTCTCTACTTCCTGTCTCTACCATGCCGGCTGATGCTCAACCGGGGAAAGGAACATGCCACCCTGAGGGAGGCCTTTGAGCTTCTCGAACGAGCTACTAAGCTACGAGTTCCTTGTGACGAGGTAAGACAGCCCTTAGAGGTAGAGTGTGTTTCATTAAATTAATATACAGAGTGTGAGACACATTAACGCTGTACCACAGAATACATAAACAGAGGGTCCACTCCGGGTGTCTGCGATTTTGATTAAGTCACTCGACCGTAGCGCTAGAGCAGTTATAATTCCCAGTTTTGTTAAAAGTATTTCTGCCACTGTATTTCGTGTATTGAAAGTACAAAAAATTATACCCTACCACTCTATAGCGCCACAGCGCATGTATTTCGCGCCTGAATTGCCTGAACGGGAGAGCCCGTGTCGATGAGTCGATACTCGTATGTATTCTGTGCGTGCACCTCAGAAGCATTAAACTTTACGTGCCATAATAAGTTTACAGATGAGAAAATTTTGTGTAAAAATTAGTGATTTTTATACTTTAATTTAAAAAAAAAATACAATGACAAATTGGCAATTTATTTATAAAAGAAACTCTTCTAGATTATAATTTGCTACGATACCTAAGAAGCGGAAATTGGTAGAAAAGGATTACAGTGCTATGCTTCTGATACAGATATACTGGTGGTAACAAAACACTCTATAGTCGCGAAAGGTATCAGTATCCATAACTGAACAACTTTCACTATTTCTTTCACTTTCGCCAACATTGAAATTGCGAAAAAAAATCAGCTGTTCCATGCAAAAACTTGATACTATAATTGAAACAATACTACTTAAATAAATTAAGTTAGCTAAACTCCACATATATTACAGCGTAAGTTGCTAAGCAATATACATAGCGAATGGTGTGCTGGGACAACCCAAAGTGGTTTTTTGGCATAAAATGTTCAGAAAAATTATTTATTAATTAATATTAATATTTTTTCTCATTTGATCTATATTTTATTTTATTATCATTTTATACAAAAAATATAATATAATATAACACTAAAATAATACTAAAGCTAAAATTAAACTAAGGCTAAGAAATCTAAAGATAAAAAATTTGGGTTAAGTCCCCCACATCCGGCAGTGTACCCAAGAGACTGTCTGCGTTGCGTTTGATCTATATAGGATGTTATGTTTTTATTTTGAATTTAACTGTTTAAAATTTGTTTTATTTAGTTACATAAAGATTACTTAAATTACTATTGTTATGTTAAGAAAATTTCGTATGCTGTCATAGCCAAATATAGAGGACCATACATTTATGTTACAACTTGTATCTACTTACAACCTATATTTATGAATGAGTAAATAATTTGAATTTGAATAGAAAAAAAAAACAAGTTTAAAAAAACCTTCACGGCCGAAGTGTATGAAACAGCTTCTCTTTCGGGTTTTTGTTACACCTATATAATAATACTGGTCTTTGTTGGCAGGTGTGTTACCGAGTGATGATGCAACTCTGCGGCGTACATTCCCTCCCGGTGTTGGCGGTACGGCTCCTCTTCCTGATGAAGCGAGCCGGCCTCCAGCCCAACGCTCTCACCTACGGATACTATAACCGCTGCGTGCTCGATTCCACGTGGCCGCAGGATATGCCCAGGTAACCTGTCTTAAGGTGCGGTTACACCTGGTCATCAACCGACCGTCTGGGCGGTCACAGCATGCGGCGACCGCATTCGTCAAACGTCAACGTGTCGCTTGTCATCGAGCGAATGACGTTGGACGACTTCGGTCAACGACCAAGTGTAAACAACGGAGGTCGGTGACCGTAGGTTGTCAACCGCAGGTCGGTCGCCGTAGCGGTCTACGACTATATGTAACTGCGCCTTTTGGGTGTTATTAGACCGGCGCGATCGATGTAGCATCGATGCCTTAATTAACATCGGCCGCGTTGGTGTAATCATAGCTTAGAATGATCAATTATTACGACTTGTAAAACACGTCGAACGACAATTGATCAACCTTGTGCTAGATGTTGCGATCAATCAACCAAAGCCGTATGTTTTCATCGATCACTCAACAATCGCACGATCGACGCCGGATCAATGCTCAATCGATGGCAGATCGGTTTGGTTTATTAACATACAATGATCCATGTTGAACATTATATACTATAATCAATGTTGATCAATACCACCGATCTATGTCGATGGCGCAGATCTAATTCAATGGTACATTTCACTTTTTAAGCTTAAATAATACATTCACTTTTTAAGCTTTCGTGGTTATAATAATAATAAATCTTTATTTCAGGCATAAAAAACCCATATAACAAAAGAACAATAATACAACATACAAAAAAAATATTATTGAATGAATGAATTTTTGTCAATAAATATTGTCAATACGGGATTCTTACCACGGTTTGTTTTGAGCTACCGAGATTTCGGCACAGTTTCATGCGCCAAAACAACCCCAAACCGTGGTAAGATTCCCGTGTCTAACTATAGTATAGTTCATTTTATTCTTATTCTTCAACGGGGGTTAATTTTGAGTCTTCACTGACTCCGCGCAAGTGGGAGTATTATGCATTTCCCCCACGCTGTCAACTCAGCCACCCCAGTTCACAGAAGTAGGATTTCGCTGACAACTCCACTTTTGCAGGCTTTTTTCTAGAGGAAAGATCGGAATTTTATGTGGCTAGGATTTAACTACGTACTTGTCAAACAATGAGTTTGCAAACCATACGTTATTTGATAATTGTCAAGTATCAAAACCAAATCAAAATCAAAATGTATTTATTATCATTTACAACCTTATATATAGATATACATTGTTGGGGCACTCCTTTTTTAAGTAAAGATATACTTGTGTTAGGAGGCCCCGCTCTTCCTCCAAACAATAAATAAAGATAAAGTTGTATATAGTTAATTATTAGTTAAATATATGATTAAAGTAATTTATCATACAAAATTATTGTAATAAAAAAATAAAAGCCTGACATTGTAAAATGTATCGAATGTCTATTGGTACAAATTACCACTACATACAACAGTTCACTTTAAGTTTTCCACCTATATTTTATTTGTTACAAATATTATCTAACAGTGATCCGGGATTACAAATTCGTGTAGTGTGTGACGTTCATAATCTCTGTCTAATGTTCAGTATATTGTTATTGAAGATAATAATTTTGATAAATGTAATTAGGTAATTCCTAAAATATAATTAATTGATATAATTGACAACTTACCTAGATTAATAGTGGAATTTTTTATGGAATGTATCGATAAAGTTAGAGTTTGATTTTAAAAACAACCTTTACTCTAGGTTCTGTACCTAGACGGTAAAAAAGGAATCCTTATGGATTCCGTTCATCAGAATGTCACAGCTGTTTTTCTCAGGAACGAATGATGCTATCAACTTGATGAATATAGGACTTACTTGCCCGCATCTATCCTATCTATCAAATTTGGAAATACATACTTTAATTTTTATTTTACAGGAAAATTAAAACGAGGGTTAACTATTATATTTCTTATAACGACGAAAAATTTGAAATAGTAATTAGTATTGATGAAGGTGTTGTATGAATTCCGGAAAAAAAACTAAGTTCTTAACATTGATGGTTAAACAAATATAATATTTTTTTTTCTTTTCTGAACGAAACCCTCGGTGCGCGAGTTCAACTCGCACTTGGCCGGTTTTTTGCTTCGGTACTTCGGTATTGGGGGTCGATATATCTAACTTAATTAAGATAGATAAGATAAATTAATACAGGATGTTAAATGGTAGAGGATATTTATTATCGAATGTATCGATAAGTTATTAAAAACAAGTGATCCATACACAATCGGTTTATCTAAATTACTCACTGTCTGGGATTGGTAAGCTAGACTAATTCAGGATTTTTAGCAATGATAACCTTAGTACTCGGATTTTTTTGATTGAATGTATTGATAAAGCTTGTGTTTATTTTGTATCAAAAACAAGTGAATTACATAACAAATAATAATGTTTTTGGTACCCTTAGGGTCAGTTCAGGCCAAACGGAAAAATTCTCGCGCACTTTTTAGATGTCACTGATGCGCGGAAAAACGCGTCTTCACGAACGCTTTCACGCCCAGCGTCACGCGCGGCACTAAGCTCTGCGTCTCCATGAACGAGGACTTAGGCACAGGCAGTGTTGGCACTGCAGCAGCCATAGCTGCAGCCGTACAGGTGGCGGAGAATGTAATTTTAGCTAGCCAGTAAAACACTTTGATATCGATTATATAATTTGATTAAACACAAGCTATTATGAATACAGTTTTTGGTGTTATTGTTTATAATTTAATATAACCATATTTGATGGAGATTTATCCATTTTGGGGACCAAAAGGATTTATTGTCCAAAAACACAAAGTTATTTCGGTTCACGTTTATTTATTTTGGAACTAAACGTGTTTTAATTGTTTCCTTATTTAAGTTTCAATTTAATTTATTGAGAGTCTATTTATTTTATTTGGTACTTAGTGTTGGCAATCTAACAATTTATTTGATGGACGTTTAAATTAACTGTAATACCATTACCTTTAAGTACAAAATCCGACGCAGACATCAAGCGTCAAACGCTCTGACATCTAAAAAGTGCGCGAGCAAGAGTCAAAGATTGGTTTAGTGGCGCTCCTTGGAAGATACTTATGTCTACCGATGTAGATCTACATCGGTGATGTAGATTGATGATTATTAATTAGTAATTTCACAATTATACTGTGAAATATATATCTGCAAGGTTATGGAACGTGTATTGAACACCAAGCTCCTGGCATACCTAGAAGGTAACGATCTCCTCAGTGACCGACAGTATGGTTTTCGCCAAAACCGGTCTACTGGGGACCTTCTGGTTCGTGCCACTCACTTCTGGGGCGAAGCCATTGAGAAAACTGGTGAAGCTCTTGCCGTTTCACTAGATATTTCTAAGGCATTTGACAGGGTCTGGCACGGTAGCCTACTAAGCAAGCTTCCTTCATATGGAATCCCAACCAGTTTGCGCATATGGATCGCGGATTTCTTGAGTGAACGGTCAATACGAGTGGTCCTAGATGGCTGCTCTTCTGACCAACTGGCTATCAACGCCGGAGTTCCTCAAGGATCTGTCCTCTCTGCAACCCTATTCCTGCTGCACATAAATGATCTGCTCATATCGGGTATTTTTGGGTACGCAGACGACAGCACGGTTACGGAGAGATATCTTCCTGTTGCGCGCGCTGGTGCTGGTGAGATCCAGACTCAAAGAGAGGCCATGGTTGAGCGTATCGACTTGACCTTAAAGGCCGTGGCCGATTGGGGCGATGCCAATTTGGTCAAGTTTAACGCCACTAAAACGCAGGCGTGTCTATTCACCGCTAAACGGAGTCCCTTCCACCTGACTCCGACTTTCCGGGATGTATCCGTACCGATTACCGACCACCTCAGCCTTTTGGGGTTGGATCTGACTTCCAATCTCAACTTTGGGCGCTCCATTGAGTCAAAAGCTCAGACCGCAGCCAAAAAATTGGGCATCCTGAGTAAGGTTAGGCGGTACTTCACGCCGGGACAGCTTTTAAACCTTTACCAAGCTCAAGTCCGGTCGTGCATGGAGTACTGCTGCCACCTGTGGGACGGCTCAGCTAAGTACCAACTGGCTGCTCTTGACTCAGTGGAGAAACGCGCTAAGCGCCTTATAGGTGACGAATCGCTGGTGGAAGCTAGACTGCAAAGTCTGGGACATCGGCGCAAGGTTGCCTGTCTATCGGTATTTTATAGGATACATTTCGGAGAGTGCGCATCGGAATTGCACGACCTAATTCCAGCATCTCCATTCCGCCTTCGGACTACCAGGCGCGGGGAGGGGTTCCATCCTTATGTTGTTGATATCCCATCTGCTCGTACGAAGCGATTTGCTTCTTCGTTCATTATGCGAACGGCTAAGGAATGGAACAGCCTGCCGGCGTCTGTATTTCCCGAAACCTACAACCTTGGGATCTTCAAGGCCAGAGTGAATGGGCATTTACTGGACCCGCATGCTCCATCGTCGACCTCATCGTCGCTTACCATCAGGCGAGATCGAGGTCAAATGCGGGTTTAGTTATACATAAAAAAAATAAAAAAATACACACACGTCCATAATCAAGATAGAGATTCATGGCGCTCTATTCTCTCTGCCTACCCCGTAAGGAATATACCCTGAAGATATGTATGTACGTGTTCATAAAGAAAAACTAGGAACCTTTTATTGGTACTCATACCAATAAAAGGTTCCTAGTTTTTCTTAACCACGATTAGCCCTCAGGCTAACCGTGGGTTTCATGAAACGTCCTTAATGTTTAAGTCTCGTGTCATCTCTATCTAGAGCTATGGCATCGAAAGGGAAGAAGGACGGACGTTTTGTGTAACTGACGCTAAATCTATTTTTCCAGTGGTTCCCAACTACTATGGAACAAACTGCGGATAGCTGTGATGGGCGCCGCGCTGTTCAGACAAGCTGGTGCCCAGAGGGCGAGTCGTGCGGCCAGTTCTAATCTACAATCCACAGCAGCGGGAAGTATGTACATAAGTCTACCCACTTTATTCACGATCTTTGATAACCACTTAGGTAATTTGATGATCAAATTTCTTGTACAATTGTCTTTTGTAATTTATGTGTGTGCAAATAAAGTATAAAGTAAGTAAAGTATGGGAGTAGAACAAAATATTCCTTTATCTTTTCAGGTAGTGGAACGTTACCCCGTGTTCGCTCGGCAGCGGCGGTGGTAGAAGGCTCGGAGCTGGCTGGCTTAGCGGGTCTGGCGGCTTGCGAGCCCGCCGTCAGCCGGACCAGCCTCGACTCGGGTAACGTACAGTTGAAGACACATCGAGTTGTAATATATGAAACCCTGTCGCAATACGTTTTTGTTATGATGAGAGATGATTCGTATGAACGTATCAACTAAGTAAAAGCGACAAAGTACTGAGATCGCCAGTTCTTGTGCTGATTTTGTTTGGGGAGTCGAATTTTTATTGTTTTATTGTTATTATTAATGCAAGAACAATATAATGTATATTGTTAGCTAGTGCGAAAAGTAAGCAATTAATGGGGTGAAGACTTTGAATCCCGAGTGGAACTCTTTAGTTTCCGCCTACCCCTGCGGAAAACAGGTGTGAGTTTCTGTATGTATGAGCTCAAAAAGATCACTTTTCGATCTCAGCCTTCTGGTCTGGCAAAACTTCTGTGAGTACCTAACTATGTTATTATATCCACAGCAAGCGGCCGCGAGCTCGAAGCGAACACGAACGCGTTCGAAGCGCTGTGCCGGCGCGGCAACATCGTGCGCGACAACCCGGCGCGGCCGCACGCGCACGCCATGTCCAACGCCGCGGGGATACTCATCTCAGGTGTGTCTCTTTTTTTATTGTTTATGGATAGCAGACGAGCAAACGGGATACATATACCTAAGTGTAAAGGCAGTTACGAAGTGTTCCTTGGTCGAGTTTCTCGAAATACCACTAACCGAGCCAAGTGGAGACACACTGCTAAAGCGGCCGGGCTCCAACGCAGAAATCCATAACCACGACCACCAAGAGTCATCTAAGAAGACCACTAAGAAGGTGATAAGTTGTCCCTCTTAGACATCTCCCCTCACTCTAATGTTATTATAGGGTAAAATCCCTGCTAACTTTGACGCTTAGAATACCTCATTTTTGCTCTCTTACCCTTTAAACCGAAACAGCAATGATTTTTTTTTTATCTTTATTTTTTGAGCTTAGTCGCCTGGGCGACTATGTCGCTCGGTACAAGCAAAGCATTGCTTGCTGCTTTGCGGCAAAAATTAGTAAAAGGGTGGTACCACCCCTATCTCTGAACTCTTGACTCTGAACAGAACATAGCACGAGGCAACATACACTCGTTCATTTCACGATGGCAAGTCACAATGTATTGTGATTTGTAATTTTTGTATTAACAAGTTTCAATTTTTTTTCAGGTTTACCCTCGAATCCAGATTTAAGTGAAGCATCTAGGCCTAGAAGTAATTCATTAGGAAATGAAGAGCCCAAAAGCGCACCAATTACTATAGCTGAAAAAAGACAGGTACTTATACATTACTATCTTTCAACTTTATTCTAGTTAATTAGTCCTCCACGACTAAGTCTGCAGAACCATAGACATAAAATTGTATAAGAAAGAGATAGAGAGAAGGAGAGAGAGACAAAGAAAAGCAGAGTTAGCGTTGGAGGACTCTAATAGACTAAAATTAAATTTTCACTTTCAATTTTCATCCATTAGCCAAGTAAAATGCCCTACCTAATTCTCTAGCTTCTTACAATAGGAGATAATCCTGCAATGTTTTACCACTAGAGGCGCCATCAGCACAATGATACGTAGCCAATCAACATGTAGATACGTTCCTATCCACCAAATATATTTTTTACCTTTCAGACTCGCGCCACGCTGTCTTAACATATTTTTTATGTCTGCTATTTTGAAATGGCCCTATGATGCCATGATATCATCACAATTTTACTAATAGCTTTGAAAGATTAAATTTACTCAAATAACGAGAAATTTGTCATATCTTCCTAAAATGACGTTTCGTTTTGCTTTTCTGTTTACGGAGTGTGCTTGTGGCTCCATCTACGCAACGCTTTGTGTTTTATGTCCTATTAGTCGAAGCGTCATTCACAAGTATCGAAAATATTACTGGTTTCTTTTGCTTGCAGACAATACACGTAAGTCCGGACAGTCCGTCGGATTTACGCATTCTCACAAGGTCGGAAAGTTTCGCCGGAGACGCACAGATCATACAAAACTTACAGAGGCTATCTTTCACAAGTGGTAAGTTTCGCCATAATAGACACCTTTTGTCTAATCAATCACTCACGATCGTAATCATATCTAAGGAAGTTTTCAAAGACATGTAAAATCCACCATAGACTAGTTTAGTCTCACCATCTGGAAAGTTTGTGCCAAACAGTGAGTGATGATGTTAACTATTTTACTTTTAATTTTCTTTACCATTATAAAATGGCTCAAGTAAACACTATTTTGTTTTTTATAACATGAAGGCATTGCACTCAATCAGTAACTAAAGTTTCCTTTGTTATTATTACTAGTTTAAAATCGCAGCAAGCTATGATTATACCAGATTAGATTCTTTTTTTTTTATTTTACATTTATAATGTAAAAAAAAATTATCGCTGTAAGATTTCCTGCAAAAAACATACACATACAACATTTATAACAGTTTATATACGTAGTATGGCGGGGCCAATTTCCATTCGCAGCCGTTATTAGAAATTTTAAATAAAGTTCGCCCTTTTGCCCATGCGTCGTCCAACCACCAGCCCACTTGTCTTTCAAATAATAAGATTAATTAATTTCTTCTTCAGCAGGTACGACAAACACCAAGTCGCGGTGTTCGAGAACCCTCAGTTTCCCCGAAGAACCGGAGAAAGAGGCGGCAGCGAACTTAACTATATCAGAAGATATTAAAGGATCTCCACTAAAGTGGGTATTTATTTATTTACTTATTCAACACTCACATGCTAGTTTGTGTAGGTGATGTTCCGTTTAGCAATGTTTTAATTTAACTAGTAAATCGGTGCCATTATATTGAATTTATTATAGTACGTAGTTAGTAGTAATTTAATATAGTACGAACTACAAATCGGACTAGTATCGTCCTCTCCTCTAGAATAATGAGCACTGAAATGAAATGAAATAGTATATTTGAAATTGAAAACGTTTATTTAGCGCTGTAAACACCAGAATATAGAACACAATACAGAAGTATACAAAGTTTAATACATGCAGCACAGAACATCCGGTGTGGTACAGTGCCAAAAAGGGTACACCAGCTCAACATAATGCTGAGGCAAGCCACAGCGCTGATTTTCAGCTGGCCCCTCAGTGTCTGCACGGACGAAGAAAGCAACAGTGTGTGCGTGTTGTGATGTATGAATGTGTTTGTCTGTATCAATGAGGATATTAGTGTGTATGTGAGGTACTGAGTGTGTGGGATGGTGATGTGATGTATGGCATGGTACGGGTGTATTTACATGGTGTTATGTGTGTGTGGATGGTAGTTCACAGTAGAGGTAGAAAGACAAGACAGTAGAAGACAGACAGACAGTAGTTACAGGGCACTTAAAGAATGTACTGAGCAGTGTCCGATTTTTGTAGGTCAATTGTTTAGGTTTTAAGTTTTCACCTGAAGGTGTCAAGAGTCTGTATTTAACAAATTGGTACAGCTTGTACACTTTTGTTCATCATTTCAATCATTTTTTCCATTCAATATATACAACAATGTAAGAACTTAAAATTAATTATAAATTAATAATATTTTTTTATGAATCCGTTAATAAAAATAAAAAAACATTTTCGTGCCAATTGGCACTGCTAGCAAATAGTCAGTAGTCTTGCCATGAATCTTTGTCAGTCTTAAAGTCTTGCACAGTATTGTATGCTTTACGAGACAGAGATTTTTTAATATAACTGTATCTTTCAAAAACAGACACGGGAAACCTATAGAAAATAGAAAACTTCTCTAGCGAACAATTTACATAGGGTGAATTAAAAATTCTTTGGTTCAAACGAATCTCTGATAACAAACCACAATGGTTTTTGCTACACCGATGAAGTCACTGACCACTGTATCTTTCAAAAACTGACGCGGGAAACCTATAGAAAATGGAAAACTTCTCTAGCAAACAATTTACATATGATGAATTTCAAAATCGAAACGAATCTCTGACATCGCTTTCTCCATAGACTGTCGCCCCGGACGCCAGTGCTATCCGACGACCCGCTGGGCGCCCTGTGCGAGCCCCCGCCCCCCGAACAGCCGCCGCCCCCTCCCGAGGAGCCCCCTCCCCCTAAACACGAGCTCAGCGTCAGCCCCAAGCTGTTCCACCGAAGAAGCAACTCGTTCCAGGACGACGTGCCGCAAGAGACGCAAGGGTATAAACCTTCCTGTACTATAACCTTTTGAACACCCTTCTAAGCTGTGGTGCGAACATCGCCAGAAAGTATTTTTTTTTAATTACACCTAAAACCGCGTTTGATCACAATCTCACCTGATGGTAAGTGATGATGAGACCGAACATTGAGCACGCGGGTATAGTAAGTTCTGGCTCTTCTGTAAACACTGCCGGAACACATCAACGCCGAAGCGAAGACATTTGACGACAGACTTTACATAGAAGGTTGCAAGCCAGGCAGATCTTGAAGGTGTCCTTCTACCAGTAAGCTGCTCGGATTAGTGGCCTCGTACGACACGCTTATCCAATGGCGGTAGGGATATTCTAAATCTGTCCCGTACACGGAAAAAGCAACGTGCAAATTAAGCAAAATTGGGCGCAATCAGAACACGAGGGGTGACCGCTTTTTATATGAGCCATGGATACCATGGATCGGTAGTCTCATGCCCTACCTAGCCTTTGAGCTATTGTTGCTTCGAATACCCTTTCAGTGTTGTGTTTTTCCCTGCTATAGGCGTAACTAAAGTGCGGTAAAGAGACCCAGTCCATACAGAAACCATTTTTAACAATCATAGGTGACTTTGCCTACATAACCTAGTTACACCCTCGACGTTAGAGGGGCACGGGGAGGGACGACAAGCGGGCGGCAGGCCCCGCACGCCGCATGCTCACGCTCTGTCATCTCGCCGCGCGCCCCTCTAACATCGGGGGCGATCCGCCTGTTACGCGGTTTCACTATAGATCCTACGTCACGTTCACTTATTAATACTACCTATCTTCAATTAAATTTATTTGTGTCGTATCTTTATCCTCTTGGACAGGTTTTGGGCAGCCATCGGTCATGGTCCAAAAGAATACCAGCACTGTAGGCATTTTTGTCTGCAGCAATAAGCTGAGTTGAGGCCCTTTTTACAATAACAGCAGACCATCAGACATGATTTCAATATGTTTACCTTTGACTACATAATTATTTTATTATAATTATAACTGTTTCGGTCATTGCTGTGTGAAATAAACATATTACTTACTTACTTTACGTTAATGGTAATCCTAGACGACTTGGCCTACAAAACCTAGTTACGCCTAAGCCCCCGTCCCCTATAACATTCGCTCCCGTTAACCCGTAGTATGGCTAGCGCGGCGTACCACGCGAGCATGATAACCTCGATAGTTTCCTCCGCGCAGGAAACTGCACAGAAGTGAGACGGCGCCGGGCGGTACCGTGTCCTCCAGCCTCGCCAGTTTGGGAAACACTCTCAAGATTAGCTTCGGGTGAGTGTGATTGAGTGCGTGAGCTTTTAGTTAAACATTCGAGCCTTGAACACTTCGGTGTGCTTCGGTTATTGTCAACGATACGCGAATGTACTACGACTGTAGTAAGACAAAGACAGGCCGATTATACCCGATACCCGAATGTTTTCCTAAGAGCTCATTGTTATCCGACAAAAATCAGAATAGGATGGAACAATGACGTTCCAAGACAGTTTAATATGGTTTTCTTTGTATCAGAAGATCTGTTGAAACCATACTAAACCGGCCACGATTCCGGTGTGGCCACCAAATCTAAAGCTATACCTAAACGAAATTGTCACGCTCACACCCATACTAGATGACGTTAAGAGTGAGCAGGACGTTTCGTTAAGCGATAATCGCTAAACTTGGCGGCCATCCTGGAATCAATGCCACTGTCTTGGTACTACAAGTTTCGTCCTATTCCAATTCTTGCCAGGTATCACTGACCTGTATTAATTGCTTTCGGATTCTGTGTTTTTTTGGTAACGAACCGGTTAGAACCTATTATATTCGAAAAATAAAATATGCCATCATCCCAATCCCATCACGTAACTTCAATATTCTTGACTGAAAGCAATCAATACGAGAAATGATGAATCCGACGACAGGATGCATCGTTTTTTATTTTTAATGTAAATACATGGACGTTGATGTTTTACAAGTGTTTTATGTTGTTTTACCATCAACTTGTCAACACTAAGCATGGTTCTTTTCTTCACACAAACAAACCTTAGCTTACTAAATATTTAGTTTGAGTGTTAATTTTTCTAGAAAAAAATGCATGAGCCTTCTCACCACTTTCAATGTCGTCTTGATATTTAAGATTGTGTATAACGACCAAACATTAAATGTTACCAACATTGTTAGGTAATCGTTTTGTTAGAGCGTCGTCGGTGGCCTCGTGGCTAGGAGGATGCGGGAGGTCCGGGTTCGAAACCATGCAATGCCATGTACCAATTAGTTGACCGGATTTTTTTGGAAGACTTACTTACATTTAGCGAGTGCTCTAACGGTGAAGTAAAACATCGTGAGGAAACCTGCATGTCTGGGGAAAAAAGTTTCTGAGGGCGTGTGAAATTCACCAATCAACACTGGTCCTGCTCGGTGGATCATGCATGGCCCGTTCCCCCTCTTCTGTGGCCTAAAAGTGGGGACGTTAAATAAGCTGATGAGATAATCGTTATGTCAACTTTCGCCTTTATTAAACCATAGTAAAGAAATACCAAAGTTGAAAGTGCTGAAATAGGCCCATAATTTTGTAACACAAGTTGTTGTTTGCCATTGTAACCGCACCTCACGACATGCCAGTTTGCTAGCCTGTTTGTTTCTTTAGACGCTATTCGCCCGCGAGGCTGTCGTTGCGCAAGGAAAACATGAAAATCAGCAAGGCTATTATCGACAACTACTTCAGGTAAGCTTGCAGTATTCGCTATTATGACAGCTACGAAATAAAGTGTGTGGTCTGCTTTAAATATTTTCGAAGACTCATGGGCAATTGCGAGAAATATCTTAGAATAAATAAATTGACATTTTTGGTTTTCAGTCGTCGAGTATTGGTTTCGTGAGCCGATAAAATATCTTTTTAGCCCCTGTTAACAATATTTAAAGTAGACCACACCCTAAGGGTCAATCAAGCGTTACGCGGTCAGCGTTTGCACTCTAATTGGCGCGTTCCATCTACCGCAGAACTCTGCGCCAATTAGAGTGCCAAAAGCTAACCGCGGAACGCTCTGAGTACACTCCTAACGCCTTCAGCACACTGCAGCGATTTTGAAACGGAAACGGAACTAATCCATACAAATCTAACTAACCAAGTCAGTTGATTCAGTCCGTTTACTTTTCAAAATTGCTACAATGTGTTAAAGGCGGTAAGGTCGCGTTTCGTGCATATTAAATTAGAACCCGCGCGCAGATTTTACGACAGCAACAACCAACCAATCGCAAGCAACCTTCAAACTCCATCTATGGTACCTTTCCACTACGCAGATTGAGTACAACACAGGTTACGTCATCCGCGCGCAGGTTCTAACAAGCATTGCATTATGAAAACGCGAATCACTAAAATTATGCAATGCAACTTATCTGACATAAGATTTTTTTAATTCTTTGCGTTATTTATTTTTATGTTGCCTAACATGACATAGAAACATAAATGTTTCACTTTTTACCATATCAATCGCATCACTAGAAGCATGCAATAAAGTCATACACTGTATATATATTCTGTCTCCAGATACATTAGCCATTATTTTACTGTTATATTGAACCTTTTTCCCCTCCAAAGCAGCTTTTATAAAAGGGTCTGATTTACCCACAGGCCAACTAGGCGATAGCGCATATTCCTTGAAAAAGGATATTGATAAATTTTGTTTCCTGCGGCCCTACGATATTGAAAGAAGCTTGTTTTTGAAACCCTATGATGATGCCTACAGCTATGCATGATATACCCCTCCAATGTAAAAACATAAACATAAAAAATAAAATTTAATACGATTCTAAATAGAATGATCGAATGAAAATGTTGATTTGGTGGAAAGACTTGGCGTCTTAAATATATTGGCGACTGCAACCCTAAATCATGGACTGATCACATCAGTTTGTCTAGGGCAGCAGCAACCTTCCAGACGCTATCCTATATATATCCTAACATAATTTATGTGACTTTGATAATGGCGTCAATTCCGAGATAGCCACTAAAATTGAAAACTAAATGAAACTGTCACGCTCACTCATATACCAGATCTTATAAGAATCAGCGTGACGTTTTGTTTAACGAGTAACCCCCAGAATTGGTTCTATTCTAACTTTTCCAGCCCAACGAGTATAGCGGGCAAGAAATCAAACGAGCTACTCCAAAGCGGACTCAGCAGTCTCAAGTCGGCAGCTAACACCATGGCGAAGAAATTCGACGAGATGAAGGAGGTTATCTCTAACAACTCGACGCCTGTAAAGACAACTATTGGCAACGCGACCAGCGCTCTAACTAGTCTCATCACTGAGGAGGACTCGACGGATGGCTCGTCGGAAATTAACCCTGATGGTTAGTAATAGCACCATTTAATCTCTGGACTACAACACTATTCGCAGTTAAAAAAGGTCCAAGCTTGGAAATCACCCCAAAACTATGGTGAAGAGGCCTCACCATCAAGGGAAAGGACTTCAAAGTCTTGCGAGTTCAACTCTGATGGTTAGTAATAGACAAACTCAAATAACTCAACGATGAAAACTATCATTGGAGAAACGACCAGCTAGCCTCATCCATTACTGGAGTGGTCGTTACGGTTAGGTCATCCGAGATCCAACCCTGATGGTTAGTTATTACTAACTAATCCCTATCTAATCTCTAGATTTCTGTACACTTCATTTTAACTTAAGAGATTCTCTCAAATAACAACGATGAAAATGATCAGTGGGACTATCAGTGGAACAGATATTACGGTTGAGTCGTCCGAGATCAACCCTGACGATTAGCACAAAAACCTCATCTAATCTCTGGACTAAATAGCTTGAAAAACACTTCAAAATCTCGACGGTGAAGACAGCAATACGACCAACGCGCTAACTAGCCTTTTAGGACTTCAATGGTCGGTCGTCCGATATCAACTCTGATAGTAATAGGCCCCATCTAATCTCTGGATCTCTGTCGATTTAATTTTAGCTTAGAGATTTACTCAAATAAGTCTACGATGAAAATAAAATTCTTGGTTGTTTGTAGAATGGGTTGGCGGCATGGGATTCCGACGAGCATCAAGCGACGCGGAGCTAGCGTGTTCCATGGAGCGGGGTTCCCTTGCCACATTGCTCTCACATCTACCCGACAACCTCTATCCACCGCAAACGGTATTGTATACAAGTTGTCATGCACGAATTAGTCTATTGGTGATCAACTTGCTTATCAAGTATTTATTCAAGTTGGTATGACTCTGTGCAGAGTCAATCTGGGGTGGTACCATCACCCTTTTACCTAATTCTGTCGCAAAGCTGCAATGCTCGGTTTGAACGGTAGCGTAATTACCATGAGGCACTCCATCTATGTCCTCAAGGTTAGTAGTGCGTCGAAAACCCTCTTAATATCAAACATTATAGTCAGACGAGATGTTTATGGGCGACAGTGACCACTTACCATCAGGTGGATCACCTGGGGTGGGTACCACCCTCTTATCTATTTCTGCCGTAAAGCTGGAATGCTTGCATTTCTGTGTTTCGGTTTGAAGGGTAAAAGAGCCAGGGTAATTACTGGACCATGAGGCACTCCATCCATGTCCTAAAGATTAGCAGCGTGTCGAAAACCCTCTTAATAACAAACATAGACGACAGTGACCACTTACAATCAGGTGGGAGGTTGCTCGTCAGCTCTCCAATAAAAAATGATAACAATGAACTTGTTTTATTCTAGGACAACACTAAGAGCGAGAACACATCGGTAGTGGTGCATATATCATCGTGCTCGCAGTGCCACCAGTGCCTTGCCTTGCTGTACGACGAGGACATAATGGCGGGCTGGGCGGCCGACGACTCCAACCTGAACACGCGCTGCACAGCTTGCGGCCGCCACACGGTGCCGCTGCTCTCAGTGCGGGTCTGTGTCTACCACTGTGTGACGTCACTATACGAGGACATGACAGGCTGGCCGGCTGACTCCAACCTCAATTTGGGGAGCGTTCCAATACAGTTAATAATTACCCGACATAGGGTACTCATTGCTGTCTAACCGGTTCTAAAACACAAAGTGGATTTTTACCCGACATCTCACGTTGAGATTACATGAGACTTACTTCTCCGTAGAAGACGGAATCATAATGCAGCCTGTGTAATATTTTCGATCTCTTGGGTTGTGCAATTCAACGACCAGTTACTAAAAATGTTTTACACAAAACATACATACATAAACTCAAGTCGATAATATCCGAGGGGGTAGTCAGCGGAACCACCTTCAATCACAGGTAATTCCCACTGTTCGCCGTAAGATACGGTGGGCAAACGTGATAGGTAGCTAGCCTACCGCCATCTACTAGTTGTAAAAAAGTATTCACTCAGATCCTTAGTCGCCTCGTACGACACCCACGAGAAGAGCTGACTCTAAAGAACAACAGATCTGGAAGAAATCTCTTTTTTAGAGATAAACTCTACCAGTGTACGTCAAATTTCTTTTTGTTCTTTTGTAATTTATGTATAAGGTATAAAGTATCTTTATAATTGATTTTTCTTACAGATAGCGCGTACCGACCAGACACAAGCAGAAACGATAAGCGTGCCTTACTTAAACCCCCTGGTGCTCCGGAAAGAATTCGAATCTATTTTAGGTACGTAACATTTAATTCGACTGTGATCTTACCAAGAAAAGTTCAGAATTATTCTTTGTCAAAAAAAATGTCAAAATCAAAATGTTTTTATTGTATGTAAGTACCTTATAGTACATTTTTACAACGTAATTTTTTCACTCTACTACCGCTTCGTAAGGTGCTATAGATGAAAGGAAAGAAGCGGCGCAAGGAACTTTCAATTTGTTTACCTACTTAGTTATTTATTTTACGTAGTATGTAGTATGAGGTTTCAATTCCTGGGTAGCCACCAAATCTAGTGCTAAATCTGAATGAAATTATAAGATAAGATTTTATCGATTTTATAATTTCGCAGGTAGGGAAGGCGACGCTTCTTTAACCGAGCCAGAGTTCGTGGAATCGCATCCGATTGTGTACTGGAATCTTGTGTGGTTCCTCGAGCGAGCCAACATTGAGAACCACCTGCCCGAGCTTTTGTGTCCCGACTACCAGACGCGGTATCAGAGTTCTGACGCGCTCGCCGATACGGACAGATCCGGTAATTGTTCTATGATATGTTTTTGTTAGAATCTTGTGGAGTTAAGATGTTTTAGACTACTTAAGTCCCTCGCACATTGCAGCGACTCGACGCGAACCCGGCTCGAACTTAACTCAGAGCAAAACATTGAAATATGAGCTTTAAATCGTATTACATACAGTAGGTTTTCAAACTTCAAGTGAAGTAGTTGTCGACGCGTTACTACTTTTGAATTTTGAAAACCTACTGTATTAATAAGATATAAAACTCACATTTCAATGCCTGACAGTTGAAATAACCGGGTTCCAAAACCGTTTCGGGTAATATTTACCGATTCCAAAACACTAACTTTACTCGGCAATTAATACCCGACAAAGCGAAAGTGCTTTTGGAACATACCCCTAGTTTCTTTGCTAAGAAAAAATAATGGAAGTTAATATTTGATGTACAGTGGATGACACATCAAGCTATACTGAGTGAAACCCTGTGGCAATAAGACTGTTATGATTCCTTGACATTCGTATGAATGTGTGAAATAATTTAAAGCGAGGATATAGCCTGAAGTTTCATGTGTGATGTTTGCAACAGGTTGCCAAGTAATATGCACCTGGGATCTAATCAGACTGCACGGCGAAGCTGGCACGGCGCTGTACCACGCGTGGCGAGAACGACGCGCGTCGCACCTCCGCTCTCGAGCGCTTCAGGCGCTACTGCTCACGGAGCACATGCACGTGGCCACCCACTCGTGAGTATCCTGCCTGTCAGTGATCACAGGGTACAAGTGAATGAATGAATGAATTAAAATTTATTTGCACATATATACATAACACGATAAAATTACACGATTACATTTCATTACTTAAAAGGGTTACTTTTTTAAAATTTCTAGAGTAAAAAGTTCAAAAGTTTACATGCATATGTGGCAAAATGGTCCCTGACTCAGCATTATGCTGTGACGATATGGCTAGATGCTAGCCACCGCCGCAGCGCTGGTTTTCAGTCAGGGCCGGGTGACTCGACGCCACGGTACGTAATGGTGAGACAGCTGTCAGCATTGCACAACTATATATACTTATCTCAATATTACATTTCATTTATTGTTTAATTATTTTTCTTTGTGAGACAGTCAGACAGCGTGGCTAAACGGGCACTGCGCTATAATGTGGTGAAAACGGTGTTAGAATAGAGTGACGCTAAAGTTGGTCACACTTACCAGACGCTGAAAAGTTTTCCAAACTGAAAATTAAAAATTGCTAAGTTACCCGACTAAATACTGCTAACTGACTACTTGGGTAACTTACGAAATAAATGATAATTTTCCGTACAGAAATCGAGGGTTAACTTTTGGACCCTTAAAAGAACCCTCGATTTCCCGAACAGAATGCCCATTTCCTTTGATTTATTACACAAAAATCTAAGCTTTACATATTCTACAGGGTAATGCTAACAGTCCTGGACGGTCTGCTCAGCAACAACTTGACGGAGGCGTTGCGGAAACTCGCCGCGTGGCGCGAGACCACCTCGGGCAACAAGCGGTATCACTCCTTCTACAGGTTTGTTACGTTTTTAGTGAAAAACCATTTTGAATAAGACTATAGAAGACTAATTTGACAAGGGAAACTGGCGTCGAAAAGACAAAAGACATGACCTCCCCCAGGATCACGTACGAAGTTCTTACCACCACGAAAGAGTTTATAAACTTTTTACTTTCAATGCGGACGAGAAAAAAAATACATTAAATAATTGTAATTTTTTGTAGTATTACCAATTCATTATTTCCAGAAACTTTTGACAAAATCTTAAATTCAATCATTGTCGAACAAGGTCAAGTGAAAGTCACATCTGAGATTTTATTAATTACAAAATGATTTTAGGTTATTGAGAAATAACAAAGATATCAGCGAGTTTATCTTAATTTGGGCTATCGTATTAAATTATTTTTTTTCTGGAATGTCGTGATTGTTTTTTTTTTGTAAATGAAAAAGTTAAATCGCTGAGCCTCACTTTGTATGGGAGCAAATCCATCTTCTTTAGCAATCCAAATCCAGCTATTGCTAACTTGTTGCGTATAACATCTTTATATATTCCATACCATAGTTACCCACATAAACCGAATAAATGCTAAAAATGTAACTAATCTAAGTTTACATATTTATATAGTAAGAAGCTAATGTAATTTATATTATAGGTAATATAATATTAACATTCATTTTAATAAGTTTCCGAATAGCATGTAGGCCGGTGAAATATTTAAGATAATTCATGTTATTTTTACATTGTTGACAATGTCAAATAATATTAAAATCCTTTACCTTGCAGTATACCATGACCAAGAATATAATTTTATTAATTTAATTATGAACTATTACGAGGGTTTTTATTTTCCTGATCAGGGTATACATATACTTCATCAGGTAATCAGATCATTTTACCATTCACAGAGACATGCTATTCCTTGCGATAGCTGCACTCGGCGATTCTAACATCGATCTCATCGCGCTACAACGCGAGTATTCTAGAGCGCTCGACCACCTCGGCGGCGAGGCGAGGCCGCAAGACCTGCCACCATCACCTACTGCTGTATGCTGCCGGCATTATTTTAAGCGACTGCGGCTCGCCGGCGAAGAGTGAACGCTGGTCTCGTGGCCATACAGCGGCCAACTTCCTGCTTAATAAAATTACAGGTCAACACAACATACAATCCGACAAAAATCTTTTGGCACGTGGCAAAAATCGGAACTAACGCCGCCATCTAGCGAAACGTCACTTCATACGTACAAACTGGCGCCCCCTGCAAGTACCATTTGATCCTTGTCGGGATGTAGAAGTCGCATCGGCAAAATTCTTAAAACCGATCACTTCCGAACTGATTGTTGTCATTAGTCAATCGAATGAGGCGGGAATTCACGGAGCCAATGACTTGCGTGACGAGCCTAATAGCGTGATAACAAGCGATTGTCATTGGTTGTTTGATTAGATCGATGTAACTTCTAAGTTGTGTTGTACTGTACATTGCTGGACAGATATTTGACTTGGTCTTGACTTACATGCTTGGCCATTTTCAATTGCTATTCAAAATAAGAATGCATTTTGTGATTGTGTTTTAATTCGAATCGGAACTTTAATTTGAAGAATTTAACGTGGTACAGGCTTCGATTCCGTGGCGGCCGCGAAATCTAAAGCTAAACCTAAATGAAACTGTCACACTCAATTGAACCGTTTCGTTTAGCAGTCACAGCAAAATTTTGCGGCCACCTCGTAATCGATGTCACAGTATGGTATATTTAAAATTCAAACGTGGAACGACACATACAGAAATTAAACTGCGCTTATTCGCTCCGTCCCGAGTTAAACACCTAACGTTTCAGGAGCGAAAAATAAGTTACTTTATCATCTCTATTAGACATGTCGATTGTCGATATAACTTCTAACTTGACCAAACTGTACCTATGGTCCAAAAATACCATCTTGTTTCGTATAAAGGTAGATCACGTTTACAAATCGAATCGTTGAGTAAAGCAAAGTAAATTGAGATACCAAATAAAATATAAAGGCAGTTTTTTACGGAGTTAGTTACTGATTTCAATCCTATGGGAAACGCGACAAATCAGTGCTGACCCTAAATAAAACTCATACAAATTAAATCTGTAAAACCCTGCCATTATTCTAAACCTAATCATCACCGTCATCATCATGTAATTAATCATACATAATCATCTATCATACTCGTGAATAACTTTATCCAGCAATAACATAATAGCAATGCATTGCAATAATTGAATTAGAACGTAACATAAGCAATGCTGTTGTAGACTACACTTACGTATAGTTTTACGTAAGCGTATCATTTTCAATGCATCGTCTGTATACATATTTTTTGGTTGTTCTACCTACTTTATACCGTACCGTCCATTTTTACTTGACAAAATGCTTTCGAGAAAGCAAGCTAAATGATTATAGCACATTAATCGCTGCGGCATCGCCACGACTCATAAACAAAGGAAGAAATAAGGCGTTGACTTTAAAGAGTTGATAAGTGTGCTTTGCTTTTTACACATATTTAAGAACTTTATATAAATATTTTGGAACGACTCTAGTTGAGATAGTGTTGACACGTTGCCGCGGCGTTAGATATGCAATAAACTTTTAACGGACCGTCGCCCGTGCAAAGTTACTGAAAATTCTTGTAAAGATCTGAAAGTTGTATATTATTATTTGACTTGAGCAGTTAAAAATATAAAACCTGCATTTATATGCAGGTTTTAAACTGGTTGTAAACGGCCTATAATGTCAATATGCCCCAAATTATTGTATTTCACAAGTCACAAGAGAAACGCAGGCAGATACATCATGACTACGCGCTACAAAAACGGATGGTTTTGGACACAGAACACATTATGTTATCTCATTGTATTTGTGATCTGATCAAGAAACTTAATACCTTGTTATGAATTCCGGGGTGGCCGCTAAATTTAGTGAGCGTAAGTTTCATTTAGATATGGATTTGGCGGCCAACCAGGAATCGTAGCCAGGGTCAAATTCTGTAGTTTGATTTGGGTGAGGCAGGACGTCTTCATGGTTTATCTCCTGTACGGGTGTCCCCAAGTATCGACGTCCAAACAAGTAAAGTAAAAGTAAAATACACAGAAATATAAAATAACAAGACAAAGTTACTTTTTTAACTTTATTTTCTAAAGTTTTCCTAATATTGAAAATGAAACCTTTTCAATTTTCGAGTAAGCCTTTATCCGTAGGCATTATCCACATTCTCATGTGGACGTCGCTGCTTGGTACAGCCAGTATGTATTGTGACAATTTATGTAAAACATTAACATTTTGGCATATCCATTAGTTTATTAGGATGGTGGGTGCTAACGATAAGTATTTTGGAATGTAACCAATAAACGAAACACGAATGTACATAGTAATGTTGTATAGTGTAGGTTTAGGGCGGCATTGATAGTTTCCCGGAGTTATTATTTAAAACACGGGCTTCAAAGCGTTTTGTGTTGTGATTTTGAAATGCCAGTTCTGTTTGTAATTCTACATATTTGCTTGTTTAAAAATTTAAGTTTTTGAGTAACACTGGCACCGATTCTGGAGTGTCACTCGCTAAACGTATCTTCACCCTCAATCTAGTAAGTGATTGACAGGCAAAACTGACCGCCCATCCTAGATACGGAAACAGGAACCCGTTTTTGGAGCGTGGCCGATAAATTTAACTTTAGTTAGATTAGCAGCAACGCTAGAACCCACCGGTCCGGTTCTAGCCACGGTTCGGTTCACTAGAACCGATCACAAACCGCTGATTTCAAGTGGGGGGATGGCGAACGCATGTGATTGGTTGCAGCGAATCGCACTGTGGCTGGAACCGGACCCGTGAAGTCCAAGGCTAATAATAAATTATGGTCTGAGGCCAGTGAGATTGTCGTATTGTGCTTCATGTGACGAGCAGACGGTAAGAAATTGTTACAATTCGTAAACGAATCGTAGTTTTGTAAGCAAACGTTTTCTAGAATGTGTTCACAAAGTCACATTATTCGTTATATTACAAAATTAAATTATTTCGTCTTGTTAAGGTATTATTTTGTTGTTTTAATTCATTCCAAGTTTTTGTATTTCTTTTGCATTATTTATATTTATCAATATCGAGAAATATGTAGATAACCAGGTTCTTACGATAGGACAAAGAAAATGTGACTGCCAAAATTCGAAAGTATTTTTAAATGTGTCAACTACTAAATGTAATACGTGTAATACGGAAATATGATAAAATCATATAATGTGTACTATGTACTCAAAATAATTAGCTAACAATCATAAAGATAGACCACACTATTATATGATAGCTTTATAGCTAATGGCTATTGTATAGTCATAAAACTGGGTGACAATATTACGAGTACATTACAGTCACTTTAAAACTAGACGGGGTAAATAGGTACTTCCTTTATTGAGGCCTAATTATAGTAGTATGCACTTCTCAATATATTTATCGTACTTTAGTTATCGTTAGAAACAAACTGTAAATGTTTTCATCACATATTGCTGTATAATTCATACACAAAACAATACTCAAGCTACTAACCACGTAAATTAAAATCCAAGAAATACCTAACTCAAATATAATTTTAAATTCCATATAGACCACACGAATTACTTAATATTCGAAATAGGTAAGATGTCACCTTTAATAAAATACAAAAGCTATATATATAGTTTGATAATAATTATTACTATAAGGATGATCAAATCATGGCATTACATTAATATTACTATCTTATATGACATCTTACTGGTTGATTGTATCCAGATTGTATGCAAGACATTTTAGTAATATTAATTATATTGTTATTTTTAATATTAACTTAGTTGCCTCACGCGTGATCACTTGCAAGCCATATTTTTTGTTCCGTAGAAAATGTACAATGGTGATAGTCACTCAAATGTATTTTTATATAATGAATGACCTACAAATACTACATTATTATTTATTATGAATAAGAATACAGATCAAACGTTGATTATAATTTTAATTGCTATAAGCATAACACCATTTTAAAAGACATGTAAGTAAATCCTACATGTAATCTTGTTAGTATTGAGTTCAATTATTGGTTATAATTATAATGTTAGTTATTTTATTCTCATAGGCAGGCATATAATAAAATGCATATAATTTTTTATAAAAAATATATAATGCTTGAAATAAATTGTTTTATTTAAAATTTTCTTTCATCTAAGGAGTACTTACATCTAGCCAGTTAATTTAATTGGACATACCTAATACTCTATACAAAAATTTACCATCATGATCATAGTAACAATCATTCACTTTGAATGTTGCCCCTTTTTTGTAAGCTTTTTTTGGTATTCTAATTCTAAGTGGATAATCATTTACATTTACAACTTTGTCATCCTTTTCTTTGAATTCTGTTAGCTCTTTTTCTTTATCATCTGTACTAGATAATTCTATTTCATTACTTAGTTCTGTAGTTGATGGTTCAGATTCAATAGTGCTGATCGCATCCATCATTATTTTATCTGGTGCATTTATATCATTGTGAGTTTCTAAGCGTTTTTTAATTTTTGCTGTTAACTCCTCCAGTGTAACTCTTTTGTAGTCTTTTTTTACTATGTTTTGTTTTTCTACTGTGAGAGATGTTTCAGCAGTGGTGGTGAAATTATCTTTATTGTAACTTTCTTCAGACTTGTCATCCTTAGCAGCACATTTTTGTATGATGCTCGCAAACTCTCCAAGATCATTTTCAGGTGTTATATCAATTTTGATGGATTTCTTATTCAGTGGTGGTATAGTTCTCTCTGAAAACTTGAGGAAGTGTTTGCGTTGGTCTTCAGGAATGTTCAGTGTGCCTTCCTTGAGTTCCCTCCAGTTTCTCATGGCAGAGGCATCATGTCGGGTGATGCGCTGTATGGTGGCCGGTTTCCAAGGGTACTTTAGTAATTTCTGCAAAATAAAATTGAAATTTATGGCACAGCACAGCAAGCTTAAGAAAAACGCATGTGTTAAGAAATACAGATGAAAGGTAGGTAATTGAAACTATGACCTACTTAATACTTTACAATCTCCTAGTTACCTTAACTACAGGCACAGTAATAGGGAAGCTCTCGGCTAGCCTCTCTGGAGTCCATTCATCAGGATGAGTGGTGGTCAGGTGCCGGATCTGCTCCTTCTCACTCCACGTCAGCAGGTTAGGCATGTTCTCCTTGAAGTATTTCTCTTTGATGATATGATGGCGAAGCTCATGTTTTCCTATTAGTGTTTCATTGAGATGCTCAGTGTAGACCTCACCAACCTAAAAGAAAGCAAAAGAGGAATTTTTGAAACACCTACGTCACAAAATTCACAGCATTTTTGCAACAATTTCATAGCTGGTGCTCTGGAGTTTTATATTGTTTTAAGAGTTGACAAGCAAATGGACACCGTCACTCATAGACATCACACTTATTAAAGGGTTTTCGATGAGCTGTTAACCTTGAGGTATTCGATGTAGTACCTCATGTGTCAGTAAGTTGGCTCTCATATCCTTCACACCGGAACAGCATTTGTGACAGATATAGGTAAAAGGGTGGTACCTCCCAAGACTGATTCTGCACAGAGTCTATATCATTAACAGGTTCCCTATCCCATACAAAAGTGTCAGAGGCTAGGACTCCGGACTCCCATGCGGGAGGTTTGGGTTTGAAACCATGCCATGTATCAATGAGTTTTTCGAAGACTTACATATAATAATTTACCGACTGTTCTAATGGTAAAGGAAAACATCGTGAGGAAAACCTGCATGTCTGAGGAAATGGAAAATTTCCGAAGGCGTGTGAAATCCACCAATCAGCACTGGGCCCGCTCGGTGGATCATGACCCGTACCTCCAAGGGGAGGCCTGTGCCCCAACAGTGGGGACATCAATAGGCTGGTGATGATACAAGAATGTAGTTTCCTTGGTGTATGTCCAATGTTTATTAATGTATTCAAATTATATGAAAATTTGCCCAAATACCTACCACACTAGGGACAAAATTGCGATCTGATTCATCGGACATAGAACCTGTCAATAGGTACAGCAAAAAGGGATGCCAATTTGCACTATGAAACTAGTTAGAGCACATAGATATTAAATAAATGATTATTGCAGATTACTCACTGAAAACAGAACAGCTTAGACCTTTGAAGCAGGCAGAAGCCAGTCGGAGGTCTTCCAACTTTCATCAGTGAGAAGTACGTAATTAACCACTATAGTTTCAATTCCAAAATAAAGGATATTGTTAATACCAGGACCTACTTTATAAAAATCGCTGTCCGATTGTTCCACAAACTCCTCGGCATCGTCGTCTTGAATCTTCAGACCATCCTTGCGAAAGGCGTCAAGCCTTCTATCCAGGCCAGGGTTAGGTGCTGTATCTAACCTCCGTCCTCTCACATGGCGGACTATAACTTTGTCGCACACATAGTACAGACGTCTAAAACTCGTAGATAACATGATTTATGTTATAAAAGTTGAATATGTTCTGAATTCTGAATAAACTTAAAATATTTTCAAAATCCCTTAACTTAACCTCAACAAGTCAAAACCAAACAAAAACATTTGTTCGACTTTATGGACAGCTGGCGTGGCGATTCGCACATGTTCGTTATCTTTGTGTCCTTTGGTTGGACATCGAATTCTTTAAAAATCTATGTATATCTCACGTTTGTTCACAAACCTGTATAAGTGTGAGAGACAGAAAGAATCGACTTTGTCAGAATTAGCACCCATGTGATGACGTAACATTTCATTGTGTTCGGATACTCGCCGCAGCAGACACTGACGCGTTCGGATTTTTCAAATACACTGCTACACAGAAAAATTCTACAACCGTACTTCGGAAAGTGCATGAAGGATCGAACGCGCTCTCCTAGGACTTTAAGTCCTAGGGGAGCGCGTTCGATCCTCTATCTATACTATAATAGTAGTAATCTATACTATAATAGTGTCTTTGGTAATCTTTAGATACTAAATATTTTACAATCACTGTTTCACTTTACAGGTACTAGTACTAGACAAAGCTTTGGTTACATAAGTATTTCAACTTGTCAAGTACCAAATATTAAAACCCTCACCATATTGCGGAATTCCTTAATTGGCAATTTTTTATAGCGTAGTTACTCCCTAAGTAACACATTATATTAACTACTAATGGCACTCTCTTGACAGGGTTTTTAAGTATATTCCTGGTCAGAGTGTACCTACCTATAATGAAACCAAACATAGGCGTATCTCAGTCTCAAGGCGCGCCCAAAGAGGTGGGCCTCCATTGAGGATCTAGGGCTCTCCGTAGATAGATATTATCTAGTCGTCGCTGTTTAGCAAAAATATGGATTGTTCTCAGTACCGTTTGGTCTCGCTCGATCCAAAGTTCGTTCGAAGCACCTTATTAGGTATTACTTAGGTAAATATTCGTTCACTTGATAACTTGACTGCAATATGACGTAACCCTCCACTCTGAAAGATATCCTCAATTGAAAAGATTCAATAGTTCATAGAACAAACTTTTGGTCACACATGACAATATTTATGTATAGTTATTTATATACCTAAACACATGGCTATATACTTGACCTAGTAGTAAAGTCATTGAACTGCGAGAGCAAACGCAACAGATTCGATTAGTAGGTAC
Organism: Hofmannophila pseudospretella; assembly: GCA_947369225.1. Classification (NCBI taxonomy): domain Eukaryota; kingdom Metazoa; phylum Arthropoda; class Insecta; order Lepidoptera; family Oecophoridae; genus Hofmannophila; species Hofmannophila pseudospretella. The sequence goes on from OX376325.1 coordinate 5,609,353, forward strand.
AAGGTGAGTGAGAGCTATGAAATGCAGATTGTGTTGAAATTAATTGCATACCTACAGCTAAGCAGCTTGCAGAATTTAGGTATAGGAATTCAATTCGTTTATTCCAATTTGGTACAAATTGTACACTTTTGTTCGTCAATAATATTCATACAAAATGCACATTAATAATAAAATTAGCAATTAAAAATAATAAACAATACAACAAATCATAATGAAACTAACGAACGGCTAAGGAATGGAACAGCCTGCCGGCGTCTGTATTTCCCGAAACCTACAACCTTGGGATCTTCAAGGCCAGAGTGAATAGGCATTTACTGGACCCGCATGCTCCATCGTCGACCTCATCGTCGCTTACCATCAGGCGAGATCGAGGTCAAATGCGGGTCTACTAAACCCGCATTTGACATTTTATAAAAACTGAAAATTAAACAAAAAATAATAATCAATTATACTAATTCCTTGATGACGTCATGACCACGCCAAGCATTTTCATCGTTTAAATATTCTTGAACACTATAATAAGATTTTTCGATAAGATTTTTTTTAATCGTCATTTTAAATGTTCCCTTATTTAACATTTTGTTTTCTTTGGGGCAAGATTATAAAATTTTATACTATTTACTGTGAATGACTTCATAATTTTTGTTAATCTCGTTCCTGGCAATACATACTTTTCTGTGTTTCTCGTATATTAGTTATGGATGTCGCTGTTTTTAGTTAACTTGGTCGTTAACTGAACATTGATGACTTTTAAAAGAGTTTCCACAGTCAATTTTTTTCCGAATTTCCGCGATAGCTTAATTAACAGTCAGTCGGAATTGCATTCGTGGTCTTAGTTTCGACTAAAGTTTCGCACTCTAAATTCATGGTTCAGCAGAAACTATAATTCAGGAAAGGAGTGAAAGTTGTACCCCACCAATTCAATTGATACTTACTAAATAACCGTGTACTGTACGTTTATTTTTCGTGTATCGGACGGATTACAATATTCTTACTGCCACTAGTCAAATGTACGAGGCGACTAAACCGAGTAACTTGCTGGTTGTAGGATCCCTTCTATATAAAGTCTGTCGGCAAATATCTTTGCTTCGTATAAATTACTGATTTGAGATTTATATAGGTGGTATGATTATGTACAATCAGGTTGGAGTGATACCACCCTTTTACCTATTTCTTCCGTAAAGCAGCATTGCTGTGTTTCGGATTGTACGGTAAGAGAGCCAGCGTAATTACCGGCACACGAGGCACTCCATATATGGATAACTTATAAGTAAGTCCTCAAAGTTAGCAGCGTATTGAAAACCCTCTAATGGTGAGATGAGATGTCTATGGGCGACGGTGACCACTTACCATCAGATGGTTCGTTAGCTCGTCTGCTCTCCATAAACAATAAAAACCTCGCTAGAGTAGGTATATTACTTATGTTCAGGTGCACACGCACGCGGTTTCTTGAAATTTCTAATCCAAACACGATCACCACACACGCGACTCGGTGTCTTGAAGTTTCCAAACACGATCACCACTCACCACTCACCACTCACGCGGCTCTTGTGCCCCAACAAAGTCCAAAATATTGTTTGTAGACTCATACGTTTCATTCGGTCGAAGCCTACTTGCCGAGGGACTGCGTTGCCGGCAAGTTGTGTGGTGCTTGCGACATTCGGTATTCAGGTGACTCGCGCGTACGAAATCGAAAAGTGAAATTACCAATACCGTACTCGCAAATTGGATATGACATAGAACCTGGACTTTTCTCAAGTTTACTTCCTGAACTTCTTTTGAAAAATTAGGTAAGTTTCAAATTCAAATACTTAAAATTTTTTTTGTGTCAACACAAGTTTGCTTTAATTTATTTGATTGTGAAAGTTCTGTCAATAAATCCGGTAACTAAATAATAATTAAGAACTAGATGAATTAAGTTTTGTTCAATGGGTCTCAAATAAGTATTTATATTTAAATTCGATAACAACAATTTACTCTGTAATCAACCCTTAACAATTGCACGTCCATTAAAAAATAGTCTGCCCGGTCTGCCTCTTTTTTTAAACCACGACCGAAAGGAAAGGCTGTTATAAGTTTGACGCGTATGTCTGTAGGCCTGTGGTATCAGAACTCCACAACCGATGATCCGATTTGGACGCGGATTATTTTTTTGTAACATAATTTTGTCATGATTGTTCCTCGTAACCATTTCGTCTGATAAAAATTGGATCAGGGATTTCCAAGATCTTGGGGTATGTTTGATGTCATATGGAATATCTCGGGTAACAGTTAGGTGGTTCGCGGTTGAACCTAAATGTTTGCTGCCTGAAAGACCAAGCATGTGGACATGATGATTACCAGTTAAATGTAAGGGGATCTTTACTATTGTAAAGCCCTGACCCCCCGACTTACGTAAGTCGGGAGGTCGGGGCTTACAGATTTTTTTAATTTTATTTAGAGTTAAAACGTCTCTAGATTTAAAAAAAACTATACTACCCTTAAGGTATCCAGAATTTTAAGATACTTTTATGCTTTGGGCCGTTGTGTCCTAGTTTATTATGTGCCAGCATGACTGATTCTCAAAAATACCATAATAACGTTTCGTAAAATCACTAAATACCAAGGTACTTACTTTAACAGTAAAGTATTTTGCAACAAATTAGCAAAAACGTGTTAATGGACTACTAAAGTTACTTAATATATTAAACACCTGACTGAGGCATGAAGTAAGAACGCTCCCGCCCCGTTTTATGTATGTTTAGGGAAGACTATTTTTTTTCATACAAGACCTGAGGAACTATTATCTCGAATTATTGCCCAAAGTAAAAAAATAAATTACTTCACTACGTAGAAAAAACCTACTTACTATTTTCGAGACTAGCACTACTCCCAAAAAAAAAATATTTTCTCCTTGATTATTTAATGAAAAAGTGAACAAGAATACGACATACGAGTAGGTACCTACATACGGGTTCACTATACGAGTGAGCAGGACGATCGTTGCGATCATCGGCCACTCCGGAATCAATGCCACTAGGTGGATACAAACAAATAGTTTCTAGTTTCTACACCTACGCGGATATCAAGTTTTGTTTACGTACTGGAAGGAACAACTTTTAGACAAGTTGTTCCTTCGAGTTTCTGAAGATTCAGAAACTTAAAAACAACAACAACTTTGTAGGCACTTGATTACTTAGGGTGGCTTGCGCGAAAGTATTGGTTAAATATTCTTAACCAAGGTTAGGTAACCCTGATTTAACACGGATTGTCTATGGTTTTCATACAAAATGTTTCAGGGCATGCGTTGGTGCAAGACGTTTTTATGATTTAACCTGAGTTAAGCACTAAGTACATAACTATCGAGTTTTCTCTTTCGACTCGCGCGAGCCGGCTTTAGGTACTCCTTTAGCACACTTCAGAAATTTTGAAACGGAATCGTTCCGAACCCATAGAAATCTAAAATTGAAAAATCTGCAGTGTGCTAATGGTGTGACATAGGTAATTTAACATATAATTGAGCGAGACAGTTTTATTTTTAACTTTAGTTTTATCGTCCTCCCGAAATCGACGTCTAGCTAAACTTGAATTTAAGAAAAACTTAAAATTACTTAAGTATTTACTTTCCGGCATTTCCTTTGACGGCAAAATCCATAACCAGTCATCCTTCATTCAAGTCAAGTTACATTCTATTGTAAGGTCATTCTCATGACGTTACGAAATTACTTATATATAAATAATGTGTGCCAATGGTAAAATGCTTTCGTAAGTTAGAAGGAATCTCGTAATTTGTAATTAAAATTAAACTGTAAGTGCGTAAACTGCGCTCGATAACCATCATAAATTGACCTCTGCCCAACTAGGTAGTGGATATCGATTAAGGCTCAAGGGATTTCTCAAAACCTTATAAACTGAAGGTCATGGTTATCAGAGACGCAACCTTCAATCATATCATCACTATTACAGTTTTCGGTTGTCAAAATAATTAGGATCCGATAATCTGGGTCTTAAACAAAACGTTTTTGTAGAGTTTACAGACACTATGAGGGTCCAAACTTTTTAAATCTATATAACTTATACACATAGCATATATACCATGACGGCAGAACATAAAAACCTGTCAAGAAAAATACGCGACTTGATAAGGGTACTTACACATATTAATTATGCGCCAGTAGCTTTAGATTTAATTCCATGGAGGTCGCTAAATCTAAATTTAAAACGTATTTCAACTTTCACGCTCACTCTATGCTAGATTTTGTGCGATGTTTCGTTTAGTGATGTTTTAATTTAGCGAGAATCTATACTATGTATGTATACTTAATAGGACAGTTTCAAATATTAAATTCTTGCATGCATGCATTTCTTAAAAATTAAGAAATAGTCATAAATTGTTGGTTAAATGTGAAAACAGAATTAAAAATTGTTGAAAAATAAAATAACTACAGTCAATCAAAAATCAGAACGGTAGAAAGAAACGGCAATAAGTTTTATGACGTAATTGTTCTCTAGCGCATACAAGCAGGTCCTGGCTGCATATAAAGGACTGTTTTGCTAGAAAAGGACAGAGCACCTGTCTAATATCTGGATGTTACTTGAGATATCGAAAAACTAATTTTAGATCCTTCTTTAGTATGTCCATATAAGTTCTGGGAGTTATTTTTTTTTCTTCTAAATGGTAACATTTCAAGTTGTGGTTTTTACCTTCAAAAACCGCAACTTAAATAGATGATATCCGTAACGACTAATGATTCTAAATTTAACTATATCTACGTGTAGGTACCTATCGTAAACAAAACTGGGAATCCCACTGTTTTTCTTCTAATTCTTTAATTAGGTAGGTACCTACGTCAAGTTCCACTAAAAACCGCAACCTATAATCTATAAATAGCTTAACTATTAAGTTGGTAGAATGGTAGTTAAGGAAGATGACAGAAGATAGAAGGAAATAACTATTTCCTTCTAACTTTAGTCACAGAATACTAAATAGTACTAAGTCTTTAATAAAGTTCTTCAGTCTTCCATGATAATATAATTTTATGGAGGTATTTTAATAAAATAAAATAATTTAATCATGTACCTAAACAGATCTAAATATATGAATAAACATATTTTTATACCATAAGTTAAGTTATGCGTTTATGAGTCAGACAGAATACCTAGATGTGTTATATATTACATCTGTACGTTTTATAGAGTAATTATCTGATAACAGAATAGTTTTCCGTTTTATCTTATCTTTAATGGGTTTGTGTTGTTTGCGTAAAGTATTATTATGCATAATGCCTTAAATAAAGGTAGGTATTTGGGAATACCGAATGTAATAGTACATTATGATGCAAGTGAGCTAAGTTGGTCATTACACTAGAGGCTGGTAACGCTGCTCGAAATTCAAACTGCCTATCGTATGTGGTTAATTCCGTAGAATGAGGAATAATATTGTATTATTAATAAATAGGTAATCATAATAATCATAATCTTAGAAAAAGAGTTTTAGAAAAAGAGCCACAGAGACCACAAAGTTTACAATTAATTCGAAGTCTCGTTATCTAATCGATGTACTTAATTAATAGAATAAATTGTGGAATTTTATTTTTTCATAGGGATCTCCATAACGCAGATTATAAACTACCAGTGGCACCCTCTCGACAATCTATTAAGTAAGCCTGGTCGGCCTTTATTCTATTTTTATTAGAAACCAATGTATTGGCCAATGTGTACGAATACCTAGATAAATAGTTTGCAGAGCGTATATATATGTATCATCGGCCAAAGTTACAAATTCTTGTTTTTGTAACTTATTTTAATTATTCATTTATATTTACGGCTCCTTTCGTAAAGTGTTTCACCAGAGAGCTCTAACGATGTTTTAAAAGTCACACGTTGTTTTGTTAGTGTTGTGCCTCTCAACATTGTAGAGAATTCTTTATTGCAATATGCTTGTTCCTACAATGTTTCTTTAATAGCTGGGCAGATTGTTGCTTTGACAGTGCACATCGAGCAAAGAATGTAAAAATTAGCTCTAACATTTAATATATCTATATTTAACACTTTGGTAATAGGTTAAGAACCTACCTATGGAGGTACCGCTTAAGGCTGCCTGGAAGATATCGCGTAAAGCGATAAGGCCGCCTTCTGCACATTGTATTGTACCTCTCTTTATGTTATATTTGCATTGTATTTATAGGTACCGTTTTTCACCTTTCATTGCTAGAAACAAACATCTTATTTTTATAGATAAATGCTAGGTCAACAGCTCAAACCAGTATCTTGTCATTAGTAAATAATAAAAAGGGTGACTAATCTCAAATCATGGGTGACTCACCCCCGTTTATCCATTTTTTGATCATACAACGATAAGGATGGAGTTTCTCACTTATAGGTAGGTAAGTAATTGATCTGATGTTTTTACGCCTAGTGAGTAACAAGATACAAATTTATAATCAATAAGTATAATAATAATCATCCTAAGTCAAATCGAAAACCAAAATATAAATTGTTTCGTTATTTGCAGAAATAAATATATATAATATTTGTATGTCAAACGACGGAGCATAGTGATACCAACTCATTAAACTGTATATTTACTTATTATTACCTATGTTCACGAATAAATGATTGATTGATTGATTGAATATATCGGTGTTTTTCAATTTACTGTGCCACTAGTGATTGTTAAGTTTTATGTAGGTACCTAACTTAATCAAGATTAATTTGTGAAGAGTAATATTAAATCTTTTACTTTCTCGGAAGAATCAGAAACAAACACTCGTAGAAACAGGTACCAGTAAATTGATAGTGAACGAGTCCTAGTCACCATTTTCGGAAGGCAGGTGCAAAGGGCTTCTTCTCGAATAAAGTAACTGCCCTTCACCTCATAAGCCCTGTAGGTATGTAATAATAATATAGGTAATAATATTATAGGTGCGTTTTACTGCGTTTAAAGTCGTAACCTACTTTTAGCTTTTAGAGCCTCTGTCGAAAGATTACTCTATGGAAACATTAATTCATTAAATGTTATAAAATTTCATATGTTAGGTATGTAGAAACATTCCTAGATCCCAATTACTTATTCGATTGTCCGATCTACTTACCAATTTTTTTGTAAATAATTAAATAATGGGAGGTCCGGGTTCGAAATCATGCAATGCCATATACCAATGTGTTTTTCCGATTTTTTCGAAGATTTACGTACATTTACCGACTGCTCTAACGGTGAAGGAAAACATCGTGAGGAAACCTGCATGTTCGAGGAAATTAAAAGTTTCCGAAGGCGTGTGAAATCCAGCGCACAGTACTGGACACGGATCATGGCCCGTACCCCCTTGTGCAAGGGGAGGCCGGTGGGGACATTAATAGGCTGATGATGATACCTAATGATGATGAATTAAATAATTACCTGTCCGATTACCTCTCTCTGTAGCATGTGGTTACAATTAAAAGGTAATCATATTTTAATTGAAAATATACGCCTTTATTTAACTTCCCGAAACATCGGGAAATTAAGAAAACGGCTAAGTGCGAGGGCCTCCGCTATAGGGATCTATCTGTACTCAAAAGTTTTACCTATATACGTTGAATATTATTTCTCTATGATTTGTTTTGTTACAACTTAGGTAGGAACCAACTATTACAAGGGTGAATTTCCCGGAACTAAAAGTTGCGTGTCATCGTTGAAATCGGTATAGAAACATAGAGAAATAATTTTCTAATATTTTTTTCTGGTTAGTTGAAACAGTTATCTATGTGTGGCACTAAATATTTTATTAATATAATTATCAGTTACTGCAAAAAAAAAAATTAAACCTTGAAATCTTTCATTGCCAAGTTTGTCCACACGTCACCTTAGATGATATTACCTCTCATTGGTCAAAATCTATTGTTTTTTTTTATTAAAACCTAGTTTCATTTGATAGGTGAATTGTTAAAGTATTATTACGGAATACATTTATTCAAATATTTTAACAATAGAAAGAATGGTTATTAAACATTCATTTGTCCCAGAACTACCTTTCATCGCCATGTCCTAAAGATGTAGAGGAATATTGTATAATTAACGACTTGCGTGCTCCACCCCGCGGGCGCAAACGTAGGATTCAGTGCCGCCTAAGCGCTCGTCGCGGAAGGACGAGTGTACGTGTCTGCGTTTGCGCGCCATAAATGTAAGTAAATCTATTTTTACGTTACTGGACATTTTTCTTTCATCGCCGTGGATTGATATAACTTCTATTTGAATAAGTTTGTCCTCTCTATTAAGCATCCGACAGAACGCTATTTCTTTTATGTTTATTTGTGAAGCGTTTATAACTTCTAGTAGTTAACAGATTTTTTTTTATTTAATATTTTCGGCTTGATTTTCATTGCCGTGCTTTCATTTCCATGGTTTCCGTGGCCAAAATTTGCTATGGCAATGAAAAAAAAGACATGGTAATGAAAAAAATTTCATTGCCATGCTTTGTAACACAATATAGTTTCATTGCCGTGGCCAGGTATTTCATTGCCGTGGCCAGGTATTTCATTGCCGTGACTTATGTTTTCATTGCCATGGTATAATTAGACAAAGAATACATCTTTAGCATTACAAAATGATATATACATTTAATTTACACTCACACATACGCGCAAACACACACCCATGCAAGCACGCAAGCGCACACACACACAAACACACATACACACACACACACACACACACACACGCTACTCTCTGATTTAAAAATGGATTTTTTATTTTTAAGATGCCAAGATGCCTAAACCAAAATTATCTGAAGAGGAGAGAAAGGAGAGGAAAAGATTGGCCGAACAAAAGCGACGTCAAAAATTAAGAAGCGACCCTGTATTAAGAGAAGAGTATCTAAGAAAAGAAAGAGAACGATATGTTAAAAAGAAGGCTGCAGGAATAGTTGTTCCTCGAAGTGCAATGACTTCTCAAAAGCTTCGGGGTCTTCGTAAGAAAAACTTGGTGAGTGCACTTGCTTCTTATAAAAAAAAAAAGCAAATGGACTTGCTTCTCATAAAAAAAAGAAAACCGAAAGAACACACGTCCAAATGTGACTTATCATGAAGAACATGCTGAAACACCAAGGATGGAGCCAAATGAAAAGTCTTTTGAGCAAGGTCCTAATCATAACATGCCGATGACTCCTCTAACAAGACGTAGCTTGCGTCTTGAATCTTCAAAATCAAACCGACGACGTCGCTGTGACAATTTGCGGATTGACGCCATAGTAGCAAGTAGCTCAAATTTTCTGGCCACAAGTAGTCCACAACATACACCCCCACGATCACCGCAACTAGCACCAAGCATCAGCAGTATAAATTCACCAGATTCATCTATATTGTCACATCCTGATAGTCCAGCATCAAACTATTCTATTGCAACGTTAAACTTTGAACGTGATTGGCAAAAAAAAATCCGTAGGTACCAAAAATCTAAACACTCCCAGCTCATTGCGTTAAAGAAAAAGATAGCTCAAGTTACCCGCGAAAAGAACTTGTATAAAAAACGGTTCGAAAGACTTATTCAGAAAGGAAAAGACAGAATTACCAAGCAAAGAAAAGAAAAACAGTCTGCGATAGATTTGAATGATAAGAGCGATACAAGTAAAGCAAAACAAACTCGAATCCGCCAAATTGTATTAAAATTTTATGAAGACGACGAAAATTCAAACATGTGTCCAGGCAAAAATGACACGATAACAAAAAATGGAATAAAGAAACAGAAACGTTTAATGACGGATACAATAAAAAATTTACACAGAAAATACATAGAGACTGGTTATCCACCCATTAGCTACGTAACGTTTTCACGTTTAAAACCTTTTTGGGTGCTGCAACCAAAAATAAATATGCGCAATACTTGTTTGTGTGAAAAACATGAAAACATGGATTTGCTAACTGAATCTCTAAAAAGGAATCATATTATAAAAGAAAATTCGACAACTGACGTTATTAAGAGCATATGTTGCGACATTTATAACTTGGAATGTCTACAAAGAAAGTGTACTACTTGTAAAAACAGACATGTAATTTACCAAGAAATTGATAACTCGGAAAAAGTTTCATATTGGGCCTGGGAAAAACAAAAAAAATCATATAATAAAAATGGAATTGAGAAAACTGCCGTCACCGTTGAAAAAGTACGACACCACGTAGAACCGTTAATACTCATAAAACAATTTGAAAGTAATCTTAAGCCATTCCTTAATCATTGTGCTAATATACGTAATCAGACCGATGCGATTAAAGAAATTAAGGAAAGTTTAACTGAGAATGACTGTCTTATACATATAGATTTTAGTGAAAACTACAGTGCCAAATATAAGTCTGAAATTCAGTCGGTACACTTTGGTGGTAGTAGGAAGCAGTTTACGCTACACACTGCAGTTCTGTATTTTAATATTGATGGTCACACGAAAAAGACCCAATGTTTATGTACTGTAAGTACATCTTTACGACACGATGCTGTTGCAATATGGGCACATCTGATTCCAATTTTGACTGAAATAGAAAAATCAGTACCTCTGGTTCAAAATATTTACGTAGTTTCTGATTCTCCTTCGGGACAGTATCGCAACAAAAAAATATTTTATATAATGTCTCAACTTTCTATCTACATTCCCTCAATTAACAAAGTCGTTTGGAATTATTGCGAATGCGGACACGGCAAAGGAGCTCCAGATGGCGTTGGTGGACTTTTAAAGAGAACTGCAGACCGACACGTTGCATTACAGAGTGACATTCCTAATCTTGATGCATTCGTGAATGCTCTGAAGTCCTCTGTCAAGGGCGTTAAAATAGAACTCGTTAAAGACTACCAGGTCACTGAAAAAGACTGGTTAATACCTGACAATTTGAAACCTTTCCCAGGTACTTTAAAAGTCCACCAAGTTGTCTGGACTGCAGAATCAAGCGACCGTTTAGCATTGCGTAGTTTATCTTGCACAAATATTGAATGTCTTAACAATGTCAAAGAATGCCCTCATGGTAATCATTTAGGATTTTATTCCTTTTCAACTAAACCTCAGACATCAACTACTCTTGAACGCTCATTAAACTGCACTAAAAATACCCCTAAAACGTCTAACCGTAATATGAGTCCAGTCAAATTAACTGATAAATTTACATTGGCTCCTAAGCCCTCAACTTCAGCAACAAAAACTATCCAGAAAGCAACTGTACCTCAGTTTGATAGTAAAATTTTAGAAAATTATGATTTTAAAAATTTAAACTGCAGTGGTGCTACAAGTGTACCATCGTGCTCATTCATATGTAATGTTGACTCTGAAATTTTAAAAGAGTTTGAAAAATCTGATACTATTGAGAAACACCATACAAAAGCATCAAAAAAAACAAATACAGACTTAAATAGTGATTCAGATGAGAGTATCTCTACATTCAACATTATTAAACCTAGAAAAAAAACTACTTTCTTTATTGATACTCATGACCACGAAGAGATTTTTGATATAAAACCAAAAAAAAAAACCAATAAAGTTACTCAAAACAATCGATACTTATGCTGATGATGACGATTGATGATGACCAAATTTAAATTTTTATTTTAGTACCAATCGCAAAAAAATTTCTAAAATGTGATTTACTTAGGCATATATAAGTTAGTGTAAGTGAGCTATAAGTAAAACTTTAAAGGCTGAATTCCCTATAAAAGTGCCATACACAGTGTATTCTTAGGTTAATAAGAGATAAGAGTTAATACCTGAAAGGTTTGTATTTTTTTTTTAAGTATTTAGATGCTTGTGTTTTTAGTAAATATAATTTGGAGAATGCATCTTACTTGCTACAGAATACAATGTACGAAGTGAAGAAACTATTTTGCTTTGTGAAAGATATATCTTTGTGATTTAAGTTATACTGAGTTAATACATACCTAATAATAATGAGACAAGTGAACTTGAAAGGCTGATTACTGTTAACAGAGCTATATTGTTAGTGTTAATTTGATGTTAAAAGTTGAAAGGCTGATTTTATTCTATAAAATGTTTTAATGTAAAATGCAGGACTTACCAAATGTACACCCCTTATTTAAGAATCATTCTACCTTTATTGCTACAGAACATAAGAGCGAACTACAGACTAGGGGTGTAAACTTGTTGAATCCAATACTAATTTAATTGAGAGGTAAAAAAATATATTGTTGATAACAATAAGGCTGTGATTACTGCAGGTATGTAGTCATACCTACCAATACGTTTTGCCTTTATTTTTATAAATAACTATGATTGTTTTGCTTCGAGTTAAAAAAATATGTTGTGTTATGTATGTTGCTACAACTACTTTACAAAAGTACCTATATCCTATTGTTAATTTACTTTTGTGTGAAATAATTTAAATAAATGATTGTAAGTACTAAATACTTTGAGTATTAATTTTTTGTTAAATTTTACTACTTTACAGATTTTTAATTTGCCTAGGTACCATAGAACCCCGTTAAAGCCCCCGTTTTGATCCACCGGGGGATACTAACTAGGACACTTTTTCTTTCTCTCGGAACCCCACATTTTTGGATCCCAAACACTTTAATCCCCAATTAGAGGGGATCTAAAAATAATAATATTTTTTATTTCACTTTGATCCCACAAGGGTGTAACTTATAAAAAGATACTACTTTAAACTCATGTGTATACTGAAACAACATCGAAGTACCAGGAGACCAGAAAGACATGATCATTTTGAAGCTCAGATTCAACTATTTCAATAACTCCTTTGAAGTAATAGGATAGAATAGGGTACAATAGGACAAGATATGAGAGAATAAAGGAGATTAGGACAGAATATGGTAAAAATGGTAATGGTAGAAATTCTGCCCTAATCTCCCCTATTTTATCCTAATCTTCCCTATTCTCTCCTATTCTGTCCTAATCTCTATAATATTCAGGTAAGTAGATACATATGAAATATTGTTTTATATGGATTTTCATTTCCGTGGATCGGTTCTTTCATTTCCGTGGCATAGTATTTTCATTGCCGTGGACGCTTGTTTCATTGCCGTGCACGCATGTTTCATCGCCGTGGCACGAAATTTTTAATCTTATATATCTCGTTAGATTTTTAAGTAATTTTGCTAGGTATTAAACAATAATACATACTTTTCAAAAACGTTTTGATACACGCTATTTTAAAAAAAAACAACTTCATGATGAAGAAATCCACGGAAATGAAGATTTTATCGGACCTGTTGAAATTCACCCACAAACAACAATATTTTTAATTGACCCCATTTTCTTAAGATAATTATCATGAGCGCGAAACACAAAATGCCGATTATCAAAACAGCGAATGTTTGTTACGCCGATCAAAAACGAAAGTTTCTTTTGCCGAAACACGAAACAACGAAAGTATGTTTTGTCGAAAAACAGTACTACGAAATTACATAACCGCAAAAATTTAACTGCAGGGCCAAAGTCATAACTCATAACCAGAAAAAAAGGTCAAGTGGGTACTTATCTAAGAGTTATGTCATGTTAACTCAATTTTACGGTGATTCGTATAGTATACAGTCGACAACAGGTCAACCTACCCAAAACGTCAAAATTATAAAATCTGAAATATATCATATTGCGCAGGTTGAAATTTAATCGAAGGTTTTTGACAGATGGTATACTATAGCTTGTGATCGACTGTACTTATCTTATTCCATGAATCTCAGACATGAAAGAAAGAAAGAATTTATTTCTAATACACACGTACAAACAAGATAAAAATAATATTAAACAAATATATTATAAAAATAAATAAACAAAAGTATTTCAGTTTGATGAAGGTGGTGTGCAGCACCGGAAAAAAGGGACTGCCTCAGCCTGTTGCCGCAGCGGATTTAGCACTGCGGCGCTGGTTTTCAGGCATCACCTGAGTGCCAGGGATCACTCCCTAATGATACACTACCGGAACATATAAATAACGGAAATATTAAGGTTCCGTTCTCGCCTTCGGGATACGGATTCTTAAAAACTGTTTTATATTATTTATTACCTATATACAGCAGCAGCAACTACATAACAGCAAGGACTACAAGAAATTCGAGGTCTCGCTAACCAACCGGTGTAGGTAATTACCTTAATGTTAATCTGTGTAGGAAATGTATCTGATTTACTTTAAAAATAACTTGAAGTGGATCTATCTAAAATAGTTAGTATAATTATAAGATATTTAGATATTTTTTATAGTAACTTAATTGCTCAAAAATGGAAAAACTTTTTTTTTATTTTTTTATATATAACTAAACCCTCATTTGACCTCGATCTCGCCTGATGATAAGCGACGATGAGGTCGACGATGGAGCACGCGGGTCCAGTAAATGCCTATTCACTTTGACCTTGAAGATCCCAAGGTTGTAAGTTTCGGGAAATACAGACGCCGGCAGGCTGTTCCATTCCTTAGCCGTTCGCATAATGAAAGAAGAAGCAAATCGCTTCGTACGAGCAGATGGGATATCAACAACATAAGGATGGAACCCCTCCCCGCGCCTGGTAGTCCGAAGGCGGAATGGAGATGCTGGAATTACATGTTTTGTTTGTACTTACTTAGTTACCAAATTTTGGAAGAACTATGGATACATAGTTTTGGCTTACGTATATATACGTTCGATTATCAGATTTTTTTAAATTAGATGCATATATTAGAAGGGTAGTTAACAATTACAACAATGATTGCGATACTGTTGCGTTAACGTTGAGTTCCTAAAATATTGTAATATTGTTTATGGCCAAATTAGTGGGACCAAGAGCAACTGCATTACGGCTGACTGATGATCCCACCAGACAGTGGGACCACGAGTCCATATATCGAGATACTGTACCATAAGTGGGCCAAATTAGTGGGATCACGAGTCGTACATACTATTACCTAAAAACCAAATTGATGTTCTCTCTGTGGAAATTTTCCGGTTGATGACAGTGTTCCGATCAAAAAGTGTCAGAGATGTGGACAACACATCAGCACAGAATACTAAATAGTACTCCAGGCTGTAGGTACCCTTTAGTACTTTGTCGCTTTAACTTTTAATTTTGACACATTCGTACGAATGTCAAAGAATCATAACAAAAAGTAATTGCGACAGGGTTCCATCGCGTACCTATAGCTATTCGTAGTTGTAAAAATGTTTGAATAGTGCTATCGGGCTTGTGCCTACAGGGTGGTAGGTATAGGTATGTCATCTCATTACACATGCTTTCCACTTTTCTTTGTCTGAGATGTACGTTTCCTCACGATGTTTTCTTTACCTTTAGAGCTTACGTAACAGTTACTTTACAGTTTACGTAAGTATTATGATTTCGAAGAAAACCGAAAACTTATTGGTATAATTTTTTGGCATTACAATATGATGTCAAAAAAAACCTAAAAAACATATATTTCTTATGTTTGTGTATATCTATTTATCTATCAGCCCGTGTCTGTCCACTGCTGGACACAGGCCTCTCCCAGGGCGCGCCACATTACTCGGTCCTCCGCCTCTCTCATGTTTGTTTACATACTTAGTTACTAAGAAAATATCGTTTACTTTAAACAAGAACTTGTTTCATATGAGCATATAAAGTCGGCTTGTTCAATTTCAACAAAGGAATTGTTCACTTTCGTTCGAATCCTTTAAGTAACACTACTTGAAGGATTCGAACGAAAGTGAACAATTCCTTTGTTGAAATTGAACAAGCCGACACACAACAACACACGTTCAACTGAATAAAATTTATTATAAGCTCTTAATGAAACAAGCTGTTTTTCAGCGTATGTTACGTAGGTACTCCAGTGATGTTCGAGAATACCAAAGCACGAGATAACTAAACCGCCTTGGACTATGGTGTTTAAACAATCTTGCTCTTTGCTTCGACAATACAAACATTTTAAGTTTACATTTTTTTGAAGACATGTTTATTTCACTGGTCGATGGAAACTACGTGCGTATCTACACGTATTAGGTACCGCGTGGAATAAATCAACGGCTGTAATCTTTAGTTTGGCAACAATAAGTTGAAATGTGTAATTTGGACAGAGATGTATTATAACAGAATAATTTGAGAATAATTGGCTTTTTATGTTATTTCGTAAACAGCGTCTATTATAATAGGTACTAAGAATAACAAGGTAAGTAAGTATAAGAGATAAAAATAGGTGTTTATCGTAACAATGTAATATTTTTTTGTGTGTTGAAAAATTATAAACTTGTAAAATTTACAAGTTGCTGTAAAACAACACACAAAAAATATATTCTATTCTAAGAATATTTAATACACTTAGATTGTATTTTCATTTACTATTTTAATATATTTAGTAAGTTATAGGCTAACAAACACACAAAAAAATATATTTATAATTGACTTCAACTTTAAAATTGATTTAACTAAGAATTTCTCAACTAACAGTTTCTTATTGTTTCTATTTATTATTATTATTATTATTATTATTTATTCTTTTACGCGCGATTCCTCCAAAAAATACTTTTAAAATAATATAAGTAGGTAGTTATATGTTCTGGTGGAGTATGACTGGTGGGCACACATACCTCCCCTGTCCAGGGGGGTTCGTGCCATGATCGCTGATTGATGGGTTTCACATGCCAACGGAAAATTTATTTTTCCTCCGTTATGCAAGTTTTCTTTCATCTAGATCAGTCTGTAAATATAAGATACGTAATCCTTTGAAAATTCAGATAATTTATGTATGATGGTAGTCATTCATTGGCATTACTATATTCCGATTTCTGTGCACGGGATGGTTTTAATTTAAGCCATGTTTTAAAGTAAGTCATAGAATGGACAATCACGTAGGACGAACTATGTCCAAGCAATACTAATTGCTTACCTTTTCTAACTACGTGAGGCCTTCCACCCTGACCGGAATGCGATGCGGTTCAAAGATAACACGACCGTAAACGATGACATTGTATAGCTCAGTGATTTCCAAACTGCGGTTTGCAAGAACCAAAACTGGTCTAACAATTTGCACGCTCATAAGTTTTATAGAATCCAGTTAGCAATATGCAGATTTTTAAAGTAGTATTATTAGTTTTTAAAGTAGTTTTGTAATTATTATTATAGTGATGATTAAACCTACATAATATAGAGTCTTCGTAGATTACAAAAAATACTTTTTAAGGATGTAAGGAAATACTGATCCGAACTTGATGTGATGTAAGGATTTTCATTCTAACGATAAACATTGAGACAAAACAAAACAAAATAAAAAATATATAAAAAATAAGATAAAAGAAGAAGATAAAAGAAGAAGATAAAAGAAGAAGATAAGATAAAATAATATAAGCGATGGTGTACGCTTAGTACACATGAGTGGATCCATCAGACACCAAGTTTTTACAAGTCTGATTGATCTGCTAGACCTAAGTTTTAGCAAGACAAAGATTTACTAAGGCATATTAAAATGGGTCGTTATTTATTTAAAAACATGACTCAAGTAAGGGATCCTGCAGGCACAATACCTACTGCCATGTATGCGCAATCAGTGCATAATCATACTAACTCCCATTGAAAGTGCATTGAAGAATAAGAAAGAATGCAGGGGCCTCCACACGTCCTGTATGTAGAAGATTGAGAAACGCTCTACGGCACCAGAGAAGTTACGTAAACTGTGACATTGTACGACAGATAGGTACATGTTTAGTTAAGTAATGCCCTAAGTAAAAATATTAACATAGATACAAGAGAATGGATAATATTTCATATAAATAAATATATTATATTTATTATGATGCTCAATGCAAGCTCAATAATTTATTTCAGTGGTTCTGGCAAAACATTCTCACTAAATTCACGAAATACGAAGGATTTAGAAATCCATAGGTACTATACATAGATATACTTAAGATCCTTACGCTGCACTATTATTGGTTCAGTTCCGAACATATTATAACGCATATGAGAGAGTATAGAGATTTTTTAAACCAAAGAGATTTTAATACTTATGATAAAAAATGGTACAAAAAAGTTTCTGGCAGTTATTTGTCTAAAAATAATAATTTGAAAGCCATATTCATTTTTATAAGAAAATAATATTATTTTTATCATTATTTGGCATTTTAATAATTTTTTTCGACCCATAATAGCCAGCTGATTATAAATCTTACACACACTTTTTAAAATAAGTATTCAGTTCAATTCTGAAGGTGGTATGACTGAGTGCAGAGTCAGCCTGGGATGGTACCACCCTTTTAAACCTATTTCTGCCGTAAAGCAGAATGCTTGCATTGCTATGTTTCGTTTTGAATGGTAAAGAGAGTCACATGAATCCATAGAAGTCTTCAAAGTTAGCAGCGCCTCGAAATCCCTCTAATAACATTATAGTGAGGTGAGATGTGTATCGGCGACCACTTACCATCAAGTTACCTTTGCTTGGCTGCTTTTCGAATAATTTTAGAAGTGTATTGTGCACTTTCTACAGTACTGGCCACAAGGCCCAGTTAAAAAATTAATCGCTAGAAAGCCAGAAAATAAAAAAATATTTCTTTTTCTTTCGACAAAAGGATAGGTACCGATTCGAATTTCTTCATAATAAACAGCTAGTATTTTGTAAAAGGAATGAAATATAGTTGTATGAAATAGATTTATATTGAGGAAAAGTATAATATTATTATAGAAGTTTAGTATGTGTAATGCGAGGATACGTGAGGTACAATGGAAAACACATAAAGCTATACTCCGTGGTACCCTGTTCAATAGGTTTTTGTTATGATTCGATGGCATTCGTTATGAAAATGTCGAATAAGTTTAAAGCGACAAAGTACAAAAGGGTATAGCCTGATGTGTTATTCACTGTACCTACTGTAAAAGATTCATATATTTTTAGTAAACGGAATATAAAGAGAAAGGCGTCTGCGTGCCACGCGGAAGTCGATACTGAAGGTGTTTTATTCGAAATATACTTAATTCGTACGTACAAGTGGTATGTACAATATCTGGAAACATTTTATTGAGAATAATTATAATATAATGTATAACAATAAATGTACAATAACTTGTTTGTTTGGAAAAAATATGGTGACTCAGACTATATACTTTCGTACCATTTACATAGAGACAGTTCTTGAGAATCTTATATTATTTATTCGAGGAAAATCTATATCAGCTCCTAGTATTAAAGGTACCAATCAATTAGCTAATCCTCCAATTATAATAGGTATAACTATAAAAAAATTATAATAAAAGCATGAGCTGTTATTACAATCCAATTACAGATCGTGGGTTTCCTAATTCAGCTCGAATTAATAATCTTAGGGTTGTTCCTACTATACCAAGTTAGCAATCTAATTATATACTTTATATTTCTAATTTAATTGAAATTAAAATTCAATTTTATCATTAAAACAAGCAAACATTTGCCAATTTCTAAAATTTATGTAATAAAAAAGTTATTTTAGTACCTAAGTTATAAAAAAAAACATGATAAGTTTATCGTTCTGTTCAAAAGTTGTTTTCTATACTTACTGTTCCATACGAGTTCTGAGTTGCCGACAGGTAGGTTATCCTTGTATGGTTTGTAATCTACATCCATTATGTGTAGATGAAGTGTTTTATTATGGATCTCGATGCTATTTTAAGCGATCTTGTGGTCTACGCTTGTAAATTTCAAGACTACAACAATGGGAATTTGCGTCATTGGCTGTTCGAAGAATCGAGTCAGGTAGTGCAGTATAAGTACACGGATATTTTACAACACTAGCCCGTGACCGTTTTGTATGGTCACTTTGAAACGGATTCGATTCTTGATACCCTAGTAGATCCGTTTCAAATTCGCTGTGGCTAAAGGCTTTAGGTCAAAATAAATAGGGTCAAATACAGGTAATTATTTAAATAATTCGTATACTTATCAGCCAAAGGAAAACAAATTCTAGACAATTTGTTTTCCTTTGGCTGATAAGCATACGAACTAGACCTGTATTTGATCCTATTTATTTTGACCTATGAGTTTATTTAAAAGACTTTAGCCACAGCGAATTTGAAACGGATCTACTAGGGTATCAGGAATCGAACCTGTTTCAAAATCGCAGCAAACGCTAAAGGTAAGGATTTGCTGTGTATAATTTGAAGAATTTCTGTTAAATTTTAAGGGAGTTTGAAATATTAAAGACAAAGATCGATGAATGAATGAATGAATACTCTTTATTGCAAAAATCGATCGATCTTATTATAAGTAAAATATATTTTATATATATTATACAATATACCTATTTGGCGTGTGACTTATCCGATTTATCACGTAGGTACGAGTACATAGCTACCGCATCTGTTTAAATGATTATTATCCATGACGTTCTGTGGTTAAGAAGTCGGTATTAATTTTCTGTGCACATCACATATACACGACTTAAGGCCATCGCATATTATACCAACTCGACACGAACCCGACACGAACTCAACTCAGAGCAAAGCATTGAAATGTGAGCTTTAATTCGTATTACATACAGTAGGTTTTCAAAATTTACGTGAAGTAGATGTCGACGAGTGGCCCACGCGTTGACAACTCATCGACGACTACCAACTTCACTTGAATTTTGAATACCTACTGTATGTAATACGAATTAAAGCTCACATTTCAATGCTTTACTCTGAATTGAGTTAGTGCCTGGTTCGCGTCGAGTTGGTATAATATGCGATGACCTTTTAACGTTAAACCTGGGACGTACAAATGAGATATTTCAGTATATTATCCCGATTTATTTATAGTTGCATCCTCACTGTTAAGGAACGCGATTATTCTATGTAATTAACTACATAGATTGACTTCCTGCGCTTTAATGGGGTGGTTTGTCATTGCTTTATTGCCTCCATCATATCTCACGCCAGGTTACGCTATCGTTGTCGTCCTACCCACTAAGCCACCTACGCTTGTCGCCTTCTAACTTGTAATAACTTATAAGTTACTAACCTTTTTTATTATTGTTTCAGAACCATGCCAGACCAAGAGGTGCAATGGTACAAAGATCTCGTCACAATAAAAGATTGGCTCTCCAAACAGCCACACCTTCCTCACGATGTTGGTAAGACAATATTTACTCTTTAGGCTTCGTAAAAGACGCTAAATATTTACCCTTTTAAATTTAGGTACCTAGGTAGATGATTATTGTGAAGGACATTTATAGGTAGGTATACCTACTTATTTTGAAGTAGGTATAATAATTAAGATAGATTACTTTGTTGCGAAACATCTTATAGTGTGGAAACCGTGTCTAAGGCCTGCAGTCTGTGCCTAGGTCCAATTATGCACTGATTGCAAGGAAACCAGGCTCTCCTTGTGCCTGATCCGATTAGGAGGAATTTACTATCAAAGTGGCTAGAGGCCAACGGAAATGTTAACTTGGTTTTTAAATAAACCCGTGTTCAAAGGCAAACGTTTTAAATTTTCTAGCAAATTGAGTAGAACGATACAATTTACATAAAGCTAAAAAAATATTTTTATGGTAATTTTAAAATGGCGAAATTTGAACTCGAATCTACGCCTATTATATATGACTATAAATTAGACAATAAAGGTTCTATGACTTTATTAGAGTTAAAGAAAGTTTCAACGAGTCTTTTCTGCTGTTATACCGACTAAAACCCTCGCCATATTGCGGTATTAAACGGTACAATATTTTTTTCATAGCGAATTCCATAACACGGATTATAAAACTATCAAATGGCACCCTCTTGCCAGGGTTTTATTCTCCAGTCCTGGTATGTCGCGAGTATGAATAGAATCGACGGCCGCTACCGTTTCCTACATAGTAATAGCACAGAATACTAAATAGTACTCTGTAATAGGTTACTTACCTACCTTATTTAAGACAGTCTCGAGATCAGAATCCCTATGCACTCCCAGTAGAGACGACCCTGTTATTTTAATATAATACCTACCTTACCCATGTCACAATCTCCAACCGAAACCACTGATATTTGTCTTTTTCTCATAGTTGACCCTTTGGTTTGTGCAACAGTTCAATACCCTATTTATATTTTTTGTCAAGTATAGAGTACGCAATACGAACAGACACTGTGACATAACACTTTCTCATATTATATTTAAAAGGTAGGTAGATTTCTTTTCAACGCAGATTGAATGAACTTCTTCGCAACGACAAAGCAACTCTTCGTGTTTAGAAATCGAAAGGGCAATGGACTCTTAGATCACTAACACCAAAATATTTTTCTTTGAGTGTCATTTATTTTGTACTTACTTAGGTACATACTAAATGTTTATATTTATATTTTATTTATTAAGGAACACAAACAATTTACAAATAGATAGAATTACATATAAACAAAAAAAATTACATAGAAACAAAAAGGGTTCACAAATATTATATGTTCTTGTTTTTTGTTATGTATAACTTTTATTTTACTAAATTTACTATGCACAAATAGAAAATATAATATAATATAACACTAAAATAATACTAAAGCTAAAACTAAACTAAGGCTAAGAAAGCTAAAGATAAAAAAATTGGGTTATGTCCCCCACATCCGGCAGTGTACCCAAGAGACTGGCTGCGTTGCCCCGTTGGATAGCTAAAATGTTATGTTGTTATTATATGTTCTTTAGTAAAGTTCGGGTCAGGGCCTCCTTACATATTATAAAAATGGCGACATCCCTTATGCGTGCTAAATCGCAAACAAAATACCTATTATGATTTGTACTTAATTGTAAAAAAACTTATATTTTTTCTCGACCTTTCGACGTTGTCGACTTCTTTACACAAAGTTGTAAACTTTTACATTAATTAACTTTAAATTAGGCGCTATTACTAATAAAAACGTATTTACCTCCAAACCTACCTTATACATATAAGTTATATGTATAGATCAGTGGGAGTCCGGACATGGTTGCAAGGGATATTAAGACACTTTTTCCTGCTTTGAAGGCCATGGGTCTAGAGGTCAACTGCGCCAAATGTGAGTACTACAGTTGCGGCCCGGGATCCTTAGCTTCCCAGTCCCAATTCAATGGTTTAATTCCTGGGTTAAAATTTTTGGAAAAACCGGATCTCACTCTCCTCGGTGCTCCCATCTTTGCCGAGGCTGTCGGTGCTAACCTGCAAGCTAAAATAGACGCCTTATCCATTCTAGCGGATCACTTTAAACACTTGCCGGCACATGTTTCGCTAATCTTACTGAGGAACTGCTTCTCAATGCCCAAAATGACGTACACTGTTAGAACGTCACCGACTTGGTTTTTCTCTCGAGAGGTTTTGTGTTTCGATGACAGCGTGCGGCACATCCTCGAGACTATAATTAACGTCCGCCTTAATGACACGCAGTGGTTTCAGGCCGGCCTTCCCGTTCGACACGGTGGGCTGGGCATTCGTCGCCTTCAGGAAATTGGTCCCATCGCATTCTTGGCGTCCGCTCATGGGGTTGCGGGGCTCGTCGCTCGTATTTTGCCTTCCAATGGTGACGAGCTGCGCATACCCTATGCTGTGGATGCCTTGGAGGCATGGTCAACGATGTGTCCGAATTGCGACCGACCACAGAACCCTGCGATTCAGAGGCAATGGGACGATATCACGTCGAAGCAGTTCCTCTGCGAACTCTTGGATGGGGCCGTCGGCGCCGATGAGGCGAGATTGCGCGCAGCATCCAGCACGGAGTCAGGGGTCTGGCTGCATGCCTTGCCGTCACCACACACGGGCACGCTGCTAGACAATGACTCCCTGAGGGTGGCAGTGGCACTTAGGTTGGGCTGCGACGTCTGCGAGCCTCATCGGTGTGTCTGTGGCGCAGCAGTGGAGGCCAGCGGTCACCACGGGCTCGCCTGTTCTCGTAGCGCTGGCAGAATACCCCGGCACCAGGCTATAAATGAAATCATCAGGAGAGCCGTGGTGTCCGCTGGTGTGCCCTGCGTGTTGGAGCCGCCAGGGTTGTCTCGCTCGGACGGCAAGAGGCCCGACGGTCTGACGCTGATTCCGTGGCGGAAAGGTCGTTGCCTGATCTGGGATGCCACATGTGTCAGCACATATGCGGCATCTCACCTTAGAGGAACCCAACGCAGCGCCGGTTCCGCGGCTGAAACAGCGGCTGGGCTAAAGCACGCCAAGTACGCAAATTTGGAGGCGGCGTACGACTTCGTGCCGATTGCCGTCGAAACTGCGGGCACCTGGGGCTCAGAGGCAGGAGGCTTCATTCGGGAGCTGGGGAGGCGGTTGAGGGAGAGGGGGTGTGACCCCGGATCGGGATACTTCCTGGCCCAGCACCTTTCTCTCACTATTCAGCGAGGAAATGCAGCATGCATAATGGGAACATTTGGGCGGGGTGCGCTAAAAGGCGGCCTTTTTGACTAAGCTTCTCACGTACTTAGTGACAAAGTTTTAGATTCATTGTAAGTTATAATATAATTATATTTTGTGACGATTATGTACCTACATTCTGGACAAATAAATTAATTATGTACCTACATTCTGGACAAATAAATTAATTTGAATCTATGTATAGATAACGTCAAATAATTCTAATTTAAATTACTTACCTATACATAGTGTAAGTATCAAATTATTTGTTGTGAATGTTACAATTGCAATATGTTGCGTGTTTTTTAAGTAGATAGTATAAATAAATCTAGCCTAAAACAAACTTAAAGGTTTTATGATGCTTTAGGATAATTTTCACGTATATTACTAAATGTGAAATTGTAATAAATAAATAACGTAGGCGATTATATATTTGTATGGAAAGAAGACTGCGATTATTCAAAACTTTTTTTTAAATTCCTTTTTTTAAAAGTAGGTTCCGAGTTCCCTTGCAAGGGGTTTGTTCACATCATGTACATGCCCTACGTATTCTACAATATTTTTGACGATATACAAAACAAATTAATAAATAGATATTTTTGTTTGACCTACATAAATGCCTTCAAGGTTATGTATGTTGTCGTTGAACTATCTACGGGTAGATTCAAATTATAAAAATGCTGTTGACCTCAAATTGTTGCGTCTGCGCGCGTTTCTGTTACACAATTCCCACATACCTATAAATATAAACAACGTAGATAATTCTCTTACGTACATATGAGACTTTATTCTATTAGGAATAAGGCAAGTTTCAAGTTTTTGACAGCGATAATTTTTAGATAGAACTCTCAAAACACTATGAAGGTAAGTATGAAGGTGGTATGACTCTGTGCAGTCAGCCCTGGGGAGGTACCTTTTACCTATTTCTGCTGTAAAGTTTCTCTAATGCTTGCTGTGTTCAGGGTTTGAAGGGCTAGAGAGCCAGCGTAATTACAGGCACATCGAAAACCTTTCAATAACTTTATCTATAGTGAGGTGAGATGTGTATGGGCGAGGAAAATGGCTTACTATCAAATGGCCCGTTTACTCGTCTGCCTTTATACAGTAAAAAAACTACTTACTTACCTACCTCTAATTTAATGTGTCGATAATACTTACCTATCCTATCACCACTCTTTACAAAATACCAATTACCAAAGCGCACTTAACTCTGGTTTATGAAACGGTATTAGACCTATCGAGATAGCAATCGGTTTTTTTTTTCTTCATTAATGTATGGCCCCTTTTTTGGCGAACGCTTTGGCGTCTGTTTTGAAAACACAGTTTACTAACGCCGAGATTATGGGAGAGTCGTAAGCATCAGGAATGCCTAGTGTCTTGCATTCCAAGTGCAATTAGGTTAGGTTGCCGGGTTCACAGTAGTTCACACCGTCTATAGTAATTTCACTCCCATTTCACTGTCTTATATAACGTTCACTTAAAACAGACGGTTTTAGGTAAAATACACTAGTTTCACGAAAAAATTTAAACCATTTTTAAACAATAAAATAGGACGAACACGCCATGACAGTATGAACGCCCAACATAACCTTTAGCAATCGGATTGTTATAAATTATATATAACTTATAATGCTCTTATTACACTATGCTGCATATGCAGTATACGATTTAGTCTGCGATTTGATCGACGATTTAGACATCTCTTATTACTGACCGTACTGAAAGCTATTACACTTGTTGAACCAGTAGTCTTTCTCATTCAGACTGACTGCATGTAGCATAGTGTAATAAGGCCATAAGATTTGAACCATAAATTAACCGCAGTGACGTTGAATGAAACATTATACTCATTTTATGTATGTTTACCGTTTTACCCACTGGTCCCACTTAGCTCACGTGCAAGAATAAATAATCAACTTATTGGAAACGTGATTATTATTATTAGACTAATAGGTTTTATATTTTAAATACTCGTTTTCCGAAGCTAAAATTGCGCCGGCGCGTCTCCATACACGTGAATTAAATAACTGGTCAAATGACATAGGTACCTACTTAATATTTGAAACATGAACTTTAAAAAGCATTCATTAGTCATAGTTTTTAAAACTTTTAAGTCTTCTTTCGTGACAACTATGTATATCACAAGATAACAAATAGATAATTATTTTGTACCAACATTTTTATAGTAAAATACAATACGTAAATAGTCTCACGTAATGTACCTACCTAACTAGAAGAAAAAAAACAAATCTGTTATGCTAGACTCTAGCCGCTAAGCCATAATGAACATTTTATATGCTCACAACATCTTTGAACATCCCATTGTTTTTCACGTGACGGATAACCATCGGAATTCAGTCGTGATCTGCGACCCAATTAGGTGTAGGTACAAACCGGAATCGAATTCAGAAAGAGGGCGCTCGAAAACCCAAAGTCTATAGAAAAAAATCGAGGCACGTTACTTATCAAACCTTTGTTATTCCAAATTTATATGGGTATAAGACATTGAGTGGACACTGGTCCTACACCAACATATCCAGATTTGAATGCGTCATTCATTACGAGTAAGTAGGTTCCTACGTAACATGGTTGATTTTACTTGAACTGTCTCATAAATCATGCGGATAATGCGTGATCCGCAACCTGCCGTTTTACTAGATTTTACCTCTGTTACCTGGAAAACAATTCCAACATAAAACATTCTCCTCCTCATATGTATTGGACGCCCGTTCCTGATCACCGCTCTCCACCCCACATTGGCAGGTCCATAAAAGGAGGAGTTAGGAGTTCAACCCAACTAGTCTAAGTCTTCGGATACAAATCTAACCTTTGGAAATATCTTTATGACCCAGCAGTTTCGCATGAGGTCAAAGGCGTGTTTAGTCGTAAATAAATTTAGAGATATGGGGTTGTAACCTCATAACTGACCTAAGTGTTCGGCATGTGTACCTACCTCCTAGACAGAGTATAATATCTTCGAGCAGTCATCTTCAATAAGACACTGGATTTCAGGACGGTGGTGGAGAAACGACAGCGGAACGCGGGTGCAGCCGCGTGACATTAAAACTACTGATATAGTCTTGTACAGTGTTCGAACACAATACACACACACACACACTGTGTTCCACAGAATGAATTTTACTATATCAGCAGTTTTCATGTTTAAAATTTAAAAAACTCTAAATTGAAAATTATAAAAACCCCCGACTTACCATTGTGGAGATCTCCTTACATTTTCCTGGTCATTGATGATGACAGTCCTTGAGGTTCCAGATGTTGGCTCCATGGTCCTAAACATTTTAGCTCAAATCGAACCATCTAGCTATAACCGATCCAGAGATCTCATCTGCCATCAAAGATACTCCAAGATTTTTTAAATCACTCATCCATTTGTTATAGGACAGCTAATAACACTCTTGGCAAAATTCTATATGAAATTAAAAAACCGGGTCCAAATCGGATCATCCGTTGTAAAGTTATGAGGCCACAGACAAACACACAACAGACAAAAGTGTCAAACTTATAACACGCCCTCCCTCGATTGGTCGGGGGTTAATAAAAGAAAAAGTGTGGCATGAAGAAAAGACCGCTAAAATGATCATCTTGTTTCCAGACGAGCTGCTCCTCCGGCGATTCCTCAGCAGTTGCGGGTACAGCCTGGAGCGCACGAAGCGGACCATGGACTTCTTCTTCACGCTCAGGTCCACTGCGCCGGAACTGTTCTGTAAGAGAGACCCTTGGGCGCCGGAAATCAGGCGCGTTTTTGAGATCACGTAAGTGGCTTTGGAATCTTGTTGGGAACTTCATTCTTTAACTCAAATCGTTTGAGAGGACAAATCTAAAGAGACATTGAAAAAAAAACGTATAGTGGAGGATCCTCGAGGCATGCGAGTAGTATGAGTTACATATGGGTAAGTAAGCTCACAACTTTTAAGGCTTATAAGGTCACACAGAAAGCGGCAGCCGGTTTGCAGGCTCCAATCACTGAAGCCAAACTTCACATGTAATCGGATACTGCTCTAAAAGACTGAATAAAGACTGTAATAAAAGTTCCTTCAAAGTTTAGATGGCAATCTGAGACCCTACCATAGAAATAGTAGACTTCTCCTAAATTCCTGCTCCTTTGAAACTAACTGAAACCTTATAGTAGAAAGATATTCGTCAATCTAATTTTAGACTACTGACCATTAATTTGAGACTAATATTGTCTACGAAATTGTTTTAGGGACATGCTCCCGCTGCCGAACAAGACACCAGAGAACTACAAAGTGTTCATCTATCGCCTGAACAACCCTGACCTGGACCTGTTCAGTTTCCTTGATGCCGTGAAGACATTCTTCATGCTGGCTGACACTAGACTGACGGAGGATGACGACATACCGGCTGGGGAGATACCTGTGTTCGATTCGGCGAATGTTTCTCTCAAATTCATCGGGAAGATTAATCTGTCTGTTCTTAGAAAATACATGCTGTATACACAGGTGAGATAAAAATTAGATACAGTTGACCATCTGACAAATTTCTTCGATCAAATCTCAATCTTATGGCAGCGATACATGGTTTATTTCAAATCCACAAATTTTAAAGGTTTGGGTACATAAGCTATACACAAGCTATAGTATACCATCTGTCAAAAACCTTCAATTAAATATCAACCTTATGCCTGCTACATTTCAGATTCTCAAATTTTGACGTTTTGGCTAGGTTGACCAATGGTCGGTTGTACTTACATACAATGCAGTTTTTTAAATAGTAGCAAAACGTAACGTACCTAAACGTATTTCATCCGTACGTTTGTCGCGGCTATTTAGCACATAAACAGAATTAAAATAAAAAATATAATAGTTTATGCAACGGCCACGTAATGATAGCGATTTTAACACGAGAACTGTTTATGAAACGAAACCGGTCGTAATTAATAAAATACAATAAAAATACCGTGAAACAGTATATTATTTAAGTCTAATCATGTACTACAAGTTTCACCAAGTACCAACAACCGCAAGTATGGACCTCATTATGTTATTGATTGCGGTTTCTTTATGAACAAATAACAAAATGGGAGTAGAAAAAATAATTTCATATCTATCTTAAAATTGACCAGAGTAAATTGAAACAATGAAATCGCCGTCTAGTCCCATTTATCCCGTTGAGTTGTCCCGTGACGGGACTAACGCAACAAAAACTTATTTTGGGGTTAATTATAGTTTATTCAAAACCAAAGTGACTCGAGTAGACTTAGTAGTCTGAATCACCTCCTTGTTATTAGTGACATATTATTATTTAGAAAGTCACTATAAAAAATATAAACAAGTGATATTTATTTTTTATTGCAAATTGTCATAGAAGGGGTCTGATACTCAGGAAACAGACTGTATACCAAAGGGTACATCCTAATATGTTACCCATCGTATAATATACCTACCTCAGCTTTAAAAATACAAAAATACCACAATATACAATTAAAACCAAAAATACAATTTATAACCAATTAATACAATTGTAAAATTGTGAAAAATAAACTTGTTTGTTTCCCTGTATTTTTTGTCAATGGGTCAATCTGTAAAATTGAACGGTTGCGACTGTATTCTACGAGTCTAAAAAGTCTAGTAGTAGTCTACTAGACTTTTTAGACTCGTGTTCTAAGTTTTACAAATGTATAAATGTGGGATACGACTTGGATTTGTAAACCCTAGTAACAAGGGGTTATAAAATTCATGTAGGTACTAATTTTTAGAGTTAAATTGCAAATTATTTCACGGCGCCATGGCATATTTGCCATCTGCCATCCTTGACTGGCAGCTCTAAAGCCACGAAACCGTCTATAATGGGCATTAATTTAGATATGTATCTGGTTTTTTCGTAACCCGTTGATTACTAGATGATGTAATTCTAAATGATTTATCTAAATGTTGATGCATCTACAACATTTGCTTAAAATGCTTTCAAGGGCTGACAAGTTTACATTGTGGAATAATTATTTTCTTATTCGTCTAGATTTATTATAAATTATAATGGAATGTCAAGGGTTATTGTGAAATTCATTTGGTTTACATATAGAAATATTTTTATATACCTATCACCCCACGAGTACTGGCAAATATTCCACTATTCTATTGCTTGCTTGCTAATCGTTTGGTTAGTGTCATCTGTAGTAGTCGTCTGACATGGCTTAATGACTGCTGTCGAAAGACAACAACCGGGACCGACGGCTTAACGTGCTCTCCGAGGCACGGAGGAACTCAGATGATATATGCCACTAGCGGTCACTTTCGGACCGTGCTCGCAACTAGGCTACGAGCTCCTCTATTCAAATTCTTATGAAATTATGACTAATTAAAAGATAGAGTTAGATTTAACAAATAGGTTGAATTCTAAAACAAATATAGTAAGTATATATTTATATAAGAAATATAATAGAAAATAAGTGTGTGTATAATCAAATTGGCTGAGAGATACGTACGACGTCTATTTTGAGATTAAACCACAGCATTATTGTACCAGGCGTCATGGGGCAAACCCATAATAAAGATCGTAGGTAACCAGCTGACGCAAGTAAATATTGGCAGTAAGTACATACCTATAAAAAAGTTGACTCGGAGCGTTTAGTATTATAAAATAAAATAAACCCCACTTTTTCTGGCTCAATTATTATCAAAACACTCGTAATCATTGACGTCATTTGATGTTCTTCACCATACAAAAACATCATGTTTTTTTGGAGTTAAAGTGGCAGTGCGCCCGCGCCTGTCTGTTTTCGGGTGTCACAGGCAATATGTTATCCTCATTTGTAATAAATACCATTCGACGTTATGATAATTCTTTTATTTTGACGAAGAACCCGTTATAACCTTATTGGGTTGGAGAACCCGTTACACATCATTACTTCTGGAATACGACAAGCCAGATTCGCACTAGGCATACTCGAGGCCCCCCCGAGCTGGTAGCTCTAGCCTCTACCTCTCAGAAGTCCATAGAAACATTTTAAGTCATATATGCTTAGGTTAGGTTAGAACTTTGTTAGTCCGCTCTTCCGGGTTCGTCCTAATTTTTTTGGTTACCATACCATACCCGCCGGGCGGAGCGCTAAGACCCCGCTCACTAATATCATAAATGAAATATTTTCAAGTTCTAATGAACTAGGTAACACCATAGATCTATATAGTTATTGCTTACGAATTTTTCCACCTTTGTTCTCAGGAGGCAATCCCGATCCGACTGAAGCAAGTGCACATCATCAACGCGCCGGTGTACATCGGCAAGATCTTCGCCATCCTGAAGCCTTTCATCAAGACAGATGTCTCTAAACTGGTATGTGCACGAAACAACAGGTCTAGGTCTAGTCAGTGCCTATTATGGCTTGATTTGGGGTATTTTTAGGGCCGGGGGGAAGGAGTGGTTTTGAGGTTTCGGAAGAAGGGGGATAATAGATGTCCCTCTATGGCCATTATTTTTATCTGACTTTAATAAAGAAGAATACAAAACTTTTTGAAATAGTGAAACAAATTCAATACCAATTTCTGTCAGGCTTAGTTCCTGGACGATACCATACCTTGTTATCGATGCTGCATCAATCTTTACTTAATCTAAACCTTACTTGCCCAGTTGTTACATTACCAACATTTGGCAGATAAAATTCCACGAGCCCAATTCCACCACCCTCTACAAGGACATCCCGCAAGAATTGCTCCCGAATGAATACGGCGGCAAAGCTGGCTCTGTAG
This sequence comes from Hofmannophila pseudospretella, assembly GCA_947369225.1. Lineage (NCBI taxonomy): Eukaryota > Metazoa > Arthropoda > Insecta > Lepidoptera > Oecophoridae > Hofmannophila > Hofmannophila pseudospretella. Next base: position 5,641,285 of record OX376325.1, read on the forward strand.
ACGAGATCAAACGACACTGGATCAAACGCATCGAAGCTAAAAGGTCAGTATTTATGTCTTATAAGGTGATAGACCTAGTAGAATCTAGATCAAATGGCTCTAACCCTTCGAAGCCAAGAGGTCAGTAAGTGTAACTAGTTGGTCAGTCAGTTAGGGCTCTGGTCTACCGACCATCACCACGTCTGACCAAGTGCCCCAACTATGGGGACCCTTAATAATAATCAATTTCTGGTCCCCTTAAACCTACATTTATTGGTGCTGCGAATATTCCAGGGATTGGTTCCTTACCAACGACAAGCGCTGGGCGGTGGACGAGGCGCTGAGACCCGCGGCTTGTGACGACGACCGGGTCGACACCGTCCGGGACCTGCCCGGCTCCTTCCGGTCCCTCGCTCTGGATTAAACGTCATGAATTCAGTCTGACTGAATGAGTTAGTCGACGGATTCAGTCAAGTGTCAGTCAATTCTTCTCCTGTAATTGTGTACAATGAAGTGTTTCTATCTATCAGTTAGTATGGTTAGTATGTTATTTACATCGTATAAACAGAAGTCTAAGGCCTGGAATCCATGCGCCGGTTCGGTTCGCTGCAGCCAATCACGAGGCGCTGACTTCAAGTGGGGGAAGGGCGGAACGCTTGTGATTGGCAGCAGCGAATCGAACCGGCGCTAGATCTAAATCTAGCTAGAGCTAAATCGTTGACTAAATCGGTATACTGAATTCAATCTGGTGTAATAAACCCCTTAGTCGTATTCCTCATTGATGAGGGTCGGATCATTCTATGCAAACGACTCTCTTAGCAGATTTAATAAGGTGGTTTACCATTGCCTTTCTAAAAGGATAGTTGCTTCATCCGAGGTGCTATTATCCTGCATAGAGCGCGCGACTATAGCGACTGTGAGCCAATACAGATATTTTGAATACTGTACCCAATATCTTTTTTAGAAGGCCCAGGCAAACTCCGGGCTTCGCCCTACGAGGAGCTCGTCCTTTGAATAGGGTATTTGCCATCATAAACAATAAATTATGAAAGTATGTCAATATTATAGTTCAAGTAATGGGAAAGAGAAATATATTGATTTCCAATCATGATGATAAATCATGATGATTTAAATTTAATAATGTAAGTTTTTTGATCTGTTTTTCATGTGACCCGCTATCCGCCATGACGCTGTCAAGTGTGACGTCACTATCGAGTAAACAACACAACGAACGTAGGGCGATCAGTTCTGTTTTGTTTGTTTATTTAATCGTTAGTGACGTCACAGCAAGAATATCATGGCGACCAGCGTTTTCGGGGGAATTATAAAGAGGAAATAAAAATAAACTAGTAAAAAATGGCTATGGTTTAAACATTTTAACATACTTTTCAAAAAAGTGTCAAATACCCTATCGAGCGTGCAGACGTGGCGCCGAAATAATATTAGCCTACAACACAGCGTCGGTGACGCAGTGGCTAGGGCACTGGACTCCCATGCGGGAGGTCCAGGAGTTTTTCGTATTTTTCGAAGACTTACGTACATTTACCGACTGCTCTAACGGTGAAGGAAAACATCGTGAGGAAACCTGCACACTGTGATGACCAGTGTGTAAAATGGGGTGGGCACAAAAGATCCTCAAGGATCGAAGTGCCGCTGCGTTATTCCCGGCCAACTATCATAAGATAAGTTAAGATAAGATTAGCCTACAACTTTACCTACTCGTGACTCTAGCCGACAGCTCTATTGCTGTTTGTAGTCGAGTCTCCAGTACAAAACGAGGTTATCAATAATTATCATCATCTCATCATCATCATTATCACATCTTTAGTTGTTGAGTCAATGTAGTACAGTAAGTACCTATATTTTTATTTTTTAATACCTAGGTATCCTAATTGGAATTTACTTATATTCGAGAAATTGAAGAGGAATGGTAGATTAATATCTGAAAATTGGTTCTTCGAGCCGGATTTACTCTAGGTCTCGTACATTGCAAATTTAAAAAAAATCGTAGATTCGTAAAATCTTTATATTTCTGTAAGACCTAGAGCATGTGTGAAACGACGATTTACTGTAGAGGAAGCAAGAGAAGCGTGCCAAGACAGAGATTCGTGGCGCCTCGTTTTCTCTGCCTACCCCGCAAGGGACATAGCGTGAAGGTATGTGTAAGACCCTTTTTTGTAGGAACAATAAAAAAACGGGATTTTGTCTCTGATAGAACGAATATCGCTGAAGACGGGGTCAGGCAGAAAGTATTTACCACTGGTAACTTACAAAATCGCAAATTCCTGTGAAACTACTGAATTGATTTAAATATGATTTCACCAGCTTAAAGAATCTATGTAGTTCTAATAGCTAGTGAAAACACATTTAAATTAATTCAGTAATTTATGAGAAATTTGCGATTGTGTAAGTTGCCCTTTCTGACCTCCACTGTACCTATATAATATTCAGTTATCATGAGAGATTTTTACGCAAACACGGAAAATAGATAGGGTACATAGGAAATTGCAGAAAATTAGTATTAATTAAAAATAGAAATGGATATTACCTAAGTTATATACGATGGAAAGGTACCTTTTTCAGACTATTTTTAAAAATAAAGCAGTAACCTAGCTAGGTACACTGCCGTGAAAATCCAATACACTGTAACTTGGAAACATCTATTTTGAAATAGTCGCGTAAATATACATTTTAGTCCCCTGTAATTGTTAGAAATACAGTGTATAATCTGTATCATATCTCTGTATAAGAATCAAATAGCTCGAAAGTTACAATACCAAGGTACTAAACCGATAATTACTTAATTAATTCACTCCCACATGCTATACGTGCAAGTCCGTCGTTGGAAGTGTTCATTATGAATACTATACTTTATTTATTATTTTATGTATATGTATGGATTGGTATATATGTATGTATATTATGTAGCAAGTGGGTATATGTATTGTATGTAACTATATATACTGTGTATTAGTATTATTATGTATTATATTTAGTATATTTTGTATTGTATTCACATGTACACATACTCTGCCTGCTCGAATCTATCACCTTTCTCTATCCCGATGGTTAGCAGGGAGAAAACTCGAAACGAGTTATGCTACACCATTTTTACATATTTCATTTTTTCGTTTATTAAGTATTTTGTTTGTATTTTGTCAATGTGTGTAATAAAGATTATAAGATTAAGATTATAATTAGAAATCAAATTAGCGCTGTTAAAACAAAACACTGTATCTTAACATACAGTGTATTGGATTTACACGACAGTACAGAGGAAGACACATCAAGTTTTACTCTGCGTTACTCTGCAATACATTTTTGTTTTGATTCCTTGACAATCGTATGAAATGTGTCAAATAAATAAAAACTAGAGGCTACAAAGTACTAAAGGCCTAGGTATATAGGTATAGCCTGATGTGTTGTCAACCTGTACTTATAGGCCTATATAGGTATAGCCTGATGTGTTGTCAACCTGTACTTATAGGCCTATATAGGTATAGCCTGATGTGTTGTCAACCTGTACTTATAGGTATTTAAAAGTTTATTTGATTAACGTTGAGTATGCAATGTTTCTACTATAGTTTTTGAAAATTCTATCTTAATTTTCTAAGAGTCGGAGTACAAGATAATTAAATATAATTTTGTAATTTTGAATGTGATAAAGAAATATATTATTATAAATTTAAGAATGATTTTATTACAAATGTAAATAGATATAACAATAAAATAAGTATAAATAATAAAAACTTTATTTAAAAAACTACAACGTATTACTTTTTCAACCCTTATTTACATTTTAACTATTTATTATTAATTTTTTATCACAAAAATAATAGGTACAGTCGACCACTAGTTAAAGTACACCACCTGTCAAATTTCTTCGATCAAATGTCAATCTTATGTCAGCGTAACATGGTTTCTTACAGATTCACAAAATTTGACGTTTTGGGTAGGTTGACCTGGTCGACTGTACTATTATAGCTCAGGGGAGAAAGCAAAACTGAGCTGAGAACAAGAATGTGAGTTAGGTATACAGATTAAAAGCTTTTGAACTTGGAAGTATCTAAAACCCTTTGTTCTAAGCTAAAACCAAAATATTAGCCTCTTTGATTCTAGGAGTGTTGAGATTTATAGGATGTAAAATTAAAACGGCAGCTACCAGAATCGTTAAAGCTACATGAAAATAATCATAACATAACGGACCTTCCCTGATTTTTGAAACCATTTAAAGCTGCTATTAAGCATTTTTCTATACATTAGTCGGGTATTGAAATGTCAAATGTATGGAACTACACGCGCATTTTCCCAGATCCTTTGGCTCGCAGTCAGTGCTCACATCATCATTCTAGAGAAGAAGGCGCTTCTAATCCCATTTCTGTGATTCGAACAAATTACTACTATTTTGTAACTGTGGATACAGCATACCTACAGTTCAAAATTGGAGGCTCCACGTTTCCATCGGACGTCTTTGGTTTGACCTGATCTAATCTTGAGCGATTTTTTCATTGGTAACATGAATAGAGCCTCAGGTGTCTCTAAGCGAAGATAACCACTTGTCTTCATAATAAAAAAATAATTATACTTCTTTGAAAGGTAATAAACTAATAACTAATTAGGTACATTTCTCTTTTTGCGACTTCATTTACAAGTTTCTGTGCCTTTGAACTCTACGGCTACTATGGCCTGACCTGAGTCTAAAGAACCCAGTCAAGAGGATACTAAACGTCGGTGCCTTTATATAAATTAGTTCCGAAAATTTCCGCAATATGGCGAGATTTTATTTGTTCCCAATCAGGGTATACTTACTATTACTTTTATTTATTTCTATTTTACCACGTCAGTGACGTCTAGTCTATGGACAGAGTTCTAAAGGAGCCGCTCATGGCATTCTTGGTTGCGCTCTCTTTGGGCTTCAATTTGAGATTAGCTTTCCACAGGTTATCGTTTAGAAACATTGCCCTGGAATTAAGAAAACAATATCATTCACCAACGCCACGTTAGTCACCTATAAAAATGTTTAAACCTTATTTCTTACGAAAAATTAGCTTCAAGATCACAATGACTAGCAGTTCTCAACAGGAATGAGAATGGTAGATCATCAGCATACCTAATATTTTTATAGCCTCGCTGGCAACGATTCTGGAATGGCCGTCTTTAGCGATGATCGTAAACGAAACATGCATTTTGATTATGAGTCACCCGTTTATGATTATGAGTTAACGTGCAGCTTCATTTAGTTTTAGCTTTTAAATTCGCGGCCACACCGGAATCGAAGCCACTATTAAGACAAATCGTCACCGTACTTGAGATTTCCTGCTCAAATAAATTAATAGTTTATATGTAGCGATTCATAATTTAGAGCGCTTTTGGCCTTTTGCATTAGACAAACGCTAAGCGCTTTTGTATCTAATCGAATATAAGTACATACGACTATGACGCCCACTCTTTAAGATTTCAACTCACAGTATGTTTGGGGATAGAGATTTACCTGTTTCGTTCAAGAATGCGTAGTAATAGGGAACCCATTTTAAAGGGTTATTATGTAACCTACCTGTTCGTTTTAACTTCGTCGACCCAACGCCGGTGCTGGTCCTTCATACTCTCCGCGTCCCCTCCGTACTCCTGGGGCAAGTACTGCTTGTCTATGTGTTTGTGTAGGCTTTCCGGAGTTGTGTGGACGTGGATCTGTAAGATATCATAGGAGATGTTCAGGGAATGTTCTTGTACTGTATAATAGGATCCTATAACAATACGATTGTCAATTTTTCAATAAGTAGATAAACTTCTGAGCTTTCGGCTCCCTATAATCATGATGGCTCAAAAGCTAGTAAGCACGGCTGCGTGCGTCGCAAGCGTGGCCGAATTGAACCCACCTTTGGACCATTGTGGAGGATCACTCCTAGCAGTCATTTTAACCCGTTGGAGTGATTAATGAAGAATATTAGTAAATCAAAATTCAATTTCCATTTATTTAGAAGTACATTTAAAAAATTTGAAAGCGCTTTAAATAACACTCTAGTAATACTCCAACTCTCTCCTTCACATTTTTTTCAGGCTACGATTGCAGTGTCCCAGTAAGTAGGTACTTACGATGCTCCGGATTTCCTCGGGCAGCGCTGGTTTGATAAGGCTGTACAGATAGTCGTAGAAGGAAGGACAGTTGACCATGTGCACTTGCTTTACTCGTACTGGCATGCCTTCCTGGAGACGAAACTTGATATTACTATCATGTGGTTCCCGTAAAAAAGAACGGTCACCCGATCTTTTCCTTTGGGGTCTTAAATAAGGCGGAACATTTCTGGAATGCTGGTGCCTTCGTTTGTATAGCCCAGAGCTGCATTTGGTTCAAAATATGACGTTGTTACCGATCAGCTTTCCACAAGTTATCGTTCAGAGGAACCCCTGAGGGTCTGCCTGCCTGGATAACAAGTAAGTCTTTTATGGAGTCTGTCACTAAATGTTGCCGCACCTCGGCGGTGATATGTCAGGATTTAGAAGAGCCAGTTCTTCCTATCAAGATCGGCGCATCATCGACATTTCTTGTTTCTGGTATAGCGGTATTCACAAATAATTTATTAAACCAGATAAATGAAATCATCGTTGGAGGCAGTAGTGTGTGTAGTGATTATACAGATCATATCGGAGGTCGAATATCAATTACAATCGTCATATTATTGTATTTGTTCATACGTACCCACACAATAATACCCACGATTCCCTTATCTGATTTATCTATACTTGTCTACGGAGACGGAAGTTACTTCTACAAAATGACAGCCCTTTGAGTAATTCAACTTACCAATAAGAAAGTCAAAAAATCTCTATAAAACATGATGTTGACTTTAGGGATAATTTTCAACAAATAATCCTTTATGTCCAGTATTATGATGTGCATCTCTGGGAAAACAATCTGAGTCTTCAGCCAATGATCTGCTTGCAAGGTGAAAGCTTTTAAGACGTCGTAGAACACGTAATTCTCCAGAGTGGGGTCATCGACCTGGTGGATCAGGATCTCTTTATCGCCGGCTACGTACGTTGATACATTTCTGTGGAGATGACGTAAATTATTTATACAGGTAAATTATTTATTATTTATACAGGAGAGCTACAAGATCTGAACTAAGGAAACATCCTGAGGTTCTGCAAAAACACTGGAAGATGGAATGGAGGAGACCAGCCGGAACATCAGTAACCGATGCTCTGCAGGGTGAAATACACAGAACTGATCACCCGAAAGGCGTCCCTCCATAAAGTCATAGTCATTGTCCAATGACTATAACTTTTTTATTAAACTCACGTGATAGAGAAAGCAGTTTCTATCTTCGGCGCCAGGGGGTCCCTGTCCGTGTAGACCTCTGCCATGTTACTTCTGGTGACGCAGAACCTCTCGATACATTTCTTGGTGCGCTCCAGGCTGCCGTAGCAACTGTGGAGGAACTTCTTCAGAATCAGGTCATCTGGAAACATTTTTTTTATTACAATTAAAGTCACGTTTGATCTCAATCTCGCGTGATAGTAATCAACGATGAGGTCGACGATTAAGCACGAGGGTCTAGAGGTAAGTGAGAGAAAACGTAAGTTGATTAACATTAAGAGCCCAATCTCATCAGCCTATTAACGTCCCAACTGTTGGGCCACAGACCTCCCCTTGTACAAGGGAATCAACGGACCATGATCCACCGAGCGAGTGATTGGTGGATAGTCCTCTATAACGGTTCATCGGAAAATGTCAAAGTGTGAAAGTCGTAAAATGTCCAGTTGTACAAATCAGAGAACGTCCAAGTCGCGAAATATACCTACTAATCGAAAAATGTCAAGTTTGTAAAATTTAGATGAATTTTCACAAAACGTTACGGTAAGGGGAGACTAAAAACTTAGACATAGATCTCTCCCAAGACCAGCCTTGGGTCCTCGAACCTGATCCTCATCAAGTACTTAAATAATATTATACCTACATTATGATCTACGTTTAACAAGAACAATGGCGTAGGTAATTCAAGATAATTCAACACTCGTACTTACCCACAAGATTTTAATGTAACCTAATTATTACTTAGTACTAACCTAATTGAACATAAATACTATGGTAGGCATGGTTTTATTTCAAATACTATAAAATTACCTAACAATTACTAATTTGTATAGATGGTTATATTTAAACGACTAGATGTCAAGCTCCAGTCAGAGAATGATAAATATTTATCACTTGATAGATATTTTAATATCTATGTTTTTATTGTTCTTAATAGATAAGGGTTCCTTATTTATCAATTTGGTATGGAACCCTAAAAAATAAGTTGAAGTAAGGTCGGCCACTAGCTGAAGTATACCATTCGGTTAAAATCCTACAATTCAAAAAAGACGAATGCATTAAAATTCATTTCAGAATGCGATATTTTACAGATGGCAGGTATACTTTGGCTGGAGGCTGACTTACGTAGTAAGAGACGACATGAATGAGTTAAATCCCCAACTTATGATGGAATATCATATTATTATTATCGACAGCTGTACACTGACTGCAAAGTCCTACACGTGAGGCAGTTGTTCGTTTTGAGAGCGTCAATGATCGCACACAGGACTACCATTGCATCGGCCGAATACAGCAAATTGCTCAAGAGAAGAGTGTACAAAATACAGTGCCCTTCTGTGAAAACTAGATTCGCACAACGTTTTGGTGCTTTCCTTCACCCATTTCTTTATAACAAAGTTGTAAGGGCCTGTGTCATTCAGGAACTTCCAATGAGTCAAGCGAAAACTCTCGTTCGTGATTGGTTACTGGAACTGTCCTATGACGAAACTGAAAAGTTATTTAAAATAATAAAATTAAAATAAAAATGTTTGTCAGTCTTATCTAGGGGACGTTTGTGTAATTAAAGCTGTAACTTATTTATTTTTATTATTGCATATATGTACATAATTAGCTTTAATATTATAAATATATATTAAATAAATATACCTAGTTATATAAATGTATATATTAATATATTTTATAAATTTATAATAGTCTTAATAATTAATAATCTTTAAATAATACATATACATATGATCTTTTAAATTTAAGCTGTAATTTTTCTTTTCATTTTGGAATGTAATGTTAAATTGACACATAACAATGTAAAGTGGTTAGTGTGTACCTATGTAATCCCCACGACACAGGTAACGCCTAGTGTGGAGGATAGTTTAATGTTAAATGTTAATTAATAATTTGTAAACGAATATATTTTTTTTCTATTTTCTATTTTCTAATTGTAGTGGATTGGCAAGTGCTTTTGGATCCTTCTAGGGAGAATCGAAATAGGGGAACCCATTGGTTTTTTGGAGGGACGCCTGCCGGGTCACCAGGCGGGTGATCACTTATGTTCTATTGTAGAGCTATTTGACCCACCCATGACAATGAATTCTATGGTTTCTGAGTGTAGGTACCTGCCTGCTCATTTGAGTAAGAAAGAAGACCCTAGTAAGAAAACCTATGCATCATGGATCAGACATTAAAAAAAGTTGCATAGCATAACTCTCACGTCCATAATCCCCGAGGGGGTAGACAGAGGGATCACCTTCATCATAGATAGTCGCCATTGCACTTTTAGCCGTAAGAGGAGGACAAACGTGATAAGTGGTGAGCTATCGGCTAACGGCTATCCAAAAAAAATTGAATAAAAAATAATAAACGCACGTTTAGGTAATGAAAACAGACGTAGACAGACCTAGATGACCTGCGATTATTCTCGTAAACACTGCGTTGTGCAACTAGCAACATAAAATTAAGGTAATAATACCTATCTACTTTGTATCAAGTAGTTGTCAGCGTCACCCCATCCACTGAAGGCCAACGCAGTACGAGGCGTGAGCATGGCGCTGGCGAGACGATGTTGACTGACGTACGTTGCTGTCTATCGTGTTCTTTCACTGACGGTTTAACGTCATCGCCAGCAATGGTTATTAACTCACCATGTGCTCACGTCTTGCAAACGGAGGTTCTTATAGTAACGCATCTTGCACGGTGGCATTTGAAAATATTGTATTCAACCTAGCCGCGTAAGGCCCAGAGCTTTTCAGCTTGGAAAGGAGTAAACGCTCAAGGTCCTATATACATAGTACAAATTCCTAAGACCGCCAAAGGCATCGATAAGTCCTATACAGAGTACCATGGGCTTCAAATTGAAAGATTGTATTTTTTGGGTTTGAGACTGAATGACTATAACAATTTAGTCCAAAATATAGGCCCATTGGCCTTAGGAGGCTAGTGGATATTTTCCCAGGTGATTTTTTTTTACTCACTATAAAAAAATTGAAATAATTTATTCCTTTACCACATACTAATTAACATTAAACATTAAACTATAACCTCCACACTAGGCGTTGCCTGTGTCGTGGAGATTACATGGGTACATACATTGACCTCTTTACAAGCTATGTGCCAATCAAATATTCAGATTCCAGAATTACAATTTAAGTTAAAGCTTATGATGTTTATTTTATACTATTAAACATGCAACATTAAAGGAAATAGGAAGTATGGGTGATACGACTATTATAAATTTATAAAATATATTAATATATACATTTATATATTTATTTAATATATATTTCTAATATTAAAGCTAATTATGTACCTATACATGCAAATATATGCATTAATTAAAACTTAAAATAAACTAAAAATACTTGTTTATGATTGGTATTAGTACCCACTTAACTTTTTTTTTATAAATTGGCTACGACAAACAAGCAGACGGGCCACCTGATGGTAAGTAGTCACCGTCGCCTAGAGACACGTGCAATACCCGGGGTATTGCTTGTGTGTTGCCGGCCGTGGAGGGAGAGGACTATCTATACAATTGAATACGTACATGTAGTGTGATCGAGATCAAATCAAACCGATCCGACACTGATGGTTTATTTCCTTACCTGAGTATACTAATTTTCCAACCGAGAAGGACGAATACGTTGATGAGTGATTGGTGTAAGAATTATGTGGTATTACTTCCTGTGGTATTAAGTATTTTGTAGTATTACTAAGTTTACCTCTTTGCAATGTATATACTTATATATCTAGCATGCAATGCAATGCGGCAAGTTTATTTAATTATCATTTCGTTTTTAAACTTGGAATTTTATCGGTAACTTACCAAAGTCTTGCGGTAAATAGGATTGTTTCGCCAGCCATTCCCTGATGGAGACCACGTCGTGGCTTACGTCCTGGGGCATCTGCGTAAAAGATAGGGTTTGCCCTCGTGGTCAGACTTTTCGGCAAACTGGTAAAAGTCAGCTGATCAATATCACTTGTAACACGAAAAACTTTCTGCTAATTCCATAAATCGTAGTAAAAAGTTGTTCAGTGATCGAAATTCATCACAAATAAGAGTAGGTAGTAACGTTTAAGCGGATAACGTCATAAAATTAGCTGTTAACGATTTTTAATGAAATTTTAATAGATCTCATATCGTCGCTTGCATGACTAACTCTCCTATCTAAATTTTTGACGATCTGAGTTTGGGATACAACTGACTTCCTGTTGTCGTCCTCTATGTTTTGCACTAACTCTCGTATCTGTGTGAAGTTTAGTTCTCTAGATATTGATATTTATATAGCTAACGTATCTAAAAATAATACTGACTTTTTTCACTAAATACCGTAACTCGTTTAGGGTTTTTAGTCAAAATCTGTTGATTGGAGGAATATTGCGGAAATTTCTTTCTTCAAGAAAGCCATGTCAAATCGTTTTTTGACACTAAAGAGACAAGTTTTTGCAGTAATGCAATCTGGGATTTCGCCACTAAATTTAATACAGCTTTCACAAGAAAAATACAACGATTTGATGGCGTTGACCGCAGGTGACACACCAGTGATTAGGTTAAACGACTTCGTTGAATTTTATCGTTCCCTGCCGCATTAGACAGAGAAGAAGTACCTAGTAGTAGTAGTAGTTGTAATTTGATTGCATTATGATTATAATATGATACTCAATTACTTACTTATTATGATCTCAAAGTGAGACTTGATTAGTTGTAATGATTTGTTAAATGTTTATGTTTATCCTACTATTCTAGATTTTTATGAGTACTTTTGGTTTCTGCTACAAATGTATGTGCTTAATTAAGTTTCAGAAAGAAATATACCACTACAGTTATCTGTGATTGTTAACTATAGAAAATTGTGATAGTAGTAATTCTTTAATAATTAGATGTACGTATTTTAATATGTTAAAGTTGGAAACGCTAGATACTCCACCAGGTCTATGGTGCTTCAGTGAAAATTAATGTTTTTATACGTTAAAATAATATTTTTTTCTATGCGAAACAAGTTCCTATTTTCCTAATAAAAACTCAGTAAAATGATCAGTTTTGAGTGTTTAATTTTAATACCTAGTAAACCATAACCTCGTAAGTGAAAAAATTTAATGTATATTGAAAAACAAAGTTTTCACAAAGTCTCCTATCTGTTTTGAATAATCAAAATAAATATAAACAATTAAAATAAGTAAGAACGTAATACGTAAAATGAAAGTACAAGTTTTGCTCTATATGTATGTATCTAACTTTATTTTCAAGAAGTCCATGATAGTTAAATATGATCGAAGTTTGATATTTGCTAACCGAAAAACGCTTGTTTTGAGAAACGGGCAAAAATGAGATAGGAGAGTTAGTCATGCAAGGGACGATATAATTTACGTGACTTCATGTTATCATTAATTTATTTTTACGTTATTATTTTGAACATTAAAAACACATCAACATAAAAAAATGATATTACACACTAATACAATTCCAAATGCTTCCAACCCAAGGAAAACAACACAATTAATAAAGTTATCAGGAAGCAATTAGAGCACCATTAGTTTACCATTATGTCAGGTACACTACCTCAGCACACAACCTCATGGTAGTTAAATTACTTTATAAGATAAGTATAGTAGGCGACAACATCGGAATGCCGTTGCTAAGGAGTTGCTAGGCAAATTAGGCGCTAAGCAAACGGACCGCATACGGCGTTGCCAACCGTCGTGTCTGACTAGAAACAACTCTTGACGTTTGTTTAAACAAAGATTTATGTGGGTACTAACTATGCAACAATGTTCAGTTCCGAAAAAGCTATGGACATAATCTAACTTTGGTTTATTTTGATGACAAATTATGACTAGTTTATTGTGAACCTTAGCACGGGTATGCGAATTGCATCGAATATTCGATATCGGTACATTACAATTACAAGGAACGAGGATCTTAGGGAACGTTCGTACTTCTTCTATTCTATATTCTATTTGATAGAATCTTTGAAGTAGATCAATGTGAATAGGCTTCCTATGCGATAAAATGCCCGTATGAATGGAAGCTCAACTTTGGCACTCTTTCTATTCTATACAGAATCGAATGGCAAAGATATAGAATAGACACTGATAACGCGGTTATTTATTTAATTTTGGTCATAAAATATATACGTATTTATAGATAATATACCCAACGTATTTGTCACATCACTAGAGACCAGCATTTCGGGAATGTCGCGTACTATACCTAATTAAAGGTACTCACCCTAATGTTTCCTTAAGTCCTTCGACCTCCAATCAGAACGCTATACGTGTTGAAAAAAAACCAATTCAACTAAAATTGAACATGAAAACCGAACTCAGCAAGCTTGCGACACGCGCACTTTGCCAATGATAATACCATCGACTGCGACCGACCACCATTCAATACAACGCCGCCGCAGAGCAAAGTCACTTCGAGTACTTAGGCCTGGACTACACGCGGTTCAGTCCCGGTTCAGTTCGTTGTAACCAATCACATGCGTTCCTCCCACCCCCCATTTGAAGTCAGCGCTTCGTGATTGGATGCAGCGAACCGAACGTAGTCGTGACCTAAACCGGAAAAACCTCTTCGTAGGGTCGTAAGGTTCACTTTTTGTCTTTTCATGTGTCTTGAGTCTTAAGTCCTCAGTGACCACTATTTTAGAATAATTCATAGTGCACAGTTTAAAGTTTATCGCTTGTTTACATTATTTGTAAAATAGACGAATAGATTGATACTATAGATATATTTGTCGTCTCTTTGTAGACATCTCTTTTTAGAATTTTATTTGGTGACGAGAATATAATTGTAGTATATTTGGGACGGAAAAGCGAGGACAATCAAAAGACAATACTTTGTCTTATAAGTATATTAACCGACTGGCGAAAACTCGCCTACCCTCTCGTACAATCATAATAGGTAGTGTGTAACCACGTACACATACACTATAATAATATGGCTTCTAATAAACACCAACTGATTGTTACGAATAAACTATCAAGTAAAGAACAACAATTATTTTGATTTAGCGTTTCGTTTAATAAATTAACCTCTAAATTACTAGTTTACTGACAGATTGTCAGGGACGGATTTAAAATAACCCAAGAAAAACGGTTTGCACATTCTTGCCTGCAACCTAACTTACAAGTCGGAGCGAGATCGACACGGATGGGTTATGTTGAAGGCTAGGGCGGCAAATAGCGTATTTTTGCCGCCGTTACGTTATTTTTTTATAACAACCCAAAAAAACTGTTTGTATATGCTTGCCTGGTCGTGAGAGGTGAGGGGGAAAGGTCTTTAACCTTGTGGGGGGGGGGGGGGGGGTGAATGACTCGAATCGAAAATAAATCTTTCTTGTTTTGACAATATTTAGTCGCTAAAATAGTATTTTTATATGCTCATAGTTGATCGGTAAACTAGTAATTTAGAGGAAAGTTTAGTTTTACAATAAACAAAAATGTTAAATAATAAAAGTTTCTTGAATTACCACCCTTTATAAAGCATTGATGGTGGTATGACTTTGTGCAGAGTCAGCCTGGGGTTCCGCCGTAAAGCAGCATTGCATGTGTTTCGGTTTGAAGGGTTAGAAAACTGGCTAGTTTAATAATTACCAGCACATGAGGCATTCCATCTAAATACTCAAGTTTTTAGCGGCGCATCGAAAACCCTCTAATAACATTATAGTGAGGTGAGATGTTTTTGGGCGACGGTGACCACTTACCTTAAGGTGGTCCGTTTGCTCGTCAGCTCACTTATCAATTTTTTAAAAAAATTGCGTGAACATTATTCTGAAAGAAAGGGTTTGAAAATAATTGTTGGAAATTGCAGCCTCAATTAATAAAACGTTCTTTAGTTCGTATATTTTATTGACAAAGATGGTGACATGCGTCATAGTAAAAAACCTAATAACTCATAATTAAGAAACCCCCGACGTACCATTGTAGAGATCACCTTACTTTTTTCTGGTTTTCATCAGGTCCTCAAGGCCCAGATGTGGGAAGGTCACCATGGTCATAAACATTTGAGCTCAAAGTCGAACGTTACCGTTCCAGAGATCCCATTATGATAGGATCCATCCCAAAAATACAAATCCATAGAATCACTGATCTAATTTTCATTTGATTATGGCTAAGAACAGTCAACAGGTTAGGCCTGCGGCGCCTGAAGGCGGGGGAACGCTCCGGGCCTACGCGGAGCTCGGCCCTCGACATCGCCATGTCTATCTTAAAATTCCTAGCTACACATTCTTTTTTTTTTATCGCCATCTTTAAAGTTATTTTTTCTCTTGTAATGTCTCAGGATTCCTTACAACTTCAGTGCGAGTAGACCCCATGTAACTATTACAGTTTCGGCAGGCTGACAATTCCTCCAGTTTCATATTGTGAAATTGAAGTTCACCTACTTTTTCCTGGTCATCATCTTATCCTTAAGGTTTCATATGTCGGAAATGCACCATGAACCTGAATATATGAGCTCAAATTCGAAACATCTCGCTATTACCGTTCCAGAGATCCGTTCTGACATCAAAGACACTCCCAAGATCTTGGAAACCACTCATCAAATTTTTATTTGACCTAGCTAAGAATGCTCTCAACAAAATTCTCTATTAAATTAAAATAAACCGGGTTCAAATCGGACCATCCGTTGTTAAGTTATGATGCCACAGACAAACAGACCGACAGACAAATGTAACACGCCCTCCCTCGATCGGTCGGGGCCAAAGAGTCCGTAACAATATTATTTTGAAATCGGAGCTATACTCGTATGTACCTACCTACCTAAGGTAGGTACATATTTCTGCAACCTTGCTGACGTATACATATTTTTATTACCTTACTTTAATAATAATTTACGTTGAATATCTTGGTCTGCAAAATGCAAAGAACTTACAAAATGTTTATGTACATAAAAACATAGGGTTTTAAAAGTTCTATGCTGCTCACCCTACTACCTACCTAAGGACAACCAATAATTTTATTGTATTTTATGACAAGGACAACCGGGAGGCACGGATTATGGGATTATGATTAGGTATATTTTATTGTATTTTGTGATTTAAATTTTTTTATTGTGTAAAATGATTGAATGATTTTATTATGCAAGTCCAATAAATATAGGCACCTACATTATAATAAATATATAAAATAGATATTTACTTTTTTTTAACAACGTTAGGTATGTATTACATTACCAACGGCTTATTTTTATATCACAGAAAATTATTTATCATGCGAGTATATATGTATTATTTTAATATCACAATTTCTCTTTTTAAATTGTCTATTATTCTGTTACATACTCCAAGTTCAGGTTCTCATATAATACGAGAAATATTTTTTAATTTGGCTAGAAACTCCCCCGAAAATATGTATCCCCAGACTACCAGTCGCAATTCTCGGAATAGGTACATTTAGTTTCAACTTTATATTTAGCGACCAAATAACACAAGAATCAACGCCAATACTAAATTATAAATAAGGACTTTTACCGTCAGTAGCACGAAATATCCTTAAAGTTAAGTCTTCTTTAAAATACATGCTATCCCTTTCTACGCCATAGAGTAAGTGGGGTAAGTTCGGACGTGGGGTATGATCGTTGAAATCAAATTACTGCCGAATCTAATAGTATATGGCGGCTTCCCGCTACAACGTCGCGTCGGCGCATGCGTGCTGCGCGCCTGTCAATTGTGGAAAACAACCGCTATCGGTTTTTACATACTCGCGATGTCAATCTTGTGTGTGGTGTCCAGACAAATACATCTTGCTCTCTATCTCCAAGACCTGCTTTTTATTTCGTGGGCGCGTTCAGCCCCCACATTGATGACCCCGAGTATCCTTCTGAAGCAAGCATCTTCGATACTTCCATAATTGGTGACCCTCGACATTGAACACGCAACAACCTTCTGAAGCAAGCATCATCGGTACTTCCATAGGTATTATTAGTTTTGACAAAACAACTCGTGATGCCATTATGCTAACACTATTAATACCGCTAGATTTGGCAGTAATTTGATTTAAACGATCTTACCCCACATCCGAACTTACCCCAACGCACCTAGCGCTAGATTGAGATGACACAAGACTTAATGAAGCCTTAACATTAAAGTCGTTTCTTGCATCTCACGGCTAGTCTATGGATAAGGTTCTAAAGGAGCCACTCATGGTGTTCTCGATCGCGCCTCCCTTGGTCTTCTTCTTGAGATCAGCTTTCCACAAGTTGTCGTTTAGAAACATTTCCCTGGAATTGAGAAAAAATTAGTATTATTGAAGGTATCGATAAATTCATGATGGTATTCTGCCCCGAATATTACTATACGTGTTTATATCCCTCGCGGGATAAGTTGACAAAGACTTCCCTGTCCTATTAACGTCTCAACTGTTAGGGCAAAAGCCACCCCACACAAGGGGTGTACGGGCCATGATTCACTGAGCGGTCTCAATGCTGATTGGTGGATTTCACATGCTTTCGGAAACTCACATCTTCACAATAATAATAATAATTCTTCGTAATAGCATGTGATAAGATACAATAATAATTGTATAAGTCACTAAAACATGTTACAAGATACTACTGTGTATACTGTATAAGGTACTCTAACACTTGTATAAGACACTATAACATGTGTATAAGGTATTCTATCACTTGTATAAGACACTATAACATGTGTATAAGGTATTCTAACACTTGTATAAGACACTATAACATGTGTATAAGGTATTCTATCACTTGTATAACATGCGTGATTAGTTGTTCCTTTTCACACATGCTTTTGCTACATTGTCTTATACACTTGTCTTGTTTAAACTAAATTCTGATATGCCGATATACCGATTTTGAAGAAAGTCTTCGAAATACTCCGAAAGTATTTATTTATTTATACTTTAATGCACAAAATAAAAAGGTGTACATTAGGCGAGCTTAATGCCTTGCGGCATTTTCTACCAGCTAACCATGGGGTTATGCAGAAATGTTTAGGTAGGCGCATAAAAAATGGAAATTCTTATTATATTATATATAAATAGCTATTCATAATACATATTAAAAATACATATACATTAATCTTTAAAAAATGCATACTAATATTAAGTATATTGTACATAATATATAACCATATATCATTGCTGCATGGTTTTAAATGGAATGCGCATCCTAGACATGCAATACCTATGCCATCGACACATGGTTTATCACTTAGTATTGATGGTAATGTATGTTGCCTCTGAACTCAATATGTTTGGGCTATTGAGTGTTTATTTTATTAGCTGACCTGTTCTTTTTAACTTCGTTGACCCAAAACAGCTGCTGGTCCTTCATACTCTCTGCGTCTCCTCCGTATTCCTGAGGCAAGTATTGCTTGTCTATGTGTTTATGCAGGCTTTCCGGGGTCGAGTGGAAATTAATCTGTAAAAGATCAAGAGATATTGTTCAGGGATTCATCTGGATTTTGTGCAGGGTATCGAAGAAATGAACCGTTTCCTGGGTGAAAGTACCCTAACCTAGCGACAGTTTACGCTAAACATTTTATTCGTAAAAGACCAAATGATATTGTTCAGGGAATCGTCTGAATTTTGTGCAGGGTATCGGAAAAATGAACCATTTCCGGGGTGAATGTAACTTAACCTATCGACATCTTACGCTAAACATTTTATTTCTCATTCCAATTTATTTGAGATCAACTGAGGGATGATGGATTATCCTTTACCTTAACCCAATATATGAAAAGAAAGCTAAAAAATTTCGAATGACGACTTAACAAAAGTTAGGAACTAACTTAATTGTTTATCCATAGGTCTTTTCAGTCTACATGAAAACACCAAATTTTTTTCTGCACTGCATAAACTATGTGCTCTAGATTTCTTTGAACATAAAGCGAGTCGTTTCGCATAGCAATTATAAATTTTAATGTCGCGGTGCGAAAAGCAAAGCGATTAAAACTCAAAGCGACTAGACTTTTGGTGCATATTGTACTAATATACGTCCGTTTGCTCATATGCTCTCCTTATGCAATAATAAATAATATTTATAACATATTTGCTCGTAAAGTGGCTGTAATTACACCAATTTCAATATCGTAATGTATCTCATTACGCACTTGTGCGTTATAGTAATGTGAAACGCACGAGTTTTTTTAAATAAAGTAACATGTACGGTTTTTTAAGATGCTCCGTCTAAAAATGAACGATACTTTTTAAAATCTTAGCAAAGAGTTTTTATGTTAAAAAAGTGGTCAATATTTTATGAATAAAATTAACTTTGGGAGATAAAATATAATAAATAAAGATTTAATTCTTTAATTTAATTAATTTTGACAATAAATTACAACCATTTATCTGTAACAAAAACACAAAAATATTAATTTACTTTATTAGTAATACTGGCTGTTTTTGTACCTTTACCTAAAAAAAGTTGATGCGCGCGCATCGCTAATTTGTGGACAAGTAAAATTATTCCGCGCGCTTTTTCTTTTCGCTGTATTGTTTTTATTTGAAAATGTCGTCAAGTAGTGATGAATTTATTAATTTGACACCGCCACAAGTCTTAAACGCAGCGAAAAAGGCTACTCTAAGCCTCTTGCCTGAAAAATCGACCGATAGATACTTACAAGCGTATCAAAATTTCATCATATGGAAAACAAGCAAAGATGCAAATTCATTTTCAGAAAATGTGTTTTTAGCATATTTCATGGAACTTTCTCAAAAATATAAGTCAAGCTCATTGTGGTGCTACTATTCAATGCTAAAAAGCAACTGGCAACGTAACAATCACTTTTAAAAATTGTTCAAATTTCTATAACTGCTTTAACAAGTAATTAAAGATTTATTCGTTTAAGAAAGTCAAAGTTTTATTTATTTCCTCGTAAATATGTTATAAAACGTCGTATGACATACGTGCGCTTTGAAAATTACAGCCTCTGCTTCCTTATAGCCCTCGCCTACGGCTCGGGCTAGCAATATCGCCTCGGCTGTAATTTTCAACTTACCGCACTTATATCATAATGTACTAATATATGTTAAGTGATCACCGTCGCCCATACACATCTCACCTCATTGTATTAATATTAGAGGGTTTTTGATGCGCTGCTAACCTTGAGAACTAAGATGGATTGCCTCATGTGCCGGAAATTCAATTCACTTACTATGCCCCTGATCTCCACAGGCAGCGCTGGCTTGACGAGGGTATATAATTTGTCGTAGAAGGAAGGACAGTTGACCACGTGCACCTGCTTTACTCGTACCGGCATGCCTTCCTGGAGGCGAGAAATATATAGCATTACTATTGCTTAAGTATACAACTATTCTGTCAGACCATAACGGCTATTATAGGAAATGGGACAACGTATTTTTTTTGATTATTATTATTATTCGTATGGCAGTTGGAATTATACACAATAACAGTAGGTATTGCGATATGTCACAACCAAATATCCAGGTTTCTTAGCCATTCGGCGGCGTCTGGGGTTAGTAGGATGAAGTCGTCAGGGTCACCGGCGTATGCTCGCAGGGGGCACTCGCGCGTGATGTGCTCGACGGTCTGGGACTCTGCGCCGCAGTCGCCCCCCACTGCGACTGCGGCGATCCAGCCGCACAGGTGTTTGTAAAGGGCGCTTCGGCCGTGGCCAGTGGGTATCCTATTAAGTGAGCACCAATCGCGTCGGGGTAAGTCGGTAATTTTTGATTAAGAAGAGCAGACGTCAATCAAACATTGCATTCTTGCTGATCCGATTAATTTAATACTTACAAGGGAACCTTGCGGAATGCAACTCTCCGATTTTAATGAAATTTGGCTCAAACGTAGGTCAGATCTAATAATGAAATCTGGCTTTCATAATTTGGGCCCAAAATCAAATTTAGGGGATGGGGTCCTAAGACTTTTAAATGAAAACATAGCTTTTTAATTATTTGCTCATTATTCACTTCAAGTTAACATTCGGTTTGGTGACTGCAGGTAATAAAAGTAGTAGAGAATTGTATTGTCTGTAGTGGAGAATTGTATTGTCCTAATAAATATTTTTTATTAAATTAAAAACAGACACAATTGTGAGCTGGTACTTTTATTACCTTCAGTCACCAAACTGTATGTTAACTTGAAGTAAATAATGAGAAAATAATAAAAAACCTGTTTTCATATAAAAGTCTCAGCCCCCCCCCCCCCCCCCCCCCCTAAATTTGATTTTGGGCCCAAATTAGGCTCGTCCCTGTAATCTGTATAGCGTCCTTGATGCAAAGCATCTTTAAGGAACATAAAGGAGACTAAGGTAAGGGGTGAAAAGATCCCTGAAGGTCGAAGTGCTGCTGGGGTTATCCCTGTCATAAGATGACATAGATTAGAAGATGTCATGCCACTGTAAACAATTTCTCATAGGTACTGTGTGTATCTAAATTATGTTTTTTAATCCCATTTGTTAATTTGTTCAATACGAAACCACAATCACAAAAAACACAAATTCCTAATGGTCGTGTGAAATGAAATATTTTAACACGACCGCTTTTAGTCAAGGTGCTGTACTACAATGCTGACCCGTGCAAACCAGCAGTCGTTCAGCTTTCTAAAATGACTCTAATTACGTGACAACTGCATACTACTGTTGTTAAGACAAACTGTAGACAAAGAAACATCGAACTTACCAATAAGAAAATTAGAAAGTCTCTAAAAAACAAGATGTTGACTTTGGTGATGATTTTCAGCAAATAATCCTTTATGTCCAGAATTATGACGTGGGACTCTGGGAAGACGTCGTGGTCCTTCATCCAGTGGTCTCCTTGAATGGCGAAGGATTTCACGAGGTCGTAGAACACGAATTTCTCTAGAGCCGGGTCGTCGAGCTGGTGGATCAGGATCTCTTTGTCGCCGGCTAAGTATGTTGTCACAGTGCTGTGAAGGTGACGTCATTTTTATTGAGTAAGAATGCTTGAAGAAAAATGGGTAAGTACAATACGTTGGGGTACGTTCGGATGTGTGGTAAGATCCATTTAATTTATTACCAAATCTGGCGATATTAATAGTACTGGCAACACAGCTAGCGGTGCAAGCAAGAAAATGACGTCGAGAGCTGCAGCTGTGTTGCCAGCACTATTATTACCACCAGATTCGGCAGTAATTTAATTAAGTCGATCTTACCCCACATCCGAACTTGCCCCAACGCACGCACTATAGGTAATTCTAAAATGTAATAAATCCCGGCTGACCACTGTGGAGAACCCCTTACTTTTTCCTGGTCATCATCAGGTCTTCAAGGTTTCAGATGTGGGAAGGGTAACATAGTCCTAACCTAAACATTTGAGTTCAAACTCGAACCACCTACTTAAATGTTACCGTTCCAGAAATTCCATCCTGATATCAAAGATCCTCTAAGATCTTGGAAACCCCTGATCCAATTTTTATCAGACATGACTATTAACTCTCTCCACAAAAATCTTTATTAAATTTTAAAAAATTCACGTCCAAATCGGATCATCGATCGGTTGTTGAATTTATGATTCTACAAACAAACAGTTTATTATTTATGTATTTAGCGAGTGATACTGTAATATAGTTGACTATATCTACAAACTGCTTTTCTTAGTCTACTTTGCGGAAATCACATACTTTTTTTAGTTTCTCCCCAGGGTTATATTCGCCCTGGCCACTAAAACACTGACACTGACAAGGACACTTTTTACACAGGTTTTTATAGTAGGTAATATAGTCAATTTTAGGTACTTGTCCCATGATAATCCATTTTTGCCTTATTCAGAGCGAATGGACACAAATAACATTTTTTCTCCATATGAAAGTTACGCAATCATTCACAAAAAGTCTATCAAAATCATAATTAACAACTTAGTCAACAATACGAGTACAAACTTTTATCGTCCAAAAATGTTTCTAGGGGAGTAGGGGCACAGGTGCAAAAAACTTCATTCATCCAGTCCATTCATAAAAGGTTCATTCGCTCATGAAATGCAAAAAATGACCACTCTTCTTCTTTCTTCTTTCTTCTTTGTGAGGAGTCAATACATTAAAGATCAAAAATAATAAATTTGAACTTCTGGGGGCGGCACTTTCTTGGCAAAATGTTTCGTTTTCTTGGATTTGTCCATAGTTCGTCGATTAGTTCAATTTTCAGCCGTTTGCCTTTTTATCGTTGTCGCCCTGTACGTCTTCATTTTATAGATCCCGTGAAATGTGATGATGAATTTCGGTTTATTATCCTCAGACCAATAAGAAACCTTGAAATGGGATGCTCATTTTTATTTTTTTGTAATTATCATATCATTAGTGTATTAATTATCAAGTTACAATTATCTTTCGCTAACGGTATACGTCCGGCAAAAATACAATGTATAACCATTATAAAATAATGAGTAACTAAGGGATGGGACATGATTAGAGTTAAAACTAATTACACAACAAGTAAAATAACAAGACAAGAAAGGTATAAATTAAAGTTAAATTAGATTGCAAATTACAAAGTGTCAAAGTAGACTTGAAGCGTGATAAACTTAGAGCAAGTTAGTGTGAGTACTAAGTAATGGTTCAATATTGTAAGATTATGTTGTTATATATGAAATCACATATTGAAAGCCATAAAAATAGATTGTGGCGTGGGAATTTGGGCCATCTGATGGTAAGTGTTCACCGTCGCCCATAGTCATCTTACCTCACTATAAAAATTATTAGAGGGTTTTCGTTATTACACTGACTCGCTTACCCTTCAAACCGAACAATGCAAGCATTGCTATTCTGCGGCAAAAATAGGTAAAAGGGTGGTATTACCCCAGATTGACTAGGCACAGATAATACCACCTTCAACTCCTATCCACAACCGTTAAAAATTAAAAAAAAACAACTCTTCCATCCACTCGTCTGCGCACCGTCCAGAAACACACTTGAATATTTATTATTTATTTTATTTTTATTATTTTACTTCTCCCCCCATTATTTTAATAATTGTTTACTAAACACTCACGTGATAGAGAAAGCAGTTTCCATCTTCGGCGTCAGGGGGTCCCTGTCCGTGTAGACCTCTGCCATGTTACTCCTGGTGACGCAGAATCTCTCGATACATTTCTTGGTGCGCTCCAGGCTGCCGTAGCAACTGTGGAGGAACTTCCTCAGCATCAGGTCATCTGGAAACATCATCATCATCATCAGCAGCCTATTCAGACATAGGTTCTCCCAAGGCACGTCAGTGAGATCAGTCTGTCTGTACAAAGGTAACGACGAAATCTGGTTTTTAGATTGCTGGGATACAGTATATCTACTCGTACATAGTCTGAGCCAGTCTGAGTACCTATGTAAAGTGGAAGACACATCAAGCTAAGACACGTCGCTATAAGTTTTTGCCACACTGGTGTGACATCTGGTGTGACGGTTAGTCTTTCCCCTTTTTGTTATGATTCCTTGACAATCATTAGAATGTGTCAAATAAATTAAAGTGACAAAGTACTAAAAGGTATATAATATGACGTAGACACAGCGAAATGACGCGTTTCACGAAGTGCGTAGGCATTTCACGATGTGCTAAAAAAGTTAGACAGATACTGTCGCAGTCACAAGTCGCAATTTCAATAGAATGTATGGTTCCGTTCAGAGATAGGCCCAGTATCCAGACCCAAGACCCAGACCCAGACCGAAGACCTAGACCCTGACTCAGACCCAAGACCCAGTACAAATGGATCGAATCGAATAGTCTAGCTACTGCGGCATCGGGGTTGAATTACACTATCGGTGTAAAATGTGTTATGCTTTTCACGAAGTGCGTGTCCGAGCTACATACATAGTGTAATTCAGGCGATTCCCCGTGCTCCAACTGAAATTACAATAACATTATGCTATGTGAGATCTGAATTTCACATAGAGACTAAAAATCTTAGACAGATAGCGTAGAATTCGACTATTACAGTATCTGTCTAACTTTTTTAACACATCGTGAAATGCCTACGCACTTCGGGAAACGCACCATTACGCTAAGTGTCTACGACATATACATATATAGCCTGATGTGTTGTTTTGGACTTTTGTCTACGTTTAGTAGGTATAAATTGTGAAGCTTTATTGACCCAGTGTTGACTTTTTACCCGACTACATGTCAAACATTGTAAAATAAATATTGGCTTTTAGCGATAAGTACTCGTATTGTGTTTACTTCACTTCCTAGTATCTACGTCTAAAGGTTCTTAAGGATTTTGGTACGAATATCGTCCGAAAGCGTGGTGCATCCTGCCGATTAGCGAACGAGTCCCTGGCGACCGACTAGTGGCGGTATAACCACTCAAATTCTGGCTGGGTTAAAATACCAGAAGCACGATGACGGGCAGCAGCGTCATCAGGGCAAGTGACCCGGCTACTGCGATCGCCAACCCGCAGGCCTAGCGTGGCGATTATGGCATTACCTCCCATGGATAGCGCGCGCAAGGTGGCTGGCAGCGGCTGGATGAGAAGAGCCGAAGATCGGGCGCCCTGGGAGAGGCCTATGTCCAGCAGTGGACTAGAGTAGGCTGCTGATGATGATGATCGTCCGAAAGTGATCGTGCAAGTTAAGCAACGTTGGCCGCGCTCAGAACCAAGATGGGTGACCGCTAGGGACACATCTTGCCCCTGCGTGCCTCGAAGAGCACGTTAAGCTGTCGGTCCCGCTGCTGTCATGCAATAGCAGTCGTAAGTCATATCAAAGGCCTACTGGCGGCCTGAACAATTTTGATAATAGATTGGCCACTAACTACCCACACGACGAGACGAAGAACCCTAGGGTTCTTCGATAAATTCTAGAATTTAGTGACTTAAAAGTACTTAAGAAAAATGGCTAAGTAGAGTTCATTGGGGTAATAGGATGTGGGGTAAGATTGTTGAAATCAAATTAATAGTACGGCAAAACAGTTCAAGACGCGAGCGAGAAAATGGGGTTGCGAGCTTATGTAGGTACCCCACCCAAAGCACTAGACCTAACCTAATTTTACAGGTGATAGATTCTGTGTGATCCTGATGTGAGGAATCGCCTAGGGGGTATCCCCCTCTTATCGATTCCTGCCGTAAAGAAGAAATGCTTGCATTTCTGTGTTTCGGTTAGAAGGGTAAGAGAGCCAGCGTAATTTCCGGCACATGAGGCAATCCATGTTAGTCCTCAAGGTTAGTAGCGCATCAAAAATCCTTTAATAATACTGTGAGGTGAGATGTTTATGGGCGACGGTGACCACTTACCATCAGGTGGTCCGTTCGCTCGTCTGCTCTCCTTAATTATTAAAAAAAATGTTATTTATAAGATAAGTAATAAGTATTTAATTTTATGTATGTACGCATTATATCTTAGGAACGTAGCGTGAAGTTATGTATGTATGTAAGCATGTACAATATCTTACAAAAAAAATTAAGTGTCATGTAAATACCTATGGTACCTATGACCTATTTGTTGGAACAAATAAATCGTTTTTGCAAGGAAAATGCTAATATACTATGCTTGCTTACTTATCGTATGGTTAGTGGCCAACCTAGTGACACTATATTGATTTGTATTCAACTTCTATAATGTACGATATCCTTGAAACTGATTTGCCCAACAATTCGTGCCAAGCATGCTTGTTTTCTCGCATACGTATACCTAAGTACCAACCAAGGTAGGTACAAAATATTGAATGAATGAATGACACTTTATTGTACAAAATTAGTGTGATACAGTGCGTATGAAACGATTAATACAATCTAGGCGGTCTTATGGCTAAGAGCGATCTCTTCCAGACAACCGTATAGTGATCAAAATAAAAATACTCGTACATACAGACACCCTTATGGCGTCGCCTTTTTTTCGAACTTAGCGAACACACTGCTGTGTCTAGTTAGATAATAAAAATAAATCGCGTATATAATGGGGAGTGCTCTTCAGAACTATTTGACCTGGTGCCATCTTCTACTTTCTTGAATCGCACCACTCGTCGGCGGCTCAATTTTCACCCGCACTTTCTAAAGCCATGGGTGTCTACCACGACCCGTTTTACACGAACGTTTCTACCACGCACCTGTAAAATGTGGAACTCTCTCCCACCCGACGTTTTCCCGCAGCGCTATGACATGGGATGCTTCAAAAAGAACGTTAAAAAAGTCCTCTCCCTCCACGGCCGGCAACACACAAGCACTACCCCTGGTACTGCACGTGTCTCTAGGCGACGGTGACTACTTACCATCAGGTGGCCCGTCTGCCTGTTTGTCGTAGCTAATTTATAAAAAAAAACTACCCTCTTTATTTTAAGACAATGCCGGCTGTAATCTAGGTGGAAAATAGAAATAATTCAGATAGTGTAATTACTTTTGAAAATAAATTAATAATGTGGTTACTAGGCTGTGCATTTTTCAATATAAACGAATTTTATAATATTTGACACATTAACACGTACAATAATATTTATACTAAGACATAACATGTAAATTAATTTTATGAATAAATTATGTTTATAATTTTATGATTTGAAATTTTAGGTTTTGAAGATTAGGTCCAGATCCAGAAAAAATCTTAACCGAACACACTTGAAGGAGGGTCTGTATTTTGTCCATGATAATCGAGACTGGAAATTCTTTCATTTTACTGATACTACAAAAGGCGACAAACATTACCCTCCTTCTGAGAGCGTCGGTGGCACAGTGGCTAGGACATCGGACTCCCATGTGGGAGGTCCGGGTTAGAAACCGTGTAGTGCCATGTACCAATGAGTTTTTCGTATTTTTCGAAGACTTACGTACATTTACCGACTGCTTAACGGTGAAGGAAAACATCGTAAGGAAACCTGCACACTGAGATGACCAGTGTGTAGAATGGGGTAGGCACAAAAGATCCTCAAGGGTCGAAGTGCCGCTGGGTTATTCCCGGCCCCCTATCATAAGATAAGATAACCCTCCTTCTGGAGCAGGCGGGTAAAAATATACTTAATGAAAACCCTAATGATAGTAAGTACTACCTAATGATAAGTAGTAGAAGATGACCTGTAATTACAGGCAACCTTATAATATACTTAGACACGTTGAGCTTTAAATTCATTATAAAGGTAATTGAATGAATCTACTTAATGATAGGTATTTAGAGGTATAAAAGTTGCACCTCTTTACTGACCTAGGAGTTCGGTACGTGTCTATACCTACGTCCTAGCCAGGGTGTCTTCGAGGAGTCATCTTCAATGAGACACTGGACTTGTTAAGCGATACTTATATTTCCAAACAGTATACCATACATGACGGTGGTAGAAAAACGACTAGCCTAACGCGGGCACAGTCGCGTGCCGTTTAAAACTGCTGACATAATAATTCTCAATTTTAGAACACAGTGTGCACTGTGTCTGTACACAGTGTCCCTACAGGTAGATTGATGTGATGTGTATTTACCTTTTTTCCCTATGTTAATGACTTTCAGACCCAGCGTTCATTTGAATTTGTGCCGTGTCGTGCCGGTCATAAATAATAGCACCACCCCAACTCTTCGCCTGGGTGTCATACGAAGCGACTAAGGGTCTTTGTGGATACTATTTGACACCTATAGTACCTAACCGGCGATAGGCTCGCGACCTATCACGTTTGTCCACCAAATCTTACGACGAAAAGTGGGAACTACCTATGATGAAGGTGGTTTCTCGTCTTCCTCCTCGGAGATTGTGGACGTGAGAGTTATGTTATGCTATGATATGTTCATTAGAAGAGTGGAGGTGAAAATAGCGGGATATCCTAGGATACCGCCTAGGTGTATGGATGTGCACGCCGCCGGCCGGATGGAGGACGGAAGTAGACAATTTCTGGACCCGCATGCTCCATCGTCGACCTCATCGTCGCTTACCATCAGTTGAGATCGAGGTCAAATGCGGGTCTAGTAGACAATAAAAATAAAATAAAAGTCAACGTGGTACGAGTAGGTATGATATATTATCTGTGTATGAAAATAAAGATTTATTTTTTAACTTAAGCTCCGTCCGTGCACGGACCGTCGTAATATGAAAAACACTTTTAGTCAGTAAAAGAAAACTGGTGGTGGTGTTGGTGGTGGAGTTTTATCTTAAACTTACCAAAGTCCTGAGGTAAATACGATTCTTTCGCCAGCCATTCCCTGATGGAGATCACGTCGTGGCTTATGTGATCCTGTGTGTCCTGGGGCATCTGCGTAAAGTATTAATACATTAATAGTAAGGTGTCGATTCCGGATTCCTGCTCATACTTACGCAATGTTGTAATTAATTGGTTAAGCTATAGATTTAAGCGGCACGTTGAAATCTTCACCTTAAGTCTCACTTATTTTAAGTTTTAAGTGTGCTTTTTATGGAGAATTGATTATTTTTTGCGGATTTCCAACAATCCTGAGCGGTGGCGTTATGGCTAGGACGTCAGACTCCCATGTGGGAGGTCCGGGTTCGATAAACCATGCAATGTCATGTTACGAATGAGTTTATCGAAAGATTTGCCGATTGCTCTAACGGTGAAGTAAAACATCGTGGGGAAACCTGTACACTGAAATAACCAGTGCGTGAAATGGGGAAGGCAATGAAAAACCACCCCAGTAAATTTGCCAAGAGAGTCGTTCTATGTGATTAATTCCTTAGAATGATCACGACCCTCAGCAATGAGGAATACGACTTAGAAGAAGAACAATCCTAGATATACATATGTTATATTACCGACTGCCCCTTTTCAGTAGAATTATTACCTAATGTTTTTCACATTAAATTGTATTTCTCACTATGTTCATCTATGTTTTGCCGGTAAAAAAAATGCCGGCAATGGAATTAAATTAAATTTTAAAGCAATTATAATTAATGAAATTTTATGCCCGATAATGAGACACGAGAGGAGTAAGTAAAGTACGTAGTAAAAAGGGCATTGACACTCCCAAGGTTAATTAGAACCTGCCCACAGGCTGGTGGTCCACGTGTCTGAAGACTTGGAACGCGCCCATCTAGATAATGTGACAACCCAGGATAGACTGTCCTGGTCAACCCCAAATAATGGGATAAGGCAAAGAAGAAGAATTTTAAGGTCGGCAACACCGCGTCAGCAATCCCACTGCCGTAGCAGGGTTCTTTATTATGTAGATGACGACGGTATGATCTGATCACTGGCATGCTTAACTTATTAAAAAAAACGATTTAGTACAATAAGTACGTACATTAGATTACTTTATTATTTATATTAGATTACTCACCCTGATATTCTCTAAAATCCTCAGCGTTCCAATTCACTATAGAACACAATAGGGTACCTACACCTACAGCGTGTTGTAAAATATCCGAGTCACCAAAAATTACACGAATGCCGAATTCGGCAAGCCTGCGACACGTCTACCTTGCCGATTGGTACCACCAACTGACGGAACCGAACCACCATTCAATACCACGCCGCGGAGCGTACGAAGCCTCTTCGAGTATTCAATGTCAAGTGCTAAGCCGGAGAACACACTCTCGTAGAGTACCAAATTCTCATACGGAATAATTTACACTGATTATCCACCAATCAACACTGGGCCCGCTCGGTGGATCATGGCCCGTACAAGGTGCAAGGGGAGGCCTGTTCCCCAACAGTGGGGACATTAATAGGCTGATGATGATGATGATATATTATTTTTTGTCTCGATATGAAACCGACCGACAAGACATTAAAGGTACAATGCGGTTTTCGATATATTTTTTAATTCTATAAATTAATAAATAATGTTTTCAAATATTGTTTTTATTCATAGGATACACGATTGGTTCTGTGAATTTTCCTTTTTCATGTTGTGTAACAATTTGCAATTTTATTATAAATTAATTTAATTTAATTTTTATTTTATTTAATTTTATTATTATTATTATTATTTTTCAAGCATAATGCTGAACATTTATTGTATTTTATTTACTCAGTGCTTCCAGTATTTTATTTACTCAGTGCTTCCAGTATTTTATTTACTCAGTGCTTCCAGTATTTTATTTACTCAGTGCTTCCAATATTTTATTTTACACTCATAAACATAAATGTTCTTTGTTAAAACAAAGTAATATTTAGTTAAAATAATGTGTATTTATTGAGATCAAAAATATAGAACAGGTAGTTCTATATTTTTGATACTCATTTATCTGACCTATGGTCTATAATATTTTAATATTTAATTTTTACCTATAAGCAGCAATAAAAAACCGGCAGAGACAGTGTCGAGCACGCACATGATGGGGTCCCGTAGCCGTTCTATTACAATAAAGATTTGCCGTCTATTTCATTAAATACAATATACGAGTATGTGCATGTTCCAAATTAACTTCACTATAACTTTGTCGAATTCTATTTCACAACGTAGAGTCCGTTATAATTTTTATTGAAAGTAACTTACACCAGGTATATCATTCTGATTTTTAAGTGTATTTCAAAAAGGCGGGACGCCCTCTTTTACCTACATACAAACAGGTAGACGGACATGATGAAACTAAATGTTAGCTGAGGAATGTGCGGAACCCTAAAAAGGAAATACGAGTATGTACGTAGGCGAAACTTGTTTCATGCCGACCTTGTTCCTTGTCAGAACAAAAAACCATGAATTGAAATTAATTTATTCAAAGTTAAAACTGAATTAACCCGTTATTGAACTAAACTTTGACCTATGTAGACTTTGCCTTACAATTTATGAGTGTCTTTTAATGTTTTGTTAAAAATATTAATTACTATTAAGTGCACAGATATTAAACTAGCATAATATTTCGATTGTAGCCCTAGCATTATGCGAACAAAGATGTTTACTCTTCGTTTTGTCCAAAACATTGCCTCACCAATATACCTATAACAACCCAAATGCGGTCGACAGCGACAGAATTCGTTAAATTGCGATTTTATGTTGCAATAAACTCAATTTCAGGTGTCTATTTCATAGAGTAGGTATATTTATCTGTGTTGCAATAATACTTGCAATCCAACAATTGCAACTTGGTAATTAAGTATAACCATTTATTATTTATGATGAACACTTATGTTGACAGACATCTACAACTAACTAAATACTAACATTTACGGTGCTTATATGCTCGTATACATACTTACATAGACTTAGGTAGGTACTCCTATAGTTGAGACAGAGGTTTTTAAACTTCTGAATGGTAATTAATAATAATTACTATGAGTATTTAGCCATTGTATTAAGAAATAGTTATGGGATGTCGATGGTGTGGGATTGTCCCATGATTGTGTGTTAGTTGTTATGGAAGATATGTTCTATGCACGCAATTTACTTAAGGCAAAATAAATAAGAGCTGAGGCAGTCCCCTTTTTCCGGTGCTGCACACCACCTTCATCAAACTTAATTACTTTTGTTTATTTATTGTTATAATATATTTGTTTAATATTATTTTTATCTTCTGTGCCTAATTGTTTGTATGTGTGTATGTCTTTTTTCTTTCTAAATAACAAAGGAAGCACACTTTCGGCCTTTTTTTGGCTTTATAGGGGGTTTTTGTAACACCCGTGCTACAATCTGCTCTCTAGGTGCCGGCTAGCAGGGTTCTAGGACAGTGTGCAGATGAAGTAATAGAAGAACTTGGTAATAGTAGATATTGTATTTATCAGGAACTGAACAACACAATAGTAGAAAATAGGTAGTAGTAGGAGACAATTTTATAAAACAAAATACAGAGGGAAAGTAAAACAATGAAATTAATGGAATAATGGGATTTAGAAATGGAATGGGAATATGATTTGAATTTTGAAAATATAGATGAAGAAATGAAGATGCCAACACGATGTGAGGTGAGATAAACGGTAACAATGAGGTTGAAATTGATGGCAAGGAGGTTGATATGAACGATGAAGTCGACATCGTTACACCCGTATAAGACAAAAGCAGTAAATTCGCAGGCCTCCACCGAATTAACTCTTAAGGCCGAACGTTATGTGTAATTTGCAAAAGCGAAGCGATTGTCTCGAAAATAGCTAAACGCACGCATGCTTGTCGTTCGGATTTACGTAAATTAACCTTCACCTTGACCTACAGACTGCGGCTATGGAAATGGAGGTAGGCAGCAAATTGGGTGCTGCAGGTAATGGAATGGAACACGCCTAGATTCCAAATAAATTGGTGTAGCGTATGTAAAAAACTAATTTCGAATTTGTCGAAATGCGAAGGTGGTGAGGCTAACTTTTAGTATTAAAACACCGAGAAACAATAATAATGATGTTTAGTTACCAACAATGACTAACCAGAGTAAACGCATCTAGTAAACGCATAACTCTAAATTAAAAATTAAAGAAACCCCCTTTTAATGATAATAATATTAATATTTTAATTATTTGCCATTGCAAGAAGATCCCCTTACTTTTTCCTGGCCATCGTGATCTTCCCATATCTGGATCTTTGATATCCTCCCTCAATGTTCTAGGAGAAGAGCACCAAGGTCCTAAACCTTTGATGTCAAACGCGTAAGAGTCTGAACATTTTTTACTAGTCCATGATTTCGTATCTGTACGCTGCTGATCTTGAGGATTTAGGTGGAGAGAGTCGGTAATCTGCTCCGCCTTCCCTTCAAACCATAACGGCAGAAATAGGTACCCAACCCCCCCACACCCCCCAGGCTGATTCTGCACATACCTAATTCATACCATCTTCAACGTATTCAAGAAACCGATTCTTAAAACGACCTTTGTATGTTTGAACACTTTACAAAGTAGATAAAATAAGAATGTAATCATAATTAGGAAGCACTGCATGTTAAAACTAGTTCTGAAGGTCACGACAGAGGATGACAAAGGTATGTTAAAGGCAGGCACGGTCGCAGCCCAACATTTTGGTGGGGGTCATAGTCATGTTCACGTGCTTACAGAATTTTGAAAAGATCAAATTTCACCACTTTAAATTTTTTAACCAATTGTAGAGAGTCCCCCTAAAAATACAGATGATGGATCAGCTGAGAAGGCTAAGGCGGGAGCGAGCGAAGCGAGCTCGAAATTTCAGGTCAGATCAGACACAAATGATGGTTAGTTGGAGGGGTCATGACCCCCCCAGGGACCGCGCCTGGATAAAGGCCCATGAGATAAAAGCCGGTTTGTCAAATCGAGTTCATTACTCGAACGTTATTTATCGGAAAAAGTAAATGGGCGATTTTTTGTTAGTGTTTAAATTTTTTTCCGTGAATGTATTGCGTATGATTTGAATATGATTATAAGTTGAGCAAACAACTTTGGTTCCGGGACTAGGCGGCCAACGTGTCAAAACGTACAATTACTCGAATTCGTCAAGTACAGTGGGGGTCAGAAAGTGGTTACCTTTATTGAGACGTAATGAAACCGAACCGTTTTTGAAGAGATTGATAACTGGTGATGAAAAGTGGATCACGTACGACAAGAACGTGCGAAAAAGATCGTGGTCAAAGGTCGGTCAGGCTTTACAGACTGTGGCAAAGCCCGGGTTAACTCGCAATAAGGTGATGCTGTGTATCCCACCATATGGTGGGATTGGAAGGGCATTGTTCATTATGAGCTTTACACGAATTTGTCAAGTACAGTGGGGGTCAGAAAGTGGTTACCAGTGGCAACTTACACAATCTCAAAGTACACCGTACTTTCTCTGAAACTACTGAATTGATTTAAATACCTATGCTTTCATCAGCTTACAGAATCTTTGTAGTTCTAATAGCTGGTGAAAGCAGATTTAAATTAATTCAGTAGTTTTAGAGAAATTTGCGTTTGTGTAAGTTGCTACTGGTAACCACTTTCTGACCTCCACTGTACCTATATATTGTGAAATTTGGACATTTTGTCACTTATACTTTGTGACCATTATATTTTAACAATCGCAGGTTTATACGTTTCGCCCAATGGTACGTTTTGACACGTTCGCCGCCTAGTCCCGGAACCAAAACTTTTACCTACCTACTGTTATGTTAACTCGATCTGGGGCGTCATCGTCAGGCCGATAATTATAAAGGAAAACACATTTTTTCAGTATTCGGCGGGATTTTACTCTACAAGCTTATGTCAAACTCTAATAATAGTGATGGGCAAATTCGATCGCGCGCTAATGTTGTGCGCGCTGTATCGATTTCGCTCATTACTACTTAGCAACTCATTTTAAGTTAGGTAGAGTGATAGCATAGGGCTCTACCATAAGATATTTTGCGTAGGTAGAGTAGAGTATCCATAAGGTAGATACTCGTATCTTGGTGGCAGGATCTTCAGGGACATTCTATAGCATCTCCCTCTTTAGCGTTCATATTTTGTATGGACAAAACATTATTGGTCTGATATATGTTCCGGTAGTAGGTACATTTAGAAGAGTCGATTCTTTAAATCTGCGTGGTATATCTCCTTCTTTATTTCCACACATAATTCACATAATTTATCATCGGGTGATATTATTAGAGACAAGATAAAAGAAATGAAGTATAAGCATATTTCTTAGCATAATGGTTTTTTAATTTAATTTCAGATCATTTTCATTATAAATGTCATTTTTATTCTATTTTTAACTCGCATACCTATATAATCTAAGTATAAATAAGTAATATTTACACGTTGTATATGTTTAAAAATATATTAACTAAGATTTTTATACAAGGAATGTAGAAATTATTATAAATTAAAATAATAAAATATTAAATCTAAGTAAAATCGCGCTGACATACATATATAAACAGATATACAAACAAAACGAGAAACTAGGCACTAAGGTATACTTATATCACGTACAAACAAATTTTAATGGTCTTTAAATTTATTGGAATTAATCATGAATCAGGATAGAAAATGTTTAGACTATGGTGCCCTTCCAACATCAAGAACCTTGAGGACCTGATGATGACCAGGAAAAAGTAAAGGGATCTTCACAATGGAAGTTGGGGTTTCTTAAATTTTTAATTTAGAGTTATTGCTACTTTGCCCCGACTTTATGTAAATTGACAGCATTTTAATTATTACGTGCCAATATCTACCATGGTCACAGATAATGATATATAAATTTACCTATCGGTATCGATATTTATCCGGTTTCGATGGAACTACGAAAAAACTACTTCACAATAGTTCACATCCCCTTTTATCGAGTAAATAGTGTTTCAACTACTTAGAGTTAAACCCAGGATAGATTCACTATCGGTTAAATTTTTCAACCGAAGAATATGTGTCTAGAGCCTTAATCAATATCCACTACCTAGTTGTGCAGAGTTCAAGTTACGGTGGTTTGTTAGTATAATTCATATCTGATGCTACCTATTACCCTGGTTCATTCCCTGTTCACTGCTATAGAAACGATATTTGACCCTGTGCTAGTCGATGGCCAGACTTCTGAATGCAGGAACTTCTACTTCCTTCTTGTTTTTGGATTTCTTATCCGTTGCCGCTGCCCACAGGTTCGGAGTTAACAGACGCTCCCTGTACAGAAATAAAACATACATAACTTACATAACGGACAGAGGAACCACCTTCAATCTCAGGTAGTTCCCACTTTTCGCCGTAAGATTTGGTGAACAAACGTGATAGGAGCCTATCGCCGTCTCTAGGTGTGAAATAGTATCCACTAAGATCCTCAGTCGCCTCGTAAGACACCCACGGGAAAAGTTGGAAGGTAATAAACAATTAATTAAATAATGTTTTACAAGTATACATAATAAACCAGTGTACGAAAGTAATGAGTATGTACAACGGGTTTACTTTCGACAACAAAACCGAGGATGCAGAATAGGAAATGTTAATTTTAAAACAAGTAAGTAAGTGGTAAAAGAAAGTTCAAGATCGATCGAGTACGTACCTACTTATCGAGTACTTTTATAAAGAAACAATAAGCATGGCTAAAATTGAGCCTTCAGCCAATTGATAACTAATTTTCAGCCATTTACGAGTGGAAGTCTATTTCTCTAAACTGAAACGGATAAAAACCTGTCAAGTTCAACCTATTGCGTTTAATTAAAACTCTTTTGTTTTTATTTTTTAAAATTTAAAACTGGCCACATTTGTAAGAAAAAATCAACGCAAATGGCTTTCTCAAATATTTTTCCATGGGCCACCAGTCAGTGCTGATCATTAAGAACTTAAAAAAATGAGAGTACCTGAATAGGTACTTGTTCCACTGAGTATAACTTGATGTGTCTTCCACTGTACACATTAATTTCCGTACCTTTGTTTCGTAATGATTTTTAGAACATTCTTATTATGCTCCTCCATAGTGCCTTGAGTGCCTCCATAGTCCTGGGGTAGGTCTTCCTTGTCTAGGAACTTATATAGGGTCTCGGATTTCGGTGTATGGAAATGGATCTAGGAGAAAAAAAATGTAATCGTTAGTAGGTAAGTAGGTAACTGGTGTCGATTCTAGCGTGGTTTGTAAATCTATGACTAAAGGTCTACTCATATTACAATGGAGCACAGACGGAGCTCGAATTAAATATAAAAAAAATGGGAGGGAACTTTACCGCTCTCTGTTGTCATAAACAGAGAACATACACCGTCCGGACGGGTTGTAAGAGTGAGAACGATGTTTTATTTAGCGATGATTTTTAGTGAGTGACAGTCCGGAATCGGTGCCAGTAGTGAGCAAGTATAGCTTGACCATAAACGCTGTACGACGCCTTAAGTAACTGCATTGTGAGACGCGGGAGGCTACACTATGTGAGGCCCGACCGCGCTCGCCCGCTTCCCTCCCCCGCTACAAAAAGCGTCGTACAGCATTTGTGGTCAAGCTATAATACCCATGGCACAAGAAAATTACCCATACTTCACCAGGCAATACAGTGAAGTTACAGTTTGCATGACTTACGCAGCCCTGATAATACTGATACGGAAGAATGCCGCTAAGTACAAAATGAGATTGTCGAGAAAATGCAATAAACACGTCAAATTGGATTTCTAATGTTTCTGGAATTCTATGAAATTTACACAAAACTCCATAAAGGGTAAGTATATAAGGTGTTGGCCTATCCGCAAAAAAAACATCGAAGAACTTCAAAATGGCGGCCACACATAAATACTACATAAATCGATAGTTGCTATCAAAACAAACATGAAATATTATGTAACAAAAACTCCTAAAGTGTCACGTTTCCAAGATATAAGTCATCAAAGTTGTAAGTTCTATGACCAGCATAACTTTGATAGCTAATATCTTGGAAACGTGATACTTTAGGAGATTTTGTTACATAATATTTTTTCGCCTGTTCCACATATCCCTACTGATCTATCCCTACTGGTAGCGAAGGACGGATTTTTTTTCCACTTTTTACTACTAGGGGAGATAAATGGAAATTCTACTTCCACCTATTTCTACTAAGTTAAAGTACAGGCACGTACGTAAGTGGGTGAAGCTGGTGGGTGTACAGGTCATTCCTGAGAAAATCCTGTATTGTAACAATAATAATTAGTCTTCTTTGAAATCAGTAAAAAATAACTTTATTTATCTTAACATATCTAAAAAATGTCCAACCGTTATATCACCTGTGACCAATTGCATTTGTGCATTTTGAATCACGCAATCACGGATCACATACACTTGGTCTCTCTTGTCCGTTTGTTTATTTCTTTTTTCGATGATATTGATAACCGTCGTAAAGTAAAACAGAGCCTCGGCCTCTATTTAAAAAACCAGCTAAATGGATTTTTATTGTCCAGTTTGTTCTATCGCATTGAGCAGTAGAACAGTCTGGATTTTTTTAGTCCATTTTGTTCTATCGTAGAACTAATAGTAGAACTAGATGGACTAACCCCACTCATCTTTACTCAAATTGAAAAGGAAATTTTTTTTTTTTATTTTTTTTTATTTTTTTTTTTTAGTGGCAATTGGTGACCATTACTGCCAGCGTCCAGTTTTATGAGTTTCCAATTATCAAAAAACAACGGTAATTTTGAAGAGGTTTGTCTTTTCTGAGTGCAAGTATAAAGGTTAAATACCCATCCTCTCAAGACTAACAAATAAATACCTGTAAGGACGACACAAACAAAATGTTAATTATAGATACACTACAACTTAATATCATTTTGGTAAATAAAATTAGATAGACATTCATAAATAAATCTATTGTTATTTGCTAAAGATAATATATTGGAGATATTGGTAGGGAAGGGAATTCGGAGTTTTAGGAAAGAGGACAAAAGTATAGAACGGTCGAGTAATGGACAGGAGAAGAAGATATGGTTCGCGTCCCCTTCATCCAAACCACATTCGCACAATGAAGAATCTTTAATCTTAATTTTGGCTAGATATACTGAAGAGCAGTAGTGACCTAAACGAAGTCTGCATATGATAGAAGTGGCTCTTTTGCCTATGTGGGTTTTATAGAACCAAGGTTTGAGAGGAATATCCGGCTGTATATTAGCATAGTGACCTCCTTTATCTCTTTTAGATTTTTCCCAATATTTAGACCATTCTAGATTAAGTCGTTGTTTTGGTAATGCTACTAGATCATGGCAATAATTTTTGAAGGAGAAAGTATCTCCACATACAATAGCCTGTTAATTTTAGATTTTCAATGTTGGTTCAGTGCCACCATGACAGTCATTTCATAGATGCGTGAACTTCATAGAACTCACAATGAAAGAGTTTCTTCGTCTCGTAATGAAGGAGTTTGTAATACTGGTAGAATCATTGTAATAAACAAAACACTTAAAGAAGCACTTAAACATTTTCAATGTGACGATACCGATTTCCTGGCTTATTAGAGTGAGTGGAGATAAGTGGAAAAGTATCTCCCCTAGTAGTAAAAACTTGGAAAAAAATTCCGTTCTTCGCTACCAGTAGGGATAGATCAGTAGGGATATGTGGAACAGGCGTATTTTTTCTTCAAACGTAGAAAATCAATATGGCGAGTTCTTTTTTTATTTTCTCGACAAACACGTTTTGCAATTCGGCCTTCTTTCTTCGTATCAGGGCAGTACAGTTTGCACACAATAGAACCATTGTGCCATTCTGACATCTGGAACGGGGAGGTCTGATGATCTGATGCTGACCAGGAAGTCTCAATAACCACTAACCATTTCTGTGATCTCACGTTTAAGGAAAGGCTTCAAAAGTCCGAACAGCTTGTCTATGAACGGCGGCGCGTTTACTAAATGGATCTGCTTCAATCGAATCGGCATGGCATCCTGAAAAAATTAGAGAGGTTGTCGAGGTGATTCCAATTTATTTAGTACTTAATATTAAGAAATCTGTCTACTGATTGGATAATACTATAAGTCCATTAAAGAGAAACATTAAAAGGATCGTTTTGTGCAAAAGATCATGGAGTTTTGAAAATTAGCATGAATGTAGCATTGACGACCCTAAGTTTGATCATTTTGCGACCACCGTTCGTTCCTTCGTCTTGAAAAAATGGCGCCCAAAATTAATCAAATACTATAGCCATCAATCGTATCTTGACCAGAATTGAACTTATTTATCCAGTATTTAAGACAATTAATAACAAAACAAACATTCACAATTTATAGCTGATGACAACATTAAGAAATAGAAATAGAAAATCCTTTATTAATAGACCATATATATAGCTACATATGACAAAAATTATGTAAAAAATATCACAAAATGAATAAGATTCTAAATTGACCAAATTTTCCATTCTAACAAGCGATAACATATGATATAATCTATTAAAAGGGTCAAGTTCAGCTGTGTCACGAAATGTATAGATACGATGACAAGATGCAGCATATGCGGTCGCGAGTGCAACTCCAGGATCGGGTTGTTAAGCCACTCCAACAACAATATACAACGGATTAGCAGAAGCCATCCTCGCAACGAGGGACTGCCACGACGACGACCTATATATCTACCGACGCTGGTTTTCAAATTGACCCTTTCCAACTTATAGCTATAGAGAGCAACAATGTCGTTCTGTCGTATTGGATCATCTGCTAACTCTGTACACAACATGCATGTCTGTAGGTCTAGCAGTAGACTTTAGAATGATCATGTCCTTAAAACTCCTGGGTCACGGTGCCAAATGTAAAAACCCATGCAACTACGTGCGGATACACCTGGTGGTCGACCCAACGTCTCGGTGATCACAGCATGCGACCACCGCCTATATGTAAATTACAAGTCGCCGATCGCATTCGGCGAACGTCAGTGTCACTAGGTTGTCATAGAGCGAATGACGTACGACGACTTCGGTCCACGACCAAATGCAAACAACGAAGGTCGGTGGCCGTAACTCGTCCACCGCAGGGCGGTCGCCGAAGCGTTCAACGACTATATGTAACTGCGCCTTTACGTCTACCAACCTCTTGATATTTGGATAGCTTCCTGGCCACTGACACGTTGAACTTAGTAAGAAACTTCAGCGATATATCCTTGACATCCATCATGACGATATCTTCCTCCGCCAGCTGCGTGTTATCCAGAAGCCAGGCGTCTGTCCCAAGGAAGAAAAGCTTGGCATCTTGAATATAGTCATAGTTGTCTAAACCGGGGTCGTTCAATTGCCATATCCAGAGCTTGCGGTCGCCGGATATTGAAAGCTGGCCTAGGTTTCTGGAAATGAAAAATTGAGTGTAAAATTAATGACGTTGTAAAATGTACTATAAGGTACTTACAATAAAAACATTTTGATTTTGATTTTGATTGATTGATTGATATTGGTATTAACACCATGATTTTGAACTTTGAACTACTTTGAATCTGATTTCTGTGGAATTGACTTTTCCGGTACAAAGTGTGAACATGTCATAGCCCAAACTTAATTTTTTCATAGCGATCTTCATATGTCTGTCATCTTGATCATGATCTGTCATCCTCTTGACGAGACTATTATAAGCCTGGTCTGGCTCTAGGCATAGGTATAAATTTTTGTTTGAGATGTAGTAATTGATAATACATTAATCCAAACAAACATTAACGGAATATAAACTTCGCATAAAAGATCGAAATCATCAGATAGATAGAATTGAATAAATACCTGCTACTTGTAGATAAGAAACGAAACGATATACAAATTCCTGAGGAATAATCGATACCTAGTTGTATCATTGTTTTTTTAGTATTATTAGGTAACAAGCTGACGTGCGTGTCAGTATGATTACGGTTTAACCTAAATCTTTTCATCACAGACTTACTCATACCATTTATTGCTTTTCATGTGTAACAATTGGTCTTAAAAAATATTATATGATCATACATGAAATCCTGAGTAGGGCACCGCAATATAAAATAAGAGATTATAATAAATTATAATAGTAATAAATGCTAACGGGATAAATTAAATTGTCATTATAATTTATACAAAATTATCAATGTTATTCAACAACCGAGATATGAACTTTGAATTTTTATTAATATCAACTCATAATATCAATTCAGTTTATCAGTAAAACGTTATACTAAACAAAGAAGTTATTGTTTAATTTACGAAGTACATGGTTGGTAGTAGAGACCGACTAGTCGGCCAATTTTATAGTCGGCGACTAGTCAGCCTAAAATTAGGGTCATTGTTTGATAAAAAACAAAATAAAATCTCTTTAAAAGCATAAGAATAATAATTTTAATTATTATTAAACTATAAAATAATACCATAACCCTGAATTAAAAATTTAACTAACCCCCGACGACATATACAAATATACTGTGAAATTGAAGTTCGCCTACCTTTCGTGGTCATCACCAGATCGTTAAGGTTTCAGACGTCGGATACCTGAATATTTGAGCACAAATTCGAACCATCTACGAGTAGCTAATATCGTTCCAGAGATCACATCTGACATCAAAGATACTCCGAGATCTTGGAAACCACTGGTCCAATTTTCATTAGACCTAGCTAAGAACACTCGAGAAAATTCTCTATTAAAATTAAAATAAACCGGGTCCAAAGTTATGATGCCACAGACAAACAAACAAATA
Organism: Hofmannophila pseudospretella; assembly: GCA_947369225.1. Lineage (NCBI taxonomy): Eukaryota > Metazoa > Arthropoda > Insecta > Lepidoptera > Oecophoridae > Hofmannophila > Hofmannophila pseudospretella. The sequence goes on from OX376325.1 coordinate 5,684,329, forward strand.
GTCCGATAGACAACCGTGAACTTATACCACATCCCTCGATCGGTCGGGGGAAAAAACAAAGTCACAAAAAAATCAAAGATAAATAGATAAATTATGATTATTGGAATGTTAGTTTTTCAGCACTTTGCACTGATATTTTATTGCGACTGTTGTAATTTCTGGATACCCTTTCCCTAAGGATTTTGCCGCGTAATTTACTGAAGTTTTAAAAAGTGATTCACTGGGCCGACTATAGTCGACTCGGCAAAAACCGTAGTCGGCCCATCTCTAGCCTACCTACTAGAGATGGGCCGACTACGGTTTTTGCCGAGCCGACTATAGTCGGTAATAGATCAGACCGTATGGTCTGATTTTAAAAAGTAGAATTTGAATGCTAATTAAAAGCAATGGTATTGCAATTATTTACATAACTTCACGCTATGTAGGTACCTTACGGGGCAGGCAGAGAGAAAGGAGCACCGCGAATCTCTGTCTTGACACGCCATTTATTTATTAGCTTTCAAATCAGATTTTCAGAGCCACTGCTTGTATCTTATTCCTTCTCACTCACACAATGTTCAAAGTCTTCTGCACCTGCGGCGACAGAGGGTCTAGGTTGCTGATCAGCTCTGGAGTCGAACCCCGTATGGTGAAGAACAGCTCGGCTGCGGTCTTCGCCTTCTCCAGGTCATAGTAGCAGCTGTGGACGAACCGTGTCAGCACCAGGTCATCTGGAACGTGACGAGTGAAACTTTACAGTGGATCATAAAAATATATAAATTCCAAAATTAATTAATAAAGAAACATTTTTTCATTGTCAGATTTTTTTCGTAAAATATAGGTACAATTTTGAGAATCAGAAATTATGAATTACGGTTCTTAAAGAACGTTGGGCTCATGGATCAGCATCATCAGCAGCAGCACGAGGCCTCGTGAGGCGATTGGACCTACATGTAGAACTAAATCATTATAAGTAAGTATACCTCAAACCCGAAAAAGACAACCTGTCCACCAAAGTCCATTTTAGGCCGTCCGTCATAAAAGTCATATATACTCGTACCTACCTAAGTAATGATGTTAATCTACCACACTTAAACTTACGTAAATAACAGTTCTGCTCCTTGACACGTCGCCATAATAAAATTAGGCCTAAAATGTCTTGACACTACGGGTAATTGAGGCCACAACCGTTACAATTATTGTTGTAAGATGGGGTCATAGTTGTTCTGGCCATCTATAACCGTGATAGATATATAGATAGATTAATACTTTATTGCACACAAGAAATTTACATAGAAAAGGAAACATAGAATAAGTGTACAAAGGCGGCCTTATCGCTCAGAGCAATCTCTTCCAACGCCGCAGTGCTAAATCCGCTGCGGCAACAGGCTGAGGCAGTCCACTTTTTCCGGTGCTGCACACCACCTTCATCAAACTGAATTACTATTGTTTATTTATTTTTATAATATATTTGTTTAATATTATTTTTATCTTCTGTACCTAATTGTTTGTATTTGTGTATTGGAAATAATATCTGTCTTTCTTTCTTAATTATTAATAGGTTACCGGCAGTAATAGTAGTGCAGAAGAGTGAAATATGAAATATTTTTTAGTTTATATACTTTTAATACTTAACATAAGTAAAGGTCGGTGATGATGAGGTCAAGTTTCTATTTCAGCGAGATCGGAAAATTATCTAGACCTGTGACCATTTTATTATTATTATTATTATTGAAGATTATAGACGAGCAGCTAATGCTGGTATGTCTACATCACAGTGTTGGAAATAGTTTTTCTTTTAGTTCACTTTCACTGTCAAGTCCACATAATATAATTCAAATAGCCATTGTGTTCGTTTTAAGAAATTTGTCAAGACGATTCTTGAAAGAGTTCACCGAGGTTGCAGACACAACATGATCAGAGAGCGCGTTCCAAATTTGGACAACTCTGTTGCTTAGAAAATGATAAGCGACATTAGTGCTTGTGTTCGTGCGATTAATTCTCAAATGGTGTCCTCGTAACGGTCGTGTGTCCTTTATTGCAAACAGTTCATGAAGGTCCGGGAGGTCGTACTTGTAGGTGAGGATTTTAAAAGTCTCAATCAAGTCTCCTCTCATTCTTCGCTCTTTGAGAGTTGGTAATCCCAGAATGTGTACGCTATGTGGCATCAATTCTAGCTTGTCACTCGCTAAATTAAATCACTAAACGCAATGTCACCATCACTCTTACGCAATCTTGTATATGAGTGTCCGGGACAGTTTAATTTCGGTTTTCGATTTGGTAGCCATGCAGGAATCCACGCCAGTACCTATACCTACAATAAACCCCGACCACTACGCAGATTATCAAAATTAAATTAACCAATGAGACGAAACGCAAACATTTTATCTCGAATGATGATTGGCCGGGTTCAATGAATTCGTTGGTGAGGTGAAAAATATATTCTTTAAAATTTACGAAAACTATGATAAATCGACTTTCATCATCAGCAGCCTACTCTAGTCCACTGCTGGACATAGGCCTCTCCCAGGGTGCGCCATTGAGCCCGATCTTCGGCTCTTCTCATCCAGTCGCTGCCAACCACCTTACGCAGATCGTCGCTACCATGGCCGCCACCGTGACCAGGAATAGTGGGGCGGCCGGGAACTGGGGGCCGTTTTCTTTTTGCGCTGTCCATAGGAGGTGATGCCATAATCGCCACGCTAGGCCTGCGGGTTGGCGATCGCAGTAGCCGGGTCGCTTGCCCCGATGACGCTGCTGCCCGTCATCGTGCTTCTGGTATTTTGACCCAGCCATAATTTGAGTGGTTATACCGCCACTAGTCGGTCGCCAGGGACTCGTTCGTTAATCGGCAGGATGCACCACGTGCAGGTGAGTTTGACATTTGGAGGTCTAGATGTTGGTGACCCCCCTTACATCCCCCCTTAAATCGACTTTACTTTCTTAAATGTCGATTTTTAAGTCGACCTAAGAAGGAATAGATTATTTCTACACATTTTATTGTAATGTGGTAGGTAGGTAGATATGTGACATGGGCTGCTATACTTAGGAAAAATTTTGAAGGCAGATTTGACAAGGTAAGTGGGATGTGTCACTTTTAGAAAACGTCAAGCAATGAATTAACATTAACCAATTCACACTTGGCTTAGTTCAAACAATTCACACATCGAAGGTTATTCTAACACAACTAGACTACTCCCAGGAGTTATAATAAGGAAATTATTGTAGTGAAGTACAGTGTTTGATGCTGATTGCGTTTCCCGTGTCTACGAAACACGTACGAGTAGGTAGGTGCTATGCGGAAATGAATGAATTGATTGATCGCTTACGTAACTATACAACTTTTAATTTAAACATTTTTAAGTGCTGCACGAAATTTAACGCTTTTTGTGTTATGCGTTTCATATTATGTTGACGAAACCGCAGTGCTCTATATGTTCAAAATGGTTGAAAGAATAAAATATAAATATAAAAATATAAATTCCCGGTCCTTTCTACTAAACGTAGAGTAGAGTCTCCAGCTGCGTTTTACAACTGGACTGTGGAATGAATAAAAGTCCTTGATTGAACCTATAACCCCGCAAATAGTATAGACGTCTATACGAGTTCTCATATACGCCATCATACTCATCGCTCGTTTGCACTGCATGCTTTCACTCGCTATAGTAAATACCCAGCTACTGTGAAACTCTGTTGTCATTTGACACTATCTGATGGCTCATTGTATTCGTTCGCTACAATGCCTCGTATCAGCAGACGATTGGAAGGTCGTGGCTAGGATGTCGGACTCCCATGCGGGGAATCCGAGTTCGTAACCATGTACCAATGAGTTTTTCGGTTTTTTCGAAGGATTTACGTACATTTACTGACTGCTCTAACGGTGAAGAAAAACATCGTGAGGAAACTTGTACACTGAGATAACCAGTGTGTGAAATGGGGAAGGAAATGGCAAACCACCGCGTTAAATCTGCCACGAGAGTCGTTCTATGTGATTAATTCCTTATAATGATCACGACCTTCAGCAATGAGGAATACGACTTAGAAGATGGTTAGGTATAGCTGCTAAGAAGTTATAAAAAGCTCTTGCTGCCAACATATGTCGATTTGGGTGGATTATAATGTAATTGATCAACCAGATGTCGGTCGGTTTGGAAGAAACACCATGATAATCTAACTGATAAGGCAAGACAGCCGTTTACCAAAAATTATAATACGTATCAGCCTTTTGAAGCATATAGGGCCGCCTGTCTGAAAAGGGGCAACCGAGAGCGTGTTGTAAGGGCAGATTAAGATGGTTGTTAAACGAAAAAAAATATTCATGCAGACAGTATCTTTTACATTTTCTCAGATTTCCCTGGCACCCACACCAGGATACCCTGTGTAAAAAAAGATTCAATATAGGTGTATAATATGGGTAATGATATCGATTTCTGTCGTTAATACCTACTTCTATTGCTCCATGTTCTATCTTTAAACTTGACAGATTTTTTTAAACGCACAGCAGGTCCTTATGGTCAAATACAGACCAAGCTCCTAATTTAGCCAGATCAAATATTGTAGACTTAACAGCGAGTTTTCAAATAATTGTTTAGGTATTCAGCGTCATTTCTGTTTAAATTGACGATTATGTCTGTGAGAATAATGTGCGTCATCAATTATATATTATTTTTCCTTATACAGCTTTGCACTGGCCAAGGTCGTTAACCTTGGTGACGAACCTTGTCCACGTCACGGAGATTTAGTCGTGTCGTGTCGTGTAAGACCCTAGCATTATCGATTTAAGCTTCAGTTACCACCGTAATTATATGTCTTTCGAGACTTTCCCATGGCAAAGTAATAGATAGTTTGATGTGTAAATAGCTATTAAGTACCTTCTACGGGTGTTAGGCGGTCGCTAAATTTTCTTTGTTTAGCAACTTATTTCTCTTTTGACCTCACTATCTCACCATTAGGCGAGTTACAAAGAGGCCGAAGATGGAGCACGCGAACTCTTTTAAACACGAGAAATATCAAGGGCGAACTGCATTTACTATATGTTATAATTATGTTTCTTTTTCTAATTTTGATGTTATTTTTTAGTCCATAGCATTATAATTTTTCCGAAATGTAATGTGTTTCTTAAAAGGTCCTTGGTTTCATATTATATTGAAGTAATCGCAGTGCTCTAAATGGTCCAAATGAATAAATATACAAAGCATATACAAATATACAAATTCGGAAGAAGCTACACTATTTATTCATGTAAAGTAGACGACGAGAAACTTGCAAGATTGACTTAAAACGGTTGCTAATTTCACTTACCTACGTCTTTAGGCAAATGAGGTTGACTATTCAGCCACTGCCTCATCTCTCCCACTTGTAACTTTAAATCTTCTGGAACCTTCGTTTCCGCCATAGTTTTGGCGCCAACTGTAACAATAACAATTTTCATTTTTACTGACAATAACCAACGACGGTAATAAAATACTTATCTTAATCGCTTTTTACGTGCTTCACTGCACGATTTTTGTTATATAATGTAATTTCCCTGGATATTCATAAAACGAGGGTTTTGTAAATAATTTATAAGCAAGAAAAAAAATCCTTGCTAAGGAAAGTTGACATTATGTAGATTTGATCGTTGTTTTGGTCATTACAACAATATTATATTCTATCTAGCACGACAGTATTGTTTGTTTATATTATTCTGAGCTAGTCGTCTCCTGTTTTAGTCCTCCTCACCCCACACAATTACGTAATATGAACATAAATCGCTAATTTCCGTTGTAAAGGTAACCACTGCTCATCATACTGAATGAAAAACTGTTTAAAAATGAAAGTCATTGTAAAATAGATACTTATGAAGGTTACTTTCAAGGCAATACAATGGAATGAGCTTCAATGCCTTACAGAATGGTTTCTTATCGTTGCATACTATTTTTGAAAGGTAGGATTAGCTAACAATTAATCTACTACCCACCAAAAATCATTTCGATTCACCTGAAAATTAATTGCGACCCTGGATTTCAGGGATATTCAGATTTTATTAAGGATTCCATGCGTAACGAATGACCAAGCGAGCTGATGACTGATATTAATATCTGCTGTTTACTGTCATTGAGGTCAGGCAGGTTTCAAATGAGGTTTCAGAAGAGCGTCGATGGCGTAGACGCTTCAATACCATAAAATGCCATTAAACCAATAAATTGTTCGGATTTTTATGAAGACTTATGTACATTTATCGACTGCTCTAACGGTGAAGAAAACATCGTGAGGAAACCTGCAAGAAAACTGAAGAAAAAAAAAGTGTGTGTAAAAAATGTGATATCCGCCAATAAGCACTGAGCCTTCTCAATAGAAGGCATGGCTGATGATGATGATGATGAGGTTACAAATGACAAATGTCCATGTTCTTCTTCTTCAAAGTCGTATTCCTCATTGCTGAGGGTCGTGATCATTCTAAGGAATTAATCACATAGAACGACTCTCGTGGCAAATTTAATGGGGTGGATTGACATTGCCTTCCTCATTTCACTCACTGGTTATCTCAGTGTACAGGTTTCCACACGATGTTTTCCTTCACCGTCAGTCGGTAAATGTACGCAAGTCCTTCGATAAAACCGAAAAACTCATTGGTATTTGACATTGCATGGTTTCGAACTCGGGCCTCCCGCATGGGAGTCCGACGTCCTAGCCACGACTCCACCGACGCTCACAAATGCTCACAAATGGTCATGTTATGGTGAGAAAAATAAGCTATGTCGAAGGTTTCAACCATTGTTTTACATATTATTCACCTGGTGATACGTCGTTGCATTCCAATTCTTGAGTAGATCGTTTTCGCCAACACATGTCGATGTTTGAACGAATGTTTAACTTAGGTAGGTACCTATTCTAATGATTATGTATGAACCCTTACACTGAGTTGATATGAGGAGACATTTTGTCAGAAGACAACTTAGACATTCGCTGAAGAGGTCATACAAACTAACACACCCATCCGTCGAATACAGCTCTTAGCTGGAGTCCTGAAGGGCGAAGGGACGTCTAAGAAGACATGGCAACGGTCCGTAGTGTACGGTCAGCCTAGGTAAAGTGGTTTATCAGTTTTGACAAAACAACTAGGTTGATACTTGGGATCATTCAAAAAGATCCATGATTATTACGTAATTGGTTGACTGTACCTAAGCCTTGTAGTTAAAGACATTCAACCTTAAAGGTTGTACCTACCTATTAGGATGGTAAATAAACCGAACCAATTATTTGGCCGATCGCACAAAAGGAGGCCGAGGTTCACAGCATGAACTGGCAAGATCATCGCGCAAGACTTTAATGTGCAAAAGATATGTGCTCTATAATGTGCAAAAGACATTCAACCTTAGGATGGTAACCAATTATTTGGCCGACTTTGTTGTGATCCCTATGTCCCTGATGAGGAAGCCATCATCATTAGTTTACTATTACATCGATGACGACAGATTGATGTTATAAAATGACCTAGTGTAGTAAGATACGCCCATACTCCGATAACAGGTTTAGTACCCCAGTACTTAGAGCTGATAACAGTTTTGATGATATAGCAAGCTGTTATAGCACACGAGTCAACTTCGGAACGTGGAGCAAAGATATATGAAATCGTTTGTTTCTATTTCGTGAGACAGGAACCAAAGGTTATTTCTGAAACAATTCTTAAATTTAAAATATCATATGTATGTGAGGTTTGTTTCCTTCACTATGGAAAATACACTTGTTATAAGTAAATTATTATTGCTGATATTTATGTCTGATTCTGGTGTTTAAATAGTGCGAAGATTGGCGAATGTCCAACGGCCAAATTACAAGGAAGGAAAACTACATACACGTTTTTACTTATTTCAAGAAAAACTCACGACAAGAACACTATATCCAAGTAAATACCTATACACAACTTAATGGATCAGAGAGAAAGTAATCACAGATATTCAATTCTCAGAAGTCAAAGGAAGAGTAGTTTATAATGAAAAGACTCTATTGGGACCAATGAGGTTAGAGTTAAAGTTAAAAATCACAATAAACATTTTGTTGGGACAAATGTATGAGAAAAGTTTTGTAATTTTTTACTTTTTTAACCCTCTAACCTCATTGGTCTCATAGAGCCTTCTCATCCTTATAAGAAACATGATCGTTTGACACCATAGAAAGAAAACATAAGAACTGCCCTTTTTCCCTACAAAATGTATGGGAAGCTTTTTGTGATTTCTGACTTTTCTAGTAGATACTCTAACCTCAGTTGGTCCCATTGAGTCTGTTAATCCTTATAAGAAAACGGGATCTATTAACACCATAAAAAGAGAACGTGAGAATTGTCCTTTATCTTGCTGACTCTACCATTTTTTCAAAATCTGTGAATAAAGTTGTAAATAACTCCAAAAGTTAGGGTAGGTCTCTTAAGAACGTTTTTCTGTAGCTACAACGGTTCAAGTAGCTGCCTTTATTGCCCCATCTCAAATTTCCACCTGTATAGTGACAAACACCTTATATGAGTAACCCTCTTTAGCTGAAAAAGAGTAAACTTGGTTGGATGACGAATAATAAAACAAATAAAAGACAATATAGATTAATTAAATAAATAAGAGGTGTGTCAGGTAGAATTAGTCAAAAGTGAGGTCAGAATTAAAGACTCTTCATTATCTCTGCCTATCCAACCTACCTATACAAAGGTAATATGTACGTACCTATAGCGTAAATATAATATACCTAGGTACCTATGCGGATGTATCAGTCACGTAGGTACCTAAAGGCTCGAGATAATACCTATTCATTAAACCATTTAAATAACTACGTCAACAAACCGCCACAGACCTAACCAAACTTAACAAAAAAGCCAGACCGGTTTGTTTTTATTTGGATATTACACACAGATAAGCCAATAAAATATTATAGTTCTTACTTAGTCATAAATCTACAAACATAGACATAATATGATGGAAATCATTAAATAAATAAATATTTAAAGAAACTTACTTTCGACGTTAGACCTCACTTCTGTAAATTGTTATGGTTAAATTTATTATCGGAACAGAAATGAAACCGGTTTTCATACGGACACGTCGGAGGAGATCCGCGAACAGTTGATTACTGCGCTGCGCTGGCGCTGATGCGATGTGGGCGAACGAACGAACCAAAACGTGAAAAGTTATATTTGAGTCGCAGGCGCAAGGGGCAAGAGTCTGTCTAACTTCTTCGATCAAAAATTGATGTACCTACCTACTGAATAATATAATCGTACTATACTCGTATACTGCTTTTTTTTCTACAGTGGTACTTCAGATTACCAACAAAGTTAAACATTATTCTATTTCCGATTATTTCTAAGACTGCGTATTATTTTTTTATTATTAAATAAGGAGAGCAGACGAGCAAACGGGCCACCTGATGTTAAGTGGTCACCATCGCCCTTCACTGTATTAATATTAGAGCGTTTTTGATGCGCTGCTAACCTTGAGACTTAAGATGGATTGCCTCATATGCCGGAAATTAGATTATAAATAATAGAGTCGAAAAACTGGTGGTCTACGATTTATAAAAATAGATTTTTTGTCACCTCTATCGTAAATTATACCTACTTAGATGCACATTCCAAAAGTGTGGAGAAGATATGCTTAACATGCCTAATTGTGGTATCTAGGCGTAGGTATAATAAATATGAAAATAAGTGTTCATAAGTAGCAAGAAGCATTAAGAGGATTTCTTTAGTTATGTTTTAAATGAAAAATATAGGTAGCATACGAGTAAGAATTACTTATTTCGAATTGTGCCTAATAAAAATTGTAAGCAGTTCTGTTCCTTGATTAATTTGCCTGCTATTTTATTCATGGAGTCGAAAAAATTGATTGGGGAATACTCTACAAATAGTCTACCTACGATTTATAAAAAATATGGATTTTTTATCACGTCTATTGTAAATTATATCTACTTTTATAAATGAATAAATTACCTATATAATCGTAGATAATAGTAGATATAAATCGACATATTTTATTCTTCTCTACTTACAACGTTGTATTATGAACGTCCTCTATCACAAAATAATTGAATCTTAACTAAGCCTTAATATTCGTATAACATTAATTAATAGTCGTTAATAGTCGTATAATATTTCAACTGATTTTTGTACTTTTTCAGAAAACATTGTCATGTTATGTGCGCATATTATTTGACTACATTCTAGATTATAATTATCGATATAAACATACAGATAATTTAATGAATGTAAGTAATCTATTTGCGTTTTAATAAATTTTTTTATTTTTTTATAATAGCCTATAGGCTGTCCCACTGCTGGGCAAAGGCCTCCCCTCCTACTTTCCATTTTTAATAAATATAATAGAAATAATATAAAACGAGTCAAACATCACACATTCACCTACTCGTAGGTACCTACCAAACCAAGTCAATTATAGGTATACCTATACCTACTTCACTTTATTTCAGAATTTTACAAAATAATTGTTCAGTAGCTCATAATTATTATTTCTACATGTATCTACTTTGATCAAGGAAGTTACATACCAAGTACATACGTAGGTAGTACTTACTAATTTCATGACTTTGGTAAGGTGAAGCATAATGAAAGGCATAAACTTATTTCATAACCAAATAATATTTAATTTCAGATCATTTTCATTCCTGCATTCACCACAGATGTCCTGTCCACTTAAGGCCTAAAGGCACTTGCGCTGCGCTGCACTGCGCGGCAGATTATTCTTTATAATATGAATTTGTATGGAGCTGAACGCACGGGTGCGGGGGGAAGCAACCTCCGTGTTTTGAACTTTGACGTGCTGGCAGGCATAGATTTCTACCCTGACCAGATAGTTAACTGTCATTATAAGTAACAAGGAGATTAAATCTTATCGCCTTAAAAACTGAACAGTCACGTTACAGACGTGTTTGCAGTTGCCGCGCAGTGCAGCGCAGCGCAAGTGCGTTCAGAACTGCCACTGCAGTTGCAGTTACGTGCCGCGCCGCGCAGGACACTATAGTACTGGCAATACCCGGCAATTTTACTATTTTAAACTTTTAATACAAATCTGTAGATAACTATTTTAATTCAGGTCTGATGCTGCCTACTTATTGTGTACCCTGTTCTATTCCCTGTTCAAAGATTATTATAATGTAACTGCTCCCTGTTCACTGCTGTAGGAACGATATTTAACGCTGTGCTAGTCGATGGTCAGATTTGTGAAAGCTAGGTCATCGGAGTCCTTCTTGTTTTTGGATATCTTGTCCGTAGCTGCCCACAGGTTAGGGGTTATCAGACGCTCTCTGTACAAAAACGGTAGATAATTAATCAATGGTTCAAAAAATATACATATTAAATCAGTGTACCTACAAAGTAATGACTATTTTACCGACAACGTGTTTATTACCCCAAACTGAAACTGATAAAAAGCTATCACAACCTCTTTCGTTTAATAACCGATCCTGCCAGTTGGCTTGAAATAATAAAGAGTAAAAACCTTTAAACTTAGGTATACTAAATGACTCATTCATCAGCCTATTAATGTCCCCGCTGTTGGGGCACAGGCCGCCGCTTGCACAAGGGGGCACGGGCCATGATCCACCGAGCGGGCCCTGTGCTGTGCGGTGGATTTCACATGCTTTCGGAACCTTTTAATTTCCTCTGACGTGCAGGTTTCCTCACGATGTTTTCCTTCACCGTTAGAGCAATCGGTAAATGTACGTAAGTCTTCGAAAAAATCCGAAAAACTCATTGATACATGGCATTGCATGGTTTCGAAAACGGACCACCCGCATGGGAGTCCGGCGTCCTAGCCACTAGACCACGCTCATGCATGACTCATCAATGTTGCATTATTCACGTATACTTAACCCTGACCAGGAACAAAAAAAAACTCGTCATATTGCGGATTTAGATGGTAGGTACTATTTTATTCACAGCGAACTCCTTATCACAGATTTTATAAAACTACCAATAGCCTTTTAAATTGACAGGGTTTTTTAATTTCCGGTCGGGGGTATAAAGTATTATAAGAAGTCATCATAAAAAATGGAACTCTATTCTCTTTTATCCGTAGGAAAGAACGGTTTTCTAATGAAATACCTGCCTACATATTAAACAAAACCTAAGTAGTGCTGAAGTATGACCAGCTTATGAGTTTTACATGCAGAAATAATGAAAGAGTCGCCACATCAATCGCAGTTATAAGTAGGTATACCCTGACCAGGACTTTAAAAACCGTCGTCATATTGCGGAATTATAAATGGTATTTCCCTACTATTTTTTATTTAACTTATAAAAAACTACTGGTCAGGGTATAAATGCAACTTTTAAAATTATATTAAATAAATTCTATTGTACCTATGTTTCATAATGACTTTTAGAACTTCCTTGTTATGTTCCTCCATGGTGCCTTTGGTGCCTCCATAGTCCTGGGGTAGGTCTTCCTTGTCTAGGAACTTATATAAGGTCTCAGACTTCGGTGTATGGAAATGGATCTAGGAAAAAGATCAATTTAATCATAAGGGTCGATTCTACCGAATTGCTAAACCTATGCCTAAAATAAATGAAAATTGTTACACTCACCCATACATTACAATACAATATAATATTGTGTACTGTTTTGCAATTATTTTTAGCGAGTACCTACCTAACAGTAGGTATGCAAATTTTATTTAATTTCACACACAGAAGACATAAACAAGACTAGGTACTTAGAATACTCACTAACCAATTCTATGATCTCCTGTTTAAGGAAGGGCTTCATAAGTCCGAACAGCTTGTCTACGAATGGCGGCGCGTTCACTATGTGCATTTGCTTCAGTCGAATCGGCATGGCATCCTGGAAATAATTAGAGAGGTCATCGAGGTGAATCAAATTCCTTTAGTACCTAATCTATCCTATCCTTTAGTACCTATCTACGAATTGGATAGATTTCTAGATTCTAAGGGTCACTAGTCACCACATCGTGAAAGTTTCTAAACTCTGAACTTTTGCACAAGTAGGATTATTGTATTATATTTGTTTTGACAATAACTCTTGGATTCAGTTTTTTTTTTATTTATGTGACATGGATTTTACTTACTTACTTACTCCGGTGGCGCAGCGACCCGAAGTGGATCTTAGCCTCCGATACCAAAGAGCGCCATGACATGGATTTTAATAAAAAAATAATTAATTTTAATTTCTTTTTTATAACGTGCTTAGATAAGATTGACACTGAAAGAGATTTTTTTGCATGTAAATATTCAAACACAATTATTAATTGTTTATGAATAAATGATATGATAATAGTACCTAACTCTGTTTGATAAAAGGGACCGTTTAGTACAAAAGGTCAAGGAGTTTTGAAACTTAGCATGATGTGGTGACCTTTAGCATACATAAACTTAAGTTCGGAAACTTCTGTAACCTCCATTCGCTCCGCCATCTTGAAAAAATGGCGCCCAAAATCTATTAAACAGATATCGATTGGTTTATTGCGAATAGTATCTTGACCATTTTTTAAGACTATTGATAACAATACAAAAATTGGCAATAAGTAGACGCCTACCTACATCTGACCAGTGACCACAACATTGTACACAACCAGGTAAGTATGCAGATCCAGCTGTGGCTATGATGATGATGTATCAAGTCCTAACATCCTGGATCACGCCACCAACTGTGAAAACTCATTTCCATGTTACTTTACGTCTACTAACCTCTTGATATTTGGATAGTTTTCTCGCCACTGATACGTTATATTTAGTAAAAAACTTCAGCAGCGATATATCCTTGGCATCTGTCATGACGATATCTGCCTCCTCCAGCTGCGTGTTATCCAGAATCCAGGCGTCCGTCCCAAGAAGGAAAAGCTTGGCGTCTTGAATGTGGTCAAAGTTGTTTAGGCCAGGGTCGTTCAGTTGAAATATCCAGAGCTTGCGGTTGCCGGATATTTGAAGCTTTGCCAGTTTTCTGGATAAGGTAAATTGATGTTGTGTAAAATTGATTTTGATAATAATACCAAAGATTTACTGCGATATAACTACGTTCTAATCTGAATTCAGCCTAGTTGCGAGAACGGTCCGAAAGTGATCGTGCAGGTTAAGCGACGTTGGCGCGGTCGGTACCAGGATGGGTGACCGCTAGTGGCATATTTCATCTGAGCTCCTCCGTGTCTCGGAGAGCACGTTAAGCAGTCGGTTCCGGTTGTTGTTTTTCGACAGCAGTTGTTACGCCATGTCAGATGCCTAGGGCGGCCTGAACAACTCTGACAAACAGGTTGGCCACTAACCATACGATAAGCAAGCAAGTAAGCATCTGAATTCTGTGATATAACAATAAGTTTATTTGTGCGGTAAAATGACAAAGTATTCATAGTCCATACACCAGTAGGAACTTAAGCATAGGTTATATACTCGTAGAACTTGCCAGTGACAAATAGTACAGATTTTGTTTGAAAATTTGTTATAGTAATATTATTCATATTAAAACGATTGTTTGTACCTAAATATCTCCATTGTTATTTGCGCTAATTGTGTAAGTACGTACTAAACTCTCTTTTTGTGAAATAGACCTTTTAGGTGGTGCAAAATAATTGCCCAAACGCCCAAAAAAATATTTAATTTGAATATCTTTATCAGTGACGAAATAATCGCCAGTATACACAGTACCCTGTATATTTTAAACGTGTATAATTATTATAATGTATCATAGAATATATAACTACCAATGGCGCCCTCTTGACAGGGTTTTTTAGTTCCTGTTCAGGGTATATATTGTACTATGCTACGATTACGTGAAGCACGACCTTGGTTGCGCGACCACGTCAGCAGACCTATACAGCTTGAGTCTGGTCCGGGATACATCACCAGAGCGGCCGCGTGGCGCCCCCGCGTCGTTGAAAATTCTGTTGCCGTGCGCCGCTAGTTCTTTGATGTTCCATTTCTAATAGCAAGAGGAGAATACGTCTTTCGCGGTCCTTATCTAGAGAGATCTGGAACTGACACTACTTTGTCGTATGATGCTTGCTGTATTTCCACGATGCATCGTAGTTTCCACGACATCACAACTGAGCTCTAGACGGCACGTTGCGGCGCCCACGGTGCCGTAACGTGCTGATGTATCCCGATCCTCACTTGTCACTAACACAATGCTCATGGTCTTCTGTACTTGAGGAGACAAAGGGTCGCGGTTGTTGATCAGCTCTGGAGACGAGCCCCGTATGGTGAAGAACAGCTCGGCTGCGGTCTTCGCCTTCTCCAGGTCATAGTAGCAGCTGTGGATGAACCGTGTCAGTAACAGGTCATCTGGAAGGTTATGAGTGGAACGTTAAATGTGGACCCGCATTCTCCATCGTCGATCTCATCGTCGCTTACTATCAGGCGAGATCGGGGTCAAGTGGGTTTAGCGGTAAATTAAAAAAACATTTACAATAAACACTATGAATGCAAGAATAACTAGAATCAGCTAATAACATATAATATGTATAACATTTTTTCCATGTCAGATTTTTACGATAATCTATTTTTTGAAAATCTGAGGTGGTAGGTATTTGATCTGGTGTAAGGCAGTCGCTATATTTTATTTGTTGTTCAGTGGAAGACACATCAAGCTTATATACCCTAAGTTTAATCATGTATGATGCAATGTTGAATAAATGTGTTTTCTTTCTTTCTTTCTTTGGTACTTTGTAGCTTTAACTTAATTTTTTTTGTTCCTATCGCCAAGTAATATACTGCAAGGGATATAATGAGAACGGATTGATGACAGGCCCGCAGCCAGGATCAGCGGTCGGGGAGGGTTCAAGAGAGTTGATGAGTTTCAGATAGTAGATATAGTAAGTGTAGCGTGTGTGTGTGTGTGTGTGTGTGTGTGTGTGTGTGTGTGTGTGTGTGTGTGTAGTGTGTAGTGTGTAGCATACGCTCACTCATCGCAGCCCAAAAGTGCCTGAATGGCTATGGAAGTTCGCTGTACTGCACCCTGTTTAAGCAATTTCGGGGGAGATATCAACCCCCAAAACCACCCCCTGCCGACGGGCCTGATTGATGACCTGAGATGACCTTTTCGCCCTTATTTACGTTCATATTCAGAAGTAGCTTAGCTTTGCTAGAACTATAGAAAGACATTTGATAAACCTACCGAATGGGATTGAGGTATGTGGTTTAAAATACTTCACTTACCTACGTCTTTAGGCAGATGAGGTTGACTATTCAGCCACTGTCTCATCTCTCCCATTTGTAACTTTAAGTCTTCTGGAACCTTCGCTTCCGCCATAGTTTTGGCGCCAACTGTAACAATAACAATACGCCGAATAATTAAACAGACTTTTGTTGACAGGCTGTTTGCCGTAATTCAGCCAAACTGAATTTAGTCAGACTGAATTAAGTTCTTAAGTCAAGTGTAATAAGTAAGCATGAAGTAAGCTTATTCGTAATAGGAGGGTTTTGTAAGTTTGTTCATCGTAGTTTTGGTCATTACGACAATACCTATGCTATTCTAACACCAAAAATAGAAGAAGTAGAAAGAAATATTATGTATAACAAAAAAAAATAGAAAAAAAGAAGAGAACGGAGTAATCAGGGGCAAAGAATCGAGAAAAAAACACCTATTCTATATTAAGCCCGTCATCTCCTGTTATAGTCCTACCTCACCCCAAACAATGACGTAACAAGAACATAACCCTAAATAAAAAATTTAAGAAACCCCCGACGTACCATTGTAGAGATCCCCTTACTTTTTCCTGGTCATCATCAAGTCCTCAAGGTTCTAGTTGTGGGAAGTTCACCATGGACATAAACATTTGACCTCAAACTCGAACAACCTAACTGTTACCGTTCCAGATATCCCATCATACTCCAACATCCCGAGATCTTAGAACCATACAACCGTCAAAATTAATTCATTCGCGAATCGCGATTCATTTTTCGATTCGATTCGTTTCGTATGATTTTTTTGTTGAATAATGTATAGACTGTCTTAACCTGTTGTATAAATCGATGGAGACACGTACAGTCGACCTCAGGTCAAACTACCCAAAACGTCAAAAATTGAGAATCTGAAATGTATCAATATAGCGCTGGCATAAGGTTGAGATTAAATCGAAGGTTTTGTACACTATAGCTTGAGGTCGACTGTACCTACTCCAGTACCTACTTAGAGCTGTTATCATTATCACTGATAACAGCTTGCTTTATCATCTAAACTGAGTGATAACTTACCTATCAGTATCAGTTTAATTTATAAAGCAATCTGTTAATTAATGCAATCAATATTAACTTCGGAACGTGGGACAAAGATATGTGAATTAACTAGAACCAAATAGCAATAAGTTAAAAAACATAGTTAAAAAGGCGAACTCTGTTCTATTCACAGTGCGGAAATCGTCCCATTACATGACCCCCCAGTTATTCCTAGCAATATATAAAACTTATGTGAGACAAATTTTGGAGTTCGGGTTTAAGATATGGAACCCATACTTTGTGAAAGATATTGGGATCCTAGAAAGAGTCCAAAGAAGAGCCACAAAGCTACCAATGGGTTTCAAGAACCTAGAGTATGAGGAGAGGTTGGAAAGACTGAATTTGCCGACACTGAAACAGCGACGAGATAGAGGCGACCTTAAAGAGACTTACAAAATTCTAAACAATCACTATAACACAGATGAAATGAAAAGTTTCTTTACATTGAACTTGAAAGAGCACTCAAGAAGACACTGCACACAACTAGTGCGGAACACGGCCAAAACACTCCCAAAACATCATCTCCTATTCAACCGGGTAGTCATCCCGTGTAACGGCCTACCTGACCAAGTTGTGAATGCTGAAACTAGTTTAAGAACAGATTAGACAGCCACTTACGAAATGTGAAGAAACAGGCTAACCAGCATTAGCTGCCTGCCTGCTAATCCAATAATAATAATAATAATAAAGTTTCCGGTATTTTATACAGTAAAACGATTCTTGGACTGTAAACAACATATTGCCATACGATTAAGTAAATAAACAACATATGAAAAATGTACCTTGTTTCCTTCACGGAAAAAATAGGCAGGTAGGTAGTTATACTTAGCTACCTACTTGTTATATGTAAAACTCTACCATTCGACTTGCTTGCAAACTTTATTGCGAGTTTTACGAGTGTGATACTACCAGTCGAAAATATCTGAGGACCAGGAAGGCGATTCTCGTAGTGGAATGTCGGATTCGACATTAGTCCTATCTCATTCGCTCACGTTACATGTGTGACGTGTACGTGACAAGACGTTCGTAGCGCTCGACTTTTGTATGTCGTTCCTTCTTCCTGGGTCCTGGAGTAGCGATTATGGTGCGTTCGACATGCAAAAGTCGAAATCGATATTTTATTCCACCTCGTTGTTAACTGACATAGACAAACATGCGTGGGCGTAACACAACACATTCCATAGCCCGTAGCCGCTCGACTTTGCAAGTCGATCGAACATGCCGTAGTCCGTATAGGTACCAGGAGGCCAATTCTCACGGAGTTATATAAATATCACAGTAGATAAATATCAAAAAATGAAATGTAATAAAATGAAATATTTTATTTTCCAGAAGCATTACAGATACATTAAATTATCAGTAATGTCTTCTAATACAATACAATACAAATTAAATACATTAATTTAAATTAAAATTGTTAAGTTAAATTAAATTGAATGAAAATTATAACAATGTCAGTAAATTACAACAAAAGTACAGTAAAACAACAACACAAACATAAATATTTATCCATATTGTCGCCAAGTTATTGGCACATGATAAGTGGCTCATCTCCGATGTAGTGGGCTAGGAATCCATGGAAAACTGAACCATGAACCCAAAAAAATGGCGGATATCAAAGGACGGGACTATCGAGTCCTAGCGATCGACATGCAACGAGTGGTCCTTAGCAATCGATATTTTACGTGATATTTATATAGTCGACATGTGAGACGGGATATTTATCGAGTTCCGATATTATATCCCGTTTTTAAGAATTGGCCTCCTGAACGCTCCGCTCAAGGTTATCTGTATAGTAAAGTAAGTACTTACCTATCTAGGTATATACGTAAATTATTAATGGATAGGAATTCCAAGATTAGATACAACGATCAAGGTAATAGTGGATCAAACAAAATTAAATTCAAATAATGTAAAGGCGGGAAGTTCAGCGACAAAAGTTTAGGAAAGGATGGATACACGTTTTTATTATTAATACGTTATGCAGTCGATCCCGGTTGTCATGTCAGAGGCCTACAGGCGGCTTGAACTTGAACAACTCTGTCAATAGGTTGGCCACTAAGCATACGATAAGCAAGCATGCACGCAACTATGTATTCTTTCAGGAAAAAACCACTACAAGAACTTTTGCTGGATCCAAATAAGCATTATCATACAGTAATACCTAAATATACACTGTTTGGTCTCGTGTTCAATTCTCAGAAGTCAATTAAGTATTAGGTACCGTACCGCTGTATGTTGGAAACAGAAACTTACATTCTTTTATTAGACCTCGCTTCCATATAAGTATAGTATTGCGGTTCTGTGATTATGTACCTATTGTTAACGTAATAAGTACAATTGAAACCGATTTCTGTACGGACACGTCGGAAGAGAACCGCGAATAGTTGTTTACTGCGCTCCCTCGCACAGATAAATGAATACTGAGAGCGTTCTTTAACCAGTTGAAATAATTCACGTTCACAACTGTCAATGTCCCATTACCGCGTTATCAGCTGAAAATCTATCAAACTTCTATTTGACACAAGCAATGGATCATGTACAGCTGTCAACGTGAATAATTTCAACTAGTTTTGGAACGTAGCCTTATTATTTAAGTCGGAAGCGCAAGAGTCTGCCTTGGTGCTTTGCTTGCCTACACTTTGGTCTTTGAAATTTCTTATACATATAGGTATTTAACTAGAGTGGTACATAGGTACCAACAAAGTCTAATTAGGTAGGTACATCTACATACCTATGAAATATAGATTTTCATTCCAACAGAGTTGAGAAGAAAATTCGCTTAGTCATGAACGTGAATCAAAATCGGTATTTACAAGCTATAGCAGATAGCATCAAGGTCATGAAGGAACGAACGCCCGCCCCTAAACTATTTTTTTTCATACATGATCAAGGTGCCTGCATCCAGGTATTACATCAACTTTAATGACTAGCATCTAATTTAGTATTTCATCCCATGCCGTTGATTCCAAACAATTGTTTCCACCTTCGTTCTAGTATCAAACGAAAGAGCTCATCAATGCAATGCATCAGCAAATAAGGGTTTTATTCTATTTCGAATGTGCTTAAAACATGCAAGCATTTCTGTTACTTGATACTTTGCTGGTTAATGTGTTCAGGCGTTTGAAAGGATATGGAGTCGAGTGTAACACTGGATTAATTTCTACAGATTTCTAAAATGTGGATTATTTTTTGTCAATCTACCAAGGAATTTCTATTCTACTGATTCTTTCCATCGTAGAATAAATAAAGTAAGGTCGCAGAAATGCATGAACGCATCCATGAATTATTTTTTCTTAGCAATGTTGCCATTTATTATGTCAAAAACCTACCAATCTGTACCGATCATCATCAAATTGTTAATATGAATTTTATGGATTGGATAGCTGTTATTGTAGATAATTTTAGGTTGTAAATAGTTTACCTAATCTACTGATTAGGTAGGTAGTACATTTATGTATAATATCGAAAATATTTGAAAGGACAATCTACAATTTTCTCAATTGACAACACCAACTGCTGCAAGTTTGCGCATGCGCCGAATGGCGATAATCAGTGACTGTTCTTTGAGTTAGATATTTTATAAATAAGAAATTTTATCGTTAGTCGGTAATATATTTATGTAAACGTGTAATTTGTTCAATTCCTTAGATCATTCCGGTAACAAAATTTCTAAATTGTATCGAAAAAGTGCATGAAGTGTAACATTGGTGGCCATTACAAAATCTAAACTTTTTTATCAGGACAAATGTCCACTTGATGTTTCGGCGACGTTGTGACTAATATCACTGAAAGATAATTAAAAAATCTCATATATAGTGTTCTTACCTGGTATAAAGTTTGGATTCTGCATGTGTTGTGAACTTCAGCATTGAGAATCCTTGCAGTATTTCGAAACCATTGGTGCCGACCGACGATTTTATTGGGGTTGACTTCCCACCAGGAACTGTCAGTTGTTAGAATTTTCCAATTCATTTATTTTATTTTCGACATCAGTAAACAATCTTGATCAGGGCCAATCGCGTGCGATTCGTATTAGTGCGCTTTGGCGTTGGTAGGTATAGTAAAAGTACAAACAGTTAAAAACACCCACATTGCATGTTGTTACTCTTCAATGAGCATAACATTGGCACTGCGACCTCTATTCATTCTCGCTCCCTTTCCGAGTAGATCATCACTTTATAATCAGTAGATATTGGCACTCGCCCCAAGGAGTTATTGTTAAGCAGTAGCAATAGTTCTTGTTTGTCAGAAGCAACGGTCGCCGAAACATTCCTTGCTGAACGTGGAAATTGTGATTGCAGTGTAACAAAAATGATTTTGAGATAAAATTGTAATAGTGCAGCGGTTATAGCGAAAGAACTTAAAAAAATAGCAATAAACGGAAAGTGTAAGTGTTGTGGATTGTGCAGTGCGGCATGGCAGGTGCTCTGAGGCTGTGGTGACATGGGCAGCGCTGCGGCCCCCGCTGACGCCGGGCTCGGGCAGTGACTGTGTGCCGGCCTAGCGCCTGCACAACACGTTTAGTATTATGAACAAGCGAGACAGCAAGGATAAGGAACGTACGAGCGACGACAAGAGAACATCCACGTAAGGACTTTAAATTACTTTTTGTTTTGTTCTCTTACAGTTTTTTCTCAGTGTCTCAATCAAAGGAGACCTACTTCGCAGGGCTCTTTGCATAGTTGTCATAATTCAACCTTACATAACCTATTATATCTGAGTCAGTTCTGCATCCACTAGGTTTCTGTGACACAGTTCATTTTTTAACAAGTCAGAATTTTTCTTATAACACTTTTTCCCTCAGTGCTCAGTCAGCTACACCCGAACCCCTACATTGAATTCTGCACATGGTGCTCTTTATTTAAAAAAGTAAAACATGAATTGTTCTAGCTACATTCAGATGTACTTATAGTAAACTGTAGATAAACAAATATCATCTGGTTAATCTGTTAGGTAAAACCTACGGCTACTTTATTTGAAAGAATTTGTTAACAATTTGTAACAGCGAAGTCATTGACACACAACATATGATGTGCTTAGAAACTATTATGTAGAAAAAGTAAAAGTATAGTAACTAATGGAATAGAATATAATTAACATACTACAGTAATAGTTAATTATAGTTACTAAACCTGTTTCATACAGCTGCATATTTCTGCTGAGCTAATAAAAAATCAGGGTTCCAGGATATAATTCAATGGATATATATCACGATTTATTCTGATATATATATCAAGCAATCTGGGCTGATATATATCAGAACAAACATGTTTTTTCCTCAAAAATTGCTTTTTCGATGGTTGATTCATTATTTGCTGCTTTACAGTAATTGTTTGGCCCTCACTTTCAAAGAACACCAATAGACTGGCGTAAACTATTGGTTATAAATAAGAGAGATCAGGGTGGCTGCAGTGGGAGCACAAAAAAATCCATTAATATGTGTGAACAACTCCTGACACTGAGCAAGTTTTTATTCTAGTTTTGGTCTGGCAAATAAATTAGTGAAGGAGTAGTGAAATAAATAGCTACTATTAAACACCTTAATCAGATGTCAACAAAGAAAAGCAGCCTGAATTGGATATTGAGTTGATCTGATAGATAGATTCACATTGTTGACTTTTGTGATTCTGATTATTTAATATCTCAATTGGTTGCCTACTTACTAAATAGTATATGTGATTGAAATTGTAACTACCTATTTCAATATTTTCTGTGGTTTTAAAAATTTATAAAAATTATTAAAACATATCATCTTGTTTTTTATATGAGTAGTTCCCATTTGACCCGGTGTCTATGATCCGGTATTCCCGTTTGATCCTGTGGCATTTTTAATTCCCATTTGATCCAGTCTCTGTCAAAGTACAGTCGGGGAAAGAAATTCACGTTTATTTTCTCTTTGATAATATTAATGTATTCCTATAAAATCAACAAATGGAGCACAGTAACATAAAATACAACGAATATGTTTATTAAAGTGAAAATAAGGTTTTAGAAATCATTTTTTTTATAAATATCATATAAATCGATATTTTCGAACACTGATAAAAATTTACTCCCATAGAAATCTAGAAAATCTAGTAGTCCTTTGTAAGCGGACTCATTGTGTTTAAAATTTGAAATTAAAATCTTACATATTATAACAACTCAATAAGGTACTTATTTTATGTGTTTATTGCTTTGTCATATTTATTAACAAGTTAACTGTCTTTTGCCTTATTACGGTCAAAGTGTCATTAAGGAAGCGAAAAGAGCAGTAATTGTCATAATGCAACCTAACATAACCTACTATATCCGAGTTGGTTCCGCATCCACTAGGTTACTGTGACACAGTTATTTTTTTAACAAGTCGAAATTCCTCAAACACATTTTATCTCAGGGCCTCCCCTGGCGACTCCATCACCCTTATTAGGCTATTTGTATTTTTTAATGCATAATACAGAGGTACCGACATAAGCATGCTATTAACATGTTCACTGCATGAAATTCAAATTGTACATTTACACTTTCACTTGCATTATTTAAAGAAATGAGCATAATATATTTTAATAACTTTACTTTTGACTCACTCATTTTATAATCTACATACAGATTTTATTATAAAACAGCTTACCTTTTACCTTTTGACTTAACATATTTTCTGAAAATGTTATTATCCTATTGAATAAATAAAAATGGGGTTAGATAACCTATTTTCCAGTGAAAGTCATATTCAAGTTGGTGCAATGTTTCTTGCGTATTAGGCAGAACAATATTAACCTCTGTTGATAAATATAGATTATAAATAATTTAAATCTTTCTTTTTTATCACATGGGTAATCTACACTTTTGTTAGGGAAATAGGTAGTGTTGTTTGTTAATAATTTCTACTTACCTCATTTGCTAATCGGTAGGAAAATATCCAATATTTTATTTATGTCATTATGTCATCTGTGCCAGGGACCGCGGAAGTACTTCATTTTTAGTATCAAGTATAATCTCGGCTGTTTTTGAAAGGAGAACCCTAAGAATTTCATTTGAAATCATTTATTTAAGAAAAAAAAACCTTTGTGAAGTAACAGCACAAAGAATCCTACTTTACTGGGTGGCAAAGATTAATTTTGGGGGATGGGCATTTGACCCCCTCTGCCCCCCGCTTCCGTGGTCCCTCCCTGATCTGTGCTGTAGTAAATAATGCTTCCAATCCAATAATATACTATAGCCACTTACTGTCAGTGAATCACGACTGTAAACATCTTATAGCTTCACACAATGCTCTTGATAACACTCCATAATAAAAACATACTTATCATTCATTATGATACAAATTCTCTTCAATATACAGATATTGGATTGCTTTATTTTATTCTGTAGCTATAGAACTACCATTATACCAAGAATTTAGATAAACATTACTTTTTACTACAAAAATGTTGTTAAAATGCTATAATTGTTCGACTAACTTCACAGTTTATGTATTGTCATTTAATTAGTGACAATATTGATGAAGTTATGTGAGAAATCAGGACTGCTCAGGGGATGTCATGAAATTTGACAAGTGATTGTGTGTACATCAATTGGTGACTAATATTATCCATCCATCAATAATGCATAACGGAGCAGGTAGCTGCTTATGCATTCATTACCCCTCTTGCAATGCATAGAAAATTGTAAGTATGCAAGTTCATACATAACCTATAAGTAAACAATCACTTTTACTAAAAATAGTTAGTCAATGACAGTGATTTTTCTTCTTTCTCGTAATATATGGCACAAGACAAGACTATTCGGTACATCTTCTCGCTTTTCTGATGAAATCCAGCTTAAAACAATGTGTGTACAAGGTCAAATTACTGTATAAACTTCGATACATGTTTTTACGTGATTTAAATATAGCACCAATTTGTTATCTTTAACATTAAAGTCAGCTTCCAATCAAACTGAGACCCAATTGTCTCTGTAAACAAAACCTTAGATCACTTTTATACCAAAGTTACATAGTATAATAATATCAATCAACCAAATAGTAATTTTTAATCATTTAATATATATTGTATATTTTTCTGTACACTGGAATTAAGACCATGTGGTTTTCAGCCTCAGCAGTTGGAGATATAATGGTTTTGTGCTATACTTTTGGTGGCTGGAAGTGCAGCATAACTTTCACTTTTAGACTCAATGCCAATAACGGTCAGTATGATTCACTGCCAGCCAATGTACAGAGAGAGACTGTCAGGGCATGCATCATTTTCAGATTGTTGTTGAAAATATTGTTTAATATTTTTGGGTCATTTCATTTTTGTATCTTTTTAGGTAGTAACGTGGGTTTATACTTAATTTAAAACTATACATGTAGGTATGTTGGTATTTCAATTTGACATCCTGAAAAAGAAAATTACAACTTGGAAAAGAGCTAAGTTGGTCTTATGTTTGATTTATGTTCAATGGACCGTAAGGTTTTGGCCTTTGATTTTTATCTTGGATGGACATCAATTCTTCAGCTTTATTCTTCTTTGACAACACAAATACATATCATCCAGTCCTATTAAAGTTTGTTTTTTTCCTTAAAAATAGGTAGATTTGAATAATCCCATGGTGTGTTTTAAAAATATTTATTTTTAATAACCTATCTGTATGTACTGTATGTATGTGGCTTGGTTATTAAATTAGTAAAATAACTAATCTTTTCAAGATTAGGCTAACAACATTAATAGACTTCAGTGCTTGTGTTTGTACTAACAAGATTATGGATTGAACATGTGATTACTCTTAATTCCCTTAAACAGCTTATGTTACAGCTTATTCCAATCAAACTTGTTGTCATGTGGCGATGTTATGGAACTATATTAAATGTCATTAGTTAATTACATTGTCTTTTAAAATATATATAATATAATTACCGATGTAAAATCTGATAAAATAAACAAAGAAGTAAGAAAAAAACCGGCCACGTACGAGTCGGGCCTCGCCATATATGTAGGGAACCGTACTATTTATAAGGACGATTTGTAATTTTTATTGAGCGAAAAAAGCTTTTGCATATTTTACTCACAAGTTCAGTCACAAACTTACAAACTATTACACATGTATCAAGTTTTAGTATTTGTTGTTTAAATAGAGGATATGACCAATATTGTAACAAACTTTCAAGTTCTTAGATAATACCGTTTATGAGGTAGACGTGGTAATAAAAGTGGTTTAACTGACAGCATGGGACACCCTCATAAAAACTATTGAATTTTACAACATTTTAAAGTCTATATTCGGATTTAGGTCAAGGTAATACATATTATGTAAATTTTGAAGATTATATTTTATTCCGTTTAGGCGTTAGATCCGGCTGACAGACGGAGGGACAGCAATAAGGGCTCTGTTTTTCTTACCTGTAATCACAGTTTCATTGGGACATCTGATCTGTTGAAAACTAGGAAGATAGTTATATATACGTACTTACATGATAAATTATTGATTTCTTAGGAAGATAGCACATCTCAATAGTCAGTTTGTTTTAGATAATATATAAATATCCAAAATTGGAAATAAGCTTCATGCGTTTGTTCGTTACCCTGGACTATACATTAGGTAATAACAATAAAGAACCAGTACTTGTGGTCAGGATTTTTTTATAAAGGTGTGTGCACACTTGCAGCGTGACCGGTGCGGTGGGCGGGCGGGGCGGCGTCGGCGGCAGCAGCGCCATGCACACATCCCGGCATTCCGTCACCTCGTCCTCGGGCGTTCTTATGGTCGGGCCCAACTTCCGTGTCGGCAAGAAGATCGGCTGCGGTAACTTCGGTGAACTCAGGCTCGGTAAGAACTCTCTTATTTTTTATTATTAGACCTTCAACACAAAATATATAGAGATTCAGATGGTCCGCTCAATATAAACGCGCGATATTGGCGCACGCACATGCGGGCGGTGTACAATCAATCTCAAATCGAATCAGACTAACTCAGTTGCGAAATGCACGCACTGTGGCGCGATTGAGTGGTAGGCGTTATTTTTTGTACTTAAAATGAAGGATCATGGGCGTTGAGTCCAATTCCCCGAATGATAAACACTTTCTTTTAAACTGGGAACTATAGCTGCCCTAGCGTAGCTCTACGGTCGAGTATAGGTGATTAATTAAAAATGCGAACGCCGCGCGGAGCGGACATTCATTATCTACCTATATATTTTGTGCCTTTAAACCCCAGACGTACTTGTGACGCTAAACGGACAGGACACATGGTTATATGTGATGGCCGGTGGACCAAAGCCATCTTGTAATCGCTTTTGAAACTTCAACAGCCAATGCTATTAGTCATCGGTCCACTTGGTCCCTCATAGCGCTTCCAGGGTTTCAGGGTTTAAAACGTTGTAAAAAAAAGTTGTAGTAAAAGTATTTTAGACCGCAGGCGGGTCTAAAATACTTTTTTTACAACTAATATCGCGTTTGACCCCCAACCTGGTCCTGGTATACGTAAGTAACGATGAAGCCGAAGATGGAGCACACAGGCTTAGGAAGTACTGGCTCTTCTATAAACAGTTTACTTCTCTTCTAAAGTAAAGTAAAATACACTTTATTGCACAAATAGAAAACCACAACAAACAAAAGATAGAAAAAAACTAAAACTTGATGAATAATGCCGGTAACATGATTTCCTCATAATTTCTCTGTAAAAGATGATCATTTATAACCAGAATTGTCTACAAATTATTTATAGGCAAAATACAACTAACTACATCGTTAATTATAATGAAAGAGCTACTTTCGCTTAAGGCTATGTTAATCTCTTGTAGATTAACAACAAACATACGCTGAGGGCATTGTGTTGTTTGCAGTACAGTTAAAAGAATCGTAAAAACCAGTAGATGTTATCGCCACCCGGTTTTATCAGTATCTAGACTTGCTTATTATCCAATCGAAAGACTGATTAGCGGTACTGATTAAACGTCAGCATAGCATCGCGATGGTAATGGCAGAATGTGGAGTCCTTTAAAATAACTCAGGATCAACAAAAATAAAGCTGAGTCAACACACTCTTGCTCATGCTTGTCAGAAACAACGTAGAAACATAATTAGAATTACAAAATGATTACAAATAATGGTTCAGGCAAAGCGGCTTGTACGAAGGGCGGTCCAAAAATTGTTAGTCAACGGCTTGTTATCAATCTCTTTACTTTTATAATCCCTTGGAGGCAAATTTTATTACAAACTGTTTGACCAAATATCACTGGTTGGCGAATTTAGTTATTTTTTTATTATTTGTTAAAAAAACATGTCTGTCATTGTCAAAAAATTGTAATATTTCTTTTATTTTCTATTTGACTACAATTTAATGGACCGCCCTTCGTACTTCCCGACTTAGAATCCGTTTGAGTGTAGAAAGAATGTCTATTTGCTGAACTCGGGAGGGCTCATCCCTCGCACAGAACTAGAAGGCATGACCAAGGAAATTGAGGAATTCGAAGAGTCGTTTCTATCACAGTAATTTAACAAATACCGTTTGGAAAAAATAAAGTTTTGAAAACTGACTTGAAATTTTAGAAATATAAATAACTCACCAATCTCTGATATTTACGTCGCATTACGGGAACTTGGCGTTTGTCACAGTGTCCTACTGAGCTTTTTATTTGTTATTGTTGTGGCTGATTTTTTTTAGTGTAACAGGTCTTAGGACGTCGCCGACGGGATATATTTTCACTTATGTATAAGTAGGTACCAAAAATAAATCGGGTTATTTGTGATTCGTTGAAGACTGACTGACTAGCGACTGTCGTGGTTAGTAAACATCCAACTATAGTAGGGTTCAAACCTTACTTCGCAATTGTATACTATTTTACCGTAGCCCACCAGGGAATAGATAAAAGTGAGAAGTTGTGTGCGCCGCTCACTTTGTTCTATTGCGTCGTCTGTTTCAAATTGCCTCTTATCGTGCCCTGTATTGGCCACATTAGATGTATGTCTAAACATTGTAGATATTATATAACTCCGCCATTCTTTGTAGGTTCAATTTTCTTCAATGAAATTGGTTCAATCAAAATAAAAGCAAGCTTAATTTCTGAAACTACTATACTACAGTCCGCTGATCGAACTCGCAACTGTACAGTATTGCCAAAACAGTAACGAATCTTTAATCTAGATTGTGATATTTTTGAAACACCACTAATCATTTGGTATAGTAATATAGATGACTCTTTTTTAAATGTCTCCCAATGTTAGTTTAGGTTAGTAGCTAGATGATAATGGGCGGATTTTCCGTAGAGTTTTATTTACGACAGACACATAGTGACTCTAACCCTGAATATAAATTGCTAATAATACGAAGTACATAGCAATAATTATTTTTAGGCACATCCATGAACGTAAAACAAAGAGTATTTAGAGAAATTAACTTATAATCTCGTGGGTAGTTTCCAAATGATAAGTTCACCCTTGGATTAGTACCTACTCGTAACGTAGTGATATCGTGTTTAGATAGTAGATTAAGTAAGTTTCACTAGATCATAAAAGGTTAGCTTGATAAGAAAATTGTTAACCACATATGATGATCAGATTTGGACGCGGGTTTTTTATATAACTGAGAATTTTGTCTAGTGTTTAGCCATGTCTGTTAATTAGATCAGAAATTTCCAAGATCATGGAGAATCTTTGATATCAGACAGGATCTCTGGAATGGAAGGTTAGGTGGTTCGAGTTTGAATACAAAAATTTGATGAATGAATGACAAATCTACTGTTTATTATTTTGAAATATAAAAGTTGGGAGCGGAGGGACATCCTGGACCCAAAGGAAAATAACCATTATAGATACTTGGTACATAAGGGGAAACACCTGTCTTCTATACTAATTAAGGTATGTAATTAATAAGATTATGATCAGGGCCAGTGATAAATGGATGAGTCATTTAAATTATATTATATCTGGTATACAATGACGCGCTCCTTTTATAGGTTATAAATTTAATTTCAAATGTCCCTAATACAAAATTCAGCGTAACCTAAAGAGAACAGTGGCTTTAACAAAGCCGTCCAATATAATGGAAGACTTATGAGTCATTCACTGGCTGTCAGTTTTCCGAACCTTGTTTAAAAGAGTCTTAAGTAATCTTCACAAGGCTAACAATAATATTCTAGCCTAGACATTACAACACTGAATCGTTAAAATAACTTGTAAGTTTAACTACGATGTTAGTGATGCAACGTATACTTTTACCGCCACTATTAGCTCTATTATTATTTTAAAAAGTGATTGATACAGGCGAAAGAATATTGTATTGTCTATATTTATTCTGTCCAAATTATCTTTTTCCGAAGATATAAGTACTTTTATTTTATTTTCAGCAGACTAGGGCGATAATTTTATTTATTTTTTCGAGGTTCCGCATATCATGTGGCAAATGTACCTATTTCGAGCCGAACGGGAAAATTATATCACCAATACGAATATTCATTCTTATCTTCGCCGAATTATCAATACCACGTGTACTTAGTTTATTCTTTGCATCACTAGTGAACTAGCTACTAGTGAAGTAGCTACATAAATATGCTGCAAGTCTTTTGAGTGAAATATGGTAGAGGCGGAATTTATAACAAACTTATACTGCAAAGCTGAAATACTAACCGTAAATGACAGAGAACCTATGGCGTTATAGTTTACGTAATCACACAGTTTTAGGTTCACTTTGCGAAAACGGGCTAAAAATATATCTGCTTGGGTCGAATGGACATGGCGGTGAAGAAGTGGAAGGAGTGAGTAGTAGTAGTAGTAAAATGCATGCGAATGGGCGATTATAGACAGATCCATTTTTGTTTTTTTCTGTTTTCATTTTTGTATCGAAACACAACAATCACATAACTTCCTAAAATTGCTTCCTAAACTGATCGATATTCGTAGTGTTTTATAAACAAAAAATTTCGTCGAAGGATACGTCCGCTAAATATTTGATGAGTCAAAGTGGAGTTCAAAAGAACAATGTTTACTAATGCGACCCTCAGCATAGGGCTTGTTTTTAGTGCGGCAGGGTTTCGTATGTCTGGTGTCTTCTATTATATGGCTGCGTATGGATTTGACCGGGAGCTGGTTCTGTGATTTGTACCTCGTTTGTTAACAAAAAACATAGGAATTGAAATTGAAAACGTTTATTTAACACTGTAAATACAAGAATATAGCAAGTACACAATACAGAAGTATACAAAGATTAATACATGCAGCACAGAACATCCGGTGTGGTACATAGATAAATAGAAATGTAATATGACATTGTCTGTCGTACTTACTTGTATTGTTAACTCTAAATTAATTAAACATTTAAGAAACCCCCGACTTACCATTGTGGAGCTCGCCTTACTTTATTCTTATCATCATCAGGTCCTCAAGATTCCAGATAATAACTGTTTAGAAACTTGAACCACCACCACCAAAGATCCCATCTGAGATCAAACATACTCATACAATCTTGGAAACCCCTGATCCAATTTTTATCAGAACAAACAGACAAACGCGTCAAACTTACAAATTAATTTGTAATACTTAGATCAGTGTGCCGAGTGATACGGGATGGGATGGCACTATAATTAAAGTGGCCAGAATTCTAAGGAGGTTTCATGCAACTGGCGTTGTAATAACGGGCTGGTTTCCGTAACTCGACGTCTTCAGCGCCTATTTTGCTTTAAAGAACTGGCCTTTAGTAAGTTACAATTCACAAGTATAGGCTACCGTACTAGGTGCGCCTCGGCTTCACCGTGTCACTGGAAATAATTACATATTCCCGTGCATTAGCCACGTGCGTGGGGCGATTAGGCCGACGCCATACAATATTCACTTTCCAAACTATTGTGATGGTCGCCATTATAATTTAGTGGTGTGGTGGTGACATATGTCGGAATTCTGTGAAATAGCCGAATACTCTAGGGATTTTGGGGTTTATTGGTCGTCAGTAGTGACGATGGTGGATTAAAAGTGTTTATCATGTAATAATGAGTTACGAGATTTGTTGTTGTTGATAAGAAACCTTTTTAAAGAGTAGGTAACGTTCAGGAAAGAACCCCGGGGAATCTGCCCTTCCTTCACACCCTTCCACCAAAGGTGCTCCGGACCCTCAGAGCAATAGTTCTCTCCAGTCTTGGCCAAATTCCTGGGGTATTCGGCTATTTCCCTGCGACATATACATCTGCTTGTTCACTTTTGTTACCTGGCTGGACTGAAAAATCTTTGTAATTACGAGTCTAAAATGGCAACATTAATCTTTTAATTTGTATTGTATCATCATCATCAATATCGGCCTATTAAGGTCCCCACTGTTGGGGCACAGGCCTCCTCTTGCACAAGGGGGGTGCGGGCCATGATCCACCGAGCAGGCCCAGTGCTGATTCGTGGATTTCACACGCCTTCGGAACCTTTTAATTTCCTCTGACATGCAGGTTTCCTTACGATGTTTTCCTTCACCGTTAGAGCAGCCGGTAAATGTACGTAAGTCTTCGAAACATCGGAAAAATTCATTGGTACATGGCATTGCATGGTTTCGAACCCGGACCACAGGAGTCCATAGGAGTCCTAGCCACTAGACCACCGACGCTCGTTGCCCATGTTGCCATTGGCAACGTTTTAGATTTGTAATTACAAATATTGTTGCTTCATGAAATAGGGCCCTGGATATGTTTATGATCGTCGCGTCGTATAATGGCACATAAGGCACTCGATCTAATTCCTTAGTAGCAGATTAGCAGCGCATCGAAAATCCTTTAATAACATTGTTATGTTAGAGGTCTATGGGTGACGTTGACCTCTTACCACAATTTCACGATACCTTATACTGTGCTCTTACCATCAGATGGATAGTATGCTCGTCTGCTCTTACCATCAGATGGATAGTATGCTCGTCTGCTCTCCTTATTTAAAAAAAACATTTTGCTCTTAGCTTTGATAAATGATGGAGGTTTCTCAACAGTTTTATGGTCACTTATGTATGAGGGGAGGTCCAAAAGTCCGCGGAATAGGGGAAGGGAGGTGGTAGGTTCACTCGCTTAGTATCTTATTAATTGGGAACTCATTAGAGGTATATGTCAAGTGCTATTGGAGTCCACTAGCAAAATTCCTTCAGTGTCCCAAAAATTCGGAGTTATAAACTTTCCCGCCGATTCTGACACTTTAAACTTCTTAGGGGGTGGTGTACCCTTCTTATGCCATTGCATTGACTCCTGTTTAGACTCAGGTTAAAAATGATGAACCCAAGTTTTATCCCCAGTAACAATTTTCTTTGGAAAAGGGTGTTACCATAACCGGAGATTAAAATGCAAGATTACTAGAGAAACGGATTTATATAGAAAAATAGTTTCATATTTTTTAAATTTATAACCCCTCCATTCCACGGACTTTTGGACCTCCTCGTACGAGTACTTATAATTTCCGAAGCTTTCCATATAGTCCAATTTATCGATATCGACCGATATTTCAGTATCCTTGTAGGTACCTATCAATAAAACCTTAAGCTGGATATTTATGATCGTTCTTTCTGATTCTGACATATTAATTAACTTTTCAGATTTAACATTAATTATATCCTTAAATATGATACACTAAGCAGATCTTTAAACATGATACACTAAGCTACTAAGGACGTACATGTATTTTAAAGTTACTATTAGTTGCTTATATTGCGTTCCCGGGCCTCACAATGAACACAACATATATATTTTTTTAAATTTATTTATTTCTCAACATAATCTCCAGAAAGGCTAATACATTTATCATAGCGGTGTTCTAATTTAATTAAACCTTAACTTACTACTTAACTAATGCAAGATTGCAAGTGTAAAGGCGCGGTTACACATAGTCGTTGACCGCTTCGGTGACCGCCCTGCGGTGGACGACCTACGGCCACCGACCTCCGTTGTTCACACTTGTTCGTCGGCCGAAGTCGTCTAAAGTCATTCGCTCTATGAAAACTGACTCTAGGTGGTGGCCGCATGCTGTGACCGCCCAGAAAGTCGCTCTACGACTAGATGTAACCGCGCCTTTACGGATGGTCCCATTGACCATCTATAAACAGATTCATTGAGCCTGTAAATCGTCTAAAAAATAATAAAATATGTCTCAAAAGAGCGCTCTACCAAAGTGTTTATCTAATACGTTCGTTCATATCTTCCCGAGTTCCCGACAGACAAAACGCTTATGTTGCAAAACCCAAACACAAGCCAACAAAACAAGATAAAAAAACAAATAAACTAGCTGTCTACATTTGACCTCCAGTTACACTAGCGCCGCAGCGGGAGAAATTGGCGAATATTGCTTGCCATTGCATGCACTTAATAACTTACTCCGCTTATTTCCTTATTAAAAAGCAATATTGGAACCAGTAGTAACGGTATAACCACCTGTCTGACAATGAACGATAACGTTAATAACCGAACTGCTGTTTATGACGTCATCACAATGTAATCTGGAAATCTATAATATCTCACTCAATAGAGGAAATATGCCAATAACTCTTTTCTCGCCGTCAATACTTACGTCAGCAAACACAATAAAGATAACGGAGGAAATGACGAATGTGGAATCAATTTAAAGTATATTACTTACTACGTACATTTACGGTGTGTTACAAGGGAAATAGCGTGTTCATTCATGCCAGTCTTCTTTATTCTCCCAGATTGTTATCTGTCTTTTGGGGAATAGTTTTCCTCTTGTAGAACTGCTGAAAGGTGGATTTCACATTCTTCACTATGTTCTCTGTCATCGTTAGAATAGTTGGTAAATGCCATAGGTCTTTGCAAAAGTTCTAAAACTGATGGATCGAATTCGAACGTCTCATAAGAGTGCGTAACGTCCTTTCATGATAACCACTGATCGGAGTAGGTAGGGCTCTTTCGGGTCAATGTCCTAAAAAGGTTATATTAATATGGATATGATTTCGGGATCCCGTTTTAAGTTATCGAGCAAATGTTGTAAATTACTTTTATAAACCTGGCCCTTACTCGGCGGATTACGATTTTTTTTAAATTGTGAACTTGCGAAGAAGTTAAAACACTACCATAGGTACACTAGCGCCATGAATCTTTAAAAAAAAAATTTCGCCTCCCGGGATTATTGGACATACTTATCCATATTATGACCGTATGTGGCAAGTACCAAAAACAGCTCTACCTACTCCGATCATAGATGATAACATATACAGCCACATACCCTGATCATTTACTGTATCATCCTTATTCCTTAGCACCATTATCTGGTTACATTTATCCTTATAGGGTGCAAGAGCTGGTCATATCTGGACATATCTTTTCCATATCCATATGTTTTGATAATAACCATGATATTAAAACATCTTAATTATATGCGGTTGAGCCAAATGTTGAGAATATTATAATAAAAGTATCATTTCTATTTCTTTCCAGGAAAAAATCTCTACAACAATGAACATGTAGCGATAAAGATGGAGCCTATGAAGTCGAAGGCTCCACAACTACACCTAGAGTACCGATTTTACAAGTTATTAGGCACGCATGGTAAGTTTGTGCACGATTTCTGCTTCACAGCTAAAAATAAACATGTTTAAAATGCTGGAAAAGTTGCATGGACAATTATTTACGATGGTCCACATTT
This sequence comes from Hofmannophila pseudospretella, assembly GCA_947369225.1. Classification (NCBI taxonomy): domain Eukaryota; kingdom Metazoa; phylum Arthropoda; class Insecta; order Lepidoptera; family Oecophoridae; genus Hofmannophila; species Hofmannophila pseudospretella. The sequence goes on from OX376325.1 coordinate 5,720,080, forward strand.
TGTTGTACGATTTTTTTCTTTGTAGTCTTATTCATTGATGATGCTCTAGAATTACTTTCTTGTTAGAGGTCGGGGAGGGGGGATGCCATTGCTCCATTTCGCACACTGGTTTTCATCAGTGCACAGGTTCATCACGGTGTTTTCCTTCACAGTTTAATTAAGCAGTCGGTAAATGTACGCATTCTTCGAAAATTTCTGACTCATTAACTTGCCTGGAATTGAACCCGAAGTCAACGTCCTAGCCACTATACTACCGACGCACCGTTTGACAAGATACGAATTTATTTAACAACAGTTGATTTAATTCATACAACTTTTCCATTAAGAATAGTGCTTAGAAATCTTTAGATCTAGGTTTTGTTTAGTGTCTAAAGTTTAGCCTAGACATCAAACGCAAGCAGTAAAGTTTACACTCAGATAGCGTGTAAACAAACTCAGCATTCTCGCCGGATATGTCCAGGCAACTGTGAGCAAACTAGAGCAGTTTTTTACGATGTCAGTAGAACAATAACGATGACTAGCAGTTTGTACAACGCTGCACTTCACGAAGGATACCGTGGCATCGCTTTAATACTCAGAAACATTGTAAATATGTAATGTCTATTAGAATTGGTAATATTATAGCGTTTTTTAGTTAGTTCAATATTGTTTTCGATTTGGAGGAACCCAGCGTAATTACCGGCACATGTGGCGGTCCATTTAAGTCCTCAAGGTTAGCAGCACATCGAAAACCTATAGTTAATATTAATAACATTAAAGTGAGGTGAGATGTCAATGAGATACGATAAAAAAAGAATAAAACGTAGATTCACAATCTTGAGAACACTTTAAAATAATTCGCCCAAAATGTGGAATTCTGAACTCAGATTCCCAGAATCAAGATTGCGTTTATATTCTTAACAAAATTTACGGAACTTTTCATTCAGCGCTACAACTTTGTTTTGCCGTTCCATAGACGTACAATATTTCTGAGACTGACTGTTCCCTAAAATTGAGTTTTAACCTTTATTGTGACAAGGCCCAAGGCGCAATATCCCCCAAGCATCATCCTCAGAATCCAGTTCGTCTAGCGAAGGTTGGCAGGCATATTGCTCGTACTTAACTTTAGTTTGCGTTAATCTAGTTTTATTACCAAACTGACCATACTGTGCGGCTTTTTATAATAGTGAGCATGTGGCTCACTTAAATATAATTTATAATTGGAATCTAATGTCTTTAAACGTCTATGTGTGGCGAACTGTAGCGTAGTTTAAAATATATTGATAATAAAATTTGCTCAGAGGGCGTGCCAAAAGTTTACTACTTGGGAACATGTGGCGGCCGATACAACGCCATGGTCATGGAGTTGTTAGGGCCCTCGCTCGAGGACCTCTTCGTCCATTGCGGCCGAAGGTTCAGACTGAAGACGGTCCTTATGATTGCTATGCAGCTAGTAAGTGCCAGCAATCGGTATTGGTAGATAGGCGATTGTCTGACACAACACCGTAACCGATATTCTAAATTCTTTCAAGTCGACATCTTACCTAAAAATCTGGTTACGGATCCCGTCTCTTCCATTTGAAATCTCGTTGAGTATTCATTGACTTCAAATAGTGGAGACGCGAAGTTACCGGTGCGTGTCGACTTCTTCGCGAGGGCAACTGCTCGGCTCATTGTCGTTGTCGAGGTCTGCCATTGGCCACGTGCCCTCTAATCGGATTTTATTCAACTTTTTTTTACGTGCATTGCTCTCGCTCTTGAACTTTGGTCATATCGGCTGCAGTGTTGTGTCGTGCAGGTACGATCGAGAGCAATGCTCGTCAGTGGTGTGAGTACTAAAGGTTTATTTTGTCCTCCTCCCTTTCCTTCCTATCCTCACTCCCGTGGGTCCCGTAGCGCCGTCGACAGCGGAAGGTGTTCCCGAGGTGTACTACTTCGGGCCGTGCGGTAAATACAATGCGTTGGTGATGGAACTGCTTGGGCCGTCGCTCGAGGATTTGTTCGATCTGTGCGGCCGCCGGTTTTCTCTAAAGACTGTCTTAATGATCGCTATGCAGTTGGTAAGTTGGATTTTTGCATCGACACGTATATTATTATTGTCGGAAAAAAATTCGGAATTTCTACCTCCAAAACCCTGCCTACGGGCCTGCAAGCTGTACTCTGTGGAACCCTGTCGCAATAACTTGATTCTTTGACATTGAATGTGTCAAAAAAAAACATCGGAATGCACTACACCACTCTGTCCACATATCCTGTTACTTTATTTAGATTATCAGTTTAGAAATAACTTACTCAGTATGCTAATGTAACATCAATATCGTAATAGATAAATCACACGTATGTACTAGGGTTTTTCTTATGTACGCATACTTATACTTAGTTCTTGTTTATTGACCTGTTACTAATGTTTGTTTATTTTTTCAGTTACATCGCATCGAGTATGTCCACACGAGACATCTAATATATCGAGATGTAAAACCAGAGAATTTTTTGATAGGTAGAACAGCAACTAAAAGGGAAAAAATCATCCACATCATTGGTAAGTTCAGCTACTTATTTTGTTAGTAGACTGTTAGAATAGCCAAACTGTAATGGCCGGTTTACATTTCATGATGGGAATTGTACTTGATACACTGGCGAGTACAATATTTGGATCCACTGGCAAGACAGCTTGAAAGCCAAGTTGACCGCCATTGTACTTGACCTGTAAACCGGGCCTAAAGGATGGAGTTTCAAGTAATATTTTCACGGCATCATGATACGCACGTATGACTAAATATTTCTAAAGGAACTCTTTTGACACCATAAAGTAAGTAACGCGTGCTAAACGGGCCCTAATTTATTTCTTCATCCAAGATTGACACATACTAAAACGAAGTGGGTAGGCGAAAGATATGACGTCCGAGAATCTTATGGCATCATCATAAATCGACCTAATAAATTGGGATGAAGTATACGTAATAAATATAAAATATGCATGTTTATTTCACTGCTCCAACCCGATCCCGTGCGTATCACGCAGTTATAAAACGACTTCAATAAGTACTTCACTCAGTACCTCACATACACACTAATATCCTCATTCATACAGACAAACACATTCATACATCACAACACACACTGTTGCTTTCTTCGTCCGTGCAGTCACTGAGGGGCCAGCTGAAAATCAGCGCTGTGGCTTGCCTCAGCATTATGTTGAGCTGGTGTACCCTTTTTGGCACTGTACCACACCAGATGTTCTGTGCTGCATGTATTAAACTTTGTATACTTCTGTATTGTGTTCTATATTCTGGTGTTTACAGCACTAAATAAACGTTTTCAATTTCAATTTTTCAATAATTCTGACTTCCTCGTAGATAATTTATTTATTGAAAAACCATTACAATTTCATAACGGGATATCCCAAATCAAAATTGTAGTTACTTCATTATACTATACATAAACATAAACTACTACTATACATAAACTTATAATTGGGGTAGGTCATAAAAAGATGAAGTTAGAAAACTATAACTTATCATCCTTTAGTTATGGATATGACAATTCAGGAATTTTATCTTATTTCTGACATTATCTAGTTCCCATCATCATAATACTTTACATCTGTGTATAGTCCATTTGACGAGTTGTTAAATATTATAAAAACACCCCATACAGTGTTTCTCACTTTGCTATCAAAGTCTATAGGTACGCTGTCTTCTTTTTCTTAGTCGTATTCCTCTTTGATGAGGGTCGTGATCATTCCATGGAACACTTTCCTAACAGATTGAATGGGGTGGTTTGTCATTGCATTTCCGTTTTCACACACTGGTTATCTCAGTGTGCAGGATTCCTCACGATGTTTTCCTTCACCGTTACTAAAGCGGGGCATTTTTATAATATTAATCAATTCCTAACTGTGATAGTTACGCCCGCACATTCTGTAAGCGATCCTGCGACGTGGGTGGTGGATTCGAGGTGTATGTTTTTCATACAATTAATAAACAGTTGCATTTTGTATGATGTTGGAAGCTCAGATTAAGATAAATTATTATTAAACAATGCGAGTAACTAGCAAGGTAATACAATCCCTACGATAGCGCAAGGTTTGCGGTTGAAACGCTACGCTGTAGGTACAACCTATTTTTGTATAATAATGTCACAACACAAGTAGTTAGTGAAAAATACAGAGATGTGTGATCAGCTGGTGTATATTGTTAACTTTATTTTGACTAGCCTATATTGATGTGTATTGACTAGAGCTAGAAGTGGTCGGGGCAGAATTGTCATATTTATAGTGATAGCATTATCGATAAATGCATACTTATCGATAATTTCTAACATTAAAAATACAATTACCTGAGTGTTTTTTATTTTTTCCCTGAAATGTTTTAAATTAACATTATTTGGGGATAAGTATTTTGTAATACGGAATTTTGGGGTTGAGTAATTCAACTGATCGGTTTTAAATATTTTTGGTATTTTGAATAGTCGGCATTTATTATTATTTTAAATACGAATATTTTGGGCTAAGACATTTTAAATTACGACATTGTGATATGTACCTACCTATTAAATAGCAGTGCTACAACATCGATATCTAGAAAAGTCGATAAAAACAGCATTCAATACCTAACAAATTTTAGATCATGCCCCGACAACTTCTAGCTCTAGTATTGACACTTAGTAAACTGATAGGTAATGTATTTTAAAATCCGTTACATGTAAATACGTCGAAGGTTTTTATAATCCGCTATTTTAATAAGACACAAATTAATATCATATATAAATGAAAATCAGCGCTGCGGCGGTGGCTGGCATCTAGCAATATCGTCACAACTTAATGCTGAGTTAGGGACCCTTTTGCCACATATGCATGTAAACTTACTTTAAGTCATAGTTACTTTTAAATAGTGAAATGTAATTATCGTGTTATGTGTGTATGCAAATAAATTATAATTCATTCATTCATTCAAATAAACAACAATAGGAGAAAACGCCTTTTTGGAATTCATGGAAGTCCCACAAGAATTCAATTCCCAATGTTTCCCTTAAAAGAACTTTCAAACTAAACCAGAAATATATTGTTTTAAATCATGGAAGTCCTACAAGAATTCTTTTCCCAATGTTTCCCTTAAAAGAACTTTCAAACTAAACCAGAAATATATTGTTTTAAATCTGAAACTGTAACCACTGGAAAAGTTAACTGGAGTTTGAAAACTTTAATTAAAGTATTATGTGTGGATTTAATTGTTTTGGATTGGATTTGTAATCTGAGTAGGTATTTTATGATTCTGCATAGGAGATTCTGTAATAGGATATAGATAGATTAATGTGGTTGTTTATTGTTTTCAGATTTTGGTTTGGCCAAAGAATATATAGACTTAGAGACAAACAAACATATCCCATATCGGGAGCACAAGTCACTCACCGGAACCGCGAGATACATGTCCATAAACACACATTTAGGAAAAGGTAAGGTATAATTAAAAACTTTTCAAAATATAGACTAATTTGTATTACCTCTAATCTCTATATGCCCTCACCAGGAACTAAAAAACCCTTGCCATTTTGCGAACACAGATTCTTCTAAGTCGTATTCCTTCTAAGGAATTAATCACATAGAACGACTCTCGTGGCAGATTTAATGGGGTGGTTTGCCATTGCCTTCCCCATTTCGCACATTGGTTATCTCAGTGTGCAGGTTTCCTCACGATGTTTTCCTTCACCGTTAGATCAGTCGGTAAATGTACGTAAGTCCTTCGAAAAAACCGAAAATCTCATTGGTACATGACATTGCATGATTTCGAACTCGGACCCCCCGCATCTCCCGACGACCTAGCCACGACGCCACCGACGCTCTTAATTAACATAGATTATAAAACTACAAATAGCGCCCTCTTGACAGGGTTTTTGTTCCTGGCCGGGTATATCTCTAATTTCGATGGTCACAGTGCATATTAATGCTTGTATATTTATCTTCACAAATTATGTTCCTTGCGAGACCGGCAAAAAGTATGAATCTATGTTGGTTGGTTTTCTTATATATTATTATTATTATTTAATCTATTTACTAAATAACTAAAAATGAAAAAGTAACTGCTGTGGGATCAATTAATCAATCTTCGTTCTCCACTCCTACATGTTTTTATAATACTGCTGTTCACTTAGGTCCCATTTATTTCACACTGTCCCAATCCTTATCACATCCTTAGGAGGTCGCATTTATCATCGTTTGCGATTTTAAATCCTTCTGGATTTAGTAATCGTTGGGGAGGGCGAATCCGAAAAATCCGAATATTTTGATAATTACTACATTATTTGTCTTTAATCCCGTTTGAGAAACATTGTATTTTTGTATTCTTTACTGATTTATTCGAAATCAAATGAATTTTATTTGCAAGAATATACGTCATGTATGAAGCATCTTAAAATTACATAGGTAGTTCCAGCATATTCTACCACATTGTGGTGTTCAATTTATATAATAGATACATACATTTTACAAGAAATTAGAAGAAAAAAAAATGATACAAAATTAATTAACTAATACTCTTTAGATTACGTGTTACATCGATTGGACCTTGTTGTAATGTATATTAAACCTGGATGTTTTAAATTTTCAGAACAGTCAAGACGCGACGACTTAGAGGCTCTCGGGCATATGTTTATGTATTTTTTACGTGGTTCCTTACCCTGGCAGGGTTTAAAAGCTGACACACTCAAAGAAAGATACCAAAAAATTGGTGACACCAAGCGAGCAACACCGATTGAGGTAAATTAACTGTTTGGTTTCCATTTAAGCTTTACATTTTACAGCTCCACTTTGGAAACAGCGCTACTTGAATCGAGTAGCATAGGTGTAAAAATCATTATACAGTGGAAGACACACTGTACTCTGTGGAACCCTGTCGCAGTAAGGTTTTGTTATGATTCCTTGACATGAATGTGTCAAATAAATTAAAGCGAGAAATACTAAACCTAGCTAGTATAATTTTTTGGATTTTTTTATTATTATTTTGGCCTATCAAACTCTAATCTAATCTCGAAATTCTAGACTACCAGAACACTCTGGCCCTTAGAAATCTAGGATTCCAATCGCGGGAAGGGTTAAATTGTTCACCTATAGAGAAGAGGGCGCTACTAGTCTGATATCCGTGGTGTAAACAATGTTTTAAAAACTTCTTTCATACCCAGGTGCTATGCGAGGGCCATCCGGAAGAGCTGGCGACGTACCTGCGCTACGTACGGCGGCTAGACTTCTTCGAAACGCCCGACTACGACCAACTCCGGCGCATGTTCCGCGACCTGTTCGAGCGGCGCGGCTACGTCGACGACGGAGAGTTCGACTGGACCGGCAAGACCATGGTAAACAACTCCTCCGTATCTTGAACACAACTAACACTAAACCGTTCTGTCTTGATTTATTTCTGTACTAACACTGCGCACCAAATCTTACCGGTTCCATTGCTTCTATAGTATCACAAACCTAACAATAGATTATGAATCTATGATTTTTCGTATTGTTCTGCCTCAGTGAAAGCAGGTTTATATGGAGACGGTTACTAACTGCAATCCTATAGAAAACGGGGCAAGTCGGCGCTTACTCTATGGGCATATGACACATATTATTTCGGGCCAGTACTTCCTCTGTATAAACCTGAGTCTAACAGCCACTTGCATGAAGCGTCCTTAGGTCTAGTGACATTCTTGACCTATGACGTAAAATAGGACGGTATATTTTAAAGTAGATGGAATACTCAGGACGCTTCATGCAACTGACGGTATGTGTCAAAAGGAACAGATGATACATTGGTTTTTCACTCAGATCATTTCTTTAGTCTTACACTTTCATGGTTTTGCATAAGTTTTAGCGCAACACAAGTGAACTTACCTAACTTTTAGGCGCCAAAAAACGTATTTTTCGAAAGTTTACGTACTTTCCACATATATGATTGTCTGAAGTTAGTTGCATTACGTTCTTTTGATGTGTGTTAATGTTGATGTTTTCGTTATGTTTAAAAACGCTTTGAACGCTTTCGCTGTGTTAAATCTTATCGCACAAACTCACGGTCTGCTTGTACATAACCTAGAGTTTTGTAAAATAGTACAAAAAATCCTTTTTATTCTACATTCTTGTTTTTCAAATTTTATTTGATACCATTGTTATTATTTATTGAATGTTACATTTTGGTTCATACGCCTTTCATTTTACGGTATTAGATGCTGGATTCTTTGTATCTTCTCCTGACACCAGGAAAACTTTGTAATAAAATTATCAGAAGTTGAACTCATTTGTTTGTCATACTAAACAGCATACTTATGCCTTTAGCTCACTGCAGCGATTTTGAAACGGAATGGGACCTAACCTATAGAAATCTATTTTTCCGTTCTCTCGATTTCGGTCAAAATCGATGTAGTGTGCTAAAAACGTTAGGCTAACACCCTAAAAACGTTAGGCTAACACCTTCCCTACATTCTAGCGAAAATAAATATGCAGAATTAACACATTTTTGCGATTGACCTAAAGTTATGTTATTCTAGTGATGAACTGACAATGAAATGACTATGGTTAGTTATGCATAGTTATTTTAGCATATCCTATACTATTAAAACGATCTGCTTCTTTGACGTTAAGAAAACAAATTATCAAAGGGAACATTTGTACTTGAAGATGGCATTTAGACGTTCAAAATCAGACCTTAGAAACTAGTGATTAAAGGTTTATCATTGTTTGACCACGGTAGCATTATTTTGCCATGGGCTTCGTACCTCATGTCAATTTTTTGGGAAAAAATCGAACCTTTTATTAATATGAGTAGCATCAGCTCGGTTTTAGTTGCGGAAATTAGACTTAACCTACTAGTGTGATGTATGTGCCAAGGTACATTCGTATAATTTCATATCAAATGTGTCAGATTTCCTGTAAATGTGTGGATATGTAATATGAGAAAGGAAAGCTAAATTGTACGTTACAATTTTTTTGTGCTTCTCACTTCATAACTAGAGCTAGAAGTTGTCGGGGCAGAATTGTCATATTTATAGTGATAGCATTATCGATAAATGCATACTTATCGATAATAACAATGTTCCATAGTTAAAATTACAATTACCTGAGTGTTTTTTATTTTCTCATTGAAATGTTTTAAATTAACATTATTTGGGGATAAGTATTTTGTAATACGGAATTTTGGGGTTGAGTAATTCAACGGTTCGGTTTTAAATATTTTTGGTATTTTGAATAGTCGGCATTTTTTATTATTTTAAATTACGACATTTTGATTTTGGACATTGTGATATACCTACCCATTAAATAGCAGTGCTACAACATCGATATCTAGAAAAGTCGATAAAAACACCATTCAATCACTAACAAATATTAGATCGTGCCCCGACAACTTCTAGCTCTATTCATAACATTTAACTTCTCCTATTCGTTTGGTGCGAAGTACTAGGTGGGGGGGTAATGTAATCGATCGCAGCGCTCGCAGTGGCCAAAAACAGAAATTATGTGGGCTCTGTACCTATTTCTGTCAAACAAATCTGTGCAGAAACTGATTTTCGCATTATTTCGCAAACAAAAATGGGACACAATAGTTGTTGTGTTGTAAATTGCAAAAATACTGGAAAAATTAGTAAACACAAGTTTTGTCGATTCCCAATAGCTACTTGGAAATTATAACAACGCAAGAAATAGATAACTGCAGTCAAAAGAAAAAAGTAAGCATCGTAACGCTGATTTTTAATTAAAATCCTTTATTATTAAAATACGCCATTATTTATTGATTTATTTATCGTTCGGTCGTCAGCATCACACAGTCACACCATTATTTTACAAAGGCAAAATATTCTTCAGTCATTCTATGGCTACGTCGTCCAGTAAGTGTAATCTGTCGATTCCTCCTGGTAGACGCCATTAGTTTTTAAAAGACGGGTTGATGATGTCCTCAAGTGAGCTATCCACGCACCTACTTTATAGTCTTTACTTTATTATTTTTATTTTTCAAATAGGCATAAGTTTTTTAGTCATTACATTCAATAGTATTTTTTCATAACTCAATTTTGTACAACAATCAATTTTCCACTTCCTAACCATGCTGTGTTTACACGTTAAGGGTTACGACCTAGCTCATAACTTTATATTGATTTTTCTGTAATTTCTATGGTTGTGTTTACATAATAAATAAATTAAATTAAATTTTAAAAAAATCTTAGAGAATACCTATTACATTAATTCAATTTAATTATTTATGAAGATATTAATTTTATTAGTTCGTTCTGATGAGTTGCCACGGTACACAAAACTTTTATGTAGTGTATCAAAGCAATAATGTGCTTACGTTTACCATTTTGATTATAGACGCAATCACATTGTTCATCTGTGATTACTCGTGCTGTATTCACCTGTAATCAGTTTAACATTTAAATATTGCGTCTATTAAAACTTAATCAAACTGATTTGAGTTCAAACGGAGATTAATTGCTTACCTTTAAAGACGTTTTGTAAGGTGTCAAAGAAATAGATGTTTGATGTCTTATGATGCGGAGCTTGAATTATAGAACTCTGTCCATGTTTTGTTTTCAATTCTTCTACATGTTCAGCAGATACTAACAATTTTCCTTTGGATACAGTTTTTGGTTGGAATATTGTATTGTGACTGACACTCACAAAGCCGGTCTTTATGATTATACTCATTTCGAGCTGAAGACGATATTTAATTTATTACTAGCGATACAGGAACAATTATATGTTTACAATTTTTTAACGAAACCATTAACACAGCCTTATTTTTCTTGTTTTACAACAAAACTACAAATAAACATGAAGTAAACAAATCCTGATGTATCTAAAATAAAACACACTTTTTACATACATTTTACTTACTTCATTTAATTTTACTGAACGGAAACGGTTTCACAAGTCTTTGTCTACACAAATTAGAGCATTTAATATAAATTACATTTAATTTTCAAGTAAAGTAAGTATTATACACTTTATTGCACAAATAGAGAACAACAGACAAAAGATAGAAAAGGAAATAGTGAAGTACAATTAGTATAATTTTCAGGTTTACTGTTTTATCACAATATCTTGACAGACACGTCAGAGCCCACAAAGTTGCGAACGCTAGGCGGCGCTGACGACGAGCACCTAACGAATTGGTCGTAGTTAGAACACGGGTTACTTCTGTAATTTATGTAAAATCGACAATAACGCCTGTCTACGTTTATCGATACTCGATAGCCATCTTATTATTTGCACTATTTTGTCGATTTAATATAATATTCTCCTTACCTTATCTGAATGTATAAAAAAATATTAGTTTGCATATTTATTCGTTCTTTGAAAGTCTGCATGTTGCACTGCTAATCACTTATTTTCAAACGAAAACGCCACAAGTCACACCCACGTATAAATAAGTATTAACTGCATTTAAGTTACATATACATATTTTAATTTGACTTTAATTTTGTTTCACGATTGTTTTTCTTTGGACTGTGAAGTTTACATTTTTTTTATTTTGCTTTTTCGTTAACGGAAGCTAGGATTGTAATCGTAAATGGCTGTTTAATTAATTAACAATTGTTTAAATTAGAATATCCTTAGATTTCCTCGCTATTGTTATAAATTACATACTATTTATTATATTTGTCTAATAAAATTTATCCCCTGATCGTTTGTGTTTTAGTGACGTTTGCTAATACTATTGCTATCGGTAAACAAAAAAATTATAATTCATTTCACATATTTATCTGCCAAAAACTTTTTGTAGATTTACTGATTTTGTATATTACTTATAAGGGTTGTAAAATGACATCTCTCTATCAAATATCATCATAAGAACTTCATATCAGATATTTGATTCCAAAGCACAAGGCTTTATGTGTACGTCATCAGAATATCCAATAAATTATTTGTAAATCTCAAGCAACATACTCGTTATAAAGCACGTCACAATCAGAGTGTAACTGAAAAGGCGACTCAGTATTGATAACCGATATTTTTTCCATGCTACATACATGCTTTTTGAAATTTGCAGTTTTTGTCTTCATATCAAATTACTAATTTGGCAGTGATGCTTATGTGTTTGAAAAGTTCATTAAACAAATTCCTATAATTCAAGTATCGCCACTGAGTCGCCCTGCAAACTAAGTTCCAAGTTGCCAACGCTGTAAGAGGTGCACGCGGCGGTTGAATACATTCCCGGTTATGACGGTGAAACGTCAGCGAAAGAACGGAATAACCAGCAACGTATGTACCATATCGACTACCAACGCCTCTACGTCTGTACGCCTTCTACAGTGTTGGCCCTTAGGCTAGGACTACATGGCCCGGTTCGGTTCGCTCCATCCAATAACGAAGCGCTGATTTCAACTGCGGAACGAAGGTGATTGCTTGCAGGGAACCGAACCGGAGATGGAAACCGCACGCGTGTAGTCCAGCACTTACAGTCTGTACGTATAATTTGATTTCTACAACATGAAAGCTTCAATCACCCGTGTGCCATTAACTGGATGTTGCATGTCGCATGCTTTCCGCTTTTGTGGTGCAGCCCGTGAACATTTATGTCATGCGTATCTTGCGCAACGCGCCGCCCTCCAATGTCGTTAGAAATAAATCCGACAAGGTTAGTGGTGATGGTGTTTATTTCAGGCCCTATAGCCCTAGTCTACACTAATGAATTGCTAGTAATTCGACTAAGGCTTTAACTTAGACCGTATAACTTTCAGATGAGGTGTAGAACTTTTAAATAACGCTGTAGCACTTTCAGCTAGAGGTGTAGATTTTCTAGATTAGGGTGTAGTGTAGAACTTTCAAATGAAGTCGTAGATATTTCAACTATGGGTGTTAAAACAATTAACTACTTTTGAACTTCCAGCTATGGTTGTAGAATTTACGAGGGGTGTAGCACTTTTAGGTATGTTGAATTTCCAACTAAGGTGTAGATATTTCAACTAGGGAGTGATGAACTTCTAGATAGGAACTTTCGCTAAGGGACTAAGTTGGATGGAAGATAGCTTCCTATTTATTGTGAGTTGTGAGTAAATTGGTATTTGTGCTACAGGAGTAGTTTTTGCAAAAATATGTAAGAAGTTTACGGCCTAATCATTTCTAATACAGAACGCGCCAAACTTCTAGATCGCTCTTAACACGAGACGAGCAAAATATATTGTCGCGATGCGAGATTGAAAGGCTGAGGGCAACCACTGATCACGCGGCATATTCAGAGTGATCTAGTAGTTTGGCGCGTACTGTATTCTCGCAATTGCAGTTTGGACTGTATATCATACCATAAGTACTATTTTCATCAGTATTTACTTGTAAATCCATTTGCTGGTAACACATGGACATTTGCTAACAAGTCATTATTACAATTTCAGTCTACCCCCGTTGGTTCTATTCAAACTGGCCACGAAGTTGTCGTTTCGCCCAATCGTGACAGACACCAACCTTTCCACAAGGTAAGACAAGCTTTAAATTATTATTTTGTAATTTTTAATTGCATTATTATTTTTGTCCTTAAATGTAGTCTCAATACCGTTATATTATTTGCTGAAGTATTATTTTACAATTTATCGTATTTATTTTACACGCATTATTTTATTTGTAACTGTACTGTAAACGTTTATGTAAATTATTATGATATTTTAACACATTCCCTCAATGTTGATAGGATGAAATTGTTAAATGTGTTTAAGATGTCATTGAAATTCTGGGGGGTTAATTCGTCAACATTCATTATATTTACTGTCCCTCCTCTACCCAACATTGGACTCTGCAAAGAATTTTTTAGTGTTGTATTTATCTTATCCTAGTTTGGATCATTGACCGATAGAACAAAATAAATAATAATTAAAACATAACCTTTTCCATGTCAAAGCTTTAAAAATAGATCAAGTTTGTGCAATTTATGGCCTTAAATGTGGCGTATTTCTTTAATTATTGAATTAGGTACAGTAGTAATATAATATATTAATAAGTAATTGAGAGAAATTGTGCAATGCAACCACCGTTGCTAAAAATGACCTGAACTATAGGTAAACCGCTTAACTGTGCGGTCGCATTCGCGGCAAGAGACGTCAGAGGGCGAGGAAGCGGCGTGCGCCTCTGGCCGCGCAGGCGACCCCAACGTTAAGCGGCTTACCTATAGTGGTCTATGTTCCCAAAAGTTCACAATTATATTTTAATAAATTTCTCAAAATTCTCTCCATGGATGTTGACGAATTATTAGTATGGGTAACTCACGTTGCTTTTTTGTCGGTGCAGGATGATTTGTGTGATTATATGATTGGTTTGGTTGAGGACGATGAAGCGGCGCTCATATCTGGAGAGGTTTGGTCCGCCTTCGCATTGGTACACCTTAGTTTGTCATGATCATGTAGCCTGCCCCTTGCCGTTTGCCTCGAACTCAAATCTCTCCATGTCCCATTGTGCTATTGCTGTTTTCTTTTACAAATTATAATTATCCGAGAAAAATCTGTATAACAAGTGGATTAATTAAAATTTTGGAATATGTTATTCACCAGTAGTTTTTGTACTAGGAGTAATGACCTAAAGAAGGTTACTGGTTATGGCTAGATGATATAATGCGTGAAATGATGCATCTTAGAAGAGCCCTATGCCACAGAAAAACTATACAAAAGTCCCTAAAATATTAGTTTTTTTTTATTATACTGAGAGCAGACGAGCAAACGGGCCACCTTATTTAAATCTGCCAGAATAGTACCTATAGTTCTACTGTTACAATATTTTTATTTGGGGAATTATTGCTATAAAAATAATACAGCAAAGTTCAAAGGATAAGCTTGTCACCAGTGTCGCTCGCTACGCTTATAGGGACATCGCTAGCCCCTAACCGATAGTGTTCCGTGTGATTTGAACCAGATGCTACCAGGGTTCTTAGCACCTCGTGGTGTAATGCTTGAGAGTGTAGTGCATTTTGAGATATCTGTCACCGTTTTCCACCCCATCCTGGAGATTTGAGAATACTTCCCTAATACTGTTTTCAATTTTTGACTTTGAAGAGAACTTGTATGTACATGTCTGGTTTTATTTTAAAATGTTCGAAATAGGCACTGACGCCCATTTTTCTCATTTGTTAATAACTGTGTTGTCGCTACTTGAAGAGCGGTGGAGGTTTTACGTTTATTTTTTTGTTTGTTGTTAGTATACTCATTCATTAGAATATTAGATCTTCATCTTTTTTGTGTTATAACTTCTCCCATAAAACGTTGGTTCAGAATGCGCTTTGAATATCTTATCAACGGAATTCGTGCTCTTAATGGTTTGCCGTTTCAATGTTCGAAAGGCTGATGATCAAGGATTTTTTTTTCTTAGCTCTAATCGTTTTATTTGACAATTTCTGTTATCGACCCTGAAAAGCCTTTCGATTGTGACACCATGATACTTCATACATTTTTTCTTCCCTTGATTTACATTCGCAGCGCATTCTCCATAAAATAGCTAAGCAATCAGTAAATAACCTTCCGATTATTGCAGGGCGCTGTAAAAGACTCTGGCACGGGCGGCACCGCCAACACCGGTGGCAATTGGCCCCATAGCGGCAAAGCTACGCCTCTGACCACCGGCCATCTCACGCCTGCCGACCGACACGGATCCGTTCAGGTATGTTATATGCCAAATACTAGTCGAGCAATCATAGACTTGCTTCTACTACTCCACTAACGTAATTAGAAAATGGTAGGAATGCGGTCCCCTTCCCGCGTCCCGCCTCTGTCCCCGGGTATCCCCATTATAGCTACCTGAACCCTTACTACCGTTCGCACAGCCATTCTTTATATAAGTCATCGTCAACTATTCATACATTTTTGTTCACTTTTGTCCACTAAGGGGTGATTTGCTTGAAGCAAATCTTTTTTGCATACTGTACAGTCGACCACAAGCTATAGTATACCATCTGTCAAAAACCTTCGATTAAATCTCAACCTAATGCCAGCGCAATATGATACATTTCAAATTCTCAAATTTTGACGTATTGGGTACGTTGACCTGTGATCGACTGTACTTGGTCTGGAAGTTCGACGGACGACGTCACGTTTCTCATTTTATAATTACGTTAGTGGAGTAATACCCTGTTATTACTAGAATACACATACAATGTTCCAGTTATATGGGATTATAATATAGGAACAGAAAAGGATGTTAGTATGCTGCATGCACCCGGAAAGAAAATGAAATTAAAATGAAAATATTATTCATTTTAACTACATTATAATACATAGAATATTACAAATATATATAAAAATAGAATTTTTTAACGTTTAAGCTGCAGCAAGCAAAGCAATTAATCAGATTAGTACTCTGATTTCGTACACTGGTCTACAGACCATTACGTGGGAAACAGTGAAGCCAGCATATCAGTCGGGCTGCTGAAGTTACTCATGTAGGTATAGTTACGAAGCTCAAAAAAGAAATAAGCAAATGAAAAACAATTTCCACGTTAAGTACCTGCCATTTTAGTATTCTAAAGTATTAGTTTTAGCTTATCTGTGTATAAGGATGAGAGTGCTGTTATGAGTGAGAGAGAGGGTGTGTGTGTGGAGGGTGTATGAGTGGGTGAAAGGATGTGTATGTCAGTATATATCATCAAGATGGGCAAAGATCATTATGCAGTATTCAAACGCTACGCAATGGGAAACAGCCGGTACGGTTGGACCGACAAAAAAGATACCGGGCTACCAGCACGGCGGTGCGCAGCGAGTACTCTGCAATCAGAAAACATGTTTAGTTTTAGGTAGGTACGGTCGCGGAAAGTGAATTCTGACCCGCTTTGAGTTTTAGAACAACCTTGTAACAGTAAATAGAAACTTTAATTTAATGGTTTTATTATGACAAAGTAGTTCAATGCTTCAAAGTGGGTCAGAATTCAGTTTCCGCGAGTGTAAATGATAGATGTGATATCCTTTACTGTTCTTATTTATGTTGGATTAGTGGTCTGTCCTCCCTACCCACGAAAGGAACAATCTTCTGGAACGAAAACGTCTACACTATAATCCTGATCATATTTCTTTATGTCTATATTTCAGTCCATCTTTTTTGTTTGCTCATACTTGGGACCGGTGGAGTCTTATGTTTTGCATGTAGACAATTGGATGACAGTGGTCGCTTTTAATTATAAAGTGTTTGTGAAATCGACTGTAAGTTCATCACATTTGTTGTTCCACGACAATTTGTTTACTTCCCTTTTTGCAAATATTCAAAAGTGAGAAAATCGTACTTTATTTTAGTAATGTCTGCATGCATTTACCGATTTTACTGTAGTTCTAGCCCTTTTATGACAATTTATTTATATTTATTAATATTTTTGTCTATGTAAACTTGTGAATGTATATTGGTGTATTTATTTTTTAGCTGTTGAAGAATAAACATTTTCGGTATGTGAAATTCCCCGGATCGGTTTCAACGGTCAGTTTTGAACATTTTGCGGAGATCCTTGTGTGACTGTCTGCATGACGCTTTATTATTATTTATTGTGCTCTTCTAAACAGTAACAAGCTTACAATGAAGCACTGCTAAGTCTGCCAATATTCATTCATAAAATACATTTTGGGGTGACCCGTTAAAAAACCTACCTTTTAAAGAATTGTTTTATCGCTCTGGGTGTAAGCACTCTTGAGCTATTATAAAAGTAAATAAAATCAACGTTAACTACATACTTATAGTGACTCGCTTAGGAATAAATACACCTTACATGAATCGAGATCTTATACTGTTCGTTCATACGTTCATTATAAAAAATCATAGTGGGAATTTAAGCATAGGAAAATCAAATGGCATATTTGTAAAGTGCCTAGTCGAGTTGGGAACTGGAATTAGGGTACCTAATGCAAGAATATTAAGAAAAATAGACTACATTATAGATAATGCTATGATTAAAAATAGCATGAATGCATTTGATTAAAATGTGCCCAATATGTCAGTAGAACTGATGACTTTTTGTAGACTTAGGGAGCGACTACACGACCGGTTGTACATCAACCCAACAGTTTAGTCGGTGGGCAAAAATTAATGCACTAGTATGGGGGCGCACAGGGCACCAACACAACTTTTAAAATTAACACAATCGTGACCGATCGCCAACCAAATAGTTGGCCAATTCAGGTAAACTCCACGGTTCTATCCACGGACCGATCGTTTAGTTTAGTCGGCAGCGAACTGCATGTCTAGCAATCGAATTCAGTCGGTCGTGTTCATACTTGCCAACTAAACTGTCTATTTGATCAGAAATCGGTGTCGACGTTCAATCGAACCAAACAGTTTTGTTGGACAAAGATTCGGTAGTTTAATTGGGCCCTTAGCAATTATTACCCCTAGAGCCATTTGATTCGTTTGTATGCTAAATAAGTTTCATTCTAAACGCTTGTTTTGGAGCTATTTTATGTTGTACACTGAGTTTTATTTTGAAGCCTGATCATTTTAAAAAGTATTTTACTCTCATTTTACTTATTTTTTATCACATTATTCATTCCTTTATAATGCTTCTTAGTTTTCCTGGTCTTATATAAATTATCTATTTTTTAAACTAACATTATTTAACCTAAAATTATGAATCTGTGATAGGTTTGAGCGCTCGGTTAGCGTAGCCCTCGTAAGATCCGTCCATACCCCTTCATATTTCGAATTTAATTACTAATAGCAGTACTGGTTTAATGATTAAAGCGATCCTAGCTCAACATTTGGGGGGAAGGTATGTTATGTAACAATTATGTAGATAACTGTCGATTTTGGGGGATATAGGAGGTCGCAATAAATTTAACGTTCTTTTCTATATGAGTCGAAGATTGAAGGGGTGTCATGACCCCCCTATGAACACCGCTGCGACCGCGCCTTGGTGTTGGTGACTGAAAACATACTTGAGGGAACATACTCGAGAACCAAGAAGTAATTCTAAATAAGTAAATATCGAATAAATGAATAACCCGCATTTTCCGATGTAATAATAATGATATGTATGACCTAAACCAGTCGCGTTTAATTAGCACGCATGTGGTCCGCAGTGACTCATTTCTCAAATATTTAGTAACCACATCTTATCTTAGTTATAAAGAAAGAAAAACATTTATGTAACATTGCACACATTATTAAACTTAAAAAAATATTGGAAATAAAAAAAAACAATGCAATATCAAAAGGACACATGCTCAGCATGTTATGTTATACTTTTTTTTTTTGAGCATTAGACAGAAGCAAGTTTTAGGTATTTTATCGGGCACGTTATAAATATGATGTGCAAAAATTTCAATTAAGGTCGCTAATAATTACATATTTTTTCGTAAACACCTCACCGTCAATGTCTGGCTATTTAAGTAATTAATACGTTACATTTAAACGTATTTCTCAATATTGAAACATGCGTCTAAAATAAAAAAAACGTCTTCAAAAACTTATACTATAAAAGACCTAAAGAAGCAGGGGATCTAAACGTAAAACTACGTTTTAGTAGTATTGTACGGCTAAATTAAAATCTCGTGTCAAATATTTTCGCTAACCATTCGCTAACCCATGACCACATCACCTCAGGTTTGCCATTACTGCTTCTTTGTTTACGTTTTTTCTAATGCTAAAAAAACGAAGGATAGCGGTACATTCTGATTTCTTTATATTTTTTCGCAATGGAATATCTAGTTAGTAATTCACGAGTATTCATGACTATCTAAGTGACCTAGTTGAAAATTACCGCCACACGTCTGCCCCATTGTATTTAAATGCTATGAATCAGCTTCACAGACGTTATTGATAAACATTCATAATAGAAACAGTTACGTAGCGCAGACCGGCTCTTCTAACAAAGACTATCTATTTATCTAACGTGAACCGTGAACGTAACAAGCATCAGCCGTCAACGGGATGGAAATAGTATGAAGTACATTTATTGACTATAGGTATAGATTTATTATACAATATACATATTACATTTAGGGCTTTATATTGATATTTCGGAGGTCTTTTTGGGACATGCTCGCAGATCTCAGCTTAGGGAAGGCTGCCCTACAATATCGTTACGTATCATCATCGTCAGCCTATTAATGTCCCCACTGTTGGAGCACAGGCCTCCCCTTGCACAAGGGGGTACGGGCCATGATCCACCGAGCGGGCCCAGTGCTGTGCGGTGGATTTTTTACACGCCTTCGGAAACTTTTAATTTCCTCAGACATGCTGGTTTCCTCACGATGTTTTTCTTCACCGTTAGAGCAGTCGGTAAATGTACGTAAGTCTTCAAAAAAGTCCGAAAAACTCATTAGTACATGGCATTGCATGGTTTCGAACCTGGACCTCCCGCATGGGAGTCCGGCGTCCTAGCCACTAGACCACCGACGCTCACGTTACGTATCACTAATTACAAATTAATTAATATTAATAAAATAGTTCATTCCGGGTTTGCCACGGAAGGCTCAAAGGTTCCCATCGCACTGCGTAACTCCGTTATCATGCTGCGTGTCGAAGGAAATTGTTTGAACCCAGGTAGGACCAAAGTAAGCACCGAAAGACCTAGATGTTCTTTTATCTATATTCGGTGCAGCGACACGATCTAGATCTTAGCCTCCGATACCAAAGAGCGCCATCACTCTATCTCCGAGCTGGATCCTAGCCAAAGAGCGTCATTAACCCGTCCCGCGGATCGAAATCCTAGACCAAAATTACCCCAGCTGTGTAGCGTTTCCAGGTCACATAACGTTTTTGGTATGTCGTTTCGTTTTTAATTTTTTAGTCCAATTGGAAGTAAGTAAGCTTATACTAACCAATCGCCAATGTGGTGAATGAAAGGTGTCTAAAGAGTTCCCGAAACCTCGGGGGTAACGGCTCAGTTCGCGCACACGAAAATCTCGAACCCCCGGGGGTAACAGCTCTCATTTGACAGGTTAATATTTTTTTCCCATCATCTTCAACCGATTTCCACTCACCGCTGGATATAGTGGATATAGGTATCTTCTTTCAAGCGCCATATTAAATGGTCCTATGCTAGTCTAGTCCAGTCTCCCCGCCGTTTTACTTTGTCGTCCGACACCATCTTATTTTTTATTGTTAAGGAGAGCAAACGGGCCACCTACCTGATGGTAAGTGATCACCTTCACTCATAAACATCTTACCTCACTGTATTATTATTAGAAATAGATAAGATGTATTCTAAATTGTAGCCCGTTTCACAGGTGGTGAGCTCTACGAACGGCGAGTTGGGCGCCGACGACCCCACTGCTGGGCACAGCAACACGCCTATAACCCAGCAACACCATGAAGTGGACGTCGTGGATGACACCAAGTCAGTGTTCCAACTGTATGCATTATTTTTGTTTCTTTTTATTTATTATTTATTTACTAAACTCCGACCCGTGCCACAAAATATAAAGATACAGAAGACCCGCTCAATACAAACGCCAGATATTAAGCCACGCACACACGGGCTCTGCGTACAAGCGATCTCGGACTAAATCAGACGAATTTGCTCGCGAGTTTCACGCGTTGTGGCGCGCTCAAGTGCTAGGCATTATTTTTTGTACTTTAATTACTATTTTCGAAATACTATTTTCTTTGAACAGACCATCTGTGTCTTTATATGTTGTGCTACTGCCAACAGCGAACTTACCATCCAGTAGCATCAAGACGTCGTGGACTACAAATCAGTGTTTCAAGTGTTTGTATAATTATTGTTTCTTTTTATTTATTTACCGACCCTACTGCCAACAGCGACCTTACCATCCAGTGGCATCAGAGCGTCGCGGATGACACCAAGTCAGTGTACCAACTGTATGCATTATTTTTGTTTATTTTATTTTTTTAAATCACTTCACTGTCACAGCAACCATGCTATCCAGTGGTAACCCTCGATGGGACATTATCGCAAGTTACTACGAAATGAATTTAATTTTGATTCCCTTTTCCGGTACGCTAAGGCATGGCAAGGTGAGCTGCGAATGAATGAATAAAGTGGTTGACTTTCGAATCGAATACTTACGCAGAAAGTTGTTGTCCATAATGATCTCATAATTTATCTGAACGTTGATGAAAGTTACCTTCTCAGAATAGTTTCGATAAATTATATATAAGTAATAATAGGCTTGCACATTCGAACTCGAAACGAATCTACAATGAATTATTTTTCTATCTCACCTACTCCGATTACAGAATATATGAATGAATGAATATATCGTAGCCACATAGCGTAATGGCACATTTCAGGAAGCGCGTAGTGCGTAGTCAATTCACGAAGTGCTTATAAAGTTAGACAGAATCTGTAATAATCGAAATTTACACTATCCGTCTAAGATATGTCGGTGGGACAGTGGCTAGGACACCACCACCTCAATCCGGAGGTCCGGGTTCGAAACCGTGCAGTGCCATTTACCAATGAGTTTTACGTATTTTTCGAAGACTGCACTTTTACCGACTGCTCTAACAGTGAAGGAAAACATCGTGAGGAAACTGCACACTGAAATGACCAGTGTGTGAAATGGGGTAGGCACAAAAGATCCTCAAGGGTCGAAGTGCCGCTGGGGTTATTCCCGGCCCCCTATCATAAAATAAGATAAGATCTGTCTAACTTTCTTACCAAGTCGTGTAATGCCTACGCTTTTGTGAAATGCGCCATTACACATTATGTATTTGACGTAGACACATAGCGTTTCACGAAATGCGTAGGCACAAAACGTAGTGTGATACAGTGCGTACAAAACGTTTAATACAATCTAGGCGGTCTTATCGCTAATCTCTTCCAGACAACTTTTATTGTATTACCTACTAGTTGCTATAATCAAGCGTCACCAATAAGCTTACACCATGGCAGACTCTGTAAATCGTCATGCAGGCAATCCGTCTATTCCAGATGCTGTTGTTTCTTCAAGCGTAAAAAGAAGAAATGTGCCGCTCGCGCGGGCAAGTGACGCGAGTGCTCGTGACCCGCCCGCAATGCCCGCATCGCCCGCAATACCCGCATCGCCCGCAATATCCGCATCGCCCGCAATGCCCGCGTCGCCCGCAAATACACCGCACCGCGCACCTAAGTGAAGCCTCACTCATAGTTACTTACTTGATGAAATAATGTGTAACCTTTTAGAGAAGCGTTCCAAAACAGGTAATAATAGGGTAGTTTCCAAGTATCAAATAATAAATGCATTTCTTAAAAATTAAGAAATAGACATTAATTGATCGTCAAATGTGAAAACAGAATTAAAATTCGTTGAAAAATAAAACAGCTACAGGCAATCCAAAATCAGAACGGTAGAAAGAAACGGCAATAAGTTTTATGACGTAACTGTTCTCTAGCGCCATACAAGCAGGTCCTGGCTGCATATAAAGGACTGTTTTGCTAGAAAGAAACAGAGCATCTGTCCAATACTAACTTTAACCATTAATATCTCTGATGTTAGTTGAGATATCGAAAAACTAATTTTAGATCCTTCTTAAGTATGTCCATGAAAATTGTTTGATGCAATAAAAAAATTAGGTTAATACCGTATTACCCGTCAAATAACTTTTTTAATCTTTCGTGGTTACTGTCAATACTATAATTAGACACGGGATTCTTACCACGGTTTTGGGTTGTTTTGATTTCCCAATATTCAGTCTACCCGCGACTATGGCGCATGCAACTGTTCCGAAATATCGGGAACTCAAAACAACCCAAAACCACGGTAAGAATCCTGTGTACTATAGTACACGACAAATGGTAGTATTGCCTGACAGTTGAAATAGTGTAGGTTCCAAAACAGATTCGCACAATGAGTGCAAATGAATGAAATTATAGGATAATAATTACTAGTTCCTAAAACTATTTCGCAATTATTAACCGACAAAGTGAAAGTGTTTTTGCAACGTTATCTAGGATGTTATATTACTACTCATCAAAGGCTTTCAGATAATGTCTATGTGTAAATATTTAATTCGACGTGTATTATCATCTCGTCCGTTCACATTTGTATGAGCGTAACAAGACATACGTAGCGTTCAACTTTTTAATTTCGAACGTACTTAAATTGCCACCCAGATGTACTTGCTATCTAAGATTCGTATTGGAATCCTTGAATTATAAAATTCAAATTTTCCGTTTCGTATCTAGATCTGGGTTATTTGAATACACTAAAACCATTCTAAATCGATTACTTCCAAAGAATCCACTATTCCATTATTACGTCTAGGAAGTCTGATTATTAATCTTACATTTAAATGTGGTAAAACAAGATATGTTCGATTTGATGAATAGTAATATGTATATACCCTAACCAGGACTATAAAAACCCTCGCCATACTGCGGAATTAAATGGTACTATATTTTTTAAAGCGAACTCCATAACACAGATTATAAAACTACCAATGGCGCCCTCTCGATAGTTTTTATATTCCTGGTCAGGGTATAGTATCCGCTAAAAGGTTATCCATTATATCGTTAATTGCTTGTATACAAACTGAATCGGTAATTTACAGCCTGTTGGCATATCCTAACTGCAAATAGTTCATACTATAAGGAAATTCACTTGGTGTTGATGAATCAGACAATTGAGGGGCCAGTGAGGGAAGAGAGCGTACAGTCGACCACAAGTCAACGAACCTATAACATCAAAATGTGTGAATCTGAATCAAACTACAGGGTTTAACAAAAACCCCCTATAGCGCCGAAAGTGTTCAGTATCCATTACTGAACAACTTTCACTATGAGTCCAATTCTGAAAATGCTATAAAAACAACTGTTTCATACATTTGGGACGTGTAGATATTGAACTTTTGTATGGAACAACCTACAACCTTGGGATCTTCAAGGCCAGAGTGAATAGGCATTTACTGGACCCGCATGCTCCATCGTCGACCTCATCGTCGCTTACCATCAGGCGAGATCGAGGTCAAATGCGAGTTTAGTAGTCAATAAAAAACAGCGGTATTTTTCGCGATTTTAGAGTACTCATACTCATACTCATACCATTTATTGCTTTTCATGTGTTACAATTGGTCTTAAAAATGTATATTATCTGGTCATACATGAAACCCTGAATAGGGCACCGCAATATTAAATAAGAGATTATAATATTTTAAAATAGTAATAAATACTAACGAGATAAATTGAATTAAATGTCATTATAAGTTATACATAATTGATTTTATAGTTAAGTATTGGTTTTATCATCAAAAAACTCCGGCAGTGAATAGAAACATTTGTTAAGAAGATACATCTTTAATCTTTTATTGAATATCGAGTCTTTTAATTCGATGTCGACACATTTTGAAATTTTGTTATATATTTTTATTGACATAACGAACGGTCCAGAACTGTAGGCCCCATAGTGAAATTTGTTCAGTTATGGATCATGAATCCCTTTCGGGACTATAGGGGATTATTTCCAAGTGGTCACCGCAGGTTTTACACCCGTATTATGTAAATAGTTTATTGGATCCGCTATAGTCAATTAATCATAGTGGTATTTGATTTTTCGCTCTCTTTATCCTCGGGTAAGGACTCAATTTATTATAGGGAAGGCAATGGCAAACCACCCCAATAATTTTGTCAAGAAAATCGTTCTATATGATTAATTCCTTAGAATGATCACGACCCTCAGCAATGAGGAATACGACTTAGAAGAAGAAGAAGGACTCAATTGTATGCTTTATTAATATTCTCGTGATCTTACAGACAGTTCCAACCAAACACATTAGCCACCCATTTCATAATCATATCTCGGCTTGCGTCAAATGCAAATACGAATGTGTGTACACTATATGAGGCTACGAATCGTATTTTCCGTTGGCCAAAACATCTGACGAAAATAAACTTGAAGCCTAAAAAGTGTTTTCAAACGGTACTCAAGGCATTCTTAGCAAATTATTTGAATTACGTCTACTACTCCTGTTAGTAAAATAACCATCGCAACCTTTCAAAAGAAAGGACAAAAAGTTGTTTCAAATCATACACGATGTAAGGAAACATCTGAACTTACTCATTGTTGATTTAACGAAAAACGTTTGGAAATTAACTTCGCTCACAAACCTGACTGATACAAATGTTCTGGAAAGATATTTTTTTAGCCGACTGCGCGACAGCAAAGGCAGGGTTATGTTTGAATTTCCGAAAGTTAATGTTCAATTTTTGTCATCAAGTCATGTATAGTCTTTGAAGAGATTTGATAAATATTAAAAATGCCTCTCTATAGGTAAAAGGTCGCGTGAGGTATAATTTTTTTTAATTTTGTTGATAGCAAGGCGACAGTCATTTCATAGAGGCGTTTTTATCATAGGTACATATTAACTTTCGGCCAAATGGACTATAGATAGAGGTACAGTCACGAACCTTAATTTGAGACCCTACTTTAACACATTGAACGACTTTGTCACAATATAGTCCTCCTCGTCGAAACCGACGACGGCGACCCCCTTCAGTTCCTAGCATGCGCTCGAATGTGGCTGGCGAATCCGAACTTGCTCTTGAAGACCCGGTCACAGCGATCGCAGTAGAGTTGTCCGGCACTGTTGTATGTGTAGTGGTAGGAAGGCTTTGGGCGGGTTTTCCTTACATGGCGTTTGGTATCAAGAATAGTTAGACGGGCCTCTTCAAACTGGGCTACACTTTTCCTGACACGCGTACGCCACTCCGGCCTCCGTGACGCGAGCTCTTTCCACCGCTCAGTTGGTATGTCGCAGGCATTTAGGTGTCGCTTCAGCACGTCTTTATAGCGCAGGAACTGTCCACTGGAGAGCTCCGAATAGAATACGGCTTTCGGTATTCTACAGTCATCCATGCGCTGAACGTGGCCACACCATCTTAATTGGTTTTTCATGATCAAAGCCTCCATCCCAGGCATCTCGGATCGACGCAGGACATCTGTATTTGGAACGCGATCCTGCCATTTGATACGCAGTATCAGTCTCAGGCACCTCATGTGGAAGGTGTCTAGCTTTCTGATGTCACTTTTATAGACGCACCAAGTTTCCGCAGCATACAGTAGAATCGGCAGTACCATCGCTCTGTATACTGCAAGCTTTGTCTGAAGCTTGATGTCATGTGAGTTCCAAACACGATGATTTAATCTGCCAAACGTGGACGCTGCTTTGGCTATGCGAGCAGGGAATAAAACGTAGACAGCAATTAAAAGAGATATAATACTAGCGTCAATCTAGTATTGGCTATGACAAGGTTGTTCAATGTGTAAAAGTTTGTCCAAAAGGTTTGCGTAGCAAGTTTTCATTACAGGTGTTTTCTTACAACATGTATATGAAGATAATTGAAAATAATTGTAGAATTATTAACGTCGTAATTGACTATAAAGTGAGCACGGGATTCATGCTGAAGTTACATTTAGATATGCTAGAGACATTTGTCAAAGCTACGGTGTCCTTTAGTGGAGCCATTCGGTCCGGGCGCGGTTGGTAATTTTCATTTCTGTTCCCGTCCGTAGAAAATTACGTTTCGTTTTCATATGCACTTGTAATTATTTTTTTATTTTCCGAAGCCCAGCTGGAAGCAGTCAGTTTCGTTGCTCGTTTTTTTAAAATCCGTTGCTTGCAAAGTATAATTTTACGATTAAGGTATTTATATACACGCAACAGTGATCATGTTATTTTAAAAGTGGGGTCATGGATTAAAATCGATATTTTTGTGGATTTAAAATCGACTACTGTGAGTAGCAAGAAACGTCCTTAATGTTAAGGCTTCCTTAAGACTCGTGACGTCTCTCTCTAGAGCTATGGCGTAGAAAGAATGTGTTTTAATGAAGACTTAATTTTAAGGATTTTGAGCACAACTGACTGTTTAATGAAATATTATGGAATTTAATAGTAGAAGCAGGCTGAAACTGATGGCTTCTGTAGGCATAACGGAAACTAAATTCACTATGCGCGCATATCCACTCACTCGCACGAATTGTGTCCATTCCAACAAATAGCGTTCGAACAAATCTACAGATTTGTACATTAGATCGTTAATCATTATCATAACCTGCTGTAGTGTTAAAGGAAATACAGTTCTATTCGAGAAATAAATTTAGTAGTTGTTAACTGTTTTATCGAAATTCTATGTTGGACAGAACACGATTTAATCAATGCTAAGATTATTTCTCAGGATAGGTTTTAGTAGTTATTCTATGGTATCGCTTTGTCCCATTTAGTGAAGCAGTGAAATATTATTTTTTTACGTCCTCTGTGAGTTATTCTGTGAGTGCAGTGTTAATGAATCTGTTACAGAAGTAACGGATCGCCTACCAATAACATAGGAAATCGTGACTTTAGTATGTTTGTGTGTTGAACTATTTGGTTTGCGACGTGTCGAATGTTGCAAGTGTGTTACATCGTTTATCCTGTATGGGTTGTGATATTCTGAAGGTGTATTTATCTCTACTTTTCTACTAAAATGTTACAGTGCTTCTGTATATTATATTCAGCAAACTTTATTTTTAAATAATATTTATTGTAGAACAAAGCTAAAATAGTAGAAATGCACTAGTAGTTCTGGAGTGTTAAATCGCATCATTGTGCAACATTCAACGCGTCAGCTGTATGCATATTGTGCAACATTCAACGCGTCAGCTGTATGCATATTGTAGATTATAATTTTATTTAGTCATTGTCTATATCTAAGTTCAGTTTGTGCGAGGAACACGTATGATAATAATTATTATTTAATTTGGCTCCGTTCCTATTGTAACGCCACGTAATTTCCTATCTTTATTTATGCCTATATTGTTATAGTTTTAATGAGATAAATTCTTGCAATTTTACGCAATAAGTAAAAAAAATGTAGAAATAAATAACGAGTTATTTTCAAAACGATGTTCTTGTGACAAAGACGATGTCGGTCTCCAGTATGAGCGTAAACGATTTGACATAAATGTATATTTAACGTGCAATAATTTATGTAGAAATTCATTCATTACAATAGTGTAAAAATATAGTTTGTTTCAATCGATGTAACCCATCGAGTCCCGAATGAACTGGCTTCTATGTATCTTCTACAAGACTGATTGGAACATTTCACCTTGTGTACAAACGACTACGCGGTTCTGGGCTCATGTCAATTTATATTATTGCAATTCGCTTTCGTTTAATCGTCGCGTGTTTACGACGCGATTATAATATTTAAATAGACTTAATCGATGTGTGTCGAGCGGTATTTTCCTGCGGCTGCGGTCGTCCGGAGTTCAGTCATTCCAAAGTATTACGATCGATCGGATAGTCAATTGTCGTAGTGTCCTAAACAACGGCCGCAGTCGCAGCTTCGGAAGAGATGTGGACTGTCGAACTATAGGCTGACAACTTAACTGAGAATGTCGATTGAACGCAGGCGAATGATTCTGATACGTTGTCGGCCTACAGTTGCAGTCTAGTAATTTATTTTTGAGAGTTTGGAGTCGAATTGCTAATAGACTGAGTAATGAAGTCATCGGTACGCGCGTGTCCGCTGCCGTTCTCGCGTGCGGCCATGGAAACGCGCACTCCACTCTTAACACTAACCGGTTCGCAAATTAACTATTCCTTGGCGCGTTCCCATAGCCGCACGGTCCAGGCGGTCGCTACGTTGATCGTGTATAAATTGTACAGCTTAGGGAAACACTTGTATATTTTTGCTTGGACAGGACAAGCGGCAAGGATTCAGACGCGAGAGTTGCGTAGACTAAGATTTTGTAGATGTCATTCTATAGGTAAACCATTTAAATCTGGCTACGCCCGCGATGTAAGAGGGGCGCGGGGCGAGCGGGAAGTGGGGCCTGCCTCCCGCTCGTCGCACGCTCGCTCTCTGTCGTCTTGCCCCGCGCCCCTCTTACGTCGCGGGCGTAGCCAGACTTGAATGTTTTACCTTTAATCAGCGGAATGCTGTTGTTTTACCCGTATGTAAATATGTCTGCGAAGTATTGCTGTACATACAGTCGGGTCGGTACGTTTAAGCTGTCATGCCCGTGCGCACAGGAGGTGATCTTTATTCAGGCGAGTTTTATTACTCTGATTGGCGTACAGTTCTGCGATCGAGCATTCGCGCCAATCAGAGGTGGTTGTCATTGATGGCCACTTGCACGACAAGAAGAAAAGTATGTCGACTGACGCTGTCCACTTGCATCCAAGTGGATATTTCTGTTGACAATCACAACTCGAATGTGGCGACCCAATTGTATGTATAGCCTCTCTAACCAAGCGCATTGCGCTGATCGCGTGGCATTTTATAAGGTATTTTGGAATAGTCACGGATATTTAGTCATCACAAAATTATATTCCCTGCATTAGGAATTATAAATCATTTCGGCTAAGTATGTTTGAAGTGTTTGATAACATAAAAACATATTGTTGTGTCGTTTTCATATTTTTAGAGAAAAGTATAGATATTGCGAATATTGTCGATATGTAAAAGGGATTTTTTAAAATGAAACTCCATAAAAAGGTTTTTGATAATTATTGTGAACAAATCAAACTATTCTCGTCGTTAAAGGATCGTTAAATACATATTGTACATGCAGTATAATCGAATGTAATAAACCTAAGTCTAAACACGATTAATACCATAGTACCTAATTGTTACGTTCTATTTGCTAGATAGAATAATCAAATTAGATTGAGTATTGAAAAGTGAAATTTTGTGATCTAAATGACTCGCCGTGTGTGGGTCTGAAATCTAATAAAGTAATAATAAATTATAAGAAGCTTTATGTCTGTAACACAAATCGCTTTTTTTAGAGAAATCGACTTGTATGATATGTTCAGCGAAGATCGATTTGTGTGACAAACATTGTAATCAAAGCTCACAATGAACATTATAAAGCACCGTTTTATTTTGTTTCATTCTTCGTCTGAAGTGCTGATATGTGATGGTGATAATGATAGATAATATTACGTACGCGACTCGGGAACACCATAGGGTGGGCGCCGCGGCGGACAACCGCGGCTGACAATCCGTCGCACGCAGAATCGCCACCATTGGTATGGTACCGCGACCTTATGTACTGTGTAGTTAATTTAAATTATAATTTTAAAATTTCGCTTACTAAGTAAGTCATGTTCAGTCGGTCGGCTTGACGCACGGAAGATTTTTGAGCTATAGTTATTATATTAACTTTGTGTATGATAATACATGATGCTTTTTGAAAATGAATTGAATTCTTATTGTAAGTATAAATAAATAAATATTAATATTCATAGAAACAGTTCTCAGTGTTTATTTTTTCTGTAAGATTTATGGTAAAATTTTGCATACGCAATTTGACTTGTATTCAGTTAAGGTCACAACCTGTTCAAAAATACGAAAATATTTGTTAACTCATAATTAAATAAAGCTTATTATAAGATATTAGTTTTAATTCTTTCAATTTTCCATTTGTCCCACACTAGAACATGCAGTTTGGATAGCGTAATGAAAATCGGTGGAGTGGAGTCAACAATTTACTTATTCCAGTACTAGGGAAATGTTGCTTAAACCTCCGAATATTTTTTTAGCGACAATTGTCGCTTTCTCTAATTTCGATAATTTTTTTTTTGCTACACAAACGCAAAAATCCGCTAGATTTTGCGACAGTCGCTAAGATGGCAACACTGCGCTCTTTTGCTTGCCTTGCCCAAGGAGCTTATATCTAAGTTATACAGGTGTAACAAAAAGGTGTAGTCATATTTGAGGGTCTGATGCAGTTAATGATTTTGAACAAATCTGCATTCGTAGTTTCTTCAAAACCTGAATGTAAAAGAAATAATACTATATCAAAATTTGTCGTCAAACAAAACTTGACGCTGCACAACACTAGTGCAAACAGCTGATCGTGTCATCGAACTCTGCGCAAGAGACCTGCCCCATTCGGTTACTTAAAACTGTGTCCCTATTACTGATATTAGAGAGTTCCGAAGTTCATTTTTGCAAATTTTAAAATGGCGATTTTAAGATCAAGACCCGCGTTCGACCCTATGTGATGAATGGTAGTCGATGATAGCTGCATGAATTACGGTTTTCACTTTTACATATATATTTTTTTACGCCGTATGGCGGATAATAGAATTTTGTGCATAGTTAGTTCGCGATACGGGCACATAGAATAATGATGTGTGTCTTGTGCGTCTGTTAGGAACACAAAAGCGCAGAGTCATCGAGGTTAACTCCGGACAGTCGAAAGAGCCGTTACACACATTATACAAAAATAACATGTCAAGTAGGGAGCGTCTGTTTTCAAGAGTCATAAGATGATGAAACTTGCAAGATTCGCTATAATTAGTATCCACATTTAAGCGAAAATTCCAAAGTTAAGATGTCTGATGAACTTCGATTGTATCCATTCGATGTCATGCATATAAGTTACATACTGGGGGTTCCATATACTACTACAATATTCGAGTACACTTCTGACATACGCATAGTAGAGTATTTTGATACAATTCAAATCAGTGAAAGGTCTACCCACACGCAGAACAAAGCCCATGTTCTTGTAAGCCTTGTTGATTATGTTAGAGATATGATCAGTGAAAGTTAATTTTGAATCTAGCTGGACCCCAAGATCTCTAACAGAGTCAGCTCTATTGACTAATAAGTTATATTAAGCTTTATACACATTCCAGGCTTAAATTGAGAGTTAGCGACATCTATCCTTCGAATATACCTGCTACAGCAGGGCCCCCTACTTAATTAACACAAGCAGCGAGGAGTGGGATTGGTATATGAACGTATAGTGTGCTGGCTGCTAAGTTCCCTTCAATATAGAGTGCTCTTACCTCAGGTGGTTATGAAAGTAAATTAGTTTAATTGGATCACGCAGATCCACAGAGCGTACGGCAAAAGGAGACAAACTCTTCTCACGATCTCTCTGCCGAGAATCAGATTCAGATTAATTTATTTGTCCAGAATGTAGGTACATAATTACAAGATGATAGATGATGATGATCGTTACGTCTTACTGACTTAATGCATCTTACGCCAACGTCACCTACCTATTTTGGCGTCTCCAGTGTTGGGATCCGGGCAGAATCATCGATTCGGATCCCTACTGCCAACAACTGATGAGATTAAAGGAAGAAGTTGAGAGAAAGCGGCCGGGATTGATCAATAGAAAGAGTGTGGTCTTTCTATTGATCGCTGATATGAATAAAAAAAATACATATTAGATCTACTAATTATGTACTTTATTAGATTTACTTTTAATTCCGTCACGAAATTTATTAAAAATTCAAAGAACTTCTAAGGGCGGCTTGCGTGAAAGTGCGGGTTAAATGTTCTAAACCCGGGTTAGATAATTGTCTAAGTTTTCATACAAAATATTTCAGGGTTTGCGTTGGTGCAAGACATTTTTGTGACTTAACCCGGGTTAGGCACTAACCTGTCGGGTTAACTCTCAATTCGACTTTCGCGCAAATAGAATATCTCCAAAAAATATTTGTGATCGCCGATCACCATAAAAAGAAAATTTATTTACTTTTTTTCTCTAAATTTATTAATTTCTTTATCGGATTTGCAAATCCCGTACCCACAGCTATCGAATTACGGCAATTTTCCAGAGACACCGGCATTTATATTCCGGCATACCTATTTAGTTACTTATTATTCGGGATGTTTTCGAAAGAACCGAAAAACATCGCGTGCCGAGAATCGAATACGGAGTCTCCGCTGTGGATGTCCAACGTACTAGTCACTACGCCATTACACACAAAACACACGGGAAGTTATTGAAAAACCAATATTATTATATTATTGACTTACATTTTATTCGAATTAACATTTACATTACATCAAACGTTCCCAATCCAATGATTATAAATCAAAGTACAGGAACAAAATAACTTCTTAATAATTCCATCAAAATAATGCTTTAACCGTAAATAACACTGAAGATCAGTTCCTACACGTAATTGCACCTCAAATATAAGAAAATGCTTAAACTTAACCGTAAATATACACGTAATAAAGCTAAATTTATATTTCTTATTTTATATATTAATTTTGAAGTATTAATAAATATAATTTATTCTCTATCGTTAACAGGCTTCATCTCAAAATTCTCAAATTAATACATACCAACTTACAGCTAAAAGTCGTACAACATGATCTCACTATTGTAATCGTAAACATCTAACTAAATTAAAATTACCAACAATGTCGGTAGATTTGATTTAATAACGCCACTAGCACAATTACCAGTTTCTAAGTAAAACTAAGAAGGAATAATTTCATTGTAAGTACAGTAATACTCCGCTTTACGCGAGGGATACGTTCCAGAGAAAATCGCGTTATGCGAAATTCGCGTATATCGGGGTCTGCTCAAAAACAATACTTAAACATACTAAATCAATTTCATTTATTGCAAATACTAGGTGATACATTTTGAGCGTTGGTTTTACGAAAATACACGTCCAAAATCTTTTCCAATCATCGTCACCTAGATAGGTGACAGACATCTGTCACCAGGAGAGCCAACATAAAGATGGCAAGTCGCAATGGAAAACATTTTCTATAATTATCTATTCATTTTCGATTTGGGATTCCCTAATCAGAGCTTATATAGAGAAGGAAAGTCGCACCAGAAATTAATTTGTGGGGAATACCCCAGTTAGTGTTTGCAGGAAATCGCGTCAAGCGCGAATTTGAAATTCGCGTTGTAACGAATCCGCGCAATACGGGGTCGCGTAAAGCGGGGTATTACTGTATGCAGTAATAAAATAGACATCTGTATGAATAAAAAATAATAAAATAGTGATTTGAAAGGAAACAACAAGAAAGTATAAAAAAAGAATGTATGGGGTCGTATTGTTTGCCCGTGCAACTTGGAAATGTATCGTTTCACCACAAAATTTATTCTTACAATAAATAAAAGTTAAGGTTATGTCACATAACTTCTAGCGATTTTACATGAATATTCGATAAAACGTTACAACAAGCTGTCCAGGCAAACATTAGTGACCTGAATTGTATAAAATCTGCATAAAATTAATATTCCGTGCCATTGACGACGAAACTCTTCACTTCAGTAATATTTCTGGTGTCGTAGTCTGACACTTCCTCTATCAGAATATCTTCATTTTTGACGGGTATCGGCGGGAAAACGTCCAGCAACTCGCCGAGTTTCCCGCCTGTAGACATGAGAGTGTTACTCAAGAATCCGTTGTCATCATCATTTTGGTCAAATTTCGAGTCTAATTTGTAGAAATTCTCGTAGTTCTCCTCTTTGACGATGGGCGGGAAGTAGTCCTTTCCGTCTTCGTAGTCGAATTCGACCTTTTTCATGCGTTTCTTGAGATTTGGTGGCCAGTCCTCGTCTATGGGGAGGTCAACGTACCCTCCAGTGAGGACCGTGCTCATATCCAGGGTCTTGATGACCTGGTAATCGTGGTCCGAGTGTGGGCGGTTGAATGTGATCAGCTCATCCATGTTGAACTCGCCATCGTCAATGACAGCTTCGTCGAGTGCCATTTCTGCAACAAAATAGGTAACGTTTATATAATTGATCTACGAAATATTTTGACAAAGTACTCTAGTAGAAGAGATAATTTATGACATCTGGTAGTACTGGGTCATATATGTAGAGCATGTTAGATCATCTTCTAGCTAGTATAGGTATAATGGGACTTAACTCCCTTCAAACTGTCTCTTTTTGATTGAATTGCGCATCGAATCCTTACTTACGCCTTTAGCATACTGCAGCGATTTTAAAACGTAATCGACCGAACCCATATACATAAAAAAAAACGAAAAATAGATTTCTATAGATTCAGTTCGAATCTCTCTCTCATAACATCTCATCAGCCTATTAAAGTCCCCACTGTTGGGACACAGGCCTCGCCTTGCACAAAGGGGTACGGGTCATGTTCCACCGAGCGGGCCCAGTGCTGTGCGTGTTTTATACGCCTTCGGAAACTTAATTTCCTCAGACATGCAGGTTTCCTCACGATGTTTTCCTTCACCGTTGCAGCAGTCGACAAATAGCTAAAGTATACCATATGTCAAAATTCTACAATTCAAATTTGAAGTCTATGGCGTATTCATTAAGGTTCATTTCAGATTGCGGAAATTTGACAGATGGTATGCTAGCTAGAGGCCGACTGTACGTAAGTCTTTGAAAATTCCAAAAAACTGATAGATGGCATTGCATTATTTCGAACCCGGTCCTCCCTCATGTTTTTTATTAAAGTTGAGAAATGTTGTGATATGTGTTGAGATATGTATATGGTATACTCTCTTTAAAGTGTAATAAGCCGATTATGATTAAAACGTGATCGAGAGCTTCGAAACCTCAGTCGTCAGAAATGAAAGTGGTAGTTACATAAGAGACTGGATTGCAAAAATAGTGCAATTAGCGAAGCACGAACTTGAAATGACGTAAGTCGACATGGATAGGTCAAGTCAAGCATGAAC
Source organism: Hofmannophila pseudospretella (assembly GCA_947369225.1). Taxonomy (NCBI): domain Eukaryota; kingdom Metazoa; phylum Arthropoda; class Insecta; order Lepidoptera; family Oecophoridae; genus Hofmannophila; species Hofmannophila pseudospretella. The sequence goes on from OX376325.1 coordinate 5,756,340, forward strand.
ATTTTTTCTTCTTTATGAAATTTTAAAGGGGTCAATCGAGTGTAACTTGAGCCCGCACCATTGTACCTAGAGGTATTATTTCTTTCTATCTGTCCCGACACGCAAAGTTGTATGTACTACCTGTTCACGTGTCACACTGATCACTTTCTAGCGGTCTTTTGACTATATCAGCGTCATTGTTTTGCAGGCATTTCATATATTTATCGATTTTTTATAGCTGGTGTTCCATACATTTTCCATAAACTAGCGATATTTGAGCGAATTTTCTTTAGGCGCATGACAGATACAAGAAGCGCGCCGACAGCGCGCTACCGGCGAACCGTCGGCGCATCGCCTCTGTGTTGCGCCGCTACAGTTTCATACATTTTGTATGGAAGAGGTGTCGAGAGAGCGCACCGGTAGCGCACTGCCGGCGCGCCGCCTCTTCGTTCTACTTGCATACAAAGTTATGAAACCGACGCGGTGCAACGCCACAGACACAGGCGGTGCGCCGATAGCGCACTGTCGGCGCGCCTCTTGTATCTGTCTTGCACCTTGAACTAGCAGCGACTTTCTCAACATTCCTAGCGATTTTTACAAAACGTAGATGGCTCAGTACTCACTGGTCAAACTCGTAGCGGACAGTAGCGCGCGCGTGACCGCCGGCGCGGAAGGCTGCTCCGTGGGCTTGCGGACCTCCTCACGCATAGACGGCAGCGCCACCAACGCGACGGACAGCAGCAGAACTAGAAGGCACGTAGCCGGCTGCGCGGACTTGCCGCTTGAACCGCTCGTTACGCCGGTCAGCACGTTCTACAACAAACAAGTCAGTCACTCAAGAATCATTCAAAAGAAAAGCAGAGTTTAAGAGCCCCGTGTGAAAATTTTCCAAATTAGGGATTTAGTTTTTGGATAGCTTGATCTTTCCTTTTTAAGTAAAAGGAGAACAGACGAGCAAACAGATAAGTGGTAAGTGTTCACCGTCGCCCATAGGCATCTCACATGTTATTAGATGGTATATAACCTTGGGGAATTAGACGGAGTGCCTCATGTGCCATTAATTACGCTGGCTCTCTTACCGAAACAAAACAATGCAAGCATACTGCTTTACGGCAGAAATAGGTAAAAGTGTGATACCACAGGCTGACTCGGCACAGAATGGTACCACCGTACAATCGTTGGCTATGGCTAAACGATGGACTATGGTGGGCGATTACAATCGGCCATGATAGCGTTTGATGACATACATCAAAGGAATGCGTGCGGGTCCACACGATTGGTCATCATGGCCCATCGTATAATGGAGCATTTATTACCTGTAACCTCTTCAACTGCGCGGTCAAACTCTGGTTCTGTGATTGCAGCAGCTTTATTCTCCTCATTAGTGTCTGGTTTTCCACTGTGCATTGTTTGACCCTGTCACAAAAATAGACATTTATTTATACGTGTAACGTTAGTAGAAAGAAACGTTAACGTTTATAAGCTGGACGGAGAGTGACAAATGAACAGGCATTGATTGGCAAGAGGGAAAGAAAATAGGAACCTGAAGATAATTGAAAATAGAAGAGGAAATATGATGGGCCACCTTATCGTCGCCTTGTACAACTTGACAGATGATTTACACAGCGTTGTGTCCGCATCTACGCTCGTGGCCACCTTATACGACATGACGATTATATCAAGAACGTAATAGAAGGAAAAGTTGAAGGCAAGCGTGGACAAGGAAGACCGATGATAAGTTATTTCAATCAAAGAAAAGTCTGGCGTTGCGTCGTAGAGGAGGTTAAAAAGGCTTTGGACAGGACTCAACTCCTTCAAGGACCTCATAGTACACCGACAAGAGCCTGGCTTTTAAATTTAAGAAGAAGAAGTAACGTTCGCGTCCCCTGCAGAATAAAGGGTAAAATACCTTCTGAGCGGCCTCATATACTACATAGTGTAACAAGTAACAAGATATTTATATTGATCGGTTGTCTGACTGTACAGTTCAGACTAGCTAAATAACTAAATTAGGTACCATCATCCCCAAAGTAACTTCTCCTTTCTGAACTCTATTCTAAGGTGTTAAACGTTTATATTATAACCATCTAAACAAGTGATAACATTTTGCAGCATTCATACAATACAAACATCACGTAGAAACATATTTTATAAACGTTTAGTTTTAGCGTGGGGCACCTTGATAACAGCTGACTGGTACAATTTCTATGGAAAGCAGAAAATCAATTTACGAATTTCGAAAAAGAGTTTCAATACTGAACATGCCAGCAAAGCAATCTAAACACAGAATAAACCAATAAGTGCAATGCGATACTGTCATATGCGCTGGCTTCTCCGAAAGGCTATTGACCTAGATATTGACAATGCAACCGTTGGCAATGCTGTAGATAGTTTGGCCCATAGCATTACGCATAGCATTTTAATTGTTAGTGTCGACGCGGCGGGAGAATATGCATTACTGGTTATGGAGTGCAATGTACGTCGATATAGATTAGCCGCACACCTCGTACAGCGTTGAGCATGTCTTGACTTATTTTGCTATAACAGCGCTATATATGTTTATTTGACGTTATCGTCCTTTCTACTGCGAAAATTTTGTCATGCATGACATAATGTGCAAGTTTTTTTACGTCTAAACCCGCGGATGACCTCGATCTCAGCTGATGGACGATAAGGCCGAAGATGGAGCACAGAGGCTTAGTAAATTTAGTTAGCTTCTAAAACGGCGGCGCACAAATCCGACTGCATACAACCATCGACCTTGGACCGACGGAAGTTATGGGAAGTCGGATTTTTTTCTGTGGAAAGTAGCTCATATTCATGACTAACTCCTCGTAAAATTTTGGCTAATGCTAATGACTTACTATATGCGCAGTATAGCGTTAGAATTTTTCCGTGAAACGTAACTAATGCGGAATGCTTATAAAATTGGTATCAGAGTTCCACAGTGGTATTTGATTAGATTTATTTATAAAGATAACGAGGTATATTTTTGAAACCGAGGTACATTCTAAATAAATTGGTCAGAAAAGTAGAGTTGATGGTAACCTAATGTATTTCCAGTTTCCATTTTCAGAAAGGGAAACCTTATTTTATGATAAGTTAAGGGACACGCGCAGTTCTGTTTCCAAAAAAAATCAAACGCATTAGTGCGTAATTACCAACTTTCGATCGATTATGTGTGCATTGAAAGTAACTATATATGAGCAGGAGTGATGAAAAATGGTTTCAAATATTTACTACGTATTTACCCAGATAACACACAGTGCGTAAGTTTTTAGAAAGGACTTCGCGTCTTAAGACTTCGGTTAAAGATAACATTACGCGAATGTATCAAGACAGAGACAGAAACCGATTTTACCCGATACCCGAATCACCTTCTAAAATAATAGAGTTTAAACTATAAAGAACCTCACCTATCTTCCAACCCGTCAACATATTCCTTCTTCCTCTTCCGCGAGTCTTGCGCAGAGATCTTATTCCTGATCTTTCTGCGGATCCTCTTCAGTTCCCTTTCTTCGTGCTTCGTGAGAGGATAGCTGGTAGGCAGGGTGATGCCTTCCTTCGCCAACAATCGCCTTTCCTCGGCTGTGAGAACGAGACGGGGATACCCGTTGCGACCGTCGTTGACCTGAACTTCTTTATGATCATCCTCTTCCTCGCTTCGTTCGCTGCCAGAGTCGTCTGAGAGGAAAAATAAAGATAAGTTTGTTACTAACTGGCTGTTGTAATTGGAGAATAGACAAGATACGTTTTTTTAGTTTCGTCTGTAATGTTTGACTGTTTAAAATGAATGTTTGACAAAGGTCACAAAATAGGCAGAACCCAACCCAGCTTAGGTAACAAGCTTTACCCCTAATGCGACGCTCATCCGCCTGTATTTCTATCATTTATGACAAAAAAAATCTTGCTAATAAACGTACAGTACGCTACAACCCGTGAGTGCGGGTCAGAATATAGACATGAATCGCATTTCAGTATATGTTTTTAGGTGTCAGCGGGGCGTAGAAGAGCGAGGGAAGAGAACGGGCCGCAGCGTGATATGGAGGGGGACATGCCCCGCTCCCTCACTACCTACACCTAAAACATGTACTAAATCGCGACTCGTGCCTATATTCAGATCCGCACTCCGGGGCTGTCGCGTACTGTATAATAGTGAAATTACTAAAGAAATATAATCTCAAATAGTTTAAAATACACATTATTATCATCTACATCTTCACAGGTTACGCCGTACAATTATGTTCGGCTTCAAGGTGCAATCTACTTGTGAATTATATGATAATTTTATTTATCTATCCCTTAGAGTGCGCAAATAATGAAATGTTTAATTAGCTAATTAGGTAACTTGTTTTCTCGTATCTTATTCATGACGTACGGATACGGATACACAAGATTTTATCTGTATTTTCCTTTACTTGAAATAAATTAACTAAAACCCAACGGGCTCTATAACCCACGCTATTGACGTATAACCATAACACTTAATCAATTTTTAACTTTAAAATATGTAATATTAGATAGCGAAACTTTCCTATGAGGCCAATGACACTTCTGCATAACATCTACTCATAAATTCACACAATTGCTTTCAATAGTTTCAATCAAGTAGAATGTCATACTTCAATTATAAGAGCTCATCAAGTAATAAATCAGACTACAAAGATACTTATCTTATGTTATCTTTGGATGGGGGCCGGGGATCCCAGCGACACTTCGACCCATGGGGATCTTTTGTGTTCAACCCCTTGAACCTATCCCTTGACCACATCACCGAATATGTCGTGCATGAGCAAAACTATGCGTCTTAGTGGGAGGGATTTGAATTCCCTTGGGTCCGGATAGGCAGAGCCTAGCAGACCCATCATTTTTGCCGCGAAAGCGTCAGATTCACATAGGAGATGTGAAACGGTCTCCAGTTGTTCACCACAGGCTCTGCAAGATGTGCTGTCAGTTAGCTACAAAGATACTTACCACAGTGGTTATTATTTTCGTATTCAAAGTCCCGTTCCGCCTTGAGATCCTGGAGTTTACTCTGTGACAGCAAATTTGCTGCAGCCAGTTTTATGTTAGACGCATTCTTCAAATCCGATGCATTTATGATCTTGATAGATTTTAAGTCTTTCATATCCTTTATGGTGACTGGGAGGAGGATTGATCGAGGGTGGCCGGCCATGGGAGCTACTCTTATGACCTTCCGTTGAGGCGCTACGGATTCCACAGGTTTGCAGTATACTCTCGGTTGCGGGTTGATGACCTGAATGTTGGATACTTTCACAGGCTTTTGGGGTTGGGCTTTGACGACCAGCTGGGGTTTCTGGACGGTGGCTGTCGGCAGTCTGATGGTAGGCTTCTGTACTTTCGGTTGGACTACTACTTGTGGTGTCTGGGATAGACGGCGTTTTCTACCGCCTTTGCCTAAAACAAAATGTTCAATTGAAGTTGTGCATATTATACCTTTTCACGAAAAAAATCTAAGTCCATAAAGAGATCATAAAGTTCAAATTGGGATGGTACTCGTTGTTATTGATTTTGTCCCTTACATAAATAAAGAATAAGTGGGTTGGCGTGTTCTGTGTCAATTTGTTCAACAGTTGCGTAAGAAATATTAAGTACACGATTACAATTGAAAACTGTAACATTACAATGTAAACAAGGGGATGGAAAAATGACAAAAATTCATCCATTTTGTTTGGTTTTGGTCATGCAATGTTTATTCAGTTGTTGTATTGGAATGAGTCACTACAATCTGACGGCTGAGTAGACAAAATAACTTGCGTGTGGATAATAGTCTAGATAAAAATACCTAACCTACTATTACTATCTACACGTTACTTTGATAATATCTAAATAAAAGATCGGATTAAACCACTACGTATTTATTATCATTACTGAAAACAATGACATTTCAAGGCAACAAAGTATTTCCGATATCAATTATCAAGATACGCGATTAATAATGCTTGTGGAATGGTATAATATTGTGATATGTTATTTCCAGCTATTTATAATTTAATAACTCCTGTTTCTCAAGCGTTCTTGTCTGTTCTTGCATGAAGTGTAGACTGAAAAAAATCCTAACCAACAAAGTGTTGATGAACAAAGAAGTTTGTATACCATATACTGATGGAATGTGTCCGGAACGAGTCTCTCAGGCGAGATACATTTTAAAAAATATCTTTTAATGTATGGGATATGGGGGGCTGTGACAGCGCCTTGGCCTTTCCCTTATCGGATTCGGCCAAGGCACTGTACAAATTAGTGAAATCTACGAGAAGGTAGGTTATATAAATAATGTAAATAAATTGTGTATACATTATTTATAAAACCTATAATTTTATGTATATAAATTGTACCGAGCGACATAGTCGCACAAGCGACTAAGCTCAAAAAATAAAGATTTAAAAAAAACAAAGGGTTCCCAAACTGGGCGCCGCTAGACACTCCTGTTTTCTCTTTTCCGGAAACTAAAATTACATAATATGCAAAATGAAAGATAATAAACTGTCGACTTGCTTAATTCATGTGAGAATGATCAAATATCTGTTTCTGTTACTGTATTTTCATATTTTTCTGTCAATTTTGACATATCCTATGTATCAATGTTCTTTTCTTGTTTTCAATATATTTTTAAGTGAGCCTCGCATTCCGAGGTTTAACTAAAAGTTATATTCATATCATTGTACATGTAGGTAGGTACTTGCACATATTATGCCTAGGGCGCCCGCGGCGGGACCAAATACTAAACCTGTAAGTGCGCCGCGAACTGAAAAAGTTTGGGAACCCCTGGTCTAAACTAATAATTTACTTGATAGATACTTTAATATGGGGTAGTACGAGTTAATAAGTTCATTAGTACATTTTATCAAAACTTTTGTTGTTTTCAATAAGAAACTTTGTTAAAATTTAATTAATTTGGCTTTGTTAGCAATTAAGCTGCTTTATATGCTTGGATTGCTTAAAGATAGATTGTTAAAGTAAAAGGTTTTTTTTTTCAGTGTGGCGGCTTTGGCTTTTGAGCCATTGTCTCTTTTTTGACGTTCATTTTATTTAAATAAGAACACTCACCTGTACTCTGGAATGTATTATCGTTAAGGAAGCCAGGCACGACGTTCTGCTCGAAGTCCAGCATATCAAACTCCTCAGCCGATTCGCTGGATCCATTGGAGTCGGCTCCATCCTGGATGATCACATCCTGGCCGTGGCTTGCGGGCGCGCGGTTCAGATCCTCGTCGCAGGAGTTTTGGATAAGGAATGGTGATAGCTGCTGCTCGAAGTCGCTGGGAAAGATATTGTGAAATCAGTATTTTGTTCGCATTTCCATCCCCTATTGTAATATAAAAGCTACTTAATCTAGGAGGAAAAAACGCTCTCAACATTTCACGTAAAGGGCCTGTAGAGATCAACATTAAGTCCTAGTCCTACTGAAAACAGTTTCATCTAAAGTCTGACTAGACCTAGACTGATGGAATTATAGATTTATTTTAGGCTGAGGGTAAACATTGTGTTGTAAGTGAAATCCTAAATCTTTATTATTAATTGAATAAATAATGCTTGCTTATCGTATGGTTAGTGGCCAACCCATATGTCAGAGTTCTTCAGGCCGCCCATAGGCCTCTGACATGGCTTAACGACTGCTGTCGAACGACAACAACCGGGACCGACTGCTTAACGTGTTCTCCGAGGCACGGAGGAGCTCAGATGAAATATGCCACTAGCGGTCATCCATCCTGGTACCAACCGCCCCAATGTTGCTTAACCTGCACGATCAGTTTCGGACTGTGCTCGCAACTAGGCAACGAGCTCCTCATAAACAATAAACAAGGGTAATCATTTGGTATAATAATAACGTGATATTCTAAAGTACAGTATAGGTGATTCCAAACGAACGGTATCTTGGACCCAAATCGGGTTAGTAACAACGTTTTCAAATTAAAATTGGTCTATTTTCTAAGATATACTCGAAACGTTTATTACAAACATAAAAATCTGCCATCAGTACCGAAAGCAAAACATTAGCATTGTGTACGAAGTCGGCCTTGTTTTCTGGCCTTATCGCTAAGTCCACAAAACAAGACTAAACTCAGGTTATGCAACGAGAAAATATAGTTGAATTCATATCACTTCTACTTGATAGAATTATTAAGCATCATATCAGTCGAGTGTTGAGGAGCTCGTAGCCTAGTTGCGAGCACGGTCCGAAAGTGATCGTGCAGATTAAGCGACGTTGGCGCGGTCGGTACCTGGATGGGTGACCGCTAGTGACATATTTCATCTGAGCTCTTCCGTGCTTCGGAAAGCACGTTAAGCAGTCGGTCCCGGTTGTTGTCGTTCGACAGCAGTCGTTAAGCCATGTCAGAGGCCTACGGGCGGCCTGAACAACTCTGACAAATAGGTTGGCCACTAACCATACGCTAAGCAAGCAAGTCGAGTGTTGTGTAGTAAAAAACCCTGGTAATGGATGGGGTTCCGAGTTCGATTCCTGACTGGATAGGTATCTGCATTAAAAGTGCACTTTTTCGAGTCTGCGCGTTAAATGTGTGCCATTGTGTATTGTTTCTGAACCACATGACACAGGGAAATCTTATTATGGACAATGAATGATTAAACAGTCGTTTAAAAAAACAATGTACATTTTTCAAATGTATAGTTTGGCACCGAAGGTCGATTATTTTTATTACCCTCGAGGTTACATCGACAAAAGTGACACAATAAAACAAACTAATTTACACAGCAATACTCTTTATCTTTTATCGGATTGGTTGTGGTGGAAACATTTGGCCTATCTAAAGACATGATACTATAGTAGAAGATACGGGGCTTTGTTTCACTTGGTCCGTTACATACTTTTGTAACAAAAGAAAGAAAAATTGCATCAGTATATGAATCACCTAAGAATTTTTTTAAGTCTTTCTTGCAGTCAATGCCACAAGACAAGGATGAATCATCATCATCATTAGTATGTTTACGACTCCATTGGGGCACGCATTGGGCTCTCCTTGCATTTAAATTGGCAGCGGGTAAAAACTAGGCGGGTATTTACCGGATATCCAATCCGATATTCGATCCGTATCCGGATATATCTACCTTTTTTGACAGGGAACCCTTGTCTTCCTATTCAGAACGGGCCATACCGCAACAGCGGGTGTCGGAACAATTGCAATCGGTTAACTGTAAGTAAATACCTACGGAGTTCCCTGCCCAAAAGTGTAGGCACGATCGGAATCGTGCTTCGGGGTTTTTTAATAAAAGAAATTAATATAAATAATATTCTTTCCATAGATTCAAGCGTCTGCGTTACAGGAAGTGTACGAAAGTCCTTAAGTCAACCATAAACAAGTCGAGGCAAGGTGAAGAAAAGGGCAAGAAAGGTCTGAGCTTTGCTCAACATTGTAGCAATACAAGTCGACCTCAATCTGACATATAGCACAGCATATCTGCCTTGATAAGATTTCTCTCACGCCTCATAAAATGTGCGTAAATATCTTACTGTAGAACTTGTAGAGAATGTACTCAAGTGATTATTACGTACTTCTATTATTACTACGAGTGTGTATACAGTATTAAAATCAGGTACTTTTAATTGATTCAATAGCACAGAAATCGTAATCAAAATCCTTTTGAATTCCAAATTCTTTGTTGAGTAGTTCCAATTGTAGTTTGTTGAGTAGTTGCAATTCCAATTACCTTTTAAATATTCAATTATAGATGTCTCATTGCATAGTCAGTAGGGGAGCCTTCTGTAAAAGGCGTTTCATGTTCGATTCCTGACCTGGTAGGTGCTAATATCTTTTTCTGGATATCATTGTGTCTGTCTTTTGATCCGTGAACTTGACGGAGTATTCATATGAATATGTACATGAACACTTAATTTTTTTTGCATATTATGATGCATAATGTGCGTTGGGGTAGCGATTTTCAAATATTTTTTACTACGGAAATCAAAGTGGAGGCAGATGGGAGTCTTTTGGGGCACAGTTGAGAAGTTTCTTCCCGTCTGCTCATACGTGGGGGTCGCGCGTGAGGGCACATGACTATTCCAACTTGATATACATATTATAGGGAATCCCATGGGCCAGAGCCATCGAGTATATAGGACTACAGGTACATACTCGCCGTGACATTTCTTTTACATTAAGTTTATTTATATCTGTTAGTTTCGTAATAAAATATAGATAACAAAGTAGTTAAATTTATTAGAACAAGTAAAGTTACAATGACATAATTTTCTGCGATTATTCTTATCACGTTTCTAGTTGCGATTGGCTCGTGTCTTGAGTGTTAAAATGACAGATCGTAAAGCAAATTCAACCGAAATAGGTTTTACGTATTACAAAGGTGAACGCCTCATTTTAAAGCATTTGAAAGTCTACGCTGTCTGCTGTTATCTTGTTTTTGTTAGTAGGTAAATAAAAAGCGTGAAACTGAACTTCAGTGTCTGGTTAGAAAGAGCCCGTTTATAAAATTCAAACGATAGCATATAGCCATTCTTAACTGGATTTTTATACATTGATGTGAACATTTACTAATAATGAATAATTCCTTGACTGAGAATCCTATACCCCAATAAGATTACACACAAAAAGACCCAAAGATTCGAACATGACGAGAATAACTATGAGTAAACTTAGCTTGCAACAAAAAAATGACTGTGCTTGCAAAAAAAATATTAACTAAACACTTGCTTGACCTAGAAAATTAAACTCCAGGTTTCTTGTGAATAAACATATTAGCTTATACTTGTCATAAGACTTATTTATAAGCCCTGCCACAGTTTCCAAACCTTGTCAGTCTTCATCAACTGTCTGACATTTCAGAGTTCAAATAAAGTTGTTGTGTTCAATTTAAGGGCTACTTAATTTCGTCTGAGCCGTTGCCAGACTGCTTTTGCAAGTCCATATACATATGTGTCTTAATTCATCACGTAAGCTATTATTATTCTACTTTTTTAGGGTTATGTAGACGTAGATAACTAGCATTAATTATAGTTTCGTCACGTTTGACACTATCTATCCGACACGTAGTTGCCCGGTTTTTTTAAACAATTTACTCGATTTTAAAATTAAAAAGAAATCCTAACCAATCGTTATAACCTCAATGTTGAAATGGCATCATGATAACAAGCATCTGAGCTTAAAATCGGACCATATAGAACAGTACAGAACACAGTTCAAAAACTTAGAAACCACTAAACCGATTTTTATTCGAGTACCAAATCGAAATCACATCATTATTTGTTAATATAAAGCAACAGATGCACCAAAATTTGGAATCAAGGATTTCTTTCATTTAATTATTTTTTTGTTTTTGTCCCGGGTGTGTAATAAAGTATATTTGTATTGGCAACAATTCTGGGATGACACTCGCTAATTAAAACATCGATAAACGAAACATCACCCAACCTTTACTCTTACACGATCTATGTGTGAGCATCACAATAAAATTTAGTTCTGACTTTAGGTTTGGCGGCTACCCCGGAATCGACGCCAATGAGTAGGTACATATTTATTTAAGAAGAAAAGAATCAGTGCACTCACAATTCAGCCTGATCACTAGACAGTCCGCTGTCAGAGCATGAACTGCTGCTGACTCCTTCTGGCTGGGACTCGGTCTCTGGACACAGGTTGAAGTCTGGCATGGACTCCTCGAGGAAGTTCAATGACCCCTGCTCCAAGGAGAATATGTTCTCCAGGAGGTCGTCGGCCGCCGGCCATGGGTCCGACTGAAACGCGAGAAACAAGTTAGGCCCAATACAGAAACAAGAAGCGCGCCGAGCGCACCGTCGGCGCACCGCCTTGCCTGTGTTGCACCGCGTCGCTTTCATACATTTTGTATGCAAATAGAATAAAGAGGCGGCGCGCCGGCAGTGCGCTAAATGAGCGTCGGTTGCGCGCAACCGGCGCGCCCCTTGTATCTATATCTTGTATCACCTCTTGCATACAAAATGTATGAAAATGAAACAGCGCAACACAGATAGAGGCGGTGCGCCGACGGTGCGCCGGTAGCGCACTGTCGGCGCGCATCTTGTATCTGTCTTGCGCCTAAGTTCACGAAATCAGACAGTGGTTATTTATGTTACCTTTGCATATGACAGTTATAAGCTCCTGGTAGGTACTACCAGTCGGGAATATCGGTGTAGCTGTTAAATGACAATCATTCGATAAATAAGAGATAGTAGTCTAGAATGGATGAGTGTACGCGTGTACGTTTGGGATTACTGTAGCCTAACAATCCATTCTCTACACTTATCCAGGAATGGGACGCAACGGACTGACATGACATTTGGAGAATCTGACAAAACGAACCTGATCATGCGTGATTAATGAATTATTGTTAAATAAAATAATTTCACAGGTTCGCAGATATTTCTGATGGGTAGTAAAGTTGTCAGTGTGCCTGTCTAAGTTTATCTCCTGCTTAGGACACTGATTATTTTTAATTTGTATTCGATTAAGTTGATTGTGTCTGGAAATGGGAAGTGGACTTTTTAGGAAAGTAGACCCAATGAACCTAAATGCTTCAGATATTTATAGGAAGTTAATTTTAAAGGTAAATTGTACAAATCTGTCGTAAATTGGCTTTAAGGTAATGACATTTTTGGCTGAATACATTATTTAAATAATAAGGGTAGGTACTTAGACTAATGATGATAACATTATAACCATTTCAAATTACATTATGACTGTACTTTACAATATTGGTGCAATTATAGAAAAGTGAAAAGCAAACAAGTATATTATGTTGTTGTTGTTGTTATTATTCTCTTTATGTTGTATGTTTTGTTTTTGTCCCGGGTGTGCAATAAAGTATATTTGTATTTGTATATTCTTGACAGTTGAATGAAATTTCATTTAGAATCACAATGAGTTTTATTATAGGAATAATTCTATAATAAAACTCTATTAATCATAATGATGGTTTAATATTGAACAACAAACAAATTAGTTTTACTTATAATTAGATAATAGTTTACTATATGCTAACCTAAGGTTTTATATATGCTAACTATAAAATGTGTATCAACTATAGACTGCTTTGAGTGAGGCAGACAATGGGTATTTGGGCGTCATTATAATTTAATGATTTCATTTTCAAAAAGGCCACTTTCACTCTCAAACAAAATGAATGTGTTTATTTACATAATATTTATTTCAATTGCAGAACTACCTACTTAGTTGACTCATGTCTCTTCATTAAAATTTCTAAATGATGTAATCTTGCACTAATTAACTAACAAGAATTCAAAACAAAAATATTTGCTGTCATAGGACTCTGGTACTTTGTCACTATGACTTATTTGACACAATAACAGGAATGTCAAGAAATCTTAACAAAAAGACATTGTGGCAGTATTCATTAATGTGTCCTCCACAGCACTCTACCAACCATAGGAATATAAATACCAAACAGTCATACATCAAGTGTTTTGAGATAAAATGTAAAATTGTTACTTGGCATTTTATGAATCATTTCAGTCGAGATGATTCAGTTTGTTGAATTTACCTTTTACCAAAACATGCATCAAAGTACTTTCATTTTTAGACTTTTACCTGAAGCATTTCATTTCTAAGAGAAAGGCGAAATACGAAAGGTTTCTGTAACATGTTTCAGGTGAAAATTGTAAGATTTCATTTTAACAAGTTGAAGTCTATGGTGACTATGAAAGCTATAGCAAGTTATGGTATTTTTTATATAATTTAATAATAGGATGGCATGCTGATGTAAATATTGTGCCATAATCATTATTAAGTAATAGGTAGTGGTCTTTACTTCCTTTTCATTCCTTATCAACAGATTCAGTAGGTAATCAGTTCTATATTTAATTGCCAAAAGGTGTTATTAGGACTGTAGCACTATATCTAGAAACAATTTAAATCATAAAAAGATAACAAAAGTACAGACAATGAAACGTTTTAAAATTACCTCAAACAGCGACATGAGATCTAGTTTTCTATCCATTTCTGTCTCTTCACGCTCGCATGGATGTTACAACATCAACACTTCTAGATTAACAACATTAGTGAATCACTTTCCATAAATTAAATGTCACTGTTCACCGAAGAAAGTGGAGAGACACCTTTAAAAACATTCACTTTGAATAACAAGTCCTACTGAGGTGAGAAATGTGTCCACCGGCAGAAATTTACAAGACATATGGCAGTAGCGACCGCATGGTGCCTAGCTGGCAAGTTACGGCGAGAATACAGGCTTGTTTACGTTGCCGGGCCGCCCATACGACCGACTTCGCTATGACGCGCGCACACACTGACAATAATAACCTCGTTACGGAAAATTGAGCAGATTACTAATAAGTAATTAACTAATTAAATCAGGGAAGTTCAAGTAAATGCACTGGACAAGCGGCGAGCGAGCCACGTCCGAACCGAAAACGAAATGAACGGATAACGGTAAAAGTGGGAGCGTAACCACGAAAGCTGCTTTACGAGGTCCATTCCACAGCGATCACTATTACTTCACCGCGCGTCAAACCGATCACTCGCTCATTTCTACTTAAAACAAGCAGGTTAAACATGTACCAATTCAACATTATTGTGAACTCTGATCTATACGCCTCCGTGTCTGTGTGTGATAGCAGCTTATCAGTCCAAGATTACGTGCGACATTTATTTAAAAAGATACTAACCATTAGGCCATCTTGTTGAAAGTTGTCCATTTTATCAAGTTTCACGTTCACTGCATTTATATCCTGATCATTTCTCGTCAGATATTCCAGGATCTTGTTCATGCTAACTTCGTCATTTTGATTTTGATCGCCCAACTTCCACACAGAGGTCATCCTAAATTCTTCATAGATATATTTTGGACACGACACTCCTTGTGTTGTTTGCACAATAATTACGTTATATTACAATTTTTCACAACATTTTTACTTATTTACTTCCTATTTCGTTTACAAAATAAAATGAAAACATGACATTTCACGACAACTTCCAACGTGGAAATAATGACGTCATGAAAGTAGGCCACATTTCGCACCGTGATTGGTCCAAAAAATGATAAAACAGTGTCAGATAGTGGTGCCATCTACTGGCGATATGAAAAAATACGTTCTAATGCGTTTTGTTCATGTCATGCAAAATAGGTTTGACGATTTACGTTCCATTACGCACAAATAAAGTGAAGGTATTTAATTTGACATTGGTACATTTATTGATTGTTGTCAATAGTTGTATAAGGTTGTCATGTAATCTTCATGAATTTTGATATTTGCTCTGCACCTGCAACCAAGCTGCATGCACGCTACAATTTATTTTTAACTCCCTACCGATCGAGGGAGGGCGTGACAAACGTGTCAAACTTATTAAAAAAAAACAATAAACTTACTTTTATCTGTCTGTGATTCTTCTATTCTCTTTAGTATATCAATTTTCTATTTAGTAGGTATATCTAATAATATAGCCCTAAGTATACTTACACGTCCACATACTATGCCTAGCCTATTCTAATGTAGAGCAAGACTAGCGCGATGGAGTTGAAAGCTTGCACTCTCAGAGGCTCTTTACGCCCTTCTTTGTGTGTCTTATAATAATATGGTCCATTAGGGAGAAACGTGATGAAAAGGAGCACGCTGTATAATATCTAAGTGTGTTACTACTTAGGTACTTCAGTAGTGTTAAAAGAAAAGAGGAGATGAATATGATTGGTAGCGTAAAACGGTAAACATAAGTAAGTGATCCGATACAGAATAAAACTTTAGTAACATTTTTGTTCATATAATATGATAGTCATGAATTTTTCCGCAATTTTTTCAGTCAATCGTTGTTAGAAATGTTATTGAGGAAACATGCTGTTACTCCCTCAGTTTCACAAAAGTCTACGTTAACAATATCAATCAAAATCTTAAATTTCTAGTCT
The DNA here is from genome assembly GCA_947369225.1 of Hofmannophila pseudospretella. NCBI lineage: Eukaryota > Metazoa > Arthropoda > Insecta > Lepidoptera > Oecophoridae > Hofmannophila > Hofmannophila pseudospretella. Next base: position 5,772,195 of record OX376325.1, read on the forward strand.
TTTTAATACTTTTAACCTTATGACCTGAGATGGAACCAAGAACCCTCGTTTTAGTCCCGCAAGTTAACTACTACTACACCACTGCTACTTTAAAGTTACCTATACCTATCTACCCATATAGTACCTTCTGTCCCCTTCTTTAGTCGTATCCTAATTGATGAGAGTCGGGATAATTCTATAGAATTATCAAAATAATCAACATTCTTTGACAATTTTCAGTTGAATCATAAGCTTAAAAAATAATTTCCATCACCATTAGAGGAATCGGTAAACGTAGAAGTCTCCGAAAAAACCGGTAAACTCATATTTTGAACCCGGATCTCCGGACATGGCGTTATCTTAGTTACTACGCGACAGACGCTCAATTGAGGCTACCGTCAACTCATAGCTATTACTCGGGGCGAGGATCCGATTGAGCGCTTCAGTTAGTCAGTCAAACTATTCCTTTGACCACAGATTGAATCAGCTTACAATTGATTGCTTTAAGGCAGGAATGGCAAACTTGCGGCCCAAATATCAACAATGAATTGGAGGGGAAAATACACAGGAAATATGAATTAGCAAGTTTTTGGATTTTTCATACAATCTGTCGATCATTTATTGTATTGTATGAGACGTAGAAAAAACTCTAAATTTTCGCTAACCTGAGAAATAAAAACCTTCGCTATATTGCGGAATTAAATGGAAGTGAAATATTTCGTTCAAAGCGAACTTATTAAACACAAACTATAAAAGTACCAATGACACCCTGTTGACAGGGTGTTTGTTTTCCTGGTCAGAGTATACAGTTATAGTCACAGAGTTATAAATTAAAGGGAGAGATGCCAAGGAGGCATGGCGCGTGAGAAGAGAGCGCAATATGATCCAAACCGACATATTTCCGGTAATCGGGTTATTAATTAAAATGGTGTTTGATTGTATGCTTATAATATATTGCTTTGTTACTATGAAATTGCAAGCCGTCAATTTGAACTAACTCTGCAATGTATTTTACGCGAAACAATCGGTTAGAGTTCGCGCCTGTCTGTTTATGTATGTATCATAAACGGTGCTCGCGTTCGTTCAGAGCGAACCAAGAGCAACACCCAGACTGTCCCAGACTCGCTAAGCAAAGCAATCTCCCTTTAGTTTACAAATCTGTGGTTAATAGTTCATATTTACGAGTAGATATTTCATTCCTTAGGACGCCGGACTCCCATGCGGGAGGTCCGGGTTCGAAACCATGCCATGTACCAATGAGTTTTTAGTATTTTTTCTAAGACCTATGTACATTTACCGACTGCTGTAACGGTGAAGAAAAACATCGTGAGGAACAAAGAACAATGAAACATTTCCGAATGCCTGTGAAATCCACCAATCAGCATTGGGCCCGCTCGGTGGATCATGGTCCGTATCACCTTGTGCAAGGGGAGACCTGTGCCCCAACAGTGGGGACATTAAAAGGTTGATGATAATGATTTCATTCCTTATTAGGAAATTGTTATTATTTTATTTATTAGTATGGCAGTTTGAATTATACACAATAACAGTAGGTACTGCGACATGTCACAACCAAATATCCAGGTTTCTTAGCCATTCGGCGGCGTCTGGGGTTAGTAGGATGAAGTCGTCAGGGTTGTTGTTATTATTATACTAACCTATGCTGGTCTTCCACTTTAATCTTCAGACCTTCACTTCAGTATTCCTCAGCCGTTAGGTCCAGTAACAACTTGAGTTTGAAACGCCTGCTCTACAGACTCACTTGCCTCCGCGTGCCTCCGCTCTGCGTCCTATACGAGGATGACCACTTACAAGTACCTACACAACGCATCGCTAGGGATCTAATAGTAGGTAAGTTGCAAGAAACGTCTTTAAAATGAAACTACGAGTATAACGATACGAGTACATGACAAATTTTTTTTAAAGACGCAATAATAATTAATGACAATTAATACCGTCACTAGGATGTAATAGAGGATAATACACAAAATATGACACTTTAGATTCGGAAGTGTCCGTGTTTTGCAAGGACTTTGAAATTCAGAGAACGCTAGTAGTCCGATTTCTAAGTTAATAAATTCCTTACATTGTCAATCTCTAATTTAATAATATAATTCGATATCTAATAATAATTTTGAATTTCCGGTTTAACTCTACCTTAGTAGAGAAAATTTATTTTTATAATTTTAAAAGACAAACTTAGTGTCAACTGAGTACTTACATAATATTAAGACCACAATGATTGACGTGTGATATATTTTTTGCGAAGAAGTGACGATATATTTTTTGTGATGTTGTCTGCCATGTTACAAAACATTGTATATATCAGAACAAAAATGTAAATAATTATTTATTTATTTATATCTTTTTGGGTTCAAACATCTTCCATTCCAGAACTCTCGGAACCTCCATCAGTTGTAGATGCACTGCCTTTCTGTTATCTATCCTGAGTACTACAAATATTTTGTAACAGCCCATATATCAGTGTCTAATATGAATATTTGGGTTCGAAATTCTATGAATTTTGGGATTTCTATGTACATTGATAGATTTGATACCAACCCTGCCAACCCAATAGTATGGCTCTATATAGGTGATGATTGCTGACAATAACCATTCCGGAGCTAACGCAATATGTCCGTGATCAAGCGCTACATTTGGTCCCGTATTGAATAACCTAACAATTACATAAACAAAGCAAAAAACTTAGCTATTTCATTCATGGATGGTTAGACATTTGTTGCCATACCATAGAATCGTTACCATAGTGGCCATAGAGGCAACAACCTAATGAAAATCTAATTTTCTCGAGTCATGCCCGAAAAAAAACAGCATAAAAAGCGCTACGTCGACATCTTGAGTCGACCGATGTGTTTTTGCTTCACGGCCCGTTAGCGCCATTAGGCTGTCTGTATCTACCTCACTATGACCGAGGGTGGATGACCTGATTCGAAGTTTGGAAACTACCTACTACGGTACTCAAAACTATTTGTCTGTATATAATTAACTTAGGTACCTAGGTTAGCTGACATCAGTAAATTGTATAGATACTCTCTCAGACACAGAAACCCAATTATGTTATCATCAGAAGGAAGCTAAAGCCAGCTACATATAACTACTTATTGTCATTTATTTTAATATAAAATTACATTATAGAGATTTGACCACATAATCGTGTTGTGTAGTAATCCCGCGACCAGCGCTCCATCTAGCACCTGAAAACCAGCGTGTCGCTGAGGTCTCGACCTTTCATTAGACACAGGGCAATACATTAGACACATAGATATATTTTGTATATAGGTTAAGAATTAGAATAAAATAAGTGTTTTACCTTTTTACTTTAATGTGTGAAGGTATAAATACTATTTTATTTTATTTATTACCTACCCTAACCGAACAAGCCTGTAAATATTATAAACAGACAATAAGCGCCATTTGAGCGCATATTAGATTTGACTGAATTCAATCGACGATGTAACTATAGCTACAGCCAACGATTTAGTGTATTCTAATGTTTGTTTATCGCAGTTAGAGTACTTTACTTTACTTTATACTTTATTAGTTCACGAGAATAATAAAGAACATGTTACAAGAAATAATTATAGGGTACATTAGGTAGGGCTTATCTCTCAGAAGATATCTCTTTCAGGCAAACCTAAGACATGGGGAGATATAATATGTTATGATAAAATATACAGACATACATACGTGTACCTACAAGTATAAAAGAAAAAAATATGTATTACGAATAAAATTTGTATAAATTCTCTAACTATTGTTATAAATTAATTAATAATACATACATAAAAAATATAAACAACATACATATATAAATATATATTATATTTGGGTACTATTTAGGAACCAATGTCATTATTATTAATTATTATTAAATGAGGAGAGCAGACGAGCAAACGGTCCTGATGGTAAGTGTTCACCGTCGCCCATAGACATCTCACCACACTGTATTGATATTAGAGGGTTTTTGATGCGCTGCTAACCTTGAGGACTAAGATGGATTGCCTCATGTGCCGGAAATTACGCTGGCTCTCTTAACCTTCAAACCGAAACACAGAAATGCAAGCATCTCTGCTTCACGGCAGAAAAAGATAAGAGGGTGGTACCACCCCAGGCGATCCTTCACATTAGGATCTACTACTACTACTACTGTTAGATAGTGTTCTCTTAAACGCTTCTTGAAAATGCCAATAGAAGCACTGTCACGTACGTTGTACGGGAGTGAGTTCCACAGTATCACTGGCTGCACCGTAAACGAGTCTCCATTGCTTTGTGTAGTGGCCAGTATATTTTGTCAGAGTTGTTCAGGCTGCCCGTAGGCCTCTGTCATGGCTTATTATTATTACCGACTGCTGTCGAACGACAACTAGCGGGACCGAATGTTTAACGTGCACTACGAGGCACGGAAGGGCTCAGGTGAAACGTGCCACTAACGGTCACTCATCCTGGTTCTGACCTGGCCTAACGTGGCTTAACTTGCAGGATCACTTTATGACCATGCTCGCGACTAGGCTAGATCCCCTCGATTAGTCGACTAATTAGACAGGCAGCTGTTTACAGGCTGTAAATCGCAGACTAACCATACTGAATGCATTTGACTAAATTTAGTCAGACTGAATCTTTTGTTGATTTTTATAACGATTTCAGAGTTGGCCCATAGGAAACTTGTTCAGTTATGGATACTGAACACCCAATTTTCAGCTCTATAAGGGGTTTTTGTTACAGCCTATTTGTATAGGTGGTAGAAGGCCTCACGATGTTTACCTTCAGCGTAACGTACGACGGCGGCGTCGTCGGCACGTAAAGGCCGAAAAATATCGAACCCGGACCACCGTATGTTTACACTATCCAATAGGCTATTATCGACGGACGGCAATATCCAAGGCATTTCAAGAATGTAAATTACAGAAACAAGTAGGTACCCAAAAACTTCCCTAAATAAGCTCGAACTTTGATAATACAATATACCACACCGCACCATCTACTTTACCTAGGCAGTCTAGGCACATACCATCCTATTTACGCAACAATACTTTTCGTACTAGGAAGAAATATCCCGTTACACAAATCAAACCCACCGGAAACCTATTTCTCGCATCTCGAATTCAATATCGTTTCTTTCTCACGTCTTCTTTAGATTCATCCACGTTTCATCGAACCAGAGGATTTTTTCAAAACTAATCTTCGCCAAGCCGCTTAGGTACGACCTTAGAAAAGCCATCAGTGATCAAGGTGCATAATGTTTAGGTTGTTCTTATCTGAAATTACAGTCTGGCAAAATAGAGTAGATAATAAATAATGGCAACACTTACTGAAATACTATGGAAATGTCATTGTGATTTGACATCAATGTATGGAAAGTTGCCATTATTTATTATCTACTCTATTTTGTCACACTGTAGCTAGTATTGAAGGGTAAATAAATTTACAATGATGGGGTAAATATACCCACATCTTTTCGTAAGATACCTATCTGCACTAGTGACTGGTTTACCGAGATATAATTATTATTGATCGCCGTCTTGAGAGCGTATCAAATTTCCCCGGTGTAGGGTAAAGCTCCCAGAGTTGACAACACCGTCCTCGTCTCGCGCTCCAATCGGAGCGAGCGACCGAGAGCAAACTGGCGGGCGAGCGAGCCACTACACTAGCTAGCTATCCTAGCCAGTCAGCATCACGTGCGCGAATGTGACGGGTGTGCGCCTCACTGCTGTATCGCGACAGTCACGCGCCAGTTGACACTCGTGCCGTGCTCAATAATGACATTAGTGCATCACTGTGTAACCTAGTGGATGTTGCTGCATTCTTGTACGTGAGGATCTATACATGCAACACGCTCTGCAGATCCCGAAAATTATAAAACGGGATGCGAGAGGTGAACGCTCGTCGCTGCGGCGCCGACTCTCACCGGCTATACTATTGTCTAAGTGCCACGGAATCTTGGTCCTTCCCATCGGATTCCATCGGCGAAACATCCGTCTCTCGGCCGCCGCGAAACAGTTATTCATCACTGTTTACATAGCGATCGAAAGGAAACACAGATAAGATAAACTTGTCATTACACCTTAAAAGTTTATTTGAGTATTTTTCAATTAAGTAAATAACTATGCAAATTATTCGCTCGGCTTGCGATTGCTTGATAATTGTCAGCGCTAACTGTACCTAGGGTTGATAAACTTACCTACGTGACTATTTAATTTGCACGAGAATGGACGTCCTTCTTTGAGTTGTAGGTAGGTACTTACTTACAGTGACACCAGACGTACTACCAGCTACCTACACATCAAAATATTTATTCATTAATGCAGATGTTAACACATCAAAATTGAACCCATATTAATTCAGTGATACCGAAAATAAGGTGTTTACCCTATTTTTTGAGAAAACATACATCATCAAGCAGTTATTATTAGATCGTTTATTTAAATCGTGTAGGTAATATTAAAATTCACAGCACCTATGTTAAATGTGCATGCCGATAACAGGTACCTAATCTAAATATTTCAATTGACATTGTTGAATATTTGCAGACAAACACAATAACAAACAGCAAATCTGTTGACAATAGTTGACATGAGGCTAAACAACAACAAAGTGACTTGGCAACTCATTATTTCGACTCTCATTTGGACTAGCTAGCTGATGTCGAATAAGCCGCGCCATCCATCTAGTCAAGCCAAGTCTGAAACATTTAGCCGCCGAAAATGAGCAGAACATGACCCAAAAGCCTGGATTATGTAGACTGTAAACTGGTAATGGAGATATCATCATTATTTACAGTTCTTGGAGCATGCTTTAACAAATCACCTGCTCAAATCGGCTTTTTGATTTATCATAATTATAAGATGATTTTCGAGGAAGTATTAACCTAAAATGAACATAGTTTATATTTGAGTAGAATAAAGTAACCTATGGATTTTATACCTTTATATAAAATTATATCTTATAAAGCCAAATTAAATCCCGAGAAATTGCAATTTTGTAGGTACTCGTTTGCTAGAATTAACTAGGGTATAAGACACGAACCAAAAGAAGCAGAATTTCTCTTGCAAGAAACTGACACGCTGTTTACGCTTCATTAAGTAAGTCTGTTATCTATATTTTGTAATGACTTCCAATAACCACATTTTAACGGGAAAGAACTGAACAATTGTTTAAAAATCAATAATGATCAATAAATCCTGCCAGGCAGAAGGGATCTGCCGTAACATGGAATCTATTCTGCAACTCCAACATTTTTGGACCATCATGCGAAGAGCCGCCAGTTTGCTCGTAGTTGTCCGATTGTTGCGATTTTTGTCGGAAACGATAGATGCGCGGTCGCTCTGCGTTAGACATGGGTGTTTATCGAATTCGGCTGCGCTTTCTTTTTATATCACGGCATGTTATGCGAGGCATGAGGTCACAACTGATGAAACTTGTCAATTATTTTCAACTGTTAAAACCAGATGCGAAGTGCGACCTGGTTTTAAGTAGCGTAGTTCAAGCACATCACAACGCAGTTTCAAATGTTTCGATATCTATAATAGTTCCAAAGTTATAGAAAATTTAATATAAGTCGGTAATTTTTTTGGCCAAAAAAGGGACCCACTTCGGAAAGCTGTAGCGAAGCGGGGAAAAAATGTTTCAGTTATTGTTAGGTTATCGTTAGAACGGGTCCGAATGACTCTATCTAATGCTACAACTTCCGTTTTGATAGGTTAAATAGTTCAAGAGCTAGTGGTAGCTGAAACTGAAAGTACACATTTTCGTGACATCAACTCACATACAAAGCGAGTGTGAAAGACATGAAATAGATTCCATGTCAAAAACGAAAAAAATACCTATGTGTTTGAGTAAATATTTGGAGTAAAATGTTTCAAGAAGAGAGGTTAGATGTTAACATCTCAGAACATGTTGACGTCTCAAGAAGTTCGTACAAACTCGCAATCAAACAACCTTGCGTGATCTCTTACCTTCATGGAAGTCGTTGACATCAACTTTGGGCTTTCAAATTAACTCTTTAGATTTTTTTTGTTAGATCTCTCAAAACGAAGTTCTGTTGTTCGATAGAATGTTATATATAACATTCTAACTACACATAAACTTACTACACCTTACCTCTTATCTCAACTCTTCGCTTTATCAAAGAAAACCCAAAATAATAGAGCATGGAAGAGTAAGATACCACTCCATTATACCTATCAAACAAATTGATAGACGAGTTAGAAATGAAATGGAAAGTATTATCTTGAAATATGACAGCAAAGAAAATGAAAAACAATACCATCTAAGCATTATGAATTATTGAATACTTGACGAAACAGAGAATGAGAGAGCTCATTTCGGCAAGTCGGAAAATGATTTGCATTCATTGTTTGTCAGAAAATGGGGCGAATATCAAGCATGCCAGTATGGCGATGTTTTAAGGGAAACAGACTGAGTTGTATCGATGGAGTGCTTTGATTAATAGCTGTTTGGTGATGCGGTAATAAAGAGTTACAACAACAGACTACACCCTCAGAGTCTGAACACGGGCGCTGCCCTCGATGCGTACTTGACCTATTTATCGTGGGAAGTGTTGCCAACAATGCCGTTCGTCAGTTTTTTACTGCACGCCAATATCCGATACGCGATTTTCTTTTAGCGATATTTCTTCGGCGATATTAGGCTCCAGGGACATACAGTCGGGCATCGTATCGCCATCAGTCAATTCTTAGGGACCGTCCAGATTTTGGAATTTTCATTGTAACACTAAGTTCCGTTAGGCATTATTTTGATTTCTGAAGGATTTTAAAATAGCAATCTCACGTAGAGTCCTTTAAAATTTGTCAGACAATGTTCGCTTATAATTAGATCATCAAACAACACAAAACTTGACGCTATAAATTCTTATCAGTGTTTCCAATTACGCGATGTTTTACGTACATTGTTTTCCAAGTCAATGCTCGAGGCCAAGCATTATCTAATTCGGTCATTTACAGATATTGTGATTGACAAATGAAGATAGAAGTACCGAACTTTACATCCTATATAATTTTATGATAGCAGCATCCGCTCCGTTACCAGAAACTGTGTATAAACATTAGGAGTGTATGTGCCATGCTGACGAGTACTAGCTAGTGCGTGTGTGTGTGCGATGGCGCCGGGTGCGCTGGCGTCGACGGCCATCTTGGTGCTGCTGCTGGAGGCTGCGTGCGCGCACTACACGGCGACATGGGCCGTCCACGTGCCTGCGGGAAAAGACGCCGCGGATGCCGTTGCCAGGGACCACGGGTTCGTCAATCTTGCAGAGGTATGTCAATATCTGTATTGGGATTGGCTTAACTTGCTTGTGTTTAACCCAATTAAATGCTTTAAATTTGTTTCTACTAACAGCTTTGTCGTTAGCAGTTTTTTTGTTATGTGCTGAAATGCTGATTTCTTGAATTCGTTGCGATTAACCTATGTTTGTATTGTAGTGTATGTTTTACATAACCTAATTAAACTTTATGCGGCTCTCAAGTTTATTTACCTCTGAAATCTTAAGTTAGCCATTAATGTAATCTGCGAGCTTATGCAGTTCAGCAGGATTACCATTCTCTCTTCCACTCAATTTGTTACAAGGGACGTAATCCGTCCCTTCATGGTAATCCCGAAATCCTATGGATTGGGCCTCTAAATCGTCATAGGACGAAAAATTAACTTTCTTTCCATAAAGTAGGTCAAATTTTGTTACTATCCCATTTCTTAATTTTTTTAAAACCCCTTCCCCTTCATAATGAATTCAATCTAAAGCATCATCCATTTTACTCCTAAATCTAAACTTGGGAAATCATAGGTAGGTTTAAAGTTATTGGAAAAGTTTTCGTCTTTATCTATTGGACAAGAGTACGGCACGCAACGTTTTTATATTTCGAGAAGAAAGATATAAATACATACCTACATTGATATTACTATTTGTATGTAAAGTCTATTAAGGGGCCTACAGTCGCCAATTGAAGGTTTATTTGTCAAGCTCTAGCGACAACACGGCTTGATCCTATAAGTTAATATTTTGCGCATACGTACTTCAAACCTCTATCAATGTCTATGTTTGAACAATTTTTGTTCAATTATTGTTGTTCAGCTAAAAAGCTCCTCACAATAGATAAGTCATCATCATCATCAGCCCATGTTGTCCCACTGCAGGGTATAAGCCTCCTCTCTTTTGTGCCACCCTATACGATCATGTGCTAGTCGCATCCAGGTATTCGATGCGACTTTGGTGATGTCATCCGCCCATCTGGCTGCTGGACGACCTACTCCTCTTTTCCCCAACCTTGGCCACCACTCAGTGAGATAGATAAGTACAACTTTACAATTATCGCGTGTGTGTGTATTTAATGCATTTATATTAAACTAATTAGATGACATTATATCTGCAGGGTTTTGCGATGTTTGTCTTCGGCAAGAGTCCAAAGCCGTAAACTTCTAGACGCTAAAGGTCAAACCCTCAATGTCATCGGCGACTGTATATCTAGTTTAGATAATTTCAGCTGAATTTCAAGTCGTATGGTAATTCACTTCAAGATGGTATTTAAAGGAAGCAACTGTTAGACTTAGAATAGTTTATATTGCCAAGCAGGAAGAGTGAGATACAAATTTTCCAAGTAGGTATTACTTGGAAAGCCGACACAAGTGACTTCAGCAAAATACCCTCGTATATGATGTCACTTGTGTCGTGTAAACACGCGTAAGGCGTCAATTAAATGAATAAAAGACATTCAAATAAGAATCTACTTTTAGTTTTACTTAGTTCTATTTATTAGAAGAAGGATAAAGATAATAGTTGCATAATTCCAACAGATGGAAAACAAACTTGCTTAACCCAAACCACTTGCCTTCCGCCTCTAGATGTCATTGTCAGGTCAGCATCAATAGTAACTCCAAGACTCCGACCTTGTCTCATTCGATGAAAATCAATGGCTGATGCTTGATTGTTCTGTAAAACAATAAAGAACTTTCTTATTGTTGTTAATTGTTGTTAATTGTACGACAACTGTGTCGACGACATTGACCGTATTACCTTGTCCTTAGTTCTCAGCTGACAGAAAAGGAAAGTACTTGAATTGTAATAGAACGAAAAACAACAAATACACTGAATTAGGTTACTAGAACAAAATGTTACAAAATGATCCTTAAAATATGCTTCTGTAGGTTTTCTGTGGTATGAATGGCAAGAGTTCAAGGAAAGGTCGGTATGAAGTGAAATTCCTTGGCAAGATAAAATTAAAGTAAGTATGTTTGAGGTACCGACTGCAAAGAATTCCTATAAATAGATTAAGCGTTTAATACGCTTAAACCTCCTATTTTGGTGACAACAATATGGTTAAAAATAGAGCATTATGGATTTTGGAATTAGCAAACTGATAGTAAAATCGTTTGTGAAATATCGTGTCAAGTGAACCGCATCGTCCGCTGCACTGAGATAAAATTAGAGTGTTATTTCGGAGAGGTGAAGCAAATGCTGAAAACTGGACTTGTAACATATTTGAGAAATTAGTGTCAAGAAAAACAAATGGAAAATCAAGACTACATATACTGATGATGATTTGGTTTTGGTTTTGTTGCTTACCGTTGTTGTGAATTTCGGATTTTTTAATCAAAAAGCTATTCATTAAAATTGTCTGTTAAAAGCAGCTTATGGGGATAAGCTTTCGCTATAAGATTGATCTGACATTGAAACCTGGACACTGAGACAACCATTGGGAAGGCAACGGCAACCTTATCTATGAGGAATGCCACTAGGTCTACGTACTTATAAAGAGTACGACTCGTAACGACCCCCTCCCAGTTTTTAGCAAAAATTCTTTCAAAGTCTCCATAAATAAAACACATCTAAACATGCAAATTAATTACATCACTATTTCAATTTTTGAATGGGTCGAATTTGTGGAATTGGACTGCGGATGTGGGGAATTTAAAATAATTTGCGTTTGAACGTTTTATTACTGAGGAACCGCTTATTGCTGTCATTCGTGGGCTGTAAGTGATTACTTTTGCTAATAGTTGAATTCATGGTGCACGTGTATGTAGGTAATACGGTTTTTGTCTAAATATTACATCTCATCTGTAAAAGCATCGTTATGTAGACAATACTTGTATTTTTAAGGGATTACATATATCCATCCATGCGCGCAGCTGAAAAAATGCATTTGGTTTACTCTCATCAGGGTCTTTGCCAGAAATCTCGGTACACAAAAAATACGAGCCATATTATTATGATTAGTTTCCGATAAGTATACTTAATTAGTTTACTTACTTTTATTATAGCTCGTAAAACTGTATTTTTTTTGGCCAGATACTACAATGCCTATTTTATCCTGGATACAATGCAGCTAATTCATAGTCACCAGTGTAACCACAGGCATCAATTGTAAAAGCAAATGATCATCCGGTGAAAGTTTATGATTATTGTCACCACAGTTGACTATAAAGCTTCTCTGAAATCTCTTGAAAAATTAGATTTTTGATCCTCGAATCCCCCAAAACCAACTTTCCATATTTAGAGAGCAGTCGCGTTCGAAGTGGGGGGACAAAAATAACCTGGAAATTTAAGTGGACAGTGTTTATTTAAAGTGACATCGGGATTTCTCTGCTTATGGCGTACTATTTTTGTACTGCGAGTACAAGGACTTGGAAGAGTCTAACTAAAAGGTCTCGTATTTGTCTTAATGAAGTATTTTTAAATATATTTAGATTAAAAGAGTCGTTCTTCAGTTAAATTGAATGATATGATTTTCCTTGATGGAGGAGTACCTACGCAAACGATGATGTAGCTAATGAAAACAAACCTATATAGATAAATATAGCCATTGTGTTTTATCTTTTTATTAACACGAAACTGTTGAACAGTATCTTTTCGTTCTGTATATATTAGGTCTGTGATATATTAGGTATTCTTCATTTACTTAGCGATTTGCTTCTTCGTTCATTATGCGAACGGCTAAGGTATGGTATGGAACAGCCTGCCGGTGTATATTTCATGAAACCTACAAGGTCAGAGTGAAAAGGTATTTACTAAACCCTAAGCTCCATCGTCGACCTCATCGTCGCTTACCGTTCAGATTGAGGTCAAATGTTTCGTGGTACATAAACAAACTTAGTTCTGACAATACCATATAACGGAAACAAAAACTCTATATCCTAAATCTTAAACACAACATAAATTGTGTACCTTTACACATGAAATACCCGAACCTCTTCTTGGGCTGGTGCTGGCTGGACGACAAAAACCATGTCTGTCAACTGCAGATGGTTTTAGATTATTCTATGCATAGATATCAAATTTTGTTTTTCTATTATCATTAATGAAACATTATGTTGTTGTCTATGATAGTTCTGTGACGTCATCTACCCACAAATGTAGAATTTCTCTTATTATTCTGTGCCTCAGAATGTCTATCGACGTCATATCAAGATTTTCACTTGAAAAGGGTAAATGTTATATATATCACAGGTTTTGTGTACTTCTGGGAATAGTCGTTTTATACTCTCATCAAAAAATGTTGCATAAAATGAATGTTGGTAATACAGGATATGCCAGTTTCTACATTGATTTATTCCTGACTCACTAAGATTTTTGGAACCAGTCAGGAATACTTTTAAAAGCGGCACGAGTTAAGAATTTTGTCACTTTTGGTACGAATTTTGCGGACCAATCAGGAACAAATCATATTTTTCACCTTTGTACGAAACTAATCGAATCGAAAGATTGAAACGCAGCGAAAGTTCAATGCGTGAATTTTAATTTAAAACCAATATATCTTTTGTTCCAGTGATATTTTGAGAAAGTGGGGACGTTTTGAAAAAGGACGTTTTGAGAAAGGGACGTTTTGCGAATGGGACTTTCAGAGCTGAATTCGTTTAGATAATAATATATGTTACATTGACATTTGAATTCATTCACAGTTATTTACTCGTATACTGCAATACAATTTTTATCAGATGGTTATGTAAGTAGGTACTTTAAAAAAGTAAAGTCATGCATATGATGGTCCGCCACTGGCGGAAAATGCATTTTGATCCTCGTTCTATTAAAAATAATTGAACACAAACGAAACAATCTTTCGTTGTTTTGAAATTCAATCTCCAATGCAATGAAAGTCTATCGACTCTTCAGTTTGCGCATAATAAACAATATGATTAGTTCTGTGTTCCGGGTCACACGCGAGTTTACTCTCCACCTACATATACCTATTAAAACAATCTATTGTCCACGTTGTATCATAACAAGTGCTTGTTTTGTCATCCTGTGTCTGTTTAACATTGTGAACCGCAATAATATTGCTTATCAGTGAGACGAATGTGATTTATGTAGGTAGGTCTACTACCTACTCATAGGTCTTTACTTTAAGTATGGCAGAGAACCGATTGGCTCATTGTTTGAGTTTATTTAGAATTTTCCTCTCCATTTGCCACTATGTCCACAATTGTTTATTTCACATCCTTATCGAGTTGTTCCAATATTTATTCATCACGATTATCTTCTTTGGCAAAAGGTGAATTTTGACGAGACCATACAATCATGAGGAGATCTTTGGAAATATTTGGTAGCCTATTAAACACTTCCTCTGCTGAAACATTGTATCCTCAACTATTAAGATGACTTCAACCTTATTCTATCAATAGAGGATCAGTGAACTTCATGGCTTTATCGTTTGTTGTATGTACATATAACTCAGTATACACTATAATAGTGTCAATAGTATGTAGGTAATTCAATCAAACCAAATTTGAAATTACATATTGTGATGCAAGGTTCCTCTATTTCAATAATATCGTAACTATGTACCTATTATCCGCATTTGTTACTTTATGCATGGATTGTCAGGGACTGGTTGTACATGACTTGCCACATGTTACTTTACGCAAGAGGATGTGGCGCATTCAATTTCGAGAGATCGTAATTTCATTGTTTTGACGATGGCAGCCCCTACTATCAGTAGTTACTGATGGTTAAATTAAATGTCATTAGTTACTCAAATTTACTTGTGTGTCTTCTCACCTACATTACCTATGTGTGATGTCAATACTGATGCTAGGTATTGATCTTGTTTTTGTAGATAAAATATCATGATGTCATGTATATCTTATGTTACGTAAATCCACCCACAACATGTGTACATCATTCTCCTTAATATGCAGTACGTATGCAGGTGTAGTTTCTACCTGCGGACTGCGGTCTTTGCGCCTAATTCATATGCTTTTACGAGTGGTACTTTGTCGCTTTACCTTATTTGACACTTTCAAACGAATGTCAAGAAATCATAACAAAAACTTATTGCAACAGGGAAGGGCTTGAAGTATCTTCCTATGTCCATATATCAAGTCCAAGAAAATAAAAAAATGGTCCAAGCTTGACACAGGCACCCTGTGTCAAGCTTGGACCAATTTTTAAGCCATATTTCATTTTGTGTAATGCTTGAGCTTTGAGTTTTAAAATGAAAACTCCTCTAACGGACTAGGTACATTGGAAATAGACAATGAAGCCTGCGAATTACCAAAAATTTATTCTCGTAATAAATCACCATTTCCAACTGCTGGGACAGCTTCATCGGCTGAAATTCATCTCGCAGCCAAATTGTCAAAAACACAAGCATTATTTCCCAAGCCGGCATTAAATCATTCCCTCTTTCCCCTCCCGCTCTCACTTCCTGCACACAGAGGACAGGACGTGCACTCATCAAAACTGTCGGCCGGTTGCCAAAACACATGGACGAAAGGAATTACTTACTTGAGAGTCTTGGATGTACTGCAAATCTTGTGATGCTGAAGACTGATAAAAAGGATAAAATTCTGCATCTTTTATAAAAATATTATCTTCATCGCAAGAGTATGACTAAGGTTTGTAAGCCTTTGGAACTTATAGAAATGATTTTTACAGATTCCCGATATAATTGTGCTTTTTTCTCTTTCCTCTCCTCTGTAGGAATACCTAGGAGAGCCCTAGCCCTAGCCCTAGTTTATTAAATCTTATCTTATCTTAGGGGGCCGGGAATAACCCAGCGGCACTTCGACCCTTGAGGATCTTTTGCGCCTACCCCATTTTACACACTGATCATCTCGGTGTGAAAGTTTCCTCACGATGTTTTCCTACACCGTTAGAGTAATCGGTAAATGTTCGTAAGTCTTCAAAAAATACGAAAAACTCATCGGTACATGGCACTGCACGGTTTCGAACCCGGACCTCCCGCACGGGAGTCCGGTGTCCTAGCCACTGTGCCACCGACGCTCTAGTTTATTAAAAGTTTGTAATCATTGGTTTTGGCTCATTTGTTTTAATTTGCATCTGCTGAAGCTTTCTCACATAATTTCTCACTCCATGCCAAAATGCGTTGGCTTGGCGCCGCGTTCGTCGCGTCGACTAGGGTTGATATTCTTATCGTCATTTTTATATCTAGGATTATTCTCAAATCTCACATTGCACGTCTCCATTCGAATCCTTATATTTTGAACAAAAAATCCTTATCTTCTGTACTGTTAAATGAGTTAGAACAACCGACAGGTCTGATTGTACGTAACACGTGAAATGAGTTAGAACAACCGACAGGTCTGATTGTACGTAACACGTGAAATGAGTTAGAACAATCGACAGGTCTGATTGTACGTAACACGTGAAATGAGTTAGAACAACCGACAGGTCTGATTGTACGTAACACGTGAAATGAGTTAGAACAACCGACAGGTCTGATTGTACGTAACACGTGAAATCTGCCATTTGTTTATTTACGTTCAATTTATTGTTACGTCGTAGGGTTAATACTTTTGTAGTAACGGGCTGGTTTCCGTAACTCAACGTCAGCACGTTTTTTCTTAGGTTTCTTATTATTTCAAATTTCATTTGCCAAATTCTTTTCGTCATCCGCATCCTCAAGTTCTAGTTCCATGCTGTCCTCGTCCGCATCCTTATCAATGGCATCCATTAAAAACCCTAGCGTCGTCGGTTGCGTCGCATCGTGTTCGCGGATGTGTGCCGCTGCCTTTGCGTCGCGTCGTCGTGTCGAGTCTGACACTGCTTTTAAATAAGTTTTGTAGGTAATTAGGATATGAGTGTCATCGCTCTCGTTTGTGAATCGAAAAATTTACATATAAAAGAACATTAATTAACATGTGGTTGATGAGATTCGGATCGGAAATAGGGTTAGCACGAAACGAGTGTTTTTTTTTAGTGAGACGCTCTCTATGTTTATAAACTGATTTATTTCCCATAGGTGATGTCTTGATAAGGATAGGTATGAGCTCGTTCTTTACTCAGATATCGGCATTGTTGTTGACCACATAAAATTACAGTTACATTACTCAGATTCAGGAAGTTAAACAATAATACATAAGTTTTATGAAATAGTTTTGTCAGGGTTTCCCCTCTATTTTCCTGACTCGATATTGGGATTTCGTCATCATCATAACTTCGGATGAGACGCTGACATTTTTCAAGTGGTTACCGTCCTCATTAGACGAACTAATAGCGACAACCGTTACTAAGACGATTTTCCATGGCTTCCGCGTCATCTCAAATCTCCACTCCATCACTGATTACTCTTAAGATTTATGGTGATTATCATGGTATGAACGTCAACTCAACTAAAAAAATTTAGTTCAAGTTCCAGTTTTTACATTTACCTACTGCACACGGGGAATACCTAATTTTATTTTCAAATATTACGCTTATTTAGTATATAAAGTACAAGTAAAATGCACAATCTCACTTGCGCGAAGTTCGTGCAGATTCAATTTCATTGACGAATAAGAATAAATAGTAAGGCTATTTGAAATACTTAGGTTTCCTATGTTAGATCGAAACCTAAAATCCCTGAAGGATTTCCGATTGGGTAGGTACTAACAATCTATGATTGGATCATGAGTGACTAGTATGTGACAATCCATTTGGAAATGATGTTCAAAGAGTATGTTTCAAAGTTTCAAATAAGATACAAATATTTGTTCATGAATTTGTATTTATATAATTAAGTATACAACAGAATACAGGTTTTTCCCTAGTTTAGTGTGATAATATTAATAATTTCGTCATTATTAATCTAATCAACGACGGCTAATTAATCTCACTGATAATGATAACAGTTTAAACAAAGCCAGTGCACAGTGCAGCGAAAGGTTTTAAAAACCCATTCACAAACACATTGGCCCGCTTGTCGCAACAAACAAAGGAGATGACAGATTGCCAAAATGCGAATGGAATAGTTGGAGAGGATTGTAAAATTGAAAAAGCAATTGTGAAAGACTCTCAAACAATGAGCGCCGGTACGGAATGAGATTCCGTTTTCTTTCGAATCCGCTCTGCAGTCGAATAGAAAGGGGGTCCAGTGATTCCACAACCTTTTGTGAGGGGCAATCGTCTTGGGCTTAAACGTTCTCCCCCAGGGAAAAGGGGGGTAGAATAGAGGCACGAGAGGGTTCCTCTTTTGTGTGTCGATGGCTTTATCTCCACGGCCACAAACACAGTCCGCGGTCTCTTGTAAACCGATTGCATTAAGGTTCTCTCCAGACCGTTGGAGACGCAGTTCCCGATAATAGTTCCGAGAATTAATATTGATTGGAAATTGAGACTCTAGGAGTAATTATGTAATTCTGAAGACACTCGTGTGGAAATACCACTTAATGTTGCCCTAGTAATTGTGAATTCAGTGCCCACGAAAGCTAAGTTATACCTAAGTTCTCACATTCTATCAGATAATTAAACCCTTATCGCAATATTTATCGAGTGCCTAAATCATATTTATACATACTGTCCATGCTTGCTTGCTTGCTTATCGTATGGTTAGTGGCCAACCTATTTGTCAGTGTTATTCAGGCCGCCCGTAGGCCTCTGACATGGCTTAACGACTGCTGTCGAACGACAACAACCGGGACCGACTACTTAACGTGCTTTCCGAGGCACGGAGGAGCTCAGATGAAATATACCTCTAGCGGTCACCCATCCAGGTACCGACCGCGCCAACGTCGCTTAACCTGCACGATCACTTTCGGACCGTGCTCGCAACTAGACTACGAGCTCAATACTGTCCATGAAGGGATTCGGTTGCAAATCAGTGTTTAAAAAGAATAGAATTTGAATATTGTGTGGACGCGTGCGTGCGTATTTTGCAGACTCTGATTATAAAGCACATCTTTGAGAAATTTCAGAATGGGGTCATGTATTTATTGAATTCCAATGCAACCCATGTGTTGCATTCACGAATAAAGACACCTTACTTAATTGCTTCACTAAGATATTACGGTGAATGATAAAAGATGTTCCGATAATCCCGGTTTCTTTGCTCGCGAACGGAACGAAGCGGTTCCATTTAATTTGGATTGGAATAATTCCCTGTTAGCAACGAAGGCAAGGCAACCTCGAAATAAGTTAATTGAATTCCGTAATTTAATTTATTGGCTCTTCTATTCGTTGACTTCTTGCGGTGTGTTTATGTCAACGATAGCTTTAAATATAATTAAATTAATTAATCATTAGTTTATAATTACAAATTGAATGTTATGTACACGAATCGCCTTTCAGATTAAAAACTCGCTTCTTCTTCTCTTACCATCACATAACTCACAGAATGTTAGTTTGAGCTTAAACTCGGGTTAGTCTTATAAAAAAACAATTGTATCCTATTAGGTATTGTAAACTATTATAGTCTTGAAATTTAGTTTATTTCTATTGTATGTGTGTACATCTACATCATTTAGCATGATTAAGTATTGTATTGTAGTAACGGGCTGGTTTCCGCAACTCGACGTCATTAGTGTCTTTTTTGCGTGTGATGGAAAAAAAAACCAACCTCGCTAAAAAGTCCAGCAGTCCTTTAATTTCTTGAACATTGATGGAAGTGATCGCAGGGTGCCGAGGCTTTCCGCCCGGTAGGATGGTGATCTCACTGCATTCTAATAGCACGTGGGCGACCGTCTCCTCTGCCTCCAGACATGCTCTTCCGCAGTTGGGCTCTATTGAGCCGCAGGAACTCGCTAGCTCACTCGTGCGCTGGCCCAGCGATGTCTTAATCTAACAGAAGGGAAGGGGTATGAGGAGTCTGGGCCCTCTGCAACAATTGCAGATGCCCTTCTCGCTATTGGCGCAGCGACGTCTTTATCCAGCAGAAGGGTAGAAGTATGTGGGGCTCTGGGCCCTCGGCAAGTATTTCCGATGCTCTTCTCGCTAGTGACGGAGTTAAATAGTTATGAGCCACGGCTAGCAAGAGATCCATAGACGAGGCCATAGCCCACGTATCAGTTACTAACCGAGTTACCAGGGTATGCCAGTGCAGTGGGTTTGTCTTCCTTTAGGGTTGTTACTTCCGCCAGGACCACAAATCCATCACACACACTGGGAGGCGACTACGCTGATACCCCATGATTAAGTAGCACACACTAACAAATAAGTAACCTACTTATTTATACAGATGTTACACATGACGTAGGCATCGTTGTTGTTACATATGACATAGGACCCTATTTCACGAGTATGATGTATTATACCTTCATCTGTATTCAATTTATAAATATATTATAAGCAATATCTTTTCCTTTTTATGTGCAATTTGACAATCGTTCATATTCATTCATCAATTTCGTGGAAAAATGGAAAGATAAGTGTTATTACATTGTCAAAGTCCGTATAATGTATTAGCGATGAGTGCTCCATAATGCGCGAAACATTTAATTGAATGTTTTCGCGGAATGTCGATGTGTTTCAGAAAGAAGTACCATCCATCATAAAAGTTTTGCGACATTTTTTATGTGTAAGGGGTTAACTAGAAGTGGTATTCTTGGTCTCAATCGAACACCTAATGACATTTCTCGTAAACTTTTGGATACGTACAATAGCGGATGGAGTAGTTTGAAGTTTTATAATCATTTCCATGGATGAAAGAAAAAGTAGTCTCCCTCCCCAAGAGGCGGGCATTCCTTCCTTCATGATCATTTCATAATAATATATTCCTTGTCACGCTTTTATAGAATCGTCAGTGTCGTTCGAGTTTGAAAATTGCATGGTTTGTTTGATTGATTCCCAATAAGGCAATTTTCAAAATCTTTGGAAATAATACAGAGTAAGTACTATACAATATAATATGATTATTAGGTACCAACGATTTAACAAGAGGAATATTATGCATTTGTCCATACATTTTCGCCGAAAAAATTCTTTCGAAACGATCCGAAAAAATTATCCAAGAATCCAATGCATGATTTTTGACAAATTGCCGACCAAAAAGTGTAACAGATCTGATGTAAGGACATCAGCATATTTATGTAGCCGCATATTCACAATGGAAAAAGTGTTAACCTACTCTTACAATAAGAGTAGGTTACCTCTTATAATAAGAGTAGGTTAACTCTTATAATAAGAGTAGGTTAACACTTGTTCCATTGTGAATATGCGGCTTACGAGTCACCCATTGTGACAATATCTAATTCGAGACAATTTACGATCCACAATGATATGGGTGATACCTACGGAGGAACCCTATCCAATGAGATAGGTTCGTTTGATTCAGATTAATGGCGTTAAAATTTAATGGCGACGAAGCCGGGTCGTTCTCCGGTAACAATCGGCCCTGCACCTATCTAAATTGAATTTGGCTTCATTGCTCATAATAGGTTTTATTTGAATTGAATCTGCTCCAATCAATAATCCAAATCTTAAGCTGATGTCTTTCCTATATTTCTTGCCATTGTATAGTAGTGTAACTAAGAGAGTGCCGGGTACTTTCGGTCAAATCAAAAAGCCAAAACGCCTACAGGATTTATTACTTATTATGAATTATGATCCAAGATTATGCTTCTGATAATCATGACTTTAATCAATTTATTAGGAGATTTATACTCTCGACCCTAAATCAAAATCCACTACCAAGTTGGACATGATGACAAGATGTCTATTTGGTGGTTATGGTGGTTAAAGTTGCTACAGTCTGCCCTCTAGGTGCCGGCTAGCAGGGTTCTAGGACAGTGTGCAGATGAAGTAATAGAAGAACTTGGTAATAGTAGATATTATATTTTTAAGGAACAGTACAACACAGAAAATAGTAAATGTAGAAAATAGGTAGTAGTATGAGACAATTTTATAAAACGGAGAAACGTCTGTTCTGGACAAAATACAGAGAGAAAGTAAAAACAATGAAATTAATTGAATAATGGAATTTAAAAATGGAATGGGAATAAGATTTGAATTTTGAAAATATAGATGAAGAAATGAAGATGGCCAACACGGAACAAGGTGAGATAAACGCTAACAATGAGGTTGAAATTGATGGCAAGGAGGTTGATATGGACGATGAAGTCGACATCGTTACAAAGTGAGCAATTTGGTCACAGGTTTGCTAGTTGTATTTGAACATTAAAATAGACATTTTGAAACATCTTGTAATTAATTTTATGTTCCTAAAGTTACCTGTGACACATAAAGCAATCAAAGACTTCTTGGCCTTTATTATATCTGAAAATTCGTTCAAAGGAAACTAATAAAATGTTGGCAAACTTGGCTGAACTGCCAAGAGTTTGCTTTTCACTGATTATTGCTTGGACGTGCTTCGCTTTGGCATAAATTCGAGTGCCAAATGTTAAAGGGTTCCTCCGATTCGATAGGAAGGTGGCAAATTTTTCATTTATTTAAAATCTTCCATATTAGTCGCACAAGGATGAACATAATATGTAGTAGTTTTACGAAATATAAAGATTCAAAGTTGCCGATTAGACAAAAAGTATATCTACTTAGTAAAAAGTTAAGTCATTTCCGCCATAGACTCATCATAGAAAATACCGTTTTAGAAAAAAAAATTAAACTTAAACATCTTTAGTAAATTTTATGTGTTTTTCTAAATTCTATGTTTAATTCAACATAGTCAAGTGCTTACCCTAGTGACATAGTGACCTAAAATATTTAGGAGTTGATAAGGAGATTCGAGTTTCAGTCTCGTTGAAGGTGAAAAAATAAACAAAATTCTATTTTTTTACTGAAATGATGTTCAGAAGAGTTGAAAACATGTCCTAACCTTTAATACAAGAGTCTCTCTTAGGTGATCAAAAATTATCTAAAAAAGAAAGCCAAGTCTCAATCGACAAGGTCTGCTCTGCGCAGAAATTTATCTTGACTTCGTTGACCCGAGAAATTGTCGACTTAACTTGGGGGAACCATTTATTTGAATTTAGTCCCGATACTGGTCTTGTCTTATATTATGCAAACGAGGTTTCATTCGGGGCTCGGGATTTGGGCCGAGAATTGGAACCTTCCGCGCAATCTTACCACGCAGCCGAATGAAAAGGTTTGGCGAAGCTGTTTCATGTGTTATTCCCTCGATTATACGTTTCTGAGATTTTTATTTTTGTTTTCTTTTGTTACATCAAATATTTTTGTTTGTTTATGTCAATGCTATTTATCGGTTTTCTTAAGGTTTCTATTTATTTATACAATAGATGGTGTCAATGTTTAGGGCGACCTACAAAATGACTTGTGACAGAGCTTTTACTTTAATGGAATAGTAAGAACACTTTCTTAAGAAACTGAAAATCCTTTGTTAGCCTTTCTTAATTTAATTAAATTTATTTACGGAAAAAACCTTTTCGTCTACAAGAGAAAGATTCGGAATATCCATTTACTTGAAGTTTGTACAAGTTTTGCGATTTGTTGAAAGTTTTACGAGTTGCCTATTGGAATTCGTTTAATTGAGTGCCACTCGAAAGTTTGACGTTATAAAGATTGTATCAAAAGTGAGACATCTTTTGTTTTGAAGTTTTCTTTGATTATGTTTTACATTGACGAAAAAGATAAATAATTTAATTCGATCAACAAGATAGTTAAGTAAGTACTTATTAATTTTATTACTGCTGCTGACGTGACAAGATAAACAGTCCATTAATTTTGAGATAATCACCGAATATATCAGTTTCAATATTTGCTTGAATTTTCCTTTGATATCGAAACTCAAACAATTTTAATGATGGGCAGACATAATGTTCAAATTATAATTTTACTTATTAACCATAATTTATTTAACGATTCGATGGATTTTACTGTGTGGTCCAATTATATATTTTTTGTCCCACAACTAATGAGTACCTACCAGGGAAGCATTTGTAATAAAAAGCGATGTGGTTTAAAGTTAGGGAGAGATTACGACAAGCTAATAATATAGCTGCCCGGTGATCGGGACGAGTTGAAAAAACTTGTACCTGGTCTTGTCCTAACGAAGGCCGCGGACCGGCGTTCGTATTATTACCCTTTAGGTAGTCCAATGGCAACAAAATTAATGAGAATATCAGATGAGTAAATTAGTTCTTCCAAGTTTGAGGAACAGGCGAAATGTTCTTTAACCTTAATGGCTTGAGAGTAACTTGGTTTGGGAGGATTTGAAGAATAGGTTGTGTTATGTTTAATATAAAAATTATGTTCCTAAAGTTTGAATTCTGCGTTGTAAGCCTGTAGGTGTATAGAGTCATTATGAATCATCATTTACTGTAATAGGTAAACCTTTATCAACATTTCTATACACGCATTTATAAAAGGATTGCTTCTAAAAGCGTCCCTAATTAAAATTTGTAAGGGTTTTACGCATAATTAATAACGTTTGTAAGTTTGTGTTATTGTTAATTTATTCATTAATGAAATGAGTATCTAAATGAAATATTGAGCGTAATTTATAGGTTACGATGGATAATTTTGCATGCTGTTAGCTCAATTACCAATCAATATAAAAGGATGTGCTTTAATAATCCAGGTTCCAAATGGCTCTATATAATTTATGAAAAAACGTTGAAACAATAAAAGGAGATAGAAAACAGCAAAAAAAGAGGTTAAACGTAGCCAAATCGTTTGTGTTCGTGTCGTGACTATATTTTAATTGTACAAAAAATTGTTCCAAGAATGTTTGAAAAAGGATTAGTAGTGCATGGCGCACTCATTCTTTCGTGGTTTGTTGAGCAAACTCGTGCGAGCGCGGTAGGCCGACTCATAAGTCCATTCGAAACAATCCACCGTCTCTTTTATTTGTCCTGGTGGTCTGTTCGGCCTGTCCTTTTCTTTTCCTTTTTCGGTCGCCTCGGCTTTATTTTTGTCAGATTTTTATCAGTACACCACTCTTGCTCCGGTAATTTAGTTTGGATACAAGATTTCTGCCCTCGGATGTCATTCATTATTAGTCACTTTTGTTGAATTTGAACATCTGGACTTCTGTTAATTTAGGTTCATCAACATATTTATGTTATTTGACCCACGTGGATACTTGGATAGTATTTCATATACCTAGGTTTAAAAACCTCTTAATTTTTTTTTGCTAATTTTAACCATCTGGTCAATCCTTTTATAAATCGTTACTTTACGTTTTCAGTTCTTTTCAACCGGATCCTTTGTATTATATTTTTCATATCCCATAGTAATTTACATTAATGTAAAGTACCTTTTTCGTTGAAAATAAACTTTGAGCTCAAACAATTTATCACATGAGTGCCTTTAGCTCAAAGGCTCACCTTGTTAAGAGAACTACCGTAGTATTAATTAATATTAATAAGAGATCATGTGCCTGGGCCTGGCATATCGCGTGTTCCAATATTAAGCGTTCATTTAATAATTAAAGGAGAGTCAGAATCACAAAGGTCTGTTGCCCCGACCCGTGTTTTACTTAGTTGATTTGTTTTGTTACTAACTCTTCTCTCCTTACCTACGATTGTACAGGAATTCTTGTTACTTCTAATAGCATTCATTATAATAGTCAACGACTCTCCCGTCATTTATAAGTCTTTCTTTTCTTTTGTTGGGCTTAGTAATCTTAGCTTTGTACGTCGTACGTACGCTACGAGTATTGTATTTTAAATTAAACTTATAGGTACGATATGTAATCATTGTAATGGGGTAACTATTTAAAATTCTGTTGAAATGCTCATTAGCGCTTTCAACGATAACATTATGAATTTAATTTGTCACTATGCAAACAATTTTCCTTAACATTCTGAACACTGGCTGAGTTCAAATTGAATTTCAGCAGCAAAGCGCCTGACAATGGTAGCCACTCGAAGCTAACAGGAGCAACAGTCGCACAAAAGCTTTATGACAGCTGCTCACATTAGATACCGGTGCACTTTCAACTGAAGTGGCCTGAAACCTCCTGAAACGTTTGTTCAGGCTTACCCATAAGTATATTATTCACAGCATCATGGACTGCAAAATGTAGATTAGATTATAATATCTGCATAAAGCACAAAGGTATATACTCGTAACAGCCAACAAAAGCAAAATGCCTGTATTTATCGAAATTATAGATCGTAGACTTTGGCTTTGAAAACAACCTTTGCTCATGAAGCTAAGAACGCGCTAGCACGTCTCTTTTAGGGGAGAGAGAGTATTTTTTCTTTCATGCAATCCATCTAAATCCTTTGGTAACATCTGTATAGGTAGGTACTTACAGTCACTGATACCATAACCTGTACTTGATAACTGAAAATCATAGAATTATCGTTAGGTAAATCATTAATCATGTTGAACCATGCCGTCCTGTGGGAAACAAAGGTTTAGTTCTTAACAGTGGGGCGACATATTGCTTGATGACTAACCAGCAAGGGGTAGTTACAAAGTAGTTTTATTTGGATTCCAACTCCCAGTCATGTTTGTTTTAATAGGTAAAGGAAATTATTGCAATGAAATTTGAACAATGGTACCTAATAAAACTCGGTTAATTATTTTATGTAAATTAGTTTTATGCTTCAATTTAGTGGTTTTCGTTTATGCCTTACATTACAATCCTTCCTCCTGAATTTGTTTGTAACAGTGTAATAAAGTTAGACACGAAGTACCTATACTTACTTTTCAACTGAAATTTTAAATTTATTTAGTTAAAACTAAGGAAATATTATAACGAAGTACTTACTTTTGTTCATGTTTTGTGCATACAATTTTGTATCGAGGGTGTAACGTAAAGTTTGAAGCTTTTTACTTGAAGATAATTTATGAACCAGCTATTTTCGACTGCCATGGATCCGTCTATAATGTAATGGCACAAGCCTTAGCTTTTTCAGATAGATAATACGATTACCTCTATAGAATCCGAAACGAAGTTCGCCAAATATACAGGCCTCCTTTGGAATACTTGCATTGAACTGGGGCGGTAGATATAATGAGGGGAAATGTTAAAGTAGGTAACCATATATAACGTAATAATTTAAAGTTACTGTAAATTTCTGCAGGAACGTGATTCCCTGAGGCAGCCAGATGTAGGTAATTAAATTCACATATATAGTTTGAACTCAGACAAACTTGACTCATCAAGTTATCAAAGCCAAAAAGTTATTTCAAATGGTTTGTAACTTGTGACAAAACAGCAGAGAAAAGCAATTAGTTCAAGTATAACTTCCTGTACTAACTTCTGTTTGAAGTTGTAAAGCGTGGGAAAACATAACTTATAATTTTTGTTGAAGCAAAAATTGTTCAGCTATTTTTAGATACGTCTAGCAAAATTATGTCCGGCTTGGAATATATTAACGTCGCCACCCATAATTTACACACACGAAATCAATTTATACCTACTTTTTCGTTTTATTTGAATGAGAATTGAATACCTACTTGAATAACAACAATGAATACTTGAATAGGTAACCGAATACCTACTTTATTAATAATGATCTCTGGGAAGGTAGACAAAATTGTTAATAGTAGTAGGATTGTAATAAAACCTACAAGCTACCTGATACTACGAATCAGGTAGCTACAGCTACAAGCTACCTGATTCGTAGTTTAGTTACCTGATACTACGAATCAGGTAGCTACAGGTAGTTACAGCTACAAGTTACCTGATTCGTAGTATCAGGTAGCTTGTATGTTTAAGTGGCTCGACTCGAAGCCTGAATAGAGCACTGCGTGCACACGGCCTGTGTTTTGAAACTTGGCATGGGCACTGCCGTGCGCTTATATTACAGGGTTATCTGGACACAAATCTGGGGAAGTATGTACCACGCAAAGATTTTGAAATTCCTATGTAGATTGCTCGCTAGAGAAGTTTTTATGGTAACTTCGCCTGCCAGTTGGCGCATTGTTTTTGGGCATTTTCCCATTAGTCGGGCACTGAAATGTCAAATGTATGAAAATATGACCTATGGGTCAATTCCGTGGCTCACTGTCAGTGTTCACGTCATTGTTAAATACAAATATACTTTATTGCACACCCGGGACAAAAACAAATCATACAACATAAAGAGAGGTACAATATAATGTGCAGAAGGCGGCCTTATCGCTTTAAGCGATATCTTCCAGGCAACCTTTAGGTGATGGAAAAATCATAAGATACATAATATACGGGTGCAAAAGGCGTATGAAATAGATACTACCCTCAAATAAATAAATAACAATAATAAAAAATAAAAATGCAAACCTTTGCAAGCTGCAAAACAGTAGTAATAATTGTTCTAGAGGAGAGCCATAAAAAGTGGTGAGATCTCATGTATAGCCAAGTTTGTGGTATTCGTTCGTATTATGAATTTGGCACTTTAATTTTAATCATAGAAATCTAAATACCGCTGGTGTATGGACGATAATTCTTTGTAATCTTACCGCACAAATTAACTATTCTTATTCTTATCAATTACATTAGGTATTCATATGGATGAAAATAAATTGTCTCCTCTAATGGATAGGTAATGAATGAATGTTATTTTGTATCGAAACCGACCGCACCAGTCGATGGGGTGGGTGTGGTGAGGTACGGGGTCGGGAATCATATTTGACAGCTTAGGTCGCGCTCTGTCTTTGAGACTGGAATACTCGTAACAACGTATACATTGAAAAGAATACATAATTGTTTTGTTTTGCACGTCATATTTTTTATAACATGTTTATATAATATCAATTTTATTTGTGACATATGAAGCATAACTGACAGATAAACAATTTGATACTTTATGATCGTTCGTGAGTGTAATAGTGATGTGCATAGGTTTTTTATCGTATTAACTTTACGACGAAATGAAGTGAAGTAAGTAAGTATCAACATTTACAACATCTACATTTTGCAATTCCTTTTTTCTACTCTATTTGGTAATTTGTTCAATATGAAACCACAATCGGCAACACAAAACTACTTCATTCGTAAGGGTCGTTACGTAATGAATGCCGCCGTGTATAATATTTATTAACACACCGGTGAACCTACGCTACGATAGGTCAACACAATTAAGTACAAAGTAAATTTATTAATAGTTTCATGTTTGATACAACATTAGTAGTTTAAGAAATATCTAAATATAGAAATAATAAAAAATTATCACGTTATTAAAATAAAATTCAATACGAAACCACAATCAATGTCACAAAAAGGTTCATTCGTCATGGTAGCGAAATCTGATGAAATCCCTTGTTATATTTTAATACTTTTTTTAGGGTTCCGTACCAAAATAGTATAAAAAGGAACCCTTATGGTAAGACTTCGGTGTCCATCCGTCCGTTCGTCTGTATGCCATAGCTGTTAACATAAAATTTAGGGGTTTGTTTTATCTCTGATTCAAGTTATAAGCAGATTAAAATAGGCCGAAATGCTTCCAGAAAAGGGTAGTAATGCCCCTTTTTACTACCGTGCCCCCAGATAATATCGCTTGACACATTCATGAGATGAACCCAAAACACGAACTCACTTGTTTATCGATCGTCGTGTTTATGTGTCTCGCCTTTGTTCTGCCATCCTATTTCTGAGTATAAGAGTGTCATAAACAAGAAAATGAGAGATAAATTCCCGATAATGTCCAATAATATCTCAAGTACCTAGACTAGATGGTGACCACTACCAGGAGCAATACAGGAGCAATTCCAGTGTTTTACAACGTTTGTCTTCTTTCCAATTAGTACCTAGCGATTACTTTTTTATATCAATTGAAATTGAATACTATCGTATTTTATCGTATTGTATCGTTTAATCGTATTTTGCTAACACCACCCAACACATAATTGAGCGGACCAATCGATCTTTGGCTTGACCGAAACGTAACGTTAATCGAACGGTTGGTGACATACGAAAAACGTCAAGTCGCTGCAATTTGATTTATATTGAGATTGCGTTGTATTAGTAGAATCAGGCCTCAGTAGATCGGATGAACTTACGAACACGTATAGATACTTACTTATATTTACGTTTTACATACAGTCTGTGTTCCGAGTTGTACAGACTATACCATCGTCATTCCTGTGAGATAGAATGAAAGAAAGTAAAACACCTTATTCCCACAATAAATACATACAATACAATACAAATATACTTTATTGCACACCCGGGACAAAAACAAAACATACAACATAAAGAGAGGTGCAATACAATGTACAGAAGGCGGCCTTATCGCTTTAAGCGATATCTTCCAGGTAACCTTCAGGTGCCATATACAGGTAACATATTTAGTTAGATATAAATCTAACATGCATAAAAATTAAGTAATAATAAAACTTGGCTCAATTACTTTTTATGTATTAAAATTGGTATCATGGTACCATTGTAGTATTGATGGTGTATAGGAATTTAGATACTTACTTATAAGAGTGTTAATTATGGAAAATGGTAGGGACCTATTTACGTCCGTAATTTCGGTAGAGAATTTCAGTAATTTGGTTAGGCATTCAGTATGGTTAATTGGAGGCTCGCGTCCCGTTACGTTGCTTGGCAACGGGACACTTCACTCCTTAATAAAGTTTCCACCATACCGTCACCGTCATGGTAAGTACAGTGGCAACAGACCGAAAATATAGCACTTGTTCTGTTTTTTTGTAAAGGAGTACTCGTATGTATTCCAGTAGCCAGTCCAGTCCACGATGTAACGTTACCGGGATGGCCAGTGAAACGAAAGTTTTACTATGGCTAGAGTTCTGATTTGATATATTAATTTAATCAAGTCGAAAGTAAGACGCAACTAATTTCAGTTGTAATTTTTCGCTAAATGGATTGTAATTACGTACAACTCATTAAGACATTTTTGTGCCATGTCGTGCCGGCATAAAGAATAGCACCACCCCAACTCTTCCCGTGGATATCGTACGAGGCAAGTAAGCGACTTGGTGGATACTAGAACACCTAGTAGACGGCGATAGGCTCGCAACCTATCACGTTTGTTCATGAATTTTTCGTATTTTTCGAAGACTTACGTACATTTACCGACTGCTCTAATGGTGAAGGAAAACATCGTGAGAAAACCTGCACACTGAGATGACCAGTGTGTAAAATGGGGTAGGCACAAAAGATCCTCAAGGGTCGAAGTGCCGCTTGGTTATTCCCGGCCCCCTACCATAAGTTAAGATAAGATCACGTTTGTTCACCAAATCTTATGACGAAAAGTGGAAACTACCTATAATGAAGGTGGTTCCTCTGTCTATCCCCTTGAGGATTAAGGATGCGAGAGTTTGGCTATGCTTATGCTAGTCGCAGCCGCCAAAGTTTCGAATCAGTGTGCCAGGACAGTATGAGAGAACTTTGAAATTCCATCGATATGTGATAGGAGTTTGGGTCGAATCGTATAATAGTACGCTTATAGCACTGTGATACGAGAGCATTATTAGTTCCTGTTTCAGTTGGAATATTAATGTTCCAATAAACCATCGCAAAATAGTGCCAAGCTTCGAACGTCTTTTTTTGCAACCCGAAGTGGATCTTGGTCTCCGCTACAAAGAGATATCCTGGTCTCCGCCACCTAAATTATTGTTGTAAATAGATTTGCTAATTATTGAATACAATTAATTATATTAACATAGTCAAAATTAAAAATATAAAATTATAAACAAATCAATAAGTATAACAAATTGGATTCTGTGTATAGGTTGTATTGAAACAAGATTTATGGATCTTTCAGTAATAGGTACTAGTCAGTAATAGTGCTCTTCTTTTATAATAATCTCCGGTGAACTTGTAAGATAACTGTTTGACCCTATCCGTCGATAGATGGCGCTAGTCGCATATTACAACGCGTTATGGTACAGGGTGGACCAAAAGTCCGTTAACATTTGAATAGGTCACTGCGTCGGCGCGGGCGGGGTATTGGCGCGGGGGGTGTTACTACAAGCGAGAGCTACTAATAGGGATTTAGTACCATGGCGTCATTCAGCGGAGCGCAACGCGCATTTTGCGTACGCGAGTACTATCGAAACAACGATTCTACGACCGAAGCTAAACGGAAATTTTGTAATCATTACAATATACGGAACAGAAATCAAGCACCAACAATTCAAACGATTATAAAATGGGTACAGAAGTTCGAAACAACAGGTTCAACTTTAAGTCAACCACGATCCGGCCGACCTAGGACATCGCGCGATCCAGTAAACATAGAGCGTGTACGAGCGTCTGTTCGAGAACAACCTGGTCTCTCTACTCGAAAGCGGTCTAGTGCTTTAGATGTGCCCAGAACATCTCTAAATCGCATTCTACACAAAGATTTACATTTACATCCTTACAAAATTCAAATTGTACAGGCTTTAAAGCCAAATGACCCTGCTCAGAGACTGCAGTTTGCTAACGAAGTGCTTGAGAGGTTTACGAGCTTCAATAACATCTTTTTCTCAGACGAGGCACACTTCCACCTAAATGGACATGTCAATCGACAAAATTGCAGATACTGGAGTGACACTAACCCGGACTTGAAACACCAAAAACCTTTACACTCGCCCAAGGTTACTGTATGGGCCGCATTGTCAGCCAGCGGAATCATTGGTCCATATTTTTATGAAGATCAGAGAAACCGCGCCGTCACCGTTAATACAGAGCGATACATTGTGATGCTACAGAATTTTTTTGCTCCAGCATTACAGGACTTCTCAGGCTTTAATCGAAGCTCTTGGTTCCAACAAGATGGGGCAACATGTCACACCTCCAATGACTCTATAGCAGCACTTCGTGAAATTTTTGGCCAAAAAGTCATATCCAAAAGAGGTGACATTCACTGGCCACCCCGCAGCCCGGATTTAACTCCAATGGACTTTTACCTTTGGGGATATCTCAAAAGTAAAGTTTACATCAGCAACCCAGTGTCTATTGAGGAATTAAAAGAAAATATACGCGAGGAAATGCAGAACATTTCACCAACCACTTGTCGGGCGGTCATGCAAAATTTCCGTTCCCGGTTACAGGTGTGCCAGGATGAACAAGGGTCACATTTGAATGATGTTATTTTTAAAAAGTGAAATCCTAATTTGTCTACTTTATTATTAAATAAACAGTTTTTCACTAAAGTAGCATTTGTATTTTTTATAACCATTTTAAATGTTAACGGACTTTTGGTCCACCCTGTACTATTGTTTCGAATTAGTGTTATGGTAAAGCATGTTTTCAACAAATGTCTGTTATTTTAGTATAGCAATACTGTTAACAAAATGTAACGCCATCTTTAAAAAATAAATTAGTCGTTAATCGAAAGTCAACGTGTTTTAATAGGTTAAGGGCCCAGCAAGCTGCGTAGATAGATCAAAACATATTGATGTACGCTATCACTATGTTAGAGATGCTGTTAAAAACAAATTAATTAATATTGGGTATATTTCAACTCAAGAAATGCCTGCCGACTTGTTGACGAAAGGTTGATCAGCCAACAAGCATTATAAATTCATGAGGCTAATGGGACTTATTGTGTAAAGAAAAAACTGTATAAGATGAGTATTTACTTTATTTTGTTATTTTAGTATAGCAATACCGTTAACAAAATGTGACAAAATCTTTAAAAAATAAATTAGTCGTTAACCGAAAGTCAACGTGTTTTGTAATGTCTTCGTCCTGGAGACCGTCTTTCATTCGACGGTCCATATTTAGAGGGCATTTTGTACTACCAAATTGTACAATAACTTTCTCAATTATTTTTTTACGTGAAGAATCCTTCCCATTCCTTTGATTTTTATAAGACGGCATTCACGAAGAAAACACTCAAGTATTTTAACCTTCATGCCAAGAATATTCAGCCCTGCGACATTCATAAATCTAACCTTCAGTCATGCAATTTCATGTTCCTTGAATCCTCTAAGTAAACGTTTTATGGCAAACAAAACACAGTGTAGGGCAAAATGTGTAATCTACATTTTAATTAGGTATTATATCGCGACATTCATGTTATTTAACCCAATTAGGGTCGGGTACGGATGACGTCATGGCAACAAGGGATTTCTAAACGATTCATTGTAGAAAATTATGTAGGTATCTACACGCATAAATTGTGCCTATGTATAACATCGACGATAAATCTAATTATATCTAGTAAATGAGCTTGGTGTACCTATTATGTATCTTGTAATTATTGTATGATACGTTGTTTTGCAAACAATAAATAAGTGAGTGATTATAAATTATAATAAATTACGAATAAGAAAACACTTTACAATAAAAATAGAACGGGATTGGTACAAAAAAAAATTTATGTACGGAAATCCAACCGAAAGTCGATAAATTTACTTACCTATAGTCAAAGCCTTTGTCATTTGTAAAAAAAACCATTAAAGGATTTTTTTTAATAGTTCAGTCCGAATCAGTCATTTAAATTGTTTCGTACTAGTTATTTCCAAAACCGCTGTTTGGAGGCTCTGGGGGACAGTCGGCACAATTGGCTTCAGAGTGGCTAAGCTAGTTTGCGAACGTAAATTCCGATGAAAAGAGGAGTTTCAGTCGACCCAGTTCGCAAAGCAACCTCATTAAGGGTAGACCCCACAAAAATAAATCATGACGTAAAAGAACCTTTTGAAATACGCGTGCCGGTAAGGGTTCGCGCCTTTTTATTTCATTTTGTTGTTGACATTTTTTTGGTTTAGAATTCGTATTTTAAACTTTTTAATTGTGAAATAACATTGAAGTTAAGTTATATGACACTTAGAGATTCATACTAAATAATACATCTTCGATTTCATTTAGATGATCCTAAAGGCTTAATGATTTTCGAAGCCATTGTCCAATAGGGATATTTCTATCACCACGTTAGTTGACAATAGACAGCTTTAGATAAAGCATAGATAATAAACTAAATTTTTTTTATAACTAATTATAAAAATAATTAAGATCTCATTTGTTCTATCATTGTCTTTGTCAAGGGTTTTGTCGTAGTATATCTTTATACATTTCTTTGCACTTTTAGGTTCATCGCATCACCCGAGGGATTTGCTCAAATTACAAGTGGAAATGTATGGAAATTTGATGCCTCAGGGCAGATTTTTTTATCTTTAGGGAAATTAGGAAATTAGCCTCGTCTGGCAGTGTGTTAGACAGAATTTAGTCTATGGATGATTTTTTTAACTTTATACGTTACGTTATCTTCGGGCAATCTTTTGTTATAGTCTTTTTCATATAGGAAGGCACGTTGAGTTTTTATAAAAACCTAAATAAAATACGGATTCTTACTGATGAAAGTTAAAAGTCTTATTTATTTTTATTTATTTTATTTTTATTTATTTTCTATTAGGGAAATTAACAGACAAATACATAACAACAATAGACTTAGAATACATAGATAAAAATATGCTAATAATACATTTCCACTTATAAAAAAATGATTATGTATTGTATCTTATGATTAGTATCGGCTGAGTCACAGATAATACATAGAGGAGGACTTCAGACTTTCATCAGTGAGAATCCATATTTTATTCAGGTTTTCTTAAAAGTTCCTTTTATGTGAAAAAGACTATAATACCTACTCATCATATCATATCATATCATATCATATCATTTATTCATAAACAATCATAAATTGTGTTTGAATATTTACATGCTAAAAATAATAATTAATCTCTTTCAGTGTCAACCTTAGCTAAGTTATAAGTACGTTATTAAATGTCAAAAAAAATACAATACAATAAATGGGAATAGTGGTCAATTATATACATTGTTATGCTCCTATAAATTCAGTAATCGTGTAGAAACACCTCTTCAATAACAGTAACCTCAACTTCTGTCTAAAATTACTAAGCGTGATGTCGCCTTTGAGCTCCGTGGGCAACCGATTGAAAAGTAGCCGCTCACTGTACCCCGCCCAATGCCTCACCACGTTCAGTCTGGGGACGAGGGTACTAGGTACAGCTTTCCTGCGAGTGCTTTCTCGTGCAGATTTCTCGTCCTCTGTCTCCTGTACCAGCCTTTTCTTTTTGAAATCTACCAATAAGACGAAGATGTATAGACAGGGTACAGTTAAAATGCCTAATCTAATAAACTGACAACATTTATGTTGAAAACGACAATAAATAGCAAAGTTCCAGCAGATAATCATCATCAGCAGCCTATTCTAGTCCACTGCTGGACATAGGCCTCTCCCAGGGCGCGCCATTGAGCCCGATCTTCGGCTCTTCTCATATAAATATAACAAAATAGGTACAGACAGAGGAATATCTTTTCTTTTTAAATCTCAGTTTAGAGGCTTTAGTACACGACAAGGTGACCATGTCAGCCTCGTTAGGGTCACTAAGAAAAGGGAAGGGAAGTTCAAGTATTATTAGAGTCTTTTGAAAGCCAACTTAGTAAGTGTTTCATATTATCAGATAAGGGCTGACTCAAAGGAATATCTTAATAATTATAATAGATACTGTTGCAGGACTCGGATGTACCATCAGTCCATCACGATCTAATGTTTATTTTCGCAGTCGATAAATTGCTTTTTCTGCCTAGACGACAACGTGAAGGCATAAGAATAATAAATAACTTGAGAGGTATTGAGAGGTAAGCTGGCGCCTGGTATTGAATTTTTAGTAGTAAAGCAAGTGACGTCATTTATCTTGGAGACTGGCTCGAGTGGAAAGGTCTCTTCGCATGTTATTATAAGTGTCCGACCGAAGCTTCGGCTTCGGCTTCGACTTTGGCCACCTTCGGCCAACCTTCGGCTTCGGCCAAAATGGGCCGAAGTTTTGGCCGAAGCCGAAGGTTCCTAACAAACGACTAATTCGAACGAATTTGTCACAAAACACAGTTGAATAATCGGCTTCGGCTTCAGCCAGAAATCGACTTTCGGTCGGACACTAGTTATTATTGAAAGGGTTAAAGCAAAGCCGTTAAAGTTAGATGCAGGATGCTGCAAACTTAGAATGGATGCGTTGTATAAGGGTTAAAATTTAAATATTAAATGACATAAAATCAAGCCTGTGCGAAAAGTATCTACCCAAAAATATTCAAATAATTATTTCATTTATTTATTTTCTCTTAGGGAAATTTACAGACAAATACATAACTACAATAGACTTAAAATATATAAATAAAAATATGCTAATAATGAATTTCCACTTATAAATAACAGTATAAATATAGCACTTAAAAAAGAAGAAATATGTATTACTCACCTATAAAAAAAGGGAAGATTACAGAAACAGACCGGTTGTAAAATAAATAAAGATAACAATATTAAGAATATAAAAGAGAAATATAAAAAGAGAAAAAGAAAAGAAAAATAATAATAATTGTACCTAATGTTTTGAACATAATATCCAACACAATGATTAATATTCAGAAGTAGCACCTAACAACGTTTGCGCCTCGACTCGAAGTCAAGGCATTGAGTCATTGTCACTTTTAACCACAAAGTAAGTTAATCCATAATAGTCATTCGCATTCATATCATTCATTAGGCAAACAAAACGCAACTGTAATCTGTATGCGAAATTGCCTGCGGGATTCTGGTAATGCGGCCGCTGCGTTTCGTTCGGTCATTTGTTCATTAGTAAAATTGCTTCGCCCGAGCTCTGTTAATCTCGCTTTTATCGCCCGTCTGTCAAACAAAAAATATTTTCGTCACAAAGTTCCTATTTTTAGACGTTTTATCTTTTGGGCGTGGGCAGAGATTAAATATCTAACAAGGGGTTTGAGAGTTTCTTTTAACCCTCGCCTTCCGAAACTGCCAAGATCTCCGCTCAGACCAACTATTGACACTGGATGGCTGGCTTGTTATCTTTTCCTTTTTCTTCATTTTTCTAAAATGGATAGTTAAGGAGGTCGGCCGTCGCCTGAGAGAGATCGTTCTTGGTGCAGAGGTTGGCCGTGGCGATTCAGCGTGGCAATGCCGCGAGCGTCATGGGGACGAAATTTTGACGAAATTTTGTTTAATTTGACATTGTAAAAGAAATTTGCATTAGATATATTACGAATTTTGGGTTATGAGTGTGACCTCAATTTTTGGGGAACTTTCTTTTGTAGTTTAGTAAATTGTTCGTTGCAGAGAAAGCCAGCACGATTATAAAAAGAACTCGATGCTGTCTTTATGTCGCGACGTTTCTGTTTTTATTGTGCTTGGTGTAATGTAACTATGTTACTAGGAGTCTCGTGTATAAAAAGTGTCGAAGTATTGAGGCGAATAAAAATTGATTGCGGCGAATACTTCGTGATTTGTTTAAAGAAACAGCAAAAAACAGTTAAAGAACTAGCAAAAAATAGCGATAGAATTTCAGGTCCGATTAGAATCGGTGTAAACGTCCGCAGTCTGAAAAATTATGAACAAACACACATGGATCTAAGTACAGTCTGGCTCTGAATTGTCTGACCCCGTTTGATACTTATAGGTATAGGTCAGATAACTCAGAAAACAAACTGCTCCTCTAGACGTTGTGCTAGTGTCCAGATCCCCAATACATCAATTGGTTATACTTTGATTCCAAAATTGTTTATTTTATCTTTTTTTTTTAAATACGAAAGTAGGCAATATTCAAATCTGAAAAGCTCTTAGCTCGCCTTAGTTTGCATTTTTTTCCTCGTTATAATGTATTTTTATGCCAAAGCATTGCCCTAATTTGGGGAGGTACACTGCGGAAGCCACTCCAGAGAGTACCGACCGGAAATTTTTCCGCCAACAAATTTTATATCAAGAATCAAGAAGGCTGGCTTGAAAATTGAATCTATATTAGGTATAACCATAATTTTCGGCTTTGAATTCACACTTCTTCAATTCACAAGTCGAAAGAACAAAGCACTGAACTAGTCATTTCTTAATTAATGGGAAAACATAAGTAAGTATTAATTAAATCTGATAGTGAAAATATATTTCGGTAGTAAAATAATTTTTGGGAATTAAAACCTCGCAGTCAGTGCAATATAGCAGATAGTTTCAACAACTTTAAATTCTGATTCATTCATGGTTTAAACAACGCGCTGTTTAAATCATGATTGAAACCCACTATATACAATCCGCGGCACATAAGTTGAACAAAAATGGCGGCCGTTCCATTGTACAATGTTCTATAAATTAATTCTTAATATAATTATAAATTAATTTTCTTAATTGTTCTATGCTATGGGCCTCTCGCGTCGCGCCTCATACCGCACTTCGATTGAGACCCGAAATTTGTCAATACACATTCGCCATTTTTGTTCAACTTATTTGCCGCGATATGTACCTACTGTACTGTTAATTCAGGCTATGTCGGAGGCTTACAACGGAACAACTCTGACAATAAATTAGCCACTGAGCTCACGACAAGAACAAGTAACGAAATCGATATAATCACAGATAACTTGCAAAAATCAGACCTTTTATGTGGTTCGGTACCGCTTGGTTGATCCTTTTGAGAACTTTCCTCCACGTCTGTAAAGGGAGCCGAGACGTGCAGGATCATAACATCGCTATGTATTGCGAACTAACGAAGTGCCCTCGACTCAGTCAAACGACGACGACGTACCGAGCCTTTGAGAGAGCACGTGGAGTGTTTTACGCAAGATCTTCCTACGAAAATAAAAGTAAGGATAAGGGTGTTTGTGCAAATGTTTGTTTACTGCCGCGAACAGACAAGCTCAAGGGTTTCGTTGGCGTTCGTGGTCCGATTTGGATTCGAATTCAAAACTGGAGTTCAGGATTCAAATATTCGATTACTGGAATCGTTGTTATTAAATTCGATTCAAATAGATTCTTTGATTTAATAGGGGCTATTAGTGTGGCACTAGTATGGATGGACATCAAAGGCCAATGAAAGAACCGGATTGAAAACATTGTGTCGACAGTAGTAGGACAGCGATAGCCAACGAACGAATTCTCTTATTTGTAGGGCGCGATCATGCGAGATGAATTTCATGAAAACCAGATTCGCGAACGTTTGTGGGTAACTAGGGTATGGTAGCTGTTTCCGAATCCATTCGTTGGCCATCGTTTGGCCTGTCTGTACGCGGCTCTACGTCAAATAAAGTATCTACATCTGCGGGGTAGGCAGAAAATGGAGCATTACAAATATTTACCTTGACATATTCTCTTTCGCCTCTTCCATCATTCGTCGTGTCATGCTCACCGTTGCTGAGCACTTATGTTACCTGGTCTGTAGGTGTACCTATGTTTCTATTCGCTTTTGATAGGACTGTTTGTTTACTTACCATTTCATTCACGTTCCTGTCGTATGGGTACACTTGTGTGTACAATCGTGCTCAAATTCCCTTGAAGATATTCTAGCAAAATCCTTGGGAGCGTTTTGGTGTTTCTTAAAATATAAACAAATGTCTAGTAGTGACTTTATATAAAAAGAAGGTTAGGCTTGTGACAATTATTATATTCTGCTTGTATTAAGAAATTGACTAGTATTATGTACACTACACCATTATTTTTGTCTTCTTTCGAGCATCTTTTCATATCTCTCCTATAAAACAATCCATCATCTATAATTGAGATAAAATGCTTGAATCACAACGATCACTTTCTTAATGGTTCCTAAGACTCTTTATCAACCCGGAGCGATAACTTCCTGGGTCAAGTAACTTTATACGATACCTCATCATCACTTTCTTAACTATAGGGTTACCAAAGGATAGGTGTATGTGGGACTATTTCCCTTTTCAAATTACTTATTGGAATTTACATAGAATCATAGGTCATAGGTCAAGTTGAGGTTATGGTTGCGTAAGGAACATTGAGTTTTCCGAAATTTGAAATTGGGTTTATCTGGCTCAGCATAAAACGTAAAGAAACGCTTGAATTGAGAATATCTCCAGGCATATTTATAAAACCATCTGTCATCTCGTCTATCAGCAATGTTTATCGGAATTCTTAGCATGCTTCGATTTCCGACCTTGAATAATGGTACTATTTATGTACCTACTTTTGCGCGCATACGTGACTATATAAATAGACAAAGACGGAAAGACCTCGTAGTACCATAGAATATATATTAATAATGCAAAACGATTACAGCCGCTTAGAAACTTAGATGAAGAAAAAAATTCGGCACATTCTTTGCTTCATCACATCTGTAACACTGTTTATTCGTAGGTACACATAATATGTCATGGCATGCTTCAAAAGAAAAGTAGAAACAGTCACGTTTCAGTTTACGTTTCTTTTGTAGCACACCATTCCTACTTTAGAAAAACGTAAAAGAATAAAGAATATCCAAAGAAATTCGAAACATGGTGGCGCTATTCATGGTCAGAGCATCTCGTCTTATCTGCACATTGCCCCAGCGGCCATTTTTGCGGCCATCAGTTATGCATTTGGCACAAAAAAACGTTAATTTTTTTCGGTAAACTAGTTGGAGATCGGATGGTTGATAGTAGATTCAATATTTACCTGTCCGTCCATCCATCGCAGATTGGTTTTAAATTAAAACGCAGTTGAATATTTATTTATTGTGGAATTTATATTGATTTAGCAACGAAATATACTAAAAATGTACCTGCAGTCGGTAATAGTGAAGTCCTACACTTACGCCGCTCTTTACATCATTAGATTATAAAAAGTTATACCGTCATTTGCACGAAACGTCATTAAAGTTTTCATTAATTAAAATACATGCTATCCCTCACTATAGAGATGACACGAGACTCATTCAAGCATTAAAGACGTTTCTTGAATACAGAATATCTTTATTTGCAAAATTGTGTATTTACAGGATGTTGTTGTTTGTTCAGTACCAATACATTTTTTCTTGTACTAGGCGTGCAAATAATTATAAGAAGCAAAGGTATTATAAGTATCTATTTAGTAAAATTAATATCAACACAAGTATTTAATGCAATCTTAAAAATATATAACAACTCACAGTTATTCAA
This sequence comes from Hofmannophila pseudospretella, assembly GCA_947369225.1. Classification (NCBI taxonomy): domain Eukaryota; kingdom Metazoa; phylum Arthropoda; class Insecta; order Lepidoptera; family Oecophoridae; genus Hofmannophila; species Hofmannophila pseudospretella. The sequence continues at coordinate 5,814,113 of OX376325.1, forward strand.
ACGAAAGCAAAAAATAGATATATACGAGTACATAACATAACTTATGTCCGGTTACTTCACTACACTAACTAATATTGATACAAGTTAAATGTATTTAGGACAAATCTCCAGTTAAACCATAGTAAGTAAGTAATACGTTTATTTCACACACAGCAATGACGGAAACAGTTATAATTATGATAAAATAATTATGTAGTCAAAGGTAAACATATTGAAATCATGTCTGATGGTCTGCTGCTGTTGTGAAAAGGGCCTCAACTCAGCTTATTGCTGCAGAAAAAAAGCCTACAGCGCTGATATTCTGTTGGATCATGACGGATGTAGTAGGGCTTTTTTGCCCTGTTTACCTACGTTCGCGAGTAGTTACTGTAATAATTTAATACCTACCGTATTTCGGTGGCAGAGATATTTTTAATAGTTTTTTTTTATAATTATTGGCTGCTGACAGACTTGATGACTAGGGCGGAATATCGAATGTCTTTTTTATCGAACGATACTCGTTGTCTATTTTAAGTACATATTTTTCTTTAAAAGTAAAGTCTCCAAAAAGCTTTGGTACAGTCGACCACAACCTATTTATAGTATACCATCTGTCAAAATCCTTCGATTAAATCTCAACCTTATGCCTGCGCAATATTTCCGAGTCTCAAATTTTGACGTATTGGGTAGGTTGACTTTACTACAGTACCTTTTATGACTAATGCCAATTACTATACAGTACTATGTAATATAGAGCGTCGGTGGTACAGTGGCTAGGACATCGGACTCCCGTGCGCGAGGTCCGGGTTCGAAACCATGCAGTGCCATGTACCAATGAGTTTTTCGTATTTGTTGAAGACTTACGTACATTTACCGATGAAGGAAAACATCGTGAGGAAACCTGCACACTGGGACGACAACTGTTAAATGGGGTAGGCATAAAAGATCCTCAAGGGTGGGTTGAAGTGCCGCTGGGTTATTCCCGGCCCCCATCATAAGATAAGATACCGAATAATCCTACGGCAGAATATTGTTTTAACATATTATGGTAAAACTATTGTTCATTTCTTTTATTTACATTTTACATTAATTTAATTACTCTGGCTTTTGGCCAGTTCGCGTCAGACCCCATAGATGGCTTTGGACAATAGAAGTACCCGACATTCGCGATTTTGCGGTTTTTATTGTCCTGTTCCCAGAACGAACGAATACGTACGTCATCGCGCATCAACCACAGCCCATCAAAGCGTTTGAAATAGCGTCCAGTTTTAAAATTCATCCTTGGGTTATTTTGTTTTAGACTGTTTATTTATTGGGGTTCTGATGTTTTTGTCTTCGAATGTTTATTTATTCAGAGTTCATGGCCAGATGTCTGTTGTTACAAGTTGTCTACCTGAATGTTCTTTTTAATTTACCCGGTGTTTTATAGTGCGTATAAGAATGTCTCTTTTTGAAATATTTGTGACGGACGACCAACAAAATTTAATTTAATTAAATTTATTGAAAAAACCTATTACAAAAAAAAATATTAAAAAATTTAAAAAAATATTAAAACTATTTAAAATATTTTGGCAATCAACTTTTGTTTTAATATTTTAAAATAAATAATGAGAGCAGACGAGCGAACGGCTACCTGATGGTAAGTGGTCACCGTCGCACATAGAGATCTCACCTCACAGTATTATTAGAGGGTTTTTGATACGGTGCTAACCTTGAGGATTAAGATGGATTGTCTCATGCGTGCCTGAAATTTAGCAGGCTCTCTTATATACCCTTAAAACAGAAACACAGAAATGCAAGCATTTCTGCTTTAGCAGAAATAGGTACGAGGGTGGTATCAACCAAGGCGATCCTTCACATCAGGATCTACCACTTGTGAAATATAAACTTAATATACTTTCACAGACACAGTTTAAACCAATGAATTTCTTTATAATATCGTTCATAAAACGAATGTTCTTTTCCCACCACCTTAAAATATTACGGTCGGGTGGCGCAAAGATTTACATAAAGACTGAGGATAATTTTGCATGTCCATCTGTGCGGAACGGACATCGTTTCCCCTCAACGACTCGCCTGCCGAGTTTCCCGAGTTTTCCAAGAAAAGCAAAACGCAAAAAGGGCGAATCTTTATGCAGGTTAGCTTGGCACAGGTGCGTAAACTCGTAAAGTCCTTGCTTCCTTCCAATTTACATATTAATAAGACCTGTGTTATAACGTTCTAAATAAACATATGAAATGTTAATTTACTGCGCTATTCTTTCCATCTCTGTTTACGACATGTTGACGGTTGGCTAACTTTATGAATTACGGGTAAAAACATTTTGTATGAGTTAATCGTCTCGACTTTGCAAGTTGTATGTGCGTAATATTACGAAGTTAGAATATCTAGGCGAAATATGAGTAAATTATCCAGATAAACAAACACTCTTTCTTGTCTTTCATGCCCAGATATCAATCAGGTACATATTTCATAACTTTCAGTTCTATTACGAAAAGTTTTATATGAAGAAACTTGGATCCTAATTTATATATATCTGTTATCGAGTATGCATATATAATATTACGAAGTTAGAATATCTAGGCGAAATATGAGTAAATCATCCGGATAAAAAAACACTCTTTCTTGTATTTCATGCCCAGATATCAATCACGGTACATATTTCATAACTTTTATATTAAAGTTTTATATGAAGATACTTGGATCCTAATTTATATATAACTGTTATCGAGTATGCATATATAATATTACGAAGTTAGAATATCTAGGCGAAATATGAGTAAATCATCCGGATAAAAAAACACTCTTTCTTGTATTTCATGCCCAGATATCAATCACGGTACATATTTCATAACTTTTATATTACAGTTTTATATGAAGATACTTGGATCCTAATTTATATATAACTGTTATCGAGTATGCATATATAATATTACGAAGTTAGAATATCTAGGCGAAATATGAGTAAATCATCCGGATAAAAAAACACTCTTTCTTGTATTTCATGCCCAGATATCAAACACGGTACATATTTCATAACTTTTATATTAAAGTTTTATATGAAGATACTTGGATCCTAATTTATATATAACTGTTATCGAGTATGCATATATAATATTACGAAGTTAGAATATCTAGGCGAAATATGAGTAAATCATCCGGATAAAAAAAACACTCTTTCTTGTATTTCATGCCCAGATATCAATCACGGTACATATTTCATAACTTTTATATTAAAGTTTTATATGAAGATACTTGGATCCTAATTTATATATATATCTGTTATCAAGTATGCAGATGCGTATACTAGTTACTATACATACAGTTACTCGAGCAAAAGTCCTTGTTGAAAGTAAGTTCATGTAGATATTCTTCCTTTATCTTTTACGTTTTACTTTATTAAACAAAAATCTATAAATATCTTTAAAGGGTTGCGGTTGTAAATCTGTTTCCTACCATCGCAAGATGATGAATGATGTCATTACGGGCTGCTCCCGAGTTTTTTTACTCTTTTTGTACAACATTAGCTCTGCCCACCTTCCTTGCTGGATGCTTTGATCGTCCTTTTTTACGACTCAGTAATTTTATTATCGCTCTGCCATTGTTGGAAGGAAAAAATGCCTGTCAGCGCCTCCTATTGAGACTTCAAAGGGTTTTGAGAGTCACAACGTTGAGTGCTCCTTTTGTTGAGGTTGTTTAAGGATTTGTAAATATCGGGCACAGTGTGTTGTTGCTGCAGTAATATTTAATAATGGCGTGATTTGTTGTGCTCTCAAGTCTCAAACGTCGACTTTAAAGTCAAACGCTTAAGCGTTCCTATAAAAATGTTTGGATCAAACTAATTTATAAGAAGTAATAGGTGTTTCTGTAGACCTTATCTTTGTTAAAAGCATTGTTTTCTGTTGCTTCTTTCATTATCTGAGAGCTTTTTTATCACGATCTCGTTTAAAGAAAGTAAGCACTCAAGTTGCCCATCACTCTACTACTATGAAATATGAAGAAACTTGCTAGTTTTCTGAATAAATATAATATGTTTATTTTATTGTATTAAGGAGAGCAGATGAGCAAACGGACCACACCATGGTAAGTGATCAACTGATCACTGTCACCCATAGACACCTCACCTCACCATAAAGTTATAGAGAGTTTTCGATACGCAGCTAACCTTGAGGACTAGATACCTCATGGATCGGTAATTAAGCTAGCTCGCTTAGCCTTCAAACCGAAACACAACAATACCACAAATCAAAGCAGAAATATGTACTCGTATAAGGTTAGAAATATTATAGAAATGCATAAAAATAATATGGTACAAGAGATACTTCAATTGCGTTATTGTACTGGAATACCCGTAAGGACTCTATAATAATGAATTGTTATCGAAAAAAATTCGGCGAAGCAAAGGTGAAGTGAAGAGGTGATTCATGGTTAATAGTTGTTACTGTGGGGAAGTGAGTCATGCATGGGGGTCATTAGTTCTGCAAAAAGGTGTCTTTGTACCGAAAGAGATCATTGTCATCACGTAATAGCCGAACTACTATGCTACTATGCTTTGATCTATTTTTAATTTTTTCCCACATGATAATGAAGCATAGACAGATTTTGAGGTATGGCTACGTTTAGCAGAATCTTGTACAGGTTGACGTCCTCAAATATTTCTTAACATGTCTTTACTAGGGATGTTACGGAGGTGGTTTTACCAGAACCGGAGTCTAAACCGAAGGTTTTAAATTTGATTTATCGGAGTCGGAACCGGAGGTAGAAGATAGACGTTCAGAAGAAGTTCAAATTTTAAACCGTTTATTTTTATTTTTATAGCTGAACTGGCCAATTGCTGAATTGGCACTAAAACATGTTCCTTTAGAGAGTAGTGTAGGAATACATAATTAATAATACATTAACGTATTCCTACACTATTTTATAAAATATTGATATTTGAATATGTTTGCTCACAAATCTTCGGTATAACCTCCGATTCAAAATTATCGGAGCCGAAGTCGGAGTCGGAGGTGTAAAATCAATCGGAAGTTCCGACCTTTGCGAGTCGGAGTCGAAGCTCCGTAACATCCCTAGTCTTTACATACATTGCATTTATTCCTTTTATTTTTATTACAGGTAAGACACAGAGTTATGCGACGTCGATCCTTAGGTAAGTTAGTTCAAAGCACTATTGATCTGAAACTGACCTCTCCCAACGTTCAGGTAGGTCGCGAATTGTAACGACGTACATCATTAGTTCAATTTGTTTCCAATTGTTCAGTATAAGTTAAGTTTTTAGCTATTACTATAGAAAAAAACCCACGAAAGTAGTGCAAGAATAGGAGTGAAAAACTGCAGATACATGTATACAGCGATCCTCTATTACTCACACATCGAATGTGCAATAACTCAGCGTATAGAACACCTGTTCCTATTACAAACATGCTACCTAGGGTTGTCTTCAGTCATTGCTGGTCATGTGGTTTTGAAGAAAGTAGAATTTTCAGAACGAAACATTAGCAGTGGAAAGACGTATGCAAGCTGTGATTGCATGCAGATAGTTTTGATCTTGACAAAATTATTGTTGCATACCTGAAGTAAACAAAACTGTTTTCAATGCAAGGAACCTATTTCCGCGTAGGTTCTAACCTGTACCTGCATAATTGAAGATAAAGTAAGAGAATACTAACTAACTCTGTTCCAAGAGCCGAGCGCAAGAAACATGCTAACTTTCGCCTGCCTTTAGTAGTTAAGTATTTATAAACTTTGTGGAACTTATAGAAGCTATGATAACAATAGCGAATACATATGAAAATATACGAGTATACTTACATCGCTCGATGAAAGATTGATCTTTTGAGTAGCGTTATCCTTTCGAATACCTATTTTAAATATCAAAATGTTAGAGTCAAAATCAATTGAAAGCTTGAGGGGCACGTAGCCTAATTGCGAGCACAGTCCGAAAGTGATCGTGCAGGTTAAGCGACGTTGGCGCGGTCGGTACCTGGATGGGTGACCGCTAGTGGCTAATTTCATCTGAGCTCCTCCGTATCTCGGAGAACACGTTAAGCAGTCGGTCCCGGTTGTTGTCGTTCGATAGCAGTCGTTAAGCCATGTTAAATGTCTACGGGCGGCCTGAACAACTCTTACAAATAGGTTGACCATTAACCATACGATAAGCAAGCAAGCAATTGAAATCTGTATTGTTTTCTTTTTAAAATCAGACACATGGTCATCCTGTTTGGAGTTTCTGTTAACTAAAACCACGTTTGGGGATTACTACTGTTAGATTAGAAGGTATGCTGTGTATGAGGTGGCAATAAATACTGTCTTATCACATAAATCACATAATCGGTTAGAGCGTCGGTGGCGTCGTGGCTAGGACGTCGCACAACCGTGCGGGAGGTCCTAGTTCGAAACCAGGCAATGCCATGTACCAATGAGTTTTTCGGTTTTTTCGAAAGACTTACGTACATTTACCGACTGCTCTGGCGGTGAAGGAAAACATCGTGAGGAAACCTGCACACTGAGATAACCAGTGTGTGAAATGGGGAAGGCAATGGCAAACCATCTCATTAAATCTGCCACGAGAGTCGTTCTATGTGATTAATTCCTTAGAATGATCACGACCCTCAGCAATGAGGAACACGACTTTAAAGAAGAAGAATCACATAAATCGGGCTAGTAGCGCCCTGGTGAATTTCACAACCCTATGAGAGCGGTAGTGATCAGAATTCATGCTGAATCGGATACCGCCGCATCGACAAAAGACTGATGGAGCTTCAGCGGTAGATTTGTTGTTTGTGTTGTTAATACGTTGTTTGGTAACTTTAGACATGAATTCTAGTTTACAGCTTAAATGGCAGGAAGTTCAACGTATTCGAGACTATAAGTTAAGAACTAATGGTTTACAATAAGTAAGCTTAATAGTATAAAGTATAGTCGTAACTTAAATTAACTTACTTCCTCATTGCTGAGGGTCGTAATCATTCTAAGGAATTAATCACATAGAACGACTCTCTTGAGATAATTAATGAGGTGGTTTGCCATTGCCTTCCCCATTCCCCTTCCCCACACTGGTTATCTCAGTGTACAGGTTTCCTCACGACGTTTTCCTTCACCGTCAGAGCAGTCGGTAAATGTTCGTAAATCTTTCGAAAAACCCGAAAAACTCATTGGTACATGGCATTGCCTGGTTTCGAACCCGGACCATCCGCATGGGAGTTCGACGTCCTAGCCACGACGCCAACGACGCTCCAGCTTAATAGTATACATAGGTATTAATTAGTACCTATAAGTACTCGTAACTATTTTAATTAACTTTGACTTGGGAACGTTAATCGCTTTAGGTAAGTGAGTTAATTTAGAAGACAAGAATAAACAGTACCGTGTGTCGACAGTTGACAAACCTTTTATGAGAAAGTTTCAAGTTTAACTTTTCAAATAAAGGCTTTTCACACAGGTGCGTGATCAGGTATCCCAGTATTACCGCAATGTGCTATTGCGATATCAGTTCTTAGTGCTTTGGATGATACAACACACAGTTGCGAAATACCGGTCGGTATTTTCGCTATGCTGAAATGATATGTCATACTAGGTTGTATAAGAGTAAGCAGGACTTTTAGTGAGTGACATATTACCGGTCGGTATCACGCACTTGTGAGAGAGAGCCTTAAAGAAGCCTTAACTAACCACATATTGTTTCAATTTTTAATGCATTATAAGAGTTAGCGGGCGTTTTGCGAGTGACATGGCCGGTAAGGTAAGGCTTCTTTAAGGCTCTCTCTCACAAGTGCGTGATACCGACCGGTAATATGTCACTCACTAAAAGTCCTGCTTACTCTTATACAACCTAGTATGACATATCATTTCAGCATAGCGAAAATACCGACCGGTATTTCCGGTATTACCGGTCGGTATTCCTGCTGGTATCTCGCGCCTGTGAGAAAGAGTTTTAAGAGAGCCTTAAGTACATATATTTTAACTTTGAATACATGTTATGTACTCGTATAAGAGCGGGATGTTTAGCGAGTGACATGGCCGGTATTATCGGTCGGTATTCATATAGTTTTAATTATTAATGCATGTATAAGACTAAGCGGGACGTTTAGTGAGTGACATGACCGGTATTAGTGATCAGTACCAGTGATCCCTGGCACACAGATGATGCCGGCAACAGGCTGAGGCAGTCCCCTTTTTCCGGTGCTGCACACCACTTTCATCAAACTTAATTACAAGTTTATTTATTTTAATAATATATTTGTTTAATGATATTTTTATCTTCTGTACCTAATTGTTTGTATGTGTGCGCTATTGGAGATAAATTCTTTCTTTATTTATTCCGGCCGGTATTCCTGCCGACATCGCACCTGTGAGAGAGTGCCTTAAGTTTTAATTTTTAATGCATTAAAATTTTAAGCTTGGCTTCCTTCTATAAGCTATTGTTTGAACTGCATATCCATATTTCCGATAGGCCCTTCCCCTTTGGCTGCAACAACAGTAAACCAAAAATAGATGCTAGTGCGACGGTAAATTTACTACTTTTACGACGGTAGTAAACATCTCGAAAGAGTTTAAACACCGATTTGCGCCGACCACGAATAGCATGGTTTATTACGCATTACGGAACCCCAAATAAAAACGCGTAAAATAACCTTTTCCAAACAATGGCGGGTGGTTCAACTGACATCTTAGCCTCGTCGTTAATTAACCACTAAATGCCTTACCACTCTACAGTACAAAAATATTAATTTTAATAATTAATTCAAATATACTGCCTGAAATTAAGTTAGCCACATACTTTTTCTATTTGTCGGTACAGTCTGTACCCTGAATTATCTAACTCCTTCGATGCTAATCTCCCTCTATCTCTCACACACACCCTTTCAACACACATACTTACACACTCTTACAACTTACATACTTACACACATACCCTTTTCTTTGCTCTCCGCACTCCCTATTCCATTTTCCCACCTCCATATTTTATTAACTTTCAGCTGTTACTAATTATTATTATTATTTTGTATAAATTAAGGACCTGTCTTTTGACCTGTTTTTTGGCTTGCACGAGTGTAAAAATAAGAACAATTCAGGAATTGTATAGCTGTTAGGTTTCTCAGAAATAAAAATTAAATTAAAATTAATACGTCCGCTAGGTCGAGTTAGATAACTCAGGGGACTGACTGTACTTGGTTCTGTTGCATGCAGGGCGATTCTCAGTCCATTTACGAATTTACAAAAGTCGTATAGAAAGTTTGTAATTTTTCTTAACCCAGATAACATATTATATACGTACTTACCTAGCTATACCTATTGAATATTTTGAAAGTGGTTAGAACAACCTCTCACGCTAGATCCGATTTAACATAATAGGGTAAACAAGGGTATGATAGCCTGCCGATGGCTATTGCTTACGCGAAAACTAAAACTACCACTCCATTTAGTATTTGTTTGAACTCTTTTCTTAAGTCTCATGTATTATTTTATTTCAATTATTTTAGTTTTCAGAATCTGAGTGGACAGTAGCTAATAACTGCGCTACGTCGACTAATCAGTGTACAATTTAAAAAAAAACCTGAACAAAATGATGCATAATTTGTTATTATTATTATTATAATCTTTATTACACACATAGACAAAATACAAACAAAATACTTAATAAACGAAAAAATGAAATATGTATAAATGGTGTAGCATAACTCGTTTCGTTTCGTTTATTGTGATAGTTTCATAAACGGGCAATCACTGTCTGTTTTCCCCTATCAGAGACCATGAAGAGATCTGAAATAATCAATTCAGTAATTAAGTACAGTAGGTACAGTACTGTACCTATAAATAATTATTTTAATATCTCTTCTTTATGGAATAAACACATCAATTATTTTGGAATAATTGTCGAACTAGTGCAGGAACCATGAAAATGTCGTTATGGTGTTATTTTGCGACACGAGCCAAAGGCGAGTGTTATGTACGAGTATGAGTACACAAGTGCGATATGTGGTCTGCATAAAAACCAAAAACAATTGCATTCCAACACATGAAATTGTATAAGTAATTGTACTAACGTTTAATTATAATATAACATTCGTTTTATAATTCACATTTCGTGACGAACAAACAAAGGAATATGATACAAAGTATTTTTTTATAGGTATGCTTGTTAATTTATGAACTAGATAACTTAATTTTAGACTTTTTAATTCAATTATATTTAATTGAAAACTGGGCTATTCAACTTGTCCCTACCAGCTGTCCCTATAGGGGGGAAGATATTTTTTTTACCTATCCCCCCTGGGTCACCTGGGTAGGATGAGTGGAATTTCATTTCCACTTTGCCCTAACAAGTACAGTTGGGGTGAATAGAAAAGAATTTGATTGAAATTGTTGGTAACTTGAAAATTTAGGGATTGGGCGGAGGTACGGAGGTACGGTGTAGTGGTGACAAGTAACTTTCAGAGTGGCTTATGTATCCTCAATTAAGGTTAGGCCAAAACCGAACGAGGCAAACACTCTGTGCTTACTTATTTCAAAGAGAAATCTACTGTTCCCATCTGTTCGTACGAAGCGATTTGCTTCTTCGTTCATTGTGCGCACGGCTAAGGAACGGAACAGCCTGCCGGCATCTGTATTTCCCGAAACCTACAACCTTGGGGTCTTCAAGGCCAGAGTGAATAGGCATTTACTGGACCCGCATGCTCCATCGTCGCTTACCATCAGGCGAGATCGAGGTCAAATGCGGGTTTAGTAGTCAATAAAAATAAATATGATTCAAATTGTTGGTAACTTGAAAATTTAGGGAGTGGGCAGAGGTGCGGAGGTACGGTGTAGTGGTGACAAGTAACTTTCAGAGTGGCTTATGTACCCTCATTTAAGGTTTAGCCAAAACCGAACGAGGCAAAAACTCTGTGCTTACTTTTTTCAAAGAGAAACTCAAATGCAGTTAAAAATAATGTAAGTGCACTTTTATTTTTTTATGCTTTTGCGGTCTTTCTTTTAGTGTTTCCACTATCAGCGTTTGGATAAAGTCCAAGTACAATCCCGAATTGAATTTTCCAGTTTCTTAGTGCTTTAACGAACGGCTTTGAAACCCAGACCCGGGTTCTGTGTATCTAACGTTAGATGCCTTTATCTAGAATGGGTCCAATTACGATGTAGATCCTTCTATGACTGAATAGAATGTTTGAGCACTGTCATTGCGGGATAGATACCATATAAGATTACTTTACGGAAACTTGTGCAGAAAAGTTGTACTTAATATACTTCATCTGGCTATGTATCAATTAAATGTGGTTTAAAATGACAAGAAAAACACTCTAAGATCGTTTGAAGGCATAAAAAGTAATAATTACCGTAGTAAGTTTTTCTCAAAGTCGGTTTTGAGATGTCCGACATCTCCAACTTTGTTGGTATTTGTATGTACCTACATGATGGTGACCACTTACCGTTTGGACCATGTCTGCTTGTCTGCCGATCCCTTTTTTTACAAAAATATATCATCATCAGCAGGAGCTCGTAGCCTAGTTGCGAGCACGGTCCGAAAGTGATCGTGCAGGTTAAGCAACGTTGGCGCGGTCGGCACCATGGGTGACCGCTTGTGGCATATTTCATCTGAGCTCCCCCGTGCCTCGGAGAGCACGTTAAGCAGTCGGTCCCGTTTGTTGTCGTTCAACAGCAGTCGTTAAGCCATGTCAGAGGCCTACGGGCGGCCTGAAAAACTCTGACAAAATATAAGTTGGCCACTAACCATACGATAAGCAAGCAAACATCATCAGCAGCCTACTCTAGTCCACTGCTGGACATAGGCCTCTCCCAGGGCGCGTTATTGAGCCCGATCTTCGGCACTTCTCATCCAGTCGCTGCCAGCCACCTTGCGCAGATGGTCGCTCCAACTTGCAGAGGGCGTCCCACACTACGTTTGCCCAAATGCTGTCTCCTCTCCAGAATTCGTCTACCCCAGCGGTTGTCGGTTCTGCGACAGATGTGACCGGCCCACTGCCACAAAAACTTATCTTGACTAACTTTAGTGATAACAAAAAGAGCTGGACTCCTACTTATAAAAATTCAGATCCTCTTTCATTACTCCCCTGAGGAGGCAATTAATATTGTAGACTTAATGCCCGTAATGAATTAGAGACAACTAGGCGGACGAAAGTCTTAAAATATTTTACCAGACGTAATTGTTCTTCCATGGTATGCTTTGTGTCTTATTTGAAAATAATGACAGTATGACTTAAATTATTTAACGTGAAATTCATGAGAGTTAATGAGATTACAGAGTTGATTAGTAACACGTTACACGACACACAATCGCTCCATAAAACTTATCGCTATTATCGATAGGTACATATACGAGTATCAAGTTTTAGCATTTGGTGTAGAGACCCTTGGTCCTTGGGGCCTTGGAGCCTTGTAACTGTTCCGAGAGCTGACCAAGCGTCTATTTGAAGCGACAAGGGACCCAAGGGCTGGCGGCTATCTCGCCCAAAGGATCAGCATAGCGATCCAGAGGGGCAACGCCGCGCCGCCAGCATCCTCGGTAGCCTACCACACGGGCCTAATCTAAGACATTTTATAAGTTACATTTAATTTTTATTTGTGTACATTTTCTTTCCTTCTGTAATTATAATATTAATAGTTTTAGTATTTGTTGTTTAAATAAAGAAATGATCAATATTCTAGGCAATTTTCAAGTTTCTAGATAATATTGTTCATGATATAGACCTGGTAACAAAAGTGGTCTAAAAATTGATAACTTTCAGGACGCTTACCTACGTTTTTATTTTTCTTGAAATAATAATGTAAGTACTTAGGTGATATATATCCTGGAATATCACACAGGACTCCTACGTAAAGCCTCTTCAATAAAACTACGTGTGTAGCTTACCAACGTCTATTGCGAATGAGTGAATGAAACTTATATCTACCCTACATATATCTCATTAGGTACTCCACTTGATATGCTCTAAACAAATATACCCTCTTTTTCGACCTCTTTAATTCTAGAATAAATATACTTATATTTTTTTAAATATTAAAGTCTATATTCGGTACAAAATCCAAAAAAAGACCATAGTCAAGAGAATACTCGTACATGATTTTGAAGTCTGTACTGTATCTTTACCCGTTTACGAGCTCGGGGCACAGCTAGGAGCGACAGCAATGGGGTTCCGTTTCCCCATCGGAGTACGGATCCCTAAAACTATTTTTATGTATATAAAATCCAATCATTTAAACTTTATTAAAACAATAAATTCCGGGATAGCAGACGGATTGTTTGCCGATAAGTTTGTTTCAATCTGTTACGATCCGACGGGATGGCTCTGCGTTATTGTGTAAACAGGACTAAATATACATCACTGATGTTAGGGTTGTCGTTATTTGTAACATCTGTGATACGGATTACGGATGCGGATTCCGATTATATAGTTATTTAACAAATTGTAGTGTGGCTACATTGTCATTTATTTTGAATAAAATGAAAATAAAATCAGGTCTTTAGCTTTACCCAAATGAATTGAAAAAACCTGTAAGGAACTCTCCTTACAGGTTTTTTCAATTCATTTGGAATTTTTCAAAGTACATTTTTTTTGACAATTGTTTTGGACATTAGTGGATCTCCTAACAAATTCGATACCAGTCTGTACTACTCTGTACTCTGTTTACTATACTCACAATCAGAAATGTAGTAGGACATGTTTATTGTGACGTTGATGTATGTAACGAAACAATCAATCAATACGTACTTAATCGTTTCAATCATAACATAAGTAATCCTACTTATGTAAGAAACTACGACATCTCTTCTAAGTCGTTTTCCTCATTGAGGATCGTGATCATTCTAAGGAATTAATCACATAGAACGACTCTCGTGGCAGATTTAATGGGGTGGTTTGCCATTGCCTTCCCTGTTTCACACACTGGTTATCTCAGTGTGCAGGCTTCCTCACGATGTTTTCCTTCACCGCTCTCTCTGCGTCTTCTATCGCGTCTATAATGGGGAGTGCTCTTCAGAACTATTCGACTTGGTGCCGTCGTCTACTTTCTTGAATCGCACCACTCGTCGGCGGCTCAATTTTCACCCGCACTTTCTAAAGCCTTGGGTGTCTACCACGACCCGTTTTACACGAACGTTTCTGCCACGCACCTGCAAAATGTGGAACTCTCTTCCACCCGACGTTTTTCCACAGCGCTATGACATGGGATGCTTCAAAAAGAACGTTAAAAAAGTCCTCTCCCTCCACGGCCGGCAACACACAAGCAATACCCCTGGTACTGCACGTGTCTCTAGGCGACGGTGACTACTTACCATCAGGTGGCCCGTCTGCCTGTTTGTCGTAGCTAATTTATATAAAAAAAAAAAAAACCGTCAGAGCAGTCGGTAAATGTACGTAAGTCTTTCGAAAAAAAACCGAATAACTCATTGGTACATGGCAATGTCTGGTTTCGAATTCGGACGTCCCGCATGGGAGTCCGACATCGTAGCCACTACGCCACCGACGTCACCGATGCTTTACGAAGAAACTACGACATAACCGCGACGAATCATGCGCTTATGTCAAGTTTACAACACTATGCGGATAGAGATATGGATGGGATGTAGATGTCTAAAACATCCCTAAAATGTGCCGACCCGAATAACTAATAATGCTGCGTTATCGCTATTTGCTATTTGCAACCGATTGGTTTCATGGAAAATATATACGTGTACCTACACTAGTTAAAATTGATATACTCGTAACTTATGTTATTATGATAGTTCGTGTTAGTTTATGTGAAAATGGGTTGATAAAGATTACAGGTTGATCGTGACTTGGTTAAGGGTGCCTGTCCACCAGTGCTCCGCGAGAAAGCATTATACCTAAGGTATAATGAAGCAAAGCTATTATTGGTGGTTTTTCTTCGCTCACCGCCTCGCTTCCTCGCGGACCACTAGTGGACAGGCACCCTTAACCGAGTCACGATCAACCTTCAGACCTGTAATCTTTATCCAGTGCACCGTGGAAGGCCACCATAACAACTAAACAGTAGTATTTAATTACTGAATTCAGTCAAATGTAAATGCATTCAGTAGGTATGGTTATAGTCTGCGATTTACAGCCTGTGTGATATTACGGCATGAGTAAAATGACGCGATAAGAGCATATTTTCATTCCATCCGGGGATTCCTCCCTCATAACCACGCTTCCGCTCGCAGTTTTGGTGGACATTGGAGAGGCACCCTTACTCCTTCATGTTAGGTACCTATGTCATGTCGTGTAAGTCACGCTAGAGTAGATAAAAAAAAAGATAAAACTCTAATAAAACCACTATTAACTCGAAAATACCCGAAATTATAGTTGAAATTCCCCAATTTGGATAATTATTTTGGGAAAATAATCCGAATTTTTCCAAACACGAATATTGAAAGAAAATAAGACAATTTAGATTTAATTATTCATTCATTACACAGATAATAGTATCAGTTCAAAGTGACAAATACATTTAAAATATTTATTGTGGTATAATTTTCCAGTTATAGGTATCACGTACTTTTACGGCAGAACAATCGATATCTAAATAATCTGCAAAAAACCCATTGAAAAGCCATTCTTCAAATAAAACCCGCTGCTGAATTCCCCAAAGGGGGAAATCCGCAAAACAGCAATGCTGGGATAATAATAATGCCGAAGATAGACACCGTGATTGTGAAATGAAAGGACTGACTGTTCTAAACACAGAACTCGGAGACGGTCTAACTGGTTTCCATCTAATGTAAATAGAAATACAAAATCCTTTATTAATACACCATTTATAACTTAAAAAGCCACACCATGCGAATACATTATTAAAATGGTATGGCTTAATGTAGTAAACATATGATCTTTTAAAAGGGCCAAGTTCAGCTGTGTGTCGCTAGATGTATAGATACCTACACCTCTACCGACGCTGGTTTTCAACTTGACCCTTTTCAACTTATAACTATAGAGAGCAACAATGTCGTTATGTCTGTTTGTCTGTCGTATTAGCTCATCTCCGTTCATGTCACATACGATTATTTTCTGAAACTCTACCAGTATCAAAAATTTGGGATTCAATAATAACCTACTAAACCAAAACAAACAGTGAATTAGGACTGAATGGACCTCAAAATCCTGTCGCCATTAATGAAATGATTTCTAAAGTCAATATACTGTGACTGTAAAACTATTGTTCTATACTTTTTCTTAAAAGTATGCAAGTATGTAGTCGCACGCATGTCGTACAACGTATTTTTTTTGTACGAGTATAAGGAGAACAGACAAGCAAGTGGGCCGCTCACGAGTTGGTAATTCCAGCTCATATAAACCCTCGAGGTCGGGTTGGAGGGTGGATCCTGTGTTATATGTTTTATTGATTTGTAATATAATATTGTCCCATAAATGAAAAAATAATACGCTGGCTCTCTTAGGGCCTATGCGCTTCAAACGAGATTCAGTCGCAGCCAGTACACCTATGCACACATTCACAAAAGATCCGCGTTTGTATCGATACAAACGCGCAGGTAACGCGCGTCTGTATCTGTATACAAATGCGGTGTGCATAGGCCCTTACCCTTCAAATCGAAACACGCAATGCAAGCTTTGCTACTTGCGGCAGAAATAGGTAAGGCTGGCTCTGCACTAGCGATAGGATTATTCTTCGCTTTTATTCATCCATCCCTCATATTGAAATTGAAAATTGAAATTGAAAACGTTTATATAGCACTGTAAACACCAGAATATAGAGATCTCTATTTTAGAGATAAGCTCTACCTGTGTACGTCAAATTTCTTGTTGTTGTTTCTTTTGTGATTTGTGCAAATAAAGTATAAAGTAATATAGCAAGTACACAATATAGAAGTATACAAAGATTAATACATGCAGCACAAAACATCCGGTGCGGTACAGTGCCAAAAAGGGTACACCAGCTCAGCATAATGCAAGCCACAGCGCACGGGCGAAGAAAGCAACAGTGTGTGCGTGTTGTGTTGTATGAATGTGTTTGGACAAAACGTTTCCACATGATCCTATAGGTGATTTCAACAGAAAAAAAGGTAGGCGATAAAACGCAGGGTCGCGGGATCAAATCCTGGTCCCGGATTTTTTTTTCACCCTTTTCTAAATTATTTAAGTAAACCCAGCAGGAGAAATGCATAAAAAATAAAATGGATTAACTCATTTAATTATTTACACTTCAATGCACAAAAAAGGTGTACATGAGGCGAGCTTAATGCCTTAACTTACATAACAAAGTAGGTAATTTCATTTTTAGTTAAAACAGTACTTCATGAAAAAACAACGCAATCCAAAGTAATAAGGACTTACAGATTTTAGCTAACAGTGTTCACGTATAGACAGATTGAATACATTATCGAGATTCTGTACCACTAGTGGGTCAAATTAGTGGGATCACGAGTCGTAACCACATATTTGGTAATTAATACCTTGCATGTAATAAACTAATCATGTTCAATATGCACGGTTCTGCAATCCGTAATATTACCATCGCAAGCCTCTCTAACATTAACTATGAAATGCGATTTCCAGGAAACAGTAACCGTAGAAGCCTGTTTGGAATCCCATTCATCTACACCATAATTTAATTATGTCTCCCACTCAATTAGCTTCATTCAATATTCCTGTTAAGGTTGCTGTTTTCGGCCAATATTCTGTAATCCTCCCCGTTTTGACAGACTTTATCACTTTAAGGTTTATTTACTTGGTCTTTCTTTCGTACTTATAATAAATTAGCGTCATACGACTTCTGAGTTTCCTATGCGTTAATATATACTAGTGAAAAACCAATTCAGTTATAGATTTATAATAAGGTTTATTCCGATCAACCATACATATACAAATATACTTTATTGCACACCCGGGACAAAAACAAAACATACAACATAAAGAGAGGTACAATACAATGTGCAGAAGGCGGCCTTATCGCTTTAAGTGATATCTTCCAGGCAACCTTCAGGAACCATCATTTAACCATCTCGTTATTATTATTGTTTATTCCATATACTCTAGTTTTCCTCAGATAGCTGTTTAACGCCGGGTTTCTTGTGATTTTTATCTTATCAATCAATAAATAGTAATAGTAAAAGAGGCCTTGGGAATTATGCGATCGGGATTAGATTGTCTACTTTTTATCGATAAACAATTGTCAAAGTTATTTAAATGTTTGTTTTAGAACCTTTGGGGCCATTGTGGTGGACCACTAGGGCACATGCATTTTAGCCGAGTTGGACTGGTTAATGAGGAATATTGATAATGTGTAAAAAATACCAATGTTTTATTCAATAAAAATAAACTTTAAATTAAAAATTTAAGAAACCCCGACGTACCATTGTGGAGATCCCCTTACTTCTTCCTGGTCGACATCAGGTCTTCAAGGTTCCAGATGTGGAAAGGTCATATTAGTCATAAACATTTGAGCTCAAACTCGAATTACCTAACTGTTACCGTTCCAGAGATCCCATCATACTCTAACATCCCTAGATACTCCAAGAACTTATAACCACTGATCCATTTTTCATCTGACGTGGCTAAGAACATTCAGCAGGTTAGACCTGCGACGCCTGAAGGCGGGTGGACGCTCCGGGCTACGCCCTATGCGGAGCTCGGCTTTCGGCCTCGCCATGGCTATCTTAAAATGCCTAGCTCCACATCATTTACATTTATTTTTTGGCCGCCATCTAGAATTCAAGATTCCCTACAACTTTAGTTCGAGAAGACCCCATCTAACTATTATAGTTTCGGCAGGCTCATAATCTTTCAATTCTTCCAGTTTCAAATTGTGAAATTGAAGTTTACTTACTTTTTCCTAGTCATCATCAGATAGATCCTCGAGGTTTCAGATGTCGGAGACGCACCATGTACCTAAACATTTGAGCACAAATTCGAACCATCTAGCTATTACCGTTCTAGAGATCCCCTCCGACATCAAAGATACTCCAAGATCTTGGAAACCACTGGTCCAATTTTTATCAGACCTAGCTAAGAACACTCTTGACAATATTGTCTATAACATTTTAAAAACCGGGTCCTAATCCGGTCTTCCGTTGTTAAGTTATGATGCCACAGACAAACGTGTCAAACTTATAACACGATCGGTCGGGTGTTAAAAATAAAAAATAAGGAAACGAAGTCACCATCAAAGATATTTGGCGCCACATTTAGTGCCTTGTCCACTGTAGCTACGTGTTAAGTATATTTCCTTAATTAACATCAAACGATGCAGAATATGTAATGTAGCCCAACATTTTGCCTTATACACCCAAAATTCTGCAAATGTGCAAACCGATCCGCATAGGAATGCGATGCGGCGTTGGTGCCGAGCCAAACTGCACCAACTGTGTTTACGAAATTGAATAACACAGTCCACAATGTAACTGTGATAATGATAAATAAGTTGCCAAATTCGAGGAATGTTCTTATTTAGCAGTTCAGAAACTGTTTAAGTTAGAAATTAATAATTTTAAAGACTTCGAAGCTACGGTTACGAGTATAAATAGTAGCACTAAGCGATCGTCACGGCTTCATAATATGAGTCGATAAAATCACGTCTACAGGATGTAATATAGGTGTTATATTCGAAAGAGTGTTGATGATCTTGGTCGTTAACTAAACCATTTTCGTTAGGGTTCCGTACCTCGAAGGAGAAAACGGTACCGTATTGTTGTCGCTCCGTCGTCCGTCCGTTCAGTCCGTCTGTCAACAGCTGTCCGCTTCTAACTCGGAAACAAAATTTTGTTTTGCGAAATTCATCATACCCTGACCTACTCGTATTTCGCGTTGAAGTCACTTCAATTAGTTACACCTTTTACAACAAACCGAGGTCTTACACCATTACCAATTTAGTGTATTTTTTGTAAGTAAGTACACTAAAGAGATTACAAACAAACAAATAAATAAGGCATTATAGACATTTCCAGGAAATAAGTCTCAGTAAAGACATTGAAAGAGTTTGTTAGCTAAGTACTAATACCAATATTTGAGCCGAATGAAACGAAGCAGCTAAAGTAAACTCTGCGATATTAATATTCTTACAAAGTAAGGAGAATGTCACATGAATCTAACTTAACAACTTTGACAAATGGACGAGACTTTTCCTAGTGGTTGGAGATATGATCAGAACTTTTATTGGAGGGTTCCGTCTTACATACAAACTATCGTATTTTTTTTTCGAATTAGCGATCCGAATACAAATCAAAACAAATTCGTATTCCCCTTTTTTTATTTATAACTAAAATAAATAATATAATAATACTAATGCCGAAAAAAGTATGATAGTTCGTTGTAGTTGAAGTAGGGTACGAATATACGAGTACCTACTTGTTGACAATTAATAATATGTAAAAGGGAAAGTCTAGATTTCAGACAAGTTATTGACTTTCCTTTCACGTCTGGAAAGTTTTATTCATAATGATACGAGTAGCGACTCGATTACTCGTGCTTGTGACTTCTTGAAGACTTCGCGAATTAATGTTATATTAAAGTTGTTATAGAAATCGTTATAAATTGCTGAAGTTTAAGGGGTTTAAGTAAGTTCCTCTGGTGCGAAAATAAGAGGCATTTAGGTATGGTGTAGCCGTAACCATAGGATGGTGTGAATTACAATTGGATTCAGAAAAACAAAGACACGAATGAAGAGTTACTACGCTAAGACATATTGGTAAAGAGCTCGTAGCCTAGTTACGAGCACGGTCCGAAAGTGATCGTGCAGGATAAGCGACGTTGGCGCGGTCGGTACCTAGTGGCATATTTCATCTGAGCTCCTCCGTACCTCGGAGAGCAAGTTAAGCAGTCGGTCCCGGTTGTTGTCGATCGACAGCAGTCGTTAAGCCATGTCAGATGCCTACGGGCGGCCTGAACAACTCTGACAAATAGGTTGGTCACTAACCATACGATAAGCAAGCAAGCAACTTAAATCCCGATAATTTATTGATGTGCTAAGACATCGAGAGTACCACCTCCTCCAACTGTTTATGCTGGGCACAGAACAGCGGCGTGAAGCGATCTCATGAAAGCCCTCAGAACCTACCTTAGATCCCCTAAAAATCTTGTAGTTAGTGTAACTACAAGATTTTTAGAGGAAGGCGATAGAAGGAAAAAGTTAAAAGGTTTTCGTCTTTCTAAAGATAATAAAAGATTGGATGTGATAGTCATAGGAAAGGCAGGACATAAAGAAGATAAAGAAGCATGCATAATAAAAGATATTAATGCGATGGCTATGGCTAAATTCCCAATGTCGCATTTAGATACAACTTGCTCAAAATAATCTTCGCGGAGATAATTAGTGGAGATATGCAAGAGAGAGCCATATCCAACAGTGAGGAAATCCTGAAGAAGAAGAGGAAGTAGATAGGCGTAGGTTTAGAAAAAGAGTAGCAGCCAATCACAGTAGAACGACATTACAACTAAAATGAAATACATTAGCAATGGAAATGTAAATAATCATTGTTCCTGGAACTTATTAACAAAACAGCCGTCGGGTATTGCGTTTGTGCACGGGAATACGGGCTTTATCAATTATTTCGGTTGCAGGTGTATCAGATTAGCAATGCGTTCTGTGAAATGTGTAGCTACTATGATTGCGGAATTCACTCTGATATCAGTTTGTTATTTAAACGTTGGATTATTGCGGAAGCTGTCGGAATTCGTCGGGAAGAAATATGAAATAACAGATAAGTAGAGCGAAGCTTTTGTCAAATAAACAAATTTTGATGTTCATGTGTTACAAATCCCAAGAAATAGGCAGAACCCAACGTTATACACACATAACTCTCACTTCCATAATCCCCGAGGGGGCAGATCACCTTCATCATAGGTAGTTCTCACTTTTTGCTGTAAGATTTGGTGGACAAACGTGATAGGTGGCGAGCGTTATACACTTTAATAATAATGATTGCATAATCGGTGACGAGTTTTAAATGCAATAACCCCAATGCATCATAAATCCAATGGTTGGGGAAGGGGGCAGAACCTAAAGATAAGTTTTAACTCTTGTACATAAAAATTCGTCTCATTTCTAGCACTTTAATCAATAATACATGATAATATAGACAGCAATCCTAGGACTAGAGGAGGCCAGTTGGGGGTCTAGGGGGCAACTGCCTTCCCATGCCCCCTCCTGGGTATTATACACCCCACACATAATGGATGTCAGTGCGGCTGCGGCTGCGTTTCACAGATCGCGTCGGATCGCGATTCTAATCGGCATGGCCATTGTGTGCGTCCGGATGCAAACCACACGCTCCACACCCGCGACTCGTACAATAGTCGCGCATGTTGGAAACACTTTGTCTGATTTAGGGTTAACACGTGTCTTATTATCATCAGCAGCATGTTCTGTCCACTGTTGGAAGGTCCCTTCGAAGCTACTGAGTCTGATCTTTGGAGCCTTAAGGTATCTCACTGTCAACCATCGAGCAAAGGGAGAGCTATCCGCATTACGTTTGTTATTTTTTACAACTACCCCAACAGTTATTGGTTCTTTTTTTGACAAAGAGGCAAACGGGCCACCTAACGGTAAGTGGTCACCGTTGCCTAGGGACACGTGCAAAGAGGCATTGCTTGTGCGTTGACGGCCTTGGAAGGATATGACTCTCTTTACGTTCTTTTTGAAGCAGCCCATATCGTAGCGCAGCGGAAATACGCCGGAAGGATGTGTTCCACATTTTGCAGCATAGGTTTTGCGGCAGATGTGACCATGCCACTTCAGCTTGGTAGTTCTATGGAACTATTTATTATGATTTTTACTTTTCATAGTTATACATGAATTTGCGGATTAGGTCATTTGTGAAATTGATATTTCGCCGTCGAAGGAAACATAGAAAAAATGTCTCATCAAAATCTTCTGTTATTCAGTTGTATATTGAAATTGTAATTTTTGTGTCAACCCTAGAATAACGGTTGACATTTTATCTATAGCATAATCAAATATTCCGCAACAATTGAACACCGTTGCATTTTCGAAATTGTTCCTGTTAAAATAACTGCACATTATCCACACACACGCAGTGATACCCATAGTTTTTCCACTAATTTTACTATGTATGCTAATAATAGTGATGTGACTACACATTTTGCATTAATTTTGTGCTTGATATTGACAATGCAATTAATGGGTATTCTGCATTAACATAGCTGCCACATCTGTAAACGTCATCCTCAGAGCTCCAAATATCAAGCTGCTTCTCATCCAGCTGCCAATGCTAGTTGCTGATCATATTAGGTATATCTGGAATGCAACAATACTCGTATGGATTGCTTTCATCATCAGTATGTAGTTTAAATTCTGTTTTCTCCTAAATCACTGGGGAATGGATCACATTTTCCATTTGTATTCCTTCTTGTTATTTTCCTGCTTTGTAATTGGTGGCATTGTTATAATGTAGTGACTGTGTTAATTTTTGATGATAATATCTTTCCACATTGAATAATTGACTATAGTTTTTTGGAGGGACGCCTGTCGGATCATCATGCGGGTGATCAGTTCTGTGTAGAGCTATTTCACCCAGTTCCCTCTGCAGTGCACCGGTTACTAATGTTCCGGCTGGTCTCCTACATTCCATCTTCCAGTGTCTTTGCAGAATCTCAGTATGTCTCCTTAGTTCTGATCTTGTAACTCTTCTTTTACTATACTGTCCCTGCCAAAAGATTCCCACCTTGGTTTGGAGTACACCACACACTCGGCGAGTAAGTGTTGGCTCTTGTACATCGGATAATTAGGTACTCGTATATTGGTAATAATTTTGTTAGTATTCATCTCATAATTTCTTTCCTATTAGATTATTTGTAAAGTATTGCACAAGCCTGACCATTTTGCTAGTCGTGTTTAATTATGGTCATTACTAGTACTTATGGCTAAATTTGCTACTATTACTGTCGATAAAGCATTAATTGGCACAGGATTAGATATGCGAAATGAGCTATCATTTGCAACCACAGATTTATCGCCACATAATGTCCATGTATTACAATTACAACTTGCAAATTGGCTTTGGTTTGGTATTGCACTATCACAAATCGCAATCAGTTTGTAAGTATGTATCTTTCGATGCTTTGGCATCGCTTCAATTTTTAATATTAAAGATAACATAGGCAATATTTTGTCAGGAGTTCCTTTACAATGATCATCTTTCTAAAATAATTGCCTTCGATATTCGCAGGACATTTTTTAATTCTTTATGCAAACTACTTGAGTCCCCTGGTTTACCTATATGGAGAAAATAGGCCCGACTCTTGTTGAATCGTTGCTATTTTAAAACTGATATAATCCCTTTGTACTCGTACATTCAATTAGGTATTTCAGTAGTACAATCTTGGATGAAAGAAAAAATAATCTTGCCGCGTATTCGTTCCGTCATGGGTACAATAATGAGTTTACAAACAAACAAAGTGAAAGACGACATGCTTATCAAGACCGTTGATTTGCACTTCATTATATTTAGCTCACTTTGATCCACTTGAACTGATTTTGATCCTCGACTTCAAAGTGTGCCTAAGGCGATAGCATCTCGACTTTATTGCTTTGTGTATCTTTTGCTCTACTTAACCATGAAAATGTACTGTCTGCCTCGTTCTGTTCTGGGCACCTTTTGACTGACGAATCAGTCATAATTTTCAATACGTTGTCGATTTTATTGAGTTTTTATTAAGTTTAAAGCTTCTAAAGGAATAAACTCAGCACATCTTGAAAGAAAACACTAAACTACGCAATAATTTGTCTATATGTAATTACTAAAGTTATTTTTTCTTCTTGTCATGTACCACCACTGACATGGTCTAAGCCTAACGACTGATGGTTTCAAACGACAGCATCTGTGCTCTCCCTCCGGATTACTAACACTGAAAAGGTCAAATTATTAACAGACAAATAAAATTAAAACTTAACTTCATTCATTATCTGTTAAAAATTGGGTATAAAGAGTGAAATAATTATCGCGGAGGTTATTCTGACGTTTCCATGAAGCAAACATTGGACGTTTGAGTCTACTTAGAATTCAAACTTAGTGTGAAGTGTAAACCCCAACGCGAGTTCTTGGTTCTTGCCCAATTCTTGCTCCTTGAAAAAGGTATCATGAGCAGACTGAAACGTCGTCGGCGCAACCTCCGCGATAATTATGAAGTAAGTAACAGCTGTTAATAAAGACAAAAAAATATTTTAGCAAGAAAAAGGTTCAGTAAGAAATACCATTTGATACAAATATTGGATAGGAAATGATTCCTTTCCTATCCATTACCTACTCAATATTTAGTGAATAAGAACTTCGTATTTCGGCCGGGGCGGGTCTGTTACGACCCTGTATCGAAGGCATTTTAATAACCTGACTGTATATAGATATTAGAATCAAGGCAAGGTACTTACTCTTTATTCTCTGAAAAAGTTATACAAAAGCTTGAGTTTGTCTTAATTGCGAGCCGTCTTCAGTACTCAATGAGTTTTCTTGAGAGTAATATTAAACTCGAGTAGCTTAATACCCGGTTGAAGAAATTTTGTTTAATTAAAGTTTAATAACAGTTAAGTCAAGAGAAATATCAAACGTTGCTGTGTTGAAGATCCTGTTTCGAGTAATGATACCTCGCGTATTAGAATTTTAAGTTTTGGAAATTAATAATAACTGTTGATAACTAGGTATTTAGGGTTGTGTACTTATCAAGGGAAATGGTAAAAAAGAAACCCTTATGGTGACACTTGCTTGCCCACATCTATCTTAGGTAATATTTGGAAATATTTTTATCGAAAATGGGGTCTGCATTTGGGGGTCGAAATCAGAATATGAGGCAACTAGGGCAAGTGGCGTATCATTATAAAATTCTCTCCACTATGATATACCTGCGCGTATAACATTTTTGGAGCAAAATAAATAAACTTTTCTATCTCGCACAGATAAGGCAAAGTGGAAAAAGAAGGTTAAAGTTTACTACGAAAAAGTTTACATCCCATTAGATTTGCATCATTTGCATTTTGTTTGCCCATACCATTATTTTTAATGTGATTCACTGATCCTCTCTACATAACACAAAATATTTAACTACATAATGCAATCGAAGTAGTATCAGAATGCTTATTGTCAAATGATTAGAAAAACTTTGATTTTTTGATCTTTCTTCCCTCTTACTACCTCGTTCTTGACTCTTCTTCATGTGTTACCGAAAGATTACAAAAATATTTTCAGGAATATGAATACTTAAATACGGCTTTAGGTGATGCGTTACATTTAAGTCAGAATACAAACGTAAAATTTTTAATTATAGAATACAATACAACAAACAAGTTGAATTGTGTTCAAAACAATGTTGGGAACGTCCAGAAAAAATGTGCCCTCAAGCAATTTTTTTCCCTTGTTGGGCTTCACGGGCATAGGAAAAGGAGATGTGACGTTAAATGCGATTTTAACAATAGCGACTTCGATAATATTTACCATACCGAGTGCAATATCACTAACTATTTCAGGGAATTCGGGAGCGAGCAATCAAATAACCGTATTGTAGACAGCCGATTTATTAACTAACGTTTTACCCAATTGTCGGTACATGCAAATAATAACTACCTACATATTACACCAATTTAAACAATATCGTTGCAACAATGACCACTGATCAATCACCAAGTCTAAGTACTTAACCCGCACATCATGTGTTACTATAGCCGCGCTTACAGAACATTAGACGGTTACCTGCGGTTTCTGGTTTATGTCGTCGCACTATTACTTGTTATTTATAAATTAACTGGTTTTAATTAGACCAATGAGGATTACAAGTGATGCGAAGCAACCAATCACATCACGCGATCATCTGCCTGACCTTTTGCCTTTACAATATCAACTTGCCTGTCTTCCCTGATCTGTGCCATGATATGAACGAGCATTTCGCCGAGTTTTTCGGGAGCTCTCGTGTTTTATGAAACGCGACAAAAGGGCGGTCTACGGAATAATCCCAGGGAGAATAAACCCAGCATATTAGCCTTCCCCCGTGTAAACTAATCTGCCCAAATCGGATAAACGGAACCCAAATTGTTTCTTTTGCGCGGATTAAGCTGTATGAAATGCAAACTGATTGTGATTTTTCAATTAATATGTAAATTGACGAGTTCTGTATACTCGTTTTGTTGTCATTTGCCTACCTGTCGGGATATGATAACGCTGTCATGTGGTCAGCTGTAGTCGGTATTTCGTTTTAAGCCGCTATACTATTTTATCTCACACCAGTAGTTGCGTTAAAAGATCCAGGTAGACAGTGTGATCACGGATTTTGCTATGAAGAGTACGTAGTTACTCCCCCCTCATCGGTTAAGATGGAATATTATATTAAGATGATTTTTTTTAAAGAATACAAGGTAAAAATCTATTAAACTTACAATTAGTTGTATCGCTTAAGATGTTGTATCATATACGTTAGGGGTATATACGAGTACCTCTAAATATTTTTATTGAAAAATATTTAATAGTTTTGTATTGAATACTCGAATTTTTACACTTCAAAATTCATAATTGGTGAGGAGTTCTTAATATATCAAGAGAGCTAATCTTGAAAAAAATCTAATAACATTACATACAGAGATAGAATACCGGGTGGCATGCACATGGATACGGTCATCCTTGCCACATAGAAAATCGGTCAGATGGAAAAGATCGATCGTCTGCTCGTTCCGTTTTCCTCAATAACAAACTGCGAGCCGGCGAGCGAACAATCTTTAATTCAAGGTCGACGATCAGTTGAGTCTTTGACGGTTGAACTAAGCGTCCAAATCATAGAATTTAATTATATATGTATATGCATAGTTAAAGTTAAAGTTAAAACTCCATTTATGTGTCAACATTCCTGATCGCGGGAGTTCTCGACTGTTCGGCCCGCGAATGAGGAGCCTGCTTTAGCCTTGCGATCCAGCGAGGCAACGCAGTCAGTATCCAGGGTACCATGCCACTCTGAGGAAACCGACGGGTTCTTCCTTAGTTTTTAAGTCTTTTGTGTAAGTAAGTACGAAGTATTATTTATTCTGTGACGTAGTCTTGAAGTAGTCTTCGGCTAAGGAATGGAACAGCCTGCCGGCGTCTGTATTTCCCGAAACCTACAACCTTGGGATCTTCAAGGCCATGCTCCATAGTCGACCTCATCGTCGCTTACCATCAGACGAGATTGAGGTCAAATGCGGGTTTAGTAGTCAATAAAAAAAGTTAAAAGTGCGCTTGTAAAAATATTTGCATAGTTTTTTAATAAATGAAAAATACCATTATTCTTTTCGTAAAACTGGATTTTATTTCAATGGCCATAGTAAACAAATATAGTTCTGGCAACACAAATAGAAAAGATAAACATTAAAGCCTCCTGAACAAAAATCTGGATAACAAAGCTCTATACACACAAGGTAACTGAAATTAATAACGTGTATATGACATACGAGAACACGCCTGGGCTCCAAAGGCGTTGGATAGATAAATGTATCTATATTATTACTGAGCGATTCTTGTATTGTGGTTGTGAATGGGGTCTGGGGTCCCGCGATAAATCTGACTTGCTCGAGCGCCTTTTGTACTAGATATATGTCGACGAACACGCAGATCTCACAGGGTGTAACAAAAACCTGCTTGTAAACCGAAACACGGGTGTTCAGTTCAGTAACGATAACCAATCAACTTTGTTCTATAGTAATACAAACTTCGGACTACCAGGCGCGGGGAGAGGTTCCTTATGTTATTGATGTCCCATCTGCTCGTACGAAGCGATTTGCTTCTTCGTTCATTATGCGAGCGGCTAAGGAATGGAACAGCCTGCCGGGCGGCGTCTGTATTTCCCGAAACCTACAACCTTGGGATCTTCAAGGCCAGAGTGAATAGGCATTTACTGGTCCTGCATGCTCCATCGTCGTCCTCATCGTCGCTTACCATCAGGCGAGCTCGAGGTCAAATGCGGGTTTAGTAGTCAATAAAAATTAAAAATATATATATAAGTCTATGGTTCTACGACTTTTTGATTTTCACTAAAAGAAAGACTTAGACAAATCCGCTGATGTATGGAGCATTTTTTTTTCTAAAATCAATAAGTCGTAGAGCAAAAGTGGCTCACAAATATTTTGAAATTCACCCCTATGTAGATTGCTCGCTAGAGAAGTTTTTGCCGTTTTTGCCAGTTGGCGCATGCATTAGTCGGGCACTGAAATGTTAAATGTATGAAAATATATGACCTATGGGTCAATTCCGTGGCTCACTGTCAGTGCTCACGTCATTGTTCTAGAGGAGAGAACGCTAGTAGTCCGATTTCTGTGGTTGTTCAGTTTTCGTTACGGCTTACAACGGGTTTGGTTACATTGTTACATCCTGTACACGTCACTGCTCTCCCGAATCTATATACGCAGTGGAAAGGAAATTCATGTTTCTATCTCAATATGTACGTATAAATGTTGGATATTGTGTTATTCATTGGATACATCCTTACTGTGATTAAATGTATATGTTCTCACATCACAAAACGTGAAATTGGTTTTAGACTTCACCCAGACCGCGGCCGCCATGGCGCGAATTCGAAGCGGATTTTCGGTATTTTCATATGAGATTTTCATTTCGATTTTTTATCCCTCGACCGATCGAGGGAGGGCGTGTTATAAGTTTGACATGTTTGTCTGTTTGTGTGTTTGTCTGTGGCTTCATAACTTGACAACGGATGATCCGATTTGGACCCGGAACATCAAAGATGTTGATTGTGGTTCTTATTTAACAAATAATGCAATGGGAGTAGAAAAACATTGGTATTGTTCTGATAGTTGTGTAGTCTGTAGTCTCTAAACACAACATTCTTGGTGAACCCTGAGTCACTTTATGTCGCAACATTTTTTTAATCAAAACATAATTACCAATGTTTACACATTCCGCGTAAGTTGATTTCTTCTTTCATAAAACGTTTGGTCCTGCTTTTATGCAAGAATCTTAATTTTAAGTTACTATGTTCTACGTCATCATTATTACCTATTTCGAACATTTTGAAGAGTAAACCCTCCTAATTGGAAATCCCATATTTGGTAGGTAAGTGTATGTAAGTACCTTTTTTTGGTAACGGGGGTAATCTTCGAAATAGTATGTGAGATTTTTATAAACATTGGAGCTCAAACTCGAACCACCTACCTGTTACCGTTCCAGAGATCCTATGTGATTTCTAGGATATCCTATATTTTATATAATCTAATAATAATATTGAAAGATCTTGGAAACCGCTGATTCAATTTTTATCACATAAGTATGAGTAAGAACACTCGATAAAATTCTATATCCGCGTCCAAATCGGATCATGGTTATTGATTTGTGATGCTACAGACAAACCGACAAACAAACAGGTAAAAAAAATACGTGTCAAACTTATAACACCCCTTCCTGCTGGTCGGGAATTAATAAAAAGTGGTATCAAGACGGATCCGAGCACTCATAGCATGTTTTAATTAATAACAGCATTTAGCACACTGCAGCGATTTTGAAACGGAATCGAACCCATTGAAATCTATTTTACGGTTTCTAGAAATAGAAATAGTTTATTTGCTTAGAATACTATATAACAAGAGATCTTATAATTTTATATGTAGTAGTAGTATTCAGCCACATTATGGCATGCACATGTTTCGAACAAAATAATCTAGATTTCTATGGATTCGGTCTACAGTGCTAAAGGCAGGATAAACAAGTTTATCCTGCTACACTGTATAGCGATTCGGAATCGGACCGAATCCATAGAAATCTAGAAACCGTAAAATAGATTTCAATGGGTTCGATTCCTTTTTCCTGGAGGAACCAAGACAATTACAGTTTTCAGGACGTGCTTTACTTATACTGTATCAAAATACGCAACTCCTCTTCTTTCAGAATGTATTTTACGTGCCTAGGGATTTATCTATCGATGGAGGCTTGAGAGATTTTACGTATCATTCCCCAAGTAATTGGCGTACCCTTATCAAAAATCGCGGCGCGTGTTACGAATTATAATTTGGAAATAGGGTCGTAACACTCGTAACGTAACACTCGTAACGCAACAGATATTATCCTCATTTTTGTAACGGTATGCTTTAACTTATTTGACACATTCATACGAATTTGAGGGAGTAAAAGTGCAACACTAATTCTCCATTTAATAATATTTTATAAAAATTTAAGTGAAAAATCCTTTAACAATATAATAAAGGGTGACGCAATTAAGTTATGGCGTGTATACCCGTGGCCTTTCATAAATTAAGCATGCTCTAATTACCCCAGCGCGATGCAACGCGACCCGTTCGTACCGCTAACGATTTATTCTATAAATTGTCATCGGTACCGGTAGAGATAACAATTCGACAACGGTATAATGTAACTATTAACGAGTACCGTTTAAATCGTCGTTTATCGGATGATATGATATAGATATGCACTCTTATAAACATATTATATATAAAAAATATGTATATTTATAAAGTGATATTATTTATTACTATTTTCCCTAGTACCCTATTTAATTACAGGATCGGAGATGGTGAATGCTGAAAACCAGTGCTGGCATGAGTCTGCGTGGGTCTTCATGACTCCGGTGTCCATGCCGGCAAGAACTGAGTCTTCACCAGTTGTCATCTCCGAACTATATTTTTAATATAGTTTCATTGTTTTTAATTTATAAGTTGATTAAGTGATGGATGGCAATAAAGTTTATCATTATTATTAACTTTTGCCGTGCGATTTAATAAATAATAACATAACACAGATTTAGAATAATCGGTTTAATACATAAACGGGTTGATTCACCACATACACTCTCGTAAATACTGTCTAGGAAAATTGTGTAAAGGCCGACCGGGCTTATATTATTCATAATCATGTATGTATAGAGTTAAAAGTTTACAATCCAGTTTAACATACAATGAATTAACTATTATTAATCCCAATTATTCGCAATGTCCTAGAATAGAGTGTGTCATATTGTGGAATTTCATGTGAACAATTTTTTTCATAGCGATCTCCATAACACAGATTATAAAAAGATACCAGTGTCACCTCAGATCAATGATCAACGAACGAGCGTCGGTGGCACAATGGCTAGGACACCGGACTCTCATGCGGTAGGCCCGGGTTCGAAACCGTGTATCAATGAGTTTTTTGTATTTTTCGAAGACTTAGGTACATTTACCGGCCCCTCTAACCGTGAAGGAAA
Organism: Hofmannophila pseudospretella; assembly: GCA_947369225.1. Taxonomy (NCBI): domain Eukaryota; kingdom Metazoa; phylum Arthropoda; class Insecta; order Lepidoptera; family Oecophoridae; genus Hofmannophila; species Hofmannophila pseudospretella. Next base: position 5,846,237 of record OX376325.1, read on the forward strand.
ACATCGTGACGAAACCTGTACACTGAGATGACCAGTGTGTAAAATGGGGTAGGCACAAAAGATCCTCAAGGATCGAAGTGCCGCTGGGTTATTCCCGGCCCCCTATCATAAGATAAGGTAATACATACAGATCAATGATCCCCTCCCTCTTGACAACTCTGCCGACTGTACTATGAGCCCGGTCAACCTTTGACTAAAATATTGCTAGACTTTTTTGTTGCTTGTTGTTACCAACTCAGTTGTTATATTATTTTTAATGGTTTTCAATGAAATTCTATCTCTATACTCAAAGGTTTTTCTTGCTCTGATTATACGATTTTGCCTAAAGCATGAAACTGTTTATCATTGACTTAGTTTTATAGTCACCGTACCTTTTTCATATAATAAAATTCTAATTAGATAATGAGCTTGTCGTGCCGACGTCAACCTCGAATTTCTCTTCAGGAGCTCTAATTTATAATAGGTCCTGTCTTGCCTCCTAATAACAAAAACTCGGTAATTTCTCTCTTCTGTTTTATTTTGTAAATACATCATTTACAAAATTCAGCAGACATTTACCTAATTAAGCATTCATTACATACGTGTTTCCACATGAAATATACAACGTTGGTAAGTCTGTTTAGCTTAAGTTAGAATTTCAATGAACCCATGTCTTACACCAAGTTACCTCGTCTGTAATGTTCTGTAAATTAATTTATCTTCTGTCAAATTTCTGCAATCTGAAATAACTTTAATGCATATGCCAGACATCAAATTCGAAGTGTAGTATTTTGACAGGTGGTTTACACACTTCATCTATGTCCTCAAGGTTAGCAGCACGTCGAAAACCCTCTAATAACATTATAGTAAGGTTAATATCTATGAGTGTCTTACTGTGACCCGTTTGCTCGCCTGCACTCCAAAAAATATGGTGATTTTCATTTGATAAAAAAAACTAAAAGATTCCATCCTGCGCATCACACGGATGCAATATTTCCAGAACGCTGGCATGGATTTCTTCTTAGAATGGGCGTTTTCATATCGGTTTCAAATTTTTAATGGATACATGTTCGAGCATTATAATATACCTATAAGTGGGTATACTACAATATCCGCGACATGCGGGCGTGCGAGTGGTGGGAGACTCTCGGTCGGCTGCCATCTTGCCTCGACCACACGAAATCTGCGGCGGACAATTAAAAATACGTTTATGTGGTTTTTCTTAATTTTTCTGGTCAATTTCCTTCGCTTTATGTGTTATTATATGTGAACTATGTTTGTGTGATAAATTGGCTAGCCAAAACTTGGTGATTAGTGAGATAACTGATGTCTTTACTGTTGGACACCACGTGGCCTAGCTCCCTTGCATTAGACGCAGCTCAAATCTAGTCAAGGTGAGTGGATCTTATGGATCTATTGTAATGAAACCACCTTCATCAAACTTAATTACTTTTGTTTATATATTTTTATAATATATTTGTTTAATATTATTTTTATCTACTGTACCTAATTGTTTGTATGTGTGCGCTTTTAGAAATAAATTCTTTCTTTCTACGAGTACAATTTAGTACCATAACATTTAAAACCGCTATTCTTTGTTACAGGTAAATATACTCGTAAACCCGGTTCTACCAGAAGGTCATCGTGCAAGTGACAATTCGTCCTATATATCATCTGTGCAGGTATAGTGAACTGAATGCATTGTACAATCAGTAAAAGTGGTCTAGTGAAGGCGATCGACCGTTGAATGCCACTTGTACAAATGGCAGTCCAGTTCCGCATGGCCTTGCGTCTGTGGACTGGAACATCCTGTAAATACCAACGACTTGATGTTTATTACACTGAGGAGCTCGTAGCCTAGTTGCGAGCACGGTTCGAATGTGATCGTGCAGGTTAAGCAACGTTGGGCGCGGTCGGTACTAGCATGGGTTACCGCTAAAGGCATATTTCATCTGAGCTCCTCCGTTAAGCAGTCGGTCTCGGTTGTTGTCGTTCGACAGCAGTCGTTGAGCCATGTCAGAGGCCTACGGGCGGCCTGAACAACTCTGACAATAGGTTGGCCACTAACCATACGATACGCAAAAAATACACTGAAGAAAACAGTACTGTAAACTTCATACAAGCATTTGTTTTAATAACTTCAACCAAAGAATTGTTCACTTCAACCAAGATTATATCGTGTCTATCAAATAAAGTTACTTTGTATGGGTTCAGAATCAAACAAGCTGTTTTTTCAGTGTATAATTTTGAGTAGGTATGTGAGTTCCATTGGTTTTAAGTTTTACCATCATCATTGGCTTGTTGCGTCAATCACAGCGATGCGAAGGCGTCACTTCTCATGGGTAAATAATTCCATGGTGTTGCACTTGTTACTAGAAGACGGTGACCACTTCATCATCAGCCTATTAATGTCCCCACTGTTGGGGCACAGGCCTCCCCTTGCACAAGGGGGTACGGGGCCATGATCCACCGTGCGAGCCCAGTGCTGATTGGTAGATTTCACACGCGTTCGGAAACTTTTAATTTACTCAGACATGTAGGTTTCGTCACGATGTTTGCCTTCATCGTTAGAGCAGTCGGTAAATGTACGTAAGTTTTCGAAAAAATCGGAAAAACAATGAGTTTTTCCGATTTTTTCGAAAACTTACGTACGTTGTTTACCGACTGCTCTAACGGTGAAGGAAAACATCGTGAGGAAACCAATGGGTATATGGCATTGCATGGTTTCGAACCCGGACCCTCCTGCATGGGTGTCGGACGTCCTAGCCACTTGTCCACTGACGCATTACCATCCACTGTGACCACGATGACTACTTACCATCAGGTAACCAGCCAGCCTGTCTTAGCTTCATACAAAAAGTCGGGAGCGGTACAGACGGCCGGACGTTCGGCTAACGAGGTTTTATTGGGTACCGAAATATTGATTGGTTATATTGATTTCCCATGGGAACCCGGTATTTTTCCGGGGCAATAATATCTAACCCACAACCTACAGGGTTAATAGAAAACTACGTAACTACGTATTAATAGAAAAAAACCCATCTGATTTCAACTTGTCATTTGTTGCATAACTGTCAATTTTGTGCATGCCATATGAAGTTATATGACGTGAATATGGGACACGATTGTTTAAAATTATATGACGTGAATATGGGACACGATTGTTTAAAATTATATGACGTGAATATGGGACACGATTGTTTAAAATTATATGACGTGAATATGGGACACGATTGTTTAAAATTATATGACGTGAATATGGGACACGATTGTTTAAAATTATATGACGTGAATATGGACATGGTTATTTAATAGTTTACATATATTGATATTTAAGTACTTTACTTACTAACATTAACTTTTCAAAAAGAAGGTAATACTTAAAAAAATGACAATGGAATTTAATTTCTAAATTAAGATGGTTATGTAGTCTTTGTATCTTCATAGTTGTACATGATATCTAAGTAATACCTAGCTTGCTCGCTTGCTTATCGTATGGTTAGTGGCCAACCTATTTGTCAGAGTGGTTCAGGCCGCCCGTAGGCATCTGACATGGCTTAATGACTGCTGTCGAACGACAACAACCGGGACCGACGCACGGAGGAGCTCAGATGAAATATGCCACTAGCGGTCACCCATCCAGGTACCGACCGCGCCAACGTCGCTTAACCTGCACGATCACTTTCGAACCGTGCTCGCAACTAGGCTACGAGCTCCTACTTAAATACTACTCATACCTAGCCGATGATACTTATCCAAAACAACTACTCTCCTTTTTGTGTTCGCCGTAGTCGGGTAAAAAGTGGTAGTAAAATGCAAGAGGCGGCCGTAAGCCGGCAGAGAGTGATCACTTGCCGAGACACTTCGATACGACGAGGCCAAGCGCAACTTTAAAGACTAGAAACACCATAAGCATTCAAAAATCATGGACATTTCCACACAAATTAGTAGCACTTAAGATTCAAATAATACTCGTATACTGTGTATCATCTAAATTGATTGATCTTAAAGTGCTTCAGGAGATCGATTCCACTAAATACAACGTAACTAAATCTAAACCGCATCGTTATGACGTGTTTCGTACGCTAATATCCACTAACGATCCAATTTCAGTTAAGTTCCGATCGATTCAACGATCGATCGAACAGAAACGCATTTGTGCATTACAATAAGAAATGTATAGTTTATACTGAATCGCAGTTGAACGGTAACAAAACGCTTTAACTGTCAAATGTAACGTTCGAACATAAGTTCCTCCCAAGGTGCTTTTGCCCGATCGATAGTAAATCGAAAGGTGGCAGTGGTAGTTATGCGTCAGCAGAATGCTATTTAGTGTCCAAATAGAATTGGAGCGAAAACTAAATTGAAATTGGATAGAAATAGAACTACAAACGTTGTAATTTAGGCGAATTGGGCCCCAGAAAACGTGTTTCGGTGTTCGGCCTAAGAAAAACTTGTTTATTCTGAAATCGCAACTCATAACTACAGCACAGAATACACCAGAAGGTCCGCACCGGGCGTCCGTGGTTTTGATTACGTCACTCGACCGTAGCGTTAGGGCAGTTATAATTTCCAGTTTAAAAGAAACAAACAGTCTTGGTAAAAATATTTCTGGCAATGTATTTATTTATTTTATTGTTGTTTGTGAGATACAAGGTCACATTTTAAAAATATAGTAGGTAGTTTGTCTTGGCTTCACTTAACAATGTCAAATTTAATTGACATTAATATAACATTATTTTCATGACATTATTGTGCGCCTAGATTAGGTAATCTAGGCGTACAATAACGTCATGAAAATTAAGTTAAGTGAAGCCAAGAATAATGACATCTATGCTCGAGCACTGAAGTGCTCAGTGACACAGTAATATGCGTTTTCATAGCACAATTTGCGCAATTTATATTTAAAGTCTGGGAGCTCTAGCCGCTTGATATGAGCCGACAGATGATTATAAATTTTTACGGACATGAAAGACATGCTCTTGTGATAAAAACTCGTTTTAAAGGCGCGGTAACATAAATCATTGCCTCGTCTTCGCAGAAGCTTGGAAACAGACCCTTTAGTTGTATATTGGTTAATATTACTTTTGACATAAACACACGTTTCATATATGTAAAGGGATGGCACTGTAATAATAATATTTTTTTGGAAAGTTGTTTACATGTGTCTGTTTGTTGATCATTGCACATAGATCTCACGCAGTTCTTCTGAAATCTAAAAATCTTGTCAATGTTACTGGAATTGCCCCATAGGAAAAGGCGATATCTTAGGTTTGACATTACGTGGCCGTGGAATAGCAACAGTGACGTATCCAGGGAAGCAGTTCGCGTAAACCGTCGCAGGGTAAACACATACTTATTAAGTCTAGTGAGAAACTGTTTAGTGTGGTTTTTTTTTCGCGCGTTTGTATTGAGCGGAGCTTCTGGTGTTTTAGTTAGATGTTGTGATACATTACATATCGTACTTCGATTTCAATCAAAGGTATTAGACTAAAGGTACTTCGCTCAATCCAATTGTTATTCTATCAAGTTAAACCTGCAGCCTTAGATGTGTCTATGGAACTCAATCGATTCGTGTAGGTACTATAGTCACTTCTGTGACTATAGTATCTACACGAATCGATTGAGTTCATTTTGATGATGTCATCGATTCGGTCGATTTATAAGCTTCACCATTAATCGATCAAACTTATCCTTCCATTTCCATAAACAGTTTGCTGCAGGTCTAAACTTAAAGACGCAATGAAGCAAGAATTGTTTGCATATTGTACCCAACCACATTGTTCCCATTTTTCCTCATATCGTGGTTACTATCGTGTACCTACTAGAGATGTGAGACAAGCTAAGAGGACGCTTGTGTCGGATTTAACGACTGCATACTCGTCGATAAGCATGAGCTTATATCTGCGTACATATCACATATTGTACTTTGTACAGATTGTAAGCAGCTTTAGGTGCATAATACGACGATTAAATGATGGTTGAATTTCTAGGACTGTTCGTGCAATTCGAGGTCCGATATTTGGATATACAGGTGGAAAGTATCTGCGGGGCACCCAGGGCAGCTACCAGATTCGTTTCGAACTATGAGAAAATGGTCTTAGGAGACCTTCCCTAACTTTTGGAGCTATTTAAAACTGCATTCACAGATTTTTGAAAAAAGGTACTGTCAGCGAGATAGATGCCAATTCTCACAAAAAAAATTTTTAATGCCAATCGATTCTATTTCGTGTCAGGAACAAAATACTATATGGGGTCAATCGAAGTTCAAGTGCTAGAAATCTCAAAAATAGCAAAAAAACTATTCCGGAAAAATATATTTTCGGAAAAATATTTTAACCCACTTTTACATATTCAATAGGGTAGATTTTTGATACATAGGAGGTTTGGTTCACAACGCGATTACTGCTTTATAATAATTAAATAATGGTAAAATATAAATTGGTAACAATAGATCCTCCGAAACCTTACAATATCATTTGTTTCGGCCGATTACTACGCCCATTATTTCGCATAATCGCCGTACTCTTGACCGAATCGTACTTGGTCGCTCGTATTATACTAGTATTGTTGGCAGGAAATTGTGCCCTTGGCTTGCTTTCTACCAGTAATTTTGACGAATTTCCTCTTAGGCGCCTAAAGACATTGTTTTAATACCCACCAGTATGAAATAATAGGTAGGATTCATGGTAATTTACAGCCTAATATCAGGGTTAACCTTGATACTGTAATCGAAAGTAATAGGGCCGGCGCAGACGAAGTACTTTTGTCCTCGGGGGATAGAATTAGAAAGTAACTGTGGGCCAGAAACTGTTCGCATTCATTATAGCAACGGAACTCTAGATAGGGGCACGTGAAAACATAAATTAGGGCCGACGCAGGCGGCGTACTTTTTGTCTGCGAAAATAGACTACTCACTACGGTACTTTTTGTGTACCGTACCTATGCATTGCGTTGTGTCAAACAGTCCATATGTTATCCATTTTCGCGGAGAAAAAAGTACGCCGTGTACAGTAGGTCGCCTGCGCCGGCCCTGTAGATTTGTTATTCTCGAGTAATCCTAATATTATGTTAGGTGCATAGTAGTTCTAAATGCAAATTTGAAAACAAGCACTAGAATTAGGCTAGTGAATTCAAAAGCTTAGAACGGAGTTTTCAGAAAACGAGACCATGTGTTCATCAATATACGTAAGTATTTCAACCTAATTCTATCAACTGTGTAATGTAATATTTATACAGAAATGCAATGCAATATGATAGCGGATAAATACGATTCCCCTATCCTTAAACACTTCGTTCGGGTGTCGAACGAATGATGGTATCTTTGATCAGCATCTGATCGAAGTGTAAAAACTCGTATTTTTTGCCGAAATGTATACTACTAACCAGTGATCGGAGTAGGTAGAGCTCTTTCGGGTCAATGTCCTCAAAGGTTATATTAATATGGATATGATTTCGGGATCCCGTTTTAAGTTATCGAGAAAATGTTGTAAATTACTTTTATAAACCTCGCCCTTATTCGGCGGATTACGATTTTAAAAAAATTGTGAACTTACGAAGAAGTTAAAACACTACCATAGGTACACTAGCGCCATGAATCTTAAAAAAAAATATTTCGCCACCAATCTTAAATGTGTATCAAAACAAATATAACGTTAAAAATCTAAATAATATATTTGTTCAATCCCGGAAATCCCGGGATTATTGGGCATACTTATCCATATTATGACCGTATGTGGCAAGTACCAAAAACAGCCCTACCTACTCCGATCATAGCTACTAACATAGTTTTTAAGTACACTAACACAATGGATCAAGTTATCCGATAAATAAAGATATTGAATATTATGAATTCCAGCTTTCAATACTTTCATCCACCACCCAAATTGAGGTTCCACACAGGTTTATTTTTTATTTCATTTGTTTCGGACAACCAGTAGATATTACATTCATACTACAAACAAAAACATTCATCGAAATACAGGTAAATGCATATCTTATAAAGGCAACCACAACAAGCATTAAAAGTTGGTAGATAAAAATTTAATACTGTACAGAATAACGAAAATGAATTCATTCACATAGATAAAAAAAAACGTGACTTACATGACCTAAGCATATTGCGATGTTCCATTAAACGTGCCAGTGATACTCTTCGTTCGCCAGTAATTGTACGTGGGGGTACAAACTAATGTGGTTAATTCACGCCAATTAGCCAGGCATGGTCCCTGACCTGGTCGGATGACCAGGGTAATATAGAGGGTCGCTGAAGGTCATTGTTTTGTTGAAGCCGAATGAAGTTACGGCCTCGTTTCTTTTAATGTCTTTAGTTAAAGTTTTCACTTGCGTTTCCTATCCCCCATCACAAGGTACTAGGTATATATATCCTCCATATATTGTGTGCATGTGCAGCTTCAGCCTACTAGCCTGAAATTCTGTTACAGTCACTCACACACAGACTATTGCTGGCGCTATTGTATACGGAACTTTGGTTTCGAGACCCGTTCTCTTTTCGTTTGAATTCTGCATGATAGAACCTCAGGTTATCATGAGGGAAATCCTAGTTCGTAATAGTAATACATACATAAACTCTCACGTCCATAATCTCTGAGAGAGTAGACAAAGGAACCACATTCAACCACACAGTTTTCGCGGTAAGATTTTATGGACAAACGTGATAGGTGGCGAGCCTACCGCGTATTTCGTAATAGTGAAGTTATCTTATCTTATGATAGGGGGCTGGGAATAACCCAGCGGCACTTCGACCCTTGATGATCTTTTGTGCCTACCCCATTTTACACACTGGTTATATCAGTGTGCAGGTTTCCTCACGATGTTTTCCTTCACCGTTAGAGCAGTCGGTAAATGTACGTAAGTTTTCGAAAAATACGAAAGACTCAGTGGTACATGGCACTGCACGGTTTCTAACACGGACCTCCCGCATGGGAGTCCGGTGTCCTAGCCACTGTGCCACCGACGCTCAATACTAAGGTAAGTTTAATTATCAATAAATTACTGCGAAAGAGGAATATTTTAAATTGAATAAAATCTCGTAAACTATTTGCTTTAATTTTGTCCGACGCCGAATTTATACCTCGCTCTATCTCTATCGGAAATATTTAATTGGTATCCCGGTACATATTGTACTGGGGTACCTGGGTACCTCAGTAATTGTTAATAATTACACGCCAACATTCGCGTAGTTCAGACTGATAGGCATCTGCATAATCGATTGCTTCAATAAAATTGTTTCGCATGCAGAAGTACATTATGAATGCAAAGTGTTAAATGTCATTGAATTAAAAGGTGAACAGTGCCGTATAGGGTTAATGATATTCGGAATTAAAAACTTTTGTTCGGCTAAAAATACACACCTATTTATCTTGAACCTTAATTTACAACTAGCGTTTGACCTCGCGGTAAGTTACGACGAGGTCGAAGATGCAGCACATGGGCTTAGTAAGTATTGGCTCTTCAGTAAACACTGCCGAAATACATCAACGCCGAAGAAAAGATATTCGATGACTTGACTTTACTTAGCAGGTTGGTCTAGCCTGGCGGACCCTGAACGAGTCCTACCACAAGCAAGTTACAAGGCTATACAATTTCAGTGTGCCCTCTAAATTCGGAAATGACGCACTGTGTTTACACAGTTATTTTCAACCTATAACTCAAAATCTAGGTATTACACAATTGCATTTTTTTAATTTGTTCTAGCAATTTCTAAGATCTACCAGTGAACTAGCTGTTTTTATTAACTGATATAAAAAAAACTGCCGCTAAATTAGTTAATAATGAACTGAAACAGAATTTACTTTCCGAACTAACAGATAACACAATAATCTCTCTTAATTCGATGAACTCAACTTCGGGAAACTTTCCGCGCGACTGTCCCACCGCGACAGTTTTCCACAAAAGTTGATAATCCAGCCACTAGGGATTATGAGCTATCACGCGTCACTCCTCTGGCCGGCACTGTATGTGTACTTGACACGTAGTAAATTAGTAAGTTATCAAGTTGCTAACAACTTTTGGCTCTGTTCTCTTGAGGTCTTTTGTTTGTAGTGATGGGCGAAATAATCGAAATGAAAAATGACCAAGACATTTGAATGATTTTGGGTCTGATTGATATAAATGGAGGTCATTCAATCATAGAGAGGGACTTGTACCGTGGAAGACAAATCAAGCTATACCCTTTTATTTTAGTACCTTGTCGCTTTGATTATTTGACACATTCAACGAATTCATTCACGAATGTCAAGGAATCACAACAAAAACTTATTGCGACAGGGTTCCACAGAGTATAGCTTCCACTGTACAGATGATGCGTTTAATTCTCTATTAAAATTTTATATAGGATTATATTAAAAGCCCAAGAGAAAGATGAAAGATGAGTTTTTAAACTTACACGATTTGTATTCATTATTATCAATACCGACGCGATTACGTCCGGTTATCATATATTAAAAAAAAAGAGGGTGATTATAAATTTATAATTTTAACCCGTATATTTTTTAATTTATTTTATTAACTACTAAACCCGCATTTGATTTCGACCTTATGGTAAGCGACGATGAGGTCGACGATGGAGCATGCGGGTTCAGTAAATGCCTATTCACTCTGGCCTTGAAGATCCTAAGGTTGTAGGTTTCGGGAAATACAGACGCCGGCAGGCCGTTCCATTCCTTAGCCGTTCGCATAATGAACGAAGAAGCTAATCGCTTCGTACGAACAGATGGGATATCAATAACATAAGGATGGAACCCCTCCCCGCGCCTGGTAGTCCGAAGGCGGAATGGAGATGCTGGAATTAGGTCATGCAATTCCGATGGCAGTTTCCGAAATGTATCCTAAAAATACCGATAGACAGGCAACCTTGCGCCGATGTTCCAGACTTTCCAGTCGAGCTTCCACCAGCGATTCGTCACCTATAAGACGCTTAGCGCGTTTCTCCACTGAGTCAAGGGCAGCCAGTATATATCTCTTTGAGTTCTTGGCTAGCACCAATGATTCGATTTTGACGCGATTTTGAATCTTGTCGATAATGTTTTAGCCATCGCTGATAAAAGTTGGACCAGTTTCTTTGATGTCTGATGGATTAGCCCGTCACTTACTCTATCGTAATTCTATAGTAGTCGCTAACTTTAAGTAGCTTAAGTTACTTCAACTGACCTTTAACTTTTGTGTCTGGCCTTAAACAGTTCAAGAGGTCTTTCTTGTTGTTGTCCTGTTGGACAGAAATTCATTCAGGGTTCTGTATGGAGAAGCTCGTTAATATATTTATTAAGCATTAAACAATACAATGCTAGGCTTTCTTAGATACAAAAGATTTTAAAACAATTCCGCGAACAAAATTTGAAATTATAACCAACTCTTCTGTAGCTTTTAAATAATATATTTGACAATGGAAGTGATCCTCATAAACGCTTCGTTTTCGAGATACTTGCTATTTTATTTTATTGTGTTTTACAATGAGTAAGGGTCTTTATTTATTCCCGTAAGAAAACCTGAAACAAAACAATAACAAACTATTTGCCTTTCGTTTGCACATGTCATGATTGTCAAGTTCAAATTAATCAAAATGAGATGTTGCCAGCTCGGATAAAGAATATGGCATACTAGGTAATTTAAGGCAAGGCATTTAGGTTGTATGAAAATAAAATACATTTTTTTAATTAAATTAAAAAAACGTGACAATATGGAAAATTACTACTTCGATGTTCTGAGTACAGTGTTGAAGTTAATGCATAACCAAAAGAACACCTTGTATTATGTATAAATGTACACTACACATCCTATTCGTATAGTAAAGTATAGGTAGATATATAGATTCAAAAACCCCTTTTAATTAACCCGCCAACGTGGTATGATGGATGATGTATTCATATTATCTAACCGAACGGTGGGAGCGGCCCTGAAAAATCTTTAATTTTATTTATTCGACTTTCGCTGGAAAAGTATTGATAAAGCCCAACGGTTCAATTGTCTGTAGGGTATAAAATACCAGTGGCCATTAAAGGTTATATGAAGAAGGTGGAAAAAGTTAATTGAAATTTACCAGTAATCGCTTTCCCGCTGTCGGATGGGGTGTCGGACGTTGAGATGCAATATAAACAAGAACGGTAAAGAATCTCAATACTTGCGTTCGTGGCACGAGCCCCTCACATAGTCTATCGCATGCACAACACACTACGCGTTTATATGTGCGACTACTTTATCGGTCCATCTACAAAAGCAGTATTTTTTTTTACCTGAAAGGCGATTCACGTAGTAGATTGTCGGATTCGACATTAGTCCTATCTCATTCGCTCACATTACATGTGTGAGCGTGACAATACGTTCGTAGCGCTCGACTTTTGTATGTCGAACGCTGCGAGAATTGCAATCCTGGAATTAACCTCTTAAAGTCGAAATAACAACCGATGGTGTTGCCATATTTATTATAATAGTGATGGTTACAGTTTAGTTCAGTTGTAAAACGAGTATTTTGATTGAGGACCCTAGGATCTATTGATTAAAGTCAATCCTTTTATTTACTAAAAAAATACGACTTACTTTTTTTACTTGAAAAGTCGCGCTGCGCTCTGTGCGTGGTTTACGAGTGTAACTCGCTCGCTCCGCGCACCGCGAAATTTTTAGTAGGTACTGAGTTACTCCACTGTTCTTATTTATATTATGGGTGGTTCTTGGTTTCAGTTCAGCGTCAGAGTGCAGAAGCCTATTAAATTTAATAAAAACAAACGACGCCGGATATACGATTATTTCACGTCTCGGCCATATCCTAATGCCTTTATTTACATAAAAATATACCTTTTTTACTGTGGATTATGTATTTTGTCGTTTTATACTTATTCCTCAGATTTATTTTGATTGTTATTAAAACAATGATGTTCAAAATAGAATAGAGAATATGAGATTTTAAACTTATACGAGAAATTAATTTTTAACCAACGAAAATGGGGCTTAATCGTGTCAGTTTTTCCTTTGATTAACGAAACTATACCATACATTCCTTTGTATTAGTTTACCAAAATAAATAAGATTGCGATTAAACGGTTTTGTTGGTTAAAAATGAATTGAGAATAGATATACTGAGAAAACTGTTACCTTATAAGTATGTAACCAAAGCTTTGTCTACATGTAACGTGAAAACAATGACTACAAAACTTATGGTTGCATATAACCACTAAATCCACATTTACATATGTGAAAACCACTTTTGCTAATTTCAAATGAACTTTGATAATGACCTGTGATTGTGACAAAGTTTTATTACTACTGAAATAATCGAAGTAGTTTGGTTATCCCTTTTTTTCAGTGTAGTGTAACGGTATTTTGTATTTAATATATTTTGTATTTAATATATTTATCTTTTGATAATAAAATTACGCTTAGATACGTCATGGTACAATTATTATCCGTTATAACATTTAAATTATTGCTTACATGCTACTAGCTGCTGTAAAAGGGCATTGTCAAAAGAATAGAAAAAATATGGCTGCTGCATAAGGCATTGTCAAATACGAATGTACATTATGTCATAGTAAGTTTGTACACAATTTCAAATTTAAATTAACTTAACGCTACTAGCTGCTGTAAAGGGGCATTGTCAATACATACTACGGATCTAATACATTCAGAATAAAATAATACTATTATTTATAAAATGTCATAAAATGAATATCAAATATCAAAATAATAAAATTACAATCTATTATTTATCGTTTAGCTCATGTAATGAGTACAGCTCCATGTTTGTTAACATTTTTTTAGATATCTTTTTAAAGGATTTGTTACTACAGTCTATTGTGGCTTCAGAAAATATGTTGTAGAATTTAACACTATTATAAATAAAACTTTTCGACTTCCTGGTTAATCTACATTTAACTGGAACAAGTTTACGTTTATTTCTGGTGTCAAACGAGTGTACATCAGATTGTTTTGGAGTATTGGACAAGTTACTCCGTGCATATAAAAGATTAGAATAAACATAGGTTGAGTAAAATGTCATGATACAGGCGTCTTTAAATTTACCACGGCATGATGTTAGCGGAGATGATATCGAGTGAAGAGTCCTGATTGCTCTCTTTTGCAAAATGAAAATTTTGTTAGCAGTTGCAGCATTCCCCCAGAACTTAATTCCATAGCTCATTATGCTATGAAAATAGGCGTGGTAGACTATAGTCGCTGTTTTAGTGCCACATAACTGCCTTACTTTCAAAATTGCATATATTGCCGAGCTTAATCTAGACGCCAGTTTTTTGATATGGGTTTCCCAATTCAACCTTCTATCCAAGTACACACCAAGGAACTTCACCACGTCAACAAACTCCACAGATTGAGTGCCAATAGTTATATTCTCAGGTATATGGATATCTTTTGTTCCGAGCCAAAAATGCACAGCTTTAGTTTTACTAACATTAAATAACAAATTGTTGGTAGAGAACCAGTCATGTAGATTTTTCAAAGAGACATTAACTATTCTAATGAGGTCTGATAAATTGCGATGATTGAATATTATAGAGGTATCATCAGCAAACATTGTAACTGAACCATTATCGCCGATACAACTAGGCATATCATTCACATATACCAGGAACAAAAATGGACCCAGTATTGATCCTTGGGGTACTCCAAAGTTACAAAATTTGGCACTGGATTGCATACTATTAACCTGAGTTATGTGCTTCCTATCTGACAGATAAGAACGCATAAGTTCTAAAGATTTGCCATGTATTCCGTAATGTTTTAATTTGCCCAATAGTATCTGATGATCAACGCAGTCAAAAGCCTTGGATAAATCACAAAACACCCCTATGGTCTTCTGTGACTCATCCAAGGATTCTAATATAGTTCTCAATATATTTGCAATAGCATCGTCAGTACTTTTATTCTTTTGGAAACCAAATTGATTGGAGACAAATACTTTATTATTATCAAAATGTTTAGTAAGTTGTTCTAAAATAATTTTCTCGAAAATTTTACTAATTGTTGGTTGAATGGCAATGGGTCGATAATTATTACAATCTGATTTAGATCCGCTTTTATATAGAGGTATTAGTTTACTAAGTTTCAAGTCATTTGGGAAAGTACCACTACTAATGCAGTTATTAAATATGTTAGAAAGTGTAAATGATAATTCGTGTATAATATTTTTTAACAAGGTTGTTGAAATTCCATTTAAATCTAAACAATTTTTATTCTTCAGTTCCTTAAAGATTTTTACTATCTTAGTTGCAGTTACTGCTGTAAATTCAAAATTAGACTCAATTTCGTGCCCAGATTTTTTAGTAAATGCCAATGCTTTCTCGAGATCACCTAGATTGTGGGTCAGTTTACCGGCAATAGTAGAAAAGTAGTTATTGAGTGTTTCTACGCAAGGTGATTCGACTGAATCATGTGTTGCTCGTTTAGTATCTTTACCTGTCTCGGTGTTAATGACCTTCCATGTTGCCTTTATTTTATTATTTGCCCTGTTTATTTTGTTACCAATAAAATTTTGTTTAGCTGTTATGCAAACTTTTTTAAATATATTACTATATTTTTTTACTTTTTCATCTAGAGTATCATTTGTTGCTCTTTGCCTATACAAATCGAAAAGTTTTTTTCTTGATATCCATATACCTTTCGTTGCCCATTCATTAAACTTACATTTGGAATTTGGTATTACTGTAACAAGAGGGATGTGATTATCTATATCCTTCAGCAGATTAAACATAAATGTTTGGAAATATTCATTTGGATCACTAATCACTGGTAAAGTTGACAAAGAGTTGTCAAGTGCTTGCTTTAATTTTTCAATCTTAGTGGGTACACATTTTCGAGTTATATAGGGTGTAGGTCTACTGTTTATGCTATAAGATGTATTTACTGTAACTATTTGACCAAAATGATCCGACATTATGCTACATACCACTTCAGTTTTTTTGACTTCAGAACAATTAGTGAATATGTTGTCGATGCATGTTGCCGAACTGGATGTTACACGTGTCGGCTCATATATGATGCGCTTTAAATTAAAACAGTTAAACAATTCTTCGAGTTCATGTTTGTCATCATTATTAAGAAAGTTAATATTGAAATCACCGCATATGAATACAGTTTTGATTGAATTTGTAACTTTCTGAAGGATGATTTCCATTTGAGAAATGTATGTATCAATATTACCGTCCGGTGAACGATATGTAGAGATTATTATATATTTACTCGTCTCTACACAGGCCACTTCGATATGAAATTCAATAGTTAATGCTACAATATCCTTCCTTTCCTTACATTTTAATTCCTTTCTCATAAAGACTGCAGTACCGCCTTGTTTCATTTTTATCCTATCATATCTACTCCCACAGTGGTAACCATCCAATACAAATATCAGTTCCTGCTTACCAAAAGTTTCTGTGCAACACAGAACATCAATTTTATTGTCTTGTAATGCAAGGCCAATATCAAGGAGTTTATTAGATAAGCCACGGGTATTCTGGTGCATTATTCTGAATTTATGCATCAGCTCTGTTCCTTGTGAGTTTCGTTTTTTTCTAAAAAAGTACAATCAGACTTATTGAGTACATTAACAGTATTATACCCAATAATTTCATCGGTAGGGATTATAAATTTCAAATTGGATTTACATTGGCTTACATTTGGATCGATGATCACTTTACAAAGAGTAGCTTTTCCTATTTTACTAAGGGTACCATTTCTTGAAAAACATTTATTGCTAAAATGATTTAAATCTATAAATTTCGTAGATTGTGAACAATTTAAAATTTTATATACCATACCATACGCTTTCGGCAGGTTCCCGAAAGCTGTCGTTACATACAAATACCACATAATTGCACTGTTTTACATAGTTTTCCTCTTAAAGTTGAGAATGTCTAGGTTATCTGTCGGTTTGTTTACGTTCTCGTTGACATTTAGAATTTTAATTAATTTCATGGCACACGCCACTAGGCTCTGGCCAAATATAAACATTCATCCGAAGTCGTTTTACGTGGAACGGAGAAAGCACGAGAATGATTTTGAAAGAAAATAATACCTTACTTTAAAAACCAGGCTATAGTATTTTATGTACTCAGGCATTACTATGCGGAAATTAGAAATCCATTAATTACTGAATATTAAAATAACACATCATTAACGAACATTTTTCTCAGTGTAAGTTTACACAAGTAGATAAACAGTTAAGTAGGTAAATAATACGAAAAAATATATATCAATGTTACATTTTTCGCCTATTCTATGGTTGCCTGTCATAGAAAGCCGTACATGTTATATTCAGTAACCCAATTATCTTTTATGATAATATTACATACTAAATTCCTTCTACCATTAACCTAATTTCAGGTTGAAGATATTTCATCACCCCTTAGTTGATCCCTTTATTACTCTTCGCTTATATTATCTCGACCGAGTTTTCATCTTGGGGGTTAATGTAAATCTGTGCCTGATTATACGACGATTATAATTTGTCTTAAGTTAAGAACATTAAAATACTTCTACGTAGAAGTATTTTAAGGGTTGTTCCTCGTGATAAAACTTTTTTGTTTAATTTTAATTTAATTATTCGTCTTCGATAATAGCCTGCTGTTTTATTATAATGCAATTTTATATTTGGTATTTAACGAACGTCGGTGGCCTAGTGGCTAGGACACCGGACTGCCATGCGGGAGGTCCTTGTTCGAAACCGTGCAGTGCCATGTACCAATGAGTTTTTCGTATTTTTCGAAGACTTACGTACATTTACCGACTGCTCTAACGGTGAAGGAAAGTATCGTGAGAAAACTTGCACACTGAGATGACCAGTTTGTAAAATGGGGTAGGCATAAAAGATCCTCAAGGGTCGAAGTGCCGCTGGGGTTTTCCCGGCCCCCTATCTATCTATCATAAGATAAGATAAGATTATTTGGTGTTTTGTGTAATCGTTGTTGTTGTAACCTATAGTTACTATACTACCCCTGAAATATTTACTGAAATAGTTACTACCTCTAAAGTATTTGCATCTGATTAAAACAAGTTATATTGAATTTTCGATACCAGTTTCACAAAAAAAGTTTATATTTGACCACGACGATGAACCCCGATAGGTGTACATGTGTACGTGTATTGTATCTCTTAAACTAAGAAGCATTTGTTAGTAGATTTCTAACGAGGAAAAACAAAGAAAGTGCATTTAAAACTATGTACACATTTAAAACTATGTACACATTTGCTACGGACGTCCGCTACGCTATCGTCGTAGCTTAACCCGCGTAGCAAAGATTTTAGTGTAATTCGTAGTACTTACGTATAAACTTGCGATTAGTGCGTTTTAAGCAGATTTTTGTTTAAAACAAATTATATACCTAAGTATTTTCTTATCGACTAAAATATCAATAAAGGACCAAAATGTTATGTACCGACGTAACATTTTGCGTATTGAATAAAAATAAGTTTATTTGTGCGGTAAGATGACAAAGTATTCATAGTCCATACACCAGTAGGAACTTAAGCATAGCTTATATTAAACTAAATAAAATTAGTGAGCAACAAGTTAGTTTACAATAAACGCTGACCACCGTCCGAACTAGGAAGTTCCTGTATCTCGGAGGACAGGAAGAAGGAGAAAGAACATGTAACAGAACATGGGAAAATATAAAACTGACAAAATTTTAAAGAAAGACAAAAAATAAGAATAATAATATTTTTAGACTTGCAAAGAGATAAATAAATGCCATATGAGAGGCCTATGTCTAGCAGTGGACAGATACGGACTGATAGATAGAAATAGATAAAATAAATGCCCACGCAAAGATTATTCTGATATCATCATGAAGTTTATTTGCTAAACGGATTTTAAAGTTCATAGTTACTTCACCCCTAAACGAGAAGTGACTTCTTTTTCTTGTAAATGTATAAGTACTTAGCTTTATTCGTGCAAATGGCGGAAAAATAGTGAACAATTTATTTCACCTCTATACCGCCGAGACGAGAAATGCTACGTTCGCTTTGAAACCTAACGAAAGACCTATAGGGTAGCTGCACGTTGTTGGGCTAAGGCGTAATTCCCGGTTATTCCCACAAGAGCCCTCTGCCACGAGGGTCGTTAGCGGCCGCGTTGCACCTGGCTGTTAATTTGAAAAGATGTGGCTTTTTGTTCCTCGTAACTTGGTGTGGAAGTGTTCACAATTAGTTGCATCTACCTAATCTATAAATTTCGCTTCTGTTTTATTAATGTAACACAGTAATAAAACAGAAGCGAAACTTATATACACAGTATATACAAAGTACAGTATATACAAACTTATATACAAAGTATACACAGTAGTTTATTTTAGTTGTTGATGAAGCGGAATTGTTTGATGTTGAATAATTTTCTGCAATTACCTACTTAAATTGTTGTAACATGTGGTTGATAATGTGTTTGTCACTTATTGGAAATAACGAACCAAAAAATATATTTAATAAGAATAAGAATAGTTTATAATAGCTAGATTGATTTTAAAGAGTAGAATTTGAGAATGATGAACTTTGTAAACAAAAACTGAGAAAAATATTTTTTGAATTCCGAATATCCGGTCGAATGGAGGGAAAAAGGATTTCAAGAAGTTAATCCGCCATTATTCGGTGGTAGTTAAGTGAGCGTCGGTGGCCTAGTGGTTAGGACGCTGCCGGACTCCCATGCAGGTGGTCCGGATTCGAAACCATGCAATGCCATGTACCAATGAGTTCTTCCGATTTTTTCGAAGACTTACGTACATTTACCGACTGCTCTAACGGTGAAGGAAAACATCGTGAGGAAACCTGCATGTCTGAGGAAATTAAAAGTTTCCGAAGGCGTGTGAAATCTACCAATCAGCACTGGGCCCGCTCGACGGATCATGGCCCCGTACCCCCTTGTGCATGGGGTGGTCTGTGCCCCAACAGTGGGGACATTAATAGGCTGATGATGAAGTGGTATTCTAGTAACAAGTGCAACACCATGGAATTATTTACCCACGAGAAGCGACGCCTTCGCATCGCTGTGATTGACGCAACAAGCCAATGATGATGGTAAAACTTAAAACCAATGGAACTCACATACTTACTCAAAATTATACACTGAAAAAACAGCTTGTTTGATTCTGAGCCTATACAAAGTAACTTTAAGTTGAAAATTAAAAAGATTTGCGTGTGTGCGTGTGAAATCTACCAATCAGCACTGGGCCCGCTCGGTATATCATGGCCCGTACCCCCTTGTTCAAGGGGAGGCCTGGGCCCCAACAGTGGGGACATTAATAAGCTGATGATGATGATGATGAGTTAAGTGAGGAAAGACAGCATTACCGAAAACTGAGATCAACATACGAAACGGACGATAAAAATTCTTAGCGCCCAACTCTTACGAACATCGCCAGTATATCAAAAGCTCTTACCGCATGTCGCACCGCAAAGCTCGGCGTTACCGAACCTAAGGAAGTTAACAAGAAAACCTTTCGACCAATAAATAATTTAGGCCTTAAAACGTCAATTTTTACTGGAAACAATAAATAAAACGGCCATTTACTGAGATCCTCTTTGCGGGAAAGCTGATTTCCTGCTACAGAACAAGAACCTGAAACAATTATACTCCAATGGGGCGCTTTATTGTTCTTTTGTTTCCTTATAATAATCCTTTTTCGTCTCTGAGCTTTATTGCTTCCACTCTGCCTCTAATGGCGAAATTTTCATTATGACTGACTATTATAACTGTTTCTGAGTTATTTTTAGAATTCTAGTACAATTATTATTATATTGAGCATCATTAGCCTACTTTTTAACATTAAGCCTATACGGTACTTTTTAAATTTCTTGTGTACAATAAAGTAATTATCTATCTATCTAAGTCTGAAGCATGAGGGTATATAATATAATATAGTATAGTATGCTCAATGTTTCTTCGTGGATGTCACTAGGTACATCCAAATGTCACCTGACTATTCGTAAAAATATTCAACAACCTTAATAATAATTATCAATTAAAAATTTATGAAACCCCCGACGCATCATTGTGGAGATCCTCTTACTTTTTCCTGGTCATCATCAGGATTCCAGATGTGGGAAGGTCACCATGGTCATAAACATTTGAGCTCATTTAATAGAGAATTTTGTCTGATAAAATTGCACCAGTGGTTTCTAAGATCTTGGAGTATCTTTGATGACAGATGGGATCTCTGGAACGGTAATAGCTAGATGGAAATTTGAATTTGAGCTTTAAATAAACCGGGTCCAAATCGAATCATCCGTTGTGATATGATGCCACAGACAAACGTGTCAGACTTATAACGGGCATGTTATAAGTCTGACACTTTTGTCTCTTTCTCGTTTCTCCTCGATCGGTCGGGGGTTAAAAGGGACATTTCTTATTCAGCTTCAAAACGTTTTCGCATTCCTAGACTTCCAATAGAATGTAAGTAAGTACTTACTTAGTCTAAATGAATTGTATTACTTCATGTAAAGCATGTGATTGTATAAGTACTTCACGTAGTGAATTACTTTCTTTTATCACATGCTGAGCATGTGTCTTTTTAACATTGTGTTGTTTTTTTAATGTTAAGTCTTTTTAAGTTTAATCATGTATTATGCATTGTTGAATAAATGTGTTTTTCTTTCTTTCTTTCTTAACCTAAAATGTTGCAAACCGGTTGCGAAATTATTTTCGCAAAACTTGGATTTCACAGTTTTATTACTCGTAAATGTTGTAAGACCTTCAGATTTTGCCGCGTTCCATTTTCTTTGAAACAACTTCGCTACTCAATTCATAATCGTCTGATTTCTAAGAAAAACTTAAGCACATATTTATTTCTGGAAGGTCGATCGATTGTGTTCGAGGAGTCATCAAATTATCGGTATCATTTTCCTTGCTTCTTTCAACATCACTCAATTTATTGATTAATTGAATTAAGAGACTTGAGTAGGTTGGGTTTACTAAACAATTTAATTGAAAGATCCTATCGAGACCGTAAACAAGTTTATTTTTAGATGCATCATACATAAGTAAAGTGCGCGTCATCCCGGGAGTGCCGGTTTCTAGTACCGGTGCCGGTACTTAGCGGCAGCATCCAGGGGTTGTCGCCTACCGTTTAAGTATACTTATTAAATAGTTATTTATTTCATAATAAATGATCATTAGGTTGTAGGAACGCGCTATGTGAGGACATGGATGGCGTAATGTCAGTTGTATGAAAGGGAAAAGGGAAGATCTTCCACCAGGCGGGGTGTTCTGCCTGATGACCAGATGTCCTGGTCCAACTATGGATGTTTGGAACTCGTGTATATGCGAAGTCCCAAGAAAATTTCGATAGCGCGTTCTACACCGATGTGAGTAGGTACTAATCGTAATGGCGCGTCGTGCGTCGCCACAAGGTCTTGTCGTAACTTACGCAATAAAACAAACTATATGAAAGTACAGAAACAAACTTGGTCCTAATTTTTTTATATTTTTGGCCAAAACAGTGTTTATCTATCTGAGCTGCAAAGGATTTGTCCACAAAAAACTTTTCATGTACTTACTTAACCCTATATAAGCTTTGAAGTTAGATTATTTCCAAGTGGTATTATTATGAAAAGTATCATCAGGATTTTAGCGTTGTTGAAAATTTAATTGTTGCCTTCGTCAGTTGTTCAATTATTTGAAAGGGTAACAAATAAAAACCCTTATCATTCTCACTTGTCACTTTTTACATCCCTCTGTCATCACCATCAGAGGGCCTCAGACCTTTAACAAAAACCTAGGCATGGATTGTAGCTAAATATAAAAATGAATTTTTCAGGGAAATATTATTTCCAAAGCTTTTTTTTTTCATTTTTTGATTTTTTATATAAATATAATTTATGGCTTTTCATCCTCTCTCAAAATCGTCGCATGTAAAATGTCTGAAGGGGTAGGTGATTCTGGGGAACATTATGGTAAATCAGCCTCAATAAAAACTTTGTACAGTCAGTCACGAACCTTAATATGGGACTCACTTTAACACATTGAACGATTTTGTGACAATAAAACGTAGACGTTTACAACCTTGGGATCTTCAAGGCCAGAGTGAATAGGCATTTACTGGACCCGCATGCTCCATCGTCGACCTCATCGTCGCTTACCATCAGACGAGAACGAGGTCAAATGCGGGTTTAGTAGTAAATAAAAAAAAGACGGCAATCAAAAGAGATCTAATACGAATAAGTTAATCTAGTATTGACTATGACAAGGTTGTTCAATGTGTAAAAGTGGGCCCTAAATTAAGGTTCGCGACCGTACTTAGCCGGTGGCTACACCAGAGACGTCGAGCGCAAATGTGGCACGCAAACCACGCGACCATCGAATTTTAAACTGTATGACATACGTCATAAAGTTCACTTTTCATTATCAATCAGCCAAACGACAGCGGTCCTTTCGCGTCGCGACTACATTATTTGCGTCAATGAATAGTGAACTTTATTGGCGTTTGCATACAGTTCAATAAAATTCAAAATTCGGAGTCTGCGCCACGGCTCGTGTATGGCTTGAAGGAGGATACTGACCGGAAGCATCGATGGCGAGCATGGCGCAGTACTGACCGGAGGAGCATTACATTACACGCGACGTATTCACTGATGTAATGTAATGCTCGATTCCGAGCTGTTACATTACACGCGGATGTTCCCGGTCAGTACCCACCTTCATCTCAATTTCTAATGGAATTTCTATAGGTTTGAATAATATGTGAAATAATAAAGCTGAAATGCCTATCATTTCCACATACAATACCTTAAGGAATACACGAACCTTATCCTCATAAGTTGAAGCTATATGATGCCCTTCTACTCGAATACCAGAGTGTTTACCTACTAGTGTTGTTCCTATTAAAATCTGACTTGCCGTAACAGTTTTTTTTTCTGGCTGGCTAATACTGTTGATCCTATTGACCTTTACAGCTTCACTGGGATTTTGGTGGCGAGCGCCTATAGGAAGCGACTACCTAAGGGCACCCAGGTGGGTACGGACCTCGGCTTAGGACGTCGCTGGGGAGGGAGGGATCGGGGAGAAGCGGCCTGGAATATGCCGATAGCGCGTGTAAGCGCCAGAAACGTTGAACAGAAAAGTTGCCGCAACAGTATTATACCTATTGAAAATTGCCGTATATTCGATTACTCACAAAATTGTTGTAAATGGCGGTTTCTAGTTTCAAAAACATGATTTTCTAAATACTCGGAAGTGTTTATAGGAATAAAGTTCAATGTGGTTTTTTTAATCAATGCCGAATCATAGGAAAAAAATTCTGAATTACTACAATATATTCCGGCAATTGCCGTATGGATACCAACCAACACTAGTCCGCCCACTCAATATTCTCTCCGATCGCGTTGCTATGTGGGGCCCATTGTCGAATAGTGGATAATATCGGTAATCGCGGATCGTCGGAATGACTGTGGAATGTAATGTTCGTTGGTGTAAAACCCATCCCTCCCCAATTATACGAATTTATACAGAGTACGAACAATAAAAACGCGGGAATTTCGAATTTCGAATACGGCTATAAAACGTTCAAAGTGCAGCATAACACCCGACCGGTGAACCGGTGTTCCGGAAAACGGTGGCTGCGGTTCGATTTGTTGGATGTAAAAATTCCTCTCCGCCGTGTAAAGTATTACAATTGATACCTAGTAAGTACGGCTGTATACAAAGAAAGTTCATAATCGAATGGTAATGAAACGAAATGACCATGTTGTGAAACAACACAAAGTGAATTTCATATGATGGTTAAAATGTCAACTGACGTAAGAGACACATAGTAGTAAGTCCCTTAACGTTATTAACCATTGATAATATAGGTGTAGCTTTCGGTCTAATATTGTGGAGGGCCATTGTTGAGGTGAAGAATGAGCTTTTCTTGGACCACTCCTTCCTGGAGGACTTTGTGAACATGTGAAGCGGGCGATGACAAGCGGCCGGTCCCACCCTTACGCGAGCATTCTCAACGCTAATGTTTTAGCTCGACTTACATCCAGCCATTGCCCCCTTTTTTCTCATTTTTAATTTTGATTGCATCTTAATCTAATTTTAACTCTTTATTAACCTTTATAATTTTAAACAGTGATCGTAGACGTGCCCTTTTAGTTATTGAACTTTGATTTTTTTTAACCTGAGTTTTACTTCATTTTACTTCCCTTCGAAAATATTTTTTATTGCAATGGCCGTTCAGGCTGCCGAAGTAACCCCTTCCTAAAATCCCCAAATCTTAAATTACTACTTTCCAAACTGCCTACTTCTCAAAATAAGTATCCATATTTAATACCATGTACTTACATGCGAGTTACACCGAAAGCATTTATTGTCAAAGGAGTTACAAAGTGATTACTTTGAGTTAAGTTCTTATTTCTTGTGCTATTGTGAAGAAAACGAGAGCAACTTTTGTTGTTGACTGTACAAACTTATTATCCTTCTTATTAACGTTATAAAGTTATAAACACCATACGACTAAATACATAAATCCTCAGAATCTAAACCAAACTAAACTGTCTGCAACTTTCATGCCAAAGATTTGCTAAGATCTCGTACTATCTATGCTTTCTTTAGATTTGAAACTTTACTTAAAGTTCAGTCTATGACTATAGCTTCATGAGTTCAATATACGGAGATAATAAAGATAATGTTCTTTCCATGACGTCCTTAGGACAAATAAAATAATACATTTGTGGTAAGTAAGTAAGTAAGAGAGCGTCGGTGACCTAGTGGTTAGGACGTCGGACTCCCACACGGGAGGTCCAGGTTCGAAATCATGCAATGCCATGTACCAATGAGTTTATCGGATTTTTTCAAAGACTTACGTAAATTTACCGACTGCTCTAACGGCGAAGGAAAACATCGCGAGTAAACCTGCATGTCTGAGGAAATTAAAAGTTTTCGAAGGCGTATGAAATCCACCAATCAGCACTGGGCCCGCTCGGTGAATCATGACCCGTACCCCCTTGTTCAAGGGGAGGCCTGTGCTCCCAACAGTGGGGAGATTAATAGGCTGATGATGATGACGAATTACAATGTATGGAAAATTCGTTTAACCAAACCAAGTTTACTACTCAATAAATACTAGACTGTTCGCATACAACTGTAAATCGTTGTTTATATAGTGTGACGAAAGATGGGAGATGTCCGGCGGTTTGATATATGATATACGCGAGATGTCCTCCATTTATAAATAGCGAACGGAGCGTTGACCGCCACTTCTGTTGCAGTTTTGTTCTTAGAATACTTTGTTTATTAAAACTGAATAATAAATAACATTTGTTATTGTAAAACGCTGTTAAGAACGTCGTTTGTTTTGTAAGTCAACTAAGCTTACGTCGACGATTTAATTTTACACTTTTTGACACTTTAAGAAAACGTTAATTTCCCGTATTTTTTTACACTTCACGAAAAGTATTTTTACTTACCCCAGTTTGAACTTAATGCTGCGTAATTTTTCCGCGAAGACCGTCGTCGGTGATATCTGTGACGATTGACTCCCAGGTGGAAGGACTGGGTTCGAACCATGCCATGATGTACCAATGAGTATTTCGGTTCTTTCGAAGACTTACGAGTACGTACATTTGCTGTAACGATGAAGGAAAACACCGTGAGGAAACCTGCTCACTGAGATAACCAATGTGTGAAATGAGTAAGGCACAAAAGATCCCCATTGGGTTGAAGTGCGCTTGGCAAGGTTTTCGCCAATGAAGTGTTGATTCGTCGTGTGTTGGATAATACAGAGTAAGTATTATTTTACACTTTTGGTTAATACCTTATAGCAGGGATGCTCAAACTTGTGTTGTCGGCGATCTACCAAAACATAATTAGACTACAAGCGACTCGAGTCGACTCTGCAGATACTCTCAGCGATCGACTCTGCAGAGACTATGGCGGCGAAGCGCACTGAGATCGATTCCTAATATACCTACTTAGCGCGTCAACAGTCAACAATCTAACTGGTTAGTTAAACCACAGATTAGAAGAAGATAAAATAATTCATATTTAGTTCACTCCATAATACAATTGGCAATATGCACCTGGCTCAGCTAATGCTTGAGTGAATACACTTGCGTGAAACACACAGCGCTGATTTTCAGTCAGTCCTTATACAAAGTTAACAAAGTTAACCAACTAACAACTGCGACACTGCGTACTGCTTTATGGTATGTGCTCATTAAATTTATTACCTAATTAATAGTTACTACGTAACCAAAACTCTTGAACATATTTCCGCGATCGACCGTTTGAGCACCCCTGCCTTATAGCATAGAAGTAGATAAAGGAAAATTAATAGATTTTGATTTCTGATATTAATAGGTCCTAGGGTAACCCCTAGAAAAAGATAATAGGAACCCAGAAAACTGGAAAACTCAAATAGCCTCAGGAAATCGCATCAGGCGGTACTTACGAAGACAAATGGTTCTATAATGTTTTAGGTCGAGATGCACCAGAGATCCACTTTTATTACTTTACGTTACTCTCATTCATCTTATTTTTAAGGAAGGATAAAGTGAAAACAAAGGCAATAAGAAATATGTTTTTATTTTACAATCGCCTTGCAACTTTTAGGGGAGAGTTTCATTACTTCTCGATTCGAACCCCGACTCCGTCTTGCGTTCCGTTCTTTATGGCTTTAATATTGTTTCGAGAGCGAGTCGCCGCGACAAAATAAATGTTTGTATGGACCCCGCGTGCCGGCGGGCCTGGGGGACCCGTGTTCCAGGGTTCCTTCATACAGATGTGGCCGACGGAGCGTCTCAGCTGCAGCAATAAAGCGACACACGTGCTATATGGCCAAATTTTCTGGACTGTTTCCATTTTAGGACCATTTTTATGTTGTATGAGATATCACATTTCTTTGCTTTTGGTTACCTTACCCTTAGTTTTTCAGACTCAAATTAGTATCTATGGGAAGAACTGGATCAGCTGATCTCAAAACTGCGCTGTATGACCAGATCTGATCAGCGGTTTCCATTTTATGACCACTTTTATGTTGTATGGGAAACCTAAAAAAATCAACTTTGATTCAAGATTTTTTGGCATCCGCCCGGGTGCGCGCTGTATGATCGAATTTAAACCCTCATCGAACTCTTTCGTTCTAGACTAGAGCGGTGGTAGAGAACAAAAGTTTGGAATTAACGGCACTGGATCTAATATACTATAAGTAAATAATGTTGATGTAAGTATCTAATCTCTTCTTTATGAATCACCATTTACACGCACCATTTGTTGTCAATCGCTCGCGACTCTACCGCGTCGATTTACTTTGATCTTGCATCAAATGATTCAGCCATTAGGGTTGGTGAAATTGTTATTTCTTTAGCTTTATGCAATAAGTTTAACGAATGCTCTCAAGCAAGCCCGCATTTTCCGCTTACGTCTTTTAGGGATCTGTACCTATTCCAAAGGGGAAAACGAAACCCTATTCCTGTCGCTATTCCGTCCGTCCATCCGTCTGACAGGCGGGTCTAGCGCCCAAACGGAATAATTTTCTCAAATATAAAATTTCACATAATATATTATATGTCCATTGTCCAACCCAAATCCAAACATTGATTATAAAATTTTGTAAAATTTGTTTTAGTGGGGATCCCATATAAGGAAGTTGATAAAAATATCTAGCTATACCCTTTAGTACCTTGTCGCTTTAACTTATTTGATACATTTATAGAAGTGTCAAGTAATCAACAAAAACTTATTGCGAGAGAGTTCCACTGAGTATAGCATGATGTGTCTTCCACTGTACACGTGTCGTTGTTTAGAGGTCGTTAGGTAGAAGACGATTTTTTTTTTAAAGAAAAATTACAAATACAAATATACAGAACAGAAGAAAAGATACAAAATACAAATACAATTGGCGGCCTTATAACTACGCAAGCATGCGTTAAAATTATCAATTGTAGACCACTTTTGTTACTAGGTCTATCTCATAAACGCCACTATTTAGGAACTTGAAAATTGACTAGATTATTGTACATATTCTATATTTAAACAACAATTACTAAAACTTGATACATGTGTCATAGTTTGTAAGTTGTAAGCAAAACAAGAAAAAGCTTTTTTGCACAAAACTTACAATAGATCTCAGTAGGTATACATAGTACGGATCCCTATAGACAGAGCGAGGCTCGACTCCACTTGGCCAGTTTTTCTTGAGTTTGTTTCTGCTTGATTTCGCCGCTCGGGCGATTTCTGCTCTACAGACGCATCGGTGTGTGGTAAGTTCGTAGCATTATTGGATCTCGGAGATATTTTACACGGCTCTAAGGGCAATTTTTATTGCTCCGTTTGTGATTAATGGTCTAAACGAAGACAGATTAATCCCTGCATGTTCACAATTTCAGAAATTCGTATTTTTTAGGATAATCCGCGAGGAATTTCAGTCATTTATCCACGGCTTCACGTGCGTCGATAAATTTTATTGCCTGTAAAAGTTTTACCTAACTGTCTGTCTTCATTTAATTTTAATAGTGGACTGCGTGTTTTGTGATTGGCAACAATAACGCCGTGTCTTTCAGCTGTCTTAGTTTTTATAGTCAAAACTAAAGTTTAATAATGTTTTTGATGTGGGAACATTTTTTTCGGAATCAACTTTCACTCATATATTTGTGAGGTCTTCTAAAGTTATCTTCGTCAACTATATTTAATGAATAAATCATAAGGAAAGTAACCATATTACATTATTTGTTATCTTATTATAATGTCAACTTATAATGTCAAAAATATAAATATAAAATAAGAAAATCAATGTCATACTATCATCATCATCAGCAGCCTACTCTAGTCCACTGCTGGACATAGGCCTCTCCCAGGGCGCGCCATTGAGCCCGATCTTCGGCTCTTCTCATCCAGTCGCTGCCAGCCACCTTGCGCAGATGTCATACTATAACTAGGTAAAATTATATAATATAATTTCAGTCAAACAGCCCCCCAAAATATAACGTATTGTTTGATGTTTATTTAACAGGCCATCCATGTTATTCTTGTCTCGTGTTGTTAAAGTAGATAATCAAAAGTTATGATCAAAGACTTTAGAATTCAATACTGTGTACTGAGGACACCACGTTTTCTGATATCGTCCAAATCTCCGAGGGATTTTATAAAATGCCCATTTTAATAGCGTCCATTCCGTAGGGAAATAAGGTTACGGATTACGGGGTTACGGGTGATATTAGGGGAAAAAGCCGATAATCCTCGTCGAGGTCCACAATAATTGAAATACGGGTATATACCTAACCTTTACCCAAATGTTATGAATGGGGTACCGTAGCTAATATGTAGGTATATACTCGTACTTATATCAAACTTAACCATTCTTGATGTGTACAGTCGCAAGATAAAGTAGCTGTCCACCGCTAGAATTAGAATAGCGTAGAGAACGACTCGCAGTCTACATTTTTATATTTCGTGACGCATTCGTCTCAGTGGAACAATTATACAAGTAATTTTTAACAAGACGTTTGGTAGGGTATATTTAACAGTTAGTAGAATGGTAAATTGAAGTATAAGACATGATTTCATGTGGTACTCGGTATGTCCATAAAAATGGTGATAAAATAGTTTTTGTAAAAGATAATTTTTCATCACACCTGCTCTTAAAGTTCACTTGGCGTAGCTGATCGAAAATTGCTAATTAAAATTGCTCGTTTTACATATAATTCATGTGAATCAGATAACTTAATCCCTTAGTCCCTACAAAACTACGTATAAGAGCATGCTGGAAAAAGTTCAAAAGGCCTTTCTTAGATTTCATTACAAAAAAAGATTTGGATATTATCCCTACATGTACCCAACACAATACTTGCTCGGAGCATTGGGGTTCAACTCACAGAAGAAACCTTGAGCAAATGCTTATCGCGTGCAAGGCGCTCAGAGGGCAAGTTGACTCCGTTGAGTTGCACAACTTGATCTGCCAGGTCTTTGTCCCAGACCATTACGTAAGGCGGCGTTGTAAGCAAATTAGGTTTGTAACACCGTTCAGACGCACTGTAGCGCGTTTTGAATCCCCCATCTGCCGCATGAAGACCGCTCTGAACGAGCTCCTGACCACCAACAGTGATTGTGACGTTTTTGTGATGCATGGCCGAGTATCAGAAGAGCATGTCTGTGCTACTGTGAGAGTGTCAGATGAATGTTTTTTTTATATTTTATTTTTATTGTAATTATAAGTTGTAAATATGATATTATAATTAGATAGTTAATTAATGTAAGTGGTCTATCCGTTTTAATTAATTGTAATAATAAATAAATAAATAATAATTAATGCCACCAGATATCACCAATGTGGCCCAAAGGTGTCCTTTTATGTTTATCGCCTCGTCACGCCTCTGATCGGGATTCAAACTCGGCACCTCGTTTACAATTCCACACATTCCTCACTAGTATCACAATATGTTTGAGAGTTCGGCGCTCCAAAATTAGTCGAAATAAATAAATAATCAAATACTTTGACTATCCAAACAAAATAATGTATTTTTTCTCTATTTGACTGGATTCCAATTATACCAGTAGAAATGACAATAGCACCGGTTTGCTTGAAGCTTGAAGTAACGAATTCTAGCTGACTTTGTGTAAGAGAGACCTCTAACGATTTTTAGATGATTTTAAAGCTATTTCGTATTCATTGCTCCATTCCTTTTCCTACTTCCCACTTTTCCTCTTAAAAAGATTGTCGAGTTTTCTTTTGTATTCGAGTAGATGAGTACCAAAATGTCAATTGTATTGTTAATATTATTCCATTATTGCCAGTTTTATTTTCGTACAATAGGTCACGTTCAGGACAAAAATGCTTTATTGCCTTCAGAATTTCTAAATTTCAATATTACACATTATTAATTTAGTATTTTTTGAATTCCAAATTTTTTCATCAACTTTAATGTTAATATTTTATTTTTTGCCGCTCCCTGGAGCGGTAAAGCCCTAGTTTTGACTATATTTGGAACATAATTAGAACTTGAACAAAATTATTAATTAATTTGAGTGAACGTATTAAATAACGCTCGTAGCGACAATTTGGTCCTTCCGCACTTGTTACATAATCTATTATAGTACTTAGATTAGTACTTTTTGGGCCATAAAATACCTATGTAGAAAGGAAAAATAATGACGATTTTAATTCTAATTTTTAAAATCCAAATTATGTTAAGAAATCTTACAATAATAGAGGAGCTATTATTAGAGTCCGTATTTAAAAAAATATAATATTTGAAGAGGCCAAGCGGTGGAAGGGCGGCAGTTGGATTAGGCCTCCAATTACTGTTTCCGCTGACGTAGCAAAAAGCCTGGCATTAATCACCAGAGCCGGAGGGCTGGGAAAAAGTGGTTAAATGTTTAAAACAGAAATAAGTACAGTTAAATACACTTTATTGTATATAAAACTTAGTATAACACAGGGCACATAGAAATTTATATACTTACATTGATCTAAAATCGTACAGACAGGCGGAAAGGCTTCGTTTTCTCTTCGGTTTACAGAACCCTAAAAACTGTTACCCTAAAAATAACTATATCCTAATAATAAAAATAATCAATTGAGGGATGTTACATTGGATTAAATGATAGGTAGGTAGTGTTGTGATAGGTATTTTTATGAACTTCCAAAAATATATATATAAGTACCCAAACCCCGTAAGTGATGAATTGATGATTTTAATGTTCATCATCATCATCAGCCTATTAATGTTAAGTTAGTAGTGGTAGATCCTAATGTGAAGGATCGCCTGGGGTGGTACCACCCTCTTATCTATTTCTGCCGTGAAGCAGAGATGCTTGCATTTCTGTGTTTCGGTTTGAAGGGTAAGAGAGCCAGCGTAATTCCCGGCACATGAAGCAATCCATCTTAGTCCTCAAGGTTAGCGGCGCATCAAAAACCCTCTCATATTAATACAGTGAGGTGAGATGTCTATTGGCGACGGTGACCACTTAACATCAGGTGGCCTGTTTGCTCGTCTGCTCTCCTTATTTAATAAAAAAAATATGTCCCCATTGTTGGGGCACAGGCCTCCCCTTGAACAAGGGGATACGGGCCAAGACCACCGAACGGGCCCAGTGCTGATTGGTGGATTTCACACTTTAGGTTTATTACTACACCCTATATCTGAAATCTATCTATATAAACCTCCTGACTCTACGTACATGTGATCCTAATTCATAATTCATTTATTCATGCATAATCATGAGTTACATACAGATGTTATTATTTATGTACAATTTTTAGTCCGAACATGATTAACCTTGTCGGTGTAGCAAGTTTGTAAGAGTAGTTCTTTCCGTATAATAATTTCAAAATGTTTATCTTCAAAATATTCCCGAACTGAATAGTAGCTTTGGAGTCCCTTAGATACTTCTGAAATTGCTGTTCATTTTGGACTTTTTTCAAATTTTCAGGGAGGTGGCTGTAGACTTTTACTGCCATGAAATAAGTGCTGTCCATTTGCATTTTTAATCCTGTTATCGGTTGATATAATTTGTTCTTATTACGTTCTTATCCTAAATAACAGTTATTGATAAGACAATATTTTTTTTAAACTTCCTACAACATTATATACTTATCTCATGAAATCAAATAACATTTCTTCAGTATACCCACTTATCGGTATCGCTCCGGTACAACCATTTAAGATCATTCTCTCAATTCACTATCGCGAAATTGCGGGACCAAAGTTTTCCAATATCACAGCCAAGAAATTTTCAATTATTAACTTTATCCACAAATCGGGATAAAGGAGCTGCATGGAGGGAACTTTTCGTCGAATGAAATCACTTAATATAAGGTAAGTAAATAATTTAAAAAAGTTTTACCTGAATTTAGTAGAGCTTAAAACCGTGAAACGACTACTGTATACGAATTGACTTGTAGTATTACAGTTATACGAGACGAAAATGACATAGGCATACCAGCACAAAAAATCAATTATACCTTAATTTAAATTTCCCTTTAAATTAAGGTTTATTTGGTTCATAATAGTAAAAGTTTCGAAACGATCATAATCCCGGTACTTCTTATCACTTATGTTGATATCGACAACAACAAAAGAAGAAATGTTGATATACCCTGAAAAAAATATTTGATTTAGTTAAATCCATCGTTTTATTTCTATTTGAGTTTACCAACGTCAACAACAACTTGTTAGCAAGTATCATATATCAAATATAAATCCATACAAACATACATAACTCTCACGTCCATAACAAATATAAATCCATACAAACATACATAACTCACGTCCATAACAAATATAAATCCATACAAACATACATAACTCACGTCCATAACAAATATAAATCCATACAAACATACTTAACTCTCACGTCCATAACAAATATAAATCCATACAAACATACATAACTCTCACGTCCATAACCCCCAAGGTACCACCTAGGCAGAGGAACCACCTTCATCATAGGTAGTTCCCACTTTTCGCCATAAGATTTGGTGGACAAACGTGATAGGTGGCGAGTCTATCGTCGTCTACTAGGTGTAGAATAGTGTCCACTAAGACCCTTAGTCGCCTCGTACGACACCCACGGGAAGAGTTGGGGTGGTGCTATTCTTCATGGCCGGCACGACACCGCAAATATATATCCAACTGAATAAATCTAAATATTTGCTAGACTCAGAATATGTTTTCAGTGTGAAAAGATTATTTAGTAAACATTATTTAATTACTTACTTCCGGCGACTCCCGGCGATTCCCGGCGGTTCCCGGCGGTTACCGGTGGATTTTAACAGATCCCGGCGCATCCTGACAGATGCCGACGGATTTTGTATGTGGACTGTGAACGTGTTAAATTGATTTCCGAAAAGGTACTCTCGATTCGCGAACTCATACAACAAATATTAAAGTTAAATATTTTATTGGAAAGTTCGAACATTGTTTATTGGACTTTTCGACTTTAAAACTTGAAAATTCCAACGAGGTAGCGAGCGCAGAGTTTTGTGGATAAATCTTACTTGATTTAAACTTGGATCCAGCTCTTTTGTTACTGACAAAAACACTTTACAATTCAATTTGATTAAGCAAATACAGTGCAGCAAGCCCTTACTTAACTCTATTTAAAGTAAGTAAGTAATATGTTTATTTCACACACAGCAATGACCGAAACAGTTATAATTATAATACAATAATTATGTAGTCAAAGGTAAACATATTGAAATCATGTTTGTATTAATATGTCTATTGTTCAAAATAATTTTAAGATCACATAAGCGAGATAGAAACATACATTATAGTACATCACCTGTTTTAAAATATTTTATTTTAACCTTAGAATAAGTATTTTAACACGAGTTAGCATTTTTATGTGTGCATGTGTGACTGTTAGGAAACAAGCCAATAGAAGATCTACTGGCTTGTTTAATAGAAGATCTATAGAAGATAAGTGTTTCAAACTCCCGTGGCCAACCTGGAAAACGCTTAATCGCCTGCGAACCCAGGTTGGCTGTTGCGGAGATAATCTTCACAAATGGGGTTTTTCCAGCGGTCAAGTAAAGTGTGAGTGTGGTGTCTCCCCTCAAACCATGGAGCACTTGCTCTGCTGTCCCGCGTGTCCGACCACCTGCACGCGGGAGGACCTTTTCGAGGGCTATCGATGTGTCTTCTGGTCGGGAAAAAAATAGTTCGGATTATCAACTCGAAAGAAGAAGAAGGAAACAGGAATTGCTCCA
Source organism: Hofmannophila pseudospretella (assembly GCA_947369225.1). Classification (NCBI taxonomy): domain Eukaryota; kingdom Metazoa; phylum Arthropoda; class Insecta; order Lepidoptera; family Oecophoridae; genus Hofmannophila; species Hofmannophila pseudospretella. Next base: position 5,881,858 of record OX376325.1, read on the forward strand.
ACTGCTCATAATTCAAATTACGGTACGAGTGATAGAATACTCAATATCTATATCAATCTGACTATTCTATTATTTATTTTTTATATTTGCATGCTCATTGTTGAATACCATCTTGTAATTATGTACCTACATTCTGTACAAATAAATTAATCTGAATCTTATGTTATACATGCTGCATTTGGGCACAAATCACAGGAATCGAACACAGGACTTATTTACACGAGTGGCAGATGTACCAACGAAACCATAAAGGTCGCTAAGGAAAAGTTTCACCTTTAAAAGTAGTTTGTGTTATTAATTAAACTTGTTTGTTTACTCGAAAACTATCTGCAGTTAAAAGTTGCGCAAAGTGCCCGAGGTAACCTCAACTTGCAACTTGGGAAACCAAAATTGAACCAAAGTTTTTATTAAAAACTCTGTTAAAGTTTTCTTTGTCAACTTTCGCGTGTGAGTGGAGTAGTTTTTAGCTTTGTTTAACAAATAAAAAAGGTTTTAAATAGCAACTTATTTTCCATTTATTGTTACAGTTTACATTTTAATTATTCTCAATAAAAGTTTTAAAGCACAAACAGCAACATGTATGTAAGGTAATTTCTGTGGTACTTTTGTAGACCCGAGCCAAGCCATACTGGCAGTATTTGTAGCGTAACTTTTTTGAACGCACCCTGAGAATTCGAAATTTTTAATGAGAATTTAAACATTACTGACGGTCTCCCAAACTCTCAGGACTGTTCAAACATGTTTTAGAGGATTGTTGTTGAATAAAACACGTTGTTTCATGTAGATACGACGAGTATTAAACAGGCGTTTAAATCCGGAGCCCCTACCGTACGAGCATTCGCGGTGTGCCCCGGAATCTTTCAATTTTACATGAGCCACGAAATTATGCAGAGGCGGCCTTAATCTGTGGCGCTTCTGCGACCCAGTTTATATCTATACACTGCTGTACTGCTTATACCTACTCGTTATGTCCTACAGGTGCATTGCATACGTTTTCTTTTCATATGCGTGGGTTCTAATGTATGATCAAACTGTAACTGTGATGGAAAACATTTGCCGAAACTTACATAGGTACATCTAAGCATATAAGACTTTAAGGTCATTTAACTGAGTGGATTTTGCAGCACCCAGACAAACCAGTTTCTGGTTTCAGGGCGCGAAGATTTCTAAATAATAAAACCTAATATGTGCACAACAATATTAATAATAATATTAAAAAATAAAAAAAGGTTTATGTGTCACGATGTGGTTGGTAAAAAAACCGAGTTTACAATGTCTTAGTTACATTTATATATCTACATTAATATTATGCCTAATGAAGTGGTTTGCTATTTCTTACCTATTTCACACACTGGTTATCTCCGTGTCCAGGTTTCCTCAAGATGTTTTCCTTCACCATTAGAGCAGTCGGTAAATGTACGTAAATCTTTCAAAAACCTCGAAAAATCCATTGGTACATGACATAACCTGGTTTCGAACCCGGACCTCTCGCGACCTAGCTACTACTCCACCGAGGCACCTACTCTAAAACTTCTATTACCTACTCACAAAAGTGCCAACGAGTCTCAATAAGACTGATTTGAAAAGTTTTCCTATACTTTTCTGATACAAGTTATGAATTGGTTAACAGAATTTACGTAGTTGTTACGAGTTGGTATTGAACTCTGAGCACAAGTGCCTTGTTTTGTTAGGGTGCGGTTATACTAGCAACATGTAGCCGGCAAATGTTGCCGCAATTTTTCATTCCATGGAAAGGAATGTTGCCTGAACTACCTCTAGGAAAATCCTATGTTCAATTGAAGTCACTAGGTCAGTGACTTCAATTGAACATAGGATTTTCCTAGAGGTAGTTCAGGCACCATTTACGCACCTCATGTACCTATGTTTTGTTATTAAAATATCCATATGACCTTTCAATATGTCTGGCACTACATAGCAGCAACATATTGCCACAAAATGCTTATTTTCAAGAATGATGCTCTCGTCCATGACCGTGTAATCTTAAACTAAAAATTATGGACAAGACTCATACTTTTTTTATTGACTAAACCCGCATTTGACCACGATCTCGCCTGATGGTAAGCGACGATGAGGTCGACGATGGAGCATGCGGGTTCAGTCATGCCTATTCACTCTGGCCTATTCACTTACTAAGTACATGAGCTAAACACATGAAAGAACGAACGCCCGCTCCGGGGGAGGGAAACTACTTTTTCTTTTATCCAAGACTAAACACCTATGACGCCGACATCGATAATGATGCAACAACATTGCCGGCATGTTGTCGATTACATATTGATGTCGCCAACACGTTGTTGCCCGTTTGACCGCATCTTTAGATTCGTATCAAATCCGAAAGGAAAATATCGTTAATACTGACAAATAGGATATTGCAGGGAGATAGTGTTGACAGATTCAGGGTATTTATTTATGGTTTTCTTATAGTGTTTCGGTAGAGCATGAAGAGCAAATCCAAAATAAGACCAGGAGTAGTGGGAATAACACGACTGAAGGCTTACTCGTAAGTCAATATACAGATATATTCTTGGTGTACTTATTATTATTTATTTTCTCTTAGGGAAATTTACAGACAAATACAGAACAACAACAGACTAATAATATATAAATAAAAATATGCTAATAATAAATTTCCACTTGTAAAAAACAGTGTAAATATAGTACTTAAAAAGTACTATCACTCGCTTATTAAAAAGAAAGAGATTACAGAAACAGGCCGGTTGTAAAATAAATAAAGATAACAATATTACGAATATAAAAGAGAAGTAGTTCTGTGTCAGGTTTCGTCTAACTGTAGTGGTGCTGGTGCAGAACAAGTCCAGGTTATGTTCGATACATATTTTATTAAAGTTGATGCAACTGCGGGGCTGTCTGCTTATATTGAGATAACCTCTGTGTTGCTGTGTTTTAATACTTCTATCTCTCTTTAAACTCAACAGAATTTCTTTAATTTTTGCAGAGTTATTCCTTCCTTAGGGTGGGTATACACCTCAAGTTTGTATTTCAGGCATCTAGCTGAAATTGGATCATTGATCTCGATTAATCGTACATACATGGTAAGCACACATAAACTCTCACGTCCTGTGGTCACGTCACGTCCCCGAGACAGAGGATCCACTTTCAATCACAGGTTCCACATTTGAAAAACAGAAAAGATTTTTTTTAATTCTTCAATATTATTCTTTCTAAGTCGTGTTCCTCATTGCTGAGAGTCGTGATCATTCTAAGGAATTAATCACATAGAATGACTCTCGTGGCAGTTTTAATAGGGTGGTTTTGGCAAACCACGGCAAGGCAATGGCTTGCCTTCCCCATTTGACACACTGGTTATCTCAGTGTGCAGGTATCCTCACCGTCAGAGCAGTCGGTAAATGTACGTAAGCCTTTCGAAAAAACCGAAAAACTCATTGGTACATGGCATTGCCTGGTGTCGAACTCGGACCTCCCGCATTGGAGTCCGACGTCCTAGCCACGATGCCACCGACGCTCAATATTATAATAATAGGACAAAGTCGGTGCATTTTGATTTTGGATCTGTCTCTCTCTGCTTCCCGTTACGAAATGTGCTGGTAAATAACGTTTTGGAAGGGCATCTAAGTCGTTAACAAAAGTTGTTTAGTTATGCAAAATTCAAAAAACCCATCTAGGTACTCATTTTCAACACCTTTCATTTCCCCAAATCTTATAAGCTTATCTCAGCAAACCCAAGATCAGACTGTGGTAATCCTCATAACTATTCCGAAGCGATTGTGAGCGAGACAAGAGATTTAAGAGATGGCAAATGGAGCTATTAATTATGCAGCGCTTAGTTCAGCGGGACTGTGACCCAATTCGGGTGTCCTACCCTAACAGCTGTGATGGCACGCTCTCGACTTAACCCGTCTGTCTGCACCGTTATTAACTACTACACCTGCGATCCTGTGGTCCTAGTACATTTCAGCTGATATGGTAGGAAAGTACTGTTAGTAATAACATTGATATCTAGATTAATTTCTACAAATCTAGGTCAAAATTGTTCTTAGTCAATGACCAATTTAGTGGAGCAGTTGCATGAAATGGTGACTTTTTAAAATTCTAACATTACAATTTGTGTTAACGTAATGAAGATTTGGTTTAGAGAAGGATTTCTGAGTTCTTGTCTTTTAGATAGCAAGTAACTGCAATGTAATGTTATGTCTATTCCCGAACTTGGCTGACACACTGCCGTGATAGTATTATAATATATTATAATTGCATATACTTTGCTAAAAATGGTTACCCAATCTATTTACGTAGAGTTTATCGTTATTAGTTTCCTATTTCTCTTTTCAAATTGCAATATTCTCGAATTAACTTATAAACCCTTTTACAGCACCTTTCTGGAATTATAAAAGGATACTTACAACGTTGCTACAAAATTTCAAGCCAGTTCAAATTCTTATCCCATTAGCGGACTGGGAGCTTCGCATTAATTATTCTATTCAATTAAAACTAAAGCGTCGTGCTCACGAACAGATTACGAGCTTGGAAATGTGCTGGCTCGATAGTCGCTTATTTAAGTTTGCCTATCTTACCACTCGAAGAGCCAAGCAAGCGTAGAAACATGGAATGGACGAGATATGACGTTACACTTCCGAATAATAGTTGGTAAAGTGGTACTGATACATGTACGATAGGACTTTCATTACATTATTGTGTAATAATGGAGTGTGTACTCCCACACAACCTAACACACCCCCACCCATGGACTCACTCTTACCTTTATCTTTACTAAATTCCTTTATGATTAAATTTTCCAAATTCTTTTTAGGTTAAGAATATAATTTGTAATTTGCTTGCACAGAAAGTGCGACGGAATCCCGACTTCCAAGATACAGATTTCGACCTAGTTTGTAAGTCGGAGGTCCTTTTTTTGTGTGTCCTGTATAAGTAAATAAACTTTTTCATTTTTTTTATTTTTTTTTTCATGTGTACAGAATTTCATACCAATATGAATGTAAAACATACCTCGCGGCAGGGGTTTTCTAACACTATTGGTGCATGAATGAAGAGGCTGATGAACAGTAATTAAAGTACCCGGCATCAGTATGCAGCCGTATGTCGGCGGATTGTTTCCTTCTTTACATTGTCGAGAATATATACTCGTACACAGAAATAACAAACTGTTAACTCACCGAGTTTTCCACCGCTGTCATCGTTTTATTTCATTCATTTCTCCAATATGCACTTGGATCCTGTTTCGCTGCCCAATCAAGACAAACTAGCAAATAACACTTCTCCATAGAATTAAGCTCGAGCATCTGCTTTTTACACCCGTACGGTGCACGAGCACGGTCCGAAAGTGATCGTGCAGGTTAAGCGACGTTGACGCGGTCGGTACCTGGATGGGTGACCGTAGTGGCATATTTCATCTGAGCTCCTCCGTGCCTCAGAGATCACGTCAAGCAGTCGGTCCCGGTTGTTGTCGTTCGACGGCAGTCGTTAAGCCATGTCAGATACCTACGGGCGGCCTGAACAACTCTGAAAAATAGGTTGGCTACTAACAATACGATAAGCAAGCATACATGACCTATTCTTATAGAAAGGTAGAGATAGGTTTTTATTTTTAAAGTGCACGCGCATACGCTAGCTTCCACGCCATATTTTACTATTTGTGTGATCTTCTCAGGAAGTTGTCTAGTTCCAAGTTCACCCTGCGTCTTTGGTATATACGGCCAGTTGAGGAGATTGCAAATTGTACGCTAACTTATATATGAACACAAAGTTGACTAAGTGTGCTGTTATAGGATTGTTCGGTAAACAGATTCACTTTCAGAGTGGTTTTGACTTATCTATGACTTTTGATTGTAAATAATGGATGGTGTATTGAATAAAAACTTGATTGGTTCGTATAAACACTGTTTTTGCGGGATGTCCAAGAGTTTAGAGGACTTCAGAGTTCTTTTTTCAAATATACTTAAATATGAAGATTCAGGTCCAAAAAGACTTTAATATTTTTTATTTATTGGCTACTAATCTCGCCTGATGGTAAGCGACGATGAGGTTGACGATGGAGCATGCGGGTCCAGTTAATGCCTATTCACTCTGGCCTAATATACAGAGCATACGACCCCAACGGCGAGCATGCGTGAAACGACGAATGACTAGAGGAAGCAAAATAGACGTGTCAAGGCAGAGATTCGTGGCGCTCCGTTCTCTCTCGGCCTACCCTGCAAGGGACAGCGTGAAGGTCCAAAAAGTTCCAAAGTTGAATGGATGCGGGGTTTGAATCCCTATAATCCACCCCTGTTTTACGTCCCTGCTTGATCGATAGACATTCGTAGCTCTTCGATTCATTATATGTTATTATTCACATAATTCGGTAGTTTCCAAGTATCAAATATTAAATGCATGTCTTATAAATAAGGAAATTTTTGTCAAATACCGGATTTTTTCTCCTTTATGTGTAAGTATATTTTCTTACATTTAAAGAGTTAACAAAGCACTTGTTTTGATTACTTATTTGGGTTATCAGTATCGTTAATTGAACAACTTGTGGACAGTTATATGATTTTTTTAAACCTAATATTTACAGTTTAAAGTAAAGTAATATAACAAAATAATAAAACAAACAACAGGATAATAGAATTATCGAGGTACAATTTTAAATTATTTAGTTATCGATGCCGAGTTACTGACTCGGCATCGATACTGAGTCCAAGGGAATAAATAGGTAATACGTCCGAAAAACTTTGATAATCATAATTTCAACACCAGAAACAAAAACAAACTTGCAGTCCCACGCTTTAGACTTAGTAAAGTTAACACATCATTTATGGGTCACTTTGTACGTTTATAATAAGATTCCTGATACTGTGATAAATATGACAGAGAAAAAATTAAAGACCCATAAAAGACGGACCTTATGTAAAAAGGGTTATTATAAAATAAATGACTACTTAAATGATAAAGAGGCTTGGTGCTAAATTCAGCTCCAGCTCTGCACATTGTGTACATACGAGTATATGATTGTATTCATAATTATTGTAAGATATATTTATTTCAAAAGATGTGCTGCTGAAAGTTTCTTGCGCCGCTTCTTTCCTTTCAGCTATAACACCTTACGAAGCGGTGGTAGAGTGAAAAAGAATGACGTTGTAAAAATGTACTATAAGGTACTTAATTACAATAAAAAACATTTTGATTTGATATTGACGTTTTTTATGTTATTCTGTATTTATAAGAAATCCTTAGGGCTAGGTCAGGGTCGATTGGGTCATGTCATACACACAATCTGCGGAGATTGCAGGGAAATAGCCGGAGATTGAATGTTGGATGGAACTGTATCTAAAGGGATAACAGTTAGCGCAGCCCTTTTGTACTTATCTAGAGGGTGAAATGAAAATACCTCTTATATGATAAAATGACCTTTTCCCAGTAGTGCGTCGAATTATAGGCTATTACAAAATGATAAAATAATACTGACTTTACGTGCCATAACCTAACGGATGTCAGCTATCTTTTTTCAAATTCTATACATTGGAGTGTGCTAAAGGCGAGTCATTTGAAATTCGACCGATTCGAAGAACTCTCTAACTCCATACTTAACACAACTAAAGTGTTTTGATAATTCTTAGACCTTATCTACATTCCTAGAAACTCAAGCTATTAGAAATAATAACATCGTCTACTTTAACAACATTAATGTCAACAAGTTTTGGGTCTAATTACTTAACCTTTATACTGATGAACCCTTAACTTTAGCAACTTAACTCCTCTTTGACCCAATGACCTAAAAAACTACTATCTTACGAAGTTAATACTTTCGTTTGCAATTAGGATTCAGTTACGTTGCTAATTCACATAAGAAATTACTTAACATTTAAGAGTCTTTATTTTTTTTAAAGATAATTTCTGTGGGTATACGGTCCGATTCCGTTTAAAATATGTTGCAGTGCGCTAAAATGTAAAGGTACCTGAATGTTCCTTCCTTCTAAGTCGTGTTCCTCATTGCTGAGGGTCGTGATCATTCTAAAGAATTAATCACATAGAACGACTCTCGTGGCAGATTTAATGGGGTGGTTGGCCATTGCCTTCCCCATTTCACACACTGGTTATCTCAGTGTGCAGGTTTCCTCACGATGTTTTCCTTCACCGTCAGAGCTGTCCGTAAATGTGCGTAATATTTCGAAAAAACCGAAAAAAGTAATTGATACATGGCAATGCCTGGTTTCAAACTCGGACCTCCCGCACGGGAGTCCGACGTCTTAGCCACGACGCCACCGACGCTCTCAAGAGTTTTCATGTCATCAGATTTAGGAAAGACAAATAGACCTTAGAATAAACCTGCACTACACAAGTAGTTGCAAAGTTTGATGCTGCCAAAGAGAGGCAACTTTGTTAATAAACCCGCTATCGTCGAAGTTTTCAGACTACGATTTATGTCCTAACCGAGTCGAGAACAAGCGCTTTGGCTTGCAATTACCGTTCTAGTAAACGGTCAGTCAGTTGGAACTTACTCATCAACTTAGCGAAGGTCAAAGCAGCGATTTTCATAATGAATACGGGTCTCTAAAGTTGAAGCACATTTCAGTGGATTGTGTCGCCTTAAGAGAGGTTTGTGACATTAAGTGATGTTAGAGTTTCAGTAATTTAATTTGTATGATTTCAACATAATATTAAGCTTGCTTTAACTCTCTAATTTGAACTAGTTTTAATCCAATCAAGGTTTGGATTCAGTAAATTGCGATAGTTTCGTGATTTTGAATGATCTCGTTAATTGTACGTTAACCACATCAAATGTTCATTTAAAAACAGTCTGAGTAGACTTATGTGAAAATTTAATACCAATTAATTATAATTTATACAGAATATTATAGTATATTGCGATTATATCCGGCACTAGGGTGTCGTTTAAACCAACGTTACGATTATAGTTCTTACTTACTTACTCCGCGGGCGCAGCGACCCGAAGTGGATCTTGGCCTCCGATACCAAAGAGCGCCATCGCTCTCTCTCCTGCGCAGTCTCGAGCCAGTCAGGCGCCCGGAGCTCCCGCAGATCCTTCTCCACTTCATCGCGCCAGCGGTATCTGGGACGTCCGACCGGACGTCGTCCGTTAGGGCGTCCCACATACGCTCGTTTAACTGCCCGATCCTCCCCCATCCTAGTGATGTGTCCGAGCCATCGATTATAGTTCTACCATAGAGGTATTTCCTATATTCATTAAATGTGTAGAAAAGTACGTAGAAAAGACCTATAAATGAAAATACATTTAGCACCTTAAGCACAATGCAACAAAAGCGAAACGGCAGTGGAACGAAACATAGAAACTCATTATTCGGTTTTCTAGATTTATATGGATACAGTCCACCTTCTTTTCGCTTTTGCTGCAGTGTGCTAAAAAGGCATCACAGTTACAATACTTACAATAGTAAAAAAAAACCGATCTCAAAATGGACAAAGAGTAAATCAGTAGGATTTCGGAAAGAGCAATCTTTGGGGAATCCGTCAAAGACATAACTGTACGGAACTACGGAGTACGAACTACTCGCAGATCAAAGCGAGTCTTAATACCGAAGGATGGATCGAAAGCGATTTGGCGTTTATTCCCGAACTCAGCAAAGGCCCATTGGAAAAATATTGCTTTGTAGGTAGCGTTAGGTTTGATAAAACACTGCCTCTTCAACAGGAGTACCGTTGATGACTTGCATTGTATTTTGAATATTGAGCAAAGGCTTGTAGGGACACAGTGCATGGACACAAAGTGCACAATTTTGGTTTTAAAAACCGCGCCAACATGACCTGATGATGAATATTTAAACACACTAACTTAAGAATTAACTGTATATACAAGACAATGCTTTATAGTACTTATGTACTAACTATATAAATGAGAGTATCCAGAGACCGCCAACATTCATAGCCGGTTCCACATTAAATTGGAACCGTTGATTACTTGAGTTGGGGCGTAAAATAAGAATTCCATGCATCGTGGAATCTTTCCGGGAGACGATATTGATATTATTCCATTCAGATCTTCCACCGTTCGGGCTGATTGAATCCGTTAGTCTAATTTTATTCTAACAGCCTTCTTCAGGCTTGACACGTAGGTACGTATTTTTTGAAAAATTTTATACTTATACTTAGATGTAATACACTATAGATAGAGTAACATTGTATTTACAAAAAAAAAGATAAGATGAAGAATCAGTTATGCTGGTAGTAAGTAGCGTTTGGGTTCAAAATGTCTATTTCCCATAACGTTTGGGACTGGACATTCTGGGAAATTGATGTTTTGGGAAATTGACCTTTTAAACCCCAAACTGTAAGTAGGTATCCTTATTTTGCCTCGGGCGGATTCGCGGATAGTTTTTTTCTTGTTAAAACTGTATGTTTTAATAGAAATAATGTACTATTATAATATTTTTTTTACTCCCATTTGGTAATTTGCTGAATATAAAACCACATTCAGTAACACAACGTGATTTATTCCTTGTAATAAAATCAAATAAAATTTTAGTACAGCTGCTGAACTATAATGGAACTGTTTAATAGGTTAATTGAATGTGAATCCAATTAGACATTGGATTATTAGCGTCATCTAGTTTGTAAGTATTATTATTGTTTTAGGTATTTCACGGTCGAAGAAAAAGTATTGTACGCCATAACACGTAATGGCTATTTTATCACTCGTGCTATTTTGTGAAACGAGGCTCTGTCTGTTTTTAATCAATGGGTTTTGGGAAATGAACGTTATGGGAAATGGACCAATTGAACCCAAACGAATTTTATTAGTAAAGTCTCATAGTATACCATGTACCAACTTACAGCTGGTAACGACGTTTAACCAAATAAGTACCTACATACTTCGGTACTTAAGTAATTACTTAATTAAGTAAGTGGCAAGAGGCCAGACGACCTGACCCTGGTGCCTTGGCAGCGTGGGAGGTGTTTACTTTGGGATGCCACGTGTGTAAGCACCTTCGCTGCCAGCCACCTGCCGCGAACGACGCGGGCGGCCGCAGCGGCCGCTGAATTGGCCGCTGCTAGAAAATATGAAAAATATTCCGCACTCCAGCACAATTACATGTTTGTACCTTTTGCTGTGGAGACTACGGGCTGCTGGAGTGCTGAAGCAAAATCATTTGTGGGTGAGATTGGCCGTCGCCTTAGGGAGAGGGGTTGTGACCCTCACTCCGGGTCGTTCCTGGTGCAAAGGTTGTCCATAGCGATCCAGCGCGGTAACGCCGCAAGCGTTATGGGCACCTTTGCATCGGGAGCGGCAAGGGGGGAGGTTTATTTATAATTATTTAGTTATTAATTAATTGACATTATTTGTAATTTTTATTTATTTATTATTAAGTAAGTACTTACCTTCATTTGCATTACTTTTGTGCTCAATTAGAATTTAATTTACTGTTGTATAAGTACTTCCTACCACTTCTACCTTTTACCGTTGATGAAACAATTTGCATATTTATTATCGTATTTTCCTTAAACATTCAATTTCATCTTAACTAGTTGCTTTCAAATGCTTTGATTTGAAGACGCCATATTCAGTATTCTTTTGTATTGAAAGAGGCAGTTAAATTATTACTTTTTACTTTTAGGACATCTTGTTAAATTCATGATTCTTCTGAATTTTTTCGTACGCCTTCGAGACATTACAATTTTAAAATGTTGTTTTGAAAAGATGTTTTGTGAGTGATTGCCGGGGAGGAAAATGGAGGATATTTCTCATATTTCAGTTTCTTACGTCTAAGGTAATAATTTTAATGGACCCGTGTAGCATCTGTTCATTTCATTTCCATCCTTAGTGTTATTTAATGGACGTCTGAATTATATAAAAAAATTATGTTGTTTCAGGTAATAATGGAGAACATTCGACATCACTAAGTCGTCGGTTGGTATGGTGAAGTATTTTTAGTAAACTCAATAATTGGTATTTAGATGACGTAACCTATTCTAAAGGAAAACAACGTTGGAAAATTTTCAAGAAATCCCGTTTCGAGCAAAAAGTGAACGGAAATCTTTGTTTTCAACAAAACAATTTCTCGGTAGGAATTCGTATAGAAATATTGCGTAGAAACTGCTCATTTTCGTGGCTAATAAATTAAGCGTCCTATTTCATCAACACCCGTGTAACATATACAGTATGATTATAGAGAACAAAAGGAAAAATATCGCGTTTATTTGACAGGGCGGAAATATCGGAAACGTATAGGTCGGTGCCAAATAAAATATTCAGCGGGCGTAATTTAAAAGCTTCCGGGTCACCTATTCTACTCCCTTCTTTTGTTCTAATATACACTTTAATTCCTACGCTACATGATATAAATTCCATCAACCAGTGGCAGACATTAAAAATGTTATCGAAAAAAATCGTTTGGCGATATTTATTGATATTAGCAACCCCAGAATTTAAGTAGGATTGATGTGTTTACTGGCTTAGCTCAATATTGGTGTGGCCAGAGGCACGTAAAAGTTTTACGACTTTTTATGTTGCCAGCTACTCGTAGTTACCCATTTTAATGGAAATCGTTAATAAACACGTTTATGGAAAACATGGAGCCAAATTAATTTCTAATTTATATTCTTTTTCGCACTAAAATCTTAGATCTTTTTGCTCAATTCTCGGGACTGGCTATAAATTAGTAAGGGTCTATCAAGTATCCCAATAGAAGTTCGTAGAAAATAATTCTCGGGACTGGCTATAAATTAGTAAGGGTCTATCAAGTATCCCAATAGAAGTTCGTAGAAAATAATTCTCGGGACTGGCTATAAATTAGTAAGGGTCTATCAAGTATCCCAATAGAAGTTCGTAGAAAATAATTCTCGGGACTGGCTATAAATTAGTAAGGGTCTATCAAGTATCCCAATAGAAGTTCGTAGAAAATAATTCTCGGGACTGGCTATAAATTAGTAAGGGTCTATCAAGTATCCCAATAGAAGTTCGTAGAAAATAATTCTCGGGACTGGCTATAAATTAGTAAGGGTCTATCAAGTATCCCAATAGAAGTTCGTAGAAAATAATTCTCGGGACTGGCTATAAATTAGTAAGGGTCTATCAAGTATCCCAATAGAAGTTCGTAGAAAATAATTCTCGGGACTGGCTATAAATTAGTAAGGGTCTATCAAGTATCCCAATAGAAGTTCGTAGAAAATAACAAATCCTTGAATCATGTCTGTCTAGATAAGTGCTGTTTGGTCTAACCTAATGGTTCAGACAAACAAACTAGGTGAATTCATTTTTGATCTAATTAATTAAATAAATAAATAATCGTTTGTTGAGTGGCATCATAATGCCACAGACAAACAGACTTGCACGTTAAACTTATACTTACCCTTCCTTTGGATTAAGAAATAAAAATACGTGTAATGAAACTTGATACAAACAATAGTAAGTGCCAGTAAGAGAGGAAGAGAGAAATATGAATGCTCATTGTTAGATATAAACGCGTGACGTGAGTTATTATTACAATTACTCCGATGACCCGTGGCGAGCATGTAGATAACCTTATCGTTTGATAATTACTTGGAAATACCAGCCGTTTGGAGTTTGCCTCTACTATCTATTCTCATTGCGGACTCGCCAATTTTTAATGAATTTTAGCACTCCACAGGTAACATATTTAAAAGTTTATAAACTAAAAAATATTTCATATTTCACTCTTCTGCACTATACTGCCGGTAACCTAGTAATAATTTTCTTCTATCGCCTAGGTTGCCAGGAAGAGGTCGCTCTGAGCGATAAGGCCGCCTTTGTACACTTATTCTATGTTTCCTTTCCTATGTAAATTTCTTGTGTGCAATAAAGTATTAATCTATCTAGATAGATAGATTAATACTTTTTTGGTCCACGACTTTTAAAGGCAATTTTTTTAGTCAAACACTTTTAGTAGAACTTTCAAAACTTTTAATCCAAAAGTTATATTAACTCTTATAAACTGTGCTTACTCCAAAAAGTCACAGATAAAGGTAAAAAAGTATGAAACAGTTAAATAGATAGATAATATTAAAACTTTTTTTAGCTATATTAACTATTTATTCTTTAAAAAACAAATATACAATCCGCAATATCACAAAAATCTTTCGTAAAATAAAAATAATTAACAATTAATTAAAATAGATACATACATTTTTTTTAAAATTACAGTCATTACACCCGATCCTGAATCGACCCCCGTCCAAAGGTACCTATAACATTTCAGTGCCCGGAAGTCGATTTATGTTATGATAAAATTGGCAGTATTTATAAGAATATGTTAATATATTTGAACAATATTGTCATATAGTGGTGTTATGTATATAATTGAGCTCACATATGCTTTGGTGATATGAATCTGTAAATATGTGAGTTTTTGAAATTTATAAAATAAATAAATAAATTACACTGGAAGTATTACCACGTGATCCTTTGGACGAGGTACGATCCAGAGCGGGAGTCACCTCTCACTCTCACCAGTCACTCTCTCTTAACGTTCAAACTATATGTATGTAGTCATCTCTTAATGTTAAAACTATATGTATGTAGATAGATAAAAAAACGTAAGTAGAAAGATAATGAACAAAACAAACATGCTGCTTCAATAATTAAAATTATAAGTTACTGGGTAAAAATATCGTGTCAGGACTTGAAAAAGAAATACTGACGGCTTTTTAGAGATTTAATTTGTGTCAACCCTCAAAAGAAATACTGACTGCTTCTTAGAGATTTAATTTGTGTCAACCCTCAAAAGAAATACTGACTGCTTCTTAGAGATTTAATTTGTGTCAACCCTCAAAAGAAATACTGACTGCTTCTTAGAGATTTAATTTGTGTCAACCCTCAAAAGAAATACTGACTGCTTCTTAGAGATTTAATTTGTGTCAACCCTCAAAAGGTTACGAAGATCAGACAGGGATCTGTCTTTTTAAGGACTACGTGTCTTTATAGACTTACGTTTCATTTTCTGTAATAATCCCTTTTATTTTATAGTTATTGATGTTATGTGTACTTACTTATTTTAAACTGTTTTAAGATACTTAAGTAGATAGTACGTCATACGATTGTAATGTAAACCATTACCAAAACGTATTTTTTCTACTCCCATTTAGTAATTTGTTCATTAAGAAATCACAATCAATAAAGAGGTCCATTCGTCATGATCGTGTGAAAATAGTGTTTTAATGAAATATTAAACAGCAGTTTTCGATTGTAATATGTAATTTTTTCTTTGTTGTATGGCACTGCATACAAAAACTCTTTCGTATTAAATGCACAACTACTAGGTACTACAGCCATTTAAAAAACTCGACACCCACGCCTGCGCGTTGTCAAACGATAAAACGATACGTCAAACATATCTACGGTTTCCATGGTCACCAATAACATGTTAAGCTGTCATGGCGTCTGTTAAAGTCTCCGTAATGGTTTGTTTATTTGTTTCATGGTCGTAGAAAAAGGTATTGTATGCAACGCACGTAATGGCGATTTTAACACTCGAACGAACAGTTTTCATGTTAAAATCGCTATCATTACGTGGCGGTTGCATAAAATAAATGTTAATTATAAACATGACTGTTTTGACACAGAATAAATAGTACTTTGGTGTGGTCTTCGTCCCAATGCGGGGACGTAAATGGTACATGATGAATGATGATGAATATTATTACTTAAGTCAAGGATTTTGAAATTCACCCTTCGCTAGTAGTCCGATTTCTGTGACTTAAGTACTTATTTATTTCCCGACCTTCACTGCACCAAAGGGCCGCCTACTTTTTATTTTTTCTATTTCTAATTCTAAGACGGGGGTGTCAGACCCTACACTCCATGAACTTTTCATTCCACAGTCGAGCCATCAGCCCAGCCAACCTAACTCCTTAAAGACTTTCAGATGGTGGAAAGTTTGCGTCAGTAGACATCCCCGACTTGGCTCGGAATTCTTCAGTTGCTGCACAGTTTAGCAGCACATATATCACTGTATCGCTTTCCTGGAGACACCCACAGCATAGTAGACTATCTGTGATATCCAAATGTGTGTTAAGGTAGCAGTGACCTGTAATTATACTAACCATGAGGGATAGATTGACTCGGTTCTGCTTAAGTAGGTTCGTAGTTAGTTTTATTCCCTCTCATCCGTTCAAAGTTGCACTTCTGTTCACATTTAGTAGTTACATTGTGTTCCGTTTTATACACTCCATGACCTGATTTTCTCGCAGCAAATATTTGCTGGCGTCTAATTGCATCACGTATAGCTGAAAATTGTAGCTATGTGATATAGTAAGAAAAGCGCAGGACCGAAACCAGCACTTTCCTTTGGGGGGCAATCCGAGTGCCAACGCAACGTTAGGCGCTAGGCACTTGAAATCAGCGCTTTGTGATTGGATGCAGCGAACCGAACAGCTATTCAAAAACGAAGACTCCAAAAAGCGTCAAATGCTGAGAAATTCGGGGAGGGAGAGAGGGTTGAACCCCCTAATTTCATCCTATCTACGACCCTGATCGTCGTTGTATGTACTTGGAAACTGGCCAGGCCGTTTACTACTCCTGGCAAAAGTTAAGGCAAAGCACCATGGTCTGTCCTGGTTTATTGCGATAATAATAATATAGTCACTTTGAGTAAATTCTTGGTGAAAAGTTAGAATTTAATGTCAGTTTTACTCTTCTTGTCGTGAAGTGATCGTAAAATTCGCACTTTACTCGCATATTAATTTAGTCTCCATCAACTTGCCAGTTTATTGGCATTCTGATGATAATAATACTAAGTAATGAAGTTAATTCGGAGACTTAACTATCTCATCTGAAAACAACAGTCAGGATGTCTTTTAACCTTAAGACATTATGCCATTATCGTCTACTGCTTGAATACGAAGGATTTTGTTAACAGTTATGATACAATTCCAAAGTGTATAGAACGCATTTCCTACACCTAACAAGAACGCAGCCTGATATCTGTTACTGATCGGATCATAGTTTGCTCCAATACCTAATCTTTCATCTTACACGTCCAGTGCACCCCAGAAGGCGGTATCTCGGCATTTAAATGCAAATTGCAGGACACGCTGATCCTAGCGCTTACCTTGAAGCCCGTATAACCTGGATCTCGGCCCACTGAACAACAGAAGCCGAAGTTGACCACACTATGTGGTTTGGCACTACGCCTACAGTGCTAGAGATGGCTAGAGTATGTAGTGCTTCGGTCTCAAATTCGGCTTCTTTTACTTTTATGAGAATTCAATTCGGCAAAATTCGACCTGTGTAATGGAGTTAGATTTTACTTGTAGAGCCAGTTTGTCGTTACAACGCCTATTTGGCAAATATTGTTGTGACATTGAATTTAATAACGTTGATTCAAGGAAATTTTAACCCATGAAGCTAGGTACTATAGGTATACTATAGCTTCATGTGTTGATTGCAGTGTCGTTTCGATAGATAGGTAATTGTCGCGTAACTTGTGAGTTAAGAAATTATAATGTGTTGATGCCGGACCAGAAAGCGGCCACGTAAAGAACCACCTCGACTCTTTCTTCATCCAAAGTCTAGGACCTGTCTATCGCAGATCTAGAAAGTCTATTGAAAGACCGAACCGGTCTTGGCTTCGGCTCGATGCTGAACATCCTTACCTTCTCTAATTCCCGGCAATCGATGCTGAGCTGGAAGAAGGCCAGTCCCGTGGGAAACGCCGCTAAACCCATTATACGGGAGCGAGGAGAAATTGCATTTCACGGTGCATTTTATCGCGCGTATATGAATAAAGTCGGGGGGAATCCACGGAGGCATTAAGCAACGCCGGCACTTCATACCGTTCTCGTATAACCTGCACTTTTAACGGCATTTTCTATGGGGACTCCATTTTTCCACATTTTCAGAACCTTGTTAGTTCTGGAATAAATGAGGGTTTTACCCGGAACATCGGCCGAAAGTCTGCGTTCCTTATTTACCCACGTCGAGCGCTTTAACGAGTATGTACTTATACCTAAATTTCTGTTAAAAAAAAATCAATTTCATTATAAAATGAAATTATGCTTTCTGATCATGATTGCTATACTAGTAGATTCTCGTATGTACCTAAATTTTTGAATAAAAATTCAATTTGATTATAACATGAAGATAGGTTTTCTGATTACGATGGTTCAAATTCCGTATCATATTTATCTAACGAGGCAAAGGCTAGATTATATATGTCGTTTACGTCTAGGCTAACTCTTGTAAGTCGACCAACATAATACACGTCCGAACTCCTGTCCATGTTTTGAATCATACTTATTACATCTCGATCCCAAAAGGACGATCCTAACATAGGATTATTGTAGGTGGTAAGACTGTGAGCAGAGTCAACCTCGGGATGGTACTATCCATTTATCTATTTCTGCCGCAAAGCAGCAATGCTTGCATTGCTGTGTTTCGGTTTGAAGGGTAAGAGAACCAACGTCATTACATGCACAGGCACTCCAAGTACTCAAAGTTAGCAACTTGTCCAAAACCCTCAATTAACAATAAAGTGAGATGAGATGTCTATCGGCGATGGTAACGGGTTACGACTCGTGATCCCACTAATTTGACCCACTAGAGGTACAGTATCTCGATTTAATGGGCTCGTGGTCCCACTGTCTGGTGGGATCATCAGTCTGCCGTAATGCAGTTGCTCTTAGTCCCACTAATTTGGCCATAAACAATATCACAATGTTTTAGGAACTCAACATTAATAGGGAAATAGAAAAGCCAACATAATTAACTACTACTACTAATAAGTAGTTTACTGATGAAGTAAAAATAATAAAGTCAAACTAACTTTTACCTTTATTTTCTTAAAAAAAACAATATTTCTTATTTCTAATAAAATAAAGTCCAACTATGCAATGGGATCACGAACCTACATTTTTAGGCTAGTGGGACTACGAGTAATGGTGGGACAATGTAGGTGGGACCACGAGTCACACACGATGGTAACCACTTACCATCAGGTGGCCCGTTTGCTCGTCTGCTCTCCTTATACAAAATAAACATAAGCTTACGTGCCCTTGTCGTTCTTACAATATGAATCGCACTTACACACGGTACCTAACTTATGTCTCCATAACGTGGAAATTCATTTGCCCGTTCTATTACAGAGAATTTGAATTCCAAACGGTAACATTAAACCGAACATTCATTATTCCACACGCGAGCTGGCTGCCGATAACAGCTTGCAAGTTTGCAGCACTTTGCAGTCGGTGGCCGGCCTTGGCAGGTTGCATTAAGGATAATGGGGTCCCAAAAATTTTAGGGCGCTATAAGACCCAATACAGAATAAATACAGAGGAACCGTAGACCCGGCTGAAGATGTACCTCTTGGCTGAGAAATCTTCTCCAGTGGTTTAAATTAAGCACGAGATCCTTATTCCGCGCGGCTGTTTCTAAAGTTTAAATAGCATTGTCGACCTCCGGTAGGAGACGGCACAGAAAGAAGAAGAATACGACCCAATAAATCTTAACTACTTTGTTGAAACATAGCTGTTTTCCCGCGCGGTAATGCAGGTAGTGTTGAAAAATTTCCAATCAAAATTACTTTACAGCAGACGTTGTCCAGATCAGTAATTGTTGTATGACGACGCAATGTGAAATTTTTTAAGCAGAGTTTTTATTCGTACGCTATTGAAGCCTATGCTTCACTCTTTTAAAAACTCTGCTTATATTTCAATACCTATTCACTTAGTATTAATGTAAACACCACAGCAGCTCCAACCAACATTACCGCCCCTAAATATTCTCTATATACGTCCCTGCCTACATTCGCCTAGAGCTTTTGGCTACGGCTCTGTTAGTCGATTTTATCGACACATTTTCCCCGGACTCAGTGCGGGACTGGATCATATTTTATCGAGGGGCGGTCATTAACGTTAGCTATAGAAGACTTTGTAGGTTATGTTGTATTATTAGTAGGTCAGTTGGTCACAATAAACACTGTAATGGATTTTAAGAACATCACAGTTGGGTTTGAAGGGATGTATTTTATTAGGAGTGCATGATATTTTTTCTACATAAGGGTGCGTATGGTACAGCTAACTGTTTACAGGCGATTATTTCGTCACTGATAAATATAGCATAACTCTCACGTCCCCCGAGGGGGTTGACAGAGGAACCACCTTCATCATATTTTATCTTATCTTATGATAGGGGGCCGGGAATAACCCAGCGGCACTTCGACCCTTGAGGTTCTTTTGTGCCAACCCCATTTTACATACTGACTATCTCAGTGTGCAGGTTTCCTCACGATGTTTTCCTTCATGTACGTAAGTCTTCGAAACATACGAAAAACTCATTGGTACATGGCACTGCACGGTTTCGAAGCCGGACCTCCCGCATGGGAGTTCGGTGTCCTAGTCACTGTGCCACCGGCGCTCTTACCTTACCTTCATCATAGGTAGTTCCCACTTTTCGCTGTTTTTGCTAGTGAAGCCGTTAATAGGTTATAATCATCGTGGTCAATATACTACTATACTTTACGTACCTCCTTGAGTGAGATATTACGACGTGTATATTATTTTATGTAGTCCATCGACCCGTGAGAGATTTTCCTGGCCATAACGCTTTATTTCCTTCCGCGCGAGCATTGAATCGCGAATTTCGATCGACGAATTGGTTACAAATAGTTCCAATCGAGGTGGAAGGCGGCCAAAATCGCCACGGTTGTGTACTTAGCTTACCTTATAGGTCGTTTTCACTTTACACGATAACGATACCGACACGATCCTGGTATACATGGTGTTGTAGACGATATAATGTAAGTGTCTAGTAGTAAATGTACGAGATTCGACAACCGACGATACCGTTATCGTCTATGTGAAAACACCGTCGATTGTTCTTGGCCCTTTTAATAGATCATATCATATGTTATCACTTGTCAAAATGTAAAATATGGTCAATTTATAATCCGACTCATTTTGTGATATTTTTTACAGATATGTTTTATATATGGTCTATTAATAAAGGTTTTTTCTATTCTATTGTCGTATCAGGGTCGTAACAAGGGACCGTGGGGGGGAGGGACCTTCCTTTCCCAAAATCCTTGAAGTATATTGAGTCTAGTCTATAGTTTTTTATTATATTAGGTAGGTAAGAGGTTGTTTTCGTTGACACTAAATATTTTTCTGGCTACATGAGAATTCCATTCCATTTTCGGTTTGAAGGGTAAGAGAGCCAGCGTAATTTCCGGCACATGAGGCATTCCGTCTTAGTCCTCAAGGTTAGCAGCGCATCAAAAACCCTCTAATATTAATAAAGTGTGGTGAGATGTCTATGGGCGATGGTGACCACTTATCATCAGGTGGCCCGTTTGCTCGTCTGCTCTCCATATTTAATAAAATTAAACAAATAATAAATCCATAGACAGAAGATGGAAGGTTATATTAGGACCAGGATATTGTTACATTATGTATTTTAAATATGTCCTACCAAGGTGATAATCGAACTAAGCCGTGAACTTAACTGCCCTTCTCTGTGGCCTTGAAAATACCAAGGTTGCATGTTTCGGGATTTATAACTAATAGTTACTGAGTAGGTACAACATTAATGTCACAGCGAATGTGATCACCCAACCCACCTGAACAATAAAACCGTAGAGTGGCGCGTTAATGAATATTTATAGCAGTCAATAGAATCGATATCCATTAGCCTGCGACCTGATCTCGCTTTACCTCTTCAATTATTTGTCCTGTCCACCCATTTATGACCTACTCTGACCTAATGCCAATGCTTTCCTCTAATTGGTAATTTAACTGGAAGAGTCTTTCAGAACATGGTTCTTTTGTTCTTTCAATTGTTAACGTATCTATTAAAATAGGTTGCCATTTGTTGCATTAGCCTATTAATGTCCCCACTGTTAGGGCACAGGCCTCCCCTTGCACAAGGGGGTACGGGCCATGATCCACCGAGCGTGTCCAGTACTGTGCGCTGGATTTCCCCGCTTCGGAAACTTTTAATTTCCTCAGTCATGCAGGTTTCCTCACGATGTTTTCCTTTGCCGTTAGAACAGTCGGTAAATGTACGTAAGTCTTCAAAAAAATCCGAATTGGAACATGGCAATTGCATGGTTGCGAACCCGGACTCCGGACTCCGGCGTCCTAGGCACTAGACCATCGACGCTTTGTTTTTTACAATTATATGTACATTGTAACAATTATAATGAACTATTCAAGTATCCATATTAAGACGAAAATTGTTAAAACTGTACTTACTTCCTGTCCTTAAAGTATGTTTTGTACTTATGATACCAGGTTGCTTGCTTTTCGTATGGTTAGTGGCCAACCTATTTGTCAGAGTTGTTCAGGCCGCCCATAGGCATCTGACATGGCTTAACGACTGCTGTCGAACGACAACTACCGAGACCGACTGCTTAACGTGCTCTCCGATGCACGGAGGAGCTCAGATGAAATATGCCACTAGCGGTCACCCATCCACGTACCGACCGCGCCAACGTCGCTTAACCTGCACGATCACTTTCAGACCGTGCTCGCAACTAGGCTACGAGCTTCTATACGATATATACGATATGATACCAGGTGAAAATAATATTTATTTTATTAAAGGAATACATTACTTAACTCAATATTGATAATTAAGTTTAGTAAGTACATACTATTAAGTAGCTACTTTTATTACCTACATTGATCTGTAAAAGAACCAGTGTTAATAATAAAATCTCTCTCCCATTCAACGGTTCTTAAACTAATTTGAAAAACTCCGTCGCGCAAAAGAGAAGATATCCTGAAAACGAAGCCGTCTGGAAATCCTGCCGTAAACACATTCGCTGTCTGCCATCAAGCCCTTGTCGCGTACGCTTGAATTCCTAAACGATTCTAACAAAACTTCGCTCAAACTTAGCACGACGTTAATTTCAAGCGCTTCTTGTCAAAAAGTTTTGCAATTGTGCCAGAAGTGAGCCCGCCTTTATGAAATAATCCCAGATTTCAAATTCAAATTCAGGCAATGAAAGTTTGATTGCAAAAACTGGGGTCTCAATTCGGAGTCTTAATTTTTGAGTTGACAGTAAATTTATAGCAGACATTCAGATGTATAATTAAGTTAATCCTTCCTCTTGGTAGCAGACGAAAAAAGACAGGTTGTCAATCAGACGCAATGTCTCGTATGTATGTACTTACTCGTATGTGTATTTGTATAGAAATTTCTCCGTTATTAGATGATGTAGATGTATTGTATTAGGCTTGGTATTGTTTGAGTTAGGGAAGAGTATGAGTGAAAATATTTTTTTTTTCAGTTTCTGAATTATTATAAACAAATATAGACAGCGTACCTCGGCCTGCTTCTAACACCAATAATATGGCAACAAAATAACATTTTCACATTTTGGACGGATGATTAAAACGTTGCTATGGAGAATCTATGGAGATTTGTTTTTCTATAGCCTGATTTTCACAGAAATTCGCTCGCTTCAGGGCGGCATCAGGTTCATTCTTATAAGATTTAATTAGGTTTTTAATTTAAAAAAATTCACCCCGCTCTGGTATCTGCCGTCAGACATGGAATCAATGTGCATCGAATGGCCACGGTTGTCGAGACACTCATCACCAGCATCGGAGTCATCGGATTGATCAGGTTCATTATCGGACACCAAGATACGACACACCGTTTTCGCTTCTTCCACACTCATCAATCGCTTCATACACGCTCTTCGGTTAGTGGTTGACCTCACCTGACCTTTCTTTAAAACGTCCGCAATCTGGTCGACGTAGAGTTCTGTCTATAGAGATCCGCATTAATACGATAATACCAAGTATAAGATCTTTCAGACACCGTGAAACTCGAACTATCCAGTATTCCCTTTGAAGGGTAAGATAAGTATGTCGCAACTGACTAAAGGCGCAGTTACATATAGTCGTTGACCGCTTCGGCGACCGCCTTGCGGTGGACGACCTACGGTCACCGATCGCCTTTATTTACATTTGGTCGTTGGCCGAAGTCGTCCAACGTCATTTTCTCAATGACAACCTATAGTGACACTTTGAAAGAAAGAAAGAAAGATTATTTATTTCCGACACACACATACAAACAACTAGGTACAGAAGACATAAATAATATTAAACAAATATATTACAAAAACAAATAATAAGCAAAAGTAACTAAGCTTGATGAAGGTGGTGTGCAGCACCGGAAAAAGGGGACTGCCTCAGCCTGTTGCCGTAGCGCTTTTAGCACTGCGACGCTGATTTTCAGGCATCCCCTGAGTGCATTCGTGCATTCCTTTGGTTGTTCGCCGAATGCGGCCAACGACTGGTAATTCACATATAGGCGGTGGCCGCATCCTGTGACCGCCCAGACCGCACCTTAATGCATCCCGAAACTATGGGCTCGCTCGCTACTGCTCGTTTGTGGAACTGGGTATCAGATATCTACAAATAACTCTTGCTATATTCATCCATGTGAATAGTTTCTTTGTACGACGAAATGTATGAATCTATACCTATCTAGTTTTACTGATCCCTAAATTGCCTAATAAAGCGACTGAAAATAGGTATATGAAGTTCTAGGTGTCAGCACTTATTCGCACCTACTACGGCGGGAATTCCCAATATATCTCCCGAACTTTGTGAGCTGAAAGTTTCAAAGCGCCTAATGTTCCCCTTTACGATTCTTGAGCGAAACTTTGGGAATTCTTAAAGCGAACTTTAGTGTGATATGATTACTTACTGTTAGAATATTTTGAGACGTTTTATTTATGACACAAAATATACCATTTATTCCATTATAAAGTTTGAATTCTTAAAAATCTGTCAATTTTTTATATTTCTTTCGTCAGTGCGACAACCTAAGGGCTCTCGAGTTAAAAACGCTATATTATTACGGGACTCGTTTTTTTTCTTTGGCCAACTGGTATTTTGGGGAGTATGGAAAACGTCTTACCAGGTGACAATCTCATGGTAACCTACATAAAAGCACCATAACTTGGAAGGCTAGATAGGTCCCATGCTTAAACAGTGGCATTGTTATATAAGATTTTAAACTTTCATGATTAACTATATTATTTACGCGCGACGCGATTAAGCCCCGTTTTACAACAACGACAACAACACGTTATCAATACACTCTGAAATTACTGACAAGCATTAGCATAAACTTTTGGCAGTTATTAGATAATAATCTCTAATTTCTAGATTAGGAAAATCGATGGAAGATAAAAATAGACTACATACTTATATAGCCTTTCGAGACTTTCCTTTTCGCACATACCTACTAAAATTCCCGCACGTCGCTACGTAGGCAATAAAAATAGAATTTTGTTCGTATCGCGAGTCTAAAGGATATCGAAAAACGCTTTGGTACATCCCTTGGATTCAGGTGTCAAGGTGTGGGAAGTTATGCCGAAATGAACGCATTGCGTTTCGATAAATTGTAAAAAAACTTATTTTTGGGACCTGGGAGGATATTTAGTCGTATGTTACCTCGACCTCAAAGATTGATTGATCTTTGAATGCGGTTTGCAAAGTATCACAATCCCAGAATCACGGTACCTATCCTTTCCCATACTGTTCAGAATTTCTTTCAAAATATTTTTAAAATTAATAACACTTTTTCCAAATTCAGGTAAACTATAATTCTTCTTCTCCTTCTATAGTTACATCCTCACTGATATATGAGTGTCGCGATAATTCTATAGAATTAACCACACGGAACTTTCTATTTCCGCAAATATTTCCATTTATTTCTAGTTCCAACATTAATTCCAAAACCCTAATACATACAGAATAATTCTCAAATAACTCACGTACAGTTTTAATTTGATTGGGGCAGGTAGAAACAAGGCTCTTTGGCCTAATTAAGACATTTACAGTTGTACTTCGTACGTACATTAATAGAACACAATATTAACTTTATTGCAAATTGTACTGTGGTCTCTTTTATGGCGTTCTGCAGGGTATAACATTTTGCTGGCAATTTGCAGAGGATTTTAATATCAGATTAACATAGTTATACAATACTTCTTCTTAGTCTTATCGCGTCGTGTGGTTTGTGGTGAAGCTATTGTCAGAGTTGTACAGGCATCTATTGGGGCCTATGATATCCCTAATCTCACCAACATTAGTATTAGAAATTATTATTATGCGATTTCTGAAATATTTGTTCATCCTGCCACTCATAATGCCTGCATCTCAAAATGAATGTTTGGTTTTACTGCTACGTAGCCTTTTGTGATATACTTACTTACATAGAATCAGATATTCTACATTACATAAGTACAATCATTTAGACATGAAAACTACAAGTATGAGATGCCAACTCTTCAGAACAAGTCGTCGCTTGCCTCGCTAAGTGTTCGATAGCAGTCGTCAAGCCATGTCAGAGGCCTACAGGCGGCTTGAACAACTCTGACAGTAGATTGGCCACTAACCACACGGTAAACATAAAGAGTTACGTGTATAAGTAGATATCACGAGTTACCGGCTCTTGAACTCTAATTTATGAAGTGGCAACGTAGCGCAAACCATCTGTGTAAATATTTATACGTTAGTTGGACTCCTAGAGCAGTCCGTTTTGTCCACCACAATATGTACAATTAACGTAGTCGTCACCTGTGGGCAATTCTCATCTGTATGCTAATATTTTCCACCCAAATCCAGAACATTTAGTACCTCCCCCGTAGGGAAAGGCTATTAAAGCAACAAATGTGCGCTGTTTTATTTTGAGGCCATTATTTCACTGGGCAGCCTTTATATTTTGTTTTATGTGCACATTTAAGTGAATGAAATATGCGAATGCTGCGCGAATATGTTAACTCCCGCACCGTAAACAAAAGTGTCTTTATTATTATGTTCCGGTTTAACTTCCTCGCGATGGTTGTTTATTTGCACTTTTATCTTCGTTACTGTTATTGTGTTTTAAGTGAAATCTTTTATCTAGATACGAATTGCATTCTTACGGTTCCGTAACCAACTAGGTTATAGTTTCGTCATCTACACTAGGTTATGTCACACAGGGCGTCTCTCCCTCCTCTCCTTTTGAAATACAGTTACAAGAAATCTGAATAATACCTATAGTAACGTCAGTATACGAGTATGTACTCTGTGCTAGTAAGTACCTACCTACTTTCAATGAAAATGATAACGGATTCTAATTTTATTTAGTTTAATATAACCTATGCTTAAGTTCCTACTTATGTATGGGCTATGAATACTTTTTCATCTTACCGCACAAATAAACTTATTCTTATTCTTAATTCGATTTTTTAATTTCTGCTTTGTAATAAAAAAATATCGGTATTTTTTATACGTTACCAATATTCTTCATTAATCACTCCACCTAGGCCAACTAGTGCTAGGCGTGGTCCACCACCATGGTCCAGAGATGGACTCGATCGAGCGACGCTTACGCCGCATGCAGTCTCGTGCCCTAGAGACACCTTGAGACATTGTCGCGTCTTTTATACGTCCATATTTTTATAAGTGTCGTGCCGGCCTTAAAGAATACTACCACCCCAACTTTTCCCGTGGGTGTCCTACGAGGCGACTAAGGGTCTTAGGGGACACTATTCTAACTTAGTAGACGGCGATAGGCTCACCACCTATCACGTTTGTCCACCAAATCTTACTGCGAAAAGTGGGAACTACATATGATGAAGGTGGTTCCTCTGTCTGACCTCTCGGGGATTATGGACGTGATGTATGTATCTTTTTATAAGTACGAGCGCACATTGAATAAAATAGAACATAAATATCCCGGTTGCTCACGAATGTGCCGTACGAAGTGGCTAGTCTCTGAATTCAGACTTCTCGTGAATTTTCCAGTATGTTTCAACACGAGAATTAGCACTAACAAGCCGGCGACGGCTGAGTCCAGCACATAAGTACTTACCGAGAATAGCTTTACTTTAGGTAGAGAGTAGAGCTGGTCTTTCTATATTAATCTGAGTTTAGGTTTAGTCTTGTTTAGTTTAATTATTATAAGCTTGAACAGAAATGTGTTATGAACGAATGACGAAACAGATATACGAAGCGCAAGTGAGTGGAAGGAGAAGCCTGGGTCTCCCTAGACTGACTTTTAAAGATCAGATTGACAGAGTGCTCTTAGATCTTAATATACAGAGCAGACGACCCCAACGGCGAGCATGCGTGAACCTCCAAATGACTGTAGAGGAAGCAACGTGCCAAGACAAGGATTCGTGGCGCTCCGTTCTCTCTGCCTGCCCCGCAAGGGATATAGCGTGAAGGTATCTATGTATGTATGATGATGATATGAAAGGTGGTTTGCTCCCGTCATCATCATAATACTGTACTACCAGCTTTGGTACCACAATTTTAGTGCGTTGCGTTCTACTAACTATATATAATATATAGTGTTAGCGAACATGCATCTTTTTAAGTCTTTTTCACATGTAAGTGGCAATATGTCTTTAGTGTGAATAAATATCTTTAAACCTAAACCTATGATCAGAAATATAAAAACCCTCGCCACAATTCAGTCATATTTGAGTCACTTGAATTATATAAGGTAAGTTAAGTAAAAGCGAGATCTCTTTTAATGTAATGTTTCTTGTAATGTATTCATTGTTTATCCTGTGTATAAATAAAAATATAAAGTAGGTGTGATAACAATATTTTTTCCTGAACTCTACGTAGCGGTCGAAGTGCTACTTGTAAATGTGAATAACAAACACACAAGAACACCTCTAGTTACAGCTACTCTATCTACCGTAATCTGGATTTGTAGTCTCTACATGGTGTCAGCTAGAGCATACAGCAGAATAGCCCCTAACAAGCCAGCCACGTCCAGCAGACGTTGTGCTAAATGTGTTAACACGCTGAGAATAACTCTAGATAAACAGCTCTATCTACTGTAATTCATACATAAGTAGTATAATATGAAGTGGCTAATATTTCATTCATAAGACCTGCGAACAGTAGTTATCTTGGAAATCGAGATTCGATACCGGCTTTATCAAAATGGCTGAATTGACCACCTACAGGCGGCTAGAGTCGATTGATAAATTTTTATCTAGAAAAAAATTAGCTCCCACATACACACACATGGCTCATATAATAATATACAGATTTTTTCTGACTTCCAATTTTTTGGCCGTAAGATTCTCAAAATAGAGATGCAAGGAGAGGTTGAAGGCATTTACCCGGCGAGAGATATATGAGCTGACATAATAAAAACATTATTGCCAAATTCGAAATCAGAAGCTTTGAAAACCCCCGAATGCAGATTTTCAGCCCTAAAGGAACAAATATTAAGCATTGCCATATCTACAGCGGCGCCCCCTGGTGGATTAGCACAATAAAATCCAGCTAAGAACCTGCTCTGATAAATTCCAAAGCTATAGCAAAAAACCGCATCAAAATTGGTTCAGCCGTTTCGGAGCTAGATGGGAACAGACACATGCACACACAAACAAACGAACAAACATCCTCTTAGGTCAAACGCATATACCTTCTCCGTTCCGTCGTGGGTAATAAATATAAAACAAGATATTATGTATACAAAAAGGTATGCAGTTGTTATGACTCTGTGCAGAGTCAGCCTGGGATGATACCCCTTTTACCTGTTTCTGCCGCAAAGCAGCAATGCTTGCATTGCTGTTTCGGTTGAAAGGGCAACATAGCCAGCGTAATTACGTGCACACGAGGAACTTCATGGTAGTCCTCAGGGTCACCAGCGCATCGAAAAACACAATAACAATATAGTAAGGTGTGACGTCTAAGGGCGACGGTTACTACTTACCATCAGGCAGTCCGTTTGCTCGTCTGCTCTCTTTAAACAATAAAAAATAATTGATGTGTGTTTTGTGAAACCCTGTATCTATAGCACCTAATATATTTGCATTATTAATGGCGCTACATTCTCTACCCAACTAGAGATCCAAACTTCCAAGATCAAATATTACATTAATATTGGCTTGGAGCAACGTACCTAAGGCCTGGACTACACGCTTCCGGTTCCAGCGCCGGTTCGGTTCGCTGCAACCAATCACATCCGTTCCGCTCCCCCCACTTGAAGTCAGCGCTTCGTGATTGGATGCAGAGAACCGAACCCGGGCTGGAACCAGACGCGTGCAGCCCAGGCCTACCAGTTAAGTCCAACAGAAACAAATTCCAGGCGT
Source organism: Hofmannophila pseudospretella (assembly GCA_947369225.1). Taxonomy (NCBI): domain Eukaryota; kingdom Metazoa; phylum Arthropoda; class Insecta; order Lepidoptera; family Oecophoridae; genus Hofmannophila; species Hofmannophila pseudospretella. Next base: position 5,911,911 of record OX376325.1, read on the forward strand.
CTTACACAATATTAGTAAAGTTCCGATCCGTGATCCCTTCAAACTTACAAAGTAAGTACATAGGATAAGTTTCCTTAGACCCACTAGTTTTGTTTCGTCACCTTTAAAACTTAGGGGTTTCTTAACAATTTGGTGGGACATAGAAGAAGGTAATATGACTCTGTGCAGAATCAGCCTATTAGGGAGGCACCTTTTTACTTATTTTTGAAGCATTGCTGTGTTTCGGTTTGAAGGGTAAGAGCAGTTCCAGCGTAACCATCTACACTGAAAAAAAGCTTGTTTGATTTAGAGCATATAAAGTAATTTTAAAAGAGCGTCTGTGGATTCATTGCTCGGACGCCGGAATCCCATGCAGGGTTCGAAACCATGCAATGCCATGTACCAATGAGTTTTGCAGATTTTCGAAGACTTACGTACATTTACCGACTGCTCTAACGGTGAAGGAAAACATCGCGAGGAAACCTGCATGTCTGAGCAAATTAAAAGTTTCCGAAGGCGTATGAAATGCACCAATCAGCACTGGACCCGCTCGGTGGATCATGGCCCGTACCCCCTTGTGCATGGGGAGGCCTATACCCCATGGGGACATTTATAGGCTGATAATGATGATGATGAAAGTAATTTTTATTTATTTCAACAAATTACTTGATAGATACGACCAAGATCTTGGTTGAAGTTAACAAGCCGACTTCATATGCTCGTATTGAAACAAGTTCTTGTTTGAAGTAAACAAGCTTTTCTATCATGTCCTCAAGGTCAGCAGCGCATCGAAAATCCTCTAATAACATTATAGTGAGGTGTGATGTCTGTCTATTTACTTCAGTAAATATAATGTGTAATTTCTGTTGCCTGTTTATTTGTGTGGATACCTATTCTAAAATGGAACTTGTAACTCTAAACTGTATGTTTCCCTTTGACCGTAAACCGGTGCTTATTTATCTGTGACAAAATAAATATTCGATTTTATTATATACTTGCATCATACATGGAGTTCCCTACGTTATTTCGAAAAACTTTTTGTCGATACCTATTTCATCGGACACTTACATAACGTGTTATATACAACAATACTTTTAAATAACAGAAAATGATATTGAATGATATTCACTAAACCGACCCTTTGACACAATGAATTATATTGATATTGCTTTGCTTGATACCTAACAGGTAAAATCACTATTATTTAGACAAAGATAACCTCAAAAGCTGGTTTCCTTGAATCCATTCCCTTTGTGCAAGCAAAATCGACTTACAGAGTTATCAGAGGATCTCATGGCTTCTTGTATTTTCGTCTAATTACCTACAAATTTGATTATTCAAAGCAAGTTGTGTTAGCTTTGAAATTGTAGTAAGTATTCCGCTATTCACGTTCCAACAATGGAAGTGGTGTCATAGGCAGGCAAGTGTTAAATGAATGTAGTTTCGTGTTATCGGTTCACGAAGTGTCCCCTTTGCTTGAGGGCAAAGACCTGTGAAAATTCAGGTGTTCGAGTTTATTGAACTACATAATTTGAGAATATGTCTGTACCTACAGTTCGGTACAAAACGGTCGAATCAAACAGAACGGTTCTTTCGAGACTTTTGTTAGTTAAGTATGTTTAGTACCTACTTTTACCTAGTAACAGTGCACCGATAGAAGGTTCCCAATCGGTAATTGTCTTTGGCTAATAAATATTTTATTTCCCTTTATCAAGAATCGTAGAATTTTTACACATAATATATGTATTTTTGATTATCGCTTTTGCTGTATCTGTGTATACCTATTTCATAGTATAAAACAAAGTCCCCAGGCGCGACCGTTTTCTGTTTGTTTTGTACTGGTTTTCACTTATAGATTGATTCCCAACGATGGTTCTTTGGATGGGCCAGTGACGAGTCGCTAGTAGAATAATAAGGGTTGGATTGGATGACACGTGTCCTCACGAAACCGTATTTTTTTTAACTCTATCCTTTTTCGTCGCTCAGAAACATCGTTCGCTAAAGCAAGAAAGATAGCTTCCATGGATCGGCTGCCGATGCTGATGAGCGCAGGCGCTTGGAAGCATTTTTGCTTCTTCTTAGCGAACGATATTTCTGAGCGACAGAGAGAGATAGAGTTACGGGAAAATGCTGTTCCGTGCGGGCAGGTGGGGTCCAACCCTAATACTGCCATGTCTACTTGTTGCGACCCAGGATTTCTTAAGCCAATTTAGTCTCTGAAAAGTAAACGTTGTTCACATCTGTCAGATGCGGCCTAAGAGATTTCCTGTACGCTTGCGTGAGACGCCTTCGGGGCTTGTTTTATCTTATTTGCCGCCATGTTACTTGTTCTAGTCTTAATTATTCGCCACATTCGCTTAGAGATGCTGTGGGTTGAGTGACGGTTATTTCGTATTTTGTAAACTGTCAACTGTAAACAAACGATGCGAAGTTTAAGGGTCTTATTACACTGGCGAATTGCGAGCGTATTTCCAATGGATTTCCAACGCGATAACGCGACGCGGGCGCAGCGTTTTCTAAATATTGTACAGTACAAAAAAGCGGATTATAAGCCGTGATCTCGTCGTGCATACGCGGCGAAGTGGTTGCGCCTACGCAGCGAACTCGTAGCGCTCATGTTAACAGATCGCTCCATTGGAAATACGCTCGCAATTCGCCAGTGTAATAAGGCTCTAAGGTTTATTTTGTCTCAGTTTTACTTATGTAGATATCCAAATGTCAATTTGCTCGACATGCCCCCAGTATTGATTTTAAAGACGTTACACGTCAAAATAAACTGAACGTTGCTTACTTAAACGGGTACCTACGGGTAAATTTTGACGTAATGTAGCATGTACAGTACATCTAACTTATTAAGCTAGCTATCCGATAGCTATTAATAAGTTAGACGTACTGTAATGAACAATAGAAAGCCACCTAATCATTTACTTAGTTACTTACTTAACTAATGCACTTCAGCGAGACGGTGAAAGTTGCTAAAGCCACTACAGAAGCGTTGCGAATGGGCCCTAAGAACGCTTTATACACGACGGCAGTACTTGAAAGAAGACTTTGAAAGTTCTCACTCGAAGTTTATCGCAAATGAAATTTCTTGAAGACAGGCTAAATAAGGCAAAAGTTCCGTTTCGTGACTTTCATTATCGTTATATGACTTTGTTCTATATTACTTTATGTATTATATATTTTCATAGTCATATATTATATATTTACAAGGTCATATATTATATATTTACAAAGTCATATATGACTTTGTTTTATATTACGAGCAGACCGATTTGTTTTAAATGTTCGGATTTGTAAAGTTCTCTTTTATAGGTACAAGATATATTTTTTTTTGTTTCTTTTTTTTATTATTTATTTTTTATTTTACAAATCTAATACGGGTACTATCCTCTCTGATATCTATACGTGCAAATATTGAAAAAAAATGTACAGTAAGTATTTATAATTCACTGTAGAACCTGCTCGGTTATCTATGGAGTAGGCCTTTGCCATAAAGAGCAGAAGTCGTGCATTGCGACAGCCGTGTTACGTGATACGTAATGTATTTTATACAAATTACAATGGGTCGCTGAACTCGCACGTGCGTCCGTCAAGTCGCAACGTGTATTTACTGCTTACGTAAACAACCCACTAACTGAATAAGTACGGGGTGAGGTACGAAAGTCTCCGGCCTGACAACGAAAAAGGATTCTCAAGGTCATGAAACTATTTTTATTTGGAGCCAGTGCCTCAACAGGTCGATCAGAGCGAGTTATGTTGTGTTCATATCACCATATTCTTCCCGAAAGCGTACAAATTTTTGTTCAATTAATAAGTCAATCATAAATCATCATCAATAAATTAATCAATAATAATAATAAATTAGCAAAATAATAATAAAGGTTACAAAACAAAAACTCTAAAACGGAAGAGATCTCTCTTAGAGATAAGTCACTCCCTTTGTGTTTCACATATTTTTTTGTATAAGTTTGTATTATAATGTTTGTGTACAATAAAGAGTTAATAATGAAATTATTCTTATTTGGAGCCAGTGCCTCAACAGGTCGACCGGATCGAGGTTCGTCAGCGATGGACTCTCGACCTAAACTTAATTGCTTACACCAATCTTTGACGGTGGAAAATGATGGAGAAGAATACCTGTACATATTATCCACCCTTTGTTTGATATCGGTTGGACTAACACCTTCCTTTGTAACGAACTTAATCACGGAACGATATTCCAGTTTAAACATTTAAAACATTTTTCGACGTCCTGTTGTTAAAAAAATAGAGGAATCAAGACTAAGGAATGTTGTAATCTAAAAATGATACAAGAATTAGTAGCATAAATGACGTATAATTTGTTTTTTTAGACATCTAGAAATATCTCTGGCCAGAAACTTTTGAACCTCACCTCGTACTTGAATCAACAGAAAATTATCTTCTCTCAAACTAACAGTAACAACAAAATCTCGTCTTATAAAGCGACCCTACAACGTAACCGCGTATATACGAGTACATATATATCGCTCACCGCCACGCTGTCTACAAAGAGCGGGCACGGGAAATCAGCTGTGTCCAAAGGGGGAGGGGAAAGTATCCCCCCTTCCTACGGGGGGGGGGGGGGCCTCGTAAAAGCCTCGCCTTTTACAATAGCGCACGTTCGCTACATTGCGTTTGCCTGGATCTTATTCCGAATGAATTTCAGTCGCTACCGAGTCACGGTCTGCATATATAGTCTGGGAGCTCCATGTGGAATGTTCGTGGGTTAATCATAGCGTATGAGCATATGATGAAATGTGGGTATGAGTAAAGGTCTGGTCGGAGGTCGGGTAGGTAAGTACTTATTAATGTACTTATTACTCAGATTCTAGATCGGAGGTTATATAAAATAAATAAAATGTCTTTATTATCAGGTAATACACACATAGTACCTACAAGTTTAATAAAATTACAAGTAAAAGTAGAATAAAAAACAAAATTAAAATAAAATTGAAATGAATGAAAATAAACAGAAAATTAAATTATTAGTAAAAGTATATATAAGAATAATGGCGACATTCCATATATTTTGAGGGCCGGTGTTTTTAACGACGTTCAGAAGACCTATTAACACTTTCAAAGGCAAAGTTTTTTATTGTAAGTGAGTTTTTTACTCAACCAAAGCTTTATTTAAATGTTTCCCCACTCTAGGATATGACTCCTGGACTAAAATAAGTCTACTACTCGACCCTCACAAAAGAACTAATTTTTTTTTAATTTTTTTTTTATTTTTTTTACCCACTACACTATCGCTTCCACTAACGGCTTGGGATAAGGGGTGAAAAAAAAACAGCGCTGCATAAGTGGTCCCCTGCTTTTGCTAAATATGCATAGATTGCGTGATAAGTATCTGCATCTACAATAAATTTTAATAATTTTTTTGTAAAATATTTTATCATGTAGCTGGCAATAAATGTGATTCTATTCTATTCTAAATTCCCAGTGACCCTGATTATCACGTAATAATACCTCGTGTAGTCTCCCGGTCCATTGCGCATAGTGACATAATCGTAGGCCATCTCGATACAATCGGCGCAATGTCGTGGAGTACATTTGCTCCGATAATGGTTCTTTTATGCCGAATGGATTTCCTTTAAACGTTTGCCATTGTTTTGTGGGGACATTTTTTCTGTGTAGTTTCTACTGTTTCACAGTACTTATAGAAATATCATTTATTTGTAAATATGGGTAATGTAGATGTTACATTGTGTTTCAGTATCACCATATTCTTCCCGAAAGCGTACAAATTTTTGTTCAATCATAAATCATCATCAATAAATTAATCAATCATAATAAATTAGCAAAATAATAATAATGGTAACAAAACAAAATCATCATTTTTTTACTGCAATGTCTCAATTTAGAAAATTACATAACAAATATAATATAAATGTCAACTTTAATTAAATTTTGATGATGTCACAGCTTATCATTTTGATGATGTCACAGCTTATCATTTTGATGATGTCACAGCTTATCATTTTGATGATGTCACAGCTTATCATTAAGAAAGTCAGGCAATTTTAATAGCATTTATCTAAGAGCAATTTATATAGTCTATTTTCAAATTCAGACAAGCTTAATTCTACAATGCTTTTTGGCAATTTATTGTAAATCTTATAACGGAAATGTTAGATCCGATAGGAGGTTCGTCGGTATCGGTGATGTTTCGGATCTGATAAGTACTACTACTACTACTTTAGTTACAGGTCTGGGCAAGGCTTGTCTGTAAAATAAATAAAAACTTCAGTTAAATGCAATGTATATTATAATTATAAGGAATAAAACGGAAAATAAAATAAATTCGACATTGAAAATTGTTCTGAATCCCTATTGCCTGAGGCAGACAAGATTGCTTACTTATTTCTTTTGTATCTGTTTTATTGGCTTTATATTTACTCTGGTGATTAGACTATTATTGAATATTTTGTGAAATCCATGTAATTTGCCTACAAAATGATTTTACAAAGGACTGAAACGCTAATCAAAGTTCCTCGACAGAAAACATAATTTGTATTCGTCTAAAAATAGTTACCACGGGGACTGGTTTAAGATATCTGCTTTTGTACGTAATTTGAAACAGCTCGCTCAATAATGCTCTGCACTCTGCAATGTGATCAAATGTTTCCAACTTTATATTTAGCAAGTTTTTCATGATGGTCATTTTGTCGATTGACATTCTGACTAGTCATTTTGGGAACTCGTATTTTTCATATGGATGATTTAGTTATCAGCTCATGTAACAACTACGTAGTCGAATTAGCCCGAAACTAAATTTTAGTAACCAAAAAGTATATACAAAGGAATCCGAACTCAGTATGCTAAAAACGAAAACGTGAAAACGTGTTGTTTGTGTTAGTGTCGTGATGCGAACCGGTCGTTGCCATGGCGACCGACGGTCATTTCCGCTTGTCGCGTTTTCCGGATTTCTATTATTTTTAACAGCATGCCTGAAAGTGGTGGTCCCTTTAATTCAAGTAGCTTGATTTAAGAGTTCAGTAAACTCATTGATGTTTTTCGATTTTCATTGATGAGTTCATGAACTGCTTAAAACCCTGTGTTGAATAATTAGAGACCACTGAAATATGACTAATTGTGCCCACATACATATTCATAGACAGATTCATGTGGCGTAATATCGTGTCGTCAAGAAACATTTAATTTCGAATAAGTCTTCAAATTTTCCAGCCAGTCACAGTTCATCAATGCCTCTCTAGGGCGTATTTCTAAATGTTTGGTCAAATCAGAGCAATCTCTTCCAAGGCAACCTTGGGTGAAAGTGAAATTAATATAGGTAATCGACAGTAGGTATTTTCTTTTATACCCTGCTACAAGTATGTACACGTGTAAAAACCTTATTTCCTCATACCGACAAATTGTCTTCGTCACACCTTCGGCGGACCATCATAGGTAAGAAAATAAATCTAAAGGGTCGGAGGGTGTCCAATCTTACAAGGGAGGCCAGCCCTCTGGTTACCATAGCAACAGGACGCTTGTCGGTCACCCTCTGCCGTACCTGCGAAACCTTATACCACTGATATGACAACAAAGCAGTGATCAAACATGAAGATAAGAGCGCCCGCCACTCTGGGGTGGATACAATATATTTTTCGCGATACGGAAATAACAACTAATTCAATATTTTGAAGGGATAAAATTGTTGAACAGGTTTTTGAAATATTGAGTAAAGTTTGATCCTTGAAGGCAAGATCGTAGGAAAGAGAGGTCCAGGACGTCATAGGCGCAAATCGCTGGATGATGTCAAGGAGTGGACCAGACTGAGCCACCGTGATTTAAAAGACGCGGTATGGGATTTCAAACGATGTTACCTATTCACCTCCAAACTTCATTTTGAAAATGCACCCGATTATGATGATAACATCCAATCTCACGGCTTCTAAATCTTCTCCTTGGCAAAAATAGCCAAAACAAGTATCAACTTGTTTCGTTGATATTAAGACCTGGCGTAAAACTGGAAGTGAATTAATCCACATTTGTTAACACCTAATTACCCCGCAAAAACCGGACCCCGGTTCCCTCGTAAAAAACGTATGATAATCGCTCCAACTAAGACGGGGCTGGCTTGTTTCTTCCAAGGCTCTTTGATATAACAATGTTTTTGTTGTTGATAATAGCATAGGTTCTCTATTTATACCACAAATATTAAAGGCGGACGGCTTCTGTCTCGTTATTATTTGATATTGTTTTTCGAGTACCCAAATACGTAGGAAGCCCAGAGGGCCTACGCAGAGGCGGTACCTACTTAGCTTAAGTTATAAATAATAACAAGATCGTCAGTCCAGTTTTTAAGTATAATACTAATTTCACTTTTTGTTGTATTGCAGACATGATTATATTTAATTGATTAGGTACTATTGTGTTTATTAATTATTTAACTCTCTTCTTTTTTCTATTTATAAGTTTCTATTGAGTATTTGTATGCTACACCATGTGGTAGAAAGTAGTGATACTATATTATAATTTAAGAACTCTGTATGTACGGCACCTACTTTCAACAAATAAACTATTTGATTTGATTTGATTTGCAGAATGAAAACCATGAAAAGTCCTTCGATCAATTTCCATAAAACCCTTGAGTTTCAAAATTTCAAGTCAATCGGACCGACCGATCGGTATAATAATACCGAGTATAAATTTTATTGGTAACGAGACATTTTACAGTAAACAGCCCAATAAATTGTACCTCAGCAGCGCGTAGCATCGTGCTACGCGCTGTCCGTAGACGGTTACTTGTAGCTACGGCGTTTGCTCGCTACGATTCCAATGTTTCGCCTCCGCCTTTTGCTACGATTATGAAGGAACGAACGCGCCCGCCCTTACGGAGGGTGACGTATTTTTTCTTTCATAGCATTTTATTTTCTAGGTATTTAATTCAATTTATTTAATTTTATTAGAAGATATTCTAATCAGAATGTCTAATCTGTAATGCTTCTGGATTTTTTTTCATTAGTTCTGACAAAAGTAAATGAAGAACTAGTCACCCTCCTTAGGATCTCTTTTTACGGCGGCATCTGTAGAAAAATCTGACAAAGGCTTTTGAAATAAAATTCAGAATTCTTTTTAAATAAACACTCAAAAGTCCGTGTGACTACTTTGAGTTACAGCAAGGCAAGGTGCAATAAATTATACAAAACATCTCACACGGATACTGATCGTGAGTAGTGGATTTGAGAAAGAGGAAAAAACATCGGACAGACGACCGTGCAGGTGTTTTGCGGTACCTACACTCAGATTCATGAATTTAAGAAATACCTGTAAGTAAAGGGCAAAGCATGGCGCTGAATAAGTAACAAAAGACGTTACGTTCAAAATATACGACCACCATATACAGATAGCAATAAAAAACTAACCTATCCATTGCTAACCTTAACACTCATCCACAAGTTTCAATTTTCTTTGGCATCTGGGCACAACACGAAATATGTAAATTCTTCTCTATGTCTGCCGTTTTTCCAGTGCTGAAGGTTTATTTTTGAGCAAAGTGATAATTGTCATTTTTTATTACACCTGGTGCCGACATTTCGTAAAACAGCGCGTAAAAAGCAGACTTTTTCGTTGATATGCCATATCTTGGGACACGCGGTACTCTTGGGATGTAATAACAAAGCGAAATTATTCCTCTTCGTTTTCGTAGCTTGCGTGTTTGTACGATATAAAAAATACATCCAAGTATATATATCTCAGTGTCTGGGGTGTCATAATATCTTATGAACTACATACATATACGCGCTTGTTTCCCGCGAAGGTAGGCAGAGACTAAAAAGCAACGATCCTGACAGACCGTTTTCGCTTCATACACACTCTTCGGTTATTATAGTGGTTGATCGCACTTGGTCTTTCTTAAGAACGCAATCTGGTTTGCCTTCTAGGTCCCAACCTCTCATTCAACTTTTTCTTATACACCGCTTTACGAGTATTTAAAGAATTCCAGTTGACATCTAGGCCATAGACGTTTTAAAAATTCTACTTAAAATTAGATCAAATATGGGGGTAAAGTTAGTAATGGAATGCGAACGAAGTTGCGGGCTACAGCTAGTATTATTATACAAATAAATTTAACTCATAGATAATGCAGTTTTTGTAATTTATAACGGTTTCGATAGGAAAAATACGGCTGAGTGGCCATAGCGGTTCGGATGCACGAAGTTCCGATTGCAGATAAAAAAATTAAAACTCTGCCATCCGTGAATTGAGCGAACTTGGTATGGAATAGTAGGTATAGGTAGTACAGCTCGTAAAGCTTCAGCTGTGTTGACATGAATTATTATAATATTTAATAATATTAATTAATATTTAATATTGCGGTGTCCTACTCAGGGTTTCATGTATAACCAGATAATATACATTTTTAAGACCAATTGTAACACATGAAAAGCAATAAATGGTATGAGTATGAGTATGAATACGTCTTAATAGAAGTCCGGTACTTGGCGAACTTTTTGAAATAGTTTGCATGCCAATATAAAATCTTGGAAACTTCCTATAATATAATACTTACTTATTTTGACGTGTTTGGGAAATACATGTCCACATGGAATGATTTTACCATCATTGTAACCGGAATACCGGTAGTTCGGTTTCCTAAAAAATGCACACTAAAAATTTATTTTCCCTTTTATAGTGCAATACCTAGATTTTAAACAGTACATTAACAGAGGCCAGGAAATTTGATATCACTGACATCACGGAGTACTTTACGTTTTCATTAAGCGGTTTGACACGAAAAAGAAGTAAAAAACAAAAGACTTCCTGGCCTAGGTCTGGAATATTTGTTTGAAAAATCATTCCTGTCGTGTTTTTTTTAACAATTATCGACCCAGGAACCTGATCATTCGAAATTATTGAACACAATTCAACAGCAATAAATACAGTAAACCATGAAAATTATCGCAATTTATGAAATTCATTCAAAATAATTCAAAATGCGTGTATGAAAATGGAGATTTGTAAAAATGCAGTGTAGGTAAGCAAATACTCTTGACTGCTTAATCCCTTTCCCATTTCCTCTATGCCGGCGTTGCTGATGAAAACTCAATACCTATAGGTACTTACTCGTACAGTATTCCATGAAGCACTGGTATTGGTCCCTTTTAGGGTTTAGGGGTATTTGATCAGATAAACTAAGATTTATCGCCTCAAATACTCACTCCTATAATATAAAACCCTATTTGTTTTACAATCGATGATACTTTTGAACAAATTAATTTTTCAAACGATAATATAACTCAAAGTTACCAATAATATGTGTAAGCGAAGAAAAAAATGTGCGATAAGGTGTTTAATTGTACAGTACTTTGTTGTTTTTAAATAAGTTTGACTAATTCGGAAAAGCAGCTCATCTAGCTAAATATCAAGACCGCCATGCGTATTACACACGAAATAGAGAAAGACTGAAAATTCCTAAAGGGTTTTGGTTAGACACCCTAAAGCAAGGTTTGCAAATAAAAATGAAAATGTATAATAAACTTCCAATAGAGATCACTAAACACTCCACTAAAGAATTTAAGGTTGTTTTAAAAAAGTTATTTCAAAGTAACGCATATTATAGCTTGAACGAATTCATGTCCACAAAATTAAAGCACACTCATTTTCTTGACACATTATTCCTTACTAACTATAGAAATTCTATACTTATACCTATTGTAATTGTTTTATTTATTTATTTTTATTTCCATTCTCTGACGGTGTACAAGACTGTCCTAACTATTATGTTTTATTTTAAGTATTTGACCGACACTATAACTAAAACTTTAGATTTTTTATACTTTGAATTTATATTATTTTTAGAGTATATTTAATACTTTAATACAGGCGTAGGTGGAAGGACGATATCGACCACTTCCAAAAAGGATGGTATAAGGACGCCGAGGATAGGGAAAAATGGAAAGGAGGAGGGGAGGCCTTTGTCCAGCAGTAGGACAGCCTATAGGCTATTATAAAAAATAAAAAATAACAATTTAATACTGCTGTTAATGACGTATCTTGTAACGGTTTTAGTTACTATAAGATAAATAAATACAATACAATACAATTCGTATAGAATATCAAGGAATCGTAACAAAAACTTATTGCGACAGGGTTTCACAGAGAATCAAGATGTGTCCTTCACAATACAGCTGTAGAAAATAGTATACAGGGCCAACATATGTATGATCTTTTACAAAAACTACTGGACCAAATCTTTTTTTTTGTCACTAGTAATACTCATGTATGTAGTATTAATTAAATTTTAAGAATCTATCCCGTAGTTTTTGAGTAGATCCCTTTAAATAAAAAAAATTAAAGGGATTTATTAAGTACTTACGTCTTCTTTATTGAAGGGAATATTCATAAATTCCGGAGCCTACATAATCTATCATTACATTGTGTGAATCTTGAAAAAGGGCTGCTAAAGCGTAATAAATATCATAGGCATTGTAGTATTGAAAGCTCGGATCCATAACACTTATCACGGCTTTTGACGATTGTGAAAGTGAAAAATATCTGGTTGGGTTCCATTCAATTTTGTCTATGGTTTATAAAAATACTGTTGATTCAAGTGAATAAATAAAGTAATTAAATAAAATGAGTTTCTCCCGCGCTTTTGTCGCGTCCACACCAGCTTTTTTTCGTTGTCTTGCAAATTGTTTTACAGTAGTGCTTTTCAAGTAAGAACGGTGTTTTTTATTCGAAGGACGTCTACAAAATGTGATTAATGTATGGGACAATGAAGTAAAGTAAAATAAGACGCTGCAGCCCGATCCGTACTTGGCTGGATTTTGAAGAGCCATACTGCGTCCGGGACGCCTTCTTCTTTGGTTCGGATGGTGCAGAAGTGTGGAAGATTCTCCCAGATAGCATTGAAATGTGTCACACCAGCATTTTAATGAAGACTTGAAAGAGTTGTTTACATCAGACATGGCTGTATGGGCTCAGTTCCCTTTGCCTTAAAAAAAAAACAACAACAATAATTAAATAAATGTTGCTTTTTCTGCGATTTTTAGTTTTTACAGTGGTAGAGATGTAAGTAAATAAGTAATACGTATATTTCATGACTCATTCAAAAGAAAATCGCTTGCACTTTAAAGAAATCTGTAAAGTAAGTATAGTACTTACCTGATACATTTTTAAACAAGGAACTGAAATCGATATTTTATGGTACTTAAAGAAATTACATTATAAATAACGATTTTAATTATATTGGTGCTTATATATTTATCTTATATCTAAATTATCTTTAAAACATCTTCCCTTGCAACCCCTTCCAAGATACAATCCAAATTGAAAATAAATCCTTCACTTTACAAAACATTTCTTCAAAATACAGCCTATAAAGCTGTGATGTTCCCCGGTTAAGGTACGGGTCACGATCTGCCCGGGGGCGAGCGCCGAGTAAGACGGAAGAGAGAACGTTTTCTAAGCACCAACAAGGAGTGAAAAGTAGTCGGGGGTATATTATTACATAAGTACTTTTTTTTATATCTCAGTTTAAAGGCTTTGGTACACGACAAGGTGACCATGTCAGCCTCATCAGTGTCATTAACAATGGGAAAGGAAGTTCAAGTATTATTAGAGTCAGCCCGCCCTTTGAGAGCCAACTTAGCAAATAACAGTAAGTGTTTAATATTATCGGATGAGGGCCTCAAAATAATACTGAGCCTCCCAAGTACTTACACCCTTTTATTTAGGTGAAGAATACACGTTTTAAGTGTTTTTGACGCGCGCTAGTGCGGCGGTAGTCCGCCAATCGAAAAAAAACATACCTATTTGTTACCTTTTATTTTAAAAACTCTACCGATGGTATCCCCGACAGAATAAGTAATTGGAAAAAAAAGATCAATGGACTACGGTAGACATAATGTCCATTTGTTAAATTCCTGAAGTAACGCAGAAACTACGAGAAAATAATGTAACAAATATTATGTATTTCATTCGATTGGCGGCGTTAGTGTGCTACGAGCGATTCAATCCTTCTATATTGTGAACAAGTCCCGTAGTTTTTGAGTAGATCTTTAGCACATAAAAAATGTAAAGGGATTTATTAAGTACTTACGTCTTCTTTATTGAAGGTAATATTCATAAATTCTGGAGCCTACATAATCTATCATTACATTGTGTGAATCTTGAAAAAGGGCTGCTAAAAAAAGAAGTAGTTAAAGATAAGTTGAAATTACAGAAGACCGTAGTCGTAGTGTAATCTGTAGTCATGGAGCAAATAACCATGGTTCTATAACATATAGTCTGTAGTGAAGTTACCATCAAAAAAATATATTCTTCTTCTAAGTCGTATCATTGCTGGGGGTCGTGATCATTCTAAGGAATTAATCACATAGTACGACTCGCGTGGCAGATTTAATGGGGTGGTTTGCCATTGCCTTCCCCATTTCACACACTGGTTATCTCAGTGTGCAGGTTTCTTCACGATATTTTTCTTTCACCGTCAGAGCAGTCTGTAAATGTACGTAACTCTTTCGAAAAAACCGAAAAACTCATTAGTACGAGTACATGGCATTGCATGGTTTCGAACTCGGACCTTGAGTTTGGGAGTCCAACGTCCTAGCCATGATGCCACCGACGATGAAAATATAGAAAGGTTAATAAGATACGAAGTTATTAATTCGTTTGACGTAAATTCGACCAGGATTATAATAGAATTGTCAAGAGAGTGCCACTGGTAATTTTATTATAAAAAAAATAGTTCACATAAAAGTGGTGCACTTTGTTATATTTTAGGTCGAGTTTTGGCCTCGTATTCAACCGGAACAAATCATTATTCGGTAACCCATCCGGCAACTGTTTGATTTTATATGAAAACATTACCAACCAGCCCCCGACCCACGACTAATTAAGCTACAAGATTAAAATTAATTTGACGACGTGGTTACAGTGATTAAATTTTATCAGATATGGCTTCCTCGTACTTATTACATAAATTACAAATTAAATTTCTGTTAATTATTTCACATATTAAATTAAATTAACACTTTTTCTATTACAATTTCTTTCTCTTACGATCTTAAATATCTGTCCGTACTTTGAATTTCAATCCAATGCTTTTCTCGTCAACGAAGACCTCGATAGCTTCAACATCAGTTTCGTTTTTGTTAACTTCTTTTTATTTTATGTGCAATGGAAGCCTTTTATTTTCATACACTCCCGCATTTTTAAGGTTCACTTAACTTCTCGATTTCCGAGGCATACGTATCGGCTCGTGCATGCAAAAAGGGATTTTTCCACGCGGGTTCATAAATACGGGTCGCTTACAGCCCGGGGCAGATTGCAAAAGAACCGAGGCGGGACGCAAAAGACCCGCTGTCTCATTGACTTGGTTCTAGGGGGATTGATATCACGTCTATCTATCTATAGTCTGCTTTATGGACAGCTATGACAAAGTAAATTAATATTAGAGTTTTTATGTGGGGTCTCAAGAAAATTTGGGTCACTTACGACCCAGGGCTGTTTGCACTTTCCAATGAGCTCTCGCTAGCAATGTTTAGCTAGTAGGGTTATACATAGAATTACTCGGTATAGTATGGGCCTCTAAGTAAAAAAAAATGAACTAGATGAAAAATAAAGTTCTTCCATAAAAACATTTATTATTTATGAAAACGTAGAGCGAAACCTTTAGTACATTATCGCCACAGTACATTTACGACTTTTTATGTGCGATATAGGTGAGGCACTTTGAGGAAAATCCGCTTTCATGTTAGTAATAACATACAAGGAAAATACACTAACATCGAAACTGATGAAAATATAAACCGGAAAGAGGATAACAGACTTACATCTTTTCCGCACTCAACAGATATTAAGTATAAGTAGGTATTACCGTTCTAAACGTTTTTTTTATTGACCGCTAAACCCACATTTGACCCCGATCTCGTCTGATGGTAAGCGACGATGAGGTCGACGATGGAGCATGCGGGTTTAGTAAATGCCTATTCACTCTGGCCATGAAGATCCCAAGGTTGTAGGTTTCGGGAAACAGACGTCGGCAGACTGTTTCACACACGTGGTAATATGATTCGATAACACATAAGTTCGCGTAAGACATAAAATTACTTGCATTTATTTGCTAACAACACTTAAGCAGTAGTTTACACCTAGGTTTCTACAGTGATAAATCTATAATAATACTAAACTTAAAACTAAGCTAAAGGTTAAGAAGATAAAAATAAAAACTATTTTAAAATAGAATAAATAGTTTAAACCTATAATAATTTTTTTTTCTATAGGTAAGTACAAAAAATCCTACCAAAGTTATAAACAGTGAAAATACAAAATATTTGAATTTACAACTAAAGTCCTTAGGATAGCACTCAATGTGTTAATGAACTTTTAGATTTCCAAGAAAGGTTAACAAAACAATCAGTAAAGGTCGCTGCGACATTAGATATTAGCACTTGGGTTGGGCGACCCATCCGTCCTTTACAAATATTTTGACATAATTTTTTTTACAATTTTATTCCAATGTAGGTATGTACTTCAAATATTTTTTTCGTTTTTTTCACACTTGCAAACTTTTCCTATATTTTGTTTTTTGCGAACTGCCAAAAGACAGAAAAAAAGGAGTTTAGTTATCGATACTGAACACCTTTGTTTTGGCTCACCAGGGACTTTTTTATCTATTTTAGCCTAAAAATATACAAATTGTTAAAAAAAAATCCCTTATGTTACAAAGGGATTTTTTGTAACATCTGGTATATTTTTTTTAATTGGATCAAAACTCTCCTCGAAATCTACGATCTATTTTAGCCTATTTTCTGGCTACAGCTCTAAGTAGTTTACTTTTGCTACTTGTTATATCTTCTATTTCTCAGCCAAGTATTTACTTAATAACTGTTTGGCAATAAGGTGTAGACTATAAAAATTTAAGCAAAAAAAAACTAATATGGCTGTGTGGAAAAAGCGAAAACTAATGACAAACTTTGGTTTAACATGAATGTTATGGCAATGAAGCGTGCTGAGGAAAGCACTCACCTGGTTGTCTGCACGCCTGCGATCAGCAGGATCCAGGCAGCTGGGACACTTCGGCTCGATCATCTCGCGCTGTCCAGACTTATCTCGACGTTTTTGTCTACCGTACCCAAGCGGCTCTGATCACCTTCCACAGCACTTGGTGATTATTTTGAATAAAAAAGAGTTTTTCACAGGAAATCTTGTCAGAACACAAACAATAACGAATTGACACGAGATACGTGAATTTTTTTGAGGGGGCAAGCGAAAAGTTTAGGCATAACTGAGAGCAGTGTAGCCAATCGCACGGGATCTGGTGTTTCCTGCTAGGATGTTGCTAGATTAATCATATATTTTTACCAAAACTGAACAATAACCAATTTCCCTAAGTGAAATCAATCGAAATCCATTCAATTGTAGCTAGTTCGATTTCAGTTTCACTTTAATTGGATTTCATATTCAATTTATTACCTCAGTTGATTGGCTGGCGCCTCGGTTCACTTGTCTAGAAACATTTTTAATAGTTTTTTAAATTATTTTTTCTTGTTTCTATTTGAATGTAGGTACAGATTCCCTCTTTAATATGCAGAATGATAGTCGAGTCTGTCGTTTTCATGAAGTTATGCATAAAAGGACCTGTCTTCTCCAAACGTATTTCCTCCAGTTTACTTATCTTTGCTTGAGAAAATTTGAGAAGAATCAAGCTTCATAACTATTTTTGTGACAGCACAATATTCTATGAACACCACATTACGTATGATTTACTTTACGTTGTGGAGTCTTCTATAAGCCCTAAGAAAGACCCTAGAATAAACAATATAAGGCATAACTTTGGATATATATACTTAATCTTTTCTTCTATCTATAGTCGGCCATGGTTTCCTTCACTTTAGGTCTTCAGCATCCTCACTAGTATTAAAATCAATTGTTTATATCGCTAAAGCCCGTAACGGAAATACGAAAATTCTCAATTCATAAATAAACACTTTAATAAATTTGCGTAGTTTTAGTATTCCGGCCGAAAATGTATTTTTTTTATTTTTATTTTATTTTTTTATTAAATAAGGAGAGCAGACGAGCCAACGGGCCACCTGATGGTAAGTGGTCACCGTCGCCCATAGACATCTCACCTCACTGTATTAATATTAGAGGGTTTTTGATGCGCTGCTAACCTTGAGGACTAAGATGGAGTGCCTCATGTGCCGGAAATTACGCTGGCTTATATAAACGCGTAACGTCAATTTTGTCCAGTTTTCTGACCGTGCATTCGTTTTGTTAAAGGATAACCGCACACTAATTTACAGCGTTCACGTTGCAGTTGCTCCGAAACGGTTCGGTTTTCTGCGGTGAATTACATTATTATTGGACTGTTATTTGGGACATTGCTAAAACTTACTATGCTTTGTCATTGACGTCATTGTGTGATGCATCAAAAGCAAAGTAGAAGAGTCCTTTAAGAGCGACAGACCGCTAGCAATATCCCCGTGTTGCATAACAGAGAGAAGCTCTTTGAGTATGACTAGGTAAATCAGTACTAATTGTTGCAGTATTTCTAGACGACGGCGACGGTGTCAAGTATTTATTTATTTATTTGTTTATTTTATTGTTGTGTACATACTTGGTTTTATTATTTACAAATCTTCGCGCCCTGAAACTAGAAACTGGTTTGTCTGGGCGCTGCACATTCCACTCAGTTAAATTAAACACTAACCAAATATAAAAACAACTTAACACATACAAATCAAAAACATGACCGTAGGTAAAAATTGATAACGGCAGGTAGGCATCTATCACGGGAGCGCACGGCGCGGTGGCCGGCAATTGCTCTAATATTTGCAGTAATATGGTGACATCAAAGAGTATTAACCACTTGGCTTATTTATAAAAAAAACGTTGTACAGTAGACCACAAGCATGCCATATAGTATATGCCATCTGTCAAAAACCTTCGATTAAATCTCAACCTTATGCCTGCGCAATATGATACATTTCAGATTCTCAAATTTTGACGTTTTGGGTAGGTTGACCTGTGGTCGTCTGTACCTAATGGGAACCAAAGTTGTCGACATAGTTAATGGGATTAATGAGCTGTGGTGGCAAGGGGCTGGTTAAATCTGCCACAGAATCGAGAACCGGGGAGTCTAGGATGAAATAAAAAATAGTCTCCCTCAACGATAAAAATTACCTCTCCATAGACGTAGGGTAGTAGACGAATTCTTGAGTGAAGACCGCGATTAAGAAAATGTAGTGTGGGCCGCACCCCAGAACGACGTTCTATGCATGGTCGCTGGCAATGACTGGATACCCACTATCAGGGTAAATGGCTCACCTTGGGACTATTTGGGACATGAACCTTGGACAGAGAGAAATATAGGCACCTGTTGTGGAAAATACTTTACATAATATACTGTTTCACGGTATTTTTATTGTATTTTATTAATTACGACCGGTTTCGTTTACACATCTTCAGGTATTTGTTTATAATTGTTTTGATTTTATTTTAATTTAATTTTAAATTTTGAATATATGTATACGAAACCGGTCATAATTAATAAATACAATAAAAATACCGTGAAACAGTACCTATATTATTGCACTACAAGTTTCACCAAGTACCAACAACCGCAAGTATGAACCATTTGAAAATAATTTAGTTTTGACATAACTCTCTCGCCGGATAGGAAGTAAGGTAGAGTCTGTTCCCTGTATTATCTTAATGGCGCTCATAACCCGATACTTCAGCTAGGTGGGGTCAAATAACCCCGGGAACAAACAATAAAAAAAACATTCACATGTTGCTAATGTAGTTACGAGTAATTACTACCCTTGGGTACTCAAAAATTTTATTTTATTTTCTATAAACGTTATACTTAGGCTTTAAATAAATTACGGATAAGTATTTATTGTTTTTAACAGCATCGTTTGATGAGCAAGTTTCCTTGCGGCTTTTAATTTTTTGCTAATTATCTATTGTATTACTTGCCTTCATTAATTAACTTTACACTTGAGGAAATTATAGTTAATTAATAATTAATGTTTCTTTGATATTCTTACCCAGTAATTAATAAGAGCGAGGGTAAGACGGTTGCTTAGGGCGGGATTACTTATCCAATTAATGTGCTTAATTAGTTACCTAATCTTATTTGTGTGGGAAAGATAATGTAAGAAGGTTTTTAATCACTAGTCGCTTACGCTTCCTTCACTTACACCTCCCAGTATTCGTGAGAGTCAAATAATTCCCATTTTCAAAAAACAAGTAAAATAACACTACCTTTCTCAAATTGTATTACTGTTATATCATCCATCTTAGTTTGTTAATATATATTTATACCTAAAATAATAAAATTCACTTATATAACGTTTTCCATAAACCTTGCACACCTACTGCCTCTTTCTCGAAATCATTTCCTCTGCCCGAAGAGATCGCTCTTAGCGATAAGGCCGCCTCAATTGTACTTCACTATTTCCTTTTCTATCTCATATTTGTTGTTTTATATGAGCAATAAAGTGTGTTTTACTTTACTTTACCTATATTATGTATATACGTATATGGATAATACGTTGTATATACCGATAGGGGTTATTTTTAGGAAAATTTACTAGGTATATGTACCTAATAAATTTGCTGTATGCAGCAAAGTCTCTGTTAGCTGACCTCAGTGAATGGTATAGACACTCTCTCAGACCCATAAACCCAATTGTTATCATCACAAGGAAGCTAAAGCCAGCTACATATTGTCATCCATTTTAATATAAAATTATAACTGAGATTTGACCACATAATCGTGTTGTGTAGTAATCCCGCGACCAGCGCTCCATCTAGCATGTTAGGCGAGACCTGAAAACCAGCGTGTCGCTGAGGTCTCGACCATTTCATTCTACACATAGGTCAATGCGTGTTATATATATATTTTGTTTATAGGTTAAAAAATTAGAATAAAATAACAATATTGTACCTTTCAACTCATGTGTGAATGAATAAATACTCTTTTATTATTATATTATTTATTATATTATGTATTGTATTTTTAGAGATATTTATTATTTACTTTATAGTTATAGTTGTCTTTACATATTGTATTTATTTTTATTTGACGTACGCACTATGTCTACCTATAAATTATAACGCATTTTTCACTTTCGCGGGTTTGCTGGAAGAAATCTCATTTTGAGATAAGTTCACCCTTTGTACAATATCTCATTTTAAGTGTTTTTATTAAGTTTATCGTTGTACAATAAAGTGTAAATAAATAAATAAAAAATACACTTCTTTTTGATATCGACTAAACGCTTAAACTTTTAATTTTTATTTATCTGAGCTTTTTTTTTTTAAATTTAAGTACGTATAAACATGTTGTTCTATTTTATTTGTTGACGATCATTATACGTCATAATCGTAAGTTTGAATTGCAGGATGTAATACAGGATGTTTTAATACAATTTACCAAACTTTATTCATCAGTAAATTACAAATAATGTCAATTAATTAATAACTAAATAATTATAAATAAAACTCCCCCCTTGCCGCTCCCGATGCAAAGGTGCCCATAACGCTTGCGGCGTTACCGCGCTGGATCGCTATGGACAACCTTTGCACCAGGAACGACCCGGAGCGAGGGTCACAACCCCTCTCACTAAGGCGACGGCCAATCTCACCCACAAATGATTTTGCTTCAGCACTCCAGCAGCCCGTAGTCTCCACAGCAAAAGGTACAAACATGTAATACAGAATGTTTGTTTTCCTAATGACGTTGGTACTTTCACCAATTACAAGTAAATAGACACATTTTTATACTGACACCCGTTAAAAAACCAACCGCTCTGCTCTATTGTCGAAATTATGAAAGCTTATTATCACAAACGAATAAAGTTTTATTCTCCATTGTCCACAGATATTTGACAATCACTACCACTTCCACCACAACTCGGTGTCGAAGCGATCCGTGTCCCCTGCGCAAGAGCATCACGGAAAGTTAGAAGGAGACGCAAGAGTTCGGTGGGCGAAACAACAGAGAGCTCTCTCCAGGAAGAAACGGGACTTCCAGCCTTCCACAGGTAAATTGGTGATTTGTGGTGTGGTGGTAAATTGGTGGTGATTGGTGATTGTCAGAGTTGTTTAGGCCGCCCGTAGGGTTCTACTTGGCCTAACGACTGCTGCAGCAGCACTGTCGAACGACAACATCCGTGATTGATTATTTAACGTGCTCTTCGAAGAAGGAAGGGCTCAGATGAAATATGCTACTGGTGGTCAGCAACCTGGTTCTGACCACGCCCAAAGTGGCTGTACTTGCAGGATCATATGCCCGCAGCTAGGCTATGAGCCCCTCAGTTGTTCGTCGAGATCATCACTGGTTAAGTCGTCTTCTGAACAAATTGTGATGGACCAAGAAAGGACCATATGTAAACGGCTTTTTTATCACGACTCGGTACCGCGGCGCTCGGTATCCCGTACCTAAGCAATAACACCACGATACATCCTTGAGATAACAAAAGTATCGTCAATACCCTAAATAATAACTAAATTATTGAAAATCCTGAAAGAAAATTGCTCTAAAACCAAAATTCTGAATATAAGTTGTTCCCTGCTAGTTGAAACTCATTTATAATAGAGGCATACCGCACCTCCGGTATCAAATTTCTAATCTAATTCGCGTCCTGCACTACAATAAAAACTTGTATGAAAATATACCTTTGTGGACGCCACGCAAAATCCGCGTGACAGGAAAAAGTTAAACAAACAAAACAACATTCTTCCTCAGTCGAAACAAGAACTTCAGAGGTGCCCCAGTTGCCGTCACCATCGTCCGCGTCGAAACGCGATGCGGGCTCCAAGCGGGACTATCAACCAGCGAGGGTGAAGGGCCGGCCGCGGGCTGCCGACTCCAAGTTCCAGCTGAATGACCCCAAGTGGCCTCATATGTGGTATTTAGTAAGTTACTTGTTTGTGCCTTCTCTAGGTTCCCTAAGGTGGATACATCTTATGAAAAAATCTGGCATGCAGGGATGAAGGAGGAATCGTATATGCCAGTATGAGTATGCTGTTTCCCCAAAAAATTGTTCAAATCGAATCATAAAAAATTCGGATCATGATTGAGGCCAATGTGGAAGTTTTGACAGATTTCCGATTCCATTTTGAGGTATTGTTGTCGAGTACTTACATAATGTACATAATATAAATGTCTGTCATACTTAATAAGTCATAGTCCTTGTGTTAGATAAATAAAAGGTCAATACATGTCAATTCCGTGGACTAAATCACACTGTCAAGGAGAAATCCCTTACTGACTTCGCAATACTACTGTACTAAGACAGTTTGATTCAGTACTTGTTTATTTGATTTGTTCTCTGGAAAGTCTAGGGAAAGGTCAGCGACTCCTAAAGAAAGTCCATCGTCTGTGAAATATTGATTCAGTCTCAGTCAGACTAAGATTGACGGGTTGGTTAACATCTTGCAGGAATAAAGCTCACGTCTGCTAAAAGGGAGCCAGTATTATACAGTCCGTGGAGTTCTTAGAAGGGGTTTCGGGTATAATCGGTCTCTGCCTTACTCGGTACATTCGTGTATTGCTATGAATAATAGAAGTTGCAAGACCCGAGGCCCTTTCTAAAAACTGTTGATTGCAAGTAAATTACTTACAAAATAGTCCAGAATTTTTATTTTTTATTTTGTTTTATTTACTACAATCTATCAATCATTTATTTGTCAGAATACACAATCTTACAGGCCTTAAAGTAATGCACATGTCACAGTATTCAGCCTATTTAAAAGACACAAAATATTAATGTATACTATATTAATTTCATAACAAAAATCACGAACATAACGAGAATATTAGTAATGTTGTTGTAACATCCGCGTTTGCCCTCAATATCACACGATGGTAAGGATGAAGCTTCATCATCCTTACCATCATCTCTTCAGCCGAAGACGGAGCGCGTGGGCTTGCAATGCTATTTGTCGACCAACTTTAAGAAGGGTGGTTGCTAACCAGCTGGGGGCTAAGTGAGATATACGACGACGTTTTTGTTCAAATATTTACGTTGATTTTAACTGAGAGTATGTTTAATCTCTGGCGGCAGGGGGCGGGCTTGATATCTTCATGGTTTACATGTTTTGTATGCTAAAAGTGTGCAAAATTGCGTACCCTGTAGGTTCCCCAGCTAGATACACAACGGAACTCAGGTCAGACATACGGCGCGGGTCTTGACTGACACGTGATAATAAAGAAAAGAGAAATAAACCATTAATGTGGACTTTGATGGAATGCTTTACATAACTAAACTACCAATATAAGGATTATATCCATGAAGAAAAGTAGTTTAATGTTTGTACACTAGAAAAGGCAGGGGATCGCTGGATCGCAAAAGAAAAATGTTCTAGTAGAAATACACCTTAGAAGCTTAATGCAGTCAAGGCTGCAGATTGCTTTGTAGCAGAGACGAATGTAGAAAAAAAGTTTGCACGTGTGAAGTTCTTTCCACCGAGTAACCATCCTGTATGAAATTAGAAACAAACTCTATTGTAGACCTTGACGAAATATTTTACATAACTACCAATATAATAGGGATTGTTTACATGCTTGAAGAAGAGAAGTCTGAAAGACTAGCCAAGTTCTTTCCTCCGAGTATATACTAGTATGATTTAACAACAGTGTTGACAAGTTTTTGGATTCTATGTATAACACAACCAAGCCACGCCTACAACACGTTGTATCCTGAAACTAAAAATCGAGGTTTAATTAAGCCAACCAAATTTTCTGAAATTTCGAGAGGACGGTTCGACTCCATCATAAGGTCTATGAATCACCAAATACGACTTAGACGGTCAAATAAGGATTTTCAATAATAGCTATATTTTATCAGTCAACAATTTACCCTAACAACCCAATTATTGAAAGAAGATCCAATTTGCTGATTATATTCCTTGCCTCTTAAATTACTCGTCATATTCCTCAAGACTCCGTAATTTTCTCAAATAAAAGCGTAAACATTGGAGGCGTCGAATTTGAGGAAAGTATGAACTTACTCAATGAGAGCATTCATTTTCCTTCGATTGTTTGGGGATCCCAAACAATCAGATCTAATGGAATTTAAATTTTAATAAGGCCAACCACGAAATTTCTCTTATTGTTTGACAATTGGAATTCTTAATTGCTTACTAGTTATTAGTATATATATTTAGTACAGCCTTTTCCAACCTTTTTTAATTGTGGACCCTTAGGAGACCCCTAAAAAATAAAAAAACAAAATTGTAACTTTTCGGGGAGGATAAAAAAGTGCTTGAAATGATTCGATTAAATAGACACAATGCACAATGCAAGTGTTTGTGTTTCTCCAAAAGCCGTATGTCCAGATTTAGACCGTTGCGTTTTTATCTTATCTTATGATAGGGGCCGGAAATAACCCCAGCGGCACTTCGACCCTTGATGATCTTTTGTGCCTACCTCATTTTACACACTGGTCATCTCAGTGTGCAGGTTTTCTCACGATGTTTTCCTTCACCGTTAGAGGAGTCGGTAAATATACGCAAGTCATTGAAAAATACGAAAAACTCATTGGTACATGGCACTGCATGGTTTTGAACCCGGACCTCCCGTTAGGGAACCCGGTGTCCTAGCCAATGCGCCACCGACGCCCGACCTGTGCGTTTAGGTTTAGGCCTTTATGTGTCTGGAACCCTGGCCGACCCCAGGTTGGGAAACGCTGTTTTAGCAGATTGAGTTCCCAATAACACTTTTGGGAACAGAGGCCACTGAAGTAATGATTAGTGAGCTAAAGTGGCGGTGGGATGGTCAAAAGCAGAACTGATCGAAATGTTAGTCAGTATTTACCTCCAGTGGAAATCCCTAAATAGATTTGATGTGGAAGGTTTCCCAGCCAAGACTAATTATGTTGCTAATGTCAGCTCAAATAGACAAGCCGATCGAGCCGGTCGAATCTTGGCTAGATGGTCACAGATTACATAGTTATACGTAAGAGATACTTACACCACTCCTGAGGAAAACTCCAAATAACTTGACCTTGTTGATAGAGATTTTTGATAAGTCGTTAGATAGGTTGTAGTGATTGATTTTGAAAAAAAATGATAATTTATGCCGAAAAACCATTCTGATTTTGTGTAGAAACAATCGGCACTTTATCATCATCATCAGCCTATTGGAGCACTGGCCTCCCCTTGCACAAGGGGGTACGGGCCATGATCCACCGAGCGGGCCCAGTGCTGATCGATGGATTTCACACGCCTTCGGAAACTTTTAATTTCCTCAGACAAGCAGGTTTCCTCACGATGTTTCCCTTCACCGTCAGAGCTGTCGGTAAATGTACGTAAGTCTTCGAAAAATACGAAAAACTCATTGGTACATGGCACTGACCGTTTTCGAACCCGGACCTCCCGCTTGGGAGTCCGGTGCCCTAGCCACTAGGCCATCGGCACTTTACCTATTCACAAATCACACTAATGGTGGCGCTGGTGTACCCTTTTTGGCATTGTACCACACCTGATGTTTTGTACTCCATGTATTAATCTTTGTATACTTCTGTATTGTATTCTATATTCTGGTGTTTACAGCGCTAAATAAACGTTTTCTATGTATTATAGTCAACACAGTTTCGCTAAAATTAATTTTTTACCTTTCAATTTCAATTATTTTCAATTATTGGAATTTTTTATGATGTTTAATTAAAATACTTTTTCTTGTAGTGTTTTTGTAGCCAACCGATTGTCGAATCTATTCGGGCCGCCTATAGTTACTAAAGCTTCATTGAGTCTCTCTTCCAGTCTAAAGTCTTCGATAATTAAAGAGACGCTACGGAACCATCCGTGCAGAGATTATTGTCTTACTTGACCTACTTTGATTTCGGCGAACCAGAATTGAACTTTAATTTTCTTTCGAAGAGTTCATAGCTTCCGTTAAATATTGACGATCAGAAATGCGAGTTTTGTTGGATGCCGAGAGTTTCAAAGAATACCTAATTTACTCGTACTTAGAACAAGTTTTTCTCTTAAAGTTTACTTTAATCTTGACCAGAAATATAAACCCCTGGCACAGGGGTGGTATTAATTCTTCAATATTGACAAGGGCAATATTGAAGAATTAAATGAAACTATTTTCTTCATTGAGTTTCCATAACACAGATTATATACTATGCACTCGTGACAGGGTTTTTATTTTCCCAGTCAGGAAATGAAAGTTTCTATTAGGTACTTCCTCGTATATGAGTCTTAATGTACGAGTATGGAATATGGATTTAGATGAGCGTCCAGATTGCGAAAATATTGGCACTGCTATAGTTACTCGTGCTAAAAGATAACACTATTTGTCTGGTAACGAGAATGCATTTTTGTATGTATGGACTTGGGTACTTTCAAGTGTAAGCTGTATAACTCACATTCTGTTTCACAGCTTTTACCCAAGTTTTGCGTTCTCTCTTCATTCCAAGTTATTGTATCGTATTAAAAATACCCACTTATCATACAAATACATGTCGCAAATGACAGACTAAGTCCTATTTTAGGAGTAGATAATATAGTTGCTAAAATATCCTCTTCAATTTTTTTTATTTTTTCCAGAACCGTGGTGGCGGCCTAGATATGAATGTGATCCCGGCGTGGCGGGAAGGCATCACCGGCCGAGGAGTCGTGGTCACCATCCTCGACGACGGCCTTGAGACTGACCATCCAGATTTAGTTGCTAATTATGTGAGTCTTTGATTGTTTGTTAGGGTCCATATGTTTTAAGGAGTGCGCTACGCAGGCCAAGTTTCAAAACACCGGCCCTATATTACCTATATGAAGTTGTAACGATGTCGACTTCATCGTCCATATCAACCTCCTTGCCATCAATTTCAACCTCATTGTTAGCGTTTATCTCACCTCATTTCGTGTTGGCATTTTCATTTCTTCATCTATATTTTCAAAATTCAAATCATATTCCCATTCCATTTCTAAATTCCATTATTCCATTAGTTTCATTGTTTTTAATCACTCTCTCTGTATTTTTGTCCTGACGTATGTCCGTTTATAAAATTGTCTCCTACTACTACCTATTTGCTACTATTGTGTTGTTCTATTCCTGATAAATATAATATCTACTATTACCAAGTTTCATCTATAACTTCATCTGCACACTGTCCTAGAACCCTGCTAGCCGGCACTTAGAGGGCAGATTGTAGTAAGATACCAGTTAGTACCAAGTAATAACTGGTATCAGATTTGAAAGAAGAATTAATAAATTGATTTACTATATACAGGGTGTAACATTAAGAACGGTCAGTATGGGAAAGTCTGAAACTATAAGACATACGAAGATCTGTTCTTAGGAACCATGTCATCAATTGTAGTAACAAGAAAATCTGTATTCATACATTTTTTTTAAAACCTGTACTCAGCCTGGGAATCGAACCCGGTTGTTTTGAAAAAAAATCCAACACTATTTCTATTTAGATAGCGATTGTGTAGGTCTTAAGGAATAAATGTTAGTATGAAACGTGATGTGAAGCAGCCATAGAGACAATTTTAACGCAAATTCACCACCTGAAGATACAAAATTCAATAGTAAGATCGTTACCTAAACGAGTTGAATGTTGTATTTTACAAAATGGTAGTCATTTCGAACACCTACTAAAATAAATTAAAAGATATGGAAACAATGCGTTTTATTAATTTTAAACATCACGTTTCATACTAACATTTATTCCTTAAGACCTACACAATCGATATCTAAATAGAAATAGTGTTGGGTTTTTTTTCAAAACAACCGGGTTCGATTCCCAGGCTGAGTACAGGTTTTTTTTAAATGTATGAATACAGTTTTTCTTGTTACTAAAATTGATGACATGGTTCCTAAGAACAGATG
Organism: Hofmannophila pseudospretella; assembly: GCA_947369225.1. NCBI lineage: Eukaryota > Metazoa > Arthropoda > Insecta > Lepidoptera > Oecophoridae > Hofmannophila > Hofmannophila pseudospretella. The sequence continues at coordinate 5,940,724 of OX376325.1, forward strand.
TTCGTATGTCTTATAGTTTCAGACTTTCCCATACTGACCGTTCTTAATGTTACACCCTGTATATGTATAGCATAACTGTCACGTCCTTAATCCCCGAGGAGGTAGACAGAGGAACCACCTTCATCATTGGTAGTTCTCATTTAGTAAAGTGATGTTTGTATTGTAAGGTCATGGTGAGAAATGACATTACTAAATTCATGAAGGTGGTCCATGGGTGAGGGTAATTTAATTTTTATTTCATCCATTAGGGTCGGTGACTGTACAAACTGTGACCCTTACGGTCCCGTTTGCTCGTCTGCTCTTTTTAACAAAAAAACTTAGAAAAAATAAAATTCAATTTCTCATGTTCCCCGCAAACTTTATTTGGGGACGTGTTTGGACATTGATTTAGTGCTCTCAACTTACAGACGGGACAGTTTGCTTGGGTACGAAACATCGTAGAACAACGTTGTTCTAACTATTATTTATTCTGTGGTTTAACTGTCAAGGCTAGCATATACTAAGTCTATTGTATCATTAGTTGCAAATATTTTGAATGGTAATGAAATAATCGTCTAACTCATACGTAAATTTTCCATACAACAATTCGACATCGATATACATTGATACTTTGATAAGCATTTTCTGTAGGTAAAGAAAACGTAGAAACATGTCAGTGTAAAGCGAAGTGAAAATACTTATTCTCGACATGTTTATAAGAAAAAAAATATGTTTTGTTTTGTAATAGTTGTTGCTGTAACCTTATATGTACACATTTTATAATTTTACTGAAAAATTAAACGTATTTTACTCTGTAGACGTAGACGTAGACGCGAGGGACACAAAGCTCTTTAGTCTCATTGTTTGCCTTTTGTAGACGGAACCGACGAAATCGAAAAGGAAATGTCTTTTCGTTAATTGAACAAAGCCTATTAATTAATCAAATACATATGTTGTAAGTATCTGTTCGTTTATGCTCTTAGAAGTCAATTCAAAGCCCATAAAGAGCTATAAATGTGTAATTCGTGATCTACGAGTAGGTATACCACAGACATTGAGGTGAATGTTTGCGGTAACTTTGATGGCACATAAACGCTGACGCATTAGCGACTAATGGATCCAAACCAGAGCGTCAGCGTCTATATCAGTGACGGAAAATGGCAGTAAAATCGAAACGGGAACAAGTGACCAGTTGAGTCTAAAACGCAAAGCGACAGCGTAAACTGCGAATGTTCACAAGAACACGAGCTAAAGTTGTTTCAAAAATTACTCCTACAGTACAGAGATCTCTGGAGGGATTACAAAGGCTCTCTTATTTTTATTTATCGCATGGCAATAGCATACATGTCACACTGCATTTGTCACAAGTTTTTATAGTGTCTCAAATAATCAGCTGCTTTGCTCTTGAGCTCCTTGAAGTCAAAGGAAATGCCATCTGCAAAGTAGATACAGATCTTTATCGCTAAAACTGGAAAGTTTTTTTCAAAAGATTTGGTCCAGGACCTACTGAACTATTTAGAATATTTTTTGGGATAATATGAAATCTCCTTACAATTAGGATTTAGTAGGTACTTAAATTAGCAGAATCCGTGATCAACCCAATAAAAGATATGAATCTTATTGGACTACGAGTATTAAAACTTAAGGAGCCTACAGTCGCCAATTGAACGTTTTTTTGTCAAGCTCTAGCGACGACACAGCTTGATCCTAATATCCTTCCATTTCCATATCCTTGAATATTTTGCACATATGTACTTCAAATCTCTATCAAGGTCTATGTTAGAACAATTTTTGTTCAATTATTGTTGTTCAGCTAAAAAGCTCCTCACAGCAATAGATAAGTACAACTTTACAATTATTGCGTGTTTGTGTTTCGACGTCAATTTAATGTATTTATATTAAACTAAATAAGATCCGAGTTTGACCAACTTATTTTTATTTTAATTATTCTCAGAAATATTTGAAATTACCCGAAAAGCGCCTGATGATTTATTAATACCAATTTCACCAAGGACATGATTTGTTTGAAAAAGCTTTCGGTCAAAAATTCTGGAAAAAATATATTTCATGAATTTCTGTATACATGTAGACTGTATATATGTAGACTAAAACAAGAAAAAAATATGAAACGTTTAATGGTAAGCTTCCGAGTAAAATGGATCTATCTTCCGATTCCGATCGATCTGAATTCCGTGAAAATTCAGTTTCCATACTTAATGTATGGAGAAAAAAATAAAAGTACCCCAATCTCGGCAAAAAATATATTAAAGAACTAAAAAATGGAAAGAGTTCAAATCCGTAAACTTCTAGACGCTGAAGGTCAAACCCTGAAGGTCATTGGCGACTGTATAAGCCTTAACTTAAGAATTTGTGAGAAATCCATTTTTCATTCAAGGAAATCAGGGGAAAATCAAATTAGGTTGGTATTAAACGCGAGATTTCAGCAAGTCATCTTTATTATTAGTTTTTATCTAGTTTTTAGGGGTTACCCGAATTACAAAGTCACGTCGTCGTGCTGTACTTTACACGCTAAAACTTTCTTAAAATGGTTTAGGAATGGGTTCTGTATGTACCCAATATATAGGATCAACTCACAACTCTGAAATAAGGTGACATCTTTAATGTTGCGTTTCCAGTTACGCGAAAGGGAAGCTTTTGTGGAAGATGAAACGAGATGAAAATCAAATTCGTATACAAGTATTAAGGGATATGTATGATATGATCCTAGCATATAAAGAACACCATCCTATTATATATAGGATTAGATTCCTAGAGTTTAAGCTGTGCTAAGCTCAGTCGATCATTCACCAGTCATATAATCGAAATGGGAACAGAACAGTGATTTCGAAGTTTGTTACTCAGCAATGCGATTTCTATAGAAACAAAGGCTAGGTCTATATATGTTTGATTAAATGAGTGATTTATTTGAAACGTCACATAAAACATAACCGAAATCTGTTTATTTTAAATTTCAAATTCAGTTTTCTGAATTGCTATAATATTTTCTTACTAGAATTTGCAATATTTGTTTAAACTGAATTTACTGGACTTTTTGGGCACCGGTACTATAATTTTCTTCCATTCCGTGATCAAGAAATAAGGCCAGATAAAAAATAACGGATATTCTTTTCAAAATTATCGATTAAATAGATGTGCAAGATTACAAAATCATTAAAAAAATTACAAATAGCCGATAACAACAGTAAATTTGAAACCTATGATATATTTAGTTCCATTCCGTTACCATCATGTAAATATTACTATATATTTTCTTTGGTAGCAAATGTAGTATGTAGATGTAGTCTAAAGATGCAAATTTTTTTTAAAGCAATAACATCGTTCCAAAATTTAAAAATATATCAGTTAATGTTTCTTTCTTATTTATGGAAATAAAAAACATTTTGTTAAATTTTTTATAGGACAGTGTAGCGACAGTTTATCAGTTTTTTTTACATTTTTCAAGCTGTATTTTGATAGGTACCTACTAGGTACCTTGCTAATATTTAATTATAAAATTTAGTTCTAAAAGTATGTAAATAGGTGAATCTACTAAAACTTTAGATCCTTGGCCTTTGAGTGATTATGAGTGATTTTTTTGAAACGTGCACATACTAATACCGTTTTTAGCATTACCCACGACTGTGATGACAATTTTAAAACTAGTTAGCATAGTTATGGTTTCAAACTATTTATTTTTAGCAAACAACTATTTTATTTTATTTTGCAAAAAAAATATAGATATTGCTGAAAGATTCATTTTTATTTTATAATTGCGAAAATTGACTGGAGAATTTTTATATTAATGAAATTCAAACTAGTAAAAGTACTAGTTTGAATTTCATTAATATAAAAATTCTCCAGTCAATTTTCGCAATTATAAAAAAAATGTCATAAAAATAACACTCGGGCATGGGACGTGAGAAAAATCGTTACTTTCTTGTAAAGAAATAATTGTTAAACTTAATCTCTCAGCAATAACTATGTTTTTTTGCAAAATAAAATAAATTAGTTGTTTGCTAAAATTAAATAGTTTAAAACCATAACTATGCTAACTAGTTTTAAAATTGTCATCACAGTCGTGGGTAATGCTAAAAACGCTATTAGTATGTGCACGTTTCAAAAAAATCACTCATAATTATATAAAGTATAAGTTAGCTCTCAAAGTGAGGGCTGACTCTAATAATACTTGAGCTTCCCTTTCCCTTTTCTTAGTGACCCTAACGAGGCTGACATGGTCACCTTGTCGTGTACCAAAGCCTCTAAACTGAATGAATGAATGAATGAATACTCTTTATTGCACAAAATTAGTGTGATACAATCAATGCGTACAAAACGATTAATACAATCTAGGCGGTCTTATCGCTAAAAGCGATCTCTTCCAGACAACCTTCTGGTGGAGTAATTTTGGTGGAAAAAGGTAGGTAACTGAGATATATTTAAAAAAAAAAAAGAAAATGACGTAAGTATTATCTTACTTATTATAGCATTTTAGGTAAGTACTTTGCTTATTTATATTTTGCAAACCTTCGAATTAAATAGAACCGGACAAAGAAAATAATTGTACCTAATATCTGAAAGATTTCATTAATTCAAAATGTAATGGTGGAGGGACAATGAAATAAAATCACACAATTCATGAAATAAAATTATGTCAATTTCTTTTTTGTTCTTTGAATCTAAATTAAAATAAAGTACTTATTTGAAATTGAGATTTTTTTTAATATTTCAGATATTCTTTACGCTCCTCTCAAAGTAGGAGGTACATATTATGTGCAATATATCTTTGATGATGTGTTTCCTTGTCCTATCAGAGAGTTTACATCTTTTTGAAAGCAGCTTGCATTTCAAATTACTCGTACACGATTCACGTTGCCCGTATAGCTTTAATTTTCACAGTTGGTGTACGGAAAAATGGGTAATTGGGTCGTCTATACAGCCCGATTATGTGCCGGCTTGTTTTGAAACAATGGCCTTTCATCTCTTAATTAAGCTTAATCTTTCCTTTAATTTTACATGGCATTAGGCAATAGAGCTATTACTTTGACGAGAGGGGTTTTTAATCATCTTAATGTGGGTATTCTTATATGAGGACGGGTCCATATAGAATTTCTAATAAATAATTCTACTTCCTTCGATGCTCTCGCGCCGCGTGGCAGAGGTTGTAGGAGGTTGTCTAAGTGGGAGGTCAGGACTATCAACCCCCCACCCCCCAATACGCCCTTGTTTTAAATATAAATGAGGCTAACATTGCTTCAAGGGTTAATCCGCGGAAAGAATGATAATAACATATTCATGTTGTAAGATAGACACATTTTCCATTTGAACGATCGACCTATTTGGGCGCGCTCCAAGCTACAAATCACTTTCGCGAACAGAAACCTACTAAGCTTGAAGGCTAAGGCTAACATTCTTATTAGAACTTCAATAAGTTTTTGGTGGGAAATATTATTCTGTTAAAAGATGTAATATTTTTCGGCGTAGAGTTGCCATGGGGGCCGGAGGGGAATTTCCCTATCACTACGCGTGTGTTTCTTAAGCGTGTAGTACGAAGCGACTCACCCGAGTAACCTTGCTGGTGGTAGGATCCCTTTAGTGTATTTACCAGCACATGAGGCACTCCATCTATGTCCTCAAGATTAACAGCGCATTGAAAACTAATAACATTGGTAGGTGAGATGTCTATGGGCCACGGCGACCACTTACCATAAGTCTGCTCTCCTTATACAATAAAAAAATCGCGGCTTTAGTCAGACTGAAATTAAAATAAACCGATTAAGTGCGATTCGGACTAGCGCAGCGAGGGTTCTGCTCTCAAAAGATATATTCTTCGTTTAAAAAAAAAATATTTTAATTTTTTTTTCTCAAAAATCATAAATATTTCGACTTCGGTTTATTTTTCCCAGAATATACATAACAGAAGGATCAGTTCTCGTTTAAATATATATATATATATATATCGCCTCGATCACGGATATAAAAATGTTGTAGCTTTTTAAGGAAAATAAATTTATTTATTTTTTTATATATATATATATATATATATATATATATTAATTTCTCAAAAATTAAAAATTTTTGATTTTTCGTTTTATTTTTCCTGTAAAATATAGAAGATTATCTATAAGTTTGAATTATTACAGATTTTCGGCTTGCAAACTATGGAGATAAGGGGGAGGTAATGGTCATTTTCCGCACATTTTTGGCCATATCCCAAAAAATATAGTTCATAAAATAATATAAAAAATAATTTTGTAATGTGCAAATAAAACGCTTTCATATGACAACCCACTTGCCTCAGTTGCCCACTTTCAGATTTCAACCTCCCATTTCGGACCCCATTTTTCATAAGAATAAAATGATTTCCAAATTTATTTTTCTTGCGATAGATGCGGGCAAGCAAGTCCTATAATTGTGCCAAATTTCAAGTCGATAGCACTGGTAGTTCCTGAGATAAACAGCTGTGACATACAGACGGACGGACGGACATCGAAGTCTCACCATAACGGTTCCTTTTTTACCATTTTGTTACGGAACCCTAAAAATAAGGAAAAGGAAAAGTGTTTACTTAGCCATTAAGGTACTTTCATCGGTTTATCGGGTTCACGCTTGGACAATTTCGAGACTGATTGGAAGCTGTGCACAATCACGTGTACAAATACAAATACCAAAACTTCGTTAGTCAACTGTCGACGACGGTTTTTATTTGTATTTACCAATTACCATTGGTTGCGGCTTTATTGTAATAACATCGTCGTATTCTTTATTGTAATAACATCGTCGTATTCTTTATTGTAATAACATCGTCGTATTCTTTATTGTAATAACATCGTCGTATTCTTTATTGTAATAACATCGTCGTATTCTTTATTGTAATAGCATCGTCGTATTCTTTATTGTAATAACATCGTCGTATTCTTTATTGTAATAACATCGTCGTATTCTTTATTGTAATAACATTGTCGTATTCTGTTATTTTTTTCTGTCTATTTCAATAAGTTTCTTTAATTACGAATATGTTCTTTTTTTCTGTCTATTTGAATAAGTTTCTTTAATTACGAGTATGTTCACCTTCATCATCATCCTCATCAGCCCATGTCGCCCCACTGCAGGGTATAAACCTCCTCTCCTTTGTGCCACCCTATACGATCATGTGCAAGTCGCATCCAGGTCTTCGATGCGACTTTGGTGATGTCATCCGCAAAGATTCTTCGCACCCTCTGCCCCACCGTTACCGTGGCCGCTGCTGTGACCAGGGATAGTGGAGCTGCTGGGGACTGAGGGCCTTTGGTTTTCTGTGCTTTTTATGTTTCACGTATTTGGGTTTTTTGCTTAAAGAGAGGGTTAATAGCCTTAAAACGCTGGCCAGTGCTTCGTGGCGAGTTTTGGTGGCTACTAGGTGAAGAATAGTATCCACAAGATCCCTTAGTCGCCTCGTACGACGGGAAGAGTTGGGGTTGTGCTTTTCATTTTGGCCGGCAACACACACTGCACCTTATTTACTTACGACACATCACCTTACTTAGGTTATATTTTAACATTTTCAACTTATGTAGGTTTAATTCATGTCGCGACATGCATGCGATTAACTAAACCACGGTTAATTGTAACCGAAACCACAATTAATTTGTGGTTGACCTTATGCCGTGCCGTCACCATTCGATCTTCTTATCATCACATTTATTAAGTTTCATAAATTTATGGATTATCAAATAAAAATTATCTGATAAAAGCCTTATAGGCTTAACCTATTTACCATTTATAATCTTCATGAAGTCATATTTATTACTAAAAGCTCTTTTTTACGCTAAGTTATGGATTAACAAAGTTAATTCCGAGAAAAAACCTTTGACTAACTTTTAACATATATTTTATTTTTATATCCAACATAACTAGATTAGACTTGGATAATCTAGACGCGACGATTTTTACGAAATGTCCCTTATTCTGTTTTTTGTTTCAACAGGATCCAATGGCGTCGTACGACGTCAACTCCCACGATTCCGACCCCCAACCTCGGTACGACATGATCGACTCCAACCGTCACGGCACAAGGTGTGCCGGAGAGGTCGCTGCCACTGCTAACAACTCTTTGTGTGCTGTTGGAGTCGCGTTTGGTGCCAGTGTTGGAGGTAAGATGTTGTGACGTCACTTAGCGTAAGATATTGTGACGTCACTTGACATGAACTCTAGCAAATAACACGTTTTAACTGCCCTCAGACAACCTGATGTAGAATTAGCGGCCTATGATTCATAGATCATGTGTGATCGTTCGTATATATTATATTATATAAGTTACTGATTAAGTTGACTAGAAAATAATTGCTAAGTTCTGACTAAACTATTGTTGCGGCAAACTATTATTTCAGTCTGTGACTACGTTAACCAGATACATAGTTACGATTCACTAAGTCTAAAGTCGAGGATCTCGTGACGTCATAATGGCATACACCATCACCGTGGAATTGAACGTGTGGAATGCCCATAGAACTTTAATAAAGTTGAAACCAGTCATAAGTACGTAGGTTTATGGTGACTAATTTGGAATGAAACTGCGTCATGTTTAGGTACTTTTATGATTTTATTATTCAGTAACACAGACATAACCTTCCGAAATAACGAATGAAAAAAGAAATAACACGAAAAGTTCATCATAAAGTATCCAAGTTTACAGTAAGAGCACTGTAGACGTCTTTGTTACGTCATAACTTTTTATGTAATACCTTTTTTTTCGAATATAAGTGGAAAAAAGAAAAAAGATGTGTGGATATAATATCCAGCACTTTTCTTAATGCGATGGAAATATCACACCTTTGTTTTAATGGTGGTCTTTGCTATTAAAGGTATTTTCAACTCGTCATCTTCGTACGAGTATTTACCATTTGCAAAAAAGTGCAAACTACTATGAACTCCTGCAATGCTATTTGATTAAGATTTTATTAACGATCAGGAATTCTTTTAAAACTAGTACGAATTAAGAAAGTCACTTTTGGCAAGAATTTTGCGGCCAATCTGGAATAAGTAATAAATAGTTCTTCAGGTGGCAAAGTTGTAGGTTACTTGGAAATTGTATGGAGAAATAAGCGTAAAGTTACTACTTTAATTAAAAAATAAGTGCTCTAATTCGTTTGGGTGCAAAACGCTCTTAAAAGAAAATAGGGTACACAATGAACCATATCATAACAGAACATACCATAACAGAAGTAGAGTAGGTATATACATTATTTACTCACCTAGTCTATACGAACACTTAAGGCAAAAGCCACATGGTGCAGCGCTTAGCTGCTAAGTTATTATCGCTTCATGTACAAGTATAGCTAACGCGTTTCTAAGTACGTGTATAAGCGTTACCTAAGTTATACCTAAGTAATAAAATGTTACTACACCAAACCGATAATTTACTTTAGGTAAAGGGAAACCGGCTAACGATACGTCCTTGCTCCCAAATACTTCAGCCCTTCTACACTAAACTTATTCCCTATATTTTCATCTCTAGGAGTACGCATGTTGGATGGAGACGTGACAGATGCTGTAGAAGCGAGATCCCTCAGCTTGAACCCTCAACACGTGGACATCTACAGCGCGTCATGGGGGCCCGACGATGACGGGAAGACCGTCGACGGGCCTGGGGAGCTAGCCACTAGGGCGTTCATCGAAGGCGTTACTAAGGTATACTAAATTTACAATAGAGCTTCTAGAGCTATAGCGTGTAATCTATTACAATATATAACTTCAACACTCTTGAACCCATAATAATACACATGATATAAGTACAAAAACATTTTTTCTAGTTTGAATTTCGTTCCGATGTGGTAATAAGTGATTTGGAATCGGAACAACTTGAATTTATTTAATGCGTAAAACATTTTTCACCGATAAATCTGTGACTTCTTTGACTGGTCGGAAAAGGTAGCGTGGACTTACAAATTGAAGCACGTAATGATTTAGCGATAAAACATCGACAATGGCTTAAACTCTAAGGGAAAGAGATTCCGGCGCAAGCGTTGCCAGATCGAATCCACCTTTGGGCCATTGTAGAACAGGCAATATAACCTTGATTGAGTGGTTAATAAAGAATATTGGTAAACTGTAAACATTACCAATGTTATAAATTTAAAAAAAGGCGACTTAGCACATGCAATTTACCCTAGTTGCAGCGGTTAATAAAGGATATTGGTAATGTTAAACATTACCAATGTTTTTAAATGAAAGAGTAGACGGTTTGTGATCGTTATACGTACATTGCCAACAATTAATGTTAACTAATAAACCTACCGTCAAAAGATTACAAGACGCAATGGTTAAATGACATTTGGTAGTTTCAATTATCGTAATTGGGGGTTGACGCACTATAGATAAGATTTATTCGGATCCATCTCGATTCTGAAAAAAGAACAAAAGAATTGAGTAATAGAAGAATAAGGAAAGAAATAAGAACTGGTTAAAAAGTTGATAACGAAAAATCTTGAAGGAAGCCATTTCAAGAATAAAGTTTTTCGCCTTTCATAATGGAAACAGCAAGTTTTCATGCACAGCATTACAAGTTTATATTATTTTTTCTGTAATTTCTCTAGTTGTAATCTATTGTGTTTACCTTAAAAATAAAATAAAAGCTGCCTAACAGCTAACCCACCCACAGACAGTAATTATTCCGACAATGTTTTCAACACAACTCACATTTGTATTTACCTCACTCCCACTGCAGACATTGCACATTGTGTCGACAGCTCGTCCAAATGTGTTTTGTTACTCTGAACCATGTGTCATGAATTCGACATGGTTATTCAGCTACTAGTTCAGCTACAGTCCGCCTGTTACCGTCATAGTTTGACGCTTATTTTGTATTCGTTTGTGGTGAAAAAAGCAATACCTACAGTAGAGCGAATCGTTTTGCATGTTACACTAGGCAAATACAAAGGGGTTTGTTCGATTATTGTGTAAAGTAGAGTGACTTAACGATAATAACATTTGAAATAACTCTAAATAAGAATCAAAAGTCACATCAAATTAATATGTTATTATTGTAAGTAAGTATGTATATAATAGTACATTTTTACAACGTAATTTTTTTTACTCTACCACCGCTTCGTAAGGTGCTATAGCTGAAAGGAAAGAAGCGGCGCTAGAAACTTTCAGCAGCACATCTTTTGAAATAAATATAAATTAGAAACCCCCGACATACCATTGTGGGGATCCGCTTAGTTTTTCCTGGTCATCGTCAGGTCCTCAAGGTTCCAGATGTGGGAAGGTAACCATGGACATAAACATTTGAGCTCTAACTCGAAGCACCTAACTGTTAGCGTTCCAGAGATTTCATCATACTCGAACATCCCAAAATACTCCAAGATCTTATAACCCTGATCAATTTTTCATCTGACATGGCTAAGAACATTTAGTAGGTTAGACCTGCGACGGCTGTAGGCGGGGGGACGCTCCGGGCTACGCCCTACGCGGAACTCGGCTTTCGGCCTCGCCATGGCTATCTTAAAATGCCTAGCTCCACATCATTTTCATTTATTTTTTGGCCGCCATGCTATTATTTATATTTATTATTATATATTTTTTCTCTTGAAATGTCTCAGGATTCCCTACAACTTTAGTTCGAGAAGACCCCATCTAACTATTATAGTTTAGGCGGGCTGATAATCTTCCAATTCTTCCAGTTTCATATTGTGAATTTGAAGTTCACTTACTTTTTCCTAATCATAATCAGATCCTGAAGGTTTCAGATGTCGGAGACGCACCATGAACCTAAACATTTAACATGAACCTTAATAGAAAATAAAATAAAAAATTGATTAGTAAATAACATAGACAAATTAATGATTGACTAAATATGATTGAATTGATGTAATTATGATGACTCAATCATCATCATCATCAGCAGCCTATTAATGTCCCCACTGTCGGGGCACAGGCCTCCCCTTGCACAAGGGGGTTATGACTCAATAAATTGATTAAATTTAAAATAATAATTATAGTAGGTACTTGTAACATAAATTGTATCAAAAGTAGCAAAGCCCGACGTGACGTGCCAAGTTCAAAGAAAAATAAATTAGATAAAGTGGTTGAATTTTATTTCAGCGAATAAATAATGTAAAAAAAATTAACCACTTTTCTACATTATGTAAGTAAGTAAGTACTTACGCATTGCTAATGCTTAATAAATATTTTTTTTAGAAAAGCATTGAATTTTATTGGATTTTATTGAAACAGGCTTTGAAATTATTTATTACTAAACCGGATTGGACGCAATCAAATTAAAGTCCACTTGGTTCCATTAACTCCCAGTTGAGTTGATTTTATGAAAGCATCATTTTTATTGTCGCTCAATTGAAAGGGGAAATTAATTTTTAAGGGAAATCATTTACTTTTATGTAATAAATGTCGACAATCTGTTTGGAGTGTTTTGGAATATGGTTTTTTTTTTATTTACTTCTAATTCCGCATTTGACCTCGATCTCGCCTGATGGTAAGCGACGATGAGGTCGACGATGGAGCATGCGGGTCCAGTAAATGCCTATTCACTCTGGCCTTGAAGATCCCAAGGTTGTAGGTTTCGGGAAATACAGACGCCGGCAGGCTGTTCCATTCCTTAGCCGTTCGCATAATGAATGAAGAAGCAAATCGCTTCGTACGAACAGATGGGATATCAACAACATAAGGATGGAACCCCTCCCCGCGCCTGGTAGTCCGAAGGCGGAATGGAGGTGCTGGAATTAGGTCGTGCAATTCCGATGCGCACTCTCCGAAATGTATCCTATAAAATACCGATAGACAGGCAACCTTGCGCCGATGTTCCAGACTTTGCAGTCTAGCTTCCACCAGCGATTCGTCACCTATAAGGCGCTTATGGTTTATGTATAGCTCGTGTAATGTAAATAATAAATGTGTAGTTCGTATTTTCTCTCTTGTTCGGCACTGACATGACTATTCGTGCTCCGAATGAAGCGTCATTAGAAAATCGTCAACATACACCATTGTTGAAACATAGGCCTCCCCTTGCACGGGCGCTTTGGCTGTAGTCCACCGAGCAGGATTTGTAGCACATTTGTGAATTCGTTGTCTTTAGTCAATTTTACGGCCTAAGTCTGCGAGGGGTGGACATTATTTCGTCAAGATACGATATTTTCCTTCTTCGTAGAATTAAAAGTCAAAAATAACTGAGTTATTACTATCTCTTTTCTTTGCACTGTTACGACTCATACAAATTATTTTATACATTCATGTCATACCTGTGCAATATTTATTAGTTCAATCATATTAAAATAATACACTTTTAATTAGAACCTTTGATTTTTAATATTTGTATGAAACCTTCGAGTGCATAAAAAAGCCTTTTTATAAAATACACTGGATCGCAAAAATAACGGGTCGGTTATAAAAATCGCAATATAGGATTTTGTATGGAACAATTTGTCCTTAACAAAACGGCCTCCCCTCAGACCACCATCTTGAATTTTTTTAAACTCAAAATGTTCTGGCAAACTACATCGTATATTCTGTCAGATCACACCACTCTCGATTTCTTAGCGCATGCGCAACTGGGAGATCAATTCGGGTCTAGAAAGACCGAAAATTTTGTAAATTGTATTAAGTTTTTGAATTGGCGACAGTATTACATGATTGACCTGATGATAACAAAATTTTAGTAAAATATTGCACGAATACGACAGGACTGTGTAAAAAGACAAAATTAAAAATGTTGAAAAAACCCACGGCGGATAAACATTAAGCTGTAAAAAAGTAATGATATAAAAACGTTATACTTTAATTTAAAAAACATGCTTAAAAAGGATAAAATGATAATAAAAAATATCTTTTTTTTATACGGATGATAGCGCACCGAGAGTTGAGGCGAACAACACGAACATATGTAGAAATAAATGAAAATAGTTCACTGCCTACCTATTTATGTCAAATTATTTTCATGACATCAGTCACGACACCAGGTGCCAGACTTTCTTATAAAATCTCTTAAGTATTAAAGGTTTCTGGTTGTTGAAAGTAGTCTTCTTACCTTCTCCGTGCCGTAGTGAGTAAAAATGACTAGTATGGAAATCGAATCGTAACTAGACATACGATATGGTGTCAGTTAACGAATCAAAACTCTATTGCAATAGCAACCGCAGGTGCAACAACTCAAACACTTCCATCCTTGTTAATAGCCGCGTAAAAAATTATAAAGCGTGTTCATAATTTTTTACGGCCTCGACTTCACGCCGAGTTTGTACATAATATAGCGGGGGTTAATGAAAAGTCACATCGGGCAGCTACGTTAAATTCGCAACTTTAATTCTGATGCTGTTTTCGTTTACATTCAATACTGAACCTTGTTCCGTGCTGTTTAGAACCACATTGGGTGTGATAGTGTCGGGATTTTGTAAACTGAGTTAGTGAAGGGTGCAGTAACCAGGCGACTCTTGCCTCGTGTAATTTCTTTAATGACGCAATTACTTCCGCCCCGCTATTTCCTGTATGGTCAAGTGTTCTCAGCGTAAAATCTACATAGTTTCGCTTTTTAAAGCTAAAAGGCGTTTGAGAGCTCTTGTTTACCATGTTTTTAGTTTCAGCATACGCCTTTTTCATTTCGTGTTCTAAATGAAAGAATGCATTGTTTTGTGTTCTACCCAGGTTCTACCTTGTATTTACGTCCTGCTTGTTACGTTTGTATGGGAATTACTAAGTGATGAACCCAACAGAACTCATGAGATGTTTACAGTGCGTGAATTTTTAGAAAGGGCTTCGGGTCTTCAGACTTCGGTTATTGATAGCGATACGCGAATGTACTAATACTGTAGTAAGACAGAGACAGAAACGGATTTTGCCCGATACCCGAAACCCCATCTAAGAGCTCTCAGACTGTACTAGTCCAGAAAATGTTTGTTTGTGTAGTTAGGCTAGGTAATACGATTACTTTATTTTTGAATTAGTTGGCCGGTTACTTTGGTAATCGTCTGCGCCTAAATTACACATTTTTCCATTAAATATTTTTCCTTACCTATAGGTACTTTTTTTATTTCGCTTGAATTTCACGAAATAATTTCCCTCAGGGTCGCAACGGAAAAGGCTCGATCTTCGTCTGGGCGTCAGGCAACGGCGGTCGGGAGCAGGACAACTGCAACTGCGATGGCTACACCAACTCCATTTGGACCCTCTCTATATCCTCGGCCACGGAGAGGGGGGAGGTGCCCTGGTACTCCGAGATGTGCAGTTCTACGCTTGCAGCCACGTACAGTAGTGGCGCCATCAATGAGAAACAAGTGAGAATTTATTAAACCTGAATCTAATAACTCTATATTAAAATATAATTAAACCCCCGACTTCTTACTATATCTTTCTCAGGTCCTCAAGATTCCATGTATTTACGTAATTTCCAAAGAGCTTTTTTAACGTAAGGTACCATAATTACCGCTAGGAAAAGCGGCTGTCATAATATATATATATATATATATATATATATATATATATATATATATATATAGTTTCTTAGCGACCAAATGAAAGTCGCCGTAAACATTGTAAATCCTTCTTCTTACTAACATCGAAAATGGTTCAGATCTTGGAAACTACGGAACCAATTTTTATCAGTCAGAACCATCTCGACAAAACACTCTTTCAAATAAAAGAAACCGCATCCAAATCGGACCACTGGTTATTAAGTTATGATGCCACAGACAATCGTGTCAAACTTATAACACCCCTTAAAATGTATGACGTCATCAGCCAAACCGAACAATGAAATGAGATCTTGTGATGGAGCCTTCTAGGAATCTTCTAGCCTCTAAACCACATATTGTAGCTTTACGGAAAACAGATGTGACACCTTTTCAATCCTAAAGGAATTATTTCTAATTTTCTATCGTCTATTTCCTTTGAATTTTCGATACTCACATAATGCGAGACTCTTCTTTCACTTGGGATATTTATTTATTCTACAAGTAGCCGCCGAATATTGTAACTTCTTTTGAGTTTTATGTAATAAATTACTTACCTTTAGGTTGGTATATAGGTAAATTAACGTAAACAGGTTCTTTTCTCTGCTATATTCAAATATTTAATAACCGAATCTCGACAATGCCAAAAAAATTACGATTCCCGTTGAAACAACTTCTATATTTTTATTTTCTTAATAAAGTTCAATCGTCAAGTTATAAAGGACAGGACATTAGGCATCTACAAAAACTGCGGGATAATTATGTTTATTTTAGTCCAACAAGATTGTCATTTGAACCTTTTTGTTTGAAACTTTTCTTTTTGGGCCATTCGTTTCAACTTTCGCATAAAAGGTACACAGACAAAAAGTTGGATCATACCACAAATTATACTTCAGGAAACCCAAATAATTATATTGATACCTATGTACCTATTGTTATTGTTCCTTCTCAGGGTAACTTAAAAATATGTTCGACATACCAACTCTTATTCATTTGAATCATGCTTTTATTTGATAATTTCAAACACATCTGGACAATGTTCTACTCTCTTACATAATATTATCATTTTCTGCCACATTCTGCCCACTCTGTCTTCAAAGTTTCCTTAATTGCACTTCTATAAATGGAAGTTACAGACTACTTTCCACTCCAAGATTGGATTTATTTCTAACTCAGTATCGCTGACAATCTTATAATAGGTAATCGAGTTTGAAACACTTCAGTATAAGGCGTAGGTATTACCTACGAATCCGTTCTCAATCCATAGACTATTTATAACCCGTTTAGTGGAGATATTGTTAAAGCCAACCAAAAAATTGGTGTAAAATGTGTGTTTTTTGCATAAACAAGTAAAAACTGGCCAATGCAAGTCGGGTTTTTCGCTATAGGGATCCATACTCAATGGTTTTCTGCAAAGAAACGTTTGCTGTTTTAACACAACTTACAAGCTATTACAGATGTAACAAATAGTATTTGTTGTTTAAATATAGGATATGGCCAAGATTACTGTCAGTTTTCAAGTTTTACTTGATGAACTCTAAAACAATGATTCCTCACAAGTTTTTTTTGGGACCATAGAAAAAATACAGGTCTACAATTATAGTCTGAAATTCTGTATTTTATATAGTTTTGAAGTCTATATCGAGCTAGATGCACGTTAAAGACGGATGGACGTACGGACATACAGAATAACGACTGAGTGGCAGCAGTAAAGGTTCGGACTGACAGCAATAAGATCCCGTTTTCCCCTCCGGGTTACAGATCCCTAAAAAGTCGTAAAATTGGTCCTAGAAATTCAGCTAAATACCAAAGTTTCGAAAACGCGATGGAATGAATGACTCCAGACATTTCGTCGTTATTCGCTTTATAACGCGGGTTATAAAACATAACCCGAACTTTGAAAATCGTCAGTGGGAAGTGGGTTGAAGGAATGAAACCATGCATACTCGTACGGAACGCAGCGTAAGTGGAGAACGCGCAGTGATTTATGAAACAATAAGTACACACATACGTTACGGGTTGAGATAATATATCATGACGTGCTAACAAGCGAATATATTTTACCTAAACCTACGTAAGTATTTGTATATAGACATGCAAATTCCTAATAGATAGGTTAATTTGTATCGTAAAATTTCATGGAATTTAGTTTTTTTAATATTTATCTTTTGATAACACGGTTACGCTTAGATACGTCATGGTACAATTATTATCCGTTATATTACAACATTTAAATTATTACTTACATGCTACTAGCTGCTGTAAAAGGGCATTGTCAAAAGAAAAAAAAATGGCTGCTGCATAAGGCATTGTCAAATACGAATGTACATTATGAGCAAGTAAATAATAAACATTAGGTTTTAGACTAACAAGGTACTTAGAATTTCGCTGTCTATGATAGATATGAGAGTTAATACTTATTGAAAATATGTCTAGACTGTTGTAACGATGCTGATAATAATCTCGTGATGAATCCTTATAGAATCCGAGTCCCTATAGAGTTAAGAGATTGATTGATTTCATTGAGATATTGAAATTAAATGAGATCTTTCTCATTTATATATTTTTCTATAGAATCCGTCGCTAATGTGCTGAATAATCTACTTTTTTATAAATTGTATCGTATTCATTCTTATTTAATGCCTAGCACACTATTATTCACACCTGGCGCCGACAGCCTACCCGCGGAAGTCTACAAATATAGCGGACCCAACATTAAGACTGGGCTATTTGAGCTAATACTGAAAATTTGGGAATCGAGGACGCTGCCACAACAATGGAAGGATGCTTCCATCTGCAAACTTTATAAAGGAAAAGGGGAAATATCTGACTGTGGCTCATACAGGAGCATCTCTCTTCTCTCCTCTGCTGGTAAAATTTTAGCTCATATTATAAACACCCGTTTGAGCCGCCTTGCTGAACGGATACTGCCGGAGACTCAGTGTGGATTTCGACCTAATAGAGGCACTGTCGATGCTATATTTGTTGTAAAACAAATACAAGAAAAAAGCCTAGAACAAAATCGTCCTCTATACATGTGCTTCGTAGATCTTGAAAAGGCTTTCGATCGCGTACCGCGCGGGGCTCTATGGTTTGTTCTGAAGAAGTCTGGTTGTCCTGAGAAATTCGTCAACTTAATAAGGCAATTTCATGACAATATGATGGCAAAAGTTCAACATGAAAATGAATTCTCGGACCCATTCCCAGTGACATGTGGAGTGAAACAGGGATGTGTAATGGCACCCACTCTGTTCGCTTTATACTTTGCTGCAGTGATGAGTGACGCATTGAAGTCTTGCAGTGGACAGATGGAACTGAATATTCGGACGGACAAGGGTGTCTTTGACAAATAAAATAAAATAAATAAATAAATAAATATCGCGTTTTCGTGCCAAGTTAAAACTTAAAAAGATCTCCATGGTAGATATACTGTATGCCGATGACGTATGCCTGATGGCGGATAGTGTGGACACGCTTCAGAATTACATGAACTCTCTGCAGAAATCATGCTGTAAATTTGGTCTAGTGATAAGCGTCTCGAAAACTCAAGTTCTCAAACAACCGCCTCGAGGATGTGACGCTGATAATTCATGTATCACTATCGGAGAAGACGTGCTGGAAGAGGTTCCAAACTTTAAATATCTCGGAAGCCAAATCAGGTACGATAACAACCTTTCTTCGGAGATCCCTGCTCGCATATCCAAAGCAGCGTCCACGTTTGGCAGATTAAATCATCGTGTTTGGAACTCACATGACATCAAGCTTCAGACAAAGCTTGCAGTATACAGAGCGATGGTACTGCCGATTCTACTGTATGCTGCGGAAACTTGGTGCGTCTATAAAAGTGACATCAGAAAGCTAGACACCTTCCACATGAGGTGCCTGAGACTGATACTGAGTATCAAATGGCAGGATCGCGTTCCAAACACAGATGTCCTGCGTCGATCCGAGATGCCTGGGATGGAGGCATTGATAATGAAAAACCAATTAAGATGGTGTGGCCACGTTCAGCGCATGGATGACTGCAGACTACCGAAAGCCGTATTCTATTCGGAGCTCTCCAGTGGGAAGCGCAAATCCGGTGGACAGTTCCTGCGCTATAAGGACGTGCTGAAGCGACACCTAAATGCCTGCGACATACCAACTGTGGGAAGAGCTCGCGTCACGGAGGCCGGAGTGGCGTACGCGTGTCAGGAAAAGTGTAGCCCAGTTCGAAGAGGCCCGTCTAGTCTATTCTTGATACCAAACGCCATGCAAGGAAAACCCGCCCAAAGCCTTCCTACCACTACACGTACAACAGTGCCGGACAACTCTATTGCGATCGCTGTGACCGGGTTTTCAAGAGCAAGTTCGGATTCGCCAGCCACATTCGAGCGCATGCTAGGAACTGAAGGGGGTCGCCGTCGTCGGTTTCGACGAGGAGGACTATACTATTCAATTAAACTTGTAACGTCTTTCCGTATCACCTTTGTTTAGAATGTTTTAAGTAATCCTGTTGTATTGGTTAGTTTAGTAACACAAAGAATATTTTTGTTTATTAAGCATTTACTTAAATAAATTAGAAAAAGTGGTTGATAATTATTCCGCGAGCAGGATTTGAACCCGCGGCTTTGCCGTTCTGGTAGTGCTCTAACCAACTGATCCAACGCGACTCATCCTGCCGGCTTCAAATTAGTCAACCGTTTGTTCGTGTGCCGTCTTTATAGACGACGTAACTACATCTATAGCAGCTTAACTATGTGAGATTATACTTTTTCAACCACTTTTCTAATTTACAAACAATATTCTCAGGTGATAACAACGGACCTGCACCACTCCTGTACGGCGGGACACACGGGGACATCTGCGTCTGCGCCACTCGCCGCGGGCATTTGCGCACTAGCGCTGCAAGCCAATCGGGACCTCACCTGGCGGGACATGCAGCACATCGGTATGTTTTTCGGAGATTATGGTCACAGGTGGTCACCTCTGTACGCTGCAGGACAAACCGGGACATCTGCGTCTGCGCCACTCGCAGCGGGGATTTGCGCACTAGCACTGCAGGCCAATCGGGACCTCACGTGGCGGGACATGCAGCACATCGGTATGTTTTTCAGGGATTATGATAACAGTATGTACGCCGCGGGACGCGTAGGGGACATTAGAGTCGACGCCGCTCGCGCAGGTGTACTATTACTGCAAGCTAACCGGAAATGACGTGGCCGGACATGCAGCACATCGGTATGTTTATGAGAGGTCACGCCGCGGGACGCGTAGGGACGTCAGCGCCAGTGCGCACTGCAAGCCAATCGAGATGTCACTTGATAAGTTAACCAGGGATTAAGGTGATAACATAGAACCATTCCTATAAGGAGCTCGTAGCCTATATAGTTGCGAGCACGGTCTGAAAGTGATCGTGCAGGTTAAGCGACGTTGGCGCGGTCGGTACCTGGATGGGTGACCGCTAGTGGCATATTTCATCTGAGCTCCTCCGTGCCTCGGAAAGCACGTTAAGCAGTCGGTCTCGGTTGTTGTCGTTCGATAGCAGTCGTTAAGCCATGTCAGATGCCTACGGGCGGCCGGAATAACTCTTGACAAATAGGTTGGCCACTAACCATACGAAAAGCAAAGCAAGCATAAGGCGGGTCGCACTGGGACGACTGTGATAGCACCATTCGCCGTAGGCTTTAGATTCCATAGACCATTCAAAGGATAAATGTTTAAAATAGACATCCACTATTCCCAAGCCATTTTGAAGGAAGTTTATTTTTCGTCATTTAGAGCTGTATCTGTATTCTAAGTAGTAGGTATACACGTGCAAAAATGTCTTTTGTTTTTTGCATTACGATTGCAAATGGCACGTGTAAATTTTTTCCACTCAAATTGATTTACGTACTAAATAAGTAATTCACGTTAAGTGAAGTGAAGTACGTTCGAATACAATTGGGTTTTATGTAAACTTTAACGAGGCATTGTATATAATTTGCTAAGCACTCACAAACAAAACCTACTTATTGCTCTGATAAATGAAGGAAGTTCTTGACACAAAATGAGGTATGACACAAGGTGAAATTGTGAGTGGACGAATGTCGTTTCCTATAGATAAGGATTCTTAGATTCTCATCACATCTCATTACGTCCGATGAGATACTCGTTTATTACGACTAATTTACAAAGAAAACTCCTTTCATGAATTACTTTCTCCGTAATATTAACAGTAAACCAACCGATATTCTAATAGGATAAGCAAGTAATTGAGATAACGAAAAGGACCACTTAAAAAAACAGTCGGTTTTATTTTTCTTCACGATCGTATATTTAATATTTGCCTATAAATGTATGGCTAATGTTCAGAGAGACAGGCAAACAGAGTAGCAGACTATGTACCTAAACTGTTTCATTATGCTGTTTCATAAAACTTACGATCATACAGTGTTCACATTATCTAGACACACGAGTGTGTGTCCGCCAAGTTTCGATAAGAAAAAGGGCGACGACGCACTACGTGTGTTATATTATAATTACAGGAACCTTTTCGAGCCATTTTCGACCCCCTGTAACTCAAAATCTATTTGACCTACATACCTGCAATTTTGTATGTGTGTTAAGACCCACCCAATTACTAAGAATCCTAAATTTCATGAATCAAGAGTTGAAGAGTTTAAGATTCAAGAGTTTCAGAGTTTTGTGTGAAAACTTGCCAAGTTAGGATTTTAGTTTTAAGCAAGCAATATTTTTTATATTTAAACAATGTTTTATATTTCAACTGTCTATGATGAAGGTGGTTCCTCTGTCTACCCCCTCGGGGATTATGGACGTGAGAGTTATACTATGCTATATGTCTCTATAGGTAAGTTTGAAGGAACGTTAATTGATCTTGGCATCCAGTTAGATCTCAATTCTTTTAACCGCGAAGCCGACATGCCTATTGGTTCCTTGCACCGAACTTGGCATCCTTTTTCACATTTATGTTTTTGGTGGGATACAATATTATTATTAATATTATAATACCTACAATATTATTATTATTAAAATATATTTACAATTTTATATTACTGTTTCTCGTGTAGTCAACATCAACAATGCATCAGGCATCAGTGATATCTCTGATGTTGCTTAACCATGGTATTACATAGGTACATTCTCTGCTTGTTTATGGCATGGTGCGCACTTATCATCAGATAAATGACTTTCTTGTCTCCTGTCTATCTTCTTGTTTAAAAATTCGACTGATTTAGAAGAGTTATTGTAATTCTTTCCAGTGTCTTACGGTATATTTCTGTTCTGTTTATACTTTATTACATACATTACATCCCTTTCTATGCCATGACTCTAGATAGAGATGCCAAGGGACTTAAGGAAGCCTACATTAAGGACTTATTGCGACTCGCGGTAAAATCCTAAAACGTTATTATCCCATTATTATAATATTATAAACGTCCCTTTTGTCTTCAGTGGTACGGACAGCACGACCGGAACGCCTCAGCATAGGCGGAGAATGGAGAGTCAACGGGGTGGGACGCAATGTATCGCACTCTTTTGGCTATGGTCTGCTCGATGCTGCCGGCATGGTCCGCCTGGCAAGAAGTTGGCGAACCGTCCCACCGCAGAGGAGATGCGAGCTGGCTGCCCCTAAACCTCAGCAAAGTGTCCCACCTAGGTCTTCAGTCACGCTGCAGGTATTTATTACGTATATTTATCATCATCATTAGCCCATGTCGTCCCACTACAGGGTATAAGCCTCCTCTCTTTTGTGCCACCCTATACGATCCTGTGCTATAGCTTGACCTCAGATGCTGTACTGCGCCTGAGGTAGCTGCGCGGCGAGGCGCGGGACGCGTGTCCGACAAACAACGAACACGACAGCTATTGAGAAATATACTCACGTTGGCAATAAAAACTTTGTCCCAGTCTATAAAGACAGAATAGCACTAGTAAGTAGATTGTTTGTGGGCAGAGTTATCAGCAGGAAAGTTTAACAATATTAAAAGGTAGAAAAGCTGAGAAGGGACCGTAAAGATACCAGCAAAGTTTCAGTTACAAATCTTGTTTATACTACCCGGCAAGTGAGTTCAAAAGTTTGAATGCAAACATACGAGGCGTAAGGGGAAACAAATTTGCTTCAACTTCTTATGTAAGCAGGATATACTGCCTTCGTATTGCAATATATATTACGTTTATATCATAGCTTATGATTTATCGTCACTTCCACTTTTTTAAATTTCGCATTTGGATTTTCCCCTTTCAGATCTGAAAACTCTTTTGTTTCTGTGCTACTACGAGTCATTATAGGGATAAAATCATTGCTACGCTGGTCAAGTTACGACGTAGAGGTCTACGAATACCTACTACGACGTGCCGAAAGATTATTAAAAACTACCAGTAGCTAGATCTGCTTGTTGCGTAAATTTTGATCTCTAGGTACCTATGCATTCTGGACTAAACGACAATCATAATTTCTTCTTTCTTTAATTAAGCTGGGGCCCATGGTAGCGCAGGATCACGGGTCTTCTAAATCAATACGCCCGGAAATATCCAAGTTGTAAAATATTCAAGTCGTGCTTCCAAATCATGAAATCAAGTCGCGAAATATCCAAAAAACTAATTGACATTTTCCGACGTATCGCCCATCCTTATATCATTATACGCCATCATCCTTCATGGTCGGTGTAACATCAAGTTCAGGTACCACTGTCGATCCAGGCTATACAGGAGTAGCAGTGGGAGAGGTGAGGTTGGAACATTAAGGTTTTCTCTTACTAAAATATTATTTCCTCCCTACAGCTGGATGTAGGCGCCTGTCCTGGTGTAAACTACCTGGAGCACGTGCAAGCCCGGGTTTCACTATCGGCAGCCCGTCGCGGTGATCTGCGGATCGCGCTTACGTCTCCAGCTGGCACCAGGGTTACGCTGCTTGCTCCTAGGTAATGTATAACAGCTTGTTTCTAGTGAGACGTTTCACCTCAAAAACACTATCTATACGACAGTGAAATGTAAGAAATTACCCCACAAATGTTGTGTTGACGCAGTGGTCATCGGGGGGTATGACCAAGGTTATAGGGTTAAGGGTTGGACCTCACTTGTCCGCACAGAACCGTATTTTACCGTGACTCCACGGGTTTCTCCACGTGCTTCCACGGAATCGGCCCGCCGATGCAACAGAGTGAGGGCACTTGGAAGCAATCTTTCTCGCTCTAACGAACATTGTTACTGAGCGACGTAATAAAATAAGTATATATAAATATTATATAGAGAATGCAGTTCTAAGGAATGCGCTAGTGCTGTGACCTAATTAGTGTGTCATGTCGATAAATTACATTTAAACGAGAAGTGCTGGTAGTATTTTTTAATGTAGGTAACATCTTGCTTAAAATAATAATAAAACAAAATAAATTATCACATATTTATTTCTTACACAAAGCGAACAAAGTCAAAAATAAAATCAATAAAACTTAGTCATCATCAGATTCTAAAATGACAGACATAGCAGAATCGGTGTCACTATCCTCACCCTCGCTGACCTCAATCACGAATTGGTCTATGGTATCTTCCATTAATCCGTCTTTTTGCCAATAACTTTCTTCTAAAATTATGACATGATCGTCGAAGCCACACCAATCTTTATCTGTGACCTGACTGAGTGCCAACTCCGTAATTTCTTTCAGTCTTTTTAAGGATAAATCGGAATTAACATTGTGTTGCCTCACTATTCTTTTTACTTTTGCTTATGCCAATTCAATCGGATTGAGGTCGCACATGTATGGCGGTAGTCTCACTACGATATGGCCATGACTTATGAGGAACTGATCGATTTTGAACGTTTTTTCTGTAGGCTTGTGCAATTCAACCAAACGAAAGAGCTGATCTTTCCTCATAGTAAGTGAAGCTTCCACATTATTCTTGGTTAACCATTCCAACATTACCGGTTTCGTGCTGGACTTTGTTTAGACTTTATTTTCCTGTACACTATGGTACGGCGCGTTGTCCATCACGATGACGCTGTCTTGTGGCAGATTAGGAATCAACATGTCAGTGGCCCACTTCTCAAAATTTACACTGTTCATCTGCCCATGATAATCACCTGATGCAGTACCAGCTTTGAAAAGCAACTTCGCGCCATTTAAAAAACCCGCTCTAGATCCTGCGTGAACAAGAATGAGTCTGTTTGAGGAGCTGGTATCCGTCAACACCGCATCGATCAATTCATTGCGCCAGCATTTTTTGAAAGTTAGGTTGTTGTCTACCCACGTTTCATCTAGAAAGAAAATGTTTCGGTCGTCTTGCCTATGTTGACGGATTTTACGTAAATAAATTGACCGTGCAAATACGACAGCTGGCCTTTCCACCAAAATTCGACGTTTATTATGACATTTCAGCCACTTATATCCCATCGCTTTTAATAATTTTCTTAAACTTGTCACTCCTCACGGAAACTCGATTTTCTCTCTAACAGCTGCCAGAAGTTTGGGGCAAGTAGGGACATTTTTTTTTGTTAAGTAAAATTCTTCTATAGTTCTGTGTATAACACTTCTATCAAAATCATCGACGTTTAAATTGTTTTTTTTGTTACACGACCTTCCTTTTTTAGAAGGCGAACAAAGAGGCCCTTCTTCGGCTTCTTTTTGAATTACTGCTAACGTCCTTTTAGAAAGTCCGGTATAACGGCTCGCTCGGTCGTAAGCATTGTTCAAAGTGAAGGTCAAAAAGTTGTTCTGATTTTCTTCAACACACATTTGTAGAACATTTTTCGCCATTTCCCGTGCTTGGCGATGAATAAATACACGTTTTTTGAAACTAAACTTGACGGACTCGGATCAGTCATTTTTTTAAACAAATATCAACACGAAGGTTTGAGTATTAACGTGATCGATAAGCGTGCGAACGATGACACGGACAGCACTACACTGCGGGCATGCGAGGTGAGGCGTGTGGACGGCGGGGGAGATGCTCCCGCCCTTCATCTCAGGCCGCGACTGCATTCAACTCGCGCGCGTACTGTATATAGATTCCACATGGACAAGTTTGGTCCAACCCTAATTATCAAATTTTAGTGGTTTTTTTTGGCGAATGATTGACATATAAAACTTAACTGTGGCAAGGTCTGTGGATCATTCTTCTTTCCTTACAAATTATTCTGATAAAAGATGAAACTGTTACTGAAGTTAAGTACTTCAATAATAAAGAAATTATTCAGATAAGATACTTCATATTTATGAGCAGTTACTTTCAAAGAACTTACACCTGAAATTAAAAATACAAGTATCAAGGGCTTAATTTTCAGTTTTATTTTTACTTGGACGTGCTTCTGAAGTTTGATGACGAAGTTTTTAAATTCTTAAGAGCCCTTTTACATTGGCGGCTATAAGTTCCGCCGGTGCTGCCGCGCCAATGTGGAAATGAATGAATATTAAAATACGAGACCGTTCCAGAAATCTTACCAGAAAACTGAATTACTAAGAATATAATAACTCTAAATTAAATTTCTGGAGAAGCTATATAACGAAGTACTTCAGTATACATGGAAATGATGGGTTAGTCACCAAGTCGGCCCACGGACCTCAGCCCGCGAGGGCTGAGATGGTTAAACTGAAAATAAGTCAATTTATTCTTTCGTCATCTCGGCCCACGAATTATTTTTAAAAATAATATTGAATATCTCGTGGGATGATATGGTGAAACTCAAAATAAATTGCTTCCTGCTTTCGCTAACTCGTCCCACTCGGTTTTTGTTTCCAAAGTAGTACAGTCAAATGAAAAAATCTTATATTTATGATTAGATTAGGTACACCGTACCATAGATTCTAATATGGTGTGCAATTTTTGTGCGTAGACTACCTAAATATGAAACATTTTCAATTTTCCAGACCTCGTGACTTTACTCTTCTGATCCTTGTCGATTATTTAGGTGACCTATAAAATATAGTTAACTTGTATATAGCCATATAATTGCACACCTAATCTATTGTACCTTCCTATTCATAAATATTACAATATATTTATTAATTTCTCTTGACTGTACCAGTACCCAAGATTTTGTAAAATAAACCGAGTGACGCGAGTGGGGCGAGTTAGCGAAAGCAGAAAGCAATTTATTTAGAGTTTCTCCATCTCAACCCACAAGCGATTCAACATTATTTTTAAAAATAATTCGTGGGCCGAGTTGACGAAAGAATAATTTGACTTATTTTCAGTTTAACCATCTCAGCCCGCGCGGGCTGAGGTCCGTGGGCCGACTTGGTGACTAACCCGAAATGATCTTCAAAATACGATTTTTGAAAAACTTTAGGATTGGGAATTCTTGACATTCGATTGGAAATCAAGTAACGTATGGTTTGCAAACTCATTGTTTAACTAGCTACATAGTTAAATCTTAGCCATATTAATTATCTTGATAAGTCAAATTAAACTAAAAAATATATGTACCTAAACTGTATAACAACTATACAACTACAATGTGATGAGCATCGACCAATTCCCATGCTCATCACATTCCGAGTTTTTCCATTTCGCGATTCTGCACAATTCAGGTTTGCTAAATTTTGATTAGGCAGAAACCGGAATGTGCTAGCGATTGTGAAATATTTGAATTGTGCAGAATCGCGATATGGAAAAACTCAGAACGTGATTGATGAGCATCGACCAATTCCAACTAGGTACATACAAGAGTTCCCTTTGTTGCGTTTTTCACCTATTTACACTTTAAACTTTAATTCAGACCTAATCCACACCCTCATACGTCGTCGTTAACTCCATCATTACTAACACTGTGTAATTTAAGCGCTCGAAAACTCAGGTATACTTAAAAGGGACGGTATAAAACCACATGGTCCAAATATTTACCTGCTTGGACAGTAATGACGTTACGCTTACGGACAAGGACGGTTTTCGTCGTCACCCTTTACATTATGTTATCCCTGTTGCAAAATTACGTTTATTACAAAAGGTCTCAATACTTACTTGCTGTTTATGTAAGAGCTTTAATACAAATAGGTATGGCACATACAAAACTGCAAGTTCAATAGTTCGATTGCACAAAACTAAAACTTCCATTGCACAAAACTTCTAGTTCGATTGCACAAAGCTCGTAAGTACGATTGCACAATACACCAATTTCATTTGCACCAAACTCCAATTTATATTTGCACAAAACTCGTAAGTTCCATTGCACCAAACTCTAAGTTCAATTACACAAAACTCTAAGTTCGATTGCTCAAAACTCTACGTTCAGTTGCACAAAACTCTAAGTTCGATTGCTCAAAACTCTACGTTCACTTGCACAAAACTCTAAGTTCAATTACAGATAACTCAAAATTCATGTAGTCTGTGCACAGTTACCTTAGACTTTAGCAAAAAATATCTACCAATTTTCCATGTAGCAATGGCATAAAATAACGAAAGCCTAGAAACAACTTGTTAATCTCATAATGAACGCCTACAATTTTCCTTGAAGAAGAACTGGAG
Source organism: Hofmannophila pseudospretella (assembly GCA_947369225.1). Taxonomy (NCBI): domain Eukaryota; kingdom Metazoa; phylum Arthropoda; class Insecta; order Lepidoptera; family Oecophoridae; genus Hofmannophila; species Hofmannophila pseudospretella. The sequence goes on from OX376325.1 coordinate 5,969,577, forward strand.
AAGCTGCCTAAGTTCTCGAGCAACTATACAAAACAGGTCGTCGTATAGCAGCTATGTTTCTGCCAGTTGGCGCCTAACTTATTAGTACAATTACTAACTCCACTGCAGCAGTGTGACAGGCTTATTTATAAGCGCATTTACTCCGCTTTATAAACTGCGTTTCTCTAGGGAGCGCGGTAATTAGGCAGTTAATTTTCCGGTAGGACGATTCGTCCCTATTTTACTTAGTTGGGTTAGTAATCTACATCTACGTACGTAACTTTTGTTTTGTATTTGGTAAGATCGTGCCTACGTTTATTGGCTACTAAATAAATAAATAAATAGTATTTATACAAATAGTCAGCTTCAAAACCTTGTCAAGAAAAAAAAACCAAAATACTAATGTAATATGTAATTAAAAACTATTAATTCCTTCGCGATTCTGGAAAAAGTTCTGAATGTAAGCTAGCAGATTCGATTACGAACAATAAGTATTATTTTTTTTAAATTATGTTGACCACACAACTCATAAAGTGCTAGAAGCTCGATATACAAGAAATAGTATCAAATTGAAGGGTAATTATATTCTATGACCATTGTGCACGCGGGGTGGTAGCTAAATTTTTTCGTGATTGTACAATAATATCGTCAAGTGGAGCATTCCTCGTGTTCCACCTGGGTGGAATGATCCAAATAGAAGCAAGGTGGTAGCATGGCCCTTTTGACCCTCATATCTACCACGTATGCTAGTTTAGCAGACTATTTACTCATATTTACTCGTAATAAATGAAAGAGCGTGTGGATGTTAATAAGAGACTGAATGGGTAGAACTCGTCGACATTATAATAAAGCAGAAATATCGCTTGCTCTTTTAACTTTAGCATTAATTTCAGTCTCTCTCTAGAGAGATTAAAATGAATAGGGTTAATTTTCCGGTACACGATTCATGCCAGACGTGGTGTCAATGATACCATTTCCCTTAGGAACAATGTAATGTTTTTAAAAGTGAAAAATAATGTCTGCTACCTTATTAAGCGACGATTTTGTGCAAATGGCGTCGACGATTACAATTTACTTTCCTTTATGATAGTAAAGCATGGAGTATGGAGGAAACTGTGTTTTAAATTTTATTTATTTGTCAGTTTCACAGCATATTACACATTAAATATATAAATCAAACAATTAAAAATCTATAGAGGCCAATTTCGAAACCAAACTGTTACAAAGTTAATTAAAAATTAATTGAGCAAATAGTTACAAAATGAAAGAGCGAATATTGAAATAAAGAAAATAAAACAGGCTTTAAGGTATGTTTCAGTGCTAACTGTGTGTGTGTGTGTGTGTGTGTGTGTGTGTGTGTGTGAGTGAGAGAGAGAGAGAGAGAGAGAGCGATGAGGATAATGGTAGTGAGTTATATATAAGTATACTATACTATCAGTATAATAGGTAGGTGGTTCTTTGTGGACCTGCTGATAGGTAGTCGTGAGTCTGTTAATATTGATCTTTATGAACGTAGGCGATCACAGACTCCTGATAGGGATAGTATCTAGGCACTATTTAACAATAGTTTATGAAGGTATAGTTACTAACTAATGGCAGTACCAGTACATTGAAAACAACAAGTAGTAATAAAATGCAAATAAAGACAAGTACTTATACCGAATCGAATATAGTAAATACAGGGTTGTAAAAATCAACCCTAAACCTTTAAAGTCCCCTTGGACGTTAAGTGTTTGCAGTGATGCTACGAGTTGAAGCTATAAATATTGCTACGCTGGTCTACGGGGCGCGGCGTAGAATCTAATTTGTGCCGTAGAGGACAGCTATAATGATTTTTAAATTATGTTTTTTTTTATTCAGGGCCCATGATTCTTCCCGAGCTGGATTCAGTTCCTGGCCTTTCATGTCGGTTCACATGTGGGGAGAATCGCCGCTAGGCATCTGGCAACTGGAGGTCTCCAACGAAGGACGCTACATGGGTAAGGCATAATCAACTAAATGAGGGTCATATTTTAGAGAAAGTGACTAAAATCTGCTGTCGCCACCATTGTGAGCTTACACGACATTCTCGTATTTCAATTCTGGTGCTAATTTTACGAAGTTTTCCATGTTCTACGTAATCAAAATTATTTTCTTATATTATTATGATGTTAAAATTACACCTGCATTTGTAACTCAGTTTCGGTATCATAGGTCGGGCAACATTGCAAGACTGGTCATTAACATTGTACGGGACGACCGCGCCCGCCGCTAAAAACGATCCCATACCGTTCCGGAACCCGATAATCCGGAACAGAAGCAATGCAACACGACCCGTGGTGGTGCAAGCGGGACGCAAGAACAATCGCGGCAAGGCTGTCTCTATCGTGCCTACCAAGACATACAGCGTCGGATTAGTGAAGAGGAAGAAGAACAAGAACTCCAAAAATCCGAACAGGAACTCTCAAAAGTCGAAGCAGGTGCGGCCGGCGACGCGGTCGCCTCTAGAGCTCTCCACGGTGAAATCGACATCATCCGCTCCGGATTTGAGTCTCAATTTGCGGGGGGACTTGACAGATCCCTTGGCTGACGCCCGAGGGCGTAAGATGTCCAGCCTTTTTGAGCAGTACCCCAAAATCCAGCGGATATACCCCGCGCCACTGCAAGCCAACGGTACTTCCTGGCTTACTGAATGCATGTTGTCTGAGTCGTTTTGCCGAGAGCGTTTTATTTGGCCGTCTAGTTTGAGCACGTCAATTACCTTTGTTCCGGAGTCCGCCGCTCTGTGCATGTCGTGTGTTTGCATTGTTTAAATTTTATTTCGTAGCAGAGTCTGAGTTTCGGTCGAATTGAATTTTATTCCCATTTCACTGGTAATTGCTTAAAACATAGTACATCTAGGTAGTGATTTAACTCAGTTTGTGTGTTTATTTCTGTTTTATTTATTTTTGGTGTGATTCGATGGTCAATCTAGATGCGTAATTTCAATAATTTGTTTCATGTTTTACGCTTGTAGTTGTTCACGTATGTTATTAACAATTGCAACAGTTCTGAGACCCACTTTTATTCGATTGTTATCCATCATCATCAATTTGACCCCATAAAAATTGTATCTATTTTAACGTTACTGATTCATTTATACTTAATTCATGTAACATAACAAATATTAAAATAGCCCTGTATTATAGTCGAAAAAAATATCTTGAGGTGTTTGGCCTAAACAAATTATGGTATTTCTTTATTAGTCACTCTAAATTATTATTTTTCTGCAATCTTGTAGAAGTTCGCCCCCTCTACGACCCTGCAGTAGCCAACAATCACCAAAACCCAACAACATTCTCTTATTATCTGTTCATCTGTACAGCCGGGCCGCTAACGCAGTGGGAGCTGATATTCTACGGCACAGAGACTCCAGCGCAGGAGTATGACGCGTCTCCAGACACCAACTCTCTGGGGAAAAGCCCGGACGCAGGCGCAGGCGTGACGTCATGGAGCGGGGCCAATGAACCCGAGTCCATTGAGGAAGTGAGGCAGAACGCCATCGATGATGATCTGGCACTCGTCTGGCATGACTCTCACACGGTAAGTCGCAGGAATTTGTTTTTAATTATTCTATCTGCAAATTTTTCTTATCATGTGGTCAAACTTATTGCTTAGGCCGCTCGTAGTCCTCTGACACGGTCTGACCACTACTGTCGAGCGACAACACCCGGGGCGACCGACTCAGTCGGTTATTGCGATGTTCAGATAAAAATATGACACCAGCGGTCATCCATCCTGATCCTGACGGTCAATATTAGAGATGCACCGGATATCCGGTTTGTAATCAGTATCCGGACTATCCGGCCGATTTTTGCTATCCGGTCGGATACCGGATAGTAGGTGCCACTATCTGGCCGAGCCGGATATTGCATTCAGACAGTAAGTTGAACAAAAAATCAAGACAGTGTTATGAATATGAGACAATATGTTTGTTTATTTAACGTCTCATTAAATTACAATAACTTTAGTGGGTAATATAAATACACTAAAAACAAACCAATTTGTATCTGTCTATGCGTCGACCATTTTTTTTAATTTTTCAAATCACAATATTAAGCAAATATTTAAAGATCAACATTAGCAGACAATTTATTAGTAAACGCAGGTATGAGTGCGCGAGCTCACGCGGGGGCGTCACTTATCTGTAACCCCTACCATTCGGCCAGATAATCGGCCGGATATTCGCTATCCGGATATCCGGCCAAACCCCTACCCGGTGCATCTCTAGTCAACGTTGCTTAACATTGCTTGACTTTATGACCATACCCTAAACAAATACCTCTGTAACTAGGTTGAAGAGACCTGTGAACTACTGTTTCTCTGTCCGGAAAACGGAACTCATTTTTACTTTTGGATGCGCGGAACGACACCACATCTCGAAAATTCAATCCTGTTAGGTATTTGATCAAACAAAGGCGTGAACTTTTCTTACTAGTAACTTCCGTCTGGGCTTTAAGTCTCAGAATACTTAAGTACCTTTCAGACGTGTTAAATTCAAGCAAGTAAAAGCAAGCTGGTGACCTTTATAAATTCAGAATCCTGTTTCAATTACCGACGTCTAAGCTTAATTTACCAAGGTTTAGGTCAATCGTCCTATAATTTATACATTATATTCCTACGTTTCTATAAATAGGACCTACATAAGAAATAGGTACTAGGTATTTAGGTATCCCAAGAAACTAGCCTCTCTACTAGTCAGTTACGTAATCTAAACCTGAACACGTGACGGGAAAATAATTACACCACGTTGCCCATTCGTTTCGTTCGAAACGTCGGATGTATTTTTTGTTAATTGGAGTTTGTTGGCTTTACGGCCTTTGCGTATTACTTCAAGTGTAACTCAGAGTCACAATCACGTGCCAGAATGTTTAATATTCCAAGATATTCTTACCTAAAAGGAAGGATTAAAGGAATCCTTCCTCTAAGATTCTTACCAACACTGTAATTACGAGACAAAATATGACTCTTTAATGGTAAGATTATTTCCCGGCATTTCTTACGACGACGCAGATAATGTCGCTGTCAAAATAAGAAAATCTCTTAGTACCCACTTAATACCCTTGTCAAGTATGCCAGGCACCCATCTCACGTGATAAAATACCCCTTTGAGTAAGTGTAATGGAATAATTAATTATTTTATTTTACTTTGAGAGTGTTATTTAATTGCGATGAATCTTTATATACTTAGCTAGCTTTTATTCTGCCATTCATATTTATTTTGCCAAATAATTTGAAAATCATTTATCTATACCCTGTTCTATTTGAGATGCTTAATTTGACACTTGAGAGCTGATGTTTACTAGTCGACATGATCTTGAAAGAGCGGGGTTATTTTGTAGTCATATTGGCACCATTCTAGCGGGGCTGCTAACTGACAAGTAAGTAAGTGACACACTCATTTATTGACGTGACATTTATTAATGTTTTAATTTAGCGAATTAACTCCAGTATCGGTGCCTATGTATGTCAAAAATATTCAACGTTACAAGGTTGATTCGTGACGTTTAGGCGGAATTAGGTACTCGTATGTACCTAAGCTAACTAACTATAATAATATTATTATCCAATAACTATTCCATTGGTCAAGTCTTACCTGAATACATTTCATAATACTGAATTAAAATGTATTTTCACTGCCTTAGATATTCCGATTATGCTGACGAAACAAAAGCATCATAACATGCGGTATGAAATTCAATGTTGATGTTACTAAAACTACACTAAACAGTACTTAACGCAAACTTATTTACAATTCACAAGTTCGTAATGTTGGTTGTTTTGAAACTTTAGTGGTTGTTTTCAATAAGGCAGCATAATATTTAAGTAGCAAGTTTATTAACTTTAGAGTATTATTATGTTACATAATAATTATTACAATTTGTAAACTATTCTCGATTATAGTCTATCATCTAATACACTTATCTAGTTTACTTAGATTTAAACTTCATGTTATTCAACGTATGTAGAAAATAAATTACTTTTCTATTTAAGTATAGGTAAATAGAATGAAATTACAGAAGTTGGTAATACTTATCTTTTTTTTTAAATGCCTTGTTGACTAGTTATTTAGGTAAAAAGCTAACCTATATAGTCTACTTCAAACCCAAAACTGTCCTCTATAAGTACTTACTTTCAATGGTTGCGATTCAGAAACGTGATGATGGTATACCTTATTACGAAATATGGTTTTCCGAATTGTATTGTAATGTATTTTGGAAATTTCTTTTGTAATGATGCTGAAATAATTGTATTCTTTCTTTCTTTCATTTTAGCATATATTTTTATTGTAATTAACAGATCCGCGAAGAAAGTCTCGGAGCGGAAGCGGGGAACGCAGGCGGTCACCAATACGCGGGTACCAACGGCTGCGCGACGCACGCGCCGCAGCCGCCGCACCGCTGCCTAGGTTTGTGCCTATTACTCCTCATGTTACTCTCCGCGGCCAACGCTTTGACCCTACAAAGCAAACAGCCACAGAGAAAGACTAGACTAAAGCCCAACTGTGCACTAACTGCTAGACTAGACCTAACCGGACGAACGCGGCCTGCGAGGGCCCCCTGCTTACGAATAAATATAACGCCCGCCGCGGTGATGGTGCCCTAGTTATCTAATGTGATTTTAGTTAAATTTTACCGAGTTACGTATGTTTACATGAGTACAAGCTGTTATTGATGTATTTTTACTGTTCCATAATTATTTGTTTTATGTATTTTTGTCATATTATGTTTCCTTGGTAGAGTATTATAGTGCTGTCAAGTACCTACTCTGTGGTAAAGTCGACAGACAAACTTTTATTGTATAGTTTTTGGTAATAGTCGATCGGTTTCAAATGATACCTATAGTATACATTAAGTAGTATGAGTACTTGCGGAAATTAACTTAAACTCGTACTGATGATCAAATAATGTACAGTAGACTAAATATAGTCCTACAACTATTCTATTCTTAGTACATCCATAATCTAACAAAAAGATACGTGTATGTGTAGACAACTGTACCAGGAAGGTGTGACGTAAAGACCCATTAATGCACAAGATATACTATTGCTTCATTGTTTATCTAATATTTATTTAGTAAATAGACGGCGATAGGGTTGCCACCTACCACGATTGTCCACCAAATCTTACGGCGAAAAGTGGTAACTACCTATGACTGAAGGTGGTTCTTCTGTCTACCCCCTCGGGGATTATGGACGTGACAGTTATGCTTATATGCTAATATTAATGTCACTATTTCTTAAATCGAAAAAGTTTCGCAATATTGCACTTTCGCCTAAATGTGTTACAGTGCATTTTCGCCGCGCGTTTACTACGTCCACTCATGTTTGAACAACTTTGTCCAAAAAGTTTTGAAATTAGCGAATATATTTTACAGACTCTCCGTACAAAATAAGCGACCTTAAGCTACCGGTTTGTATGAAAAATCTGAAAAATTCCGCATTCCATTTTTAAAACTTTTCGGGCAAAATTGTTCATAGTCATTATGGAACTCCTGATAAAAGTTCAGCGAATGTTTTTTGTATAGCGGTTAGTCTACCTTGTATCTTGTATTGGGTTGCTGTACGCGCACGCCGACTCGTCGTAGAATACTCGGTGTCGACGCTGCACGGCCGGCGTACGCGTAACACCCTCGTAGCTCACGTAGCCCGTAGAGTTCCCTTGAAGAGCGGGGTGGGGGAGGGGGATTGACGTGCGAAATGAAACTTAATCGTTTTTCTTGACTACGGCACGAGACAGCCGAAACCCCCTCCCCCTCCCGCTCTTCAAGGGAACTCGACGGATACGTGAGCTACGAAGGTGTTACGCGTACGTCGGCCGTGCAGCGTCGACACCGAGTTACTACGACGAGTCGGCGTGCGCGTACAGTTGCTATTTGGTATGATCCATGTATAACTATCGTATCAAATTACAACGTCAAAATAAAATATTGGGCTAAAATATTACCGATAACCGCGTTAACCTATTTGAAATCGATCGACCATTTTTGAAACTCTAAAAGTAATATCAATTTTAGATTTAATATTACAGTTGAACCACATACCGCTGATCAGAAGGTTACGTTATGATCATTAAATTAGTTAGGAAATTATATCTAATGCATCACAAAAACAGCCTTTAGTCGTACTTAACTTTAGGTAGCTATTTGACTGTAGTCAGTACTGTGGGGACACATCAGGCTGTACGCTTTAGTACTTTGTCGCATTAACTTTATTTGACACAATCATACGAATGTCGAGGAATCTTAACACAATCTTATTGCGACAGGGTTCCACGTAGTATAGCTTGAATTGTCTTTAACTGTACAGCAGAAATCTTGAAGGTAGCATGTGTCTGTGCTCAGCTCAGAACAAATTAAAACAATTTTACTTTTTATGTATTCACACGCAGCAAAAGTTTCATCTTTTGATAATTAATTATACCCTAACCAGTAATATAAAAACCCTCGTCATAGTGCGGAATTAAAAGGAACTACTTTTTTTATAGCGAACTCCATAACACAGTCTATAAAAGTACCAATGGCGTCCTCTTGTTTTTATATTCGTGATCAGGGTATAAGCACTATGCCTAAATGTAATTTTGGACGTAACATGCCTATATATGTGATTATTTGTCATATTTTTTTAATTCCAAAAGAAGACGGGCAGCTGGTTATTGTATTTTTCATTTAGTAAAATAACATACATAGCTGATATTTGGGTTATGTAGCGCAGCTTCTGTTTAGAACGAACCCAGCAAGTTATTGTAATATTAAGTAATTCTTTTTAGAAACATAACTACCTACACTGCGTTCTGTTTTATCAACAAAGTTAGACACGGGGTTGCAATAATAATTAACATTAAACAAAAATGAAAACGTAAAGTATAATTTTCAGGACTTACCACTATGCGTAACGGTACTTAATGTTCCATGAAAGTTCCATCTAGGTAATTGGCAGAATTTGTCTACTAAAGAGCTAGAGACCAAGTGCAATTACATAAAAATAATGTATGTATATTTACAATTTCAAATTGATAACGTCCATTTTGCTCGAGTAAGTAATTGCATTGTGAAATTGTTGAAATCGTTTGAGTGCGAGTGAAAACGATATTAGAATTTTGTATAACTTCGTAGGTAGTTATAATTATGACTTAATAAATGTACCTACTATGATGATCAAGTTTTAGTCAACTGTTTACAATTTTCTTTTCAGTACTTAGTAATTAAAACAATAATAGTCATGTTGATTTCAATTTCCGTGTTAGAATATTATACATAATAATTTAACGCACAAGTTTTTTTTAATTTATTTACATTGTTAAGTAGTTCTTACATTACCTACATTTTAAATAGAAAGAAGTTTATTCCTTCCAGGCTGGTTTAAAGTAGTATACAGTTGAAATAAATATCACAATGTTGTCGCGAAATACGTAGATAGTATAACTTAGGCATATTTTATTTTGAATCAGACTGAGACACCTCGTTTTGGCGATTTTTTTCATTTTTTTTGGTAATTAATTTATTAAGTACTTACTTCTGTAAATTAGTACTTATTAGCTTACTATTTTGAAATTATTTTCGTCTTTCCACACGAGATACGATTGAAAAATTCGCCATTACGTGCGTAATTATTTATTAATGTTAGAACGGACATACATATCTTTTATAATAATAAGTTCCATTGTTAAATTTATTATCACTACAGTTTGTTTACGATAGCATAGTCTCGACAGATCAGGATCACAAAGGACAGCTGTCAAAGTGTACATCGGTAAATTTAACGTTCATGTGAATATTTAATTCGTACATAATTGCTTTATCATAGGTATACATTCCAATACATCAATCATGCTTTTGGATAACGTATGCAAATTGGTACATTTCATTATACAAACAATAGTTTTGGCACTTTTATAACTAATCCCGTTCCAAATACAAAGATTAGAATGATAGACGTCAAATTCTGAGAAAATACGTCATAGATGTCATAACGAATAAATAAAATCATCTTCGGAACTACCGTAAGTTGCAAAAAACGTCCTGTTAAGGCTTAAGTATCATGTCATATCTATCTAGAGCTATAGCGTAGAAAGGGACAGCATGTACGAAGATTTAACTTTGAGGACGCTTTGGGCAACTGAGGGTTTAGTCAACTTATTTGGAATAGAATAGGTATAACAGATGGCTTAAGTCTGGCCTTACACAGTCTGAATACCCGATCTGAATTCATAATCTGAACTCATAAACAGAATTCCGGCACATTGTCTCACACAACCGGAATACCACTCTGAATTCATAATCTGAATTCCAAATCGATCAATAGTTTCTCGTTTTTTTTAGACACAATATTAATTTTTCGTGTCACACATCACACTAGACCACATTGCAAGTCACAATAATTCGCAACCACGTCTTCCTGCTTCTATTTCCCAGTGTCAACTGAGATCATTCATAATCTTATTTGCCAGTAGTGTGTGCTTGCTCGAACAAAATGTATGGAAAAACGCGCGTTATGAATTCCTTGTCTTATATTTTCCGATTCGGAATTCATAACGGTAAAATAAATTCCATAATCTGAAAAATTCATAATGTGTGGTGCCGAGTAGTACCAAATCGTATGCAATTCCGTGCTTTCTGAATTAATAATATGATTTCAGATTATGAATCAGACTGTGTAAGGCGGCCTAAAACTTTGTACTCGTCAGCCATGTCCAGTCCACATTTTGACAGCTGTCATAAAATGGCATCTTATCGATGAATTTGACTGTACGAAAACTGTAGTATGTGTTACGCATGAAAGTTGCATACTTACTAAAGTAAGAACCCACTTACTACATAGTAGTATTGCAACTTCCTTGGTGTTACGTAATTTAAACAAAAGATATTTGCATATTGTGGTTGTGATCATAGCGGAGATTGCCAATCCATCTAGCATAGGCTAAATAAACAAAAATTAAATCTTGTATATAGGTAGCTATGTAATGGTATAAATAAATTTGGAGACTTGTACAAATTTGCTCACATGTAAATTGAAAAAACGACTGAACGATCACGATTTCTCATTGACTGATATTTAAAAGATAATTCAAAATTTAAAGTTGCTAGCGTGATTTAAAGTTGCTAGCGTGATTTAAAGTTGCTAGCGTGATTTTCTGCGACTATTTTAGAGATTTACAAGATGTGAAATTGATTCAATGTCAACTTTATTGTTTATTATATAACTTTCACATAGTTATTACTAGATAATTAGTTAACTTTCACATAGTTTAATTATCAGTCAATGACAGAAATCAATATGTAGCTCATTTTTATAACAGTTTTGTTGTATAAATGTAAAATTGTTCACTGAAATCGGCGATAAGTAGCAACCCATGAAATGTATTTATTAAAATGTAAATGTTGATGCATAATTTGTATATATTGAACCTATGTGAACGGAAAATAATAATAAAAACAATCTTTTATTACAAAATTTAAAAAGAATTTCATTTTGGTCAAGTCTTGTCTCTGATCTTTCTAAATTTTGTTTTTACGTAAATAGCAGTTAGTCGCATATCGTTTGAAACAAACTATTTGTTATTTTAAACCATTATTATGTTTTGTGTCGTTGCATGTTTTGCTTTGCTTTGCTTGCCATTGAAATCTAACCTTCGCTCTCTTAGCTTCAACATTAACTTCGTCCCATTTGATTGTAAATATCACCAAAAACATTAATCTTCCTTTTCTTTCTTTTATATTCTCATTCTCACATATTTGTTCAACGGAACTTTCGTCATTGTTATTTATTCTATTATTTTTTGTCCTCTAATTTCCATTAGTTGTCATCTTTTGGCATGTCTGATTTCAATTAATTTTGTGCACGTCTATTTTAATTTCTTAACACAGCATTTGTTTTGCCACTGTATTTTGACTCTAAAATTGGTAGAAATGAATTCTAAACAAAGTTATTTGAGATCAGTGACAAGATTTCTACTTTCCTATCCATGATTTTCCAAATATCTTACTGCTTGATACAGTAGAATTGGTATTCGGTGGCGGCAGATAAATAGTGACTTCTGACTATTCATGCTTATTAATGTCTGAAACAGAAGTGAATATTTCGTCTGTTGTCGCAGTCATTTGCATAAAGCATTCAGTTAATGCTCTTCCTACAATTACTAGGAGATAAGAGCATAGAAATTGCTTCGCGCAACTGAAAACGGACCAAGAGTACTGCATTAAGTAGTAACCTATCTGTTCGCGCCTCATCCGGATCGCCGCTGCATCATGGGCTGCTGGCAAGAGATCGCTGCATGGACCCCGGAGGTGCTGGGTGGTGACGGGCACTCCTCATACTTATGTAATTAAACGTTTCTATTCTTTTCTCCCATTAGAATGCGCGAAAGGCTTGCACTTGTACGACGGTCGGTGCTACGAGCGTTGCCCTGACGGTACATACCCCAGCGAGGTACTCACGGAGCGAAGCTCAAGACGTCGTAACCACACTTATACCGCCGTTCCTAGTTCGAAAAGAGAAGTCAACGATACTAAACCTGCAATAGAAGCAGCGGATATGGCTTTACTAGAAGCTAAGTCTCCTCGAATATGTCTCCCTTGTCATTACACCTGTGCCACTTGTTCAGGGCCTAGTGGAGGTCAGTGCTCGTCTTGTTTAGAAGACGCTGAACTCTTCAATATGACTGAAGGCGAACAGAGACTGTACTGCTATCCAAACTCCGTTGTACCCCAAATAAGCAACGCCGTCTGGCACTATAGAGTCAACATTGGTCTTTCCATCATCTTATTCATCGTTGCTTGCATTTCTTTGTACATGTTGGTCGCGTGCATTATAAGGAGATGCCATAGCAATAGTTTAAACTATGACTCTAACATCAAGGTTGCATACCAGTCGTTAGCTGATGACGAAAAGCAACAGAGTGCCTTTGAAATTGAGGAGGAGATTCAGAAGGCTTTAAACGATTCCAGTGAGAGCGAGTCGGATGATGATTTGAACTTATAGCGGATGTTGAAATTCAATAGTGAGTATTACGAATTGATCGATCAAAATGTATGTTAGTGATTAGGATAATCGACCCACAACGAATGCAGGGCTCGTATTGTGATATTAAATTCCGATTGTCACAGTTTTGGATATATTTTGTATATTTTTAAGTAAAAACAGACTGCTAAACTAAGAGGCAGTAGTTAGATTTCGTGGTAATGATAAAAATCGTACAAAACTAAATACAATTAAGATATTAATTATTCCAAAGAGCTGATGAACTTTTCATTTCCTATTTAACTTTACTAAGTATTTTTGGTACCTATTTCTACTTCATTACCACAACACAACCGTCAACCGGATTATTTTTGATATTTTTTTATTTTTTCTATTATTTTTTTACTTACAATTTTATATTGTATAAAACGACGTTATGCAGGTAGACTACGATATTCCCTTTGGTTCTATTAAAAAAAAGTAAATATAAAAATAAACTGTTTATTTAGGATGTAGAAAGACAAACAATTTTGCTATAAAAATATAAAACGAATGAGCCCCTCGCGATATTAAGGGAAGGGAAATAGATATCGTTCATTTCGCGCCTCGTCCCGTTGTTTTCGAACCGTGGGGTCACCTTACCTCGCGTAGGGAGAAAATTGTAATTTATACTTCGCAACCAACGCTTCTGAACTGGATATTGTACTAGAGTCGAACAGATGCAACGGAATTGGTTTCAATTCCGAAAATAAATTACTACTTTAGTCAAATATTTGATTTCGACTAAAATCAGTCCAAACATTACTTGATCGGTATTTTAAGTTACTTGAGAGAATCTAATAGTCTGGTTTTGTGTAATGTTTATGTATAATATGATCACAACGAAACGATTTAACTCATTTTATATTCGTGATAACATGACTTCCAATGCAGGTAATATTAAGTTAGAATTACATTTTACGGTAACAAAGTGTGAAGGTCCCTCAGATGAAAAACCAACAGACCAAGGACTCAATATTAAATATTTATGAGTAATAAGTGCCTAATTAACCACCAACGTCATGACAAGAAGAAGTAAGTGTGTATATCTACGTACGTTGCTGGTTATCGTATTATTTTGTTCACGTTTTTCTTCACAAGCAGAAACCAGCAAAATATATTCGTACGCCTGGCACTAAGTACGAAGGGAGTCTGAAAAATTATCGAGCCTCAGTTACCTCAATACTGACATGTTTTTTTTAATAAACTACTAAAAGAGTTACTCTATTAGTGCCGTAATATATTGAGAACATAGGACGAGGGCGAAGCCGAGAACTTTTCAGACTGCCCTCGCATTTAAGTAGTTTTGTTCTGTCCAATATTTCGGCTTCGGATTCAAGAAAGGATTTATCGCCAGACACTAGATATTAACACGTCGCTCTATTACCTTGATAAAAATCGCTCGAGCCTACTTGACTTTTATTTTCGCTCTCGTACTTTCTAATGAAATTTCCAAACGAATTTTTTATCTAGAATTATTTTACGGCAACGTCTTCTTTTCGCGACGAACTAGAATAATAAATCTGTCTCCTTTGTTTGTTTTAATTTCGTAGCGTCTACTCCTAGGGTTTCGTTTAATAAAGCTACAACTAGGGTAAAATTAAAATTTAAAAGGGTGAAAATAATTTTACGAAAAAATAACAAGCTTCATTTTATACCGTGTTTTAATTAATTAGAGAAAGAAAGTGTAGAATTTGATATTTCCCGGAATGCTATTTGCCAGCCAACCTGAGAAATCCAAATGAAGACTCACAAGTTTTAGGTACCCGTATATCGTGATATTACTTAATACTCTTACATTAATGGGGAAGGAATTGTAAGTATATGTATTGGCTCGTTAGACTATTTTATAATATACTTATAACAAAGCTGTAGGTAAAAGGTAAAACTTCCTAACTCGTAATTTCAAATGTCCAAAAGGAATGCCTATATAAATTAAATGACATGATTGCAAGCTGGTAGGTCAGAATCAAGCTAGCTAACACGCACCTGTAAAATGTGGAACTCTCTTCCACCCGACGTTTTCCAGCAGCGCTACGACATGGGATGCTTCAAAAAGAACGTTAAAAAAGTCCTCTTCCTCCACGGCCGGCAACACACAAGCAATACCCCTGGTATTGCACGTATCTCTAGGCGACGGTGACTACTTACCATCAGGTGACCCGCGTGCCTGTTTGTCGTAGCCAATTTATATAAAAAAGCTAAAATCAATTTAAGTAAGGTCTCTACTTGATTTTAGCTTGATTCCAGCTTGCTATCATGTCATAAGGAAAACTTTGTCTTGACTTTTATAAGACATTTTTGCTGCATTTTTTTGGGATGTCCTCCTGTCAACTTTAACCACATTTTGTCCTAAGTATATTCCGATCATTGCGAAATTTCATGTTTGATGGTTGTATGTAAGTCTTGTTCTAAAGTTTTATAAAACGAACCCTATTACCTAACCTTAGGTTAGTATATCGACAAGCATAATAATAATACTTAAGGAATTTGCTCAAGTTGCCATTTCGTTAGTACATTAGCGAGCTCGTAGTGTAAATATTACGCCTAATTTGTATGTAAATAAATGAGTTCCTATTTTCATTTGCGTGTTTTATTATGCCTTTTCATTTACTAATAATAAGTATTAAAGCTTCAAGGAACGTGCATGAGTTTTTTTTTATAGTTTGGTAGATAGTTAAGCACTAACATAACTTGAATACAGGGTATCGATACCGACTTTTATGAGGAGATTCACTCATAAATGTGCGACAAACGCTACGTACAAAAATAGGTGATACCGATTCGTATAAAATTTTTCTAATCAATGTTCATAACTTTTTGGGCATATGTTTTTGTTAACATTCTGTATAACTTATTCTGTCTTATCGAAGTAAATAAGGAGGTAAGTTAAAAAGTTTAAGTTACCGGGGTTTCTTAGTTCAATAATATGTATACGAGTATGTAGGCGGTATATATGTATATGTATTTATAGTAGAGTAAGTACGGTTTCGTCCCATACCTACTATATACTCTGTGATATAGTAAGTACTTACCGAATGTTAGGTAGAAGCGACGGTGGCGTAGTGACTAGAATGGGGGCAGATTAACCGTCCGGATTTTCGTCCAGATTAAAGGTCCGGGTTTCAAACCATGCAATGTCATGTACCAATATGTTTTTCGATTGTTTTTTTAACGACTCATTCATTTATCGACTGATATATATAACGATGAAACAGTTTTTTTATTATGTTAAGGAATACATCGTCGTGGCCAAATCAGTTTGGCCACAAGGAAAACCCCCTATAAAACCTACACACTGAGATAACCAGTGTGTGAATTTGGGAAGGCAATGGCAAACCTTCCTATTAAATCTGCCAAGAGAGTCGTTCTATGTGGTGGGTGGTTAATTCCATAGAATGATCACAACCCTCATCAATGAGGAATACCACTTAGTAGAAGTCAAGCTGCAAACGTAGGTAAGTAAAATATGGAACTAATAGGTTAGGACTTTTCATGTAGGTAAATTAGGCAAGGTAAGTAGGTACTAAAGAATGGACTTTTCTTGTACCGCCACCAAAAAAATCATGATTGCATCTAAAATAGAAAATCCGTTATTAATAGACCATTTTTGGCTTAAAATACTACAACCATACATTTTTAAAATGATATGGCTTAAGGTAGTAAACATATGATCTATTAAAAGGGTTAAGTTCAGCTGAGTCTCGCTAGATGTATAGACACCTATACCCGTACCGACAAGAAAAAACTACAAGGACAAAAACGTCTCAGTAATTCCTTCAAAATAACTTCTAAAGGAACTACTGAGAAAATCCTAATTTTCATGACCGATTTATTTATTGGAGCAATATGTTGAGCAATATTTCTATATTAGGTACACAATACCTGCTTACATTATATTGTCGTATGGCCTTTTCTCGCGGTGTTACTAAGTTGCCCTATTATTAGGGAACTTCTCGTCCCCCACGTTATTATACGCGAATCCTCGGATATAAGCTCGCGTCGAACGATCAATAAAGCTAAATGTATCGGGTAATAGAAGCCCCTTGCACACGGATGTAGCCAATTTTGATGCAGCTGGATGATGTGAATCTAAATGTGTATACTTACAGGCTGTAAAATATAGCGTCGGTGGCACAGTGGCTAAGACACCGGACTCCCGTGCGGGAGGTCCGGGTTCGAAACCATGCAATGCCATGTACCAATGAGTTTTTCGTATTTATGGAAGACTTACGTACATTTACCGACTGCTCAACGGTGAAGGAAAACATCGTCAGGAAACCTGCACACCGGGATGGCCGGGACCAGTGTGTAAATGGGGTAGGCACAAAATATCCTCAAGGATCGAAGTGCCGCTGGATACTCTCGGCCCCCTATCGTAAGATAAGAAAAGATACAGGCTGTAACATAAACCTGCTATAGAGCCGAAAAGGTGTTCAGTATACATAACAGAACAAGTTTCACCATGGGTACAACTCTGTAATCTTGAATATAAAGTCAGCTGTTCCATACAAAAGCTCATAATTATTTGTTTATGTGTTAATTATACCTAACGATCGAAATGTATGATGAAACACCTGCTTTCCTTTCGTGATTTCAGTGTTATCATTAAAGTGATACAATTATGGATACTGAACAACCCCATATTCGGCTCTCTTGTACCTATTGTATACCTATAATACTTATATCAAACCAAAAATATATTTTTTATTTATAAAGGTTTTCTTTCACTTCCAAATACTTTATTTCCTTGTCCCGGACCCCATGTTAATGTCACCTCAGAAACTGGAGATTCCTCTCAAAACGCCCGTAATTATGTGGGGGAGAAAAAATCCCTTCCACCCCTGCCATCACTTACGAGTGCTTCGATCGCGTAGGGCATTTTATTATTACCTACCTACTTACTAACATAACACCTACTAACTTATGTGCATATGTTATACTTAGTTTATTTCATGTTCCGCCGCCGCCTGTATCACACAACCAAAAAAGTTCAGAAAAGTTGCGATCGGTAGGTTACATACTCGTAATCATACATAGGTGCTCGTATCTAACTCGAAGTTTTTATATGGAATTTTAAAATTTGGGGCGGCATCCCCAATTTCATCCCCTCCTCACACAACAACCCTGTAGAGTACTTAGTTACTTTTTTGTGAAAAAAAAAACGTTCCCAATACTACCATAATTTTCCATGGTTACAAACGCTTGCCCATTTATATAATATTACAAACATATTATCATGACAAAAAGCTGATTTGGTGCGTAATGAAGCGCATTGATGAAGCTTACATAAATCTGATTTAGATACAGTCAACCAACATCAAATAAAAAATAACTTTTGACAAAGCAATCAGTTCGAAATAAATGTACAATAATTTACATCGTCAATAGTAATCTAGCTCTTAAGTATTGACTTTATTCTATGAAGCTTAACAAATGGCAAAAACATTTCAGAATTCAGTTGGGAGTCAGTAGTGTTAAAACTCCTTCATTAATAATTGTGCCCAGTAGGCCTGAAGATGGAACGAAGTACTTTGTTTAATCTAGATCCATTAACATCGAGCTGAAAGTTACCCACTAGCGACAGGGGAACGAATCTTTGATGAAACACTAACGACAGGTAATTTTGTTCATTCACTGTGCAGTGTAGGTGAAGAGAAGTAGCCAGCCCATAGTTACCAGACAAAAAGATGTACACGGCATTCGTTTTTAGGGATCGATTTCCATCCGTCCGTCTATGTTGTTGTTTGTCACACGCTTCTGCTTGTAACGGGGCAAGATATAGACTTCAAAATTTTACATATTTATTATCACGTAAATCTGAATAAGACTTTAAAATTTTGTTGAATTATATTTCAGAGGGAGGTCTCATTTCTCAAACAAGAGGGGTTACATTTTTAAAAAAACGTACCTTATCGAATGGAGTAGATATCGTTGTTTAGCTATCTAGAGCACGAAGTTCAGACGAATACTAAATGAGAGACAGTTTATTTTCGCGTGGGCAATTCGGCGGACATTCATACTAAGTCTCTTTTACCTAAGTATCGGAAAACCGAAATATTAAATAGGTATTAAGTTTCTAGAGAGGGAGGGGAGGAAAAGTATGTAGGTACCATAGGTGGTAACCTAAGTTAACTCGGAATCATTTATTACTTGAGCTTTTGTATGGAAATGGCCCTATAGTGAAAGTTGTTCAGTTATGGATACTAAACAGTTGAATCCCTTTTGGGGATTATATGGTTTTTGTTACACCAGTCACCCGTGCCGAGTCTTGGCGGCCATAAAGAATAGCACCATCCCAACTCTTCCCTTGGGTTTCGTACGAGGCGACTGGGTCTTTGTGGATACTATTCTACACCTAGTAGACGGCAGTAGGCTCGCCACCTGTCACGTTTGTCCACAAAATCTTACAGTGAAAAGTGGGAACTATGATGGAGGTGGTTCCTCTCTACCCCCACGGGGATTATGGACATGAGAGTTATGAATATGTGACACCCTGTAGAAGTATTTTTAGACATTTTCTTCAAATCAACGTTGTATACTTACAACAAAGCAAAATTAGGTCACATAGCAAACCACAGACCATTACTTACAAAACTAAAGCCCCAGAGAGACAAGTCATTCCATAAATCACTGGTATATCAAACGATAGCGTTAACAGATCGTAAAGCCAGCGTCCACCGCGCAAGGACGAGCAGATATAAAAACAACTCGCGTAAAGTTACAGCCTCGACGCTAGGGTCACTGGCGCCCTGAGCAAGACCGATATTGCGGCGACTTACTTACTTACTCCGCTGGCGCAGCGACCCGAAGTGGTTCTTGCGGCAACTTACCCGTAAATAAATAAATAAACACAATTAAAACAAAAAAAAGTGAAGGTAATTTTCCAAATCATCTCTCTTTAGTTCCATGGTAAATGTATGGGAGTAGGAAAAATCTAAATTTTGGACATATCCTGTTTTTTTTTCAGATAGTTATTAAACCATTGACGTAGTTTCAACATCTGTAAAAAGTTTTACAATATCTTGTATAGTTTAGGAATTACAGAGTGAGATCACTTATCGTTTCCACTCTGTGTACGCAGTCCGGAAATTTCTTCAATAGCACGTTTCAGATTGTATAGGGCTTGTTGAACTAGTCGTAGCGTATCATGTCGCTTGATAAAATCGCCTCCTTGGTCTATTTGTATTGTGTAGGTGTCGCTACACCTGTAAAATAAATCGAAACAACATTAAATCTCCCGTGTTACTAGTACTACAGACAAAACAAAAATTCCCGCGGTACTACTAGTCGGCGCGCTAGGCCCGCTCTCCAGCGAGCTAAGTTCACACCAAATTTTTCCGTATGTAGTTGTAAAATTTTACGTCAGTAGGTATATGCAGTATAATTAGGGCGGTTGTGCACTACTTATTCGCCGGATCGGATCGGATCTTTCTCTCATACATTACGCTAATGAGTGAAAGATCCGATCCGATCCGGCGAAACACGGAGTAGTGCACAATCGCCCTTACTCTGTGCTTGTAACATTCTTTTGACAGACAATTCAAATTATTTTTGGGTATGGATCCCTGTACATTTTATATAGAATTTAAGGGCAAAACGCATTATTCTCTTTTAGGGGTAAAATACCCATAAATATGAACAACTTTGCCGGTAAAAATATTTCTCAGTTCGCAAAAAACTCCATACAAAATGGTCCATTTGAACGAGATTAGTATAGGTACTTACCTATACTTAGGTACTGATTTTTACCAACTCCGAATTTGAAATTTCTTGTTCATTTATATTCATGGCAATTTCAGTCATTAAATGGAACGGTGGTGACACATGATAAGTACACATACTTACTGAAGACCATTGGCCAATCGCGCCCCTGAGTTTGCGCCCCTGGCGTTTACCCCTGTTACTAGGCCTTGCTAGCGCCCCTGGCTACGGTACTGCCTTCGGCTATCCCTGAGCCGTTTTATAGACCTATTGACCGGTGAACTGAGATAAATAAGCGATTCTATCTTTTGTTATCGGGATTTTGGCGAAGTTTTGTATAGATTATGCTACTGAAAATAATGACCGCTTACCCGTGTCAGATATATAAGTCTAGCACTGAGCTAGACCTCAGTGCATGTGCCTACAGACAGTCGGCCTCTAATGTATGCCATCTGTCAAACTTCTGCAATCTGAAACGAACCTCAATGCATTTGCCATAAATTTCAAATTTAAATTGTAGAATTTTGACAGATGGTATACTTTAGCTATAGAAGTACCATTAACAATCATCGAACAGTGTTCAGCGAACACTGTTCGTGTTCGAAAGTGAGTACACGCCTTAACATTATTGTAATAGGCAATAGGGGGTAAGTATATTACAGTACATTATCAACAATTAACACTTACCTTATGTACTTAGTTATGCTCTAATATGTAGATTTACAAACGCCGGTGGAATATAACATTAGCCCTTGGGACATCGGGTTGTTTAATGTCGAAGTTCGAGCATGGCTTTAATACCTATAAGTTTGTTTGTTTTCCTTCAACGACAGGAGCACAAAATATAAAGATACAGTAACGAAGGATCGCTCCGGGAATCCGCATTTAGATTTTATTTACCTATACTCGACCGTAGTATAAGACAGCTAAAAAAGTAGTTCCCAGTTTAAAACACATTTTGAAACATATTTTTGGCAATGTATTTCGTTTATTTTAAGTGGGGATGTTACGGAGGTACTGGAACCGGAGTCGAAACCGAAGGTTTTAAATTTGATTTATCGGAGTCGGCACCGGAGTCGGAGGCGGAGGTAGAAGAGAGATGTTTTAAACCGTTTTAAATTTTTTATAGCTGAACCAGCCAATATTTTTTATGATGATGATGACGTTTGCGGAAATAAAACATTCCTTTATGTAGTCCTACACCATTTAATAAAATATTGTATTTTGATACAATTAATTAATACATTAAAGAAATATTGATATTTGAATATGTTTGCTCACAAATCTTTGGTATAACCTCCGATTCAAAATTATCGGATCCGAAGTCGGAGTCGGTGTAAAATCAATCGGAAATTCCGACCTTTCGGAGTCGGAGGCGAAGCTCCGTAACATCCCTAACTTTAAGTTGAAAAATAATGCCTATCACTCGATTGCACCATAGCGTGTGCAATTCACTAGTTCGTCTGATTCAATTTGAGATAGCTTGTACTCAGAGCCCGTGTGTGCGTGGACCAAAATCGCGCGTCTGTATTGAGTGGAACTTCTGTATTTTTATATTTTGTATAAGGAGGCAGTCAGCCCATAGGTATGTACCCACCATAAAGCAAAATGTAACAATGGGGCACTGGCTTTCATACATAATAACTTATGTCCCAATCTGGATATAGCCTCGTTTATGAGGATTATTTATGACTTTCGTAAGAGAATCTCCCACCCAAAACCATTAAGAATAAAAAAAGCCCGCCCATCCGTCCCCACCTGCTCGAGACACATTATGTTTTATTATAAGTATAGATCACTTTGATCGATCTATCTTACCATCACCACTATTCGACCAACGTCGACCAGATTGCGGACGTTCTAAAGAAAAGTCAGGTGCCGTCAACCAATAACCGAAGAGCGTGTATGAAGCGATTGAAGAGTGTAGAAAAAGCGAGAACGGTTGCTGACCAACCTTGTAGGACTCTTTAGTCCCTGTCTGCATAAAACTGAAATCATTTTTACTAGGTATAAATTGTCAAGTGCGCTCGCTCTGAAGCAATATCATAGTTTACATTTCCACTAGACTGCATCAAGCATTGCGCGCTATGGGTCGCCCTGCATTTTATATTCTAAGGAAAAATATGGAGAACCTACAGCCTTTTATTGCAGCTGTATTCATTTCTTCGACTTCATTTTACGTCCATGAAATATCTGATGTATATTCGTTCTTTGAGCTTTAGTAACCAAGAGTAACCCAACATTTCTGCGAAATTCAAATGAAAGCAGATAGGTTATTTACCTATATACTCTATACGTGATAACTAACGTGGTTGTAGTATATTTTGCAACGAATACCCAGAATAAACACATTTCAACGAATCAGTCTAACCGCAAATTAATAATGTTCTAGGTATTAAAAACAAACAAAACAATAAACTAATAATAAACTGATAAATTCTTATTCTTAATCTTTCTTACTTGAAAAATCAACATTAAAAAAAATCAAATTGTTATTACTATGATGACCCACAATTCAAGCTAGATACAAGTATCTCATGTCATATACTTATGCCTAATAATTTATTTATTTACACTTTATTGTACAACAATAGACTTAATAAAAACAATTAAAATGAGACATTGTACAAAGGGTGAACTTATCTCTAAAAGAGATTTCTTCCAGCAAACCCTCGAAAGTGAAAGATGCGTTATAATTGGCACTTGTAATTCACTATTTCCTTTTCTATCTTTTGTTTGTTGTTTTCTATTTGTGCAATAATGTGTATTTTACTTACTTAGTTACTTATATCAGTCACTGTACCGTTTAAAGTTAGAGTATCCTTAAAATGTCATATTTTTGATACTGAAATGAACTCTATCCCTTTCGCGTCATAGCTTTAGAAAGATATCTCTTTCTAATATCTCACTAGACTTCAAAATAGGCCGCGCATTGATCGTAAGCATTGATATGGGTAATTTTGTTACACGACCCAAATTAGTACTCTATGCGACACAAAGAGCTTTATTGGTACTGATGACGGTAATTTACCTGCACCTAAAGTTTCCATAGCGCCTCCCTCCCTTATGTTAAGGGGAGTATGCTGTGGTTAAAGTTGAACCTTAAATTTTAAATTGATTTCTAAACTCCATGCATACTCGGTCCTCTTTAACATAAATTATCCGTACACATGGTGTGTTTGATGGTAAGAGGTGTTATGTACCTATGTAGCTTCTCTGATAGAAAGTTATTGGATGTGTTTGGTTGTTTTGTGACTAATTATTAACTAAATATGGTGTGCTACGTCATTTTATATTAGTAAGATCTTTTTATTGTTTAGGGAAAGCATAGTTTTTCTAAATTAATTGTAAAAATATAAAAAATAGTATTAATATGGACCTAATTATGATAACATCCTGTTCCTTTTGGCCGATCTATTACCGCCTTACCGCGGCCATCTTTTGTTTTTGATCTGTCATTCATATTCTCTTCTGAAAAAACCCTTTTAATAAAAAAAATTAAATAAGGACAGCAGACGAGCAAACGGGCCACCTGATGATCACCATCGCCCATAGACATCTCACCTCACTGTATTAATATTAGAGGGTTTTTGATGCGCTGCTAACCTTGAGGACTAAGATGGAATGCCTCATGTGCCGGAAAATACGCTGGCTCTCTTACCCTTCAAACCGAAACACAGAAATGCCAGCATTTCTGTTTCACGGCAGAAATAGATAAGAGAGTGGTACCACCCCAGACGATTCTTCACTTTAGGATCTACCACTACTCACAATAAAATAAAATCCACGCTTTTTATCTAATTCTCGTTCCTACCTAATTTTGAAAGTGTCCATCATCTCAAAATCCACCTATTATTTTATGCGACTCTGAAATTGAATAAAGAAGAATACTTCAAACGGCAAAACCAAGTCGCCAGCAATCCTGCATGAGCGCCCTCAAAACGACGACCCGTTCACGTTCGTGAGTCAGAAACCTCTTAATTCCTTCCAAAATCCATTATTTAACTTACTGCATCCACAATAGCAAACGTGCCAATATAAAGTAAGTGGTCACCCACCGTCGTCCATAGACATGTCACCTTACTATACTACACTAAGATATTTGTAACACTAAACAAGGTCCAGAAGACTCCCTCAACGACTTACCTACTACTTACTAGGAATAATGAAAACTATAATCACAGAGCACGATATATTTCGATGGACTTTTGACGTTTGACTCCGGACGACGCCCGGAAAAATATGTTAGAACCAACACATTGTGGGACAAAACCTGCAAAAAATTTACTCAATTTCTCGATTTACTTTTTCTCGAAATTGGATGAAAAATGGTGAAAATATTCGTGTCATTTGTGCGGTGCGAACAATGATGCTATTACGTGGAGTCCTCCGGTAACGGCGGAGACGTGACGTGACCGAGATGGTTCTGTCGACGCTAAGAATTTTTTATTAGACTTTTAACCATCCCTAATACGTCCTCCGTTGCGGTATTTTGAAACAGTTAAATTGCTTTAATATAGATATATCGGAAGAGACTGGCCCCCACAACACAGGGTATCCTGGGAGCCAGAGATCTCTGAGAAAATTTAAAAATGTCTGCATCAATATATATTTTTCATACAAAAAGGATATTTAAAAAATAATAAAACTCATATTATGTTTGTTATAAATTTTTGAAGTTTTTTTCATTTCTGTTCTTCTAAGTAGTATTCCTCATTGATGAGGGTCGCGATCATTCTATGGAAAGAGTATGGAAATATACATATAACTACTTTCTTGGCAGAATTAATGGGATGGTTTGCCATTGCCTTTCTATTTGACACGCTGATTATCTGAGTGTACAGGTTTCCAACAATAGTTCCCGAGTTATTCAAGAAAACTTTTTCACTGGTGAATCAAACTCGCCGGTATTTAATGTTTTAGTACCGGAGAGATACACATAGTGCTCAGAATTTCCCAACATATCTATTAATTCATAACAAACAAACATACTCTTTTATTTATTCCCTAATAATTTTCTTATAACTCTAGTAGTTTTTACATAATTTGAGATAAAACGTGAAATCACACAAAATTTCGAATTCCTTCATTGAACTATAACTAATAGTTTGCTATATCTTTTGAATCATTCATCGTATCAAAAAAATATGTAGAACTATTAATAATGTGCAGTATTTATTAAGGATTATTTTCGTCTTTGACACTGACACTAAATGTATAGGTACAATTACGAGATTTTGTTAATTTTAAGATTTCATATATTTTATTTATGTACTAGGTTTACCTTTTATTTAATGTACATTACTTTCAAAAGAGAATTTGTCATTCGTCTCATCTGCCGCGTCAGAAACGCTGCGCCTGAACCGCTCTGCTTCTGAAACGCCGTGTCTGAACAGCCGCTTCTAATCTGCCGCGTCTGAAACGGCGTTAAACGCTGAGTCTGAATCGCTACGCCTGTAACCCGCGGCGTCACAGAAGCGGTGGTTCAGACGCGTCTTTTCAGACGCGGCGTTTCCGAAGCGGCTGTTCAGACGCCGCTTTTCAGACGCGGTAGATAAGACGCGGCGTTTCATACGCGGCGTTCACACGCGACGTTTCAGACGTTATATAGACGGATATATCGATGGGGGGGGGGGAACAACATGAACTCTGGGACCGCGACTGGGTAGTAGTGGGCCACCACAGTTTTCGTCCCAGCGCTAGGGTGTCCAGACACACCATTCCGATACGAACATACACGGATAAAGAAACGGTTAGTATCCATACTTCCGCTTGAATAACCAACGAGCAAACTTTAGCTGGACCTTTTCCACCATCATACCATACTTGCTTTCGTAGGGATCCCAGATCAGCGAATTATTGGTATATTCTACATAACGTGACATTGCATGATTCGAACTCGGACCTCCCGCAAACAAGCACCGTCATTTCTGTCGAAACATTTTCATGTTTCGATAATATGTACTTAAGTAACATTTTATGACCTGAAAACGTTCCATAACTGTCATGAAAAATTCAGCTTTCTAAATTATTCAAAGTTACAATTTCAACGTTCTATCTAAGGGCGAAGAATAATACGCTCGTGCCTCGTAAAAATTTGACAACGTGTCAGAGAAAAATAAATGAAACGACGGATGAAAGGTGAAGTCTTTTAAATGAGACATTTTATGGGTTCTCTTCTTATTAGGATCTCCTAATGAGTGATTCTGAATAGAGTTTAGTTTAAGGTTTTTAGCACTAGAATTGTATACTAACAGGTAAAGTTGAAAGCTGAAAGGCTTTCAATAAATGGGACAGTTCCATAAATTCTTTGATGTCCCGTTCAGTGGACTTTTTATAGCAGAGACATGAATGAACTATGTACAATTATATGAACAACACATCAGGCATATACCCTTTAGTACTTTGTCACGTTAACAAAATTAACACATTCACACGAATGTCAAGGAATCATAACAAAAACATATTGCGACAGGGTTCCACAGAGTATACTTGAATCGATTATTTTTATTTATCGATGGCCTATAGCTTGATACGGTACAGTCTGATTTTAAAGTGTAGAATTTTAAAAAGGCTACTTTCCATACATCGTTTTCAAACCCTGTAATCGTGAAGGAAGGAACGTCTGCTACTTTTTCTTTCGTCCGTATAATAGACGACAAGAGCGTATAATAAACAAAATCCCCAACACAAACCTAAACAAAAAATAAATCATCGAAATTTCCTTACACTTTTAAGGAAGCGAACCCATAAACAAGTCACTCTAATTGACTTGGACCTTAAAACTCTTTTTATTTATTACAAAGGGGCAATCGTTCTAAAAAAACGTCTCTACCCGGAGTTCCTTCGATGTTGAGATGAGGATATCATCAACTTTTCTAAAGTTTAATTGAGTTGCTTCTATTTCTTTGCGAAACTCATCGAATTCCATCTGATATTAAGCAAATAAGTAAGTATATAGGTAGTTACGGCATATACTGCTTTGATTTGATTTGATCTTCTTCTAAGTAGCATTCCACATTGCTGGGTGACGTGATCATTCTAAGGAATTAATTAATCACATAGAACGACTTTCAAAGTGTCGTTCTTTACTTTAACGTTAACTTGGTTTTGTGACATTATCTTGGGTGTTTTAGAAATGACATAGGTAGTTAACTAACACAGACAGAATAGAGTTCCGTTTTCGCCTTCGGGGTATAGGAACGCGCTATGTGATGACATGGAATGACATAATGTCAGTTGTAGCAAAGGGAAAAGGGAAAATCTTCCACCAGGCGGGGTGTTGTGCCTGGTGACCAGATGTCCTGGTCCAACTATGGATGTTTGGAACTCGTATATATGCGAAGTCCCAGGAAAATTTCGATAGCGCGTTCCACACCGATGTAAGTAGGTACTAATCGTAGAGGCACGCATCGTGCGTCGCCACAGGGGTACGGACCCCTAAAAAAAAGAAAAAGTTAATAAGTACTTTCTTGTCCTAAGTACCTTCTTGTCTATGTTACGTACCGTCGAAAAGAAGTCCTCATACACAAGGTTGTACTTACGCTCGCAAAATATGGAGATATGTGAATTATGTAAATAGAATTGGCATTTTGTTGGAGCTATTTGGAAAATTACGCCTTTGAGACTTGAAGACAGAACGAGGGATGACGGTCCTGTATAACCAAATTACATCCAACAAAGTATACCTAGTGGAACGTTTTCTACCTAGGTATTACTGGATAATGTTTTTATACCTATCCTCTGTTACCTACATATATATTTTGTTTAGTCATTTACTAAACCTTCATTATCAAAATGAACTATTTAAGGTATGGTAGATAAGTACTACCTACCAAGTTCTAAAAAAAATATAAACAATAAACTGAACTTATAAAAGAGAAAGTACTTCGTTTTTCAGTATTCTACATACACATCCATTTTAAATGAATAAATATAATTTACGGTACGGCACAAACCAACAAAATATAAACAAAAATATTTACACTAGCATAGGTACATGTGACTAAGCACGTAAAAATAAAAGCAAAGAAACTTAAATACTAAAGGGAGAAATCATTTATGGCTTTAGAAATGAGAAGGAAAGTAAACTAAAGTCAGTATAAAATAATTAAATAATATACCAATAACCAAGTAACAAATCTGCGATATCAGTATCTCATCTGCTGTCGCCCTGACATAACGATCGCCAGGAATGTATACTTACCCAGGGATTAAACACGTTCCACCTTTATATGTGTCTGTGTGTGTGAAAGTTAACAAAGTTTTTTTTAAATTGCCTATTGACTGTCCCACTGCTGGGCAAAGGCCTCCTTTCCATTTTTCCCTATCCTCGGCGTCCTTCTACCATCCTTTTTGGAAGTGGTCGATATCGTCCTTCCACCTACGCCTGGGCCTGCCTAGGAAATATTCAATTTAAAATCAGCTGTGCTCAATGGGAAGACTGACCTTTCAAAGATGTAATGAATGGGAACTTGTGATCAGGGTGGGTACATTTTGTATTAGACTGCGCAAGGGTGGCGTTGGTATAGGATAATATTGCTAGGGGAGACTGCAGCCCTTAGGCACATCCCCTCATTACGATTTTATTGGACATCCTGTCTGCAGACAGAGCCTACAGACTTTTATAAAAGTGCAATCGACAGTTTTCCTCGAAATTTTCACAGTCAATATCGATTTCATTCAGCGTTTTGAATTTCATTGACTCGGAAATTAAAGGAGCAAATTAATTCGTTTATTTAACTCAATTTGAATAAACAGTATGAATCGTGATGGTTATTTACATAATAATTATTAACGCTAAAATGCTAAAATTTAATTGAAAGCCTTGATGGCTGAAAACAAGAACTGAAATCAGTAATACCGATATTTTTGATGTGAAACATATTTCATTTCTGTTTCATTTGTTTCATTTCTGTTTCTAGTGACACCCGCCCTATAGTCCACTCAATAGGGGGAGGTTGACCTCAACAATAACTCCTCCCCGTTGGATGAATTTGCAGTGCAATACAGTACCATACTCTGATTAAACCTGAAAAAGAATCCAATATCTTTTTACAAGGTTTTTGGAATATTAAATAAAAAATTAAAAAATGTTGTTTCTCTTGCCGGAAAATTACTCCCCCCAATTTTATTTCGCTGGTAGGTATTACTAATTGGAGAAAGTATTCGTGTACTCAACACGTGTGTACATTAAAAAAACCAATACTTTCTCCATTATGAAAGGTTCATAAAACTGTTTTTGTCCTTAATTTCTACCGGAAAATTGCTCCCCTTAGTTTGCGGTTTGAGTATGTCTTTGTATCATTATTTACATTGTTTAGTATGAAAATCCAATAAAAAATTCATTCTGGTCATGTCTTTTCAGACATCGTATAATAACTGTCTCTGGAAAATTCTTCTCCCAATTTTTTCTTTTTATTTTGAATAGTCTTCCCTATAGAAACGGCATTTTAAAAGATTCCAATAAAAAAATCATTAAGAGCATGTAGATAGTAAATGTAGATATTAGACATTATAGCTGACCAATTACCTAACTTAAGGTAATTGGAATACATAAAGGAAAAAATCACAAAACAGCCAAGTTTGAGGTATATCATATATCACTTTCAGTTGACTTAGAAACTTGAAATTTATCATGAAGTTAGGTAATTAGGTATACATACAGGAAAAAATCACAAAACAGCCAAGTGTGAGTCGAAATAGAAGACAAAGTTAATAGTGCTGTACCGAATTATATGTTTTTGATGAGTGAGTCAGTATTCAGCTCAATATCTCAGGAACTATTTGAACTGTTTTTATTAAATTTGGTATTCTGAGTAATTTGGTCAGTCTTAATACAAATGTGATGTGCATAATATTATAGTGCGTCCCCGAAAGAAGCCTACCCGATTATTTTATTTTTCTATGAAGTTAGTTCAAGAAACCTACGCTCTCAATATCGTCTAAAATTATATAAACCTGCATGTAACTTAACACTAGTATCAAAAAACTCGTTCATAATGTGCGTCAAAATTTATAACAAGCTTCCGGATGCATTTAAAACAATGAAAATTAACAAACTTCAATTTACTCTAAAAACATGGCTTGTGGAAAGATGTTTTTATAGCGTCAAGGAATTTTTGGACGATAAACGATAATTTTGTGATTGCTGATTGGATTATTATTAACATTTTGTAAATTTAATATTATTGACATTGTATAAATTTTAATGAAATTCTCTTTTTCTTTTTTGTTTCTTCACAAAAACTGTATAAACATTATTAATCTGTGAATTTGGTATATATGCCTGGTTAAGTTTAGTGTGACATGTTTATGCAACTATATCTGCAATGTTTGTAATTCTTACCTAAACATTTACACAATAAATCTTATCTTATCGTAAAGAATTGCATAGCTCTCGGTCTAGACATGAGACGAGCATGAAGCTGTTACTAGTCTCACCGGTCGGTTGAGTGACTATAGTATAGTATGAGGTGGGTGTGTTTATTCAACTATGAATGTTGTCTGTCTCGCCACTCGCCATCTACTCTAACTCAGCGTTCACTTTTAATTAACTTCTGTCTGGATACAAATTGCTTCTAGCTGTCACTATGGAGCAATAACGTTACACACGTTGGCATTATTGGAAGTGTTAAATTAACATTGTACTTACCCCAATAAACTCTAAACCAAGGAATCACTTGAGCTAGAGACTTTACATAAAAGTAAACCATACATAATGCTTGCTTGCTTATCGTATAGTTAGTGGCCTATACCTATTTGTCAGAGTTGGGCGGCCTGAACAACTCTGACAAATAGGTTGGCCAAGATTCAAGTCAAGTCATTCAAGTCAAAGTCAAAAATCATTAAAAATTTGTATATTTAAGTGAGAGGCAGTTCTTTTTACCTGTGGAAAAGTTGTCAGTGGGCATATAGTCGTGGTTCCTTATCTAGGTGCTTATGCAAGTATATGGATGATTTTATTATATTGGATTGAAATTAAATTGAAATTGAAAACGTTTATTTATCACTGTAAACACCAGAATATAGAACACAATACAGAAGTATACAAATATTAAACATGCAGCACAAATCATCCGGTGCGGTACAGTGCCAAAAAGGGTACACCAGCTCAGCATAATATGAGGCAAGCCACAGCGCTGATTTTTAGCTGGCCCCTCAGTGACTGCCCGGACGAAGAAAGGAACTGTTCCTTTCTTCGTCCAACCAGTCACTGTGCGTGTTGTGTTGTATGAATGTGTTTGTTTGTTTGGATGATATCAGAATCGAAATAGTTACACTTCAGATACACTTGTACAACTTCGTGATCAGTTTTATCTTTAGTTTCATTAAATACTACCTAATAGAATCATCCCTCGAAGATACATACTTGTGCAATATTATTATTTACACGGATCAAAATGTAACAATTTCCCGTATCAGGAAATCCGGTGCGATATATTAATTTGGTAACAGATTTCCCGGAAAATCGCGCGAGTATCGGCCGACATCGCTTCCAATAAGTAGCTTACACAGACGGGGTGCGAAATGTAAAGAAAATAGAAAGCATGATGTGGGTATGCCGAGGAAACACTGGCTTCTTAAGCGGATATTAAATTTGAGGAGTGCGTAACTATAATCTGTTTCACATAGGAAGGCACGTAGATTTTTTTAAAAACCTAAATAAAATACGGATTTTCACTGATGAAAGTTGGAAGTCATCCGATTAGTATCAGCCGAGTCAAGAGAGGACTTTATTCCGTATTTTATTTAGGTTTTGAGCTACGACACCAAAATGTAAATTTTTTTACAAAGGCTAAAAAGTAAATTAAAAAAGATAATGTCTTTTTGCACAAGCGGCTGACGGTAGCTTTTTCTATATATACACTTAAATTTATTTCCGAAATTGTGAGCAGTAAGCAATATCATTTCCGGTAAGAAGCTTACGGTGAAAGCTCTGGGTGAAATATAAAGAAAACTACGTAAGATATAAAGCCAACACTCGGCCGGATATTAAATATGGACGAGCAGGTGGATACTTACCTTAACGTACTACCTACTACTGGGTGAAAAACAACTCTTTAAAACTGAAATATTTTTCTTGGTTTTGCTTGTTTATTGTTTATTTATTGTTTATTGTTTATTTACATATTTCATAACATCACTAACAGTTTTACCAATCGTGTGTTACATGTCAAGTTATATTATAGGTACATAGCATTCTATTCTATATTGGTACTGAAGTTGGAGGAGCGGTCATTTCAAAATACCGTGCGGCCGAGGCCAGAAGTCTCAACTCGGGGTCCGCGAATAGGTCCAAGGAGCTGTTCCAGGACAGCACCGCGTTGGTGAGGGACAGGGCGCGGTGCAGCGGGGCGGCGGCGAGCGCCGCGGTGCGCGCGGGCGCAGGCTGTACTGAGGAACAGGGGGTACGGACAGCGACACGTAAGCCAGTAAGAATGGGTTACTTATTTCACCCCTGGCTAGTCTTAGGAAGTACCTAAAAAGGGAGAGATTCCTTCTAACCTTGAGTGATCTGTAGTCGACCATGCCGAGTATGAACAAGGTGGGGTACATGTATGGTACTTGTGTCTAAACAGTGTTATTTAATGAGTTTTCTTAGATAGGATAGGACATACAAACAAGTATTTCCCGGTATTATAATACAATGCATTGAAAATGGCAATGGAATGTGCAAGCAAACGTTGCTTCATATTCTGCTGCACAGCTTAAAATCAGAATATGAAAGTATATTTTAAACAACCGTGATTTCCAGCAGAAGATACAAAAGGAGGTTTTAATTTATAAGAATTATTGAATGACGTATACTTGCCACTGGCCAGTTTAAGTGCAAAAAATAAAATAAAATTGTAAAACCATTATAGAAAAAAGAAATTTAATTTTCTTTCTCTATAAACAAATGGCGATTACTTATTCTTAATAATAGAAATAATTCAGCCAGTTCTTTTCGGAAGTATAAATTCACTCTCGTTTAATTTTACATATGTAGGTAACTAGTACAGGCCAGAACACGTTTAAAAAATTAAAATAAAATGCCTTATGCTACTGAAAAAGTAAATTAATTTATTTCTCTATGAACAAATGGAAATTAATTTATTTAATTTACGCGAATTCGGCCAGTGCTTTATAAAAGTACAAAGATAAGATTATACTTAGTCATTTATTATTCAGGAGCTTGGTGTAAGAATGGTCTTCGAACATATTTTTATAAACAAACCAAAGTACAAAATCAGTAGTCCTAACTTCAAAGTTCTAAGAATCAATACTCAAGTAAAACAAAACTCCTGAACTTACAAAATTTCGTTACCCGCTGCACTTTGTTCCCGAGCACTCGGGAGACTGGAGTGCTAGATTTAGTGCAGTCCCACACCTAGTACCAAGCACCTATGAACATTCGGCTCACGTACACTCTCGCCCACAACTGCGCTTCGTTTGGCTAAAATATATCTCCCCCGGGAATGTACCCACGTACCCACGTCAACTGCACCGGGGTAAAAATAAAATCCTGAACTAATACTCTGAACGCGGTAAGTTGAGGAAAAACAACACTAACTAACGTTATGAAATCGAAAGTGTGTTGGAATGTTTGGTTTGTTTATTTATGTTATTTGCAGGGAATAAGTACAATTTGTAAAAATAGGCTGATGATGATGATGAAGTACAATAAATACATTTCATAAAAATAAGAAAATAGACATAAATTGATGGTCAAATGTGGAAACAGAATTAAAATCAGTTGAAAAATAAAATAGCTACAGGCAATCAAAAATGAGACGGTAGAAAGAGATGCCTATAGATACTGGTGATGTCACTGTTATGTAGCGCCATACAAGCTGGTCCTTGGCTACATAATAAGGACTGTTTTGCTAGAAAGGAACAGAGCA
This sequence comes from Hofmannophila pseudospretella, assembly GCA_947369225.1. NCBI lineage: Eukaryota > Metazoa > Arthropoda > Insecta > Lepidoptera > Oecophoridae > Hofmannophila > Hofmannophila pseudospretella. Next base: position 6,004,161 of record OX376325.1, read on the forward strand.
TCCCCCACTACAAACTTTAACTAATAGCTGATGTTAGTTGAGCTGTCGATAAACGGATTTCAGATTCATCTTCAGCACGTCCTAGATGGACGTGCTGAGTTTATTGAAGTAATAAAAAAAATTTAGTCAGATACCCTATTTGTAGGTATGTATTTTTTGCATTTTTTATTGAATTAGAAAAGGGTCAAGGCTTGGATGAAGAAAAAATCCCTTCAGGGTACAGCGTTCTAAACTCTATGGATATCTTTGGGCTACCTATACTTATACCGTGAAAAATTTGATTACAAGGAAAACTCAAGAGTTCGATATTCGTATATTTTCGTAAGTAGGTACTCTAGATTATATTCCCATGAATTAATATGAACACTGACAACGCAGCATTATGGAAATAAACAAACAACATCTATATAATGTAACACCCTAAAATTGACCATTTCCAGAGGTTGTAGGAGATAATAGTTTGCTTGATTGTGGTAAGTTTCGCGTAAATTCCTAAAGTTTTGTTCCTTTCTGTGGATAACTTTAGGGTCGCGGTCGAAGTGTCAGAGAAGCCATCAATTATTGACTCAGAGGATCCCATTTTGGTCTCTTCGGTGAATATTTAAAACGGAGCGAAAAAGTTAAGTCAACTTTTTTATTGTAAGTACCTAAGAGTACATTTTTACCAGTTTTTTTTTGTAAGGTAATCTTTGCTCTACCACTGCTTCGTATAGTATTGCTGAAATGAAAGAAGCGGCGCAAAAAAAAATCAGGAGCACATCTTTTGAAAATGTATACCTTTTTAATTTTTTTTAATTTTTTAATTTTATTAAATAAGGAGAGCAGACGAGCAAACGGGCCACCTGATGGTAAGTGGTCACCGTCGCCCATAGACATCTCACCTCACTGTGTTAATGTTGGAGGGTTTTTGATGCGCTGCTAACCTTGAGGACTACGATGGATTGCCTCATGTGCCGGAAATTACGCTGGTTCTCTTACCCTTCAAACCGAAACACAGGAATGCAAGCATCTCTGCTTCACGGCAGAAATAGATAAGAGGGTGGTACCACCCCAGGCGATCCTTCACATTAGGATCTACCACTACTACCTACATACAATTTCAACAATACTGAAACAGAGAGATATATCAGAGCTTACATTACAGTTCTTTGCGATTCTAACCGGTGCTAGGAAATAAAATTGCCGGAATTGTAATTGATGCCTCGTGATACAGGTACAAGTATTAAAGTACTAAACCCACATATGGAATTTAAAAAATCCCATCGAGAACTTGTTTTCCTTTTTCAGTAGCAGAGCGTGGTTGTGACGTAGTTTGTGAGCGAAAATAAAAAATACTATTCACTAGTTTATTCACTATACTACAGGGACGTACTCGCTTGCACAGATTTTGAAACTAAAATAGTTTCAGAACAAGCTTTTGGTGGGAACGGCTTTGTGTCATGCTGGAGTTTTGAATGAATGAAACTTTATTTCATGACTTTAATGGATACATTTCGGAGAGTGCGCATCGGAATTGCACGACCTAATTCCAGCATCGCCATTCCGCCTTCGGACTACCAGGCGCGGGGAGGGGTTCCATCCTTATGTTGTTGATATCCCATCTGCTCGTACGAAGCGATTTGCTTCTTCGTTCATTATGCGAACGGCTAAGGAATGGAACAGCCTGCCGGCGTCTGTATTTCCCGAAACCTACAACCTTGGGATCTTCAAGGCCAGAGTGAATAGGTATTTACTGGACCCGCATGCACCATCGTCGACCTCATCGTCGCTTACCAACAGGCGAGATCGAGGTCAAATGCGGGTTTAGAAGTAAATAAAAAAAATAAAAAAAAACTATAATTTGCTTTGGTTTTATGCATTCTGGTTTTAGTTTACATTTTATGAGAGCTCTGCTGTAATAAGTATTATAGTTTTTGCCATGTACCAATGAGTTATTCGTATTTTTCGAAGACTTACGTACTTTTACCGACTGCTCTAATGGTAAAGGAAAACATCGTGAGAAAACCTGCACAACTAAGATGACCAGTGTGTAAAATGGGGTAGGCACAAAAGATCCTTAAGGGTCGAAGTGCCGCTGGGGTTATTCCCGGCCCCCTATCATAAGATAAGATAAGATTATAGTTTACGAGTACTGCTATGTTATTAGTATAATTAGTGTAAAATACTTCGATCGTAGTAATATTCAAGTAGTCACTTTTCGTACCACAAACAACAATATTTTTTATTTATTTACAAAGCAGTAGAGGTAGTAGGTAGATAAGACTAGAACCGTCACACCCTCGTGACCGTTACGGGTCTAGATTTTTTTCTCTCTTATCTGGTTGAAATACGACTTAGTCTGTATTTGAGGAAAATCGCTGCAAAAGTTGAAAAAATAAATCTGTTGAGTTTTAAAAGATCCTCTTAGGTTTAAAGTATTAAAATCACACATACAGAAACACGACGATCTCGTAGTCATTATACCTATTAAATTTTCTTAATACCAGATCTGTAATTGAATGTAAATTCCAGACTCTGGAATTAATCGAGTTTATGCCCAGAGTTTATTAAACCAACCAAATGGGTTTATTGGTTATTACACCAACGTTTACTTATACGATTTTATATGTTCTGTAAGAACTGTTTCTGTATTTATACAGCCCGAAATAAAATGTGTATTACAATAATAATTATTTAAAAAGTTTATTTCGCTTTTTCCTAATAAGTATCGGTAAATCGGTGACAAAACCGCGTAAAAGGCGAGGTAAAACCAACACAATGAAACTATGCGAGGCTGCGGATTGATCGGCTATCCCTGCCAAGGCCCATCGTAAACTAGCATAAGTAGTGCCATAAAACTTGTATAAAAGTGCCATCCGATCAGTCGTCCTCGTAAAACCTATATAACTTCAGCACGTTTTAGCTCGTTTTCCTGTTACATTTTTTGCCACAAGAATGTTTTGATATAACTCTGAATATGACTAACTGTGTAAATAAATAACCAGATAAGTAGTTATTATATTTTCAAGACAGAATTTTTTCAGATATAAGTATACATACTTATATCTAAATACTTATAATAACTACTTATCTGGTTATTGAAGTAGGAATAAATCAGTCCACACGGTGAAGGTAATGAGTTTTTCGGATTTCTTTCGAAGACTTATATGTACATTTACCGACTGCTCTAACGGTGAAGTAAAACATCGTGAGGAAACCTGCATGTCTGAATGAAAAAAAATCCAAAGGCGTGTGAAATCCACCAATCAGCTCTGTGGATCTTGGCCCATAACCCCCTTGTGCAAGGGGAGGCCTGTGTCTCAACAGTGGGGACATTAATAGGCTGCTGATGATGATGACGGTGAAGGTATAAAAACGTTTATTTCCTCCAAAGGTTATCCTACATAAGTATTAGTATACTTAAGGATTATCAGGACCTGCACATTGTGTATAATTATGATTGTATTCATAATTATTGTAAGATATATTCATTTCAAAAGATGTGCTGCTGAAAGTTTCTTGCGGCCGCTTCTTTCCTTTCAGCTATAGCACCTTACGAAGCGGTGGTAGAGTAAAAAAATGACGTTGTAAAAATGTAATTTATTTAAGGTACATACTTGCAATAAAAAAAATTGACTTTGACCTTACTATTGAAAAGCTACATCAAAATTATCCAAAACATATTTTCTTCTATACAGACAGAAATAATCGAGTATAATGACATGACAGGACTTGGTGATGATCGGCTGGCGAGCGCGGTGGTGATGATTGATAGGATCAGAACCCTTCAGGCAGCCCTTCAGCAGCCCATAAATTTAGTATGACAACATTTTTTGGGACCGTGAACCCAATAATACAATAATACGAATAGTAATAATTCATCCGAACATTAGATTTTCGGATGAATTTTTATTATCAGGAATCAGATCCACTAAATTCAACTTAGTTACATAAGAAATTACCACACTACCGATCCTTACAACAGTTTAGAATCGGGTCACGGAATCCAGTTTGCATAATACCCCCACTAGATTACCGAGTGTTCCCAAAAATATTGCGGATTAATGTAAATTAGGCTGTGTACAAGTCGCTGGCGGAACTACTAAAGCACGACTGTAGTCTAAGGAAATACCTAGGAGATTCTACCACGCTACCAAAGATATATGTCCTCTACATAGCATCTCTAAATTTTGGAGCAGGATGGCTTTATAAATGTAAGGAATGGTTTCGATATATTTGGTGAAAAAAATCTGGTAATGAAGAAACATTGTGCAAATGTACCAATGTCTAACTATGTATTATCGATGAACTTACTAGTAGAATCAAAGCATGGAAGAACGTACCTACCTACCTATATACCTACTCGTACTTATTAACATTTTCCCCGTAAAACTGTGCTCCATTACCAAATAAAATATCATAATTAGGTACATTTTTGAAGAGAGCTCAGTGGACCTGTATGTACCTACTATCAACAAATAAACTATTTGATTTGATTTGGAAAAGGGTATATGGTACAAGACCAAACAAGCGCGTCCCCCATGTAAACGATGGTTTGATAAACCCATGTTCCTAGGGAGATTCTAGTTTTAGCATTTAGACTAAGGTCCGGCCACATCCAATAAACAAGTTATATCATTTAGTTGGCAGAATTGACTCTCCGCTTTGTACCTATAGTACCAGTAATCAGATCAATGTTGTGTATCACTTGTTCGTGGAGTGTGGTCGGACTGCAGCCCAGAGGCAGCCCTTGTTGGGTGACGAGGAGGGGCGTAATGGATCGGGCAGATAATTCCAGTTTTAAACCAGCCACTCCCCGAAACGGCTTTCAAACTATTCTGCTACATCAGCCTCTGTCTCTGGGCAGCAGTTTAGTGATTAAGAAATCGTGTTATCCTATAAGGCTGGCATGGTCCCGTATTGGCACGAAGCCTCAAAAAGAAATAGATTTTTTTTTAGGAAATACATGTATTACATAAAAATTAAGATGTTCGGGGTAAAAGGCAGTTTAGCAAAATGAAAATGTCAATGCCATTCAAAAAAAATTATATTATACCTACATTTTAACTATCTTTTTCACATGAATGGATTTCTGATATCCCGCACACAGGGAAACCTAGTTGGAAGTCAGATAGCCAGACATTGAATAAGGGTGAGTTAGTGCATATAAATTTTATTTTGAGCCCTGAGTCAGGTTACATCTTCAAATAACTACTCGTATCTCTTACCTGTACCTACTTATGTAACTATAAGTAAAAATAAAATTGATTTGAAAAAAATAAATTGAACTGAATTCGTCGTTGGTAATTATGCAAACAGAAATGGGGACATTAGAATATCAGTCATGTTTAAGTTCGGTGTTTGAGGGTTTGTTCAAAGCATCATAGGTATACTTAAACGTTCTCAGTTTCAGTTGTAACAAGATTGTACTCTATTTTTTTCCTTTCCCTAATTTTCCCTCATTACTCGACAGTATTCTCAGGAGATAGGCTTTATAGGGTACCCCAATTTTCTAAGCAGTGGTTCTTAAGAAAAGTCGACCGAAATTAATTAGGGAAGGTTAGGGGATGAAGATAAATTATTAAACATGACAAAGAATAATGACAGAGGGGTCGTGTGTTACCGTTTCATAAAGCTAGTGGATCAATTCTGTGACTTACTGATTTATATGGTGGAAATTGGTAACGGTACAATTTACTATAAACATAACGAAGGGAAATGTTGAAGGTAGTGGTAATGTGTACGAAAAGAATCTTCTTCTAAATCGTATTCCTCATTGCTAAGGGTCTTGATCATTCTAAGGAATTAATCACATAGAACGACTCTCGTGGCAGATTTAATGGGATGGTTTGCCATTGCCTTCCCCTTTTCACACACTGGTTATCTCAGTGTGCAGGTTTCTTCACGATGTTTTCCTTCACCGTCAGAGCAGTCGGTAAATGTACGTAAGTCTTTCGAAAAAACCGAAAAACTCATTGGTACATGGCATTGCCTGGTTTCGAACTCGGACCTCCCGAATGGGAGTCCGACGTCCTAGCCACGATGCCACCGACGCTCTGAACGAAACGAAAAGAATACAATATTTCAAATTTATCAAATAACGTACTTATGATTTGCAAACAAATTGTTTGTTAAATCCTATACGAGTAGTTATGTATCTTATACATACAATTTGAAATTGTAATGATAAGACTAATTAAACACAACTTTTTCTGTAAACTACTACATGCAAGTTCCCTTCACTAAGTTTTTCACATATAGCAACTGTTGAGAAAAATTAAAAATCACAAAATGTTACCGATTATGGCTCTTAACTGATCCTTTTGCATAACGCGCAAACATTTATGCCAATTTAGAAAAGTTGTAACAAAACGATCCTGACCTTATTAATTAGTCAGTCATATATTTGTATTGTAGTAATATTGTGTATGCAGACACGCATTACCGAGGACTGATAAAAGTTTGTACCATACAGAGTGTAACAAGAACCGCCTACAAAACCGAAAGAGGGGTGTTCAGTATTCATAACTGAACAATGGTATCTCATCTTCTCCGTGACTGGGCCACCGGGGACAATGGGTATTGGAAACGAAGATACCATCATCCCCGATAAAGCTATAACCTGGAAGGATGGAAACCAATGTCTTCATCATCGGGGATATGCCACCGGAAACAACGGGATTCATGTACTCGGCCTACCAAAAGTTGGGTTGCTTACTCAGGAAAATTTTGTGGGCTTCTAAAATTTCGGAGCGTCCCAAAACTGAATACGACCCTGTCTTCCGATATCTGTCTGATGTCACAGGTCACTCGATACACAGATAATTTCAAAAATGTACCTATTATAGTTAATTCTAGTTATATCAAAGACAGCGCTACATCAACACAGCATGTGAAATAACACTTAAAACTTGGACAAGGAAAATTAACAAGTAAGACCAAATATATTTGCTTGTAAAATTAACTGTATTTTCTTAAAGTTGCAATATTAAGTTGTCTAAAATACTAGACGCCAGTGTTAAAGGTATTACACAAATAACTTTCTCAATTTCTACTATGTATATAGGTATTAACTAAAATTGAAAAATTGAAATTGAAAACGTTAATTTAGCACTGTAAACACCAGAATATAGCAAGTACACAATACAAAACTATACAAAGATTAATACATGCAGCACAAAACATCCAGTGTGGTACAGTGCCAAAAAGGGTATACCAGCTCAGCATAATGCCTCAATGATCGCACGGACGAAGAAAGCAAAAGTGTGTGCGTGTTTTGTTGTATGAATGTGTTTGTTTTTATGAATGAGGATATTAGTGTGTATATGAGGTACTGAGTGTGTGGGAGGGTGATGGATGAACTACTAAGAAAAACCTTATTTTTTTACCTAGACGGGGGCTATTTAGAAGAAGACATTCATGGCCAAGTACCTTTATTTCACTGCTTGTATTGCAGATTTAAAATGAAGGCCTACGTAGTACTACTGGCATCTATTTTAGCGACGACGATTGTGTCTGCATCTAGAAGTTGCGACGCTTGCCTTGACAGCGTGTGTTACATCAAGGCTCCTCTTGTAGAGGACCAGAGGGTACATGGAGAGTTGGCCATCGACTGGGACCTCAACATCTTATACTTCAATTACGATTTCAACACCAAACGACACGTCGCTGCTCTCTATTTGAACACCTCTGCAGTCCAGGACATCGACTTTGATCCGGAAAATACAACCCGTATTTACGGTTTAGCCTTCAATCCTACAACTCATGACCTATACATGTCAAGTGACCGCGGGATACACAAATTCAATCCTAACACCAACCGCACTGAGTCCTATATATTGAAGGATAGAAGAGTTGGCAGTATTCAGTACAAAGACAAGCTTTATTACGCTGAAAATTCAGAGACTTACACTTATAATAACGGGGAATCAGAGAGCATCCCGGCTTTGTTTGACACTGAAGTCTTCGACTTTATCGTAGACAAACGAAACGACATCTATTATAATACCGTGCTCGATATACGTGAACACCGTTTGAAATATGGTGAGAATCACAGCAAGCCGTTCATTAATGGACTACATTCTTATTCAACTGACAAATTTGGTAATGCATATTTTCTTAAAATAAAGAAATTACTCTACAAATTGGATTACGCCACAGACCAACTGACAGAAGTGGGAATAATTACAGGAAATCCTTACGGATTCGTATTTGATTACAATAACAATATTATTTATCGAGATATGAATGAAAAGAAACTGTATAAACTAGTTGATAACAGCCAATCATACAATTGTACAACTGTTGATACCGGAATAAATTCATATGCGAACACGTAGGTCAATAACTCTAATAAATTAAAATAAACTGAAAACATCCTGAATTTTGACTGACATAGCTAATAACACCCTAAAAGATTATATAAACCTTGACTACATTCTAAACTGTTAGACCCAGATCGGGAGTCCAACGAAATAAAAGCTTTACTCAAAACGCCTCAAAACTATGCAAATCATCATCGGAGAACCAGCCCTTGACCAGCCCCTATCTATTCTAGTACAATGTTCATTTGTGGTGACGGCCGGAGTCAGTTGGACTTTACAAAGAGGCTAAACGGTTAATCGCCATGCGCACGCCCGGGTGACGGTAAACATAAACAAGTGGGACGAGTGAGACCCAACTCCGGGGTCCGGCCGGGCCCGGTCCTGGACCGCCTTTGTACAAAACTTCGAACAATTAGCATAAAGGCCGGACAAGCCAACCTGCGGGACGCAAACAAACAAATCATGTACGTGACGCTTAAATTACTTAGTTGCTAAGTAGTTTCCACTTAACGATACGGGTACCTTAATATTTTGATATTTAGAGATGGTTGCAGAATACAAAACCCAGGATGTGAACGTAGAAATCTTAAGCCACTAGGTCCTCGTCGGAGTGACGAAAGATACTGTTGGTTGGTGAAGGTCGATGGTAAATTAGTGGATTGTATTTTTGCTTGTTGGTTTAATAAGAAACCTCTTGATAATACACAAAACAGTACATATCGTAACACTTAATTAGCAACTACAGTTAGGATGACAAATCGAATTTGAAGAGCGAATGACAGTTGCGCCCCGCGACCGCGCGACCGCCTCAACCCCCCTTGCGAGTTTTCATGAACTTTTTGTTTCGTTTGATGAACAAAATCAATCAGTCCCAGCCTCGGAGGAAACCAGACCCAGCGCAGAACATTCGTTTTAATTAAGACTATCGAAGACAGATACCGTGGTGCTACAATATCTCTACCTTCTGTAAGGCCTGGCCTGCATGTGTCCATGTATGTGTCTGCATGCGTTTCGCCCCCCTCCCTCTTGTAGTCAGCCCTTTGTGATTGGATGCAGCGAACCGAACCGGGACTGGAACCGGACGCATGTAGTCCAGGCCTATATAATACATTTTGAACAGCTGATTAGTAAAACAAGATTCAAATCGAGAAGGTATAAAAATCTTATTCTTTATTGCAGACGTCGTTCCTTAATTTGTATACATACGAGTAGGTGGTTAAGATTCAAGTTCTAGGGTAAATAAGTTTCATGTTCTTTATGGATTTCCTGGAAAAAAATCTTACTATCAGAAACAGGGCGTACCTATACTCGAATCCACTAAAATACCCTAGTCATATTGTTATATATAAGACATGGCTGTGTTTAGCCGCCAAGACGTTTACATGGGTTTTGACGGCTCTGATTCTGCTTAGATATGCGCAAAATTAGTTGGGTACTCGTATTGCATAAATTAGTGTAATAATATTTCATTATCCATAGGTATACGTTACATGGGCATGAAATGGGTTAGTTAAGTTTAGTGTGTCTAGCAAGATTCGTAATTTTGATAACAATTATCATAAAATGTATAATTAAATTGGAAAGTAGATAATTAATGTGATTAAAATAGTTTTTTTTAATATATTTTTTATTGACTCCTAAACCCGCATTTGACCTCGATCTCACGGGTCCAGTAAATGCCTCAAAAAAAAACATAAATACTCTGGCCTTGAAGATTCCTAGGTAGTAGGTTTCGGGAAATACAGACGCCTATTCCTCCAATTCCTCCAAATATTCCTTAGCCGTTCGCATAATGAACGAAGAAGCAAATCGCTTCGTACGAGCAGATGGGATATCAACAATATAAGGATGGAGCCCCTCCCCGCGCCTGGTAGTCCGAAGGCGGAATGGATATGATGGAATTAGGTCGTGCAAGTCCGATGCGCACTTTTTGAATTGTATACTATAAAATACAGATAGATACGCAACCTTGCGCCGATGTTCCAGACTTTGCAGTCTAGTCTAGTGCTATTGAAGTAAACTATTGATTTAAGAAACAGATTAATAAATATTTGCTTAAGAATCTACTGAATAAACAAGAAAATATACTTCATAAAACTTTCATAATAGTTCAAAACTTCACAAGTTAACCAAATTCCGATCCAATTTTGCGAAGTAACAAATTACCAATGTTTCCGTAGTAGATTGCAATCACAAAGTCGAGTAACAATACAGAACCGAACTCAACATTCCACGGAAAAGTCGGTTTGCCTCAAAATCTTGAGGTAGGCGCACAACTATTTCAATTAACTGGCGAACTGCGGTAGTTGCTGCAGATAATTTGACGTTGATTAATTTTGTGTGACTGTCTTGTTAGAACATTGAAATAATAGGTCCATCATAATGGACCTAATCAGAATATCTCGTGTACCCGAAATATCCACAAATGACCATTTCCCAAAATGATTACTTCCTCCTGTCTTCTAACAAGTTTGAAAATTTCAGTCCCTGTAATGTTCCAATCTCAGACAAGTCCAAAACGAGCCCATTAAATATACATAAATGTCAAATTGATTGAATAATAAAAACTTAAGTCAAATATAATTAGTCAATATAAGTTGAGTTGAGGCCATTTTTACAATAACAGCAGACCATCAGACATGATTTCAATATGTTTACCTTTGACTACATAATTATTTTATTATAATTATAACTGTTTCGGTCATTGCTGTGTGTGAAATAAACATATTACTTATTTACTTACTTATTTTCATATTTTTTCGCTACAGCAGAGTAACTTTCCAAAGATTACTAAAAATATACTTATATTCTAAAGCAGTTGTGGTTTCTAGTTGTAAGCATTCTTATTCAGCGTCAGATTAGTTTTCCGAGAACATTCATTCATGTCGCGTTATGAGTGCTTATATCGGCTTTTTGTACAAAACCGTACTTTTGTGCTATTCTCAATTTATTTACTTACTTAAACCGAACTATTCAGAGCATAAGACAACGGCAATAAAATAAATTAAAAAGGCAGTAGCTTATAAAGTATAGAATGCTGGAAGAAAAGCGGCGGTAAAATATCAATGTTTTTAAGGATCGGAATGATAGGTAAGTATAAAACTATGGGAACTTTGAGGTTTTTGTATGCTTGGACTTGAACCGCGTTTGATCACAATCGGTGGTAAGTCGATGAGGTCGAGGATGAAGCACGCGGATCCAGTAATACCCAAGGACCCATTTTTTAATTACCTCCGTTTACTTTTATATACTTATCTCTGGGAACCACATTTAATTGCCACTTAAACTTTAACGGCAGTTATCGTTTTAGGCCGTTCTCCGCGGACGAGACGATGTCGATGTACATTGCTAGTTATCGTGTTCTTTCGCTGACGTTTTAACTTTATAGCGAGCAATGGATATTCATGCGCTGCAGACTTCCGCGTTAAGCAGTGGAGAATTTTCAATAAGTATGTCATAAACAGACGTTTCACATTATGAACATCACGTTAGATTTAAACCGCCCTTGCGAATTAGGTCGCAGACCGCTGCTGGCTGATATTACGGGATTTTCCTTTAAAAGCTTAACTCTTCATCTCTCACAGCTTACTCGAGCTGCTCTAGTGACATATGTCTGGGATTATAGCGCCATATGGGCGGGTTAGACGCTGTCCACACATGGAACCTCTAATAGATGTAGCAATAAGTTACTTTAAAGGGATATAGTTAGTATAAAAAGTAATGAAACTAAATCGATAAGAGGGACGTATGATGACTACAATGCGGCGAGCAATGAAAGATGAAACAGCTATACGAAACACAGAGACTGGAATGGAGATGCCAGAAAAAGACCTATAATTTACAAATCTGATTCTACTTAGCAGGTAAGACATAATTGGACTAAAATAGAATGTTCAACATAAACGCAGAATCAGAATCAGAATCACTATACCCGAGTCGGTTCGCATCCACTAGATTTCTGTAACATATTACCCAATTCGACTTGTCATTATTCATACTGCCCGGGTTTTATACATAGTGCCATCATTAATCACTTGTCCATGACATACGAGTATACATAACATACATATTGCATAATAAAAAAATGTCATACACAAACGTTAGTTCAGCAAATAAAAATTAGTGGCCAAAAAACAATATACTCATACTCATACTCATTTATTAACAACATCGGAACTTTTGAACTCTTGGTTACGTCATGATTTTATAATTTCTTAAAATTTAAAACACAATTCATGCCAACCACAAACATTACTGCACAGGAGCGAACAGACCAGCCTAATTACATAGAAAAAATTAAGCTAAATAAATAAGATTGTAACAAAATAAAAATAAGATTGTAGCAGGTGTAAAGGGGCTTGGTCATTTATCTAAATTAATAAATAATAAAATTAATATATCTGCTGTAAAGGGTCTGTATAAGACCTCTCAAAATATCGAAACGATTGTTTGAGAGGTTTGAGAATTTGAGTTTGAGAATTGTGTTAACCCAGGCACTGAGCAAATTGAGCGGGGCGCCTCCATTACAACCATTCGAAAATTAGTTTTATTGAAGAACTATCACTCGACCTAGGCTAACTTCACTTACTGACAATTTTCCGATGCAATTGGAATAGATCCACAGTCATGATAATGAAGCGAATAATAACTCCACTATAGTTTTATTTTTGGAATGAAAAATGTTATCAACACCGAAATCGCGTGAATTTTTTTGGTTATCGAGAAATAGTGTTTTATTTGCTACGAGTTGAAAACCATAGCGAACTATGGCTGGGCCATTTCAAGTCCTACTCGCAGCCGTTAAAAAGTTTAATTTCGGAAAAGCTATACCTATACAGTAGTTTGATTTGCAATGAGGTTAATCTTTACAATTCATTTCGCGATTGACATTTAGTTCGATGAGTCATTGGAGTTCGACACGGAATGTGCCACTAATTTAGTGGTTGAATGTTCCCATAAAATGGAATTAAAAGCATTAGGCAAATTAGCCTACAGTATCCTATTCCTTTCATTCCAATACTTTTTCTGTATTTAATTGATATAGTCCTCCTGCCTAAGCTGGAGTTAGTAATAACGTCCATTTACTAATTGCCAATTAGCAAAGCAGATAGGTGGCAATTGAACCATAGCCACGTTATTACTGTTTACCTGTTATTTTAGTTTCATATACTGGATGCCTAAGCGAAATTCTGAACAGTTAATTATTGAAATTTGTTTCTGTCTGCAGTTATTTAGGGATTAATTAATTCATTTCTAAATTGTAAATAAACTAGTACAATTAATCTCTAAATTATAAATGTTCATTACATTGGGTGCTGCGACCTTGTTGACCGACGATAGTTCGTCGTTAATCTTTTGCTCGATCGACATTTCAGTCACCAATGGGGGGCTGAACCACGAAATAAAATGCAGGTCTTGGAGGTGGAGAGCAACATGTATTTGTCTGGACACCACACATTTTATAATAATATAACACAATAATATAACAAGCTAGTAACTCCTCCAAAAGTTCAAAATATCTTCACTTCCGCCAATATAAATAAATTTGGGCGTGTGCGCACCCGTCTTTGATGGCTCATTTCAGTTACAAGGTTAAAAAATTACGATAAAGACGTAAGTTCCACTGTTATTTAGATTGTTGCAATCTCAACGTAACCAATCTCTAACAAATGTAACGCCAATGCCAATTTATCCAGTAATAAATATAATATCAGACTGGGTCCTTCTGGGCCCCTGCCAACCATCAGAGGCAGTAGTTTAGCGGCCTAATTTCGGTTGAATGACACTGACATGAACTTTATCGGACATCGCTTAACATATTATATAACATTTTCGTCTCTAGTTCCCATTGTGTGATGTACTTGTAACATCGTTTGATTATCTAATAAAATTAGTTACAAGTATTTCACTAGATTTGATGATTTCTTGGTAATATACAGTTAGTAAAGGACATAGATCAAAGGCATAGACAGCATAGCTAAGATCTTAAGTAAGTACTTATTTGATATAGTGTGAATCATTCAGTTATAAAGTAAAGTAAAATACACTATATTGCACAAATAGAAAACAACAAACAAAAGATAGAAAAGGAAATAGTGAAGTACAATAATAAGTTGGAGAAATAATAACATCAAATAGGTCATACATAGAATAATTGTAATACTAAAATAACACTAAAATACATAAGCTAAACAGCGGGGCAACACCGCCTCCTCTGGACACTCCCTGCAGGGAGCGACCTGGGCCATGTATTTTACTTCCAAAATAGTTAGATATTTTGGAATTTAAGCCATACATTAATATCCTCTACATAAATATTATGTACACATAATGTAGGGTCGTCTGGTGAGTACACAATTTTTACCTATTTCTGCAGAAAACCAGCAATGCTGTGTTTGGTTTTGAAGATTGAGAGATCCAGCGTAATTACCGGCACATTAGGAACGTCTCCACCTTAGTTCTCAGAGTTACCCCTCTTCAGTATTTTAGTGAGGTGACGGTGACCACATATCACCAGGTGACCCTTCTGCTCGTATGCTTTCCTTCAACGTAGAAAATAAAACATAAACAATTACTTATCCGAAAAATTTCACATTGCAGGTTAAAAAAAGTTTTTTGTAACAAACACAATTGGAAAGTGGCATTGGAAATTCCATGGTTCAAAGTCAAGAAAGATAACGGGTCCCCTACGGGAGTAGGTAATTAGGTATAGCGCTGATCGAAACCGAATAGGAGGAACAGAACCTCTGCATGGCAAGTACCCTTTACTACGCCAGACGTCAGCAAAAAAACTAAAAAATACATAAGAATCCGGCCGGAATAAATCTATAGGTAAGATGAGACTACTTACGAGTACACAGGATGCAATTTTCAAAATCAATTACCGCTAGTTTTTCCTTTGTATTGAAGCAAAATTGAGTTCCTTTTGACAATAGCTTATGATTTTTTCCTAACTTGGGGATTTTTCCCATCGGTAGTTTTTTGCGGCTGGCGGGCATCGTTTGGAATCGCGACACTTTTATCAAATAAGTCTCCTTTGTCGAATGAAACGCTACACTGAGTCCAGACCTGTCCTGAGGCAGTTATTGGTAGATCGAATGCCTTAGGCGCAAAACAGATACGAGAGGTGTGGCGCGCACCTGATGCACCTGATGTGCGTAACGCAACAGTTGTGCCCGATGCACGAACGATGCGCGCCTCACGGTAGTCCGTTTGCCTGTACACCGCAGACAACGTATGGAAAAAAATGCAAGTTAATTTTTTTCAAAAAAATATATGTTACGTTTCTTGATAAAATATCCCACAGGCAAAAACTTTCTATGTATATTTTAAAAAAGAACATAAATGAAAATTCACCTGAAATCAAATATACACGCCAATACGCTACGTATGAGTGTAAGATCCGATTCCGGGCGGTAAAATGTAGTGTAGTACACACGCGTCCTATTGCTGTTGCTTCGTCACCTGTCAGTTCTTCTGTCACGCTAACGAGTTTTGTCACACACTTATTTACAAATCCGTGTTACGCATGAATAAGTTGATAATATGTATTTCGACGTACATAAATCGATCAAAACGATTATTTTGGCGACCTTGGGTGCATTATCTATGACTGAAAAAATACTAAACTGGAAAGCTCAAATTTTTTTGGAGTTAGCATTTTGTAAGTCATAGATAATACATCCAAGAGCGCCAAATTAATTAGCATTGTTTGGATCGTCAGTATAATATTTCGTACATTGATCACGCGCAATAGAATAGTTTTTTATTTAAATCCTATGTCTATGAAGCTCGATTTTCAGTCCACTATGCAGCGCACTCATGGCAGGCCCGCGTTGCGCACGATGCGCGGTCGACGCCTCTTAAAATACTGTCATACAAAATGTATGAAAGCGAAACGGTGCATAAACAGACAGAGGCGTTGCGCATGATGCGTGCATCATAAGCGCATCTTGTATATGTTTTACGCCTTAGGTACCTATTGAGTCACAGATATAAAATTCCCATCCGATATCCAAGATTTTCATGTTATACTTATTGTAGGTAGCTACGTACATAATAAAAATGTTTGAAATCAATTGAAAAAATTCAAACCACGTGATTAGAACCTACGTTTTTCATGAAACATGAAAAGGCCGACCGTTAATTGAACAATTTTCTCGAGTTCTCAGATTTATAAAGCTGACTTCCTCTTTCAAATCTTACCAAAGGATCTTGAAGAGTTCATTTCTTTTGTGAGAAGGTACCTACTTACATAGAAATCGTTTTCCCTAAAACTTTTAAGACAATCTTTAATAGGTTGTCGTTGTGTTGAAAACGTTTTTCACATTTTTTAGTAATTCCTAAATTGTACTTCACTATTTACTTTATTATTATTTACTTTTCTACTTTATTTTTATTTTTTATTTACTACTAAACCCGCATTTGACCTCGATCTCGCCTGATGGTAAGCGACGATGAGGTCGACGATGGAGCATGCGGGTCCAGTAAATGCCTATTCACTTTTGTTTGTTGTTTTCTATTTGTGCAATAAAGTGTATTTTACGTTTACTTAATATCCCTATTTTGGTTAAGTAATTATTTTAGATAATACTTCTGTTGATTTTCTGAGTCAAATAACAAGATAACTCCAATTAACGTAACTGAATCTAGCAATCAGTAGTTAAATAAAAGTATCCTTTACTGGTTACTTATTTCTCAGTTCGTTCAAGCACGTAACCAAGAAAATAATGCGAGGGCAACGGGTTGCCCTCGCATTCAACTTTTTACCAGGCCGGGTCGGGACCGGTCTGGTAAAAAGTTGAATGTCGAATCACGTGACATAAAATCTTTGGTCCCAGAGGACTTTGGGGTTAGAGGGAGGCAAGCCTCCCCTCCAGCCTTGTCCTGGATATTCCACTACCAAAAGGGATATGGACTTCAATTATTTCAGAAATGACAAAACTTTGTCAAGTCACAACCTGTTGGATATCGGGTCATAAGGGAGCACAGTCAAATACGGTAGCTAGTTACATATAGATTTTATTTCTTACTATGTAGCTGTTGCGCACGACTTCAATTGCTTTGCGTGGACTACAATCTAACACAGCCATATCCCTACTAAATTTACCTTCACATTTGACTCATTTTTATGTAGAATTTTAAACGTCTATAGCCTAGATGTTAATCTCTACTTATTTAAATATATCCGTGAAAACTCTATTCAAATCCGTTCAGTAGTTTGTACGTGATGTTTTATTATGTGTATATGTCATAGACCAAGTGATTAATGGTGGCACTACTTATAATGCCCGGGCAGTATGAATAAGTGGTGGTGGTGGTGGTGACTTTACCTTGGATGGATTGGATTCGGTTTACTGTTTACGTTTTTAATTAGCTGCTTTCATGTATTGTAAAGGTTGGCTTCCGTTGATCGCGGCCGATGCGGCCGACGGCTGGCGGCTGGCCGCGCGCGACTGACGCGCGCGGCTCAAGACACACCTTGCTTCCGTTGTCAGCGGCTAGCCGCGCGCCGCTTTCAGTCAGGCCCTGTCACTGCAGTACATGACAGTTCACGAATGAGCGAGACGCACATGATGAAGCGAGAGGAATATACTCACGCGCGCGACAGGTCTCGACTCGATCGCGCACGGCTACGACAGACGTCATCCATCAGCCGCATCGGCCGCGATGATCGGAAGCGGCGCCATTCATTTTCATAGTGTTTAGTATTGTCGCGTCAGCTGTCAGCCGAAGGCCGCGCGCGTCAGCCGCATCGGCCGCGATCAACGGAAGTCTAACTTTAACAGCTATTAGGTATAAAGCGAGATGGTGGACGCAGCGCACCGCACTTATACGTATTTATACATATCTAACCATGAAGGTAGAGGGTAGGAACGCCCGCCCCTACCAAAGTTTATTTGAAATTAGCAAAGTAGTTTACTGTATGTAAATGTTATCAATAGTTATGTATTCGTAGTTGAGTACTGTAATCACATTAAAAGTATATGGTTGACATACTCGTATAACTATATAACGAAGAATAACTTATGTCTTGTGTATAGGGCTCTTTATAGAATGCACGTCATCGAGGGAGTAGGTAGATGTCACCTACAGTGACAACTCCCTAAGGCTGGGACTACACGACGACTCAGGTACCGGTACCAGTCGTGTAGTCGACTGCATTCAAATTCATGCGTTGCGCTCAAGCCCTGCCCACTCGGTTCAGGAGCCGAGAAGGTTCCAACCGGTTCCAAGCTGAACCGTCGACGTGTAGTCGACAGCGCATTTTTGTTTGAGTTTATATGAAGCTGCGGTTCCATGGAATCGCCCGATACTGGAACCGTCGTAGGAACCGTCGTCATGTAGTCCGAGCCTAAGGGACACGCGCGACCAATAAGCGACAGCATAGGTACAGTACAGTGGTGACATGACAGTGACGGGAAAAGCGTCACTGCAGTGAGATAGTGAGGCACGTTTCACTTCACGTTACTTACACTCTTGATTAGGTAGGGTTGTATTCGACCTAACATTTACCATGGTGTACAAAGTAAAGTCAGTAGAGCGTAAAGTAAAGTAAGAGCGTCACTGGCGTCGTGGCTAGGACGTCGGGCTCCCATGCGGGAGGTTCGAGTGCGAAACCAGGCAATGCCATGTACCAATGAGTTTTTTCGAAAGACTTACGTATATTTACCGACTGCTCTGACGGTGAAGGAAAACATCGTGAGGAAACATGCACACTGATATAACCAGTGTGTGGAAATGGGGAAGGCAATGGCAAACCACCCAATTAAATCTGCCACGACAGTCGTTCCATGTGATTAATTCCTTAGAATGATCACGACCCTCAGCAATGAGGGACACGACTTAGAAGAAGTTACAAAGTAAAGTGGAAGTACCTAAATAGTTTTCGACTGATCGTCATTTGATTTATCAAAACTCCTTGGTATACGACACGCAGAATTTAAAAGATAGTATCTACTTAAGCCCTGTCGACTAATTTTATTAGACATCGATTTAGTCGACTAATTAGACAGGCTTCTGTTTACAGGCTGTAAATCGCAGACTATCCCATTAGCACGGCGGTTAGCCGAGCTGATCTTGTACTTTGGCGTACTGGGGTAGCATTTACGCGTAAATGCAAAGTTGGGTTGAAATAATAATATATTTGTGCGTAAAATTTAATTATTTTTTTTGTATGTATTTAATTATATTGTATTTATGTATATAAGTAAATTATATTGTATATTTGTACTAGTATAGTATATTAGTATACTATGTAAGTATATTGTTATTTTAATATATAAATTTCACATATTATTAAGTAAGTCTCTTTGTCATTTTTATTGCCACTGCACCGCCATAACATATCTGCATGCCCAAAGGTCAGCTGGCAGAGAATGCCGCAATGCATTAAGCTCACCTGTACACAAAAGTGTAAAAGAATAATAAAAATTATATAAAAAATAAGGCCAATATATTAACTTATTCTTATATCCTTTTTTATAGCTTTTCGTTGAATAAGAATAAGTTTATTTATGCATTAAAATTACATATAGTGAGTACTTAAGCATAAGTTATATACAAGTAAGTAGTAAAGCATAAATTATGTTAGACTATATAAGGGTTTAATTAAACAAAGCAGATCTTGGTGTAATGTTTGACCCATTTCGTGAAAATGCTTTTAATCCACTAAATTCAATCTGTACTATATACAGGGTGGACCAAAAGTCCGTTAACATTTAAAATGGTTATAAAAAATACAAATGCTACTTTAGTGAAAAACTGTTTATTTAATAATAAAGTAGACAAATTAGGATTTCACTTTTTAAAAATAACATCATTCAAATGTGACCCTTGTTCATCCTGGCACACCTGTAACCGGGAACGGAAATTTTGCATGACCGCCCGACAAGTGGTTGGTGAAATGTTCTGCATTTCCTCGCGTATATTTTCTTTTAATTCCTCAATAGACACTGGGTTGCTGATGTAAACTTTACTTTTGAGATATCCCCAAAGGTAAAAGTCCATTGGAGTTAAATCCGGGCTGCGGGGTGGCCAGTGAATGTCACCTCTTTTGGATATGACTTTTTGGCCAAAAATTTCACGAAGTGCTGCTATAGAGTCATTGGAGGTGTGACATGTTGCCCCATCTTGTTGGAACCAAGAGCTTCGATTAAAGCCTGAGAAGTCCTGTAATGCTGGAGCAAAAAAATTCTGTAGCATCACAATGTATCGCTCTGTATTAACGGTGACGGCGCGGTTTCTCTGATCTTCATAAAAATATGGACCAATGATTCCGCTGGCTGACAATGCGGCCCATACAGTAACCTTGGGCGAGTGTAAAGGTTTTTGGTGCTTCAAGTCCGGGTTAGTGTCACTCCAGTATCTGCAATTTTGTCGATTGACATGTCCATTTAGGTGGAAGTGTGCCTCGTCTGAGAAAAAGATGTTATTGAAGCTCGTAAACCTCTCAAGCACTTCGTTAGCAAACTGCAGTCTCTGAGCAGGGTCATTTGGCTTTAAAGCCTGTACAATTTGAATTTTGTAAGGATGTAAATGTAAATCTTTGTGTAGAATGCGATTTAGAGATGTTCTGGGCACATCTAAAGCACTAGACCGCTTTCGAGTAGAGAGACCAGGTTGTTCTCGAACAGACGCTCGTACACGCTCTATGTTTACTGGATCGCGCGATGTCCTAGGTCGGCCGGATCGTGGTTGACTTAAAGTTGAACCTGTTGTTTCGAACTTCTGTACCCATTTTTTAATCGTTTGAATTGTTGGTGCTTGATTTCTGTTCCGTATATTGTAATGATTACAAAATTTCCGTTTAGCTTCGGTCGTAGAATCGTTGTTTCGATAGTACTCGCGTACGCAAAATGCGCGTTGCGCTCCGCTGAATGACGCCATGGTACTAAATCCCTATTAGTAGCTCTCGCTTGTAGTAACACCCCCCGCGCCAATACCCCGCCCGCGCCGACGCAGCGACCTATTCAAATGTTAACGGACTTTTGGTCCACCCTGTACCTTTACAGAAACGAAACATTACAGAGGCGCCTGTAAAATATTGAATACCTAGAAAGAGCAAACTAAGTGCACTTGCTTGTAGTAAAACCCAAACCCCGAATTCAGGGAGTAATAAGACTCAATAGGGAAATAAATCTCACTACTGTAATGAAACGTGGTGTTCCTCCAGAAATCTTACCTTTAATGTTTTCACACTCCCACACAACCTAACACACACGCACACCCATACTCACTCTTACCGTTATCTTTACTAAATTCCTTTATGATTAAATTTTCCAAATTCCTTTTAGGTTAAGAATATAATTTGTAATTTGCTTGCACAGAAAGTGCGACGGAATCCCGACTTACAAGATACAGGTTTTCGACCTAGTTTGTAAGTCGGAGGTCCTTTTTTGTGTGCCCTGTAATAAGTAAATAAACTTTTTCATTTTCATTTTTTTCATTTTCTCTGTAGACCCATAACACAGGGAATCCTAACTTTTCAGTGTGTTGCGTAGTGTGTTGTGTTGTATTTTGAACTAATGTAAAAAATAAAAATTACAAACCGACTGACTCTACTGAAGTCGGTTCTTTTATTATTTCTTGGTCGCCGACTTCGGTAGAGTCGGTTTCTATTTTCAACAATCAGCTATTTATTTATTGCTTTAGTTCCACGAGTACTATTTAGTATTATGTGGTTCCACCGTCCTATATTAGAAACGAAACGCTAACAAATTACGTAAATGAAATTAATTGGGAGATTTTCCCGCCTTCAATTGAAGGCGATCAATTGGTGACCATAGCAACGCTCTTTATTCAGTTCATAAAATGAAAGTGGTACCAATAAGGTAGACGCAGGTCGAGGTACCGTGGTCTAACATTTTTATTATCATTCAGAAACTGAATTATGTAGGGTCCTTAAAGGTCCTTAAGTTATTACCACTGATCGGTGTAGGTAGGGCTCTTTCGGGTCAATGTCCTCAAGGGTTATATGAATATGGATATGATTTCGGGATCCCGTTTTAAGTTATCGAGCAAATGTTGTAAATTACTTTTATAAACCTCGCCCTTACTCGGCGGATTACGATTTTTTAAAAATTGTGAACTTAGGAAGAAGTTAAAACACTACCATAGGTACACTAACGCCATGAAACTTAAAAAAAAATATTTCGCCACCAATCTTAAATGTGTATCAAAACAAATATAACGTAAAAAATCTAAATAATATATTTATTCAATCCCGGAAATCCCGGGATTATTGGGCATACTTATCCATATTATGACCGTATGTGGCAAGTACCAAAAACAGCCCTACCTACTCCGATCATAGGTTATTACAATGCCATATCCCTGAGAAATAAAACCGTAAGTAATTTAGTTTAAAAAATATATATATCAAAAGATAACGATATCAATATATCTTGCATGCACCCATCCCTTCAAAGGGAATGAAAAGTACCTAGGGCGATCCATTAATTTTTAGTCAAATAGAAAGTAAAAGAAATATTACAAATGTTAATTTACAACTTTTCAAAGTATTCCCCTGCGGCATCAATGCACTTATGCATTCGGCTGAACCAGCTTTCAAAACATGTGAAAAACTGTTAATGCGGAAGGTCGAAAAAAAGCCCCTATATAGGTCTACTACTTCGTCCCCCTTAATCCACCTCCTGTTTCTTCACGGTCTGAATTTCACGCAAAAAACGGGGTAATAATAAATATCTGCAATTTGTTCTCGACGCCGGAGTTGAGAGAATGATTGCTGTTTGTAGAGACGACAAACTGCTCTATCGAGTGGAGAGTGAAAGAAAGGAATGTAAAAGTGGAGTGTGACAAACAGATTTTATGAAATTAAATTCTATTAGGTACGTGAAGAGAGCTGTTAACTGCTTTATTGAATATAGTGTAAACAACTCTGGGATTTGTGTAGACAGATTTTTGCTGAGAATGAGAGTAAACTATTCTATTAGACGGAGATTAAGGAGCAAAAAAATAGAGACGGAAAGATTTACGTTGGAGTATCTAATAATTAAACTGTTTTTTTTATACTAAAGTAGACGAGTAGACAGCACTGGTAACAGTCGCCCATAGCTAGAATAAGCATTAAAGAGTTTTTATCCTTCAAACGTGGAGATGGGCAGGATGCAGGACGATAGGTGGCCCCGAAGACTGCTCGAGTGGCGACCCCGAGTGGGACGCAGAAGTGGGGAGCAGCCCGCAATGTGGACCGACGACATTGTGAAGACGGCGGGGAGGATGTGGATGCGAACGGCTAGAGACCGAGGAGAATGGCGTGCACATGAAGAGGCCTATACCCAACGATGGGTTACGTTAGGCTGAAAAGAAAATGCAAGCATTGTTGCTTTATGGCAGAAATAGGTGAAGGGTGGTACTTCCACTGGCGACAATGCATAATCAATCAGGGTCTACCACCTACCATCTACCCTGTGTACGTAACAAAATTTGTAAATTAATATAAGTATCATTTGTAGATATTAATAATTTGCAATTTAATTCCCTGGGCTTCATTATCTACTCGCCTTATTTAGGTAAACCCAATAATTTGTTTTGTAAACCACCATATTATCGGATATTTCAGCATATTTCGAGCATATGACGGTAACGATATTTAATGTGGTGTATTATGTATTTTCAGTGTAAACATACTCGATGATGGCAATCTGTGCCACATCGATGATCCAATTAATTAACTTTGTGCCGTGTTCTGTCAACCGTAGGCAAGGACAGTTTCAAAAACCAGCCACGTGCCAGTCGGGCCTCGCCATATCTATAGCGACCCGTACAATTTATAAGGTCTATATAGGGCGGAAGGTTTGAGCGAAAAAACCTCACAACTTGCAAACTGTTACAGGTGTATCAATATGTTCAAATAGAGAACATCATGGTCAAATTTCTACATACATATTTGAACCGTTTGGGGTTGAACATTGGGACCCTGGGGCCCGGGAGCGCACCGCGTCTTCAAGGACCTCGCAAAGCGCCTGGTTGACGCGTCAAAATACCAAAGAGCTGGCTCCTATTTGGACCAGAAGATTAGCTTAGCTATCGAACGGGGCAACGCAGCCAGTTTCTTGGGTACACTGCCGGATGTGAGGGACTTAACCAAACATTTTTATTTTTAGTTTTTTTTCTTCTTTGTCTAAATTTAGTTTAGCTTTAGTATTATTATCGATTTATCAATGTAGATACTTAACATTTTGCATTATTAAATATTCTATATTATATATAAAAAATTAAAAATTATTTATATTATTTTAAATATATTATATAAAATATTCTAGCCAACCTTAAAGTTGTAAATATTTGCTTATAAAAATGTTGTTATTAACATTATATTAGGCACAAGGCTTCCCTTGCAAAAAATAGGCCATATTCCTATCCAGCCCAAGCAGATTGTGGATGACTAAAACCTCTGTTTACTCAGGTTTCTTTGTGGTTTTTCTAAACCTGTCTGTACGTATACTTAAACCGAAAAAAGTCACTGGTACGAGTAAGCCACTTCTGTATAATACAAAACAGATTTAGGTATATAAACGTATTTTCCATGGTATAATCTTAAATAACTAGTATTTATTATTACCACGTAAGTATATAAACTGTGGCAAATACGCCGCGGGGCGCGGTTTTATGAACATTTCCTTAATAAAATATCGTTTTAACCTCCCTGCAATATTGTATTAGCCCGTATTACTTACAAACGCCCACGTTAATATGGTATTAGGTAATAAAACACAGCAGATATTTGTCTCATACAAATCTCATACCACCAGCTTCCAGTAGAATTCATAAAACTCGCCTCAGGGTGATGCTTTGATCCTTTTTATGCCGCAATTAATTTCACACAAGAATCTGCGGGGAAAAAAGAGAGTAATGGAGTAATGCTAACCACAGTGCTAACTTAACAGAAATAGACACGACTCATGTAAGTAATTATAAACACGCAAATTATTAAAGAGAAAATTCACTTTACATTTTTTCAGACCAGCAACAATCATTTTAATTTTGGCCTTTCAAGCACAATATGAATTAGTGCCAATTCACGTCTTATGGGAGGCACATCGTGAAAGTAACCGGTTATGAAATGATATACCGGAATTTAGAAATTTTAATTAACAATAACAGGGTCCTAATTCGCCTAAATTACAACGTTTGTAGTTCTATATCTATCCAATTTCAATTTAGTTTTCGTTCCAATTCTATTTGGACACCAAATCGCGTTCTGCTGACGCATAACTCGGACGACGTCCGGTCGGACGTCCCAGATACCGCTGGCGCGATGAAGTGGAGAATAATTTGCGTGAGCTCCAGGCGCCTGACTGGCTCGAGACTGCACGAGAGAGAGCGATGGCGCTCTTTGGTATCGGAGGCCAAGATCCACGTCTATCTTTTTATTATTATTAAATAAGGAGAGCAGACGAGCAAACGGGACACCTGATGTTAAGTGGGTACCGTCGCCCTTCACTGTATTAATATTAGAGGGTTTTTGATGCGCTGCTAACCTTGAGGTCTAAGATGGAGTGCCTCATGTGCAGGAAATTACGATGGCTCTCTTTCCCTTCAAACCGAAACACAGAAATGCAAGCATTTCTGCTTCACGGCAGAAATAGACAAAAGGGTAGTACCACCCCAGGCGATCCTTCACATTAGGATCTACCACTACTGAAACTATACCATCTGTCGATTTACTATCGATCGGGCAAAAGTACCTTGGGAGGAGCTTATGTTCGATCGTTATATTGGACAGTCGAAGCGTTTTGTTACCGTTCAACTGCGATTCAGTATGAACTAAACGTTTTAGTAGAATGTACAAATACGTTACTGTTCACTCGATCGTTGACTCGATCGGAACTTAACTGAAATTGGATCGTTACTGGATAGTAGCATACGAAACACGTCATAATGATGCAGTTTAGATTATATTTCGTTACGTTGTATTGTATTTAGTGGAGTCGATCTCCAGGTAGGTAACCCGTAATGACCATTGTCATACAGACAAAGAACACGTTATCTCAGCGATAAGTCGCTTCTTGGGTGTTGCCTAATAACTAGATAATGAAACTGTCACGCTCTCTCATTGTGTAATAATTTGATAGTGATGTCATGAATGAATGAATGAATGAATACTCTTTATGTCATGTTGTAGTTATACTTTCCATTTAGGACATATACCCTTTCTTCTTCTTCTTCTAAGTCGTATTCCTCATTGCTGAGGGTCGTGATCATTCTAAGGAATTAATCACATAGAAACGACTCTCGTGGCAGATTTAATTCGGTGGTTTGCAATTGCCTTCCCCATTTCACACACTGGTAATCTCAGTGTGTAGGTTTCTTCACGATGTTTTCCTTCACCGTCAGAGCAGTCGGTAAATGTACGTAAATCTTTCCAAAAAACCGAATAACTCATTGGTAGATGGCATTGCCTGGTTTCGAACTCGAACCTCCCGCATGGGAGTCCGACGTACTAGCCACAAAACTACAAAATATATACCCTTTAAACGACGTAAATTACCTTTAAGAACATTTAATGAAAAAACAATAAAGCCGAATAAAAGCTCAAAAAGCATCTTAAATATCAACACAACAACCATTAGCACAACAAAGACTCCGCTTATTTATTTAAGGTGGGTACACGTAACTCCCGAATTCATATATAAATAATTTCTTTGCATTGCCCTCTTTTGGGTAAATGAAGAGGCCATTATGAGTTTAGTCAGCTTCTTTGTTATAACGATGTTACTTGAGACTCTGGAGTTGAGAAGTGACACTGTTCCGAATATGAAGGAAACAAGCCCGCCCGCCCCTAATAATTCATCAAATCATTTTTATTATCAGATTTATTGAAATGTAGTGACTCAATTATATATATAATATACAAATTGACATTAATATTTGTTTTCCAAGACAGTAGTTTGCTCACTATTTATTTTAAGATCCACATAACATGTTGTAGATATACGTACATACCTAGTACCTACTCGTATTTTCCACAAATAAATTATTTGAATTGGGAATCGGTAGCGTAAAGCAAGGAGGTACACACCGTACCTCCTTGCTTTACGCTACCTACCTTTTATTCATTTATTTTATTTAACATTAACCCATGCCAAAAAAACCCAGCTATTTGTGTCTATTAGAGGCATCTCATCGTCATTAAAGATTTTGAAAATCATTCCTTACCATGGTAATAAAAAAAAGATCAAAATATTCTGTTCTCAAGAAAAAAGTAAGAAAGTATGTGTGTTGGTCAGAAAAATCCGTACTTACCCCATTCCTTTTTTTTATTGTTTATTTACATGTAGGTACACATTAATAATACTAAAACGACTAAACGACGACATACAATTATGTTATTTTTATTTCAGCGAACGAAAACATAATATGTTTATCTGTCGCTGAGAGCGCTCGTATAAAAAAGTTACTTTTTGCTTTACATTAGTAATTCTGAATAAATGAACGAGTGAGTGAATGGAACACAAAAAAATCTTAAAAACGTCCTTCCATCTCAGCAGCTTTATTTGCCAAGATGAAAATACTTCAGTGTCTGTTTTGCTTTAAACACATTACTTTTAATTTTATTTACTATTTCTATGGGTAGGTTGTATTAACTTACCTGTACCGTCTCCAATGATGCCCTTGTTACCTTCATGGTTCCGATCTGAACAATTTCCCCCTTTCTCGAAGTAGGTTAGGAAAATATAACTACCTATTATCCGTTACAAGCCGTAACGGATTCTCTTGTCATTTGTTATAAAAGTTATAATATAATGCCTCTCTATCTCCCTATACTGTCACATTGGTTGTGTCTGCTGGAAGAGATCTCTCGTATAATTAAGCACGATATTAAACTTCCTATACTTACTTACACTTACTCCGCTGGCGCAGCGACCCGAAGTGGATCTTGGGAAACTTCCTATAGATAGAATATTTTCGTTATACTGCACTGAGATTTACAAGTTAACACACGACTCGCGTTTATGGAAAATGTTACATTAATTTTGCGTTTCCTTTTCTTTTACAAAAATCATAAAGTTACTCGACATATATACATACATAAACTCACGCCTGTTTCCCGCAGGGGTAGGCAGAGACTAAAGATTTCCACCTGCAACGATCCTGACAAACCGTTCTCGCTTCTTCCACACTCATCAATCGCTTCATACACGCTCTTCAGTTAGTGGTTGACCGTACCTGACCTTTCTTTAGAACATCCGCAATCTGATCGACGTGGGTCCTTCTAGGTCTCTTTCCCTACCTACCTTATACACCGCTTTCGTTATTCTAGTTCCATTCATTCTTTCTACGTGTCCAAACCATCTCAACATTCCTCTTTCAATCTTACTTACTACATCGTCTTACACACCACACCTTTCCCTTATAACACTATTCCTTATTCTGTCACACACTGTTACACCACACATACTACGCAAGGAATGCATTTCCACAGCATTAATTCAGCTCTCATTCTTCTTTTGCCATACCGAACATTCGCTGCCATACATCAGCGTAGGCACTAACACGCAATTGTGAACTGCCACTCTCGCATCCTTAGATACAAATCGGCTGCTCACAATGGCATGTAAGGCTCCATTAACTGAATATCCCGCTTTTACCCTCTTTTCTATGTCACCCTCACATTTGCCATCCCTGTTGAACAAACTCCTTAAATATACAAATTCTTTCACTTGTGCAACCCTTTCACCATCTATCATAATATAACATTCAGACACACTATCTTCCCTTGTCAGAACCATAACTTTTGTCTTTCACACATTCACTTTCATTCCTTTCCTCTTAGTTCCCCAACCGTTAGAGTTACCATGCTCTGAAGATCCTCCGCCGACTTGGTCATCAGCGTTAAAAGGCATTTCACCAGTAACTCACCCATTCTCAATCCACAATCATACTCCTTTAGTACATTCATATAGCTGTCCATGAATAAATTGAACAGCCATGGTGATGCCACGCAACCTTATCTGACACCTCTTCAGATGTCAAACCATCCCGACATTGTACTATTTATCCTGACTACACCCGTCATATAAGGACTTCAGTGCCCGTATTAAGTTGCCGTCCAACCCACACTCGGACAGTATCGACCACAATTCACTCCATATCACTCTATCATAGGCCTTCTCTAAATCAAAAAAAGCACCATACACTTTTTGATGCACAGCCAGATGTTTTTCGCTGATACATCGTAGGGAGAATACCTGATCCGTGTACCCCATACCCTTCCTAAATCCTATCTGTACATCCCAGATTCTTTCCTCAGTTACTTTCATCACCTTTCAATCAAAACTTTTGCTTACAATTTCATCAGTAAAAAATATTTCATAAATGAAGTTGTTCAGCTGTTGTTGTTTACTTTTACATTCTGTAAAAGTATCTTCCGATATATTATGGTCATTATGGTGTTCAAAAGTTAATATGTAGTAGATTGTGTAACGCTAGCGGGGAAAGGGCCATAATGTCTCAGCGAGTGTAATTTCGCAAATTTCGTGGATACACGAGTACGACACGTGGTCTTTTCCCACATGATATACACGTAATTTTTTGTTGCATCTGCGAGAAAAAATCCAGTCCAATCCATCCAGCGTTTTTGTACTGAAATAATTTTTGGAAGTGAATTCGGTTTTGTAAATGACTG
This sequence comes from Hofmannophila pseudospretella, assembly GCA_947369225.1. NCBI lineage: Eukaryota > Metazoa > Arthropoda > Insecta > Lepidoptera > Oecophoridae > Hofmannophila > Hofmannophila pseudospretella. The sequence goes on from OX376325.1 coordinate 6,034,116, forward strand.
GCCGTTTCCAGAAAATCATATTTTTTTAAAATTAATACTTATAGGCCTTTAAAATTTATGGTCGCGTCCAGCGGTCCTACTATGCGTCCATTTTTCCGATTATTTTCCAGTCGCCGAACTGTCAAAATGCAAAATTCGTACACCATAAGCACACAAAGCTTTTGTCACATGATCAAAACTTTAACGCAACGTTCGAGACATTAAGGAGTGATGCTTTTGTATGAAAATTCGTACCATGACCCTCAAAATGGCGGCCGGCTGTGCGCGTATTAGCAACTTTGGAGCTGTCAAACAAAAGTTATTCAACCAGTTTTACTTTTGTATCATTTTGAGGTAATAAACAAAACCTTTTATGAAATATCTACGTAATTTAATGCAAAACTAAGTGGATTTGATATATAAAGGACTTTTAATGTATATAGTAAGTAATATAAAAGTTCTTTATTTATTTTACCTATTTGAAAATCTCCGTTCTGATTTACATTGATGAAGATACAATTTATCATATCAAATCAACAAAACATATCGCCTTGGATTTCAATCTTCGTTATTTATTTCATAGAATAATTTTGTTTGGTGATTTTCATTACAATACAAGTCAATACATCAAATTTATTTAATATAATAATATTGAAACGAAATGACAGATTTGGTTAAAGAAATAAAAACTAAGATGTTGCCAGTTTAGAAAACTAATATTTATATCATGAGATTTTATTATTCGTTTGTGGTTTATTTAATATAAATAAACAATTGGGCACCCAAAATGATTTAGAAATACAATTATCTATATTATAATTATTAAAATGCATTATTTCATATAAAAATTCAACGCTGCTTGGTTTGGTATGTGACTTGAGGGTAATTTATTTTACAACAGCAACAATTCTTAGCGGTTTTGCTTACTCTATTTGTCTATGATCGATTGGACGCTGACAGTAATGTTCATCAATCATTAAAATAGTAATCGATTGCTATTGCGCGTACACGCCGAGGTCCCATGGTATGAATTCATCTGTCAACTGTTAAAAACTTGACCGAAACTCGGCGTAATAGGGTCTGATTTCCAAAGGTCGCATAGGACTGCAGTTGTGTCATTTCAGTAGGTACTCAATCATACCAATTTGTTTCGCCGATCCTCTACAGCTCTTAATAAATATTCCTACAAAACAAAACAGGCGATTTCGCATTCGCAGTAGATTAATTTTGATCGATTATCGAGAAATCAACGGACTGGGAGAGAAGCTGATAATGTTTTCGATATCTCGGGGGTATTGGGTAGGATGCCGGAAGAGATTCCAATCAATCCGGGGCCTAAAACCTACCGATCGAGTTACCGACTATATACCGGGGGGGTTTGCTTACTTCAGCATCGATTTTTAAATTTAAAAGTAAAATCGAGTTACGTTTTCGATAGAGTGTACTCCAGTTGAAAAGGTACTAAAACAAGAGTTTAATTAAGTATGCCCACGGAATAAACATGGCCTATGAACATTATGTTCAATGTTCATTAGGGAATAGTCGGGTAGTCAAAGTCAAAGTGTTTATTTTGAAAATGGCTTAGAAAAGAAAGAAGATATTATTATTAAGAGAGGAATTGAAAATGTCTAAGAATTTGGCTTGTCTGACGGACACTTCAATTATTCTGAAAATGAATATAAACACCTTGAGAAAGCACTGCTGAAATGAAAACTTGTCACTGCCAAGATCGCGGGGCGCTCTGTGAACGATCATGAAATATAGTATTGTATAGGTATTTTGCAGAAATAAGCCAAGATTTTAAAATAATATTAATATCTTAGTTGCTGGAGACAGCAGCATTAATTTCTGGGAAGCCTTCGTGATAAACGATCCTGGTTTACGCCTTCCACAACTGGCTGTAAGAATTTTTTAAATTTCTAGTAAATGAAATTAAAATTATTAGGAAAACTCTTCTCTCTCGTGATTTTTTCGTGGTTCTGACATTTTTATATTAATGTGCCTTATGCAGTATGAAATGAGGGAAATAAACATTTATTTTTTAAGGAAAACTAAAGCTGATATATACATACATATCTACACACTGTGTCCCTTGCGGGGTAGTAGGAGAGAATAGAGTACCATGAATCTCTGTCTAGGTACGTCTATGCGTGATTTTTACTACAATTTTAGAGTGAACTAAATAGTTATGGCTCTCCGAACCTTTCTTATTAGTTGGATACTACTTAAATCTCTTTTCTTAAATTTTTACTCTTACCTTATTTTTGTGTACCTACTATGTAATTAGGTAAAATAATTTCTAAGAAATAAATGTGCTTAACTACTTACTTAGGTACTTTAATAAAGCTCTCAAAATCCCTTTTCCTCTTCAAAACTGTTCTCGTACAAAAATCTTATTTAATTTACTAAGTAAACTAACACTAAGCTATTAAATTATCCAAAGCAAGTGAAACCAGCCAGTAAATAAAGCTCGTTGGTACATTTCACACACTGTGCTTTATTAAGTTTGCCTCCGATACGGGAAGCGAAGTTTCATAACCGGGTGCACTAATTATGTCGCTTCTTAGCTGCAATCAAAGACATTATATAGTAGGTATATTAAAAGTTCTTTGGCTGCAGTTAACTTGGTGCAACTAAACTAAGCGTTAGACTTTACTTTAGACATCTAGCCATGCCTTTTGCAGTTCTGAGTACCTATATTATTATAGGTTTGTCACTGAATAATATATAAAACAAAGATCCCGGATCGCCTGTCTGTGTGAAGGCTATTTTCAAAAATGTTTTAACGAATTTTGTTCCGGTTTTCACCATAGAGGTCTCGTTCCTCTAGAAGATTTTCACTGATATTATGTAGATTGATTCCCAAGGATGATCATTTACCTGTGTGAAGCCGGGGTGCTTTGCTAGTTTACCGAGATTTAAAACAATGAAAAGTTAAAAGCCCTAGTGCGGTAATGTAAAGTAAAAGCAACGCGTGTTTTATAAGCTGAATTATGAACCTAAAAACGGTGCAATATATAACTTTACGAGCAAGTGTGTTGAAAAAGCTATTTTTAATTATTATTTTCGTTATTATTGTCAATGGCCAACTCCTAATATTTATTAATTCTTCGTTTTATTAGTATGTATTTCTTTCTATAATATTGTACGTAGTATTAGTACAATTTTATAGAATATAGTCCGTAGTATTAATACAAGATTATAGAATATTGTACGTAGTATTAGTAAAAGATTATAGAATATTGTACGTAGTATTAGTACCAGATTATAGAAACAAATACTTATATCTTTCCTCTCCGACGCGCCATGTCATACTCAGATCTTCAAATATTGAATTTGGTTCACATCCCAGATTGTAATGTAATGAGAGACGACTAAATGTTAAAAAAATATAATAAAAAGAACCACATTCATTGTTACAAATGATGTTGTGAATGAGGTCACAACATTTATTTTATCTCGCAATGAACAAATAAATAAGGCATAATTGCAACCATTGCAATATAAACGCGGTTTACCGCGTTGCACCTGTTTTACATAATTTATTGTTTTAACAGATTACTACTGCATGTAGCATTTATTGAATGAAATAAGTTGTAGGCCAGGCCCCAAGTGTTTGCTAGCTGAATGTAGGTTATTAAGTGGCAAGTAAATCTTTTCCATTTTAGACAAATTAATCTCCTACTAAGCAGCTTTCAACAACAAGAACTACGTTATATACATTTATTATTGTTGCCGAAATTTCGTTCGATTCCAACAATCGACAATTTAATCGAAATAGGATTCATGATCAATATAAAGTCCTTTTGTAATAGGTAATATTTTTCTACTTGGATTAAAAGTTTATTCAAAATAACACTAAAATACATACTTAAGCTAAAATACCTAACTATTTTACAAGTAAAATACCTGGCCCAGGTCGCTCCCTGCAAGGAGTGTCCCGAAGAGGCTGCCGGCGCTGTTCCGCTGTATAGCGAGGGTTTTTCTACTTCTTTGATGATTCGAGTATTTTTCAAAGCGAATGTTTAGTACCTAGCTTTCTGTTTGGTCTCACTTGGAAAGATCTTCTCGTGTTCGTTTGAGTTTTAAATCTTGATTCTATCGATAATGCAAACTTTACATGGATTTTTCAAAATAAGTATTATTATCAGAGAAAAATCATTTCTATTTAACACTTTTACTGTAACACAAAAAGTCACAAAAAATAATAATTCAACTTTGTAGCATAATTTTGTTGGTTGTAATGAAAAAGTCATGCTTGTGTTTCACCACTTTGTAGCGTGGTTCGAGAGCACATTGTCTGAGTTTAATTTTAGTTTCCAGTTTGATATACACCGGTTTTGCAACAATAATAACTATGGTATGGAAAACGTGACCGGTAAAATTTTTGCAACATTTTTAGTTAGAAATTTTATGTCATTCGCTACTAAATAATAATAATAATAATAGCTTCGCTCTAAACTGACCCCAGAAATGGGAGAAAACCTAACAGGTAAACATATAATAATAATAATAAATATTTAATTCAGGCATAAAAAACCCATATAACAAAAGAACAATACAATATACAAAAAAATAATTAATACTAAAACAAATACACAAACGAGACCAAAAAAAATTAATAATATTTGGCTACAACTTATTCATTTACGGTTCTCGTCCCGGTGGACAGCCAACCAATGTTTGAATATGGGACTGCGTAGGTCCTCACACACAGCCTTCAGTATGCTGTTGTCAGATTGTCGCAACCGCTTCCAAAAAGAAGCGATGCGAGTCCTGACAACCGCAAAGAAATTGGGCACCCGTGCGTCAGCGAACATGCCCGATGCACTACAGAACCGCGGCAACCGCATAAGGGTGCGAAACGCATCAAAAATAACGTTTTGTGACAAAAGCTTTGTTAGACATATGTGAATAGAGGAAAGGCCAAACTTACGAATGATACTTCTCTCCTACTACTTAGTACTTACTGACTTACTTTTAAAGTTCTATGTACTTATGCATAAAGCTTTCAAATGTGGATAACAAATATAATCCTATATCTATACATAATCAACTTTACCTAACTAAGCGACTACCTCGTATTTGTTAATAAAATGAACGATGAACGATATATCTACCTATTAGTATAAGTAGGTACCTTGTTAATTCATATTTGTTGTAGGTTCCAGATTTATAGTAGGCAATAATTTATTCATATAGTGCGGTATATGCATAATGGAGCGGAACATTTTGGTTAATTAATTGTTCAATATTTGCATAGTGGCGGAAGACAAGACGCGCGTCCCAAATGGATTGTCTTGGTTCCGAACTTAGAGCATGGATACGGTTCCGTTGTTTGCTAGATAGGAATCTCTTTATAGTTGTGAGGATCCATTATCTACATCAAACACTATGTTGGGATGGTATTATACGAGAGTTTGAACCAAATAATGAGAACTAAGCACAGAAATTGGCTAGTAGCGCCCCGCCCTCCTCTAGATTGATGAGGTGAGCATTGACAGAGAGGTTGGTCAAATGCGCTAATAATTTTGACAAGTTTCATACATTTGACAACAATGGCTGATTGAATGTATGGGGAGATGCTCACAGCGCATGCGTCAACTGGCAGACGCGGTTCCTATATATAAAAAAATTTCTGGCGAGAAATTTACATAGGGTGAATTTTAAAATCTTTGGTCATAAGACTCATAACATAAGACACCACGAATTTCTTCGAAAAATTGTAAACAAAATACTTACACATTTTTCAATAGCACGGAAAAATTTATTACAAGCAATATTTCCTAAGGCACATTGAAATAGTTCAAAGCGTGTAAGACACCCGCGGCAGCAGTTTGAGAGCGCTTCCGATGAATTTCGCCCCAATCTAAAGTTGTGTGACATGCTACGAGTTATATGCTAGCGCTGCTTTCTGGTGCAAAACAAGAGCGCTCGAACTGAAGTAGGATTTATAATTCGATGGAACAACTCACCATATCGCTGGCTCGGCTCACTATTGCAAGGTTCTATGTTTCTTGATAGTTGAATTGAGTAAATAAGTTTTAAACGTTCAAACGTTCACAAGCGTTACAATATCCTTAAAATTACGAATCCTATATTTAATTTAGAAAACGATGAGTAATCAATTTAGGTTTTTATTCACCTATTATCATCATACATCTTGTCTTCTTCTCTATATTTTTTTCATCCTTCCCACGGTGTTTATTGACTTCAGACATTAAAAGTTGAAGCCGAGCATGTTGCAAAACAGGCTCGATTAATTAAATTTCGACTACATAACATACGTAGTTAGTTCTTACATAAGTAGTTACTTATTTAACTATTTAGGGAGTGAGTCTAGACAAACATCTCACGTCATTTTGTCATGTTACTAATATGTCACATGCCATTTGTAGCTTATCGCTTGTGGTTCACCTGTAACTTGTCACTTACCACTTGTCACTTACCACTTGTTACTTATCACTTACCACTTGTTACTTGCCACTTATCACTTACCACTGACTTGTCTGTTACCACTTGTCCCTGAACACTTGTCACTTACCACTTGTCTGTTACCACTTGTCTGTTACCACTTGTTACTTACCACTTGTCTGTTACCACTTGTCTCTTACCACTTGTCTCTTACCACTTGTCACTTACCACTTGTCACTTACCACTTGTCACTTACCACTTGTGTCTTACCACTTGTCACTTACCACTTGTCACTTACCACTTGTCACTTACCACTTATCACTTGTCACTTACCACTTGTCACTTACCACTTGTCATCACATAAGTAGTAAAGTAGACACTCGTCACTGTGGTTACTTCTTTCACCTCATTCTCTGTTTGCTCATTCTCTTACATATTGCAACCTGAAGTAAAGGTTTCTCTCTCTTGTAGATTGATAACTAAACAACTTTACAGGATGTTAAATTACCATGAAAACTTCCAACATACATGGACGGACATTTGAACAACTTGCATTTATTGAACTACGTAAGTAGTGTTACATAAGGGAGTTAAGTGAAAAGGGTCTTCGTACCCCATAGGGGCAAAGACCGTCGAACTAAAGGCCTTTAGACGGGCCCATCGCGAGGTCTTAATTCAATTTGTCGGTGTGTGGTCCAAACTACGACCTATATCTTTGTCTAGCCTCTTATAAAATTCCGCAACATGGCGAAGTCTATTATAAACTCAATCGACATTTACGCATAATCACCAACGTTGAAGAAATCTAAATAAACCTGTAGTTATATTGTATATGTACATTGAAGCTGAAGTCAAGTCAGTACAAACTTAAAACGTGCTATCGATATTTCCGCCAATGTACGAGTCACCAACTTCCCGTCTGGTGGAAAAACTTCCCTTTTCTTTATTGTTACCAATTGACGTAATGTTATTCCATCTCCATTTTTAACCATTTCACTAATTACTTACCTTACGATACCACATATTAATTGTAAACTAGCAGTTATCCGCAACCACGTTCGCGTTCCATACTAACTTTACCTTGCATACAAATCCTTTCAGTAGTTTCTACGTGATGTGCGTTCAAACAGACAAACAAAAGTCCCTATTACGAGAAAATTGAAAAAATTAAAAAGATGTTTTATCGCTTAACGAATGCTATCGTCACACCTTCATTACATGAACAACCCTCGTCATACCGAAGGTTTTGTTAAGCCGAAACCGCTCCTCGCTTGCGCTGTCCGTGTGCGGATGAAATATGTATCTCCGACGGACGTGTGCGGCCGAATCACCCGAATATTGGGTCTCAGCAGACTGTTACATACATCACGTGCATTATTTATGTGCGGCTCTGTTGTACTTCTACCTTTGATGTTACTTCGTGTACTGTGGTAAAACAAAAACAACTCATTCAATAGAAATTAAATGAGTTTTCTCTTATCAACTATTTTGTATAATGGAACTTTTTAACTTCTGGATAACTTACCTATTTCATTTGAATATAAAATATAAATATAAAATAATACAGGGTGGGCCATGAATTAGTTAACAATTGAAAAAATCATATAAAGAAAACCATTTGACATATTTTTAAAATTGTTTATTTACAAGAAAGTTAGTTATTTGGAATTTATTTTTTAAAAATAACATCATCTAAATGACCACCGTTTCGATTTTTGCACTCTTCTAAGCGAACACCGAAATTTTCGAATACTCGTCGACAAAGAGACCGCGAGATCGCTGACATTTCTTCACTAATTTTTTCCTTTAGTTCACGTAGTGTTTTTGGTTTATGGGTGTAAACACGACTCTTCAAATAACCCCATAAAAAGAAGTCTGCTGGCGTTAAATCTGGACTCCTGGGTGGCCATGGGATGTCGCCTCGTCTGGAAATCAGCTTTTCCGGAAACATTTCTTTTACTACCGGCAGGGACTCGTTGGATGTGTGACAAGTGGCTCCATCTTGCTGAAACCATGTGTTACGGTTGTAGCCAGCAAATTCCAGTAGCTTCGGTGCCAGGAACTCCCGTAACATTTTCACATACTCAGCAGAATTCACAGTAACCGAACGGCCGCGAGAATCTTCGAAAAAGTAGGGCCCAATAATTCCTTTTGCTGAAATTGCAGCCCATACCGTTACCTTGGGAGAATGAAGTGGCCTCGCGTGTTTAGATTTGGGATTTTCGCTGCTCCAATACCTGCAATTCTGTTTGTTTACGTGTCCGTTGAGGTGGAAATGGGCTTCGTCGGAAAATAAGAGGTTATCAAAATTATTGAATCGATCTAACATTGTTTCGGCATACGACTTGCGCAAATTTAAATCATTAGGTTTTAATTCCTGCACTAACTGGATCTTATATGGATGTAATTTCATGTCTAATTTCAAAATACGGCGCAATGATGTTCGGGATAGTCCTAATTCAGCCGAACGTTTGCGCGTCGATAAATTTGGATCACGTCGAACTGATGCGGAAACTCGCTGCACGTTCTCTTCGCTCCGAGAAGTCCGTGGGCCGCCGGTTTGCTTCACGTTTAGTGTAGATCCCGTCTCTTCGAACTTCTTAACCCATTTCTTTATTAATGGAGCACTCGGACACTGATTTAAATCGTGTAAGTCGTATTCAACGCGAAATAAGCGTCTCACTGTAATGAGCGAACTGTTGTTTAAATAAAATTGTTTCACACAATAAGCGCGCTGCGGCCCCGTGAAGCGATACATTGCGACTAAATTTCCGAGAAGCGAGCTAGTGGTAACGCCCCTCCCCGCTCCCCGCGCGGCTTGTATTAGCGCGGGGTGTTAGGTTTAAATGTTAACGAATTCTTGGCCCACTGTATTTATTGAAAACATCACAATGATTGTAAATCAAACAATACTCTGACTCCCAAACTAGGCGAACCTGTATCTTGGGAGGCAGTGCTTTCCCAAAAAGAAGGTATTCAATAAAGGGTAGTATTTATGTTATAAATAACTACCCACTAAACATTAATAGTTACCACTATATATGTCCTTATTCTGTATAGGTTCTTTGTTACTCCCATGACTGACTCGTCATTGTTGGCTGAATACGTATTTTTGAAATTGCCGTAAATAAGGGTCGTCCCCCGTGGTCCAAACCACGGGGGACGACCCGTAAAAAACTGATGAGGAAGAGTCAAAAGTACTAATCGAGCTTGTTTTTTCTTCTTTCTTCTTTCTTCTTGTTAAGTGTGTTTATTATGCAAATAAATAATTGTAATGTAACTTACCTAAATATAAATACCTAATTTCTATTATTAAACATACTAATGAAGGCAGCCACATACCACAGTAGTCGCTAGAAGGAAATTTCCATGACGGAACAAACGCGCAACCGCCTATAATGTACCTAAGCAGTGGGGAACTAAATAGACTGATTGATGATTATTAATAAAGGCAGTGTTAATATTAGCCTTATATTATAATAATGGAATTCTAGTTTTCTAGTTATGATAGTATTGAATTCCCAATAATATCATTATTTGTTTATTAAACGACCACGAAAGTATAAACCGTAATTATGAACCTCGCCTACCTCTTTGTGACAAAGTCGAAAGTGTCACCGGAGAAGCCTTTTGCCTTTCTGGTAATTTCATTAATTGTCGAATAATTGCAAAGCCGTCTTTAATCAAAACTTCTTTCAGAAGCCTTCGTTTGCAGATGTAACGTTCCGTTTCCTCCATTGCGAACCTTCTTTTCCTAATACAAAAGAAGTGTTGTACAAACTAAATAAAGTTTTGTTTCAAAGAAAATACTTACGTTTGTTTTATAGCCATTACTGGGGGACTATTTAAAACATTTTAAAAGCAATGACAAGCTAGCCAACTCCCATCTACAGACGTTAAAAATTGCATAAAATCTATCCAATCATTCGCCCGCCCGCCTTCCAGAAACACGCCTGTACTTTCTTTAACTAAATTATAGGACGGTGCCAGAAACTTGTCACTGAAATAAATAAACTATACTTACTTAGACTACAAAATGTTGGCCTACTCTAAAAGCAGACAAATTCATATCTTCTAAAAAAATTAAGTACTTGTTTAAAGTGTGAACTCTTTCATCTTCATAAAAAATCACTTAAAAGTTCTATCATTTTTATCAAAAAAATTAATAAATTATATTTAATAAAAAAATAACTTTCCGGCTAAATTAAGATCACAATGATTAACTGGGTAATTATAAAAGGCTTCACCTAAAATATTACAGTCTTACAACGGTTTTAATAGGGCCACAGAAGTTTCTATTGGTAATTAAAAGTAATTAGTTTCACAAAGTTGATAAAGGAATAAATCAAATAAGATTTGATATTTATAGGAGATACCGTTTTAGGATATCTTTCCAGCCCCGATGTAACCATTAAGAAGATACCCAGTAAGGAGATACCGTTTTGGGATATCTTTCTATCCACAATTTAACCATTATTTTACAAATAATTTATAACCATAATTCAATGTAAAAAAAATCAATAGCGTGTTTTATTTTTACTTCAGCGCCATCTCTTTGCGGATTTTCTAAGTATCCAGTAATTAAATGTAAAGTATGTCGCTTGGCAGTGCCTAATAAACTATCTGCATGATCAAAATATGTTTACCCAGATAATTAGATGGTTTCGTTTCCTATTCACGACGCGAGGATCATGTGGCTAACTTTGTATGACGGATACCAGTCTAACTAAGATCAAAAGCTTACATCAAGGTAAACCTTGGTATAATTAAGTAAAATAAATTCCAACAAGGTATAAAATAGCATATGTACAGTGAAAGACACATCAAGCTATACTCGGTGGAACCCTGTCGCAATAAGTTTTTGTTGTGTTTTCTTGACAATCGTATGAATGTGTCAAGTAAGTTAAAACGACAAAGTACTAAGGGATAGCTTGATGTGTCTTCCACATCCATTGTGTTAGTGTAGGTTAGGTTAGGAGGTACCCCAGGGTTTGCCGCTAAACTGGTGAACTCCCCAGCCGCTCTTCGAACACCCCGTGTCACGTAATCGTACAACGAACCACAACTCCGGGGGTTGAGGATTTTTTATAGAGGTGATCTCCTCGCGGTCCGGCCAGTTAAGGCTAGACCCCCGTTCCCGAAGGGTTACGGTATACTCCCCACGCACCAGGCACCCCTCTAAGAATAGAAAAAAAAAGGTTAGGTTAGGAGCTCGTAGTCTAGTTGCGATCACGGTACGAAAGTAATCGTGCAGGTTAAGCAACGTTGGGCGCGGTCGGTACCAGAATGGGTTACCGCTAGTGCCATATTTCATCTGAGCTCACCGTGCCTTGGAGAGCACGTTAAGCAGTAGGTCCCGGTTGTTGTCGTTTGACAGCAGTCGTTAAGCCATGTCAGAGGCCTACGGGCGGCCTGAACAACTCTGACAATAGGTTGGCCACTAACCACACGATAAGTAAGTAAGTAATTGTGTTAGCAACATTTAAGTTGTAACAAAATATCTATCTATACATTATGTTGCAAGGTGACTCAGTATAGATAAGTAAGATCGTAAAATCATGGACGTTTTACAAAATAAATTTAAAAAAAAGAAACGTCAGTATATGTTGCACGAGATTAGTCGTATATATAAACATTTTAGAAAACCACATGGTTGGAATTATTTATCCTCTGGACCATTTAAGTGGACCACCTACATATACATTTAAATTTTACCTATTTTATAAAACTAAGGATTAAAATATGACACCTTACTGACTTAGTAGGCAAAAAATAAAATTTCCCTGCAGTGCAACAAGTAGATAGAATCTTAGGAATATATAATAACCGTAGCAGTGTCCCAAAAGTTTCATTTAAATTATGATCGCAAAGGAAAATCAAATTAAGCGACAAAACATTTCCTCGGGGCCTGCGAATATTACAACTTAGTGAAACTTTTTCTTCACTCAATTAAAAGGTTTACTCAAAATAAGGTAATACTAAAATAACATTAAAATACATACTTAAGCTAAAATTACAAAATACCTAACTATTTTACAAGTAAAAGACCTGGCCCAGGTCGCTCCCTGCGGGGAGTGTCCCGAGGAGGCTGGCGGCGTTGCCCCGCTGTATGGCGAGGCTTATACGCTGAGCGAAGTAGAGGCCAGCCTTCTGGTCCCGGGATGTCTCTACGAGGCGCTTGGCTGTTTCCACGGCCCCAAGGTCTCCAACCCGAACGGCGCAAATATGCAATCACCACCCAGGCCCGCATATTTGCGCCGCTTAAGGTTCTCCGCAGAAGAAGTTCTTTACTTAATTTATCTCGACTGCTATTTGGAGAGTCTTTCTCTCAGTAAAATTTAGGACTAATAATAAAATACCTAAGTTGGTTTTAATTATTTAGAAAAATGTGAAAAAAGGTGTGAATAATTTAGATAGATAAAAAAGTGGATTAATTTCTGATAGATGTCGTTAGTTACAAAATCAGGTAGGAATGTAAAAATACCAATAATATTTTTTTGAAACTTTGTCTAGATTATAAAAATACTTACTAACATGAAATAATTCGAATTATCATGTAGGTAAATAGGTCAAAACACTATACTATACTGTGATAATATCGTTCTCTTACTGAAAATATATTTATTGTAAACTGTACTCGTATATACTTACTACTTACCTATTTAAAATTCAACGCTAGAATATTCGCAGGCGAGTAGAAGGTGCATGCATCAAATTAAAAACGTTGTTAGCTAAATTGAATTTCCCGCGACGTAGGACATTTCTACAAGTTCCTCGGTGCCCGCACAACGCAAATAGCGTTCTGAGAGAAGGGAAAACCTCACGCCCATTGAAATAAAAAGTACCTGCCGCCGTAGGAATATGATGACGAAGATAGTATGAAGTGAAGAAAAAAAAGAAGAAACAGTAAAGTTATCTTGTCATTGCACATACAAACAAATAGTTCAGTGAAAAAAGGTAAAGAGAAAAGGAAAAAATCAAATAAGTGCTTAGGTAAGTACTTAATTTAAAGGCCGGGGTGCGTACATTTTGGCAGCAAAAATTGATTGACCAAATGCACATTCTTGTTTTTTCTTAACACGGGAATAACAACATTATAATCAGTGACATATATTTGAATTATTTCCTCTGTATTGGTGAGAGCTTCTAAATCTGTCACTGTCGTCAAATAACCAACCAATAGGTACTGATATCCTTGTAATAAAACTGTTCCATCCACAGAAATCGAACTTATACTAGCGCCCTCTCCTCTCTCTCCTCTAGAATGATAACGTGGGCACTGACCGCGAGCCAAACGGTTTACTCATGCAAATGCACTTACAGTTCCATACATTTGACGTTTCAATGCCCGACTAATGTATGGGAAAATGGTCACATCGGAGGTGCCAACGGCAGACGCGGTTTCCATATAAAACTTCTCTAGCAAACAACTTACATAGGGTGAATTTCAAAATATTTTATTTTCAAATTCTTCTATCCTATCCGGGACTATCTCCAACCGGGGCGAGCGAACTTGTTTCATCCAAGCTCACGCCCGAGAAAAGGTTTTTGCCTGGAAATAAATTCAGTTATATTCCCAGTTTGCCTGCGTTTCTCGTTACATATGCCACAACTATGTGCATTCTACGTCAAGCCAAAATTATACCTGGTAATATTAAGTACTTTCAATGAAACTTATAACAGATCCAGTACAATTACCATGAAATATAAAGCATGGCTGATTGAAAAATGTTTTTATTCAATAAAGAATTTTTTGATAGTATAATATACTTAATTTTATTGTATTATAAATTATTATTTTTCATGACGTAAAAATTTTTTGGATGCCAAAATAATGGCGAAACATGTATGACCTATTCCAACAATACTACTACATGTATCTTATACGTACCGTGTTTCGTGCGAATAAAATAAATTTCATTTCATTTCAATAGAACTCGACAAAATTACCTACAGTGCAATTAATTTGAAACAAATTGTACTAAATCTATGTAGTTTTATCTGCTAAGGAATCCTGTCACATGAGTGGCCGGGTTTTTACTTAAACACAAATAAATATTTTGAAATTATTTGAATAGTAGGTATAATTTGAAGCGATATTAACCCACAGGCTTAGGGCACGAGACTGTGCGCAAGCGTCACAAATTCGAATCCACCTCTGGACCATTGTGCTGGACTATTCCTAGCACAGGTATCTTATTCTATAGTTGTAGTGGTTACTGAAGAACATTGGTAATGTGTAAAAAATAATATTTCAATCAATCAATCCATTCATTTATTCGTGAACATAGGTAATAATAAGTAAGTATACAGTTTAAATGAGTAGGTATCACTATGCTCCGTCGTTTGACATTAATTATTGAATATTCAAATGTCAATAATTAAAATTAAATTAAACAGTTGACTAGTAGATAATTAATTGACTAAACACTGATTATGGACATACACATAGATCGGACATAAAGTTAATAAAAAAACCAGTAATCACTGATTAAATATCTTTGTCACTTAAAAAATCATTTACAGAATAATATGTCTTGTCAACTAGCAGTTTGCTCAGCTCGCACTTACATTACCAATGTTTTTTTTAATAACAGAAATAACTATTCTTTTCGAACGATTTTGCAATCGGTACCTACGTACTCGGGTACCTTCTGTCATGGATCAACGAGCTCCGACCTTTGACGCTACAGTTTTATCGGCTTCACAGTCTATTGAACCGACAACGGTGCAAGCATCGGTATCGTTACTGACGCAGCTTAAAGAAAGAAAAAGCCTAGGCCAGCTGTTTTGTGAACTGTCATTAATTATAATTTACAATTGTACCGCCAACATAGGTACAATTTTTCGTGGTTAAGAGTACATGCTTTTTGTACAGCTTTGCTAATTTAAGACCTAAAGCTATACGCTACAGAACTAATTTACTAAAAATAATTGATAATTTCCCAATACTTAGGTAGTGCACAGAACGCGCTATGTGAGGACATGGATGACGTAACGTCAATTGTTGAAAGGGAAACGGGAAGATCTTCCACCAGGCAGGATGTGCCTGTTGACCAGTTGTCCTGATCCAACTATGGATGTTTGGAACTCGTATATATACGAAGTCCCAGGAAAATTTCGATAGCGTGTTCTACACCGATATGAGTAGGTACTAAACGTAGTGGCGCGCGCGTCGTGGGTCGCCACAGTAGTGTATATATAGTACTTTACTACGGTAGTGACATAATATGGCGACTATGTATAATTCACAAACATAACTTGAACTATGGGTACCTGTGTATATAAAGCTTGACCAGAAATATAAAAACCCTCGCCATTGCGGAACTATTTTTTCATTGTCATCTTCATTCATAGATAAATATACCATTGGTTTGTAGGTAAACAAAACATCAGCATAGATTTTCGGCAACACATAGACTGCTCCACTTTTCGCCACAATGAACAACGATTTGGCACCGGAAAAACAATATCAGCTCAGGTGTTCCTGTACGCTGACATTTGGCACGGCAAACAGAACAGTACGACGAAAATATGTCGCTTTTGTCCACAAAGGAGCACGTGTATGGAGTTTACGAGTGTCTTGGTTCGTGTATTGATTTACGAAATACGGAATACTTTATATACATCCCTTCACGCTATGTCCCTTGCGGGTTAGGCAGAGAGAACGGAGCACCACGAATCTCTGTCTTGGCACGCCTCTCTTGCTTCCTCTACAGTCATTCGTCGTTTCACACATGCTCGCCGTTGGTGTCGTCTGCTCTGTATATTAAAATCTAAGAGTACTCTGTCAATAATACAAAGCATAATAATACAAAAAACATTTATTTGGCGAAAATAAGATAGTACTTACAACATTTTTGGTAACTTATACTATTGCACTGTACTAATAGGTATCCAATAGGGGTAAACAATGTTTTCGGCTCTCAAACTAGGCCTTATTATACCATGAATCTTGAGAACCAGTTTGATAACGATTCTAGTCGAAGGAAAGCGTCGTCGGTGGTGTAATGGACGGTGCCCGACTCGTGGTTACATCAAGTTGTTACACCAACAACCAATGAGATGAGATCAATGAGAATATTTTTTTTTGTACGACTGCTCTAACGGTGAAAATATCATCAGAAAAAACCCCGAAGCAGGATTCTGATCGTGCCTACACTTTGGGCAGGGAACCCTGTATGTACGGGGCAACTCTTTTCTGATAAAATTTTACTACTGGACAGTATGTAGAGTGCAATTGTTTTTTGGTGTCGTTCGGGGTGCCGCTCGGGCTGTTGCGGTTCCGCCCGTTTTGAATAGGAAGACAGGGTTCCCTGTCAAAAAATAAGACATCGAAGACATATGTAAAATCCAACAATTAGTAATGTGTCCACTCGGTCGGTACGTAGGAGACCTGTGCCCCATTGTGAGAATGTCATGATTACACACCAATGCTGGACTATACGCGTCTGGTTCCAGCGCCGGTTCGGTTCGCTGCAGCCAATCACAAGCGTTCCGCCCTCCCCCCTCTTTAATTCAGCGCCTCCTGATTAGCTGCAGCGAACCGAACCGGCGCTGGAACCGGCTCATGTAGTCCAAGCCTTATAATTGCGTGTGGTGCTACCTACAGAATACCTAGTCATATTGTACTATGAAATCTGCTGCACTAGTGGACATTGGATAAATAGGTACAGAATAGGTAAGTATTAGTGATGGGAAAAGGAAACACTGAGACCAAACCACAACTATACTCTAGTCTGATAGAAAACAGTCTCTCTTGGTAGGATCAAACTAATTTCGAAATCAACGTTTAGCTAACGCGGAGGTGGGCGAGAGGTGGGACGCATACAAGCATTCTGTGCAGAGCCCCGTGCAACTTTTGTCCGCTGAAAGGATATTTTTTTGCCAGACACTCACATTCATTATCAGGGCTTCTGCAAGGTAGTCAAATAAACGGCTGTTTGCAACTGATACTATAATTTATCGGTAATCTAAATACAACGTAACGTATTTTAACATCAAAATTGTATGTATTGTAATGTATAATAATGTATTTTAATTCCTAGCTTAATTTTATTTCTTGCCCAGGATAGCTAACTACATGCTATTTTTAGAAATAAATAATACCACACCTTATTAGCCTTCGGTCGGCTTTACCGTTTTCAGTCACGCCGCGAGAATTTTCTATTTGGGAAATTGACGCAATAACTAAAAGAAGTTGTTTTCATTTACGATTAATAGCGGATCAGCTTTGGTCTTATAAACCAAAACCAATTACAGATGGTAGATCCTAATATATAGGATCGCCTGGGTTGGTACCACCCTCTTACTTATTTCTGCCACAAAGCAGCAATGCTTGGATTACTGTATTTCGGTTGAAAGGGTAAGAGAGCCAGCGTAATTTCTATTCTATAATTATCGACACATGAGGCACTCCATCTAAGCCCTCAAGGTTAGCAGCGCATCGAAAACCCTCTAATAACATTATAGTGAGGTGAACTGTCTGTGGGCGACGGTAACTATACCATCAGATGGCCCGTTTGCTCGTCTGCTCTCCAAATATAATTAAAAAATAATACCAACATCCCATCACTACTTTGGGTACAAATTGTGGCCGAGTCACGATGACTGCCGAGTGATAAATGACACGTCTGGACCAGCGACGCGTATGACTGATGGATCACACTTCTTGCACTCAGATTCCACGGAATAAAGTTTTTGTTCACTTATAACAATTTCAAAGTATACAGGGAAATCGTATTTCCTTCAAGTAGCTGCTAGGGAATTGTTTGAACCGACGAATTTTGTTGGCAGTCGTTATGGAGACAAAAACTTTTTAACAATTACGCCCTCTATTTAATGAAGAGATGATCTTCACAAAGTGGCTGGTAATGACTGGATGAAACTCAGTTCACGCTAAATCATAACGTGAGAACGTGTTTGAACTATGGCAGAAAAATACGCACCATACGTTCCCAGAAATCTGAAACCCAGTCTGGGATCGCGACCACAGCCGCTGTGTCTACAATTCCTACACTGGAAGCCTACGAAAACGCGCTGGTTGGGCGGCTGCTAGGAAATATAATCTCTTTCGGTTGGGTCTGGTCACTTGAAGGAGCACTCAAGAAGACACTGCACACAACTAGTGCGGAACACGGCCAAAACACTCCCAAAACATCATCTCCTATTCAACCGGGTAGTCATCCCGTGGAACGGCCTACCTGACCAAGTTGTGAATGCTGAAACTATAAACCAGTTTAAGAACAGATTACTTACGAAATGTGAAGAAACAGGCTAACCAGCATTAGCTGCCTGTCTGCTAATCCAATAATAATATTAATAAATTCAAAAGTAAAAAATACCTATAAAATTAAAACTAGTACGAATATTTCATACGGAAAATGCAGTTAAAAGCGATAAGTTGAAGAATGATAACTTACTCTACGATTTCCAAAGCGCATTAGAGCACGTAAGCGTTAAAATCGTAGCACGTAGCATGTCGTAGCATATTGCTACGCGTGCAGTTATTCACTTTATTGGTTCGTGAAAAGCTAGGAATCAATAAACATATAACATGTCGCGTTATGTTCACGTTATTATGATCAAGAGATTATCTTTTCGTCTTGTTTATTTAGTGTTAAAATTGTAAGTAAATAAGAATTTAATAAAATAAAATAAAATAAAAATAAAAACAGCCTTTAATTCTACCACTCATACACAATCATTGATAAATTAAAATAAAATTAACATGTAATTTTTCCATTATTTCTCTAAATTATTATGGTATGTCAATATTTATTATATATTATTATTATTATTTTAGTAGTTGCCTTCTCTGGCATAGGCCTCCCCCAATTTCCTCCAGTGTTCCCTGTCCCTCACCATTCTCGTCCAGTGTGCTCCCATTTGCTCTGCAAAGGTATCGTCCCAGCGTTTATAGGGTCTTCCTCTTTTCCTTTTCCCTTCTTTTGGGTACCACTCCGTGACTTTTTTCGTCCACCTGTTATCCTCTAGTCTTAGTATGTGACCCGCCCATTTCCATTTTAGGTTTCTAATTCTTTTAATTATGCTGGTAATTTTGGTTTTCTTTCTGATATCTTCGTTTCTCACCTTATCTAATGTTCTAATACCCAACATGCTTCTCTCCATTTTTCTTTGGCAAATTGCCAGCTTAAGTTCATCTTGCTTTCTTAAGGACCAAGTTTGACATCCGTATGTAAGACACGGTAAGACAAGGTAAAATAAGAATTTAGTTATCAATAATGTTTTAATTTATTTATTGCAATATATTTTATGTAAAAGTGATTTCAATTAATTATTCTGGCATGAAAATAAAAATATTTAATAAGTGACAAGCCAATGACCAACATAAAATATATTGCAATTAATAAATTAAAACATTTTAGAAAACAAAAATATTTTTACGGTCAATTTTTTAAATTAAATATGGTAATCGTATTTAATATCTTACTCAATGCTGCCATATTTTGAAATCTACATGTACATGGTAGTAGGTATGTATGTAAGCATTTCATCACTTATACATACATCAGCGTATAAATAGTTCTTACTTACATCTTAAGTAGAAAAAGAAACAGAGAGAAATAGCATAATATTCAAAATAACCAACAAAAAACGACACTTAAATAGGGAACGGTGAAAGTGTATGTGTAATAAACAAGCAAGTCCCTTCGCATTCGTCCCTAACTTTACCGAAAATATTACAGGCCGAGAGCCCACCACACTTGTTTAAATAGACCTCCAATTTTCTAAAAGCTCCGTGAGTATAAGTGTCAATTTATAGTGGTAAGTGTTAGACCTCGTATGGCAAATGTTTACACAAATATATTCGTTTTCCAAGGCGCTTTTACGTAAAAGTCGATTTATGGTAATATATTATGTAATCTGTAGTAATACAAAGGCTTGACTAAGACAAGTAGGATTAAGGATGGGATTACTTTATTACAGGGGTTCCCAAAGTGTACACCGCGCCGCCACGTGGCGCCGCGGTGTACTTGTTTTTTCTACTTCGGAAAATAAAATTACTTACAAGCAAAATGGAAACATTACATACAAAAGTAAGTCGACAGTTCAAGTGAGAGTAAGTATTATTTCTGTTACTGTATTTTCATATTTTTCTGTCAATTTAAATATATTATAGCGTGTCAATTTGATATGTGAGTCTCACTTTGTGAGGTTTAACCAAAAAGTTTTTTTCATAACATTTACACATATTTGCGTGTGCATGAAACGACGAATGACTGTAGAGGAAGTAAGAGAAGCGTGGCAAGACAGAGATTCGTGACGCTCCATTCTTTCTGTGCTTACCCCGCAACGCAAGGGACATGGCGTGAAGGTATGTATGTATATTGTATGTATGACTATGTACCTATACACATTTTGACTAGGGCGCCGCGACAAAATACCAAACCAGTAAGTGTGACGCGAACTGAAAAAGTTTGGGAACCCCTGTTTTATAAGATTGTCTGAATTTACGATGTCAATTTTTTTCCAAGTATTTGTTTTAGTAACAAGTAGCAGTAAGGAGTAATGTAGCACTATCAAGTAATGAGTGACAATATACAGCAGTTTTCGTGAGAAACCGACTTTCATGAAATAGTTTTATGTACCTATATCGTCAATAACTGTTTTTTTAAATTTAATTCCAATTTCAATCATTGTTATATAGGGTGTAACAAAAACCCCTTATAAAGCCGAAAGGGGGTGTTCAGTGTCCTTAACTGAACAACTTTCACTATATGGGGTCATATTATAATGTTTTTTTCGCGATTTCAGATTTAACTCAATAGTGAATGTTGTTCAGTTATGGATACTAACCCCTCTTTCGGCTTTATAGGAAGTTTAGTTACAGCCTTTACATGGTATAAACTTAGGCTATTCCACTATAGTCCCTATATCTTTGGGGGTAGTAGAATTTCACTTTTATTACAGTGACCCCAGTATCGATAAGTGAGCAATTTTGCTATACTGTCTGCTTTCCTAGAAAGCCCTGCTGGTGCCGATATAAGTGACGATGAGGCCGGGGATGGAGCACGCTTTTATTTAAGGCGTTAGCACACTACAGCAATTTTGAAACGTAATCGAACTGAACCATTCCAATTATCTGTGTATGGGACAGATTACAATAACCCTATTACCGCTCGGGTCAAAGTGTCGTACGAGGCAACTTGCTGGTGGTAGGACCCCTTTCAGGGTCCGCCTGGCTAGGTTTGTCGTTAATATGTTTCGGTAATGTATTTAGAAGAACCAATAAGCCGGTGTGCTAAATCCTCGGCCTCAACGTCACTTACCACCAGGTGAGATTTGAGGTCAATCGCGAGTTTAAAAAAATCTCAGTTTAGTGACCTTGGTACACGACAAGGTGACCATGTCAGCCTTGTTAGGGTCACTAAGAAAAGGCAAGGGAAGCTATTATTAGAGTCAGCCCTCACTTTGACAGCCAACTTAGCAAACAACGGGTTTATTCCCAAATAAAACACCGGCAGTTTTTTTCATACATTATCTACGTGTACTTCCTAAATCTATAAAAAACCGTAAAATCTTCTATACAAAAATGAATATTTGTTTGGTTGTCCCTTATGCGTTCCTATACCATTCATCCAATTGCGATGAAACTTTGGTAAGTTGATGTGCGCACGCCCGCGGAGGTTTCCGAGTCAAAAAAGTCCACAGCTAGTATATTATAAAAATTTCAAAATCGCTGCATTGTGCTAAAGGCGTCAGACTTCACAAATTGCAAGCAAAGCATTCTCTTATTGTGGGTGGATGCAGTTCACAAATTGCAGACATAGCATTCTGTTGCTTCAGTTCCCAATGGAAACAATAAAATGACGAGCCCCTATAGCATGGCGATAGCACAGTAATAATAATGGGAGCATCTGGCCAAGGAGCGCAAACATCGCATCCAACTAATGGAATACTCGTGCAGTACCTAGCTGCCGCCGTGTTCCCCACTGTTCCGCTCTATATTGGATTCCACTCCAAATTGTTTACCCATGGGAAAATAGCGGAATGAAAACGATTAGAATACGAGATGGGATTTTAAATTATTAATTGGGTACTAAACGTTTAACAAATTGTACAGATTACATTTAAGTACTGATTACACGGTCGAATACACGTTTCTTAAGGATATCCACACGTTCAAAGATGATTAGCATGTATAAATATATGATAATTGTAAACGTTTATTTAGCACTGTAAACACCAGAATATAGAACACAATACAGAAGTATACAAGATTAATACATGCAGCACAAAACATCCGGTGTGGTACAGTGCCAAAAAGGGTATACCAGCTCAGCATAATGCTGAGGAAAGCCACAGCGCTGATTTTCACCGGGCCTGCAGTGACTGCACGGACGAAGAAAGCAACAGTGTGTGTGTTGTGTTGTATGAATGTGTTTGTTTTTATGAATGAGGATATTAGCGTGTATGTGAGGTACTAAGTGTGTGGGAGGATGATGGCATGGTGCGTGTGTATTTACATGGTATTTGTGTGTGGATGTTAGTCAACAGTAGACGCATAAGATTACCGAGCACATCCAGATTTTTTTTAAATTTTTTTTTATGTATAACTAAACCCGCATTTGACCTCGATCTCGCCTGATGGTAAGCGACGATGAGGTCGACGATGGAGCATGCGGGTCCAGTAAATGCCTATTCACTCTGGCCTTGAAGATCCCAAGGTTGTAGTTTTCGGTAAATACAGACGCCGGCAGGCTGTTCCATTCCTTAGCCGTTCGCATAATGAACGAAGAAGCAAATCGCTTCGTACGAACAGATGGGATATCAACAACATAAGGATGGAACCCCTCCCCGCGCCTGGTAGATTGATACGAGTATGCCATCTATTGTTGTTTGATCTCATGTTTATAAAGTTGAAGATTGTTAAAACAATATTATGTAGGTAAGTATGCACCATCATACTCGTACATACATCAAATCAGTAGAAAATACTGCACGTATGAATATTTAAATTTTTATTTCCTCACACAATAAAGAGTCGAGTGTATTTGCGTCTATTCAATAAATGTCGCTTTCCTAGGATGAGGTCCTTTCACGACAAGAGCATTCATTGTTACGTTGAAAACTTATGACAATATTTGTATTTCACAAGGCTTCATTATACATGTAGATCTACGGGTCACCAAGTAGGTATGCATAGTGTACGTACAGTGACGAACTAAGGAATACGTTACTAGAGAGGGTCAAAGAAGTCTCAGTAGTTCCTTTAAAGAACTTCCAAAAGAACAACTGAGACTGAACAATCCCGTTTTTCCTATTTATTTCTCAGTTAGCAGAGGCTTGATATCGTGCCCCATTATGAAATACCATCTCGAATAACACATGGCTAGGCGCTAAAAGGCCATCGCACATTGTAGCGACTCGACGCGAACCTGACACCAACTCAACTAAAGCAAAGCATTGAAATGTGAGCTTTATATCGTATTAAACACAGTAGGTTTTCAAAATTCAAGTCAAGTAGTTGTCGACGAGTGGCCCACGCGTTGACAACACATCGACGACTACTTCACCTTCTACTTATGAAATTTGAAAACCTACTGTATGTAATTCGATATAAAAATATAAAACTCACATTTCAATGCTTTGCTCTGAGTTGAGTTCGTGCCGGGTTCGCGTCGAGTTGTTATAGTATGCGATGGACATTACTGTTACACTTTTAACTGCCACTAAAGATAGCACAAACCGAAGGTACTTTAGGGATAGGTATTTGTGGGGCCTGCCGCGAAGTTAGCCTCTGCTTTTTTGTCTTAGGCAACATTCTTCATGTGCTTCGCATTCAATCCTTTGACTTTGGTATTCTTATTTATAACAGTGCCAAAATGACGAACGATCCGATCAAATCGCAGTTAGATAATTTTCTTTCGCGATCTTCGCCCTCTAATTCTAAGACGGGGGTGGCAGACTCTGCACTGACTCCATGATCTTAGAGTTTTGTGCAAAGGGCCTTCGCAGATGGTCCCTACTCTTACTTCGTCTCTGCCCTACTGCTCAGTTGGCTGAGGCTTGAATATCGTGCTCTATCAGCGCGTGCCATCTCGGATCACACGACTCGACCCGGCCCGTCCTTAATCTCGAGAGGAATGAGGAGCGGAATGCCGAACCGAACAGTCCACTTAACTTCGACTTTGCGACACTATTTGATTATTTAGCGACGTGATACCATTTGCTAGGGAGAGCTTACTATCTGGGTTATGGTCCCTTTGTGGCTTCTTACTTAACTATAGCAAAGGTCTCATTATACCAACGAAGCTGTTAATACCTTTGCAATAGGTACGTCTTCCTGTATACCTTTTGATTTCTTTGGATATATCTTTAATCTTGATATACAACCATATCGTTGCATATCTTTTGATATCTTCACAATACACTTTTCAATGCAATCTTTCTGTGTAACTATTACATTTGTCAGACACACATACAGTATAAACTGTCAAGATACAGGTTTGATAGACATGGTTCTTAGCTTCACCTGCGGCCTTCATGAATCAATGAAGAATATTTCAATTTTATAACTAGATAACCTAACTGGTGAAAAATATTTTCTCTCCACACAAAGTAAAATGACCACTTTAGCCAAATAAGATGACCACTCTAGCTGGTCCATAAATAGGATAGCTAAACATGAAGGCATTTTAAACCATTTAGGCATGTACTTCATTCCAATTTCTGCATCTCTAATGAGGGTTCAATCAAATGTTATTATGACGAGGAAAAGGTTTCGGTTAAACAAAGCTATGCGCCTAATTAACAAAAAGGGACAATTAGTAGGTACTTATGCCTAAGAAATGCGAATCCTTTCCTTCCTCGGTCGAGTATTATTATATACTTATTCAATTACGTTGATTAATTTAATTAGGGTAACAAAATTTCGTTGCCTTGAGGCCTGAGGGCTATACAAGTATAAAACATTTTCATAAGTTAGAAACTGTTCAAGTTTTGGTGTTTTGTGAAAATTTTGGCTTTTGTACAAAACTCGAATCTAAAATAGGATTTAATAGATGCACTAAAGTGAGTTTTCTCACAATATAGAAATGTTTTATCAGACCATACAGTTCAAGCATCAATTTGGTTCAGTCGCGCACTTTTTGGGGGAAATGTGTACCGTAACTTCAGGAATTCAAACAGGATTATTAACGCTAACCTAAAGTAAAGTACTTATCCTTTAAATAAAGGTTATAATTATTTGTAACAAATTATAAATTATTATAAATTATAAATTAAATTATTATAAATTATAAACTATTATAAATTATTTGTAACCTACTTATGATTTTTTCGACTGGCGACGCTAGTGTACTTCCCGATTGCTCTCATTAAAAATCCTACTTCACAAGAAATATTTATCCAGGAACTACAAATAATATCCAGACTCGAAAAAAGTGGATAGACCACTGTCAAAGACACATTCAGTAACTTGCAGTGAAATATCCCAGCTAGCACAACTTACAACTGCGGCATCACCAATCACTTGCTGCAGCAAATTCATAATTTCATATCAGCGATTCGACATAGACACTGAGAAAAATTACGGTCCATGAACGACACGCGCGACCACGTTGTCGCGCCATAATGTCGCAACATGTCGCCGCATTACCATAAATAATATTGTATGCATGCAACGCGTTTCCCTCCAACCCGTGAAGTATAAATAAATGGTCGATGGAGATAGTATGAAGTATATTTAATTTTATGAATTATGTTAAATTAATTATGTTATCTTATCTTTTTATTGACATGAGTCGCTCGCTTATTGAAGAAGCTCGTAGTCAAGTTGCGAGCACGGTCCGAAAGTGATCTTGCAGGTTAAGCGACGTTGGCGCGGTCGGTACCTGAATGGGTGACCGCTAGTGGCATATTTCTTCTGAGCTCCTCCGTGCGTCGGAGAGCAGGTTAAGCGGTCCCGGTTGTTGTCGTTCGACAGCAGTCGTTAAGCCATGTCAGATGCCTACGGGCGGCCTGAACAACTCTGACAAATAGGTTGGCCACTAACCATACGATAAACAAGCAAGCAATTGACATGAGTAATGAGCAACGTCTTCTTAAGTACCTACTATATAGGGAATGTAAATTATTGCAACAACAGTATCGAATAGCTACATGTGATCTGTTTGTAAACTAAACTTTACACTGTTTCTTTACAGACGTCAGTCTTAGCTTACTTATTTCTCAGTTTAGTAACAGTTTTGTTACGGTACGTAACGTTACGGTGATCAAGAAGATTTCTCTGTCTAAAGTATCAGTCTTAACTCTAAGATCGGTGCGAAATTCTGAACAAATTCACCTTGCCTTCCGCTTTGCCCTCAATTACATGCAGCCTGATAAATCTGTTTGTTTGATTCTGAGTCTACAAAGTAACATTATTCATTTGGACACTTTATTTGATAGACAGGATAAAGATTTTGGTTGAAGTGAACAATTTCTTGGTTGAAGTGAATAAACCGACTCAATAAAGGCTTTGAAACAAGTGCTTGTTTGAAGCAAACAATCTATTTTTCAGTGTAATAGGCACCGATTCCGTAACAAAAAACTTACGATACCATTACCATACGGTGCCCTTTGTAAAATGCAGAAAAAATGTACCGCAACGAAACTGTTACTAAACTGAGAAGTAACTAAGCTGAGACAGACTGTAACGAAACAGTGTAAAGCTTCGTTTACAAACAAAGAGTACATATAGCCTATTCGATGCTGTTTTTGCAATAATTATAGGTTTTCGAATGTAGGGACAGTGAAATTAATTGCAATGTACATATTTCTGCATTTTACCACCCTGGCATTGTTTCCTCCAAGCTCCAACCGCAGATAATAAAAGCAGCCGCTCTACAATATTTGCCCAAAACATTATTTTCTCTGCAAATGTTTTCGTGTTTAGAAAACAAACTTGTTATTTCTTAAACGATACACGCGGTGTGTACACTGAAACGTGACTGAAACTGAGACGCTATTTGAACACTTTTCTGGAGTCATGAAGGAACGAACGTCCGCCTCTAAGGGATACTATATTCTCTTTCAACCGAGTCTGGAGCCATTAATAAATCTGACCCAGAGATTTTCAGGATTGACTAATAGCATGAAGATACGAACGCCCGCACCTGGGGGAGTGAGACATTTTTTTCTTTCATTCATGAATAAAAGCATGCCCCTTTACAGCAGATATTTAAATTACATAATAGAAATTGATTTTATTGTGCTGAAATTTTTTTATATTTTTTTATTGACTACTAAACCCGCATTTGACCTCGATCTCGCCTGATGGTAAGCGACGATGAGGTCGACGATGGAGCATGCGGGTCCAGTAAATGCCTATTCGCTCTGGCCATGAAGATCCCAAGGTTGTAGGTTTCGGGAAATACAGACGCCAGCAGGCTGTTATATTCCTTAGCCGTTCGCACAATGAACGAAGAAGAAAATCGCTTCGTACGAATAGATGGGATATCAACAACATAAGGATGGAATCCCTCCCCGCGCCTTGCAGTCCGAAGGCGGAATGGAGATGCTGGAATTAGGTCGTGCAATTCCGATGCGCACTCTCCGAAATGTATCCTATAAAATACCGATAGACAGGCAACCTTGCGCCGATGTGCCAGACTTTACAGTCTAGCTTCCACCAGCGATTCGTCACATATAAGGCGCTTAGCGTGTTTCTCCACTGAGTCAAGGGCAACCAGTTGACATTATTTTAATATATTTTTACAATTCCCCCTATACAGTAGCTATTAGTAATAAGCACCTAAGTAAATAGTGCTGTTCTTTGCAACCTATTTTATTTAAATGTCCAGCCTAGTTCATTCTTCTTTTTTGAAAAATTAAATTGACATAATCTGTGTTCGTAATATACCTAAAGGTTGAATATGAGTATTGAGTATGGTTGAACCTTAAACTCGAGTTCAAATTTCAAATTCTTTATGAATCCGTTTATGCATAGGTAGAGTTAGACACGATAAATTCTGCCACTTAAATGCCACGGAAAATAGCATTACCAATATATTAGGTCCTTACATATGAAATTGGCGTTTTGTCGTACAGGCCACTTTGATCTGAAATATCTCGTGTTTGGTTAAGAATTCCAAATTCAAATTTATAAATCCATATAGCTGGTACATTTGAGTTTCTAAAACAGTGTTTTTTCCTGACTAGTTTTTTCTTTGGCTTCGCTCATATCGCACAATGGAAAACATGAAATATCGCTATATTTACGAGTACGAGTTCTACCGTGGCACCAGTGCTGCAGAAACAGCTCGAAGGATTAATGATATGTATGGCGCTGGTGTCGCAAAAGAAAACACGGTACGTTTTTGGTTGCAACGTTTTCGTTCTGGAAATTTCAACCTTCAGAACAAGCCCCGTGGACGACCGGAGACCAAAGTGGATAATAAAGAATTAAAGGCTATTGTGGAAGCGGATCAATCGCAAATCACTTCAGATTTAGCTGCAGGCTTCGGTGTGAGTGATAAAACTGTTTTAATCCACTTGAAGCAAATCGGGAAAGTAAAAAAGCTTAAAAGGTGGGCACCTCATGAATTGAGTGAATCAAACCGGCAAACACGCGTCGACTGCTGAGTTACATTGCTCAACCGACACAATAATGAAGGGATTTTAAATCGGATCATTACCTGTGATGAAAAGTGGATTCTGTACGACAATCGGAAGCGCTCGTCGCGATGGCTGAACCCTGGAGAATCAGCCAAATCCTACCACAAGCGAAAATTGACTCAGAAAAAATGACTTGTGAGTGTTTGGTGGACTAGTGCCCGTGTCGTTCACTACAGTTTTCTAAAATCTGGCCAAACGATTACGGCAGATATCTATTGTCAGCAACTGCAAACCATGATGGAAGAACTAGCTGCTAAACAACCGAGGCTGGTCAATCGCTCTAGGCCACTGCTGCTTCAGAACAACGCTAGATCACACACTGCACAGACGACGCTAAACTAGAGGAGCTGCAATTGGAATGTCTGCGACATCCACCGTACTCCCGGTGGATGTCGCACAAAAAACGACTTTATATTCCTCCCATACAAAACGCCAATTTCATATGTAAGGACCTAATACTTACTTATACTACGAGTATCCACATAATACCTATATCACAGTTCGGAATGCATTTTAATAAATGAAATATATTAAAATGCATTACAACGTCACACAGTAAATGACTCTGTACTCTGTGCTGAGAAATAGTCAACACGATACTATTCGTAAAGCTGCATAACTGTTTATGCGGTTAAAAGCGCACCGCTTATAAACTTCGCATAGCATAGCCACAAGCAGAACTATCAGACTAACCTCTCCACACAAACTTACCGTTACAGGCGTTTCTTTGTAGGTCCAACCACACAATAGATATACAGAAGGTCCGCTCATTATAAACGCGCGAAACTTTCTCACGCACACGCGGGCTCTGCGTACAGGCGATCTCAGATCGAATCGAACGAACTCAGGTACAAAATGTACGCGGTGTGGCGCAGTCGACTGGTTGGCATTATTTTTTGTACATTGTCAGAAATATTTTTCACATGGCCCAAAAGGGCATATACTGTATATACCGGGATCTGTAGCTCCTCCTGCACTAAGGTCAAGTGTCATAATCAAAATCGTGGATGCCCGGAGCGGGCCTTCTATATCTTTATATTTTGTGGTCCAACGAAGCGGTCAACAGCGCAGCGGCGATGTGTCATTTACTCAAAAGACACGTGTCTCGCGCCACGAATGCTGATACTGAGAATTCCCCTTCTGGAACTTTTCTATTTTATGGTACAGACCGCCGATTACATTCAAGAGCAAAAGCACAAGTATTCAAACCTTTCCACGACAGTAGTCAGCGCACATCGTAAACTCGATAACTGTTCAGCACCCAGTCTTCGGATGCAGGTAGTAACTTACAGGTTTTACTACCTGTATCCGTGTCAACTATATCACGGTGAACCGAAACGATGCTATAAAGAAAGATGCTATGTGACATTGTTCTTGAGTTACACCTTCAAAAAAAATCATATCTATAAAGATATGATTTTTTTTTAGGTTGGATATAGTTTTGAAATTTATCTTCACTTAACATTGCAAGTGAATTGCATATTGTGGCATATTGAATGCTATTTATAATCATAGGCTAAAGAGAACTCTAGCTTTTAAATAACAATAAGGTGTAATTATAACGGTGCGCTTTCAACTGGCGCTAGATGCGTCTCTGTAACACATTGAGTCTAAAAGCGCATACCTCTCTATACAGTGGCTCTCATATGAGTGGCGGGAGTTTTGGCGGGAAAGTCGCTGGAGAAGGTTCTACGCTGTTTATTTTATTGCTCAAAAATTGTTTTCTGATGATTTAGATAGCTAAAATCGGTGTAGTTTTGTCTAGCAAACGTCAGTAACAGTATGTTGAACTCTTAAAATAAACTTCTCGTTAGTGGTTCGTTGTGAAGTTTCACTCTGTGATTCTGCCATGCCATGAGATTTCGCCAGGGACTAGACCGGTTGTAAGTCGCTTAATGTTTAGGCTGATGGCCTGTGTTGCCAATGCATTGTTAAATATTTTTTTAAATAGTGGCGGGCGATTGTTGTCGTACGTCTGCGAGTAGCATGATCTAGCACGCAACATGAAAGCGCAGCAGTGTGGCTATGCCATATCTGTAATATCTATTCTATATAATAGATAGTAGTAATATAATATAGAATTGATATTACTGGTCAGTGGGCTATGCCTAATCGGCTTTGTTTTTCTCGTCGAAACAGACGACGACAAACTCTGCTTGGCGAGGTGGCTCATAAAAATGGCACCTAAAAAGAATTTAATATAAAAATTTCATTCATATTCATTTTTTCGCAAATTCGAATCGAAAGAAACTAAACACTAAAAGTCGAAAGTAAATAATTACGTACTTAGTTACCCTACTTGGTACTTTTACTTAGTTACCCTACTTAGAAACTTGCGCAAAGATTTCACAATTGTGACTTTATTTCTCCGCCGTTAACAGCTGGAATGGAAGTTTTATTGACTTTTTAATTGCGCTGCTTCCAATTTCATTAAGAGCTATATTTACAACGATACGAGAACGAAATAAAGTGATGTTTATCCCGATACACCGCGAAATGTCAAAGTCGTAAAAAGTCAATACGTACAATTCGGAGAATGTCAAGATCGACAAACTTCCAATCATAATGTGTGCAATGTATGCAATGTGTCCAATTTGTCAATGTTGTCGTCAATGTATGCTATGCAATGTGTCCAATGTGCAATAAGTCCCCGTGTCGTTCCCGTTTCGTTCCCGTTTCGTCCCCGTGTCGTCCCAGTGTCGTCGCTTTTTTAACCCCCGTCATTTTTTCAAGGAACGGGTGTTGTACCTAATAGACTTAAGCAGACATAATAGTTTAAACTGTATACTTTAGGAAAGACAGCTTTAGACATGTTTAAAGGCTACACAGCCGAAAATCTCTTTTTTCCACTACCATTTGGTACGTTGTTCAATATGAAACCGCAATCAGCAACACAAATTACTTCATTCCTAAATCCAGTAAATCTGCTGCAAATTTTTCCACCAAAAATCTGGTCCTTCGAGCCGGATCCCATCTATTCCCTTTATTTATATGTAAAAACGCTAATTTCGCATAAATAACTCGCATTCCTCACGCTCACGCACACACTCATACAGTCCACTCCGCACGCATTTAGCGCTTATTTCAACGCAAACGCTCATACTGTTCTATAAGTCGCTATATATTTATTCCTTATAACCATTCCCAATATTATTTTTGGTGTTTTACACCAAAAAACTCAAATTCAAATCACATTCAATGGCAGTTAACATTCTCATTACAATTTGAAAGCGCAGCCATTACATAACAAGTAACTCGACGACGGATCCATAAAATATTATTACGTTAAAAAATGAAACAGCCTATCTTGAACTTGGCAGCGGATACGTGCGTCAGCTAGGCGTTACACCAGTGAAATGAAGGAAAGATATATATCTCATTACCTGCTGCGTTTGTGGTACCAAAAATATATATCCCGGGATGTAATATACCTTAATATATAATATA
Organism: Hofmannophila pseudospretella; assembly: GCA_947369225.1. NCBI lineage: Eukaryota > Metazoa > Arthropoda > Insecta > Lepidoptera > Oecophoridae > Hofmannophila > Hofmannophila pseudospretella. Next base: position 6,066,579 of record OX376325.1, read on the forward strand.
TTATAGCTACCGTCTGTGACGGCCTTAAGGCATTAGACGTTTCGGGCCGGAAAATTATCTACATAGATAGCATGCAGTCAAGCAAGTACCTAGTAGAATATAATTAATGATTTTCAAAAAACTTTTCAATAACATGATGTTCAGAACGTCTAATGCCTTAGCATTAGACGTTTCGGGCCGGAAAATTATCTACATAGATAGCATGCAGTCAAGCAAAAAACTTTTCAATAACATGATGTTCAGAACGTCTAATGCCTTAGCATTAGACGTTTCGGGCCGGAAAATTATCTACATAGATAGCATGCAGTCAAGCAAGTACCTAGTAGAATATAATTAATGATTTTCAAAAAATATGTTAGTACCTACTTAAGTAATACTAAATACACTCGTATATTATAATAGCTTCTTCCTATATCTCAATTATTCCAACACGCCAGTTGATTCCAATTAAAATGTCATGAAAAGGAGCCCTCCAATTAATTGAATATCGAGTAATTAAATTAAGGCAAGAGCCTTGCAAATATAACTCAAATTGATAAAAAAAATAGGATTAATATTTATTTTAAACTTACTAAATAATTATTAATGAACTATGTGTACAACATTTAACCCGAATAAAAAAGTTTATTATTGTGTTTTATGTGTGTGTTTTTACGGGGGATCTTATACGTCAGTCTCACAGCCAGGGCCAGATTTACCATATAGGCTTAAGGTGCAATGTTACGACTCGATTTTCATTTTACACATTCATGTCGTATTCGTGCAATATTTTACTGAAATATTATTACCATCTGTTCAATCGTGTTGTTGTGCTGTCGCCGAATGAAAAATTTATTACAATTCATGTTATTGAAAAGTTTATTTATGCACTTGAAGGTTTTCGTACAAATATTCAAAGTTAACAATTTTGCCATATTCATAAATAATGTAATACTAAAATACATACTTAGCGAAAATTACAGAAATGATGGCGAAATCTTCCAATGGAAAAGCCTTGAATGGGATTTCGCCCTAAAAAGTTTTGCCGGTTTCAATCCAAGCCACCATAAAGAAGTCTGAAGAGATAAAATATACTACAAATAGATTTATTTTGAAACACAAAAAACTCGGAACAAAACATCCGGCTATCGAAGGACCAAGTTAACAATTAATCATTATTTATTAGTAGTTCTGCTCTCCTTACTTGATATTAAAAATTAGCCTTTTGACCTTTAGCTTCAAACCACAGACAGGTTTGATATGGAAACATTTGGGACAATCCTCTCAGTCCTTTTCCAGCTTCATCTACGAGTACATCTTCTCTGCGAACCTCACTACGTAAATCAGAGTCGTATGGGTGGTGTTTAAAAATGAAGTATTACTGAAGTCAACTAAAACTAACTAGTTACGTAATAATGCTACTCAATAAAAGATAGTGAAGATTTTATCAAGTCTTCGTGCTAAAAAAAAGTTAGCTGGAGCCTAGAGAGCAAGACTTCAGGGGGCGTGTGCGATGTACGTTCGCTCACAGGTGTTAGGGCATCACGGAGCTTCTAATTTAATCCATCCATCATCTGTGTCGGATCCTCGCCAAAATTTCAAGTTCACTTTACTTTCCCGCCCTAGCTTTCTAACCGAATCCAGATCTGTATCAAATTTGCGCCATTTCTAACTTGCATCGCTCGCACCCGCCCTAGCCTAGCCTATAACCTAATCGGTCATATGTGTCGGATCTGAACCAAAATTTCTAACTCCCTTCGCTTGCTCTAGCTTTCTAACCTAACACATCATATTTGTCGGATCTATGAGTTATGGAGCTCTTTGAGTTGTCGCGCGAGCAAATCTGGGACAGGCAGAGCGTCAAAATAATAAAATCCTTTGAAATCCTAAATCAGCCCACAGAGTTTTATCTCGTATATACTGACGTAAATCAGACCATGCTCACAGCACAGTCAAAGTTTTCCTGAAAGCTAGCGCTAACTCCTCGGCACAGGTGCTATATTATCTGATCATTATGGATCGTATTCCTTAAGAACCGTTATGTAGCCAGAAATGTTAAGGAATTTCCTTTATATTAACTGTGGACGATTAAAATTTACTGTGAACTTTTGATGTCTATTTTAAGAGCTCATTCCGATAGGAGGTGGTCTAGTTTTAAGTTAGCTTAGTTATATTGGGGAGGTCGAAAGTAGCTCTAAATGGTTCGTAGAATAGGTACACAAAAAGGCAGTGCATCGTCGTCTTTTATTTACCGAATGTGGCGCACATATTGCCGTGTGTCTAGATAGTTTCATTTTATTTAGCGAGTGAACTCCGAAATCGATACCATTGCCTACTTAGAACTTAGTAATAAGATATTCATAAAAATATTTAGTTTACAAAGAACAATTACGGGTAATTCAAGATTTTTTGAAATTATAAATGTCGTTTTTATGACCGTTTTGTGGGATTTGTTACGTATTAAGTACCTTCGTACTAAAGAAATATTTTTTAACAATAGCCAGATTATTTCATGTCCCTTTCTTCGGTTCACTGACCTAATGCGGCTCAGTGAATTTTGTACCCGGGAGGGTCCGATATGTCTCTTTTATTTTTTGTATTTTTTAAAAGAAACTTATTTCTTCTATTAATTTCTCAGAATTCTATAGAATAGCTCTCACGCAAGTCGCCAGAATCAGCGGTCGGGGTGGGTTCAAGGGAGTTGATGAGTTTCAGATAATAGATAGTCGCATGCGCTCACTTATCGCAGCCCAAAAGTGGAAGGTGGAAAATTGGTGGACGGTCGCTGCGCTGGATCTTGTTAAAGCAATTTTGGGCGTGGGGAGGGGGGAGGTTTCAACCCCCTTCAATTGACCTAAATATACTACAGCAATCAGAAGTGGATCATTATCTCCATCAAGAAACACCACTTGCTTTACGTCCATCGCTATGTAAAAACCATCCTTTCTCTTAGGTAAGTCAAAAATCAAATCAAACTTTTTTCATTGTAAGTACCTTAAAGTAAATTTTTACAACGTCATGTTTTTCTCTACCACCGCTTCGTATCTAAGGTAAGTATGTAAGTATCTATAGGTATCCTGTCATCAATTTAAACAAATATATTTAGACGTTAGGAAGTTAAAGAATGGGTTACGAAGAACAGCTACGCTTTCATTGCGGTTGGAAGGGTAAGAAAGCTAGCGTTATTACTGGAACACGAGCCTGGCTGGATGTCTGGATGGCTCCAACTAAGTCCTTAAGGTAAGATGCATCGAAAACCTTCTAAAATGCAGTGAGATATCTTTGGGCGAATGTGACCACTTATATCAGGTGGCTATATCGTCAAATCTCCTTGTACAAAAAAAATATAGAATTTTCTCTTCTCAATTTCTAAAACTAAATAAATAAAATATGCTTTGTATATCAATACATATTTCTAAAGTTAAAGCCCGCGTGCTTTCCATTCTTTCTTTCTTTTGTGATCCCAATGGATAATGAATTCAATTAACTTACATATAAACGTTATTTCGATTTTCGGGTTATTCACTAACTGGCTGGATCATAATGAGGGATTTTCCAACTTAAGTTTCAGCCATTCGAGATAGATGGCGCTGCATCTAACAGGAATGTCAAAGTGACAGAAGAGTTGTTTTAACATAATGTTTTTCCATTGCATAGTAGATAGCTTTTTGTAAAAATATAGAAATGCATCGAATTCATCATTTCCCAATGATAAAACAAGAACTATGAGCAAATAACAAAGAATTAATATTCACGATCGAATAATAAAAACGAAAGATTTTTAAATTTAAATTTTAAGGCCTAGCTACATGCTAGGTACCCATATTTTGGGACATTTTTACATTCCAGTACCTATACAATCAGCGCCATCTGTTGAGTTGATTGGAAGCTGTCGGAAAATCACTCATTCTTAATTAGCTATTATATACCGTTTGCCATCGCATGTTATCATGGGATGAAGTGCATTCATCTGTTCAACACGTCATCGCATAATATCATTTCATCATTGTAGTTTCCATTTAATACTATTGCTGCATTTTACACCTCTCACTTATTATTCTACTCTTCATCACACTCACACATCTGTCCGTCTGCATTACTTACAAAAAGAACTCGTAGATACTAGCAAGATTCTTCACACGCTGGATGGTTCCCGCCTGTATGGGGGTTGAAAGCCTGTCCGCGCCCATTATTCCGAGTGATGAAGCAAATTGTTGAATTTCAGAGATGTTTGTTCTGTGCTGGATGTGTCTTTTACCATTGTGAAGACAACATAGGATTGACTGATTCAAGTAGATTTAAATTTTTAGTCCGTTCTAATACTTACAAACATCTAACGCTTCTATAGGAGGTAAGGTGAGTACCTTAACAAGCTTACCTGATAAAAGCTCATTGAGTAATTTCTCATTAAGCTCATTAAGCTGTTATCCTTGTATTACAAAATATTTGGTTAACTTTTTTGCTTGATTGTCAATTTCGAGAATAGTAATTTGACCTGTCAATGAATATAAACTTATAAATTATTAAAAAGATTGACCAGGAAAATAAAACTCTCTCAAGAGAATACATGCGCCATTGATACTTTTATAATTTGAAATCGCTCTGAAAATAAATATAGTTTTTCTGGTCAATCTTTACATTGTAAATTCCAATGGAATCCGTTTCGGAATGTCAAATTCCCAGAACGTCCAATTTCCAAAATGCCGCCATAACCCTATTTGGTATCCTTCTCTCAATTTTACACGAAACTTATATAATGGCAAAGGAATATAAGAATCTTGAGATGAATCTTACCTACCTAGAGTGCCGTAAGGATCTACGCTTATTATTTTTATTATTATATAAAATAACAAAAACGAAGTAATCACTCCAGCTGTAAGGACCACTTCTAGATAAAATAAATCTGTGCGTAAAAAGCTGAGGATTTACAACAGAAAGTGGAAAGTGGTTTAGGACTGAGCGCGCGGTGTGGGAAGCCCCTTTTGTCACATGTGGTCGGCGCTTACACGGCAATATCAGTTTTGATCCGCTAGACCCAGCCAACCTTTATTTTTAGGCTTATATACGTGGGTATCTGTTAAACGACGTGAGATAGAACTCTGTCGAGAAAAATCGTTTTTGATCACGCTTATACGAGCACTTGAGGAAAAAATATAAAACAAGTTGATGTGTATGAGATATCATTAAAAAAATTTAATTTAAAAGTGTCTTCGTTTACATTATGTATGGAATATGGTATCGGCAAAATGGCCGTTGTAGCTTCGCTGGGCGGCGCGGATACGCCAATCTACTTTGAGGTCCTATTCTTGATGACTCGAGCGTATAAATCGGGCTTGATATCATTGATGGCAATGGTTATGTTGACTTTTAAGGCATCAATCGACTGTGGTTTTTTCACATAGACCCGACCAGAAGAAAAAGTCTATGGCGTTAAATCTCACGATCTCTGTGGGCAGTTGACGTGGCCGCAATGCGAGATTACCATGCCGTCGAATTTATCCTGCAAATGATCCATTGTTGCATGCGCTGTGGCACGTAGCGCCGTTTTTTGGAATCACATGTCGTTGAGATCCATATCTTCCAATTTAGGTCACAATAAATTGGTTATCATCGACCTGGACTTCTCGCCGATGACAGTTATGGCGGCGTTAATTTCATTTTGGATGAAGTACGGGCCAATGCCAAAATCCATACCAAACAGTGTTTTTCTGGATGCATATGTTAGCATAGTTCTTAATGGTACTACATTAAATGTAGTAAAGCTTCAAATATTTGGGGCACATAGTCACGGATGACCTAAAAGACGATCTCGATATCGAGAGGCGTTGGCGTTGGCGGTGAGAAGCAACATGCTCGCCCGTAGGCTCGATGTTCTAAAGAAGTAAAAGTAACGCTTTTTAAAGCTTAGGTATTATCAGTCATTCTATTCGGCGGCCTATGGGTGAAGTACACCCAGCGAGTCTACACGTCATACGTCCTGCGCGTACAGTACAACAATTCCTTCAGGATGCTGTTGGGGTTGCCGCGCTGAAGTGCGTCGTCGATGTTCCCGGAGGCCCGTACTGGCGGGTCTCACGCCATCGTGAGGAATAAAGTAGTCTCCCTTATCAGCAGGGTTCGCTGCAGCACCAATGGCGTCCTGAAGGTCTTTGCTGAAAAAGTAGGCGCCTAGCCTTAGGACTGATAAAATAAAATACATATACATAGCTAATTAGGTAATTTACAAACGCATAGTTTTTAAGTCTACTAACAACAATATGGATACTTGTAAGTATCTTAAATAAACATTCATCATCATCAGCAGCCCACTCTAGTCCACTGCTGGACATAGGCCTCTACCAGGGCGCGCCATTGCATTGGCCCCTATCTTCGGTTCTTCTCATCCAGTTGCTGCCAGCCACCTTGCGGAGATCGTCGCTCCACCAAGCAGGGGGGCGTCCCACACTACGTTTGCCTAAACGCAGTCTCCACTCCAGAACTCGTCTACCCCAGCGGTTGTCGGTTCTGCGACAGATGTGACCGAAAAAGACAGATAGATGTGAAATAAACATTAACTTAATTTAATTTGCAACTGATGGATTTCATGTGGAATGATCTCTCCTCAAATGCGTCAATTTTGCTTGTTGACATTAAAAAAATAGACCTCGTCGCTGAAGATGAGTTTCCGTCCGTTTCAAAAGGACGTAGCTCGAACTGAGCACTAAATTTCATAGTAAAGTTTAATAATTAGCACGCGTTGCTCAACACTATAACTTTCTTAAAATTAAGAAATAGACATACATTGATGGTCAAATGTGAAAACAGAATTAAAATTCGTTGAAATATAAAATATAAAAAATCAGACGATAGAAAGAAACGGCAGTATTACATCATGACGTCACTATATAGTAGTGCCATTCAAGCAGATCTTGGCTACATATAAAAACTGTTTTGCTAAAAAGGGACAAAGCATCTCTCCAGTACTAACTTAAATCATCAATATATCTGATGTTAATTGATATATCGAAAAACGAATTTTAGATCCTTCTTCAGGAAGTCCATGTAAGTTGATTGATGAAATAATATTTGTTTTGTCAAATATCCGCTTCACCAATATGGCCATCAAAGTTCGAGCGTCACTATTGAAAAAAATACACTTAAGTAAACAATAATATTTTTAAAAACAGGATCCTACTTTAGTAGCCTGTCAGCATAAACTCAGTGAAATAAATTATCAAACTATAGCAACTCGTATAGTTAACTTGCAGTAGAGTTTTCTCACAGATTTATTAATAGTTACAACGTAAGTTTTATATGGAAACCAAGTTAGACCCCCGGTATGCGCCTCACGCGATTTATAAACAACGATGGTAGAGTCATACATTTAGAATAACGGTATCTCCTTCGGGAAGGCTTTCGAGCAACTGTGAATAAAATTGTAAAATGGATCCAGTGGTGCCCTGGGACCCGGTTAGAGTCAGCCTCCGGGCCTGGACGGTTATATATTGACCATATTCCAACGTGCAAAACGACAAGAGATGCGCATTGCGTATAACTAGATTCGCTCTTATGTTTCTACGAAAACCATGTGACTTCAGTTCCACTGACGACAGTGACCATTTACGATCAGATAGCCCGTTTTCTCGTCTGGTTTTCTTATACAATGAAAAAAAGTGGAACCAGAATCTTTTCGAGTGTATTTTTATCAACAAAAGCGCTCTCAAGCGTTGAGATATATTAACTGTGCAAATAACATATCCTTTGTTGAGGTGCCGCCCGTGTGGTACACACATCTTTAATCATGTGGTGAGATTACATTCAAAGCATTCGACTCGACAAGGCGGAACACAGTGTACGATGTGGAAAATATATATCTACTTATTTCGATTTCTCTTGATATTTAACTTTTTTGAGGGCACACCCTGATTTTGTTTTTAGCTATTACACGGATTTAATAATGTTCGCAACAGAACACTAGTTTAGTGATTGTATCCATACTTCAATATGCGACTTTAAAAAGTTAAGAAATAGCAACTTCCTGTTCGACCTTTATCACCTATAGTGGAACACGTTTTTCTATATTTAATTCTAAAATTATTTGTTTTATCGCCTCTGTAAGATTATTTAAACGTGTGTGGTGTTCAGCATCTTGTGCTTTAATAAAGTGCTAGAAATCAAAACTTTCTGTTTCCTTACAAGCGAAATTACCAGCCGCTCATTGTGAGGAACAAATAATTATATACTTTGTAATCTTTGTTACTTTTGTTCTTGCAAATAAAACGTTTTAGTTGAGATTGGGAATTGTACAGCTTTTTTATCTTGCCATGCCATGATGGCTCTACATAATATAGCTATAAACGAACCATTAAAACAACATATAATGTAATATCTTTCTTATTTATATTTATAAAAAAACGAACAACTGAGTAGAACTCGAATTTCTATTGCGAATTCCGATTTTATATTTCACTTACACGTGCCTCATACTCTGTTATAAACAGAAATAAAAATACCCTTCATTAACTTTCCTTCGAAAAATACTTCCCAAATTATTTTTCATTACTTTTACAGAAATTCGTCTAACAAGGCTTTTGTATTCTAGGTAAGTGCTGTAGCTACCTTAATAAGATAAAATTCCAGAGAACGTAATAAAAGTTGATATTTCATCGTAGGAACAACAATATAATGCACACACGGAATTTCATTTCGCAAAACTCCCAACACAAAAGATGTCTAGAGTAAATAGCATTTTGGCGGTGGATTTGTCTTTTGTCTACGTAAATAATGTTAGTTTGCGACCGCAGAAACCACAAGTTTCATGACTGCTTTTTACTACACATTTTACTACTTAGGCAAACAATGAACTAGCGAATTCTCGGAAACGTTTGCGGGTAAACTTGGTGATGTTGAAGTTCACGTTTCTACTATTAATATCTAAACGTATCTATCTAAGTCCTCGAAAGAAGATTTTGTTGTTTCTAAGTTAATGATTGAATAAAATTTTTGTAGTAAAAGGTAGTTAAAAATTCTGTTTAAAAATCCATTCCTACATTTTAGTGAACCAGAATTTTTTCCATAAATGAATGCGCTACGAGCCGCGTAGCACCTTTGCTACGCGAACCGCCTACGAGTACCTATACTAAAACTTTTTAGTCTCTTTATCTACTACCTGACCCTTGCCCCCCTTTACTTTGGCCATTGTTCATGTTATATATGTCGTAGACACATAACGTAATGGCGCGTTTCACGAAGTGCGTAGTCATTTCTCGAAGTGCAAAAAAAGTAAACAGATACTGTAATAGTCGAATTCTACGCTATCTGGCTAAGATTTTTAGCCACTTCGTGAAATACAGATTTCTAGTAAGCACATAGCGTAATGGTATTGAATTACACTCTCTGAATCGTTTATAATAATGAAATGTTTTGCGACTTGCGACTGCAACTTGCGACTTTGCGACCCAGACCCAAGCAAGACCCATCAGACCCAAGACCCAGAACTCAGACCCTAAACTTACACTTAAGAACCAGACCCAAGACTCAATTTGTACAAGTAAGAATCCGGACCACGCACGTATTGAGAGTCGAACGTCCTGGCTACTACGCCACCGGGGTTCAATTACACTATCTGCGCTTCCAAGCTAGACACATAGTGTAATTTAGGGGATTCCCCGTGGTCCATCTGAAATGACAATACCATTACGCAATGTGCAACATTTAAAAACATGCTGTTTCTTTCTACGCCATAGCTTTAGATAGAGATGACATGAGACTTCAGGAAGCAACTCACGGTGAGTTAACGGAACCTCAGCCGCTAGACTTGGCTAATACACAAGTGTCGAAAAAAACCTATTTTTCTTTACCTATCTAATATTATATATAGGGGCGACTAACTTGCTTTTAACTAACTGACTAACTTTGGCTTGCACGAGTGTAAAAAAAAAACAATTCAGGAATTATATAGTTGAAAGTTTCATCAGAAATAAAAATAAAAAAATTCTTCATCCTAAACTTACCTGCCTGTATTTCCCGAAACCTACAACCTTGGGATCTTCAAGGCCAGAGTGAATAGGCATTTACTGGACCCGCATGCTCCATCGTCGACCTCATCGTCGCTTACCAACAGGCGATATCGAGGTCAAATGCGGGTTTAGTAGAAAATAAAAAAAATATAAAAAAAACCAACTTCCATATTTCTAATATCCTTAGTCGAATAACTTTTTTTTCTAAATTTTCGTAAAATGACGCTAACTTAACGCATAAAAGTCAACTCCAATTGTATCAAATCTTACTTTAAAAAATACATTAGGTATTCGAATTTTGCGTGTAAATAGGAGTAAGTATGTCAACAAATAACATGGAATATCCATCCATCGAGTTTGCGTACGACAAGATATGTCAGCCTTCAGACAACTCAGAAAAGAAAGATGTATCCATTTGCTTATTACCCTTTCTATCTCGTCTCATCTTGCTTCTGCTTTATTTCACCCACGTAAAGGAGTATGCACATTAGGAAAGTATCCTCGTGAAAAGGATACACTCAAAAGACATTCGTGGTAGGTTGATTCGAGGTAATTTCTCGTTGCAAGGACAGCACTTGGCTTTTGAACATTATATTCAGGTATAGAAAAACTATTCAAATGCCCATAGGTAGATCATTACTATACTATACTATACTATTGTACTTCACTATTTCCTTTTCTATCTTTTGTTGGTTGTTTTCTATTTGTGCACTAAAGTGTATTTTAGTTTTACTTTTTTAGATCCGTTTTAGGTGTATCTTGAAGGGACTCTGCAACCCCATCTTGGCTCGAGACTTTGATGTTTTTGACTTAATTTTGAACTCACTATACATATTTTAAACTCTTGAGTTCTGATGACATGATGGTGATAGTTAAAATTTCACACTAATGAACGTATCTTCTGCACATAAGTGTTATGTTTAGTACGGTTTGAATAACTTTGACAATAGATTAGCCACTAATCACGCGACCAGAATAAGAAATAGGGTATATTTACATGACTGCGGTTTTCTTTTAAATCTTCCATAGATAGAAAGAAAAAAAGACACTTTATTGTCAAAAAATAATAATAATACATATTTAGTTCACTCCATAATACAATTGGCAATATACACCTGGGTCAGCTGATGCTTGAGTGAATACACTTGCATGTAAACACACAGTGCTGATTTCCAGCCAGTCCTTATACAAAACTAACAAACTCACAACTGCGACAATCTAAGTACTGCCCCATGGCACATTCACCCAAGCCATGTGCAATTGTGCACGGTACTTTAAAAGTCAAAGTAAATTAGATTCCACATTATGGCCCAACCGCGGCAAAACATCTTCTCCGAGATTAAAAATATCCCGGACAAGACTACGACAAGTAATTGCTGTTTATTCTACTCCTTCCACTCCAAGTCGATTGAAAATAAATGAAGGAAGTTTTCTTGATAGAAGAAATATCTTTCTTCGCTTACAATTGGAAATGGAAGGGAGAGAAAATTGTTTGCTTGGTGTAAGTAGGTACTTTCCTACTATCCTACTTTCCTTTTCTTGCCAATGTCTATTACAATTAAGTATTTTGTTGATTGGTCATTGATTTGAAATGGCAAGCGCTTGTATTTGTTCAATAGTTTTTTAAGTGAAAATTTCTTTATTTCTTTGTTCTTGTTCTTCTTTGTTGCAAGAAAACTTTGCAATCGATCTTGAACCGAGCGGACTGACGCGCGACGATGGCAAGAGGCCCGACGGAATGACCCTCGTACCTTGGAAGTTGGGACGGCCTTTGGTGTAGAACGCCACCTGCGTCGACACCCTTGCCCCGTCTCACCTTCCAGCCACTTCTTATAGAGCCGGCTCTGCGGCCGCTGCTGCAGAAACCCTCAAACGGCGCAAATATACCAATCTGGGTGAAACATACATATTTGAGTCGTTTGGGGTTGAAACATTGGGACCATGGGGCCCGGGAGCGCACCGCGTCTTCAAGGACCTCGCAAAGCGCCTGGTCGACGCGTCAAAAGACCCAAGATCTGGCTCCTATTTGGCCCAGCGGATTAGATTAGCTATTCAACGGGGCAACGCAGCCAGTCTCTTGGGTACACTGCCGGATGTGGGGGACTTAACCCAATTTTTTTATCTTTAGTTTTCTTAGCCTTAGTTTAGTTTTAGCTTTAGTTTTATCCTAGTATAGTATGATAATTAATTACCATGGACAGTTAGGAAAGGTTTATAACCAGGTATATTATAATTATAGGCATAAACATATTATATGCAACTTTACAAAAAAAAACTCCGGAGATTTTGTATTTTAATTTGGGCTCTATTCCGTTTAGTTCAATAAGTAAAACAACGGTTGAAATAGGCGGATTACTTATCGTTTTTTTCCGTATAGTTCTATCTATAGAAATTGGAATTATTTTTCCGTATAGTTCGATCAGTAGAACTGGGTTGGTAGAACTAAATGGAATAGATAAATTTAGCCACTGAAATTGTTTGTGTATCTTTTTAGAAAGGTTTCCGCCCGATTTTTATCCTGTGTACTCGTAAACTAAACATAATGAATGATCATGTTTAGTTTATGTTTTGTTTTGTTTGTTTTTTACAACAGAGCTCGTAGCCTACGGTCCGAAAGTGATCGTGCAGGTTAAGCAACGTTGGCGCGGTCGGTACCTGGATGGATGACCGCCAGTGGCATATTTCATCTTAGCTCCTCCATGCCTCGGAGAGCACGTTAAGCAGTCGGTCCCGGATGTTGTTGTTCGACAGCAGTCGATAAGCCATGTCAGAGGCCTACGGGCGGCCTGAACAACTCTGACAAATAGGTTGACCACTAACCATACGATAAGAAAGCAAGCAACTATGTTGTTATAGGAAAACAACATAGTCAAAGGCGAATTTTCTTAAACTAGATCTTAGTATTCCACCCGAGGCGCCGTTACAGTAAAAATAAAGACTTTTTTATTGGAAGCTCGAAGCACGTGCGGGAAACGACTGCGCTCGCGATACAACAGACTCGTTTTATTGCATCGTTTGTGTTTTCGGGAGATCACAGACACAGAAGGATAACATACAGCTTCGATACGTCGGGAAATGTCAAAGTCGTAAAATGTCAAAACTCTAAATTCCGTCCAAATGGACATGTTTTTGCGATTTTGACTTTTTCGACGTATCGTACAGCTTCATATGATCTTAGCCAGGCTAGGGCAGACCATAAGACGATAGATAAATTATTATTAATAAATTATTCAAGAAAATCGTCATATGTTATTAATTCTATAGAATTACATTTCCATTAACATTCTCTGTTATAAAGTTGTAAGTCGGACAATACTCATACTCATACCATTTATTGCTTTTCATGTGTTACAATTGGTCTTAAAAATGTATATTATCTGATCATACATGAAACCCTGAGTAGGGTAATAAATTGAATTGAATTCTTAGTCCAAGTGAGATGCAACTAGAGAGAGAGAGAGAGTATGTGTGTGAGTGTTAGAAGCTTCCAACAAAACGATATTTGCGATGGAGTTCATTACATATGTCAGGAACTTTGAACCATCTCTTTTACAATTCTGTGATTGATAACACGTTGCGTAAACTATCCTCTTCTAAGTCGTTTTTCCTCATTGCTGAGGGTCGTGATCATTCTAAGGAATTAATCATGTGATTGTGTTCTATGTAGAACGGACTCTCGTTGCATCTTTAATGGGGTGGTTTGCCATTGCCTTTCCCCATTTCACACACTGGTTATCTCTGTATGCCGGTTTCCTCACGATGTTTTCCTTCACCGTCAGAGCAGTCGGTAAATGTACGTAAGTCTTTCTAAAAAAAACCAAAAAACTCATTGGTACATGGCACTGCCTGGTTTCGAACTCGGACCTCCCGTACGGGAGTCCGACGTACTAGCCGTGACGCCACCGATGCTCTTAATACGCGCGTAAACTACACAGCACCATTAAATATAATTTTATTATTTTTTCACTGAGTGAACAAACTGGCTGTTTGTTAACTGTGACTGGTTCTTGACAAATTTTCCTAACCATAACACCATAACACTGTGTGAACCACTTGGGAAATCCATTTCGCGTATTACGATATCAACAATCACAGAAAAAAGTGATTTATAGACATTTAAAGTGTTAAAGAAATTATTCGCACTTTATCAGCAGTCTATATTTGTGAATACTAATAACTCACACGAAAAAGATAAACCTAACTTAAAACATACCTATTCGCAAAAAAAATCCTCGTACAAAATAATTAACCGAAACTTTTGTGCGTGATGTTTATGGAGAGATGTTTTTAGAGATTTTGAAAATCTCTGTTGATTGGAATAACAAATTCTTTAATTGAACTCCTGGGAAAATAGAAAATGGAAAAAAAAATCCTTTAAAACATATTAATTAACATTTCACATTAAACTATAACCTCCACACTAGGTGTTGACTGTGTCGTGGAGATTACATAGGTACACACATTGACCACTTTACAAGCTATGTGTCAATCAAATATTCAGATTCCAGAATTACAATTTTTGTTAAAGCTTATGATGTTTATTTTATACTATTAAACATGCAACATTAAAGGATATAGGAAGTATGGAATGATATGACTATTATAAATTTATAATATATATTAATATATACATTTATATATTTAGGTATATTTATTTAATATATAAAATGTTCGCCTGTTTTAAATAGGTACCAAGGCCTTGTTGAAAATCACTATTTCAAAGACTGCAATTCACTGCAAGATCAAAGATTTAATTATTGGATTTTAACAACTCACAATTAGTTTATAATGTAAGCACAAGACGCAGTAAATCTGCAGTAAGTCAAGTTGAGACGGGATCACCGCAAACAGCGGGAGTGCAGCCTGATCACAAGTTGTCTAACTTCGGGCGACACGACAAAGTTGCACTACGTATAGGTACATTGATAAATTGTGACAACCACCGCACGGCACGCGTGATGAATGGGCCGCATGGTCTATGAAGAGACGAGCACTTTTCGCTATTTAAGAACCTTTTGTAAAATTCTAGCTTCCATCTTTTCAGGCAGCTATTTTACGGTCTTTTGACAGACATATCAGACTTGGAATATATAATCTGCTGAGAAACAATTGCCGCCGCTTTTGCTATACTCGCGATGTCAATCTCGTGTGGTGTCTACATCATCATCATCCTACTCCTCATCTCCAAGACCGGGCTTTTATTTCGTGGGCACGTTCAACCCCACAGGTACTCACAAACCTAAGTATCCCATTATCACTAAGCAAAATATGTTTCTGCAAGGCGAACTAGTGTATTAGCGAGATTTTATTTTTATATTTTAGCGACTGCGGTCGACTGCTTTCAATTCGTTAACATAATTTACTTACCATACGTTCATGTTGTTACATCTTATATATGTATTCTAACATACACATCGTTTCAAAACTAAATCTTTAGTATACTAAAATGGCAGGCAGGTACTCAACGTGGAAATTGTTTTTCATTTGCTTATTCCTTTTTTGAGCTTCGTAACTATACCTACATGAGTAACTTCACCAGCCCGCCTGATACGCTGGCTTCACTGTTTCCTACGTAACGGTCTCTATGACCAGTGTACGAAATCAGAGTACTAATCTCATTAATTGCTTTGTTTGCTGCAGCTTAAACGTTAAGTAAGTCTATTTTTTTTAAATATTTGTATTTTTTTATGTATTGTATTGTAGCATAAATAAGTTTTAAAAAAATTATGCCCTATCGTTATTGTTATAACCTATAAATGAAAACTCTAGAAATATTTGCCCCTAATAAAATAGGACCCTATATATTGTAAATAACTTGATAAAACTCTGCTATTTCTGAAATAATAACCGGTTATCCCTTTTTGTTTTTTATTTTTCGTTTTTTTTAGTCATACTTGTCAAATGTTAGAAGAAAAAAAAAGTTAGAGAAATAAAACTAAAAATCTAAAAATAATTCAGTGTCATAATTTTTTCATTTTAATTTTATTTTTTACGAGTAGGTATCTTGTATAATTCTGCAACAGTTATGTTTAATTTCGCGGATTTCTCCAAGAAGTGGCAAATCTCGTATGCCTCACGCACTTGAAATTCTAACTTTACACCACTCAATAACGGGCTGCTAGTTAATTTCAAGCTAAGTTAATTAGATGACTTGCTTCCAGACTTATTCAACGATGCTATAATTTTGTCAAAGTTTTCAGAGATATTGGCAAATATTGGCTTCTGGTAAATACAGTACTTAAGCGTAAGGCTTTTCGCTTTAATTATCTTTCAAAGTGAAAACTTTTTATTACTTACCTACAAGAAACTGGAGCTTAAATTCGAAACTGAATAAATAATTATACGTGCCTTACCTTTCATTTTAGGATTCGAGTAGGGGAAGATGTCTACTCTATCGTAGCCAATTTTACGGTGCATGAAGTGTTCCCGAGTGCGTAGACTCCAAATGAAGCAAACCAGTTGTAAAAACCGTTGAGGTAAAATTTTACTCAAGAGATACAATTATACGTCAATTGAAGGAATTCAGTTCGGTGTCGTCAATATATTTATCGACATAGAAGTCTTCTTCTTCGTTTTTTAGTAGTATGCCTCATCTATGGATGAGGATCGTGTTTACTCGAGATCATTCTATAGAATTAACCACATAGAACGACTTTCTTGGAAGATTGAATGAGATGGTTTGCCATTGCATGCATGTTTTCTTATGATGTTTCCCTTCATCTTTAGTGCAATCAATATATGGTAACGTTTGGCTTTTTGCGTACAAATTTTCGTTTTTGGCGTTTTGCGTTTTTGGCGTTCTGCGTCGAAAGGAACGTAACGTGTGTCTCCAAAAAATTATTGGTACAAGAACTCCGACCTCTTTGGTCCCTATGGAGTCCGGTGTTCTAAACACTCTTAGATGTGTTAGGAAAAGTAGGAAAATGCTAAAAATGACCCTACAGACAACATTATTATTTCCCGCGTTTGCATCTCCAGAGATGCAGGCCCGCAAATACTAACTCCGCACCTTTTTCCATCTGGAAAAGTAAATGATTTACGTAGCACTACGTCTTCCATTCCCTCGGGGCTTGCGGGAGTGAAAAAGCTATGAATTCAGTAAAAAAATAATGCGGAAAACCGAATGCGGAACCAGTGATAATCCCGGGCAATCCCGTGGGTTGAAAGTGATGCGGGATTGCATCTTCTTATTTCCATTTCCTTTCTGCATTGCCCTAGCGCTACTCTGCTACGAAACTAATTTACGCAAATTGTAATAAAACTTGGTTATTCTATTCATTTTTTGAATTATTCGGTGGTTCGCTTATCGAGTGTGTTATTAACTATCGCTTCGGAATTTAACTACAAACGAAGAAAAAAAATTGCAACAACAATAAAGGTGAATGTGAACTGATGAACATTGGTAATCGAATAAGGAAAAAGTAAAACAAACTTTTGTTTTATGAACCATGTTTCTAGCATATATTCCTGTGTTTATGATTTATGAGGATACAACTGCCAATTTTACTCTGTCAAAGTTTCATACATTTCACACCGTGCAGATATTCTCGTAGGTAGAATGTTGTACTATCAAGATCGGAAGCCCCTTTATCACGGGCACCCATACATAAGTTATGTCCCAAAGCGTGTAACTTACCTTTACTTACTTGTAACATTAATGGAATGAAAAGTTAGGATTTACTTTCTACTTGAGCTATAGCTATATAGAGTGCCCGTCAATCTTTATGGCGTATCTGAATTTAGTCACGAGTAGCATTCCAGCACGTTTTAGGTGTTAACGGGGTGTAGAAGAGCGATGGAGCGGAGCATGTCGACCTCGCTCTTCTACACCTCGCTAACACCTAAAAATATGTACTGAAATGCAACTCGTGCCTAGATTCAGATACGCCATAAAGATTGACGGGCACAATACCTACCAACGTTCTAGTGCCTAAAATTCCATTTTACTATAACTAAGTGCCGAGTTATGACATTGACTATAAAAAGTTACTTAAAGTTGGTCTAGTTATTTTGTTTTCATGGACCCATAATTCATAAGCTAAGTGGTTTAAAAAAACATGATGAGAAAGACTACAATATAAAAAACAAAGATAATTTATTATCTCCAGTGCCATTATTGCCATGTTTTTTTTTACGGGTACACATTTTGAAATGTGCGATGCAACGACAACAGAACCCATAAAATACAGCAACATGGCACTGGAGATATTCAATGATCTTTGTAATCTTTAATTATACTCAAAACTTAATTTAAGTTAACCATTTTTTTTATGGGCGCAAGGCCAACGTATATAGCAAGTCAATAATAGTAATATCAGATCAGAATTAATGTTATCATTAATAATTGATGGTTCTATTAACAGAAACAAAATTTACAACACGTAGATCACCCGTTATAACTCCTAAGGTTCATAATATTTAAGGTAAAATGTTATGTTCCGAAGTTCCAAACTTACATCAAAAGTTCATCGTCACCTTGTCGACGAATCACATTTCCAACCTCAATATAGTTCTTTTTCTAGCTACATTCCTGTACTATACTGTTTTGTTTGCATTGTATACCCTCCTAAAAAAAGAGAATTTTTCCATAGAGTTTCTTCTTATTGTTAGTCATATTTCTCATTGTTGAGGGTCGTGCGTCATCATTCTATGTTATTAACCACATAAAACTACTCTCTTGGCAGATATAATGGAGTGGTTCTACATTGCCTTCCCGATTTCACACTCTGGTTACCTAAGTGTGCATGTTTCCTCACGATGTTTTCCTTCACCGTTAAATGTACATAAAAACTAATACTCTTTGGTACATGCCATTGCATGGTTTAGAATCCGAGCCTCCGGGAGTCCGGCGTCCTACCCCTTACGCCACCGACGCTATTTTACCTATTTTTTTCCATACAGTAGTCCCTTTGTATAGCTGTGGTCACTTGTCCCACTGTAGACTGCTTCCGTACGCTTGAGCCAGCTAATATTTGCTCAGGGCGGGCTTGACGGCGTCGCAGATTGTCCACCCGGTCGCTTGTGTGGGCAATACTAAATCATGTGCAAACACCGATAGCCTGGACATGGCATACTCGGATATTGCGGCAGATTATTATTATGTAGGTAGTGTTGTCGGGAATTAAGTGGAGGATTAGTGATTTTAGCATAAATTAGTGGGTACCTTAACATCCTATTATACAAACCACAAGGTATTTCTGAAACGTGGGCGGGCGAGGGGATGGCTGAGCTTTTTTTATTTTTTCACAGCTGTTAAAAAGGCCCCACCATAGCTTGCTATGGCTTTCAACTTGTAGACATAAATAAAGAAATAGAGTAGGAGGCTCCCACTTCCGTGCCTCGGCACGGAGATAATAAAAGAAAATCGAAACCTTTTTTATTGATATAGAAGTCAAAGATTCAGTGAAAATCAGTGATTCCCTATTGGTCCCGCTTTTAATAGTTTTGCCAAAAAAGTACAAGTACCCACCTACTAAAATATGTAAAGAAAAAGAAAGTCGACACAAAACACCAGGGATAGATAGTATGCATAAGTTATTCCTATTCTTATCGTAACCTTAACTACATGTACCTATCAACTATGTTCTTCCTGTATATCTTGTACGGAGACAGTACCTAGTAATATGGTGCCGGTAATAGCCTGGAAATATTGGAAACGTAGCAGTAATTTCCAATGGAATTTTCCAATATCGGTCGAGATGAAGACGGTATCTGCGTGTGGGTATGCGCTCTGCAGTTGCAAATTAAAAATTTTAGAATTCCCTAACCGCTCCGCTTCGACTGACGTAGGGACTACGTAGGTATGTCGAAATTTTTCCCTGTTAAAGGTTTGACGTGTGCATCAAAGCCAGATATGCGGGATTCCTCTATTTAGGAGTAAAAACTGATATTGCCCACGCTCGGAAAAACTTCATCTGCCTCCGACAGCACTTTGATCATGATCCTGTTGCAATCAAAATTTTAAACAAGTGCATATATTTTTACCTTCGAGCATTTTTACCGATAACAGTACAGTGGAAGACACATCAAGCCATACTCTGTGGAACCCTGTCGCAACTTGTTAAACTTGTTTCTAATGTAAATGTATCTAATAAGTTAAAGCGAATGTATCAAAGTGATGATGTCTATTAGTCATCTTTAACTTTAGAAGCAGACTGTATTTAGTAATAATAATATCCCTAATTAATTTTATACATATAATGCTTTAAATGTTAGTCTAAATACAATTTTATTAGAACAGAAAAGTTTTAAAAATGTATTTAATTTGACTATTACCTCGCGATTTAGCTCACAAAGGGTCGCATTGACAGGCAGCGTTAGGCATGAAGGAAAAAACACTCGAGAGACTAGTTTTTATATTACATTAAGCTCCTACAATGGCGCTATAGTCATTTTGCTTTTCCTCTATCGTCATAAAGACAAAAGGCGCGAGTGTATGAAAACATCGGCGAAAAGCCATCAATAACAGAAAGGAAAGTAATTTGTGGTGGTGAAGCCATCAGTGCGCGATAGATCACGTCTGCCCAATTTGTTTGCGAGCCGTACTCTCTATGCTCGCCCGGAGCAACTCGACGACATGTGACGCCCAACGTAAACTAAAAGTAATGGCTGTTCTCTATTCAATATTGTGAGTCGTGTTGGAAACGTATTGGGATTTCTAGCTTGTAGCTTTGTATTTGCATTGGCACTCCATCTAAGTTGGCACCATCTAACTCCACCAGGCAGGGTCCTGGTCCAACTATGGATGGTTGGAACTCGTATATATACGAAGTCCCAGGAAAATTTCGATAGCGCGTTCTACACCTGATATGAGTAGGTCGCCACATGTCTATTGACATGGGTAACCACTTACAATCATGTGGCCAGTTTGTTCGTTCTGCTCTTCTTTTATTTTTTATTATTTATTTACCAAACATAAAATGATACAATAAATTTATTTTACATGTTCTATAAAAGCCATTTGGGGAAGGCAATGGCAAACCACCCTATTAAATCTGCCCCGAGAGTCGTTCTATGTGATTAATTCCTTAGAATTATCACGAGCCTCAGCCATGAGGAACACGATTTAGAAGAGAAGAGAAGAGATAACAGCCATTTGGTTTATCTGTGGGAATGGTTATCGCCATTACATTTAAAAAGGAGGGTGTGTGCTTATGACCACACGATAGAAGTGAAAACTTACAAAAAAAAATATGAAACGATGCACTCCTTGTTAGACAGTAAACGTGGCTGATGACAGCTGATGACGACTAGAGCCGAGTATACCCGATTCAGCGTCACCGACTCGAGCGTGACGGTTCAGTTTGGTGCACTGTTCAGAAAGAGCGCAAGTTGAAAGAAATTTTCACTTCAGAAATTCCTAGCGCGATCAGCTGGCCATCCATCCCGAGCGACCTAGTCGACCGGATAAGGCAAGCACGAACCCGGTTCTGGGTCGTCCATGACTGAGTGTGTGCAATAGTGCGCATGCAGTAGTATAACCTTATACAATTTTTTTTTAAACACGAGAAATCACTTCGATTTTAGTAGCGTTCTGAATTATTCTAATCAAAATATGAAACTGAACTGGGAATCGGAATATCAGTGCCAATGATTTTATGTTGCATTTCAAAGTTTCAGTTACGTTAGAATAGGACACTGAAATAGTGTCCTATTCTGTCGTACTCCTTCATTTCACTTCCTTTCCTTTTCACTAGAAAAGGGAGTAAAATACCTAATACAGATTGTGTGAATTCTACAGGAACCTCCATTAAGATCTCAATGCAAAGCACTAAGATCCATAAGACTCTCCCATGAATCCTCCACGTTTCGACATTGGCGAATTGCAAACTGCAGAGGCCATTTTTTAAAAGAAGGAACGAATGTTAAGTTGTTACCCATGTTATGACCCAAAATCGTTTACTACGCATTAATTGTGAGTACAAAATTGCGACCTGTGTCTATATTCGTTCAACATTATGTGCCTACCTCGGCAAAGAATTTGACGTAGGTAGGTTGAGGTATTCGTAAGTAGAAAAGCAAATAAGAATAAATGTCACAAGTCTAAATAAACACAACGTCTCGCGCGTTTGCACTCGTGGGAGCGCGGATGGAGGAAGTCGGGCGAATGCCGAATTACGTGATCCTTCGAAATCTTGGAATGAGACAGCGACGCACATAAATATTGGATACGGTTTTGGCACCTGTTTCGAGTTTTTTAGGGTTTCGTAGCCGACTATAAGAACCCTTATAGTGTCATCATGTCTGTCTGGCCGTCCGCCGTCCGTCTGTCTATACCTATCCTTATTTTTTTTTAATCCAATCTAAGCACTTCTAGGTCAATATGTTTCTGGAGCAGGGCGAGTGGATAAGCGAGCTTTTTTAAAATTTTAACGGTGCGGGATGGCAGTTGAAATGGCTCCACCATATATTATACTAAGTATGCAAATTACTGCCCTTCCCATTCCTTCCCTTAGTGGCACTAACGGTGGCAACGACTTACATGGTCACCTTATCGTGTACCGAAGCCTCTAAAACACAAATAACAATTACATTTACTGAACGTAATCTAAGTATAGATAGAATAATTTTCTATTCTAAATAACACGTGTTTGCCAGCCTACTGACGTTCTACTCTGGCAACTGGAAGTAGCCACGCCGGGCGCGGTATAGTTGACAGCCGGAAATAGCGCCACCACGGTCGGACGCGACGTCAGACCGTTCACTCTAATACAATCATTCGTATCGGGAAATTAAGTTGGGATTAAGTTTAACCAAGTTATAGCTCCCAAGTTTGCTTTCAGCGTTGATTAGTTTGTGCCTTTCCGTGTTCATTTAGGCTTGCTCTTTTTTTGCTTTCAAAGCACAAACCTAATAAGGTATAAGGTTACTTACTTACTAACCTATTTTTTATTGAATAAGGAGAGCAGAAAAGCACACGGGTCACATGTGGTAACGGTCGCTCATAGACATCTCACCTAACTATGAAGTTATTACAGGGTTTTCGATGTGCTGATAATTGAGGAATAGTAGATGTACCGGTAACGCGGGCTTCAAACAGAAACACAGCAAGCATTGCAGCTTTGCGACAGAACTGGTACCACGCTCAGAGTCACACTAGGTACCTTATTATAACGGGAGGAACCGGGAGGTGGAATATACACTTCCCAGGAAGAGCCCAAGGCGGGTGCTAGGGGGGCACCGGTGCGTTCCACTGGAGATCCCGGAGCCCTCCGATATGCACGAGGCCGGCCATCGAGGGGGTTTTAGTGAGTAAAAATCTCACATAACCCAGTCTCTCCCCCAGGAGGCTGGCTATCTTTCGAAGATTTCCCCTCTGTTACCGCCCGTTAAAAAAAAGGAACCAAATTATACGTAGGTCTGTTCGAAAAGGCACTTTTCATGAAATATTTATTCGTATAGTGACGACAGTTAGTTAAAGCAAAATCACCTCATGTTGAGCATAAATCGATTTAACTTCGTGGTTCAGGCAATGAGATACGGTAAATACCTACCTATAATTCACAGCTCTACCAACATAATTCTTCGAATACGACCATTAATGTGTCCAATGATGTTACATGCAATTATTGGCAATCGAGAACAGTCGTATGTACTATACTCATATACATATTATGCGAAACCGCTTGTTCTGGTTAGCATATATAAAGACAATATCTTCATTCTCTTTTGCGAATAGCTTTCTATCTAGTTCTCTATTTCTTTTTGCGATTCGATGTTTCTATTTTTCATCCTCTGTATGACATAACTGCAAAGTCTGGAACATCGGCGCAAGGTTGCCTGTCTATCGGTATTTTATAGGATACATTTCGGAGAGTGCGCATCGGAATTGCACGACCAAGCATCTCCAGCATCTCCATTCCGCCTTCGGACTACCAGGCGCGGGGAGGGGTATGTCGTTCCTTATGTTGTTGATATCCCATCTGCTCGTACGAAGCGATTTGCTTCTTCGTTAAGGCTAAGGAATGGAACAGCTTGCCGGCGTCTGTATTTCCCGAAACCTACAACCTTGGGATCTTCAAGGCCAGAGTGAATAGGCATTTACTGGACCCGCGTGCTCCATCGTCGACCTCATCGTCGCTTACCATCAAGCGAGATCGAGGTCAAATGCGGGTTTAGTAGTAAATAGAAAAATAATTTTAAAAAAAAATACTAACAAAAAATACTAAGTACAAACATGTACGTGCCTTATTACAAATTGTACTAGTAATGTACCTAATTAGAGAATAATCCACTTACTGTATTGGTTGAACTAAATGGATTTTTTTTGTCCAGTTTGTTCTATCGCAATGAGCAGTAGAACAGTCTGGATTTTTTTAGTCCATTTTGTTCTATCGTAGAACTAATAGTAGAACTAGATGGACTAACCCGTTTAAACTTTCGTGGTTATTGTCAATACTATAGTTAGATACGGGATGTCAAGCAAGTCCAAACCCTGGTAAGAATCCCGTGTCTAACTATAGTATCCTCTTTAAGAGTAATTTATATGTTAGAACCATAAGTAGACTTAAAACATAATAAAATATAATCGCATTTCTTTCTAGAACTATGACGTAGAAAGGGCAATTGGCAATATAGACATAGATATTGATATGGTAGAAGAGTTCTACAAGTCATGACAGCGAGTATCATTATAAAGTTACATTTAGTTCGATTGTTGTATTATTATCACATCACAGTTTATGCGTCACCTTTTAACTTCTCCATATAGAACCATTTACCACCTAACACAGCCGTTAGTTGGCTAGCGGTGGTAATGTAAGCAATTACCGTATATCACGGGTGTTGGCCGAGATGTCACCTCCGGCCGGTAACGCACTCCGCCGTGCGTGTTTCCGCCCAACTATCCGCTGCCATCCGCCAATACAGATAGGAACTCAGGAATTATGGTGGCAACTCGTACACTAATAATCTCGGTCATGTGCGAAAGTCTTGGGCGGAACACCTGCGTCGAAGTTTAGGGGTACTTCCGCCCAAGAGGCTTTTTGCATGTGGGCGAGTTTAAACCTCCAAATTTACGAAGTGGTCGTCTCGGCTTAATATCAAATATACAGGGTGTAACATTAAGAACGGTCAGTATGGGAAAGTCTGAAACTATAAGACATACGAACATCTGTTCTTAGGAACCATGTCATCAATTTTAGTAACAAGAAAAACTGTATTCATACATTTTTTAAAAACCTGTACTCAGCCTGGGAATCGAACCCGGTTGTTTTGAAAAAAAATCCAACACTATTTCTATTTAGATATCGATTGTGTAGGTCTTAAGGAATACATGTTAGTATGAAACGTGATGTTTAAAATTAATAAAACGCATTGTTTCCATATCTTTTAATTTATTTTAGTAGGTGTTCGAAATGACTACCATTTTGTAAAATACAACATTCAACTCGTTTAGGTAACGATCTTACTATTTAAATTAAAAGATATGGAAACAATGCGTTTTATTAATTTTAAACATCACGTTTCATACTAACATTTATTCCTTAAGACCTACACAATCGATATCTAAATAGAAATAGTGTTGGATATTTTTTCAAAACAACCGGGTTCGATTCCCAGTCTGAGTACAGGTTTTTTTTAAAATGTATGAATACAGTTTTTCTTGTTACTAAAATTGATGACATGGTTCCTAAGAACAGATGTTCGTATGTCTTATAGTTTCAGACTTTCCCATACTGACCGTTCTTAATGTTACACCCTGTATATGAAAAACCGACCAAGTGCGAGTCGCATTCCGAGGGTTTTGGCCAAATTCGACACTAAAATTTTAATATTTGGCAAACCTACCGAGGGTTTTCGCCGTCAAGGGAAGGTGGATATAATCTGGGGACTTTACTTCTAAGTGAAAGTTGAGTCTCAACTAGGGTGAAAATTATTTTGTTCGATACACAAAGAGCCTGCAAAAAGGCTCCCGACGTAACTTGGTTAGCCCGCCCATGGTTCAAAAGTGGCGAAGTTGTCTGGAGTTAGCGTAAGTTAAATCTTTCCTGCAGCAGCAGTTACAAAAGCAATAGAATTAGTTAACTAATAGTCTTCTTTATTTGGGATTTGTAGATAACTCTTACAGAACTACATAAGTTGTATAAAGGTTTATTCCACCATCCTTTTATAACCATACATTTTGAAAGAAAAGGCTTACTAACCGAAGGGTTACTAACCGTGAGTTACAAGAAACGTACTTAATGTTAATGCTTCCTTAAGTCTCGTATCATCTCTATCTAGAACTATGGCGTAGAAGGGAATATCATATATTTTAATACTGAACTGAACTTTAACATTTCTTGCAACTGACTGTAAGCGCCCCAAGGCTGAGATTACGGCCCTGTAATCCTCGACTCGGAGCGGCCTGTTTCCTCGTTTTCACGCTGTGGTACACCAGACACCTAGTAACCGGAGACGTTCCGACTCAGCCGGTAATTATTACCTACCACTTGGCCCAGAAATGGCCGAGCACCGTTCTCGTCTTTCCGTCATTTTCTTATTTATCCTATAAAATCGGGCTAGATAAAAATCTTCACTTTTCGAAATTCACTGTATCCAGTGCATGTACATTGGAGGTCTGAAAGTGGTTACCCTGTAACTTACACATTCGCAAAAACGCTTCTGAATCTTAGTCTTCAAATCGGTTATGTTTTTACCATATCATTTTTTATGGAAATTTAAAGTCGATAATATAGACAACACTAAAGTAATAAGTAATTTAATTCTATGCTCTTTATTAGACATTGTCAGGTGACAATTATATACTTTTTTTTTACCGGAGTTGATGGACTCTAGCGTTCTCTCTAACGTTCTGACCTACTTAAACGATTTTTAATGTAATCCATATATCGGAGATAAAAGTTAATAAGCCCTTATTCTACAAAATATCGGGCTTATCTGAATTATTCGACCATCTAAGTAAACATAATAACTTTAAAATAAAGAAATACACACACCAAGTTAGTTTGATATCATTTTCACTGTACGGTAAATTACAAAGTACGAACTTTTACTTTCTAGTACTGAAAGAAAAGATTGTCTACTTCAAACAAGCACTTGTTTCAATATGAGCATACAAAGTCGGTTCGTTCTCTTCAAAACTTCAACTTCAAAAAAAAAATGTTAACTTTAACCAAGATCTTAGTCGCATCTGTCGAGTCATATTACTTTCAACTGAATTAACTTACTTTATATGCTTTAAATCCAACAAGTTATTTTAGGAGGTCCAAAGCTATTAGGTAACTATTTAATGAAAAGAGGCGTGAATAAAATAAACGACAATGGTCCCTGGTCGTAATCTGGAGTGTGGAACCCTTCGTGCGTGACCCGCTGTCGCCACGTCCGGCCTTTGCTGCGGTCGGCGCATTTACATAGGTTTAGGTATTTTTAACTTACAAGGTACTATTTTAACTTCAAAATTACCGTTGAACCCGGACGAAGAACTTTACTGATATTTTAAACTATTTTTAACCCCTGACCGATCGAGGGAGGGTATGACACGTAAAGTTAAGTTAAGTTCACGTTAAGTTTGAATCGTTTGTCTGTCTGTCCGTCTGTCTGTTTGTGTGTTTGTCTGTGGCCTCATAACTTGACAACGAATCTTCCTATTTGGACCCGGTTTTTTCGAGAGTGATCTTAGATATGTCTAAAATTGAATGAGTGGTTTCCAAGATCTTGATGTATCTGATCTCTTGTATCTTTGATGGCAGATGGGATCTCTGGAACGGTAATAGCTAGATGGTTCGAGTTTGAGCTCAAATGTTCAGGACCATGGAGCCCTTCCCACATCTGGACCTGATGGTGACCAGGAAAAAGTAAGGGGATATCCACAATGGTAACTCGAGGGTTTTTTAATTTTTTAATTTAGCGAATTCATAACTCGACGGTCCCTACTTATAGTCGACCAATAGCTAAAGTATACCATCTGTCAAAAACTTTCGATTAAATCTCAACCTTATATGACTTAACTTGACTGCGCAATATGGTATTATCAGATTCTCAAATTTTGACGTTTTGTGTATATTGACCTGTGTTCGACTATACAATCCCAGAAGTATTCACATTTTTGGCTTTTTATCTTACGGCCTCGTCAATTTACATTATATTTGCAACTCCATAACTATGCAACTAAATAATGTAAACTATACAATGTACATGTGCCTTGTATTATTTATATTCATTGTATAGTTTCTGAAATACAAAAGTCAAAAGTACTCTTCTATCAAATTAACATTTGCACATACCTACATCACCTTGAGTATTGGTGGTGCCATTGCTGCAAGTTCACCTTGCAGGCACCTTGTGGCACCTTCGACCATGGACATCTCACCTTACTCTTCAATTATTACTAGAGGGTTTTCGATACGTCGCTGACCTTGAACGCTTAGGTGGAGTGCTTCATGTGCTGGTAATTACGTAATCCTCTTACCCTTCAAACCAGACCACGCCTACAGATATTGGTAAAAGAATGGCAAGTACTTACCCACCCAGGCTGAGTTTCCATGAGCGACGGTGACCTTTTGCCACCACTGATTGATACTTTATTATGCAATATAAGTTATGTTCACAATTCAGTATTCATAAGCCTAAATTACCAATTAGTTGAGTCCTATGGACGAACACTGACCCTTATACCTACCAACATACACCCCCTCACACACACACACACACACACACACACACACACACACACACACCACATACACACACACCACACATCACACACACGTCATCTCACGCACACACCCCTCACACACACCACATACACGCATACTTAACTGTTTAATTTAGCATTGCCTTGTGTTTTTTCATAATTTATTTATCGGAGGAGACTGGCCCCCACAACACAGGGTATCCTAGTGTGGGAGCCAGCACTTTAAACAATGTACTTATTAAGTAAATGGTATACTACATAATACAAACTTACAATTAAAATACAGATTGATCTACATTATGTAATCTTTAGTAACTAGAACACATTTTATTTCAATATTAACAACTCTATGCAATCAGAGCCATACCATATGTAATACAAAAATAAAATTAGTGATATTGTACCAGATTAATGAACGAACTAATAATTGGGTATAGGTTATGTAATAAGAACCAATTCATATCAATTAACCAGAAAAGGATCACAAAATTAATAAACGATTCTCGGAAAACGATGTTGATAACGGTCAAGTACAGTCAACCACTAGCTAAAGTATACAATCTGTCAAAAACCTTCGATTAAATCTCAACCTTAGGACTACGTAATATGGTACATTTCAGATTCTCAAATTTTGACGTTTAGGGTAGGTTGTCCTGTGGTTGACTGTACTTATAAATTTCTCGATACACGATAATCCGGATAATTGGGACTTTACTAGATTATACTAACCCCTACTTGTTACTATTTTATTCGTAGATGTCCAGTAATACTTACTTACTTACTTAGAGTCACGTTATATAATTAGTTAATAGTTAGTAAATAATTGATTGTCATAAATGAATATTTGCATGCATTGGTATATAATGTAGTGGTAGATCCTAAAGTGAAGGATCGCCTGGGGTGGTACCACCCTCTTATCTATTTCTGCCGTGAAGCAGAAATGCTTGCATTTCTGTGTTTCGGTTTGAAGGGTAAGAGAGCCAGCGTAATTTCCGACACATGAGGCATTCCATCTTAGTCCTCAAGGTTAGCAGCGCATCAAAAACCTAATATTAATAAAGTGAGGTGAGATGTCTATGGGCGATGGTGACCACTTACCATCAGGTGGCCCGTTTGCTCGTCTGCTCTCCTTATTTAATAAAAAAAAAAAAGGTTTTAAACTTCTGGTGGCCTTCTAGTGTCTTTTACACCCTGAATATCTCAACATTCCCAGAATCAAAGAGGCTAATGTTTTGGTTTAAGAAGCTTCCAAGTATAAGCTTTTAATCCGTATAACTTACATTATTGTTCTCAGCTATACCCAAGCCCATACTAAATTTTGCGTTCTCCTTTATTCATCTAAACATAAAGTAATTGCTGTAAACACCACATTTATAATACGTAGAATAATCTACCCTATTCAAAAGCAAAATATCTATTAATTTATCTATAACTTTAGAGCTTGCGAAGGTAATGTATTTAGGGTCAAATTGTGATTTTATTACGAACCCTATCAAATGATGTCCTCTAACTAAATCCATTAAGTAACTTTCAACACTGTAGCGTAGCAGAATGTAGATTTCCCGTTAGGTTTCAACCTTGCGTAATTTGTCTACTTAGTTTAGTCCAAAGTTCTAACTGCTGTTCATGACTTTCTACCAGTTTACGAAAAGGTACCCACCACAGTTCAAGAATCATCAATATAGGTACATAGTTATTTTGAGTATCAGTTGAAAGCCACAGCAAAAGTATGGACCAAACACAGTTAAAATTCAAATTTTAAAAAATTGCCTATCCGCTCATCTACCTGTCCGAGGCATATTGCGCTTTAATATACATATATACTTTTTTTTACTTAGAAGCCTTCCCGTGCGTGCGCACAACAACTTACCAAAGTTTCATCGCAATCGGACGAATGGTTTAGGAACGCTTAAACAACAAAGAAAGAAACATTCATTTTTATACATATTGACTCCTAGATACCTCGCGCTTTAGTGCCTCAGTATTTATTTACCTAAGTATATTATGTACAAACAAAATAAGCTTCGTTGGCTGTTAAAAAGCGGAGCGCTCATTAGATATCGTGTCTGTCCAAATAAAACAGAGCGGGCGTACCTGCTCAAAGGCATCAATGGTGTAAATAAAATAAATAGCTGCTATTTAGCGAGCGCCTCTCTAATTTACGAGTTTAATGCTGTTTACCCTAGTTTGTTTACTTAGCTAAGTGTAATCGATTTGTTTTGAGAAAAACGAAAATGTAATAACATTTTCGTTAATAAATCGATCGAATAAAATAAATAAATAATAAATAAATAAATTTGTTTAACGACAACACTACAACGGAAAGGTACAATGAATACTACAAAAAATTAAATTAAAAAATAACATACATATTTCCTAATACCGAGCCTACGATTAGCATCCACACTAGGTAATCCTGTGTCGTGGGCGCTGTGGTGGGTAGTGTGTGTTGTGGTTATACATGCGTACAGCGTTTTTTTTATTATTTTTAGGTTTTACTAGTTCCCCACACTTTTTTTATAACGACTCTTGTCCCTGTAGCCCTCCGATATAGTTCTTGATTTATTATTATATACTATTATTATTTGCCATTATTTCCATTATTATTTATTTATATTTATTATTATTATCTATTTATATTTATTATTATCTATTTATTTATTTTTTTACTTTTTATCGACTTCGTACTAGTTTTTTTTCCATATTTATGTATTATCTTATATTATTATTATTTTTGCTCCCCACACAAGGATAGGTACCCTGGAGTGCTATGTCGGGGAACCTCCTAGTGTGTCCGTCTGCTGCACTTCCCATTGGATACGTCCGCTGGGAAAGGCAGTGGGTCGGATCGGTGCACCCTGGGCGACGGTCAGTAACTTCTCTATGTGCTGTGGGATCTTGCTGCCGTCGGCTAATAACCCGACGGGAGGGGCTCGACACGGACGGAGGACACAACGGCCGAGCAGTAGGAATGGGTGCAATGTCTGGTAACCTATTGCCAATCTACTGCTGTTCCCAGTGGATATGTCTTCTGGGAAGGACAGTAGATCGTAATGATCATTATGATCTTGCTGACCGTCGTCTAATAACCGTCTAATAATCCGCGTGTCCCTCTGATATCGGAGGGAACAAGGACGAGCACGGGCAGACCGTTGTGGTGTTGCCGGGCAGGCGGGGGAGTCTCTGACCCCTGCCACTATCCACCCTTTAGGAGGAGGGTGAGGGAAACGTTGGTTGGAGTGCTCTGTATTCCGGCACGCCTCTACCAGGCGGATGGGGATCCCGTATCTGAAATACCGAGGTGGTTTTAGTCAGTAAGAGTCTGATATCTTCATCTCCCCGTGGCGAAAAGGTACACAAGAGAGTTTCCCCTCGTTAAAAAAAAGGGATAGGTGCCTGTGTTGTGGGGGGCTGAAATGTCATCATATAGGTAAACGTAGTATATTCTTCCTGAAGTCACATATACGACTGCTTGCTGATAAGCATCCAATCAAGGTCGTATCCATCCCCCCTTGCCTAAATCCCATGCAAAATTTTCTCTATAGAAAGGTAATCTACATATTATAAACAGATACGGTCTTTTATGACTTGTTCTCTCTTGACTCTAAGTCTATCGGATTAACACAATACAATTTTATTTGACTCTGACCCTATCCATCTCGGCCGTCAAACCCGCTCACGAACACTTTCTCTCTTCCTGAAAACTTGTAGGACACAATTTCCGGTGACACCAAGTTGGGTCAGATGATGGCATCAGTTGTGTAATGGCGGATGATGTCGCCTCCACGTCGGACGCGTCGGCTAATGGGCTCACGACGCGTAAATAAAATAAATACCCTCATTTACCCCACCCGGAGAAAATGTGACAAAGTACTGTCACAGTGGAGACAGAATACAGTAAGTTAGTGAGCCGTGGACAATCTGGCCTGTGATGTTGGCGGAAATGCCCGCAGCAGTCAAATATATAGGTACAGACCATACAAAACAATGCAGTTTTCAGATCATCATCATCGGCAACTCTGTTTATTGAAACAGTAAGTAAGTATTTATGGACAGGCCTCGGCGCCTCAGAGAGCAAATTAAATTGTCGGTCTCGACTGCTGTAGTTCGCGAGTAAGTGTCCAAAAATCATGTTGTACTTGAAAATGTAGCAAAAAAAACTAAGTACAAGATTTCGTTCATAAACTTGATCCGGGACGCTGTTATGTAATTTCGCTATAATATTTGTCGCCCAAATATGATTTCGCTGTTTCGTGTTTCGGTCAAAAACTTTCGATCATACGATCCACGTTGGATCGTATGATCAAAAGTTGTCGCCCAAACGTGCATTGGCCAAACAAACATTTGCTGTTTTGATAATCGGCATTCTGTACTTCGCCCTCGTGTAATTCGACAACAGTCATTAGGGCACGTCAGAGATCTACAGGCGATCTGAACAACTCTGAAATAAGTTGGCTACTAACTATATAATAAGTATATATGTAGAAGAGCGGGTGTAGCTAGCGGTATATGGTTTTACAAATACTTGGTAACAGGAATTCATTAACTCTGGTTCGGTAGTTCGCCGCGCCGTACCACATAGTAAATCTCACGTAAATATGGGAGATGCGTTCGTTGAACGACTGCTAAGAAAAAGTCAAATGTTTAAACTACGGTAACTGTTTACTGTTATAACAAAGGTTCCCTTTTATTTTTTTGAAGATGAAAATAATAGTCCCTAAAACTGTCGGGTCAATTGCTCGTTACAAAGACTTAGAGATGACTTAGAGCGAGGGTGGAAATTAATTTAAAAATCTTATACAAATAGGTTGGTATTACCGTTTCGTGTTTTTTTCCGTTATAAGAATGAGAGAGATTGCAAAAATAAATATGACGGCTCAGCCGGGGACTTCAAGGAACAATAAAGATACTGAAACTAAGTGATTTTAGGGAAATTAAACCTTTCATAAAGCCTATGTCACAATATTTGCCATACGATAGATAAAATAAAATCAAGGAAATTTTATATAGCTAGTACCTAGCTAATATACTCGTACTTTATACGTTTTGACGTTTACATACATGTCAAAATATCAAGGACTTTCTATAGTAAGATTTTTTCGTATTTTTTTACCGACTGCTCTATCGGTGACGGAAAACTTCGTGAGAAAACCTGCACACTGAGATGACCAGTGTGTATAATGGGGTAGGCACAAAAGATCCTCAAGGGTCGAAGTGCAGTTGGGGTTATTCCCGGCCCCTATCATAAGACAAGATAGTAAGATATTAACTTCATGCAAAATACATAATAGAGCATAGATGAAGGACTCCAAGGAAGGACTCTATCTTATGGCGCGTGGCAAAAATCGGAACTAACGCCGCCATCCTTGTACAAACGTCACAACATGACAGTTCGCTATACAACAAAGTGACACCACCTCCTGTATATACGTCATCAATATTATGTCATCCACGCAAGATCCTTGTCGCCCGACTGGGTGTCGAGTTACACATAACGGGATTGAGTAGGTATGTTTATTTGTTTCGTATGCTAAAACTTACATTACTAAATTACTTAGCCCTATTGGCTTCGCGCCAGAGGGCTGTAAATGCAACCCTTTGTGCTAACACATCCTGGACTAAAGCCAAAAATGAAATGGAATTAAAAAATTGTCTCTGCAATCATCCAAGATCTCCGTGTTCAGTTAAGAAATTACTAATTTTGCCGTCAAAGAAGTTAATTCTCCCTACGACTTTCGACTTTTGTGCTTACCTCGCCTATCTTACCGCTTATAAGAGTTTTCAATGGTCAAAATTTTCTTGGGCGGTAAACCCACTGAATTTACAGGAATATAACAGAACAAAAAAAATACTTTTCAGTGCCATACCATATAGGATACCTATCTATAGAAATCTAAACTAAATATGTATAAATGCTTACATAAATGTAAACTATGGAAAACCCTGAGTGACGGTAGGTATAAGTAG
This sequence comes from Hofmannophila pseudospretella, assembly GCA_947369225.1. Lineage (NCBI taxonomy): Eukaryota > Metazoa > Arthropoda > Insecta > Lepidoptera > Oecophoridae > Hofmannophila > Hofmannophila pseudospretella. Next base: position 6,101,160 of record OX376325.1, read on the forward strand.
TTTTACTTTTAAAACTGTTGCAAGTAAATAATAGATTGATTAACTTTTTTTTGTTAAAACATAATTTAACCTATATCGCGGTACATTGCTGGCTTGCTGGTTATGGCGCTCCTCGCTGATGTTTTACGTCATAAACAGCAATGGATAATGACTCGCCGCGTGTGGGCGCTTAATACACACTGCGAAGGCCCTAAATATGCACATATCCTTTCTTTATTAAATAAATATTATAACACACCTAAACAAACAAATTAATTACACAAAACGTAATTTAGGTAATATTATAATTTAATTTAATATTAAATTACGTTAATTACGTTAAACAGAAACGGTTGAGAAAAACACGTACAGTGCGAATCGCACTCACAATTAGTAGGTACAGTCGGACAGTAGCTAAAGTATTCTTCTTCTAAAGTCGTGTTCCTCATTGCTGAGGGTCGTGATCATTCTAAGGAATTAATCACATAGAACGACTCTCGTGGCATATTTAATGGGGTGGTTTGCCATTGCCTCCCCCATTTCACACACTGGTTATCTCAGTTTGCAGGTTTCCTCACGATGTTTTCCTTCACCGTCAGAGCAGTCGGTAAAAGTACGTAAAGTCTTTGGAGAAAACCGAAAAACCCATTGGTATGGCTTTGCCTGGTTTCGAATTCGGACCTCCCGCACGGGAGTCCGACGTCCTAGCCACGACGTCACCGACGCTCTCAAAAGGAGCTAAAGTATACCATCAGTCAAAATTCTATAATTGAAATTTGAAATCTATGGCGAATGCATTAAGGTTCATTACAGATTGCAGAAATTTGACATATGGTATACATAAGCTAGAGGTCGATTGTACATTTGTAGTTGGTCTAGTTAGATTTAGTCACGGAATGATGAGGTAGCAGCTTAAAATGTTCTTACAGGAATATATTTCATTTTCAACAAAGTTAAAACATAAAATTCTGCTAAAATTCTTATTAAAGAAATTGTAGCTGATCTCAGCGGGAATTAAAAAATCTATTAGGTCCGGCCGGCACCAACTCGTACACTAACTGAATTTAGGAGCCAGTGGGCCCCTGCCCAACGAGGGGCCGGATTTCATTAATTCTCTTTACGACAGGCCCGGGGTAAGGTGGTCCCAGTAAAATATGGGCTAAGAGGAGAAATAAGGCGGGTTACTAAGGCTGGAACTACATGAGCCGGTTCCAGCGACGGTTCGGTTCGCTGCAGCCAATCACGAGGCGCTGACTTCAAGTGGGGCGGCGGGTGGAGAGTGCGGAACTCAGTGAACCGAACCGGCGCTGGAACCGGTGCATGTAGTCCAGGCCTAAGAACGTTCGGCATGTTGTCCATTTACCTAATTTAATGTGACGGCCTTACCTTGAATTAGGGAAATTTAAGACTAATTTCTTAGAAATAATACAAAATACTTAAATATTACAATTTCTCTTCATTCTGCTCTCCGTCAGTTAAACGAAACGTCCTTAAAATTAAGTCTTCTACGCCATAGCTCTAGATAGAGATGACACGAGACTTAAGGAAGCCTTAACATTAAGGGCGTTTCTTGCAACTCAGGTTGTGTGTTATTATAATAATAAACAACTTTTGTTAGGTTGCTTAGCCACGACAAGAAAGTATGAAAGTCCTGTTAATCTTTTTGTTTTTGTCCCGGGTGTGCAATAAAGTATATTTGTATTGTATTGTATTGTACACCAAATTAACCCTAATAGTGGGACGTTTCCTTCAGCGATTATCACTAAAGGCCATCCCAGAATTGATGCCATTTTATCAGAACCCTTATCGATAGAATTATTACTCTTTTATCTGTGGTACTTATTCATTCGTCCGTAAGAATCGTAAGAAGTCGTAAAATTCGTTCTTTTACAAATAGCGTCGTCAGTTTACAGACGCTCGCTGTTTTGTTTGTTTAAAAAAAAGGGGGAATTATAAATCAAGCTACTCGTGTCTTACTGTCGGAGCTAAACCGACATGGATGGGTTAGGTTAAAGGCTAGGGCGGCAAACAGGAACTCGCTGCGCCTTATTGCCGCCCTTAGGCATACCCTTCGTTAGGTTAGGTTTTTAATAACAACCCAGACAAAACTGTTTGCATATGCCGAGGTATTTTCTAATTTGCCTTCGGCATTTTCTAAAACAGCGAGCGTTTGTAAACTCACGACGCCGTTTGTGAACGGACGAATTATACAATTTGCCGACGACATATGCATGCCAACTTAATAAGGGTAGGTAGCTAAGTGACTGTAGGTAGCTAGCTATTTTCCCTAAGAATAATAATATCTTAATTCTAATCTTGAGCTTAAATATTACTCTCTCCCAAGTTTATTATCTTTGTATGGTAAATTACACGGTTAAACATTTTAATCAATTCATGAAATTAAGTTTATCCGCCCTCATTCGTATCCATCCATTGTAATAAAAACAGACATAAAAGTAGCCCTGAATTTGTACTTTATTACATTTCTGCCTTGGATCTTTGTTTTTTTATATATAAACATATTGTACCCAATTAATTAGCTTTTTAGAAAGATTTCATTTCGAGAATCTGTTAGCCAATAAGGTTGATTTAAAATAAAATCTCTGGGTAAGACTCTCTAGGTAAAGTGGAATATATATCCATATTAAATAATCTATTTTACACGCGTACATGAAAAATTTAGATATAGATTTGCGTAAATATTTTGGATCTTCTCGTATTTACTCAGTTCTCACTCTAGACAGGGCGGCCCAAGGCCCAAATTGTGACAATATCGGAGTTAGGAAAAAGGTTTTAAAAAAATATTTACTTCTAAACTATTAACAATCGCGGAACATACCTACATGGGGATGATTTGAGTAGGTCTAAATACGAAGTCTAAATTTTTCCTCTTGAAGTATATCTGGGCAAATTGGTTACTACAACAATAACTAATGATAAGCAAGCAGTTATCTATATCGCCACCGATACTTTGTCTAGTTAAATAATTATAAATAAACAGTAATCATTCAACCATGTTAAACATCATTTAACCCTGCTACAGGAAACCTATACTGGGTGTAACAACGATAGACCTAGGGGTCTATCGAAGAAATGAATAAAAATTCCATAGGTACGTAAGTATCTACTTAATCTCCTTCGCGAATTTGAATCCTCAACCGGTAATCCTGAATAAGATATCCACGTTTGCTCTCTTGCACGGCTCACCTAAAAAGTGAATTAGGTGGGATTATAGATTCGATAGTATTAAATCCCGGAGCGCACCGGGATAAGCGAAATGGAAATTCCCCCGCGGGATCTCAGAGCGCGGTGTTGCGGAATCGCTACTAATCTACCGGGCAATCTTTTGTTTTCCGTCATTCTTGCGAAAAAAGCTGCTGAATCTTCACTCAACCGTTCTTTTGAAAATAACGAGGGTGTCATAAAGACCGGCATAAATTCTGAGAGGGACACCTGACAACCGCTTTGATGTCGGCGTCCGAAAGTTTGTGAAAAGTATCTGGCATTTGTAAAATTTGGAAAATAAAATCGCAGTTTGGCGAGATGCTCGTACCTGTCTCCAAGACGACCCTTTTCACAAAGATTGTGCACAATGGAAATTCTTCTGAATGCATCGTTTCGTTGTAATTTAGAAACTGAAATTGAAAATATTTGAATACTGTCGACTTGTCGCTGAATTTATATTTGGTTCAATAAAATCGAACAAACAATATTTTTAACACAACACTTAATTTAAGTAACACTTTTACTTATTGTAACACATGAAAAGCAATAAATGGTATGAGTTTGAGTATGAGTAAGTTTGTCGTCGATTACGTCGGAAGTTCTCTTCCGACTTCCGACTATCAGTGATTCCGTATTTAATCACATAGATTCAGTTAACAAGCTACATGAAGACGTTTAGGTACACAATTACACATGTTTAATGGTAAAATGTGTTTATTTCACATCCTTTGGGGTTGTTATGAATGTAGGTCGCTCGCACCAGTACACAATAAAAATAAGAACAGTATAGAATCTTAGAATTAGGCCCCCACCCGACAGTAGTTCACACACCGCACCTATTTACCGTTTCTGGCGCTTACACGCGCTATCGGCATGTTCCAGGCCGCTTCTCACCGATCCCTCCCTCCCTAGCGACGTCCTAAGCCGAGATCCGTACCCACCTGAGTGTCCTTAGGTAGTCGCTTCTTATAGTAGTTTTAAGTCCTCCCCCAGGCTGGAGCGCACTTAGCGCTCGCCCCCAAACCCCCGGTGAAGCTGTAAAGGTCAATAGGACCAACATCAGTCAGTCAGAAAAAGAAAAAACTTAGAATTAGTGTTCACTGCGCGAGCCACTGACATTCTCGCACGGGCAAGACCCATCGTAATTTACACGGAAGGGATTACTAAATCGGTTGCGTGTATCTCCCACTTACCAAAGTTGAGAATACTGCACAGATTTTGAAACTGAATCGGATCGAAGGGGGTAGAAATGTATAGAAAACCGTAAAATAGATTTCTATGGGCTAGGTCCAATTCCGTTTCAAAATGGCTGCAGTGTGCTAACTCGCTGTTTGTACATCAGTATGTAATCTACCTACGAACCTAACGATAGTTTAAAAAGAGAAGTAGGTCATGCTCATCAATAATCTTCTAATCTCACCAGATTCTATAGTTCTATAGACTGGATGGAGATTTCGTTTCGGGGCGGCGGCGGGATCATTCGCGGCCCACAAAAACTGTTCGGTAGTTGGGGGTAAACTCGTATCATAAGACTTGTCATTATTTGTTAATAACTTCAAAGCCTTGGATTCACTTCTCCTTGCCCTCTAGTCCCTCAACGGTGCTGTACGCTGTACTGAGATCCTTCTGTTCTTATTTATACCGCTGTGAAGGCGACAAAGCGGCCCCACTTTATTTTTATTTCCCGCGACGCACAGGTATTGCTCTCCACTGGTTTGATAAGGTTTTGTATTAATATTGCTGTGCTCACCTACATCACTCCATGACAACTCTCGGGACCAGTAATCCCAGGCTATGAATGTCTATTTTATGTCAGGAAAGTGCCGTGGGATCCAATAGAATAGTGGCTCCGAACTTTCCAGAAGTGTAAATGAAAATGGTTATTCAGGGTGTAAGACATAGTGAAGAATCATCACCATTATCGATAGCCTACCCTCCCCTTGCATAATCGGAAAAGGACCATCGTATTCTGCTGACATCACGCTAACTACGAGTAGTAGCACACATGAGCGGAAAAATCTATCGTTGGCTGGACCGTATGGGACCGGTAGTTGCTCATGAAAGTCGTCAATCAATCAATTAATCATTTATTCGTGAACATAGGTAACAATAAGTAGATATTAGTATACCGTATAAATGAGTAAGTATCATTATGCTCAGTCGTTTAACATACAAATATTTTCAATAATTTGTCAATAGATATTCAAATGTCAATAATATATAAAATGTTAAAATTAAATTAAACAATTGTCTAGTAACTAGATAATTAATTCACTAAACATTGATTATGTATATACACATAGATCGGACATAAGGTTAATAAAAAAGGGGCAATCACTGATTGAATATCTTTGTCCCTTAAAAAATCATTTACAGATGTCAAGATATTCAGATTTTATATGCTATATTATATGAAACGCAGATAATATGGGGGCCTGGGTGGTGATTGCATATTTGCGCCGTTCGGAGTGGAGATCTTGTGGCCGTGGGGGCCTGGAGCTCACTGCCTCTACCGGGAAATAGCCAAGCGCCTCGTAGAGACAACCCGGGATCAGAAGGCTGGCCTCTACTTTGCTCAGCGTATAAGCCTCGCTGTACAGCGGGGCTACGCCGCCAGCCTCCTCGGGACACTCAGGTATTTTGTAATTTTAGCTTAGGTATGTATTTTAATGTTATTTTAGTATTACCTTATTTTGAATAAACCTTTTAGAAGATTTTTATTAAATTACATTATATTCGTAGACCCCAGCTCACGTCAAATTTCAGATAGCTGATATTAGCGGGGTAATAAGGCCCAAAGCAGCTGTTCGGAGTTACTTTGTATCTAAAACTCAAAGTAAGAACACAGGTAATCTGAAACCATCTTCGCTCATCCTTACAGTCAACAATTTGCTACTGGCTTATGAAACATGAAGACAAAATTGTTCTCCCTCATAATTTCAAGCTCATTTTGTGATGGATATCAAATTCATTTTAGAAGTTCTATTAAGTATAGCGTCGGAAATTAATACAAAGGTTTTTCTTTATGACGAATAAGTATGTAGGTATGGTCACAATTATATAGAATTCTTTATAGAGTAAATTATATTAACAAAAGTGTTACACTCGCAAGTGGCGGTGGCTAGGTCATGTGCTCAGAAGGGCGGACGATTATCCCTCAAAAATGGCCCTGAAATGGTACCCATCAGGTAAACGCAAGCCTGGTCGCCCGAAATACACATGGCGCTGGTCAATTGAAAACGAGGCAGCCACCATCTGAATGTCCTAGCAGGAACTCGTAGAGGCCGCACAAGATCGCAATAAGTGGACAGCAATTGTTCGAGCCCTATACCCCAGCAGAGGGTGAAAAGAAGGAAAGAAGAAAAAGATATTAATTAAACTTTTGGTGTGAACACGCACCTGTAGCCCACAAAATTAATTTTTTTACGTAGCTAACCACTGAAAATACTAAGAACAGGAATCCGAGGGCGGATTTTGAAACTGATCTGATTTGTGGTAATTGTTTAGTTGAGACTTCGCAAGGCCGAAGAGTAGGAAACCTCACATATCTTGGCTGAGGACTCGGTGTCCCCCGAGACGTGATGTCCTTAACAACAGCTTACTTTGCTCATTGGTGAATCTGGCACCGAGATAAGAAAAACCCCATATAAAGCCGAAAGGAGATTCAGTATCCATAACTGAACAACAACTGATATAGAGACAAAGGACTGGGACCAGGAGCGTAGGTCGACCACCTGCAAGATGGGCAGATGACATAAGAAGGTCTGCTGGAGGAAACTTTATTGGTAAAGCTCAAGACCGTAGAAAATGGCGTGCATTGAAGGAGACTTACATCCAGCAGTGGGAGGACACCGGTTGAAGAGAGAGGGAGAGAGAACTGAAAAACTTTGGTTGACGTTTGACGACGAACGATTACAACTAAAGCGGTAGTTGGCCTTATTTTGAAACGGTATGGGACCGACCCCATAGAAATCTATTTTTTAGTTTTTCTAGATTTGTATGGTTTCCAAGGATTTTGAAATTAGGCGCTAGTAGTCCGATTCCTGTTATGGTTTCGGTTCAAAATCGCTGCAGTGTGCTAAAGGCGTAAAAACCTACTCGACCAGATTCGAGCGAGTTTCATAACTTTGTGAATATTTTACACGCTTTTTTACTAAACATGCTGTTGCGGGTGGCATTTTTAATTTGGACACGAACCCCGGGCGCCGCCCACTCCGAAATTGTAGTAAAAAGTTAACGAATTTTTTCGCACCCTGAAGGCGAATCGCGATGAAATTTTAATTTGATTAGGAAAGCTGTAGGAGCGTAAAAATATTAAAAGAAGTTACGCAAAATTAAAAATTCTGTTGTAAATTACGAGTGGATATGAAAAGTAAGATTTCAATGAATATATAGATACGCGGTGGGGCGACTGCAAAAAAAAATATGTCCGCCACTGCGCCGATCTGTGACAAAAAACTCAACACCAGAAATAAATTTATTCCCGATACTTATCGGAAAATTCTCGTAAAGTTTCCTGGTAATTCGAAAATTCCTGATTCGTACGAAAAAGTAGGTATCTATTCCGAATTAATTGTTGCCAAATATGCGGAAGAGTTTTTAAGTATAAAATTCCGATTTTAATTAAAAACTTGAGTTGGTAAATTACTTACATTCTTAACTACTATGATTTTTTGTTATTATTTATTTTTCACTGCTGGTACTTAGAGTCGTGAAATACCTGAAGCAAATGTCATCTAGGTATACCTACCGCACTAAACATAAACATATTATATTATAGATCTTCCAATAGGTATAGGTAATCCAGTAAGTAGGAAAAGTTTAGATTTGCCCGAGTTTATTATAATCACAACCTCGATTTGTATCGCATATCGATTGACCTACTTATAGAGAATAGTCGACACGTTTGGGCGGGAGATTACTCTTGGCTCAGAGTACATCTCGTTTGAATGAAGACTTTTTCACCGCCTACGCCAAAGCCCTTTCTATTTGCTTGCCAGACTTTGGCAGTTCTGCGTGAATAATTCTTACGACCAAATTGACATTATATACAGCATTTGATTTATAGATACTTTACTTAGGTTTTTTTAAGTTTCTCCCCAGGGTTATATCCACCCTGGGGGGAGAGTATTAATTATCAAGTTACAATTATCTTTCGCTAACGGTATACGTCCGACTATTATACAATGTTTAACGATGATAAAATAATGAGTAACTAAAGGATGGAACATGATTAGAGTTAAAACTAATTTAATTACGCAACAAATAAAATAACAAGACAAGAAAGGTATAAATTAATGTTAAATTAGATTGCAAATTACAAAGCGTGCACTTTACTTAGGTATACCGTAAATGGAATTTAATTTTTTTTAAAATTTCAATCTCCTAAATAAAACTACAAATGCCTATAAACTGTGTTTTACGTATAAGTAGGTAGGTATAAAAAACCAGTTACTGACTAGTGTTCAATTAATTATTAGCTTGTGTTATGATTTTCGTAATTTTATTTTTATCAGAAGAACAGTGATAACTGATAGAGTACAGACCTACTTAGTTCCGTTCTTTGACGATCATGTAAAAAAAATGTGGTCACGTAGATCATGTAAATTCGCTAAATAAATACAAAAGTTTAAAATGGAACTAAAGCATTGCTTATATTATATAATTAGGCGCGACTACCCAAGCAATCAAGTTATGGAAAGCAATAAGCAACAAAAGGCTTTTCAAATAATGGCTAATGAACCCCCGAAGTTTGTTCAGTGGGTGCGTAATGTCAAAGTTCGACTTTCGGAGTGTAGCAAGTTTACTAACTTTCCTGGAGTAACCAGGGGCGGACTAAGACAATCGTTTATAAGTAACTGATGTAGGCACGTATGTATCCTCGTATTAATACGTACTTACGAGTACGTAGATACGTAGCACGGGTGTATAACTCGTCGGGAATATCTGTGGACTTGAGCGGGGCATTTCGGCACGTTACGATCATACATATTGTAACGTTGCAATATATTCAAAACGCACCTTTTATTTACAGTCCATTTTATTCTGTATGAAAATTAAAATACCTGTGCCTCGTTTTTTTTTAAATAATTCCATGTATTATATATAACTTCTGAACGCATGCAAAATAAAACAAATCATTTGTTCTTTTATTCTATTATTTGAATTTTCCGCGCACCGTTTCCCGGTAATTATATTATCAATGGGCCCGTTTTTCGACCAATCTGAAGTCGAATAAGAATTCCGCGCCAGAATTGAATTTTCGCGCCGGCGCGCGAGGTGGAGAAGAAAAATAGGAAAACGAATTGCTGTACTTGGAAGCATTTTTGAGTTTACGGCAATTTTATCAGACTTTAAAACAATTTTGTGGATGTTTTAAATCTAAAAATTGTATAAGGTGTTGTGGACCGTTTTTTATCACAAGGACACGACAAAGGAGTATATTTATGCAGAAAAAACACATTAATGTTGTACCATAGTAGTTACCTGTTAACTTTAGTCAACATGAATGTGTATTTTCTGCATAAATATACTCCTTTGTCGTGTTCTTATGATAAAAAACGGTCCACAAAGGTATTTGAATTTTCATACAGAATAAAATGGACTGTAATTAAAAGGTGCGTTTTGAATATATTGCAACGTTACAATATGTTCGTGTCTATGTGAGTGAACGAGATGGATTAATTATTCGATTTTTGAATGTCCGATACCTACGTGTTTTATTATAACCAGATGAAAGAAGTTAAGGACGTCTCTGTTTTGTAGTCTATAACTTTTTACTGCTGTTTAGATACCCCTAATATAGATTTTATGAGCCGAAACTGAGATGTAATAATAACTAGGGAAGTTATGCACCAGGTGTTTCCAAGTTTAAACAGTTGAATCTTCATTTAGCTTCTACGTAGGACATTGAATAGGGCATAAAACGCAAAACGTTGCGTAGATGGAGCCACGAGCACACTCCGTAAACAGAAAAACAAAACGAAACGTCATTTTTTAAGATATCACAAATTTATCGTTATTTTGGTAATTTAATTTAATTTCTCAAAGCTATAGTAAAATTGTGATGATGTCATGGCATCATATGACCATTTCAAAATAGCAGACCTAAAAATCTGTTAAAACAGCGTGGCGTGAGTCTGCAGGAATTTGTTGGAAAGGTACGTATGTATCTACATGTTGATATTTGACTTTATGTGCTAATTTAAAGTTAATTAAACAAAATTTTTGTAAAATTATTTAATATCAAAATAATAATTCTTTTCTTAGCAAATTATTGTCTTTGCAAGCATTAAATTTAGGTTACCTATGTTATGTTTAGAACAAAATCATCTTTAAGCCGTACACATCCTTAGGTCGTAATTTTGGATAATTTTTTTAACTGTGTCTTTGGCGCCTCTAGTGGTAAAACATTGCAGGATTATCTCCTATTGCTTGTTTTCAGCTCTCCTTATAAACGTCACGAGGAAACCTGTTTCAGAAGAAACTAAGAAAAAAAGGCACAGGAAAATCCATCGCTCACACGATAGATCAAGGCCCTTAGGGTGCATGTCCACCACAGTTATTCGAGGAAGTGATACTTACGGTCGTTTCAAATCACGAGTTGCTTTGCTTCCTCGCACTGCTCTGGTGGGTATGCAGCCTTACTCTCTCTTAGAAGAGATTTATACCCCATGTGGGAATACATTAAAAGACTATGCACCAGGATTCTTGCTGATACATATGCCTTGGCGAAGGATTCCGGTATTCGATTCTTGGTAAAACTTTTGTATGTGTTCTTAATGTCTTCTCCAAACCTTATTATACTTACTGAAAGCCCAACCAGGAATAGAGTAGTCAAGAGGGTGCCACTTTATCTATATCTGCGTTAATGAAGATGATCTTTAAACTCCACAACATGGTCACTCTATTATGTTCCAATGCTCTGATCGGGCGTCACTTTAATGGAATCCTAAGATTAGCAAGTATTTTATATTAGTATTCTCTACTTTAAAGATACAAAAAAGATCACCATTAACTCACCCTCAAATACTTATTCAAACCCTCCGGAGTGTGCTAGCAACACATTTTTTCTGAATTTTTATGGTGAAATGCAGATTAAGCTCCGGACGTTAATGGCTTCTTAATGAAGGCCCGACAAAGCTCTCGGCAGAAACAATATTTTAGCACATTTATAATTAAATGAGGCAGGACTCAACCTTTGCGATTCAACTTCGCATATTTCATTTTAATGTCCGCCGTTTATTGCCTAACTCGTCGCTGGGGGGATGGGGGAACGCACTCCCGTTCTAGGCCTTTCGGTCGCTATAGCGGAGAAATCTAAAGAAACGGGCAATAGAAGTGTCTTCTACGGCCCAGCGTTAATTAGAAGAGTGGAGGTGCAGCAAACTTTCTTCGATAACAATTAAAGCTTAAAGTTTCTAAAATACGGGGTAGCCTGGGATTCCGCGCTTTGCTTTCCGCCGCCGTTCGAGTCCTTGGCACGCCATTTTGAACCGTATTTTTGGCGGAGATTTCAAAAAACTTAAAAATTCAATCAGGGTTATTAATAATTATTCTGTGAAGGAAAAACTCTGAAACAGCCGAACGAATTATGTTCCAGGTTTCCCTTTTCTTCTTGTCTATTTTACCCGTGCATTATGATATCACCAGGGAGACCCTAGAATTCGATACTCATGAAAAATTAAACAACAGAATAATTTACATTAACATTTATTTGTACACAGGTATCTAACTAGAAGCTAACGACAAAATAATTCGTAACTTTACTATATAGTATAGTTTTACAGAAACATTTGAAATACGTAATTTAGACAAAGGTGTATTGTAGCTACAATCAAAAATGCAAAGTCGGGATTTACAAAGATTCAATATATTTCGTGAAAGAAAAAAAGTAGTTATTGATGTAAGTTAGGTTAGTTTTACACAAAAAGTACCTGTAATTTTCTACATAATTATTATAATTTTCGAAATAAATACCACAAAGGTCGAAAATAAGGATCCCCACGCCGGATTTCATCTCTGTATGGGGAGCCCTTTAGGCCATTTTCGTACACCTGAATTTTGTTAATTCATTACTCTTCGTAAATAACACTGTTGTTATAAATAATATGACAAGATTACAGTAATAGTCGAGATTTTAAAACGAACTTGGCCTTAACAGATATCCGTTAATAACAAGTTGATTTAAAATTCCGCTAAGTAATTAAAAATACTTGCGTAGAAAAATAATAATACTTACAAAATTCGTAATGTAAACTGGGGTAGATAACAGACTAAATAAAGGACTTAATTTCCTGGATCTTAAAAAGCATCAGAATAATTATAAAATGCTTTAAAATTATAAAAAAGCTATCTACTCACAAAATAAGACAAACTTAAAAAACCATAGTTCGTAACAAGTAGTATCTTAACATGACTATTACAATAATATTGGTGTTTTATAATCGCATTGAAACCAGTAAATTCCGTTTATTTCTATCTCACGCACAAACACAACTTATCAAATGAAAAGCTCCATTGACGTCTAAATTTATCCTACGATTTGAATGATTTTTACAACTTTTTGAAATAGACAATAACATTTACTAATATTATTCTTACACATATGAACAAATAATTGTTTAGAAAACAAAACACCTATCTACTGATTTTGATTAGACATCCGAATATACACATATTTTTTGTTCGTTTTTAATATGATTATAATATAATAGTAGTGGTGTTTTGGATGACTGAATCTAACCTACACATCTACTACTAAAGCCGTGTCAGGAGACACGGCTTTAGTGTGCTTTTCCTGCGCATGTTTTGATCTACACACTACACAAAAACATCTACACAAAACATGTTTTTCAACTCTCATTTGGTAATTTGTTCAATTGTTGAGGGGCTGTGACCCCCGCTCCGGGTCGTTCTTGGTGCAGAGGTTGGCCGTGGCGATTCAGCGTGGCAATGCCGCGAGCGTCATGGGGACCTTTGCGTCGGGGTCGACACGGGGCGGAATTTTTGAGTAAGGCTTTTCATAAGTCTTTTTTTTTAAATATTTATTTTTTATTGACGAAACCTAGAGATTTGACATGTACTTACGTAATTTAATTAAATTAATTTTATATTATTTATTCAATATGAAACCACAATCAGTAACATAAACTACATAATTCCAAAGGGTCATTAACCCGTCCCGCGTATCGAAATCCTAGGCCAAATTTGCCCCAGCTGTGTAGCGTTTCCAGGTCACGTAACGTTTTTGGTAGGTCGTTTCGTTTTTTTTTTACTTTTTTAATCCAATAGGAAGTAAATGAGTGAGCTTATGCTATAGTAGAGCGTCGGTGGCACAGTGGCTAGGACACCGGACTCCCATGCGGGAGGTCCGGGTTCGAAACCGTGCAGTGCCATGTACCAATGACTTTTTCTTATTTTTCGAAGACTTACGTACATTTACCGACTGCTCTAACGGTGAAGGAAAACATCGTGAGGAAACCTGCACACTGGGATGACCAGTGTGTAAAATGTGGTAGGCACAAAAGATCCTCAAGGGTCGAAGTGCCGTTGGGTTATTCCCGGCCCCCTATCATAAGATAAGCTTATGCTAGCCAAAGTCTATGCGATGAATGAAATGTGTCAAAATAGTTCCCGATCCCCTGGGAGGAACGGCTCACATTTGACGGGTTAAGTAATTGTCATTACGATACTGTCGACTCAATTACAAAGTATACTAATAGATACAGGATTTAGCAGTTTATGTAGCAGTAATTACATATATTTTTTAATGCCATCTGTAATTGAAATATCTGAAATGGCTATGGAGACGTTAACTTGAACTACGCATTGTTGTTGACGTAGTTTTGACGAACTGTCATGTATCAAAACTAATACTCATGTTACAATGACTGTAATTACGTGTCAGTCGCATAAACTAGTATTGCTCATCGTTGCTTCTAACTCCCACCTGTAGAATCAAAAAAGTTTTGTGTAGACGTTTTTGTGTAGTATGTGTAATTGTGTAGTCCAAAACATGCGCTGGAGACACAACTTTAGGGTCACGTTTCTTTTAGCGAGACTCCAGAATCGATGCTATAAAATAACAAATAATAAGTCAATATACTAACAATAATAATTGCTTACAGTCAAAACGAGTTAAAAACGTCAAATGGCAAAACATTTCATGTATTCTCCAAACACGCACTTTAAAAGTAATGTATCACAAATAAATAAATCTAAATGCAATAACAACAGGAAGACCTGGCAAACAATATACCACCAAGCGAGCGTACGACAATATCCACATGCAGGAATAAAAACGTGATTTAAATGATAATAAATAGGCCATAAAGCCATATTGATGAATGGAAGCGCGAAGATGTAGGTAATAAAAATGATTTTTACGTATATAGGGATCATTTATCATCAGTGAATAATTCGGACTGCAAAAATATGACCGCAAATTCTAGGCGTGACAACGCGTCGCTAAAAATATGACCGCAAATTCTAGGCGTGACAACGCGTCGCTAAAAATATGACCGCAAATTCTAGGCGTGATAACGCGTCGCTAAAAATATGACCGCAAATTCTAGGCGTGACAACGCGTCGCTAAAAAAAATGAAAGAGTGAAGCAAGAACATAGATTTTTAAGCTTTCGTGCTTTGTCAATACTATAGTTAGAAAACCAAGGTAAGAATCCCGTGTCTAAGGCAGGGATTAAATGCGCCGGTTGGTTCGCTGCAGCCAATCTAAAGCGTTCCGCGGAGTTCTTCCTTCCCCCCCACTTGAAGTCAGCGCCTTTGATTGGCAGCAGCGAATCGAACCGGTGCATGTAGCCCTGCCTACATAACTACAAATGATTAACTCAAAGGAGTCACCTGTTGTGTGATATCGTTTCACAATAATACAGCTCACGTTGTCATAACGTTTTTTTTTTTTTGCATAAGCATAATATCAAAAGAAAACCACAATCTCACGTCAGTCAACCAAAGCGCAAAACATTGCAGCAATAGGCTCGATGAGTGTAACTACTCTACCATAAGGTGCTTGGGACAGGGCGGGGAAA
Source organism: Hofmannophila pseudospretella (assembly GCA_947369225.1). Taxonomy (NCBI): domain Eukaryota; kingdom Metazoa; phylum Arthropoda; class Insecta; order Lepidoptera; family Oecophoridae; genus Hofmannophila; species Hofmannophila pseudospretella. Next base: position 6,116,413 of record OX376325.1, read on the forward strand.
CTAAGGCGGACTTACTAATACAAGCGAACTAACACAACAAACCAAAGAAAAAAGTGCATCACGTCAAAAAATATTTTAAAAAAATACCTACTATTTTTTTAATTTTCTTTTTTTTTCCGATAATCTCTTAAAAATGCGTTCTATTTTACAGGATTATAAGATTTAGAGGTCTGGAACGCTCCCACGGCCGCGAGGACCGACCGTTTGAGTATTCCAGCTCTCCGAGTGCCCTCGCAGGCACTCCCAAAACTATTCGAACAAGTATCAGCTGACATGAATTACGCACTTTCAGCAAAGAAAAAATATGTCAAAACACTACTAACATTTTTCGACTTGCGACTAGTGAAATCAACTCTACTTGACCATTTATCGATTAGTTGTTTTTTTTTAAAGTTATTTCGTTTATAAAACTTCGATTAGTTCGTCCACGAATGCACTATGTTTTAGTATTACCCCTATCTATCAGACACCCTTGGTTTCCTGTACCAGCACAGTGGAAGACATCAAGTTATACCGCGTGGAACCCTATGTTTGTTACGAGTTCTTGACATTTGTTCAAGTGACAAAGTACTAAAGGGTTATAGCTTGATGTTTCTTCCATTGTACACGCCTTGCTGCCTTCTATCAACCGTATAGCCGGTATACGATTGTGAAGACTCGAACACTTTTAATGTAAACACATAAATCGATCCCAAGTGTAGCGTAACACATTGTAATCCTACGAAATTTTACCTTAATTTTAGCCAATTCTATAAATTAAATTTTTAATTTTTTGATATTCGTATCGATGACAGGTATCTCGTGAAGAGTGCTAACCAGAGATCGAAAAGGGTTTTACTACAGCGCTTATTACCCTTGACTGAATTCAATACACTAATTAGACCGGTTTCTCCTACAGGCGGTGAATCGCAGACTAACCGTACTGAATGCATTTACACTCGACTGAAATTAGTTCGACTGAATTCACTGGATTCAGTCAAGTGTAATAAGCGCTTTATTCCTCCAATACACAAATGTATAACGAGTTATTAATTTTACATATTAAGTTTCCAATACCTGCACGACACAGTGCTAAATACTTAAAAATTTAAGAAACCCCCGACGTACCATTGTGCAAACCCACTTACTTTTGCCTGGTCATCATCAGATCATCAAGGTTCCAGATGTGGGAAAGTGACCGTGGTCATAAACATTTGAGCTTATACTTGAACCACCTAATTGTTACCGTTCCAGAGATCCCATCTGACATCATAGACACTCCAAGATCTTGGAAACTACTGCTCCAATTTTTATCAAGTTATCCGTTCTCAAGTTATGATGCCACAGACAAACGTATCAAACTTATAACACGCCCTCCCTCGATCGGTCGGGGGTTAAAAAGGTATTGGAAATTAATATCACTATCAAATAATTCAAGATACATAGTGCAACATTAGAAAAATCCAACCCAATGTATCGATCCATGATACTGACTCACAATGTGATTGTATGGGGGACATAGCGGATATAACGTCCGCACCCGCGTCGGTCGCGGCCGTCCAGTGTGAGTGTGAAATGGCATGGCACAAGAAGACGAGGCACACCAATGTGACAAACGTTACACAAGTTCACTCGACAAGAATCAGAATGGGATACAAGGTACAACCTTGTCGTACGATATGCCAACCACTTTGTTTACCGGTATCTTCAATGTAATGAAAATATCATTAAGGTTCATACTTGGTAGGAACCTTCAAAGAGATGCAAGCAAAATAGTTATTATTGTTCTTCGATGTTCAAACGACATTCAACCATATGGTGTTAAACCAATTATTTGGCCGACTGTACCAATAAACCAACCACAATTACCACTCCAACTAGGCTAAAATGCCTGTGCAAGGAGTGGTTTACCACAATGATCCAAAGGTGGATTCGATACCCGCGACGCAGTCTCGTATGCTAGCCTTTGAACCATTGTTGAGTTTATTGGTTTGACAAGGTTTTGACAGAGCCGATATATTCCATGTTATACAACCAAAATCATACTAAACTGTCCTGGAACGACAGGGTTCCATCCTATTCCAATGTTTGTCGAGTAATAGCATCGATTCCGAGGTGGCCACCAATGACCGTTAAACGAAACCTCTCGCTCCCTCGTACACAAACTAGTATATGAGTGAGTGACAATTTCATTTGTTTAGCTTTAGATTTGGTGGCCACCCCCGAATTAAAGCCATTGTGTTAAAAAAAAAGAATAGCCTGTGCTAAAATAGAGGCTAAAAAGTCTGCTTAATTTCTTTACGTATGCTAAAACTTTCGAAAGCAGTGCACGTCTCGATCGATGGGTATCTTGTTTTCATACAGCACATAATTATGTTTGTATCTATAAGAACCATGCATGTCGAATGTGCCGAAATGGTCCACAGATATCTCCGACGGGTTAAACAAAACTAAACATTTGAGATGACGCACTCTTGTGCCAAAACCGCGTGCAAACGCGTCTGTTTTACATGTAGTACGTTACGTGCCATCTTCTCGTGCCATGTGAAATGGTATCTAGAGTTGACATACTGCTATCTGTCATCGCGTGGTCTCGGGGCTACTCCTCGTCGCCAGCGTCCTCAGTGATCGTATCGCCCGCTCTCTCTTGGGAAATGTTTTGACCTGAACACAACACAAACAATATAAGGTCCTTTTTTGGTCATTTGTACCACTTTACACGAAAAAATAAACCCTGTTACTTATATGAAAATTTTCCATACTAAAGAAAAATAAACCCCATTATTTGTCATTACATCCATGTTATGATTGAAACGAGTTGCATTCATACTTCTTATTTCAGTATTAGAATAGCAATAATTCATTCTTTGAAGAATTTTCAAACATACAATTTTGTCGTTTTACCCCAAAATGTAATGAGTAAAATAAGGGAAGGAGCTTTTAGGCACAAATTAAAAGAATATAAATAAACACATACGAGTATTATAAGCTCCTATCTGTAATATAATTAATAGCTCAAAGACTTTGTTCTACCTTATGTAAATTGACTAGCCTGCTTTGCTTAGTTTTATACTGAAACCATGGGTGGGTAAATAGGAGATAATCCTGCAATGTTTTACCGCTAGAGGCGCCACTAGCACAATGGTACGTAGCCAATCAACATGTATATATGTTCCTTTCCACCAGATCTTTTTTTACCCTTCAGACTCGCGCCAGTCTTAAGATTTTTAGGTCTGCTATTTTGAAATGGCCATATGCCATATCATCACAATTTTACTATAGCTTTGAGAAATTAAATTAAATTAACCCAAATAACGAGAAATTTGTGATATCTTCAAAAATGACGTTTCGTTTTCTTTTCTGTTTACGGAGTGTGCTCGTGGCTCCATCTACGCAACGTTTTGCGTTTTATTTATTTATTTTATTTTATTTGGGTAGCTTACAGCCTTATTTACAAGTTACATATACATATATAAAAACAATAGCCATTTATAAGCTTCCACAGTTAATGAAAATTTAATAATAAAACTCTGAATCTAGCAACCATGTACATTTACAGATAGGCAGAGGAAAATTCGTTAGTGAGTAAGGATTTTACGGAATCAGGACTAGTGTTGAAGAGATCTATAGTAGGGTTATTGCTTAACTGGTTAAATGCTGCACATGCTCTTACTAGACAACTATTCTTTCTGTAATTTGTGTGACACTTAGGGACGCGAAGTAACCTGTTACTCCGTAAATTTTGATTAGGAACGGTCAATGAAATTTTGCTAAGGAGCTCAGGACAATCAATTTTACTTTGCGCAATTTTTTATAGGAATGTGGCGTCCGCTATATCCCTACGGACAGTAAGGGGCAATAAGTGGAAATGAGCACGTTGCTCATACTCACGCTTTTATGTCCTATTATTACATGCGTGAGCATATTGTCCCCAAGATAACAACAACATACCCTTTTTCGCTGATGAAAGTATGCACTTCTTGCAGCTTATGAAGAAAAAGGAGACACGTTAGAGTTGGGCGTGGAAGGCATCAGGTCCATCGTCTTGCACACCCAGCCTGCGATGTCGGCCTTCTCCGCGTCCGCCTTGCGGATCCAATCGTGGTTCTGCAAGTGAAATGTAATCTTGTCGTTTCAGTGCCCGACTAATGTATGGGAAAATGCTCACATCACATATGCCAACTGGAAGATGCGGTTTCCATATAAAAACACTTATTTAGTGACAAATCTACATAGGATGAATTTCAAAATCTGTGGTTGTGGCAATTAACCATCTTATCTTATGCCAGGGAAAACCCCAGCGGCATTTCGACCCTCAGGGATCTTTTGTGCTCACCCCTTAGTCTCCTTATTTATTTATTTACACTTTATTGTACAACAATACACTTAATAAAAACAATTAAAATGAGACATTGTACAAAGGGTGAACTTATCTCTAAAAGAGATTTCTTCCAGCAGACCCGTGAAAGTGAAAAATGCGTTATAATTTAAAGGTAGACAGACATAGTGTGTACGTCAAATAAAAATAAATACAATATATAAAGACAACTATAATAATATATGCATATATATCATATATAGACATATGCAATAACTATAAAATAAATAATAAATATCTCTAAAAATACAATACATAATATACATATACGTACATACATATATAGGTATAAATAAATATTAACAAACTAAGATGGATGATATAACAGGAATCAAAATTGAGAAAGGTAGTGTCCTTTTACTTGTTTTTAGAAAATGGAAATTGTTTGACTCTCACGAATACTGGGGGGGCAGTGCATTCCACAACCTAACTTCCTTCCTGTTCCTTAAAGATGCATTGCATCAAGGACGCTATACAGCTTACAGGAAGGAGCCTATAGTCCTCTAGTTTCGGGTAAGCTACCCCCAGAAGACTCATACGCTTTCCAGCGAATGAGTCACATTTGCACAGCAAGTGTTCCATTGACTCAACGGTGTCACCACAGGATCTACAGGTGGGATTGTCTGCCAGTTTCATAGGCTCTTAGTGCCAAAAAATAGCTCTAGTGGCTCGTGAATGCCCCTACAATGAGACGGGTGAGACTCCTGCTATAGTTGTAAATTTTCCTGCACCCAGCCGTACCACCATTTCCAATGAACCTCTGAGTGTGTTTTAAGTTGGTCATTTTTGACCACTCCACCAACAAAGCACTAACCATACAACAAACAAACAAACCATCAAAGTCTTGAGGTCGGCCCTCTCGTCTGGGTTTTTCTTCAGACAGCGGTCGACGAAGTCTTTGAAATCGTCAGAAAAGATCCCCGCTGGCAACTTGGGTGGAGGCTCGTTCACTATGTAATCTAGCAGCTCGAAAATTGCCATCGGTCTGGGCGAGTTTGGTGCCTGAAACGTACAAAAGTAGTTTTTTTATTTAAGGAGAGCAGACGACAAGCCCACCCGGTAAGTGGACATCCGTCACCCATAGACACCTCTTCTTACTATATTACTATTAGAGGGTTTTCGATACGCTGCTCTAAACCTGAGGATTTAGATGGAGTGCCTCATGTGCCGGTAATGACTGACTCTCTTACCCTTCAAACCGAATAGAAATGCAAGCTTTTTTGCTGTAAAATAAAAAAGAATGAATACTCTTTATTGAATATTCTTTATTAAAAGAGGGTGGTACCTCCCCAAGCGATCCTGCATATCAGGATCTACCACTTACAAAACCTACACCTGTTTTGTTAGAACTTTTTGACAATACATAAAGAAATGCACTCCTTCCTTATCACGGCACAACAAATTAGATACCTATGTAGGTATGACCAATACCAGACAAGGGTACAAGCACCATCAATTTAAACAGGATATGACAGTCCATACATTTTTCAAGAGACCAAGAAGTCGTTCAAAAATAGCAACTGATGTCCAATGCAGTAATTTTGACATTGCCTTTTCCTTTTTTATGTTTTATGTCCTGTTATTTCTGATATTAGACCCTTTACTAAAAAATCAATAATTATGACGGTACTAACCTGTCCCGGTGAGTTATCCTCGTTTTTCCCTCCGAAGATGGCCGCCAAGGTCTTGGCGTCAGGCGGCGGGATGGGGTACATTCCTATTGCCATCTCGACCAATGAGAGCCCCAGCGACCAGATGTCGGACTGTACCGAGTAGTGCGTGCCTTGGAGACGCTCCGGCTGGAATTTAAATGAATAGAAATTATGTTTGGTTGTGGAGTCATTATACTATTGATACTTTATCATCACCAGTAGCAGAACCAGACTATTCTAGTCCACTGCTGAACAGGCTTTAATCAGTGATTAAGTTATTACACACGATCATAACTCTACACGATCGTACGTGCCTGTAACCGCCCATCACGGCCGATCATGAAGAGGAGTCATCAAGGTGCTTTGGAATTTCCTTCGCAGTAATTTCGCCACACGCTGCTGTGGTGTAAGGTGTAATAAATAAATCCCCCAGGAGGGACCGAGGCAAAGTGCTAAGGAGGCACCAAAGTGTTCCACTGAAGAACCCGAAACCATTGGATATGTACGAAGTTGACTATCCCTATCTATAACCCCGTCTCAACCCCAGGAACCAGGGTATCTAACAATAAAGGCCTCACCCATGATGGCAATACGCCTGATCTCTTCAACTCAATTCTATCTGAACAACTTATGATTTCGTGTCTCTAAGGTAATGGCAAACAGTATAAGAGGTCATCGGTAAACCTAAGATTTCAGACACCACAGAGTCAGAATCAGATTTTTCATTGAAAGTAAGTACCTTAAAGTTCCTTTCTACAACGTTTTTACTTCGGAAAGTGCTATAGCTAAAAGAAATCAGCAGCACATATTTTAAAATAATTGTAATAACCCTTTTTACTTAAGGTCTGTCTTATACAAGTCTTTAATTTTTTCTCTATCACAAAGAAAGAATCATGTAAGTCTTACTAAGGAATTTCATTAACTTACTTGAAGTCAATTTAAAAAAAAAGGTGACTAAACCTGGGTCATTTTCTTTCCGTGAGGTATTCAACGTTATTCTAACTCAAAAACTAAGGTATACGTACAGACATATAACTCCGGGTGCCGACAAATGAATTGGCCATAGAGTCGATGAGTTGCCCCGAGACGCCGAAGTCACAGATCTTGATCTCCCCGTTGCTGTTAACGAGAATGTTGGAAGGCTTCACGTCTCGGTGCATTATCGCGTGTTTGTCACGTAAGTAGCTCAGCCCCTTGAGTACTGCCGATGTTATAGTTCCTGGGATACGGAAAAAAAAAGTAAAACGTTTGTGGTTATGTTATGAGTATATAATGTGCTGATTCCATATATAATAGAGAAACTAGTAGATATTTATTTTGGGATCGTTTTTATACAATTATATTGCTAAGGAATGGCACAACAACTTACAGCAGCATTCTTTGGGTTTCACTCCACGTGTGATTTGTACAGTATTTTTTCTTTATTTAAATTTAAAAAGTACATAATAATTTTTAATTTTGTTACATACTGATATACAGATAAAATAAAACTACTTCCCTACAGACACTTAATTTTTAGGTACCACCCTTTTACCTTTTTGTGTTGCAAAGCAGCAATACTTGCATTGCAGTGTTTCGGTTTGAAAGGTATGAGCTCCATCAAGTTCTCAAGGTTAGCAGCACATTGAAAACCCTCTAATAACTTAGTGCAGTGAGATATCTATGGGCGATGGTTGGATGATGGGCCACTTACAATCAGTTGAGCAAACGCTCATTCTCTCTATACAATAAAAAATGACAGTTTATGATTCACAATTTTAAACTAGAACGAGTCCTTACATGACTAAGTAACATTTACCTAAAGTTTCAGATAACTGTGAGCACTCAAGATATTTCATGACTCATTATTTACTCAGGTGAATAGATAAGGCAAATGATCAATCACTAACACTTACCTAGAATTGACTCAGGAATCCTGCCTGCCTTCTTCAGTATCAGGTCCAAAGATCCGCCATCCATATACTCCATACAAATAGAAATCTCTCCATCACTGTAGAAAGCTCCGTAGAATCCCACTATATGGGCAAAGTTGCACTCATGGAGGACCTTTAGCTCTCTGATGATCTGCTTTTTGATGGCCGGTTTGACTTCAAGATGGATGAGCTTCCGGGCCATGATAAGGCCTGTAGACTTGTGACGTACCTTCATAACCACACCTCCATTGCCCTGACCTGTAATATTTCAGTGAAAGCATGTTTCATTATGGATTTGAAAATGTTAGTAACAAGTACAGATGTACCAATAATAATGTCGTGATTAGTTATTTTAGGGCGGTCTGGAATTTAGTATTTACATTTTGTTGAATATCTGATGTCGTTTTTGGTTGATTGCCCTTATCCTAATATGAGACACTGTGAGTACTTGAAAAAATCACTGGCTGTAGTATATTAACGAGCATTTAACGAGTTGGTAAGACAGCAGATAGCAAATAGCTGATGCGCCCATATCTAAGCTGGTGCATTATAGTTCATTTACTTTTAGCACTTAGTCATTGAGTTCAAAGTCAATTAATACCATAGTTAGACACGGGATTCTTACCATGGTTTGAGGTTGTTTTGAGCTCTCGATATTTATAATCCCATGTCTAACTAAAGTATTGACAATAACCAGGAAGGCTGAAGTTATATCAAAATCAATTAAATACACCATTATGCACTATTAACATTAAAAACCTATCTAGTTTATTTTTAAAACTATTAACAGAAGGTGCATTCATGACTTCTTGCAGTAGTTTGTTCCATAGGCTCACGACACTCTTATTGAGGGAGTTATGGCAGACAAAGGTGTTTGATCAAGTGGTTACCAGTTGCAAATCTTGATTAAAAAGTTACTTAAATTTGGATAAGAGTTAAGAAAAACCCTATTTAAAAAAGATGCAAAAATGTCATTAAAAACTTTACACTGAGTTTAAGCTTACCCAACTCCCCCAGCTTCTCAAAGTCGTCATCACTGAGCTCCCCGATCTTCTCCTTCTGGCAGAGGAACACCTCTATCCTGCGACGTTGAGTGTCGTCCATCTCAATCTGCTCCAGCCGTTCCGTCAAGGCCTCAATGCTGGTCTTAGACTTCCCAGCTAGGCCCTGCCGCCTAGTTAGATAATTAAAAAAATATATTTTAAAGGTGATAGAACGTGAAGGTGGAATAGCCTGGGTAGCTATTTCTGCCGCAAAGCAGCAATGCCTGCATTGCTGTTTTTTAGTTTGAAGGGTAAAAAAGCCAGCATAATTTCTGACACATAATACTAATACTTCATCTAAGTAGTCTAAGACAGTCCTCAAGGATATTGTAAACATCGTAAACCCTCTAATTACATTATATTGAGGTGAGATGTCTATGGTCAATTGATCACTTACTATCAGGTGACCCGTTTGCTCATCTGCTATGCTGCTGCTGTCTGTAAGATACAGTGTGCCTTCGACCTAGATACTGGACTGGCTGCTGTTCGCATTCTTGACAGTTAATGGAAAATACAATATACGCTAGCAACACTCTTCAAACCCAATAATTTTGAAGGCTGCATAGTACAGCTCGCCACACGGTTGTCCCTCACGCTACTACATGGGAGGCCTATAAGGAAGCGTTCAGACAACTAAGAAATAAGTTCAAGCTGTGACTTTAATAATAAGACCAAAAGAGAGGAGACCTAAGTCATGCCTGTTAAGTTGTTGATGATAATATGATATGTACAAAGTCATAGTAAGCAGCAACATTTGTCAGCTCATGTTTTTATAGGTTTCTTGCAAACTCTTGCTCTTGATAATGGTATACTTTTGTGTTGGCAGTGAACTAGAAAGAAAGGAAACAAAAAGCAAAAAAATAATAAACGTTCTGCCCGGTTGCAGTGTCGCTAAGTGTTTAAAAAATTCTGAATTGTTATGTGTTACAGAATCTTAGCGGATGTGAAAAGTTGCATTATGGCAACCACGCAAAGTTTCGATTTCTCTTTGCGCCCCCTTAACGACACTTTGATCCTATGGCCCTAATTTGATTTTTTGTTTGGATACAAAGTAGTACTAGGTAGTAAAACAGAAGAACAGCATTTTTAGTCTGATAACATAGATAACCTAAGCCGCAACAGGAGTCAAGAATTCGATGCTTGTGTCACTCCTTTTCTTAATTCGAAAACCGAATCTAATTAGCATTTTATTTTACCAGGACAACACAAAATGGAGGTAGGTAAGTATGACTTACTCAGTTGCTGTGGCAGATTTCAGCTGGGGCGTCATGTTGGACGGCGTGATGGCCGGAGCCGTGTCTATTGACCCTGGTGGAAGGGTCAGGTTCAGCTTGTTCTTCGACATTTTGCTCATTTTCACTTTTGTCACGGCATTTATGATGGTAAACAAACTCTTTCCTCTTCAGTCGCACAAATAGTAGGCAGCACAGCACAGAAATTTTCAACTGTAAGTATACATCCTACATTGAATACAGAATTATTATTTTGTACAAACATGCACGCAAGCAAAACGGACGAATAAAAATTTCAGCCTACTTTTTTTTCTTTAAATATGGCCCCTGCTAGTGTACAGACTGCAATTTGGCCAATGACAGTGTTAGAATCTTGAAAATCACGCGAACGTTTTGGCGTCTGTTTGGAAAAAAACAGTTTATCAACGTCGAGAGATTATGGGAGAGTCGTATGCATCAGGAATGCCTAGTCCCTTGCATTCCAAGTGCAATTACAAAAAAAATATAGGTACAAAAATATTTATTGAGCCAAACAATATTCAAATTACAATCATTTAACAACAATGTAGTTACAACGTATCGATAAGAAAATATCGGTCTCTAGTACCTGCACTTCTTGCAGCATAGTAAATAGCAACAATGTAATGGCTTGGGGATACACTTATATAAAAAAGCATTTATCCATTCTATTGTTGTTCATACCTGTTGTGTGTGGGTTGTGTGCGAGAGTATGAGGATGCGTGCGGGAGTGTGTGTTTGTGTGCGTGAGAGAGAGAGAGTGTAAGTGTGTTGGAGGTTAAGTTGCCGAATTCAGCTAAATTCCAGCTGGCTGTGTGGTGTGGTGTTGGCTATTTCCGGCATAAGACCTGGACTACATGCGCCGATTCGGTTCGCTGCAGCCAATCATAAGGCGCTGACTTCAAGTGGGGGGAGCGGAAAGCTTGAGATTGACTGCAGCGATCTGAGCCCATACAACCAAGTCAGACCTAAATAATTTTCTTCAATGCTGGTGTGATACATTTTAATGTTGTCTAAAAGAATCTGCCACCCTTCTGCACCATCCGAACCAAAGAAGAAGCGTCCGTCCCGGACGCAATATGGCTCTTCAAAAACCAGCCAAGTACGGATCGGGTAATGCAACAACGTCTTATTTAACTTTATTTTTCTGTTTCACACACTGTTCACGGTCATGTGGACGTTTTTCACGTAAAATACATCGTTTTTGGTGGGGGTTTTTTTCGTACTGAGAATTGCTGTTGGTCCTAATGACCTTTACAGCTTCACCGGGGTTAATGTAAAACAGTATGCAAAACACAAAACAAAGTCGAGAATCCGTTCAGCGTAAAAGCGCGGCAAAACTCCGAATATTATTTATTTTTTCATATAGTTAGCTGTCTCACTCTAATTTAAGGTTGGCGTTCACTTTCCGTTCGTTTCTCACACAGTGGTTCATATTGAAAATAAATTGACATAGGAACAAAATTCGGAATTTCGACCTGAATATTTTTTGTAGGATAGATAAAAACATTCCTGACGTTTATTCTTTCAAAAAACTTCGTAAAATACAGTTTTCGAGAAAAAAAAATATCTTGTTTTTTTGTATGGTTAAAGCACATTATATATTTTTTCTTGAGTTTATCAAAACTAGCCGATATCTCACTTATATCGTAATTATGATAGTCCATGTCACCCTGTACCTATAAAACGTATAACTAGACCTTTTCAGGGCTGCAAAACAGTTTGCACTTATAAAGATCTACTCGCATAGACAAAGATTTTTATAGATGTATATTATCATTATTTTTGCATTTGTACACGTTCATTGGGTTACATCTTTGGTGTGTATCCTTTATGCCGGAACCACACTAACGTCTAATGTCATTAATTAACGCGTCATTTGACATTAAGCGCAGATACGAAATGGCTTAACGCCATTAGTAAAAAATAGCGTTTAGGCCCCTTCCCATCTGCTCATACTGTCAAATAACGCGATAATTAATGGCATTAGACATTAGTGTGATCGCAGAATTAGAGAATGAACGTTAGAAAATCTAGGTTTTGGTTTGCGTATTGCGGAATTTAACTAAGATAAAAAATATATATTCGTTCTGGCTTATTTTTATTGTGAAATTTATACATAGATTCCCTTGGAATACACACATGAACATAAAAATAAATAAATAATTGAGCAGATAATAAGTGCACTCTTTGCAAAACATGCAAAAAAGTATGTGTTTTTCTGCACACAAAAAAAAACAACATTTTTTTTGCATTTTACTAAGTTTTATGAAAATGTTTTTAATATCCAATAAAAAAATTACAGACTGAAATTCCGACATTTTTCCCTCTATCCACCTATTTTCAATATGGAACCACTGTGCGTCATGTAAATCGTAACTGTTTTGCCTAGTGAAGTATGGTATAAGCCATCTTCTTGTGCCATGCCATGGTGATAGCAATCGAGAGAAGAGGTGTGTAGTGGAGCGGTACTTCGCTTGCATCGTGTAGGTAAAGATAGAGATCAATTTACTTTTTACTGGTTATCATAACGAATCTATTCGAAACGGATTATTGGAAACGAAATTATTAGCTAAAAAGCGAAGAATGTAGACCCAGGCCTTAGAATATCCAGTTTGAAGTGGCAATGGCTAGGTCATCTGATGCAGGGTAGTGACAGGGGAGTAGGTGTGTCACAGGTGTGGAGTGGAGGTGGTGGGACGGTGGGGAGAGCGAGGACTTGTGCTCAGCAGATGAGTAGTTGTGGCACTTGTGGGTTAGAAACACCACCGGCCTAAATCAATGGAGGAATTAGGTGGAGGCATATTCCATTTATTGGTAACAGGAGGGCATAGCCCTAAAGCACCCAACGTGAGAAGATTTCGAATGTTATTGGTAACATAATGGAGATGGTTAATATTAGATCCTGCTATTACCCATAATTAAAATGACCACAACTTCCTTTTGTGATTAAGACCGATTACTTTTCTAGGAATAGAGGAACTACTTTTAATAATGAGAGTGTATACAAAAATTATTTATTTAACTTAACCAAATAAATAATTTCTTTAAGTCTTTTAATTCAGATACGTGTTACAAAATAACACGTTTGAAATGTGTTTAAAATTATACTCACGACGTCAACAAAAGCTGAGACAAGGACTGAGGCGACATCAGGCAACCGACCAGACAATAGCGATAGAAGAATATTGTGTTATTATTATAATGAACATAATGACAACTAATTACTATCACTAGATGCTAAGCTAAGTTTCCACGGTGCCTAAGATGTGGGTTCTACAAAATCAACACTTGTTGACATTCTGTACTGTGTTCGTAAGTAGGGCCGAGAGAAGCCCCATTGTCAATATAATATCATAAAATAATAGTGATGTGTATGATATAGATAACTATATCATATCTAATATTTTTGTAAATACGTAATATTTAAACTACGAGTACATCACTAAACAGTACCTACTCCAGCAATAAAGGTTTTCACCTAACTGTCCACCATTTTAAAAAAAAAACGTCAAAATTACGGCAACGCATAATTACTATATAAATCGATTATCAGAACAAACAAGAAATGTTATAATGACAAAATCTCCTTTAGTGTCAAGTTTCCAAGACAATTAAGCTATCAAATTTGTGCTGGTTTACAACTTGTACCTTAAGTACAACTTTGATGACTAATATCTTGGAAACGTGACATTTTATGAGATTTTTTCATATTACATATCTTGTTTTTATCGATATCAGCTACCAATTTATACAGGAACTTTGCGTGGCCGCCATTTCGAAGATTTTTTTAAATGGCGGACAGGCAGGCTTCATTCCTTACGCTCGCCGTACAATTGTAAATGTGCTCAACGGATTAAAAAAGTAATTGTTTTCTTTGCAAATAAATAATATTTTAATTTGCTAAACATTTGCAGTAAAATGCTCTTATTTTATCACTTTTGTATGAAATGTGTCTCGCGAGTGAGTATTTTGTGATAATAATAATTATGTCGTAATTTGTGCGCCTCTTCAAAGTTATCTCTCTCTACCCACTTCTCGAACTGTGAAATCGGGCTACTCTCGGCAGCCGTAACTGTAGGTTTCGTTTTGGTTTGTTTTCAAAATATCTTACATTCATTTCATTCATTCACTCACTCACTTTGTTGTCATTCATTTGGGACTTGCGTTGTTTCGTTTGGTTGGTTGTCGTCTGCCCACTGGGTTGGATGTGTTTGTGTAATTTTTTATTTCAATTTCAAACGTGTTGTTTCTCTAATTCATTACTGAAGTGACGAGTTATTATTTGAGGAGACAATCTATTGATGAGGTTAGTAAATAATTAGTTAATAAGTATTTCTAATTTTCATCATTTTGGTCGGAATAAATAAAAGAAGGTAAGTTTAAAATATTTAATGTAGTGCTAAGCCATAACTGTTTCATCGATATAATATATTACTTTTTAAGTTTTGTTGTTTCTTGAATTGCATTTTAAAAACACTGTTTGTGAGGTAGGTAAGTACGTATCATGTCTTTTTACATATCATTATACATATTAATTACACATAATAGTTGCTTTAAGTGTAAACGTTTAATTTTACATAATTTAAATCCCTAATCATAATTGAATTAATAATAATATTACAATTCCCAAAAAAATCAAAATATTAATATTTCTCACCCTAAAATCTAAAGTTTTAATGATTATGCTGCATGATTAATTTTAATATATACTAGATGTATTATGATAAAAATAACACATGTTTGCTGCACGTGTTATTTATTTATTATATTGACAGCTCTAAATACATATAGTCAAGCATATAGTAAATTAGTTTTGTGGTGGCCGTGTGTATTTGTAGTGGTTTTTATGTTTTTATATTTTTAGTTAGCTAGTTTAATTATTTGACATTTATATATTATTAATTTTTTTCTCAATAATTTCACATATTTCAATAATGTATATAGTATTATGACTACAATTTTGAGTTGGGACATCCTGTCATAAAATTGTAATAGGTTTTTTCAATAAATAAACAAATTATATTCCTTATCAAGCTTTACATTGCCTATTATTAATTATTTCGATTTTTTGTTTATTCTTTTATTACTTCTGTTCGATTCCCGTTCATGGACCGTTTAGGGTTTGCTGGAAGAGATCTCTCTTAGAGATAAGTCACGCCCTTTGTGTTTCACATATTTTTTTTGTATAAGTTTGTATTATAATGTTTGTGTACAATCATCATAGGCCTGTAACGTCTAATGCAGACGATTTAAGTAGCGTCGCGAAGGCAAACCTCTCCACAGACGCTGCATCGCCTGGGACGCAATTAAGGAAAAACGCGGGCTTACCCAGTACCCGCGCCACCCTCTCGACCTCACCGACTTAATCCGCAGGAACGACAAGTCGATACGTGCGGAGCCGGATCGGCTGCAGGCTATTGCCACTTTCTGGTTGAGGCTCAGGACTCCAAACGGAGGCAACGGTGTTCGGTACTGCCCCGTTTCCCTTAGTCGCCTTTTACGACACCCACGGGGAGAGATAGGGTGGTCTATTTATTGTGTACAATAAAGAGTTAATAATAATAATGGACTCAGTATATTTGCACTGCCTATATTAGATACTTTACTGAAATATTCATAGTATTAGGAAATAGGTCTGTCGCACTGCAATATTTTTTATAAGATTGGTAATGTGAAAATATATCACAGGTATAGGATAGGACTTCACGGGTCCGCTTCCCCGGTACGTTTCGCTGCAGCCAATCACATGCGCTCCGCCTTCTCTCTACTAAAGATCAGCTCTAGATCAGCGAACCGAACCGGGGCTGGAAGTCTGGAACCGGACCCCTGAAGTCCGAGAATAATTTTTGTTGTGAAGTGTTGTACAAAATGTTCTTAGGTAATTCGCAGTATTCTACAGTCGTGAATGTGTAAAAATAATACAATTAATAAATTTAATTTTGCTTCAAGATTTTCGTACAATTTATAAATTTTATTTATATATATATATATATATATATATATATATATATATATATATATATATATATATATATATATATATATATATATATATATATATATATATATATATAAATAAACCTACCTACCTTAATTTATTTCCACGTTTCGCGATTGTAAAATACTGCGATTGACATGATAGATATGCAATAAACATTAATAAAAAGTTAAAAATCTTTACCTTATACTTTGTACCTAATACCAATGAAATCGCAAAATTAAACTAATTTTAATCAGTTTAAAAAGAACTTTCATAAAGAAGTAAAAGTAAGATAAACAATAGGCAATAATAGAATTATCGAGATACAATTTAGGCGGTCTTATCGCCAAGAGCGATCTCTTCCAGGTATTTTTTAACTTGGACTTTAGTGCGAGGCCCGATCGACCAGTTTTTATTAATTTGCTTTTTCGCTTATTTTCATATTTGAAGCTGTGAAACTCAAGATGTCAATGAACGTGTTACCGAATGAAATCCTTGAACAAGTCTTCAAGAATTTAAACGGTAAAGATGTTATCAAATGCCGCGAAGTGTCTCAACGATGGAAGACCGTCGTGGGCGGCCTCAGAGATGAATTTTGGAAACAGATTTGTGCTAAAGAATATAGTGACGTCTACGAAGACTCGTATAGAAAGGCTACCCTGAGCTGGTTTGGGCTATATCGGTCTTTGAATCTCTGGTCTCAGGTCGAAGATACCGAAGCTATTGTGTACAAGCTTTCAGTAAAGAACACTAATAGATTTCAAACGTTAAGCAACGGTATAGTAGCTTGCCCTCAAAGAACTAAAGATGCATGTCCCCCCTGGCTATATGATTCAGTTGTGTACTACAACTTGGATACCCTAAAGGAGCACCATAGAGAACACTTTGACTTTTACTTCCAAAACTGCGCAGAAAATGAAGAAGTGATAGTGTTACAAATATATTTAACGGAAGAAGAAAACTTGGGACTTCGGCATGTTTTATACAAGTGTTCGCGTCTTTGTGTGATTGTGAAAAAACTACAAAGTTGCCACTTCTACCTCAACGTTCATGATGAAGCTATAGTAACATGGAAGCTCTTTCCTCACGGAATTCTCTATCAGACCCAGTATCAACTCGTCCACGTCAAATTTGTTAAAAAAGAAAATGATTTCATTTTAGAAAAAGTAATACTTATTGACTTATTCATGTTGATGTTCCATATCAGAGATTATGCTATACATTATAAAGAGATATATATTTTGACTTGGGATTATAACGTTTACACGGTCAAAAATAAAGAAATGTTACTG
This sequence comes from Hofmannophila pseudospretella, assembly GCA_947369225.1. NCBI lineage: Eukaryota > Metazoa > Arthropoda > Insecta > Lepidoptera > Oecophoridae > Hofmannophila > Hofmannophila pseudospretella. The sequence goes on from OX376325.1 coordinate 6,133,903, forward strand.
GTTTGTTCAAATATTGATATAGATGAGCACAAGAGCTTAGACCGATTAAAAATGTACGGTTTTGACTGGACAAAACCAGCTAACATTTTTGGTCTATTATGTATGTGCCATTCAAAGAAATACGATTTTGATGCAGCATACGTATCACATAAAATCATGATTAAAGGAAATGCAGTATCACATCCAAAGATCCATATATACTATAATCCATATAGCATTACGGGTGAACTACAGTTTCTGGAATCTATTCCTCAAAAGACAATTCGGTTAGGAACTTTTAAAAAGCCTGAGAAGCCAGCGACATGCATACATCAAACGGATGTTGTAGAAATGGTAGATGGGCATAAAATTATTGTGTTGTGCCACAGTGAGATAATAGTGATTGATTTGATTCACAAAAGAGCTGGTATGATGATAGATGAACCTTTTTTGTGTGAATAAAACCTCATCAGTATACGGACCTTTGTAAAATTCTACCAATAATTTTCAGATGATTGGTTGCATACCTACTTACTCGGAGTTTCTCCCGCGCTTTTGTGGCGTCCACGTCAGCTTTGTTTCGATTTGTCTTGCAAATTGTTTTACAGTAGTGCTTTTCTAGTAAGAATGGTGTTTCTTGCTCGAAAAACTTCGACAAGATGTGAATAAGGTGTGGGACAGTGAAGCAAAGTCAAATAAGACGCTGCAGCCCGATCCGTACTTGGCTGGATTTTGAAGAGCCACACTGCGTCCGGGACGCCTTCTTATTTGGTTCGGATGGCGCAGAAGCGTGGAAGATTCTCCCAGATAGCATTGAAATGTGTCACACCAGCATTTTAATGAAGACTTGAAAGAGTTGTTACATCAGACATGGCTGTATGGGCTCAGTTCCCTTTGCCTTAAAAAAAAACCTAGTTACTCGTATTAAATAAAGTACCTGTTTGTTAAACTTAACAAGAAAGGTAAGATTTTGAATTGAGGAAATGAAGGGATTATTTTTCGTAGATTTTTTGTACAGTATCATTTTTATGTGTAACCAATTTGCTGTAGGTATATTTTCTGGTAAATATTGTGTTTAAAGCCTATAGATGGATAAGTGTATATCAAATGTCATAAAGCAAAACTACCGAACCTAAAATATACAAATTATATTTGAGAAAAAAATATCTAATGCTATTATAATATTCATGTTGTCGCCATATTCTTACGATATGTACAGGTATGTGTGGGTACAGTTATAAATTAACATATTTTTTTAAGTATGGTTGAGTTTTTAAAGTCACCAATCTATTCACTGTCAGTGTATAGTGTCGCCCCAGTACAGGATTCTAACGTTTTCAATAGAAAACATTATTTTGTAGAAAACAGTCTAATTATCACTATTACCAGCTATAGGTATTATGTAGGGATGTTTTGACTGTGTACAATAATATTTTTTTAATTACGTACCTACCTACCGTAAAATGTTTAGTTTTTATGTTATTAAAAGTACATTTTCAAAAAATCTCGTGGTTTATTGTAAACTGATTATTACCTACGTAACTGCTTATTATTTAATCTATGTCTGTGACTAGGCACAAGATATAGGGGAAAACATAACGAAGGGAACTTGAATATAGTGGACAAATATAATATAATAAAAAAGTAAGTAAGTAAGTTTATTTCACACACAGCAATGACCGAAACAGTTATAATTATGATAAAATAATTATGTAGTCAAAGGTAAACATATTGAAATCATGTCTGATGGTCTGCTGTTATTGTGAAAAGGGCCTCAACTCAGCTTATTCTGCCGTGTCAGGCCAATCTCTGTTATTTTAAGTTACACGAGTTACGTCTAGCCAGTGCGAATCGTGTTTTTTAACCCCTCTACACATTATACTAAACCCCCTTTTTTAAAATTTTGCTTCATTGTTGAGGAACTTCAATTGTCAAAGTCATGTAACTCCGACATTGGCCAGCGCAATCACACCTTACTCGTGCAACTTAAGTTGCCATAGATGTGCGTTGCGGTGGCGAGATGCCGCGGACGCGGGCTATAACAGTTAACATTAGTTACAATAGATACGCATGACCACTTCGTTGGTAAATAGATCGCCGCTCTTAAATATATTCCCGCGCACTTTCAAGTAGGGATGTTACGGAGGTGATTTTACCGGAACCGGAGTCGAAACCGAGGGTTTTAAATTTGATTTATCGGAATCGGAACCGGATTCGGAACCGGAGTCGGAGGTAGAAGAGATATGTTCGGATAAAGTTCAAATTTTATACCGTTTTTTAATTTTTATAGCTGAACTGGCTAGAATTCCTTTATGTAGTCCTACACTATTTAATAAAATATCGATATTTGAATATGTTTGCTCACACGCAAGAAAGAAATACCAGCAGATGAATCAATTAGGCAAACTAGTAATTCTAAAGATAAGCAGAAAAAAAACCAGTCGGTCAAAGAGCCAGGAAGGAATACAAATACGTGAATCTAAAGAAAAACAGGAAAAGAAAAAGGTCAAGTCAATTAGCAAAGACGAAATACAAGCAAACGAATCACGCAAGCAATCTGATGAATCTAAAGGACAAGAAAAAAAGAAAAAAGTCACACAGCGAAGTCAAAATAAAAGCTGATGAATCAAACAAGCAATCTAATCAATCTAAAGGGCAACAGAAAAAGAGAAAGAGTCAGTCAAACAGCGAAGACAAAATAAAAGCTGATGAATCAAACAAGCAATCTAATCAATCTAAAGGGCAACAGAAAAAGAGAAAGAGTCAGTCAAACAGCGAGGACAAAATAAAAGCTGATGAATCAAACAAGCAATCTAATCAATCTATAGGGCAACAGAAAAAGAGAAAGAGTCAGTCAAACAGCGAGGACAAAATAAAAGCTGATGAATCAAACAAGCAATCTAATCAATCTAAAGGGCAACAGAAAAAGAGAAAGTGTCAGTCAAACAGCGAGGACAAAATAAAAGCTGATGAATCAAACAAGCAATCTGATCAATCTAAAGGGCAACAGAAAAAGAGAAAGAGTCAGTCAAACAGCGAGGACAAAATAAAAGCTGATGAATCAAGGAAGCAATCTGATCAATCTAAAGGGCAACAGAAAAAGAGAAAGAGTCAGTCAAACAGCGAGGACAAAATAAAAGCTGATGAATCAAACAAGCAATCTAATCAATCTAAAGGGCAACAGAAAAAGAGAAAGAGTCAGTCAAACAGCGAGGACAAAATAAAAGCTGATGAATCAAACAAGCAATCTGATCAATCTAAAGGGCAACAGAAAAAGAGAAAGAGTCAGTCAAACAGCGAGGACAAAATAAAAGCTGATGAATCAAACAAGCAATCTGATCAATCTAAAGGGCAACAGAAAAAGAGAAAGAGTCAGTCAAACAGCGAGGACAAAATAAAAGCTGATGAATTAAGGAAGCAATCTGATCAATCTAAAGGGCAACAGAAAAAGAGAAAGAGTCAGTCAAACAGCGAGGACAAAATAAAAGCTGATGAATTAAGGAAGCAATCTGATCAATCTAAAGGGCAACAGAAAAAGTGAAAGAGTCAGTCAAACAGCGAGGACAAAATAAAAGCTAATGAATCAAACAAGCAATCTGATCAATCTAAAGGGCAACAGAAAAAGAGAAAGAGTCAGTCAAACAGCGAGGACAAAATAAAAGCTGATGAATCAAACAAGCAATCTAATCAATCTAAAGGGCAACAGAAAAAGAGAAAGTGTCAGTCAAACAGCGAGGACAAAATAAAAGCTGATGAATCAAACAAGCAATCTGATCAATCTAAAGGACAACAGAAAAAGAGAAAGAGTCAGTCAAACAGCGAGGACAAAATAAAAGCTGATGAATCAAACAAGCAATCTAATCAATCTAAAGGGCAACAGAAAAAGAGAAAGTGTCAGTCAAACAGCGAGGACAAAATAAAAGCTGATGAATCAAACAAGCAATCTGATCAATCTAAAGGGCAACAGAAAAAGAGAAAGAGTCAGTCAAACAGCGAGGACAAAATAAAAGCTGATGAATCAAGGAAGCAATCTGATCAATCTAAAGGGCAACAGAAAAAGAGAAAGAGTCAGTCAAACAGCGAGGACAAAATAAAAGCTGATGAATCAAGGAAGCAATCTGATCAATCTAAAGGGCAACAGAAAAAGAGAAAGAGTCAGTCAAACAGCGAGGACAAAATAAAAGCTGATGAATCAAACAAGCAATCTGATCAATCTAAAAGGCAACAGAAAAAGAGAAAGAGTCAGTCAAACAGCGAGGACAAAATAAAAGCTGATGAATCAAACAAGCAATCAAATAAGTTTACTCCCATGCCTCTCAAAAATAATAGAACGTGTTGTACAGCATCAGCTCATGAATTTCATGGAAAAATATAACATTCTCCCGCATATTCAGTCAGGATTTCGGGCCGGTCACAGCACTAGGCACTGCACTATGTCATGTTACTGACGATATAGTGGCAGCATCTGATGAATTTTTTTTAAAAGACTGTCAAAATTATTTATAATTTACGGTTACGATTTTAGAATATATATATTTTTTTAATTGTAATCTCCTAATATCATTTAATATTGTGTATTCTATTTAGTCTTAGTTACGTTCGAATTTTTTATTATGTTTCTACTAAGTATGTAGTTAGTATCTTTTAGTTCCAACAGTCAAAATATAATGATAATTACATTTGTATTCAAAATTATTGCTACCTACCTTATTTTAATTGTTATATTGTTTAGCCCCTTGCTCATAAAGAGAATTAGAGTTAAAATTACTTCAAACACGGGTTTTTATTTTACTAATATTGTTAATAAACCTAATTCTACCCACGAGTCCAGGTAACTTGATATCGTTATAGGTTCTGAATTCGTTTATACCACTACACTACAGTACCTTACCTATTGACAAAATAAAATTACCTTAAAAACAAATATTAAATTCTCCCTGTCACACCAATCTCATGCATCTAGCACCTACATGAGATGGACCGCATACTTACCGCGTCCTGTCTGATAGCGGCAAACTGTTGTAAGTTAAGTTACAACATGCGGCGTGGCCACATTTGTATGAAACAGTGGTTATGCCCAACTACTTTTAATCGAATAAAACGCAAAATATTATTTATTTCTGCGGATTTTAAAAGACCCTTTATGCCTGAATATTTTTGTAACCTTTTTTCATACAAAGATATACAATAAAAGTTATAATTAACTCTATAGGCTAATTTGTCTATCCACAACTTCAAACTCAATTATCTCATAACGCATTTTTTTAAGTTGCACGAGATTGGCCTGACACGGCAGTATTGCTGCAGACAAGAATGCCGAAGAATACGTATGTAAAATATAAATTCGATATTTGAAATTTATCAAATAAGTAGGTAACCTATGGTTTTATAAGTAGTAAATCCTAGCCACATACAATTTAATTGTCTTGATAACTCAAATTAAACAAAATTCGATCATCGTTCGAAACATCTACGAACGAATAATGAACGCCAACCTTCAGAGAGTGAGATAGGTGTTGTCATACAACAAAAACCTCGTGTCATGCGACATTTATAGCCCGCTCTTCACTCGCATGCGAATCGCGCCGCGAAACAGGAGTTTGGATTGTGTCGCGGCTTCGCACTGATGAAAACAGGAGACGGCTACGCGCTTTACAGAGGGACGTAAAGGATCGCATGGCCGAGCTCCGCAACCGTAGGTGGGACGATCTGCTTTCGGAGATCTCGCCATCCCACCAGGCTTACTGGCGCTTGGCGAGAGCTCTTAAATCAGAAACTGTCTCAGAGATAAACCGACCGAACCAAACTCCCGCGTTTGACGACATCGAAAAGGCCGAATGCCTTGCCGACAGCCTGGAAAGCCAGTGCTCCCCTTCCCGCGAACCCGTCGATCCAACCCACCTCGACATGGTGGACCGCGAAGTCGAATCCAGGGCACAGGTGCCCCCGTCCGACCCCCGCTAGATCCGATTACGGCTCAGGAGGTTCATACCGCTATCAAAGGTCTTAAACAGAAAAAAGCCCCCGGCTCAGACGGAATTACCAATAAGGTTCTCAAATTGCTCCCTGCTCCCCTGATTTGCCTATTGGCATCTATTTTCAACACCGCAATGGCCAACTGCTCCTTTCCAGACGTCTGGAAGGAAGCAGTTGTCATAGGTATTTCCAAACCAGGTAAACCGCGCTCCGAACCCACCAGTTATCGCCCCATCAGTCTCCTCAAGACAATGGGGAAAGTCTACGAAAGACTTCTCAATAATCGCCTCCATGACATTGCCAAGTCCAAAGGCTTAATCCCTGACGTCCAGTTTGGCATCAGACCCGGACACTCGTGCGTCCAGCAGGTGTACCCCATCACGGAACACATACTGGAGGGACTCAATTATTCGCGTAAGCCGATCCCCACAGGGGCGCTATTCTTCGACGAGGCGAAGGCGTTCGATAAAGTCTGGCACAACGGTTTGATATACAAGTTATACCAAATCGGGGTACCGGATCGTCTCGTACTCATACTACGGGACTTCCTCAGGAATCGAACCTTTCGCTGCCGCGTCGAGGGATCGCTCTCCTCCCCTCGCCCAATCAGAGCCGGAGTCCCCCAGGGCTCCGTCCTCTGGCCACTCCTCTTCTCGCTGTATACCAGCGACATCCCTCGCCATCCAAAGGAAGAACTCGCGCTATTCGTGGACGACATTGCTCTTTACACCTCTGATAGGAACAGGGCTCGTATCACCCGGATTCTCCAATCCGCCGCCACCGCCCTAGGCGAATGGTTTCGGAAGTGGAGAATCGAGGTGAACCCTGACAAAAGCGCCGCCATTCTCTTCGCTAGGGGTCGTGCCTCTGATACGACCACCCATGTTCGGAATAACATAGGGCAACTCTCACTTTTCGGCAGACCTATAGGCTTACGGCGCTTTGCGGCGTTCTTCGTCCGGCGTCGGTTTTATGACAAAGGGTTCGCGAAACGCGAACCCATCCACATTCGTGGTATTGTCACAGTAGCGTGCGAGACGCGGTGACGAGCGGTCGTGCGTGCTATATTATTTTTAATTAAAATTAGCGATTCGTGCAGTAATCAGATGACGGATGAGAATCAGTACCATTATGAACATTCCTGTGGCTGATTTGAAGAAAAAAAGGACCCAATAATGTCCAGTTACAAAACCTACAATAAAGTCACGGCAGCGGCAGCAGCTATGTTCGTGTACCGCCAACTAGACTGCAAAAAGTTCTGAGTGTGGAGGAACTAATTGTCGCGCAGAGTTCGCGCGTGCGAGTGTAGAGCAGGCTTATAGACACTTTGTAAACTGCTAACCCGTACTTGTTGCGGCGCTATCTATCGGTAATTTTCGTAACACTTCGTCCGTTCTTTGGTTACATCGCCATCTACCGATAATTTTCTGCTTATGTGCTACGAACGCTAGTTGTATTAAGTTACAAATTGACCCCCTTCGAAACCCCTTAGTATTTAGAATTTCCTTGGAAAATACGTAAAGTAAAATACACTTTATTCCACAAAAGAATAAAACAATAAATAGGCAATAATAGGATTATCCAGGTACAATTTACGTACTTACTTATTTCAATACGAGCAATATTCTGCTGAGCTGCTTTCATGGAATTTTAGGTAATAGATGACATTGCATAAAATCATTGAAAAATAAATGAAACAAAAACTCCGAGAATCACCCCGCTTTTATTAATTTTGTCCGTGCATTATTCATTTATTACTAACCTTACAATAAAATGAAACTTAATTAATATTTACATTTGCTGAAAAATATATTCAAGAATAAAATAACACGAAAAGCATAAAAATAAGTCAGAACGTGTGTTGACATTCTACTATCGATCTCTGCTCACAGTTTACATATTAAAACTTAATTAAATCGGACATTTAAAATAAAGTTTATATACTTTACGAACATAGTAAAATAAATGTATACAATAAGCAAAATATTCTAAAAATAATGTAAACTTTATGTAGTCTTAATTTTAGTTAAAAAGGAATTTATACCAGGCTGATTAGGAGCAGGTTTCCTTGCTTCTACTTTAGGTTTTTTACTTTCCTTGGCTTCAGATTTTGCCTTTTTCTTTTTATCAGGTTTTGGACTTTTTTCCTCTCCTTCTGCTAACACTTTCTTCTTCTTAACTTTCTTCTTTTCCGATTCTTCTGGCTCATTTGAAGGTTGCAGCAGTGGGGTAGGATCATCTAAGATCATTGCAAACTTTTCGAAGTAGTTCCATAGGGCATCAACACATTTTTCGGGTTTACCTCCCTCTTTGGTCTCCCACAATATGCCGTACAGTCTAGGCTTCAATTTCTCTGTTGGTTTCTTCATTTCGGACTCGAATTCGTCTTCCAAATGCTTCAGTCTCGCTTTTTGTGTTTCCGGTGAGAGGGACAGCATGTCATCTTCATCCATTGTTGCCTCCTGGAAAATATAAATGGGGTACTTATTATAAACCTACAACATAATATGTACGTAGAATACAAAAAATATTTTTTACGTGGAATAAAACAACTTTTATTCAAAACCTAAATTTAACTTTTGGCTTTTAAATATATTTAAAGCAGCTATCAGCAACATCACCAATTTTTCTTATGGAATCGTAACTGTTTTACGAACATCCCTTGTGAACATTTTCTTCAAGCAAACTCATTAATTAGACTATTAGAAGTTTTTTTTTATGTTTAACTAAACCCGCATTTGACCTCGATCTCGCCTGATGGTAAGCGACGATGAGGTCGACGATGGAGCATGCGGGTCCAGTAAATGCCTATTCACTCTGGATCAGTGATCAGTCTATTCAGTTGTGATCTGAATAAATACATTTCTATTTTTTCTAAGCCAAAACTATTTGCTATGTATGTCTTCATACATATCTCGATAACCGAACATCCGATTTAGAATCAGAATGAATACACTTTATTGCACAAAAATAGTGTGTATCACACTATTTTTGTGCAATACGACGTGTGCGTACGAAACGATTAATACAATCTAGGCGGTCTTATCGCTAAAAGCGATCTCTTCCAGACAATCTTTATTTAGATTATTGTTGACCTCAACAATATCTAAATTGGATGTTCAGTTCGCCAAAGACCTCATTGTCGAGTGTTCTTTCTTAGCCAAGTTAGATAAAAATAGGATCAGTAGTTTTCGAAACTACTGATCCTATTTCTTCGATTGATTCGATCTTGGAGTATTCTTGATGTCAGATGGCATCTCATAGTTAGATGGTTCGAGTTTGAGCTCAAAAGTTCAGAACCATGGTGCGATTCTCACATCTGGAGCCTTGAGGATTCAGCGTTGGACAACACCAGGCCACAAACCCCGAAGCACCATTCTGATCGTGCCTATACTTTTGGACAGGGAACTCTGTATATTTTGTCAAAATGATCGACCAACCTTGCTCTCAAAGAAGGAATATGGAGGATGGAGGGTGGAGGATGAGAAAGAATAGGGAGATGGAAGAGATGGTGAACGAGCCGAACATCATAGGAGAAACGAAAGCAGCTCGACTCCGATGGCTCGGATACATAACTAGGATGGGGGAGGATCGGGCAGTTAAACGAGCGTATGTGGGACGCCCTAACGGACGACGTCCGGTCGGACGTCCCAGATACCGCTGACGCGATGAAGTGGAGAAGGATCTGCGGGAGCTCCGGGCGCCTGACTGGCTCGAGACTGCGCAGGAGAGAGAGCGATGGCGCTCTTTGGTATCGAAGGCCAAGATTCACTTCGAGTCGCTGCGCCAGCGGAGTAAGTAAGTAAGTAACCTTGCTCTCGCGATAGAATTACGGAACTGAGCTCGGCTTAAGTGACTGAGCTAAAGACGCGCGAAAAGTGTTACATTTTGGTGTCGCTCGCGCCGTCGCCGTTCCGCCCGTTTGACAGGAATGTCAAAAATATTACCTCATCACTGAGATACCCATGCGGCACAAACACCTCGTTGTCGACTTCATAGTCGTCTTTCGCATCTAGTTCCTCGTCGCTGCCACACGCACTGCCGTCCAGACTCTCGCCTTCTTGCTCCTCCTCCCATTCCTCGTCACTGTCTGCTTCGTAATCCAATTGTTTCTGGAATATGAACACGTACTATATTAAATTCAAATTCAAATTCAAAATTATTTATTTAACCAAAAGATGACGATACACAAAGTTACCTTTGGACCCCACACTAGGCTAAGCCTGTCCCGTGGGGACCATTACATTATTAACCAGGAATTCAAATACGGCTTACAGTACACAAAAATTTACATTGGTATGAATTAGAAAAAGGGATATTGGGGAATGGAGGGAAAGAGAGAATGGACGGGGAGGAATATATGATTATGGGTGTGAGTGTGTGTTGTATGTATGTGAATGTGTATGAGTGCAAAGTGAGTAAGTGAGTGAGTGTAGTCAGTAAAATGAGAGTGTGTGTTGTGTGATATTGTGATTGGATTAAAGATCATTGAACACAAGAAAGTTAAGCACTATAACAGACTTATTTTTCTACCCTGAGTAGAGTTTCCATCTCTTCATAATTCAGGGTTGCTAACAATTTTGTAAGTTTGAATTTGGCCTCACGCATTGTGCAATTCTTTATGTCACACTTTTTTTCGATTTTGTTATATAAGAATGGGAGGAGAAATCTTCCAAATCTTTGGGCATACGATGTATTTGCTTTTGGGGTTGGCAGTTTGAAAACTCTTTTCCTCAGCATGTACTCGTAGCGCTCCGAGCCCAATACTGTCCGGTGAGTGTGGAGGACGGCTTTTAATATATATAAACCTCGTACACTCGGCACCTGAGACTCTTTAAGTAGTTCGACTGTGGGGTACCGGAACGGCTCCCTCAGCATTACTTTAAGCACAGAGCGCTGGGCTCTTTCCAAAGTTATTAGATGTGAGGATGCCGCTCCGCCCCATGCAAGAATGCAATAGGAAAGCACCGACTGACAGAGCGCCACGTATACATACCTGAGAAGATCCTTATTAACAACATCACGTAGTAATCTCATAGTATGAATGAGTTTTCTCACTCTCGTAGACACTGCGCCCACGTGATTGCTGAAATTTAGCTTATGGTCTAGTATTACCCCAAGGTATTTAATGGTGGGCGCCCTCGTGATTCCGCTACAATTACAGTTACTATAAAGGTCTCGACTGTGATTGTATAGTTCTGCAGGGCATGTATGGACTTTTATAGTTTGGAGGTGTGGAGGCGCAGATGCCACCGTTTTGTGGAAACACAGAAATTTAGTTTTATCTGCATTCAAAGTCAACAGATTTTGGTTAAGCCATTTAGCAATTTTCGACATACCCCGTTCAACAGTCTTATAACACATGTTCCAGGTGCTATCATGAAAAATCATCGCCGTATCATCTGCGTAACAAATCATATCAGCGTGAGGTATTGATTGGTTGCTAAGATCATTTAAGTATATTAAAAAGAGAGTTGGACCGAGCACACTTCCTTGCGGAACGCCGAACGAAGTATTTTCAGGTTTACTGACTAAGGCATCCAACTTAACGCACTGTTTTCTTTCCATAAGATAGTTACGGAACCAATCGAGAGGAGTACCCCTGATTCCAGAGAGTTCTAGCTTTCTTAGCAAAATCGGGATGGAAACACTGTCGAATGCCTTAGCCAGATCAAGAAAGACACCAATACATGCCTGGCCAGCATCAAGGTACCCAGAGACTTTCTCCACTAATAGATTCACCGCGTCTTCAGTTGACTTCCCACGGCGGAAACCATATTGAGACTTGGAGAGTAAATTATTCGATTCAAGAAAATTGACTAAACGTCTGTTAACTATAGCCTCGAGTAATTTTGAAAACGCTGGCAATAGCGATATTGGACGATAATTGTTGGGTAAATTTTTCGCACCACTTTTGTGGATCGGGATTACAGCGGCAATTTTCCAGCATTCCGGAACACCTCCAGTGGAAAGACTTTGATTAAATATAAAGGCAAGTGGTTCCACAATGTGGTCTTTAATAGTTTTAATAAAACGATTAGTGATGTTATCTAGTCCCGGAACACTATCCAATTTTAGATTCAGAATCAGTCCTTCCACCTCACAAGGGTCGGTTGGGCTCATGAAGAATGAGTGTGATGGAGATTGCGATAACCTGAGTTTTGCTGTCAAGGATTCTTGTGTTTCCTTAATTTTAGTAAGAATGTTATTGGCTAGGTTCGGTCCTATTGTTACAAAGAAATCATTACATAAGTCAAGAGAATCTTGGGGGTTACTCCTAATACTTGTTAGTTCAGACGCTGGCGTGGTGGATTTGTGTGAATGAGTTATTGTTTTTATAGCACCCCAAAGTTTTTTAGTGTTGTTTTGATTCTCTATTATTGACCTAGTTTCATGTTCGTTTTTAACTTTGCGTAGAAGGTCAATATAGAAATTACGATACCTAGTATACACAAGTTTCTTGTTTTTATCATTAGGAAATTTTCTTGCTTCTGCGTGTAATTTATCACGAACCTTGGAACACCTAATCAATCCCGGGGTCATCCAGGGCTTAAGATTATTTTTGGCATGACTAACGTGTATTACTTTTGAATGCGAGTCTATGATTTCATTGAGAATTTTCATAAAAGTATTAACCGATTCAGTAACATTGGGCTTGTTTTTTACAACGGACCAATCAACATTATCAAGTTTATCCAGGATGGCTATATAGTCAAGGTGTATTTTCGTTTTTTTAGTTTTTACCGGTTTTGAACGATTCGCTGCAATTCCAGTAATTACAAGATCATGATCTGTTATTGCAGTGGGGCAGATCACAGTTTCTATTTGATCTGTTCCTTTAACGAAAACGTGATCAAGACACGCATCGTTTCGTGTTGGTTTATCAATTGCAGCAAGGAGGCCCTGTTCCGCCAGAAGACATAAGTATGCGGAAGTGCTGTCTGTCATATTGCTAGGTTCTATAATATTAATGTTTATATCTCCAGTAAATACCAGACAAGCGTGTCGATCTAAGGATACAAGAACCCGCTCTAAAGAGGTAAGAAAAGTGTCCGTGTTTCTAAAGGAAGGAGAGCGGTATACTCCTAACACTGTTATGAATTTAGGTATGTGTACAAGGAGACAGTTTGCGTCATCTACAGACGGTTCCTGGACCGAAGGGGACCATATATTTTTTACATATGCTACTACTTCACCAGCCTTATTAATGTATTTTACTGTATTAAAAACTGAGTATCCATCAATCGCATAGACTATTGAGGTTTCCGTTAACCAACATTCAGTGAGGATAATTATGTCAAAATCTATTTTTAACCTTTTAAGCACTACTAAGAAACTATTGAAATTGCGGCTCAAACTTCTAATGTTGTAGGTAAGGATTTTGATATTGTATTTGTGTAAGATTTCCCAGCATTTTTCAACTTCATCGACTGAGTGGCAATTTACGCAGTGTGAGTTATCAATATCCTGCATTACATCAATAGTAGACGTTTATATATGTATATTGGCATATAGCAATGAATAAGGAACTCAAATCAGTTATGTAAATTGCCATGTAGCACCGTAGATTATAATTGTTGCTGGATTGTTTGTAGAAAATTCGGTTACCTAGGGAATGAATTGAATGTGTGTGGTGATGATGATTGGACTGGGTTTGGAAGTGTGTGAAAGTTGTTTGCGGATCGGGAAAGCTTATATTAATGAGAATATCACAATTTATACGCCTAAAACCTTTACAAGAATTGAAATATACGATAATTTTATGAGCTTTAGGGTGAAGTGTTAGCCGAGGGTTGTGAGAGAGCATCTTTTGGCACGCCAAGATGGCAGTCCAAGTCATCATTAGAGCGTATGAGGATAGCATTGCTCTTTTCTCTTTTTCGTACGTATATGGCTCCGTTTCTCGTCCAGCAATACTTACACCCCTGCTGCCTAGCTCTGATCCTGGCGTTCCGAAATAACTGGCGATTGTCTCTAGTGAGTCTTTCGTTGACAAAGATGCGTTGTTCACTTACATCGGGCACAATATCCTTAGTTGTAAGGTTTCTCCGCGATTTAGCAGCTTTTAGGAATTCGTCGCGTTTTGTTTTTCGAGTAAATCGAATCACAACAGGGCGTGGTAGATGGTTAGCGTTTTCTTGCTTTTTCATATTTGGGCCAACTCTGGATACATAATCAATATCCATATCCGTTAGTTCGACTCCAATTTTATTTGCTGCTACTAGGACTATATGATGGGGATTGTCTGCTCCAGCTTCTGGAACTCCTGATACCTCAAGTTCATTTCGTAGTGCCATTTGAGATTGATTATTGAGCTGGTCTTCAAGATTGGCGATAGTAATTTTATAAGTTTCTACTTCCTTTTGTTGGTCTTCTAATTTCTTTATTCTCTCATCTAACTTCTTGTATATTTCGTCAAAACGATTTTGACAAGTAGTGAGAGAGGTTACAGCTTCATTAAGTGTCGATTTTATATCACTCATCTCGTGGCGCAATAGACGTATATCGGCTGCGAGACCCGCGTCATCATTGGATGGAGCTCGCACATCAGGAACCTCGGGACCCTTCTTATTCTGTTGAAATAGTAGCTGTTGGTTCTTCCTCAACGTAACATTTTTACTTGAATAATCACGCACCGGGGTGTTTGCGTTATCGCCTCCCTTTTTTAGGACCGCTTGACAGTTTGGGCAAATCCATGTTGATATCTGTTCCGGTGTTAGATTTTTTGAGTTTGAGCACAGTTTGTGGTATGCTTTTCCGCAAGTAACTAGCGTGCACTCGCTAGACTCCTCGGCATCCTCAATCTTGAGTAGACAACCAGAACATACCTTCTCATCCATAGTTGTGTTTACTTTGCAATCCCGTACCACGTTACACAGGCGATAAGCGCAATTCACTGACACGATCGAATCGTAGACGGCGAGGATGTAGCAAACGGCGCGGCGGCGATGCAAAAACCGGTTTCTTAGCGATCGTGTTACCTCGGTAGGGAGGCGAGGCGACTTATATCGGCGATGAGTCACTCCGTAGGTGCATGATAACGTACGATTAGAAAGTAAACACGTAAAACACTTCACACACTAATTTCTTCCAAAGTACTTGATGAATTGTAATAAAGGTAGTCACACCGCAACGGGCACAGATTCTGCTTTATAGTGATGTATAGTTGTACTGGAAGCGATAGCTTTTTGAAGGGTTTTTGAAGTGATTTAACTGGAACGGAATTAAATACGTGTGCACTGTTCGCCGTCCACCGGTCGTTCCGCAATTAAATTAAGCAACGATAGATTTAGTAATAACACTGAGCATAATAAAAAAAGGTATATCAAAGGTAAATAATAATGTAAATCCAAAAAAAATATATGTTGGAGGAAACCAGATGAGCTGAAAGGCCACATGATGGTCACCGTCGCCCATAGACATCTCAACTCATCTAAAATATTGAAAGAGGGTTTTCGATGTACTGCTAACCTTGAGGACTTGGGTGAAGTGGAACATATGGCGGTAGTTACGCTGGCTCTTATACCCTTCAGATCGAAAAACACTATTATAACACACTATTTTGCGCGGCAGATATATCACTAGAACCAACCAGAACCAGAAGTAGGTTACTTCTTCTACTTATCGTGTGGATAGTGGCCAGGCCAACCTATTCTCAGGGTCATTCAGTCACCAGTAGGCTTCTGACTTAACTTAAACGGCCGTCAGACGACAACAGCCGGGACCGACAGTTTAACGTGCTCTCCGAGGTATGGAGAGGTCAGATGAAAATGATTCTCACCGCTCCCAACGTTGCTTAATCAGAACAACCACTTTCGAACCATGGTCGCAACTAAGCTACGAGCCCCTCCAAATTTTTAAGGTTATTTACAAATCATTTTATTATTATTGTTATATATTTATAGATATATTATATTTGACAGTTGAAGCGTTTTGTTACCATTCAACTGCGATTTAGTATAAACTAAACGTTTTATTAGAATGCACAAATATGATACTGTTCGATCGATCGTTGACTCGATCGGAACTTAACTGAAATTGGATCATTAGTAAGTAGTAGCATACGAAACACGTCATAACGATGCAGTTTTGATTCTATTGTATTTAGTGGAATCGATCTCCTGGATTACAAACCTGATCCTGTCCCAAAGGCCTCCGAGGTTTAATACAAGCACTCTTCTTTCTCCAAGTACCCCAGTACGGTGGACGCCTGTTGTCATGGAAACTCAGCAGTTTGGGACGGAGTTTCTCGCGAACAGCCAGCTCGCAAGTCACGATCTCGCCAGTGCTGTCTATTGGAGGCAGCTCGTCTTCTGGAAAGTGGGAATAAAAACATTGCTTCATTATGTTTATTTTATATTTTTGTAGTGGTTGATCCTAATGTGAAGGAACGCCTGGGGTGGTACCACTCTCTTATCTATTTCTGCCGTGAAGCAGAAATGCTTGCATTTCTGCGTTTCGGTTTAAAGGGTAAGAGAGCCAGCGTAATTTCCGGCACATGAGGCATTCCATCTTAGTCCTCAAGGTTAGCAGCACATCAAAAACCCTCTAATATTAATAAAGTGAGGTGAGATGTCTATGGGCGATGGTGACCACTTACCATCAGGTGGCCCGTTTGCTCGTCTGCTCTCCTTATTTAATTAAAAAAAACAGAGGGATCATGTGATTCAATGTGTCCTCTAAAGGGAATAAGCTTTTATCCATATGGAGTTGTTATCCATATTTTTCTAAAAATCTAATCCTAGGTCTAGTGTATGTAGATTAAGGACAAAAACCCTGTATGAACCTTAAAAAACTTTCTACTCCATCTGTCTGAGAGAAAGTAATCACTGCCTGTCTCATCTCAGTATGAATAATTTAAATAATGGCGACTTTCCATACAACAATGTTAAATCGCATAGACATAACCATGCGATTTTATGAAAAGTGTTCATTATTTAAATTCTACACTTTAAAATCATAGCATAACTCTCACGTCCAAAATCCCCGAGGGGGTAGACCGAGGAATCATCTTCATCATAGGTAGTACCCACTTTAAAATCAAACTGTACATAAGTACATACAAATATACCTATGATGGTTGCCTTCCCCATTGTATTTTCATAGTCATCTAGACCACCTGAAAGTAAAACAATATAAAAGCAGAGATTTAACTTACCAACAATCATAACATCATCATCATTGTCTTTATCACTTAAAGGCCAGGTTTTCCCTCTTGACAACGGCTTAACTTTCCCTTCCTTCAGTGATTTTAAGTACAAAGCAACTTTCGATACATTCTGTTCCTCTAATCCATTATCTAGCACTTCCCTTTTGTCATCACTAAAATCTACTCTCACAGTTGGAGCTAATCTCATGTCAGACTTTATTGTGAAGCTCGACAGCATACTATTTTTACTAATAGGTCCAGTAGTTTCTTCTTTCTCAACCTTCTGCTTTGGTACAAAGAAGTTTACGAATGCTTCTGCAGCTTTCTTTTTCTTAAGTTCTTGTTCTTGTTTCTCTAGATCTAGAGCCTCTTGTCTTTTGCGTCTCTCTTCCTCTCTGGCCTCTTTCTCCTTCCTTCTCAGTTCCTCTTTGTCTTCTTTTTCCTTGCGTTTTTGTTCTTCTTTTAACTCTCTCAACTCTGAAAATAG
This sequence comes from Hofmannophila pseudospretella, assembly GCA_947369225.1. Taxonomy (NCBI): domain Eukaryota; kingdom Metazoa; phylum Arthropoda; class Insecta; order Lepidoptera; family Oecophoridae; genus Hofmannophila; species Hofmannophila pseudospretella. The sequence continues at coordinate 6,151,494 of OX376325.1, forward strand.
AACCGATTTTTATTTGTATGATTGAATGAAACATATGAATAATTAAGAAAAAGTGCATAATTCGTGACAAAGTGGTCTAACTCTGTTTGTGGAGTCAGATATGCTGCGCAATGCTGGCACAGGCAAAAATAATAAAAGTATGTAGACAGAAAAAAAATATCGATGACACATGAATTTTCAATTTATTTGGAAAACACACGGCTTACAATACAAATATAAATACAGAAATATAAAACTAATAGGCATTAATGGTTTACGCCTATAAATCTATAATGTTACTACTAAACCTATAATGGTGACTAAGGTCTTAGTGGATACTAGTAGATGGCGATAGGCACGCCACCTATCACGTTTGTACACCAAACCTTACGGCGAACCCCCTCGGGGATTATGGACGTGACAGTTATGCTTATGCCAAACCTATAATCAGAGATTTTGAAATTCACCCCTATGTAGAATTGTAGATTGCTCGCTAGAGAAGTTATATAAGGAAACCGCATCTGCCAGCTGACACATGAGATTTGTGCATTTTTCCATACAATAATCGGGCACTGAAATGTCAAATGAATGAAAATTTATGACCTATGGGTCAATTTCGTGACTCGCTGTCAGTGCTCACGTCATTGTTCTAGAGGAGAGGGCGCCGTAGTCCGATTTCTGTGCCTATAATATTACTTACTTTTCTCAGACTCTCTCTGTTTCTCCTTCTCCTCCCGCTCTTTCTTCTTCTGTTCTTCCTTCTCTTCCCTTTCCTTTCTTTTAACTTCTTCTTTTTCCTCTCTCTCCTTTTTCTTTTGATCCTCCTTTTCTTGTCTCTGTTTAGCTCTCTCTTCTTTCTCCTGCTGTTTCTTTTTTTCTCGCTCCTGTTTTTCTATCTCTCTCTCTTGTCTCTTCTTGGCAGATTCCAATTTCTTTTGCAGCTGAAATGAATAGCAGTTGTGAAGAATTTTTATGTTATATTAATATGTAATATAATGTAAACACTGAATGGCAGCTTAGAAAGCAGAATAATTTTAGAAGGGCCAGAAACATAATTCAGTTATTAACCAACTTATAAAAAAGGAGAGCTTCTTAATTCAAGGTTATGTATGTAATGTATGAGGATTTATATAGAATTTTATCAGCAACCATTGGTTAAAAATAATAGAAAAGGCTATGGTGTAATCTACCTAATTTGATTAAAATGTTATATGGGTGAAAATATATTTCAATACAGTCAATAAATAGTAGCATAGCAGTATGTAGTATCTATAAAATAAACAATCAATGAATGATCTCACCTGTTTTGGGGTTAAATTGGCAGTCACAGTAGAAGATTCATTCAAAGACTCGTCCCCTAAGCTGTTTGTGACCGATGAACTTCTGGTGTTGTGTCTAGGTGTTGTAGGATCAGACGAGACCGACTCATCAAGCTTGGAACTTGTTGTTGATGTGTTTAGGTTAGCTTTCTCATCTGCCTTAGCCTTGTTAGCTTGTGCCAGCTCATCTGCCTTAGCCTTATTCCTGGCACTTCGCTTTGGTGTGACTTGATTTTCAATCACTTTTGTTATGTCTACTTCTCCGAGTTCCATTTTTCCAGGCGATTCTTGGGTAGTTTTACTGTCTTTGTCATTAAAATCTGTGTTTTTCATATCTGGAATAACTTCTGTTGTCTGAAGTTCAACAGATTCTTCCGTTTTAGACTCACTTTGAATATCAGAGGAATTGTTAGAATCATCAATACAAAAAATGTCACATACAGATTTGATTGATTTTTTAATATTTTCTGATGTGGTATCATGAATAGGAGATTTTCCAGGCTCTTCTAGAGTCGGCGTTTGAACATTGTCACACATTTCAGGTTTTTCTTTATGAGTTGGAGCACTATTGCCTGTTGTATCATCTTCAAATTTGTTTCCATTGTGCTCATCATTTGGTGCATCAGTTTCTAGACCATTTTGATCATTATCATCACTCTCAGTATGTATCTGTACGTCAACTTCCACCATTTCAACATCATCAGTCTCCATAACCTCACATTCAGTTGTTGTAGCTGTAGATATTTCAACTGAACCATTTCTAAGTTTCTTAGGCTTGCTTTTAGTCTTTTTCTTAGAAGTTTTCTTCTGTAGCTTCTTTTTCCGAGCGTTGTCGACCAATTTGACGAAAGGGTTAACCGGTTTCTCCTCTTTTTGAGGCTTCTGACAATCCTTGCCCTCATCATCACTTATCACAACTAACTCGTCCGTCAAGTCATTTTCTTTGCTGATTTTACCAACCTTTGTGACTGGTTCCGCATCAGGAACGGAAAGCTTTCTCTTCCTGGTCTGAGCAGTTTCAGGCTTCGGAGAAATATCGCTGATCAGCTTGAATGGAAGTCGAGCCTGTTTCAGTTTCTTTTGTGTCGGTGTCACCGCTGCGTTTTCAGGCGTCTTGCTAGTCTTCATCGTAATATTGCAAAATAGCGTTAATAATAAGCATAAAACACTGAGTACCTACCTACTAAGATTTATATAGAGTTTACACGATTAAAAATAAATAAAAAAACATTTTCTCCACACGATGAACTTTTGACAGACGGTGGAAAACGCGCGGGAGTTTGGAACACGTTCAAAAACTATGATATTTTCTCTTAATATTCTTTATGGTGTAGGTAATAATTGTTAACAAAAAACAAATTACAAAGTGTAACATTATCAGTTTTAAGAATATCAATCATTATTTATTATTAGATATAATCACCAGTAGACTACTCATTTTTATAAAATAATATTTTTGGTTTCAAACAGTTAACCTTAGCTTTTGCACGTACCTATAAGTGACAGCAATACCTACGTTCCAATTTATGCATAATTCGTTAGGTACTTTAAATAAAAATTAATACACGCATCGATTCTGTGGTTTGCTAAATCTACAACTATACGAATTAAACGGCCCGTTCATTCTTACAAAATCTAGTAACTATATGACTGAATGTGATATTTTCATTTAGGGGTGTATTTCAATAAAACCACTTACGATTTGTCGGGTAAAAATTCCGAGTAAAGTTAGTGTTTTGGAATCGGTACAAGGGCACTCCAAAACTATTGAAATTCAGTAGTCAGAATTCTGTGGGGCATTCATTCATTGCCCGAAACGGCAGTGGTGTTAGAACCGGCACTATTTCAACTATCAGGCAATCAGGTACCCTTACTTAGGTATCCAAGGTTTAAATTTATGCGGCCGCGAAAGAATCGACGCCAAGTAATAAAAACACAAGTATTTTCTATATTTTATTGTTATTTGTAAAAACATTTGCGGTCATTCCACGGAGTTTTTTTTTAACCCACTGAACTTATGTAGGTACATATTATACAAAACCACTGACGTTGCTTTTACTAGTAGGTACGTACCTACCACATCCATTCATGAATGTGATCCAAACAACTTATAGGTAGCTAGATGGTTCGAATTTGCGCAAATATTCAGGTTCATGGTGCGTTTCCGACATTTGAAACCTTGAGGATCTGATGATGACCAGGAAAAAGTAAAGGGGCATCATGGTACCTTCGGCAGAAGTTTGTTAAATTTTTAATTTAGAGATATTTTAAATGGCGAATCTAGAGAAATTCTTTGAATTTTTTAGCGTTCCTTATCCAGTCGAAATAATTCACGTTGACAATTGTCCATGTTCCATTACCGCGTTAACAGCTGAAACATCAAACTTTTCAACAAAATCAATCACACCCAATGTAACGTGTACAGATGTCAACGTGAATAATTTCAACTGGTTATGGAACGCACTCCTAAATAGACGGACATTGAGCACAGAAAACTAAATATTACTACGTCTTGAGTCTTGAGTGACAGATTCTTAGAGTATTAAAGGACAGATTCGATGAAAGTCGGGAAGCCAGTGGTAGGAAAGTCCCAAAATAGGTCATAAAAGCGATTTTAAATGCGCCGTCTATAATAAAATTCTTGGCGAATATACTTAATATCCTAATATTTAATATAAATAACTCCCTCTATATTAAATGTACTCCTCTATGGTCAGAAATTGGATCCCTTTTCAATGTTTTTGGACAAACTTGTACACATTTATGTACATACCTAGGTTTAGGTCTGTGGTTTAGGTAGTCCGGGTAAAAGTCCGGCCAGCGAATATTTATGATAACACCTTGTTTATGTAGGTATTTCCATAGTTAGGTGGGTAGTTGGTTGGTGGACAGTGGTAATATATAACATTCATTGTGTATCTAATAAACTGTACTAAACTAATATAATAAGAACTTCTATTTTTTATGCGCCTACCTAAACATTTCTGCATAACCCCATGGTTAGCTGGTAGAAATTGCCGCAAGGCATTAAGCTCGCCTAATGTACACCTTTTTATTTTGTGCATTAAAGTGTAAATAAATAAATAATAAGTATATTAGTAAGAGTAGTAAGTAAGTTGGTACCTAGATAAAGTAAACCCTTCAGGATAATGGCCCTGGTAGGCTCAAACTTTTAAAAGTTACATTATTCAAACAGAGCAAGTGAACCCTAGGTAATGGGACTTTGCCAAAGTCTCTCCCTACTCTGTAAGTTTCTGAAGACCCTTAAATTGTATGTAAGTAACTTATTTAAACATAGGTAAGGCTTTAAACACGGGGTGTCCCCTAAAAGGAGACGCACAATCCTTTCGGTTGAACCGATACTGATACTACTTTACGTTTTGCTAGTAAACCCTTCCATTTTGCTAGTAAATTAATATATAGCAACATCAGTCAATCAATTCAATCAATAGGAACTATTAATTAGTAGTAGGTAGGTATTTACGTACCAGTTGTCTGACAATTGATCGGATGCCTAACCTGTAACTATGCGAATGTCAGATTAGGTCGTTCAGTGATCATGGTTGTTTTAACTCATACCTACGAGTAATATAAATATGTAATTATAGGATGTTAGACTGTTCGTTAGAACACTACTAAAAATATACTTTCCACAAAAAGAGTTCCGAATGCGGCAAAAGGGAATCGAAATAGTGACTTTGAGGGACAGTTTTGTTTTACCTCTTCATAATTAGTATGTTTGTAGTGGTAGATCCTAATGTGAAGGATCTCCTGGGGTGGTACCACCCTCTTATCTATTTCTGCCGTGAAGCAGAAATGCTTGCATCTCTGTGTTTCGGTTTGAAAGGTAAGAGAGCCAGCGTAATTTCCGGCACATGAGGCAATCCACCTTAGTTCTCAAGGTTAGCAGCGCATCAAAAACCCTTTAATATTAATACAAATACAAATATACTTTATTGCACACCCGGGACAAAAACAAAACATACAACATAAAGAGAGGTACAATCCAATGTGCAGAAGGCGGCCTTATCGCTTTAAGCGATATCTTCCAGGCAACCTTCAGGTGATGGAAAAATCATAAAAAATATAATATACGGGTGCAAAAGGCGTATGAAATAGATACTTCCCTCAAATAAATAAATAAAAATATTTTTTATTAATATAGTGAGGTGAGATGTCTATGGGCGACGGTGACCATTTAACATCAGGTGGCCCGTTTGCACGTCTGCTCTCCTTATTTAATAAAAATAAATAAAAAAATTAGCTCAGATTGAATACTCAAACAATCCTAAATCTTGTGACCATTCTGAATCGGAGTTAGCAGTAAACATTAGATACCGAAATACTTACGATGACACAGTAAATTATCATGACATCACAAACTGAGCAGTCACGTATTCCTCGTCCCCAGGGCGTTGTATGGACGTACTCAGGAGTCTTACGCAGAAGGCAGGTGACCGCCTTCTTAATTGGAATTCCCCATGCAATATTATATTCTATGACCATACTTAATTTTGTGCTTTGGACTGATTTTGTATAGACAATACTAAGTTTTGCGTAGGTATTTCGAAAAGTTGAACTTTAGAGTCTACCACGCTATACCGACAGACAAAATTCTGGGTGCTTCCTCGTGGTCCCCCTAGTTTGTCCCACCGGTGGGTCCACGAGGAATTTCTTTTCCTCGTGGTCCCCCTATCCCCCTAGTTTGTCCCACCGGTGGGTCCACGAGGTGCACCACCCGATATTTTTGTGCAAAATGTGTGACGACGAGGGCGATTATCGTGTTGTTGATAGAAAACGTGGTAAAATTTTGTTCCACGGGGGGTTTCAATATTATAGGCATAAAGTGTATGCAAACAAGTCAGTCGTTCGGTGGAATAATAAGACGACGATTAAATCTCACTATTCATACTAGGAGAGTAATTATTGGTCGTAATAATGGGAACAGTGGGACCACGGTGCATCAAATTACGGTATTCTTTATGGTCCCACTGCTTAGGGGGACCACGAGGAAAAGAAATTCCTCGTGGACCCACCGGTGGGACAAACTAGGGGGATAGGGGGACCACGAGGAAAAGAAATTCCTCGTGGACCCACCGGTGGGACAAACTAGGGGGACCACGAGGAAGCACCCAAAATTCTGACGTTCACCAGACCGACATATCGTTTGATTATAAGGGCTGTTAGTTTAGTCCCGGGGCACAAATTTTGGATCATAAAGGAAAACGGCGGATCCACACACGACACGGGTCAAGAAGATCACTACCGGTCGTATCCTCGATAGATATTTTTTCTGGTTAGGTACGACATTGGTTCCATCCTACCTTCTCTGTAGTTGCTATAGGTACCTACCCCGTTTTAGACATACCAGTAAGTAACAACCGTTTACTGGAAATTCATTTCAACCCACAACTCTATTTATTTTACCGATGTAACGAACGTTGCATCGAAACAGAATCAAGAGTTTTCAGTACACTGAAGAGTTATGGCTCCTATTACCTGCGGAGGTTCTGAGATAAAAGTAGGTATTTTGTCGTAGTTCCTGCCCCTATTCGAAAAGCCTGGGTACGCCCATGTATTTTATTGTGCCATAATACATTGTGCCATCAATTCGACGACACGGCATGGCGTAGCGGTTGTAATATTGTTAATTACTGCGTACTAATTAATTGGTCTACTTTTTGACTCCCTGCGTGTGTGTAGGTATAACCTTTATTATCCTAGTAGGTATTATAGGAACAGTAACTGACATGATGAATGTATGATAGAACCATTAAGCTTCAATGGCTAGGACGTAAAACTGCATCGCAAAAATCGACTTTAGATCAAACATTCCTCTGGACCATTGTGGTGGACCAGGTACAACCAGTTGAAATGGAGAACATAGTTAATGTAGAGACGTTCCACGTCAAAAAGGTTCGATAACAAACATCAGAAGTACAGAAAATCTGTTCGGAACTCCAAATGTTCAATGAAAGTGTTAGAACATATCGGAATCTCCATCAGCTCTTGGCTCTTTGCAATGCTAATAGGCAGCCCTCTATTCTGCCGCTGTTTACACCTATCGACGTTAACATGTCGGTCAATCGAATTCACCTCATACATAAGTCGGCCATCATTGTCGTGAATATATATTTCTCATACATTTTTTCAACAAAAGGTGTCGCGTTTTGATATCTTTATTTATATTTGGTTGTTTACTGATACTTTTTCTTCCTTTCCTCCTTAATTAGTACAAGGGAAGAACGTTTTTTTTAATTATGTTAGATTTACTTACTATATACGTAAGTACCTTACCTTTCTTATGAATGACGTTCCTTCCTACAATTTGTGTAGGTAGGTAGGCAACTAATTGCAAAACCTAAAAATATTACAAACAAAAATAGTTTCAATGGTAGTCCAAACTAAATGTGATATATCATAGTTTTTGTAGCAAGTCGAGTGACTTTGGGGTATTAGAGCTAAGAAGTCCATCCATCGGTCACTCCGTTTGTGATTTACGAGTATTAAGAGTAATCTACAAGGCGGAGTGCACGGTAAAGAGTCCATCGGCGCATGATCGAGCGTCGCCCGGCCGTCCGTCAGTTCAGTACCTCCGCCGCTTTTACCGCCGGCACTCGCCGTACAGCCGTCTCCCGAGCGTCTCCCTAGACCCCAGTAATGACTGAACACGCCCCCCGGACCACGCGACCGTGTCCCCAAAACAAGTGAAGGGTGAAACCTCCCCCAGGCTAAAACGATGGCAGAACGCACAACAGTTATAACCGAACATTTATAGTGGTTACTATTTATTAGCAGTTTGTGAAACGGACGGTTTAATCGCAAGAGTGATTTAACGCACCTGTTAAAACTGAGCAGTATATAGGCACAGATAAAAGTCAAAATGAGACAAGACAGCGATGCCTCAGCATTAGCTGAGAGAATAGAAGCTTTCAAAAGCGACCCGGAGAAACTAAGGGAAGCCACCGAATTTGTAGACCAACTCATTCAGCATGCAAAGAAAGAAGCAGAGCTTAAACAAAAAGAGAAAGAAAGAATTAAATTCGTAAGTATCAATGTATATTACACGTAAGGAAAAGAAATAGAAGGAATTGATAGGGCGGTAAGTGTTAAAGTGGCCTAGTAGCTGCTATAGATTGCAAAATTCGGCTTCTTCAAATAGCAACGCTGTTCCATAAAGAGTCTTCAAAATTCGTAAAGCAATCGATTAGTCTAAATGCTATGCATGCTCATCATCACTCTTTAAAACATAGACACAAATTCTTCATTCATACGCATTTTCGATAGCTTTTAGTGATATCAAAATCGATACAAACGCTACAACATATATCTTTTACGTGGAAATTATTTGGGTAATGTTTAAACAAAAATGTCATTATAAATCAAAATGATATTCAGCAGATAGGTACAGTTACAATAACAAATACATTCTTGTATAAACATAGGAATACTCAAACTCCGAACAAATTTTGGGTGATAGGTTGGGTGATACTTGATTATTACTATCGCATATCGAGGCTTTGGTGAGGGTATATTGATGTTTAAAAGATTAAAAAGAACAATGGGCTTTCGGTTATCTGATAAAGAATTGATGGGAAGAATATGCAAATAGCTGTTTGATCGATTTACATTTTAGCGTCTCTGATAAGCAAGTCGATAAATATTTTAATTTCAACGCTTGGTTGGTCAGATTGGCAAAGTACCTACCAATGTTCTCGAAAGTATTCGGAAGCTGACTTATTGTTGTAAACACAGGTATAAGTTTGATTTTATTGTAGGTAGGTTAACTTATCACTTCTCAAAGGACCTACACACCTATTTCTATAAGTATGTATGTAAATGATTTCTTGCTTTATTTTTGAAGCTAAATCCTATTAGAATGCTGTCACAAAGTCACCAAATAATTATACATACTAAACGAGAATCAATAATTGGTAGAGTGTTTCCTGAGAACTAAGTATTCGTAAGTAAATACTTACCTACCTATAAAACCATTAGTACTAATAATTGTAGTGTTTCATAAAAGTAAATAGGATACCTATCTATAAACTGTTCTACAATATTTCCCACAACTTTTTCTGATGCAATGGCGTGTCTTGAAGCAATTTTCTTACACGATTTTAATCATCTCACAGCGCACTGCCTAGAAAACCTTGGTTTTTATACTTTTATCGCTGCTTTTATGAAAGAGTAGAAGTAATGTAACGATAGTTTCAATAAGTCATCTTTTCATCTAAAACTACTACGAACTTCATAGATTTCATTACTATTTATTTTTGTGATTATGAATTGCAAGCTTCTGCACAATTGATTGAACAAAATAGTTTTCACAAATGCGTATTTTTGTATTAACAAGTATATTTCCTTGGTTGTTTCAGGACTCACAAGACCCAAGTGCGGGTAAGTATGAGGGTATGTACGAGTACACACCTTTTCCCCAGTGTTTAAGTCAAAAGGAAATTGTTACTTATTTACTTATTAATTGTTACTTATTTTCTTGTTCATGTTTTCGTAAAATATTTACTTACACGAAATATACAAATGGTGGGTCTCATTCAGCTAAGCGACTGGATGCATCCTTTCATTATTACACTTGTGTGACTCAGTGTTATTTAGAATCTAAATAATTTATAACTACGTACTTATTTATATAGCGAAATTCGCGAATCATTATTTCCTTCTATCCTCGGTATAAAAAATAATAATTTTAATTTGTCGAACTTTATAATTGGCTGTTTATGTTTAAGATATATGTGTAGTTTTAAGTAGAAAGCTGTTAAGTTCGCTAAAATAAATAAAATAAAAAATAAAAATTATTTACTCGTACAAAACAAAGCTTTTTGGTTTTAGAAATATCTGCTTTTATATTAGTTTTTGTCGTATTGTTATGGAAAAAGTTTTCCCATTTTAAGTTACATGCGTTGGTTAGAATTGAATACACGTTGAGCACAAATAAGTCTTGTAACTTTGTTGTGTTATTTTGAAAGAAAGAAAGGAAAAACATTCATTTGACATTGGAAAATACACAAAATATAAATAACAGGTAACACGGCGGTAACAATATACAACTATCTTCTTGGACTAATATCAACAAATAGTCTAGTCTAGGCATTGATTAAGTATACCAATTTTAACATAAGTAAGTACCTCTAACTATACGAGTACATACCTACCTACGCAAGCGAGAATGGTATGCAACCTACTGCAAAGCGGAAACTGTTCATCTCCGGTACAGACGACAATAATTGTTTCCTACATTGTCCGTCTACTAAATACCTAGACTTGGCACTAACTATATCTCTAACTTATATACCAATTGTATAGAGAAATATATTTTTTTATTTACTACCTGGTCTGGTGACGATGAGGTCGAAGATTAAGCACACGATTGTGGGCTCAGTAAGTACTGGCTCTTCTATAAACATTGCCGAAACACATAAACGCTGAAGCAAATATATTTGACGACAGAAACAAAGAAGTGTTGTCGTTGGGTTGTTGTCCTACCACCAGCAAGTTACTTGGTTTATTCACGCTTGCTCGACCATTGTTGCTAGGGATATATTCTAATCCGTCCCATATACGGAAAAAGAATCCTTTTCCACAACAACATCAAAATTATTTTCGTTTGTTAGGACTTTCACTTTCGACCAAAATGTATACTGACTGACCACAGAAATCGGACTACTAGCGCCCCTCTTGATACTGACGTAACTTATAACCAATTTCTTTGCCGACCTTACCTTTTTCCTTTACGTAGATGTGATTCACAAAAGGCGTGAGGCGTTAGAAAAATAACGCCATAACTTTCTACTTACGTATTTTATTCAATGGGCAAATATTTAATTTTTATTGAATCAGACTGACTGAACCTTTCTGCAAAATATTTGCTTTGCTTGCCTCCTTCATCCATGCCTCAGGATGCTAGGTCGTCGGTATGTACCTATGCCACCCTATACTATTCTTACTTAAGACTTATAGATAGAGTAGGTACTCGTATAGGCAGTCGTAGATGGCTATTACAATAATCTAGAGTACTACCAATTAAATACTAAAACCTTTCTCGAGACTACAGTTTACGATCGTAGGATACATACCTACGGTTTCCTCAGACAAGTCCACTTTTATTTATGAATCAAGCGATTAATACCTCTTACTTTCGTAAAGGCTTTTATAACATATTTGCTCGTAAAGTGGCTGTAATTACACCAATTTCAATATCGTAATGTATCTCATTACGCACTTGTGCGTTATAGTAATGTGAAACGCACGAGTTTTTTTAAATAAAGTAACATGTACGGTTTTTTAAGATGCTCCGTCTAAAAATGAACGATACTTTTTAAAATCTTAGCAAAGAGTTTTTATGTTAAAAAAGTGGTCAATATTTTATGAATAAAATTAACTTTGGGAGATAAAATATAATAAATAAAGATTTAATTCTTTAATTTAATTAATTTTGACAATAAATTACAACCATTTATCTGTAACAAAAACACAAAAATATTAATTTACTTTATTAGTAATACTGGCTGTTTTTGTACCTTTACCTAAAAAAAGTTGATGCGCGCGCATCGCTAATTTGTGGACAAGTAAAATTATTCCGCGCGCTTTTTCTTTTCGCTGTATTGTTTTTATTTGAAAATGTCGTCAAGTAGTGATGAATTTATTAATTTGACACCGCCACAAGTCTTAAACGCAGCGAAAAAGGCTACTCTAAGCCTCTTGCCTGAAAAATCGACCGATAGATACTTACAAGCGTATCAAAATTTCATCATATGGAAAACAAGCAAAGATGCAAATTCATTTTCAGAAAATGTGTTTTTAGCATATTTCATGGAACTTTCTCAAAAATATAAGTCAAGCTCATTGTGGTGCTACTATTCAATGCTAAAAAGCAACTGGCAACGTAACAATCACTTTTAAAAATTGTTCAAATTTCTATAACTGCTTTAACAAGTAATTAAAGATTTATTCGTTTAAGAAAGTCAAAGTTTTATTTATTTCCTCGTAAATATGTTATAAAACGTCGTATGACATACGTGCGCTTTGAAAATTACAGCCTCTGCTTCCTTATAGCCCTCGCCTACGGCTCGGGCTAGCAATATCGCCTCGGCTGTAATTTTCAACTTACCGCACTTATATCATAATGTACTATTACGAGCCTCTTGCGGTGTTTTATGCGATCCCCAGGAATAGCGGTTAATGCTGTAATAACAATAGGGCTTCAGGGTTTCAGGTATCGTTTTATGTCTTAGGAGCGGCACTTACTTTCACCATAAGCACCCGTAAGCCTTCGCAAGCTTGTAAAAGATGAAATCTAATTTGTCAATGTATGCGTAGGTATATACGGTAACAAACAGCCTTATTAGGTAGGTACTATTTTTATTCTGTTCCTAATCATGGATCACCTAGTCAGTTTCATATAACATTTTACTCATTTAAATTAATATAGTCAATTACACACAGGTCTCATAACGAAGTCGTACAGATGCACAGACGTAACCACATTGACTAAATTATAATTAAAAGCGTCAAAGGGAGTCGGAACAAACCTCCAAGGCTTCAAACATGTTTAATTTCCTCGGCACACCGTCTTTGTCTGGGTCGTATCCAGGGTCACTAGTGCCCACATTTCGATATTGTCTCTCGGAGGCGGAGTAACGGGAAGAAGACTGTTACTCCGCCGCAGAATTTGGCGCTAGTAAAATATGTCTCCAAGATTCTCTGTCCGTTATTCCGCCGGAGAATTTGATGCTAGTAAAATATACTTACTATATTTAGACAAGGGATTCTTACCACGGTTTGGAGCTCCCGATATTTCGGCACAGTAAACAACCCCAAACCGTGGTAAAAATCCCGTGTTTAGAGAAAAGGTCATTTTATTTATTTAACTATATTATTGCCAAGATTATCTGTTTTGTGCCAGGAGGCAAAGTTCAGCCCACAATTATTTTCTGATCTCTGCGCCTAACTTATCTTGGGTGAGCATATCATCGGAACTTCTCGTGCCATCAACAGGATTCCACCGTTGACCTCTATGTACCGGTTGTATATACTGGCCTATTGAAGAGAAGCTATCCACTCGACAGTGAATTTCCTGAGAACTGTTTTTGGGAAAGACTGAAGAAGACGGGAGAAGTTTGTACCGACGTCCTATATGCTCGAGAATTAAAATCGCTTCTCTGATTGTGCCTCCAGGGCCCCACGGTTTGCGCCCCTGGCGCGTGGTTCCGTTTGCCAGGTGTTAGCTCCGGTCTTTGTAGCAATCTTGGGGATATTACGTTCCACAAAACATCTCTTTAAGTTGTCTTTTACTCACTGTTATTATTTAAAACGCAGGGTGTTGCTTTCATAACATCATGCTTCCCTAATATAGTAAAGCATGCATCAGGCCTTTCTGGGGGATTTGTATAAGTACTTACCGATAGCATAGAATCCTAAGTCCTCACTAGGACAAAAGAACTTATTTGAAGTTATGAAACGTTATATCTGAGTACGTACTTATGTGATTAATTACTTTGATAGGCCACCTTACCCCTAGATCAGATCCTGAAGCAATTTGTAAAACCCTGTGGATTGGATGGAACAGAAGAATACAACGTGTTATTTTAAATGACAATAGGTACACTTTTGTTATTTTATACTCCTGTCTGCATTTTATCAGCAAATAAACAAAACAATTCCACAAAGCGTCAACGTTAACATTGTTCGAACTGAATAGAAAATTAATGCGTCGTTGCTTCGTTTGAATACGAGTAGGTACCTACCTAGTGCTGAAACGTAACGTAAATCAACTTATATTGATGAGGTTAAAAATAACTATAACCATTACTGCAAATTACAGGACAGGGCGCTTTGTCATGGCCTCCCATTACGATGATTGTCGTGTTATGTATCGTTTTGTATAAATATATATAGAATTATGTTAGTACCTATACCTATAGAATCTGTAAGGAAAACACTGCTGGAGTTCCCAAGAACCTGCAAAATTTGATGTATTTCCGTTGAGATTGAAGGGAGTTTGGCAAGAAAGAAGTATTAAAAACATAACCCTGTTTTTGCTGTCGCGCAGTCCTGTAAAAACAGACAGACAGAGATGATCTCATAAAAGAGGATAGCTAAATAAGGTCTTATAGTTAGGAGTAGAAAAGAGGGGTTGGAAATATTCCAGATTTCAGACAGAAGTCCATAGTTTGGGAGTCTTCAATGCCTGATTTTCCATATACCTAGGCTTAATATTAATAGGTTACTTGGGCGTAGATTTCAGGAAGCCCGGAAACTGTGGCGATGAGCCAAGACAAACAAAAATAAATATGAATTTTGAATTGTTGAGCGTCCGACATTATACCAATATCCTTCTTAAAAGGCCGAGGGATGCTCCTGGCTTCACCCTACTCGGAGCTCGGCCTTCTGCCTTTGAATGTGGGACAGGTCGCCAAAATCATATTAGCCCAGGTAAGCCTAAATATGGTCCTATATAGGACTCATTTTCTGACAGTACGACCTCATACGTATAGGTATGAATTGAAATACCAGAAACCAATATCTGGTTTACCAGAAACAAAAACAAACCAGAAACAAAAACAAACTTGCAGTCCCACGCTAAGTCTTAGTAAAGTAAACTCATCATTTATAGGTCACTGTGTACGATTTTATAATAAGATACCTGATACTGTAATAAATATGAAAGAGAAAAAAATTAAGACCCCACATAAGTCGGAAAAAGGGTTATTACAAAATAAACGACTACTTTAAAGATAAAGAGGTTTGGTCCTAAATTCAGCTCCAGCTCTGCACATTGTGTATATGATTGTATTCATAATTATTATAAGATATATATTTATTTCAAAAGATGTGTTGCTGAAAGTTTGTTGCGCCGTTTCTTTCCTTTCAGCTATAGCACCCTACGAAGCGGCGGTAGAATAAAAAAATTACGTTGTAAAAATGTAGGTACTTTCAATAAAAAAGTTTTTTTATATTTTTTTTATTGAAGTAGGTGTAGGTAGGTAGATAACAAGAAACGTCGTGTGCAGTCGGTTGTTATCACAAAAGTATTTCATGTATGCAAATGATGCTGTAAACGTGACATTCGGAATAATGGCCGTCGCTAAATGCTCTGTCCTCTGCAATAATGGACTGTCCATGGATTATCATACGAAATGATCCACTGAATACAGCAGTTTGTACTCGTGTAGGTACCTTCATATTATTTAGTTCAATTTTTTTAATCAGTTGCTCATGTCTCTTACTCTACCTTGTAAAATGTGTAGAACCTACCTACAGTCTGGCCAAAAAGAGTAGAAATTAAATACTCGTAATGGCAACTTTCCATACATTGATGTCAAATCACAATGACATTTCCATACTATTTTTGTTTCTCAGTGGAACCCTGTCGCAAAACGCTATTGATAAGATTTCTTGACAAAATTTATTTCGTATTGAATTTGTCAAATACCTAAGTTACAGTAACAAAGTAAATAATAGTACTTTTTAATGTAATAATAAGTCAACATACCTACTACAATTACAAGAATCAATCTCATATATTTAAGGAAATACGAGTATCATAGTTTTTTTAAGTTACCCGTTATTTTTGCTTCCCAGTTTAGTTAAAGCTTAGAGTATTAATATATAGTTATTAATTCAAAAAAATCGTTGGACACTAATTGAATCAAATCGCAAAATTGAATCGTAACCGCAATCGACCAAAAAGTGTAGATAACAGATCTACATATTCTGAGGCACTATTATTGTCATGTCCACAGAAATCTGACTAGTAGTGCTCTATAGGGTGAATTTCAAAATCTTTGGTTGTTTTCAGAATCATCTTACCACAGATAAGCTAAAACTTTAGAATACTTAAATGGCAGGTACTTAACGTGGAAATTGTATTTCATTTGATTATTTCTTTTTTGAGCTTCGTAACTATACCTACATGAGTAATTTCAGCAGCCCGACTGATATGCTGGCTTTCGAGTAATAATCTGATTAATTGCTTTGTTTGCTGCAGCTTAAACGTCAAGAAAGTCTATTTATATATATTTGTAATTTTCTATGTATTGTATTGTAGCAAAAACAAAATAATAATTTAATTTTTTTCATTTTCATAATAATACGAGAAGGTTCTAAGTAGCTAGATAAACGGCAAGTCAACTAAGGTTTACACACAACAACATTACACTTGAGTGAAATTTAAAGGACGGACGACTTTGTTCAGCAGACAAGCAGGGCACACATTGTGCGCTAAGCAAAGATAGTTATCTCGTTTATGTATGCGAAACCTCGTGAGTGTATGTAAATGATAAACGCGACCGACAATGTGGCACATAACAAATACATACGTCATCAATGTAAAACCTGACCAGAATTTGTGTTCATAGCGATCTCCATAACACAGAACAGCTATATACTTACCTCATTATAACGCCTTTACATTTATATTTTATTTACACGGACTGAACCCTTAGAAATCTATTTTTCGGTTTTCTAGACTTCTATGGTTTCGGTCCGCTTCTGTTTCAAAATCGCTGTAGTGTGTCAAAGGCGAAAGCCCGGTCGGGGCTTAGATATATTTAGTATCTACACTATTGAGTGCCATTGGGCCAAATTAGTACCTATACTTATCTAGGAACATAACTAGCTTCCTACTTTGCCCTGTTTCACACGGTTTTTTTTCCATGGGTACTCGCCTTTTTCTTGGAGTACCTAGGTAAATGTAGCCTATAACCTACACGGTAATCTACTTTACAAATAACAGTAAACCACATCCAATTCGTGAGTATACACTCAACGGGATACCAATGTCCTATGGGAACAGAAAATCAATCCATATTGACATAATTCAGAATTTGTCTGAAGGTTAATCGCGGAAGCTTATTTTTCAAAATTGCTAAAGGAACAAGAATTCCAAATTATGTCAATTTCGATAGAAAAAAAAATATAACTAATTGCTTGTGACATTTCATTTTCTGTTTCCATAGAATATGGTATCCCGCAGAGTGTACTCACGGGCGTACCGTGAGAGATGCAGTGGGCCCAGCCCCCCTTGACCTGGACTGTAATCCCTGGGCCCATACATTTAGCTGATTAATTATTATATTTACCAACAGGAAAGTCCTGATTTGCCATTTGCCCCCCTTAGGTCAAAAGCTGGGTACGCCCACGTGTAGACTCACATCCAAATTGGTTTAGCGGTTCTCGAGTTAATAGCGAACATAGTTGTTATTATTTGCGCAATTAGGTACATTAAGAATGTAAAGCAAATAAAGCGTTCGTAATGTTGGAACTTGGAACGTCTGACGATTGCCAAAATCGATATTTATTCCATACCATACCACCCCGTAGTCCGCAGTTCGTACCCCTCGGCTAAGGAATTAAGATTCCATCACATTTTATGATTCGTACGTTTTGTGACTGACTAGAATATGGAGCAAATAATACCTTGGCGAAAATGAGGTTCATTTTATAGGGTTCCGTAATCATCTAGGAACCCCTATATAGTTTCATCATGTCTGTTTGTCTGTCCGCCCGTCCGTATATGTCACAGACTGTTTGAGAAGAGAACAATGGACTCAAGTGGACAAAACAGTGCCCTAAGACTAGGGACAATGAAGCGATTCGAAGGATCTTTTTTATCGTTAATAAGACAAAAAATAATTGAGTACTAATTAATTTTAATTATACGTAGACATCGACATGAACATTCCTGTTTTACATCAAATACTTACAAGGGAAAAGTATTTTGTTTGATTAAACATCCGTCTATGTACCGGGCAGGTACTATAGAACATAAGCTGAGTAAGCTTTTTGGAATTTTAAGTTTAAAGATAAATAGATATAGATTTAAACGTTAAACAGCGTCATTCTACTGAAATAAAGTACAATCGATATTTCGCCCTACGATAAGAATGTGTTCAGGACGGCGATTCTCGTAGTGGAATGCCGAATTCGACATTAGTCCTATCTCATTCGCTCACATTACATGTGTGAGCGTGACAAGACGTTCGTAGCGCTCGACTTTTGTATGTCGAACGCTGCGAGAATCGCCTTTCTGAGTCAATATTTAAAGATATAATATCCAAATAAATATCCCGTTGAATCCCGTCTAAATTCATTACTGTACCTCCTATTTCACTCACTATAATGATAGGCAACCCTTATCCATCAAAGGAAACTTGAAGTGAAATATCCGTCGATCATGAAACTCGTGATTGAGCTTGAAACTGAAAACTTTTTCCCTTCTTTGAAGCATTTGCTTGACATTCCTCACAAGTTAATTTAAAGTCTTCCAAGAAAATTCCTTTATAGTAAGTAACAACTTAAACTAAGTAATCTATTTATTAAAAAGACTTGTAAAACTTATCAAATCATTGGTTCTGAAATTCTGAAAAATCATAGGTAGATATTTAAATAAGTAGCTAACATTGATGCTTAGGTAAGGTATTTTTACTCTGCATAAATGATTATTCTTAATAAATGCTAAAAGCTTTTAACAAGATTTTCCTTTTACCCTAAAAACGAAAGCTTTATTTTTTCCTGGAATAAAGCTCAACAAAGACGGGATAAAAGGTCGGGGTTGCTGAGGGTAGTCGATGTCGTGAGTCACCTTGAAATTGTCGATACGCAGCTTTTCCATGATCTGATCGCCTCTTTATGGAAACCCTTTTTTTCCACGAATATTACGTAGGTACCTAACTAGATACCCCTACTATTTATTTTTATTTCACGACGATCAATAGTAAAACTAGGGTGTGTCGGTCGTTTCAAAAAACAGATTTCAATGCAGCCATATTTTGACACAAATCGAAATTTAAAAAACTTGTTTAGTTTAACTTATAGCCATGTCAATTATCTGTGAGTTATGTATGGATAAATGAAACGCATAAAAGAGGCAAGACCACCATTTGTATATGTCATGCGCAATTCTTTACATATTATAGAGTGATTTTAAATAGCCGTATAACCAGTCTCATTGGAGTAAGCGTAGAGTTTTACTCAGTTCCGTCTAGATGCACCAGGTACCCTATGAGATAACCAATTTCTGATCCAGGTAACATAAAAAGGCGGCTGGGCCGGGCGCGGGGCTTCGTACTGCGCATGTTCGACGCCCTCTGCAACTGCACGCAAACGGCAGCGGCCGCCGCCCGCACCACAGCTCGCAACAATCCTTTCACTAAGCGCTAACCCGATCACAACTCACCTGCGTTTGTTCGAGACTAGAACGAGAATACATGGTAGGGGCTTAAGGTCGTTCGAAGTTCGACCTTTTTTAACAAAATGTTTTTGACGAAAAATTGAACGTTGCGACGATCTGTTGAAGAAAATGATTAATTATTTTCTGTTGTTATTCGAGTCAATATCGAACCAAAACAATGTAATTTCGTAGATATTCAACCAAAGTATTTGTGTAAGTACCTAGTTAATTACGACTTATTTTTTTGTGATTAGTTTTTTTGGATAGGATAATGTTTACATATCTTGAGTGGTTAGGTAAATAGAACAGCGAAATGAGGGTTTGAAAAAAAACATGTCAATATCATTCAAGTGTTATGAGTGAGTAGTAAGTATCAATATGTGTTGTCACTACGCACATACATCTAGTAATCATAACATAAATACCTAAAAGTAATCAAGAGAGAAAAAATTAAAAGTAAATGATTACATTAATCCATCCCAGTACTTATTTCATGTAGGTAATCGGAGAATCTCAAAGCGCAGCGCAAAAATTAAGAGAACACTAGGTACTTTCGCTTTGAGCATTTAAAATATGTTCGACCCAGAGATTCCGATGGCTTTACATTTACAAATCCTATAAAATAAACAACTGTAATCTTTACTCCATTTTTTAATAAATAAGTAGTACGTGTTTGTAAAAGTTTAAGTTACCGTAACCAAGGGTTAAATGTTACTTAATGTTTTCCCAATTATATAGGATTTATTCCGGATTTAATATAATACCTACATCAATGTTTAGGATTGGTCCCAAAAAATCCTCCCGAATTCAACTTTGCGGATACGTCCGAAGTGTGTACCTGTGTACCTATATGTTAAGATGTCCAAATTGTTCAAGTCCACTTACGTAGATCAGTGCAAGGACCAAACTACTATAGGTTTTGCGAAGTCAGTTCCCGACTTCAATCCTTGACAAGTCTTTGATGTCCGCACCATCAAATAAAGCGATAAGTAAGTACGAATTAGCCCTTTTGATAATAAGCTATTTAGCGAATTGACCATTTATCGAACTAATCTTTTTAAGAATTGCCCGTTTTAAAACATGTAGCCCAAGGATTTTGAAATTCACCACTAGGCCGCTAGTAGTCCGATTCTGTGGTGTACCTACCCATTTCGCGGATTAGGCATTTGTCGACCAGACCTTAAACACCAGCACTGAATTTAGTAAATGACTCCCTGACCGTTTGAACCGTGTATGTTTGGGAAATAAACTGTAACCTGACTATTTCTGTATGTAACCTTCGTGTCTTCCCTAGAATAGTCTCCCCGAAACGGTGTAACACGGTGTTTTGTGATCGGTGTGATGACGCTTATAGCAAGTAAGATAGTATTATTATAGCAATATGTAGTAGTTTCTTCTATCTGAATGTATGTACAAGACAAACAAGGGAAAATGGTTCCAACTTAGCCGATTAGGAGCCCGAAAATCTTTTTCACACTCTATGCATTTTTGAAATTGTATTTATACAACATATTAGGAAAGCTTCTTTTTATACGTCTGTTTTCGACATCTTTTATTGTAAAACTTATTAATTATTGAAACTTTGTTTTAACAAGTTAATTAACGCTTTTTGAGTAATTTTATGCAACACTGACACAATGAAGTATATTTTGCAATAGAACAAGCTCAAATCATTATATGTTTCGTATATTTTATACACTATTCTAACAAGATTCTAACTATTAATTAATATGACAGTATTAAGTCAATATTTATAGTTTAGGGTACCTACACACAGTAAATGTATTCAATCGAGAATTTAAATAAGTTACGTAAACGTCGAATAGAAATATGTAGCTTTGTGTAGTAATTTTGTAGTATTAAAATAATTGTGTAAAATAAAAAACTAAATTAATACCTAAATATTGGAGCTTGAAAATAATAAAATAAAATATGTGTCTTATACGAATATAATGGGAAAATAAACTCGGAAACTCTATTTTTCGATGTAAAAAAAGGACCCTGCGACAAAAATATTGTTATTAACTATTCTCGATGTACCTACCTAATGTATCTAAAATCTGTGTTTTATAAAACCTTGAATGTTCAATGTGATATCCTGCCTATAAACCTTGACCTCCAGTGTGATTCTACTTAAATATTCTTCAGAAATAAAAAATCATTTTGTAAACAATTTTTTTTTTACTATTCTTGAATAAAACTAGATTTCATGAAGTAGACAGACGAAGATAAGTAGTTTAAACAAGTGGGTAGTACATTAAATACAATAATATATTTTGATATAATTAGATTAGTTTCAAATTTTTTAAACTTCATTTACGCCAAAAAAAACCGATTCCTTGTCTGTAATGTAACCCTTTTTCTGTAACCTTTGTTTTTAATCGATTACATTGTTGTTTGCAATGTAACGATGTCTATAGGCAGATAATAATTTCTGACACGTTGTTTGAATGGTGTTACACAATGTAAAACATTGCTCAAATTAATCGTTCGTGTAATACTGGATACATTTGTGGCGCCCTTTTAATCAATCAATTTTCCCTTGCGCAATATACATGAAATATAGCTTCCTATCTTTCCGAATGGAATAACAAGGAATTCCGCGTTGCTTTTAGGCTGTCAAAAATGTCACGGTATAGAATATAGGTAAGATCCAATCTTTTCCATTTAGGTCTGTCAGTCCATTAGGTTTTGTTTACAGACCAAAATATTAGGTACAGGCAAGGAGACAGGGAAAACTTACAGCTAACAAAATGTGTTTTTTTACACTAGTAACTTCCAGGTTATCTGGTCAAGACTGAACCCATCTACAGTACCTACCTACATTATTTTAGGGTCTTCGGTTCCTACGGTAAGCCGCATAATTCTTTGACTGTCTATCTTATCTTATCTTATGATAGGGGGCCGGGAATAACCCAGCGGTACTTCGACCCTTGAGGATCGTTTGTGCCTACCCCATTTTACACACTGGTCATCTCAGTGTGCAGGTTTCCTTACGATGTTTTCCTTTACCGTTAGAGCAGTCGGTAAATGTACGTAAATCTTCGAAAAATACGAAAAACTCATTGGTACATGGCACTGCACGGTTTCGAACCCGGATCTCCCTCATGGGAGTCCATTGTCCTAGCCACTGTGCCACCGACGCTCTTTTTGACAGTCTAAAACAGCATAAAGTAGCAATAGGTAATTGTAATTCGTCGGTAATATCTTCAAATTACGTCCAAGTCCTTAATATCCAAGTTATGAAATGTCCCAGTCGTGATATGTCCCGAAATGTTTCCATTGCGAAAAGGGATATTTTTTCCGATCTTGACATTTTCCAATCTGAACAAATTGGACATTTTACGTCTTTGACACTATCCGACGCATCTCATCATTTCTCATCGGCCTATATTAAAATCTTTGAGTCTTATAAATATATATTTTATAACTTGATAACTTTTTGCTTTGAGTGACCTACTACCGCTAATAAAATTTGCAGTGTTCCTGAAATTTCTCGGTCAGGTTGGCAGGCGCGAATGGGGTAAATAGGTCACCTCGTCGAAGCTTTGCTAAGCTCTCTTTAATTGGGTGGCTTTATCTTGTCTACTAAACATGTCTACATATGTAAAACTGTCCTAGTTTCTCTGAAATACCTACATGTCAAGGGATTTTCTCAACAAAATAGATATTAAACATTATGTATACAGTGTGGAAACGTTAAGTGTGTCCAGCCCATTATTTCTTTAATTTAAAAGACGTTTCAAATCTTTAAACTGATACAGAATCTGCGTCGTTTAATGCAGATAATGACATAAAAAAACATTAAAACTATTAACGCCATGTGTTCAGAATTTATAGTTTTGCGGCTATATCTGCAATAAACGACGCAGATTCTATATCAGTTTAAAGATTTGCAATATTTTCTAAATTAACGAAATAATGGGCTCGACACAGTTCACGTTTCCATCTTGTATAAAATATCTGGAAGTACATACAAAAATCATTTTCGACTTCCATACAAAATATCTATGATTGTGAGTTAAGTAGTATAGGTATGACTGATTTTTATGAAAAGTCAAATAATATTGGCAAATTGAAAAAAAAAAAGAAATCCTGAAAAATTATTGTCCTGAAGGATCATAAATTTAATTTCCAATAGTAGAAAAATAATTGTTCTAAGTACTCACAGGTAAAAGTTAGTAATGTAGGAACTAGGAATGTTACGTCAACGTTACCTACATTGATGTTAACTACTCATTGTTAAACGTATTCCGTTCGTCATTCATTGTTCTTCTCAAAACATAAAACTAAACTCAGTATTCACCTTATGTACCTAATGAATGTAGGTTATGTAAGTGGTCACTAGAATAACATGGATTAATAAAGTATGGAAAAACGAAGTATCTTTTAACAACAACCAGAGCATAGGTAATTACAAGCGAGAGATATTGATCAGTTCCTTTTTGGTCGACAGTTTAATATTATACATTGGTGCATTACTTATAGACCGCCAACTTTAATTCCATATTCTTGGCAGACACCTACGTAACGAAAAGGGCAATTTCCCGAGTTGCCGAATCGTCTGACTTTTGTACAAATCCGCTTTGGGCATATTGATTGGGTACAAAAAGGTTTATAAGAATCGTGGGAACCGTATTAAAGGTTACCTTTTACTGTATCATCGCTGCATAGTATAAAACAAAGTCCCCTGGCGCGTCCGTCTGTCTGTGTGTGAAGGCCAATCTCGGAAACAGCTGAACGGACTTTGTTACGGTTTTAACTAATCTGTAATTATCTGGAATTTTTCGTTATTTCACAAAATCATGTAGAGATCTCTCTCTATAGGTAAGGATGCCTCTGGTATCCACCTGGATACCTCGGAGACAATTTTTATTTTCGAATATGAAATATTATGGTATATGGCGCTCAAACGTGGACACTCACGGCAGGGCTGGTCCGAAAATTCAAAGTCGTTCAACGAGCTATGGAGAGGGCTATGCTCGGTATCTCATTGATGGATAAAGTTAGAAATCAAGTCATCCGTCACAAAACGCGAGTTACCGACATAGCTCAAATGATTAGCAAGTTGAAGTGGCAATGGGCTGGCCATGTCTGTCGCAGAACCGACAACCGTTGGGGTAGACGAGTTCTAGAGTGGAGACCGCGGACAAGAAAGCGCAGTGTGGGACGCCCCCCTGCCCGGTGGACCGACGACCTGAAGAAGGTTGCTGGCGATGATTGGATGAGGAAGGCGGAGGACCGAGTATTGTGGCGCGCCCTGGGAGAGGCCTATGTCCAGCAGTGGACAGATACGGGCTGATAGATAGATAGATAGATATGAAACATTTGTGGAGTGAAATTAACCATTATGAAATCAGATATTTTAGAATAGAATTGAATTGTTTATTTGCTTAGAATACTATATAACAAAAGATCTTATAGTTTTATATGTAGTAGAAGTATTCAGCCACATTATGGCATGCAAATGTTTCGAACAAAACTAGATAGCTAGAAACAATCTTACAATCTAAATATTTGTCGTTAATAATGTGACATTTATTACCATCAAATCGTCGTTAAAACTTTATTCTCACACTATAAATTCAATTATTTTTATGATTCATAAACCCGTTTACCTAATAAAAATCTACTTCAGTTATAGACACTAATTCACCTGAACAAATGATATAGAATAGTAAACAATGTAGAAAAGTACTGCTTTATTCAAAATCAGTACTCAAATAGTTAGGGAACCTATTCTAACATTTTTAGAATTCTAGGATCCGTCCCACTTCAATCCACCCAACCTATTTCAAGTCAATACATTATGTACAAGAGCACGTACCCCGAAATCGTTCCAAATCAGCGCTCGAAGGAACCTCGCTTCTTACAAAAGGCTTAGTAATATTTCACTAAGAGCTTACGAGTGTCCTATTCCCGCATGATTTGATTCGTGCTTCTGCTCTTTTGTATCGGCTTTTTCAGGGCAAATAAAAACCTAGTATTAGGAAAATAGGAGTGCCGAATATTGAGATCCGGAAAAAGACGAGGGTGCCAGATATAGCCAGTATAGTGTCCAGGTCTAAGTGGAGATGGGCAGGGCACGTGTGTAGAATGCAGGACGATAGGTGGCCCCGAAGACTGCTCGAGTGGCGACCTCGAGTGGGGCGCAGAAGTGTTGGTAGGCAGCCCGCGAGGTGGACCGACGACATTGTGAAGACGGCGGGGAGGATGTGGATGCGAACGGCTAGAGATCGAGGAGAATGGCGTGCACATGGAGAGGCCTATACCCAACGATGGGTTACGTTAGGCTGAAAAGAAGAAGAAGATTAGGAAAATACGCAGATACCTAAGTTTGGAAACACATCGTATGATCCATAAAGAGTATAATATGTAAGTAGATACATAGAACAACAAATAAATATGGTAGTTGAAGAGGCGAGAAACATACCGACAGTAGAGACATATAGTCTTCCATTCGCTCTGTCAGTGTTATAGCACAGAATAAATATAGTAACACCAATTCTGGAGTGTCTCTCGCTAAATGAAACGTCACCTTCAACTTTGCGACTACGTCAGAATCGTAGTCAAAATAAAAGTTTGATTAAAAATCATGTGAATAGATTTTTGGGATCTATGGCTACAATCCTGTTATATGCATATCCTAACCATCAACATTACCTGCATTTTTTAGCTTTATGAACTGAATGAGAGCAGACGATCAAGCTGATGGTAAATGATCACCGTCCCCCATATACATCTCACTTCACTATAATGTTATTAGAGGGTATTCAATGCGCTGCTAACTTTGAGGACGTAAAGCCTCATGTGCCGGTAATTACGTTGGCTCTCCTACCCTTCAAACTGGAACACAGCAATGCAAACATAAGGTTAAAGTGTGATACCTCCCTAGGCTGCCTCTGCACGGAGTCATATATAATACCCAAAACCTATATATAAATCTATAATGTGTCCGAACAATGCAGCCTGAGTGTAATATCCACCTACAATATTAATTTGCAGCATGACTGATCGCTTTACAAATTATAATAGAGATAGAAAATGCAAGTCATAACTTAGCTTCACCAGTCTACTCTGTTTTAACGCCATCTGGTAGTCATAGTATGTAGCCATCAGTAATGCAACTCGTGTTCTTATAACAACCCGAAAGGGTCGCAGGTCAGTTGCAGCCTTTTCTCGTTGCTTTGTCCATGGAAGGTTTTGCTGGTTTAGTCAATGTTTCTTTGGATGTGATGTTATGTAGTTATGAGGTTGAAGTAAAACCAAAAAGTGGCCACAGATGGAGCAAAATATAACAAAAATAATCGTCCTACAACAGAGTAATAACTCCTGCTAATTGCAAAGGTTCAGTATACTGGAATGCGATTCTCGCAGCGTTCGACATACAAAAGTCGAGCGCTACGAACGTCTTGTCACGCTCACACATGTAATGTGAGCGAACGAGATAGGACAAATGTCGAATTCGCCATTCCACTAGGAGAATCGCCGTGCAGATGTCCAAACGTCGTATGATTTAGTCAATTTCGTATATAGGCCTCTGTAAAAGTAAGCGAATGTGATTGAACAATGTCCTTTATTAGCAAACTTGATTATTTTTATTTTATTATTTTGGAATACCAACAGAAATTGGTCCATTAAAACTCAAGAAATGTGTAAAACCGCAGTTTATTCCACATTTACTTTCTATGCTTTCTATAATTATTAATTACACTTACTTTCTATGCTTTCTATAATTAGGTGAGCGGTCTCTATCTCTTTTCTTCTTCTTTCCTTTTCGTTTCTTATCAATATCTCTTTTTCCTTCTCGCGTAGAACTTTTGTGTTTCCTTTCTTTCTTTTGAGAATCTAAATCGTCAGATTCGCTACTGCTACGTTGTTTTTTACTACTCTTGTGTTTTCTTTTTTTCTCACATTCAGATGAGCTTGAGGAGTCTCTACTGCTGTATTTTTTCTTTTCCTTCTTCCTTTGTTTACTTCTATCTTCGCTACTAGAAGATTCCCTTCTGTGTCTATGATTTTTATCTCTACTTCTTCCATTTGAGTTATCTTGATCTCTCCTATTTTCTTCTTTTCTGTCTTTCTTTTCTTTATAGTTGTTGAGATCGTTGTATTTCTGACTTGATGAAGCTTCCCTTTCGTTAACTTTGGGCGAATCATTATTTCTAGATGATTTTTCGGATTTTTCTCTTTTCTTGTACTCGTCATATGTGTCTGCATCTGTAATTTAACCAGATTCGTTTTAAAAAAGTGTATTTCTCAGTCTTATTCTGAACAGACAACAGAAACTTAATAGAATAATTACCTATATAGGATATACCTACTAATCATAATGTACGAGTATATTACGCATAGACAAAAGTTTGTGAGCATAAGTCTATAAAATATATCGTCGGATTTGACAATATGTATACTTGATAATATTGGTATGTAATAGATACACAAATCTACGTGTGCAAAGTGTGCCAAGTGCTAACGCTCAATATCACTCTTTTAAACAATAGCAAATACTTTTTTTTTAAAACCACCTTTACATATATTGAAGCTCAAACTCGAATCACCACTGTTACCATTTCATAGATCTAGATCTGACATCAAAGATACTCCAAGATCTTGGAAATCGAATCAAATTTTTATCAGACATGGCTAAGAACACTCTTCACAATAGAATATTCCATGTAATTTAAATATAGGTCGAGTATTTTTCTTTGTAATTTTTAATACTACAGAATTATTATTTTTATATAATCGCTTTTTAATTGAGATTTTAAATGAATAAAAGTGGGAAAAACGAAATAATATTAGCAAAACACTACGCTATTCTATACTATTCTTATTCTTTTTGGATAGATCGAAACGTGACCTCAGCGTCCATGTTGGATTGTCAACAAACAAGTAATTTGCTTTGGCTAAACACTCCACAGCACACAACATGTCAATGCTGTTTTGATCGCCCGATTTGATTGGTTTTAAATATTTATTTTTATAATAAATAATCATGTTTATATAAATGATATATTTTTACGGTAATGTACCAACGTAAACAACCAACTAAAACCATAAAAATAATACATGCATATACCCTATTGGCTGTTGAGTTATGATGATGCTACAGACAAACAGACATACGCGTCAAACTTATAACATCCCTTGCTTTATATCGGGACTTAAAAATAATAAATTATTAAAGACAAAATGAAATGTTACATGTCTATTTATTAAACTTATAACTTTGCAATTAATCAGGATTTTAATTTTTGTTTTCGATTATAAGATTTTTGTACGAAATAAACATACTTATGACTTTAGATTCCTTATCATATTCTGACTTGGTGACTGGTTGCATCATGAATTCACTGAGACTGACGGTTTCCTTCTTGACAGGAATGTCCACCATCGCACGGCCATTGTCTTCATCCAAACTTACAACCTGGAACATAAATATATTTTCTTAAGTCAATTGCCAATTAAAGAGAGACGGCGCAATATAAAGAAGCAAGAGGCGCTTACAACCTTCTCGCTTTTTTGTATTGCGCCATCCTCTCCAATTTTCAATCGCAATTGATCGTCTTCTGTAGTCTTTACAAAAATAACATCTGTTTGAAACAGTTGCCACCAATAGCTAACCTACAAATAATAATTTTTATTCTTAGTAGTATTTCCTCATTAATGAGGGTCGTGATGATTCTATGGAAATAACCGCATAGAAGTTTCTTAGCAGATTTAATGGGGTAGTATGCCATTGCCTTCCCCATTTCACACACTGGTTTGTGTGTAGGTTTCCACAAGATGCTTTCCTTTACTGTTAGAGCAGTCTGTAAATGTATGTTCCATTGAATGGCTCCGTACCCTGACTTCCCGCATTGGAGTCCCCTAGCCTCTAGGCCACCGACGTTCATAATAATGAAATACTGATTCATTATTTTATAACAACAACAATTTATGCATTGTTCAGAAAGCTACATTTTCTTGATCATGTTGAACTAAAGTTATCCATACTTAAGGGCTTCTAAAGTTGAATTTTAGTTCGTACTTTTTATACCAACAACCAACCATCTTAAATTACTACTTCTCTGAGGCTTACTTAGACCAACCATTAACTTATGGGTTACACTAATCTGAGGCCATTTTTGTATGAACAGCACAAATAATTCGCGAGTTAATCCAGGTGTGGCCCAAGTAGAGTTAAATGGAACAAAAAATTATAATACAGAGTTAAGTTTACCTTGCCATAACAACCCCCATATTTCCCAGTTGTAATTTTAACAAAAGAGTTCTTCACAATCGACAGATCCTCTTCTTTGTCTTTAGAAGATTTCTTCTTTTGGTTCTCTTTGATGACCTTATCTGCACCAAGGCCCAGACCTTTTGGACGCAGCTGTGGCTGTTTGTACTTAGATCTGAAAAATTATTGATAAGAATAATGAAAATGTTGAGTTGTGATCTGCTTCTTTGCATTAGACATGATCATGGATTTGCACAATAAGCATTTACTTTAGTGAAAGATTAACTATTTCTTTTGTGCAATAAATTATACTCTAGTTTATTTCCATTACAACAATGATTATTGAGATCCTGTCCTGATATGAAGGAGATGTTTGCTGGGTCATACAGGCTTAAAAGGGGTGCCATAGGATCCAGAGGCTGTAATTGATCAATTACTACAAATTTTACTATTAATCTATGTATAGAAAGGTTATATATAAGTATTCATATGAAGCAGGGTGGGAACTCGTAGCCTAGTTGCGAGCACGGTTCGAAAGTGATCGTGCAGGTTAAGCGACGTTGGCGCGGTCGGTACCTGAGTTGCATATTTCATCTGAGCTCCTCCGTGCCGGCATGTTAAGCAGTCGGTCCCGGTTGTTGTCGTTCGACAGCAAGTCGATAAGCCATGTCAGATGCCTACGGGCGGCCTGAACAACTCTGACAAACCGGTTGGCCACTAAGATACGATACGATAAGCAAGTAAGCATTTGAAGCAGGTACAAGAAAATAAATTTGAGCTACTGGCTACTAAAATAAAATAAAATAGAGTTGAGCTGTGTGCCCTATAGGGATCTTACCCCTTGGATCCGCCACTGATTTGAAGATATTACAACAAATATACTCACTGGTCCTTGCTTGGGGTCCACCCCATACCACGGAGCATAGCCAACCCGAAGTCCTGTATCGGCACTGTCTCATAGTCGTCCAATGTAGACTGAAAATAGTAAAATACAGTGTTATTTAAAATGTTTGTAGACAAGTAATACAAATTGTAACCAGACTGCTTATAACATGAGTCTCATCCGTCTCATTGTAGGGGTGTTCACAGGCCATTTTGGCACTAAGAGCTTACTACACAAGGTGAGACTGGTAGACAATCCCACCTGTAGACCCTGTGGGACACCATTGAGTCAATGGAACACTTGCTGTGCGAATGTGACTCGTTGGCTGGAAAGCGTATGAGTCTTCTGGGGGTATCCTACCCGAAACCAGAGGACTATAGGCTCCTTCCTGTAAGCTGTATAGCACCCTTGATGCAAAGCATCTTTAAGGAACAGGAAGGAGACTAAGGTTAGGCGTGAGCACAAAAGATCCCTGACGGTCGAAGTGCCGCTGGGGTTATCCCTGGCCCCCTGTCATAAAATAACCAGACTGCTTAGTCCAACCTTTGATTAGAATTAATTACTGGCATATGAGGCACTCTATCTAATTCTCAAGGTTAGCAGTGCATCGAAAACCCTCTAATAACATTATACTGTGTCGCCCATGTGCTGTGTCACCATCGTAAAATTTAAAAAAATAATAGAAACTTTGAGACGACTTTTAAAAAAAAAAATGGGATTAATCAGGATTTTACCACAAAAATTGACTTTAGGGCAGAATATAAAAATATCGGTGGACTGGACAAAATACCTCTGTATGAAGAATAGATGGACAATATATTCTTATAGTCATTTCAGTAAACAATTAAAAAGAAAAATTGAAAAATAAAAATGTATTTTTAGATAACAGGGTTCTGCATATTTTTAAAGTTTCATAATTTAGAACCTATAGACATTGTCATTTTAGTTTCTATGAATATATAGTTTATAATTCTGGTTTCTAAGGCATATTTCTTTTTTGTTTGAAACAGGGCCCTTTCGACGCATGTCCACTTTTATTTTTTTTCTCCATATTTTGCGTTTGATATATGAATAATGGCTATTTTTATATATTATATGAGTAGGAAAGGTATCTCTAGCACATGTCATCAGTCTAAACATGCTCACAGTTCGCATATTCTTTGCACAAGAGAGTATGGGCATAGGTATGGCCCATGTTGGAATATGGGCCATACCATAGGCAGTGGATGCCTACTCTAAAATCTCTCAAAGCTTCGGTCTACCAAGTCTTGAGTAAATAAGCAGACAGGCGATCAAAATCTTACCTCTTTCTGTCCATGCATCACAAGCTTGGATGGAATAGGAACCGTCAATGCTGCCGTCTCCACCTTTACTTCCTTCTTTGCATCTAATAGCAGTTCCCTGACTGCCATCTGATCCAAAGTCTCGTTATCTGGAGGCTTCTCTTCTATTTCCATCTTTATCTCTGTTACAGGGTCTCCTGGTTCATCTAAAGCCTTTTCTACTTTTTCTGCAATCTCCTTCAGCCTTTCGGTTGTCATTAGGGTGTTTGGTTTCATTGGTATGACTAATGGCTTATCTTCTATGATCTCGTCACCACTGAAAGTGAATTTAATTTAGACTGATTGCAAGACAAGAAAAGGCTGCTGTGCCAGAGTGCTAAATCTACATAATAATAATAATTTTAAAGAATTGTGAAATGTTTGTTGTATAGGACCTATTGCTCTATTCAAAGACAACTCATATACATATATTTACATTGCATTCTGAAAATACAAAATTTTTTTTTTTGATATTTTGGATTGGAGGTTATGTTTATAGAGAGACGCATAGCATACCCAACAACTTTGATAGATTTCTCTTCTACACATTCTATGTAGTCTCTCTTCTCCTCAACAACTGGTTTCTCCACTTTCTTGGTCTTCATAAAACCAAACGATATCTTCTTGCCTTCCATCATCGTGGCGAATAAAATCAAACACAACACTCGCGACAAATAATTACCAATGCAAACGCACACAGAAATCGATGAGAACAACAGTGAAGAATGCTCACAATACAAGTAAAACAATATTATACGTTTAGGCTGTTGATATCGGTAAGTTTATATTTGAAAAGATTTACATTATGAATAACTTTATTTTTTACAATTTACAATATAGGTAATACAAAAAGAAAACAGAAAGAAATTAAATATTTTTGACAATTTAAAGTATTTTGTTGTTGTTTTTTTTTTAAGGCAAAGGGAACTGAGCCCATACAGCCATGTCTGATGTAAACAACTCTTTCAAGTCTACATTAAAATACTTGTGTGACACATTTCAATGCTATCTGGGAGAATCTTCCACGCTTCTGCGCCATCCGAACCAAATAAGAAGGCGTCCCGGACGCAGTGTGGCTCTTCAAAATCCAGCCAAGTACGGATCGGGCTGCAGCGTCTTATTTGACTTTACTTCACTGTCCCACACATTATTCACATCTTGTCGAAGTTTTTCGAGCAAGAAACACCATTCTTACTAGAAAAGCACTACTGTAAAACAATTTGCAAGACAAATCAAAACAAAGCTGACGTGGACGCCACAAAAGCGCGGGAGAAAAACCAGTATTTTGATTGACAACATGACAATTTATTTTTTCCGTCCATCACGAAGGCAAAGAAAGAAGATAATAATGTAGGCATACAGTCTTGTATTTCTTCAAGTGCAGCGCCATCTATCGAAACAGCACAAAAATATAACTTTTAGTTCTGCGTGAGCCTGGTAGATGTCAGTATAATGTTTAAAGAAGCGGTAAATTCGCCTACGAGTAGTGAGTGATACGATGTTTTATCATAAATTAGAAAAAAAAAACTAAGTAACTTTAATAAGTTTACGTACTACTCCGTGTGTTTTATTAAACTTTGGAGTAAAGAACATCGTCCTCATTCGTTGAGCTTTTATCAATTTGCCAAACTTATCAGATTACAAGTCACAGAATAAATTGATACAATAGGGTACCAAAGCCTAGCCTAGGTAACAAAACCTTTTGTGTTGGTTTGTAGATCTTTCTCTATCTCTAACGTTAGGTAATATTTCAATACTATTTAACTTTTTAACATATATTTTTTATTTATTATATTTATTTTTTAAAGTATTTTTGGGAAGACAACATGTGACAATACAATAAAATACATTCAGACTTTTATGAAAACTTTTCTCTAGGACGGCCGGCAGAGGCAGCGCATGCCGAACGGACAAACAAAATGAAATATTTTCACGACATTATCGACATAATATCGGACCGGGCGAATGCTTTGTGAGCCTCCCGCAGCTGCGATTTATTTGCTATAGAAAATGGGACAATAAATTTTATATTGCTTATGTGCCTTCGCTTAAAACTTCCCGATCGCGACTGCGATACACAGAGGCTTTGAAACAGAGACTATATACATCAATTTCACAAAAGGTAGGTCAAATAGTAGATATTTCAATATTTGTACAGGTACCTAGCTTTTTATTACTTTCCCAAAGAAATTTACATATCTACCCATTAAAAACCTGTGGAGAAGTTGTAATTTAAATAAAAAGTATAGACACCAAAACTAAAACACAATCAAAAACACTTCGTAATTTGCAATCTAATTTAACTTTAATTTATACCTTTCTTGTCTTGTTGTGTAATTAGTTTTAACTCTAATCATGTCCCATCCCTTAGTTACTCATTACTTTATAATCGTTAAACATTGTATAATTGTCGGACGTATACCGTTAGCGAAAGATAATTGTAACTTTATAATTAATACACTCCCCCCAGGGCGGATATAACCCTGGGGAGAAAATTAAATAAACACAATCAAAGCTCTTTTCATGACACGTTATTGCATATAATTATGTGCCCTAAGTATGCACAGAGTTATAAATATAATGTGGTCCTTATTGTAATCGATTTATTTAACACTGGTCCACTTTGTCAAAATAATCGATCTTGATGCCAACTATTTGCATAAGAAAAAAAATATGTAAAAGACAAAATAATTTTTTTTTATTTTATTTAATTTATTTACTTCTAAACCCGCATTTGACCTCGATCTGGAGTTTCTCCCGCGCTTTTGTGGCGTCCACGTCAGCTTTGTTTCGATTTGTCTTGCAAATTGTTTTACAGTAGTGCTTTTCTAGTAAGAATGGTGTTTCTTGCTCGAAAAACTTCGACAAGATGTGAATAATGTGTGGGACAGTGAAGTAAAGTCAAATAAGACGCTGCAGCCCAATCCGTACTTGGCTGGATTTTGAAGAGCCACACTGCGTCCGGGACGCCTTCTTATTTGGTTCGGATGGCGCAGAAGCGTGGAAGATTCTCCCAGATAGCATTGAAATGTGTCACACCAGCATTTTAATGAAGACTTGAAAGAGTTGTTTACATCAGACATGGCTGTATGGGCTCAGTTCCCTTTGCCTTAAAAAAAAAACAACAATTGACCTCGATCTCGCCTGATGGTAATTATGAATCAATTATTTATTTTGTCTGTTACATTTGTTTCAAAATATTTCCTGCATTGCTTGTACTTACCTGCAAATATTTGGAAAAGACATAAAATAAAAAATGAATCAATTATATTTTTCTTCTGCAAATAATTGGCATCAAGATCGTTTTTTTGACAAAGTGGACCAGTGTTAAATAAATTGGTTTTTAAAGACTTCGTGGAAATAAGAACTAAAAAAATTCGGAACATAATAATGTATCATGTAACCTAACCACTGAAAATGCTGGTAAAAATATTTATAGCCAAGAAACAAAATTTTGACAGGGAACCCTATCTTCCTATTCAGAACGGGCGGTACCGCAACGGCGGGTGTCGAAACAATTGCAATTGGCCAACTGTAAATACATACGGGGTTCCCTGCCCAAAAGTGTAGGCACGATCAAAATCGTGTTTCAGGGTTTTATTAGGTATCTATTATACCTATACTAATCCTTATGAGAAATATTTATACAGAAAGACGCATAGGTAGATTGTCAGGAAATTTAATTTCACGAATGAACGAATAGGGTAGCGTCCAATTTTTGCCATCATAGTATTTATACCTAGTACAGTACCTACATATAAGCATTAACCACGAGGATGAACCCAATATACCTATATTCTTGTAGTGATGGTTTAACTCAAGTCCACCTCCCTGTCTCACCTACTTGCACACGAAAAAACAAACTAGAAAATACTAATAAAACATGCTTTATCTACTAGTAAAATCCGGATACACATTCTAGTAACATTTTACCATGCTTTTATGCAATTAACATCCATTTCAAATTGTTAATAGAGTTAAGGAAACTAAATTTTAAGGAAGCATCATGCAAAAGCATGGGCGTGGCCAGATTTTGACCTAAAGGGGGCATTAATATTGAAATTATAATATAAAAGATTTGTTTGTGAAATTGCTGGTATTATAGCCTATATTTTTATGTGAGTGCTGTGCACGTCTGTAATTGATATATTAAAACGTTACCATATAAATAAGCTTGAATAATCCTAAATGTATAATCTGTTGATGTGCCAAATAAATAGAATAAAAATAAAATAAATAAGGAATTTCCTGTAGTTAAATAAATAATTTACTAGCTAAATGTATGGGAGGCGGAAAGGGCCCAGGGATGGCAGTCCAGGTCGGGGGGGCTGCTGCCCCCCTGCCCCCCTCGGTACGCCCATGTGCAATAGTCTTAATCACAACAAGTGCTGCAGTAATCATAAAGTGTTAAAAGATTTTATGCCTTTAATATTTCAGCCAGCAATAAAAATAAATAAAACGCAGAGGGAATAAAAGAAAACGAGCAGCTTCTGAAACCGTAATAAATCCGTTCGAGAAATTCGGAATTCCCACTTTAATTTCATTGGATATTATTCCCGGAATGTAAAAACGGACATTAGTACTATGACTTGCCATTTTGGACTGTAAATGTTCCAGTATTCGAACATTTTTCACTGTAACTTTTTAGACCAACAATTTCCGTGAATGTACGTTTTCGTTTTGATATTAATTTCTTGATAGCTTTCTGGGGTATGTTTTCAGGAATTGTACCCAAAAGGTGATTTGGAAGAATGCCCTTGTAATCGCGATAATGATAAGGATTGATGAAATAATACAAAGTCTAAATTTTTTAAACAGTAGGTATTTAGTTGTTTCTCTTATCTTCAGTCAAAGTATTATAATCATTATATATTATCACAGAAATCGGACTAAAATAGTGGCGCCCTGAATTTCAAAATCTTTGTATATTATAGTAGGTGGGTATTGTTAGTGTTAGTACAGAGTGATGTTAGGTAGGTATAATTACACCTCATAACTTTACTCACTACAAGCAGAATAAACACAGTGTAAAACAATTAAATTATTAATAGTGGTTCTACGATCCGTTAACTCTCCAAGTCGAATGCAATTAACGCAAACTTGCTCGTATTGGAGAGACCTAATATCAGCGTTGCTCAAAGTTTTACGCATAACAAATTAAAATTTCTTACAAGCATCGTAAGCATACAATTTCTTACAGCTGTTGTAATTTAGTCGCGCCCCGAGGTAAACTTTGTATGGGAAGTTAAATAATTTAAACCCATTACAAATCTTTACATAAATACCTACTTTGTTCTTAACGCGGCTGTTAAGAACCCAGGGGCTATTTCGTTATAACTCTTATACTAACATGACATGGTTGGACAATTACTCCAAATAATTATAGGTACACCTAGGGTTTCATTCCCTTATACAGGGTAACTCACGAGTTTAATTAAACTTCAATATTAAATAAGTCCGCAAGTGGTAGAATTAGATTAAAACCATGTACGCCTTAGGGCCAAAAATTTACAATAAAATTTCCAATGAAATAAAAAAATCAGATAGTGTAATTATTTTTGAAAATAAATTAAAAATGTGGTTGCTAGGCTGTGCATTTTACAACATACACGAATTCTATTACTATAAAAAATAATGTGAAATGAAAACTCAAATTTAATAATATTTGACATGTACGAGTAAATACATTGTAAACTTATAATAAGAACATTTGACACGTGAATTAATTTTATTTTTGATGCTGGCAATATTCGATGACTCAGATTTTCGGATTTTTTTGTCACTATAGCCCAGAGGTCTGGGGCGCATGCGCGTACGCGGTATAGGCCTACTTTAGAGTCGGTTCTTCGTACACTCAAGCTAGGAGAGTTTCGTAATCGGTTGAAATCCGTCATTTAAACGTTGCACCAAACATTCACTTGATTAGGTTGTAGGTAGAAAGTTCCGATTAAAAGGTTCAACGAATAACAAAACAAATCACCTAGGAAATAAACCCGTCAGATTGACCGAGAACAAAGACCGCGTCGCTGCTGTTGTTCTTAATCAACCGCGGAGTTCGATCAGAAAACATTGCGGTGTCATTGAACATCCATCATTCCAGTGTTCATCAAATTTCCACCGTTACAAGATTTAAATTATTCAAAAAAATTAACCAGACGACAATATCAAACGATAAAATTACTGTGAACAAATGTTGGAATATTTTGGACCGGATAATGGTATGGACTAGGTTTACTTTAGCGATGAAGCGCATTTTTATCTTGAAGGCTACGTAAATCGGCATAATAGGATTTTTCCAAGTATCAAATATTAAATGCATTTCTTAAAAATTAAGAAATACACATAAATTTTATGGTCAAATGTGTAGACAGAATTAAAATTAGTTGAAAGATAAAATAGCTTAATAGAGAAACGACTGTAGAGAATTATGACGTCACTGTTCTGTAGCGTCATACAAGCAGGACCTGGCTGAATATAAATAATTGTTGTGCTAAAAGGGACAGATCAGATGATCTGTCCCTTTTAGTACAGGAGAGATCTCCTGTACTAACTTTAACCATTAATATCTCTGATGTTAGTTGAGATATCGAAAGACTAATTTTAAATCTTTCTTCAGGATGTCCTTGTAAGTTGATTGGTGGAATAAAAATAAGTTAGTCACGATCTGATAGGTACATTAACGATGATGACGTGAAAACGATTTCACCAGAGTTGTGCAACTTACGATGGGGTATATTCATCTTAGCTGGCAGGAACTTTCAAGCCGACAAGGAGGACAACTCGACGATGTAATTATTCATAATTAAAATCCGCTTTTGTGTTTTCTAATTCAGTATTCGTATTTTTTTTGTAAAACCAACTAGGGACTTCTAATAATTGTTTAAAGTTTAAAATCTTGACTGAGTTATCCTGTACTATAACTATTTGTAATTTTTTAGTGATTTGACGGCAGTTTTTATTAATTTATCTAAATTAATTATTATTATTTCTAAATAGCCTCGTTTTATTTTTATAATAAGAGGATTAAAGATACTCTCTACATAAGTACTAAAATATCCTGCTTTGCACACACATCACACATCCTGTGGTACAGGATGTCTTCTAAATACACTTTTCTGGGGGCACAATAGGTTACACGACAAGAATAAGGGGGCCCCGTTTTCCCAGTTTGAAAAACAACGACTAACAGGACTTAGCGACCCTCCCAAATATTCGAACAGTTATGAATATTCACGGACACTTTGGGTCGTACGGGGCAAATCTAAGGAATTATGGACTTTAACTTTGAGTATTGCAGCCTTATCATCACAAAGTCTAGTTTTACACGGGACCGAATCTAGTTATTGTTATTCTAATTAATTAGAAATAAATTGATAAGTACAGTCAACCACACCACAGGTCAACACGTAAAACAATTGTGAAACTGAAATAAACTATATTACACTTACATTTAGGTACCTAAACGAAGAAATTTGACTGATGGTATACTTTAGCTGGTGGTCAACTGTTCATTGGGTACATAGGCAAACGATAAAACATCTCTCAGAATCTCATCGGTTAGGTATTAAATCAAATTCATTTTTTCTTGTTTGACTAATGGACATCTTAAGGTGGGTTTCCGTAGCGAAGTTTGGAATCCCAATATTCAAAAATCTCTATCAGTTGATGAGATATAACGATTTTAAATGACTTTTTTTTTCTTCATTTTATATCGCTCGTCCCCATTAGGGACTACATAATACGTACCTTGTAGATGACTGAAAACAAAGTGGTTCCACGTCAAAAACTATAGAAAAGAAAAGAGAGAAAGAATGTATTTCCAATAGCGCACACATACAAACAATTAGGTACAGAAGATAAAAATAATATTTTACAAATATATTATAAAAATAAATAAACAAAAGTTATTAAGTTTGATGAAGGTGGTGTGCAGCACCGGAAAAAGGGGACTGCCTCAGCCTGTTGCCGCAGCGGATTTAGCACTGCGGCGCTGATTGTTAGGCATCACCTGTGTGCCCTGGCACACAGTTAGTACACATAGTTAGCTTCCTTCGTTTCTTAATATTTTACTTCTGTTTATTAATGATCCCTGGATCACTCCCTAATGATACACTACCGGAACATATAAATAACGGAAATATTAATAAACAGAAGTAAAATATTAAGAAACGAAGGAAGCTAACTATATAGCTAACTACCATTGCTGTATAAAGTTATTTCCTAAGTATTTCCATTATAAAGCTAAGTACTTTTACCGAGATTAACTAATTGACTTAAATCTAACTTAGGCCTATATACGCATCCCCGGCCTACGTACCTATTTATTTAACGACACTTTGTTGTAATTGCTCGCGAAATTACCAACAAATTAGACGGCTCTTAGCTCGACTCCTGCCAAGGAATAATTAGACCCTGGAAGGTATACGAGACTAAAATAAATGATGATTCATTGTGGAAGTTCGGGTCGTGAGGAGCACGTCAACGTGAAAACAAGTTTCTTTAGAATTGTGGTAAATTTTGAACATTTTGTGTTTAACTATGCTAGTCCCGTTTGCTTTACTCGTGTAAAAGTCGTTAATATTTAAAAAAAAAATACTTACATCGAAAATTTTACGTAATTAAATCAGACCCCAAAGATTTGATTATGATTTACTAATGAGGATTAACACTGACAATAAATTCTTGCATATACTAAAATTGAAATTGAAATCGTTTATTTAGCGCTGTGAACACCAGAATACAGAAGTATACAAAGTTTAATACATGCAGCACAGAACATCTGGTGTGGTACAGTGCCAAAAAGGGTACACCAGCTCAGCATAATGCTGAGGCAAGCCACAGCGCTGATTTTCAGCTGGCCCCTCAGTGACTGCACGGACGAAGAAAGCAACAGTGTGTGCGTGTTGTGTTGTATGAATGTGTTTGTTTGTATGAATGAGGATATTAGTGTAGTATAAAAATATAGGTAGGTACAAAGTACTTATTAGCAAAGATGTATACCAATTCAATTCTGAAATTCAACGAACCGTCAAATTCTTGTAACATTAGATCAAGAAATCTTAGAATTCTACACTGTTATTGTACGTTATACCAGCAAGATTCAAATTAACAGACATAATTTACTGAAGTTAGAAGTTACTGAAATGTTTAAATTGCATGGCATAACTCTCACGTCCATAATCCCCGAGGGAGTAGACAGAGGAACCACCTTCATCACAGGTAGTAAATTTTTAAATAGATACTAGAAAAGGTTTATAAAGATAGGTAAGATATTCCGATGATATTGTACAAGTACCATGGAATTACTAAGCACTTGTACGAGTACACCTAAATGTACGTGATTCGTACTTACTAACTTCATGAGAAGTACCTACGTATAAAATCAAACTATAGATTTTCCTCAACATTTAAAAGAGGTTTCCTTTGTATTTACTGGAAGTTTCACGTTTCACTCTTGACTGCTCTTGAATAATGAAACGAGTTTGAAAGTGTTGCCGTTTGGATTTCTTTTAGGAAAATTGTTATTAACACTGAAATTGCATTTGCATCTTCTGGTTCTTGATTTTTGAGGTGGTGATGGTGATCTATATGAAATACACGTAGGTATTAACAAAGATTTATACAAATATTCTTCTGAAATTGAACGAACTAAAAAAAGTACATACCTTCGAAAATTCTAAGACCCTGATGAATATAATTGTATAAAATCGGATTAAATTAATTCTATAACGGTCAAAATCAAGACCATTCATTAGGATATTAAAACGAGGGTATTGTATTATCTCCTAAGTCACCGTCAATTCTCAATACGTCCGGGACAATAAATGGCCGCCATATTTTCCCGGCGCTTGCAATGAATCCAATTATCGGGCCCTTGGAAGGCGACGGACATGTTAAATGGTCCCCATTGCTCGCCTTCTGTCTCTATCATGGGCCCGGGGGGTCTCATCGACCCCGGGAGGTATGGGGGTGTCATCGTTCTTCAATAATGCTTCGATTATTATTATCGTGAATCGAGTTTCACGTATTTAATCAGCTTTGTAAAGGTAATCAAAACCGATAGCTTTCGATTTTATGGGAAAAGGAGAATATATATTACATGACTTTTTCCAGTAAATAAGTATAATTATGAAACATACGTATAAAATGATGATTTTAATAAATCGTAGGCTCGCCACTTATCACGTTTGTCCCCAAAATCTTATGGCGAAAAGTGGGAACTACCTTTAAAGCTGGTTCCTCGTGTCTACCCCTTCGGGAATTATGGACACAAAATATCTATATATTTTGTGTTGTAGACGTGAGTTTATGTATGTATGTATCACTTCTAAGGCAAAGTTGCGAATCTGTAAAAAAATTAATTTTACTATATACTATAGAATAGTCTCCACTTTTCACAATTCGAACTCTTGATAAGTAATTAAGTACAATGTTTGTAGGGTGCATAGTGCGACATTAGGCACAAAACAATGCCGTTTTAGCGAAAATTACAGATTCGTAACTCGGATGAAGGAAATGGTGACACGTATTTATTTCAATAGTCCCGTAAAATTCTTGAGCCTCTAATAAATCTCAAGGTCGAAGCATTTAAGGTCACTTATTATTGTGGTAGTACACTTCCTGGAAGCTAAGATACATATTGTTATACTAAACCT
Source organism: Hofmannophila pseudospretella (assembly GCA_947369225.1). Lineage (NCBI taxonomy): Eukaryota > Metazoa > Arthropoda > Insecta > Lepidoptera > Oecophoridae > Hofmannophila > Hofmannophila pseudospretella. The sequence goes on from OX376325.1 coordinate 6,194,067, forward strand.
ATGGAGATACGGATAGGAAAACGGCATTGTGTTTGACACAAACAAGTGCTTATAACTTTGGCCGCACGAGTTACGTCGTTAGCTACAATAGGTATATACACAGGGAGCGGCTTCAGGACTAAATTCTAGGGGTCCACTGCTTATGTCGGCAGAAGAATATTTTTTGTAAATTACCCGAAGACCTGATAGAGATGATTGAGTAAGGAGAGTGGCTAACTCGGTCGGCGAGTCGGCGTGACGTTCGACTTGACTATAGAAAGGTTTACTATTAGTGCTTGGTATTCAATAGGGGGCAGTATTTATCTTGTAGATAACTACCTAGTTAACTATAGGATGGATACTGCCCTTTATTGAATACCTTCTTTTTGGGAAAGCACTGGCTCCCAAGATACAGGTTCGCCTAGCTTGGGAGTCAGGGTATTGTTCGAATTACAAGTATTGTGATGTTTTCAATAAAAAATATTTTAAATATTTATAACTGTGTACAAATTATCACTTTTATCAAGGATTTTCGTAATAAATATTATCTATTGGTGGCCATAGTAGGTAACCAAAAGTAGCTTAGAAACAATGACACTATGGTTATAAAGAGCTCTTTAATCTCTACCCAAAGGGTGCCTGGTAGATATTGTTGTTAGCGATAAGACTGCTAGTATTGTGTGATATTTTTAGTATACCCTGTAAACTAAATGTTGTTCAATAAATAGTATTTCACTTATAAAGTCGCAATAAGGATTTGAAACGGGGAACCGAAAGCGATTACCTCTATTTGGCAGTACATGCAAAATTTAACACAAACGCAATCTTTTAAGGTAGAATCTACAATAAATTATTCTGGTTAAATACCGTTAACTGATATTTAACGAAAATATTTATTGTAGATTCTACCATATCTGCATGCTTTTTGAGTTCATTTTGTACTCGTATGTGGTGCTAAATTGGTTTCGGTTTAGGTCCCTGGTTTGAGGGTGAGGTATCTTTATGTACCTTGATTCGCTCCTGACAAGATTGCTGAAGTACACTCTTTATGAGTAAACAGGAAGTTTCGAGACGTTTTCACCTGCTATTGAGCACTGGTGGTGGCGACAAAATATCAAAAGGAAATATCGCTCTTCGCTTTTGATATTTACTGTGAATACCTACGTTGAGATAATCGGGATGGTAACACGGAAATGGAGGAAAAAAAGTAGAGATTCTGCTGTTGATTTTAAAGCTCATTTCATACATTTGAGAAAAATATAAGCGTATGTCAATGTACGGAGAATTGAATTATTTCATATTTCGAAATCGAGTAGACAATATTTTGCTATACTTACTTCAGGACGTAAAACAAGACTACCACGCGGTTTGATGATGAAATGTCTTAATAGTATCATCCTGGTTCTGTGATTATCAGAACTTAACTAGTCGCTGCGTAGCCTCTCTACGCCGATTCGTAGAAAGCGGGAAGCGTGAAAATAAGCAAGTCAATTTTGCGCTGAGTTAACGGAGTTTTCAAAGTTTTTCAAAGAAAATCAAGACTTTATCAGAATGTAATGCTGCAATGAGTACTCTAAGAGTAGGTTCATAAAAGACTAAAAATATATGTCGTACACATATCCTTATCCTACTTTCGAGTAGAATTAAGAAATTTCCGTGTAATGCAAAGTTTATCAATTTTAACAAGCTTTAAGCTTATGATTTTAAATTCGTTGCGCGTTCCAAATTAATCCCCAGTGTTGCCAACAAGGGTGTAGCATCAAAGAAACTTTTGATGAGGGTCAATGTTAATGGCGTCGAGCACAATATAATGGCATGAGTAATGAGAATCTAAGGCAGGTCGCCATGAGAGACCACTTAAAACATTCCTGTATTCAACTATTCGCTGTCCGATGGCTCCGTGGAGGATGCCGCGTCGGACGTTGAATTGTCTTGAGTTGGTTGAATTGAAAGGGATGACCACGAAATACTTTGGTACAATTAGGGATTAAACGATGAACGCTGCGTAAGAATTCGGTCCGATTTGACCTCAGGACAAAGCATTTATAGCGGCTGGCTGAATTTGTGGAAATTAAATGGGTTTTCTCAAAGATGCTCTGAAAAATGCTTATTATTATTTATTTTAATTTTATTAAATAAGGAGAGCAGACGAGCAAACGGGTCACCTGATGTTAAGTGGTCACCGTCGCCCGTAGATATCTCACATAATAAAATAACATTAATAAATCATCATCATCATTCATATCTCATATCGCTTAATATAATATTCAAAAAAAGCGGCCATTAAGTTGCTTTTAGATAGCTCCAACTGCGCGGGGACAGGCATGGAAGCGGCGCTGATACGGAGGATGTAGTAACATGAAAAAATATATAATTTACTACTTAAAAGTAATATACAAAGATTCCGGGCCTAGGTTTGAAATGTTTACATTACTGGACAGTAACTGCTGGACTATTGCACACATAACTTACAGGCAGATAACAAAGGTTCAATTAATGTTAGCCCATTCGTCATTTGCACGAAACGTCCGTAAAGCTAACTCTTCATTAAAATACATACTTATCCCTTTCTAAGCCATAATAATATGTCCTGATATAATAGATGACACGATATTTAATATTAAGGACATTAGGTACTTGCAACTAGGGATGTTACGGAGCTTCGACTTCGACTACGAAAGGTCGGAACTTCCGATTGATTTTACACCTCCGACTCCGACTTCGGCTCTGATAATTTTGAATCGGAGATTATACAGAAGATTTGTGAGCAAACATATTCAAATATCAATATTTTATTAAATAGTGTAGGACTACATAAAGGAATATGTTTTATTGCCGCAATCGTGATCATAAAAAATATTGGACAGTTCAGGTATAAAAATTAAAATCGGTTTAAAATTTGAACTTCTTCTGAACATCTATCTTCTACCTCCTCCTCCGATTCCGGTTCCGAATCTAGTTCCGACTCCGGTTCCGACTCCGATAAATTAAATTTAAAACCTTCGGTTTCGACTCCGGTTTCGGTAAAACCACCTCCGTAAAATCCCTAATTGCAACTCACGGTATATATTAAGCAAATGAAAAGGTAAGTGCATAATCTGTTTTTTTATTATAGTTAACTAAACGTAAACACAGATACACACAGTAAAACAGGTTCACCTAAATAATCTTTTAACTTGTGAATAAATAAAAAGATAAGTTACGAATGATACCTGTCACATTTCTTGTAAACATTTTCCTGGAATCCCTCGTTTCTGTATAGATTAAAGTTACGACCGACTTGAGAATCATTTTTAAAGAACAGGAAAATTGCTTGCATTTTTTCAAGAGTCATTTGTATTCCGGCGAGCGTTTGTTTCAATAAATTTCAATAAGTTTCAATGAAAATGCTCTTGTAATGTCTCCTCTGTAGTCTGAATGGGTGCCGTGTAATAAATCGGTTGACTTACATTTTGTTTAAAGTTTCCCTGCTTTCGTTGAAATAACTTCAGTGACATCTTTAAACGAAGTTAGGGTATTATTTTATGCAATCTTAATGCGTTTACTTATCTAAGAATAACTGTTATACTGTACTTCACTAAAGTAAGGTGGAGGCAAGTGGAACTTTAACATAGAAACATTAAAAATTACTGTCGTCTCTGTTAACCGCAATATTTTCAGAAATGTAAATTGTTCGTTCCTTCTTATGAATTTAGATGACGTCATCTCGTCAGAGTTCAGACATACGATTTCATCCATTTTCGGTAAGTAATTTAACTAATTTATTGTCGACGAAAGCGGCGAGTGGAAGACACATCATGCTACTTGACATTTTCTTTCTTAGTCACTCTCAGTTCGTCAACGCAGTCATATGTCAATTGGACCAGTCGTAATCTTTCCTTCTCCTGTTCCACTCTCTGTCCCACACTACAAACTCGCTATCATTATCCCCATCGCACACAAACACACACGTAACTACCCAGCCACTAACACACACACACACAATCATATCGTAAAACCTGTTTTGTTTTCTTTATTTAAATGTCCGCTCTGTCATTTCGTTTCGTAACAAATTGCTCAATTAATTATTAATTAACTTTGAAACAGTTTGGTTTCGTAATTGGCATGTATAGATTTTATAATTGTTTGGTTTATATATTTAATGTTATATGCTGTGAAACTAACAAATAAATAAATACTTAATGGAATCGGTCGAAATAAGTTTTGGTAATGATTTCTTCACATTCGTATGACCGTGTCAAAAGTTAAAGCGACAAAGTACTAAAGACCCTGATGTGTTGGCCATTGTATTAATATTAAGTGAAAAACAATCACTGTAAATCGTTACCTCCTACATGGATAAGGTTTCTTAAATACTCATAGATCCACTAATAATTTATATACCTAATTATTTTTAGAAATCCAAGGACTTTCCATATACTTTATATTCAAAATAAGATTAAAAACCTTCTGTTTCTCTTGACATGTCAGTAATTAAATGAACCTATTTTGTGCAATTTGCTATGGCAAATTGCACAAAATAGGTTCATTTAATTACTAACCTAAATGTATTTTAAGTATTCATTCACATTCTTTTTACAAAATTTTCAGATACAGGATCAGAGCGTTACAGTGAGGAAGAAAAATGAAACAGAACTCTTCAAGAGTGAAATATTCGTTCACTCCCTGGAACGAGGGATGACGTCACATTGCAAATGGCGGCAAAACACCTGAAAAATGGAACACACATGGTCGCCGGTGCGGTAAAAAAAGAGGAATACAGTTTGTTTATTTTTTACATGGCGCTATAAAGTAATATGGTTATGAATATGATGTTAGACGTCTATGATGTTATATAGACAAGTGGAAGCAAAGAATTTCAAATGTCTGAATCAGAGGAATGGAGGTTCAGAAATTGTAATTTTGCGCCCTCTATAACTAAACTAAACTATAACTAAATAGACTGAAAATGAACTGAGGTTTATTTTAAGACTAGTTGAAAGCCTTAGCAAACTATGGTGGGACCAATTCAACTCCAATTAACAGCCGCTAAAAATATAAAAAAACTCGCCCAACTACCAGTAACATATCTGTGCTTTAGAAGATTAAACTGACCGATAGCCGATTGGATGGTAAGTACAATTAATTCGATCCGTCCCTAATAGAGCTATTCGCTATTACATATACGAGTATAGATATTTATCGCTATAACATTGACTAAATCATGAAGGAAAGAAACATCAACCACATTTTTTTAGAGATATCAGCGCTACCTTTTGACCGACTGCGTATTTCTAATGCAATGAGTATACGATTTATTACTGTGAATGTGTCTTAAGTAGCCAAAAAGTTAATATTTTTTTCCAGAACATTCTCGCTAGGGTTGTTATCTTTGTATATAAAATGGAAGCAAGACGGACAGGAGAGCGCGTGATTGATGATAAAGCGGTCAACGCGGCCGTAAACATCTGCAGAACCGCTGAAGATATAGTCGGTGTTGACGGGAACCTTGGATGAAGAAAAAATGAGTCGCACCGTTCCTTCTTTCATGACGAGAATAAAATACTATGTGTCGCTGTGGTGTCGCAGAAATCTTTCAGTACCAATATAGTATGCGCCGATTAATTTTTTGGTGAGGAGTGTTAACGCCATGTATCGTTAATTTTAAATTACACTATACACATTCGTACTTATCTAATATTTATATAATTATACCTGTTCCTTTCCTACCTATCACCTAAGAGACAAGACCGAAAGAATAAGCGCATCGTGATGACGTCACAATGTCATCTGCCAACGCTCCTCGGAATTAATTAATTTCCACGCTAATTACTCTAATATTGTAACTAAACTATCGCCGCGAGTGCTCTAAGTGCTCAACCCTTCAAACTTTGGTGGAAACCAGAAAGAAACCAGCCGCCGGAGATCAGATCCAGGAGCTTCTCAAGTAAGTCTTGTCTCATCTCCTTCTAGCTCTCTGCCGCAATTTTTTTCACCAAGGAGTTTACTGTTCTTTGAGACCTAATGAAAAAGGCAACGTGACTAAATTGAATACCTACGCTTGGGAATTTGACTGAATCGTGAACACTATCCTCAGTACTGAGACAGTGATCATTTTGCCAGTTTTTCTTAATACCTATGTTGTAACAAGAATACCTTACCTTACATCTGTTTAGAAGAGAAGTCTTTCTCTATTCGGAAGAATTACATATTTTTTTGTCTAATAAATATTATAGTAATAGGTCTAGAAGCAACAGAAATGCTACCCAGATTGCTGTCAATATGGGTAGCTTAGAGATAGACCACATCCTTTATTCAAACTAGCTTAGAGAAGTCGATTGTATTCGATAAAGTAAGTCGATTTATGACAAATTGCTCTATATAAGCTCCCGCCGTTAAATTTAAAGTGGTCCCGGGGTATCATCCATTTGGCCTTGGGTAATCGATTGTATGAGAAAACGACTCGTTTTTATCCTCGGATATCCTGTGAAATGGGCGCTCGGACTATCCCGACAGTTTTATGAGGGTAGGTGCGTATAGCAATTCACTCTAACTATCGGATGGTATCGGCACTCGTCAAAGATGACTTACAAGTTACTTATGTCGATGTATTTTTGATGTGAGAAACAATGAAAAGAATGTCAAGCGATACATAATACATTCTATCTATTACTTCGTATATCTATATGGTCTCAAATCGAAAACTCTGTAAACGCTTGACCTAAATAAAAGCAAAAGACAAAAACAAATAAGAGTACAAACATACACAACCTAAGTTCACATTAATTTGCTTTGTGCTTTAAGTGCTGTAACGTACCTAATTCTATTATGCTTACCTTACGATAATCCATTATTAGTAAAAAAAATGGCGTAATTCTTTCTCGGTGATAATAGGTTCTCCGAAGCTCTCGTGACTTTTATTAGGATACGTTTTGCTTTCAGGGTTTTCACGATGATGGGTATATATTATCTGACTACAGTTGAACTAAAGATAGGTGAAATTTTATAGGTTAAACGGCAAAAGTATTCAGTCAGCTATGTGTTGTTCTGGAACTTAACGGTTTTAAATCAGCACACATCTCCATGTATATTTACTATCTAGAAACTAGGTACCTAACTATAATGCTAGTGCCGCTAATCGAAAAAAATACTTACAAATTTGTTAGGATATTATTCTGTATAAAAGTCTGTCTTCTTGTCTTTGTCGTAGTATTTTTTAGGCTAGCATTAATAACCCTGTTTGAATTCCTGAAGTAACGGTACGCATTTCCACCAAACTTGTATCTACTTCAGTTCCGAAGATATCTGGCGTATTATTTGATTCGACGATAGGTATATCTTCAACCTATACGAGAATTTGGTCGATAAAAGCAAAATAAGAGGAAAATATATAAAAGCCTGTGCTTTTCAAGGTATTTTCCCTGTATCTTTGTATAAGATAAGCTTGATTTCCAGATATTTCCCTGAATATTTAGTAGCGTGGAAGTATTTATTCACTCGTAGGCTTAACAGTAATCAGGAAGAGAAATGTAAGTAAGTACTTACTTCTAACGGTACTTTTAAGGGATTTTCTTTTACCACAGAGTCTTCCACTTAAGTGGCTGTGGACCTTACCTAAGATTCGTAGCGTGATTTCCTAATGACCTTGTAGTGCAATTATAACAAGTACCTAAATCTTATTGTAAGTGTTTTTATTAAAATCAAAATCAATTAAAATTCTGAATACTCTTCTATAATAATTAAATAAGAATAACGATTTCAGATGAATCAATTAAAAATTAATCGATTTTTAAAATTTGTTTCTTTTCAGGTAGGTACTCGTAAGAAAAGAATAAGATGCTGTAAAGTATTTGTACCTACGAGTATACTCGTATCTCGAAAAATATCGAAAGCTGGCAAGTATTTGTATTTCAACTATTGTAAAGTAAAACAATAATAATAAATGGACTAAGTACATACATATTAAAAAAATATTAATGGTACCATATGCATAAGCAACGTCAGCTGTACCGTAGCCACTGGGGCTTATTCTGGTTCACGTCGAGGTAAAACAAAAGCGGTGAAGTGCCCGCGTCATGTCATGAATAAATGTACGAATTCGCATTTTCCGCGCGCGACGTATTTCCCGGTACAAATACCAACCGTTATGAAGGCTTGCCAGAGCAGGTGCAGTCCTAGGGGGGTCACAGGGGTCATGTAATGATCCTAACATCTTCGACTTCCGAAAAATCTTTCTTCTTTCGACTTTCATAAGAAGAAAGTAAGTGACAACAATAAAACAGGGCGAATTCGCCATGACAGTTTGAATGCAAAAAAGAAAACGGGTAAGTGTATTACTCGTAGTTGTTCTGTTCAATACCATTATTCTGTCAGTATGTCATTCATGGCTTTCAAGGCGCAGTTACATATAAAGTCGTGTTTTAATCAGACGGGGTAAACTGACGTTTCTCGCCATACTAATGTTACGTCAAACCATACAATGAAAACGTCAGTTTACTTCTAATTAAAAATACGACGTCGTTGAACGCTTCGGCGATCGACCTGCAGTGGACGACCTACGGTCACCGACCTCCGTTGGTCGTTGTCCGAAGTCGTCCAACGTCATTCGCTCGATGACAAGTGACACTTTGACATTCGGCGAAGGTCGGCGACTGGTAATTCACAAATAGGCGGTGGCCGCATGCGTGACTGCCCAGACGGTCGGTCGACGACTAGGTGTAAGATTAAGGGAGTAAAAAATCGAAGACTGCTGTCGAGATCCAAATCGAATAATAATTAGTGAAGACCTGTAATTGGCCTCTTATTATTTAATTAATTTAAGTGGTGTTGGTTAACCAATATAATAAAAATAAAATAAAATAATAATAAATAAATAACTGACAACCGCTGGGGTAGACGAGTTCTGGAGTGGAGACCGCGTTTGGGCAAACGTAGTGTGGGACGCCCCCTGCTAGATGGAGCGACGATCTGCGCAAGGTGGCTGGCAGCGACTGGATGAGAAGAGTCGAAGATCGGGCTCAATGGCGCGCTCTGGGAGAGGCCTATGTCCAGCAGTGGACTAGAGTGGGCTGCTGCTGATGATGATGATGATGATGAAATAAATAACTGCAATTTTGTACGTAATATAGTTTTGAAAGAAAGAATTTGTTTCCAATAGCGCACACACACAAACAATTAGGTACATAAGATAAAAATAATATTAAACAAATATATTATAAATAAACAAAAGTAATTAAGTTTGATGAAGATGGTGTGCAGCACCGGAAAAAGGGGACTGCCTCAGCCTGTTGCCGCAGCGGATTTATTATGTGCATAAGATTTGTTTTTAATAAAGCTATTTATTTTAAATAAGTTGTTTTAGAGGAAATTCGCAGCCTTTAATGTCTTAGGTATTTCTAGTCAACTTTTATTAGGCCTCCCTAAAACGACATTCTAAATCAGGCCCTGTGACATGGGAAATAATGCACAGAGCAAAACGGAGATGGTTGCTGTGAGACTTAGTTCGCCACTTTTGTAAACAGTATGAAGTAATGATGTTTGATATATGACCAAAGGTGGAACTGGCCGACGTAGGTACCTAGTTTAAAAACTAAAACATTATAGAACAATATTCACTGTTGTTACAAAAAGTTTTTTTGCTGAGGGATTAATAGAGGTGTGCTATGTTATGATGAAATATAATGTATTCATAGCGATTTCTATAGATGTTTATAAAAACATCAGAGGCACCACATTGAATATTCCATGTCATTTAATTATACTAGTTAGTAAAATGTTAATAATATTGTTAATTCCTGGTCGGGGGCAGTTTTATTTATTTTAATTTTTTTTTATTTACTACTAAACCCGCATTTGACCTCGATCTCACCTGATGGTAAGCGACGATGAGGTCGACGATGGAGCATGCGGGTCCAGTAAATGCCTATTCACTCTGGCCTTGAAGATCCCAAGGTTGTAGGTTTCGGGAAATACAGACGCCGGCAGGCTGTTCCATTCCTTAGTCGTTCGCATAATGAACGAAAAAGCAAATCGTTTCGTACGATCAGATGGGATATCACCAACATAAGGTGGAACGCCTCCCCGCGCCTGGTAGTTCGAAGGCGGAATGGAGATGCTGGAATTAGGTCGTTTATGTAGCAACTCATGTTAGAATAAAATACCTCATGTTAGCAATTGATAATGACATTAGGAAACAATTTCATCGCATAATTCTCCACTTTGCCACTTTCGCGAGCTCGCTATCATGCTACCGTATCAAAATAAAATTCATAAAGTGAAATCCAGAAAGTTAAAACTTTAAAATCCAATATTTAATTGGAGGCAGGTGAATATTGAATAAAATAGGTGGCAGAATATATTTTTTAATAAATCGTCATCACGGTTGCCGGCTTCGTGTTGCCAATCAACGGTGCGGATTGGCGCACCGCACGCTTACTAAATTATTGGTGGCTCTGGTTGCGCCAGCACTAAAATATTCGCCTTTTAAATTGACTTCTATTATATCCAGCCAGTGACTGTAATTACGATTTTTCTACTCGTTAATCTCTAAGGAAATTTTTATTACTGCGTGATCACGCGATTTCAATCGAAAACTATGTAATGAATTGGTCTGTGATTCGCACTTTCGTTATTCGATGGTCGTCTTATCTTTTTCTGATGGTCAGGTCACTGTCGCCTATTATACAACATACTCTTACCTCACTATAAAAAATACTATGACAATAATCTCGCTATGTCATTCATTGGCACAGTAGTTTTTTTTTCAATACGGGCTGCATTGTACAGCCTCAGACGGCCTTTACCGTTTCTTACCGGACTGGTACTTTTTTATTTTTTTTATTTTATACCGACTGCCAGCTACAGAATAATAGAAGATAAATTTTTCCTGGTCATCATAAGATGCTCTTGGTTTCTGATGTCGGAAACGCACTATGAACCTGAACATTTGAGCTCAAATTCGAACCATCTACAACTAGCTATTCTGTTCCAGAGATCCCACCTGACATCAAAGATACTCCAAGATCTTGGAAACCACTAAGCTAAGAACACTCTCAACAAAATTATCTATTAAATTAAAACACCGGGGTCTAAATCGGTTCATCCGTTGTCAAGTTATGATGCCACAGACAAACACACAACAGACAAACAGACAGACAAACGTGTCAAACTTATAACACGTCGCGTCACCTCCCTCGATCGGTCGGGGGTTTAAAACTAAACACACGCTCATTCGCCGTGATCGTTTACACACGGGTATGATTTTTTTTATCTGTCAAGCTGCACATGCGGTCGCCGCGTTTTAAATACGTACTGAGTCTGAGTTTCCCTTCTATACCAACTTATTTATTATGTGGTAATAATTAATTTAAAGCTCTTTTTGGAGTAATTAGCTTTCTCTTTCGCTTCTCAGCTTTTAATTAAGATCAACGATTAAGTTTTGTTAATTTACTGTTCAGAATATAATGCGGTTGTTGATGGTCGCGTAGAAAGGTAAACAATACGTCGTTAGCAAGTTTTACCATGTACTAGTACGAATGTTGACTAAATAAACTGCTAATTTGCGGGAGGGTTGCTGGTAAAAGCGGGTTAAATGAGGGGAATTGGATGCTAGGTGGTATAGTTTGTACTCAAATGACCGTGCAAGGACAGAACTATAAATTAGTTAGTTTATAGTTAGATTTTAATTGACTGTTGGTCATTTTGGTTGGTTAATTGATGTTGGTTAAAAAGGATTTTCTTTGTTACATCCGTATAATAAAATACGTATATTTTGACGATTCTTTTACATATTTTAATATTAAGATTTATTTATTTGGACTTGTTTTATTCATAATCCTGGGAAAGATTACACAATATTAAATTATTACGTCAGTTTTCGTCCAAATTCACACAGCTGGACGTATATGCTTATCTTAAGTTACATCCAGTGCCCATTTCTAAACCTTGCGTTATTCTTTTCTCCCCTTGCAAGTTATAGATATTCCGTTACTATAATATTTCATCTAAGGGTATGTTACTTGGGGGTGCTGAATACAGCGAAGCGATACTTCACGCCTGGCCAAAGACTTGATGTAGAGGCCGCATTTGGAGTAGGTACCGCTCCCATCTCTAGAACAGCGCTCCTGAATACCAGCTACATCCACTTGACTCCGTGCAAACGCGCGCTACTCAAATTGTCGACGATTCCGAGCTATCAAATGGTTTAGAACCCCTTAGTTTAAGAAGAGACATTGGCTCTCTCTGCGTGTTCTACCGGCTATACCAATGGGGAGAGCTCCGAAGAGCCATTTAATTTAGTGCCTCCTTTCAAGTTTCTACATCCACTCGTCGGCACATGAATTTTAAGGCGTTCCTTTTCGCTTGACATAATCGTGTTGAGCCATAATGTTCGAGTGGCATAATTTTTGTTACACATAATTATCGATTGTCCTAATACATTTTTGGCCTAAACTTTGGTGTCATAATATTGTTATAATACCTAATTTCATTTGCCATAAATATGTATGTCATAAAACATTATTGCCATAAACATGTGAGTCATCGTAATTGTCATAATACCTAATTTTGTCATAAATATATATTATTTTGTTACATATTTTTTTATAAAAGAATACAGCGACAACGATTTGCTTACATGCATGCATGCATGATTCATGCCTGCTTGCATGTTTGTTTGCTTGCACATGCAAGTTATCACAGATGTAGTAGGAGCGGATCCGACACGGAGAGGTTAGGTTGAAGGATTTTTGTATAACAACCCAAAGACAACTGCTTGCATGCATGTTTCCTTGCTTCCATGCACGCATGCACGCCTGCTTGTTGGCGTGCATGAATGCTTGCATGCATTTGAATTTTAGGAATATTAAAATATGACTGTTGATTATTATGTGATAAGAAGATTATGACAAATGATATTCGGGATTATGATTATTATGTCTCACGAAATTAGGGCAAGTGATATTAGGTCTAATACAATTATTAGTAGGTAGGAAGTAATTATTAGGGGAAAAGATTATTATGACGATGAACATTAGAGGAAGTAAATTTAGGACTATCAAAGTTATGCAAAACAATAGGGAACCGAATTTTTATCCACACTTTTGCACCTTGGGCATCCATCAGCCACCACAATACGATTACAGGTAATTTTATACCACGAACGTGTATAATGGGGAATGATCTTCCGTCCGGAGTTTTCCCGCAGCGCTACGATATGCCGCACTTCAAAACAAACGAGCTTCAAAACAAGAGTCCTTCAGCAGCGCACGTGTTTCTAGGCGACGGTGTCCGCTTACCATAAGATGGGGCATCTGCCCCTCTATCTACGCCTATTTAAAAAAATTGTTACAGACAGGCAAGCTAATAAAGTCGAATAGCTGGAAAGCCATTATACCTTAGCCGGAGAAAGCGATTTTCCCCGTGTCCCGCTTTTTAGGGCGGAAGTAATTGGGAAGTGTGTTGTATTTGTGTACATGTACAGTAGTCAACATATCAGGATATAGGTACTTACCCTTTGGGACTTTATCGCTTTGACTTATTTGATATGAATGTCAAGAAATCATAACAAAAAATATTGCGACAGGGTTCTCAGAATATAGCTTGCTTTGTCTTTCACTGTACATAAGCAGGGGAAATAAGAGAATGATGATCAGGAATCAGAATAGTATAGGCTATAGAGCTGGAGGAGAGAAAATACTATAGAGCTGCACTACTACTCGTTTACTATCGAGGTTAATGTTTTTTATTGCATGGAATTATTGAATTTGTGATAAAATGTGTATATGCCTGAAAAGGTAGGATTCGGTGAAACAAATGTATATCTGTACAAACAACTGCGACATGTAACCCATTTTATTTCATTTCGTACTACCAACTGTTGTGATAAGTCATCTGTTACAACCATAATTAATTTCGTACCTACAAATTAGCATTATACCTCTTCTGGAAATTCCGGAGACTGTTATCGTAAATGTAAAACGTTGAGAGTCAAATAAAACCTTATCTAGCTTCCAAGACAAAAAAGCAACGCAACTACCCACACAAAAAGTAAATAAAATCACAGCGCCAAAGCAACTTACGAATGAGCTTACGTATCAGGAAAAAAAGAGAGCCAAAAACGTAAATTTATTTCCTACGACAAGGATCTACACCGTTTTGTAGAGTTTAATTTCCGTTGTAAGGTCTGGCGCATTTTTTTTTGCCGGCCTCCGATTCCCGAGCTACAACTTAAATTCGTTCGAGAATATTCGAGATTCGTTCCTTTGGTAGTGAAGCGTGTAGTTGGACCGGGAGGCGACTGTAAAGGGAGTTACGTCGTTAAATGCCAAGGGGTATGCCAAGAAGTAATCGGAGAGCATTAATCTGTCAGTCCCGGAGCCGTTGGGCAAAGTCAGAGGAATACGGGCTATTCCTCTGACATGGCCCAACGGCTCCGGGACCGACAGTTTAATGCTCTCCGAGGTACAGAGGGGTTCAAATAAAATGTGCCACGTGTACGCGCCCTACGTTGCTTGACTTGCACGATCATTTTCGTAACATGCTCGCAACTACGAGTCTTTCTATCCCTAGCTTATCTTTGGGTTATAAATGGCAAAATAACGTCAGGCGCCACTAAAAACCACCTTTGGAAAGAGTTGAATCCCAAAGGATAGTCGCCCGTCGACATTTGTTAGGATAAGGCACGGCATGAAGGAAGAATCTTTGGTTCGTTTTTGTACGCATTAATTACATTTAAAAATTAAACAATACCCATACTACTGCAGTTTACTCGACGCGAGAGCTCCCTAGATAACCTATAAAATTAAAGTAAAGTAAAGTAAAATACATATTAATGCACAAATAGAAAACAACGAACAAGAGATAGAAAATGAAATAGTGAAGTACAATTTAGGCGGCGTAATCCCTAAGAGCGATCTCTTCCAGGCAACCTTCGGGCAGAGGAAATGATTTCGAGAAACAGTTAGTAGGTGTGCAAGCATCATGGAAAATGTTATTATAAGAGAATTTTATTTACAACAATAACATATAAATACCAAGGTATTTTTTTATTTTTTTTATTAAATAAGGACAGCAGACGAGCAAACGGGCCACCTGATGGTAAGTGGTCACCGTCGCCCATAGACATCTCACTTCATTGTATTAATATTAGAAGGTTTTTGATGCGCTGCTAACCTTGAGGACTAAGATTGATTGCCTCATGTGCGGGAAATTACGCTGGCTCCCTTACTCTTCAAACCGAAACACAGAAATGCAAGCATCTCTGCTTCACGGCAGAAATAGATAAGAGGGTGGTACCACCCCAGGCGATCCTTCACATTAGGATCTACCACTACTAGAAGAAATTAAGAAATAGAAAAGAAATAGAAATAGAAAAACCTTTATTAATAGACCATATATAAAAATATCTGTAAAAATATGTAAAAATTATCACAAAATGAGTAAGATTCTAAATTGATTCATATGTAACATTCTGACAGTGATAACATATGATATGATCTATTAAAAGGGTCAAGTTCAGCCGAGTGTCGCTAGATGTATAGATACCTATATATCTACCGACGCTGGTTTTCAACATGACCCTTTACAACTTACAGCTATAGAGAGCAACAATGTCGTTCAGTTCGTCTGTCGTAATTAATTACAATACTATACTAAATTATTAATTTCAGAGTCTAATATTAGGTATAGGAACTTAAAAAGGTTTCTTGGTGGTACCGATGAAGTGATTCTACCTACAATTGACTCCCTGGCTATATTTCATTACCATGCGTAACACGTATTTACATAGGGTACCGCGTAATTTGGTTTCCTTTATAAATAGCTGTTTAAATCTGGATGAAACGATTGTAATAGGATGCGACATTGATATTTAAGCTTAAAATCACAGTTGACAGCGCTTAATTATTTGCTTTTGTAGTATGTCATCAACAACACATCTAAAATAATTTACAGTTTTAGTACAAAATAGGTGTTATTTATTTTAGAGAAACTATATGTAGGTTGGTCTATACATACGAATAGTCCACTATACATAATGCAATACAATACTGTAGGAACGCGCTATGTAAGGAGATGGAATGACGTAACGTCAGCTGTATGAAAGGGAAAAGGGAAGATCTTCCACCAGACGGGGTGTTGTGCCTGGTGACCAGATGTGCTGGTCCAATTGTGGATGTTTGGAACTCGTATATATATACGAAGTCCTAGGAAAATTTCGATAGCGCGTTCTACGCCGATGTGAGTAGGTACTGTATCGTAGTAGCGCGTCGTGCGTCGCCACAATACAAATATACTTTATTGCACACCCGGGACAAAAACACAACATAAAGAGAGGTACAATATAATGTGCAGAAGGCCTTATCGCTTTAAGCGATATCTTCCAGGCAACCTTCGTAATCATCATAATACCTTGGATGAAAGGAAAAATAATATCCGCTCCCCTATGATATATGAAATATATATAGATGTAATGAAATATTAGCTCTCATTTTTTTTTCATTTAAAAATCTTTATTAAATCTTATAATTGTGAATAATTACATAATTGTTTTTTTTTTTAAGGCAAAGGGAACTGAGCCCATACAGCCATGTCTGATGTAAACAACTCTTGCAAGTCTTCATTAAAATGCTAGTGTGACACATTTCAATGCTATCTGGGAGAATCTTCCACGCTTCTGCACCATCCGAACCAAAGAAGAAGGCGTCCCGGACGCAGTAGGGCTCTTCAAAATCCAGCCAAGTACGGATCGGGCTGCAGCGTCTTATTTGACTTTACTTCATTGTCCCAAACATTAATCACATTTTGTAGACGTTCTTCGAATAAAAAACACCATTCTTACTTGAAAAGCACTACTGTAAAACAATTTGCAAGACAACGAAAAAAAGCTGGTGTGGACGCGATAAAAGCGCGGTAGAAACTCCGAATAATTACATAAATTGACACTGTCAACAATGTAAATAACATGAAGTCTTTAATATTTCACCGGCCTAGGTACATGACATTCGGAAACTTTAAAAAAAAATCTGTTTTGCAGGAAATCTTACAGCTTAATAAATTGTACATAGTAAATGTTCTTTAAATATTTGTATGCCAAACCAGATTCCACTCATTAAATTTTCTTAAAATAACAGCATAAGAAGGACAGAAAGGAGAATAATAATAGGATAATATATAATATAATACATATAAGTATTTACGTATTTACTATATATATAAGTGATATCTTGGTAAGTAATGTATGTATGATAATGATTACGTATAGGTAGGTGTGTGTGTGTGTGTGTGTGTGTGTGTGTGTGTGTGTGTGTGTGTGACTGACTGACTTAATAAAATGAAACTTAATTATATTATAACATAAATAAAGATGGATTCTTACTCGTATATATAACTTTGAATAGTAACATTTTTAGCATTATAAACATTTAAATTTAAAATTATTAATTTGAAAAAATAATGTCCGCTCCCCTAATGGATAGGTAATGAAATATTAGCTCTCATTGGGGCGGGCGCGCGTTCATTCATTCATAATATAATTTAAGACCTGTGGTATTAAACAGGTTGTATTAAATTAATTACGTCCATAAGTTTACCACATTTTATAAGCAAATGTGCCACCGGATGGTAAGTGTTCACCGTCGCCCATAAATGTCTTATCCACTATAATGTTATTAGAAGGTTTTCGATGGGCTGCTAATCTTGATGGAGTGCCTCATGTGCTGGTAAATATTTACGCTAGCTCTCTTATACCCTTCATACTAGAAGCATTGCTGTTTTGCGTTGAATCCCTTGATTGGTACGTATATAGGTACCAATCAAGGGATTCAACGCATTTCTAGGTACAGAATAATGTTTTTCTTATAGACATTACCTAATCCAATAATCTTTATAAGAAAATTACACAAAGTAGAATAAGAACGGAAAAATAAAAGTTGTAGCATTCAGAATTTAAATTTTGGAAAACGGGGTGCAATCATCAATATTAAAGTGAAAAATTCAATTCGTCCGATTAAATTACGATTTCATTTTAAAAGTCGTACTGGATTTTGATTGGATTTCTCTTATGAAAAAATAGCGGCACGGATTCCAGCGTCGGTTTGAAATGCAGAGTTGGTTGTAGTATCGACGGAAGTACATATCTATTTTTAAGTATTTTTATCAGCCTCCATCATTGTATTGACAAGTATTTAATGAATATACAACTTACAAAGAGATATTTTTTACGACACTGTTACGTCGTAAAACACGATTGCCGATTTCAAAACGTAATATCTTTTCATGATTAGACTTAAATAATATACTGTTTTATAGGTTTTTACTGTATTTTATTAATTACGACCGGTCTTAGACCGGAATTATAACCGGTCGTAATTAATAAAATACAGTAAAAACCTGTGAAACAGTATATTATTTAAGTCTAATCATGTATTACAAGTTTCACCAAGTACCAACAACCGCAAGTATTAACCATAATATCTTTTCGTTATTTCTGAAATAACCAAAGTAGTTTGATATCTCTTTTTCTCAATGTAATGGTTTTAAGTTAATATAAAAACTAAAAACCATATTTACTACTAACCTATTTTACTACTAGGTGATCTAGTAGTGAAATCAGAAAGATTTTGAGATCTTTATCAGTAGTCGTCTGTAAACAGTAAGCTCAGTAATCGCCTGTAAACAGTTAGCTGTTCCACTCTTTATAGGTCTGCCGACACATATATCTATAGAACATCTATCGAGATAAACACAACTGTAAACGACCCCTGTGTCCATTCCGACCGTATATAACATCCTTCCGCAACGTTACCCTCGCTAGGTATATCGAAATAACCACCCTGTATACCTCCGTCAAGGCCTTTTTCTCGGTGCATCACCCCTCCATGCTCCATGTCATAACATGATAATGCAGGGGTCTTTGTTGACCCGGATATTAGATATTTTGAACACGGGTCGTGTGTGAAACACACGCATCGAGCTTAGACGGGTTCCGCTTTTTAAAGGATCGTTTAAATATAAAGAGGCTACTTTGGCAGCCTTATTACTTACTGTACAACATATTTACTTACCTATCTTTAGATATATTCTTTGAAAACAGCTATGAATAAAAAACGACGTATGCAAAGGAAAAAGAGCTTTATGGTGGATTTGTTCACGGTGAGATTTAGGTTGGTACTTTTTAATCACAATTTCTGAGAAGAAGAAACTAAGCTATTCGTTGTTTGTTGTCAGTTAAAATAGAATAGTAATGTTTCTTTTAAATAAGTTGGTACACTAATTACTTTTGGATTTGTCTTTGAAGAAGGACTGAGAATTCAAGAGCTTCTCCCCATTATTTTAATGGAGTTATTTTCTTTATAAGCAAATACATTTGTTGTGTTTTATAATTGTTGGAATGTTAATTGGCTGTAAAAGGTATTACTGGAAAACTTTATTTTAAGCTTTATTTTGGCTGTAAAACGTACTTACCTACTATTTCTAGAAAAATTAATTTTGTCTGCGATGGACTTAGTTTTGAGCCATTCTACACTTTTTTCAACTTTAATTAGTATTTGTGGAGCTAAAAGGATTAACTTCTAGATGAAGAAGGTTTTTTGTTTTCATACCAGCAAACTATCCGAATGGAACGTGTATAAATCTGGGAATGGAAAGGTTTCGGTAGCCGGAATTAGGGTTGCCATATCAAACATTTAATTTTCGGAAGAACAGTATTACTATAGTAATACTCTAGTCTATCAGTATACTGATAGACTAGACTAATAGAATATACAAAATACTTCATCCGGTGGTTTTCACCGGGTGTGACAAAAAAAATGCTGAAGTCTAGCAGACGTATTACGACGACATACGTCTAATAAGAAACGTCTTTGTATTCCTTGTAATTTCAGTTACAATAAAAAATAAATTGTGTACATTGATTTTCCAACAAGCGGTATTATATTATACTGAATAATTTATCAGCTTTAGATGGAACGATTAACCGGACATACATTTAGGTACTTAGGTACTAATATTTTAATTGATTTTCTTAGATTTCTTTGATGCACCTTTCGACGATTTCTTATTTGGCTTCTGTTAATCACAATGACTTGTGAAAATGTGTTGCTTTCTGTGTGAAAATAAAATCTGTTTAAGTTAACTGATTCAGTTGGTGGCAGCCCTACGAAGGTTACTGTTTTTTGTTCACCTGCATTCCACATTCATCAGGCACCTTTGTACGAAACGGAAAAATGAATTACCGCACATGTTTTGTTACAGAAATAATGGCAGGTTGTACAATTCCTGAAGGGTTTGAGTCATATTGCGGTTGTTCTAACAAATCCTACCTTTACCACATGAAATTCTTTATTTTATTGAAAGTTGCCTTTTCGTTAGGTAAAAAAAAGTTTTCTTTACAAAAATGTACACAAGCTTATTACTAAAAATATGCTTACCAACTCAACACATCGTCTAAATCCCCAATAGCTCGTAGTCTAGTTGCTATAGCACTGTCCGAAAGTGATCGTACAGGTTAAGCAACGTTAGCGTGGTCAGTACCTGGATGGGTGACCGTTAGTGGCATATTTCATCTGAGTTCCTCCGTGCCTCGGAGAGCACGTTAAGCAATCGGTCTCGGTTGTTGTCGTTCAACGGCAGTCGTTAAGTCATGTCAGAGGCCTACGGGTAGCCTGACCAACTCTAAGATGTCCACTAACCATACGATAAGCAAACAATCCCTAGCATGCGGCATGCTCCCAGGACGCTGGCCGCGTTACCTCACTGAATGGCGAGGCTGAGTCTCTGTGCGACACACGTGCCAGCCCTGAGGTCTCCGGAGGCTAGGACAAGCCGGGAGGATAGGCCCTGTACTAAATATTTTAGTGTCACGAAAGCAACAAACCTATAGTTTCAACTGACAGCACCAGGGGCACTCATTGGCCCTTATTCTAACCTACTGCTACCATTTGTGTATCTCGCTCTCGTTGAGTAACGCGCGAAACATTTAGTCATTCACAAATAATTGATGTACATTAGTAATTTATGCTCTGATGATAGGTGCATATGTACAGCGAGCTCGCATGTATGCTATTTAATCGAATATACAAAACATTGATGAGTTGAAACAATTTTCATGCGTCCACTAAAACACGTTATAAAACAGACGTCCAATAAAATTATCCAATTCGAAAAACTCGAATACGTTGTAGACACATTCGAGTTTCGAGTTACATACTCGTAACTTGTAAACCCTTGAAAGATTACATATAACTTAGTGGCAACTTACATAGTTACTTACCTACTTAGTTACATAGGTTCAAGATACAGCGTTTTTTTAAAAGGAAAATTGCCTTATTTCTCTTCGCCATCTATCCGTGCAGTCTAGTCATGTTTGTTTTCAATTTCGCCGAGAGTGGTCGGCCAGGGTTTACAAATACCTCCTTGTACCTACAGGGTGATTGATTCTTTTGCAAAAACATCTTGTTTACTCGCTTTTTCTGTATCAATGACGTAACTATCTTGACTTTCAATAGATATAAATGTAGGGTTGACATTAACTGTTTTCAATTTTTAACTTTATTAGTTTAAAAAAAATCAATTTTCATCATCATAAGTCTTTAACTTCCTCACTGTTGGGATCTCCTCTAACACAAGCGGGGGTGATCAACCGTGTGAGCCCATGCCAGTACGTTCTATTTCACCGATAGGGGTTATTTTTAGGATAATTTATTAGGTAAAGGCTCAAGGTATCAAGTAAAGGCTCTGTTAGCTGACCTCAGTGAATGGTATATTATAGATACTCTCTCAGACACAGAAACCCAATTATGTTATTATCAGAAGGGAACTAAAGCCAGCTACATACAACTACTTGTATTGTCATTAATTTTAATATAAAATTACATTATTGAGATTTGACCACATAATCGTGTTGTGTAGTAATCCCGCGAACAGCGCTCCATTTAGCACATTAGGCGAGGCCTGAAAACCAGCGTGTCGCTGAGGTCTCGACCATTTCATTCGACACATAGGGCAGTACATGTTACAGGTATCGTATCCTATATTTTGTTTATAGGTTAAGAATTAGAATAAAGTCACTGTGTTGTACCTTATTACTTTAATGTATGTCAATGAATAAATACTCTTTTATTATTTATTATTATTATTATATTTATTTCACATGTCTTTAGAACACTTTTTTTCTCAGACTACGGTAATTCGGGTTTTATTTCTTGTTCTAACATTCCAATAAGTATAATTCTCAGTTTGTCTTTGCTGTTCTAAATAAAGTGATCTGAGTGATCCTGTCAAATAAATGTAAGTATCGCGTAGGTACTTTTCTATTCCCATGTTTCATTTGTTGTTTGTTTATCGAAATCAAACAAAACAAATATAAAATTAGATTTGAACTTGACGCAATACACACCATACACACCATGTAGGTACTTTTCTATTCCCATGTTTCATTTGTTGTTTGTTTATCGAAATGAAACAAAACAAATATAAAACTAGATTTGAACTTGACGCAATACACATCATGTATAAGCTAAGAGATGAAGTAGAAAACGGTCAGTGCTTTGTCTTGATGTAGGTACAACCACAGCTCAGTTGAATTTGCAACATAGTGGATATCGTAAAACTTTTAAGAGAAGAAAAGTGCGAACGGCGTTTGTGATAGCACGATACGAGCAGATAGTTTGTCATCATGTGAACTTTCTTCTATTCCAATTCATCAGAAAGAAAGAAAGAAAGGAAGAAGAACACTTTATTGGCAGAAAATACATATTTCTTTCACTCGATAATACTAGATACAAACCTTTTCCGTTATACCTAGATACCATTGACTACTTAAAACATCAGGTGCTTTTTTAATTAGATGCAAATATTTCAAATATCAAAATTTAAAATTATAAACAAAAACGATATTTAGAAACCAAACAAGAAATACAACAAATTGTTTTTTCATACGATTGACGATTTACTACGTTTTATTTACTCACAGAAAATAATCTTCCTTATCAAAGTGTCAATATAAAGCGATGTTGATTTTTTTGTATGGAAAATTAACATCTGAGTTTTTTTAGGCTTGAAGTAGGTTGCCTGGTTGTAAGTACCGCACTTAACTTTTGTTTCTCTAATGATGTCCATTTCTTTTTAATTCTAGTATCTTTTTATTTTTCAATTGATTCCTCCGTTCCAACCCATAAGAATAGAACAATCTTTCGCAGTTTTTTTTAAAAGCAAGAGATGTGTGTAGTCGACTGTACCGTCTCTCACTTCGAATAACTTTTAACAATGTAGGTGAATGCACGTAAGTGTAGTATGGAGATTACGTTCAGTGAAGTCGGGCATAATGCCCGAAGTTCCCCTAATGAGCACTAGCTAACTTTGGGAGAGGTAAACTTAAAATGAACGCGTCGCTCAAGATTGTTGTTTATGGCGGGTTTTGTTTGTCACTAGGACCCACGTACTTTGGAACTTGTAAACATTAAGTGATTGACCTTGGGTGGTTTCATATTAGATAAATTATATGGTTACGCGCATACGAAATCAGCAGGACGGTACGCGTAGTCGTGTGCTACGACGCGTAGCGGTCACGTCATGCACTTGTCACACGTCATGCGTCATGCATGTCCAACATATTGCGAGGAAGGGGCGGTGAGCGAGAAAAAGTTCACCAATAGGATCGCTCCATTATCACGTCACGAGTAGAATTAAGTCGACCTATTGGACGGAATTTTTGGCCTCGCTCGCACCACCGCTATATAAATAATGTCATTGTACAAAAATTGAGAAAACCGAAAAATGTATTTCTATGAGTTCGGTCAGATTCTATTTTAAAATATAGGCAGTATGCTAAAGGCGGCAGGGTTTTATTATATAAATAGAAATTTTTGGTCGAATAAGATGATTTAGAATAGGTAAACACTTATTCTACATTAACGTAAGGAGTGGGCAAGTCGGGAGTTGGTGAATAAAGGGTTGACGAGCCTGGAACCAGCCTAGAAAATAATAGTAATGCACATAAACGATTACTGATTATTAACCTATTTTCTTGAATTCGGTAATTTATCCGGTAATATCCAAATCGCTCGCGGTCCTTAAAAATCGTATGTATAGCTTGATTATCTTTCAATACCCAACTAAAAACTATAGATAGACTGATGCAGTTTTAGCTCATAAACTTTCTACGTGTCGTATCGAAAATGCATCCGATGGTAAGAAGGCTTAGACGAGCTGACTTTAAAGTAGTTTGAGCTAAGCGCGAATCGCATTTTGCCTCCGTTCGCCTACATTATTCAGCGGGGTGATCCTTTTGAAGCTGGAAACTTTCAACTAAGGTGACGAAAATTTTTGATATATCTCAAGAAGACAATTTGAAGTGGCAGCGCTGTTGAAACTTGCAACTGAACTTAGAAGTCTATATGGACTTGAAGTCGTGGTGATGTTGAATGGAAATTTTAAGAGATCAAAGATTGATTCTCTTAAATAAATAAATTTCATTATCATCATCAGCCTGTTAACGTCTCCACTGTTGGGACACAGGCCTCCCATTGCACAATTACTGATTGGTGAATTTCACATGCTTTCAGAAATCTTTCCTCAGACACAGGTTCATTTCTTTTGCCCCAGTTGCTCTACTTTCAGATTTCGACCTTAATTGATTAAAATTAAAATTATTTATTTTACCTAGGATAGATGCGTACGAATATAAGCTAGTCCTACAACTTTGCCAAATTTCAAGTCATTAGCATTAGTAGTTGCTGATAAAAACAGCCATAACATACAGACAGGGACGGACGGACACCGAAGTCTTAACATAAGACTGGGCTCACATTGGTGTGTTTAGCCCGGGCCAGTCGCCCGGGGCCGGTCGCCCTGGGCCGGTCGCCCTGGGCCGGTCGCCCTGGGCCGGTCGCCCTGGGCCGGTCGCCCTGGGCCGGTCGCCCTGGGCCGGTCGCCCTGGGCCGGTCGCCCTGGGCCGGTCGCCCTGGGCCGGTCGCCCTGGGCCGGTCGCCCTGGGCCGGTCGCCCTGGGCCGGTCGCCCTGGGCCGGTCGCCCTGGGCCGGTCGCCCTGGGCCGGTCGCCCTGGGCCGGTCGCCCTGGGCCGGTCGCCCTGGGCCGGTCGCCCTGGGCCGGTCGCCCTGGGCCGGTCGCCCTGGGCCGGTCGCCCTGGGCCGGTCGCCCGGGGCCGGTCGCCTGGAGGCTCAAATTCAATACAAATCTATGACCTTGCCACACACACGGCCCTTCGTCCGGCCCAATTATCCAGCGATCGGCGCGGTTGCCTCTCGGTTTGGCTGGTTAGGGCACCTGAAGGCGTGCTCTGCATAGACTAGTCGTATATCGCCACAAACGACTCGGGCGACCGGGACGGTTCTTCAGTCGAGCGACTCTCGCCGTGCTGAGCGGTTGTGTTTTTTGCGTTTGTAATTTTCTGTAATAACGAAACCTGTCGTATTTCTTTAGTTATTTTCACTGAATAAGATTTTAAATGTAATAACTTGACAGGAGGTACAATAAATATCAATTTTTTATTAAAAAAATCTCATTGCCCTCCATTATTTAATTTCATAAACATAATATTATTTCAGAAACCTCTAAAAGTTCTTGTTGTATTAAAATAAATACCATAATCTCACAAGTACTGTAGACCACTAGCTAAAGTAAATCATCATTTCAGGTTCTCAAATTAAGAAGATAACATCTTTGAAAGAATAATCGAAATTGGTACAAGAACATTCTTTTTTTTGAAGTAGGTTAATAAAATGTTATTGTAATGGTGCTTGTTTCTGAAGAAATTGGAGTAAATAGTTTCAAAACTGCATGAAAAAAAAAAACAAATAAATAAAATAATCATCCACTACCACCCCTGTAAGAGGACCGACCGCGGCGACAGATGAAGAAAGACTGAGGAGCACGCGACCGGCCGGCGTGCCTGTGGCGATAAACCCGGTGCCCGGGCTCCAAATCGGCGCGTTTTGAATCCGGGCGCGTATCTTGGAGTGGGATTGGATCTCTAGAACGGTAATAGTTAAATGGATCGAACTTGAGTTCAAATGTTCGGGTTCCTGGTGCGTTTCTGACATCTGAAACGTTGAGGATCTGATGATGACCAGGAAAAAGTTAGTGAACTTCAATTTCACAATAAGAAATTGGAAGAATTGTAAGATTATCAGCCCGCCGAAACTATAATTTTAATGTTAAAAAAAGTTAGATGGGGTCTCGAACTAAAGTTGTAGGGAATCCTGAAACAACAAGAAAAAAATTAAAGATGGCGGCCCAAAATAAACGAAAATGATGCGGAGCTAGGAATTTTAAGATAGTCATGGCCAGGACGAAGACCGTGCTCCGTGTAGGGCTATGCCCGGAGCGTCCTCACGCCTTCAGGCGCTGCAGGTCTAACCTGCTGAATGTTCTTAGCAATGTTATATGAAAAACGGATCAGTGGTTCTAAGATATTGGAGTATCTTGGTTTGTTGGAGTATTATGGGATCTTTGGAACGGTTACAGTTAGGTCGTTCGAGTTTGGGCTCAAATGTTTATGAACATGGTGGTCTTCCCACATCTGTAATCTTGAGGACACGATGATGACCAGGAAAAAGTAAGGAGATCTCCACAATGGTGTGTCGGGGGATTCTTAAATTTTTAATTTAGAGTTATTACCGTTTAGGTACGGGACTAAAATGGCCAAAATTATAATTGGTATTACAATTTCAGTCACAATATGCCACGCTATCTGTGCTCTGAAAACCAATACAATGAACTCTGACCCATTTAGGAGTTTCATCAAATCAAAACGAATAAAGATAAACATAATAGTTCGGTAGGTTAGGCTCCAATATTCATGAAATGGAATAGAATAAACCAATCGATCTCTATTGAAGGGCTAGCGTCAGCGCTCAACCTTGATATAGGTATATTATGGGTAACCTAGTTTACTAGAAAAGGGTCAGTTTAATATCATAAAATATTACAACTAACGGAGATTGTTTGTGTTTTGAAAGTGCGGGCACTTCATAGTGATAGTAATACGGCAGCGAGCGACGTAGACTACAAAGGTAAAGATTAAAGATAAAAGAAAAAGGAAGATAAAAAAAGAAAATAAGGATTGATGCGTTGATTTATGAGCAGATAGTGCAATTGCTCAGTTTGTACAAATGCTCAATTGGCCACTGAAGACACATCGAGCCTGTTCATAATTAAGTTTTTGTTACGATTTATTGGCATTCTTATGAATATGTGTCACTATGTCTGTATTAACCTTTCATTATACACGAAACGTATTGAAAAAGGTGATGTACTAAATTTTATTAGGTTGAGTTCACTACACTCGGAAGTACAAAGTCCGTGTCTTTTCGAAAGTTTCAATTTGAATGCACTTTGTTTAAATTTCCGGGATTAGGGGGATTAGAAAAAAGCTGTCACCAATTGGAAGGATAGCCCTTTAGTCAAGCCCCATGTCAGTATGCCATTCCTACGTACTCTATTGTTTTTGGAACAAACAGTAAACAAATATGCAAACCCTCATTATATAAATTGTAAGGTTGTGTAGTGTACACTTTTGGGGCGACCCGAATACATGCCCTCCGGCTTCATATTTAAACAAAAGGTTATAGGTACCTAAAATTAGGTACTTAGCATTCATATCTAAGAATACACTCTTATATGCAAGTACCTACAGATTTTGTCGAGATAAACACCAGCGCTTATATTATATGACATTTTTTTTAATTTTCCCGGATTTTCCCCGAGCTCTGGATTTTTGGCGGCACAATATTATGTTCCACTTTTTGCGTAAAGTCTCCGTATCATTGTCTCAACACGGGCTAATTGAAAATGTTTTTTTCTGCGACAGTACGATTCGTGTCTTATGAAATTTTTATTTGGAAGGCAAGTAATTGGCTACTGACGGCTTTGGGACTTTTCTTTTGGGAATTTAGAGGGTCAACTGAGGTCGTCTTGTGTTTATGTACGAAATTAAATTGTTTCGACTATATTATACTTTATCTTCTTGCTATATTTTTTGCCTCGCCCGCCACGATAGTTTTGGATTCGGAGATAATACTAGTAGGATTTACGATGGCAAATACCATACTACCTATAGCGTCTTATTCTGCATGGCTTACTTATGTTAATCATTTCAAGTAATTAAGTAATCATGTTAAGCTATGGTGCATATTAAGCTTCTTTAGGCTAGGTCAGAACCAGGATGGGTGACCGCAAGTGGTATATTTCATCTGAGCCCCATTGTGCCTTGGAGTGCACATTAAACAGTCGGTCCCGGTTGTTGTCATTCGACAGTAGTAGTTAGGCAGACCTACTGAACAATTGACAATAAGTTGGCTCTAACCAAACGATAAACAAATAAAAAATAATTTTGACAGTTTTTAATAAAATGCACTTTTATTTCCGTTAATAGAACTAATAGGCTAATTGAGCTCTCGACTTTTCATAATTCATTATTATGAAAAAATCGAGATGGAATTAGGATTTACTTACTCATATAAAATGAAGTACCGTTTCGCTAGCAAAGAATTACACTATATCTGGAGCGCAATATGGCTTACCAAAATCTTCTACGTAAATTCTAAATAAGGTGGAGAATATGCACTTTTCGTAGCATATCTCGAGGCTCTTTTGAGGGTGATATATGGAGCCTCTGAGACGTTATGAGATCGTCTTCCGTTTTGTTAGTTGTCGTATCGTCTCGACGAAGCGTCAAAGTGGCACTTTGTAGTGAGATGTTCTTTGCAATTTTGTTAAATAAAATTCCAGTTGTGATATCTCAAAATAACAAGGAATATAGAGATAACGATGTCATAAAAATCACTTCACTGAATAAACCTAGCTAGATGGAGAACGTTTCCCCAGCTCCCCAGGACGAGTTAGGCAATAAGAGTATACCTACTCGGCATTCTGTGCGTATTTTGTGCTCCAACATACTGAAGTTTCAGTTTGGTGGGCTATTCCAATCAAAAGTTATTAACGATAAACATTTGAGAGGTTGAGGAAACGCTTGTGAGAAGAGATTTAAATCGTGTGCACGACAAATCATTGGGTTTCTGCATCTGACGGTTGGACCTAGAATTTGTGTGCCACAAGCTAGATTCTGTGTACAAAATTCAGACCTCTACTTGTCATAGTTCTGAGGGAGGCGTTGTGCATTGTCGCCCAATTGTGCATTTTGACATGTTGACCGCCTAGTCCCGGAACCGATATAATTACCATGCTGTAAGGACTTCGCAGGCTAATGTTCAACAGACGCCATGACAGCTTAACGTGTTATTGGTAACTATGGAAACCGTAGACATGTTTGACGTATTCTCGACATCGCGTAGGCGCGGGTGCCGAGTTTTTTAAATTGATTTAGTACGAAGTGCTAGTTGGCCAGTGAAATGTACTGCATTTAATACGAAATAGTTTTTGTATGCAGTGACATATAACAACGAAAAATTGAAAACTGCTATTTAATATTTCATTAAAACACTATTTTAACACGATCATGATGAACAAATTACGATATGGGTGTAGTAAAACGTCTTTTAAAAGCCATATCTTGCACTCTATTATTTTACTTAGCTGTCGAAGTCAAATTAATTAGTTCTCGATCACACGGCAACAATTTCCGTAAAATATCAACTACCCAATAATATAGCTCTACTTAATTCAAACCTATTATTCTCCGATAATTGTCTAGACTATTTCAATTTAAACTCTAGAAGTCAAAAAAGCTAGTTTTCGCTTTGGCTGTGGACTCAATTCAATTTTCTCTGCGGTTCCAGATAGCGGCCAGTAAAAGGTCCGATTGGACGTGACGAGCGGTTGCTCATCTTTTTTATTTCATTGTTATGGATACGAGTACAAAGGAGAGAAGGAGAGAAGGGCACACAGGGCGTAAGGGCAAACCTAAGCCTATTAAAGGGCAAAAAAAGTCAAATGCAATTTGTTATCTGAAAGAAGAAAATATCGTAAGTGTATTGTAACATTTTATTGTATTTTATTTAAGTGCTAATGGATTTTCTTTAATGGATATTACGTTCTTTTGAACGGTTCGGTGGAGACCGCGTACAAGAAAACGCAGTGTGGGACGTCCCTTTGCCCGGTGGACCGACGACCTGAAGAAGGTTGCTGGCGATGGTTGGATGAGAAAGGACCAAGTGATGTGGCGTGCCCTGAGAGAGGCCTACGTCCAGCAGTGGACAGACACGGGCTGGTAGATAGACGTTCTTTTCGTTTTTATTGCGTTTAATGTATGGTATATCGACGATAACGTACACTAGTTAGGTTAGGTTATGTCGTACCTTTGTAGTTCCATTTCGATATTTTATAAAGCTTTTGTAAAAGTTGTAAAGAAATAACAACGTATCTACAAAGAGATTGTCGGTAGAGAACACAACGCGTTCGAAGCAGCCAGGCGTTCGGTCGAAGAACAGATAAAAGAGAACAGTATGGAATTTCGGTACTAGTGCATACCGAGTGAGCTACACATACATAGATATAATAGTCGCAGCACAAGTCTATACTGGCCAAACTGCGCGGGTATCGCGATGTAGATGATCCCATAATTAGCTTTCTAGCATATATACTGCTAATCGGCTTTTCATCTCCGACTCTTCATTCAGTAATGAACTGTACCAAGCTCCATGATCTATCGGCCTCATTACATAGTCCTTTTGCGCCTTAGGTGCTCCGATTCTCGCACGGTGAAATTTAAAAGGCCATTAAGGGCTAAACAGTCTTACCGGAAAAAAAAATCGAGCTTGTTTCATTTTAACGGTCAGTAGCGGTGACCGCGAAGTAAATACTTAATTGGCGGGGCGCGGGCGACTGTTTAAAGGCTTCGCTTTGAATTTCTATAGGTGCTTACTGTTCTTATTTACACTGTGGTCGTAGCCAGGCATGAGGCAGGCGTTGCGAGGTCAGGTCGTCTATTTTTGTCGTGGAGCTAAAGAATTGATCAGCCATGTCCGAAGTTCCCCCCAGAGACGGATCGAAAGCTTCCGTATGAACCGAAGATGTCCCTTGAGGACCTATTCAAGCTTTCCTCTATTGCTCACGAAGCAGTTCTTGCGTAATTTTCAGTAAATAAATCGACTCTACATTTACAAAAATGGACTCATTTTGTAGTCGATTTTTTAAATTTCAACCAAGTAAAATTGTTTTAGCTCTGTCCGAAAACAATGTAAAAATCAATTTTTAACCTCTTCAAGGGCGACTCAGCATCCATAATAAATAATATAAATGCCTACCCAACTTACTTGTAATATCCACAGCAAGCAAATCGCGGAACGTCAATTACCGATCGCGACTGAATCGCAAGATATAGTAAAATTAAATGCATTTTATTTAATTACTAAAAGATCATAATTTACTGTGCGATCGGTAAATAGGGATGCAGTTGTTTAAAATTTAGATCATAACAGGATATCATGGGGAAGTGCTGGTCGTGATTACGGTGTTTGTTACTCCTTGCATAGGTATAGATTTAAGGAGAGGTATTAAACTTAACCTAATACTTACCTCTAGATATTAATTTAGATGATAATATTATTAGGTTCAAATCGAAACAGTACAGGGGAAGTTTGCCACATACCTATATAAAAAGATCTACGGCTAGTACCCCTACCGCCGCTTGTCCGCCTTGGTCGGTATGGTGGGCTTCGACACTCTGGAGCTGAGGCGGAAGTTAGCACTTCTAGTAAATAAGTAAGTAAGGAAGTAATACGTTTATTTCACACACAGCTATGACCGAAACAGTTATAATTATGATAAAATAATTATGTAGTCAAAGGTAAACATATTGAAATCATGTCTGATGGTCAGCTGTTATTGTGAAAAGGGCCTCAACTCAGCTTATTGCTGCAGACAAGAATGCCTCCAGCGCTGGTATTCTGTTGGACCATGACCGATGGCTGGCCAAAACCTGTCCAAGAGGACAAAGATACGACACAAATAAATTAAATTGAAGATAGGTAGTATTAATAAGTGAAAAATATATCTCTTATCTTCTCTTGTATTATTATCTGCTGTTCAATAATAAACTGGACAATCCGTCAACCCTTGCACGCTGCGCGCTCGCCGCATCAGGCTGCGCAAGCCGCGACGCCCATGGTGCGCACGGACACGGCGTTCTATGCGCTTACACTTCGAGCGCTCAGATTGATTAAGTTTTGTTGCTCAGTGCCCGGAAGTCGATTTATTTAATGATAAAATTGGCAGTATTTACAAGAATATGTTAATATATTTGAACAATATAGCTATATAAGTGGTGTTATGTAAATAATTGAGCTCACATATGTTTTGGTGAAATGAAACTAAATATGTGAGTTTTTAAAAATAAAAAATAAAATAAAATTACTGGAACGATAAAAAACCTATTAAGTAACCACAAACCGTATGTTCCAGGAATTCTATTACAAGATGTGCTCCGACATAATTTGTCAAAATGACAAATTAGGGACAAGAACACAAAATTCTGTTGAGTTTGAAGGAAGTTGGAAGTATTAAAGACGGAGAACGTTCTCATTTTATAAAGAGAGAAGAACATTTGACCTAATTTTATTACGTCTGATACTGGGTAATTTCTTTACCAGAAACTCGTAAGCAAGTAAGATGTAAGTAAACTTAAGGATTGCATGAGTTATGAACTTATGATGAACAAAGTTATATTTTCGGAGTTAAGAGAGTTGAAACCGCCGCCGTCCCTATTATACAAGTACGGATCTAATTTTAGAACATACTTATCGGTAATACGTTTTCCCATCACCACCAAATTTTAATAGAAGTTATATACAAGTAAATTGGATCTTATTCTGCTTTTCACTCTACAGAAAACTAGAAAAAGGGTGAATAATTTTCCGCGAGCAGGATTCGAACCTGCGAACTTGCCGTTCCGTAGCAGTGCTCTAACCAATTTATTTAACCAAGCGTTTTATTATTAGATCCTATGAATTATAAGATTTTTAAACTGACTGAACTCATTCCTTACTTCATTTGGTATGATTCTACAATATAAATGAAATGAAATCAATCCTGTTACCCCTTTTGATGATCTCCCTGGAAAGCCTTCAGCATCCTTCGATACTTAAGTATTCAGGCTATGATCAATCATCTAACAAATAATTAATTTAAGCTACTGGAAGCGTATTAATTAATATTACCTCTAACCTCTAATTAGTCGCTCACTCACATCAGTGACCTTGTGATTATGTGCTGGCTCGATTACGATATGATCTAATTCTGATTTCGTTAGTCAATGAGGCGTTATGTTATCGTTGGAATCTACCCTACCTATTCATGCACGATAATGTTAAAGCATTTCGAGCATGGAAACTCAAACTGTAACAAAATACTTGCAAATGGAGGTATTGCCTGCTGGTTAACAAAGCGTAGGTATTGGGATTGATTGAAATCAAATACTTACAACTTTTATAGTCGAAATAGTTTATTAAAAATAGAATAGAGCATAGAAGTACTCGTATATGTATAATATACGATATATATACTGAGGGAGAGGGGGTGTGACCCCCGATCGGGATACTTCCTGGCCAGCACCTTTCTCTCGCTACACAGCGAGGAAATGCAGCATGCATAATGGGAACATTTGGGCGGGGTGCGCTAAAAGGTGGCCTTTTTGACTAAGCTGACGTAGTGATATGTATACCTAAATATATAAATTTACCTATTTATTTTATTATTTATAATATTTAAGTTGACTTTTGTAGATAGTTTATGATTTTTTATAACGTGATTTTATACATTTATTATAAAGTCAAATATTTAAACTAATTTTACGTAATTTAATTTTAATAATACGATATATATGTATATATATATATATATATAAGGCTAAAAATATATGCACTCACTCACCCTTATTCAATATCTGGCTATCTGACTCCCAACTAGGTTTCCCTGTGTGCGGGATATCAGAAATCCATTCATGTGACTCACTCGATACGTTTTAATTTACACTCAGCACTGCACTTTAGTTTTTTTTTTTACTTTAAAATTACTTGTAATTTTCACCACCACCGGAAAAAGATAACTAAAATGTAGGTATAATTTTGTAGGTATAATTTTTACAGCAGGTACAGTACAGCAGCCGATAAATTCATTCTTCAAGACTAAACCTCTCTAAACGGTCGCCAAATATCAACAAATCGTTTCCGGAACTATATTTTTGTTTTTACTCAGTCATTATTCTCACCTATAATTTCATCAATATTTGAAGAGACGGAACCGTCGCCAGGTCGAATCCATCTTTGAACCATTGTGTTGTGATGGACTAATGTGTTACCTATGCTTTCATTGCTGTGTGTAATTACCGGCATATCTAAGCCCTCAAGGTTAGCAGCGCATCGAAAACTCTCTAATAATAATAAGTGAGGTGAGATGTCTACGGGCGACGGTGACCACTTACCATCAGGTGGCCCGTTTGCTCGTCTGCTTTCCTTGTCTAAATCAATAAAAAAATAAAATACTTTGGGTCTGCCCTTATCTGATCATATTAAACACTTACTGTTGTTTGCTAAGTTGGCTCTCAAAGTGAGGGCTGACTCTAATAATACTTGAGCTTCCCTTCCTTTTTCTTAGTGACCCTAACGAGGCTGAAATGGTCACCTTGTTGTGTACCAAAGCCTCTAAATTGAGATTTAAAAAAATATAAAAAATTATAATAAATTAATTTTAAAAAACCACTCAAAGTACAGGCATTTTAGCCTAGTTGGAGTAGTCAATGAAGAATATTGGTAATGTGTGAAACATTGGTGCAAATATGCAAATATACTTACACGTACATTCAAGGAAAACACAAAATGCAACACATTAAAAGTACAGTCGACCGCAGGTCAACCTACCTAAAAGTCAATATTTGAGAATCTCAAATGTATAAAATTGCGCAGGCATAAGGTTGAGATTTTTTTTCATTTATTGTTTAATACATACAAAGGAACATGGTAGGTACATAAACTCTATCCCATTAGGCGAAACCTTGAAAGGTTTGTATGCCGATAGGGAGTTCACCATTATAGTAGTTAAACTATTACAAATCACAATATAACTAAGGTAACCTATAATATGAAGCTAGTATCATTGTGCTTTTAATGTTTAATTGAAGGTTTTTCACAGATGGTATACTATATATTGTGGTCGACTGTACAAGAGAATTAAAAGCGTTATTTCGTTCCCCAGTCTGTGGTTACATTATTTACAAAAGCTTTCAGCCACCGGCAGGACCCAAAACAACAAGCAAGAGTTGT
This sequence comes from Hofmannophila pseudospretella, assembly GCA_947369225.1. Classification (NCBI taxonomy): domain Eukaryota; kingdom Metazoa; phylum Arthropoda; class Insecta; order Lepidoptera; family Oecophoridae; genus Hofmannophila; species Hofmannophila pseudospretella. The sequence continues at coordinate 6,229,256 of OX376325.1, forward strand.
CGAAAAAAACTGCCTCGGGATGCAAAACTAAATTGGGATGTAAATCAAGTCCGCCCGTTCCATGTTCCAGCTTCCGATACACCTGATTAGTAAGCCCCAACTTGCAGTAAACAATACTGAGCAAATCTCTTAAGTTTACTGGTACAGATACTCAATACTCAATATGGCATGATGTGGCATTTTCATTACATGCCACATCTTGTTCAATATTACATAAATTGATTCATTAATTAAATTCATTGATCTGAAATTATTATTATTATTATTATTTATTTTAAATCAGGCAAAATGCAAACCATACAAATTAATAAATACAAATGTAAAAAGAACCTAAACAAAAATAAGCTAGGCACCTATTAAATTATACAATATAAGACGATTTTTTGTTCGGACTCCGGTGCATGCGCAACCAACTCTTAAAATATACATTCTCAAATAAGTTGTCATTGAGGACAGACACTAACTCATTTTTAGAGTCACGCACTCTGTCCCAGAAAGTTGCCACCCTGCTCCTTAGCACCGCGAAGTAATCAGGGACCCTGGAGTCGGCGAACATGCTCGTCGCGCTGCAGTAACGAGGCAGTCTTAATAGAATGCGGAAGGCATCGTTATACTGGACTCTAAGGATGTTGTAGGATCTTCTCGTGTATTTGATCCAAAGCTGCGATGTATAGAAACACATGCAATATGCTTTGAACAGCGTTACTTTAACATCCTTAGAGCACCTAGCAAACCTTCGAGCAAGCATGTTGCACCGTAGTGCCAGGGCCCTGTGCTCACGCTCTATATTCAGGTCATCACTCAGGGTTTCCGTCAGTATATGACCAAGGTACTTGAACTGCTGAACAACCCGAACTGCTGAGCCATTCAAGAAAACAGGAGGCACACACTCCGGACCTCCGCTTGTACGAAATACCATCATTTCTATCAAATAATGCTAATTGCAATAAATATAATCATGTCAAAATAAACAATCATGTCAAAAACAAATAATTACAATAATAAAAATAAGTTATAGTCTAATAGAAATTCAACAGACAAATACTCTTGTCTCCATAAAAACAAGTACAGTGATGAGAGTCGACCAATTTCAATGTACTCGTATGTATTCAAATTTGATTTGTTCATGTATTCATTAAGCGTCGGTGGCCTAGTGGTTAGGACGCCGGACTCCCATGCGGGAAGTCCGGTTTCGAAACCATGCAATGCCATGTACCAATAAGTTTTTTCGATTTTTTCGAAGACTTACTTACATTTACCGACTGTTCTAACGGTGAAGGAAAACATCGTGAGGAAACCTTACTTTTCGAAGGCGTGTGAAATCCACTAGTCAGCATTGGGCCCGCTCGGTGGATCATGTCCCGTGCAGGGGAGGCCTGTGCCCCAACAATGGGGACATTAATGGACTGATGATTATGATGATGTATTCATTAATGTCATAAAAGGTCTGCTCGCTAGGCGCAGAAGTGATGCTCTCTAGCAGGCGGTTGTAGACCTGAGGAGCCATGACGTGTGTCAGTTTGTCCGTCTTCGCTAGCGAGTGCGGCATCAGGACAAACTAGTTGGCATTGCGCTTGTTGTATTGTGCAGGTCTTTATGACCTACGCAATGCGATATGTAGCCAGGTATGTGTCAACTTAAACTAGGTATTTCCTAAAAAAAGGTAACTTTGAAAATTACCTTTTTCTACATCCATTTCGTAATTTGGTCAATACGAAACCACAATCAGTAACACAAAGTGGTTCATTCCTGTTGGTCTAGTTAAAATGAAATACCTAGTAAACAAGTGCCTTATTTGAACTCCTCGCATAAAACAGTGTGTGAACAGTGCAAATTAGTTCGTTGGAATTATTATTTATTTAGTTATTTTATGGTTCTAGAAGAAGGATTGTGAGCAACTGCAAATCATAACCATTTCATCATTCCTGCTACTATCTAAGCTATACAAGCACTCGTGTTAAAATGGATATTATTACGTGACGCAGTTGCATAAACTGCTTACTTACTAACATGGAATAAAAAAAACTTACAACTTTTTAACAGACACATGATAGTACCTATTGTACTAAAACTACCACCACTTTACCTTACAAATAACATCAATAACGAAAGGCTCGGACTACACGACGACGGTTCCAGCGGATCGGTTCAGGTACCGGTACCGGCCGTGTAGTCGACTGCATTCAAACTCATACGTTACGCTCAAGCCCCGTCAACTCGGTTCAGGAACCGAGCAGGCCGGTTCCAAGTGGAACCGTTGTACGTGTAGTCGACAGCGAATTTTTATTTGAGTTTATATGAAACACCGGTTCCATGGAACCGACAGATACTGGAACCGGTCTAGGAACCGTCGTCGTGTAGTCCATAGTTAAGTAAGCTTATGACATATCTGTTCACGGTTGGTACAAGATTTAATTTACCTCATAGATAGACATAGAATATATTATATTAACTAACACTGCCCTAGCTTAGCTATATATAGATTTGACTCGCAGTCGCTATGCTTTTAATGAAGTTGTCATATTTACAAACAACTAACAGTTGTACTATCGATATTTTTCGATGTACCTATGTTTAAATGTGATAAGTATTTGTTACAAATCAAATGACGATCAAATAATCAAATATCCTTTTTCTAAAAACATTTTTCCAATACGGCTATTAGACATGCCTTTATCACACAAATGGGTTGTTCATTAAAATACCTTAATTGCTTACGTAAGCAAGCATGTACCCGTATAATATAACCCATTAGGTGATTTTTTCACCGCCGACTCTTTACGGGCTATAAAGTGTATTACCTTACGCTTGGGAGGTATGTAGGGTTACCTTTACATGCACGTTTGTTTTGGAAATAGATAGTTTAGTTTTTTATCATTATTTTACTGGATGTTACAACCAATGACGTCATATTTCAACATGGTTAATCAGAGATTACTATAGCACACAGGAATGAATTATCAACTGAAACAAATCAATGAAAATATAACTATTATGACGAAACGAACTTTGATATTACGTATCACGAATGTCAAAATAAAGCGTTAGGTACTAGTGAACCAACTTTAAATGTAGGTACAACTACAAGTTTACGAAATAAATTTTACCAATTACTAAATGTTTCGCTGTGAGAGATTAAAATTAGCACATTTTGTATGAGGAATAAAATTCGAAAAGTTATTCATTATCGGACCTGACACCAGGTTTTTGTCATTCCTTAATTTATGAAGGCTATGCTCATACTTACTCATGGTGGGTAGATTCTGTCTAAAAAGTCAGTTGACTTGGGATTTTTAGTAGAATTAAAAAAAAAACGTATATCTAGCAACACTGAATTACAAATATGTTTACTAGTCCAACGGAATACCAGCAATTTTGTCTGCAGCAATAAGCTGAGTTGAGGCCCTTTTCACAATAACAGCAGACTATCATACATGATTTTAATACCTTTGACTACATAATTATTTTATTATAATTATAACTGTTTCGGTCATTGCTGTGTGTGAAATAAACATATTACTTACTTACTTAGTGCTTTTCTATTCCTAGTTCTACTTTCAAGTATACGTTTTTACAATTCTACTAAGTTTACCAAGTCAATTGACTTTTTAGACAGACTATAAACCTATATATTTTTATTCACAACTTTACTGAACCCTTTTACCCTATAAGGCACATGAAGTTCGCTTGACTTCGAAGATGTATTATGCAAAAAGAGGTACATTGCCTGCCGTTATTGAGTAAGGGAAAATCATAAAAAGGAGCGTTTTGCAATATGAAAGTGGAGCAAGACCACTTTTATAGTGATCTACCGTACCTTATTAAGTCAGCATCCGACCCTTTTACCCGGTCGGTCCTCGAAATGTTTATGAAAGTGAAAATGTCCTTAAATGCACCTGTTTACCCTATTACGAGGGATTTGTCTCAAATTGAACGTGAAATCGTAAACAATGACTGAAAAAATTAAGTTAATTACTTTTGAATTTATTAGGGTTGTTAACGTTTGGGTATTTTTAATTTTTTGGGAACGATTTTTAATTTGTACCCAATTTGCGTGTTTGTTTCAGTTACAATTTTGCTTGTTTGGGTTTTAGGAACAAGCTGTTTTGTAACAAGTGGTAAGTAATAAGATTCTAACTTTAAACGCAAAATGTATTTAACTTCCTAGCTAATCTACTTATCGAGTACTTGTAACAAAAGTTTGAAAATCGAAACTAAACCAACTCGAAGGTGTATTATGTGTTCCGGTATATATCGGATTAAATATACAGTTTCTACAATAGGTGAGACGCCGATAGGTTCACGTTTTCAAAATCTGAGTGTTTCTCGTGAACATATCTTTATGTATAGTCTACTCGTATGTATCTGATTCAATAGGGAGCACCTAGGGAGCACCCGTGTTAACTATTCGGCAAGTCTAAGCTGTCATCTTAATGTCGAATCGGTGAACGACCTGCGGTGGACGACCTACGGTCACCGATCTCCGTTGTTTACACTTGGTCGTTGACGGACGACTGATGTTGACGACTTCGGAGTCGTCCAACGTCATTCGTTCGATGTTTACCGAATTGACATGATGACTTTTCATTCGCTGAGAACGGTCAACGACTGGTAATTCACATATAGTCGGTGGCCGTCTGCTGTGACCGACCGGGCGGTCGGTCGACGACCATATGTAACCGCGCCATGAGCCACCGCGCCGCCCACCTGCAGTATAGTTCGGTGCACAATTATGACGAGTGAATTTCGAACTATTTGCAATCATTATTGTAGCTTATTTTGTTGTTTTTTTGGTTTATGTCGTTGTTTCTACACTGATTAATTGGTTATTAAGTTATTTTTGCTTTAGATTATATTCAAAACATTCTTTTCGCGAATTCGGACCTACGGAGGGGTGATGCTTGAGGAAGCAGAAGGCAGGGAGTGACTGTTTGGAATTGCAGCGTTGTACAACGACCTATCAATGGAGTATTGGTCTATATTCTATATACTTAGTGTATTGTATACAAATACTTAGGTACATATAGTCCGTAGGCAGCCCGGATGTCCGGCGAACGTGAAGGGAAACATTGAGAACGGACGCTTTGTTGTACGTGGTCGATTCCCCATGTAAGAGGGTGCTCTTAGCCTTAGGCAGAACATTAATAAAATCTTTGAGGAGATTTTTTTGATGGAAACATCCATCTTTAAAATCGGTAATATACCGGATACACTTTGTAAAGTTGCCACCGACGTCATGCGGTGCCCGACACGTTGTGTAGTTTCGTGTCACTCGGTGCACGAATTTAATTAACAATAGCCTGGAGACCAAGTGAGTGAGGTCAACAAGTGAGGTATCGTAGGATAGAGTAAGGTTGTCTGGTACTGACAAAATAATTTCGTCCACTTCCCACCCCTCCCCCTCTCTATGAGAGATGGTTTTAGGATATAACTAAAATTTAGAAATTCAATCTGCTATAGCTCGAATACTTGATGAAATGAGCGCCATCTATTATTGAGTAGTATTATTACATAACTAGCTAGTTATGAAATAATACTACTCAATAATAGATGGCGCTCATTTCATTACAATTAGCTAATTGTAGCACTCATAGTAATAATGACGTCATCTATTGTCGAGTAGGATTACTACGTAACTATTTAAGATTTAATTGGCTTCAGTAATACTTCATTTCCTCAGTTTTAAACATCGCCCATACGATACGACTCTGATTTACGTAGTGAGGTTCAAAGGGAAGATGTAGATAAAGATGGCACAAGACTGAGAGGATCGTCCCAAATGTTTCCATATCAAACCTCTCTGTAGGTTGTAGTTAAAGGTTTACAACCTGGCCATTTTTTATTTACTTATTTTATTTACCTAGGATAGCATCGTAGCTCTCGTTACAAAAGATGCGAGAGGTTATTTAAAAAAAATTACGGCTTAAGAATAGGAGGAGGTTCTCAATTCGACTGTATGTTTATTTTTGTATGTTATCATATATTTCCGGCATCAAATATATCAAAAGTTTTGCGGGTCTTAAAAGCTACACGATTAGAATACATCCCAGCTCACATATAGCGTCAATTTACGACCATGTAATATCGGGACAATTGCCGTCTGACGGAACGAGACGGGGGGATGTTAGTACCACTCCTTTGGGTTTAGAGAGGATAACGTCCCTTGTGGGTTTGTATTTGGTCTTAAGTTTGCATCTTTGGTCCTTAGTCTTACAACTAAAATTAAAATTGCTGGTCATGATACTGGCTAAATTGTGATAATTGTTGAAAAATGAAAATCTTGAGTATTTGTAGAGTTTCATTCGTCACGTGTTCAAGTACCTACCCCCATGAATTGATATTAATTTGAATTTCTAAATTAATATCAATTCATTTATTGTTGAAATCACTGTCAACATCGAGTCTCTTCACAGTCAAATCTAGATCTGAGATTTTAAACTCACACGATTTGTATCCATCTTCAACTACAAAAACGGGGCTTGAAATAAGTACCGATGCGATTAAGCCTCATAATTTAGATCTGTAGTTTGTTATATTTTCAAAGTTCTGGTACACAATTTCAAGCCCCTCTGATTTTGATTTTCAGGTTAAACTAAGAGATGAGGTTAAACTATGAGGTAAAATAACAAAAACAAACTTGAAACAAACGCTTTAGACTTAGTAAAGTTAACAAATCATTTATGGGTCACTATGTACGATTTTATAATAAGATACCTGATACTGTAATAAATATGACAGAGAAAAAATTTAAAACCCATATATAAGACGGACCTTATGTAAAAAGGGTTATAATAAAATAAATTACTACTTAAATTACTTAAATGATAAAGAGGCTTGGTCCTACATTCAGCTCCAGCTCTGCACATTGTGTACATATATAATTGTATTCATAATTATTGTAAGATATATTTAATTCAAATTTTAAAAATCTTTTAAACAAGAATGACGTTGTACAAATGTACTATAAGGTACTTCATCATCATCATCAGCAGCCTATATTGCCCCACTGTTGGGGCACAGGCCTCCCCTTACACAAGGGGGGTTATGGGCCATGATCCACCGATCGGGCCCAGTGCTGATTTGTGGATTTCACACGCCTTTGGAATTTGTTTTTTTTTATTTCCTCAGACATGCAGGTTTCCTCACGATGTTTTCCTTCATCGTTAGAGCAGTCGGTAAATTAACATAAATTTTCAAAAAAATCCGAAAAACGCATTGGTACATGGCATGGTTTCAAACTCGGACCTCCCGCATGGGAGTCCGGCGTCCTAGCCACTAGGCCACGTACGCTCTATAAGGTACTTACTTACAATAAAAATCATTTCGTTTGATTTGATGTAATTCTGGTCTTTAATTTGGAAGACCAAGCGTGAGTTCGCTCATCACTCTCGGTACCGCTCCGTTTAATTTATGGCACGTAATATTGGAGCCATGGTACCAACGCTGCAGGTTTAAGAACATAATCTTTATCGTTGCCGAGTTCCTTTGCTTTATTCCAGGTGTTATATTTTCAGGGTTACACTGTGCTGTGAATATAGAATGACGAGAGAAGGATAGTATCTAGTCAGTGGTTTCCAAGATATTGAGTGTTTGATGGGATCTCAGGAACGGTAAAGCTAGGTGGTTCGGGTTTGTGTACAAATGTTTAGGATTATGGTGAGATCCCCGACATCTGAAACTTTGAGAATGTGACGGTGACCAGGAAGAAGTTAATAATGGATCTCAATAATGGTAAGTCGAAGATTCCTTAACTTTTTAAACGTATTGAACTAATAAAAAAAAGAAACTATTTAAATATCTAATGATAATATTATATTATAATGTATTCAATTGAAGACAAGGGAGTCTTAGAAGCATATCAATCCAGTTCCGAACATTGATTGCGTTATTCGTGGAATAGAAGTTCGGCTAAACACATACATAATTAATCCATACAGGCACGGTAAAACCAAAATTAATATGTTTCCTAGTGGTTGGTGTTTGATCTACTAATTTATTGATTTTAAGAAAACGGAGTGACATACTATTGTTAATTTAATTTTTTTTATTATTATATAAGTAGAGTAGACGAGCAAACGGGCCACCTGATGGTAAATGGTAATCGCCAATAGAAATCTCACCTCAATGTATTAATATTAGAGGAGTTTTGATGCGCCGCTAAAATTGAGGACCAAGATGGATTGCCTCATGCCATGTGCCGTAAATTACGCTGGCTCTCTTACCCTTCAAACCGAAACACAGAAACGAAAGCATATCTGCTTTGCGGCAGAAATAGATAAGAGGGTGGTACCAACCCAGGCGATCCTTCACATCAGGATCTATCCTAATTACATTCTAGTTTTTTATTTTAACACCAGAGCAAAAGGAAGGGATGTTATAAGTTTGACGAGTATGTCTAATTATCTGTGGCATCATATCTCAACAACCGATGACCGATTTGAACGCGGTGTTTTATCTATCAGATAATTTTATCAAGAGTGTTATGAGGCACATGTCTGATAAATATTGAACCAGGGTATTCTAAGATCTTAGGGTATCTTTAATATCGGAATGGATCTCTGGAACGCTAATAGGTGGCTGAAGTTTGAACCACCGAACTATATTTCAGGACCATGTATATTTAGAATCATGGTGCCATTCTCATATCCGGAACCTTTAGGACCTGAAATAACCAGGAAAAAGTGAGGGGATCTCCACAATCATAATCCGGGGGTTTCTTAAAATTTTAATTTAGTTTTAGAGGTGTTACTGGAGAGCTCATTTCACAGTCTTTACCATTCTTTTACCTACCTCTTTTTCTCAATTTGCAAAGTCAACAAAGCAGGATTTCATTTCCACTGTACCCACAGGTCTATTATTCGACGTATTCATTAGTATGATGACGTCGCTGAAAAAGCGCAATTCAGCGGGTACTTTTAAAATTGCCCCATTGTCATTGTAATTGGCTGATGCGTTTTGAGAAAGTGTTCAATGGCATTGTTGTACGGCCATTGTTTGAACAGGGCATGGAGGTCGACGAAGGAGGTGATTTCATCATGGTAATGTTATTTTACGTAAAACGCTTTTTATTCGGTTATGATATTGGATGAGAAGTATAGGCATAATAAAGTAAAAGAGGACAAGTCTGTCAGCAGTTAGGCAACAGTCATTCATTTTGTGAAAGTACAGTCCACCCACCCGATATGACCCCGTCATTTTGCTTATTATTTCACTACTAGTACTAAGCTAGCTAGAACCCACCACCAATTAGCACTGGACCCACCAGGTGTACCCCTTTGTACAAGGATGGCCTGTGCCCCAACAGTGGGGACGTTAGAAGGCTGATGACTTGATGCGAGACAAATTTCGGTATGTTCTAACAATATTCATATGTTATCGTCATTAATTTTTTCGTAGTATGAATTTAAATACGAATAAAAAATAATTTGATTTTTTTTAATAAAAACTTTTGAATTAAAATTTTGATGTCACAAAATATTTAAACAAATAGATTCAAGAAAAAAAATTCATAAAAAAATTGAGGTCACAAAACATTTTTTAAGTCTAGGCTTAAAAACATTATGCCATTTTAATTTGATCCCGTGGTTATTTGGAACATATTCCTGTAACTGCTTGGTGAAATTTTTTGGAGTCAATACAGGACTCTAAATAAACTCACCTTTTATAATAGTCAAAAGTTAGGGTTGTGCCAACTGGCACAACCCTAACTAATAATTTATAATAATCATATAAATAATCTAATAACTAATCCGCTAATTGGTAATTACTAATTAGCGAAGTCTATCAAGGTCTATCAAATCGACCTGGCCGCCTGCGTGTGGTAAAATCTACGTAACTCATTTGATATACTCTATTTCTTGGACTAGTTACATAATTTTCGATTCGAGTAGACATTCATTTTTATCTCGTCTCGCTGGCTCGAGTATACCTGCATTGTTAAACAATACATAAGTATATACACCTATAAAACATAAGTGTATTTGTCACATCATTAACGTATATATTCTATCTATTTCGAACATAAATACCACTACAGACTATCGACATTATTATATTTGTTTCATGTGGCAACATTAAAATGAAATGAAATGAAATGTAATCGTGTTATGTATATGTGTGCAAATAAATTTTAATTCATTCATTCAAAATTAAATAACGTTAGTATGCACATGCAGGGCATGACAACACGATGATACCAAAGTTAATGGCACTCGTTTATTTATGGCATGTTTATTGCTTTCATAAATTATGGTATTGCAGCCGTAATTAGTTTGCTGTATTTTGTTCCATGCCACTAATTTGTTTTTCTATCTTTATTATTTGTTCTTGGTAAACTATCTTAGGATAAGAGTAAGAAATGTGATGAGATATGGTGGCGGATCCAAGGGGAGGGTATGGAAGTCAGGCTATGTGGGTCGGAACTGTTCCGAAATTTCTAGATCGCTGCGCTCGCTCCTGTACTATCCTTTATCTGGACTAGTCTAGTCCATTATCTGTGCCAAGCTCGCTTCGCTCGCTCCCACCCTGGCCTTCTATAGACTAATCCATCGTCTGTGTCGGATCTGCGTCAAGATTTCAAGGTCGCTTCACTCGCGTCTGCCCTACTTACTAACCTAATTCATTATCTGTGTCGGATCTGCACCGGAATTTCAGACTCGTTTCGCTTGCACGTGCTATTTCTAACCTATTTCCATCATCCTTGTCGGAACTGAGGCAAAATATCGTACTCGTTCCGCTCATTCTCACCTCAGCCTTCTAGCCTATAATCAATTATTTGTGTAGGATCAGCGAAATTTCGAGCTTGCTTCGCTCGCTCCTGTTCTAGCCTTCTAATCTAATCTCTATCCATCATCTGTGTTGGATCTATGCCTTAATCTAAAACGAAGAGGGGAAAAAATAGAAGTAATAAAAAAAATAAAAAAAATATCCAAAAATCCAATATTTTTTGGCGTGTTTGTGCTCAAACTACTATATTTCCCCTAAAAAAGGTGGCAACCCTAGTGGTAGTGTCCTTTTTTTCTGCTCGACTTCATCTCATCATCATAAGGTTAACTTTAAAGTTTGTTCCGCTACTTCATCCGCACCAAAATTAAGCAGAATATAATTCAATTTTGCATGCAGCAGGCAGGGCCGTCTTAAGGGGAAGTGGATCTGGGGCCCAATTCGCCTAAATTATAACTATTTATAACGTTTGTAGTTCTATTTCTATCCAATTTTAATTTAGTTTTCGTTCCAATTCTATTTGGACACTAAATCGCATTCTGCTGACATATAACTCTACCACTGCCACCTTTCGATTTACTATCGAATCTATCGATCGGGCAAAAGTACCTCGGGAGGAACTTATGTGCGATCGTTATATTTGACTTGTTACCGTTCAACTGCGATTCAGTGTAAACTAAACGTTTTAGAAGAATGCATAAATACGTTACTGTTCGATCGATCGTTGACTCGATCGGAACTTAACAGAAATTGGATCGTTAGTGGATAGTAGCATACGAAACACGTATTGTTGCAGTTTAGATTCTATTTAGTTAAGTTGTATTTAGTTGAATGGATCTACTGAGCTTAAGGGGAATTGAGCTGAATTTTGTTATTAAGTACTTACATTTTTTTCAGTAAGCGATTGGTTCGTTTGACAATTGTGAAGTGAGTCTACCTATATGCGAAAACTTGTTTCACGTGGCGTCGCCGGCCGCAGCGGCTTGTAAAAATTGCAAACATTTTTATTCTGCCACTGCCCTGATACTTGCCAGGTAGCTGTCGTCCTTGGATACTTAGCCACTGGCTCTAACCCATTTAGCCCCATTTTATTTATTGTACTCGTGTAAGGAGACCAGAGAAGCAAACAGGCCACCTGATGGTAAGTCCGTCGCCCATAGACATCACACCTCAGTATAATGTTATTACAGGGAGTGCCTCAAGTGCCGGTAATTGAGCTGGCTCTTTTGCCCTTCAAATCGAAACACATAATCAATGCAAGCATTGGCCTGCGCGCCATCTTAGACGCCCCACGCTACGTGCGCAACACGACCATTGCCAGAGTCTTGAAGATCGAGAGACTGGACAAGTTCATCCAGCACCTTGCACGCGGCAGGTTCGACCGCGCCGACAACACCGCTCATCTCACACTACGTGAGCTAGCGCCGCTGCTCGCCCGCCCGCCCAATCGTCGGAGTAGAGCCCTGCCCAGGGAATTGCTGACGGAGGAAGCCACAACTCACCTGACTTGATCACACCCATGGCAGTGACATGCCTACGGCACCCTAACGCCCCACCCGTAGTTACGGGTGGCGATAGACACCTCTATAGAGGGCATCACGCCCTGGAACAGGCTCCCCATGCCTCCTAGGGGACGTGAGAAGATTTCGAAGTGAAGATGCAAGCACTGCTGCATTGCGACAGAAATAGGTAAAAGAGTGGTAACTCTGCACGGAGTCATACCACATTACCTAAAACTGGTACTGGCAGACAGAAGTAACACCTCAGGCGAGTTTCCGTGTGGTAGTTACGTGTAATAACATAAGTGCACCAGCTCAGCTGGCGGATTGAAGTTATGTCAGAGTTGTAGGATTTGAAAGCCAAGTCAGGGAAACTTCACGGAGAAAGTGGCACTTTAGATTGCGTGCGGTGCTTTGCCTTAAGAACATGTAGGTGTAGTTTCAGTCTATATTATTTTAAAGCGTTTATGTTTCTAAAGAAACAGCCAAAATTTAAAATAAGTATACGAGATGTATCGGTTAATTGTATGGGTAATAAAAATAAAAAATAAAGTTTACCTTGTATTTATTTTCTACTAAAGAGTAAGTAGGGTATACGAGTAGTATACTCGTACAAGTGCATATAAACTACTTTAATCTAAAGATTCCTAGTTTACGAGTTATTTGAACCTTTGTATTTTTTCCTAAAAATAATTTACTTTATTTATTTTAATTTTTATTAATTGGCACTTTATGTGACTAGGTAAGTACTAAAAAAACTACTTTCTTAAGGTCACTGAAAAAGCGTTTTTTAATTAGGGCGTTTTTAGATGCAAAATTGTTTTAATATAAATACGAAATCTCTCACTTTAGTACAGAAAAACAATTATATAAATTCATAATTGCTTTTTTCCGTATGTACTAAAGAACAATGTCGACTTTCCATACATTTTGAGGCCCAGTGCATTTATTCCAAAAACATGTTCTACAAATTCTCGACTTCTAAAAATGTACGATTTTTATGTACCAACTTAGCATAAAATTATATTTAAAATGATACATATATCATTTATGAAGAGGTCTTCGTTTATTTTATATAGTTGGCGAGCGACACAGGGCCCAAAAGGATCCTATCCTTTTTTCTGGGAGATTTCGGCCATAAATTATTAATTAAGACTGAAATTAGTTCTTAGAACCTGACAAAAGATTCTTTAGCTTAGACTTAGAACTTTCTTTCTTCACTAATCCTTAGGATCATAAGGGGCACAGGGGTCCGAACTCGCCTGCGAAAAAAGTTCTAAAATTAGGTTTTTGCAAATATTTGCGAACAGGCATTTCAGCAAATAATCTCTTCGGGATAAATGAACGTTCGGAGTAATGAGAATTCGGCGAAAGGATTATCGCGAATAAATGGGTGCGGAGGGATATTGAAAAATACCTCCACTCAAATGTCAGGCGATACAGTTCCAGTAATAAACAAATTGTTTGCAGTTGAGTATTCATCTAAATTACTACAAAAAAAATGTGAAATAAAAATCAGACAATCTCTCTGTATTTATTGTAACACAGCTGAAATAGTTATCCGGCAGTTGGGATATTTGTTTTAACTTTAAAATTTGAATACTTACCTTTTCTTTCCCGTTTTTAACCGACGATCAAAAAAGGAAGAGTTTCTTTCTGTTTTTTTTTGTTAGTTCCGATTCCAGCAGCGATTATTATGTTTAATTGTACATACCTTATACAACCTATGTTGGCTTTAACACACTGACACTAAAAATAAGAGAAAATCACTAATGTACTTATGTATAAATTAGGTTTTTTAACTTATGTAAAGCGAAGTTTTGACGTAACATTAGTATGGTACTAATGTTACGTCAACCATACCAACAATTCAAACACATAGTTTTTTTTTATGTTTAACTAAACCCGCGTTTGACCTCGATCTCGCCTAAGATCTCGCGTAAGCGACGATGAGGTCGACGATGGAGCATGCGAGTCCAGTAAATGCCTATTCACTCTGGCCTTGAAGATCCCAAGGTTGTAGGTTTCGGGAAATACAGACGCCGGCAGGCTGTTCCATTCCTTTGCCGTTCGCATAATGAACGAAGAAGCAAATCGCTTCGTACGAGCAGATGGGATATCAACAACATAAGGATGGAACCCCTCCCCGCGCCTGGTAGTCCGAAGGCGGAATGGAATGCTGGAATTAGGTCGTGCAATTCTGATGCGCACTCTCCGAAATGTATCCTATAAAATACCGATAGACAGGCAACCTTGCGCCGATGTTCCAGACTTTGCAGTCTAGCCTCCACCAGCGATTCGTCACCTATAAGGCGCTTAGCGCGTTTCTCCACTGAGTCAAGGGCAGCCAGTTGGTACTTAGCTGAGCCGTCCCACAGGTGGCAGCAGTACTCCATGCACGACCGGACTTGAGCTTGGTATAAGTACATTGAAACTATTGAATACGAAGGTATTTGCCTAAATCAATTCCAAGCGAAAGGACCAATTAACCCCAGAAATGGGAGACAACCTAACAGGCTAGATAATAATTTTAATTTTCAAAATATTTTCTTTTTTAAAATCTTAGTTCAGAGGCTTTGGTACACGACAAGGTGACCATGTCAGCCTCGTTAGGGTCTCTAAGAAAAGGGAAAGAGTTTGTACCTACCATGTTCCTTTGTATGTATTAAACAATAAATGAAAAAAAATCTCAACCTTATGCCTGCGCAATTTGATACATTTGAGATTCTCAAATATTGACTTTTAGGTAGGTTGACCTGCGGTCGACTGTACTTTTAATGTGTTGCATTTTGTGTTTTCCTTGAATGTACGTGTAAGTATATTTGCACCAATGTTTAACACATTACCAATATTCTTCATTGACTACTCCAACTAGGCTAAAATGCCTGTGCTTTGAGTGGATTTTTAAAAAATTAATTTATTATAATTTTTTTGTTTTTTTTAAATCTCAATTTAGAGGCTTTGGTACACAACAAGGTGACCATTTCAGCCTCGTTAGGGTCACTAAGAAAAAGGAAGGGAAGCTCAAGTATTATTAGAGTCAGCCCTCACTTTGAGAGCCAACTTAGCAAACAACAGTAAGTGTTTCATATTATCAGATAAGGGCTGACTCAAAATAATATTGAGCCTCCCATTTTGTAGCCTATTGAGGCCAAATTTTTTCCTCTTAATTTTAATAATTTTAATTTTAATTTCTATAATGATATCACTTTATTACGAACTTTTATTAAATTATAAAAATAAAATACGAGTGTACACTAGATGAATGCATCAGCAGGTACAGAGTTACGGACTATTTTAATAACTTTTTAACTGCCAAGAGCGAATTAACGAGAAAAACCATTAATTTAATGTTGCGTTACAGACTTACCGTTAACGCCAATGGTGATGGAATAACCAATACAACAGAAGCAAAACGAAAATTAATTACCTATATTTAATTGTTACAAATTATGTTTTAATAAGTTTGCAAAGTTTTATTAAACTATAAAATGCTTATCTAAATATAATAATAATGTATGAACTTTTGTACGTAAGCAGTCGCTGTCACTTGCACTGTATCCTCTTGACATTCTACCTTTACTATAACCTTAATTATTATTCAGCCCTTACTTACCCCTTTATTTTCTAGGTCATAGAATCTACAAAGAAACTTCACCAGATGTTGTTGATGTTGCTAGAAGCTTTTTTATTATATGAGGAGAACAGACGAGCAAATGGACCATCGATAATAATGTAGTCCCGTCGCCCATAGACATCTCATCTCATTATAAAGTTATTAGAGGGTTTTCCATCCACTGGTAACCTATAGGCATTTACAGGACCCGCATGCTCCATCGTCGACCTCATCGTCGCTTACCATTAGGCGAGATCGAGGCCAAATGCGGGTTTAGTAGTCAATAAAAAATTAATTTAAAAAAAACCCTTGAGGGCGTGAATGGAAAGCCTCATGTGGTTATTTTCGTTGGTTCTCTTACCCTCCAAACCGAAATAGCAATGCAAGAATTATTGCTTTGCAGCAGAAATAAAAGGGTGATACCCCAGACTGAATCTGCACAGAGCACCAACACTGCACTAACTTCAATTCATGCAAGGGTTGCTAAATTACCCTAATGAAATGAAACTGTTGCTCAACACAACTTTAGTATCCAACATAAACACTTATAGTAGAGTGTAAAAGCAGCAAAGGCCAGGAATGCCTTCGCCGGCGACACAAGTTTATTTACCAAGTTGATTGCGACCTTCTCGCTCTGCGACCTGTTTGATCGCCACCTCGTAATCGAATTGTCCTTACGAGCCCAAGACACATCGCAAGGCGTTACTATGATACTATACAGGCGGTAACGTACATGTTATATGGATATAGTGTGATAAAGAACAGTGGACAATTAAAAATATATATGCCATTTTGCATGTATTCATAATTTTATTATTGTGTCTTCCATGTGACAAAGGGACGTGTTGAAAATCAGCGCTGTGGACTCCGTCCATAGCATGAGCTGAACACGCTCCCTGTTGCCACAAATTAGTTTATGTACAACAGTGTAAGGGGAAGACATGTACGTGTAGTATGTATTTGTGTGCAATAAATGGTTTTGATTTGAATTGAATTATATTTGAATTAGAATAGTTACTTATTACTATTCTCGC
Organism: Hofmannophila pseudospretella; assembly: GCA_947369225.1. Taxonomy (NCBI): domain Eukaryota; kingdom Metazoa; phylum Arthropoda; class Insecta; order Lepidoptera; family Oecophoridae; genus Hofmannophila; species Hofmannophila pseudospretella. The sequence continues at coordinate 6,246,127 of OX376325.1, forward strand.
CATATTTGTAATCTTCAGTTTCAGATTCATTTATTTGTCCAGAATGTAGGTAGGTACATAATTACAAGATAGTATTTTCTAAACAAAGAACCGATATATTCTACTCAGCAATGAGCATGCAAATATAAAAAATAAATAATGTATTATATAATCTAATAATTTAATTTAATCTTTCAGGGTTGCGCGTTGATACGTCTGTCTATTCCTTCGGTTGCGCATGCCGCGCATTTTTAGGAATTCGTAACCCGAATTCGTAATTCGAATCCCATTGGATTCCCTTTGCCTTCGGGTTACAGCAATGGCTGTGGCTCCGTCATCCATCCGTCTGTCCTACAGTTCGTCAGTCTATCACGTGTTTTTTCAAGAGAATAATGGCGTCGTTCCGTAGATTTTGAGGCCCAGTGCATTTATTACAAAAACATGTGCTACAAATTCTTCATTCCCGACTTCTACAAATGTACGACTTGCATGTACTAACTTTATGAACAGGTCTTCGTTTATATTATATAGTTGGCGACACAGGGCCCTATTATAGCTGGGCCCTGTTTCGCCATCTTTCTTTCACATATCATCTCAAAGTCAAAATTACCTTGACCCAAAACCGAATATCGACATTGAAATTTTGTAAAGTTATATTTAATGATTAAATACCTAATAGCTGAGCATTTTCTTCAGAAGTACTCCCAATATTAGAAACATTTCCAGTAATTCAATTAAAAATATTGGTCAGGTACATTTTCTTAGAACAACGCGTCTCTCCGTATAAAATCTGCGGTTATTTTGAGAGAATTTCTAGTAATTCGGCGGCAAAAGCGCTAACAATGAGAATAGCGGAGGACAATCTCCTTGGTAGGTATCTGAGGCTTTACCCACACTAGCGTGAAGAAAGAGCGAGCGGCGAAGCGGGTTTAGTAGTCAATAAAAATAATTTAAAAAAGCGGCTATGTGGCGGTGAACAAGGCAATCGCGTACTTCCTTATTATCAGCAACGGGGCTTTTACACGCTGCGATGACTGCAGTAGTAAAGTACTAAACACACTACCTATAACCATCAATTAACAACTAAAATTTATAAAATAATTTTCTAGTTTCGCTTTGTCCACTTGAAGACCCCAACGGCAAGCATGCGTGAAATTCAAATTCAAATTCAAATTAACGACGAATGATTGTAGAGGAAGCAATATACGTGACGTTTGAAACCGGCGCGGCGTGAAGTTAGGTATGTATGGGGTGTCCACGTGGATCCCGTGGTTGTATCCATTACAGTATTGTAGAATGTGTACACTATCTATACCTATAATTTAGCCTGAACTATAGTAGGTATATAACCTTGTACTGATTCGGTTAGTCAAAATCAAATATCTGGTCGTCCTCTTGGTCTTTCCCCCTTTATTTTGCCAGTATTTTTCAGATTTTTGTGCCATGAGACCGAAGTACTGTAGAGTTCTTTGCAGACAGAGGGGAGAGTCTTTTTTTCCGTTCAACAGGATACAATGGCTATGTACGATGTAACCGTATACCGTAATCACCCCAGTGTGAAGGAAGTCTAAACACGTCTGTATAGACATCCGCGCAGATCTTTCCGGCGCTCACGGCCAAAATGGCGGCGGCTTTATGATTCGCCATTGTTTGTGAATTTTCACAATTTTTCCCACACCCAAATTACCAAACGATATTCCACAAAGGGCGAAAAATAACGGGAAATCTCTGAGAGCTTGGCCAGAACATTTTTGAAGTGGTTTTTCATCGAGTGAAGCTCGTAAGATGAACCATACAAGCAGGAACACACAAGTTTATAGATTTACATATATATTTTAAAAATTGGTTTAGTTGCGAATCTGACCGAACGAGAATATCGTATTGCGCCGTAGGGAAAGTCTTATGTACAGCAATTAGCAGTTATATATTATAACTGATGTTGATGAAAGAACAGTATATCAACCGTGTTGAAAATTTTATTGTTTTTGTGTTGGTACGTTATTTAATATTAATAACAAAACGTACATAAGTATCATGATAATATTAAACAACCTAAAACTAAACTTAAACTAGGAAGTAAACCAAAACTAAAAATGTTTGTGTTTCACTATGATGTTTGGTTTATTGAAGAATATCGTCGATGCGACAAATTGTACGTGCACAAATTATTTGCTTTTCCCTAATGTAACAAATGAACCCAAGATTATAAGGCCAAGAAAGCGAGCAATTCAATAAATAATTTCCGCTTCTACTGTCAGTAGGTAGCGGACAAAACGCGATGAATAGTCGAGTAAATTAACAGGAAAGAGGGGAAAATGATGCGGGTGTTCCGAGGAGACGCTTCCATTTTTCAAGGCTTGATGGATGCTAAATAGAAAGTGCGAATTTCCCGGAAAAATTTGGGATATTATGGGTAGTGTGAACGTTGTACATGTTTAAACGTATCTTCTTTTATTTACAATATTTGAATAGAAGAAGAGGCTCATTACTCATTAGACTAAAATTAATGAGTTTACTTTACTTGTTTCGAAAACATCACGTAATTTTTTTTAGCAAAAAACGGTGTAAAATGGCGTGAAAGTGAAATCAAATTAAAGTAATAAATTTTTCTAGAGTAAAAATATGAGAAAATTCGACACAATAGTGTTTGTCGTATTCGTCCGAACCCCACAGAGCAGCACAATAGCCCTTCGATTGTTTGAGCGCTATCGACCAGCCGTATCGATACGCGCGACTCGACGAACGTTGCAGCGTATAGAGCTGAGTAGCAGCGACGCACGCACAGGTTCGAACCTGTTTTGTTTTAAACAATATAATAATATGTCCGTAAATATTTGATTTTCAACTATTCAAGCAACGTCGTTAACAATTAAAGATGAGTTTTCAAGAATATTATAATGCTTACGTCAAAAGACACGTCTACAAGACGAAAATGTGCTGTCAAGAAGAAGTGGTAAAATTATGGAACACAACGAAACAAAAGTTCCCGAAGAAACTACTCAACTCAACTACTAGTCTTTGCTAGTCTTAAATAAAGATAATAGAATAAATTGTGTTTTTGAAGTATCTTTCAGATATTTTTCTTTATAGAATATTGTAATTTAATAAATTTAATTTAAAGAAGCTAGGTTTGAAAAAAAAAATATAATTTTTATTCTTTGCTGCATAACAGTTTATGCAATGCATATCTATGCAAGTTAAAAGCACTAAAATGAGGTCGGTAAATCTTTTAATAATATAATTTTCCCATTACTTTTTGCAAAGGCTTTAGCGAGCTCATCTTTTATGTGTTATTCTTTTCCTAAAAGGAATGGTTTTCTTGTCTTTGTAAACAGTATATATAATATAATATAAACAGTAAGGCAAGCATACCAAACAGCACCCACACTCGGAAAGATATTTCTTGAACTATCATTCGTAAGATGGCATAGAACTGTTCCGTTTCAACGTCTAAGTTTGTGACAAAGTGTCGTGGAGGAAGCGTTCGTAGTAATCAATCCGTACTGTACCGTGGGGAACTTGTGGCGCGACTTTCTGGAGAAATACGTCTTGAAACGGGACACTGTGGGACCATTAGTGCTTATCGGCAAACTACCTCGATTATGGTTAGAATTAAAGGCTGAATTGTAATACGAAATCTTAATATTAAATTAAGAATATTCGTTTTCAATGTAGGGCTGAATTTGAGATTTTTTTTAATTTACCATAAGATCTGGCAATGTAAATATGAAATGTTGTTTGAGTAAAATATTTAGAAAACAGAATTTAAAGTTGCAATGCTAACACTATCTATATATTATATTTTCAAACTTGTATATCTCAGATTATATACCATGTTGCGATATGAGAGTTTTATAATTTTGAAAGTTTGCATATTTACCAATCGTTGGCATTATTAAAACTATTTCGATTTTTAGTGACTCTCCCATTCCTTGCTCTGTATTTAAAAAATAAGGATTCATATTAAAATAAGATTACAGGTTTTAATATTCAAACCCCGATTCGAAAAGCTTCATAGCTTGAACAGGTTGTGCTGGACTCATATTATTATCCTAAAATCACCTCGGTGTTAATATTAGTCCGGTATAACCCCTTTGCCGTGGTAGAGGATAGAAGTTCCAGGAAAAAAGTTCCCTCGATTTTTTTAAAAGGAACTCGATATACTTACCAATTTGAAATACCAACGTATCGGTTTAAATAGGTAAGTATCCTGTCTTAATCGAAAAATTTCCATGAAAAAGGAAATAAACATACGTCGATCGACATGAAAGTCGCTTACAATCGTTTGTATCTTAACTTGTAAATAAGACAAAATAAATTTAGATGACAAGAAACTCTTCGACGGTTCAACATGTCAGGAACTGACATCGAAGCAATCGATTCCGCACCCGTCCGGGGACAGGCGAGGTCCCATCTCAGCGCGACTCCGGTTGTTCGAAACAACGTCGATGGACCATTACTCAGCGAGGTGTAACGAGGGTTTGGTTAACTTATTAATCATGTTCAGTAATCGACGTTACTACTGTTGGGGCAAAGGCCATAGGAATACATGATTGAAGCGGATACGGGTGCAGATCACTGGATTCGCACGGTGAATGATCGGAATTACGAAAGGAAAGTTTAATCATTGCTAAGACATGCAGCTTTCATCACGATATTTTCCTTCACTGTTAGAGTAGTAATTATTTCTACGAAAGTCTTCGAAAAAAGTTGAATATCACTATAAGTACGAGTAACTCATCATATTATTGGTATATAGTCCGTTAAAACTCCGTTCTGGCGTTAGTTCTATTAATTTTTCCACAAAAACTAAACGTAGCGACTTCAATTATTCCTTTGTGGAATCATAGGTTTCGTATTTTCTTCCAATACCTACGAGTTGTGTTCCCAAATTATTAAAAAAAAGAGTCAATACTTTCTTCGGCCTCATTATTTCTAACATCAGGTGAGTTTGAGATCTAACGATATAGTGATCTCATTTTAATATTTCGTCTGTAGATCATCTACCTAATATTATACTGTATTCTAAATGAAAAATTACACATGTAATACATGTGTAATTTTTCGTAATTTATAAGAGTTTATTTAGAAGTTTTAATAATTTAAAACTTCTAAATTACATCTCGCCCCGCAAGGCGCTATATCTAAATTTTTTGATTATTGCAACTTTCCATACACCGATATCAAATCGCAATGAAAGTTCCATACGATTTCCGTAGTTTGCCATTATTTAAATTCTGTACTTACTCTTTGAAATAAAACTGTATCTACCACTACTAGTTCACTCGGACATTACACAGCTTCTTAATGAACCATGCCTTTCAGCAAAGAATGTGAAAATGTGCACACGTATTTAGGACACCCAAAGGATCGTTTTGAAGATTAGAGCCCACGCAGATCACCGCTCCTCTACGAGGGGAGGGGGTCAAAGTGTCCCTCCTCCGCGCTCGAGTAAATAATTTACAATGACCTGGGCATTGGGCAATGGGATTTTTTTGTATATCGTGTTTAACTCGTGCGAGAGGACCACTTGTCGCACTCGTCTGTTCGCAACCCTCGCCTACGGCTCGTGTTGCGCAGTGCTCGTACTCGTGTCGACAATCTGATCCCTCTGGTCCTAGGTAAACAATCTATTATTACGAGCCCGTAAAATGTATTTATTATGGACGTCACGTAATGCAATACCTAACCCTTTGATCTGCTTGACTCAGATTTCACTACAAAATGAGAAACGCCCTTGGAGAGCATTGGAAATTTCTCTTTGTATATGAGAATACTTAATAATTATGTAAGTGAGATCTCTCCAAATGTAGTAGCTGCGAAACCATCAACCAACAAGCTATCTATTAATTTATATATTCTCTCGATGAAGAGGACGTGTTCGTCTTTTAGTTTCTTTGTTCTAATTTTATGTGTCTATTCAAGAATACAGAGTAGATATATTTGAATAACTCATTGTAAATATTGAAAAGAGTACTTATAGGCAAAGGTTTAATTAAAAAACCGCCCAAAACTGCGAGTCTGGCCTCGTTCCCTCCGTACTTAAAAGGTTTTGAGCAAAAAAGTTGCTTATTTTAATCACAACTTACATCAATTTCAGATAATTAATTTTAAGCGGATAACGTGTAAATAATAATACTTAATTAATTACTTACAACAAACAGCTATTTAAATAAACTGTTAATTAAATGAAAACTTATCTCATTTATCGATTGATGTCTTGAACAAAGTTACTCTTGATGTTTTGTTTGGTACTCTTATTTGGAACTTGATCAAAACGAAAGTTTACACAAAAAGGTACTTAATAATGAAATAAATAAACCACTTGTTTGTCGTTGGTTTACTTGGGATTTACAATTCATTACAGCTTCAAATACAATTTAACAACTACTTAATTGTTCCAGATCAGAAACAAATTACAAAAGCACATAACAAATATTTAGCCACTCAAGTGGGATAACTTACTTAGATTTTGCTAATTCAAGTTAGCAAAATCTAAGTACGAGTAAGTGTCATTCGCGACCAGAAAATAACATTGTTACCGAAGTTGGTATTGTAAACAGAGAGTTCACAGAATCGCTCCCTAGTTGTTAATTTTCTTGTCGACCCTCTAGAAATTGCAGCAAACCCAAGTACCTAAAACTGCAGTTTTCTGTGCGGCAATATTTGCCTCGAGATGCAACTGCAGTGACATTTCTGTTGCTACCAATTTGCAACCTTGTATTACTCCACATGCAGTGATTCCCTACACAGGGGGTGAATGGCCACCCCTTTTCAGAAAGCTCTCACGAGAAATAACTATTTTGTTAAGCTTATTTAAATACCTTTTGTTGATTAATTTGGAATAAATGAAATGCATGTAACTGTAAAGTAGATGATCACGTTTACCTATGACCCCTTAAACTGTGAGGACATTGCCTCTCACATGTGGAGTGAGAATCAAAAGTCTACCAATTCAAAAATGCAATATTACGATTATTCAAAGGTCGTACAGCCGTCCACGGGTCAACCTTTCTAAAACATCAAAAGGACAGGGTTTACTTAGGCTATGTATGATTCAACGGATTCTACAGACATTATGTGACTTCAAAAAACATTGCCCTTCGTGAAAATGAAATTAAGCATTTTACGCGGAAATAAGGTTGCGATTTGATAATTCAATTAATCTTATAAGTTGTAACACTAGCCTGTACTCACAGAAATAAATCAAGATTATTTCTGTGCCTAGATCAGTTCAAAATTTTTGTGAAGATAAACAATTAGAAGTAAACTTTATTTGTTGAAATTGTTCGAGAGCTCGCGTTCAAATCATATATCCGTAAGTAAGCCTTACGGATATATGATTTGAAACGTGTACCTTTGATTATGATAGGTATGTGTACGTGTTAATTATTAGGCACATAATTTATATAGTCGTACCTAGGGATCTATACTGAAGACGGAAATGCAACCTGAATGCAATATGCACACGTAGCATTGTCAGCCGGTTATAGCTGTTATGTAGTTGTGTAATATGATTGCATATTAGATGCATAGGTTGCCTATTGTTGAGTACCTCCTATTTGTATTCAGGATGGTGCAAGTTCATAAGCGGAGTGGGAACGTGAAACTGCGAACACAGATAAATATTTTGTTATTTGGAACATAAGTTTTCGCTACCTGTAACGTGAAATCATGTAGTAAACCACTTTGTAATGACTTGACAAAGTTTTGTTATTCTTTTTTTGTCAGTAAAGAGAATTTAATCATCTGTTGAACCTTTGATTGGTGCAAGTACTTGCGGTTATCGATTTATTCCAGATTGGTCCGCATGATTCGTGCCATCACGTGCTGAAGTAGATGGTCGCAAATTCAAACAGGCGCTACAGTCTAGCTCTATAGTTGATAAACAAATTAGATTATCTTATCTTATCTTATGATAGGGGGCCGGTAATAACCCAGCGGATCTCAACCCTTGAGGATCTTTTGTGCCTACCCAATTTTACACACTGGTCATCTCAGTGTGCAGGTTTCCTCACGATGTTTTCATTCACCGTTAGAGCAGTCGATAAATGTACGTAAGTCTTCGAAAACTACGAAAAAAAACCTCATTGGTACATGGCGCTGCATGGTTTCGAACCCGGACCTCCAAGCACGGGAGTCCGGTGTCCTAATAAGATTAACTTAAGAACCTTTTTTTATTCACGCAGATTTTGCGTAGTGTTTATATTAGTCATTTGACGTACCTAGTGCATCTTAATAGGTCCGGAGTTTACTGATTTTATTTTTTCAAATTGTACCGTAGTTTGTGACGCTTATTGCTCCTGAAAATACCTACTGAAATTAATTCTCCTTAGCCCATTTTATATTCTCCAACTGATTTTCTCCTAAGCACCCGTGACTGCTTTGATCGTTGTTTTACTGCTGATGAAGTCTGCTCTATCGATGTCTCTCCTATATGTATAAAAAGTACAGTCTGTTACTCTAACTACCTGACCTACTACTACTTTGACCATTGTTTACTCAAAAACTATTAGTTTGATTATAAAAAGTTATATTATATATAGATCGATTACAATTTACAAGTAAGTAAGTAAGTTACCAATAAAGGTTTTTTATAATCAACCTAACAGTAATTAGGGGGGGGGGGGGGGGGGAGATCAGGTAGTAGTTTAAGAAACCCGTACACAGGTACAGAAGAAAAACCGCTTCCCTCGTCACCTTGACCCCACTTTTGATGAATCCCCGTCTTCATTATGTGACAGCAGTGTCAATACAAGTAGCCAGGTATTTGTAATAACGAAGACTAATGCCATATTCAGTGAAACATTTATTATTCATCTCGAGTGACTCGCGTGGGCGAGTTGAAGTGAATACGTCGTGAGGGCATGTACCATTACGTTGTAGAACTATGAAATTAGGTGACTTGTTCGTTCATATTGGTATTCACAAAGAAATCCGGCCAAGAGCATGTCGGGCTAGCACACGATAGGATTCCGGATACCGTAGCCGTTCTCTCACAAAAAACTTTGCGATTGATTAATTAACTACACTACAACTTCGTCGAATAACTTTTGTACTGGTTTCGATATGTTTTTTTTTCTAACTGTAATTCAAAAGCCGCCCTATGTGACATACATGCAGACAAATGTGACGCAACGATAAGGGTTTCTAATTGGCTACGGAAATCTAAAAAGACACTATACATACATAACTTCACGCTATGTCCTTTGAGAGATAGGCAGAGAGAATGGCGCGCCATGAATCTCTGTCTTGGCACGTCTCCTTCAATCATTCGTCGTTTTACGCACGCTCGCCGCCGTTGGGGTTCAAAAAGAAGCCAGATTGGTTAAAAATACGTATAGAGACTCTTGGTTATAAATATGTAATTAAATGAAGAAATCGATACAACTTAAGTGGGTAATAGATAATGTTAAGTCTCATTCAAACACAGCGGTTTTCTCCCGCACTTTTGAGTTGTCCACGTCAGCTTTGTTTCGTTTTGTCTTGCAAATTGTTTTACAGTAGTGCTTTTCTAGTAAGAATGGTGTTTCTTGCTCGAAGAACTTCGCCAAGATGTGAATAATGTGTGGGACAATGAAGTAAAGTCAAATAAACGCTGCAGCCCGATCCGTACTTGGCTGGATTTTGAAGAGCCATACTGCGTCCGGGACGCCTTTTTCTTTGGTTCGGATGGTGCAGAAGCGTGGATAATTCTCCCAGATAGCATTGAAATGTGTCACACCAGCATTTTAATGAAGACTTGAAAGAGTTGTTTACATCAGACAGGCTGTATGGGCTCAGTTCCCTTTGCCTTGCACTGCATACCATAGGAACATAGGTAAACCTATTCTCAGAAAAAAAATCGGGTCCTATATTAAAAATGTATGAAAATTTACTCGTAGCGTTATATTCCTTTGAAAATAGGCTTTTGCAAGAAAGGTTCTGACATTAGGGCCTAACTGAGCCCATCGACCTTTATTTATCACGGTCTTCGTGAGAAAAAAAGGTGGTTTTCTTATTTGGTCTTTATTTCTCGTGTTTATCCAGGCATAGCTACTGGATCCTTTCCTTTTAGCGAATTTATACAATAAAGTTATTTAAGTTAAGTTATTTATTTATTTTGGGATTACTTTTTCGTAGCGTGCTACGTCGTAGCATGTGTAGTAGCTACACAGTTTGGAAGTCAGATTTTTTTATAGTTATTAAGTTTTTATTTTTAAGCATTCAGCCATGCTAGGCATTCTTAAATTTTTTCACCCCTTTCGCAACGAGGTTAAGCACACTGTAGCGATTTTAAACCCATAGAAGTCTATTTTTGGGTTTCTATATTTCTATGGTTTCGGCTTGCTTCAGATTCAAAATCGCTGCTATACCCTAAGTGCTTAAAGGCGTAAGAATAGTTTACTTAACAACGTGACCTGATTTTTTTCTACTCTCGTGACTTTTTTCGCCTACTTTGATAAGGACCATGACCTACGTACATTTCAATTTATAAACAACAATAAACTGATGACTAGAGCACAATTACTTAATAATTAACTAACGGTCAAGTCTATACAGCAATGATGATGAATGATCCCTTGATTAGAAAGCAAAGAAGGCGAGAGTTGGGTAGGTAGGTATGCTGGGTAGGTATGTTTCCAAAGGTATGGTATGGTATGTAAGATATGCTCTACAGTAGCTACATAATAAGTACTTACCTACGTATTATACATTTTACACTGTAAATAAATGTGAGGAAAAATTTAAGACTTTATGTTTTTATTTCGTGGGCGAGGGATACGTGTCTATTTATGTCAGGATAATCGATAAGTACGGCAGAGCTTTGTGGTTTCTATTTATAACTTAAGTGTCTACATAATTGCCTACGCATCACTGTTCTAGATTTTAAAGCACAGGAAGTAACGTACTGAGGATTTGGGAAGGGGAGCAACCAAATGCTTATGGTTATGTTCATTAAGTGTTCGGACACTTTCATCTTCTTTGTCGTATTCCTCTTTTTTTAGATCTAAACCCATTGAGGATAACCCTAAATAACATAGGACGACTTTCTTGGCAGATTTTAATGGGGTAAACCCGGACCTTGAGCCTGGGAGTTCGGTTTCCTTCTACCTACGCCAACGATGCTCAGATGGCGGATATTTTTCAGATGTTGCCAAAACATTATCTTAACAAAATTAATCAGCCTTTCTTGGCTGTTTTTCAATTTATTGAAATCATAACACAAGTTTAAGCACTGAAAATCTAAGTATTTACGTATTATAAGGCTTAGATCTCAAAATCACTAGTGCAAAACTTCTAAATCACAAAAAAGACAGGTAACAATACTGGTAAATAGGTGTCATTCTAGACACATTACACCACCACATAACACTACCTTGGTACCTTAAATTGTTAGGCACACGCTTAATGGAAACAACAGCTGAAACAAGTACCTACCTCTCGACACAGGTGTGCCTAACAGTTCCTTGATGAACGGTAGATCTCATAAATATTAGATGTGGCTGCGTGCGCGTCATTAGAGGCAGCTAAATATTTGTATTGAATTTATTATTCCATTAACATTGCCACGGCAGCACGAGAGTGAAAGATACATCATTGTGACTGGCACTCACGATGGAGAGAAAAAAGGCTCTTGCTTTTAAAGGTATGATTCGGAGGTCGAGCGCAGACCGCAGATGGCAGATGTCTATCGCAGGCGATAAAGTAGTGTATAATATAAACCAGTAGTTTTCTATTGGTTTTAACACCCGACCAAAAGGAAGAGGTTTTTTTAAGTTTCACGCATATGTCTGTCTGTATGTGTGTTTGTGTGTGGCATCATAAACAACTGACGATTCTATTTGGGCGCGGACCTTTTTTAAAGAATTTTGTCGTGTGTGTAACTTCTAATTCTAAGCCATGTCTGATAAAAAAATTATCAGGTGTTTCCAAGATCTTGGAGTATGTTTGATGTCAGATGCGATATCTAGAATGGTAACAAACCGGTAACAGTGGTTCGAGTATGAGTTCATATATCTGTACCTCAGAAGCATAACAGTGTAAATACTTTTCTACCATTTTCTGTTTCTTAGGCATCGTGGCAAATTATAATCTAAAATAGTTTCTTTAATAAATTTTAAAAAGTCTTTGGGGATTTGTTTACCAATTTTATACTTAATCAAAATCCAAACATGATTAATTTTTACATAAAATCGTCTCATTTGTAAAATTGGTTATGGCATTTACAGTTTAATGCTTCTGAGGTACAGATATTTAAAACAATGATACCTAGATCTACAACATCGAGGACCATCGATGCGCAGGAAAACCGATAAGCCCAGGGTTTCTTAAATTGTATATGAAATAACTACCGGCTTTGGCGTCACATTAGCAAGTTATTTCATTAAAAAACATAGGAACCAGTAGTTGGCGTCTGCCGTCTGCAGCTTGCCGTTTGCGGTCAAACTCGGAATCATACCTTTACTCGACGCCTGTGGAAAGTCCGCAAGATCTAAGTGCAAATAATTGTTCCCGTTGAAACAATGGAGACCTTGGAGGAAAAAAGTAAAGCTAGCGCTTACATAAGGGAGATAGCAATGGTGACGATCCTTTTTTCTTTTTCCGGGTGACTGAAAACTTTCCATCATACATTTTGTTTTAGATTGTAGGTACTAGTAATTTGGCGATATGTCTTGGACATGAACAACAAAAAGTAAAGTAAGTAATGAAGTACATTGTACTTATTAACGGATTCAGATTTATTGGAGATTTTACAAAACATTGTTTCATAGTCGCTCAGTGTGCTATGGAAAGAGCTATGCTCGGAGTATCTCTGCTGGATCGAATCCGAAATGAGGAGATCCGGCATAGACCATCGACATAGCTCATAAGAAGTGGCAGTGAGCCAGTCACATCTGTTGCAGAACCGACAATCGCTGGGGTAGACGAGTTCTGAAGTGGAGACCGCGTTCGGGCAAACGTAGTGTAGGATGCCCCCCTGCTAGATGGAGCAACGATCTGCGCAAGGTGGCTGGCAGCGACTGGATGAGAAGAGCCGAAGATCGGGCTCAATGGCGCGCCCTGGGAGAGGCCTATGTCCAGCAGTGGACTAGAGTGGTCTGCTGATGATTGTTTCAAAATCGTCGCAGCCTATTGTCAATATTGTTCCCAACGTAGTGATGCGCAAACACGTAGCTAATGTTGTACAGCGTGTGAAACTGATCTCTCAGTTCCTACTTCACGCTATCTCTATCCAACTTCATTGTCATGAATAGAGTTTTTCACCCACCTGTTCTGGTAGACGTTATTATTTTTAGGTTATTCTTTGAGTGGACAGTGGACAATAATCGCTTTCAATTTGTAGCAATTGCAGCCTTGCTTAGCTGTTATATAAGAGAGAGTCGTACAAATGATATACCCTTGATCATCATTGTATAGAAAGAGAACCTTGAGAGGGCTAGGTCCACTCCCGGACACTATGACGGCAAAGCGGAATGAGAGTCTAATTTTTATAAACTGGCGTGTTTATGTTGATCTTCCGTACGGGGATCACAGCCGTGTATAGGAATGCTTATGCTGGGAGCGAGTACTAACAGAATTTAGAAGAACGTGTACCAATTAATAAAATCAAAGTTTTTGTCTAAATCTTCTTTACCCTATGTCACACACGATTTAGCGATCCCGTCATCAGTATGGACATGCTCCACTGTACAGAAGAAAATCAGATATAGCAGAATTATTTGCTGAAATTACGGTATAATGCTAAAAGGGAATCTTAATGACAAAAGGAAACCAATATTGTCCTGAATTCCTAGTATAATACTTAGTTATTTCCTCAATTACCGAACAAACTGGTCACACTATTGCTCCTAAGCGGCGGCTCTATTGCCATTAGAAGCCAGCTTTTTGTCTTGGACCGACAAAATTCCTCCCTAGGGATGGGCGTGCAAGTTTTCTCACGCTGTTTTCCTTCACTGAGAGATAAATTATAGAACGCCGCCGAAAGTCATTATAGCAAACTGGAATCGGCGATATTTGTATTGCTTTTATTTCTATCGCATTTTTTCTACTCGTAAGTACAGAATGTAATAAAAACTTATTATTTATTGCTTACATGAAGGAAGATTGTGTCGATAAAGGAAAAACTTTATTTTATTCCTCTACCTACGCAAAACCAAGTCGCTTTTCTGAATTACTATGAAATATTTTAGTAGTGGTAGATCCTAATGTGAAAGATCGCCTGGGGTGGTACCACCCTATCTATTTCTGCCGTGAAGCAGAAATGCTTGCATTTCTGTGTTTCAGTTTGAAAGGTAAGAGAGCCAGCATAGTTTCCAGCACATGAGGCAATCCATCTTAGTTCTCAAGGTTAGCAGCGCATCAAAAACCCTCTAATATTAATACAGTGAAGTGAGATGTCTATGGGCGACGGTGACCACTTAACATCAGGTGGCCCGTTTGCTCGTCTGCTATCCTTATTTAATAAAAAAATATATATACTGGGTGTAACAAAAAAAAACCATAGAACCAAAAAGGGGTGTTCGTATCCATAACTGAACAACTATGACTATAAGGCAGCTGTGACATACAGACAGACGGACACCGAAGTGTCACCATAAGGGTTCCTTTTCTATCGTTTAGGTATACGGCACCCTAAAAACACGAAAGATCCAATTTGTATTTTCCAGTAACCAGAAATTTATTCGTGTCACCTGAAAGACCACGATTTTCCTGTAACGTAACGACGATGTAAGGTAATTTTCTAAAATTACACAGGATCAAACATTCGTTACATTTTTGCTGTGGTCCCTTTTGGGTTACAGGAGATAAGGGCAGAGGCTGCACAGGCAAAGGGTCTCGCAATCACAAAGGACGACGAAATAATGACGTAAATTTTTGGCATAATTTTAATTAAAGGCTAATTTGAGACCGTTGGAAACCTGTAAATTGCCTTTGTAATAAACATTTTTGATAAAGAACGGCAGCAACGTGGAAATTAGGGTGAAATGCGTTTTGTAATATAGAATAAATCAGCGCTGTTACTATTAACAGTGCTGATTTAGAGCAATGATTACTTATCAGAAACCAATTTGTTATTCTGCTATATTAAAGGATCTGATTCGCGCTGTGGGGAGACGAATTAAGGAGAGAGGAGGTGATCCGCGAGCCGGCCAGTTTTTAGTATAGCGCATTTCCCTCGCCATTCAGCGAGGGAACGCCGCGAGTATCCTGGGTACTTTCGGCCAGGGGGCACTTCGCGGGGGGCTGTTTGACTGAAATTAAATTATATAATTTTTACCTAGTTATAGTATGACATCAAACTATTGTAAATAAATAAATAAATAATTTGTTATTTGATCTCAAAGAAAATCGTGTATATCCTGACCAGAAATTTAAAAACCCTCGCCGTATTGCGGAATTAAACGGTACTATGTTTTTCATAGTGAACTCCATAACACTGATTATAAAACTACCAGTGGCGCCCTCTTGACAGAGTTTTTTAGTTTCTGGTCAGGGTATAGGTAAATAATGTTCAGACTCAACCAGAAAAAATAACCTTGGCGTTGGGGTGGCTCTCTGAATAAAATGTGTGATACCTCTTCCATTAGTCTAGGTAAGTCCAAACCAAGAACTTATAAAACATTTTTTTTCCTTAGGCACCAAAATATTTTCGTAAATACTGAAATGAAATTCACAAATAACACTTAAACATTGTTTATTTACAAAATGTATTTACAATGTAGGTAACTTAATATTTTTACAGTTTTAACCTTAACCTGTCAATTACTTTATCGATAATTAAATAATTAACATCGATATACTTGTTTCCATTTTACATGAATTCTGAAGAAATTCTTATAAAAAGTGTATTTCTATTTACATGTTTTTAGTTTGATGTAAATTTATCCAATGTATTGAATGAAAGAATTTATTTAACGTATCTTGAACTTGAAAGACTTATAGAGGTCACATAATATAGACTTATATTCATTACGACGAAAACATAAGTCTATATTATGTGACTGTGAAGATGTAGAGGTTGTCATTTAGACGATATCAACGCTGCTACGAAGGTATGCATAGTTACATTGAAGAAAGTGAGCGTTGGTGGCACAGTGGCTAGTACTAGCCACTGTGTGTACACCGGACTCCCATGCGCGAGGTCCGGGTTCGAAACCGTGCAGTGCCATGTACCATTGAGTTTTTTGTATTTTTCAAAGACTTACGTACCGACTGTTCTAACGGTGAAGGAAAACATCTTTAGGAAACCTGTACACTGAGATGAGCAGTGTGTAAAATGTAGTAGACACAAAAGATCCTCATGGGTCGAAGTGCCGCTGAGGTTATTCCAGGCCCTATCATAAGATAAAATACATTAATGGAAAGAAGTTTGGTAGCTGCATCTACTTACCAAGGTGAAACAGGTGAAATAAGATGTTATGGTATTTCGTCACACTATTACAAGAAAGTCATGAATGTATTGAACACTTATTGACAGATTTATAATCTGAGAAGCTATTTAAATTTTTTTCTTACAAATTAACTTGTTTGCAATTGCATGAAATTATCCATTGACTCTTATACCAAACACTATAGTGTGCACCAGTGTGCACGATCATACCCTTTAAACAAAATAAAAGGTATGAAATTCATGACGATTCCCAAGACTAACAAAAGCAGTAGTTTTTTTATGACGTTTCATGACAACATTTAAGTAGATACAGTGCGTGAGTTTTTAGAAAATCATTCGGGTTATGAAAACTTCGGTGTGCTTCGGTTATCGGTAACGATACGCGAATGTACAGCCGAATGTAAAGTATACTATCTGTCAATGATATATGATATATTTCAGATTCTCAAATTTTGACGTTTTGGGTAGGTTGACCTGTGGTCGACTGTACTAAGACTGTAGTAAGTAAGACAGAGGTCGATTTTATCCGATACCCGAATGTTTATCTAATAGCTCACGGACTGTACGTTAAGATTCTTATGATGACACTTACTAAGGTGCGAAAGTGCGGGTTAAAATATGTTCATAATCCGGGTTTGTTAACTCTGAATTAACTGTCAGATAGTCTATGGTCTTCATATAAAATATTTCAGGGTTTGCGTTGGTGCAAGGTATTTTTGTGTTTTAACCCGGGTTCGACCTTCGCGCAAGCGGGCCGTAATAATGAATAAAACAACCAAAGATTGTGACATTAGTATCTATTTATGTACAAAACGGCGTCGATTCCGGGACGGCTGGCTAAATGTAAAGTTAAAACTAAATGAAACTGTCACGCTCACTCATAGGCTATATTGTATAAGAGTGAGGGTGGCGTTTCGTTAGAAAATGTTTTAATTTAGCGAGTGACACCCGAGAATCGAGGCCAATGTTCCTTTCACGAGATATAAGTACGTAGAATCGATAGCTTTGCTCTAGTAACGGAGAGTCCTTGAGTATAAGGTGGAGTCTAATTCCATTTATTGGAGCAACAGAAGGACGTACAACGTTATTCGCTAGGTGCCCGACTTCAGCGCCACCTAGCGTTCGAAACTTTGTTGGCTCTGTCGTTTCTATCAAAATATTGGTATAAAATAATAAATTTAAAAATTATATGTAAATTACTTTAAATTTCACTGTATTGCTCTAATTTGTGTAGACAAAGACTTGTGAAACCGTTTCCGTTCAGTAAAATTAATTGTAGTAAGTAAAATTTATATAAAAAGTGTGTTTTGTTTTGGATACATCAGGGTTTGTTTACTTAGTGTTTATTTGTAGTTTTGTTATAAAGTAAGAAAAATAAGGCTATGGTAATGGTTTCATTACAAAATGATATACATAATATAATTGTTCCTGTATTGCTAGTAAAAAATTAAATATCGTTTTCAGCTTGAAAATAATATTCTAACCACAAACTGTATCCAAAGAAATAAATTAAAGATAAGTAATCAATCTCCGTCTGAACTCATAATCGGTTGCAATTTACAACACAACTATTAGATCTGTGATTGTGACCCATTTTTGTTTGCGGAATGATGCGAAAATCAGTTTCTGCATAGATTTGTTTGACAGAAATAGGTACAGAGCATGAAGCAAATCATTGGTGAAGAGCCAACATAATTTCTGTTTTTGGCCACTGCGAGCGCTGCGATCGATTCCATTACCCCCCCCCCCCCCCCCCCCCCCCCCTAGTACTTCGCACCCAGCGAATACGTCACGATCTATTTAGACAGACTTTGGTGAGAAGTGATTTTTCTAATATATTTACAGCCCGTGACCGTTTTGCAGTCACAAAGTGTCAAGTTTATTTTCACGTGAACCACATATCTCTACCTCTCACCGTTAAAAAGTTGCAAATTGTGAACATCTTGTAAGTATACTTTAGTCGATAAAATGAATATCAAAAGACTTCAAAACAAAATTAAACTTAGAAATCTGTTTTGAAATTAATTATATATATAGTCAACATAAAACGTACATTTTCTCTGAAAAACAAAATGTCTCTTTGAATTTCGTTGATGTAGCTAGTTCCATCCGAAGATTTTCTGAAAATTAAATTGATAGCTTCATTAAGGAACTGTGAAAGGAAAGCTACCTCTATCGGAGGTCAGTAATTAACACGGAATCTAGTTCACAGTCGAAATAGATACGCCATGATTCCGGGCTTTACGAGTTACTGGAAAAATATTTTGAGCTGGCAACATTTTTATTAGAAGGTAATAATATCATTCATCACGAACTAAAATCCTGTCATGAGGGCGCCATTGGTGCTTTTATAATCTGTGTTATGGAAATCGCAACGAATATGATTGTTTTGCTAAATTCCGTAATATGGTAAGGGTTTTTATAATTCAGGTCAAGCTTTAAAAGAGTCATACTTATTACAATAATTCGTTTCTTTATACGTCTCCGTTTTACTTACAATCTAAATTCTTTAAACTGTCTTGCAACAACCGAATTCACAATATGAATTCACACCGGTCATCTAGTCACGAGTCTAAAAAATTTTATGATAGTATTTAGATTAAATTTTGATCTGTATAATAAAATTTGTGCTATGTTAAAGAAGGTTGCTCTACTTTCGTTTAAGGTTAGCAGTATTAAGAGGAGCAGAGGAGCATGTAGAGCTGTTTTCCCGGCGTCACTCTGCATGGCTGCGGGTCTTTCTCCACTGACCACGTGTACCACCACTGATGCTGAATCTATGAACAAAATATTTACGAGTAAATATAAATACATCTCAAGTACCTTGACACGGACTACCATATTTATGAATGAAAGATATTATAAGTCACCACATAGTTATTATGATTCGTAAAGAGAGCATGATTCATAACTTATTGTGTTTCAAAGATTGTTTTGTTTGTTTCCAAAGGTAATGAATATCTTGGAAGTCGTCAACAATGGACAAACTTATAATAGGCAGTGGTAGATTCGTATCTAAAGGGATATTTAGAAATAGCTTATGGTTTTGCAACTATAAGATCATCTCATCAATTTTGTATAAAATTTTGAGAATAATTAGGCTACTATGTCAGTATTATATTATTACGGCGTCAAATGCAAATTACACTAATTAAACCAACCATAAATTAGTTACAAATTGGGTATAATTAACAGACTAACAGTAAAGTAGGGAGAGGTATTTATTATTTCCACAGTTCATAGAGTTACTTCCACAGATTCTGCGTAGTTTGGTGATATATTTTGGTATAAATAATAGTAATAAAAAATTATACATTACCAAGATTAATCAATCATACAACAATATTAATAGGAGTTTAGAAATCAAAATAACAATAAAAATAGTAATAATATTTTGTATTTTGTAAATATTAATGCTTAGTAAGTAGTTTTTTATGAGATAGATACTACCCTTTATTGAATACTTTCTTTTTGGGAAAGCACTGGCTCCCAAGATAAAGGTTCGCCCTAGTTTGGGAGTCAGGGTATTGTTTGTCTTACAAGAATAAGAATAAGTTTATTTGTGCGGTAAGATGACAAAGTATTCATAGTCCATACACCAGTAGAAACTTAAGCATAGGTTATATTAAACTGAATAAAATTAGTGAGCAACAAGTTAGTTTACAATTAACGCTGACCTCCGAACTAGGAAGTTCCTGTATCTCGGAGGACAGATCTCTTCTGTGGCCAGTGCAAATGAACATGTAACAGAACAGACGTTGGCCAAGCCAAGAAAATAAAAGCATAAATAAAGCATTGTGATGTTTTCAATTAAGATTATTTTATTTATTTATTTAATATTTTTATTTAAATGTGTATAACGTGTACCTATACTTTCAGTTAATAAATAAATAAAAATAGATAGATGTACACAGAGCGTTATTATGGAGTTAATTATTTTTAGATTTTTACCTCTTATTCTGTGCATTTGAATATATATATTTTTTCAAATAAAACTTGTAACTAATACGTTCATAGGTATATAAGTAGGTATAATTGGTAAGTATATAGGAACTCAAACAGGCACCAAGGATCTTCCACTCCCGCCATGCGCATTCTGTGATTTTACGAAGAACATATAAAACCAGTAAATATAAATCAGCAGAAACGAGGAAATACAAACAACCGATAATATCGCAGCGCAAATAGTGGATTTGGATGGGTTTATTCAGGATTCCGCCAAGGGGGCGTGGAGAAAGACAAATAGATTTTACTTAAACTGAGTAGTCGCGAGTATGTAGGATGAAACAAATACACGAAATGTCACAAGAAAGAAAGAAATCTGCTGATCAGATAAACGGTATCGTTTTAGACGCAAAACAGACAGAGTCGGTGCACTGACGGCCA
This sequence comes from Hofmannophila pseudospretella, assembly GCA_947369225.1. Lineage (NCBI taxonomy): Eukaryota > Metazoa > Arthropoda > Insecta > Lepidoptera > Oecophoridae > Hofmannophila > Hofmannophila pseudospretella. Next base: position 6,266,867 of record OX376325.1, read on the forward strand.
TTGTAGGTACTACTCGTATAATGATAGTGGAAAAGGTGATATTTTCACGGCTATTAATGAAAGAGGATACTGAACAAAGAACTAAAACAAGGTATCTATAGTCCTGCTGCCGTGCGGGTAGTTTTGAAAACAGTCAAGCTGTTAGGTGCACACGCAAGTGCCGCGCCGCGCGTTCTATGACTAGGACTACACGGGTTCGGTTCCAGCCCCGGTTCGGTTCGCTGCATCTAATGACGAAGCGCTGACTTCAAGTGGGGGGAGGGTAGAATGCATGAGATAGTACATACACGTAGTAGCGCTGCGTAGTTCTGAACACGAAGTTAGGTGCATACCAGCATGTGGTAGAAAGTCCCATGAGTCGCGCGGTGCCGTACACGTATTTGTAATGAGAAGCCGGCTGGTGCGCTTGCGCTGCTGGTCTCCACACTAATGCCGCCGCTACATATTTCTCACCAGAGCTGCTATATAGGCCGCATGTGTAGTTGTCCGAGCGCGCGCGGCACCACACGCGCTATGAGAAGTGATTGGTGCGCGTGCGCTGCTCGGTCTCCACACTAATGCCGCCGTTGCGTATTTCTGAATACACTTACCAGAGCTGCTAGGCGCACATGTGTAGTTGCCCGAGTCGCGCGGCGCCGCACGCGCTATGAGAAGCCGGCTGGTGCGCGTGCGCTGTTCGGTCTCCACACTAATGCCGCCTCGTTGCGCGTAGTTTACCACGTGCGAGCCGCGATACCAGTAAATGAAGCTGTTGGACAATGACAAACGATATCTTGTTAAAGATTGTTATCAGTAAAAAATTGTATTGCATATTCGCTGATTAAGGAACGAGAGTTTTACTCGTATTCCTATTTAATGTTTCAATTACCGACGAACTAAAGTTTTAATTTATATAAGCATTCCAGTGTCATTCAAACTCATCAGAGAATTTTTTATATCATCCAGAAAGTTTATATCTATAATGTTAACTGAGAAAGCACTTGCAGTAATCGTAGCCCGTAGCACTTGAAGTGCCGCAGCAAAACTGCTACAACATTTATTGCGTAGAGGCGTTAAGCAGTGTTGTTAAAAGAGCAGAACTTGTCAGAACTGCAGTTGCAAACGACAATTATAAACGTTGCATAGCATGGAAGGCAGTACCGGATTAAGAATAATGTACAGGTATTGTTGTGCCCCATAATTTATTTATTCTTCTTGTCGTATGGCAAAGCTATTGTTATAGACTTGTTCAGACCATAATTACTAAAATAGCCCAGAAACTACTGTCGAATGATAGACGACCGACTGCTTAACATGTTTATCGAAGCATGGAGGGCCTCAGATGAATTATCCTGGTTCTGACCACGCCAAACGTTGGTTAATTTGCACTATAACTAGCTGACCATGCTTGTATCTAATCTGCTACCCTCTCATTGAGTAGAATTAGCGAAATAAAATAGACCCTAGAAATGTAATAGACGCACGTGAGTGGCGCCACAAAATGTGTACCCAGGTGGGCTTAAAACGGAGTGCGAGCGGCGAGTCAATCGCGCCTTGCGTTTGACTTCGAATTTTGAAATCCATCTGTGCATCATACGATCTTATGTAAGAATTACGTAGACTGTTATTCGCCTTTATGACATCACCGTAAGATCTATTTTTGTTCATTTATAATTTTGATTTTCATTGTGTGAGAAATGTGTTGCATTATTTTCAATCGCACACAGTGGCGTGAGGTTTGGTACTATCTTTACGGGAATTTTGTTGGAAGTTACTCGTCTAGGTTATAATATGTCGCTGAGTAGAATGTACATTGTGTGCGCCCCAATATTTTCTACTCTCAACATTACTAAGCTATTTTCGCTCGATATAGCTGTTGCTATCTATCCAGTTGAGACGGCAACAAAGCATTCTTAAACCCATAAATGTCACTACCAGGAGGGCTTGAAACTAAATTCCGAGTTCAGGAGCCTCGCGTGTATTTCGCTAACTTTATTGTAGCTATTAATTGCTTGACGTTCAAACTTTTCACCGATAGTTGATATCTGAGCTTTTTGGATGAGTCATTTGGTTTGGATCTTGATATTCAGTGCCTCTACAGGTCTACTTCAAAGGATTAAGTCTCAAACGGAAAAAGAGTCCCAAATTAAGAATAATACAAGCTTGCAAACAATACTTAAACCTTAGTTTTAGACCTACTTTGTAGTACAGTGATGTAATATTAAATAAATAAAAAAAGCGATAATAGAGATATGTCACTCCTTTTCACAAAGGTTTACCGAAGTAGCGTTTAATTTCAGGGAAGTAGAAAGCGGAACCTTTGCTCTTCTGTGGTTACTACAAACGATTTATGGCATTGAGTCGGGGCCACGATGTGTCCCTTAAGTGAACCCTGTCCGTAATGGAATGCGATATCATCTCGTTCCCAGACGGGTCGTCTCTACTCTGCCATAAAATAGAATACGTAAGAGAAAAGAAACTCCCGAAGCGTTCTGGCGCGAGATACATACACCATGTGCTGAATATATTGTATCCTTTTATATACTTTTGTATTGTGTAGTTGCTGTATTCTGGTGTTAACAGAGGTAAATAAATGTTTTTCAATGGCAAACCGCGCGCGAGACATAAGTCTCTTACACAGAACTTCCTTATTGGTTCAGCCAAAAGGTTATCGCCTACATATCACCCCGACACAGGATCGCCTCGCCGTCAACCAGGCGTCAACCCGACGTAAGCATGTAACCGGTGTGGCTCAACATCTCCGAGGTGTCGCCGCGGCTATGGCTGGTCGACAGCTAATTGTCACCACAGGCAGTCTGCGCGCCATCCCTGCGTGTTGACCACCAACCGCGTGCGGTTCACTAGTTTGTCCTGAGGCGAGGCGACGCCGTTACGACGATGATTAGTGTGCGTTGCAGTATGGAGTTTCATACAAAGAATACTGAACGGCTCGAGTTGAGGCGACGCTGATCAGGTGCCGGGGTGATACGTGTGCGATAACTTTAACAGCGCACCGTGATGCACACTGCGCATCATATATTAATTACAAAGAATCAAAATACTTTGTCAGTTTAACTTATTACACAAATTCATACGAATATAAAGAAATCATATTAACAAAAACTTATTACGACATGATTCCGCAGAGTATAGCTTGAAGTGTATTTCACTGTATGTACATTCAAATCAAATTATCGTTAAGCCATTGTCCTAGCCATAATCCTTCATTCCTTATTTGGTTGTGATACACTTTGCTACTTCAAAGAAATTCAAATTTAGAATTAGTGTCCATGGAGTTTCTATAATACTGCTAAATTAAGAATAAAGGCAAGTGGCCCAATAACCATTTAGTTTGAGCGCACACGGATGAGAGCTTCTTTTCTGTTAACTACTTATCTATTTTGTGACTCTCTGCTTTTGCATAGAGACATGTAACCACATTGAGATGCAATGTAAGGTGTCTCTAGGGTATTATTGCAGCTAACGTTTGGTAAACTTGTTTCTTTGTGTTTTGTTTCGTATGTGATACAGTGACTTGGTTTTCTTTTAAGAAAATACAGAGGACGGTTTCGGAGAGAATCGTTATCAAAATAAACAAAGTAATTACTTAGGTTATTTTGATGCTTAACTCGATTTACGTAAATAATTTTACTAGCCATGCTTTCATTCACATCATTATATTTGCTTTTTTTATGATATGGAAAGCAAACGAGCTGACGAGGTATTTAAACGAAACCAATACAGTCGCCAAACAAATAAACTGATCATCTATAGCGCTTAAATTGCGGGTAGGTTGACAGCCCATTTTTCATTGTCATTGACTGACGAAACCGCTGTAAAGTTGCCAAACAAAGTGACTGACCAATACTAGAGCGAGAACTTCGTGGTAAATGAACAAGTGTATTCGTTACGTGCGATCTTTTGAAGAAAACTTAATCAGCTGTACCACTTTTGGTCGACAGTATCAACATCTTAATTTCTTTTTTCATTTCTTTCATTTTATTTCCTCTTTGTCTTCTTACCCTTGGCTACTAACCTCGGCGGGTCAGGCGCATGCCTCGCAATGCATGTGAGGTTGATGTCCGAGCCAGCTCTCACGAACAGCTCTGGTCCTGACAGGATCTCTGCCTTTGATACTGCAACAATCCAATGGTATAGGTTTTTTAGTCATTACATTCAATAGTATTTTTCTCCAACTCAATTTTGTACAACAATCAATTTTCTACTTCCTAACCATGCTGTGTTTACACGTTAAGGGTTACGACTTAGCTCATAACTTTATATTGATTTTTCTGTAATTTCTATGGTTGTAATCTGTTGTGTTTACCTAAGCGACTGAATCACTTATCTATACGACATATCGTAGACGTACGACATATCCATAGATCACGATCGCATTAAGACCATAATATTTAATAACCCCAAAACAGTATTTACTTATCTCTTTTGTGCTACTTACAACTATTACAGAGTTTATTAAAAGGAATTTTCCAATAATTAATTTTTCAGTTTCAGACCTACATCTACAGCTACAAAATTAATGACTTCAACAAAAATAAAATCTACCTACTTCAATAAGTACCTACAAATCGAACGATACAAAGTTGAATTTTACAAATCTGTTTCACGTATGTTTTCATTTTCATGAGTATTTTCATCCCTTGAAACTGGAATTTTATCCTTATACACGTTTTATTCGTTTGTTGTACGGTCTATCTGGTTTACACAATAGAATATCAAAATCATTTTCAACTAAGTTATGCACCGCTCACACCTAAGCGACCAAACGACTGCGAAGTGGTGGCGATGCGACAACGTCTACAACGTCAACCTAGCATACACACCTGAGCGACGGCATCGCGGCACACTCAAATGTCGGCGACTCCAAGAATATATTTATTTTTAAGGAGCTCGGATATCAAATATTCCACACAATGTTACACATAGTCTTTAGTATCCCATCTGTCCATGCGTCCGTTCCTCTATGCTGACGTTACCTTCCCGCGTCGCCGACACATAGGTGTGCTTGGCTACATATAAATAATATGAGCAGCGTCTGCTGAGCGACTGACGCTCCTGCTTCGGAAATGCATTGGTCGCTCAGGTGTGAGCGGTCCTTTACTGAAATATAGAACGGTGACGCGGGCGAGCTGGCATATGAATCGCGCGTGTCAACATTTTCATAAGCCACGCTCCCAAAGTGACGTGATTACGAACGAAATACCTTCTTTTGATCGATTCACTGTCGTACCTGTATACGTACAGTTACAAACCGCACAATAAGGCATTTTAGCACAGCCGCTCTGATCGATCTGCGTCTAAAACTATGCGCAGCGAATGAATGAAATCTTGCAGTATAACTGCATGATTGAGATACCGGTCCGCGCCCACTTCACCGTTCTATCTTGATTTATTTTTGTGCCCTCAAGTAATTCTGAGACTGAATCTCGGCTAACAAGTTTGGGAATTCGCAGAAATATCCGATACTAGCTATTCAGTTTCATTACCGTAGCTTAATTGATTGATGATAATTTTGGACAAGAAGCGGCAGAAGTTCTGAGTTAATTAATTTCTAAATGTCCATTCACTGAAATAAGTTAAGATGATAATGATGAGAAGAAGTAAACAACAGATTATGACGGACATAAGACCGACCCCACTGTTGGGGCACAGTTCTCCCCTTGCACAAGCGGCTACGGGATTTATTTTATAACAATGCAACTTCGTTCGCGTTCCATACTAACTGTACTTCAACACTTCAATATTTGACCTATTTTTAAGAGGAATTTTCAAAACTTCTATAGCCTAGATGTCAGTCTAGACTTATTTAAATATATCCGTAAAAAAAATTCATCCAAATCCATTCAGTAGTTTTTACCTGATGTACGTTCAAACAAATACACAATAATTTATCGATACGATTTTATTAAACAGGCTGTTTGAAAAACCAACGTCAACCCGGCAAGACGTGATGGGCCAGCTTATGCCTAACCAGAATACCTAACTAAACTTGACCTCAGCAAAAACCTTGTGGTTTTCAAGCTATTGGAACTTTTCAAACTTTTAACTGTTTCGGATGCTACAGCTGACAAATGTAGAAATTTTGTAATTATGTTTTTTTTCTTGAATACCACATGTATGTACCTATATATTAGATATTATATGGTGATTTAATTGCCATGCAACTCTTGGAATTTGTACTCTTCTTGACAAAGTGCTTTTAATTAAACAATTCACAGAACGAAATTATCACTGAATGAACCACTTACTTATTACAAGATTGAATATTTTTAAGGCTTCGCGGGGTCGAGACAGTTACCCTGGCAACGAACTTTGTAAGAAGCCTCACTAATTTGTGAACATTCAAAAGCAGAGTTTTAATTATCGTGACTTAAGATATGGGGCATAGTCAGATAATGACTGGCAGTAAAAGTTTGTTTTTGACATTCTATTTTACTTTTTACGAATTAAATATCACGGGAACGAAAAAAATTTCTGGGTCATCCTAGACTGACCTTTAAAGATCAGATTGACAAGAGCAGACGACCGCTCGGCGAGCATGCGTGAAACAAAAAATACAAGAAAACCATTCCAAACCAGAATAGGTACCTTGGCTCGATCGCAGGTTCTTACCAACAACAGTGAGGCGAAAAGACAAGCTGATCTTCGGCTCGGTGGAGACCTGACACTCGTAGGCGCCGGAGTCGCGCGGCTGCGCGGGCGCCACTCGCAGCGTCCACGTGTCAGAGCCGTCTGTATGGAGCGCCGCGAACCGCGCGTCGCTGCTGTATGTGTGGACCCCAACTGTCAGGATGTGCAGGTCACGTTTGCGGATCCAGGAGACCTGGTAACAAAGGTTAAGATGATAAGATTGAAAGTTTAATGTTTAAGGTTGAATTTAGATTCGATAAGTAATTGGACATGTGTTATTAGGCTGTCGCGTAAATAGATCTTTTAATAGTAAAGTAAAAGTTTGTATTTTTTCTTTGGCAGTGTAGGCAGCGGTTTTGAAACGCAATAGGAACGAACCCATACTCGTAGAAATCTAGAAAACCGAGAAAAAAATCAAGACGGGGTTCTGTCCATTTCGTTTCAAAATCGCCGCTTTGAGCTAATACCTTATGTTTAGTTCACCTACTCGTAAGAACGTAAAAAACGTGAAACTATCACAAATGTTAAATTATACTATAGCTAAAAGTATGTGAAAACTAAAATGTGTAAATGTGAAAGTTTCTTGCGCCGCTTCTTTCCTTTCAGCCATAGCACCTTACAAAGCGGTTGTAGACTAAAAAAGAATGACGTTGTAAAAATGTACTATAAGGTACTTACTCACATAAAAAAACCATTTTGATTTTGATTTTGTAACTTATCGAAAATAGACAGATGTTTATTGTTAGTCTCATATCTCGACACCTTCCCATGAGGCTTTACATACGAAAAATACTCGATAATAGTCATCTATAAATATAATCTCGCCTATTATATTACAGAAAGTAAAGTAATATTAGTTCAGAAAAACTCTAGAATGCGACGTTTCGTCACAAATTAAATGATTCATTGGATTTTATTATCGTAAACTTGTTCCTAACGAGCCCCAGTTAGTGAATTTCGATCACGAAGCATTTCGCTTCGACCCACTTCGCAAAAAGTGCTACGGGTGGCCCTTAACGAGCGACAGTATCGATAACCGTGGATTTTACTTGTATTTTTATTAATTACCTGATACCTATTACCACAACTATTACCTAGGTACTGTAGTGCCTTGGCCCCCTTGCTAATTATTCCAAATTTAAATGTTTTGAAATTCGATTGTTCTGATATTCTTTTTAACCACCGACCGATCGAGGGAGGGCTTGTTATAGGTTTGACACGTTTGTCTGTCTCTCTGTCTGTTTTTGTGTTTGTCTGTGGCATCATAACTTGAGAACGGATGGTCCGATTTGGACACATTTTAAAAAAATTTAATAGCGAATTTTGTAGAGAGTGTTCTTAGCTAGGTCTGATAAAAATTGGACCGGTAGTTTCCAAGATCTTGGAGTATCTTTGATGACAGGTGGGATCTTTGGAACGGTAATATTTTGAAACTTTGGGTGTTTACTAACTCTGTCCTCATAAGGAAAAGGCATTTTTTGTCTTTTTGCCGAAATTGAGTTAATAATGCCATCATGATCAACAGAAAGTTTTGCGTCTACAGATCTGACCCATTTTTCATTCCCTCCAATCCCGAGATAATGGTAGCGATAAAGGACGTATCCTACGTAACCAATATTTCCCCATCCATAATAGTCTTAAAACTGGTATTTTACTAATAAGAGACTAAAATAACGTAAAAACTTAAATACTGTTTCTTCGGTTAGAATATAATAAAATTCATTTATTTAACACTGCAGCACACACACACATATACTAAACAGATAATAGTCTAAAGTCTCTAGTCCTTTCTCTATCCCGATGGTTAGCAGGGAGAAAACTCGAAACGAGTTATGCTGCACCATTTATACATATTTCATTTTTTCGTTTATTAAGTATTTTGTTTGTATTTTGTCTATGTGTGTAATAAAGATTATAATAATAATAATTCTAAAGTGTAACAAACTACAAAGTAGGTAGATTTTGTAGTGCACATACTGCAGCACCAAACAGGGCCCAGCTCAGCATATTGCCGTGCCCGACAGCAGGGCGCTGATATTCTGCTGTGGCCTTCAGTGCGGTCCGAAGCGGAACTAAGCGACACAGATCTAACGTGTGAACTTATAAAGAAGAGTATTAGTAGCTTAGGAGCCGATTTTCTACCATCATACCTGTTTTAAGATACAAAACTATAAGCGTACGGTTACTAAGCTAAAAAGAGAGCTTTGACTTAGTCACACTAGTCAGATTCTCACTATAGGTGTTAAATAGGTCAGTTGGAATCTAAGGGGCGCTCTAGCGCTCCAGGGTCTGCGTTCATACTCTAATGGATACTTTTACACCAGCACTTTGACCGTAAATTGCACGAAACGTGTTTAAAGTTATATCTTCATTAAAATACATGCTTCCCTCTCTACGTCATAGCTCTAGTTAGAGATGACAGAAGCCTACTAAGTAATTTTAAAAATGAAGTCAACGGTGACGGTAAACGAGGTTACTATTTGGACACTGTTTAAGTTTGTTCCATGATGTTACCACTATAAGTTACTAAGTATATATAATGATATTTGAAGTCATAAATTACCTACTTGTATCTACTATTAAACTTAATTAACTTAAATTACTTAATTTACATTAACTTTATATTTGTTTCCATTTTACATGAATTCTGAAGAAATTCTTATAAAAAGTGTATTTCTATTTACATGTTTTTAGTTTGATGTAAATTTATCCAATGTATTGAATGAAAGAATTTATTTAACGTATCTTGAACTTGAAAGTCGTATAGAGGTCACATAATATAGACTTATGTATTCATTACGATGAATATATAAGTCTATATTATCTGACTGTGTAGATGCAGAGGTTGTCATTTAGACGATATCAACGCTGCTACGAAGGTGTGCATAGTTACATTGGAGGAAGTGAGCGTCGGTGGCACAGTGGCTAAGACACCGGACTACTATGCCGGTGGTCCGGGTTCGAAAACGTGCAGTGCCATGTACCAATGAGTTTTTCGTATTTTTCGAAGACTTGCGTACATTTACCGACTGCTCTAAGGGTGAAGGAAAACATCGTGAGGAAACCTGTACACTGAGATGACCAGTGTGTAAAATGGGGTAGGCACAAAAGATCCTCATGGGTCGAAGTGCCGCTGGGGTTATTCCCTCCCGGCCCCCTATCGTAAGATAAGATAAGATACATTTAGTTTAACTTTTTACTTGTACCTTTTCGCGACTTGATTCTCTGCAAAACAAAATTATAGGTAAGTACGCATACTTCAATTCAAATACTTACTTAACTACGGTTTTTCCTCAAGGATCGTTATAAATCCAAGTGGAAAGCATAAATCATGCAGTAATGTTGGCACTGGGCCCTGGGTGGCATATTTCTCCGCGGCTAGGCATATTAAGTGGCGTGAATGGCGACGCGGCGCGGGGCTGTGAAACAATGTCGGTCACCCCCAACTCCAATTAAATTCAGCGCGAACGCCATCCGGGAGCGGAGTGGCGCGGGCTTACCAGCAATATGCTTCTTTAAACATAGGTACAGCTGGACTATTGAACGGACGGTTTACATGCATAATGACCAATTTTAATTACGTAGAACGACCGATATGCAGAACGACCGATACGCAGAACGATCGATACCCAGAACGACCAATGCGCAGAACGACCGATACGCAGAACGACCAATACGCAGAACGACCAATACGCAAAACGACCAATACGCAGAACGACCAATACGCAGAATGACTAATAGGCAGAACGACCAACGGTTTTTTGTTGTTGATCATTATGCGTGTAAACCGAGCGGTTCCTCCCACATCAATATCCAATGTCTAATGTTTTTTAATTTACGACTAAACCTTGTTTGACCTCTGTCTCATCTGGTGGTAAGTGACGTTGAGGTCGAAGATGCCGCACACGGGTTTAGTAAGTACTCAGCTACCTTCGTTTCATGACAGTTCTCAAGTTAAAATATTACGGGGCTTTGCATCAACTACTATTCATTATGCCATTCTGGGCATAAGTCGCTTCTTTATATACTTATAATTTTTGTATATAGGTATTCTTATAGTCTTACAAAAAAGTTTTTCTACTCCCATTTGGTAATTTGTTCAATATGAAACCACATTCAGTAACATAAGGGTGGTTAGGACTAATGACCATCGTGGTGTCGTAATATTTTTTAACATAAGATGCCATCAACTCAATTAAGTATTTTCATGGAATATGATACAAAATTTGATTATGATTTATGATACAAGCCTAGCCAAGGCTTTAAAAATAAATTTTTAAAAAAAAATTTTAATGTACAAAGTAAATTTATTAATAGTTTCATGAAATTTGATACAAAATTATTAGTAGTAGTAGTTTATGAAACTAGTAATAAGTTTACTAATTAATTTATTTAATTTTTAAAATTATTTTATCATAATTATAACTGTTTCGGTCATTTCTGTGTGTGAAATAAACGTATTACTTACTTACTTACTTACTTTTTACTTAATTGAGTTGACGGTATCGTAATGTACGTCCATTACGTCCCTTAGGAATGAAGTATTTGTGTTGCTGATTATGATTTCATATTGAACAAATTACCAAATAGGAGTAGAAAAAAAAAACATCAAAAACAATTCTGTACAAAGACGCCAAGTCTCGTGTTGGCCGTTGGTCATAAAAAGTAGTGAGATCTCATCGCAAGTCTACGGTATTCGTTCGTATTATGAATTTGGCACTTTAATTTTAATCATAGACATCTAAATACCGTTGATGTATCAATTTCATTAGGTATTCATATATAAATTAAAATATTATGTGATTTGGCCGTTGCGCAGGAGTGCATACCTAAGAAATTGATACATTAACGGTATTTAGTACTCTGCTAGTAGATCGATGCAGTCTGCCTTCTACTCCTAAGTCTTCCAAACTAAATTACATGGGTTCGAAGTTTCACTCACATGTTCGCTAACATCTTTAAAACTTTATAGACGGATTTATTTCAAGTGGAACTTATAAATTTAAGCTCGAGTTAAAATGTACGAGCAAAATTGACTCCAGGCCGAGTTTTGAACAATCTGGATGTCTGAGCTGCTTCTCCATTATTCTTGACTTAAAAGTTTCTTATACGTTAACCTCATTTGTCTAGATAGGTCGGCAGTAAGTAATTTACCGAACGTTTATAACTGGTTTCTTCTACGTTTGGTTTACCTATCTACTTATTCTGTATATCTATATTTGTTACCTTTATTTCTCTTGAACCTAACTTTTATTACCGAGAAGAATTCGGTAGTTTCCAAGTAACAAATACTAAATGCATTTCTTAAAAATTAAGAAATAGATATAAATTAAAATAGCTACATGCAATCAAAAATCAGACTATAGAAAGAAATGGCAATAGAGCATTATGACGCCACTGTGCTGTAGCGCCATACAAGCAGCTGCTGGCTACATATAAGGAACTGTTTTGTTAAAAAGGGCCAGAGCATATCTCCAGTACTAACGTTAACCACCAATATCTCTGATGTTAGTTGGAATATCGAAAAACAAATTTTAGATCCTTCTTCAGGATGTCCATGTAAATTGATTCATGGAATATGTTTTTTAAGTCAAATACCCAATTATCATTTTACGTTATGAAACGCACAGCAGGGAGTCTGCAGTTGGCGCTTGTAAAGTTGGTGATGTGTCAAATTATTTTAGGTTATGTTTTGCTTGACTGTCTTTGAGAAAGTGTTCGAGAAAATTTGACTCGTAAATGTACTGTGTCTAGACTGTGCCAAAGTGCTTAACTAGAACATCCGGTCAAAGAGTATATAACCACTACGTTTTACATCCGGTCATAGGTTCTCAAGAGCATAGAATATATATTGATACTACAGACAGACATAAAGCTTCTGTTGCAATGGCTCGTTTTTTCTACACAAATAAGTACCATAGGTGCTAACTGTCACCATTTGACCTCCCGGTACACTAGCGCTGCAGCGGGAGCAATTGGCGAATGACCTGCCAAGTTTCTCAATACCGAATCATATTTCTCGAACGATATTAATAAATAACCTTGCAATTAAATAATTTGCAAAGATTTGTCTCTCGCCAATTATAAGTTGAATTCAATAAGGCAATTTAACTTTATTTCCCTTCCTTGAAATGATCTTAAACAAAGCAAAGTTCAAAATCCATTTATTGTCAAATCTTTGTTATAAATTACGGAAATTTTACTATTTGATGTCTGAAATAAAGATCTTCATGTTTTCATTTGATTGAGTCAAATAAAATTCAATTTAGGAGATAGAAGTATTACATTCAAAGGCAACAATATAATTTGAAAGAGCATTTGGGATACCAAATTTATTAAAATTAGACGACTTTCAAGCCTACCTATGTTAAAAATAAATACCTAATCTGTACCGAATTTGTAAACAACGTTTATTTTTCCATCTGTTTGTTTGACCGTTTATTCTGACATCTTGTAAAAAATATTTACTTACCGAATTTTGATGCGGTTTTCGACAAGCATTTGATAGCTTATTATGGTGATGGTTAGAAAGGCGCCTTTGGAGTATGTTACCATATGAACAAATTATCTGGCTAAACTACGGGTTCTGATTATTAATACATAAAAAGGTAGTTATTCAATTTAGAAACAGATTTTACCAAGGAATAATTTAACTTGTATGGATAATTCCTTTGAATCTCTCAACGGGTTCTTCTCTTAAATTGTTTTGCAATCGATCGACTGGAACTAATTGGCGAATTTTACAGTTCACTTGATGGTAAAGGTACTAACCGTGTCTCAATAGTCAAATAAGAAAATACACAACGGTAGCTAAGGGTAAGTTGTCATTGCCAACCGTTTCTATGCAAACTATTATTTTTTGTCGTGTCACAATTGTGCTCAATTTTGGTCCACGCACGATTCGTCACCCATCGCCAGCGACTTATTATCCCATCGCTCACTATAATAAGAACATGACTAGCAATTTATATGTCATGGCACTGATTCCTGCGGTCTCTAATGACCTGATTTATCTCGTTAAGATTCCCGAGCACACATGGGTATAATTTCTCTCTGGGAAATTTCCAATGCGCCTTATTCCGTATCAGATTTACATTCGGTACGTTTGCTTTTTGATTCTACTGTACGTTTCCGAAACGAAGCATAAAAACAAATAAACGAGTAAATACGATGTAATTAATGAGGATTCTTGTTAAAAGGCTTGTGAGAGACGCTGATTGTTCGCGTCGGCAACTTCATTATAATTGGACCTTCGAGCCGGATTTCAGCTACAAAAGTCTCTTTGTAGACGTCCAAATTTCCGGATATTATCTTTTTTAAGTTGTCCACATATCACAAAATGGTGGAGATCGCAGGTTCAAATCTTCCCCATGACAATATTTTTCAACTCTTAATTCGGGGCAAGTACCTATTTTAGTTACAAAAGGCTTATTAACACTTTCATTTCATCTAAACTTTGTGTATGTGTAGTTTACTTTCATAATAAATTACACATAACAAGAAAAACTTTATCCAATAACTACCATTCGTATATTCACAAATAGGGCAACCCATTATTAAGAGGGAGAAATCGTCACATGTAGAATATTTTTACAAAATAAAACAAAATCCCGCCGGGGCTGGCTGTGTTCCAATCCCGCGGAGTTCGACCCAATTCTCTTTGCTTTATTCCCTGCGACATACACGCGACATTTCCTATGGCACTTACGAAGCTTGTACGGAAAGCCAAATCCCTGGATCCGTTGGTCAAAGCCGAAACTTCGTATTATATAAATTGAGGATAGCTAATGGGGACCGTGTGGCGTTTTATGAGGTTCACAAGTATCTGAGTTCATAAAGGGTTATGTATTGACGCACAAACTGCTGTAAATTGCAATTGACATACTTGCTTGCTAAAGCTATGCTGAAGGCATTTTATTGCCAGAGCGTCATTAGAGTCTACCTACTACCTATAACAAAACTTGTAACTGCGTTTATAAGTTCTTTCTGCAAAGTTGTAAAGTATACATTAACCAAAGAGATCTGTGAATTGTGAGATAGAGTCCTTTACATAGACGTACCACAAGACTTAGAAACAATATTTACTCATATAAAATGAGATACGGCTGTGTCGTATGTTTTTACAAAGAAAGAGAAAAAACGTAAAACCTACGTTCTCGGGTAAAAACGTAGTCTTCATTCTACGGTTTTATTTACATAGAGTTCACTGTGACAGTGTCTGAGAGCTGGAAGTCTAACCACAGCCTAAAGAGATTCTATTTTCTAGCAGTCAACCAACAAATACGGCTCCACAGTTTTACAAAGCAATGGACGGTGGCGGCGTACCGACACGTGTTGCCTTGTTCACTTTTCGGCGGTAAAGAGTGCAGCTAGCGCATTTTGGCCTTCTCTGTTTCTCTCTTCGGTCCAATCGATCGTTGATCCTGCCAACACGATTACTGACTCACTGTATCATCATTGTGGTTTAGCGACGACGCTGTATTTACCGTATTTTTCCAACAATGTAAGCAAAACTTTACGCCGTCGCTACGAGCAATGTGCTCAACTTCGCGTGTTACTGACAAATTTACCATTTGCCGGGTTTGCCCAACCTATGGCAACATTGCCCATGTTTTCCACGACATTTTTTGGGTATGTTAGTAAATAAATAAGTCACAGTTACACATGTTTGCTCATGTGGCATAACACTCGTTCTATATTTGCAAATAAAATATATAGGCATCGCGTTAATATTTTTCAGAACGATGCTCGAATCAAAAATAAAGGATAAAGTATAACAATATTTTACGGCAGTTTTTTAAAACATTGGAATACTAAATCCTCATATACGTTTATTTGCAAATAAACGGAAACCTAGAATAACAACCCCATTTTATTGTGAATTTGTACTTATTTTCCCAAATATTTTAATCTGCGTTATGGCTTGCGGTGAATTTCGCTACTGAAACATTTAATCATTGTCGATGTAGGATAAACGATTTGGCAGCGACCGAGAAGCAAGTCAAGAAAACATATTTGACTACCTTTGGCACAGGCACGGTGTTTATAGAAATTGGGTTCCAACTTGATGCGTCAACAAAACTATATAACTTTAGCCACACCATAGATGAAGCAAAATTAATAATGCAATCAGGGAAGCTTTATAAATATATGTTACTAGACTTTCCACGCATTTACGCTGGGTATATAGAAATTATTAAATCATTAAGGTTGCCAGAATTTTACTTAATTTACATGCAACTGGGCAGTTGAAAATTACCGTCGAACAGTTTAACCTAAGGCTTAAAATAGTTTAAGCTTGGAAAAGCTTGCATTGAGAGCCAGCATAATTACCGATACACGAGGCACTCCATCTAAATCCACAATGTTAGCAGCGGATTAAAAAAATAGCATTTTATTCGAATCGTTGTTTGTTCAAATACTGCAGCATAAGAGGATCCACTTAAGAGGATTAAATGAAGAAACAAGTCTAATACATTCTCGTTTGGTTTCAGTTTTCACATGTCTTAAGTGACTTTAAAAGCTCTTTCAGGCAGCGAAAATCTGGTTACAAAATTCAATTAAAAAGATTAGCAAGTGTAAACTATATCCAAAACCGGGAGATTATACTGTTATAGCTCTGAGACCGCATTTGATGTGTCATATGGAGCAGTCCGTGTAATTTTACGAGATTAGTATGTAAATAGCGAGTTAATTTAGAATTAAGCCGCATTCAGACCGCGTCGTGCAGTATCATTGTGTATTCAAGCGGATTGCTGTATCTAGAGTTCATATGGAGAGTTGGTTTCGCACACTTTTGGTTGCGGCTTCGTTCACTTCCGATTAGGACATTGATTGCAGTATAAGACACTTTTACCATAGAAATCTAAGACGGTGTTGGAAGTAGGTATATTTCGCAAAGTCAGCTATTTTTTTAATTAAATTCACTTATCAGTTTGTTTGTATGGATCAAATTTTGTAACCAGACGTTTAAATGTCTTCAAATTGTGCACACACACTAAATCCCGGTGATATTAGAACATTTTAGTGACGATGATCTGATCATGTAGCCAGGAATATCAGGATCCATAGGAACTCCTTGACCGTAATCTGCAGTCTATAGTGTTTAAGCTTGTTTTATTTGTCTTTACGATTCCTTTGGTGGGATGCTCATGACCTGATGATGGAATCAGGAGTATCAGTACCCATAGGAACTTCTCGACCGTAAACTGCAGGACGATCGTGTTTGGGCTCGTTTGACTTGTTTTTATGAGTCCTTTGGTAAAAGATAATGGCCAGGGTATGAAGATGAAATGAAGATCGGAAGGTGGTGGTGGTCAATGGAACTCCTTAACGGCTAACAGCAGACCTATCGTATTTGGGCTCGATTGAGTTCTCTTGGTGAGACCTTTTTTTAAACCGTATATTCAAAGTGGTTTTACAAAGCTTAATTTTATTCCCATTCGACATGGACGAAATGTCACATGCCGTCCTCCATTGGGCAAGTAGCAAAAATACATTTTAATTATTAGAAAATAACTGTAAAACCGAAGCTCGCTCTCTAGCTCTGTGGTAGGGACGCGCTTGGCTTAGCACGCTGTATGCTCATTCAGACCAAAGGTAGCATTACGAGTTTACTTTGAATTGTATTGTAAAAACGTTCCGTTTGCAATTTGCAGTCATTCCAATAGCAAATACCTAACGCTAAGGCAATCCGATTTATCCGAGATCTGAGCAAGTATTTACTATGTTCCTCTGATAGTTCGAGAGGATATGTTACAAAGATGAATAATGCAGTTTGAGCAAAGAATTATCACACGTTTTTAGGACACCCATAGGATCATTTTGAACGGATTTTACCCACGCAGATCACCGCTCCTCTGTGAGAGGGAGGGTCAAAGAGACCATCCTCCGCGCTCCAGTAATAAAATTATAACGACATTGTTAAATAAAGGATAACTAATTCATTATTAGAACAACATTTTCACTATTTCATTGAAGAAATTCGAGAAAATTT
Source organism: Hofmannophila pseudospretella (assembly GCA_947369225.1). Classification (NCBI taxonomy): domain Eukaryota; kingdom Metazoa; phylum Arthropoda; class Insecta; order Lepidoptera; family Oecophoridae; genus Hofmannophila; species Hofmannophila pseudospretella. Next base: position 6,284,493 of record OX376325.1, read on the forward strand.
TAAACAATGTAAAAATGAATTTAGATCAGTTATCATCGATAACATAAAGTAATGCAAATTTAATTACATAAAAAATAGATGATGAAAAAGTTATTCCAAAAATGAACCCAGCATCCTTAATTTATACGAAAACGATACCTATATCATCCTAGTAGGTATAATCATCTACATCTTTGCTCGCAGTGCTTTATATAAATCTGCAGTATATACAATCAAATATACAGTACTAATTCTACAGTGAAACAAAAAGTGTTACTGCTCCAGTAAAATAAAATCAAAATTAAACAAAATAATTTATTCTGAATATTTGGATAATTATTACGCTCTTTGTACCTAAAGTTGTATAACTTAATAGATAGTTTTGGAGATATTTCAATTGCCCAAAAGCCCCTATGCTCAACTAGACCCGATCCCACCCTACTATAGTTAGACACGGGATTCAAGGAATGTGACCTCATGGTCATCCATGGCGCATACAACGTGCCGCAATATCTGGAGCTCAAAACAACCCCAAACCGTAGTAATTCTTACCACGTACCACGTGTCTAACAAAGCTTAAAAAGTTATACCGTTTATGGATCTTCGAATATAATAATAATTCGAAAATATTCCCCATTCAGTTATAACATTGAATCCATTTCGATGTGTGTATAGTTTTAATATTGCTTTATTATGTGCAATAATGTATTACATTCTATCTTTATCTTGATTCTGTTACACTAATCAAATAAATGGAGGGTAAATACAAAACTAAAATTACTAGCAATATTGTATTTAGCATACGAAGTGTCGTATTACCGGTAAATCATCCTGTTACGATTCTCATAAAAGAAAACAGTGCTACGAATTATGGCGTAGCACGCATGCGTAATCGGAAGCACACCTGTTGGTCTCTTTCACTCTTACTCTAAACCTCATAAATAAGATAAAGACAAAATACGAGTAGCGTGCGTTCCACAAATTAGGGTTGTTCCCATTAGCGTGGAAAGTGGTTATTCAAAAATTATGTGCATTAAAGGTTTAATTTTACCTTTCCAGTTTAAATTTACTGTAAAAAGCTTTAACAAGTCCATTAAGTGAATATGCAAATTTTTATTCAACCGAAAAACTTTATATTACTCAGAACTTTATAATTAAAATTCATTTTTAATGATGATTCAGGTAATATTCATTTGGTAACATAGTATGTCAGGTTAGAGTTGTTCGAAATGGTTATAATAGTAGTAGAAAATATTTGAAGTTATAGAAATTGTTAAGGTGGAGTATTTCGACTTAATTTCATACTAAATTGTTAACACGTTCCTGTCTAAACCATCAAAATATATATCGTTTTAATAATACAAAAACATCGCTATTATTTGAATCAAATACAAACAATAAGGTACCAAAAAGGTACAAAAAATAAGGTACCTAAGTACTTATCAATTACTTTTATAAATCGAAGACAGCAACTCAATGTGGTAGTGTATCAGAGATACTCTGGAATTTCTGGTAGCAATTTACAATCAGGTATAACATTATGCTCCCGAACAATTAAAAAAGTAATTGGGTATGTATAAATATAGACTGGTATAAAAAGTTATTAAACCCTGCCTAAAAGTTACACCTCGCCTAATGTATTTTGATGCTCTTGATTATAACTGTTAACGAGTTTTTAACCCTGTCATAAAATAAACCGCAGAATAATGGAACAGGATGTATTATAGCATAATTAAAGGATCACACAAACCAAAATGAATTTCGCAAATTTTAACATGATCAGCTGGATCTGCCTACAGCCTGTTCGATGAACGACGTCATCAAAACGTTTGTGAATAAGGCATGAATGACAGTTTACAGAGTGGCGGAAGAAAAAAGAAGCCTTACCAAGCAGTGTACGGAAAACGATTGACAAAAAAAGAAGCTATATTTTTTTGGGTATTTTCATGAGCGGTTTTCATATTTTTTTCTGATTTTATCTACTTTAGCAGCGAATTTAGCTTCGGCTTGATCGAGCCCTAACATAGGGTGGGATAACGAATAATCCATATTATACTGGATTGATACAGAGCGGCGATATCTCACGTCCATCAATCTAATGAGCAAACGTTACTATCTCAGTGCCTTATAGGTCGACGAGTCAATTGGGATTAACCCACATTCCTAGGCACGTACAGATTCAGTACACGTTTCTATAACTTCCTAAAAAAGTGTTTTGTTTGTAAATTCGTTCCCGACCCATGGCATTGTAGGATCTTAGTAATAAACTAGTAATAATGTTGTTTTCTCGGTGATATTATACCTACTTTGGTAGTTTGGGGATGCGTAAGATAGTGCAGGATGAGGTGATGATCTCAGTAGACAAGGGAAGAATTTCTTCTAGGCTAGGTGGTAGGCTTGGGGGACAGCTGACCGACAGTGTGCGGACCGACAATGTTTATGAGAAGTTTGCAGAAAATATCGTAAGATTGTTCTCTTCTTTGTTTCTCTCTGTCGTCTTCGTTATATTATGCAGATTTTAAACTACTTAAACGCTATGATACCTCACACTCAATCTACTCTCTTCATAGCGAAGTCACAGTTAGAAATAATGACTTACAGCTCGATCAGACAAATTCTTCACTCTGCAGTTGAGGTACGCCGGCTGCCCCACGGCGGCCGTATACTCCCTCTTCGTGTTGTTGTCGAAGTACGGCTGGCCCTGGTTCTCCGGCGTCACTGTGGTGTTGATTCCGGCTGTCACGTACTCCGTGACGTCACCGGCGCCGCTGCCGCCGCTGTCGCTGAAGATGATGTCGTCGCCATTGCCGCCGGCTGACATTCCTGTAACAATATTATTATCTTATGAATTAATTCGTTCGTCTTTAATTTCGCGCGGCCGTTACACATGTGCGCTATTTGCCGCCCTATCCTTATCAATTCTCAAGATATTACCCAGCCAGATGATCAGTCAGGCGGTCCAGGTACGGCGACCGATGGGGCGACGAGGTTGAGAGGGATCTGCGAGAGCTTCAGATAGAAAATTGGTGCGAGGCGGTGCAGGACATAGAGATGGGGCTCTTTAGTCCACTTCGACATGCTGCGCCAGCAGAGTAAGTAAGTAAGTCTTTAATTTCATAGAGGGGCAAAAAATCGAGTCAAAAATATTTTCATTTAAAGGATTCACAAGATCGACATTTTAATTTTACGCCTTTAGCACACTGCTGCTGCTGTAGCGATTTTATAAGGAAATCGGACCGAATATAATTTTAATCTTTTGAAGTCTATGGTTTCGGTTCGCTTCTGTTTCAAAGTCAGCAGTGTGCGTAGATGTTAAAGTGCAGGTATCCGTAAATATCTATAGGTATAGCATTCGTCAGTATTTTGCAAAATATTTCTCAGATAGAGACTATCTTGTTGGGTTAAGGTGGGTTAGAATTATTTACACTATTTAGTTAAATAGTCATAAATTCAGGTGTTTAGGGATTTATCAGATGTGATGATAAACTATCGTGCAAAAGCACATCACGGTTATTCATAACCGTTGAAATAGAGAAGGTAATCACGCTTCACAAAGCTCTCCATTAATGTTAATAAGGGAATCACAACGCGCATTGTATCCTATTGCAAAGATAAGGGCTTTCTGCGGCTCATGAGCTATTCACAGAGAGCACCTTTTGGAAAATATCTACCTATGGGTAAGTATCTTTGTTTAATTTTTCTGTCGTGTATTACCGGAGTCAGTTTTTAAGGTTCTGTACCAAAAAGGTAAAAAGGAACCTCTTATAGTGAGACTTCGGTGTCTGTTTTGCTCAGGAACTACTATTGCTATCGACTTGACATTTGGCACAGTTGTAGAGCTTGCGAAACCCATCTAGGCAAAAGATATTTGGAAATCATTTTATTTCGAAATCTCAAAGTAGCGCAACTGACGCAACTGGGGTATTGTATGAAAGGGATTTATTTGCACATTACAAAACTTATATTTATTTTATTTTATATGCTATAGTTTTTGACTCGTGGATAAAAATTTGCGAAAAATAACCTTATCTCCGAAGTTTGCGATCCGAAAAATCTAAAATAATTCAGACTCTTAGATAATCTCCCATATTTTACAGCAAAAATAAAACAAAGTTTAATAAATGAACGTTTTTGGAGAAATTAAAAGAAAATGATTACTATTTTTAAAGACAAAAAAAATCTGATAAAATAAGTACAGTTAGGAGATGAAAAGAAACGGAATCTAAAAATTTAGGTATGATTTTTGAGAGAAAAAATTACCGAATATATTAATAAATAACTTAGGCAGACCAGCAGAAAGTAGATTGATGGTAAGTGACCAAAATCACCTATAAATGGGAGTAAAACATCAACCAAACGCGACATACTGTAATTATGTCCTCGTATTTACAGAGAAGTATTAATTTGCAGAACGGGACCAGACATTAATTATGTACATAATATACTTACTATGAGTATAATAGCATTATTAGAGCAGTAATATTCATTTGCCTATCCTGTTTATGGAAGGGTTTTCAGACGTAAAGCCTTTTAATGCTCTAGTAATTATTTTAATTAATTATCACCTACCTGAGCGGCTATAAGTAGAAAGAGCTCGAATTATCTTTATAAAGACAAAAATAATTTCCTTTGAACTTTTCAGCATGAGTCAAAATCTGTCGTGTCATAATTACGTCATCATTACGAACGAAATACGAGTAAAGTACCTATAAAATTATGATAGTATGATGAAAAGTTATATCCAAAGAGAGAAAGAATGTAATGAGAGGTAAGATTCAGTAATATTGGTGCTAATGAAGAGATCGGCAGACCCGGAACGACACTGAAATCCCAAATGTCAATGCACATAATGAAAAATACGCGCTTATGGTTAGTTTTACTTTCCCATATGCATATATAAATGCTCTGTCGCTCTGCGTTAGACATGAGGGCGTGTGTCGAATTCGGCTGCGCTTACTTTTTATATCACGGCATTTTATACTAGGCTTTATGCTTTTTTATGAGATCACAACCGATGAAACTTGTCAATTATTTTCAACTGTTGAAACCAGATGCGTAGTGTGACCTGGTTTTAAGTAGCGTAGTTCAAGCACATCACATCGCAGTTTCAAGTGTTTCGATATCTGTAATAGTTCTAAAGTTATAGAGAATTTATTAGAGATAATTTATTTTTATAATTTTAAAAGACAAACTTTGTGTCAACAAGTACCTACATATTAATATTAATACTACAATGATATGTTGACCTAAACTTGACGAAACATTTTTGCGATATTGCCTGCCATGTTACAAACATTGTACGTATTATAACAAAAATGTAAATAAATGATTTATTTCTTTATTATAAGTCGTTACATTTTTTTGACCAAAAAAGGGATCCACTTCGGCAAACTGTAGCGAAGCGGGGAAACAATGTTTCAATTATTGTTAGGTATCGTTCGAGCGGCGACGAATGACTCTATCCAATGGTATAACTTCCATTTTGATAGGTTAAATAATTCAAAAGTTAGTGGTATGCTGAATGTACACATTTTCTTCACGGTTATTCGAAACAAGTTCACTCACATACAAAGCGAGTGTGTAAGATATGAAATAGATTCCATGTCAAAAAATTGAATTGAACTAAACTGAGCTTTGCATTGAATTGAATTAAATTGTATTGAACTATAAGTGAACACTAAAATAAGATAATTGATTACAGATATAACGTATCGTATACATGTCTCTCTCCGGAATGGAAACAAAATAGATATTAATTAGGTAGGTTGTAAAGTTAACGTCAAAAGATTTTTATCTCCAATAGAAATTTTGTGCGAGGCCGTTTCACTTCTAACGGCTCAGGAACTCGGCACCAATGTCGTCCATCATTTTGACAGCTGCCAATAACACTAACCTCTTCTTTTTGAGCGTGGAAATTATAGGCAATGACGTCACGCCGGGCCAATTTCACTCCTCACTTGGAAGTGAACAACTTCATCTGATAGCTGTCAATCACAGGCAGAGATCGTTCCGAAAATAACTTTTACTTTTAGCTTGAGAGATAGATATTATAAAGTTAGGTTATTCTGTATATTTGAAGAGCTAGATAAATATCTTTTGTTGCGAATAAACAGCTTAAAAATTCTTGGTTGGAAAGGTGCTTCGGCTTGTACTGAAAATGCAATATCGTTCTCTTAGTCTTGTCGTTTTGTGAGTATACATATTTGTTTTAACTCTTTTAGTGGCCCATATTAGGATACCCACTGTTTAGGTCCACATAGTGGGAAACCTAATATGGGTGTTGTGTAATACATTTTACTTTTATCTTTCAAAAGTCTATTAAGCCATTCTTGTTTTATAACTAGAACCCAGGAAAATGCCAAGTTACCTATTAAATTAAAATCGATCCCTCTAATAATAATAGTTAGGCCAAACTTTGTGCGGACGTTTATTTATTGTTACAAAATATAGGTGGGTATATTATTATTATTATTTGGTGGTGGTGGTATTTTAGGGTGTTATTACGATCGATGTCGCATGGATGTCTTATCTTAATCAACGTTGGCTGCGTAGGTAGCTATAGATAACTCAGAAAGATCAATGATTGCGGTTTGTAAAACACGTCGAACGACAATTGATCAACTTTGTGCTAGTTGTTGCGATCAATCAACCAAAAACGAATATTTTCATAGATCAATGCTCAATCGATGGCAAGACCGGTTTGGTGTAAATAGCACACAATGATCGACGTTGAACGGTCTATAATCGATGTTGATCTATATCAGAACTATTTGACTTGGTGCCGTCGTGTACTTTCTTGAATCACGTCGGCGTCTCAATTTTCACCCGCACTTTCTAAAGCCTACTACCACGACCCGTTTTACACGAACGTTTCTGCCACGCACCTGTAAAATGTGGAACTCTCTTCCACCCGACGTTTTCCCGCAGCGCTACGACATGGGATACTTCAAAAAAAGAACGTTAAATAAGTCCTCTTCCTCCACGGCCGGCAACACACAAGCGATACCCCTGGTATTGCACGTGTCTCTAGGCGTCGGTGACTACTTACCATCAGGTGTCCCGCCTGCCTGTTTGTCGTAGCCAATTTATAAAAAATAAATAAATAAATATGTCGATTGTGCAGGTGTAATAACACCCTTACGTTCACAAATATTAGTATATGATCTACAAACTCGTATAACAATGAAGGGTTAACCATTTGTTATGTAATGGTTAAGTTGGACTGGATTTACTTTACATAATTATTTAATATGAGTGTCAGACGAAATATATCTACACTACTCCCTGATGAATGATGAACAACTTATATAAAAAACCGGCCAAGTTTGAAACGGATACGCGCACCGAGGGTTTCGTACTCAAGACCTTATGATGACGCGCTCATTGCGCATCCATAATTATCATCCATCACAGAATATTGAAGTATTCACTTTTTGGTCACAGAATCTTTCTTACGTGAGGGACTTGAGCACAGAAAATCGGACGCTCTGTGAACTTCGGATCAGTAACTAATTAACTTTCAGGTAAGTATTAATACTTACTTACCATTAACAGAAATATTGCCCAACGAATATTGATGCCAATATCTAAAAGTAACTAACAAAACTTTAATGGCTCTAAAATGCCTATAATGCCTATGCCTTTTATGCCTTTCACCTTCAAATCCCTGAAAAATGGCACAGTATTTTGGTACCTATATTATAAACCGTGTTTTACATTACGGCACACAGGCCTGTCAAATAAATGGACCGCATAAAATGAAGCTGCTAAGTAGTGTTTACCAACATAATACAGTGTTTTAAAATAAATGATGTCGCATCCGTCCGGATCCGTCACGGAGCCGTCGGACGCGGACGGGTCTGTCAGCTGGCTGATGTTTTATTAAAACCTGAACTCCGTTTAGACCTAACATTTTAATGAAAATATTTCTTATATTATACGAGTAATTACTTATTTTTTACAGGATTGCAGTCGAATAGTGCGCTTAAAAGTGATCTTTAGGTGGAAATACGTATGAGCAGAGAAGTAACACAAAAAGCCAATAATGTAAACCTACAATTTTAACACATAGAGTGAAGTAGGATTTTTTACATCATAATTGTGAGGCACATTAGATTAGTACCTAAGGTTACAAATGAGAAAATTAGCTATAGTCCATACGCTCAAATCGTTTTGGTCCTTGAAAAAGAAACCTGCGCTCGCTTTTAAAAAGATGAATTATCAACATTAGACGATCAACCATAGTCATCGTTTGATTAACAACGAGCGCGAGCGCAGACGGCATTTTTAAAAGAGCGAGACTATTTGAGGGAATGAACTTTACCTAAGGTTACAAATAAGGTATGTTTTTAAGGTTTTACAATCACTCCTGACCAGTATAAACGGCCATCAGAGCAAATCGCTATCATATGGAAACTTACCTACTTACGGTTTTTTTGCTTCTATTGTGCTGAAACGATATAAGAGGCTCTAAATCGATCGACCGCCGCAAATCGGATTGTGTGCTTCAAAGAGGACCCGATAGAACCGCTTTTCCTGTTTTGTCAGATATAGATTTATTTTTATAATATTAGGATTATTGACTTATTGAGTAGGTACACTGCTGCCTACAAACGGAATGATCTATCCTTTTTAGGAGGCCTGCCACGTAAAGCAATTTAGTCTTGACAATGTGAGATGTATCGAAATTGTATAATCAATTCAAGAGTTAAGAATTTTGTCACGTTCAGAAATCAATTTTTCTTCGATTTTCCGAGTTGGGTTCGTTTTATTTGATCAGCGGAAATCGAAAAATTACTAATTTCCGAAAATCGGTGAACAAACGGTAGTGAAACCCCATCTCAAGATCAAAACTTTGCAAAATGCCGAATGTATAGACAATTAGTGTATTGTATATTTAATCAGAACCAGTCTCCAGATCCTCAAATAACACTGCATCTCTCAATGCTGAACAATGCGTGTAAAGAACTTACAGCTTTTCAATATTATCACGTCTGTTTCAATGATCGACGCAATAGTTGTCTATATGGTCAGTTTAACATATTTGTCAGTCATGAATCAACAGGACAATACCCGGTCGACGTAATTATTCACATCTGTCAACGTAGGGAACATCGTATAAACCCCCTGTTCACCCCCCGAAATAGGAAACCATAATCATTCTAACGAAGCTGTGAGCTACTAAATCACGCACAATTTAGGTCCAGTGGATCATTCATTATGCGAGTTCGCGGGATAGTTCCACAAATCATCTATGTAACCATAAATTACTTACGTGAAATCGGAACCACGCGGGATTAAATGTTTCTTGGAGAACACTAGAATGCTGGTTAATACTTGAAACGATTTCGAAGCAAATTTTTTGGGTTTAAGTTTTAGATTAACGAGTAAACGGGTCATCAGATGGTAAGTGGTCATCTTTGCCCATAGACATCTCACCTCACTATAATATTATAAGGAATTTTCAATGCGCTGCTTGCCTTGACGAGTACCTCATGTGCCAGTAATTATGCTGACACTCTTACTCTTCAAACCGTAACACAGCAATGCAAGCATTGCTGCTTTACGGAAATGATGCAGATACTTAGGTAAAGGTGTGGTACCTTCCCAGACTGACTCTATACATAGTCATACCACCTTCAATTCGATAATATAATTCACCCATTCTACAATAATTAATTAATATCTGTACTAAATAAATATCTCGTTTATTTTTCCTTTTTGTGAGCGTTCTATTAAACTGATAACGTCGAAATCAACTTCTACAAATAGATGATTTTCTACAAATATAGCCAATTCAAAGTATAGTAATAGAGACCCAGGAGGGATGTAAGATCAAAGTTAAAATCAGAAAATCCTGTAATCTTCCCTTGGCTTTGACGCTTACTTACTTTATTACATTCAATGCCACTCAATACCGCCAAATGGAAGCAAAAGGTTTGTGTCAAAAAAACTTCAAAGGGTTAACCATTTACTGATAAAGACCATAATATAAATAGAACAGAAGCGTTCGCCATGCCCAAGTGACGCACTTACACACTCGCATCCTGAAAAAAGGTGTCGTCATTATGATTTTGTATCGTCATCTGTCGACGAACGAAGTAGTCGTATCATTTGTAGCTTGGTAGAGACACAGAACATAAACTCTGTAGAGTTGACATCTTGTTTCTGCGTAGGTGTGTTGCTACAATTTATTAAGTAATTAATCAGTTAGCGGTTGCAACTTTAAACCCGGGGCATTCATTCATTACATCCTCGTACTCTATATCTGCCCGCGCTGAACATGCGGTATGAGAGTAGAGTGTAGAGAACGCCAAGGTTATGGCGCACGCTTGTATACTGAGATTCTTTACTGTTTTTATTTGTTCTATGTACATACGTAATTTTGACGAAAGGAAGGAGAGATGTTTTATGTCACTCCTTTTTATCGACGGGCCCTTAACTTGCAGCTGCCACCCTGATCCGCTGTGACAAGGAATATGTATTAGGAAAGTTTTTGTTGGAGACATGCGAAATCTTTGTTACAATCGCTTTAGTCTGATAGTCGAGTCTCTATTTTAGACTCGGGTCGAGGAATAAAACTATGTACACTTTATTGAAACTACTCGTATCAGGTCTATCTGCGACCATGGCGTCTTCAGACTGAACCTAATTAAATAGGGAAAAACAAACAATCTTGAAATATGAATTAAAAAGTGGAAGATAAACGTTTATTTTATTTTATACAAGTCTTATTTATTGGTTCACTTCTCTGAGTCATGTAATATGTGTGGATTTCCAATGTGGATCTTGGTATCCGCTATAGACATCATTACAGTATTTATAGACCCATGTGCTCTACATTCGAACTAATTGTTGCTACCATTAGGCGAGATTAGTGTCAACGTTTGACACCAATCTCATATTGAACACAAATAAAAAGCCTAACATTAAAAAAATCTCCCTTTTCTTTCCCTATTTTTTATTTTTTATAAATAGGCTTGGACAAACAGGCAAACGGGGCATCTGATCGTAAGTGGTCACCGTTGCCTAGGGACACGTGCAACACCAGAGGCATTGCTGGTGCGCTGCCGGCCTTGGAAGTAAGGCGGTATGACTCTCTTTACGTTCTTTTTGAAGCACCCCATGTCGTCGTAGCTATTTATCGGAAGTGCCTGAGATCGAATTATTTGAAAGTGTATCATGAGCTTATGAATATTAAAATAGTGGGAGGAAGAATGACCCGCCGGTCACCCTCGGGTTCGCCCTCCCCAGTTTACCAGATCCAGAAGGATTTACAATTTCAAAGGATGTCAAATCCGACCTAAGTTTGTGATTAGGATATAGGGAGTGTGAAATGAATGGGACCTGAATATAGCAGTATTCCGCAAAAGCGCGAATTTGAATTCAAATTCGATACATGTTTCGCCTCAAAAACGAGGCATCAGATGGACATGTGGACAGCTCAAATGTTAAGAGCGAAAGGGAGGGCGAATCCGAGGGTCACTGACGGGTCTTTCTTCCACATTCATTATTTTATTTAACTCAATGCTGTTTCAAGTCTCCTCGTATAAAAGTAAACACGTATGGATAGATATCTTCCCATTTCGTTGACAGAACTCGTTAAAGTTCTTATCATCTACAGTATCAAATTGTGTTTTTACAAGCCTTCAAACTGTAAAAAATAAAAACAAAGAAAATGTCCGTAATAAAAATGTACAGCGGTAGATATTAAACACCGAGGATTCCGTCATCCTTTATTTATTTTTATCCTTGAATTTACGGGGCACGCTAACCTGTACACCAGCTTGTCATATCAGTGTGTGTCACACACCACGTATAATGGCTAGGGAGCGAGCGTAGTAAATGATGTGATGAGAATGAAGTCTGCTTCAGTCACAGATTTCATGAAGTGGTTTGTCCCTTCAATTCCCACTGCTGGGACATAGGTCTCTTCAAATGCACTACACTATATTTTTTCTGTAAGGAGTGCAGACGAGCAAATTACTAACACCAATCAAAATCAATCTTCTTTCTTCATCCGAATAAAGAAGCGACAAATCACACCATCTTTCAACAAATATTTAAACCTTTTCGAAGGAACCCCGAAAAAGTCGTTTTAGATTTCCGATAAGAAATGACAGGGACGTGACTACAGCGTTACATTTCCCCGTATTTTTTTTATCGATGTACAGTCGACTACAAGTCTAACCTACCCAAAACGTCAAAATTTGAGAATCTGAAATGTATCATATTACTCAGGTACTGTTGAGATTTAATCGAAGGTTTTTGACAGATGGTATACTATATCTTAGGGCTAGAGCTGGAGTAACTTGGCTCAGAAGCACTGTAAATCGGGTTACATGGAAATATATAGGAGAGGGCTATATCCAGCAGTGGATGAATAAAGCCTGAAGAAGAAGAAGAGAAGAAGATACTATATCTTGTGTTCGACTGTACAACGTAAAATGAGACTAATAAAATACTTATGAAAATTGGGTTATTTAACGATCGACAGTATCTCAGTACGGTACCAGTCCCCTAAGGTCTATTATTGCATGCACACATCAGTTTTATAAGATAACTCTGCTTTGAAAATCGAACGTTCAAAGAAGTAACATACAAGGTATAGCACAGATAAAAAAAATAGAAACTTTATTTGTAAATTCAAAGGTTGCCTGGAAGAGATCGCTATTAGCGATAAGTCCGCCTATTTAGGTACCATTTGGTACCTCGATAATTCTATTATTGTGCAATAAAGTGTATACTTAATGTTTACTTTTTAATTTTACATCAATGTTTTAATGATTTATTAATGTGCTTTTAAAATAAGTATAGCATCCATTAACAGGTAAAATACTATGAAGTTCTTATTTATCAAAAAACCGTTATTATTCTGTTTGTAATGTAAGAAATTAAAAGCAATAAAAAGAGACCAAATGACGGAAGTAATTAACTTCTTACATTATTCATTCAATTTCCTTTTAAACGCTGGCAACGCTGTAGTACAGTTTTAAAACGTTTACATTGATTTTATCTTAATAAATACCTATTTTGACGTTTGTGAATATTATGTAGATAGAACATATTGCGCGCGATTTGAAGAAAAAAAAAAAAAAAAAGAAAAACACATAGTTGCCACAAAAAATAATAATACATACATATCTAATATTTTAAATAATTAAAAAAGAAATAAAAACCCGACTACATTTAAAATGCCAAAACAAGAATTAAGCCCTAACTGTGAGTTCTTTGAGTTCTTCGTTAAATTACTAAAAAAAAATGGCTGTCAATAAATTCTGAGATATGAGCTGGAAGCGGGCCCCCTGAATCATAGCTTACATAGTTTAGGCTTTAGGTCGTACGTAACATACAAACATACATACCCCGTGCGAAAACATTACCCTCCCTCGTAGTCGGGTAAAAAGGCATTAAATTGAAAACTGGTAAACACTTTCAGGCGCCTTTGTACCTACTTGTATAAAATTGTATCGACACTGATGAATGAAGTTGGGCCCGGTAATTTGCTTCACAGCTAATTTTGATTTACTTGTAGCATAAATAAGAATTTTCCCGTTGCTTCTCATTTCGGCTAATGGGTTCCGTAATAGGCGATAAATTGCCTGATATTTGCCGTATTAATGGCCTCATGTCTAGCGATCCTGCGAAATATGTTGGAAAGAACGTTCGTTATGGTACCTACTCGTGTTGATTACCCATATATTATACGTATTGTTCTTTATTGTCGAAAGTATATGTGATAATGTCAACAATATTAAGTAATATTTGGGTTAAAAAGATGAAGATGGAGAATCATCATCTTCTTGTCGTGTGGTTAGTGGTATATTATCAGAGTTGTTCAGGCCTCTGAAATGGTCTAACGACTGCTGACTCGACAGTAGCTGGGACCGACAGTTTAACGTGGTGGCCGAGGTACGAAGGTGTTCAGATGAAAACTGACACTAGCTGTCACCCTATTGGTTTTTAGCGAGCCCATTCGGATCATACTCGTAACTATAGGCCACGAGCCTGTCGAGATTGAGAATGACACCCACCCACCCAATACAACTTCTGTAAAAGCTCTAGGCTAAGGAATGGAATAGCCTGCCGGCGTCTGTATTTCCCGAAACCTTGGGATCTTGAAGGCCAGATGAATAGGCATTTACTGGACCCGCATGCTCCATCGTCGACCTCTTCGTCGCTTACCATCAGGCGAGATCGAGGTCAAATGCGGGTTTAGTAGCCAATAAAAATTATTGAAATAAAATTATTGAAATAAAATTAATTATAAAAAAATATTCAAAAGAGGGTTTAAGTATTTAAAAAGAAAAAATCTCTCTCTCTCTCTCTCTCTGTAATTCATATTTGACGTCCTACCAGAAATTTGAGAGTGTAAAAACAAAACCTCTCTGTAGTAAGTAACAGAGAAATACGTAGCATGATAATATGAAACTCTGAAACATTTATTAAAACCGTAGTAACGCGAAAGCTTTATCAAACAGGGTACTTAAGCTGACTGAAGATGGCGACTATTGTCCTAAGAGATTTCTGATTCAATTATCACATTGTAATGGTCGAGTCCATTAAATTTAATTAGAAACCTCGAAAATAAGGAAGCAAGCGCAGCCTTTGTGGACGTTACAAATTATAAACGGAATTCTAATTTACGTACAAAAGCTGTCCGAAGCTGTCACAATTAGAAACACTCGGCATTAGGGTGACCATCACCAAGGATTTGTCAGGAAATATCCGGATTTCACTCACAAATTGAGGGCGACAGTTTACCCGGGATAATGGATTATGTTTTCTGAGAAAATCATTAGATCTCATTCACAAAAGTAATTCTGTTACAATGGAGTGATGTTTTTGCTCAGTTCTAATTAATCAAGGTTTGTTTTGTTCTCAGAAGATAACATAAAAAATAAAATTAATTTTGGTCAACTATTTTTAAATCTTTGGCTGTTATATTTTTAACTTCAATTAGGTAGGTACAGTGGGCAACACATCAGGCTACTTTGTCGCTTTATCTTATTTGGACACATTCTTACAAAATGTCAAGGAATCATAACAAAATAGTTATTGCGACAGGGTTCCATCGAGTATAGCTTGATGTGTCTTCCACTGTACACCGAATCAAAACCCAAGAACGAAAATGTAGACTTGTAGACTGACAAGACAAATTATCATTGTTATAAACATTTATTTTTGTGTACAAGTGTTTATACTTCTCGTTAATTTCTAGTTAGGTTGTTTTTTCTTGAACTATGGTCAAACTTTCCATTTACAACATAAATTAAACTTCTTGAGGTAGAAGTTGCGACTTTGAAGCTTGTAGTAGGAAGTAACTTTTAAATTTGATCTGCTAGAAGAAAGTTTTTCCAAGAAGTGACAACCTAGGTAGTAAAATCAAGAATAATGTTTCCAGCAAACAAAACTAGGTAATGGTTCGGAATTTCTCTCAAGCCGTGTGGTAGCGTTGCTAACCTACTTTCAGTAGATTCGGATTTATATCATACTATTGCATAATTCATTAAATTAAAGGCAAAACAGTGTAGTACTGTCGATTTGTAAATTAGCTGACAATTTGGTACATATTTACGAACACAGGCAACCGATTCAAAATCACAGACGTCAAAATAGGTAGGTATACGTGAGGCTAAAACGTACACACAGGTGTTCTCACCTGTGTGTACTTTTTACAGTATTGAGAATGTAGTACATTTTGAAGTTACCTTTTTTTTGTATGGCAATTTTTTTTAATATCTGTCAGTACACAGTCGTGATTGAAGAAATCGAGGAGAAAAAAAAAATCAATTGCTTAAGTAATAATGAATGTCTTCTTGTCGTGTCCGGTGTTGTTTGTGACCAACTAATGTCAGAGTTGTTCAGGTCGCCCGTAGGCCTTTGACGTGGCCTAACGATTACTGTCGGACGACAGCAGCCGGGACCGACAGCTTAACGTGCTCTCTGGGACACGGAGAGGCTCAGAAGAAAATGTGCCACTAGCCATCCATAACACATCTTGGTTTTGACCGGACCCAACTAGGTTTCGAGCCTCATGTTGTTCCTGTTTAGTATATATTTTGACGTCTGTGGATGTTGTATGACCCTAATTTTGTAATACTATACTGAAATTCAGTGTCAGTCTTTTTCGGAACTTTTTCACAACATTCTAACCTTTGCAAACTAGATAAGTACATAATCGTTGTTTCCAAAAATTTGAACAAAAATTCTATTTCCGATATTATTAACGGTATTTATTACACTCTGTATTATCATTATAGGAATTCCCCTGTCTAACGAAGAATACTTTTAGTAGCTGTAGCTAACTTTTCTCTTGATATTTTCTTTCGAGACTTCCGATATTTCCAAAAAACCCCCGAAGCACGATTCTGATCGTGCCTATACTTTGGGCAGGGAACCCTGTGTGTACGGGCGGTTATATTCTGATAAAACTTTACTGCTACTGGATAGTAAAAAAAAAAAGTAAGTAAGTAAGTAATACGTTTATTTCACACACAGCAATGACCGAAACAGTTAGTAGTACTCGTATGCAGACTTAAAAACATAATGACCAGGTAATTGGACATTCGGGGAACTGGACGTTCGAGTAACTGGACGTTCCGGGAACTAGAAGACTGGCCGTTCGGGGAATTGGACGTTCAGGGAACTGGATATTCGGGGAATTGGATGTGACGCCCATGATCCGATTTGTTAAAATCTGTCGATTTATGTATGTAGATTGTTTTTTGGTGTGGCTCGACATGTCGTTTGGCCTGTTTGCGTACCGCCCCTTTTGAAAAGGAAGACAGGGTTCCCTTTGAAAACTTTGTAGTTTTCCCTAGAGATCGAACCCACTTCCAAACTTTTGCGGGGTGGAGTTCAATCTCCACTAAGCTATCGAATTAGGGTTTTTACTGGGACAGAATAAAATACTACTCAATAACAAAAAAGTACTTATCTAAGAATTATGTACTTTCTCTAAGTTACTTTATACTTAGAAAGAATATGAAGAGTAAATAGAGTGTTTATGTTTGTGGGAAGATTAAATAAAGTCTAGCACTTATGTTTAACCTCTTTCAGTTTCACATATTTTGAAGATTTGGGTAAGTTCACCATTACTTCGCACTAAGACGACCCTGGGTCATGACTCGTGTCAGTCCTAGATTTACATTAGCAGAAGTGGTTTTCATTTTCAGAACACAATTATTATTTACTACACAAAAAAAAAAAAAAAACCCCGAAGCACCATTCTGATAGTGCAGGACTTCTGGGCAGAGAACCCTCTTTTAAAATTCTGATTTTTTTTACTACTGTATAGTTTGCAATTGTTTTTTGGTGTCGCTCGGCATGTTGTTGGGTCCGTTGGCGAACCGCCCCTTTTGAAAAGGAAGACAGGATTCTCTGTCAAAAATATTAATTTAATATAACTATCCTCTTGTTTCCAACAACCGGTTCGGTTTAATTTAACCAACATCTTGTTAGCGTCTATAATTATTATATTAGTAAGTATCTATCAGATACCTACGAGTAACATATCCAACTGAATAGCACTTGATATGCTCAGATTTTTTTCCAGTTATATATAGAAAACAAATCCTTCTGATAAGGTTTCCCTATGTCTCATGTCATCTCTATCTACAAATATGGTGTCGAAAGCGACGTAAGGGATGACGCATGTACTTTAATGAAGACTTAACTTAAGGGCGTTTCGTGCAACTAACGGTTAAAGAGATGAGCTGATAGGTGCGGAAATTAAGAGCCATCATCGTAGGTACCGTGACGTCAGGTACCGTGACGTCACAGACTCGGTCGTGCGTATTAGATCCATTAAAACGAGATGTGATCGATCACAGCGACGGAAATTGAGTTATCTGTTCACCTTCGGCTGTTCAATGCATAAGTCACAGGCGGTTGGCAATAAATCGATGTTTAACATAGATTTAAATCACAGAAAGAACGAGAGGAAACACATTTATTCAACATACATGATTAGACTTAAAAAGACTTAAAAAAAACAACACAATGTTAAAAAGACACATGCTCAGCATGTGCTCAGGATTTGCCAGTCAACACATTTATCAAAAAATCGTTCAAATGAAGGGATTTTGAGAGAGGGCGCTACTCGTCCGATTTCTGTGGCTCAAATTAAATCGTTCTCAATAAAAAAAAATGGAAATTTCGACAGTTTTCAGACCAAAAATGTTTTAGATTTTAGGTACTATTGTTCATGTCCCGCTAGTAACATAAAATGTCTTCGGTGTTTAAAGATAAAGATCTGGAGCCAACCATAGGGCGATTGGCGTTAAATAGTAGCTGTCTTCTGACCTGGCATAATACATGGTGTACAGTTCATAATGACAAACATAACGATGCTTGAGACGGCATCTGCGTGCACGGCCTAGATTTGTACTTTCTTGCGGCAATTTAGTCCATACAAATCTAGTTTTTTTTTCGTACTGACAATTGCTGTTGGTCCTAATGACCTTTACAGCTTCACCGGGGTTTTTGGGGCGAGCGCTAAGTGCGCTCCAGCCTAGAGGAGGACTTAAAAACTACTATAAGAAGTGACTGCCTAAGGGCACCCAGGTGGGTACGGACCTCGGCTTAGGACGTCGCTGGGGAGGGAGGGATCGGGGAGAAGCGACCTGGAATATGCCGATAGCGCGTGTAAGCGCCAGAAGCGGGTCGCCGCCCGCGCCGGCGCGGGCGGTATGTAGGTGCTGTGTGTGAACTACTATATACTACTATACGTGACAAGTATATCATCTTTGGCATTTATAATTATCATTTATTAATACAGCATTTAATATAATTTCATTATAATTAAAAAAAATATTAAGTGACAAGCAGTTTTTATCATTAATTTAAACATTTTCACATTATTTTATCTTTACATCCAGTAGCTTTTTCATTAGTCCTTACACGTGTTGTAACAAAAACCGTAATATAAGACTGAACTTTATTCTACGAATTTTGAAAATATTAAGCTCAAAGTACAACTTTCACGAGTATATTTACGAATCAATGATTTATATTATCTTATGTTATTATAGGGAGCCGGGAATAACCCCAACGGCACTTCGACCCTTGAGGATCTTTTGTGCCTACCCCATTTTACACACTGGTCATCTCAGTGTGCAGGTTTCCTCACGATGTTTTCCTTCACCGTCAGAGCAGTCGGTAAATGTACGTAAGTCTTCGAAAAATACATAAAAATCATTGGTACATGGCACTGCACGGTTTCGAACCCGGAGCTCCCGCATGGGAGTCCGGTGTCCTAGCCACTGTGCCACCGACGCTCTATGATTTATGTTAAAAACATGTAATCATCATCAGATGATTAAAATACATAAAAATCATTGGTACATGGCACTGCACGGTTTCGAACCCGGAGCTCCCGCATGGGAGTCCGGTGTCCTAGCCACTGTGCCACCGACGCTCTATGATTTATGTTAAAAACATGTAATCTAAAATCAAAATTATATCACGCCCCCTCACTTTAATTAATTGATACCAAAAGTCAATAAACTTCGCGAGATATTCAAACAAGTTGAAATTGTAATATAGTCTCCAAAATTAAATGAACAACCACTCTATTACAACATTGGAGATGTTATTATTAAAATATGGAGATTTTCTTATGAAAATATCAAACGCGTAAAACCAAAAATAAGAAAAGGTTTTTTATTGTTTAATTTAAATAGTTAGGCAGTTATCTGTTTCACGGGTGTTTATAGTTTTTCTGTAGCTCTATGATGATAAATAAATAATTACATACACACCTTCTAGTTTACAAGGTATAAAATTATACGTCGCATTAAATTAATTTGAGGACGTCTGTACATTAATTATAATAAAAGTATAAATTATAGTATAGTATAAGTGGTATACGTTCGTATAATTTCGAAAGTATATTATTACAATTTAAAGCGTTTTCAGTGTGGATTGGGATCCATACGGAGAAGTCCTCTCATACGGAGAATCTCCGTATCCTACGCGATCCTGAAAACGACCTAAATTATAATAATAATAATATGCTTTTGAAATTACACTAAAGAATACTACTTATACTATATTTATACATTATACTTTAATTATATTTAAGGTACAAACGTCCTTACATTATTTAAATGTACCTATTATGTGGTGTGTAGGAACCCTATTATTCTGAAAACTCTCTTAGTCTAGTATACACCACAACAGAGTACTATATAGGTCTAGACTTGATAGTTCGGGTATCTCTGGCATAATAAAGAGAATAGTTAATATAGGTAGATACTTACCGAATATGTGGCCAAATATTACCTAGGTTATATTATTTATTATTTATTAAATAAGGACAAACAAACAGGCAATAATTAATTAATTAATTACAATTTCGTGATAAAGGTACTTATATCGCTCGTAAGGTCAAAGGAAGGTCAGGTTGGGAAGGACCCTCAGGCTGACGGGTGTTTGATGAGTAAATACTGCCTTTGCTTGTTTCGGAGAAAGTAATTTATGTAGCTACCTGTCCTGTACCGTCGCTATTACATATTTCTGAGTAAGCAAAATATTTGTTTATATATTGGAATAACAGTCTTGTTTACCGTTATAATGGTAGGTAGAAAAATTCTTCAGTGGGCTTGTTAGGTAATCAGAAGGCAATTATGTACCAACAGTCTGGTAATATTATGTCATAATATAATTTTTATTCAAAGGATATGTTTCCACAAAGGCTGTATATTTATTAGAAATGCTTAAGAAATCACTATTTTTTATTAGATGTGCTTACGAAATTACAATGTTTTATTAACGTAATTGTTCTTGACTACGTCCTCTGTAGAAAAGACAATCGACACACACGAATCGTTGTCACCTTCAGTAAAAAAAACTTTTTATTATATATGTAGTAACTTATTATTTATGTACTAACTACTACTAACTAACAAAGGATTTTGTCAGGGAGGTCGGCTGTCGCCTGAGAGAGAGAGGCTGTGAGGCTGTGAGGTTCCAGGTCGTTCTTGGTGCAGAAGTTGGCCGTGGCGATTCAGCGTGGCAATGCCGCGAGCGTCATGGAGACCTTTGCGCCGGGGTCGACACGGGGCGGAATTTTTGACTGAGGTCGTCTTTTATAGTCGAAATCATTTATTGAGTGACATGTTAATAATTTTATTTAATTAGTACTACTAACTTATTGTCACAGCAATATCCTTAAATATTTTATTTTAGAGGTCTCTCATTCGTACACAAACAATACAAGTTTCTGTGAATATGTAGTCGTTAATGTAACATTTTAGGATTAAAACTCAAGTGAGATTGTTTTTATATTTCTATTATTATTTATTTGTCTGAAGCGTGAACCCACCTGCCACTGTCTACTCCCTCGAGATTATGGACGTGAGAGTTTGTGCATGTACGAGTATGTGACCCCATCGCGGGTGGCAGCTTCTCCCTCCTTGATAAAGGTCTCGGAAGGCTGGTGGGGATACCTTTTTTAAATCTATTTCTTTTTGAGGCTTCGGCTCTCTATGGGACCATGCCAGCCTCATAGTGTAATACAAACTCTAAATCACTAAACTGCTGCCCTGGGACAGCGCCTGATGTAGCAGAATAGTTTGATAGTTGTTTCGGAGAGTAGCTGGTTTAAAACTGTAATTATCTGCCCATTACGCCCCTCCTCGTCAGTCAACAAGGGCTGCCTCTGGGCTGCAGTCCGACCACACTCCACCGACAAGTTATACACATCGTCGATCTGATTACTGGTACTATAGTTACAATGCGGAGAGTCGATTCTGCCAACTACATGATAGAAGTTGTGTGTTGGAATGTGGCCGGAGTTTAGTCGAAATGCTAAAACTAGAATACCTTGGTAGGGATACCCTGGTGGGGATAAGTGGACCCCTCTGAAAAGGCGAAGCAACCGCCGCGATAAGCATGAAGTGAGTAACATGCGTTGTATTTACTTGCCTGGTTTTTTTTGTTTAAAGGTCCGGACTTGCTTTCTTCTTCGTTCTTGTTTGTACCATCACCCAAAAAAGAAGTAAATGTCAACTTCTGAACTCTATTAAAGGTAAAAAATTATGTTTTGGGAGATAAACCAGAAGCGTAGGCTCTTAAGGGCTGGGTGTTATCTAAAGCTTTCCTTTAAGCAGCACCTTCATTTTGTTTTTAAAACTGCTGAATACTTAATCTATGTAAATATTTTAACATTACGGTAATGTATAGGTGCCTCCCTTAAGCAAATTTTAAGCAAATTAATCTATCTACTTTGCATTCATTATATTCTTATCAAAGGGCAGCAACCCTCGCCGTAAACATTAATAAAGAGATGAAAACAAATCACCATCACGGACGGACGGAGGGTAAAAACCATCCGCAAATCCTACCCGACAATGTCATAATGACTGTCTGACTATCCTTCGTACTAAAAGTTTGTTCAAGTGGGGTCCCGACCCCCTCCTTCGTTATCATACCTCCCTAAGGTGCCTGTCCACTGTGCCTGGTGTTCTGGTGGAGATGCAGTCGGCGTACGTTTTTTCATATCTAAACATTGTATATTGTGTAAGATGACCTGTCTTTTATTATAATTTTTCCATAATGTATGTACAACTTACGATTGAAATTGCTTACCGTAACGGGGAAATTTGTTACCTCCTATATAGCCACGAAATGGCATAATGTGGGTTAAAATCCTGCCAGCGGGAAATATGTTCATTCATTCCTCATTTCTTTAAGTAGGTAAGTACACCTAAAATAAACAAAATTTCTTTTACTTTACACAATAATGCGCCCCTATCTTGGCCCCCCAAAATAAAACCCTAAAGCCGCCCCTGGCTTGCACCATCCGTACACATATTTGCTC
This sequence comes from Hofmannophila pseudospretella, assembly GCA_947369225.1. Lineage (NCBI taxonomy): Eukaryota > Metazoa > Arthropoda > Insecta > Lepidoptera > Oecophoridae > Hofmannophila > Hofmannophila pseudospretella. Next base: position 6,307,297 of record OX376325.1, read on the forward strand.
TTAATGCTATTACTGTCACCGCATCCTATTACGAATCCCTTGCTGATCCGTCGAGAATGTCTTCTTAGCGTTTTTGTGCAGCCTGGTTGTATGTATTCGTATGTGATAATGTTATGTAGTATGAGAATATTGTTTATCGTTGCGCGCTTTTATATTCTGCAATATTTAGAGAAATCAGATTCTGAACAGATCTGGATGACGGTTCTTTAGGTGGAACTGCTTCGGATTTCCTAGGGGCCTCACAACCATTATTAACCGTTTCTCATCGATAGTGCTTTCACTTAATTTTTACAAGTGTGAAATCTTTGTTGACAACGTTTCTGATCACACTCGTTCAGTTCTTACGAACAGTTTTAATTATCTCTGCCCCAATATTTGTCCCCAAATGAAAGTCTCTCTCACTCTACTCGGTGCCCCTATATTCGGTGATGCAATTCCGGCTACTATAAATTCTAAAATTGAACATTTCAAAAACAACTGGGACCCTCAATTTCAAATTAAACTACACATGGCAATATACATCCTACGCCTCTGACTCTTTACTTAAAATTTTCAATTGCGCCTTCAAGGCTGAGAACAGTGAACTTTGAAGCCGTCTTGTGTCCATATTTTTGATTTTTATTTTATTCTTTTACCTAGAGGTATCTACGTTTGCTGCTGCATGAAATGTTATTACCAACACAAGTTATTAGGTAACCTTTCGGCCTGCCAGCTGGTCTGGATACATTTTTAATGGCTGGGTATTCTGAAGCTTTCATCTTCTTAAACGAGTACTTTTATTTTTAGCGTAAAAGTTTGAAAAGAATCTCTTAGATCTCCTGATAACTTACAAGCATATACAAGTCTAAACAACCATCCATTGCTTTTTTTATCAGATATTGTATCTGTGTCAAGATCGAAGAAATGTAATGGTTTTTCATTTCTAAAGTAGGATATCTACAAACAAACAAACAAGTATACGAGTACCTATATAGAAACTAAACATGTATTTATTGGGGAAATACTGGTAGAGAGGTTTCAGCAAAGAAGAAAATAAAACAAGATCTATCTGAAATGTGTTTCGCGAAGTGCTATACAAATGCTCCATATATTATGGTATAACCATTCTAGGTATTTAAGTGGGCATTGAGCATTATTGTGTTGCAATAAAAAGGTACAGTGGTCCTATAGCTAAAGTATATACCATCTGTCAAACTTCTACAATTCAAATCTATAATGTATCAAGGTTAATTTCAGATTGCAGAAAGAAGGATGGAAAGTTCCATGCATTTTGAGTCCCAGTGTTGCCAATAAACCATTGGCAGCAAGGATTCCTTCCGTCTGTCTGTGGTCGGACCACTGATTGTGAAGATTTATAAAGAGGTCCTCGTTTTTTTTATAATAACTGGGCCCTGTGTCGCCATCCCCTTCTTTGACAGATGGTATACATTAGCTAGAGGTCCGACTATAATACTGATATAAGTAAATTATTGTTTACTTTTCTATATATGGAAAGTCCAGGGAAGTTCAGTCCGCGTGCTAGATATTATAGACGCTAGTATATTCTATGATAATAAGTAAGTAAGTAAAATGTGATGATGGTACATTCTGCCTCCACCCGTCTTGCTGAATGCACCAGGAGGTTTGAGCAGGGTTCGCAACAGCCGTGGCTAATTAATCAAGGAGTTTTGGTCATTCCACGCAAGTGTGAGGTGCTTCGTGGTTCTCGACTCAAATGGCGGTGAAGAAAGGTACCTGTATAAAAAAACTAATTTACAAAGTAACCCATCAAGTAGAAAGGTAGACCGATTTCAGCGTGTCATTAGCTAAACTAAATAATTGTTAAACGAAATGTTCCTCTTACTCTTTAGTCTTACACGATTTAGTATATGAGTAAGCGAGTTTTATTTAAGATTAACTTTAGATTAGGTGGTCATGCCAGAATCGACTCCATTGTCTATTTAAAAAGTCGTCAAAATATTTTGGCCTATTCCGGCTTATAGTGGATCATTGAATGAGATTGACATCAATCAAACTCAGATAAAATCTTTAATAACACTCAATTAAGTAAGGGTATCCGTATGCTGTTTGTCTGTCTAGCTAACTAATACATGCACGCATAAAGGACCACTTATGTGTCCGAATGCGGAAACAGGGACCCAACAACCTAACCTAACACTAAATTAAAAATTTAAGAAACTCCCAAATTGCCGTTAGTGTGCAACTCCCCTTGAGTTGCCCACTTTGGTACATACTATTTCCTGAGCATCATCAAATCAATCACATCAAAATGTTTTATAATAAGTAAGTACCTTATAGTACATTTTTACGTAATTTTTTTACTTTACCACCGCTTAAGGTGATATAACTGAAAGGAAAGAAGAAGAAGGAAGGAAGAAGAAGGAAAGAAGAAGGAAGAAGCATCAGATAAGTACTTAAAATACCAGTTGTCGAAATTGTCGGAAAACCATAGTCCTGAACATTTCTGCTCTAACTATCTACTACAATATCTGTTACCCTTTCTGAAATCATATCTAACATTGAAGACGGTGATCTGATATGCCTAAGAACACTCTCAACAAAGTTCTCCAATAACCGCATCCAAATTGGATCATCGATTGAGATATGAAGCCACAGATAAACAGACAAAAATATAAACAGACATACGCGACAAACTCAAATAACACCCTCTTTTTAATCGGGAGTTAAAAACAAAATGTTTACATAACACAAAAGCACAAGATGTCTTTCTGATTTCTAGATAACATTATACGCTCCCTAATCTCGCTCCGCACTTTTTGTGTCAATTTATTTTACGATCGGGTCATTGGTAGGCTGCCGTGTCAGGCCAATCTCGTGCAACTTAAAAAAATGCGTTTTGAGATAATTGAGTTTGAAGTTGTGGATAGACAAATTAGCCTATAGAGTTAATTATAACTTTTATAGTATATCTTTGTATGAAAAAAGGTTATAAAAATATTCAGGCATAAAGGGTCTTTAAAAATCCGCAGAAATAAATAATATTTTGCGTTTTATTCGAATAAAAGTAGTTGGGCATAACCACTGTTTCATACAAATGTGGCCACGCCGCATGTTGTAACTTAACTTACAACAGTTTGCCGCTATCAGACAGGACGCGGTAAGTATGCGGTCCATCTCATGTAGGTGCTAGATGCATGAGATTGGTGTGACAGGGAGAATTTAATATTTGTTTTTAAGGTAATTTTAATTTGTCAATAGGTAAGGTACTGTAGTGTAGTGGTATAAACAAATTCAGAGCCTATAACGATATCAAGTTACCATACACCTGGACTCGTGGGTAGAATTAGGTTTATTAACAATATTAGTAAAATAAAAACCCGTGTTTGAAGTAATTTTAACTCTAATTCTCTTTATGAGCAAGGGGCTAAACAATATAACAATTAAAATTAGGTAGGTAGCAATAATTTTGAATACAAATGTAATTATCATTATATTTTGACTGTTGGTACTAAAAGATACTAACTACATACTTAGTAGAAACATAATAAAAAATTCGAACGTAACTAAGACTAAATAGAATACACAATATTAAATGATATTAGGAGATTACAATTTAAAAAATATATATATTCTAAAATCGTAACCGTAAATTATAAATAATTTTGACAGACTTTTAAAAAAAAATTCATCAGATGCTGCCACTATATCGTCAGTAACATGACATAGTGCAGTGCATAGTGCTGCGACCGGCCCGAAATCCTGACTGAATATGCGGGAGAATGTTATATTTTTCCACGAAATTCATGAGCTGATGCTGTATAACACGTTCTATTATTTTTGAGAGGCAAACTTATTTGATTGCTTGTTTGATTCATCAGCTTTTATTTTGTCCTCGCTGTTTGACTGACACTTTCTCTTTTTCTGTTGCCCTTTAGATTGATTAGATTGCTTGTTTGATTCATCAGCTTTTATTTTGTCCTCGCTGTTTGACTGACACTTTCTCTTTTTCTGTTGCCCTTTAGATTGATCAGATTGCTTCCTTGATTCATCAGCTTTTATTTTGTCCTCGCTGTTTGACTGACTCTTTCTCTTTTTCTGTTGCCCTTTAGATTGATTAGATTGCTTGTTTGATTCATCAGCTTTTATTTTGTCCTCGCTGTTTGACTGACTCTTTCTCTTTTTCTGTTGCCCTTTAGATTGATTAGATTGCTTGTTTGATTCATCAGCTTTTATTTTGTCTTCGCTGTTTGACTGACTCTTTCTCTTTTTCTGTTGCCTTTTAGATTGATTAGATTGCTTGTTTGATTCATCAGCTTTTATTTTGTCCTCGCTGTTTGACTGACTCTTTCTCTTTTTCTGTTGCCCTTTAGATAGATTAGATTGCTTGTTTATTCATCAGCTTTTATTTTGTCCTCGCTGTTTGACTGACTCTTTCTCTTTTTCTGTTGCCCTTTAGATTGATTAGATTGCTTGTTTGATTCATCAGCTTTTATTTTGTGTTCGCTGTTTGACTGACTCTTTCTCTTTTTCTGTTGCCCTTTAGATAGATTAGATTGCTTGTTTATTCATCAGCTTTTATTTTGTCCTCGCTGTTTGACTGACACTTTCTCTTTTTCTGTTGCCTTTTAGATTGATTTGATTGCTTGTTTGATTCATCAGCTTTTATTTTGTCTTCGCTGTTTGACTGACTCTTTCTCTTTTTCTGTTGCCCTTTAGATAGATTAGATTGCTTGTTTATTCATCAGCTTTTATTTTGTCCTCGCTGTTTGACTGACTCTTTCTCTTTTTCTGTTGCCCTTTAGATTGATTAGATTGCTTGTTTGATTCATCAGCTTTTATTTTGTCCTCGCTGTTTGACTGACTCTTTCTCTTTTTCTGTTGCCCTTTAGATTGATTAGATTGCTTGTTTGATTCATCAGCTTTTATTTTGTCCTCGCTGTTTGACTGACTCTTTCTCTTTTTCTGTTGCCTTTTAGATTGATTTGATTGCTTGTTTGATTCATCAGCTTTTATTTTGTCTTCGCTGTTTGACTGACTCTTTCTCTTTTTCTGTTGCCTTTTAGATTGATTTAATTGCTTGTTTGATTCATCAGCTTTTATTTTGTCTTCGCTGTTTGACTGACTCTTTCTCTTTTTCTGTTGCCCTTTAGATAGATTAGATTGCTTGTTTATTCATCAGCTTTTATTTTGTCCTCGCTGTTTGACTGACACTTTCTCTTTTTCTGTTGCCCTTTAGATTGATTAGATTGCTTGTTTGATTCATCACCTTTAATTTGGTCTCGCTGTTTGACTGACTCTTTCTCTTTTTCTGTTGCCTTTCAGATTGATTTGATTGCTTGTTTGATTCATCAGCTTTTATTTTGTCTTCGCTGTTTGACTGACTCTTTCTCTTTTTCTGTTGCCCTTTAGATAGATTAGATTGCTTGTTTATTCATCAGCTTTTATTTTGTCCTCGCTGTTTGACTGACACTTTCTATTTTTCTGTTGCCCTTTAGATTGATTAGATTGCTTGTTTGATTCATCAGCTTTTATTTTGTCTTCGCTGTTTGACTGACTCTTTCTCTTTTTCTGTTGCCCTTTAGATTGATTAGATTGCTTGTTTGATTCATCAGCTTTTATTTTGTCCTCGCTGTTTGACCGACTCTTTCTCTTTTTCTGTTGCCCTTTAGATTGATTAGATTGCTTGTTTGATTCATCAGCTTTTATTTTGTCCTCGCTGTTTGACTGACTCTTTCTCTTTTTCTGTTGCCCTTTAGATTGATTAGATTGCTTGCTTGATTCATCAGCTTTTATTTTGTCCTCGCTGTTTGACTGACTCTTTCTCTTTTTCTGTTGCCCTTTAGATTGATTAGATTGCTTGTTTGATTCATCAGCTTTTATTTTGTCCTCGCTGTTTGACTGACTCTTTCTCTTTTTCTGTTGCCCTTTAGATTGATTAGATTGCTTGTTTGATTCATCAGCTTTTATTTTGTCCTCGCTGTTTGACTGACTCTTTCTCTTTTTCTGTTGCCCTTTAGATTGATTAGATTGCTTGCTTGATTCATCAGCTTTTATTTCGTCCTCGCTGTTTGACTGACTCTTTCTCTTTTTCTGTTGCCCTTTAGATTGATTAGATTGCTTGTTTGATTCATCAGCTTTTATTTTGTCCTCGCTGTTTGACTGACTCTTTCTCTTTTTCTGTTGCCTTTTAGATTGATTTGATTGCTTGTTTGATTCATCAGCTTTTATTTTGTCTTCGCTGTTTGACTGACTCTTTCTCTTTTTCTGTTGCCTTTTAGATTGATTTGATTGCTTGTTTGATTCATCAGCTTTTATTTTGTCTTCGCTGTTTTACTGACTCTTTCTCTTTTTCTGTTGCCCTTTAGATTGATTAGATTGCTTGTTTGATTCATCAGCTTTTATTTTGACTTCGCTGTGTGACTTTTTTCTTTTTTTCTTGTCCTTTAGATTCATCAGATTGCTTGCGTGATTCATTTGCTTGTATTTCGTCTTTGCTAATTGACTTGACCTTTTTCTTTTCCTGTTTTTCTTTAGATTCACGTATTTGTATTCCTTCCTGGCTCTTTGACCGACTGGTTTTTTTTCTGTTTCTCTTTAGAATTACTAGTTTGCCTAATTGATTCATCTGCTGGTATTTCTTTCTTGCGTGTGAGCAAACATATTCAAATATCGATATTTTATTAAATAGTGTAGGACTACATAAAGGAATTCTAGCCAGTTCAGCTATAAAAATTAAAAAAAGGTTTAAAATTTGAACTTCGTCCGAACATATCTCTTCTACCTCCGACTTCGGTTCCGACTCCGATAAATCAAATTAAAAACCCTCGGTTTCGACTCCGGTTCCGGTAAAACCACCTCCGTAACATCCCTACTTGAAAGTGCGCGGGAATATATATATTTAAGAGCGGCGATCTATTTACCAACGAAGTGGTCATGCGTATCTATTGTAACTAATGTTAACTGTTATAGCCCGCGTCCGCGGCATCTCGCCACCGTAACGCACATCTATGGCAACTTAAGTTGCACGAGTAAGGTGTGATTGCGCTGGCCAATGTCGGAGTTACATGACTTTGACAATTGAAGTTCCTCAACAATGAAGCAAAATTTTAAAAAAGGGGGTTTAGTATAATGTGTAGAGGGGTAAAAAAACACGATTCGCACTGGCTAGACGTAACTCGTGTAACTTAAAATAACAGAGATTGGCCTGACACGGCAGTAGGGCTCTTTCCTGTCGGATCATTCTGTGAATAAACAGCAAAGTCATTCTTTTAAATTGTAGCGACCCAACTTGATGACGTAACTAACTGCTACGCTCTGAATGAAGATATCGTACCAAGTAAGTAAGTGCTACGCTTGTAAAATATAGCCGTCTACGCTGTTATTTATTGTAGACAATTCAGGTTTTAATCTGGTAATTAAAATATATTTATGAAAGACTAGTAAAATGCTCAAACATATGTGGTTATTTTAAAAACGACCTGGTCACTTTTTATTTTAAAATACGCTACGACGGCCCCACGGCAATTCTATCAGTGCCCGAACCTTCCAATCGAGCTTTTTCTCTATTTTGGTCTCATCAATTTATTTCGCAGAGGCGTCCGGTCCGCTCCCCCGCGCTGCAATAATGTTTTCGAAGCTTTCGAGTGACCGACCACACGTGACCATCGATTAAGCTTTCATGCGGGAATGGACGGCGACCGTTTGCTAAATTACACACGGTTGGGAGCTTTGCTGTAATCGGACTTTACCGAAAACCACTCTGACGCACGCCGGTTCTAGTACACTCGTATGGGAAGGTTTGTAATTTGAGGAGGCCTTTACTATAAAGCTAGAGGCTATACATATAGTAGGCTTAAAAATTATCTGATTAAATATATTTTATAATTTGCAATGGGTATAATATGCTTTCAGTACTATCAATACTTAAAATATGGATTATGGTTGGAAATGCATAGATATTATTGTGCGAAATGTGTTTTATTTTATTTAAAGTAATAGGTTATTATATTATTTCATACAATACTTATTCAGAGGTAAATTATAAAAGTAAGAACCTACTTAAAAAGTAACAGTATTAGTCTTGAACTTTGTTTATTTATTTAAGAATAACGCAAAACAGATTTCTTTACAAAAACAGAACAAGTTAAAAAAAATTAATCAAATAATTTTAGGTTTTAGGTCCGCGGATAGTTCCAGTATTTTAGCCTATTTACCCAAGCACTAAAATATTATTACGTTTTCGTAAGAAAACAGGCCGAGGGTTTGTTTGCAAATCCAACAAGACTCGCTTTCGACCCTCGTTTATTTACTTAATATTCCTGCCTAAATGTAGACTAAAAATTAAATTAAGTACTCTTTCTCCTTGTAATAATTCTGTACATTGTTTATAATTACTTATGGCTGTCATACGGAATTATTTGGTGGGGCAAAAGTACTGACTCAGGCCAAGTAATTGTTTTTACAAAAAATATGCATTCGGATCACATAAATTGGACTAGTAGCGCCCTATTTCCTGTTCGGATCATCATGTATCAAACAGACAGTTGCCTACCGCAATTAATGTTTTAACATTCCCATGTAAAAATACTGCTGGAATGCGACTCGTGCCTAAATTCAGATACGCCATAAAGATTGACGGGCACTCTATATAGTAATACTTATGAATGCATTTTGAATAAATAATATATACAGTATGCGACAGCCCGGGAATGCGGATCTGAATATAGACACGAGTCGCGATTCAGTACATGTTTTTAGGTGTTAGCGGAGTGTAGGGCGAGGGTGCGGGGCATGTCCTCCTCCATACTACGAGGCGGCCCGTACTCATCCCTCGCTCTTCTACGCCCCGCTGACACCTAAAAACATGTACTGAAATGCGATTCATGCCTATATTCAGACCCGCACTCCCGGGCTGTCGCATACTGTACCTTTACCTTTAACATTCTATTTTGATTGTACCTTTGAAATCTAAAAGTCTCCCCAAGACATTGTTCGAGACACAATTTACTGACAGCCAGACTCTCTTTCATGTTACCCGTGCGACGCAGTGTTCGCCTTTTACAATAAAATATCAAAACATTCAGTTAAACAGTGTTTTACGAGTAATTATAAAAAATAGTAACACAAACATTGGTAGCGAAACCCGGGATCTAACCAGAAATCTTTAGATTTAAATTATTCAATCACACAGTATTATTATTATATAAATTTCAGTTTTTAATGAATGAGGCACAGAGCTCAGTACAATAGCATTTTCAAGGTCTGTCTTAGCGTTTTTTTCCGTCTCGAGAAACTAAGCTACTCGACTATTTGTAGTGTTTCTGCTCTCTTAAGTCGTGTTCCTTATTACTGAGGTGATCCTAGTATGTAATTACACATAATTACATTTTTGATATTTTTTAATTAAGTACTTACCATTGCCTTTACATCAAACTTAAAAGTAGTAACCTAAAAAAGTCATCGTACATAAAAGTTGCAATGAAAAATATTTCCCATGCATGCAATGTTATAAATTACTCAACACAATCGCGATCTCGTAAAGATTGGAAGTTACGAGGAAACTTGCTAAGTGACAGATGATTCACTGTACTGTTTGATTTTATCTCAACAGTACTTTTTGAAGCGATATTTTGTGTTCCGATGTCAATAACATAATAATGTGAAGAGGTCGAAAGACTGTCATTTGTTTCGCGGAAATCTTGGTTGTTGTTTAGTTCTTTTCTTTCAAAGTTTTCCGACCGCTTTTTTATTGAATTTCTATGTAATTTATGAAATTATTATTATTAATGTGTTTTTGTGCCGATATTATTGTCGTTCCGGTTCGGTTTTTGTGATCGACTATCAAATACTATCAATTTAAGTTATGCTGTTTATCTACTCTTATAAATCGTGTGAGAATTAGACAAGCTGTTCAGGTAATGTAGCGCGTGATAGCGTCAAAGGTTGAAACACGCCAGTAGTTCGATTTCTGTCGTTTGAAATCGTTGATTATTATAAAACTTTGTTTTAGTTTGAATACTGAGAACAGCCTTTGAGAAGCTAGGCAGAAACGGAAACCTTGTTTGTACATATGAGTATGAACCCTCCGGCCGCCATCGCGCCATGGCAACTGAGTTTCGAGAATTAAATTATTACCCGACTACGCGAAGAGTAGTTACAGTAGTATCTTAGTAGTAGCTAATATATTTTTTCTCCATACAGTTTTATTTTTTCTCCATATAATTTTCACATATATATTTTTTCTCGAAAACTATACATATAGTTAAAGCTTTTACTTTTGTAGTATTTTGTAATATGCATATTGTTATTTTTTCGTCGGCATTTTTATCCATACTTGCTCTGCGGTGTACACATATCATTATGTTAGTTTAGAAATAGATAGATAGATAAAAACACTTTAATGTACACAAAATCAGGAAAAGTAAAACTACAGGAATAATAGCACGATATGTACAAAGGCGGCCTTATCGCTTAAAGCGATCTCTTCCAGGCAACCTCTGAAGTTAATTGGACATTAAAGATATTAGCGACAGTGTAGTGTGAAGAAAAAAAAGGTTACTATTACTTAATATAAGTACAGTAAATTAGTTTAGTTTTTTATTTTTTTATTTTTAATAAAACTAATTCGTAAACATGGAACATGAATGGCGAGCTATATTTATGTATATGTTTTATGAAAATATAAATATAATATATATAGTAAACCATGAAATGTGTAATAGGTATAGGTACGGCGTGTGTGTTAGTTTCGTGACAATAAAAAGTCCGGCTCACCCTTTTCTCACGTACAGCTACTTTTATCCTCTATGGACAAAATTAATGGCTTCTCTTCACGATCGGTAAATAATGCGTGCAGTTGATCGTGCGCGTGTCCACATGATCGCCCATTATGGCCCATTATAATCGCTCATCGTGGCCGATCGTGAAGAGGAGCCTTAAGATTTCAACATTGTGGTAGTGTAGACTTACCTAGGTAGCAGAGTAGATACAGCAGCGCCTCGACCCACATCCCGATCGTCTCTTTTCACATCATTAGTATGAATACACTTTTATGCCACTTTCATTCACTGCCTATTTAGTTCAGTATCATTTTCAGTCAGAACATTTCACTATTCACTTTTGTTTTCGACGATTATTAACTAGAAATGACAATAAATATAATATTATATTATATTATATTATATTATGGTACTTTATCAATGTATAATTTATAAAGGGCCAGGTCTATTACTTAGTAAATAGTAAAATAGTTAGGTAATTTGTAATTTTAGCTTAAGAATGTGTTTTACTTTTATTTTAGTATTACTATATTTCGTTAAATTATTTCGTTACCATTTATAAAATACTACTTACAATTTATTATTGTACTGTGTACATAAAATTATAAATCACCAGTTGATATACTTCTAATTTCCATGTGACGTCGCGGGCGTTTATTTAGGGTGTCCATGAAAATGATAAGGATCAAATATAAATGATGAAGGAGTTATGAATTTATAGATTGTAGTATACAGATAACATGTTATGAGGCCCTCATAATTTGAACTTATACATAATATACATAAAGTCTAACGTCCACAATCCCCAAAAGAGTAGACAGAGGAAACACTTTCAATCACAGGTAGTTCTCACTTTTCGCCGAAAGATTTGGTGGACAAACGTGATACGTGGCGAGCCTACCACCGTCTACTAGTTGTAAAATATTATCCACTAAGATCCTTAGTCGCGTCTTACCTACGACACTCGCGGGAAGAGTTGGGATGGTGCTATTCTTTAGGGTCGACACTACAGCAAGTTGAACAACTTTTACAAGATTTCGAAGATCACCACCATGGAACAATCTGACTCATGACCTGTTTTCGTTACACCTGTCTAACGTCTCCAGCACACTGCACCGTTTTTGAAACTATATTGGACCGAACCAATAGAAATCTATTTTCCGCTTTTCTATATTCCTATGGTTTTGGTCCGCTTCCTTTTCAAAATTAAGTACCTACTCTTGTTATATAGATACCTACTGAGAAATACGAACAAAACTTATTAACAAATAATAAATATGAATGCCTCATTCGATGACAAATAAATAAGACATCTCGGGGCAGAAGAACTAACTTTGGTCTTCCTTATTCATCGTTAGCGAAACTTTAACTTATTTCCATTCCTTGGAAATAAGACGAAGAAAAAGTTGTAGTGGTGCCAATTATTCTAGTGCTAGTTAGCAAGTATTTTCTCGTATTTTCGCGAAGAGTTCTATATAATTAACTTGTACTTCTTACGATTGTTTACCGAAAAATCTACATCTTTAGGATCTTTTATGTTGGCCAAGTGCGAGTTTATATTTATAAGGACTATTATCAATATTCAATATATTGATAATAGTCCTTATAAATAGTAGAGATCCCTATAGTTACGGCGAGGTCGAACTCGCACTTGGCCAACATAAAAGATCCTAAAGGTGTAGATTTTTTATCAATATTCAATATATTGATAATAGTCCTTATAAATAGTAGAGATCCCTATAGTTACGGCGAGGTCGAACTCGCACTTGGCCAACATAAAAGATCCTAAAGGTGTAGATTTTTTATCAATATTCAATATATTGATAAAAGTCCTTATAAATAGTAGAGATCCCTATAGTTACGGCGAGGTCGAACTCGCACTTGGCCAACATAAAAGATCCTAAAGGTGTAGATTTTTATCAATATTCAATATATTGATAAAAGTCCTTATAAATAGTAGAGATCCCTATAGTTACGGCGAGGTCGAACTCGCACTTGGCCAACATAAAAGATCCTAAAGGTGTAGATTTTTTATCAATATTCAATATATTGATAAAAGTCCTTATAAATAGTAGAGATCCCTATAGTTACGGCGAGGTCGAACTCGCACTTGGCCAACAACTGAAAAAAAGTTTGCCTTTTTTACTCACATCTTACGAACTATACAGATAAATCAAGTTTTAGTATTTATTATTCAAATCCAAGATACGGCCAATAAATATTTTTTTTTAAAGTTTCTAGATAACATCATGAGATAGATCTGGTAACTAAGTTGTCTAAAATTGACTGACGTCATTAATACGTCGTTATTTCTAAAAGACAAAACAATAATAATAAATCTTATTTATGAAAATTAAATTAATTATAATACATGTCACATCACATCACATTAATAATTAATTAATTAAATTCTTATAGAGCCGGCTCTGCGGCCGCTGCTGCAGAAACCCTCAAACGGCGCAAATATACCAATCTGGGTGAAACATACATATTTGTGCCGTTTGGGGTTGAAACATTGGGACCCTGAGACCGGGGAGCGCACCGCGTCTTCAAGGACCTCGCAAAGCGCCTGGTCGACGCGTCAAAACACCCAAGATCTGGCTCCTATTTGGCCCAGCGGATTAGCTTAGCTATCCAACGGGGCAACGCAGCCAGTCTCTTGGGTACACTGTCGGATGTGGGGGACTTAACCCAAATTTTTTATCTTTAGTTTTCTTAGCCTTAGTTTAGTTTTAGCTTTAGTTTTATCCTAGTATAGTATGATAATTAATTACCCTGGTATTTATATGTTTTTGTTGTAAATAAAATTAATTATAATAACATAGTTGTTTATACTTAAAAAATATACTGTTTCACGGTATTTTTATTAATTAGGATCTACCATTATTAATTAGTACCAACAACCGCAAGCATTAACCATAAAAACATAGCTTCAAATTTATGAAACAAACTTCGATACCAATAAATAATTTTCTCAATTTACTTAATATGAGCGTATGTATTGATTTCAAATAATGAAATTAATGAAACGCACCCACGCAAGCAGAGACAACACGCAATCAATTAGAATAAAACATTTATGCTCCATTTATCATAAATTTGTGACCATAGGGACATTAAGTTCGTTCGACGACCCTCATAATGGTTCAGAGTACCTTAACGGCGTATATAGATCAAAATCTGAGTTGTGCGATCGTCGTCTAAATTGAAATCAGTTACAATTTATCTAGATTGTTTGTTTGGTAATTTGTAGCTGATTATATTTATCAAGAAAGAAAATTTACAACCAATATAATTACAGACCTTAAGTATTACGTAAATATTCTTAAAATATTACATTTTAAAATTGAAATATTCTAAGTAATAGGACTAAAGACCAAACATATGTCATGTTATGTGCGACAGGTATTGAAAATTATAGGTGTTTATTTGATACTTACAATATTACATGATTAACATTTAATACAATGCAATATAATACATGCCTTGTAGAAAAAAAAAGTAAAAAAAGTAAGTAAGTAAGTAATACGTTTATTTCACACACAGCAATGACCGAAACAGTTATAATTATAATAAAATAATTATGTAGTCAAAGGCAAACATATCTAAATCATGTATGATGGTCTACTGTTGTTGTGAAAAGGGCCTCAACTCAGCTTATTGCTGCAGACAAGAATGCCTCCAGCGCTGGTATTCTGTTGGACCGTGACCGATGGCTGGCCAAAACCTGTCCAAGAGGACAAAGATACGACACAAATTTTAATTGAAGATAGGTAGTATTGATAAGTTAAAAATATATATACCTACATTTACCATGACACATAAATGATAAAAGATATATAAATATCGTAAATAAATAAATATATATACCTACTCACAATATATATAACACACATATATATAAATATAATTATACTAAAGGGGTACAGTACGGAATGCTAAGAAGGAGATAAAGGGAATAAAGGGAACAGATTCAGACTAGGGCAACAGTAATTGCACCGACAGCAAGTGTGAGCGAAGTCTGTTTTTAAATGTATATTTTCCGGTACAGCTACGTATTGGAGGGGGGATGTTATTCCAGCACTTAGTAGCCGCATATCTGAAACTACCCCTGAAAGATGCTGTTATAGGAAAAAAAAAAGTTATACGTCTTAATTTTTTTAAAGGTTTTATTAAAAAAAAATATTCATCAAAAATATATTTTTATTAAACTTTCCGTCCCTATTGTTAAGGCTTCCTTAAGTCTGGTGACATCTCTATCAAAAACTATGGCGTAGAAAGGGATAGTAATGAATACAAATAAAGATTTAACTTTAAGTTCGTTTCGTGCAACTGACGGTTTAACTATTTAACTTGTAGGTCTGTACTAAGGAGATATAAGTTGGTCCCTAATTTTACGGTTTTAAAATTATATCTACACATAGAAAAAGATTTTACTTAGAAAAAGAATTTACTTATTATTTACGCGGAGCTCGTAGCCTAGTTGCGAGCACAGTCCGAAAGTGATCGTGCATGTTAAGCGACGTTGGCGCGGTCGGTACCTGGATGGGTGACCGCCAGTGGCACATTTCATCTGAGCTCCTCCGTGCCTCGGAAACCACGTTAAGCAGTCGGTCCCAGTTGTTGTCGTTCGACAGCAATCGTTAAGCCATGTCAGAGGCCTACGGGCGGCCTGAACAACTCTGACAAATAGGTTGGCCACTAACCATACGATAATCAAGCATTATTATTTACGAATTCTATAAGTAACTTCCTAAAATTATCCTTTGCCAGGCCCTTGAAGGTCTTACCTATAGCCGAAGCAGACGAAGCAGATTCTATTTCCTAGAATATTGTGCCTTTACAGTTTCCTCAAGCGTGGGAGGTAAGCGTATGTATGTAGGCGCTAAGTTGGAACATTTGTGGGAGCACGGACCTCGGTATATACTATTCTATAATTCCATAGAATCATACATTCTTTTGGTTGATTTATTTTATTATTACGGGGAGGGAGAGATACTAAGTCTCGTGGGTGTCCCGTAAGAACCCAATATCAATCAAACATACAATTATTTCCTGTAATATAACCGGCTATTGAAAATGGTTTTCGAACGTTTGTAATGGGTTTGTGCTTATACGAAATTTTGTTCGTATGAAATTGCAAGCTATCAACTTGAACTAATTCCGCAATTAATTGTACGTAAATTAGGGCGTTTTCACATTAGGCGATAACGACACCAACACGACACCGTTATGTATGGTGACGTGGACGACATAGTTATAACGTCTTGTGCTAAATGTATGAGATTCGACAACCGACATATCGTTATCGTTGTCGTTATCGTCTAATGTGAAAACGCCCATAATCGGTTAAAGTTTGCCCTATAAACGACACGACCGCCGCTGGTCGTGTTCAGAGCGGACGCTTTGACTCAATGAGTTACGACTGCGACCAAATGGTATTATTGTTCAGAGTTACGCGACGATGGCATATCTCCCTTTAATTTATAAATCTGTGGTTCTGATGATGATGACAGGAATACAGGAAAAGTAATAACTACAGGACTAATAGCACGATATGTACAAAGGCGGCCTTATCGCTTAAAGCGATCTCTTCCAGGCAACCTCTGAAGTTAATTGGTCATTAAAGAGATTAGCGACAGTGTAGTGTGAAGATATGAAAAAGGTTACTATTACTTAATACACAGTAAATTTAGTAAAATAAAAGTAATATGATATACATAAATAATTATGTAGGTAAACTAAAATAGTTAAATTTTTATAATTTGAGTACCACCTTGGCAGCTTAAATATTGATACGACTCAAATGACTGACTATACAACCGTACCTACAACTGGAATAGGCATAGGCATACTACATAGATGTCGCCCATTTGTGGGAATCGACACATCAAAGTGAATTGTTGAGTTCCATAATGCTCCACTAAATACTTTGATTGCGTTCATTGATAGAATTTGTGATGTGCTCTCAATTCAACTCAAAATTGAGCTTAATCGTTCGTTTGATACGGATGGTCGCCCCTGGATGAAGTATCACGCGGAAATGGTATTGATACAAGAATGTGTAGTAACAATTAAATTTTTTAATGAAACATGATAAGTTAGTAATTACATGGTGTAACAAAATCCCCGCTAAAAGAGGGTTGTTCAGTTTTAGTAACTGAACAACTTTAGGTCTAAGATTTTTGATTTTCGCATCAAAAGTTCGACTTTTCTTACAAATCGATCAGATGATCGATGCAAAATGGTTGGAGAATCGATTTGTTTGCGAAAACTAGAAAGTTGTAGAACAAAAGTTGTTCAATTACTGAACACTCGCTTCAGATCTATAGGAACTTTTGTTACAAGCAGTAAAGTCCTTGAGACAAAACGTTGTTTTACTAATAACTATGTGTTCTACATGAAAAAATATAAAATACTGAAAGAAAAGTTGCAGTCCATTTGAACAGAAAAGTGAAGTACGTAGCGATGGCGATGGCATTTACAACAGCACTTATATTTTAAAATAAGTGCTGTAAAATATAAGAGCTGGAGCCATCACTCGCTGCCGCTACTTTAGAAATTCAAAATCAATTTGGCTTATTCAGAACCGGGATCGAAAAGTTTGCATTGACATAATTTAGGTATGCAAAATGTTCGTGTTTTAACACGGCTTACAATTCAGGCTTTTAATTTCGAATAACAGCTGAATTAAAAGTTATACCAGTACTCCAGATAACAAGCTATTGCCTCATCCAATTTAAAAAAAATATTGTACATTATATAAATATTCTTCATTAACCACTCTAACTAGGCTTTATTAAAATGCCTGTGCACAGGTCCGAGATGGATTATCCGGCGACGTTTGTGTAGCAGTCTCGTGTCCGTGTTATCGTTTTAGGGTGAATATCGCTACATTCGTCTTTTATTTTTGATCGTATGGTCACAAATGAAAATGAAAAAAATATATGAATAAATATTTATTTACTCTCAATACAATAATAATACAAAATAAAATAAAACTAATATAACAATAAAATAAATGCTTAAGCTAAAATTACAAAATACCTAACTATTTTACAAATAAAATAATAAAATAATAATACAATAAAATTAAAGTATGAAAGCAAATGCAGGAACATCAGACTTTTCAAAGTACGAATTATTGAATGCCATCAAAACAATAATTGACATATTATAGTTTACATCTAATTACAGCTTTTAGGGATCTATTTCGATTTATCCGCTAAAGCTTTCCTTATTAAGAGATTTGATATTATCCTTATACCCAAGCGAAGCCGTGTATTACAGAAACCTTATCATACTGTAAGTTGAAGACACGTCAAGCTAAAGCTATGTTATGTAGTACCCCTATCTCAATAAGTTTTGTTATGATTTCTCGCTCAAATAAGAGCGACAAAGTACCAAAGGGTACCTTGACGTGTTGGACATTACACTAACAAAAGTGGTCTCAGATCAATAAAGTAAAAAGTATCTAAAGTAGGATTAATTCGATTTAGTAAAGTGACGTTGATTACGGATCGGATCGTTTGAATTGTAAGGTTTCATGTATCATTAGTGTGGTGTGAAATGAAATATTTATAAGTTCATTTTTATAATAATACAGAAGGGATACTAAAATAACACTAAAATATCTATAAGCTAAAAACTACAGAAAAATTGATTTTATAATGAAATATTTAATATTTCATTTTACCATGAGGAAGCACTTTGTGTTATTGTGGTTTCGTATTGATCAAATTACGAAATTGGTATTTTTCTGGAAACATCACTGTTTTTATGTTTGGTGTGCATTGTAAAATATCGATAACTGTCCCAGTTCAACACTTGCAGATCGTTTGATCAAAAGCCCTATTTATGAAGCCTTTTCAGTATACGTCTCGTCTGTGCAATCATCGCCCGAGAGGAAATCTGTATCAACTCCCTGGAGACCCAGAATGCCGTGTATGTAGAAACTTTTCCTCTTTATGATACGGAAAAATATTGGAAAAGTTCCTCTTTGTATCAAACTGTGGTAGGGCTGCCACGACATCGCAATAGTTTTGATCTTCTTTGCTCTTGGGCATATCCACCTTAGTGGACTGATCAGGTGGACTACGGGCATTACCTGACGGAGACCAACAATAAAACCTTCTATGTTTTTTTTGGGTTGATTTACAGAATAAATATATGAGTGATATTCAAAATGTTTGTATATTTTAACGTAAAAATATAACAAAAAGGATATTTCCCTTATGTTATATTTTTTACATTACGTTGTTTTCCCTCATTGTTACGTTTTCGCATTGTCAAAATGTACAAAAATTTGAACACACTTCAAATACCAACAATGGTAAAATGTATGCCTTCTCCCATTTACTTAGCCAGGTCAGGTCAGGTCAGCTCTAAGTTGAGTTGGTGCCCGGCTTGCGTCGAGTTGCTATTATATGCTGCCTTTATTCAGAAGTGTCCGTTCGATTTAAATAATTAAAATAGGTAAAATAAAGTAGGTAGGTACCCTAAGAATTATCGTGTATGCACTGTCAGTGCGTGAAAGTCACGTGTCTGTTGATTCATAGGCTATTTATGACATTGCCTTTTTTCTAGAAGATTTTATTTCAAATTGTTTCTTATTGCAGTTTTCAGTTGAGATAATTTTACAAGAGTCCTTAACTATACCACTAATAGTGTTTTTATAGTGGCCGAAATAAAGTAGTCCTTTGTAAAGGAGTTTAATCAAACAAAGTAGACGAAGCAGAATTGTTTTCCGTAAAACGTTGAATAATTTTGTAGAGACAATAATTGTACCTTATCATCTCTAATAATGGTACTAGAAAATTATTTTTGGTAAGTAAGTACTTACTTAGAGGACTTAAAAAAACCTGGGTTGATTACTTGAGGGTGGGTGTCTCAGCGATAATTGAATTTTTTTAATACATCTTTTGAAAATTGGATTTTTTTATTATCCGTACAAATTATTTGTCGAAGGTCAAACAAGACCTTTGCTTCGGGCGATACGTGGCGGATTAGCTGATACCTATAGAATAGAGGGTGTTGCTATTGATAAACAGAAACATGAATAAAAAATATATATTATTATCTTATATTTTTGACATTGTAATTTTAAAATCCATTTAATTACAGTTTTAAGTCGGTCAGTTCCGAAACAGCGATCGAACTTTTCAGCTATATCGGGCGCTGTCTAAGGACAGCAGTGTAGGGATCGAGAACTTGTATTACTCTATGAGGCTGGCATAACCCTATAATGGGCCGAAGTCACAAAAACGAAAATATTAAAAATAAATAAAAAATAGGTAATAATAATAAAATAAATAAAAGAGTATTTATTCATTCACACATCAAAGTAATAAGGTACAACACTGTTATTTTATTATAATTGTTATTTTATTACCTATAAACAAAATATATCTATTACACGTATTGCCCTATGTGTCTAATGAAATGGTCGAGATCTCAGCGACACGCTGGTTTTCAGGTCTCGCCTAAAGTGCTAGATATAGCGCTGGTTGCGGGACACAACACGATTATGTGGTCAAATCTCTATTATGTAATTTTATATTAAAATGAATGACAATACAACTAGTTATATGTAGCTGGCTTTAGTTTCCTTCTGATGATAATATAATTGGGTTTCTGTGTCTGAGAGAGTATTTATACCTTTCACTGAGATCAGCTTACAGAGACTTTGAGTACAGTACGAGTAAGTGCTTATTTATCTTGCTTTGGATAAAAGTTATCGGATTGTAAAGCTGTGTTTAGTAAAGCTGATAAATTTTATAGCCCGTTGGTATATAAATGTGTTTTGTTATAGAAAAATTGCCAATATCTGTTTTATATACAATATAAGTGAAATATACACAGATTAAGCCACACCACAAATAGGTTAAGCCGATAAACGTAGGAAAATTCCGATTCAGCAAAATCGATGGTCCTTTTTTACGAATGGTCGGTCGCTCTTCGTGCATCGTTGGATAGGACAGTAGTAAAAATTTTACTCCCCGGGTGGTTTTAACAGGACCGGTTTAAGGATGAATCTGTGATGTGGCCTCAAATATGAAGAAAATTATACGGAACCCTAAAAACAAACAAAAAATATAAGAAGAGATAAGTTTCCTCTGACTGAATTTTAAGGTTATTTTCGTTGTAGTTGTTTGTTCGTGCATAATCTGCACAAAAACTTCAAAGAAGTGCTGCTACTTACTGGTCATCATAGAATAACTCTAAATTAAAAAAATTTCTTCCCCCGATGTACCATTGTGGAGATCCCTTTACTTTTTCCTGGTCAACATCAGGTCTTTAAAGTTCTAGATGTGGGAAGGCCACCATGGTCATCAACATTTGAGCTCAAACACGAACCATCTTAACTGTTACCGGTCCAGAGATCTCATCTAAAAGATACTTCAAGATCTTGGAAACCACTGATCCAAATTTTATCAGACTCGACAAAATTATTTATTGAAACCGGGTCCAAATCGGACCATCCGTTCTCAAGTTATGATGCCACAGACAAAAACACAAATAGACAGATAAACAGACAAACGTGTCAAACTTATAACACGTCCTCCCTCGAACGGTCGGGGGTTAATAAATACTTATAACTAACAACTTTACACAAATTTTCGACCTTTTATAGTAATGTCGAAAATTTTCCTAAATTTCAGTCTGTGCAGGAATTTGTGAGTTTAGTCTTCTATCAGGTATTTCCAAAATTTGTAGATCATAATTTCTTGCCTTTGATGGTATCAACAAAACAATATCTTTCGCGATTACGTAACATTTTTTACGCACTCCTCATATTCACTTACGCACTCTGTTACGACGGCGCTAACTTCCATATAGTGGCGTCACAAAAGAACCTTAAGCCGGCCCTGTGTTTTACAGTTCGGGAAAAAGCGTTTGTGCAATCAGAGAGGGATTGTGCTGGGCACCTAAGTTAAGCCGCGTTGAGCAGAATAGGCTCCGGGAGACATTTGCCGAGGATAAATCCTATTACAGATTTTTATAAAAGTTCCTGATTTAATCCTCCATTTGTATAAACAGTTTATAAGAAATTTCTAATGGAATCCACAGAGTTTTCTAAGACCTTAGAATGAAAAGAAAAGAGAGGAAATGTTTTTTTTTTCTTTATTTACGATAAAATCCTCTCGTCTTCTCAATGTCACCTGGCGGTAAGTGATGATGAGGTCGAAAATGGAGCACACGGCCTTAGTAAGTACTTGGTCTTCTATATGTACTGCCGAATCACATCAACGCCGAAGATATTGTATACGTATCTGTCGTCAAATTTCGACAGGCTTTATATTATATGTTGGCGTTATTTGTAATTTGTACGTGAGGGTAATACTGATTATATTAAAATTAATCAGTTACTCATACCGTCATGTTTGGTTGTTCATAAGTCTTCTGAAATGTAGTTATGCCTCCGCCCACGACTGATAAACTATGCTCTAGGTATGTCGCTTCTAGGACACAAAAATATTTATGTGAAAACGCGAACTCTATATCCAATTAATCGTTCTTGTGTGGTACTGGAACGCAAAACGAAGGAATAAAAAGAATCCGTTTTAATTAATGTTAGGTGATGTTTCAGCTTGGTAGTTATTGGCAAAGCGAACTAGGAACTTATTTTTTTAAGGCAGTAGGTATAGTAATCCACACGAGGACGCCATAAACCATAATTTATTTTTCTGTTTTTCTCGCGTAATATTACATACTTTCCCTCGCACACGACGTCACATGCATTAAAGTTTATGTACCATCATTTTATAGGAATTAATCCCAACTAAATCGAAAATGTTTAAGAAAAAATTAAAAGAGATTTTACATTATTAGAAAATTTTACAGTTAAGGTAAAAAGAGTCGTTAATTTTTAAATCGTAATAATTATAAACAATGTTAAACTGACGCGGCACTTGGCGGGCACGGCATGCAGTTAATAATTTAATAGCAATAAAATGAATTATACAGCCCTAAGGGTCTCGTAACATACATTACGAGTATTAATCACGATTCTCAGGATAACGGTTGTACGTATTTGTATAATATTCTTACCACAAGTTCTAAGCACTTTAATATATATATTTTTCTTATTTAATCCAATGGAAAGCAAAAGTTCGCTATACACTACACTACTTAAATAACAACTTAGTTCAACTTTTTATACGCACTATAAACACGAAAATTACAGAATTACGTCATAAATTTTGGTAATTAATTGCACAGATTTTTTTAAATATCCATCGTTGTTATCGAAAGTTCAAGTTAGGGTTATCGTACTAGCATTCGCGGCCCGTTTACAAGGGGACCGAGCGTCTACCCGACTGGTGCGAAATGGTTTAGAGCCCCCACGGCGCATGTGCAAGCCTCTTATAATTTGATATCTCGCATCACCGCCCCTGTGACATCCGACGGTAAAACCTACTCGTAAATTATTCAATTTTATTTACTTATCCCGACGCCTCAGTGGGATGTGATGTCGTGGTTGTGTCGTAAGTTTATCGACGATTGAGGAACGTGCTAGCTTCGCACATGTCCGATTTGGTTAAAGCTACAAAAATAATTCGCATATAAAACATATAGGTATAAATCGAAGATATCGCCTTGCTACAGTCTGTCCTCAAGGTGTCGGCTAGCAGGGTTTAAGGACAGTGTGCAGATGAAGTAATAGAACTTGGTAATACATATTATATTTTTAAGGAACAGAACAACACAGAAAATAGTAAATGTAGATAATAGGTAGTAGTAGGAGGAGACAAATAAAACGGAGAAACGTCCGTTCAGGACAAAATACAGAGAGAAAGTACAAAATACAAAGAAAACAATAAAATTAATGGAATTTAGAAATGGAATGGGAATATGATCTGAATTTTGAAAATACGAGTATAGATGATCGAAATGAAGATGTCAACACGAAATGAGGTGAGATAAACGCTAACTATGAGGTTGAAATTCAATGCAAGGAGGTTGATATGGACGATGAAGTCGACATCGTTACAGCCTTAGCCAATAAGATCACCTAGAGTCTAGATTGTATTCATTACTCTGTACGCATTGTTTCAAACTAAGCTTTCGCGCAATCAAGTGTATTCATTCATCCAAAACCATAGACAATAATATATTGTAATATCGGTATTCTATATAACTGGTATAAGAGTATGACATCATTACTTAGGTATATTGAATTTCCCTTCATATTTCTTTACGGGTACTTACATATATACCCTAACCAGGAACTAAAAAACCCTCGTCATATTACACAGAACTAATTACACAGAAATATTACATCGTTATAAAAATATCTATTAATATTATTAGGCATCGTTAAGTAAATTGGAAGAGTAGCACATTTTTTATGACAACATATAAAGGTATAAATACATAGTGATCGACGAAAAATGACGTAGCTTCTAAAAAAATAGATATTTTTTTGCTAATGGCTTTGAATTATCTATGAAACTTCATAGGACACCTCATACCTACCAAACTTATCATAGAATACCGCCTACGTACACGTATATTTGATAGGTGCGATCACAGAGGTATAAATAGGTACAAATATATTTTTATTTTATTTCTGTGGATGCGATAGATATTTCTTCTTGAATGTTCCTAACATGATTTCTGTTTTATTGATTTTACTTTAAACACCTACGGACCTGTCAAAATTACTAAGATAAAGATTTTCGACGCCGGGTATGGTACGTATAAACAAATGCCAAAAAACTCAATGTGCTTGATTGTACCATGGTCAAAATGAACAATAGCCAAAAAAGATTTACTAAAAATATAATAAACACATTTAAGACATATTATCAGTTCAGTGTGCATACCTAATAGAATACTGTCCACTTTGAGACGACCGTTTCGGTCAGTGTTAATAATTAAAATACTTATAACTTTATGGTGCCATAATTTTGTAACTGATAGTTTATTACCTGTAATTGTACTTGTCTTATATAAACTTTTTTATTTTTTATTTTTGTGTTCCAATTTCTCTCTTTGCCTTTACACACAGCAGCTATTTTGAAACGGAATCGAACCGAATCCATAGAAATATATTTTTCGGTTTTCTAAATTTCTAGGGCTTCGGTTCGATTCAAAATCTAGCAATTTAAAAATGACCTAGTTCACAATAACAGCAATCATCTGCCATTCAGTTACAAATTGAATTTTCATCTCACGTAGAGATGCACCCTGGTGAGGTGGTGAGGCGTCGGAAAAGCAATAAGTAAGTAATTTAATATAAATCCTCGCGGTTCATCTTTTAATTTATTGAGCTTTGAATTCGAACGACCAATTAAATAACACGTTTTATTTAAGCCGAGTTTACAACGTACGAACATTAAGCCTTTTTAATGACTGAAAGCTCAGGATGTTTTAAAGTCGTGGAACGATGGACGTTTTGAGTAATGGCCCTTTTGAACCCAAACGGTATTATTACTATTTATGTGATCTGAAATTAAAGTAAATTATAGTTTCGTAAGTTTCTCCGTTTAGTTTATACCCAATCCATTGTTTGTGTGTTGGACGATTTGTGTTTGAAGATATTGATAACATTGGTCATATTAGGACGCCGTTGTTTCTGTCGTCGATTTAATTCTACATTTCTATGGTTTCGGTCAATTTCCGTTTCTAAATCGCTGCAGTGTGCTAAAGTACTCGAAATAATACCAATCCCATAGTTATTCTTATGGTTTATTGGGCGAAGATTTCCTTAAAATTCTTACTACTTTACGTCACAGGGTTTTTAAAATCTTATAAGCACTTAGCCAGCACTTGATTAACAAGTACTTACAAATAACATTTAATACTCGTGGTAAATATGTATGACATATTCATGTTAATTCTACATTATTAGTCTTAAAGTTAACCGCGTTCTGTAGGTATACAAGTTATATATAAACGAGGAAATCTGTAATTGGCCTTCTTTAAGTTTAATACATATGTAATTTTATAATTGTTAACGCTGTAGATTTCCCTTATAAATAAAATAAAATAATAAGGTCTGTGATTCTAGAGCTATGGCGTAGAAAGGGGCTAATTACGATATAATCGAGGTTGAACTCTTAGCACGTATGCAACTAACGGCATTGCTCTATAAAAGTCGTTTATCTAATATACTAAAGAAGGTGAATGCAGAGAGGCTTTCAGCCCAGTAAGCCGTTACCCGACTGTGAAGGAAATAGGCGGAACGCTGCGATCGCTTTTGGCAGTGTGCCTGCACCCCTATTTTATTCCATTTCAATTTGATCCATATACCTAAAGGTTTTTAGAAGTAAGTTCGGCTGATAAGAACATAAGAACATAGATTAAAAAGTAAGCAATCAGTAACCGTATCACGGGGCAGTTGAGATCCCAGTAATTTTATTGCTCCCCAGTGCCTATTAGAATCGCATAGAATTATATTATAAACTGATAGCTCCTGTCAAATATAGGTCTATCAATTATTAAATTTTGCCATTTTGCTCAACCAAGAGCTTTATCGCAAGGTATAGACAAATTAATTAATACATTTACTTGTTTCAATATATTTTAATATTATGAAATATACAATCATCTGCCTGAATTGTAGCTTCATCTACTGTGTGATCGTTACATAGAGCTGCAGTTGCTTTAAATTTTGACAGCAACATTATCTTGGTTGAGGTGCTAAGTAGATAAGTTTTTACTTTGGTAATTAAACGACGCAATGAATATGGTTTTTTATTTACATTATGAAAATACTCAAAACTTATTCAGAAAAAATATTGTTTGATATCAAATATAGATGATGATAAATAACTATGAATTTTATACCTATTTCCTTTAATTAATAAGGTTTTGGTCCGATATACGAGTACCTATAGATCTCAAACTAAACCATTTTATGGGCTATCAACTATTCTAAATATATGTTAGGTTTACTATCATCGATTTACCACGTTTTAGTATTCGTTGATTTGGTATTTAAATGTGAGCCGATTTGTGTTGGAAATGTGTTCAATCTACGTAGAGAAAAGATAGAAAGTAGGCTGTACTTTTATGTATCTTAAGATTCTTAAAGGTTGTTTTGCGAATAACCCCTCATTGATAAGTGTGAGCGTCGGTGGCGTAGTGGCTAGGATGCCAGACTCCCATGCGGGAAGTTCGGGTTCGAAACCATGCAATGTCATGCACTTAACTTACCAATGAGTTTTCGGTTTTTGCGAAAGATTTAGGTAGGCACATATGCCGACTGCTCTAACGGTGAAGGAAACCTGCACATTGAGACAACCAGTGTGTGAAATGGGGAAACTAATTGTACTAAGTCTACAAAGTCACACCGAGATTGAATTTATAAAATTGACCAATTTAATTGTAAATTATTGTTTGTAAGTATTTCGAAAAACATAAATTGTCATTTGACAAGCAGGGTAATTTCTAGAAGGGCAATAAAGGGTTAAGAACCATAAAACTCTTTTATGTCTAACTAAGTATATGCTATAAGTATATTGATAACACAGAAATCGGACTAGTAAAACCATTTTCTCGTTGAGAAGTTGAATGTACAATTCGAGGAAGCGGATTTTGATAATTTTGATATTATGTAAATCACCATTTAGTTACCCACCTATCCTGATTTCACACCTAGTAGATAGATACTCGTATAGTCACAGTGTACTTCGATAGCATCGATAATATTGCGTAGGATTACGGTATTAATATAGAGGTAAATTAATTAGGTTCTAGTTAGGTACGCTGTGACGTATCAATTAATATTCGATGGGTAATTTTACTGGTTAAGAATAAAACTCGGTAATAATAGCTTCCCTCTCCCTACTTAGAATTGTTTCTCGTATAACCAGTCATACAAACTTCGCATTGTTGTTTATCAAAACAAGAATATCGTGTTACGATACCTAAATACGCAGAGATTTGAAATAAACAAAAACAAACATCAGCCAGCTCTACTGCAATATAAGTAAATGGAGATATGTATACATTATTCGCGTAGATCGCTGTGATTGGATACCGTACAAAGTATGGAATAAAACCAAGTGTGTGTGTCTTCGCGCTGTTTATAGAGATCCGCACTAATAAGCCAAAACTAAGAATAAGATTCACTTGAAAAATTTGCTTATTTTACTTACACACAACTTACTAACTAGTACAGATGTATCAAGTTTTAGTAGGTATTTATCTTTTAATTTGATCATATCATATTCTAGCCAATTTTCAAGTTCCTAGATAATACAGTACCGTTTACGGCATAGACTTGGTGACAAATGTGGTCTAATATTGAAAATATTGACGGGCGCTTACGTCGTTATTTCTTCATGAAAAAAATTATAAAATATGTTTTCGTACGATTTTTTGATAACTCTCTGTACCTGTATGGAATACCTTCTAAAAATTATTTTACAAATCCTGTAATGTTGATATTTGGATTTCGTCCAGGGAATACATAATTATGTAAGAAGTCTGTATCTATTTCCGTTTAAGAGGAACTGCGTGACAGACGGACGGACGACGGAGGCGATATCAATAGGGCTCCGTTTTTCCTCTTAACGGATATGGATCCCTAAAACTATTAATATTTACTGTTATACAGGTAAGTACATGTCGTGTCGTGTAATGTTGATCTAGGTAAAATTATAAAAATATTACCAACGGACCTAATAAACCCTTTAGGTTCATATAGACTGCTACTAGAACCTTTCCGACAGCAGCCCACTCAAAGAAGCAATTATATAAATATATGGTGTGATAATAAATTGATATGGTAGACCGGAAGCAAATGATCCCTACAGCACAGGGCAAGCTATTGTAGGTATCAAATGCAAACGTTTCTTCCAGCCTAAAACTCACTAGACACGGTTAACTTTTTAAATTGAATAAACTCTGTTCAGATTTTAGATTAAAATATTTTAGATAAATTTCATAAATGGAACTTAGTAATTTTTTTTGTTCTATTTGAAAAAATAAAATTTATTGTTATATATCTGTGACAAACTAGAAATCGAATTATGGCAAAAAAAATTAAAACGGTGTCCCGGTACTTCAAATAAATCCTATAAGGATGGGTAAACATTTTTTTATGGGAGCAGATGAGCAAATGAGTCACCTGATGATAAATGTTCACCGTCGCCAATAGACATCTCATGTGCTGGTAATTACGCTGGTTTTCTTACTTGGTTCAAATCGGAATACTTCAATAAAAATATTGCTGCTTTGCCACTTTACCTGGCCATGTAAAAGTGGCCAGGCCGGGTGGAAAGTCAAATCTGGCATTGCAACGCATTGCACGTGTCTGGAACCTACTCTAAATAATTATAGGTAGTTATTTTGGTTTTAATTTGTATTATAATTATTCATATATGCAACTTTTTAATGATTGGGGGTCGGGAGGGGGGGCTTAGCCACCTTGGGAAAGACACAATAATCTAATTACAAGTGACACGCTGTACATTAGCTTATTTTTATAGGACTTCCCTGGAAGTATTATATCCTTCTATTATAAAAATAATCATCAAAATCGGTTCTGTAATCAACCACCAACTTTTTATGAAGTCGGTTAAAAAAAGATGGAACTTACTTATTTACTTACTCGTATCTGCATGCTTATATACCTATTAATATCATACTCGTATAGGTACCTAGTAAAACAGCCTGTTTCCGCGGCTTGCGATTCATGCCGCAGGTCCTTATAGAAATGAAAACATCTGGAGTTTTGATTAATCTTTTTCCTCGTGAAGAAAACAAATATAAGTACTTACTCGTATATGCTACTTTACCGAGAGAAATAAACGTAACAACTCGTAGATATAATATAAATCGATGTAAGTTTATACGAAGGAAAATATCCTCCATGATTATAGAAAAAATACAAAACCGTGCACTGAAGCTTCGATAGTCTCTAAGAATATTGTAGGTACTCTAGAACGTATACAGACCCTCGTTAAGAGTGTTGTGCCTAACGTAGTGTAACGGCTGTATTTTTATTATAGCAGTAACATGTGATACCCTCAGCAGGGATAATTTTCAGGACAGTTCTCATATAAAAGATAGACCGTTATTTTTGTATCTGTAGGGATACTGTGTATGGACACAATGCACACACAGTGGACAAATGTATATGTATCTGTCGCCCATGTCACATCAGTAGTTTTAATGTCATAGAACAGCTGCGCCCGCGTCGGATTTAGTCGTTTCTCTAACTTCACTGTTCTGTGTGTGTAGTATACTTTGAAATAAAGTTATAAGTAATTAGTGGTAGTCGTAGTTATTAGTAATTAGTCGGTAGTAGGAGCTCGTAGCCTAGTTGCGAGCACGGTCCGAAAGTGATCGTGCAGGTTAAGCAACGTTGGCGCGGTCGGTACCAGGATGGGTGACCGCTTGTGACATATTTTGATCTGCGCTCCTCCGTGCCTCGGAGAGCACGTTAAGCAGTCGGTTCCGGTTGTTGTTGTTCGACAGCAGTCGTTAAGCCATGTAAGAGGCCTACGGGCGGCCTGAACAACTCTTAGAAATAGGTTGGCCACTAACCATACGCTAAGCAAGCAAGCAATCCCATGAAGACATCAATAGGTAGACAAGAGGTAGGTAGACACATGCGGTACTCCTGGGCCAGCTAAGAGGTAGGAAGTCACGTGCCTGCAAAAATCTAATTACTATAGGAGGAAAATGCAAATTGAAAATTGTATATGTGCCTTTATATGGGTTAAATTACGTACGAAATGAATTTTTATACCAAGAATTATTATTTTTCCACAGATATCAAAAGTATAACTTTTTAATTCATTGTTCTATGAAGGTTAACATCAAAATTAGCCATTTAGTTAATTGACTGGATATTAAGTCGTCAGTGTCTTTATTAGGGACGATTATAGTAATAAGTACAATTCAAATTAAAAAGTCTATTATCTCATTACTTATCTGCAATTAATATCACTTATTGTGAGACAATTAATTTTAGGGTTCCCTCTATGATTTATGACCCCCATATTATGGTTTCGGCGGGCTGATAATCTTCAAATTCTTCCAGTTTCATATTGTGAAATTGAAGTTCGCTTACTTTTTCTTGGTCATCATCAGATCCTCAAGGTTTCGGATGTCGGAAACGCATCATAAACCTGAATATTTGAGCTCAAATTCAAACCATCTAGCTATTACCGTTCCAAAGATCCCATCTGACATCAAAGATACTCCAAGATCTTGGAAACCACTGGTCCAATTTTTATCAGACCTAGCTAAGAACACTCTCGACAAAATAAAATTATCTTTTAATAAAAAAAACCGAGTCCAAATCGGACCATCCGTTGTTATTATGATGCCACAGACAAACAGACAAACAAACAAACAGACCGACAGACAAACGCGTCAAACTTGTAACACGCCCTCCCTCGATCGGTCGGGGGTTAATAAACGAAGACCTCTTCATAAATGATATAGCTATCTATAGTTTTAAAAATAATTTTATGCTAAGTTATTTAATACAAGTCGTACATTTTTAGCAGTCAGGAATGAAGAATTTGTAGAATATTTTTTTTGGAATAAATTCAGTAACAAAACGCAATTGATTCAGTCCTCTCAAGGACCTTTACTCTAACTGGACCACTCACTATCTGGCCCGTTTTACCTCTTTGGGTTATGTCAAATCAAAAACAACCTTGTGAACACTCACAAGTAAAAAGGAGATTCAATCTTATTCGCACACGCGAATAAGATTGAATCTCCTTTTTACGTTTAATGAATGGCTTATAATTTATTTGCACACGCATAACACGTTAATTACATTTCATTTAATGACAGTTGTTATCTATCTTGTCACGGTAGAAATCTATAGTCCGACCTCAGATAGACAAAGAATCCTGACTTCCAATAAACTGTCAAAAACACTGGCTTTCAAAATGTACAGAAATTCGGCATCCTTCTTTTGAAATAAGTACGCCAGCCATAAATTGTGAAATAATTTACCTACTGAACCCTACACAACACGTATTTTCTTCACACATGACCACAAGCAAACCATAAAACCTTTCAACATAGCTAAAAAAACGTCAATCGTTTCCCAATTCTCTCAAGATGGCGTCAAATAATCAGGTGGACTTATTTCGATTGATATCTCTGAACATCGGAATTTTGAAGCTTTTCGGGGTGTGGTTCTACATACCGTACCCGATTAAGTCCATCAGATTCTGGCTGAGTGTACTCAGTAGGATTATTATGGGATTCCTAGTGTTTTTCGTGCCCACGATTGGGCAGTTAAATTATGCGCTCAAGTTGGTAAAGTCAGGAAATGCAGAGGTTCAGGAAGTGGTTGGCATGTAAGTATCTTTGATTTTTATATGTAGTAAGTAATTAGTTAATTACAGATTACTAACTGTCGGATGCTCATAGAGCCGGTGCTAAGGTCGAAAGTCGTGATTTTGGAGAGCGTGAAACGCCTATCATCCCGCTGGTATACCTAGTAGTCCTCAGTTCGTCCCAATACTAAATCTAATTCTAAATAAAAACAGTTATATACGCCTATAATACGGTTGCTAGACAACGATTTATAACATGCTCGCCTTTCTTGACTGTCATACAAAATTATGATTACCAGTTACTATATGTTAAAATTATTCAAAACACGGTACTCTCGGATTTTTGAGGATCAGAAAGTAAGTGCATCTTATTAACGGTAAGTCGGGAGTGTAATTAAATTATTAGTTTAGAATTATTGTTCTGATAACTGAACATTAATAGCCGCATTCCTCACGGATGATGAGGGTTCCGATCATTCTTTGGAATTAATCACATAGAACGACTTTCTTGGCAAAAATGGGATTGTTTACTATTGCCATTCCCATAAGTACCCATATGATATCGAAACAAAAAGCTAAATAGAATCGAGCTTAAATTTTTTCTCACTTTTCCCCGCCACTGATTTATTATATTACGAATCTTTAGATGATAACGTTTTTGTCGACAAACTTGTTTCGAAGCTTTTGAAGAATCCTGTTTTCAATAACTTCTGAGGTAACACCATAAATCCCGCCGATGTTTGTTTTAGTCTAATGAAAAAGTTACCACAGAGCGTCGGAAAATTTCCCATTTCCCATAAATATTAATATTAAAAGAACATTGTAGCTGTAAGTATTCAGTGAACATCAGGACCACAGAATATCTATAATAGATCTGTTCAGAACTGGAATCTAAGAATGTTTTTGAGGTGATAGACCCGGATGTGTAGGTATGTCAACCTTAAATACATTTGGAGATTGCAGTTACGAACAGATCTATTGAAGATATTCTATGATTCTAATGTTTATTGAATTGTTCATTTAGGTCACCAACCACCTACACATCAGGGTATATCGCCTTAAAACATTTTTTGGGATATTGCCTGTCATGTTACAAACATTGTATGTAGTGGAACAAAAATGGAAATACATTATTTATTTATTATTTATTAAAAGGAGACCTTTTATCATGAAGGTACGAACGCCTGCGACCGCCCCCTGGGGAGGGAGAAATTTTTTATTTCATCCATACATTGTGCCAATATTTCTGCCGCTTAGTTGTCATACTTGGAAGAAAACAAATTGCTTGCTGTTTTCCGGTTTAAAAAGTAAAAGAGGCAGCTTAATTACTGAAGCATTTCACCTAATCTGCCGTTGATAACCCCGAGATCCTAAAAACCCCCGAAAACCTAAATAAAATACGGATTCTCACTGATGAATGTTGAAAGTATTCTGATTAGTATCGGCTGAGACACGAGGGTACATAGAAGAGGACTTCAGACTCTTAACAGAGAGAATCCGTATTTTATATAGGTTTACATAAAAGTTCGACGTGTATGAAAAAGACCATAACAATTAAGTGACTGTTTTTCTTCGAACATTTTTCAAAATTAATGTTTACTCGACATTGTTTCATACATGTTTAGATACAGATCTTTTCCAAGCTCCCTACTCTGGTCTAAATCCCAACCAATCCAGCTCTGTCTAAATTTTGTTTTCTTTCGATGTTGAAGTAAATTCCAAGTACTTACTCGTATAAAAATAAAAGTTAGGTTGGTTATTTTTTTAGTTTCAGTTTTAGATTTTTTTATTCTATTAGGAGAACAGACGATAAATAATAAAAGTGCCACCTAATGGTAAAATTTTTTCGATACGCTGGTAACATTGAGTACTTAGATGGAGTGCCGCATGTGCCTGTAATTATGTTGTCTCTCTTACCCTTAAAACCGAACCGAAACATAGCAATGCAAACAATGCTGCTTTGTGGCTAATATCCATAAACTACGTTCCAGTCTGAACCTAGCGATAACAGAGGTGATGGCGTCATTGAAACTGCTGGACTTGCGCCTGCGACGCAAGCACTTGTCCCGTCTGATAGACCGACTAATCAGTGAGCAGCCTACTTATTACACCAACCCTGTCCATACTGAAATACAGGAGAGAGCAATCACAGTGGCGAGGAGACTGTTTGTCGTGTTCTTAAGCAGTAGCTTGATCGATGTTACATGTAAGTAATAATGTGGCGTCATTATTGAGTAAGAAATAAGGTCAGATGTTCAGCAGGTCCCGGAAAGGATAGTCGCGTGTTTGAATCCCGTTCGCTGCATTTATTATACTTTTCTAAAATCGTCAATAATAGCAGTTGAGCTTAGGCGAACAAGCAGACTGTGTTCACCATTTTATAAGTGTCCGATAATTCATCTGGTCCTTTCGCACAGAACCACGCCCGTCACCATATTATGATAGCATATAAGTACTTATAGCACATTTTTACAACGCTATTTGTTAAGCAACCACCGTTTCAGAAGGTGTTAGGCTCGGACTACATGAGCCGGTTCCAGCGCCGGTTCTGTTTGCTGCACCCAATCACGAGGTGCTGACTTCAAGTGGGGGGAGGGCGGAACGTTTGTGATTGGCTGCAGCGAACCGTACTGGCGCTGAAACTGGACGCGTATAGTCCAGCACTTAGAAGAAAAAATCAAACCGAAGCACATCGTTTGAATGAAATATCTTATTACAATAACTAGTTACAATAATTTACAATTTTATTCCTGGCAGTGCTGTATCAAATTATTATGTATAATTCTTTATTAAGAGGCATAAAAACACAATGTACAAACATTACATTACAAAAATAAAATAATTATAAGATAAAAATTATAAATAAATAAACAATAAGTAACTGTACGTTTTTTTACCTTTTTAACGTGGCAAACTTGTTCTAAAAATTAGCTTTACATTATTGTTTAGGTAGATATCTAAAGTTCCCGTACTATAAGGTAACCTATTTTCGATTGGCTTCATTTATTTCTTTCGATATAAACTCTTTTAATCATATTATATTATTAATTGTCTATCTGATATCTGTTTTCCAGTTCACTCCGTCATAGCACCGGCTGCTTATCACTTTCAGATACTGCCTTTAAATATGGATGTAATATTCTTTGATATAAACGAAAAATCAATTTATGTTTACGTATGCTTGTATCAAGTAAGTATCGTGTATAATAAAGGCCTTTATCTTTGGAAAAAGGATTTGGAAATTCGATTAATTCCTACTTACATTCATAGTTATATAAAGTTAATAACAAATGTAACAATTATTCATGATGTAATCAAAACAAGCAAAAATTTCAATTTAACGCTCGTGTAATACGTATCATATTATGTTGACGCAACCGCAGTGCTCTAATATGTTCCTAATGGTTGAAAATTAATAAATATACAATTAATATACAAATTGAACATTGACATTGACATACCTTTTACTTGCATGATTTTTTGACAATGGTTTGTAGTTTTACCTTCTGTTTTTTAATAAGTAATTTGTATTATTTCAGATCATTTACAAAGTTATAGCCGTGGTCGTGTATATAGGTGTGCAAACGTTTCTGTGGGCGACAATGTTACACGCAAGTAAAACATTTAATATTTTTCTGAACTTTTGACTCTTAAGGGTCTAACGCACATACGCTGCGCTGCGCGACGCGGCACGGCTACTACTCGTAATTTTCAATTTCGATGTCACTCGACGGGTGTGGCTTCGCCCCTAAGCAGTTCCCTGACGACGCGGCGCGGCGGGACACAATATTCTTTATATGAATTTGTATGGAGCAAGACGCACTTAAGCGACGCGGCAGACAACTGCGCGGCCCGATCGGCCGTGTGGGTAACTCTCGGGTGTGGGGATTGCGCCGCGGCGCGTGAGTTGCTGGGGAAGCTACCGCCGCCATTTTGACTAGGAAACAGACGTGTTTGCAATTGCCCATGCAGTCACGCGCCGCGCCACGTCAGTGCGATCAGAACTAGCTGCACCGCATCGCGTAGCGCAGCGCAAGTGCGTTTGGACCTTAAATCAGTCTTCTTCTTCTTCTTATGTGGTTAGTAGCCAACCTATTGTCACAGTTGTTCAGACTGCCGTAGGCTTCTGACATTGCCTAACGATTCCTGTCTGACAACAGCAGCCAAGACCGACAGTTTAACGTGCTCTCCGCGGCACGGAAGGTCTCATATGAAAATGTGTCACAAACGGTCACCCATCCTGGTTCTCACCGCGCTCAACATTGCATATACTGCACATTCTAATAATGCACGCAACTGGGCTAGATGGAGATCCTAGAGTACGTGATGGTAGCACAGATTGTATTCTTGTATCACGCACAATTACCGACAGCATTTGCATTGAACTCTTTCTATTCTGTTTAATTTTTTCTATTCCATTCCATTCTATTTAATTTATTTATTTCAAAGCTGTTGAACGAATGAGTGATGAACGAATGACGAAACTGGTAACTATATGAAGCAAACGTTAGTGGAAGGAAAAGCCGGAGCGTCCTAGACTGATTGACAGTGTGCTCTTAGATTCTAATATTCAGAACAGACGACCCAACGGCGAGCATGCGTGAAACTGAATTACTGTAGAGGAAGCAAGAGAGAGACAGAGATTCGTGGCCTTCCGTTCTCTCTGCCTACCCCGCAAGGGACATAGCGTGAAGTTATGGATGTATGTTCAACGACTTTCGTTAATAATATACTTTCAATCCATTTTTAAATTTCAGTAGGTCAATTGGATATTCTAACTTACAACTTTGAACACATGGAAGAAATTACAAAGAGGATTATGATAGAGAAAAACTGTAACGAAGATGAGGCTTTTAGTGAAGTTTTCAAAACATGTATCGTCCATTATCAAGATATTACACGGTACATGAAAAATAAGTCTATTCTAATAGTATAGGGTAAATGTTCACCTAAAGCTGTGATATAAAGGTCGGCGGTGTACTAAGTAAAAATCCGCCAATAAGATCGCTTCATTTTATATATGACGTGATAATGAAGTGTCTCTATTGGCTATTTTTTTTTTAGTTTAGGTGATATTCACCTATGTTCTACTTTCACTGTTTATAACAGCTAAAAAAGGACGGCGACCCAGGGCCCAGTTATTATAAAATAAACGAAGACCCTTCATAAATGACATAGGTATAGTTTTAAATATAATTTTATTCTATGTTATTTAATACAAATCGTACATTTTTAGCAGTCGGGAACGAAGAAATTGTCTAATATGTTTTTTGGAATAAATGCAATAACAAAACGCAATTGATTTAGTCCTCTCAAAGACCGTTACTCTAACTGGACCACTCACTCACTATCTGGCCCGTTTTTCGCCTTTGGGTTTTGTCAAAGCAAAATAACCTTTTGTGTGTGGTAATATAATTTAATCTCGTTTTTACTTTTAATGACATGAATCTACCTAGTCAGGGTAGAAATCTATGGTCCGACCTCAGAGACAGAAAGAATCCTGGCTGCCAATAATCCGTCAAAAACACTGGGCCTCAAAATGTATGGAATTTCGCCATCCTTCTTTAGTAGGACTTAGTCGTATTTAAACTGGTATTAGTGGTAAATTGCAAGCACATCTTTATTCAAGTGTCAATCGAGGTTTCAACTTGGATATGGAACTTATTTCTTTGATATTCTATACCTAATTTCCCCAATAGATATGGACAATACTTTCCGTGTGTTCCATCTTAGGCCTCATTGTACTGTAACCAGGTGAGATTGAGGTCAAACGTAGGTTTTGACTAAACCTACGTTTGACAATCGTTACTACAATCTCACGCATGTGTTCAAAGATCATGATCATTATTTATTATAAGTACTTACTTATTTGTAAATTACTAATACTGATTTTTGTCTAGGTTTGTCAACTTAATTCAGACAGCATTTAGCGGTCAAATGACGATAACTTTAACGATAATGTCGTTCATCCTTTGTACTACAGCAGTGCAAGTACTATCAGTAAGTTATTATTTTTTATCCCACTTTATTTAATCCCTTGGGAGAGAGAGAGAGAAGTACTTACGATCTGATCGATCGATCGATCTTTATCTATGATTCGAATTTTTCGCATCTGTAAACAACTAGACCGACTAATCATAAATCTAAAAAGTATCTCCTAAAGAACGTATCAATCTAGTTCTACATTAAGTAAGATTAATTAAGTGTTTTCCATTTGCTTTCACATAATCCGTTCCTTTTTCATTTGTATTGCAGATCGACTTAAAGAATATTGCTATCGTAATTTCAGTTTTATTGTATCTCTGTATTTTCGTTTTATTTCTCTTTATCGACTGTTACTTTGGAAACACTGTCACGAACAAGGTGAGTCTGAAAAGTTTACAGAATTTTATTTCGCACAAACTCATTATATTTTTAACGCCTGTGTAAATAATTTATCTATAAAATATTATCGCTTATAAAGTAACGATCCCTTTTCGAGCTTTGAATTGATTTCATAAGTTACTTTTTTGGGCGATGCGATGTAATACTTTGTCATTTTTATTTGCACCGAATTAGTACCTCTAATAATATTTTTATTCGTATTCTTACAGAGTTTACACGTGGCGACGGTGGCCTACGAATGTTCTTGGCTGAACCTGTCAAAGAAACAAAAGAAGAATTTGGTCATATTCATAGCCTGTACCCAGCGACCGCTTATGATAACCGCCTTCAGATTTGCGCCCATCTCTTTGGGAACATTTGCGATGGTATGTAATGTAAACTAGTTTCCTACATTAGGGTTTAGTAAGACCCACAACTCCTAAATCTTCCCCTATTCAGATACTTAGTTTGACGTTTCTAAGACCTTCTTCGCTTTAGATTAAGTTAATTGTCTATAAGTACGTCATTCACCGAATTCTCCTCCCACTCTCGAAACCTCAAACCCTGCCCCGGGAACAATTTCTGGATATGACCAATACCAGAAACAAAAACACACTTGCAGTCCCACATTTAAGACTTGGTCGACGCCACGCTCCAATATTGTAGGTACTGTTGCCAAGCGGGCAGTAAGTAATAATTAGGTCTGATAGTTCTTGATCGATTGATGTAACTCAGAAACTGCCAATATAACTTGAGAAACATTCGCCGCCCTGCGGGTAATATCCGTGAAATACAGCATAGAAGGGAAACAAGGGTATGTAAGATTACCCACGCGAAAAAAATATTCGAGTATGCGAAAGTAATAAAGTTACGTTTATTCTATTCATACTCGTAATTAGGTAACTTTCGAACTTTGCTGCCAAGCCAAACTGAGGTAGTAAAAACAGTAAGTAAAAGATGGAATGACTTTGAGCAGAGTCAGTCTGGGGTGGCAACATATTTTTGCATATTTCTGCTGCAATTTTTGCATTGCTGTGTTTCGGTTTCAAGGGTAAGAGAGCCAGCGTAATATGAGGCACTCCATTTATTTTCTCAAGATGAGCAGCGCATCATCGAAAATCTCTAACAATATTATAGTGAGGTGAGATGTCTAGGCGACGGTGACCACTTACCATAAGATGGCCGTCTGCTCTCCTTATTACAATTTAAATAAGTACAGTAGCTACAGTAATAGTTCTATAGACGCCTCACTATATAATAATACTCAAGTTTTATTACGATAATATTTTATAGATTTATTGTAACTGAATTGACATTAATAAACATAAGAATAACTAATTTTCCTATCCACACTGTCACTGTCTTCTTTTTAATATAGTCTTTGTGCTGGACCTCTATGGAGGCCTGCTATAGTTCAAGCTTTATCTTATCTTATCTTGTGATACCCCGATCCTTTGAGCCTACCCCATTTTACACACTGGTCATCTCAGTGTGCAGGTTTCCTCACAATGTTTTCCTTCACCGTTAGAGCAGTCGGTAAATGTACGTAAGTCTTCGAAAAATACGAAAAACTCATTGGTACATGGTACTGCACGGTTTCGAACCCGAACCTCCCGCATGGGAATCCGGTGCCCTAGCCACTGTGCCACCGACGCTCTTCAAAAAGCTTTACTTGTCTGATGGCTATTCTCTTCCTTTCAGTGACTTTTATATCATATTATATCCCACTATCATGGGCAATGGTCTCCCCAGAGGCAATAGAAACTTTTATCTGCCAAGTCCTTACATGTTGTTTTTAGATAGGTAAAACAAAGACCCCTGGTGATTAAATCTAAAATCAACGACTTGGGCCTCAAGGCCCGTGACGCACTAAGTATTTAATCTGTTACCGCTACGGGTTAATCTGACTCTCTACATAGGATATTCTCAGATATTAACTTTATCCACCCGTGTGGCAAGATTGATACGATCGTTAGAGAGGTAGGATTACCTGCCCTAAACGAAACAAAAGTTCGTTGAAATTAATGCAGGTTAATCTATTAGCTTGTTTATATGGTTCATTTAAATATACGGTGGTGGAACTATTAGCGCCACTGTTATTATAATACCTATAACACGAAGGAAATAATGCGCTCCCGCTACTAGGAGAGACTATTTTTTCTTTTATCCAAAACCTATAGTCTTCAGATTCAATAGTGTTATTTTGCGCATTATCTTTGGATATAAATATTTTGAATTTTATGTTGTAATAAGGTCCTGAGAGGGTGCCGGCGGTTTACTTAGACGGTTCAGTGGTTCGGGTCGCGCAACAGTTTAAATATCTGGGGCTTATACTCACTGATGACCTCAAGGACGACAGTGACATAGAAAGAGAGAGAAGGGCCCTGTCTGTCAGATGCAACATGCTCGCGCGCAAATTTGGCAAGTGTAGCGACGAGGTCAAGATAACTTTATTTAAAGCGTTTTGCCAGTGTCTCTATACTTGCCAACTTTGGGTTAAATGCCTACGGAAATCGCATAGCACCATAAGGGTGCAATACAATGATGCGTTTCGCACCCTTATGCGGTTGCCGCGATTCTGTAGTGCATCGGGCATGTTCGCTGACGCACGGGTGCCCGATTTCTTTGCGGTTGTCAGGACTCGCATCGCTTCTTTTTGGAAGCGGTTGCGACAATCTGACAACAGCATACTGAAGGCTGTGTGTGAGGACCTACGCAGTCCCATATTCAAACATTGGTTGGCTGTCCACCGGGACGAGAACCGTAAATGAATAAGTTGTAGCCAAATATTATTATTATTTTTTGGTCTCGTTTGTGTATTTGTTTTAGTATTAATTATTTTTTTGTATATTGTATTGTTCTTTTGTTATATGGGTTTTTTATGCCTGAATTAAAGATTTATTATTATTATTATTATTATGTTGTAATAAACCAAATATAAATATATTAAAATACCACTATTTTGGGCAAAAGGTCTTTAGAGAAACGAATCCAAATAGGATGGATCTGCTTTAGCTGTTATGGAGTATCGTTGACCATATTCCAATTCCATCTTTAAACCCTGGCTAACTTATCTTATGGAACTGAAAGACTAGCCCAAATACTATACTGCAGCAGTTTACTGTTCAGTTGTTCCTATGGGTACTGCAACTCCTGATTCCATCATCAGATCATGGACACTAAAATATTGTTATGTTACCGGGCAAAGTGCGTGTGCAGTCAACCAATGTTTCTGAAAGTGGGTGAAAATGTAATTACGATATTTTATTTTTTATTTTTTATGTATTCTTTTACACTTTTGTGTACAGGTGAGCTTAATGCCTTGCGGCATTCTCTGCCATCTGACCTTTGGGCATGCAGATATGTTATGGCGGTGCAGTGGCAATAAAAATGACAAAGAAACTTACTTAATAATATGTGAAATTTATATATTAAAATAACACTATATTAAAATAACAATATTCTTACATACTATGTAAGTACTAATATAATATACAACATACTACTAATATACAATGCTAATACAAATATACAATATAATTTACTTATATACATAAATACAATATAATTAAATACATACGAAAAATAATAAAATATTATGCACAAATATATTGATATCTAAAATATAAAGTTTTAGGGATTATGAGGATCTGAAAAGGTGGCTACGAACTTGATTTTTAAACACAAAGCGGTTCGGGGCTTTCCTTATATCTACTGGGAGATTGTTCCAAAGGCGGGCTGCGTGAACAGTGAACGAGTACGAGTAGAAATCAGTATGATGAGAGGGGAGGCCAAGGCGAAGATTGTGGGAAGAACGAAGAGATCTGTCACGAATTGAACAGATTTGACCCAGGCAAATAAATAAAGTTAATAAAAATATGGTAAAAATTACTTCAGTATTATAAAGTGTT
Source organism: Hofmannophila pseudospretella (assembly GCA_947369225.1). Taxonomy (NCBI): domain Eukaryota; kingdom Metazoa; phylum Arthropoda; class Insecta; order Lepidoptera; family Oecophoridae; genus Hofmannophila; species Hofmannophila pseudospretella. The sequence continues at coordinate 6,349,573 of OX376325.1, forward strand.
TCAATACAGCACAGCGCAGACTTTCCGTAATATTTCCTGACCATGTTTATCACTAATGTACTGCGATTTGCAAACTATACTTAATGAATATTTTAAGTATCAGTGCTTCTACTTACACAGTAGTTTTAAGATATCTCGGCTTCTTAGAAACTCCACTTCAATAGCAATAAGAATTAAAAGCTTAACTTTATTCAGTTAAGTAACTCCTTAAGCAAAATTTTATAAGAATTTAACAAGAGTTTTACATCACTTTTCAAACCCAGTTGGTAGGTAATAGAAGAAGTTCCAAGGTCTAGATAATTAAATACAAGTTCATATAATATTAAGGCGTACGGTAGAGTAGAGAGCACAGATTATGTGAGTCAAGTTACGTAGGTATTTACAACAATGAGATCTTGAGATTAATTACAAAATACGATACGATGATGGCTGTTGCCTGCTACAATGACAGTTGAGAAACGTAAACAGAGGCATTTTACCTTATTTTTTTACAAATATCTACTCATACTATTTATTGTTTTTCATGTGTTCCAATTGGTTTTAAAAATATATTATATGTTCATACATGAAACCCTGAGTAGGGCAATGGGTATATGCTTCATCTGCATTCAGAATTGTATCTTATCAGTAAGATTGAAATAAAACGGGAGTCTAATCAGTTATGTTATGGTCGTAAGAAAAAAAACCACTATATGTACTATTTTGTTTGGTATTCAAAACTATTCCCGCAAACAGGTAGTGACCCAGTGGATCCCACCAAAGTGGATGCAACTTGGCGGTTGGCACCCCTGGGAAATGACTCCGGTCTGTAGTTCAATCTTTGCCAATCTAGCCCGTCTGTAGCTAGCTCCTAAATGGAAAGGCACCACTAAACTGGATTAGCTTAGTTTAGACCTTAGTTACACTAGGAATAAATACTAGGTTAATAATAAAGTTGTAATACACAGATGGGTAGAGAGAGGGTTTACTGGATTTAACACTATTTCTGTAAGCTACGACTTAATTAGCCTGTATCAATATGCAATGTATATATATTACAAAAAATCGAATGACTCCTGAGTAGTACATTAATTAGTAAGCACTTTCAGTTGTTGTGAAATAGAACTTCGCATACACACACAAACCGTTTTTTTTATTTTAAATTTATTGCTTGAACGACTGCGACGACATTATGCAGGCCCATCAATATATTTTTCAGTTTGATTTTTGGTCAGTTTTTGCCGACTAATGCAGGTTTTTTCACTGTTTACCTACTACCAGTAAAAGCTACTAAATACACGTAATCAATTAATCAATCATTTATTCGTGAACATAGGTAATAATAAGTAAGTATATAGTTTAAATGAGATGATGGTTTTTTACAGTTTTTATGTTGTAATAGTCCAAAAATATCTGAATTTTATTATAATTAGGTGGGGCTTGGAACTGAAACAAAATTTCAGATTTTGTCCCACGACTATGCCATCATCGTGTAAGAAAGACAATTTGACTACTTACTCAGTCAGCTGGCTCCGCGTCTCTAAGGCGATCTTGGCTTCCGTAACCAAGAGACGACACTGCTCCCTATCTCTAGCCACCACCCCCAGTTGTTTTCAAATAGGTACCTCCTCTTACGAGTATCATTAGTATTTTTTATTAATTTTATTACAGTAATGTCAGGATCTTACACTCAAATACAATTTTAGCTAAAACCGAACAAGGTAAGTAATCGTATACCTAGTTGAAAACAACTACATTACAACATTGTTAAACTAGGATAACGTCATGTCAGGTTCAGTTCTCTCTCGGATGTTTATGTCGTATCCTACAGTTACGAGTAGAAGCAAAGTCTTCTCTAATATTGTTATACCTGACTAATTTATTTGACAAAGGTAGAATATACTGTAAAGTTAGAATACACTGTCATATTTCATGAAATACTACTTTCTCATAAATCCGATATTATACTGTTTTCTTTGAAAAATATTTAGATCCACGGGTCTCAGAGGACGCACTTGGTAAATTATTGCCATTATTTTAACGAGCAAAGCTTGTACGAGTACTTACCTATATTATTTTTGTTAGTAGGTATTTTATAATCAGGATGTTTTTATATAAGTACTATTTTATAATAGTACTTATACAAAAACATCATCATCATCATGATGAGGAGCTCGTAGCCTAGTTGAGAGCACGGTCCGAAAGTGATCGTCCAGGTTAAGCGACGTTGGCGCGGTCGGTACCTGGATGGGTGACCGCTAGTGGCATATTTCATCTGAGCTCCTTCACGCCTCGGAAAGCACGTTAAGCAGTCGGTCCCGGTTGTTGTCGTTCGACAGCAGTCGTTAAGCCATGTCAGAGGCCTACGGGCGGCCTGAATAACTCTGACAAATAGGTTGGCCACTAACCATACGATAAGCAAGCAAGCATCATCATCATTAGGTATTATTACCTAATGACTACGAGTACATGTACTGTACCTAATAGGCATGTAAATTATGAAGGCCTGAAACATGATAGGGCAGCCTTTTTAATATTCCGCTCGTAATGGAAAAAAATATTATGTTCTGAAATATTAAGGTCGGAGATATCTACGTCAATAGAAACCTATTCGTATGTACGAGTACATTTTATTTAAGTATTCTGTGCCTAGGTATGTATATAAGTATTCTGTGCCTAGGTATGTATATAAGTCTATACGTCTGCCTTTCTAAGAAAGTTTTCTTTTCAGGTCATGAACTGGACTTACAAAGGCTTTGCTGTGATGAACCAAATGAAGAAGTAAATGAAGCTTTGAGTAAGCTTTCTGTGTGATTAATTAGTTTTAGACGCTTTACTAGCTCATAAATCACATACGAGCTTGTTAAAGAAAAATGGAAAAACTTGGTCATTATTTGAGATTATTTTCGATATTGTTTTAATGCTATTAGTACAGTAAAAGAAAATTATTATATAAGTACCTACTTACTTATTTTACTTTTTATAGCTTTTAATTTAAATGCGCGAAGAAAGCACCAACAATTAGATCGATGGTTGTAGTCGTGAAGGAAAGAACGCGTGCCCGCTCCTAGGGGAGAGACTATTTTATCTTTCAATCCAAGATTGTAGCTAGTTCAAATGAGATTTGTTAGTTCAAAGCATGAGTCGGGCTTTCGATGTTTGATTCAAGTAATATAGCTTCTTAATATTAAAGTTATTTGCTACTTACGAGTACATATAATATAACTATAGGTATACTTTCATAGTTATATCTTTGAATCGGTAATGAAGATAAATTCTTAGAATCCTATATTTCTCTACAAGTTACGTGTGCGTGTAGGTACCCAACAAACCCACCCATCAAGACCTTTACATACGACTGTTAACTGAGTGAGCGATTTCTTATTCCATCTTTCCTGTAGGAAAAAGTGTATTTACCTACTTGTAATTATAGCAAGCAACAAACTAGGGTTTTTCGGTTTCATTCGACGACTTACGTACATTTGCCGGCTGCTTTAAGTGTGAAGGAATCAACCTGCATGTCTGAGGAAAAAGTTTCCGATGGCGTGTGAAATCCACCATGCATCTCTGGGCCCGCTCGGTGGATCATGGCCCATATCCCCCTTGTGCACGGGGAGTTATGTGCCCCAACAGTAGCGACGTTAATAGGCTGATGAGATGAGATATGAACAAATTAAGCTTGAGAATCATTATTCCATAAACTACCATGGTACAGATATTACTGAAATGAGATAAACAGAAGGCCGACCATTCGACTAATCTAATAATCGACGTCCAAATTACGGATAAGCCATGGATCCATCAGTGACAAATGTTTGCTGCAATCAGGCGCGGCTGTGGCGGCTGGTTGCAATTCATCAATCGTATATATCCGCATAATACTCGTAACGTAGGTAGTTGAGATAGACTTACTAGTGACGGGCAAATCAGAGCACTTAGGTCCTTACGGACGTGGTTTAAAACAGAATATCGTCACAGTTATCAAGATAACACTGTTGTAATAGAGGATCTGGCCCTGGAAAGGCTGGTTGCGGATCCGAATCACGCTCGCGGCAAATTTTTGAATGACATACAAGTCAATAGGAAATTTAAATAAGATTTTTTTTTCTAATAATAATGAATTAAGCTTGAATGTATGATACTTGAATGTTATTTATTGATAGATATAACCTCTTCTTACCTTAACCTACGCGACGGCCACTGACCAGTGAAGTGGACACTGCACAGTATATATTATTATACTCTATGTGGTGACAAAAATCTTTATACACTAGTTTTTTACAAAATTGAACACTTTTGAAAAAATGTAATCCTTCACCACATATTAATTAACATTTCACATTAAAATATAACCTCCACACTAGGCGTTGCCTGTGTCGTGGAGATTCAATTTGTATTGTTTGTCTGAAATAAATTTTACTCCTGCCCATCACTAAACCGCTTCACGCAGTCGGCTCGTGCATTATCGTCGTATGAATGCGGGTGCGATAGCGGATTTATGAGAGAGCCGTTTCGTTTCCCGACCAGCCGACAACAAAATTCATAGACTATTCTATCCATGAAGGAACGAACGCTAATGTTCAATGTATGATCAATCATTCAATCAATCATTTATTCGTGAACATAGGTAGTAAGTATACAGTTTAAATGAGTTGGTATCACTATGCTCCGTCGTTTGACATACAAATATTTTCAATAATTTGTTACTATAAATTATTTAAATTAAATTAAAGAGTTGACTAGTAGATAATTAATTCACTAAACACTGATTATGGACATACTCATAGATTGGACATAAGGTTAATAAAAAAGGGACAATCACTGATTAAATATCTTTGTCACTTAAAAATAATTTACAGAATAATATGTTTTGTCAACTAACAGTTTGTTCAGCTCGCGCTTAAATGAGTTTAACCAGTTAGACTCTCGTATGGATTTCGGTACCTTATTATATAACTTCGGTGCCATAACAAATACACTCTTTTGTAAGAAACTAGTCCTAACTTCGTTAAACAAGAGAGCTGATCACATCGACGTTGACTTTTAATAAATTCAAATAAGTGTATATTATTTTTTACGAAAACTAGTCTCATAAATGTAGAGCGACGGCATTGTCAATATTTTTGAAATATGATATTTCGGTCTCCCCGACAGAGCGCTAAGAATGCTATCAAGATGCTTCCTGACCCCCATACTTCACGTCACCTACCCACTCGACTTTGTGACCTAGGTTTCTATACAAAATAACATTCATTACATATCCATTAGGGGGAGACTTTATTTTTTTCATCCATGATTCTATCAATTCCAGTTTATCATTTTTGGATTTTCTTCTACGTCTATACTGTACATGTAAAAATAAGTATGTAATGGTTGGTAATAGTAAGAATGTTAATGTTTATTTCTTTCACCCATTTCATGAACTAAATAAGGATTTTGTTTAGGGATACCAGCTATGAGTTGATATATTTCCTTTATCACAATAATGTTAATAGATTACATAATGGATTCTCACAAAATGCACTTACAGCAAAAGCTAAGCTAGCTTCTAGGTATATAAATTGTACAATAGACTAGGTACTACATATATATTTTTATATAAAGCTCGTATAGTCGACCACAAGGTATAGTATACCATCTGTCAAAAATCTTCGACTAAATCTCAACCTTATGCTTGCGCAATATGATACATTTCAGATTCTCAAATTTTGACGGTTTGGGTAGGTTGACCTGCGATTGACTGTACCTACAGATATTGAATAATTAATAAATGCTACCTATTTCGTGGAAAGTAGAAAACCTTAAAAGTTTTTAAAATTTTATAGGTACGATTTGAAAGGGAAATCTTCTGAGAATTTAAACATCAAAATACATTAAAATGCTCTTGGTATTATTAATACATAATTAATAACGTGATTCTGCCTCCATAGACGATGAATTAGTATCTACGAGTATATTTATAAATGATTAGAATAATGTCTGACAACAAAAATAATAGCCTTGAATGTATCTTTTCAGACATCTCTAGCCCAGCTCCATTACTTCTGTACTATTCGTATTTGCTAGTAGTTCCAGCTGCCCAGCTTCAGTGTGTACTTTTTGTATTTTATCCTTCAATATTTTATTGTATTTATATAAGTAGTTTATTATTTTTATATATAGGTTTTTATAGACACTATGTCTGCCCTTATAACGCAACTTTCAATTTCGTGGGTAGGAAATCCAGAAAAATAATAAATAAATAGCATAAATAGTAATAATAGCATAATAGCATAAGTAGTAGTAGTAGTAAATAAATATAAATACTTAGTACAATGCTAAACTTATTTCTTTTAGTGACAAACTAACCAATTGTACTATTTTTAAAAATATTTTAATCATTTATAAATTGTAATAATTTATATTATTTTTATTAATATTAGCGTACAATAAAGTGTAAATAAATAAATAAAAAATAAGATAAGACACTATCGGACATAACAACTCATAAAGTGAGTAAGTACCAGGAAATGGTATGGGAAAGGAGGTAAGGAGAGAACCTCAAAAAACTTTTTTTCTTTGTATCCTACGAAATTCGTCATTTAATTAGGTAAGTACGTGTCGCGTAAAAGCCAACAGGGCAACAAAGTTATAATTTCACTAATTAAATGTTGGAAATTCTCGGAAAGCCCCAGGAAATGTATTTTGGGAGGGAGGGAGGGAGGGATACTCTGCTGACATATTCGTTGGATTTTGCTTTGTTAAATCATGATCTACTGGGTACTTACTTAATTCACACATATAGAATTACCCATTACGAGATATACCTACTCACCTGCCGACTTAAGAAAATAAAAAAAAATTTAAAGAAAATAAGATTTCAAAACGTATATCGAGCCTATTGAGTGGGTATTTTACTATCAGAGTTTCCTGTTGTGCCTATGCTGGCAGCCTTATTGTACTCATATTAAATAGGCATCAATTTCACAATATGAAACTGGAAGAATTGTAAGATTATCAGCCCGCCGAAACTATAATAGTTAGATGGGACCTTCAAAATAAATTTGTAGGGAATCCTGAGACATTACAAGAAAAAAAAAAATAAAGATGGCGGCCATAAAATAAATGAAAATGATGTGAAGCTAGGAATTTAAGATAGCCGTGGCGAGGGTGAAGCCCGGAGCGTCCCTCCACCTTCAGGCGCCACAGATCTAACCTGCTGAATAGTAGTGGTAGATCCTAAAGTGAAGGATCGCCTGGGGTGGTACTACCCTCTTATCTATTTCTGCCGTGAAGCATTTCTGATGCTTGCATTTCTGTGTTTCGGTTTGAAGGGTAAGAGAGCCAGCGTAATTTCCGGCACATGAGGCATTCCATCTTAGTCCTCAAGGTTAGTAGCGCATCAAAAACCCTCTAATATTAATAAAGTGAGGTGAGATGTCTATGGGCGATGGTGACCACTTACCATCAGGTGGCCCGTTTGCTCGTCTGCTCTCCTTATTTAAAAAAAAAAAGAAGTTCTTAGCCATGTCAGATGAAAAATGGATCAGTTCTAAGATCTTGGAGTATCTTAGGATGTTGGAGTATTATGGGATCTCTGGAACGATAAAAACTAGGTGGTTCTACTTTGAGTACAAATGTTTATGACCATGGTGACCTTCCCACATCTGGAACCTTGAGGTCCTGATCATGGCCAGGAAAAAGTAAGGGGATCTCCACAATGGTACGTCGGGGGTTTCTTAATTTTTTAATTTAGAGTTATATTAATCTACGGATAAACCCTTAACATATACCTATTTGGCTAGGCAAGAATTGCATAATATTCCGTGCTGTTGCCTTTAGTATAATGCCGTGTTCACAATAACGAAAATACAATAAGTAATTAATTAATATTAATTATTAGTGCCGACCGATTACCTGCATCAAATATCAGTAGGTACAATGGCTCTCCAATTCCGAACATAGGTGCAATACTACACAGAAATGAAAAGCTGTGAGTGTCGAAAGCACGCAGCGAGCTTTACCACAGTACACACTAGGAAGGTCAGTAGTCTAGTCACAGTATGGAATAAATTAGAAATAGGGTGAAAAAAAATTGAAATTAAAAACGTTTATTTAGCGCTGTAAACACCAGAATATAGAACACAATACAGAAGTATACAAAGTTTAATACATGCAGCACAGAACATCTGGTGTGGTACAGTGCCAAAAAGGGTACACCAGCTCAGCATAATGCTGAGGCAAGCCACAGCGCTGATTTTCAGCTGGCCCCTCAGTGACTGCACGGACGAAGAAAGCAACAGTGTGTGCGTGTTGTGATGTATGAATGTGTTTCTTTGTATGAATGAGGATGTTAATGTGTATGTCCTCACATACACATTAACATCCTGACATACTGAGTGTGTGGGAGGGTGATGGCATGGTGCGGGGTGTATTTACATGGTATTATGTGTGTGGATGGTAGTTCACAGTATGGCATATATATAGAGTACATTGCGTGAGCGGGATTTGTACCTGCGACGTCGCCTTTCCGTGGCACTGCTCTAACCAACTGAGCTATCGCGGCTTACTCCGCCGGCTTCAAATTAGTTAACCGTTTTCAAACCCTCAATTGCCTAGCATGGCTAATTGGTTAATAAACATAACGCTAAATTAAAAAATTAACTAACCCCCGACGTACTATTGTAGAGATTCCCTTACTTTTTCCTGGTGATCATCAGGTCTTCAAGTTTCCATATATGGGAAGGGCATTATGGTCATAAACATTTGAACACAAATTCGAACCATCAAGCTATTACCGTTCCAGAGATCATATCTGAAATCTTTTCCATCTTGGTCCAACTACTGGTCCAAATTTTTTCTCTATTAAATAAAAAACGGTCTAAATCGGATCATCCGTTGTTAAGTTATGATACCACAGACAAACACACAAACAGACAGACAAACTTGTCAAACTTATAACACGCCCACACACTCGATCGGTCGGGGATAAAAAATGTCTCGGCGAGTGCTAGTTCGCAAATAAACGTTTTTCTATTCTATTCTATTCTAAATATTATTCTGTTCATTTTATACTGTGGCATGGGGTACTCTCATGCCATGCCAAGCACAGACCAAGCTGTCGATCGACGGTATAGTCTAGCTCGACTAAGTGCCTTAGACTGTACCTATAGAACATCTTACAAAAATTATGTAGAGGTGATGTTCACATAATTGCGTGATATTGGGAACAAGACTTATTATGTTTTGTAAATTTGGAGGGTAGTAATTCCTGTAAAGTCTGTAATGATAAACGGCCGCTTTAAATATGTTTTACTACTCCCATTTCGTAATTTGTTCATTAAGAAACCACAATCAATAATATACTCGTGAAGAGGTTCATTGGTCACGGCCGTGTGTAAATAGTGTTTTAATGAAATATTAAATAACAGATTTCGATTGTAATATGTAAATTTTTCTTTGTTGTATGTCACTGCATACTAGAACTCTTTCGTATTAAATGCACTACATTCACTGGCCAACTTCTTGGTACTATAACCATTTAAAAAACTCGTCACCCGCGCCTACGCGATGTCGACAATACGTCAAACATATCTACGGTTTCCATAGTTACCAACCCTCAAATAACATTATAGTGAGGTGATGTCGGGATGTAAGGGGGGTCACCAACATCTAGATACCTCCAAATGCCAAACTCACCTGCACGTGGTGCATCCTGCCGATTAGCGAACGAGTCCCTGGCGACCGACTAGTGGCGGTATAACCACTCAAATTCTGGCTGGGTCAAAATACCAGAAGCACGATGACGGGCAGCAGCGTCATCGGGGCAAGCGACCCGGCTACTGCGATCGCCAACCCGCAGGCCTAGCGTGGCGATTATGGCATTACCTCCCATGGATAGCGCAAAAGAAGAGCCGAAGATCGGGCTCAATGGCGCGCCCTGGGAGAGGCCTATGTCCAGCAGTGGACTAGAGTAGGCTGCTGATGATGAGGTGATGTCAGTGAGATGTCTATGGGCAACGGTGATCATTTACCTTCAAATGTTACGTTTGCTCATCATCTCTTCTTATACAATAAGACATTTATCCAAAAATAAACATATGATGCACATGCTGAGCATGTCTTTTTAAAGTTGTCATTTTTTAAAATTTCAAGTCTTTTTAAGTTTAACCATGTATGCATAATGCAATGTTGAATAAATGTGTTTTTCTTTCTTTCTTTATTCTTTTCTTTGTATCTAAAAAGTTAAACAAGCCTTATCGCTTTAAACGATTTCTCTAAATTGACCCCTTGTCTGGTCTAGGGATAGTTGCTCTATGAGTGGAGTAGGTACGGAAAGTACGGCTCGCCCGCGCGCCGTCCGTCCAACAATTTAATTACAGCGTTCCGTCTGTCACAAATCCCTGTAACAACTAACAACCCTTTGAAATATTCCGGAAGTTGCGAATCACACCAGTTAATTTGACCAGTAATTAGGGAAAAGCCCTATGTACCTAATAGAATGGTTTAGAAAAGTAATGTTCTTTCTTTGTCGTCCTAGACTGACCTTTAAAGATCAGATTGATAGAGCTCTCGTAGATTTTAATATACAGAGCTGACGACCCCAACTAATGGCGAGCATGAGTGAAACGACGAATGACTGAAGCAAGAGACGCATGCCAAGACAGAGATTCGTGGCGCTCCATTCTCTCTGCCTACCCCGCTAGGGATATACCGTGTTATGTATGTATGATCTTTCACATAATTTGAAGAAAAGCACAGTAGATTGTACATAGGTAATTTTTACCCATATAGGGGTGACGAAATTTATTGAATCACAGCAGAAAGTAAATGACAACCTCTAACCAAACCTGCATTTCCTGTCGCGCAGTCTGGTATTGTTTTTTATTATACCTAATTGCTAACTTCATTTCACTGTTTGTTAGTTTGTCTGGGTCAAATCTTATAAAAAATTACATGTTCACCCAATTCCAAAACTTCGAATGATTTGAAAGTTACTAACTGGAGGGCGTCCCATACACTTGCCTAATCGCGGTCTCCACATAAACTAGTTTACTCAAGCGGTTGTCTATTCTGTGACCGATGTCATCAGCCCACTGCCACTTCAGCTTCCTAATCTTATGAGCTACTCGTATATCGGCAACTTTGATTCTTATTATTAGACCAAACCTACGTTTGAGCCCAATCCCACCTGATGGTAAGCGACAATGAGGTCGAAGGTGGAGTACATGGGTTTAGTAAAAGCTTATTCAGATTCGATCAGAGAGATACGTAAACATGGCTGTAAACAAATCTTATAAAGAAACTATTTACTTGTTTGAAGAGCTCTTCTTTCCACTTTGCCTGCAAGTTACACCGCGTTTACTTACTTTGCTTAACATCTTACTTACAATTCCCTATAATATTTCAGGCACGGTTGCCAACTCCGAACGGAAACGAAATGCCTCAATGTCGATGTAACACTCAAGGAAATGGAATATCTGTTCGCAGAATGGAAAATAGTCACGTCAGAAGTTCAGGGCATCCGTTCAGCTAGATTCGTTAGTAAATAGCTTTTAGTTTAGCATGAACAGTTGAATATACAGTTGAGTAGAGTTGTCTATAGAAATAACTAGATACGAGTATTATGAGGAGACCCCGTCATAATCATTCCATAGTCTAATCTTAATCTAGACTAAGTTTTCCAGAAATGATAAATGTAGTCAATGACATTTCGTGCTTCCACGAAATAGAGATTTATGTTTTATAAAATCTGGGGATACGACAGTGCCCCCGACAAGTCGAACCAAAAAAACGGCCCACACTGCCTTACCACCTTTTCCCGAAGCAATTCAGAGCACTTTTAAGTCACAGAATGTTCTTAAACGACTTTTAATGAATGTAATAGAGGTAAGAGCATTCCTTTTTCCGAGTAAAGATGTACGAGACTTGGCTACTTTTTACATGAAATGTTTTAGGGGATTATTTTTACAAAAATCAAATCACAATGCATGCAATGTGAACAGAAACACTGCTCCAAGGAATCATGTCAATAATAATTAATTTAATAATTATAATGATATGAATCTTACAAGAATGTTAGTCACTACACTAACTGAACTATCCAGTTGTTTCTCGAAATATCTAGATTTGTGAACATGTTAAAAGTTTTTATAACATGTTCCGAGATTTCACGAAATTCTTTTTCCGATATCACTGTATACGCGAACTCAAACCGACTGAATACTTGTGTTGCAAGTATATTTGTATACTTTTTAAGTTATTACAGGTTAGGTTAGGTACGAGTATTTTACCAAAACGGCTAGCTAGACCGATTTTTATAAAGCTACATTCATACCTACATTAGAAGTAACCAGTCTATCTTACCTGTCCATACGATTTACCCGATTTACCTACCATACAAATACAAAGACAGATACAAATAATATGGAAATAAAAACTCTCACACCGCATCAATCACCTCAGCAGGAGATTTGAAACGTCGAAAATGCTTGATGATTTATTACAGGCAATTGTATTGTAAACGTCACTTCTCGTATTTATGTGGCCAGAGTTGAGAAGTTAAACGTGGGTCGCCCAGGTGCTTGGGGAATTGAGGTCTGGGGCTGATTGTTCAGGTGGATTTCAGTTTTCGTTTCGATTCAATAGCGTATTATAAAGTTATTTTGTAGATATTCTATTTGAAGAGTCTACGGGAAGAACGATCTGAGTTAATTTCGATAACAGTTTTGAGTTTCTGTTTAAAATTAGTTAAAAAGGTATGCGGTCTGAGGATTTTAAAACAATTTCTAAAATTACAGTAATCACTGTTGCATAATGTTTCTCTCTAAAGTCTTTCTCTTTAGTTCTGCCTTTCATTAATACTAACGATCATGATCAGTCTCTTGGGGAGGGAGACAAATTTTTCTTTCATCCATGTCGTCATCTCATGTATTAGAGGGTTTACAGGTACCCTGCTACACTTGATGACTCCACCTAGGAGTGTAAATACATAGGTAAAATTACTCTTGGGCTATTACTATACGCCAAAATATGCTAAAACAAATAAGAATGTTAATAAAAAATACACATAAAACTCTTGGACTTGAGTCAATAAAATCAAACACCACACACAATTTTGTACCAAAATTACAACGAAACACAGTACACGATCATCGTGATTGGTAACCGATTTTTGAACAATAAATAAATTGCTGAAATATTTGCTCTAATGTTTCCCAAATGTTCCCAATGTTTCCCTCAGCCAATTAAAATTTAAGTTAATATTTTTCGACGCAAAAGTTTTTTATTCCACGAATCATACCTTGTGAGCAATGTACTCTTTATTAATAAAAATATGTAAGAACATCGACGAATTAATTATGAGCCCAAAAATAGTCATCCAAATGTAACTACTACTATCCCACTATCACTATCGCTCCCACTAACATCTTGGGATAAGGTGGGGAAATGAAAAACAGCGCTGCATATTTGGTACCCGAGTATGTCAGCATTTGCTGACTTTCCCCCCTTTTGCCAAATATACATTACATATAATGCTTTGTACTATAATTTTAAATTTTTAAATTTGTATGATTGGGCATTAATGTATTTCTATTTCTATTTAACTATTATAGATGATAATATGAAAGATGAGTTCATGGAAGGTAGGTATCGATTTTCTGAAGATATTTCAATATTGTGTTCTCTATGACTTGATATGTGACATTATTGGATTCTACCTTATGGGTCTTATGACATGTTCAGCATTCCCACATTGCTACTAATAATATTGAATATCATGTTTGTAAATAAGCTCACATGATGGGAGTTACATCTGTACCTAACACCTATAACCCTATAACGGTACAGACATCGATATTAAAACAGTAATTTTGTTCTACGACTTTGGATATTCTAGAAACTTCTTCTTCTTCTTCAATTTAAGAGCTATGCTCTTGTCGGTGTAGTAAACGCCACTGTGTCCTGTCTAGGGCCTTTTCAGAAACTTCTTACTTTACCGTAATATTTTTAGACACCCAGAACAAAAACAAAACATACTCGTACAACGTAAAAACAAAACAACGTGATTCAACAACAATAAGTTTTACTTCTTTTTATAACTTATACTTAAGTAAGTATTATTATACTTATACATATAAAACTTACAAACATCACTTTATTATTTATTTACATTTCAGTGTAATGTTATAAAATGTTATAAAACTATTTCAGTGTAATGTTATAACTCGAAATTTTTTTTTATTTTTTTTTATTTACTTCTAAACCCGCATTTGACCTCGATCTCGCCTGATGGTAAGCGACGATGAGGTCGACGATGGAGCATGCGGGTCCAGTAAATGCCTATTCACTCTGGCCTTGAAGATCCCAAGGTTGTAGGTTTCGGGAAATACAGACGCCGGCAGGCTGTTCCATTCCTTAGCCGTTCGCATAATGAACGAAGAAGCAAATCGCTTCGTACGAGCAGATGGGATATAAGGATAACATAAGGATGGAACCCCTCCCCGCGCCTGGTAGTCCGAAGGCGGAATGGAGATGCTGGAATTAGGTCGTGCAATTCCGATGCGCACTCTCCGGTTCTCAAGGTTCCAGATGTGGGAAGGTCACCTTGGTCATAAACATCAAACTCCAACCACCTAACTGTTACCGTTCCAGAAATCCCATCATACTCCAACATCCCAAGATTCTCCAAGTACTTATAACCACTGATCCAATTTTCATATGACATGGCTAAGAACATCATTCAACGGGTTAGACTTGTAGCGCCTGAGGGCGGAGGGACGCTCCGGGCTTCGTCCTAGTCGGAGCTCGGCCATCGGCCTCGCCGTCGTGGCTATAGCTCTACATCATTTTCATTTATTTTTTGGCCACCATATAAATTTTTTGTTCTCTTGAAATGCCTCTCAGGATTCCCTACGACTTTAGTCCGTGAAGACCCCACCTAACTATTATAGTTTCGGCGGGCTGATAGTCTTCCAATTCTTTAAGTTTCATATTCCGAAATTGAAGTCCACTTAATCTTTCCTGGTCATCATCAGACCCTCAAGGTTTCAGGTGACGGAACCTGAATATTTGAGCTCAAATTCGAACCATCTAGCTATTACCGTTCGAGAGATCCCATCTGTCATCAAAGATACTCCAATATCTTGGAAACCAATAGTCCAATTTTTATCAGACTTAGCTAAGAACACTCTCTACAAAATGATATATGAGTATTAAATACAAAAACCGAGTCCAAATCGGACTATCCGTTCTCAAGTTATGATGCCACAGACAAACACATAAACAGACAAACGTGTCAAACTTATAACACGCCCTCCCTCGATCAGTCGGGGGTTACAAAACTAATATAGCGAACACCTCGCTTATACCCACCTTCATACGCCCTGGGTGCTCCGACCGTACTTAAATGACTAGAGAATTATCCAAGTCACGTTTTGACCGAAAAATAAGCGAGACCAAAGTCATAAAACAATTTAATGTGTCGCAATACATAATAATTTTGTAAGCAATATCCTGACACTGTTTTATTTCTTGTGATGACTTATAAAATATTCTTTGACCATCCGAAACCGTAAACCGCTAGGTTTTACTTGTAAAGTCATGCATGAATTCAAAATAGGTAGGTAATATACATGCGAAGAAATCTTCCTCTCACCTTTCAGGGCAAGGAAGGCGTTTTGAAACAGAATACAGATACCTACTTATAATTATTTTTTAAGTTGTGGTGCGAACAATTGTTAAACATTTAGTTTTAGCCAATTGTGATAAATGGTAGGTACAAAAAAATATGGAAACTCAAAATAAATAAATAAAACATTTATTGGCTTAATTAAACATGTTACATTGAGTAACATGAATTTGGGTCGAAAACTAAAGTAATTAGTAGGTCTCTAATAAGCAGCAGTCCCTTTTCAATAAAATACTTCCAACATTATACCAACAATATGCCAGGTTAAACTCGTTAAATAGTAAAAGTAAAAGTAAATAACTCACACATAAAAATATACATAAACCAATTTTAATAGAATAACGTTCTACTATAATATTTTTCACGTAGGAAGGCATGGCGTTTCTATATAGAACATAAAATTAACATGTAGTTAAGTTGTCACAAATTACAATTTTAAAACCTGAAATCATCAGAAAACTCAACTATAAATGATACAACAAACAAACAAAAACTCGTTAGCCCTGCTATACAAATACGTTGCCTTTCTATACAAAAAAGATTATACTATAAACATTAACAGAGGCATTAAAAAATATTATATTTACTTTTAGGCTAGGTTCAATTACTAAACTGATTTGGAAACAGTCACTGTGAGCTTAATTAGGTATCTAATCTAGCCACTAATTTCGTAGCACCCTCTACGAGGTAGAGTCTACGCTACGTAATTACGTATTTAAAATTATTTGAATCTACCTTAGTGAAAGTTAAATCTTTACTGCTGGCAGAATTTTGAAGTCATTTTACTAATTACAGCTTTAGCAACAAGATCGTTATTTTCCTTGTAATTTGAGCTAAATGAGTTAATTTGTTAATTTAATTAATTTGCTTATAAATTTGCTCTCTCGCTGTTGATGTTTTTGATCTTAATATAGGGTAAGATTGTTACTATTATTAATGACTGTAATATTAACTTATTAGTAAGCAATCTATATTTAGTTAAGTACTTCCTCTGACATTTAAAGCTCTTTGTCTTCTAAGTCGTATTACTCATAGTGATCATTCTGTGGAAATAACCATATAGAACGACTTTCCCCATTTCATACACTGGGTTAAGTCAGTCTGCTAATTTTCTCATGATGGTTTCATTCACGTTAGAACAGTCGAAAAATGTATGAAGTCCTGTAAAAAACCCGAAAAAAATATTGTTACATGACATTGCATGGTTTTGAAACCAGACCTTCGCGCATGGGAGTCTTAGCCATGTATCACGTCAGCGACGCTTCATAATGCCACCAATACCTAACTCATTAAATCATTATTATTGTTACACTTTGTTTTTAATGTGTTCGTGCTTATGCGTGGCAAAACTTTTGTCCGGTACAAAGTATAGAAAAGTATGTACAAAGTAGGCTATTCAAAGGGTCAGGGGGCGATACACTCACGCGATTTGTCAATTTTCGGTAACCTACGGCGATAAGTAATAATGGACTTCCTGCACACGCGTTGAACAAATGAGCCACCTGATGGTAAGTTGTCACCATCTCCCATAGATATCTCACCTAACTATATGAGTATTAGAGGGATTTGGATGCACTGCTAACATTGAGGGCTTGGTATACCCTTCAAACCGGAATACAGCAACGCTGCTTTGTAGTAGAAATATGTAAAAGGGTGGTACCTACGCAGGATGACTCTGAACAGGGGTCATACCTAATTTAGGGTGGATATCATGAGGGCAAAACATAAAATGCAGATTAGCATTAGCAGCGAAAGTTTGTTTGGCTGGTGCAAGTTTCGCGACAGTACGTTTGAGCGAAAGATTCTTTGGCCGAAAAACATTATTGCAAAATTACATAACAGCGAAAAAGTGACTCCTGGAGTCATGGATATCAAAATGAGTATTTATTTCTGATATTCTGACACTACGATGCACAAATATTTAATAAGTATAGCTAGCTAGACAGCTTCATTATGCCATAAACACTTTTATTATCACACATTACACAAACAATTTACACTTGAAGTGTCAACAAAATGTGTAATAATTTCGTATCACACCGTAATGTAAAACGCTTTACATCCATTTTACAGTTTCGACGTGCAACTGCATCCAATTTGCAGTAAAGTAAAAGCCAAATGTCCGTACTACATGATCTTTATATTATATGCGTAAGAAGGGTTTTCAAACACTTTTGTAAGGGACCCTTCATGGTTAGAAACATGAAGGAACGAACTCCCTATAGAAATGATTGTCGTCTCGAGTCACCGTACTGTTGAAATAAGTTTTGTCAACGAAATGACATTTGAAAATTTTCAACGAGTCAGTCTTATCGCAAATGCCAAGATGCTTCCCGACCCCCGTACCTCACCTCACCCACCCGATCAATTTTAATGATCTAGATACAATAGATCCCGATACAAAATAACATTCATTATCTATCAATTGGGGAGGGAGACTACTTTTTTTCCATCCATGGTTAGAAGAAACATGTTTCTTTGTTGTATGTACCTGGAACTAACACTGAAAATCTATATAAAATCGACCACAACTGAAAAGTTGTCGCCCTAATAATACAATGACTGTTACAACTTATTGAGATGCAAAAAAGTCCGAACGGAATTCGCAAAAAAATTGGTGTTCTATAAAATTAGACGTATCCTGTACAAATTATTCAATCAGTTTGTCCAAATAGGGGATCCTACCAAAAATTCCCACTGGTCAGATTAGACTGACTAACGATCTTTCCAATGGGAATAACCCGTTTTATACAGGATGTCCCGTAAATAATGGATCTAACTTAAAGGGAAGATATCACGCCTAATTTACTAAAACAAATTTATTAGTTTAAAAAAACCTTTGGGTTTTCTAGTTTTTTATAAAATTATTTTGATCATTTTCGCTAGTCAATTCAGTTTTTTTTAAATACTGTAGCTACAAATGATGTCATTTTTTGGATCCGATTGTTGGTATTATTGCTGCATAGTATGCCAATGTATCACGACATCATTTTTGCTAATAAGGTGTAACTTGCCTTAAAAAACAATCTCGAATGTATTAGTAATTTTTCTCTGGGTGCCCACCCTGTACATGTAGGTAAAACAAAAGATGATTGTCATTATTTGACAAAAGTGGAATCTATCAAATGTAAAATAAATCAGTTGTTCGTATAGATCATGGCCCAAAATCCTTTCAGAAACTGGTACCAAAGCCGGGTAATTTTTTTTTGTGGTTACGTCTTGATCAAATCTACAGTGATCTAAGTAAGCTCTGGTGTCTCTGCCTGGATTCTGCAGATCCTAGTTTGAGTACCCCTGCCTTAGGTTGTACGTGGTTATCTTATGAATCCCATTACTTTTTATGGTCGATAAATGGTAATGGGTTGACCATGATGTAGCGATCATGGAGATCGAAGCGTGAAAAATGAGAATCGGAGTGTGATCTTATGGGAAATCATTTAAGACTAAGGTACAAGCTTCTCTTACTACAACTTTTGAAATAAAAACTAAGAACTTCACAATGTTTATAAAAATGTAAGTTTATAAAATATGAGTACCAAAGTATTTATAATATGTGAGCTTGCATATCAATCATCAAAGACTCAAACTTAATTTATATTCATCATCATGTTACCTACTAAGAAAAAGTAATAACGTTTTCTTAGTACTAGTAACATGAAACAGACTAAAATCCGCAAAGTGAAACAAACAATTTAATATTTGAAATGTGGAATATTATCCTACCGAAACTGCTACACATATCTAACAAAATTTCTGAGAAGGATCTTCTCAAATAGGTAGAGAATGTCCCACGGCTTGAAATTAAGAAGCGAAGGTTTTTCCACCAACATACTTTAACATCATTTCGCCTGAAGCGAAAACGCGAAAATATAGTAATTTGCAAAGTATAAATTATGCAAAAATTCAAAAATGACCATTTAGTTTATAGTTAGATTACCTCGGCACTCTGGCAGTATTTCCAAAAGTGAAAATTTCTGCTCTAAAGAGGTTTTTAATTACATCCTGTAAGGTAGATACCAGGCCAGAGTTTCCATGGACACAACACCACAGATTAAACAGTAATACAAGGGAAACACGTGGCGGCAACGGTGGCAACCGTCGTGCAATAAAACAGTTATTACCTAACGCAACAATAACGTAACTTATCAAATTGCTGTTTGTGCCCTTAACACGTTATCTAGCCCTGTTCCTCGGGAATAATTGCTGTAATAAAAATATTATTAGGGTCTGACTTACGCCTACTCTACGTAGGCTTACATTGCTACCCTTACGAAGCAATTACTCTTAGTTATGCCAACTCTTCCGCTATTTATCAATTCAGAATATTATTGCGACATTGCGTCGCAAAGCGTATTAATTTAAAGGGAACAAATATATACGGAAAGTGGCAGATATTCTCGTATGCATATGCTCGAAACAAAGTCGCTACGAAATACCTACCCCCGACTTTATGACATGAAGTAACATGAATTGTGACACTGAAAATGCAGGCCTGAATATCACGGGTCCGGTTCCAGCCCCGATATGATTTGCTGCAACAAATCATACGCATTGAGTTGAAGTCAGCGCTTCGTGATTGGATGCAGCGAACCGAACCGGGGCTAGAACCGGATCCCTGAAGTTCAGGCCTAATTCCTTTAGCACCCCATAGATTTTGAAATGGAATCGCAGCGATCCCATTAATCTAGAATACAAAAAAATGATTTATATGGGTTCTTAAAGACTCAAACGCAGAACTTCGTCGCTGAAACGTACTGTGTGTCCCGGAATAGTTTGCAGATGTCCACAGGTCAACCTACCCAAAACGTCAAAATTTCAGAATCTGACATGAATCATATTGCGATAAGATTGAGATTTAATCGAAGGTTTTTAACAGATGGTATATAGCTTGTGGTCGACTATACCCGTAGTGTGGAAGAGGCATTAGCTGTAAGTGAAATTGGTAACTAAGCCGTGCCTGGCATGTTTTGATGTTGATATCTACAACACATGATGCGTTATCGAAGAATGAATGAATTAAAATTTATTTGCACACATATACATAACACGAAGGCTTTACTTACATCCATTAGTAAGATATGTACGGATAAAACAGTATGCCTCTATGTTGTCCATCCGAAAATCTAAATTCGTTATAGCATAGGCCAAATGGAATTATCTGTCTAGTTTCCGATATCCAATCTAACGGAAAACTATATGACCGTGGAAATAGTTTCTGTCCGTTATTGTCCATTGTTGGCATTTAATTAAATGAAGAGTAAAATGACGGAATAAAAATTTAAAATATTTTAACGGGTGTTTAATTTCATTTCCCGTCAATATCCTGCTTCACTTGTGACGGTTTTTGATATTAAAAGACCAGGAATTTAAAAACCCTTGCGGAATAAAATGGTACTATTTTTTTCATGACGGGTTTTTATATTCCTGGTTAGGGTATACTAGTTGTCTACAATTTTATGCATTTTTTGTACTTTAGAGAATAAAGAATCACGGAAAATACATTGCAATAAATGGTAAAATCGTAACAGAACTTTCCAATTATTTAACTATAGAAAACTTTAATTTTTTTTATTAAGTTTAATTAAGTATATTTATGTACATTATATCCATTACAGTTGTCATAAGAATTAGAAGACCTAGGATTATCATTTAATAAAGTTGAGACTCGTACAACTACCGCTAGCTGAAATTAATTTAGGTAGTAAGTAAAAGTGTTTAGCTCAATTAGTACTAATTGTATTGGTATGCAAAAGATTGTTCAGGTACTTCTTTCTTTATTATCAATGAGGACTGAAACGAAAAATTTTGTAAATTCTAAACGCTAAAGTAATAATTTCAAACACTATTTACCTAGACCCTTAAAATATCTATAGGTCTAAGCCGAGTTAATACTCGTATTTGTGGGCACTAAACCTCAGACCTTAGGACTAAATAAATACACTTACGAGTATAGTCGGCATTTGTGGAGTTTTAGCCTGAAGAAAAAATATTCAACTACGATATTATGTATTATAACAACGCGGACAGCTTTGATTGTTAGAAAACCATAATATTCTATTCCATTTGGTAAACTTCCCGATTGCGCAACAGAAACTTGATTAACATTTATTCAACCAAACATCGTTGGCGGCGGAGGAAACAAAATTTAGCTATTCTTGTACTCCTGTTACTTCAGTAAGTGGGTATTATTATGTTCTATTATACTCGTATGTACAAGGTGCTCTCACATCTTACTTATAATATAAATGTATCCAAAGAATATCTAAAGATAAGGAGAAGTAACGTAATAGAATAGAGCAAACTATCACGGATGGCGGCCCACCAATACTCCCACCGGTGATATGACTCTGTGCAATCAGCTACCACTTTTTTAACTATTTCTGCCGCAAAGCAGCAATGCTTGCATTGCTTTGTTTCGGTTTGGCGGTAAGAGAGCCACCGTAATTACCGGCACATGAGTCACTCCATCTAAGTTCCCAAGGTTAGCAGCTGCTCACTGCGATATACTCTCATCCAAAACCCTCCTATAATAGTAAGGTGATATGTCTGAGGGCGATGGTGACAACTTACCATCAGGTGTTTGAATGTCTGCTCTACTTATACGATAAAAAAGATGAACACCGCGTCATTCAACGTACGACGACGTTCACTTTTCGCACCAATCGGAACTCCCAGATATTATGTGATTTGTAACTCAGCAGTCTGTATTAGTAGGCTTCCGTTATCGCTCCATACCATACTACACGAGTTTGTTGCTCGTATATAATTGAGTTACAAGAGCACGTACCGTCGTTCCGTTGTACACAATTATGGTAAGTAACTGGTATAGAAGCTGGGAGCTTCGTGATTGTTCAGAGTTTCTACTCTAATAAGGGTCCGTCTATCGGTTTGTAGTGGCGGCGCTAGGCGTCGGTGGTGTCGCGACCATCGCCTTGCGCATAGGGATCCTCGCGCACTGGTGTCTCGCTAAAGCATATTTTTTAAGTTTTTTTAAGTGCAGTAGTTTACAAGGTTGCAGGCGCCCCAAAAACCTTCGAATCCAAATAACCCTGTTCCTAATCTGTCATTTGTGTCGGATCTCCGCCAAAATTTTGAGCTCGCTTCGCTCGCTCTCGTCGTAACTTTTACTAACGATTACTATTAGACTGCGACGCTAATATCACTGGATCGATGATGGATGATGCCGTCACTCATGACCACCGAAGGAGGTTTGCAATCCTTAGCTCATATCTAAATTGGCCTTTCTGACTACGGTCCTGCCTCCACTTGGACCATGGCAGTAGACAACTTATTTTCAATTTTAATAACAGATGTGGATAGATGGGGGTTGAAATTTTTGGGTACTTTTGGAAACGTTTGGGTACTTTTTTTAATTTAAAAAAGCCAATAGTAAGTTATCAAAACAACATTAAGAACAAAATTGTTATAGTTTGGTTATATGTACGATGGGATTAACATAATTAAGTGTGATTACAATCCCTAAATTAAATAAAGAATTTTTAAAAATACATTTTGAAGTTAAACAATCACAAAGCCGCGAACGAATACCGTAAATTGAATCCAGAGTTGTAAACTGCGGTTAATTAAATAGCAACATTCGCACGTAATTTGTTCTGTTCCATAAATTAAGTAGATTTTTATTTCCATAATTAATTGTACTCGTCGCTATTTAATTCAATAAGTTTCTGCAATAATTGTAAACTACTCAATCTAGAGTATTCGACTTGGGTATTTTTAGAAATTAAACAAAAAACATAGACATTTATTTCTCTGCTGTGTTTAATATTTTAGAACCAAAACTCAAGTGATAATAAAATTAAGACGCAAAAGTTTAAAATTTTGATCAAGGAAAGAGTAAGACTAGTTGTAAAAATATAGAGAAAAAGACCTAAGATTTTTTTTATTATTAATAACGTCGGAGCAACCTCCGCGATAATTATGAAGTGAAGATATAATTATTGAAATGAAGTTGTTCATTAAGTATTATTTTTCTTAAAAGTTTTTTTAATAAAATTAATCGCTCGATTCTTGAATTTTAAATTAGAATTTTGTTTAAATAAGACGCGGGCTTTACAAACAATACGAGCAAGTCAAACAATTTCAATTAAAATTCATCCCCCTTTTAACTTTACTCGAAGTTCGTAATTTTTTGCATTAAAATTTAGAATAAATAAAAAACATTACACAACTCTTCCTTTTGATTACATGATCATTATTTTCTCCTATTTTCTGCGCCAAATTATACTGTCGGTGGTACGAGTACGTTCTTAAAATATTAACTTTGGTCCATAAAATTATCTACTTTCTTAATTTTGAGATGCAAACCTAGCCTTAAAATTCTACCTATACAGGTATTCTAAACCCAGACATACACTATTATCTGTAATTGCACGCATGAAAGTCAGTTCAATAACTTAGTTGGTGTTAAAAAAAATATTTTTCGTTGCAGTTAAAAGACCCATATAACCCATAAAACCCCAAACTGATTTGGAACTTTCATCGCTCTAATATTTAGTACAAAGTTGAAAGTCAATTATGTACAGTAGCATCCACGTAATCACGTTAAACCATCGTCAAGCTCATTGCGGGATTCACAAAGAGCGGGCAATGTTGTCGGGCAACAAAGGGTGTTTGTGTGTGCAGGCCCTGTGTGCAAAAGGTGGGCAATGGTGTGGGAAATACAAACAGGTCTCGTACGGTCTATACATACTGAACATTGTAACCGGATTAGCACAGATACTCGTAAAGGTTAAAACTATAACAACTTAATTCTTAACTGCAAACCTCTAGATAAAACGTTAGGTGAGCTAAATAATAATAACGAAGAAGTGAGGAGGTGAACAAGGATAAAATCCATTATCCATAATCCATAAGTTAAATGAAGCGATTCAATCGGCGGATTTTACCTTACTCAGATAGCAAACATCAAAAAAAGATTAGTTAGAGCAGAAAACAGAGTTTCTTTTGGAAATTTAGATCGAAGACTTTCTATAAAGCTACCATAGCTAGATAAGTACAGAAGAGTCGTCGGTAACTTTGTCGGAACGAGGCGTGACGAGGCACTGAGCCACTCGCCCAATAATTACATCGCGCACCTTGTACAGCGCAATGACTGCTTGAGTTGGCGGCTAAGATCCCGACCGAATAAACTTTGCTTCGTGTGTGATTGCTTCTTGCGAGATAGCTAGTACAGTTTCCGTTATATACTTATTTATTTACTGATAGGTGATCTCCATTCATACCAGCTTTATACTTGAGCTTTATACTCATACGACCTCGTCATTATCAAAAATTAAAACTAGTTTCTGTAACGAAACTGAACCACCCAAAGTTACAGATACACCCAGATTTAAAAAGTTAAACAATATTACAAAAAGATTACGTAACAGGCAGGTTTTTTCGCACGGGAAACAGCTATCGGCCGCAATCATACCCTTGTTTTCCCCTATTTCTTCTATAACAATGTCATGTAATATTAAAACGGAAATGATTTTCTTAATACACACAAACGTATATTTTTCTTGCAATTTCCGCAAAGCAAAACGTTTACCATGTTTTTGACATGGTAAAAATATACTAAATATTTACTTCAGATTCATATTAGAAAACTCAAAGCAAAGAATGACTCCGAACATCTTAAAATAAGTTACTTAGTTGGTGTCTTTCCCACTGATTTCGGTTACAGTTTTTTACGTTTCGTTTCTTAGATCCCCATGTTTTCAAGAAGAATTAATGTCTTTTGACCGTAAGTTATGTAAATATATTTGCATTACACATACAACAGGCCTATCTCTAGCCAACGCAATTTCCTATACCCAAGGATATTTCAAGAAAAGAATTCTCTTCATTTCGTAAGTGCCGTTTACTAGGGTAGTGACTATTGGCTTCAGTTTCGGTCATTTCATGCCAGTAAGCTAGCAGTATCTCTATATTCTTTAAAAACATTATCCTCCTCCTTCGGCAGTCGGGTAAAAATATAATTTTAGTTTTCCACAAAGACGAAATTAATTTCTCCTCCGTTTGAGCTAAGTATGTGTTTTATCTTAACTTAAATTCAAATCGGCTAATCTTCCAAATTCTCAGATGGCTACTGACTTCATTGGTTAATGAGGTACATTGAAAGGAGGAAATTATCCATGCAAGCAGAAATTGAATCACCAGTGAAAGGCGTCAAATCGATTCCAGTATGAGTTTTATTAAATATCCCAGACTTTGTATATGTACATTTTTTATTTATTGTTCAAAATGATGAAGGTAGGAACCCCGCCCCTATGGAGCTAATGTTTATCGCCTCGTCTGACCGCATGGTTGAACTTTGTTCAACAAAATGTCAATTGGAAATTTTCATCGTGTCGGTTTTACTCCAAATGTTCCACTGTAAAGATATACTTAAAAATAGTGCGCAGTAAATTTCTGCAAAAACTGTTCTATTAGAAAGAGTGGAACACCTACCTACAGAGTTTCATATTTCTCGTAAGTAATAAAATAATGCATTTAAACGATATATTTTCGTTTTTAAATTTCCATATATTTTTACTGTTAGTATGGGATATGTTGGTCGCTAAAATAACTATCGATAATTTTTATGAAAAAGGGGCAGGCAAGTTCCACAAATGTGCCAAATTTCAAGTTGGTAGCTTCAGTAATTTCTGACCCCCGTACCTCGCCTCACCCACGCCCTCGACTAGTTTCCGCTCCTCGCTAGGTTCCGATACAAAATAACATTCATTACATATCCATTACGAGGAGACATTTTTTTTTTCATCCATGTTCAAAACAATTTTAACATATATGTAATACACAAAGAATATGCTACAAAAACCCTTTACGGGTTTAACCGTGACGGTTTATTTATTAGGAAAACAATACGTAGGTACAGCAGATAAATTACAGAATTTCAGAAAAAATAACAGCATTCCTATAAATATATGAGCTAGGGTGTTACCCTTAACGTGTATATTTCGTAAGGAAATTGTCTTCTCTGGTTATACTGCAATCGCTCTGTCTATAATATTTCTAACTCTTCAAACTTAACAGAAACTCCTCAACTTTTGCAGAGCGAATTCTTAGTGTTAAATACAGGTGAAGTTAATATTTCAGCCACACCAAATGGTCACGGGCTAACAGATGTATACCTATTTATAGATTCAAGTCTCAATCAAGTCCTCTTTTAGGGCAAAAAATGCCTTTTCTAAAGACTCTAGCGAGGGTATATTTACCCTGTGGGGTAAGTGTTGCTTTCCGGGCACATCCGGCGGGTGACACGCCCTTTACATTAGCTCTCGAGCGCCAGTAACTTCAACGTTTACCCTATTCTGTATGTTGAATAGTAAATAAAGTTCTTTTGTAGCTTCAATCTACTAGAACCCGATACGTGTTTCTTTTGTATTCATGGTAGTGTATATTGACACTGATATTTGTTAGGGTAGGTTGTTTAATAGTCGATAGGCTCGCCAAATCAAAATTTATCGCAAAATTGTCCACCAAATCTTACAGCGAAAAGTGGGAGCTACCTATGATAAATGTGGTTCTTCTGTCTACCCTCTCGGGGATATGGGCATGAGAGTACTATACTATATTTATGTACTTTATGTACTGTACTATGTTTCCTCAAATTGCGAGTAATTAACATATCACTTCGTAGGAAACCGCCTGTCATCGGTGTATCAAAACATTCTATTTTCCGACACACAAAGTGTACCAAAGCAATGCATGAACTATCTTCTCATTAATAGAGTTATGAAGTAACAAACATCAGTCTTCATGTACGTACATCTAAAGTTATCTGTATCAGCGTTATGCCAGATATGCACGCGCGCCCGCTCGACCCGGACGCGCGGTACCCGCTCCCGCGCGAGCTGTTGTTGTCTCCGTCATCTGAGGGCGCCGGAGAGGAGCGACGTGCCGACGCACGGTGAATGCGACGTTCAAGCCTCATACCCCACACCCCCTCCCCCAGTAACCTATGAACTATACTTTTAAGTATAGTTCATCACACCATTAAGTCCGCTGTCGCACCAGCGGCACCCATCACCGGTGAGCGGTATCTCACCGAGACCCGTCCGGGCAAGAGGTCCCACCTCCAGGCCCGCATCCTCTCTCCCTTCGTGGATTTACAAAGAGAGGAAGACCCCTCATTCATTTTCGATTGAAGGGTTGTGACTTGGATGGGCCAGAGTCTCCCTTTTCACCATCTGTATTTTACTGTATAGATGTTTTTTGATTTGGAGTTTCATCAGAAAATTAGGATAGTTGTTTTATTTTAGTTTTAAAATGAAAGCAAAAGCAACTGACATCCAATAAAATTGCTAGAGTTGTTAAAACCACTGTAGAGAAAGATAATGTGGACATATTTCTATATAGAGAGTGTGTAACTGTGTGTACTCGGTAGATATTTACAGATATGTAATTAGTGGTTGCACCTGAAATAAAGCATACCATAAAGCAATACTTAGATTGTCGCAGTTGTTAGTTGGTTAACTTTGTATAAGGACTGGCTGAAAATCAGCGCTGTGTGTTTACACGCAAGTGTATACACTCAAGCATTAGCTGAGCCAGGTGCCTATTGCCAATTGTATTATGGAGTGAACTAAATATGTATTTTTTTTTGGTGGCAATAATGTGTTTTTCTTTCTTTCAGATATCTTACAATCATCTCAAAATCCCTATTTCTTCCTTTACTTTATAATCGATTTATTACCACAATAATTTGATGGTTGTACAGATCTCTCTCGACTCGACTCACGCAGTTTACTCATAAGAGCACACAGATGTTACATCGTATTGGCACAGTTCGGACCGAAGGGTAAATAGAGGCTTCCAGTTACACAAACTCCTATTTGTTTACTAGTAGGAACCTAACCTATCGCTGATCATATCGAAACAGGAGTAAGGTTGTTTCCTTGATATAAATTATACGTATAACTGAGGGAGATAAAGGACCGAAGAAAAGATTTGAAGTGACAAATAGAATTTTTATATTAGTAACAAGAGGATAGAGCAGAATGACAAAACTAAAACATAAAAAATAGTCTATAGAAATAGACAGAAAAAATATAACAGGAATACTGGAGAGCCAGTAACATTACGAATAGCGTAAAAACGAGTAGAGTAAAAAATTTAGACGTGTGAAGTGGATTTTTGTGGTTTAGAAAAGTGGACCAAATGAACCTAAACGATTAGAAAGCGTACATTATTGAACCTAATGAAAAGGTGTACTTGTGGTGCACTGAATAAGGCCACTAATGTAATGACTATACCTAACAGATAGTTACCACGTGACATCCTAACTTTTCTAAGATCAAGGCTTTTCGTAATATTTCAGTCAGTTCTAAGGAACTTTTTCTTTGCTTACGGTTTCCTTTACTATCCCCCTCATCAATTTGTTTACTGACTACAAAGCTACAACAGCTGTGTCAGATCTTTTTTTTTTCCCATAAACAATAAAACAAACCAATAACTTATCAATCTTTTGATCGCTTTTTCGGATTTTACTGGTAAAAAGGTACCAAGTTTTGTGACCCAAAGCAAACAAATGAGATGGTAATGGCCTCCGTACTACGCCCCTCCATTGAACTCCTCGAAATTCTAATGCAGGGGTAATAAAAGTGGCGTATTAGCATCGGAAACGGCCAGGGATCGCAAACCTGTGGTGTACGTACTCGTAAAGTCAGGAACACAGGGTGGTGACACATTCTGAGATTGACCCTATAAATAGTAATGCAGTGTGAGTCAATTTTAAAGTTTTATTTTGAGAAGCCTTTTAAATTAATGCCTATGTATTTATTCTTACAACAAAATATATTATTAGCCTATGCGCTACTTAAGTAGCGCATAGGTACGCAGGTTAGCTATGTAGGTTATTATGAAATTAATTACAAACAAATAATTTATTTAAGTTACAAATAGTTATTTGACAAAAGGACAGTGTTCTGGACCCATACATACCTACATTGTTATTTATTATCTGTGTTGTTTCCTGCGTCGCTTCTTTGATTTCAGCAATAGCACCTTACGAAGCAGTGAAAAATGTTCTGTAAGTTCTTATTTGCAATAAAAATATTGACTTTGTATTTGCCTTTGACTTTGATTAGATACTTATCATGAAATAACTGGAATACTGAAAGTGGCAGACGGAAAGTTCACTCGATAATTGCTTCACGAAGTTTTTTATATTATATTCCTACAAAGGACCCAATTAAACTTAAAGCTTTTAAAAATGTCGATAATCCCCCACCCTATATATAAATGCTAAGTTGCCACGTCCAGGGGTTCCGTCGTGCATACCTTATTTAAGGATTGACGTGAGAAAACCCTATTACATCTAGCGCAATATTAAAGATCGATTTCAGGGATTAAGGGATACCGCCGGATAATATGAAACTGTGTTGCCTGAATAGAAATTCCAGATAAAGTAGATATACCTATCTATAAAAGTGTACATAGCAAAGATATTTTGAAATTCACTTTATGTAGATTGCTCGCTAGAAAAGTTTTATATGGAAACCGCGTCTGCCAGTTGGCGCATTTGATGGGAGCATTTTCCCATACATTAGTCGGGCATTGAAATGTCAAATGTTTGAAACTACTTAAAAGTGCATTTGCACAAACCTTTTGGTTGGCTGTCAGTGCTCACATCATCATTCTAGAGGAGAGAGCGCCACTCAAAGTTTTCCTCTATAATGGCGCCACTAGTCCAATTTCTGTGGTCCATAACCTGTCAACAATTTATCTACCAGTGTTGTCATATTATACATACAAAAACTCGACGTAAGTCCTTCTAGGGCTCCCCTTCCCTACCCTTCAATTTACCTTTTCCTTATACACCGCTTTCGTTATTCTTGTTCCATTTATTCTTTGTACGTGTCCAAACCATCTCAACATTCCTCTTTCAATCTTACTCACTCATCGTCTTGCACACCTGATATTTACCTGTGCGTGGCCCATAACGTCCTCTTTCCAATACTTGATCTATATATCGACTGGCTCTTGCGCGTGCTAACGCCGACACACACTTTAAGTTACAACATATAAATATTATTCAAAATACACTTATTAATACTTAATTCGATCGAGCTCGACAAACTCTTTACACAGACACCCCAATCCCCGCGGTACGACGCCCGAGTCATGAGTTACACTCAATAGAGCGAGTGTGTCGGTTTTGACCATTAGTTCTCCGCGCTCCTCTTCGTATTAGCTGAGGCTAATAACTCTAGTTATTAAGCCAAGACGATAGGGACGTTTTCGTCACTGTCCAAATTTCTATACTGGTACACGTATCTATCGGTGTGATTTTAAAGACGCTTCACGTCAAAAAATGTCTAGAATCAAAAGTGTGGCGCAAACATAGTTGTAAACGAAAGTTGGAGGGAAGTAAGTTTGCACCAGTTCCAGCCCGGGTCACGTTTTAAAAGCGATGCAATTTTACTTTAAATTTTCTCCACTCGCCACTCGCTTGCCTTCTCCGAGCTCTCGGGTAGTTACAAACCGGGAATTTTATTGCTCGCAGAATTATTGTCTTGCTTTCCTCGCTCGGTTTTAAAATTTATATATTGCTGTTGTAAAATTGTGTATACGGCCACTTCGGACCTAAAGTTATTGTTGTTGTGGTCAAAGCTAATTTGAATCCATTATTACAACTCTTGTTTATGCTGTCGCTTTATTAGAATTTTTATTAGGAGAAAATATTTCTATATCAATAATTGAACCGTAAAGTAATATAATACCGAATGGAAATATTTGCTTGTTAATAAAAATTTATAGTATTAATATATTCTGTGATAATTATGTAAAGTCAAAAATATATTGGTGCCGTGTCGTTCCGGCTATAAAGGATAGCACCACCACAACTCTTCCCGTGGGTGTCGTACGAGACGACTAAGGGATTTTGTGCATACTATTCTACACCTAGTAGACGGCGGTAGACTCGCCACCTATCACTAATTTTGTGCAATAAGGAGTATTCATTCATTTATTCACGTTGTCCACCAATCTTACGGCGAAAAGTGGGAACTACCCATGATGTAAAAAATAATTTTAGTTAATTTATGTCATATATACATTTTACAATAGTCACGTAGACGACGTACAGAGGGACTAAAACTAAAACTTGAACAGAGTATGGTACCTATTCGATAGGTGCACGACTTCAGCGCCACCTAGCGTTAGAAACTTTGTTGGCACTGACAAAATAGTTTCTGTCAAAATATTGTGATAAAATAATAAAGTTGAGAATTATATGTAAATTACATTAAATTTAAGGGATGTAAGGGGGGTCACCAACATCTAGACCTCCAAATGTCAAACTCACCTGCACGTGGTGCATCCTGCCGATTAACGAACGAGTCCCTGGCGACCGACTAGTGGCGGTATAACCACTCAAATTATGGCTGGGTCAAAATACCAGAAGCACGATGACGGGCAGCAGCGTCATCGGGGCAAGCGACCCGGCTACTGCGATCGCCAACCCGCAGGCCTAGCGTGGCGATTATGGCATCACCTCCTATGGACATATCTGCGTAAGGTGGCTGGCAGCGACTGGATGAGAAGAGCCGAAGATCGGGCTCAATGGCGCGCCCTGGGAGAGGCCTATGTCCAGCAGTGGACTAGAATAGGCTGCTGATGATGATGACATTAAATTTGACAATGACTTGTGAAACCGTTTCCGTTCAGAAAAATTAAATGAAGTAAGTAAAATTTATATAAAAAGTGTGTTTTGTTTTGGATCCATAAGGTTTTGTTTACTTTATTTTATTTGTGGTTTTGTTGTTAAATAAGAAAAATAAGGCTATATTAATGGTTTCATTAAAAAATGATAAACATATAATGTATCGCTAGTAATAAATTAAATATTGTTTTAGCTCGAAATGAGTATAATCATAAAGACCGGCTTTGTGAGTGTCACTAACAATATAATATTCCAACCACAAACTGTATCCAAAGAAATAAATTAAAGGTAAGCAATTAATCTCCGTTTGAACTCATAATCAGTTGCAATTTCCAACTCGACAACTATTAGATCTGTGATTGTGACCCATTTTTGTTTGCGGAATAATGCGAAAATCAGTTCCTGCATAGATTTGTTTGACAGAAATAGGTTCAGAGCCAACATAATTTCTGTTTTTGACCACTGCGAGCGCTGCGATCGATTGTATTACCCACCTAGTACTTCGCACCTAGCGAATATTGAGCTGAAAAGACTAGTGTTAGGACATGTAGCAAAGTGCTACGCGGCACTTCATCAGCTACGTATTGAGCTGAAAAGACTAGTGCTAGGACATGTAGCAAAGTGCTACGCGGCACTTCATCAGCTACGTATTGAGCTGAAAAGACTAGTGCTAGGACATGTAGCAAAGTGCTACGCGGCACTTCATCAGCTACGTATTGAGCTGAAAAGACTAGTGCTAGGACATGTAGCAAAGTGCTACGCGGCACTTCATCAGCTACGTATTGAGCTGAAAAGACTAGTGCTAGGACATGTAGCAAAGTGCTACGCGGCACTTCATCAGCTACGTATTGATGCAATATGAAAACGAAACGTAGACAAGTCAACTATTCGTGACTAGCGAATAAAAAAAAACTAGGTTTATTACATAGCGTAGAAGTGAGATACGTTCCAAAACTATTTCGCTTTATCTGACCTTAATTGGTATACCCGAAAAAATGCATTCATTGCCAGAATCTGTTTAGAATCTGTAGAGAGCCAGCGTAATTTCCGGCACATAAGGCATTCCATCTTAGTCCTCAAGGTTAGCAGCGCATCAAAAACCCTCTAATATTAATAAAGTGAGGTGAGATGTCTATGGGCGATGGTGACCACTTACCATCAGGTGGCCCGTTTACTCGTCTGCTCCTTTTTTATTTAATTAAATAAAAACGGAACGATTTCAACTGTCACGCAAATTCTGGGATAATGATTACCTGTTTTGGAACTCTTCCTTTCCTTCCTTCCTTATTAAATTGCCTGGAGGCTATGTACATACTCAGCAAACAATGTGAAAGCCATTTTCGTTACAAAACGTACAGAAACATTTAGCAGAGAATGACAAATATTGAACCCAATTCACCCCATTACACTCAAACGACATTTTAACTGCTCCGCCTCAAATACACATGAAAATTAAACTATGTGCATATTATGAAATTTTCAGCAGAAAACACCTGGTCCCCATTTCGTGGCGACGTGGATAAATTGCTCGAATATCGCTGTTTGCGTTTGTTTCCCAGGCTTTGTTTGCATTTTTCACCGGAAACAAGCACAAATAAAGCTATCACATCGCGCAAAACATTTTTGTTGTTGACAACACAGTGTGAGTTTGTTGTTCGTATAAATACGACGCGAAATTAAGCTATCGGTTTTATCGGATGATACAGGGTCACAATTTTATTTTACCAATTAATAATAAGCCACTTTATAAATGAATTGGCCATGTCAGAGGCTTAATAAGAGTAGGTTGGCCACTAACACGACAATTAGTAAATGAAGAAGAATCATATTTGGATTGTAATATTACAAAAATCATTTTTTATTACTGACCATTCTGATTCTCATCCGTTTGCTGACTTGTTTCATTTGAACAAACTACGCTCTTAGCGATAAGGCCGCCTAAATTGTATTGTTTGTTGTATTCTATTTGTGCAATAAAGTGTATTTTACTTTTACTTTTACTTAAGCCAACAAAGTGATGAATAAGCTGCAAGTTAGTCAACTAACGTTGTCATCATCATTCTAGTAACATCACAGTGTTGGAGTATTACCTACCCTTGCCATAGATAACAAACGGGCAATCTAAAATAAAATCTATAAGCGAGTGTGTTTCTCTTTGTAACGGTTTCGTAACAATTTGTTTTTCCGTGGACAAGGAGTTAACCCGCTAGTTCGCTCTAGTCTAGTTCGCTCTTCAGTATCGGAGGCCAAGATCCACTTCGGGTCGCTGCGCCAGCGGAGAAAGCAAGTACGTAGTAACCTTCCGCTCCTTACAAGCCTTGGAATATGCGCCAGTCCATCAGCAAGTGCGGTAAAACCGTAAATATCCGCAAGAAATCCGTTCCGCAGAACTCCTTACCTCAGGGACCAAAACGTACTGTACGAGTATGCGTACGTGATGGTAGGACATTACTACAAAATAAATAAGTACAGAAAATAATCTCAGTACTAAGTTCTATGCAATAAACTGTATCCTACTCCACTTTAGCAGCGGTGGCAGCACAAGGCAATCACACACTTGCATGCCGACCATTTCGATCTACTATAGTACCACAAAATAGTATATATAAGTACCCAATAGAAATGAAGCTACCTACTAGCGTTCTGGCTAGGCTATTATCGCATGCAGCATGCCCGCCGGTGTACAGTCGACCACTAGCTAAAGTATATCTGTCAAAAACCTTCTATGAATACTCAACCTTATGACTGCGTAATATACTCATACTCATACCATTATATGGTACATTTCAGATTCTTAAATTAAGACGTTTTGTACATACAGTTCGTTTGAGCTGAATCGTGAAAGTATGTATTTAATCTGTGGAGTAAGCTAAGTGTAAACGTATGAGTGCCTTGCGCCAAAATGGTAGGGAGCAGGTTTTCTAACTACGAGTACGTACGGGTAGTAGGTAGCGATCGCTGCGCTGTGCTCGGTATGTGAGGCTGTTAGTGTCTATCTTCGCGCGGTGGCGGCGAGTAGGCGCTGAAATTCCTTTCTGAACTTATTTAGTTTGTGATATTACTCTAGTCGAGTATTCTAGTAACCGGCAAAGTACGTGATCAATCCCGTAATATCTCTGTGTGAGTGATATAAACTCACCGCACTCTTGGCCTGCGGTCCGACAGTCTATTTCTTGGCAAAGGACTAGTATTTTTGTGGTATGACATTTGAAGCAGCTAAAATACTTATAGTTAAAAAAAATATTGTATTTGAAGCAGGTAAGTGATCACCGTGACCCCATAGACATATTACTTCACTATAATATTAGATTCAGTGCGCTGCTAAGCTAAGGATTTAGTTGGCGTGCCTCATTTGCCTGTAGTTACGCTGGCTCTCTGATCCTTCAATCTGAAACACAGCATTGGAAACATGGTTGCTTTGGGGCAGAAATAATTAATTGTTGTATATGTCGAAGCCAATTAATTATTCACAATATTTGAAATGAAACAAGAAAGTTGACATAGAGCGAAGTTCAAAATCACTGAGCATTACTCCCAACTAGGGTTACCATATATATTATATATGGAGGGATGCCTGACTAGGTTGTCTAAAATTCCTGAATTTCCTGAAAAATGCCTATCTCAAGTAAAAAGCTGTAGGTAATAAGTAAAAGAAAATAGATAATAATGAAGATAGATATTTATTAGAAAAGAGTTGTTTGCTAATCAGTTGTTAGTTATTAAACAGTCTTGCTTTTGTTTGATTCATGATAAATATTTTTCATAGGACATTATTTTTTTCAAAAGTCTTCACAAGATTCGGTTTTGTAGTTTTCTTGAGTTACCAATATCACTTTTACTGACTCAATAGGACATAAAACGTAAAGCGTTGTGTAGATGGAGCACACTCCGTAAACAGAAAAGCAAAACGAAACGTTTTTTTAATATATCACAAATTTCTCGTTATTTAGTTAATTTAATTTAATTTCTCAAAGCTATAGTAAAATTGTGATGATGCCATCATATAGCCATTTCAAAATTGCAGATCTAAAAAATCTGTTAAGACAGCATAAAGGTAAAAAAAAGATTTGGTGAAAAGGAACGTATCTACATGTTGATTGGCTACGTACCATTGTGCTAGTGGCGCCTCTAGTGGTAAGACATTGCAGGATTATCCTTTTTACTATTCCACTGGGCGTTGACGAGAGAAAATATACGTTCTACGTTTGCATAGTGTAATAGAAAACTCAAACTGGCGGATTTTCACTAATTTTGTAATGTCACCAGTTGTTAAGCTTTCAGAAAATCTGAGCTTCAACAATATTCTTTTAGCACTTCGTACTCATCGAACAGTTTCAAGTCGTCAACAATGACGTCAACCCAGCTTCTACAGATAAAGCCAAATCGTAACTTGACACACATGCCTGGCTCAGACCAATGCCGGCCGTATGCTTGTCTAAACCTTAAAATGCCTGTCAAATGCGGCAAACACCTGTCGTATGGTAACCCTACTCCGAACTCAGCCATAATATTTTTATAGACCTATAACGCAACATGCTAAACAGAAATTGATACATCTGCGCATTGAAGCGTGGCCATAATAAAGGGGATATTGAAATATTTACAGCAGGGGTGTTTTTATTGGAATACTAGGCCCCTATTTGACCTCATTTAAATTGATGGTGTTTATTAATTATGCATTTTTATTTATTATACATTTAGTCATGTGAGATGTACTTAAATAAATTGGATAATGTAGGTGAAAATTTTCCGAGAGCAGGATTGAACCTGCGACCTTTCTATTCCGTAGCATTGCTCTAATCAGCTGAGATATCGCGGTTAATCCTGCTAGCAGAAAATTTGTCAACCACTTTTTGTGATTTAATTAATGGTGTCATCACCATTAACCTCATTGTTAATTTTAAAACTATCTGGAGTGAAAGAAGTAAATTCGATGAAGCCAAATTTTAATGCACCGAGAGTTTTGAAAAAAATAATTAAATCTATTTATCAGAGAAAATCTAAGTAATATTAATCTGTATTTAAAATCTAAATAAATAATAGAAAAAGAAAAGGTAGATACCGAAAAAGAATTTACTTTTCTAATAATAAAATATAAGCATTAGAATTACGTAAACATTGACATTGAAGAAAGTAAAATAAAATTTACAGATTCAACATTCAAATATCCATAAAACTTTACAAACAACACTGAAATTGTTTGAAAGGCAATAAGTGGGTACTTCCTGCCACCCTGGAGGCGATTTAAAAAGGCCCTCCTTTATTCTCTATCCCTGGCTTTTATTGGTGCTTTAATAACATGCTTGGAGCAACAAAATCGACGCGTTAATTTCTCCTATTGTTTTTCTCTATAGGAGATTAAGTGTTTATATTCATATTCATTTATTTCAGTAATGATCATATATTGGCTATTTCGAAGGTTATTTTGCCATAATATTACTAGGACATGATATCGGATCTGTTACACTTTTTGGTCGGCGGCACATACATACCGCCTGTTTCACTCAGGGTAAACACTAAGGGCGTTTTCAGAGTCGTGCGGATGTCAATGTCATTCTAAACGTCAATTTGCAAAGTTTGCGGGTTTCACGTAAAATACTGAAATGTTGTATGAAACAATGTGATGTGTGGACTCAGAAAACGTCATAACTATCAAAATTCACGCACCCGGGAACAAAATAGGCGTACTTGCCTAATAATGGGATTAAGTAGGGTTGGAGAGGAGAACTTGTCTTATGTCGATATTATATCACTAACGTGGGCCGTGACCTAAATAGTAATATGTCCGTAGTCAGCGAAGTGACCTACACTCTAGTACCACACAATATTATAAATATGACTATGATTCATGATACAGTAAAGAGTTCCCTAATGCCTGCCACCGCGCTAGGTACAGTTAGTTACTCTAATTATCTGACCCCCCTTTACTTAGACTATTGTGGTTTACACAAAAAAGACTAGTTCCATTATAAAAATTCTTGGATCAGATATTATTTAGGGTAAAAGACAGTACCTTTTTTTTGTTGAAAGGTGGGGGGATCTTCATAAGATACCCGGTCTCCTGGGGGAGATACCGGGTTATGTGGGACCGGGGTATAAAACCCCCTCGATGACCGACCTCATGCATGTCGGAGAGCTCGCGGATCTCCAGTGGAACGCACCAGTGCCCCCCTAGCGCTTTGCCATGGGCCCCTCCTGGGACGTGTATATTCCACCTCCAGGTTCCTCTCGTCACAGCAGCATACGGCCATAGCACGCTGCTGCCTTCGCCAGGCAGGCAGTTGCCAGCCAATGGACGGGCAAAGACACCACTTTGCCCGCCCACGACCCTGGCAACCACTTTTAGTCGCCTTTTACGACAGGCAGGGGTTACCGTAGCTCTATTCATCGCCCGAGACTACAGGGCTGAAAAGACAGTACCTATACACAAAGAGTAACCTAACCTAACCAACCACATAGCGAGAAGAAGAAGGAGTTAGCACGACATCGCCTGTTGCTCTCCCATCTTAAGTTCGGGGGGAGTATCGCTTTTGGTCTATTATTCGGTTCTAGTTATAATGGCTACACTCTTACTTTCACTCCGACCCAGAGGTCAAATCGAACAGCCTCGACCCCCATTAGGGATCACAGTCGCTTATTTTCAACAAGTAGGTCAATTAGAGATCTTGGCGATCTTGGCTGTAGTTCGGTAAGTAATTATTTCTGGAAAGTTCCAGAAAAGCTCGCGGGAACTTGCCGATAACTGACACTTCACTGGAAATATCGTTACCATCTTTTGAGATATTGCCTGATATCTCCGGAAATTGCTCTTGCGAACCTAAAAATAATCGTGTCGGGAATGTCAACGACATACCTAGGAGTCAATAAAAAGTATTTCCTACGTGCTAAAAAGTATAAAAGAATGAGGGAAATACGTCATCTAGTTTTTATAGCAGAGAATTATCGTGCAAGTAAGTAATAATTTTGATTTAATTATACTTATGAAATAAAATTTGATTTTTCTTTTTTAAAGTTATATTATACTTAAAATAAAGAGATAAGTAGTAAGAAAAATAATAATTTGATACATATTAATTTTGGTTACGATTTCTAATGAATTATTAATGATCTGACAAAATAATGATTTGAACATATTTCCTGTTATTTTGATCTACCCATGTGATTTTTCTTCCAAAGGAAATAAAATAACACGCTACGTTTGCTACGAGACGTAGACATGCTCTACGAAGCGTAGCAT
This sequence comes from Hofmannophila pseudospretella, assembly GCA_947369225.1. Classification (NCBI taxonomy): domain Eukaryota; kingdom Metazoa; phylum Arthropoda; class Insecta; order Lepidoptera; family Oecophoridae; genus Hofmannophila; species Hofmannophila pseudospretella. The sequence goes on from OX376325.1 coordinate 6,389,128, forward strand.
GACTACGCGGAAAGACTTGGTGAAATATTCTAAAATAGAAAATACAATAGCACTTTTATTTACTTACTCGTACTAACTAATCGAAATAAAACTTATCACTTTTGACTTGACTGGTTTTCGAAACTCATAGAAAAAAACTAGTTGGCGCTTGCTCTTACCCAAGTTTGGAAAATACTTAAAACATTCAACATATGATAGTCAAGAAGTCAACATGAGATTTAATAAAGTTACATATAATGCTAATTAACTCACACGTAGCTGGGAAAAACGGATGAGGTTTCCAAGTTTCATTTCGTTCTCCTACAAAAATATTTAATTTTGCAGTTGTCTACGTATTAAAATTAAAATATAATTATATTCTATTATAAAATACAAGTGAATTTAAAATTTATTACATAGTCAGATACTCTAACAATTAATTTTAGCTTTTCTTAGTAAAACTAAAATTTATTTTACATAGTCAGGTACTAGGTAAGATTTCTTATCTAAATGCCGAATTATCTTTGAGTCCTCGATTTTTCATACACCTTCTAAAAACAGAATAATTTCATTCTGTAAGTTCAGAGGTCTTACAATAACACATTATACTCTAAATGTTATTAATATGCAGATTCAGGATATTCAGATAATATTTCACGATTCCTAATAGGACTGTTATGTTAAAATTACTAAAGTTAGGCAATAACAAAGAACAAGTTAAATATCCAAATTATAGCGTGAGTTCAAAGGTTTGAGAACAATCTCTCGGGGCTGACGGACGGAGCAGCGTTTCAAAACTTCTCAATTCTGGGCTTACCTTCTGGGCTTGCCAAACTTAATGAATATGTAAGCAGCATTTGACCGAATACCTGGGCAAAGTCCGCCGTTCAATCTAGTGGTGGACTTACTCTAGATACTAGTTACCTGCGTGGATCAAAAGTTTCAAATCTGGGATTTGCGCTTAGTTTAGTTTGCTCATCAAAAGGTTTGTTATGAATAATAGTAGTTTATGCAACGGCCACGTAAATGATAGCGATTTTAACTTGAAAACTGTTTATGAAACGAAGTGAAGTTGAGTTTCATAATATATCGTTTGAGTATTAAAATCTCCAAATTTACGTGCGTTGCATACAATACTTTTTATACGACCATGAAATATATTAACAGAAAATACAAACCAATACGGAGCGTTCAGCAGACGTCATGACAGCTCGTCAAAGCTCCGATGTCAACAAAACATTGCAAAATCCGTCCGATTTCTCGTCTCCGTAGCCACCTCTGTTATTTCAGATTGTATTAAACTTACGTCAATATTCTTTTTTCAATTTTCGTCGATTAATGTTATTGATTAAGAACACTCATTCAGATGCAAATTGAAACGGCGCACGTATTCCGCGTCTGCTTGACATGTTATTGGTAACTATGGAAACCATAGACATGTTTGACATATTGTCGACATCGCGCAAGCGCGGGTGTCGAGTTTTTTTATGACTATAGTACCAAGTAGTTGGCCAGTGAAATGCAGCGCATTTAATACGGAGGAGTTCTTGTATGCAATGCCACAAAAATGAAAAATTTACATTTTGCAATCGAAAACTGTTATTTAATGTTTCATTGAAACACTATTTTCAGACGACTATGACGAATGAACCTCTTTATGTTATTGATTGTGGTTTCTTAATAAACAAATTACGAAATGGGACCAGTAAAATTACGAAACGGGAGTACAAGATACTTGTCATGAAGTATCTTGTACTCCCGTTTCGTAATACCTATATGGACTATTATGGACATAAACATAAAAGACAACGGAAACTCGGGTACTACTGCCGGGGTACGACGACTTAAATTTTTCTTTGTGACTATCACATATCTTTCACAAAACTCTAGCCACTTAGAGTTTTGAGTAAGACCCGCAGTCTATTAGTATATAAGTAAGTATAACTAATACTTCCCACCTTTGTTGTTATACAGCGTTATTGTATAAATAGTTAAAAACAGAACATGTAATTCCTGGCACATGAATTTAAAAAAATGTTACCTACATCATTCTACCTACTCCAACCATGACTGTCGATTTTAAACCAGCCAGGAATCGGGAATCCATGTGAAATTACAAATGAACTGGAACATATAGTAGGACATTTTACCATCATGAATGGTGACTTAGAATGGTAATAAATCTCCGGTTTGAATAACTACGTTAATAACAAAGCATCAATCCTTAAAACGAAAACCGCGATAGATGCATCCGATCGCAGTTTCGATCGTCGGGTCCATAATAAATCAACGGTTTTTGTGGAACAAAATGGTAAATGGAAAAGTTCACACTCCTTGACTGCTATGTGCGAAATTGAGCAAACATTGTACGAGTTTTACGTTCGGTGTCACATTTTTTCGCGTCAAAAACGAGATTTCGTGCGGTCGATCGCGTCCATCCTTTGAGCCAAACTAGCCGATGTGATTTCACACATTCACTCTGAACAATATATCTATAGATATATGTCCTGTTTCGTATTTTGTTGTTTCCTCTCTAATGATAGATTCCTAATTCTTGGTTTCAAACACAGTGTTACCTATTGTACTTCACTATTTCCTTTTCTATCACTTGTTTGTTGTTTTCTATTTGTGCAATAAAGTGTATTTTACTTTACTTACTTTGAACTGCCATCGGTAACTGCGACTGGCGGAAAAATTGTATAGCAGATGTTAAATGTGGTATTAATAAAAAAATATAATTCTTAACATAATTAATTAATTGGACTCTATCTTTTTTTTTATTGACCACTAAACCCGCATTTGACCTCGATCTCGCCTCCACTCACTTTTCCTTCATATAGTTACCTGTTTCGTCATTCGTTCATCACTCATTCGTTACACAACTTTTAAATAAATAAATAAAATAGAATGGAATGGAATGGAATAAAATTGAACAGAATAGAAAGAGTTCAATGCAAATGCTGTCGGTAATTGTGCGTGATACAAGAATACAATCTGTGCTACTATCTCTCTAGGATCTCCATCTAGCCCAGTTGCGTGCATTATTAGAATGTTTTTTAATATATTTTTTATGTACTACTAAACCCGCATTTGACCTCGATCTCGCCTGATGGTAAGCGACGATGAGGTCGACGATGTAGTATGCGGGTCCAGTAAATGCCTATTCACTCTGGCCTTGAAAATCCCAAGGTTGTAGGTTTCGGAAAATACAGACGCCGGCAGTCTGTTCCATTCCTTAGCCGTTCTATTGAGAATCTGTGCTCCCCAAGGCCTATAAATATTATTTTTTTAACATCACGAAATCTAAAAGCAAGACACTCAAGTCCAAATAAAAAATCGCTGTATTTCAGATAAACATAGAAATACCAGAACAAAATAGAGCCAATGTAGGAAATTGCAATGTGAGCGTTTGGTTCCCGTACCAAAAGGAAGTCCTATAAATGTCATAGTGTCTCGTGCAGTCTCATGCAGCATGCAGCGAGCACAAATTTTGTGCCTCTGTCATGCTCAGCGACCGATCTGCTCATTGATCTGAATGAGGACTAGAAATGACTAGAGTTAAAGCCTTTTTTACAACAATAGGAGGCTATAGACATATTGAATGAAATTACAATTACTTTATCATAAAAATTACTATCTATCGATCTAAGCTATTTGTGAAATGAACATGAATACTTCTTCTTCTTCTAAGTCGTGTTCCTCATTGCTGAGGGTCGTGATCATTCTAAGGAATTAATCACATAGAACGACTCTCGTGGTAGATTTAATGAGGTGGTTTGCCTTTCCCATTTCACACACTGGTTATCTCGGTGTGCGGTTTCCTCACGATGTTTTCCTTCACCGTTAGAGCAGTCGGTAAATGTACATAAGTCTTTCGAAAAAACCTAAAAACTCATTGGTACATGGCATTGCCTGGTTTCGAACTCGGACCTCCCGCATATGAGTGCAACATCTTAGCCACGACTACCCCACCGACGCTCACATGAATACTTACTTACTTAAAAAAAAGACTTCCCTTCGTCGATTTAATACTTTATAGCGTTATTGTATTCAATTAATGAAGACTGTAGAAGATTATCTCCTTTAAAATTCTGAATAAATTAATTCTTGTGACATTTCTTTCTTAGAGCTATTTCTAAATCATATTGAGAGATTAAGAATCATATTCAGCTCTAGAAAGAAATGTCACAATAATTAAATTGTTCAGAATTTTTAATAGTTTTATTACGAATTTTTTCATTATTGGGCTCTCTAACAAGAACTTATTGATATTTAAGCCAGATTTGAGCACTAAACTTCGCCACATCTAGCAAGCATTTATCACAGCCTTTATCGTCCGTGGGTGGCCAGTGCCCACCGCGCCGGGAGCAGTCTCAATTTTACGTGATCACGTTCCAACAATGCCAATACTGCGGACAGAAAGTTCGGATACGAGCTGCAAGCGAAACGGAACGGTCCATTTTTGGGGTCAAACATGTCGACAAGTCGGCGACAAAATACCGAGCAATTGTTAAATGAGTTAGGATAATAGAATTTGTCGTTTACTAGTAGTATTGTATATTATGGTTTCAACGCACCTGTTATTGAGCGAATTGTGATTTTTGTTATGATTGATTTATTATTTTTTATTGACTACTAAACCCGCATTTGACCTTGATCTCGCCTAATGGTAAGCGACGATGAGGTCGACGATGGAGCATGCGGGTCCAGTAAATGCCTATTCACTCTGGCCTTGAAGATCCCAAGGTTGTAGGTTTCGGGAAATACAGACGCCGACAGGCTGCACACTATGACATCACCGTACAATCTATGAAATCGCTCTACCTGCCTAAACTTATACACGCCTACTTCAGAAAAAAATTGTGCTGTTGGAACCTACCTACATAAAGTACACTGCCTACTAATCAATCTGAGGATTTAATTATTTTATTATTATTTTAATCCTATATTGAGCAGTAATCTCGACTTTCCTAAGTGTCAGTGATCGACAATATCGAATCGTCGCGAATGTCCAAATCGTGATATGTCTAGAACAGTAAAAGTCGAGACAAGCTAGCAAATTGCCCAGATCGTAAAATTGAGATGGCTTAATTAACTGGTTACTCAGAAGAAGAAAAAAACCATACGGATTGTAAGTGGTTCTGATATTTCCCGATTAATCGTAAAATGTATCACTATTTGCCTCACCTCACCTTATATATTAAGCAAGAAAATAGTCCTTTGAAAGGCTAGCGACATAAGAAAATCACGAAAAAGGTGAAAGAAAACCGAAAACTAACTTCCATACAAAGATGAGTGGGTACTTTCTACTGATTTAATCAACTAATGGGTAGGTAACATGAAAAGTGCTATACGACAGAGAAAAGAACTATTTTCAAAATGGATTGATTGATCTAGTTACACAAGTACTTACAAGAAGTAAAGTGTGTAAGTCACTGACCTCTATAGACGGATTCATCTAGCCCAAATATCGTGTCGTACAGAAAATTTCAATTTTGAAGAAACACCAATTCATATCCAGCCAGTCGGATAACGTTAACAAACAGATAATATTCGCTGCATAATAATTCACTGAAAAGTATTACAGTAGTTTGTTTATACGAGTACAAACAATACATAAAATATCATACCACAAATAAATATTTTATAAATATCCCTATTTCTGAACATAATATTTTTATTTTGTTCAGTATTTTTTTCCACAATTTTGTTTGTATCCATAGACTGACGTCAAAAGATAAATATCCATGACTAGGAATATAAAAACCTTCGCCATATACCGGAATTAAATGGTTTTTATTTAAAGCGAACTCCATAACACAGATTATAAAACTACCAATGACACCCATATGTCATTGTTTTTATATTTGTGATCAGGGGGATAAGTATTCTATGCTTGCTTGCTTATCGTATGGTGAGTGGCCAACCTAGTATTCTATTATAGTATTATTATCATACCTAATTCATTGAAGTTCTATCTTATGTTTATGTTGTTTATGTTCCAAATGCTTACCCATCACTATAAGAAACCTGGAACGTTGATAAAACAATTTGGATGAACAAGTCGATTCCTATGTGTTTCTGGCAACCTTCCAAACTTAGGGTGTAAAACACAGATATACCTTCCACGTGAGCAAAGTCATTACGATATTATCTTGCGATTCGCAAACCAATTCTGCAAAGTATTTTTACTTAAGATTCGGAGCAGAAAATATTACGCGCAGAACAGTGCATAGACTTTTTTAATAAAATTCTTTGACAAACACCGGGGCTGGATTCAATAAAAACGAATTCCTTTCACGCGTGAGATTTTATTACGGCGGTGTGGGAGAAAGGGATTTATTTAACTAATAAAACGCTAAACTGTGCTGAAAGATTAACGTGAATAGCTTTAATGTAAAATTGCATTAAGTTTTAGCCTTATTGCAAAGTAAAATATAACTAGATGCTCGCAGATTAATTCTAGAAAAAATCTTTTGGGTAGGTTAATAATTAAAGATTTATAGAATAGAAAAGGCCCTAGAAATATTTTCTGCTATAAAATAGGACCCTATGTAATGTAATTATCATTGAAGAGAATTAGAATATATAGAATACTGTTTAAAATTTGGTATGTTTTCTCGTAAACTTTAAGTAAATTACAAAAGAACATAACCCTCATTTTAATAGTTGCAAAAATTTAGAAAAAGTGTTAAAAAACTTAAAGTACCATTCCAGTCGTACTAAAACCTACTGCAATTAAAGTAATATTACAAAGACAATCTCACGTGTGAGATGGTTCCTGTGCCCCAACGTGCCCCAGAATGCCCTAGAATAATAGTGATGAGCAAAAAAAAACAGACCAAGACCATCAAGATCGAAAATCAGAACTAGTTCTCTGATTTTCTGTAGTTCCATCGTCGATGTTATTAGCAAAATGTGTTTCTTTAAAAATATTTTTGGTTCATAAATTTCTAATAACTTTTTCGTAATTTTTATCCGTAGTCTAACACGAACAAATTGAATTCAGATGCGTAGCTATAATTAAATTGCAAGACCAGAAAGTGGTAGAGGACGCCCATTTATTCATTCGTAAACAGATTAGCCTCGAGTACCACCAAACCTAAATAAGCATTTTTAGGGTTTTATATGTTCAAGGTACTCTTCTGCAGGGTCTTCAATGATACTCACAAATTAGGTTAGTCGGGAATATATATTTATTTAAAATCAAGTTTACATAGTGCCGGCTTAGGAACGAGTGACGATCGCGGGCGCAGCCGCGTGCCTTAACTTAAACTGCTGACATCGGAAGACACACTGTAGAACACAGTGCGCATTGTGTCCATACACTGTGTCCCTACACATTTATAAATTATAAGTACTAAATTTAATAAAAATTATAGTGTAGAATTCGACACGTTTCTGCCTGACTATAATTAAGTAGGTTATAAAGAACAAAATAGGTTTGATGATAACGGAGACAAATATGTTGAGGGAACTACTTTTTCCATTTAATCTTTATCAAGTTCACTGATCTGGAAGCCAAAATCCTGCTTCAAAAGCAAATAGTCAATAGAAGTGCCATTGGAGTAAAATAATGATAGGCCCGTTTAAAAAAAAATAAGAGTGGAAAAATAGAGAAAATCGTCAGTCTAGACAAAACTCACCTGAAATATCCAGCAGCTCCGCCTGAGAGATCCCAAGGTCTTCAGTTCAGAACTTCAGACACAAAGCAAATGGGCGTTTGCGATTTAACTCGCGCACATATACAAAACAAACAAAGTGGATAGAGTCTATTGTAATTCAGGTTCTGGTCACGCTAAGACTTATATTTGCAAAGACCGGTCGACTCGGTAGTCTAGGTAGGTGGTAGCCTCGGTAGAGACCGACAGAGGTCTTAACTAGGTAGGTACCTACATCGGCTCATAACTATCTGCCAGCTTTTGTCCGAGTTGCCGGTCGTTTATTATGAAATGTGCTGCTCGGGAGCAAATGGCTGTTCCCTGTTCGCAATTAGATTATATTCACGTCTAGGTAGGTAATTGGTATACGAGTATTATTTAAAATATTTTAGAGTGATAGTAAGTAAGTAAGTAAATTATTTATTTCACACACAATATAGGTACATAAGATTCACTCGATTTTGAAGATAATTTACACATTTAGCACACTGCAGCGATTTTGAAATGCTATCGGACCGAACCCATTGAAATCTATTTTTCGATTTTCTAGATTTTTATGGTTTTTGTACGCTTTTATTTCAAAATCGCTGCAGTGTGAACTAAACTAAACGCTATATACCTAAGGTCTGGACTCCTTGTGCCAATTCCAGCGCCGGTTCGGTTCGCTGCAGCTAATCACGAGGCGCTGACTTCAAGTGGGGAAGGGCGGAACGCTTGTGATTTGCTACGAACCAAACCGGCACTGGAACCGGTGCATGTAGTCCAGGCCTAATATTGACTTAATAATGCAACTAAATGCCAGATTTTCAGCGTAGTAGTAGCACCGATTGAAACAAACACTTTTGCTGACTGTAATTGGACGAGAACAGAAACACTGAGATATTCACTGTATCCAGCATGTTGTAATTGAGAGAGCGTGACGGTCCATATCTCTATCTATTCGTAACTATTACAATATGCAGGTGGTATGACTCTGTGCAGCTCGTTGAGGAGCTCGTAGCCTAGTTGCTAGCACGGTCCGAAAGTGATCGTGCAGGTTAAGCGACGTTGGCGCGGTCGGTACCTTGGATGGGTGACCGCTAGTGGCATATTTCATCTGAGCTCCTCCGTGCCTCGGAAAGTACGTTAAGAAGTCGGTCCCGGTTGTTGTCGTTCGTCAGCAGTCGTTAAGCCATGTCAGAGGCCTACGGGCGGCCTGAACAACTCTGACAAATAGGTTGGCCACTAACCATACGATAAGCAAGCAAGCAACTGTGCAGAATCAGCCTGCCTTTGTGCAGAAGCAGCTATGCTTGCATTGCTGTGTTTCGGTTTGAAGATTAACAGAGCCAGCGCAATTACACTGAATGAAAGCTTGTTTGACTTGGATAATTTTATTCATTTGAACAAATTACTTGATAGATACAACTAAGATCTTGGTTGAAGTGAACAATTTCTTGGTTGAAGTGAACAAGCCGACTTCATATGCTCGTATTGAAACAAGTTCTTGTTTGAAGTAAACAAGCTTTTCTTTCAAAGTACCGGCACATGAGGCACTCCATCTAACGTAAGTCCTCAAGGTTAGCAGCGCATCGAAAATCCTCTAATGACATTATAGTGAGGTGAGATGTCTACAGATAGAATTACTTATTATTTGAACATTATTGTAATATGATATGTAATGTAATGTAATATGTCGTCTTCCTAGAATTCGCCATAATTTAGCCTTTGACGTGTAATGAATCTAATATCTTGATTAACATTTAGATTCCTTTCTACATCCATATAAATATAATATATCCGTGAATTGCTAGAAACGTCATTAATAATGTTTCCTATCTCGCGTGATCTCTACCTCGAGCAATGGCGTAGAAAGGGACATCATGTATTTACGAAGCTTTAACTTTAAGGACGTTTCCTGCAACTGACGATCACCTGGGATTTGCTTAACTGTTTACATAAAAATAAATTTAGATAGATAAAACCTTTATTGGTTGTAACAATACATCAAGTACAATATAATGACCTTTTTTATTAGTAGCAAATATTTGGAGGGGGCGCTGGTCATTTGTACCAATTTACACGAATAAATAACTCTGTTACTTGTATGAAAATTTTCCATACTAAAGAAAAATAAACCACATTATTTTGCGACTTGGTGGCATACACGCATCCATGTCGTTATAAATGAAACTAGTTTCATTCATACTTCTTATTTCAGTATCAGAATAGAAATAATTAATTCATTTGTAGATTTTTCAGACAAACAATTTTGTCGTTTTTCTCGAGAATTTAATAAGTAAAAATATTTTTTTTTACCTATCTTTATTGTTAACCTAGAAATATTTGCCGCTAATAAAATAAGACCCTATATAATGCTTACAAACTAGCATAATTTAACAACGTTATTGTATTCAAATCAAGTCAAATCAAATCAATTTATTTTCAGAACAACAGAGGCTCAATTTTTTTTTTGTATTTTTTTTGTATTGCTGACAACAAAAAAGCACTGACTTAGCATTATGCTACGAACGCGCGATGGCACTCGCAGGGCTGATCTTCCATCAGTGTCGTCCGCATGACGTCACGGTTCGTCATCGCATCGTCGGGGGCGAGATTTTATGTGTGTGCATGGAGTGTGTTCGCAGGTGTGGCGTGCAAATGAGTGCAGATGGTCAGTTGTTAAAAGGCCAGACACAAAAAATGACCCCACACACAGTCAGTCAATTATTATATCAATAGCTATCTGAGTGGGCAACAGCTGTAACAAGCATTGGGCAACGACTGCGTCGACCAGGCAATCAGTACAACTCACAACTTTTATATAAATTTCGTGAAATAATTAAATAACTGAACGACAAAGGGACGTGTTGAAAATCAGCCCTGTGGACTCCGTCCATAGCATAAGCTGACCACGCTCCCTGTTGCCACAATTTAGTTTATGTACAACATTGTAAGGGCAAGATATGTACCTGTAATATGTATTTGTGTGCAATAAATGGTTTTGTATTGTATTGTATTATTGTATTGTAAAATGTATGTGTTAACAGGAAATCACTACAATATGGTTTCCTATAAGTAGCATATACACTGCGCTCATAGTTTGGAGTGCAAAGGTTCAGGTAGGGTCACGTCTTGGTGGAAAAGGGAAGATCTTCCTGCAGGTTATGTGATAGGCTTGGGGACAGCGTCCATCAATATGTGGTCGAAACTTGTTAATGCGGGTGTCCGAAAAATATTTCGCCAGCGTGTTCTAGCTTTGTATGGCGATATCCAATTTCTATGCACAGGCCGTTCAGCGCCATCTGTTGATGAGTAGAGCAAAGTTGTCGTGGCATTTAACTTGAATGTACTGACTTATTATCTATAGACTGGGCAACGAAACATTGGGGGGGGGGGGGGGGGGGGAATTCAGGAGGAGGTCCCAGCCAACCAAATTTCAACTTTAAGGCGTAGTTAAAAAGGTTCATCCGCGAACTGCTACTGCTACTGCTACTGACAGAAAAGGAATGACAAATGATTTGACGTGCGCTACTTGTCCTCGTATAAAATGAAAGGCTTCCCTGTGATCTGATATCGTGTCATCTAGAGAAAGAAAGAATTTGTTTCCGATAGCGCACATATACAAATAATTGGGTAGAGAAGAAAAAAATATATTAAGCAAATATATTATAAAAATAAATAAACATAAGTAATCAAGTTGTCAAGTTATTCAGTTACTTTGTTAGAATATCATATCGATCCTTGAATGAGATATTTTCGAGGTTGGTTTATGTAGCGTAGCTGTGTCGCTACCCGCAATTCTTTGGGAAAACAACTACGTTGTCGCTTTTATTGTAGAGACGAATTATTTTATTACAGTAGGAGTACTCGTCTATGACTTCATTTAATAAAGGGTCGAGTTCCTATTTTTAGTTGTCACAGAGATTTACCCTCCTAAATAGTTTGTGACAACTTAAACACCGTTCAGTCGCTAAGGGGTTTAGGGGCTTGGCTTACCTGTTTCAAACTTTATTGTTTAAACTGTTGCATAATTATTAATGTTAGTAAACAACCTTATTTTATATTCTACCTGTTTCTCCCAAATGATTTCAACAACAAGTAGGATTACAAAGACTTTTCCCACGTGTTACAGAGGTAATAAGTGTTTATTAGTTTCGGGTTTGATAATTAAACAACAAACTATATTGTTTTATGCAGTGGTCAACACATTACGTCAAATTACACTTTTTGGTATACGGATGTCAAGAGATCATATAACATAACAAAAACTTATTGCGTCAGAGTTCCACAGCGAATATAGCTTGATGTATTTTCCATAGTAAAATACATACAGTGCGACGAGGATCTTTTGGCGCGTAGCAAAAATCGGAACTAACGCCGCCTTTCTTATACAAACGTCACTTCCATGATAGTTCGCTATACAAAAAAGTGATACCAATCCTGTTAATGTCAGCCACGCGCCAAAAGATCCTGGTCGCACTGTACATACTTATTTCACGCGAATGGAGCGCCACGAATCTTTGTCTTGGCATGCCTCTCTTGCTTCCTCTACCGTCATTCGTCGTGTCACGCATGCTCGCCATTAGTTGGGGTCGTCTGCTCTGTATATTAAAATCTATGAGCACTCTATCAATTTGATTCCGTCATTCGTTCGTCACTCATTCTTTGCACATGCCCGAACCAATGCACATCTCACTTCATTTTAATATTACTAGAGAGTTTTCGATGTATTGCTAACCTTAAAAACTTGGTGGAATGCCTCATGCGTTGGTAATCTCTGCCTACATTATTTTATTTTGAAACGTAGAATTTTATTGTGGCATTCGTAATTTTTTTAATAGAAAGTGTGTTTACTTATAAGTTGAACTTTAATAATCCCGTCGAATCAATTATTAGTGTTGTGTATGACATCTAACTCAGTCGAGTAGCTCGCGAGTCAGTTCCCGTTTCCAGCGAGATCTTACGACCTGTCACGACCAGTGGCCGCTGGATTCCGTCCCCCAGCTCTCGTATTATGTCATACTTGGCGACTTCATCCCACACGTACTCGGTACAAAATGAAACAATTCAATTTTATTTGAAGTTGATTTCACTTCATTAATTTTGAGGGTTTTTGTTTTGTTCCATAAGCTGGATTATTTGGTGTTGAAAGAGCTCAAAGTGACACATTTCCAAAAGAACACAAAATTGATTCGAAATAAACATTCTTGTCGTTTTTCTATTCGTAGAACTCCTTTAATAATCTACGAATTACCTTATAGCTTTTATACTACTTTCATGTGCGTATTAAGTACAATCAGGGTGTCAAGAAAAAGGTTTACATCTCCAACTAAATAATCAAGTCATCGTCCTAATTGATACATGTATGTACATTCCTAGCACGTTTTCAAATATAATCTGATCTTATTTGTTCTCCTTTTATTAGCGTACTGTATATAATGCCCTGAGGATAGGATAGGATACTTTCTATTTGATTTGGAAACATTCAATCAAATATTACATATGTACCTACCTAACATAGGTACTCATTCAGATACCATTATATCGAGTCGTACAGTGAAATAGATTCTAAGAATTATATCTATAACTTACTTACTCGTACTTTTACCAAGAGTTCTACTCATGAATGTGAACAAATTTGTCCAAAAAGTTTATAAAATAACCAACAACAAAAATAACAAAATTTATTAGACTTTTCATAGAAATCAGTCGCTCAATGTCACCTGTTTTGTACAGAGTAGATGAAAAGTTTATTCGCCATTATAGACTTTTTTTAAATGGTGTATGTATGCTCTACAATTTTGAAAAAAAAATGCTGCCAAAAGTTTCACCAAATACATATTTCACTTATAATTCAATATTCAATTATACTCGTAGGTCGTAAGTAACTTATGCGACACGCACCATAACTAAGGGGATACTATTTTTCCTTAAGATAAGATAAGATTTATTGTGTAAAAGTTTAGGTAATAATAATTACAAATATTGCAGATATAGTTGCAAAGATTGCAAATATTGCCACTTTTACAAAAAATCATTTCAAACAAACCCCTTTATTATTTTCATAGCAAACAAACGTGGGAGCGTGAGGAAACGGCGAACCTAAGGATAATTATCTAGATTTTGGCAAATGGGAATAAATAGTCTTTCAAGAACAAGGTTTAGTGGCATTGATGTGTAATGAAGATTTATTTCATTAATTAGGTAAATATGTAAAGGTCTGGCAAGGGATTACTGCTGCCAAATTGAAATCTAATTAGTTGCAGACAAGCAACTTAAGTCGTCTGAAAAAAAAAAGATTAGAGACGTAAAAAAATCGGAGGTTTAAGAACTTGGGTAGGTACAAATCACGTGGCCCCAGACTTTTGTATGAACTTCTAGGATTTCGCGGGTGACCTTCATACAAAATAAAATCTATAAGTGTCAAACAATAATTAAAAGAATTAATGCATATTTCTCGCTGACTATTCCATTTAGTTTTTCATAAAAGCAGTTTAAAAAAAATATTCAATTTATTAGACAAAGTTAGTATAGAACATTTTGTAGCTACAATGATTCCCGCTTATTGTCCTATTTAAAAGTTCAACCCTGTATGACTTGTCAACAAAAGCTACTCAAGTAAGTACTTGAGTAGCTTATTGTATTATAATAGAGTAGTTTATTTTTATCTTCTGTACCTAATTGTTTGTATGTGTTGTGGGTGCTTAGGTAGGTACCTCGCGAGAATATAATATAAAAAAATATTAGGTATGTTCCGTGACTTAGTTAAGATAATTAGATTTTATTAAACCGAGTGTTTACAAGTGGTACGAAAAAAACACATCATATTAAATTTACTGAGCAATATTTAGCTTAAATTTTAATGAAAATAGTTATTTATAAATAAATCTTGCAAGGCAGCCCGAGTTCTTAATAATACATGCTGGAGCACTTAGCTTTGCTACAGTCTTCTGTCCTGTAGGTGCCAGCTAGCAGGGTTCTAGGACAGTGTGCAGATGAAGTAATAGAAGAACTTGGTAATAAATATTATATTTTTAAGGAACAGAACAGCACAGAAAATAGTAAATGTAGAAAATAGGTTGTAGTAGGAGATATAAACAAACGGAGAAACGTCCGTTCAATACAAAATACAGAGAGAAATTGCAAAATACAAAGAAAACAATGAAATTAATAGAATAATGGAATTTATAAATGGAATGGGAATATGATTAAAATTTTGAAAATATAGATGTAGAAATGAAGATGCCAACACGAAATGAGGTGAGATAAACGCTAACGATGAGGTTGAAATTGATGGCAAGGAGGTTGATATGGACGATGAAGTCGACATCGTTACAGCTTAAGCTACTCTAACAACAGATTAAAAATATATTTTAAAATCTGCGATGAGTTTTCTAATTACCGTAACTACATTATTATTACTTTAAACTTAATTTAACTGCTAAAAGCGTAATTATCCTGTCATTACTGACTGAATGAGTGTATTCTAGCGGCTCCAACACATTTAAATTGGATTTGTTAAAAGCCATGTGTAATTTTCGTGTAAAAAGAACGAGAATCGTGAAAATTAAACGGTTCTTAATGTGACTCTAAATTTCAGAAAAGGTTTTTAATGCGAGAAGGGATTAAAACGAGTTTTCGTATTTTTTTGTTAAAGACTAAGGTTTGACTTCAATCTTACCTAATAACAACGAAACCGAAGACCGATTAGAAAAGAAAGAAAGATTGCTTGCTTGCTTATCGTATGGTTAGTGGCCAACCTTTTTGTCAGAGTTGTTCAGGCCGCCCGTACGCCTCTGACATGGCTTAACGACTGCTGTCGAACGACAACAACCGGGACCGACTTCCGAGGCACGGAGGAGCTCAGATGAAATATGCCACTAGCGGTCACCCAGGTACCGACCGCGCCAACATCACTTAACCTGCACGAGCACGATCCGGACCGTGCTCGCAACTAGGCTACGATTGAAAGATATAGATAGACTGTAAGTATATAAAGATTTTTTTAATCTTATAAAATAACAAAGAATAAGCGATTACTTAACGTACATCTACTTACGTATAACCATCGCGAACGACCGGGGAAATGAAAAAGTCAAGAAAATTATTTCGTAAATCTCATTATTCGAAACCTTTCGTTTCCAAGAAAATCGATATCCGGCAACAAGCGGGCGAATATCGAGGAATTTAATTTACTATACCTTGTAACAAAACTGTTCTCTTACTAAAAATAATAAGAGATTGATAAAATGTTGGCCAAATGATCGAGTAGGATCCCACGTTGAATTTAATTAAGTAACCCAGTCTTTTAGAGAATCAAATAAAAATAATTGAAGTTAGCGATCATTTAGAGAAATTAGACTTTCAATCCTCAATATATTGCTAAAATATTACACTTATTAAAATTAATTGAAGACGAAGCAATGCTTTTAAGTCCCTATGTAAATACTGTTACTATACACGAACTAGATGAATAAAAAACGTAAGTAAAACCAATCTAATCCCATTATTGGCAACAATATTTGAAACTTGCATTTCAAATAGAATCAAATGAAATTTTATATAGACAACAATAATAATTTCGAATGCAACCAATAAAAGGATTAGTGCCACAAGCTTTACCATCAACCCATCCCTATACTGCCCCGGTATAGACATCACCCATCTTGTGGGAAAATGTAAATGTAAGTTCACCACTCATCTTGTGAGAAGGTGAAATGGAGTACGTCACCCATCTTGTGGGAAGACGCAAAAGCCAACACCACCCATCTTGTGGGAAGGTGCATTAGCTTAAATAAACACCACCCATCTTGTGGGAAGGTGCAGAAATGTGGGAAGATATAATAATCATGATGAGGCAGCTCCTCAATAATCAAAATCCAGCAACGAGACAAGCTCAAACTTCAAGCGACTCCAAAGGAAAACTCCTTGAACGTTGTCAAACCAGAGTACCGGAAGGTACACGAAGGGGTCCCACTTGCCCGTCTACTCCCAGCGGGTATCAACAACAAAACAAGTGATATTCCATACGTGCCGGAATTTACCCCCAGTAGGACGGTGCTCGCCGAGTTCCAAAGAAAGTAACTAGATGCAAGAACCAAGGTCTCACTGAACATGACATCTTGGAACAAGTAAAGTGTAAACAATTATGTTACGTACAAATAGAATGTATGTGAAGTATTACTGCTCATGTTTGTATAAATTAAGGATGATGTTCATACCAGATCAGCCAGGGATACATTGTATTAAAAGAATAAATAAATAATTATAAAATAGACATTAATAAAAATAATCTAAAAAAGTAAATAAGGTAGATCCAAAACTCTACCTAAACCCTGAGACCACTTTTCACCATTAATATACTTACTTACTCTATTTCCTGCTCATTAATAGATTTTTTAAAGATTAAACCTATTTTACCATCACCTAGCTTAAGTTTAAATCCCTATCAATTTCCTAATAAATGCAATGTTGTAATGTGGTGAGTAATGTGGATACATACTTAAATAAATAATATCAGGTCTCCCTCGATTTACTATGAACATTAAATGTCCATTTGTGTGTCGAACCCAAACACATCAAATTAGAGCAGTAACTTTAGCAATGAATGGGTCTGGGATCCAGACTCTGGATATATCCAAAGACGTGCTCGTATTACGCCTCAAACGATTTATCATTACCCAGCCTCGAGATTCATCTCATGGCTAAATGGGTAAATGCACGTTTAATCCAAACAATGCTTAAGAACCGTTCGTGATGAGGACCATCCAAGAAGCTATTTCTGATGAACACTCCTCACCACTTGCTCAATCGCACTCGGTACCCAGCCGGGTGTTCTTGAACAAGATCGCCTAAACGACCAACCAACAATTCCATTGCTCCGTAGAACTAAGCTACAGGAACGCCAGACAGCCCTTCAGAGCATGCGCGAACTCTGTGACGAACAAAGGGTTTTAGAGTTGGTTTCCGGCATGTATAAAAAGTGTCAGTTTAATGATAAATAAATTTGTAATATAATCGAAACTGTTTGATTCTGAAACTCTACAAACAACGAAGTGCTCCCTGCAAGCAGGACAATACCTCGCATTAGAGAATCTCAAAAATCTAATAAGTCCTCGATTATGGTTCATGCATAATGACTACAGACATTCCTTCCAAGCATCGTAATCCAAACACAAGGTGCTTTCGTATTCGCAAAGGAAGAAAATACGCCATCATTACACATTAGCTGGTTTCAGCCTCCACTCTCCATGTTTACACATAGAAAATAAGAAGCCGTCCCCATATAGGTCAGGCATGGAAAGACTGGCATTTTATTGTCATGCACCAAGTACCTTAGTATTTTTACAAGCGAATTTCTAATGAGATACCATTTTTGAACACCACTTTCATTTTACATTTGTTTGAACAATGTAATTTTGCGTGGCGCTCCATTCTCTCCGCCTTGCCCCAGAGGCGAGATTATGGTTATATTTGTATAACAGTCATTTAGACCTTGCCAGCTTTACTTTGAAAGCCCAAAGTAACAGGACAGAATTTTCTCTGTCTCTCGGTGCCGTGCTCACCGATGCCTTCCCTATATATACTCATTACATGTTGTGACGATCCGCTGTCGGGCCTAATGCTCTATCCCCATACTAAAGTTCGCCGACTTATATCTCGAGAACTAAACATGTTATCACTATACAATCTTTGACAAAATTATTCAGTTTGACGAACCCTTTCCGATAAACTAAGTAAAAAAAAAAACTTTATTAAAATTTAAATTAATTTCAATTCAACATTGAAATAAGATGTTTAACACCTATAGACTGTTACATTCAACCCCCAAATTTTTAAGAGGTCTCCCAATTAAAAATTTCCTAATAAAATAATCCACTTAAAATTAAGCATAGTTCATAGTATACAATACTTGAAAACAAATTTATTAAACACATTTTACTTAAGTATTTTAAACAAATAGGAAACTTATTTTATCCGTCAACTAATTAAACACAATTTAATTCAAGTAATTGAAATCATTTTCATTAATAGAATGCGGGAATACTTGAACTATTAACCACTCCAACACTAAATAAACAATTCGCACTCTAATCACAATATAACCTAAACCATAAAGGTTCTCAAAAAAAAAAAAAACAATCCTTCTATAACATAAATGTATTACCTTTCTTTACTTACGAACTTATGAACTAAAATATATCTGAAATGATTAATTATACGATATAATTAAAAATATGTTTCCCACATCTTTTATTTCATAACTAACTATTTATAATATCTTGACAAATGAATTGTGTTGTAATTTCCATTTACTTGTTTTGTCTGCGGACAAATTAACTTATATACATTGGGAAAAGGAATTGAAACGACGACATATAGTCCTTCATATAATAATTCAAATTTCTTAGTTGCTTTCTTTTTCGCTTGCTTTATTTAACTTATGAATCTTCACTAAATCCCCTACTTTAAATTGAATTAGTCTATGATGTTGATCAAATCTAATTTTCCTTTTAATACTAGCTTCCAATAGATTCATTTTAACCTGTTCTCTTACTAATAAAAAATCTAACTTCTCCTTCACCTGCGGCAATAATTTATCAATTGACAATTTATTTGACTCTCCATTTTTATTTCGTGTTCATAACAATTTGCTCGCCTAAGTTTTAAAGTAAATAAATTTGTATAATTTGATAAAATGTCATTTAGTTTTTGTTTCTCTACCGCGTCAACTGCTTCCCCAATGTTAATTTCCTTCAGTAATTCAAACAGAAAACTTTCCGCAACGCAAGTAACGTCACTCCCTGTATCCAGCAAAGCTTGAACTTGCATATCAAATGTTTGAATAGTCATCTCCGATCTCAAATTTTCTATAAGTTCCTCGCTTACCTTAGTCTCATCAAAAACTGAATGAGTAAAATTCTCCTCAACAATAATGTCACCTTCTGATACATCCGAATTATATCTTAAAAGTTCAATAACCTCTTTAAATGTATCTTCCTCTTCTAAAGTTGTTTCTTTGTATCCTATTTGAAAAACTTACAAAACCGATTGGAACGTTTAAAAATTTTACTCTAAATTTAACTTCATATAGATATGTTTCTAGTACTACTAACAGGTAGAAAGTACTTCAACCCCCTTAGTTTTAAAACATGAGATGACTACAACCAAATAGTGATCAAAATAGAAATGAGGCCGCCTTATGGGTCTCAATCATCATTATTTTTGCATTTAACTATTTTAGTATACCTACAGATTTATATATGTATATCATATTACTTTTATTTTACTATATTTACTTTATATTAAGTAATAATAACCATTTTCATATCCTCACACTACACTGTCGCTAATCTCTTTAATGTCTAATTAATTTCAGAGGTTGCCTGGAAGAGATCGCTTTAAGCGATAAGGCCGCCTTTGTACATATCGTGTTATTATTCCTGTAGTTTTTACTTTTCCTGATTTTGTGTACAATAAAGTGTTTCTATCTATCTGCTTCTGCACATTGTATTCTACCTCTTTTTATGTTGTATGTTTTGTTTCTGTCCCGAGTGTACAATAAAGTATACATATTTGTATTTGTGTGATTACAACCCCCTGAGTGTAAGCCTAAATTAATCTCAAAATAGAGATGACTACAACCCCCTGAGTATAAACCTAAATAATTCTATATTTACCTAGTGTGTATATTATTAATAAATGCAAATCCTCTAAATGTAGAATTACTCAACCCCCAGAATAAAATACTGTTCACTAACTTCTTTTTTACTCGATAGCTCTTTCCTTTTTCACGAACACCAAATTGTAGGCGCAATGCCTACTAAAGAATTTACAAGCCGTAATATCCTGGTCACGGCACCAAATTGTAACAAAACTGTTCTCTTACTAAAAATAATAAGAGATTGATAAAATGTTGGCCAAATGATCGAGTAGGATCCCACGTTGAATTTAATTAAGTAACCCAGTCTTTTAGAGAATCAAATAAAAATAATTGAAGTTAGCGATCATTTAGAGAAATTAGACTTTCAATCCTCAATATATTGCTAAAATATTACACTTATTAAAATTAATTGAAGACGAAGCAATGCTTTTAAGTCCCTATGTAAATACTGTTACTATACACGAACTAGATGAATAAAAAACGTAAGTAAAACCAATCTAATCCCATTATTGGCAACAATATTTGAAACTTGCATTTCAAATAGAATCAAATGAAATTTTATATAGACAACAATAATAATTTCGAATGCAACCAATAAAAGGATTAGTGCCACAAGCTTTACCATCAACCCATCCCTATACTGCCCCGGTATAGACATCACCCATCTTGTGGGAAAATGTAAATGTAAGTTCACCACTCATCTTGTGAGAAGGTGAAATGGAGTACGTCACCCATCTTGTGGGAAGACGCAAAAGCCAACACCACCCATCTTGTGGGAAGGTGCATTAGCTTAAATAAACACCACCCATCTTGTGGGAAGGTGCAGAAATGTGGGAAGATATAATAATCATGATGAGGCAGCTCCTCAATAATCAAAATCCAGCAACGAGACAAGCTCAAACTTCAAGCGACTCCAAAGGAAAACTCCTTGAACGTTGTCAAACCAGAGTACCGGAAGGTACACGAAGGGGTCCCACTTGCCCGTCTACTCCCAGCGGGTATCAACAACAAAACAAGTGATATTCCATACGTGCCGGAATTTACCCCCAGTAGGACGGTGCTCGCCGAGTTCCAAAGAAAGTAACTAGATGCAAGAACCAAGGTCTCACTGAACATGACATCTTGGAACAAGTAAAGTGTAAACAATTATGTTACGTACAAATAGAATGTATGTGAAGTATTACTGCTCATGTTTGTATAAATTAAGGATGATGTTCATACCAGATCAGCCAGGGATACATTGTATTAAAAGAATAAATAAATAATTATAAAATAGACATTAATAAAAATAATCTAAAAAAGTAAATAAGGTAGATCCAAAACTCTACCTAAACCCTGAGACCACTTTTCACCATTAATATACTTACTTACTCTATTTCCTGCTCATTAATAGATTTTTTAAAGATTAAACCTATTTTACCATCACCTAGCTTAAGTTTAAATCCCTATCAATTTCCTAATAAATGCAATGTTGTAATGTGGTGAGTAATGTGGATACATACTTAAATAAATAATATCAGGTCTCCCTCGATTTACTATGAACATTAAATGTCCATTTGTGTGTCGAACCCAAACACATCAAATTAGAGCAGTAACTTTAGCAATGAATGGGTCTGGGATCCAGACTCTGGATATATCCAAAGACGTGCTCGTATTACGCCTCAAACGATTTATCATTACCCAGCCTCGAGATTCATCTCATGGCTAAATGGGTAAATGCACGTTTAATCCAAACAATGCTTAAGAACCGTTCGTGATGAGGACCATCCAAGAAGCTATTTCTGATGAACACTCCTCACCACTTGCTCAATCGCACTCGGTACCCAGCCGGGTGTTCTTGAACAAGATCGCCTAAACGACCAACCAACAATTCCATTGCTCCGTAGAACTAAGCTACAGGAACGCCAGACAGCCCTTCAGAGCATGCGCGAACTCTGTGACGAACAAAGGGTTTTAGAGTTGGTTTCCGGCATGTATAAAAAGTGTCAGTTTAATGATAAATAAATTTGTAATATAATCGAAACTGTTTGATTCTGAAACTCTACAAACAACGAAGTGCTCCCTGCAAGCAGGACAATACCTCGCATTAGAGAATCTCAAAAATCTAATAAGTCCTCGATTATGGTTCATGCATAATGACTACAGACATTCCTTCCAAGCATCGTAATCCAAACACAAGGTGCTTTCGTATTCGCAAAGGAAGAAAATACGCCATCATTACACATTAGCTGGTTTCAGCCTCCACTCTCCATGTTTACACATAGAAAATAAGAAGCCGTCCCCATATAGGTCAGGCATGGAAAGACTGGCATTTTATTGTCATGCACCAAGTACCTTAGTATTTTTACAAGCGAATTTCTAATGAGATACCATTTTTGAACACCACTTTCATTTTACATTTGTTTGAACAATGTAATTTTGCGTGGCGCTCCATTCTCTCCGCCTTGCCCCAGAGGCGAGATTATGGTTATATTTGTATAACAGTCATTTAGACCTTGCCAGCTTTACTTTGAAAGCCCAAAGTAACAGGACAGAATTTTCTCTGTCTCTCGGTGCCGTGCTCACCGATGCCTTCCCTATATATACTCATTACATGTTGTGACGATCCGCTGTCGGGCCTAATGCTCTATCCCCATACTAAAGTTCGCCGACTTATATCTCGAGAACTAAACATGTTATCACTATACAATCTTTGACAAAATTATTCAGTTTGACGAACCCTTTCCGATAAACTAAGTAAAAAAAAAAACTTTATTAAAATTTAAATTAATTTCAATTCAACATTGAAATAAGATGTTTAACACCTATAGACTGTTACAACCTCCTGCCAGATTTTCTTTCCTTTACATTTGTTGCTACAATTGCTTTTTAATGTTCGCTACCGACATTTTTCTGGCTTTTCTTGTATTTTGTGCGGAACCTTTCCTAATAAAAGTTAGTATGTAAGTATATTCATATTCATTTATTTCAGTAATGATCATACATTGTCAAAAAATAAATAATAAAATGTTAGCATGTCATGATCAATAATAGTAAAATTTCTTACTTAAAGTAAGTATAATGTCAACAAGTTTAAAAACTAAAATAAAAATAAAAAAGTATTGCAGAATATAAATTTACAGTTTCAAACATCGTTCGTCAAAGAACTCGTTGACAGAGTAATAGGCCTTTTGGATCAACCATTTTTTAAATTCAATAACGAAACAGTTGTACGTTTTAGTATCTCGGATAGGAGCTGGTATTTTGTTGTAAATTCGCGGACCAGCGACGTGCGTGGACAGCTGGGTCTTCAGTAGTCTACTGTCAATCAGTTCGAGATCCTGCTGCCTCACTTTTGTCAGTCTCTTGCCAACCCATTTCTTAGTAGGATACTCTCTTAGGATACTCTTATATACGTATCTTAGTTTTACTTATGAGTTTATGAAATATTCTCGCGGAACAGGTTAGAGACAACCTAATTTTGATTTTTTTTATTTGTTTCTATATGAATATTTCGTAAATCAATGATCCAAAGTGACGCTTCAAAGAGGTATGTTCGTATTGTTGTTCTACTAGTAGGAACTCAATAATCCGCAGTTATAAAAAGCTCTCAATAATCCCTTGTTTACCTAAATTTTCCAGGTATTTGTTATATTATTAGTGGGTAAACAATTAAAAATGTCTCAAATGAGTTTCAGTTATAAAATTTATTATATTTTCCAATATTTTAAAGACCTATTTTTCTGATTTTTCTAGTTATTCTCCTGTCCCCAAATTTTACAAGCAGGGTTGAATTTTCTGATTGCTGTAATTTTAATCTCATGTCTACTTTTAATTTAATGGAAGTTAGGTCAAAGCTTTGAAAATTTTAACACAGTTTTAATCTCTGTCGGATATTGTACATTTTCTGTAACCATCACGTATGTTTTAAATTAACTTTTATATAAGCTCTTTTGGTCACAGTCATGCCTCGCCCTTTTTCTTGCATTTATGTCCGAAAATGTTGTTAGTAAAACCAACACGAAAGCGTCAAGTGGAGTTAGAAGTGCATAATGTAGGGACGATACAGACAGTATAAACATTTAAAAAATTACAAGGTATCCCAGAAAGTATGGATCAAACACGCCCTCTGCTAGCCACCTGCAAATGGTAGCAAAAGGTAGCCTCTTTGGAACGAAATTTTTGTTCGCTCCCCAAAGAAAATTTGACTTATGGTTGATGGTTTTGGTTAGAGGTCTAGGGCGGGAACGAGCGAAATGAGCTCGAAATTTCAGCGCGGATCCGATGCGAATGGTGGGTTAGGTTAGAGGTCTAGAGCGGGAGGGATGAATTAAAAATAGTTCAAATTCAAATTATTTATTTCTCCATAAATATAGGTTGCACAAGTTGTAACATAAATGAATGGTCTTCTATATTTAGCTATAACAGCATACGAAATTTGATTTATCTCATTAATTCACGAAATTTGAATAAATTTGATTGAATTCGATTTGAACATGACAAAATCGCTGTATTTGCCGCTCTTCTGATCGTGCCGCCCGATCCTTGCCTTGCACGTCCGCTTATGGAGGCCCTGGGATCAATCGAAACATGGTAAGGTCTGAGGTTCTGAGGTCATTACCAGTCCATATAACCCCACATAGTATTATGGTCATTCGATTCTTGACAGTTAAAAAGTTTTTTTTATCTGAAATGCATTGTGAATCCACTAAACGTGTAGGAACATTACATATAGATACAGGTGGATCACAGAAGTTCACTCGCACTGAAGCAACACATAAACCTTCAGTCAACATTGCAACATGATAAATTGTAAATTTATTAAAAAATCACTGATTGGCAATAGCTTAATGGAAATGAGCGAAAAACTTAACTAAAGACAGCCTCAGCTACTCGGCATTATGCAAATGTATGAAAAAGCGCAGCGGAGCTAGGATCCTATGAATATTCATACCGCCGTCGTCATTACAAAGGCTAGGTATTTTTATTGCCGCTGCCTCAGCAATATTTATTGGACATTTGTTTTGGCTATTTCTCAGTAATTACTTACTAAAATTCTTAATAAAAGGATAAACATTTTATTTTATTTCACGAGCCTTTCTGATACACATATGGCGGCTTCCCGCCATAACGTCGGCGCATGCGTGCTGCGCGCCTGTCTATCGTGGAAACAACTGCCATTGGTTTTTATATACTCGCGATGTCAATCTAGTGTTTGGACACAGACAAAAATACATTCTTGCTCTCGATCTTCAAGACATGCCTTTTTATTTCGTGGGCGCGTTCAGCCCCACATTGGTGACCCCGACGTGATTAAAGAACAACCACAACAATGTCGATCGAGCAAAATCGCAGTAAGGCTACCACCATTCTGGACCGATGACCCCGACCTATGGTTCGCCCAAGTCGAAGCCCAATTTTCGACTGCTGGTATCACTGCGGATGGAACGAAATTTTTCGTTGTTTTACAACAACTAGACCAGAAGGTGGCGCGGGAGGTAAGAGACATAATTATTAGCCCTCCCGATAGCGGCAGATTAGACACTATCCTCATTATTTTAGTTTACAAAAAAATATCAGAATTCCAAAATCAATGGAAGCTGCATAATCATAAATTGGTATTCAAAATATTTTTTTAAGTTGCAAATACTACTTCCAACTTGGAAAGAAACATTCACAACCACAAATCAGACACGGAAACCATTGCACAGAAGGCAGGTATCGACTGTGAAGAGATGTTGTCAATAAATACAAAAGTTTATTTCGCCGGAGATCTTGGGACTTTAACAAATGCCACTAGTTTTCAAGAACGACCCAATGCATCTGTCGAGCAAACTTTACTGGTTACAAAGTGGGCAAAGTGCTCGGTAAACCGCATGGGAACCGGTACCTGAAAGTGTTTTCACCTATGGGTGAATGTACATTGTACTCGTATAGGTATATCCTAAACTACATAAGTACCTATGTTGTTACATCTAGATAAACATCTAACGAATGTATCGAGTAAGTTCTTAAAGGAAATAAGATCGCGCTATTTTTTTAACTCCAGACCGAAAAGTGTGTTATAAATTTGACACGTATTTCTGTTTGTCTGTAAGGCGAAAGATCGTCAAGAACGCCACTGACGACTTCGAACTCAAACGCCTAGAAGACCTAGACGCCAGTCGCCATGTCCGTAAAACGCGTCCGAAGCCCCCCTATAACTACACGTTGAACCCTAGAGTCGTCCACTCTACTGCTCTGTTTGTGACCGAGTCTTCAGGACGAAGTTTGGCTTCGCTAGTCACCTACGAGTGCACGCCAGGAGGATGCCAGGATATGTCGTGGAGGACATTATCATCATCTCAACAATCAATGGTCCGATTTGGATGCGATTTTTTTCATCTGAAAGGCTATTTTGTCGATTTGCTTAGCTATGTCTGAACAATATTATTCTCATAGTTTCCAAGATCTGAATGAACTTTTTATGTTAGTAAGGGGATCTCTGGAACGATTAACAAAGACGAGGGCTTTCCTGAAAGTCGTACAAAATTTTTGTACGAGTATTAAATACGATTGTTACTTGGTTGATTGATAGTTCAACTTTATATCATGATCGCTTTTCCTGATAGTCATATAAAAAATTATGGTACGTTAAAAATATCCAAACATCATAGATAGAACCATGATGATCTGATGATGATAACCAGAAAGTTAGTATCTTAATAACGGTAAGTCAATTTTTAATAAAAAAAAAATATTGGGTCATTTATCTTCGGTCTTTTCGAACACAAGATTTTTTTGATATTTTTTTTCATTTATGGAACAATATGTATAAATTCAGTAGGTACAAATAACAAAAAAACAAGTTATATTCTCTGAAACTTGATGGTTTTAGATAATGATGGTGAAATTATTTTCTCCTTATTAAGTATCGCAATAAACAGTTGGTCGGAAAACGGGGAAAAAATCCCCTTGGTACAACCAGTTGGACATTGCAGTTGGTACAAGGGTAATACCCCAGTTAATGTATTACGACCTGTGATTACGACTGTCTACGACGGCGTAGAACCTTGCTACGCGTGTCGCCTACGAGTATATTAAGTTCTGAATTTCCCATGAAACGCCTGTTAAATGGTTCCTGAAAATGCTCTCACCTATCACTGAATGTATGGGTATGTCTTTTACTATACGTTGATATACAAATTGTACCTAATACCCGGTGTTAACTAAATAATTTTTAAGGAGTTCCACGAATTTTTAACACAAAAAATTCCAACGGCGTAAAAAGCTTTTAGTGTTTTCCTTCGGTTACTCGGAAGAATCTAATTTTGTTCATAATTTCTATCTCTAGAGCAGCTACCTAACTAGAACTTATATATAATATGTATAATGTTATGACTGTCACGTCCACAATCCCCGAGGGGGTACACAGATAATTAATTATATTTTCTCTATCTTGTTTGTTACTGAATAAGGTACAAACGGATCTAACAAACTTCTAAGCCATAGACTTATTTTACACATTCAGTAAAATAAATGGTTAGAGAATACATAATATATACCAAAATTCTAACCCAAGTCATGGTCCCCTTAGTTAATCCCTGGTTAAGAGGATTTGCTACGCATTCAATCTACTTTATACCCATAAAATCTGTAAACAGCCTGTTGAAACTTTATGAACCTCAACGGAAGGGATTTATTGTTAAACTATTTGAATTGCAATTTCTCTAGTAATACAATGGCATTGTGCATTTGCTAAATAACTGTAGAGTTAAGAAGGCAATTATTCCGTCGTTCCTCGGAAATCATAAAAACTCGTAGCAGGTTAATAATAGTAGTTTATGCAACGGTCACGTAATGATAGCGATTTTAATATGAGAACTGTTTTGAAACGAAGTGTAGCTGAGTTTCATAAAAGATCGCTCGAGTGTTAAAATCGCCATTACGTGCGTTGCATACAATACTTTTTCTACGACCATGAACCAATTAACAGAAAATACAAACCATTATGTAGCGTTCAACAGACGCCATGACTCGTTACTCAACAAAACATTGCGAGGTCTGTTCGATTTCTCGTCTCCATAGACACCTCAGTTATTTCAGATGGTATTAATCTCTTGTCAATATATATTTTTTTAATTTTCGTTGATCATTAATTATTATCTATCACTCATTCAAAGAAACAAATTGAAACGGCGCCGGCGCCGTATATCGCGTCTGCTTGTAACTATGGAAACCGTAAACATTATGAAGTATTGTCGATATCGAGTAGGCGCAGGTGTGGAGTTTTTTTTTAATGGTTATAGTGCCAAGTAGTTAGTCAGTGAAATGTAGTTAATGCAAAAGAGTTCTTGTATGCAGTTCCACATACAAATGAAAAATTTACATAAGCCAATCGAAAATTGTTATTTAATATTTCATTAAAACACTATTTTCACACGACCATGACGAATGAACCTCTTTATGTTATTGATTGTGGTTTCTTAATGAACAAATTACGAAATGGGAGTTGAAAAAAATCTATTATTATGGTTGTGGTTGAAAAAAATCTATTATTATGGTACGCCTTTATCAGATATCTCCACGTGGCTCTGTCTTGTGCCACCTTCTTTGTTTTACTAAGATATACTAAAATATACCAGCATAAGTATAATTATTTTCAATAGAAGTTATTAAGATTAACTTCATGAGACAATTCGAAATAATTAAGTGCGGCACGAGTCTATTGCTATGCAGAGTCAGATCCAGGAAATACCGCCTAATTCCGACTGAAGCCATAATAATGTATAATTAATCATGCTCCTAACAAACCCAACATTATGTTCGGAATTAAAGCCACTCTCCGCTAAGCCAGCTATCTACGCTCTCTACAATAGGAATATTTCCCATTGAACGGATTCAATGAAGTGTTAACTGGATAACACGAATGCCGCCGCGTCCGACAATGGATGCCTGGGTGCCTTGGGGTAGGTGCACAAAGAATACAAAGTGTTTTATTGTATAAATTGCTCCAACTTCCTTTTCTAGAAAGTTCGCAGCTGAAATTAACTTTGCTTTGCCGGCTGCATTCCAGATAGGTGAGGAAATTGTGATTTTATGTACACAAATGTTTATAGTATTGATTGTTCTGTTCGCGATTCATGTAATTCATCATCATTCTTGTAAGATTCCTGAAATATTATAAAAAGACACGAATTACTACGGTGCTTGATAACAAGAAGATGAAGCATTTTAATAGAAATGATATAAAATCTTTACTTATTTATATTTTGTAAAATTTTAAATATTTTTTTAATCGAACTTAAAATTTTACACTGTCGAAAACATTTGTTACATTTAACCATCCTTTTATTTCCATTTGAGCCTAACATAATGGTTTGGTTTACTTCAACCAACATCTTGTTAACATCTATCGTTATTAACTTATTATATTATTATATTCTATTTGGGCTTATCAAATAAATTATCGCCGTACAAAGTTACTTGTTAGGCTCAGATTTTTTCAGTGTTTTTTCAGTATTATACTGGCATGACGCGTAAATATAAATGATAATTTAGATTTTTACATTTTTATCTAAATTGGAATCGGGTGTTTGATAGACGTTACAAAGCGTCAGCGTTGGGTGATACTAAAAAAAATATTGTCACTTTTTATGAAAGCCCATTTATCTCTGGTTTTAAAATGTCTACCTACAAAATTTCTACAGGGCATTATTAGTTTATAGCTATGGCAATGTATAGCAGGTACCTATATATTATATTTGGGGTGAATTTTGGCGTATCCTTACCTGGGCAATGAATGCTCTGTAAGTAGGTATAAGTATTTTTAGGGATTCGTACCCCGAAGAGGAATACGGAACACTATTTATGTCGCTCCGTCGTCCGTCCGTCTGTCCGTGCATCCGTCTGCCACGCGGAACTAGCGCCTAAACGGAATAAAATATAGATTTCAAAATTTTACATAATATAATGTATTCCTTAGACCCGAAACCGAATATCCACTTTAAAATTTTATTTTTTTAATGGGTATATTTTATTTTAAAAATATGTTTGTACCCTATCGTGTTTATTTTTTCGTAGAGACATAACACAACGACGTAAACATAGGTATGTCAAAATTGACAATTTTAGACCACTTTTATACCAGATCTACCTCATAAACGGTATTATCTAGGAACTTGACAATTGGTTAAAATATTGGCTATACAAGGTGTTCCTTTAGTTATGCAGTAACTTCGAAATTAGTTAAAATAAGTGAATTAAGTTATTCTTATATAGATTGGTAATGACCTCAGGAATCATCTGTCGTTTGATACATACTTTCTGGGACACCCTGTCCTACAATACTTTACAAATACATTATAGATAGTATCGTGTCATCATATTTTACGGAGGTTTGTAACGGTAAGGGGGGGAAGGGAGGTAAATCTCCGTATCTACACTCAATGACAGTTCATTTACCCGTATCTCTCTGGATCCCGCTTTACATGGTTCACGGATACCTTCCTGAACCATAAAATTTCTTTACGATGAATCAACTCGATATACTATAGGTACCTACTAGATATTTGGTTGATTCATAACATAAACAAGTATTGAGAACGCTGGTTTTATAACATACTGCGATAGAATATTGGATGAATATGGTGTCCAAATTATCGAAGAATCTATTGATTTGATAGGAATAGGTAGGTAGATAATCCTATTCGAATTTAAAACCTTCTATAAGAATTAAACTCTAATATTTTTAATACACTGAACACTTCGTATAGAATCTACGTACTTACTTAGTATATATCAGGTGATATTGAGGTTAAACGCGGGTTTAGTCGTAAATAATATAGAAATCGTTCGAACATTAATAATACCTCATCATTTTTGAAGCCGGGGCTAGATGTTAGTATTAATAGTAGATTGTATCATAAGGGACTAAAATAGTATATTTACGGCGAGGGCGTCATATTGAATCCAGAGCAAGCGAAGGATTCTAAAGTAGAATCCTAGCGAGGGATTCAATTTACGTCGCCCGAGTTGGAAATCATTTTAGACCCGAGTTATACACTGTGCTCTGCTTTTGCATTCCACCTATGAGGAAAACAAAATAAGAGGCGTTTTTAAATACAACATATGAATATATTTATATATACAATGGTATTTGCAATTACTGGACAAAGTACAAGTAACATTACTAAAAATAAAATTTATTCACCTTTGTGTACTTACACATTTTTCCATACGATGAAATTGGTATGTACTTATACTATAGGTTTTCAAATATATTTCCCGGGATTTAGTGGGCAAATTATGTATGGCATGTAATGTATCCAGCGAATATAAACTTTCGTTGAATGTATCACATTTTTCGCATTAGTTTTAATACATTCCAGAGTTAATAATTCGTTTTCACTACTGGATGGAATGATTTTTTTCGAAATTTTAATTACAATAAAAATCACGTGCACAGAATACGGTTCACGCGTTCCGTTCCTCATTTTGTTTTTTTATACATACAGCCGGCGCGCCGCGCTCACCGGCCAGAATCATTTTTCATAGATACAATATTTTCGTATTCATAAAAATATATTCATGTTCCTAATTCAAATTACTTTTAATCCGATTAAAAGTAATCCCGATTAAAAGTCATTTTAGGGCGGGATTGAAAGTAAATGTGACTTTAGGCGCACTTTTTGGGGAATACTTGGGCGTTTTTTGAATAGGTGGGATGAAAAATATTTTCTATATTTTAATAAGTAAGTAATAAGCTGTAGGCCCCCTCTAGTGTCCACTGTAAACTCGGCCTAAGAGACGATGACGTGCTCTTCTCACCAGCAAATCTCGAGCACGTACTGAGATTTTTACAGTCCCATTTCGTTTTATACATGCTATGTGCTCACTCCAGCGGAGCTGTAAAGGAACGGTAAGAAGTAAGGAATAAAATAATGCCATTATTGTATGTGTTAATGTTCTGATGGAGGCATTAGACTTTGGTTCATTTAATGAAGAAATCAATTAGTTAAGTTTATATCTACTGTCTTCCAAAAATATTCAGTGAAATAGAAGTCGTTTTTCTTTTCGATTGTAACCTTCTTTTTTTATTATCGTTTGTTTACACAGTTTTCTTTCTGGTTAAGATAAAATACATGATTTTCAAATAACTTCTTTAGAAAACCATGTTGAAACCTGTATAATTGTCAAATCTGAAACATTGTCATTAGTTCTTTATTAAATTATTGCGTTTGAAACTGCACCGTAAAACCACAATTAAATTCCCGAATCAATTAACGCTCGAGAGACAAAATAAATAAACCCATTAATTAGTGAAAATAAACGCACGGAATGTGGAGATTTAATTGTTTCGTTTAAATAACCGGATGACATGCACATAAAATACAACTCTCAGTTCAATAGAGAGAGAGAGAGACACTTTATCTCTATGTCTACATCAGATAAGAGAGTCGTCGATCTTCACAAAAAAACTAAACAAGAAAATAAATAACTATTAAATCTAAGTACTTACCTATCTCTGATGATGTGATGTGAGGTTTACACACTTTCGAAAACTAACACCACGAACACGAACATCGATTAATCGTTGTATTGAACACAGTGTTTGATGTACTTTAGTGGTAAGTACATGCAAACAAGTTGTTGCGTATCATGTAACGTAACAGATTTGTTCGAAAATACGTACACGCCTTTTACAATACAAGGTTCTACGGGGTAGTAGGTTTGATGTCCTAGTCGGAAAGGGAAAGTAATTTTTCCGGGTCTGGATATAATTCGGTATTTGGCTTAAAAAAAATATTCCATCAATCAACTTACATGGACATGCTAAAGAAGGGTCTAAAATTCGATTTTCGATATCTCAACTAACATCAGAGATATTAATGAGTTAAGTTAGTACTGGAGAGATGCTCTGTCCCTTTTTAGCAAAACAGTTCTTTATATGTAGCCAGGACCTGCTTGTATGGCGTTACACCACAGTGACGTCATGATGTAATATTGCCGTTTCTTTCTATCGTCTGATTTTTTATTGCATGTAGCCATTTTATTTTTCAACGAATTTTAATGCTGTTTTCACATTTGACTATCAATTTATTCAATTCAATTCAATATTTTTATTTTTCAGATAACTTGATCCATTGTATTAGTGTACTTAAAATAACTAATTTTTAATAAATGCATTAAATATTTGTTACTTGGTAACTACCGTATTTAGGTTGTCACTACTTTCAAGGAGAATTCTAAGATAGGTCAATGCGTTGTTTAATTTTCCTAATGTAAGTTCTAAACCTGGATAGATATAGCTAAGGGCCGAGATATTCGTTAGAGCCTTTTCCCAGTAGTGGGATAACTGGCTAAGAAAAAAGAAGTTCTAATATTATGTCGCTTACTTCTGTACTTATTGTGAAATTAGACTTAACGAATAATGCTATTAAATTAGTTTACATAATTCAAAATTGGCGTGCAAAAACACGAATATAAGTAATTTAAGTATCATAGATACGAATAGGTATCTTTTATAATCAAGATCATAAAACGAATTTCACCTACATCCGTGGTTCTACCAGGAAAATAAAAATGACGTGAAAAGGTAACATATTACAGGTTCAATTTGGCCTGTCATATTTGCCCTTTTTTCGGAATTTCGTTAAAGGAAAGTCTTGTACGTAGGTAGATTCATAAAAATATGCCAATACATCATGATGAGGCAAAGATAGATACGAGATAAAAAGGTCAAAGGAAGACAGAGAATAGGCACATTTTTCATCGTCAACCACAGCTTCAAACTTTTATTTTACGCATCGCACTGACTCACTACTATTTATGCATATGCAACAGCAATCCGGAAGTTCGAACCCCATTTTTATTCTGGGCATCGACGTCGTTGGCACAATGCGAATGTTAAGAACAAAGAAATATACAGACACAACGCTTACTTGGTTTGGTTCCGTTCGGTCGGGTAGGTCTGAATGTCATAATGTACTGATCTACACAACGCATGGGATGTAAGGGGGGTCACCAACATCTAGACCTCCAAATGTCAAACTCACCTGCATGTGGTGCATCCTGCCGATTAACGAACGAGTACCTGGCGACCGACTAGTGGCGGTATAACCACTCAAATTCTGGCTGGGTCAAAATACCAGAAGCACGATGACGGGCAGCAGCGTCATCGGGGCAAGCGACCCGGCTACTGCGATCGCCAACCCGCAGGCCTAGCGTGGCGATTATGGCATTTCCTCCCATGGATAGCGCACAAAGAAAACGGCCCCCAGTTCCCGGCCGCCCCACTATCTGTGCAAGGTGGCTGACAGCGACTGGATGAGAAGAGCCGAAGATCGGGCTCAATAGCGCGCCGTGGGAGAGGCCTATGTCCAGCAGTGGACTAGGGTAGGCTGCTGATGATGATGACACAACGCACGAAACCCAAAAATACCTTTTCCCGAAATGACTGATTAGAACTACTATATTTTGTGATGCATAGGCGTGTATCAGAAGAGCATGTCTGTGCTACTGTGATAGTGTGAGATGAATGTTTTTTATGTAATTATAAGTTGTAATTTATAAATGTTTTTGCTGGTTTTTTTGTAAGCATACTGATAATTAGCTAGTATTGAGAATGCGAGATGAATGTGTCTTCTCTAATTGTAAAAATATTTTTAGCCGTTTGCAACATTGTAATATATATTAATAATTAAATTAGCTAATTCATAGAGGAGCTCGTTGCCTAGTTGCGAGCACGGTCCGAAAGTGACCGTGCAGGTTAAGCGACGTTGGCGCGGACGGTACCTGGATGGGTGACCGCTAGTGGCATATTTCATCTGAGCTCCTCCGTGCCTCGGAAAGCACGTTAAGCAGTCGGTCCCGGTTGTTGTCGTTCGACAGCAATCGTTAAGCGATGTCAGAGGCCTACGGGCGACCTGAACAACTCTGACAAATAGGTTGGCCACTAACCATACGATAAGCAAGCAAGGTAATTAATTAATGTAAGTGGTGTATGTAAGTAACCGTTTTAATTATTTATAATTAATAAATAAATTATGTGCTCATAGGAATCCGTTCCAGAATTACAAATTCTCAGAATGTCCAATTCCCAAAATGTCCAAATCCCAAAAAGATATTCTGGGATGGATCCACCATGTCCATGACCATATGGAATGGGAAGATCAAGTGTTCAATCAGCCCTCGTCTTTAGAGCTAATTTAGCAAAGAAGAGTATTTTTTATATTCCTCAACTGATACCATCATTAAGTATATAAGTTATACATATGTAAATTAAGTGCTTACTTTAGCAATGGTTTTGTATCTTATTTTCAGGTGTAGGTTTTCTCAGTGCTCACGCGCAAGGCCACGGGTTTGTTTTGCTGGTTTTCGAATACTTACTTGGTATCGCATCGCATCCAAATCCTGTAATTTCAATGAATACTAACACATATGCGCGTGCGCCGCGCTACGGTAGA
This sequence comes from Hofmannophila pseudospretella, assembly GCA_947369225.1. Taxonomy (NCBI): domain Eukaryota; kingdom Metazoa; phylum Arthropoda; class Insecta; order Lepidoptera; family Oecophoridae; genus Hofmannophila; species Hofmannophila pseudospretella. Next base: position 6,424,839 of record OX376325.1, read on the forward strand.
AAAAAACACGTGACCAGCAAACCCGTGCGACTTTCTGAAAGTGTTCTTGTATGTTTGTTTGTAGTCTCTTTATTGTACTAGAAAAGCTGTTTAGAAGTAAATAAAAAATATATAAAAAAACTAAAATAAAATACACAGAAAATAAAAATATAAATCTAGTCATACTGCTGATCTAGTCTTATCGAGATGCAGTCATATAGCATCTAACCCATTAAAATATAATATGTACAAAGGCGAGCTTATCCCATAGGGATCTCTTCCAGCCAACCTTTGATTTAGAGGAGTTTAGAGTACTTTTATGGTGGGTAAAGGTATATGGAATACAATAAATCAGTATACATAAATTACAATAATTATATAGTAGATAAATAAAATACATACTCAACAATTATAATAATAACAATGTGTTATATATACGAATACATATACTAATATTATTATATACACTAATTTATTTTTTGTAGTGGTAGATCCTAATGAGAAGGATCGCCTGGGGTGCTACCACCCTCTTATCTATTTCTGCCGTGAAGCAGAGATGCTTGCATTTCTGTGTTTCAGTTTGAAGGGTAAGAGAGCCAGCGTAATTTCCAGCATATGAGGCAATCCATCTTAGTCCTCCAGGTAAGCAGCGCATCAAAAACCTTCTAATATTAATACAGTGAGGTGAGCATCAGGTGGCTTGTTTGCTCGTCTGCTCTCCTTATTTAATTTTTTTTTAAATTAATACTTACATACAAATAACGTAATAATTAAGCTCAAAGTCTCAGCAACGTGACTAAAGTACTTTTTGAGAGCATTTTTAAAAGAAGTTCTTATTGAGATTTTACACAAAGTCTTCGCGCACAGCGTATCTTTTATTTCTGTAGTCTTATAGAGTACAGACCCAACCAACATGGTGACATATGACATGACAAATCCATCCACAATTCCACACAGATAAACCCACATTTGAATAGAGCGTTTTTATTAGAGTACCTATGGAATATTTCGCGAGTTACTGATGCTGTCAATATCCTTGCGTAAGTCTTTAAAAAATGGAGTCCAGAAATTTTTAAGATTAATCAAAACTTAATTATTATTTTTTGTGGAAAATATTGAAAATGATAAGGTTTATTTGCATTTAATTATAAAATGCATAATTGGCACAATTGGCACATACAAATGGAAAGGAGGAGGGTAGTTCTTTGTCCAGCAGTGGGACATTCAATAGGCTATTTTTAAAAGTACCGTTACAAAATCCATTTGTTAAAATTAGTCCAAAATATTTTACTGTAAATTAGAAGTAAGGGACAAAACCTTTCCCTCCGGAGAGGTTGCCCAAACTCTAGTAAAAAGATATCAATTCTTAATGATAGATCGATTTGTATAAACAGTAACACGGTGTACCACACTATACCTCATCCGTCCAACGATGTTACGGCTGACACATTCCTAGGAAGCATGTACACTACGATGGGAATGATCTTGACTAAAGGTTCCGAGCCGAAAGACTTAGTAATAAAAAATGCTCCGAATTCCATGGACAGCGCATCGTACCAACGTATCCATTCTAAGTGAACTCAAAATCACCTCACGACTGTCCTCCGAGTGCCTTCGTAGAATTCTCGAGTACTTCGGTCACATTGCCAGGAAAGACAGTGCCAAACTCGAAAAACTCATTGTTACCGAAAAATGGAAGCAAAGAGGCCTCGAGGGCGTAGTCCGATGCGCTGGTCCGACAAAATCCGCACCGCCCTTGACTCTACAGTTCACGATGCTATCCACACCGCCGAGGACATAAATAAATGGAGGAAGATCAAGATCATCCGCCAGAAGGTGGTCACAACCCTCAGCGTTGAGGATTACGACGCGAGGAGGAGGAACTAAAGGTACTAAACAGAACATGTGTTTCCAAACGACAAACGCAACAATAGGTTGTTAAATACACGTAGACAAAGTTCGTGTAAGTTCGACGAGACCAAATAGGGCGTGTTAGTACAAGGGTCAAGAGTAACTCGATAAGTCTACACCAGCCTTCGTAACCATTAAGTCAATAGTAATATTGGGGTAACACGGTTGGTGTTCACAAAGTAAATTACATACAAATGTTATGTTATAGTATGGTATATAGCACATATATAGTAGGATAGTCGATTGAATAGTTTATTTTACGAGATACGTAAAGCTGTATGGGTATTTAATGCTCTTACTAAATTATACTGAAATTTAGGTTTTCTTTGTACTTATGTAGTACGTTAAAATAAATTTCGTAGACTAGTGAAATGAATTTACCAGGAATTTACCTTAATAAAATATAGGAACAAAATTGTTTTGAATTCCGAGAACATTTTTATATTTGTAAGGTGATATTTACTTAAAGCGAAAAATCAGCGTAAGAAAGAATAAGTAGCACATATTTTTAAATAAATATAGAATACTTTAAAATATTTCCTAAATAATTAGCGATATAGTTATACTTAACTACTTATAGCAATATGCTGAGTTGGTGACGTGTTTGGTGTGTTTGAATGTGATAACATTGCAGCACATACTTCTTTCTTATTTTTTATGTACTCGTATTCTCGCCATATGTTAACATATTATGTACCTACTCTGCGTTGTGGAATGTTGATCAAATAAAGATTTTAAAAGTCCAAAACAAGAATTAAGCCCTGTGAGTTCTTCGTTAAATTATTACAAAATATGGCTGTCAATAAAATCTGAGATATGAGCCGGAGTCGGGGGCCCCTCTCTGTCGGAACTCAGAAGTCAGATGTTGGTACCTATGTACATTTTCTCTAACACCTAAGGAATATTAGGCAGTCTTGGAACATGGCGCTCTTTGATATCGGAAGCCAAGATCCACTTTGGGTCGCTGCGCCAGCGAATTAAGTAAGAAGCCCCCGACTCCGGCTCATATCACAAAATTTATTGACAGCCATATTTTGTAGTAATTTAACAAAGAACTCACAGTTAGGGCTTCATTCATTTTTGGCCTCTACGTTTCTAGAAACGTAGTCGTTTTTTTAAAATTATTTAGTTATTTCGCTGTTTTTAGTTTTGTAAGTCACCATTTTGAAACACAATTGGTGCGGATTACAAAAGTTTTCGATATTATATATACAGTGGCCCAAAATAATATACACATTAGAATGATTATGGTTTTATGACAAGTGTTTTATGCTGTCATATTTTGATCATCTTTTTTTACTATAAAGATTAGTTTACATGAAGATTATCTAAGTCAGGAAGGACGCAGTGAGCATCGCATGCTCACAGCAATTTTGGATTTACATCTGCTATATTAGATTTTGAAATGAAATACCTAGCCTATGACACTCTCCACAAAAATAGGAACCTAACGATACCTCATTTGTCCAAATCGAACCGGAGCCTAGGCTCCAGGTGGTAACATACGAGTACATACATACCCCGCGCGAAAAACAATACCCTCCTTTTGGCCTCGCCATAGTCGGGTATAAAGGCCCTCTATTATATAGAGTGTTTTGGGATAGCTCTAAGGGGATTCATTAAAACCTCATCCCTTTGATTAAGGATACGCAAGGATGATTGTTGTAATCCTATTATTTAATAGGTAAGTATATCAGTATGGGGTAGGCAGTAAGTGAGGTAAGTGTATTGAATTACAATAATGTATAGTGAGTAGGATAACTTTAACATCCGTCTATGTTAATTTGTGAGTTAGATCATGTTTACCAATAGTTGTATTGTGGATCCAAATTTAGTTTTGCTCTAAAACCTAAGAAAAATAAACATGAGGGCTTGCTGTAGAGCCTGTGGCGACACCATCGAGTCAATGGAACACTTGCTGTGCGAATGTGACTCGCTGGCTGGAAAGCGTATGAGTCTTCTGGGGGTAGCCTACCCGAAACCAGAGGACTATAGGCTCCTTCCTGTAAGCTGTATAGCGTCCTTGATGCAAAACATCTTTAAGGAACAGGAAGGAAACTAAGGCAAGGGGTGAGCACAAAAGATCCTTGACGGTCGAAGTGCAGCTAGGGCTATCCCTGGCCCCCTGTTATAAGATAAGATAAGAAAGATACATAAGGGCTTAATTAATAGAATTCGTTTTTGTCTCGACTCTCGACACCATAAAACCGAAAAACGAAGGTCAGGGTCCTACTGATACCTATATGAAAGAAACACACAAGAAAAGGAAGAAGACACTCAACACTACATAGAACATTTTACAAAGAAATAGGAAATAATCAAGTATTTGGCTTTCCGGTCGCTGTCTTTAGAATTGCTCTAGAAGTATTAATTTTCTTCAATATAAGTAAAATGGAATCGCCAATCTAATATGAAGCATTGTACGAAGTAGCGTGACAGAATTGTATCCAATTACAGCAGTTGGTGCACTGATTGCGGTATTTTATACGAAAATTTTCGCATTTGAAAAACGAGCACAACGTCAAATTAAAATTATTTCAATCATTTACCGTCTTACAGTTTTATTTATGTAACGAACTAAAAAACTCAAATAAACACACTTCTTCTGCACATAAGATTATTCACCCTTCATTTATTTGGTAACTCGTATTTGGCATTGTAGACCCGGAGCACGTCGGGAAATGCAATCCATTTTTATGATGCCGACCCTAGAGCGATATGCAAACGGGAAATGTATGCCCATTTTTGTTTGCTGTTTGGTAGAGGTCAAGGATTTCTGGTTTTTAGGCTCTAGGTAAGATGATTTCAATGTATGCCTGAATTTAAAATTGTTGTATAATATCTAGCATATTATTAGTTTTCTTAACATAATAAGTAGTCATATGTAATTAAAATAAATTATTATTTATCCTACAGAAATAAGGATATCATAAAAAAAATATAGATATATGTAAGGATATCAGTAAAAAATAATATAGATCTTATCAAGCAATAATGCCCCCCCCCCCCCCTCCCTCCCTTATTTATGTAAACATTTTAGCTATGTTAATACTACGAAGCAGTGACTTCAAGCTGCTAATAAGTTTTCGACTTAGGACGAAGTAAAATACTTAGAACAAAACCAAAACTTTTTTGAACATTAGCCAGAATCCATTTTCAGTAAGGCTCTATTTGCCGTCTATACAATGCCCACTCGTCAAATGCCGAGTTAGGAATCGCACATAATGGTGTTTGTTTGGTCAAAGTTTTGGGCAAACATTTAGTTTGCTTATTCCGGAGGAAAGTATGACTTGCCTTCGTGAGACTTTATGTAGTCCATGTAACTCTTTTGGAACAGAAATATAACCACCGTGATATATAGAAAACTATATAACATAGGTACTTCTACATGTTGTAATAAATTGATGATAAAAACAGTGTAGTGGTGACAAGCATACATTTACTAAAACTACCTGATAATATTATCGATTGATACTTAAAATAAACATCTAATTAATACTTGTACTAAATAATTCATTGCATACCTACAAATACTGAACTTAGAAATATTATCCAATGGACCTTTGGTACAGCAAAATTAGAAGACATAAGTTTAACTATAGGCTAGATAGACACTTGAAAATGGAGACACATTTTTGTACAGTTTAATTTTCACTCTTCTTTCTCCGTCTATTTATTTTCACTGTAATGTTAATTTTCATTTCTTAACTAGGTACATACTTTTATTACAAACATACGATTGCATGCTACATACTTTATTACAAACATACGATTGCATTCTACTTTTTATGAAACTTTTACTACGCGACTTTACAACAATAATACCTATGGGTATAATAAAAACTACAATTTTATTGTTTTCACGATCGCCGTAAAGCTTTTATTTCATTAGTGGTTTCCATTTATTATGTACATAAATTCCCATAAGACATATATGCCTTTGTCCTTAACCGCAGCAGTGTGGGACGTGGTCAGATGACATCAGGGCTAGTGCTGGGAGTGACTTGGCTTTACAAATGGGGTGACGTGGAGATATATAGGAGAGTAAAGGCCAAGACCAATTGTAACACATGAAAAGCAATAAATGGTATGAGTATGAGTGCTATATCCAGAAGCAATACAAATATTGGAAACAAGTGAAAAATGTATTCCTCCGACGGAAGCCTCCTTGCCTCCGTGGCGAAATAGATATATAGTTAAGCCGGAGGTGCGGGTTCGAGTCCCGTCGGAGGAATATCTTTTTCACTCGTTTCCCTATATTAGTAATATCAAATATTTGAATTGAATTCCAAGTATTAAACAAAAAACCGGACAAATGAGAGTAAACTCGCGCCATGAGTGTTGCGTACAAACTTACTCGTAATTACCTATGTAGATTAGGACCTAGGTACCCATATAAAAACCCCTGCCTACACATAACTTTCATTTTATTCTTGGCCGCCATTTCTTTTTGTCTTATATAGGATTCCCTACAACTTTAGTTCGAGAAGATCCCATCTATCTATTGTACGAGTAGTACTGCGGGTAATCTTCCACATTCTTCCAGTTTGATATTATTAAATTGAAATTAACTTACATTTTCTGGTCATCAAGGTTTTAGGTAGACGTCAAAAACGCACCATGAACCTAAATACTTGAGCTCAATTTCGAACCAAGTATCAGCTATAAAGCTAGACTTTGGATAGCCTGAATACCTCCTAAAATGATGATATCCGATGAGCGACGAAGAAATAATACCCATCTCTCCTACGCATTGGCCGTGCGCAGGTGATCGACGCACCGCTGGAGAATGGAGTCCTACGCGGGCCTGTCTGCGGTCGTTGTCTGCTGCAGGGCAACACGCCTTCTTTGGTCCGGATTTCATCGGGAAACAATAGTTTGAGGACTAACCCACCATATACGGCGATGGTGACCGGTGGGTAACCTGGTTACTGGGTGAGAAGGCTGGATCGGTGTATATCACAGTAATCGTAAAAAATCGCATCATACATTTTTAGTAATATCGAATGACATAGCTTTGTAGTGAAAAAAATAGATTTTCCATACATCGGTCTATACCACGGTCACAATGTCACCTACAATAGTAAGTTTGTAATCGTAAAATTAGGTTTTTTATGTGATATATCATACCATATCATATCATATCTTTACGAATAAACACAGTTTACAAGTCAAAGATTATTAAATTAAACATTGTATACATTATTCACATATAAATAATGTCAATTATTATAACTAAAAAGACAAAATTAAATTAAAAAAGATTACAAAAGCAAATAACGATAATAATATACATAAATATTAATTACAAATTAACGATTTCTGGTCTTTTTCTGTTATTTATGATGTGATACCTTGCTTCGTGCTAAATTTCATGATTCCAGGTCAACGGGAAGTACCCTATAGGTTTTGATGAGCGAGTCTGTATCCAAATATTTGACATTATTGGCTGTATCTTTTGATTACATTGATCTAGAAGCTTGAATTTTTTATAGCACTAAGGAACCGTAGACCCTAGTATTCGATATTAATTCAACTTAATACCTCTACTCGTTCCTGAGAAAAATGGTCTCGATAGACATACAGATAGACGGACAACAATTTGATCCTATAAGGGTTCCTTTTTTACCTTTTTGGTACGGAACCCTAAAAATTGGAGTGGTTTACCAGTAGCAGTTGTTTGGAAATAATATTTGGTAGAACATTCTTTCTTGCTGCCAACGGGGGTCGGTTACGATTTAAGGGTTCAGCATAAATCCCTGAAATACATAGTTCTTTCACGGTTATAATTTAACTGCCAAGACTAAAGGTTTCCGGAAAAACGCTGGACTTATTTATGAGACGTTTTCTGGGTTCACGTTATTTCTGTGTGATATTTTTCTTTCGGTTGCATTTTTTTTTTCATTTTATAATTTAGCCATGGGATTTTCGTATAATATCGTTCAATGTAAAACAAAGAACGTTGGAGTTTTTAATAAATTAGTAGCAACATAGAATATTTGTGTCACTGAAAACCTATCAGTATAGGTATCTCTTATGAAGTGTTTTGTTAATTTTAACTAATATGTTGCTAGTATAAGATTTGTTTGGTTTTTGATGTGGGAACATCTATAATATCGGTAATACATCTATATATGAAGGGCAATATACGGGATACCACTCTAAAAAGTTGACGAGCAGGTCGCGAGCGACATGCTGACGTCACGCTGTGCCCGACACGCTCTAACTGGTTTCTGTCGCTCGCTGACATGAATTTAAATTAGCTATTGCTCGGAAACCATGTGAGTGAGGTCAACGAGTGAGGTGTCACAGGATAGTGTAAGGTTGTCCGCTAGTGGCAAAATAAATCTAGTCTCCCTCCCCCCTCCCGCTCTTAATGGGAGAAGGTTTTAAGGTATGACAAAAATAATTAGGGAATTTCAATCCGCTATAAGTTAGCTATTATTCGGATACTGAGCAACCACGCCGATACAATACAATACAAATACAAATATACTTACTGATCTTATGGTCCCACATCTATATGTTGTAGTAAAAGCTAACAAACGTAGTAACATTTCTTCTCTGCGGCCGTGGTTTAAAAAGATGATTACTTACTTATTTTACTTACTTTAGACAACATTTTTCGTTAAACCAATATTTAAATATTTGTCTTGCCTGTGTGCGATCACGAATAACACTACCTACTTACCTATTCAACAGATTTTACTTATCAAATTAACCAGTACGTAATGGGATTGCGGTAGTAGGTACCCAAGTAAGGCACTTGAGAGTTGAGACTAACATTACGTCACTGAACCCCACCTCAATCCACACAAAGACTGACAGCCGGCTAAAGCAAATAGTAGAACCAAATGATTCAGAAATGTTCAAATTCAAAGTGCGGCACGGCTTTGTTACTTTAACAAAGGCAATTCCAAGTTGCCAAAAGCATTTTCCTCAAAAACATCTCAATGGAGTCGCGTAGACATTGGAACACTTGGGGGAGGCACGGCCCTCTTTAGCAATCAGAATACCTAAATGTTCCAAAAGGGTTAACATATTGCATGACGTATGTGAGATATGTATGTATGACAAGCAAGTATATCTAAAGAGCGTCGGTGGCACAGTGGCTAGGACACCGGACTCCCATGCGGGAGGTCCGGTTCAAAACCGTGCAGTGCCATGTACCAATGAGTTTTTCGTATTTTTCGAAGACTTACGTACATTTACCGACTGGTCTAACGGTGGAAAACATCGTGAGGTAACCTGCACACTGAGATGAGCAGTGTGTAAATGAGATGAGAATGATGAGCAATGGGGTAGGCACAAAAGATCCTCTAGGGTCGAAGTGCCGCTGGGTTATTCCCGGTTATCTTATCTTATATCATAAGTTAAGATAAGTATATCTACCACACTTGTCATGATGATGATGATGGACCTAATTTACATGAAACTAATGAATTACTATCGTTAGACACGGAACTCTTACCACGGTTTGAATTTGTTTTGAGCTCCCGATATTTCGACACAGTTGCATGCGCCATGGTCGCGGGCAGACTAACGTAAGCTGCGAGTCGTTGTGGGTAGGTAGACATCGCAGAATCTATCTACCCTCCTTCTGGTGCGACGGCTGCGACCACTAATAAACATTGTCCGTTGTCACCGTCACCGTCGCGTCGCATAATGTTGAAACGCAAAATGTTCAACACGCAAAATGTTCAATACGCAAAATTTTGAATAATTAATTTGTCAATGTATCCAATGTCAATGTAACTCACTGTGTCCACATGCGAACTCGAAATCAACGGCAACCGCTTAGAATTGTATGCTTGTACAACTACTGATTTCAGGTACCTACTTGACAGTTTAAACCCATCATCATCTAACTATAGTATTGACAATAACCACGAAAGCTTAAATCTTCAGTTAGTTTAGTCTTACCACAGCCTTACGAATCTAGTCTTACTGTGGTTGTAGATTTGTTAAAAACAAATACTATTATTTTGTATTTGAGCCATTTAAAATGTATTATCTACTTTTTTTCTTTGTACAAGTTTCTGACATTTGCCTTGTCGCCTATGACTACACCTTTTCAGACATCACTAAAGGCTACAGGGGCCATAGTCCCCCCCCCCCCCCCTAAACAAGCCTAGAGTTACGCCATCGCCAGTGAAGGCGAAGCAGCATTGTTATTCTCCACGGTCCTTTCGAACCAAATGTCGGACTTCATTTAACGATGACAAGATTTATATTCATCCTGTGGATTATTCAGAGCATTCTGTGGATTATCCAGAGCTGTCGCTGTTACATTTGCATATTCTCTAACTTACTTCAGATTTATTTTCTTATGAATTGTTTGGGAGACAATGAAATTAAAAGAAGAATGGCGAATTTCCATACATTTTGAGGTCGTGTTTTTGACGGTTTATTGGCAGCCAGGATTTTTTCTGTCTCTGAGGTCGGACAATAGATTTCTACCCTGACTAGACAGATAACTGTCCTTAAAAGTAAAAAGGAGATTAAATCTTATTCCCACAATCACAAGGTTGATTTTATTTTGGCATAACCCAAAGAAGAAAAACGGGCCAGATAGTGATTGGTCCAGTTAGAGTAAAGGTCCTTGGGTCGGACTGAATCAATTGCGTTTTGTTATTGCATTTATTCCAAAAACATTATTTTACAAATTCTTCATTCCAGTCTGCTAAAAATGTACGACTTATATTAAACAACTTAGCATAAAATTATATTTAAAATTATACCTATATCATTTATGAAGAGGTCTTCGTTTATTTTATAATATTTGTGCCCTGGTTCGCCGTTGTTATTTAAGATTTTTGCTAAGCAATAAATCAGGGATCTATTAATGTACCCAGACTTGTATTGTTACCTAAATCATACAATAAGTACTATATTTTAATGTAATTTTCATTAAATGTTGCTCTCACTCCAAAAATAAGATTCCTAACACTTATCTAACACGATTATGTATTAACAATCGAATCAATTATTATTATAAATGAATATATACATTTGTGCTGTATCTTTGTCCTCTTGGACAGGTTATGGCCAGTCATCGATCATGGTCCAACAGAATACCAGCGCTGAAGGCATTTTTGACTGCAGCAATAAGCTGAGTTGAGCCCCTTTTCACGATAACAGCAGACCATCAGACATGATTTAGATATGTTTACCTTTGACTACATAATTATTTTATTATAATTATAACTGTTTCGGTCATTGCTGTGTGTGAAATAAACATATTACTTACTTACTTATACTATTTAAACGTCTTTCTATTTGTACTTTCCGTACTACTTAATTAAACGTATGATACGTTTCTACAATTAAATTTTAAATTGTAAATAATTCAGTTTGCACCGTTATTTAAAGGCTGTGCGTATTATTTCTGCACACATACTGAATAAACTGTACTTTTCAACACTTTAAAATGTCATTGCATTTCACACAATAATGCTCTGAAAGATACGCAACTGACGAAGTGAAAATATACGTACGGTTAAATAACTTTAATTTAAATTACTTTCTCACAATAAAGTACTAGGTAATTGTTAACCCCCGACTGATTGAAGGAGGGCGTGTTATAAGTTCGACACGTTTGTCTGTTTGTGTGTTTGTCTGTGGCATCAACAACAACGGATGATCCGATTTGGACCCGATGAAACACAGTGATGTTTGTTTCCACCATCTCCGCAACATATACCATGTTACGTCAAATATAAAGATATACATTTTTTTATTCAAAAGTTCCTCTCCAGAAGTTTTGTTTGGTCCATCAAATTATAAATATCCTACGTCTGAACGAAATTACGCTGTACTGCACGGCGCGGCAGGTAACTGCACTGCAGCGCTCGGCCGTTCTGGAAGCACTTGCGCTGCGCGGCACTGCGCGGCAACTGCAAACACATCTGCGACATGACTAGTTTTCAACCTTGTGCGTATGGAAATAAGATTTAATCTCCTTTTTACTTTTAATGACAGATAACTATCTAGTCTGGGTAGAAAACTACGGTTGTCAGCACGTCAAAATTCAAAACGCGGTAGTTGCTTCCCCCGCATCTCGCAGCCCAATCCCGACCCCCGAGAGTTGCCCACGCGGCCGCGTGCGTTTAGGCCTTTAACCTTATGCTCTGTAGGTCACTGTTATTGAATTTCCCATGAGAACGTCATATTATCCCGAGGTAAGAAGTAAGTAGTATATTTTATTTACTTCAAGTCTAATAACTCTACTAAACTAAAATAAATAAAAACTCTCCATACTACTTTATGTGTTGTTGTCATAACAAACACTAGAGTGCTTTTTGAAATTTGTTCCGTGATTTCTTAGATTATTACCTCGAACATCCAACGACCAAACTTTACCACTTCATTATAATATTTATATAGATAGAGTCAAATCGGCAATCTAGTTTTCAGTTTATCTACTACGGTATTTTCCGACGATTTTGGGATTTGAACTTATAACTAAATTCAGCGAGTGGTAAGGCAGAAAGCCACATCCCAAAATACACTATTTCATAGTCTGGCTGACACAAGCCGAAATGGGAGCTCGGACACTAATTTATGTGCTCATGCATGTTTTAACTAGACAACCCTGGTATGCATAGCGCGGCTTTCAGGGCCAGATAAATGGGATAAAAACGGGTAGGTACCAAACTCTTTCTGAAAAAATTACAGGCTTTGGCTACCCTAATAACTCTAAATTACAAATTTCCCCTTACTTTTACCTGGTCATCATCAGGTCCTCGAGGTTCCAGATGTGGGAAGGGCTTCATTATACTAAACATATGAGCTCAAACACGAACCATCTAGCTATTACCGTTCCAGAGATCCCATCTGACATCAAAGATACTCCAAGATCTTGGAAACTACTGATTCAATTTTTATCAGACCAAGCTAAGAACACTCTCGACAAAATTCTCTATTAATTAAAAAAGACCGGGTCCAAATCGGACCATACGTTCTCAAGTTATGATGCCACAGACAATCAGACCGACAAACAAACGTGTCTAACTTATAACACGCCCTCCCTCGAGCGGTCGGGGGTTAAAAAAATTAGAACTGTCAAAGTTAAGTGGCTTCATTAGCATAGCCGTCGTTTTAATTATTCTCACAATCAGTAATATTCCTCATTGATGAGGGGTCATGATCATTCTATGGAAATAACCAAATAGAACGAGTCTCTTGGCAGATTTGATGGGTTGGTTTGTCATTTCCTTCCCCATTTCACACACTGGTTATCTCAGTGTGTAGGTTTCCTTTCGATCTTTTCCTTCACCGTTAGAGAAATCGGTGAATGTTAAGTCTTTCTAAAAACCGAAGAACTCATTGTACATAACGTTGCATGGTTTCAAACCCGGACTTTCCGCAGGGAGTCCAGCATCCTAGCCTCTACACCACCTACGCTCTCATACATATCCAAATACGACTAAGTATCTAATATTATCTGTGTACAGCTGCTCAAGTCTGCTGTGAGGAAACCAGGCTAATGCGGGACAAGACAGGCATCAGTTATCTGAGATATAGTTTTAATTAGGATTAGATCTCAGCTTTCAAATTCTTCGTTTTGACAACATCTAATACCCTGTCGCAACATCGCTTACAGCACCTAATATTGATAATACCATAGTATTCTGTGATAATACCTAAATCACTTTAATACCTATGTAAATACTTGTACAATACTAAACGGATTAGGATATTAATAGGTATTAACTATATATAATCTACTTGAATGTGTTTGCTGGCGCCAATAATTTATCATGCGGAACTGAGTTAAATAGATACGCATGTAATTGAGATTGATATAAACAAATAATTCAGGTACTTGCATATATAGGTAATGAAGGAAGGAAATAATATAAGTCATGAAGACTTAATGTGTGGTTAGATGATTCTTCGAAAAAAAATCCTTTATTTAGATAGTATTCATGAGCTTAGCGTCACGACAGGAGGTGCGAATAAATTGGGTGGGTTCCAAAAGATTTCCAATTGAAACTTTTTTTTTTAAATATCTACAGATAATATTAGAAATATGTATATAGAACACGAATAACACCACCACAAATTCTCTCGTCATGACACAAGGCGTTAATCGTATGCCACAAAGCGGTCTCTACAAATAGTCAATGTTTTACTTCATTCAAGTCAGCTTCATAGTGCCTCAAGTAAGTCTGTTTCGGATTATGCAGGCAATTATTCTGCCAAGTTTCACACCGATTTGTATAGAAGTAACAAGTGAAGATTGTAGAAATATCTCTATGTAAATGTAGTTAGTCAGTGCGTCGTCATTGCTTGTTAAGTTGGCTTTCAGTGATGTACTGCCGTACCCTACAAAAAACACTACACACCTTTACCCTATAAACACACAAGCAAGTACAAATAACAACTCTGAAAAAAAAATTTGTGAGATATTTTTCTATTTCAAACACGTCCCCAACACTGAAACGAACCCAAAACCCATTGTACAAAAAGCAGGTAACTACACTATCAATTTATCCCAGGAAGACGTCACCCTTACGATTTTAGCTTACCACATTTTCCTTAACTTGAAGCCTGCTTCCGCATTCAAATAAATGGAAATACGGTAGATATATTTCCCCAGTCTCAAGACTTGAGCATTCTTAGCCCGTAATGTCCCCCTCATTGGATTAGGGCAGCGTCGACGAGCACTCAATCAGCCGACTTCGCCCCGCGTCATACCCAATTCGAGGCGGCGGAACCACGCAATTAATTCGGAAGGTCACCGTTTCTATTTGTTTTGACAAGCACTGTAATCGAGTTTGGAAGACCATGCGCTCCGCTCAGTGGTTCTGAGTTTCCTTTTAGCGAATGGGATACAAATCATGGAAAGGATTTCGTTCTGTAACACTCCTAAATTACTAAGAAGCCGGTTCAGAATTTTACTAAAATCGAAAAACAGACAGGTAATTCGAATATAACTACACTTCCTTTTCTAGATGCCTACTACAACGTAACAGGAACTCGTAAATCAACATCAAGATACTGCAATGCGTACTAATGTTTATTGATATTCACGCCATGTACACTTCAGCACGAAACAGCACGAAAATGGGTCGAGTCATTAGTGCTAAGGGCCTCTTTTAAGCCCTGAGGTCGCTCTGATCCTTTACAAAACTTAAGGTCACAGGGACCTCCTATGTATAGATAATTGTGACACCCAATGTTGCTCAGATTACGTGCCCATAGTACCAGAAAAGGGGTAGCAAGGTGCGGTCGTTGTCCCGTATTTCGTGTCAAAGGCCTTAATTTATGCAGGCTCTAACAAAATTAGGCTCTACGTCCTTCACATCATCACTATACTTTATACAATTTGGGATGATCCTTTAGATAGATGCCATACAACATTAATGTGTCGCGTTTTGCGAATAATGTGAAAATAAGAACTTAAAATTTTGCTACCGAAAACGGCTAAAAAAATTTTGTATACATAAATGCTATTTTTGTAATGAAATTATTAATTATTTATACATTATTTTCATTTATATCGTTTCGTTCAAAAAATCTTTGTTAAATCATAAAGTTACAGTAACACATTAAATTAGATCATAATCCAATTATGTATAACATAAGTTAAGTTGTTTTATAGGCTGCGATCGCCTCTGGAAAAACATTAAAAAATATATGTTGGTTATGTTTAAACATGATTAATACATTGCATCACAAGAAATAATTAAATATATGCATTTTGAGTAATGCCCACTTATTGCATTGATAAAATCGTACATAGTGGCAACACTTCGCGCTCTTCAGTTCAAACGCAGACTTCGAACGCGTCGCACGCATGAAGCATTTAATAATATGATATGTGTATATAGGATAAAAAATAACCTAAACAGCAAACAGCGACGACGTATTGAAAGGGTTTTTTAATACAAATTATATACCTAATTATGTACTAAGACGCTGAAATATAATGATATTTAATTGAATTTTTGTGTAAAACTATATGAATCCACCATCGCCTTTTCTCTCTTTAGATTATTTCAGGTTTCCCAAATAATACAAGCCTAGTAAATAATTTCCATTAATGATAAACAATATAAATCAAAAGTCGGTTTTACTTCGATAGAATATTCGTCCGAACAGTAATGAAATTTGGTTGTACGATAATGTGGCCATGTAATTCGCCGTAGATCGAACACGAAGTTTTCCTCGCGACAACGCGACACGAATCTTCGCCCGACAGTCTGGCCGTAGCATTTTAGAACGCTATCACAGTAGTAAGTCGAATGACGTAATGTCGATTGGTACTATACGAAAAAAATATCTTAGAAGAGGGAGTTGATATTTTGGAACTCGTATACCTATAGTACTTATAGGTGACATCCCATTAAAAATATCGATAAGTAGCCCGTTCTATGTTTGTACAGAAATATGGACTCGATGTATGCAGGGATGTGCTTCGACCGGACTGCGACATCAGTCTGCGAAACCACACCACTAGAGTGCTGATTTGAAGGTATGAATCTTCCAAACCCGGGTACTTGTTGTATCGTGGTCTTCGGCCTCATCTACGAATATCGTCATGAACAGAACTTAAGCATTCGAAACACGGAGTTTTTCGGATTCACTACCCACCCTCATCAGTTGATTTCTGTGTGCTAAAGATTCCGAGCTACGTAATGTAATGTACGTCACGTTACGTGTAAAAATACGTGTACGGAACCAACACGTAGGGTCGGCACCGTGGGAGCCGGCAGCTGGTCACGTTCCGCAGTTGAAGGCGATACCGTATTGGGAGTGGTGCCAGTCACAAACAAGCGCGGTTTTCTTTTCTCGCGAATTAAAGGCCATCACACACGTTTGACATTGTGGCAAGCGGGAGCAAAGCACAGGCGGTAACATAGCGTTGCGTCGTTCACTACTTTCACTTAAATTATGTAAAATGAAGTGTTTTTCATTGTGCTTTTCATCCTTCTAGTGTGCAATGTCCTTTAGAGTGAATATCAACATCAAAGCTAAGCAAGAGCACAAATGCACCAATACGATAATGAAGAAACTATTGGTGCATTTTACCTAGTACAGTTCAGCTATGCAATATTAATATCTATGGTTCAGCTTAGATTTGGTGGCAGACACGAGTGAAGGTAGCTCCGAAGTTGTGTATAGCGTGTCAGATAGGCACCACGAATGATACTAAAGCTTGTATTATAAAATAATTAAATCTTGTATTATTAAATAATAATTCGTGTGTGAACGGTACGCATAGGTATCTGCACGCGGGGAAAATCAGCGTAACAGGAAAAACTCCGTAACTGCGGATTTCCTCAGTAATTATATTTTGAAATTGAAATTAAAAACGTTTATTTAGTACTGTAAACACCAGAATATAGCAAGTACTCGTACACAATACAGAAGTATACATAGATTAATACATGCAGCACAAAACATCCGGTGTGGTACAGTGCCAAAAAGGGTACACCAGCTCAACATAATGCTTAGGTAAGCCACTGCGCTGATTTTCAGCTGGCCCCTGGTGCCTGGTGACTGCACGGACGAAGAAAACAACATATAGCAGCATATTTGTCATTTATCAATACTGGAGTCAACAGCGCTGTCAATTATGATAATAATTTCTCATTTTGTTTGCGTTTGAACAAAAAATGACCTGATGTTTAATGTATTCATGTGTTGTCTGAGCCAGAAAAATAAGATGGAGAATGATCTACGTATACAGTATACGTACTATACATAATGAAACGACTAATATGTAGAATGACTTCAAATTTTTTCTACAATTTCGAGAAGATACTGTGTAGGGATTGTGTTTATCATAGAAAAAGAATAACTGGAGATTTTTTGGTCGTTGTATGATTTTCATGTAGATAATAAGGTATATACTGAATAAACTAAAGATTATGCGTGCTTAGGTACTTTCGTCAAATAAAACTTTCTCATTTCAGCCGCGATCTGCTGCATACTTGCCCCATCATCAGAGCTCTCATGCAGGTCAGCAATATTGACTTACCCACCTTGCAGCCCTGATTGAAGCCGGGGGCTGTTAATTAAATATTTATTTACGAATATCCCCCTTTCTTTCTTTGTACCGATAATAACAGTATTCCAAGGCTTTCTTGTTCCCTTCATTTTAAGATTAAAGTTCTTCTGTTTAAAAGCTTTTTAAAAGTGAGTAACATTCCTGTTTCCAAGGTTTTTTTTATGGGAAATGGGAGGGACTGTTTATCTTTACATACTAAAGTTGGTTGGAATGAGTTCGGAAACAAATTTCTAAAGATTTTCATTCATGTAATGTAAAGGACGGATTAGAATCAAAAGTAAAGTATGTATTTTCAATAAACAATTACATTCACTGTTTCATTTCTTACAGTTTAGCAAGGATCATATTTAGATAACTGCTGATGAAACTTTTCTTTTTTAATTTTACAACAAAAAAACAGACAATATCCGTTACTTCATAAAAGGGCTACATAAACTAATAAGATCCGTTAAGTTAAACTTAAAATAAATGAGTTACATAAACGAATAAGGCCTTAAGAAATTAATTAAGGAGAAGGCCCCATTTTCGACGTTTTACATTTCCAAACTTTAACTTTGTCAAAGAGCCGGTTAATTAAACTAAACTGAAACACAATTATTTTATTTTCGTTTAAGACCGTAACTCTAGCCGTCGGACACGTTGCGCCAACAATTTGTGGATTCAAGAAGTGATTCAAACTGTAAAACCGGAAAATAAACAAGTACTTACCTACACGTGAGTACTCGTTTATCAAGCTTTATATCGTGGCCGAGCGTGCAAGACCGCGGAAGAGCAGGAAATACCGCATAACAGCAAAAATTCGCAAAATTTAAATACATGCGCCAAAATATATTTGAATGGCCAAGTTATTCACTTTTTTCGTCTTCCTGTAAAATAGTGAAAACGCAGATACGAGGTTTTTACAAACTGCTCTCCGCGGTCTTGCACGCTCAGCGACGGTATGGATAATTTGATTTTGAGAAATATACGAGTAAGTTACTTACTATCATACGATTACATACTTAGTCTATAGGCTGATTTAAACTTGGTCATGTTGTTAATCAAGTGGCAAATGCCAGTGACAAGGACAGTGGCGAGTATGGCGATTGTCAATGTTCTAATCACTGGCCAGGCAATCGCTATACTCGCCACTGGCATTTGCCACTTGACTAACGTACTGACTAAGCACTTGACAAAGTGTAAACCAGGCATACGATAAGTTTACCTATACGTAACATAGATTCGGTACACCTACACTAGTGTATCTTCCGTGCTAATCCTGTAAAGCGCAAAATATGTTGCTGGGCAGGCTTCGGTCTATTTTTAATAATTCGAAGATTATCCTACCCTCGACAACGAATGGTCTAAATTAATTTTGCAAATTGCATTTTCAGCAAACAAGCATAATGAGACGAAATGTTTCCACATACCTATTCGATAAATTTAACACATTTTCCGTTTCAATATTACCGGTTATAATTAAAACTGTTATTTTAATGAATGCAGTTGGAAAAACAGGTTTCAATTTCTTCATTCATTTAACTTGACTATAGGAGTGTAGTTAATAATACCAGTTGATACGCAAAATAGTAGCTGAAACCCAATTAACGCTCCGTGGATATTTTCCTTGCGAGTGCAAACAATTATATGATCGGAAATCAATTTGCCTACTCGTTTTGAACATTAAAGTGAACCTCAGATGTTTTAAATTAATTTTTAACTGCAAGTGAGTAATTATCGAAATTAAGGTACAGTATATAGTCCCCAGTTCCCTCCCCAGTATTCTGGGAAACCATAGAGTCGGCGGCATCGGACAGAGCGCGGTGGAAGAATATTGTTTCAGCCCAATGCACCACTAGGTGCTCTAGGACCTGAAGAAGAAGATATAGTCCCCAGTAGCAATTATCAATATTGTTAAAATTTCAATGAAAATCGATTTAGTTTACTAAGCGGCTATAGCTCTACTGCGATAAGAAGAAAGGGCGTATCTGCTATTTCAAATATTTGCCATTTACTTACGCACTTTAATCGTAGTACGGCGTACGACAGAACTACCCTAAATTCAGTATTATAATATATTCTATACTAAAATGCTGGGACTTTACGCCTAATGAGCAGAATCTTATTTATAATGATCCTGCTTTCCCAATCCAACCTAGCGAAAAGCTAGGGAAATTGATATGTATACGACTCTTAGCGTCTGTGACATTTTAAAATTATTTTGACATTGTATCCACACTTTATATTACATTTTTTATTGACTGTTCACTATTGAACTATTATCGGTATTTTTCTGTTCAATTATGTTAAATATAATCTTAAAGTGTTACATAAGTAATGTAAATAATTCAATTTTGATTTAATATTTAATTTTTATTTTTTTAATTATTTTGTACGACTTATCTTGCAACGTGTTTTGTTGCTTTGAGATGAAATAAATACAATTACAATAGGTAGGTACGTATTTTATTTTTTATTTATTTTATTTATTGAAAATCTACATAATTATATTATTTTTTTTACATTCACAGTGTAACAAAAACCAATATAGGTTTATTAAGAACTCTGATATACGGTCTGTATATACACCGTATTGGGCATACGAGTATAATGTAGATATCTAATAAATATGTATTATATTACTTTCTTACCTGTAAGATAAAATTACTCCTAAGAAATAGAAATATCATATATATAACATATGTAGGTATGTTGCTACGAATGGTACGAATACTTGTACCTAAACATGGTGAAAACTTCAAGAGGTCTTCGACGACACAAAAACAAAAGCTTGGGCATCCAGGCATGAAATGAAACAGCTTGCACTAACCTGATAATCGCCAGGGCTCAATTTGAACAAATTGACGATTCCGCGAGTTTTCACCCTTGTAACAAAATATATAGTAACAGAAAAGATGCTCCCTTTTTGATCGCAGACTCAATCCCTTTAAACTAGCACTCTAGCAATTCATACGCATTGCGCTGTGATTCGTTTGTTTGTTTGTAGTCTCTTAATTGGACACAACAAAAAATACACAGGAAAAAAACATTAAAATATGTACAAAAGCGGGCTTAGCCCATAGGGATCTCTTCCAGCCAACCGTTCGTTTGAGCTTCTAGCTGTGCTCATTCAAACGCATGTCTTGTCACGCAAAAAGCAATTAAGAAGCCAGTTCGGCTCCGGTTCGGCCCGCTGCATCCAATCACAATGCGTTAAGTACTTAATTTCGTGTGTTTGTGTGTGTGTGGGGGGGGGGGGGGAGCGAAGCTTGAAATTAGGGCATGTGATTGGATACAGGGAACCGAGGTTAACCCGAACCGGTTTCGTGTAGTCCTGCTGATACACTTGTGTGAATGCCGATGATATCATCATCAGCAGCCTATTAATGTTCCCACTGTTGGGGCACTGGCCACCCCTTGCACAAGGGGGTTATGGGCCATGATCCACCGAGCGGGCCCAGTGATGATTGGATTTCACAAGCCTTTGGAAATTTTTTATTTCCTCAGACATGCAGGTTTCCTTACGATGCTTGCCGATGTTATGATGAACGCTAATAGGGATAGTCTCTTCTGTGCTTATCTATTTTATGCCCTAGTCCACTAATTGAATTCAGCGCACGGTGTCTTGTCTTAAGTAAGTTGGTTGTCCTTGCCATCCTATAGCCTGGAAATTACCAGAATTTAAAGGGAGTTTTACAAAAAAAACTTCTGTAAACGGACCAAGAATTTGAATTTGTTTACTTAAACTAAGATTTTGTTGTGAATGTTTTTGTTAATCCTGACTGGAATAAATAAGTAATCTAATATTACTCGTGGAAATCTTTGTACAATGTTAGGTACCTACCTAAGTATTATTTTACCTTATTTGATAAAGAATAGAGTTCAAAAGTGGGTAATTACTTTTCAGGCTACGATGGTAAAGGAAAGTACTATAATACGTGTATGTAACTTAGTACGAAGTCATTCTAAGTTTTCTTTCTGCCTTTTGATAGCTATAATTATTATTTTCGATCAGCGAAATGCGTTATTGAATTCAAAAATCAAACTCTATAGGTTATATAAAGCTGTTTCTGAAAAAGACGGCAAGAAAGCCGTAAGTTTTCTAATATTTTTAATTTAACAATATTAATATATTTATTAATAATAATATTAATAATAGAAATAACTTTAGGAAGTGAAGCGCACTTGGTCCTGGACCCGTGAGCTTCGCTTTCAACTGACCCCAGTAATGGGAGAAAACCTAACAGATAATAGAAAATAATAATAGAAAACCTAACAGGATAGTATATAAAAATAATAATAATATAACAATATTAATATAACAATTGTTTGTTTGTTTGTAGTCTCTTCATTGTACACAAAAGAAAATACACAGAAAATAAAAACATTAAAATATGTACAAAAACGGACTTGTCCCATAGGGATTTCTTCCAGCCAACCTTTGACAATTATTCTTTTTTTGCATGTTTATTTTTTTTTATTCAAACACAATTTATGATTGTTTATGAATAAATGATGATATGATATGATTAATTTAAAAAGACCCAAATTACAAAATATATTAAAGTATAATATGTAAAACTGTCAAACACAGTTCTAGTTAAAATAAATAAAAACTGCAATTTGGGACTTGTTCGCCGCTAATTGAATTGAAATTGATTGGATTTTGCGAGTCCTGTGTCGGAGTGCCTCATTGATAGGCTGACACATTCATCAGACCCTTCTGTTCTGTGTACCAATACAAACCGCAATGCATACCGTATTTTAGTGTAGCAGATTTTCCCTTTTTTGCTCTTTATAGAGACCATAATCATGAACAAACTGGCTACCTGATGGTAAATGGTCACCGTCGCCCTGACATCCCACCTTACTATAATGTTATTAGAGATTTATCTATACGCTGCTAATATTGAGGACTTATCTTATCTTATGATAGGGGGCCGGGAAAAACCCAGTGGCACTTCGACCCTAGAGGATCTTTTGTGCCTACCCCATTTTACACACTGGTCATCTCAGTGTGCAGGTTTCCTCGCGAGTCGGTAAATGTAAGTAAGTTTTCGAAAAATACGTAAAACTCATTGGTACATGGCACTGCATGGTTTCGAACCCGGACCTCCCGCATGGTAGTCCGGTGCCCTAGCCACTGTGCCACCGACGCTCTATCTTGAGGACTTAGAATACCTCATATGCCGGTAATTACGCTGGTTTTCTTATACTCTTTAAAACCAAACACAGTAATGTAAGTATTGCTGCTTTGCGGCAGAAATAGATAAAAGTGTGCTACTACCTCAGGCTGAGTCTACATAGAGTCATACCACCTTATATTCTTCTTCTTTCTTTATGACTGTTCCTGTCATACGGGTAGATGTAGCAATTATCTAGCAATTAACTACTTAAGTTTTAGGACAAGTCTGATTCTTATTTTATGTTTCTTTTTATTCACCTTGGGCTAAAGAATAAACAGTCTGTCTGTTTGTCTGTGGCCTCATATCTCGCAACTGTTGCATCGCAATGATCTTACTTATGGGGTTGTTGTTTATGTTTATTTAAAAGAGAGTCATAGTGGAGAGTGCTAAACATTTCAGATCAAAATTGGAGCAGGTCAATATCTTGGGAAAAATAAATCAAATATTAATAAATCGAAATAGTCCAATATCTTGAGAAAGGCCCAGATATTGGACTATTTTTGATATCGTACCTATAGTTTTCTAGTGCACTGGTTTTTAATGCTGGTGTAATGTCCTAAATAAATATTTTTCAATTTCATTTAGGGGCTCTGTGTAAGCATCGCGTTCTAGAGATTGTTATATTGCCTTCTGAGATTAATAAGTAGGTACAGTCAACCTACCCAACACGGCAAAATTTGAGAATATAAAATATACCATATTGCACAGACATAAGGTTGAGATATTATTGAAGGTTTTTGACACATGGTATACGTAAGCTAGTGGTCGACTGTACTTACGAACTGAAATTGAAAAATATTTATTTTCCGATCTTTATTTGTTTACGACATTTTAGATTTCGTAATACAAATGTCGTGTTAATTCGTGTTTCAGTGTTCAGAAAGCTAAATACACACCTATATTAACGACGTTACACGAGAATAAGGTCGGGCTGCGGCGCTAATTACCTAGAAACGACTTATTTACAAGCGGTAGCCGAGTGCTACGGTTTTGAGCTAGAATTAATGTTAGTACTTACGGGTAATTGCATTGTCCACATCCACACAGATATGTGTGTACGGCATGAGTAGAGAAAGGTGTTAACATAATCATTAGCTAGGTGTTCCACCATGAAAACACATAGAAAAGAAAGACAGAACAAAGATAGAAAAGAAACAAAAAGTAATAGAGAATGTCAGTCATTTTGGTCGTTTTGGCTTATTTGATATATGATGAAAATGAAAAATGCTTTTTAAATTTTTCAATAGCTTGAAAACTTTTCGAGATATTCAATTATTAAATTGCACATGCGAATTAAATTGAGCGTACATTTCGCACTGAATAGTTCCCGTGTATACGATAAATACCAAGTTAGAAACGATTTATTCAAATTCAAAAGGCAAATTCTAAATTATCAAAGATTATAAATCAATATTTTCAAAACTACTTTAGTCATTTGAATGAAACAAAAAATTACGTGTTCTAAGACATGTAATCTCCACTCTGACGAAGTTTCAAGTAATGTTAAGCAACATTACTTGAAACTTCGTCATATTGAAACCTTATTCTCCATAATGTAGTTTGTTCACAAAATACTGCCTCAGATGTTGCTGCAGCGTTATCAACACTGCTGCGCTGATATATATTTAAAAAAAAATATGGAGAGCAGACGAGCAAACGGGCCACCTGATGTTAAGTGGTCACCGTCGCCCATAGACATCTCACCTCAGTGTATTAATATTAAAGGGTTTTTGATGCGCTGCTAACCATGAGGACTAAGATGGAATACCTCATGTGCCGGAAATTACACTGGCTCTCTTACCCTTCACACCGAAACATAGAAATGCAAGCATTTCTGCTTCACGGCAGAAATACTCGTAGATAAGAGGGTACCGTGGTATCACCCCAGGCGATCCCTCACGTTAGGATCTATCACTACACATTAGGATCTGTCTGAAAATCAACGCCGCAGTAAGTCGTGTTGAGATTGAGACTACATTTATTTTAATGTTGGTAGAGTTTATACATACGTCGCCAAAAACCAGCAAAGTAGAGCACGTGTAAAAGCCATTTTTCCCCGGAAAAAGTCCCCAAGTTAATCCCAGGATTTATACATACCTACCGAATTTTAAGCAGGTTCTGAGGAACGTTTCACCAATCACTCAACGAACAAAAATGTTATGTACGTTTACGTTAATACAGCTAAATATTCAAACAAATAATTGTTTTATTCAGTGATAATACGCAATAGGCGTATTATCACTGAATAAAACAATTATTTGTTTGCGATTGCGACTATCCTATTATTTCCATTTGAGCCTACGAAGGCAATTTGATATATTTTAATATCTATCGTATTAGTTTCAATCAAATAACAAATCCAACTCAATAAATTGACTAAAGATAAGTAAGTATCTACTTTGTAGACTCAGATATTTTTTTACCAGTGTAAATAGGCACCATCGAATATCATGGAACATCTTTGGTACGTACTTACTCACTCGAAAATAATTATGATAGTATTTAAATTACACACCTGAAACCATTTACAGAGGAACGGTCCTACCGTTCCTCTGCAAACATGGTTTCAGTTTTCTATCTTCATTAATTTTTACAATCGTTAGATCTCCTTATTTAGGTGAAAGGTTTTAAGAACTGGCAGAAATAATAGTAAAAGCCTTAAACACAAAAGAAACATAATTATTTTCTTTTAATATGGCTTCAGAAACATTTAGAGTATAACGCGTACTTTTAGAGTATAACCAGTACCTAACTAACTTAAAGTTCTAATATAGATTGTATTCAATATTTTTCTACACTCCTATAAGTCTCAAGGGCCTATATGTTTGACTAAATTGTTAGGGTCATTCAGACCCAAACCCAAAAAATATAATCTATCAATTGAAGCCCATACTTTGTATAGGACTAATCGATGCCTTTGGCAGTCTTAGGAATTAGTACAATGTATAGGACCTAGAGCGTTTACTCCTTTCCAAGCTTAAAAGCTCTGGGCTTTACGAGGCTACAGAAAAAAAATTTGTTTTATACTTACTACTACTAATACGTAAGTAAGTGAAAAATGTTGTTGTTTATAATCGTCACCTGCCATCGCCACAACCACCAATTTTGTTTCTGAACTAAAATTAATGTGCAAAAGTTTCTCAGATGGCACCGCTCTCGAGTCTCGAGCGTCGACACAAAAACTGCTTCTCCCTCTTTCATTCATCAACTTCAGGACTACTTTGTGCGGAGGTTAATACCTACTTAAACGCTGTGTGACGTGTCCGTAAAGACGTCTACAAAGTTGCGGAGCTTTTAAAAAGTTATTTTAAGTATTTCGCAGCATGTGAAATCAGAAGTGACGTCGTACATTTTTCAGAAATGCGTGGGGTTTTAAGTTAGAAGCGAAATGGTAGCGAAATCTATTTTCATAGAGCTTTTTTATGGGGCTATTTTCATACAGTTTCTCTTTTTAACTGACGATAAAAGAGGAGATGTTCTCAATTCAACGCGTAGGTATTTATGTATAATATGTAGGTATGTATAAGTTTGTATGTGGATTTGTCTCGCTCGGTAACTAGAGTGCTGATTTCGATGGAATGTGATGCGTTAAGATTGGTAAATACAGGGTTCAGATTTAGGATTTTCCCGCCTCCACGATGCACAGAGATTCATTTAGGATGCATTTAGGTAATTTGTTAGCGTTTCGTTCCTATAGGATGACAGATATGTTAGAGTAATAATAAAAATGCGTGAAAGAAAAAATAAATTTAAAAAAGCCTATTATCGTGCCTGCACTTTTGGACAGGGAACCGTATTTTATGTCTGAATGAGCGAGCATCCTTGCTCTCGCGATGGACACTTACGGCACTAAGCTCAGCTTAATAGTGACTGGCCTTGAGACGCGCGAAGTGTCACATTTTTATGTCGCTCGCGCCGTTAGCGTTCCGCCCGTCCTGGATAGGAAGATAGAGTTCCCTGTCAAAATAAAAACAGACTCTACTGAAGTCGGCGACCAACGTAACACGAAATAGTCGTCTTTAGTAGTGTTGGTTTCTATTTTTATTTCAAATTATTCTGTAAGTAATTGAAATATTTTTTAAAGTTTTTAGTAAATAAACTAATAAACGCACTAATATATCTTATAGTATCTATTCTTTCGAGATAGGTACATACCTTCACTCTATGTCCTTATATTGAATCCGGATTATATTTTCCCATTACGCAAGCAACTTCATCAATAGTTTGTATGTTGTAAAATTGTAAGTTGGTAAATATATAACACAGTAATGTTTAGTCAAATGAAACAAATACATTTTAAAAACTAACTTACAATTCCAAACAATGTAGAAGTAGTAGAAGGAGATAATGTAGAAGAAAAAATGTAGAAAATAGAAATTGGTGCAATTTTTTCCTGGCACAGCGATGGCGAAGGCTCTCAGACTCCGCTGTCAAGCGCAATAGAAATAATCACAATGAACGATACCATTGCCAGCCATTTATTTAATCTTCCACAACCTCAGTCGACAGGGCTGGATCTCGATTTTTTTATGGTTCTAGGAAGTTTCTCTTGAGGTCTTGAGGCCCGATTCTAATACAACGTAATCTCGATATAAACTAAATTACAGCGACTTGAAGTTTTTCGTATGACTAAAACGAAACGTTAAACGTTGTCTACGTTCAACGTTTCGTTTTGGTCAAGTCAACGATCGATTAGTCCGCTCATTATGTATTAGCGTGATGTTAGAAGAATATGATTCGTAAAGTTGGACAGAAAACATGTGATCGAATTAAATTCAGGTAAGTACTCCTAGGTACTTTATACCTACTTGTCACGAAAAGTTTAAGTTTTTCTTCTAATTTAAATAAAGCAACATACTTTTACAAAATATTCATCAGCATCTACTTAAACTTAAGTCTTGGAAAACCTCTCATTATAAGAAAATATGGAGAGACTTCAAACCCAAAGTTTGGTCAGAGCACCCTGACATTTTTTCGGTCTTTGTACAAAGTTGTTACAAGTTTTAGGCTCCGGCATGCGGAAGTTTGAACTTTGAAGACGCTTCTACTTGTGTCGGGCCTGTGCATGCCTGGCCATGGTTGTAGCTTTTAAAGAAAACGCTTGATGTGGAATTAGACACGCCTTCTGCATTAAGCCGGCACTGGCCTCAGTCATTACACAAACTAAATATTTCTAATTCATATCAGTCGTTCGACGAATGCGTAGGTCTACGAAAAACTCCCAATCAGTCAGAGTATACAGGACAGACTTTTGCGACGGCCGTGGTGGGCTGTAGACTCCTACGATTTCGTGTTCATTTGCTTGTCTGAAGATATATATATATATATATATATCTAGTTATGATGCCACCGACAACACACAAACAGACAGACAAACAGACAAACGTGTCAAACTTATACGCAAACATAGTGGCAATACGCCACTTGCGTTATCTTTTTAACCCCCAACCGATCGAGGGAGATTATAAGTTTGACACGTTTGTCTGTTTGTCTGTCTGTTTGTGTGTTTGTCGGTGGCATCATAACTAGATATATTATTAATTAATAGATAATTTTGTCGTGAGTGTTCTTAGCTAGGTCTGAAAAATATTGGACCGGTGGTTTCCAAGATCTTGGAGTATCTTTGATGTCAGATGGGATCTCTGAAAAGGTAGCAAAAGCTAGATTTGGTTCGAATTTTTGCTCAAATGTTCATGGTGCATCTCCGACATATGAAACCTTAAGGATCTGATGATGACTAGGAAAACGTAAATGAACTTCAATTTCACATTATGAAACTGGAAAAATTGGAAGATTATCAGCCCGCCGAAACTATAATAGTTATGGGGTCTTCTCGAACTAAAGTTGTAGGGAATCCTGAGACATTTCAATAGAAACAATAATTAAAGATGGCGGCCAAAAATTAAATGAAAATGCTTTTTAAGATATCCATGGCGAGGCCGAAGGCCGAGCTCCAAGTATAGGGCGTCGCAGAACTAACCTGCTGAATGTTCTAGCCATGTCAGATGAAAAATGGATCATTGGATATTAGATTTTGGGATGTTGGAGTATGATGGGTTCTCTGGAACGGTAATAGTTAGGTGTTTCTAGTTTTAGCTCAAATGTTTATGACCATGGTGACCTTCCCACATCTGAAACCTTGAGGACCTGATGATGATCAGAAAATGTAAGGTGATCTCCACAATAGTACGCCGGGGTTTCTTAAATTTTTAATGTTGAGCTATCTATCTCTCTTTCCACGGTTTGTCTAGCTACCTATCAGCGTTTCCGACGTCAACGAATCACTGTATGTTTCTACAATGTGGCACTGTGGTTTCGCGAACTGCGCTAGAGCTAATTGCGCACCAGACGTGGCAAGAATAATGTTTCGTTCTTGGTTTGTTTTTATTTTCACAACTGCACTTACTTCCCTTGTTGCAGTTCCGTATTTTGGGTATTCGGTACTTATACATAACTACTTAGAGCTAAAGTATAATTAGGATTTCAATTGATTACCTCCATGTTACAATTAGGAGTTCCTCGAAATTGACTTGTTTTGTAAACAATACGGGTAAATGCATTTTTGTTCTACTAAGTAGTATACTTACATGTACACAGTAGAATTAAGTGCTTACCTACATACTTATAATAATCAACTTATTTCTCATTTCTGATTTTTATTTACACCTTTTTACCTACGTCCTAATACCTAACCATAACTCCCCCTCTGTAGCACTTACCCTTATTTCTAACGTAAAGGGACGAATCTTCTACAAATTTTTCAAAATTCGTAATATGCTTCATAACCTCAATGCATCCTAAATTCTCAAGCACGGCCTTTAAAAACTTAAACCTCGTTTAAACCAAGTTAGCCGTTTAAAATTTACGTCATTTTTGTTGGCGAACTAACTACAAGTTAGTTAAGGATCCAACGAAGTTTCTGCATCCAACATTAATGATGTCCGCTGAATATTCATGGCTCGGAAGAAAAGAGTTGCAAACTTTGTAGGTAACGCTGGTAACGATGCGCCGTCCACTTATTCACCTTTATTGTAACCCCTTATGGAAGGCTGGCAAGATTTTTCTTTGTTTTGTAACTCGTGTGTGTACAAAATCCAATACAAGTACATGATGATATCAACCCAAGAATACCTACAGTCTGATTTTAAAGAGATCTATACATCGATGTGAAACAAATCGCAATAACATTTTCATAAACATTTAATTTCCATTTGATAAATAAATAAATTCTATTCTATTCTATTCTGGTCAAGGTTGCCAATATTTAAATATATTTAATTAAACTGTAATGTTTTATACCTATACTTAGATGAGATGACAAAACTATGCAATTTTAAAATTATCATATTCGCTATGATGGGAATTTAGCAGACAAAGGACCCTGGCTACTTTTCTTCTATTTTATTAATGGTGGCTGAACTCTCAGGATGCTTATACAGGCTGTAACAAAACCCCATACAGCGCCGTAAGGGAGGTGTTCAGTTCAGTATCCATAAATGAACACTTTATACATTTCGGTCAGGTGTATGAGCTTTTGTATGGAACAGCTGATTTTCGCGATTTCAGAGTTGGCCTCATAGTGAAAGTTCTTCAGATAAGGATACACCCCCTTTCTTTCTTTAGGGGGCTTTCGGGACTATATGGGGTTTTTGTTACACGCAGTATGTGCAATCGAGTAACTATAACGGAAAGATATTTAAACACTAAATAGGAATCTTTATCTAACGAGATGAAAGCCATAGAAGGAATGGCGGATTAATTTCAACTTCCCTTAACATACATTAAAAATAATAAAAAAGCTCGTCCACCTTGGTACTATAAACTCACTTGTGCTTATAATTTCAGCTAAAAGTAAAATATTGTTCTATGCTGAAGAATGACTTACAAACTAAGTAAATAATTTTGCGCACCACATAATGAAGGTAGGTGTAAGTTATAGGTATCTCCAAGAAAATCAGAAGCCAACTGAAACTGAAAATTAACTTAAGGAAGAACCCTGAAGTTTCCCAGTCTCACGGAGCGTTCAAGAAATTGAAATTCATGCCACTATGTAGTTTTGACAGCGGACTCGCAAATACACATAGCAACGAAAAGTTTTGCAAAAGGCAAAAATGAAGCAACGCAAGTTCGCTCCTCGACTCTCCGCCTTGTTTGTGCTACGGAAAATGTGGCAAAATATTTCTGTAATTTTACGGCGCAGAGCCTAGGAAATCTTCTTTTCTGATTTTATTTTCATATTTGAAGCAAGATAAGAAGATTTTTTCATTGAAATTATTATTTTTATTATACGAACGCAGTCGGAGGCGTTGCGGCCGGTAATTCCCATTAGTTCTTGTGATTAGTTCTATCCTATGGTTAATAAATTATTTAAACCTACATATGAGTTATTAAGATTTTTATAAGATTTATTTGTCTGATACCTATATTTAGATACTGACATCTCTATCGATGATAAAAAATGACCTGAGGAAACCCAACTACATAAATACGCCTACGAAAAAATATTATAAGACGAGTAATGGTATCTTCAAACCGTATCAATCATGCAGACCGCACAGTTAATTAAGATCTACTTACCCCCTAGTGCTAGCTGAGATCTATGCCCCATCGTGGCACAGATCTTACCTACCCAACCCACATTATAGTTAGGTATCTATTTAGGTACCTACTTACCTTGCTTGGTCGATACTAATTTCAGAAAATAAAGCCCGAAGCCACAAGGCAGTTAGGCAAGGTTAGGCAAGAAATGGTCAAACAATCAGATTAAAAATCGGCTTTCTTCGGCAAAATAATAAAATAATAGATCGTATGGTAAGCGATTTACAAAGAATTTACACACTTTTAAATATTTACCGTTACCGTCCTGATGTGTGAAAATCCAATGTTTCCTCAGACATGCAGGTTTCCTCACGATGTTTTCCTTCACCAAGATACTAGATGATGCCTAAATTAAATGATCCTTTGCAGCGGGATATCTCTATTAACCTCCAACAGATTTTTTCCTACACAAGAGCTGTGTAACACTCTCTTGGATCTACCTGTTCTATTTATTTATTTATCCCCATACTTCTCTGCCTACGTGAGAATATGTAGCCGTCAATCCCGCAATTCATTACGTCAAAATAATTAAATTACCCTAAATATTTTGTCTACTTACCTCCCCGCTTAGAAGTGTCCTAGACAAAAAATAAATCCGCAAAAAATAAAGCAGGCCCGTAGGCAGGGTGAGGTGGGTGGTTTTGGAGGTTGATATCCCCCCCCCCCCCCCCCCCCGAAATTTCTTAAACAGGATCCAGCGCAGCAACCTTCCACAGCCATTCAAGCACTTTTGGGCTGCGATGAGTGAGCGCATCTATCGCATCTAGCGCACTATCTATTAACTGAAACTCATCAACTCCCTTGAACTCTCCCCAACCGCTGATCCAGGCTACGGGCCTGGAAGGAAGCCCTAAAGAAATACTTTTTCAGTAGATATTAAAT
Source organism: Hofmannophila pseudospretella (assembly GCA_947369225.1). Taxonomy (NCBI): domain Eukaryota; kingdom Metazoa; phylum Arthropoda; class Insecta; order Lepidoptera; family Oecophoridae; genus Hofmannophila; species Hofmannophila pseudospretella. Next base: position 6,457,395 of record OX376325.1, read on the forward strand.
GTCTCTGTGAGACAAAAAACACTGGTCTATGCGACATTTTAATAGTGATTCTTAAAACCACTTGAGCTAAAAAAGTTTAAACATAGTGCAGTTGGAAGCTACAGCTTGGTATAATGCTGCCCATCTGTCTTTTTAAGCTGTGCATTTAACTCGAGTTCGGGCTTCGCGATGTCTCACAGTTTCAGTGGAGATGTTGCAGTCAAAGTCTGTAGATAGCGGTACCAGGATTGACCAAGGAATTAGTCGAATAATACCTACCTATACTCGCCGAATCCTTTCCACTTTGTCTCGTAGTTATTCTCCAGTAAAGTATTTGTTGGAACGAGGTTTGAGTTTAGTTTTATGAAAGTGTTAAGAGTCAGTCATAAATTCGTTAACGTATAAAATCAAATGTCCTTACAAGCAAATCTACCAATCACTCTCATAGGAGTATCCCGTGGACTACACGCGTCCGGTTCCAGCCTCGGTTCGGTTCGCTACATCCAATCACGAAGCGCTGACTTCAAGTGGGGGGGAGGGCGGAATGCATGGGATTAGTTACAGCGAACCGAACCGGGACTGGAACAGGACGCGTGTATTCCAGGCCTAAAAATTAACTCTGATTTTACTAGGGTAGTTGAGAAAGTTGTACTCGAAAGTAGCGGTTCCACAAAATCCACGGTAAATTCCACGGTGTTGTTTTGGAACCGTCTAGCAAGAGCAATGATTACCCTTTGCTTATTAACTGTATTGGAACGCTCCCTTAGTTAGCTTACGCGAATGAGCTAGGTACAAAATAAGACAGCGTTCCATAACCAGGTGAAATAATTCACGTTGGCAACTGTCCGTCTTCCATTACCGTGTTAACAGCTGAAATTATAAAACTTATAATTGATACAAGTAATGGAACATGTACAACTGTCAACGTGAATAATTTCAACTGGTTTTGGAACGCATTCTAATTGTGTACAAATCTAATTCAAATATGTACCATACATCGTTCTCATTCCGCTCTACCCACGCAGAAAATAATTTAAATAAAGACACAACATAATGACGTCTTGCTCATTTATTCCTAATAAAATATTTAAAATAATCAGCATAAGCCAAGTAAATGTTATGAAGAATACTTGACTAAACATGTTGTAGTCACCAGTTAGTTCTAGAAATGCCAAACATTATATTTTTAACCTGTAACTAGGCAAAGCACTATTTCATTAAAAGTTGGCCATTAAAAACTTGGATTTACCTATTCATAAATTCCAAGAAAGAATTAATTTTCATTACTCGCCTCGTGCGTGAATAAATTAAGCAAATAAATAATTACTATACCATTAATTATGTTAAGTTATTATATATACATAATCAAATAACTGTATAATATTAATATTTTATCGTTCAGTAAGTACATAACTTACGCTCCTGAACTTATTCAGGAGCGTAAGTTATGTACTTACTTACCTACCTACAAGTAGGTAGTCTCACGCTTACACATTGCTCTCACAACTCACGCACGACAGAGGTTCCAGGTTCGCTTCCTGGGCGACATAGGTGCTTGCTTAGATTATGCTTGATGCTTGTTTCGTTTCGTAAATCAGAGTAAGACAGGGAAGAGAATTTTTTTTAAATGGCAATTGATGAAAATAACTGCCATCGTCCAGTTTTATGAGATTCCAATTATTATCAATAAACAACGATAATATTGAAGAGATTTGCTAAGTGCATATAAAGGTTAAATAGGTATCCGTCCTATCAAGACGATCAAACAAATACATGTAAGGACATCACAAACAAAATGTTAACTCTTACGTCTAAACGTAATGCCTGGTTATCTATACATATTTAAAAGTTTTTGTGTTACTGGAAATTAATGTGACTTTATCGTGGACTGAAATGGTCATTTGAAATTAATATTAATAAATCAGCTAAGTTGTAGCAGAAACTTTGCACAAAAAACGGTAATATGGTTTTTCTGAACGAAAATGTGATAAATTCTAAACGGAAATGTCAAATGCCAATGAAGCCACTTGCCAAAATTTTCTTTCAAATTTGGCGAATTACATAGGTAAGTAGTAAGTCCCTACTTAATATGTACAACCATAATTACTAGTTTATCAAGTTGATTTCGCTTCTATGTTGTGTAAAATTTACGTATGACAACAAAAAACATAGGAAAAAAGAAATGTTATCGGTCAATGTCTAGTAAAGAGTAAGACTAGACTAGAGTAAGGGTGATACTATATAAATATATATGTGTCGAAACCGCGTACGAGACAGGGCGTCAACACCGGAAAAAGCGTGAATAGATCGTACAGTTATAAGGAAGTCCATTGAAATACGTGAGCGTTTAACCTAGGTTACGAATAACAGCTAACTTTATCAGGAAAATTTGAACGTGTACCTCTCAACCCTGAACACGGAAATACACCACACACAATCGTGGAGGTCCACCTACACGCCGCGTTAGTATTCTGAATGCGTCGTTAGAAAAACAATGAAAACATACCGACCGGCGTATTCCTTGTTTCACATCATTATTTTTAACATCACAACCTTACCAGAAAATGATCATCAGCACCGGGAAACCGCCCTGATAACCATCACCACCAGCCGGGATGGAGCTGACTCTTTTCTTCATATTATAACCTCAAAACTACAGGCCGCCGCTCGCTGCCACCACAGATTAGAGTATAGCTGCCACTAGACTGACTTGCGTTGCATTTTATCGTTTTTGAGGAACACTAGCGCCTCACTCTCCGACATATATGTATAGGTAAATCGACATAAGCAACACGCTTACTGTCGATTACTCAAATACACGAAAACGATAAAAACAAATGAAATTGAATGAAATAGTACACACTTAGACACTTATCAAAAAAAATATACGGTGGGTCGCATTTTAATAATATACTCTGACCAAAAATTTTAAAAAAACCCTGTCGAGAGAGCGCCACTGGTAGTTTTATAATCTGTGTTGCGGATTTGGCTATAAAAAAATAGTACTATTTAAATCCGCAATATGGTGAGGGTTTTTTAGTTTCTGGCAAGATATAGATAGCACCCATGAGTAACAGCCCAAAAGCTACTTTGACTACCAAACCTAAAGCTAAATCTAAATAAAACTGTCCGGCTCATTCGTATAACAGGGCAGGACGTTTGGCGGCCACCCAGGAATCAGTGCTTATGCTTTCTAGTTACGTTTTGCAGGATTGTAAAATTAGCGTTGGCAACACTATACAAGTGTCAATGTCAAAAATCGCAGTGTTTTGTCAAAGTTTCGCGATTGAAGTTCAACATTGTGCAATTTATATCGCAATTCACTGTGTTATCCACGTTATCTGTATTTCAGAATCGTGTGAAATTCTCTTTAAAAACACACGTAACCAATCTAATACCAGTTTGTGTTCAAAGTCTCCAAGATGCGGCTGGTGGACTCTTCGAAACTTTTAGAACTTCAAAACAAACCTGAAAACATTAGGAATATTTGCATTGTAGCCCACGTGGATCACGGAAAAACTACATTAGCTGATTCCTTGATATCCAGCAATGGTATCATATCGCAAAGGATGTCTGGAAAGCTGCGGTACATGGACAGTAGGCCGGACGAACAGGAGAGAGGTATCACGATGAAAAGCAGCAGTATCGCTCTGTATCACGCTGTGGAGCAGACAGAATATCTGGTAAACCTCATAGATTCACCAGGACATATTGATTTCTCGAGTGAAGTGTCGACTGCGGTGAGACTCTGTGATGGAGCTATTGTTGTCGTAAGTAAACATTGGTTCTTATTAGTTTATGTGCGTCATGTAGGTACATAGAGGCTGTGGCTTTAACAAACAGTGCTCTACATAATCACTTTAACAATCTGGATAGATAAGGGAAATCGGGTTATGGAATATTTTTTCACCGTCTATTTATTTACCTACCTGATGTTTATTATTCCAGTTAGCCATCAGATCTTTATGATTTAGTCGACGACTTGCACAGTTCTTATTACTGACCGTACTGAAAGCTTGACTTGACTGAATCGGTTGACTTTCTCATTCAGTCAGACTGCATGCAGCATAATGTAATAAGCCCATTAGTTATCATTCCTCTGTATACAAGAAACACAATTGATATTTTCACTTTCAAATACTGTTGTAGACAGTTTTTGGCTATTGGTTTTTGGTCAATTTTTACTTTTAACAGACTTTAAAAAAAATTATTACGGGCCGTCATCAATTTGTTCTTAAGTCTTCAAATTGTTAAATATATTTTATTAATCTGAATTCAATGTTCTACATTTATGTGATTGCTAAACTTCCAGGTGGATGTTGTTGAAGGAGTCTGTCCACAAACCCGTCTTGCTCTAAAACAAGCATACACAGAAAACATCAGAGCTGTTCTAGTCCTCAATAAGATTGACAGACTCATCCTGGAAATGCAGCTGACTCCACTCGATGCCTATGTGCATTTGATTCAATTGTTGGAGCAAATTAATGCTGTCATGGGTGAGCTGTTTGCTACTGAGGTGTTTGAGAATGAAGAAACTACTATAGATAAACAGGTAAATAAATGAAAATGTTGCGCAGTGGTGCTCAGTTTAAAGTGAGCTGGCATCGAAACTACGAAATTTGAATTCATGAAATAATAAAACCATCAGTAGCAGCCTCGAATTCTACCCAGCCCGATTTTTGCTCTGTTTAGTGTTAAGTCAGTCCAGCTTTTATATTCTTAATACATTATTTATGAAACCATGAAGTAAGGAACGAACACTAATTTTTACTTTATCCATAATTGAAGCTAATCTAAAGTAACTTAAAAACCTATATTTTTTAGTTCTTATTGGTAATACAATTAATTTAATGTTAATAATTATCAAGTGAGATAATACTGAGCGTCAGTAGTGTCGTGGCTAGGACGTCGGACTCCCATGCGGGAGGTCCGAGTTCGAAACTATGCAATGTCATGTACCAATGAGTTTTTCGGTTTTTTCTTACGAACATTTATCGACTGCTCTGACGGTGAAGGAAAACAAAACATCGTGACGAAACTTGCACACTAAAATAATCAGTGTGTGAAATGGGGAAGGAAAACTACCCTGTTAAATCTGCCACGAGAGTCGTTGTGTGGGATTATTTCCTTAAAATGATCAAAACCCTTGGCAATGAGGAATACGACATAGAAGAAGAGATAATACTAAATACCACGTTTTTTATCTTTTTATTTCTAGCAACAAACACAACAGCCTAAAGAAGATAACAACTTCTATGACTGGACTTCAGCTCTTGAAGATTCTGATGACTCGCACCTCTATTTCTCTCCAGAACAAGGAAATGTAGTATTTGCCAGTGCTATTGATGGCTGGGGCTTCACTGTTCAGACTTTTGCTAAGTTATTCTCTGAAAAACTTGGTAAGATAGAGTGATTTTTTTGTCATTCATTTCTTTCTGTATTACTTTACTTACATGATCCGAGGTTCTGTCTTTTCTACTCGTATCTTCCAGTGTGATAAACTGATAATGTTAATTGTCTAACATATTTTTTGTAAATTTTCAGGAGTGAAGGAAGAAATACTGAAGAAAGTACTCTGGGGAGATTTCTACTTGAATTCCAAAACAAAACGGTTTATGAAAGGTGCACAAGAGAAAGCTAGGAAACCACTTTTTGTACAGGTCGTACTTGACAATTTATGGAATGTGTATGAAACAGTAGCTATGAGAAATGAAAAGGAAAAAGTACCCGTTATATGTGAAAAGCTTGGCATTCAACTTACCACTCGAGATCTCAGGCATACTGATAGTAGAATTCAGCTGCAATCACTTATGATGCAATGGTTACCATTGTCTCTAACAGTCCTAAACATGGTATGTAAAAAACTTCCTTCACCAAAAGAAATGCTGCCAGAAAAAGTGGAGAGATTAATGTGCTCAAGGATACGAGATTTTGAATCATACCATCCTGAGACACAAAAACTTAAAAACGACTTCTTGACCTGTGATAGTAGTGAAAATATACCGTTGATTATTTTTGTATCCAAAATGTTTACTGTGGAAAAGAGTGCTTTGCCAGAGAACAAACCAAAAGTTTTGACAGTTGAGGAGATGGCTCGTAGGAGAGAAAAAGCAAGACAATTGCGTGAAGAACTGAAGCAAAATAACGTAAATTCTGAACCAATCCCTCTGGCAGAAGCAAAGATAGATCAAGATAATGGTTCAGAGAAGAGTGCAGATGATGAAAAAGAGAAAGAAGACCGAGACCAGCCAGCATTTATAGCTTTTGCTAGAATATTCAGTGGTAGAGTGAGGAAAGGTGATAAAGTCTATGTTTTAGGTCCAAAACATGACCCGTCCAAAGCACTTAGTATAAATGACTTTAAAGTAGATTCTAATAAGAAACTTAAAGACTTGCAAAGTGATGAGCATGTCACACAAGCAGAGTAAGTAATATAATATCTGCTAATATCAGTATTTCTTTTAACAAGTAACAATTAATAATGTTCTACTATTTTTTGCAGGATCAAATCTCTTTACATTTTAATGGGAAGAGAGTTAGAAGATATCGAAGAAGCTGTTGCTGGTAACATTGTTGGTTAGTAGCCATATTTTCAATTAAACTGGTTCAAAATGCTTGCACTCAGTGCCGTTCAAAACAATAATTCTAAAGGCGAGCACGGAGGAAAGCGGGCGGGCCTGTCACGAGTGTAACCACCTTCATTATAGGTAGTTCCCGCTTTTCGCCGTAACATTTGGTGGACAAACGTGATAGGTGGCGAGCCTATCGCCGTCTACTAGGTGTAGAATAATATCCACCAAGTCCCTTTGTCGCCTCGTACGACACCCACGGGAAGAGTTGGGGTGGTGCTATTCTTTATGCAGTCAAACTATAAGGCAAATATTTATAAATTTTCCAGGTATCGGAGGTCTAGAAGACCACGTTCTGAAAACCGCCACGCTGAGTGATACAATCGCTTGTCCGGCGTTCAGCGAGCTACAATATGTAGCTGTTCCCATACTGAGAGTGGCGATAGAGCCTACATATCCATCCCAACTTGCACAGCTTGTTAAAGGTATATAATTATTCATCATCTATGAAAGGTCACACATGATTTTTATTTTGTTGTCTGAACGAACAAGAAGTGGCCAACCTATTAGAGTTGTTCATGTCACCCGTAGGCCTCTGACAAGGACTAATAACTGCTGTCGTTCGACAGCCGGGAGCGACAGTTTAACGTGTTCTCTGGGTCACAGAGTAATATGGTAGTAGCGGTCACCCATCCTTGTTCTAACCGCATCCGTCGCTGGATAACTTGCACAATCACTTTTTGATCGTACTCGCGACTAGGTTTAGGCTACTACATGGGATGAATGGAAGAGCTAATTTATTATAACTATTGTACTCAAAATCCTTACTAAAATCTTTATATTAGATCAACTATGTACAGACGAACTGCTGTACAACGCGCTATCGAAGTTTTCCTAGGACTTTGTATATATACAAGTTCTAAACATCAACTGGTGTACCGACATTGGTCCCCAGGCCATGTATATATACAAGTTCTAAACATCAACTGGTGTACCGACATTGGTCCCCAGGCCACCCAGACTGGTGGGAAGATCTTCCCTTTTTCTGTTCCCAGTTCCTCTTCGCTACAGAACCTAACGTTCCATACTGATCATTTCGAACAACTTGCCGCCTTTAGGCATCCAAAGCTACTGGCGCATTTTGCTAATATTATTTAGATTCTATTGGAAAAAGATCGAAATTCACGCTTCTTTTCAGGTTTAAAGCTGCTTAACCAAGCAGACCCGTGCGTCCAAGTATTATTACAAGAGACTGGAGAACATGTGTTAGTCACAGCTGGTGAAGTACATCTGGAAAGGTGTCTTGAAGATTTAAAGTAAGTCATTATCTTGAACATATGTTTTCCTTTGTATGTTAACAGTATCGTGCGTGATTTCTTTAGTTACATACCAACTCGTATTTGACGAACCCCCAACAAAATACTTATAATAGCAGAATTGAAATTATACTTTTTCTGTTTCAGTAATCACTACGCTAAAATACCAATCACAGTATCTCAACCTATAGTTCCATTCAAAGAAACTATAGTGGAACCGCCAAAAGTCGATATGACTAACGAAGAAATAGATTCACAAAACATCGATATGGGTAACAAAAAGGAAGAAGACCCAATTGTTACTGTTTACACTAATAACAAACAAAGTACAATAAGAATCAGAGCCAAACCACTGCCAAGTGAAATAACAGCTTTACTAGAGAAATCTACAGATTTACTAAAAGTTATATCGCAACACATAAAAACGTTACAAGGATTAGCAAAGAATGATAAATTAGAAACCAGACTGGATGGATTACAGCTAAATGGTACAGCTAAAAACCAGTTGTCAGAACGCATGTTGAAACTAATTCAAATTTTCAAAGACGAACTACAAAGTATATGTACGAAATTGAGTCCAGAATGGAAAGACGTCGTATCGCAAATTTGGTCTGTAGGGCCTAGGAATTGTGGTCCTAATTTGCTTTTGAATCAAACGTCGGATTATTGTACGAAATATCTGTATCATGAAAAAGAGATAAAAGAAGATCCTAGGTTTGAATATGAAGGTAGTTTTGTGAATGGATTCCAATTAGCGTCTTTGGCTGGACCATTGTGCGAAGAGCCGATGGTGGGTGTGGCATTTTGTGTTGAAGAGTGGACGTTGGATAAAAGTGAAGGAGAGGATGCTTTACACAGTTTTGGCCCTCTATCAGGTAAATATTCCATAGAGCCCCTTTTTCACAAGCTATGTAGGTAGGTCCAAAGAACGTTTAAACAGTATTTTAAAAAATATTTTGAAATGTAAGACTTATATCATCAGCAGCCTATAGGCCACCCCTAGCACAAGGGGGTACGGGCCATGATCCACCGAGCGGGCCCAGTGCTGATTGGTAGATTTCACACGTCTTCGGATACTTTTAATTTCCTCAGACATGCAGGTTTCCTCACGATGTTTTCCTTCACCGTTAGAGCAGTCGGTAAATGTACGTAAGTCTTCGAAAAAATCCGAAAAACTCAATTAGTACATGGCATTGCATGGTTTCGAACCCGGACCTCCCGCATGGGAGTCCAGCGTCCTAGTCACTAGACCACCGATGCTCATGGAAATTAAATGTTTACTTAAATTAAAGTATTCGACGGACAAACCATATACTTCTAACGACAATTAAGTTCATCGAATTAAAAATCTTACTTTAGTATTCTGGCAGTGTTTATATGGCATCTTCTGTACTTAGGTCAAATAATGTCAGCGGTAAAGGATGGCTGCAGACGAGCCTTCCAAGTGCAACCCCAGCGTCTGATGGCGGCAATGTATTCCTGCGACATCATCGTAGACCAGAAAGTATTAGGTAAGTGGTTCTGTGTGATTCTGTTTAGTGGTATTATCTATTTTGATCACGAAGAAAATAATATATTTCGGTGCCAATGGACAGATAATAATTGTGTAAGCCTCAGCCATGACACTTTCTGATTACTAAACCTTTACATCGCCTTCGTAGCAGTTAACGTCTGCTTCCCTGATTTCGCAAACAAAATGCGAAAAATGTATGACAAAATGGTGAACCAGTCAGTCTGTACAAACTTCACTATCAATACAATCTATAGGTATTTGAACAAAAAATAACTTTTACAGATTCAGTGTTGTAGATTATAACGCTTGTTACACTTAAATGAAATCGGTCGGACTGAATGAGTCTCTGAATTCAGTTAGTCTTGGATTTAGAGCCTGTATAGAGCGCGTCAGTCTTTATGGCCGAAATAAATATAGGCACTAGTCGCGTTCCAGCACATTTTGCTAGCAAAATGACACCTAGGTGTCAGCGAAATGTAGAAGAGCGAAGGAGCGGGGCATGTCTTCCCAACACCGCGCGGCAGCCCATACTCATCCATCGCTCTTATACGCCCCGCTGACAACTAAAAACATGTAGTGAAACGCGACTCGTGCCTATATTCAGATTGGCCATACATAATGACGCACACTCTACATGAAGCATCTCATTAGTATACTAAATCGCCGACTAATTTGTCGACTAAAGTATAGTGTACGATTCTAGACGTAGAACCAATTGTTGCAAATAAAATAGGAAATCAATTTCATTAATTTTAATTGTCGTAATTACAAATATTGTAATTGTAATTATCACTACTATTTACACCGCAATTGTCTAAATATAAATATGGTTTTACTTAAATAAATATCGTATTAATTTATAACTAAGTCTTACCTACCTAACTATAAATGCATCCAACATTACACAAAAATGCACTGAATCGATTATCACATCGTTTTGTGTACATTCTACAATATAAAACATTTATTTCACCGTCTTGGTGGGGATGTCATTTGTTACAATGTTTTGTTAATCTTTATCCAAAAGTCTTACATTCTATCAGGGTTATCTCTACATATCTGGCAAATACGAGTAAAAAATCCTCTATTCATAAAGTCTTGATCAGGTATGACAATGCTGTTATAAAACAATAAATTATTCTACTAAATGCATTTGAGTATTGAGTATTTCATAGGATTCTGAAGAATTTTCATCAGACTAAACGTAAGTTTAGAATGGGAAAATTGGAAAATAAAGCCTATCTTAAATCAGGATATGTAACCAAGCGAATAAGGCGTTTTGAAATTGAATACATTCTATCATTCAAGTCTCGTTGAATTCAAGGAGGCGGATCTCTAATCGGTTACACGTAAAGCCTTTTTGAACCCAACATACTTTTCCTATACATATTGCAATGAATTATAGTCTAATTGATCCAATGTAACGACCGCGCGAGTTGTTTTATTTTATGCCACGGGAAGGGTGGGTGTTCTGAGGCCATTCGCCTGACTCGTGCGACTCTGGATCTCCTGTTGTAGTAGCCCGAGTCTAAGTAGCTGGGCGCCTGATATCTGTTGTAGATTGGCTTGTCGGGGTACGAGTGGGGTTGAGAATAGTCTATCTTGTACGCGCTTGTTGTGCTTTGGACTGCGCCCGTGTATCGGTTAGTGTTATATCCTGGAAAAGAGACACGTAATTTGGTAAGTTTTACATTGGCCGAGACTTGGGAAGTTTTACGATCTGTAAAACCTCGCCTCCCGACGTTTTTCCGTTGCGCTACGGCATGGGCTGTTTCAAAAAGAACGTAAAAAGAGTCATATCCTTCCAAGGCTGGCAACACACAAGCAATACCTCTGGTGTTGCACGTGTCCCTAGGCGATAGTGACCACTTACCATCAGGTGGCCCGTTTGCCTGTTTGGCTTAGCCTATTTATAAAAATAATAGTAATAACAACAGAAACTGAGGTCGATTTTGACACTCAAAATTTTAGCTAAGTTAAGGTGGCTGGAATTATTAACAAACAAAGGCAATGTTGTAGCAATGCAAGCTTTACTATCTTTCTTACTTTCGTGGCTCGGCGAACCGAAATGGATCTTGACCTCTATTACTAAGAAACGCCTTTGTTAGCCTTAGCATGAGCCAATCGTTAGTTACATTAATTAAAAATGGGCTTCTTTCTTTCTTAGGACTCCAATTTCATGATTGCATCTATATCACACCCTGATTATACAACCTTAACACATTGAAATGTGGTTAAGTTCTTTCAGCCATGGCACAAGAGACGGCACAATCTTCACCAGGCAAAACGACTAGACGGATTGCACGATGTTCACGTCATCACACAAGTTTGATGACGTACCCTTGTGCGGTGACGTGAACATTGTGCAATCCGTATCGTTTTGCCTGTTTTCTTGTGCCTAGATGGTAGAACGGTCTCTTACCTGAGTGATAAGTCGTGACGGGCTTGACGCACATCATTCCGTATACCCTGATGCCGGGAACAGACGCGTACGTCGGCTGGTCGTGGGACATAGGTCCTTCTGTAACACCATAATGAAACTTAGTTAATAGTAGACAAAATCATACTTTTACAGTGCAAAATGTTCAATACGGTATAGGCCTAGAGAAAGTTACAATAACAGAGATTTCTAAGTTCTTATATTATTACATACGGATTGAAAACTATAGCAAGCTATGCCGGAGCCATTACAACTCGGCTGTTAAAAATAAAAAAGGCCTTCCGTTAGCCTGCCACGCGGCACATAACACTATGTTAGGATTGCATTCGGTTTGTAAAGACTTCTTGTTGTAATGTTCAATTCACAATAATTGCATTGTAAGCTAAGCTAGAGTTTAATGTACAAGTCATAGAAGCTAAAACGAAAAGAGCATTGTACAGAAGCAAGCTACAAGTTCAAAAGAGCTTTAAGGTCTCTACTCTATATTTATGGTCTTTCTTTAAGAACTTACCAAGTATGTGTTGCTCGGGACATCGGCAAATGACCAGGTAGTGCGACTTTCCCGTCCTGATGTTCTGCAAGGCGAGGAGCGACCAGTCCCGCGGTGCTCTACACTCTCGCATCTCTGACACCGCCTCGCAAGTTTTCACCAGCGTTACTGCTTTGTTGGCGTACTGTAACATTTTAATAAAACCCCTTGTTAATAAGAAATTGAAAGTAACTAAGGTCTATTATTGAACCTAGAAAGTGCGGCTTAAATGTTCTTAACCTAGGCTAGCTAACCCCGGGGGTTAACTCGCGAATTGTCTATGGTTTCATACCAAAAAAATGCAGGGTTTGCGTTGGTGCAAGATCTTTTTTGACTTAACCCGGATTAGGCAGTAACTCTCGGGTTTTCTCTTAACTCGACTTTCGTGCAAGTCGGCCTTAGTGTTGCTTACTGTCGATTTTTTATTCCCATTAGCCAACGCAGGGGGCGAAATCCGCTGGACGGATTCTATCGTCAAATACGAGTATCTCTGTCTAAGCAATGATGATAATGATAAAAGATATTCAAGGGGCATGTGTTATTGATACTCTTACAGCCTCGAAAGAACTCTCTTCCAAACAAACACAGCACTGATGCTATGAAATCCACCCACCCCACTGCTGGATGTAAGTCTCCTCTATTGCACGCCATTCTCTACGGTCTTGGGCTTTTCCAATCCAGTTTACACCTGCAGACTTTCTTATGTAATCTGCCCATCTCGCAGGTGGTCGACCTACGCACCTGGTCCCAGCCCTTGGGTCTCCATGTCATGACTTTCTTACCCAATCATCTAATGGGCACTTTTATGATTACCGTGCCGTTACCGTCCACGATTTTGTCGTTCACGTTTAACGCTTTAATAATTTACCTACCGGTAGGTGAAAAGCGGGGCGGGAGGCGCGACCGCGAGGCGCAAAGCGCTCACTCACATATTTAATATACTTGTAGGTACACACTGCCACTACACCTCAACTTTGCCGTGACGATTTGACAGGGAACCTAGGTGAGCAACGGGTACGGTAATACCGTCGACGGAAATATAAAAGCGTCTTCATACTGTTCCATACATTTCGCTTCCCTGTTAAATCGTGACGGTAAAACGTGCCGTTACCGTTCAATATTATAAAAGCAGCAAATCAATGACTATTCTGACCTTTTTCTTGGAGTCAGTAGTCAGCCTAGTGGTGTGCAGGTCATCTGCGTTTAGGCTGGCCGAGCACGGATCGCGGTAGCGGTTAGGGCACGCGCAGAGAGGCTGCGTGTAATTTAGCCGCACGTACACTGCGTTGCATACCTGGAATATGAAAAGTTCATTTTGAAATCGACTGTATGACCACCAGGGCTCCAGATTACGAAGCAACAATAATTGTAATTATAACTCTTAAATGGCAACACTAATAGCCACCCATACAAAACAGCGGCAATGTTGCCATTTTAGACCCTCATCAATGAATACGACTAAAAAGAAGACGTATCTAAATGAGGATACAGGAGCCTAACCACCCAACCTAACCTAGCGATTACCAAATCTATGCGAGTGATTAATAATCGCAAAGTTCAAAATATGATAGGATTTGATCCTTATCTAACATTGAATTTTCTAGAAAAACACTGGCGATATCAAAGGCATTTTACTATACTGAGACACTCTTTATTGGTACCATTGTGTATAGAGAAAACAACAATCTAAACACAAATACGGGATAAAATAATATTTGTGTTGTGTACGCAGAACCCGGAGTCCCGAACCCTTTTCAGGGACGGTAGCATGACGACAGGCATTCAACAAAATGGATTAGTTTCCTTTGCCCACGGGATATGGAGGTCAGGTCGGTCGGTAGATACCTATACTCACACTCGATACCGGGAAAACCCAAAGGCGAAATAATACTTGCTACGTTTAAACAGTGATTTTGCATCGTAAAATGATAGTCAAGACCACAGATTGATAGATTCTTATACTTCTAGGATTTTAGGACAAAATGTATGTCCAACAGTTGCATGAAACGGTTTTTTTAATTTTTTTAATTTACTTCTAAACCCGCATTTGACCTCTATATCTCCATCTCGCCTGATGGTAAGCGACAATGAGGTCGACGATGGTGCATGCGGGTCCAGTAAATGCCTATTCACTCTGGCCTTGAAGATCCCAAGGTTGTAGGTTTCGGGAAATACAGACGCCGGCAGGCTGTTCCATTGCTTAGCCGTTCGTATAATGAATGAAGAAGCAAATCGCTTCGTACGAGCAGATGGGATATCAACAACATAAGGATGGAACCCCTCCCCGCGCCTGGTAGTCCGAAGGCGGAATGGAGATGCTGGAATTAGGTCGTGCAATTCCGATGCGCACTCTCCGAAATGTATCCTATAAAATACCGATAGACAGGCAACCTTGCGCCGATGTTCCAGACTTTGCAGTCTAGCTTCCACCAGCGATTCGTCACCTATAAGGCGCTTAGCGCGTTTCTCCACTGAGTCAAGAGCAGCCAGTTGGTACTTAGCTGAGAAACGTTGTTAAAGTAAAGTCTTCTTTAAAATACATGCTATCCCTTTCTACGCCATAGCTCTACATAGAGATGACACTGGACTTAAGAGTACCTTATTTTGCACCGTAAATATTTGTTCATCCGTGAGTCCGTGACATCCATTTCGCGTTTGGGTGCAGAATGTCCATTTCCCAAAATACTCTTATACCAAAATGATCAGTCTCAAAATGACCAGCGTCTATCTCTCAGCGTATTATCTCTTGCATCGAACAGTTAACCAAAATCTTCACAACAGTTATTTTTCCAGGGCTAAATACCATCATCGACCCAATAATCTTGAATGGACTGTACAAAATCGATACTGAGTTTTATCAATAAAATTTGTTTCAGTTTTGTGCATGACAAACATCAATTTTCTCGGATTATAAGTAATCAAAACATCAAATAATTGAAAAAGTTAAACAGGAAGTTCCGTGTCCGTAACTTAAAACGAATTCCAGTGTTTACTCGCTTCTACGAGTAAACAACTTGTTGGCAGCACGGTTGTACTATACAGTGTAGGTCAGAAACTGTTTCCCACCCTAAGGTTTATAATTGCACGCACACGTCACTTTCATAAGGTCGCTGTCTAGTGTCTAATAAGTACGTCGTTTTCTTTTGAAAACTGATAAACATTTGTTCTACTTCCATTTCGTAATTTGTTCATTAAGATACCATTATCAATAACATAAAGAGGTTCATTCGTTATGGTCGTGTGAAAATAGTGTTTTAATGAAATATTAAATAGCAGTTTTCGATTGTAATATGTAGTTTTTTCTATGTTGTATGGCATTGCATACAAGAACTCTTTCGGATTAAATGCACTACAATTCACTGGCCACCTACTTGGTACTATAGCCATAAAAAAAATCGACACTCGCGTCTGCGCGATGTCGACAATACGTCAAACATTTCTACGGTTTCCATAGTTACCAATAACATGTCAAGCAGACGCGGAATACGTCAGCCGTTTCAGTTTGCATCTGAATGAGTGTTAATAACGAATAACACAATTCGATGAATATTGAAAAAAAAAAAATTGACGAAAGTTTAATACTATGTGAAATAACTGACGGACGGATCTTGCAATGTTTTGTTGTCATCTGAGCTTTGACGAGCATTCATGGCGTCTGTTGAACGCTCCGTAATACTTTGTATTTTCTGTTACTATATTTCATGGTCGTAGAAAAAGTATTGTCTGCAACGCAACGCACGTAATGGCGATTTTAACACTCGAACGATATTTTATGAAACTCACCTGTTGTATAGCGCATTCTGGCAGCAAGTAGATGTGCTGATTGTGCGGATAGTAATGATACTTAGTCGGCTTCGCCAACACCGAAGTCGAACCAGCTGGTAATGGCACCGTCTGAAAAGAACATAAAACTCATTATTATCACAGTTCTCATACCACTCAAAACTGTCAAACTAAGATCGTCAGTCAATATCTCCGCAAATAACCTTTTCATACAAGAATCCTTCAATAGACTTGAGATTTGTTTGTTTGTAGTCTCTTTATTGTAGTAATATAAAATACACAGAAATAAGAAACATTAAAACATATACAAAGGCGAGCTTATCCCATGTGTTAATATTGAAATAAAATGTTTTCTAGTAGGTACTGGAGATTAAATAGAAATAGAAAATCCTTTATTAATTGATGGTCTATTAAAAAAGGATTTTCTATTTCTATTTTATATATAGGTACATATGACAAAAATTATGTAAGAAAAATTCAAGAGACTTGATGTACGATTCTCTCTAGTAAATTGCAGTGACAATGATGAGAGCGTCGGGGTCGCAAGCGCATTTCATACTCTCTTATTCCTATTTATGTTATATGACATGTGCTGTGAGAGTTTCTATGTCAAATGATTTTATTGTGATTGATTACTTTGATTAGTTGACTTCCATAACTAAGCTACCAGAGAAAAGGTTTTTTTAATTTTTTATTTAACCAGGCATTGGCATCACAGGCCATCAGCCTAAACATTAAGCGATTTAAGACAGTTTTTGGTTTTTCAGCATCAAAATTTTGTGGTGTAGACACATTTTAACACTCCTAGGAGTTATGACGGAAATTTCAACCGGTCTAGTCTCTGGCGAATTCTCATGGCCCGCCGCAGAATCACAGAGTGAAACTACACAACAAACCACTAATGAGAAGTTTATTTTAAGATTTCAACACATTCTCACTGTTACTGAAGTTTGCTAGACAAAACTACACCGATTTTAGCTATCAAAATCACCAGAAAACAATTTTTGAGCAATAAAATAAACACCGTACAACCTTCTCCATCGACTTTCCCGCCAAAAACCCAGAGAGAAGGTAATAACTGCATTTTATTAGCCACTTAGTAGTGTTGTACTCTACCTGTTTATCAAGTTTAAAATGTTTTTTGAGATCTAGTTTGCAACTGTTTGGTGTTTTGATACAATGCATACCAGAACGGAGTCGTTCGTGCGTGCGCGATGGTTCTTAGAAGCAATAGCAAAACTGCTTCACGGTCAAGCACCTTGCGATTTTGTGCCGATTACGTAGTCACGTCGCTGCAGGTTAATAAACCTGTTACATGGAGAGGGTTATCCCGAGTAGGAGTTATTCCTGCAATGTTTTACCACTAGAGGCGACACTAGCACAGTTACAAAAAAAACATTCAAAAATACAACGCACGTGTACGACGTAAAGATGATTTTGTTCTAAACATAAGATAACCTAAAACGTAGTCACGTCGCTGCAGGTTAATAAACCTGTTACATGGAGACTATGAAGAGGGTTCTCCCGAACATGAGATAATCCTGCAATGTTTTACCACTAGAGGCGCCACTAGCACAGTTACAAAAAGCATTCATAAATACGACGTACGTGTGCGACTTAGATGATTTTGTTCTAAACATAACATAACCTAAATTTATTGCTTTCAATGACAATAATTTGATAATTAAATAGTGATTATATTGATTAATATTGGATAATTTTACAAGATTTTTGTTTAATAAACTTTAAATTAGCACATAAAGCCAAATATCGACATGTATAGATACGTACCTTTCCACCAAATTCCTTCAGACTCGCGCCACGCTGTTTTAACAGATTTTTTAAGTTTGCTATTTTGAAATGGCCATATGATGCCATGATATCATCACAATTTTACTATAGTTTAGAGAAATTAAAGTAATCCAAATAACGAGAAAATTGTGATATCTTCAAAAATGACGTTTCATTTTGATTTTCTGCTTACGGAGTGTGCTCGAGGCTCCATCTACGCAACGCTTTGCGTTTTATGCCATATTCCTAACACATTACATCGAAATAATAAATCGATTCCGCGGTTTTTGATTTCTACGATTTCTTTCACTATTGTGTTCAGTCAGTATCTTCCTATTACTCTTTGACAATCGCTGAAAGATATTAATTTTTTCATGGACTTTTCAGAGCGTCGACGATATTTGAATTGTGTTTGGTTAACGTAGGTAAGTTGTAAAAAAACCATTGCCAATACCCATTATACTTTATAACAACTGATACATTTTCTAAATTGAATCACCATTCTTCAATTTACTAGCCAAATTGAAGAATGGTGATTCAATTTAGAAAATGTATCAGTTGTTATAAAAACGTCTATTACGGGAACGGAAGCAATCGGTGAGTTATAGGAAGATAGTTATTTACTTTTGTTCAAACACGTGTACAGCTCGCCACGAAATAAACATTTGACATTGACAACCGTTATATCCAGTTAGTTTACTTTATCAGCTATTACAATGTTCACCTGCTGAGAGATTTAATTTTGATAAGTATCAGTCCCTCGATCTCCCAACTCATCTGCTCCAGTGACCCGTATATTGACACAGGGTGCCACTTCTCAACAAAGGCCTGTTTGTAGTTCTGAGCCCCTCAGTACATTCGTTACTTCGATTTTTTCACCTTGCGTTAGTTTTGGAAATGTTTTATTAAAATCTCCAGTTACAAATTAAAATTACCGTACTGAAATACGATCTCACGAATCAGGATCTCTTTTCTATTTGTTATATTTAGAGTCGTAGAGTTCCACTCAATCAAAAAGGGGTAGAGAGAGAGTTTGATAAAAGAAAATATCACTTTTTCGTACGTGAAAGATGAAATAAAAGTCCATGCTCTTTTGTGACCTTCACGACTGCGTTCACAATAGAGTAACCTTTCTGAAATTTTCCGTAATTTCAAACTCACCAGCCATGTTTCTCCTTTTTGCATTATAATCGCTACGGTTTATACTTTCACTCGTTTCTGTAAAATCAGCGAGCGTTCTGATTAAACTTTTGCTTTTTTGGTGTGATTGTTTTCCTCCCGAGAAATTAATTGCTCTTTAAGGATTCGTTTTTGCCACTTCAGTGACTACTTGTTTAGCTTTCACTTTGTTTGTGCATATTTAATCAGGTTCGTCGATTTTTCTTGTTTCATCACTGTTTATTTACGCTACATTGAACTTACTGGTTAATGAATCACAGGTAGTAAGATAAAGCTCACCATGAGTAAACACAACACTTCTCTCAGAGCACTGTTCAGCCGGATTGCCATTGTGACGGAGTTTATCTTTTGTAAAGTTACTGTTCTTTCTCTGACCGCTTGTACCGTACTGATTCCAAATTCGATAACAGGGCAAGTCGCTTCAGATGAGTCAGGAGAGGGCAAACTGGCTAGGATTCTCTGATTTCGTTAGTTTTTTCTACCAAACAGCCGGATGTCACGTTCAAGTTGAATGATCGAATCGATAGCTTCACATTTTGAAAAGTACTAACTCTAAGTTACAATTCTATTTAGATCTAATGCGTTTCATGCAATTTGCTTTATTTTCTGAAGTCTTCCTTCTTGCATCTGTTTTTCTATGATTGATTATTGATTTATCAAGCAAATCAAGTACACTGACTTTGAGATCAGTTGTTAGTTCAATAAGGTCGATGCTAGGACGATTTTGAGAGCACACGAATGTTTACCATAATGGAAAATCTTCGTTCGCGATCTTGACATGTCCAACAGTTCGTGACGCAAACTTGAAATACAAATTAATAGGTAAAGAAATAGACATGAAGGTAGAAACGCCTGCCCCGGTCTCACAGATAGAGAGCGAACTATCCTGTCAAGATGCTTCACGACCCCCGTACCTCACCTCACCCACCTCCTCGACTTGGTAAGCTAGGTTTCGATACAAAATAACATTCATTATCTATCTATTGGGGAGGGAGACTAATTTTTTTCTTTCATCCATGGAAATAGATGTTAGTGAAAGGTTTTATCTACTCTTCGTGTAAGTAGTTGTAAAATTGATGGGATGGTAATAGAATATGGCTATTGGTCCTTTTCCACTCGTGTGCAATATTTTTTGTTTCTTTTGACAAGCAAATAAGCTCAGAAGGAATTAAATGTACAACAACATTATGTGAAGGATCGCCTGGGGAGGTACTACCCTATTACCTATTTCTGCCGCATACAGGAATGCTTTTATTTCTGTGTTTTGGTTTAAAACGTAAGAGAGCTAGCGTAATTACATGCACATGAGTCACTCCACCGACGTCCTCAAGGTTAGCAGCTCATCGAACATCCTCTAATAATACAGTGAGGTGAGATGTCTATTTATAGGCGACACGGTGACCACTTACCACTGGGCCCGTTTGCTCGTCTGCTCTCCTTATACAATTTTTAAAAAAACACGAATGTTTTTCAAGTTTTCTAATAATAAATAGGGTGTATTAGTGTGCAGATAATATTATGGGTAAGAGTATGATACTTTGAGAAAGCCCTCAACCGATACCATAAAAAAATAATTAAATTAGCTCTAAAACGAGGGCTGACTCTAATAATACTTGAGCTGCCTATTCCTTTCTTTAGTGACCATAACTTGGCAGGTTGACATGGTCACCTTGTCGTGTACCAAAGGCTCTGAAAAATGATAAAAAAGAATATGCGTTCTAGTCTTGTAATAATGAACAATTTACAAGGTTTTCATTTTTTTATTTTTTTTATTAAATAAGGACGTCACCGTTAAGTGGTCACCGTCGCCCATAGACATCTCAACTCACTGTATTAATATTAGAGGGTTTATGATGCGCTGCTAACCTTGAGGACTAAGGTGGATTGCCTCTTGTGCCGGAAATTACGCTGCCTCTCTTATCTTTCATATAGTAAACGTAATAATTTCATTTTAGTAGAGCTCCCTCATGGCAAATTATGGTAGCCACTGTCCCTGCGGCCTCAACGCCCACTGCTTCGCTCCTCACTAACTAAATATAACTTAATTGGTTTCTGCGGGAGACACCGATTCCATTTAAATATGTATTAAGCTTGAGCGCTGAACATGTATTAAGCTTGAGCGCTGAACATGATCACAGTCCATTCGCGCTGCTTCCGTGGGAGTGTTGGGAATAAGAATAAGTTTATTTGTGCGGTAAGATGACAAAGTATTCGTAGTCCATACACCAGTAGGAACTTAAGCATAGGTTATATTAAACTAAATAAAATTAGTGAGCAAAAAGTAACAATAAACGCTGACCTCCGAACTAGGAAGTTCCTGTATCTCGGAGGACAGATCTCTTCTGTGACCAATAAACTGATAAATTCGTTTAGGAATCGTCGATAAGATGCTGTTTGTTTTATTCAATTAGGGAACAATTGTGAACAACCGTTTTTTTAAAGTTATTTTTTAATATTTATCTTTTGATAACAAAGTTACGTTTAGATACGTCATGGTACAATTATTATCCGTTATATTACAACATTTAAATTATTACTTACATGCTACTAGCTGCTGTAAAAGGGCATTGTCAAAAGAAAAAGAAAAAGTATGGCTGCTGCATAAGGCATTGTCAAATACGAATATACATTATGTTATAATAGGTTTGTACACAATTTCAAATTTTAATTTACTTAACGCTACTAGCTGCTGTAAAGGGGCATTGTCAGGTTACTACGCGTCCCTAAGTGTCACACAAATTACAGAAAGAATAGCTATCTAGTAAGAGCATGTGCAGCATTTAACCAGTTAAGCAATAACCCTACTGTAGATCTCTTCAACAGTAGTCCTGATTCCGTAAAATCCTTACTCACTAACGAATTTTCCTCTGCTTATCTGTAAATGTACATGGTTACTAGATTAAGAGTTTTATTATTACTTTTTTAATAACTGTGGAAGCTTATAAATGGCTATTGTTTTTATATATGTATATGTAAATTGTAAATAAGGCTGTAAGCTACCCTAATAAAATAAAATAAATAAATAATAAATATTGTCAGACAGTCTAAATAAGTTTCTCATAGAAAATGCTGATGAAAAATTGTGTAGAAATACCTAACCGGAAATTTAACACCATCGACTTATTTACGTTGGTTGATAATTGAAACATTTTCAAACAATAAAAAAGTTCCGAAGACATTTAATCTGCCAATTGCACTGGATCCATGGTTAATCGCTTAGGCCCGTCGAAAAAGTTTCTGACCTTTGCCTAAAAAGTGAAAATTGGGGACTTAAAAAGTCTTAACTCTAAATTGAAAATTTAATGAAACCCCGATTTTCCCTTATAAAGATCAACTTGCTAACTTTCTGGTCATCATAAAATCCCCAAGGTTCCATAATGTTTGGTGTTTGGCTTTGTTTAAAGTAAGCACCGCACCGCGGCGCGTCACCTCTCCGACTCTAATAATTGCCGTCACACGAAGACCTTATGCAATGACTATAACCACCTTCGCGACGTCCTTAGCCTCACCGCCTCCCCTTTCATTATGACACAACTACTCAGTAACCACGGCTACCATCTTGAGTATCTGCATCGATTTAAGATTTGGCCTTCCGATCGATGCCCTTGCGATGATGATCAAATTCAAACTATCGACCACCTCCTCAGAGAATGTCCACGTTATAACAGACCGAGACTAGGCCATGAACTTACATGTCAGCTATTCAATCTAGACCCTTACAATCACATCGATATTTTGAAAAAAGCTAGTTGCTCCGAATCCTTTGCGCGCCTGGCCACCTCAATCATCAGCACCCTCAAGACGTTTAATTCGCCCCGATTTCCCTCTCCCCCAACACGTTCTCCTCCCCCTTCTCCCCCCTCCCCTAACTCATAACTCTCCTCCCCCCACCTCCATGTGCTAGCTATGTAACTTTAATTTATACTTTCTTTTCTATTCTTATTCTTTGTTATTCTATTTCTTCTGTAATTAGTTTTAACTGTAATCATGTTCCATCCCTTAGGTACTTACTCATAAATTCATAATCATTAAACATTATATAATTGTCGAACGTATACCGGTAGCGAACAGTAATTATACTTAATTATTAATACACTCCTCCCCAGGGCGGATATAACCCTGGGGAGAAACTTAAAAAAAAGTAAGGTAACTTCTGTTAGGAATTATTCGCATTTCGTCAAAGAAGCTTTTCGTCTGAGTAGTGTTTCGTTGGAGTAGCGATTTGTCAAAGGAAAGCAGTGGCTGTAAATCGTTCTAGAGATCCTCTCACTAACACCGAAAATGGTTCAGATCTTGGAAACTATTGAAGCAATTTTGATCAGACTTGGCTAAAAATCTACTCAACAAAATTCTTTATATAAAAAAATCGGAACATGGTGCCATAGACAAACAGGCAGACATACGTGTTTAACTTATATCATCCCTTTTTTTATCGGGATTAAGTGCTAGACTACACGCTTCCGGAGCGAACCGAACCATCGCAGCAACCGGACCATGTAGTCCTAGCCTTAGCCTTAGCTAGGACTACTTGGTCCCGTTGCTGCGATGGTTCGGTTCGCTCCGGACGCGTTTAGTCCAGCACTTAATCCCGACAAAAAGAAAGGGATGATATAAATTTTCTTTATAAGTAAAGAAATAAGCATGAAGCTCGCCTCGTGTACACCTTTTTTTGTGCATTGAAGTGTAAATATATAAATAAATAACTAAAATGATTAAAACTAATACTATTATCGTTTTCGCAATAATCGCGTTAAATGTCCCAACAAGGTATACCCATATCAACCCTGCAATTAACGTCAAAGGCACCCCTTTCAAGTGTCGCGATCCGACATGCAGTCCACGTATAATTAAATTCACAAGAGAAATGACCTATACGACTATAAGTCTTATAGTCGATCTATAAGATAACTATTGTGCGCCGACCGCACCATCTTGATACTGACAACATAATTATTAACCTGTTAATTAATGTGCTTTACTTATTGTTTAACGTGCGCATTTCCCTCATATTGACGTGAACTGGGTCTGCGGTTTGAACTTATTAGTCATGCAAAGTTATAAAATGTGTATCTTTTTCTCGTTTGCGTGTTTAATGTACTTACTTAGTCTCACTCTATGGTAATTATTTGTATACAACATGCAAAAATAAATTTTTCAAGATTTTTTTTGCATAATTATGCAAAAATAATTATTTTTGAAGGCTTAATTAAGCCTTCTTTCCATACGATTACTTCCTAGTTTACCTGACTCACAGCATCGTTTCAAGATATCTTGTTCAATGTTATATTGTAACGGTGTCGACTTCATCGTCCATATCAACCTCCTTAACCTCAACCTCATCGTTAGCGTTTATCTCATCTCATTTCGTGTTGGCATCTTCATTTCTTCATTTAAATTCAAATCATATTCCTATTCCATTTCTAAATTTCATTATTCCATTAATTTCATTGTTTTCTTTGTATTTGGCACTTTTTCTCTGTATTTTGTCTTGAACGGACGTTTCTCCGTTCATATCCATTCTCCTACTACTACCTATTTTCTACGTTTACTATTTTCTGTGTTCTGTTCCTTAAAAATATAATATTTTTTACCAAGTTCTTCTATTACTTCATCTGCACACTGTCCTAGAACCCTGCTAGCCGGCACCTAGAGGGCAGACTGTAGCAATCTTAGCCTATTATTATCTCATTGCTGTACAAAGGCTTCCGTACAACCTCACCGTGTATCTCAGTACTCAATACTCAAATCTATCGTATCTCTATCTCGACTACTCTGGCCAGTTACTAAGATAGACATCCAGTTCGTTTCGTCATCTTCGTCTTCCGTTAATCTGCGATTGCTTTGGTGGGCTCCAGTCTCTGCCCCAATGCCTTTCCTTAATGCTCTGCCCACATGTCGTTCGTCATGCAACAGAAAAATCCTGTCCAGTCCCACTTTAATTTGGCATCTGTCGGGTTTTTATATACTTGTGTTTTAATTCTTTGCATTACAAAATATCACAAAATTAAGATAAAAGTTTTTATTCCACAAAATTCATTGAAAAAAACCTGAAGCACGATTCTGGTCGTGCCACACTTTTGGGCAGGGAACCCCGTATGTATTTACAGTTGGCCGATTGCCATTGTTTCGACAGCCGCCGTTGCGGTACCACCCGTTGTGAATAGGAAAACAGGGTTCCCTGTCAAAAAACTGTGATACTTATATAAAACTTAACTTGAAGTAAGAGCGTAGCTGGCACAGTGGCTAGGACACCGGACTCCCATGCGGGAGGTCTGGGTTCGAAACCGTGCAGTGCCATGTACCAATTAGTTTTTCGTAATTTTCGAAGACTTACGTACATTTACCGACTGCTCTAACGGTGAAGGAAAACATCGTGAGGAAACCTGCACACTAAGATGACCAGTGTGTAAAATGGGGTAGGCACAAAAGATCCTTAAGGGTCAAAGTGCCGCTGGGGTTATTCCCGGCCCCCTATCATAACCTGAAGTATCAAGCAGCGTCGGTCAGCATACAATCGCGTTCATTGGCCGCTGGTCCCGACCAACCTCAACACAGGTTCAGGGTTGCGTCTTGCATAAGCGTTACGTAATTACTTCCGACTTATCCTGTCCGAGTTATGTGGGACATAACGCGTGACAAATCGTGGTACAAAAACTTGTCTTAGACCTAGACTACTTATCAACATCAATCCATGTTCACATTCCTAGGCTCTGATCATGATGTCGCTCTCAGATCCAGCCATGATAATATCCTAAAGGCTCCACTGTGTCGCACCAGATACTACACTGACTCCTTTGCTGTCAAGGCAGCACACCTATGGAACTCACTTCCTCGTCGAATTCGGCATTCGGAATCCCTGGCTTCGTTTAAAGCGGGTCTCACTCATCATTATTTGTCGTTGTAGTTGTGCATTTTATTTTCATTATTATTTATAAATACCTATTTATTGTTTACTATCTATTATATGTGTTTATTTATTTTTATTACTTTTATTTTTACTAAATTTACTGTATAGTAAGTAACCTTTTTCATATCTTCACACTACACTGTCACTAATCTCTTTAATGTCCAATTAACTTCAGAGGTTGCCTGGAAGAGATCGCTTTAAGCGATAAGGCCGCCTTTGTACATATCGTGCTATAATTCCTGTAGTTTTTACTTTTCCTGATTTTGTGTACAATAAAGTGTTTCTATCTATCTACTTATCAACGTCGATCTGTAGACCAACCGCAAGTCCACAACATTGGTTCAGGGTTGCATCGTAATTGCTTCCGACTTTTCTGATATATTTGCGAGGGTCCCACAGTGAATTGAAAATTAATTCATAGTACATATCCTCGTACAGCAAGCTCTATAAATAACTATGTTTATGTCCTTAGATTTTGGTGTTCTGCGATAGGTTTTAGATATTCTTACTTGCTGGTATTATAAATCGCGTGTTTTTTATTTCTTTGTTTTTTCTACCTTTGTAATGACTTCAAGATTAGTATTCAAAAAAGTCTGAATAAGTGCATCATAGTAACTAACTACGATTCAAAGCTTTTTCCACACTCATCAATCGCTTCATAGTCTTCATACACGCTCTTCGGTTAGTGGTTTACTGTACCTGACCTCCATTATCTCTGCCTACCCCGCAAGTTATGTATGTATGTATGTAAAATTATCTTTTAACTTATTGCTACTTACTTGTATAAGAGTAAACTTGATAAGAAAATTGTTATCATCCCACCTATTCGAAAAACACTCATTGGTTCTTGGGAGCAAAGTAGCTATTTTCTGCTAGAGACTTTCGAACTGGGAAGAAAAGTTATTTAAATTTAGAACATGAATACATCGCAACCAAAGAGATAGAAGAAACATATTGTATGAAACATGTTACTGGCCGGTTGGCGCGGTATTTTAAAAAAACAAATGAGAAGCGCGCGGAACCACATCTTCTATTCACGGTGATTTTATTGTTGTATTTTTTTTTTCGAAAAATTGAATTCATCCGGTAGTAATAGCGAAATATTAACACCGGAATGTATTAAAACTGATGTGAAATATAATATGTGATACATAATCTATTATATTACCCAAGAAATCCCAGGAAAAATATTTGGAAATCTACATCAATTTAATCGTATGCATGGAAAAATGTATGTTGAAGGTGTGAATTGCAAAATGTACTTATATTTAGTTATGTTATTTTTATTTGCTTTGCCAATAAGTAAACAAAAAATGTAAACTAATTACATTGTAATACCATTTTTTATAAATATATTCATGAGTTATATTGAAAAGCGCTTCTTATTTGTTTTCCTCATAGGTGGAATGAAAAGCAGAGTGTATCACTCGGGACCAAAATTATTTCCATCTCGGGCGACGTTATTGAATCCCTCGCTATAGCGAGCGTATACGCTCAGGATTCTACTTTAGAATCCCTTACTACGCTCGGGATTCTACCTCCTAGAATCCTTCGCTTGCTCTGGATTCAATATAACACCGTCGCCGTAAATATACTATTTTGGTCCCTTGCTACGGCGTTTCATTATAATTTCCCTTGCATCACACACGTCCCTAAGCCTCATGTTAATCTGAACAAGTATAACAGTTTGCACTGGCATGTTTTAATACAGGTTTTCAACAGGATAGCGGGTCCAGTCATTGAATACTTCTGTTCCGGGCTGTTGCTTTTACTCGTACAGTGTTGCATCTGAGACGAAGTAACTGCATATTTAACACTTAATCGGAACAGAAATGCATGACAGGTTGCATCATAGCTAATTGGCATGTCAAGTAACTGCAGATATATCTCACTATCTGCAAGAGTACTCGTATAGGTAAGCTAGAATTCAGAATAGTAAACCAATGAGCGTTTTTCGAATAGGTGGGATGTAAACAATATTATTAAGTAAGTTAGAAGATCATTTTACATACATACATAACTTCACGCTATATCCCTTGCGGGGTAGGCTGAGTGAATGGAGGTCAGGTGCGGTCAACCACTAACCAAAGAGCGAAAGATACTCCAAGATCTTGGAACCTAGAACTTAAAAATAGAACTTTGTCTTTAGATATGGTTCAGAGGTTTTAAAATGGTTTAAATAATTTGTTATAACTTATTTATACTATACATACAGCTCTACGATTATTTAAGTTTTTGCTTGCACTTACCGGAAATAACGCAACAATTATGGCAAGGTTTCATAGATGTTCTTTTTTTTAAGAGTTTGATAAAGTTTGTAACTTATCTTAATTTCTAACAAGTTTTTTGTAGAAAACTCTTCAAATTCTTAGTGGATAGGTCATAATCATAATTTATTCATAAAATTAATTTACATATCAACTGTTCTTAGCATAATTATCGATCCTGGAAAGAATCCGCCAGAAGTAAGATGCAAGTTGTGGAGGGAGAAATACCCACCCAAAGATTTCATACCACCAAAAGAAGACCTACCACCGGGTTTCAAACTCCCGTGGCCAACCTGGAAAACGCTTAATCGCCTGCGAACCCAGGTTGGCTGTTGCGGAGATAATCTTCACAACTGGGGGTTTTCCAGCGATCAAGTAAACTGTGAGTGTGGTGTCTCCCCTCAAACTATGGAGCACTTGCTCTGTTGTCCCGTGTGTCCGACCACCTGCACGCGGGAGGACCTTTTCGAGGCCAACCAGAGGGCTATCGATGTGGCTGCCTTCTGGTCGGGAAAAATTTAATTCGGATCATCAACACGAAAGAAGAAGAAGCATAATTATTATTTTACAATGTGTTTACATGTCAAATATTATTAAATTTGAGTTTTCATTTCACATTATTTTTTATAGTTATAGAATTCGTTTATGTTGTAAAAAGCACAGCCTACCAACCACATTTTTAATTTATTTTCAAAAATAATTACACTATCTGAATTTTTTATTTCATTGGGAATTTTATTGTAAATTTTTGGCCCTAAGACGTACATGGTTTTGGTTGATTTTTGCTAACGACATTGTTTAAGTTTTAATTCGGTTTTGTTTCTGAGATCATACTTGATGTCAGTTTTATCATGGAATAAATGTATATTGGCTTTTACAAATATGCTTATATCAAATATAAATTGTGAAATGAGGGTGAGGATTTTATGTTCTCTGAAAAGGGATTTAGCCGAAGCATCTAGGGAACCTACTTCTATAGATAAATAATTAGCTAGTCCAGGCTAAACACCGGTTGCCGTGACAAGAATTCCAAGTTCGCGGCGTCTGGCATCCAACTGATATCCGAGTGGATAACCGATTAATTCTCTCACATTGACAATTAATTATTTATTGGCTGTAGCCACTGAAGCAGGTATTTTACTGTACTCAATGCGAATAGAGAGAAAATCTGATGTCCCGTGCTTTTTATTTTTCCGTTCGTGTGGTTCGGATACATTTTATAGCAAACGAGTACTCTTTGTAGAATCTTGATACTTTATATTTTGAATTTACTTTTGGTTGTTGTTTTGAAGTGTCTTCTTGTGTTTTTTCATGTTCGTGAGAATAAAGTGTTTTGTCATCACCATCATCTGCTAGTCTTAGAGACTGCTATTGGGTCTCTCTCAAGTCAAATCGCTCCTGCTGCATTCATTCATTGGCAGCTACTTTGCGCTTAATAAAACAGCTTGTAAAGAACTCTCTTTTGATAATGCTTCTTTCTGTTTTTTTTATTGACAACTAAACCCGCATTTGACCTCGATCTCGCCTGATGGTAAGCGACGATGAGGTCGACGATGGAGCATGCGGGTCCAGTAAATGCCTATTCACTCTGGCTTTGACGATCCCAAGGTTGTAGGTTTCGGGAAATACAGACGCGCCGGCAGGCTGTTCCATTCCTTAGCCGTTCGCATAATGAACGAAGAAGCAAATCGCTTCGTACAAACAGATGGGATATCAAGAACATAAGGAAGGAACCGCTCTCCGCACCTGGTAGTGCAATTCCGATGCGCACTCTCCGAAATGTATCCTATAAAATACCAGGAAACCTTGCGCCGATGTTCCAGACTTTGTTGCTCTGGTTGGCATTAGATATCTTCACTATAAAAAATCTAAAGCTTGACATGTTTTGCTCTTGATCGCTATACGCATCAATGTATAGCAAATCACAACATCGTATCAAGATTGGTAATATAGCCATTCTGAGATAGATGTGAATTAACTTGGAGTTTCATTACCACTCTATCTACCCCTGCTCTATTAGATGCCATCATCATAAAAATAGATTAGTTGCGAAGACTCGTCAAAGGCTGAGTGATCAGTATCTTAACATGAAATCAAGATTTTTTATTCCTGTCCTTGCTTTATTAAATTGTTTCTGATTTTTTTCGCATTGAAATGCCTGTCACGCACCTATTATTTTGTATTGATTACTTGCATTGCGAGAGCAAGAGCGTCGGTGGCCTAGTGGCTAGGACGCCGGACTTCCATGCGGGAGGTTCGGGTTCGAAACCATGCAATGTCATGTACCAATGAGTTTTACCGATTTTTTCGAAGACTTACGTACATTTACCGACTGCTCTAACGGTGAAGGAAAAGATTGTGAGGAAACCTGCATGTCTGAGAGAATTAAAAGTTTCCGAAGGCGTGTGAAATCCACCAATCAGCAATGGGTCCGCTCGGTGGATCACGACCCGTACCCTCTTGTACAAGGGGAGGCCTGTGCCCCAACAGTGGGGGCATTAATAGGCTGATGATGATGATGATGACATGAATTGTGATTGCGACTCGATTTTTATCAATAAAATATTTTGTCACTGTCTTTTTGAAAATCCGCTTCCGCAAATAAATTGTACAGTCGACCACGGGTCAACCTACACAAAACGTCAAATTTTGAGAATCTGAAATGTATCATATTGCGCAGGCTTAAGGTTGAGATTTAATCGAAGGCTTGTGGTCGACTATACAAGTGTTTTCTAGCAATTTTGTTAATCCGCGTTCGCCAAAATCTTAAAGTACAGACAATGATTTATAGTAAATATAATATATTTCTAATTCTATTTCTGCGAGATGATGAATCTAGTGTTTTTCAATTGTAATTTTTTGTGTAGTATTTTCTTTCTATATATTTCTATATAATAATAATAAATTATTCATAATAATTAATATCACGGCGCATTGGTGTAAACTCATGATTTTTTGTAAATTAAAGAATAATGAGTGTATTGTCTGTAATTTTATTGTTAATGGAAACTACAATGTAGAATTTTACTGTGTCTTCTAGGAGGACAAACCTCGCCATGTCCACTGGATCGTTATCATCTCACGACCAGTGCCTCTTTACTATTCTTAATGGTTTCGTTTTGCACGTATGTAAATGACAACAGTAGAACAAAGTATTATTGTATGCCTTAGGTTACAAATATTCCTTATAAGTTCTTGTCTATTATCTATTTTACATTTACTAAAAATGCAGTTAAGTTACATAAGGAGGGAAAATAAAGAGAAAGTAAAAGAAAGAAAAATACATTTATTAGACATGCATGCATAGATTATACTTAAAAAGACTTGAAATTAAAAAAAAAAACACAACGTTAAAAGGACAAATGCTCAGCATGTGCTGCGGTCCGACCGGTACGGCAGAACAGCACAGCACAGCGCTGGTTTTCAGCTGTGCCAGGGCGAAGGCATCGCGGGCGAAACAGCAGGTCAGGGACGAAACCAAAAATATATTAAACGTAAGAGGGACTTACCTGGTTGGTACGTAAGAAACTACTTGTACAAAATGTATTCATAACATTCAATAACAAGTTTCGTATTCAGAAAAATAATTACGGAATCTTTATACTCTATATTTACGTAATCAATGAGTTTTTCAGGAAGTGAATACAGAGGCAGACAATCCCCAATTTTTCTTTGGAAGTCCATCTAGCATTTGAAAGGCCCCTCTGTCTAAACTTACCCAAGATAGGTTCATTTCTGGGCATTTTCACTAGGACATTACAACTATGAATTTTTATTTTTCCATAATTCTTGTATCCTCTCAGATGCTGTAATTACGTCCAAAAAATTAGGAAATTAGGAACAAAACATCAAAGAATCTCAGACTGACCTACCTACTTTAACCGTTAATTTACACATAGCAACTAATTAGCTATTAACAGTAAACTTATTGCATTCTATTGCTGTCTAAGTGATAACACATCTTTATTGGTACTTTGCTAATTCGGTAGTGATTTCTCCTGCAAATTATCAACAGGCGTTTGTTTGTCTTTAAATACTTGCTTACCTACTTTTAAGGCCGTGTAAACTAAGGTGTAAATCTTACAAAATTTACCGTTACTATACTGGATGTAAGTAAAGTAAGTATAATAAAGTACCCCGGTGGTAGCGAAAGTAGCTCGAAACACATTTATCCAGCTTTTGGCGTTGGCTTGCGTCATTAAGTACTTCTTTTTGATATGTTTTACTGCCTTATGCCTTGATTGGAGCACATTCACACCTTAATAAATTATGCACACTGTTTATTATAACTAAATCTTATACAATTTACAATTTAATAGCGACTATAAAAGCTAGTAAAGTGAAAACAGACCGCACAAACGACCTATGTAGGAATACTTCTGTTCTATATGTTATGGATCAAGGGATTAATAGGATATTATTCATAATTCCCAGACAGTTTGAATAATGCCCAAAATGAGGCGGCAATATGATAATAACTATGGCTGGTCAAAGTGTCGTTCAGGGGGCACAAAGATAAGTCGAAGGGGGCACGTTGCGTAGTTGTCATAATACAACCTAACCTACAATATCCAAATCGGTTTCGCATCCACTATGTTTCTGTGACATATTGCATTGTTGAGACGGTTCGTTCCGGACGCGAGGCTGCGGCGAGGACCCAGAAACCAATTTTTCAAGATCCCGTCCGCTAGAACAAATCTTCTTAAATTTTCTCCAATCACGAGAGCTCTTCGTATATTAAACGAGGTATCCCAAATAATTGATCTGGTCTATTGCTCGTTAACAAGATTCACAGAGGTAACACTGACTTATTTGAGTATTTAATTATTTTATGTAAATAGTATTAATTTATAGGTGACTACATTATTGAATTGGGAATTCCTGTAATAATAATGTAAATTGTAAATAAAAATAATAATAATATTGCCCAAATCGACTTGTCATTATTCATACTGCCCGGGCATTATAAATATTGCCACCATTAATCACTTGGTCCATGACATATACACACCAGTTCGTGACACTGGAGCTCTCACGAGGGTACTAGTTAATGTAAGAAGAGCCATTCCGGATCGGCTTACCGATTGTCGTGTCGCACGTCACCCGTGGAATTTGTTACAGCTTCCACCAAGTAGCCGGATGGCTCTAACAAGCTCTGCTCTGCGTGAAAAATAAACGAGGGACATCAGGCCCTATTGTGGCGAATGGGAAATTTATTGACTGCGATGGAACTGCCCTATTGTGAAGTTTTTGAAAACTTGATGCTGCAAGATTGCTTCTAAACCGAGAATGATAGCGTCTTTAGAAAACTTGTTTTTGTGTGAATTTCAATGAAGCTTGGTAAAAAAATCTGATATCAGCGCTAATCTGACAAAATGAGTCCCAACATGACATGTCTAACGTTAGCCATTGATTGTTCCATAGTTCATAGTGAGCCGAATACCATACCATTTAATGCGGCTGCAGCATCAAGTCAAGGGCTTATGTTATCATAGGATGTTCGCCCGAGTACATACCTATAAGTTGAAGATTATTGTGTAGGTAGGTACATAAACTTCAATGCGAAAGTGGCAGTAAATCGCGAATACCTAACGAAAGATGTCATCACTAAATTCCAGCGGACAATTTGATAAATTTCATTCTACATGTAGAAATTCTCACGAACCTCAAACAATTAAGAGAGAAACTGCAATATCGAAGGATACGAAGACATCACACATATCACAGACATTGCAAATAGTTACTTTTGCATCATTTCAATGCACGTTATTTCAGTGCGTAGGACGAAAGATAAGTAATAGCACATCTAATATCCTAAGATACGGTTCCGCAACCGATCCGACTTGTCCGATACGATCCCTTCCTGCCCACGCGGTCGGCGACATGGACCACGCCTGGCGGACCCCGATTACCGTCCACTAATAAGATAGATAGAATTTATCGCACCTACAATCTGCTAGAACGGTCCCGCCGATGGCACTCATATATCCGTAAATTACGACAGCACCAAACGCGTGTAGACTTTAGATACTTGGAAACTTTTTCTCGGCGAAATTTCCAAAAAATTACGATATCCTTAGTGAATAAATCGTGTCTTAATTGTCGTGATCAACTTTCAAGCTACGTATAAAGTGCTTTTGAAAGTCCAGTGTGAAACTGACTTGAATTGTATCGTCAACAAGACAATGCCGGCCATTGAAAACGAGAGAGAGAGATTTACATCTGAGTCTAGTCTTTATTGTGTGTAGAGTTTCCAACGAGCTCCCGGGCCCATGTCTTGGGGCACGACAATATTCTACGCGATATCCCTATCGACGGTGGTTTATCTATGTATGCAGAGGCACGTGCTGTGTACCAGGGAACCGATAGCCCGATAAGGCGGATGCGATCGTACGTTACGCTTATCCCAGCGCTGTGGGAGCGCGTATGCATTTTACTCAGCCTATGTAATGAATACTTTGCCGACACATAATTGGCTGGCGTGTTGCCGGCGAGTGCCCGTAAACGGTCGTATTTCCCTCGGCGAATAAATTCACGGGCGTGTTGGCGCGGAGGACATGGCTTAAATTCCGCGACGGCTCCTGAAACAATACTCCCTGTGCATGTTTCGCGAGACTTGGTAATAGAGACGGGTGGAATTACAAGTAAAATATTTCTAATGCTTTGGAGTGTTCTGTAAGAAAATTGCTACAGTTTTGTACGGCGTCGGTGCTGCCTTAGTAAAAAGTATATTATCCACAAACAAGGCTAGTTCGGTCGGTGTTTTTTTGCGTGCAGCTAACTGGCCGTGTGATGTAGTGCATCTCGACCAGGGAAGTGCCCACAAAAGCTGGTCCCGTTCTAACATAGCTTGCGGTAATCGCTGTCGGCATCAGTCTCCGTTGCGTTGCGTTGATCCCCGCTCAATTAGTATCTTTTTCACTCTAACCTATTGTTTCCCTGTTCATAGAGTCTTCCGTGTCTCGTTTCGCCGTAGCGGTGAACGTTATGGAACATGTGTGACAATGTCTAAACTAGTTTTTGCAGATCTATCAATCGATCATCGTAATTGCATCATTTTTGTGGACGTGCTCTCAGTTAACTCCAAGAAGATTGCCTCGTCGATGGCGCCGCCGCGCCGCTAAGCTCGCTAAACATAGCAGTATTAGCGCAACTATACGTGAGTGAATTTCTGGAATTGTTTTTTATAATTCGTTCGCGTCTTGGCTCGTGCTCCTGCAACTTTTTTTGTTGCAACCACTGTGGACTAGAGGTGCTTAGTTTTATTTTCACAATAGCTATGCCTGTCCGCTCTTTATTTATACGGATGAAAGTTTCTCCCTCGATAATGGCTCGTATATCAGCTTACCTCACGTATCGTTAGAAAGTATTTTTGAGCAAATCTTATAGCATTATCTGCGCAATGCACTTGCGTTTATGTAATTCTTTCTATTCTATTCACAAAAGACTTTTATGAATGGTTAACTGAAACGATAAAGTTATTTACAATTTTACTTTTTATTTATTTCAGTTCCAAAAATTATCGTACTGAACATAATTACCCTTTTGAACGTTCTTAGGTTAGGTAACCAATTTCTTCATATGTGTACGTACAGGTACGTAGGTAGGTGTACGCTACCTTTCATGTTTTATCTGCCAATTAAAGTATTTCTTTCGGTTTTATGAACTTGAGGTAATAGTATAGAACAAATTGATATAGGTAACACCATTATTTGCATTAGACCACAACACTTTTGATTGTCTAACACTTTGTGTTAACCCTTCGTTTGCTATAATCCCGACATTGGCGTAAACGTTTCCGTCATGGCAACTCCTTTAAAGGAGAATCGCTGCAGTGGGCTGTTCCTAGCTCAATGTGAATAGCAGTCATTAGGCGCCTTCCGCAACTGCTGAGTGCTGACTCCAGACGTACTCGTATGTGCAATGCGAACTTCGAAACTAGTTATGGCACGCGTAATGGCCGACCGTGCGTATCGGCATCCTTGCTCAACCACACTGTAAATCACCCATTGAACGTTTGAACCCTCTAGAGACAATAATCACTTCACGCACAAACTCTTCTCCCATTCACAGCATTACAAAACAAAATCATCAGCAAGCGAGAGCTGGTTTCAAATCTATTTGCACTTTTGCTTTGTTTTAGATGTTTGCCTTAAACAATGACCTTAATAGCCATGAAAATGATCTGCGAGGGATTCTTAATCAAAATCCGTCAACGTTTTGCGTGCAATAGTGTTTCTGATATTAATCGCTACTTTGATTACCACGACGGTGTTTATACCAGTAGAAAGGCTTGCTCTGCCAATATATTAAATTAGCGAAGCGTTCGCGGGTCACGATCGAACCCGCTCTAAAGCCAATCCTTGCAATAAGAAACTGAGTTTAATAAGAAACTAAGTTTAATTTCCATCGTGACGTTTAATATGGTTCTCCAGTTATTAATTGATTAAATCGCCGAAGCAGATTCCTTTTGTAATGCATTGGAACAATTGTTAGAAAACAACCATATAAAATCACATTTAGAAATAGAAATAGAAAATCCTTTATTAATAGACCATATTTTGAGTTAAAATACTACAACCATGCGAATACATTTTTAAAATGATATGGCTTAATGTAGTAAACATATGATCTAATAAAAGAGCCAAGTTCAGCTGTGTGTCGTTAGATGTATAGATACCTCTACCGACGCTGGTTCTCAACTTGACCCTTTCCAACTTATAGCTATAGAGAGCAACAACGTCGTTTAGTCTGTTTGTCTGTCGTATTGGCTCATCTCCTTTAATGTCACATACAATTAGCTTTGAGCTTTATTTCAGGAGTATTCCCTAAAATAGTTCAGGTATTTCTTGGTGTTTTCTTTGTTTTCCAGGATCCCCAGGGTTTTGAAATATAATCGTCAACTTTAGATCATAACTTCGAACAATTTTGCATAAAGTTAGTGAGCACTGCAAACCTTTGCATTGAATCTTAATCTAAACTTGTGCAGTACTTATGAATTATTAAAACTAACTCCCAGGCTTTCCTGGTTTGCGTCTCGCTTTACATCATTTATCTCGGAATATCTAATACACATGTATTAGATATGTCATGTGTATTAGATATCCTACATTGTATTGTATATTTGCAACATTATTCATATGGGAATACAAGTAGGTAGGTACTTACTACTACTAATATTTTCATCAGTTTTTCTCAGTTCTCTGAATAAATCTACTCTAATATTTAATTTCAATTTACGAGTATGTTTATCTTTCGACTTAGCTCTGTAATCATCGACAATTATACGTATGTGCGAATAATGTTTAAACGTCTAGATAGCCTTTCAAATTATTACTTACAGCCCAAGGGAGTTGTTCCATAAGAGTTGCGACCGCTGTCGTTACAGATGTTAATGGTCTTACCACTTCGTGTAGACCTGTAGATAGTGATTTAGTTCCTGTTTAAGTTATATTACTTAAACTAGATCATCTATGCTTTACAGTAAAAACTCGCTCATACGATTTATGTTAAGTCATGATGCTGGTGATAAAAACGTTTGGAGTTATTAACACAAATAGTAATATCTTTATAGTTTACACGTGTTTTGGTTTTAATTTTAATTATACTTACAAATGTTTTCTTCATTCAGGAAGAATATTTAAATAATTATCCGCAGAAAAAAGACACTCGAATGAAGCATTCTACCCAACGTCTTCACTTAAAATGACAAATGAGCCGTGGCACCATAAAGAAATTCTTCACCATTAATCAAACGTGACCTTAGTCGCTTTTTATGTGGTTTAATGTGAACCCTGCTCACTGGACTCGTTTTGTAAGATGATATGCCTTAATACTTCACGTCGTCATGATTATTAGATACAGTGTTTAGTGTTATAAACCTTACATAATAAGTTGTAAGTAATTGCAGTTAACTCAAGGGCAACTTATCTTATCTTATGATTGGGGGCCGAGAATATCTTATCGGAAAGATCTTTTGTGCCGGAATATCGAAAGGATCTTTTGTGCTTACCCCATTTTACACACTGGTCATCTCAGTGTGCAGGTTTCCTCACGGTGTTGCCCTGCACCGTTAGAGCAGTCGGTAAATGTAGGTAAGTCTTCGAAAAATACGAAAAATTTATTGGTACATGGCACTTCACGGTTTCGAACTCGGACCTCCCGCATACATCAATATTTTAAACCGTGGTAAATGTTTATTTATGTCTTGAACTTGATATAAACTGGATTAGTGTGATGGATTAATGATCTAAAGCCTTCGTGAGATCGTGATCTTTGAGCCGTTCTATTCTCAACAGAACAGTGACGATAATAAGCCGTGTACCTATAAGTACATGTACTGGCAGTTGGATAAGGGCGTTCCATTCTCGGTTGAACTGAATGAATTATGATTGAGTAATCACAAGCTCCTGCGTTTTACGTAAAATATCAGTTCTGACGCACAATAAATCCGTTCGGCTCACTATCATTACTATGATTTATTATTTCATCGTTTCCGTCGGCCACGACCGCGGAACTCCTTACAATTTCTGGGCTCGTGCTTAAAGTTAACAGAGTCTAGGAAATTGCCCTTTCTCTAGGAATGATTGCGGCGGCTAATACGGTGCCGCCTGTTGGAATAACACAGCGGTGGCTTCCGCGTGGCTAAGAGAAATATTTATTTTGCGAAAATTGATAGCTCCACGCAATACCGCTGTCATTAGATACTACGAATCTTGCGCAGTTACGCTTCTGCTTACGTGTGAACTGAAGTTAAGGCGGCTTAAGACATTGCTGGAAATCTACCACTATACTTTCTAACATTAAACATCGCATATACTGTATGTTACATATATTGCAGGCAGCATATACGCACTTAAGCCTGAATGAAACCGACCGGAACAGTATTGGATGAGATTTGATTGCTATATACTTCGCAAAGTATTATGTATTTTGTGAAAAATTATAGCTCCGTCCAGTCCACCGATGTCATTAGTGAATTTCGCTTTTCTCCAAATAAGTAAGTAAGTATAGATTTATTTTACCAACTCGAAGTATAATAAAACATTGTATGTGCCTATTTCATTTGTTGTATCGTTAAATACTTACTCATAGAAATTTTCGCATGCACGGTGTATCCATGCATATAGGTAAGGTAAATACTACATACTGAGCTTTAAATAATTTAATTTTTTCTGCATTGGCATTAGACTCAGCGATTTTGCTACTTTCCTCTTTATACCGGCTTACTAGAAACACTATAATTTCCATCATCTAAACACAAAAAATGTCAAGTTCTTCTTTTCTATTATTGCCGTAGAGTAGCTAAATTACTTGTACCATTTTGCTGGGAACAATATTGAACCGACTTGATTGTACGTTATGTTTTTGCACATGACGGATGAGTTGTGACTGTATGAAGAATGTATTGCGGTAATTACGGGTAATGCGTGCTAGTTTTCTGCCACATCCGATGTCTATTTAGATGTTAATTTATTTACTTTTAAAGCTATAATTAACAAATTGATCTCTATCTAGAATTGAGTGTTTAATAATACTACAAACAAGTACTGACATTGTACCTATACTTTTAGTTTTGATACGTTCAATAAAGGTCTGATTTATAACCACCGATAGGCTTTATTATGTTTCTAAGCTAACGATTATTCCTCATCTACGCCTTCCATATAAGTACGTAAGTCTTTACTGCTTTTAAAGAGATCTTAGTCTTACTTACGAATGTTTCTTAGATGCGCATTTTTGTGTGTTTTACGATACAATATAAATTTATTTACGCACAAGCACCTTCACTTTAAAGTCATGTTTCTTAGTATCAGTGGAAAGTACTACCTGACCAAGAAAAGGGAATGTTTACTTTCTAAATTGTCCCTTTCATAGCAAGCACGTAGTTCTACTGTTTTCATCTCCTAAAATAGGAAGTTTATTCTGTGTTTAGCCTACTTTTAGGCGTTACCGTGACGCATCGGAATTCGTCCTAGATTCAAATGATCGGCCTTCACTATTTACTTAGCAAGAAGCTTAGGAAAAACTGTCTCATCGGCGTCGGCGCCGATAAAAAGCATTTAAGGTGCCATTACGCCAATAAAGTAAAGAGAAGTGCTCGTAAAATTATAGGAATTATGCCTTCGCGAAACTCCGAACGATTCTACGTGGGCGACTAAATCACTAAATGCTATTTAGGAACCGTTTTCCTGGCAGGACTACTAATTATATTGGAAAACATTTTTCAATCAATAAAAAGATTTACGGTGTAGGTATAAACCTAAAAAGTTTTTAGGGTAATTCACAGACATTTAAAAACAACTAGTCTCATTGAAATGTATCCCCTTAAAGACACACATTGTTGTGGACGAAGTGACAACAAAGGCAGTGTTACAATGAGTGTTAGCGCCGAAACTGAAAGTGAGCAGGCGGGTGCGTGCGACATGTCCGCGGCAAGACAAACAATCTGGTCATTGTCATATACTTACCCACCCATACATAAAATGGATCACTTTTGGTAGTAACTCTCAATTTCTTTTGTTGTAGTTATTCGTCATCGTCATCAGCGTATCAACGTGCCTATTTTATGAGATACAGACCAATGTAGGGTCTACAGAATACGATTTGTGCTGACAGTGACTACCCATACTGGGTGTAAGAAAAAACCCCTATAGTCCCGAAAAGGGGGTGTTCAGTGTCCATAGGTAACTGAGCAACTTTTACTATGGGGCCACCTCTGAAATCGCGAAAATTAAATCAGCTGTTCCATACAAAAGATCACGACCGAAATTTATGAAACAGCTGTTTTTTTGGTCCCATAGTGAAAGTTGTTCAGTTACGGATACTGAACAACCCCGTTTCGGGACTATCGCGTTTTTGTTACACCCTGTATATATATACTTCACCAATCACATGTCTTTGAAATCTTTTGTTTGTTTCTTGAGCCATTCAGGTTTATCATCATCATCATTTTCTTTCATAAGTAACTTGACCTACAATAGAAGAAATGGAGCAAAAATATTTGTTTAGGTAATAAGTAAACATCCTTATAGAAACTAAGATAAACAAAGCATATTGTTAAATCGAGGGAATGAACTTGATCAAGATGAGAGTGATCGGGAAAGTTTTTATGGCATAAATCATAGGAATCCCGTGGGATGGCATCTATCCACTCACAGGATAACTTGTACGGGAACAATATTGGAAGAAAACGATACACGTAAAAGACATTATCGATGTTTCATCATAACATAAACTGAATTATCTGTCCCTTAATAATTCTGTCAACCTAGGGTATAATTACCGAATAGAAGTTTGCCAAATAATATTTCTGACAACAGCGTCTTAAATTTTTTCCATAAATGTTCAACACATATGGATCAGACAATGGAACAGTAAAGAACAAAAAAATAGAAAGCCTAGAGAAAGGGCTACATAAAATCTTTAAAACGTTTTTTACATTATTACAATACGTACGTAAGTTACAAATCGTGGCCGGCGATGCCGATTCATACGATTTCACCTATAATTTTGAGCTTAAATTATAGGCTTGGATCGATCATAGGCTCGAAATGTAAAACTGCTTTGAAGAGCTGTTCATATTGAATGGTTCTGGTTTACATGCTAAAGCTGAGCGTGGAGCAATTTGATATAAATACCTTCACGTTACATTGCAAATTATTCTTCTTCTCCTTCTTTTATACCATACTGCTGGGATCCCTAACGTTTCTAAAAATAATCTGAATAAAGGCTAATTGCACTCCAGTTTGCTCTTCCGCATCTATTTCTAAGTTCACACGCTTGCATGCTCATTCAAGCGAGTCACACTCGAAATTATTTCCAACGATTACCTCATTGTAGTCTACATTAATGTTCGTAGCAACTAGGCGTCTTTTCCAAGCGCTGTAGAGCAATTCAATTGCACACACTATTCATTAATCAAAAAGAGGGGATTGTCCATCGGTCGGCTTGTTCCTTTTTGAGCGTACTTGCGCACGCGACGAAACTTTCTTCGATCTCGAAAGGCTGACAAATCGCTTTATAATGATAGCTAATTGATGGCTTAGCATGATTTTAACTCTTCCAATGTTAATATTGCAGGCGTAATTGAGTAGCGAACATTTTGGCAATACATAATCAGAATGATCTATGACCACCTGCACCATCGATATCTTAATTAAAGTATTTTGTTCAAGAAAATTTACCATTGATGCAATCAATCAAGTGTCTGGAATATATGTAGGTACCCTGGCGGTTTTAATTTGTAATTATAAACTTTTTGGAGGAAGAAGGACCCGCAATTATATGTATTATTTTCATTTATAATGCAAATAATATATCTCTTATATTTCACACCTACATTGTAAATGTAACGTTCATTAATGACTCAAGTCATTTGCTACACACGTTAGTTTAAACAGAGATGCCTCCAAGCACAGCTAAATTGATTTAAATCCAACTTTTTCGTTAGAAAGCATGGCCATCGCGTGAAGTTAAAGACTTATTGCCCTAAGCAGACAATCGTGACGCTTCCGGCACTAAATCAAACAATTTTAACGACTAAACAGCTGGTCGCGAAATAGATGTTCATAATAACACTCATTATCATGTATATCGGGATCGGCCATATCAATTACGCCTTGTTAGGTAAAAGATAAATTATAGAGTTGTAAACACTTAGTGATATTATTAAAAAGCAGTTGCGTTTGCTATTATCGAGTCCAATGGCAAAAGTGCTGCTCGTCGCAATATTATAGTGGGTTAAAAGGCTGAGTGTTATAAAAAATTAACTTTAGTATCATTACGCGAAATAAGCACTTTGTCTATACCGTTATCCATACGGTCAAGTACTACGTGATAGAGTTAAAGCGACGCCGTGGTTCAATCAGAAACTTACATTAGATCAATAGATCAAGTAACACTTAGATTTCTTACGATTTGCACATGAATTCGATATTTCTAAATCTTCTAAATTTTTTGAATTCTCTAGATTAACCATGGATTTGGATCCGTTTTAATTATCTTGAACATCATTTATCAAAACTTTCAATATATTAACACGTTCTTAAAACCACATCATCGTCATTAATGTTCCAATGTCAGTGTTAAAATTAATATGATTCTTACAACTTCCAACAACTATTAGACATTATTTTAATGTTAGCCTTTTGTCAGCCTTACCTAAGATTTATATATTTGCGAAATTTATGAGAAAACATGACGTACATCTACATAATTGAACCGTTTGTGGCAATGTAAGTACCCTTTTTATGCATGTAGCAAATAAAACTGATTGCTCATTGTGAGTCGTGTTATTACCATCACAGGAGCTTGTGGGAACGCCGCGCCGGGAATACTCGAGATCCGTGCACTGAACCCTTGCACCCGTTTTTCTGCGCCATAACTTGTGCGACCACTTTTTGTTCCCCCCTTATTAATTTCACTATGACAGCCAACGTTTACTCTGTCTCAATTTCTCCGCCTATTTGATTATTTGACTCTATAAATAGATCAAGCATCTTTATCACTATCTTCGTCATCTTGTTCTTTAGTATCTGAATTTTGTAAAATAGAAACGTCATCGTGGTGACTTTTACTTTTTGTTCTCCTCCACACTGACCATTCCATGATATGCATTTGTATTTAAAGCCAAAGCAAGTTTGTTAATTGAATGTTAAAAAGATTTCTTGTACGCGTACAATTAAAAGCATCTACCTATGTATCTATAGGTACCTCTACCTATGTATTACAGTTCTTTTTACAAAGGAATGTTGAATGAATTCACAAAATTTAAAACAATAGTTTACTGTTGTAATGCTACAGAATCAGACCGCTGTCAAATGTTGTAAAACAAAACATGATAGCGATCCACTAACCTGCAGTGTAACTGTTTGATTTGATGCTCGATCTGTATCGAGGTATTGTTGAACTTGCTGACCATTGACCTCTAACACAACCTGACCTGGCATTTAAATTTCGGGAGCAAAACATGCAATATTATATCCCACACCAAAATATTCATAGTGAAAGGGTAAGGTACTTCAGAAAATGCCATTTCGGTTTGCTT
Organism: Hofmannophila pseudospretella; assembly: GCA_947369225.1. Classification (NCBI taxonomy): domain Eukaryota; kingdom Metazoa; phylum Arthropoda; class Insecta; order Lepidoptera; family Oecophoridae; genus Hofmannophila; species Hofmannophila pseudospretella. The sequence goes on from OX376325.1 coordinate 6,501,716, forward strand.
CCATAGAACTTTTATACCACGACCCTGTAAGTTTTATTTATTTTTTTGTACCCTGAAAGGCTTGTCGTAGTATTTACACTGAAAGACTTGGTGATGTGATGTTTGACAAGAACATGCAATAAATTGACAACTAAAATGTTTCATGATCTCTTTATATTAGTTTTTCTATATTTGAGATAAATTATTTGAAACCAAAAACGCGTTTGCTACAATACCATGTAGCAACAACTTTGACTCTTACATTTAAAAACTTAAATTTTACATGTGTTATAAAAACAATTCTGTTTTATTTTTCTATTGTACTTACATCTCATCTTGTCAAATAGGTATGCCGTCTGTTTCGCACATCACTATTTTCTTTGTTAGGATATTATTAGAGTTTTTTTTTAATTTTATGCCTATTACGTTATCTAAAATTGTCTTGATACATCGTTACTTAACTATTGTAATCAAAACCCGGATACAATCCATTCTTCAACAATTTCTGAATAAGAAATTAATGAAGCTAATTTCTTTGCTGATACACTACATTGCGTCTTTTATGCACATTTATGTGTTATGTGTGTAGTCTGTGAAAATAGTTCCATATATATGCTGTCTTCTTATGCACATATCATCTAACGAGGAGCTTAGTGCTAGGTAAATAATGTTAGCACTTTTACCAATTTACCGGTGCATTAACGTTGGTAATAGCTACGAACATATAAGTAATAGTGGCAAGTTATTTCCACTAGGTTAACGTATGTAGTTTGTATGAGTAGGTAGGTACCTAATGGTAGGTACATGTGGGTACATACGTATTCTAATTATATTTTGAATCCGTGGGTGGACTTATGTCGTAGACGGTAGACCTGTTCCTGTAGAATCTTACAATTATTTAAAGCAAGTTTTTCATGTTTATCTTAGTCGTAACTAAGTCAGTGATTTTCAAAATAATTTGATATTTAAAAATTCTGAGTGTCCCTTTTATATCGAGAGTATTAAACTAAGAAGGTTACAATAAAATTATGTCTGAATACTCCCGATATAAAAGGGACACTCAGAATTTTTAAATATCAAATTGTTTTGGCGAAGACGCCATAGAGTGAAGATACAATGTGCAGATGCAGCACCCTCAGAATGGGCGGCTTGATTGACGCGCAGTTTCCATTCGACCGACCGACAGTTATGGCACCTTTAGATGAAATTGCTTGGCTATCAGAGCATCTAATCTAACGAGCTTATGGCAACTTTTTGCGATTCCACTCTAAACAATGTGGCAGCGGTAGGCGGTGTAGTAAACACCTTTTTGCAAACTTTCTTCGTTTATTTAGACTAGTTGTCGAACACGACTTGTTTTTGCCGATTGGACGAAAAATCAAGAAGGGAGACTTTTGGTTTGGTTTACTCACGTAAGAGAAACTGCTGTTGGTCAAATTACCTGCAACAAAATTTTATCAAAATTAGTGAGTTGTTTGAGTTGAAGATTTTTTAAAACTAATTCCATGCTTGACCTCACTTTTACCTGCCTGATGGTGACGATGAGGCCGAAGATGGAACAAAGGCTTAGAAAGAACTGACTCTTCTATAAACATTATCGGAACTTATTAACGCCGAAATGAAGATATCTCGACAGACTTTACATTCTTTGAGTTAAAGAAACACCAGCATGGCTTGACGTATAATGTTTAAGAAAATGACGACTGCAATGTTGGAAATTAACTATGAAATTTCTCTGTGTCATCATATTCGCAGGTTAATCGCAGGTTGTTGTATCTGACACTATGTAGGTTGCAACAGACAGTGGGTCAATGGGACACGGCGCTGCACGCGCTGCGCTTTCCTGCAGTTGTCTTATGCAGATGCAGATGAGAGCAGATATTTTATGAAGCCACTGCTATATCGGGAGCCTGTCCGGTGACTTATGGACAGCGCAGCGGGCAATTTATATTTGCATATTTTGATCGCTTTCCGTTCCATTTTCATAAACTTGGTCTGATTTAAGGCTCTGCCGATCTTTGATGATTACTGTTCCGAAATTATAATACCAAGAATAACCATTAAAATTATTTATTTTCATAATTATCAAGGTATTTGAATCCATTGAGTAAAATATACATTTGCTTTTGTCTGACTGGATATTGTTGTAGTAAGTAGACTATGAGAATGAAGATTCCTGCTTATGACTCCGGTGTCAAAATTGTTACTTATATGATGCATGAATATTGAAACAACCAACAAAATCAAGAATTAGTTTGTTATACCTATTATAAATCGGACAAAAAGCGAATATAAAATACTTCTTGCTTTGAACATATCAATGTCGCAAAAACTTTGATACAGCCGCATATTCAATGAATTCAGATTCAATTATAGAACACATTCCGAGTTTCGACAATGTCTATAAAAAGCTAAGTGGAGTCTTTCGACAAAATCAGGCTTCGAATAAAACGAACAGAAAATGCGATCCAATTCCAATTAAACATTTCCGTTTCCCAGAGGCATTTAGACCATTAAAGAAACAAAAGGAAGGTTTGTGATTGTCAATGTTATTGGCTATTCTTCTGTACGCTAAACTTCCGAAAGTCTTGATCGAATGAGATCGTATATCAGAGGTGATTCGCGTATCCGTTAACCCAGATAGTTCAGCTTTGGTTCAGCTGGAGGCTAACTTGTCAGTTTGGAGATGCGATTTAGGTACCAGTACGTTTGCACGTCTCTGATAAATATCTACGGTCATTGTTTTCTCATCGTTTACGACGAAACTGTGATTCATTGCCCTCGCTAGCCAATTGGCGATTGAATGATAAGCGATTTACTTTCTCGTTTCATTTTCGTTTTGTTTGAATAGATACTTATCACCAGTAATTGCTGCCGTATAATTTTTGCTACACAAGACGTGCTTTTATGAATGTTGCTTACATTGAGTTTGTGGATATAAGTAGCTACGTTATTATTATCGTAACAAAAACTGAGTTGCCTATCCGATATAGACCATTATTGGTAAAAACGTTTACGGTTCAATAAGCATGGATGGCATCTCGGAGACACCTGTTAACGCATCTGGGTCAGTTTTTTTGCCCCTCGTTTTCACTATTCAAACAAATCTTTAGCCGAGTCGTGTCACAGGCTCTGTAAGTTTGCCTCTCTAATCGTATGCAATGCGAAGATTTTTTAATGGTTTCTAACAGTTATTTTCGTGAGATCTACTTACTTCTTTTGTAATGAATATTTCCTCATCATAAGCATCGAGTTTGACTTCATTTTCGTCAAATCGTCGTGATCATTTTCTTGTGTACCTAGGACATAAGAATTCATCGATCACTGTTTCGTCACCAGTTAAAAAAATCTGACGAATGTGGAATCTGGCGGATATGATCTGAATCCATCGATCAATGTAGTTGTCTTGTTCTGCGGTAGTATAAACAGATGTATTAAAAATACCTTCATTTTCTGTTTACCGTAATATTTTAGAATTGAAACTATACCGAGAAATTTTAAGTAGGTACCAATGTGATTAATCGTGACAGGGTGAAGTTGGTCGGAGGACTTCCAAATTTCATCAGTGAGTAATCCGCAATTAATCACATATTTTCATAGTAGCTTGGCTAATAAGTTGGGCGTTACGCGCTGTTTTGTCATCTGCTGTCATCTGCTCTTGCCTCGAGTCTTGTCGATACGGTCTACATGCAGCATACTATCTGTTTCACCCTTTCTTTTGGCTTCTGTTTTTCATCTTTAATGGGAAAATTTTAGATTTCTTATGCAAATTGTGAGGGCAAACGCACTATTGGGAAATCAGGGGTACTTACTTAAAGTACTTACCCGTGCATGTAAACAACATTACCGACTTTTCATACAAATGAGTCATTCAGGGTTGTCATTTGTTTAGGCAGTGAAAAAAATCAAAAATTTGAAAATTTTATCGTTATTTACATTTAGCACTGAAGATAAATCATCTATTGAATGTGTATTATTATTTATCTTATATTCATCCGTATAATCATTCAGAGTTCATTCATGAAGACAGCGTGAAACGCGGAAGGAAGTTAGAAGTCAGTTTATTATGGACAGGTGAAGATAAAATTACAAAAGTGCCTGTTGTACGATTGCATAAACCATTGTTTACAAATAAAACCGAAGATGCACCTCGAAGTCCTGTTATTCTTCAATTAGATTCCCACGCGTTGTTTAATATTCAACTAATGCGCATTGTGAACGCCTTTCAGTGCTATAACAACAATAATTATTCAGATTATGCTCATAATGTGCCTTCTTCTTGCTCGTGTGAAGTAATCAGTCAAACTTTATCTTTCCTATGCCGTTCAACCTCCATTGCCCAGTCATATAACTTTAGGGTATTAAAATAACATTTCTGATTTGTCTGTCATCAAATCATTTTGCTTTACTTATTATTTTTACGAAATTTTGTAGCAGTTCTTGTCAAATAAATAATTAGATATTTATTTATTGACTTATCGCAATTGCAGTGAAACTTATTGAAGTGAGATTACCCATACAAAGATAGGAAAATCCTAGGCAAAGTTTATTCTGGTGAAGCAAAACTTGACTAAATAATGCAAGTAAAGCCTACTCCGCTATGGTATTTCGCTTATTCCTATTAGGTACATTAGCGTAGACTCTTTATGTTATACTAAAGAAACGTCGGATTGTATTATTTGTGAAATCTTGCGTCCTATTTCTAATGATATCATTATAAGTACAAGTCTGATTGAACCATCATTTTGGATAAATTCCCAAGTAGCACAAATTGGTCGAATAAAAGCCAGAAGAACGTTTTTTAACTGCTTTTTATTAAGCTTATGATGAAATAAAGCTAATTAGCTATAAAATGTGCCTGTATCCAACTATATATTGCCCGACAACATAACTTTTGAATGACTTTATGCTATATAAGGAACCTCTTAAATGGCGTTTGTGCTACCTGGGTTATTACGTTAGATTGAGCGGTACTAGAAACGGTATTACAGTGAGCGATGTAATTCAGACGTTTAGTTAAATTAGATCTTCGGGCACGACCACAGCCCAGTTCCGAGGTGAAATGCAAGGTCGGGAAGAGACTTATTGTGTTTACAAAGTTTTTGTCATGCGTCTCACCGGTGGTATTGTTACAAACCACTGCTCTACTCCATTGAGACAGATATGCCGTGCGATACACAACTCGGAAACGTCTTTTTTCTCCTCTTCCGTGATCGTTGACGATCGAAAGACCCACTTATTCTGACGCAAGTATGCGTTTGTTTCGCTGCGATTAACTCCGTTCGCTCTGTAGTTAATGCGTCCTTATTAATATTCATCTGTAAATAGGAAATCAAATGTTGTCGCTTCGTTACGTCTTCCGACATCGTAAAACCGTGATTGGCAGTTTGAATAAGGAGTTTTGCATAAATCAGTATGTAAGTTAGTACCTACGTCAGAAACAGGGTCCTGAATGTTTAAGTTACAGAACCTTGGTTCCATGTCTTAACTGGCTATAAAGTTGCCGTCACAGAACATGCGGTTCCAACTCGAGTGCGAAGTGGCTGCGGTTAGCTTCAAATCCGAAGTGGAAATGAGCTCGCAGTTAACGTTTGTATCCCCGTCGAGCTGAAACCACAAATCGTCGAGGGGAAGACTTGCGTCTTTATAGACGCGTTTTGTAATAGCACTCAGAGTTTCCGCCATGGATGGTTGATGTCCTCACCTGTCGTTTGCCGTTACAACATCACGAATAACTTTATCGTCGGAGATGCTATGAACTGTACATGTATTGGTACTACTCCACATTTACATGATATGGTAATGTAACTGTACTTCTCAACCATGCTGTTGAAGATACCAATAATGCAATGAATTGAGTTATAAACATCTTTACTTACAACCGTGCTATCAATTTCCGCGTACATTTTGTATATAGTCCTTTTCCTGGTAGTAGAAATAATGACTACCTTAACGGCATTACTGTAGTATCGTCATAAATGAAGGGATCGTTGAATAGTTAAACACTGCCCGTACTACATGCCACTCATTTGTAGTTTTCGATCATAGATAAACTATCCTGTCATTCAATAAGAATGTTGTTAATCAATTTTCTTATCTTCATGCAATAACTTAGTGTAATGTAATCAGCTCCAACCATATAATTACTTAGTCTATCTGTTCATTTCGTACTATTTCTGTGCTGCCTCTTTCATAAAGACCATTGTAGCGTGAGCGATAGATGCTCTAACTAACTTTGTAATCTCCTTGCAGTCAAACAGTATTTCAAACACAAACTCGTAGTAATCTTAGACCGCCCACAAACTCAGGCCTTTACTGCATTTAGTTCGAGATCCTGTCGTGTTGCTCAGTGCTAGAATAATGATGCAGTCGACAGCTGACGCAGATTAGCCGCTTGCGTCGGTCGCTCTTTAGTTCGTTCCTTCGCCTGAAGGTTTGACGTAGACATATGATTCGAATGATTGAAAATTCGCGTCGGCTCATTACGAATATGGCCTGTTGATGTGTCTGTTAGCGCTTGGTATGTGGACTAGATTTATGTTTTATGCGACTAGCGGTTACGATCAACACAGCTTCTCAGTGCATCTAATGCAGGTGCTTAATGGGAAATATTTTCATGTCATTTTTTTCATGCAATGAAGCAGCTCTTTAGTGGCTCTTCACAGGCGTAATATCCTGTAGGATAGCGTTCTCTACTGTTTTATTTTTTAAGCTCCTGTCTTCCTCGTTGTATACAAAGGTGTTGTCCTTTTCATAACCATTCCTTTCCTTTAATTGCGAATTATTCTGTCCTATCGCAATGCAATCTGGATAATTGTAGTCGCAATCTCCAAGAGCTTATTACAATTATCTGTCCTTTACAATAAGACTAACACAGTACCAACCAACAGTACAAAGTTTGCCCTGTAAAATTATTCCTGTATTATTAATATTGCGCGGCGTGTTCAACAAAAGCAAACGTCTATTTTCCTCCTATCTCCATCCATCTAAGGTTGACATGAAAAGTCACCAGTCTCAATGATTGGTTTGTATAATTTCAAGGTGCCGCGTGAACCTCGTCTAACGGAGACGGGCTCTCTCAGATTACAATAACCTCCTGACATAGTTGCTTTGGATTCTTGGCCAAATTGATTCTAGTGCGCCTGCCTTGCCCTAAGGTAACTTGCCATGACCTAGGCTAGGAGCTGGAGAATATGACTCGAGCCAGTGAGATCGTCGAGTCACGTTTATACAATAACAATATTGGCGCGGAAGCTTTATGTAGGTTTATTGGTGTGGTGACTTACGAGTATAATTTCAATGGATTCTACATTCGCTACGGCTAATGGCTACTAAAATTTTATTGTCTTTGTTTCAGGTACGTAATATAATTAACGATCGAAAGATAACCTCGAAAGTAATAAACAAAATTGTTATTGTTTTAATATGACATCATGTCGAGCTTTCTCTTTATGATCAGTTTTCCTTAAAATTTTAGATATAAAACCAGCTTGGTGCTCTTATATTTATCTCTAAAAATTGGTGTAAGTTACACTTACACGAAGATGTTTGTTATGGAAGTTGCCTGCCGACTATCACACCCATAATCCGAAATAATAAAGCCATTATGTTCCTCAAATGCATCTACATTTTCCTCAAGCTGTTTTTGTAATGGAGGTGTTCAAAGGGCTATCGACTCATCTTATGGTGTTTGCGCCTGAAGCGATGGCTCTCAATTTTCCCCATGCACTTGTTCACACTCCTTGGGTATATTGCAACATTGTCAATTGTCAATGAAGATGGTTCCTCTGTCTACCCGGTCGGGGATTATGGACGTGAGAGTTATGCTATGCTGTGTCAATTGTCCTAATATTCTAAGTCAACATTTAGACACTTTCCACTCTGCATGCAAAACGAAACAAACATTTGTAAGATATGCTGCATACGAACAAACAATAAAATATTTGTCTTTTGTAAAATCAACGTTCGTCAAGATTATAAGGCATTCTTCTAAATTAACTGACATTAACATACAACCTTATTAAGCATAACATAAGGTGTAGATAACTTAAGACTGCAAGAAAAGCAAACACTAATGTAGAAGAATCTACGCAAACCGCTCAAAATAAATTTCCTTGACCACAAAACACACCTAACAGCAAACAACGTGAACATAACGGTATTGTCAAATCAATTGTTATATGCACATGTCAATCTTGCAGTCAAACTATAGGTGCTAATATGCATTCTTCTAGTGATACGCCATTCGTGAGCGACGCATTAGCGCGGCTCTGACCCGAGGCTCGTCCCACGCCACCGATTCCGTCTCTAGGCTCAAGACGCTCAAGTGCAATTGGGGATATGACTCTCATAGGTCACCTGTCACATGGTTATCACCATTTGTACTCGAAAATACTCTAATGGATTCCAATGTAGGTCTTTAAGCCGCACATAAAGCTTGCAGAAACAAGTTTAGCATGTAACGGGTTCTAAGTTCAAAACAACACCTCTTACATTGCAGCTAAAGGTCTAGCTTGATAAACTATGTGCCAATAACTACCTGTTTATCACAATAAGATTATTATTTGATATTCAGCGGCTAATTTGTAACGTGCAATATCGGGCTATTCGCTTCCGCTTAGATCGGGCGTGATCTATGCCTTAACCATTGCTCTCTGGTACCAAGAAGCATAAATTTGCGCGATCCACTGAGGTTTAAAGTTTGCGGTGTTCCAGGCAAATACGCTGGCTATCTCTCTATAGACAGCCGACTTGCGGGAGATCATGATATTGTGCTCGCGGTTACTATGCTAGCAATGTGCCGGACCCTTACAAATCCATGGAGGCATTGAGTTCCAACTTTATTTGCTTATTTTCTTGAAACTTGAGCTTTAACATTGTCAAAGAATATAAATTATAATCCTCTTGTATATCTCTCGCTTGCTTAGATCTAATACTATCTTTTCATATCATAAATGCATTATGAAGCTAGTACATTAAGCTTGTGTAACGGTTTATTATTGTCTGTCACTCAATTTTGTCTCGCGTCGACCACTTATTTAACCGTATCCGATAGGACGGGACTAATTTCGTCTGTTTTTTAGTTTTTTCCCTCTGTTTCAATTAAAGTGGCGATAGGTTTCCGGTCTGTTGGTTCCTCTTTTTAAAGTCCGTTTTCACAGCCCCGAGGCCCTTCGCTTCAACACAATATGGACCCAAATTATCCATCGAAGGCGTCGCTCAGGCCTCCATTGTGCGGACGCCACGGAATTTGTAAGTAACGGGAGATAGCTTGCACACGAGTACGCTAGAAATGTGCGTGAGATGCATTTTGCTATGCTATCGACGCACGAGCTATCATGTTTATAGAATTGTGTTCCGCATGCATATAACTATGTTACAAGGCGGAACGTCTAACTTAGCTAGATCTTTGTACATATCTCACAAGCAATTTCCCGCAGTGACTAATACAGATTGTCACACTTGTTGTATGTACAGATAGCAAGAAGAAAAGTTAGAGACCATTCGCATAGAATTTATGCAGGCACTTGCTTCTATTCAGACCCTTTTCTCAAGGTATAAAATTTATAGGTAGAGCCATCGTCATACAAAGGTTTCTTGCGAAGCCTCTTACACGACTAGATGACACCTCAATATATCGTAAATGGATTACATATACATACATAACATTGTTGTAGTTTATAGTCACCATGTATAAGGACCAAGTGTAACACTTATGATTCTCAATCAAGGCACAAGGCGTTCAATTGCCCGCACGGTAGTTTATGTCGAAGCCACAAGATTTGTAGGACGTTCAGACATAAATTGTCTGTCACTTCACTTTGCACTTCAGAGCGACTAATCCCTATAATTAAGTTAAGCGTTTGCCACTAGTCTTTACTTTCTAATGGCTAAAATGACTTCATCGCTATCTTTAGGACACGTAACATTAAACCAAGCAGAGTTTATTTCAACCTGTGGTTTCATTATAAATTACTGTTCTCTGTAATTTAAGTGCTCAAGTTCTACGAATTTGAGTTCGTCATTGATAATTAATAACATCGTCTCTTCGTCATTACAGTATTTAAAGAATATCTTTATTGACAGCTCAAAGGCAGGCACAAAGGCCGCGTGAAAGTCCCCATTGTGGACGGCCACTCGATGCTACCGACAATGCCTAATAACTCAACGGGTACAACTGGCAACTCATTTAGGAAAATGAAAAGGCTGATTCAATGCACCCGGCTTTATTATTGTTCAAGTTAGTGGTAGGTCGGTTACAATAGTCACTAAGGTTATCAGACCGAATGATGAGGCCTTCAGATTCAATTCTCCCCTGCTTTCACCGATTACCTCGCCTTTTCTATTCTTTGAACTTAGCAGTCAATTACGACGTTTTACGATGATTTTCTAATTGAAATAAGTGTTATCCTTCCATTTATAACAAGGGAACTATTATTGAAACCATATTATAATATGTTTGGTTTGGTTTGAACTTTCTCCCCTTGCACAGACTTAATAACACCTGAATTCTTAAAGCTCGTGTTTGAACCCGGGGTTAATTACAATTCCTGGTATATGTGGATGGTAACATTTTTCTTGGAATCATCTCTGTTATGTACCCCATTTCGGGTTTGTATCAAACAAATCAGCCTTTATGGCACTAATGTCTTCTTGTGTTATTTGCATCGCCTCTTAAGTGCGAGTTACTTACAACTGTCATCCATTTAAGATATGTATGAAGTTGTCATACAAACGATAATGTTCTAGTTGGTATCTTGGCATATGATTTAGCCTGATGTCTTAGAGAAATGGAGGTAAGTATAATATACATTATGTGACTTTGCATTTTCTTTATTATACTGGACCTGTTTATGAATTATCTCATGCGGTTCAATTCCAACAGGCAATGGACAGTTAGCACAATTTAGGGCTTTTAGCACAAGTGTTTTTGTTTATACTTTCTATTTATGAATTATTTACTTAATGTCAAGTTGTATATCCATTCAAATCTCACGATCATTACCGCTGCGCCCGCGCTGGTGGGCGGCTGACCCCATTCCGGGGAAATGCAACCTTATAAGGGCGCCATTAGTCAGTAAGACACGAGGGCAGATATAATTGTCTATATAACCTCATTATTGTTTGGCTGCCTCTTGGATAATGTGAATGGCCACCATTAGACTGATCTAAGAGAGCTCTTTGCTCAACAGTGAGCATTGAACTTCTATTGCTCGAGTCAGACAATAATTGAGTCTTCCTACTCCCATTTCGTAATTTGTTCAATAGAAACCACAATAAATAACATAAAGAGGTTTATTCGTAATGATCGCGTGAAAATAGTATTTTAATTAATTATTAAATAATAGTTTTCGATTGTAATATGTAAATTTTTCTTTGTTATATGGAGGTGCATACAAAAAAAGTATTTCGTAATAAAAGTACTATATTTCACTGGCTAACTACTTGGCACTATAGCCATTAAAAAAAAACCGCGCCTCCGCAATGTCGACAATACATGTCTATGGTTTCCATAGTTACTAATAAGTAATAACATGTCAAGCAGACGCGGAAAACGTACACCGTGAAATTTGCAACCGAATCAGTGTTAATAATTAATGTTTTGATTCATTACGTATTCCATAAGCATATTACATTGCTGCTAAACTGCGTGCAAAATAAATGTTTTACTTAGATCAGAAGTAATTAGAGGCATCCTATCAACGTATGCAAAACGTTACAAATTACTCCGCTACGCCGATTCTCTACACGCATCTCGAAATTACTGAGACGGCCGCTTCCACTATAATAGAGAGTGAGATATTCGCGGATTACACTGTACGAATCAGAGAGGGGATGGATTAGGACGAGATTAGATTAATCGAATGGCGTGAATTTCTCGATGCGTGAGCGGCTTACGGAGAGGCTTTCCATGAAATCCTCGATTTGTTCCCAGTTATTCGAGATAGTGGTGTCACGATATAAATAAGATGGTCGTGAGTGCCGCACGTTCGACTGATCGTTCCTGAGATACGCTTTGCACGTCCGTCCGCACCGCTGTTCTGTTGTGAATCACTGGCTTCACACAGCTATCTTGATTTTGTAGTATCTTTATGGTTTCTTTATATTCAATAGCGTACGTTCCTCTCCTTATTCTAGTACCTATTTGAAGTAAGGAAACAACTGCATTAGCAGTCTGAGAAACTTTGCGGCACGAGCAATTTAATGGCACGCAAATTTCGCTTGATCCGTGCGCTGCATACGCAGCACGATTTAAATCGCGACCAAGCTTCGCATTCGTTCCGCACTGCAGCACACTAGCATAAATAAAGTTCGAGACCCAAACCAGGGAAATTGTCAGCCTGGTGATACATACGTGCTCAATCTCCGATGTAGGTTGAAACTTTCGTCCGCTCATAGCCGTACCAACCGCAATGCAAACAAGAACAGCGGTCACGTTTCCGAGATCGCGAACAGAGTCTACTCGGATCATTGATACCGCGCATGGTAATCATTTTAATTCGCGGGAAAAGATACCAAAGATTCTACTGTATTAATTGACAGTCAATTCTATTCGCACTCGCCTATCGCCTCTGTTGTTAATAAATGAATCTCGAATGACACTTTCCCACGACCGCATGCTCCAAATACTCTTAATGATGTTTCTTGTAACCGACTTGATCACTATTCGCTCTCGGGGTTTATTAAATCTTCCGTTTTCTGATAAATGAACTAAGTATGTATTATTATATAGTACTTGCAATAATGATTCACTTTATAGCCGATAATGCGTATGATATTATCCCTCGTAGTAATAATATTATCTCCTTGGTAATAAAATGGCTTAGCTATAATCGGTAGTAAGATGTGATCTATACATTTGAATGGTTACATATCTTCATTTACTTTTTGTAAAGGTTCAAGCTACTATTATTGGCGATACAATCATTAAAAGAGTCGAAATGAAAAGTGAACTTGATTGTTATTCAACGCTTCTTTCTCTCCTTTAAGTATGCAATTGCTAAGTGGTTTTAATCTGAAACTTTTCACTTCAAGTTTTATTTTTTTACTTGCTCACGACATTCCAACTGCCGTTATCTCATAATATTACTCTGGTTTACTTCAAAATTGATCTTAAATATGTCACCGTTAATATCGGACCAAAAATTTTTTGCCAGGCTTGAAACTCGATAAATTTAATTTAAGCTTTTTCTAAGTAGAAGCATTTTGTGCGAAACAAATATCCAGAATAATCTTCGTGGGCGAGTTTTTATTGCCTGGGCGCCAAGACCGATCATTTGGCTAAATAAAAACGAATCAAGCGTATTAGTCGCGATTAAGGATGATTTAATATTAGATGGTGAGACGCTCGCGCCACCCCGCCGGGTGGTAAAGACGAAACTTCGAACAGTAATTTACACTGTCAAAGTGTCAACACGGATGTATCAGAACATGGGATTAAATTCAATTTTGAAATTCTAGTTGCCAAACCCGGAGTGGAACAAAGTGTACCTAATAATAGATATCTTCAGTCTAAATTGGAAGTAGAAACACTTTAGCACTACTGTAACATTCTCATCTCAAATTTGCAACACCCAAAATAGGTATCTGTTTCCACAGAATTTTACCGTTGCTCCTGGTTCCATTGACAAATCCATTTTTCTCCCATGACGCCTCGATGGCCAATTTTCTCAACGGTGCGTGGTGCAACGTTGTGTATAATCGCTCTAATCCCGGCTTGTCGAATCAACGCTCGTCGAAGCGCGGTGGATTGGACAACGAAGGAAAAAAGCTACCGCTAGCTGACACAGTGCTTTATTGAACACAATTCCGTTGGATCGAGCGCAACGGTAGCCCAGAAGCGATACACTTGGTGGTTTGGTTACTACAAGAGCCACCGTAACCTGCACTGCAACTGTAAAAGACCTATGTTTACTCCAAATTAAGAAAAGTGAGTTATATTTTTTCCGCGAGCCGAGTGGGATTCGAACCTGCGACTATCCTTTCCTGGGCCTGCTCTATGGCAACTGACCTATTGACACACGACGAAATTTTTCACTAATTTGTCTTAGGGACGAGTAGCAACATCTACCTATAAAAAATATATCACACTTTTCTAAATTTTAATTTCTGCTTCGCATGGTGTACAATCATCATCATCATCAGTAGCCTACACTAGTCCACTGCTGGACATAAGACTCTCCCAGGATGCGCCATTGGGCCCGATCTTCGGCTCTTCTCAATCAATCAATCAATCATTTATTCGTGAACATAGGTAATAATTACTAAGTATACATAGTGTACAATGCTAAGTATTATTTATATCTTTACTCTATCTAGCTTAAAGCTGTGGCAGTTTCGTCCTTATATGAATTATATAAGTAGATCTGTTGCTGCACAAGTTTATAAACCCCATATTTAGAAAGTGCAACTGCAGGTCAGTCTGCTTTACCCTGTCATCTAGCTCTTTGGAGTACCTGTTTCGCTGAATCGATTCTCCCAGCAATTTTGTTTGATTACTTATTTACTGCTTCAGAACTCCGTAAAATCTAATATCTGAGAAAATATATAGATCACAGGTGTAACGTTCATACTTGCTGTGTTCAGGGGAGTTTTTAAGTAAATATTTGTGTTTTATGTTATCTAAGGCGGATTGGCACGCTCAGCAATATGTGCCGTATTCGCAATAACATGAAATTCCTTATTGGTTACCTTTTAAAAGTAAGATTTCCCATTTTCTATACAACCGATAAGTTTTAATATTTATTGTTTCCGTTTTCATTTTCAACCATGTAAGTCTTGGATGTAAGAAAGTAGAATTGAGTTGATAAGTCCAGTGGACATAACTGAATCGCAAGTGCTGTCCATTCCAGTGATTTGCCCGTTGCAAGAAAGTTGTAACGCTAAATGGGGTGATACTGTTACATGAGTCTATGGGCCAGTTGGACATACGAGTATTATTACTGTCAGTGCAATATTTATAGATACAAGTCTTCTAAAGCTCTAACTATACGGTACTTGTATTAATCGTTTTCTGGAAATGTTTCAAGCGACGCCTACATTTACGCTGTAGGTACGTTTCCTTTAATGGGTGTCGGCGTCTTGTAATAAATCTAATCATAAACGCTTCCTCCGTAGCTTTTTGTCAGCTGATTCCTATAAACCTTATTCCAACATTGCGTGTAGTTTCTCACATTTCATAATGTTCATTGCATGCCAATGCATTTTACGGTGTTTTCGAAGATTTAAATTGAAAACAGATTTCGCACTTTAACGTGCCCTAATCTGGCGGTCAAGGAAATCGTGAGGAACTAAATTTTTTTGAAGGTGATGGTTGAAATCCACCAATCAGCACGTGGCCCGCAATCCCCGTAGTGGATATGGTACCCTCTGGTTCAAGGCATATACCCTAACAGTAGATATGTTAATAGGTGATAATAATAATCATCTTTAGAGTGAAGTTTTAAGGTCAGTACGTATTCACCAATTTTTTCCACCTCGAAAAAAATACATATTTTTGCTTACCCTCACCTCTAAACCAATATTTATTCTAAAATAAAACCAACCAAGCTCGTAACAAACAGTCATAAAGTCAAGACACATGGGAAGTTATTTTGCTCTAATTGTCCACATTCCACAGCCAGTCATCCATCATTGACCACCTCTCGTAACCGTTTGCCTACCGCCCGCCGTCTGCGTTTGCGCACCCACTCTGTCATATTTGCTGTCGCACTTAGCACGGTCTACTACTCGATTTATTTTTATGTTGATTTTCATGACATTTAATTTTCTTAATATTTGCTTTGATAAACTTACCTATATTATACCTACATATTGTCAATTTGTTTTTTAAATGTGAGTCTTATTAAAAGGCTTATTTGTGAGCTACAGGGTTATGAATAGATGGATGGACAGACTAATTTTTATTTGAATAGTAAATTTTTTGTAATGGCCTAAATTATTGTATGCTACTGTGAATATTTATGGGTACATTTACGATATAATGCGTCTTATAAATTGAACGGAATTGAAACATTATGTAAGTACGAGTATGTGAATAACCATTGAATTGTTAAAATTATAAATGTTGGTGTCACCGCCAGTTGCACAAAACGTCCTTAAAGTTAAGTCGCCATTGTAAGTACTTATACCATTTTACGCCATATTTATAGCTCTAGATACTGATGACACGAGACTTAAGGTAGTCTTAACATTAAGGACGTTTCTTGCAACTCGCCACGGTCAGTTAGTGTGTTAAATTAATTAAGCAGTAAAAATTAACTGCAAAAGTGTAATAACAATGCAAAAACTGGGTAATGCTTTTTATGACAATTTACAGTAATTTTAGAGACATTTCCCATAAAACTAAACTGTTACTTGCTTAATTGTACGTGGGGCGGTCCAAAAATTGTTAGGCAACGGTTTATTATCAACCTCATTGTTTTATTTTTATTATCCCTTGTAGGCAAATTTTATTACAAACTCCTTGGCCAAATATCACTGACTGACAAACTTTAAAAAAACATGTCTGGCACTTTTCAATCGCTACGATGGAGGTAACGCGGGAAGCATTTAAACTATTCTTATTCTTATTTCGCGCTATGATCTATTATGATTTTAAACGAGGGTTAAGATATAAGGAATCACATGAAAAATTAATCCATGCTTTTGGGGAATTAGCTCCATCACTATTAGTTTCGTGAGATTAAGCATGTCGGAGCGACCTAAAAGATGACATTAGACCTGGGCGACCACCAACGGCAGTCACTCAAGAAAATGTCATCAGGGTGGAGAGGCTAATAAAGGAATGTCGCAACATTACCAAGCGCGAGATTCAGGATGAACTAAAGATTGGATCATAGGCAGTTTCCACCATTTTACCTGACCATCTTAGAGTTAGGAAGGTTGCATCGCGATGGATACTCCCACTCTCTCACAGAAGAGCAGAAAGTCTGACGTGTAGACTGGTGCCAGTTTATGCTAGATAAATTCGACGGAGGTAGCTCACAACAGGTGATCTACATCTTGGCTTCCGATGAATCTTGGATATACAGCTATGAATGCATAAGTGCATTGATGCCGCAGGGGGAATACTTAGAAAAGTTGTAAATAAACATTTGTAATATTTCTTTTATTTTCTATTTGACTAAAAATTAATTGGTCGCCCTAGGTACTCTTAATATCTGAAGTAGTTAAGTAAGTACCTAAATATTTTTGTTAAGACTGTTATTATGAGCTTTATTAGCATGATTTAAGCATTTTAAATGTAAATAAAAGTGTTGTTTTTGTTCACCATTATTGCCCTCGGAAGTATTGTTTTACTTTACATAAAACTGACATAACTTTCAGTTTTTACTTACCATAGCTACATAACTTTAAATTTAATAGAAGGTAACTACTTAAGTACATGAAAATCTGCAAGAATAGTTTGTTATTAACACAAAAGTGTTGTAATAAAGTTCATTGCACGCTTCTGACAATTTTGTACTTATTAAATGCTGTAATGTATCTTATTAATTGAACAGTTAAGTGCGAGTTTGCTCGTGCTGGTAGAATTCCGTAATACCTAGGACGATCCATTATTTTTTAGTCAAATAGAAAATAAAAGAAATATTACAAATGTTTATTCACAACTTTTCAAAGTTGCGGAATTAAGGAACTTATGCATTCAAATTCAAAAAAATCAGTGCAGTGGCAAGTTAAGGAGCCAATTCCCCTACAGCACTGATTGAATTTTCATGTGATTTCTTATATGTTAACCCTCGTCTAAAATTATAATAGATCATAGCACGAAATGCGTCCCGCGTTACCTCCATCGTAACGATTGTAAAGTGTCAGATATGTTTTAACACTTAATTAAAAAATAACTAAAGCTCGCCAGCCAGTGATATTTGGCCAAGGAGTTTGTAATAAAATTTGCCTCCAAGGGATAATAAAAGTAAAGCAATGAGGTTGATAACAGGCCGTTGACTTACAATTTTTGGACCGCCCCAGGTATCGTGTCTTTTAGCGTTTTTAATTTAAATTCATCATCTATCTACTGGACTACTGGTACTAACTTAAAATCTCTGTTAACAAGTTATCTATCAGTTATAACTTGTAAGTATCTTTCTCTCTCTTCTTCCCGTTACTCCGCCGAGGAATTTGAGGGTAGTAGAAGATGTCTCCATGCTTCTCGGTCTTGCACCAGGTTGCAATGTCGTCCCAGGTCTTTCCTAACATCCCAGGCCTCCCAACAATACAGAACGCTTCTTTGGCGGCCTGGATTTCTCGAGCCATTCGCATTCAATTCCAGTGGCACCTTTGGAACTTGGTCGCAATGTGTGCCCAATCCAGCGCCATTTTCTCTATTTGATGTCTTAGGTCACTGGTATTTGTTTGGTCAGTTCCCAAAGATCGCTGTTCGAAATTGTATTGGGCCAGTGTCGCTCCAGAATGCTGCGAAGGCGGCTGTCACTTTTTTTCTTTTTTGTTTTTGGTTTGCATACTTTTAAATATAATTATAATTTAAGAGCCTCCCATTCCTTCCTTTAGTGACCCTAACGAGACTGACGTATAGTGTACCAATGCCTCTAAAAGACTGATAAAAAAGTAGCTTCTAAGTAAGTTTCTTCTTCTTCTTAGTATGGGGTTTGCTGGAAGAGATCTATCTTAGAGATAAGTCACGCCCTTTGTGTTTCACATATTTTTGTATAAGTTTGTATAAGTATTATTGTGTGTGTACAATAAAGAGTTAATAATTAATTAATTAAATTAACTTCTCCTGAAGTTCTCAAATAGTAAATCAAAAATATTAAAACAACGTCGCTCGTGATTGTGTCGCATTTAGCTCAGTTGGTTTAGCTAGAGTCAGTCACGGAACGACGAGGTCGCAGGTTCAGATCATGCTCATGGGAATATTTCTCAAACTTTACTTCATATAAAATTAAACACTGCTCTTATAATAAAGTTCTTTGATGTCAGTCGAAAAGGAACATTTTCCAGCGCGCCAGACAACGAATCGTGCTCATTAAAATACACGTTCCGTTTTACAATATTCGCCAAGGAATCCTAAATTAACTGACAACAGTAACAAGCAGTTACACGTTAACTCGACGATCATGGTAATGATAATGTTAAAGTTGTAGGTACAACATCAGCACTAACATCAGACACGAGCTGTAACAGGCTAAAGTAACTAACCGTCTCAACAGACAGGGTCCAACTATAATTGTTCTAACGGTGGCTGGTCTGATAACGAACTATTTTATACTACGAACGTGCAAATATTTCGCTGAAACTTTAGTAATGGTACTGGTATTTTTATCTAAGTCAACATTTTTCTGTGTTCCTGCTAGACAAAGAACATGTTTGTTCTTGGTGATGGAATGCAATGCATGTTTGTTGTAGTGACAGAAACTGATTGTAAAATGATAACTGAAACGTACGTAATTTCTGTTTGTTTTATGAAACTAGTTCTAAATCCGACGTACTCGTATTTATTTCTACCACCTGCTCTATGTCTGGATGCAACAGTTGCTTAGAAGAACTTGTAATCAGATTCTCAGATAATGCAACCATAACTATACTTTTGTATATAAGTAGGTTCTGCTGACCTTTTTGAATTTTTGAAATACGCACAATCACACAATAAAGTTATTTGTATTTCACAAATATGCTCCTGATGATTACTGGTTGATCGTACAGGTAATGTGTGAAAAGTATTCTAAAACACAAGAATAAAAAATCTGAAGCTCTACTAGAAACACTTGATAAAGTGGAACACTGAAAGGCTCGTTCATTTTCTCTGTCTAAAAGCTTCTTCTTTCTTCCGTGATTCGAAGTACGGAGCCGCAAAATAATTTAATAACTAGATATCTAATACTGATATGAATGTAATATCAATAAATATTAATAGTACAGCTATTGCAAATAGCTTATAATCAGGTTCACACCTGCCGGTATTCCAGCGCGACCGTAATGTGGTAGTCTCATTTTATAGAGGTTACTAAGTGTCTGGTTTAATCAGACGAACGAAGATCACTTAAGTACAACTCAAATATGTATGCATAAAAGAAATGCATGGTTCGGGAAAGTAGACCAATGGTACCTGAAGGATCCCCGATTCCATTAAGATGTTTTTTTTAATGTTTCAATATCCATTCTTTTATGTTGATTTTGACATTATAGAGTGCGAGTTAACCCTCCAATTCACACTTGTTTGATAACTCATTCCGTCTGTTTTAATAATGCATTACTTCCATCAGATCTGCATCAAACATAACTAGTTGAGTATAACCTGATTCGTACAATACCAACCAATAATTGACAAATTGCGTTAACTCGAACAATTCAGTTTAATAATGGTTTATCCATTGTAGGTACGCGCTATGTGAGGACATGGATGACGTAACGTCAGTTGTATGAAAGGGAAAAGGGAAGATCTTCCACCAGGCGGGGTGTTGTGCCTGGTGACCAGATGTGCTGGTCCAACTATGGATGTTTGGAACTCGTATATATACGAAGTCCTAGGAAAATTACGATAGCGCGTTCTACGCCGATGTGAGTAGGTACTGTATCGTAGTGGCGCGCGTCGTGCGTCGCCACACCATTAACTAAACATTCTTTATAATCTTTAATAGAAACTTAATGAGAGTCACTAATATGCATCTTGAAAGTTGTTAGTTTTTTCATAACATGTAATTTAGCACTTGGAGGTCATTTTCAATCTAGTACGTAAACTTTACCGAGCACTTGTTACTTGTCCCACATACCTACATGGGATGTGCAAATTTCCTATCTCTGTACAATCGTAGGTGTCGTATAAGAAAATACCTAAGTAATTTGTTGAAGTCCCGAGGTGCATAGACTGAGTTCACATTTATTTTTCATCGGAACATTAATATCATTTTGCGAGTAGCTAATGTCCATGTAAAACGTTAAAATTAGCACAATATCCAATTCCCAAATCGAAATAGTAAATCCAAAATTTCATAATACTTTTGAACAAATTACTATACCTAGTTATTGGATTTTTATAAAGTTGAGAATTGAAAGTTTTGCTCAGACATTTCGCTATATGGACTAGAAGACAAACAGATAAACAATTTACTGAGCACTGGATCTGGGAGAATGAAATGAATGAGATAATGAATGGAAGTGTGAGATCAATTGAATTCAATCTATTTATCGAGATCAATCCCGTTTCACTCACGATTGATTCAGATTAATAATTGTAATCAGAACAATTGCTAGCCACGAAACGGCCGAATCATTTTCCCATTCGTATCTCCCACGAGCGAAGCGGACGATAGTCAAATCAATCTAGGAGCAAAAAGTGGCAGCAAAACATGTGTTAATAAAATCACTGTTGAAACATTCTTGACGTGAATTAATTTCACTTTCGATCATCGTGTAATGAATAGAGGGTCAGGCAGATCGGTAAACTTTCGCCCGAGGCTCCTAATATAATAGCCTTGAGTATTACGCATGCAAATTGGAATTCGCTAATGTGTTACATCATTGTCTTCGTTTTGTTTATATCATCATTATTTTGTTTTTGTTTCAGGTATGTTTTGTAAAAGTTACACGGGATTTCGAGTAAGTGTTTTAGATCTAAAACAGGGTTTATGTGGATATCCAATGGTATATGTGGTGCCGGCAAATGTAATTTGGTAGAGTAGTCCATAGCTTTGTATTAGATTGTTTATCTTCGGAGTTAGCACTGGTCTTGTGAAAATCTCCACAATTTACACTGCAGTCCTTATAATAAATTTCTCAAAAAAGAATATTTACTTAAATAAATCGTATAAGATCCTTTTCTAAATGCAAAGTTTTAAGTATAATACTCTTGCAAAGTATACTTTTGTAAACTATCTCTCTTATAGAAACGAATTGCATATAATTACATCCTATTACAAATCACGATCAAGCATTAAATTATTTTTTGCAAATCACGATTCGCAAAAATACATTCTATTACTCCTTGAGAAAGCATCAAATCTTGTGACAATGGCCGTGTGTTTCTCATGAATAGAGAAATTAGATTGACAGTAGGGTCAAAGGCGGGGCATTCAAAATCGGCATTTTGACACAATAATGGATTTGATTTGTTACTTTCACTCAAAATCTACGCCGCTACAACGAATGCGTAATCAAATAGTGACACTTACAGTTCAATTATGTTAATTTTGGGCTTCACGTTTTCTCACTTGACATTTTGGTGATGTGATGAGACAATTTTTGTGGCTCTGAATGCATAACTAATTATTCACGGTTTACCGAGAGTGAAAATGATTTCTAGTGAGTGACACTTAGTAGGTGTAAGTACCTAATTAACATAAGTCTTATTGAAAAGTTGTTCTTAGGTTTGT
Organism: Hofmannophila pseudospretella; assembly: GCA_947369225.1. Lineage (NCBI taxonomy): Eukaryota > Metazoa > Arthropoda > Insecta > Lepidoptera > Oecophoridae > Hofmannophila > Hofmannophila pseudospretella. The sequence goes on from OX376325.1 coordinate 6,524,026, forward strand.
GCAACGATGCCAGCTTGCACTGGGCCGTAATTAGTCTCTAATTATTGTGACCTTGCATTTGAACATTTACTTATACTTTAAATAATTTGGGATGATCCTTTTGATATATGCCATACAACGTAAATGTGACGCGTTTTGCGACTAATGTCAAAATAAAAACTTTAAATTTTGCTACCAAAAATGGCTTTAAATATTTTTATGTTCAAATTATTTTTTATTTGTAGATTATTTCATGTATATCGTTTGAAATGAGATCGTTACCATAATTTTTGCAATAACTGCGCAGTTACATACTAGCGTCGAATCGTCTAGAGATTCAATGAAATCGACAATTATTGTAAAAAAATCTCCAATCGATTTCTTTTTCTTGTAATTGTGATGATGAAAAGTAAAACTCAAGAAAAATACCTCAAAATATTATTTTTTTCCTTTATTTAAATAAAAAACTAATTTTGTCGTAAAACATAATACTGGCATAAGCCACAGGGCTTGTGCGCCAGTAACGAATCGATCGTATTATTACCTGTTTACAGTAAGGTTGACAATAAAATATAAATATGTACTTAAATCTATTATGGAATTAGCGGATTATATGTTTTCTTATTTACTTTAAATGAAAGAACAATACTTTAATTTAAGTACAGTTACATGTCTGCCATTTGGATTGTGTCTAACTAAAACATTTTCTTAATCTGCCGATAAATTCATAATATCTGTAGAGATCCCTCGGTGCAGTCCGACTCGCATTTGGCCGGTTTTTGTTACAAAATGGAATGGAAATTAATTAATCGAAATAGTTAATCGATCTTTTAAATAGGTAGGTAATCGGTTCTGTAATGATTCGAGCACCGAATAGACATCCTTATATGATACGTCAGACAAACTTCTAAAGGGTCATCACAAAATGAACAAGGTATAGGTATATTCACTTTCTTATTAAGATAAATACAACAACAACGTTCGACACCTTTTGTACTCGTATACAATACGACAGAATTGTCTTATCAAATTTTCGATATGTTTGTACTTACTTCGTCAATAAAAAGTGTCAAGAATTAAGGTCAAAGTTTCCCTTTTGAAGGAATGCGTTCTTAATTACCTGTCACTGAGATGAGTAATGTGCTCGAATAACTTTCGACCTTCCAAACGGATCGCAATAAAGTCATTATTAAAAACCGTTTAATCAAATTTTGTTTACGAACTATTTATAGCTTTAGGCCAGAAGAGATTTGGAACATCCACATTATTAATCGTAGATATTTCTAAATGCATAGTACGTACCTGATATTACGTAGATATCAGACAGATCGCGTTCACGATTTGCTGTTATTTATGGGTACTTTGGAAAGATTAATAAATAGGGCCAACCTATAGTTAAAATTCTTGAAATAGCATCCTAATCGCAACCAACTGTCTTTTTCTTGGAGAAATTGCCACCATCGCCTTTATACACCTTCTAGGGTCATGCTGTAGTTAGTACCTACAGCTGGGTTTTTAGGTGATCGTGTCTTGCTATTTTTAGCAGCTTTGAGAGAAAAGTCTTTATGCAGTGCTCATGTTATTTCATGTACGCTGTGCGTTAACGTTATTAAGATACGAGTAGCTACTCGTATGTAGTACCAAAACCAAATAAATATTAACAAATTACAAATTGACGTGAGAACATTGCTACTTGGACATACAGAGAAATCGATTCCATACACTTTCTACAATTATTGTCTTGTTAGTTTCGCTTTCCTACTGTTTATTTATGCGATCTGATGACGCAGCATGTTTGTTTTCGCCGTCTCATAAATTGAATTGTAACAGTCGTTTTTCAATTCTGTTCGATCTATTTATTCCTTCTCTATACATAAATCTTATTAGAACTTTAGAACCAAGCGCTGACGATGAATGAGTGGTTTGGATTTTCTGAAACACGTATAAATTAGTACATTGCCTGCACCAGTGACTCAGATTGCACTAAAGTGATTTCCTTATTTACTTAAGTCTTATTGCAGGTAATGCCATCCTGTGAGGTTACGGTAGTTTAGGCCTTATTAAAATTTACAGTTATCCGTCTTGTCCACATAATCCGTCGGCTTTATCAATTTCCATATTCCAACTAAGTCTGATCTTAGATGCAATTAGGGCAAGGATTCTACCGTTGCAACTGCTTATAACTGTTCCCGAAGTGCTCCGAAGTGGAGAGAAGTTTTCCCGGAAAACGGTAAGCTCGACCGTCTTGCGATTCGCGTGCATCGTCCGAGTGTAGCGGATACCGTTTTGGCCGTCACGTAACCGCATCAATCGCCCCTGACGAATCGTTTATGTCATTTTGTACAAGTGCACGCAACCATAAGGCATTGGCCGGTTAAATCACAGTAACAGAGTTTGAGGCCTTTTCAATTTTCATATAAGAATTGCATAGTGACGAGATTGAATGCTCAGCTTTAGTTTCTCTGTCTTAGTCAATTTTCTCTGTCTTTACTTGTACAAGACAAGTCATAGGTTCGATCAAATTGACTTAGTAAATTATGTTTCATTTCAAATCTAAACACAGGAGAGCTGTCTAAATTAGTCAGCAGACTATTCCTTAGGTAAATTGAATAGTAGGTAACTTAATCAAACAATTTACTTAGACCTTATTTGTTGACTCTATCTATTAAGTGAATCAATGAACATAATGTGTTCTCCGTATACGCCAATGTACGCCGTGTACCAGTTATCTAAATGAAATTATCGTCCAGGTCTGAAATTGCTCTTGTACAATCTGATAAACTAAAGCCTATCTGAATCATGGAAATGTAGTAATGCCTTTAGTCTATTAAACGCTTTGAAGAGCTACTGATCCGTACAAAGATAGATTATGCTGAAGTAATGCATTGGAAGGTTTTGAATTCATAGCCATGTCTTCGTATGTGACTGAATTTGAATTAGCTTTGAGTAAGCGAAATTCTGAATAGAATTACACTTCCTATTCCTACATCGGTTATTCTGTTGTTGCATTGCTCTGTTTATATTTCACAGGTGTATATAGGTATCTATCAGCCACGCAGCAAGCAAGAGTCCATATCAAATGTAAAATTATAAACATTAAAAATACCTTTAACTAACCCTACACTTATAAAAATCCACAAGTTTTTTCAATATGTGTATAATCATAATCAACCAACACTCATCAATAAGTAACACAAACCTTTCATAACCGGATAAATTCACTTAACGATTTGACGCTCTCGTACGCATGTCTGCTTCATTACCTATGCCCTGAGGATATAAACATTTGGACCAGTTGCTAAAGTCTGCAAATATTAAATGGTGTTGCGTAAAATACTTTTATGCAATAACGGATGGCCTTGAACGAATGATGGACGAGTCAATGTCAGTCGTCGCACACGGCGGCGGATGCAAAGAAATTGCTGCATAGCACGGCAACACGGCAACTGCCGCAATCATTCCACACTAGTGATCTGCAACTGCAGAATCAGTCTTGGATCGAATTCCGAGTCTTGGTCTTGCGTCAATGTTACTTAGATAAAATCGATCGGACATCGGTTGGCATCAACGGAGCATCTAAAGTTCGTTCTGTCTTGAATTTGTTCAAGGGTATTCCCAATGTTGGTGAAATTTTGATCAAAGTTTTAAGTGATTTCTGAAATCTACGTCCTTGAACTTGATTTTTGCATCTGACTTGATGTTTAATTGAATATTTATTTAAGGTCTCGATAAATTGCCCGACACTTCATTGGAGACATGTCTAATCCAAAGCGTTATTGCTCTGCTCCCGTATTTTCTGTTGAGACCGAAGGCTGGTACTCACTCAGCACTAATTCACACCACCTGTCGCCACGCGATGTGCTATTAAAACTATCACCTCACCTGCATCTACGTGAATTGCTTCATTAAAGTAAACCCTACTTGGTCTTTAAAGTCAGCCGTCAATCTGCCTTTTATAAATTACTATATCATCGTGTATGATATTTTCATCCGTATGATCCAATACAGAAGGTATTATGTAAGCTGCTTCATAATTGATTTTAGATCATTTTTGAGGACGTTATTTATCATATAATATTTTGCTTATACTTTCAAACCTTTCAGCCTCAATATCTAGTCTTTTCTTTGTTTCCATTATTGAAGATTTTACCCAATTCGTTTTAAGGAAGCCAGATATTAATGTTACGGTAACTTCAAACAACAAGTCATTAACCTTTCTCTACGCCATTAACATTCGGATTATCTTTAACCTATGACCCTTCATGGAAATATGTTCGTGACTCCGTGTTATCTTTATCTGTTTAATAAGGCCAGCTACTAGTTTTATTTCTTTGATCAATCTGAAGGAAAATTGTCTCGTACCGTCGTACGTTTTATGGCTTCAACTTTTAAATTACTTATAAGGAATTTTATAAGTATGATGTGACTTTTTGAAAACCAATGACATTATTACACTGTCCGTTGAAAATTTCTTACTTACACAAGTGATTACATTCTTGTGATTTTTTTGCATCAATACAGATGATTATCTGTGTTGACGCAAAAACCTATCATCGTTCAATGATTCAGAAAATCAGCAAAAGGTTATCGTGTAGTTTCTATGGGATTTGATAAGATAGATCTTGATTGCTCGGAGCCAGTAGCATATTTGGACATAATAATATGGCCACACATAATAATATTGGTAATGGGATCGTTGCCCACTATTCGATATTTTCACGCCTCGTCCTGTTCTATTAACACACATATCGTGTGCCACAATCGCTATGCACGTAGCAGTCCGCTTTACCATAATTTCGCTTAGTGTGACAAGATTATTGTGTGCACACAGCAATTTACTCCAACTTAAAATTTGTAAGCGAAAGTTTAACTGTTCTTTTAACATCATACTAAAGTGAAGTAATTTTAATTGTATGACAAAGTGCGTTATCAAAACAGTAAGTTTTGTGAACTCACTTAAAAGTGGCACTGTTGCTAATACAGATTTTACGCTTTTGGGGATTCTCTGTTGTGCAATAATTTCGGATTATGTACAATAAGGAAGGAAGTGTCACGCAATTTCTGTTTTGATTGAATCTGAAACTATCACGATTGCGTTATGTCATTCGCTTATCTGTGATAATAGCTTAGCCCCATTTGAAACGGTTATTTATAGTCACGAATCCATGTGCAAAATAATCAAAGTCTAACTTAACCACTACCTTTGTTTTATATGGACTGTTTTCAATTATAATTTAGAAAATGCCGAATGGTTATTCGAAATTATTGTTCAATAAACAATTTAGTTCCTCGCAAGAAACACTTTCAACGTTGCAATTTTTGTTTACGGCTGCGCCAATTCAACCCAGTTCATTGGCAACCTAAGGTACTGCCCCTTTCTCTTGCAATCCACTGATAGACTATCCACTTTCTAACCATAATGCTTACTGATTAATTAGACGCGATTAATATAGATATCGAGACGACCTTTTGAGTTATTTACTTAGGACTGCGAAAGCGAGAACCGTCTGATCTTAAATTAAATTATAAATTTAACGAGGTACGATGATTTCAAGGGTCAAACTTTGTTCTGGCGTCAGATTAGATAGTTGACACAAAGAACGTGAGACCAATCTATCGCACCTACCTTACATTTTGATTTCTAGTAGTAATATTAATCAATCATAAAACTTCTGAATGATTGTACAAGGGGGGTTAGATGATCCACCGCGCGGGTCCAGTGCTGATTGGTGGATTTCAAATTTCCCACCTTTTTTTTTCCTCAGATATGCAGGTCGTATCCCTTAATGTACATAAGTGTTCGAAAAACCGAAAAACAAATTGTTATACTACGCGACATCGCCGGAGCGCGGGTATCTACATGTCATTGATTTGATTTTGAAAGTTCTTTATTTGACATAAAAACACAATAATTAGTAGCACCAGCAACACGGTCACGGCGGCGTACCAAAAACATAAAGTACCTACGTTTACGAGGTTATACTTTTTTAAATTTACTATATACAATACTATCATATATTTACACACGTACAATTTAGATATTTACACACACTTAAAACATGACGTTAAAATATTATAGACATTTCAGACAAATGTTTATATTTATCAGGAATAGTATTTATTTTATTTTATGCAAGTGGGTAGGTTGTGCAGATGGTCTCGCAACAAACAGGCCTATTGTTACAAAATAATCAGCAAAAAAAACTATAAATGTCATTATATGACTCGAATCCGGACCTCCGAAGCAAAAGAGTCCGGCGGGGTTCTAGCCACTACGCCACTGACACTCTAATATTCTTCTTGGAAAAATATATATTAAATGTAAGTAGGAATCAAAAAGCGGCAAAAAGGATGGGTCTGCTAGGCTCTGCCTATCCGGGACCCAAGGGAATTCAAATCCCTCCCACTAAGACGCATAGTCTTGCTCATGCACGACATATTCGATGCTGTGGTCAAGGGAAGGTACAAGGGGTTGAACACAAAAGATCCCCATGGGTCGAAGTGTCGCTGGGATCCCGTAGGAATCAGGTCATCAATAAAAAGAAATAAAGCGAGGTGGACGACCTTTCTCAATAGTAACTATATTTTTTCCCTGGGAGCTTTACATAACAATAGAGCAGTTGAGACCGAAATTAACTAATGAAGTGTTATACAAATTGTTTGTAACCATAACAATTTCTGAATTTTAGCGTTATTTTTCCGCAACATAAGCGTGGGAAATAAATTTTATGTAGAAAAGCTGTCTTAACTCTCTGTTAAAAGGAAAGTTTCTGTACAATTTATCTTCGAGACAGACATTAAAACACCCTGTGCTGCAAACGAAAACAGCTTTTTAAGATAAAGATTTTCACCCTAAATAGTAGACATTAGAAAGTTTACCTAACATGTTATGTATAAGTATAATAACTCTAAATTAAAAATTTTAGTAACCCTCGACGTACCATTTTGGAAACCCTTTCTTAGACAATATTTACGTGATGTAGAGAAAAAAAATGTAAACATAGACATTAGAAACTTTACCTAACATGTTATGTATAAGTATAATAACTCTAAATTAAAAATTTAAGAAACCCTCGACGTACCATTTTGGAGACCCTTTCTTAGACAATATTTACGTGAAGAGAAAAAATAATTAAAGATGGCGGTAAAAAAATAAATGTAAATTATGTGGAGCTAGGAATTTTAAGATACCCATGGCGAGGCCGAAGGCCAAGCTCCGCGTAGGGCGTAGCCTGGAGCATCCCCCGCCTTAAGGCGCCGCAGGTCTAACTTTTTGAATGTTCTTAGCCATGTCAGATGTAAATTGGATCAGTGGTTCTAAGATCTTAACAGTTAGGTGGTTCGAGTTTGAGCTCAAATGTTTATGACCATCATAAACACATCTGGAACCTTGAGGACCTGATGATGACCAGGATATAGTAAGGGGATCTCCACAACGGTACGTCGAGGGTTACTAAATTTTTGAACTTAGAGTTATACCAGTACTTACCTACGTATTATGTTATGGTGCAGCTTACTCTTATATTCGTTTACTTGTAGAACCACTTAATTTCAGCATCGTTAGATACATCGAGTTGAGCCTCGTATTTCTACTTGCCGACTATAAAGGAATTTAATGCTCCTTTTATTGTGTAATTAACATGGAAATGCTAATGCTGTAGGCGTCAAAGCGGATGCGTCGGAGGGCCACGGGCGTCTTCGACCGTTATCAAGATGTGCAGTTTTTCCGCGGCGCGGGCGCAGCTAGGCGCTTGCCTGCACTCGATTCACTTAGAACGGGTTTGAATCGATACTTAACGAGATTTTAGTATTAAATATCAAACCAGCTCTATTGGGTTCGTTCCTGAGTTCCTGAACTTAGATTTATACGCCGAAGTAGTTACTTACCGGAGAGTAAACTCTTGTTAGTTTTATAATTATTAGAGTATTTAAAGCCACTATTTCAGACGGACAGAGCTAATTAGACGGATCACGTGAAAGATATTTTAATACCCATGAAGCCACATATTTTGCGTCGTAAATTCTCCAAACCAATTAGCAACAAAGCAAATACCATTAACAAAAGATCATTCAACTTTAGAAAATGGTCGTCGTTCATTACTTTTAATAAATAGACTGCATAAGAGTGAAAGTTTTCTCTTTAACTATGTCTCCTACCAAAGTAAATTTGTTTCTGTCTAAAAATTTGCGGGCAGTGACCACAAACTTGCTAATGACACGAAAGTACCGCCTTCTATGTTAGTAAGGATTTTTTACATCACCGTGTCTTTATATCGATGTCATTGTTGTATTTGGTGTTGGATGAAAAATATACCACAACCTTATTACCGCCATTTAACAGATTTTAACTCTTATTAATGTTTTGTAAACCTGTCAATTTTTTTTTCTTCTGTTTCCGGTTTGTTTCTGAAACTGTGTCTTAGTTAATAATTACTTTTTTGTAAAGCTAATGGATCCCATTGTTACTAAAGTTTTTCTGTAATTATAGTAGAATAATGGGATGTATGCAAAATACGTTTTTCTTCGCCAGTGAATATTTAAGTTGGTTTATTGTTTTGGACTGAAGTAACATCTTTTAAAAGTATGAATCATTAGTTTTGTGCGTGACTTTCATAGTGAACGGTGAAACAAAAATAAATTAATTTAAAAAATTTAAAATGTGTATAAAGAAACTTAGAATTATTTCATACCTCAAATTAATAGCATTTTAGTGAAATCGGTTTATTCGGCTTCGGATTTAATGCGCCAAATATTTAATTCTTAACAAACTGATGACCATTAAATACAAGTTAAACGGATATAATCAATTACCATTAAATTACTATGGAAACATTCTAACTCTAACAGTAATAATAATTCAGTTTGCAGAAGAGATAGGCACAGGGCGTAACACCTCGTTTTCTTACAATACTTTTTCATGATTGTGAGCCAGTTGATCGAGCTGCTAGGAAATACATAATTCATATCAATTTGCACGGGTAATGTGGGAAACGCGCTTCGATCCGGTGAATGCAGTAACCTTTCTCTAAGGGCTCATTAGGTAAAATTTATGTGCGCTTGCTTACGTATCGACAGAGTTAGGGGTGCTATCGGGAACAGCGTTTGTGCGCAAGAATTCTGCATATTTTACGCCTACAGAGTGGGTGTAGCGGATATTTTATGTGGAGCCGATGCGTTTACATCATTGAAATGAAATTTACGATCACTTTAAAGAAAATAACGCCGCTATCTAAACGCTGGGAAAGCTACAGCTATTGGACTGTAACCAATTTAGAAAACAATGACTAAAGAGTTGTAAAATCACTGACCTCTTTCTTTGTCTGCTCGTTGATTTTGACGTGCGTCTGTTGTGGTTTGTCCCGCAGGGGCAGGTAGCCCTCGCGGCTGTCGGCCGGCTCCGCTGCAGTCGTGTCCGTCTGCGTGCTGGACTCCACTGTCGCGGTGCTCGCAGTTCCGGGATCCGTAGACCGCGACTCCGCAGTCGTACTCAGCGTAGGCGCCGTATCTTTTGCATCTTCAGCCGTAGTGGCCGAAGTATCTAAATCAGAAACTGTCTCCGTACTATCGCTGTTCAATGTTGTCTCCGTATCTTGGATCGTCGGCGTTTCCGTGGTCCGCACAATCGGCCGTATCGTGTAGTGCTTCGTCGGCCGATACGTAGTAGGCGCGGTCGCGGCTTTTGTTGAAGGCGATTCGGTTTTAGTGCTTTTTGGAGTCGTAGTTTTAGATTCGGTCGTCGTAACGGGCGCGCTGGTTTTATGGCTGGTTTTTTTCGTTTTCGGCGGCGCGGTGGCTGTGGGGTTAGTCGCGGGTATTGTGGATTTGGTTTTATTGGTGACTTTCCTCGTAAGGGTGGTAGAGCGCTCCTCTATTGTTGTGGGTGGTGGTGTTTGGTTGGTGGTTGTGGGTTTGGGGGGTTGTCGGTCAGCTGGGGGGTCGAGGGTGGACTGTTTGGGGGTTCGGGAGGGTGGGAAGAAATAGTCCATGATGGACGGGGATCGGTTGCGGTTGGTGGGTAGCCATGCCCAGGGGTTGAATTCTATGAGGCGTGGTCGCGGGGGGTGGTCAGCGCCGGCGACTGCGGGTGCGGCGGCGAGGGCGACGAGCGCGAACAGTGCGATGTACAGGCGTGTCATGGCGCGGCGTGCGCGTGCGGCCGCGGCGACGATGCGAGCGGGACTGCGCGCGCGCCGCGCCGAAGAGCACCAACCACCGCTCACCTACTTCGCGCTGCCCTACGGGTCGCGATGCAGATGCAGCCGCCGCCGACTGCAATGTTTCTGTATAGCAAAATAACTTCCTATAATTGGAATTTGTAATAAGGTTAATGCCACCCAGTGTGAACGTGGAGCGAGTGTATTCTATGATACCGTAACAGTAAACCATTTGGATCAACGTCAAGCATAGGTATTCGGTTCTACTGTAACACTAGACCATTTTCCCTCGGCGTGAAGGGAAATAAGAATATGTAGTTAGTATTAACTTATTAAATTTCTAGGTTTATACGCACCAAGCTGCTTACTCTCATGCCCAAGCTGCGTAATGCACTCTACGCTACAGATCTAAACCGCTTTGAAAGAAAGGCGGTGCCTTACAGTAGAATTTTAGAAATGGTTGTTTACTATAGTTTGTGTAAGTACCTACCTAACCTACTAAAAACTGTATTCAAACAAATATGATTGAAGTTTAATATGGCTTTAATAGACAGAAAGGTGATACGAAAATAAAGATCGTTTTGTAGTTTATGCAGTTTATTACTGAACTATTCACCTTCTTTCATTTCTGTCATATAGGTTTTGTAATGAATAATCATCTCAATATCCCCTTGACATTTTATAGTCGGTACCACACTTGCCCTGTGGTTAAAGCCGTACCGCTATTCAATCAGAGGCGTTAAAATTGCGTCGCGTCTGCACCGATGCATGTCTGTCGCCTGAAATTGGTGAAATAAAACAGCTACCGCAGACTAATCCAAAGCGCGTATAATGTGCAAGTCCCGTAGACTTGCTCCATTGACACACTAGTTAAATGGCTTTGAGGAAATCAAAGAATAGATACTTACCTATATATGCAAAGATGAACACAATGGTGAGGTTACGCGTTTGATGATCGAATTGAACTTTATTACCGACCATTTATGTTTTAACTTTGAAAATTATACCTTTTTGCTACGAGAGATTGCGAGAAACGTGGAGATAGTATTTAAAACTCTGCTTTTATAACATTTTAATAACTTAAAACTGAGTTATTGCCAAAGTAGCAGTATTTCTTTCTCTTGGCGGGAGTTCTTGAAAAACTTGAGGAAGAAAACTCGAATAGACATTCGATATTTGAAAATAGTAGATAGTTCGAATTTTAAGTTCAAATATTCAGGTTCATGGTGCGTTTCCGACATCTGAAATCTTCAGGATCTGATGATGACCAGGAAAAATTAAGTGGACTTCAATTTCGCTATATGAAATTAGAAGAATTGGAAAATTATCAACCCGCTGAAATTATAATAGTTACTCGTAGATGGGGTCTTCTCGAACTAAAGTTGTATGGAATCCTGAGACATTACAAAAGAAAAAAATTAAAGATGGCGGACAAAAAAAATTGAAAAGAATATGAAGTTAGGCATTTTAAAATAGAGCGTAAGATATAAGTGTATATAAATAACTTGCAAATTTATTGTATAATTATGACTAAGTACGAGTAAGTAAATAGTTAAATCATAGCCACATAGACTTTTATTGTCTTGATAAATTAAATTTTTTTTGTAATCTGTAGAACTACTACATACAAGAATTCCCTTTGTTAAGTATTTCACCTCATAACATTAGAAATCCATTGCATTTTAGACAACAAAATTCAAAATCGATATCTGCACTTAGTAGCCCGGACCTACTCGACCCAGAAATCTGTTTGTTATTTAGACCGTTATAGAGTCGAAGCTACAATCTGTACGTCCGATGTTACCCTATTTACACAAGCCGAAATCCCACAGCGGCCACTCACACGTAAAGCAAAATCACGCACTTATCGGGTCGTGTTCGTCAGATCGTGCCCACCCGAACGTCACACAAACAGAAACCCACTTCGCGCTGTCATCGAGAAAATAAACGTCTGCAGCTTACTTGAAGTATAGCTATATATTAACAGTTGATTTGCCGCATTGTTTTATGGCGCTCGGGTTAAATCCATGGGAAATATTTCCATTGAACGCACCATTTCTTCTGTTAAAGCTGCGAGTGTAAAAGCCGACTAATTATAATTACGCTGAAAGATTGAAAAGCTGAACGGTGCGGGAAATTGTTGAGCTGAATATTTTACCCAAATATAGACTCTATCTAATTATGCGAAAGATTCTCCTAGGCAATGTTTACACGACTATTAATAAACAAAGCCGAGAGTAACGATACTGAAAATTAATTACGTTCTACTGGAACTGTATCCAAAATCCGCTTCAAAATATCGAAACACTAAATTAAATAAGCTGCCTGGAGTCTATAATTAAAACTCAAAGATGACAAACGAATCCGGACATAATGATCGCACCGATTGCTCTACTTGCGTTGGTTAACGGAATTTGGCGATTTCCCTACCGACACAGCCAAGCAGAAACAGTTCACGCAAATGCGCCGGCCACCGTCATCTCCCGCCATATAGATGGTAGCCACCGACGGCAAGTTGGCGACACGCAGCGAAACGAAACATGGTGAATACGAAAAGTGAACTACGCCACGAAAAATGCGTGAAATTTTTATATGGAAGTGGAAATTGTAGTGGTTTATTTATGAACGAAAGTCTAGAAGGTTTAGCTTATATTCTGCTTGAAAAACAATCCATTTTTCGAATAAATATATAGGTAAGTGCAAGTTGATTGTAAAACTAAATCAAAAAATAATAAATTCGAACAATTTTTCATAATGAAAATGAGGGCCACAGTTAACAAAAAGTTTTTTGCTAGCTGATGGATAATCCATTTCCACGGGGAACTCGTAAAGTGGAAAATGAGCTAGTTATTTTAGACAATCGGATTGAAATCTGGGCCACTCTTGTTGTTACCATTAGGCGCGATTTACTCTGTGATTCTATCCATTATCGCTCAGTTACCTATATGGAATTAGTGCAGTAGGTGGAATCGTTACGTCGAAAATATACTTTCTGTAACAATCTTAAATAGTTTACATTTTTACTTGAATACTAAATAAAGATGTTGCCAAGAAAATAACTTTTAAAGATCCGCTTGTCTAGACTAACCAAAGACAAGACAAGACATTGCAATTTATCTCCTATTCAATTCTTGACTGATTTGCATCTAAGCTGCGTAATTTCTTGATAGCTTTACAATTTCTATAAAATTTTATTCGCATTTTTTGCTAATAGGCTGAACGTTTCAAAGAAGCAACGGCAAACGGTTTCCTGGTTCATTGCTTTTCAATTTGAGGTCAAGCGATGTCGAAACAATTGAAGCATCCGCGACCATACCTTCTGATTAGCCTAAGTATACAACTAAAACTGTATTCTTCCGCTGTTCGATGATAACATTATGCTCCATGGAAACTGGGAGCATGTCCATAGTTTTTAAAGCACACATGGGTCCATTCTCATAATAATCAATGTGATCGCGAAGTAAAGAATAACTGAACATAATGACCTATGGTGTACAACATAATGGTGCGAACACACTGCAAAACACTTTTACTCGTCATTTTATACTTTGCTAAAGTCATTAGAACTGACGGGTTATCCTTAATTGCGGCCTAATGATTGGTTTTAAATCGACAACGCATGGTGACAATTCCCACTTCATGATCGCAGAAAGATTGTTTTCTGCGTAAAGTATGAAAAGAATTAAGCAATTAGGGGAAAGTGCTTGCGAACGAGTATTCACTTAACAGCCTGTTTAAATGTCCGCCGGAATGAGGACGCGCGAACTGTTAATCCACTTTTTTGGTAGGTTTATGCGGAGGACAGAATCGAGTGACAAGTCTTGAATACTAACCTGTAGTTAATTTTCCCCTTGGAAATGACAATAGAACTGAGGTCATCAAGGCATTTTCTACAGGATGTGAGTCTACACAAATACAGTTACTCGTACTTAGATAGAGATACACATTTCATTATGCACTAGACATCTACTTATTTAAATAAAAACATGTTTGCAATTTACAGGTTTTCTTGCCATAATCATGGCTCCAATCCAACCAAAGAATTTCTGAGTATATTATAATAATAATAATCTTTAATTCAGGCATAAAAAACCCATATAACAAAAGAACAATACAATATTAAAAAAAATTAATACTAAAACAAATACACAAACGAGACCAAAAAAAATATTTGGTTACAATTTATTCATTTACGGTTCTCGTCCCGGTGGACAGCCAACCAATGTTTGAATATGGGACTGCGTAGGTCCTCACACACAGCCTTCAGTATGCTGTTGTCAGATTGTCACAACCGCTTCCAAAAAGAAGCGATGCGAGTCCTGACAACCGCAAAGAAATGGGGCACCCGTGCATCAGCAAACATGCCCGATGCACTACAGAATCGCGGCAACCGCATAAGGGTGCGAAACGCATCACTGTATTGCACCCTTATGGCGCTATGCGATTTCCGTAGGCATTTAACCCAAAGTTGGCAAGTATAGAGACAATGGCAAAACGCTTTATTAGAAGGTATTCCTTGGTTCACTTCTCTTCCTGTCACACCGAGCTACCACATCAATGCTGCATGCGCCCGCGCCTGTGGCCTATGTTCAGTGGCGGTTGGAAGTTGATTGAACGGTGTAATTAATGCGCTTGAACGCGGATTTGATCGCCATGGTGTAAGATACGGTTGACGGATGCCGTGGGATAACGACGTACCAAGATTAAAGACTATATGGTGACCCTGATTAGCAAAATAATATCACTAGAATACCATGCTACATTTTAGAATGTTTGTATGAATATACCGTATGAGATAAAGATGAAAAAAACCTCATGTTCACAGTTTCCAACTCAAAATATACAGATAATTTATCCACAGTCAAAATTATGTAAGTTACTTTATTACAACGCTGTTTCCTAAAGCACCGATGTTCGTAGAATTCAAGTGATTTATCATCTTAGTTGCCATAACTTCTTCAAGTTTAACTACAGTTTGTACGTTACTATATTTTTCGCAACTTCTCGGTAATAACTGAAGCGCTTGGACACGACATTTCGCGGAAAATGAGATTCACTAAATTACTGTCGGTAAAGTCCATAAAGTGTAGCTGTACTCTACACTTACTGAATAAGATCACATAATTTATAGGTAATTTTATAGCCCTTCCTTTTTACCTTCGCCACGTTTCACTAATTTGTAGGCATGGAAATATTGCAGTAAACATCGTATTAAGAATGCAATTTGCTTTAACAACGTAATTGGCAACACTCGAGGTTTCTCTATTAATGCGGGGTTCATATCACAGGTTTCTAAATTTAAATCTCATTACATTTCCATTCAATTCATTTCTTTCTCTGGTATAATAGCCGGAATATAATAATAAAGGCTTACCATAAACGGTAAACGCTTGGTTCCCTGCGTAGTCGTAGTGGAGACCAGATAAAGGAAATACCAAGCAAGACCAAAACTTCTACTGAATAGGGACGTCTAAACGAATTGTCTTAGTTTTATTGTTGCCATTTTGGGTGAATGTACGTTTTGGTTGATCATGCAAGGACCGCGTGAGGTAAGACTTTGGTTTCCTCCGAAACATTTGTCAGAGTTGTTTAAGGCACCCCTTTAAAGATCTGCACTTGCAACGGTGCCTTCGCGGTTTCCGACATCTGAATCCTTGAGGATCGGATGATTACCAAGAAAAAGTAAGAGGATCTCAACGTCGGGGGTTGCTTAAGTTTTTAATTTAGAGTTTTTGGAACTACTACTTAAACGTGTTTAAGGTCTACCTCTTTAAAATTGGGTAAGTACTTACTGCTATTTACCACGCCCCTTGATCATCAGCATTGAAAATTATCATTCTCTCCTTTCTCCTCCATAAGCTGGGCATTCAAACGAACTGGTTCTGCTCTATAACATATACTCATACTCATTTATTCAAAACCATCGGGACACCAGGCACTCTTTCGACATGCTTTTACAATAACTTTAAAATTCAAACACAATTCATTTTATATTTAATCTATACCAATATTATAAAGAGGAAAGGTTTGATTTTTTGTTTGTTTGTTTGAATTGAATAGGCTCCGAAACTACTGAACAGATTTGAATAATTCTTTCACTGTTGGAAAGCTACATTTTTCCTGAGTGACATAGGCTATATTTCATTTTCAAAAAAAATGGGGATCCTTACTTAAATTACGATAAAGTGTAAAAAAATATCAAAAAACTTCCTTACATCGCGTACGCTGCGAAAACTATTGATGATAGAACAAAATGATATATAACATTTTTTTAGAACACACCATTATCAACAAAAAAATCAGCGGCAGCGTGTCTCTAACTATTATAGTCATGTCACAATAAGCGTATTTTTTATAAAAAAAAAAGAAATTAAAATACCACCGCTACAAGAAGCTCTTTATTTGTACCTTATCAAAATAAATGATTTATTATTTAAGACTGCTTCAATACCTTTATATTACTTTTTGAATTATTCGATTCTGACATTCCATTCAAAAGATATCACGAGTTTAAAACTTTGAAAAAATAAACTCCATTCGGCTACTTATGCGTTGTAGGGCGTCACTCGGGCAGGGGTACGGGAGGGGAGTTAAGATCACGAAATAAATGTTTAATACCCGTGCGAAGCCGGGACGGGCCGCTAGTATTAACTATAACACAAACACGCTCACACACATTTCCAATAAACACATCCATATACACACACACCAAAACTTATTTCTCCTTATAAGCATTATTTTAAAATAGGATATCTTTAATTGGCAGTATGTTTTTTTAAATTGTCTTTTTTGTTTTTAAATTTAAGTACTGTGGATTTCGTAATAAACAAAAAAAAACGTAACTGGACAGAAGCGAACAGACCAGCCGATATACTTATAAAAATTTGGCAAAAAAAAAATTAAGATTGTAGCAGCTGTAAAGGGGCTTTGTCATACTATCTAAATAAATAAATAAAAATAATAAAAAAAATATCTGCTGTAATAGGGCATTGTAGGTAAATACACCATAATTCAGGGACCGTTAATCAAAACTATTGCTCCTCCACAATGTTTTAACGTCTCTAATCTCTTCGCCACTGATCGTGTATAAAAATCAAGATGAGTAAATTCGCGAGAGGTCGCCAATACTGACTTACTTTTCAATTATGGCTTCGTGTGACCAATATTGGTGCTTGCTTTAACTTAAACTGATTCTGCAAAAACCAAAACTGTTTCTTCACAAGACTTTAACATCTCTAATCTCTTCGTCGCTGATCATGGAAAAGGAGTAAGATATAGTAGAATTGCGGGTGGGTGGTCGAGAGTAATGATGACCCGGCCGCAAGCCGCAGTCCTAAGACACTGTTTCCAAGTAACTTTTCAATTATTGTTACGTGTAATCACGTGAATTTATAAAAAAATACGCAAGGGACAAGTTATAATATTAAAATATGTTTATGTAGGTAAGTGCTTATAAATAAGAAACGCAGATACAGATGACGATGTGCGAAATGCAGCATAGACCATAAATATTATGGTTAAACTAAACGCACACGTCAAATGTTCCCTCTCGTTCTGGCACATACAAACAGGGCATCGCTCTCAGTTTTTTTGTGATCGTCATAGGTAACAGTGCAAAGTTTTGTAATAAAACCTAAATAATTAATTTGAAATAAATTTTTAATTCGTTTCATAAAATAAATGTAGCCATAACCTACAACGATCAATAAAATAGACGATATATAATTTGATCGGAGCATGGAATAAACAGAAAATCTGGAAAAATATTTTGTATCATTCATTGCCTATTTACTGTCAATGACTGCTTAGATTACATTTCCATGGTATATTGACATAGGTAGGTAGGTAGTTGAAATAAGTAGGTAATGGATTGTTACAGGATTAATAGGGAAGAACCGGGAATAGCGAGTCAAACTTTCGGTAGTCTGTTTTGCACTGATTTATTATTAGGCACACCTACCCTCAACCACGGGTATACGCAGATACCCTCATCTAATTACCTAACAGTGGGTAAACTCTGGATGACATACATAACATTTGAAATAACAAGATGACAAAATGAACAAAACTTCTTGGAATCTATATAGGTAAGGTCTGCCACCCTCGCCTTGGAATTGGAAGGGGACCAAATACTATACAGTGACTAAAAAGTGACCTAGGATCGTGATCTAAGTGAAACCAGAACCATTCTAAAACCTAGCATTTCCATAAACCAAAACCAGTCACGATGGCCTACTGAGGCTGCCCATCGAACTAAGTAAACATAAATAAGTAGATACACTCAACAATCATTACAGCAGCTCTCACGGTAGCGACTGTGTCAAATTGATTCCAAAATCACGAATTATTGAAATGACGTTAGTGAGATTACTGTTTAAATCAGGTAAGTCGTGGCGCCCTAACTGTACCGATTGTTACAGATGCCAATTGAAACCTAGATTCTGCGCATGAAATCGATGAGAAGGAGAATGTTCGTAATGTAAAATACAATACATATATGTATGTACTTAACTAAAGTAGCGATGAAAATTATTAGAATCGATAACTGAATAATAATTTTTTAATATTAAACTAATGGAGGAAGAAGAATGCACTCACCATTGAATTTGATTTCCAATAAGAATTTCCAATCACTAGACTTGTATGCCAAACGGGAATAAAATTCCCACTAGACATACCTACTTACTCGGATTGCAGATCTACCGGGAAGAAACTCTCTGATTCACCCTGAATTTACAATCGGAAAAGATAACAAGCCCTAGTTTAGGGAGTTTAAAATGAATTGGACCTAAATGAATGCCAATATTATTAAAAGGGTACCCTTTCGTGTTCTTTGCGGGTATTATTTCTACTGCTTATGGAATAATCCGTTGAGAAAAGTAGGCTAAGACCATCTGGATCGTGAAAGTAAACACTATATAGGTACTTGAATCAATTTTGTTGTTCTATTGTAACTTCTATTTAACCATACCAAATAAGGCAAGGTTAAAGGCACAAACTACAGTGAAGATAGAACTTTAGAAGTTGCTGTAATGACTGTTATCAACAAAATCACACGCATTACATGCACTCGGAGATAAAGAGCCATAAAATAAATTAAAGTGTACCGCAGAAACCACCAAGATTTATACGTTCATCAAAGAGAAATTGGTTGTGTAACAATACTTAGGTACATAAATTACAATAAAATTTTACAATTATTGACGTAATGCCGAATCTCGAGTCATAAGTTAATGATGACAAATCCGTTGAGAATTAAAAAGTGCAAGTATTACTAGGAAACGTCACTGTCGAAATTTCACTTCCCATTGAAGCTTAATATCGTAACAAGAATCAAATAAACTCTCTTTTGGCATCTGGCTATAAGACGCGAATTGTGTACTTGTGTAAGTGAGAAATTCGATTAATCATTTAACAATGTTGTGGCATTCTTCGCGAGCGGATCAAAATGACCAAAAAAAGTTGTATGTAGTAGCTCTAGCTACTCTACTATTATGTACAGTTAAGGTGTCTGTCACACCGAAGCGAATGCGGTTTGAGCATGAATGTTACAACAGCCCAACGCCACCACAATGAAAACAGTATGAAGTACATTGAAGGGTACGGATTAAAAATAAGTATAGTTAGAACATATTTTTGATGTGACTAGTTGTCATGTCATCTGTACAGAAATATCTGACCAACGCCCACACTAATTTCTTTAAGTATATCATCTTTTTTAGCTTGGTTGATAATTTACCTATTTTCATTTGTCATAACAACCTCATAGTCTCTAATGTACAACTTGCCTCCACCACAGATGTACAACTTGCCTCCACCACAGATTAATGCCTCCACCTCCTCAAGTTTTGCCGCTCAGTCATTTACAAAAAATCGGACGCTTGGTTCTGTAACCGCCGACAAACGTATGATACTTACTCCATTCGAGGCGTACGGGCTTGTTGCCTTCACAGGCGTCAGTGAGTGCTGCAGCCATTTTCCTACCGATTGGTTCCTTTATAGAGACTATTTGAGACCACCTCTTTGAAAATAGAAACTGTTTCGTGTAGCCTCACATCGACGCGCTTTGGTAGCGTTTTTTCCATCTAAATTGAATAGAGCGTATTTTCGGACGGATAATACCTTCCATAGATCTTTTTCCCCTATATTCCATTTATAAGTTTAATAAGCCCGGAGGAAAAACAAGTTTGTACTTATCGATTTAACACACCTGTTTATTTTAACAAGCTCTCGGAATACTGCTGTGTATGATCAATTCACACTTACAGGTAGATACTTAGCTTGTTTTTATGGTCTACTTGATAAACTTGGCTTAACTTTGATTGACATGTGGATTAGCTTCATAATAACTTGATGTATGATTATGTTTATCATTTTTATAGGAAACTCCTCGTAGAAAGTTGGTTGATACGTACCTATAGTAAAACCTTGGAAAACGCTTAATCGCCTGCGAACCCAGGTTGGCTGTTGCGGAGATAATCTACACAAATGGGGTTTTTCCAGCGATCAAGTAAAGTGTGAGTGTGCCTTCTGATCGGGAAAAATTTAGAATCTCGATTGAAGAAGAAGTTAATGTATTGGTCGACACCGGATTTAATAGGGTCTGTTGTCTGTATCCCTGTGGGGATTTTAATACCCCACAATTTTATCCATCGTGGGGAAGGGTCAGATGGCTTCGAAAACTACAAACAGGTTTCCTTTTGACGTCAGAAGACGTCCATCTTCGCGCACTTTTGGTCTAAGACCTTAAGTCAACGGCTACCTTAAAGCCCAGCTTAAGCAAAAGCTCTCGTCGTGTATTACATAATAGATACATTTTGTTAACTTTTAGTCTGTTCTGTTTGCAAAGTTTATATACTTGAGTATAATAAAGCTGTAAATTGCCTAGTTAAGACTGATATTGCATACCTCCTACTTAAAACAGTAAAGTAAAGCAATCAATGTTACGATTTACATTTGTAAAACCGTTAAGTTAGTCTTTAAGTTTAAGTTACGTTCTACGATCACGACGTATCTTTCTAGGCTAGAAAATCTAGATTAATAGCCTCGGTGAAAATTATCACTAATGCACCACTAGCCACTACTCTACGTCCATTCAAACACAGTATAAAAAATAACAGTATAGAAGTTCAACACTGTCGTTCGCCGCACGGAGACACAAATCACGCCTCACGCCCACCGCCGTGTACAACCTGGGAATCGCTTTATTGATGGTCGAATAAAGAAGATCAAAATCGTGTAAACGACGGGTTGCGACGTGCAAATGAGTGAGCAGGTGAGCATAAAAGTCCCCACGGGTCGAAGTGCCGTTGGGGTTTTCCCCGACCCTGTATCAAAAGACAGAATATGTAGCCATACGCAAGGCCAATGGTCGCTAAAACTGAGATTCCCTTCTCCACTTATTTTTATTTCATGGTGGATGCTACTGTGTTTTCTTATACTGTGTCTCGGGTGAGGTATGGCTATGGCACACGCTGGCAATAATCTCAACATTTGGACGCATTACTATCAATTGGAATAAGTGAATTAACTGTTTTTCGACCGTAAATCGTCCACGCCTCGCAGCGATAACTTGTGTACGGTCACCGGCACAGATTCAATACTGTCTTGACATAACTTATAGATCGGAGCTGTAAAATTCCCCAGAGATCACTGCACAGAGTAACTGAAATGTTGAAAACAACAACCTTAATAAATTCAGAGATCTAACTTGTTTTTCAATAATAATTCGAGATCTTCCAGAAGAAGGGGAGATAGGATACGATCTTTGTAAGAAAACAAATGTTATAGAATTTAGCAATAAATCATATCGCTTTCCTAGTTGAAAGAAATTGCAACGAAAACGGTAAGTAGGTTGTGCTTTTGAAGTTTAAACCGATATTGTTGTATTTCAAAGAAAAATACAGTCGGTCGTAGATGAGTGTGATAGATAAGTATTCATAAAGACACAAAATATTCCGTTTTAAATCCAAGTACAAAAATCAAAGAAATAGAAGACCTAGTACCGGACCGGAGCCCAACTTAATTGCTTGGACACGAGCTGAGAGTGGGAGAGGATCGGGCTGCTGAGCGGACGTCGCTCGGTCGGCCGCCCCCGGAGTCGCTGGAGAGACGCGGAGGAGAAGGACTTGCGCGAAGTCTAAGTCAGCAACAGGCAGGAGATTGCGCAGGACAGGGAGAAATGGCGTCTCTTGGTTGCGGCGGGTAAGATCTCTGCGAACTTTGGGGCGCTGAGCCGGCGGAATAAAGTCTTATAAAGGACAATATATTCCATAGTAAAGGCCATAATTATGGAAGAACACCTGCTATTAAATTTTAAAAATCAGACGATGCGCGAGAGTGAAAGAGTCACTTTACTTCGCAAATTAACGGCACTTGAGCGGGCGCCGCACTTTTTGTAAGTATCAGTTACGTTATTAAAACGTAATCTGTGATTAGATACGCTCGATACAGCTTCAGCAATAGCAATGCACGGATTCGAAGGGCACGACGTGACGGATGCCACTTTCAACATAGTTGCAACTTAATACGTAACAACTCTGTTTCCATACGAACGTCTTTACACATTAATGTTGTGTAATATTCTACTGAGATATTATTACTATAAGGACCGACAGTTAACGTACTCTCTGAAGTACAGAGGGGTTCAGATGAAAATGCTACTGGCAGTCACCCATCCTGGTTCTGTCTGCGCCCAACATTGCTTAACCTGCACGATCGCTTCGGACTATTCTCGCAACTAGGTATGCTACGATGAGAATGGTGAACCTGTTTTTCAATTCTAACGACATGTAGATAATCACATTCAGTGAAATGCAGTTTGTTAACTCTCGGTTTAAAGAAACAATAGTTATAGGTATATCGAAACATTTATTCATTTATTCACATTCTGTCAATAATTTAACTTACTGTAGACCTATACATAAAACAAATAAGGAAGACTTACAATATTCAGGCATCATTTTACAAACAAACATCAACATACTTTCATTATTTACATAGATACAAATACAAGGATGCTGTGGCCTTAACTAATGTGTTTGCATTAAAACATTAATAAACTGCCATTTTGTTTTACAATTCTAAAGAGAGACAGACATTGGCATTTTAAATTATAAACTAAAATACTTACGTATGTAAGTAAAACGTACTTTTAAAAAAAAATCCTAAATTATTTTTGTTCCTTTAGAGAAGTACCTAATTAAAGTACCTAATCTTATCATTAAAATGTGACATTTCATGAAAATATACTTATATTTTGCTGCTTTTTCTATCGAAAAATAAGAACCAAACAGGTGGGAACCATAGACATATTTTTTTTAATAAATCTATGGTGTGAACGATATTTCATGAAACATCACAAGTATTATTTAACCGTTACAACGTGTTTTATTATAACAAAAAATATCATACAAACGTTAAACATAAACAAAACAATAAACAAAAATGTCTTCATGACTGGAAGACGAACACTAAAACGGAAGAACAAACGCATCGAACTAAATACGTAAGTATGGCAAGTAAAATAATTAAAATATGAAAATAATTTAAAATTAACGCTTGGAATGATTACTTAGACTTAAATTATTATTTACAAATAACAGAAAAACAATATTGGAATACCAGTCCTAAGATATTTACAGTTGTATCACTTAACATCGTTGTACCTAGGAAATATAACTTAAAATAGTTTTATTCGTCTTTTCTGTTAAGTATTGAAATTATTTTCAATGTTATTGACCATAAAATAATTATCTGTTTTACTGTTCATACACAACAGTTATAGATTAACATAGGTAAGTGTTAATGAAATATGTATTTAGTGTCATGTCATTATATACCTTTACTGCATTATTTTTTGTACTAATCAGGTATTGAATGAGCAAAGCAAAGTTTTCTCGTACAATTATAAATTACGTCTTTTTTATTTTAAAAATACCCACATTTATAGTCAGAGCAACTCAATTTAACGCTTCTTTAAATGCACTTTCTTTTGACTGGCAGGCCAGTGATTTATAGTTGCACACTGCACGAGTGCACAGTGCGTAATATTTGAAAATCCTATAAATACGGGAATTTTAAGACAAATTCCTTCAAATAAAAAAAGCATTCAATGTACAATACAAGTATTAAGTACACATCCAGCTCAATCACAATCGCATAAACCTTGTCAAGTTGTCACTAATAAACGGTGATTAGATTTATTTAACTCTATCGTATTTGCGTGATACAAAGTTGCATTTACGAAATTATTAGCCTACCATAATTTCTAGGAAAAAAAATATTAGAAATTGAAATGGCAATAATATTTTGTAGCTGAAAAAAGTCAACATCATATGTCGGTGATAGGTCAAACACTATTACCTATACGTATAATAGGGAAAACTACACGTATAACAGGGAAAACTACACGTATAACAGGGAAAACTACACGTATAAAGGGTAGTAGTCTAATTCTCACGAGATACTGATCATACTGGTCGTTTCACATTCACGTTTACTATGACGTTTAATCCTCGTTTATTAATAACAAATTAGTTGCTTTATTTAGTGATGGATAGCGTTTTTTGAGATTGGGCTCAATCCTTATCTCCGACAAACCGGTACGTTTCGGGGGGAGGCTCGGGTATACAGTATCCGTGGTACGTGCGTATATCCTCGGCTGCGTACGTGACGCCAGCTAACACACCGGGTTCCGTGTGATGTCGTGGGCACGTGTGGTCTCTGGGGCATTGGCAAATGGTGCTCGCGTTGACCTCGTCGATTTGCTCGTGTCGCCTTCTAGCACTGAAGAGTTTGCACGGTTCTTTTCTTGAGCAGCGCAGTCTCTGTAATGTAAGGGAATTGAAATATTAGTCTTCTGTTTTCGTTTCTTTATAAATAGGAACTTTTAGATATCAACCAAATTATGTAGGTTGGTAAAACGTCTTCAGTGTATGTATTTTTTCTGACGTTGTTATTTTTAATTTAAAGGTCGAATAGTTAATTAAAACTATAGCACTGCAAGTTACTGTTCCCGTAGATACTTAGTTTACTTGAAACTTATAAGTGTTTGTAGCTCAACATACAGCGCCACCAAGCGGCATCCATCGGAACTAACTTAACTACCTCAACATAAAGCCTACTCACGCTTTGTGGCGAACACGCGAACTGGTACTGGTTCCCCTGTTGTCCGCTAGGTGTCATGTACGGCAGTTTCTTGAGCAGATAAGTGACGGACATCTTTGGGCAGTGACAGCTGA
Source organism: Hofmannophila pseudospretella (assembly GCA_947369225.1). Classification (NCBI taxonomy): domain Eukaryota; kingdom Metazoa; phylum Arthropoda; class Insecta; order Lepidoptera; family Oecophoridae; genus Hofmannophila; species Hofmannophila pseudospretella. Next base: position 6,549,401 of record OX376325.1, read on the forward strand.
TAATCTGCTGGGTGGCGTTACTATCGGGGAAGGAGTAGATGGTCCACGCGGCGTCCTTGAAGTAGCGGCACTTGGGCAAGCGTTTGACTGGCTCGCAGGTCTTGTAGAGGGTTGTCTTGTCGGCCAAGGTGTGGTTGTCGTCAGCCGATAGGTCGCTGGAACGGTTAAATGGTCGATATTAGAATTAGCTTAAAATATTCTCGAAACCCAGTAGGTTGGTACTATGGGACTCAAAACTTCAAATAGAATTGATATAACAATGAAAACATAATTTGGACAAGACATGTTTCATTACTAACTTATATACAAGGAAATAAATGCTACAACGTATGAAACACGAATAATAACGTAAGACGCGCTATAAAATTTCTCGAAAATGTAACTGAAAATAATGGCTCTTACTTTCTTAAAGTAACTTAAAAGAACATGGCCTACCCCAAGCACCATCTTGAAACCTTAGAATTTGTATTCTAAGCTTAAAACGCACTTCGAAAAAACAACAGAAAATATTATCTGTAACTTTTAAGTGCCTACTTACCTAGAACATGGTCTGTGCCCCAAACATCTGCATTTCCTCTCGATCCAGGGCTGGGTCGTATCGTACAAGTCTACCTTACTGCACACCTGTCTCGGCCTACAATCTGGTAGGTCTTCCTCCGAAACCTGGAAACAAAACATACATCTTCAGTATTTTGGCCACAACTTTCTTTCTAATGCTCCTGTATCAGTGCGAAGGTGATAATATTATGACAACACTGTAATGGAGGGGACTATATCCAGTAGTGGAATAAAAAGACCTGAAGACGAAGGTGAAGGCATCACAGATTACCTGATAGTTATTACCTATACTATGTCAAGGTAAGACTTCCAGTAAATTTGACCTGCATCGATATAAACTAGAAGTAATAAACGAACAGTGTAATCCAAACTCAAACCAATGTTTCTTACATAATTCCTATTACAGTCCTACGTGATCAATATAAATTTCCATCTTAATTATACAATCGCCATACAAAATCGTCAGAAACATTAATAGTCATGAACCTTCATATATCACTTGCACATTATTGATTTGTCTCGTTTTAATTCAACTCGCATCAGCCAATTTACATTCATACCCAATACATTCGCCGCAGCAGTAAAATTTGACATGGATAGAATGCAGAACTCAAAAGAAACCTTAGATCATGGCCACAAAAGTCATGTTTTTTCTTGGGCTCCTGTGACTCGTGGGAAATTTTATACTCAATGTGCATTTCGAATTAAATCACACCTGTCGACCGAATACGAGAAAATAATGGAACATAATGAAAAAGATCACTATAACGACGTCCGAAAGACGTTAATCATTGTGATTCAAACTTTGTAGTACGTACTACATACAGGGACATGTGCGCTCTGAATCCATTCACAGTTTTTTCTCCATTTTTTTGCGTCGAAAAGGACCATCGGTCGTACTTCCGACCGGAAGGCGTGCCATTCGGCAACCTGTTGACTGTGGGAATATTTTTTCTGCCTACACGAATCTTACAGGGTTACTTTGATCATCATCAGTCCTCCTAATCCTACTGCAGTTATTCTAGTACGCTAAAAATGTTAAAAAAGTTAAATTCGAACTGGAATTTTATTTAGTAGCAATGCCAACCTGTCACTCTATCGTTCAATACATTCATATGTTTTGTTTCATCATTATATCTACTCGTATTATGATATAAAATGTCTGAATCTTCGACAAAGCACAGTACCTGCTAAAAATACCCTGTCTTAAAAAATTTTTTTTTCAATTCTTAGAATGTAATTCCAATATTCCTGAAAGCTTCAGTCTATTCTTTGGCAACCCTAACGTGGAAGTGTGAAAAAATCCTATGTCTTTTTTTTCGTTGTTCCGGATACACTTCCCGTTTCTTGTGTATTGCGATAGATTTCGCGGAAACGGCCTCAGGTCGTATCTTCCAACAACCGGATATAGGCCCTTTTGTGTAACAAACAAAAAGCTCGATGTAAAGAAACTACACAATGTATGGATTGTTGACTTACATCGTCAAGTGTTTGGTTTTATTTAACGGAGTCCCAGCTACGTCCTGAATGCTAATGCCATCGTGCGAGTTGTAAGAAAATGACATTTTAGTCTGACGTTATAGAATTCATAATAGGCCATAATAATGGCAATAGGTTGGAATTGCAAATTCAATGGGCTTATCATTCATCTTTACAATTAAATTTTAACATATTTTATTCGATGAATGTGACACAATTGGCTTCTCTACGTGTTCAAAATTTTAATTTTCCGAGGGACTAACCATTTGTAAAGCCCTAGTGCTTGACGGATGTTCTGTCGTAGATTTTTTGGAAAAGTTTCCGAGATGACCACCTGCTGGCGACAGATTTAAAAAGTAACCGTCATTATCGACTTTGACTTTATACATCGATATATCTTGATACATCGATCGGGAGAGATAATAATATAGCAGGTGAATCAATTTGATTCCCTATTCCTACACCGTCTCTAGAATAACCATGAGTTTTCTATTGCTATGATAAGAATGCTGAAAGATTTCCTTGTGCAGAATTCAGAAACATTATATTTCGTCGTAGTCATTATACTGATTCAGGATAGTATTGAGAGCCTTTTTATACCCTCCGCTAACCCTCCGAAAACAAGCCCGTAGTCGAAAGTTTAGGTCACTTTGATGATAGATCTTCGTGTCCGCTCGGTGTATGATATATTATATATAGTTTTTCGGGAAAATATCTAGCTAGCGGAGGTAGTATTCGATTCTTTGGAATATGGGACGAGGGATCATGAAGTCTTAAGACAAAACGCATGCTGGTTGCATCCCGCGCGGGAGTACCGGGGGGCGGCGCGGGCGGCGCGGCATCCGGTCCAGCGGACAGGTGGCTGCGCTCGCGCCGCCGCGCCCACTCTAATGAAACAATTTGTTGTTTGCTTGCCGCTTGACCTTCCACAACCTTCTGTGTGCACCTATCCCTTTTTATCTAACGGCCAGTTGCTAGAAATTTCTTAAAATTAAGGCGCTTATGTCCAGTGTCATGTCTTTCTAGAGATATGGCGTAGATAGGCGTAGCATCTTTTTTAATGAAGACATAACTTTAAATACGATCCGTGCAATTGGAAATGCAAGAAAGGAGCCGTGGACCCTCCACGGGGTGCATTCTGAGATCTGATTGTCTGAATCCGAAAAGTTATTTAAATCTCCGTAATCGAATCAAAAAACAATTCATATCTGGGCGCTAATTTGTACTGGTTAGTAAGTACTCGTACCTTTTCGAATATCCGACTGCCTACTAAAGAATACGTATATCTGTCACCAATTATCTTTGCCAAGAGCCAGTCCGTCTAACCCTACATCTTCGTCCTCATCATCGTCTCTTAGTTTATACTAAGACCTTATGGTCAAACGCAGTTTATTGAGAAACCACAGTGTTGTGGGAGTATAATGAAAACGGTACTCGAAAGATCTACCTAGCTCTGAAATATGGGGAGGGACGACAATTTTGTTTATGCTGCAAAACCCTCTCAATTTTTCAAGGAAATTTTAAGTACTACTAAGTACTTACCTACAAATTTCTTTAGATATAATTTCTTTAGTCCTTCAGAGTCTGTGACAAATGACCGAATGAGGGCAGATGTCAATCAACCAACAAAGCAGAACACTTCTCTGAATTACCACAGAGTCTCTCCACAACTGAGGCATTTCCTTCCGTCATAAATTCTTTTACACTCGAGATTGTAGATACGTGTTTACTATGATTATTTTCATAAAATTGTTTCCTCAATGGCCTCTGTTCTCGTCTACTATGTACTTAAATAATTATTGTAACGAATTTGGGCCGGGCGCCCCGGGCAGCGGACGCCAGTGCCGGATGCCCCCGACAGTCCGCCGTTCGATTCCCAGTAACACAGGTAGCCGAGAACAAATTACTAATCCGCGTAATTACCCATCGCCAACGGTTACAAGTTATTTATTACAGATGTAATTTATTACAATAGTAATTAGCGTGGAGAACCTTAGGGCGGTGCTAGTTATAGGTAGCAGCAGTTTTCGGAGATGGGTTGTTGTTATACATATTTAAAAATGTTTTGGTGCATTGGGATTTCCCGTAGAAACCTAGCCGTTTCCTCATGAACACCACGAGCGCAGTACAGCGTTTAGAGCGAAGCAAATAGCATAGCTTACAATTGTAAGAAAATAAAATTCGTAATTTCCTTTTATTTGTTCCCTAGATCAAGACATTATATGATGATGCTTGAAATGTGTGCGGTGGGATTTTATTATGTTGTGTGAGAACGAATGTGTAAGTACCTACAAGTAAGCAAAGCTATTTGTGCATGAATTTTATTATTTTGATTTATTATTAATTTTATTTTCTAATCTAACAATTGTAATGCACTGGTTACCTGTATAGTTATGTTTTGGCCAAATAAAAAAAAAAACAAGACACACTAATACACGAGTTCGTAACAAACATACCCAGAACATTAATTATAATGTCACCAAAACTCATGCCTCTCCACCCAAGCTCCGGTCCATAGGAAGAGCTTTGAGCTTTTGAAAAGTGACGGTCCCTTTATAGCGACCTACAGAACAGACGCACGAGTAAAAGACATCAACGCCTCGCATTACATGCCGGAAATGTTATATCGTCGAACGCAACGCCACGGCGCATGCGCGTTTACTGTAATTGTCTGTCATGTCATACCATACATAATACTTATACAGTATCTACTCTACTTACTAAGATAAAACCTTATGATCCAGTTCAGAATAAGTACTTCAGTATCATCAAAAATGTTGCATATTTTAAGGTCTATTATTATATGAGCTGACCGTTTTGAATCTTCGAACTTCGTAAAACTATTGTTTCATTGTTTTTCGAACTAAAGATGTCTAATGTAGGTGCCTAATTAATTATGTCCTGAAAGTAAACTGTATTTTATTAATACAATTATTTTCAAGTAATGAATGATGTTAGTATGTTCATATATTACGTATTACGAAACCTATACTCATAAACAGGTTTGTATCTAATTTCTTACAGCTTCGAGTGTAAAGTAATTTCCCATACAATATTCCGCACTACTTACGTATATCGTATAGTGTTTCAAAACAGATCATATACACATTGTCGTAACGCAAACGGAAGACACAATGAATGCATTGCTGTATAGAGTACTTGATAGGTTGTACGTATTAATATTGCAAGTGTCTATAGACTTATAAATAATATTACATAAACACTTGAAGCACGTTCGCGGTTAATCAGTGGTTACGTCAGAAATTCCGAATAGTTAAGTAAACTGATATTCTTTGAGACTAGTCCTTTAGTTGCTTCAGTAGAAACGAAAAATGTTGTAGTAAATGTTGTAGTTCTGCATAGACAAATACGAGTACATTTCACCCAGAGAACATTTTAATAGATTTTCCAGATAGGTTTTGATTCTATGTGATTCAATTACAAATGTAAAGATAGATTCATTTCACCGGTTTTTACGATGTAGGTAAGTAGATAAGTATCAATTTAAATGCAGGTCTAGTTTGTAAAAATAAACACTTAAAAGTTCAAAATTAGTCCTACAATCTGTACATGCCTCATAATATCGCATTATTTTTTCAAATCGTAGGTAGATATACATACCTATCTGTCATTAAGTACCTATATCTTTGTACATATGTAAACACATAGATGTCACCATTGTGGTACATCGCATCCGGAGTGCTCCATTCACAAGACGCACGTGGCTCCAGTCCTTTGAGACGGATGCCTGTCCCGGTTCGATTCCCGAGTGAAGGCTCAAGTGTAGGTATACTCTCAACGGTTTTTCTATGGCGTAAGTGGGAGTATTCTTGAAATATCTTTAGAAACAAGATACTTAAATGAATCTAAACTTTTTTAATCGTTATTTTTCATCTGAAAACAACGAAATATCGAAATACTCTTCATTTGAATGTTTTACTAATTGTGTGTTAAACTTAATTATACGAGAACTACTGAGTAGAAAATGACACTAGGACTCTTTAACATAAACAGTTTTGTGACTGAAATAAAAATTAAAATACTAATTTTGTACAAAAACAAAATCAAAGCCTCTTCCAGACCGAAGAATCGATCAATGTTTATTTTCTAAACGGTGAGCGAAGGTAAAAAGAGAAGCGTATTTAGTTTTTTTACGGCGTAACACAGGTGTCGCTGGGATCCTGTTCGGTAGCTTCTTATTGGACCTTTTTTTATTAAAGCTGATTATACAAAGCCCGGTTCACAAATAAAATTACAAATGCAAAAATATGTCGTTTGTCGCGCGCCTTGATTGATTTAAATTAAAGTTTGGTCGTTCCTTTAAAGTTTGTTAGAACGAGCTTCATCTGCGTTTTACCCGAAAATAGTGATAAGTATTTACGGCGAGTTAAAACTATAACGCATTTTTGAAGGTATGCTGTACCTAAAATCCCATGGAGCTAAGAATAATTTGTTGTAAGTAAGTAAAATTTTATTTCACCTGGTCTCTACAAAATAGAATTCTGCAACTATATTATTTAAGGTGTACTTTTTTGAGTTCTACCAAAATGTATTTTTACATTTCGATTACGTTAGTGAAATTAATATCTCCTGTCAAAACCTATCATAATTATGGTATCATCTATATCTTCAACTATCATAATTATAGCTAGAACAAACATTTTACGCTTAATAAATCAAGACACTGAATAATTGCGAGAAAACACGCAATGATAGTGAACAACAACGAAAACTTATCTTTGTATAGACTTCGTGACTCTGTAGTTTGGTGGGAGTCAAGGATATAACTGCAAAGTTACTTTTTCTACTATTACCTTAAATTACTGTTTTATCTATGGTCTGTTTTCGAACAGAGTCATCAGGATCTGTAAGATTTGCTGGCTGTTTTAGGAGAGTACAATATCAATAAATAAAAAGCTTCATTATTTTATATCATCGATCATTGAAGAAACTTGGCTCCCAAACTAGGCATACCTGTGTCTCGGAAGTCGAGAATTTTGATTGGTTAGTCTTTAGATACTAGTATAAGTATATACTTATACTCCGCATTTAGATCATTTACTTAAACCTATGTCTAAATGCGGAAAACGGGCCCTTTGTTGTGTGTTGGTTCGGCTCTACCAATTCAGCTTCACCCGCAGTTCTAGAAGTTTTATAGGACATTCGCAGGCTTCGCAGAGCGTCCTCGATTATACACATTTAGCCTACTGTTATCTTACACATCTTTGTTTGTACTTTCAATTTATGCTTTTATCATCAATCATCAACATCATGCATTCAGCTCTTTATCTGGATGACGACAGTCTTCTTGAGCCCACTTCCTATGGAGACCCGAGGTCATCCAGCAATCACTTTTTAAACTTGACGCGTGGCCCAGAGCCTCGTTTTTTGTACAAGTCCTCCGTAACTAAACGGAAGTTATTTTCTATTTTGTATTGATTTTAATTTATTTTAACTATTGATCGCTTGCCCCGACGACATTCAGAACAGATATACACTGAGAGAAAGCTTGTTTGATTTAGAGCATATGAAGTATTTTTTATAAATTTGAACAAATTGTCGTATCGACTGAGGTGAGGTGACTTGGTTGAAGTTAACAAGCCGACTTTATATGCTCGTATTGAAAAAAATGTGATGGTGGTGGACCGCACCAAGAAGTTGGAGCTCACTGGATCACTGAACCTGGAATCAGTGGACAACTTTACGTACCTGGGCTCCAGCATCAGCAACAATGGTTCTTGCGAAACAGAAGTGCGGAGGAGAATTGGAATGGCCAAAAATGCAATGTCTCAGTTACATAGAATCTGGGCAGACAGAAACATCTCCGTCAAGACCAAGATCAAACTTGTACGTTCACTGGTGTTCTCCATTTTCTCTTATGGCGCTGAGACTTGGACACTAAGAACAGCAGACCGCAAAAGAATTGATGCCTTCGAGATGTGGTGCTGGAGAAAAATGCTCCGAATTCCGTGGACAGCACATCGTACCAACGTATCCATTCTACGTGAACTTAAAATCACCCCACGACTGTCCTCCGAGTGCCTTCGTAGAATTCTCGAATATTTCGGTCACATTGCCAGGAAAGACAGTGACAACCTCGAAAAACTAATTGTGACCGGAAAAATGGACGGGAAGAGGCCTCGAGGACGTAGTCCGATGCGCTGGTCCGACCAAATCCGCACCACCCTTGACTCTACAATTCACGATGTCATCCACACCGCCGGGGACAGAAATAAATGGAGGAAGATCATCCGCCAGAAGGTGATACCTAAGGGTGGTCACGACCCTCAGCATTGAGGATTACGACGCGAGGAGGAGGATTGAAAAAAATATTGTAAGAATTATGGGAAACTATTGCAGCTATATATTTTGATACAATTTATTACGAGAAAAAATGCCAAAAATTCTGAGTGTTTAAAATATTATTAATTAACTTACAAACCTAATTATTCATGTCTTCACACAAGCAAAAGGAAACAGAAAGTAAATAGCTCATAATTACGTTACATCAACATTTGTAGTAACTAAGTACTTCATAAATATTTTGTAATAAACCAACCAAATTACGTAATTTTTTTTTCATACTACATACGAGTAAATTCGTACATATTAACAAAGGTTGTTCATCAGAGATTAGCATACGAATCGACTAATAAATGTCCGCACTACAATATAAAGTGTTTATATTGTATGCTTAATTGGGTGAAACGTGTTATTTTTAAATGTCTACACACATTTTTTACGTTTATTTATACTAAGTTACATCATTAGCTAGATCAGATAATAAATTATGTACAAATGTACTAATAAGAAATCCAAAATAAAACAAATCGCGTTTTGGCGCCACCTCTATCATTAACATACTTATTGATTTTGATTTATTTTTGTTTTCTTTATTACCTATAAATTCATATAAAATAAGAATATCAAGACGTTAGGAGATCCACGGATCTGACCTTTCAATTCAAACCATTTTATTTAGGTAAGTAGTAAGTAGTTACCTACCTACTACATTTACCAATAAATTGTTTTAAATTGATATGTTTAATTTTTTTTGATGAGGCTGTTTCCTTAGTAGGTAATAATTTAAACTAGTCTTCTTCTAATACTGCACTATTTGTCATAAATTCTATGCAAACGTGATTATTAACTTTCCAATACCATTTCAAATCACTAAAATATTGGTCCAATTTAATATCCCAAATTAAAATTGGTTGAATTTAAAATGTCTGAGTCTCAGTTCTTGGTTGATATTGTAAGAAAGGTATGACATTTTCTTGTATTTGCATCGTTTTCACGATCGATGTTTTCACGTAGCACACGCCAGTGTCTGACAGACGATACCCGCCACGTCCGATGCGCAAACGCATCCAGTAACCTTGCATTACGTCATAATCATAACTATTCCAAATGGCTGAATAAATAAATAGACTTGCTATTACACTAGGCTCTTGTATAGATTTCTAATCATTACTGGCGACCCGACCCAGTTTCGCTGGGTATAAGTAAAAGACTATCCTACCATAGAGAATCATCTATGTATAGATTTAGTGTAAATCGGAATAAAATCTTTTCATTTCAGCCGTTCGGTTCCGAGATTGTATTTAGTTAGTATTTATTGGATGTTGATCCAATGTTTCCAATTCATTCGAAAACCTTTATCAGATAAGATGTTTTGTCACAAGTTTCTGCTTTATGTGCAATATTTACTTATATAATATCAACAAAATCCTTTAGTCGCCTTGTACGACACCCACGGGAAGAGTTGGGATGGTGCTATTCTTGGTTTTCTTTTATTCTTTATTGGTTCCTTTGCTAAGAAAAGGAAATAAGGTTTCTTTTGGTCTAGTGGAGAAACCCTTGGACAGGTTTTAGTTGTTGCTAGAGATAGACTAGGACTAGCTTAAAATCTAGGTATTTACTTAGGAACATATCTACTCGTATCTATACATAAAATTTGCTAAAGAATGGAGAAGCAACACAGGATTATTTCGCGTAGGTTGGTTACGCACTTGCGTGATAATAATTGTGCGTGTTAATTTAGGCCAATATACTGTGACACCCTATACGACATCAGTAGTGTACTGAACCATTGTTTAGAGGCAAAATGCATTTTGTGTTTTCGTTCGACGAGCTTCACAAAACGTAGATAAACAAAAAAATAGACATCACTTGCAAATATTTTGAGGAAGGACTGGGGGATTTTGTGCTGGTTTTATATAATACTTTACACCAAAAAGTAACCGTCTAACATAGGTAAGCTTTATATTGACGTTTTGATAAGAGAATTTGCTTCTGTTAGTAAAACGTAGAAACTGTCAATGTACCCAACGAAGTGAAAAACAATTCTGTTATATTTCTCGAAGCTTAATAAGAAAAAAAAATTACGTGTTTAGGTAATCGTTATTGTAAGATGTAGGTAAGTACTATAGATATTTCGTTATTTAATCTGTTATTTGATGTGGCAAATACCGAGCCCCAAATCATCCGTAAACGAAACTTGAAACTGCCAATTGTCGCCGGTTTACAAGACAATTGCAATCGCAATCGCCAAATTGCATCGCCATTATTCTATTCAACGAAACGATCACCCAAAATCCTCGTGACATTGTCGGATCAAATCCGACATACCTATATAAGGCTAACCACAGACAGACATCCACACCAACATTGACATGACATTACACAACACACTACACTTGACATAAAACACACACAGAAACACATAATCCTCGGATTAGATTAAATTAAAATACTTTTAGTACTTACTTACTTTTTTCAATATAAAATTTATTGGTGTTTTATCTTTGACTTTAAATGTTATTATTGTAACAATTGTAAACTGTGAGGATACTGACTTTTCACAATATAGGGCAACCTACCTAGTGTGAGAGTTAGAACTATATTTAACTAGCTGTTGCCCGCGGCTTCGCTCGCGTTGACTTATATAGATAATGTAGCTTAAGTACCTAAATATTGCGGTATTATGTTGGTACATTCTGCGTGAACTCAAAATCACCTCACGACTTTCGTTCGAGTGTCTTCGTGGAATTCTCGAGTACTTCGGCCACATTGCCAGGAATGACAGATACAACCTCGAAAAACTCATTGTGACCAGTAAAATTGATAGGAAAAAGCACGTAGTCGAATGCGTTGGTCCGACCGATCCGCACCACTCTTGACTCTACGATACTCCCACACCGCCAGGTACAGAAATAGGTAAACGGAGAAAAATCATCCACCAGAAGGTGATACCTAAAGGAGGTCACGACCCTCAGCACTGAGGATTCGCGAGGAGGAGGAGGACGTGGTACTTAAAGGCTTGTTGTTATTGTACGTCTATATTTAATTAATTGTAAAGATTCGATCAAACCTAAGTTTACGCCTTTAACACACTGCAGCGATTTTGAAACGAAAGCGAACGAACCGAACCCATAGAAATCTAGAAAACCGTAAAACAGATTCGTTGGTCCGTTTCCGTTGCCTTAGTGTCAATGAACATCGCGTATGAAAATGCGCAGTGAATTTCTCTTGGGTGTGAGAGATTCCTTAAATCTTTTGTCGTAAGACAGTCCCTGGTAACCACTGAAGCGACTTAGAGAAATCTGATAGCTGATACTTATAAAATTATCTAGGTACTATTAACTAAAAATGAATAATGTCCCTAATAGCAAACCTTGCGATGACCAAATACTATATATTGTAAATGTGAAAAACCATTTACAGAACTAAAAAGTTAAACCAAAACCGTGAATAGTTTTTATCCAGAATTTTGAGAGCTCTGTGGTTGCGGTTGACAAAATAACAGAGGCTTTCGGTAAAAAGTAAAAACCAGCATCCTGCCAAATCTGTAGCGTATAAAATTTCAGTTTGCGGCCAAGATTATGTTTTACTTGTCATTTTATACACTTACATAGGTAAGCCTGACCTTATTAACATGAACAAAACTCGCGTAGTTTTCAATGCAGCGTAATTTTACCATCTAATTATGATGATATTCATAGTTGTCATTCAAAAGGTCTGCCCCCTAAGGAAAGTATTGTGTAATTGTGACATTTAAGAGGTGTGGCCCGTCGTCGGCTAGATCAGACAAGCCAGATCCCTCTTGACGTTTTGTTATTCAAATCTTTGGGAGCACTAAACTGTCCTTTTATTTACCCGTCGCCGGCACTTTGACGAACACCGGGAACTCTACGCTTCATTATCGCCAAAAACACCGCTTCTGCAATCTTGAAATCAATCTTACAACATATTTTACCGTCGTTGTCTTCGAAATAGAATTTTTGAAGAAAAAAGTCCGAAAACTCGTATTTTACCTGTCAAGATTAAAGCTCTCGCTTAAAACGTAATATGAATTCACGACAAGATAACTTTAAATTCCACCCATAAAGAGTCGAACGATCGAAAAGACGGTTACCGTTACGAATGGGCTTAAAGCACCTTAAAGCGAGTGACATAAAAAAGTTTTTTTTAACCAAATAGTACACACGGGCCGGGACCGAACCTCAACCGTAAGTCATCAAAGCTGTCAAGATAAGAATGAGTGAATGAACACCTGCCGCTACCGGTGTTACGCGTGCGCCTACACACCCGCGCGGCCGCACCATTTTATAATTCCATTTTTAAAAATTCTTACACAAACACAAACTTGAATTTTAAGCTCCAATATCTACAGTGTACATTCGAATGTCCGATTAAGGTTTATAAAACCGATTATTGAACGAACGCAATTATAGACCTAGGTTAGGTGATTATCTTCTTGAATAGACTTTAATATTAGGCTTAAGGCGAGGTTCTCCGCACACAATCAAAAATTATATTCGTTTCATTATGTTTTATTTAAAAAAATACCCATAAGCACTCCGAAAGGATATTTTTTTAAGCTAGCATTAATAACCCTAGTTGAATTGCTCAAGTTACTGTACGCATTTCCGCAAAAAAACTGTCACTTTTGGCGATAATGCGTACTGTAATATCAGGAATTTAACTAGGGTTATTAATGCTAGCTTAAAAAATACTACATACTTATACTTTCGGAGTGCTTTCGAGTAAGTTTTTTTCAATAAAACATAATAATGAAACAATTTTTTTTTTCATAAGCTGCGTTAGTGTGCGGTGAACCTCGCCTTAATGATGAATATAATGATTATTGTTGTTTTTAAAATACAACTGACAAGACTTGACATCCGGAACCTGTTTATTTTATTGAACTGGATATAATTATTTTGATATGTGTTCGCATGTTGATGTAATTTAATTTTCGTTACAAGAAATTGTTGACGCCATAAAGTTACTATGTACTTATTGCGCATATTTCTAGTATGTATATGCGTAAATATTCACGATAATATTGACTAGGCTGGGTAGATTAGTCACGTGTCCGTGTGAGATGAATGCGTGTCTATAATGTCGGAATTATGTTCTAGTTGTCAATTAATTGTCCTAATTGCTGGGCGGATCCCTTCGTGGAATCTTTGGGACACTCCTACGATACGATGCGTCATTGATTTATGGTGTTAATATCGTTTTATAGTCTCATTTAAAAAAAATTACTCCTTTTATTGCCGGATATGGAATATGAAATGACTCCAATATATTAACAATCACAGTGAAATATGTTGTTGTAGGTATCTAATATAATAACTAAATAGTTGTAAGTAAGTATAAAAAATAACTGAGGAAAAAATGTTTTGAATAAGCATACATGTAGCATTAAAAAGAGTCGAGTTAGGAAGATTTTTATTATTTTTGGATTTCTGATGCAAGTACCTAGTAGTAGTAAATAATACCTAAGTTACTATATTTTATTCTGTCCTCATATTATTCATATTAATTTCATATTAATAATAAGAACCTAACATAAAACTATGTAAGTAGGACTTAATCATTATACAACTTTTAGCTTGTCTTGGAAAGGCAAACAGCGGTTCTCATCTGGGTTAGTCACGACGGGTTACTATGAAAATTATAATCTGTTAGTCCTTATTTAATTATAGGTAGTTGCGATTACACAATTAATATTTATTATTTTGAAAAAATTAACAGCAACACAACGTATCAACTTATTTCAAACAATGCAGCAAGTATATTGCAGACTAAACATTCAACGTTTCCTGAAGTGTACTCTTTTCATTCACTACTTCGTGCTGACTGTCACGACATTGACGTCAAGCAACCAATAACCAAACCCAAAAAGGCATTCACTTTGTCTGAAGCTAAAGTAGGTATTTCATTGTTTTTAAGTCAATTGCTTTTTGAAACGCTGTTTTGGCGCCAAGGATATTTACTGAAAGGCAACAGATATTTTATCCTTTCTGACCACGATTTGTCAACCGATGTTTATAATTTTAACACGACCTAAAAATGTAAAAGACCTTAACCGTTTTACTTGCGTTTGGCTGTGAAATTCTTTATGTCATACGATTGTTTACAACCCGCAAAGGTCAAACGGTGGTCCCAGCTCGTAATCATAGAAACACTATCTAATTTCATGTTTGATTTGAACAAGACTATTGCAGATAAAATTCATATCGCCTGCAACCAAGTTCAAGTTAAATATTCTGAAGAAAAGATTCGGTGAAGCGACTCACCCCAGTCTGATAAAGGATCTTCAGTCCGCTTTTGGGCGGCAAAGTGGTCCTCCTATGTGGCAGGTACGGCAGTTTATCTGGCCTCCTTATGTGGATCTCGCCTGAAGGCCTGAACGCTTCCAGCGGTGTGCGGATCGCCGCTCGGGCGCCGGTCAACAACCAGGCCAGCAGGAATGGCGTGAACACTTGCATGACTACACTTAGTTGGCACTAGAGTTCGAATGTGTCGGGACCGTGCGTGTCTCGGGACGGTCGTGTCGTCGGGTCGCGCAACTCGCAAGCTCGGCTCGGACTGGCGGCGGGCGCGTCGAGCCAGGTACGAGTTGGCCTACGCGCCTGGTATAACCACCTCCCACCGCGACATACAGGAGTTGATCGTTTGAAGGCTTTGTTGAGGTTCGGCTTATAGTTGGCTAATTTTCCTAAAAATAAAATTTTACTATCGCAGAATACATTTAATATTTAAAAATTAAAAGGGAATTGATAAATCTATAATAATACTAAAACTAAACTTAGACTAAGAATGTGGGGGACTAAACCCAATTTTTTTATCTTTAGCTTTTTCTTAACATGGAAATAGTTTTAGAAAAATGTTTTGATACACAACTAATAGAGTTGAAACTTTGTTTACATACGCGGTTCGGATGTCAATGCGTTTGCCGATGTGAGTTTTTTGTAAACTTTTGTAAAAATAAAGTGAAATTTGTGAAAATTTTCTTCTATTTTTCACGGAAAAATTTCCATTGCATATCTCTATAGTTGGCTGAGTTTCATGTTTTATGGGTTTAGGACTTTGTACTTTGAATTAGTTTGAATCAGGCGATGATCGGGATCAGATTTTAGTTAGATCTATATTTTGTGACTTTGTTTGATACTTTAGTATTCGAAATAGAAATATAAATATCATTTATTTGTAATCGAATCAAACTGGTTATCTGTTTACAAATAAAAAGTTATAAGTAGCTAATAATATTTCTGGTACTTTATTTCCTTTTGCGCAAATATTTCATTAATAAAAATTTTAATCTTTTATACTCTACTGTATACAGGTATACACAATAGAAATAAGTTAAGAATGAAAATACTAGATTTAATAGAGTATCTAACTACTTATATCAAGGCTCCTCACAATTGGAACTTCTACAAACTTCAGAAGCATTAGGATCGTAGCTCTACCTCCCAAAATTCCAGTGGTTCATTTCATATTTTAGAAAATACTACGTCGGCTCTATTTTCTTATACGTCGGTAGTCGGCACCTACAATTTCTTTTCTGGCTGCATCGCTAAAAAGCTTACGACTAATAATACAAGTTTTATCATTTCTTGTAAGGATCAAGACTGTTGGGCCACACTCGGGTTGACTTCCTACCGACGATGTTTTTTTACACAATCTTGTTGCTCTTAAGTAAAGCTGCGTTCACAGCTGTCCTAAGTTGGGTCTAAGTTAGCTCTAAGTTATGAAGATTTAGGGGAATTTACTTACTGTCATAATAATTATTTTTCTATTGATATTCTTTATCTAACTGCCTGAGAGAATTAAAACATGTAGAACAATGCAATGCAACAATGCTTATGCTTATAATACGAGAATTTATAAAGATCTTTCAAGAACATCTTGTGAATTCTTTTCTAGATATAAATAAGACGTTCTATAACGAAGAAAAAGACAGGGAACGGTTTAATGGAGGTTCATTTCTCAGGAAGTTTCGTGCAACTGATTGAATAACTAGTCATATTTATATACATATTGATAGATGGAAATCAATAAATGAGGCGCAGCACTAGTAGGCTCGCACATCTCTACTGTAACTTTGACGTTTGGAGGTTCTCTTGTGTTTCTGATACAAAATGAAATTACACGCAATTTCTTTATAATTAGTGTATTTATTGATATCCCCTCTATTAATATGTATATCAAATTGTTTGCAAGAGATCTCTCTTAGAGGAAAGTCACGCCCTTTGTGCTTCACATATTTTGGTCGGTGTATATTATATAAAAAAAAGTTAAACTATGATCTGTAATACGTGGAAGCCTTAAAGTACCCATCCTCAATAGGCCGTTAGAATCTACGGGAAGATAATCTCTAAACGAAACCTTAGAATATGAAAGGAAATCACATGGAAAGCACTGCAAACAACCCTTCCCACAAAAACCACTGCACCATACAAAGACAGCTCAATTGTTTTACTAAAAACAATGCCATACATTTCGTAGAACAGGACTCATTCACGGGAACTGAAAAAGATTCCATTGTCAATGTAACGCGACCTTATAAGATCTTCTGTCTCGCTCGCTCCCATTCACCGGCCTCGCGCCCGCATGAATGAACCGCTTCTTATGAATGGACGGACAGTCGCTATAGTACTATACATACCTTGTAGGTCGTAGCTATAGGTGTGTTGTTTGTTGTATGACTATCAAGGAATAACTATACGCATATATGCAATATATAGTTTTGGAGGCTATGGCACGTGGTCATGTGTTTTATTTTGTACAAGTAATAACTCGCTCGCAGGCTTTCGTTGCCATTAACATACAAGCACATTTGAATCAGGAGTTTCCAAGATTCTGATTTTTCGGAACGGTACAGTTAGGTGGTTCGTGAGATCAAATGTCATGTAATGTGAAATGTTAGGGCCATGGTCCCTTCCCACATCTGGAACCTTGAGGACCTGATTATGACCAGAAAAAGTAAGGGATCTACACAATAAAATGAGGGTTTCTTACATTTTTAATTTTGAGTTATACAGTATTCATCATCATTATCAGCCTAGGAACAGCCCACTGTTGTGGCTCAAACCAGCCCTTGCCCATGATCCACTAATGGACCCGGGTTGTGATTAGTGGATTTCATCGAAAAAAAATATCCCCAGAAATACAGGTTCCTCACGATGTTTTCCTTCACCGGAAAAACTTACTTTTTATAAACTTATTTGTGTACATATATACTTAATGTGACTGGTAGTGAGTGACTGTATAATCGTTAAGGGAAGGTTCCATGACACTTTAAAATTATTCAGATGACTACCACTACCACCAGTCATTGCCATCATGCTATCCACAGTCATGCGATCCCTGTGTAAAGAGGTCATTTTCTATTCAAAATCGTGTAAGAACATGTATTTAGTAGACTATTTCAGTAAATATAATGACAAGGCACGTGAAATGTACACCTACGCGCGCCATTATCATGACTGTTTAATTAATTTACACCAAAATAACTTATAAAATGGAACAAGAGACATTGACATGACTAAGTTTAGAAGTAGATAATATGGTATGGGGAGATTCCACTTAACTTGAAAAGTTAAAGTTGGAATTTTAAAATAAAATGTGCTTGTCATGTATAGTTACATTCAGCGACCCACATAACACAGGAAAACCTCTTTTTCTGTGTTCTGTGGGTGGACCACTTTAAAACATTTGAATCTATTTATCAGCAGCCTACTCTACTCCACATCTGGACATAGGCCTCTCCTAGAGCGCGCCATAGAACCCTGCCTTCGTCTCTTCGGACTGTGATCTAACTATTAACGTTATTATCTCATCAATAAAACATAGACCAAGTTCTTGGAAACCATGAACTAATTTAGATCATGTATCCTTCTAATTCGATTCAAATAAAAAGGTGCTTCAAAATCATATAATCGGTTAATGAGACATAATACGAGTATAAAACCACAAACTGACAGACACACTAAACGTGTAAATAATACCTCTTTCTCTTTTTTTGGTGTCGGGGGTTAAAAATAGGCTGTGACAGGGTTACGTATGACGTCAAAGTCTGTGGGATTTAGGTATTTATTTTAAGTCTAGCCGAATCTCTGACGCTAATACCTATCTATCCACAGCTATTAATTATTATCTGACATAACATTAAGACAGATTGACCTTTAGCAGTCGCCCTTGGGCTATTTTGTTCGGGTCTTCGGGATTATGTCATTTGATTTGATTAATGACATGGAAAAACTTGCCCTAGTTTTTTTTTTCCCTCGACCGAGCGAAGAAGGGTATTATAAGTTTGATGCGTTTGATTGTGTATTTCTCTGTATATCTGTTTGTCTATTTGTCTGTGGCATCATAACTCAATAACTGATGATCCTATATGAACGGGGATTTTTAATTTAACAGAGGATTTCGTCGACATTATTCTTAGCCGTGTCTGATAAAAATTGTACCCGTGGTTGCCAAGATCTTGGAGTATCTTCGACGTTCGTTGGGATCTCTGGAAAGTTAATTAGATAGATGATTCGAATTTGAGCTCAATGATGACCATGGTGCCCTTCCCACACGAGGAACCTTGAAGACCTGAAGATTACTAGGAAAAAGAATGGGGTTCTCCATAATGTTAAGTCGGGGGTTTATTAAATTTTTAATTTAGAGTTGTTTCTTTCTTTCTTTTATATTGTGCACAAATTACATTATAAACTGATCATTCCAAACATAAAGGCGTACATAACCCTTGAAGAATGTTCTTCCTGTAGACCTTATTTCAATTATGTTGGACACTAGATCTTGTAATATCTCATTTCTCTCCTTCGTACTTCGCAACTCAATAATCAATAATTATTCTTCCGTAAACAAAAACCCCTTCATAAAATTCTAAGCACCCCAAGATAGACAAAGTCACGTCCGAGAGGAAGTTGCGTTCTAGAGTGCCATAAAAGAAGCTCAAAAAGATAAGAAAGGAGTCTCTTCAACACAAGTGGGTGCATTGTATCCGGTAGATTCGTAGACAATGCAGTTTTGGAACGCACTTCAGACTGGAGTGGTCAGCGGTTTTTTTTTTGCTAAAGGTGTAAAAAGTACAGGTATGTCGACGATAGAGACGGATCGACCATGATGTAGCCGAAACCGAGCCCAAAACTTTGTTTTGTGTATAACAGATAGTCTGATTTACATACATAACTTTACGCTATGTCCCTTGCGGGATAGGCAGAGAAAATGGAGCGCCACGAATCTGCTTCCCACAACTCTCTTGATTCCTCTAAATTCATTCGTCGATTCTCGCATGCTCGCTATTGGGGTCGATTTACAATGGTTTTAGAAAATGATACTCTTGACGTCATTCTTCCACACATATAGACATAATAGGTATAGAGACAGAAGAGGAGTTTTGGGAGTTGAAACCAAAATATTAAATTTGGCGTTTTCTGATCCTGATTTTTGTTTTTCGATTCAAAACCTTACTGATCGAAATTGAGTAAGCACCTTCTTACGACAAATGAAAGTAACCGAAACCGTATTTATACAGACTTCGGGCAGGTCTATTTGGCACGTGTACTCAAAAGCCTTTTTCATTTCCTCTTAATAAGTAAGAATTGTCTCTTTACTTGGAAGTGCGAGATCCGGTTAGGGCTTTTTGTCGAGATTACATCCGTAGTTAACGTGCTTATGGTATAACAATGGTTTTTGTTATTACGAGTGCTATAGTTTTCTAAACGTGATATTTTGACACAATTCAGAGATTACTCAATAGCTGAATAAAATACTAATTTACTTAATTTTTTCTCACATCGTCTCTTTCTGTCCTATATATAAACCTTCTAATTTGAACATTTTACAAATTAACTTTATGAAAAATAAATTTGGTAGTATCGTGACAGGTAAATATTAAATCACTGAGCCTTCTAAATCATTTTGTTATCAGTTCAAAAGCACTGACATTTAAGGTTTGATTAAAACAATTCATCACCGGTTTACAATTAGCAATTAAGTCATGACTAAATACTACTAGATATCATGTTTTTTGCCCAAGGTTCCTGACAAACAAACATTTAATTACCTTCACAACTTTGGCAACTGTTTCGCTGTAGATTTGAACTTATGTGTTCCTTATCTGTGACTTTCTGGCTTCTTCTGCATCTGCGTCTCTGCTTTCATTACAAGAGATTCGCTTCAATTTTGAAGCGATTACAGGAGGGTGATGAATGCAGTTATTTTTATCAAACCTGTGTGTTATTTATATTCATGCGTTGGACTCAGATATTGGAAATCCTAGCTTAGGCCTATGTTATGTTTTGTGTCTTATTAATTTGTTATTTATTTAAAAAAACCTATTTTATCCCGACCTTATTGGAAAATTCTATTTAGGTCCACTTTTAGTTAAACTACGGTGAATAATATCGTTTTTTGCTATCACATTTATGGTGAGGAACTCTAATGAAACAAAAGTTTCGTGTGTTAAACTTTGAACTGTCATCGCAATCTTGATAAAAAGTATCCAAGTAGTTCACGAAATTGATGCCACCGGTGTTTTATTTAACCACCGGTGTTTTATTTAATCACTATGCGGGAACTTGGCTCGTTTGTGCCAACAACTTTATTAGGATTTACCCCAGATAGGTTGTTTGTTACAACTTTACTAATTACTTGTTTAAAAGTAGGTTGAACACGCGATGGTTCCTGTTGTATGAAATACATAGGTTCCTACTATGAAAAAATTTGAATCAGTACCTTGTAAATATTTCAAGGAGGATATAGGTTAGGATAGGATTGTGAAAATCTGGCTGTATTTAAATATAGGCTGCTAATCTGCTATATTATTAGATACAAATATTTTAAGGTAGACACGTGCCGGTTATAAGTACCTACCAGCCACCACTTCACAGCAAAAATAAACTTCTAACTTATTCTTCTTTTTCTTACTTAAATTCATTCACACAAAATCGACATTGCTTTACATTGAGACTGTGATAACGAAGATTATTTTCATTAAAAAATGTCAATGTACAGCGAAGTGAGAAAACAATTTTTTTTTGTTACGAAAATAATAATGGTAAGAAAAAATATCGGTTTTTAGGTAAGATGTACTTGTTTTTGTAACCCATAGATTCTAGTGCTACCCATGAAATATTTGCATCTAATTAAAAATAATTTCGTTTTGCATCTAATTAAAAATACCTAATTATATCAAAATATATCTATATATGTTTACGATATTACTACTGATCTTAAGTCCGACCTTCTTCGTGCTATCTGACTACACAAAATAAATAGATGCTTACATCCTTATTTCTAAAAACAAAACGTACCTACGCAGCAGGCATTGGAATTTGAAACTAAAACCGATGTTTCATTTTTGTTGAACTTTGCTCAACAGTAAAAGCGAAGCACGTGTAAATATTAACAATTTTAATGCGTATAATAATCCTTCATAATAGACCACCAATTGAGCCGCCTTCGAAATTGTAGCCACGTGTAAGATGTGGTATTGGTATAGTATATAGGTATGTATAGGTAAAGGTCGAGATACTTTTGATCGCAATTTTGTACTATTCATGGCGAGATCCACGTTCTGAAGGCTTTGTGGGTTGACTGAAGCTGCTTGGTAAGCTAGCGACTTGGCTTATTTTATTCCTTAGTATCGGTCAAATCCTCAGAATAGCCCTAATGCTTATACGAGGTCGCCGCCAATTACGTGAAAACACTGACGCTATTTGAAAGGCATACAATATTTTTCCAAGTTTATTTTCACGAGCTAAGTAAGTACTTACTTAATACTTACCAATTGTGAAAAAAAAAATGTTCTTAAATTTCAAGTTTGTGTAAACGTCGTTTTTTTATCTTCACATGCAAGTATGTAAGTACTTTTCCTGAATAAATATATGGGTTTTGTTTAGTTGTATGAGTTTGTATATTGTCTTTGGGACTCATGAATCATGATAATAGGGAAGAGACTAGAGACTCGACTCGCGCTTGACATTTTTAGTAGTATATTCCGATTTAAGTAAACGATGCCAGATATTTTCTGGATCCACCCCTGCACTGCAGCGACTTAGAAACGGAGTCGGACCAAATCTTTAAAAATCTAGAAAAATATCGGTCTATGCGGTCCATCCGACTCCGTTTCAAAATCGCTATAGTGTGCTAAATTCTGTTTGTGCTAGAATGTCGAATTGTCGAGTCTTTTTTACCCAAGTCCGCACTGTGAGTACCGGCGTGTCCACGTGCAGCTAGGGCTGCGCCCACGTGCGACCTCCGCCCCTCGGGGTCCACCGAAATAGCCCCAATCACAATTATCAGCTAATGACGTTATTTGGAGGCCCTCAGACTGCACGAGCCTCCATTTACGTCAAAGCACTCGAGACTGTTTGGTTTGAAATGTTTTCCAAAGACAGAACCTTTCAATTAGCAAAACATGTTGGATCCCAAGTAATTCCAACTAAGGCTAATAAGATATCCCCATGGTCGTGGGTTATTTAACTATATTTTATTTTAAGTGTCATCTAAAGTCCTCAATTTCACATTCGGTTCACATTTTACGAATTGAGAATTTGAGGAAATTCTCAAAATGTAAGCACTTTGTTTTAAGTTTGGTGTCTTGTGTACATTACGTGTTATGTCTGGAGTTCTTTACCTACTAGAAATCCCTAACAATAAATTCCGCTGATAGGACTTGACTTGAATACCAACTCCTTCACCGTATACATAGCCATGTGCTATTATGTAACCAATTTCGCCACGGACACAGCTTTCTTCCTACCTATAGGCATCTATCTAAACATATGTCTACGTGCACACATTCATAGTAACAATAGAAATTAGCTACTAGATTAGCATTACGTAACGTTATTATTAGAGTAGCAATTACGTATTGAGTGTGGTCTACCGATATAACCTTCAATTATCAGCTTATGACGTTATCTTGGAGTCCCTCAGACTGCACGAGCCACCGATTATCTACGTCAAAACATCAAAACACGCTATTGAAAAGCATGTTTTTCTAGGAATACTTACCGACTTTAATCCATTGCAAGAATTTCCATATAATGTTTAGGTCTGGTTGGAAACAACCTTGTCTGTCGTCTTGCCTGAAAAGAAAATTAAGCTTACTTTTCAGTTTTTTAGGTCACGGGTGTAGAATTATTTTTCCCGTGTCCAGATCTGACTAAAATACGAACTTGTCCTGTATTTGGCCCTAAGAATTCGCTCTGCAAAATTTGAGATTTTCTGTTGATTTTTTGTCGCAACCACAACACAGCAATGCATTGTGTTTCGGTTGAAGGGTAAGAGGATGTTAGTGCGCATCGAAAATCCTCTAATAATATTACAGTGAATGTCCGTGGGCTACGATGACCACTTACCAATTCAAATTACCATATCAGGTGATCCGTTTGCTCGTCTGCTCTAAAAAAAGTCAAACATATGTACGATAGCTTTTAAATCACTTTCTGATCTGATTTTTTGAGGACAGTGCTGTAATGTAAGTTTATTATCTACACATACTCGTACATAATGTATGTACTTACATCCGTTTATGTAACAACAGCATTCCCGCCCATACCTGACTTAACTGGTTCGAATGCCATAACCGCACGTTACATAATTTTTAACACCTACCCACGTGTAGGGTAGTGGGTTCGATTCACGACCCACTCGACAAAACCCACCGTTTCCTTTCAACACTTATATGGATAAGTAATTAAATCTACAGCTGCTTTCAATTAACTTTAATCCTATCCTATAATTGTGCTTATAAAGGTAACTTGTAGGTCAAGTAGTCAGTGTAGTCAAAAGCTTCGCAGGCAGCGAGCAGCTTGAATTGAAAAGCTCTATTTGACTATTTGCAAGTTATGAACACGCCCGAGTCCCATTGCACTTAGATTTAGTATTCACATCACAACCTGAAAGTTACAGCAACAAGTTATCGTCTAATGGAATAAGCATCATACATTTCATAAGAGATGCTGTTCAAATTTTGCCGTTTTGGAAACTCGCTTTAACTTGGTCTCTAGAATGTCATGGTGTATCTATCCCGATGTGGCGGTGGCGCTTCTTACCTCCATATCCAATATGTCACAAAACTGCATCCAATCGCCCACCGCCGCCGCTCTGATTACTATATTTAGCACCAGCGTATAAGGCTGTCGATTAAGTCATATTAGGTGCCTGAGCCTTATGTGGCGAGGGTATACCTATCTGGTCTTATGAGTCATCATAGTTTACTAACAACTGTTACTTAACTGACAATGTAAAATTAAATAACAATGCCTACAGAGATTATCAACGCTAGATTTAAGTTAGTAACTTTAGTGATTTAGTCAATTTGTTTTAAGATAATTTCGTTTGGGTCATAGTGGGCAGATGCCCTGAAAACTGCAGAAGTTCATAGAGAAAAGGATGTCATCTATTAGATGTCATCTATTCATTTCTATTGAAATGAATTTTTTTTATTCAATGCATTTTGCCGGTAATTACTGGCTCTCCTACCTTTCAAACCATAACACAGCAAAGTATACGGCACAAATAGATAAAAGAGTGGTATAATTGAAAATAAGGTGTACCATATTTGATATAATAATTACCTTCAATTCGATAGTTATGTTTGCATGAAGCGCGACGGACCCAGTTATGAACGTATTTATTTGGAGAATTTCTACGCGTAGATTTTGGCACGGTTTTCACTACGATAAAGGTATAGGTTTAGGAAACCACGATGGCAAAGCAGATAAAAGCCAGTTACCACTAATTAACTAGCGAAGGACGAAACCATTTCCTCGTAGTCTAGTCTCGAGGCTGATTGCATCCGCCTCCAGCCGCGCTAAGACCTTATTTCCTGCGCCCGCGCACACCTGTCACTGCGCTCCATTATTCGTTTTAGCTGAGTTTTTATCATTGTATTAGGAGACGAGCAAACGGGCCACCTGATGGTAAGTAGTCACCATCACCCATAGACATCTCACCATACTATGAAGATAACTTATTTTACTATATAAACATAACTTCATACGAGTAGTAAAGTGTGAATCTATGGGCAATAATAACAAGGATAGGTTCGGACTACACGACGACGGTTCCAGCGACGGTTCGGTTCAGGTACCGGTACCGGCCGTGTAGTAGACTGCATTCAAACTCATACGTTGCGCGGTTCAGGAACCGAGCAGGCCGGTTCCAAGTGGAACCGTTGTACGTGTAGTCGACAGCGCATTTTTGTTTGAGTTTATATAAAGCATCGGTTAACTGACCGATACAGGAACCGGCGTCGTGTAGTCCGGGCTTTATCGATGCGCTGTCTGCTACTGATTTCGATGGCAAGAGGGCCAGCGTAATTTCCGGCACGTGGGCCATACAACCCTCTTGCCATGCCATTTTAGTGAAGTGAGACGAAGAGAGAGTCTATGAGACACGGTGACCACGTAGGTGGCTACTATCAGGCTAGTCTGTTTTCCTTCAACAATTGAATGAATGACATTTCCAAATTAGTGAAATCACCAACTGCAACTATCAAGCAACGGATTGGTTGTTTATCCCAGCGTCACTTTTCAGCGGAAGGGCCGAGCCACGCAAGCAAGCGGCCATTAAAGAACATCCGCCACTTCCGATCGGATTTAATTTGCTCTTATGTTATGTTATCGTGACGGGAAGTCGGCCAGGATGGGAGTAAAGATGTGACGTCGGATGTCGGCCGGCCGGCCGGCACATCGGCCGCGAGTGACGGCGATTAGCGCGGACCCATGGGTTTTTACCCGCTCCCGTTCTCTTGTAGGGGTGGCACGGATGCAGGTAGAGCTTACTTAGGAAAGCTCGATTTAGAACGCTATCGTTAAACTGCATGAAACTGAAATTTGATTTTTATTGAAAATTATTTGTATGTCAAACGACGACGGAGCATAGTGATACTAACTCATTTAAACTGTATACTTACTTATTATTACCTTAATGATTGATTGATTGAAAATTAAAAAACCTAAGGCTGAACTGTAGGACTTTTATACCGAGACGGATTTATTTCTAATGGCACGCAGCAGCGCTCAATAATCAGCAAGTCATTCAGAATTCTGAGTTGCACGTAACGTCCTTAATGTTAAGGCATATCTAAATAATGCACGACATGTCATCTCTATCTAAAGCTGTGGCGTAGATGTAAAGGGATAGCATGTAGGTATTTTTAATGAAGCCGTAAGGCCGTTTCGTGAAACTGCCACTTAACCTCCGGATTAAATCCCAAAGTGACAGCCGACTTCAATTAAATCGCACCATATGCGAGGTATCGTAGGTATCGTATTGTAGGTAGGTAAGTATTATTTTGTGTCAATAGTTTCCCAATGTGACAACCCTACTATGGAAAAAATTACACGGTAATCTCGGCTTCCGATTTGATGAGATCAGAAATCAAGATGTAGACATGCATCGCCGTCTTTTGATAATCGCTCGTACGTTACATGAAATAAAAATATAAAAAATATAGTGTAGCTAAGTAAGTAAGCTTAGGTAAGTATAATCGGATGCGGCGTACTGTCATCATATTCTTATCATATTTATAATAACCTACCTAATTAATACTTATACAATAGGAAATTGTAGGTATATTACATTATATGTACAGAATTTATTACTGTTAGTAGAAGATACTTTGTTACCTAAAATCTTGGAAATTAAATTCTAATAACGAATAAAGAAGAAGCTCAAAAAGAGCCCTTTCGTTTTTTTTTTGAAATCAGTACATCTTTCAGCAGCAGATTTCACTCGTATTGTTTGGGTTAGATATTCGATTTAGCTATGCAGGTATTGAAACAAAACTCATCATGTACCCGTATTAGTCTACTGTAGACAACCTCTCACAAGCCGTATCTGTCTGTATCCATTGCAGTATTCACCACGAGGAAAATACAACTTAGATAGAAAATACACTGATAAAAGAGTGATCAAACTATTTAGATAACAAAACTTTGTCAAAAGTTCATTTGAAACATCGATTTGAAAGGTTTACTATATAAAAATATGTGGCCTGGTCCACTAGTTCCTGGGGCTTTGGTTAAATGTTATGTTTTGTACCAATAGTTTTGTAGTCACTGTTTTCACTTTACAGCTATAGAAAAAGCGTTGGTACCTACTTAACGTAACATTTTGCTAATGTACTCGTACATATTAAGACGGTAAGCTGATGTTATTCCATAACTAGGTATACCTAGGAACTTACCTAGTTACACTGGCATACGCCCGGCGCCAGTATGAAACCGTTGCGCCCTATATCCCCTATCCGTTACTAACGGAGCTTTCGTCTGGGCTTCCGAGGACATCCGTCTGCCGACCATGATGTAACAGCCGTGATAGGCTCTGTCGAGATTGCTATAGCGGTATACTTTAACTGCCATTTTGCAAAAAGACTTGAGTGTTTCAAATTGTAAGCGCGTGGGTGGTGTCGTGGCTAGGACGTCGGACTCCCATGGCGGAGGTTCGGGTTCGAATGCAATGCAATGCCATGTACCAATGAATTTTTACGGTATTTTCATAGGACTTACGTACATTGACCGAATGCTCTGACGGTGAAGGAAAACATCGTGAGAAAACCTGCACTCTGAGATAACCAGTGTGTGAAATGGGGAAGGCAATGGCAAACCACCCCATTAAATCTGCCGAGAGAGTCGTTCTATGTGATTAATTTCCTTAGAATGTTCACGTCCCTCAGGAATTAGGAATACGACTTAGAAGAAGTCATAAATTGTGCTGCTTGATGAAAAAAAGAAAGTTGGTATTTCAGAACCATGATGAAAGCTTTTCCGAAAGTCTTTCCCAAAATTCATTTAACCTTTTAATACACATATCGCTTGCTTCATTTTGACTACATATTCTTTACTAACCCATGATTTAGTCATTATAGCTAACATCTCTTTTTGCCTTATCTACAAAATAAGACTTAATGTCGAACTATCTTCGCCTGTAACTTTAGATCTTTTTGTTTTAGTAAGTGTAAAGAATAGCTTTGGTACTCATACTCATAATAACCATCATCATTTGCTTTGGTTTTCGAACTATATCTGAATAATCTAACTAAAGTCAAGTATGATCAAACATACCTACCAAACTTTCACATCACCTCACCTGGGATAAATATTTTCGCCATGACTAACGAACTGCTATTTATAGCTCACACATCGAATTCCCATAAAAATACTTTCTCAAACTCGTTACGAGCGGGCCATTCATGAGGTGGGTGTAGTAATTATTGTGTGGACTGGACGAAACCACAGGAAATGGGCTTCTCCGGCGAGGCCGAATCGAATTGCGCGCAGCCTTCGCTTACGTCAGCCGCCCATTGCCGGCCGGCTGCTTGTAGAAGTGACTGGTGGTCACACTGGGAGTACTCATGGATGGCATCTCATACCCTGAAGCATCTTCTAAATTCTTCTAGTTCTCTTACTTTTCGACGACACGATTTCTGCGTCGATTTCGCTAAAGCTTGCCGGGGCAATGAAATGTAAAAGAATACGTGTTTTCTCGTGGCGTGACAGGGATTTTTAAAAGCCGTTGATTTTTTTATATCTGCCTAATGATAGGTCGTTATAAGTTTCCATACGACATCGAGTACAAAAATACACAGTTAGAGTCCAAATTGAAAAACTTTAAATTTAGAATACCTATAGCTACATTAACACTGCCTGCCGTTTAATAAATAAATAAATATCCTTAGCTTTTCTTAGCTGTATGTAATTTCCTGCTAGGTCTGACAGTGTGATCCATGCCTAACATTTCATCATTCTTTCCATCGTCATGACCAATATCGTTTGTTTTTATCGGTAGCCACAAATATGTGGGTAAATTCCAAACGGCCGGCTCCGACAATTATGTGTGCGTTTTCCGTTACGAAAATGATATCTTTTTTCGTTAATACTCTTAGCATCTCCAAGTTCAAATAGGCACACACTTAGAAAAAGCTCCCTTATTTATTGGACAAATAGGAGCGCGGTCGCAGACGTGACCGCTGGAACCGGATGCACGACGGCGGCCGGAAGCCCCCACTTTCATCTCAAAATGGCCGCGACGAATCTGTAAAAAGCCAGGAATTTTTCTACGCGACTGACCACTGAATATTTTGTCAAGATCCCGGTGACATGGCAGCACGAAGCGAAGTTTTTTGGGTGGTCGACGTTTTTTGCGTGTCTCCTGTGTTGACGGCATTGCGTGCGGACTGTTATTTGATAGTCAGTCACCTCGCATTTTGCATATAATCTTGGTGGGAAAGATTAGGATTATCTACAGTTCAGGCATAAAGGCTACTTTTTAATGTAAAAAGGGCTACTTATCTCTATAATTTCAAGGAAATTAGGCGCAGATAAGTCGTATTTGAATACGAAATAACCCCTAAACGTAATGTCATTCTTTCTTTGTTGTTATTTAGCTTGTTTAATCCCGAATCTATACTCGAATTAAGTTTTTAAGGTGTAGTGAGGGCGATTTATAAAAAGTAGAAACCACCACCTAATTCTACTGATGGGAGCTGGTGGTTCACAACGGTCCAGGCCCGTTGTAGTTATGATCTTACTTTGCTCCTTTTAGTGACGTCGTGTAGCCATCATTTCCAGATTAGATTATTGAGAGCTAAGATAAGGGTATCTAGTGAGCAAGGATCTAGGCATAGTCATTAATCTAGACCTTTCCTTACCTATTTATTTCCTCTTTCCAGGCAAGCTGTACGCAGTGCTAGGCCGACGCAACGGACGAATCGTGGCTAGTGACTTGCAGGGAGGTTCAGCCTCTTTCCGCGTTCAAGCACTGCTGCCAGTGGCCGAGAGCTTCAAGTTTGCGAGGGAGCTCCGGACGTACACTTCTGGCCTCGCCACGCCACAGCTTGTGTTCAGCCATTGGGAAGTAAGTGACATAAAACAAGCTGTTTAAACTTATGATTATATTATACTGGGGCGAGACGTGTCGTTGGTGTGGAAGGACGATTGTCATTGAGCCTCGTTCGTTACTCGTTCGAGCGCTGCTGCCGAAAGCTCTCAAGTTCATAACTTCACGCAGTGTCTCTGAGGGGTAGGCAGAGATGAATATCTGTCCTGGCGCGCCTCTTGCTCCCTCTACAGTCATTCGTCTTTTAACACATGCTCATTGGGGTTGTCCACTCAGACGACGAACTTTTGTTGAAGGAAAATCCTAAGAGTTTTAGACAGATTCTATTTTCTAAAAATCCGTTTATTAACCGTACCACCTTGTTGGCCCGTATTCGAAAATTATCGCAGTTTATCCCTCGGACTTCACGAGCCGGGGTTCCTGACATGCTTCGATTCACTGCAACCAATCACAATGCGGTCAGCCCTCCCCCCACATGAAATCAGCGAGCGCTTTGTGATGCAGCGAACTGAACAGGAATATCACCAGACTAGCGAGTTTTACGTCCTGTCCATCCACGAATACCAAAAACTTTATACTTTATACCCTTCTTTCACCAGGTAATAGACATAGACCCTCACTGGCAGCCGCGCACTGAAGAGGAACTCCTCCACTGGGGCGAGAAGTGGGACGGCGTGAACCGCGCCAAAGGCTACATGGACTCTGTGCGTGCGCGCAAGGGACTCGCCACAGACAAGCAGTTGGTGCAGCATGCTGAGAAACAGCGCACGCTGTCCAAGAACAAGTAGTTATACACTGTGGCCTGGCAAGATTACGACAATGTGTCTAAAGAAGAAGTAACCATAGGTCGGGTTGGAGGTTAAATGTGCTTTTAAAACCCCAGGCGTTACCAACTCAAATTGAAACAGTCAAAAACCCTTTCAACGCAATTTCTGAGATTTACCTACTCAACAACGATTAATCCATTTTGATTAGTAATTATTTTCGTTTATCTTTTTTTAGTTTTTTAGGTCCTCCCTTACTACTACTACCTTCATATTTTGAATACAAATTCACTGCACAAAAATCGGAAAGTAAAACCTGTACCTACCTACAAATGACTATATTATTTTGCCACGTTACCTACGTAGCATAATATTACGACTAAGCTGATTTCAATATAGTGTTCATTTCCTGTATACAATTGTGAACCTAGGTATTAATTATTACGTAAAAATTGCTTTGATAAACATTGTTATATACGGTTGTATTATACCTACTTACATAGTGATCAGATCACTTTTCGTAGTCAAATTACTTTTAGTTTGTAATAGAACGATTTGTTTTTATTTTTATTATAGTTATTATTATTATCTTGGTGTCTCATTTCTTTTGAACCCTTACTTTTATACAAAACTTGAAAAAACACAATGATTATGACAGAGTTTTGAACTGAAGTTCAATCATGGGCTTTGAATACCACAAAAACGAACCTGTAATCTTTCGTACCTACTAGTTACGTGAGTATATAACTACTCTGTGGTAGTGGAACTAGGTACAGTTGCACAACTTTTGAAGATGGTATGTCTGTTCAGTCAGCCAGGGGAGGTACCAACCCTTTTACAAATTTTTGCCGCAAAGATGCAATGATTTTGTTCTGATTTGAAGAATAAGAGATCCAGAGTAATAGGGTATATGACTAAAAAATATTATATCAATAAACTTACATGGACATCCTGAAGGATCTAAAATTCGTTTTTCGATATCTCAACTGACATCAAAGATATTAATGGTTAAAGTTAGAACTGGAGAGATGCTCTGTCCCCTTTTAGGAAAACAGTCCTTTATACAGGCTGTAACGAAAGGGTGTATAGTCATATTGTAGGGTTCAAAACTAACTGATATAGATTTTCTATGGAAATGTAAAGTCAAAATTTAATAGTTTTTATTTCCATACAATTTAACAAAATATTTATTCTACATCAAAACAATCCTGGGCTAATTCCTGGGAGCCTAGTACGCTGGCTGGACCCAGTTCCGCACGCCGCCACGCTCTGCGCCGCCGCCTTGATGAAAGCAAGACAAAGGATTGATATGATCGGCGATCGCTTTACACATACTAAAACTATTTGTTTTACTTGTTTAAGTATTCGCAGTACTGTTAAGGAGCGCAGAGTATTCATAATTACTGAAATATTTGAATTACGCGTTTTGTCGCCAAGATTGCGCATTTAAGTTGGTACCTAGGTATAATATGTAAAAAAATATATTTATTGCACATCTGCCACGGTATAATAATGAAAACACTGATAATAACAGTTTTCATTTAGTTCAATGTTATTTTTTAATTTTTCAAAATGTAAGTATTATTATGAAAAATGAATCAAATGAAAACCGTCATTTTTGCATACAAGCTGTTATCATCGACCTAATCTTCAATTATCATCATTAATTACATAGGGTCGAACGCGGGTCTTGATCTTGGGATCGCCATTTTTAAATTTGCAAAAAAAAGCAACAACGGAACCCTCTTAAGATCTGTACTAGGGGCAGTTTTAGGTAACCGAATGTGGCAGTTTCTTGCGCAGAGTTCGATGACACGACCAGCTGTTGGCACTAGTGTTGTGCAGCGTCAAGTTTTGACGACGGCTTTTGATATAAGTAGTATTATTTATTCTACATTCAGATTTTGAAGAAACTACGAATACAGATTTGTTCAAAATCATTAACTGCATCAGATCCTCAAATATGACTACACCTTTTTGTTACGGCCTGTATAGCCAGGAGCTGCTTGTATGGCGCTACAGAACAGTGACGTCATATTTTTTTATTGACTAAAATTAAATAGCTACTATTTTGTTTTTCAACGAATTTTAATTCTGATTTCACATTTGACCATCAATTTGTCTATTTCTTAGTGTTTAAGGAATGCATTTTATATTTGATACTTTGTATATCGGTACATGAGGTACTATATCGAAGTCCTCAAGATAAGCTGCGCATCAAAACGCCAGATCCCATTAGTAAGTGAGATAACATTATATTGAGGTGTGGTGTCTTTAGATAAACGATTACCAAGTGGGATTAGAGAATTATCACCAGGTGACTAAATTTACGTTTTATGACATCTATCTAAGGGATCATCCCAAAATGAACAAGGTATAAAAGATTATTCGCCTATTATAAGCTTTAAATCCACCTACTCCATGGAGCTCGGAGCCTAGTTGCGAGCACGTTCCGAAAATGATCGTGCAGGTTAAGCAACGTTGGGCGCGGTCGGTACCTGGATGGGTGACCACTAGTGGCATATTTCATCTGAGCTTCTCCGTGCCTCGGATATCACGTTAAGCAGTCGGTCCCGGCTGTTGTCGTTCGACAGCAGTCGTTAAGCCATGTCAGAGACCCTACGGGCAGCCTGAACAACTCTGACAAATAGGTTAGTCACTAACCATACGATAAGCAAGCAACCAGGTGACTTGGTGACCCAGGTACAATTATAACACTAAATTAACAATTTAAGATCCCCTTACTTTTTCCTTATCAGGTCCAGGTTTCAAGATCTAGGAAGAACACCATGGTCCTAAACATTTGAACTCGAACTACCTGTTACCGTTCGAGAAATCCATCTCTGACATTAAATATGCTCCAAGATTTTGGAATCCCGTAATCCAATTTTTAACAGACATGTCTTAGAATACTCGACTAAATTTTCTTCTAATACGAATTAATTAATTATAATAATTCACTTAAGTACTTAAATTCATAAAATTAATTTACATGTACTACTTACTACTGAATTAATATTATGTACAGTTATAATTATAATAAAGTAATTATGTATTCACTTATATTATACAACGTTTTCCATAAACCTTGCACACCTACTACCTCTTTCTCGATATCATTTCCTCTGCCCGAAGGTTGCCTGGAAGAGATCGCTCTTAGCGATAAGGCCGATGATAATTGTACTTCACTATTTCCTTTTCTATCTCATGTTTGTTGTTTTTTAATTTGTGTAATAAAGTGTATTTTACTTTTACTTTTACTTCGTCCAAACCTGATCATTGGTTGTAGAGTGATGCCACAGACACACATGTCAAACGTATAACACCTTTTGGTCAGGGGTTAAATAGGCAGATTTTCTTGTGGGTTTTAGGAATAAAACAAAGAATTCAATTTAACTCCCTCTATCTATTATTTACATGAAACAACGAACAAATCATACCTCAAAACAAATATATACAAAAACGTACAATATAACAAAACATACTCGTACCTAATACAATTCCTACGCAGTAGAAACAACATAATTATCAAAATAATAATCATCCAACATAATTATTACAAATCACTTTGCACTCTAGAACTGAGCAAGATATATAGCTCTATATGTATATCAATCGATCCCAAAACCTTTATGTAAAAATAAAATCTAGCTAAAGTAGTATTTTTTATTAGACGGACTAAACTGCGTTTCTTGTGTTGCCAGTTTTTGATGAAATACAAATAGCGTTGTGACAAAAGATCGAGTTCAATCACTGACCAATAGTTCACCTTTAATTCTCTTCTGTATTTTTTTTTTGTAAATTAAAAGTTAAATCGCTGAGCCTCACTTTGTATGGGAGCGAAATCCATCTTCTTTCAATATATAATTTAACAAAATAATAAAAAAAAATATATTTACAATATACATTTATCATTTTGGTTCACTGTTTGGGTGAACAATAACATCTGTATGTAACTCACGATTATTCATTAATAAATGAATAATGAACTAAGGGAACAGATTCACAAGTGAACTGAACGCATCACTATTACATTAAACATGGCAACATTATTTTTCAAAGTGACATTAGCACCTGTCAGTTTATCTGTCTAATAAAAAAATCTACTTTAGGTACAAATGCACCCAACTATTTTTTTAGAAAATTAATAACAGCAACTCTAGTGCGAAAAAACAATTGGATGCACTATACAGCCTGTTAATAAAAACATTATATTCGTGAATGTAAACAACTTTGACCAAAGAGTTTTAAAATAACATTAATATATGTAGTTACAAAACTTTTCCGACTGGAGTTTCTCCCGCGGTTTTGTGGCGTCCACGTCAGCTTTGTTTCGTTTTGTCTTGCAAATTGTTTTACAGTAGTGCTTTTCTAGTAAGAATGGTGTTTCTTGCTCGAAAAACTTCGACAAGATGTGAATAATGTGTGGGACAGTGAAGTAAAGTCAAATAAGACGCTGCAGCCCGATCCGTACTTGGCTGGATTTTGAAGAGCCACACTGCGTCCGGAACGCCTTCTTATTTGGTTCGGATGGCGCAGAAGCGTGGAAAATTCTCCCAGATAGCATTGAAATGTGTCACACCAGCATTTTAATGAAGACTTGAAAGAGTTGTTTACATCAGACATGGCTGTATGGGCTCAGTTCCCTTTGCCTTAAAAAAAACAACTTTTCCGACTTTTTATACAAATCGGTCACCAGTTTTTTAAGCTCTTGGTATCGTCAGAAATTTTTTAAAAACTTTTTGGTCAAAGTTGTTCCACAGGTTGTTCTCACATTCATGATTGGATTTCTAGAATCTAGTTTTCAATAATGTAATCCTGTTTTTTTGTCATTGGTACAGACAGACTATTGCACAAATCAAAAATATAACTCAAGTTTTCCATAAAATTCTTCCTACTTAAAAAGATACCACAATACGTTATGAATATTGAAATAAAGATTAAGAACCACATGATCCTACCTACAAACTAACTATTGTACAAACCTCACTATAATAAATTCTACCTATTTTATGATACTTCAAATAGTCTAACGTTTTGTCTTTGGCAATATTATTAAATAAATAACACCCGGTTCATGAAATGACTCATGATAGGAAACTGTTAGAACAGCCTTAGGAATTACGGAATATGGAATTACAGAGGCCTAATTTATCGTTAAAACGTTTAAAATGAATTGGCACTGATGGTAACCTAGAAACGAAATTAGGCCTTTTTAATTTAGGTAATGTGCGTAGTTCATTGCGTAGAGTTGTTATACACTATTTCGCGATCTATAAATAGTCATGTATATGCAAGAAACTACTCACAAATAAGTTAGGTACATAAACGTCATTTTTACATAACCAGATTTATATCCTGTATATTACAGAATACAAATCTTTGCAAACGATATAACATTATTGAATGGTACATAGATCTATGTACTGAGTTACATAGGTATTGCTTAACTTCCATATGAGCATAACATGGTACGAGAATAGTACATTGTGTAACAAGTGCGCCAAGGGCAATATTGTCGCCCGACCCGAGCTTAGGCGAGGGTTTTGAGCCTATACGTGGTCTGGGCGCACGTGATACACACGATAGTTTATATAACACCTGTGAGAGAAAATAAAAAATAATTCAGAAAATATTAAAACAAAGAAAACACTTTTTGTAAGTGGCAATTTCCGCACAGTTATCAGTTAACAAAAATGACAATTATCGAGGAGGTGTTACATAAACGTTCTTGCCACTAGTAATTACATATTGAAGTGGAAAAGTTATATAACAATGAAGGTACAGTGCGTGAGCTTTTAGTTAAACATTCGGACCTTGAAAACTTCGGTGTGCTTCGGTTATTGTCAACGATACGCGAATGTACTACGACTGTAGTAAAACAGAGACAGAGGCAGATTTTTCCCGATACCCGAATGTTATTCTAAGAGCTCACGCACTGTAGATAAGTAACAAACGTTTCTTTTCCTCTTCATTTTAAATGGTACAGGCGCAAATAGAAGATAAGATATACGGTTATGTAGTACATATATCTATGAGTAGATAATCGTACATAAACATCAATATAACTCTTAAAACTCTTAATGAATACTGCTTATAACAAGTTTTGTAATCAATTACTAATAAGAACATAAGAACCCTTTCACATTGGCAGCTAGATCTTCTCTTCGCGACTTTGAAGCCTATATAAAAAAAACAGTCGCGGTTTTTCATATGAATCGCGACTAAGTTGCAAAGTGACAGGAAGCTAATGTGACAGGGCTCTTAAAACCTAAAGTATAGGCACCATTAGTATAGGAAAACAAAATATGTTGGAAACAGAACAGAAAGTAAAATAAAAATCATAAAAATTCACAACAAATTCCATCTAAAACATGATTTTCATATAAGTAATAAGTACATACTATAAATAAACCTCATTGAATCGAAAACAAATCCCTTGAGCTTTATCGAAGACTAGAATATTAAATTAATATTAATTTACACAAAATTAATTGTATAGGACTGATTTTTACTATAAAATCGAAAATTACTTATTTTTATTCCATTTTAAGAATAGTTTGTACCAAATAGTAGTACAAACTTGACTATTACATTTTTCTAAAAGAATCGGGTTAGCCGAATTTTTTTAGAGCGATAAACGTTGTCATTACGTATTGGCAAGAAATGTTACAAAACTATTTGGCAAACCATTAACTGAACAAGCTTATTATAGTACTGAATCTAGCATTAGTTCTTTCCAAATATTACTTTTCACAGATATTGGTCTACTGAGGAATGTTACCTTAACCCTATTTCTAGCACCACTGCCTTTCTGGGGTGCAATTCTAGGACGATAGTGTACCCAATAATTCTGCATACGGTAATAACAGGAACTAATTTCATAGGTGGTCATTTAGCACAATGACATGCCTTTGGTCGTGGCTGCATACGCAAAATTATTGGAAATACACTAGAGTGTATAAAAGAAATAAAGAATAAAGAAAGAAAAAGAAAGAAAGCTTGATTAGAATCAAGCTTTCTATGCGACATTATTTTCAGGAGATAGGCGCGGTCGCGAGGTCACAGGTGGTCAAGACCCCCATCCACCCCAAAATATTCGACCCATAGAAAAGAACCTAAAACTCATTGTAACCCCCTATATGTAAAATCGATATTATCCTATATAAGTAAACCCCCCAATTTTAAGCTAGGACCGCGCCTGTCAGTATACAAAATTTTATTTATTAAGATCTAAAATAATTATACTACAAACGACTCCCAAAATATAGGTATGGTCTCAGTACCGAAATTAAAAATTTTTGGAACTTCCAAAAATAAATCGACAATCCTTTTCTTTACCTAGTTATAATTCGGTCAATTGAAAGACGTTCTCGTCTCTATAATTAACCAATTAATAATCAAAGAGTATCCTCTTTGACTCTACCCTCAAATGGTCAAATACAGGTACTTTGTTACATTCTGCATTATCTATCTCCCTATTATATTTACCAAAATTCACCCTGGAATCGCACCCCAACACTATCACAATCATAATCGTTATACCCACTGAACTAAATGCTTCGCTGTAGTTACCTCTAACTAGACACAATGGTACCAAACTGCGATTATCATCTATCGTTAGAAAACCACTAAAAATAGGCAACTTTGGTTTAATTGATGCTTACATTATCTGAAAAAAAATAGGCAGACCACACCGTTCCATATAATCTTAAAATATTTTTTTTTCGAATTATTCAACTTTAAGTATTAATTTTGTTTTTCAATGAAGTTGGTTTTCCTTCTTGGTTGAAAGATAAATTTTTCTCATTACTCAAGGTCGTAGCCTAGTTGCGACCACGGTCCGAAAGTGATCGTGCAGGTTAAGCGACGTTGGCGCAGTCGGTACCTGGATGGGTGACCGCTAGTGGCATATTTCATCTGAGCTCCTCCGTGTCTCGGAAAGCACGTTATGCAGTCGGACCTGATTGTTGTCGTTCGACAGCAGTCGTTAAGCCATGTCAGATGTCTACGGGCGGCCTGAACAACTCTGACAAATAGGTTGGCCACTAACCATACGTAACACAAATTCTACTTCTTATTGGGTATAACGGGTGTTGTTACAAACTCAGTTCTTAATTATTGTGGAGGTTGCCCCGACGTTTCAATATCCAATAATAATTTAAAAGGTCTCACTTAAGTTTTGGTACTAAAACAGATTCTACTATCAATTTCCGTGGTCTCAATTACCGAAGCACCAGCATCAACTAAGCCAAAGTTAACCCCATTTATATCGGCTCAATCTCTTAATCTTTACTTATCCTAGCGTTGTGTTTGACACATACATAATATGACGTAGTACAGTGCCTTACAGACACCTCACATTTCCTCTACCCTTCTTATGTACACAATAACGATCACATTTACTTAGTCAACTGTACAAAGAAGATGAAACTTCGAAATTACATTTTATAGAGAATAGATTGGAATTAACGTAGTTTAACAAATTGCTTGAAACACTCAGTTGCAATAAGTAGTTACTTTATAACTTGACAGAAGACTGGATTTTAACGTGGGCTCTCTAGAGGTCTACCTAAAAATAAATTTAAATATAGCTATCGTATTATCTCTTTTTTGTACAGATGTAACAGAAACCCCCTCCTTTGTAAGCCTAAAGGGGGGTGTTTACTATCGATATCTGAACATATTTTGTTCTACGACATTAAATTGCGCAAAAAAAAATATGCAGAACTGATCGATTTGTATGGGGATTCAAAACTAATTTTATTGCGTAAATTAATAAGTGGTAGAACAAAATATCGATACTGAACACCATCCTTTCGGCTTACAAGGGTTTTTTTTACAGGATACAGGGTTTTTTGGCCTGGAATTAGGTCCTTCAGACTACATATTCTCTCTTTATCTATTGAAGCGATGCGAATGCCGGTATTGATGTCAACTGCCTGCCCCAAGATTTTATTCCAACCTTCTAATGACTAGTATCAAAAGCGCCATCTATTATAAACGCGTTGTACTTTTTGTACCGCGCCATCTATACCCATTTTGAAGGACTTATTCCTATCGCCCAATAATCTCTAAAGTATTTTACGAGTACTTGACTCTTTCAAATAGTTTCCGGATTAGAAATTTAGACCACTTTAAAATAGAGCCCTTTGTCAAACCATAGTTTAAATTGCATTAGCGCAACTAAGCCGTAAAATAGTAGTTTTATTTATGTGTTTAGATACACGGCAGTGTGTCCGCCAAGTTCGAAAAAAAGGCGACGCACTTTACTGTGTTTCTAACTTCCCTAGCCATCTGTCACTTTCATATAGGATTAAATAACAATTAACTCTGTCAAAACTAATTATATTACTGACCCGCAACACATGGACGAAAATCCTACAAATAACCCATTCTCATCTAGTTTTGACACATGATAAAACCACACCAGGTAAACGCATTACATCTGCAAAAGACTAGCTTGAAGACATGGTACCTACGTTATAATATAAATAGAACAAGTTGAAGACTATTGCTGGGCCATTTCAACTATCAACCATGGGTATTAAAAATTAAAAAATCTCGCCTCTTGTTAGTTCTTAAACGAGGGCTGACTCTAATAACACTTGAGCTTCACATTTCTTCCCTTAGTGACCCTAACGAGACTAACATGGTTACCTAATGGCGTGTACCAAAGCCTCTAAAAGGCAGATAAAAAGAAATAATAGGATTGATAGCTTTCTCTGGTCCTCTGGTCAGGCCTAAAGCGTGTATTAAAATTTAGTGAAAATCATGAAAGAAACAAACTTGTTTTCAAAACTCATCCAGCTAAACTAAAAGTCATATGTATTCCATAAAATTAAAAATAGAACTATATCAGTCAACACTTTTCCTTTCAAACCTTGGTACCGTCATGCCATGACATTATCTCGTTGCCACCTGCACAGATTTAATCAATCGACTAATAAATAACTCAATATTACCTTTATCATGTGGCATTATCATATCACAAAACCTCAATCTGATATCACTAAAATGCACTAGAGAACCACGTAATAAGCACGAAACTAACTGGTATTAACATTAAACCGTCCAAGAGGTATTCAACCGTCTGTCTGGCCGTTTAACTTACGCAGCACGCCGCTAACTGAAGGCAGTCTCGTTGGGGACGTCAATGTTGACGGACCCATGACTTTGGGCCATATCCGTCAATATGACCCCGGAGAGGGCCTCTAAAGATTGCCGTACCTGTAATTGGAAATGTTATTTTTCAGATAATGGCATTTTGCGAATTTGACATTCTGAGAAATTGACATTTTGCAACAGGTGGACACCTTGAGAATTGGACATTATGCGACTGGACGAGAAGAATGCGCGCTCTCCATTGACTAATAATACCACAGAGTACTGTAGTATATTGATCTCCTTGCTAACTATTCCAAAGTGTTGAGAAATTCGATTGTTCTGATACTTTTATTAATATTGTTAGATGGCCTACGGCCCTACTGGGGTAAACGTCTAAATGAACTTAAAATTAAACCAAGCGAGTTGTTTCTACTGCCACGAAGGCAGGAGTGGGAGGCCCCCCCTCCCCCTTGGTACCACCCTCATCATGCGATTGGCAAATACCAATAGGAGATAATCCTGCAATGTTTTACCACTAGAGGCGCTACTAGCACAACAGTACGTAGCCAATCAACATGTAGATACGTTCCTTTCCACCAAATCTTTTTTTTACCCTTCAGACTCGCACCACGATGTCTAAACAGATTTTTTGAGTCTGCTATTTTTGAAATGGCCATATGATGCCATGATATCATCACAATTTTACTAATAGCTTTGAAAAATTAAATTAAATTAACCCAAATAATGAGAAATTTGTGATATCTTCAAAAATGACGTTTCGTTTTGCTTTTCTGTTTACGGAGTGTGCCCGTGGCTCCATCTACGCAACGCTTTGCGTTTTATGTCCTATTGACAAATGTTGATGGTAATTAGTTTGGAGGTTAGAGCTTACCTTGGTGAGCAATAACAGGTTGGTCGTGAGGAACGCATGTAGTTCAGACGCGGCCCGCCCGTGCAGCCGCGCGCGCCACCGCACCAACTCCGTGTATAATTCTTCGCCGGACATTTTCAAAAGCTCCTCCTGAATATAATAGAATTACATTTATTACCACATATATATTTTTAAAAATTACAGTATCGCACTTAGATACTGATTATTCCTTCCTTATTTTACTGAATATCTACTTAGTAAAGTCCGTAACTTGACACTACACTGTCAATAATCCTTGCCCTACTGAAGGATTATTTGTCTTGGTTTCAATCAATATACGGGTTTCTCAATATCATGTAGAAAAAAATCGAAACATCGAGGATTCATGGGAGAGTCCAGGGATCTGGAGGCCTACATTACATTTACAACTGGCCAAATGCGTTACATTATTTTAATAACAACAAATACAAAAACTTGTAACTGTCAAATTAACAAACGTCAAAATCAAAATGACAAATAGTTTGAGGTTGTATGAGTTGTATGGACTCATACTAACTCCATACAGCTCATACAACATTCATATGGAGATACAAATCATACCACCTCAAACTATTTGTCATTTTTGACATTTGTTATTTTTGGCAACTACACGATTTGTCAAGTATACATTTTGAAATTTGGACTTATACTTTGTGACCATTATATTTTGTACATTTTAACAATCGCCCATTTGTGCATTTTGACACGTTAACCGCCTAGTCCCGGAACCCGGCTGAGTCCCTCTCGCGGCCGTACTGCCCGTTAGAACCTACAGTCTGTCAGTATATTACCTGTGGCTGTAGTCTAGTGAGGTACAGTCTATACGCGAGCAGCGCCGCCGACGAGGCGAGTATTAGTGCCGTCAGTACGAACAGCGCGTGCCAGTACGGCTGGGTCCGTCTCGGGGCCGTACTGCCCGTTAGAAGAGCTGGTTGGATCACCGCCGCCCCTGCTGTGAATAGAGTAATGGATTATTTAAATTAAGCGGTATTTTATGAAGATAATATTTTCAAGAAATTGTGTCCAAAAACATATCTGAAAAGATGGTGTACCTACCTACTATAAAGCGCGACCGAAATTGGTCAGATATGTTTATGGACACTATTTTTTGGAAATATTATTGCTATATTTCTGGCCACTTGCGTTATTTCTGGCAGATGTAACGGCCTGGAATAGGCGTCACTGACATCTCAGAAGATATATAAAATTACTACGTAGATATTATGTTTCATTTTCATTCAAGGATTCCTGTCATCTCTATCTAAAACTATGGCGTAGATAGGGATAGCATGTATTTTAATGAAAACACTTTAAGGACGTTTCTTGCAATGACGGTTATTCGTTCATTTTTCTATTAAATAATACATAAAAATATAGTATAATAAATGAACTAATTAATGTTAATGTATTAATTTAGAAATATTTTAACATTATTTAACTATATAAAAAAATACAAGAGCACTAAAAATGCAATACCTGATAATTTAAATATTACAAAAATTCAGCAAAAGTTAAAATAAACTATGTCAATTATTAAGGAATAGTCAAAAACATGAATGTCAGATTGTTATTTATTATGAAGCGTCGAGAGAGGCAATATATAATGGGAACGCTTACCAGTGGATATGATGGATTCCGTCTCCCGTTTGACGACAGGCACCTCTGTGTCGGGAGGCTCCCCCCCGGCGGAACTGCTATCGTCTTCTGGAGAATACTCGGAAGCATCCAGCTCTACCTCTGACGTCTGTCCAGGAAAAATAAACAAAAAATTAAATAAAAAATTACACCATAAGCCCAACTACGGAAGAGCATGCCTGGAGCCAGAGGAGACGATCCTTCTCTGCCTCCAGTCATGCTCTTCCGTAGTTGGGCTTATGGTGTATTTTTTTATTTAATTTTTTGTTTGCCATTTGCTATTAGAATGCAGGGAGGTCACCATACTACCGGGCGGAAAGCCTCGGCTCCCCTTATGTCACTTCCCGAAGTCCTACTCCTGTAGGACATTAATGTCCTCATTAAAGGACAGCTGGACCAGGACAGTTGGAAACCAGCCCGTTTCTACAATCATTTCACATTGTTGATGACTAAATTCCCAAACTTCAGATACAAGATACAATAACCTGACCTGACCAAAATAT
The DNA here is from genome assembly GCA_947369225.1 of Hofmannophila pseudospretella. Classification (NCBI taxonomy): domain Eukaryota; kingdom Metazoa; phylum Arthropoda; class Insecta; order Lepidoptera; family Oecophoridae; genus Hofmannophila; species Hofmannophila pseudospretella. The sequence continues at coordinate 6,593,521 of OX376325.1, forward strand.
CTGAACAGTGAATCTAACTTTAGTCGGAGATACAGACCTGAGGCTTGGGAACGGCGAGGTCGGGCGCTCTAGAAGCCTTCCACACTTGTGTCATCAACTTGTACGTGGAGTCCCGCGATAATAGGGATCCGAACACGTGTCTTTCGTCTCTGGTACACACGCCCACCGCATTTGGAATGATTCGTGCCACTTTTTCCTTTGTGATGCGAAGAACTGATGTTACTGGTATTAGTAGCTGAAATCGAGAAAAGATAATTTGAAAAAAATATGAAATTTTTAATTCCTTTACCACATATTAATTAGCATTTGACATTAAACTATAACCTCCACACTAGGCGTTGCCTGTGTCGTGGAGATTACATACACACATTGACCACGAATAAAAGTAAGAAATAAAGAATTCTGAATTCTCTATTCTCTTCTAAAATGAATAACTGTCTTTTGAAATATCTTTGATGCAAAATTACTTTAGTTTAGAGAAAAAATATACTAGAATTCTATAAAAAGAGTAGAGACGAATTAATCAACATAATATGCAGTTATTGATCTTTTAATGCATTTGTGCAAGTTGCTTCCAAGCCCCAAAACGAACAGGATTGGATAGTCAATCCTTATTTCTATAGATAAGTATACCCTTGAATGACGGCAGTTTTAAAATTAAGGCCATCGCAGTTTAGCCGACGTGTTATTTGTAATCCTTCACTTCACGTCACGTTAGCTCTTACGTCTGAAAAATAATATTCTTCTGATTGAAAATATGAAGTAATTTAATTTATTCGATTTAAGTTAGCGACCTGGGGTTACAACGTTTGTAGTTCTATTTCTATCCAATTTCAATTTAGTTTTCGTTCCAATTCTATTTGGACACCAAATCGCATTCTGCTGACGCGTAACTCTACCACTGCCACTTTTCAATTTACTATCGATCTGGCAAAGGTACCTTGAGAGGAACTTATGTTCGATCGTTATATTTGACAGTTGAAGCGTTTTGTTACCGTTCAACTGCGATTCAGTATAAACTAAACGTTTTAGAAGAATGCACAAATACGTTACTGTTCGATCGATTGTTGACTCCATCGGAACTTAACTGAAATTGGATCGTTAGTGGATAGTAGCATACGAAACACGTCATAACGATGTAGTTTAGATTCTGTTTAGTTACGTTGTATTTAGTTGAATCGATCTCCTGGTGTTTACTCACCTTGGTTACGTATCCAAAAACATTGGAATAAAACGCGAAGTAGTTCTTCGTTATGTACAGATGACCCTGCAGGAGTAGATCGCCGACCAATGCGCACGAGTAGTCTGAAATCAATAGAACAGAATTTTAAAGAAGATTCCAAAAGTGTTTGATAGGATCCTATGTAATTGGAACATAGAGATATGAAAACATTGATGGCACAAGAAGATGGCTCATTCTTCACCAGGCAAAAGGTTTACGATTTACATTACGTTTTAATCACAAAGGTGCATCATCAATCGAGTGAGTTACCATTAATGGATATATACCGTTAAAAATATTTATATTATTAAATGATTAATTTAATTATTGTCTAATTACTTTATGTCACTTTGCCGACAGGTGTCTAAAATAATTTAAAAGGTGTCAGGTATAATAAATTGTACTCTTCGAAACTTCATGGCTTTCTGTTCTTTTTGATATAGGCGCCCTCTGCGCAACCAATTATATAAGCTCCTTATTTATTATTATTTATTAATAGTAAACGAAACGAGTTTCATTCAAACTTCTTATTTCAGTATTAGAATAGCAATAATCCATTCATTTGTAGAATTTTCAAACAAACAATTTTGTCGTTTTTCTCGGAAATTTCATAAGTAAAAAATGTTTTTTTTTGCCCTATCTTTTTTGTTATAACCTATAGATGACACCCTAGAAATATTTGTCGCTAATAAAATAGGACCCTATATTCACGCATTTACACATCGAAATATTGTATTAATTTTTTAATTGTTATTAAAATACTTCTTCTTCTTCAATTTAAGAGCTATGCTCTTGTCGGTGTAGTAAACGCCACTGTGTCCTGTCTAGGGCCCTTTCCTTGACCTCCTTATACGACGCAACGCCAGCCTTCTCTTTGATTTGATCGAAGTAGCTTATCCTCGGTCTTCCTCTTCCCCGCTTGCCTTCAACTTTTCCTTCTATAAGGTTTCTTATGTATTCGTCGTGTCGTATAAGGTGGCCCACCATTAAAATACTTACTTATATTTAATTTTGTAAGAAAAATATAAGAACGTACAATTCGTTAAAATGGCAACCCGAGTGATGCGCCCTTGTGGTGAAGAATGAAGCATCTTCTTGTGCCATATTTAAAATGATCTTGATGTTCAATTTAGAAGAGGAAGTAGTTATACTTACAGTTGAGCACGCGCTCCTCTGGGCCGACCTGCGGGAAATGCCTTTGGAACTTCTTCTGGCGCGACTTGCTGGGCTGCTTGCCGTCCGCGGTGTCGCCGGCGCCGGCGTCCGCGTCGGCCGAGCCCAACGCGGCCACCCGCACCGACGGCGCCGACCCCGATAACGGTTTCACGACATGTCTGCAAAGGAGGGAAGTTCCAGGTGAAAAATCGGCCGCAATAGGAGATAAAACGCAAAGCGTTGCGTAGATTGAGCCACTAACACACTCCGTAAACAGAAAAGAAAACTCTTGAAATGTCATTCTTAAAGAAATCACAAATTTCTCGTTATTTGGGTTAATTTAATTTAATATTTCAAAGCTATTAGTAAAATTGTGATGATATCATGTCATCATATGGCCATTTCAAAGACCTTGCCAGGCCATGTCAAGACAGCGTGGCGCGAGTCTGAAGGGTAGAAAAAGATTTGGTGGAAAGGAACGTATCTACATGTTGATTGGCTTCATACCATTGTGCTGGTGGCGGCTCTAGTGGTAAAACATTGCAGGATTATCTCTGACATGGCTTAACGACTGCTGTTGGACGACAACAACCGGGACCGACCGATGCTTAACGTGCTCTCAGAGGTACGGAGGAGTTCAGATGAAATATTCCACTAGCGGTAACTCATCCAGGTACCCGACCGCGCGAACATTGATTAACCTGCACGATCACATTCGGACAGTGCTCGCAACTAGGCTACGAGAAAATTTATACTGGTATTCCTGTAATCTGTACTTTTCCTGTAATTGTGTAATGTGTACTAGATAGAAATCTATATAAATATTTTTTATGAAAAATGGGATTTTCTCATTCTAGCACTTTCAATTTCATTCTATAGTTGGCCTTCTTTCTAGTCAATAAATAAGGACGGAGACACTTTAAGAAATGAATTAGCTTGTTTTTTGGATTTTTTTCCGTAGATAATATCGATTCTTTTGAATACCAATTAAATTAAGCTTAACTAATATACAAGAATTACATTCTGACTAAAGAGTCTAAAATTAGAATTAAAGTGAATACCATGACTATTATAAGAGCTAACTTGTTGAATAAATAGACCTATTATTTACTTACATTGTATATAAGAATAAACAAAACATTAAAATTATCATCATATTGCCCACGTATCATAGTATAATTTAAATTAAACCGGAAAAGCTTCGAAACTGAATAAAACCGCGTAAAACATTATAATGCTACTAATTCAAATCAAACTTTATCGTAGCACTAGCACGTTACGGTGGACGAAACTAGCACTAAACTCTAAACCGCGCGGTTTATATTCCGGGTAGTAAACCGAAATAAGAGACGTAAAGCAGATTCAGAGGATTAGGCTGCTTGGCAAACCTAATTGTTAGCTACAAACCTAATTCTCTATTATGGATAATGGTTTCTGGGTATTCCTAAATCTGACTATATTTAACAGAGTCAATAGCGCACCTGCTTTTTATACAAGACAAGAGGATCAGGACTCCGTTTACTTCAGACAATTTTTATTGAGAATGAATGTCATCTGTTTTTGGAAATGATGATGGATATGTATAAAATGACTATAATTTCGTACCTATGATTTACAAGGAACACACAAAAAAATGGTTAATGAACATTTACGTTGTTTTTAAGGTAGGAAAGTGTTAACAAATTGTAATCATGTAAATATACAGATCCGGTATAGTTACACGAAAACATTCTTAGGAGACCGTTCCTAACTTTTGGAGTTATTCATAAAAAGAGTCTATTTTATGTCAATCAATTCCATTTCAGATAAAATGCAAATGTTTCTATTAAAACCAAATGAGGTAGTACCTACTAGATATTTACTAGAACTGTCAGAGATACCTAAAAAAATCCTAGCATCTAGTATGATTTTCCAATTTTTTACGCCCTATACAGAATAAATTATATATTCTAAAAAAAGTAACAACGCATAACGGTAACAGTAGAGTACAGAAAGAAGATTATCTAGTTGCCGAGATTTCTCTTTTTTTATGGTTCAGAGACTGTGGCAATGTTTGTGGTAATGTATTCATTACTGAGTATTTAGTTATGTACGATTTTAACGAAATCATTAGCCAAAATATTATCAGAAGTTGCACATCAAAAATAAAAATGAACTTTACATAAAAAGGACGTATTTTTTTTTCTATTAAACTTGACAGCAAAATCCTACCTGTCCCAAATCATTCATATCTGCCATAATAATTATTATAAATTAGCTCTTAAAGCGAGGGCTGATTCTAATGATATTTAAGCTTCCCATTCCTTCCCTTACTAACCCTAATGCTGACATGGTCTATCTAAAGGCTCTGAAAGACAGATAAGAAAAAGGTCATTGATGTAAAGACTACGGGTCACAAACGATGAATGGTTCCGTGTGATTACAAAAAAAAAACGTAAACATTTTAATCTACGCTTTAAACCTACAAACACAACGTTAATTAAAAGATAACAATTAAAAATACAGACCTCACGTCCGCCTTTTATATAACTACGCATTAGGGTGTCTGTCCACCGAAACAGCGGCGCTTTAAGTAAGTACTTATAAATAAAGTCGCTTTAAATGGAACGAACCGTCGAATCCTCCCTTCCCCCACAAAAGTTCATAGGTTAAAAAAAATCATAGGTGAGAATCGTTTCACAGGTCTAGCTTATCTTGTTTTTTTTCTAATTTCAACATTATTTTGAGCGATTTTTACACATCTATACAATGGTATAGATGTATATATGTGTAGTTTCTCTGTCCACCGAAACAGCGGCGCTTTAAGTAAGTACTTATAAATAAAGTCGCTTTAAGTGGAACGAACCGTCGAATCCTCCCTTCCCCCACAAAAGTTCATAGGTTAAAAAAAAAACATAGGTGAGAATCGTTTCACAGGTCTAGCTTATCTTGTTTTTTTTTCTAATTTCAACATTATTTTGAGCGATTTTTACACATCTATACAATGGTATAGATGTATATATGTGTAGTTTCTTTGGATATATTTTTATTATAGCTGTTGGTTTTCTAAATAAATAAAATAAAATATACTAGAATTCCGTACAACTAATAAATAAAGTTGTTATTATTATGTTGGTAGATATTTACACAACTCTAGCTAAATGTAGCTATATCTACCATTATTAGTTGAAATAAAATACAATATACTAGGATTCCGTAAATCCTAGTATATTGTATTTTATTTATTTAGAAAACCAACAGCTATATTAAAACAAATTATCCAAACTAAAGAAACTAGACGTATGCCAATTATAGGTTTTCCTGTAGATACATGGTATGGGCAATTGAGTGTTGCGGCGTGTATATATCTGGTGGTATTTGATTCGTTCCAGCCAGATCTATGCCTTGCAGGCAGACCGATCACTGTAAGTCATCAAACCTAACCTAACCTCTAAGAGACTCATTGGAAATGGTGGCACGACTGGGTGTAGAAAAATCTACAACCATAGCAGGAGTCTCACCCGTCTCATTGTAGGAGCGTTCACAGGCTATTTTGGCACTAAGAGCCTCCTACACAAGATGAGACTGGCAGACAATCCCACCTGTAGAGCCTGTGGTGACACCGTTGAGTCAATGGAACACTTGCTGTGCGAATGTGACTCGTTGGCTGGAGGGCGTATGAGTCTTCTGGGGGTAGCCTACCCGAAACCAGAGGACTATAGGCTCCTACCTGTAAGCTGTATAGCGTCATTGATGCAAAGCATCTATCTATATCTATCGGTATAGATTTCCGTTTCGCTCGACTAGTCGACAATCACCCTTAGCATGGGACAGTTTATACGCGGAGATAGGAAACGAGGTCAGTGTTTATTATTACAGCCTGGGCTGTGATGTGACACCATACACATTGATCGATCGACCAAACATCGCGCGAAGGGGAAGACATTGTCATTCATCGGTAATTAGTATACAATCGCATGTTTAAGGCGTGTTTAAGCTGCAGCAAACATTAATTTCCTGAGCTAAAGTTAAGGCGAAATATGTTCGGTCTTGCGTAGGTTTTGAAGGCGTTAAACAGACGCAGGAGCACGCAATGAGGATCATCACATCACTGTAATGGAGTTGATATTTTTTTTCGAATGCACTATATCTGTTTTTGTGCTTCGTAAACTTAGCTAGAAAAAATCGAGATTAAAAAAATTACGCAACTTGAATAGTTTAGGGCTAAAGTCCTCTTGAATGTTTTGTTGTCATCTAACTGTTAATACCCACCTAGTTAGTACACGTAACTTGAAATTATTCTAATGGACTTTTGGATTTTCGATCCTAAAGGGGGGATTCAAAAACCAAAAGGGGAAGAGACAAAAACATTGTCACGCAAATAAAAATAAAAAATATTTTAATACCGATGACAAGAGACGACAACTTGGACCACGCACTGTTGTCGACGGAGTTTTGACGAGCTGTCATGGCGTGTTGGACGCTTCACAATAGTTTGTATTTTCAATTATTTCGGTATTTCATGGTCGTAGAAAAAGTTATGTATGCAACTGCACGTAATTAGCCATTGTAATTTCTATTTTGATACTCGCAACGCTCTATCACAATAGAAATTACAAAAACAAAAATCTCATTTTACAATGACTGTAATTACGTGTCCGTTACAAAAACTACTATTAACTTACCATAATATGTTGTACAGGGTGGACCAAAAGTCCGTTAACATTTAAAATGGTTATAAAAAATACAAATGCTACTTTAGTGAAAAACTGTTTATTTAATAATAAAGTAGACAAATTAGGATTTCACTTTTTAAAAATAACATCATTCAAATGTGACCCTTGTTCATCCTGGCACACCTGTAACCGGGAACGGAAATTTTGCATGACCGCCCGACAAGTGGTTGGTGAAATGTTCTGCATTTCCTCGCGTATATTTTCTTTTAATTCCTCAATAGACACTGGGTTGCTGATGTAAACTTTACTTTTGAGATATCCCCAAAGGTAAAAGTCCATTGGAGTTAAATCCGGGCTGCGGGGTGGCCAGTGAATGTCACCTCTTTTGGATATGACTTTTTGGCCAAAAATTTCACGAAGTGCTGCTATAGAGTCATTGGAGGTGTGACATGTTGCCCCATCTTGTTGGAACCAAGAGCTTCGATTAAAGCCTGAGAAGTCCTGTAATGCTGGAGCAAAAAAATTCTGTGGCATCACAATGTATCGCTCTGTATTAACGGTGACGGCGCGGTTTCTCTGATCTTCATAAAAATATGGACCAATGATTCCGCTGGCTGACAATGCGGCCCATACAGTAACCTTGGGCGAGTGTAAAGGTTTTTGGTGCTTCAAGTCCGGGTTAGTGTCACTCCAGTATCTGCAATTTTGTCGATTGACATGTCCATTTAGGTGGAAGTGTGCCTCGTCTGAGAAAAAGATGTTATTGAAGCTCGTAAACCTCTCAAGCACTTCGTTAGCAAACTGCAGTCTCTGAGCAGGGTCATTTGGCTTTAAAACCTGTACAATTTGAATTTTGTAAGGATGTAAATGTAAATCTTTGTGTAGAATGCGATTTAGAGATGTTCTGGGCACATCTAAAGCACTAGACCGCTTTCGAGTAGAGAGACCAGGTTGTTCTCGAACAGACGCTCGTACACGCTCTATGTTTAGTGGATCGCGCGATGTCCTAGGTCGGCCGGATCGTGGTTGACTTAAAGTTGAACCTGTTGTTTCGAACTTCTGTACCCATTTTTTAATCGTTTGAATTGTTGGTGCTTGATTTCTGTTCCGTATATTGTAATGATTACAAAATTTCCGTTTAGCTTCGGTCGTAGAATCGTTGTTTCGATAGTACTCGCGTACGCAAAATGCGCGTTGCGCTCCGCTGAATGACGCCATGGTACTAAATCCCTATTAGTAGCTCTCGCTTGTAGTAACACCCCCCGCGCCAATACCCCGCCCGCGCCGACGCAGCGACCTATTCAAATGTTAACGGACTTTTGGTCCACCCTGTATTTACTAACAATGATCAAACTCTCATATCGCATATTAGCCTTATCTACATACCAACATAAATCAATTGACGATACATTTCCAATAAGTTAATTGCTTTCTATAAAGCTTCGTCACCATGACAACGATGAACGTGTTTCTATATCTAATTTTCCGTAACGACAAATAATTTATTGTTATGTTTACCTATTATGAAATTTTAGCAACATAATTTACAGTAAAATATTTATTATTGACAATACAACGTGTAACAAAAAAAGGGGGGTGTTCAGTTTCCATAACTGAACAACTTTCACTATGGAGACAGCTCTGTAATTGCGAAAAATTAATCAGCTGTTTCATACATATTGATCGTGTAGGTATTAAGCTTTAGGGAACAGCTGATTTTTTTTCGCAATTTCAGAGTTGGTCCCATAGTAAAAGTTGTTTTGTTATCGATACTGAACACACTACTTTCGGGACTATAGGATTTTTTTACACTCGTATATTCTCTCAACCAGCCCTTACATCTTTGTCAAGCACCCCATTGCTTTTGTATGGAAAACCTGTAGTTTTAAAATATAACCGAAAAGTTTAATGAACACTAAATCGGGTCGCATCTTTACTAAAATTAAGTTATTATAAAGTAAGATAACCTTCTTGAACCTTTGTAACAATTTTCATTTTATTTCTGGAGATGATAAAACAAAGTATCTTTGTGTTCATACTTTTTCGGAGTCTTTTAGCTCAGAGTTTGAAATAAAATCTTATAACAAAAAAATTGATATTGTATAACATAATGTTGTAGATATTATATCAGAATATCTACTAATAAATGCGTAACTATTGCTTAATTTGTGTTAATATTACAACACATACTTCTTTATGAAGAACACTCCCATTTCTCGAAAGGCACAGAACACATAAACTTGAACCATGGGACACCAAGCACTGACTGACCGAAATCCGTATACGTTCCAGCTTATATGCATCCATACATAATCGGGACCCAGGCACAAAAACATGTTTACATGCGACCAAGACCGAGTCGTTTATAAAAGTGGGCGAATACAGTATCTACACTGAATATCGATCTAAAACTGGAAAATTATTGGTGTCGGGAAACGATCTATTTTATAAATGAACATTGTTGTCGCCAAGAAATATTTGGGACTTATACGATACCCATATAAAGTCCTGCCGTAGTTCAGTCTTTCGAAGCAGTACCATTCGAATTTCCGTGTGACATCAACCTCTCTTTCAAGTCAATAATCTCACCGCAAGTTTATCTTTGATAAACCATTAACTGTTGTTTAAACTTTTTAAGTATACACATAGGTACTTACAGTGTAAGTAGATAAATTGCAAACTTTTCATAGAGGTGGCAACTGCAAATAACAATGATGGCAACCTTTGCTGTAATCGCATGGAAGGGTTATTCCCATTGGTTAGATAATGTCATTGCGATATTACATAGATGTATGGAAAGTTTCCATTCTTTAAACTCTACTCTAGACTGTACTAAGAATTTTAAGTAAAATATTATATGTTTGAATATACAGAATGTAAAATAACTCGTTTACGCTCACATAAAGTTTTCTGGTGAATGGTGAATCATAAAAACCTAGATAATATGATATTATGTATGACAAACTTAGACCGAAACTGGTATTTTGTTGAACTCTTGTGGTATTAAATCTAACCTCTGTCAAGGTAAACTATGCAATAAGTATTATATCATAAACATTTACGACCTGTTTTAAACCGTATTTGTAAAAATCAAGCGACGATGGCTCAAGGACTAGCGCACAAAATTGCGGCGCAAGCGTCACCGGATCCACCTGACCATCTCTGCGGTGAACCATTCAAGCTTTTAGCACAGAATAAATAAAGCTACAGTGGTTAAGAGATATTTTATTGAAATAATCTTAACGCCCACCCTTCACCAAACTGCAGAGAAATCTTATCACTTATCCCCGTTGTATAATCTCGAGCTAACAACATATACTATGCCGTATGAGACGAAGAGAGCAAGGTTCCAAATACATAAAACATTAAATGACGCACGTATCTACAGAGTGAATTTTAACATGACACGGATAAACAAACTGTTATACCACATTACCATTGAGGTCTTCACAGTTTGAGGACGGTACTAGATTAGATAGATGCTGAAACGGTAGATGTAGAAGACAATCTACATATTGGTGGCGCCAATCTTCTTTGGGTAATTTCTAAGTTCGCATAGCTTCTACTTACCTAAGTTTACCTAAGTCACCGTAGTAAATTAATTAAATGGTTGTTTACATTGCGATCTCCGTAACACAGATTATAAAAGTACCAGTGGTCAAGGCAGGGTTTTTATTTTTTGGTCAAGGTATACACTCACGCCTAATTAGCTGTTTGAATAAATAGTTCACCACTTCAGTTCAGACGTATTTTATAGGCAAGTACCTACCTACTCGTATACAAGAATTACATATTATCATACTTATAAACAAATGAAACAAATCTGATTTTCACGTGAAAAAACCTCCAAACACTGTCAACATAAGTTTTACTTCCGACTTAATAACTGGCGTCTCTCAATTACCTTATTTGCCTTGTATCTTTAATTTTCTACTATAAGTAGTCCTCTGGTAGATAGAGATAAATACGAGTATGTACATCTCTAATTTTCTACCATATTTCTCTGGTAGAGAATCTAAAGATGCATCTCTAATACATATACAACCATATACATATTTTGTTGCTCTGGTTTATACTTACTTGCGGTTGTCGGGCCTTGGTGAAACTTATACACGATTAGATATTAATATCGAAATATAATATAATTTAATATCCAATTTGTTATTCTGTTCTCTACCATCTCTAATTCTCAAAGAACCGATTTAATAAGATTTCATTTTTGTTTCATCCGCCATAACTACGAGTATGTTTTTTGTACGTACATATTTTTCCTTACGTTGTATTATACATTATGGTAGGTACAATACTATAGTAAGCAGCAGACTTACCCTCGACTGATACCGCTTTCACCACTGGACTCATCCGAGTATTCAAACGAAGCGTTATCAACCATTCTTCAGGATTTCCCAATTATTTTAAGTGTTCAGCTTCAGCCTCGTCTTATTCATGATCGAATTGTGGTGCTAAAATAATTTAATTTTAAGTATATGAATGACGATAGTCTATAGGCTATTAAAAAAATATGAATGAGGAATTAAAAACTCGGAATGAAAGAAAAAAAGAAAAGTTCTTAGGAGCAGAATACGGAATCTGAAGTCTGAAATGAATCAACTATACATATGTAGCAAGTAACTAAAACAAATCGACGCAGACATTAGCAAAGATTACCCTAGATAATTCAGACTGAAATCCCTATAATAATACAGGTAATGCAGGTAGACCCTTATAAAAATATAGACATAGATAATCCATGATAAAAACGTCGTATAATGTGAAAGAAACACACTTTTGAGTCACATCGTACACGATAATGAAAATAGATAGCAAATATTGGACTAAAAAGGGTTTGAGTCATTATTTTAGATTAGGTGGGAAAAACACCTGCCTGCAAGCTAAAAATATATACGAGTACACTTAGAAATAAAATAAATACTTACTAAATCATTTGAATGAAACAGTAGTGATTTAATAGTAATGAAATGTTAATGACTGTGATAAGCACAAATTTAGATAAATGTGTTACTACACAATATAATATAGGTATTCTAATAATGATCACGACTCAACCACACACAGTTCACACAAATGAAATTAATTAAGGGTTATATCATTACAAGAGACTATAAACATTACAATGCTGCGAGTAGAAGGTCAATTAATAATTTAGTGCAAAGTAACTAAATAAGAGGTAATTTCACAAAAGTAAACTGACACCAACTTACACAAATGTGATCACCAATAAATGCCACGATGCTTCGCCACGTTTTCACATTGCAGAAAGCCGGCAAGGCACGGGAACTGCTTAGCATATGTTTTGCTTCACAAATTGGGGTCTCAGCAAAAATAGACAGCAGTGCAAACAAAATTCTATGATACAAACACAAGAAAAAATCCGGGCCAACAAAACATTGATGAAGATTTAAGAATCACAGAGTAACTGTAAAAAACTGCGTACCTACTGTTCGCGCTCACAGGAATAACTGTTTGCTGTGTGTAAACTCATGTGTATCCACAGCGAAGTATAATAATATCGATTGTATATCGAGTATGAAGCAATTTATCGCAACGGCGATAAGATAATGACCTTCATACCAGTCAAAGCCGTAGCAGAATTACACGCTTTCAGGTATTTTTCCGACCGTGAAGCGACGACTCTAACAACCTAATTATATTTTTTTAAATCAATAGAGGTGTCCTGAATGATGACTTCAATTATACAATTGAGTTCAATAAGCTTTAAAATGAACTGCACTTGTAGAAGTTAAGGTTAGTACTCACTGACGATGATGTTGACATGGATATTGGATAAGAAAGGAGATAGGTGTTACAAACACAAATGGCAGTGAGTGATCCGAGTGAGACGCGAATCACCTGAGCCCCCATTCGCTCTACGGACTGTGCAGACTGCAGATCGGTGGTGAACGGTGAACGGTACAGTACGATCGCGCAGCGGACACTGACGGCTATGTACTAATAATGTTTGTAACGAAGTAAAGAACGATCGTTTATAAACATAGAGTATGGTCAGACGAGACAATGGAGATGTAAGTTAAGAATTTCTATTATAATTTAGTGCGCAATAAGATTTGCATTTTTATTCGAGATGCTAGCCTTTTCATGGGCCTCTCTCATCGCTAATTGTCTAAGATATTTTTAAACTTCTAACGTGTGACAGTATATAATTAAATAAAACTAAACATAAATATTGAATATTTAGTATTGTTTACCATAGTAAAAGATGAAATATCTATGGAACCATTCCTCTCTTATTATGTTAATCACTCGTATATAATACACACGCTAAATAAAACATAAATAAACCATGGTGAATGAGAAGTATACAAACTAATTTACAATTCGCGTTTAAGGTAAGGTCAAGAGCAAAACTTATACGAGTAAGTCTATGGTAGAATAATGCCATCTATTGCTGTATCCGTTTAAAATAAAAGTAAAACTTAAATTATACTCGTATATTCCAAGGATCTGCTGTCGGTACTCGACTGCAACGAATGGAGGGCGAGCCGGGAACATCAACATTATCTGTGTTGATTGGACCAATGGACGCAACTAGTGTGCCTCGCTTCACACGTGATGATACACTAATGTGCATATCCTATTAGTCTACTCCTGCGCACGTGCTTCAACAATATCTAGGTCATCTTAGGTAACGTTCTTCTATTACGTGCCTGAAGTAATACATACTGTAACGGAGATTTAAGTTTATTTAGATATCTTGATGGGAGAAAGGCTGGCCAACTAACAATTATAATAAAATAATATCAGAACAATCAAATATTTACTCTACTACTCGTATATTAGTGTTTCAACAATACCTAGGTCATCTTATAGGTAACGTTCTTTTATTACGTGTCTGAAGTCGCTAGCTAAGTTTTTAAATTTATTTTGATATCTTTACCGAAGTAAGGCCAAGGGCCAACTGACAATTATAATAAAAGATTATGAGAACAATCGAGTAATCAAATTACTTGGTTTTATAGCATTGTCCTAATAAAGATGTGTTAGAATTGAACAATGGACACTTTCTTTTATTAACCCACATTTGATCAATATCCTGATGGTAAGCGACGGTAAAGTCGATGATGGAGCATGCGGGTGCAACAACAAGATATTATACAATTATTGGAGCTATACCTAAAGATACAACTGCATTCTACATGCAAGAAAATGGCAAAAAAGTACATGCAGTGGAAGAATTATAATAGACAAGTGAGCAACTGGCAATTTCTAAGAAAGCTGCGGTTTAGATACTCAGGGAGAGCTGCTCTGTAGAGCGATTAGTTGCAATTTCAATGTACATTATCTGACTGCAATAGTTTCCTTAAAACCTTACAACTTTCGCTGCATTATTTCTACTGTATTAATAGAGAGAGTTAATCTATCCAAGATTAAGTCGGTACAATAAATAAGTTACCTATAGAACTTAATAAAAATGCAATAATACCTAATACCAAATAGTTATGGGAAAGTTACGGGAAAGAACGCAGATGTATCTGACTTTGTCGAAAGAGGTCGAAAGAATCAAGATCTTGACGTGGATTCATAAAACAACTGGAGAAGTTAATATCGCAGAGTAACGGCGATGGTGTAAACAAAAGATGAAAAGGAATCAGTTATGAGTTATGAGAAAATCAATTAGGTTTGTGATACTGCAGTACATTTCATCGAATGGTCATATCTTTATTCAAAAACGATGTCTAAATGATTATTTCTGATAGTTACGATGTACGTGTATTTACAGTAATACAGTTACAACACAACATAATGCATATTTTATCAGTGTAACAAAAGTAGTTACAAGACCAGCTGCAGATTTGGAATGTAGCGTAAGTATATAAAGCGTCGGGGGCACAGTGGCTAGGACTTCGGACTCCCATGCGGGAGGTCCAGGTTAGAAACCGTGCAGTGCCATGTACCAATGAGTTTTTAGTATTTATGGAAGACTTACGTACATTTACCGACTGCTCAACGGTGAAGGAAAACATGAAATTGAAAACGTTTATTCAAAGTCGTTCAACGTATTTTAACATCGTGAGGAAACCTGCACACTAGGATGACCAGAGTGTAAATGGGGTAGGCACAAAAGATCCTCAAGGGTCCAAGTGCCACTGAGCTATTCCCGGCCCACTATCATAAGGTAAGATAAGAATATATGTATAGGAATAGCTTTGATGCTAAATACAAGGTGTAAAAAAATCGGATTTTCATACCGAAATTGTTCACATTCAAACCATGTAGGATATGAATTGAATGATGCGTTTTTACTACACGTGTGTAATGTTTTGTATTTTTTTATTCTAAATTGAATAAAAAAAATACAAAACCATTTACAAAAAAATACCAATACATTATACACGTGTGAGGCATACTAAATCGTAGAACACATTCTTGCCAGACAAACAATATTATTCCCTCTAAGGCATTATATAGGGAGAAAGAGCGTTTAGTTATTTTCATGTTAATTTATCTCATGTCCTTATTGAATATTTATATCCGGTATTGACGTCATACATAACACAACCGGCGTTATGTATGGTCGACCTAGTGTAATCATATACAAATAACAGCTCTATCGTAGTGGAATAAGGTGCACGGAAACGATGAATACGATAACCCCATTGCATTGGTAAACAGAGATTAGGAACAACACAATATATAATTATATGTTTATACTTCATATTAAAACTATATTAAGCACCGAAAACTTAAACTACTTGCCTACCAAAAGCCTGACCAAGGTTATAAGAGGGATGCCACGGTACTTTTAAAACCTACACATAAAATTTCCCAACATGGCCCACTCATATTCCTGGTCAGGGTTTACTTATAATTATGGATGAGTGGAAAGTGGATGCTATATGAATAATAGGTAGGTGCTTATAATATTTGCGGAATCCTAATATTATACTACGCAACGAACCACATATAAAACTCTCATATCAGAATTTATCTAATGAAGTGGTTTGGAAACTACAGGAAGGTTTCATACAAATATTAATTTTCTCACTAATGTTTTTGACTAATATTATTATGCATATCGGTGTCCATATAAATCGACCATCTGTCGATTTATATGGATAAATTTCAATCAGTAAAACGAAACGTGTAATTGTCCAAATGGCTTTTTATTGTACCTACAACAGACGAATTGATACCAAATAGATAAGCTAGCCATATAAACCGTACGTGATATGCCTGTGAATCAGGATAACGAATATTACGGAAATGCCGATATGTAGGTATTACTTACTTAAACTTTTATAATAAAACGAAAATAGAAATAAATCAGTTTTATAATGGAAAACTTGTTTCCATTATATGTTTTTATAATGGAAATCAGTCATTTCATATTGGAAGTCGGGACTCCGTCGCACTTTCCGTGCAAACAAATTACAATTTAATACATTCATTACATTAGTGTAACTATATTCTAAACCTAAAAGGAATTTGGAACCAGTTAATTAAAAAAAAGTAAAGTACGTACGTACTGTGTATGACTGAGTATTAATTTTGTGTGTGTATAGCGTGTAAGCTATACTCTATGGAACCCTGTCGAAGTCGTAATGTGTTTTCTGTTTTTTTTTCGTGTGTTTTTTAACTATGAAATTCCTTTTAATTAACTGGTTCCAAATTCCTTTTAGGTTTAGAATATAGTTACACTAATGTAATGAATGTAATGAATGTATTAAATTGTAATTTGCTTGCACGGAAAGTGCGACGGAGTCCCGATTTCCAAGATACAGGTTTCGACCTAGTTTGTAAGTCGGAGGTCCCATTTTTGTGCCTTGTAATAAGTGAATAAACTTTTTCATTTCATTTTTATTTCATTTCTATGATTTCTTGACATTCATATAAATGTGACACATAAAGACCAAATGGTTATACCTTAATGTTTTGGCTACTGTACACTGCTTACTTGGTGATAGAGAACATGTAACGTAAGATTGTAAAAATGTATGTGCTTAGTAACGCGCGGAGCTGAGAAACAGTCGCCGTAGGCACATTATCTTCATTACAAAATACTAATGATTATTTGCCTATGCATTGCGTATTAGACATTCACGCAGACTAATTCGCAGCTAAAATGAAGAGTTGTATGTACAGTTAGCTAAAGTTTAATCGAAATGGAAAACAAATCTCATGGGTGATTTACACTTGGTCAAGTGTTTAGAGAAGCGGGTAAGTACAGTGAGTTAGGACAGTGGTGTAAACCGGTGGACAGTGGCGAATACCCTATAAGATACCACCACCCATAAGATCTAGAATATAACATATACCTCACTCCACCAGAGACATAATTGAGAGCCCTAATCACTCTCCAGGCCGACTGCTCTTCTGACTCGTTTAACGTCATTCTGACATCACAATTTTCACATTTTCACTACGTACTTCAGAACTTTTAACCGGTAGTTAAAGTACTCCAAATAAATCCTATTGTAATCCACTCCACAACAATTGAATATGTCGCTAAGCCATCTTTGAAAATGCTGACATCACAAAAAAACGTTTAGCGGTTTTAGTCTATTAAAAAAAACGCGTTTTGCGTAACTCGACACGTAAACACAACTGATAGAATACGCGCCGTACACAGACTGCGTAATCGCAATATAATCACTGGTATAGATAACAAAAAAATATTTCAATGATTACTGTCGTTCACCTAAATTGCAGTAAGATAATTTATATTCAAGGCTCGATATCCTATAATCACCTCCAATAGCATATTTGTATCTCTTACCATAAAGTTTTCCATTCATAGATGTCTTACACGTATAATTTTATCTACCGCATTTCTGTTTTGATTAATTTTATCAAATTATTTGTCTTAAACAGGTGACAGATTTTTAACTAATCCTTAACATATTGATCATTGTAGAAATTATCAATCAAATTCTAGACACCTGACATGTACTTCAATGTGAAGAGAGAGTATTGATAAAAAATAAAGTATAGTACCCTGAATCTTATCAGATTATTTTAAATCTATTTCTCATTGAGGCTTCGGGCCAATACGTGACCATACCAGCCTCATAGAACAACACGATTTCTTAATCACTAAACTGCTGCACTGAGACAGCTGCTGATGTAGCAGAATATTTTGATAGCTGTTTAGGAGAGTGGCTGGTTTAAAACTGGAATTATCTGCCCTTTACGCCTCCCTTATCAGATTCAAATAAGATTCAGTTTGGATTCTTCTACCTATCGGTAGACGTGTAGCTGTTGCGCTATCAGGTCGCTATGATAAGATTTGCATAGGAAAAAAATAAGATGTACTTATAGATGCTGATTGACTTACAGTACTGACTGCTATTGTAATAATAACTAATGTTTATTTAAGTTAAACAGCCGTAGCTTAAGAGGCTACTCCCAGCGAAACTAGCGCCATTCCCGAAATAAAAATCGTTTCTCTTGAATTAAAGCATTTATAAAAATTCATTATTCTTCATTCGTGGAACAACTGTTACTGTACTGTCCACTTTTTAGATAAATTCCTTAATTCAGGAGAATTGATTTTTTTTGCGCAAAACAAACACAGGCGGTGCACTGACGACACGCCGGTCAGCACACGTCTTGTGTACGTTTTGCGCCGCTTCTCTTTCATATATTTTGTATGAAAATAGTTTGAAGGGGGCGGAACACGGGCACAACAGCCGGCGCACCGCCTCTTAATCTACTTGCATACAAAATGTATGAAAGCGACGGGTGCAAAACAGACAGACGCGGCGCGCTGACGTTGCGCTGGCAGCGCGCTGCCGGCACGCCTCTTGTATGTTTTGCGCCTTAGAAATGGCCGACAGTCTCTGTTAGCTAGTCAGAGTACTCACTTGTCGTGCTTGGGCGCGCGAGGGTGAGGATCGAGCTGCAACGGGGTGGCGGGGGCGGAGCGCGGCGCCCCGCACCCGCCACCCGCCGCGCCCGCCGCGAAGTTCCCAGTGGACCTGCGACAAACAGAGGGATCTTTTTAAAATTGGTCATATTTTAACAAAACTTTAGAATCTAAGAACGGTACGGTATAGTAAGCATCGTGTGGCAGGACGTCGGACTCCCGCGCGGGAGATCCGAGTACGAAACCATGCAATGTGATATACCAGTGAGTTTTTCGAAGACTGCTCTGACGATGAAGGAAAACATCGTGAGGAAACCTGCACACTGAGATAACCAGTGTGTGAAATAGGTAAGGCAATGGCAAACCACCCCAATAAATCTGCCAAGAGAGTAGTTTTATGTGATTAATTCCTTAGTGACCCGACCCTCAGCAATGAGAAATACGATTTAGAAAAAAAAGACCAATACACAAATATGTAAAAAAAAACTTAAAAACGATACTTAAGGAAATCTTAATATTCAGGAAGTTTCTTGCAACTCACGGTCAGCCCAATATATATCATAGATAATAAATATACCGTTCAATAATTGATCTGTTCTGTAGGCAGATCTACGACTTTGTAGGGCTCCGTATTATAAAAAAGATATTAAAGTATTATAAATATAGAATTACTTTTTTACTAGAGTGTTTGATATTTCACTAAAACTTTTAGCAAAAGGAATGAGAGATTATATCTGGCGTTTTTCCTCGTATGGGAAGGAAAATACCATTTGAAAGAACCTTGATCCGTAAATGGTCTGTTTTAGTGACATATGCTATGTAAGTTAAGTTTTGAACACCATCTATATTATTAGGAATGACAGAAACATTAGTAATTAAATTTCATTTTTATGTAAAATGAATTATGATCTGATTGATTTGATATGAAAGCAATTTATTTAATCGACGAAGTAAGAATCGAATATTATTATATTTTAATTTGCTTACGATGAAAAGTAGTGTCGGCAAAAATGTTAAATTATAATAATTTACATAAACATGTGTATAATTATTATACATATTCGGTCATTATCGTAACACCTACGTCAACTCAACTAGTTTCACGTGCCATCTGGAAAATGTCTTTGTGATAAAATTTCACGGTTCACTCCTCACCTAAATATTGAAAACCTACCGTGCAGCGTATCGAATGACGTCAATTTAAAATGTGCTGATATTCAGTTATATTACCTACGACAAGTTTAGGTGATTATTATATTCGTCGCGGTACAAGAAGATCCCGAAATCGAATCCCGATCGAGAGTGCCAGAACCAACCATTGCAGTGACCTGGCCCAATTCTACTAATACGATATACACTTATTAATACTGTTTAATTATTTTTATTTTTATTATATATTTTTCACTTATTAATAGTACCTATCTTCAATTAAATTTATTTTTGTCGTGTCTTTGTCCTCTTGGACAGGTTTTGGCCAGCCATCGGTCATGGTCCAACAGAATACCAGTGCTGTAGGCATTTTTGTCTGCAGCAATAAGCTGAGTTGAGGCCCTGTTCACAATAACAGCAGACCATCAGACATGATTACAATATTGACTACATAATTATTTTATTATAATTATAACTGTTTCGGTCATTGCTGTGTGTGAAATAAACATATTACTTACTTACTATATTGCAGCGACTTGACGTTTTTCTAATGCCCTAGTTACGATCACGAGCGGTTCAATAAACGTGACGTTTCGATCAAACCAACGATCGATATCCGCTCATATTATTATGAGTTAGCGTGGTGTTAGCAGAATATGATTTGTAGTTAAACTTGGATCGATACAAAAACGTAATCTTTACTTAATTGGAAAAAGAACGATAAACGTTGTAAAACAGTGGAATTGGGCTCCTGGTCAACAGATAGGACAGACTCCTACGCAGAAGATGAGATTCTAATTCCATAAGTAGTCCTCTGCTCTCAGACTTCTTTCCACACTTAACGACATAATAGACAGGGAAATTGTATAAGGCAAATGGCTGCTATTGTAACCGGCCATCTCATCGGGTTGGTCCATCTAGTTCTACGATAGAACAAAATGGACAAAAAACTAAAACTAATAGTAGAACTAGATGAACTAACCCATCTTATCTTACACCAGCATTCACAGACTTAGATCAGCATCTAATATGAAATGTAAAGATTGTTAAAACAATACCAGCTATTTAACGCCTATGTAAGTACATTCCGTCCATCAAAACAGCATAAAAACAAATAATAGGTACTGCTGGTGGTTTATAAGTACTATTACCCACCGTTTACGATGCCTGTGAGTTCTACGGCGTGACAAACTTGAACGTGGCGTTAGCGTCACGTTGTATGATGGATCTCGCAAATGAGGTTTCTTTTTCGAAACTTTATTTATATTTCTTGTCATTGTACAAATTTCTCACAATATTATGATAGATACTTTAAATATATAGTTCGATGTAATACGGTCGCCTGCAAAGAAAGGCGTATAATACATGCATACCTAAGTACTTTTCTATGTAGGTGACCGTATATACTTAGGTATGTATCCAAATCAAATCAACACAAAATCAAGTGCATCTTCTGTGAGAACAATGCTCTCAAACATTATTTATTATTCTAAGTTTAAAATCATCACTATCTTATATCGGTGCTATTGATTCACGTGCACGTGAGCTAACTTGAACCGAAATATTATCAAACACTTTCACTTCAAAAATATTTAAGTATTTAAATTATAGGTAGAATACTTTTATAAAACACTCTAAACTAGAATAACAATACAGTTCCCGTGTGGACAATAGCCACGTCTGAAATACTCAAATGGCAGATGGAAACTTGTACAAATACCGTGCATTATTGAAATGTCAGCTATGTGGAAAACATATTCCGCAAACGTAAATTATATCAGCCGATAACGATTTTATGAGGGAAACACAATAGTTGCAACTGTAAAGTTGTGAAATTGCATTCCGTGCATACATTTATGTACGTAGTTAGAGTATTAATTCTAACAACAACAAAATCTAACAATAAAATAATAAGTGTGTGCCTCCTGTTTTCTTGAATGGCTCAGCAGTTCGGGTTGTTCAGCAGTTCAAGTACCTTGGTCATATACTGACTAAAAGCCTGAGTGATGACCTGGATAAAGAGCGTGAGCGCAGGGCCCTGGCAGTACGGTGCAACATGCTCGCTCGAAAGTCTGCTAGGTGCTATAAGGATGTTAAAATAACGCTCTTCAAAGCATATTGCATGTGTTTCTATACATCGCAGCTTTGGATTATCCTTAGAGTCCAGTATAACGATGCCTTCCGCATTCTCTTAAGACTGCCTCGTTACTACAGCGCGTCGAGCATGTTCGCCGACTCCAGGGTCCCTGATTACTTCGCGGTGCTGAGGAGCAGGGTCGCAACGTTCTGGGACAGAGTGCGGGACTCTAAAAATGAGTTAGTGTCTGTACTCAATGACAACTTATTTGAAAATGTATTTTTTAGAGTTGGTTGCGCATGCACCGGAGTCCGAACAAAAAATAACGTAATATAGTATAATTTAGTACGTACCGAGTTTTTTACATTTGTATTTATTAATTTGTAGGGGTTGCATTTTGCCTGAATTAAACGATTTATTATTATTATTATAATATTTACAAATCTCGGATGTCTGTACTTATAATCCAGTATATATCGGTTATACAGCGACAAATGGAAATGGCATAAATATAACTCCAAAATGACTATGAATAGCAAATAAAGTAATCAACATTATCTTCTCCTTAGCACAGAGACATTTTTCCTCCTACTCCTAATGACAGTACTTTCAGGCGGCATTATCTTAACGGCCCCGATAACTTAAGGGGTCTAGGACGCGTAGACAAATAAAAGAAATCCTTGGAAACGTCCAAGGTCACTTGTCCCTTATTACACAATAGTCATTGTTATTACAATAATAAGTCATTGTGTCTAATAAGACTGATGCTTGTTGGAAATGCTGATTTTCACGATTTATAAGTTTTTGTAAGGCGAAAGTTACTAAAAAAACAGTCCTAAGTTAGCAGCGCGAAAACCTTTTTGCAATATTTTAGTGAGGTGTTACAATCAGGTAACCCTGCTCGTTTATTTTCCTAAAGTACAAAAAAAGAAAGTTCCATTTCAGCATTTCCAACTTACTACGAAACTCTTAAATAGAGAAGACAACGCAACGTAACGTAAACAGTAAACACTATAAGTAAAAATGTTATAATTTTCCTTTGAAAAGATAGGGTTATCTTTTCAAGTACTTAAAAAAACAGCGATGAGTCTCTCGTTCAATAAACCTACCGATAATATTTATACAAGTTTATAGGTCAAACCCCCGAGTACAAAGTGTAGACCGTTGAAAGATTAAGGGTAAACCAAAAAGCCGTAAAGACTCGTATAAAAATAAACCTTGAGCGGATCAGGCGCCCGCCAGTCTGTAGATTGTTTCACGTGTTCTATGAGACTGGTTGGCTGTACTGTTTACATACAGAATCTGGTTCATATTGGAAAGTTACAGATTTTAACCTACATAGTAAACAAACTCTCACAAACTATTGAATATATTTGCGGAAAAAAGCCATGTTGAATCTTTCACATAACAGTGTGTAAAATGGGTAAATAATGGGGTAAGTAAAGAAAGAAACATACATAGTGTATACCTTTAGCCATAGATCAAAACGACACGATAAAGCACTTTTCCTTTGGTAATGATTATCACAGTTATTTAGAGTGCGATCGATTCAGTTTGAAAATTAAACACTAATTTCAGCAATGACTGTTAAAAAATACACAAATACTAGTTGTGTCGTAGCGTAGTATTTCCACAATTTCTTATTTTCCTTGTATAAATTGTATTCGAACTGCGCGGTGAAATTTGACGCAGTCAATATCAATACTATGGACACATGGACATATGGACATAGCTCATAAGATTAGCAAGCTGAAGTGGCAGGGGGCCGGTCACATCTGTCGCAGAACCGACAACCGCTGGGGTAGACGAGTTCTGAAGTGGAGACCGCGTTTGGGCAAACGTAGTGTGGGACGCCCCCCTGCTAGATGAAGCGACGATCTGCGCAAGGTGGCTGGCAGCGACTGGATGAGAAGAGCCGAAGATCGGGCTCAATGGCGCGCCCTGGGAGAGGCCTATGTCCAGCAGTGGACTAGAGTAGGCTGCTGATGATGAATGTTAACACAATTACTGAACTAGCATGGTGAATTTCTCATGTGAGACATCGCAAGTGTGCATGGTAGCTGGTAGTTACATTCAACACGGCTTATTAAAAATTGAAAGTGCAAGGTTATCTAACAAGCAGTAGCTCACTTACCTTACAACAACATTTCTATTGTATTTTTGACATCACTAGATCTATTACACTATGCAGTGTCACTATCACTATATGCAGAAATTAACTCAACTGAACTGTGTTCTTAATTAAGACCTTACATTCGTACGATCTCGTTTATTGAAAACATATTTTCAAAACACCACACATACGGTGTTTGAAACCATGTTTTCCAATTTAAAGGAATACGAACCTATGTTTACAAAACTGGTGCAGAACTAATATATGTTTAATTCATTTGATTTGGTTAAGTCGTTTCGAACGGTTAATCATGAAGTTTAAAGGAATATTATTGACAGTAATTTTAAAATGTCTCTGTATTGAAAATGTAAGTTCTACTATCCTTG
Source organism: Hofmannophila pseudospretella (assembly GCA_947369225.1). NCBI lineage: Eukaryota > Metazoa > Arthropoda > Insecta > Lepidoptera > Oecophoridae > Hofmannophila > Hofmannophila pseudospretella. Next base: position 6,618,123 of record OX376325.1, read on the forward strand.
AGTGTATCAATTCGTAACCTAATACATTTATGTTTAACAAGATTTTCTATATTATTTAGAGGATGTTACCTAACTATGTAACAAGATCACCGATATTCGAAGACGTTATATCAACTCCTGAGAATCAAAATATGGAAAGTCCTCACGAAAAAGTTATTGGGCTGCATAATTACAAGATCGAAAAGACTGATGATGAAAAAGAACTTGAAGAATACAACTACGATATGGAAAGGAGGCGCTTCGTTGGAACCACTAAAAAAGTAACTTAATGAATCACATAATGTATAGCAATTTCTACTTACTTATTAGAGATCAAATTTATTGGATATGCTCGATATAGCACTTGATAAATTTTGGCATCCTTTATCTTATGACAGGGGGCCGGGGATAACCCCAGCGGCACTTCGACCCTCAGGGATTTGGCATCCTACAACATTGTAAGACCACAGGACCACGACCATGTTTTATTCTGTAATGCGGTGGTTGCAATTCTCCATCAATAGTACGTGCCATGGTATATAGGAGCGTTTCTCAATTTATTTGTAACAATTTCGTAAAATTGATTTTAAATGAAAAATCAATAATAATATCAATTTAATGATTAGGGCTGAAAAAAATATTTAGTATACTGTATGAAACCTTACCATATTTTATGTATTACAGTGACAGTGAGTGCTATAGCATATATAGCATGAGTGCTGCATAGCAAGCCATAACACAGTGAAATTGATTTTTAACATTTTGCAATCAATCTAGCAAAATAATCAAAATTTACCTGTTGTTCAACGGTAACAAAAGGTACGGTACGGTACGGTAACGGTACAAAATGTTCTTGACCAAAAATGCAACATGCGCGTCTACAAACCAAAGCTTGACAACAAACTGTTAAATAACCAAGATGGCGCACCAAACCTAATTTTTAGTTTTGCCAGAAGCGAGAGAACTGTTAAATGGTTTGATAGTTTATTTATTAATTTGATAAAATTAGGTAACAAAAGGTGGAATTTCAAAAAAAACTTTTGATAGGACCACATTTAACTACCAAAATTTCTGTAATTTTAGAATTACAATTTGAATATAAGTACGGTGATTCAAAAAACCTAACAAATCGGCCTTTTCAAGAAGTTCCATGACACGGTTATGGGACAAGCCATTTTTCCTAGTGACCAGTTTTCGTTGTTTTCATTTTATTTTATTTTCAAGACGTCTATCATTTTTTTTAAATGCATGTTTTCGTATAAAGTAAGAAATTCTTTAATTTCCTTATTCATAGTTTCATTAAATTGTAATTAGTAACTGAAAATAAATACAAAATTATATACCTGATACGAAAACTGAGGCCTATAGGTACAAAAAAATTGTCCTCCTACCAGTGAAGTAATGACCATATCGTTCATCGACAGTTGACTTTATAAAGTGATTGATTATCTAATATATTTTAATATTGATTTCTACTACGTTCAACTTCTAGTACTGTCGACCACAGGTCAACCTATCCAAAACGTCAAAATTTTGAGAATCTGAAATGTATCATTATTGCGCAGGCAAGATTGAGATTTAATCGAAGGTTTCTGACAGATGGTATACTACAGCTCGTGGTTGACTGTACCATTTACTTGACAGAAAAAAAGCAAAGCAGTCAGGATTAGAAGTCAGGAAGAGTCCTCCGAGATACAGGAACTTCCTAGTTAGGCGGTCAGCGTTTATTGTAAAACTAGCGGCCCGTCCCGGCTTCGCACGGGCATTAAACATTACATTTAGATTTGTTAATTTTAACACATTCATAATAATAATAATAATATAACACACATATTCACTCCTTTTTGCGTCGAGCTCCTAAAAAAGAGTAAATTAAAAAAAAAAACCGAGTGACGCCCTACAACGCATAAGTAGCCGAATGGAGTTTTTTCTTTCAAAGTTTTAAACTCGTGATATCTTTTGAGTGGAATGTCAGAATCGAATAATTCAAAAAGTAATATAAAGGTATTGCAGCAGTCTTAAATAATAAATCATTTATTTTGATAAGGTACAAATAAAGAGCTTTTTGTAGCGGTGGTATTTTAATTTCTTTTTTTTTTTTAATAAAAAAAACGCTTATTGTGACATGTCTATAATAGTTAGAGACACGCTGCCGCTGATTTTTTTGTTGATAATGGTGTGTTCTAAAAAAATGTTATATATCATTTTGTTCTATCATCAATAGTTTTCGCAGCGTACGCGATGTAAGGAAGTTTTTTGATATTTTTTTACACTTTATCGTAATTTAAGTAAGGATCCCCATTTTTTTTGAAAATGAAATATAGCCTATGTCACTCAGGAAAAATGTAGCTTTCCAACAGTGAAAGAATTATTCAAATCTGTTCAGTAGTTTCGGAGCCTATTCAATTCAAACAAACAAACAAAAAATCAAACCTTTCCTCTTTATAATATTGGTATAGATAACTTGTTGCTCACTAATTTTATTTAGTTTAATATAACCTATGCTTAAGTTCCTACTGGTGTATGGACTATGAATCCTTTGTAATCTTACCGCACAAATAAACTTATTCTTATTTTCAAAATTTACTTTTTCGCAGCCTTGTGCCATCGTCGTGCTGTCCAACATTCAGAATCCCAGCATGCAGTCGCTGTTACGCAAGTACCGATACGATGCGAACGGTTAGTGCATTTAGCAGGTTGTTTGCTAAGTTTACCACAGTTTAGTGCGTTCAATATTGACTTAATTTTCAGGCATTCTGATTCCCAGCAGTGTGCAGTACTTCATAAAACTGCCGCAAGGTTTACGTGCATCTCCGTTGTTGGTGCCGTTAAATGACAAGGCCTTTTCGCCTTTAGGCGGATTTGTACGGTAATTTGACAATCAATGACAATTTTTTATCTTATAGTTATACCAAGTACCAAGTCTAAGTCTATGCACTATGCACCAAGGCAATTAGACTAAATAATAAGCTAAAAAGCCCTATACTTACTTTATTTTGTTGATGTGGAGTGTATACGATATAAGTAGAGTTACCATATCATCTGAACAGACAGAGTGCTCAAATATGTATACCTAAACTAAAGAGTTTAAATCTTCTAGTTTTACATACATACATCTAGCCAAAAATATTTCAACAATTACTTAGTAGTTGGTTATATTTTTTATCCCTGACCGATCGAGGGAAGGCGTGTTATAATTTTGACACGTTTGCCTGTCTGTGTGTTTGTCTGTAGGGCGTAGCCCGGGGCGTCCCCCCGCCTTCAGGCGCCGCAGATCTAACCTGCTGAATGTTCTTAGCCATATCAGATGAAAAATGGATCAGTGTTTCTAAGATCTTAGAGTATCTTGGGATGTTGGAGTATGATGGGATCTCTGGAACGGTAACAGTTAGGTAATTCGACTTTGGGCTCAAATGTTTATGACCATGGTGACTTTCTCACATCTGGAATCTTGAGAATCTGATGATGACCAGGAAAAAGTAAGGGGATCTCCAGAATGGTACGTCGGGGGTTTCCTAAATTTTTAATTTAGAGTTATTTTCATAACCGCTTACTTTTGATTTGGAAAGTTTATCTAACATAGTTTTGCTACCTGATGTGACCGGAGATGTTTATGTATGTACTAACGTCACATAATTTTCTGATGATAACAGTAAAAAGTTACTTTACAGATACAACAAAGATGCTAACAGTACATAAAAAGTTATTTTACAGATACTACAAAGAAGTCCCACCGATTCCACAATCTTGGAGACGTTAAACGTATTGTTAACTACGATATATCGAATTATTTGACTACTGATATAAATCACAAAGGACCCAAACTGACTGTTTTCGCAATTTCGAAAAATATTTAACATTTAACACAAATAAATCATATCTGTTTTCCTTTTATGTTTCAATTCCTTTTATTAGGATTTCTGTAATTCAAAAAGCATTTCCAATAAAGATGTCGTAGAGGTAATGGATACAAACGCCTGGGCACTAAAAATAACGTACGAAATAGGATGTTGATGTACGAAATAGGATAAATCGAAGTTCTTTTTCGAAAAAGGATATTTCGCAAATAGACATACAAACTTATGCCACACAACACATACTTACAAACCTAATTTGGGCTTATTAATATACAGTATATTATTTACTCCTTTCTGAAATCACTAACCGAACTACAGAAGTCTCAGTAGTTCGGTAAATTTGTACAACCGAACTATTGAGACTGAGAACTGCCGAACTGTTGAGACCCACAGTTCGGCACCGGACAAAATAACCGAACTACTGAGACTAAAGGAATAATACCGCCATTGTACATATATCGTAGTGTTTATTTCTGTAATTTGAAGTTTACGTGTACAATAGTGTTTTTATATATCTACCTAATACCTCCACGACAAGTTTGGAACTTGATCTGTATATTTCTACAAAAGGTGGAGAATTTTAAATCACTAAATTCCGAAACACTTAAAAACCCCAATGATCAAGAGTGGGCCTGATTTGCAGGATATCAATACAGATGCCATATTAATAGTGGCAAATATCACGAATGAAACACGACAGATATGCCAGTGGATTGCCAGCTGCCTCCGAGCCAAGAGTTCAGACACGAGACCTGAGCTATACATACACGTGATCTACTAAATACTTAGATATTCTAACTAATGATGCCAGAATGTTCTCTAACACTGAGACATTCTTAGGATATCACCTAATAAAAGTTTAGAAAGTATTGCAATTGGTAGGAGGTGATTCATGGGAGGGAGAAATGGGAGGCGGGTTTGCTGGAAGAAATCTCTTTTAGATATATGTTCACCCTTTGTACAATGTCTCATTTTAATTGTTTTTATTAAGTCTATTGTTGTACAAAAAAGTGAAAATAAAAAAAATAAAAAAAATCAAGAAAGTCAAAGCGAGTCCAGGCTCGCTCCCAATAGTGATCTTACATGTTTTGGGAGGGTCATGCCCCCCTAGACCCCCTTAGACTGAGGTGGCTCAAGATGTGTAACAATGATATCTTTCGGTAGCTGAGACTAATACGGACTACGGGTCGCTGAGCCAGTGGAGTACCACTGGGCTCAGCGACCCGTAGTCAGCGACCGTCCAAAACTAAACTACTTTCTTCTTCTTTCTTTCTTCTTTTTTCTTTCTTTTTTTCTTTTTCTTACTTACTAGTAAGAAAGTTTAATTAACTACATTGAACATTTCACAATTTATGAAAATATCCATTGGCATAAGTATAAGTAATACATTGGTAAATAAAATTAACTAAGCTAGAATTAAATCGTTCATTAATAAAATAACTGTCGTCAGACATCGCTGTCGACAGCTGTGTTGAGTCCCAGTAATGTTAGCGTAATTAATTATAAACATTACTTTAAGTAATACATGGGTACTAACTGCCTCGATGACAATGCATGGAAACCTTAGTCTATAATCTACCTACCTATAACATAAATATTTTATTTGTTCTCGTAGTTAAAAAATGAATATTACATTTGCTTATTCAGAAAATATACATTACGGATAGAATGAATTGTAGCACAAAATGTCTATTGTCTACCTTTTCACCAGCATTACTAAACGTTTCAGTTTCACCATTTTGATAATATTAGTTAATGTTCAAAGCTTCAGGCATCAAAAAAATAATGACGCGGGAACGTTAGAATAAAAGAGTCGCTTCAAAGTATGGGTTTAGTATTTTAACAAACATCATAAAACATATGCCAAAAACGCAATGTCAGAGGCCTACGGGCGACTTGAACGTATCTGACAATAGGTTGACCACTAACCATACATTAAGAAGAATAAATCATTTACAATAGTTTCTTTGTCGAATCAGATGTTGCAAAGGCTACATATACGAGTAGGTTCTGTTCAACAGATCTCACGTTTATAAACTTGTAAACATAAGAACTACAACCTAGTCAGTCAGTAACAATAACTAAATAGCTAACAATAGACAGATCTGCAATTAACTAGACATTTTCCAAACAATAAAACACTTATAGACTCGTGCGTTAGTCTATAACTCTTAATTTTACATGGTTGTGGTTATCGTTAATGTCCAGCCAGATTCAAACGAGAACTACCCATTAACTTCACGTAAACCAAAGGCAGAAAATAACATTATTAATGACCAAATAGCATTGGCGATCAGACGCGTCTTTCTCAAACATTGAACAGATTTTCTAAAACCTGCAATAAACATGCTATTTTAAAAACTATAAATTAAATTATCTACTTATAAATATATCAATACAAGTTAGGATGCTGTTATAGAGAAATAAACGGTTAGGTTCTTCAAATTTCTAGATCGAAATAAAGCTATCAAGTAAATATACCTAGCAGTTGTATAGCGCAATACTAAAGAAAGATTAAAGATCAAACGTTGGAACTTTGCCAACTTCTCAACACGCTCTGTTTAAACTCTATAACGGGAAGTAATGACAAAAAAAAACTAAAAACGACCAATTTAAGCGGCACTGTCATTTTATAGGACCCCGGCGCGCCTGACTCATGTTTAATTCAGTAGGATATTTAGTAACGCCTGTGAAGTACGATGGCCTTGCGGGATTAAAGAAAATGGTCACGTACATTAAGTTCGTTGACGACTTGGAACTGAGGCATCAGTGTTGACTAGGAGATATGACGGTTGAATGCGTTACAAAAACAGTCTTTGGGTAAATTCGCAGTAAAAAGATTCGTGCGCGATGGAATTCTAGGTATAATCTACAATTACCTACCATATCGGTACGTTTAGGAACCTAATTAGGAATCCCTGCAAAATACACAAAATATAAGTGCTACAGGAAAATTATAATTTTAAGAACGTTACTAAACTTTCTGTAAGATAATGAGAATGATAAAGATGCTTCGAAAAATATAAATACAAAAAAAAAATTATTAACCCAAACAATATTCAAATTATAATCACTTCATCGGCCGTCTTGCAGCGTAGTAGATAGCAACAGTCTAATTAATGGCCTGGGGGATACACTAAGTCTTACAAGACTCATTTAAATAACGTAGAGACAATTAAATTACTAAAATCGGGATTGGTACTAAATTATCCTCTATACACCATTGACATTGAAGTCTAAAGACTATTAATGTCAATTATCTCGACATTCGCAATAATAGCCAAGTAACAGTTCACGGTGATTTACTTAACCATTAAGTAAAAACTATTTGAAAATCAAATACCACAATACATATATGTATATACAGGGTTTTTAGCAACATTTATTTCTTACAACCTACACTATCAATATATAATGTATTATTTTTTTCTGAAAATGACCGGATTCGATTCCCGAGTCGTGTTTGAGTTTTTTTGTTAATCTATGAATGCAGTTTTTCTTAACTCTATAATCGATGACATGGTTTCTTAGAACATATTTCTCTATCTCTTATAGTTTAAGAGTTCCCCATACTGACCCATCTCAACGGTACATACTATATTTAACTTCAGTAAGCACTTAACTATTACCATTACTTAACTACAAATTAAGTAATATTTGAGTACTTACCTATTACCGTACATAATACATGCTACTATTTATAGGTAAGTAAGTATGTACTGACTCAATTTATTATAAACCTGGTGAAATGGCGTTACCGATAAACATAAATTCCAAGGTTGGAGGAAACAAATTTCCTTTATAGAAAGATAAAATCTCCCTTGCTGGTACATCGTTAAAGTGATTAATTAGAATGAACAAACTAATATTAGTAATCTGGGTATTTTTATAAAGGAAATGTTTGAACATTACAATAAGGTTGAATTTATTCAATATCGTTTACGTTACGACCTTGAATAAATTTATTTTTATTAAATGAGAATTAAGTAGCTATTTAATGTGTAATTAAAAAATGGTTGTGTGATAGATAATGTTATAGTAAGTACTTACCGTTTTTATAATGTTCAGATATTGCTAAATCTTATGAACAATTACAGTTTGAACATTATTCTCGTCATAAAGAATACACTTTTTCCGACATCTTGTTACCTTATATATGTTTTTAAAATTCTATTGTGTGTTGATTATTAGACGTAAGATCTAAATTTTTATTAGCTTGTTACTATTTTTTTACAATGAGAGCTGTGATTTAATATAGATGTTAGGTTAATTATATGAAAAAATCTGTGATTAAAAGAAAAATATAAATTACTACTTGTTTGATTTTGTCTGCTGACTGTACGGAAAAAATCCAGTGTGGCGAGTTTACAATTAAAAAACAAGAGTGTGGCGTATTTACAACAACCTGTACCTACCTGTGGCGAGTTTACACATATTTTTTGTGTGGCGAATTTACAATGAGGCGAATTTACAATAACCCTAGTTTTTCCATGCACTGCGTCTGTAGTCTTCGATATTATCACAAGTCCAAACCTAACAGGAAAGTACCTACGACTCCATAATAGCATAGAGACGAGATTGTCCTAACAGATTTCTAAGAAACCTTGACTCATCCTGGTATTTACCACGACGACCTGACGAATAACAGCCACACACGTGTCGTAATTATTATGATATTGAAGATCAAGCAAGACGGCATTATTATTGGTGACTGACTATTGACCACCCACGACAAAATTAGTCCTTCCGGTCATTCTGTGGTGCTATTATGACATCATCGTCACTGTTTCGACAATAATCTATGAAGACAATGTACTGCCTCCTATCGTTTCTTCGCCAATTGTTGAAAAAAAAAGGTAATTGCAATAATAAATGCATTTACAACCAAATTTGACTCGTGAAACGAACAAGAAAAGGTGTCACGCTATGTAAAGATTACCGCAGTTAAAATTTTATGACTTGTTTGACTTAGTTGTTAGTTTTGAAACTGCATAATTAAGTAAACTAAATGCAAACAGTTTAGAAAGGAAAAAAAAGTTTGATATTGCTTCCTCTAGTTGACCTGTTATAAATGTAGGTAGAGCGGAAATATTAAGTCTATTAAAGTAATTGTGATTGCCCCTAACAGTTCGATTGAACTTGCTCAGAGTTAAAGCAGGTCAGAGGCCGAAGGTTTGCAAATTGACTGTTTAAACTCGTACGAATCTTCTGTATTAATAAGTTTTGAAAATAATGCGAATATTTTTAATTCCGGCCGGAATTTATGCCGGTAATAGGATACAATAAAATATTGTGTCGATAACTAAAAGGCTAGGCTCGCGTTCTGTTGCATTTATAACATTAAAAAAAATGATTTATTACTAATTTGCTTCTTTTGACATTGAAATACTCGCAACTGTTTGAGATTCATTTCTTTACGACGAGTTTTGACAAAGTTGTAACTTAAAACAGCCTTAAAATAAAATGTAAAAACTCGTCGAATCAATTGGTGAAGTTGTTCAGAAATCGATAGTGATGCGCTCTATGTAGATCACAGATATTTTTTACAGTTACAGCGTACAGCGTACGCCAGGTAGTAAAATAAACAGTGTTGGTTCTGCGAAGAAACAAAGTGGGAATCTGCCATGAAACATATGATCCTATCACTCTTGGCCTTAACTACGTACTGGTTATTTTCGTAGCACAGTTCCGTAAGTAGGTCACCGGCATATGGAAAGAATCTATCATACACGCTGTGCTTGCGACACAGCGTCCGCACATGAATTTTTTAACAGAGATTTCAAGATAACTGACATACGACGAGTAGGTACTATTATAACTGCTTGAGATGTTTCCTTTCTTTAGATTAGGATAAGGAGTCCTAAAGCTGATACCATTTACTTAAGTTAAACATTAAAATCCTTTTTTTCAATGGATGTTTGTTACGCCTTTACTTGACCTATTGGGATGAAATTTTGCTCCATAGAAGTACACTTTTAGATTTCTTTAGTACCTAGAGAAGGATTTAGGCTTAAAATCGGGAAAATCAAGTAGCCGTTGTAGCCAAGTAAAACTGAGTAACATATTTAGTAAGTTTTAAATACCTATAAGCATCCGGAAAGGTGGGCAAAGATCGCCACACTGGGTGCCACAAGACGGACAGCGGCGGCGCCGAGGCAGGCCCAGGCGTAGGTGGAAGGACGATATCGACCACTTCCAAAAAGGATGGTATAAGGACGCAGAGGATAGGGAAAAATGGAAAGGAGGAGGGGAGGCCTTTGCCCAGCAGTGGGACAGCCTATAGGCTATTATAAAAATTATAAGTAAATAATAAAGATTTAAAATATATTTTTTAATATTTTGCATAACAGAACATTGTGGATTGTTTGAATAATATAATAATACAGGAAAAGGCAACAAAACATGTTTCTATAAATAAAATAATGATTTGTTTTCAATGTGATATTTAAAGGCATTTCTGAGATTATTTTTTGATCATATCATTGGATCTAGGTATTTTATAGATGTCTAGGTTCTATACATAAAAACAATAAATAAAATAAGAGGAGTTCGATTTTTATAGGTATGTATCTATACAATAAAACAACAATTTTTTATTCGAGATAAAAAAGAATCTGTAAGTATATCATCTTTATCAGTAAAATGCTGTTAGGTACAACACCAGGTGTTAGCTATTCTATCAAAATATACCTACTCTTACTCATATTATCTTATCATGTCATCACAGACTTACAAAATGCTTCCAATGCCAACAAGTAACTAAGTCAGTTAATTTTCCTGAATCTTTTTTTCTTTAAAATTACAATAACAGCAATTTTCATGGTGAATAACTAGTAATTAATCAATTTTACATCCAAAACATTTTCCTATTCTTATTCTTCTATGGTGTGTCTTTGGGTGTCTTTGGGTGGGATTAGGAGGTTTCTGACTCACTCGTGTTCTTCAATGTCGTAGTTTTGAGGGCCCTCATGCTGGTTGATGGCAACTTGGTTTTGTCCGGAAAAATATTTATGGAAAAGTGACAGGTCAAAAAGGAAGATGGCTGCCGTCAGTAAAGCGGCAATAGATCGGCCATAAAGGAATATATATATAAGTGGGAGTATTGTACATAACATGCACAGTGAATATATCACCTAAACTAGGATTCTAATATATTTGCCACCTAAATGGGTGGTAAGTTAAGTGCCTACATAATTAATTAACTTAATACACAACTGTAGCAATGAATATCAAGAAACAATATTAAAAACCTTGTAAATAAAAGGCCAAAGTCAACTTGTAAATAATGTAAGTTATAACACATGACCAGGCATATTTAAGTACCAAGTAATTCTATTTTTACTGTAACATTGGAGCCAGCCCGACCCTGGCACTGACAGGGGTGACTGGGTGAGAGTGTTGACAGTGAACGAGGGTAGCTTAACAAGTTATGTCATAGGAACGTTTTAATTTCGCACAAGAGGATGGCGGTCATTTTACTTTGTCATTTCCATAATAAAGTAAGGCCATTGTGGTAAATTAAAGTGTAATTTATAAAAGAAATTACATTTTCTTTTTACCTACCTACCTACATTAAAGATGGTGGTAATCATTAATCTTATAAGATTTTTTAATGGTAGATCCATATTATTGTAAGTTTGATATTTTCTATTTTGATAAATAGAACCAGAGTTTGTATAACACGGAGTTCAAAAAGGCTAAGAATGATACGGAACTTCTATCATAAAAGTATTAAATAAAATATTATTTTGTAAACATTAATGAAAACAAGGCTTCTTATCACTCTTATCAGTCATCATACTGAAACTATATTACATTTATTTGCAATATTATTTATAAATTGATAGATACTTTTTGTGTAGAGTAAATTAAACTTACCAAGTTTTCCTTATAGTCAAAAAACCTCTTGCAGGCTTCTTTCCGTTTGGATCAGTGATAACAGAAAAGCGATCACTAAAACTTCTCTTCACCTCCGGCAGACGATTCAAGATTCGATCTCCAGACGAGAGTCTCAACGACTTTCCCACCACAGACTTTCTACTCCTGTGCACTATTTCTACTGGTTCACCAATGATATCTGGACTTTCTTTACTCGATTCTTGTTCTGCCTCGTGAAATTCATCAGGCTTTTCTATATGAACTGTCAGTTTTTTCTGTTTTCTTTTTGATACTTTGGTATTATTATTATCTTCTTCACATTCAGTATACTCACGGGGTTTGTATCTTTCTCCATCGCCGAACCCTTGGACAAAGCAGAACATAATGTCGTCAGGATAAGACTCCTTCATTTAGAAGGTCATGCCTACTCTTCGACACGAATAAAACTCGAGGTCACTTGCAATTATTATTCGTTTCGCTGACACAAAACGTTCAAGTTATCAAAGAAAGTGAGTTCACAGACATTTTCAGGAAGGAAAATAGACTGAAATAATGAGTTTAACCACACGGAATTCAAGTAGGTTTCCAAATAAACAATTTACGACTGCTTGCTAACACCATAAATAATAACTTGGTCAAAACGGGTTTATTTGATGAATTTCACTGAAAATCCTCCCTCAATTGCACTGTCTAGAAGGGAAATTAACGGTTTTTTAAAGTTTTTTGGATCTTTTATTTTTCGTATTCCGCCAAAAATTAACATAAAATGACGTTTCTTTTCACGTTCGGGAACGCGGGCAGCGCTACGTTCCGAAACGCGCGCAATCCGACACAGCTGTTGCCGAACTGAGTCAACGAAGATACCGGTTGCGGTTTGCCTGCCCCGCGCTCGGCCCGCCGGCCCTCGAAGCGAGCAGTGAATGGAAAATTGGCGTGTGTAAAGAATTTGTTGCACTCTGCCACAGTGGAGTGCAACATCGCATCGCTTAGCACAAACTATGCATAAATATAATATGTACCTACCTACATACCTTCGATACAATTTAGCAGCCTAATTGAACCTTTGACATCTCAATCTTCAATAAATATGGCCCCTCTATACCTTGATGGTAAGTAGTTATGTACATGAACTTTTAACGTTTCAGAAATCACCAACTTTTATTTTTAACGCCCGGGTTTAAGAAGCGGGTTTTGCCTCCTAAAACCTGTCGATGGACTAAGCTCATCAAATCATATCCCAATTCCCATTTTAATTTATCGTAGGTAGGTAAAGTTACTAACTCAATTTAGAAAGATGTAGGCAGGTAGGTACTTAATACAGATCGAATTTTACAAGGGCTCTCTAATTAGTTTCCTAATTAGAATCCTGAATTCAATGTTAATAAGTAGGTACCTAAGTTAAGTAGTGTAATAAAATCCGCGCTTACAAGAAATCAAGTCTATTGCGTGACCATTTTGGATCAATACGGGAAATAAAAGGGAAAGAAAACAAAAGGTGGGATCGTCAAGGTTACCGGGAACCAAACTCATCCAGACCGCATTACGATGGAAATAAAAGGGAAATAAACGTACTACTTAGGTGTGATATTCTGTGCTACTACTTAAGTAAATTAGAAGACGGTGGATCATGGCCCGTAGGTTCCTACCTCTTTTATGCCTGTGCCGTATGTAATATAATGATAATGATGAAATTCAAGTAGGTAGGTAGGCAAGTATTACAGTCTCGGGCGAAGAATAGAGCTACGGTAGCCCCTGCCTGTCGTAAAAGACGACTAAAAGGGGTTATCAGGGTCGTGGGCGAAGTGGTGGCTTTGGCAGTCCATTGGCTGGCGAGTGGCGACCCTGGGCACAGAATGCCCTGGGGAAGGCAGCAACGAGCTATGAAAGCTATATGAGTGAGATGGAATATAAACCTCCCAGGAGGGGCCCATGGCAAAGTGCTAGGGGGGCACCAGTGCATTCCACTGGAGATCCCGAAGCCCTCCGACATGCATGAGGTCGGCCAATGAGGGGGTTTTAGTGGGTAAAAATCTCACATTACCCGGTCTCTACCTCAGGAGACCGGGTATCTTATGAAGATTTCGTCCCCGTCAATAAAAAAAGGTAGGTAATTATTCGATTTTTACCAACCCGATTTTTATTCGAGTTAAACTAATAATGTTGGAAAGACGTCAATAGCTGGTACTGGATCCAAGGGGGAAGGGGCAGGGCATGTTGACCATCCCCCCCTCCAAACATAAACTACAGTTTTATTTAGAGTACCTATAGTCTAAATAATGGCAATCTTTACTGTAATGTATTTCAACACTGGTGCATTGAGGGTTATAATTGCTTTTATTATTCTACTCCAATCAGATTCTAGGTTGCCCTAAGTAATTCCAAAAGACCAAGGGACAGGACTAGGTACAAACTAAAATAGGGACGCCGCAAAATTAACCTTATTTCGCACAACGTCATAACTAACAACGGAAGGCCCTTACGTTAATTTGTTTTTCTTTCACAAAAATCACCTAAAAGTAACTCGACGCCCTAATTAAACCCATCGAATCTCAACATTGCAAATGAGGAGCCCAAATCTTCTCTCCCCTCAGCTCTTTTATGAGGTGAACGTCCTAAATACTGCAAATAAATGTTAACCCGGTAGGTCAACGTCTTGTGGACTTGCGGGACGACTTCTGAAACATGTCTTGTAATCCTGTCGTACATTGATTGATCGCGACAAAAAACTTGCGGTTTCTTGGAGAAATCGCGTGGGAAGAGAGATAAGACAATAAAGCCGCTGAATCAAATTGCGCTTCAATTAAATATACCTAAGTTTAAGTTATGTATTGAGATAATTGCTTGCTGTTTTATTTAGTTGGTTCTTAAGTAGGTAAACATGTATAAAAGCTGGATTTGCTTTGGCTTATAGTGAGTCGAATCTTTAGGAAAGCTTTAGGTAAAAACGACATCAAAGTTTTTGCGTTTAATGTAGGTAACCAAAAATAGAGGAGTAATTTTTAGCATGCAGTAAGTAACGCTGAAACCAGAAAAGTTAGACGAATAATGACTTTTGATCTAGGATAGAACCTTCTAAGTTTACGTACCTACACACCTAAATAAAATAGAAACATTGTCGGGTAAAAACGCAACGCATAGGGGTCGATAAGCGAAACGGGATCACCTAGGTTACCGGGAACCAAAACAGGTTTAGGTAACTGCAATACAGTGCGTTTGGCTAAAAACAATTTTGATGCAGCTGCAGGTGCACATTTGTAACATGTGCGGGAAGGGCCAAATTGTCGTTATGACTCTTTATTTCGCAACAAGAGCCAAAGACGAGTTGTGGTAAACACGTGTGATACTAAACATTTGTGAAAGAAATTAAAACAAAAAATATTCAGAAAATAAATTCAATTCCAAGTTCCTGTAAATTAACGTAGGTACAGTTAACAGTTAAAAAATGCCACTTCTCGAGCAGGTGTTACATAAAAGATATATACATACATTACGTAAAATACCTAAGCAATAAAGTTATCTGCGAAGTCAAACCATGCTGTTATCAAATAATTACGTGCTGCAATTTTTCTACAAGAACAATTATAATAATTATATCCCGCTGTAATCGCAGCACACTAACTATATCCTATCCTATCCCACTTCTGAAAACAAGTCACACACACACCCTCGCACACTAAAACGGGAATTTCATACTAACAATCATCATAATATTTCAGCGAAAACAAACCATCAAATAGGTATGATTTATAAGTAATTCTCGCTCGTGTAAGCATGCCATCCCAAATTTTCAGAAATCTGACTAACGATATGTAGGCTAGTGGATCAAATTAGTGGAACCACGAGTCTCAACTGGCAGCAAGTACCGTGAAACTTTTCTACAAAGAAAAGTAAGTAATAAAACTTATTTTTCATTAATATTTATGATAATCACACTATCGTTACAATACATTTACTCCAGAAAAGGTCATTCACTCATGTAGGAAGTTCTAAATAGAATATAATCCACACACATTACCTACATCGATAATTTAAAAATCCAAACATTGTTATTCTTATTTCGCAAACTTTATTTAGCGGGGCCAATACCGTTCTCATCCTGTTTACGCTTTAGCAAATTTAAATATGACATTAATCGTTTTAAAAACGGAATTAATCTTAAACTTGTAAACATTATTATATTAAGTTTGTTTACTGTTGCGCTGACGCATCGGATTCGTATATATAAGAGAGAAGATCAAAGTGTGTGGAACGTTGAACACTCTTCCTGGAACGAACCTGTTATGCTTTGCTGACATAAACGACACCTTGGATTTGGTACTTAGGTACATCCGTGATCTGAACTATTCTGAACAGAATGGCCATCTCATTATTATACCAACTCGACGCGAACCCGACACGAACTCAACTGAGAGCAAAGCATTGAAATGTGAGCTTTATATATTTATATATAAAGTAGAAGGTGAAGTAGTCGTCGATGAATTATCAACGCGTGGGCCACTCGTCGACTACGTCACTTGAATTTTGAAAACCTACTGTATGTAATACGATTTAAAGCTAACATTTCAATGCTTTGCTCTGAGTTGAGTTCGTGTCGGGTTAGCGTCGAGGCGCTACAATGTGCGATGGAATTAATCCTGAGAACATGTCTTTGGCTACATTCCATAAGTATGAAGTACCAGCTAATATATTAACATGGCACACTAATTGGCAACTGTGTCGAACGAATAACATGTTCATTCAAATTCGTTACCTATTAAATAAATAAGCTACATTAAAAAAACATCATATACACGTACTTACCATAAAAATCAGTGGTCCAAAAGGTTTCACCGAAAGAAGCCACCACGAGCCCAAATACAAAGGATCTGTGATTAGCCGTTAAGGAGTTCCGTTGACTACGAGTACCTTCCGATTCCATCTTCAAACCATGGCCATGATGGCCATTCCCACCAAAAGGCCTCATAGAGACAAGTCAAACGAGCTCAAACACGATTGATGGGCAGTTTATGGTCGAGGAGTTCCTATGGATTAACACTCCTGACTACATCATCAGGTTACGGACATCTACCCACCAAAGAACTCTTAGAGACAAGTCAAACGAGCCCAAACACACCAGTACTGCAGTTTACCGTCAAAGAGTTCCTATGGATCCTGACAGTAGTGATCCTGGTTCCATCTCAGGTCAAATTATGTATTTTCACCGGGATTTAGTAAGTGTGCAAAATTTGAAGTTAATAGATCTTCTGGAAACAAGATTTGACACTCAGTAACAAAAAATAAGAAGACTGTCAAATTCTTCATTGGTTCAATTCATAAAGCCTATAACTTTGTCTTTACGTCATCATGAGCAAATACTATGGCATGTGATGAGACATAACGTGAAGGTGTTCTGGCATGCAATAGGAGGTCATTAGGAGGCGTGTCTAATAACGTCACATTTTGGCAAAACTCCTGTTTTTAGGACGACAAATCTAGACGTGACGTCATAGAACACCTACGACTTTAGGCGGGGTTCAAAACAACTCTTTGACGTCTAAGGGGCCAGTTTGCGTTTACCTTGAGCTTGAGCGGCATTATTAGTTAGTTTACTATCGCTGCATTTATCGTGCCGATACGAAGCAAACAACTGCGTTAGAAGTTAGATACACGTAGGTACACAGTTTAGTTAGGTAGGTAGACTACTAACTATGCCCTCGCTCTATATATATGAAACAGCCATATTTGGGAAAACGAATAGTCATCTGTTTATGAAAGTATCAAATGTTCACGATAGAAACCTACGTCACTGTAATAGATTATGTATTCACGAATCCAGAACTGCTCTTATGCACAAAAGTGTGATCTGCATGACACGAAAAATTTTAACCATCTTCCTGACAGTATAAAAGAATTTAATGGTAATGCATTCAAGAATGCTTTGACTAAAATGCTGATTCAAAAATGTTACTACAAATTATAAGACTATTTTTCAGATAATCTAGTATTTTTTTTATTTATAATAATTATATAGTTAGTTTGAATTGAATGTTTAGATTCTACTGTGAACTGTTATTCTGTTATTTCTGTAACATATTTATTATATAAATGTATAAGGAATATTTGTACGTCTTATCAAGGCAAAAGGTAGACATCACGACATAACCTAAGATCTTTGTAACCTACCTTTATAACATATTTGCTCGTAAAGTGGCTGTAATTACACCAATTTCAATATCGTAATGTATCTCATTACGCACTTGTGCGTTATAGTAATGTGAAACGCACGAGTTTTTTTAAATAAAGTAACATGTACGGTTTTTTAAGATGCTCCGTCTAAAAATGAACGATACTTTTTAAAATCTTAGCAAAGAGTTTTTATGTTAAAAAAGTGGTCAATATTTTATGAATAAAATTAACTTTGGGAGATAAAATATAATAAATAAAGATTTAATTCTTTAATTTAATTAATTTTGACAATAAATTACAACCATTTATCTGTAACAAAAACACAAAAATATTAATTTACTTTATTAGTAATACTGGCTGTTTTTGTACCTTTACCTAAAAAAAGTTGATGCGCGCGCATCGCTAATTTGTGGACAAGTAAAATTATTCCGCGCGCTTTTTCTTTTCGCTGTATTGTTTTTATTTGAAAATGTCGTCAAGTAGTGATGAATTTATTAATTTGACACCGCCACAAGTCTTAAACGCAGCGAAAAAGGCTACTCTAAGCCTCTTGCCTGAAAAATCGACCGATAGATACTTACAAGCGTATCAAAATTTCATCATATGGAAAACAAGCAAAGATGCAAATTCATTTTCAGAAAATGTGTTTTTAGCATATTTCATGGAACTTTCTCAAAAATATAAGTCAAGCTCATTGTGGTGCTACTATTCAATGCTAAAAAGCAACTGGCAACGTAACAATCACTTTTAAAAATTGTTCAAATTTCTATAACTGCTTTAACAAGTAATTAAAGATTTATTCGTTTAAGAAAGTCAAAGTTTTATTTATTTCCTCGTAAATATGTTATAAAACGTCGTATGACATACGTGCGCTTTGAAAATTACAGCCTCTGCTTCCTTATAGCCCTCGCCTACGGCTCGGGCTAGCAATATCGCCTCGGCTGTAATTTTCAACTTACCGCACTTATATCATAATGTACTATTACAAATAAATTATTTGAGTTGATTGATTTGATTTGATTGATGATAACTTTAATAAATAAGGTTTAAACCGCTAAATTTATTCGCATTTAAATATTTAATACGAGTAATTTACACAGTAAAGTAAGTATTATAGGTAGGTAAGTAACTGATCCAGATATCAAAACGGATTGTTATCGAAGTTTAGTTAAATCTGCCATACCTAGTACAGTAGACCATAGGCCAACCTACCCAAAACGTCAAAATTTGAGAATCTGAAATGTATCATAATGCGTAGGCATAAGATTGAGATTTAATTGAAGGTTTTTGACAGATGGTATACTATAGCTATATATTGTGGTAGAATGTACGAGTAATGTAATGTTCTCCTGTATGTCTGATTCTCGCATTGAAATGTTGAATTCAATATTACAGTCCTCTCTATCGTTCACATAATAATATTATTATGTGTGAGCATGACAGACTACACATGCGTAGCTCTCGACTTTTGCATGTCGACGCTGCGAGAATCGCCCCATGAGCACAACACTTTACTCACGCAGGAAACGTAGCCCCATTTCCTCTACCTATAGCCTATAGGTCACCTTATCTATACCTATAGAGTACCTATATAGAGGCGTTTTAACCTTAATGTGAATTCCCATTTAGAATAGGGCTTGTTGTTCCAATTCCAATAAAACAAACGCCTGAGTGAATGCACCGTGTTCATGGATGATTGAGCCAACGGTTTACAGTCAGTGTATGGACAAACTGGCACTTACAGGCTGTAACAAAATACCCTTCAGATCGTTTTCAGGAAAACTAAATATTTATCGATAATGTAGCATTTACGTCATGCGAAACGGAAATTAAAAATTTATTTCTATATTTATATAAGTACTTAGTTACTAATGAGCGAAATCGATACAACGCGCACAACACTAGCGCGCGATCGAATTTGCTCATCACTATTATTAGAGTTTGAGTTAAGCTTGTAGAGTAAAATCCCGCCGAATACTGAAAATATGTGTTTTCCTTTATAATATCGGCCTGACGCCCCAGATCGACCCAACATTACTTACTTATTCATTTTCATCTTTAATACTCATTTTTCAATTATTGTTACACTTTATATTTTAATTATTCTAAATTTTTTACAAATATATTACCAAAATTGGACTTTACTTACAAATTGGACAGATGGCTTCGTAATAATTTTATTGTAACTGTAGGGAACTATGAGGAAGACATGACAAATAATTTCTATTAAAAGTCCTTAATAAAATTGGATAAATCAATTGAAAAAAAAATCCAATTTGAACTGCGCCCCTGCCGGTCCGTGACAAGACAATGCTCTAACCAACTGAAAAAAAAAGTCTTTGGTTACTCAATCACAGACACTGACGCGCTGCATAAGATCACCGTCTATCATGAAGAAATTTATTACAGCCTGTATACTTTGAAATAGTATGCTAAGCGATCGATTAGTAAAAGTTTCACAACATAGAAGTTCATTAAAACACGATGAAGCCGTGGTAGAAAATGCGTTGCGCTTGCGTATAGTAAGTATGCAATTCATTAAATTTTGTGTCATTAATTTTTAATGAATGTAAACATAGAGATTAACATCATTATTATATCACCTAATGTATCGTGTTGAAATGTATAAAATAGCCTATCAAATCAACTCTAGCTTTATTATACATAAATAAAACTTAACTAAGCCCCACTATTCCTGGTCACGGTAGCGGCCATGGTAACGGTGGGGTAGGGGGTGCGAAGAATCCCCGGGCTACGGTAGGCTACCAAAACAAACTGGCACTGGCGACGTATAACGGACGAAGTCTACGGCTGGACGAGCACATTGCGCAGCTCGAAGTAGAGTTGGAGAAGATACGATGGCACGTTCTAGGGTTATGTGAGGTCCGAAGAGAGGGGGAGGACACATTAACCCTTGAATCGGGCCATCTACTCTACTTCCGAGAGGGAGACCAACTTTCCCAGGGGGGTGTCGGGTTTCTCGTCAATAGGTCCCTCATAGACAATGTTGTTGAGGTCTCCAGTGTGTCGACAAGGGTAGCGTATCTTGTCCTTAAGTTAACCGAGAGATATTCTCTCAAGGTTGTACAAGTTTACGCACCGACCTCGACACACTCGGATGATGAAGTGGAGGCTATGTATGAAGACATAGCCAAAGCCCTAAACAACACCAGTAAGGCACACTTCAATGTTGTCATGGGGGACTTCAACGCGAAAGTGGGAGTACGGACTTGCAGCGAATCGAGGGTTGGGCCATACGGCTTTGGCGGCAGAAACCACAGGGGGCAAATGCTTGTTAACTTCCTGGAGATGGAGGGCCTTTTCTTAATGAATTCTTTCTTTAAGAAGGGACCCCATAGGAAGTGGACTTGGCAAAGCCCCGATACTGTGACGAAAAATGAGATCGACTTCATTATGACGGATAAGAAGCACATATTCAGAGATGTCTCAGTGATCAACAGGTTCAAAACCGGTAGTGATCACCGACTGGTCCGAGGCACTCTGAATATTGACTTTCAGCTGGAGAGACGCCGTCTAATGAAGCCCACGCTCCGACCTACTCTGCACCAGGCCGTGGCAGGCTCCGACCGGTTTCAGTTAGAACTTAAAAACCGATTCGATGCCTTGGAAACCACAAATAAAGTTGACGAGAATCTCCAAAACGTGGTGAGGACTATTAGGGATGAAGGAGTAAGGTTTTGTCGGTTGCAGCGCACAGGCACGAAGTCGAAGCTCTCGGACGGGACTCTGGCACTTATGAGGGAAAGACGCGAAAACACACAAGCTACATCGTCAGAACAACGGGCACTCAATAAGAAAATAAGGAAGCTGATACGACGCGACCTCCGAAGCTTCAATACACGACTCATAAAAGAGGCGATAGAGCAGAATAGGGGGTCAAAAGTGTTCGTTCAGCAACTAGGGAGGAGCCACCTGACGAAGCTCAAAACTTCTAGTGGCAGGACCGTCACCTCCAAGCCAGAGATACTCGCCGAGATCGAAGACTTTTATGGCCGACTGTACGCTGCTTATGCTCCGCGGCCTGAACCGACAATCGAAGATCCTAGTGCCACGTTAACCCGACACTATACCGATGAACTGCCAGATTTTAGCCTAGACGAGCTCGGGCTGGCTCTCAAACAGCTTAAGAATGGAAAAGCCCCTGGTGAGGACGGTGTCTCTTCTGAGCTCCTTAAGGCAGGAGGAATCCCTGTACTGAGGGAACTTCGGAAGCTCTTCAACTCCGTCCTACACAGTGGGAGAACTCCGGAGGCGTGGAACAGGAGCATTGTAGTTTTGTTCTTCAAAAAAGGAGACAAAACTCTGCTCAAAAACTACAGACCCATCTCGCTCCTGAGCCATGTATATAAGCTGTTTTCGAGAGTCATCACGAATCGTCTTGCGCGGAGATTAGACGACTTCCAACCTCCGGAACAGGCCGGATTTCGGGGAGGCTTTGGCACCATAGACCACATCCACACTGTGCGGCAGATTATACAGAAAACTGAAGAATATAATCAGCCCCTGTGTCTTGCATTTGTGGACTATGAGAAAGCCTTTGACTCCGTCGAAACCTGGGCTGTTCTAGAGTCCTTGCAGCGTTGCCAAGTCGACTGGCGATACATCGAAGTGTTGAGATGTCTGTATGACGCCGCGACGATGTCTGTCCAAGTACAGAACCAGCAAACAGGACCCATCCAATTGCGCAGAGGAGTAAGACAGGGAGATGTTATATCTCCGAAACTGTTCACGAACGCATTGGAGGATGTCTTTAAGACCCTGGACTGGAAAGGACACGGCATCAATATAAACGGCGAGTACATCTCACACCTACGTTTTGCCGATGATATAGTCGTAATGGCGGAGTCGCTGCAGGACCTTCAAGAAATGCTGGACAATCTCAATGCTGCTTCACGACGTGTCGGTCTCAGGATGAACTTGGAAAAGACTAAGGTCATGTTCAATGACCATGTCGTTCCGGGACCGATTATCGTCGACGGTACGGTCCTCGAAGTTGTGCAACAATACGTCTACCTCGGGCAGACTGTGCAATTAGGTAGAAACAACTTCGAGAAAGAAGCCGACAGAAGAATTCAGCTGGGTTGGGCAGCATTTTGGAAGTTACGTCACATCTTCTCGTCGCCCATACCTCAATGTCTAAAGACAAGAGTCTTTAACCAGTGCGTCCTACCAGTAATGACCTACGGAGCCGAAACGTGGACACTGACGGTGCGACTGGTTCACAAATTGAAAGTCGCTCAGCGTGCTATGGAAAGAGCTATGCTCGGAGTATCTCTGCTGGATCGAATCCGAAATGAGGAGATCCGGCATAGAACAAAAGTTATCGACATAGCTCATAAGATTAGCAAGCTGAAGTGGCAGTGGGCCGATCACGCCTGTCGCAGAACCGACAACCGCTGGGGTAGACGAGTTCTGGAGTGGAGACCGCGTTTGGGCAAACGTAGTGTGGGACGCCCCCCTGCTAGATGGAGCGACGATCTGCGCAAGGTGGCTGGCAGCGACTGGATGAGAAGAGCCGAAGATCGGGCTCAATGGCGCGCCCTGGGAGAGGCCTATGTCCAGCAGTGGACTAGAATAGGCTGCTGATGATGATGATGATGATGAAAACTTAACTTAATTAGAGAAAATATGTAGGTACCATAACGGTATAAGCATAACTCATTTTCGAGTTTTTTCCCCTGCTACCCACTAACCACTAACTCTATAAAGTACAGTGGAAGACAAATCAGGCTATACCCTTTAGCACTTTAACTTATATGACACATTCAAACTAATGTCAAGAAGTCATAACAAATTTATTGCGACAGGGTTCCATCGAGTATAGCGTGATGTGTCTTCCATTGTACAACATAGGTACACGGAAGTTCGACTAGGAATTTCTAATTTATTCTTTTTTCTACCGTAGGTAGGTACTCGCAGGGTCGGATTATCCATTAGGCAGTGTAGGCAACTGCCTATGGGCCCCGCGTCGATTAGGGGCCCAGCACCCGGAGAAATATTTTTTTATTGCACAATGTTTCTCAATTTCATTAGAAGATTTTTCTGTAAGTAAACGTGTTTCTGTCTATCTGTGTCGGATCTACGCCGAAATTTCGAGCTCGCATCGCTCGCTCCCGCCTTAGCTTTCTTATCTAATCTATCATGTGTTTCTTTTAGGGATCAATCTACCTTTGTAAAAAAAAATTGAGTGGTGAATATTGGATCTTTTCAAAATTCTGTAAGTTTGTTGTTGGGCTGCAACCGCGCTTGACAGCGTATATGAATAAAATTGAGTTAAGGTTGAAAAAATATATTTTGGGATGTTAGAAAAGAGTAGAGGGGGCCGAGACATGCATTGCCTAGGGGCCCCGACATGTTTAATCCGGCCCTGGGTACTCGTAGGTAATTGGAGTTGAGAAAAGAAAAATACGTACCTAATAATAAGTGTTTTTGTTTTATACTGTCTATATTTCTAAACGGTCTCATATATGATTAACTTTGTTTAATCGGCAACTTTGAATCTGTACATTTTGGAAACCACTAGGTACGGATGTACCTACCTATTACTTACAATATTTTTATATTTGTGCGACTAATAAACTTTATCAACGTTTATTTTAAATGAATCAACATCCCCATTGTGTAAATATTATGATTATTATGATGGCAACAACACGTATTGCTGCTGTTGTCATGTTAGTTACGATAACGAAATGTGAATTAAGTTTATATACTCTGACCAGTAACTAAAAAACTTGTCGAGAGGGTGCCGTTAGTAGATTTAATTCGCTATGATAAAAATAATATAATAATATAAGCTTTTATTGCTGTTATTTTACATGTTTCCTTATATCTTTACAATATTTTTTCTTTATAAATAATTATTTAGGTAATCGGTGTCCGGATTATCTTCCGTCCCCCTCCTCTATAAGAGCCTTCCGCCATAGGCCTCCTCTAATGACTTCCATTCTTTCCGATCTTTTGCCCATCAAGTCCAAATAGCACCTGCCGTATACTTTAAATCGTCTTCCCACCTTTTTGACCGTCTCCCTCGGCTTCTTGTAGTATCTCTAGGATACCATTCCGTTATTTTCCTGGTCCACTTTTCTTCCACTTCTCTTAACATATGACCAGGGAGTTAGGTAGAACACTCTAAGAAATTCATTGGGGACAAAGTCACAGGCTGGAACAACAAGATCTGGGGGCTGAATAGACGTCAAGTGCGTCTACTGGTCGGTGCCTTCACCGGTCACTTTAGCACCAATGCCCACCTACACAAGATGAAACTGACTGACAGCACATCTTGCAGAGCTTGTGGTGAACAACTGGAGACCATTTCACATCTCCTATGTGAATGTGACGCTTTCGCGGCAAAAAGGATGGGTCTGCTAGGCTCTGCCTATCCAGACCTAAGGGAATTCAAATCCCTCCCACTAAGACGCATAGTCTTGCTCATGCATGACATATTCGGTGATGTGGTCAAGGGATAGGTACAAGGTGTTGAACACAAAATATCCCAATGGGTCGAAGTGTCGCTGGGATCCCCGGCCCCCATCCAAAGATAAGATAAGATCATATGACCAGACAATTTCCATTTGAGTCGTTTTATTACAGTTTGAAATAGTACCATTTAAGTCCGCAAAATACGGCGAAGGTTTTTTAGTTTCTGATTAGGGTTTACAAAACTAATTTCGCTGTATGTCGGTCTCTTAAGTCATAGCGCTTAGGTCATTATAATTTTTTTAAAGTCAGTAGTTTAGTACACTTGACAACAGAGGTAAATACACAAGGTAGGAAAAGACTAGATTAAATAGTAGACAATATACCTATCTAATCCGATCCGTAATCATTAAGTAATTAACAGCCTTGATCTATCTAAAGTTACGACGTCAAATTATTGTGACGTTATGTTAGTAAACGAACTAATCTTTAATCAACGATAGACTTAGAAAATTAATAAGTAGGTACCTATATATTTTTTCTTTCTTTTTTCTTTTTTTAGTGAGCAACCAGTTAGTTTACAATAAACGCTCACCTCCGAACTAGGAAGATATTAAAATCGCACATGTAGATTCGGCACTGATATTCGCGTAATACATAACTAGAATCCTGGAGAAAGAGTAATAAAAGTGAATGCATTATGCCAATCTTATTATAGTTTATTTACTCTTACTCTACTCGCCTTATGCGCTTCGTGTACCCCACTTTGTTGCAAGCACGAGAGCATTAAGATATTCATGACGAAAAAGTGATAAAATGAAATATATTACCTACACAGTAGCGTAGGCGTAGGGTAGCGTAACATTAGATTAAACTCTTTAAACAAACATTCTTACCGTCTACGCCAATGTAGAATATCAGGATGAAGACTTAGTTTTCTCTTCAACCAAGCTTCCCTCAAACCTGTCAAAGGAAGACTATCTCTTCTGAATGACCAATAAACGCGAGGTCGAGTGTCACTGGACAAGGAATTCGTCCTTTCCATTGGTCCGCGATCACGTCATCACGAATCATTCCAAATTCGAAACTTTTAAAATGATATTTTTTAGCACAAAACCATTTCTATATAAGCCACGATCACATCACGACGTATTCAAAATAACATTACATTACAAGCGTATGTAGAGCCTTATCATAGTATTTATGCACCATATTTGCTTAAGATACGAGGAAAATGGGTAAAATCTCGTAAAGACTGATATCAACTACAGCAATGTTGAGCAAGGAGAGACATGTCGAATTGATTTGGGAAGCATATAAAGTTCCACTACAATTAGAAAAGCATCTGATTAGTTACTCGTAGACGCTTGTTTTGTGCATAAGGTTTCGCTTACTCGTTTTATTTATTTTTGCAATGACGTAGACCTAATATTTTTTTGTGGTAAATGTATCTACTTGATTCAAATACTTGTTGGCCTAACTGAAAAAGTATAGTATAGTCAAAGATTTAATGCTGCTGGCATGCGCTTTGTCGTTGCTTATTTAAGGTATACAAGGCAGTGAGTATCCTGGAAGGGTGAGGTGTACAGATACACTATAGTAATACCAACTGCTCTGAGAAGACCTCCTATGGAAGACACTGCATTGGAAATATAAGGTAACAAAACAGAACTATAGACACTCATTATCCCGGAAAGGCCTATGTGAACACGCGCAGATGGTGTCCCCTGTGCGGACGTTCGGCTTCGCTGTCGCTTTCCCTTTATGCAGAAACCCTGCCCTGGGAAGGTAAGGTAACAAAACAGTATTATGACAATACTCACTGTGACCTGGAAGGCCGGTGGTCACGCGCAAATGGTGTCCCTCATCAGCTTCATCTGGCTATTGCTTGTCCCTTATGCGCAGGCACTACCCTGGGGAGGTAAGGTAACGAAACAGTACTAATAAGTAAAGCAATACTCACTGCCCCGGTAAGGCCGGTGTGGGCACGCGCAGATGGTGTCCCCTGCGCGGACGTTCGGCTTCGCTGTCGCTTGCCTCCTCTGCACCGAGCGAAACGGTGCCCGACCCGCCCGCCGACCTACAAACAAACATTCCAATCAGAAACCTTTAGCAACTAAGGGGCTTCTTTTGATCTTACGTCTAAAAGAAAAACTGATCAACTTTTCTACAAAATACACTTGCTCGCGTAATAGCGCTCTGTAGGCCAGAATTCATCTGAATGCGATTACCTATAGTGATGGTCAGCTACTTTCTTTGCGTCTGTGCATGTGCAACGAGGCAAAATGTTTAGCATTTATGTAAGCATTTAAAAACATTAAACATGCTAAAGCAAAATAGATAGGTACCTACCTACCTACATACAATACTTACTAGTATAAATCATCTCATACGTATGGGTACGATATGTTTTTTAAACCTAAGAAACTATTACAAATATCAGAAATAGGTAGCTAAGAGATACAAAGAAAACACAAAGAGAGTATTATTTCTTTTTCAAAGTATCTGATGTCTATATCGATGTTAAGGAAAAACGTTTAGTAAAGGTTTTTTGGTCGAAACATGTAGATACATATTATCACAGTCTAAAGACTGTAAGACTATATTTGTATACTTAACGAAAATTCTTAATTTGCGAATTTCTGAAAGACATAAGAACAAGAGATTTTCTACTTTACGAGCGAGTAGGTACTATAATAAGTACCTATCATGTTTACAGGTGAAGCAGTTAACCTGTGATGTATATGTAGGTCACTGTAGGTACGATTAACTGAGTGAGTTGCACCTATAGGAAGTCAGTTATGCAACGTTTAAAGCAGTCAGGTATAGGGTAAGTCGAGGATGGTTGCCCCACTCTTTGAAACCCTTATGTAGTATTTAAACTATAATAGTTGGAGACCTGCTGAGTATATGTTTGTAATGTTTGGTCTCTCTACTTTCATTATTAATAAAAATATTTTGTTAAATAAAACGAATAATCAGTTTTATAATCATTTTTAAAAACCCTTTTTTGTCATTGATGTCCCAGTGCGGGATAGATGCCCAGTTGACAAAATTGTATGTAGACATTTTTTTTAATCGATTTTTGTCAAATTTATTCGGTTTTATCCAATTTCTGATAGATTCCCCTAAGGGAATATATACCCACAAAAATTGAGGCATCTATCCTTTTTTAGAGAATAGTTGCCTTTGTCATTATAGAAGTCATTGATAATAATTTTAAAGTAAATATAAACACTTACTTAAAACTGCATTTTATCACACCGAACTGACCTTAAAACATTTGACCTATTAATAAAAAAGTATGCAACGTTTTCATTCCCGCAAAATAATTTTTCAATAATTTTAGTCGGTCAAAAATATGTTACGCTCTGTCACTTAGGATATTACATGCGCTGCCCGCTACAGTCAGCGTGGCACAAAGGGGTGGAGGTTGTGCGCTTTTGATTTACTGTGTATCTGGCTACTGCGTATTGTTCTAATTAGGAGTTTTTGAATTTGGAGCATCTATACTGGACTTACCCTACTTAGTTAGGAAAATAAATTGCATCATGCACGTGCACTAAAATAAATACCTTGGCATGGTAAGCTGTTAAAAAGCTGCAAGCGGGCGCTAAATCTCGGTTAGTCGAGCTATATACGTGGTGCACGCCATGCCGATCACCTAGAAAATATTTACGCGTAAGCTATATGTCACTTGGTTATTAGGTAATACTAGACTAGATCTAAGTTTAAATAGTATCGTATCTAGAAAAAATATGCGACTAATTTTAAGTTGGAACTAAATCAGATGAATTCTAAATTTTGTTTCTTATAGACTGGGGAGGGGGAGGAAAACGGGCTTCTCATTTTTCCCATGGCTATATGACTCTAACTAAAATTTGACAATACAGGGTTTGCATACAGTATGAGTCCAGTTAAAGAGTTTCCAGTTGTTTGACTGGAAATGATGCTCGTTTGATCCACGCGGGATCCAAAGAGGCGGGGGTGGGGGTATATCACAGGGGTCTTGAATCATGTAGAGTTAGGACCGTGCATGATCCATACTTTCTAGGACACCTAGTATAACTAACTTGTTACAAAAGCTCTTCTTCTTCCTACCGGAGGACTACTTTTAATTCTCGAAACAGCTGCGCTGCGTATACAAAAGCTTACCAGTTAAGTCTTATCAGAAACCAAGATTTCTCAAAAAATCACAAACTATATAATAAATTCAACAATTGTTTGTTACAATTCCTACCAATCGCTTGCACGCGATGTTATAAAGTTGGATTTCCATAGAAAAGCAAGGTTTCTTTCTGTTTGAGATTGAGGCAATTTATCAAGCAAATTACAATTATTTGGACGAAGCTAAGGTATTGCAACAGTGAAAGTCCTACTAGACATCTAATGATAATTTTCACCCATATCAGAAGCAAGCAAGAAATGTAATATAGCTCTATTTCCACTCAGGACATGAGGTTGGCATTGGGTTAGTCTAACTGGTTCTACTACCAGTTCTACGATAGAATGATGGACCTCCTAAGTTCGAAAAGTAATTTTGCAATATAATGTTCACTATAAAATCGCTGCTGTAACTTACAATACTATTTTATTAGATGCAAATATTTTGAGGAGGGGGAAAAATCGCCGTCTAACACGTATGTAAATTTTACACTCAAAAGCGACATCTTATTTTGGCGCTTTGATAAGGGAGATTATTTTTCTATAGATAAATAAAATGTAAAAAACTGTCGATTTTGTTGTTTTTCTCGTAAAATTTTAATAAGAAAATTCTTTGGTATTTAATGGTGGTCGTTGTAACTTGTAGATGCTAACCTTAAAATATTTGCATCTAATTAAAAACACCTTATATAATGTACTGGTATTAAAGTACGTTAAGTTAAGGTAGGGAAAACATATCGTGTCATGTCTTTCTATAGTTATACTCGTAGGTATATCAAATAGAAAGATATCGATGTTTAAACTTTACGTAACTTAAAAACTTACCGGAAAATTCTCTTCAAGCGACTAATGACTTGATAGTTTATATGTACACTTTCACTACACCCTGTGTGCTATGGGAACACTAGATTTGAGTTTTTCATTTCATACGTTTTTAGTCAGTATAGAGTTAATTGTCCCATGCGATTTTTGTAATTGGTCCATTAGTATACTAGTTACGGTAAAAGTCAATGTTTTTATTAGTTAAAGAGTATTGAAACAGAAACTTGAAATGCATTTTCGTTAACACTTCGACTTCGACTTCTGCTCTCTGTTATTTTTGGGTGGGCAGGTACCCACACAAAAATAACAGAGAGCAGATTTTTTCTAAGTATGTAATACGTAGTAATAATAGCTACCTGAAGAAAGGCGTCAAGACAATGGACTTTGCCTAGAAAACCAACAAAGATTTGGCAAAAGAAATTGAAAAACGAAATTAAAAAATATGAGTTGGCGCTTGGCAAAAATTTTGTAGAACCAGTAAACTATGCCAAGTCAATTTCAGTGTTTCACATTTGTTGGCAATTGAAAAGGTACCTAAACTTTCGTTTAATTTATTACGAAACGATAAGAACAAGACGTTTCTTTCTTGATAAGATCATAAAAGATCAAGACGATCTTTTCAGTGGGCAAATCATAATTATTTTCTGTTTAAGCACTTATTTGGTATCATTTCATTCATTATTGAGAAACTGTTTAGGATTTTATTGATCGCCTAGTAGGTTTAAAAGGTATATACATAGGTACAATCTGTGCCCTGAATGATTTGTTTGACCCCCTTTTATACTGATACCTAGAGAGTCAGATAACTTGCGGAACAGACTGCTATAATACATATTTACAACTTTTTATAACTTTCATAAAATTAACTAAAATATATTTTTTGTTATATACAAAATAAACTAATTAAATATCTACCTATGTAATATTTAGAGCCTTAATTGTAGAATTGCCCAGCAATGGTACAGTCTATAGTGTGAAAAATGTGTTTTACAGATTTAGAAAAAAAAGGGAGCTGTGTGCTTAAGACCACACGATAGAAGTTAAAACTTACAAAAAAAAAACCACGCAAAACACGACTTAGATCGCTTGATGTAGAATGGAGCCGAGTATACCCGATTCAGCGTCACCGACTCGAGCGTGACGATTCAGTTTGGTTCACTGTTCAGAAAGAGCGCAAGGTGCGCCTAAAGAAGTTTTCATTTCAAAAATAGATACTTAGATCGTAGATCAAAAAGTAGGTTAAGTCACCAAATCATTCATTCGCTCGCATCCTTTCGGATCTACACTCTGTAAGTAATCTAAATAAAACATAAATGAATGTTTTCATTTAAAAGAGATTTAAATAACGAAAAAATATAACATTATTACATAAAATTACTCCATTATGTAAAAGGTACGTATAGGTAACTGAGAAAGTACCTAGACGAGAATGAACTTACAGTTACGTTTCTCCGATCCCATACAAGTGCAGAGGATTACATACGATGTTATTCAGTTTAAATTTATCTAAAAATACGTTAACTGAAAGGTAGGTAAGTAAGTATCTACTTATAATATTTCTTCTAGATACATCTATGTATTGAGTGCAAATATTTATGTTAAAATTTCAAGTTTTAAACGTCTATTAACTGCAAGTTTCTGCAGCAAATTAAATGATTGAATACTGATTTGGTGTTAGTACGCGGTCTTACCTAATCGTATCTAGGTCTTACCTATGCAATGAAATTCTCAGTTTAATATAAGTAATTAATGTAGCGAAACTTAGGGCGAAAGGGCGAGCTATTTTTTAAATTTTTAATGGCTGTTATTGGATGGCAGTAGAAATAATGCCGCTAGGGCCGGAGTAAGCATGTCGGGGCCCCTAAGCTTTTACCCTTTTCTAACTTCCTAAAATATTTTTTTCTACCTTAACTCAATTTTATCCATATACGCTGTTTTTTTACTACCTACATTACGTATGTATATAGAGAATTGAGACTAAACCCATTTTTCTTTACCCGTAAAAGGTTACGTAGGAAGACTATGACGGGAGCGAGCGAAACGAGGTCGAAATTTGGCGCGAATTCAACACAGATGATGATAGATTAGGTTAGAAAGGACGGGAGCGAGCGAAGCGAGCTTGATAATTCGCCTGGATTCAACGCAGTTGATAATTTCTCCGGGCGCGGGGCCCATAGGCAGTTGCCTATACACTGCCTAATGGATAATCCGGCCCTGGATGCCGCCTTTACTTGCTGTGACTTTCATCTAATCAACTAAGGTAAGTATTAGAATATTATCTGATGTTTCCCTATACTTAATACGTTAAAAAATAGAGCTCACGATAATCTCGAGTACCTACTTATGCAATACCCGGAATCAAATTAATAAATGCCAATAGGATAAAAAAGTTAATTGTGCACATAATATTGTTTTAAATTAAAAGTAAATAACTCCAATCCTTATTAGGAAAAAATAATGGCCAGTGTTGTGGAGTTTGCAACGATAGGTGAAATATTTTTCCTGGTTTCTAAGGAAACGTATTTATAATATTCCATT
Organism: Hofmannophila pseudospretella; assembly: GCA_947369225.1. Lineage (NCBI taxonomy): Eukaryota > Metazoa > Arthropoda > Insecta > Lepidoptera > Oecophoridae > Hofmannophila > Hofmannophila pseudospretella. Next base: position 6,650,966 of record OX376325.1, read on the forward strand.
AATCGTATCTGTCATCTTAGATATTGAATGTCAATAATTCATTCAATTACATTGATTATAAGTAACTATCAATCATAAATAAGTAAACGTACTTATTCTTTTTGTATCGAGTCATAAAGCAATCCTATTTTATTTACAAATCTGATAATTCTGCGTACGCAGTGCTAACCGGTCACTGGACCTTGGATGACTACCTATAATATCAATTATCAGCTATTATATATTTCTTTAAACATAAATAGTTTATTTTATATCCAATAAACATCACTAAACCTGCCAAAATAAATAAACTAACGCATTTAAATGAACAACTCAATTTTACAGATTGGTAGCGATGTTAAACATTCATAATGTAAATACAGTCATATTTACGATTGACAGTAATAATCACACAAAAAACCGTTTTAACTAGTGTTTACGTAATGGATGTTGGAAGAACTGGTCACTGAAGGAAAACCACACTGATTTTAAGTTATAATATTGGATAACTCTTCATATTCACTGTTAGATTCTCATGCACACTGTCCCTAAACTGTAGAGCTGTCATCTGGGCTCTTTTTCCTACTGCACAGAACAATCGACCATAAAGTAAAAAACGTGAAGGATTACATTTGTCTGTAAAGTGCTTGATAACTAGGGAAACATGCGCAGTGGTGCATTGCGCAAGATATTGATTGCAATCATATGTATGATAGAAAAGTGGCGGGAATTTGATTTCTGGTTTTTCTTTTGACTGAACTGAACAAAATTAAAATTATAAATATGTTATGTGCTTGTAACGAAAATTACTAAAATAAATTATTACAATTATAACTAAATAATTAAAGAAGTACCTAGTAACTATAGGGAAAACAAGGAAAGATTGTAGGTATTGTGGTATTTTCTAATTTTAAATGTTTAATCAAACCCAGGCTATTAATGAGGATGAATAATATTATTATCAACTCTAAAAAGTGCACTAAATGTACTTACTTATTATAAGAAACTATGTATATTAATTAACTGTACTAAATTAATATTAATATCAATCAATCAATCATTTATTCGTGAACATAGGTAATAATAAGTAAGTATACAGTTTAATGAGTTGGTATCACTATGCTCCGTCGTTTGACATACAAATATTTTCAATCAATTAATTAATGTCAATATTATATAAATTAAATAATTAATTATTATATTAATTACTTATAATATTATAAATACTTACGGTAAAGTCGATCAATAAAACACACCCAAAACGTCAAAACTTATGACTCTGAAATAAACCATACTATACTGACATAAGGACGATCAAAGATTGAAAGAAATATATTTAAAAAAATATTGATAGATGGTGTACTTTAGTTGTGGACGAAGTACCTCTATGAAATAAAACATCATTTTAGCAGATGTGGATTCTTAGTCTAAGTTTTGTTTTAGCTTTAGTATTATTATAGATTTATCAAGGTAAAAAAAACTGATGTTAGTTGAGATTTCGATAAACGGATTTCAGATCCATCTTCAGGATTCCATGTAAGTTGTATAATGAAATTTAAAAAAATTAGCAGACTCGTAATTGCATGATGTGCAGTCTTATTTTCCCTACAAACTCTAGCCAAGCCAAGGCTACAATAATTTAATAGATTCTCTATTATATATAGGATATTTTAAATTTTAATTATGTTAGGTAAGTATGCTATGATATGAATGACTGTAATCATATAAAGTACATATTTTTCAAGAGCTGTTATGGTATTTTTCCATTAAACTTTGTATCTACTCGTACACGTAGAGTAGTAACACATCTCAAGGTCGGCAAGCGAGATACTTATTTTCGTTTAGTTTATAAATATAATTTTTATTTACAAAACACTTACCTACTACTTAATATTTACCCAGTTTATTTAGCAAAGTTATTCTGCTACCTACTAATTAGTTTTAGTTTCTTATTTTGTTCAACTTTACATCTCAAACTCTACGTTCTTAATGAATAGGGTAGTTTCCAAGTACCTAGGTATCAAATATTAAAATTGCATTTCTTAAAAACTAAGAACTAGACATGAATTGATGGTCAAATGTGAAAACAGAATTGAAATTCGTTGAGAAATAAAAAAGCTACAGGCAATCAAAAATTAGACGGTAGAAAGATATGGTAATAGAGAAGAGTGACGTCAGTGCTCAGTAGCGCCATACAAGCAGATCCTTGGCTAATTAATAAGGACTGTTTTGCTAAAAAGGGACAGAGCATCTCCCCACTACTAACTTTAACGATTAATATCTTTGATGTTAGTTGAGATATCGAAAAACGAATTTTAGAGCCTTTTTCAGGATGTCCATGTAAAATATAATATTTTTTGTCAAATACCACTAGACTACTAAAGGCGGCGGCGCGAGCGCGGGCGGCATTTTCAAAGAGCGAGCTTATTTAAGCGAATGGACTTTAGATAAAAGACCTTTTACATTTACTGCTTATCGGGAACGAACGTCAAATCTGACCTTTCGCCTGTTTTTTAAGATTATTAGGGTAGATAACTACCCACGTTGTTAGCATGTAGGTGGTTCTTGTACAATATACAAGATCTATTGGTTGTCTATAGCTTTAGGTAAGCTACAAATGCCTTTAATGACTTTGAAGAAGGTTGTTCAAATCAAAGGATTTTTATAACTTTCTGTCAAAATAATAAATAAATGTTAACTAATATTTTGTAAACGAATAATTTTTTTCAATTTCAGTTTTTAATTTTTTTCCATTTTCAGTCATTCGTCGAGCGGCATTTGTCCACCTACATACCTTCATGTAAGAATTTTAAAACTTTTTCGATTTATTTCCATAGTAAAATTATTTATTTATTGGAGCGTCGGTAGTCTAGTGGTTAAGACGCCGCCGGTTGGACTCCCATGCGGGAGGTCCGGGTTCGAAACCATGCAATGCCATGAACCAATGAGTTATTCGGATTTTTTCGAAGACTTACGTACATTTACCGACTACTCTAACGGTGAAGGAAAACATCGTGAGGAAACCTGCATGTCTGAAGAAATTAAAGTTTCCGAAGGTGTGTGAAATCCACCAATCAGCACTAGGCCCGCTCGGTGGATCATGGCCCGTACCCCCCTTGTGCAAGAGGAGGCCTGTGCCCCAATAGTGGGGACATTAATAGGCTGATGATGAATCAACAATTACTTAAAGAACTAAAATTGAAATAAATCAATTGTTTGTAAACATACGTGTGCTAAAACTAGTACTTCGAAATTAGTGAAGCGGATTTTTAAAGTTTCGATAAAAAATAAAGAAGTCTATACAAGTATTGTATTAGGTATTATAAGATGTAGAATCTTTATATACATATATAGGTGAATATAAGTGCTTACAAGTAAAAGATTGCAGTAGATACGAGCACGTAACAGGAAGACTCGGCTTAGCTGAGACACGGTCAAGGTCGCAGCAAGATCAATAATATCTTCACGTTTCTTACATCTCTGTTCAGTGCTCACTGCTGTTATAATATGAGATGCTTATGTAGACTTGTATGGAAATAAGTAATGTACAGAGATAAAAGCCTTCACAGATTTCGCATCACGCACGACATGACATTTGACGCTTTTTCCTGACGTCAGGAATAGAAAAGTCATACTGGGAAAGAACATGTCACCAATACTTTTATGTTGTATACTTAGTTGGTAAAGTGAATATCCGATATACGAGTGAGTACCTACAAGGTAAACTGATGACGCGCGCTCTTTCGTGACATCGCCAATTAAAAAGGAATGTTGGGATAAATAGAAAACGTCACAAAATACTTATAGGTTGTGATTTCTAACGTAACAATGAAAGCTTTTATAATACTTAGTTGGTAAAGTGAATCTTTGATATACAATACACATACCTATCAAGTCATATTACTATTTATTCAACTTGCTTCGTAACTCTATCAGGGGTAGCCCAACCCGAATAAGAATAGAGTTGCTCAATTCTTGATAATGTAGATTAATAAATAGGTTTACTTACAAATAATCACTAAAGGTTTTTTATTAATTCCTTTACCCTGTATAGATAGACAGGGTAAGAGGAAAGTAGCCCCATTAAATGTACATTTAACAACTCTAACCAAGCTTGGGTGGGTGTAAAGTATAGGTACCTCATGAGGTGATAGATATTTGTGAAAAGGGCGGAAAACAGTTATAGAAAATGTAATAAAAATAAAACAAGGAATAAAAGCAAGGGAGACAAAAAGGAATACAAGACCAATAATAATGATTGTAGGTATATTAACTATGGAATATAAAAGGAAATAATAAAATAATTAATAAATGGAACGAGAAAAGAGGAAATGTAAATAAATAAAGTGTAAAAGTATAAAAGTGGTAATGATAAATAAAAAAAGTAAGAAAAACAAGGACTCCGAAAGATTTGTATCGGAGATGAACAGAGACAAAAATCGTTAATAAATAAAATAAAAATAAAAGTAGGTATAGGTACCTAACGAAGCCAAGAAAAATAACACCGGCTCGAACCAGGTTGACCAAGATGGTGAGTGACGAAGACGTTTGAATTCATGAAATAATAAAACAATCAGTTCTACCCCGACTTCTACCCACCCCGATTTTTTCCATGAACAGATACAGTCTGCGTTTTTTCCATAATATTAAATACTGCAGAGCCTTTAAAAAGCAACATAAAATTGCCAATCATGTCAGCAATTCTGAAATCTAATCACTTAAATTGAAGGACAATAATTTATCAGCAGAATTATTTGTATAATCCATTAGAACGGAAGTATGACTCACGTGATAAATAGTGCAGGTATGATGGCGCGAGCTGGTTGGTCGAACACCTGCAAGGATAGACGAGGAGCCACCGCGGAGATATCCAGGAATTCCAGCTCCCGATCTATAATAGAGGTACAATTTTGTAAAATTATTTAGGTATAAGATGTTTTTGTAAAAGGGTTGTAGTTTTACTCTCCCCGAATTCCCGAACTCAAATAGATAACAAAAAATATCGAGTCCTCTGATTCGGTAGTGTTAGTTAAGTACAGAATGTTACCTGAGTTATCCAGCATCAGGAGGGGTCAGGCGTTTCAGGGCACAGACTGTACGTACATACTCTAAGTACCCCATGGCACAAGAAGATGGTTCGTTCTTCACCAGACAAAACAGTTACGGATTGCATGAAGTTTCACGCACATTGTGCGTCATCAATCAACCAACTCCATTGTCCATTATATGCCAGATAATTTAAGTTACCCTTAAATTAAGTTGTAAATAAATAACCATGGAATAATAATTAAATTATAATTATTTGCACAATGCGAACTTATTAAAATACAAATTGAAACAAGAATTAACAATGTACAATTCGGTAAAAACAGCAACCCTGAGGCGCACCCTTGTTCGTGGTTGCCTGGTGAAGAATGAGCTTCTTTTTTCTTTTTATGAGCTTTTTTTAGGTACTTACTAGTATATAATAGTCAAAAGTTGGATTTTCGTCCAACTCCTCGTAAATTAGACAAAAACCCCTAACCCCCTTATTACTAAACCCATTATTTCGTACCTGTTTACTCGTAGGTATTGTAAAATGTTTCGAATTATGGTTTCAGTCTTTTATAAAGGTCATAGGTACCTAATGGGTGTTCTTACTTACAAACAAGCTTGCTGACCCGTGCATAGGCATGCCAGTGATAAAGGTTAGACACGATACAAGTAGAAGCACTGTATTAAATATGTAATTAACTACGGATTACTCACTGATGAAAAGCGGAAGTCCTCCGACAACTGAAGCACTGTATTGTCCATTTCTCAGAACTTTGAAATGCATAAAACAATAATACCTTTGTAAGTACTTAATTATTCTTATGGAAATTTCTTGATAAACTATCAACACCCACTCAATGGTATATACTCGTACTTACCTACTAGAATTATTTGCATGTTAGCTCATCCAATACATATATGCTCTACGATTGGAGTCTAATCTAAGTAAAACCCTTTTGCGGTTGTCCGTATATAATATCCGTTAGACAATTTATAGTTGTACTGTAATAGGTACCATTCTTTAGAGAATTTAATAAACTCAACTTGGGCCAACCTATTGTCAAAGTTGTTCAGGCCACTTATAGACCATTGAGGTGACCGTTTTTTCTTGTTAACGGGAGGAAATCTTCATAAGATACCCGGTCTCCTAACGATAACAGGTGGTAGCGACCGTTTAACTTGTTCTCCAAGGCACAAATGGAGCTCTATGAACTAACGGTCAAGTTTTCGAACGTTACCTGTTTCCACGATAACTTTCTGACCAGACATTTTGCGTTTTAGACATGGCGGTCATAACAGCTCGAACCTAGGCTAAGAATAAATAACTTAATATGTTTATTTCATAAACAGCTAAGACCGGAACAGTTATCAGAGCCTGTCAACTCACCATTGTCAACGATAGAGCAGAGTCCAGCATCAGAAACCGACCGCCCTCTGGTCTTCAGTCCGGGGCTGTTCTTTCTGAAGTACGTCCAGTGCCGCGCCACCGATGACCGGAGCAATCGGTTGAACCTTGAGACAATATGTTGACGTCACTAATTTCGAAATGTTTATGTAGCTTTTCAGTTTGGTTATTCCTGTAGGTATAGAGTGAACTGGCAAGAGCTGAAGTACCAGCTCATGCCTAACATGAAATGAAGGCAGAAATTTTCCCTAATTTTGAAAAACGTCAATAGCTACAAAACAAAACCATTACGGGTTTTTTACCGAGGTCAAATTCAGTTATTCCCGGGTTGACGTTGGATTTTTAGGACACCTGTATATATCAGAAGAGTGCGTGAAGGAGAAACAAAACTTTTTTAACCCCCAGCCGATCGAGGAAGAGCGTGTTATAAGTTTGACACGTTTGTTTGTTTGCCTGTATGTCTGTTTGTATGTATATCTGTGGCATCATAACTTAACAACAGATGATCCGATATGGACCCGGTATTTTTTTATCGAGGGTGTTCTTAGCTAGGTCTGATAAAAATTGGACCAGTGGTTTCCAAAATCTTGGAGTATCTTTGATATCAGATGGGATCTCTGGAACGGTAATAGCTAGATGGTTCGAATGTTCTTGGCGCGTTTCCGACATCTGAAATCTTGAGGATCCAATGATGACCAGGAAAAAGTAAGTGAACGTCAATTTTACAATATGAAACTGGAAGAATTGGAAGATTATCAGCCCGTCGAAACTATAACGAAGAAGATAGTGTCTTCTCGAATTAGAGTTGTAGGGAACCCTGAGTCAATACAAGAGAAAAGAAAATTAAAGATGGCGACCAAAAAATAAACGAAAATGATGGGGAGATAGGAATTTTAATATAGCCATGGCGAGGCCGAAAGCCGACCTCCGCGTAGGGCGAAGCCTGAAGCAATAGTTTTCTTATATAGAGAATAGAGTTTTCTTAAATAAATCTTTATCATTAAGATATTATAAATATTATTGATCGAAAACAGTTGTATTTTTACTTGAGTCATTTGTAAAATTACTTGTCAACGTTATTTTGGGCCATTCTGCACTTTTTGTTTCATCCTTGTTAAAGATTGAAACCTCGTTCATAGGTTTGTTTCTTGTCAATCAAGCTTTTATAATAGCTGCACGTTTAAAGACATAGCAAAAGAAATATAATTCATCGACTTAGTAACAGAATCAATGTTAAAATGTCGCCAAGATAAGCGAAATCAAAACACAAAGCTTTACATTTTAGAAATTTCGTCTTTGTAATTTTGTCAAAATTGGACCACTATGTACATACTTAGCCGGTGTTCCTTCCTTCATGTTTTTTAATATGTACAGCAACTGCGACTTGCTTCTTCTTTATTATATAAGTGAATTAATATTTTCGCAGTCTGATAAAGGTATGAATCATTCATCAATTAGTACCTAGGTATAAGTAAGGTATCTAGGTAATTTGTGATAATATCGATGATGCCTCAGTAAATGGAATTAAACGAATTTCCGGAGATAAATCTGCTTCCGCACAAAAGTAGAAAGGTAGGTTTTAAGAATCTAGCTATTACGATCGTCTTTAATTTAGGAGTGACCGTAATTTCTGTGGCACAATATAAGTTGGTACCTATGTAGGTATATAGTCCACCTACCTATGTTATAAATTTTTCACGTCGAGAAAACTAGATCCTGTCCAACCAGTTTCATGTGTCTACTCTCTACTCTACATTATGGTGATCCCACAAGAGACAAGAAACTCTAAATTTTAAACCTTTGCTAATAATGACGGTACCATGGGCTTGGTATTATTTCTTTAATATTTTTTTTACTAACATAGCTTTAAGTAATATAATATACTAACTTTATTTGTATGGACCCTGTCTGATTTATGACTTTAATAACAATAAGTATCTACTCATTTGCTTTCATTTCACACACTCATTGTGTGTATAATATAAATTGTACAAGGCTATATTACCTACATAGAAACCCTTCATTGCCAAAAGGGCTATAGCTGAACCATTTCCGTTCACCTTCACCCTATTTTGTTGCTTAGAATAACCTAAAAGGCCATGAGTTAATTTATCTGTTTTTCTGCGTTAATAGTAAATTGAGCAGAATAACGGTAGAAACATTTCAATGAGTGAATCAGTCAGACAGAATTAACATTGGAATTCTAAATACAGTGTTAATTACCTCTTCTCTATATCTCTATTTACTTACCTACACGATTTTACGAGCTCTCGAATATGGCCAATAAATTCTTTTTAAAAAATATACGTAAATTACACAAACGTAAATTAAACATAGAGTAAAAATTTTCGAAAATTAACATGAGCCAGAATTTATTTGTGATTTGCTAATTTCGAATTCAAAATAGTTATCCTGTCAAACCCCCACATAACAAACTAAAGAAAGAGCAATTTTATGTACTTATTATGCCTTTCTCATGCTAGGTATACTTAAATAAATTAAAGAAAGATCCTTAGTCTGATTTCTAGAAAGGAAAAACATACTTAGAAAACTACTAGGTAAACGTGTGTGATCATCCCACACACCTCCTTTGAGACGAAACTGTGCCCACTTACGAGTAGGTACCCACTACCTATTTCGTATTTACTCAGATTGTTTGGTTTTGTCAAGTGTAATGGAATGAACGTCAGAATCTAAGACAAATGTTTAGCAATTCTACTTTAAGTTTGTACCAAATGTAGGTACCTACTTATAGTTAAAAACCTTTAATTTATAGTAAGGTACCGTTCAATTAGAAACATTATATCTCTAATCTGTGCGTTTAATCATTCCATATGTTTGAATCGGGGTCGAATAGCTTTTTCAAACGGCAAGGAACCATGAAAAGAATACCAGTTTGTAGCAGACGTGAATTTTATCTCAATACTCAATATTATGTAGGACGAGTTATAGTTTAAGGCGTAATACCATAACCAAATCATAACGATGTGTACAGAGCCACAACCCACATAAAACGTAAAAGATAACGTCATGTTTATACCTAGATAGACACAATTACTGGTTAAACTAGAATAGCTAAAAGTCGGTCGCTTTGCCGCCGGCTAAGCTCCAATTTGTGTTTAGGAGTCTTACCTTTTCAATGGCGTGTCAGAATTCTCCGATGATGATGAACTGGACACAGAAGTGTCACTACTACTGGAAACCACGTGTCGATACATTTCAAAACTGGCACTCTTACGCATCGTTTTGTTCATAATTCACTAATGTCAACTTTAATCACATGTAATAAGAATCAGTTTTCTAGTCAACAATAATAAAGCAAGCGTGTTTTAGTACACCGTGTGGTTACTATAAAATTCACTCCAGAACTATAAATTTCACCGATCGGCTGAAAAGATTGTCACTGGCTTCTAAATTTAAACTAAGACTGGGAGAGACGCGGGCGCAGCGTTCGAGACTTCGTCCAGTTTGAATCATCGGCTATTAGGCAACTTTGAAAAAATCTTTGCTCTAATTGATTCGATGATACCAAGAATTTAGCTGTAGTGTTGGGAGCGCAGCTTATAGTTATTTCCTTGAGTGAATATTATTGTTTAATTTAGACGTTTGATCGACACAAACGAAGCTAATGTTAAGGTTTTAACTCAGTTTCCTTATGATTCAACAGGAAAAACTTTCCGATAACTTGTATGATTGAATTAAATAAAATACCAATATTACTTTTTATTTTTTATTAAAAAGAATAAAATTGACAAAGTTATGTTACGCAATAATGTACTCGAAGTTAAAAAAACTATTACATATTATGTGTCGTGACCTACAACTTTGTGAGCTAACAAAAATGGAAGAGGGCTTAGCTAGAGCTACCATTTATTTACCATACACTTTTTTGTAAAATTAGTCAAATAAGAACTTATAAAACACCACTTCATGATGTGAAAGAACCTAATCTGATAATAAACTAATTAATTCTAAACGAACAACAAAACATCAAAATCTCTGTTGTATGTACTATACAATTTAGTCCGAAAGTGTTTCATTTTATTTATGCATGCATATTTTTGGCATGAAAGCATTACTCCAGTCGTTCCTTCGGAATGCGATTTTTTCATTAGTTGATACCTACTTATTACTAAAAATTCAATATAATCATGCACGCTAACGAACCCAATTTGAAATCATTCATAAATTCTGATAAATTGTTAATCAGAATCAGAAAACTACTAGATTTTCTTATTTAAGAAAATCTCTATTATGTACTATACAATATATAAAACAGAATAACATAGAGATGTATAATAGTTGTACAGGAAAATGTAAATGTACACACAAACTGCTGATCAATTTTCACACTTAAATTAGCATCAAATATATTATGTCCGCAGGAAGATAGCGAAAATTATGAATATAGCTTTTGATTATTTATAAAAATAAGTCTTAATTGTGGAGATTCCCTTACTTTCTCCTGGTCATCATCAGGTCCTTGAGGTTCCAGATGTGGGAAGGGCTCCGTGGTCCAATACATTTGAGTTCAAACTCGAACCATCTATCACTAGATCCATCGTGGATCTACTGAAAATGATCTAGCTATTACCGTTCCAGAGATCCCATCTGACATCAAAGATACTCCAAGATCTTGGAAACCACTGATCCAATTTTTATCAGACACGGATAAGAACACTCTCAACAAAATTCTCTAATAAATTTTAAAAACAGGGTCCAAATCGTATCATCCGTTGTCAAGTTATGAGGCCACAGACAAACGTGTCAAACTTATAACACGCCCTCCCTCGATCGGCCGGGGGTTAAAAATCCTAGACTAGGTGAGCGGGGTGAGTGGGGTGATATGAGTGTTGGATAATTTAGCTTGAGAATTCTTCAAAAGCAATATCCCTATTTTCGCTATCCTCATGCGACATATGTACAAATTATGATCTAAATTAGCCTTTTATTGTTTAGTTTGTATTTTACTTGGTTTTCCGATAAAATAAAGTAAAAATTCGCAAGAACCCCATCTGGTTTATCACATAAGGTACTCTATCACCTATCTACGGATACTTTTAAAGTTTTTATTATAAGCAGACAACAGAAGCATTTATCAAATTATCCTACCTACATAGTATACAGTACTTCTTCCTTAAATAAGTGTTTATTATTACATTTTGCGTTAGTAGTAAGGTCTCCTCGGGTTGTTCTGTAAAAGAAAATTCAATATGATAAGAATATTTAGGTAAGCGGCAAATGTTTCAGTGACTGATTAAAATTTTACAAATAATCAGTAATCAGTAACCTAGTAACCAATTTCTATATTTTAAAGCAACTAGCAAGGAGGCTTTTTTTATTGTTTAAGGAGACGAGCAAACGAACCACCTCATCGTCTCACCTAACCCGTTAATCACACTGGCTATCTTACTCTTCAAACCGAAACACAGCAATGCAAGTATTGCTACAGTATTTCAAGCCTATGTTAGTAAATTAATGGTTATTTGGTAACCATTAAAGTTAAATCTCTCTTTAATTATGTATAGTATTTAATATTCAGAACGAACTCTCGTCTCTTATAAATCTAGTGTCCTAAAACGACCTAAAACTTCAAATTTTATTGGTAAAGTGGCCACAGTTTATTTAGAGTGCGCCATGTTGCGGAATTCTATGTGAACCTACAACCTTGGGATCTTCAAGGCCAGAGTGAATAGGCATTTACTGGACCCGCATGCTCCATCGTCGACCTCATCGTCACTTACCATCAGGCGAGATCGCGGTCAAATGCGGGTTTAGTAGTCAATAAAAATATAAAAAAAGAACTATATTTTTTATAGCGATCCCTCTACATAATAGAACCAGTGTCGCCCTCTTGACAATTCTATTAAAAGCCTGGTCGGGGTTTATAAATGTTTTCTGCACTATATTGCCTTCCGGTAACCTATCGAAGAGATCGCTCTGGGTGATAAGGCCACCTTGGTACACCTTGTATCCTTTCTTGTGTGCAATAAAGAAGTCTGTCTTAGAGAAAGACTTAGAGTCTTAAGCAAACGACACTATGAAACTTACCAAGGGGTTGGGCCTAAAGCGGTAGGCCAACATCATGCGTTTCCTATACGCATCGAATTCGTCGTCGTCCGGACAGACAATGTCTGAGGCGGACGCTCCCAGACCCATGTTCGCCACCGGTTGGTTTGCCCTGCACAATGAAGTTACCATTAGGCCTGAGAGCGTCAGTCGGAGATGCGGTGTTTTTAAGTGTTGAATTTTAATTCCAGTTAAATTATTAATGGATCGTTATTTCTATAAACTTCGGTATTGCAACAAACGCTTTTGTGGCATTATAAAACTAGTACACTTTGAAAACAGAAAGAAAACACTTTTCTCGTATGAAAAAGAGTATAAAATTTAATCTTTAAAAAAATCTTCGACAAACTTCAAAATGGCGGCCACGCATAAATACTATTTAAATCGATAGTTGATATCAAAACAAACAAGAAATGTTATGTAACATAATCTCCTAAAGTGTCACGTTTCCAAGATGTAAGCTATCAAATTTGTACTATTCATACAACTTATAACTTTCATATTTATTATATCTTGGAAACGTGACGTTTTATGAGATTTTTTCATATTACATTTCTTGTTTGTATCGATATCAGCAATCAATTTATATAAGAATTATGCGTGGTCGCCATTTTGAAGATTTTTTGATGATTTTTAGCGGTTAGAGTTAAGGCCAGGCTCCATAGTGAAATCTTAGATACCCCTTTACTGCGCGCGCCGACTTAATATCCCGCGGCCAGTAGATAAAGATCGTTATTTTTATAGATGACACTATGAACTTCAGTATTGCCATAAACAATTTTGTGTCATCATAAAATTAGTACACTGCTTGTAGTGTGCTTGCAAATATAGAGGGTGAACAAAATCATGACCATGTAAAAATTAAAAACCCGAAAGAACCTATTATAAAATTTTGGCGAATGTTTTAGTTACGCCATGCATCTCCAGGGTTGTTGTAAAAATAAACATACAATTATCTTATGTTTGAGACGGATTACGGAACCGTTCAACAAAATCACGAAAACTTAGGTTTACAGGGCAAAAGTGATCTCTTCAGTTATTTTGTTACAACCTATTTGGTATGAGGTATAAAAAGTAACTTACTTGTTTATCGGATCAACTATACCAGTGCCCTCGGCGCCAAGACCTTGGCCTTCGTTCCAGCCCAGTTTTTGTAGCATCTTGAAACCTAGAAACAAAAGAATTTAAACAAATCAAATAAAGTATAATATCTCACAACAAAGATTACTTAAGGAATACAAAATAATGGTTCATAAGATGTGAAACTAGTAAAATTAGTTTCAGGACACCTAATTTCGAATACACAGTGATCACATGCTAATTATTTCAAACAATCAACGTAAGGTTTTAGGATATTTTAGTATGTCATTAATTTTATGGTGACACTGCTCAAGGCTTTCAAAGTCAAACAAGATAAGTCTATATTATATTGACTATATTTTAAAAATAAATTGACATTCGAGATAAGTCTTGTTCTAAGACATTGTTTCAATTAATATCTGATGTTAGTACCGGCTTTGTCATATGGCCTTTGTAAGTTATCAAAATATCATTAGCGCCTGACAAAGAAAAGTAGACGCACGTGGTTCCATTTTAAAAGATTATCATCTCAATCCGGTTTATGCTTTTGTAATCTGCTCCAAGTAACCTAGAGTTCCATATTCATGCCAAATATATGAAGTCTTGTGTCGTGGCAATAAATAACTAGTAAATATTTAGTGGAAACTTACCAACGTTATCTTCTTTGAGTTTGAACTCTTTGTAGTCGCTCAGATCTGGCTCCTTGCCACTTTTGAAAGCCGAATACTTCTCCATGAATCTGCAACATTTGTCAAAAACTAAATTAGCGAGTCATAAAGATCATTTGTCATCATCACAGACCTAGGCATGAGTAAAATATGAGGCCAACGGGCCAAGGTCCATCAGAATTATTTTTTTCCTTATATGTGGAGGTTTCGTCGCGATTATTTCCTTCACAGTTCGAGCGGTTAGTAAACTCGGTATTTGGCTGACGGGTTAGAAACCGAAGCCAGACCTCCCCTTATGGATGTCCAGCGTCTTAGATACTACACCACCAACGACGAAAGCTATTTTTACACTCTAACAACCTCTTTTGCTCAATTGATAGTGTAGTGTAGTAGAACATTGCTTGCATATTGTAAGAGACAATAATTATGCGCCTGACTTACTTCTTGAGCTCCTCGGGTGGAAGAAAATCGCCAATATGATGTTTTCCAGCCGCCTGCTTCGTTAGCTCATTCGCCCACTTCTCAGTTGCAGTCATCTCTTTTGAACGCAGTCTGAAAACAACGTAAAATTTAAACCAAACGTAAATTTCGAAAAATATGTGATAAAATATGGACTACTTATTGATGAGTCAGAAATCCTCCGACTAGTTCCGACCTAGTTCTTAGATCTTGGTTATGGAGAGTTCGAAGGCCTTGGTCACAAAGTGTCTATCACTTTGTGACCAAGGCCTTCGAAACAGGCCGAAACTAGTTTCCTAGGACTTTCGACTGAGTAATAAGAAGTTAATCACATATTCCCTTGCAACCAAAGATTTGGGCTGTATTTTTCATGCTCCAAATAACACATACCTATGCTCCCAAGTACCTTCCGTTGTGTCTTCGTCGCTGTCGTATTCATATTTGTGTTTTCCGGCGGCGGCTAGACGCTCCACCTCTTGCCTTTTCTTTAGCATGTCCTGCAAAATACAATGTTTTACTGTTTTGTGTCCTGATGTATGGAAAAGATAAATGGAGATCCACTTTGGCTTAATTTCTGTCCAAAGTCATACCAATGACGAATAATAATATAAACCTTTATTGCTGTTTTCCTTTTTTTACATTCTTATTTATATCTATTTATGTAGACAATTTTAAATAATTATTTAGGTAAGTACATAAGTAATCGGTGTCCGGATTATCTGACGAATACTGGGTTTAAAAAAATTACGATATAAAAAAATATATTAATGGCCTTTGGGATTGTGTTGTAAGGCACATTAAATCCACAATTGACTTCAATCGCGCCTGATGACAAGCAACGATGAGGTGAGGTCTATGTCTATTCATGTTTCAGACTGTCTATGAAGATATTTATGAACACAAACGGTCTGGCAAGTTATTTTTAGCAAATATATTTGAGATCTGAATTACTAATATCCATTTTGCACACCAAAAATTGGCGCAAGCCACGACCAAGGCCGTAACCGCCATCTATTACGATTGTATGAAATTAAGTTCGCGTTTTAATAAAGTATTGGACCGGTGCCATTATGAAGTACTGATGTCCATACCAGAGTTCGCCCACAATTAATCATCGTGATACTCATACCATGTAATTATCAAAATGGAATTTAAAGTTTAGGGATGCAAACTTATAAATTCAGCAAATTAATTCAAAAAATATGTCATTCATATTCATCCAGAACTTTTACCTGGTACAAAAGATTGAGTTTGAAGTTGTCTTCACACTTCTTCCAATCCTCGACGCTAAGGTTGGTGGTTCCATAATTGGTCATTGCATACTGCATCAGGGCATGATTATTTCGGTTTACTGTGGTCAGCTTCAGACCGTCTTCGTCAATCTTAGCCAGTTTAGCACCTAGAAGTTGAAGTTATTTCAGGGTAATTTTAATTTCAGGTAAAGTAAATCTCATGCACCAATTACAAGACCGGTATACAGAAGTACAATGTTCGGATCTCGCTGACTGGACAAGAGGGGGTTTAAAAAAACTATTTAACTTCCAATATTTAAATTCTACTAGTTGATGGAATCAGGCGTTAAAAGTAACGCCTGATTCCGGAAATCCATGATTAATTATTAAAATTATTGGTGGAAAAAGTACCCACCACTCACCCACGGATTCGCCCTCCCCAACGATAACAAAATCCAGCATTTACAATCGCAAAGGATGACAAATGTGTCCTCCTAAGGATGTGATAAAGATACGTGCTTATATTACCTGCTAGGGCTGGAGGCAGCGGAGCCACAACGCCTGGAGGCTTGATGTCAGCAGCTGGGGGGTCATCGCCCCACCTGGACTTTCGCTTCTTGCGTCTATCTCGCTTGCTCTCAGGCTCCTCGTCGCTTTGGGAGCTCGCTTGCTCCCTCTTAAATGACGTGTTGTACTGATTGTAGTTGAATTGGGAGTTCGAGTCAGAATAGCTGAAAATAATTTTGCTTGTATAAAAAAAATATTATTTAGTTAATATTGGCGTCGATTCCGGGGTGGCCGCCAAAGCTAAACCTAAATGAAACTGTCACGTTCACTCATACAGTAGATTGCGTACCAGTGAACGGGTTGTTTCGGAATGGAATCGGTGCCAATATTTACATAAAACAAGTCCAAAACATAGAGAAAACAACAAAGTGCTAAAACATAATCATATATGTATAAAACGTGGGTACCTATCTTTGGTCTCTTCTTTAAAGGCAGGCTTGCTGTCATTGCTGTCATCGTCCAAACAGAACTCCGGTTCGTATTTATCCTCTGGTTTCACTTCCAGTTTCTTCTGATCACTCCTAAAGTTATTCACTAGCTCCCTGAACGCCTTGTACTCATTAGAGTTCGTATTGTGAAGGAACCTGGAAGAATACATACTGTATAGTTAATTTTGCAAACAGAGAATCAAAAACAAAGGATGCTTTTGTGTTAGGTTTAATTCAACCTGGAAATTTGTCAGTGGAATGTTGTTATAAGCCATCATCTTCCGTGACGATTTTGACTTTGCAGTTATATATTTTTATATTTATGAAATTGGCTGTTTATACCAAAATTCCACTTGCAGCATTACTTTTGTAGAAAAAAATATAAGTAAATATAAAAATCACGTATCCTCCTGTTGGGGTCAATGGATACCAGACAGTGGCATTACCACATATTTTGGTCTTGTGAGTGTATTGCTTTCAGGACATTTTCCCAGTGGTCCCCATTGGCGGCCACCTCGGAAGCCGCGCGCAGGACCGTCGGCGGGAACGCATCTGAAGAGAGAACTGCACACCACGAGTCAGCATTGTGTCGTTGTCGCCAACCGGTCCCGGCCCGGCACTAGCTCAGTACAAACTATTAACTGTCATCAAAGTTACCACTTCCTCGCGTTTTACTATCTATAGGTAGTATATTAATGCCACATCTACTTAAAAAGTATAGGTTATTATAAGAACAACTAGTGCGTAACATTTAGGAAGTTAATATTTCTACTGCTTTCAAGGTATGTTTGAGCAACAATTTTCTCGCTAAACTAGCTGTGATTAAAAAGAATTTGATTGTAAAAAACGCAGGAAGTGGTTGTAGAGATCTTCTAACATTTGAATGACAGTGTACTATTATAGCTGAGATTTATGTAGACCTAAATTACAACTAACTGAACAGTATGCAAGAGTTTCAATTGTATTAATATTACAATAGTAATGAGCAACATTATGTATCGAATTATCGACACATCCTTAGTCTTTCTTACATGTTTGATTTAATAGATGATTTTGTAAATCTCAGCCATGTTTAAGTTTCGTTTGTACTGAGGTTTTGAGATGGGATAAACCATCTTTCAAAGATATCTAGTGTATTATTATGAAAGTGCTGAAATAATTTGGCTGTTTTGAAGTGGGTAACTCGAGAGTGCATGTTCGCTGTTCGCCAATAAGGCAGTAAGAAAGAATAGAAACAAATGAAAATATCAGAAGCCTTTCAGATTCAAAATACAATTCTTATTCAATGTAGAGAAATTCACAGTTGTAGAATTATTTTTTAAAGTAATAATAGTACAACAGCTTAAGGAAAAGCCTTAAATGTAAATGATTTATACCTTGAGATGAGCTAGGTGGCGCCGGTATCTTGCCAGGGTCCAAGTCCTTGGGTTTTGGTATGTGATTGAGCGGCAGCGGCTTAGGTGCTGGTATGTTCTGCAGTTTCATTGGCTCAGGAGGCGGTATGGAGACAGCATCCAATGGTTTTGGCTCAGGGATAGTGTGAATTGGCATTGAACTAGGAGGCATGGAATTAGGAGGCATGAAAGGCATATTTGGAGGACCATTCCCATTACTAAAGTTGGGACCATTAGGTCCAAATGGAGGACATGGGGGACGAGGACCCATGAAAGGCATATTTCCATTATTCATTGAATTTGGTGGCATCATTGGATTAGGAGGACCATTTGGTCCCATCATTGAAGGATTTGGGAAAGGTGGACCGAAAAATGGGGGCATTGGACCATTTGGTCCTGGGCCTTGCATATTTGGACCGCACATGTTAGGGGGCATAGGCCCGCATGGACCCCTAGGGCCGTTAGGGCCCATGAAATTGGGTGGCATTGGAAAGTTAGGTGGTCCACCCATAAAGGGAGGCATGGGGCCACCTGGAGGCATAGGACCACCAGGCATGGGACCTCCATGTGTCATAGGTCCCCCAGGAGGCATATTAGGTCCTCCAGGACCCATCATAGGCCCTGGGCCCATATTTGGATTTGGACCCATAAGTGGGCCTGGTCCCATGTTTGGATGTGGACCCATATTAGGTCCTGGCCCCATATTAGGCGGCATTGGACCCATTCTTGAACCCATTGGACCAGGCATCATTGGACCTGGCCCCATTGGACATGGACCCATTGGACCTGGACCCATAGGACCTGGACCCATTGGCCCTGGACCCATCTGGTGATAGTCCAATTGATCATTAGAATCATGATCATCACTAGAGTCAGGGTGTCCTCGATTCATTGGCCACATGTTTTGGTTACTGGAGTCTGGAGACTGATCATTAGGAGGCATTATAGGAATTTGCATGAGGGATGGAATGTTTTTGTCTGTAGGTTTTTTCCTGTCCTCCACAACTGGTGTCATAGGACTGTGTTGACGATTTCGGCCTCTGTCATTCCATCTACGAGGTCTTTCTCTGCAAATTCAGTGAAAAGTTCATAAATATAAAACTAAACAAGTCTAAACAATACATACAATAGAAATCATATCTGTCATAAATGATATCTACAACCAAAGAATGGTACATACCTAGACCTCTCCTCCAACCTTTGTTCATTTAGATCATGACCAGAATATTCCCTTTCATCCATATCTTCATTAGGTTCAGTTTCTGATATTGTTTTCTGGTTGGATTCATGTTTTTTTCTCTCATCATCAATCTGTTGTTTTTCCTTCTCTTCTTGCTCATGTTTGTCATGCTGTTGCTTTTCAAGCAAAGCTTTAAATTGACTCATGAAGCTGCCGTCGTTGGAGAAAATGTTGGCAGAGCCTTTGTCATCTTTGCCACCGAGGCTGAAAATACAGGGAAATACTAGGGTATGGAAAGCTTTACTATGAATAAATATGATTTTCCAAACATTTTCATGATGTTAACCATTTCGGAAATGTGTGTAATTCGTATTTGATTGGAACAATTTATTGTGCAATGCAGATAGTAGGATAGTGATGTGATGAGACATTTTACAAAAGTTAATTCGGTGAATACACATTTTAGATAGAAAAATAATGAATACTTGGATAATTTGGCCTGCGCAGCAAGGGCTGCGGCTTGCTTTTGAGCCTCCAATTTTGCCTGGATTTCCATCTTCTTTCTCTCGATGATTTGCTCTTGTTTTGACATCTGAGCCCATCTTGTACTCAAAGCTGACTTGTTCTTATTGTCTTTGAAATGAATCATTATCGTGCTCATGAAAATCTAATCAAATTCTTTAATTTTTTATCGAAATTAAATAAAATATTTTCACGCCATAGAAAACTCCATTACGAAATGTCAAAATTCAATCATTCGTTCTCATTCCATTCATTCATTCGTATTTCCGGTTAGAGATGTTCATGAAATACTATAATAAAATACTATGTAACGCGTATTTTGTAACAGTCGGAATATATACAGGAGTTCGTTCATAGAGGGCGCTACTAGTCCCGTTTGTGTGATCTCTTTTTTTAATTTGCATTTCTTTTGTTTGTGATCGATCACAAAATATCGTTGATTGATTTCTTTGTACAATAAGCCTTGGTGAATACCTACTATTCTACACCTAGTAAACGCCGATAAGCTCGCCACCTATCACGTTTGTTCAGTAAATCTTACGGCGGAAAGTGGGACCTACCTATAATGAAGGTGGTTCCTCTGTCTACATTCCCGGGGTACTATTAAATAAGCCAATAAATTTGATCGTACGCTTTCTGATCGTAGTAGTAGGTACAGTCGACCACAAGCTATAGTATACCATCTGTCAAAAACCCTCGATTAAATCTCAACCTTATGACTGCGCATTATGATGATACATTTCAGATTATCAAATTTTGACGTTTTGGGTAGGTTGACCTGTGGTCGACTGTACCTACAGTGGAAGACATTTCAATTCAAGCTACTCTCTTACAAAATACCTGTGTAATATTGACCACTTGGAGACTGGTTATAAATGAATTCATACCTACAAGAAAATTGCAGCACAAGACATTGCTTTACTTAGATATAGAGTACAGTCGACCACAGGTCAACCTACCCAAAACGTCAAATTGGTAAAACTAAAATAAAACATATTAGTGTCAGTTCAGCCAAAAGGAAAAATGATCAAGAATCAACTCGCGCGTATGACGCTTGATGTCTTCGTCGGATTTTGTACTATTATTTACAGACGTCAAAAAAATGCGCGAGCATTTTTCTGTATGGTCTAAACTGACCCTTATGCGGACATAAGGTTAAGGTTTAATCGAAGAAATCTGACAGATGGTATACTTTAGCTAGTGGTTGACTGTACAAACTAACCATAGCAGACCTCAGGTAGAATTTACTCACAATTAATTTAAGTATGCTGGTGGCAGGAATATAAGCAAGTAAAAGTACATCTCAATCGGTGCTTTGTATTGCAAACAAGTCATCCATATAATGGAGAATTTGGAGATTTGTGATGCCTTCTTGCCTGCTAGGGATTACTGTGGCCTGGTAAGGATACACCTACTATCTGTATCCTAGCTGTACGAATACTTGCAGATGGTAAGAAATAAAACAACAAATTCATTGCATATTATTCTTTTTATATTTTTTTCATCAGTTTAAATGGAAAATACAATTTCATTTATTTATAATGTTGTCATTTATTTATTGTAAACAAATATATTATAAAAGATTTACATATTACTATTAAAACAAAATATTCACAAAATGGCAGACTAACTAAACAATTACTTAGCTGTTTCATCAAGCATGCTAACAATTGCATCGTTTTGAGCTAAACAAGAAGGAGAAAGTTTGGCACTGATCCCATAATTCAAATTAAAATGAAGATGGCGTAAATGCACATTGCAGCAACACTATTATGTCGTTACAGATAAGTTAGTCTGTTGTCCAGATTTTGAATAGGTACCTTTTATAACGATACTTCACAACCTCTCTTCAGCTCATTTGTATTGTATGGTGTAATACTGACTACCTACATCCGGGCGACCGACTCCCGCGTCTGCTCTGCGACTCTGCGGGATGCGCCCACCGAAGCTTCCGTAACATAAAAGGGCAACGCCAAAGAGAGCCTACCTCTGACTATTGTTTGTGTGGTAACTCGACAGTTAATAAACTAATCTGCTGCCTCAGTTCATTCATTAATAATCATTGAAATTCATGTTGACTTAATTAAAAAAAACAACAAACTCTGGCTCCTTTCATAACAATACAAATTCCATCGAATGGATAAAATCAACTCAATTTTAACATTCAAACAAATCGTCAAACCGATTCAAATTAAAAAGTACCTCTTCTCATTTCTGTATTACCCTGCCTTAACAAAATCATATTATACATTAGACAGATGACAAAACAAAAATAAAAACAATGGAAGAGGACATGTATGAGCAAAAGAAATCACAAAATATATAGAAACATTCGACACTGTGCAAGGTAGCTTCAACGTGTGCTGTGAACCGAACTGTGCGCGTGCGCACACCACACAGTGCAGTCCAGAGTAGCAAAAGCTGGGTCCCTTCCACTGTTGCGTGAAATGCCGAAAGGAAAAGTATAATTCATAAATTGTACCTATACTTTGTTTATATTCTAATTTTTTTTACATTTTAATAATTTAAAAACAACCAGTACTCGGTCGAGAAATTTATATCCATTTTTTTTGTGTATTTTATATTTTGATGAAATATTTAAAAGCTAATTAACGTGAGCCGATGTCAGGATTCATAGCTAGTCGTCGTTCGCTCGAACCGGCCGGCCGGCGCGGGCGGCGAGCGCTCTCGCTCCCCGCCTGACTCGAGCAAGTATAAACGCATCTATACACATTAACACTACAGCATCGTCTATACATCTTGACTCATATAATGCACTGATATTTCGAGGGGCACAAGGAATATCGCAGCATTGTTTCTCTGGCCGCCGCCGCCCCTTCGACACGCACCGACACGTACATTGATTTCATCCCCGATATACATTTTATAGAAATTAGTAAAAAATAAAACACTACGGTTACATCTCTTAAAGTGTCTAACGTGTCTAATTGGTACTCTATTTACATTGACATAATACATAATATTCAATTGTTCGGCGCGTCGACAGTGTTGGTCGTGCGATGCCGAGCGCGCGGCCGCGGCGGCCCACCACTGATTACTGTACACCAATTTACAATAACATTTGATCAAAATACGCAAACTCAAAGATCTACATCTAAAATTAAAGTAAGTTAAGGTTCTTCTATGTAACGCCCGCCTTAAGCCGCTATAATATCAGCTATATTAAGTAATATAACATGTTAAGTTTGCACATGACAAAGATGCCACTCACTCGATAATTTATACATATTATAATAACATATATAAATTCAAATAAAATAGGCCAAATTCATTGTTATGACTAAAATATGGGGTTAACACAACCTGACTGACATTTAGTACTTCATAATGAGAGGCGAAAGTAACATACATAACTATGTGGCGCTTCTGTCATGCCGCAAAGAACGATACATATTTGGAAAATTAGTACTCCTAATTTATCACTAACTAGGATTTAAGAAAAAGATGACGTCACTAGATTCTAAATATCGCCTACTCTGTACAATGGACTATGATATTTCATTGAGATATTTTCCTTGTATAAAACTTGACAAAATACAAATATTTCTGTCCAACTCCCTATAACTTAATCGGTAACAATCGAGTAACATTTGACATTTCATTACTCCCTTTGTGACAGTGTTTAGATATTTCGATATCGATTAAATTACATTATAAAGGGATATCTTAGTTCATTATGAAATAAGAGTTAAGTGGTCTGGAAAATGTAAATACGTCTGATCAACGCGATGTCTGTTCGATTATGAGACAATTGTCCACTGCCAATGGCCTACTACAATTTCCCTACACTATGCAATGGCATTGTGTCACACTGGAACGAGAACAAACGCCTGACCGTCTTCTCCCTACTATTCGATATTATACAATGTCTGTAAAAATATAGTTTTATATTCATTATACACTATCCACGTACTAAGTGCGTCGATGAACAGTGCTAAACCAACAGTTCTGGCAAATGGAATGCTTCATTCACAAATATCCCCTTTAAATCATTAACAACCACCGTGAAAATATTAACATAAGAAATTATCTCCTCATGAAAAACAAATAAATCATTTTATAATCTGTAATACTCCACCGTTATTACATTATTATAATAAAAACAATTGATAAGTGCTTAAACTAGTGGTAACAATAACATTTTAACGGTTTGTTTCTTTTAAAACCAATTTAGTAGATTTATGTTTCATGTTGGTGATATTTTACACTCAACACTTAGGGGCAAGGATATGTCATGACATGAACTATATTCCAAAAATATTAAATAAATAAATAACATGATTTTACTATAAAATAAAATAAATATAATTATACTATAAAAATAATAATTTGATAAATTGGAATAATGAATTATGCATGATTTTTGAGTATGTATGTACTCTTTAAACGAGTGGAAAAATAAATAAAATAAATTAGAATCCGAAGCAAAATTTAATCTCCTAATATCATGACCACAACATTGAGCATTTTAATGAGTAAAAAGCGATAAACCCACGAAACAGTTCTAAATGAGCAACAAAAGGACACTTATGCTTCAATTGACCAAATAACTTGACATGAAAAATGTAATGTTTCTGTATAATATACAAAACAATTGACGTTATAATGAAAACTGAAATAGCAACATTTTTTGATACAATAATTGACAAAAATCAACCGAAATAACAGTATCCATTAACAAGGTTTCGTAAACCTACGTAAAATGTTAACTATACTATAGTAAAAAGAAGATTATGTACAATTAGATGAGATGACATTGTAATCAAGTTTTAAGGACGCTCATGCCACAATTTGATGCTTTTGGAATAATTGGACTCGCACAAAATGACTTTTTTTATAGATTAAAATCAGAATTACTTAACGCTAAATCATTTTCAAATATGGACGTTAGTTTCAGGACAAAATACGCAAGACGGCTTTCCACACATTCGGGTCAGTGACTGGAACGGTTGAAGCTCCTATTTAGTGGCACGTGTAAAATATTAGCGAGTTGTCGTCCACTGGCCCCAATGCAGACTAAAACAACTACGATTTTATTGTGTTCTGGAGGGTTTATCCGAAGAGGACCAGAATAATTTCTTACTTCTAGTGGATGTTTAACACTGGCCGGTTGATGCTGACTTCGAGACGTTTCATTTGGCAATGAAAAAATATAATTGTAAACTAATTTTGGGTTTTTACGACCACTTTTACGTATTATAAGCCCTTTCGTGTAATTCCCGTTATACATTCTAAAGCTACATTAAACCGTCAATCTCTGTGTAGAGTTTACTTTGTGACAATGATGAGTTATTTTTAAAGCCTTCTAGATATTTACAAGATCTTTTCACGGGAAAAACACTACGGAGCCTACATCATGGAATAAATAATGTTGATCAGATTAATTATATTATACCATAATGAGAAAAATTTGAGAATATTAATCTACCCATAACAAAATTTAACAAGAAAGATAAATATTTTATAAGTCACTAACTATATACAATATGCAAGCTGGGCAAGACGAATAAAATAAAATGAACGTCCAACATTAAAATATGGATGGATTGTTCAGAAGCAAGAGGGACGATACTGGATGAAGTAGTAGATATTAGGGCAATATAATTACATCTAAAGTCCAACAGTCGTCTAAATTGACTTTTAGAATTGTTCAAGTTAGAATTGAATCATCCATTAGCATTACAATGGCGATTTATATTCACATTTAAAATGAGAAATATTAAAAAATAAACTCAGCAATTTGGTATAAGCAAAATTCATTTGGACAACAATAACATCAGACGGCAATACTTTTCGTATGGAATAAAATGTGGACGAACAAATATCTATTCTTGGACTATTATAAAACTCGATAACTTAATACATATTATATTATTTACATCATAGAACTCAACCGGACTAAGTCATCGTTAGGGACCGATGGCTTAATTAATTTCGACTTAAAAAGTGACGACGGAAAACTGTGTGCCATTGTCATAAATACGATTATGACAACAGCAAACAAATCAAGATAATAATAAATGTGGCCTCGCTTGTTTCTTTCAATATTCATTTACGCGATTTCTCAAACAAAGCTTTTCCATTTTCTCATTAGTTGCTGTTTCCCGGCGAAGTCATTCGCTGTTCTTCATGACTGAACGACTTACTGAAGTGTATGTCCCTCTAACACTCAATTATCAAACATGAAAGGAACAAGCGTTGCGCCGGAAAGAAGTATAATATACACAATATGCATTAAATACAGTCAACATTGAAAAATATGAAAGGTTACATTCACTCTAATCTTCACTTTCACTTCAGTATGGGCCTCATTTCTAATGTACCGCGAAGACGAAATCATCGCAAATGTACAGTCATGTTTTAAAATGGTTAAGATTTTTTAAATTAATGGAAGAGCGTTATAAATAAACATTTAAATTATAACACCGTGCAATGGACTAACACAAATAAAATACGAAATATATTTCGTATAGAAGGTATACCAATAAGTATTACTACACTTTTAAACTAAGTTCATAATGCAGGTGTAAATGATTTGATTGTTTATTCATATTAGTCCACTTTCCGAGCTTTTAGATACAGTGTTACATGAATATAGATTGGCTTCTACCTTAACCATTGTGTTAAGTCGTTCTGTATTCGTCACGCCAATTGGCAGAATGCCTATGTGTAATAACATTGATCCCGGTTTAGATGTGACAAGTTCAATATCAAGAAAGTCTATTATAAAAACGAGTCAAATTTCATCAAAAATTTCAAAGATATTGCAACTTGTCACAAGACTTGAAGGTGAAGGTAAACAAGTATTTGAAATAGTGGGAAATGAAATATCACGCAATCACCGACCAATGAAAGCTCTTAATAAATGAGAGCAATTCTATAATTGGCTAGTGGTCACGTGATATTTACATTTCACGCACCTGTAAAGGTCACTAGAACGGCTAGGTTGAATTTTTAAGGACACATAGGCGATTCAGGTTTTTGGTGAGACTTAAACATACAAGGATAACAAATACCTATTGATCTCTTGCAGAGTAACTCGTTATCGATACATGACCACCTTCCATGTAGTTTTTGGAAACCTTAAAAATTTCAATTTCCTGTACAAATAGTATTGTATGGAAAGCGGTTTTTTTTAAGTTATTTCCAATAGTAATAATTGAATCGACCTGCAAATAACCAATACAGGTTTTGCCATTCCCTGTATATTTTAAAATACATATTCAAACGTTTACTATAATCAACGTTTAAAATGGTTACGTCTTAAAATTGACTTTCATTACGTCATATCTAGTAATGTATATCAGGGTCCATTTACTCCAGCTTGACAATATAGTAAATTACATGCCACGTATTGTTCAGAAACTGGCACTATTATCACAAAGTTACAAGTATAGGGTCGCCCAGAAGTAATTGCCCTATAAAAATCGTTGTCATTTTTACAGACCTATCATTTTTCAATCCCATTCTATTATATGTTTTGTGTGAAGCAGGTATGAGAAAATGGTCATGGAACGATACAGTGATAAAGCGTGTAGAAATTGTGAAATAATTCTTTTGAAATCACAATTTAAACTATAAGCAATAAACCTTTTTCGTTTTAGTAGTGACAAGCTGACCATACTGTCTTTTTTGGACAACACAAACAATATGTAATCTTACTATGATAAAACGTCTGCAAGAAAAGTAATTAACTCTACGCACTTATCATCGTGCATCAAAACTGTACTGTAGATGACCAAACCGTCAATTCTGAAGAATAATTTCACTATTTCTGCACACTCACGATTGCTGCATGATATTTCTCATAACTGATTAAGTGATTACACAAAAAATATAAGAAATCTGAAAAAAAAAACAAGCCTGTCAAAAATGATAAAGATGTTTTAGGACGATCTAGACACACGAGAGTGTGTCCGCCAAGTTTTGAAAAAAAAAACGACGACGCACTGACGTGTGTTATTATTAGTCACTACTTCTGGACCCTATGTAACGTCAAATTTCTGCCAACTATCGCGGCATGAAATCTACCCCAGAGTAACTAATAAGGTCACATAATAAGAACCTTAAAATCTCTAAATCCGGGTGTTCAGTCAGCGCGGCTTTGCAAGACTGTTCTGTTATGGCGTGTTATGAGCTCGATCCTGTCACTGTAGGGAGACTTACAATGTATATAGTCCGGTGCGATGCTAATGTTGAAGGTTAGTATGAGTACTATAGGCAGCGAGCGGGCGGCGAATTACTCGAGTGTCAGTATGCTTGCGTCGTGCTCGCTGCCGAAACGCGCTCCGGTTTCAAGTTGCGCTGCAGGCAAAAGACACTTTATTAGACAATTTTAAGGGTTGATCCACACTGCGCACGAACCGTACTTTCCCGTAAGGGTGTTATTACATGGACGCGATCGACAATGATCGGTGGATTTATTATAGACCGTTCAACGTCGATTATTGTTTATTTCTTTGTCCGATCTGTCATCTGAGCGAGAAAGGTTACTTCCACGGAATCGGATCACCGATGCCGAAGATTGCTTCAAGCGCCCGCAGCGTTTGAAAATCTTTCTCGCTCTGACGGACGATGTTTCTGAGCGACGGAAAAGGATAGAGCTACGGGAAAATACGGTTTCGTGCGGATAAATGACGTCCAACCCTAATTAGAAAACCCTCTAAAGGAGTGTTTCCATAATGCATGTGCAGGTCAGAACTTGCAGGTTTGGCGTCACAATAACAACCAATCAAGTATTTTGGTGAATGTCTAAATTAATAAATATCTACTGGATGCTCTAAATAAATAAATAAATGTATACAATAATGTATTTCTATCTACTTATTTATACATCTAAGGACATAGTTATATTTTATTCTAAATCTAATCAACGCGTACATCTATTTGGATGAAAAGATTGCTTTTACAGTTTTACTGTGAGTAGCAGGAAATGTCCTTAATGTTATGGCATAGTTTAATGAAGACTTTAAAAGGACGTTTCGTGCAACTGTCTCTACGATAAACTCACTGGTAGGTCTTTATAATCCTTCAAATGTGTTGCAGACTTGAAATGGGAAAAAGGTCATGTTAAATTAAAAATCAACTGATACTCTGTACCCAATCGCAACAAGTTTTTGTTGATTCCTTGACATTCGTAGGAATGTATCAAATATGGTAAAGCGACAAAGTACTATAGGGTAGATAGCCTGACGTGTTGTCCTCTGTACATACAAACTAGGTAGACAACTCGAGTATGCGGGCGTAACTGTCGCTACAGAATCGAGATTTTTAGCCATAGAGGATGCTTATTATTAAAGAGCGGATTTGCAGTAGCTATTATTAGATTAAGTAATATGGATATGACCAGTGAAATAAAAAAATCAGAATAAATGTTATTCTCATTAAAGGAGTATTACACAAATATATCTATCTATTAGCCCGCGCCTGTCTACTGCTGGACATAGACCTCTCCCAGGGCGCGCCACATTATTCGGTACTCCGCCTTTCTCATCCAACCATCGCCAGGTCAGGTGGGCGTCTCACACTGCGCTTTCTTGTCCGCGGTCTCCACTCTAAAACTCGTCTACCCAACGGTTGTCGGTTCTGCGACAGACATGGCCAGCCCATTGCCACTTCAACTTGCTAATCATATGAGCTATGTCAGGTATGAGTTATGTCAACAACTTGTCATCTAAAATAACATGTGAATCATTGTTTATTTGCTACTGGAATTGCAATTTAAAATTATAATTTTCATACTGTGACAATTTGATAATGCCTCGAATAAGCACTGTCAATCGATGGATAAAAGACTTTCCTGAGTTAACATTTAATAGTACAGAATTTCATTAAGTAACTATTCTGTTTTAATCATCATAATCGTCATTATTTCAGCCGATAGACGTCCACTGCTGGATCTCCATTTTCCTGTTTTTATTTCAATTTGTTATTGTTTGTTACTTGAATAACAAATTGCAATGGTCATATCCATATAAATCCAATAATAGCTACTTCAAATCCGCTCTTTACTTATTATGATTATAATAAGTAGATGTAAAGGCTTATGGTGATGGTTAAGGCATATGTATTTGTCTTTGGACAAAACAAAATGAACACCTCGCTTTGGCCTGATGTGGTTTTTTATTTCCTTTATTTAAATAAAAACTAATTATATCGTAAAATATAATACTGACATAAGCCACAGGGCTTGTGCGCCAGTAACGAATCGGTCGTATTATTACCTGTTACATTTTCCAAAAGTTGTCAATAAAATATAAATGCTTAAATCTATTATGGAACTAGCGGAGTTATTCGATCGTCGTAATGCGAGGCGCAGTAGGCATAGTAGCGTCGATGTTAGCGCATCTTACTGATAAGACGCGCCAAACCGGTTCAGCCGAAGGCAAGCTGTCGCTCATATGCAGGCTGCGCCGTTTAAGTGGAAAAAGTTTGTGAGCATTGATTTGCACTTATGCTTGCCGCTTATTTCACGTAAATGTACCGGGAGGTGATTTAGCAGTGTTGGTATTAAATATTTATTATATATTTGTACAGTCGACAACACATCAGGATATAACCCTTTAGTACTTTATCACTTTAAATTCTCATCAGCCTATTAACGTTCCCACTATTGGGGCACTGGCCTCCCCTTGCACAAGTTAGGAAATGGGCCATGGCCATCACACGACTCCGATTTTTTTCCCTCAAACATGCAGGTTTCCTCATGATGTTTTCCTTCAACGTTAGAGATGTCGGTAAATGTACGTAAAACTTAAAAAAAAAAACGAAAATCTCATTGATACATGGCATTACATGGTTCCGAACGCGGACCTCCCGCATGCGGGTCTGGTGTCCTAGGCACTACACCACCGATGCTATAACTTATTTGACACTTTCATACGAATGTCAAAAAATCATAAAAACTTATTGCGCCATGGTTCCACGGAGTACCACTTGATGTGTCTTCCATTGTACATATTAACTAATTACTTTTCGTTTATTTACGAAACTCACCAACTGATCGTACTGGTGTACCATCCGCTTGATATGCGTGAGTTTGCGGTGCAGGTAGTTGACGCGCCGCCTTTCATGCTGGTACGTGGTGTCGTTGCGCACGCGCCGGTATTCCTCTACGATGCGCTGCTCTATGCTCTGTGGACATTATCCGTTTATTAATTTAAAAAAATAGATTAGGTGCGGGCATGGTAAGACAGTTCGTTCGTTCATCATATGGTTAGTGGCCAACCTGTTGTCAGAATTGTTCAGGCCGCCTGTATGCCTCTGACATAGCTTAACGACTGCTGTCGAGCTACGGAGGGTTTCAGAAGACATATGCCACAAGTGGTCACCGATCCTGGTTCTAACCTCGCCCAAAGTGGTTTAAATTGCACGATCATTTTATGACCATGCTTGCAGCTAGGCTACCCCTAAGTGAATGTGCAAGTGAAGTTAGGCATTGAGCGTCCGAGAGGTCCGGGTTCGAAACCATGCAATGCCATGTACCAATGAGTTTTTCGTATTTTTCAAAGACTTACATACAATTACCGACTGCTCTAGTGGTGAAGGAAAACATTGTGAGGAAACCTGCACACTGAGGTGACCAGTGTGTAAAATGGGGTAGGCAAAAGATCAAAGAGACAAAAGATCCTCATGGGTCGAAGTGCCGCTGGGGTTATTCCTGACCACCTATCATAAGATAAGATAACATTAGACGTTAGCGGTCACCAGAATGGGTCACCGCTAGTGGCACATTTTCATCTGAGGCCCTCCGGGCCTGACTGATTGCTGACTCTGCATAGTCATATCATTTTACTCCAGTGTTATTTACACTGTATACATACGTCGAGCACATCAGGTGAGGGTGGGTACACACCTGGTGGTGCGGCGAGTGCGTGAACAGTGATGCGACTTGCGCCACTCGTGTGTATACCCGGTGTAAAGGCTAACTGTTCTTGTATAAATAAGGGTGGGTACACACCTGGTGGTGCGGCGAGTGCGGCTGCGCGCGGTTGAGTTGCTGCTCGAGGTGTGAGAACAGTGACGCGACTTGCGCCACTCGTGCGTACAGTGACCGATACTCGGTGTAAAGCTCCGCGAATTCGTTCTTGTACGCCCGTCGCGTGCTCGAACTTGTTATTGGCGGATATTGCCTGTAATAGAAAAGAAAAATAGAGTTATACATAAGATCAGCATACAACCTAACAGTTCATAATGATACTAAGTGGTCACCATCGCATAAGCAATGGCAACAGCTGAGAAGTTTGTCGACTTTGAGGAATTCTAATTTGAATCCGAGGTACCGTTACAGTAATCGAATATTCTCGACGGATCTTGACTCTTCTATCGCTAAGTAAAGTATTATTTCTATATAATTTGTATATTTATATTATTCCAGGTATATATTGGTAACTT
Source organism: Hofmannophila pseudospretella (assembly GCA_947369225.1). NCBI lineage: Eukaryota > Metazoa > Arthropoda > Insecta > Lepidoptera > Oecophoridae > Hofmannophila > Hofmannophila pseudospretella. Next base: position 6,683,397 of record OX376325.1, read on the forward strand.
ACCTTTCAATCTCTTCCAAATCAGTCATGTTCTCCTCGGGTGCAGACGTTAATTCTGTATTTTCTAAAGGTTCCGTATTTGTGATGTCTTTTACTGTAAAAAGAAACATACAGCATAACACTCACGTCCATAATCCCCGAGGGGGTAGACTGAGGAACCACCTTCATTATAGGTAGTTCCCACTTTTCGTCGTAAGATTTGGTGAACAAACGTGATAGGTGGCGTGTCTATCTCCGTCTACTAGGTGTAGGATAGTATCCACCAAGTCCCTTACTCGCCTCGTACGACATCCACGGCAAGAGTAGGGGTGGTGCTATTCTTTAAGGCCGGCACGACACGGCACGTAAAAAGAAACACGCTAGCCTTAATTTAAATTACACTACAATATAGTAAGGTAAGGATCATAAATCTTGACATGCATAAAATATAAAAAATAATGTCATGTAATTGATAATGGAACAAATTCATTTGGGTTTAAACTATCTGAAATAACATAGTCAATGGTACTCAATGTTTTTTTTTCTATTGTATTAGGAGAGCACACGAGCAAACGTGACTTAGGCAATCTCACATCACAAAATTATTAGAGGGTTTTCGATACGTTGATAACCGTAAGGTCTTAGATAGAGTGCCTCATGTGCCATGCAGCATGTAATCACGCTGGCTCTCTCAACCTTCAAATCGAAACACAGCATTGCTGCTTTGCGGCAGAATTAGGTAAAAGAGTGGTACACAGATAATACTCGAACCACTTTCTATAGTTTTCAACATACCTGTGATACTAGTTTGCTCTACTGGAGGACTATTTCTAAAACCATTCGCTTTCACAGGACTGGGACAGATATCCTTGACAGTCGTGAAGTTGAGGGTATATCCATTGTCCTTTTTCACTGCAATTACACAATAATTACACAATTATGAAATGAAACGTGCGGATCCTATATTTATAATCGGTACAGTTTAGGTGAGCTAGTTAGCTAATAGTTTCTTAATGACCGATAAACTAATTTAGTACCCTATATAATAGGAATTTGGCGCCATTTCAAATAGACGATTTGAGTACAAAGTAGAACACATTATGGTTGGTAAGTGACTTTGAATTGTTCATTTTCTTTTAGCCTCTTTCATTTAATATCGAGTTAAGAATTGAAAGTATAATGGGTTTTACATTAGGCTAATAAAGTTGCCACACGCAACAAATTGCCACGTGACATCAAAAGATTTCTTTATGATGTTATGGGCGTGTTCCAGATATTTATACTTAAACATTCACTTCACAACATTACAGATAATTATGATAATAATAACTCAAGTTAATTGTTCTTTTTACAGCCAAAACCGGAAACCGAAAAGTGGGAATTTTGTCCCTGGCATGCGATATCTTTTATTAAAAAATATTATAAATAATAAAAAAAGGAAAACGTTACAAGATAGTTGTAATATTAACTATCAATTCTTAGAGGATTTTGAGGGTCATATTCAACATTTTTGCCCTACTTACAAACGAAAACGTAACAAAAAGGGAAAAAGTAAGGTTACACAAAAGAAAATTTTCACTTCTGTTACATTTTGCGATACATTTCTGTATCCTTTGTGTTATGTTAAACGTGCAAAAAAATTTGAAAATGACCATTGATGAAATCAGTACTAACAGGTTGTCCGGTCATCCTCGTTATCCGAGGCGTGGCGCTCCCCAGACGAGGTGGTGGCGTAGCCCGAAGACGGGGGCGAAGGCCTACGGTAGTGCGAGATACGCTGCTTCTTAGCCGGGAGCTCTTCAGCATTGGGATTCACCCCGCTAGGCCTCTTGTTGGCGCTGGGCGAGGCGCGGGGAGAGAGGGAATTCGCGGAGTCACTGCTCAGCGGTGGTGTTAGATTTTGAGGTTTCCGCCTGGTAACAGAGTAAGGTAAGTTTAGTTTCATGCTCACAATAAAAAATCTATAATTATCTTTTCTTTTAATTATTAAATAAGGAGAAAAGATGAACAAACGGGCCACCTGATGGTAAGTGGTTACCGTCGTCCATAGACATATCACCTCACTGTATTATTATTAGAGGGTTTTTGAAGTGCTGCTAACCTTAAGGACTAAGATGGATTGCCTAATGTGTCAGAAATTACGCTGGCTCTCTTACCCTTCAAACCGAAACACAGAAACATTTCTGGTTTACGGCAGAAATAGATAAGAGAGTGGTACCAACCCCCGCGATCCTTCACATCAGGATCTACCACATGTATTTGTAAAAATCGCGGGGGGAAAATCAGCTGTTTCATACATTTCGGTTGTATAGGTAGGTAGGTACGTGACTTTTTGTATGGAACAGCTGTTTTTCCGCGATTTCCGAGTTGTCCCCATAGTGAAAGTTGTTCAGTTCATGGATACTGAACCCCTTTCGGGACTATAGGGTTTTTGTTACACCCAATATAATATGCTTTTAAAATTACTTTTGGAACCAGACTAGTAATCCCGTGGGGGAATCAATCAAATACATAAACATATCTCAAACAAGATACCGGTTCAAAGTAAGTGTGTTTGGAGCTCGGTTCAAAGTTCATTAGACTCTCCAAAACGGACGATTTCGTACATAAATTACATAGTTTACAAAGTCAGGTTTTAAACACAAATACGGCCCAGACTGTGCAACATGTATGATTGAGATTTTTTTTACAATAGATTCAGTAATTTTTGAGAAAATCTCAACAATACCTACATTACAATTTCTTTATATTTGGTTACTGTCCAACAGACAGTGGGAAACCATGTCGTTCATCATACATAACTGTTAATATACCTATGAGTGTATCTAATTTGCTGCGCGATAAGTTTATTAGATCAGTTTGTGGTTGTATGAATTTACAAATCGCCTATAACTTCTTTCACTCCAATCTTTATCTTGATCAAGACGCTGCTGATTTGTTTCACAAATATCTTGATGAAGGGTTCTGGTTCTGCTTGAGCAAATCCTTGTTTCGCCAGTCTGTCTGCTTCTTTAATTTCACTGTTATTGCCATAGAATTTGATCCATTTGAGTCAGCCAGCGTCAACATATACAAATAAAATGGTAACAAAAGTTTCGGAACGGAATTAATACTTTTTCTTTCTTCTGAAATATCCTTTATGAAAATATTTATTTATCCAACGTCGTTAGTTTATTTTAATTGTATATTTTTGCATTACATATTTGTATAAACAAACCAGCAAAATTAATATTTAATTAGATTTTGAATTTGAATTAGAAATCGTGTGCATTAAACGGTATCCAAATAGTAGGTTTCATCGAAATTGAATGTTTCTTGACGATGAAATAAGTCCCCATGAGTCTGTATATAGATGTCGATGAGTGCATACGATAAGGTCGTCACCTCCTTTGTTTTTACCTTGTTTGGCTTTTTTTTATTTACACCTAAACCCGCGTTTGACCTCAATCTCATCTGGTGGTAAGTGACGATGAGGCCGAAGATGGAGCACACGGGCTTAGTAAGTATTTAGCATAGTAACTCTTCAATAAACGCTGCCGAAACACATCAGCGTCGAAGCGAAGACATTTGACGACAGATGGGTGGTTGCCAGACGGACCCTGAAAAGGTCCTTCAACCAGCAAGTTACTCGGATTAGTCGCAGTCCAGTGACAGTAGGGATATTCTAAATCCGTCCCATACACGGAACATTTCTTCGTACGTGCATACATCCATATAGGAAGTGGATTATGTTTATCATTCATCCCTTAACGTTGTGTATGATTAATACATTTGATGATTTGTCTCTTTTCTTGCATAGGGGTAACAGGGTGCATTGTTATGCGTAGCCCCTTTAGAGGCTACGCCGTAGTTAAATACTACAGAATGAAGTTACGGCCCATTTGAACTTACCTCTGTAATTATTTCCTCAGCAATATTCCAATCGAATTATACAGTTTATGAGTTTCCTCGCCATCTTCGTAAACTATACCGCTGCCAAGGAAGTGCGTCTGTAGCATAAAACTACTTAATTTAAATAATTTAATGTCATTTGTGGTATATGTTTCATCTGGTTTTTTAAGTGACCCCGATGGCCTGGTTTTGTTCACTGGCCAATATTTTTCCAGGTCTGGAGGCTTTCAATTTTTTCTGTATTGAACTGCAGAAGTCTCTTCAGGTGTTCCTGGATCTAGCTCTTGTTAATTTCCTGTAACAATTTCTTTCAGCTTTAAAAGCCCGGTGACACTAGTTAGTCGATCAACCGTTTAGCCACTGACTATATTATGTGAATTATCGTCGACCGCAAGCAAACATTCGGTCACCACACGCAGGCATCGGCTGTTGAAACCATGGGTTGACACTGATCTCTATAATCTATGTCTATATAGATTATATACAGATTAGTGGTTGTAAACATTACATAAACAGGTTAATTTAAAAAAGTTTGCAATACTTTGAAACTTATTTCTTTGATTGTAATAATGTCGTCGACAATCCAAGTACATTACGCCGCCGAAACATATTTCGCATCCCACATTTTCTTTATAGATCTCTTGATCTTTTTCTTCAATTATATCAAAATGCCTCTACGAAGCACGAGATTGTTAAAAACCACGGAGTACGCAGCTGGTTGACGACCGTAGTCGGCGAATAACCAAGTGTAACTATGTGATCATCAACCGAATGACGTTGGACGGCTTAAGCCACCAACCAAAGGCGTTCGGTGACCGTAGGTCGGTCGCCGAATCAGTGAACGACCAAGTGAGCCGTTTACACCGTTTTAGGGCCATTAAATATCTTTCTACTCCAACAAATCTTCGGTACCCCAAAACAAGCATTAATCCCTTCACGCCCACATTATCCAATAATCTAAACTCGTGACTGAGGATGGGCCAATTCTCTATAACTACCTCGGATTTGTTCATTTGATTATGTTGCTTCCTGAGCTCCTGTATCGTCATAACACCGATGTCAGGAATCCATAAAGTACCCTTGATGAATTTTGGAAGGTCTTCCGCTGGTGCTACCAATCAATCTCGTTCACTCCACATTGTTGGTAGAGAATTGACTGTACCAGTTAGCCATTTAAGGGTATAGTCGTTAGCACACTTCATCCTAATGCAGCCCCTGTGCTAAGGAATGCAGAAAATGCGTGTCGTTATTGACCGCGGCCACGTATTTTGCCCCGATTGTCTTCCATACGATCTTGCTTCTCCATTATTGGCAGTGCCCCACATTAAAGTGCGATGTGAATATACAGCTGCTTTGGTTATATTCTTCTGTGTAGAGTTGTGTAGGCGTCAGAATCGTGCTTCGGAGTTGTTTTTTTTAATTTATGCGAAAAGAAAATAGCACTAGAAATACTGAAACAATATACCGAATTATGTCGCGGTTAGCGTTCGGCACTCTGATTGGCGCATAGTTCTGCGGTTTTCGGAATATGCCAATCAGAGTGCGAACGCTCCTTGCGGAACGCATGGCCGCCTTTTGTGAGCGAGGGTTGTTACCGACACTTCTTTACTGACTATTCTAGAAACTTCTACTAAAATCTACAAGATTTAAAGTTGCGCGCATTGTTAAAATTGTGACAAATGGTATACCGACTTTTCTGTATTCTAGAAACATATCTGCAAGATTTGAGATTACTTGTAGGTACTATTAAAACTTAAAAATAGTATACCAACTCTGCTTTGCTGACCATTCTAGAACATACTACAAGATCTGACGTTTCGTACACGATCAAAACCAACTCCACAGTATACCAACTCCACTGGTAGAAACTTCTAGAACGGTCAGCATTCTAGAAGCTTCTACTACAAAATCTACACGAGATAAGGTACAATTAAAACTGTTACAGACCTCTTGAGCATACGTTTCTCCTCCTCGGAATAGAACGGCCAATCTTCGTTGACGTCATTCCATATGTGCCTACGTAAATGGTAACAGTTGTCCTTGAGCGAGCCTATTGATGGCAGTATCTTGTTCACCAAGCCGCGCTCTTTCTCCTTGATGCCTTCTGCAATGTTAGTCCGAGAGTTAATAAAGTTGTGTTTCAAGCGTCGGTGGTATAGTGGCTAGGTCGCCGGATTCCCGTGCGGGAGGTCCAAGTACGAAACCATGCAATGTCATGTACCAATGAGTTTTTCGGTTTTTTCGAAAGACGCGTACATTTTCCGCTCTGACCGTGAAGGAAAACATCGTGAGGAAACCTGCACATTGAGATAACCAGTGTGTGTAATGGGGAAGGCAATGGCAAACCACCCCATTAAATCTGCCACGAGAGTCGTTCTATGTGATGAATTCCTTAGAATGATCACGACCCTCAGCAATTAGGTATACGACTTAGAACAGTTTCAATGTGTATGTATAGTGTTGTAAACATCAGAATGGTAACTCACCACTATTTAGCCTCGCGTATAGCTCTGGCTTCTTGAAGGGCTTCAATGCTAATAACTGTATAAGTCTTTCTCTGAAATTAATAAGAAAACAGGACGTTATTATAAAGCAATGATTTAAAATATTTTTTTACGACTAAACCCGCGTTTTACCCCAATCTCACCTGATGGTAAGTGACGATAGGACCGAAGATAGAGCATACGGACTTAGACAGTACTGGCTCTTCTATAATTACTGCCGCAAAACATCAACGCCGAAGCGAATATATTTGAGACAGAAAAGGTGGCGATCACGACATAAATCTACAACCAATAGGATGGAGCTGCTTAGCTCTATTGAAACTACTGAAACGTAGACCAAAATTGCCCAATTAGTTGCTCAAACCAACAATTGTCTAGATAATAAGAAACTCCCGTTTTCATCACGCAAAAATGAAACGTGAAAGGGGAAAAACATGTGTACCTGAACTCAATAACTTATCGCTAGGATATTCATTGTCAAAATACGCAAATAGAATTTTCAATCAAATAAGAGACTATTGATAAAATATATGCAATTATTTTTTGCAATCACGACTTGAGGCCGCCTTGAGATTTCTTTGTATTCCAAGACAATTTACCGGCCGTGGTTAAAAACCTGCAGTAATTGTAATTACTATGCGATGTCAAGTCAGTTACTGTACAACATGAAAGCAATAACCAAATACTGCGCGAAATGCTTGTCACATGTTTTGACTGACGTAAACTTAGTTTATAGTGAAGAACGTGTATTATCGTTATGTAATTTCTACATGGTCATACTCATTATACGTAGATAATTATGTTTTTGTAGCATAATTTGTTTTACTGTTTTGTTGATAACTGTAAAAGTTACAGGGAATATAAAATGTCTATTAAACTGTGAAGTGCGGTTTATTTAGTTTGGCTTGTCATAGGAAATTACATCTGATTGTGGTGCGGTTTCCGACTGACTCAATGTTAAATGAAACATTACCAAAAGCGGTTTGTACTTCCTTTTTACAATGAAAATTGCTCGTATCTTTTTTACAATGTGGCGTAATATATCTAGGCAATTCCTATGTTGACTAGGTAGTACATTATATCAAATTAGTTTATGATAACGTTTGTGACGAGTATTATCGCGAGTGAAACGTGCAACATATGACAAACGTGGCTCCAAACGTGCTGTAGCATTAATCAGAAATAAACGGAATGTTCGGAACCAAAATAACGACTATTTCGATCATTCATCTACCCACGTCTACCTAGCAGCTATGCTATTTTGAGGTATAACTTCGGGATACAATGTTGTTTCAAATAATAATAGATTAGCAGGTGAATAATGATAATGACGTATTACTATATTGGGATCGCATAAAATTTGTGACGTAACATGTTTACAGAGAATGTATTTTAAACCTAATGCGCTTGCATTAGAACACATATGCTATCCATTCTATTATTATGTTATAGCTGTAAGGTTATAAAATGAGCTGTAAATATAGATGCAATTTGAAGGCGATAAAAGCAACTGGTAAAAACAAAACATCAACATTAGGTCATTAGAGTTAAGGATACGATAATTAAAAACAGCACGGATAGTAAAAAAATAAATAACAATATAATTGCTGTACTAACTTTATGGACCGCCTAGTGAGGTCCGGGTTAGGGGGCGGCCGCTGCAACTGCTGTGATTGCGGCTGCTGTAACTGCTGCTGCAATTGTGGGTGCGGGTGCGGCTGGTGCTGCGGGTGCGGCTGGTGCTGCGGTTGCGGCCGAGGTACTGGGGCGACCACCGGCCTCTCAGGTCGTTCAGGCCGTTCAGGTCGTTCGGGCCGTTCAGGCCGTTCGGCCCGTTCAGGTCGTTCGGCCCGCTCGAGCCTGTCAGCAAGAGTCGCAGTAGGGCCAGACGAGAAGAGAGGATGCGACGAACGTACTTTAACCCGCCGCCCTATGTCCGTCTGGTTAGGTTTTATCACGCGGGTGCTGAAACGATACGTGTCTTTGATTAGATACAGGTATTTATGATTTCTATAATTACAAATAAGTAGATAATGTTGCAAGCCGTTGAGTAATCATTATTAATGAAACGCTTGGGACATACTGATTGGTGTTGTGGGGTCGAGTGTAAACGCGCATATTTCAACAAACAAAAACAACCCATTTTCGATTTATTATAATCGCTACGGATAGCCGAAAACTAGGCCTGACATCATTGTCACACAACCAAGATCATTATTAGAGTCACGTCAAAAGAACTCATAATTTGCTTCTGTTCAATTCTCCATCGATTCCCGAGTAAATTCTTACTTATCAGCCTATTTACAAGTTATTAGAATCTATCAAATGAGTTATGGCACCCCATTTTAGTAAAGGAAAATAAAAATCGACAGTACTATATATTCTTTCTTACCATGGTTTGGGGTTGTTTTGAGCTCCCGATATTTTGGCATAGTTGCATGCGTCATGGTCGCAATCGACAGTAAGCAACACAAAAGTAATACTCCTTACTAGACATTGACAGATAACATTTAATATATAACGCAGGGCGATCGCCGAAGCGGTCAGCGGCTATATGTGACTGCGCCTTGAAATACTTGATAGACTGTCTCATTTATAAGGGCAGTTTCAGACTCACCATTTGCTCTGCTCCGCGGCGACAGTCTTCGCCATGCGGTCCTTGGTGGCCTCGTACGAGTCGTCGTTGGCCTGCACCCGCATGCGCCGAGGCAGCGGCCCGCACGACTCCAGACGCCTGGCGCCGCCGCCGCGTACACACTCGAACGAACCCTGGAAACGAGCATAGCTTATTGGTAACTTTGAAAGGGACATGATAAAGCTTAATGGCAGGTGTATACGGAATCACTAGCTGACTTCAACTCTTTGGAAAATGCAAAGACCTTTAATATTACTAGCAGCGTATGGATATAACAAAAGTACCTCAGATCTGTTACATTTTTTGGTCGGCACAACTGTCATAATTCCTGACGTCAGCCACGATTCAGTTTTTCGAATGAATGAATGAATTTGGTGAAAAATGTTTGGTGTGCCATATCCTGTTGTTTAAATCGATGGGAAAAGGCGAAAAAAGTCCTAGATTTTATTTCGGGTCAGCACTATGTCGGTATAAATCTGTCTTTATCCATCAATTGGCAGGAGGTCAGGCCAAGTAAGACCTCCTGGAGGTGACATAAGTTTGGGGCAAGTGGCGTCCTTGGAGGCAGCCAAGACCAATTTGAGTCACCGAAACGGCCAATTGCAAGAAACGTCCTTAAAATTTTGACTACCAAGTATAGAAAAGGACAGAGTACAGAATGTTGAATCCAGGTAGAATTCTTATGACGTTTCTTGCAAATGTCGGTGAACAAGCGAAGTTAATTATGTAATTAAATAATCATAAATTCAAGATTTATACTTTATTTAGATATTGGTCTGCCTAAGATACAGGTTTCTGTCTAAATCATTTATTTTCTAATAACATTTTATTTTTATTTTCTGACACCTCTGACTCCATTATAATTTACAATCGATTTTAATCAATAACTTCATTTATCATCCATCTGTATGTCATCTATAAAGGTCAATTCTGAAACCGGTCTTGTTTTCCGTGGGCGGAGTATCGTTTAAGCAAAAGGACCCAAGCGGGAATTGGCGTGAAATTACAGCACCCTCTTTGAACCTCCCCGGTTTACGGGACGCAACTCGTGGGAGGGAAGGCTACACCCACGCAATGTCATTTATAGACAAGATCGGTTCAGGTACTCGAAAATGTTCAGTGAACATTTTAGACCGTCTTGCTCTTTGAAATGCAACGCGAACACTTTGTGTCTGAAATCGTACTTTCTAACGGCTGTTGGGTAACGCTTGCCACGCGCCGCCCAGCCGCATTCCGAATCTAAATTATTTACATTTTTTAATACAATGCAGAGCAATGCTAGAATGCGACTTGTTGACAAGTTTCCCAAAAAGGCTGCTACGGAAGTGAATAAATGGCGGGTGAAAAAAAATGTCGTGATTGCAACAACCACAGTTGAAGGTAGCATGGCTGCACGACAGAGCGAACAAAAAGGTCTGTCTGGAGATTTAGAAATCTATATCTAGACAACTGTACAAAAGATTTATAGTGGAACGTTTTATGAAAGTGTTGTTTTATTTTTAGATAATTATATGATTTTTAAAATCCTTTTCACATATTTTCAAGTCAAGTATTTGGGGCATGGTCCGAAGATACGTAACTTACTCCGAATTTGTGGGCCACCACAACTTATTATCGGCCCCAACCGTTCCTCGACCTACAAACCTATCAAGCGCGTATTACAAGGGGGAGCTATAGAGAATATTAATCTGCGATGATTATCGGAGAATCTATCAGCTGAAATTATAACTTGTTTTTCTTTAACAAGTACATAACTAGGTACAAATAATCATTTTAACACGCTCGCAGCTAATAACTTTGTAGATGTTGTTGCCCCTTTGATAAAAGCGTACACGATAACGTTTATTGGTACTTAATGTTGCACGAAAGTCAGGGTTCCAGTTTCAAGTAAGTAATCAGTAATTAATGAACCTATGAGAATTGGTGTTGTTATTATGAGAGCTTACGTAATTCCAGCTGGATTCGATCAGATGTTAACTTTTTCTAATAGCAACAAAAACATTACTTATATAAACAATACAGCATTGTCAAAATACATATTTGACAAATATGACGCGGGTGCAAAAATTTTTTTTCGCTAATAATAATATAGCTCTAGTATCTGTATAGACTATAGATACTAAAGTTATATAGTATAGAGCGTCGTTCGACCAATTCCACCTGAACAAACAGCTGGTCACGTGACTTGGTAATTTTTCATGTAAATTGGTTTAACGAGCTAGGTATTCTAGAAGTCTTTCGAACTAGCTGACTCATGATTTATCCTAATTCATTAAAATTAAGTAGCTCACTGTTTACCAGAACCACAAACTAAGTCTCTCGAGTCGTTTTCAAGGCTAAGTTCCTTGTTGTGTTAAAAAGTTAGCTTAGCACTTAGCAACGAGTGATAAAGAAACGATGCCGTTCGGTAACCAGGATAGTTTGATAAGAAGCTTAAATAAAAGGGCGTGTCGTGTATATGTTATAATTAAAATTATTAATTGCACTTGTGAGGCCGAATGCTCCAACGGAATTATACAACCTAATTCCTATATGAAGAAGATTATTGAGGGAAGCCTCGCACGGACGGACGTGACGTGACGACTATATAATTTCAAAATGGCAATCTAACTCCATAAGGACATAATCGCAATAAAACTCTCAAAATTAATACAGGTATTATCGCCTGTTATTCAATATTAGAGTGTTTCAAAGTCAATATTTACTTTTTCTTGTAATGAATTAATGCATGGTATAGGTAAGGCAATCTAATGTTAAGGATTTCACATAAAAAACCTACGGTCTGTGCTTCACCGCTTCACAGACCTTTTGATCATCATTCAAAGCCAACATATTTAACGTATTTTGTACCAAGCTTCGTGCAACGTAGACAATTAACCTATTTTTTATTTTGTAGTTAATATATTTCGGAATTATTTACTAGACCAGTTCTGAAAACTTCCTACTACCATCAAACAGAATACGTCTAAGTATACTATTATTTTGAGAGGTTTATGAAGAGTTTTGCGGTTCATCGCAGTGCAGTATTGTGTTTGTATTGTACGGATTTTGTCAGGGCCTTGAGTTTATAATTAAAACAAAATACTTACCTAATAAATAAAATAAATTATGAGGCAAACATCCTAACTCGTGTAGGAATCAGCAGAATCGGAGGAGTTATAAGTAGAAGAAGACGTTTTTGGTCCCTAGCTCCTATCCCAAGATGTTTCTTCTATAATAGAAGATGGAGTTCTAGCTGTTTGATTGGAGACGAAACCGTGGGCCCAAATGTTTCAGTCTTTTACTTTGCTATAGACAAAATTATGTCGTTCTTTCAGAATGAAGTCGGAATCGCTAAAAATATGTTATGCATGGAAAATAATGGAAATGTTACAGTTGAACAGAATAACAGCTCCGTTTGATAACAACTCGCATGACGCAAAACTTCAATTTTAATCAAGGTGACTGTTATGTTTGCGATATGTGTACCTATTTTCTTATTCTGATATGACATTACATGTTTATCTTTTTTAATGTATACTATTATCTATTGTGATCATTATAATAAGTGTACTTATTATCATTTATTTTTAAGAATAGAATGATAAATAAATATGTCTACTATGACACTGCAAACACTGATCATGTTTGATCTATATCTTTCAAATTGTCGATAGTATTTTTGAAATTTTGTAAAAGTTGGTCGAATTAGGGCGCGTTCGAATTTGATAGGTGGATTGATTATAGACCGTTCAACGTCGATTACTATTTATTTCTTTGTCCGATCTGTCATCGATTGTCAATTGATCCGACGTCGATGCAACATCGATCGCGTCCATGTAATAACACCCTTAGATTGACATCAGATAGAGTGCTCTTATATTTTAATAAACGACGAATGACCGTAGACTCTTACAATGTAGAGGGAGAAAGGAGGTGTACCAAGACAGAGATTCTCTGCCTCCCAAGGGACATAGAGTGAAGTTGTGTACGTATGTAAGTATAATTTATTATTTTTAACCCCCGACCGATTGAGGGAGGGCGTGTTATAAGTTTAACACGTTTGTTTGTATATCTGTGGCATAATAACTTAACAACGGATGGTCCGATTTGGACCCGGTTTTTTTATATAATAGAGAATTTTGTCGAGTGTTCTTAGCTAGGTCTGTTAAAAAAACTGGATCAGTAGTTCTATCATTATCTTTGGATAATGAAGTATAATGGGATCTTTGGAATGGTAACAGTTAAGTGGTTCGAGTTTGAGCTCAAATGTTTACGATCATAATGCCCTTCCCACGTCTGGAACATTAAAGACCTGATGATGACCAGGAAAAAGTAAGGGGATCTCCACAGTGGTACGTCGAGGGTTTTTAATTTAGAGTTATTTTGAATGTCATATTTAATTAATAAATAAGCCATGTTTATATTACCTGTGGACCCTCCATTTCTGCATTGCTATTGATGCTAAAGTGAAACGTAGCCTCACCCGACGAACCATTGCCAATGGCTGGCGCCGGAATGGAGATTTTCTGAAAAGAGAGAAAAAAAAAATGACAAACCAATAGATACCAACAAATAATAAGTACAGTTCGACAAGGATCCATCATCCTCGTACAAACGTCACTTCCATGATCTTACTATCATGTGTTGGTATCAGGTGTTGGTATACAAAATACTGATACCAACACCCCCCTGTCAATGTCATTCACTCGCCAAAAGATCCTTGTCGAAATGTATAGATTTTCAGAAAATAAATGGTAAATCAATAGATACTAGTAAATTACAAGAAGTAGGTATAAAGCCTTATTCAGACGCACGACACTAACACACGTCAGAGGTTTACGACGGTGTTTAAATGCGTACTGCTTAGAGAATACAGCAACTCACACAGGTTTAGAATAGTCACAGCAATACATCCAACCCCCAAAAATATTGTACAGAGAAGGACTGATAATACCAAACATTGCATTTTACACCGTATAACCACAATGTTAAGTGTCATTTAGCTTCGTCTTCACTGTAACAAGACGGGAAAACGAAGGTAGGTAATACATTAGTAAATTCCAAATCATAATTCTGCACGATTGTTCGTTTGCAATCCAACCTCCGATAAAAAATACGGAAAAATCATTAGCGGTTTAAACACGCGTTGGAAAACCGTGGATTTGAACAAGACCTAATATAAATAAATTCGCGCGCCGACAAGTGGCGGTACTTATCAACATTACAAATAATTACTATCACATTATCTACGTGACGAGTTTATGATTGCAATAAATACTAGCAAGATACTAAATATAAGCAATTCTAAGTAATTATACACGAAATATTTCTCAAATATTGATCACAATCATCCGCATGACACGGATTTCACAATTGCTTCAAGTATTAAAAAAATCTAATTATTGTTTTGGTTAAAGAACGAAGACTCAAGATGGATGGCTCTTCGCCTTGGTGATACCAGTTCTCTTTTTAAAAGTTAAATATTCCCTCCGGCAAAACCTCACGACCGTGGTGCAACGATGTAACTACATACTTAACATTTTCTTTTCTTGTGAACTGAAATAATGTTTTACTTTCTGTTGGTAAAGTGGAACATGAGTCGTGACGTACAAACAGCAGCACATAGGGGATATCATGAATCATTTTTTGTTTAGCAACCATTTGACGTCACAACACAAGTCCTGTAACATAAACGGAATAAATAAATATGAAATTCTATATCTATTTTGAGATAAGGGACAAGACGGAAACGTTTATGCTTGCAACATTCGTCAAATGTGCCCTGTGAATAATAGTCGCCGCGTAATACCTTAGTTTTGATTCGACGACGTGGGAAACCTGGCACGTTTTTTGCATGATTCATGTTTCATACCAACGAAATTGTTGCTTACTGATACTTTTTGTTTTTTATGAATGCTAGTATCTCCTTGCTCTATTCAATACAGTGAGACAAAAAATTGACGAACTCCCACGAGAAACCCACTGGTCTTGTTGCTTGTTGTGGTAGCAAACCAAATAAGGGTGCGTTGGGTTAATAAGCTGGTTGCAACCGAGTGCGTACGAGTCTGAGCGATGACTTTCATCGCCTGGAATGGCAACGTTGCAAGCTGAGCGTGTGCGCATCGTAATTCGTACCGTTTCACCATCAGTACACTGGTTCGCATATAATTTTTCAATGGGAAGATTCCATATATCAACTAGAACATTGAATCTTCTCGTAACTGGAGCAAGAATGTCGTCGAAATTCGAGCATCAGGCACAAATTTTAAAATGTTTATTGAGGTCGGTCGCTGGGAGTACTTCATGGTTCGCTTAGCAGTGCCAGAAAAAATAATTGGTGTTATCATTTTATTTTAAAAGATAGTAAGTACACTTCCGTTTCTGCGATAAAAAATCGTAAATGAGAACTTGACGGAAGTCTTTGGCAGAGTCAGGGGGCGAAGATTTTGAAATTATTCTCAAATGATAGAGTTTTTATAACTGGGATTAATAAGGTTGAATGTTGAATGTGATTTGATAAAGGCCATGGACCCATATAACCTTATTGGCACACCTACTTTCCGCCATTTCGAAAATGACAAATACTCCTAAAGTATATCTGAACCCAGATATTAGATCTAGGAATCTTACTAAAAAAAATGCAACTTTCAACATCAAATATCTGGGTTCAGAAACACTTTAGGAGTTTTTGCAAAGATATGTTTTGTTTCTATTGATGTCGTCTATCGAATTATCGAGCTGGGATAGATCGCCGAGAAATCGTAATTTTTTCAAAATAACGGACAGTAGGTGTGCCAGGCACCATAATAAAATGTTCCATGGCTTTTATTATTATTGATGACATTGTCAATTAAGACAGTTCAAGAGAGCACATTAAGGCCGCAGCGTCCAGGCGTGCGTCGCACGGTGACGTGCAACCGCTCACCTACCTACATACGTGGCCGCGAGTCGCTTTAAGGTCGCGGCTGACGATGTGTGCCAGCACCACAATGCCAGGCAATTAACCTATTAAAGAGAGCGCCGCGAGACCGAGCAATAACCCGACAAGTCCCGCCGCTAACGTGTTAACTGATACTCAGATCACTGGTTATGTTACGCAACAGTACGCTACCTTCCTGAGCTCCTGTGCTCTATCTAACATAGTTCCGTCCGAAGATTAACATCATACATCCATATCCACGCCACATAGATCATTCTTATAAAACAGTTCGTAAATTATCTACAAAAAATGCTAATCCTAAAACAGTTTCATGTCGTCTATCAGAACGAGAGACGCGACTGATAAACATACGGCATACTATATGGAATTGTGAAGTTAATGAGGAAAAAACCCGCTAGCAGCGGAGGCGATGCGAGGGCGCGCGGGGCGCGGCTTTCTCTGCGGTACCAAGTCGGAATATAAAGAGCGCCTCGCCGCGGAATACTTCGGCATTCGGTGAACAGCCGTCTCGCCCGCATCACCTGCACGCTCATGGCTTCATCCATTGTTTGGTTTGCTCTTCATGTTGACCGATTTTTCTTAACAATTGTCACTAATACCATAACACACATGATTAGATATAGGTAATGAGTCCAATGCATCTGCAGACTGCATTATGTCAAGGTCGTTAGTTTCATTGTTTGTCTTGTAGCGAAGGTCGTTTGACTGTGCGCCGCGGTTGGGCCGGAAAATACGAGGAAATCCATCATCCGTTATTCAAGGTGCTATACGAATGCCGCTCAGTCAATTAATTTATAGCTCGCTTATCAAATGGACACAAGATGACTGCGTCAACAAGTGTTTGTGTTCGAATTACATCAGGGCGGGAACATGGCAGTTTTTCATTGGTTTCGTTTCGTTCTTGCATATTTTCTTTATTGTGTAGGTATTGCCCGTCATGCGCAGCGACTGTGCCTTTTGTTGGTTACCTAATTTCACAGCAAGCGGCGAGCGGTACACGGACTTGCGAAGTGAGAGGCCGTCGCAACCGGTCCGTTCGGCTCACTCGACCGAGAGATATAGCGAGCAACAAACACATCTGCGTCGTAGGCTTGTGTTGGCTCGAGACTCGAGGCTCGGTTCAATACGCACGCGCCCCGCACCTCATGTAGACCAACTAATAAGTTCCGTTTCGATTCTGAGAAACCGTTCAGAGTACATTAGGTGATATTATAGCCAAGTTTCTGCGGGACAAACCCGGACGCGAAACGGCGGTCGAGCGAGCGCCCCAACCTCGAGTAAACGAGTAGTATCTTATTGACGTAATGTCGTGGAGGTGGCACGGTTCGGCCAATGTAAATTCGACTTTATATCAACCGGGTGAGAATATATTATTTGTTATTACGATAGTGACACACGTCAGCAGTCGACGATAATAAATGGTTCACTTCTACACGGATGGTAGCGGGAAATCCACGCAGCCGGATAGTGATCACTGCCATGTTAATTGCTTACCGGTTTATTTACTTATTTTATTGTTGTCAGTAACTTATCGAGTTGTTTACAGTTCCAACCTTCAACATGCTTAGTCTGGCTCGACGACGAAGAACAAAAGAAGGTCAACTTCTTCAAATATCTGCACTGCAAACCACCCACTGCTTTCATAACTTCATCAATATTAAATCAGACTTACTCCACTCCCATTGCTCATTAATTACAAATTAATTAACTGGAACCTCACCGTTTCATGATGTAACGTTTTCAATTATATAAAAGATCTGTATTCAATATACGATTTTCAATTGATGTAGTCATAATTGTAATCAATTAAAGATATCATATCATCATTTATATGCAAATACATTGCTATTTCAGTGTCCTTAAAAACGTGTAAATGTCAGACACTCGTCGAAAGGGTAATAAAAGCCAAATTAATTTCACCCTAAACGAGAAGTCGTGAGAAGAACTAGTGTTATTTATAAATAAACAAAACGTAAACGTTCAAGTAGCTGACATGTTGATAAACACTGCTCTGTTTAAACAAGATGTTTTCCATTTTAAAGATACAACAAGTGGACTAGCTCAAAAAGTAGGAACTTTTCAATTCATATCTGAATACGTCATACGAGATGGTCTCGTTGAATTTGGCAATGCGTCCGCGGGGGAAATTGCTCTAACACAATTTACTAACGGTAGTAGTCACTTTCATCGCAGACACATTTAAAGGCGTAGTGAGTGGCCAGTTATTCGTGAGGTTTCTACGATAGTATTTGCATATTCGCCGACTTTCTAATGGACGATGCGGTCGCTCTTGTCGCAATAGTCGGCGGCGGTGAGGTAACGACGATTCATTTAATTAGATATGTGAAAAACAGTATTCGAGTCTCGCGCATTGTTGCCAGTGAACACTCTCGCGTGCGCCCGCCTCACTTGGGTTTTTCACTCGCCCCTCGATCGCTTATTGGCCGATGCATGTCTTATTAAAGCGTTGCACTCCAACCAGAATACCTCGCCATAAGTTTCTTCGTACGATTACTTTTTTTGCCCGACCAAACGAACCACGAAACGCGACTTACAGACCAAGTAATTACAAGCGATGCAATTCTCCATCTGTTAGCAAACAGCTGGATCTGACACGCTTGCGAAAACATTGCTGTCGTCGATACAGTCGATTGTCCGGTGAACGAAATATGTTACTTTATGTAAAGTTTCCATTCCGGTTAATGAACTATGTATTCTTACGTTAATTGTTTTGCGCGTGGTAACTGATTAGATTACAATATAGTCAGCCCCCTTGAACGTGCAATTTGTTATCGTGACTTCCTCTGATAACAGCGGATGAATACGTCAGGCCTTAGATTGAAGTTCTCGAAATTGTATGCCCTATATTTGTTTTAACGCACACCTGCACAGAACACCGACATGCATTAAATATTCATTAGAGCACGGTGTAAAAAAGCGGCGGCAAGGTGATTATTATGTATAGCATTGTTGGTGAGGCGAGCGGTGGTCGGGCGGGTCTCGGCAAGGATTCATTCTGGTGCCGTTCTCCTTCGCGGCGGCTGCTCGCGACCTTCCGCCAGAGGAGGGGCGCCTCTCACCGCCGACGTGACTGCAACCACGGCCTTACGTCGCGAGGCTGTATCGAAACTTCTACGTAACGAAGCTCTTTCCAACGTCGGTTACCCAATGCCCAATAGGAGTTCCGTCGATACATACATACTTCGGCTCAACTCGATACGACCACTAGCAGATCACGTGATCTGTTTGCGTAACCAATATAGCCGGCGCACCTTCGATACAACGCGAAATACATAGAAATCTTTCATTATTGAGACACAAATTATATGGCGAAACTATTACTGACGATGCGAAAATTGAAACGCTTCCAAAACATTTAAAGGTCATTGAATTACAATTACAACAGGCATACATAACTTCAACAAAAAAATAACAATAGTTGAATATGCAATACCTACAGAATATCGTATGTCGCAATATGATATCTCTTTCAGCTTGGATTTGGAGTTCTAAAACAATGGGTAAGTAAAAGGCGAATGGATGTTCCCACTACACGGCAAAATCAGCCATTGTTTATGTGCATTTTTTTTTGGTGCATTCACTCAACTTACTTTTACTAACCAACCGACAAATAACAAATCCATTGTTACATTCTTTTCACAATTATCTGTCCAAAAGATTATTTGCATTGATATTACACTTAAGAGATAAAGCTAAGATTAATGAAATAATACTGATTCAGAGAAAGATTCGGTAAAGGAGAACTAAATGCCAATGGCATTAAAACATTGTCTACAAGAATATTGAGAATTTAAACAACCATAAAGAATAGTAACCAATAATATACACCTTACAAAAAGAGATAATCTAAAAAAATACAAAGCACTATACTTAAATCTTATCAAAGCAAATAAGGAAGTCCGACAGTGTCCACATCATAAAAACGTACGTAAAGAAGAAATCATCTTTGTATCATGTATCTTATACGAGGACGGGGAATCACAAGCTCCATCAAAAGGTGGCCATAGTGAGGGTACGGACCGAGGTTATTTCCCTTGGGACAACGGGCTGAAAAGGGGTTAAACGAGGAAATAAACTTGTCTTGATAAGAGATGGGAAAATCCTCATTACAGGAATGTTTACGATGTGGAAAATGTTTTAAGGAAAATACTATTATCAGTAATTACCTATGAAGAAAATCATGTCGTTTTCGTATTACTAATAAAGATAATATATGTAAACAAATAAAGAGATAATGCAAGAAAATCACACACAACAACATTCAATCAATTCATAGAACATTTTGTAAAATCACAGCTCTCCCTTCATCGTTAATCAAGCAACCTCCTTTAAAATAATCAAGATCAGAAGACACACCCGGCATCCCCATCCCTATAATTCTAAGTACCTATTTCATGTGCTTTTTATTCATTTACATTAGGTATCCATTGAAATTAGGGCTACTATTTTATGACTATAAGTGAGTATAATTGTTTGTCATATAAAAATTGGCTAGTGTCTTCAAAGCTAGCCACGACAGAGATTGGAAACTATCTAGTGATGCAGCACAAGACTCACAGACGACGCGACTAGACAATGTCGCAAGTATTTAGATCAAGGTGCGAAACACGCGTTCGAGAGTCGAGATCAGAACCGTGGAATTTTTGCCGAGGATCACGCTCGTGCTCATACTAGAGGCGCATAAATTCATTATGAAATCGAAGCGGAATAATCAATATGCGAAATTACTGCATTTTACTAGAAAACAATACATGAATATATTTACAATCGCTAATCGGCCAAGGGAAATCGAATGACGATGATTATTAGTACCAATTTATAAGGACACGTGCACAAGCCACATCTTAGTAATACATGGTGGACAATTAAAAAGTAGAATTTATCATACTCGTATATGAACTTTTTTGGTGTCAAAATTATGTCTGTATTTTACGATAGAAATATTATTTTTAGTTAGCTCTACCACAGAATTAAATAATAACATCCAGAAAACGCGAAAAAGATGGCAAAATACCAATAGTCCACAACCAACCATTAACAATTAAATACCAACATTTTGGAACGGAAGCTGGCAAATCGAAGATGATAAAAATTGAGATTGAGAGGTTGAGTGGGTAGTATAAATTGATAAATGATAATTTAAAAAAGTAGTCTAAGAGAGTAGTTTTTTTTCAGGATTATAAAGACGTAAGTGCGTTATTTTAAGTAGGTACCTATTGTATAACTATGCATGCAATACATACAGCGGCCATAATCAGATATTAACAAACAGGGTCAAGCAAATGTTTAATTTAAATTATTTATCACAAGACATTCAGTAACGTAACATATCTAAAGCTAGCCAAACACCTTGATAAGGCAAATACCGATTGCATGAAACGAAAACATCAATTACTAGAGTTTTCGAAACAATATTGCTAATTGACAATAAACACTTAAAGGTCCTTATTGATTTGTAACCTACCAAGTCACCATTGGGGACCGTTTAACTAATATAATGAGAAGAGATACTATATCCATAAATACAGATCCAGAACAATCCAGTCTAGCAGACGCGGCGCCGACTCGACGTGACGCCAGCCACGCCTCCGTCGCTACAGGTTTATATTACATCTGGTGCCAACGCAACTAAGAAATGATTTAGGTCATGATTGGGGAACAGAGAGACTAACCCTTATACAGCCGTGCATTTCGCAATTTGAAATCACAATGGATCTCTGAAAAGTCGAGTGTTGGAGCACATGACAATGGCAGGGATTATGAGATGATCAAAGCAGATGGCGCTGGTGTAGTTGAAGCTCTATCAACTTATTTTGGGTTATGGTTAGTTTGTATCACTGTCAATGATAATAAGTGTTGGAGAAAACCAATAAAATATGACTCAAAACTGTGTTGTGCTAAAGTATTTATCTTGAAAATCTGGTCATAGGTTCCCGACAGACAAAAACTGTTTCAATGGCTGGTGGCTATGAAAAACCCTAATACAAGCCAACAGAACATGCTCAAAATTTCCATTCAAATAAGTGTCACCATGACTTCTAGCTCTACACTATAAGCCGCAACGGCAGAAATTGGCGAATTGTTCCTTCCATTGAATTGCAAGCGGCTGCAGCAGTCTTTTTACAAAAGCACTAACCTTATAAAGTAAAACTAGAACAAAGTTAATAGACCTCAAAAGGTTTCTAGTTGCTTGTGAGAAGAATATCAGAATAATGTAATTGTTTATTAATGTATTATGTTAATAAAAAAGTTACAAATTTTATGTTAATTCTTGATTTTTCTTGATTTACAGCCGGTGTTTATAACTATGGTATTCAGGGTTTAGTTCTATGAAAGCTCGTTCAAAGGGAAAATAAAATAATTATGTCTACAAAGTCTCAAATCAGCTGACCCCGGTCATGTAAACTCATAACATTCAACCAAGTGGTTAATAAAGTAAGTTGTTTCAACTATACGTCAACGGTGGTCGGAGAAGTTGGTAAATAAATTTGCCGTCTGTCAATGATAGTGGAGGCGAGTGTTCGTCTGGATAAAGGCAAACAAGAGCGCGCAACACACACAATAAAGCAGACAAATTGACTGAGAAACCGCGCTCGGTGGCTGTATTCAATATATAGGTACCGGATAGGCGCGCCCGCTTTATTGTTTCCAAGCGGATATGTTCCCAAACGAAATTATCGTTGATTTTACTAGAACTCATTACTGGGCTCCGATTCGTATCTTTAAATTACAGTACCTTTGACAGAATAAGCAGCCATTAAAAGCTGTTAGTTTCTCTGTTTAAAATTAACGTCGAGAATACTATAAACAATTGTGACGACAGGCGTGAGGAGACAAAACGAATCTAAAGATTGGGTAACCACATCAATTACAAATTAAACTAAGAACTTTCTAAGAACACAGAATGGCTCTTACAATCAACATTTTCTAGTAAAAGATGCAATAGGTAATCTAATTTGGATTAACAGAAACATTAATGAATATCTTTAGAGCCAGTTCTGATATCAATGATGGAGGATTAGTGAACGATTAATACTCAAATCGCTATGTTATTATAGGTCAAAGATAAATCAATATAGTTGATAATTCCATTTACTATGTTAATAATGTAATTTGCAAAACCTGCTCTGAATTTAAGTAACTAATAATATGAAGGTGTATTAAATAAAACATTGGAACTAGGTGTAATGATAATGTAGTTTGCCTCGTTGAGATAAAGTAGCAAGGTGAAAACAGTGTCAATGCATTTCAACTAAAATCAAGGGCAGTGTAGATGTTAGACTAGTTATATTTAATGAAGCAGATAATACTAAAAGCATAGTATTTAGCATAGAAGACCAACAAAGGCGAAATACGTACATATTGTGGATATAGCGTCTTTTTCATATTCCGCCGTTTAAAACAAATTATGGAAGGAATGCTTTTATTCCGCGAACATGTGTCTCCTACAATAAACGATTTACCAGTGTTGACCTTTTCAACTGTTCTTTGGGACAAATAAAAAATAGTACTGTGATGATTAGCAGTAACCTATCTCCAATATAATTTTGTTTATTTGTTATAATAGCTTTGTTTCATATTCCCCTAAATTATTCTACATTTACTTCCTTTGCATATTTAATTTTCTATGTCTATATATAACTACTGTGTACTTGTCTTGTCTACATGAACTGAAATATGTTATTTACGTTTATAATATTTGTGAACCCTTTTTGTTTCTGTGTATTTCTATCTATTTGTAAACTGTTTGTGTTCCTTAATAAATAACATTAAAAAAAAGTAAAATACGGATAAACACAATCGGGTGCAATCTTCAAAGAAGTTTTTTTATTGTATAAGGAGAGCAGACGAGCAAACGGGCCATCTGATGGTAAGTGGACACCGTCGGTCACCCTTAGCTCGATGTAATATATAATGGACTTCGATGGTGTGGAGATGATGTGCCGGTAATTACGCTGGCTCTCTTACCCATCAAAGCTTTGCTGATTTTCTGCAGAAACAGGTAAAGGGTGGTACCACATGGCTTACTATGCACAGAGTCATATCACTTTCAAAATTTACATGTCAGGACGAGCCTTTAAGACTTTTTCACCGTAACATATATCTAGATTCTA
Organism: Hofmannophila pseudospretella; assembly: GCA_947369225.1. Taxonomy (NCBI): domain Eukaryota; kingdom Metazoa; phylum Arthropoda; class Insecta; order Lepidoptera; family Oecophoridae; genus Hofmannophila; species Hofmannophila pseudospretella. The sequence goes on from OX376325.1 coordinate 6,707,462, forward strand.
TATAGGATAGGGAACCCTTTATTAAGCTTCATATAATTAAAAACATTACCCACCTCCTGGGGCAGTCGGGTAAGAAAAGAACAATTGTTTTGACATACTCGTTGGTACTTTGTGTTAAGTTGTAGTTAACTTTTCACTTTCTACAAATATGTGCTCGTTCACTCGACTGTCAAATATGTTTACAGTAAAATGAGTTAGATTAGGGAATGGGCTTTCAAAAACGAACATCTATTTTGCTTTTGCTGAAGCATAGGAATTTCCCTTATTGAAGTTTCTTTGATATTTTAGAACACAAACTAAATAGCAGTCTGGAAAATTTAAAACAATTTACAACATGGCCTCTAAACAGATTAATGGGTAGCCATATTTTTGAAGTTTTGTGAGTTTCGACACCAACAATAGCAAAAGACAGTCTCTAGTGATCAATAGGTAATGTTTATTAAGTCACTTACGTGTGAACGTAAAAAGTTAAAGACGCCATTAAATTGACAAACATAATTTAGCATACGGCCATATGTGTGTTATTTGTACTGAATAACAAAGATGGGTTATAAAATATTATTTTATATAAAGAACAACTAACAACGCTTTGTTGTCAAAATCTATACCCTTTGCCAAAGATTTTGAAATTCACCCTATGTTGATTTCTCGCTAGAGAAGTTTTACCGCGTCTGCCAGTTGGCGCATGCGATGTGAGCGTTTCCCGTACATTAGTCGGTCATTGAAATGTCAAATGTATAGAACACGTACATTTACCCAAACCAAACGCTTTGGTTCGCTGTCGGTCATCACAACATCATTCTAGTGAAGAGGGCGCTAGTAGTCCGACTTCTGTGCCTCATAGGAGAGAATTATAGTCATTTGCTACAAGGGGGACATTTTTATAATAATAGGGCAGTTTCCAAGTATAAAATATAATATGCATTTCTTAAAAAGTAAGAAATAGTCATAAATTGATGGTCAAATGTGGAAATATAATTAAAATTCGTTGAAAAATAAAATAACTACAGGCAATCAAAAATCGGAGCGTCGCGGGTCTAGTGGCTAGGACTCCCCATGCGGGAGGACCGGGTTCGAAATCATGCAATGCCATGTACCAATGAGTTTGTTTGGATTTTTTCGAAGATTTACGTACATTTACCGACTGCTCTAACGGTGAAGAAAAACATCGTAAGGAAACCTGCACATCTGAGGAAATTAAAAAAAAACCGAAGGCGTGCACGGGGAGGCCTGTGCCCCAACAGTGGGGACATTAATAGGCTGATGATGAATCAAGAATCAGAACGGTAGAAAGAAACGGCATTAAGTTTTATGACGTAACTATTCTCTATCGCCATACCAGCAGGTCCTGGCTGCATAAAAAGAACTGTTTTGCTAGAAAGAGACAGAGCATCTGTCCAATACTAACTTTAACCATTAATATCTCTGATGTTAGTTGAAATATAGAAAAACTAATTTTAGACCCTTCTTTAGTATGTCCATATAAGTTGACAGATGGAATTTTAAAAAAAAGGTTAATACCGTATTCTGGTGAATTTGGAGATGTTTGCATTGTGTAGTAGATTTGAGATGTAAAATAAAGCAAAACATCATACAGAAACAACTATTATGAAATAAGTTTAAAACTAATTAAACAAGCTATAGGAAATTGACGGAGTGAGGGAGTGGCAGGTATTGTATAGGTGCCACATAACGGTTAGCCAGTGGTTCCAGCTAATAAGATTTGTTGTATAACGGACAATGCATCGACCGACCAAGAGGGCGAAATCAATTGTTACCAAGACCGGTTCTCTCTCAATACTGGTATTGAATCACTGTGATCATAAAAAAGCGTATAGTATAACCATAAACACGAAGGACAATCATAAAACGAAACACATGACAGACAAGTTACCACCACTTGAAATATGCAATTTTATTGGCAACAAAGCCATAATGAGTATATAATTATTTTTTAATGAAGAATCTAGCAAAACTATAGGAGTTTGAATCAGTACAGATACAGCATGATAAGTTGAAAAAGAATCTGATCGCCACCATGCATAGAGTTGAAGTGGGTAGTTACATTTTAAGGCGATGGTACTTACCTAATCTACGTTTGTTTCGTTCTGACCCCATGACACCACCCAATGACACTACCAGTTGTGCCATGAGTATTTTCCAATACCCTTGACACTACCAGTGTTGCCACGGGTATTTTCAATCCATATGAGACCACCGCATAATAGAGCTGTGCAATGGGTATTTTTCAAAACTAAATCCTATTTTTATTACAAAAACATTATGCTTTATCTGCTTTGGACCGCTTCATGCCGATCGACACGAGAAAATAACGGACAGCTCTTTTACTTGGTGCTGCAGAGATCTAATTATTATCATGATCTAAATGACTATAATGTTTCTATCGATAAGGCACTTCGTTGATTATTTTTTCCACCTGGGACAATTGTCGGATCGTGAACTTTAAACGGAAACACAATCACTTTTGAAGTGGCTATAAAATTTTAACATAAAACAACAACGCAAACACATAATAGAGTCGCGTAAAGGAATAATAAAAAAGATATAGCACGAAATGATTCGTGTAATCATTTGAAAAACATTAGTGTTTTGAAACAAAATCTTCAAGTAGTTATAATTAATAGACTTGGGCAACCACTTGTTTTGGATAGCTTACTCACAGTTGGTATGTAGACGTGTCTCTTAAAAGCTAAAATGGGTTTCGAGGTGAAGGCCGTGTCCACTATTGCATTGCAGGCGTGCATATTAAAATTCGGGGCCTATTTGTATAAATATTCAAATGTTAAGTTGTATTTCAGATGGATGTTTGTTAATTGAATTCATAGGTTTATATTTTCCGAAGAGTCGAATGCGGCTGAAGTTCAGAATAGTGCTACGAGCGAGCGGTAACTTTTACCTGGGTTACGTAAGTCTGCCAGGTACAATTTATTATCGGCTCCATTGCGAGCTTTCGTAATGTAAGCCAGCATTGGCTTATGCACTGCACTTTACGTCTACTTGTCCTCTTTCCATAGACACCCGGATACTTTAGGCCTTGGCTGGAATATGCGGTCCAAAACATTATTCTACATCTTTTTCAAGTGGATTTTCTAGTCAGCCTGCTTGTTCAATATCGTTTAATTGTCATTTTTCTGGTATAAGCTGTTTTGAACAAATTTTCTCTATAGTATTCGAATTCGAGAAGAACAATTCCACTGATTTGTCAGTAAAAAACCTGTGTCCATTCAAGTGAAAGCTATGACCATGACGAAGTCGAGTGTTCAGTGTTCTTATTTGCTTTTTAACTTGTCAGTTTTTGATAGGCACACCGTTAGAATATTATTTTGGTGCTAGAATGACACGGCGCGTGATTGTTGTGTAATCTTAACTTTTGCTTTTTAGCATTATGTAAGTATTTAAGCAAGGCAATGTTACCTGCACCGTCTGTACACTGTTTTAAACGTGCTGAATAAAATGACCTATTTTTCAGTGGTTTAAGCGTCGTTTGTAGGGAATCTATTAGATTGTTTTAAAAGTTAGTCGCTCTTCGGGCAAACATCCGCTCATCAATATTTAATAGGTTCGAGGGACCGACGGTTCGACACAAACAGAAGCATTAGTGAGTTAACTTGAACACGTGACGGGCAGGCCGAACGCTGAAGACATACAAGCGCATCGCTACCTGATCTACGACCTTTCGCCTGGGAACATTAGACAAATGAATAATTAATGTAAATAAGATTGGCCATGAAATGATTCTCAAGAAAAACAGCCGATAACATATTAACGACAAATATCACGGGATGTAATTTTAAATTCACGAGCAATAAATAAAGCTTTTTAAATTGAAATTTGAAAATAATAAGCAATTTTAACACTCAGTTACTTTATAGTTTTCGTAGTCAACATAAGGTAGCCCTATTTGAATTTGACGAAGTTCCAAAATGACAAACGGATTTTCAAGAAGATGCAAAAACCTTATGTAATCTAATGTATCAGGGACATGTACAATTTTCCACGTAACTTGACATCTACCGACCCCTGATAATGTTAATCGCAATGTGACACGAGCGATTTCTCATTTTATAAACAATATTTTCACTGTACTTATTCAAAATGCTACGATATTATAAGCCGGAACTACCTCTATGGTCCAAATTTTTAAATACATTTTACTTGTAAGAGTCTGAATTTCTTTAAAGTGATTTCAGAATAGTCTTAGAATTCCAAACACCTTGATTTATGTTTCTTTTATTTAAATAACAATTATTTTACAACTATATGTAGGTGGGTCAAAGATATCTCGCTTAGCTACAATACAATGTCACATTGCACGGCTCAGTGCATGAAGTGATCTCATTTGTTGCCAAATTCTGTAGTAAGAGTACTTACTCGTACTGATCTCGGATAATTTGTAGCCTTTGTAAGGTAAAGATAACATATAATATACATGTCGACACAAATTGAATTTATGTGGAAGATATTGAAAAACAAGCATGAAAGCAAGCAGATTTAATTTAGTAGATGTATGAGTGTAATACAAGGTAATATGAAATCACGTTGGTGTGAGAAAGGATAAAATTAAAATGACAGGTTTATAAACACATGATACGCAATCCTAAAAGGTCAACAGACTAGATTATTATATTAGTTAAGTTAAGATGACGAATATACTGCAGCAGAACATCACGTTACCGACAAAATAAGAATCTGACAATTTTGAAGAAAAAAAAACGGTACGTAAATAGAAAGAAAGAAATAAAATTAAATACTGAAGAACTTCGTGTAAATAACTGCTAAAGGCAGATCAGAACTAAGCAAGAGACAATAAATAGTCAACATACTTGTTGGAATTCATCAAGATAAATTGTTGTTATGTGAAATACTCAAATGACAACAAAGTTATTTGTAAATAAAGAACAAATTTGGCTCTCCCCCGATATCAAAATCAGAACGTGAATACATTTTATAAAATAAGTTAATAAAATAAAATATGAGACGTATACAGTCTAATGGTTTAGATTTGACGCTTACAACACAGTGTAATTTCGGGATATCCACTTGTCCCTACACGTAAAGTAGAAGCGAGCTCCTGGGAATGCATTGGGATTTCTCAAGAAGCACGAATAGCATAAGATAGACGAACAAATAAATGTACATTTTTAAATACACTTCCTCGTCGGGCATCGAAAGCGGTATTAGCTATGTATGATGGACACGCGGCCGCCGCACACGACAACTTTCCCTTCTTTAATGGAAAAACGACATTAAACCAACCATCTTACGGATAAAACTTGTACGGCACACGCGACTAAAGCGTGGGATACCTGCTTGACCACCACACACCACAAGCTACTCAAGGTGTTGACAATGTTCAATAAAGTTCTATTGAATACAGGAATAGCGCCTTTTTGCAGGAAGCGTTTGCTTGCCGCAACAAAAACAAACTCTTTGAAACGAATTGCAATTGCAAGCCTGTGGTTGAAGACATTTTAGAACCGGACTGCACAGCAAGATGATAAATTTCATCGACGTATTTTGCATAACGGCCTCAGAGTAGATCACGTCAGACCTTAACTATCGATTCCAAGAATCAATAGTCTGCTGTAACGTTGCAAGCGCTTTAATGTAAATCTATTTACTAGACGCTTGCGGGTCTTAAGAAAAACATACAGCGATTGAATGCTTCTGTTGTAACGGTCGCAGCAGTGTCCTTAATGCTCGAGTGGTGCTTGCGCAAAGGTCATTTGTCCGAACCGCTTCTGTTAATTTTATTAAGGCAAGTCGAAATAGGCCATATATAGGTTGTAACGATCATTAATGACAGTGTAACCCACGGTAATAGAATATGGTTAAAAATGAGAAAAGTGAAAGTTCTAAGCGTAGAAATCGATAATGATAGATAGTATTATATATATATATTATTATTATTATCATCGAAGGTTTCTAAAATAAGAATTATGTGCAATTATGTAATGGTAAATATTGAATGAAATAGGTAAGTACATATATTATTATCAGTCACTGCTTTTAAAGTTATAACACTACAAACGAAGTATTATAAAGGGTTAAACGGATGTAAGGGGTTTATTTTAAATATTGTAGTCAGAAGCACATCATCGTCGGCATTTATTCTGTAGAAGCAGAAATTCGAATACTGGATGCACGAGTCGCGATGTAAGTGAGGGAGTGCATTGGCAATTCCTGTCCTTAAACCTTTGATTTACTGCACCCTCATTCCTTTCAAGAAAGTGTTCTTTGTATAAAAATATCATGTAACTTTACTTGTTTATGTTTACGTATTTCGTGAAATTTAATTTAATCTTTGTTTACTTCTTTTGTGACAGTCAATATGGGTAATCGAGTAGATGCACAATTTCGCAGTGCCAAAGGTATGTTCGATCAAAGATACGTTATAATTTTCGCTTAATGCGTAAAAGCAGTACAATCACAGACAAGCTATACGTTCTAGTCTCGTTCAATCCGGTCCAATCAAGCTTTGTAGTTTGAAAACCATAAATCTCTAAAATGCCATTTCATCCTCCGGTATGCGTTGAATCCAGTAACTTGGTATCGTCCACTCGGGTCCAGTGGTCAGGCCGGCGCACGCGCTGCGAAGTGAAAGTGAACAGCGCGCACGTACGGCGCGCAGCCCCAATAAGACGACACCGCTGTCCGCATACTTCAGCAATTACCACGAGGAAACCAGCACCGTTCCGCCAAGGCGCACCTAACGCCCATCACCTTAACTCGAGAGTAAACATCTAGTAAACATAGTTTGTTCCTACTCGAAGTTTTATGGGTGTAAGTAAAGCATCTGATATGTTAGTTGTCCGGTATTGCCATAGCGTCGAATTATAGGCGTGAAGATTTGTTGTCTTTGTATTTAATTTGAAATGGTGCTGAGCTGATGATTGTCACCAAATAGCCGACAACACCAATAGGAAACAGAGTGATTTCCGTTGGCCTCCAATATTAACAAAACTGTCCAACCTAGTGTCTATAAAATGATTTTAAATGGTCGCACCCAAATTGCTTTGAGCGCATATCGTAACGTCAACAATCGATTTGTCGCATTCAAATCTAAATCAGTGGCCAAATAACTCTGTTTTTCTTGCCCACTTCAACCTTGAAGTTAGCAATCGCCAAAATTAACATTCATTCATTATTTTCTGAGTGTGAAAATAAATGTTGCTCGTTACTTAAGCAACCGGTTTTTCTCAAAGGCTTTGTTTCCAATTCCCCGGGTTTTCTGTCTAATTCAAATGTCATGCGTGTGTGTTCAGCGCCATTGCCTTATTGTGATCCGTTTCACGCCTTTCTGTGTTTAATCCTCTCCTCCGAATCGCTACGTTAGCAAAGATCAAACAAATATGATGTAAATGTTTTGGCTGTTGTTTTTGTAGGTCGACAACATTGAATGTATCCATCACCTTCAAGGGACATGGAATTAATGTACCTCTAACACTGACCCCATGGCCACGCGAGCGACCAACCGGCCTTAGCTAGCTACGGCTCTTCAAGATTTGTTCCGGTTAGTGTGATAGATCGTGCCGATTACCAGTAATTAGTAGATGATATCTTTCATATTGCAATAAATTAACTAGATTTTATTTTACAATCCGTATTAGCCACCGAGACATATATTCAAAATATGTACTTGTAACACTACACTTGGCGGATGAAAAATGACACGGAAAAGTTTACAATAGATTTAAAAGGAAAATGCAATGTGAGTGATGAATTTGTCAATGAATAGCAACGTCACCCGAAGGAGTCGTGAACAACGACGTCAGTTAGGTACAAATACAACTAATACTTGTCGCTGAACGAACGTCATCAAAAATCACGGTTGCAATATGCTAAGGGCGGAATTTGCAAATATTTTTCCTTAAGAGGCATTTTAATTAGCAATAAATCACGGATCTGAATATGAATATGTGCCATTTTTTAAGTAGGAATTAAAGAAAAGTAAATAAAATCAGTTGCAATTTGCATACTTATCAACATTAAATCAAAAGAATACAGAAAAATATATAAAGATTAATTGAAAAAGTTGAGAGTTATTAGTTTAATGCAATCATACGCTATAAGATGCATATAACCTCAGTAGGCAACATTAAATCCAAAATAAACTGCATCAAGTAAGTATTAATATATTTTTGTTATTAAATATTATTAGCCAAGAATATTACAGGAAAATCAACTAATAAATAATGTTATCAGTATCACTAGCAAAGTTAAAGCAGGCAATAATTAGACGAGACCTAAAAATCCCATTTCATGAAAAATCTAGTTCTAAACAATTTTTAAGCAATTCGATTGCCATTTTCGCACAAGGCCTGGGCTCACTCGGCCAAGTTTATCGAGACCTGACGTTAAAACAATAGGGCAAGCATTCGAGATCTCTATTAGCTGGACGTAGGTACAACAGCTTGTCCTTGTGGCGAGTGTAAACACTATTGTTTGATCACGTGGCTGCACCCATTATGATCTGATAAAGGGGTTCTCGTCAGCACAGCGCACCTTTGTTCCATACTCCACACTACTACAATGTCCATTGCAAGAAAATATGGCCTATTTTGATAAATCAGTTTACTTATGCCATGGCAGCGAAGGTTAGTTTTTAGTGACATGCTGCGATATTTGGAATACGTACAAAGCACAGAATAGATTAATGCAAAATTTTTAAATATGTACGAGTAATATAATTGTGTCGTGTCGTGCCGGCCATAAATAATAGCACCACCCCAACTCTTCCCGTAGGTGTCATACGAGGCGACTAAAGGTCTTTGTGGAAATTATTTTACACCTAGTAAACGGCGATAGGCACGCCACCTATCACGTTTGTCCACCAAATCTTACGGCGAAAAGTGGGAACTACCTATGATGAAGGTGGTTCCTCTCTCTATCCCCTCGGGGAATATGGATGCGGCACACGACTGAAAAGGGTGGCATAAAAGAGAGAAGGCAGCAGCACGATGATATGGGCAGAGGATGATGAATGAAGTATGTCATACATTTTACATAAGTATGAAAGGGGCTATCAGTGAAATAATTAAAGATTTGTCAAGGAGAATTGAGATTATAGAGAGTTGCAACAATGTGTATGACAGTTTGACATCACATAAACTCATGTCTAAGGTTTTATATGAGAGGTTTCAAGAGGTTCAACCACATTCAAAATAATCTTGCTACTTAAATACTGCACTTTCGAGAAACATTCTTTTAGCAAACTCTCAGACAGACATTAGGCAATAAAGCATAATCTGGTATTATTTCGCGGATGTTAGATAATTTTGAAATGTCGTATTCCTTTAAACTTTAATTACATTAATTTCGTAATTTCTTGTGAATTTAATTGCGCTTCCGGGGCTATTACATTCATATTTTAATGCAGTACCTAAATAAAATAAGATTTTTTTTTAAAGCGAGCTATTATATGTAGCATTAACATCATCAACAAACAAATGACTCTTTTCTGGTAATGCAGGTATATCTAAAGTAATCCCAACACTATTTTGATCTAAGAATCCGGAAAAATAAAGACTATCAGTCGATTGTGAAACGAATCCTGTAAAACAGGATTGCAATAACGTTCGGTAAACCGTTGGTGAAGGTAATAAAGTGTCTTGAGAGGACAACGACCTGCCTGACTCAAATCGCATCGTAACACTGTGATGAACATTAAACTTTATAATAAAGAGCATCGGGTTCATTGTACATAGACTTATCTACAATAGTATACAGCCCACCTTTGATGGCATGATAACAATATAACAATTGATATGGGAGTACATTTGCGATATATCAATTGATATCAATACATTATTCTTACTTAGCTAAAACGAGGGTATGACTATAGCATGACTAGTTTATGAATTTCAGTCAGATAATACTCGAATCACAGATGATACTCATATGGATAAGATAATAGGTTCCATGTTGAATCTGGTTTTCCATTGATGTTTCAAACACTTGGTTTATGTGTTTTCTTCTTATAATACCTACTATGAGTCTGATTCCAGCTCAGCCAACAATCTTTATCATCATCCTCAGCAGCCCCTAACATTGTAGGGGCAAAGGCCTGCCCTGGCAGTACTTGTCATGATCTACCGTGCGAGCTCAATACTGATTTTTTATTAGGACTTAAAAATCTTTGGTAACTATCTGGTTATACAATAATTCCAAGAATTGTTGAAGTAAGTGTACACAAGTAATAACTAATCAACTTCTATTAACATAAAACGAGTCGGCAATCCTTGCACAAATCGAAGAAACGACAAAAGCAATAAAAAAAATCAGAGTTCATTGTCTTTTAGGACATTAACCGTCTGCTAAAGTGGAACATTGAAAAACTTGTGCAACTTTCCTCGTTATCGAAATATACCAATTGATTCTCTTGAAAAGTCACATTTCCAAGAAATCAAAAGTTAGATGAAAGAAAACGTAATAGTTAAAGAAAAGTATAAAAACGGGCTAGGGACTCGTAAACACAAGTGGCGCAACGCAAGGGGACAACGGTCGACGCACCTGGGAGGTGCATTCGCATGCTTGCTAGCGACTGGAACGGTAGCTATTTTTATACCACTCTATCTTATTTACTATTCTGGTCCGCGACTCATTGAATTGTGGTTATTATGTGCAACTTGGGTTTGTGCCAACTCTCGGGACTTAACGCACCGATAGTGAGATATTCGTAGAATTACATGATGCCGAAGCGGTTCAGAGAAAATCGTTCATCTCAAAATGTTTCGCTTTTTCAATAACAATGCCAAGGTTCACCGTTCTTATCGCATTGAGAGCGCATAGACGTATTTATGAACACAAGATCAATGCGTCTACATTGTAACCTAAATCCGAGGCGATAAATTAGGCCGGGAAACGAATTTGACACATTTTAAGTTCACCACAAGATTGTCGGGGTCATTTACATATGATACGAGCAAGTGGCGTGCACTGGGTACGAGCAACAAGAGAAGACATCACGTCAAACCGGCAAGCAAGGCGAGTGGTGGCAACAACCAAACCGGTCGACGGCGCCGGGCTTCGAGTCGGCGCGGGCGCAGGCGCTGGGATCGACCGGGGATTATCACCTTGTAAACAAAATTGCATTTGCTTCGTTTTTTTGCTGCGATTATGAATGCGGTCATAAGTTTGACTGATCGAACGGGAAGGCGTTTCGAATTATACTGCCGATGATAAATGAAAATGATCCGATACCAACTCACATTTATTACAGAGGACATTGACTCAAGGAAAAGGTAAAAGAGAATATCAATTCAAAAATTGTCATACTTTGCAGTCAGCACAACAATTCAAGATGTAAACAATGACAAAGACTGTCAGGTTGTCAGTCTCCGAACAAGCGAGCCTAAATGGCAAGGCCGTCACGAGTGCGTGAAGGCGTACAGACCTACAGGACGGCAAGTCCGCTTTCGGAAATGTTTTAGGATAAAAAACTTTATAAGCAAGCGGCGACAAGCGGCAAAACGAAATCGTCTAAGTGGGTCATCATATAATTTCGCAAGCGTATCGAGTGCCGCAAGCGTTAACTGGTACGCTTCTTGAGGCGAGTCAAGGCCCGTGCCGGCGATAGCAGCTCCTGTCGATCTAGCTTCATGATATGCATCTTCAACGTATTGATTATCCTTGTCCAGGTGATTTATAGACATTGTGGACTAAGCAAGTTTATAGATACTAATATAAACGCCGCCTTGACCACGGTATTGTTTCTAGGTGGAATAAAAATCATTATTACAGCTGCAAATCCACTAGAATTAGCAACGTAAACTTGGTCGTACGCATCGGCTTTGAATCTTAGCATAAAATTGTCATTTCAAACTATTCGCTCTGATTGCTAAGTAAATTTGTTTCGGATATAAAGCAGACAAATTATTATTCTTAATGTCAAAGTTAATGTTATTTGATAAAATATTATGTGAAGTTGGTTGTCCACTAACTTTAATTTTAAGGCTAACATAGGATCTAGGTATGTAAGAACAACAAGATAGTACGTAACTAGATAGATAGATATATGTACTTAGTACATTTTCGCTTTGTCTTATGTACTTAACAATACAATGGCAGCATGAGCAATCGCTTTAAAGATAAAAATACGTGATCACAGTTTTGACCCAAATTGCTTTGCTATCCAAATAATGCACTGATTTAGGTAGATACTGATGAAGATCGAATGGTTTTGAAATCATATTAGGTTTCTGTCAAGGTAAATAAAAACGTAAAAAAAACTGAATGAAGCGAAACGAATCGAAAAACAATAGCTTATTAACATATCGACAACTCAATATCAACATACTCGACATGAAAACAGAATACTTGTGGTAAACAGTCAATAAATATGGTACAAGTCTACTAAGGTGTTACACAGTAAGAAATTATCAGAACTAAATACTTCCAAATGCAGACTAAAGTTGTTTATGTAATTAGGGAGTCACTGATTACTTATTAACATTATCAAACATGTGCATAAATAAAATAAATAACCATAAATATGTTATTATTATATTGGCACATAAACGCCACTTACACGAATAAAATACTATATTATTCAATTCATTAATCATTGTACGTATGTAAGTTCGTACCATGGCAAATTGTACGTGCACGAAATTTCGTATTAATATACCATTAATAAATTATTTCTCAACAGTTACTTCTAATGTTCGATGTGATAAGGTCACTGAATTATGTAAACGCATGGATAAGTACGTGCATTAGAGCTTATTATTATATCATCCATCTTGAGAAATCTAAGAGGAAAATATGTGCGTATATACGTATTATACAGTAAGCCTTCCAATATTATTAAAAATGATGTGATGTTTGATTGATATTAATCCATTTGAAGTCGAAAAGGGCACGGGGAAGAACATCTCATCACAGTTACATTATTTTTCCTCAAATAACATATTTTATGGACGATATCGACCACTTCCAAAAAGGATGGTATTAGGACGCCGAGGATAGAGAAAAATGGAAAGGAGGAGGGGAGGCCTTGGCCCAGCACTGGGACAGTCTATAGGTAATTAATTATTGTTTTAATGAATCAGAATATAATAAATTAAAAACAACAACTTACCCCTTCATTTCCGGGTAGGAACTGTATCGTAGGTTTTGCCAATTTGTCCTGAAACAGAGAAGATGAGTTAATCAAGTACACAATTAAAAAGTGCTTATCGACAAGCCAGCATTATTTAATTTAACTTGTTTGTTAAATCCATTTTTTAGGTAACAACCTGTGTGGCTTTTTTTAATTGAGGCTTTAAACTTTTTTGTTAAATCCGTTGTGAAAAAGTTAGCTTGTTTGCTTATGTTAAAAGGTCTAGCCTTCGTTTGCTATTTACGAAGAAATATCTAACATATACCTACCAAAATCGTTGTGTATTTTTTGGCTAATAATGCTACAACAAAAAGTGATACTTTCTGTTTTCTGTAGATTCCATAAACATCATACATAAGAATAAGAAACCATCATGTTTTAGAATATTTTCGACGTGGGCAGAGCTGTATTATGCTTCGATTAGTGGAGAATAAGATCTACATGTAATGCCAGGGAAATACGCTATGATGTCAATGAAGGTACACTGTGGGTTTACAAGGTAAAAATGAGGATAAATAAACCAGCGTTTTCTTGCAAACTTACGTTGGTACATAGAGCACATTACAATACAACACCAGTACGTCGAACTGTGACTCACACTGAATAGTTACGCAAGCCGTATAATTATTCTGTAAAATTTATATGATTAACGCCATATCTTCGGGAAAATTTCAGTGGTTTTAGCAGTACAAACGTTAGAAACATACAAAGTCAAAAAGCATATAAAATTGTGCCAAGTAACAAACAATCCGTAGTCAAAGGTTATCTGTCACTATCCATTTAATGTAACCAACTATGTACATTGTATGTGATTTTGCACTGTTTGACAGTCAATCCGAATGACCCTCAAAGACCTAAATCTACGCGCGAGATTTCAGTAAGGAAATGTGATGCCTGTACGCGGGTCGAATTTTCCTCATAATTACCCGAAATAACCTAATCAAAACGCGCAATTAGACGACAAGAAGCCAAACTAGTTGGGCAACGAGTAGGTCTGGCCACAATAAGCAAGTGTTGGCAAGTTGCACAACCCGGCGATGGTCGAACGCGAGAAACATAACTAGGCTGGGCGGCAGAGCTGGTGATGTAAACTTAAAAATTGCTTTACTTACTTACTTAACCAGACAGCTCAATGTGAAACTCAACAAGTTGCATCGCAAGTCTAGACGGGGAGGGGAGGACCCGGAACTGGTGGCATCCATGGCCGTGACTCTTTTTAAGGGCTCGGTCGATGCAATCAGAAGCCCAGAGCAGAAATGATGTTTGCTTCTCTCGGAATACAAATGTTCCCAACAAAAAGGCTACAGATCATGATTTAAGATAGCGTTGTCAGATAATTAGTAATTATGCGACCATTATGTTTTTAAATTAATACCCTAATATATCGTTAACTTTGATTGAGATTGAAATGAGTTGCGAATGCCAAAACCAGTTTCGACAGTAAGGTCATAGTTGTATATAATTTTATTTCAATAAAACTCTATTAATGACAAAGTCTCAAATACGTATTTGAAGCAATCGTTATAGTATTGCTTAGCTCATTATGTAGCAATATAATTATTGCTGGAATATACAGATATCGATAAAAATAATTATCATAAATCGTACCTTAATATCATAATATTATCGGGTAATTTCGCATCACCTGATTGGTCTTAAGATCTTGGGAAAGTACAAAATGAAGAATTTTATTATTGTTGTCCATTCCATTGTAAATAATAAGCAATGTGTATAAAAATAAAACAACAATAATAACTTCATAAACATATTATTATGGGGTGGTTTTTGGTTCAAGTCTTTGGAATCGACAGGTAACGAAACATTTTATAATTATAATAATAACATGTAAAAAAACCCAAGTAATATCGGCCTTGCGTTGAATTGGTACGTGGCAAGGAGTGAGGCAATAAAATACCTGCACTAAGTGACCTTAGCGGAATATGCCGGTGACCTTTTAGCGAAGCAAAAAAGCTTTTACAAGCTCACGATTTTAGACACAAGTGAAAATACACACTTCTGATATCTATGCACCACAAGATCTATTCTGGCACGTACATGCAAGTTGGGCGCTACAGATGTCCTTTTGCGCTCACACATGCATACATGAGCTGGTTCTAAGGTAAGCGAACGAGATAGGACTATTGTCGAATTCGAGATTTACATAATAGAACGCTTTAAGAATCTCTCTCCTAAATCTAATCAGCAGTCTAAATATGTGGTATGATTATAATTAGGTAGGTAAATATTCCCCAAACTGTTGTTTATTGGTAAATGACTTTATCTCAAGTTATTTTTACCTTTTACTTTGCAATTGCAACCGACGATAGAAATAATTGCTTATTATATTACCCATCGAATGTTCAGGATTCGCATTTAAATAAAACATGTCGATTAAAAAGTATCAACTTAGGCTTTAAAAGCAAGATTAAGAGAGACCACCAAAAAAGCAAGTTAAGTGCTATTGGGTATTGGAAAGCAGTAAACTGGCGACTAAATCATACACAGAGGTAAGTAAAGTACACCGAGTAGTTTAACGAGATAAGAAAGCGTCAAATCGCGAGGCGGGGCTCAGAACCGTTGGACAAAAATCTTGACCACCCATCTGGGCCCGGCGACACACATTCTTCGGCACCGATTACTTCGTTGTTTTTAAAGTTCCATCAAAAACATATACCCTTAGCGGAGCCTGTTTGTCTACCAATCCAACAATTTTATTGGACCAATAAAATCTGCTATTTGGTTGCATCCATCAATCAGAGGTGTACGATTAGAGATCTAGGGATTTCAAACATTGGTCAAGTAATAAGATGCAATGATAATAATGTAGAGCATATTTTCTTGTTGGCAGTTAGTAACTATCTATCGGCAGACTCTTTATGAAAAACTTTCTGTGGAAAACTTAAGACCATCGTTCAAAGGAAATTTTCGTGTGTGCTAATACTAAAGATTTTAAAACAAGATTTTGAACTAATTATGAATGTAAGTATAACAATAATTTTCAACAAAAAGTATTACTGACTGTAAGAAAGTTTGGTGACACAACGGCGACCACGCGTCCAGGACTTCAAAGGTTCCGAAAAAGATAAAAATTCTATGAAAGTTGTAAAAAATTATTCCTACCTGAGTTAGGTTAAACCCCTAATGTTATTAAAAATTTAAGTACTTATAGAGGTCCTTTTGTTTGTTTCCGGAATAAGTCTTGACATAATATTTTGAAACAAAGTGAGGTACGCTTCCGAAAACCACTTAGAATTCATTACTAAGAAATTAAAAAGGCAAGAAAACCAAAGTATAATTTCAATAGGATTCCATAGACATGAGATATGATATAACTTGACAGACGTACCTACAACGTTATTTGTTTGACGTTGACAATGACGAGCTACGCGGCCGTGCCGTACAAGCGACATTGAAATGGAAATTATTGACCAACAGAATCGCACACATGTATTGGCTCATTATCTCTTGTCTTCATGCATTAAAATATGGCGTATTCCACACGTTTGTTTACTTTATCAAGTAAGTGCTCGGCTCCATTCCATTATAACAAAATCCCAAACAAAACCCTAAAGCATTAAATCTCTTACGTTACTGGTTGTAGTCCTCTAACAAGCCAGTGCCTTTCTAGTCGTTTATCCTCCGGGGCGGCATTCCTGACAGTCGTAAACGATGGTAACCTTCATAAAAACACCGCATGATTCGTAGGTTCATTTCTCTGTTTTATTACAATTTTACGTCCTTTAACGTCGTCTCAAGAGTGTTGGTGGCGTAGAGGCTAGGACGCCGGCCTCTCATGCATTGTCATGTATCAAATATCAATTAGTTTTTTGGTTTTTGAATGACTTTTACGTACATTTACTGACTGCTCCAACGGTAAAGGATACAACGTGAGGAAACCTACACACTGAAATAACCAGTAAGTGAAATGGGGAAGGCAGTGGCAAATCACGCCATTAAATCTGCAAAGAAAGTCGTTCTTCATCGATCACGACTTTAATCAATGAGGAATACGACAAAGAAGAGGGGGTACCAACCACTTTCCTGGACAAAATGCCTGTCCAAACAATTACAATCCCTTTAAAATCCAGCCGGATTACGTAAAGCATCGCAGTAAAGTTTTGCGGCAAGTTAACTGACATTTTGCAAACTGGTTTGGCTAACTATTTCAGACTTGAGTTGAGGTGTTGTAAACGGTATTGATATTTAGTAAGTGCATATTTTGAAGGCCTTTGATCAGTTTTACTTAAATAATTTTAACATTTGAAGTATGTATATGTATCCATAAACTTTTGAGAATATGTACTAAACATTGTTTATCCGTAGATCCCGTCGTAAGAATGGATGGGGCGAAGTGATTTCTTTGGAGAGCGAAACATCTGTTCGCAAGTAAGTGGCTAGGGACAGGGCAAACCAGGTGCCGAGGTTCGATCTTCGGGGACGCATCAGGGGCGACGACCCCGCACCCTATCGCGCGTGCTCACTGTCATGCACAAGACAGATTATTACAAACACTCTCTCAATAAACGAAGAGAACAAATTGAAAGATACACGCCCAAGAACCAGACTGCGTACGTAAAGTGCGATGATAAAAAAATCCCGAAACACATAGTCGGTACTACGAAATAAAAGTAGAAAATAATTATGTATCTATCTACGTTCAAGATTTCAGTCAATAACGACATTCAATATTTGTATTCTTTACATAGCGAGTGTTTAAGTTGTGAACCGGAGCGAGCCGAGGCTTACGAAAATCCCTTTGTTTCGCATATTGTCTTTAAAAAATATTAGTTTACTCATGAAAATCATACATGTGATAATGAAACCATGTTGTGTAACTTGTAATTTCATAAGAAATTTAATCAACATGATTCACACAAACAAATCAATTTCTGCACTGGGCAACTACCTAAACCAGCTTCTATTACAAAAGTAATACATTACCTTTCAATGGATTCTGGGGCCAGGAAAAAAGGCCAGGTGGCACGATCACAGGGCGGCAACAAAAAAACGGCCAGTAGACCTGACGCCGGTCCAGTAAGTTTACGGGAATATGGTTTTTAGCGTGTAAAGGGAGTGTCTATAATCGTTTAGCCATTATGCGGAATAGTCGCCACGACCTGTGAGCTGTCACAAAAGATATGCATCGTTGTTAAACACGTGCACGGACTAGGGAATCACAATCAGGTGGGCGAATGCTGGCTCCCTTATGTTACAAAATAAATTGTTTATGTTGGCACTAGCGTTCGGAGTTTTTGACGTAACCCTAACTATAGCAAAGCATCTGCTATGTGCCAGGTACTATTTGACAAGGTGCAATATGGTGGGAAGATAAAAGTATGGATTATCCATGTAGGTAGGTTTTAATGGCGGAATTGGTAGACAGATAAGAGTATAATCAGATTTCAGGATGTCACACGAAATCGAATCTGAACCTATGTGGATAATTTCCGACGTTTGAAGACGACAATCTAAATTTTCATAAGGCCTAAGAATTATTAAATAATGGTTGTTTGACGGCATGACGTGGTGGTGGATGGGAATACTCCATTTTTCCATATTTGTATATGGCGAATATTTTAATAAATCGCCGAATAATTATGAAATATTGAAATTGTGTTGTTTTAAGGTTTTCTAACAATTAGTTTCTTTTGATTTCCTCTCGCAATAATGATTTACACACAACGGGTGCAGAAGTTGTATTATTCGGAAATCGAAGATGGTGTGGAACTAGTAATCTTTGTTATATCTAGCTACTCGCTAACGGCCAGCAAAGCACGCTTAAAATGCAGAATCGAATATTCGTATTCGGCAGAACCTATATTCGGCCTATCTCTACTATCAACCGAACATTTCTACTTGCTACCTCTTTTAATTACCTATTTACATATATCCTGTTCTACAAATGCCAGAATTAATTTTAAAATATAAAATCGTCAATTTGCATACTATAAATTCGATGATTAGGTAATTTCCAGATTATAATGTGGAAAAGAGCAAAAGTAAATGAGTAAGATATTAACAGCTTGGAATGGAATTATCATAAACATTTTGTTTTTTTAAATGTTTAAATAATTCTGACCAAATGTTGGTATAAACAGTGAAGATGAAATCAGACATCAGTTGTTACGTGTATAGTGATTTCTAATTAATGTAGAAAAATATGGGATTTTTTTAAAACTTGTCTGCTTTGTAAATGATAGTGAAAGAATAGGTGCCTACTTACGTAAGTTAATCAAAGGTTAATATCATAGACTCATTACCATTCATCGGTCAAAAATGGTAATTATATTGATGACGAAGATGAAATAAGAAAGTTGAAAAATTATCCACTTTTTGTTTTCCTCTAGAGTTTCGGCTAAGAAATGAAGGATCATTATTTATCAAGTAGGTGATATAATGAGATCGATCTATGTATTTGTACTTCATACTCAACAGAAATTCTTCCAATTTTAAAAAGCAAATCCTTAGGGTCAAATACAAGTCAGTCAGAACGGAAAAAAAATCTACACCCTTGACCATACCAACTAAACGGCCACGGTCTAACATCTAGTAAGTACGCATACTAGTACGTAAATAATGTACCTACCTAATGAAGGAATGGTCCTGGTAAGAATGTTTGAAAAAAAAGTAAGTATACATTTATGAGACAAGCACTTTATCCAATAACTCAACTTTATAACCAAAGGAGTATTTTGTAATGATTTGCATGATAAGTGCCCAACTGCGCACATTACAAATGAGAACCGGTTATGGTTAATCTACTTTTAATTTAACTTAGTGTACCCTGATTATTTGATAAAATAGCAAGAAAAGTACTGTATTATTTACGGTTTAGCACTAAATTGCTTGGTGTTTCATTTTGTTTAAGTGAAAAATTCCAAGTATAGCTTACCTATCAAAATAATATTGCATTCGATACCTAGAACGTGAAATCGAATATAGATAGGTGAGAACTGTAATTAGTTCATTGTTTCGTTTGCTATAATATGTTAATGAATAAGTTAGTATCCAACATTTGAATTTTATCTTTCCCTGTTAAATAGAAATAACATTCCAGAAGTTTGGGAATGTTTCTAGGATTTTATCGAATACGAAGAGAAATCGTAAAGAGGAAGTTACTTAGCTATTTTTTTATAGTTGGGTACTTAGAGCACATTAAGCGTCGATTAACCGACCTTCACAGCAAAATGTTCTTTTCAATTTCAGAGCTCATTTCTCCTATAGGTAGTCGTGAACGTCAATTTTGATAATGACGCCACATCATAGTTGGAATTAAAGGTGGCAACGTACTAACGAGGTGTTGTAAATCAACCGAGGGGAACGAGGTCGCAGCATAAAACACAATGATAATATGGAACCAGACGATCGATTGACTTCTACATGTTTAATAGGACAGAAAAATACTTTCAATAAAACAGCCCTTTAAAGGGATGGAGAAAGAATTTAATGATCAAGTGGCCTACGCCTTTAATGGCGAAAATATTTAATTACGTCTTAGTAATTCGCGAACCGCTTGGTACCAACTAAATTATCTTGCAATCAAAGTATAGCTACAGTTATTTAATTAATGTGGTGGAATCGGTTTGATGAGCAAGTGGCCTACGCCTTTAATGGCGAAAATATTTAATTCAATTTTTGAATAATTCGCGAGCTGCTCGTGTACTTTCACCAGCGGCGCGGCGGCGGCGCAGGGGCACCAACATTGTCATTGCGGCTATGCGCCCGATTCGCTTACCTAATGTACTGGGTTTGCGAAACCAGACCCGAACTCGACACGAGCCGAATCGACTAGGATTAGTAGTAGTTTGAAGTAGCATTTTATTACATTTGTTCACTACTTTGTTCGCCGACTTTATGTGGATTATGCATTTGAGTGCAGATTTTAAACTGACAACTTGCTAACCTAACAATTCCTAACATGCCTATACACCTAATGTTTAATAAAAAAGTTTTTGTTGTTATAGGCATTGTTAGGTTCGCTAGTTATCCACTTGTCAGTTTAAAATCTCCACACAAATGCATAATCAAATGAAGTCAGAAAGTCAGTCAGAAAATATGAATTTATTATATGCATTTAATCGCGGCTAGCCTAAGGCCTGGACTACATGCGCCGGTTCCAGCGCCGATTCGGTTCGCTGCAGCCAATCACAATCTTTCCGCCCTCCCCCCACTGCAAGTCAGCGCCACGTGATCGGCTGCAGCGAACCGAACCGGCGCATGTAGTCCCAGCCAAAAAGTCGGCTGCATGTACAGACGGCCTCTAGCTAAAGTATACCATCTGTCAAAATTCTACAACTTAGATTTGAAGTCTATGGCGAATGCATTAAGTTTCATTTCAGATTGCAGGAATTTGACAGTTACATTATACATTAGCTAAACGCCGACTGTACCTACAGATTTTCACAAGTTATCACTACCTACTTAAACCCCATAAAACAATAGCATAACTGTAATATTAATATTGACAAATTAATAGAGAGTATGGAAGGAAGGCTTGTAATTTTTATCAGTAGTATTCTATTCAGAGTTGGTATTTAATTTCCTGAACTATACTTATTTATAATTTCTAATTGTTTGGTATAAAACTTATTAAAGACTCTTTGCTGTAATTTACTGTAGTCGTATTTCATAGAATCATATTTCAATGGCATAGGCACAATGGAAAATTAACAATACAAGGCCATATTCTACCAACTCACATAGGTGTTATTGTTAAATAAATAGGACATACATCTCGATAGTATTAAATTACCCATGTCAATCATTAAAGAAATACCTAGATAGGAAGTGCAGCTATGTCAGCAAAAAAATTAATAATAGGAAATAAGTAACTTAGGCATTAATAAATAGCAGTGTAATTCCTTGACTGCTTTTGTAACAATTCTTAGGCCTGGACTTAACGGGTCCGGTTACAGCACTTTTTATTGTTCTAGATCACTCTTAGTAGTCCTAGTACAACAATTAATTCAGTTGGGCTGGTAATAACTAATAAGATAATTGATAATATATATTACTATTAAGTAACCATCTATAAATGAAGGGTACAGTGGAAGAAGGGGGAGTCACTAAAAATCGAAATAGCTTTTTTATACCAACTGTTGGTAAATAAGCAAATCTTCAAAATGATAAAACTCTCACATCACAGTACGGGGGATACAGTGTTTGTTATTTAAAAAACCATTGGTAATGTTTAGGCAAAAATTACTGTGCTAGCACCACTGCTGGACCACTCCAGCACAATGGTCCAAAGGCGGATTCGATCCGACGACGGTTACGCCGCAGTTTCGTGCCCTAGCCTTTGAGCCATTGCCGTTTCAAATATTTTTAATTATTGTGTGGGGCCGGACGGACTTAAATGTTGTCTCCTGTCTGGAACATTTTCTCAAATTTACTTTTGCCCTTCTTCCACTTCAAATGTAATTATCTACAAGCTAAAGGTAATATAATGGGTATTCAAATCGTAAACAAGTTTTTTCTACTTTTATCATACTAACTAATCTAATGCAATAGGCCATGTGCACCTAGACATACATGACAACAAGTTTTTGTTATCCGTCCTGGTTCAAATTGCTACTTATAACGTTTTAACATGCATAGCTAGACATCAAAATATACCTACCTAGCTCAACAAGAAGTGTTTACCAAACTAAATAAGTTTTATTTATGAATAACATCTTTTCAAATCTTTAAAGTATTGAACATCACAGAATGTATTTTTTGTTTTTAGTGTGAAAGAAATACAATACATACATTGATTACTAAATAATGTGATTTGTGTCTCTTTTAATTAACTTAAATTACTTATAGTATGTAAGATACAGTGAATAATCTCTACTTAATCATTCCCCCAATGATTTTAATCACACCTCTATAATGGAATGTATATTTTTCTTGTTTCGGTAACTAGTATTTATTTGGTACAAATAGGTACCCATTGCACATTTTGTATTTTATTTTATTCAATAATGGATTTCTGAAACTAACTCCCAATTACTTTAACTACTTTATCTTATGATGTAACTTTGTTTCTGCATAGATTTTTGGAAGCTACTAGGAATTGATTGTGAAATCAATTCAATTCTTATAATAATTAACATTCTAAGTAACTACGAAGGTATGGACCTTAGTTGATCTTCAAATTGATATGCTAATAGCCAATAAAAAATCTTAACATAAGATTCAAAATGTTATGAGTAATAGTTTTATTACACAATTCCCGTAACCAGTGAAAATTTTTAGCACATTTATTGGTACTGCCACACTCTGTCTACTAGACTCCTGTAATCCATTCCATAAAAACGGTGGTGTTTTGTAAATGGAGAGTCATTGTAAGTCTTTAGTTTTTTGAGACTTCTAGGTAAACAATGTTCTAAAGATAGAAAATTGTAGATATGAGTAATTAAATGATATGAGAACCAGCAGCGCCATCTGAGTTATGGATAGTACACTAATGACTGCCTATTCTAAAAGTTTCTTCTGATTGTAACAATGGCACTTCACAAAAGATAATAAGTATGCGCTGTTTCATATTAACAGGGTAGAAATAGAAAAAAATACTTAATAATAATCTACCTTTTTCATTCTTGTATGTAACATATTGATATAAGATTTGTATGTTACATTTTCTTTAATGGCAAAGCTGAGTGAAGCCAATATGTCAGACATTGTCAGAATACCTAGGTATAATTAGAGCTCTGCCCTGTACAAATTGATGTAATATTTTATTTTGGATGTACATCAATTTTCACAAAACTTATTTGAAACAGAAACTTATGTAGATTTAACGGGTTTGAATCTTACATTAAATTTTTCACACAGTAGTGTATGTTATTATACTTTTAAAATGCAGAAGATAGGATTGTTTAAATAGCCGAACAAAAAAAAACAGTAAATATAATTTAGTTGTTTTATGTACTGTAATCACTGCTTTTAGCAATTCCCTCATAGCAATAGTAATATTTAATTTTAATTTATAAACACACCATGTCAATTAAATTTCACAGTTTTGTTTGCTGCTATTAACAATTACCTGATTATTTTCAACTGATAAGGAAATAAAATAATAGTATTTTTTACTACAAAACTAAGGTTCTTTATAGATAATTTTGAATGTTTATCTTACAATATAAAGTTAAGTAAAATATTGAAACTGTGTTGAAACTGAAGGTCTGTGGTTTTGTAACACTTATGTACTACTTGCTATGTAAGGGTTCAACAATTTAATTCTATATTTACATATTAACTCTTTTTCTTTGAGACTATAAATTGTAAATGTAAACTAGGTTGCACTGTACGCCCTTGATAGGTGATTGTTGCCTAGATATTTTTACTTCAAATATCAGAAAGCATTACGGCGCTTATCTCTCCGAACTGCCCGATTATGGGCAGTGACAGTGCAAAGAGATTTGGTTCGTAACACAACTCCTCAGTAAACGTCGAATTCCGCGACAATAAGTCTCGAATTCTCTAATAATAGCCGTATGAAATGCAAATCTGTGAAAATAACAAGAGCAGAATTTCTACGTGTTGACGTGGCGTCATAGAGTAGGAAGCGTATTTATTGCAAACCTACTTACATAGACATACGACGATATCGTTTACACCTTACCAAAACTGATCTATTGCAATAAAACAACTAATTTGCAGTTTCATTTTGATTACTGTAATTTAAGTATGGCGCCTGACATTGTGGCCTCTCTTTATTTTTGTCTTAGGAATATGGCGATTGGACTTACCCTATTATTTCTAATGAAGTCTTCTATAGCTTTCAATGCTGAATCCGTTAATTTCACAAACACTAGTTCCTTGTTTTCTTTATAACTAGACTCTGATGATAACCCATACTGAACACCTGCTGGCAAGGCCGCCATTTCTTTATTCACTATTCGCACTGTGGACCAGCTGACTCCTTTGCTAGTCGTCACGATTCATATCAATCACACATTTTCTTAACCGTAATCACAGATTCACAACCTATTTAAAATTACAACAACAAAAGGGTTTTAGCAGTCCAAATTATTCTTTTTCTAACCCCATCGACTCGGCCTTTGTTGGCAGCTCTCTTCAGTCTGCAAGGCCGCACTGACTGTCATGCGCAATGGCGGTTTTGACAGGAAACGCAAGCATTCACTGCGACACTAGCGCCAATTAGCGGTTGGCAACAAGTAATTTTCCGCCTGTGACTAACTTCACTCCGGTTTAAATTGCAATATTTTTGTGTTTTTTACGCGATTAAGCTTTTATTTCCTATAATTTATATAAAATAAAATTAACTTTGTCTAATTCCAATATGTCCGTTTTATTATGTTTCGCCTAATTGGTTTAATTGCGAACAATTTGATTATTTATGTTTTGTGAGGTTATATCTAATCCAGTTTCGTAAGCCACTTACATTACTTACGTGTTACTTTATATTTCTTACATTCAAGTGATCTTGCGTCTTCAAAATTTACACGTATTGTATCTTTTAATAATTTGCCTTACGTGTTCGTAATTTACAAAGCTCAGGTAAGTCAAAAAAGTATATATTTTTTTATTTATTTTGTTACTGTACTTAGGTAGATATGTAATGCAATATTTCATCATACAATTTAATCATTTTCCTTTCTATTATTTTCAGCGTATCTTATCAGCAACTATGGCGAATTGGGAAGACAAGAAGCATATTATCACGCGCAATTTACAGGAAGTTTTAGGAGATGAGAAACTCACTGAAATCTTGAAGCAAAGAGACCTAAAAATCTATTGGGGTACTGCAACAACTGGCAGACCTCATGTAGCATACTTTGTGCCAATGTCTAAAATTGCAGATTTTCTCAAAGCAGGATGTGAGGTAACTATATTGTTTGCAGACTTGCATGCTTACTTAGACAACATGAAAGCTCCATGGGATCTCCTCGTTCTACGAACTGAATACTATGAAGCTGCCATTAAAGCTATGCTAACTTCTATTGGAGTCCCATTAGACAAATTAAAATTTGTCAGGGGTACTGAATATCAGCTTAATAAGGAATACACTTTAGATGTCTACCGAATGTCATCTGTTATTACTGAGCATGATGCGAAGAAAGCCGGTGCTGAAGTAGTGAAACAAGTTGAACATCCTTTACTCAGTGGTTTGCTGTACCCTGGACTGCAGGCTTTAGACGAAGAATACTTAAAAGTTGATGCTCAATTTGGAGGTGTAGATCAAAGAAAAATATTTACATTGGCTGAGAAATACTTGCCTCAACTTGGCTATGCTAAAAGAGTACATCTCATGAATCCTATGGTACCTGGTCTTACAGGAGGCAAAATGTCTGCATCTGAAGAGGACAGTAAAATTGACTTATTAGACAACCCATCCAATGTGAAAAAGAAACTCAAGAGAGCATTCTGTGAACCAGGTAATATCACCGAAAATGGAGTGTTGTCTTTCACTAAGCATGTAGTGTTCACACTGATGAAGACTGGCGAGACTTTTAAGATCTGTAGAGCCCAGGAACATGGTGGTAATGTTGAATACACTAACTTTGAAGACCTTGAAGCTGCCTTTGCTAAACAGGACATTCATCCAGGAGATTTGAAAGCATCTGTTGAGCAAGCCATAAATAAACTTTTGGCTCCTATTCAAGAAATCTTCAAAGACCCCAAACTTCACGAACTCACTAAAAAGGCTTACCCACCTCCTACAAAGGCTAAAGCTAATGCAAACACTGGAACTGACGAAATCACACCATCAAAGCTGGATATTAGAGTTGGGCGTATAGTTGAAGTATCCAGACATCCTGATGCAGATGCTCTCTATGTAGAAAAAATAGATTTGGGTGAAGAGGAACCTAGAACTGTTGTATCTGGATTAGTTAACTTTGTACCTATAGAAGATATGCAAAATAGAGATGTAGTAGTATTATGCAATTTAAAACCAGCTAAAATGCGTGGTATTGAATCCAAGGGTATGGTGCTATGTGCTTCAGTTGACGAACCCAAGCAAGTTGAACCTTTGTTGCCGCCAGAGGGCAGTAAAGCCGGCGATAGGGTTGTGATAGAGGGTTATGAAACAGGAGACCCAGATGATGTACTCAACCCCAAGAAAAAAGTTTGGGAGAAACTGCAAGTCGATTTAAAAACAAATGATAATCTTTTAGCTGTTTGGCAAGGAAATAAGTTATTAAGTAAAGTCAATGGTTATCCTGTTACAACAAGATCAATGAAAAATGCACCAATAAAATAATGACTCAATTTTGGTCATCGTCCGTGCTTTTTTGCATTTTTCCACTTTCAATTATTTATTTAACATAAGGTTTATTTTAAACATAAGAGAATTTAATTTTTTTACGATTATATTATTATAATGGCATTGTTTTATTTATGCTAATTCATTAAAGCATTATTTTATAATAAAAGTTTCATTATTTCAATATTTTATAGTTTGTCTAGACATAGATATATTATGTTAACAAGCCAGAGATTCAAATCTAAAAAAGCAAGAAGGAATGAACGCGCGCTGGCCCTTTAGGGGATGGAGACTATTTTTTCTTTCAACTAGAAAAGTGATTTGTCGCGTCAGTTTAGTTAATCTCTGATAGATGTCGCTACTCATTCCTAAGACCAAAATCGGACCGTGTGACAGCTGAAGTTGGATATAGAGACGCCGGAAAGGCTGGGTATATAGCACATAAATCAAATATTATATAGAGGAAAAGAACTAAATTGAGGGTAAATTATGCGTGGCAAAAACGCACACATAAGAGAAAGAATACACGGGCCGGACTTGGTGTGAGAAATATTCAGGACGGCGTAAAGTAAAACTCACCTTCCTTTTTACATTAAAAAATGTTCGCCCTACCTGTTTACGTTCCTGAAAAACAATTGTGTTTATTAAAAGCTAAGCAGGTTTCCTCACAATGTTTTCCTCCGCAGCTATCGTTACTTTCGAAAAAATTAAAATAACATGATATGACTGCCGGGATAGCACTATTAGATTAATAAAAATTGTAGGCATCAGAAACAATAAAACAACTGATAAAAACACTATTTTATTTGTGGAACTCTTATTAATAATCGTACAAAATAATAATATTGAAACTAAACTGACTAAGCGACCAGAAAGTAAAAAATTATTAACACGCTATTTTACAATTCACACAATGTAAAGAATGAAAATTTGATATATTTTTTACTTTTGATCATAGGTTTAATAAACTTACTAACTATGAATGATTCTGGCTGTCCTATAAATATAGTGGGAACAGCACGACAACGTAAACGTGTTTTAAACGCTCCTTTTTCATAAAAAAACGGTATTCGAAATGATTTGAGCATAATACACTCCAAGCCTTAGGTTTAAAATCCTTAATCTGCATGTCTCTGACCCAGGCTTTACATGGTTGTTTATCCTTAGGGAAGGTATGCGAACGCAGCGATAATAATCTTACGAGAGAGAGAGAGCGAATAAAGCTACTAACTTCAGGTGAATGATACAGCCGGATTCTCTAGAGAATCAACAATTTCCTCAATTTTCCTCAGTGTACCTAGTACTAACGTATTAGTTACTTTTGCTGTTACTCACAAGTACTTGCTTTTTTAATCGTTTTCGTTTGATGGTTTTCCTGAAACTCCTGAAAGCAAAACAAAAGGACCTGATTATAAATAAATTGCAATTCTTTTAAGATTTCACATGTGTTTTTTCCAGGCTTACAGGCAACTGGGCGTTGCACAAAACGTCCTTAAAAATAATGATGCTGTCAGTAGCGAAACTAGCGCCACTTTGAAAAAGTGGACAGAAGAGTAGAATTGTTCCACTACGGAATTTTTTTTTGATAATGAATGTTTTAGTATCCTCATTGAAATAAAAAAAAAACAGAAAGCGAATGTGCCAACTTTTCGCACTTTCGTTTTCTACTTCATACTGTTTCAATATGAAATCACAAGAATATTATTAAAAAATCTATAGTTTAAGTAGGTACGTACAACAATTCTACTGTCTAGTTGAGGTCGTTGAGTTGTCCACTTTTGAGAACTGATTTTTTTTGTTCGGGATTGGCGGTAGTTCGTTGCGTTCAGCCAAATATTATATTAGCTCTACATTAGATAGATATGTCATGAGATTTTAGGAAGCACAATTTTACGTTTCTTCCAACTCACAGTTCGAAACAAAGGACTAATTGTAAGTAAAAAGATATAAAGCGTCCTACACCGTAAGGAGTACTATATTCAGTGCCAGTAGTGTGTGTGATTTGATATACAAATTGAAAATGTATACAAAATAAATAGGTACTGTAGGTATGGTAATAATATCCACCTAGAAATAGTGGTGGCGGAGGTGGTGTTATCAACTTTGAAGTCGTTGGCCCTGGTGGCGATTGTAAACTTGCAGCGACAGTAGTCGCACAGTAGTGTAAAGTGATGACAACAAAATTGATGTCACTGGTTGTAATGCCGAAGATTTGATTATTGCGAACGCGGCGGCATTGTTACTGGCAGGTCGCAAAGTATCCAGTCCCTGGTGATTGTAGCAACTGCAGCGGCGGCAATGAGGAGTATCTTGGCATGTTGGAGTATGATGGAGATCTCAGGAACACACTCGAACCACCAAACAGTTACCGAACTGTGTGGTGGTTCGAGATTGAGCTCAAATGTTTATGACCATGGTGACTTACCCACATCTGGAATCTTGAGGACCTAATGATGTCCAGGAAAAGTAAGTGTACGCAATGGTACGTCGGGGGTTTCTCAGATTTTTATTTTAGATTTATTAGTTTACATATCAACCTTATAAATATTTAATGATGTGGGAATCAAATCCATACCTAATCGTATGACTGTCAACCGAATCTATGCATTGGTTAGATTTTAAATGAATCTTATAACGTCGGATCGTCTAATTTTGATAATGTAAGTACCTTCAATCCTATTTGTGAGTGTTTTTACCCGAGTTTCGGATATGATAGACAGGTTGGATTAAGATTTAGTAAGTTGGGTAACGACTTTGGGATGTTTAATTCGGAGCTTTGCCCTGATGAACCGCAGTAGATGAAACGGCAACAAGGGGCTTTGTCATTGATATTTACTTATACCGGGATAGATCTTGCATGGGATAGATAATGCATCCAAAACCTACCAGGTAGATACCTAGGTAGGTAGGCGACCACCTATATATAAGATTACGATCAATTAACAACAGTGTGGTGTCGAGATGTGGCGAGATGAAACAGTAAGCGGGTCATATGAATAGTGCATCAATGTTTAACTATAACAATGAATGCACGGATAAAATTAGATATTCAATAACGGCAAGGGGGCCGGAGGTCCGCCATCTTGGAGCTTTGGCTGCCAAGGGCCAGGGACGAGCGAGGGGGATCGCGCATGCGTAACTACACAACCCGCACCCTGCCTATAGGGCCGGGACCTCGAGTGTGATGTCAAAAAACACGTTATTCACTCCCCTTATTCCACTAACCTAGTACGTCTTAATAAAGGGATTATTAATACACGCCCGCAGTTCTGTGAATCATCGCAGCTAAACTCGGAGCTTGGTGCGGACTTAGTTCATCTGATCCTACGAACAATGACAGAGAGCGGCTGATCGTTCAGTGATTAATTCGTGAAACGTTTTTTATCAGTGTTATCTACGGACATCTTATCGGCTAAAATTCGCGAGCCATTAAGTACTGTGTTAAACTTGATACAATTAATGCGTGTGGTTATACAGTGCTGCTCTATCCACCCTCATTTACAACGAAGGCGGAACTAATAATGGGATGACAGTAAATAAAGATTCATGGAAAAGGTTTGGCGTCGAGTAGGACTCCATTCCTCTCGTAAGAAGAGGGATGGAAGCGGGACTAGCCGGGAAGTGACGCCAGCACCACCACCGGAGGTGGAATACCAAAACATTCACACTTTGCGAACAGCTGACTTGATACGACAAAGACAAGGGGAGGAGAAATCTACTCTCCGATCATCATATATCATAAGAAACGGGGATAACTTCATTTTGGTGGAGAGGAGGCGACGCAGACGTCGCAGAAGTGGTACTAGGGCATCATCAGGAGGGAGACACCACACTCCGCCGGTGGAGGAACCTGCCAGAACAGAGCAGAAGCGCAGACCTCCAGCCCGGTTGAAGATCTTCGGCATACAATGGCCACTGCACTCCAGTGATTCAAGGTAAAGTTATTAAAATTAATAAATACTCTCGAGCTTTCGATCAGCTTGCTTTAACAAAGTAAAAATACACAAACAACATTATAGAGAGAGAGATCAATCATAAACTAGTTGTACACGCTAATTAATTAGACTACAAAGTCAAACACGTCAAAAGAGTAAATACTACAGTAGGTTTTAACTTAGCTTAGAATTACTTACTTACTTACTCCACTTACTTAGCTTAGAATTGGAATATCTTAAAAAACAATGAGAGAGGAGAAATCTAGAAGAGTTAATTTAAATAATGTAAATCATATCATATCTTATGTTACAAGATATATGAAAGCTCACATAGAGTCATTTATCATTTCTGTTTTAATAACGCTCTTTTGGCGAGAGTTAATATTGTAATAACGAGGAGGCCAGCTAACAATGCGGTAATTACAACGTCGAAGAAAGCTTTTCAGCCAAATTGCGAACTTAATTAAACGGTCACACATTTTAAGGTGCATTGTACCGCAGTACGGTAGATTTCACGTCATGATATACTTTGGCCTAGTCTGAATTATGCATTGCAATTTGGTTTGCATTTGCATTTTGTCGACTGAACACAGAAAAACTCGTGTCCCATTTGTTAAGTTCTCTTACAGTATTCACATAGGTAAACGAAACGGCTTTCGGTATCTATTGAAACATTATCGTAATCGTATCGACATAAATCAAAAAAGCAAGAAATGCCATAATCTAGTGTTCTGAACAGCAAATCGTCAGTGGATGTGCCATCAAACCGGGAGTAATGGGTATCTAATATAGGTAGGTACCTACGTAATCACCTGGCCTTTTTCAATAATCATAAATTCAGGCTTCCTATATCTGACTTAGGACGATATCGCGAAGCGTCAACTCACGGAAACTCTAACCCGTTTTGAATTTTGTATGTAAAGCATAGTCATAGGCCTAAAGCTTACTCGCGAATGGTTTATGTAGCTTATTATACAAAATTGACCTCGACCTCGGGCAAGAATGTAATATTTACAGTCTCTGAATTTACGCACTCGACATTGTCAACTTTAACGAAATACCTAATATTTAATGAACAACTTCGAAATCTTTATTCAATCAGACGTGCAGATTTTCCGATGTATTCAGTCAATAAATGTATGGTCTCCAACCAAAAACCTGTACGATCTTCCTTCCTCCCACAGACACACATCGATCACTCGTCGGTTCTGCCGCGGTCGTCGCTCTCGCGAAGACAACGAGCTATATCGCTCCAACAGTTTCAAGTTTGAGAGGTTCACCAGGGAGCCGCCGGCGAGTGAGGAATTAGCTTCTGGTTCACAGGTGAGTTTCTAGTATGACTCTGTGTAGAATTGACTTACAGGGTTCCATATCACCTTTTCACCTATTTCTGTCGCAAAAAACAGATAGCTGATTACTCTTATCAGCGTAGGTATTAATTACCGGCACACAACACATACACCGTATCTTATGATAGGGGGCCGGGAACAACCCCAGCGGCACTTCGACCCTTGAGGATCTTTTGTGCCTACCCCATTTACACACACTGGTCATCTCAGTGTGCAGGTTTCTTCACGATGTTTTTCTTCACCGTTAGAGCAGTCGGTAAATGTACATAAGAAAAAATCCGAATAACTCATTGGTACATGACACTGCACGGTTTTGAACCCGGACCTCCCGCATGGGAGTCCGGTATCCTAGCCACTAGGCCACCGACGCTCTTACACATACACCTTAGTCCTCAAGGTTATAAGCGCATCGAAAACCCTCTAGTAATATTCTAGTTGATATGTTTGTGGCGATGGTTGATTACTTTACCATCAAGTTATCGTGAATTGATTATGAAGTGACTTCTTCATTTCTTCTTTACTCTATCTCCCTTCCTTTTTCCTTCTTCGGTACCACGCTGCTGACAATCACAGCTACTCATTGCTATTCCCGCTATAGGACTTGTCCTCAGACATTTGCACTGCTTCCTTAACTTCCTTTTCTAGTGCTAATTGACTATGTTCAGTGGCAACCTGGTAGTACCACCTTTTAACCAGTATTGCTGTATTCCGCTTTGAAGGGTAGGTAGATAATAGAGCCAGCATAATTTCTGGCACTCGATGCACCCCACCTAAATCCTCAGGGTTAGAGCGCACTGAAAAAGCTTACTCTTACGAACACAATAGACAAATCAAAAATTGAGTAATTAGTAATTAGTTAATTACATACTTGTTTGAACTTTATATTTATTTGAAAACTAAAGCTAGCCAGCTCAAGTCTTTTCCATCGAGTCCCGCATGTGTACATGGTAGTATGTTCCATTTTGAGGAAATAAACTAAATTACCTAAGCATAAAAATATTACTTTCCTATAGATCCTAATCTATAATAAATTCTTAATCATTAAAACTCAGTTTCGCTTATGAGAGTTCCTAGCTAGGTACCTACCTTCCGATAAGTTACCCCTTAAAGTACCGTCTAAGCTTATATTCACCCATTCCTTACAAGTCGTCTAGGCGACAGTGTTATCACGGCGTGTAAGGACACGCCCTCACGCCCTGAAAGCTTCCCACTTATCTAGATGAGCTATCTCCTCTTCAAAGAAGCCTCTATGAACGCTGGGAATAGGATTTCCGAAAGGATCTTGTTATTGAACTGTATACTTCAGCTTCACGTCTCGTTCGGGAAAATTGAGAATATAAAATTCCGTGATAGCATTTGTTGAGCATGTGAAATATAAAATTCCATGTCGTCTATGCGGAAGCAAGAATGACTTTCACGTGAAGTTGAAAACTTGCCTGAAAAGTTTTTTCTACTTCCTCTATAAACTTTTTTCGACTTTCACTAGTCTCATTCTTGTTGAAGTTTCTAACTAGTACTTATAACAAAACATTTCAGTGGTGATAGAGGATGGATCATGGATGAGTGAATAAGTAGGTATTATTGTTGCGGAAGGAACTGTTTATTTCTTTTGTAATTTATGGCCTTTTTGTAAAAGCTAATAATATTATTCTGAGATGAATTTTGGAGAGACAGAAGACTCAACGTCTTGACCAACCATTGACCTATCCTGGAATCGTAATAATTGGGAATAAATATAAACGTTATCGTTTATCAATCAATCATTTCAATTAGTTTAGAGTCCATATTTGTTTATTATAATCTTCGGAAGAAAAGGAAATCGGCGTTTTCATATATTGTTCATGTATGATTTCGTAAATTTTTTTGAAATTTTCAGGTCAATTAATAGTTACCGCCATCTATTGAAATACAAGAGTTTTAATGACACTTTATAAAAGTGACCTCTAGCGACAACTTGCGAAATTAATACAAACGCTGTGAGGTAAGCTGTTGACTATACTTCGTAATTTTGAGTAATATTCATAGATGGCGCTGTACTGTACAACCTGGAACCTAGTTCTCTATTTCTGAATAGATGGCGTTGTTTTAGTATATTGTGAAAAATTATGAAATTTATATAAAAGTGCGTGTGTGCATTTCTATACGAGATGGGAAGGTATTAAAATTCTTTAGGACATAATTAAATAATTCAAGGTCCTGGCTCGTAACTTTACCGCACATGAAAATTGGCAATGTTGAAAGAGATTCCACATTGGGGGTGCCGAAGTGCGGTATTGCGACATAAATTGTGTGCACACGTTGTACAGGGGTGGGACATTAATATCATCTGTCCTATCAATTACGGCAGACGTGGTCACCGCTGCGCCGACAACCTATCGAAGGAAAATACGTGAAAAATTTGACACACGACCCTAATTTATCCTTCGGCTAGCTTCTTAGGGTTGGCATGTACAATGAAATTCGGTGTTTATCATGAATCATCATCATTTACGTCTATGTCATCTTGTTTTTCCCAGCCTGAATTGCTGCTCTAGGAAGGAATGTGCCAGATCTAGAAAAAAGGTATTGATCAGAGTTGAAGTAATTATTAGGTTCTACTGTTTCGTGTAAAAGGCTAGCCTTGGCTATATTTTAGCCACAAAAAAAATTAAGAAATTTCATTTAAAAATTCTCTTCTTCATTCTTGGAACAATTCTATTGTCCACTTTTTGATAAGGACATTTTTGTTCATCGGGAGTGCCGTTAGTTTCGCTAGGGGTTGAGCATTAGATATTATGTAGGTATTTATATAAAATGAAAAAGGTTGTTGACAATTTTTTCCGCGAGTAGGATTAATTAATTAATATTAATTTTCCAATTCAAACATCTTATTTTAAATGAAACTTCTTAATATGAAAGAAAGTTACCAGTATAATTTTATTGACCCATCCAAAGGTACTTATTAATTACTTAGTTTGCGGAGAGGGGTTCCATCCTTATGTTGTTGATATCTCATCTGTTCGTACGAAGCGATTTGCTTCTTCGTTCATTATGCGAACGGCCAAGGAATAGAACATTTTTCTGTATTTCCCGAAACCTACAACCTTGAGATCTTTAAGGCTAGAGTGAATAGGCATTTACTGGACCCGCATGCTCCATCGTCGACCTCATCGTCGCTTACCATCAGGCGAGATCGAGGTCAAATGCGGGTTTAGTAGTCATAAAAAATTAAAACTTGTTAATTTGTTTTTGTCATCGGTGAGGTACAGGCATGATAAAAACCTCTTCTTGGAGATACACGCCTGGTCCACCACTATCCGGGGCCAGTGCCCCGACTAATGGATTTTACTTGCCATCACAAACTGTGCCGTCGAATACAACGATTTTTCGAATATTTCGCTACACTATACATAGTGCGTGAGTTTATAAAGGGCTTCGGATCTTGAGACTTCGGTTATTATAGCGACCAGCACTCCATCTAGCACATTAGGCGAGACCTGAAAACCAGCGAGTCGCTGAGGTCTCGACCATTTCAGGTTAAGAATTAGAATAAAATAACTGTGTTGTACCTTATTACATTGATATGTGAATGAATAACTACTCTTTTATTTTATTTGTGTTTTTATTATATTATATGCAAATAAACTAAGACTGTATACAGAGACAGATACCGATTTTACCCGATACGCGAATAGCTCACGGACTGTATATACCTACGTAGGTACTCTTGTAGGTACTGTTTGAAGTTATTCTCCCTCCCAAACCTTGACAATGGTTCCAAAAAATCTTTAGATCTTTTTCTCAGCTGTCGCCAGCCCTGGCGCCAATATAAATCACGTTATCCCAACGGTGATCGCGATTGCCTCATCAACATACTAATGCGGCGTCGCCAGATGCTCCCAACCTTATGGAAGTAGCCCAGACGGGAATAAGAATGGAGTTTCCTGCTTTACTGAGTCTTTTTGGTGTCAGACATGAGTAAAAGGTTACGTAGTAAATTATATATTCTTTGGTAAAAGCAATGAGGTTGAATATACCTAATATAAAATTTATTTGAGTAAAAGAATGGTTATAGCACAGAAATAAAATATATTAATATAAAGGATACTATATTTAACGTCAATGGGTTAAAGTATAAGCCAAGCCAATAATTTTTCTAGAGTGAAGTTCAGATAGATAGATACATTATTCCACACCAAAAATTTACATAGGAAAGGAAACATAGAATAAGTAACAAAAGCGGCATTTTTGCTCAGAGCGATCTCTTCCAGGCAACCTAGGTGATAGAAGAATGATTAATAGGTTACCGGCAGTATAGTGCAGAAAAGTGAAAGTGAAGCTTAATAGTTCTTAGTTTCTTCTTTTATACCACCTGAAACTAAGTTCGAAATTAGCTTGAACTTTCGGAGTTTGACGCAATTCCTCTATAAATAAATGTTTTGAAGTCATAGAAAAATATCATATACTCTTATATGGCATATAAGTACCTATTGTATAAGGCATAATATTGTCTACAAAAGCTACGGAAAAGTGCAGCGCTAGAGCCGGAGTTAAAAAGCTCAGCACTTTCGTTATGGGAAAACTTGTATCTACTCGTATGTCTGAAAGTTCAGTGTAAGTACATTCTGAAATAATAAGTAAAATGAAAATGGTTTTTTTTAACCCACATCGTATTTTCTTTATCCATCCGAGCTTTGACCGGTTTTCATTAAACTGCTATATTGATGTAGAATATCGCTTTTCTAACCCTAAAGATTTAGACTTACTCTTGGATCGAGGTTAATATTTCTATTTCTGTGGTGTGGTGATTCCACATGAACACTTTCAGCGATTCCGTCTTAAGAAAACAAACGTCTGTACACACGTTTGTTCTGTTCAGAGTCTTTTCCTTTGTCATTTCAAATGCTTTCCTAATATAATATGTGAATCGTTTTGCCTCAATTACATCTCCTACTACTTCTTATTTAATAACATCATCATCTCTAAAATCCCAAATTCCAATCACCCGATTGAGTACTCTTTAACCTAATTACGAAACGCGTTAAAACCCCGACTATTCCCTTCGGCCGTTCCGTAATCACCGTAATCAGACTGTAATCAACCCTGGTTTCGAATATGGTTGGTAATTGAAAATGTCGAACGGTGCGACGTTCATTTTCCACTAATTAATCGCTCTGATGACATTGCATCCCATGTCCCCAGGCGACCATTGTGATAGCTAAATGATAAGAGAGCACTGCACATGATTACACTATATATGTTTAGTTAGTAATCACTTGCCCGTCATTTAAAGTTATGTCGAGTATTTGAATATTGAAAATGTGACTTCGGGGATTCCATAGGTATGTATAGAAAATGTATAAATAGGTTTGATAGATATATCGGAAGAGACTGGCCCCCACAACACTGGGTATCCTAGTGTGGGATCCAGGGAAACCTGAGAAAATGTAAAAGATACTGTCTGCATCAATAATTTTTTATGTTATTTATTTATATTAAAAGTTTTTTTTTATTTATTTTTTATTTACTTCTAAACCCGCATTTGACCTCGATCTCGCCTGATGGTAAGCGACGATGAGGTCGACGATGGAGCATGCGGGTCCAGTAAACATTTATGTAAGTATTTTTAACTGTTTTTTAAAGTTAGGCTTCACTTATTTTTTATATCAGTACAACGTTGGAATTATATTTTATTTCATTTAGTTGCGAAATCAACAGTTTAACACTGTTCCAAAATATAATTCACTTAAAAAACCTTATCGTATAACAAATAAGAGATTTCATGTGTACTCGTATGTATAGGTTTTTTGTGGCGCAAGCCAAAAATAACTTAAAACTTTCCTGTTTTAAAAGATGTGGTGAGTGGTTAGGTCATTTTATAAACCTACCTACATTAAGTACATCAGTTTATTCATATTGGTGGCTTTTTTATCCCATTGAAGCACAGTTTTTTCTTATATTTAATGTGCTCTAAAGTGAATGTTATACCGAAAGAAAATTTAATTACCACCTTGTTATGTCAATTTTATTTTCTCCTGGTTCATGTCTTCTGTATTGCAAGAAAGCTGACTCTCCTATAAATTCATGTCTCTGCGTACATACTGCATCTAAACTGATTGAAACGATATTGGTAAACTTTCTAACAGCAAATCCTTTAGCAGATGAAGGGGAAAAGTCACTACACCCGTGTCCTATTATAGGGTATTTGTCAACTTACCCCGTATTTCACAACTTGTAAGTTGTTTCTTGTTATTTCAGTCAGAATATAAAGTCACTTACAAATTTGGTGTCTTTAGTTACATAAACTTATTCTATATTTACCACTCGTTGAACTTTCAAAGACATTTCTTTTCATTAACATGATTTATTTAGCGTTTCCTTTTTGTTCAATAAATGTCTGATGTTGAATTTTTTTTAATCATTATTGGAGATTTGAAATGAACTGACTTCTGTCTCTTCGGAATTAATTAATTTCCACGCTAATTACTCTAATATTGTAACTGAACTATCGCCGCGAGTGCTCTAAGTGCTTAACCCTTCAAACTTTGGTGGAAACCAGAAGAAACCAGCCGCCGGAGATCAGATCCAGGAGCATCTCAAGTAAGTCTTGTCTCATCTCCTTCTAGCTCTCTGCCGCAAATGTTTCCACCATAAAGTCTGGTCTATGTTTGCAGATAATGTGAAACTTACCATTACCGTAATCATTAATCAATTGCTGGATATAGGCTCTCACAAGGCGCGCCCCTGGGCCCTGTATTCTTTTTGCTTAATTTTTTTCATACCTAGGCTAACAAGTACATTTCATAAGTATCACCCAATCATTGTAAGCTATAGTATTCGAATTAGATTAAATGACTACTGTCGATGTCATAGTTGCGTCATAGGTACCTATCTAATATAATATTGATTATTATATAATATAATATTAATATTACATAATATTAATATTAATACAATCTAAGTAAAGTAAAAGTGAAGTAAAATATACTTTATTGCACAAATAGAAAACAACAAACAAGAGACAGGATAATAGTGAAGTACAATATAGGCGGCTTTGTCGCTAAGAGCGATCTCTTCCAGGCAACCTTCGGGCAGATGAAATGATTTCGAGAAAGAGGTAGTAGGTATCTAATATTGTCTATTCATCCGCTTAGTTAGGAACTTGTATGAACACATTATTTCGCTAAACCTCAGAATGAATACCTAAACTAGTTAGTTCTAGTTTTTCAAATTGTGTACAATTTTGTATCAAATTATATTTTTACCTCGGGTAGTAGGGATCGAAACCCCTAAAGACTTGAACACGATCAAAAACCATTTTGTTACTTACGCACCATTGTTGGGTTTCTCATAATCTATAGTAATATTACCCGTTTATAGTCCAAGTTTGATCGTTTTGCCTGTTACGGACCAAGATAGCTCCAATGATTAACAGTCAATAACGGTGAATGGATTCGTGTTATAGTCGAATAATGATTTCCGAACTATTATAGTACATTGTTTGTGGGTGGAAAGAGGAAATAGAATACCTATACAAAGATAGACAACCTTTTAGAATGCTCAGATTTTTCCGAAAAAATGTTTGGTTCGGCTTTGTGCACTGCTTTGATCCAAGTTCGAATTCAAATAACTCCGGTCTCCTGATTCAATGGTTCCGTTTTTTACTGAAAGCTTTTATTCATAAACTTTCTGCTGGTTCCTTAAGAATAAAGTCGTCCGAGATCCGAGATTGGATCGGAGCACAAAGGCGGTAAGACGGTATTTTAACTATTTGCTCTTTTAATAACTATATCATGTCGTAAATTTTTATTAGCCTTACATAATTTCTAGGTAGCCATAAATCACCAGTAATACTTAACTTAACCACTAAAGTTTCTAACCAGTGGAAATAAAAGCACTTAACCTCTCAAAGTTAATTTGCCACTGCTATAAAGCTAATGTCTCTCAGAACATTACTCCAATATTTGCACAGAGAGGCGACACCAAAACAAAAGGACCGCAAACTTCGTTATCCGCATACCGTGACTCTGTTTCATAAACAAGATCCGCAGATCGATTCCCTGACACAGACTGCATTAGACCGGGAGTCACAATTTACCAAACAGAGGCTTCGAATTAAGTAAATATTGTACTGTATATCTTGGATGAAGAAAAAATAATTAATGGATGGGAGACTTCATGTGTACAATCAACGCAATATATTAGGCTAGATTGGCTATAGAAAGCAGTAAACTTGTATCTTAGGAGACAGCAACAACCGATATAATTAACTATCTTTTACATCACGGTCAAATATACTCAAGCAAAGGCGGGACCTTATCAACTCTCATCCACGGCCGCTATAATGCCCATTACACATTGTACTTTATTATTATAGGCCATGTCAGAGGCCTGAACAACTCTGACAATAGGTTGGTCACTATAACCACATCAAGAAGAATAAGATTATGGCTCTTGTTTTATTCATATAGGATTCTGGATATGAATGTCCCTCTTTGGAAGGCATCCTATGTGACTAGCTAGAAATAAATAGATAGTTTTTAGTGTCCTTCATTGACTGCATCTACGTACCTATAAAAATATTCCTTATTTGACTCCCCGCCTACATTGGAAACGACATCAAAGTGCAAACGCAAATAGAAACACAGAAAATATGTAAATTGTAATGTCACAGGACGCAAGATCAAAGTCTAAGGCAGAAGTCGGCTGATTCTCGGTCGCCATTGCTCCCTTTTATTTTTATTTTCTATTCCGATTGGGAAACCCTCTTCATTTCGCAGTGTGCTTTTAAAGTTTACAATTTCTTTATGGAAAGGTTTCTTTATATTGATTTTATTGGTAGGTTTGATTGGATCGTCATCGGCTCTGTTGACATTGATTATTTCAGACAAGTTGACAAGGAAAGTGCACCGTTTCTGTTATGGGTTAATAAGGCCATAAAGTTGACGGTTTCCATTTTATACATACATTATAGACAGATATAGTAAACTGTGTAGATAGCTGTACAATCAGAATTGTGTGTGAATAGTGCATTTGTCTGACACCCATGTACAGTATGTCAAGAAATTTCACACACTAATCACAAGAATATTAAAAATGACGAGTTAAGAGTATATATGTGCGACATATCCACTCTCTTCTCTTCTGTCTTCATATCTCTATCGTCGTAAGAAAAATATTTTTGAAGAATAAATAATATTTTAAAATTTAAACTGATGATAAACCATGCAATTTTTTAAAATCATATTCAAAAGAGGAAAAGATAGTAATTTCTTACTTACTTACTCCGCTGGCGCAGCTACCCGAAGTGGATCTTGGCCTCCGATATCAAAGAGCGTTTAATTTCTAAATAACCGTAATTTTCTATTTATACCAACCTGTAGACGATCTAGCTCCAGCAAAGATTTTGAAATTCAATATTCCGAATTCTGTAGTCTCAAGATTTATAAAGCCTAATGTTGGCAGAAATTAATGTAGGCGTAAAAGACTCAAATAAATAGTCCAGTCTGCTGAACCATAAACAGATATAAACTCATATACGAACGAAGGTCTGCACTCTCTGCACGTGATTAGAGCGAGCGGTCTCATACAAACAAGGTTTGCTCGGATGTAGGATGTAATTTGCGTCGTCTACCGTCGCGACGACGCAATCAGCTGCCTCTATTGTTGAGTTGTATTGCCTGCTTGCTGTATTTCACGAAAGATATGTTTTTCTAATTCAATCTTGGCGTCTTCAGAAAAAGGAATAATAGGTACTCGTACGAGTACGTAGGTACGCGTTTCTGAAAGGTATTTTGTTCCATTTCAATTTATAGACAGACACCACTAATCATTATTAATTTAAACGATGTAAACAACCTCCCCTAAAATTTAACTATTTTAATATTATGTATGTATATAAGTATGTGTATATGTAGATATTTTATGTATAAGTATATATACATATATTTATTTGTATGTGTATATTATATTATTGTAAACGGTGCACAACCTACCTTTTTCTACAAAAAATACTCCACCAAAAGGTTGTCTGGAAGTGATCGCTTTCAGCGATAAGACCGCCTAGATTGTATTAATCGTTTTGTACGCAATGTATCACACTAATTTTGTGCAATAATGTGTATTCATTCATACATTCATAACTATTAAATGTGAATATTCGCGACACTTGGTGAAGAAAATTATTTGAACTCATTTTGATGAAATTATAAATAACATTTTGACACTATGAGTATTATACGAGGTAGTTTTCAAATCACAAAATTCACTAGATAAAGGAGTACCTAAATGTGAAGGATTACTTATATGAGTAAATAACTTATGATATGAACTTGTATAAATTTTTTCAGATTCCAATTTCGCCGCTGAACT
The DNA here is from genome assembly GCA_947369225.1 of Hofmannophila pseudospretella. Lineage (NCBI taxonomy): Eukaryota > Metazoa > Arthropoda > Insecta > Lepidoptera > Oecophoridae > Hofmannophila > Hofmannophila pseudospretella. The sequence continues at coordinate 6,750,434 of OX376325.1, forward strand.
TTTCTCACCACTTCATTCCACTATAATTTCTCTCCAAACTATTGATTCATAATTAAAACGAAGAGGGTACTTACATAACTTGACAGCCAGAAACAGATGCAAGCAATGTGTTGCAAACGCGTTAGCCCCCGTTTAAATATTGCGCTTGCATATTGCAATCTCTGGATTAAACTTCATACCGTCCATGTATATCCTTTACTGAGGGTCTGAGGTTCAGTTACAGAGTGCACATTTTCAATTAGTGAAGTAGGTATTCTGATTATAGAAGCTGTAAGGGAAGAGGCGCCATTTCCTTTAAAGGGTAAAATTACTCTTGAATGTGAAAAATCTACGAAAAAATATATCACCAAACGATACTAACTTATCTTTTCATTCAGATTGGTGGTTCAATTATTTAATTTTGTATGGCAAAAAAAACTATTATTATTATTATTATACACAAAAAAGGAAATAAATCGTAGTTGAATTTCATGGGTACAAAAGGGAATCGTGATTTCTATGGCACCCAGCATGTAATTTAGTAATACATAATGTAAGTTCGTATAACGAATAGATAGAGTTCAAGATTATACCAGATTCATGATTACTATGGGGTCGAGGGTCGATAAATAGGCAATGGAAGCAAGAGAATTTGAATCCTTAAGTACATCAGTTGTGTTATGTACAATTGCAAAAAGTACAGATACTTATGATTAGGTACCTTATACATAATACATAAGTTGACTTTATACTCTCACGTCCATAATCTAATAGAAAAAAGAATTTTACCGAAATCCTGCCGAAACCAATTTTTGGATAAGACAAAAAATAAATTCATCATCATCATCAGCAGCCTATTCTAATCCACTGCTGGACATAGGCCTCTCCCAGGGCGCGCCATTGAGCCCGATCTTCGGCTCTTCTCATCCAGTCGCTGCCAGCCACCTTGCGCAGATCGTCGCTCCATCTAGCAGGGGGGCGTCCCACACTACGTTTGCCCAAACGCGGTCTCCACTCCAGAACTCGTCTACCCCAGCGGTTGTCGGTTCTGCGACAGACGTGACCGGCCCACTGCCACTTCAGCTTGCTAATCTTATGAGCTATGTCGATAACTTTTGTTCTATGCCGGATCTCCTCATTTCGGATTCGATCCAGCAGAGATACTCCGAGCATAGCTCTTTCCATAGCACGCTGAGCGACCTTCAATTTGTGAACCAGTCGCACCGTCAGTGTCCACGTTTCGGCTCCGTAGGTCATTACTGGTAGGACGCACTGGTTAAAGACTCTTGTCTTTAGACATTGAGGTATGGGCGACGAGAAGATGTGACGTAACTTCCGAAATGCTGCCCAACCCAGCTGAATTCTTCTGTCGGCTTCTTTCTCGAAGTTGTTTCTACCTAATTGCACAGTCTGCCCGAGGTAGACGTATTGTTGCACAACTTCGAGGGCCGTACCGTCGACGATAATCGGTCCCGGAACGACATGGTCATTGAACATGACCTTAGTCTTGTCCAAGTTCATCCCGAGACCGACACGTCGTGAAGCAGCATTGAGATTGTCCAGCATTTCTTGAAGGTCCTGCAGCGACTCCGCCATTACGACTATATCATTGGCAAAACGTAGGTGTGAGATGTACTCGCCGTTTATATTGATGCCGTGTCCTTTCCAGTCCAGGGTCTTAAAGACATCCTCCAATGCGTTCGTGAACAGTTTCGGAGATATGACATCTCCCTGTCTTACTCCTCTGCGCAATTGGATGGGTCCTGTTTGCTGGTTCTGTACTTGGACAGACATCGTCGCGGCGTCATACAGACATCTCAACACTTCGATGTATCGCCAGTCGACTTGGCAACGCTGCAAGGACTCTAGAACAGCCCAGGTTTCAACGGAGTCAAAGGCTTTCTCATAGTCCACAAATGCAAGACACAGGGGCTGATTATATTCTTCAGTTTTCTGTATAATCTGCCGCACAGTGTGGATGTGGTCTATGGTGCCAAAGCCTCCCCGAAATCCGGCCTGTTCCGGAGGTTGGAAGTCGTCTAATCTCCGCGCAAGACGATTCGTGATGACTCTCGAAAACAGCTTATATACATGGCTCAGGAGCGAGATGGGTCTGTAGTTTTTGAGCAGAGTTTTGTCTCCTTTTTTGAAGAACAAAACTACAATGCTCCTGTTCCACGCCTCCGGAGTTCTCCCAGAGTGTAGGACGGAGTTGAAGAGCTTCCGAAGTTCCCTCAGTACAGGGATTCCTCCTGCCTTAAGGAGCTCAGAAGAGACACCGTCCTCACCAGGGGCTTTTCCATTCTTAAGCTGTTTGAGAGCCAGCCCGAGCTCGTCTAGGCTAAAATCTGGCAGTTCATCGGTATAGTGTCGGGTTAACGTGGCTCTAGGATCTTCGATTGTCGGTTCAGGCCGCGGAGCATGAGCAGCGTACAGTCGGCCATAAAAGTCTTCGATCTCGGCGAGTATCTCTGGCTTGGAGGTGACGGTCCTGCCACTAGAAGTTTTGAGCTTCGTCAGGTGGCTCCTCCCTAGTTGCTGAACGAACACTTTTGACCCCCTATTCTGCTCTATCGCCTCTTTTATGAGTCGTGTATTGAAGCTTCGGAGGTCGCGTCGTATCAGCTTCCTTATTTTCTTATTGAGTGCCCGTTGTTCTGACGATGTAGCTTGTGTGTTTTCGCGTCTTTCCCTCATAAGTGCCAGAGTCCCGTCCGAGAGCTTCGACTTCGTGCCTGTGCGCTGCAACCGACAAAACCTTACTCCTTCATCCCTAATAGTCCTCACCACGTTTTGGAGATTCTCGTCAATATTATTTGTGGTTTCCAAGGCATCGAATCGGTTTTTAAGTTCTAACTGAAACCGGTCGGAGCCTGCCACGGCCTGGTGCAGAGTAGGTCGGAGCGTGGGCTTCATTAGACGGCGTCTCTCCAGCTGAAAGTCAATATTCAGAGTGCCTCGGACCAGTCGGTGATCACTACCGGTTTTGAACCTGTTGATCACTGAGACATCTCTGAATATGTGCTTCTTATCCGTCATAATGAAGTCGATCTCATTTTTCGTCACAGTATCGGGGCTTTGCCAAGTCCACTTCCTATGGGGTCCCTTCTTAAAGAAAGAATTCATTAAGAAAAGGCCCTCCATCTCCAGGAAGTTAACAAGCATTTGCCCCCTGTGGTTTCTGCCGCCAAAGCCGTATGGCCCAACCCTCGATTCGCTGCAAGTCCGTACTCCCACTTTCGCGTTGAAGTCCCCCATGACAACATTGAAGTGTGCCTTACTGGTGTTGTTTAGGGCTTTGGCTATGTCTTCATACATAGCCTCCACTTCATCATCCGAGTGTGTCGAGGTCGGTGCGTAAACTTGTATAACCTTGAGAGAATATCTCTCGGTTAACTTAAGGACAAGATACGCTACCCTTGTCGACACACTGGAGACCTCAACAACATTGTCTATGAGGGACCTATTGACGAGAAACCCGACACCCCCCTGGGAAAGTTGGTCTCCCTCTCGGAAGTAGAGTAGATGGCCCGATTCAAGGGTTAATGTGTCCTCCCCCTCTCTTCGGACCTCACATAACCCTAGAACGTGCCATCGTATCTTCTCCAACTCTACTTCGAGCTGCGCAATGTGCTCGTCCAGCCGTAGACTTCGTCCGTTATACGTCGCCAGTGCCAGTTTGTTTTGGTAGCCTACCGTAGCCCGGGGATTCTTCGCACCCCCTACCCCACCGTTACCATGGCCGCTACCGTGACCAGGAATAGTGGGGCGGCCGGGAACTGGGGGCCGTTTTCTTTTTGCGCTATTCATGAAGGAGGAAATGCCATAATCGCCACGCTAGGCCTGCGGGTTGGCGATCGCAGTAGCCGGGTCGCTTGCCCCGATGACGCTGCTGCCCGTCATCGTGCTTATGGTATTTTAACCCAGCCAGAGTTTGAGTGGTTATACCGCCACTAGTCGGTCGCCAGGGACTCGTTCGTTAATCGGCAGGATGCACCACGTGCAGGTGAGTTTGACATTTGGAGGTCTAGATGTTGGTGACCCCCCTTACATCCCAAAAAATTAGGTTACTAATTTTAGTAACCTAATTTATTTTTTATCGCCCGCCTGCCGCCTGCTTACAAGAAAAGTCCGGATAGGCTCTAGTTAAAAAGAAAATTATGTAAACAGTACCACAGCCGCCAAATCCGAATGTTTGATGAGAGCGAGACTTTTGTTTAATTAACTTTGAAATAAAAACAACTCCTTTAATTTAAATAGGAAATTCGTTTCGTTTGAAGCAGCCTCAAAAGTCGAAGTTTTCGATTTGGGTTTGCCTTTTATGTTACTTTGTTGTGTTTAATTGTAATAATTCTAATTTTGTGAAAAGGTTGTTTGATTTTAGTTTGTTTAGTACAGTGACTTGCAGGAAGATCGCTCTATGTTTTTATAGGGATTTTAATCGCATATTTCAATAAAACTAATACACAGCATTATTGTCCTAATAAAGTTTGTCATTATTGTTGTATTCTCATTTTAATAACTTGTGAGGTACAAGTTATTAAAATGAGAATACAAAAGTTAAAGTACTTAATTGACGACAAAATTAATTTTATTTTACCCCTAAAATTTTATGTTTGAATACGAATGTTAAAGAATGTAAACTATAATTTAATTTCTATGTGTACTTACTTACGAAATATGTATGTCTCCAAAAAAGAATAATAATAACTTCTACATCCATAGCATTGTAAATTCATTCTAACCCCAAATCAGAATGGATTAAGATTAACACATTCAGCATAGATACCACATAGTGTACAGTGTTAAATATCAATTACCTCGTTCGAGCGTTCCGTTCACGGCACCTATGTCCTGTATGTCGTAAATACGTAGTTGGACTACGTATATAGGTGCCATTATGCGTCGTCACCGATCGTTATCGACAATTTATGTGTATGAAAATTCAATGTACTCTCGATCGGTTCTGAAATAGGCTCTCTAGGGGGTTATCAGTTTCCGACATAAACGGTGATAAAAAAGAGAGAAAACAGAGTCGGTTAAAATAAGATGCATGATTCTGAACTTGATGAAAAGTTTACGCATATGGTGACGAAATGAAATCAATCATAAGTTGATTTGATTAATCAATGAAACTCAAACAAAGACAGTTATTTTCAGTTGCAAAATGGAAATCATCTCAAATGTTAAAATATTTTTCTTATTAAATATGATTTATATACTTACCTTTGTAGGTAAGAAGAACATATAAGTTTCGAATCCAGTGATTATGATCAACAAAGTAGATTAATGACTCGATAAACGTTACTTGCAAGATTCTGTGGAAATTTTCTCCCGTTACGCTTTCAGTACAGACAGCGAATGAGATGATTCACCAGTGATGCGCACGCGATGTTTTTATGTTTATCCTTTCGATGTTCAATGCGAATCAATATTTTCTGAACGATTTTTTACTATGATAAAATTTTATAGACATTTTTAAGTTCTAATTTTCCAGCGACATGGAAAATCCCTTGGTTGACTATAAACAATGTTCGACCAAAGATTTTGAAATTCACAAAAGATTTTGAAATTGCGTTACTAGTCCGATTTCTATGATTGCGTTAAACTTTCATTTGTTCCTCATATTTATTTCATATTAACTACAGTACAGTAGTAGTAGTTTTCACCACAAAATCACCACTAATATTAGGTATATTAACTAAACATGTTATTTCCTGGAAATTATTTTAACAATGATTGTTCTCTAAACAGACAAGTCACACTAAACAAAATTAACTTTAGAGTCAGGTACTTACCGATTTAAAACTAAAATATTGAACAAAATATTTAATTTAACCTTACATTAATAAATGCAGCCTCCAAATAAATATTTACAAAACATTAACAATACGTTAGAAGCATTTAAATTGATCACAGTGATTTACTTATACATATATAGGCGGTAGATAACTCTTCATCGAAGGTCCAGCACGTCCAAGAGGCGGCAAATTTGGAGATATAGGCAACGGAGGTGGTGACAATTCTCTTTTAAGTTCTCTGGTACTGTCATATTTATTGTTTATTTTATTATTACGTTGTAATACTTTGTAGTTTTTAATTATGCCTCGTAATTCTTCAGGTTGCTCATGATTTACAGTGCGTAAGTTACTCGTCTTAGGTTCTGGACTTCGCGTATTACTTTCTTCTTCTCTTTCTTGTTGAATTGGGATAAAGCGTATAGAATTTCTGTGATCGAAATCATCGGAGCCTATTGGTTTGCTTTTTGACTTTATTTTACTCGATTCAAAATGATTTTTCATTGCTACGTAATTTATTACATCGGCGATGTCTAAGGGTTTCTTTTTGAACGTTTTAATTTCATTAACTGGCTTTGAATGATATTGGATAAATTTTGGAATTTTGTCTGCTTTTGGTTCTGCTTCAATATTCACTTGAAGAACCTTTTTAGGTTCTTCAATTATTTTGTTGTCTTTTTTAGATTCAATCTTTTCAAGTTTAAATAAATTCTTCAAGAATATATTGTTTTGAATTATTTCTTCGACGCTATTTTGTGTAGTTGTAATTTCAGCTTCTCGCGGGGCCTGAGTGGTAGAACTTATAATAGGCTTGAAATCATTTTTATCTTCACGGACGATAAAATCACTAAACCTTAATTGACTAATAGTACTCATTGGTGGCTCTTGTGTAGTCGTTACAATGACTTCGTTCACGTTTGACCAAAAGTTACTGGGTGTTACATTCTTGTGAAAATTATTTACAGGAATATCGTTTGCATTATTTGTATTTAATTTTGTAATACTATCTGTATTTAGAGCCTTGATTTTTCTAGGTTCATAATATGTTTCTTCAAAGTCGTATGACTGTGTTACTGTTTGACTTGGTTGGACTTGGAGGTCAAAATTTTTGAGTGTAATTATATTAGGTTTATTTTCATTAAGTTCACGATTTTCCACAGGCTTACTTGTAGATTGGAAATCGATATTGTAATTGGTTTTGTATGTTTGGTACAAATATTCTGATGTTGTGGGTCTTTCTGTTGAAGGTGTTGGCTGGGTATAATATTCATTTACTTCAGGAAAGTCGGGTTTCATAATACTCTGTTGATTTTGATTCGCTATTTTCAACGGATCATCGTAATTATGATAGTAATTATTTTGAGTATCATGAACTTGTTGATTTTGTGTATATTGACTAGTTCCCATATTTTCTACTTTCGTTTCAAGTTGCGAACGAATCATATTTGTGTATTGTTCGGGAGTCATGTCACCGAAATTAATAATCACGTCATCTCCTTCACCGAAGGATCTTGAGATTGTGTTTTTGTTCTGATTTTGGTTTAAGTTGTTTGTATTCATACCATATTGCCACCGCCATAATGCCTTATTGCTCTCTTGATCAGATTCTTTGATTGCTGCTTCATAATTGATTAATTGTGGCATTGATGATGGTGGTTTCTCAGTCGTAAACATTCTTGATATTGAATTTTGAACTGTGTTAATAGACGGAAGGTGGGCACCCTGTGAAGCCAAGAAAGTTATTTGTGGCGAAATTGGCGCATTGTTTTGTTTACCTTTGGGTTGTTCGGTGATTACGTCAATAGCTTTGATCGGCACTTGCGAAGTTGCCGAGGTCACTAAATTGTTTTGTGTATTTGATCCTTGAGAGTAGCTGTACGAGAAGGCTTCTGGGGTTCTCCCGGTGAACAAATTACGAGGTGGTGAAACAAAACGATGATTTTTGTCGCTGTCGCTGATTTCGTTGTCCCTTCCATCGTCTTGCCAAGACTTAAGATGTTGTGGTCTCTTTGCTTCTTCCGCTAAGTTGTATTGAATAGACCTAAAAAAACATATTATCAAATAAGTATGTTAGATTATTTACTGTACAACAATTTACCTTTAATTTGTAACTAAATAAACTAACCTCTGAATTATCTCAGGTATCGGTGGGGCCACAGGTAAATGGTCTCCACTGGCTCGGAATCCATTCGAGTCGGCAATATAGTGAACTGTGTAAGTTTGTCCATTGTCTCCAACATATGAGTATGATCCTTCTACCACCTGTTCTTCTTTGTCACTTCCCATGTTTTCCATGTGACTGTGTTGAACGTAATGGGTCTGATCAGCTCCTAGAGCTCTGTAATTTTTATTGTTAGTTGACAGGTGTTCTATATTATGGAAAAGTAGTTTCAATAATGACATACGGAATTAAATGCGCAAAATACTAACTCATAGCTAAAGCTTCCATCCAAATCCATTTCATTTGACAGACGTAGTATTGGTATAGCAGGTTCAGTAGTAGAAGAAATATAAACCCCTGGAGCTGCAGCGAAGTGATTCCCTTGGAACGAGGCTGCTTTAATTTGATCAAAGCCACGGTCATTTCTGTGAGTCTCTGTCGATATAATCATTCTCTTGGGTGCTGGAGTTTGATTGACTGTATTTGATGTTGTTGGAGGGGGTGAAAATGAATGAACTGGAGCTGTAGGGAATTTCATGTCAATTCTGTCTATTGGTTGTTGGAAAACCATATTTGGAATATATCTCATTTCCCTCTTTTCTTTAGGTGTATCTGGGGCTTTCTCAGTGTGGTTATGCTTTTGATACGGATGTGATGTTGAAATTCGAATCATGCCATCTTCCTCGCTATCGTCATCATCGAAGTTTGGAACCAAACTTGATGATATTAGAAAAGGAAATGGGGTTGGATATATCGATGGTGCTTTCGTACCAGTTGGTGGCAAGTATGGGAACTGGAGATTGTTTACATTTTTAATAGGGAAATATGGTATGGTAGTATGAGATTCGGGTGGTAAATAAAGGGAACTGTCAGTAGAGAAAAAACCAGAATTTGGTGTTTGAAACTGCGGTGGAAAAGGGAACTGTTCCTGTCTGAGTTTTTGAGCTTTCAAGTCCACTGCCAATATTGTTAAAATTGCTAGTGGTATCTGAAAGAACACAAATATTTCCTTTGTTAGTACTTACGATTTTAGAAAGGTAAAATCCATCCACTTTGTTTAAATTGATAACACTATCACTTTCTCACTTACCAGCTTCATTTTTCTTGAAGCTGTATTATTATTTATTTTCTATTTCAAAATTAATTGTCATACGTCACACTTTAACACTAGTAGAAAACAGACTGATAATGAAAATGAATTCCGCATATATTTATACGCACGCGAGATCATCGTGGCCAGGCATTCGTGAAAGATACGGTTTTAAACTAGGTTTCTCCTCGATGTACAATACTTTTTCACTAGTTTCTTGCTATAGTAAGAGATAATGATTATGTATGTCTCGATCTGTTGTAATTGTTAGATGATTCAAAGTAAAAGCGGTACTTCAATAGTAATCCAGATCGAATGGCCTACATACTATATACTTACACAGCTTTAAGAGTAAAGAAGGTTTCACAAATTGCCTATCTGCTTCATTTAAAATCCATGGTTAACTTTCCGGTTTAGCAGTTTTGCGTTCTCAGAAATCGTGAGAAACAATTAAAAAAAAAGATGATTTATCATTTGGGTATACGAACAACTCTTAATTAATTAAAAAGATAAAAATTCCTTTTGGACTGAAGGGGCAGCGGCCGACGTTTCGTTATGGGCAGGTAAAAATTTGCGCTGGCGCACGAAATGCGACCCTCGGTTCAGTGATGTAATTCATGTAATGGTCAATGTCATTGCCCTGACGACCGGTTTTCTCAGATTTTAGTTAACGCCCCCTGTGTTTTGCTGTTTGCTTTGAAACAAGTGTTACATTGTCGAAATGTGTGCCTATTAATAATTTGTTTTCTTAGATGTTGATCCGCTAAATTTAACCTTGTTAGTAACTTCTGCTGAGTACTGATAAATGTGTTTGTTGAATGTGTGTATGTGTGTGGCGCCAATGTCCTATGATTGGTAAAAATAAATTACTTACTCATTAATATTGCTAAACATATTACTAATTCGCTAGATTAATTCATTATAAAAAAATCCGAGCTTAGGTGTTGCTTCTATATTATAGATAACTATTATTAATAGTAGATACGCATTTCTACTAACTAACTATTTTTGATTTAATTAATTAATTGTGTAGTCTCTTATACCAATGCCCTTTGATTGTATGAGTTTAAGTGTGAGTAATTTTCTGATATGCAATTTATCTACAGTTTATCACTACTATTTTTCATCTCTTAATTTTTTTATATTTATTAATAGACCTTTTTTGGTTTAAAATACTACAACCATGCGAATACATTTTTAAAATGATATGACTTAATGTAGTACACATATGATCTATTAAAAGGGCCCAGTTCAGCTGAGTGTCGCTAGATGTATAGATGTCTACCGACGCTGGTTATTTTAAAACTTATTTTAAACTTAAGGAACTTTTTACTTAACTTGAGGATTAATAAAACAAGTGTGTATATAATTTTTTATACGTATTTATTATCTATTCATTATGATTACATCACAATATCACTGGCTTCACCTTAATATACTTCAAACGTCATCACAAACTTTCATACCTTACAGTGATCAAGTTCACAATAGTCATCGTGAATTAGATCACTGCTATAATCTAGATCAAAACTCTAATCACTCTGAGGTAACATTATTAATATTGTTATTATACCTACTATCAGAATCAATTTAATTATTAGATATTCTAAAATTTATTTTCATCAATGTGATTAAAAAAAACCGATAATCAATATCATTATTCGTCATCAGGCTTTTTAAAATTAAGCAAGTAAGTAAGTATCTAATTATCAATTTTCAGTAAGAATCAGTGCAATTGAATTTGATCTATTATCATTATCACATTCTTTATTGTACTGTTCTATTTACCATAAGATGGGGGATAATAAGTCTGTTGCTGTTGGGGATACGTTTGCTGGTTTTGGGGGTATGTTTGCTGATTCTGTGGATATGTTTGCTGATTCTGGGGGTATGTTTGCTGATTCTGCGGATATGTTTGCTGATTCTGCGGATATGTTTGCTGATTCTGGGGGTATGTTTGCTGATTCTGGGGGTATGTTTGCTGATTCTGGGGGTATGTTTGCTGATTCTGGGGGTAAGTTTGTTGGGGATAGTAAGTTTGTTGAGGATAACTGGGCTTCGGCTTATTTTTCTCAGCTTCAGCTTTCGCTGCTTCTTCCTTGGCGGCTTGGTCAATGGCTCTGAAAAATATAATAAGTACGTAAATGATTAAAGTGTTAAATGGAATGGAATGGTTAATTATACAAATACTTTTAATTCTTTGTATTGGTTGAGATTTCACTTGCCTGACTGAGCAAGGTGTGATTATTATTTAAAAAAATCTAATTGAAACCTGTTGCAGTATGAGTATTCTTTTATGCTAAAGTGGCTATTTTCTATATTTTATCCGTTATCATGACTACCCCCGTTGGTCAGGGACAGTGTTACATATACAAACAACTTCTGCACATAACTCACTCAATACCCGCCCACCCACTTGGGAAAATACGAGGAAAAAGAATAATAAACTAATGGTGCAACATATTTCTCACAAAAATGAGGTATTATGAAGAAATTTCTGGACAACTGTACTCTTGTGTGTCTAGTTTTGTTTGTCAACATCTTTATCAAGCACTCTATCATATTTGATATATAACTAACCAGTGGGAGTATAATCCTAAAGCTGACGCCTTTTTAGGGTTCCATTGGAAACTAGAAACCCTTATAGTTTTATCATATTGTCTGTCTGTCCGTCTGTCGGTGAATCTGCTACAGGCCTTTTACTCTCTTGTTTTTGCACCTATTAGCATGTGGTGCGATGACGTATAGTGATAACTCAAAAAGAAAATTGAAAAAAAAAGGTTAATAAATCTCAAAACCAAAAATTACCCCACCATGTGCGGTGTCGTTTTACGTTTTGTACCATTTACACATTTGACATTTATTACTAGACAAAAACATGATTCAGGGCTCTATTCAGTCAAAGTCGCTGTTAGGGCGCCTACCAAGCGAAAGTATACCCATGAGTATAGTGGTGACCTCATAAAGTAAGTAAGGAAATAACTTCACTCCTCTATACTGCCATACTATTAAGTAACGAGCATTGATCTCTATTAAAAGTATACTTACGCCTGAATTGCCGCCGGTACTGGCGGAGGAGTAGGCAGATGATCTCCAAAAGCATGGAAGCCGGTGTCATCAGCCCAATAGGTTACCGTGTAGATCTTGCCATCAGCCCCAGGGTAGGAGTACCAGCCTTTCTTCACCAGGCTCTCATGTTCCGTTTTCGGATTGGTGAGGTAGCCTTCTTCTCCGACGTGAGTACCGTCGGCAATCTGGTATCTGTGGAAATGAAAAATTATTAGAATTGTCATTTGCTAAGGAATTGGTAGGAGATGGTTGAAGACAGGCACTAGGTACTAAGATCTTATCTTATCATATCTTATGATAGGGGGTCGGGAATAACCCAGCGGTACTTCGACCCTTGAGGATCTTTTGTGCCTACCCCATTTTACACACTGGTTATCGCAGTGTGCAGGTTTCCTCACGATGTTTTCCTTCACCGTTAGAGCAGTCGGTAAATGTACGTAAGTCTTCGAAAAATACGAAAAACTCATTGGTACATGGCACTGCACGGTTTCGAACCCGGACCTCCCGCTTGGGAGTCCGGTGTCCTAGCCACTGTGCCACCGACGCTCAGGTACTAAGATAGGTAGTGGAAGAGACCAAGTTCCATTTAGGGTCGCTGAGGCAACAAAGTTTGAATAAACGAAATACTTTTATTAGTCATGAGTGGGTTTGAGTTTAGACAGAGTTATAACGGCGATTGTGTTAAAGTATGAAAACATTGAAAAATATTTCCAAGAACAGGACTTGAACCTGCGATTAGACAATCCGGAACTTGCTCTACATAAAATATACCAACTGAGTAAACGCGACAAACAAATTCGACTTAATTATTTATACCTATCCGTTTTATGATATATTTTTTCAAAGAAACATATTATATACTCACTGTCAGATAACTTTAATGATTGGATTTAATCAACGAGCCGCAAAGATGAAGAAGTGATTAATTTTAGTGTTATTTATAATGAAGAGACGAAGGGTTAAGTTATTATCGTTTTAAGATAAATTATAAGCTTGACTGCTTTGAATTTAATATGGCAAACTGTAACGCATAATCCATTTATACATATTTTTTATTACAAGTAGGCAAGCCAAAATACATTAAAGTTAAAAAAAAAACTTAGTTGGTATTTTGTTATTCTAAGACGTATGATATGAACATACATTGATCTCATTATTACATTATTTTTTTTTCCAAATTACAATAAATTAAAATAAAATAAAAAGACTTATGAAAAGCCTTATTTTTACAATTGCAATAAAAATATCTTATCACATAATCAAAATTAAATTAATTATACAACGCACATCACATCTGTTTAAAAACACAATAAGTCAGCTTTCGACACTTAATTAAAAAGTTGATGGATCATCAAGTTACCCAAAGTACCCACACATCGAGGTGATATTTACATTACCCAAAGGGTATTTACTTGAACCGGTAAAATGAAAAGAAAACACGAATAATTTATCATACAGTTATCTCATTGGAAACTTTAAAGGAGAAGCCACTTGTTAAAACAGCTAAATTGGTAATAAAGTAACCGGATTGTCATTTTATGTCAAACTTATACAATGGGTTTTTTAATGGTACCGTTAGGGCCTCGTTTCCTTTTTGGACATTGACGCAAAAATTTGGACTCTAGATTTACATAAATACTGGTTCTGTCGTAAAAATAGTTCGCCTCTCCTATCGGTTAATAGTCCTCGATAGTCCATTAATTTAATTGGATTTTTAGAATGAGACTACCAATACAGAAGAACCGTTAGGAACGAATTTATAATACTTAGGAACAATTTGTATCGATATACGACGTAATTGATTCAGACATGAACGATATACTGTAGTAAGTAGGTTCGGAATGTCTGGCGATACATATTCAATTTTAACCAGTGACGGAAAAAAATTTGAGACCCTAAGAAAACTTAGAAAGCGATTCAAATGAGGAGAAAGAAATTGGACCTTATATAATTTTTATGGACACCTGGTATTTTGGGGGTTATTCAGCCCCGCACTTGATATTCAACAATAAAGGGCACAGGCAGAAATCTAGTAATAAGAGAAAAGAAACAACAAATTGGTACTCACTCGTATTTGTAGCTGCCATTTTCACCGAAAGTTTGTTCATTCTTGATCACAGAACTGGGTGTAGTTGTAGTCCACGTATTTTGAGGAGGAACGTAGTCGTTTTGGGGAGGAACATTCTCATTTTGGGGTTTGTTATTTTGGGGTGGGAAATAGTTGTTAAAAGGAGGGATATAGTTATTTTGAGGAGGGAAGTAATTGTTCAGGGGTGGGACAACGTTATTTTGGGGAGGAAAGTAGTTATTAATAGGAGGGATTTTGTCTGTAGGAGGAGTCCAGGTATTTTGAGGAGGGAAGTAATTGTTTATAGGAGGTATGTAGTTTTGGGGTGGTTTCCAGCTGCTTTGCGGGGGAATGTAATTATTAATAGGTGGGAAATTATTTAGTGGAGGACTCCAAGTGCTTTGAGGGGCATCGTTTTGGGGTGGAACATAGTTATTCTGTGAAGGGTTGACATAATTTTGGCTGGGGTATACGTAAGCACTGGCTGCTGACTCGAGGCTTTCTTGATCGGTTTTTAGTAAGTCGACCTTTGCTGCTGCAGTTTCCAGTTCTTCGATTTCCTCCTTATCTAGTTCTACTCCGATTTCTTTGGCTATCGAAATAGCCAGTAAACCGGCGAATATGCATAACTGTGAACAAAATAAAGTTTCTTTTAGTGCTTATTCGTACATTGTGCTCGGTATTTTTTGAATCTTCATAAATATTTTCTGTGTTTTTGAGTTATTTAAAGAGTCAATTACAATATTTATCAAATTAATTTGATTTATGTTAGTAGATAATTATAAAATTAATATTTGTGTTTCAATAGGATTCTATGTAAACCAAAAAATTCGCAGCGATTATAAGGATTCGTCATCTGGAACAATTTTTGTGAAGATTAGTTGATGGTGGAGATAATTTAATTGTTACTTTATACCTACTTTGAATTGGTAACCTTTGAATTTTTAAGCTTAGTTTTGATACCTAAGTGCTTTTTCATTTATTTAAATAACTTAGGAAAATTTATTAAGTACTTAGATATATTTGGACACCGACTCTATATCGCTCTATGTAAGTCGATGGTGCTTAGCAAAGCTTTTAAAGCTCAATAATGATCATATTAAGTATGTACTATTGCATTATTAAGATCAATTAACACAAGATGCAACGAAATTTCTTGTCACTTTTCTAAAAGAATTATGATTTTCCCCAATTTTTTTTTCACTGTGTCCTCACTTCCACCATTTCCAAGTCCAAGGACTCACCAGCTTCATGTCGAAGTCCTTCCGTGTTCACCTTCCGTAAGTTACTGTGCCCGCGTGAGGACGCCCTACATTTATATAGCGAATGTCCTGCGTCCTCGCAGCGTATGCGCATCTCATATCATCTCCGCGTGACAATGACCTCAGCTTTTAGAAGTAAGAAACATTAAATTTAGGTAAAAAAACTTAGCTTCTCCTTATAAGGTAAGACGTAAATAATTGTCCAGGATAATCTAGTGGTTCTAACTTTTTATAACTTCCCTTGTAGGTGATTAAAAAACTAGTTGTTTCATAAAATGAAGCGGATGCAGGTAATTTCGACATTTGAAATTATTTCTAGACTGATTCTGTGACTGATCAGTGTGTTTTAAGGAAGGCAAACATTGTCTACATTGTAACCAGTAGAGTTATTCGAGTATTCTACGTATATAATACAAAACATACTATAATAATATAAAAAACCACGTTATTACAACATTACCTTTTGATATAAAACTATTTTTCAACTTTATAAAATATATTATTTTTATCAGCAGCCTATTCATGACCACTATTGGTATGACCTCTCCCAAAGATGAGCATGACAGTATGCGGAACCCACGTACTCCACCCATCTATGTAAGATTAGAACTCTATGATATGTACAAGTAAGTATCAACTGTTGAAAAGTATTGGACATTTGGATATTCATTTTAGTCCATCTTCATTGACAGTTTTATTTTAGAATTACTAGTCGGACATGAAGGTTCGAACGCCCGCCCCTAGACTAGACTAGACTAGACTTAGGGAGGGAGACGAATTTTTCTTTCATCCATGTATTTTTCATTCATCATTTAGTAATCCGTAATTAAGAATAAGAATAAGTTTATTTGTGTATTAAAATGACAAATAGTGAGTACTTCTGCATAAGTTATAGACAAGTAAATACTTAAGCATAAATTATATTATACTATTTAAACTAGGTGGTATATTATGGTGATCAAAAAGTAACAAATGAAAGCTGATCTCCGAACTAGGAAGTTCCTGTGTCTCGGACGACAGCTGTTCTCTTCGTGACCAGTGAAAATGAACGCTTAACAGGCGTTGGAAGCAAATATAAAATTGTCTAAATTAATACTAAAAATATATATAAATTAATCATAATATATTTCATTGACAATCTTAAAATCAATGAATAGCTGAGTTTCATTCATAATTCGTGGGTGTCGGTTACGTACTGTTTAGTTACCAGTTTAGCGAGTGTCTGAATCTACGTGTCGTGAATTAGTCTAATTGGTTTTAGAGGACTTTATTGTCTGAGTCATTCAGGCTAACTTTTACAAGTCTAGCTTTTTATTGTTATCAAGCAATTAGTCATGCAATAATGCTTTGCAGAATAATGCATCCCGCTCGCGGATTTTTTTTTCACCCTTTTACTAATTACGTATTTATTAAGTATAGCTTTATTAGCATTAGATACATACAACTTAGAAGCATTAGAATCATTTTCTATAATCCACTGCTGGACATAGGCATATCCCAAACTGCACAATTAAGCCAGCCGACCTGCGGCTCTTCGTGTCCAGTTGCTGCCAGCCACCTTACGCAGGTCGTCACTCTATTTTGTCGTCGATTAATGTAACTTATTTGCGGTTTGAATTGCTGGCTTTCAAAGCAGCAATGCTTGTATTGCTGTGTTTCGGTTTAAAGGGTAAGAGAGCCAGCGTAATTACCGGCACATGAGGCATTGTAATTAAGTCCTCAAGGTTAGCAACTCCCTAATAACATTATAGTGGGGTGAGATGTCTATGGGTGACGGTGACCATTTACCATCAGTTTGTTTGTCTGTTCTCCTTATAAAAAAGTAGTATGTTGGTTATGTGGTTCCAGTTAACGAATAACCCTATAGGTTTGTCGACTCCGCTTTACCTGTGGTGAAAGAGGCGTGTTCGTAACGGTGCAAAAATGTTTTCATACATCAAACAGGCACCGGCAGATTTATGTATGGGTATGGTTTACCCGTTATATGCGGCTTTATGGTGTGCCTTTGCCTGTCCATTGTTTATCGAAGAAGTTATACGAGTAAGTTAATTCTACCAAAGTACAATCAAAAGGTCATCCTTCTTCTTCTTATAGTCAAATCCTCACATTTGAGCGTTGCTATGGAATTAACCACTTAAAACGACTTTCTGGGCGAATTGTATAGGATGACTTGCCATTGCCTTCCTCATTTCGCACAAAGTTTATCTCAGTGCTGGTTTCCTCACGACGTTTTCCTTCACAGGCCATCAAGCAGCCATCAAAGACATGCTATTTGCACAAGTTCTGTTGACGATCTATTTAGTTGTCTTTGGTTTTTATCAATTATTGGCTTCTTTTGTTTTCCACAATTGTCATTACAGCTAAAAGTACATTTTTTTGTTTCATTTTTAATACCAGGAAAAGTAGAGCAGCTTCAGCAAGTAGAGCAGGTTTACCAGGTAAAGCATTCTGCAGTAGGGTGATAAAATTAAATATATTATGGTCTGTGATGATGATATCCATTGTGAGAATTCCATATTCTGAACTCTTTTCGGTTTCGTCATCCATAATATTATAATATTATGTATTTAATAAGTACAAAATAAGGAAAAATACAAACCCAATTTCATTCAAGTCGAATAAAATCTGCAAAAATGATAAACTTGGGTTTTATAAATCTGTTTCATAAAGAGAAATAATATGTCGACGTTACAATTTATTTTTTATTAAAAAAGTCAGTCGAGCGTGTAGTGAGTTTTCATATGGAATCCTTCAAAGGTTCTAAAGAAAAAATATTACGATAAAATAAGCTTATTTTCCGTAACATAAAATATTACAATGTTTTTAAGAAATTTTAAGGGTTGAAAGGTCTAGAAGATAGGCATATACAGTGTTGGCGTAGGTATTTTTCGCTTAGATTTTTTCTATAGAATTTGTTTATCGTTAAAAGAAAAGTCTATTTTCTTTCAAGACCTAGCAAGTTACCTAAACAATTTTATATACGAGTAACTCAGACACAATAAAGTAAAATACTGTCAAACATCGGTTTTAAACCTTTTAACATCATTTCACCGTGTCTTAATGCTGATACAAAGCTGGGAATAAATAAAAACGCAATTAATATGAGACCATCATGTAATGAAGCACATAATTCGATTTAGGGTTTATCTGGGCCCTAAGTGGGTTTATATCATACTCAATAAATCAACGGTTATCAAGAATGAATACATCAACTCTGACTTGACATTTGAGTGCGATTTTTGTACTTTTTGGCATTAGAATAACGAAACCGAAAAACTTTCTCATGCATATTTATTCTTACTGAAATAAGTCATTTTGTGAAGGGAAGTATATTTTTTATCATCTAGTACGTGAAAACAGAATTGAAACCTGTTAAAAAATAAATCACATAAGTACTTAACTGATAAAATGTCTAAATTTTATTTTATGGTGAATAAAAAGGACATAATTTAATTAAATACCTTTAGCTGTGTCTTAAGTATTCGTATCATTGTAACACAAATACCATGTAAGTACTTTTATAAGCGAATTTAAAACATGCAATTATCATTTTGGTGTGAAACGTTTATAAGTTTATGCTTTTCTGAATTTATTACAAACTTAAACGCTAATTCACTTACGGATTTTTATTGAAATTGCACTGTTTAATTAAATAAATACTTAATTAGTATAAAACCTGTTGGAAACAACGTAAATCAGCCTCTAATTAGGAACACAAGAAACGTGGAAATCAACGCCTACCGTATTAGTAATTCAAATAACATTATGTGTGTGTGAATTTCTGGTCATAGATCCTAAAATGTGAGACTTTTTTCTGTAGGTATACTTATCAAACAACATGTCTCCCACCAATGTTTTTGTTTGAATCTGCATGAGACATTATTGAGTTACGTCTTTTATCTCGAGATTCCTTTGCGGTTGACAATATTCGTACATTTTATTAATGTATCTCAAACAAAAGTGAGTCAATTCTTTGGATTGTTTGTTTTTATTTCGAAACACTGTCTTTAATATAAGTCGTTCAGTTTCAGCGACATTCCCGGTTCGCATGTTGTAAACTTGTAACGTAACCTTATAGCCTTCAGTTTAAGATTGTGACCCAAAAAATATTTCGTGGAATCAGGGTTTTCTGAACCTAACGGCCTGGGTCACTCGTACGTCACTACGGCTGTCTGATGTATGTGGGTACGGCACTTACTAACTTAAAATCACATTTATTTACTTTGGATTTTGCATACCATGTTATATTGTTTGAAACACCGTTTAGGGTCCCTTTTTTGGTAAATAAATAATATTAACTTACAGCCTTATATTTTATGTTAGAAAAATGTTAGATTAATTTAAGTTATGCTTTAATAGTAGTGACATTTCCTTAGTTTGGTAATAGTTTTGTTAGTTCCATCTAACTAACAAAACTATTACCAAACTAAGGAAATGTTAGTTAGTTCCATCTAGCTTGCATGGAGGCAGAGGACACGGTCGCCCACGTGCTATTGGAGTGCAGAGAGGTGACCACCTACCGGGCGGGAAGCCTTGGCACCCCAGGATCACTTCCCGAAGTCCTTCAGGACATCAGAGGACTGCTGGACTTTCTGGCGAAGTTGGGGTGGCTCGATTAATAGTAGTTTCCACCACACGCAAAATAGGCGCTTAAGACGTCGAGTTGCGGAAATCAGCCCGTTATTACATTACATTACATTAGTTCCATCTAATTCCAGATTCTAGATGTGACAAAAGAAGCAAATAGGTATTATTATTGTTGAGAATTCGAAGACATTTATAACTTCGCTAAAAAGTCATTTTACGATATCCTTTCAATAAAATTGTGGTTTCCGCAACTAAACTCTATTCTAACAGGGGATTTTCCGTATTTATGATATATTGCCGGCAACTTGCTCCTGAGTATACTATATCTTTCAAAGAACCATAAATTTTAAATTAAAGTTGATACACTCTACCTACTATACAATTTATATAGTCGATTCTTTTTATTCGTGAAAAAGTGACGACATTTTGCGAAATAAACTTTTAAAAACCCTGCTAAGTACGAGTCGGGCCTCACCATATCTTAGGGATCCGTACTATTTATAAGAACTATTTATTGGTAATAAGCGAAAAAACTTTTGTCTTTTTAAACTAATAATCATACTTACAAACTATTACAATGTATCAAGTTTTAGTATTTGTTGTTCAATTAGATATACATTTATAGCTTCAAGTCTTCCTTTTGCCAGGAAATTTCCCATCATATTGCCCAAAAAATGTCATATTACTATATTGATCATTTAAAATGAGCACTTATTGCTATTACATGGAGGTTTAAAGCTTGCATTAAGCAGCCTTTCTCAGCATTATTATATTGTAAACTCTGTAAGAGTATAATGTAGTTGTCTACTCTGGAACCTTGTCGCAATCAGTTTTTTTAAGGTTTTAATTGTACGTATAAATGCGTCGAATAAGAGGGTATAATACCCTGACGTGTTGACTACTGTACAGTGATGTCTTGTTGTTTTCTATTACTAAAATCCTCTCCCTCCACGGCCGGCAACACACCAATACCAGGGGTATTGCACGTGTCTCTAGGCGACGGTGACTACTTACCATCAGGTGGCCCGTCTGCATGTTTGTCGTAGCCTATTTATAAAAAAAGAACTAAACACTCGCCAGGTTGTAATTGGATCGGTACATTCAAGTAAGACATTGATTGTATGATGGATCCGCATTATTATGAAGTAAATTACGAAATAATGACATGGATTCCACCAACATGCGGTATGCACAGAATGACATAATAACACAGGTTTAAATAAGTATTTATCAATGCTATTAACGTGAATAGTATTAATGCAAATATTTTTCTACGTTTTTAGTACCTACTTACTTGATTTATTTCTTTGAATGAGATGATGTTTTTCTAGTATTCTGCACTTATTGACCTAAGTTGTCCGTGTAATACTCTGAAAGCCTTTCGCTGTTTATGCTAATAATTACAATGAATAAAAAACGCATACATCATTGTAATTAATTCACAAAGGCAGCAGAATTCCGTAGTGGTCATCATCAAGCCAAATGATGCCTGAAGTAAGATCAGACTAACTTTTGGGCATGACTTGTTTATATTCCAACTTATATTCCAAGTCTATAATATCAAAACTCAATCAAAACTTTTGTGTGGTTTGTTATTATTTAATTTCATGGTTAGACAATGTGATTTTAGATTTTGGAGGAATATAATGTTATACAGGATGTAACAAACGACTCCTATACCTAGTCCCGAATAGGGGCTGTTCACTATGAGAACGTTGTTCAGTATGTGAACGTTGGCCAACTCTGAAATCGCAAAAAAATATATCAGCTGTTCCATATAAAAGTTCAATACCTACATGGCCAAAACAAAAGGTTTAAAGTTATTAGGCTAAAAGGGTTGTGCTGGTGGAGTTATCCACCACAATGGACCAAAGGTGGATTTGAATCGGCGACGCTTGCGCTGTAGTCTCGTGCCCTAGCCATTCTCGTTTCGAGTAAATTCAGCCTGCATAATATATGTATGGTCTTCTTCATCTTCTTCTTCAGGTCCTAGAGCACCTAATGGTGCATAGAGCTGAGACAATATTCTTCTACCACGCTCTGTCCGATGCCGCAGACTCTATGGTTTCCCAGGATACTTTAGCCGCATTCAGGTCTTTTTGAAGACTACGTTTCCATGTAGCCCTGGGTCTTCCACGTTTCCGAGATCCTCCTGTAGGTTGCCAGTTCAAGGAGGCGTAGGCGATGCTTTTTGTGTGACGTAAGGTGTGCCCTATCCACAACCATCTCCTACGGCGGATCAACAGATCCGATCAGATATGTATGGTAGAGTATGTTAAACAGTGACAACATAACGGGTACTGTTCTATAATCTCTAAGGATATTTTACTAATTAACCTTCCTAAACGAACATACCGCGGCATGTCCCAACACTGATACCACAATTAATATTGCGACCGATTAACAAACTGACAAGATTTATTATGGGCCCAGCGATCCCGTTCGCAGAGTCTCGTAATTTCAACTTTACGCGGCGCCTGGTTGGATTGTTTTTTTTCATTTGTGTTCTTGTATAAAATGAATTTAAAAACAAAATTTTGTGTAAGTACTTATATTTGAGTGAGATTCGGCTTGCTTTTTTAATTTTTGACAGCTGGGGATGGAAATTATTTGGCCCCGTCATAGCTTGCCATGGCATCCAACTTAAGTATAAAAGTAGATAATATTTCAAGCGTTAATAAAACGTTAGACCACAAGTCCCAAGTCGATGTCCTATTTTTACCATTTTCCGCCAAAAGATACGGAGAATCCGTGTCATAATTTTGAATACTTACTGCCTCGAAAAATGCTCACGTTTTAAAATATAATGCTTTTTTGCAACAGATTTAACATAACAGGTGTGACTGACCTCTGCGATGATTCATAATAACTATAAGGTACTTACTTGTTTACCTTATCATCTTAAAGTTTCCATTCTGCACTACTTTAGTTATAAATAGTTTACATATACATTTTCAGGTTATACACTTTCTGGTGGTATGGGGATCGTGGATCTTTCTATCGTAGGTATTATATAAGGCACAAGTGCGTTTGTTAGGTGGGCAGATAGGTGGATAGGTGAATTTAAGACCCATATAAGACGGACCTTATGTAAAAAGGGTTATGATAAAATAAATGACTACTTAAATGATAAATTCAGCTCTGCACATTGTGTACATATATGATAGTATTCATAAGTATTGTAAGATATATTTATTTCAAAATGTGCTGCTGAAAGTTCTTGCGCCGCTTCTTTCCTTTCAGCTATAACACCTTACGAAGTAGTTTTAAAGTAAAAAAGAATGACGTTGTAAAAACTATAAGGTACTTACAATAAAAAAACATTTTTATTTTTGGCCTTTTGTAAAGTCACTAGGCTAGGAAGACCGACTTGCGGGAGAACGGTTCGAAACCATTCAGACTTACCAATAAGTTGTTCGGTTTCTTTGTTTACGTACATTTACCGACGAACCATGCTAACGGTAAAGGAAAATATCGTGAGGAAATCCTGTACACTGAGATAACAAATGTGTGAAATTGGGAAGGCAATGGCAAACCACCCCATTAAATCTACCAAGATAGTCGTTCTGTGTGGTTAAATCCATAGAATGATCATGACACTCATCAATGAAGAATACGACTTAGAAGAAGTTGAAATGGTCAACCATAGATTTTTATCATTTTGTTACAACTTTATTGCATTTGGTGTAGAGACCCTTGGTCGTTGGGACCCTGGAGCCTGGTCGCTGTTCCAAGAGCTGTCGAAGCGTCTATTTGATGCAACGAGGGACCCAAGGGCTGGCGGCTATCTCGCCCAAAGGATCAGCATAGCGATCCAGCGGGGCAACGCCGCCAGCATTCTTACTTATCAGTCAAGTTACCACACGGGCCTAATTTAAGACATTTTATAAGTAACATTTAATTTTAATTTGTGTACATTTTCTTTCCTGCTGTAATTATAATATAAATAGTTTTAATTTGTTAAATAATTGTTGAAATAAGTATTTCTTATTTAATAATAATAACATAACATTACCTGAATGTTATTCACTAGTTCAATATTTTATCAAATACAAATTCTACTCTATTAACTAAGCTTGTTAAGTTTATACGTTTAACATGTATGTTATTTCAAGATTAAATAATAAAAACGTAGCTATACATACATACTTGTTATGTTATATGAACAAAAAACAAAAGTGTAGACAAGATAAAGTCAAGATTAATAGATCAATTTTTAAAATTAAGACAAAGATACGTTCAAGGAAGTTCAAGACACAAATGTTAGTAATCCCCGAAAAAATGAAAAAGGTCTCTTTAAAAAAGGGAAACATATTAAGACAAGACAGCACAAAAAGTAAGCTTACAGTTACTAATGTCACATTATTTTTCCGTTTTC
Source organism: Hofmannophila pseudospretella (assembly GCA_947369225.1). NCBI lineage: Eukaryota > Metazoa > Arthropoda > Insecta > Lepidoptera > Oecophoridae > Hofmannophila > Hofmannophila pseudospretella. The sequence continues at coordinate 6,774,826 of OX376325.1, forward strand.
AAAGTTTCGTTAAGGTTAAGTTGAGAGGGGAATGAACTTATAAATTTAAATGTTATTGGTCATTCAAATTAATTTGATTTATAAGTTTATGGTTTACACCTAATGTGACCGCATAGCTTCGGTATGATGTACCGCTTAACGAATTGGTATTACCTGTTAACATTTGATTTATTACTTTCATGTTATTACTTTATTTTACTTTACTTTTATTTACTGTTTGTTTTAATTGCTCTTAGTATTTGTTATCATTATTCAATCATTAAGAAATAACAATCTTCTGAAACAGATTTTTATTTTTAAAGTTAACATGACCTAGATTTAATGTGGTATTTGTAGTCACTGTATAGGAAGTTCTGATTCGGAATCTACTTAGCATTGTACGGGTTATGTGATTATGTATAAGGTGTACCTAGTTTACTTAGGTTAGGTCACTTCTTCCAACCCTGACGGCTTCCGTTCAATTTACATATTTGAACCAAATGTAGGTCAGGTTGGCTTCTATTGTTTGAAGTACCGAAGTACGAGTACATATACGTTATAGGAAGTACATTTAAAATACCTGCCTTCATCATTCATATATGACATACGAAGCCAGATTTTTTTTCTTCATATATTGTTGCTTTATTATGTCTCTAACAGTGATATATAAAACATATATAATAATTCTAATACTCTTTTCAATCTTCCATTTATAGCGTCTAGATTAATTGTATATTGGTAAATTATCTGTAAAAGTATTTGATCTTTCAAAGCTCTTGTTTCTTGCGCCGCTTCTTTTCTTTCAGCTATAGCCCAAACGAAGCGGTGGTTGTTTAAAAAATTACTCTGTAAAAATGTACTTCTTTCTAAGGTACTTTTAATTTTGAATTTTGTCAACGTCATTTATACAACGAAAACTGATGTTTGTCAACGTGGTAGAAATACCTAATATTTAAGTAAATAAGCAATTTACCTAAATGATAAGTAATCTAATAAAGACTATACGAGTATATTATAAAATAACTGATTAGTTAGTACATTCATAATCACGCATTCATTATTCATAACATAAAACTACATAAGGGAATTAAAGATAAAAATTGTATATTATTCACGTTTTGACAAAGATAGATTTAATTAACTTCAATATTAGATCTCAAATATCTAACCATTGTTATATTCATGAGTCTAGCAAATCTATTATGTAGCAATCTCCCTGAAAAGAAAGGCGGGAATGAATTCCAAGTTTCGCACAATAGGCGTCTGCAGATCTAATACGAATGCTGGAATGTTTTATTACATATGTTTATGGAGAAATACTCTATGTACAATAGAATAGTAGGTATTAAATTACTGATAAAAGCCTTATATATTTGAAATATTGTAAAACAAATAGGAATGTTGATGAAGGAGAATTTTTGACTTGATATTGTAAAGATATAAAATGTAGAATGAAGTATTTTTTATTTTACACAAAATAATGTGGATGTGATAACCAAGAAAGAATAAGAAGATACAAAATGCGTGAATTTTAAGTAAACCTAATAAGACCGGTACGGTAACATCACTTGGTTTCGTTACATTTCACATTCAGGCAGTGTTTGACTATGGAAATTGTCGGCGATAACATGAAGGTGATCTTCGTAATTATCGATCCTAAAGCAATTTATATTGAGACAAATTGTGAGATTAAAGCATTTCTTGGTGACGCGTCTTACATAAATATTACAGGGTTGTCACATAATCCCGAAGATGAGCGTCGGTATCCCGGGTTCGAAACCATGCAGTGCCATGTACCAATGAGTTTTTCGTATTTTTTAAAGACGTAAGTACATTTACCGACTGCTTTAACGAGGAAGGAAAACATCGTGAGGAAACCTGCACACTGAGATGACCAGTGTGTAAAATGGGGTAGGCACAAAAGATCCTCAAGGGTCGAAGTGCCGCTGGGGTTATTCCCGGCCCCCAGATAATAAAATGTTGGGATTGACAGGTGCAATCGGCGCTATTATGGCTATAGATATAGGCATCTGGCCTTCTTCTTCTTCTAAGTCGCATTCCTCATTGCAGAGGGCCGTGATTAGTCTCAGGAATTAAGAATTAATTAAGGTATCTGGCCTATCACAGATTAATTAGAACAAATTATACACTTTTACTGAAGAACGTTTCAGAAATTACACATGTGTTATTATAATTATAAACGACTGCGGAACGTTCTACATGTAAATAATTCAGTCGAAAGTTCATGGAGGATTTTACGTGACAGTTCTATACTATCTTGACAGCCCTAATATGTGCATACCATCCATACATGTTTGTGAACTATCGTCACACGATTTTAATGTTTCTAGACACGTACTGCCTGAGATTGTCATCGGTCTGCTTTATAGAGATTTATGATTGAGGACAGATGCTACTTTTAAGGCATAGTGTATGTAGGCTTTCGCGAAAGATAACTGATACCCTTGGTAGTTTGAGTCACTGTTCAAAATAGGGTCTTATTTTTAGTATGTATGTGTTTGCTAATGTAGGAATTCGTTACCAAATTAAATATTTTAACCAACAGTTTTATTTAAAGACAGGTTTATAGTCACTATTTGTTAGTAGTGCAGCTGCCAAACTGTTTGCAGGATGAGAGCTCACAATTTGAATGTCACTTCATTTTTCTCTATTAACTCGTACACTGGACCATCAATGAGATTATTATCCTAATACATATACATACTTACATCCAAAATTAATTATAATTTGTTTCGTTATTGCCATTGCATCATCTTTATCATTATTAAGTGCATCTCAAAGTGATTTTATTTAAAATCCATGTAGTAGTGGTAGATCCTAAAGTAGTTGTAGATCCTAATGTGAAGGATCGCCTGGGGTGGTACCACCCTCTTATCTATTTCTGCCGTGAAACAGAAATGCTTGCGAATCAGCGTAATTTCTGGCACATGAGGCAATCCATCTTAATCCTCAAGGTGAGCAGCGCATCAAAAACCCTCTAATATTAATACAGTGAGGTGAGATATCTATGGGCGACGGTGACCACAGGTGGCCCTTTTGCGCGTCTGCTCTCCTTATTTAATAAAAAAACATCATTGTTATTTCAATGGCAAACAGTTACATTTTCTTCAACTTTATAATGTCTCAGATACTGTTTGTTCAAAAATCGTCGTGGGCGGTGGTTGTCCATTACCAGTCCCACCGTCCGGCCCCTTGTCTTCATCAGATGCAATTTTTATAAGCCAACAAGTGTGGGATGTAATGCGACACGGTACGTTTGTAGTAAATTTTATTGTTGCAAAAGCGCATTTTGGGGTTTTTCAAGGATCGTTTTTTAATTTTCGTAATGGTTTTTATTACTTAATTTAGATGGAGTTGTAGTTAGGAATTGAAATTAGCAACGGCTAAATTTGATTCGATTTATAATTGTATTTTTTTGTTTTGTATTTTTTTATTGAAGTTATTTGTCGATATAATACTTACATAGATAGGTACGGAATTGCAAATTATTGTGTTTACAGACAGTCTTATGTGCATAATTTATAAAAACATCTTCATGCAAGTACATACAATGTCTTCAGAATGTGAAATATTATTATAACATGAGTAAATTACCTTATTGAATCTCAGGTCAGTCCCGAATGACCTTGCATTTCCAGAGTGACCTTGCATCTTCACAATGATTTGTAATGGTGCCAGTAAATCATGTGCCATTGTCAACAATCTGGTACTCAGGTTATTGATGTTTACATTGTTATTTCTCTTATTTTCTTAGAGTTTAGAATCGTCGATGTTATTGGCAAATTTATTTGATATCATTAACAGTATGTCTTCACTTAAGAATAAGTTTATTTGTGCGGTAAGATGACAAAGTATTCATAGTCCATACATCAGCATACACCGACACACAACGTCGTACCCGTTCATACTTACCTATTATGTTTTAAAAAATCAGAGGTAGATGGATTATTATTCTATTTTAAAATCTTATATTGGTTCAAAATTCTTCAAGCTTTATAATAAATTGAATTACTTTTTGCAAATTTTGTCGATTGTATAACTTAGTAGGTATTTACGTGGTTACGTTTACACCGAGTAAAATAATAAGTAGAGAATAAAAACATTAATAACATTTCTAGTCTTTCAAAACTCTATAACCACGTATTCTGTTTTTTTTCCCGATGACTTTGTAGATATTCACTTGTTCCTGCACTATATTTATTTGTTCAATCTGCCTGTCAAAAGTAAATATTGCGGATTCATATCTCAAAATGGAATTCGAGCTCTACCTCGCTTTTGATCTATTTTAGTTTCGTTATCAGCATTTATGACGGTATCCTATCCACTAACATAGTAATATTACGAGTACTATCCACTAACACATACGTATATGTGTTTCGAAAAGGGCACTGCTACTCTTTGATTGACTGCATTTTATTAAAAGCGGAATGCATAGCGTTTTTGATTGATACAACATAAGTTACCTACATCCATTTGTCATGTTATCTTTTTCATTCTTACAGTACATATAGTATTTTCAACAGCGTGTGTATTTTAAACATTTTCTTGGTCACGTCGTAAAGGTTTCTCCGTGGTTTCTGCTAATATGACAATTAATCTTTTTGAAAGATGATACTCGGCCATAATTCATTTTTTCAACATGCTTGTGCCTTAGTCCTCATTATTCATTTCAAGTCAGAATTACATTAATTTAACTTATAATAACTATTAACTTGTAACCAAATCAGCAGCATGTCTACATCAGATAAGCATTATTAACAGCATTATGAGTGTTATTGTTATCGCGGTGTTTTTTATTTGTGGGGTCGTGGGCCTTTTAACATTCTTGTAAATAAACATACAAGTCATTAAGTAAATATATTTTTCCGATTTGAAGTTCTTTATCATTTTATTCAATCAATTTAATTACAAGCAAGGTAATTGGTTCGTACATTTCTGTCATAAGTAGAGCTAGAAGTTGTCGGGGTAGAATTGTCATATTTATAGTGATAGCATTATTGATAAATGCATACTTATCGATAATTACAATGTTCCATATTGCAACAACGTGACTCTTATAATAGTAGTTCAAGTTCAAGAGTCAGTATAACAGAATTTGAAGAAGAAATAAAATGTTATGTTTGTAAAGCTGTTATCTTCAATTTCTAACATTAATAATACAATTACCTGAGTGTTTTTTATTTTCTCACTGAAATGTTTTAAAATAACATTATTTGGGGATTAGTATTTTGTAATACGGAATGTTGGGGTTGAGTAATTCAACAGTTCGGTTTTTAATATTTTTGGTATTTTGAATAGTCGGCATTTTTTATTAATTTAAATACGAATATTTTGGGCTAAGACATTTTAAATTACGACATTTTCATTTTGGACATTGTGATATGTACCTACCCATTAAATAGCAGTGCTACAACATCGATATCTAGAAAAGTCGATAAAAACAGCATTCAATCCCTAAGAAATTTTAGATCGTGCCCCGACAACTTCTAGCTCTAGTTATAAGATAGTTTGTATAAATAAAATGCGACAAGTTTAAATTACATATAGTCATAATACAACTACTATGGGTAGGTTATCGGTTGTGTGTTTAAGTGCTTATATCAGAAACCTTGCACTCGGGAATGCATTTAATTCCATTCGATTGTTTCCTTTTGCCGATTCAAGTATCTTTTGTCATTCATCTTTTTGTTGAGTGAATTGCTATAATTACCTGCATTTTTTCTTCACTCCGTACTTGTCCGGAATTCCGGATACAACAACAAACAACAATTATTGAACATTAAAAATATTCAATAATTAATAAGCATAACATAAAACATTTACCTACATAATTTAGTTGTGTATAGGTAAAGATATTGAAATATAAGTACTTCTAAGTATATTCTTTTTAACATCAATACTTGTTAATGGCAACGTTATTTTAAAAGTGTAGTATCATTTTCCTTTATCCTTTCCCAAATTCCCCACAAATCTATAGGGTTCAATACATTACATTAGTCCAGTAGGTGTACGGGTTAAAAATGCACAGCAGCTTTTTCTATAATTCCCCGGTGCAAAAGGGGATTTCATCTATGACATAGCATTGTTACGCATTGTATGTAAAATCAATGAATGATACATGACAACATAACGACGACACACGATAAAACAGGATACCCATTCTATTTGGCGAGATCCGAAACGACACACCTGCTGCTATTGTCATTCTATGATTCTTACAACATACTAACTATATTTTATTAACATAATCATGAATAATTAGACTGTTAATCTTTTGGATCCAAATGGAATCTTTCGGATCCAATACAACACAATGTGATGATGATGGTGATGGATGACGATAAAGATGCTATTCTATTACTATGAAATTATGTTGTGGATAAGTTAATTCCAAAGTATTTAAGATCAAAGCTCGTTTTCATTTGGACCATATTATATACAAGTACCAGTTACAAGTAGGTACATGTTAAACATAAGACATGATAATTTATTTTCCGAAACCAACACGTTGTTTGACACTAACGAGCTCCTTGATTACAGTACCTTAAAATTATGATAAATATTAACGGTTTAAGAATAGTAAGGGTTGAATAACCCTCTATTTCGTACATAGGCCATGTAAATTCACCCCGTTGTTTTGGGGATGATAAATTATATCAGCTTACCTGTCGTGCCAGGATTAGCTCCCTATGCAGACTCCATCGTCACCCAGCGCCCTCTCCATGTATTTGTGTACCTTTTTATTTGTATTTGATTGTTTGATTAATTTGTTTCTGAACAAAAGGATGTTTTTGTTAAAGTAGAGATAGGATATTGAAGTGGAAAATCATTACTGTTTGATGGGTTTGGTAATTTGCTCTCAGATGGTTGTATGACGGTAACAAATGTGATCTGAATTGAACCTTGTTTTATTTAGATTAAACGTTGAATATATAGTAAGCTTAGGTGGAAAACAATTGCGTAACAGAACGTGCCGTTCTACAGTTGCCAAATAGTATAATTTCGGTATCGCAATTAAGTTAAATTTTTGTACAAGAGGTTAAAAGCGATAATCGACAAACGACAAACGACATCTTTTCACCAAAGAACTTCTGATGACCGAGACGATAACAAAAAATCTTAATTTGATATATAATAAGTAAGTACTTATATAAAATTCATTATGCAAATTATGTAAAGTTAAAATCATCACTACATTATCTTAGAAATTGATATATTGCTAACATTAGGTACAACAAACTAGAAACAAGATAGAAGGCGTTGTGAGCCATCAAATAAAACATGACAGGGAACAATTTGTGTTTTTGTATTATCTTTTTAAGTGTCATGTCATATCATAGACGAGCTGTGTAGGCAGTGATATAAGGATAACATCAAACTAAGGATAAATTCAAAGGGAAACATAATTCTACCAAAAAAGGAGATACCGCAATCTTTCATATTTCCTACAAAAGCAAAGATCAGACCTTGTCCATATAGTATGTTTGTTATTCAACCGCACCTAAATATACTTACAGATTTGCATGATATTTTGGAATAGGTAACCTAAATATTGACAACATAAAATAAATTTTAATAATAATGAACATAAAATAAGATCAGTGTGTACAATAAAACACTAATTGTAGTATTTTATTGCACACATACTTATCCGTTGGGATAAGTACTTGCAAGAAGTTGTAAAATAAAGTATGTACTTGCGATAAGAAATATACTACGCCTTATTCTATGAAGCAATCTAATTTGAAACGAAGCAGGTTAATAAAATTTGAAAGCTTTGACGAGTTTTGCCTGAAAACGTAAGCTCTATACCTCAGAACAATATGATTTTGTTCTGAGCTCCATTTATGGACCGCTATTATAGTGCTTCATCTCTTTCAATATGGGATAAGTTGTATGATTCTCAGGATTGTTGCAAGCACTTCCACCAAATTAATTACTACAATGACGTCATTTCCAAGTCAATTACTAGTCACTTATCTGCGCGTCTCGTCGAGTTTTTGCCTGAGTGCTCGAGCCATATGAGTTATGACGTCGCCGTCAGCTATCTCGGAGATAAATCATGAGCTCGAGCTTTCGGGCAATCTCGAGCAACCTCGGGCTCGAGCTGAACATTATCGGTAACGACCTTCTTATATTTTAGGAACTTATGTTCTGGCTAGACCTTCAGGTCTTTACCGGATTTGGGGACATGACAAAGTGTTGGCAATTGAAAATTATATCTAACTAAGAAGTTTTGATAAGAAGACATTTTGATGAAACCTTGTTGTGTTCAGTATTCTTTAAGTTTTCAAATAATTACTTAAGAAGTATTTAAAGTTTTTGGAACCTGAAAGGATCCCCTAATTGAATGACATGCTACAAGAAACACGCAAACAGATAAACTACATTTTTTAAGACGAAACCTTGGAAACCTCTTTCAAGAAATATACTACGGCTCCTATCTAACAAGAATCTAATTACAGCGTGTGCCTAAACACCCTTTGAAGGAAATCAGTTGGTACAAGACGGATGGCAAGCAAACCCTCAGGGTCTCAGGCGCACCTACGGCCAATAGTGATTGAGTATGAAAAAGCACTTCCAGATTACGATTTAATCGGTGGGACTATTCTGAGAGTCAGTTGCGATATCAATTTAATGAGGTGGTTTGCCATTGCCTTCCGCATTTCCCACACTGGTTATCTCAGTGTGCAGGTTTCCTCACGATGTTTTCCTTCACACAACTTCACACACTTCCGTTTACCAATAAGTACATATTTGCAGTTCGGAAAATTGTTTTTATATGGAAACTTTAGTTTACCAACCGCAAAAAAAATATCTGGCAAAATTTGCGAATCTTTTTACAAGTGTTTTAAATTTTTCCTTTATTTATGTGGTAAACACTATCCCAATACCGAATTTCAAGTTTCTAGATCAGCCAGAAGCTTGAAAATTGGAGGTTTAGCTATATTCGCGGAGTACTCAAGTTCAAATTTTTTCAACTGTATGCAAATGACCAGAACAAGGAAAGAAGGGGGTTAAAAGTGCTCTGAATTGCTTCGGGGATACTGATACTACGGCAGTGTGCCCGCTCTTTTGGATCGACTTGGCGGGGGCACTGCCGTGTCCCAGATGTATACTACCTACCTATAATTTTCAATACATGTGCTACATTCTATTTAGACTTTTCATGGAACTGTCAGTAAATTAAACTAAGCGACAATTTGTTTAGAATAAATCTACCTACCTAGTCATATCCTCAGGAACACCTTGTATATTTATCACTGTTAACATTTTCTTCATCCAAGATTACCATCATGAAGGAAGGAACGCGTATCCAGGGCTGGATACGCGTTTTTTTCATGCAAGATCACCGTTTTCATCGTTATCTAACACAATGGGTTTGCCGATGTTAGTTTTATAGATGTATTCGAAGTAGGTACAAATAATATAGCTTTACTTCGGCTTCCAGAATAGTTCCCGAAGGTTAGTGCTGTTATCAATCAAAGTATGATGTGACGAGATTAGTATCGACAGAGGCGTATTGTACAAATGATTGTGATTTATCGAACCGCTCTGAATGCTCGGGGGTCCCTTGGCGCAGTCTGAAGTGTTTGCTGTCTAATTACAAGTCCGGGTTCATTCTAATTCGTGTAGCTTACATAAACAGATTAACTGTGCATAAAAGTATTAATTAAAAATCAGGCTGGTCTAATTACTCGAATGTTTTCAGAGTTAAGGTAGAAATATTTTTATTTTATCCGTTGCCGGACCCATTGTACATAATCCTTTCGCATCAAACGGAGGACTTTTCGTTCATAAAAAATATGAATACTCCCCACAGTGGTGAAAACATTCGGCCCCGCAAAAGGGCAAATTAAATCATATACCGAGCGTCTCAATTATTTAAACCGCGCGGTGGCGCTGGTCCTTTGAAAAGCCCATCGGGGGGCGCTCTCGAAACTGTCACCCCCAGATGAACACTTTACTACAAACGCAAATACAAAACTCCACATTAACGTCTCGGTAAACATACCATGCTGCTTTCGAAAGCCGTAAACTACCATCACAAACAATCTAAACAGCAATGGTTGCAGAGTAAAGCGGAGAAGTGTCTCGAATCGCTTTGGGATAACGGAGAAGCTGGTAGGGGCGCCGCGGCGGCTGGCATGGCGCGCATGCGTACCAAATCTCACCCCATTGGTCTAGGATGACGTCATCGGGGTGAGCCCGTGGGTCTGACTGACACCAACAGTCACCCCCGAGTGGTCGCAGGGTTAACTCGCGTCTCTCGAAACGACATAAAAACAAACGTTTGAATAACCCCATTTTTGTAGACAATTAGTGATAGAACACATTCCTAGTGATATTTTGTGTTTAACTCGGTGTCAGAATAAACATTTTCACTCAAGAAAGCTGGAGTACGTCGTTGAATCGAGGTAACTTGTTGTTTACAGTTCTGCTTGTGTCAGTATATTCTCAATGATGCCAGCTCATGCATGACTTGAGTTTAAAACGTGCGAGATTCTCGAATATGCTTGAAATAATTTTTTGTAACTATCTTTGTTTCATGACAAGAATAAACACGTTGGGTTTAGTAGGGAAATGTGTTTTTGGAATGTCTTGCATTCCTGAACGCTGAATTAGACGCAGTTTCCAGCTATTTGTGTTGTATGTAAAGTGTTGATCAAATATAAACATTCTATTATATTTCCAGTTAGATCAGTGCTTAAGATGACTCTACATGTACCTACAATACAATCCGTATATTAAAATCCGCGGTACGTAAAGCATACCTAGACTTTATTACTTTTTACCCCGAGAAAATGACAAATTCTCTCTGGTAACTCAATAATCCTGACAATTTCTGTTTCATATAAAGTGATTAGTAATATGTTTTTAGTTCCTCTTTTCTACTTTTAGAAATGCTGAACACATTCTTGATAAAGTAACAACGGCTCTTCCTTAAAAGTTACCTATAAGACATATTTTAAAAGAGATCGGGTGTTATCTTTAATAAAAATCGATTGTTCGTTTTTAAAGGCTCTTATAGGACCAAACACAGGGTTTTCAATCACAACACTGCTGCCCTGAGCAGCGCCCGATATAGCGCCTGTACAGTTAGATTGCTGTTTCGAAATGTGCTGATTAAAAATTGTATTTATCTGCCTGGCCATTACGCGCCTTCTCGAGATGTTATTTTCCAGTCAACAGATAAGGCGCTCCTAAAAAGATAATACATTAAAATGGTCACTGAAAGTCTTCATAACTACTTTTACTCTAGAGATTTACTCAGTCTTTGTATTCTTGCTTTAACTCGAGTTATCTTAAGTTACTGAGTGAGAAGTCGTTTCCAATTTGAATCAACAGTTTGCTCACGTTTCGGGTATCGAGTGCTACGCGTAACTTGAAACTTTGCATGAATTAATGTCTCTGCGAATCCATCTCTGACCTAACTAACCGTTATCGGCTTTCGTCGGGTACGTTTAAATCCAAGTTAAAACCGGGATATTGTAGCGAGGCTCCAATAAACATTAGAATAACTCACGTAATCTATGCGTTTGTATATGTAAATTCAATTAAATTAGATACATCTTGAAATGTGAAGAATTCGACTGTTTTATTTTCTCCATTTTAGGTGTGTTTTATTTATTCATTTCGGTTTTTAATTTAATCCAAATAACTAATGCTAGTGAAAGCACAAAAATTGAGCTCGATTTCAGAGAAAAAACATAGATTATAGATGAAAATTACTTTATCTATTTCACATAAACGACTTTTGGTGTTGTTAATGAGACCATGTTATATTTCATTAGATTAAAACATGTACTTCAAATGGCGCAACGTGATATAATTTCTCCTTATAAAAAAGAAGTCTCAATTACTCTGAAAAGTTTCAAAATTTCCTCTCACTTAAATTTCAGAGATGCGGTTGCGCCAACACGTTTTATATGAATTTTCATAAGGTTTTCAGCGAAACGAATCCATGCCAAGTTTTACAAGCTGCTGTATTCGACAGATTAAAAATATAAACTTGGGAAGGATCTCTGAAGACATTCTGAAATACTTTGCACTTTTTTATTATCTTGTATTGTATAGATAGGTTTCTGTTCAAAGTATCACAGTAAAGTATGAATATTTTGTCAGTTTTGATTCCTCAAATGTATGTGTGGAAATGACAGCAGTAATCTAGTCAATTGTCAGTGAATCAACATAATTTAGTCGACCTATAACATCAAAATAAAAATAAAAAAACATAAAAATTGGCTTATTGTAAATAGTTACAATTGTACCATTACAATTGATTGAATATTTTTTTTAATATTTAAAAAAAAATAGGGTATCGTATAATAACATAACAAAATATTACATAATGTATGATTAATTTTGGATGGATATATAATAAAATCTGAAATTACTTTCTAATTAATTGAGAACCAGTTAATACTCGTAGTATGAGAGTTTGCCTATCCCATCAACAACATTTTAGTAATTTTGAATTAGTAACACCATGTTTATTTATTATAAAAAAAACCTTTTGAGTGGTAATTGTCTACTACATGTTCTAACTCCATCGTTAATTTTAAGCTCTGAAGAAAATTGATGTACTTTTGAATGTTACTTGAGTTGTCTTTTCACAACCTGTGTATTACTATATCATAATCCACTTCGGTATGTGGCTTTAGATTAGAAGTAATAGGTCATTGAGTGGTGTAATGTCTCTTGCTCTAGGTATCATTACTACCTATATTAAGTTGTGATGAAAAGTTGATTTCCTTTGAACAGATTTCTTTAATCTAGGCGCTATAGAACGATTGTGTTAAAAGTAATTCTTTCACAGTCTCAATATGGAGGCATTGGTGAGATATATCAAGGTCTCGGGAAGAAATAAAGGCAATTACCGGAATGGACGGGAGCATGTGCGCTGCTGAATGCCAATATAATTGCGTCCACCACCCGGCGAAACAGAAGCCTTTGGGATTTCTTCAAACACTAGACTCATTTAGGTTTCCTTTGGTTTCGCAGAAAAATTCTACAGAGAGATTCACCTCGGTGGTTTTTGGAATGTTAGTATGTAATCCACTACTGATTGGTTATTATTGTACCTAATAGAAAGAAAAAAAAACATTATGCGACTCGACGCTTCGTAGGCTTCGTAATATATCGTAAGCAAATAGATAAATAAGTTGTTAGGGTAATAAAAAAGCTAATATTACGTTTAGTTTATTTAAATTTTGTTTCAAACTTGTCTTTACTGATCCTAAAAGTACCGATACATTGGGAAATGTTAAAGCCGTAAAATGTCAAGACTCCAAATTACGTCCAAAATGTCCAAGTTGAAAAATGTACAGATCGGAAAATGTCAAGATTGCAAGACGTCCAGTCACAACGTGTGCAATTGGTATATCCGAAGTCACGCGCGACACAGGGACGACACAGAGACGGCACGGGGACGACAAAGGGACAACACGGGGATGAAATTGTGTCAATGTGTGCAATGTATCAATATGTGCTATGCAAGAATGAATCCCCATGTAGTCCCCGTTTCGTCCCCGTGTTATCTCATAAAACCTCCATACAACTCATACAACCTACATACAATTCATACAACCTGCATACAACCTCCATACAACTCATACAAACTTCATACAACCTCCATACATACTCCATACAACCACTATAAAACTCATACTAACCCCACCAAATTTCAAGTCGATAGCATTAGTAGTTTGTAAGTTATGAGCAAAAATGTATACCCTATAGATATAGCGAGGCCCGACTCACCCTTGGCCGTTTAAAAGTACAATTTTCAAAAATTTCTAGCCTAAATGTCAATCCAGACTTATTTAAATATATCAGCGAAAACTCCATCCAAATCCGTTCAGTAATTTTTATGTGATGCGCGTTCCAACAAACAGATAAACAAAAAAATCACTTCTACGATTTTATATGTATTATATAATATGTATTCATGATTGATTGACATTGTTAATGATGATGTTTCTTCACTTTTGATTAAATAATATTAATTATAGTGTCTAAGTTTGCCGAATTTTAAAGTGATCTCGTTAGTCATTTTCCGTTGGAGCCGAATACTGTTTAATACTCTCATTAAATTAATTTATATATTGTTTCCACATTGTTGCCGCTAGATGCCGTGGTATGTTATTAAGACGCGGCATCGGGGTGTGATTTGGATTTTTTATAGCGTTTGAAGATTTTGGAATATATTGTACTCTCTGAAAGTTCATGGCTTTCTTTCCTTTTTGATATAGGCGACCTCTGCGCAACGAAATACTCTATTAAACTCTATCAGCGTTTGCTATAATTGGACATTTAATCCCTTCAAAGGCACAGCGAAACATTTTTACAATAAAATATTCGAGCGATTATTGTCAAATCCCTTTAGTGATCACGGAAAAGAATTGAATCCATAGATTGGCTCCAGCGATCCTCAAAGTGAGTCAGTTTATCGGCATCGCTCGATAATCGTCCTTAATTTGATTGGCAGCGAGCAGCTGGCTACGACGTGAAAACTCTATTACTTCCCAACTTTGTAGGGTTTTACGGTTTGTGGTAAGGAAATTATATCGATTGACCCACATACGAGGGTTTAATTCAGGGTTCCTTATATTATTTACAATGTGTTAATATAGTGGAAGAAATATGTGGACAGTATGTAATTCAGGCCGACGTCGGCGTCCTTGGTTTATAAGGTAAGGCAATACACAGTGGCGAAGCGAGCGCCAATACCGAATGTTATTTTTTTCCTGAATTAGGGCCTTTATTAAAGAACAGACAGTAGAATTGTTCCACGGATGTTTTTTTAGAAATAATGTTTTAGTATCCTCATTTTGAAACAATAAAATATAGAAAGGAAAGTGTTAAAAGTGGCCACTTTTAACATATTCGCTTTCTACTTCTTAATGTTTCATTACGAGGATTCTAAAATAATATTATAAAATTATCTCTCTACAAATATTATTAATCTGTACTGTACTGTTAACTTTTTGATAAATGCCTTAATTTAGGAAAAATTATTTTTTCGGGATTGGGGATAGTTTCGCTCGGAAGGCTAACTAAGCTTTAACTAGCTTTATTAATTTAAACTAGGATTTGCAGTTTTTAAATTTTCGTCGTATGATATTGTGCCCCGCCCTGTGAACCTTGATATTATCCTGAAGTTCACAGAATCAGTGAAATACTTACCTCTTTATAATATGTACTTCGAAGAATTTTATTTACGAATCTCTCTCACTGAAATTGCAGTCACCTAAATGACCACCTTCATTTCATGGTGAAGTCCAATAGATAGGACACCTATAAAACCTTTCGAACAGTTTTCGTTACAGGCTGTCGGTAAGTTAATTATTTTTTCTACTTTTATTTCGTAACTTGTTCATTAAGAAACCACAATCAATAACATAAAGAGGTTCATTCGTCATGGTCGTGTGAAAATAGTGTTTTAATGAAATATTAAATAAGTTTTCGATTGCAATATGTAAATTTTTCATTTTTTGTGTCATTTTTTAAAATAACTCTTTCGTATTAAATGCACTAGATTTCACTAATTTCAATTACTTGTAACAATAGCCATTAAAAAAACTCGACAGTCGCGTCTGCGCGATATCGACAATACCTCAAAATGTCTACGGTTTCCATAGTCACAAATAACATGTCAAGCAGAAAGAAGAAATCGGACGGACCTCGCACTGATTTGTGGACCGACGAACTGTAATGGCGTCGGTGGAACGCTCCGTAATAGTTTGTATTTTCTGTTATTTACTTCATGATCTTAGAAAAAGTATTGTATGCAACCCACGTAAAGGCGATTTTAACACTCGAACGTACTTTTATGAAACTCGGCTACGCTTTGTTTCAAAACAGTTCTCATGTTAAAATCGCTATCATTACGTGGCCGTTGCATAAACTACTATTGTAGATTTAAAGTTACACGAGAAACCACTCACATGTTAGTACAGTCTGCTTACCTATTTATTACGTTTTGTTGACTACCTTTCTTGATCAACAATCATAACTAATAATTAGATAACTTGTTAGTAATTATTAGTTAACTTTTATTATTAGTAATTATTAGATAACTTGTTAGTTTCCGGGCATCTTACTTGCTTAAATATTTTATACTATTACCTATATGATGAAAACTTTGGTCATAAAATTAAAACTATGACGTCACAAGCTACGAAACTAATCCTGTTAACTGAACTAGTTAGTACTTATTCACAGTCATGTTGTAGTTTAGCACGGTAACAGTTACATAATTCCGATCAAACAATTCCTAACTTTAAATCGAATATGTCCATTATTTATTACATGCGACATGACATGCTCCGCGAGGGAAGGTCAACTTGTCAATGTTCGATGTGTTCCAATTATGAACTGTTTGTTGTAATGTGCAAATGATTTGTTATAACTAGACACTGATTTTTGCTCACTAATTTTATTTGGTTCAATATAACCTATGCTTAAGTTCCTACTGGTGTATGGACTATGAATACTTTGTCATCTTACCGCACAAATAAACTTATTCTTATTTCACTTTTAGGATTTCGATTGATTTGAAAACTGGATTACCTACTTATTTACAGTGGTTTTATTTAATTTGAGTCGAATTTATTTTTGCATTTTGGGAGTTACATTACATATACTCGTACTACCTGTAAGTATGTACAAAGCAAAAATGCTTGCAAATGCTATTTGAAAGGCAAAAGAGCCAGCTTAATTACCGACACTTGAGACTCTCAATCTAGGTTCTCAAGATTAGCAGCGTATCGAAAGCCCTCTAATCACATTGGCCCGTTTGCTCGTCTACTCTCCTTATACAAATTGAAAAGTGCCTACATAAAATCCAGAGAAATCAGCAAAAGCAGACAATAATAATGGACTCTCCTAAGAAAAACAGTGTTTTCTCAACAATTAAAACTGCGCGACTTCAACGGCAACTTGTTTAAAAATAGGGTGAAAAAGAATTAATAATCATTTTAGACAGAAATAAAAAGAGAAGAATATATCAATCTTTTGTCTCAAGCGACGGTTCAGGCACCGTTAGGGGCGGGAAATTAAGACTGTGAAAAATGGCACCTCCATTATGGAAATTATTATTTGTTAATAAATAAAACGGTGCTTTTAAGCACCTTGAGTAACGAATTTAGGAAGAAAATGAGTTTAAAATTACATTAGTTAGGTATCATTTATTTTCCTACAGGAACAGTTATTGAATAATCTATATTGAAATATTTACTTATGTAGTTAGTTACTTGAAGTGCGATCTAGTTAGTTATTGTAACAATGTTTTTCACTATACAATTAATTATGTTTATTGACCTTAGAAAATCGTTAAAAATGAATTACTACTGTGTGTTTTAATTATTGTAATGTAATACTTCTTTTCGTCTTTCTTTTCAGCCTAAAGTAACCCATCGTTGGGTATAGGCCTCTTCATGTGCACGCCATTCTCCTCGGTCTCTAGCCGTTCGCATCCACATCTTCCCCGCCGTCTTCACAATGTCGTCGGTCCACCTCGCGGGCTGCCTACCGACACTTTTGCGCCCCTCTCGGGGTCGCCACTCGAGCAGTCTTCGGGGCCACCTATCGTCCTGCATTTTACACACGTGGCCTGCCCATCTCCACTTAGACCTGGACACTATATTGGCTATATCCGGCACTCTCGTCTTTTTCCGGATCTCGGTATTCGGCACTCTGTCCACGAGGGAGATGCCTATCATGGCACGCTCCATCGCTCTTTGTGTCACTTGGAGCATTTCAATCGCCTGTTTAGGTAGTGTCCAGGATTCCTGTTAATGTAATACACATTAATATAAATAATTTTACACGAACGAGTATTAAATAACTGGTCTGTTTACTCACATTTTCCAACCGTGGTTTTATTCGAATGAAACTGTCACGTGTAAAATGTAGCTTGGTCCTGCATTGGAATTGTTCCAAATTTCATGAAAATTCGTTCAGGCGAAATTAAGGCACCTGACGGATAGATGGATCATTTTTCAGTAAAATATCTGCATTTGCTACTATTGAATTGTAACTGGTAGATTCTTTTGTTAGTTACAATTTCTATGAACGGAACGCATATAGCTACTATATCTCATTATGATTTTTCGGGTCCTTTGAAAATTGATACGTGTTTCGGGACGAATTTTAGAACGAATCCTGATAAAATCTAATGCCTAACACGAAACGAAAGCCTAAAAATACAGTCTAGATAATTTTATCGACCAACAGCTTTTGAGTTTGAAAAAAGAAAGACGTTGATCATCATAGTAGTAAACGATGATATAATTTAACGGTAGAGATTTTAGTGTACTCAACTACCTCTTGTATTGATTGTACTTACTTTACTTTGTTTTTTTTTTGTATTTGTTTAATACACAGACGCATTAACCGATTTAGCGCCTACTAAATTATGACTAAACTTCAATCTCGTGACGGGAATTACGCGTATACGCATCGAGCGATACGCGATTGAAAAATTGTAGCGTTTCGGGGCTTACGTAATTTCATGCAGCCTGTGATGCCTGATACAGTGCCCGGGGGTAGAGGGTGACACGGGGAGGATTTTAGACTATAAAACCTAAACCGATAGCTTTTATGCTCCATAAAATACATCTAGACTAAGCTGTGATGTAGGCGACATAGGTCTGCTGTAAAATGGTTTAAATTGATTTGAACAATACTCTACAATACCATCGTTATTTCTGTAATTTGATAACTATCGTGACAATTTGCACCATGCTTCATATCATATCATGTATTCATAAACAATCATAAATGTGTTTGAATACAAAAAATAAACATGCCAAAAAAAATAATCAAAAATAATAATTAAACTCTTTCTGTGTCAATCTTAACTACATTATAAGCGTTATAAATAAGAAATTAAAATTTAAAAAAATATATGTGTGGCGACATACGACGCGCCACTACGACGAGTTCCAAACATCCATAGTTGGACCAACACATCTGGTCACCAGGCACAACACCCCGCCTGGTGGAAGATCTTCCCTTTTCCCTTTCATACTACTGACGTTACGACATCCATGTCCTCACATAGCGCGTTCTACGTTGTGGCGCGGGTGTCGTGTGTCGCGCGTCGCCACATCCATGTCACAAAAAAATATTAATTTAAAAAAAATCAATGTCAAAATAAATACAATACAATTTGGGTATACCCTTCTGAAGAAAAAAATAAGAAGATAAAAAAATTCTCCTACAAAATTAAAACTTATAAGTACCTTCGGATTTTCTGTGATATACTTGCGCACAGTAAATAAGTACAAACCTACTAATAGTATTTACCTATCTAATATGCAATCAATTTCTCGATAAATGAGTCCGGAACAAACAATGTTATGGAGTTATAAATAGTTTACTCTTCAATTATTCCTAATTGGATGAACTGAACGAAAGCATTCTCTTTAACAAAGAATGTTTGTGGTTTTTAGTCAACCATATTACAAAACCGCTATGATAAATATCATAAAACATGTGGGTACTGCTAGATAAAGACAGAATACAAAATGTTTGTGGGTACTCGTCTCCAGGGATAAACGACGTACACTTGCTAGCATTATACATGTAAGTGTGTACACCGGTTTCAAAGAGGGTGGTAAAAGTGGTAAAGAACACATTTTCGGACGACAACCTCTCAGACATTCTAATGAGTACTGGGTATTTGGGCTAAGAAAGGGGCTTCTAAAAATTCCACAAAGGAGTATAATAAGTGAAGTACATTTATTTTTGCAGTTATTTTGCAAAATAAATAAGCTTTGAAGTTCTTATTGCTAACTTCAGTTGAGACAATAAACGTAACAACTTGAATTTTACATTATTTTGGTGTTCCATCCACCAAAAACACTAAATAAAAATTTAACTAACTCCCGACATACCATTGTGGAGATTGCCTTAGTTTTTCCTTGTCGTCATCAGATCTTCAAGGTTTCAGACGTCGGAAACGCACAATATTTGAGCTCAAATTCAAAAACAAATTCAAAACCATCTACGAGTAGTTATTACCGTTCCAGAGATCCCATCTGACATCAAAGATACTCCAAGATCTTGGAAACCACTGGTCCAATTTTTATCAAACCTATCTAACACTCTCGACACAATTATCTATTAAATTAAAAAAACCGGGTCCAAATCGGACCATCCGTTGTTAAGTTATGATGCCACAGACGAACGGACAAACAAACCGACAGACAACGTGTTAATCTTATAACACGCCCTCCCTCGATCGGTCCGGGATTAAAAATATATTAGTACAGTTTCAGGAACTAAGTAATAATCTAACTAAAGAATAAGTAAAAAATCATTTTGGGTACAGTATGTCAAAATCTGAGAAAAACTGGAAATTAATACTTTATAGTAGATATTGATAAAATATAAAAAACATAGCCTCTCGACAAGATGTTTCATAGATCATAATCGATTCCACAACAATCGCAAGCAAGTCTACTGCGACCATGGTAGAAAAAAATAATAGTAGGTGCGGGTGTTCGTTCCTTCATGATCACGTTTTACTGTGAGTGTCAAAAATAACCCCCGTTGTAGCTAGTTCCCTAGTTTAAACATTGCACGTAGCTTTCATGCAATATTAATACGAATGCAGTCGCACCCTCCTATCTGGGACTCTGGGACACAACGGTGCTAATACTACACAAGTATTTAGTTGTGGGGATTTCAGTTAGCGTAGTACGGTATGATGGGGTTGATAATTTAAAAAAAAATCTAGTTGCGTTTTATTTTTGTTAAAAAATTGTGGCGTTTTATTCACTGGTCTATAAGTAATACGTACTAATGCTGCTCATTTTGGAGTGTATTTTAGAAGTTAGGGGTTTAGATAAATGTCTAGGGTAGGTAATCGTAAAAATGTAGATCAAATTAATATCTGGAATTTGTTTAAGGTTTAATATAAAATTTTGTTTAGTAACTGCATGCCTACTTAAATAACTTTGTCAGAAATAACAATATCAGCTGTTTTATATAAATGAACATAAAAAACTCAATTCACTCAAGATTAACTCATACACACCCAGCAAAAGTGTTGTTTTCTCTTCCGTGACAAAGGAAGTAGGACAAAGTAATTCTCAAGTTTCATACTAAATTCCTACCCTTCTTCTAAAAGGGCTTTTCAAAAGACAATAACGAGTGCACTGCACCTTAATAGTACACATGTCATCTCATTACTATTCAGTACAAAACGGTCCTTGTATATGAAACCCATGCCACAATACGCTGTTTGTCTAGAGAGTCATTGCACTGTTCATCACACATAGCGTAGTATGTATGTAGCTGGTTGTTACTGAGTGGATTATACTCAACGTTGGACTACGCTTTGGTTTTTACGACGTGCTTGAGGGGTGGGTCGTTAGTTCTGTTTTCTAGTTTAATTTTCAGTATTTACTTAAACGCTTAATGTTTTTGTTTTTCGCGCTCGTCACGATTGTTTGTTTATTTGTGAGCTTAAAACAAATGATTAACACCTCGTGATAAAACTAAGTTTTACTCAATAGTATAGGTACCTAACTAAAACGTTTTCCGAATTTGTCTGAACACAAAAGGATATACCGGTTATGAGCGCTATGTCTATGTAGCAAAACGCCTAAAACTCATACTTATATAAAATTTGAGTCAATAAAATTACTTAGTTGGATGACGTCACTGACCAAAGTTACAGAGTCGACTTAACGAATCTTTTATTTAATTTACTTTTAAATGCATGCATGTGGTAAAAAAATTAAACCCGATTGACTGTCCATCGTAATCTCTCCTCTAGTAATCTAAATTCCTTTACATCCACTCTTGGCAGTTCATTTCACGTTCCTCAAATCCCCGAGTCTTGGCACAGCTTCATGTAGCATATAAAAGCTTTATAGGGATCCGGAACAGTCGACACATGTCGATATATTTTATTCATACACACCGGGTGTTCTCAGATTACGGTTCGTTTCATACAAACGCCAACTGATTGCATGGTCTTTGTGGATTTGTCTGATTTGTATGGTAAAAATTATTTTGGCGCTTTTTTTTTAATTCTCAAAGGTAGTGGTAATTTTTTAGTCCATTAAAATAAGTATGAAGTTTGAAGCGATCTCTTCCAGATAATACTCTTCCAGAGAAACGTTTCCGCAATCATATTTCACTAAGTTAAAATTTGCGAATGCAGTAGAAGCAAGCTGTCATTCATAGTGTGTTTAGAGTAGCTTTTAATATAACGGAATGAACACAATTAACAGCTAATAAGTTCACCAGCTAATAACTCCACCATTAAAAATCTACCTAAGATCAAATGGTTTTTAAAATCGAATGAGAATAATTTACGAGATGAGTAAGTCATTATATAAATTGGTTTTCTGCGACAACAAAATCCGTTATAATGACGATTTTATGCAAATGTCCTTTGGGTAAATCATAAGCATTTTCACAGTAGAATAATGCAAACAAATTAAGGTAATATTAATAAATAAGTATTTTAATAATGAAAATATTTAATAAAAAATGATAGGTACTTACTAACAATCCGGTTCACGGCGCAAATCACCAATCTGATTGAATAATTAAGCCTTTATAAATAGATTTTCTAAGTGGAAATTTAGTACATTTTATAGAGGTATAATAAAATAGAGGTTATCCTAAGGTATATTTTATTGAGCGTTTATGATTTATTCTCATTTGCTTTTAAAGAAAATAGTGAGAAAGACTGTTTATTACACGATTCTTATACCAATACTTCTACTAACAAGAAAAACAATTTATGTTCAGATTGAATGAATGAATGAATACTCTTGACAATTGAATGCAGTTGACTAGATTTAAATAAAAGTTTGCAAGTTCAAGAATGGATTTACGATCTGTGCCAATTATTGTAGTGAATTTCCAATATATTGTTAAGAATTTGGGGGACGTAACGGTTACTACAGTAATGTACCCTGTAAATGTTTGAACTAAGTATCATGGTGTTCATGAACTCCTAGTAATGCAAGCTTTTATTAGCATAGATGGATTACTTATGGGATTTAAAAAAATCTCCCAGCTGTGTTGGTTATTTATTAGTTATTTGCAGAAAACTTTGTTATTGTTAGTACAAGAAGAGGGGTAGCCTTTTTTAAATCCTAGGTAAGAATAATCAAGTTCGGCATCCACATAATAACAGAATAACCTCACACCGTTCTATTACGTTAGTGTTAAATAGTGCGGTGTAATAGTGCGGTGTTAGAGTTATTTTGTTATTATGTAGATGCCGAACTTGATTGTTTTTTTACCTAGAATAAAAAAAGGCTACCCCCCTCTTCTTGTTCTAACAATAACAAAGTTTTCCGTAAATAATGTCATCAACGCTGATTGACTTTACAAATGTTTTAGCGCTCTATTCGATATAGTATAAACAGTTCAATTCAACTACACAGAAAGGAACACAAGTCTCTCTAACGAGCGCATCTGAACTGAAACTTAAGGACCTTCGCAACTTTCTAAATATTCAGAGATAGTTGCTACAAGTTGAATCCGCAAGACGTGACGAGGCCCCCGGCGAACAGTAATTTGTACGACTTTACCATCCCTGGCCAGGCTAGATAAGGGTTTCTTGTCATGTGTATGGGATATAAATGAAGCTGTTATGTTAACTGAATATTACAATATTCAGTAAGTAATATGTTTATTTCACACACAACAATGACCGAAACGGTTATAATTATAATAAAATAATATTGCTTTTTAGAATTAGGTATTATGAGAGAGATGGATAGCTGTCCGTGTACCGATACGTTCATAAGTTTTTTTTAATATATTTTTTTATATTTATTTATTACAAAATCTACAGCACTTAAATTTAAAAATAAAAAAGTCCATTAAAAATACATACTGCCAATTAAAGATTTCCTATTTTAAGACAACGCCTATAGGGAGAAATAAGTTTTGGTGTGTGTGTATATGGATGTGTTTATTGGAAATGTGTGTGAGCGTGTTTATGTAGAAGAGAGTGAAAGGGTGAACAGTTACATGTGTGTACAGTTAAGTTAAATGAGTAAGTAGCTATTTTATAAAAGACGATAAAAAAACTAAATGTTTCATGGCTAAATTCTAAATGAAATTATCTGTGAGTTAAAAATAGATAGCTAAGTTGTAATTGCGCTTGTTTTAAAATCATCTAAAGTCCAGTTCAGTTTACTTCTTTTACTTAGAGGCAAATTGTTCCGCAGCATGCATTCTATGTTCTTTTAAATTACACAAATCTATTCTGAGCGATTTCATTTTTACAAGTTCATATGTGATAAACATTTTGTATACTCGTTTGGTATTCTCGGCAACAACACATCCTTACAAAAAATCTAAATGATAAAACGTCTAGGTACTGGAAGAATTCGGTGTCGTTACGAGCAAAACGTGGTTTTATTGCGACACATAAGTGCTCAGGCGCTGTGGAAATTGCAATTTAATGTAATAAAAGGGCTGTTTACTATTCTTTGAACGCGTATGATATAATATAATAATTATTTTTGTGTCGAGACTAATCTTATGTTCTGTTTAACGGTCTATATCTTAGCGAAAAAGATTGCTTTTGTCCAGTTTTTTGTAGGCCGGCTGTTTGTGTTTGATGTAATTTGATTATAATTAAATAACCAATCTATTCATTTCTCTCTGGGAACAGATAAAAGTCTAATTTTATAATAATGTCCATGGGAAAAAGTCTGATCAAAATTGTCTCTCTGACTAGAAAGTACTTATGTATATTTTATGCTGTAATATTTTATCTAATGTATTAGAATGACACTTAATCAATAAATAGGAACTTACAATATTAATTATGAAGTTGCTATAAATATTTCTCCTATGAAGAGTCAAAAAGCAAAATGACTAATCGGTTGCAAGTTGTGTTTAAATCACAAGGTAAAAAGTTCCAGACCGGTTGAAATAGCCTTCACAGCTTTGGAAATGTTTTGAATTGTGACGAGTTTTAGCAGTACTAAAAATATTTTCGGCTACTGCACAGTCACGATTACAGTTTGAGTGAATTTTTTTTTTTTAAAACAGCACTATTAGGCGATAAAAAACTCGCGAACTTCATTAAAAATGCGAAAATCTTCTGTTTCTTCTATGACCCTTGATGATAAACCAATGAAACCTCTTAACAGCCTTATAATATTTGGTTATCTGGTTCTCAATATACCTACAGGTTAGACCTAATTTGAGAGCCAGAGAGCATTGTCTAGATTATATTTAGTATTAGTTTACCATATTTTGTTGTAAGTTCTTCTTATGCCACTTATCTTCTTATGCCATGCTTTGTATTTCGTATTTCATATTGATTCCAAATCCAAGATACCCTATTTCGTTGCTCTGGATAACTGATAAAAATTTTATGAACAACAACGCTTTTAACTCCACATTCACTGTGCTCGTGCTGGAGCACGAATATTTATTTTTGAGGTGAAAACCCTTGTCGGACGCGATAAGCGCCCGTTTGTGAAACTTCGAATATTACAATGTACGTGATAATGTTTTCTTGAAAATGTCGCCCCGAGATTAGTTTTGAAAGTTGGTCGGTCTCTTGGTTTTGTGTGGTTTAAGATTCTACCCTGTTGCTTATTACGGCCATAGAGATATTTAACCGATTACACGCTTTGTTTTGATTGAAAATGCGCCAATTTAGTCGCTAAAGTAAAATAGGCAGCCTCCTATTTTGTTATTGAATCTGATTAACATGTTTAGACGTGTTATAATTTACTTACTCTTTTAGGTGGATTAATCATAGTAAGTATGGATAAAAAGAAACGATCACTAGATCTGTAGCTTAGCTACATATACCTAGAGATCTTTTCTTTAGGAAATTAAAACGTTATTTTATGAAGTTAATACCTAGGCAGCAGTGGTACTGTTACTACCTTAATAAAATAATGTTTATTAAGTTAAATAGACTGAATAGAAGATGCTGCCATTGTTACGATATGCAGATGTGTTTGGCAAACAAAAAGAACCGAACCAAAACGCGTTAATTTATTCCATAACCTAACACGGGGGAAGCGGCAGCATTAAAATTTGAGCCTCGTCAGGTGTTAAGTCCATAATTTCCCTGGGGTACAATCCAGGATCGCGTTTTAAGGGTTCTCATGAATGGCACGACTAATTTCTACCACCGTCTTGCTCTCGCAAAGGTTTACGGCCCGTTGTCTGAATTTTATTTGTTCTGACCGTGAAATCTTAGACCTGACGAGCTGCGGGTTTAGTAGTAATGCTCATTTGCAATTTTGAGGGAGAGTGGTTGTTTACTTCGTTTGTTTTGTTTTATGACTTAGTAAATAGAAACTGTTACGAATTGAGTACTAACAAAGTCGCAATTAAATATAAGCAGCAGTGAAAGTTTTTCATAAAGCGGCCTGTATTTTTATTTATCTACTTACTTAATTATTGATACCGATATGATTTATTAATTATTGATATTATCCATAGCTAATTTGAAATTACAGCTCCTGAAGTTCTGAGTATTCCCGACAAGAAATTACTGTCCCTAGAGTATCTAAAAAGATGATACAATATTGAATTAAAGAGTAAGTACTTACCTGAACTAATTTCATTATTTTTGTTGCAGGTATGTTCATACAAGAATGTGGAAAATTAAGCGCCTGGTAATGTTCGGTGAGCAATTTCACGTCACAAATTTTTAACAGATCAAATTCCTATTACATTCAGATTGGTGATAAAAATCTAGACCCGAGATCATTATAAAACAGTCGCAGACTAACAGCTAGTAAGTACATAGTATAAATAAACAACGATTCGCACCAGCAAACCAAACAATAGTTTTAGACACCGGTTTTAATAAGACTTCGCATTTATACCAGGGTAATCCCGTAGCATTCACGCAAAGTTTTCTTTATTACACGACCACAAAGAGATGATACCCGCAACAAAAAGCGAGATTTACCCGTAACTGTGTCCTTTCTCCGCCGTATGATATGCGCATTTTTATAAGCATTGTTATTGGTGTGTGGCTTACTTGTGAGCGGGAAGAAAAGAAAGTCTCGTAATTTTATACGTATGGATGGACTTACTTTTCTGCCAATATATGTATGCCATGTAGATGGAATTATTTGGTAAGTACTTATTAGAAAGTTTCTCCTTCAGAATACGTCTGGGTTACAATCACTTTTATGGAATTTGTTCCCATTTTTTCCATGTCGATGGTGATAATTTGCGTGAGTTTTCTCAAGGTCGATAAGTTATCAGCGATATTCTGTGGTATTACTGCTTTGCTTTGCTAGACTTCTTATAAAAACCTATCAGACCAGCAGTACTCGTATTATGGGCGACGGTGACCATTTAACAGCAGGTGGCCCGTTTGCTCGTCTGCTATCCTAATTTAATAAAAATTAAAAAAAAATACATGTTATTATAGTTCTAAGAAAAACTTATTATGATGCAATTTAATTCTCAGTTATCGCTTACAGTCGATCTCTACAACTGGCACCCCAACTTTCCGGCTAAAATCGACCCGTGAAAACGGTTTTTTCTAAATCCGGATTATATTCTCATCTCGAGGAAATGTATTCTATATTTATCGTCGCTGACCGGACGTTTTTTTTAACAATGACCGTTCAAAATACCTTATTCAGTGAGGGAGATTGCTCGGAACGGGATTTGGAAAAGGCCTTTTTAATGAAGCCGGTTGTACGGAAATGTAACTTTTCAGACGGCTGCAGATAAGGTAATTCAAATGGTATTAAAAAAATATTGAGTTAAATTAATTATTGAATTAATAAAGCTCGTACTGATTTGCTGAAAAACGCTTTACTAGCCGATATCAGTTTAGTTTAGAGACTTTTTTTACAAAATTAAATGCCTAACTACTTACTTTGCTTGCTGTAAGACAGCTGTATGGCTAGTGAAGATGCCAGGAGCTAACAGTGAATAGATATATATCTGAACCGTCTTACTATTCTTCTTTAATATTTATACCTGTCTTTAATTAAATTAAATTAAAAATTAAATGAGACAAATGAGTCCATAATTATAAACTAAAAATTATATCAAATATCATACAATGACAAAAAAAAAATCGTATAACAGTAGGTAAGAATAAATAAGTAACTTTTGACTAAACTAAAATTAATTTTACAAAATCAGCATTTTATTCCGAAATTCAAATATAAACACTAAACTAAACAGTGGGTTGATATAGCAACAACCAGGCTAATTTTAGTTCTGAAGACCCTATCTCTAAACCTAGCTCAGCGCGTCAAGCCCCGCCAGACGGGCCTCCACGAACATTTCAGAAGCACTACAGAACCTAACCACAACCTAAAATTCTAAAAGCGTCAATATATTGCACTTTCAGCCTTCTGTAATATTAATGTCATCTTGATTATTGTATCATTTATATTTTCTGGCCGAATAAAAGTATTTTGTATTTTACTCTAAAAATACAGGACCTGTGGGAGGTATAACATAATGTTACAGCAAAAAAAATTAATTATGTAAGTTCCTAAGCGTTTTTAATTGCTCGCATGTTGAATTTGAACTAAAAACGACACTAACTTTAGAAAGTAAACAAAGTATATTATCCCTAACAAAGATATTTCAATTGTAACGCTTTATTTATTTATCGAATCGTCCATGATTGCAAATTAAACAAAACAATAGTGCTCAAACGAATCGCGCGCCGCCGGAACCGGACGCGCCCCACCGGATGCGGTCGTCGCTATCAGGTGTCGTTCACGCTGCTGGTTTGTATTTCCGGGCGACTGTCAGAAACATTGGCTAGACTATGAGAAATCTAAACTAAATTTGAGTTGACTATGTCGCAAAATCTTTTCCTATATGTAAGTAAGTAAGTAATATGTTTATTTCACACACAGCAATGACCGAAACAGTTATAATAAAATAATTATGTAGTCAAAGGTAAACATATTGAAATCATGTCTGATTGTCTGCTGTTATTGTGAAAAGGGCCTCAACTCAGCTTATTGCTGCAGACAAAATGCCTACAGCGCTGGTATTCTGTTGGACCATGATCGATGGCTGGCCAAAACCTGTCCAAAGGGATAAAGATACAAAACAAATAAATTTAATTGTAGAAACGTAGTATTAATAAATGAAAAATATATACCTACATTTACCATGACACATAAGTGATATAAATATATATCGTCGTCAAAATACTAGGGTGTAACAAATTTTACAATTGTTTATTCATCAGACACTTAAAATAAGAAAGTAAAATACAGTTACTCTACCTACTTGTATTAATTCTTAACGGGGGAGGGAATGGGAGGGCCCACTACTTACAGCCCTAACTAAACTAAACCCAAATTTCAATAAGGGGCAATGTATAAATAAATGTTGTAACGTAATAATATATGTGTTATACATAGGTACTAAGACAGTCAGTACCAATAATATACCTGAACAATATTTACCATAAAGGTTTTAGAAGTTTAAGAAATTGACTAACCATACAAGTTGCACGGATCAGCTGACCGATTGTACAGGAAGCCAAAAACTTTTTTTTTTTCAATTATGAATCGATGTTCGACAAACTTAAAACAAAACTCAGTATCTATTACTCAACTATTAGTAATAGATACTGAGTTTTGTTTCAAGTAGGTATTTCAAGAGATACATAAGAATAAAGTATTGTTATTGTATGGACCCAGTTTTTACCGAGAAAGGAATAAAACTAAAGAAATACATGTACTAACTGAAGCAACTATTAGGTAATCTGTGATAACAGCACCAAATGTATGGTAGGGAAAACCTGCCATTAAACAGCGGGGAATATAATAAATAAAAAATAATAAGAAAACTTTTCCCATCAAACTATGCAGGCCTCACGCCGAGAGATGGCGATTCACCAAAATTATCATACTAACTGTAACCTCCCCTCTTAGGAAAATAGTACTTTAAGACACAAACGACAAAGTTTATTCTTGGGTGTTGTAAGGTGTATCAAATTCAATGACACATTCAGTTGAAATTCAAAATTGAATAGAATTTTTCGTTTTTAACGGAGGCAAAAAAAAGAGAAGGCTTATTTACATCCACCAGTGGTATATTTTAGTAGTAGTATATTTTCGTGTCATAAGCCTTTAAACAAAAAAGTTATCTGCAATTCATCACCTTGAATGATATTAAATAAGCAGTAGTGTCTAAAAAACACATCAAATATCTGCCTTCAATTGCAGATATGTCGCCATGTAGATTTAAAGTTAAGAGCGCACGCAAATCATCCGGCGCATCCTTAACATTTACTTTCACGAATATTGCGGCAAAAGTTTCAAAAGAACAATCACTCAGTGCGTAATCTCTCAGGATTTACTGTGCAGCGGGTCTCCACTACGTCCTAGTCCTTTTTTGTTTTTTTAAAAGACTGCATCTAACAGATAAGGTGTGAACCCCCATTTCTGTTAAGAGGGATGTCATTCAAGCACTTGCAAATCCATACCACATACATACATACGTACATAACTGATCTACACTGTATTTCAGAAAAAAAGACTTTAAACAGTCATTGCAAAGATTTACTTTCGCTTAAATCTGAAAATACAGTGTAAAAACCAAAGAAAATTATAGTCATCAACATTCACCACTATCGACACCCCGTCAAAGCCGCAATAACGTGGGCGCCTTTTTGAACGCGGTAAAATGACGTCTCCCCATGCGCCATGTTGGCATTTTGTTTTGACACTTCACTTTAATCACTGTGTGAAAACATAACTGTCGCGTTCTCATTTCGAAAAGAGCCGTTCCCGCCAAGAGGCAAAGGTACGTTTATAATTTGCGAGCCTTTGTGCGGATGAACGGTTGAAATTACTTTCTGAATTTCTACTGCGGATATTCTTTTAATCGTCAGTTTTACGTTTATCAGATTTTTAAGAGTAGAATATAAATAAAGACAACTTTCCATAGATTTATGTCAAATTGCAATGACATTTCCATACGATTTCAGAAAATACCATTACTAAATAAAAAAAATTAAATCAATCTATAGATTTACGTACCTACGCGTTAAAAAACAAAATAACATAACGCTGATTACAAACATGTGCTTATTAATATTCCAGAAAACACCACTACAAATTCTAAAACATAATTGACGCAGAAAATTACATACACGTTGATTGTAAGATATGAAATCTAAATTAATTTTCAGTTACAACAAAACAAGTAAATTTTCCAAGTATCGGCATGGCTACTGCCAAAAACAATACGAATCCACTCGTAAATTTTAATTACATTTCACAAACGAATGGTATCGTTGTCACACAGACACTATAATTCAAAAAAAGTGACAAGCCATCGACGATTTATTTCCATTTCCTGATAACAGGAGCGAATATTAAAACGGCTGTATTCTATTATCAGTTCGAACGTTATAATCGAAACCGTGATTCAATAACGCAAATGAGCGAAATGAATACGTCGGGTTACGTTGTGTTCAGGTAGTCCCTTTTGTTTATGGTAGAGTCCAGGATTTATCGTATATCGATTCTTGACCAAAACCAAGCTGCTCTCATAAGTATAAACCAGTAAACTATTAGGCCGTCTTGCACGAACCTCTAACTCTCGGGTTAACTCAAACCCGATGTCATTTTTGTATGAAAAGCCATAGACAATTCGCGAGTCAACCCAGGGTTCCATTTTCGCGTAAGCGGGTCTCAGATAACAACTACGTAATTGAATATACGAGTAAGTGTATTTTTTAAATTAATTTTTTTTTCCCAATCTTCGGAATTCTACATATCAGAAAAAGAAACATATTTTGAATCGCATCGCATGGTAGAAATTATTCTACATCTAGCAGTCCGTATTCGTTTGATGCTGGACATAGTCTTTCAGTTTGTATCACCCAACCATCGCCGGCAATCTATTATTTGAGATCGTCTATCCACGGGATAGAACCTGTCTAAAAAGTCAGTTTACTTAGGATTTTTAGTAGAATTTAAAAAACTTATATTCAGCAACCCTGAATTTAGCTGTCGAATATGTCTGGAAGTAGAACTAGAAGTAGAAAAGCAGTAGACAAATTTACAGCTAGGGTCAGTGTTGCAAATATAAGTTTTTTTAGTTCTACTAAAAATCCCAAGTAAATTGAATTTTTAGACAGACTCTAGCAGCAAAACTATTTGGTTTAGGGTTTAAGGAAGGTAATACGGAGGCACCATACAAACGGCATTTTGTGAGAAACTAACCGATCTTTCATTTATTCGGTTTAAAACAGTCAGTTTTATGGAAAATTGGCTGAGGCCAATTCTTTTTCTGGCCTCTAGTGAGGTGCGTTCTGTTCACGGTGTGATTGGAGCGTGTATCGAGTAATTGCGTTGTTTTACCCGTACATACTGTGCGCGTCAAGGGCGCTGATTGCCGATTTAACGAGCTGCATACATTTTACGGTTGACGTTACCGCCTTTGAATGTTGTCAATTCTGACAATGGGAACTGATTTGTTACTTAAAATAACCATACACAATTGACTTTAATAAATTGAATTGGCCCTGAACAGTTTAACGAATTTGGAACCTTTTTTGACATGGAATTTATTTCATGTCTTACACACTCGCTTTGTGAACTTGTGTCGCGACACCGTGACGAAAATGTGTACTTTCAGCATACCACTAGCTCTTGAACTATTTAACCTATCAAAATGTAAGTTATACCTTTGGATAGATTCATTCGGCGCCGTTCTAACGATACCTAACAATAACTGAAACATTGTTTCCCCGCTTTACTACAGCTTGCCGGAGTGGGTCCCTTTTTTGGCCAAAACAATTTACCGACTTATACATATTAAATTCTCTATAAGTTTGGAACTATTATAGATATCGAAACGCTTGAACGCTGCGTTGTGATGAGTTTGAACTGCGCTACTTAAAACCAGGTCCCACATCGCATCTGGTTTCTACAGTTGAAAATAATTGTCAAGTTTCATCAGTTCTAACCTCATGCCTCGCATAACATGCATAAAAAGGAAGCGCATCCAAATTCGACAATCTACTACGACAACAGACAACACACTAGCCAAAAAGGACATCGTAATTTCTGCTAAACACATTTCTAAATCGAAAGCTAAGTATAAATAATTTTCTCCATTATCAAAAATATGTACTGCCATATTTTTAATCCCATAATATATTTTCAGTATCTACCAAACACAGGACATACTTAAAACTCCCGAATTAATAATTTCGAACACATCTTCTTGGGACCTTATACAGGGGGATCTTTACAAGATAAACGGCCATTAGTTAATCCGAGGGCGGGCCCGCAGTAACTCAGCTACGCAATATTGCTCATAGTCCGACCGCTTTAATGAAATAAAATTAGCATATTACCAAGATTTATCTGATAGAAGCACCGAAAGCATTGGAAAACAATGATGTTTGGAACACTTAGGATTTTAAAGATGGGAGTTGTTCAAAGTTCGGTCGTAAGTTATTAGCTGCCAGTTTCTTTTAAGATTTTTACAACAAATGTTGCATTTCGTAAAATTCTTACGTTGTTTTGTAAAACGAAGTACCGGTGGTTCAGAAAATGGGTGGTGTGTTCACGGAACTTTTCACCTTCTCTCTTCTCCGATTCATTTCCTACCGAAGGTAGGTAGGTAGGTTATATTTTTTACAACCTCTTTATTAAGAGGTTGTAAAAAATATAACCTCTGACTGATAACTCAAAGATGCACTTATAAAAAAAATTCAACAAGAGGTCAACAGACTTTTAAAAAGGTTTTACAAGAATTCAAATCCTGCTTTAAAACCCACGCATTTCCTTAAATCCTATAAATTTTATTTTACTACATAACGAACCATTTCCAATTTCTGGGCAGAGGAAAGGATTACGAATATAAATCTCGGAGCAGACGATCTAAATAAATGGACAAATAACAGAATTTAACTGCATTATTCTACAGCCACGAAACTAGCGGGAATGGGAAAGAGCTCAGCGAGCGGGCACGATATAACACAGTAATCATCTTGACTTTTAAAAGTAAATTGTCAAAGTCGCTTGTATCTTCCGCCTTTGTACATACCGTGCTACTATTCCTGTAGTTTTTACTTTTCCTGTATTTGTGTACAATAAAGTGTTTCTATATATCTATCTATAAGAATAAGAATAGTTATCTATCTTCCTATATTTTTACCTAAACTTTGGTTTAACAACATACGTGTAAATCCAAAACACTGTATGTTAAGATACAGTGTTTTGGTTTAACAGCGCTAATTTGATTTCTAATTATCGGTTTAGTACCTTGGTATTGTAACTTTTGAGCTATGTGATTCTGATACAGAGATATGATACAGACAATACACTGTATTTCTAACAATGACAAGGGACTAAAATGTATATTTACACGATTATTTCAAAATCAATGTTTTCAAGTTGCAGTGCATTGGATATTCACGGCAGTACTGTGGATTTATTTACATAGTAGAAATGCAAGGCAAATTAAACTTTATTTTGAAAGGACAATTGCACGAGACTGCGGCGCAAATGTTCCTGGATCGATCCCATCGTTGACCCTTGGATTAAAGAATAAATAGTCTCTCCTATAGGGGGCATTCTTTCCTTAATGTGTGGACCATTGTGGTAGGCCACTTCATATAGGAGCCTTTAACATAATGAAAGGCCTTTACATTATAATATTTACGTTTATGGTTAAAAATCCCGATTTTGGAGCGACAGTTATATACGGCCGTATACTCGGCAGGTGAACTGCGAGGTGGATAGACTGTGTTGGCATTGGCAGTGTAAAATAACTTTTCTTATTTATCTCATCTTTATTATATGCCTGTGCTGTCCCACAGCTGGGCAAAGGTCTCCCTCTGCTATTTCTACGCGGCGTCTCTATCCAGGTATATCTCGGCCAGTTGGTAAAAAACTGAGGTTAAGAATGTACGCGCTCTACCGTCGCTCGTTTCCAAGCCTCACTAATAAGAAACCCTCATCAGTTGTTATTCAATTCGCGTGCATCGTCTCCGGAAGGGAAATAATTTAGTCTGGCCCTAATCTTCACATTGGCTTAGAGACTTTAGGGGCGACGTTTAATCAAGGCGTAAGGATAATGTTATTAGCTATTACTAATTACTAATAGGAACAACATTCAGGATATTTGAAGACCTGTGACTAAGTGTTGCGTTTTTCCTGTTGAACCAAGTTCTAGGATTGATGTCGTGTTAGACAAATTGATAGAGGAAATATGTAGTAAATGTAGAATTAATATTATTACTATTAGTATGGAATACTATTTTAAAGACACTATTTCTTTCCTATCATTACCATGGCTATCGATATCAACTATACTTAAAGTTCAAATAATAAGTCTGATGTCGTATTCGTAACTAAAAGCTGTCTTGAAACGACTTATTATAATACTCCAACCCCTCAATTAAGTTACAATGTGTTCAATATATTCAAATCATACAAACACATTTGTGAGCAAAGGTAACACAAGTTTAATTATATCTAATTAATTAAAAATAGCGTATAATGCCCACTGGACTACAACTTCATTATTCAAAGAGGCAGGCAGTCTAAAAAGCTTAGGTCTCTCATCCCCAATATTAATTCTCCGAGGACAGAATACCTCATTAGACTAAGTGGTTTATAGTGGAAATACAGCCCGATCGCATTAGTGTGCGTGGGCTCAAAATTAAGATAAATTGTGACAGCTGAAAGCTTTTGCCAGTTTGGCAATTTCTACCTTTTCGAAGAGTTAAGCTAAATAAATAGAGATAATTTGCAGACACGTGAAGTTTGTAGTTTACTTGATTTGACCAGTGAGCTGAAGTCGGTCCTGCATAGAGACGTGTAAATTTCACTGGTCTAAAGAATTTTTAGAATCAGTCTAGTAGCTTTTGAGAAAATCTCAATCATGTGTACTTACCTAGGTTTCTTTACAGGTCCATGCAGTCATCTAAATAAAATATAGCATTTGATTTTCCTCTCGCTGTATAAAAAGTCAAAAAAGAGCGTCGGTGGTCTAGTGGCTAGGACGCCGGACTCCGGACGTCCGGTTTCGAAACCATGCAATGCCATGTACCAACGAGTTTTTCAGATTTTTTCGAAGACTTGCGTACATTTACCGACTGCTCTAACGGTGAAGGAAAACATCGTGAGGAAACCTGCATGTCTGAGGAAATTAAAAGTTTCCGAAGGCGAGTGAAATCCACCAATCAGCACTGGGCCCGCTCGGTGGATCATGGCCAGTACTCCCTTGTGCAAGGGGAGGCCTGTGCCTCAACAGTGGGGACATTAATAGGCTGATGATATATAAAAAGTCTCCTTTCCTTTGAATACGGTGTTCGAGTTTACAAAGGTATTTGAAAAAAAGCCTTTGTTATATTATTTTTCGTTACAAATCTATTCTTAAACCCTTTTAATTCATTCAGAATAATCTAAGTTAATGCAGTAAAAGGTGCTGGCATGGCTTTGCTCAATCGCTCGTGAAATCGAAAATTATGACCGATACGCGGCGGAAACGTCCGAAACACGACCGAATGTTGAATTTACGATTCAGCTACGCCAGTAGTATTCGGAGATAGGGACGTGTGTGATGGCGTAGATTAAGACCGTTTTAGACTTGGTCTTGAACCACGAGTCACGACAGCTTTACGTGCCGTTACTGTTTTAGGTTTGGTCTTTAAACAAAAGCTTTACTACATATATGTAATTAGCGATCAAGCGTGAAACAAACCAAAGAAAAGGTACAGTACAATACCTATCCTACAGTCGAAATATGTTTGTTCAACAAAATATCACTCAGTTTTCGCACGGCTACGCAGTCTACGCATCACGTAGCAGGCGTAGATAGGCTTTGCTTTACGTATTGCCTATCAAATTTCTTATGTTCTAGACTAGAAAAGTCGTCGCTTGCATGCTGCTTATTTATAAACAGGGGCGAATTTGATCGACTGAAGAGTCCGAAGGCCAAGACTTACCTATTCGATTTTTTCCATCACTATTCAAAGGCTATGAATAATATGAATGACTAAAAGCTGTTTGAGGGTTAACTCATTCGTAACTGCTATTAAATTCTCGTAGAAACTCTAGTTTTATCCGCAGTTTAAAAGCTTTTATCGATTCATAAAAAGAACACTAAAGGTGGGAAATACAAAATAATGCCAAAGGTAGTTATTTCTTTAAAATTAAAAGTCAGACTTCTAACTAACAGATTCTAAATAGTTGAATGCTTCTAAAATAATTATTTTTAAAAAGAAAATATAATAACAGGTTTATAAAGGTGAATACAAACGATAAAAAATATTAGGTAACACCTGTTCGAGAGAATATTATATCTTAACTGTTTTACGGCCATTTCTTACTCGTAAGTGTTAACTGTTTAACTTTGAAGAACCTGAAACTAAATATTACCGATATCTTCAGGATTATTTTTTATTTGAATTACTCTGACAGGTTAAGTATCGAGTGTATTCAAGTGTGAGAACACCACGTGTCGCATTCGTGTTTATTACAACAACTCGTAGCAACAATTTGACTCTTCCCGCACTTATGCACAATGTACTATTATTTCACAGCAAACATGCTGTCTAAAAATCTTATTAATTGACGTCTTAATACCTGAAATACTTCATGCCCCTTTCACGTTCTTCAAATTCTCAAGTAAATTCATACAAAGTCTTAATTGGACGATTAGACCATTGTTCCTAGCCCCTAAATCTTAAGGGCGCACATTTCATAGAAGATCCCCTTTATCACTAGTGGGATCTTCCTTTCATTCAGAATTTAATTTCATTTTCACCCTCTCGTAGGTCTTTAAGAAAAGAATGACCGAATGACTTCAATGTCGCGGGACTTTTGGGATGTGAGATTGAAGAGGGTTGAATGAATGACGAAAAAAAGATTTTGTGTAGTGCTTCGGAGTTAATAAATTTAGATTATTGGCACCCTTTTCGTTACTCTTGTACACAACATTGTATTTTGCGTATCTGTATTTTGTTGTTGCTTATAGGTCTAATTCCCCGAATGTCTAGTCTTGTAAATCCATTCCCTGAATGTCCATTCCCCGTATGTTCCATTCCCTGAATGTATATTCCTCGAACGGAAATCTTGTTAGTAAAGGTCATCGCATATTATACACAGGAAAAACTTGTTTTCTGGGACTTAATTCTACTTACTTCGACTTACTGTCGTAGTAACTGGTTAAACTTACAGTAAGTCCAAGTAAGCCGAAGTAAATTGACATTGGAGGAATTAGACATTGGGGGAATTAGACCTATCAGATAGACTAGACATTCCGTACATTATATTATATTGTTTCGTATTCGTATTTGCACCAATTTAGAAAGTTTTTCAAAATTAAACTTTCGCGCTTCAAAACAGATAGCTCTGGACAATTTCTCAGCGCGCCAACTAGCAGCGCACCTAGCGGAAAAAAACCGCAACTTAAAAAGGATCAAAAGAAGAGCATAGCGCCGTCGGCCCGCCGCTCCGATAAAATTATTCATTAAAAACCCAAAATCTCGTGCCACACGTAAATAAACTTCTCCAAAATCAACAAAAAACACTCCAGCGCCGATCTGGAAAGATTCACACAAAAAACCAGCTCTTGGAAGACCATCAGAGGGCCCTCAAGGATTCTTGGCTGCGGCTGCGCTAGTGAGTAGAAAAGTTCACTGCTGTCTGATCTATCGACTCTATTTCATAACATATATTTAAGATGATAAGTTTCAGATTTACAAGGAGTACTTACACTTACATAACATGCCCTAGTTTAAGATATGATTTCTGTAATTTGCTTCATTTATTAAATATCCATTTTGTGCTTCCAGGTTAGTTAGTTTAAAAGCCTATAACCTATGAGTCACTGCGACCTAAACTGGCTTACTGTGCGTGACTTCTAAAATAGTCATTCCATTCTCATAGTCATAACCGTAAATATAGAGGAAGTTTTGTAAGTTAGGGTCAAACTTCAAACCGATATAAATTTTCCAAAAAATCTACAGCCATTACTCTACCATTCACCACAATAATATTAAATGAAGAAAGCAGACTGTCTGAGTTTCATAGTCTCATGGTTTATGTATGAATGCAGTTTGGGTAAATTCCTCTCAGTTCATGCTAAATTCATCTTGAATACACCTTTCGGGTGGTACACAAGTAGGTACTATTTTGTGGGTAAATGTGGATATTTTATTCAATGACACTCAAAGCGTCGATTTATTTCGAAGTAACTAAACGACTCTCGATCTCATTAATAGTAGATTTGCTTCATCAGAGATAGCAATTTTTTTGAGAAAAAAAAGAAGTCTTTTCCCTCTTCAATATTGACAAACATACATACATAAACTCACGTCTACAACACAAAATATATAGATATTTTGTGTATATTGTGATATAAAACCTATGGACATTCTTCTTACATTAAAATGGAAAGGTTGTTCAGTTTTTTTAGAATTTACTATAAGAAGGGTAAGTACTTACGTAGAGAAAAAAATTCTTACAATTCACAAAGTAAAGCATATCGGCCATTGTCACAATTTCCTCTCTTAAGCAAACTTTAGTTGTTTCCCTTTCTTTCATAAACAAAGTACAAAGTAATGAAAATAAACCGACTTTTCAGGCCACAAAAATATTGCTCAAGTCGAGTGGAATATCACAGAGATTTCAACTTTAAAGGAGAAAACGAGCTTTATTTAAATTTTATCGTCGAATCTTTCGTTTGTGGCTGAAATGAAGAAAGGAAGACAATATCAAAATCTTATTGAATGAAGAGGTGCTTTGTAAAGTGGAAAATTAGACTTTATATCCTATTAAAGAATTACTGTAACTACTAAATGGCCGTTAGATCAGTAGTACCATGTATATAATGTACTGTATCTACTATTTTTTTATGAGAATGAAACTCTGTACTAATAGACTACAAGAAGGTATTACAAATAATTACAATATACCTATATCGCACCTAGGTTCCAGATTTTAAATAAATATCTGATTGAATTTATTTCTAATATAAGTACCAGTTTTACCCACCGGAACAGATACGTTTGTGCCACTGTGAATAGCACGATATACCTATTTTGTGTGTTATTCGTCTTATGGTTACCCGCAGCTCAGAAAAATTACAGCTCTTCAATTAGATTAACTTTAATATATCCTTAAATACCTATTATATACTATAAATTTAATTTATAAGTAATAACCTTAAAATCATGTCTACCGTACACATTGTTAATTACAATAAGTTTATCCTGTATTTCCCTAAGCTAAGTGGATTGTATCCTTTTTTAGAGAAATAAATGTCTTAAACCGTAACCGTAATATAATAAAGTACCTAGATATTCCATAGAGTAACACCTGATTCCATTCTCCATGAAACACTGATTGCTAATCCACTCTCAAATCACAAGACCTTCCACAAGATTAACCCAACTATAAGCTTACAGATATACTTAACTCGTGTTGCTACACCCACGCGTGGGGAACTTAGGCTAACTCTAACTTGACGAAACTTGGAAGCTTCTTCCAGTCAAACTGTAGGATACGCGGGTTGAAATTGTTTATCGGATACACTAATTAGATTCCGATTGGATACTCTTGAGACTTGATCTTGTGGGGAAGTTTGACACTGAAGGTAAGACACGAACCGTTTTAGATAATCTAGAGATTGGAGTGATTTGTTTTCCGACAGCTTTCTTACCCATTGAACAAAAATACAAAAGGCCATTTGTGGAGGTCCATACCAAAAAGTAACATTTGATTCCGTTTTTTTATTATGACTTTGACTGTATATGTACATATAATTATAATACTAAACACACTAAAACTAAACTTAAACTAAGAAGGAAAACAAAACTAAAGATAAAAATAGCAAAACTTTATTACTCCAACAAGTTAATTAAATATTACGTTTTAGTGCAAAACGTGATTTTGTAGTGCTTCTAACTTAGTATCCATGAAGTTTTAGTATAATTTTAATGTATTAAAGATTTGCTTTATCCTTTCATAATCAGGTTCATCTTTTACTTAAAATTCAAATGTAACC
Organism: Hofmannophila pseudospretella; assembly: GCA_947369225.1. Lineage (NCBI taxonomy): Eukaryota > Metazoa > Arthropoda > Insecta > Lepidoptera > Oecophoridae > Hofmannophila > Hofmannophila pseudospretella. The sequence continues at coordinate 6,815,833 of OX376325.1, forward strand.
TTTTGGTGTGGACCTCCACATTTGACTTTCCACCTAATTACTTTAAAGTAAAGTTCAATAGTGGCCTGTTAGTTCTTTGGGAATGAACTTGTCACGATAACGTGACAAGTAGCTGAAGCTGTACTTTAAGAACTTGTCATAAGACAAGTTCAAGTTCTTCAGCTACAGTTCATAAATAAAACATCTCACCGTCATACATGAAGGCACGTATTCTCAAAATTCGTTACCAGACGACATATAATGGCGACCGCGCCGGCCAATCTTCGCGCGAGTCTAATCCGATCGAACGAACAAAGCGATCAATTGATCGGAGCATCGCACGTTATTGCCTCTAAATCTTTCACTCCCTAACCTATAGGTTTCGGGAATACACCCCCTGGATATATTCAAGAGTATTAGTGATACTTTTAAACCTACATTTAACGTTTTCTTTGAAAACAAATATTTTTATGTAAGTAGTGACAAATAACAGAATACACATAAATACTATAAGTGCTAAGTATAAATCAGGTAAGTATTTATCTGATTTGTTGTAAAGTGAAAACCTTTATGAAGCTCGAAACCATTATTAAATTCGTTTACTTAGAATTTCCATCTTCTTACATTTTTAGGCCTTTAGCACACTGCAGCGATTTTGAAACAAAATCGGGCCGAACTTCAAGTAGAAAACCGAAAAAGAGATTTCTATGGGTTCAGTGTGAATCCGTTACAAAATCGCTGCAGTGACTTTGTGTAACTGATATACACTAAGCCTACTAGCCTAGCCTACTAGTAATCCTGATTATTCAAACCTGCATAATGAACGACTTATATTATATCAGCCTCTTCCCAAAAAAAAAAAGAATTAAAAAATTCCGACAACCCTGTCTTAATTCAAGTGATTGAAAGTTACTTTGGAAAGTGCCATATTAATCCCAGGACTGTACTGTAATAGATATTTGGTTTCATATTGAATTTGAACATTGACCCACTTACGTCATGTTCATGTGACATGATTCATGTCCTTCTATCATTATACTTACCTATGACAAATGTCTTTTCTGAACCACGATTTTTCATGACGAGGAAATCTATTGGAGCATCTATAAGTACCTACAACCCATTCATCGCTGCCTTTCGTTTTCGGAGGCTGTGTAATGTTCGCAACAAATATTTATCTTATCGGCCCTTCGGATACTCTTATTGCGGTGTTAACAAATAGTCCGCCATGTGTGTTCTCTATACGTGCTCCCGAGCAGAAAGGTTTTACCCAATAGTTAACTTTCGGCCGTCGAAGTCTGACCGCAACTGAACTAAATAATTATGGGAAATGTAACAGTCTTGTTTTTGGAAATAGTTTACAACCACTGAAACATAATTTCATATTTAGACAATTCGAGTTTTCCAAATCCTGAAAAACACAAATAAAAAATGCGCTTTTAAAAAAAAAATATTACTGCCCTCGCAAAAATGCTTTGCAGACACATTAAATATTTTCTTTTCAACCTGCAAACACAAGCACCTAGAAAATGCAAATCACTTCACACACGGTAGGCAAATTTATATGCTGGGAAAACCGTAAAATTCTTGAGGGTCTACTACGGAACTCGAAATCGTGCAAAACTCGCTCAACTTTGCCTCACGTAAAATAATATTAATAATCACGTAAAACGTAAAGCCGCCTCTATTAAAACGCTTATGCATGAAGTATCTTTAAAGGTAAAATACATGCTACATTAAAATACATGCTATCCCTGTCCACGCCGTATAGCTCTAGAATAAGAAGTTACGGGCCATTGTAGCATATCATAGCCTTAACTTTAACTTCACTAACTCTTTAACTTTAATTTTGTTCTTGTTTTACATAATTTGTACACGTATATGTCTGTCTACTTATCATTCTAAATATCTCTATGTTAAAGGTCTAGCTGGAAGAAATCTCTATTTTAGAGATAAGCTCTACCTGTGTACGTCAAATTTCTTGTTGTTGTTTCTTTTGTGATTTATGTGTGCAAAATAAAGTATAAAGTAAAGTATACGTATAACTTTAAAGCCGCTTTTTGCTGACCGGTAACATCTTTCTTTTTTTAGTTTTATAAATAAACCCTCACAAAGACCCTTCCTACGGTAAACACCTAACACCCCACGCATAATACACCTACTACACTTCCCTTCTGCATGACTGAACTAATTTATATTGCAAGCGTAACGACTAGACATCGATCGAATCGGATGCCTGGAGCTTGCCTTCAACGGGGAAGCCTTGATTTCACTTTGATTATTATAAGCAGTAATCAAAATTCGGTTTTGATTTGTGTCCTTGGCGCATGCGATCATAACATGGATGCCCATTTGCAACTTTATGAAATCGTCAAAACAATGACATTACGACATTTAGTCAGTGCGTTGTAAACGCAGCCCAACCTTGACGGCTCAAGAGCCAGGAATCAGCGCACCGGGCTTTAGAGGCCCGGCGGAACAGGCGCGAAGCCAAAATGACGGCACATTGGCGTCCGAATTCACTATAGACTGCAACTACCCAAACAGGCATATGGCTTCAACAAAGTGGGGTACACTACTTACAATACTTACGCAACTTTCCATCGCGGCTTTATTCCTCGATTTCGGAGTCCAATTGATTAGTTTTGATCATGTATGTTATTAGTATTTCCCTAACTTAGAGCGGCATATCCATATTAAGATCAGCAAATGCCAAAATCGGGTTACCTCATTCTACTTAATTATAATTATGGATCAGGTATCTCACTCGAAAGTTGAAATTCATCCGTTTTTGCACACATAGTAGAACAAATCAACCGAAATAAACTGATAGCGAGAATAATATGACTGTTAACAAAGGCAACAGGTTCATAACCATGTATTTTGTAGAAAACGAGATGGAAACTAATTCTGATAAAATTAATCACCATAGAACTCCCAGTATAAATAGTGTCAACGATTCAAAAGTGATAAATGATCGAGTTGAAATCGCTACAGTAAAAACATGTCACGCGAACACAGAACAGCCCCGCTCAGGTGTGGTTACGTCTCGGAATTTGAAGGGACACGACAAAAATAAATTCGCCACCGCACTCATTCCAATCACGTAGCTCCGAATTTGTCATATTGGATTTCGGAGGCGGACGCCCGTCATACGTCCTCCCCTCGTTCTGTCACCACGCGAAAATGAAAACATGTATCATTTCTACCATAAAAACCCCAAATACGACCTTAAAGTCAAATCTACAAAGCCGAAAGTCGGTGAAGGCAGAGCAGAGCTGATGAAAATTAAAGAAAAGTCAAAATTCTTTAAAATTACTTTTACTAATGGAATTTGTGAAATTTGTTTTTCTCTAATAAATACTGGGCTTCAAAACTTTGTAAGCAAATCTTTAACTTTCTTTGTTAAGACTGCTCACTCTGAAATTTGGTTTAACACAGATATTATAAAACCTTTACAATCTAATTATCTACCTATACTCTACTTGTTTCGTTAACTTTGGATACTTTTATAGTTTCATTTATTATTTTAAGTAAAAATGTAGATTCTTTACCTTTAATGTTTAAAGGTATAAGAATTTGGAATGGTACAATTTCGTCATTTCCAGGCTATTATAAATCATAATCTAAGGCACAAGCACTGTATTCACAACTTTACACAAAGTTGAACCAAACAATAAAATTATAAATGTTTATGTTTACCTTATAACAATATAAAACAGGAATGACTAAGCTTCCACTTATTGCTATCAATTTAGTTTCATATATTCATAGAGGGTCCAAATGAGCCTTCATTTGTTGTAGGCTTTATCAGAATAGCGGGAGGGCATTTTAAACCCAATCAACGGAAAATCAAAACGCGGAAAATACGAAGGGGCTCTAACGGAGGGTTAAACTCCTATTATCGATTTGTTTTTATGACTTTTGCTGACGTTTCGTTTCTTTAACCTATCTTTGGAGATTGTTATTTGTATCGGTTTGCATTTTCAGCAGTTACGGGTTCTTTTCTACTTTAGATTATGGGGTTAAATCTTCTTATGGTATATCTTCCATAATATTAAATACAATGCTGCCGAATCTGAAATTAGAATTGTAATCGATCTGTAAAATATGAATGTACAAAATTTCCAACACTTCGAAAAACTAAGAGTAATTAAAGAAAATACCAACAAATATAAAGTACAATATTTTGTACTTTAGGTCTATTGACCTCAGAGTCAATACGAACGAAAGGGAGCCTCTAAAAAAAGCTGTAGAACAATAAAAGAAGATTGGATAAGGTGATGTACTGATCTAGGAACTTTACGGCAACTACGAGTGTTATTGTCAAACAACAAAACTTAGAACAGGCATCACAGTCCCCGTATTCATTATTACGGTATTTTTTCGGTTGCATCACCCCAGATAAATTCCTGGAAGGGGAGATATGGGAGATAACAGGGACATTATCGAAATACCGATGTCGTCGTATTAAACCGGGAGAACTGAGAGTTAAATAGCGATATATTATGGTAGGGGTACGAAACATTGAGGCTGAGGTGGTAACTACGAGTACCTACTGTGAATTGCAACGATACTAAATGATTTGAATTTTTACCCGTACGTGCTAAAAACCTAAATTGAGGACATTTTTCCTGTCTCAGAATTCAGGTAGCCGATTTTGTCTCTAAAAGATTTTGTTTTAAATACCAAAGAAATTGGAATCTTTATTCTAATTTTCTTGATCTTGGAATTATTATTAAACTATATAGATGTAATCAAACACAAAGATAAAAATAACTTGGAAGGTTTTTATATTTATATGTCATAATCGGATTATCACGGACGCTGTTCCAGAAATTATAGTCCCATTAAATAAAAATATTGCCTACCGCAAATTCCTCATAAAAACCAACATATTGGTCACGATATTACTCTTTAGTTTCCTACCAGGGCCATTACTGGGGTACAAAATCGCCCTACTGTCGATATTTCTTGTACCGTCTTTATTGAAATTCAGGGGTTGCGACAAAGTTTCCGATCACTTGGATGGAATGCCAAGTATAAGAAACTAGTTTACTTCTAATTTAACCTTTGTTTCTATAGCATTAAGGTCATATTTTGTTCCAATTGGTTTGTGGGAGGTCGTGGAAGTCGTGTCAGGAATTCTTGTATGAAACTTGTACAAAAACAATGTGTTGCCGAATTGGGGTAGTACGAGTCTCAATGTTTGTAGTTTTATTCGGAAATAGGTAAACCAATTGTGATAACAAGACCAAAGTAAATAAAAGTTTGTTTAGTGGCGCGTCTAAGCATAACTAAGAAATTCATCTATTGTTACTGACATCAGTCTTCAGATTAGTCATTCATTACTAATTCAATCTATGTAGAAATAAAAGCCCATCGAAAAAATGTACCTAAATTGGAATTAAGAAACCTTACAAACGCGTCAAAAACATGATGCAGATTCTGATAGATGATATCCTAAAATGGCAAACAAACAGTCTTGAGGCAAATTGCAAATGAATTTAGATATTTCCAGCTTTACAATTCTAAAATCAGATATTCTAGAATTAGAAACAAAAGAAAATGACTAGGATGTTAAAACGAATTGTATATTCTTTGCCTCCTTCGTACTCGTATCTATTATGACGGAATTTATTGTCCTTTGGTGTCTACAACGCTGGACCCCTTCTTAAACTATCTCACATAACTACTACACTTTAATACAAGTTCACAGTACAACTCCCCGGAGATGCCATGAGTCACCACACTTTCCCTTGCCTCACATTACCCTTTATGGCCCATATTGAAATTCTGAGGCGTGAGTGTGAAGCGGGTCGTCAGTCTCCGAGAAAAGCCTTTGTGAGGCTAAACATTCAATAACTTTGACAAAATATCTAAAGGAAAACCCAATTTATGAAGGAAACAATATTGTGGCGCGTTGGGAAACTTGAAAACGCTAAAGATTCAGATCTGATTTAGTAAGAGTTTGGGTGACAGTATACCCTTTTACGAATCCAAGGTTGGGTCAGAGGTATTCAATTCATCTTGAACAAGCAGTAAATACCTACATCACTTGCCTTTTAGACGTTCACTGATACATCGTCCTTCAAAAGGAATTGAAGTCTATTCACTTTTTTTTACGTCTTCGTCAAATACTTTATCAGCTGATGAGGGTGAAGAAAGCCCAATGGCCACTGTTATTTATAAATAGCAATAATATTAGAGAAGCCGCTGATTCTGTTATTGATGTTGATGACGCTGATGATGGTGGTAAGTTTGCGTGAACTGTTCGTGACAGTTTTGAGTAAAACATGTAAATCTATATATCACGTTTCAACCTAGACGTTTCCTATCTTACTACTGAACATTTTATAACTTTAGACATCTCTATGAAATTACCATCTAGTAAATTACAGTAACCATAACCTCCTTGTGCAAGGGGAGGCCTGTGCTCCAACAGTGGGGACTTTAATAGGCTGCTGATGATGATGAAATTACAGTAAGTTAGATCAGTAAGAACAAGAATAAGTTTATTTGTGCGGTAAGATTACAAAGTATTCATAGTTCATACACCAGTAGGAACTTAAGCATAGGTTATATTAAACTAAATAAAATTAGTGAGCAACAAGTTAGTTTACAATAAACGCTGACCTCCTTGATCAGTTAGATATATAGTTGGTGTTTATTAGTGTCTATAACATAGGGCATGTATGTGTATGTTTTGGTTTCGACGTTTTAAGTTCACAGACGAAATGAATTTAGCCATTATGAAATTAGCTATTCCAATGGACAACCTTTACTGATATAGATCTTAATAATTTCTAAACTACAGAACCTGTTCTTAAACTATAGAAGCACAAGTAGTTCCTAGCTCAACGAACCATAAACCAGGCATACCCATACATACATACTCTAGGAAAAGATTCCTATCAATCGGTCCCTTTGAAAGCCTGTCTAGGAACTGAACAGGCAGTGTCGAGTACCTAGACCTATGTCTAGGCTCTAAGGGGGCGTTAAGAGCCTAACCCTGTCACCCCTTGTCCATTTCAGCAGCTCAAGCTTCGCCTTTCACAAGGCTATAAAGTTTACGCTAGGAATTTAATAATAAAACCTTGTTAGTGTTTCATTAACACTCTATAGCGTTCAGCCATACCGATATCAGGGATACAGAACACGCTAAGCGTGTGGTTTTTTGGCATTATTATTATCTATTTTGTATTTTCCTTATAATGCAATGTCAAATAAATGTTTTGCTTTCTTTAATAATTTTATGTTCGGACCTTTCTTCAGTCCTTCCTCTTTGTTCATACCTCTCATTGTTTTGTTTATATTTTTTCTATTAAAAACCGTCTGTTTTTCTACATAGATAGATAGATAGTTTAATACTTTATTGCACACAAATTTACATAGGAATGGAAACATAGGATAAGTGTACAAAGGCGGCCTTATCTTTCAGAACGATCTCTTCCAGGCAACCTAGGTCATAGAAGAATGATTAATAGGTTACCGGCAGTATAGTGCAGAAAAGTGAAATATTAAATATTTATTAGTTTATATACTTTTAATACATAAGTAAAGCTCGGTACGAATACCAAAATACTATGGCCCTAGCCATAAACTACATTTTAGTGGACTTTATTTTAGTACCATATTTGTTTGAGTGTAGTCTACGGATTACCTTATTACAGAACTTTGTAAACTGTCAACTCCACAAAAGCCATAAACGAGACCTTCTTCGTTAGATAACAAAGAACTTTTCTCCGCCATTCTACTGGAAATTCCTATCAAGAGCTGTCCTTGTTACAATGAGAAAAGTGTAGGAACGATCTCTGATTGGTTGGCGAATGTCACCCGTCACAGTGACGAATGAAAGCCCCTTCTAATTTCAAATTAAATGTCTTTCATTCCGAATACATTCGCGTGCAAACCCAATGAATGAAAATAAAATGTGTTCGAAATACAAATTGAGAATCTATTATTCGTGGTTTTCGGAATCGACTCTTCAACCATAGAATATAATTATTAATATTGCATACTTCAACAGTATACTTTCAGGGTTTTTATAAGTCCAGAATCTTCATGGATTTTCTCATTATTTAGTTCGTTTTCTTGACTATTTAATTTTTCTTTAATTTAATAATAATTTAATTGGCTTATGTCAATTTTGTGGCAAAAAATAAATGGCGACCAAAAAATAAATGAAAATGATGTGAATTTTAAGATAGACATGGCGAGGCCGAAGGCCGATCTCCGCGTAGGGCGAAGCTCGGAGCGTCCCCCCCGCCTTCAGGCGCCGCAGGTCTAACCTGCCAAATGTTCTTAGCCATGTCAAATGAAAAATTGATCAGTGGTTCTCAGATCTTGAAGTATCTTGGGACGTTGGAGTATGATGGGATCTCTGGAAAGGTAACAGTTAGGTGGTTCGAGTTTGAACTCAAGTGTTTATGACCATGGTGACCTTCCCACATCTGGAATCTTGAGGACCTAAAGATGACCAGGAAAAGTAAGGGGATCTCCACAATGGTACCGAGGGTATTTTTTTAAATTTTAAATTTAGAGTTACTTGTTATTAAGTTCATGGTCGTAGAGAAAGTATTGTATGCAACACACGTAATGGTGATTTTAACACTCGAACGATTTTTTATGAAACGAAGTAATGTTAAAATCTGTTATTACGTGGCCGTTGCATTAACTACATTATAACACAATTTCTTTGAATTTTCCTAAAACTTCGTTAATTACTGAAGGATCTTTTATTAGTTACCTACCTAAAGGTAATTTGAAGTTCTATACTTATTCTTCTTTAATAAGTATTAAACAAGGGTTCTTATGGGCTACAGCAGGCACAAAGGCGTTCGTGTATAACATGTGAAAATAACTCAGTAGTTTTATGGGCTTACGTTAAGCGATAGAGCATTATGTTCCCCATAATTGTTATCTTGTTTCCCGACAAATATAGTTCATAAATATATAGTAAACTTTCTCCATATACATAGTAAACTTTTTTATTATTATTTTTATTTTTTATTTACTACTAAACCCGCATTTGACCTCGATCTCGCCTGATGGTAAGCGACGATGAGGTCGACGATGTAGCATGCGGGTCCAGTAAATGCCTATTCACTCTGGCCTTGAAGATCCCAAGGTTGTAGGTTTCGGGAAATACAGACGCCGGCAGGCTGTTCCATTCCTTAGCCGTTCGCATAATGAACGAAGAAGCAAATCGCTTCGTACGAGCAGATGGGATATCAACAACATAAGGATGGAGCCCCTCCCCGCGTCTGGTAGTCCGAAGGCGGAATGGAAATGCTGGAATTAGGTCGTGCAATTCCGATGCGCTCTCTCCGAAATGAATCCTATAAAATACCGATAGACAGGCAACCTTGCACCGATGTTCCAGACTATGCAGTCTAGCTTCCACCAGCGATTCGTCACCTATAAGGCGCTTAGCGCGTTTCTCCACTGAGTCAAGGGCAGCCAGTTGGTATTTTGCTGACCCGTCCCACAGGTAGCAGCAGTACTCCATGCACGACCGGACTTGAGCTTGGTAAAGGTTTAAAAGCTGTCCCGGCGTGAACTACCGCCTAACCTTACTCAGGATGCCCAATAAATTTTACTTGCGTTTTATTTACTTTATGGTATATTTTAGTAACGTTACGATTTAGCGGCGCACTATACATATTTGTGACATAAATAAAAACTCGACGAGGATGTCTGCGACAATTCAATATTCTTTATTGCCATTCACAAGACAAGTCGTATTTTTAGACGAGCTTTAATAAGTCTGTTTGAATTCCTGAAGTGTGCGATACCTTTAAGTACCTACATATTTATTATCTAAAATCCAAAATATTAATGAATCAATATAATTTTCTACGTGGATAGTATAAAACCAAACGATTTAGCCATCAAAAGGACTATGCTTTGGTATAGTGCTTTGTACTATAATTTTAAATTTATATGATTTGGCAATAAATGTATTTCTGTTTCTATTTTTAAAAGGTAAAAAAATATCAGATTTTAATTATGTCTTAATACACACTTTTCTTATCCTATTTACCACCAGCAATATTCCAAAAGGTGTTGCTCTTATAAGTCATCTAATAAAGGCAATCAAAATTGTTTTCAAAAGATTTACTTTCGTTCAAAAACGAACAAACTTTTTAATTCAAAAAGTGAAATATAATCGCGTAACAATCGGTAGGTATCGTTATCGAGTTAAACAATTAAAGAGTTAGTCCCCATCGTTAAAGAATTCCAAAAGTCCGATTTGATTATGAGAGGGAAGTTATTAATTAAAGTTTTAAGAGTGGAAGCAGGTCAATGGATTTTTCAGGCCACTGCGCTTTGAAAATGAATAAACTTGCTATAAACAGGCGCAGTATTAAAAGTATTCAGCCAGAAAAAATCGCCGGGGAGGATGTAAAGTCTAAATTTTCCTATGAACTTCGGGAACTTCACAGGGAACTGGCTCTGCTGTAACAAATACTATTTTCAAGAATGGATATATGGATAAAACTATTTTTGAACTGTCTGAATAATATTTTGATTTCCGACAAAAAATCGATCAACCGCGCCGCTGCGCCCGCGCCGATGGGATTGTAGTTACCTACATTTAAATATCTGGTAACACATGGGTTCTTACTACGCCAAAATGACCCCAAATCTCGTCTCATCTCCATTATTTGATAATTCCGAAAAAACAATGTCTATCATTGCTATATTTTATAGTTCAAAAGCAAAACTGACGTTAGTTACCAACCAAAGGTGCCTATTATAAATGATTTTCCATAATCACTTTCCTATTATGACAAACTACCCTTAAGATATCCCATTACATCGTTAAGTTTTCATAAGGTCACCCTTGGATAGGGTATTTTCGAGGCTTGGACAACTGTGTAATGTACGTAGGTACCATATTGATACAATATTGGTAGGTACATATATAGTTGTAAGTACGTGAATCTACGGTTCGTTACGCACCGGACGTGAAAGTTGGACTAGGATGGTACGACGTCGTTTTAATGGAGAGCTCGCGTAAAGGGAAATATTAAACTTTATTTGAAAGTACTCGTACATACATGTTATAAGCAATCAATGTAGTTACAATCTTATCTTACTATTACTAAATTTCATACGTTATTTGGACAAACTTAAGTGGAACGTTTTAACGTTTTTTTTCTACGTTTACGTAGTTTACTATGTAATACTAACTACGTAAACGTCATTTACTCGGGCAATGATTTCAAGTACTCAATATTTAACAATTCAATTAATAACGTCAGTTAAATGTGTTAATAACATACTTATTAAGTTCATATATTATTAGTGATGTACGAAAAGTAACAACTTTAACCTATACCTAAGAATTTACTATGCCATTTACTAGTGTAACATACCCAATTACCCATTCAAGTATTTTTTTAATCACTTACACCAATTTATACTTAGTAGAGCCCAGGGGTGTAGTGATTAAGCGTCACGTAAAAAATATTCACTGCACAAACAATCATCATCCCTCATGTTTAGTGGCGATAGGTGAACTTGCTTATATCGTTTACCATTTAATAGCATATTACCAGCGGCCATGTAAATTTTACGAGACCAGGGATTGCTATGATACAATCAAACTAATGTTTAAACTAATTTAAACCTCTCACATTTCCCCGTATTCCCAAACTTTAATAATACAAGGACACATTGTAACCGGAATACATACTCTACCTACCTATATAATATTCAATGGTCACGAGCTCTACGCGAAGGAAGGCAAACACCGCATTTAAACTTTGCATGCAGAACTTACGTAACGAACCAGAGTTCCTGACTCTACTGGCTCTACCCCTATAGAATTTAGTTAGTATTAAACTATAAGCTGTGTAGGTTGAGTCTGGCATGTTTTCTGTAAGTACCTTCTATTTTATATTAATTCAATGTGATGATAGAATTCTAAGATTTATCAAGAACTTGTTACATATACGAGTAAGTACTCCGAGGTATCCTCTTTTTTTCCAAAATTTCAAACGAAAGTTACCTACATATAACTACCTCGACCACAGATTAACCTACCTACCTAAAACGTCAAAATTTGAGAATCTGAAATGTATTACTTATAATTACGCAGACATAAAGGTGAGATTTCATGAAAGGTTTTTGACAGATGGTATACTACAGCTTGTTGTCGGCTTTACTTATTAAAACTAACGCTATTTCTTTTAGATTTTAGACGTATGTATCCTAATCTTTTTTTCTGACATAGGATTAAGGGACTAACAACATAAAAGTACTATAGAAATCCAGTCAAAGTAGTCTCTACAGATTGTTTATGTGATTAGAAAACAAACTTTGCGATTTGCGGGAATTTCTATGTATCTATCTATCTCAGCCACGTGTGGTCCGCCTTCGGACATAGGCCTCCTCCAACTTCTTCCACTTCCGACGGTCATTCCCATCTCATAGGTGGGCGACCTTGTCCCCGCGTGTTTTGCCGTGGTCTCCACTCCAGCGTTCTTCTGGTCACCGGTCCCTAGGTATCCATCCGTGCAATGTGTCCCGCCCATCTCCATTTCTGACTTTCGATGCTGTCTACCACGTCTCTAAGCTTCGTCCTTTGTCTGATCCACTCGTTCCGTTTGTGGTCCAGTAGTGTTACACCGAGCATCGCCCTTTTCATCGCTCTTTGTGTGACACAAAGCTAAAATCTAAGCTTCTCAGCGAGAAATTACGGCAATTTGTGGGAATTTACTCTAAAAGATATAAAGAATTTCTGTTAAGTTAGAAGAAAGTAACAATCAGTACTAGAAAAGATAGAAGATAGTAATAAATTGGCGTACGTATCTAATAGGAATATATTTTTGGAGTGACTTATATGTATCAAATGAGTTGTGGCACCCCATTATTGTAAAGGAAAATAAAAATTGAGCAATAAAGATGATTTTTTGATGTTGGCACACGTAAAATTTGCTACTCAAGCGGCTAGATTGACTTCATAGATTCTAGCAAGTATATGAATACTACATGACGAACGAACGTTTGCTAAGTTTTATTATTATACTCGTATGTATAAGCCGCAATACATTTGATTAAAGGATTAGGACATTAGATTGGATTGGACTTCCGATGATCACGGCTAACGGCTGACGGCTGACTGCTGACGCGACAATACTAAACACTATGAAAATATATGGCACCGCTTCCGCTCATCGCGGCCGACGGCTGACGTATCGGCCGCGATGATCGGAAACGGCGCCATACAATTTCATAGTGTTTAGTATTGTCGCGTCAGCCGTCAGCCGTCGGCCGCATCGGCCGCGATCAATGGAAGTCAACCTTCACGCGCAGTCGCAGGCGCAGACACAGAGTGTTAATCATTGTTTACTTACCAGTTTTGTACTCGCAAACTATGCAGGGGTATAAAATTATCATTCCTATTACGTGTCAGCGCTCGTGAAAGTGGTATAAAACAATTAGTAACGCATTTTTTCCGAAGCACGAAGCTGTAATTAGAGGCAGATGACGCCGGTCATTAGTGGGGCGTGCCAGGGGAGAGTATTAGTCATTCATCGTGTGGAAACCGTTTTGGGGTTTCGTTTAGTGGTTTTTCTGGGAATGACTATGTGTCAATATTAGGCCAAATGACGTCAATTCATAAGCAGTTCGCCTGTATTGTACACTAATATGTAAACTCTACCTATTTGAAAGGAAATCCGAGTGCGTCATAAGCTTAGCCACGCCGTGGGCTAGAGTAGAGTCTTAGAGAGGGTAGATTCGTAGAGCAAAATGGGGCCTTTGACTGGTGACCCTGGAGAAAGCAGCAGCCATGGGAACTGGGAGATGTAGAAAGACAATAAAAGGGTCTCACCCATGACTCTAGGCTTCTTTAAAGAGTTCAAGTAATTTTTCGTTGCACACATAGTTACTATTAGTCTATACCAATATTATAAAGAGGAAAGGTTTGATTTTTTGTTTGTTTGTTTGAATTGAATAGGCTCCGAAACTACTGAACAAATTTGAATAATTCTTTCACTGTTGGAAAGCTAAATTTTTCCTGAGTGACATAGGCTATATTTCATTTTCAAAAAAAATGGGGATCCTTACTTAAATTACGATAAAGTGTAAAAAAATATCAAAAAACTTCCTTACATCGCGTACGCTGCGAAAACTATTGATGATAGAACAAAATGATATATAACATTTTTTTAGAACACACCATTATCAACAAAAAAATCAGCGGCAGCGTGTCTCTAACTATTATAGTCATGTCACAATAAGCGTTTTTTTTATAAAAAAAAAAAGAAATTAAAATACCACCGCTACAAAAAGCTCTTTATTTGTACCTTATCAAAATAAATGATTTATTATTTAAGACTGCTTCAATACCTTTATATTACTTTTTGAATTATTCGATTCTGACATTCAATTCAAAAGATATCACGAGTTTAAAACTTTGAAAAAATAAACTCCATTCGGCTACTTATGCGTTGTAGGGCGTCACTCGTTTTTTTTTTAATTTACTCTTTTTTAGGAGCTCGACGCAAAAAGGAGTGAATATGTGTGTTATATTATTATTATTATTATGAATGTGTTAAAATTAACAAATCTAAATGTAATGTTTAATGCCCGTGCGAAGCCGGGACGGGCCGCTAGTACATAAATAAAGTACAAGCCTGATAAAATGTGGTGTAGCACATTTCGTTATTCCATTGATTTGCCTTACACCCTGGGTACAATATCCTCTCTGCCTTGTGAATTAATTTGAAATATATTATTATCCTGTGTGCAATAAAGAATATTTGTATTATATTATATTGTATGATAAACTATAATGCACCCATTTCGAGAGTCTATCCCATAAATCCCTGTGTTCCATTTAGTGTGAGTTACTCGTAAAATTGTGGCAAAATGTAACAAATGACCCTTAACAGATGAAGTCCCAAGAATGACTCTCGAAAACTAAATAAGAGTGCTTTTACATTGCATTGAAATGGAAGCTTTCTCTCGCTTAGATGTGGGTAGTTATTGTGACTTATTTCTGCTGACGTTGCAAGTTATTTGTATGGGCCGGTTGGTGCAAAATAAAATAAAATAAAGTACCATGCATTTATTTCTCAAGACACGTATATATTACATACCTATTATACCTATATACATATTCTGAAAAAAATGGGATCAGGCTTGATACTTCATTGGGTGATACTTCATTTTATTCAGAAAAGTAAGTAGGTTTCGTGTTCATAATTTAAGATAAATGTAGGTAAGTAATTTTAATTTCAAATTGATTTTTATTGCTTACAAAAATATAGCTGTCATATATTTTTATATTTTTTTCGATACTGGCTGTTCGTCTGGTAATGACCACTTTTGAAAATATCAATTCTGGAAACGACCACTTATGGAAATGACCACTTGGTGTCATTTAATTTGTGTGTTGTTTCCTCTACATAGGTCAATGTATCAATCGCATCTATCGCATGTATCAATCGCATGTATCAATCGCATGTATCAATCGCATGTATCAATCGCATGTATCAATCGCATGTATCAATCGCATGTATCAATCGCATGTATCAATCGCATGTATCAATCGCATGTATCAATCGCTTGTATCAATCGCATGTATCAATCGCATCTTTCTTTTTCCTTTTCAAATATAACATGAAAACAAAACATTGCAGTGAAAAGAACAGTGCCTTATTCTTGCTGATATTGCAAGTCACGTCGACTCATCGTAGCCAGATTGACCAAGGCGGTGCACAAATAATTAATCGTCTTCGCCCGATATGACGTAATTAGACACCCTGTATAAATACGGGATGACTACGCGGCGAAGTGGAAAGATAAAGGGATTGGCAGCGCTTCGCTGTGGCTTTGTACTTCTATACGTGCCTATACAATTGACTTGGGATGTATGCGAGATCTTTTGTGGTATCAGATATTTTAACAGAGTTCAAAATTTTAATGAAACAATAAAAACCACCTTCCCAATTACTAAAAACTTACAAATAATTATAATACAAATTAAAACCTAGGTGTAGGTATAAATATTTGGAATCGTCGGTGCCAATAACCACATGCAGCGCGTTGCACTGCTAGATTTGTCTTTCCATCCGGCCTGCCGTGCGCCGTGCAGTGCAACGGGTTGCACCGGGTTGTGGTTGGCACCGACTTCAAATAATTAATGTACACCTAGGTTTTAATTTGTATTACAATTATTTGTAACTTTTTCTTATTTAAATGCGGTTTTTTTATAACGTAAAATTAATTTTTATTTTACTTAATGCTTACCTACATTAGGTCAAACTATGACATATATAATCAAAAATCCAATTACCTTTATCTAAGAAACCGGGATTTAAGCACAGTAAGTTAGATTCATAACCTGTAAAGAAAGAGAACTGATATGACTAGGTACTATATGGTGCTACTTGGCGATTGGTAATTAAATAGAGATAGAAAATTATTACCAGTACGAGAAACCAGAAAGATTAGAAATAAAATAAAAATATTTTGTTAGGTATCCAGAATTGGCTTGACTTGTTAAATGTAGGTTAAAGAAAATAATTACTTACCCTGTAAAAGTACTTATAAGAAAGAACCTTCAGACTTATTTGCTTTGCAAATGACAATTACTTGCAGAGTCAGTCAGGTAGAATAAACACACATTTCCAATCGAGAAGAATCTTATTAAGTAAAGCACATTTTACATCAGGCTTTTATTTTTAGCATTTAGTAATTAACCAAATTAGTTTTTCAAAGTAATTCCTCAGACCTCAAATTTTGAGGTATTCAATTTTGAGGTTTTTATACTTTTCCTGTATTTGTGTACAATAAAGTGTTTCTATCTATCTATCTTAGAGGTCTAGCTCTAGAAATCAGGTCATTTTTAGTTTTTTCCTCCATATATTTTTTTCTTCCATATAATATTTTATCCAAAATATTATATTAAGTGATATTTTTGTTTGATAATTTTATGTAGGTATCTAATATAGGTCTAGAAAACCACGATTTTATGAGTAAACCCACAAGAATATTTTTTAGTATTAAATCTTTATAGGTACTTATTTTGTAATTTTAGCTTTAGTACATATTATATTTTGGTTTTAAGCTAATAATTGAATATCCTGTCTGAACTAATACTTAATTTAACTAAGCATAGTGTAAAATCACCTTCACCAGCTTTTAATGTCTCTCCCCGTTTTCTTTTCAATAAACTTTCACTAAAAGCTTTTCAGAATATTCATGAAGGTGTCTGTTCTTTTCAGGTGGGTGTATTGAATCGACGCTCAGCGGTGAGTAATTATTCTTTTTTCGCCCTGCGGGTAAAACTTAGTTAAAATAAAAGTTTCTACTGAATTTGTGGCTTCGTTTAGTTTCATTGAGTCCCGTCTGAATTTTTTAATTGAATTAGGAATGCTACTTTAAATTTGTAAGTTTTAATTCAATATCACGGGGATATAAAATATATATTTATAGACAACTATCTCTGATTTTTGGTTTTCACTGAATTGAATTAAATTGAAATTGAAAACGTTTATTTATCACTGTAAACACCAGAATATACCAAGTACACAATACTGAAGTATACAAAGATTAATACACGCAGCACAGCACATCCGGTGTGGTACAGTGCCAAAAAGGGTATACCACCTCACAGCGCTGATTTTCAGCTTGCCCCTGGCGCATTCTATTTGTAACACAAAACTTAAATCAAACAATATTTTACAGGGTGTCTAGTAAAAAGTTTAAAATAAAAAAATTACAAAGAACAACTATGTATGTAAAAACAGTGATAAGTTATTTTGGCGTCTGCAATAGTGGTACAACGAATTATTAAGTAAAGAAACTACGTCATTTAAAAGTAGGTACAACCCCACATTTAATTATTAGTGAAACTTATCCAATTAAGTACAGTAGAGCTGTGACCGCAATTTAATCATAAACCTCATTTTACTGTTCCGCAAACTCACCGAAACTTTAGAGCAAACCAATTATACCTGAAGCCATTTTCCAACAACATGTATTTTATTTATAAAGGACATCTGGTAAAACACCATCTCTCAATGTCAATTTTATTTTTATAACATCAACTATCATATTATACCATAAAATTTTTACCCCCTCATTTGACCCATTTTTAAATAGAATTTTCATAACGTCTATGGCCTAGATATCAATCTGGACTTATATAAATATATCTATGAAAACTCCATCTAAATCCGTTTAGTAGTTTTTACGTGATGTGCGTTCAACAGCCAAACAAAAAAAAACTTTTTACGATTTTATTAGATGTATAATTATATCGATTACCTCTTAAGACTTGAAGTTGAACTATCCTGAACATTAACAACATCTGGAAAAAAGGTTGTAATTTTGATAAAAAAAATCGATTTTCCATACAAAATGGTGATCTCGTGTGACTATGTAAATTTCAGATATTTTTCCGGCAAAGTTAATGTTCCTGAGTACTACACTCCTTAAAAGTAATACGTGTTTTCTTACCCTCATACACACACTATTAATTTATATGAGTCGCGTTTTCGTAGTGTTCTACATAATTTTTGCAAAGAAGTAATCACCTGGTGTCCCAACTTTACCCTTTTAATCCTGGTGACCTCATTATGTGACGTAAATTTTGAAAATTTATTAGCAGAAAGATGAGTAGGGTTGAAGACTGATGGTTATCGGTATAATTAGACGGGGATCGGTGAATAACGACAGTATAGCATTAGCAGAGGCATGCAGTCAGATCCTCTAGTTATCACTCGGTCATTATTTATAATTAATAGTGGACTACAAGGACTGTATTACCGTATTAATCATTCATTCATCAGCAGCCTATTAATGTCCGTATTACCGTATATTACTTGTAAATTCTCATGTTGTTTTGTATAGAAGTAGAATTAATAAAAGATCTTATTCCAAACCACATTAGTTTCCGTCATTTTATATTATAAGTGCCTAAATCGTATTTTTAAAATTCGAATAATGAAAATCTATAAATCAACAGTATTAGAACCTACACGTATGTTACCACGGTATGGTCCATTCTGCAATCGTAACTTAAAATCAATGCTTCAAGACCCAAGAAGTCACGTAATGTCTCGTGGCTACAAAAATGACTCCCATGAGAGAGGTAAGATTAACGTGGCACGTCTGTCCTCGGGCCTAAATCACATTAAGGCACCCTCACTCTTTGTTTAATGCCTGGAAGAACGTTTCTTTTCGATGAGTCTGTGATTTCACTTACCTGTGCCAATTTGCCGTTGTTTTATACGTTTAAATTAGGACTGGGTTTAATTGAATTGAAAGTATCAATTTGAAGCTTCAGATTCAGAATTGAACATACATTTTCATAATAGTCTTAGATAAATAAAAAAATATTCTACCCTAATTATCAAATAAGGTTTCGTTCATAAAGTTTCGACCATATGGTTACCCGAGAAGATCAACATTCTGTGTATAGGAGACGGGCGCGTTCCTAACTTCATGGGTTTAGTAAAAAGATGTCAGTCATATTATTTATAAAATAAAATTGGCAAAAAGTTTATTGAACACGTCTCTCCAACACATACCCTGATACGTACCCCACGTACCCTATCCCTACGACAAACAACGTCCAGAAATTTTGCTTGTTTTTCCACCCTTGATTGCAAAACTTTCCATGGAATCGGGTTCTGACAAAAAGTATCGCGTAATTTTTTTGTTACGCCGCGTTCAAGCGGGTGTAACGAGATATTTATGGTAGGGAAACGCGTGAGGTCACCGGAGGTGTGGACACGGCGTTATTTTAGGAGAATGCCCTCTTTTCTGTTTTACTGGAGTTGCAATGACTATGGGGCTGTAATGTTTTGTTGTTGCTGGCCTTTTAAAATTATTGCGCATTTAGAAAAATTTAAGCATTTGCACAAAAAAAACACTGACATTTTTGGACGATTAAGCACTTTTGTGAACTGAGGCACAAATGTAGCAAAATCGATCCCACTTCTGGATTTTTCCTAAAACAAGTTATTGGCTTAGTTATAGTGGTTAATAAAGTACTTTAGTATGTATATACCCTTAGGTTCAGAATATCCACTTTCCTCCGCCTCCCATAAAGACCAGATTCCAATAATATCTAATTAAATTAAATTTGTTTTTTTCATATCCTCTAAAAACCCGTAAGTACGAGTACCTTTATTTTAACCTCGCTAAATCCCGGTATTGAATCCCCACTTTGCTAATGCCATTCGCACACCAAACCGAGTTGTGTGCGATAGATTCAATAACGCAAATCGATAAGCCGACCACGTACGTTTGCACGGAGTGTATTAATGATGTTGTGCCGTTGCACAAATATTTGTACCTTTAGTGCGAAGCCAGGAATATCGATAGTTTGTAGTTTAGATGCAAAGTTGTTTGTGACGAACAACACTACACAATTGGGGTACTACGAGTATATTCCCGTACACTGGTTGCCTGTTATAATCATAATAAATCCTTAAATTATTTAACAAAATCTATAAAAGAAAATGTTACAGCAAACACTGCAAGTTTTTATTATAAATGTATAAATCTCACAAAGAACAGGTTGAGAAACGTCTTGAATGAAGGTTTGTACAATTTGCTAATTCTTATCATTAAAATTTGAACGAATTGAGTAATTGCACCCACTACTCATAATAGGGTAGTTTCCAAGTATCAAATATTAAATGCATTTCTTAAAATTTATGAAACAGTCATAAATTGATGGTCAAATGTGAAAACAGAATTAAAAATTAATTAACTAAAATTTGTTGAAAAATAAAATAGCTACAGGCAATCCAAAATCAGAACGGTAGAAAGAAACGGCAATATTTTTTATGACGTAACTGTTCTCTAGCGCCATACAAGCAGGTCCTGGCTGCATATAAAGGACTGTTTTGCTAGAAAGGGACAGAGCATCTGTCCAATACTAACTTTAACCATTAATATCTCCGCTGTTAGTTGAGATATCGAAAAACTAATTTTAGATCCTTCTTTAGTATGTTCATGTAAGTTGATTGATGCAATAAAATAAATTTAGGTTAATACCGTATTCACGTTTTCAAAAAAGCTTCTGTTAATAACACAGATTAAGTGACTCTAGAACGAAATTTTCTTACGATTTCACCTACAGTTTCAGTCCGTATTAGGCCAACTAAAACTGAAAAATAACGTAGAGTACTTCCATTCCACGCATGGAGGTGAACAAACCCTCGTAGCGCCGTAGCACTAAATCAGAGCACGTGACGCTGCCGGAGGGCGCTGTGGCTCTACGAGTACAAACGCGTAGCACGTAGACGTAGAGCTTGCTAGTTCTACTGCTAACTGTTGTTACATGAAAAATATAATTTATGGAGCTTGAAGATTTTCTGTTAGTTGTATAAAGCGTCCTTTTAACACTGTCATTTTTGGTGTGTACCAATATTATTAAATATCTTGTTTTTATTCTTCTTTTGCGTGTTGGGTATTTGGCATGTTCCTATAATTAAATTGGACATTCAAACATATTTTGTCCCTTTCCACGTCACCCATCTTAGCACTTACACGCGTCCGGTTCCAGTCCCGGTTCGGTTCGCTGCAACCAATCACATGTGTTCCGCTCATCCCCACTTGAAGTCAGCGCTTTGTGATTGGATGCAACGATTTGAACCGGTGCTGGAACCGGACACGTGTAGGCCAGGCCTAAAGACGCTTCACCCAATTGGCCGATATATTTTAATGATGCTTTTTGCAACCGGTAGGAACAAATATTCTAGTAATGTTGGTTACACATAGCAATAAGGACTCATGGAATTACTATAAGTACTTACTAAGATATTAATAAATAATGTTGACATTGGTATGGTAACTAATACCTACTAAAGACGCAGTTGTTGACAACCCTTCAATGTGAGCTGACGGGGAAAATTAAGCCCCTATTAAATAGGGTGTAACTTAGAAACGAAATGTTAGTACGTAGTTATACTATGAAAATAGGAAAAGTTTTGAACTTACTGAGGGATGAAAATACATTTAGATTTTGTTTGTCAAGGAAAATATAAACAGGGATTATTATTTTAGTTCTGGTGCAGGTTAAAATTGCATTCCAGTAATAGCATGAAAATCGACTACGGGTACTTTTATGAGTAGAAATATTTCATTTATGTCATCACTTTATCATATAAATGGTATGATACGACGGTTAGGTTTCCAAGTTAGACTAAGTAGTCACTCTTCTCCGAAAATTACAACATCACGTTATCAAAAACTAAACATTTTGACTCAAATAGCCTAGAAAGCTAACGAATCAGAATGTGTGGTAAATACGAATTTCAAATAGTAAATTAAGGCACATCATCCATGTTATAATTTACCTAGCGCACACGTCAAGGACGCAAATCTCTCTCCCTTAAACTCGGTTAAGAGTAAACTTGCCAATCTAATAGCACTTTAGAAGATGCTGTGGCACCTGTCAATACCCAACCCATCTACTGGCTGACGCATCTTCTAACCGCCCGCCACAGAGTTATGAAACAGACTTATGGTAGTAAGTAAGTTGAGCCAAGAACTTATGTTTTAATAGCCAGGAACCGAGTTGTAATATTGTGAGGTCATAGTATTTAAAAATCCTGAAAAGCTTTTGAAAACTTTTTGATTATGAAAATAAAACATTTTTATACTTGTTTATTTTTAACTTCTACTCCTAAGTATTCTTAGTTTTTACTTCAATGATGGTTTTGATGATGGGATGAAAATCAAACGCGGAATCTGTTATAGGTACCTTACTTACTTACACTTACTCCGCTGGCGCAGCGACCCGAAGTGGATCTTGGCCTCCGATACCAAAGAGCGCCATCGCTCTCTCTCCTGCGCAGTCTCGAGCCAGTCAGGCGCCTGGAGCTCCCGCAGATCCTTCTCCACTTCATCGCGCCAGCGGTATCTGGGACGTCCGACCGGACGTCGTCCGTTAGGTTATAGGTACCTACGTAATTTAAAATAAGTTAGAGTTAAATAACTGTTCTTTTAATTCTTTTGAAACTACAAATAGGATCGATAATTTCTTAAAAAAGCACAGAAATTGGACTCTTTCCTCTAGAATGATGATGTGAGCACTGACAGAGAGTTAAAGTGTTTGTGCATATTCACTTATAGTTCCATAAATTTGACATTTCAATGCCCGACTAATGTATGGGAAAACTCTCACGTTGCATGCGCCAACTGGCAGACGCGGTTTCCATATAAAACTTCTCGAGCACTATATATTTCGTGAATTTCAAAATCTTAAAACAAAGGACTACTTGAATCAGTTTGAAAAACCTTTAAAGTTGGCCCCACATCATACAATAAGAAAATAAAAGAAAATACCTAGTTTTATACACGTTAAACCAAGAACCAACCTAATATCCATTCATGATATGTCGCTCACCGGAAATTGAAATTCTGCCTGTGTCACATTCAGAAAGAATTCAGAAACGGAAATTCTGTGTCAGATCTAAAAGCTGGAATCCATTCCTTACTCCATGAATAACGTCATACCTATTAGGTACACTCGCCGTCATAGTTTTAGCTATAATATGATGAGGTGGGTACCTACGGCCCCGCAAACTGATTCTACGCTTTGTTGGATAGCTAAACTATAATGAATACCAGTAACGGAAGTTCAAAAATAAGTTAGTCACAAAAAAAGTATCTCCTCTTGTCCATCATTGAGTGAATACAGCCTGATAACATGATTGTCATAGATAACTGGAACGGTAATAGTTAAGAAATTCAAGTTTGAGCACAGATATCATTCCCACATGTAAAGTGTTAAGGATCTGAGGTTGACTAGGAAAACTTAATGCGATCTCCACAACGGTTAGTCAGGTCGAAGGTTTCTTACATTTTTTGTAGAGTTACAGGATAAACGTGTTTGGACTTTCAAACCGTTTTGAAATCTACATTTTACATTTAGGTGGATTTTATTGACCCCTCATTAAAACCAAATAATGATACATTTTAAATATCTTAACCAAATGGTCATGGAAACCTCAAATTCCTCCATTTCTGCAATTTTCTGGAAATAGCCTTGCGAAGTTGTTTAAGTTACTACCCAGGCCCGTAGCCAAGATCAGCGGTCTGGGAGGGTTCAAGGGAGTCATCGAAGCCCAGAAGTGCCTGATTGGCTGTGGAAAATTGGTGGAAAGTCGCTGCGCTGGATTCTATTTAAGCAATTCCGTACAGGATGTAACGGTGTAACAAAACACAAGTTTCGTTACAGCCTGTACTACACTGCCGACACTCTCAAAGTATCAGGTGTTACATGAATACCTAATCTTAATGGAGTGGCGTACCTACAGATAAGGGTGGGTGTAAATCATCGACGGAATGTTCCTCCCTGTGGGAAGAAACAGATTGTTCCGAATAAAGTATTGGATAAGTTCCGTAAGTACGTTTCTGGAAACGCGTTTTACTTTATCGCTTCGCGTACTGAGGTGTTCTTTTCATGAATTTTTGAAAGAAAACTTGGTGGTAATTTCAGAAGAAGTTTCATGTAACATTGTAAAATCTCACTTTTAATGAAGGGAAAACTTTAAATAATAAATATCACCTATTTTCGATCTTATTCTTCTTGTTGTGTGGGTAGTGATCAAACTACTGTCAGAACTGTTCAGGCTGCCAGACAGTTGAACGTGCTCTACGAGGTACGGAGGGGCTTAGATGAAAATGTACCACTAGCGGTCACCCATCCTGGTTCTGACCGCGCCAAACATTGCTTAAACTGCACGATCACTTCCGGACTATGCTCGCAACTAGGTTACGAGCCACTCAAAATAACGGTTATTTTACCAGAAATTATCATTAACTCTGTAGCAAAAGATTGCAAGTATCTCTACTTAAGAACGCTTAATCAAAATCCTGTTTCAAAAAATTTTTTTTGGTCGTAACTAATATCTCAGAAATAATCCATGGTCGAGAAACAAACTAGCCCCTCACATTATTTTCACACAATAAATTTTTGAACGACAAATGTTTCGCAAAACTGCCCAAAAAGTGGTTGATTCAGAGCGTAATATAAAAAAAACAGGTTTACATCAGCTACCATAATTATTGCTGTACCTACAGGAATTAAAATTTTTAGTTGATTAGCAACCCTTCATGGAACTCAAATCAATTATAGACCTTCTATTTTATGAAGATTAGGGTTTGTATTTTTATTTACAGTTGGGGGTTTAACTGGAGTACACGAGAACACGAGTTCAAATACATATTTAAATTTTTTATGTGTGCCTTGTATTGTCCGTAATTGGGAAAACAAAAATTTCATATATTGACAAGCGGCGAAACTATGGGAACCGGTTACGTAAACTTCTAGAGGGGGTGAGGAAGGGCAGCGGAGCTGAATTTAGAAACTCAGTAAAATATCTTGGACCGAATATACACCCTTAAATATCCAGTTGAATCCCATCAATTCAAGCACTCGTTTTGTCAACCTATAATAGCTTTTAAATAGTCTACAGTTACGACTGAAGTACGTACGTAAGAGAGAAGTAGAAGAAAAATAATTTCTTCATTGTTTTTAATTACGCTGCGACCTTTTCACACAATTTCACCAGGAAACTTAAACGCTTAGGTTTCATCCGACGAAATTATTATCGAACAAACTCTCACTGATAACGCTATTTCCTTCTATCTCTCGCACTAACCTCAGAAAAGGAAATCCAGCCTTATATTCAGAAAAATAAAATACATTCTCTATCGAAAAATCAAAAAAAATTCTCCAAAATTTTTCGTCGTGTTCCGGAGAATTTGCGTCTAATCTCAGTGATATTAGAGTTGCTAATCAACCGTTTTGGGTAAGTTGGGGGGATGGTAGGCGCCGGCGTTCGTCACGTTTAAATATGATTTATGCAAGTAATTTAGTTAAGTACATAGAGACATTACGAGCTCTCCACTCGGCGTGCTCGGTGGACAGGGCCGTAGATAGAAGAGAAGTTTTGGGGGTTCAAATCTTGTTGAAATCCTCACCTTATTCAATTTTTTTTTAAAGTAAGTAATTAATATGTTTATTTCACACACAGCAATGACCGAAACAGTTATAATTATAAAAAATAATTATGTAGTCAAAGGTAAACATATCGAAATCATGTCTGATGGTCTGCTGTTGTTGTGAAAAGGGCCTCAACTCAGCTTATTGCTGCAGACAAAAATGCCTACAGCGCTGGTATTCTGTTGGACCATGACCGATGGCTGGCCAAAACCTGTCCAAGAGGACAAAGATACGACACAATTAAATTTAATTGAATTGAACTTACACTTTATACTAGATCTGTCGACTAGAAGAGACACTCTCAAAAATGATGGGTATACTTGTAGAACGAGCTGTCACGCACCTATTGCAAAAAAAGTGCTCTTCTTAATAATTTTGGACAAAACTTTTAGTCTAGTTCTCCTGAAAGTTAACCTCCCTCTATTGAGGGAGGTTAGGGAGCGTATGCTCCGTCCGTGATACCTCATAATCTGCTGCCTCGAGACTTGAGATGAAACCCCCATGCCTATTCCTCATTACGGACCTGGATAGATTAAAATGTTCCGTACAGAAGATCCTTTGTGGTAGGTGCGGTACGGATGCTTGTATCATACACCGCAATAAATTATGTATTTTCTCACGAACAATGGGTTCCCTAATTGGTGTGAGTGACATTATTATTAATAATGTTCAGTTAAATAATAGAATACAGATAAAGATTTATTATATTTGTGTAGATAGTGAATGCACGTGGTTTAAAAATGGAAAGTTTTTAAGCTGCCTTTTAAATTACTGCTATTTTAAGATACGAGTAGGTTTAAGTTCTATTTTCATATTAAAAGTAAAAATAATAATTAGATTTCGTTTCATATTTCATTAATTTACTTAAATAAGTGGCATTACCTACAATCTAACTTATTAAGGCATGCAATAGTAACATAGGTACATGTAATACATTCAATATAATTTGAGGTCATACATTAAAATATTTATTAGTCTAAAATTGATATTCATTTAAATTATATACGCTACTCGCTATCTCTTGTTTGAGTTGCTAGAAAAGTCATTAATATGTTAAAACTTCCTTAAGTCTCGTGTCATCTCATCTAAGGTGTACAGATCCTTCTCTAGCATGTATTTAAATGAAGACTTAACTTTAAGGACGTTTCGTGCAACCGACGGTAAAAACATCGTGTCAAAAAGTCATTGTACAGTCGAGCACAGGTGAACCTACCCAAAACGTCAAAATTTGAGAATCTGAAATGTACCATATTGCGCAGACATAAGGTTGAGATTTAATCGAAGGTTTTTGACAGATGGTATACTATGCTCGTGGTCGACTGTACTATCAGCTGTAAAGGTGTGAGTACGTCTGTACTGAAAATAACAATAGTTCAGGTGCGACGCTGTAAAATTTCCACGAGGTTGGTTCAAGGTTAAGTGAGGGAATAAGTGAAAAGTTATAGTGGAAATATATGAATATAATATAAATATACAATTATACAATAGGATAAATATATAATAATAATAAATCTTTATTTCAGGCATAAAAAACCCATATAACAAAAGAAAAATAATACAACAATCAAAAAATAATTAATACTAAACCAAATACACTAACGAGACCAAAAAAAATATTTGGTTACAATTTATTCATTTACGGTTCTCGTCCCGGTGGACAGCCAACCAATGTTTGAATATGGGACTGCGTAGGTCCTCACACACAGCCTTCAGTATGCTGTTGTCAGATTGTCGCAACCGCTTCCAAAAAGAAGCGATCCGAGTCCTGACAACCGCAAAGAAATCGGACACCCGTGCGTCAGTATTTGTATTGTATATAAATATAAAAATACAATACAATAGGATAAATATAAATATCTCAAGATAAATATAATATATAAATATACAATAGGAAACAGGAAAAGTTTGTCACACATATAAGTTTTTATTTATTTAGTTCACACAATGTTTACAACTTACAGGCTTAACCTAATTGTATTGTAAACAGCACACAAAAATATTATAAAATACAAAGAATATTAATTTTCTGAATGACTTTTATGTCCGGGACGATATAAACCCATAAGCAACCTCTGTGAACTTTCCCAAAGAACAAAGTAACAAAGTTAATTCGACAAAAACAGACCTTACGATATTTAGATTTAATTATATTTCTTAGATTGTGCAAAGCAATCTACTTGGTGATAAAGGTAAAACCTCAACAAAACTCCGCCTATATTGTGTAAAATTATAGCAACACATAAGCCATCGCCGAATATAAGTAACTAAATCTTTTTTGTATTAATGGTGGATTATCGAATCACGTATTATGTCAGATCAGAAAGCAAACACGCAAAAACACAGAATGATGAATGAATACACTTTATTGCAAATTAGTGTGATACAGTGCGTACGAAACGATTAATACAATCTAGGCGGTCTTATTGCTAAAAGCGATCTCTTACAGACAACCTGAGTATACGTACGAGTACTTCCTTTTACAATAGTAATATATGGCGTTATTAAAGCTAATCCTACTTATATTAAGGTCATCGCTTATTAATTACCACCAATTATTAAGGATTTTATTAGGATTTTGACCCATATAATATGTTTATATTATATTCTAAGATTATATTTTAAGGTTATTACTTATAAATTTGACAATTTCTAATAAATTATTTTATTATCACCATATGAAATGTCATTTTTCCCGACGTAACCATTTTCTTTATGCTTGAGACATGCTGCAATGAGTTGAGACAAGCAGCTTTTTACAGTTTTTGTTTGAGCTTGTGACTTAAACCACACTCTGCGACTATGAGTCAGCCTTCGCTTGGCTGTCTGGAAAACTCTTCGCAGTCACGTGACGGCCGCGTGAGACTGACGTCACGGCCCACCGTTGATATAAAACCAAGCTTTTTTGCAGTTTCACGGTGGCGCGTAGTAAGTAATATTTTAAATACGTTAAGCAGTTGGTCCCGGTTGTTGTCGTTCGACAACAGTCGTTAAGCCATGTCAGAGGCCTGAACAACTCTGACAAATAGGTTGGCCACTAACCATACGATAAGCAAGCAAACAATATGATTTAAGTTAGTTCTGTATTTAGCCTCGAGCGATAAATAAATAGGTAGGAGATAATCCTGCAATGTTTTACCACTAGAGGCGCCACTAGCACAATGGTACGTAGCCAATCAACATGTATATACGTTCCTTTCCATCCAATCTTTTTTTACCCTTTTGACTCATGCCACGCTGTCTTAACATATTTTTTGGTTTGCTATTTTGATATGGCCATATGATGCCAAGATATCATCACAATTTTACTATTAGCTTTGAGAAATTAAATTAAATTAACCCAAATAAGCAGAAATTTGTGATATATTCAAAAATAACGTTTCGTTTTGTTTTACTGTTTACGGAGTGTGCTCGTGGCTCCATCTGCGCAACGCTTTGCTTTTTATGTCCTATTGGAAGCCTGGGACATTGACGTCGGAATTTTATTATTCACCAATTTTAATTAATTATGCAAATTGGATCCAAAATTAGCGTGTCACTGCTGTGTTCTATGCTATTATACCTATTACCTAGCAGTTTTATTCTGCGAAGTTTTTAACAATTCACTTCACTAGTAAGTGGGAAGTCGTAAATTTTTCGCTTAATTTTGTACGTTGTATACGAAATCTGTACTGTTTTCGTTATTAATTTTAAGCTCTTTTATGAAAATTCTTTTGTTACAATGGTTTTTTATTATGAGAGTTTTAAAAATACCTATCTAGGACTACTAAATAGAGGTTAGAGGTCTTATAGAGGTTTGGTATGCTACAGATTTCTAATCTTCTTCAATTTCAGTTACAATTTCGTCAATTTTCGTAAACTTTATAGCACCTATCGCATACAGCTATAAAATTTAAAATTGCTTTTGACAACGCTTTCCCCTATCAATTTCAAAGTAAATATCGTTAAGAAGCGATGTATCTAGAGTTTTATAACATCCGTCCCAAGGTTTGTTTATCTTTGAAGACTTTAGCTTTAGCTTTAGAAGTCTCTTCAATATAATTTTCTCCTATGTAATAATTTTATTGCGATGACTCATTTAAGTATCATTGTGATATCGAACTTAGTCCTAAAATTGCCAGTGTACATGACCATAACTTCTAAGAATTTCCAAAATCAAATACAATGTTCCCAAAACCACTATAGCTGTTCCAAGTTCACAAAAGTAATTTTCGCTTCATCGAGAATGATTTACACAGACATATTCCCCAAAATACCGTATCCCTAACAATTTACTCTCTCTTAATGATATAGTGCTTTAATATACGGCGATTAACTTGCAATGCGGGATGCCCCCTTGCCTTGTGCAAGTGCAAGAAGCAAGTGAGCGATTGTGGTGGCTCACGCGATCGTATTTCAGCTGGGTGGATTAAGTGGTCAGTTTTTGTATTGTAATAATGATTGGGTAAGAAAATGTACAGGTAGAGAAATACTTAAGTACCTACTAAGGCCGGAGCAGCTACCAAATCCGTTAGAGCTACGAGGAAATAGTCTTAGGAGACCTTCCCTAACTTTTGGAGCTGTTTTAAACTACATTCACAGATTTTTGAAAAAAGGTACAGTCAGCGAGTAAAATGCAATTTTTCACAAAAAAAATAATTGATGCCAATCGATTCTATTTCGTTTCAGGAACAAAAGACTCTATGGGATCAACCGAGGTTCGAGTACTAGAAATCTCAGTAATAGCAAAAAACTATTTCCATACATAAATGTATGGGAAAAGTTTTTTACGTACGAACCCCTAACATAATGTAGAACAAGTGAACCCCTAAGCCGCTGTTCTGCAAGTCTGCAATAGAGATCATTTCTTTATCTATGATACTGTTATGACCCGGCCCCAGATTAGAAAGGTTTTTTTAATTAAGAACACATAATTTTCAAACAGAAAGTTAAGTAATCTGAACAATTCCAATTTGTTCGATTTTCAAAATTTTCGGCGTTGTAGTGGCCAGCATTTTTCGGAATTTATTGTTCCACAGTAACTTTTAAATCATAACTCTTAGTATGAGTTATGTCTATGTATGGGAATAGTTTTTGCTATTTATGAGATTTCTAGTATTCGAACCTCGGTTGACCCCATAGAGTCTTTTGTTCCTGACACGAAATAGAATCGACTGGAGCGGACTAATATGATGTTAAAAAGGTAGTATTTTCAGTTAAAAAAAATCCTATTATTTTGGCTTTTCTTTCAATCCCTTGGCTAGAGTTACAATCTTTATTTTTAGATGATTCTTAGAGATCCGTACCCCAAAGGGAAAACATTGCTGTCTTCGTCGTCGTTCATCCCTTTGGATCCCTATACAGAGCGAGGTTCGACTCACACTTGGCTGGTTTTTTGTGTTAGGTACCGAAGGTTTGTCAGGTCAGGAAATGTAAGGAATGCTTTGCAATTTTTATGGCAAAAGCTAATATTTTCCCATGTTTCAACGGTGTTGGTTCCTTACATTTTTTTAGCCTATAGACTGTCCCACTGCTGGGCAAAGGCCTCCCCTCCTCCTTTCCATTTTTCCCTATCCTCGGCGTCCTTATACCACCTTTTTGGAAGTGGTCGATATTGTCCTTCCACCTATTATGTCTCACTTGTCTCACTGTCTCACTGTAATCCTTTTTGTACTATTACGTGGTTTATTTTTCGTTTCCGCTGCAACATCCAAGCACTCAGATTTCAATTAACGCTATAGAGATTTTCTGCGTCATCGCCAGTAAGCCGAGCTCGTTTGTAATGGACCGTAAAGGTCTTTACTCTTCCTGACTGCATCTGAATTTTTTATTTTGTGTTGATTGGATTGCGCAATGCATTCTCCGCTACTGCATATTCCCGTTCATTACAATAAGAACGCAATGTTACACATAGCATAGATAGCGTAGTAACATATTTTTCAACATAACTAAATAAAGGTTGAAATATTTCGGCGAGCAAGACCCAGCGATTTTTCAATTTCCTATTTTGACAATCTGTCAATTTTGGGTGACAAAAAGGAAAAAGAGAAGTAATGGATCTGAGTCATTCGGTCTATTCATTTAATCCAATTGGATTGCCATAGATATCTCTAATCAGGTGAGATGTTCCATTATCACCCAAAAAGTAAGTAAAGATACCTGACCATTTGTTATGTATAGAGATTTAAGGAACTATACTTACGTCTTTTTGGGCGTTGTTAGCGTTGGAAAATGCAAAACAAACATACTTACGCAAAGTTACGTTTCTGGTGTCAAACATTGCTAGCGGTGCAGATTTCACACGGAATTCAAAACTCTATTTAATTTTTCTTTCCATAAGCGGTTTCAATTTACTTGAGTCGTCGGATGGTAATGATCCACGGAGTCGCATCTCCGCCATTTTAATTGCGATTACTTACTTAAAGAGGGTGTTTGTATGCAACATTTGTGCCGTGATGGGTATTAGGGATAATCGGGACATATAATAAAAGTAGGAAAAAATATGGAATTAAAAATAAAATAGAATAGAATAGAAATACATTTATTGCCAAATACTCATATTTTATTTACAAAAAATTAAAAATTAAAGTACAAAGCACTATAACAAAGCACTATGTATGTATAAATAGAAAACGGGTCTCTTACTTAAAATTAAGCTTATAAAGCTTTTAGGTATGATTATAAAGTGTATCTTCTTCTAAGTCGTATTCCTCATTGCTGAGGGTCGTGATCATTCTAAGAAATTAATCATATAAAACGACTCTCGTGGCATATTTAATGGGGTGGTTTGCCAATTGGCATTGCCATTTCACACATTGGTTACATCAGTGTGCAGGTTTCCTCACGATGTTTTCATTCACCGTCAGAGCAGTCGGTAAATGTACGTAAGTCCTTCGAAAAAACATGACAATTGATTTCGAACTCGGACCTCCCGCATGGGTGTCCGACGTCCTAGCCACGACGCCACCGACGCTCGTAAAGTGTATCTTATTACCGGAAAACTCGCGTGACGTCGGGATCCGGTCGGAACCTAAACTAGAAACAGCCTTTGCTATGGAATGACCGGAGATTGGAGCGAAAAACACGCGAGGTCTCGTGTTTGTTCCGGATGAAAGCAGATTGGACCAGATCGAGCCGGTTTTAACAACTTTGGCCCTTATTAGGGTGAAAAGATTTAGGAGGATTCAGCGATTTGCTATAAAGGGAAATTGTTAAACTCCCACCTAAGCTAAGTAATTGAAAACACTACGGTAACAGACTAGTATCTGAAAGCTGGATTATTTTTGGGCAAGTAAGTGCCTATATAAAATGAAGGCGACTATAATATCTATCAAGATTTTCTATCAAAACAATTCAAAATCGATAGGAAAGTTGACGGTTACAAGGTAGAAAGCGTTGCAAAAAACATTGACTGTAATATTTTTCACCGATACCTACTTTTCAGTCCCTGTAACAATAGAAACTTGTTAAATCAGTATTCTTCAAAGCCACTTCCGTATATTTTCCAAAACTACTCATGTATTCAATTCAAGAGATTTATATTTTTATCGCCATAACTTCGCCTATTTCCCCACGCGCATATAAAGTGAATCGCGCCCCACATAGGTACTGCGCTGTGCTTCTTTCTACGTCTAAGCCGCTATAAATTTCGTAAAAATACACATTCGTCATACGTCATATACATTTTACGTATTTTTACGCAAAAAGGGCGTGGATAAACATCTATGTGAATTACTTATACCTACTTCTTTCATACATATAAAACACAATGCATGTTCGTTTATAACTTGAGAACCGCTGATCCGAATTTGATGGGGTTTTCGGCTATTTTTAGAGTAGGTTAGGAGTGAAGGTTATAAAAGGCTACTACGGCTTCCTACGGGAAAAAGCACCCGTGCGACGCCGGGCAAGTGAAGCTACATATAGATAGATACATACCTAAGTATGAAAGTATTTCAAAATTAGGCCACAGTCATACATTAATTGAACTCTACAAAACACCTACTTATTTCAAACAGTGTAATCTTAAGTTTCTGGACTTGATAGGAGTTTTCGTAAGAAGTTGCCTAAATATTATAGAGAAGTTGCAAGTTTTGTTCAAGGTTCTTATTAAGGATATTTATGACTACTAAAAAAAAAAAAATATATATTTCTCTTTTTTCAATCAACGTGTTTTTGATCTTCTTTAAAGATTTAACCCTAGAACGCACCCCTCAGTGAGGCGCGATTTTGGTAAAAAACACACATTCGTCATAAACAAGAGCGCCGCACCGCGCGGAGGAGAGAGGTTGATCTCTTGCCCGGATTAGCGAGATTTATGACGTTCTATGACAAGTATGATCGGGGCAATGGAATGAGACAGATACTTATGCTGAACGTTTTGTTTACTTGTGGGACATCTAGACTAGACACACGGAGTGTGTCCGCCAAGTTCGGAAAGAAAAGGCGACGACGCACTCTTTTCTGTTATATTACAGGAACTATTTCAAGCCTTTTTCGATCAACTTTTATTGACATAGTCTGGTTGAGCTTGATGATCATACAATAAATGTCTTTCGACACGAAATTTGAGGTTCATTTCACTAGTACATATGTGGCGACGCACGACGCGCCACTACGATTAGTACCTACTTACATCGGTGTAGAACGCGCTATCGAAATTTTCCTGGGACTTCACATATATACGAGTTCCAAACATCCATAGTGGGACCAGGACATCTGATCACCAGGCACAACACCCCGCCTGGTGGAAGATCTTCCACCATACTTACTGTTAAGTCGAAACTCAGTGGATTAAACATTTATTTAGCAAAATCAAGTAATTACAATATCATCCATGCCATTGCGATCCATCAAGCCTCTCTAGTGATATCCAAAATGCGATAGCGCACTATCGATTTTCCACTCATCAATTAGGTGATAGGAGGTACTTCAATCTTGCGATCACAAAACGAATATTATCTTCAGATGTTTAACTTTGATGTTCATTCTATTATTGGCCTTGCGCCCTCATGACAGGGTTTTTATTTTCCTGGTCAGGGTATACCTAGATTTTGCTATCACCGGACTGGGCCATAAGTTGCGCGACAACCTGTACCCCTGTGATAATAGCCTTATACTTGCCCCTTTGATGTAGTTTTGTTCGTCATTAATTTCCAAGACAATAGCTTTATTTCCCTGTGACGTTAATTCATTGTCAGAATCTTGAATTCATTTCAGATTCTGTTTACGATTCTTTTACGGAAAATGAAGAAGTGCAAATACTTTTAATAAGTACTTAGGTATGGTGTCCTATTTATTTTCTTATATATTTATATTAATAACTATAGGTAAGTAGTTACTTTTTGGAACAAGTATAGTCTACCTAAGCAAGTGTAAGTAGGTACCTAGTCAAAATTGACAGATAACTTCATTAATTAAGCCATTTAGAGCTTTTTTAAAGGTGGCTAGTTTCTTACAAATATTAAATTATAATTGGACGGTATCGCAGACGGTATGCCTAGAGTTATAATTCCGATTACTCAGATAATAATAGTTATTAGTCAGTCCACACTTGCTATAGACCACATAACCCTACCCCTATACTAGGAAGCGATGACGCATCTTGACGGATGGACAGAGATTTTTCTGCAATGATTCTCATTATATGTAAATTCTTTTGAATCATAAATCCGGTTGGGCGCGTGAGAAATTGGTCCGGAAAGCTATTAGTATCAACTTGTATGAACTTCAAAGGGGTTCTAAGAAAACTGTTACGAGTAATATGACTAATAACGGTTTTAAGAACCTTTTCAAAGGGTGTTGATGTGTTATATAGACACTTTTTCAAATAACAGCCTTACTGCCATACATCAACCTATATTGACTTTTGGGGAAGTGTGTTACATTTTATTTTATTTTATTTTCCTGTGTTGTTACAGCCCTGTCTGATGAGCTGTGACCAGTCAGAAGTTTTTGTATGACCTTGAGCATCTTGTACTTAACTTACTATCAAAGATTTTGAAATTCAAGGGTGCTTACTACTCCTATTTTTGTTTCTATGATTCAATCTTTCCATCTTGTCTTGGATTTTATGCGCTTTTGTTTTTCTCATTGTATTACCAAGTAGAGCTTATCTTATGACAGGGCGCCGGGAATAACCCAGCGGCACTGTGAACCTGGAGAATCTTTTGTGCCTACCCCATTTTACAGACTGATCATCTCAGTGTGTAGGTTTCCTCACGATGTTTTCCTTCACCGTTAGAGCAGTCGGTAAATGTAAGTATGTCTTCGAAAAATACGAAAAACTCATTTGTACATGGCACTGCACGGTTTCGAACCCGGACCTCCCGCGTGGGAGTCCGGTGTCCTAGCCACAGTGCCACCGACGCTCTATGTACCCACATACCTCCTATTGTCATAATTTAGGATAAAATGCACGTATCTTATCACTTGTACCGAAGTATAATTGACGTGAAATACGCCTGCATTGCAGCGATTTTAAAACGGTATCGGACCGAACGAAATTTCTATGGATCTATTTTCCGGTTTTCTAGATTTCTACGATTTCGGTTCGCTGTGTGCCAAAGGCATAGTAAACCCGCGAAAATCTACAAGCATTAGTACACAAAAATTGATAAATTTATCAGTATATAATGATTCATCATCATAAAATCTAGTTTCTACCAAACTATTCGCGTGATACTTACGTACTCGTATTGTATGTAGAATTATTCATATAGTGGCTGGAACAGTCCATAGTCATGCCCAGTAGTCAGTAGTCATGATAAATTGCGTGACTTGGGAACTAAGTACTCGAGGTTATGCAAAATGTTAACCGTTTGTGATATATTATCATTATTACGCATTTACTACTTTATCTTTACTGGCTGGATCATGCATAAAGTTGTTTACTTATTTGTTTGAAGTAAAATGACCTTGAGGTTGAGAGAATCGTAAAAGAGAAGTTTGTTTTCGAAACTGATAAGTTCAATGTTTATTGGTTAGATCTAGAT
The DNA here is from genome assembly GCA_947369225.1 of Hofmannophila pseudospretella. Classification (NCBI taxonomy): domain Eukaryota; kingdom Metazoa; phylum Arthropoda; class Insecta; order Lepidoptera; family Oecophoridae; genus Hofmannophila; species Hofmannophila pseudospretella. Next base: position 6,852,775 of record OX376325.1, read on the forward strand.
AAGCATTATACTACAATATACTTACTTACTATTTATGTATTTAGGTGCTTACGATGTCAATTTATCTAATTCTTAAACGAAAGTAATACGTTTAATAGATGAATATTTATAATCCGAATGGTTAAATATTTAAATTTGTTTTCTGATATCCTGATATGATTGATATAGCTGTATTATGGAATCATACTGCTACAAAATGTACGAGTACGTAGTTACGGAAAAAGGTAGAAGAAAAAGCCTAAAACATTTCTTGTCGATATTCAATTTGCCGACATCAAACCTCGCCTCATTTCTTGTCACATCCATCATTGCGGTAAAGTTGAAGTGAAGAAGATTTTTTTGTCTTATTTATTAAAAAATATGGTTACATCGGAAGATAAGCAGTGTAACTGAGAGTAAAAAATTCTTAAATTAGGTCTCATTTTCTACTAATTTTCTCTATCGCAAAACTCTAATAAAAGCTTTGTAACGGAAAGGCGTGTAAAAATACGCGTTTGTATAATTGTGTACACTTACCTAAGTTGTGTTACTAATCTTATCGTATGATAACGAGTCGGTAAATACACCTAAGTCTTCGAAAAATAAGAAAAACTCATTGGTACATGGCACTGCACGGTTTCGAACCCGGACCACCCACGTGGGAGTCCGGTGTCCTAGCCACTTTGCCACCGACGCTCTAAGTTGTGTTACCTACTCATGTTAGTTAAAGGGTTGTATGACGTATCACTTGCTAACCAAATCGCTAAGTTTATACTTACAAGGTAAAGGAAAACTTGAGTCATCTTTTCCTAAAACATGAAACCTCCACAAATAATAAACCCTATGTAAAAATAGCTCGAATTTATTACGGACTTTCCTTGTACGATCGATATTATGCAAAAGGCATCATTTATAACCTGGCAAGGTTGTATGTATGACTCACGTCTAACTAAACTGGGGCATTTTCGGTCTGTGGTTTACGTAGCGGGTATAAAGGTCGATCTATGACTAACACTAGAAAATTACGGTCGTTATCTAGATATATTTAACCCTCCATGATTCATTCGTCAGTCAAAAGTGAGAGTGTTTTTTACACAAACGTGGGAAACTTTAGTATTTAGTTTTTATAAGCCAACTACTTTAAGTGCATTTGCTATAGAGCCTAACGATGTGTCACTGACAAATTACATATTATGTAACGGGTAGTTATTTACTTACAAAAATCATAAGATAAGTTTTATTGATAATCTCAGCCTTATACTAAAAAGAAACATATTTTATATATTACAAATTAACTTAATTAGTATTTCGTTATTAAAATTCTAGCTGTTTTAAAGGTTTGGCTGAATACCTAACATTGGGAATTCCAGATCCTGTAATAGGTTGCCCTGTGCTGCAGGAATTAGGAGCCTCCGGTCTGATGTTCAGTCTTAATAATTCATGTTAGGAAGGATTTTAAGTGATTAAATAGAAAGAAAGCAAGTGTCTGTTCGTTGTATTTATCTGTTTGGGATGTATTAATCTTGGTCGTTTGTATAGTGGTGTCATCTTTTTGTAATTTTTTTATTGTAAGTACCTACATTTTTACGAAGTTTTTTTAATATCTTTCATCAGTAACAGGTCATATTAACACTGGTAGAATTGTTAATTTCCACATACATTCATAAATTAGGTAATGTATTGGGCTTCCTATGAGGCGAATAGAAATGCCCTGAAATGTTCTTTCCATTTTGGCGTGCTAATCTTAGAATTTTTTATACCCGACGTTTTCCTTCGATAAAATCTTGACAATTTACATGTTTTGAGGCTTGAAATATTAACCACACGCAAGATTGTAAATGGACAATTTGCAGAGGAAATAAAGAAATCGTAATGTAAGTCAATAGTACCTAAAGCGGATGATAAGTGTGTAATTGTTTTATGTGTATTACCATCTAATAGCTTTATTTAGACGAGTTATTCTTGTATCCATACATAGAATCCTGGTGAAGTTTGTTATTAGAAAAGTGTGAAAAAAAGAAAAGCAGGGAAAAACTTCGTTGGCAGTCATAGGACCGCGATGTACACCTTTTTATTTTGTGCATTAAAGTGTAAATAAATAAATAACTCAGTCGGTAAGAGCAGGTCCAAGACTAGTCGCGGATTTGAATCCCGCTGACTGAACATCCCAATTATTTCATTAAATGATATTAATTCATAGCACACAATGTACGTGGCAAAGTGTAAAGCTCGCATGGGTATTGCGTGTGCATAATACAGATTTGCAAGTTAATGAGATTCATGTGCAGTTTCATAACAATTTAAGTTTCGTAGCTATAACTGAGCTCTTATGATTGCCTATATACCTGTTGCAAATTTTTAAAATTACCTACATTAATCATATTAATTTTTTGACAGACAACCACCTAACATAACCTTCTTATTTAGACTTATATTCGCGATACACCGAAAAAATATATGAAAATTTATTTACCATCTGCCTGGTCTTAAATCGAAGTGTCCGAGAGGTGTCTCTAGGTGGAAGAGGGGACACAAAAGATAAATACCACTATCTTGACTTAATGGCTTCTGTCTTGTGTCTAAGAAGGGAAGGGTGTCCATCCGAGACGTGCACCGTCAGGTCACTAGACTTTGATTTGTCTTCGTTACTCCGACACTTCTCTCGGACCGTATAGAATTCTGATACCGTATTTAATTTTGGTCCTTCGAGCCGGACAAATGGTTTCGAGAGTGAGTAATTGGTCTAATATAATTGAATTAGAATTAAGGGACGAGACTTGCTATCAAATCGGTAATCGTATCGGATAATCGTTGAAATTTAACGTTTTGCAGGTATTTATGATAAATGCCACTTTCCTAAATGCGCAGTCGCAGCCAGAAAACTGTCAAAATCAGGTAAAAGGTAAGATAACAATGGTTATTGTTCAAGCTGTTGTGTTCAAAATGTTTTTAATTTAATATAGGTAGTATGTCTGTGTTGTGGAGGTAATAACCTTTTCGACAAACAAGTGCTATTAATATCAATTATTGTTATTATTGATCCAAGTCACATCTGCTGGTACGACACCTGCAATGAATAACATGCTAAAATATTTAAAACCTGCAAACAAACACCGTCTCACGTGTGTTGTTCACACTCGTTTTCTTGCGACATTATACTCAAGACCTGCATGCACCCTGCATTTTTCTGGCTTCCATTATTCACGACACTACTCGAATACAACTTTTATAGCGAGGGTTTAAAGGTGAAAATCGTTTGTGTGGGGTAAAACGAATATGTCATTGTCGTCACCTGGGCACAGGGTCGTAGCTAGGGTCACTGGCGCCCAGTGCGGGATTCAGATATTGCTGTCTCAAATTAGAACGCTCTCTGGTGACACATAAAAGAGAAAAAAATATCAAACTAAAAAGTAGATATTTTTGCAATTTACACGCTTAATTAATACCCTATACTGAACAACTTAGGGCCACTACGACGACTCCTGCGCATGCGACAGTTGAATATTAATTGCTGGTTATGAAGGTAAAACGTCAGCAAAAGAACTCAATAATCTGCAACGAACTTCGAAATCGATTTGTCCGCACCACAGTGCGCTCGCTTCATACAGAGCTGGCCCTTTATTATTAAGCAGTATACAAAATTCGAGATATGTTTCGATTCTCCAAACAATTTGCAATTTTTGCACCGAACATATAATATTTCGAATTTTCGAAAACATATTGCCATAAGTGATTCAGTTATCAGCATTGAGAGCAGGGATAGACCCCACTACAATTACATTTAAAAAAAAGTATTAATCAGACACCTTACATAAGTAAGGAAACTGACAAGATAACATGTAATTATTGTTATAACATCATTAATTTTTTTTTAAACCAAGTGTTTCGCCTTGAATGTCGCCACTTCACTGGTCCGAGGGCTTGTGTTAGAGTGTCAATTTACTTAAATTATTTTGTTATGCCTACCGCGTCACCTTTGATTTATATTTAAATTACCTATAAAATAATGAAGTAATAGTGAACTTAGTCTAATAAACAACTATGAAAATTATTTATGTTATAACAAAAAACTAATTTTGTTATAGTCTGAACCTCTACTTTCTAATTGCGCCCCCAGAATTTGCGACGTGTGGCCCCGTTACCAGGCCCTAGCTACGGACAGGCCTGGACAAGCGGGCGGAGCCCCACAACAGGTTTATATCAATTTTCAGCCGAGTGCGTCTGGATCGTGAAAAACACTTAACTCACGTAGTACCTTTATGTTCTTTTTAGAATGGAAGTTGGGAGCAGTTTTGTTTCTGAAATATCTAGTTTTAAATGTAGCTCGTGTTCCAACATTTCACAGTTTTATTTTTATGTCGTTTCAAACTTTTCTTTTGCTGTGGGTTACGAATTATGTTGATACCGCCATACAGTAATATCGAAGAGGAAAGTTCTGAAAAATTAGGCCTTTACTTTTTATTCATTTAGGAAAAAGTAGGCTTTGATAATATAAAGCTTTTGCTTTCCCCTGACAACTGACCGATTTGAAACGAACTCGATTTTTTGAGTAAAGGAAGGTCTCTACATATTTTTGTTGTTTTTGCGTTTATTATCTTAGAGAGAACCAGAAAAGATAAAGGTTTGTTTACAATAACACTACAATAAACAAACAACATAGGTAATAGGCTAGTCTATTGATTAAACCAGCAATCTGATCTAATCTGCTAAGTAAACACGGTACGTACATACTCGTATAAACATCATAATAAATAAAATCATATTGGCAAAGAAGACTTGTTATGATCTCAGAAACAGCCTTTTTCTTACGTGCGTAGGAGACAATGTTTTTACGTAAACAATGACGTATGTACTTGTCTACAAACTATATTGGCCTCCTGACTTGCTTGTCTACCTCATTGTAACAAGGTGGATGAACCTTATTTCAAATTCGTGTGTTTCGTTATTGCAAAAATTTAATAAAACAATTTTTTATCAAAGAAATATAATTTGTTTTTTCTAACAATGCCCATTTACAGCAGCTATAAGTTATAATTATGTTATTATTAATATTTTTTTCTAATTATGATGTTATTAGTCTATAGCATCATAATTTTTCCGAAATGAGATGTAATGACCTATTCTTCGCGCAAAATTTCAATTTAACGCTTTTGTGTAATGCGTATCATATTATGTTGACGTAACCGCAGTGCTCTAAATGTTCCAATTGATTAAAAATGAATAAATATACAAATAATATACAAAAGAATGTTTAGTCCTTTTCTGAATAAACTAAGAAAAAAAGGCAAAAACCCTCAGAATAGACTACCTATGCATATCCAGCAGCACCATCCGGGAGCTCCCAGGTCTTCAGTTCAGTTCAGGAACAAATCACGTGGGTTATTCGATTAACGAGTGCAGTCTATGAAGGTCGGTTTGTGATTAACGTCAAGTGCATTATACGCAATCGAATAGGGATGGGAAAACGCCCAACTGCAGAACATATCAACAACAAATTTTTTGGACAATTTTAAACAATTTATTCTAATCCTTGGTTAATTTGAAGTCAACTAGAAGGATTTGGTTAATTTCTTAGAAAGAACTGGTTCTGACTTTCTTCGAGACATTGATGACCGCATTGAATTGAAGAAAACATCAGTAAGCAAATACCATAGGTACGAGTTTACCGAGATTGTCGGAAAAAATAGCAAAGCGAGAAAGGAACTACCGTAGCTATTCGTAACAATGATTGGGTATAATAACATTTTACGAAAGCGTCTTGTATTTTCGTACAGCATCCTTTCCGTTTAGATATTCTGAGTTAGTTACCAAGACTTGTTTACTTCCAGATAGGAACGAGTTACTGGATTTGAACAAGGGATTTAGGAAATATTTTCCCTCGAGATTTGTCTTTCTTTTCGCTTTTACTATGAACGTGAGTCCGCATAAACGATGTCGCACAAAACGCTAACAAAATGTTAATGTATGTTTATAGACCTTGGTGTTGTTTCCATATGTAAACATGTTTTGTAAACTGTAATATAAATGTAGAATTAATTCTAGCAAAAATTTCAGGACCTCCTTAGCTTCAAATAGCTTACTCACTCATGGACCTTAGAAGCTCAAATAGATGATAGTAAGTATAATAGCTTTGATTATTATTCGATTTAAATGACATCAGAACCCATTTTAACCTGACATTATTCTAATTTCCATTTTATTTTGAAGTTATAATAACTTCTAGGAGCTGCTGCGCACTTTCAATCAGACTGAGTTAAGTTAAATGTTTTTTCTTGTTATGAAAATTGAAATATTTTATTTTATTAACACATTGTTAAGCTAACTTTTTAATATTATTGCGACAATTAAATACAGAAGCGGCTGTAGCAATTGAAACTTTTTGTGTCTGCAACCGTTAAAAGGCAAAGTACCTAGTGTATTCGAATGCAGGAAAACGATTATGCTCCCTCTAAAGTGGGGAAAGTTGGAAAAAATACTTAAAGAGCCAATTGCACACATGCTGGTTCCCGGGCGAAGGTTTTCGCCTTCACTTCTCGTATTAGAGAATCGGGGATAATGCTTTTTTGGTGTCGTCTTTTTAATGTTTTTATATCTTATAAGTTTACAGTATTGCTTTAAAAAGTTTAACAGCAATCTTGTCATTTCTTGGTGATAGTCGTAGTTCGAGCTACGAATAGATATAATTAAAATAGTATAGTTCAATGAGTTTCTTGGCCGGACGAATTCCTTTGCCACTTTAAAGCCAACTGATTAGGTCCACCTAGGCTCCACTCCAGCGAATTTTTTCTGGTATATGTTATACATCACTCATATACCTAGCTACTTTAGATCTAAAAGCAAAACTGAATTATCTCACCCTCCCTTTTGCTTATTGTTACCAAAAGTGCACCCGTCAGCATTCGCATCTACAATCAACTAGGCGACGACAAAAAGTGCGGATCTCTAAAAACAATTTGCACAATTAGGGCTTTCCACATCCAGCACGTTTGTTACCAAAAAGGCTACGTCTGCACTAGTTAACTTTAGGGTTGCCAAACGAAAATAATTTATGCTTTTCTTTTCAGGGTTGGATTTAGACTCTCGGATTTAGCTATCGACTGATAGTCTTCAAAATATAAGCCAATACCCGAATCCCAAAGACAATAAATTAAATTAAGAATATAAAAAGGACCCTCACCCTGGTTGAAAATTAGGTCCCTTTTTGGTGTGAGATCACTTCTTCTTTCACAAATGGGGTCGTGATCATTATATGGGAATTAACCACATAGAATAACCATCTTTGCAAAACTTTTTGACTGGGAAGGTTTGCCATTCCCTATAGTAGGTATGTTTAAGTGACAGTTAAACTTTTGCAACCTCCCGTGCTCATGTCTAGGATAATTGAAGAAACTTGATGTAGAGGTCCTTAAAGTATTCAAAGCTTAGTGTTTGCTTACTTGAATCCTTAACTTCTTACATTACTGCTCGCGTTTATCTTACCATGCTTTCGGCGGCATCATTATTTCTTTTAACTACGTAGTTAACGTTGCTTTCAGCTTCAGTTTCGGCCGAAAATCCTTCTCTGGCGTTTTAGTCGCAACATGAAAACAAAATAATATATTTTCTCCAGTGCTGGCAGCAATTTTAGTCGCCGTGTCGTGGCCAATTCCCATTTATGTTAGCTGGTCGGGACAAGGCCCGTTAATTGAAATTGGAGTTTTTCGCCTACCCCCGGCCCTGGTGGCGTTAATCGAATATTATTTTCGTCAGCACATGAGATCCTAATCCGGATTTGGCGGAGTTTAATCAAATATTTCTCACCTAGCCAGACAGCGCGATGTGAAGAACATTATTTGGACGTTAAATTAGCTGATTTGGGCGCAGTATGAGTACTCGTAAGTACGTCATTTTCCCATTACCTGGTATGGTTAAAAGCTTTTTGAACTCCTACTAAAATACTTACTTACATGTTTTACGAAATTCTGTAAAATATAGATAATATATGCTCAGTACAAAACTACCTAGATTGAATTTTCACTATAAGTCCATGGTTTCAGCACAGCCGTGGGGGATCCTAGTTTCAGTATTCTATTTATAATCCCATGTTGCGGTATAGAGATTCACTTGCACAAGGGGCTATTAGCATTTTAGAAATTGATGTAAAACTGTCTTTGCAAAAAAAAACAACCATTTCTATTCTATGGACAACAATAAAAAAATTGTCAAACGAACAAACCCAAATCCCTCGAAACTTAAATTGCAGTAGAAGAGAGAAGTGCTGGTTGGTAATAATTTCCTCTGGTAATGAAAACAACCACAGTAGCAACTATTATGTGATTATAAACGAGATTTAGTAAGTTCAGTCGTGTCTAGACGGAGCTGGGATTAACAGGCGTGTTAATAACTTAATGTAACTTAGTAATAATAGTTTTCGAGTTGGTTAAGTATTATGCTTTAGTTTAATAGGGTATGTGACAATTTTTTTTGTATTCCATTAATAAACTTACATGGGACATCCTGAAGAAGGATCCAAAATTCGTTTCTCAATATCTCAATTAACATCAAAGAAAGTAGTTAAAAAGTTAAAGTTAATGCGAAGGAGATGCTCTGTCTCTTTTTAGCAAAACAGTTCTTTATATGTAGCCAGGACATGCTTCTATGGCGCTACAGCACAGTGACGTCATAATTATCTTTTACCGTTTCTTTATATCGTCTGATTTTTGATTGCCCGTAGCTATTTTATTTTTCAACGAATATTAATTCTGGTTTCACTTTGACGATCATTTTATGTCTATATCTTAATTTTTAAGAAATGCATTTAATAATTGTTACTTGGAAACTACCCTATTGTTAGGAAGTATTTTCTGTAAGGTGTATGAAATCTGATATATTGCGCTTAAATCTATTCTTAAGGTTCCATTGTTTACTTAATGAAAATGTGGATCAAACAGCTTTGTGTTTCAATGAATAGCACTTAACTTCATTAGCAGTAATCCCCTGACGCAAAGTACGGGAATTTGAAAACATTTCCAAAGGACAAAAGTGTAACGGCTACAGAGGCGAGCCAACTGTACCACAGCCCTTAGTAAGCCGTAAGCTAGTGATTTACAAACCTGTTTTGGTTTTGTAAGCTAGTAAGGTAGAGATTTACATTTCATGTTATTTCTTATACTAATCTATTCAAGTACATTTTAGGTCCTCAGAACTAGAAACTTTACATCACACTTCTAAGGCAATATAATGTTAATTTAGTTGATTTTGCATTCTCATAGTAAATTGAACTTGAAGAGTTGAAGAAGAGTATGACAAATATGATAGGAATGAGAAAATAAACTGTCTCTTCTCTGAATTGTTTATTTCCATCACAACGGAAGGACAACGGAAGATACGCGAACGGCTAACTTTAAGTAAGATACAAGAAGGACTAAGTATATTATGAGTCTAGTCTCTGGTAGGTGTAACTACAGGTCCCAGTAAATTAAACAGATACCTGGAATTACTAGGACTCAGTGCTGAAGCATTTTGTCCTGAATGCGTTTAAGAAAAATCCAGCCAACACTTCCAACCAAACCAAGGTGGGAATCTTTTGGCAGGGACAGCATAGGAGAAGAAGAGCTACAAGATCTGAACTACGGAGACATCCTGAGGTTCTGAAAAGATACTGGAAGATGGAATGGAGGAGAACAGCCGGAACATCAGTAACCGATGCTCCGCAGAGGGAACTGGATGAAATAGCTCTACACAGAACTGATCACCCGTCTAATGACCCGGCAGTCGTCCCTCCAAATAGTCATAACCTTAAGTAGTGGGACTCTAGTTTAAACACTCTAGCATTTAAACACGTAAGTGGTCCTTTATCCGTTCGTGACGGCCAACCTTAGTACATCATTTAAGATGCATAAACTAAACCTGATGAGCTTCAGCCTTCAGGTGATGGCGTTCTACTATCTGACGCCAAGATTCACTTCGGGTCTCTGCGCCAGCGAAGAAGTATAAACTGAACCAACAACTTAAAGCGCCTAGGAAAACGAAGACCAAGATTAAATCAACATCTCGTAAGAGACTTGTAATCTTGATCTTTGCACATCACTAGATGTCGACATCTCGCGATGACGTAACGTGACAGAGTGCGCTCAAACACCCGGGTGCTTTGTTGACAGACGAGATGCTTTCAGCGTGTTACGATGTCCCACAGCTCTTGAAACTCGGCACAATGTACTTAACATCAGCCTGTACTGTGCTGTGTGTGACGTTGTGTTCCATTGTTTTTTGTTGTTCCACTTCCATCCCAGGATGGGCGAAATAGGCACAAATTAAATTAAGTTAATTATATAACACGTCTATTTGTAATCTACTTAATATAATATTTTGGCGTGAAATACTTATTTTGGGGTTTACAGTAAAATAAAAAGCGTCCAGAAAAGAGGGACATTTTCTTCATAAACCTTAATCCACAGAAGTATGCAGACTTTATTTAGTCACCATTTAATTAGAATTTCTGCGAAATAAATCCAGCAGATGGATGTTTTGAATGTCCGAATATCATAATTGCCAGAAATTGCTGATGTAAGAAATACTCGTATACGTGGGTAGGTGTGAGAATATTTTTAGAAACCAGGCAAGCTTTGTATTGTTTATTAGTCACTTAACGTCTTTTAATGACGTAAGTACATTTACTTAGTGTTTAGTAGGTAAGTGCAAAATCTATCTCCTTACAATTGAGATAGGAGTAGTAGCAGGCATCAATCTTGTCTTCGCTCTGGAGAAATGTGCTGAAACTTCTTACATTTTTCTTTCCACATAAATGGATGACATTAAAGAGATTACTAGTAGCACTATGTAGGAGACTCGGGAGATGGATTTCAACATTCAAGTAATAAATTACACGTCCGTTGATTTTGACCGTTTATGCTTTGTAAGCGGCGTTGTAAAAAGATGTAATTGAGTAAGTTCTTACTTACTTTTTACGTAAGAGATGCACCTTAAAGGCAACTTTACAGTTAAAACATATCTCAGAAATTTAAGATTAGAAAAAAAATCTCAGAATTTAAGTGAAAGAGTGTTTCAGAAAAAGTGTTTCCGCATGTTTACGATAAAGAGGTAAAAACGACCCCTAATTTTTAAACACCCAACACGTACGTACTCGTTTGCTAACAAACAGAAGGGTTAACAGTCTGGTGCATAACAGAGGGTGTTCACAAAGAGATATCGCGGGCGTAGGGTTAATATAAAAAGACAAAACGGTGTGCGGTGTTACGAACGAACCTGAAACATCACAGTGGGAGCTTTTTAAGTTAAGTTTGTGTGGAAGTTGAAACCGATCTTTTAAAAGAAAATGGACGATGAATTCATTTTTATGTTGAGTCAAAATGTATAATTTTACTTTTCCAAAAATAACTAGAGTTTAATTATATTACGGACATAAATTGGTGTCTTTAAGTGTTTATCTATGGACAATCTACACTACACAACATAAAAAAATGTGCTGCTGAAAGTTTCTTTCCATTCAGCTGTAGCATCTTACGAAGGTGGTAGAGTAAAAAAAAATGACGTTGTATAAATGTACTAAATATAAGGTTTATTTATAAGGTTCTTACTTACAATAAAAACATTTTGATTAGATTTATTAATCCCCATACAGAATAATTATGTATTAAGTATATTTTAAAAGCATTGATAGGATTAAAATATCACCCTGTAAAGATACGAGTATGTATGTATTTATCAAAATCTGTTAATTTTACACCACCCTCTTCAACCACCACCTCCAACCATGGACGATACCGATCGGGTTTCATCATAACATACGGCTCTATGCCACGGTTTATTTATGGCTATTTATAACTTCCCAGACAAATGGACGATAGACTTTTTTTGACAGGTATATAAATCAGGCCAGGGTAGGTTTCGGCCACTACCCCATCAAGTTGATAAATGCATGTAACGGGAGTCTCTAACATCCCCATGGCTAAACTGGTGACGTGAAACGAAACGGTGTATCTCAAAATTTAGTATTTTTAACTGTAGAAAAAAATATATGTAAAATTGCTCTACCTACCTCTATTTAGTAGGTACTTGGTAAAGACATAAATAATCTGTTATTCATGATGATAGACAAATAGATTTAAAATAAAGTACAGAAAAGTTAATAAAGGTCAACCTACTTAACTTTTGCTACTATTGTACACTTGTGTTGTGTACCTACTTTATTTGTTTTTAAGTGAAATCCATCCTTTCTTTTAGTAAAATCTTTATAAAAAGATATCCTTAGGATGACTCGGATTACTTGCACGGTAGTATTATTTTTTAGATGTCTAATTTGAGAATGAAATATTGGGAAGGCAATGACAAACCACCCCATTAAATCTGTCACGAGAGTCGTTCTATGTGATTAATTCCTTAGAATAATCACGACCCTCAGCAATGAGGAAAATGACATAGAAGAAGAGAAGTTGATGAATACCTGCATGAAAAATCCTGAATATGAAAAAATATAAACGGTCTGATATACGGTCTGATGTATTTTTTCTCTTTAAAAGGATCAAACAACACGTAATGCACGTGCTGAAAAATATTTATTTCAGAGATACGAGCTTTTGAGTCCGATCCATAATACGAGAGACAGAAAGGCGATGTGGAAAGCACTTTTAAGTCGATGCGCTATCACACGGTGATTTATCAAAATTTATCTCACATTTTTTATTTGGAAAAGTAGGTACAAGGTGTTCCTGAGGATATGCATTAACTTCGCCAAACACTTCTGTAGCTTTAACTTAATATATTTGCCAATGGAAGTGATTCTCAGAAACGCTTCGTTTTCGAGATACTTGCTATTTTATTTTACTAAATTTAATTGAGTTACACAATGAGTAAGGGTCTTTATTTATCCCCGTAAGAAAACCTGAAACAAAACAATTACAAACTTTTTATCTTTCGTTTGCACATGTCATTAATACCTTATGCCATGATTGTCAAGTTTAAATTAATCAAAATGCGACGTTGCCAGCTCTGATAAAGAGGATGGCATATTAGGTAACTTAAATCAAGGCAGTTAGTTTGTATGAACATAAAATAAAATAAAAAGTGACAATATGGTAAATGACTACTGCAGCGATATTCTGAGTACAGTGTCAAAGTTAATGCATAACCAAAGGAAGACCTTGTATACTACATTAGTGTGGACTATTTACACGTTTTTTAAACTTTAGAAGTTATATGTAACAAAAAATCCCTAATAAACTTGAAACGGGGAGTAAAAACATTGGTTTTCATACAAACTATATGGAGAATCTTTTTTTTGCAAAAAAGTCATAGACCAGACGTTGTAAAATAGAAATACTGAACAACCACCTTCGGCGTTATAGGCACGTTATAGAGGATTTTTGTTGCAACCAGTATAAATCGTTTTTAATTTATTTTTCCAATGTTTCTTTCTTTTTATTTCATTAAAAGTTCATCAGAATGTAAGTAATACTATGTATATTCTATGGTAATGCTTACATTTTTAATTAAAAGTTATATTAAGTATAATATTATAGTTATGCTTACATATAACATATACGAGTACCTAATTTAATACGTTACAATATTTCTGTCAGCTCAAAATCCAAATCCTTAAAATATGAAATAAAAGAATTACAATTCTGATTACCTATTGTCACAGTTATTTGGAGCTTGTTCGAAGGCTTCTCTGAATTTCATTCATTCGGTCGCTCACTGGGGATTGGGAATTCAAGATATTCCATTCCACGAGAAGGTTCAAGATTTCCATCTGGAATTAGTCATCGATGTTCCAGTACTGGTATTGGAATTTTGCTTATCTCATTGGTATTGATTTGATTGCAGTAGGTAATTTCTATTTGGTTTCGATAGAATAGTAGTTTGTATTACTGCCAAGAAATGATAGCTTAGAGCTTAGATAGAAGTATAAAGTATAGATTTTTTAATTGTTTGATTTATATGTGTAATGTGATATGCTGTGAAACTGACAAATAAATAAATATAATATATATAACGAGTGCCTTTTTGTGAAATCAGGCGTAGCGTAGTATTTATACAATACTTTTACTACGACTAGGATTTTTTGTGAAATGAGGCGTAGCGTAGTATTTATACAATACTTTTACTACGACTAGGATTAAAAAAATATCTCCGGGATATCTTATCTCATGTCTTCTCTTTCTCTCCTGCGCTATGGTAGTAGGATTGGTAATTGTCAATTCATATTGGTATTCAAAAACACTTTGTCAATGTTGTTGATTTTATTGCTGAAATCGTATGGAAATTTAATTGTAATTTGACATCGATGTACTTAAGAATACATTTTATTGATGAATTAAACTATTATTTGACAATAATTTATTCAATGTATAGGATAGTCAAGCTAGAACTAAGTTAGGTAGGTACATCATCCATGGAAAAGTATTAACCGTAGAAAAAGCCAACCAATCGAATCGATATGAGTTCTTTTCAATACTTTCTATTCCATCCCTGTCGCTTCATTCTTATCTCGGTATTGTGCATGGCCAGGGGATTAAAACCATTCTTGGATAGCTGGGATTCCCCAGGGTTCCCGATGTCTGAGGTTAGGGTTCCGTAGGGCTGGCCGATTGAATGTGGTTTGCGGCTTAGGGGGCTGGACAGTAGTTTAGAATTCCTGCTGCGGTTCGGTTACGAGATGCGATCCATTGATTTAGAGTAAGTACTACTTAGGTACATAAAATCGTTGAAACTATTTTCTTACAAGATTAATTAAACGGGTTTAAGAATTTGCATTCCCGTAGAGTAACATTTTTTAGAAAATTGCACGAATCCGACCATATGTGTAAAAACTTTTCTATGAAACCATTTTGGTGATGTTCACGTTTCACCTTAAGTACGTAGGTACTTAAGGTGAAACGTGAACATCACCAAAATGGTTTCATAGAAAAGTTTTTACACATATGGTCGTACTTGCTTCCTAAGTTCACTTTAAAATATGAATGAATTAAAATTTATTTGCACACATATACATAACACGATAATTACATTTTGCTACATAAAAGAGTTACTTTTTTTTACTTAGTGTAAGTTCACAATTTCACATGCATATGTGGCAAAAGGGTCTCTGACTCAGCATTATGCTGTGACGATATGGCTAGATGCTAGCCACCGCCTCAGCGCGGGTTTTCAGTCAGGGCCCGGTGACATAAATTGGGCCCGGTGAAATAAATTCACCTGTCTATTTTATCGGGAAATTGTGAGGATCAATATATTCATCATTATCATTTATTATTTTAAAATAAAGTACCAACTTACTAACCTAAAAATTACAAATAGGAAGCAAGTAACATAAAGACAACATGCCATATTTAAAACAGTTATATATGTACTCGTAGCATTAACTCTTGTCGGTTTAAGTATGCGGACCCGAGTTAACATTAACGCAAAGGGCATGTCCGCTTCCGGACGACACTGTCGAAATGTTAATTTACCGGAAATTAAAGTTGTTCCTACTCGGTACCCTTTCGGTACTCTTTTGCATTAGGCGTAAATATCCAATTTTAAGGCCCGACCAAACTAACGCGAAATTCGCCTGCTGGAAATCTGCGGTGCAAAATGCTAAATGAAAATCACGTACGGAAAATCCGGCATGGCGTGGTTTTAAGCAAGCTTATTCGATGTAGGTAGATTTCAAGAAGGTACTTACTGATGTAGATTTATAACATGGATAAGTAGGAAATATTTGGGATCTAGACTTTAAATGTATTTACGTAATTAAGTATTTCAAGATGTGGTGACATTTGCGTACTATGAATGAAAACACTAATATAAAATATAAGTATGTACTTACCTATATTAAAATTCATATCACATGTGAATTTAGTGTGAAGTCGTTTTTAGTGTTTAGTGTAGAAGGTCTCTGCTCTAAAAACTCTGTCTATTTCGATCTTTGGTTAATACTCGTATTAACGTAAATTGCAAAATTCGCTTTGGTTTATAGGACGCATTATGTTTGTTTTGCTTGATATTCCGGTTACTTTTATGTAACATAAAAGAGAAAGAAAGATTAGAGATATTTTATCTTTCATTAGGATAAAATCTTTCTTTTTCAGTCCGCATTGTTATCGTGTTTATTTTGTTAAGTTTGATAACAATGATAATAACAAACATGCCACTATTATTAGAGGGATATAGATATGGGTTTTATCAAAATTGGAAAAACCACCGAAATCAAATGTTGTACTTTACCGTAACATAGATAGATAGATAGAAACACTTTATTGCGACAGATACTTGTTAACTTGAAATACCTATCCTATAGGTACCTAAGTAAATATAAATTTTTATAATAACTCTAAAACACCCGACTTACCGTTGTAGAGATCCCCTTTAAGGTTCTCTAAGGGGATCCTTAGAGAACCTTTTTCTGACGATCATCAAGTCCTCAAGATTCCAAATGTGGCAAGGACACCATTACATCCTAAACATTTGAGCTCAAACTCAAAGCACCTAACTGTCACCGCTCCAGACAGTGGTTCCAGATATGACATCTGAAGGTGGAAACCCCTGATCCCATTTTTATCAAACATGGCTAAAACACGCTCGTCAAAATTCCCCATTAGTCAAAATAATCTACGTTAAAATCGGATCATCGGTTATTAAGTTATGATGCCCAGACAAACATAATATACGCGTCAAACTTATTACACCGCTTCCTGTTGGTCGGAGGTTAAACATTATGGGCGAGGGTCGCCACGTATTGGGTGCCTCAAGGATACAGACGCAGAGGCAGGTAAAGATGGCGGGACGACTTGGATACAAATTGTAGAACCTGGACAGGTACCACAAGACCGGGATGTTTGGAAGAGACCTTTGGGCCTTTGCCCAGCAGTGGGACAACCGTGGCTAGGGAAAAAAAATTAATAAATAAAAGAGTATTTATTCATTCACACAACAAAGTAATAAGGTACAACACAGTTATTTTATTCTAATTCTTAACCTATAAACAAAATATATCTATAACTTGTATTGCCCTATGTGTCTAATGAAATGGTCGAGACCTCAGCGACAAGCTGGTTTTCAGGTCTCGCCTAATGTGCTAGATGGAGCGCTGGTCGCGGGATTTCTACACAACACGATTTTGTGCAACACGATTTTGTGGTCAAATCTCTATAATGTAATTTTATATGAAAATGAATGACAATACAAGTAATTATATGTAGCTGGCTTTAACTTCCTTCTGATGATAATATGAGGTCCTTATATGTAGGAGGGTTTCTGTGTCTGAGAGAGTATCTATACCATTCACTGAGGTCAGCTAACAGAGAGTTTGCTGTACGTACCTAATAAATTATCTTAAAAATAACCCTACCTATCCTAAATACCTACCTATAGGACCAGCGTTATAGATAGAGTAGGGAAGGAGCACTAACTAATTTACCATCAAAACATACTCGTATACATACTTCCCTTTGTAAGTACCCATACAATCGAATGCAACAATTGCATTATTAATACGCATCGTGCCCTGTTCTCTGCCGCTGTAACATTGTAATCCATTTAAACCATTATTAAATCATGATCATGAACCGATCGGGTACCAAACACGTAATTTAATGAGAGAGTTTATGCTGTGTTGTGGTCACGACGCGGCGACGGGGTGGGATAAAATTGAGGTGGGTGGGTATTTAGAAAAATAAGGGTTTACTAATCAATGCAGCAGTACAGCGTCGGCACCGAACTCTCATGCGGGAGGTCCGGCTTCGAAACCACGCAGTGCCATGTACCTATGATTTTTCGAAGACTTACGTACATTTACCGACTGCATTCTGTGTCGCAGGTGTTCTGTGTTTGGCGTTTCACGCATGTTCACGTCAATTATACTTTGGTACAAGTGATAAGATACGTGCATTTTATCTTAAATTAAGACGATAGGAGCTATGTAGGTACCTAGAGCATTGGTGGCACAGTGGCAAGGACACCGGACTCCCATGCGGGTGGTCCGGGTTCGAAATCGTGCAGTGCCATATACCAATGAGTTTTTCGTATTTTTGGAAGACTTACGTACATTTACCGACTTATCTAACGGTGAAGGAAAACATCGTGAGGAAACCTGCACACTGAGATGACCAGTGTGTAAAATGGGGTAGCCACAAAAGATCCTCAAGGGTGGAAGTGCCGCTGGGTTATTCCCGGCCCCCTATCATAAGATAAGATAATAGATGCAGCAGAACGTCACTTTTTGGAAGTCTTTAAAGTTTAGATAAAATGTAAGGTCGGTAAAAAGAACCTTGATCAAATGGTATAATGGTCAATCGGCAAAATATATTTTACATGAAATAAGCCTTGGATCAATTGACGATTTGAAATTAACCACGGGTGTAATATCATTTGCTTAATTGAAGTCTAGTATAAATAAGTATTAGATGTGTCGTCACAGTTGAAGTGTTATTGATATTTCAGTAATAACAAAACCACAGAAAGATATCAAGATTTATTTATTTTTGTAAACAATACTTGTTTGTTTGTTTGTTTGTTTGTAGTCTCTTTATTGTACACACACAAGATAAAATACACAGAAAATAAAAACATTATAATATGTACAAAGGCGGGCTTATCCCATAGGGATCTCTTCCAGCCAACCTTTGATACTTAATCAAGTCTTTACAGATCGCGGCTCTTAAGTTGAACAAAGGCCTTGAAATGCGCAGTGACAAATGTCGGGTCTCAATCGAAGTGCGGTATGAGGTGCGACGCGAGGGGCCGCGCTTAACCATATCATGAACCTGCGCTGACGACCGCCATTTTTGTTCAAGTTATGTGCCGCAGATTGTACCAAAGTTCATTTGAAAGGAGCAAAAGTGGTTTAAAACATATGTTTTAATGTAAATAAGACTTTGATTACAGTGATTAAAATAAAAACCGAGCATATTAACTTCACTGAAAAAATTACGTTAAATATAACTAAACAGCAAAAACAAGAAACAAACATTTTTCTCAGTGAAGTTTAAAATGTTTTAGTTTTATAACTGTCAAGTTTAAACATCGTAGTACATAATGTTATGCCGTATATTATAGTTTTTATGAATGACGGACGACCTCGAGGTAATTAATAGATATAAGTACATAATAATACAAAGCATTGTTATTATTACTGTTATTATCGCTGTGTAAAGATAGTACATAACTGCCTTATCATTTGTATCGATAAATGTAGTTGATTGTGTGAGTCAGCCACAATGTTATCTATAGGTATCGTGTGAGTAATTCACATAATATACCTTCTAATAAGTTATTACATACCTAACAATAGTTATTTAACTGGTTTAGTACAATACCTATAATAACCTATGTTATGTCAATACATTGTGCTGCAGTAGGCGCTCGGTAATCCGGCGCTTGCACATCCAATAGTCCGGCCTTTTTCAATCGGGGTGCGTATACGCAGATTGTTCGCCGTTTTTTGGTTTGAATGTTGAACATGATAATGAGACAACCTTTTATCAATATTAAATAATGTTACTAATTAGTAGTTAGGTAATTGTTGTTGTTGTTACATTTACCGACTGCTCTCAGAGGTGAAGGTAATCATCGTGAGGAAACCTGCACACTGAGATAACCAGTATGTGAAATGAGGAAGACAGTGGCAAATCACCCCATTTAATTCTGCCAAGAGAGTCGTTCTATGTGATTAATTCCTTAGAATGATCACGACCCTCAGCAATGAGGAATACGACTTAGAAGAACAAGAAGTTGTTGAAGTGCTGTTTCACTTAGATGGAAAAAATATAATGTTATATTGTAATTGTGACTTTACTTGACTTGTGATTTCTGTACACTAAGTGTTTCTATCTCTATCTAAGATTTTCTAAATTAAGTTTTTAAAAAACCAAAGCGTAAAACCTGATTGAGAGACTGAATTACTTCTATTTATCTTTTCAAATGCAATATTGTATGCGATAACTTGATCCGAGTTTAATTCAATCCCGGATTGTTATTTAACCCCTTAGATCCATCGCTTCGAAGGGTTTCGTGTGGGGCAGTTAATTAAATTTCAGAGCGACTAGTGTTACAGCTATGTCCGACAGCCAGGTGTTTCAGGCACTCAGACCACTTCAATGTTGTATTCATCTACTTGTAATATATAAGGTCCTTTTTTATTAGTAGCAAACATTTGCAGGGGGGTATGTTCTGGTAATTTGTACCACTTTACACGAAAAAATAACCCTGTTACTTGTATGAATTTAATGTATTTAAGAATTTGAAGAAATAGAAATTGTTAATGTATTTAAGGATCGCCGCGACACAGGGAAGCCCTAGTGCGGGGTCCAACAGTAAAATTAAAAACAAGTGTAATTTTTTGTGTGGTAAATAATATATTTGGTATATTTTTTTTATTTTGTATGAAAATTTTCCATTCTAAAGAAAACGAAACCCCATGGTGGCATAAACTCATCCAAGTCGTTATGAATAAAACGAGTTTCATTCATACTTCTTATTTCAGTATTAGAATAGCAATAATTCATTCATTTCTTGAATTTTCAAACAAACAATTTTGTTCTTTTTTCTCGATTTTGATAAATATTTTTTTTATTGCCCTATTGTTATTGTTATAACCTATAGATGACACCCTGGAAATATTTGCCGCTGATAAAATAGGACCTTTATATATTAATGCTATAGCATTAGGTGGTATTAGGTATAGGTACAGAGGTTGATGATGCATTGTACGGAGTCTTCAGACCCGACATAACACGCTGACAGATACGCCTACAATACATAATCCATAAGTCATGTCCACACACGCCCTCCTGTCGTGTAACAAAGGATTTGCAGGTGTGACCGCCGCCTAATCTGCCTGCGTTCGTGTGTTGCCAAAGACTACCATAGATTCAGATTTACTTATTGCAGCTGAGACCACGTCTACATTTATGTGCAGTCTCATACGAGTACACTGAAAGAAAGCTTGTTTGATTTAGAGCAATAAAGTAATATAAATAGAGCATATAAAATGATCTTATATAACTATACATTCTCAATGCTATACAGGTGTAACATAAACCCCCTTGTAAGCCGAAAAGGGGGGGTGTTCCACAACTGAACAACTTTTACTATAGAGCCAACTGTGAAAACGCGAAAAAATCTCAGTTGTTTCATAAATTGCAGTCGTGTGGGTTTGTTTGTACTTTTGCATGGAACACTCTAAATAATATTATAAAAGCCGAAGTTTCAAGTTTCAAGTAGATTTGTTCACGAAATTAATATTCAAGGAGGTCAGCCTTTATCGTTCATTTCAGACCATTAAGTCTTCAAACGCAGGGTGGCTAATAAATCATTCTGATTATGGTCCTGATGGCGAAACCTTACCTAAGTTCTGATTAACGAGAGTGTACGATGTAAGTTAAGTAACTTCAACTAACTTGCTGTATGTAATTGTACAGTACTTACATCCAAAATTATTTACTAAAATGTTTTGGACAAAGATTGATTGGTATAAATTATAGCTACTCGTACATCCACCTAAATCATTACATACATATATACATTTAGGAATATTATTCTGGACTAACACCGTAATATTAAATTAATCCTGTATTAAATAGCTTTGACAATAACTTTAGTACCTACATACATACACAACTTAACGCTATGTCCCTTATAGGCAGATATAACGGAGCGCAATAACTTTTAATTACTCTAGCTCAGCAAAATATTTCTATCACATTACATAGTAATTCGACATCGTTACAGTTCATGTTACAGTTGGACCTTTTATTTCACCTTGAATTGGTAACTAGATTATTCCTTCTCGATGTACACGAGACAGTCGTTTTCAAAATTTCTCTACAAAATCAAGTAAAACAATTTCAGCCCCCCTCATATTTCTGTGGTACATAGAAAACTGTGGACTCAGTAGGCGATAAAATAATTAGGCATCGTGAGGCCCCTTTGTCGTCAATAATTTTATCTATCCGCTCCGGTGGGCCGTGGCCTATGATAATCTGATTGCGGCCTTTGATGATGGGGAAGTCAAGGTTGGTTCGGTCGTTGAAAGTTTTAATATGATTTGATTTGTGGGGAATTTCAGTAAGTGACAGTATCACAAAAGATCCCTAAGGGTTGAAGCACATGCCACGTACCTACCCCAACTACGGTACCAGAATTGAGGTAGGTGGTTGGCTTGGGATAAATACCAACCAGGCAGACCAGCAATTTTGATATACTGCACATGTACATTTACCGTAGATATGACGTTCGGTGGGGCGAGAAAGTCTATGGAGACCGAGGATTGGGACCAGGTTCGTGTGTCGACCTCCGAGATGGGCAAACGACATCAGAAAGTCTGCAGGAGGGAATTGGTTAAGAAAAACCCAACGCCATAGATAATGACAATACATTAGAGGAGACTACGTCCATCATTGGGGGACACCGGTTGAAGTCAAACGAGAATAACAAATTAGAGAAAAGTGTTAAATACCTACCTGAATGTGCTCGCGATCTTATTAAGTTAGGTTTGGGTTTTAATAAGTTTCAGATTACAAGAAAGTAAATAGTTGAACCAATAAGTGTTAAAATGTTTCTAAGTTCTTTTGTATCCATTAAACGAACTTATCAAATATAAATTGTATAATTAATATTTCAAACAAAAAACTATGTACAGTCGATAACACATAAGGCCTTAACATACCATTTAGTACTTTGTCGCCTTAACTTATTTTTCAATTCAACGAATATAAAGGAATCACAAGTAAAACTTATAGCGACAGGGTTCCATAGAATACAGCGTGATGTGTCTTCCATTGTTCATAACTGTACATATATTACAAAGTTTGTATACCTATAATATAATATCTATGTCTATAGAAAATTTACTCGTACATGGATGAAATAGCCAGACACCCGATATGCAAGCCGTCATCCACAGCCTGTCTGCATAACTCAATATCCGAACTATGCGCCATTCCTTTCACATTATATTCATAACATAATATAACAATCTAAGCTACATAGACTGTCTAACGACACATGTAAATTATGTCGAGGGCCAAAACATTATGAGTAGTATACGTAAGTATATAAAACTCTTAGACTAAAAGGTAAAAGTGTAAAAGAGGAGGGGGTGCCATTGCCCGGCAGAAAGTCGAATTATAGGCTATATAAAAATATATCTATCTATATCTATCTATCTATCTATCTATCTATCTATCTATCAATATATCAATATATCTATCTATCTATCTATCTATCTAAGTGTTTCTGTCTATCTATCTATCTATGCTAGATAGCTAATTCTAAAGGCAAACTAAAGAAGATCAAGTCGTGTATAGTTTTCTATGATTCATTCAAATAAAAATATGAAAGTGCCCAATAGGTATAAGTATTTTGTTATCAACAACTTAACGATTAAACTATTCATACAGTAACAGCTGGTACACAACAAAGGTCCATATAAAATTAAATATTCGAAATATGTTGTAAAGACCATCTGAGTAAATGTATACGCTACAAGACTACGCACATACGAGTATTATACACACATTATAAGAATATTTGTATTCTACAGATACAGAAAAGCAACTGGCATTACGAACAACAACTAAATGCAAATTGTTCTTAAGTTGCAAATTATTGCTCCTTCCAAACTATTTGCAAGAAATTTCTCTCGGCCGTAAATTGGGCGTATTTTATTAAACTTTCAACAGCGAAAGCTTTACAAATGTATCGTGAAGAAATACTTTAACTGCTAAACTTGGCAACGTTCACAGGGATATAATTAATGGGCAGCGACCGTTTCATTTTGGGGGGCAAAACAAAAAGATAATTGCGCCCAATTAATTTCAGCTCCTTTGCAAATGAGGGTGGATTCCCTTTATGTGAGCTTTTATTGGTTTCAGACGATATAGCCCGTTCGATTTGTTTTAAGCACGGACTTGAAAATTGAATTTCCTTGGACAGAGGTCTCTGACCGGTATAGAGAAGAAAATGTGGTAATTTATACTTATGTTTGTTGTGTTTCTGGTATTTTGGTACCTACGATTACCTACTAGCTCTTTGTTTAGTAGGAGTTCCATTTCCTGATTAGAACATATTTTCTAAATTCGATTATCTATACACTACACTTTTATTGGATCTCTGATAAAATCATCTCGCACTATGTAAGGGTGAAAACCGAGGTCTGCATAAGACATCACTTCAGGCTCAAGTCTGTCTAAGAAATAGGCTCCTTTTCTCTCAATATTTGACGATGCCGTAGACGTCACTTATAAAATAAAACATCTACTTACTCCACCATTAGATGTTAGACTGGTTTCAGAGCAGAGCGTATGGTCCGCACGAACCGTCTGCCTACGGGTCGTATGCGGTTCGAGTATGCACACTTCGAGTATGCGTGTTCCGTACAGAGGAATCCGGGTCACTGTAAAACGATGTTATTAACGCCTCACGTATGTCTCCGCTCCGGAGGTGTCCGCACGGACCATACAAAGCGCTCTGAAACCAGCCTTACAAACCAATGTTTTCTAATCTACCTAGAATCCTTCGACTGCTCCCTATGACTTGGTTCGCGTTGACATTTTTGTAAATATCACATACGAGTCAAAGGAACTCAGGTGCGAAATAAACACGCTGTGGCGCTATCGAGTGGTGGGTATAATTTTTTGCACTTTCAATGTACGAAATACATTGCCGGAAATATTTTTCAAGAGGCTGTTTATTTTAAACTGGGAATTAACTGCCCTAGCGCTACGGTCGAGCGACATAATCAAATCGCGAACACCCAGAGCGGACCTTCTGTATTGTGATATTTCTGTCGTCGTGGTTTCTCTCTCCAGTACAGGCTGGGAGACTAGACTGGGTCCAGAGACCCTTAATAATCTGTACAAAGAAAACACCACCGGACTTGAACCATTAACCGGCTTAACAATAGCTGGCGCCTTATCTTGTTTCGTTACAGCAGTGTTCAAGTCGCCCGGCGTTTTCCTTCCTCCTATGAGTAGGTATCTATAACTAAATATAGATTAGTAGGCAGTAGTTATTAGTGTAACAGTTTTTGCAACATTGCAAATTGTTTTTCAAGTGTGTCCGTCTGTTTGTTTCAGGCGGCTCTGTGCGCAGACTATAGCGTGCCCGTAGACTGCGTGGCGGCGGGCCCCGCACCACGCCCTAGCTCCTTCCACGAGGTGTCTGCGCCTAAGGTATGTCCACTATACTTTGATAAACATAATCTTATATCGTTTTGCTTCAGGTTGCCCGTTGACATTATTAAGTCAGCTCCCTGTACGAGTATATAAAGATTTTGAAATTCACCCCTATGTAGATTTCTCGCTAGATAAGTTTTATAAGGAAACCGCGTCTGCCAGTTCGTGCATGCGATTTGAGCATTTTATACGTTAGTTGGGCACTGAAATGTCAAATGTATGAAAGTAAGTGACCTATGGGTCAACTTCGTGGTTCGCTGTCAATGCTCACGTCATCATTCTAGAGGAGAGGGCGCCACTAGTCCGGTTTCTGTGCGAGTATACCTATTTTGACGTCTGAATTCAGCACCGCTACTCTTCCCACCCCTCTAGTACGTATCAGTTTTCCAGAGCTCTCCTGTCTGCTTATCATATAATGATCAGAAGTTAGTCTTTCAGGTATTTCAGTCATGCTTCATGAATCATGATGCAGTTAACCACTAGATAAAGTATACTATTTTGTTTTTCATCAATAAATATCCACCTTAATCATGTCTGCGTAATAAGGTTTCATATAATAATATTTTTTTAAGTTTGTTCGTTATACAGTACAATTAACTTTCACTTTTATGTTCAAAGGCCTTATATTATATTATATAATATTAACTCTTTATTGTACATAAACAATATAATACAAACTTATACTAAAATATGTGAAACACAAAGGGCGTGACTTATCTCTAAGAGAGATCTCTTCCAGCAAACCCCATGCCTTCAAAATCGAGCTTTATTTTAATTAATTGAGTCTCCGATTAATATGTTTAACATCTTACTTCGTGGCATTGAAAATGTAATTTTTCGAGATTAAAAATGATTGGATACTGTAGGTACGATCCATTACGTAATATTAATTAAGTACCCACATAATCCCTTATATCATGGGAAGGACATAGGTATCAATATCAATCTTATCTACTGTACTCCTTATCTAGCTGAGTACATTCAATGCATATTGTAGTCACTGTTACCTTAGGGTTTTAGCGTTTGTTGTGGTTTATTCTCCCTTTTAGGTAGAAACCTGTGTAAATACACAGGGAAATCGGGAAATCCCGAAACCTACAACCTTGGCATCTTCAAGGTCAGAGTGAATAGGCATTTACTGGACCCGCATGCTCCATCGCCAACCTCATCGTCGCTTACCAACAGGCGAGATCGAGGTCAAATGCGGGTTTAGTAGTAAATAAAAATAAATTAAAAAAAACCTTTTATCTCATTAAAATATCCGCCGATTATTTTGCTCTATCAAAGAACGAAATGCTATGGATGAAAATTATAGTCTGTTCATTATATTCTGTAGATACCCTACTAGCTTCAATCATTCTACCTATAGAGTATAAGTACCTCTTACCTGCTTTCGAATATAGAAACTGAAAATGTTTAGACACTGTAAAAAATATCTGATTTGTATTTTGTCTGTTGCGGGCTACGACGTATTATGAGTCACTCGTAATCGTTATCGATACTGAGTAAGTACCTATTTGCAATCTAATCAAGTTGAGTAAAGTATATGTATAAGTAGCGAGTATACACTGTATACATTATAGTCAGAGTGACTTGTGTAAGTTCCTACTCTATAGTACATTCATACATAACTTATTATTCATAAATAAAGTTTGGAAGGATCTAGATAGGTTATTTTCTGGTCGAATCGATACGCACCTTAAAGTACTGGCTCTTCTAGTAAAACCCAGAAGCACGATCCTGATCGTAACTACACTTTAGGACAGGAACCCCGTATGTATTTACAGTTGGCCGATTGCAATTGTTTTGACATCTGCCGATGCGGTACCGCCCGTTCTGAATAAGAATACAGGGTTCCCTGTCAAAACTGCTGGAACACATCAACGCCGCGCTGATGCGAAGATTTTAGCCGCAGGCTTTACGTGGAAAGGTGGTCCTTAGCCAGGCGAACCATGAAGGGATTTTTACCATCAGCAAGGTTACTCGGGTTACTCGCCTCGTACGACACGCTTACCTGGTGACGGTAGGGATAAGTAAGTTTCTTAATTGCTGATGCAAAGTTAAATTAGGTAATTTAATTACCAATATTTTTCAATGAAGTGTATTGTTTCTATCGCCATTGAATAGAACTTTGCAAACAAGTCCCGCCCATGCTTACTACCACCTACAAAATAAGGAGAAAGTATGTCATATTACTCATACTTTTTACACACCTTGAGAGCTTTTCTGCTTTGAGCCACGCTAAAAATAATTGTCCAAAAAAATAACTTGGATTAAGCTCCGCTGTGACCTTTCAAGAACGTTGTAGTGTTGTGAAAGAATGAGTCACTAAGTCATTCAACTTATAATGATTGTATCTGTTCAACGAACTCAACTCGGTCACTCGTTCACATAGCTTGACCGTATCCTTTTTAAGTCCCATGACTCATTTTGCTTTGATGTTTACTTTAGTAATGAACTAAGGACTCAAGTATGCATCCCGTGATGAGTTGACGATGATGCAAGTGGGAATTAATTGAATCATTATTAAGTTCCATGAATGATAGATGATGACATCGTTCGGTGAACTTGAATCTCTAGATGCCTCTAGTTAAGTTTTAACTTAGTACTCGTACTTAGTTATATCTTCAACAATAGGTACAAGAATGATACAGAATTTCATAAAAGAAGTCACTGAGGGGCCAGCTGAAAATCAGCGCTGTGGCTTGCCTTAGAATTATGCTGAGCTGGTGTACCCTTTTTCGCACTGTACCACACCGGATGTTTTGCGCTGCATGTATTAATCTTTTGTATTGTGTTTTATATTCTGGTGTTTACAGTGCTAAATAAACGTTTTCAATTTCAGTAAGTATCTACTTACTTACCTATTTTAATTTAAGTGTCGTCTTTTGATTATGAAAGATATAGAGCAAAAAAATTAAATACCAATTCAATCGATTCAAGACGGTAACATATGTTCAAATTACGAAAGTTAAAATGTTGATTCACCAATTTGCACTTTCTCGTTTTGTGAATTACACAATTATCCTCTTATTTAGCAGGTACCTAAGTGAGTTATGTATTTACACATATACTGGACTTTATCCTTGACCTTTGTAGGCACTTGATGCCAAGAAAACTTACCTATCAGACCTGTCCTTTAATCCAATTGAAGGTGGTTATGGGTGGTACCACGTACCTTTACCTTTTTCTGCCGCAAAGCAGAGATGCTTGCATTGCTGTGTTTCGGTTTGAAGGGTAAGAGAACCAGCATAATAACTGCCACACGACTCACGACGTACTCCATCTAAGTCTTCTTCTATAAAGAAGTGCATTAAAAACCCTCTAATAACATTATGGTGAGGTGAGATGTCTATGGGCGATGGTGATCAGTTACATCAATATCATCTATAATTTAATTTATTGTGTCTGATTTAAATGTTATATTCTGTTAACCTAAACATAAACACTAATTAGGAAGCTGTACATTACAATTTGAATACAAAAGTAATTGTCGTACAACGAAAGGACCCCAATGGTCTCCATTGCTGAATCATCTTCATTCAAGCTTCTACAATTAAGGAATTGCCACGTCACTAACTATAATCATTCCCAGTGTTTAGAATTTTAATTTGTCTAATGAGTACATTTTATAAACCTCGATTAATCATCGGGCAATAAAACAATCGATCTACAGACGTTGATCCCTCGATGAGTCAGGGAGAGGTGACTCAATTGTACCTCCATCCCTCTCAGGTCTCAACTATTTGTTCATTGACACGTCATGCTATGTGTAATCCTTGTTCTGGGGGTGTGTCATTGTTTAGAAAATCGACTGTAATTCTTACGTAACCATAATTTAGCTGTTGTTTGCTTGTTTTAGAATAGTTTCATAATAGTATCGATTGTTCAAGGTTTGTTTTTGCCGTAATGACATGAAAGGAACATTCATCCAAGTTAGCGATTGAATTTTTAGGTCCAACTGAAATATTATCCACAAGAATAATTTAAGAATAAGAATAGTTTATTTGTGCGGTAAGATTACAATGGAGTAGGAACTTAAGCATATGTTACATTAAACTTAATAAAATTAGTGAGCAACCAGTTATACTATTTATTTATTTATTTGTACTTTTATTACTTATACTTTTAATATTTTTTGTTTTCGTCCCTGACTGCCGTTTCGCCCGCGATGCCTTCGTCCTGGCACAGCTGAAAACCAGCGCTGCGGTTCTGCCGTACCGGTCGGACCGCAGCACATGCTGAGCTTGTGTCCTTTTAATATTGCATTGTTTTTTTTTATTTCCAATATTTTTTAAGTTTAATACTGTGTGCAATGTTAAATAAATGTATTTCTTTCCTTCTGTGGCGGGGCCATTTTACCACTTATCCGCAGCCGTATTAAAAAAAAACTCGTCCATTATCTTCTGCCCCCTTGTCAAAGGCGCCCGATTCAATTTATGAAGTTTAGTTTTAGGTGGTTTAGTGAGACAATCGGATGCTCACTTCCAACTAAGTAGGTAAAGAAAATCTAGATCATTTATGGAAACCTTATTACCAGTGATCGGAGTAGGTAGAGCTGTTTTTGGTACTTGCCACATACGGTCATAATATGGATAAGTATGCCCAATAATCCCGGGATTTCCGGGATTGAATAAATATATTATTTAGATTTTTAACTTTATATTTGTTTTGATACACATTTAAGATTGGTGGCGAAATATTTTTTTTAAGATTCATGGCGCTAGTGTACCTATGTATGGTAGTGTTTTAACTTCTTCGTAAGTTCACAATTTTTAAAAAATCGTAATCCGCCGAGTAAGGGCGAGGTTTATAAAAGTAATTTACAACATTTGCTCGATAACTTAAAACGGGATCCCGAAATCATATCCATATTAATATAACCTTTGAGGACATTGACCCGAAAGAGCTCTACCTACTCCGATCACAGCTTATTACTATGTACCTACTTACGTCTTTCTTTCGTAGTACTTTTTTATCCCTTCCCTTCTTTTACACACCATGATACGGAAATCTTATAGGTATCTTTATTATAAAAAGATGTTTTATCGTCGTAATAGAAACTCGGACAGTCAAGATTTCAAGAGGGTAAAGTAAGAAAAACATCTATTTTATAATTAAATGTTCCAATCAGAAAAGGTCAAGTTTCATAAACTCCTTGACGTAAATCGATTGCTAATCTTTAATTTAATTAGTGAGCGAGTTGAGTGGTAAATAAGTTTATCGATAAGGTTAGTTGTGTTCAACCTTAGAATCAAAATGCCAATTTAGGAATAAAATAATAATTATTATTGTTGTCATGTCACTTACTTCTTTTATTGCACATCTGCATAGAAATTATCATTGACTAGCATCATGAGTCCGGCATTAGAAATATTATCTAATTTGGTTTAGAACTTCCGTAGATCTATTGCAAATAAAAGTAACAATAAAATTATGCAAAATTTTCCTATTTCGTATATTACGATTTACGACACGCGTTCTGTTCTAAAGAGATAAAACAGGAACATAAATTATGTAGGTATTACAAAACAAACTCCCATATGGAGGAAGATGCGTCACCACATAAAGCTTCCTTAACTCGCTAAGCGTCATTATGACGTAGAGTTAGGCGTCAGGCAATTCTAATGCTAGTTTTATATAGGTTGACTTCTGATGCTTTTGTGAATAATAATTGCCTTGTGTATTATGTATGAATTGTAGCGTAGCGTTTAGAATAATATTCTTCTTCGTTCTTTTGTTATTTAAAAAAAATATTTACTCCCGACTGCTTTTGCACAGAACATTTTTGGTTTGCTAGGACGCGGCAGCGATTGGTTCCTTTTTCAAGGTACAATAGTATAGTATAGTTTGCTAATAGGTTTGAACTATTAGGAGAAATTAGCAAACTATACTTAAAATTGTAAATATTGAGTAGGAAGAGGAGTCAAATACTTGGGTCATTCCTCGTGCTCCACCTGGGTTGTCCACCTGTTATTTTTATTACAGGATTTCTAGATCCACAAGCCGACTTTAGTGTTTAGGTTTGAACTATTAGGAGAAAAACACTAAAGTCGGCTTGTGGATCTAGAAATCCTGTAGTAAAAATAAAACGTGGACAACCCAGGTGGAGCACGAGGAATGACCCAAGTATTTGAGTCCTCTTCCTACTCAATATTTACAATTTTAAGTACTACATACTACGTTTTGAGTCATATCTTTGTTTGCCCCTTTTTATTCCATTTCGGGTTTTCGCAAATTAAACGTTACTAAAACCTAGCCTAAGTGAAATTGTAACAGAATTACTCATTACCACGATATTCCAACTGCGCTGTTGACGCATTATAAAAACATGTACCTACATTTTGGGGCACATTTTGTCACACTCTGCCCCTAAAATATTTGTCCATGACCGTGTACAATTATGGCGATACACTTTATGATGGTGTATGTTATGGGATTAAAGCGGATTTCGGAGATAACAAGTTTATTTTCACCTCGCGATAGATTGGGTAAAATATGTAGAGCGATTGCCGGGCCTATCCACTACACGAAGTTGAACAAGAAGTAAAAGATAACCGTTTTAAATTACAGCTCTTTAAAGAATGAAAGTAAAATAAAACCATGATTGCCAATAATATTAAATTAGAAACCTGCCATCTCGTACTAAACTGCACATTTTTCACGTTTATAAGTCAATTTCACCATTCAATTATCGTTTTAGAAATCATGAACTAAGATTTTGGTTAGAGATTCTTATTGGATGAAGTTTCTAATTAGATTTTAAGAGTAGATTCGTACTACCCTGCAGTTTAAATGTAATATCTCACCAATAGCGATAATTAACATTTTGTGATACTATTTTCAGGATATTATATTTAGTTTTGTTTATTTGTATGTGTACAATAAAGATTATTAAGATTAGGTACCTACATCTTATCTTATCTTATGATAGGGGGCCGGGAATAACCCAGCGGCTCTTCGACCCATGAGGATCTTTTGTGCCAACCCCATTTTACACACAGGTCATCTCAGTGTGCAGGTTTCCTCACGATGTTTTCTTCACCATTAGAGCAGTCGGTAAATGTACGTAAGTCTTCGAAAAATACGAAAAAATTCATTGGTACATAGCAATGCACGGTTTCGAACACGGACCACCCGCATGACAGTCAGGTGTCCTAGCCACTGTGCCACCGACGCTCTAGGTACCTACATACCTCCTATCGTCTTGATTTAAGATAAAATGCACGTATCTTATCATTTGTACCGCAGTATAATTGACGTGAACATGCGTGAAACGTCAAACACAGAACACCTGCGACACAGAATGACTCATTATGTTCACGTGAGCATTCTGCCTTACGACCCATATGTGACCCTGCCGGAAAGATAGGGAACACCCGGCGTTGACTCATGCCCCTAAAAAGCGTAAATTGTTTCAGGGTTGATTGACTTCTTTGTGAAACCCAACAAACTGTTTGTATGATACTCTACGATACTCGTTTCTAAATTTTAACAATACGTTATTAATTCATACAATGAAACTTGTTTTACTTAGCAACATAGCACAAGAACAAGGGACTGCCAAAGCAGTAGTGTATTATTTTTTTTTAAATTATATAGGTGGTCAATAGTTCATATGTCACCCTAACTAAAATTTGAGCAGATGCAATCCCAATGCCAGTTGATTCAAACGACTCGACAAAAAACAACTTCTAAAAACTCCGGACGTAGCAAAAAAGGGTCGGAAACGAAGACGGGCCACGGGCTACATAGACGGAACTTTATGGAACGTCTAAAGATGTTCAAACAAGGTGTACAGAACAAGCTGCAGTAAATGCAAATTCTCACTTACAATCTGCTTCAAAATGTTAGTCATCAAGAAACGAGCCGGCTCGGTATACATAAACAACTCATTAAAGAACTGTAAACAAGTAGTTAGACTAGTTAGTACACCGCGAACGTGATTTGAACGCACCTATGCTAATTGATTGACCTAGCTACTGTTCGTGATTCATAGTTAGGAATTCTCTATAAGCAAATATGGCCCTTTGAGATGGAATCAAGGTAAGATGAGATGAGGTACTAACTTGGTTAGGTATAGAAGAACCTTTATTGTACTTATAGTTGTAACAAAGTGTGGTGCCAAACTCAAAAAAGGATGAAAAGAGGTGCAATGTAAAGATTCCATTATGATCCACTTGCGACACGAAATATTAAAAGTGGGTTGATTTGGATCCCTGATCGATTCCGAATTGAAATTAACAAAAACAAATTCGTCCTCATACTAAATGGACCTATCGATTTTGCGTTTAAGTACATCTCAACGAATCATTTTGTGTGACAAATTTTATTTTGCGAAATTTTAAACAATATTCTGTGGAGCAAAGTTGTAGAGATAATATAGAGTTAAAGAGGTAACTTATTCATATAGCGACCCTGTCCAAATCCCGTTTGGATTTCGTATATTGTATACAAATTGACATTTTGTATAGATATATAGAACGCAGCCAAGAACAGGAATCACATAGAAAGTATGTGTGATTATAATGTACTTTGAGAATAATCGCAGGACTTTGCTGAGTCATTGCAAGAAACAGAGATCAAAGATCAGGAGAGCTCTTCCTCGCAAAGTGGGACTGTCATGACGCAGTGAAGAATAAAGAAAGAAAATCAACGCTTCATTTCATACTTGGATACAAAAAATCCTGATACAAGAATAAACTCACATCACATGTTCCTTAATATATCAAAGCCAGTAATGTACATGCCCAATATTAATAAGAAAGAGTCGCCTTTTTCCGAGCGAAGAATAAGATTTTCTGTGTTAGACAGACATTTCTACGTAAATAGTTTTATTCGTGGTGCCAATTTGTCTACACCACTGGCTACATTAGATTATTTTTATTACTCTTACTCATAACCTTACGTATCTAATGCGTTTATGTATATTCGCCACACACAAAATAAACCAATAAATCATATAGTTTAACGTCATGACAAGTATTTTCCAACTTGACATGCGTTCAGTCATTCATTATTCAGATATTGTCGTTGGTGATGTCATGGAAGAGAGCCGAACCATTCAATCGACGAGGAGAACGTTCACCTTTGCCGAACGTAAATCATCTTATGGCATCGCCGCTAAGTGTTTATTCTAGTCTGTGGTTTTGTCTAGATTTTTTTCGTAGATGAATGTATTTTCTCATATATTTATCGATAAATTATAAGAGCGTCGGTGGTGTAGTGGCTAGGACGCCGGGCGCCTATGCGGGAGGTCCCAGGTTCGAAACTACGCAATGCCATATAGCATTATACCAATGAGTTTTTCGGTTTTTTTCAAAAACTTACCTACGTACATTTACCAATTTGCTTTAACGATGAAGGAAAATATCGTTAGGAAACCAGCATGTTTGAGGAAAAAAGTTTCCGAAGGCTTATGAAATCCACCAATTAGGACTGGGCCCGCTCGGTGGGTCATGGCCCGCTTGTGCAAGGGGGGGCCTGTGCCCCAAAAGTGGGGACATTAATAGGCTGAGAGAAAATTACATGAGTGTTTTTGGGATGCTGATGAATCTAGTCCACACTGTTGGGGCATAGCTGCTGTAATGATAGAAGGAATATTATTAGTTCAATAAATTAATTTTAGGCTGATGATCGGAGTAGGTAGAGCTCTTTCGGGTCAATGTCTTCAAAGGTTATATTAATATGGATATGATTTCGGGATCCCGTTTTAAGTTATCGAGCAAATGTTGTATGTAATGTACTCGGCGGATTACGATTTTTTAAAAATTGTGAACTTACGAAGAAGTTAAACCACTACCATAGGTACACTAGCGCCATGAATCTTAAAAAAAAATATTTCGCTACCAATCTTAAATGTGTATCAAAACAAATGTAACGTTAAAAATCTAAATAATATATTTATTCAATCCCGGAAATCCCGGGATTATTGGGCATACTTATCCATATTATGACCGTATGTGGCAAGTACCAAAAACAGCCCTACCTACTCCGATTAGTGCTGATGATTATGATTAAGTGATAAAACTGATAAACTGATAACTTGAGATCTAACATATTTTCTGTTAAGTAGCTAGAAGGCCTAAGAACCCTAAAATGACCTCTGCCTACTTTTTTATTGCATCTTAAACATAGTGACATCATGATGTTGATGCTATGTCATCAAAAAGCTGACCTTTTTATCGAGTGTTAAAATAATATTTATGCTTAGATTAACAACCAGTACAGAAAGTATAATATACATAATAGACATAGGCTAGGACTACATGATCTGGTTCCAGCGACGGTTCGGATCCCTCCATCTAATCACGAAGCGCTGATTTCATGTGATTGGTCGCAGCGAACCGAACCGGGGCTGGAACCGGACGCATGTAGCCCAGCACTTAGGCGCAAATGATCTCACAGTAAACTTCGCAAGTGTTTGATTTGGTCGTGGAAAAACAAACATAAACCTTCAAGGAACTAACGTGTTAATGAGTTGTGAATTCAAGAAGTTAAAAAAACTATTGATAATAAAGGTGCTAAAGGAACCGAGAACTCATAGCATAAAGAAATAACAGCTTCTTCAGCTTAGAAAATAAAGTACTAAATAAATAGGATTGTATGTTTTATGAGCTATTTTCTAATAGCAGTTTTAAGAAATTGATAAATAGGTACAATATTCTAGAACAGAACATGTTTGCAAAAATGATGCAGTTTAATGAATGCAGAAAAAATGCGTAAGTAAGTAGGCACAAAATAAGGAAGGGCGTATAATATGTAATTAATTAACTATTATTATTAAAAGGTAGAGTTCGATATAGGTACATTTCTATATTGCGTATCCACCCACACCTACGTACATAATACAAAACATGCAAGAATTTACTAATACCTGTTCTGTTATATATAATTCACATAGAGTTACGCAAAAACACGAGGTATACAGCCATAAATGGTCCGCACATAAATGCCAAAGTTATCCCAAAGAGATTTATAACTGCATCAGTTTCTACACTCAGATCGATATCGCTTGCTGGCTAACGACTGCAACAACATTTAAATGTCAGATATAAAGAACCAATGGTTCCTAAACCTGACAAAATAGTTGGCACAGTCCCTGCTGGTACAATTAACAGTACCGCATGTTGTTTCGACACCAGCTTGGAACTATTTCTAATCTAGTTCGTATCTATTTTAATTACACTTTGGACACCGAAGCCCGCATTCGACCACCAGATAACTCGATTACTCACCACAGTTCTCTATTATCGTTATTAGCTAGACATTTTAGTTAGAGTATCTATCACGAAAACGACCTCAAAACGGCATTCGACCTAGTCGAGGCTCGTAATCTAACATAACTCAAATCGAAATTCAAACGCGAAAGTTTGCGTTTCGGTGTTCGTTGTATTCTAATCTTGAATCTACGGACTTGGAGTTAAAGCGCATAATAGCGCAGTGGGTTGAGGACACGTGCGGTGGAGAGGTATTAATGGAGTCGGTTTCCTATAACAAATCCGTTCTAGCGCTTTGGAATTGTGAAGGGTCTATTGGGGTATGCGGTCGCTTGTTTGGTCACAGCGCTGGATTGCTGTTGGGTTGTTTCCACAGCGCGATGACTCAAGCCTCGGTAAACAGTATGCGGGGCGATGAGTCACCGTTTTACACATTCGCGTATAGTGTTTGAGCTGTGTTGTCAGTCTACAGTTGGACTCGTCAAGCACAGCAACGGAATAGCCCTAGGCCTAGGCGTTTATATCGCAGATTTTACTGCCAAACGCCTAGAGTTGCACAGGAATTTGAAAGATAAAATTATTGTGTAAAAACATTTAATGTACAGGAACAAGTTTGCGTGAAAGTGTAGTTCTAGTTTTATAGATTGTGTGTGTGTGCGTGTCACTAGTGAAACGGTCGATAAAGTTAGTGATCGTTCAGTACTATTTTATTCCTCAGATACTTTTGGATTTTGTAACAATGCCTTCGAATAAGAAGTTGATATCGAAGATGCGACAGATCGCACAGTGGATTTTGGTGGTGCATGTGGTGAGTAGTAACATGCTGATTTAGAAGAATTAGAAGTCATACGCAACCAACCACTACTGCTACTTACATTTCCGGATACGTTATATACATAGTTACGAGTATGTAGTAGTATGGGAAATTTTATCAACCATCAAACGAATACTTCCTTTGATAACAGTAAGTAGTATGTAACTAAGTAGGTATGTCATTTAAGTAGATTAATAATTATAAATGCTGATAAAACAATGTAACTCCCCCATTGTAATGCTACTTGTACTTGAACAAAGATTAAACACTATCAAAAGAACGCAGAATAAAAGAAGTAAGTAGTAGATATTGATTGGTTAGAGCCTTCTGGCCTCTAGCGATCCCGGGGGTTGGCTTAACTCAGTTACAAGTTGAGAGAGCAAAGTTAGCTCTCTGATAGAAAAGACGCAATCTTTTGTCTTATTCCAAAGGTCAAAATAGATTCCGATAAAATGTTATGTAACTTGCATGGAATTGAATCGAGTGTTCCAATGGAACTTTAGATCTCAGCAGATAAAGTGGAGAGAAAGAGGTAGTATGAAATGAAGTCTTTCTTTTACCTTATTCAACCTTACTGCTTCCAAATTCTCAACATGTAGTGCTTCTTATAGCATAACAGATGCGTTGAATGAAGTAATATATTTGTTCATAGGTTCGTATGCACTAGTAGGTACTACTGTCCCTTTCCAATTTGAAAATGGCACTTACGAGTATTTATCATTTGTTCTTTTTGTTGCATCATGGTTACTGTAAACATTGAAAATTAGAAAAAATAATACAAAAATAGATTAATGTATAAATATAATAACACGGATAGTAAAGGAACGAAGGTCTGAATACCCTAGAATAATAACAATAGAAGATAAAAGTTGCAAGTTTATACAAAATGTACGAGTACTATGAGATTATTTAGATACATAATCCTTAAGGAAGTCTCATTTAGCACTATTGAAATTAACACCTCTTTAAAACGATTTGTATCCGACATATTGTTGGCTCAAAACAGAATTTACGATACCAACGTTTACCAAATTGTTTTGTGATTGCCAAAACAAAAGTTCATAACTCCTGTCCCGTGACTGAGAGCCCTTGTCACTTATGTTATGAGAGATTTATCTAAATCTTATCCAGTTTCCTTGCATTGTCATGACATGAATTGCTCAGGCCTCGTTCTGTACAATACATCTGAACCCTGAGAGATGAACAATGAGCTAAAGATATCTATCTCAATGTTCTTCGTTATTATATTATTAAAACCTTTGCTATCTCTAAAGGTATAAATTAAATACACACAAATTCAAATTATTACTTATATTACTTACCCAAAAGCGTCAAGTCTCGCAAATACTACAAAAATAAGTAATTTGCACCATGTTTTAAGGGTGCGACGACCTTTTTGAGGAGGTGTTGAGAATTTCTTCCATAATTGCTCCCTTCGTTGAAACAAACGTAAGGGTCTACTTAAGAAGACCCCGGCCATTTGGGCGATTCGGACTGGCAACTAAGTAATTAAGCTTATTTCCTTCCCTTGTTTTGTCATTTGCAGCAATTGCGTCTAGTTGAGTCAAGTGGGTTTACTTAGTACCAAATTGACGGGGACTTCTCAACCTTACATACTCGTTAGGTATATTACAGATAATATACCTACCAAGTGCCAGACACTTCAGAAAGTGTCTGGCACTTGCGTTCCTGATTTGATTATTCAATGAATATGAAGAAACTCTGGCCGTTTCCAAAGTAAACACAAGGCGGTTCGTTGACTAGACTCATAATAACAGACATTCAGGGCTCCGAGCCAACAAGCCTGCAATAATTGAAAAGCACGTCCGCGAAGCCTATGAAAGTGAAAAGAATAAAAGAAAATCTGGTTAATTCGGTTGCACGGAACCTGTTTGCGGTCTCTGGTTTGCTGAACGTGACCAGACACTGGTTTGCAATACAGGGATGACCATACAATGCGTCCACAAAACGTCAACTAAAAATGAAAGAACGAAGTTATTTTTTTGGTTGCAGTGTTGCAGATAGCATCCTTTGTTATTCTTCACAAATTATTGGAGACCTCTTAACTTTACACTGACCTCTTGACTTTAAGTTAAAGTTAACTGACTCAATCGGTTTTACCTCATTGTAATAATAATAACACTTTAGTAGCAGGGAATTTCCACTGGAGGACCGACCACACAATTCAGAAGAAATCGCTTCTAAAGATATTATGTATGACTATCAATCATACATATAAGTATTGTTGCTGACATTTACATTTAATCTTAAATGCTCCTACGTAAGTAAGATAGCAAGTTTTTGTCTTAGTGATTGTTATTGTAAACAAAGCCGGTACTACGAACGTAAGTGACTCACCGGGTGTTTCTGAAATAAAACAATCTGCTAAAAGCCGTGCTAATTAATGGCTATATCAAAATCCTTGTGACAAGGACACGAAACTCTATTGTTTTGTTACATTTCTGGCAGCGAAAATTGCGAGCATTTCGAATGTATATGTATTCTTGTTGAAACAAAAAAGGTAGACTCATCATAGTAGACATTTGCCAAAGTGAGAAACGGCCACTCGGAATAGAATTATCAAGAAACCAGGCCAATGACTTTCGCGAAAATAAAGAAAGAATCAGACGCCAAGCAATGTCATCTAAATATTACTTGGAGAAAATTGGTAATGTTAAAAAAGTCACGCGACACTATTGCGCTATTTTAACCCGCGATCCCAGGAGGCGTGTCTCCGGTATAAATACACCGGGCCGGGCCGGTGGTGGTGACTCATATGACTGTCTGAAAGCTGCCTCTTGTCCCACATCCTTCATACTATTCGTATTACTCATAGCAGGCGAACCCGGAATCGAAATAACTCCTTTCTTTATATGGACGGTGTTTTTATTGCATCTCGTGGCTTGATAACGACATGAATTACCAAAAAAGCAGGTGGTTCCTCTCGAAATTTTTGTAACTGTTTCCACCCAGATAATCTGAGATAACTTAAATTCCATTCTAAAAGATAAGCTAAAACGGGCTAGGGTCTTTATATGACTCGGAAGGTAAAATGAAGCTCTGGCGTCTTTAAAAGTGAAATTATCTTAAAACTTCATTAAGTTCCTAGATAAGATAAAGATATGTATGTACTTAAAATCTTTTTATCTTGCGGAGAGGAACATTCAAATTTTATCATTATCAAGCATTAAAGTTAGCTGTGTGATGTGATGTGACTATGACTCATAAAGCAGAATATCATTAAATGGGAATCGTGTTATTTAAGTGATCTTGATATCCTGGATGCCATAGTCCTTACTCAAATTTCCGAGAACCCGTTAAGATTCTATTATCGTGCAATATAAATGCTAATGTCGTTAGAATCAAAGATTGATGGTATAAAAGACAAATTGACCATTTAGTTTCCTCGTCCGTTTAAATCGATAATCAATTGCAACAAGGTCTTTTGTTGTTTCCTTCCTTAGAGTATGTAAGCTTTGTGAAATAATTTCCTGCTCTGTACTCTGTTTTGATGCTAAACTATTAAACCTGTTTTATAGGTGCGGTCATTATATGTCTTTTCTAAGATTGATATCGCAATTTAAATTCTTGTTTGTGACCTTCGCGTATTTTGACGCAACCAATGTCACTGTTCACTATGAATGTCTCGTACTATGTTCATTGTGATATATGTACACTTACTTTAGTAGATACAAATACAGGAAGTGAGCTGTTGACTACTATCCCTCCATTATGCGATACAATTGATGAATGGGTAGACGTGAACATGTGTGCTTGAGCAGAATTCAATTTGATCCCTTTCAGAGTTAACCCTTACGCTCGAATAGTGGCATTTATTTGAATCGGTAAATAAAACGACTACATATACCTAGAGCAGAAGTACTTTCACGTACGCAATACATAAGTTAATGAGCAAATAGATAAACGTAGTTATTCTCATAGTTTATGAAAGAAGTTAGATACTGTATCTTTTAGAGAGGAATGATATATAATTTATAGCTATGAATGATGCAAACGACTTTTTACTTGAAGACATTGAAAGGTCCTAACCTAACGCGAGTAATTAAACGTCGAAGCAAAATATGTAAATAAAGTGGGAGAAATCTCTGTAGACATCGCAAATCAAAACGAGGGTAGGACGGCCGACGTTTAATTATGTAAATAAATTTTCATGCATAGCAAGGAGCGTTTAAACAATGCGCCAGATGAAGCCTACCCTTCTACAGTAAAAGTTTGAATAAAGAGCACTGCCCTTGGGCAGAACCGGATCTCAGACCTTTTATTTCTCCTCTGTATGTATTGCTGGGACTAAGCTGCTTCTATAGCTGCTTTATTTACTTTAATATATTTATAACGTGGCTTTGTCTTGTCTTGTCTTGTCGGCGTGGCATCTAGCTAGACTAAATAGACAAAAGACAGATAAGTAAGGGCAGAATAAATGCCATTCATGGTGCTTCATTATTATTATCTAGTCTAGAAATTAGTATTAGAATATACAAATAAATCTTGCAGCGCGAGCGAACTCCTTTCGCCCAAGGTACAAGGTACTAAGTTTTTTGAAT
Source organism: Hofmannophila pseudospretella (assembly GCA_947369225.1). Classification (NCBI taxonomy): domain Eukaryota; kingdom Metazoa; phylum Arthropoda; class Insecta; order Lepidoptera; family Oecophoridae; genus Hofmannophila; species Hofmannophila pseudospretella. The sequence goes on from OX376325.1 coordinate 6,894,506, forward strand.
TACAAATATCTTACGTCTTTTATTACGTAATTCGAATGAAGTCAAATATGTTGAAGCTTTATTACCTACATTAAACGTCAATGCCGGACTGTATCTGATTGATTACAGGCACATTTTCGCCATAAAACTCTTACGCAAACGTATTGGTTACGTAAATTATGCTCACACACAACGTACTTACTAGTAGCGAGTGCCTTTACGTAAACAACTCTCCTCGTGCAATCCTTTTGAGCTTCCACTAATTTAACCCTTAATGAGAAGTCTACGTAAAGCCCCCGTGTGACCCCGAGGCGTAAAACCGGAGTCTCATCACTGACTCTAATGGCTCGAATAACCCTCGGGTTAAACAGATACCATCTTCAAACACATTTGCAAAAATATACACTTGTTCCAGGAGTAGAAATAGAATTACATTAGTAAATTCATTTACGATCGACATTTTGAGGTTAGTATGTGAGAAAATGGTGTTTGTAATGTCATAAATCGGTTTAGTTTAGCTAGAAATAGGAAATTGATATTTTGTTTCATAAGTATAGGGAAGTATAAAATGGTTGGAACAAAAGGGAATACCAGCCCCAGATGAAGGCACCATAAAAATTTGTCTTCACACGAACTAAATTTGGCAATGTCCCCACGAAAATGTTATCACCTCATAGTACAGTCGATGCAGGCACAATATCTCATCATATTCTTTATATCCGTCCCCATAAACACAAACGGGTCGTGGTAATGACGCTCGTCGAGGGGAGAGGACGTCTAACCGGCCGTTACGGTCGGCGGATATGTGACCGCTGCATTTTATTACCACTTTACTCTGCCACATAATCGACCTTCGTGATGAAGGGCTTCTTCCTACTAATAGTCACTTGGTATGTGATGGCTCTTGTCCTATATGCCCGGTCTACCTTACTCGATTCGCCTTTGGCGTTCAATTTCCGTTATCATTAATTCAATGGCATGCGAATTCAAATTCGCTCTGAGAGGTAGAGATTTCAATAAAATATTTCTTTCTAACTTTTGATTACAAAGTACTTTTTATGCTTCCCGTACATAATTGAATTTGAGAACATTTTTGTCGATTCACAGCTTTCTGGTTCTACGGTTCTGGAATTTACGTCAACATCTAGAAGGATTTCAAGGTTGCCTATGAGTACTTTAGTAAGTTCAGGAACTAAGACATTCGTATGCATTGTTCCAGGTTGAATTCATAGAGGCATATTGCACACCTCGGGACACAGCCCGCCGTTCACCACAAAGAAGCCGCCGCTCCAGGGAAACCCGCAGATCTCCCGAAAGCTCCCGATGGCGGTACGATTCCCGCAGAAGCAACTACGATTTTGACTCGAGCCGTCGTCCATACGAGTACGACTCGAGGAAATATTACGGACAGGAGTTTGACGGAGATTCTGGAAGACGAGTGGAATTTGACGCTGAGTCTGCTCGGCGACGGGCGGATTACGAGTCCGCCAGAAGAACAGATTTTGACCTCTCAGCTCCGGGTGTATCGAGACGCAGTCCTGAAAGTGCACCTGAGGTATCAGCAGAATCGCCTCCGGAACCGGCGCCATCTGCACCACTGAGGCACCATCAACAGTCCAGACATCGTGCTCAGCCATACTACGAATCAGGTAAGACTAGGTTTTTCTTTCGACTTTTAAATCTGTCCTTGAATTTAGTTTGCTACTTTCAAAAATATAATTGCTATTCATTTTGTACATTCGATGAAATCCGAATCTCCACATCCGCTTGCATTACAAACGGATTCAACAATGCATGGCAACAGCAAATAACAATGCGTTGTTATTGGCAAAATTCCCTTCCAATAAAATCATTTTGCTGCATATTTTGTCTGTAGAGGTATTTCGTCATACTTTACCGGTTATGAAAAATTAACTTCATCCAAGAGCTCTCTTGTTTTTTAATAGCGTGTTGCCTGGTTCATCTCCAAGGACTATCTGGGCAAAGAATCCTTTCTTCCTACCTAACAATCGTGGTAGTGTCTGGGCATTGTTCTCCGTGGTTAGAAAGTGTATCCTACGTACACAGATGTAGATTCATTGTCCTGTCCACTCGCAATTTTTAATTAGAAACATAAAGGGCTATCTGATCTGGCGATACATAAGTAGTAATAGACAGCTGCCAATATTATAGGACTTTGACCTTTATAAGTATTTGTTGTGGTTTTTGATTGTAGAAATATTCCATTAGCCTAAATCCATTTTCATTCATTCGATTAACGATTGGTTGAAAACAATCTATTGATAGTGTCAAGAAGGTAGGTACCGTAGTTGTGATCCGTATCTATGTATGTTTATAAATGATGAGAAATGACTTAATTCGTCATAATACTCGTACCTTTTTCATCCAGGGACGATATTACAAACGGCACTAATATCGACAACAATGGCTAGTTTTAATCAGCTCTTTTGTCGTTTGTCTATCTGTCTAGACTGTCTGGAAAAAATGTTCCCGGAAGCAATAAGCTAGGTTACAATGCAGCCTTTTCCTACTGTTAGGCACTAGTTATTACGTTAATTACAGTTCTACTCTGCCTATGTCATCATCAATTTTTGTGATAGTACTTATATTGCATGGATGCATGGGTTTTTGCTGTATGTACCTACATACTGACTACTAATTATTGAGATAAGACTACTGATATCAATAAACACATTATCGGAGTACTTACTATGATTTTTAGGGTTCCGTACCTAAACGGGAAAAAGAATTTGCCATGCAAAAGGGATCTGCCGAAACATGGAATCTATTTTGCAAACTCCAAGTTGTCCGATTGATGCGATTTTTGTTGCAAACTATGCGTTAGATATGGGTGTTTGTCGAATTCGGCTGCGCTTGCTTTTTATATCACGACGTGTTATGCGAGGCATGAGGCCACAACTGATGATTTTTGTTTTAAGTTTTAAGTAGCATAGTTCAAGCTCATCACAACGCAGTTTCAAGTGTTTCGATCCAAATATCTTAGTTCCAAAGTTATAGAGAATTTAATATAAGTTTGTAATTTTTTTTGGCCAAGGCCACTCTTCCGCAAACTGTAGCGAAACGGGGAAACAATGTTTCAGTTATTGTTAGGTGTCTTTAGAACGGCGCTTAATGACTCTATCCAATGGTACATAGAACTTCCATTTTGATAAGTTAAATAGTTCAAGAGCCAGTGATATGTTGAAAGTACACAATTTCGTCGCGGTGATTCGACACAAGTTCACTCACATACAAAGCGAGTGTGAAATAGATTCCATGACAAAAAGGAACATTTATGGTGATACTTTGATGTTCGCTTGTCCATCCCCTCTGTACGTACGAGTAAGGTACGGTTGATTTTCTCAGCAACTACTAATACTATCGACATGATTAATGTGAAGAATGATAATTATGAGTCATTGCGTGTCACATAAGGTCTTGCGTACGCAACCCTCGGTGCGCGAGTCCGACTCGCACTTGGCTTTATTTTCGAATATGAATTATCATAATAATATATCAACGAAAGTTAAAGCACAGGCTAAAACGCTTATCTTCTATCTAAAACAAGTTAATATTTCTAATTGATTATCAAAAATGATTATTTTTAGTTTTTGATTGATATTTTGACACCATTCTGATCCAACACGTTTCCGAAAGACATTTAACACGGTAATCGCGTCAATTTAACAAATTTCGCCTCGCGAGGGCCCTGGTCATCCACGCGGAAAAGCAATTACGTCACGTAATGACGTCACTTAGTCCCCCCCCCCCCTCCTTTCGACGGCGCTAATAGACAATTTACACAGTTTTTGGCTTTATTTTGTCAAGTGGTGGCAACATGTTGAACTGAAGCCTTCGTGATTGCTTTACTTTTTAATGGTTCCGATATTTGTATGGATATTAAAACGCATGCGGAGCTGTTTTTGTCTACAATATCCAGAATTACGTTAACAAAAGAGCTTTTATAACGTGCTGCGTGCTTATGCAAAAAGTACAAAACTAAAAACAATACAAGCTCTGCAAAGACATTGTGGCTCAGAATTAAAAAAGTTATTAAAAATGGCAAACTACACTCGGTGTACGAATCGTTAATTCTTTCGTATCGTCGCTGTTTTTAAATCCAGACTTTTTATGTTCAAGATGCATTCAGGAGGACTCTTTTGTTGGATCGAGGAAGGAATTCTCATTAGGGTATTTCTGTGCCTTTGAAATAACATTAGCCTTGCATGTTGTACCTAGAGGGGAATTTCATGCATTCATTAACTTAAAAACTCCTTGAGGTTGATTGAATTGGAAATGCGTTTAAAACTGAAGTATCGTTAGTATATAACGTCTACTTATGAAAGTATCAAAGTCTTGATAGAGTTTGTATATTTCTGTTAATCAAAGTTTTAGGTTTGCCAGTAGGTAGATAATTAGTACCACTAAGTATTCGAATTGCATAATTTATAATTAATTGTTAAATGAATCACTCTTTACTCATTGACATCAATTCATCAAGTTAAGGTTAATGGACATTTCAAATACCACCGAAATGGGACGTTTATCAAGAGAACCCCTTTGTCCTCTCACCTCACCCTTTCGAGTGTAAATAACAACTGAGAACGATGCTCAATTTATACCTACACAAATGAAACAGAACCTCTGAGAAAGTTTTAATAGTAGTGTAGTAATATTACCTAATAACATCAAGTAGGAGTACTCGAATTTGTTCAAGCCATGAAAAAATACTTTCTATTTCTTTCAATCGTTTGGGTTCTCAAGAGAATATAAGGGCATATTCCGGCCCGGATGCTCATTTTATGCGCCACTCGAGACGAGTCGCGACGACCTCAAACGTTAAGGACAGGCCCTGAATCTGCGTCTAGCTCGTTACCAACCCTAGTGGTTTATCTCTGAAAGCCTCTTGAATTCAACATCTATGCGTCATTTTGCTGCGTTGTCCCGTAAACTATTTTATTGGAGAGTGTTTATAACACAAAGTATTTTATTTTGTTCTAGAATCATCATCAGAAGAGCGATCATCATCTACTGAAGACGAAGAAGACGAGTTCGGGGAATTCGATCCATTCGCAACCGCTCCATCATTGCATTCACCGGATAGCGGGCGATCAGATCCAAGATACGCTAACGCCCCACGACGTAACCCAAGCCCTTACTACTACGGTGATTTGTTCAAAACAGCACCACCACAGCCAGCTCCATCCGCACCGACGGCGTCCACTACTTCATCATCTCGTGGCCCCAGATACAGGAAATCAGCCAGTCTAGACGCACCTCACGTCGCTCCACGCCCGAATCTACCGAAACGTTTCTCAGTCGCCGAAGATGGCTTCCGTGAGCTAGAACGGTCGTCTTCTTCGTCAGGTGAGAGCGCGTGGATGCCGCCGAGGCGTCGCGGGCGCGACGCGGCCGGCTGCGCGTGCGCCGCGCCCGAAGATGTAGAGGAGCACCGACCTTCTCGCAGCGTCTTTTACGTGCCGGCGCCACTGCCACGCTGGCCGCAAGAGATGACCACTCGCCAGATCTATGAAACCGCATTTGATTGCAAAATTGCTCGTTCGGACGATGATTTGGATGACTTCGATCGTGTCAGTAACCATCCAGCTCTTTTACAAGCTGAGGAGCGAAAAGTTATTTCTTCTGCATCCTCCGCATTTGAGGCTGTCGAGCGTAGTGAACCAGATTACAAAGGTCGCCGCAAGGTGACCATGAAAACAGATAGCGTTCGGCGATCTAAAATTCCTACTATCCGCCAAAAAAGAGAAAATGAGAGCAATCCATGTGCTTTATCAGAAGAATTAGAGAAGATACACATCGATGATGAAGATCGTACTGCATCGACTTCTCAGTTGCCACTGCGAGGGTACACTCCCTCGCCTCCGTCTACGGCACCTTTGCCAACGAAATTTCAACAGAAAGATGGCTCTGCAATGAATAGCATTAAGAGTGCTCCGAACTTACCTCAATCGCAACCGGCGCATCCCCGCCTGAAGGATCTTAGACTACCTGTAAAGTCGTTACGAGCTCGAGAGACACCTACGAGCAGTGATGCCAGCATGGCTGATGTCAAAGGTTCAGAACTCGATGTTGGACAACGTCTGAGGGATTCTAGTCGCGAGTCACGCGACGGCGATGATGAAAGGGGGCAATCAAAGGACGGTATTTTTTTAGAGATTAAGGGCCGACCCACTTCCGATTCTGACACACCTGAATTGAATCGGTACACAGGGCCAAAGGGGGTCGGCCCTATAATGGAGTTTAAGGGCAGGCCGAGCGTTACACGACCACGACGCAAATATTCAAGCACTGAAAGCATGGCTACAAGCAGCAGTGGAGGTAGTATGGAGTCGTTGCGAAGTAGTAATAGTGAAGGAGACAGAAGTAGTAGTAGTTCAGAAAGCAGACATTCATCTTCTCTTAGTTCGCATAGTTCGGATTCTGGAAATGTCCCGTTTACAAAATCACATCACATGCAACTGTCGGGGTTTGGGCACCATCCAGCTAAATTGCATATTTTAAGCCCAATATCGGACAAGTCCTCACAGGAGCCAGCATCTGAAACGTCTGATAACAACAAGAATAACAACTCCCAAAAAGTGTCCCCAGAAGATGTGGAAACTGGAAACACAATGATACAGACAACTGTTGAGATTGTCCCCAAACCAAAACGTCGTGCGCTGCAAAACCGGAACATTTTAAATCTAACATTCAGACATTCGACATCGGGTGATACTGAAATCCAGGGCTCTGATAGCGGAATATCAATTCACTCAAGAGAAGGTGTTGATTCCCGAAATACATTTATTAATTTCAAAAATAGCAATACGGAGGAGCCTAAAGACGAAGATGTAGACTTGTCTGATCTACCTTTTGATATGCCGAAATTAAGGAGACGACGCGCAGAAGCTGAAGCCGACCTACGAACCTTGCCATTTGATATGCCAAAACTTCGCCGAAAATTAAGAGGACAATCCTTGCAACTAAATAATGACTTCGGAGGAGCTATTTCTAACGCTTCCTCCAGCCAGAGCGTTCAGGATTTGAATCAGGGTGAGTATTTAATTTTATATAAAATTCCTTAGGTACAGCTTATATTCGTACGAGTACATTCCCTGAATCTTTTAGTTTTGTCTAAATACGTACTTAATTTTCTAGAAGCAGTATTTTTCCACAATTTTATTAGGTATGTCTGAAGGATTTTCATGTCAATCTTACAAGAATAGAAGTCTAGGGAGGGTCTGTCTGTTCACATCTTTGGCTTCCTCTAACTCGAAACGACCGCGACCGCATTATGCCGATTAAGACGTATGACTCCAGATTGCTCCACACGAAATTCTCGGTCCGACGCCCTCCCAATATTTAATTTGCTTGAGTGCTTTTTGAGGGAACTTTTTCCTGTATTTGTTGGGAGCAATTTGTATCCGTACATTTGAGTTAGAACTTGGGAGACCAGGACGATCGTGTGCAGTTTGACGTTTAATAAGATGCGACGCGGCGCTTCGATATTCTCTTAGGATTTATCGATTTATTTAAAGAAATAAATTTTATCTGACGAGCCATTAAGAATTTTCTGGTCTTTTTTAACGAAATATTGTTTTTCTTTCAGGAAACAAACACAAGGCACCGATGACGTTGAATTTCGACAGCGGGAGTGGTGGATCTGGCAGTTCTAAAGGACTACATTTGAATTTGGGTCCCATTGCCCCGCCCCGGGATCTCGTTGATGCTTCACTTCCACTTGACAGACAAGGGTGCGTTGCTAACTTATTTAATTTTTTATCTTGTGTGAATATTTCCGATTTGTTTGATGGAAACTAATAATTTATATATTTTATTTCAGATGGTACCACGGGACCCTTTCACGTGTAGAAGCTGAGGGTCTACTAAGAGAAGCGGATGAAGGTGCATTTTTGGTCAGAAATAGTGAATCCGCGAAACACGACTACTCGCTAAGCTTAAAGTAAGTTTCTTTTAAGATTATTTTATTAGTTTTGATATACGAGTACCTTACGATTACGAGTTTTTAAATTGCGGTCTCACTTTCCTAGTTTTTCATAGTAGCTAAAACAATTTTATTTTTGTCATCAGGTCAACCCGAGGCTTTATGCACATGCGTATTTGCCGAGGAACTGAAGGCTATACTTTGGGAGGCGCTGCAACAGCGTTCCCGACTGTTCCAGCCCTCATGCGGCATTACGTCACAGCCCAAAGACTGCCAGTCAGAGGAGCTGAGCACATGGCTCTGTCCACGCCTCTTCAGGCTGTCTTGCTTTGAGCGCACCATGGTGAAAACATGGAGAAAGAAACTGCAAGACCTCCCAACAAAGCGGAAGCTGTTGGCTCGAGGTTCTCGAAGGATGTAAATAACGAGGTAGCAATCAGAACTTCAAGGAGTCTTGATGAATCACGTCCTTGTCGTTCTGATTACCGTGGAAGCACAATGGCAAAGCAGAAGTTATTTATTGTATTTAGCTTAGTTCCAGTAAATAATACCAAAGAGTTTAGTATACTTACGCTTGGCAATAATTTCGCTGAGCAATGGCTTGTTGTATATTTTAAACTAATGCTCAGATAATAGTTGCACAAATAGTGCAGTAATGTTAATGCTAGTCCCATCACCGCAGCAACCTGTATTCGTATTAATATTTATTCGCATGTAATCGTCATATTTATTTCACGTATAAACAGTAATCTATGTGTGCCGCAAGTAGGTAGGTACTTTTCAGTGATGCTTTGTATTACTCATTGAATTTTTATCATACTGGATCAATATGTCATACAATATAGGTACTTACTTATTTAATCAGTTTTGTTTCAACCCGATTTACGCAAATCGAGATATCTGTCATGAAGCTGATAAAAGTGATAAAGTGTTTGTTTTGAAGTCAGTCGCAATCGGCGGTGTATTATGATTTATGAATCACGATATGGTTATCTTTATCTTTACTATTGTTAATTGAAGGCTTGGTTTGTATATAACTTCACACGGCCTAACCAATAGAACTAATAATATGATAATAAATCTAATTATTCAGTACTAGAAAGAAGTTTGAATTTTTCTTTGTAATGTACAATTTCTTAAATTCACCGCTAAAATTCCATTTTTATTACAACAAGTACTGTTTGCGTAGATATTAATAATTAACATTGATAATCAGCAAGGTCAAAGACATATTAAATTGCAAATGGAACAGTATGTGTAAAATAGGTGTCATTAATTATGTATATGAAAAAATTCGCATTGAGTTTCACACCTTAAACGCTCCTGTACAAGGTTGTATTTGAAGGGAAATGTTATAAATACCACAGTGACTCATCCAATAGGTTGGGCAGTCACGAAAATTGTATCGATTTTAGAACCGACTTGAACACAAACTGTGTCATTTTCTTGGTTTTCCGCCAATCTAACGTTAATAGACTGTGTTGTAGCTGGCAAGTAGATATGACTACTTATAATCGTATATAGGGGGTAACATAATTACACTTTGAGTAGACCCCAGAACGTAGCTGAAGGATTCTGAAAATACTACAAACTAATTTGGGATTTTGATATGACTTTCTATTCAATTTATACTTATTAAGCGAAGTAATTGCAATAGATTAATTTTAAACCATTCTAGCATGTAAGGTAACCCCAATATAATATGGCACATTATACTAAACATAATTATGTTAAGATGATAGAAAAGATTGCACATGTTATGTAACTTACACATGGACTTATTTATATTTTTTGTTATATACTAGAATTAAGTAGGATTACGAAATGGTAAAAATGGGGCCCTCGGATCTTTAAAAAAATCCTGTTTACAGCTTAAAATTAAAAAATACATAAGTACTTGGTTTTGTTTTAAATACAACGATTATAATTATTAAAACTCAAAACCAAGTGAATATTTTAACTAAGAATGCGGTATTTTTAGCTATGTTTTTAACATTGTTTTCTGTGATTTTGAGTTTGATAAAAGCCAAAAAAAATGTTGTGTGTAATCTTAAGTTTTTTGTATTTATTGGGGAAGCTATACTGATCCTACATAATATCCAGACTGAACTTTGTTGGTAACGACACGATCTCATATATTACTTCCACTGGATGGTTCAGCTACCTTAGTCTTAGTTTTGTGACGTACCAATGAAAAGTGGGCAGTCCTTGATGATCTGAAAAAGTGTATTTCGATTACAGTTACATGACCCAAGGGACTTTGAGCTGAATCTCTGGTCTTTCGGGTTTTCAATTGTGAGAAACTTTTATAGGATGGTGCAAAAGGAATGGAACATCAAGGACTGATTTTTTTCATTTCGTAATGTCACATTTATATTAATTTGTACCTGATTTTGAAAAGTAATATACGTTGTTTGAGACTTAAAATTACGTTTTAACAGATTTAATTTTGTTGTTAAACTTAATTTAGATTCAATAGATTAGTATTAATCTGTAGTTGTGTATGGGAACGAGCGAATTTCGATGTATGTCAGACATTTTAATGTAAAAAAAATATTCCAAGGAGATCGATATAAAAATAAAAAAATCAATCGTAATTTTCTCAAAGTCGCAGCTAATAAATTTTGTGTCGGTTTTCTTGGAATGCACACGTACTTTACTAAACCACCGCAAAGCAGCTTAAGCAAGCGTGCAACTAATTTTAATATAGAATTTAATAGACGGTTTTATTATTAAGATAAGGACTATTCCAGGTACGTTGTTAGGAATCTGAAGTGGCACTAGGTGCCATAAATTGATTAAATTGGGCCCTAAATGAGATGCGTAGCTAGAATTTCATGGGCCATTTCTCTCCTTAAAACGTGCCTGAAATATTCACAGGAGAGTGATGATAGGAATGTAATGGGTTGGGTCCAAGAAATAGCAAGAAATTGTGATGAAAGTTTTCACAGAATTTTGATGAAAAGGTACCTTATCTCACTCTCGTGTGAAACGTCTCAAAACATTTTGTAGTAAACGCATAATGGACGGTAGGGTAAGGATAAGGGAAAAATTCCTTAAAAATGGAAGTTTGGATAATGTGTCAAAATTTATTAAAAAAACGACGTAGTTTCGAGCTGGAGTTTTAGGTAAAACTTATAGCTTATCGTAGTTATAATCAATTGTAATTTTGAAGGTGTAGTTTGAAATTGATGATGAATAAATTCAATAAAAAAATTATTTCTTTCATTTTACGTTACTTTCCTGTACAGTGGAAGAAGACACATCAAGCTGTACCTTGTGGAACCCTGACGCAATACGTTTTTGTTATGATTCCTTGAGGATGTCAAGTATGAATGTGTTAAATTCGTTATAGCGACAAAGTACTAAAGGAACTACTACCTGATGTGTCTTCCGCTGTACAGTATAACAAAGAGTAATAACTCTTATTATAAGGGATTATTTGGCCTAAAATTTTATGGAGACAGATAAAAAAAAGCTACTTGAAGTATTCACTATTCAGAAGCCGAAAGTACTTACTACTTACTTACTTACTCCGCTGGCGCAGCGACCCGAAGTGGATCTTGGCCTCCGATACCAAAGAGCGCCATCGCTCTCTCTCCTGCGCAGTCTCGAGCCAGTCAGGCGCCCGGAGCTCCCGCAGATCCTTCTCCACTTCATCGCGCGTATCTGGGACGTCCGACCGGACGTCGTCCGTTAGGGCGTCCCACATACGCTCGTTTAACTGCCCGATCCTCCCCCATACTAGTGATGTGTCCGAGCCATCGGAGTCGAGCCGCTTTCGTATCTCCTATAATGTTCCAGCCAAGAAGGAAGATGGAGGGTGGAGGATGAGAAAGAATAGGGAGATAGAAGAGATGGTGAACGAAGCCGAAAGTGATATCGGTAAAATAGTATCCCATAAATGCATTTCATGTAAAAAGTAGCCAAGTCTCGTGTATCTTTACTCGGAAAAAGTAATGAGATGCAATATAGAGCCAAGTCCAATGCTCTTACTACAACCTCTTACTTACATTAACGAGTCGCTTCAAGTCGCTACATCTTAAGTTTAAGAACATTCTGTGACTTGGCAATTACGCATAAAGGGGAAATTTTCTGATTGTTAAGAGTCGTTGCTGAGGGTATTAACACATAGAACGATTCTTTTGGCAGATTTAATGGGGTGGTTTGCCATTGCCTTCCCCATTTCTCACACTGGTTTTCTCAGCGTGCAGGTTTCCTCACGATGTTTTCCTTCACACAAGCGTTTATCAACAAGCACTTATTTGCAGTTCGGAAAATTTCTGTCATAATTTGCGAATCAACTAGGTACTGTTTTGTTTTTTAGATGTTTTAATTTTTCCTTTATTTATGCACTAAACACTATCCCAATACTGAATTTCAAGTTTCTAGGTCAGCTGGAAGTACCTCAGATTATTGATGATCGGTCAGTGAGTGAGCAGTGATCTCGTGAACTATGAAAGATAGAAACTTGAAAATTGTAGGTTTACCTATGTTCGCGGAAAAGGTGGTACGGCCGAGTGCCCGCTCTTTTGCCGTTTCTAAACAATGCAGTACAACGCCCTCTATCGTATTGCATAAATACTGTTTATGTTCTCTTGAGATGACGTTGAACACCGCCATCTATCTAATAGTTACCTATTTAATATAATAACTTACTAGCGTCATGTCGACGTAAGTTGCGTCATCTATAAATTAAATCTAGAACAATTTAATATCGTTGCAGTTCAAACAAAGCGTCTAAGTTTCGTAAGGTAGTAACATTTTGAACAATTTAGTACAAATATTAATCGTTGCATGGCGCTACTACACATAATATTTTATAAAATCCTGTGGTGCTGGTGGCGCGCCAAGAAAGAAATATAACTTATTTCGATTTTTCCCTTATAATAATTTCGTGTTCTCCTATAAGATTAAAAATGGTAATTCTTAAATCCTATTTGACGATCGCAAGCCTAATTTCAAAGAAAATTCGTTGACTCTTCGAAATTCGTAGAATTTTCAGGTGCATTGAAGTATTCCGATTTTCAATTTTTTTTAATAAGTTGTTCATTTGTTTATTCATGATTTTAAGTTATAAATCCTATTATTTTCTAAATGTGTGTTACATTAATTTGTTTTTATGATGAACTGACGACACATATTTGCATGTCAGTAGGTATATCTGAATGTGCTGAATCTTGTGCATAATCCAAAAATAATAATAAATTTGTACAACCGCGTTCAGTGCAAATAACATTTCATTCATGCATTCTTGGTACCGCGTCATCATTTAAGCGATCAAAAGAGCTATTTTGTTAGAAAACAAAAATAATAAATATTATAGCCATACGTAAAACTCGGCAAGGTAAAATTATCTGAGTGAAAGCTTCGTAAACAGTACGTCGAGAGTCGAGATGATGTTGGTTTGTCTCAGTGTAAATTTGCTCAGGCCTTTATTAGAGTTCGTGTTCAGAAAAATTATTTGCTCGGTCAAATTAGCCTCCTATAGGTAGATACTAACATGAATAAGTGCTATAAGTACTTACCTACGTAAAATTAGAAATAGTTTTTGTAATATGTAGGTAGTTATTATTTGCATGTACCGACAATTGAATAAAACGTCAGTTAATAAATTAGCTGTCTACAATACGGTTATTTGATTGCTCGCTCCCGAATTCCCTGAAATAGTTAAGGATATTGCAGGTGTAAAAAAGTAGTAGAAAAAAAAATGAAAGGATTTCCGCAAATTAACGCCTGATTCCACCAACGACCTAAACATGATAAGAATAAATACACATTCTGTAACGCAAGTGGTGATGGTGGAAGCACATAATAAATGATAGTACGTGGAATCCTATAAACAAGTTGTCTTCGGGAAATATTAACAGCTCTTACACTCACCCTACTAGTGTCAGCCAGTACCAGCCCAAGTTAATAGGTCAGGTCAGCCTTATTCGGGATATCGTGGCAAATAACATATACCTAAATAAAATCAGTTACTGATGGGACTTGGTTTGGTATCGGTAAAGCTTATTTATGGGGCTGCATGCAACATTTCCGCTTGCCGTTGGTATGGGACGTATGCTCACATAAAATAAAAAATAAAATAAAATAACCTTTATTAAAAACATCACAATACTTGTAAATCAAACAATACCCTGACTCCCAAACTAGGCGAACCTGCATCTTGGGAACCAATCCCATAAACACACATACATACATACACATTCTCATAATTATTGCAAAATTTGAGAATAATCGAAAGATCCATTGACTGGACTCACTATGGATCTAATGCGAAACATTTCTCACAACGAAAGAATTGTATGAACTATTTTTCTCACGAAATTCATTGTAGATGCTTCATACCGTATACGATAAAACTTACCTGACAGAAAGTTCCGAATACGGCCCCGCTATGGAACATTCATAGCAATTAGAAGATAATTTGCGGGGTAGATCTATTAGTTGCCAACTTCCTATCATATCATAATTGATGGATGGGTGTGACGTGCCCGATCCGTGTTCGTCAGCTATTCAGCTAAATAGACAATGAGTTCTTTTGTCTCAATTGTGTTGTTAATAATGGAACAGGGAGTTAATTAGTAGCTGAGGAAAGTATAATAATAAAATTAATTATGAACCGGCTTATGCTATTCGGGCCTCGCTCTATAGGCATCCATATATGTACTTACTCAAAGGTTGTAAGTTTTGAGCAAAAAAAACGTTTGCTTGTTTTACCCACAATATTTTTTATTTATTTTTATTTATAAGGGTACAACTACAGCTATTAACAATTATGAAATTACATATGTATTAAACTTAAAGAAGGCCAATTACAGATTTCCTCGTTTATAATTGACTTGTATGTTTATAGAACGATTATATATTATGTTGTTTTAGTAGATGATTTTCAAGTTCCTAGATAATACCGGTCATGAGATAGACCTGGTAACAAAAGTGGTATAAAGGTCCGCGTCCATTGCATTGTCATCGCAGCCGGATGCTGCGAAAGGAGTATCGGAGTCGGTATTTACGAATGAGTATAGTCAAAATGCTGACGTCCGGCCCGGATTTCCGGATCCTAGTGAAATCTGCGATGACGAATGCATTGGACGCGAGTCTTAAAACTGATAACTTTGATGGGCGATTACGCTGCTATTTTTCTTAAAATATTATAAAATACACTCGTAAGCTCTAAGCAACGATACATTATCTATACGATAGGCTACAATTATATTCATTTCATTTATGAGTTAGAAGCGCGTGATTGACGGACGGAAAAGTCGCTCAGCGTGCTATGGAAAGAGCTATGCTCAGAGTATCTCTGCTGGATCGAATCCGAAATGAGGAGATCCGGCATAGAACAAAAGTTATCGACATAGCTCATAAGATTAGCAAGCTGAAGTGGCAGTGAACCGACAACCGCTGGGGTAGACGAGTTCTGGAGTGGAAACCGCGTTTGGGCAAACGTAGTGTGGGACGGGCGTTCCTGCTAGATGGAGCGATGATCTGCGCAAGGTGTCTGGCAGCGACTGGATGAGAAGAGCCGAAGATCGGGCTCAATGGCGCGCCCTGGGAGAGGCCTATGTCCAGCAGTGGACTAGAGTAGGCTGCTGCTGATGATGATGATTGACGGATGACCGGACGACGATGGAAGACGGAGCGACATCAATAAGTAGGGCTTCGTTTTTCCCTTCGGGGTACGGATCCATTGGACTTTATATTGTAGACGTCCTTGGAGCACCAAGAGCAATGTCCGTACAACAATAAATTCTATCAAGAGTTGTTAAATCGGAACGATCATCCAATCTGGTGCACAGAGATATGGTCATCTTGGGAAATGCGGACTAAGAATTGGTAAGTTTTATTGGTAGCTGTAAATGAAATGCGATAGAATCTGAAAGAACTGGTTTTACAGAATATAATATGAAACAATGGTTTTAGAATGTGTCTTGAGGAATTGTGGTTTCAGAATAGGCATTTTCACTCAGTATACTTATTAATGATATGGAAAATAATCTGTTAAAGAGTTACTTTTCATTTCCAGTGATTCTTAGGAGTAATGAAGTGGTAGAAATTAATGTTTCCGCATTGTAACCTAAGACATTATTATAACCATTAAATTCAACGTTGTAGTTGTAAACTTTATACAAACCACAAAAGGTATGTTGTTAAACTAATCAACCCCTACATTACACTATCCACCGAAATTTTCCCAAGCGACGTTCAACTTTATGTAGAGGTGAGATTAAGTTAAAATTTTCCTGGAAAGGTTGGTATTTATGTCTAATGTTAGAGATAAAGTTGTAACTATGCCTATTTAGGCATAATTGCTTTTGCTTTGCTGTTTGAGCGTTTGCTCAACGTACCTACTAAACTGAATGCAGTATACGTTTCACTGAACTTAGTCAATTAAATATATTGTACAGTTTTACCCTTTGGGGTCGATCGTTATTGACTTTGGAATATTGATATTATGTATTTGAGTCAATGATGTTTATTTATCTTTACCAGAAAACGTGCTTGCGTTTGGGGCTTTATTACTGGTGAGCAGTTTACGGAAATATTCCATTCGAATATTATTATGTCTGGAATATTTCTGGAGTTTAGAATTTCCTTGTTCAAATGTTTAAGTCTCTTTTAGATTCTACTCTTTGAAGTTAAACCGCAGTAATTGTTTAAACTCTGGCAGAATTTATATTAGAAGGTTAATAATTACTCCGACGTTCATTAAAATTTAGAGCGAAATGTAATTAAAATCAACAAATTAACACGTGGAAGTGATTAAACAGTCCGCTGTTTAGTTAATGATTTCATTGGAATTTAATTACAGACGAACAATATCAGTTTCAACCGAGTTGAAACTGGGGATGAATCAACCCTTTTCGAGTAGGAACAGGCCTCGGAATTTAAATTGGTGTAAAATATGTGATATTTCAAAGGTTTCTATTGAAGTAAAAAGTGTGATTTTTCAAAGCTAATAAATAGTTTGTAGCAGTTGAGTGCCTATATGTTTTGTGTAAAATATTTTTTCTACTCCCATTTGGTAATTTGTTCAATATGAAACCACAGACAGCAACATAAAGTACTTCATTCCTAAGGGTCGTTACGCAATGAATGGACATCGCGGTGTCGTAATAGTAATCACGACACTGCGAACCTACATTACGATACCGTCAATTCAAGTACCTACAAAGTAAACTTATTAATAGTTTCATGAAATTTGATACAAAACTAGTAAGTAGTTTATGAAAAATAAATATCACCAAAATTAATTTAAAAATAATAATGCCGACTATACTAGACGACAACTTGGACCACGCACTGTTGTCGACGGAGTTTTGACGAGCTGTCATGGCGTGTTGGACGCTGCACAAGTTTGTGTTTTCAATTATTTAGGTATTTCAGGTGTCAGTTGCATAAAATACTATTATACGACTGACACGTAATTACAGTCAAACGAGTTTTACAATGGATAATTACGTGGAATTGCATACAATACTTTTTATACGATCTTGAAATACCTAAATAACTGAAAATACAAACTAGTCCAACACGCCATGACAGCTCGTCAAAACTCCGTTGACAACAGTGCGTGGTCCAAGTTGTCGCTTCGTGACGCCGGCAATAAAAATATATTAAAAAAGATTTAAAAAAACCGCGTAATTTTTTTTCCGTGACATTTTTTTTCCTAAACTACCTATTAATTTTGAATCAAATTTCATGATAGTTTCATGAAATTTGATTCAAAATTAATAAATTTATTTTGTACGTAATGAGTTCACGGTATCGTAATGCAGGTTTCGTTCATTTCGTAACGACCCTTAGGAATGAAGTAGTTTGTGTTGCTGACTGTGATTTCAAATTGAATAATTTACCAACTGGGAGTAGAAAAAATACATAACATTGGCAGTTTATCATGAACATTTAAGGACATACCTTAATGTATTAAATTAGTAGCTTTGAGTTGCACCAAAATCACTTAGAAATGATAAAAGAAGGAGTAACGATGATAATTAGCTTAAGGTACAATTTCATAAAGTCTATCGTTCTCTTTTCGGCGTGTGGTTTAGTGGTCAACGTATTTACAGGTCGCTCGTATAGTTCTCTGATCTTACCGATGCTACAGAACGTGCTCTCAGATGCATGTATTGGGCTCAGATTAATAATTATCTGACAATAGCGGTACCCATCTTGGTGTTAACCGCTCCCAACGTGCTTAACTTGCACGACCACATTTCGAAGCTTGCACCTGGGCCAAGAGCCCCTCGTCTTATCGGTAAATCTAATAATAGCAAGCCGTCTAGGCTACCGGCAGTTTCGTGAATAATGTATGGCTAGAACTAGGTCACGTGCCACGTGTGCTTAACAAAACATTATTTATGAACAAAGTGTCTATAAAAATAAGTGTTAGCTGAAGAAACAATGAGATTATTTTTTGCTTTTGTAGTCTAATGCATTCATAATTTCGTACATTATGCAGGGACAATACTTGACGTTTTTTGCTTTGATGTATATTCCAAAGCTTGTTTTGACGTAAAGGGTTAAGAATCCTTTTATTTTTTTGTTAAATAAGTGAGAAACAAAAAATCTTTTGTTGCGTCAGATAAATAGACAATTCAGTCTAAAAATAAAAATGTATTCGGAATGGAAAGAAAATCTCAAATATGAATCGAGGAGATGGGTACTTACCAAGATAACGGTTAGTTTACTTACACTTTCCCAAAAATTTACAGACTGCTTTTATTAGGAATTTTTAGGGATTACAAAACCCACCGGTATAATTTCTGTTTCAAAATAAAAATAATTAAGAAATATAATTAAACTTATCTTTAATACGTTTCTACTACTTCGTTCCTACGAGTATGTTGATAATTAAAGTATTTATTATTAAAATACTTGATTATTTCAGTAAAATATTGCACTAATACAACATGAACGTGTAAAATATATGTAAACCGATTCGAGAGTTGTGTCTTAAGATGGAATTTCGAATCCTGTCCTTCGGACTAAGGAAGATTGATGAGGCTCTAGGTCATTTAGTCTTGAGACGAGATGCCTGTCTGACTGACTCCACACTAGATTACATTGAAAGTTTAATTTTAATGCTTTTTAAAGGAAAAACTCAAAGTTGACCAAATACGAGTAAATACTTACAGTCCTATAGATTACAGAAGTTCATTTTTACCAATAAAGTAATTGAAGTTACTAATATTACTAACCTGCTTATTATTTTTCTTTTCGGATGTGCACTTGTGCAAGCGTGATTTGCACTTTCTTGCAGCGATTTAATTAGTAAGAATTTAGAATTTTTTAGAATTATTGGTTAGCCTTTACTGAGAAAGGTTGTAGTGTTACGTCATTTTCTGAAATTTGACCTTTTTTGTTCACGGGGGGAAAATCTTCCAAAGAAACCTGGCCTCTTGGGGGACAGACCAAGTTATGTAGGATTTCATCCACTAAAATCCCCTCGATGGCCGACTTCGTGCATGTTAGAAGGCTTCGGGATCTCCAATGGAACGCACCAGTTTCCCTCTAGCACTTGCATTGGGATCCTGAGATAATAAATACACTTTATTTGTGCAATAAAGTGTATTTTACTTTACTTTACTGATCTAGCGCGAATCAAATGAGAATCTGGCAATAGTGTACGTACCTTAATTGTTTTAGTATAATTGGATGCGCAACAGTGTTGCCAACACCAACCCAAAATATCGAAACATATAATGATATCTACCGTAGGTAGTATGTACACTTATACGTTTAGATATCGATCGGTGGAGTGACGAAGCGGGTCAGGTTGAAGGGCTATTTTTAGAGCGTCCCTTTTTGGGTTATTTGTGAAGTCTTACGGTTTAACCTACTTTACTTTTGTTCTAATTATATGTTGTGACAGATATTAGTTGCGTTTATTCCAATTCTTTACAAAATAACTTTTGTTGGATTTATAGCACTGTTAATTTGTTTTTTCGTGGATGGGTCTCTAGTTTTTATTCACTTGTTCGAAATTTCGTATGGTGGAAAATGTCTATATTATTTCGATTTTGTAGAGCAACCGAAAATGTATATGTTGTGGAGTATGTATTATGGTTGAGAGTTATGGCGTCCATTAAGTACCTAACTTCAAATCATCCAATAGATTTTTTTATTTATAGCTACGTATAGTAGAACCATTACTAAAGATACTCGATTACGACTGAAAATATAATTGTTTATCCGTACATCAATTGACTCCCGATCAAAAGTATCATACGCGACAAACTTATAATAACACCCCTTGTGTTTATAATATTTGTGAACCCTTTTTTTTCTGTGTAATTTTTTGTTTGTTTATATGTATTTCTATCTATTTGTAAACTGTTTGCGTTCCTTAATAAATATAAAATATAAGTTTGTCGCGTATTTATACGAGTATGTCTGTCCATCGTATGTCTGCGGCATCATAATTATCTTAATAACGGATGATTTGGATGTGGTTTTTTTTTTATCAGAGAGTTTTGTCGAGAGTGTTTAGTGTGTGAGTTTCTAGACTCTTAGCTATGTCTGATCAAAATTGGTTCCGTAGTGTCTAGGATTTAAACCATTTTCGATGTTAGTAAGGGGATCTCTAGAACGATTTACATCGACGGCATTTCTGACAGTCATACAATGTTTAACTTATGTATCGGCGACTGTTTTGAAACAGCAATGAAGTTTGGGTACATTTTAATGTACGTGAATGGTAGAAATTTGTACCGTCGTGATATTTGTACCACGACTGTCTTTTCTACCATTACCTTACATAAAAATTCCCTAAACATCATACATCTGGAACCTTAAGGATCTGCTGTTGACCAGAAAGGTAGTAAGTGGATTTTAATGACGAATGAGTTTTTAATTTAGAGTTATTTACGTTTATTGTTCCAAGTTTCGTATACCAATTACATATTCTCCTGCTACATATAGCTCTATTGTAAAAGTTACTCGTTAAACTTATTTAAAATTCAATATTAGAAAAGTACTTCCTTTAGGAGTTTTGTTAGCATGTGATTAGGTATATTAATAAACTACTCAATGACCGAATGAAATGGATCAATGGTCATTCCGTCTCACTCAATACTTTCATTGTTCTGTATTTTAAGTATCACCGACTTCGAAATAAATTAAACAGTGTTCAACAATATACTACAATCTATTTATATAAAATCACTGAATTCAAAATATGTGTCTTGTTTAAACATAAAGCAATATATCTAGAGCATTGCAAGATTTAAAAACATGACGAGCCTATGCCGAGCCTAGTTATCCACTATTGGATAACTATATAACTTTTGTTATAAGTAGGTACTTAACTTTTCAAAAATTTCAATTCTTCAAAATTTTCTTTCATTATTGTTGTGTGGTTATTAGTGAGCAACCTAGAGTGATATAGGCCGCCTGTGGACATCTGAAGACATCAGCCGGGATCGACAGTTCGACAGCCGAGGCACGGAGGGGCTCAGATGAAAATGTACCACTAGCGGTTACCCATCCTGTTTCTGACTGCGCCCAACGTTGCTTCACTTGCACGATCACTTCCTGATCATGATCGCAACAATCTCTCAAAATCTTTTTTGGGAAGTGTCGTAGAATATAACATAAGCTCAATTTTCATCAGTTTCGAACGCTGATGATGAAGGAAACCAGCATTAATCTTTCGTATCTCACACCACATTAATTTGTTTGACCCGCTTTTAAACCTCATACGATAGAATTTTGCACAATTTCCAGCGTAGTCAGTAAATTACCTGACACGGCTCTCTCGAGGCGCGGGATATGAATTTAAATAAGGGTGGAACAAAGAAACCTAGTACTTTAGAGAGTCCTTGTGGTAGAAATATCGTTGGCTTATGTTGTAATACCTATTCTTTAGGCTGCTAAATAGCAATCAAGAGCTAAGAGTGATAGGAAGCTTTCACGTTTAAGTTATGTATAGAATGATGAATTATTATTTAACCACGGAGGTTATTAGGAATTTCAAATAAAGCTAATCACAAAAACACCTCGCGTAACTACTCTTATCCCTTAATCTAAAATTCAAATTTAAAACTTGTTATTATTTTATTATTGTAATTGGAAATGTAATTTATAATTTGTAAAATTCATATACATATTATATAATACTAAATTTAACAAATTTTAATTTATAATGTTTTATTCATAATTAACTTAATTAATTGTTAATTGATAATTTATTATTTGTTTTTATTATTATTTTATGGGACTAGTGCCTGAAAATAAAGACATTTTAATTTAATTTAATAAGTTCGTGGGTAATTATTTCCCACCAATAACCCTTAAGAATATAAATAATAATAATATTATATCACACTGAAATAAATCCTGAACGGATATAGAGAAATAATTTCCCAAAAAAACACTTAATCTGAAATAAACTCCATTTTTTTCCACAAACAAACTTTCAGGGCCTCAGGCCTTATATTACCTAAGTACAGTAAACATAGAACAAGTAAAAAGAGAACTAACAGTGCAGGTATTAGAATTTATGTTCTGTGAATTTATGTTCTGTGACATAAGTAATGACGGTTGTCTAACTATTCATACTCTAATAGGATTTGCCTGGCTTTGACCCTAAAGGGCTTTGTTAGTACAATATATCTGAGGGTTTCCTATTTCAATTAAATGTAACTAGGTAACTTGTATTAGTAGGTAAAATATGACAGAGAAAAAATTTAAGACCCATATAAGACGAACCTTATGTAAAAAGGGTTATTATTATATAATATGTTTACCTTTGACTGCATAATTATTTTTTTATAATTATAACTGTTTCGGTCTTTGCTGTGTGTGAAATAAACATATTACTTACTTACTTATTATATTTTTTAACTATGGAAAACAAATGTTAAAATATATAATACCATGTTTAATAAACGAATTGCCAGAAAAACTGAAGACTGAAATTAATAGTAAGAATATCAAATACAAAATTAAACAATACTTTGTACAAACATTAGAACTGTAGGTAATTTAGAATTATAACCACTAACAATTATTTAAAAACATGTAATTTATAACTAAAAATATTTAATTAAACTTTTTTGGAAATGGTAACATCCTGTGATGAGCAGCGTACCCGTTGACTGTGTGGGGCACAGCATACGGACACCACTGTGCAGTACTGTCCGATAACGCACACAAAG
The DNA here is from genome assembly GCA_947369225.1 of Hofmannophila pseudospretella. Lineage (NCBI taxonomy): Eukaryota > Metazoa > Arthropoda > Insecta > Lepidoptera > Oecophoridae > Hofmannophila > Hofmannophila pseudospretella. The sequence goes on from OX376325.1 coordinate 6,917,597, forward strand.
GAATAAACGTGATTCATGCCGAAGCAGTGCACTAGCACTGGAAATGCACAAGCACAGTGCTGTTCTTCACACACTCACAAATATTATGCGACCGTCGACGGTCAGCCAGTGTTCTTAACAAACCTATATTTGTTTTTGTTACACTGTGAATGTAATTTTTTTTAATGAAATAATGTAGAATTTCAATAAATAAAATAATAAATAACTTATTTCAAAAGATGTGCTGCTGAAAGTTTCTTGCACCGCTTCTTTCCTTTCAGGTATAGCACCTTACGAAGCGGTGGTAGAGTAAAAAACTTACAATGAAAACATGTTGATTTTGGTGTACGAGTATTTTTTTTGATTAAATAAGGAAAGGAGACGAGCAAACGGGTTACCAGACAGTAAGGGTCACCATCGCCCATAGACAACTCACCTCACTGTATTCGATGCGCTGCTAACCTTGAGAACTAAGATGGAGTGCCTTGTGTGCCGGTTATTATACGGGCTCTCTTACCCTTCAAACCCAAACCCAGAAACGCAAAACTGCTTTGCTGCAGAAATAGGTAAGAGGGTGGTAACCCAGGCGATCCTGCACATCAGGATCTTATACCATTTGCAACGTATATCAAGAAAATTAAATGTATTTTCACCCTTAACATAACGGTAATTTACTTTCCGTACCTAACTGCCTATCTTAAATGAAGTTAGCTACATAATACCTGACGCAAACTTTTCATGCGCCGTTTCTTTTCAGTGGTTGTTCTTTTCGAAGTAACTTGAAATTGACTTTGTAAAATACTATTGCATAATAGGAGTACGGTCTACTAAATATTTTATAGCATAGGTAAAAAGATTTCAAACTTTTTTACATAATCTTATAATATCGAGTATAGCACACTACTCATAGAGTTTATAGTTTGGAAATAACTATATTAAATGACCTTATTTCTTCTCCCTCTTCTAAGTCGTTATCCTCATTGCTGAGGGTCGTGAACATTCTAAGGAATTAATCACATAGAACGGACTCGTGGCAGATTTACCATTGCCTTCCCCATTTTAGACACTGGTAATCTCAGTGTGCAGGTTTCCTCACAATGTTTTCCTACACCGTCAGAGCAGTCGGTAAATATACGTAAGTCTTTCGAAAAAACCCAAAAACTCCCTGGTACATGGCATTGCCTGGTTTCGAACTCGAACTTGAGGCATGGGAGTCTGACGTCCTAGCCACGACGCGACGCCACCGACGCTCTTAATATTTCTTCTACTTCTTGTGATATAAGTGTAACTTTACTCATGAAGACTGACGGTCAGTTCCCCCTATATCAACCCTTGTCTATTGCCACACGGAATGACTCTTCGTCACTGTTTATTTGCGCCCTTTGTCTGATGTGTAATTTGCGCCCGTTGTCTGATGTTTAACAGCTACGACTTTTTCGACCTTTACATGAAAGAAGAAGAAAGAAAGATTATTTATTTCAAACACACATACAAACAACTAGGTACAGAATAATAAAATATTATTAAACAAATATATTACAAATACAAATAAATAACCAAAAGTAACTAATTTTGATGAAGGTGACGTGCAGTACCGGAAAAAGGGGACTGTCTCAGCTTGTTGCCGTAGCGCTTTTAGCCCTGCGGCGCTGATTTTCAGGCATCCCCTGAGTGCCAGGGATCACTCCCTGATCACTCACTAACACTAACTAGCGCACATCAAGCTATACCCTGTGGAACACTGCCGCAAAAAGTTTTTGTTATGATACCTTTCGTCTGAATATGTCAAATGCATTAAGGGTTATAGCTTCATGTGTCTTCCACTGTACGCACCTACTTACTAGGTGAGTATCGCTCGGTCTATATCAACTTAACTACAAACCCTAGCATCGTAAATAACCCTAATTTGGTTACAATAGGGGCCCGATTCTACTATTATTAATGTATGCTCAATATAAACTAAATTGCAGCTACTTGACGTTTTTCGTAGGCCACTAGTGACGAACCATTCGATTGAGAGACACGGAAAAATCGTGAAATGTTCTCCCGCCATAAAATCAAAATAAAGTAATATTAAGAAATGAAATTTTATATTCCTTATCGGATAATCAACGTGAATGTTTGCATAAAAATACTTTTTTCAGAAAAAATATAGATATGAAGAAATTAACAATCGATATTTCACGATTTTTCGCGAGCAGATCACCCTCTTAACGTTACGTTTCGGTCAAGTCAACGATCGTATGTTCCGATAATATGTGTTATAGTTTTATAGTCAAACAATTCACCCTATGTAGATTGCTCGCTAGTGAAGTTTTTTATATGGGAACCAGTTGCCAGTTGGTGTATGCGATGTGAGCATTTTCCTATACATTAGTCGGGCATTGAAATGTCAAATGTATGGAACAATAAGTGCATTTTTGCACAAACCCTTTGGCTCGTTCTCAGGCTCACATCATCATTCTATGTTTATATTTAGTATTAAACGATTTGTAGATAAGTTGTATCCATACGAAAACGTAATCACTACTAACGCAACGCAAGAACGACAAACGTTGTAAAACAATGGAATTAGCTCCTGGTTTTCACACATAAATATCCAAATATACATAAATCCCAAATTATTGTTGGGGTACAGGGAAAATGCCGGTTTTCCTCAGAGTATTTCGCTTGGAAATGGCGTGAACTGATAAAGTTCGCGTCCCAACAATAAGGTACGAATTCGAGGCGTAGTTTTGTTTATTATTTTCACACGGTGTGGTGAAATTGGATATTTATGTGAAAGTAGATATTTTATGGTGAGTGTAAACTTTATTACAGGTCACTAGACGTATTTAATGGACCGATTACACATTCTAGGATTTAGCAACGAACCGCACAAAATGCATGTCTAAAATATACTAAAAGGCAGAGTCGGTCTTAAATTTTATAGGGTCTGTAAAAGTCTAACTTAGGCAAGTAAGTACCTAAGTTAGGCCTAGAGAGAGATATATATATATATATATATATATATATATAGAAACACTAGGCCTAGGTAACCGTGAGTTGCAATTAATGTCCCTTAATGTTAACTAAATATTATATATATTTTTTGTGGCAATAATGTGTTTTTATTAAGTATTATACTCGTATTTCTGTATATATTATAGTATTTATGTAATATTATTACTACTGCTTTGCAGCTTGCAAAGGTTTGCTTTTTTTATTATTTATTATTGTTATTTATTTATTTGAGGGTAGTATCTATTTCATACGCCTTTTGCACCCGTATATTATGTATCGTATGATTTTTCCTTCACCTGAAGGTTGCCTGGAAGATATCGCTTAAAGCGATAAGGCCGCCTTCTGCACATTCTATTGTACCTCTCTTTATGTTGTATGTTTTGTTTTTGTCCCGGGTGTGCAATACAGTATATTTGTATTTGTATTTCTTTCTTTCTTTCTTTAAGGCTTCATTAAAAGTCTCACGTCATCTCTATTTAGAGCTATGGCGTAGAAAGGGATAGCAAGTATTTTTGTGAAGATTTAACTCTAAGGACGTTTCTTGTGCTAACCGTTAAATCTCGTAATAGTAACCAGGGGTCATTTTGTAGTTATTAATATACAGTTTTCAAGTTAATACAGGGTTAAATTTTCGTCAAAGTTGGCCTAAGTACCAAGTAAATAACACGTTTATAACATTTATTTTTACATGGCAGGAAGTACTTAAAAAGAAGGAGACGTTACTTGAAATAATTAATCTAAAATTGCTCCGTTTTTCTACACGACATATCGAAGTGAACCGTGAAGTGAGCCTGGTCGATCGCTCCTGACATTTCATTCGTGGAGACGCAGGTCTCGAGGTAAAGTGATTTCAACCGACTGGGTATATTTTTACTTCGCCTCCCCTGCCTGAAATATGTTTAGGAATACTCAAATATATATGTTTACAAATATACATTTGTCGGTTTCCTGGGTATTTTTAAAGATTCGTGATCGCAAAAGAATTGTGGTCTGAAGTCTTTTTCTTCTAGTGTGGTTAGTGGTAGACCATTTACTGGCAGTTTACTTTTCGTACTCTTCGAGACATGGAGGATCTCCGATGAAAATATACCACTAGCAGTCACCCATCCTCGTTCTTACGTCCAGAGTTGCTGTTATACGACTTAACCTAATCTAACTTATTAAGCCCGCGAATACGTCTTTAACTTCATTTTGTTAGCATTAGACAGAAGCAAATTTTAGGTATTTTATCGGGCACGTTATAAATATGATGCAAATTTTTTAAATTAAGTTCGCTAAAAATTATTTATTTTTTCGTAAACACCTCACCGTCTCATGTCTGGCTATTTAAATAATTAATACGTTACTTTTATACGTATTTCTCAATATTGAAACGTTATGGGTCTAATGATAATAAAATCAATAATCGTCTCCAAAAACATACACTATAAAAGACCAAGACGAAAAACGACATTTTAGTAGTATAATACGGCTAAATTAAGAATGTGGTGTCACCTGTCAAATAGTTAGTCGCTACCATGCGCTAACCCACGATCACCATTTTGCTTTGCATAAACATCACCTCAGGTTTGCAATTACTGCTTCTTTGTTTACGTTTTTTCTAAAGCTAAAAACACGAAGTATAGGTGAGATTATTTTCTAGTGATATATCTACCACATGAGATTGAGGTCAAACGCGGGTATGTAGTCGTAAAAAGATCACTTTTGGATCTGCTATACAGGCTAGGCTACTCTTGCTTCTAGTTTGGTCTAAAGTAAAAAGTAGGAATATACCTAGATATACCAATGGATGTAGCTATTGTCTAAAGATAACATAAAGATACATTTATTTGCTGAAAGTAGGTGTTACAATGGTTTTACATTTATTAATGTAAGTTCGTCCTGCTACTCGTACTTTATACCATTAACAGCATACAAATTTTAAAAATATTACATCAATTCTATATTATTTACAAAAATTCATTTAAATATATAAAAATATTTATTATTTATTATTTTTTATTTTTTATTAAATAAGGAGAGCAGACGAGCCAACGGGTCACCTGATGGTAAGTGGTCACCGTCGCCCATAGACATCTCACCTCACTGTATTAATATTAGAGGGTTTTTGATGCGCTGCTAACCTTGAGGACTAAGATGGATTGCCTCATGTGCCGGAAATTACGCTGGCTCTCTTACCCTTCAAACCGAAACACAGTATTATACTTTTAATCATTTTAAAATGATGTTAAATTTAATTGCCTTATACTTTTTGGTTATCTATTACTATTATAGATTCTTGGAGCCAATCAAGGTACACTTTTGTACATAAGTGCTGTGTTGGCCCGTTGCACAAGAACCATATCAGTGTCTCGCCTATTTCGGTATCACATTTATGTCATCGTTTGAAATGAATGTGGATTTAATTTTACAAATATACCTAATTTTAAAATATAAACATATATAACATGTCAATATTTTGTTTCGCGAGCTTTAGCCGTTTGTAAGTATAATTTAATCTGCGGTTTAGCTTAAATAATTTATGAATTCCGGCTCATGCATTGCAGGAAAACACAAAATGCCACCGGCAATTTTCCACATGCAACCGGAGTCAAATTAACTGAGATGAGATGGAATACACCAGATTGCATGCTGTGGGATTAAGGTTGTTGTATGCAAATTCTGACACATTGTCCGACATCGGACAAAGGTGGGCTGTGTTATGTGGATAAGTATTCACTTCTATGTTATCTATTATATTCATAACGTCGTCAAATATGGTCTAGGACTTACTGAAAAGGTCTGTATATTATTAGGGCGAACACAACCTATATTAAGGTCATTTTCGAAAGCGGCCATTTTTAGAAGCGGTCAATTTGGGAAGCGGTTTTTTTGGGAACAGTCATGGGAAGTTAATCATCTTAGAAAACTGAAAAAATATTTCAGTCAATACAAAAATCTAACTACTTTTAAATAGGAGTCTTTTGCAAATGAAATTAGACTAAAACAATCTGGTAAATTATATAATGATAAACAATTTATATAACTCTTTACAATTTTTTTTTTATTAATACTCGATAGAATAACTTGGAAAGGAGGAGGGGAGGCCTTTGTCCAGCAGTGGGAAAATGTATAGACTAATAAAAAAAAGAATGACCGTACTGACTAGTGTGTGCCCAATAATGTTCTTTAATAAAAAATACATTTTATTCATTACGCATTTAGCAATGCTTCCAGCATTAAATTAGAAAAAGTAGTTGAAAAACAACTTAATTAATAAGAAAAAGGGGTTTAAAAAAATTCCAAGAGCAGGATTTCATTTAGCTCAGTTGATTAGAAGCACTAAGCTGCCACACAAAGGCCAGGTCGCAGGTACAAATCCGGGTCGCGGAAAATTTATTTTAAAAAACATGCTAGAGTTTTTGATACAAATTATGTATAAAATTCGCTGTAGCTGAAAATGTCATCAGCTTTTCAATCTTTCGATGAATGTAAAACGATTATTTACGAGTATGTCGAACACAGTCGCTTTAATTATTAAAGTATCGGTTTTGCATTCAATATCTGCGTTGTAAATGGCAAAAATAAAAACAAAATTGGTGAATCAAGCGAACAAGCGTCCAAGTGACGAAGGTAACAGTCCTTCGTCAATCATAAAAACAACATTACTTAGGTACAAGGGTACATTAATACAATAAGGCGTATTATATTGTGTGGTTGTGGTTTGTTTTTGTTGTTGTCATCATTACATCCACTTTTATCTGCCTTACGGGTCAGTAACTTTTATTTTAAATTAAATTATAGTAAATTAAAATCTTCCATTCTCCGTGAATGAGTTATAATTTTATAAACCGACGACAAAAAAAGAAGAGGTTCTCAATTCGGCGCATATTTATGTATATGGATTTGTCTCGTTTCTCGTTTCCTTTTTTTTATTTAAGTCAGGTTACATAGAGTGATTTAGAGTGAGTGATATTTTTTTTGTTATAGGTAATCATGTAAAGTGTGGTAGAGACCATTCACTATACTCTTGTGATATGATATACTTGAATTTTTTCTGTTCAATTGACTTTTGCATCTGCCCTCTGCTACTGGGTATAGCCTTCTTCTATCGCCTCATTTTTTAATTTTTTTTATTGTTTAATACAAAAGGAACATGGTAGGTACATAAATTTGTGCCACTTCCATATGATCCCATACGAGCCTCAGCCACAGTACCTATATCTTCAGTTTTTGAATACATCAGTATTACTTAAAAATATAATTAAATAGCATAGCATAGGTACTGATATGATATATTGCAATACCGACAAGGTCTTAACTATGTATGCTCCTATATAAAACACCAACATCTTGTATACTTATAGTTTAAGCTATAAAAAAAGAATTGAATTGAATAATTTACAACACTATATACTATGCAACCATTACAACTGTGATATAACTATAAATAAGAGTATCAGAAGTGGCTGAAGATACACCAGTGATGCCGAAGAGGGCGCCACTGGCGCGCGATAGTGACGCTCGTAGATGGCGTCCCAGAATTGCGCGCGCTGCTGCAGCAATGGGCCACGCAACTCCAAAGTCTCATTCAGCGACATGTGCGGCCCACGATCCGCGCTTACAGGTGGCCACGCAGGCATCACGGAATCGTCCACCACTGGTGTACTGTTCAAATAAATACAACAAACAATTAGAGATAGTAAAAAAAAGTAAGTAAGTAATCTGTTTATTTCACACACAGCAATGACCGAAACAGTTATAATTATAATAAAATAATTATGTAGTCATATTGCTTGCTTAGTTAGTGGCCAACCTATTTGTCAGAGTTGTTCAGGCCGCCCGTAGGCCTCTGACATGGCTTAGTTATATTGAAATCATGTCTGATGGTCTGCTGATGATACTACTAGTACTTAATGATGCATTTGAAAACAAATTTTAACTTATCTTGAATTGACTTTCGACCTCAGTAAAATTAGATGTTATCTGTATAAAAATGTTTGCGATTATTTAATTATATCTAATTTTATCTTGACCTAACCGGCTTATTGTAATGTATCGGTTTTTAAATCAATCATCGGATTAAAGCCACGAAGATGATAAATTGCTATTACTGGTATATTATTACTGACGATTAACTTGTAATGAGTGGGTCAATAGTGTCTATAGGCACTTTATGTATGTCTCCGATTTTAAAATATTATAAGGTATTTGATTTATGGTAATTTGGTATGTGGTTTGCAATGGTTTCTAAGAATGAACGAGCAATACAAAGAGGTTGAGTTTGTAAATAATTTGCAAAAAAGACGACGTGTATGGTGGTCAATTTAAAAAAAATATTTTGCAATATCTATACAAATTCAGATGTCGATGTTATCATAAACCCATGTACTTATTAGACAGCGAGCTTAGGAAATAGAGCTTATGAAATAATAGCTTATAAATGCTTGTAATTATAGATCTAAGAATAGTAAACATTCTGACCGCCGCTGTACATTTTGATGTGTTGAATTAAAATATTACTCACCCATTCGTTATAAAATTAAGCCATTGCTCTCTTATTGTGGCCTGCATATTCCGAGTACGTTCCGACAATGTAGTTTGATTTCTTATAGCATCGAGTATAGCCCATGTTTGATCAGAATGGGTAGCGCCACGTAAATCCAAACTTTCTATTATGGTAGGTCTTTCATCGGCAACAAAGGAATATTCGTATAAATATATATTTTTATCGTGTCCTCCTTCTAATTGCAATTTAATAGACCTTAATATTGGATAAGCAAACATGGTATCTGTAAAATAATTAATATACGCGAAAATCGTGTCCTCACTAACATCATTGTCATCGAAATAGAAGCGTCTTATTTCTTTTGCAACCTCTTCTTTCTGCTCTTCGCTGTCGAATTGCAAGTCGGCTGGCAAAAAATCCGAAAATTTCTCATTCATCTGGTCCTTCCAAGTATAAAACAATCCGTCTCCTACACGGAATAAACCTTCCATTTCAGTAAATCCATATAATATAGGTACTTTATTGTAATTGCCTTCCTTCAAAATATCCACTGGGTTTTTTTCAAGGAATGTTTCTTGACCTAAATCGCGTTCTAAACAGGGTGAAAAGCCAATAGCGGAATCAGGTCGATAAAAGTAATCACTTAAGTTTAATATTACATCCCAAGAAGCAGAGGTGTAGAATTCATCCAGCGCGAGAATGTCATCAACATTAGCGAAACCTGCATTTCTCGCAAATTCTTTCGCTGTTTCAAGCGGATCCTGCTGAATAGCCCACAAGGCGACACTAGCGCCACTTTCTGGAATAACTTTATTGAATAAGCCAGTTACAGTTTTTGAAAGCATTAACAAATCTACCGATGTTGCCCCAGCGCTGTATCCGGCAATGGTGACGTCATCAGGGTTACCGCCAAAATTTTTAATGTTTTTGTTCACCCAACGTAATAGTGCTACCTGATCTTTCATAGCAGCATTTCCGGGTGCATTCTTAGTACCCAGACATAGGAAACCATGAATTCCAAGACGATAGTTAAAGGTAACTGCAATAACTCGCTTGCTCCTTGTTAAACTTCGTGGTGGCCATTGATCTCCGGTTCCTACTAGATAGGCTCCTCCATGAAGGTATATCACCACAGGTAAGTTGGTTTCACTTGTGTCAGGAACATAAACAGTTGTAACAAGACAATCGTCTTGACCAAAGTTAATGTTTATCCCCGGAAATCTCTGACGGCACATAATGATCCCATTCACTGCTTCGAATGGTTCTTCCCAAACGCGAGCTTCAAGTGGTGCCTAAAATAAAAATACAAATCAAATGGTAAAAATATTGACAATCCGCTAACACTACAATGACATAGGTAAAATTACTATAGCTTGTTTTATATTGGTTGAAAGTTACCTTAAATTTATCTACGCCTGTAGGTGCAGTCGCATAAGGGATGTTGTAAAATATGAAGAGATCGTCTTCTTTGTAGCCTCGTACAGGACCTTGAGCAGTTTGCACCAAACGTGCTTCTTGTTCATCACTGTTTGCTTGCACCACTAACAGTGCTCCCAGAATCAACAACTGCAACATTTTGAATATACTCGTATAATAGAAATTATCATCAACAACAGGTCCTATCCTAAAAAGGTCTTCATTGCAACTCGCCATATTGTGACATTAATAAGTTCAATAATTTTACATTACAAGGTTTAATAAAATGTGTGATTATTTTTTTTGGTTGTCAAATCGAGTAAGACTATAGATAAAGGATCTACAAAATTATTATTGCTAACTTTTATTTTATAATAAATTATATAACTTACACGTGTTATTGATATGTATGCATTCTTCAAGTTCTCACTTATATTTTTCCTTCATCTTCATAATATGTTAATTAGATAATGTAATAAAATTATTTATTTGTTTTTTATATACAAATTATATAGTGAAATAATTGTTGATAATAATTAATAGCTGACGATTTGTGTTATAATATTTTTATACCTTGTTGCTCCTTGTAATATTAATATATTGATTAGATTGTAGTAATGATAACGTAATAACATTGATACAACAACACAATGATAGCGTAATAACATTGTAATATCGCCAATACAGTAACTGTACTTCAGCCAGCCGGTGCAAGTAGTGGGACAGGAAGTTGAAAATACAATAGTTAATAGCGAAGTATTTTGACCAAGAGTGATGATTTTGACATTCGTTTTAGGCGCACTCCTACTAGCGCAAGTGTACAGCGATGCACAGGTGTCACGTGTAATAAACACAGCTCAAGGACCAGTGCGTGGCTATTGGGAAGATGACTTGTTTGCCTTCTATAATATCCCATACGCGACTACTCCCACCGGAATTAACAGATTTAAAGTAAGTTTTACCTAACAGTTTAATCCTTTATATGGCAACGTATTTAGTTTTAATCATATGATCGTTATGTTTACAGGCACCTCTTGAACCTCCCGTTTGGTTTACAACTTATGAAGCCGTGAATAGGGGTATTATGTGTCCACAAAGTGCTCCACAATTTGACATAAACATGGGTCAAGAAGACTGTCTTGTTACCAGTGTATTCGTTCCTGAAACAAATGAAACAAACTTACCTGTAGTAGTATACGTTCATGGAGGAGCTTTTCTATTAGGATTTGGGGATCAATTAACTCCAAAAAAGTTAGTACAAAGCAAGCGAGTTATTGCTGTTACTTTCAACTATCGACTCGGAGTCCACGGTTTCTTATGTTTGGGCACTGAAGGTGCTCCAGGAAATGCTGGTTTGAAGGACCAAGTTGCCTTGTTGCGCTGGGTAAACAATAACATTGCTGCTTTCGGCGGCAATCCTTACAATGTCACAATCACTGGTTACAGCGCAGGTGCGACGTCGGTAGAATTACTGATGCTTTCAAAAACTGCAACAGGTTTATTTAGCAAAGTTATACCAGACAGCGGTGCTAATGTCGCGGTATGTGCTGTCCAGCTAGATCCACTTGAAACTGCGAAAGAATATGCAAGAAGGGCAGGTTTTATTGATGTTGACAGTGTAAGCGCCCTTGAAGAATTCTATATGTCTGCTCCTTTTGAATTATTATTAAACACGGACTATTTATATACTTTTCCTAATTCGACTTTTGGGTTTGTACCTTGTATAGAAAGAGACATAGGTCAAGAAAGATTTCTTGAAGACAACCCGCTAAATATTTTAAAGGAAGGTAATTACAATAAAGTTCCGATGCTATACGGATTTACTGAGATGGAAGGAATGTTCCGTGTACTTTCTTTTCAATATAAATTATTCTACACTTGGAAGAATCAAATGAACGAGAAGTTTTCCGACTTCCTGCCAGCTGATTTACGTTTTGACAGTGACGAGCAAAAAGAAGAGGTTGCTAAAGAGATAAAAGAATTCTATTTCGGTGACAAAGCTGTAAGCGAGGAGACAATATTCGAATATATTAATTATTTTACAGATGTCATTTTTGCATACCCAATACTGAGATCTGTGAAACTACAAGTAGATGGAGGCCACGTCGAAATATATTTATATGAATATTCTTTCGTGGCAGATGAAAACCCTTCGTTACTAACGAATATAGAAGTTCGTGGTTCTGATCATTGTGATCAAACATACGCTGTACTGGATGGTTTAGGCCCCCTCGGTATAGATGATGAAAATACCCTCACGGAACGCACACAGAATATGAAATCTGTAGTAAGAGAACTTTGGCTTAACTTTATTACTACTGGGTGAGTATTTGTTTTTGTAATAGTGGTATTTAGGTTTGTTTTGGTAACAGACCGAGTAACGCCAAAATTTGAATAAAGCAATAAGAGTTATCTGAATAAAAGTGAAAATTTTACAGTGAAAAGTCCATAATTTTGACTGTCAATTCTCCCTCCAGATAATCTATGAATCGGACTTCTGATTAATGCGCAATGAGTGATTATTTTTATGGCAATTTTACTAATCTAGATAGAATAAAAATAAATAAGTAAAAATATTGTTTATTGAAATATATTTTTTATCTTCTGTACCTTATTATTTGTATGTATGTATTGGAAATTGGAAAAAAAATCTTTCTTTCTTTCTTTATAATCCTGGATTTAATTCCAAACAAATTATAGCCATCGATTATGATTTTCTAATGGAAATTCTAATATTTTGTTATCTTTATAGATGGCATGGGACCGAAACAAAGCACATTTTACTCGTACCTATTCAATCTAGGTAATACCAGCTATTAATTTACTAAGATTTTATATAAATTACAGGACTCCAGTGCCGTCAGGATCTGAGCTGCCTACATGGCCGCCTGTAAGCGCGGATCGTGGACCGCACATGTCGCTGAATCAGACTTTGGAGTTGCGGGGCCCATTGCTGCAGCAGCGCGCGCAATTCTGGGACGCCATCTACGAGCGCCACTATCGCGCGCCCGTGGCGCCCTCTTCGGCATCACTGGTGTATCTTCAGCCACTTCTTATGAGCGTGTTCTTTATAAAATACATATTGTAATGAAGGTTGCAATTAGGTTTTGACAATAAATTAAACCTGTTAACCTTTTTCCTCTAAGAGTAGTAAGCGATCCGTCCCAGAATGTCAAATTCGCAGATTGACAACTTCCCAAAATACTTCAAGGGAAATACTACAATAGGGAAATAATACTACAAACACTCAAGGGAAAAAATACGTTTAGTCCACGTTCTGTGAGTGACGGGAATGAATAGGTTTCAAGACTGAAATTTCATAATTCATTGTACAAAAGTGTGCCAAGAGTTTCAGAGATGTAAGTTCTCGAGCCTTTGTCATTTACATACTCTCAGCTCTCAGGACTTGATGATACCTATTTTGCGACATACTTACCAACGAACGTTTGATTCATCCTATTTATTTATTTATTTATTTACTCACACGCAATGATGTTGAACGAACCTACATACATACATATCTCAATGATGATTTATTGAGTAATTATCTCTTTCTTTATCTGACACAAAAGTGATCGGATAAATAATTTACCAATGAATTTACGTATTCAAGATAAATGGTATAAATTGGACTTCGATCGATAACTTACTACGAATACCTACGATACGATACGAGTAACCGATTTGTTTGATATAAAATTCAACATGAAATCAAACGTCAACATGTACCTTACCTGTGGACTTATGTTTGATCCTGGGTATTGATAAAAAAATTAAGTTCATAAAACAATAATTAAATCTCGTTTCTTATTATTCATTGTTACTACACCTTTCCTTATTCTCAAAAACATGGCTGAGCTCAGTACCTGCTGTGAATATTCAATAGACGAATATTTGACCTTTTTCCATGCCACAGATTATAAAAAAATACTGAACTAAATTGAAGACTTTGGGACTTACACAGAAATGCAAAGAAAATTTCTAACCTGTGCACAAGAATCGCCTCAGGTTATTTTCAGTTTTTCTTTAGAAATCTGACGACTTTGTAGTTTGTAGAGCTTGCTAGGCTCGTTTGTTTTCACGTGCTTTGACGGATATTTCTCAGTAGCTTGAGAAAACAAACTGAATGAATTTTTCAAATCATTCTAGGACTTTGCTCATAAAAGGTGAAACTCATTGTACTGTTTATTATAGCTGTAACTGAGAGTAATATTTTTGGAAGCTAAAATAAAACCTTTTTATGGGTTTCAATTGAAGGCAGAAATAAAGTATAGCTTGATTGATTGCTTACATTGCCATTCATTATATTTGTCAGCAAGATAACGAATTGATCAATAGGTTCCATGTAAGTAATGAATTCCTATGTTGGGTTGTCCCTACTAACTATGTATTAATTAATAAACACGTAAAACAGGTGAATAAATTGCTTTCTGTATACGTATACCTGTTACAATCAGTCCTATAATTATGATTAATTTCAGATTGCGGGATTGTCAATATACAACAGCGAGATACCATCAAACCATTACAATAGGTACATATAGATAGGTACATATCACGATAGGTACATATTGATATAGGAATATTACAATAAATAAGCTCTGTGAAAGCTCCAAAACCGGTCTTATCAGAAATAGAACTTTAGGAGTAGAGCATCGAGTGTCATTACGATGACAATAAAAGATACTTTAAGCTCCCATCTAAGTAGGATTAAAGTAACTTAGTTTTCTCCGTTTAGGTCAGATTTAGTTCAGGATTAAGAGGATGACGTAGATCCATAAATGCGTGAAATTTTATTTTGTTTTTCGTCCTGTTTAAAAAATTTACACAGTTCAACATTCGAGTAACTTTGGCAACTCCAACGGTCGATGGTTCAAAATTAACTTAATACCTATTTAATTTAATAGATTTCTAGTTAAAACTGAAATCTTTCATGAATCAACCCTAAAGGGCATAAAGCAATACCTGCAATAAATACTGCCTGTTAGATTACCTATTTATTTGATAAACGTCAAACTAGACTCCAAGTGAATATCACAAAGCAATAACTTCTCAAAGATGGTCAATGCAAGCAAACACAAACAATTTGGTTTCAACTTGTACAGTTTGAAATTGCTTAATTGTGTTGTTGAATTCAAAGCTGAAATTGTTTTCCACTAGCATATACGAGTAGATTTACCTCGAAGGATGCCAAATATTGTTTTAAGCCAAAAACAATTTTGTGATCGTCAAAGAAATCTATTTTGCTGGAAAATTTAGGTACTTACATAAAACTGGAATTTACTTAAATTAATTGCAATCTAAGTTTACTACTAAAGCATCTAATGTTCTTACGCTAAATTCAACGAAATTTAGATAAAATACTAGAATAGGGTAGAAATATAGTACAACCGGTTTTACTTCTCCCCAAGTGCTTGACTTCACACACGCGTCGGCTCGGTTCGCTGCAACCAATCACATGCGTTCCGCCCTCTCTCCACATGAAACCGTCGCTGGAACCGGACCATGTAGTCCTAGCCTTAGTCTCCCTCAATTCCGGTTTTCATTTTAATCCAGCGACATAAAATTCACTAAAACTTCTAAAATTTTCTGGCTTAAGTAAACTATTTGTGACTAAAGCCACTATGAGAGCTTTTATTGAAAACTCTATTTGCTCTTGTCATATCTATTGTTATCACAAATTAACACTATACCGTAACGTACTATAACACTTGTACCGTGATAAATTATAAACAGTGTTAGTTAATTAAACCAGTGGTAAAAGTTTAAATTGAATCTATGTGCAGAAAATTTGATTTCGCTTATTGATACAAGAATACATTGAATATGAATTTGTAATGAAAATAGTTAGTGAAATGAAATGTGGTAATGTGGTAAATACTTAAATACGAGTACACTGGTAGATGTGTTGTTTTTGATTACGATTTCTAGCTGGTATTTAAATTTGTAAAGTACGGGTCATTAATTGTTCATGATCAATGTTTGAACATTTAGAAATTCATAGATTTATTCGATGAAGAACGAACGGTTGTGAAATTTGTTGGAGGTCTAACTTTAGTTCGAATATTGACCTTTGTGTCTTAGATATAGATTGGCCGATGAGAACCGAATGAGACCAGTGGATAGTAAACAGAATAATGTTACAAAGCGTAGAGTGTAAAATGGTAATGGATCGAAAATCAGCGCAGGCGACGCATTATTATCTCCCACTGATAATCAAGCAGAATATAAAGAGACAAAAATATGTAATAGCATTCAGGTATATTTTTTTTATAAATTCCCGTATTAACAACCGTTTACTACAAAACATCACTATATTATGCTGAACATTTTAGGCTTTCTCAACGCATTAATTAGATTACTTCTGTTTAATAGACACGGTCAAGAAAAACTTGATGTTATAAATACCCATCACAACATTGCCAACAAACACGATGGTACAAATGGAACAACACTGAGGCCTTATTCCTGAGATAGTAAATTAGAGGGCGGCTAGACGTTGTTATCTAACGGATATCCCTTTGTCTATAAATTAACTGGGTCTACGGACTCTACGGACTAAGCTACGAAAGGTTGTGTGATATAGTTTTAACTGTGGTTTTACCTGTGTGGAAGATGAACAAGTATTTTTTGCAGGTAGTTTTCCTATCACACCCAAAATAGACGTAGTAGACGTCAAGTTGCGGAAACTAGCCTGTTACTACATTACATTACATTATTGCAGGCATCGGTAAATAACAGAATATAGTTACAGTTAATACATTTTTTACCAAGAAAAACTCATTCAGAGAAAAGCCTCCAGAAACTACCTACTCGTATATCTCAAAGAAATCCCTAAGAAAAACGGTACAGTAGTATAATGCACCCTCAGATATCCATATTATAAAGTTTATATCCTCGTTAAAACCTTAGAGAGTTCGAAACTTGAAAACTTCATTATCGGCCGGTCTTCAATAACCCCTCAATATAGAAACTTTGATTATTGGAAACCCTTGTAAATAAATTGACAGTGCTTCATGATTTCAGAGTCTACGTTTAAGTCTGTTATGAAGAGTTAAAACTATTATTCATTGTGAATACATTACAGTGTATAGAAACATTCTGGATGGCTTCCTTCAGAAAACCTGTCGAAAGAATCGTATGACATAGACATATCTAAATGTAGAGGTTGAAGGAAGGCCTTATGGGCAGCAGTATTTCAGTTTAAAGTGTAGGCTGATATAGCAATAATAATAAAATCATAATGTAATCTAGATTATATAGGCAAGTACAGATGAACATAGCTTGGCTAGTCGTAGTAGTTAAGCTCATAAAAACAGCAATTTATTATTAGTCTAACATAAAAAAAGTCAAGCGATCGTGTTCACAACAATAAGCAACACTGGATTCGTAGACTATTTATTTTTCAAACAATCTAGGGCTCATGAATTCCAAGCTCTTCTGTTTGATGATGTGTCCAAGCCAAAACCTCGTACATTCAAGAATGAATTCCGATATTAAAAATTAACATATAATTCCCGTAACCACGTTTCTTCGAACCTCGTAGGCGATGCAGTCTGCCTGCGCTCTACAGTTCTAAAACACGCGAAAGTTCCTTCACCTTTGACCCGAACAAAACTAATCCATTTTGCTTCGTTTGGAGGTAGTTTGCGCTTACGGGAAAGCCGTCATTTTAATGCACTAGAATAGGCTTGCATGTCAGTGTAACAAGTTTTCCCGGAATATAAAAACGATTCTCGTACTTATTCTAGGCATAAAAGATAAATTATTAGTCATAAATTTTGTTGAACTAGTAATTTTTTGCTGGCAACGTACGGTTTGATTTGAAGTTATGGACTATTATGCCAAATTGTTACAAATTGGCATAATAGTAATTGCAACTACTACCTTTTTTTTAATCTACTGTCAATCATTGCAAATTACAGAAATATTGTATAGGTATTAAATTATCTGTTATAGAAATGTATTAATTTTTCAAATAAAAACTAAGAAACCAATAAGGAAATCATATAGAAATGTATTAATTTTTCAAATAAAAACTTAGAAACAAATAAAGAATTCAAAACCCAACAAAAACTAAAATAGCAAAGTTCCTAATTGATTTTATAATCTAAGTAAATTACTTTTCTAGCTCAGTTTTAGTTACGTTTTAGCGATGACAATAATTCAATGGGTTTTTAGTACTTTAAGTAGATGTTGATTATAAATTTGATTGCAATTTTGTTAATAAAATATATGCCTGTATGTCTCGCTGGAGAGACCAATATGAGGAATTAGCTAAAGTGAAGGGGCTTTGGTACAATACACTTAATTACATGCCAGCCTGGGCTCCATGGTTTGACGGTGTCAGTTTTGGTAGGGAGCTACTTGTCTTGGCTTTTAGATTACGCTCGGGTCACATTCCGTTAAATAAGTTTTTGCATTTGGTGGGAAGAGCTGCATCACCGTTTTGTACCAACTGCAACACAATAGAATACCTCACTCGCCTCCTAATAGAGTGTGACCTGGGGAAATTTGAGAGGAAAAAATTTGGCCTCAATAGGCTACAAAATGGGAGGCTCAATATTATTTTAAGTCAGCCCTTATCTGATAATATGAAACACTTGTATGTATCGTGTACCAAAGCCTCTAAATTGAGATATAAAAAAAATAATATATTTTTATAACTTTTATAAAAACATGAATTTTTGTAACAATATTTATTACAATCCACTTTATTGTAGAACGGTTTGATCAATTAAACATTGTTTTTTATACTTACGAGTATGTGCTTGAATGAAAGTTATGTATGAGACACTCTTTACAAAACATCACGTATTCTAGAAATCCATCTCTGCCGTCACCCTCGTCTACTTTTTGTCTGACATTTTCTTTCTACATCTAATAGTGACCTTTCCATCAAGTATGTCGAGTTGCTGGCCTTTAAAATGCACGTATAATCCATCAATTCGCACAAGTGTCAGGTGGATCACGATCCATTCCTACCAGGGAATTTTCTACTTCAAACTAAATACTTTCTTCATTGTTATTTAGAATGACTGACTGCACTCTGAAATAATCAATGTTTCGCAGAAAAGTCTCGGATCCGTGTGAAATGCAGTACCATAGCATAGCATAACTCTCACGTCCATAATCCCTGAGGGGGTTAGACAAAGGAACTATCTTCATCGTAGGTATAGTTACCACTTTTCGCCGTAAGATTTGGTGGACAAACGTCTATTGCCGTCTACTAGGTGTAGAATAGTACGAGTACTTATTCACTAAGAGACTTAGTCGGCCTTGTACGACACCCACGGGAAGAATTGGGGTGGTGCTATTCTTTTTGGCTGGCACGACACGGCACATTCTTTATGGCCGGCACGACACGGCGCGGCGCTGTGAAATGGGGCAGTCTATTGCAAACTATCCCAGTGCATAAACCAAAAAAGTTGAAACATTCTAATGAGGAATACGACTACGAATGAACTCAGTTAATTGAACGTAAAGGTTACAATCAAACGAAACGTAATAAATATACAGGATGGAAACGTTAAATATGTCCAGCCCATTATTTCGTTAATTTAAAAGATAATACAAAACTTTATAAGTACTGATATAGAATCTGCGTCGTGATAAAAAAAAATAAAAAATTTATCGCCATGTGTTCAGAATTTGTACTTTGCTGCTCCCATATATTTACTATAGCACGATTTATCGACTACTTAGAACTCTTAGATGTAAATATAGTTTAACACAATACACAAAATTGAAAATTAAAAAAAAACATTATTTCTTTTCTTTTTAGTATAAAATTGCTAAGAATGTTTATCTTGAAGAGTGGTAATACGTGCATAAAACTCTAATGCGTTTGATAATCACGCTGATACAATTGTACGTACTACTATGACTGCTATAGTAAATGTATGAGAGTCACAAAAGTACAAATTTGGAACAAATGGCGTTACTTTAAAAAAAATATTCTGCATTTCACTGCATTCTATATCGGTTTAAAGTTTTGCAATATCTTTTAAATTAACGAAATTATGGGCTGGACACAGTTAACGTTTCCAGCCTGTATAGTATGATTGATATTTTAATGAGTGAAATACACGTTTAAGTTCGAAGTTTCATTGTTCTTTATTTATAACAAAGTAATAGGCAGCGCGGTCTTACTGGCTTGTTGTTATGGGCGATATTGAAGGTTTTGCTGTAGTCACTTATTAATAATTTATTTACTTCGAAAAATCGATACTTCGTACATTTTCCCCGTTTATGTCTTATGCCAGAGCAATTTTAGTAGTAAACGTAATGATAGGCAGTTTATAAAATTCTTGGAATCCAAAGTCCTCGCAAACATCATTGTACTTGCTAATAGCAAGTCGTTATTAAGTACCTAAGTTAGTATTCTCTCATAAAGAGTTTTTCTAGAAGCTGAAATTTGATAACAGGAATCGTATAAGTATCTAACAGATAGTTTGATAGTCAATTTGGAATACCAGAAATGATGGTTTAATTTGATTAGAAAAGAAGAGTACTATTGTGTTTACAAAGGAGGGTAGGTATATCTGCTGAAACCCAACAATGGGCCCCCATAATAATAAATTAGTGCCATACAGAGACCGGCGTGGTTTTTCTAGCTATATCAAATAATGTAACACTGTATGGTATAGTAAGTTCTACCGTATAGAAATTAAATTGGGTGAATTTAAATGTTAAAAATTTTGGCGAACCAAACTTTTGACCAAAGGCAGGAATGTTTTTTGACGAAATATACTTTTAGCTATTTGCAACTACCCTCAGAAGAGGGTTATACTACTTAGCAGTGGGAAGAAATCAGCTGAAAAAGAATAATTATCCCAAGTATACGAGTAAGGTAATGGCCTAATTCAGAAAAGGCCTAATTGACAATAATAATTTAACGATCCATTTTATCTGAATGTTCGTAACATGTAAAAAATTCCTGTTTCATAAGTTACTCGAAAGTGCCTATTTAAACTGAGCTATCACGTTCGCAATTACTTTGAAATCCCCTTTACCTTTCAACGACTCAATAAAATACCTTTTTCACATACATTATAGGTACAGAGTGATGTAAGGTCCTGTCATCGATGGTTTTGTTTTAAGCCGAAACCAATTTTGTTCGTAAACGTCGGTTATAAAAATAAGTAGGTTGCTGCATATCTAATTAAACTTGGAACCTAATATAGGTTTGGTTTGTAAAAGTAGTGGACATCAGCGATTTTTTGGAATGTTATAATCAGAACTCAAATAAATTGTTCAGAACTTAATCTGATTAAAAATTTTCTCCTTCAATAGTGTTTTTATACTAAGTAATTAACTATACTGCATTCGAGTGGTCAAAAACGACCAACTTAAAACACTCTAAGAGGTTCATTGGAAATGGTGGCACAGCTGGGTGCAGAAAAATTTACAACTATAGCAGGAGTCTCATCCGTCTCATTGTAGGGGCGTTGCATTTGGCACTAAGAGCCTCCTACACAAGATGAGACTGGCAGACAATCCCACCTGTAGAGCCTGTGGTGACACCGTTGAGTCAATGGAACACTTGCTGTGCGAATGTGACTCACTGGCTGGAGGGCGTATGAGTCTTCTGGGGGTAGCCTACCCGAAACCAGAAGAGTATAGGCTTCTTCCTGTAAGCTGTACAGTGTCCATGATGCAAAGCATCTTTAAGGAACAGGAAGGAGACTAAGGTAAGGGGTGAGCACAAAAGATCCCTGAGGGTCGAAGTGCCGCTGGGGTTATCCCTGTCATAAGATAAGATAAGATACTGCATTTGCTACTTTCAACTTTGGATCTTGCTCTGGTTTAGGTTTTTGTTTTCGTTATTTATAGCCGAATCTAAAGACCTCTAGCGCCGGTGATTGTGTGAGATTTACAATGAATGTCACAGGTGCCGTGGGTATATCGCGTTTTTCACGTAACTTCTTTTTTTACACAATGCCTTTGTGATGTATGAAAATATATAAGAATTTCGGGTTCACAAAGTGGAAAAAATACTCATACTGACTCACATCTCTTTGATCATAGTACATACAATATTAAAGTAAAAATAAAAATAGTTTTCTATTTGACGAGAGTTGTTAAAAACACCCCTTTACCGTCACGTTGGCCGCTTAGTCCCGAAACCAACTCTATCTACTGGATGTAACAAAAACCCCTATAGTCCCGAAAGGGAGGGTGTTCAGTATCCATAACTGATGTGGTGTGGGTGTGGATTCAGTTATGGCTACTGAACATCCCCCTTTCGGGACTATAGGGGGTTTTTGTTACACACTGTAGGTACTTTGTCCTAACTCTTACTTTCTCTTATAGAGGAGAATACTAGAGAAGGAGAATACTAGGAGAATATAAGAGTTTTTATAATATTTATCATTTTAAACATTCTTGCATTTTTAACTAAGGTACATCGGTCGTATATTTTTTATTGTATAAATTGAATTGTGATTTTATTTTACTAAAATTTAATTTAAAATGATGCATTGAAGTTAATTACTGTTTTTTATAAATTATTCAAACATCTTCTAAATACAGGAGTACTTTCTCTACTCCGGAAAAAAACATACGTTTTCAGTATGTTTTTTACACGAGTTTTCCTCGTGTAAAAATCCTCGAGGAGTTAAGTGTTCATCGTAAATTCAATTCGTAATTCCTTCGTTTAGAAATGTTTATTATATAAAAGGTGGTCTTCGGTGCCTTATAAGAGAGTGGTAACTCACCGGCACATAAGGCGAGCCATCTAAGTACTCAAGGTTAGAAGATATGGAAAAGCCTCTAATAACACTATAGTGAGGTGGATGTCTATGGGCGACAGTGACATTTACCATCAGATGACATGTTCATTTGCACGCCTTTTTAATAAAAAAATAAACTAATAAAAATACGAATACTATAGTAAGTAAATATGGTATTTCAGTAGGCTTAAATAGTAAATTTTGATAGGCTTCAGTTTAGAAATTGTTCTTAATAATCTGAAAACATACCAAGCGTGTAGATTATTATTATGAAGTGCTTTAAGAAATTCCTCAATATATAATCTATATTCCTAGCGAACCTGTATAAGCAAAAAAGCTGTTGTATGAGGTCGAAGTACTTTCCTCCAAGAACAAAAAGTAACACTATGACAAATATAAAGGTTATCGCTCATCGCCATCAAGAAATACATAAAAGTGGGACGTAGTGTAAAGTTACAACAGTATCGGTGTTGGATTCAGAATTTGAATGGGGCTATAATAATTTTGAGATCTATAAAATTTTATTCGAGGTCCCTTGAGGCTTTGAGAACGACCGAAATTCTTCAGAAAGGTGGCGGCAAATATCCGTTACATCCGTACATAACAAGATGAAGAAGTCCGTTGCCTTTTGCTCGCTCTCTTTAAGGTAAGGCCATGAAGTCTATTAGTCATTAAAATAGGTAGGGCCAACGCTTTACAAGGCATAGGGCATGTGATGGGCCGAGCTTCAAAGAACAAATAGATAAAAAAAAAACAAAAAAAACCCATTGCTGTTCATTAACAATAATAATATTTTATTATTTCGGGTTGCAAAAGCCCTGTGGCTAAAATACGTTATAGACTAACATACACAATATAAAATGAAAAAGAATTGAAGCGCCTGTGTGCACGCCTTGCATAGCGTTGGCTGTATTGAGCTCA
Source organism: Hofmannophila pseudospretella (assembly GCA_947369225.1). NCBI lineage: Eukaryota > Metazoa > Arthropoda > Insecta > Lepidoptera > Oecophoridae > Hofmannophila > Hofmannophila pseudospretella. The sequence goes on from OX376325.1 coordinate 6,941,138, forward strand.
TTCTGTACTTACATTACAGTATTTTTAAAAAATCGGGTCTTGAAAAGCCACTGGGCGCATCTGGGTCCACGTCTTCGCCTTCAACCAAACATAGTATATATGATAGATGTCATCTAGAATTGCATCTTTCATCGTTGAGGGAAGCAATCCTAAGTCGTGTGACCAGCTAGAGACCAAAAACATATATCTATACTATACATACGAGTATCTATACTATTTGCTCTGATTCTGTTGATTTTATTTCGCCAGCAACTAAATAAAGCTCCTGTCTCACACGACTTAAGATGCTTGTTCCATAATAAAAGATGTATAGTTCTAGGCGAGATCTATCAATCGTACTATTTTTGGTTGGCGACGAAAACAAAAAAAAATGGGTCCAACCTCGTATAGGATCCGCCCAATCTCTTTTTCCTGTTTGCCTTCGGAGCTTTATCAAAAGAAAGCTTAGATTTTGTTATTGATATTGTAGATATTAAAAAAAGCCCTAGAGAGACATTTTCCAGTAGATCAAGTATTTACTTATATTAGACAATAAGATAATGGAGGGGACCTTGAAACAACCCCTAAAGCCGACACTGTCCCTAATACATATTTTATGACACGCCATGATACGTGACCTAAAAAACGGTTGAAAGGAAATGTCTCCAATTAAAAATTGACGGTCGTCAGCCATCGTTGCGAGCAGGCGGCTTTTACATCGATGAACAAAGGGATCGAAGACAATGTGGCATATCATCTAGGTACATATAATTCAAACAGAAAATCTATTAGTGATGAAGTGTAGGAATTGGATAATTTAACAGTTGAGTGTAGGTATAGGAGTGTCGGTGGCGTAGTGGCGTAGTGTACAAATGAGTTTTTCGGTTTTTTCGAAGACTTAATTGCGTACATTTATCGACTACTCTAAACGGGAACGATGACGTAACCAGCGCACTGATATAACCAGTGTGTGAAAAGGGGCAAACCACCAGTGTCATTCTATGTATGTATTTCCTAACGCTTATTAAGCATTGAAGCTTATACGGCCCTAAGGAACATTATCGCTTTAAAAATGCAGATTCCATTCCAGAATGCGAAATTACAAAGTGAGCTTCCAAAATGTTTTCCAACGGCATGACTCTGCACTCATCAGCATAGCAACTAGAGCTGAATCAGCTGAACCTGCTGAGTGCTGAATCATTCGAATTAACACAGTTATCGTAGGTTCGCAATCTGTTTTGTCACGTGGCACCACAGACCTCAATCCTTTTGTTTGTAGACACTTATTCACGTCTCTATGTAGATTAAATCAATGATTTATCTGCAAAGTGCGAGAGATTAAATCTGAAATTAGTACCACATATGTCGCACACTCGCGCCGCCAATCGAAAAACAAATCATATTTTTGATACATAATTGTACCGTTTAATCGGCCCGAATCTTTAAGCCAATTCGTTTTGACGTCGACGTTAATCGACTAATCCCCAATCCCGAAAAAAACCTAAACGAAGTCGCGGGTAATGTAGCTATAGTAATAAAATCATATATATACTAGTAGTAATCTGTAAAATTGCATGGTTGCGTCTGTATTCTATTGCTAAATTGCAATTAGGCAGAAACCGGAATGTGCTAAAGAGCGATTGTCAAAAATTTGAATTGTGCAGAATCGCGAAATGGATAAACTCAGAATGTGATGAGCGTCGACCAATCCCTTTTATAGAAAGCTGGGGTTTAAAATGATCACGACCCTCTTCAATGAGGAATACGATTTTAATAATAATAAGACTATGATGCTGAGACGTGCTCTGCTTTGCATGAAAGTAGATATGTTGTTTTCTCCACTCGATTTAACTAGCAGTTAATATTTCGTTCACCACGTGTGTTATTTTAAATTTTAGTCAGCAGTATCGCTCGTTTTCAATCAAACAGGACTAAGAGGAGTGGTTTATTGTTCCCGTTGGGAGTCTGTGGTCTAAACAGGCGGACTACAAATAGATGCCACAATTTTGCTACGTCACGTCCCTGCAATTCTCATAGTTTGTGTCCAATAGATCAAAATATTTTAGCTCAGTTTCAGTTAAATACGAGAACAAGAGCAATACAATACAAGAACGTGATTTAATTTCCGTCCCATTTGGTTTCTAACTCTAGTTTTCGTGTTTTCAAAAGTATCTAGTTTTGGAAACCCTTGTAGTTTTATGCTTAAACTTTCCAATATTTCCAACAAATCTCAATTATTAAGTAGTCAATGTATTTAGGTACTGTACCAACCTTTGATCTGAGTCAAATAAACTCAGAGAAGTTAATTTGCGTAGAACTTGATCTTGCAACTCCTTCTAATATTAGCAGAGCGTAAACTAAGGCTCAAACCACACTATCAAGTAGACGGTCAGTAAACATCCCAACCTGAATTAGTATGCAAGCTTCGACCTTTCACGACCTAAGTTAATACTTACTCATACTTCTTCCATCCTAAGTTATGCACAACCATCGTAAGTATATTAATATGAGAGTATTTAATTTTACAACTATACTAATCTAGCATTATTTGAACCAAAGCTGTAACATTAAATCTAATTAGACATATTCTGAATTTAGTTTAGTTTGCAGTTTGATCCTTGCCTTCAACATTTAGGTTATTTTTTATAGAATATTTAGCTTGTGTTGAGCTTTACTTTATTGAAACGGAAATTCTACTAACAGCCATTTTATAAATAATCAACGTATAAATAAGTTGTAAACTTGTGTAAGAGGGCAAGCAAGAGACATTATAACTTTCGGTAAGACACATTACCTACTTAAAACTTTTTCAATAAAAAAATCCAAATTCATATCCGTAACATCCAATGAAAACATACTTTTTCATTATGAAATCCCTAATTTTTATCCGCAACTTCAACTTAAACCATGTTGTTCAACTTTTGTCTACCGAAACAAAATTTGCATCACAAAATATCACCTCCAAAAGTTTTTCGTTTATTTTCAGCATCGAGTTACAGCACTCAAGCTGAAGTGGGACGTCCGACAACGAGGACAAGAGCTGTCGACGATCCCGACGAAACTTCTTTTGTTGGACATAACGGAAAAAAGAACTTGTTTACTTGTCTGTACTTACTCTTGTGCTACATTTCTTGTACTACATTTCTTGTACTACATTTCTTGTACCACATTTCTTGTACTACATTTCTTGTACTACATTTCTTGTACTACATTTCTTGTACTTTAATTTATGGCACATGAGGCAATCCATCTTAGTCCTAAAAACCTTGAGCTAAAAACCTTGAGCTGCTAACCAGTAGCGCATCAAAAACCCTCTAATTATAATACAGTGAGGTGAGATATCTATGGGTGACGGTGACCACTTACCATCAGGTGGCTTGTTTGCTCGTCTGCTCACCGTCTGAAATAAAAAAAACATTCAGTATTTTCAGGAGTAGTCAAAAGACGTGTTCGGTTTGCTGCATCCAAAGCTGATTTCAAGCACGAGCGCTCGTGATTGGTTGCAGCGAACTGAACCGTGGCTAGAACCGGACCCGTGAAGTCTTAGCCTAACTGCTGTGAGGGCTGATATGTGCTGGATTACGTACTGAATTTTTTTTTCATAAGTTACTTAGCATTAGAGGTAATGTTACTCACAGCTTTTACATTTTTTGTATAAACATGGGCTTGGGTATACCTCCAGGGGCCTATTATGTACTTTTAACCCAAGCGTGTTCTAGTAATGCTCCAGATATTATGGCTGTGGCTGTGACACTGAAAAAATGTACTTTTAGTATAATCTGCGCTGAAGTAGGCTTCAGCTTGGTTTTAGGGTTTCGTAAAACTGAAGAGCGTCGGTGGCACAGTGGCTAGGACATCGGAAGCCCATGCGGGGGTTCGAAACCGTGCAGTGCCATGTACCAATGAGTTTTTCGTATTTTTCGAAGACTTACGTGCATTTACCGACTGCTCTAACGGTGTAGGAAAACATCGTGAGGAAACCTGCACACTGAGATAACCAGTGTGTAAAATGGGGTAGGCACAAAAAATCCTCAAGGGTCGAAGTGCCGCTGGGATTATTCCCGCCCCCCTATCATAAGATAAGATAATAAGATAATAGGGTTCCGTACCAAAATGGTAAAAAATAAACCCTAATGGTGATTTCACGGACAGTATATAACTTGTCTGACACACCCCTGATAGTGGTACGCCAACTAAAAGAGTTCAAATAACTTAGAGCATAGACTGCACCTACCTATTACGTTTATAGGTAATTAATTTGTTTACTAGTGTTAATTTCGCTATTGTTTTCGCTTTCCCATCGCCAAACACGACACCGACAAACATCTCTCCCAAGAGGCGTACCTTCGTCCAGCAGTAGACTGACGAAAATATTTATTACTTATGTAAATTAATGTCCCCAATAACATATTGTATAAGTACTGCCAACGTAAATAAATATTACTAGTGCGTATATGTACTCTGTGCTTGTGAGACAATATTGAATTTATTGCAGTTTCGTAACAAAAAAAAACAACCAAGAGTGTATCGGGTACGCACATGATAGAGCTCCATAGCCGTTCTGTCACAAAAAATGTTATGGATTCGATTTTTATAATTTGTACGAAATTAACTACATTATAACTATGTCGGGTTATATTTCACAACGTAATTTTTAATTTAATTTTATAGACTTTTTAACTGTATTGCCAAAGTTACAGGGGGATGTCCCCATACAGAGAGACATGATCCTAATTGACTAAAAGAACAGGTCATGAAAACTTGAATTGTTTAGTAAACAGTTTATTTATTTTATTTTATTTATTTAGCGAACTTAAAAGCTTTTTACTTAAAACTACACATATATCTTAAACATAAACAGCCAATTATAAAGTTCGACAAATTTTATTTTTTATTTTTTATACCGAGGATAGAAGTAAAAGGTGGAACAAAAAAGACATAAACAAAACTAAACAATCACGTGCCTCGTTCTTCTCTCGTAGTATTTTTTTATTTAATTATTTAGGTAAGTATCTAACACAAAAATTTGTATTCAGAGCTACAATTTAGAGGTTTGAAGTGAAAACACCAGACCAGATATATTTTTTCCACTAGCGGACAATCTTGCTCTATCCTTTGATATGCCACTCCTTGACTCACTCCCTTCGTCTTCGAGCTATGGCAGCTTTTCTATATTTTAGTTACATCCTAAAACCATCTCTCATAGAAAGGGGGAGGGGGGAAGGGGATCAAATTATTTTGTAAGTACCAGACAACCTTACTCTATCCTACGATAGCTCACTTGTTGACCTCACTCACTTGGTCTCCGAGCTATTGTTATTTAAAGTTGTGTCACCGAACCAGAGCACAGCGTGACGGGCACTGTATGACGTCAGCGTCAACTTTTCAGAATGGTTCCTGGTTAGCGATTTTAAAGAAATTTTCACTTTAAAAATAAAATCACAGATATAAGGCCATACGCGGCCATTCCGTAAAAACGTGTATATTTATCCACAGCATGGCGAGATAACTAAACTGGATACCAAAGATTTTGACTAGTGAGATTTCTGTACTCGATACACATAGGTGGATACCATGGATGAAAGAACTCCCTCCCCAACTCCCTTTCTACTTTCACGGCATTTTTTTTCCCACGACATTTGCTTACAATGTGGAGTGCTATTTAGGTAGTACTTCTTTATCCAGATTCTTAATGTTTTTGACATTTCCTCCCAACTTAATATGTATTTTTTCAACGGTTCTCCCACTTCACTAGATACCTACAACCCTGATTTATTGCTGTCCGTATATTTGTGGTGACCAGACAGAGGCGATCGATTTTATTAATTATGGCTGGGGACGGTGACCTGCCCGCCGCCAGACTGAACAAGCAGCCGGGAAACTGTGTGGCAGATATTGGACTAATTTAACATTGTGGACAATATTAATCTCTTTTCCGTTTTTGCATTTACTCAAATATTTCGTTTTATTAATATAGCCGAATTTTTTTTGGTATTACTACTGAAAATTGAACTCTACTGTCACTACGTTTTCTGACCCTCCGTCCGTACGTGTGTCATATGCTTTGAGCTCGTAAATGGAATAATAAATAGGTTTGAATCTTTATTTCACATAGGTACCATGTATACTCTTACGACGAATTCGAACTTTGATAGTTTAATAGTTTGTAAGTTGAGATCAAAATACCTAAGCGAACGTTTTCTGTGTTTCTGTTTGTGTCGGTTTTTTCAGTACTTAGGTAGTACTTGGGTAGTTACCCAACATATCATCATCATCAGCCTTTTAATGTCCCCACTGTTGGGGCACAGGCCTCCCCTTGTACAAAGGGGTACGGCCCATGATCCACCGAGCGGATCCAATGCTGATTGGTGGATTTCACACGCCTTCGAAAACTTTTAATTTCCTCAGACATGCAGGTTTCCTCACGATGTTTTACTTCACCGTTAGAGCAGTCGTTAAATGAACGAGCCTTTGAAAAAATCGGATAAACTCAGTGGTACATGGCATTGCATGGTTTCGAACCCGGACCTCCCGCATGGGAGTCCGGCGTCCTAGCCACTAGACCACCGACGCTCAACCCAACATATAACAACAACAAGTATAACAAGTACCTAGTTACTTGTTATACTTGCCTCTACGAACATCACTATATTACATAGGCACAACACTGCAGCGGAGTATTCAACCGAGATCGTTCCACCTCAGCTGGAACTCTAAACATATTACAACCCATCAAACATTCGGTTATACAATGTACAGATTGTAATTGACATTTTGATATTACCCTCGAGAGGTTCAGTTCAATAACTGACGTCTAGGCTGTTTGGTTTACCTGTTAGAAGTAGAGATTTTGAAGGTTTCGTACATTCTTCAATATTAGTTACTGCTGGGATTTATTTATCAATTCGATTTCATCAACAGCCTATTAATGTCCCCACTGTTGAGGCACAGCCTCCCCTTGCACAAGGGGGTTATGGGTCATGATCCACCGAGGGGGCCCAGTGCTGATTGGTGAATTTCACACGCCTTTGGAAATTTTTTATTTCCTCAAACATGCAGGTTTCCTCACGATGTTTACCTTCACCGTTAGAGCAGTTGGTAAATGCACATAAGTATTCGAAAAAATCCGAAAAACTCATTGGTACATGACATGATTTCGAACTCGGACCTCCCGCATGGAAGTCCGGTGTCCTAGCCACTAGGTCACAGACGCTCCTTCGATTTAATTTATTATTGTCAGATATATTTTTAATTAATATTTTATTATTATTAGCTGGGTTTACTATATTTATAGCCATAATTTCGATATGACTCTGTGCAGAGTCAGCTTGGAGTGGTACCACCATTTTATCTATTTCTGCCGCAAATTATTGCAGTGCATTACTGTGTTTCGGTTTGAACGGTAATAGAGCCAGCGTAATTACCGGAACATTACATCTATGTTTTCAAGTCGTTAGACAATATCAGAGGACTATGATCTGTTCCACTAGTCACTACCAGCTGTCCTCCCCTGGGGGGAAAGAGTTGATTTTTTTAACAGGCTAGGACTTAGGGCGGCCTGAATTACACTGACAATAGGTTGGCCACTAATTACAATACGTACTTGTAAGAAGAAAAATCACCATAATTATAGCACATCTATAAGTTCTCCTGGGGAAACCGCCTAATGGGGCGGAAAATCTGTCACGAGAGTCATACGTGATTAATTCCTTTAGAATGAATACGACCCTCAGTAATGAGGAACACGACTTAGAAGAAAATAAGCCCGTCACCTGATCTTGTGATCACCAAACTTGAACCAAATAAAGGTCCAAATGTATAGGTAAAACGGGACGATATATTCTCATAAATCACTTTACATTCGACGCTCACGCCGACTGGATAACCAACACCCGAAGGTGTCATGAATAATTTATGACGCAAATCCCACGTAACTGTATATAACGCTGAAAAAACGCTGGTAGTTGTAACGTGAGAAACCACAAACGAAGATTTTTTGGTTTTTCGTGGAATAGCAGGAAATTGAGTAAGTATATCTGGTAATTTGATTTGCTGTATTTACTTCGTTTAACTTCTATTCTTTGTTACTTAAAGGTTTAGGTACTTAAAACTATTTCTATTCTACTATTCGGAGTAAATTTGGATTACCTTTCACCTTTATATGACGCATGAATAAATAAGACATGTATAGTGATAGATTAGGTTCGGAAATGTCACCCTATATAGTATATCCAATATAAAATCTAATACGAGGGGTGCCTTTTAAGTCCTGTCGTTTACATACTTACAGCATTTTTAATTAAAAAATGTATTTAGTACTGGATACTTTTTGAGTTTAGAAGTCCAAAACCATTGAACGATCTTTGATTGATAGAATAATTTCGTCACGACGCCATGTTAAAGTTGTCAAGTCCCTCACAAAATGGAAATCTCAAAGAAAAATTTCCGGGTGATAATTTTTTACAACTTTCAAAGAAGATTAACACGAATTCAATACTTCAAGGAGCTAACTTCGGTTTTCAGAAATGAAGAGCCGTGTCTTGTACCATAGAATGCTGGTATCTAGAATTCCAACGTGGAGACTCCAGTCGCAGTGACAAGCCATGTGAGGAACGTCCAAAAACTGCCACAGTCCAAGAAAACATTGACGCTGTGCCTGTAAGGCACCTGATAGTCAAAGATCGCCAAGTAACGTACCGTTAGATAGAGACATCTTTAGGCATTTCAGGGACAAAAGTTCTTAACATACCACATTTGCTTAGCGACGACCAAACCACGGCTCGTCTCAGATTGTGTCGCAGAACTCTGCAACGACTCAACCGAGGAGATTCAAATCACGTCTACGGCATCATCAGTGGTGACGAATCTTGGATTTATGCTTATGATCCCAATTCCAAGTAGCAATCGATCGTTTCCAATACGAACCAAAACCGACAAAAGTTATCTGCGGGTGAAGCACTACGAACAAAACGTCGTTTATAGCAAAGGCTGGTCACGATGTCACAATCACACTTGGAGATCGTAAAACACACAATGCAGGCTGGTATATCACAGTCTTCTTGCCAGAAGTTATCGCTGAGTGTCGATAAACCAATCCGAAACAAAGCATTATACCCTACTATAATAACGCAAGCTCACACACTGCTCGCGATACAATTGCATTTTTAGAGCAGTAAAACGTGGATTTTCTGGATCACCCGCCGTACAGTCCTGACTTGAGACCTAATGATTTCTATACCTTTCCATAAATCAAGCAATATCTTCGTGGTCAACATTTCCACACACCTGAAGAAATAGTTGGAGCGTAGAAATCGGCCAATTTGGCTACTTCACTTCAGAGTGGAATAAATGTTTTAAGAACTGGTTCAAATGGATGGAAAAGCGTATCAAATATCGCGATGAGTACTTTATGAAACAATAAAATGTATTTCAGTTCCATATTGTATGTGGTGTTCTCAAACGACAGGACTTAAAAGGTACCACTCGTATGTAGGTAATTTGAGCCTTTAATATAGTAGGTACTTCCTTGTCATTTTGTCTTCATTCAATCACTTTCATATCACAAATCTGAAAGATGTTGGTAAAACTTCTTGAGTTAGTTACTATAGTTAGTTCCTTTGCTGTAATAGTTAGTATTAAGTGGTTTCCGACCGAACGATAAATAAATAAGTGGTTTCCAACTTTAGTAGGGAAGTGATTACTCTGTTACTTTATTTTATTTTATTTTATTTGGGTAGCTTACAGCCTTATTTACAAATTACATATACATATATAAAAACAATAGCCATTTATAAGCTTCCACAGTTATTAAAAAGATAATAATAAAACTCTTAATCTAGCAACCATGTACATTTACAGATAGGCAGAGGAAAATTTTTTTATGAGAAAGGATTTTACGGAATCAGGACTACTGTTGAAGAGATCTATAGTAGGGTTATTGCTTAGCTGGTTAAATGCTGCACATGCTCTTACTAGATAGCTATTCTTTCTGTAATTTGTGTGACACTTAGGGACGCGAAGTAACCTGTTAATCCGTAAATTTTGATTGGGAACCGTCAATGAAATTTTGCTAAGGAGCTCAGGACAGTCAATTTTACTTTGCGCAATTTTTTGTAGGAATGTAGCGTCCGCTATATCCCTACGGACAGTAAGGGGCAACGTACGTCAGTATATAGTAATCTGTGGTAATGTTAAAGCACGCCTAAACAACGAGTATGCGAGACGAGAAGAATGACTGTAGAGGAAGAAAAAGAGGCATACCAAGAAAGATATTCGTGACGCTCCATTCCCTCTGCCTAAATAATGGACAGCAAGGGACGGCGTGGATGTTTGTATGTGGTGGTTTGTTTATATTTTTGCCTGACAAATAAAATTGATTTTTTTTCATTAAGCATTTAGTAGTCTAGCCTAGTTCATGCTAGGCGTACTTAATTGTATGTGTAAACATTTACACAAATAAATGTACTGACTATCACGGGTCAGTAAATATTTATGAAAATATTATGTATGTATGCAAAAACTTACAGTTGTTTCCGAAAAACTACGATAATCATAATTTCAATACCAGAAACAAAATGTATGAGTCACTGTGTACGATTTTGTAAGACGATTTTTTAAAAATAAGATCCATATAAGACTGACTGTAAAAAGGGTTATTATAAAATAAATGACTACCTACTTAAATGAGAGGCTTGGTCCTAAATTCAGCTCCAGCTCTGCACATTGTGTGTATATGATTGTAAGATATATATTTATTTCAAAAGATGTGCCGCTGAAAGTTTATTGTGCCGCTGCTATCCTTTCATCTACAGAACCTTACAGCGGTGGTAGAGTTTACTCTACCACCGCTGTAAGTTTTGTTTTAACATGACGCTGTAAAAATGCACGTCATGTTTTAACATGACGCTGTAAAAATGCACTTTAAATAAAAAAGGTTGATTTTTTGATTTTGATTTTTTCACTGAAAATCTGAAACTAAATTACCCATTCTACTATATCAGCAACATCAGCAAGAACTAGAACAGATGTACCGAACCATCACGCCCTTGATAAACGAAGCTCTGTTTATCTTCGATAAAGGCAGCAATTTAGGTCTCAACGGCAGATTAAATATCCCGCCATTACGAGTAATTAACGTTCACTGAACCATTGCTAATTGCAAACACAAACGCCTTCGTATTTCACAGTGTCAATAACAAACCAAAGAGACCATATCGCTTGCATCTCTCTTGAGAATCAGAGTAGTTAGAGAATAAACGCTCTATTTTAGGACAAACCGGTTCAGCCAAACAAACCGTATTTATATGGAGCTACTCGTATAACAGAAGCGTAAAAAGCACCCACCAAAATGCAGTGCAGAAGGCGAAGTTGCAAGTCGCAATACATTTTTGCGTATTGCGATTGGTGCGAGAAGGGAGTGTATGTTTGTGAAGTGTATGTATGTATGTTTTTTTTTTTTTTTTTTTTTTTTATTTACTTCTAAACCCGCATTTGACCTCGATCTCGCCTGATGGTAAGCGACGATGAGGTCGACGATGGAGCATGCGGGTCCAGTAAATGCCTATTCACTCTGGCCTTGAAGATCCCAAGGTTGTAGGTTTCGGGAAATACAGACGCCGGCAGGCTGTTCCATTCCTTAGCCGTTCGCATAATGAATGAAGAAGCAAATCGCTTCGTACGAGCAGATGGGATATCAACAACATAAGGATGGAACCCCTCCCCGCGCCTGGTAGTCCGAAGGCGGAATGGAGATGCTGGAATTAGGTCGTGCAATTCCGATGCACACTCTCCGAAATGTATCCTATAAAATACCGATAGACAGGCAACCTTGCGCCGATGTTCCAGACTTTGCAGTCTAGCTTCCACCAGCGATTCGTCACCTATAAGGCGCTTAGCGCGTTTCTCCACTGAGTCAAGGGCAGCCAGTTGGTATTTAGCTGAGCCGTCCCACAGGTGGCAGCAGTACTCCATGCACGAACGGACTTGAGCTTGGTAAAGGTTTAAAAGCTGTCCCGGCGTGAAGTACCGCCTAACCTTACTCAGGATGCCCAATTTCTTGGCTGCGGTCTGGGCTTTTGACTCAATGGAGCGCCCAAAGTTGAGATTGGAAGTCAGATCCAACCCCAAAAGGCTGAGGTGGTCGGTAATCGGTACGGATACATCCCGGAAAGTCGGAGTCAGGTGGAAGGGACTCCGTTTAGCGGTGAATAGACACGCCTGCGTTTTTGAGGCGTTAAACCTGACCAAATTGGCATCGCCCCAATCGGCCACGGCCTTTAAGGTCAAGTTGATACGCTCAACCATGGCCTCTCTTTGAGACTGGATCTCACCAGCACCAGCGCGCGCAACAGGAAGATATCTCTCCGTAACCGTGCTGTCGTCTGCGTACCCAAAAATACCCGATATGAGCAGATCATTTATGTGCAGCAGGAATAGGGTTGCAGAGAGGACAGATCCTTGTGGAACTCCGGCGTTGATAGCCAGTTGGTCAGACGAGCAGCCATCTAGGACCACTCGTATTGACCGTTCACTTAAGAAATCCGCGATCCATATGCGCAAATTGGCTGGGATTCCATATGAAGGAAGCTTGCTTAATAGGCTACCGTGCCAGACCCTGTCAAATGCCTTAGAAATATCTAATGACACGGCAAGAGCTTCACCGGTTTTCTCAATGGCTTCGCCCCAGAAGTGAGTGGCACGAACCAGAAGGTCCCCAGTAGACCGGTTTTGGCGAAAACCATACTGTCGGTCACTGAGGAGATCGTTACCTTCTAGGTGTGCCAGGAGCTTGGTGTTCAATACACGTTCCATAATCTTGCAGAGAATGGAAGTGATTGCAATGGGTCTATAATTGGCGGGGTCAGCACGGCTACCTTTTTTGGGCACAGGCTGCACGTTAGCAAGCTTCCAGGACTTTGGAACTTGACCAGTCTTTAGGGAGAGGCGATACAGGCGCGTCAAGACAGGAGACAACTCAGGTGCACAGTTCCTCAAGACAATGGCTGGTATCCCGTCAGGACCACTGGCTTTATTCACGTCTAGAGTGCGGAGCGCTTTAAGTACCTCCTTTAGGTAAATGCAGACCTGTGGCATTACAGAGTCGCAGTGGGGTAAAGTGGGTGGAGTTTTGCTTCCAGCATCTAGACAAGAATTACTAGCAAATAGAGAGGCAAACAAGTTTGCCTTCTCATTCGCGGTGTGAGCCAGCGATCCATCGGGTTTGACCAGAGGTGGCAGCGAAGGGCGACAGAAGTTAGCTTCGACTGATTTGGCGAGGGACCAGAAAGCCTTGCTACCCGCAGGGTATGAAGCAAGCTTGTTTCCGATCCGGCCAACATGTTCGTAGCGAGCCCGACGCTGAGCCTTCTTGCAGGACTTGGCGGCTTTGTTGAAGGCTCTCTTTTTATCTAGGACATCCGGAGCTTTGCGCGTCCGAGCATCAGCCCAGGCTACAAATGCTGACTGCTTCAGTGTTTCAGCACGAACGCAGTCCGCACTGTACCAAGGGCGTGCTGCGCCACCAAGAGGTACGTCAGAGAAGGGAATGAAATATTCCATGGCCTGACATACCACGTCGGTTATGGCCGAGGCGCAGCTCGACGGATCCTCAGTAGAGAAGCAGATTTGTCGCCATGGATAAGATGCAAAGAAGTGCCGCATCTCATCCCAATCTGCTGACTTGTATCGCCACACTCGCCTGGTGCCTCTAGGGCTTAAATCGGGCGGAGAGTAGCTAGATACAGATTTCACCAGACAGTGGTCAGAGGTTCCCAATGGGGCAGAAATCGACACAGAGTACCTGTCCGGATCAGTTGTCAGCAGAAGGTCCAAGCAATTGGGCGTGTGACCATCAACATCCGGTATGCGCGTGGGGCCATCGACCAGCTGTGTGAGGTTTAGCGACAACGCGAGTTTGTACGCTTCCCTGCCAGCATGGTCGGTCTTCTGGTATGGGAACAACCACTCCTGGTGGTGAGCATTAAAGTCCCCCAGAAGAACCAATTGCGCAGATGGATACCGTTGTTGGGCCACTTCCGCCGCAAGGCTAAGGTGTTCAATTAACTTAGTTGTCTCCTGGTCACCGCTGTGCGAACGGTAGACACAAGCATAGAGCATTTGCTTCAGCCCAGTGTCCACCAGCATCCATATTACAGAAAATTTCGGAACTTCAAGGTTCCGGAGACGCCGACAGCAGATGTCATCGCGAGCATACACGCAGATCCCAGCGCGGGGTTTAAAATTGTGCTCCAGGTTATACCCTGGGTAGAGTAAGTATGACGCGTCTGACGGACATCCGATCTGCGTCTCCGTTAGGAATAGCAAGTGTGGATTTTCAGTTTCGAGGTGGTGGTGAACTGGGTCGATATTGGAGTGCAGACCTCGGATATTTGAGAGGTGCACTTTAAGTTGGAGGACGTGCTTCCGCTGTGCACACTTACTATTCTTTTTGGACTTTATCATGTTTTATATTGGAGAGTGAATAGGCGAGAGAACGGTAGTTGGGCAAGGGGCTGCACAGCTCACCCAGCGGCGCATGCGGGGTCGCCACACGTATGGTAGCCTCATCTGGAGACTGCGGGGACGCCCGAACCCCCCACGGAAATGCCCACCGACTCCTCCAATCCGGTCGCCAACCGGCACGGTGGAGCATTCCGGGATTTTTCGCGAGGCGGCGGGGCAGCCTTTCATAGGTGGCTGGCCTACTACTTGGGCCCCCTACAACCTGCGGTCGGCCAGCGGAGAACCGTGCTTCGGATCCCGCTACCCTCCACGATGAGGCGCCCGGCGCGGCAACACATCGCAGCACCGAAACCGGTGCGCATGTGCAGTATAGCTGCCCAGACCCGTTCTCTTGGTGGCTACTCCGGACATCATGCCGAAACACGACTAGGTCGCTTGGCGGCATGTCTTTGTCCGGAGGGTGGTGACAAGCCGCGGTCAGCCTGGACCTACCACCAGTAGGCTGCTCGTTTATGGCTCCCAGGGTTCATGTGTGGGGCCTTGTGGTAGAAACTACGGATGCGAGCAGCGGAACCGTATTCCCACACATCCCTTAGTCGACTTTTACGACACCCACGGGAAGATATGGGGTAGTCCTATTCTGAACCGGGAACTACACGGTGTAAAGTGCGTATGGGCGTTTTCATATTAGACGACAACTACACCGAAAAACGTCAAGTACTAAATGTATGATCCACAACCGACGATATCATTATCGTTATCGTTTAACGTGAAAACACCCAAGCTCGTCGTAGATTAGTTAATCTACGTGTGGTTAGTTAACCACACGATGACGCGCAGCTCGAGGCCAATCAGTGACTGTGACGTTTATCAGAATTAAAGTCGGTTGGGGGCTTTTGTAGTTTTTGTATAACGTTACGTCTCCTTATCAATAAGAGCTCGTTGGTTTAGATTATGCTAAAATAGTTCATTAAAAATAGAGCTGATAAATGACCTTAAATTTTCGGGATAGATAGAGATTGGATTGTTTTATTAAGTTCAAGTAAAAAGTGAATGGAGTAATTTTATCTGGGGGCACGGTAGTGCCCCCGCCAAATCGAGCTGTGAAAAAAAGGCACTACCACCCTTTTCTGGAAGCATTTCGGCCTGTTTTAATCTGCCTATAACTTTGTATCGGATATTACTAGAAGGCTGAAACTTACGACGTCAGGAGCTAAAGTAAATCCTTAAGTTTCATGTTCCTATCTCTTCTAGTTTCTTAGTAAATCAAATACAAAGTTAGGTTATTTGACACTGACCGACTCACTCAATCACTGATCTTGATGATGATGATGGTTTTACACTCCTGCGTAACGGCCATGTCACATATTTGAATCAACGGTATTTAGTTATCTATGATTAAAATTAAAGTGCCAAATTCATAATACAAATGAATATCGCAGACTTGGATATAGTGAAATCTCACTACTTTTTATGGCCAAACGGCCAAGACGAGACTTGGCCTCTTTTTATAGAAATGTTTTGATGGGATAGTCTTATCCAGTCTAAATTCGTTTGTATTTAATTCTTTAACTGTAAAATCAGTATGATTATTAGGTAAAGCGGTATAATCGCGACTATACAATCTGTCATCCATAATTTAATATTTCAACGTGTGTCTACTTTGTTTATTTTCATCACCTGCGCTGCCCTGTTAAACGTAAAAGTCTTAGCAAATTAGACATAAACGTGTTTGGGTTTATGCCGTCATACTTTCCCTAAGGAAGGACATGACTCTCTATGGTTTTATGTAGACGAAGACATGTTGTATTTTATGGGTTATCAATTATAACTATATAGACTTTAATATTAGTTAAGACTTTTATCTTTTGTAATAGGATACTGTGGCTAGATAAGACAAATTAAACACTGTTGTTTGAGCACGTTAATGAACAGATTGGGTATTTTCGCTTTGCGACTTAAGAAATAGAGTTGCCAGAAATCCAAATATGCAAAACTATCAAAATACCTAAAATAAGTAGTTGACAGTAAGACAAAACCTGATATATTTTTGTGTTTTATAGTTAGTTTAGGTCTAAAGATATCGAAAATCAATTAAAATAATTAAAATTAACAGGATTATTTAATATGTTTGAGAAATAAATGCGTAAAAATAAAGCCATTGGTCACGTGACAGTAAACACCAAAAAGAACGCATGACGTCACGCCTTGCAAATCATTTTTTGTTATAGCGGTTTATTGTAGTTCCGTAATTTTGTGCTATTAAAATATTATATTTCATTATTTGATCTACAGTTTTCTAATAATACGACGACGACAACTAATCTTTGCAATGGACTCAGGTTTTACAAAAGCGTGTTTTACAAGGTGTGACGTCATTCGAGACGCCATGACAGTTGGAACGTTTTGGTAGGTAAATTTAAATTGGTTTATAAATATGCAAAATACACCATGTAAATGTTGGATTTTCGCTGAAATATTCATATTTTGAGTAAAATACACCGTAAGATGAAATATTAACCTGTTGAAATATTCCTAAAAATACAAAAAAATAAACTTTGCTATGAAAAAATCGCAGTTCAGATGACAATGCGTTTACGGATATGAGTTTTGTCCGGGGCTGTTCAAGTATTATGTAAGCATCAAAGGGGGTAGAGGGTTTTAACTTTGCTTATTTTTTATGACTACAGGGATTTAAATGGTGATTACGTCAGCAAAAAAAGCGATCAGCAGTTAATAACAACACAAATCATAACGACCCCAGATGAAATACGAAAAAAATTCCACGGCCCATCTCTAATTATGATTAACATAATATAACGAAATCCTATCCCACTAACAGATAAATTTACCTATACGAATTATTTGTGACCGTGTGAAAGGGTCGTTAGGGCAACATCTGTATTTTCCATCAGAACCTTGGTCATCCATTGTCTATAGATGGTTACGTCATTCCATTGGTTAGCAAACAATGTGTAATGAATGAAGCATTGTTTAATAGAGCAGGGTTTGTGTGCTCTTCGTGAGGGCGTAGGCGTGGAGTAGGTATCTGTCAAGTACGTATAGGGTGAGTTTTTATGTAATCCTATACAATATTATTTTTTACATATATGATATATAATATAAACCTAACTTAACTATATAATTTTACTTTCAAAATGTATAAATTTGAAAGCTTTTATGTATCTGACCACTGTAAAATAAACTTCATCATAAATGTTGATATGTGAATTATCAAAGAGCTTTTAAAGTTAACCTACATAAAGTTCTTTGAGTGTCTTACAAGCTTAAGGCCCACTTGCGCGAGTTCAAGTTAACGAATAACTATAGATTAGTTTAATAATTGAGAGTGTCGGTGGCGTCGTGGCTAGGCAGTCGGACTCCCATGCGGGAGGTCCGAGTTAGAAACCAGGCAATGCCATATACCAATGAGTTTTTCGGTTTTTTCGAAAGACTTACGTACATTTATCGACTGCTCTTACGGTGAAGGAAAACATCGTGAGGAAACCTGCACACTGAGATAACCAGTGTGTGAAATGGGGAAGGAAATGGCAAACCACCCCATTAAATCTGCCACGAGGGTCGTTCTATGTGATTAATTCCTTAGAATGATCACGACCCTCAGCAATGAGGAACACGACTTAAAATAGAGAGTTATTAACATCGATTTAAATAACTAAGACGTCACACACCAACGCAAACCCTTGTCGAAATTAGATTAACTTATGTCAAATTTATAGTTAACATATCTTTCCGAACTTTAGTGCAAGGGGGACCTTACCGTCATTTTCAGAAAGTCATCGTCACGGAATGCTAACTAATCGAAGGTTCTTGGTCCTTGTCAATTACAATGAAACGTCAGATTTTTTACATGTAAAGAAGCTATTTGCAAAAATAGTTTTTAATCAATTTCGAGAATAGGTACTCACTGTATTCTAATTCAATTATGTAACACCTGAAACTAATACATCACTACCGTCATTTATGGGTCGCTTTCACCGCAAACAATGTCCAAGTTTACCAACAGTTGTCTAATTCGAGATAATCGCATCGGGAGCTCTACTGAGCCTCTTACTAATTCAGACTAGTGAAATTAGTGGATAATTGGATTGAAGTAATACAACCACATTGGCCACAGCTTTCATCCTATCTAACGGGATATATTCTGTTAATATTAATTTATTTATTCTTACAGAACAATCCATGTTCATCATCAGCAAAGGAGCACCAGTGCCCCAACGTTAAGACTATTCCACCCATGTGAAAAATGATGCCAAGTTCGGTGCAAGGAACAAATAGGCCTGTCGGCTTCGCCGTTAAAAGAATTGAGAACTAACTGGATGCCAAGTTTAATAAACGTTCCTTCAAACTTAACTATAGAAATATATAGCATAGTATAACTCTCACGTCCATAATCCCCGAGGGGATAGACAGAGGAACCACCTTCATCATAGGTAGTGGAAATATATAACATTGTTTAAATATAAAAAATATTGCTTGCTTAAAACTAAATCTCTAACTTGGCAAGTTTTCACACAAAAGTCTTAAACTCTTCTCTTGAAGGATTATTAACACACATACAAAATTGCAGTGTGTTAATAATCCTTCAGTTACAGGGGGGGCGAAAATGGCTCGAAATTGTTCCTGTAATATAAGTATAACACACGAACCTTTTTCTTTCCGAAACTCGGCGGATACACTCTCGTGTGTCTAGATTAACGTTGGGGCACTGGTGTACCTTTGCTCAGGGGTTACGGGCCTTGAATGATGGTCTACCGTGCGGGCCCAGTGCTTACTGGTAGATTTTTTTACATGCTACCGATTAGAATACTTTTTTTCAGACATGCAGGTTTCCTCATAATAATGTCAATGTATTGTCTTTCAGTATTTGCAGATACAGTTTGTTTGTATTCGGTATTAGGTATTATTAGGTCATAGGTAACGACTTTATTATTGAGTACATACTTCAGTTCGTAATATCATTAATTGTGTTAATGTTATTACGAACTGAAATATTATGTTATTATAGGTACTTATATTAATTAATGTGGCACTTCTCGCAGAGCTTTCACGCAAACCTTCTGGATTTTGCCATTTAATGCTACATAAAAAACGGATATGTACATGTACATTTTAAACTGAGAATCGAGTAAACAAAATCGATTACTACGATGCAAGGAGATATTTTTTATGTACATAGATGTTTATTACGATGTAATATTTTTAAAGTTATATAATATATTACGTTATTACACTACATCTCTTCTAAGTCGTGTCCCTCATTGCTGAGGGTCGTGAACATTCTAAGGAATTAAACCACATAGAACAACTCTCGTGGCTGATTTAATGGGGTGGTTTGCCATTGCCTTCCCCATTTAACTGGTTATCTCAGTGTGCAGGTTTCCTCACGATGTTTTCCTTCACCGTCAGAGCAGTCGGTAAATGTACGTAAGTCTTTCTTAAAACCCGAAAAACTCATTGGTGCATGGCATTGCCTGGTTTCGAACATGGACCTCTCGCATGGGAGTCCGACGTCCTAGATACGACACCACCGACGCTCAATACACTACATAACTACTTTAAATAAGTCTGTAACATTTTCATTACGTTTTATAAAAGTAGTATATTTTTGTCATAAGTAAGTAATAATGTTTCCGTATATTTGAAATTACCAGTATGTACAAGTACTTACTCATTCAATTATATTCCTATATCTACTGAGTAATAAGTATACATGTACGGTTCACACACGTACATTTTTATATTGCTTAGTTGACAACCTACTTTATCCGCGACTCGTGTAACTAATTTTAAACATTATACTTAGAGCGCAGTAAGAACTGACAGAGAGAAGTCGCCACCGACAGTAATTGTTATAATTATTATTTCATTATACGTTCTACATTACTTTAAAGTGATCTTTCCCTGCTGCGCTCTCAACGACTAACTTGAACTATCTACAACTTTTTGCAACTGAACTTATTACTTAATTTACCACAAAAATCTGTGGAGCGACTTCCAACTCTAACAACATCATCTGCAGCAGCAACTCAACTAACGCTCCATTGAGTCTAAAGCTAAGACTGCAGCCAAAAAATTGGGCATCCTGAGTAAGGTTAGGCGGTACTTCACGCCGGGACAGCTCTTAAACCTTTACCAAGCCCAAGTCCGGTCTTGCATGGAGTACTGCTGCCACCTGTGGGACGGCTCAGCTAAATACCAACTGGCTGCCCTTGACTCAGCGGAGAAACGCGCTAAGCGCCTTATAGGTGACGAATCGCTGGTGGAAGCTAGACTGCAAAGTCTGGAACATCGGCGCAAGGTTGCCTGTCTATCGGTATTTTATAGGATACATTTCGGAGAGTGCGCATCGGAATTGCACGACCTAATTCCAGCATCTCCATTCCGCCTTCGGACTACCAGGCGCGGGGAGGGGTTCCATCCTTATGTTGTTGATATCCAATCTGCTCGTACGAAGCGATTTGCTTCTTCGTTCATTATGCGAACGGCTAAGGAATGGAGCAGCCTGCCGGCGTCGGTATTTCCCGAAACCTACAACCTTGGGATCTTCAAGGCCAGAGTGAATAGGCATTTACTGGACCCGCATGCTCCATCGTCGACTTCATCGTCGCTTACCATCAGGCGAGATCGAGGTCAAATGCGGGTTTAGTAGTACATAAAAAAAAAACTATAACTACAACATCTGTTCTAATGTACAAAACCGTACAATACTTATGCATAAATTGTTAGTCCGAGTAGTTTCGCCTCGTACATATTATTACTATAATATGTACGAGGCAAAACTAGTATAGGTATTACCAGTATATTAACATAGGTAATCCGTGTGAGCCGGCCAGCTTGCATTAAGGTCATGCAAGCCAATTTTAGGTGAACAGAGCTAAATAACTAACTATAAATTACAAAGTGGCAGTAAGTACACAGCACAGAATTTATAATGTTACATAATAGAGTATTTGACAAGTATCAAATATTAAATGTATTTCATAAAAATAAGAAAATAGACATAAACTGAGGGTCAAATGTAAAAACAGAATTAAAATCCATGAAAAATAAAATAGTACAAGCAATAAAAAAATCAGACGGTAGAAAGAGACGGCAATAGATAATTGTGACGTCACTGTTATGTAGCGCCATACATACAGGTCCTTGGCTTCTAATAAGGACTGTTTTGCTAGAAAGGGACAGAGCATCCCTCCACAACTAACTTTAACCATTAATATAGCAGATGTTAGTTAAGATATCGATAAACGGATTTCAGATCAGGATGTCCATGTAAGTTGATTGATGCAATAGTTTTTTTTTGTGTCAAATACCCTATTATCTGTTAGATGTTGCTATTCGTTCACTTGTAGTGAAAATAGTCGTAAGTCATATCGACCTGCAATAGGTCATTTAGAATAGAGCAGGCACCGGAAAACCTAGTCGCGGATTTTTCATAATTTTCTGAGTTAGTAAAATACTTTTTATTGCACAAAGCTTAGTTTAAAATTGGGTTACATACGTTACTGCGAATGTCGTTTGGCCGAAACACTTTTGATCGACAACGTTTTATCAAAGGAACATTTAACCGATGGTACGTTTGATCGAAACTACATTTCATCGAAGCTACTTTTTTTAACCGATTTAAATATGGCGTACATAAAATATATATTGGCAGTGTTATAGTGATAAACTTTTCTAATTATTATAAGTTGAGTAGATTTATAAATTTGATTGTATCTAATTTTAAGTGAATTTAGTCATGTCATTTTAAAATCATATGCCTCCAAAATACCAAATGCAAGTTAAGCTAAATAAGGAAATTTTAGTGTGTAAATGGATGCTTTCATAATTGCACCTTATATACTCTCATAATTATTCTCACAGTATGTTAACATACATAGTACCTATGGAGGTTATTTCATTATACTTTTATCTACCACGCCATAAATTGTGAGATTCGATAGGAATCATCGTAATTATTTAAAAAGGTCCGTCCGTGATCAAAGTTTCTATATAGTCTGTTTCTATATACAATGTGGACTTCAAAAGATCAACGCAATTTTCTGGAATCCTTGGCGCAGAAATAGTTCTTTGTCCAATCTCGAAAAATGTCCTTGTTTAAAGTAGTACTAGGACTCATACTCGTATCATTTATTGCTTTTCATGTGTAACAATTGGTCTTAAAAATATATATTAAATGTTCATACATGAAACCCTGAGTAGGGCACCGCAATATAAAATAAGAAATTATAATACATTATAATATTAATAAATGCTAACGGGATAAGTTGTATGTATTGTTTTTATCGTCAAAAAACTCCTGCAGTGAATAGAAACATTTGTTAAGAAGATATAATTTTAATATTTTATTGAATATTGAGTCTTTTAATTGAATGTCGTTGATTTGTGAAATTGTGTTATATATTTTTATAGACATAACGAACGGTCCATACATACTGTGCGTAACACTTTTTGGAACCGTTGGCGCCTTAGCCTAGCAGCTCTTTTCTCGTTTTGTCCGCGATCAAAGTAATACTCCTGTTTCTATCTACATTGCGCGCTCTAAAAGGATCCCCGTAATCACTTTCTGGAACCGTTTGCGCAGCATTGGGCCTCGGAGTTGCAGGCCCGTTCTCGGAAAATGTTTGTGATTTCCCCACGGACCGTCTCACAGACTCAAACTTATTATTTACCACGCATGTTTGAGTCACTGTAAAATTGTTATTAAGGTGCTAACTGTTGAACAAACAACGTAATTAAACTGTTGAATAAATAATTCGATGGTGCATACATAATCCTGTGGGGAAAATACAACAGTCAGGCCTGAAACTGTGAGCTATATCACGGAATAAATAATAGTAATTATCCACTAAAATCTGTAGTGACGATCCATCGATGATAATGCAAGCACGTTCAATTAGGAATTTTGTAGATTTGGTTTTAAATTTTCCGGAATCCCTAGTTAAAAGGAAACAGACTCTAGGATTCCTTGTGGCTTGTCATGGGAAAGGCATTGGAAAACCACCCCATTAAATCTGCCAAGAAAGTCTTTCTATATGGTTATTTCTCTTGTATGATCATGACCCTCATTAATGAGGAACATGAGAAAGAAAAAGATAATAAAGCACATTGTGTCACGGGCAGGCGGACGGGTGGATAGGTGAGCTTTTACTTTTTTAAATTTCAACGACTGTGGATGGGATATGAATCACACAATGGAATAGCCATATCTTGCATAGACTTTCAACTCGTATGTAAATAAAAGCAGTTGTACTATTCTTCTATCCAAGTATTCAAACGCAAAACACTAAATTAAAGCTAAACTCGCCAGTAAGGTCGCCACCTTAATAATTTAGAAGGTCGAAAGGTTGTCTAAAGTATCTAGTTAATCTCAAAGTTTCCTAATAACAGAATACAAATTATAGACTTTCGAATAATTTACATACATACACACATACATAACCTCACGGTATGTCCTATGCGGGGTAGACAGAGATAATGGAGATAAACATAATTCTCCGTCGTCCAACCAGTTGGACATTGCGGTAGTACCACGGGGAACGACCCATTTTGACACGTTGCATTCTTGCTTGCTATGGACTTGGTTGCTTTTGAAAAAACGCTATCTCTGTAACAAACGTCAACTGGGCGCCATGTTGCCGCCATACCGCTCTGTGATTGGCTGAAATGGAGTTAGAAATAAAATTTACTAAGGAGATGGCTGACTTTGAAATAAAGGCCGTTATTTAGTGTAAATTACCGTTGAAATCGGATGAACATGGCTGTTGTTTTCAAAAGATGTATATATATATATATATATATATATATATATATATAATGACTTAATCAAGTTGCTACATAATACTCGTAAAATGAATCATAATTTTATTAGATTTAACATATAACGTTTAACATAATGTAAAACAACTGTAAGTACCTTAAGAGTTGCGTACCTTAACAAAATTTAACTAATTTGAAGAAAAAGCCGGAGTCGTTCTATATTGAACTTTAAAGATCGATGTTTTAAGTGTCGATCGATTTCAAAAGCAACTCCACTTTACACAAACACAGTTCAATATAGAACGACTCCGGCTTTTTCTTCAAATTAGTTAAATTTTGTTAAGGTACGCAACTCTTAAGGTACTTACAGTTGTTTTACATTATATGTTAAACGTTCAACGTTATATGTTAAACGTTATATGTTAAATCTAATAAAATTATGATTCATTTTACGAGTATTATGTAGCAACTTGATTAAGTCATTAAAGAGTTTTGCATTTCAAACCAGCACTTTATTAGTTATTAATTACTCGTAATATGGTTAACAAGTCGTTTGAATCGGACGATGCTAATATTGTTTTAATGAAGTATTAAATTTTGTTGGATTAAATTTCTGTTTTAAAATGTTTGTTTGAAATGTTGGTTCGATTGCTTTTACAGTGTTATAGATTTGCTCTCGACTTTCAACAATAAAGGGTGTGGCTTGCTTATCGCTTCGTCTCTATCGTATACAATATGAGAAAAAGTAATGGAAAACACATACTAAAATAATTAAGTGTACAAAATAATCGATAAAATAAGTAAGCGTACAAAATATAAACACCTAAACGATAGAAAATATTCAAAATGCCTTTGTAAATAACTAAATATTGTTTGTTTACTCAGTAAATAAAATACCCACTGAATCCATATCACATCCCAAATTATAATTTACCTGTACTTCTATTATTTCATGTTTACATTAACAAGCAAGCGATTTAGGAAAATGTTTGTTGTTGTTATGAAAATCGGTACTTGCTCGCTCCTGAGTAAAGATACCGATATTAACAGGATATCGAATCGTTCAGGTCTCGTTGTACCTACAGACTATCTTAAATAATAAATGGCACAATGAAAGTACTTATAGTTGATACCAAAAAAATTTTAGAAGCTTCAATGACTGACGTCCAAATACGAGTATAAGAGTATAAGAATATAAGAGAGAAAGAGCTTTTAAAAATACCCTTTACAATTAGTCCTCATTTATCAAGACTAACTGCGCAAAAGGAGATATTAATGTTCGCGGTTTCACGTGCTACGGCGCTACGCAGATCAAGCTACGGCGTAGAGGACCGCCGCCGTAGCGCATGCGAAATGAGTTTACTACGCTTTCGTCTAACATCGCTCTATTAAAATATACAGTTCATAAGCGAAAACGAACTGCTCCCTATAGGGTGTCGTATCCATTATATTTAAAAAAAAAAAGAATTCGCAGTATATTTTTATTCTTTTAATTCAAGGCTACTTAATTACCTTTACGCTTAAGTAATGAATAGGTCTATTAAGAACCAGAGTCAGAATTCACAATTTATAAACCAGTCTTAATCAAGTTCATAAAGGAATTCATAAATTATAAGAAAGGATTTCTCACTCCCCTTTAATACTCATTACAATTCATTCACGAATCTCGGTTAACACGATATTATGATCTAACTTGTTGCAAAATGTATAAAGTTGCCAGCTTTCGCCCGCTCTCTGGGATGGTAAGGTCGAGTTGACTTCCATTGAAAATTCATGCGGCTCAATCTCGCAGGCCTGGGTTATAGAATTAAGTAGATGTGAAGAGAGAAGATAGAAGTTAAACTTCCTCTAAATAGTTACGTTTATTGTCATACTTTGCCTTCTACTGCTCCTATTGCTGTGTACACTTAACTAATGAGCGCCAACTTGTACAAAGTAACTTGTACAAACAAAATAATAATAGAAAATTTAAAGTAGTAATAATATTAACACCTTTGTTACTATTCACAAAGTTTACATATAAGCTATTGGTTTTTGTATGCGACTTATGTAAAATACTTGAACTTTCATATTTACCAAGTTACCCACCGTTCTGTTTGTATGATCTATGTTTAAAGACTTATACCTACACTTTGCAGGTTAAGTTCTGTGTGTGCGGGATTTATAAAGAATTATTCCCCAGGGTGTAGTTGAGTTGAATAATTAATAAATTACACTTTGTAACGAAAAAATATTTATTTACACACCCTTTCACACACACATACACAACACACCCTCAAACTCTCACGCCACCACATATTAATCTTAGTCACTTAGCCAGCACTTCATTAACAAGTACTTACAAATAACATTTAATCATCATCAGCAGCCTATTCTAGTCCACTGCTGGACATAGGCCTCTCCCAGGGCGCGCCATTGAGCCCGATCTTCGGCTCTTCTCATCCAGTCGCTGCCAGCCACCTTGCGCAGATCGTCGCTGCCGATTAACGAACGAGTCCCTGGCGACCGACTAGTGGCGGTATAACCACTCAAACTCTGGCTGGGTTAAAATACCATAAGCACGATGACGGGCAGCAGCGTCATCGGGGCAAGCGAGTCTTAAAGTTAACCGCGTTCTGAAGGTATACAAGTCATATATAAACGAGGAAATCTGTAATCTGTCGGCCTTCTTTAAGTTTAATACATATGTAATTTTATAATTGTTAATGCTGTAGATTACCCTTATAAATAAAATATAAATAAATATCGTAAGGATTCCGATATTATATGATATTATCCTAATATTTGCATACATACTAGTGTAGCCATTAGGATTTTTTTAATTTTATGCTAATTTATTTAACAAGCGTTATGAAGAAAGTTTTGTAACCATATTAATAGGCTTAAAATTTAAATTATAATAACTGGCTCTCTCGTTGTACCATAAAGAGTAGGTACGTAATACTTACCACTTCCCAAGTTGTTGAATATTATTAAATTCCTCGATACAGTATTTAATCTCTAACTAAATCCGTCTAAGTACAACGAGATTTCAATATAGCATGAACCGTTATTAAGTTATAAATTAAACTTGAACGCTAGTCGAGGACGTAAATTGTGAGAAATTGTCGAGAAATATTCGCAAGCCAGTGCAGAAACTTGGCGCCTCGTTCCCTAATATTTAATACGTAGCTACTCAAGTTGGGATTGCTGTATTTTACTCCAGTAAGTACTAAAAAATGCATCTTCTTGAACAATTTACGTCTCTGAGGATGGCGTAAAGTTTTCTAAGGATTATGCTTGTAACGTAAAACGTAACGTAACGTAAAAAAATATAATTTATGATTGCAAACATAACTTCTATGATTAAAGGCACTTGTCAACTATTTGACTTTACATATAATTAATATACTAATCTGAGTTTTACATTTGTAGGTAACTTCGCTATACATTGTCAATTTTCTACGTTTTATTTATATACTGAAACTAATCACCTTGTCAAAGCTTCAATGTCAAGCGATGTCGATTTCTTTCGTGGATTTACATATGTGTTAGAAGGTTAGCATATGTGCTAAGGTTCTACCTTGGGAAATAAATAAATTAACAAAAATAATATAGTAATCCATCATTTGAAGAGATCTGTCCTCCGAGATACAGAAACTTCCTAGTTCGGAGGTCAGCATATATTGTAACTTTTTGCTCACTAATTTTATTTAGTTTAATATAACCTATGCTTAAGTTCCTACTGGTGTATGGACCATGAATACTTTGTCATCTTACCGCACAAATAAACTTATTCTATTCTATTTATTTAAACCCACCATTTAACTTTATCCTTCGAAACTCAATACGCCACCTTAACATCTCCAACTACGCTCAGGCCCATTCCAGTAAAATGTTGATCATTATTGATTGAATCGCTCATTCAATGTCTGACTAACAATTAAAATGAGGGTATATTGTGTTGATTAGTGCTATGGAGAACATTTATTCGTTTTCTAAATATATTTTATTTTTTTAAACTACTTAGGCAATATTTATTTCACTTTAAACTTAGTACTTATCTGTTTATAAAATAATACCAAATTGTGAATATTACTATGTTATGCCTACATTCTAATTATCTTTTTTCGGTAATGGTTATAGCCTTGTTTTTAAAGTAAGAGAAGTGTCAGGCTCAATACGCCCGCGGCTGCTCGGTATGTGGGTGAGCTCGATGATTACATATATGGTGTCGAGTAGGCACGGTGATCTCCTATTATGTTTTTAGAAAATCAACCAATGGAATTGATTTAAACAAGAAGTCGAGTGCCACACAGTTTATACTAACTGTGAAAGGTATAATAAAATTAAGAAATCACCACTCCCATGGTACTCACTGAATTAAGTAAAAAATATGGTTTGACTACAATTAAATTTGTTTTAATTTACGACCTTACAGTTAACTACTTACAGTGTACGAAAATATGATTTACACGAGATAAACAGAACGACGATCCATCATATTATGTTGGCCGGAAACACCACAGGAACATAACACAGGATTATGGTTTACTTAGACAGGACTGTAGGTATCCTTCCTGGTTGGCCAGGGACATCTTTCCGTCAGCCTTAAAGCTCCGTCCATCACACATTGAAATCCCAAGAACCCCCCAATCATATGTCCCGCCTGAAACAAATCAATTGCACTGCTTTACCCTCTGACTGCACCTACTTAGAGACGCATGATGCATGTCCTTGAGACATGACCTTCGATGACCATGTGGTTTCCGAACAAAGAAAAATTGGCAGAACTTGGAAAACTTAATGGAAACACGATTGAAAATAAAGCATACACATTTCTCACACAATGAAACTCAAATTAATATTTGAACAAAAACAAATCTTACGGCGATGTCACAAAGCCGAATATCCGTCTACGACACTATACATAGGATCGTATGATTCACAGATCGATTTCAAAATTCGAAATCAAACGCAAAGCGCGATTGACTCGCCGCTCGCAAATGAGTACACTTATAGTGGCGCCACACGCGTGCGTATAATATGTCGCTGCTATGTCCATTAGTGGTAGCGGGCGGACAGATGCGGCGTAAAGTGTGCCCAATGTATTGCCATTTGCATATAGCTATCGATTTTTCAAACTGAGTGTACCTAGATTTCGACCTGATATTAATAGAAATTATGACGTTTTGTATCATCGTGTCTGTATAATGATTTAAATACAAATCGTGTAAGTTTAAAATCCCCTTATAAGGTACCCTGATAAGGTACATAAAGTCAAGACGGCGGCGACGCCATTATTAGTTTTTATTATCTGTGTGTCGCCATTTCATGGAATTAACCACATATAACTACTTTCTGAACATATTTTAATAGGATGGTTTGCCATTGCCTTCCCTTTTCCTACATTGGTTATCTCAGTGTGCAGGTGCGATGTTTTCCTTCACTGGAACCGGTTCCCATATAAAACTTTCTAGCGAGCAATGTACATAGGGTGAATTTTAAAATCGTTGGTCACGACCACAGTAATAAATGTGGTCACGACATTCATACTCGTATCCGAGTTTTTTTTTTAAATTATTGAGGGCATTGGATAGACCATCAGCCCAAACCAAAAGTATTTACAGAAAAAACTTACATAATACTAACTATTATTAAACATAAAACATGAAATAGTACTTAAATTGTACCTATAGAATTACAAATTAAATTATAAATAATAAAATACAAGTCCGGATGCATAAGACCCTGAACATTAGAAGGAATAGGAACATCTCAATACCTCCTGTCATTGAATATGAGTTTTTATGACGGCGCAGTGTTGCTACACTGAATAAACTCTGGGCACCTCATTCAATTTTCTCTCATTCAGTGTGCTCCGAGCAGCAGTTACTTGGTAATTTCCAACAAAATGCAATTTAGCAGCCTTCGTTTTGCGAAGTTAGCTCATTATACATTTTTCTGGGTATTCCATGTGCACACCGCGAACTATAAATAAAAAGAATGTTTATTTTACTTTACAATTTGTAATTAAATAATACCTACACTGAATTTTTTTAAGTCTGTCAGGAAAAAATATGGCTTGTACTAATGTGCTACGAGTAGATCATTTTGCTCTAGATATTTCTCGATTTTAACCAACCTGTAGCGAGAAAAAGTCGGTTTAAAAATAATAATTACTGATTTCCATAAAAATACTGTCGGTATGTGAGGGTAATTGCATGATAAACAAAAAGTACTTAGAAGGAGTGCGTACAGTGAAGTAAACAATAGTGGATGTCTGGGTGTACACGAATTCATCAGACATAACCTACAATGGATTCCTTGTTGCCGCCACCGTCGTTATTTTCATATGTGAATAATTTAGAAAACGTAACTACGGGAAATGTTTCAAAACACTGGGAGAAGTGGAAAAGTTCCTTTATAGTTTACTATGAAGCGTGTGAATTTTCGTCTAAAAGTGAAAAAGTGAAAATAAACATATTTTTGCATGTAATTGGTGAGCAATGCCGTGAAATGTATGCACAGTTTACAGAAACATTCAAAGATCTAAAGTCGTTAATAAGCAAATTTGATCAGTTCTTTTTGTCAAAGAAAAATGTAACGGTGCAAAGGCATCGTTTTTTCACTCGAGACCAGTTGGATTCAGTACAGTTTTGAGTTAAAAAAGTTGGCGGGTAACTGTGAGTATAAAGACTTATGCAACGACTTAATGCAACGACTTAATCGGAGACAGGTTAATCTGTGGCATTAAGGACAGTGCACTACGTGAACGTTTGCTTAGAGAGCCAGAACTAACGTTACAGAAGGCATTAGACATTTGTAATCCTGCTCAAATATCGAAAATGCCGACAGGTAATATAAAAAAGAAGTTCACGGAGCATCGTGTATACACTGTCGGAGGTGTGCTGAGGAATATGAGGGATAAGAAGAGTGGACGGCCAATGCGCACTGGGTTTCTCGTCGAGGAATCGGTTTTAGTCGAGGTGGCCGGGGTCGTGGTGCGGCGCGCGCGCGTGTCTACTGCGGCTCGGCGCGCGCCCCTCACCCGCCGCCGCGATCAGCTGTTTACGCGTCGTCGCAGGAACGCTCTCACATAATTATAACAGTTATATGTAACAATACACGACAGCAAGAAGTAAGGCGTAACTATTCCGGCTCCAGTTCGAGTTGTGTGAATTGTGGATTGATTCATTACAATAACAGTTGTCCTGCTAGTGGGAAAAGGTGCCTAAGATGTAACAATTTTAACCATTTTTCGCGAGTGTGTAATGTTTACGAAATGCAAGCGGAGAACTCCCCTGATCAGGTAATTTATTATTTTAACAAACCTAATAATGACTGGTGTGCAAACTTGATTATAAATGAGTATCAAATATCATTTAAATTAGATACTGTTTAACTAGTGTTCCAGTTCTACAATATTATGTAGTAAATAAACCAGTAGTAATATCAGTGGATGCTAGTAAAAACGGTTTGGGTTCATGTATATTATTCTACAAATACGGGACAAACAACGCACTGGGTCATTTGGGGTCAGAATTTATTACCTAGTTAAATACTATGGTGTATTACATTGGGTTCAGCATATTTCGTTATTTTTGTCACACATTAATTAATTAAAAAAGTTGTTATTTTGACGAAATCATCAGACCATGGAATCTTATTCCACTTACGATTACATGTTATGCCACATTTTTTACCAGATGGACTAAAAATTCACCGATACTTCAAAAGATATTAACAGAAATATAGTATTTAAAGGAATGAGCAGTATTTGTCCAAAAATATATCAAAATGAAGTTATTTTTTTACGAAAGTTCATGATTACTTCTGGTCTGGTAAACATTCGCCCCATATAAAGGTCCAGCGGGATTTCACATACCTACTTCCTCTGTGAGAGAGCGGAGTCATATTCATTATTTACCAAGCTTTGATTATATTTAGTTAGAAAACAGAAAACTAGAGAAGTGCGCTTATAAAATTTATTTTTCTCCTATTTATTTGAAGACTATTTTATATAGCAAGTACAGAGGAATCCCTGACATTGCTTGTATGCGTTTATTTTCTTAAAGAAAGCTACGACATTAAAAGTTATTTTCGGTAAAGTAGCTGAATTAGATTAGGGATTGAAGAAAAAAGCACGAAATCTTCAAAAGTTTCCGAAAATATCTTATTATGCTTTTTGAATTACTTGAAAAATTGATCGAATAGCAATATTAAATTTTTTAAGAATTTTTACTTACCTTACCTACTCGAAAAATATTATATTAATTTAAATACGGCAGCTGATTAATTGACAGAGTTTTACGTATTTATTCCTAAAGTACTATTATACAAAACCGGTTTGTCAGAATTTATGGCGAATATAGGTAGCAATATGTTTCCAGTTACTTACCACCAGATGAGGTAGAGGTCTAATGTTTAGTAAAAAAAAAGTTACTTATCGAATATTTTTATAGCATCAGTCTAGACACTGCAATTCACAGACAAGAAAAGAAAAGATTCAAGATCTTATTTAGATGAGATTCTGTGTAAACGAAATTCTATCTTAAGCTTTATAGAAACGTTCATATCCATTCAAAAAAGATGTGCGAGATTATGTCTACATGATTGTGCATCCTAAGACCAAACTATACAAACATCCTAAGATCAAACTATATAACTAGAAATTCACTAAGGTGGACTAAAATATCCACATGGAATTGTTCCTTCAATGGATCCAACCACGGGATTCAAGTGGACCTAGCGGAAATTCATAGGTAGCTTCAGTATAAATCTCAACTCTCAACTGTACTTTAAAAACCTAACAATAAAGACATTTATTTTAATTTTAAAAACAAAGCCCGATTATCATCATGATCCTCAGTTCATTCCCATTGCTAAGTTTTATACAACACTAGCGCCGCCAAAATATTTTTTTTTATTTTTTTTATTTCAATTGGTTCTTTTTTTAATAGCCTTTTTCAATCGGTTATCAAAACAAAAGTTTTTTTAGTTTTTTTTTGGCTAGAATTCATAAACCTTTTCAAACAAATAATTTTTGAGGAAAATATTAAATCATATTTTTAAAATACTTAGGTATTTATATTTTTTATATTTCTTCTGAGAACGGAACCCTCGGTGAGCGAGTCCGACTCGCACTTGTCTGGTTTTTTTCTATTGGCGGCGTTTGTGATCCCCTTTACTTATTAGTATTTTATAAGTATCTGGAAAGTTACACTTTATGAAACTCACTCTACTTTCGCTAGGAGTTATTACATTAAGCACTTTATAACAAGCATAGTAATTTAGTTAAATACTCACTTACTCATTTATGTACACTGACTGGCATCGCTTTGAAAGGTAAACTTTCAATGTTGAACTCGACTCTGAACGCAAGTTCTTAATTAGGCTGTCTGGTAACTAATCTCATTTGCCGAACAGGTTTTTTTTTAAATCAGACTTTTATATAAGTAGTACTCTTACATGTGAAATAAACATGTAATATGTCGACTTCATCGTCCATATCAACCTCCTTGCCATCAACTTCAACCTCATCGTTAGCGTTTATCTCATTTCATTTCGTATTGGCATCTTCATTTCTTCATTTAAATTCAAATCATATTCCCATTCCATTTCTAAATTTCATTATTCCATTAATTTCATTGTTTTATTTGTATTTTCACTTTTTCTCTGTATTATTTTGTCCCGAACGGACGACTACCCGTTCACTTTTATTTCCTACTACTACCTATTTTCTACATTACTGTCTTGTGTTCTTTTCCTTAAAATATAATATTTATTACCAAGTTCTTCTATTACTTCATCTGCACACTGTCCTAGAACCCTGCTAGCCGGCATCTAGAAGACAGACTGTAGCAGTGGCATATATACGTGGCAGTCAGACTGTGGACTGTAGCACATATTACTTACTTACTTACATAAGAACTAATTTGTATTTAAAATAAATAGTAGACATACCTATATTTACTTAGATAGGTACCACATTGCTAAGTAATCTATTGATCAAACTATCTAATCCATCCCCTATCTTCTTGATAACGTAATCAGTAATACAAACTGTAATTAATCTGCCAATGATAACAAATCTAAACTGAACTTAATTTTCTAACTTGTGTACCTAAGCAAATTTCTCCGAAATTGTTTTACAAGCTGTTTGCTAGGAAAACGTTTTAAAGTAATTGAAGTAGAACTAGTGGACTCCACCTATTTTTGCACTTAAACGAATTAGTTCACAAAAAGACTTCAATATGAGCAAATAAAACACTTAAATGAGAGTAATTTTGTTTTGACTGTGAAACGGAACTTTATCGTTGAATTTTTGAACGAATTTATCCAAAACTTTTCTGAGTGAAACTATTTTATTGGATTTGAAACAGTGAGACGGTAACAAACTTACCTATTTTCCTGGAAGGACTGCAAAAAAGTGACTTGTAGTACGGCCTTTACAGTTTCACTAGGCTGGAGGGACCTATAAATAATATATATATGACAGTGGTATTATAGATTTTGCGCCTGACTACTTTGTTCCGGGTTCGATTATCAACGTGTAGTTTGTTTTCAAACAAGTATAGGCACTTATTTTCTGAGACTATGTGTCGCTTGTGTTTAATCCTTATTAACTAACTGCAACTGTGTAATCAACGCAATGAATCTCAATCTAGCCAACCCCCCAAATTCAGTCTTTACATTTTCATAAAAGAACTGGCGTATTTTACAGCTATATTTATCGCGAGTGGTTGGTAGTAACATCGATTTCCAATAGTTTGTATTGAAATTAAACATAGTCTAAACTATGACTCGCTAACGACCGCCGGCGGGGCTGAAATCAAGTCATAGTAGACACCCAGTTTTAGCTCTTCTTTCCGCTTTCCCGGAACGAAGTACCAAAATGGAATTTCCTCTCAGGTTGCAGTCTAAAAGTGAGTGAGCCATTCCAAATAGTGAGGCTAATTAGTGAAGCCGGGAAATCTCACTGAGCTCTGTCGGACTGAACGAATGAATTATTCACTATTTCAATCTGCGACATAGCTGATCTACGTAAGAATATAAATGGAGACTTATCATTGTAACTTGTAACGATTTTTGCACATGATTTCACAGTTTTTAGATTGAAAATTCTAAATGACAATACACAGTTCCATAAAGATAAGGGTAAGAATAATTACGCTGGTTCTCTTACCTTTCAAATCAAAGCACAGTGATGCAAGAATTGCTGTTTTTCGGCGGAAATAGGTATAAAAGGCAACCCTTTTACCTCATGTAATATGTACGAGTATGTATGTTTGCTCCGAAGTCTCGTTCCCTAACTCTTGATATACATTTTCGCTTCTATTCTTCAAGATTTTCTAGAAAAAAATCTTTTTCTATTTTGACTTTACGTTCGAGGTGCAAACAAAATTAAATTATTACATGGCATGGCAGCCTTTTGAAGGTCGCTCAGCGTGCTATGGAAAGAGCTATGCTCGGAGTATCTCTGCTGGATCGAATCCGAAATGAGGAGATCCGGCATAGAACAAAAGTTATCGACATAGCTCATAAGATTAGCAAGCTGAAGTGGCGGTGGGCCGGTCACGTCTGTCGCAGAACCGACAACCGCTGGGGTAGACGAGTTCTGGAGTGGAGACCGCGTTTGGGCAAACGTAGTGTGGGACGCCCCCCTGCTAGATGGAGCGACGATCTGCGCAAGGTGGCTGGCAGCGACTGGATGAGAAGAGCCGAAGATCGGGCTCAATGGCGCGCCCTGGGAGAGGCCTATGTCCAGCAGTGGACTAGAATAGGCTGATGATGGCAGCCTTTCAAAATAAACAAACTTTTCAGATATTCCTTCATAAGAAAAATAACAAAATATAAACATTTACTTAATTCAAGTTTCTGAAATAACAGGATGTGGCAATTGATAATAACTTGGTTAAAAATATTGTTCCAACAAAAAAGTACAAAATCAACCAACTTCTCGCTAAATATTTTTTAAGTAATTTCAAAAGTGAGTGTTAAAACTGCAGAGCTTTTCATCACGGGCTTATGATTGTCAGGGTTGAGCTCTTAATTATTTATAAAGCTGTCTCAAATTGGATCCGTTTTGTTACGTTAATCTGATCTGTCCCCAGTGGGGTATCTCACGAATGACCTGCTGTTGGTCTGGTAACCTACTTACATAGAAATAACAGGTCAATCTTGTATCATTATTGCGTATACATATAAGTATACCTATTACGAGCATAAAACTTCTCTTGAATGACAACTTTGTATCCTTAGAAGAAAATAAATTTGCGTTCCTACATTCGTGTCTGTATCGATAACGCAACAACAATTTGACATTTTGAAAAAATGCGTCCATCGATAAGCTTATCGATTGAAATTTTGAGACTAAAAACACAAAATAAAACAAAGAAATATACATGTTATGTTTCGTGAGAGCTGCCTTTCCTCGTTGAATTGCAAGGCGAATAAAAAAGGTATGTACCTATTATAATATATGCGCCAGCCCTGAGGTTAGTCGATAGTAGTATATGAAGAATTTGATTATATTGTGAATTTCTATAAAAATGCTTGGAAAATATTAATCGACACTGTGTCACCCTGCAAGATGTCAACACAGGTATTTCAGTAGACCACACGAATAATATACACCGCCAGTTATGGCAGAATTATGTAAGGAACGAATCTATGCTATTGTATACCACCTAAAATGTACACACATATTCTTACAAACTAATAAATATTTTGTATTTATTTATAATTACAACTAATAATTATTTATACATATATGTTATGTATTTGTAATAATGTACGCAGTTTTGAGAAACATCGTACGAAATAATACTATGCAAATACTTATATTTGGTACTCACTTTACCAACAGTCCCAAAGGCACTTTAGGACCAACCCTTTTAAAAATGAAAATGTTATTTAGGAAATTGTGACCAACTTGTAATGACTTTAGGTGTCGTGAGTGATGTAGACAGGTATCTTATTAGCCAACCTCAAAAGTTATTTTGCAGACGAAATAGTTCGCATAATTATAATTAAAATTTTGATATAATGGAGTCTGCTTTAGAGACCAGCTAAATAGGGACGACTTTATTAAGTCCTTTGTCAAATTTCAAAACAATAAAATGTTAATTTTGTGGAGTTAATTTTACGAAATTAACTTATTAATTTTCTTTGCAAAAATCTGTAACTAATTTTATTTTAGTTAAAGTTTCTGAATAAAACATGATGATTTGTTCTTTTTGAAAAACAAAACAATTATTTGGTCGACTGTACCTACTTGAAACCAGAGCCTCCAGTTATAACAATTGTAAGGCTTACAGCAATATATGTAGCACCTTAAAGTTAAACCTTGTCGTCTAAAAATAAGTCGTCGTCTAAATAAAACTTATAAAAATTATATATTGTACGTGTGCGGTCATATATAGGCAATATAATAATTCTAATTCGAATAAGAAAGGAGTTGTCTATTAATTAGATACGTGAGGATTTTAAGCCACTTTTTACCCTCCCCCCTCCCCCCATGGTGATCTGATTTTAGGCTACCCTTCTCCCCACCCAAAATCACGTATTTTTTTGATGCAAAATATACGTGATATCTAACAACACTCCCGACACCCCCCTGTGATAATTCGTGATTTTATCCCCCCATTTCGAACCTCACGTGATTAATGGATGACACCAAATGAAATTAGATCTTTGTGTCCTAGTGTTAATGAAACCATTTCAAAAGTTACAACGGACCTGATTTTTGTTACTGAAAGTCAAAGTTATTCAAGGTGATATAGGTACTCGTACATCAACCTTTAAAAGAAGTGGTAGGATTTGCCTTAAACTTCTCAGTCTTTAGTAAAATGATTTAGGAAAAGGAAGTAGAACTAACATAATCGGAAGTCTCTCGCTTGACAGGATGCATTGAGTCTGCACTCATCTACCAAATCCAGACGGTTTTATGCATGTTTATTTTGATACCGTCACCTTCGCATTTCCTTTTGATAAACGCCAGTCAAGCATGGCCTTTGAAGTCAACCGACAACTCATATCGTTGTCCTTTTCACGCTTATGGGAAAAGGTGAAAATGTGGGCAGCATTCAGACAAGCTTTCATTTCAGTCCGCGTGTGTGCGGCGGGGCGAGCGGACGTGGGTAACCGCCCTACGATTTCCCCGCGAATTTTTTTGAAACATCGCTGTTGCGCGAAAATTTATTTTGTGCTTATGTAGCCATACATTGTTACTATACAATGTAAGTACATTATGGACACGAACAGCTATTAACTTTCGTTGTGTAACAATTAACTTGTATTGCGTTTTCGATCTTAAGTGGTGTTTAGTGATGGATTCCATGTATAAAGTTTATTTCCGTCGCGTACTGTGTACATATTAGAGTGCATAAATAGTATTTTATAGCCCTAAACCTTAAAATCCACGTCTGTGTTGTATGTAATACTTTCCCGCACTTTTAGAACTTTAACCCGTCGGTCCAATCAAGTGACTTATCCTATAGAAACCTGTAATATCGAAACTATATCATAGAACTACTTCATATCTCGTACTTAGTGATAAAAAAATAAGTATTATATGAAAAAAGTTTGCAGTAAGTAAGTACTCTTCTGGTGCGCGGTCCAAAGTTTTAAATGGATGTTCTTGAAGAAACTTATGTAAAGCGTGAATTTAGTGATTCGTGTAAATACATAGTTATGGTTACTATGGAAATATAACACAAAGAACGAGGAAGTAGCCGTTTCACCGAGGACAACGATTGATATTGATTTTCTAATTACACCTGACAGGTAAGTTATAATACATATAACATATTTTCCTTTAGTTTTACTTAGTTACTATATCTAAAATACTACCTAGTTATTATGTAGATAATGGAACCAATATTATCAATACCTAATATTTATAAGTAATATAGGTACCTACATTATGTACTAGCTAAGGGTATCAAATAACTCAAAAAACAGACTATGACAGACAGACATTGAAGAAGAAATAAATACCTATATGACTTAGGTCATAACAACTAATAAATTATATAGTAAAAAAAGATCACTTCCATCAATGAATTCCTTTTGAATCCTTTTTCACTATTTGGGGAAAATAATTGAGTTAGCTTCAATGAATAAATAATTTCCACCGATAAATATAATGTATATCGGTATACATTTTTTCAACTACTTTTTTTACAAAATACAAGTCACGCCAGGTCAATTTAATATGATGAAAATAATATTGTATGAATTTGAATCACCTTCATTCAATAACCATAAACTGACCTGACCTGACCTGTATTTTGTACAAAAAGGAGTTGAAGAAAATGACATTCTCGTAATATAGGCTGTACATTAAAATTTCTTGATGGATATTTCTTATATAAAGTTGGTTCTAGAGACAGCTTAGCAAAGCGACTCAGTTCAATACATACTGCTACCATTTATTTTATATCTTGTAGGTCCAAACCTTTCTCGCAGATAGAGGATTTGTTTGAAATATTGGCCCTTTGGGCCCCAATTGACACTGCGACCTTTGCAAGCCTATTTCCCCTAAGGTTCGCGCATCTTATATAAAGTACTACAAAGTGTTCTAAACCGGATGATAGAGTAGGTACAACAATACCAAATGAATCCATTTTATAAGTAATAAATACGATTGTCACAGAACAAATAAATAGTATTTTTCTTAGGATTGCAATTTTTTATATCATTGGGTAAGAAGGAAGGAACGTCCGGGAGACTACTTTTTCTTTCGGGCCTTTATTCATGAATTCAATGAGTAGTTCAATCATTTTGACAGAGCCATATTTCAAAAAAGATTATTATGTAAATTGATGAAACCAATCGTCTCGCTCACTTTCCGGATGAAGAAGAATAATTCAATTTTTTTTATTAAATTCCAAGATTTTCATTCCATTCTAAATGTTCCAATTTTATTTGTAAGCCAGTTTTATCCCTTTCGAAGGAGCTTTAGAATTTCAAGTTTCTCTCGGGGATTTGAGAAAGGAATGGAAAATTATTATAGCCAGTTAATTTTGAAGTAACTTAATCAAGTAAGTAGTACCTACTTACTAAGCCCTTGCTTACTCATAGTTATTGGACTTAAGTTGAAGTTGATTAGATTCTGGGTACTGCAAAAAATTTGGTTATTTGAATTTAATATAAAGATTCCAGGATTCAATACTTGAATCTTAGATGAAACCGATTCTAGTCATAGATTCTTATTTAAATCTTAATTCAAAATTACACGAACTCTAAAACATACTCATACTCATACCATTTA
This sequence comes from Hofmannophila pseudospretella, assembly GCA_947369225.1. Classification (NCBI taxonomy): domain Eukaryota; kingdom Metazoa; phylum Arthropoda; class Insecta; order Lepidoptera; family Oecophoridae; genus Hofmannophila; species Hofmannophila pseudospretella. Next base: position 6,981,618 of record OX376325.1, read on the forward strand.
TTGCTTTTCATGTGTTACAATTGGTCTTAAAAATATATATATTATGTGATCATACATGAAACCCTGAGTAAGGCACCGCAATATAAAATAAGAGATATAATAAATTATAATAGTAATAAATGATAACGGGATAAATTAAATTAAATTTCATTATAAGTTATACATAATTGATTTTATAGTTAAGTATTGGTTTTATCATCAAAAACCTCCTGCAGTGAATAGAAACACTTGTTAAGAAGATATAACTTTAATCTTTTATTGAATATCGATTCTTTTAATTCAATGGCGATGATTTGTGAAATTTTGTTATATATTTTTATAGACATAACGAACGGTCCAGAACTGTGTAGATTTAATTTTGATTTTGGCAGAGCAAGTCTGTTCTGGTAGCGAGTGTTAAATGGCGTACTGTGTAGATCCTCTGCTTTTTATACATGCTATATTCTTGATCAAAACGTAACGTTAGAGAAAATAATGTAAATTGCACAAGATTAGTGAATATATTTTTTAATTTTTATTTATTCAAACATAATAGAACGTACGTAGATACACAATAGAAGTACGTAATACTAAACTAAGTAAATAATAAGCATTAAAACTACATAGTGATATGAAGTAGAAGCGTTGCAAGCTGTTAAAGAGTGGGAGGACCTCACCAGGTAGCCCGTGTTGAGGACCACCGAATCGTGCCGCAGCTACCTCGAAGCAACCACCAACCAGCAAATTTGGCGTAACTACGAGATTTCATATTCCATGAATTTCACGAATATATACTGATATCGATTTCAGTCAATTAATAGTAAAGAACGCCCAAGGAGCGAAAGCGGAACCGTAAAATTACACCCACCAAAACGAAGTGCACAGGAGTCCAATTCCACTGTTTTACAACGTTTGTCGTTTTCCATTAAGTAGCGATTACGAGCCAACCTTAAAAACAAATCGTATTCTGTTAACACTATGCTAACAATATAAATGAATCGATCGTTCGTTGACTTGGCCGAAACGTAACGTTTATCGAGCGGTTCGTGAATAGTGGCTTACGAAAAACGTCAAGTCGCTGCAATTTGGTTTATATTCAGATTACGTTGTATTAGTAAAATTGGGCTCCAGGTTCATGTCACCATACATAATTTGTGATGTGGAATGAATGCGAAATGTGAATGTCGTCCTAGACTGACCAACCACGTGGTGACGCGCAGCTCTTGGCCAATCGGCGGACGTGACCTAAAATATCGGGATATATTTAAATGCACGTCAAAAAACTTAATACACACCAAACATGTCCCATCAACAAAATTACCTTAGCATCTATTATATTATTAAGGAGCTCGTAGCCTAGTTGCGAGCACGGTCCGAAAGTGATCGTACAGGTTAAGCGACGTTGGCGCGATCGGTACTAGGATGGGTGACCGCTAGTGGCATATTTCATCTGAGCTCCTCCGTGCCTCGGAAAGCACGTTAAATGAAAATGAAATGAAAATATATATATTTATTTCACTGATGGTCTTCTAATACACACACATTACAAATTATGATACATTAAATTAATTTATTACATTATAATTATTGACGTCAGGTAATTGGCACATGATAACTGGCCCATTTCCGATGTAGTGGGCTAGGAACCCATTCTCTGGTCGCCGTGATGATGAGGTTGACCGAGCGAATGATCCGCTCGCGGAGCCCCGCCGTTCGCTGCCGGAGCAGCGCCTGCCAGGCGGGCGCACGGCCCTCCATGAACATCTCGCTGGCGCTGCACCACCTGGGCAGCCGGTACATGGCGCGCCACGCGTCGTTGTACTGCACTCGCATGCTGTGCATGGTGGCCGCGGTGTAGTTGCACCACAGATCGGCTGTGTACATACTGGTGCAGTAGGACAGGAACAGCTGTCTCTTTACCTCTGCGCTGCATCGTCCGAGTTAAGCAGTCGGTCCCGGTTGTTGTCGTTCGAAAGCAGTCGTTAAGCCATGTCAGATGCCTACGGGCGGCCTGAACAACTCTGACCAATAGGTTGGCCACTAACCATACGAAAAGCAAAGCAAGCATTGTGCAACAAATAAATTAACTCACGAACAACTTTTTTTTTCCTTCTTATATATACCATCACTTTTCCTTACCATAAAGAACATATTAAAACACCCAACATTTTTAATTAGCTTTGTCAGGGTAGCAAGTATACTTACAGGTGCTCGAACGTAAACGTCACTGGGACTATTTTAACGTGGCCCGTAAATGCCAAGGACTGCAATAAAGCGGGTAAGGAACTCGCCCCTTTTAACATTTAGCGCCTCTTTCTCACGTTAATAGCAATCGTGTAAACGTTATAACTGTTTTGACATCCCTCAACTTGGAAGTTGTTCTCGTACATGATCAGGTTAGACGTTGTGTTCACATTAAATTAGAAGGGATAGTTTGTTATGGGTAAAAGCAAACTTTTCTGGTTCGAGATTAAGTTAATTTATTTAAGTAGTATTTGGAAAGCATAGTAAAATACGAGGTAAAATAATAAGATGATTCCGAAAATAAACCATCTGCTTTCTCCCACCATAGCCTAAAGCTTTTCGTGTAATAAATAATGATGTGGAATAATAACGTCATAAATTTTTGGGGGTTAATATATTGCATTTATGAGTGTTATAATGGCATAATAATATTACTAGTGCTAAAACCACTAAGAAAGGTTAACGTAGATCTCTTTTAATGACGGATCCAGTCAGGATTTCGTTATATTATATCAAGATTTAACTCAAAAATAATAGTAGAATAATAATTGATTTCCGCAAAGTAACGTCTGATTCCATAAACTATGTTATAAGATTTCGTAGACAACATTAAATGATATGCGATATACATAGAGTTAACTGGAGTAGATACTTGGTGTTTCATTGTTTTGTTGTTTATTACTACTCAATTTTACTCTTAATTTAATTCTCTCAAGGTTTTCATTTCATTACAAGTAAACCGAAATTTTATTGGAAGTTTCTTTCATTCTATCTCATCAAGCCTTGTATGAGTTCATTTCATTGGTGTTTGCCCTCAGCCCTCACATTGGGCCCCGATGAGGCCACGGTAATGGCCTCACACGTGACCGGTAATCTCATTTTGGGGTGATGAAGACAAATGGAGCGGAAAATGTCGGGTGAAGTGCAGTCATTTCACGAAAAAAGTTTTATGGTAGACAATTTTTTTGTTTAGTGTTTTAGTGGGCTGATGTTTAAGTTTTGCGTTGCTTTATATTTTGTCTCGATGTAATGGAGTAAGAAACGCTTAATGAGTGTTATTTAAGTGGTTGTAAGTACAAAGGAGAACACATTAGGCTACAACCCTTTAGTACTTTGTCGCTTTAACACATTTGACACATTTATTATGAATGTCGGAGTAGAAATTATAACAAAAACTTATTGCGACAGAATTCCACAGAGTTTTCCACTGTATATTTAAGAGATTTCGATGTGTAAAACAGAATACCATTGCAATGATACTAATAGGTATATCGACATAGCTCATATGATTAGCAAGTTGAAGTGACAATGGGCTGGCCATGTCTGTCGCAGTACCGACAACCGTTGGGGTAGACGAGTTCTAGAGTGGAGACCGCGGACAAGAAAGCGCAGTGTGGGACGCCCCCCTGCCCGGTGGACCGACGACCTGAAGAAGGTTGCTGGCGATGATTGGATGAGGAAGGCGGAGGACCGAGTAATGTGGCGCGCCCTGGGAGAGGCCTATGTCCAGCAGTGGACAGATACGGGCTGATAGATAGATAGATAGATAATAGGTATCCTGAATATGCATTGTGAGAATGATATATTTATTCTTACTACTGCTACAAAAGCAATTGTAAAAAAAATCAGAATCAATTTAGAAAATGTGATGTCTTACTTAGACATCTGTGTAAATATCCCGATGTAATGAAATAAATTATTCGCAATCAAGGTCAAGAAAATAAAATAGATATAAAATTCCTATTTAGGTGGGCGATATTACATTAAAAAAATGTAGGTGGGTGTTCTAGTGATGAGACATCGATCGAACTAAAAAACAAGAGTAGGCATGTTATACAACAGTGAAACACACCAGTGTCACGCGTTCCATAATTCGCTGCATTTCTTGGACTGATTGTTAATCTGATCTACATTTCATACACATCACGTTTGTCCGACACAACACTACACTAATTACAAATACAAAAATATTTATTGAACCAAACAACATTCAAATTACAATCAAGTAACAATGTAGTTAGAATGTATCGATAAGTAAGACACATCGGTCTCTACTAGCTGCACTGGCCTTATCGGACGTCTTGCAGCATAGTAGATAGCAACAATATAATGGCTTGGGGATACACTTATATCAAACGTAAGTATTTATCCATTATATTGTTGTTCATACCTGTTGTGAGAGGGTGTGTGAGTGTGAGAGAGTGTGTATGCGTGTGTGTGTGTGTATGTACCTGTTATTGTTAGTATGGCTGGCTACTTTTTACTCTCTATTAAATTTTCAGTGTCATTATAATCCAGATCCTTAATCCGCATTTCAAATCCTGTTTTAGAGTAGGTACGTTCATTAATTTCAGTATTCAGAAATTTCCTGAAATTCACTGATATATTACAAAACAGTGGCCGTGGTCAGATTGATCTAACAAAATGATCTGACCACGGATACCGGACGAACTCCTAGTAGTATGTAATGTAGTAGTAGTAGGGTTTGTCTACTCAAGACCAATTATTTTATTCAAGACCAAATACTAATATAGCTTTGATCACGTCACTAGATTTATTTAAGGAGTATGGCCATGGCGGACTTCACACGGAATAGCAACCGAATTGTCCAAATAAATCTTCGTCTGTCTTCAAGTTTTAGTATAGCATTGATAGACGTCTAAGATTTGTCTGGGAGCAGGTTTATTTGATACAAATACAAGAGCACTTACTGAGAATTTCCTTGGACTTTCAAGGTAAATGTTAGATATTACACTTGAATGAATTTAGAGATTAAACACGCCATAATTAATTTACACAACAGAATAGGTATGCCAGTCCTAAATGTTTCCCCAAACATTCGTTTAAATCAACTCGAAAAAAAATACAGAACATAATTAAATTGTTTGATTCATTGAATTCATGCTCGTATCAATGAACTAATCTATTCTAACACCGTCATTCTTTGAATCGTGCAACTCGTACACAATTTCATATTCGTGCCATTTCACTAGATTTAGCTATGTACAATATTGCTTCGGAATGGCATGGCCAATCAAAATACGAATATACCAATGCTGTTTCAATTTGATTGAGATTGATCCTACGAATAACGCAATACCTATTGGCTATTGATAGATTTCACGGGAAAAGTAAACTATCTACGCCTCATTTACTGGATGTGAAAAATGATGCCGTACGTATGGCACTTGTACTATTTTTGTATATTAAAGTGTTAAATAATGATTGTTAATAAATTGTTTGTATGTGTGTATCGGACATACATTCTATCTTTCTTTCTTTCAATAAAATATATCAAGCATTGAGAGGTTACCATTAGATAATATGAAATAAAATTCAGAATAATATTTACTGAAGTTATGTTTTATTTGAGGGACCGTTATACCGGTGGCAAAATACTTGTTTTTACTCAACTGATATTCCCAAAGTTTAAAATTGTATATGGCTGTTGAACATTTTTCGGTAATTTTTCCGGTTAGACATTTTTCTGTTCAGACATTAATAGTCGGTTATATATTATACCAGCGAAAGGGTTAACTAAAAGTAATTGTTATAAATGGAGCAGTTTCTTTCATCAATGTTTTGTTCATCAATCTCAAGCAGAATGCTATAATAAGCAGTCCGGTCCATTTAAACGCCCATTCACAGCCGTTTAAAATAAACCACTAGCCCGCCCACCTACTAGAAACACATTTATGCTTTATACATAATATAATAGGATAATTTTATCTTCTACTGTCAAAACACGATTAGATTGCTGTGTCCTTAACTTCGAGCGACGGTAGCCCAGTGGTTAGGATGCCGCCGGGCTCCCATGCGGGAGATCCGGGTTCGAAACCATGTAATGGTGAATGCCGTGTACCAATGAGTTTTTCGGATTTTTTCGAAGACTTACGTACATTTACCGACTGCTCTGACGGTGAAGGAAAACATCGAGAGGAAACCTGCATGTCTGAGGAAATGAAAAGTTTCCGAAGGTATGTGAAATCCACCAATCAACATTGGGCCCGCTCGGTGGATCATGGCCCGTACCCCCTTGTGCCTGTGCCCCAACAGTGGGGACATTAATAGGCTGCTGATATCCTTAACTTGAAAAAATGAAAATTAAGTTCTGTTCAATACCTACATATAATAATTATGTTATTAAGCTTAAACAAGGGTAGGTTCTATCGTAGGAAATTATCGATTACCACCCTCCATTCAATACCGACTAACAATTACTAAACAGTTCATTATTTTGGCTTCCAATTTATAAACAGTTCAAGTTCGTGCTCTTACTGGTATAACTGAATATTCTTTATTATTAGAGGCTTCTTGGAAATCATATTTTTCGCCGTACGTTTCGTTCGATCAATTTGTTGAAACAATTGGTTACTGAATTACCAATCTGTTTTTGTATAATGTTGCTAGAAATGGGCTATCATGGTTTTTGCTATGTAATTGCGGAGTTTGGGGTCAGTTAAGGTCATGTTTTCTTTTTATCCAGGGTTGGTTTCTTTCATAACAGCTAGGCGTGTTATTTTACGTTTTGTACATAAGTACATACTATGACAAAGCAATCGACGTTATCATATATACATACACAACTTCACGCTTTACCTAATTGTTTATATGTGTGCGCTATTGGAAATAAATTCTTTCTTTTCTTTCTATATCCCTTGCGGGGTAGGCAGAGAGAATGGAGCGCCACGAATATCTGTCTTGGCATGCCTTTTTTGCATCCTCTACAGTCATTAGTCGTTTCACGTATGCTCGTCGTTGGGTCGTCATAAAACATAACATAACTATCACGTCCATAATCCCCGAGGGGGTAGACAAAGGAACCACCTCCAATCACATGTAATTTGCATCTGACATAGCTAAGAACATTCAGCAGGTTAGACCTGCGGCGCCTTAAGGCGGGGGGACGCTCCGGGCTGCAGGCCGAGCTCCGCGTAGGCCTCGCTATGACTGTCTTAAAATTCCTAGCATCATCATTTCCATTTAATTTATGACCGCCATCTTTAAAAAAATATCTTTAGATTTATCTCAGGCTTCCCTACAACTTTAGTTCGAGAAAACCATCTAACTATTATAGTTTCGGCGGGCTGATAATCTTCTAATTCCTCAACTTTCATATTGCAAAATTCAAGTCCACTTACTTTTTCCTGGTCATCATCAGATCCTCAAGGTTTCAGTTGTCGGAAACGCACCATGAACCTGAATATTTGAGCTCAAATTCGAACCATCTGGCTATTACCGTTCCAGAGATCCCATCTGACATCAAAGATACTCCAAGATCTTGGAAACTACTTATCCAATTTCTATCAGACCTAGCTAAGAACACTATCGACAAAATTCTCCAATGAATAAAAAAAACCGGGTCCTAATCGGACCATCCGTTGTTAAGTTATGATGCCACATACAAACACACAAACAGACAAACAAGCGAGTTAAACTTATAACACGCCCTCCCTCCATCGGTCGGGGGTTAAAATGTCCAGATCGGAAAATGTCAACATTTGCAGAGCCTTCTCATCGTCGCCGTAAGCATCATGGCAAAACAATGGACTATATATTTTTCTTAAGGGGCTTTATCTTACGAAGTCGTGAGTAAGTGATATCACTCTCCACTCGAGGGGCTCACACGTGTAGGTACGTGAGATATTCCAGTGCCTACTAGAATTTTAACAAGGGTCTTAGTACTTGACCTACACTTTGAAACTCTAACATATAAAAGTGAGAATAAAAAAAAAAGAATTGTTTTTCTGAATCTCAGAGTCTATTTTTTGTTTTACGCAATTACTCGTATGAAAATGAATACAAACTACAAGGTGTAGCACCGACTTCTACATCTAATTTGAATTTTAAATAATACATCAAATCAATACCTTATTTTCAGCCATTTATAGTGTATAATTTTTTAAGTGTAAATACTTATAGCTATAGTTAGTAATACGAGTAATGATACAATTATCTGCGACCTTGGATGACGGTAGATGCATATCACCCAGTATATCAGTATCGAGCAATCTATTTTGTCTGCTATAGTGATCAGATCAGGATGTTGTTTGTACTGGCAGCGAGTTCTGTGCATCAGAAAAGCAATTCTTTTGGTAGTATGACATAATAATATTATATTAAATAATCCTTTTATATCACGCAACAAGGTTCCTATTTAATTATGATGCTGAACTGCTGATGTGCTATAGATGTGTTCATGGATAGTTCTCTCCCTTTCTTGATCTGATTTCATTGTAATCATGCTTTCTACTACGCGCTATTTACAGAGAACCTAACCGTATTCTGTAGGGTTTACTATTGATATCTTGTTCAAAGAAAATGGGATGTAGTCACTACGTATCTATTTTATACCCTGACCAGGAATATAAAGACCCTGTCAAGAGGGTGCCATTGGTAGTTTTATAATCTGTGTTATGAAGTTCACTATGAAACTATAGTAACATATTTAATTTCGCAATGATATAGCCTATAATAAAATAAAATAAAATAAAAAAAGCCTTTATTGACTTCTTCAATTCCTAAATTATACAATAAAAAGAATTAAATTAATAAAAAAAAATGATACAAATCTTATAAGTTACATTATTATAAATTTAATAGTTAACCATTCATTTAATTAATAACGTCGGATGTCCCCGGTTTCCGGGTGTAGGCCTCCTCCAAGCGTGCCCACTCGTCTCTGTCCTGCGCCCTCTGCGCATAGCCTATAGTCAGCGTATAATGAAATGAAGCTAAAAGCATTTTTACCTTATGGAATAACTTGGTAACGCGAGATACTGAGACCTCTGAGACTATATCGAGCTACTGTGAATAAGGGTAACATAAAATTCAGAGTCAGTGCAGGGTCTGCCTCGACCGTCTTAGAATTAGAAGCGTAACACGATAAAGTAAAAAGCTAGCAGTACAAACAAATATTCGTCAAAGTTGACATTTGCGTCATGTAGAATTATGGGAGTTAATATACACGTCAGTGTTCAAAGGGCAAAGTAATCGATATGGAGTCGTTTGATCAATACCAGCGATGTTTGCGGACCGGGGTCACGAGTCCTATTCAATTAGAGCTTTGGACGATAGGAAAATGGAGCCCTATTGCTGTCGCTCCGCCGTCTGTCCGTCCGTCACGTGCTTCTAGCTTCAAAATTTAAATACCATGTATTCCATTGACCCAAACCCGAAAATCGAATTAAAAAAAATGTTGAATTATATTTTAGATGGATAGATTATGGGATCTCAAGGAAGGATCAAGTCACAATTTTTGAATACTTTACTGTAAAATCCGTACCACGTATACCTAGTTCATAAGTTTTGTTTACATTAGCGACAGTTATTGTATGTTGTTGTTTCGTTCTGTCAAATATTAATGTCCAGAGAGGGTAATTTTTATCGTTGATTGCTACTCGCTGACACAGTCTCAGAAATACAGCCCTTGAGACAGCATCGTTTTGCGCGCGTGTCATCGAATCTCTTCATCGCGTGTGATCTATCACCTCCATGTACTTCTCACAGTGTTGTTACAGTGCTGGTGCTTCGGTGACTCTAAAAACTGCCAGAATTATGAACATTGTCGGCGCCGACGGGTGATCTCGGGTTGAGACGTCGGTGAGTTGGATTTTCATTGGCAATAAGCCTGCCCTGGACATTATCTCGTTCCCCTTTGTTTATTTAGCCCTCGAAAGATCTCTGGAATCGCTGGGGATCGAAAATTACAATAAACATAATGTTCTGAAAAGATTATGACAAAATAAATATTTACTTTCGCCATTTAATGTTACCAAAGAAATAAGTACTAGTACCCATATTTTACTGCCATTTCTTCACAAATTTATTAGTGGTTAAATTGACGTTCTAGCTTAACATAAAAGTTATTTGGTCCTATAGTCTTTTTCACATAGGAAGGCATGTCAAACTTCCAACGTCAAACTTTTATAAAAACCTAAATAAAGTACGGATGAAAGTTGGAGGTCTTCACAGAGAGCATAAATAGAGGAGGACTTCCGACTTTCATCAGTGAGAATCCGTATTTTACTTAGGTTTTCATAAAAGTTCGACGTGCCTTCCTATGTGAAGAAGACTATAGCGACCTGGGCATTCCCATTTGTAACTAAAGAGTGTGTATTCGTTTTTATGAATGGAATAGAATACAGCAAGTAGAACCAGAATCAGTATGACGTATGTATAGCTTAGATGTATAGGTAGGTACATATGTCAAACTACAATGGATGTTACTATCATAGTATCGCTGCCTACCGATAGTATTGCTCGTCTGTAAACAATTAGGGTGGTATACAAGGGTGGAGAGCTAAAATCGCTTAATTCGACCATTAAGGGAAGTACATGTGGAAAATTTCACCTCATTTCCTCGGCACATGACAAATTGTTTTTCCTTCTAAGCAAACACGCGTTTATCTTGATGACATAATGTATGGACTTCCATTTATTCAGGTCATTTGTTATTCTTTTCACCTATGAATGGCCGCTCGACCTGAAAGTATGTTTCTCAGTCATTCATGATTGATATAAAGCGCTATTTTGTTTTAATGAAACGTGCTGACCATCAGTTCAGTCAATCAGACTATCCATGTCCCTCAACGATGATGTTCGAAACATAATCAATCATCAGCTTGTTTCCGTATGAGAGTGGTAGATTTGTAGGCTGATTGATTGATTGTTTCCTTTAAGTGTTCTCTCGATGGACCCCGATCAGTCTCGCTTCATTCATGTTTGTTGATTGTATTATTCAGAATTCAATTAGCTAATTAATAGTAATAATTCTTCGTCATTAAACCCATTGGATGTTTGCTATACATACAAACTGTTGACGAATCACGTCATTGTTTAATGAACTTCAATAGCACGGTTACCACATGTCGATCATTTATAGACGGAATATGATGTAACATGCAGATTTAATAATGCTACTCGTACGTCTATTTGCGTCTGTGCTATGGATGGGCTACGTTAAATCGATGGAGTTTAGTTCAGGATTCATAAATCATCACAACAGTAATTAGAAACCCCAGACATACCGACATTAAGATCCTCTTTTTTATCTTTCTGACCATCATCCGATCCTTAAGGTTCCATAGATTTATGATATTTGGGTAATTTTTAACGTAAAGGTAATTAGTACTAAAATGTTGTAAGTATAACTGTCAGGAAAGGCGGTCATTCTTTGCTCTTAAACTAGGTTTACCTGTGTCTTGTGGTAGCCAATCAGAATCACTTTCTTAGATTAGAAATTAATCTAAGAAAGCTTTTTTGTATATCTGTGTTGTTACCATCATATTCATCCAAATAATGTTTGAAATGTCAGGAGAAAAATCTATTCCTCTTGCATACGGAAGACGACTACTTAGGAACTACATCGAACTCTGTCATATGTGTAAGTAAAGCTATAAATAGTTCCTTTTATCCATTAAACTTTTACATGATAGATTATTCAATAAATCCTACTTTTTTGGTAAGGTTCCATTTTAATTCAGCAGGGCTGTACATTATGGTCCTGTCACACCTCCGTTAACCAAAGATTTGGATAAACTAGGGTCTCCTAAAGCCTCATGCATTTTACAGTGGCACTTTCTAGTCGTAAGTGGAGGTGAGCTTCCCGTATATGTTAAAGAGACAGCACGAAATCCCACTTATTAAAATTGTGAAAGTTGGGATGGATTGGATATTTGGATGTTTGTTACTCTTCCACGCCCTAGCGGCTCAACGGATTTGGGTGAAATTTGGTACAGAGGTAGAATATAGTCTGGATTAGCATAACACAAAGGATACTTTTTAACCCGGAAATTGAATGTAGAATTGTAGTCAGAAATTGAAATCCGCGTACCAAGCCGTGGAAACAGTTAGAAAATAAAGTTTTTTTTAATGATACTCGTAAATTCAGTTAAAACTTACAGAATGTCAAATTCTGCACCCTAATATAAACTGTCAATTAGTACGATAATGCGGGTTTAGTCGTAAATAAAAAGAACTGATGTTATTTATTAGGTATCTATATATTTTCATGTTATTTATTAGGTATCTAATGTACTGGTATGGTTTTAATTCAATTTAGTAATAGTGACCATTCCTCTATATAGCCAGGTCGTATTTATTTTATTATGACATGATAACGCTTTTTGGTATAAATATTTTGTGTACTATCATGGTATTTATCTGTTGTCTCTTGCCTTATGAATTGAATTAAACAAAGCCGTGTTTAGAGTTTAATAAGATTTGAATTATATTAGGTACTCTGTTGTTTACCACATTATTTGTAAGTATGTATCTGTATAGAAGTACTAAAGGATTGTATTTTCATAACTCATTTTTAACCAACTTTTAACCAGCTCTAGAAAATGGTCATAATATCCTTATTCAGAGCATCAAATTACGGGTAAATAAAGTTAGAAGGGCTTGAAAATTTTGTGCGTGTCAAATTTTTTAAGTCAATTGTGGAGGTGGGTGAAAAAGTTATTACAAGATTTAATCAAGATAAACAAATAGAGAAGTGAAGTTAAACCGTGGTAAAAATTATGTTTTTTTCTCATTTCTGGGGTGATAGGTTCATATGGCGGGTTTTTGATACATCAAGGTAAATAGTCAACCATTTCATATTTTGATTTAATGGTGCATCGACCAAAATAAGTACCTTATAATCGAATATTTTATATAGGTAATATGTACGTACCTATGTGATGATATTTTAAGATTATTATTTTAAGTAATTGGCCAAATACCGTAGAAAAACTATACTTATACTACAGTTTCAAATATACAAAGGCGTTGTAATTACTCGTACTTCTAATAAATACTAACTGATGGCATGCGTCGGCATAACAGTTCATTCATTTGAGTTCATGGACTTTGGACAGCTCACTCTCCATGGACCTATAACGACAGGGGATTGCTAATTCGGTATTTTACTAAATTTTTTATTCCATTAATCAACTTATATGGACATCCTGAAGAAGGATCTAAAATTTGTTTTTCGATATCTCAACTAACATCAGAGATATCATTGATTTAATTTAGTACTGGAGAGATGCTCTGTCCCTTTTTAGCAAAACAGTTCTTTATATGTAGACAGGATCTGCTTGTATGGCGCTACTACACAGTGACGTCATAATGTAATATTGCCGTTTCTTTCTATCGTCTGATTTTTGATTGCATGTAGCTATTTTATTTGTCATCAAATTTTAATTCTGTTTTCACATTTGACCATCAATTTATGTATTTAATATTTCATCGTCATTATCATCATCAGCCTATTAATGTCCCCACTGTTGGGGCCCAGACACTAGGGGGTACGGGCGGAGATCTACAGAGCGGGCCCAGTGCTGATTGGTTAGTGTATTTCACACGCCTTTGGAAACTTTTAACTTCCTCAGACATGCAGGTTTCCTCACTATGTTTTCCTTCACCGTTAGAGCAGTCAGTAAATGTACGTAAGTCTTCGAAAAAGTCCGAAAAACTCATTGGTACATGGCATTGCATGGTTTCGAACCCGGGCGCATGGGAGTCCGGCGGGCGTCCTAGCCACTAGACCACCGACGCTTAATATTTGTTACTTGGAAACTACCGAATTACTTTAGTAAATATATTTTTTTTTTTTTTTTTTTAGCAAGTGTGTCGTAATAAGTATCGTTATTATTATAATCAATTATAAAATATGTAACGTATCTATCACGTGTGGGAAGACTAAAAATGGATTAATTTCCTCACTAACCGCATTGTAGCACTGTGACAAGCTAATAGCGTAATATAAAATCATATATTCATGACATCCCACCACAAAAACTGAATGTTTAACACGACGCTTAATAAAGCTGAGAAATTATGTGCTACAACGGACCTCCGTTAAACCAGGCCGGCATAATAAAGGGTGCTTTATGGGCGTGCAATTTTGGCTTAATGACTATGCTACGATTGAATAGATTGTTCCTTTTGACATTGAAAAGTTCTGACTCGTAAATCTCAATCTGCTACTGCGCCTTTGTTTCTTTTCATTTGGCGTGAAGCCCGCTCTACACTCGTCCGCGAACCGTGGCGCGACATTTGGCCGCGAGTCGCCCGCGAACTCTGCGCGACAATATGTCCCTCCACCCTCGCATCTTTTCGCAGTTTAGTTCACGCTCTCGACAAGAATGGACGCCGATATAGCTGCTGTTGCTGTTGTTGTTGCCATGACGCTATGTAGGTTATGTAATTGGACATTATTGAGTCTTTTTTTTTTCTTTAAATCAGCCACAGGAATGCTCATAATGGTACTGATAATCATCCGTCATTTGATAACTCCACGAAAAGCTAATTATAATAAAAAGTAATATAGAACTCACGACCGCTCGTCACTGCGTCTGGCACGCTACTGCGACAATACCCGACTGTGGATAGGTTCGGGTATCGCGGGACTAAAAAACCGACACCGGACGGGGAACGCCGCGAAGCACGACCGCGAAGGCGCGACACCATTCACACTCGTATTTCGCGGCTGTCGCGGTGCGATTCGCGCACGAGTGAAGAGCGGACTTAAACTTAGCGCGTCGTAGATAAATGAAAAGTGACGAAAGTTTTCCATCGTGGTCCCAGCAGGTCACTTGACACAACAGGCTTCGCATCGTGAAATCCGGTACTTACTGAGTTTCTTTTCTGATACTTATCTATTTTGTGGCAAGCAGGATATTGTAAGAAGTAGGTATATTCTGAAACCCCTTGAAACTCACGGTCACAAGATGTCCCTTATTTTAATACGGTCCTTTTTAACATGTAGATTTAGTGAAATGAAGGTCCATCATCATAAAGATACCCCGTCTGTTACCCTAAATCAGGCCCTTAAATACATTTTTACTCTCGTCGCCGAGAGTGACACTGAAACCCTCTAGAGTGCTAATGAAATGAAATGCAGTTTTAGAAAATTATATTCACATTTTTCTGCTGAGAATGAAACGATTATTATTAAAGATCGTGGTTCAGTTATATTGATACAAACATTTTATTCAGATCCGCTGTCCTATAATTTTCGCCGCCATACTTATTAATTTTTTCGTTAGGTCATGTTCACCATTTTTATTTAGACCAAACCCGCTTTTGACCACAATCTCACCTGGTGGTAAGTGACGATGAGGTCGAAGATGGAGCACACAAGTTTAATAAATACAAATATACTTTATTGCACAGCCAGGACAAAACAAAACATACAACATAAAGAGAGGTACAATACAATGTGCAGAAGGCGGCCTTATCGCGATATCTTCCAGGCAACCTTCAGGTGATGGAAAAATCATAAGAAACATAATACTGGGTCTTCTAAAACACTGCCGAAACATATCAACGCCGAAGTAAA
Source organism: Hofmannophila pseudospretella (assembly GCA_947369225.1). Taxonomy (NCBI): domain Eukaryota; kingdom Metazoa; phylum Arthropoda; class Insecta; order Lepidoptera; family Oecophoridae; genus Hofmannophila; species Hofmannophila pseudospretella. The sequence goes on from OX376325.1 coordinate 6,997,171, forward strand.
GATATATGACGACAGGCTTTACATACAAGGGTGGTCGATTGCCAGACGGACCCTGAAGGGGTCCTAGCACCAGCAAGTTACTCATTTTAGTTACCTCGTACGTCACGCTTACGACCAGTGGCAGTAGGGATATTCTGATTCATCCATTACACGAAAAGAAAACCTGCAATGATAAAATCACATATTACTTAGATGGTTAAGATGATACCCCATTTATTAAAATCACATATTACTTAGATGGTTAAGATGATACCCCATTTATTAAAATCACATATTACTTAGATGGTTAAGATGATACCCCATTTATTAAAATCACATATTACTTAGATGGTTAAGATGATACCCCATTTATTAAAATCGGTTCAATGTTTTGGGCTGTACAGTGGAACCAAAGAACATTTATTATACCTAAATGCAAAATCTGTGTGTAGTTCTAAATAAATGAAAAAGTATTTTCCGTTTTTATTGCATAACTCAAGTAATGAATGGCGCACCTAATATCTTTTATGACACTTAAGCGTTTGAGTGCTACGTGCCGTAAGAATTTTAAGGTTGGCTTCAAGTGGAAACACTTACCTTAATGGACCATTTACTTGTATATTATTTTATGAGTAAGTGTAGGTTTCCCTTTTCTTCAAGCTTAGAATTGCACTTCGAAAAACGATGTTTTGCGGCCGTATGCGGTTTCGTTGTAATTTACTTTTGTCTAATTTTAGTAATGTCTAACGAATCTTTCGATTTACGGTCAATATGTATTATTGATTCTCTACCATGACCGCTGGTATCGATTCTTTTGTAAGTAAAATAGGTTCAACTTATTGTTAATGAAATATTTGTATTTAATACTTAATTTGTCACTATCGATCAAGTCTTTTGGAGGCTATAAGTTAAGAGCTAATATAGAGATAATTCTAAAAACATTACACTTTTTAATATAAATACGCTATGGCTAAAAGTCATACAATTGTCATAAAGGAGGCTACAAGTTAAGAGCTAATATAGAGATAATTCTAAAAACATTAAACTTTTTCATATAAATACGCTATGGCTAAAAGTCATACAATTGTTATAAAATCACTGCAGTCTGCTAAAGGCGTTACAGGTAGACAAAGCTTTCGTTAACCATTTTTCTCGTTGATAGTTGAATGTCTAGAACAATTTTTCAGCTAATTAAAAAAAAAGTATCATCACAATCGGATTAAAAGTTATTAAAACTAATGATGTAAAGGAACGTACCAAAGATTTTGAAATTCACCCCTAGGCAAACATTATTATATATTTTATGGAGAGGGCGCTTAGTCCGATTTCTGTGGAACCTACACATCTTTTACATTTTCCCTCCGTATATTTTCCCCTAACTAAGGCACTGACATATGGTGCTTTCTAATGAACAACTGGAGTGGACGCCGTCGGGTTGTTTCCGTGCAAACTGTTTCATTACTTTCTGTAACTCGATATTTGCAGCGGAGTTTTTTTTCCTGGCTATATTTGTACTGGTCTTCTTTATTTTTTAATGAGTAGATGCTTCGTAATTATTATGCGGGTTAGTACATTCTGTACCCAGTAGTACAAATATTAACGATGTCTTTCGTATCATTATGCTATGGTCCCTGGCGAAGTAGGTATAGAGAAATAGGACAGCCAGATCTTGGCCTGCCTTCCGATACACATTCAGATGTGATGCTCTGCAAATTAAAATCTTATATTAATTTTATAACATGCCTTTTATTAGCAAATGGGTAAGTAAGTACTTATGTATATTTCAGGCTTATTCAACATTGATAAACATTAGAGAAATCAAAAAGGATGCCCGAAAGACAAATTCATGATGATGGGTCACAATGAATTTCCAGAAAAATGATGTTGTCTTGAAAGGTGCATCGATCACAATTCGTCTAAAGTTATTTCTGGTTTCATTAGACAGCTAACTGCTCGGAATAGATTGGGTCTTATTTTTCGATGCTTGCGCGCATTTGTAATTCTATTTTTATTTTTAACGCTAATCGTAACAAACCATTTGGTACACTGGTAAACACGTTAACTATTTATTATACAGGATGGTATGAATGATAAACGAACTATTTTTCTTTTAAATGGCGAGAATTACGATGGGACAGACAACTTTACCGAAACAATAAATTGACTTTTCATACTAAATACTAATCAGTGGTTCAACAACAGCGGTTCAGTGGTAACAATTTCTCATAGAAAGTAAAATAAAATAATTTTCATGGATGCTTTCAGTTCTTAAAAGTAATGGTGCGTTTTTCACTCATACTACATACATAGAATACATAGAACAAAAATAAAATATAATGTTTCATACCTACACCCACAAAACCCTCCCATCCCTTATTATTTTCCCTTATTATCTCCCTTGACCTTTTTGTTAATTAATTAAAATATTTTAACCAGTTTAGAATTCAAGTTTCAGAAAGTATTTAATTACTGCTCATACCTAATTCAGAAAGTTACATCGAGCGACCAAAGGTCACTAAATATTAGAGTATTTGAATACCTGAGCTAACATTTCAAACTCAATTTCGTATTAGCAGTGAGTCAGTGAACAAGTGGTCATGAGTCAAGATTTGTTTCACGGTACTCAATCTGATTAAAATACGAACTTTATCTGTCTTTGACCATAGGAATTTGGTCTGCAAAATTTAAATAATTTTTGTCGAGTTTGAAGGTAGTAAGAAGCTTATCCTACCAAAAACATAAATGTGAAAAAAGGTGCAAGTAAAAAGAAGGCCTGTCGGCTTCGCCGTTACAAGGATGGATATCTAACTGGAGACCAAGTTGAATTATTAATGTTCCTTCAAACTTACCTACAGAAATATATAGGTACCTAACATTGTTTAAACATAAAAATTATCGCTTGCTAAAACTATATCCCTAACTTGGCAAGTTTTCACGCAAAACTCATGAACTCTTCACTTATCTTGAATGATTCTTGAGTTAAAACTTGCCAAGTTAGGGATTTAGTTTTAAGCAAGCGATAATTTTTATGTTTAAACAATGTTACATACGTCTGTCACGTGGATCTAATTTCTAAATGGAATAGGATTAGGATTGCAAATCACATAATAATATGTATTTCTTTGATTCAAATCTGAACATCGACAATAAATTTTTAATTTGTTTTACAGGAGGCCCTAGTTTTAGATTTTAGTTTTAGATTTTAGTACAAGGAGTCGATATTTTTTTTGCCAGTGCGGCCGGCCTCGTCTAGGATGTCCAATTCTTCATTCAGGAAGAATTTCCAACAGGAATTTTGAAATTCCCTGTATCAGTCCATCCGACAGCATTCCGGTGTCCTGCAGCCGTTTAGTGATGATCAAGTCAAAGTATCGTTCATGACTTGACCATGGCGACAGAAGAGTGCCCAGGAGAGGGGTGGGGGTCGATGGGGTGCGATTCGCGCGCGAGTGAAGAGTGGACTTAAACTTAGCGCGTCGTAGATAAATGAAAAGTGACGAAAGTTTTCCATCGTGGTCCCAGCAGGTCACTTGACACAACAGGCTTCGCATCGTGAAATCCGGTACTTACTGAGTTTCTTTTCTGATACTTATCTATTTTGTGGCAAGCAGGATATTATAAGAAGTAGGTATATTCTGAAACCCCTTGAAACCCACGGTCACAAGATGTCCCTTATTTTAATACGGTTCTTTTTAACATGTAGATTTAGTGAAATGAAGGTCCAATTTAGTGATGATCAAGTCAAAGTATCGTTCATGACTTGACCATGGCGACAGAAGAGTGCCCAGGAGAGGGGTGGGGGTCATAAAAGATCATAGCACGAAAAGCTTCCCGCGTTACCTCAATCCTGGCAATTGAAAAGTGACAGACATGTTTTTTATAACAATTAATTAAAAGTTCGCCAGCCACTGATATTTGGCCAAGGAGTTTATAATAAAATTTGCCTACAAGGGATAATAAAAGTATAACAATGAGGTTGATAACAAGCCGTTAACTAACAATTTTTGGACCGCCCCACGTATAGAAAGCACGCATCGTATTTTAACTTTTTGTATGCGACGCTCTCTACGTGCGATTGCAGTCCATAGGTATTATTGAGGTTTCAGGTTAGAATTTGCAGAAAATTAATACTCTATTATTTTCAACGCACCATAATTATTCCAACATACTGTGTAATTTCCTATACGGTTACATGGGCTTAATATGATAAAACATATATTTTATTATATAGGGTACGTAAGTAGTATGTGTCTAAAATATACTGGGGTTTATCCTGAATCCCATGACAATCTAGCTTACATTGTTGCAGCACAAACAATGTTCTTGGAGATCTCAAGGGACTTTAGTCCGACATAACTAGGACGAATCTATCTTCTATCTATATGATTTCGGTTCCCCAGTGAAATGAGTATATTATTTTACCAACATCTTTCTCTGCTAAATGATTAAATATAACATTAGGTACAGTCGTATTGTGTTCTGGATCAAATTTATTATTTCTTCCAATAAAAAATCTAATATATCTGGTAGGTACTTACATATACTCATATAAGATAAGGAAGTCATTATTTACTAGAAACTTGACCTCATCTTTGTAATTGGTATGACTTCCTGCAGAGTCAGTCTGGGAAGGTACCACCGACCACTCTTCTGCCTATATCATTTTCCTACTCCTTCAAAATCCAGCATGTCAACCAGTCAGTGAGTGGTATGTTAGCTATAAATTTATATACTTGTACTTATATAAATATATGAAACGGTCTTATCACCAACAAAGTTAGCTGGGGTTATTTGCCTCGTACGACATGCTTACCCACTGGCGGTAGGTAATATCTAATCCGTCCCTACGAAAAGGAAATATATTCATAGCTACTGTCTTTTGTGATAGTCGTGAAATTATCACACTTAAGCTTAACTTGCTTGTTTACATCCATTGTTTTGTGTAATTTAGCTTTGATATTGTAGCTCGGATTATGTTAAAGTTCCAACCCGTTTAAGGCATATGTAAATTTCACTAAAATTGTGAAAGGTCGCCGCGTATCAGCTGTGCAAAAAATAAGGCGAGACCCTTTCTATCTACAATCTAGTCCCGTTTAAGGGCACTTTTATGGGTAGTGGTTGTGTGAAGATTGCCAATGCATAGAGTTCTTTTAAATAGGGTAGTTTCCAAGTATCAAATATTAAATGCATTCCTTAAAAATTTAAAAATAGTCATAAATTCATGGTTGCTTACTTGCTTAGCGTATGGTTAGTGGCCAAACTATTTGACAGAGTTGTTCAGGCCGCCCGTAGGCCTCTGACATGGCTTAACGACTGCTGTCGTACGACAACAACCGACTGCTTAACGTGCTTTCCGAGGCACGGAGGAGCTCAGATGAAATATGCCACTAGCGGTCACCCATCCGGGTACCGACCGCGTCAACGTCGCTTAACCTGCACGATCACTTTCGGACCGTGCTTGCAACTAGGCTACGAGCTCCTCAATTAATGGTCAAATGTGAAAACAGAACAGACAATCAAAAATGAGAACGTTAAAAAGAAAAGGCAATAGGTATTCCCAGTTATAGTACGTCAGTGTTCCCTAGCGCCATATAAGCAGGTCCTGGTTGCATATAAAGGACTGTTTTACTAAGAAGGGACAGAGCATCTGTCTAATACTAACTTTAATCATTAATATCTCTGATGTTAGTTGAGACATCGAAAAACTAATTTTAGATTCCTCTTTAGGATGTTCATGCAATGAAAATAAATTAGGTTAATACCGTATTAAAAGCATTCATATTTTCGATAAGAAAATATTATTCTGTTTTTGTGAGATTGAGGTCAACTGGGTTATTGTATTCAACCCAATCTATCCCACTGCTGGGGCAAAGGCCTTAGCCCTATGTCTATATATATCCCTGGTTTGTCGCTTAAATAAATAATTTTAAAAAATCGCTCGAGTAGAATCCAATAAAGTCTTGGATGACATCAGATCTACAATGTTTTTTCTTAAATTTATTCACAACAGTTAGTTCTGGTGACTGTCCAATATTGCCTATTCGTTTTAACTCTCCATCCCGTTTATGATGCTGTTTGAAAAATTGTATAAAGTAAGTATAAATGTTGCCAGTAGTTTAAAAAATCAAGATAGGTTCATAGATTTAGATTTACGAGTATAAAACTTTGAAATAGTCAAATACAAGTTCATATCATATCACTTGATTATCCCGCGTTTATATTACAAGGGATGTTTTATTTTCCTTGTCAGCCTTACAACCCTCGTATCACCTGATTTATCGCCTGATAAATTGTCACTAGGGTTTGCTCGTATGCCTACAACAATTTCTCCAGTAAATACATTGTCTTTCATTCTTGGAGTATTTTCTACCATATCTGTTCTACCTTTAATATTTGATATAGTATCTTTATCGATGTTAGTTATAAAGAATAACCCTAAAAATAATTCATTGATTTTAGCATTAATATTTATTCACGCCTGTACTGGAACATTTAAAATGCTATTATTGGACAAATATCCAATAAAAATTTGTCTTGTACCTGCTTTCATTGAATACAAAGTAATATTGAAAAAAAAAACTAAATGCATAATTTACATAACCTTACCTCCAGTGATGATGAAAATGATGATGAATGAAAAATAAACAATACAAATTAAATTTAAATATATTTTTAAATATCTTACATTGTATTTTAATATTACATAAGTATGTTAGTCTATAAGGTATTTATGCAGCCTGAAATAAAGATTTATTATTATTAATAGAATAGAAATATATTTACTATTAATACAGACAGTAATTTTATTTGATATCAATTTATGATTTAACATAATCGTACGGCATAATGAAGGATGAAAGAGAATATGATGTTCATTATAAACCCTTACGACGTATATGAGAATATTCATCCAAGTGGATATTTCTATATGAATGAACAGTATGCCGTTATATGACGCACATTTTTAAACCACTAACAATTACCAGTGATATCTCTAAATTAAAAATTTATGAAACCCCAACGTACCATTGTGGAAATTCTCTTACTTTTCCTGGTCATCATTAGGTCCTCAAGGTTCCAGATGTGGGAAGATCACCATGGTCATTAAAATTTGAGCTCAAACTCGAACCACCTATTTGTTACCGTTCCAAAAATCCCATCATACTCCAACATCCCAAGTTACTCCAAGATCTTATAACCATTGATCCATTTTCATCTGACATGGCTAAGAACATTCAGCAGGTTAGACCTGCGACGCCTGAAGGCCGGACGGACGCTCCGGGCTTCGCCCTATGCGGAGCTCGGCCTTCGGCCTTGCCATGGCTTAAAATGCCTAGCTCCACATCATTTTCATTTATTTTTTGCCCGCCATCTTTAATTTTTTTCTTTTGAAATATCTCGCGATGCTTTTCAACTGTAGTTCGAAAAGACCCCATCTAACTTACAGTTTCAGTGGGCTGATAATCTTCTAATTCTTCCAGTTTTAAATTGAAATTGAATTCAAATTCTGTGTGAAATAGGTGAAATTGAAGTTTACTTACTTTTTCCTAGTCATCATCAGATACTCAAGGTTTCAGATGTCGGAGACGCATCATTAACCTAAACATTTGAGCACAAATTCGAACCATCTGGCTATTACCGTTCCAGATATCTTATCTGACATCAAAGATACTCCAAGATCTTGGAAACCAACAATGGTCCAATTTTTATCAGACCTAGCTAATAAAAGATTATATTTTTATGTACATACCTAGAAAGTAAATGATGACAACGATTATCATACTGAAGACGTTCTTCATTTGTATGGTACTTACATTTATTTGATAAGGTGCTTCATCCGAGTAGACAATACCTATAATAAGACCATGTTTTGTATAAACAAATATTTATACTTTGATATTACATATGAATGTCAAACCTCGATTAGGATAATTGAGATCATTCCAATATTTAGAGGAACTGCTTGTGATATCAGTTTCTAAGTCAAGAATGCCGTTTCCTCAACGATTGCCGAGCTTCAGAAATATTACATCGCCGCAGCAACAAAAAAAGGCTTGTTGCAAGGCAAGGCGTTGATGTTACGGAGTTCATTTGGTGTGGATAAATAGTGTGTGGCACTCCATTTATAGAATTCAGAACGACTCGAGGTAATATTGCCGCGGCAATAGATATCTATGCTTATCTATCTCTGTAAAAAACATTTCTACATGCGAACATCGGTGTGTTATACTCGTAAAATATAATGTCATTGTGTAATGTATCTGTCAACATCCATCACTCGTGGGACGCAGATGAATTATTTGCGTATTTCCATTGAAGTCGTAATAGTGCACTGAAAAAATAAATTGTTTGATTTGGAGCATATAAAGAGTTTTATTCAGTTGAACACATTACTTGACAGATTCGACTAAGATCTTGATTGAAGTGAACGATTCCTCGGTTGAATGTGAACAAGCCGCCTTTATATGCTTATATTGAAACAAGTTTTTGTTTAAATAAATAATCTTTTCTATCGTTGGTTTTAATTTAATTCGAGTAAAGTACCTAAAAGTAAAGTTAAATAGACTTTATAGCACAAATAGAAAACAACAAACAAGAGATCCGACGTATTTTTTATGTCTCAAGGGCAATATATTCAGAGAGCTCGAAGGGCTCTTTCCGAGCGTTTAGGCAAGGGTTGAAATACACACAGCACACACAAACACACCACCTTACACACCTTCACACCACCCTACACACCTTCACATACACAAACACCCGCCTTTAACCACATATTGTAATTCTATTTCTATTTCTTCTACATATTTAGTGCTATTTAATTAAAATTCATTTTGAGTTATTGTGTAATTGGCGTTATAACTTTTTAAGACAAGTACTGTTATCATTGTTTTGCTGTACAATAATCTGTAATAAAATAAAATAAGAGATAGAAAAGGAAATAGTGAAGTACAATTTAGGCGGCCTTATCGCTAAGAGCGATCTCTTCCAGGCAACCTTAGGGCAGAGGAAATGAGTATCTATATCATCGTTCTTGTTTATTTCATCTGTCATGTATAGGGGGTGTTTTTATTATAACAATTCATCATTTACCTACCTACACTATTTATTGATGAAATTCCCATATTATAATATTTTGTAAAATTAATGAACACACCACTCACTCGTATATAATAAAATTCGTTTAAACATGTCTGTCTGCCAAATTATAAGTATAATGTTAGACAAAAATAAAGTGTATTTCATAAGATATTAACTACAGTTAATATCTTATGAAATACACTTTATTTTTGTTATACATAATGAGACTCACGGACAAGCTATTAATGCAGGATGTTAACAAAAATATTCTCCGGCTTTTATCAGGCAGAAATCCACTTATAAATGTGAACAATTTTTCCAAAAATTGACGAACAATATTTTCTATGAAAAATCGGATAAAAATATACCCATTCCATTTTCAAAACTTTTTATTGGTCGTCAAATTTGTTCATATTTATGACAGAACTTCTGATAACAGTCCAGCGAATATTTGGCTTACATATATTCAACAAAATCATCAGTTTTAGTTCGTATGAAATTCCGATTCAGTATGAGGCGTCAGTTTATGCCAGAAGTTATTTATGGCAGAAGTTATTTATGGTAGAAGTTTATTTGATGGGATCAGGATCCGACCAAAGAAAATATTACTGATACTCAAGATCTTTAATTAATTAAATATAAAGGGTCGATAAGTTTGTGTTTTGTCTGAATGAAAGATGTATTATCGTAGTCTAAAAAAATACGTAAAGTCTACATTTTAATTTTCAGCGTATAGTCTTGAATTATTTAGACGGAATGTCTCATTAATTTTACAGCAAACTCATTTTCCACCGAATTGTTTAACGATACTACTCTGAGTGATATACGTGAGCTATTAAACTGAACTGCCTCTGAGATCACGATCACATTAAACCGTATCGTAACTTAGTCGGCATCCTTTAAGACATTGTAATCTTTAGGAAGCATTTGTCAGGTAATGTTCATTAAAGCCGTCTAAAGACTATCGTTGTGTGCTTTTTCAGGAACTGAAAGATACTTAACACTTAGAAATATGTGTAGTAAAATTGAAAATACCCCGGCATCACCCCGGCATCACATCTGATCAGCATTAAAGAGATTAGCACATTGTCGCTAATCTCTTTAATGTCCAATTAACTTCAGAGGTTGCCTGGAAGAAACCGCTTTAAGCGATAAGGCCGCCTTTGTACATATCGTGTTATTATTCCTGTAGTTTTTACTTTTCCTGATTTTGTGTACAATAAAGTGTTTCTATCTATCTATCTGATCAGCGTCGCCTCAACTCGAGCCGTTCAGTATTATTTGTATATAACTCCATACTGTAACGCACACTAATCAACTTCGTAACGGCATCGCCTCGCCTCGGGACAAGTTAGTGATCCGCTCGCGGTTCGTGGTCAACTCGCAGTCGCCGCGCTGACGTCTCGCCGCCGGGGCGCGGTGATGGCGCTCAGACCGTCTGTTGTTTTATCGGTTTTATAGTCGTCCCACAGGTGATGGATAGCCGTCGCCCAGCCGTAGCCGCGCCGATATCTCGGAGGTGCTGAGCGCCGATTAAGCCTGCGCCGGGTTGACGCCTCGTTGACCGTGAGGTGATACGGAGGCCATCCGGTGCAGGGTTGATATCTGTGCGTCAGCCTTTATTCTTAAACCTAAATATCTTCGTGGCATTATTTCAAATAATTGACTATCAGAAGACCACTTTTACAAAATACCCTGTAGGCTGAATGCTCAGTTTTCCACTCTCGTTCTATTTCTGTTTATAAGTATGAGTACTTGTAGTGTATACACCATAATCTTCCATTGTTTGCACGCATTGTACGCATTGTTTAATCATAGAATAGCTTAATACTAAACTTGTTTGCACTTACCTAACATACGATATTCAATTTTATTCTTCTGAATATTTTCATTCGCAGATAACTATATGTACGAGTATCTACCTATATCAATCTTCTATAATGCCTATACAGGGTGTAACATTAAGAACGGTCAGTATGGGAAAGTCTGAAACTATAAGACATACGAAGATCTGTTCTTAGGAACCATGTCATCAATTTTAGTAACAAGAAAAACTGTATTTATACATTTAAAAAAAACTGTACTCAGCCTGGGAATCGAACCCGGTTGTTTTGAAAAAAAAAACCAACACTATTTCTATTTAGATATCGATTACGTTAAGGATGAAGTGCACAAAACAAGCTACGACACAATTGAAGACCTAAAAGCAGCCATAGAGACAATTTTAACGCAAATTCACCACCTGAAGATACAAAATTCAATAGTAAGATCGTTACCTAAACGAGTTGAATGTTGTATTTTACAAAATGGTAGTCATTTCGAACACCTACTAAAATAAATTAAAAGATATGGAAACAATGCGTTTTATTAATTTTAAACATCACGTTTCATACTAACATTTATTCCTTAAGACCTACACAATCGATATCTAAATAGAAATAGTGTTGGATTTTTTTACAAAACAACCGGGTTCGATTCCCAGGCTGAGTACAGGTTTTTTTAAAATGTATGAATACAGTGTTTCTTGTTACTAAAATTGATGACATGGTTCCTAAGAACAGATCTTCGTATGTCTTATAGTTTCAGACTTTCCCATACTGACCGTTCTTAATGTTACATCCTGTATAGCACATGTTGCCGGTAACTTGGATTAGGGATACATAAGTAATGATCACGTACCTATTTCCGGATTCACGTGACTGCTCCGGTTACAGAATGATCCTAATTATAGTATAGAACTTTTCGTTCCCATTTTAGCGAATTCCCATCGTTTCTCTCAAATCCCCAAGAATCACTCAACATTTTACATTACAATGGTTCCTAATTCGGCAGTATTGTGATTTTTATTTAAAATAGCTCTTGGTATAAAAAATGTAATAAATTGATTAGCTTTTGTGTAGGTATTTATAGCATTGACAATTATCCGTTTCATGTCTGTTTGCATGTATATTAGTAATTTCATCAACCGATGATGCGAATTCGATAATCCTCTGATTTTTGAAAGGTGCTGGTCTATCTTGGCCCTAAATTGCTTACTACACTAGACTGAATTCAGTCGACTAATTAGTCGACGACTTAGTGTACCTAATACTAATTAGTCAGGTTTCTATTTACAGACTCTACAGATTAACCGTACTAAATTGCACTTACACTTGACTGAATTCAAAGACTAACTCATTCAGTCAGACTGAATTTTGTCAAGTCTAACTGTTTAAACTCATTTAAGCGCGAGCTGAACAAACTGCTAGTTGACAGGACATATTATTCAGTAAATGATTTTTTAAGTGACAAAGATATTTTATCAGTGTTTACCCCATTTTTATTAACCTTAAGTCCGATCTATGTGTATGTCCATAATCAGTGTTTAGGGAATTAATACTACGACTACTATTAATACTACTACTACTAGTCAACTGTTTAATTTAATTTTAATAATTTATTTTGACATTTAAAAATTTATTGAAAATATTTGTATGTCACACGACGGAGCATAGTGATACCAACTCATTAAACTATATACTTACTTATTATTACGTATGTTCACGAATAAATGATTGATTGATTGATTGATTTAGTGTAATAAGCGCTTAACTTTTATAATATTGTAATTTTGTGCCCATGAGGTTTTTGGTCTTTACACCACGTACAAAAGACATATCTCATTGTAATCCTAAGCCAGTTAGCGAAATGTAAAATTGAATAGGAAACTTATTTTATTATTATTATTTTTATTAAATTAGGAGAGCAGACGAGCAAACGGGCCACCTGATGGTAAGTGGTCACCATCGCCCATAGTCATCTCACCTCACTGTATTAATATTAGAGGGTTTTTGATGCGCTGCTAACCTTGAGGACTAAGATGGATTGCCTCATGTGCCGGTAATTACGCTGGCTCTCTTACCCTTCAAACCGAAACACAGAAATGCAATCATTTCTGCTTTACGGCAGAAATAGATAAGAGGGTGGTACCACTCCAGGCGATCCTTCACTTTAGGATCTACCACTACCAAAAATGGTCAATGGATTTGCCACAAAATGGTCGGGAAAGATAAAATATCGTTAGGTAAGTATACGAGTATAAGTACTTTATTTCCGTTTCACGGTACTAACTAACATAATTTATCGCTACAATTTGGTAGGTTTTACAGAGTTTTTCCTTCATTATTACCTCCTGGTAGGACAGGCTCATTTCTTACCAAGAGTTCAGGTATATTAATTTAAACCGAATTTCAGATTAAATAGTAACAAGTAAGTTTATACTTTTGCCATTTTATTATTTACATAATCTCATAATAATAAGGTTAATTTGTATGTTTAATTTGTTGTAATGTTTAGTTAAATAAGAACAACTAATTTATGTAATTTTGAATTTAAAGAATGCACATTAAAATTTTAAAATAAAAACAGACAGAGATGCATGGAGGAAACGTATTCGAGAGGGATGTCAGGAACACGATGGAAAATGCTTCGAAGTACTGGCGGCCAGGAGAGCAAACAAACACCGAGATCACTCATCTACCCGGCGCACCACTCGCTTGCCGCGCGTGCGGGCATGTGTGCCGCTCTCGTATAGGATTATTTGGCCACGGAAAAGCGATGCCTTCGCGACGCTGTTTAAATCGTCTGCAATAGACGTAACAGGCCTATGATGATGATGATGATAAAAGATCCTCAAGGGTCGAAGTGCCGCTGGGGTTATTCCCGGCCCCTACCATAAGATAAGATAAGAATAAATATAATCCTACATCATACTAAATAAAAGATAATATACGGGTTCCGTCAACATTGACCTTTACTTTTTTCCTAAAATGCCGCAATGTTCTCTCGCTTGAATAGGTTATGAAATATAACCTTGTTTACGAACGGACAGACATATGAAACAGGCCATCGTTTTCATGGAACCCTGAACTGGACAGTTCAGGATCGAGCGGGAAAGAAATCCTTTCCTGTAAAATGTATCGTTCCAATTTTCAGGCTTCAGGAGTGCTTCAATTTCTTGGATCGTATCCTCTAGTTTCAAGATTTCGATATGTTGAGATAAATTGTCGATTGTTTTCCTTTATCCCTTATTTTCTTGACGTAACTTTGTCTGTCTAATGGCAAAATAACATGGTAAGTTACTAAATACAAAAAAATACAAAAATATGTATTTGAAAAACATTGTAATTACAATCAAGTAACAATGTAGTTACAATGTATCGGTAAGGTAAGACATCGGTCTCTACTACCTGCACTGGCCTCATCGGCCGTCTTGCAACATAGTAGATAGCAACAATATAATGGCTTGGGGATACATTTCTATAAAATTTAAGTATTTATCCATTATATTTTTGTTCATACGTGTTGTGAGAGGGTGTGTAATCTTATACTAATTGTTAAAAGCGTATAAAATATAACGTAGTCTAGACCAAGGCTGTAAACTATTTGCACGTTATGCTTGTCTTGTAGTCACCATTGTTACCCGACATTTCTGGTTTCCACCAGCACGCCTGCATTCCATGGCATTCTCGGGCAGATAGCCAAATCACGGAGTGACAGCAAAACCGTGGTATGATGGAATTTTAATCGGAAATCCTTCTTCTGGTGATGACAAAAGCTCCAAATCGTTCCAAGTTTTTTATTTTTCACTTTTCTTCCAATGCTCAAATTTCCGTTACGTATATCAAACGTTCCATCTAATACACGTACGGTTTTTATTAGTGGAATATTAATCGTCTCCCTATTTCATATTATCTTACAAGTTAGTTGCAATAATGGTTCTTAAACATTTTCATTATACATACTTACCTCTTCATGTTTCTGGAGGGGCTCGTAGCCTATTTAGTAGCGTAGCACGGTCCGAAAGTGATCGTGCAGGTTCAGCAACGTTGGACGCGGTCAGTACCAGGATGGGTGACCGGTAGCGGCATTTTTTTTAACTAAGCCCCTCCGTGCCTCGAAGGCCACGTTAAGTTGTCGATTCCGGTTGTTGGCGTTCGTTAGCAGTAGTTTTGTCAGAGGGCTACGGGCGTCCTGAATAACTCTGAAAATATAACCATACGATAAAACAAAATAAATCATGTTTCTAGAGCTGTTGCCTCTTAGAATATCATATTGTATACCAATATGTATAATAGGTTACATGAATTGAAGGATTGGTCTACACTTTTAACATAAATGAAATCGCTATTTTCATTCAAATCAGGGTATTTACTGGTTATTTGGCAAAGCCTTTTCATGTCAGATTGAACAGAATCAAACTGACAGGTCACTATTAGCATACATTTGCGGCCACAATGGCGCCGTGTGAATTGTGCCTTGAAATATCGACGAGGGAAAATGCTTCATTTACATAGTATTTTCTCTTTTCATGAATCATCTAAAGGCTTTCATAGTGAAAAGGTGGGAAAGTCTGTTTGAATTATAAAAGAATAGAGGTTGTTAAGGGATGCCCAAAATAGACAGATTTTGAGGATTATATTCAGTGTCGTGGCGTGGAGATTAATGGTTTTACAAATTGTTTGAAATACGTATAGGAACCTACATACTGTATTTTTGCAGTTTCCAAAGCGAAATCCTACAAATATTATAAATCTGAAAGTGTGTTGATTTGACTCCTACACGGAACTCCGACACATGCTATAGTCCGACAAGACACTTAAAATATTACACTATTCCGACAATATACTACCCTGACTACCAACTACTGCAATACGTGCAGAACTGGGATGGCTGATGCACAAAGATCCCAACTGATCGGACCAGGTACAGGAGCTGTGAATTGAACCCCTTCACAATCAAGAACATCAAGAACTACTTCGACGACACACTACTCCGACAACACACTACTCCGATAACACACTACTCCGATAACACACTACTCCGATAACACACTACTCCGATAACACACTACTCCGATAACACACTACTCCGATAACACACTACTCCGATAACACACTACTCCGATAACACACTACTCCGACCCGACAGCACATTACTTCGATAGCATTCTACTCCTTACTTGGCTTAAATTTTGCCTAACTATACGAGTAGGTTCTTTAGGACACAAATAATCCCGAGAAAATAATTATATCCCCGCTACCACGACCGAGATTCTAAGAGAACTGAATAATGAACCTGTGAGCCAGTTTTGAATTGGGAGAACAAAACTTCTAACAAAAGACGAAGAAAAAGTTTTTTTTTTGTTATAACTGCTAATAAATGGGCCTATTTAACGATTGAAAACTCTGCGGGAAGTGCCATATTACTGTTCCGAGTGCGGAAATAATTATCCAAGATCTGAAGTTATCTTCCTATATACCCGTAGTTACTGAATACAAACAAACTGTGCGCTTCTAATGTCGAAATGGCATACGCTGTATACGCTGTAATTACTTCTAATAAATACTTAGTAGCTTATTTAATGGCACACGTCAGTAAAACAGTTCGTTTATTTGAGGTCATGGACCTAAGAATAATATGGACCTCTAAATGTCCATAAACCTATAACATCATGGACTGTTAACTCCCTTAGTTAATTATATTTTTATTTTATTTTTTTCTAGCAGGTGTAATGCTTGCTTATCGTATGGTAAGTGGCCAACCTATTTGTCAGAGTTGTTCAGGCCGCCCGTAGGCCTCTGACATGGCTTAACGACTGCTGTCGAACGACAACAACCGGGACCGACTGCTTAACGTGCTTTCCGAGGCACGGAGGAGCTCAGATGAAATAGGCCACTAGCGGTCACCCATCCAGGTACCGACCGCGCCAACGTCGTTTAACCTGCACGATCACTTTCGGACCGTGCTCACAATTAGGCTACGAGCTCTACAAGCAGGTCTACTGCATGTGAAATAAGAAGTATCGCGTTTATCAGGTGCACAATGACCACGTGTCGCACACATGTATCCACAATACTCGTTTACGACTTGTGTTGCAATATTTCGCGTGTTATTACACTCGTAGTGATAATTTAGCGCTTCCCGCACTAGTTAGAAAATTTGCTATTTTGCTTGTAACAGTGTACCGACTTTTAGATGAAGAATACCTCGCTATTAATAAAATCAGTAATTTACATTTTAAGCCGGTTTCATACCTGGCATTGAATCATAATATTTTAATTGATTTATACAGAAAACCTCTCTGTCCAAGGGTAATAGGCTAATTTGATAAGCAAAGTTCATTTTCGCGTGATTGGAATATTTTGTATTTTAAACTGAAAGTATAATTACTTTCAGTTCAATTTATTTCATGATTTTCTTTAACAAACGGCTTTTGTTATAATAATTTGGATTAGACTCCGAGATTAGGATTCTATGCTGTAAGCTCACGAACCGTTTAGTATAGTCACGTGTCTAGATTTTTTTCACCAATCTGGCTGAATTATGAACTTGACCTACGTGTGACACTAAAAGTAAGCTCTAACAAAATTAGAAGAATTTATGTTGAGTTTGAATGGAGTTAGAAGTATTAAAACCGCACGACAAAGACGATTTCATTATTGAATAAGTACTATATTTTATTATAAATTTTGTGCAATAAAAGGTTAGGTAAGTAGGTACTTATTATTTTAAACATGTTATATAAACTATTTATTGGGATCACAGTAATCATTTACTACGTCACTTACAGATACTGAGGGAAATTGCCGGTTAGAATATAGATTTGTTGTCAATGGTTGAACGGTTTTGGACCATGATACTAGTACCTGAAAAGATCCGTATGGGATAAGCCTGCCTTTGTACATATTTTAATGTTTATTTGTATTTTCTGTGTATTTTTTGGCGTGCAATAAAGATACTACAAACAAACCTATATAGTACAGATATTCCTTGTTTTGGACTTACAACATTACGGTTGACTGCTCAAATCGGATTTGATACACATCCTTCAGTACTTTGTCGCTTTAACTAGTTTGAAACATTCATACGAATGTCAAGCAATCATGACAAAAATCTTATTGCGACAGGGTTCCACCAAGTATATATAGCTTGATGTGTCTTCCACTGTACAGTACGCACCAAACTAATAGACAGTTTTGATCATTTTTCGAAATATTTTTTCCTTGAAATTTGGGAGTTCCATTTTCCCGAAACTTTATATATGTGACAATATTTTTAAAAAAACTCTACTGCTACCATTCGCTTCAGGTTCCGAGCGATCTAGAGGTTTGGCGCGTACTGTTAACAATCTGATAATTTTCGACTACATCTTGGAATAAAGTTAATAATGGTTAATATTTATTTGGATATTATGTAGAGTAATTATAGTCACAGTTGTCTTCTGGCCTCTCGATATCAGCCGAATAAAAAAATATTATGTATACTCTGACCAGGAAAATAAAAACCCTGTCAAAAGGGCGCCATTGGTAATTTTATAGTCTGCAATGGCTGGGGAAAAAAAACAACTTTTTAATTATATTTCCGGTCAGGGTACAACTTTCTAAAATACTCGTATTTGTAGATAACTGCAACGTATCACGTCATTCGCGTGTCCTTCCGAAGTTACTCAGAACAATATACACCTGACATCTAGTAGTGCAGTAAAAACAAAAGAAACGTTTTTGCATAACGCCCTAATGACATGCGAGGGTTCTCCACACGAATGCCTGTTTTCTTTGGCACAAATACGACTACTTGCTTATGTAAATATACCATAGCATACCATAGTGCAAGTTGGATTTATTCATCACGGAAACCATTACCGAAGTCTGAAAAGTACTTGAAATTCGACTATGCTAAATGTTATTAGAAGTAATTTATTGAACAGGATTAAAATATATAATTATAGAAACACAATTCAAGTAAACACGGCACATCACATATCATATTATTAATTAATTAAATTATTCAAAATAAAATAATACTAAAATAATATTAAAATAACACTAAAATAAATGCTTAAGCTAAAATTACCAAATACCTAACTATTTTACAAATAAAATACCTGACCTAGGTCGCTCCCTGCAGG
The DNA here is from genome assembly GCA_947369225.1 of Hofmannophila pseudospretella. NCBI lineage: Eukaryota > Metazoa > Arthropoda > Insecta > Lepidoptera > Oecophoridae > Hofmannophila > Hofmannophila pseudospretella. The sequence goes on from OX376325.1 coordinate 7,016,177, forward strand.
GAGTGTCCCGAGGAGGCTGGCGGCGTTGCCCCGCTGTATATTAAATCATCTTAAAATATAAACAATGCTAATAAATATAATGTCTAAGTCAAAAACAATGTCAAAGTCATTTTAAAAATATATATATATATATTTTTTATTTTATTTATTTACACTTTAATGCACAAAATAAAAAGGTGTACATTAGGCGAGCTTAATGCCTTGCGGCATTTTCTACTAGCTAACCATGGGGTTATGCAGAAATGTTTAAGTAGGCGTATAAAAAATTATATAATATAACTTCAGTCGAAAGTCCCCCCTGGCCGAAAGTACCCAAAATACTCGCGGCGTTACCTCGCTGAATGGCGAGGGAAATGCGCTGCGCTTAAAAATTGCTGACCCGCGGATCACCTCCTCTCTCCTGTATTCGTCTGCTGCACGAATCAGAGCCTTGGCCTCGGAACCCCACGGTCCCGCGGATTCAACTGCAAAAGGCACAAAGTCGTACATCGATTCCAGGTTGGAGTACTTTAGGTGTTTCCCCTGGACCGCGGCTTCGGCAGCTGCACCTGCAGGCTGCCGCGTGCCGGCGAGATGGCAGGGCGCGAAAGTGCTAACGCACGTCGCAACAGGATTTGAATTTGAACATAGTTATTTGACATGGTTTCTACATAAAAAATGGCATCTTTTCGTTCCCATCTTGTAACAGTTAAAAAGCTGTCAGTAACAGTTTCGTACATGGGCGATGGTATTACATTATAATACCATGGAAGAGGATAATGAATTTCTTGTCTCCACCACACATTTGCCTTTTTATGTGGAAATAACATGAGATCATATTTTTTGATAAAGGGAAAGTATCTTTCGACATTACGTCGTTTGAAAGCAGAAAAATGAAATGGTCTGATAAAAGGCGCAAGTAATTTAAACCGGCGGAAGACAGATTTCGAGTTTATAAATGAAGCGCAATTTACGAGTGATAGCATATTTCCGAATCTTTTCGATAGCATCAGCTGTTGAAGGGAAACCTAATGGGAAAAATTTCTGCATTATGTATGTAGGTATGTATGTAGACATACGAGACTGAAAGGCTAAGAATACGTACCTAGATGATAGAATTGAATCAATAGATTGAAAAAGGGTTCAAAAATAGATGATTACCTGTTATTAAAAACTAGTTTAAACCCATACCAAGCTATGGCGAGGCCTTTTCAACTCTCATTCACAACCGTAAAATAAAAAAAAAACGCACTTGCTCCTAGTAAAGACACTTATGCTTGCGTTATACATAGTATAGTAGAAACAAAAAGAGTCGTTTTAAATATTTGATTTTAAAATGTAAGTATGTATTAATTACATTATAATACAATTGTATTACTTATTGAGGAAATAACGATTGCCTAAAGATTAAACTAAATTAAAAACCAAAAACTAAAACTGATCTCTTTTCTGAAGCTTCCTAATTCCATTTCTAATTAAATTTTTATTATAATAAATTTATTTATGCAAAACATTTGGCTTATCTTATCATCAACAAGGAAGCGTGTGTTGTGTGGGAGCCAAGTTTTAATTAAATTAATACAGTCACGTGCTTCAGTAATTGAATTATCGCGGTTATCGCGTTAACGTACCGTCAGCCTGTCTTCTAAGCCAAATGGTTTACATACTCTCATTTACTTACCTACATAAGTTTTTGATGTAAATACACCTGATGCGGGCTCACCTTATATGAGAGACCAAAACGGAAAGATTAAAAACCAATGAATGAAACGAATTAACTACATTATTTTTCTTTAATGAATGGCCCCTGCTAGTGATTTACACTCTGCAATTTGGCCAATGACCGTGTTAGAATCTTGAAAATCACTCGAACGTTTTGGCGTCTATTTTGAAGATAACAGTTTACAAACGTCGAGATTAAGGGAGAGTCGTGTACACTAGAAATGCCTAGTGTTTCGCATTCCAAGTGCAATTGGAGGTTAGGTTGCCGGATCCACACGATCTGTAGTATTTCACTCCGATTTCAATGTCTTATATAACGTTCATTTAACACGGACGATTTTTAGGTAAAATACACTAGTTTTACGAAAAAATAACCACTGTAAACCATTTTTAAACAATAAAATAGGACGAAGACGCCATGATAGCATGAACGCAACAACCAACTACATATTTAATGGTACGGATGGGATGTAATGTGACGTTAGTGACACTTGAGTGATAATAGAAAAAGTGACGTCTAATCTGATCACGAACATAGAAACCCTAGCCATATTGTAGAATTAAACGGTACTATTTTTTCATAGCGAACCCCATAATACTGTTATAAAACTACCAAAGGCACCCTCTTGACCATATTCCTGGTCAGGTAATATAAGGGATGGTGTAAGGTGTATGAAGCAAACATTTCTAATTTTTTAGGGTTCCGTACCTCAAAAGGAAAAACCGGAACCCTTATAGGATCACTTTGTTGACCGTCTGTCTGTATTTTTCTCAGGAACGTGTAGAAGTATTAAGTTGAAATTAATATCAAATACTAAGGTGTATGGTTCCTTGGTGCTGTAAAAGATTCAAGCTTCTAACTAAATGCAATCAAATATAATAATAATAAATTATATTTAGGTGGTTCGAGTTTGAGCTCAAAAATGTTTAGGACCATGACGCCATTCTCACGTCTGGAGCTTTAAGGCCCTGTTGATGACTAGGAAAAAGTATGATGATATCCACAATGACAAGTCGAGGGTATCTTTAGGGTTATCGCTGGAGTAATGTCGGTGCTTTGCTTATGCTGAGGTACCTTACCTACAACTGGCTATAGGTGAAGATGAGTGCCGAAGATGGAGCAAGCGGGTATACTCGCCTTAAAGATACCAAGGATTTTTGAGTAAAATATTTACCTGTTGGTAAATCTACTAAGTTTTTCGGTAATGTGATTTTTTTTTAATCATATGTAGGTATCTACATAATTAAGTTTGTACGGAACCCTCAGGGCGCGAGTCTACTCGCACCGCGTCCGGTTTTTTAAGATAAATAGTCTTTGAACAGTCAAAAACATCAAGACACTTAAAGTTAACAGATTTCCGAATCTTAAATACTTACTTAGTTCCAACAAACTATAGCAAATTATTTAAAGAAATATGTAGGGTAGATAAAGAGAACATGCAGAAGCTCAAATTTACCTATGCATTTTGTAGAAGTATTTGCTTTGAACAACAAATTTAATCCTGGTTTTATCAACTATCCCAAATCCCCATTTTGTCTACGCTTTCAGCATTAATTTGCTCAATAATAGAGCTCCTCAATCCCACGTCGATTCGGGATTTGTTTTCATTGCGTTGAATTTGGCTGCCGTATTTATGTACGCCTTGATTATTTATTACAGAGCTCGTAAAATTGAGTTCAAGATTTATGAGACGCATTTCTATCGTAGAATTAGTAAGGTTTACACTGATTTTCATATACAAACTCAGTGATTTATTTAGAAACAGTTGTATTCGCTGGGTGCGAAGTACTAGGTGGGGGTAATAGAATTGATCGCAGCGCTCGCAGTGGCCAAAAACAGAAATTATGTTGGCTCTGAACCTATTTCTGTCAAACAAATGCATGCAGAAACTCATTTTAGCATCTGTAAATATTTCGTTATTCGTTATTAATTATTATGCTTAACAATACAAACATACAAATACAAAAAGAATAAGAATAGTTTATTTGTGCGGTAAGATTACAATGGATACAAATATACTTTATTGCACACCCGGGATAAAATCAAAACACACAACATAAAGACAGGTACAATACAATGTGCAGAAGGCGGCCTTATCGCTTTAAGCGATATCTTCCGGGCAACTTTCAGGTGATGGAAAAATATAAACATTTTTAATGATATTTATTTTAGTTAAATCTTTTTATTCTACGTCCCGGACATGTTGAGCAGATACCAACAATTTGCCTTTGGATACAGCTTGTGGTTGGAATATTATATAGTGAGTGACACTCACAAAGACGGTCTTTATGATTATACTCATTTAGAGCTGAAAACGATGTTTAATTTATTACTAGCGATATAGGAACAAATAAATGTTTATAATTTTTTAATGAAACCAATAACATAACCTTATTTCTCTTGTTTTACAACATAATTACAAATAACCACGAAGTAAACAAACCCTGATGTATCCGAAACAAAACACACTTTTTATATAAATTTTACTAAAGGGAAACGAGTCTCTGTCTACATAAATTAGAGCAATACAGGAAACCGACACCAGGCATCCACTTCATAGTCACACTGCCAAACCATCTCGTCTCAAAAGCCGTAACGGGTTTCTGCGAAGTGTTTCTCCCATCGACCCTGGAAAGAACCCACCAGAAGTAAGATGCAAGCTGTGGCGGGAGAAATACCCACCCAAAGGTTTCATACCGCCAAAAGAAGACCTACCTCCGGGTTTCAAACTCCCGTGGCCAACCTGGAAAACGCTTAATCGCCTGCGAACCCAGGTTGGCTGTTGCGGAGATAATCTTCACAATTGGGGGTTTTCCAGCGATCAAGTAAAGTGTGAGTGTGGTGTCTCCCCTCAAACCATGGAGCACTTGCTCTGCTGTCCCGCGTGTTCGACCACCTGCACGCGGGAGGACCTTTTCGAGGCCAACCAGAGGGCTATCGATGTGGCTGCCTTCTGGTCGGGAAAAATTTAATTCGGATCATCAACACGAAAGAAGAAGAGCAATACAATGAAATTAAATGTAATTTACATATAATTTTCAACTTTAATACATTTTTTTACACTTTTTTACACTTTCCTATTAGTTAGGATTTCTATAGTACCTACTCATTACGATAAATAATCAAAAGACTACAGCTAAGATTCCCATAATATTTTTTAAGTACTTAGTCAATTATATTTTGTACTTACTAGGTTACTAGGTATTGTTTTACCATGGGCAATATGATTTACCATTTATACAAGTTGTCATGACGTATTCTGTCTTACTTACAAATACTTACTTGAAAATATTGATTAAGAACACGCTTATTAATAAACTTAACAACAAAAATAAATAAATTATGTAACACTAAACTAAATTACCGTAAATGTTTTATTTCAGAGAAATCTAATTAGAAACACCTGTATTGTGTTTTTAATTAGATTTCATAATCATAATTTTGAAAATTCACCAAAACATATTTACATAATTTAATTATCTATAAACTTTTTTATCGACACAACTTGGAATATTCAGTCCCTACAAGTCCCTAATTCAGATGTAGGTATGCCAGGGCATGTGGTAACCCTGCCATTAATCCTGACAATCTCCCTTCTACAATGAAAGCCGTGACTCGTTTGCTTTAGTAATTGGGTACTTGCTTGTTTGCCCTCTTTATAGCCTCTGACGACGTAAAAGGAGGATATAAGAAGGTATAAGACAACCGCGCGGTGGTTGGAGCAAACTGGATGGATGTGGCAACAGACAGAGATAAGTGGTCTAAAACGAAGGAGGCCTATACCCGTAGAGGGGTCCTTAACGAAGAAAATTAATTATGTATCAATTTATTTTATTTACAACTTTAAATTATGATTTAATGTAAATAAATTAATGTATAGTAATGATTCTTAAGGAATAATAAATAATATCGGCATGCACTGCGTGCCACAAGGATAGGGAAAAATGGAAAGGAGGAGGGAAGGCCTTTGCCCAGCAGTGGGACAGTCTATAGGTTATTATTAATAATAATAATAAGTACCAGTGTCGGAGATAGAAAAATGTAGCCTCCTGGACCTGGGCAGTATCAGAATCTCTAGATCAGATTTGAGTGAAAAAAAACCCAATAGGAACGAAGAACTCTATCTCTTATTGTATCGTTTATTTAAAAAAAAATCACTATATTAATATAATATAGTGTTTTTTTTTTAAATAAACGATACAATAACGTTTAGATACAGTAACGTAGTGTAGTGCAACAGAGCGGAGTAAGAGTTATCTGGTGTACGAGATCGCCAGAAAATCTATAGCTGAAACCAAACCTTCATGAATGAAAATAGCGAACTTATAAAAGGCACTCGAAAGTTCGCGGGGATTACCTAAGTTACAAAGTCCCTACTTACGAGAGATTTTATCAAAGGTCAAAATAGTTTCCGCTTGTTTTGAAACTTGTAAAATAAAAGTTCCGTTCCATATTACACCAATTTCCTGCGTTTCAATATTGAATCCGGTTCGATTTAGATTGACTGAATAGGAATAGATACATTTTTCTTGTAAGTATGTTTATCTTTCAGGGTTTTTTTTGGTTTATTTAATACAAATACTAAAACTTTATTGGCATAATAGATAAGTAATACTACAACAATAAGATAAACTTATACTATTGTCGTTGTTTATTGTTTTATTATTTATATATATTTCATAATAAAAACAACAGCTATTTCCAAACGAGTGACCTGACCTATATCTAGACTAGACAATGTTCTCCGGCTCTCAAACCTGTATCTTGAGAACCAGAATATTTCCTTGATATATATGGCTAAATATAATTAATTTAATTAATACAAAATACAATAATATGGCTAAATTATATATAATATAATTTAGATATAATATGAAATAATATTAATAATTGAAATAATATGGCAATCCATATAATTTATTAATCAACAATAAATATGATTGGAGATTTAAAAATCATCGATTTCATTCTAATCTGAAAATATATCACTAATGTCGATCTGGCAAGGCCCGAATATTGAACGATCGCTCTAAGAATAATCGTTCTTAATTTAGAACCGTCTTCCGCAATGCTCGTACCAGATATTTTTAACACTGAGTCAGTGGTTTAGTACCTTTACACAAAGTGCATCGCACTTCCGTCGAAAATAGATTTGCATACGAATGCGACAAGCTCACTCGAAATAAACTGCACTGAAATGATTCCCAGCGGACGTTCTGGAAGATAACACCGCTTTATGTGAATGTTTTGTGAAAATTAAAGCGTTTAATTTGCATATTGCGGAGTTGCAATTGCAACTTTGTAATATTTTGGTCTGTACTATGTAGGTATAAGCTTTAAATTAGCAATTCCTGGTCTTCTTTTTTCAATTTAAAACGATGAAACCGTTACGTAATGAATGACCACTACGCATAATGACTACTACGCCTAATTACTTCTACGCACAATTAACACTAAGTAGAGTCGTAGAATGACCGCTATGCACAAGGGCCACTACGTACAATAACCACTAGGCAGAATGACCACTACGCAGATTGTCTCTTCTGTGGACTTTTGAATGTTTTTTCGACCATTTACTCTCCATTATAATCTGATGTTTTGGGTTTCATTTCTACATAGATATGTACGTACGTAGGTATAATATTTATTATGAATAAATACAACATATATGGTGTAAAATACAACTATAATATTATATTTGTTACTTATGTGCATTTCCAGTTATAAAAAAGTTTGACTATAACCTCCAGCGAAAATGACCACACATATTTTGGTTATAATAATGACTAGTAGGACCTTTCTGATCCTTCTTTTCTGAAAGCCTATTTACAATGCAAATTGCAAACGAAATATCGATACTAACATACATTAATTTTACATTATTCTTAAACTAATTAATTGGATTTTATTGTCTAAAACGGTTAAATTACGGTATAAATTTCATTGTCTTAAACGATTACGTAACATTCCTTTTACAGTTCTATTATCCCTTTCAAAATCAATTTGTGCCCGAAGACGATACCAACGTTTGGCAGTGAATGAAATCTGGCAGGAATAGATTAATCTCGGGGATAAAATCTGAGAGTCTTATTTCTTTAAAGAAATTGTTGACGGGATGGATTATTAGAAAAATGGGCCTTTTGTAAACCTAAATAATGTAAAGGGATCTTTAAACCTGAAAAAAGATAATGATGTTCATTATCTTCATGTTAATCACGAAGCATTAATATTATAGGATTATGGATCATTTGAAAACGTTTCCACGTTTGCTTTGCGTTTGAATGTACAAATAAACTATTAGATAGAATATTCGAGATATTTTAGATTGGTTTGTTTCGTATTTAAGTTATTATCATTATAATTTTTACCCGACTACGAGAGAGGGTTATGTTTTATTCTATATAGTATCGACACAGAGTACCTACTATATATTATATAAAGATAATTTGTGGACGAATAGCATATAATTCGTTCCATATCTATTTAATAAAGCTACACCTTTACGACCTTCCTTCATAATGGTTATACACGAGAATCTTACTTTAAGTTTGGTTCGAGTTTTCTATTTACCTAATAAAAAAAATTCTTAACTCCTTTTTCTTGCTATCTGTCCCGAGTGGGGCGACGCGTTCCTCCTCTTCTTATTGTCATAGAGTTTATGCATCAATTTTATTGATGCAGCCATAAATTAATAATAATATTTTTTGTTTCAGATCCTGATGCCACTTCTTTATAGTTAGGTATGCACATTCAACAATAAGTTTAAGATAAGTTTGCGAGTGATGTGCCCAAATGAACTAAATACAAAGTTTAGTTCATAGTCACTAATAGACACATTATAGTATGGACGATGGAGGCACGGATTATGAACTGTCTTGAACTGTATGCAAACGTATATAAAGTTCACTACTGATTGGCGCAAAATATTTAGAAGCGACGCGGAAGATGTGCAACGCGTTGCACTGCCAGATTTGATTTATGGCTCGCCGCCGCCGCCGTGCAGTGCGACGCGTTGCGCGTGGTTGGCCCCGACTCCAAATAATTATAGGTACACCTAGGTTTCATTTTTGTTTTATAATTATTTCTAACTTTTTAGTGAGGGCTTTTGGCTCATTATCAAATGTGAACTTTATCGGCGTTGTATTGTATATTCATAATTTATCATGGTGGGTAGAGGAAAAAACTATAGACGTCAGTCCAATAAATACGTTGAACTAGAAGCTGTGATTTTCACTAAGTTCCCAAATACTACATCTGGCCACGATTATCTTACGAACCTATTCATTTCTAGTGTTTAGTGGCGATATATTATCGTAATGGCACAAGTTTTTGGTGGAAATATAGTGTTTGATCACCGATTCCATGATTGGAAAAATTTTAAGATACGGCTGACGCAATATTGCATAGCAAACGGCATAGTAGCGGAGTCGGACAAGGAATCGAAGAAGCAGCGTGCAATTCTCATCACAGCTTTGGCAGAAGAAACGTTCGGTCTGGTAACAGATTTGGCTTATCCAGACAGTTTGGACTCATGTGGCTATGATCAAATTATATCGATATTAGACACACATTTCCAGTCTAAAAGATGTGTTTTTATAGAACGATATAATTTTTATAAAGCAGAACAAAAACATGGACATTTTGTTTATTCAGTTAAAAAAATTAAATGGTCGCAACCTCCTCCCCACCTCGTCTGCGTTTGACGTCTCTTTGGTGTGGCCTGCGGCTGTTAGTTTCCTATATGTAAATATGTATGTATATGATTAATCCGATTAATTGAACCCGGTTTAATCAAAAAGCTCTTTGTCGCCGTAATCTGTCAGATTATTTACTCTGCCTACTACGGATAAGTTACGTCACTAGCTATTATGATCAGAATATATCTAAAATTCAAAACAACTATTGGAGTAAATGTCTAAATTGTAAAATTCCTAAATGTATTGTGTGAATGATAAACGTGAAATCGAATCTAAAGGTCGAAATTAGATTGGAAATGCCCGTGAATACTCGTATTGGATTTCATCGTGTAGCTTGGAAAACTACTCGGAAGTAACACGCAGTATTATTAGAGGTATAAGAGTTGCACCTCTTAACTGGTCTAGGAGTTCGGTACGTGTCTATACCTACGTCCTAGCCAGGGTATGTCTTCGAGGAGTCATCTTCAAAGAAACACTGGACTTGTTAACCAATATTTATATTTCCAAACAGTATACCATACATGACGGTGGTAGAGAAACGACTACCCTGACGCGGGCGCAGCCGCGTGCCATTTAAAACTGCTGACATGATAATTCACAATGTAGAACACAGTGTGCACTATGTCTGTACACAGTGTCTCTACATACCCATAGTCCCATATATACCCATGTGCGATTATTTTGGGAAGCGGTAATTTTGGGAAAGCGGATATAATTATCGAGAAGCTTGCTTGCTTGCTTATCGTATGGTGAGTTGCCAACCTATTTGTCAGAGTAGTTCAGGCCTCCCGTAGGCCTCTGACATGGCTTAACGACTGCTGTCGAACGACAACAACCGGGACCGACTGTTAACGTGCTTAACGAAATATGGCACTAGCGGTCACCCATCCAGGTACAGACCGCGCCCAACGTTGCTTAAGCTATACGACCACTTGCGGACCGTGCTCGCAACTAGGCTACGAGCTCATCTAATTGGGAAGCTGATATTTAGAGAAGCGAATATTTTGGAAAATTATATTGTGAATTTGTGATTATACCAACTACCTATACACATAGAACTATATCTGTGCCATTTTTATACAATAAATACTTATCATGGCACAATAACTTTTTTTATAAACACGCTGTGACCATAGCTTGTGCTTTCTTTAACTTTGATTTTATTATTATTACTTATTTGACTTAATACTTGTTATAGTTAGTCAGTAAGTCATCTCCTTGCGAACAAATCGTGCTTCGCAACAAAGTCTGAATTTGTATGTTATTGATTATAGTTATTTATCTGTGTTATCATGGCTACTTTGCACTGCGGGTGTACTCTGCAGATGTGCGGTGGCCTGGGACGGGAGTTCACGGGAGCGCCCGCCCCTCTCGCCTCAGCGCTCGCGCCGGCGGTCGGCTTCGTTGCAGCGAGCGCAGACTTATTAAATTATTATTGAGTAGTTAATTAGTTACCTTATACAATGTTACTTCCTTTCTATGTATACTTTTATTGTTATCTATGGGTATAGGTTTAGAATTAAGTTACATGTAAAAGCATCGATCGGCCCACACTACAAATGGGGTATCATTTCTGTGGACTGTCTATTTTATGTATATGTGTAAAATAAATGTAAAAACATGAATAAAAAAGACCTCAACTACGGATTGCACGGATGATGACGTACCCTTGAACGGTGACGTGATTATCGTGCAATACGTAGTCGTTTTGCCTGGTAAAGAATGAGTGTCATGATAAACACAAAGTTCATACTCGTATATAGGTATTATAATATATGTGTGTATAGTTAACCATATGACACGACTACACGAGACTATCAAAGGCATGCAGGTATTTGATTGCAACCGGCACCGCAACCACAGCCACCGCTGAAGTCAACTGAACTAGAATTAGATAATCTATGTAGGTATAGTATAGAAGTATATCCTAGGTATAGTCATTGGAGCGACCGGTCAAACGCAGTGTAGAGGGCGGATGTATGTACAAGTAATATGTACAATACCTACTCGTATTTCAGATTGACTAACTACGCTGTAAGGAAGGGAACTCTTGAATGGGTGTTTTCACATTTTACGATACTGGTAAATACACCCCACGACACCGATATGTAAGGTGTAATGGACGACATAGTGTTGTAGCGTCTAATACTAAATGTATGAAATTCGACAAACGACTATTTCGTTATCGTTTGCATTATTGTCTAATATGAAAACGCACGTTTTTTTTCTTTTTTTTATTATTTATTTACTACTAAACCCACATTTGACCTCGATCTCGCCTGATGGTAAGCGACGATGAGGTCGACGATGAAGCATGCGGGTCCAGTAAATGCCTGGTAATGTTGTGGTAATGTGTTCGAATTGACGGATAATTCATCATCAGCCTATTAATGTCCCCACTATCGGGGCTCAGGCCTCCCTTTGCACAAGGGAGTACGGGCCATTGTCCCCCGAGTGGGCCCAGTGCTGATTGGTGGATTTCACACGCCTTCGGAAACTTTTAATTTCCTCAGACATGTAGGTTTCCTCACGATGTTTTCCTACACCGTTAGAGCAGTCGCTAAATGTACGCAAGTCTTCGAAAAAGTCCGAAATACTCATTGGTACATGGTATTGCATGGTTTCGAACCCGGGCCTCCCGCCTGGGGGTCCGGCGTCCTAGCCACTAGACCACCGACGCTACTCAGACAGATAAATATGTGTTCGATATTTAAAACCTATTAATTATCCTTTGCAAACTCATTATAAAAATTCTAGACACTTATGATTTAATAAAAGCAATGCAAACCCGCCACTTGCCAATTACGAACTATGTTGTCGCTCTGTCGCTTTTCCAATCTGTCACACTTCCGTGATTCGCACTTCTGTGATGTCACAGTTCAGTGAGTCGCACTTTGGGTTTATCGCACTTTCATGAGTTGACTCATACTTTATTCGTACGTTACTTAGGTCCAATGATGATAGTATTTGTATGAAAAATAAAAACATTATTAAGGTGAAGCGTTACGACGTAATTTCCAAACACTATAAATACCAGATATTTGGGAGGAAATTAAAAATTAATAAATAAGAATTTTTAAAAGAAAAGTTTATTTGTGCGGTAAGATGACAAAGTATTCATAGTCAAATACTTACGTAATTTACAAATATACATAGGTATACAAACACGCCGTCTTCAGAGCTCCCATGCGGTAGAGTTCCCAGGATACTGACAGCATTGCCTCGCTGAACGGCTAAGCTAAGCACCAGCTCTGAGATCTCCCGAGACTAGGACCAGACTGGTCGAAAAATATTTTACAATTTCTTTTTGTCGGTTGAAGTAGAAATAGAAAATCCTTTATTAATAGGCCATAAAGGTACATATGACAAAAATTATGTAAGAAATATCATATTATAATAATTTTCCATTCTAACAAGTGATAAGAGTAGTAAACATATGATATGATCTATTAAAAGGGCCAAGTTCAGCTGAGTGTCGCTATATGTACTCGTATAGATACCATATATCTAGCCACGCTGGTTTTCAACTTGACCCTTTTCAACTTTTACCACTGACCTAAAAGTTTCATCAGCCAGAACGACGAAATCATCCATTCAGCCAGTGCATCCACGTCCACACGTTAACAGTCCAGTGCATCCACATTGGGGACACCAAGTGCCTATCCAAGGAGTCCATGCCTCTTTGTTTGGTCACGAAACAATAGATTTAAATTTGTTGGACTTGTGAAGTTTTCAAACAATTATGTATGGGGACTGTCATGGTATTGATTGCCTAGATTATTATTACTTCGTTATTATGTACTACGTAATACGTATTTAAATCTTTTGTCTTGGTAGTGTTTGTTGATTACTACCTACCCTACCATACAATTATCCAGCTGTGAACATTATTGCAATAATAGTTGGCGACCATGCTCAGAAATGCAAAGCTAAGTCTTAGGGCAATCAAGTTTAATGCAGTCGGGGATATAATGCAATCGGGGGATTTCAGTTTTAATTTAATTCCATTTGCATTAACAGGCACTTCAATAAAACCTTTTTGTTGATTGAGCACTGAGTAGGATATTTAAAAAAATGGAAGCGGCACAGGGACGCTGTCTAGTCATTGAGATACATATAAGACCTCAGGCATAGCGAAAAAATGCCTAATTTTGACCTCCTAACTCATCTCTTCTGATTATTTTAGCCAAATACAATTGACTCCAAAATCAGCTTTGTTTATCGATATTTTCAACGATGTTATTTTATTTTACATATCTTTAAAATTGACAAAGTTATTAGCTTTTGAAAGTAGACATAAATGTGTTACACTCGATGCCCGAATCGGCTCCCATACTCCATGAGTTATAAGATGTTTTCACATCAATAATTTTTCTCATAAAATGTTTCTAGCCAAGTTAATAATCCTCCTCGCGTCGTAATCCTCAATGCTGAGGATCGTGACCAGTCAAGGATGGTGCGGGTTTGGTCGCACCAGCGCATCGAACTACGTCCTCGAGGCCTCTTCCCTTCCATTTTTCCGGTCACAATGAGTTTTTCGAGGTTGTCACTGTCTTTCCTGTCAAGTTAATAATATAAAGATACATGAGTTCTCATGATCGATCATAAAAAATAACGTATGCAAATTAGGTACGTAAGTACCTATACAAACATTATATCGATTATAATTCCTATAAAAATACTGTGACCTGTAGTCCAGAATAGATTTCTAGATGGCTATAAAAGGAAAGATTAAAATAAGTAGTTTGTGCTATATCTCAAATGAAAACGAAACGTAAGAACATTTTTCTAGCAGACATGTTTTACGATTCAAACCGTCATTGCAGACATCTAATAAAATGAAAGCAGTACATGAGTGCATAGTGTACAAAGCACTTACTTTTATGGATGTTGGTAATATACATTATATGCACCGTGTTTTTGAGGATATGCATATAACACTTCTGTAGCTTTTACATTATATATTTGACAATGGAATTGATTCTGAAAAACGCTTCGGTTTCGAGTTTCTTGCTATTTTATTTTACTAAAATTGATTTGAGTTGTACAATGAGTAAGAGTCTTAATTTATGCCCGTAAGAAAACCTGAATGAAAACTTTAACAAACTATTTGCCTTTTGTTTACATGTCATGAATACATAATATCATGCATGATTGTCAAGTTTAAATTAATCAAAATGCGATGTTGCCAGTTCGGATAAAGAGTATGGCATACTAGGTAAGTAAAGGCAAGGTATTTAGTTTGTATGAAAATTAAAAAAAATATTAAAATTTAAAAATGTGATAATATATCAAATAACTACTTCGGGGTTCTGAGTACAGTGTTAATGCATAACCAAAAAACACGGTGTATAAACGGTGTATGCCCCTCCCTTTTACTAAATCTCAATCTGACCCCCTGAAACCTTAAATCCCCCCTCGAAATCAATTTCTGGCTAAGATCTTGATAATATGGTGATCTTCGTATCTTAGGAAGGTTTCAGAAGTCTGTTCATTTTTCTTTGAATTATATATTACTAGTCAGCTCGTTACCTACATACCTAAGTATTGTGTAATAGGATTTGTAATAAAGTTTATTTATATTTTTCAGATATTGACATTAATATGCTTTAGGTAAAACTTAAAACAATTACCTACGAAGAAACAAAACTCTCGTAACTCTCGGAAAGTTAGTACTTTCAGTTAGCTTAGACCAACTTGATTCGATTAAGTCGAGTTTTCTAACTCAACTTCTTTTAGGATTAAATTCTTTACGAAGTCTCTTAAGTAAACTTTCTCTGCCATTGTAATATAATAATGACAGTATATAATACAGCTTTTAAGCTTCAACGGCATAGCCATTGTTAAAAGGGAGTTCGTCTCAGAATGTTCTCAAAATTCCAATATTAAAGGATATTTATAGAATACTGCGTAAATAATATAAACATGAGAAGAATATAAGTAATCTAATCACTTCATTTATAATATTCACGACAGTCATATTTTTTTTTCAAATATTTTACAACTAGTGTGAGAATCATAACTCCATTCTAAAAGCTCATCCTAAATGTTAAAATGTAACATGTTTGTTTAAGTCAATAAATATTGTATTTATTTATTTCATTGATTTAATTGCTAAGTTTACAAATGTAATGTTAAACATTGAGTGGTGGAGAAATAAAGTAAACCTGCGTACACAGTGAACAACTTGGGTTATTACTATTAGTATGATACTTCATGTCAATTTAATAGTCGAATCGCGTGACCGACCTCGGCACAGTTTTCATCGTTCAAGCATCACGACGGCCATTTTTGATACAAGGATGAGTTCAATATTGATTAAATATCAAGCCTTTTATACCCTGACCAAGAATATCAAAACACTGTCAAGAGTGGTAGGTTGTTTTATAATCTGTGTTGTAATGTAATGTAATAACGGGCTGATTTCCGCAACCCGACGTCTTAAGCGCCTATTTTGCGTGTGGTGGAAACTACTACTAATAGAGCCACCCCAACTTCGCCAGAAAGTCCAGCAGTCCTTTGATGTCCTGTAGGACTTCGAGAAGTGAACCTGGGGTGCCAAGGCTTCCCGCCCGGTAGGTGGTCACCTCACTGCACTCTAAGAGCACGTGGGTGACCGTCTCCTCTGCCTCCATGCAAGCTCTGGACAAGGGGCTGTCTGTGATGTCTATATTAAAGAGGTGTCTATTGAGTGGACTATGTCCGGTTATTATCCCGGTTACCTTCCGCAATTTGACTCTGCTGAGCCGCAGGAGCTGTCTGGTGAGTCTCGGATCAGCCTTCGGCAAGGCTTCTCGAGACTGCCTGCAGTCCACGACCTTGGTCCAGCTAGAGTTCTGTATATCCTTCGTGCGTTGGCGCAGCGACGTCTTTATCCAGCAGAAGGGCAGGGAAATGAGGGGCTCTGGGCCCTCTGCAACCATTTCCGATGCCCTTCTCGCCAGTTCGTCCGCCGCGTCATTGCCACGAGAATTACTATGTCCCTTGATCCACTGAAGGGTGACCTTGATGTAATATAATATAATCTGTGTTATGGAGTTCGTTATAAAAAAAATACCATTTAATTCCGGAACATGGCGATATTTTTATATTCATGGTCAGGGTCATGTTATATTCTTATACATAAGAATAAGAATAAGTTTATTTGTGCGGTAGGATGACAAAGTATACATAGTCCATACACAAGTAGGAACTTAAGCATAGGTTATTATATTAAACTAAATAAAATCTGTGAGCAAAAAGTAACAATAAACGCTGACTAGGAACTTCCTGTATCTAGGAGGATAGATCTCTTCTGTGACCAGTGGAAATGAACATGTAACAGAACAGACGTTGATATAGGTTTTAATTTTTGAGAGATTTTAGTAGGTTGTTTTTTATCAAAGTACCTATAGGTCTAAAAGATTTGGGCCCAATTTTACTATTTTCCAATGTTATCGTTCTTTTTCGTATCAATCCAATTGTTACTAACCTACGACTCGAATTGTACTCCAAATGTAGACCAAAGAAGACCGAATTACATCCAAATCGTTTGGGAGTCGATGATTGAGCTCTTGAAATATTGATGTATTTCGAAGCAAGGGGGACCCTGTATACGTCCCCACGGGGACGTAAAAAATTGGGAGGTTTATTTAGTTTTCTGTGGTGAGTTTCCCGAGAATGTACTGTATCGGTTTATCAAAATAAAATTATATAAGACGTATAGGCTTATGATGATGATGATGATTAATAAGGGTTGTGAAGACATTAAAACATGTAAAGATGATATAAATAGGTAGACCATTATATTCATAAGTGTATATGTACTGTATTATAGATTTATAAGCTTGACTTATATACTGTACGTACCTATTATACTCTGGTATTAGGCTCTGGTATTGTCTTCTCTCGCAGTTCGATGCACTACGTGATTTATCCTCATATTATCGGATCGCCTGTGTGTGTTGGGGCTTTGTGAAGCTAAGCGCATTATCCGCACAAATAAGTGTTATCTAGCTTAGGCGTATAGAGGGTTAAGCGTGAAATAAAAGGACAATGGGGTCATCGTTAACTTTAAGCCATGGAAAGAATACATAGTTCCTAAGTTTTGAAACAGCCATTCACAACCTGAGGTCCGCAGATCCCTGGGGGTCCGTGAGTAACTATGTTTCAAACGTCTGGATATAAAGTTCTAAATCTAAGTTCGGGGAAATAGATAGGCTATGTGTCTATTTGCACAAACTTTATCTAGCATTTCGTTTTTCAATCATCTTTGATCTCCTAAACCCAAGAGTCCGCGGCAAAAATAATCTCCAGAAAGTTCAATGCTAAAATGGATATATTATTGGTATAAAAATACCATTATTTATCTAGTGCCCCTCGTCTTAGTCGATTACGGTTTTCAAGAAGCGTGTTTTTGAAGTCTAGTTAACCCGGAGTAAACCCTCTGTCTACTTTTTTCATGGCAAACATTTCGGCTGCATCAGGCTTATTCAATTTAATTGTGGATTATTATTATACCCATTTCACAACCCCTATCTTTTTTTGTAGAGGAAAAGGGATTATACATACAAACACATATCTAAATGTCATCTGGACACGCAAGATGATTTATTTACTACCGCCTAGAGTAGAAGGGTTAAGTGGGAAATAAAAAAACAAAGTACAGTGTCTTAGATACATCCGTTAAATGTTCAAGAGATTACAAACAAGTACAATTTTCACGCTTATGTAGGTTTTAGATTGTATATAAGTATACTATCTAAAACCTAAATATATCTAGAAAAATAAATAAGAACGAACAAAACGTGTGATATATAAATATGTGAAATTGAAATTGGAAACGTTGAAACATTGATGTCGCAGGGAAATAGCCGAGTTCAGTGAAATAGCCGAATACTCTAGGAATTTGGCCAAGACTGGGGAGAACTGTTGCTCTGAGGGTCCATATAGCAACTTTGGCGGAAGGTGGAGGGTATTGTATTTATATTTATTTTTATTTTCAGAAGCATTGTAGTCTTCTAATACAAAACGAGTACAATACACATTACAAACATGAAGGGAGGTCAGGTTCCCAGGTATCTACTCTTCAAATCATTAGAGTATTCGGCACATTCACTGTATATGGCTTCCTGTGGCAGATATAAGTATGGTAAGTATGTATATTGGATATAAGGAAACCTTTTAATAACGGTAGCTCATTGATTGCAGAGGTCAGATTGCATGTCGAGTATTAGTTCATAATAAAAAATCTGAACCTAGAATTAATAAGTATCTTTGGTACTTACCTACTTATTTTATTCAAAAGCACTGAAATCCCATATGTAAAACAAAATGGAATATGAAGTAGGATTTACGCAGACTAAAAGAGATGGTAACATTTATGAATAAAATGAATTACATGTTACAATCTTTGATTCTTTGCTATCCAGATAATATATTTTTAATATATGTATGTTTGTATAGATATGGAAGATGAAAAGCGACATAAATCTTAAACATACCTTGTCGTTTTATGTACGAGTATGGTATTAATAGTTTGAATCCTTTCGATTCTGTGAGCAGAACTAAGCTAGGACTGCCCTTGGCTATTTCATCTACTCCATTCATTTCCACTCCACTCTTTCTTCTACTCCACTCGTCCTAGGTTTACCTTTCACCCACACTTCTTGGTGCTCTGGGTGTCCAACCAAGACCCGGTTCATTGGAATGTTTTCACCGCGCACATGCAAAATTTGGATCGCTCTTCCTTCCGACATGTTTCCGCTGGGCTACGACATGAACTGCTTAAAAAAGAACGTAAGAGAGTCCTATCCTTCCAAGACCGATAGCGCACAAGCAATGCCTCTGGTATTGCACGTGTCCCTAGGCAACGGTGACCACGATTTGTCTTAGCCTTTATAAAAAAAACCAATTGATGTTCTTAATTTTCATTTAACATGTCCGAAACTTTGTACGTATTTGGTAAAGTACCTGCTGTATTCCCAGAATACTTACCAAATTCTCAAAATATAGCTGATTCTCAGTATACAAGGTAAGTACTGGACCGTCGAAATCAAAATATTTGGAAAAATATGTACCTACTTACCTATTTTATTAACAATGTAAAATGATCTCTATGCCCACAATTTATTATGGGATCGTGTAAAAATTCTATTATATTTTATACACTACGTAACCCGTAAACCTTTTACTGAAGACTACAGGTATCAGCAATCCCCTTTTATATGCAATAGAGTAATTTATTGGTATGCAGTTGTTGCTCCGATAGCTCTTGAATACACAGTGAATACAAACGATCTCATTTATCACGTTATTCTGAGCAAATATTGTCGTGGGTTTATTTACACAGGCAAACCATTTCGTATGTAAATGCAAACATAACGAATTGAGACATTCTAAGTAAAGCTAGGCACTGAACATGGAAATTTGACAATATATTGACATTATATGACAGAATACAACATACGCATCCTTTAGTAATTTGTCGCTTTAACTTATTTGAAACTTTCATACGAAAGTCAAGCAATCATAACAAAAACTTATTGTGACATGCTTCCACAGAGTATATAATAGCATGATGTTTGTTCCACTGTACGACTGCCAAATCTTAAACTCTTGTGACTCCATTAAGTTTGGGTGACTTCATTAATATTTACTTTTACAAGCGACGATAAATAGCAAACCGTTTTAATCTTACAAACATTTACTACACATACGAGTATACCATTAGAATTTCGCTACATTGTATATTACATATAAGTTAAAGTTCAGTCTGTCGATATTCAATCCTGTCGAGGTCCAGTTCTGTCGAAGTTCAGTTTGTCGAGGTTCAGTTCTGTTAAAGTTCAGTCTGTCGATGTTCAGTTCTGTTGAAGTTCAGTCGATTGATATAATGACCGGTCGAAGTTTAGTATTTCTTTCGTAGTGTCATTCGATCTTCCATTTTTCAGTCATCCCGTACCCAAATAGCAACTAATGATTTAAATTAATTTAACGGGTATAGGTACTATTGAAAATGACCCTCACTAGATTACGTACATAATTTATATTGGACTTCATTGATTCTGATCGATAGAACAAAGTAGGTTTAGAATTAATATTTAAAATGGGATGCATAGAACCAAAAAAGTTTTAAAAGTTTTAAGTAGGTAATAAGGAGTTATAATTTTTTTTACATAGATAAAGGGCTGAGTAAAATAAATTCTCCCGCAGTGTAGAATATTATAACACGAGTAACATAGTAGTATGCTAGTACTCAGCTCATAGCGTTACAACCCCATTATGCTTAACAGGCCATATGAAAGCGATGTGCTTTAGCCCATAAGAGAGTATGACAATGTTACATAGTAATAAATACCTAATATGTAACTATTACATCACTGTGGTGTATATTACAAATGGTTTCGAAATAAATGACAGGCAACATTTCACATAAATTACAACAATAAATAGATAAGATATTACAAGCACGAGTATAATCTGCTCAACGGTTTCTTGTATGAGGAAATTTTCTGAAAGTCGTGGCATAATTATTTCTGCATCTTTAATGGATTGTGCAAATCCAACTTCCTGTAGTGCTCTTGTAATTCGTAAAGTACTTGAATACATCGTAATTTGCTTCAAATATTACATGATATAGAATGAAGACGAAGGTGGGATGAAATAATTATAAACGTCTTTGACATCATATTAATATTCCTGAACATTGAGAAGTGTTTCGTTTCTTTCAAAGAACTTGTAATATACTTAATTACTAAGATAATAATAAGAGGTTTTGATTTCTTCGTGCAAGACATTATTGTAATATTTTCGGTTCTGGAATGTTCCAGATCAAATCGAATCTCTACGTAAATACTTCAAGTTAACTGACAAGCTGTCAGTCGGCTCTGGTTTCCCGTAAATACTCGTGGTTTCTTGACTTGCATTCTCTCATTTTGATATTATATCCACCCTTCAGGAATGTAAGTTAACACTTTCCCAGGAAAAGCAAAATTCGCGAAAACGTTTTGGGGATTTCCATTCAGAGCACAATTTTTCCAAAAATTTATCATAATCTCCGAAACAAAATAATATAAGTAAGTAAATACATAATCTTATTCCAAATGATTAGACAGAAAATTGTAGTAGTAATTATCTAAAATACGAGTAGCCAAACCGAATATGATTAAATGAATTTCTCACTAGGAAAAATCAGAAACATGAAAAAATACAATACATCCTACTTAAAAATACAATACTACTACATTAAAAAATAAGGCGTAATGCGAGTATCGACCTATATTATTTATGAAGAAAACAATTAATATTTTTTTTAAATAAAGATACATAAATAGAATCCCCGTTTTAATGTAAAAAAACCAGCCTTTAAAGTAAACACACACGGTAAGTATTTCACGACACTAATATTATACAAAACCAAAACTCGTCCCGAAAAGGCTAATAAAATAAAGACCTCAGGGGAAATGACTTTTATACATGGAACATGAAATATATTTTTTAGACCAATGACATGATTTATGATGACCTTTTATTTGTATTGTTTCCGTGTTTTAATTAAGTTAACCGTGAAAGATTTTTAAACCATGAGAATAAATTTATATTATTCATCTGAGATATAGTTATAAATATAACTACTAAATATAAATAATAGGTAGTTACCTATTATTTATATTATTATTATGGTGGGTGTAAAACTAATATTTCCTCGAGGCTTGCGGCCGGTTTTTAAAACATTAGTGGGGCCGGCTTATTATTATTTATATCTTGTATGAATAAAAAATTATATATTCCTTGATATGGATAGATTCACTTCCAAAGTCAATAAAAGTTGTTCCTCAATATGTTGTCTTAAGTTTTCTTATTTAACTTTCAATTTTTTCAACCGAATAGCAGTTCAAAGTTTTTCCATTTGGTGTTCTGTAGAGATAAGGGGTGATTTCACAATCGATTTAACTCCGTTTGTTTTGTTTCCAGTCACGCATTTGCCTCGAAACGATTTTCCCAGATTTACGGTCCACCGGCCATCGCTAACTTTGACGTGTTAGTCTGATGTATTTTTTGATAAATACGAGTTGTAGGTTAAAAAATTTGTTAATAATAGTACACATAAATCTAGACAGACCCCTATTATAAGAGGGAAAGACAAGGAGTGCCGGTCAAACACTGCTTTTGGCCCTGGGGGGGATCGAAAAGTTGGGACCGATAAGAAAGATGTTCCACGTCAAATAAATCGATTTGTATAGAACATTTTTATTGGGAATTAAGTTCGTAAAATTAAATAATTAGAACTTATCAGTTATGTGTCCTAAATAGTTATAATCTTAAAGGGGTTGATTACAATCAATCAATTATATTTTACATACCTATCTCATCTACTTCTTATACACATAGGTACAGCACAGCTCTATAGGTAGGTAAGTGCACTTTATTTAACTCAATGACTGTGAAAAGGATCGGGCTAGACGTGACAAATAAGAATAAAATGAGTTTACTTTGACGGAAAAGGATTGAATGCCTTCACGAAGTTTCATTTCAACGTTACAGTCAAGATTTCTCCGGATCTGCTTTGAGTCTTTTGCTAAAGGTGTTTTCTTTGAGCGAAACTTTGCCAGTCTTTATTAAATTCAATGGCAGAGATCCCAAAAAATATTAATGTTAGGTAATGAACAATATTAATGTTAGGTAATGAACAATATTAATGTTAGGTAATGAACAATATTAATGTTAGGTAATGAACAATATTAATGTTAGGTAATGAACAATATTGATGTTAGGTAATGAACAATATTAATGTTAGGTAATGAATAATATTAATGTTAGGTAATGAACAATATTAATGTTAGGTAATGAACAATATTAATGTTAGGTAATGAACAATATTAATGTTAGGTAATGAACAATATTAATGTTAGGTAATGAACAATATTAATGTTAGGTAATGAACAATATTAATGTTAGGTAATGTACAATATTAATGTTAGGTAATGAACAATATTAATGTTAGGTAATGAACAATATTAATGTTAGGTAATGAACAATTTTATTGAGCTCTATTTCAAGGTTTTAATGTTTTACTGCTACATTGAATACCGCAATATTTTGCGTAACTATAAAATTTAAATGACACAGGAGAGTAAAACAAGTAAAACATACTTAATTCTTTTCCTTGGAACATCTAACTAAATAAAAACATTTTAATTAAATACAACAACTTCTTTGGACAAATATCACAAATTAATTAATTTCTGCAGTTCACTGAAATTGAATAAACTGTTTGTTTCCACCTCTTCCGCAATTGAAAATAATTTCAATTGCAGGAAATAAATCACGTTCGCCTAAAGAAAATAAACGGGAACAGGAAATTGATAATTAAAATACAGATGTCAGAGCCAAGACTTTATTGTACGAATATGTAAGTATAGATTTCTCAATACCTTTTGATGTAGGTAATTTTGTTTACTAACTCAGGAACACTTTGGCTAAAAACAAATTGGGTTATACTGAACTTTAAATCACAAATATTCTTTATTGCACACAAGACAAAAATACAGGACTGAAGAAAAGATACAAAATACAAATACAATTGGCGGCCTTATAGCTTTAAGCTATTTCTATCAAGGCCATGCGAATAATTTACGCAATAAATTAATACTTATCTTTAAAACGATGCTAGAATGATTCAGCAAAAAAATCAGCAATTTTTAGGAACAGTCTATAGCACAGCCAGTTAGCTACTTTTGAATTTGCACAATCTATCACACGGCACTCATTGTAGTTTCATTCACTATTATGTCATGTCAGCCATTTGCAGCTTCATCTTTATCATATACAGTGCGACAAAGATCTTTTGCCGCGCGGCAAAAACCGGAACTAACGCCGCCATCCTTATACAAACGTCACTTCATGACAGTTCGCTGTACAAAAAAGCGATACCAACGTCCCCCTGTCAATATTATGTCATCTACGCGCTAAAAGACCCTTGTCTCACTGTACATAATATTGCCTTTGTATGTACAGTGGGCAACATATCAGCCTATACCCTAAAACAACATTGAAACATCGACGAGTCTTCCACTGTAAGTGCCTCTTTGGATACCTTTGTAGCGCTGGCTTTCTAGCTTTAATGGTACTCAGTTCACAATTTTTCTCTAGCAACAGCTGCACTAGCAAAACTTTGGCACCTTAGTCATTTTATTTGAAGAATTTTCCAAGCGAGGCAACACGTAAACTAGCTTTAGTTCTGAAGGTATCAAGCGTCCATCCGCCTCCACGGCAATATAGAGAGATAGTATGAAGCAGTATATGCGTCGAAACTAGAACCACTTCCGATAATAAAATAATGTGTCCTAAATTAAGGAATTTATTACAAAAGTGGACAGTATAATTGTTTTAATTTGGGAGAAACATTTTTTTTTGGGAATGGCTTTAAATGGCTTTTTGGGAATGGCTTTTTTTGAGTACCTACATTGTAGACAACGAATTAGAACCTTCACTTTAATTTTTCTCGACAAGGAAATCACAAC
Organism: Hofmannophila pseudospretella; assembly: GCA_947369225.1. Classification (NCBI taxonomy): domain Eukaryota; kingdom Metazoa; phylum Arthropoda; class Insecta; order Lepidoptera; family Oecophoridae; genus Hofmannophila; species Hofmannophila pseudospretella. The sequence goes on from OX376325.1 coordinate 7,041,079, forward strand.
TTTATCATTGCGATATCGGAACTATTTTCCCCTAATCATCCATCATCATAAAATTTAGATTCGTTTCCCTCTGAATTCAATACGGGTCGGGCGGGCTTGTTACCTCCATACGTGCATGCTCTCCTTTCCCCCCTCAGCTTAATCTTGCGAATGCATTAGGATACCCCGGAGTTGTAATGGAATGAGAAAAGCAAACTTGACTGTTACTTTACGAACATACCTACTTAAAAACGAATGTTTTCTTTTAGTAGGTCAAAATGTATGTTTGTTTGCCACCCACGCTCGCGTAACCGCCGCCGCTAGTCAAACGATGCCGCCACGACAATAGAGGATGCAGACTACCTATTGCTTTCGTTAGTGTATTATTAAATTTCCTATTTTATATTTAATAACCCGCAGTCCCGAAATCAATTTGGGTGCACCGAGATTATTTGAGGGAGTGGACTTTAACGTGCTCTCCGAGGCACAGATGGGCTCAGGTAAAATGAACGACTAACAATCACCCAACCTGGTTCTGGCCTCGCCCAACGTGACACGATCGCTCTGTTGTGTTGTGAAAAATAACAAATACGGTATTAACCTAATTTTTCTAATGTATCAATCAACTTACATGGACATACTAAAGAAGGATCTAAAATTAGTTTTTCGATATCTCAACTAACATCAGAGATATTAATGGTTAAAGTTAGTATTGGACAGATGCTCTGTCCTTTTCTAGCAAAACAGTGCTAGAGAACAGTTACGTCATAAAATTTTGCCGTTTTTATCTACCGTTCTGATTTTTGATTGCATGTAGCTATTTTATTTTTCATCGTATTTTTATTCTGTTTTCACATTTGACCATCAATTTATAACTATTTCTTAATGTTTAAGAAATGCATTTAGTATTTGAAACTTGGAAACTACCCTCTTAAACGAAGTGATGAGGTAAAAAATAGGATTATAACGGTAAAGATAACGCTACAAGAAGCTTTTGTGACATAACATTTTACGTTATGGTACATACAAAAGAATGTTCGGTATCATTATGCTTGGGAGCTTTTCAAAAGCAATGACGATGCTGGAAAGGGAAGTGAATCTGTGCTGTAACAATATAAGCCTATATTAATAAATACAAATGGCAGAAAAAGCCTTTTTTCACTGCGTAGAAGAATTTAAAAGATTCGTAAAAGAAAAATACTGCAGATTAATGCTAAAGATATGTCCAGGACCAGGATTGTGTTACAGGAAAGAAACACACGTTAATAATAATAAATTAATTAGAAAATGGCCAGATTATGCCAGACTAACTTTTCGCAAAAATAAACTGAACACATGTTTAATTAAGTCAGTGTCGTACACAAAAGTAAACTGCAGTAATATTAAAAGAAGTATAAAAATAATTACCTACCTTTTAAAAAAAAGTTAACATTTTCTTTACTACTAAACTCTCTAATAACAATATAAATAACACTAAAATAATACTAAAACTAAATAATACTAAGCCTTTTAATCGTTCATTCTTTCCTTCGTCAATATTTGGTCCTTCTTGCCGTTTCAAATTTATATTTTCGATATATTTTTTTCAAATTTTTTCCTCAAAATGGACAAGAGGACAAGCTAAAAGTGCCCTACCAGTAGAAAATTTTTTTTGGCACAGCCAGTAACTATAATAATTGTACCTCCGAGAATGTGATAATGCATTATAAGAACTCGACAATACTTCATTCTCATTTATTTCGAGTAGATTTGAGTAAATTATCAAAATTCCTTTTGAGAACACCCACACATTTCTAAAAGAAAAGGTACATTGGGACCCTGGGGCCCGGGAGCGCACCGCATCTTCAAGGACCTCGCAAAGCGCCTGGTCGACGCGTCAAAAGACCCAAGATCTGGCTCCTATTTGGCCCAGCGGATTAGCTTAGCTATACAACGGGGCAACGCAGCCAGTCTCTTGGGTACACTGCCGGATGTGGGGGACTTAACCCAAATTTTTTATCTTTAGTTTTCTTAGCCTTAGTTTAGTTTTAGCTTTAGTTTTATCCTAGTATAGTATGATAATTAATTACCCTGGTATTTATATGTTTTTGTTGTAAATAAAAGTTCATTTGTGGATAAACACATTAATAATTATTATAATAGAAAGTACCTCTTATGTATTTTTTTAACACAAATAAACATCTTTATCTGGTAACTTTGGGCCATATATTTGTTGATGATTTCTAGTAGCGTTAAATTATCTAAGTCGGAGACAAGTAAATTATGGCATTTTTACCCGTTTTGCCAATCTTCTAAAAGGCAACTTGAAAATACGTAAGTAGGTAATAAAGATGAAAACCTTGTACCTAATATCATTTTCATCATCATCAGCAGCCTATTCTAGTCCACTGCTGGACATAGGCCTCTCCCAGGGCGCGCCATTGAGCCCGATCTTCGGCTCTTCTCATCCAGTCGCTGCCAGCCACCTTACGCAGATCGTCGCTCCATCTAGCAGGGACGCCCGTCCCACACTACGTTTGCCCAAACGCGGTCTCCACTCCAGAACTCGTCTACCCCAGCGGTTGTCGGTTCTGCGACAGATGTGACCGGCCCACTGCCACTTCAGCTTGCTAATCTTATGAGCTATGTCGATAACTTTTGTTCTATGCCGGATCTCCTCATTTCGGATTCGATCCAGCAGAGATACTCCGAGCATACTCTTTCCATAGCACGCTGAGCGACTTTCAATTTATGAACCAGTCGCACCGTTAGTGTCCACGTTTCGGCTCCGTAGGTCATTACTGGTAGGACGCACTGGTTAAAGACTCTTGTCTTTAGACATTGAGGTATGGGCGATGAGAAGATGTGACCCAGCTGAATTCTTCTGTCGTATCATATATATATTGTCTGTGTATTATTTTATTTCTCGAAAATACTCGCTTCTTTACATTGCCCTCTTCCTTTCAAAGCTACAATTTTGTATAATGTTATTCCAATGTTAAACAAGTTGTTTCATGTTGTAAACGATAATAAATATTAGATAACGTTGCTTGTATCATAAGTGATAGTGCCTTTTAGGCATTTTTTTTATTCCCGTTGAGGGTTGTAGGGTTCTCATGAGAATTTCAGGAGTCTTAGGTAAGCCGAAGCCGTGGGAACCAAACCGCAAGATCATAATAAATTCATTGCAGCTTCCTAGTCCCTCTAGTAAGGGAGTTTTCAGAGTCGTGCGTATTTCGCCACGCATGCGGGTTTGCCCCACATGTCAATGTCAATTTCTAAGGTTTCCACGCACCCCGCATGCGGGTTTCACGCATGATACAGAACTGTTGTATGAAACATGTGATGCGTGGAGCACACATGCGGGGCAATCCCGTGTGCTTGGCGAAATACGTACGGCTCTGAAAACGCCCTAAGTATGTATATTTAAGAAGTAGTTCGGGAAAATTAACTAATCAATTTACACCATACGCAATGCAACACTGATGGTCCGTAGATACTACGATTCGGTAAAGGTACTAAAGGTCAAAATAAAACTAATATAAATATTTAATTAAATTCCCGACATGATCTACTTACAATCTTTAGAACTATTTTCATACTCATACTCATACCATTTATTGCTTTTCATGTGTTACAATTGGTCTTAAAAATATATATTATATGATCATACATGAAACCCTGAGTAGGTGATTTGACTGACTATTTGACTTGGTGCTGTCGTCTACTTTCTTAAATCGCATCACTCGTCGGCGGCTCAATTTTCACCCCCAATTTCTAAAGCCTTGGGTGTCTACCACGATCCGTTTTACACGAACGTTTCTGCTACGCACCTGTAAAATCTGGAACTCTCTTCCACCCGACTTTTTCTCGCAGCGCTACGACATGGGATGTTTAAAAAAGAACGTTAAAAAAGTCTTATCCCTCCACGGCCGGCAACACTAGGTCTCTCCGGTGCCGGTGTCTTTTTTTTTTTTCGTACTGATAATTGTTGTTGGTCCTAATGACCTTTACAGCTTCACCGGGTTTTTTGGGGCGAGCGCTATATGCGCTCCAGCCTAGAGGAGGACTTAAAAACTACTATAAGAAGCGACTGCCTAAGGGCACCCAGGTGGGTACGGACCTCGGCTTAGGACGTCGCTGGGGACGGAGGGGTCGGGGAGAAGCGGCCTGGAATACGCCGATAGCGCGTGAAAGCGCCAGAAGCGGGCGGTGACCCGTATGAAGGTGCTGTGTGTGAATTACTATCGGGTGGCGGAGTGGCTTCCGCGATGGAGATCGTGATGGCGTCGTCGGGGTCGTCTAGGACGTGTCTAGGCCGACGTCGTCGACGGGATGTCGGTAAACCGTTAGTCGAATAAGCGGCGGCGCTTACTACTAGAGGGTTTGGGTGGTGGGGAGCTTGCTCGAAGAAGCGTCGAGACGCTAACTTCATGTATTGAGCGATCGTGGGGGTGCCGGTGTCTCTAGGCGACGTTGACTACTTACCATCAGGTGACCCGTCTGCCTGTATGTCGTAGCCAATTTATAAAAAATATATCTTTATTCTTTCCAAATGTATGATGTTTGGTTAACAATAATTGACCATATTTCTTTCTCTCATTTAATCAGTGGTATTTTTATTGAAAGAACCTTATTAAAGAGGAAGTAATCTAAAGTTCATTTTCTATAATCAATATACCTACTCGCAGTATACGGTCGACCACAGCGGGCCCCGCAAGCAATAAATTTCCTATATCCGACTCATTCGTTGTACGTATATCTTTTAAGTCCGAAAATCCTTTTGGGATAACCATATAGGTTACCGTAGAGCTGTGGTAATCCCGGTGTGGGTAGAAAGAAATATGGTGTCTGAAAGAGAAACTGCTTTCTATATTTTTCTTCTAAAGATTATTACGGACATTAGGCACCAATTTTCGTAGTAGTTTAATTTTATTGTCTTTGTCTTTTGTTAGAAATATATTACAAGAACCTTCAACTATTCAATATCACTTCAAAATTTTCTGTAGTAAAGTGGATTTAGTGGATTTGACCTTTGGAATTATCCTTTACTGTAAAGGTTATTTACTATCTATAGTTAAATAATGACGTTGACTCATACGCACTTCCAAAATAATTTGACAATATTATCAGCAGAATGACTCCTAATATTACATTAATATTATAATTAGACCCAGGCGTAGGTGGAAGGACGATATCGACCACATCCAAAAAGGATGGTATAAGGACGCCGAGGATAGGGAAAAATGGAAAGGAGGAGAGGAGGCCTTTGCCCAGCAGTGGGACGGTCTACATACTATTAAAAAAATATTATAATTCTCAATATTATTAGCTGTAAATTGTCCCAAAATAAATTGCTGATAGGCTGTTATATTTTAGGAGTCGGCATTACGGCCCATTTTCTGTCCAGCCAGTATATTGTTTTCAATCATATTTTTACGACGTCGTCGTTGAGTTTACTCGTTCGCCGAAGAACATAAATTTAAAAACCCTAACAAAATAACTATAAATTATGTTTATTTTCAATTGTTCCAGATATCAAACGACATGTCGGCTCCAACCACAGATAGTACTGAAGCTATCACCAACTCTGGCTATGGTAGTAGCGATGAGACCGCCAGCCTTCTCGTCTCAGGCCCATCTGTAACAGTCATAGTGCCATCGGAAAACAGGGCAGTCAAACCAGTACTGCAAAGACAAGACTGCACCACTCATTTAAGACCCCAGCTATCAGGCGGCCCTGGAAGTGAAGAAAGTGGAACGTCTATAAGAATGGAAGATGGAACGGCGAGAAGCGTTCCAGACATAGAGCTGCAATGTAGAGATCAGGCAGACCGCCCACAGACGCTCGTGTCTCCCATTGCAACCTGTTCCCATAGAGGGTCAGTGACCGCCTGCCAATTAGTGCCACATATGTACGCCAGATGTCGCGTTTGCGAAAGACGGCAGTCAACAGCGCCCATGTCAGCATTGCAGCTAGCGCGATCTGTGTCCAGAGAAAGTGTACGCTCAGCAGCACTGCACTATCCTTGTGGTTGTAGCTCGCTCCACGCAGTTAGTACTTGCCCTGTTATACAACCTCCGGCTTTATTACTACCAACATCAAGTACCAGAATCATCCGGCAGAGTTCACAACCGGAGTCGAGCGCATGCGCGGCGCACTGCCCACACCACGCCCACCACCACCCCAGCGCCTCTCTACGACAGTTAAGAGAACCTGGGGATGGCATCGCTGGAATCGCTGCGGACTCCCTGAGAATCAACGGCGGCATGCGACCCTTCAAGCAGGTAAGTTTATAAACTGGTAGGTGGCGCCAGTAACGTTTGCGTTTTAAATAAATAATTTCAGTAAAAATATTGCATGATCCTTTAGTTTCATACAGCTGTGGCTGATTTAGAATTCAGAATACAGCATTCAGAATGTAAGTAAACAAAACTTTAACGACCCATTCAACCGAAACCGAAGAACCGTATGAAATCCAATATGATTAATTTGTGTGAAATAAGCTTGGATGCAAAAAGAAATCCGAGAAAGACAGACGAGCAAAGCCATTTAGGGCTGTAAAAAGTTTCAACGATAACTGAGTTTTTGTAAAAAGAATCGCGAGAGAAAACAGCTTAGCAAACACTTTGGAAAACTGTGTCTAATTGGAATGCCGAAATTGCTCTCAGAAAACAGCCGGGTCATTTTCAGAGCCGGTTAGTCCATACAACTAATAGGTAGAGGTAGGTAGGTTTAGCATTCACGGCGTATTAATCTGTAAAGAATTTTCCGCAGCAACCTGGTATTTCGATACAAAATCGTTTTTCATTTCGGATCAGCTTCCATGCGTAATTTTTCAGATTCTACCGAATGTCATTGATCATCATTCAACGTAACAAGATGTAACTATTAAGGCATTGCTATTAACTGAATTAATTTAAATTTAAACAAAGGAACAACTAAAATAACCTTAATAATTCGTATCTCCAAAGAGTACGAGGATAAGGGTATAAAAAAAGGTAAGTAATTTTTCACATTCATGACCAAAAATGGTTTTAAAACGTAAGGATTTGGTAGATTTTGATTAAGCGTTCTTAACACTTCGACAATGACGAAATATTCCATTTATGTGTCAGTCGGTACTCTTTGCAATCTTGTTTCAACAGGACGAGACGTTCCTTAATGTTTGTCTTTCAAACTCACTGTAATTTAACTTGTCTTCTACAGTTCTTAGCAATGTTTTAACACTTCTTTCTGAAACCATTTTAGAATTCGCATTTGTGTCAAGTCAATCTTAGATTCTTCCATTATTTAGTGTTCTATCATCCTTTATATAAAGACTACACTAGAATTTTCTCCATGCTACTTACGTAGAAGTTTTATAATGTAGAACCTTAGATGTAAAACAGATCATTATAAAAATCATCTTGTACTTCATCTTCATCTTGTACTTCAGCTTACATCCATCTGAAGTTCCAAGATATTCTGACATTGATTCACTTTACAGTTGGCGTGTAAGTGCTGTGTAAGGATTGAGGAGGGGTTTCCATTAAAAAGTTCCTGTGCCCTGTTGTATCAAATCAAGGGAGTTTGATTTGATTGTTTTAACCTACAGGGGCTGCTCCTCTGTCCACAAACCCTGTCGCAGACCCGCCGGGCCCGACTGAGGCGCGCTTTCACAGAAGCCACAGGAGATACGGTTACCTACGTTAGAACGGTGGGCTCCAATTATTCGATTATGCACCGCCATATATCGTCGTCGACTGTACAATCTGCGTGCTTTCAAATTTTTCAGTCTGAACTGTTCAATTGAACTTATTGTTTTCTTGAAAGTAGATGTGACTAACAGATTTGAAACATAATACCTTACCATACTAGATATAACAGAGTTGACAATGTAGTTTTAGATTTCAAATTAATATACTTTCCGAGTCTTGTTGCTAATTCAGCATGAATATCAAAACAGTCTTTTTGAAATATCCAGGTAGATACTTTTATAATTCTGTTAATCTTAAATTAACTTTTTATATAATGAATTATGGTAATAAGAGCAAGTAAAATAATGTTTTGAAGTATCAAATAAATTTCTTTTAAAGAGAGTTATGCTCCATTAAAATCTTTTCACTTTGTTGGGTTAAAATATTGTTCTTATTATCAATCATCCTTAGAGACACAATCCATCCCACTTAAACCCTATAACAATTTTAGAATAGCTTCTTAGATAGTTCTATCTTGACATAATCACAACCCGTGTCAGGTTGTACAGTCGAACAGCCGGTATCTTTGGAATTATCACCAGAGTAATTTGTTAGTTGGCGAATGTGTCGTCCCCATAGCTTCGTCTAATGACCACTGATAGTCTCCTTCCACCGACCCCGACATTCCTCGCACAGAAAATCGCTTCTCATGAACAAATCGTTTTCTGCATTACATCGTTCGAGAGAAAATTGTCACCGTATATCACCGAGCACTCATTGGCAAATAAATTAGCTTTCAGTGTCGAGTAAATCGAAGGTTCTTTGACAGGTACGTCTACAACTTGAATATTTATATCATCATTGACAACTTGATTTGCAATTATCATCACTGTTAATAGAAAACGTTTTGTCATCGCTTTGGGAACCCATTACTCAAGCAAATACACAGCACCTACACAACCATTAGCTGACCTCATTCACATTGATGGAGATAGCGCTATGCACTTTAGATCGATGACTAGATTGCACTGATGTTGCTTTTTAATGTAGGTGGCGGTTTATTTCTGTTGTTTTAAATTTAGTAATTGATACTAATGTGCTTAAGAACTTAAGATAAAACTTCTTCCGGAATTTATAAGACTTACCGTCAGCATTTCCGCCACTTCGCGTAAGAAGATTTCGAGGCCGACCTTAATCCCTTAACGTATTACCCAATGAATACTTATGCACGCGGGAGGACTTACCCAACTCATTAATAAGGGTTGTGTTGAGAAAAATACCTCGGAAAATTAGAGGTTTAATCTAAAAGGTTTATTTAGTCATTTATAAAGCGTTGTGTAAAACTAGATTAATAATTATCGATATATAAGGATCCTTGGGGTTTAAGAGAACTCTATCTTTCTCATAAATTACAGTGGTGTTTGACTTACTTAGGAAGATTTAAGAACTTTCTACAGTTTCTTTGCTTAAACTTTAATATATTTAAAGTCCTGTTGGGTAATTAATTGTCCTTAATCCCTGCTTACTTTAATTAAAAAGAATAACAAATGATCATCCAGTAGACATTATAATGAGATTACTGTCTTTAATACTTCTAACTCCCTTAAAACCTCGATAAAAATTCTTCACATTTTGCAAAAGGTAGGGTAAAATTTAGGTCAATTTCGTAATTCAGACAGATCGAAAATAAAATACTATAGCTGTACAGCATATAAAACGGAGACGGGCTAACGGGTCGCCAATATGTAAACAGTAAATAAATATTGTACCTACTTGGTATAGGAAACTATATAAAATTCGACGTATTAATAATACTACAAGTAAGTACATTGTTCTTTACATAAATTTACGTTCTCTATATGAAAAAAGCCTATCCTTAATTAAAAGGCAATATTGGTAATGTTGGGTTCAACAGGAATTTTTCAGCAATCTTTTTACGTTAAAGCTGAGTCAAGTCTATACGGGGTAAGCAACCGTATTATTGGACATTATTCTGCACCGTGGCACTTCATTTATTATCGTCATAAAAGACAAAACGCTCCAATCTAAACCGCTAAGAGAACTTCATTTATATTCTGCGCTCCGAAGCACTTTATGCATAAATATCAGTTCACAGTTGAAAACATCCTTATTAAAGAATATTAAAAAACCGTTCAAGAGCCAGTCGGGCCTAACCATATCTATAGGGATACGTACTAAAATAATATTGAGCGTCGGTGGTGTCTTGGCTAGGATGTCGGACTCCCGTGTCCGGTTTCGAAACCAGGCAATGCCATGTACCAATGAGTTTTTTGGTTTTTTCGAAAGACTTACGTACATTTACCGACTGCTCTGACGGTGAAGGAAAACATCGTGAACAAACAACAAACCTACACACTGAGATAACCAGTGTGTGAAATAGGGAAGGCTATGGGAAAGCACTCCATTAAATCTGTGCAAGAGTCGTTCTATGTGATTAATTCCTTAGAATTTCTTTAGACGTAGATATTTCTTCATTTCTTTATAACATTAATGATGTCTGGTTGAATGATCATGACCCTCAGCAATGAGGAATACGACTTAAAAGAAGAGAACGTACTATTTATAAGGAACTCTTTGTACAAACAAGTTACAAGCTATTACAGATTTATTAAGTTTTAATATTCGTTGTTCAAATAGAGGAGGCAATGGAAAGATTACCTACATGGCTTATTACCTTCACACGAGTAAGAGGAAGAGTCAGTTTACGACTTGTTTACCAAGGGTAACCTAACTGAATTCAGTAAGATAATCTAAAACGTAACAGTGAAAGACAATCACAATTTCTCTTGGCGATTGGCCAGATGAACAACTCGGTTTAATATGTACATATTAATTACTTATGTGTACTGGTAAAAACAGAATAACTATACGTATAGATATTTGTAAGGACATCTAACTTAATATTTGTTTTGAGTGGAATATGGGAACATCTAAAGAAAAATGGCAATTTATTCAGAACGATTCTAAATATTTTTTGTCAGGGACTGAAAGGTACCGATGCGACGACTATGTATAATGGTAACCAACGTATATTTATATTAATACTTGGAAATTCCACTTGAAAAGACACTCCAAAAATCTTTCTTGGAAAATACTTGGAATAATTTACTTTCAAACGTTAAAAGATGTTACAAATACTCAGAAACTAGTGAAGCAGAGATGTCACACATTTCACTAGGAAACACCGGGTATAACCGAGAAATACCGCGAATCACCGGGAATAATTGGCTAATTATACAATACAACTGCAATATAGGCATTTTATAGTCCGGTTAAGCGTGGGTAGCCATATTGTAGAACGTAACGCATTGTCAGTCCGGCTGAACGACGTTCAGCCGTAGTTCAGCCATAACACATGACGGCTGGCTAGCCATTATGTAAAACGGCGGATTATACAATCGGGTTGCGGCATGTATATAATGGTTTTTGCTATTAACTTTAATATAATATTATTACACAGTAATGAAATCAGATGCAATAAGTACTACTATTTTACAGACTCAAACATTTATTTTAAACGATTGCTTTAATTTTATACCGGATAAAATAGTTGCCGTAAAGATAGTTGCCGTTTTAATTTTTTTTATCAAAATTGGACAACTCTGAACAAAATGGCAGTCGAACACAAAATGACGGGCAGAGTGAAATTCCAAGCGGCCCACATCTCCTGAGCCAAGCACGTCGGGAATGCAACCCAAGCCACGCGCAACGGCAGCTGCCGCTGCTGGAGACGATTCTACCACTGATAACGGACAATGGTTTCCATGTTAGCAGCAAACCCCTCTTCCGGGGCAATTTTACACCAAGATGTTATTTTTTTATACTTGGAAATTACTATTTCAAATTCGAAAGATGTTACAAATATCAGAAATAAGCGACAAAAAGAAAACACCACCTGTGGGACTTGAACCCACACGTCTGGCGTCTACGTACCGGCCGGTGCGTACCGCTTATTTCTGATATTTGTAACATTATCCTTATTACATTAAAATTTCGCATTTGATAAATGAACATTACATTTTCATTTCCCTTATCATTTTTCTAAACTTTCTTCTTAACATCATTAATTGTACCTTTACTCAGTTTCCAGGATTTATAAATCACCACAGAAACTTTTAACATAATGAATACCGACATCTTTCGTTGTCAACTTCGTTTTACTTTCAAGAACTCAAGGATCATTAACATTGACTTTTATATCGTCTTTTATATATTCGGATATTTCTTTTTTCCGGAGGTTAGTTTCGGTAAGTAGGTAACAAAATACCAACGTTATATTTTCCCCTAATGGACGGAGCACTCATAGAAATTTACCGGAGTAAGTGAATTGTTTCGTATTTCAGTTGTAGTTCTTATGCTTCAGTTTACTTTTTCAATGCAAATTCTCGGCGTTAAGGGAAACTTTTTAGCTTTTTAATAAATGGATAGATATAGAATATAGACCAGCAGAGGGATTAACCGGCATCCAAAGAATTTGAAATAAAAGTTTCTTTAATTGTACGAACCCTCGCTTAGGTATATTCTTATCAAGAATAAGATACCTACATTCAAAAATATTTGTTTTTAGATTTAGAGAAAAGTATTACAAAATTATATTTTCTGTGATTACTTTTATGATTTTTTCAACAAATTAATGTCTTGAGGTATATAGCCTTTTATGTTTACTGAACTCTCCAGACTTGGCAGCTCTAGCAACAATAAACCTTACAATCAGCTCTTGGAAGCCTGCCCGTCTTACACAAGCGGCAGTCTGGTCTCGTACTCGATCATTATCCCCAAGACAACGATATAGGATTGCGCTAGGTTTCAATATGTTGAGACCAAACTAGAATAAATATAAGGAAACGTAATTCTATACAAGACATTATCGACACTTCACGATTCTGGTAGAATAAACGTCACGGTCACTGAACAACCCGATTGGCTACGCGCAGCGCGCCACCGTGTTTTTACAAAATAATAATTTCTAGTCACAAAATATAATGTTTAGTGACTTGTAATTCAGATCTCTGCACTGCATTTTGGTGTGTGGTACGCTTCCTTCCTTAATTATTAGCTCACTGGATTTCGCTTAGGTTCCAACGTGTTGAGACAAAGAAATTGATCGTCACGATTTGTTTCTTGTAGTAAAAGATAACTCGATAAGTTCATTGCGGATTGAAATTCCCTAATTATTTTCGTTATACCTTATCCCATTAAGAGGGGTAGGGGGGAGGGAGACTAAATTTGTTCTGCCATACGCAGACAAGCTTACTCTGTACTACGACACCTCACTCGCAGATTGAAATTCGCAATTTTTAATATACCTTTAAATCTTCTCTCATTAAGAGGGGAAGGGAGGGAGGGCAACTAAATTTATTTTGCCATTAGCGGACAACCTTACTCTATCCTATGGCACTTTACTCGTTGACTTCACTGACATGGTCTCCGAGATATAGCTAATTTAAATTCATGTCAACGAGTGACAGAAACCAGTTAGAGCGTGTCGGCACAGCGTGACGTCAACATGTTGCGCGACATACTCGTCAACTTTTTAGAGTGGTAACCTTTATCTTATAGATGTATTATCGATATTATAGATGTTTCCACATCAAAATCCTTTTTATTTCGTCTAAACAGCTCCAAACACCGCTCTGAATCATCAACAAGTTGTTGTTTTTGGTCAACTTTGAGCAAACACGGTACCCACTTCGAACTGGACAAATGTTCATGCAAAATAGGGAATAAACTGCCTTCTGATATCTTTTAGGTCAGCTATCTCACGCAACATCACTTTACGGTCTTCCAAAACGATTTGTTTATGTTTTCTGGAACAACTGACGAATTTCAGCATAATCGGTGTTTGTACGGTAGCGTTTAAAATCAGAAAACCACTTATCTGTCATGTGTCTTGATGGAGCAGAGTCCGAATAACACTTGTCAAGTCATTGATTTGTTTGAACGGTATTTTTTCCCATTAAAAAGCAATGCTTTATCAACACACGAAATTCAGATTTCTCCATTATTTTGAAAATTACAAAAGTAGCGTCACTAAAACCCCCAGAAATCAAATATTATATTGGTAACTCTGTGCACCAAACCACTGTAACTTGTTAGTCATGAAATTTAGACACATATCGTTTGAAGGTTGGTACTATCTAAAAATCATATGGTTTTGTCAATAGTGGTGCCATCTATAAGTCATCCTACTAACTTATTGAGTGGTGTTGTGGTATATAGTGTTTTGATCCGAGTAATCTGTTAGGATAAATCTTTATGGATATAAAGTTATATCAGTTCTGAGTATTTTTTGTGTCCTGCTTTGTTAGCTTTATTTAATCAGCATGAGCTTAAATTCATAAAGGTAGCAAATCATGAATTTCGTAGTCAAAAGTATTAAATTCCCACTAACATTGCCATTAAAAACTTTTGACTACTGAAGCAATTATTTTTTCTTTTTTCCCCGACTTTCATACGCCAAAGCTTAAGCTCGCCAAGCAGTGGATTGAAGTTTCGTACTTTTTTAAACTATCTCATTGTAGACGAGATTTTACAAACATTACAGGGTATTTGACATCTTCATCAATCTTAACTAGTTTTTTATTTTCTCAAAATAAAGTCGCTAAATAGTCTTAAACAGAATTTGAATCTGAATTATTTAAAATTCCCGCGAAAACGCTGGTCGCCAAGATATTTTTCGCCAAACAAAACAGAACTGATCGCTCTACATTCGTTGTATTGTTTACTCGATAGTGACGTCACACTTGACAGCGTCATGGCATGAAACGCTAACCGTTTCACAGCGTTTCAGGTCACGTGATATCCAGATTATTACACAGTATTAAAATGAATGAATAAGAAATAAAATGGTGTAAGTATAGATAGAATCTGATATAAAAGTGGCAAGCATTGAATAATCACCGCTATTTCCGTAGATTTGCAGGTAGGCAGTACCTAGCTGAATAATTTAGACGTTATCATTGTAGCTAAAAGTAGAATTAGCAGTCAGGTTTCGTGTCAGATTATTATTCCCTGGGTGGCGATATGTTTCGCCTTGTTCCTAACATGTATAGACAAACAAAAGTATAGGGAGCTTGCGAGCTTTCTCACTTAAATAGTCGACTATCACTTAGATAACAAGGTTAGAAGTTATAGTCTGATTTATATAATGCTATACCTACCTATAGAATCAGTTTCTACTTTACGAAAATTCATTTATTTTTTCTTCTATATCCTTACTACAGTTATACCAAATTACAGACATTACCTGTCCACTATATATAGCACCTCATCATTCTGTTTTGTGCTTACAGTGTAAACCATATGGCACTATATTTACTGATTTATTTAGTTTCTATCGGGATATCGGGAAATTCATTTATTTGTTCTTCTACAGATTGTAACCCTACTACAAGTATACCAAGTTATGACACTTCCTGATGTGCACTATACCATCTCTGCATTCTGTAAATTAGTGCCTACAGTGTAAATGTTAATATTAAAACCCTAGAGTACTATATTTACTGACATAAAATCAACACAATTGAAATCTACTTATATTTCGTTACTATATTTTAACAAAGTAGTACCTAGTCGTTGATCGAAACTGGTAAACTCATATTTATGGACGTAAACTAAGGATTTTCTATTTACTAGTAAGAATCTAAACTAAGAAAAGTCTTGAAATGTATCAAAAAGATAATGGAATCGTGTTGCCTAAACACATTATTTTAGCTATTGGTTCCTTTTTGTTTATAAAGGAAAGTAAATTATTTTCTTTTTTTTATTATTTCCCTAAAACACGCAGCACTGGTTTATTTGACCTTTTCGGCGTAGGAACTCTCGATCCCTATATTTAATGGCGTTGGGAGAACTCGAGAGTCGTAAAAGCTCTGTTCATTATTGCAGAAATGTTCTATAAACACAATCCTACTTATATTATTTTCTGTGTATTATTGTTTGGTTATAAACATGATACTCGTATTGTATAGAAATTAATTTGTAATTACACTCGAAACTTATATAAAGTAAATTATAGTCATTAGATTAAGATGGCAATCCCAATTTACCATAAAATAACTTAATGTCACCAGGTTAGGGGGCAGGCAACCCCTGCGAAGTTTTTCTGGCTATGTCTCATATCTATAAGGAAATAATGGAACCTCAAACCATACAAATTATATTATAATGGTATGTACGAGTAAAAATAGAGTTTTAAGCAATGTATCTATTTGTTTATAATAGTGTAGGTAGGTATATATATTATTGTAAGTAGTTCATTTTAGCCAAAGACCTTTTATATTACCATATACATGAGCATAACTAACATTTGGGTAAATATATGTACGTGGAAAAATCTCACCATAAATGGTCATATAATGAAAGCTGCAAGAGCTACATAATTTGTATGACGGACTACCAGAATCATTACAGAATTTTTGGCACGTTCCGATTTCTGTCAGCGTAGTAGTGCTACACGTCGAGGGGAAAAGGATATTCATTGCATAAATAATGCGTGTGAGTGAGATAGTTATAAGTACTTAGTGTACATAAACCCTTGTTCGTTCTTCATAATAAAATTAAAAGTTCTTTGATTTTACCACAGTTTGCCACAAGCTCCACTGATAAAATTTTGGTCACTATTGCACTCAGTTTGCGGTCAGAGGCTATACGAAGATAATTACGTTTGACCGCATAGCAATGCTGTGCATTTATATCCCGCAATACACGAACAAAATTTAATTTAGTCTGCTTTATTAGACATCTGAAATGTTAGGCCAGTCTTATACTCGTATAATTTGAGCTTCAAATGACTATGATTGGTTCTTCCAACGAAGTTAAATATTATTTTATCCTCATTTCGTTCAATTTTCAGTGAAGTAATAATGATGTATCTTTCTAAACGACCTCCATCACTTGCGTTTTACGACATAAAAATCTTAATTGATTTTAAATTTCACCCCATTTTGTAGATTTATGACGTGCATTACGTGCAGCTCCGCTTTTTCCCTTGGGCGTGGTGATATTAGAAAGGAAACTTAATATGAAATTGCTACACTATTTTTCTTCAAGCTGCGGCAAAATAAGTACTCGTGTGGGTTAGGTTAGTTTAGTTTAGCTAGCTAGTTATTGCTCCGACACTAGAGAGTTTTAGAATTGGTTTGGTGGCTTTGATGAAAGTAGTATTTTGTTTTTTCGATATTAAAATGGATAGACTTCTGTGATTTTTCGCCTAATAGGTACGTTTAACAATAATTGAGATTAATTTGCAACAAGTTCTTCAAGACAGCAACGTGCATTTTAGTGCTTTTCTATAGTGCTTCGGTTAGATTAATGTGGTCGAGTGGTGGAACGTGGCCCAGATATAATTCCCAAGAGTGCTATCCCGCAGTTGCGTCACTAGATTACCAAGTATACATTAAAGATTCAACTAGTAACGGGGCTGCTGTTTTAGAATATTTTACTGCTCTATTTTAAGCCTACAAATAAAATTGAGCAATATTTTTCCATGATCCGGGTTTACAATTGATTATTAATCGATGACTTTCTATCATTCACATCACATCTTCTATCAGTACTACAATCGGAATATTATGCCAGATATCTTCATCCCTTCTGATGCTCGTAGCGTTACCATAATAAAACCATTCATTTTTATTGCTGGTTGCTTCTAGTTAACGTTAGTTCGAATGCCGTATCGGTGGTCCGCGTTGATTATGGCAAGGTTCCAATTTGCCACAATAGGCCTCCTATACAGAACCATGTCATAATGTAAATTATAGTTCAGTTCTGATGCGGTCGCACAATACGTTCCATTACACTGAACTAATGCGCTGTGATCGGAATACGATATGGCCCAGTTATCGTTTAAATTTATCTGGAAAATTGCTTATTAAGGTCGCTCTTTATTAGGCTTTTGCACCCCGGATTATGAGGGCGATAGTTGCAGTTAAGTGTTCATTATTTACTGTTGTTCTCGAAATGCATATTATAGCCATAAGCGCTCATAGATTTACCGGTGTAATTATTTGGCTTGCGGTAATTATTAAAAAAGTGGAACAGTCATCAAATTGTCGTCTCTCTATGAATAGAAAAACTATCCACAGATAACGCAATTAATACCAACTGAGAAACTGCTTCAGCTCTGACGACCCCTTAGAATTAAATTTCCATTTCTGCATTCTATTCAGTTTTCTCTTCAATGGCAACGAGCCAATAATATTCATTATTGGAAAATATTACGATAGATAATACCAATGACTTAGTACTTATCTTACTTATAATGGAAATAATACGGTTCCAGGAGTCTAGGCAAAGTAGAATTTATAATTTCTAGACAAAAATACAATCGGTGTCGGGGTATCGGTACGAGTATCTACAGAACACATTGAGTCCCCAAGACTACTTAAACGTGCTTATTTTTATTATTCTTGGTAGGTACCTACGTTACCAAGAGAGGTGTCCGTGCGATCCATCTTCGGCCCCATCGTCATTTACTATCAAGTGAGATTGAGGTCAAACGCGGGTTTAGTGTTGAATAAAAGAAATGTCAGAGACAAGCGTCGATGTAGGAAAATGTCCTTCTAAATATTACAACAAGAGAGCAGTAAAAATCGTCGTTCAGATAACATATTAGTTACACATTACAATTTAAGTAAAAAAGTAAAATACTCTTTATTGCACAAATATAAAACAACAAACATGAGATAGAAAATGAAATAATGAAGTACAATTTAAGCGGCCTTAACGCTAAGATCAAGCTCTTCCAGGCAACTTCTCTTCCTTCAATTTGTATCGAAAATGTATTATGTTCGCAGCACAGGAACAAAATGGTTCTCAAATCTCGAAGAATAAGCTGTACAAATCGTCTTGCATAAAAAATCTAATTAATTTGGCGCTCTTGACCATAGACCAATTTCAGTTAGTTCCTATTTGGTGGTAAGTTCCTATTCGTGTCTATTTATTAGAAGAATAGAAAAAGATTTTAATTTAAGAAAGAGCAAGCTATAGAACAAATTTCAATTATTAGACTACCTATATACTTACCCATTAAAACTGAAATCCATAAACATATCTACGAGGTGTTATGCTTAAATCTGAAAAAATATTGTAAGTAGGTACCTATCGAATTTACTGGTTTGTGTCTGAAAATTTGTGTTATTTAATTCAAAATAGGTTCGGGGAAACGTGTCTAATTACGTTTAATTTGCATATATCTTTAGAGTTTTACCCATGAAAAACAGAAAGGATCCGTTTTGTACAAAGCTTATCTGACATGATATAATAGAAAGATATTTTCCGGGGTTGCGCAATATGCTTATCTATATAGTTAAGCCTCGGGACCAACACAAAGTGTTTCGTATATCGCAGACTTATTTACAGTAACAAATTTTATACTTTTCTTCAAATGCCCAAAAATTTTTTAGAGATAAGTAAGTATAACATTATCTTTAAAATCAAAGTCGATTTAAATGAGCAACGTTGTATAAGGTTTTATTTTATACTTTTTGTAGGCTTTACAGTCTCGAAACCTCTAAGCAATTAAAAAACTTACATCATTGTCAATTATCAAAACCACAGTTTAGGTAATGCTATACTGTCTTCTATCCGGCTAATTTTTATATAGGATTCCTAAAGTTGCAACTCATATTTTCAGTGAAAAACCAACAAGAACTTTTGGAAAGCGGAATACTTTTTTTTATACTTACACACTTCAGCAATAAAACAGGAGTCTTAATAAGTATATAAAATAATATATAAATATTTAGAATGTCTCACTATTGTTTTAATTTTAAAAAAGGAGCCGTAATGAATTTATTTTCCCAGAAAACCTTAAAATAAGCTAAGTGTATTTACTTGCAGAAACTATAGACATTATGATTTATATTTGATGGTTATTGCTCAAAACAATAGAATTAAACATAATCTAATAAGTAGACTACGTCAAATTCCAACAACTTTGTTGATATACTCGAAAGCATACAATAAAAGTAAGTCAAGGCAAAACCTGAAGGTAGCTAACGTAAAATATAAACCAAGGCCTTTCTATTTTGTCAATGAGATAGCATATATCAACGAAAATGGTCGTGTTAGCTCCATTTCTATGCCTTTGTCATCTTTGGGAAGATCAGACGCATCGATATTCATCGTTAGTAAAGGCTTGTTCACTTTGTACTAAAATATTCAGAAGGGTTACCATCCAAAACGATAGAGAGAACAGATCACAGCTTTGTATTTGAACTCGTATAAAATAAAATAATGTGACCGATTTGTCGTTTTAAGAATTGTAAAGTGTCTTTAAAAATATGTAAGTATTCTAACATTTAGAGGCACTACGTCAGAATCGTTCTCCAACACTCTATTTGCTTTCTTTCTTTTTCTCTTATACAATTTAATAATAATGTCTATGGTTCTGCGACCAATGCGTTTGCGAAGCGGGAGCGTCAGTCGCGCGGCAGACGCTGCTCATAATATTTATATGTATCCATGCACACCTACGCGTCGGAAACGCGGGAAGGCAACGTCAGCATAGAGGGACGGACGCGACCATATGTTCTACAAAACATATGGGACACTGGAGAGTATGTGTAACATTGCGTGTAGTATTTGATATGCTAGCTCCTAAAAAAAGAATACATTTAGTATTCTTCTTGGAATCGCCGACATTGCTATAGGACCTGAAGTGAATTGACGTTTGAGTGTTCCGCGATGTGGTCGCATCGTAACCGCTTCGCAGTCGCTTGGTCGCTTAGGTTTGAGCAGTCCTTTACACTTACGGTAAAAAGGGAGGGTTGTGGTATAGGGTGAAAAGTTGTGGACACTCGCAGGAATATGAATTTTGACAAATGTCAAATCAGTATTCTATATTCATGCTTTAGGTCAGATTTACACTAGGTCAGCCTTATAGAATACTAAAATCTTTCTACATTACCTTTCTATGTAATTTACTGAACTGAATCAGGCACAGAAATAATTATTTTCTGATTCTGACTAAAATGTAAGAAAACGTATTTTCTAATGATACTTACAAATATTCAGTTAATGAATTCATTAACTATTTCAATAAAATTTCCGTACTCTAAGAAAGTTACGTTACTTTCTTTAAGTTAATTTTCTTATTCATTCGCATCACAGCTTCTACACTGGTCTTTATTTTTATTTAATCCAGTTGTAAGTAGTTTTACTATTGCTGACTCTAATTGCATTTTGGAATCAAGAAAGTGGCTGCAATTCGCAAAATACTGTTACTGTTGAGTACAAATAATTGAAACAGAAAGAATGTTATAAAAAATCTTATGAAGCAAGGACACACAACACAAAACATTTTAACATTTTATGGAATTTTAATTGGCCGCATTTTTATACTTAATTAAGTATAGCAAACAACACCTTGGTCCATAATAATTATTATTATCGTGGCAAAAATAATTCTATGCAAATGGTACTACGAGTACATACTTTATTTTGCAACAAACGTATTTCCTTACTTTACGCACGAATAAATAAGTATCTCAGATGCCTCTAGAGGTGTAAAGTTTAATACATCTCTCTGAATAAAGATGCACCGTTTTACCGCGTTCTACGTCGCAATAACAAATATCAAGCGAAATGCCATAGGTTTTATTTGTACTGCCGCTGTTAACTTTGACGATTATGAGCCACTTCTGACTCACTTTTTCCTTTGTAGATAAAAATGTGGTAAATGATACAGAAAGGACGTAAATGTGAATAAGAAGTAGGTATCATAGTAGAAGAATGCAAGTAAGAATTATAAGAATACATAGGTACTCGTAATAAAAATACCTATGAAATTTTTATAGATATTTTTAATTTAATTTTATTTAGAAATAATTACACGAAAAGAACTACTCTTACAAACTTGCTATACCGACAAGGCTAATCATGTTAGGACTAAATAATTGTACATAATAAATAACATCTGTATGTAACTCATGATTATGCATGAATAAATGAATTATGAATTATTAAACTTCTTTCTTCTTGCAATCTGCGAATGGAATGGTCTTTACTTTTTTAATTCAAATTTCCGGTTAAATTTCATCTATGTAGTTATACGAATATTACGAATTCATTGATAATTTCCTCCCTTAATTGGCCCATTTTCACTTCTGTCCTGAATAAAAGAGAAGCTAATTTAGAAGAGGGGCTGAATGATACCCACCCGCTGAAAGATTAATCAGTGTGATGGATTGAATGTTGGACGGATATGTATCACCGGGTTGTCTGTTTGTTTGGTATTACAGTGCATCTACTCGTACGATAGAATAAGGCCCAACGCACACCTGCGGAGTGGAGCGGAGTAGAGGCGAGGATTTTGCTCTTACGGTAGCACGGCCGCGCCTAGTGATACCGCGCGACTAGTTATCATACATTCGCGCGCCGCCGCGCCGCCTGGAGCCGCCGACAACCGCGGCACCGATTCGCTTGCTATTGTCATTCAATTTTAAACCGTATTTCAATGTTGTTAAGGTATAGTTCAATTATTATCGAAGATTGACGCCGCGTCGTCACTCCAGCATGTGCGTTGGACCTAAAGATGCATTTAATACCTGTATTATCACGAGTATGCGAGCATGGTTAGAAAGTAATCGTGCAAATTAAGTAACATTGGCTGCGGTCTGAAATCAGAATTAGTGAACTCCCAGTTGTATATTTTCATCTGAGTCTCTCCGTTACTCGCAGAGTACGTTAAACTGTCAGTAAACTGTTGTCGCCAGGCCATGTCAGAGGCCTACGGGCGACCTGAACAACTCTCAGAATAGGTTGGCCACTAACGACAAGAATAATAGTAAGTAGGTTGATATGTTTCAATAATTTGTTTGAGATTTTATGTTGTCGTAATAAAAGGAATTATCTGATTCTAGACGCATTTAAAACCTACTACTGCCTGCTACTTATAATTATACGTCATACTTTCTACGATGATACGGCTGGTACATTCGATACGACGTAACCTGAACGTCGTTGTAAACGTGTACTTAACGCGGGAATGCAAATTATACTAACTTATTACAATCGAATTGCAAAAAAGTAATTACAAACTATAATATTCAATGTAGCTATACATAACAATAAATTACGCAATATTTGTATTGTTTTTTTGGTTTCCGTATCAATTTGACAGCTGTCAGCCGTATAATCGTAGGACGAATTACGTATAAGTACTTTCGAAATCATTACTAGCACCATGTAGCAAAGGTATTCGTAAAATCGTTTACCTGTTGACAATGTCTATGATTTTCAGTGAGAATTGACTTGAATTCTTAATTAAAAAGAGAATTAAACATTGTTTATTTAATTAAACAATACTATTTGTAGTAATTATAGAAGCCTTTAGTCTAAATTAGCAGAAATTTGGGAGAAAAGTATCGAATTTAACAATACAAACGGATATTGAAATTAAAATTCCTTATTTCGTAATGAAAACAAAGAGCGGAAGGAAATAGCAATTGAAACCCTGCCGCTGCTGTAAAAGGCTAAGTTCGCAAATTATCCTTCTTGCTCTCCAGAGACGTAGCCAGGTAGGGAAACCCAAATGATATCTTTATTTTTAGTAGAACCCATGAGGCCCCATTGCTTTTCATAATGAGAGAAAATATGTTAACAGCTTTGAAAGTGTTTTACATAACATTGGTATAGCCTTATACGAGTATATAGGTCTGTATGTATGGTTTCTTTTAGAACAAACGTACGTACATTTATATATGGCATTCATTCGGGCCGCAAGGGATGCGGGGTAGGCAGAGAGAATTGAACACAATCTATCTTGGAATAAGAATAAGAATAGTTTATTTGTACGGTAAGATTACAATGGATTCATAGTCCATACACCAGTAGGAACTTAAGCATATGTTATATTAAACTAAATAAAATTGGTGAGCAACCAAAATGCCTCGTTTGTTTCCTCTACAGGCATTCAAATGTTAGTAAAATGATTAATGGGTCAAAACTCATTGCAGTTGAACTAAATTGTACAAGTTCAGGTCAACTGATTCGATGATGACACAGTTCATCCTAAATTAATTAATGTGGCTCACTGAATCGGTAATTACTTACTTACCTCTTTTCATATTGCATTTTGTTCATATTCATGCTACTAACAAAGCAGCAATGTTTGCATTACCATGTTTCGGTTTGAAGTGTAAGACAGCCAGAGTAATTACGGGTACATGAGGCATTCACCTTAGCCTTCTGGGTTAGTAGCGCTTCGAAAACTCTTGCAATATTTTAGTGAGGTGAGGAATCCAATAATATATCGGAAACAAAACCAAAACCACTTACCGTCAGGAAGCCCGTCTGCACGTCTGCATTCCTTCAACATATTTTTTTTTAACCCCATTACAGAATTTGTCCTATACCGAACGATTGTCTGAATTCACGGACTTACATTACAATGCTATGTCAGTATCTGAACGAGTATATATTCTCCAAATAAACGATGCCGCCGTTCTGAGCCATTGTATAATTGGAAGTTTTGCGTATCCTTTTGATTAAATATTAAAATGGTTTGTATGCGAATAAGCCGCAGCGTAAAATGAAACGTTTGTGCTATGTATGTGCAAAGTAAAATGAACGGGGATAACACTCAATTAAATACTTAAGAAACCGCCAATTTACCTCTTACTTTTGTCCTGGTCGTCATCAGGTCCTCAAGATTTTATACGAGGAAACGGTACCATGGTCTTAAAATATTTGAGGTCAAACGCGAACCACCTATTATAGTTCCAAAAGATCTTATCTGACATCATTTACAATTTATTATTATTAATCGTTTCATGAGATCCTATCTGACATAATTTACAATTTGTTGGAAATAGGAATCGGTTAATGCATCTATTTAAAGATCAGTTATATACCTTCAAATTTTCTTCAATGAAAAACTCAAGGGCAAACAATGGGTGGGATATGGGGCTAGGTGAAGCGACAATAGATTGACCCACACACATGGAGACCGCGCACAAAGATTGCAGAGGTGTGTGACATCCGCAAGTGTATCATCAATGCTAAAGCTGAAGTGATTCACAAAAAAGCTAAAGCTAAAGTGGGTGCTAAGAAGCACTACAAACCGGGCTAAGTGGAGATATATAAGAAAGGGCTATAAAAAGAAGAAAAACTCAAGTATGAAATTTTAAAGCAGCACCCTTCAGCTAACCTAATGTTCACAGACGAGAAATAGCCTGGAAAACAAAGGACTGTGTTTCTGTAATAGACGAGGTTAGCATTTTGTACTTACTAGTAACACCAACTGTTAGTGCACGGGTAACGGCTTGTGACGGATTGAAGTTAAGTGAACACTAATGGTCCTTTACATTAGTGCTACACTAGACACTCTGACGCGGCTTTGCTTGTTTTCACCTCTAACAATAACTATGTTTTCGTACAAGAATTGCATTAACTGCAACCTTTTTGGTGATTACTTATACCAGTATTAATTTAACAGGTGCACATTTTATTTTGAATAAATTGAATTGTATTGAATAACATTTATTGGATACTTTTTTTATTGTATAAGGGGAACAGACGAGCAAACGTGTCATCTAAGTGATAGTAAGTGGTTACCGTCGTTCATAGTGTACTATAATAATACTGTAATATTAAGGACTAAGTGCTGAACTATACGCGTCCGGTTCCAGCGCCAGTTCGGTTCGCTGCGGCCAATTACAAGCGTTCCACCCTCCCCCCACTTGAAGTCAGCGCCTCGTGATTAGCTACAGCGAACCGAACCGGCGATGGAACCGGCGGCGTATGTAGTCTCAGCCTTAGGTGGAGTGCCTCAAGTGCCTGTTTTTACGCTGGTTCTCTTACTTTGTTATTAACAATGTTTAAGATATCTTACTAAAAACGCAGACATATTGTCGAAATAAAATTCATAATTATTTATAAAGAAAGCCCTGTATTCCATTAATAAATAACAATACTTATCTAACAGTGTCTATATAGCCTAGCGAACAACGGAATTCATAGACAAAGTATCCATTCTCATGATTTGAAAGCTCTTCCGCTTGCGGCGTAAAGCTTCACAGTGGGGAGCAAAATCGTTACGGTTTTGGCTTCATTACAATACACTCATTAATTTTTGAAGCGACATTGGCTCAAAGGCTAGGACTGCGCCGCAATTTAATTCTGGACTATTTTTGTGAACTACTCCACAAAGCAGTACTTTAGCCCATCGCGAGGCGCTAAATCCAACATTAACTACAAATTTTGGATAATATTGAACATAATTTTATGCATCTAAAAGGATTACAATGAAAATCATAGGATTACTGCAATTAGTAACCGAATTAATTAGCAAAGAAAAATGTATTATACAATAAATATTTAATATCACCAGACAAAATTAAAAAACAAAGAAACTTAAATATTAAACGTTTCCTCATCTATAGGTTTCCTGAGCCTTTGTCAGTATGCCCCCAGGACTCTAGCTGCGTTGCCACCCTGGATCGCAAAAAATAAAACTTAAAACACATATGAGTACCTACTTAATAAGTATAAATTATAGAGCTAGAAATGATTAAAACAATATTGCGGAACGGTATTTAGCGGGCTCCCCGGTACTTTCATCTTCTTCTTCTAAGGGTGCGTGCGTCTCTTTTACTGGAGATCGGCAGTCAGTTTAGTAAATAGTTTATTCTACGGTGCGGTTCCCATCCATTCTTGGATGTTTCTTCTTCCAACACGTCTGCGTCCACCTTGGATATCATGATTAATTGAAGTAGCTGGTATTTTTCGTGATTAATCACGGTGTCTAAGTACCTTCATGTTGAATTACAAATACGTGGTCTTGGTTTTACACTGTATCATGCCCTATAAAGTATCGAGGTTTCACCATTAACGACTCTACTATTTACGTAACTAGATGACGGGCTTGTAGAGCCGTCTTTAATGAAGTTCTAAATGTCAACCGCTGAAACCTGTAATTATTACAGAATTACAGTACTATTGTTACTTAAAGAAGCGTTATCTAAAATCATTTATTTATTTTCAATGTCGAAAAAGGGATGTTTAACGTTAGAAAAGTTATTGACCGAAAATAGGCTCCTGTAGTTCTTTAAAAATAGGTCATACTTTAATTGTGTTTACAATTTTACAGCGAACATTCAGAGCACTTTTGCATTATCTCTAGTTGCTAAGTTTTCAAAAAGAAATAACCCAGAACGAATGCTATACATAATGGTATAATCTATAGTACAGAGTCTGTTCCCCTGAGATATTTGATATTAATACGTCAGCTAAGGGGGGATCAGAAAACTCAAGGAACAGACTAAACAAAATTATAATAATCGTTCAATTGTTGTAGTACATTATATTCAGTTAATTGCTTACAGTATGATTAATATCTTGAAACCTGAGAATTAACAGCTAAATGGGTAGATAAGTAATATGTAGGTGTATGTAGTGTACTAATCTTTATACCTGAAAAGTAAGAAGAAGAAAGATAGTAAGATTTACGAAGTTTAATCACAATTTAATGTTCAACTTGGGTAACTGATATTGCAATTACGGGTAAGGATAAAACAGTAGCCATCCTGTTTCTTGTTTTTAATCCGAACTCCGAAGCTTGGATGTGTAATTTATTGAAAATTTAAATTCATGGACTTTAAATAAATGCGGGAAATTTTCTTAAGTACTAATTTCTGCTCGGTTTGAATAGATGGCCCATTTTGAATATAATTTGCATTGAGTTTACATCTATAATAACCTTATAATGAAGAAATATTATTTAACTATGTTTTTGTGACTTCGAATGTATCTATTTGAACGACTGTGTATAGTGAGTTGGGGTGGTACTACCCTATATTTCTGCTACGAAGCAGCAATGCTTCCATTGAAGTGTACTCGTAAGAGATCCAGTGTAATTACCGGCATAAGATAACATGAGTCACTACATCTGAGTCCTCAAGGTTATGAACGCATCGAAAATCCTCTAATATAATTATAGTGAGGTGAAATAGCTATAGGCGACGGTGATCATTTACCATGGGTGTCTCGTTTGCTCATCTGCTTTTCTTAAACTATAAAAAATTTAGTTTTGACTGATTTGGAGAATTTAAAAACTCGGATGAAAATATGTACTGATATGTACGTAATGTACCTTTTTATTTTTACTTTTTTGAGGAGCTCGTAGCCTAGTTGCGAGCACGGTCCGAATGTGATCGTGCAGATTAAGCGACGTTGGCGCGGTCGGTACCTGGATAGGTGACCGCTAGTGGCATATTTCATCTGAGCTCCTCCGTGCCTCGGAAAGCACGTTAAGCAGTCGGTCCCGGTTGTTGTCGTTCGACAGCAGTCGTTAAGCCATGTCAGAGGCCTACGGGCGGCCTGAACAACTCTGACAAATTGGTTGGCCACTAACCACACGACAAGCAAGCAAGCAACCTTTTTATTCACAATTTTAAAAGTTACTGGGTACTGGTTGCAGTCATCGAGTTAATTCGAATTACCGTTCTAGTTATATTTAAATAAAAGTTAAACAGACACTTAAGACACAATCGAATCTAATCGAAAAATATAACCCTAGTTATTCTTCAATTTTCTACCAAAATGTGTAAAGTGAACTCTCCGCTGGAAAGCTTGCTACGGAAACTGGTTTGCAAACCTTTAGGACACTTGCGGTGTGTTGGCCAAAGTTCATTTTCACTCTTATATGATCTCTTGCGGACGGAATTATTAGTAATTTAAAACCTTAAAATTAGTACTTTTGTATATTTAAAGCCTATTTATACACAAACAATTACAAAAGCAAGAGCATTAGAAAAGAAATGTAGAAATAATTAATTAATAATAATGTACACAAAAAAAGCCTATTTGAATAAATTGGCAACCTCTCTGAAACTAAACTCTTTAGAAACCACCTTTCCTAGATCAGTATTATTAGAACGATACAACGGCCCTTGAACCAAAAGTCTGGCACTTACACAATCTATTGTAGCGTTCGCTTTAAACTTAAGCATACATTCCTTTTTTTCTTTTTTATTTGCAACGCTGCAAATGGCTATAAATAATTTCTCAGATTTGAGCCGGAGTTGGGTCATGCATGTCAGAAAGGTTTCGGTCGTTTTAGGAACTGAATTTCGTATCCAGTTGTGAAAGAAGATTTTTTTTCTCCATTTAAACAGGTTTTATAATTTTCAGTTTATTATGTACTGGAGATTTAAGTTTAATAATTCTAAGGTAACTTGTTGGTTTTGAGCGACTCGACGGCATTCATATGTTTGTATGTATTATGCTGCGTAGACGAACCATGATAATGAAATAAAAACAAAATACTGTTACTGAATAAAACAAATGAGACTAGAACATGCAAGAACTAAACTTTATTAAGATCTCGTGCTTATTAAGTAACATTGTTACTACCATCTTAAAGGGCTTGCAGGCTAGTTGCGAGAATGGTCCGAAAGTGGTCATGCAAGTGGTACATTTTCATTTGAGCCCTTCTGTGCCTCTGAGAGTACGTTAAACTGTCGGTCCCGGCTGCTGTCGCCCAAGGGGTAGGCTGAACGTGAACAACTCTGACAATAGGTTGGCTACAAACCACACGACAAGATGGAAAAGAAGATTATCATATCGTGAAAAGTCAATACTTTATAACACACATTGCATATTTTCGTTCGGGGTGGAGACTTTGGGGCCGTGGAGGCCTGGAGCCCACTGTCTCTACCGGGAAATATCCAAGCGCCTCGTAGAGACATCCCGGGACCAGAAGGCTGGGCTTCTACTTTGCTCAGCGTATAAGCTTCGCTATACAGCGGGGCAACGCCGCCAGCTTCCTCGGGACACTCCCTGCAGGAACGACCTGGGACAGGTCTTTTACTTGTAAAATAGTTAGGTATTTTATAATTTTAGCTTAAGTATGTATTTTAGTATTACTTTATTTTATTAAATCATCCTTTAAAACACGTAAACCACATGGCTGATATGTTATTAGCATTTGGCAAACAGGAATACAGCCGTCTACTACACAGTACTAATAAACTGGTGGTTCAGATGTAGGAAACTGTCTTATAAATCTGTATTTTCACATTTCGAGTGAATGTTAAACTGATTTATATGTATAAAGATATCAATGCAATTGCAAGCTTAAAATTCCGATTTTATAACATAGTAGGTATATTTTATTAAGAATTATTTCAAAGAATTTGTATCTAATTATTACAGAAGTTGCTTGCAGTAGCGCTTTTACTCAGACGTGGAATAACCTAGTTGGCAAGTTTGTCTTTGTAGATAGCATAGTCTTTCTCCGAGGAAGCTTTTGAACTTGCCAAGTTAATTTGGCAATTAAATCATGCTCTTGCCTTAAATTAAATATAATTCGAAATTATGCCTCTTGTAGCCTGTGCCTGGCGATCAGTGTTATAAGGTTCTGAGCACGTAGCAAATGCCGTAGCATTCGTAGCGCCATTTGCTGATTGGTTCACGTCGTCGTAGCTATCGTAGACAATACTACGAGTAATCAACCGGACGCATCTACTAGTCTACCTTATCTAACTTGCGATAATTTTAACAAATGGATTGTATAAGTAATTGTGCTTGAATTTAATCATTAATACTTATCGCTACGAACGTCTTCTACGCCGTAGCTTGACTGGCGTAGCATACTTTATTGGCTCAGCACGCACAGCATGTTTTGCGCAGTTAATACGGAGGCAGACCATCAGATTACGTGGATATATTATAATTATAGACTAATCTATATTAACTTAGAAGAATCTATATTTAAATTTGAAGGTAGTATAATTCTGTTCTACCACCCTTTTGCCTATTTCTGGCGCAAAGCAGTAATAATAGCATTGCTGTATTTTGGTTTGAAGAGTAAGAGAGACAGTATAATTACTGGCATATAAGGCACTCTCCATCTAAGTCCTAAAGGTTAGCAGCGCATCTAAAACCCTCTCGTAACATTATAGTGCGGTGAGATGTCTATGAGCGACGGTGACCACTTACCAAAATGGTGGTCCGTCGGTTCACCTACCCTCCTTATATCATAAAAAATCATATTTTTGTAAATGCATTAACATCTATTCTCGTACTTACCATACGTAATCATAATCAGTACTTGAGTAGATTTTATTTTTAAGGAATTCAGACGAACATACACTTGTGATAGTATTTGGTCACCATCGTCCATAGACGAGATTTCGCTAAATAAGGCAATATTTGATTCGCTGCCGTGTTAAACACAGTGTGCCTAATGTGCCGGTAATTACACTATCACTCTTTCCTTTCAAACTTTATGTAACACCGCAATGCATTATTGCTTAGCAATTGAAATAGGTACTTACTTAATTAATTCAGTTATTAGGTAAAAGTATCTATCTATCGCGATGTATAGTCCATACGAGTATACAATTATCCTCGTTCCTCCCGGAAACCGCTGCTATAAATATAACTAAAGTTTTCACAATGACGAACTGATGGTTAATTTAATGAAGTTGTCACACTAAACCCCTGTTGTCACTCGCAGGCTGCGATTGTGAAACAATTGAACGTTAAGGTGCAACGTGACGACTCGTTTTCCATACAAATTTTAAACATTTTTGTCGCAGTTCTGCAATATTGTACTGAAATATTAAAACTGTCAGGTCAATCATGCCGTTGTATTATCGCGAATACAAAAATATTGTAGATACTTAATATAGATATTTAATTTTGTTTGATTTTTTTTATTAATAAAATAAATTTTCATTATAAAAGTAAAATACTTATATAATTTTTTTATATATCAGCATGATTGACCTAATACTACCAATATTTTAGTAAAATATTAAATATTAGGAGCTCGTAGCCTAGTTGCGAGCACGGTCCGAAAGTGATCGTGCAGGTTAAGCGACGTTGGCGCGGTCGGAAGCTGGATGGGTGACCGCTAGTGGCATATTTCATCTGAGCTCCTTCGTGCCTCAGAGAGCACGTTAAGCAGTCGGTCCCGGTTGTTGTCATTCGACATCAGTCGTTAAGCCATGTCAGATGCCTACGGGCGGCCTGTACAACTCTGACAAATAGGTTGGCCACTAACCATACGATAAGTAAGTAAGTAAGTAAAATATTGCACAAATACGACATTGTTATGTAAATAAATTACATGGAAACAGAGTCGGACGTTGCACCTTATGTTCTTTCTTTCCCATTTCTACATTAATACATTATTTACTGTGAATTATTCGAATTTTCGTTTGCGAGTTTATGTCGGTAAATCTATTATGATTACGCTACTCTTAATTT
The DNA here is from genome assembly GCA_947369225.1 of Hofmannophila pseudospretella. NCBI lineage: Eukaryota > Metazoa > Arthropoda > Insecta > Lepidoptera > Oecophoridae > Hofmannophila > Hofmannophila pseudospretella. The sequence goes on from OX376325.1 coordinate 7,072,957, forward strand.
ATTTAAACAATTAAACATTTACAAGGTTGCGATTTTCGACACAGTGGTACTTTGACAAATTACTAACAAGGACAGTGCCCCAAGTGTCCGGTTCCGATTTGATTCATTTTAAGATACTTGTATATTGCAGAGCATTGAAAAATAACCGACCCGTATTTTTTTTATCGACCCCAATTCATATTTAGTGGGATAAATCGCCCTTCAAAGTTTTCGAATGTATGGGAATTTATGTTAATAGACAACTAAGTGAGACTTTTCAAATCATTATTAGGCATCGAGGTGTTCTTTGAAAAAGGTTTTCTGAGTAGACTGAAAAGTCTTAGCAACCTCCGCGATAATTATGAAATAAAAAACATCCATTATAAATTATTATTATTGGGTTTTTAATTATTGTTAAAGATTTTTCAATTACCTACCAGTATTGGAACCAATCAGAAACAATACTTTGAGAGCCTATTTCAACAGAATTTATATGATTTCATATTTTTAGTTTTTTACATGTCACTTTATGGACGTACTAAAGATATGGTATGTTCAATAAAGGACAAAGTAGCGAGTATATTTGCAATAAATACTCCAATTGCCACTCTCTAAGACAAAGAGCTATAATATTTTTATTACGACAACAAATGGCTGGAGTTACGACGAATACACTGAACTTGGTATGAAGCTCCTCACATAAATGATGGTACACTCTTTTATGTGGCGTGAAGTAAACAGTTATTGAGTACAAACCTATAGCAAAATAGTCACTAAAACTATGTTTTAGAACCTTAGTTTTGTCGTGAAATGTTTATGTAGATAAACGCATTAAAGTTTTGATTTCGACTATGAATGTGACGAGATTTTATGTAGGATTCGTCAGAAAAGAGCGTTAAGTATGGATTCATAATACAATTTATTAATTATGGTACCTGCTGTGATGTGAGGTCGTGTATACCTTCCATTAAAGAATACCAACATTGTATTATGGGTAGAAGTCACGGAACTGAATACAAAAATAATTTTTAATCAGTCATCATCATGTTAAACTATTTATATACCAACATAAAGTTCTTAAGACTTTAACTTACTCCATGCAAATATTTTAAAAATAGTTGACATAGAGCTACACTGAGAAAGAAAAATAAGCTATACCTACCTGTAACGTGAAAACAGTAACTATAAAACAATTGGTAACTTGTAACCAAAGCCATATTTACATATAGTAAATTACTTTTGCTAATTTTAAATGAACTTTAGTAAATGAAGTTTGGTTATTCGTTTATTTCCGTGTATTTCAGCCGTCATTACAATTAAATATTTGGATAATCATTTTGTCATGGCAAGGCGTGATTAAATCACCGCATCTGGCTGTGAAAACAACAATTCAATAAACAGCCCCGCACATGCATGTTCAACATGTAGTGCGATTTACAAGCACGAATGACGATGTAAAGTGTTTAGACGTAGACATAGTGTGCACAATAAATTTTACAAACGAGAATTCATGTGAACAGACACAACAGAAATCTGTTCGTCCATTGTGCAAACTTGGCGAAACGCCAGGGGGTGCACACTTAGCGCCAAATGCAAGAACTTCAAGTCTTTGTTCTGTGAATACTAGTTCTGCTAAAGCTGAAGTCAATGAGCAGTCGGGTCTTAGGACGCTGATGACGTACCACTTTAAAAGAAATATGACTACTAAGGGCGTTTTCAGAGTCGTGCGTATTTCGTCTCGCACGCGGGTTACCTCCGCATGCGTGCTCCACGCATCACATTGTTTCATACAATATTTCAGTATTTTGAGTGGAAACCTGGCAAATTGACATTGACGCGCGGGGAAAACTAGTGTGCTCGACGAAATCCGCACGACTCTGAATACGACCAAGTCGTGGAAATCGTGAAGGTAACGACAAAATTAAAAATTTTGAAAAAACCCTCGCCGGTAAAACATTAAGCTGAAAAAATTGTCATGGTCGACACGATAACTATATACGAATCTTGCATCAGTGTCACGATTAGAAGTTCTATGAGCTATTTATTTTTATCTGAGCCATCCATATTTATAGCCATATTCGAAGTTTTAAGGTTTTTTTACATAGAAGTTTTATTGTTGCCTATTTTAGTAGCTGATTCCACTCTGATTTCATTTTTTTCAGCTTCACTTGAGACTTACCTACCATCCATTGATTTACCTCTCAGCCTTTACAAAGGCGCTAATCTTGAATAACCCGTAGAGTATACTTGTGCCGCTGAATATGAATGAGCGAAGTTCTCGAAATCGACTTACTAAAATTCTGATAATTAGGTGAAGTCGATTAAATCTTTCGAATTCGAGTTTCGAACTTTCGAACAGTCGCTCGAATTAATAATTCAATTCTTAGCAATTGTTCCACTTCAGAGTGCTGCACTAAATACTCTGTAGGTACCAAATAAGAAGCTTCAGTATGAATGCCCATAAGATAGACCATGGCCTTGAATCAATGTACTTACCGAAATATAAGGTCAAAAAGGGTTTGTTTATGGCTATGTTAGCTGCGACTTTATCTTACGCCGTAGCTTGACCAATACCTATAGCAGCGTTTATTGCTTTATTGCGTAGCAGGTGGAAATTACGAACCCTTGTGTTTTCACAAGATAACTCACTGTAATAGTATGCATCGCAGCAATGTTTTGTTTGCAACTTCGCTTTTACCATGTGCTTTCACAAGCTTCAGCGTGCATTATCCTAAATGTTTCATTTTGCGATCTACGAGTATATAAACATTTGTTACACATGTTGTGATTCACTAGATTAATGAATCCACATTTGCTTTCCCATTTTGAATATCAATAAATGTATTATTAGAAAAACTTTTATCCTTTTTGTACTCCCCATTTATGCGTGCAATATTACCTTTGGGTTCCTTGGGTCCTATGATAATATCTCCACTTTCCTTGGAGCGAAAACAAAATTAAATATCGATCGGTGTAACATTATACAAAGTATCTTTAAATTCTGTTTTAGGCCTGCACGACTCGGGATCAGATGCCACAGGTAAAGTCTTTATTTTTACTAGTAAATTTTAGTTCGATGTAACGTTATAGGTAATGAATGACTAACGAATTTTATGGCATGAACATCTATTTTGGTATGAGAAGAATTATTTATGTAAGTATAATAATTATAATATTCTAAACAACGAAAACAAATTCATATTGTGTACAAAGTGGTGTTATATTCAAACTGTAAAACTTTATAAAAACACAGTTATACATTTTTAACAACATACAAAACGATTTTGTACACTCAGCAGTATTGAGATATATTTGTAATTTACAAAAATTAAAGTTAAAAAACAGTTCAGTTACAGACAATAATTAACCCCTTCGCATGTTGACACTAGACCTTAAATTATTACCATCCACATTATAAATTGCTTTGTTAGAGTTCTAAGTCAATAATTCACATTGGCAGTTGCTGCCAATCTTAATAAAAACATTGTAACAAACTTACTTAAGTTTTTCTATCTATCTATCTCACTGTGATGTGAATACAGCAAATTGTTAAGTTTGAAATTACACTTGAACATAGGTACTTACTTATAAAAACACACGAAAAGTCTTTAACATTTTTACTACATCTACTGACACATCTGAATTCTGAATTTACTTGAATTATGTTATCATTATGAAGAATACTGTACTGGAGTTGTAAATAAGTAAGAACTTACACAATTTCTTGTAATAGTTGTAAGGCTTCAAAGGTGCCACGATGTTCTCAATAAGCATGTAAAATGGATTACCACAGTTCCTTATTTTCCAGAACGCCTGATAATAAAAATGTCGCCGAGTAGAAAATTATAAATCGCTAAAGGAAATGTTGCCTTCAGAAAAGGAAATTTTCAAAGATTAAAGATTAAAAAAGAAGGATGTAAAGTTCATAAATTAATTTAGTTTATTGTCGTTGTTATGTAAACAAAATATTTTAAAACCTGTTAATCATTAGGTAATCGAACATTTATTACTGCAGACCGTGACTAAAAAAGTCGCACACATCCCGACGTATCGAAAATAATCACTATTTTCACTGTAGTGATACTCACTATAAGTTGTCGTTGCATTCTTCTTCTATGTTTCTTCTAATTTATATTACACGATTCAAAATTCAGCTTAATAATTAAAAAAGAAACCACCATCAGAGTCACTAGACGGGGTGGTGACGACTTTGTGCCATTTTGTTCGGCCAGGGATGTCGGTAAATATAGGGACAGTTGGTTTAATAGAAATGTAATGTCCACCTCCTCTCAAGTAATTAGTGGAACGTCCAGTACCAGGGGTATCTGAGGGAGTTGAGAAGGCGATAGGGAGAACAGGTACCTCGGAGATGTCATTTGCCTTTTCTCTTAAGATATTGGGCAAACCAGTGATAGCAGGCATGACTGGAGAAAACTCAAGATCCTGGAGGTTTCTAAGTAGTCCACTCTCGTCGTCGTCGTCCACATTGGTAGTTAAGGGTGTGGTGGTGAATTCAGTGGTGGTAGCCTCAGCGGTGCTGCGTGTGAAGTTCTTTAAGAATTCCAATATGTTTATGGTAGTCGAACTCAAAGGTGGTGCCTCCGTCACTGATTCGGGTTCCGTTATATACAAGTAGGTGCCATATAGACCGCCAACTACAATACAGATGAGCATTAAACTGGAACAGAATGGGAATTATTTTTAGTTAACTATGTACCTTAAGGTGAAGCTACAATGACTCAAAGGTAACTCATAGGGCATGAGATTGCAGCGCAAGGGTCGCCGGTTCGAAGCCAACTCTGGATAATTGTGGTTGACGTTTCATAGCAAAGGTATTTCAGCCTCATTGGAGCGGTTAAAAAACTGTTCCTATTATATTAGACAGAAAAGAATTACTGGACAATACTCATACACGTACTACTCATAATTATTTATTCGACCTGTAGGAACATAATATAGCACAACTAGGTTATGTCATTTATCAGGTAAAAATTACATCTAACATAATTCTTAAATGTGATGTAGTTGGACCAGAGAAAAGAACAAACTGATAAATTGTTCTAGACTTCTAGCCGTATAAAGAGAACAACACAAAGAACCACACACATATAATTATAGTTCGTCTTCTGTGAAGTCTGCCACCAAACATTCGGCCTCAGTGCCGATGTGTTTGGTAATTTAGGAAGATGCTCAAGTTTGACAGTGTAACTACATTTGCGGCAACAGAATCAACTAATAGAGGTGGTTGGAGCGGTTAGTTTGTACCTCCGATGTCACTACTGATTAAAAGCGACAGTCGGTAGTTATACAATTAGGTGAACCATTTGTTTTATGCCTAAGTTACCTCTATACTGATACATAAATATACCAGTATAACTTTAGGACGACACAATAAATTATTTAGTTATTTAGTACGTTAACTGCTGACAAAAGTATTAGTAAAATGTATAATATGTTTTTTTATTGTATGGCAATATTGAACAGCAGTGTTTGAGAAGCTCAAAAACTGCTAGTCCTATTTCAAAAATTATTTGTCTGGTATACAGATTATGTTCTACGAGGGTCAAACCGAAATGATCGGGAATAAAAATAACAACATGCAGGATATAATAATAATGTCTAAATTATTTTTCATTGTTTTTCGAAGTATTCTCCGTTGCAATTTATGTACTTTTGCATTCGTTCAAACCAATAATTAAAACAGTAATTCCAGTCTGAAGTTGACGTTGACAAAATGGTCGATTTGTAAGCTTATGTTCTAAAGCACACGACAGTGTAACAATTTGCAGTGGTTTTTGGGAAAAACTCAAAACATACCTCTGCAATTACCCCTGTCATTTTTTACTGCTGGCGACTATACCTCCTACCTACGAGTATCTAATTTTTTATAAGTATGTATTAAATAATGTACTTACTATCCCAAAGCCATTGAGCTGATATCACTGTAACGAGCAATGTTCAGCTCATGATGCGACCTCTTCAATGTTCCACATCGATATAGCTAATGTACTTTTACAGCATGTTTTGTCGAAGTAACGAGCAGTGCCATTAGAGGTAATTATGTTTACACTTTGATTATGCTTGGTGTACACTGTGTACCAATGTGCATGAACGGGAAATTGAAGCTCAAAAAATGACGTCAGTTTTAAATAGGTTTCTTTGGCGAATAATTACTTATAGTTTACAATTTGATCTCCTGATGATAATCTTCTACCCTTAAATAGACCTACAAACCTGACCTATAAATAGTACAGTCGTTTAGTAAAAAAATTAAGGCATATTTATTGTCAATCCAAAAGTATTAATTATAGTTGCGAATAGAAAAATAATTAAACAATAAATGAAATATAATATTAGAATGGAAGTAATTCTTTTACACTTATTATGTATTGAGATATGTGTATATAGTTGTGCAATTCTAACAGCTGTCTCACCATTACGTACCGTGTCGTCGTGTCACCGGGCCCTGACTGACAACCAACGCTGCGGCGGTGGCTAGCATTTAGCTATATCGTCACAGTTTAATGCTGAATCAGGGACCCTTTTGCCACATATGCTTGTGAAATTGTGAACTTACTCTAAGTAAAAAAGTAACTCTTTTAAGTAATGAAATGTAATCGTGTAATTTTATCATGTTATGTATATGTGTGCAAATAAATTTTAATTCATTCATTCATTCAAATACAAAACCTAGGTTAAATTTTTCAAGCGAAACTTTGATGTGATGCTATGGTCCAAGGTTTTGACTTTGATAATCATGACCTCAATGAGTTTTGTAGGTGCTGGGAAATCCCTTAATCGATATCCACTGCCAAGTGGGGTAGAGGTCATGTAATAGTAGTTATAGTGTGCAGTTGAGTCGCAGGTTTCCTTCAAACCTTAAGCGTCAATTAAAGAGTGCTCATAGGCTAGTTTTGCCAGATAATCATACTATGTAAGGAATTTTAGAACTTTATTAAGTAAAAAGAAAACTATCTATAAACCCAGCGACATACTATGCCGAAATTCCGCGATGGAACTTCGGCCAGGTTACGCTCACAATACTTCTTAAGTTACCCGCGACACACCTGACAGAAATTACGTCGCCGAAAACTCATACAAAATGATTAAACACCGAACTTCGGCCGCGTAATTTCGGCATAGTGTGTCCCTACACTAACACAAGAAATGAACGTGTATCCGTAGCTGAAACAATAAAGGACGTTCAGGTTACTTGTACTGTGAATTGGACAGGTTACATTTTGAAAGCGGACAATGACTCTTATTTTGTTGAGTAAACAAAATACTGAATAGTGTCCCGTGGGAAATTTTTAAACCTCTGAGAATATAAAATCTGTAGTTTACGAGTAGATACATAAAGACCTATAATACTGATTATATAATACTATAATATGATACACCTTACCCACCGTAAAAGTAGTCTAAACTCTCCTTAATCAAAGGTTGGCTGGAAGAGATCCCTACGGGATAAGCCCGCCTTTGTACATATTTTAATGTTTTTAATTTCTGTGTTTTTATTTTTTCTGTGCAATAAAGAGACTACAAACAAACAAAACTGATTTTGGTTAATTACTAAGGTTAGATAAAAATTCAAAGACTTAAAGACTTTTGAAATCCATTGCGGATCACTAAATTTTCAAATAAAGAAAAAATGCAGTCAGTGCATGTTTTCGCCAGGATTTCAATTATAGGTAATTCTTATGCATTTTTTGGATGTAGAAAATACCTACGCATTAAACAAAATTAATTAGTCAGTGTCCAGCACAAAACTCCAGTTTACTTAAACGTTTCAGTTTTGGATTCAACAATGCTAGCCTTTATTTTTATTTTCCACAGACAATTCTAGCAGATTGCAATGGTCTCGGTTACTGTAAACTAACTGCAAAGTCGAGAAAAAACAAAGTAACATGGAAATCCGTACTGTATACTGAAACACATGCTATTTGTTACTATCCGGTCCACGTATTTACTTTTTTAGGATTTCGTAATACTTATATGTTCGTAGTTTCATATGTAAGTATACGTAGAGTTGCCCGCGCTTATTTCCCGTAGGTAGCCGAAACTGAAACCCCTTTTAGTAGATATTACCATTAAATACTAGCATTAACATTATAGTATTTATTTCCATTAGTTTCCGTTACTTTAAATGTTCTAATTTATAGTTCCATGACTTCCAGGGTATGCCAACTACAAAAACATGTTGTTTTTGAATGTAAATTTGTCTGATTCGAAAATCCTGTAGAAATCTTACATTTACGCAATAAAAAGTTGCTTATTTAAAACCCTGAAGCACTCAAAGTATAAAAGTATGTAAATCTGCTCTAGAAATTAGTTAATAAACTACAACGACTCTTCGTAAATTCTCTAATCTAAGGAGTAGATGTCAGAATTTTATTTTTCTTGTTAAGCTTTAACCTACATTATAACACTTAAAGCAAAAGTAGGATTAACGTTCAGCCGGAAAAAGCGCTGTAATTTCGTGACGACAAATCTTAATCAGACGGACAGTAACATTACGAAAAGAAGGCAATCCTCCTAAAAGTGGGGCGATCGAGCGGTTGACCGTTTAATTATTCGTTTGCGCCAGTAGAGCAAGGGCATAGCAAGGAAACAAAACGGTAACACTAAATCAAACTACCACCATCTACTACAAAGAAAGAGGAAAGAATTTATTTCCAGAAAGCACACATACATAACAATTACACAAGAAAAAATAATCCTATTTTCAAACAAACAACGCGTATGAAAGAAAGACAAGAAAAAACCAAAAGTAAGTTTGATGATGGTGGCCGCAACACCGGAAAAAGGTGACTGCCTCAGCATGTTACTACCCTAAAAAAGGATACTCTTTCCCAAAAAATCAGATACTGAACTGGATTTCACTTTAACATTCAGTAAAGCATATGTAGGTGATAATGATGTTGATGGTAGGCGTGATATTGAAGTATTTGTTGAAGATAAGTTACTTAAAGTTAGACTCTTCTATATTTACGACGATCGTCGCCGTGGCCACGGCACGCCAACGACATCGATTCCCGATAGACGAACATTACGTAACTCCAACTTAACTAGAGCTACGACTCACGAGGTCCTTCATACGTGACGATGTAGGTGGGTATCTAGCGATTACGTATTTTCACGTAGAGCCATTGATTTTTTGACGTAATTTACATAATATTCGTTAGTTTATATCTAGGTGTAGTTGAATCATTATTTTACGGAGCTTTTAGGCGCGACATAGAAGAGTGAATAGGTAACTATGTTATTTTGTTCATTAATCATTAAGTGCTTACTACCTACAATTCTATGAACATGAATAATTGAATAGTGTAAAGTAGTTTTGTAGGTGGTATGACTACCTTTACCTTTGTAGTGTTACCTTTTTACTGTTTCTGCCGTAAAACAGCACAATGCTTGAATTACTGTGTTTCGGTTTGAAAGGTAATTACCGGCGCATGAGGCACTCCACCTTTTTTACAAGTCATCTTTTAACATTATAGCGAGGTGAGATGTCTTTGGGCGATGTTGATCATTTACTATCTGGTCTGTTTATCTAAAGAAGTTTACAATGTTTCCTTACTTACGTTTCTTTCCGAATGATAAATAAGCGCAAAAGATAATAAAAAAATAGTTGTCCCATTTTTCGTGATAAATCTGTTTGCTACTGCCGTTACGTAAACGTTCCGTTTCATTTAAAGCGTTCTTCAATAGAAGTTCTCACTGGAATCTTGAAATCGTCGCGTCGATGGGAGAATCGCATTCGAGGAAAATGAATGTTCGTACGGATTGCATAGTATTAGACGATTCTGCTGAGAAATCCGCTTTATTCGTTTTAGAGTCCACATAGCAAGAATAGTCTAAGAATATGTTGATTCCCACATAAAGGAATGAACCCGCCAACATACTGAAGAACGATCAGTGGGTTTTATGAGACTTTTCTTGAGGACATTTGTGAGAACGTTAACCTTTATTGGAACAAAAATAAACGAGATGTAAAAAAAATAATTACAGGATGACCTTCCATTGTAAGAACTGTTTGATTACTTGATGAAATTAACTAGAAAGTGACTATATTATATAATTATTCGTCAATTTCAAAACTTTTTGGACCTAAGTTGTCTACATTCATGAGTAAATCTGCCTACTGATAAAAGTCGCCCGGATGGCAACGAGCTCATTAATCCGTGAATATTACAATAACACAGTATGAGAATAACAAGTGAAGATTCCTTCTAAAATCCTTTCTGATGGAAACAAAGGAATGTGAGATAAAAGGTTTTTAAATTTTTAGTCTGGTATTATCCTCTTGGAACGATAGGGACAAGATAAAAAGCACAATAAAACTGCGGAAACGCAGGCGATTTCCCACGTTGGCGTCTCTGCACTCCTTTTAAAAACAAGGATTTTATTTTGCCAAAGGGATTTACGCGGATTAAATCATATTTTTCTGCATCAAAATACAATACAATACAAATATACTTTATTGTACACCCGGGACAAAAACAAAACATACAACATAAAGAGAGGTAGGTACAATACAATGTGCAGAAGGCGGCCTTATCGCTTTAAGCGATATCTTCCAGGCAACCTTCAGGTGATAGAAAAATCATATGATACATAATATACGGGTGCAAAAGGCGTATGAAATAGATACTACCCTCAAATAAATAACAATAATAAAGAATGCAAATCTTTGCAAGCTGCAATGCAGTAGTAATAATATTACGTAAACACTATAATATATACAGAAATATAATACTTAATATATAATCAAAAATATAATAAACAAATAAATAACACACATCATATGCTAAAATGAAACTGCTTTATAAAACAAATGGTTAGGCAGTGTATCCACACTGCAATTCGTAAAATACCCATGGTATGGTACAATTGGAAATAATCATTTAGAAACTTCTAAACATTCCTCTTGATGTAAGTATGTGATGTAATAATTTATTCACAGGTATAAACTTAATAAGTACCGTTACATCCATAAATTAAACAACGAACAAAAGCTTCAATAAAAGTCCCGCGGCGTCATTATCTAATGCCATTAAAACCAAGACAAGACTCATTAAAAGATCACAAAAAGAGAACTGCCTGCCCGATAAACGAACTGTGAAAACCTAGCAATTAATGCATGCCATTTTATTTACATTTCGCTACTGAATGGCCCAGCTTTACGAACAAAGTTATAACAGTCATTGTGATCTAATTCAAATGGAACTATAGTTAGCGGAGTGAAGGTAGAGTTTTGAAGTGGCAGGTAGTTCAGTTCATTATTTTTCCCTTGTTTGAAGCGAGGGTGAATGTTTCACTTGGGTGGGGCGTTTCTGTAATAAAACGAATGCTTTCCTGTGTCCGGACGTGGATGACGATGCGTGCCGTAAAATATTCGGTGGTGCAATAACGTGAGGTATTCCGATTGGTTATCGTGTACTTTTGCGGGTTTTATTTGAAAATAATCTACACTGCAGATAGTATAGAATAGTAGATTGTCTAACTATTGCGGGAAGAACCAAATTATTGCTATGAGTGGCGAGTTTTGTGGATAAAAGAGTGAGACGCGTGGTCTTCCCGCACGTGATAGACACGATATTTTTCGTTATACCTGCGAGAAAAGATAAAATAAAAAATAGTAAATAGAAGTACCTGTATTTTTTTATTGGGCGTTTGTATTGAAGGACCAGAAGGCTTATCCCGTAGGATATTTTTTGAAATTATCGAAACGAAAATCTGTCTCGGAAAATGAGGTCTGAGACATACTAGGTTTTCAAGGCTTAGCTTTCTTGTCACTTCATCTCTATCGCTCTGCCCCAAGCCTACAATTTAGCTTGAAATTCTGTTACAGTCGGGTTATTGGTGGCGCTATTGTATATGGAGGTTGGTTTACGAGACCCGTTGACAAAATTTTCGTTTCGTCTCTGTCAAACTGAATCCGACGGGATAGGCCTCCTGTCCTTGATACAGATAAAATTAAAACAACAAGCAGGATTAAGGAAAATCTTTCCCCATCAACTTGTTAAACAAAATAATCTGCTAAAATAAAGAACAGAGAATGGAATTTTTTACATTCTTATAAAACAAATTAGGTACTTAAAAATTAATAGGTTTCTGTTTGTTTTCAAACTTTTTTTACGGAAATAGAAATTAAGATAAGAAATAAAAAAAGCCTTTTAATTTAATTTAATAATACATTCTACTTATTTGTAAATATTTATCGCATGTAAATTAGCAAAATACCTATGAGCGTATAATTCCCGCATCCAAGTTTATTCTGGGCCAATAAACAACGAGACCGCTTTAAATATTCCAGACTAAAAGCTTTCCCAGAATATCTGATATAGTAAACGGATAGTCTGTTTCCACCTGTCTGCATCGATTCCCAACAGGGGCAGACAGTTCAAAATTGAATGAAACGCAAATGAAATTGTGTAGGGCTTATAAACCGATTTCATTAATATTTCGTTTTATATTTGTATGTATCTACATACTTACAATACATTACTTATACATTTTGAGGGGTAGGGTTTTATAGTTACCTAGCAGAATACCTAGGGCGGTTCAAAAATGGTTAGTCAAGGGCTTGTTATCAACCTCATTGTTTTTTTTATATATAAATTGGCTACGACAAACAGGTAGACGGGCCACCTGATGGTAAGTAGTCACCGTCGCCTAGAGACACGTGCAATGCCAGGAGTATTGCTTGTGTGTTGCCGGCGGTGGAGGGAGAGGACTTTTTTAAGGTTCTTTTTTAAGCATCCCATGTCGTAGCGCTGCGGGAAACCGTCGTTTACTTTGATTATCCCTCGGAAGCAAATTTAATTATAAATTAATTGGCCAAATATCACTTGCGTGCGAACTTTAGTTATTTTTTAATTAATTGTTAAACAAACATGTCTGTCACTTTTCAATCGCTGTGATGTAGGTAACGCGGGAAGCTTTTCGTTATATGATCTATTATGATTTTAAACGAGGGTTAACATATAAGGAATCACATGAAAATTTAATCAGTGCTTTTGAGGAATTGGGTCCATCACATGCTACCATTTCATGATTTTAAGCGTGGTCGACCTAAAAGATGACCTTAGACCGACCATCAACAGCAGTCACTCAAGAAAATGTCTTCAGAATGTAATATTTCTTTTATTTTCTATTTGACTAAAAATTAATGGTCCGCCCCACGTATGCATGTACAAAATGTGCAAATAGCAGATCAGCAGAATGTGCAAGAAACAGAATTTCAAGTACAGTGAAAGACACATAAAGCTATGTCGCATTAAGGTTTTGTAATGATTTCTTGACATTCGTTTGAATGTTTCAAATAAGTTAACCGACAAAGTACCAAAGGGTATATGATGTGTTGCCTACTGTATACCTAGAGCATTTTGTGGATGATTTTTAAGTTATTTTATAAAGATAAAGATTAAACAATAAGAAACCAAAAAAAATTGAGTAAAAATTACATTAACGACTATATGGTTTACTCGTACCTATAAACAACCTATGTGTATGTATTATATATTCGTTCACCGCAAATTTGTGGAAATGGTTAATGATGACGATGGGGTTTCTTTCTGCAGCAATCGCGGTTAAGGTGTCGTCATTTAAAGAAATACACATACATTTTTCTTAACATAAATTATCTATATTATTTAATCTAAGAAAACATTGATCTGGGTTACTTTCAAAGTAACCATAATCGGAGCTGCACAAATAGGAGCTGCACATGGGTAAATAAATATCGCTTATGGACTACATTGCAATCTATAATGGCTTTATAGTTTGTCGTAGCAATTTTTGACGTGATCTACGACCTCAATATCGGGAATGGGCAAATAACTCACGACAGAGGATCACAAAGCTGACTGGAGGTAATAAACTGCACAGGGTTGCTATATGGGTCTAGAAATCGGGAAAACGGGTGAAATTGAAAGGTATTTCTAAGATTTGAATTTCAGCTCAGCTGTAATATAGGAGTATAATTCTAACAAAATATTGAATTTATTTAATGAGGGATTTTCTAGCTTAAGATTTTGCCATTCGACATAGATGGCGCTGCATCTAATACGAATGTCAAAGTGACATAAGAGTTGTTATAGCTTATTGTTCTTTCGTTGCATAGTAGGTAGCTTATTGTAAAAATATAAAATGATAAAACAAGAACTATGAGCAAATAACAAAGAAATAATAGCGATGTTCAAATAATAAAAAAGAAATATATTTTTTAATTCAAATTTTATGGCCTAGGTACATGCTAGGTACCCAAATTTTGGCACATTTTGACATTCCAGTATACAATCAGCGCCATCTGTTGAGTTAATTGGAAGCTGTCGGAAAATCCCTCATTATTTAAATTGGCTTGGAAATTTGCTATCTAGGGATAGCCAAAAAAAACAGATATTATGCTGTAATGTATGACTGCATAGTAGATCTTGGTTCGTAATACCACCTAAGGAAGAGGTAATCTACCTGCAGGGAACATAAATATGAAATGAAAGACCTATGAGTACATAATAAATGAGAAAGGACCAAGGTTAGATATACGAGCTTCCTGCGTGTATATATTTTTATTAAGGTACTTTCATTGTTCCTCGTATAAATTACTAATAATTTCCGCTAAAGACCACAATAATTTTGATATATTCATAAAATATTTTAGTTTAAGTAATTAAATTCCATTATAACTTACAATAATAAACTACTCGTAAACTGATAGAAAACGCGTGATGGTTTTGATTTAAATTCTTTAATAATTAACTCTGGTTTATCTACATATTTTGTGCTACTTTTAAATATATATGCCATAATTTTTGTTTGTTTCTACGATACTATACATGTACCTATCTAAAAAGTAAATTTCTGAATCGCAATCCTAATGTCAAACTGTACAGAGCCATAAAAAGTTCAATCGAAACGTTATTTATTTCGTGACACTATAAATCCTGCCAGCGGATTGTCCATTCGATGGAACGTAAAGTAGGTAACGTTCGTGTAATTGATAAAAAAATGTATTTTAATCTAAACTGATAAAAAGAAGTGATGGAAAAACTTTTCTTGTAATGTAAGTATGTAAGTAATATGTTTAATTCACACACAGCAATGACCGAAACAGTTATAATTATGATAAAACAATGATGTAGTCAAAAGTAAACATATTGAAATCATGTCTGATGGTCTGCTGTTGTTGTGAAAAGGGCCTCAACTAAGCTTATTGAATGAAATACCTACTAGTACATACGAGTACATTGTCCAGTTAGAGCACGTAGCGTAGGTTAAAATGGATTAGATTTGGTTCTACAATTTTCGTCAGTTAGATCGAACGTATTTACAACTTACTGTGGTGGCTTACTTCGATAGTTTTAATGAAATGTGTAATTTTCGCTTCCATGATTCCACACTACGCTCGTAACTTTTCTGAAGGCACTGGAAGTCATTTAAATAGCCTGCGGAAACATGTCCTCAACTGACATTGCGACCAGAGCGACCCAGTTGGCTTCAGCCCTGGCAGATGCAACCGCAAGCCGAATTTACTCCGAAAATCAGGAAGCTCCGGCTTTCAGCCAGTTTTTTGTGGGTAAGCCGGTCGGCCCGCCACAACGAGCCTGTCAACATTGGACATGTTATAAAATTTTGAATATTTCATGAAACGTAAACCGTTCTGACGAACATTTTGTTTTGTTATCCCGAATTCAATACTGAAAACAACAATACTTATGCTGTAATGAATTAATACAAAAAAAAATTACACGCTTTTGGGTTTTCAATAAATCTTAGTCACGGCAACAAATGAACATACCATTGTATTATCATCATCTAATTAGTTGGAGTTTCATTCTGATTCACTATTCTTACTAGAAAAGCAGTACTGTAAAACAATTTCCAAGACAAAACAAACCAAAGCTGGATGCAACAAAGCGCGGAGAAACTCTGGGATACCCTTTACAAACAAAAAGGAAGTCAAGAAAAACCATTATGATTCATAATCATTTTATGATAACAATATTAGGACCATTGGAAAACAATTTGTCAAACGCTAAATAGCTTACTGAATTTGACGCGGAACATCTAATCCGTTGTTTCAATCTTATTGTGTTCCTTCGACCGCTTAAGTACATTAATCTGGACCCAAACTATTAAAACAGTGTATAATTCCTTATCCAACTGACCGCGACTAAACTCGACTTACCTTTTGACTATTGTTTTAACAGAGGATTTCGTTTTAGTAACAGAAAATGTAAAGTTAGTCAGAAAATTTAAAATGTTAAGTAAACCTATTCTTGTTAGTATAAGTCAATCTGAAAAAATACACGTTCCCATTCTCTTCTTATAACTGTCGTGCAAGGTATACCTGCATATCCTTTTACTAGATAGATCAAATATAATTTTTTACTGTTCTGTTTCTCTCTTTTCTCTGTTCGGTACTCTGTACTTATTCCAATTATTGCTGCAATTTTACCTTTCTATGAAATTGGATTCAGAACTGACCTATTCCAATTTGTGTAGTGAACGGTAATGAGAATAGTGCCATACCTGCACGTCGCACAATGGTCGTTATACAAGGAGCATATTACGTGCAATATTCTGTATCGTACCTTGAAAGTAATTATGTATAATGAAGATTCTTGCTAATTTCATACTTGTTGTAATATTTTATACGAGTAGGTACTTGACAGATGTTACAGTATTGTTACGAAGAAAATAGATAACTTTTAGCAGTAATTTCCAACTTCTCTTTCTTGCTTCGCACATAAATCGTTCGTTTGTTTGTTTTGTATAAGGACTGCCTGAAAATCAGCGCTGTGTGTTTACACGCAAGTGTATTCACTCAAGCTCTAGCTGAGCCAGGTGCCTATTGCCAATAGTATTACAGAGTGAACTAAATATGTATTATTATTATTTTTTGACAATACAGAGTTTTTTCTTTTCATTATTTTTTTCTTTCAATTGTTTAACAAATGTACACAACCAGAATAGTCTGATTTCCCCAAAGAATTGTAGAAGGTAGACAGCAGTAGGTTTTCAACATGTTTTGTTAGCATCTCCATCTGATCTATGGAGTTTGTAAGCAGTGCGAACATGACGGAAAATAGATAAGTCCTTTTATGTCGATACTAACTGCGTGTACACATAATCTCCAATAATTCTGTGGCCTTGATCTTTCTCGCGGTGAAGTGACGCGTATATTTTTGGTCAGCTACGGAAATATTTTCTCCCTACACGCTTTCTCTGAAATGAACAAGCGGGAAATATAGTTTCATTATCTGTTATTTACTTATTTTCTGCCTAGTGAGTGTTGTTCCGGTCGTTGACCAAAATTTGTATGTCCTTTTTATTCATTTTTGTAAAAAAAAGAGTACTAGCTGCTTAGTTATGCTACATCTTTTTATTTAACGATAATTATATTAATTATTATGTTTGTATCTATATTTTGAACATTAGTGAAAATAATCGTAATTGTAACTTGAGTATCATTTCACATGTAATAAGGTCACATCAGAATGCATACTTGTAAAATTAACAAAGACTAAAACCCATTAAATACAGATTTCATAAAGTTATCAGTAAAGGCCTCGTGGTTTATAAACCTTTATTAATTAATTTTAATTACTTAAACTTCGTTTAGACCACAAAACTAAATAGGAATTATGTATAAGTACTTACTCGTATACTCATTTGAGTAAAAGGTTTTCTTTGTACAAGCAGTTATTTGAGTTACTCTATGCATTAATATTGATCATACACCGTAGGTGGTCGTATATTAAATATTTGCCCTGGCGAACCATAACTGACCTTGCCTTAATTCTTCCTTCCTCCTTTTCCCTGTTAAGCACCCATAATAAGGGGATACAAATTATGATTGATGTTATGAGTATCTTAAA
The DNA here is from genome assembly GCA_947369225.1 of Hofmannophila pseudospretella. Lineage (NCBI taxonomy): Eukaryota > Metazoa > Arthropoda > Insecta > Lepidoptera > Oecophoridae > Hofmannophila > Hofmannophila pseudospretella. The sequence goes on from OX376325.1 coordinate 7,090,821, forward strand.
GCTAGACGAGCCTTTTTGTAATATAATGGACGATAATGGTTATTGTTGATACAGCTGAATTTTATTCAAGACTCTTTTACGTTATGTTTTAATTGCGATTGTGATTTGCGTTTAAAATAAAATTTCTTTTTAATTATTTTTCTTTTCATGTTTGTGGCTCTATTACTTTGTTCTGGCTCTAAATTCTTCAGCGCAGTTACAGGACATAGTATGGAGATAAAGTATTTCACTCGATTTGGATTTATAGTTGCATTCGTCTAACTTCACTATAATTTTCTTATTTGATTGTTTACTTGTTTGGTCAGACTATTCTTAGACAACCTTAACCTTTATTAAGTTAGTACTAGTATTAGCTTTATGAATGGTTACGTAAATACGTAACTCGTGGTTTTACTAATTTTCGTATCGTAAGCAAATACTTAATACATTATTTTCACCAGGAACATACATAACTACGTAGTTTTGGCACAGCAATCCGACAACATTACAAGCAACCTAATACAGAGATTCAACGCCCAAAAAATTCAAACAGACAACGAACGAGTCCTTGAACTCCAGAAAATCCAAATGTACAAGGAAACTATGCCGTCTATATGAATTTCTATGTCGTGTCGTGGACATGCGTATTGGCCGCTTATACGAAGCGAAGCACGAAGCTTCTTTACCACAAATGTAGCTTCAAACCATATTAGACTCTATCTGAGAACGGGAGGGCAGGAAATTGGTTTACCCGAGGGTCGAGCAAGCGCTGTATGTTGGGCGGAGGCATCGAATCGGGGTTGATTCAGTTGAAACCTTGCCGCGTAAGGGGGTAGTATCGCTTTCGGACCCCGCTCTGCATACTCATAGAGCAAAACCTTCCGAAATGAAACCTACTAATCCATCCATGGAGACCGTATTATAGGTGCCAGTGTCATTCACCGAAAAAGAACGGTTTGAACTCGATAATTTTCTCACATACGACTGAAAACCGGCAACCGTCGAATCAAATCGGCAATATAAAAATAAAACGTGTCTTTTCTAGTTATTTTAACGTTCTTGTCCGATTTCAACTGAAACTACTTTAGATGGTAGACTGGTCGAATAAGTGCCATTTTTCTTAAGTTTTAGTGTTCACGTCTTCAACAAAGTGTCTGAATTAGGGTTTTAAGTGGTCGGATTTAATAATAACATTGTATGGATATACCTAATGCCGAAGTGCATCTGCAACGGCTGTGATATAAACCTTCGTCGCTGGGTATCAAAAAACTATTTGAAATATTGCCTTATGCTTTAAAGCTTCCGTAGAAAAGATTGGCAACTAATTGGCTATTAATTTTTTATTTATACCAGTCCAATTTTACTAGCTTTCAGATCACTGATCAGATAACTTAATGTAAAATATTATAAGCTTTCAACAAAATCAATCAGCTTTGATGACGTGAATCTGGTAACGCACATTTGCTATTGTTTTTACTACTTACTAACAATAATTATAACCACGTTACACTGCACTTCGTAATTTAAAATCATCTGGGCCATTTTATGACCGATTTAAAGTACTACTAACTGTTCATTACGAATATTAAGAAACTAACATTATTACCTTTAACGTCTGTGGTGGAGGAATGATTAACCTAATTTTATTAGTTTGTTTATAAAATCCTATGTGTCTGAATTTATGTTTTTAGTAATGAATGATAAGTAAAATGTATGATAAAATGATAAAGTCGTTATTTTAATTGAATTACACAGTGTAAATAACTTTACATTAATTACATTTTACATACCAGGCTTCAGTTCCGCTTACACGAAACATTTACTAATTAAAATACTTAGCCATAATAAAATTGCAAAAAACTATGAAATAATTTTACCATTCATAGCAGAAATTCGTGAAGCGATTTTATAGTACATACCTACTTTTCTTGCACTCTACTTTATAGGTTCATCACGTACCAATTAACGCAGCGGATATTTTAGTGACCGTAAAAAATAGTTTTAGAGCAACATAGTCTCCAGTGGCCTCCATTTTTATGTCACATAACACAGGAAAGAAGGAAATAAAAAATATCATTGCTCTTGGCACGTGACACAAGAGCCTCTTGAGGTTTGTGTTACCAGCACAAATACGTTTATAAAATAGGCTATATTGGCTACTGGTAATAGTTTGTTAGCAAACCTCTTTCCTCGGCGGTAAATTGATACTTCAATTATTATGCGGGATATTATTAGCGGAAACAACATCTATATACGTATATCCTTTTGTAAGGGTACGATTTATGTTGGTTCCTTTGTTACACATGTTATTAGGATGGTAGCCTAATTTATTACAAACCAATTTTTAAACTAAGTGAGCCACGTATTTCCAACATAAAAAGATCACGCGTAAACATATTCATATTTAAAAATTCAGTTTTTTCCAATCGTAATCTTGAAAAAATTGTTTTTAACACAATCAAAGAAACGTTATTACTGTTCTTATAAAAATAAGATAAAAAGATTAATCTTCTGGACCTTGATAGGTAATATCTAAAAGATTAATTCCTTCGATGCTAGAATCAATTCCTGATAAAGGCAAATAAAATGAAAGATTTCGTTGCCAAGGAAAGAGATGAAGCGAAGTCTGATAAATGGTTCGTAAGCAAATGTTTTATTAAACTGGAAATATTAAAATCAATGAGAGCAAAGGATAAAGTCAAATGGTTTTAAGATTTATGTACCCATAAATACGCGCGTATTATTTTTCGCCCTATTAAATAATAGTTTTACTTGTCTATACACCGTGTTTTTGAGGATATGCATTAACTTCGTCAAACACTTCTGTAGCTTTTACATAACATATTTGACAAAGGAGGTGATCCTCAAAAACGCTTCGTTTTCGATTTACTTGCTGTTCTATTTTACTAAATTTAATTGAGTTATACAATGAGTAAGGGTCTCAATAAAAAGACGTAAGAAAACCTGAAACAAAACTATTTTTCTTTCAATTGCACATGTCATGAATAACTTATGTCATAACTCATGATTGTCAAGTTGAAATTAATCAAAATGCGACTTTGCCAGTTCGGATGAAGAGTATGGCATACTAGGTAATGTAAGGCAAGTTTTTACGAATTTTTTTAATGTATTAAAATAGCAAATGACTACTTTGGTATTCTGGTACAGTCGAAGTTAATGTATAACCAAAAAACACGGTGTATAAATAAGAATTTTGTAGTTAGTTACTGTAATCAAATATTTGCAAATAATTTATCGTAATTTCCGAGGCAAGGAGGGGCTCAGATGAAATGTGTCCCTAACGGATACTCCGACGGTATCTAACTCCCTACGTGCAATCGCAGAAACGGCACTTGAGTGATTTTCACTTTTTTTTGGCTTTTTGGTTAACGGCCTCGTCAGTTTATTTTTTCAACTCTAACATAAGTAAAGTAAACTAACTGTACAGTGGAAGACTTATACTCTGTGGAACCCTGTTACAAAGTTTTTATTATGATTATCTTGATATTCGTATGAATGTATATGTAGCCTGATATGTTGTCCAATGTCCACTGTACATAGCTGGGCAGATTGTTGAAAAACCACGCACTGCGAGCAAAGAATGTGAAAATTACTGGAGCGCGGAGCTTCGACACACGGTCACTTTGACCCCCTTGCAGAGAAACGGTGACATGCGTGGGCTCTAACCTTCAAAATGATCCTTTGGGTGTCCTAAATACGTGTAATAATTTTCACATTCTTTGCTTAAACTGCATGATTCTTTATGAATCTGTGTAACATCCTCTCGCACTAACATACCTATTGCATTTGAAATTTATTCATTGAAGTTTCTGAAATAATGAAAATCAAATGGGGCGCGATTAAACCCTGATTCTGAAAGTATTCACTGACGTTTATATCCGGAGTGTTCCGGAGATTGTTTTAAGTATGTATAATATATTCAAAGATACTTACGCTAATCGTCAAAATATTCGTATTCCCCATACTTCCGTGACTGTCATTCTATGTACGAGTATGTAGGTATTATTTGTTCTCAAAAAGCTATGCTATCTCGGCTATGTGTGTAACGATGTCGACTTCATCGTCCATATCAACCTCCTTGCCATCAACTTCAACCTCATCGTTAGCGTTTATCTCATCTCATTTCGTATTGGCATCTTCATTTCTTCATTTAAATTCAAAATCATGTTCCCATTCCATTTCTAAATTTCATTATTCCATTAATTTCATTGTTTTATATGTACTTTCACTTTTTATCTGTATTTTGTCTCGAACGGACGTCTCCCGTTCACTCTTATTTCCTACTACCTATTTTCTGTGTTACTATGTGTTCTTTTCCTTAAAATATATTATTTAACAACAATTTTTCTATTACTTCATCTGCACACTGTCCTAGAACCTTGCTAGCCGGCAATAGAGGACAGACTGTAGCATGTGTACCTATACAGGAAGCTTTTCGCTACGGTTTCTTCACACCGCTATCCTTTTGAAAGGGTATGCTTAACATAACATGCACATTTAGATATACATAAGTATATCTACATGATACTTTAACGTCTTAACAAAGAAAACTTGGTACAATAGATACTTGACCATTGTCACTACATTCTATTCTTGTTTTTCAATTACATAATTCCTTGTCTTCGTTCCAGCAGACCGCTGTCGTTGAATAGCTCTTAACCCTTTTTCAAGTTGGCAGTGTAACTATATTTCTTCAAGTTTTCCAACCTATTTCCATTTCTAGTACCATTGATGTTTCAGTGCATTGATAATTTCAGATAAATTCGTGGTTCCGAATTTGATGAATGTCGGTCCGGATCACGGACGTAATATGTACATTTTACGTCGAGCTTACATTCTGTAGACTTAATGCCTCTTAAACAATTTGTGACAAAGTGAACGGGCGACTGAATGGGCGAGATTTTTTTTTTCTTAACGACTGTGGATGCGAGTTAAAATGGCCCTGCTATAGTTTGCCATGGCTTTCAACTTGTGCATTAATAATTTCGACATTAATCATCTTCAAATCAGACCAAAGTACTTATAATTAATCCCACATACATATCTACAAAAATATATAACAATCTGCCAATATAACGTCACAAACTCTATAGAAATCACACAATATTGCGCCTTAAACTTAAAATTAATTCAATAACTTATCATGATTATTCTTAGCGCTCTAGATTATGTTTAAGTAATTCGATTCATCCTTGGAACCAAGTAGTTACTTTATTCTTTTTACTTGTACTTTCTGACTCTTGTATTAACCTATGACCTATATTTCATGGCTTTCTCAAATATGAATAGGAAATTGGATTAAATCCATCATTCCATGCCATGGTATTATCATAACATGATAAATTGTCTCCACAAACACTTATTGTTAGTCAATGAGGAAGAGAAATGTGATAAATCAGGTCGACCGGTCTTAAATACTAATTGTAAGTCAGTAGGTCATCTATGAATACAAGAACTCTATTTTTTATTGTGACTGAAACAAAAAAGACTAAAAATATGAAACGGATATTTTTTATTTATTTTTTCATTTATTTTGCATTGTTTTCCATATCCTCCAGATGCCTAATACTTTTTCAGCTTTGAAAGGAGTAAATGCCAGAGGTCTATTATCAGGACTTTGATAGGACTAAGCGTGAATAAGTTGTATTTTTTGTTGTCGATGTCTATGGTGATTTACTATAATTTGACACCTCTGCCTATAAGCCTACACACAGTAAAGCACATTTTACAGTCGTATTAGTTCCGAAACTACATAGAAACAATTTGACCCCCATTTAAAATGCACATAGTTTCATTTCAAACTAGTACCTACGTAGATCAAACAGTCGTTGTTCAGTTGTCAAATTTTTTAGAGCTGGCACAGTTTTACAAAAGCACGATACTTTTGAACTATAATACTAGCAGTTATGTATGTACGATTGATAATTTTATAAAGTGGAATGTCATGTCTCCCATTTTCAATGACGCGCGGTTTGCAGCTGAGGTAAACTACTCTAATATTTAAAAACCTTTTAGCCCATAACGTGTAACACTACTATTTTCCAATCTAAGTTCAGGTGTTCTTTTATTATCATAGTTACATAAGAAGTTCTTTTCCGCGATCAAATATATATAGGTGACTAGGCGTTCTATAAATAGGTAAAATAATTACAGTCATATTGAGGTAATTAACTTACCTATGATTAATTTTGATTGACTTTTAAAACATCAATTTACTTGCCATTGATTCAGAGTCATAGAATATTAATACGGTACAATAAGTGTGAGTGAGTTTAAAGGAAATATTAAATAGGTCATATAAGGTACGTAAATACGATACAAGTGTAAAAATATTCATCTTCATGCAACATTGGGACAACATCTATCTTCACCGTAATAATATGAATAAAATAAATAAAATTAACGGAAGAAATTTCAATTTACAAAAGAAAGTGCACTCGAATTTCAACCTTGTTTATTCGGAACACAATTTAAGCTTCGTCGTCGACGACAGATTTTATATGCGTACAACGACCGTAGAAGACGACGCCGCCTAGTCTCCGACGATCCCCCTTTTCAACGATAAAACTAAGAACACAGATAAGATATCAATACCAGCAGAAACACAACACCATTTACAAATCTCGAATTCACAGTTGAATGAATTTTCTCAATCTTGATAAGTTAAATTATCTTATGGTGTTCTCGTTGGTTGTGGGACTAGTAATAATCTCTATTGTCTCCATCAAGTAACAATCTGAAATAACAACGAATCCATCACGGGCCTTGACGAAGATTAATGCATTTTATGTTATTCCACTTCCAATAGAAGAAGCAGTAATACAAATGGGTGTAATCTTTATCTATAAATTATTAGATACGAGTACCTACGATAGATTATCATATAGCATCTCAAAACATGCGAATAAAATAAAGGTAACATTAACATCAATAACATCTAAAAAAAAACAGAACGTATTGGAAAATTGGGGTCCAAGTGTTAAAAAAATTGCACTTACATTTTATCGTGAAAATTACAGTTTGTCTAAGTATATAGATCAAACCTATACCTACCAATATCTGTCTTATTCACGTTCACGGGGTATTGTGTACTCTGTGGTGTTAATAAAAGCATGGCGCCATCGAAGTAAGCAAAATGAGCGCAGAGACAAATTTGTTTGGCCACAGCTACGTGTTGACTCGTTCCGCTTTTGTATTAAATTGTGCTATCTCTGCAAAAATCTGTTATTTGTGCTGTTTTCCGATAAATAAAGCCCGTTGAATATATAAATGGGCGCCCAGGTAAAAAAACCGGACAAGTGCAAGTATAGACTCGCGCCCTGAGGGTTCCGTACAAACTTTGTTACTATGCTTCTGTTACTGTTACTCATCATCAGACCTGAGGGTCTGTCAAAGATCCAATGTGATAAAGCGGTACTTTGAGACTGATTGATGAATCAAATCTAGAGGTTACTTTACGGGGCGCGCCAGGTTAGGCTTCGGCGCCTGAAGGCGAGAGGGACGCTCCGGGATTCGCCCTACGTGGAGCTTGGCCTTCGGCCTCGCCTTAGGTATCTTAAAATCCCTGCCTGCCCTTAATTTTCATTTTATTTTTTGTAGCCATCTTTTATTTTTTATCTGTTGTTATGTCTCAGGATTCCCTACAACTTTAGCTCGAGAAGACCCCATCTAACTATTGTAGTTTCTGTGGGCTGATAATTTTTCAGTTTCATATTATGAAATTGAAATTTTACCTGGTTAGATATTAGATCCTCAAGGTTAGATATCAAAAACGCGCCATGAACCTAAATATTCATGCGCAATTTCAATCTGTCTAGCTATTACCGTTCCAGAGATCTCATCTGACATCAAAAATATTCCAAGATCTTGGAAATCAGTGGTTTAATTTTTACCAGACATAGCTAAGAACCCTCTCGTCAAAATTCCCTATTAAATTTAAAAAGCCTGATCCAAATCGGATCATCCGTTGTTAAGTAGGATTGAATGACAACCTTAACTTTATAGTTCAATTTTTTTCCATATATTGGTCTATACCACGGTCTGTGTATCACCAGTAAATAAGTTTATAATAATAAAATTATGTTTCTTAGGTGACATAATTACAAACTAACGAATTTCGGATTTTTTCCTTTACTTGTGCTGGGAGACCTTGCTTCGTGCCAAATTTCATGATTCTAGGTCAACGGGTAACCTATAGGTTTTGATGAGTGAGTTTTTTGTCAAAATATGCGACTTATTATGGCCGTATCTTTTGATTGCATTTAGTTAGAAGTTTGAATTTTTTACAGCACCAAGGGACCATAGACCTTAGTATTTGATATTAATTTCAACTCGATAATGTGATCCTTCCTATAACGGTTCCGTTTTTCCTTTAGAGGCATGGAACCCTAAAAGTAAGCAGATGATGGAATATTTAAATAGAATTGTTGTGCTTTCACGGTAAAAACAAACATAACAATAAGTATAATTTTTGAAGTCTACTGATTCTTTAATATGAGAAATATATTGTAAATTTTCCACTTACCTTAATAAACCAATAAACGCCCAATTATCAGAAAGAGCAAAATGGGTAGGTGGCTATGATAATTGTAAGTCGGATAATGTATTATCTACTATTAGTATTATATAAACCTAAGCCAGATCTGAGTTCTATACCTTATAAGAACATAGAAACAGACTGATATAAATGTAGTACTCGTATTAAAGGAAATTATGCTTGTAATACGAAATGATTGTATCTAACAATATATCTATCATCGTGTGACGAAAAACTGAATAGTTCGCAAGCAGAATAACAAAGGGTAATAAATAAGAATCTTAAAAGTTTTTTATTACATTTCTTCATCGGGAAATACGGGAAGTTTTTATTTGAGAAACTTCATTTCTACGTTCAGTCAGGAACAGTTACGTAGAACGTCTTACGTTAACTTTATTGGCTATCGTAGACATGGACGGTCTACGTCGTTTATTTCTACAAGAGGTGAATGACCCCTAGATTCATTGATCATAGTTCTTTAAACATTAGCTTATTTATTTACCGTAGCTATATTGGTTATATTTGGAACTCTCTCTCTCTCTCTATCTTTTTCTTTAACTGGTATTCAGCCACTGCTGGATGTAAGTCTCCTCTAATGCACGCCATTCTCTAAGGTCTTGGGCTTTTCTTATCCAATTCTCTCCGGAAGACTATCTTAAGTCGTCTGAACATTTGGCAGTTGGTCGACCCTCGCTCCTGGTCCTATATCCTCAATCTCCATACCATGACTTTCTTGCCCCACCGTTTCTACGGCAAATATGTCTTGCCCACTTCCACTTCTTTTACGATATTATACAGGTTATGTCGGGTTATTTCTTCCCGAATATCCACGTTTGGCACCTGGCCTAGGACAGAAATCCCAAACACAGCACTTTCCATCGCTCTGGCCGACCTGGAGCTGGTAATTGTGTTGTTTGGTAAGCGTTAATAAACTCTACAAAGTTTATTATCTATGTATACTTTGTGGGTGTATGTGTTTATTATTAGTTTGCAAACTGGCATCCACAGCAGCTTAGAAATTAATTCACAACATTGTTCGATGTTTAGTTTATGCTGGAGCTTAGCACGAGTAGGTACTTATAGCATTACCTTTCTGACTATATTGAAATAGTTTCTAGTAACACCAACTTTACATGTGTTCGATTCTACGGATATTTTCAAATCGTAAGACTGTGTACAGTGTTACCAATTTACATTTTTATCGATGAAATACAGTTTTTAATTCATGCGATGTTTTTGTGCTAAAAATTGAATGTTGCAAACGTCGAAAAACAATAAAAACAATATGCAAATAAATCTCGCTAACACTATTGGAGTAGCGTGACATCGTCGTACTGAAAAATAAACCGAATATTTTATGATATCGATTCGATAACAAAGAGAACTGGCGCACTTGTAAAACTGTAAATTCTTAATAGGTATTCATCAAATACAAATTAATGAAAAAGCACCGACATTTATGTATGACTGTTTATCGTACTTTTCACCAGTTCACCTCAAGTGATAAATAACGTTACATCCCTAAGAATACACTCTGCACTTCACGACGACATAGTAATTTTGTTGAAATCCCGCACTACGTAATACAAGTCACGGCAAACACCACGTGATTTGTAGTAGATAGGGCAATAGGGGTAGAGCTTCTAATGCTATTCGACTTGGGTTCCTTTCCCATAAATAGCGCTTTCGAGCTTCTGAGAAACGAATGGTTTTATCTTTAGTTACGTGAAAATAAAACCAAATATCTAATTTCGATTTTGTGATTTTAAAATGTTGCGTGAGAGTTTCACTCGTACCAAAGTCGGTTCATCGGCAAAAAATAACACAATTTTTTTCTATATACGATTCGTAAATATGTTGATCGGTAATAAAGTTTATAACGTGCACGAAATCTTTAAAATTACCAGCAATTATTTACATTCAAAGTTTTGAAACTGCTTAGTTATTTTGTATCATCAATATCCATAGAAATACCAGTATTATACTTAGTTACGTTATAATTTTCTGATAGCTTTATGGTGCTATTTTACTCAAGAAACATTAAAACCTGAATCCTCGGCTTTTTTGAAGGCTTTTCGAAAGCCTGTCTCTACATACGAGTAGGGCTTCCAACTAGGTTGATCGATGAGACGGGTACACGAGCCGTCTGCACTGGATCAAGTAGACTCGACACCCAGTGACTAACTGCCTATAGCTGCTACTAGCTGATGCTAACCATAGTTAACATGTATTGCAAGTTGCAACTCATATTGTATGTGAACTAAAATGTATTACACAGTCTTCTAATACAATACACATTACTAATTAAATAAATTAAATTAAAATTGTTAAGTATATTTTTTTTACATAGAAGCAAATTGTACAAGAAGTTTAAAACTTACGAATGCCGACTTTTTCCCGTATTAATATTCATGGGCACTCTTGAACCTATTGATATGTATTTCTCTTTAATTTCTTTCACCCTTTAAAATGAATGGTGAATTTTCTATCAAAACAATTTCCTTCAAAATATAAGTATAGTGAAGAAAATTGAGAAAAAATATTTATTATAAGTAGGCCGTAGGCCGTAGGGTAGGTATTTCAATTAAAATTTTAGTATTTTTCATTTATTTAGATAGGTATTTTGTTATTTCAGCTTAGTTTTTTTTAGTTTGTTCAATATTGATAATAAGTTTCAATAATAATTTGAATTTTTATGTTTTTAGTTTTTTTAAAATTAATTTTGTTAATCTTATTTTAAATAAATAAGTACAAATGGGCACAGTATAAATATTAAAGAAAACATTTGGATTAAATATTGAAACTAAAATGGCGCTACCGTAATAATACCATTGTTAAAATAAATGCACAAAAACTGTAGGAGTGAATACAATCGTACTTAAGCTTAATTTAAATGTACTCTCAAATATTAGTCATTTTAGGTAAAGAAACAGAGGAGTAATGTATGAATCATATAGGTAAAAGGCAAGCTTACAATACACTGAAACAGTTTTAAATAACAGTAAAGGGGCAAAGACAGAGACACTACCCATTAAAAAACTTCTAAACCAAAGTGTTCAGACTGAAGTGATCATAGTGAAGTGATGCACAAAGACCATGTACAAACTAACGTTGGTCGATAGTCGACTATCTATATACGAGAACGATGCCGCAAGCGAAGTGAGAACGAGGGTCGATGCACTTCCCTCGAAGCCTTCACCGGAACATGCCCAGTCGACGCTTGCGCCGACTATTTCATACCTCTAGCTGATGCAGCGATATAACACTGTCGATGATAGTCTGTTTTGTTGCTGAGCTCACGTCGTTTCAGGTACGTAACTAACTAATTAATCATAATTTGCATGTAATGTTTTTTTATTTTTTTTATTTACTACTAAACCCGCATTTGACCTCGATCTCGCCTGTTGGTAAGCGACGAAGAGGTCGACGATGAAGCATGCGGGTCCAGTAAATGCCTATTCACTCTGGTCTTTCTTTCTGTATAAGTACTGAACAAAGTTACTTTGTCATAAGTTTCATACCAGAAAGACGTACGAAATATATTTACATAATATTTAAGTAGAAGTAGGATTGCGACAGTACGTAAAATTCGTAAAAGCTTCTTTGTCTTGCATTTACAGAAGATGCAAGGTAACCAGTCGAGATAAAAATTTCTGCATGTGCAAGAAAACATACCCGCAATAAATGTAAAAGAAATCGAGAATTTGACCTTGATCTCTAAATGGTACGTCACAGAGCATAAAACTGTTTGGCACATGAGTTGATTATACGAAACATGAGGTCCGGTTTATACTTTCGCCAATGACCTTGAGGGTTTGACCTTCAGCATCTAGAACGGCTTTGGACCCTTGCCGAAAACAAACTTCCCAAAATCCTGCAGACGTAATCGCCATACATACAAGTTTCTTTTTCTTCTTGTTCTGTTTGTTAGTCATATATGACAAAATCAAAATAGGATGGAAGCTTGTAATATCAACAGTTTTTAGTATCGTATGGTACCGCCGTGGGGTGCGACAAGGTTACTTATATCAGTTCCAACACGCAGGGCACACTAGCGGACACCACGGCTCTCCTGATGATTTCATTTAAAGCCTGTTGCTGGGGTTTTCTGCCAGCGTTATGAGAATAGGCATTAGTATATACTATACTAAATGTAATAGAATTTACAGAAATGTCAGTGTCAGTAAATAAGTATATCCATCTAAATCGACAGTTCAGTCAAACAATCTCTCACCGTGTCCCTCCCAAAAGTCCCCGTTTGCTTGTCCGAATCTATCTCATTAAATTAAAATTATTAAAATTAAATGATAATTATAAATTTATAACTAATGTCAGTAAATTAACAACAACACAAACATACATAATTACTTACATATTCAACCGCTAAGACTCGTACTCGTAAAAGAATAATCTTTAAAACAGGTAACACAAGAATAACATTAACCTTCTGAGAATAATGTTGTACATAACAAGCAACAATGGCATTAGCAGTGACTTCGTATAATCCACGAAAAAAGGGTCTTTATTAGTCGAGTCATATTCAAAGCGTTGTCGCATCATCAAAATAATAGGCAAGTCGTTTCACCTCTGGTGTTTGTTCAGGGCTGTAAGGATGGCAACATTCACATTTTTATAATGCGGATTATATACATAATTTTGGAGATATCTTTCCTAAATCCGCTTGCACAATCTTTCGCTCGCTACGATATGCAGCGAATAAAGTGAAACAGAAGTGTATCGAAACCAAAGATATCTAGAAAATATCATAAATTTCTATGGTTTCGGTCCGCTTACGTTTCCTTTTACGTAAGTACTGGAATTTAGAGATTTTATATTTTGTAGACGTGTAAATTAAACAGTCTTCTTTCCTTCCTGCACACATTTGTATGAAGTTCTATTTATTATCCGTATCGATATATATTCGTATAATTCGCATAGGTTACAACCCTAACTTTGTTCAAAAGATAGCACGAGAAAGCGACTAAGCATTTACGACAAAACGCCAAAAAACGCTGACTCGACGCCATTTCATTGTAACACGCACAAAACGCTAATAAAGGGAGTTTAAACGTAACACCTAATTTAAATTTCCCTGAGGATGGGATTTTGCTGTACGCTATGCTATACAGCAAAAATTAATTTAGAAACTAGAATCCGTTTCAGTAAATAATAAGAATTTTAATCACAACCTGGTCTTGAGTAGCATCTTTAACAGCATGCATAGCCGTTGGAAAATTTGCTCATAGAACACTAGATGACACTAGTGACTTTTACTCGATTCAAGTGACTCCAATTACCAATGTGGGCCAAAAGAAACCAAAGATGTTTCTTTATTATAAAATTTGATTATTTTTACTTTTAAAATTTTTTATTTTAATTATAAGTAATGTAAGTGTTTACCGTTTAAAACGACTTGTAATATATATGTGTACGAAAGCTCGGGCCTTAGAAACTCGTCACGTCGTTTACAATTGCTCATTTTCCGCACTGTATATACACTGTATATACTATTAATACACTAGTAATACACTAGTAATACACTAGTAATACACTGTATATACTATTGTTTTTTTCGCCGCTCTTTATTTTTGAACCATATCTTATGGTGGCATAATTTTGTTTTTCTAAAAATATACTTACAGAAGTTGTTTATATTCGACGTACATTACTTGCCGAAACGTAACGACGTTGTTTTTCATCACTAGGAGAGCACTCGTCTGTTATTCGCTGGGTGATTTATAAACCTTTTCTAGGGAGAATTGGGAAAACGGGAAAACTTTCCCGACATTGGAAATATGAGAACTGAAATTTAGGTTAAAGTAGATGAAAAATTACAGATCGTTGGAGCAGTCTAATTGAATCTATTTTCGAGAGTATTTGGATAGATAAGTTCCATAAACGCCCATGTTATTGTGAGAAGTTAAAGAATAAGCGTCAAAATAGTACATTGCTAATGAAAGTTTCGTATCTCATTATAAAGTAACTAGGGACCTGTATTTGCTTCGAACAATTTTTGAAGGATATCAAATATTACTGTACTGATTTACCATCTTAATATGGGAAAATAAATTATTACATAGATAAGCACTTGTCTAGGCCCTAGACAGGGCACAGTGGCGTTTACTACACCGACAAGAGCATAGCTCTTAAATTGAAGAAGACGAAGCACTTGATACACAAATCCTTATGTAGATATTATAAGCGATGTTTTGGAACTTGGCCTGCGCACTGCTGGCGCTTAGATCCTTTGTGTTATTCATTTTGTTACAACCTATACAGATTTTCACTTAAAATCTACCACAAGAAAAGAAAGAAAGAAAAAACAGCTACAAAAGGTTAATCAAGGACCTTATACCGGAAAACTGGAAGTCCTCTAGTATTTCTCAACTGGCAGAATAAAGATCTACTACGACGACAGCGATGAATGGCTGTTTGCCGAAGGTGAACAATTTATTACACCTTTGATCACAAGAAACGGGACAATGATACATGTTTGTAAAAAAAGAAATAAAGATTTGATTAGAGTCAAGCAAGCTTTTGGCTTTGGATTCAACTGAATTCATGTTCTGTATACTACTACTATTAACTATAGTAACCAATTCATGTTCTGTATACTACTACTATTAACTATAGTAACCAATTCATGTTCTGTATACTACTACAATTAACTATAGTAACCAATTCATGTTCTGTATACTACTACTATTATCTATAGTAACCTATTCATGTTCTGTATACTACTACAATTACAATAGTAACTAATTCATGTTCTGTATACTACTACAATTAACTATAGTAACCAATTCATGTTCTGTATACTACTACAATTAACTATAGTAACCAATTAGAGTATAAGTATTCTCACAATGTGTCCCTAGCAATAAGTAAAAAATAAATACTTGTATTTGATTTAGATACTAAATCCATTTTTAGTTGCTCCTTCCTTAAGGAATCCATACATATGTCGTCGCCCACCGAGCAATAATTAGATTTATTAGCAACTATAAAATTTTATATTTCACTGAATAATGATACTTATATGTCCACCAAATCTTACGGTGTAAAGTGGGAACTACCTATGATGAAGGTGATTCCTCTGTCTACCTCCTCGGGCATTATGGATACTCTCATTTCTTTTATTTAACGAACATCTTCGTAACTTCTAAAAAAAACCTATTGTTAACCGACATCAGCACTAATATTCATTCAATGCTTATGATACTTTGGATTTTTTCAGTTTCAGCTTTAGTCTATGGTTGGCCTCTAATAAAGACGAGCTTCAGACATCCGGTAGCCAGTGTATATTGATGGCCCACTTTTGTGTTATTGCGTGGAATTCCACGCTCCTACTCGTATTACTGTTTCTCTCGTGAATGTCGGGAATTTCTTTCTTTCAGTTATAGTTGTCGAGGTGTTGCCTTCTCAGCTATTTATATGATGCTCCGCCAAATTAGTTACATTAACAGCTACCTACATACTTATAACTTACAATGTTTCCTATAGTTATGTCCTAATGTCTTTTAAGCACACTACAGTTATTTTGAAACGGTATCGGACCGAACACGATATCTTGTTTGTCTCTAAAATATAATTCTACAAAATTGTAAAGTCCATATTCGGATTACTCATACTCATTTATTAAAAACCATCGGGACACCAGGAACTCTTGGTTACGTTATGCTTTTACAATAACTTTAAAATTCAAAACACAATTCATGTTAACCATAAACATAACTGGACAGGAGTGAACAGACCAGCAGATTTACATATAAAAATTAGGCTAAAAATTAAGATTGTAGCAGCTGTAAAGGTTTGTCATTTATCTAAATTAATAAATAATAAAATCAATATATCTGCTGTAAAGGGACATTGTTGTACAAATAATAATTATAGCTGCTGTAAAAGGGCATTGTCAATTGTCACAAGATTTGGGTCAAAGGAATGTGAAATTTGAAGTACATACTTCAAAATTTCTCGTATCTTATTCCGTTTAGGTGACGGTTGGACGGACAACGGAACAACATAAACATTATAGAGCTCCTCTTTCCAATTCGGGGAACGGATCCCTAAAAAGTATCCGAAAAGTATTTGTACAGGATAGATTTTGCGCCAGGTCATCATTGCGTGTTTGTACTCAGCCTAAATACAATACTGCTCGCCATGCGTGCCCGAAACGACCTCATCCTGAATATTTTAGGACCACCTCTGTTTCAACTGGGGTCACGACAAAAGTTTTTACTGTAAATACGAGCCTTGAGCTGTTTTCTTTGTCCCTCAGGGGTTTTACGCTTCATCACGTATAAAGCGTTCACGGAAATCTTGAGAATGAATATAGAAAGTGGAATTCACATAGATTTTCCACCCGGGGCGTAACGATCTCCATTTTGCTTTAAAATATCTTATTGAAGTGCTTTCTAGACTCGAGCACGTATATTTATATGATAATCGAAGAATTTATGTGTCTACATGGACTAGTTTTACATGTTGAGCAGATTTTGTTCGTGTTTCAATTTACATAAGTACTCGTATATACGCATAGTTCAGGAAAATTTTCTAATTTGGGCTTTATAGTAGTCATAGTATAGCATAACTATCACTCCATAATTATTATTATTATTATTTTTTATACGTCTCTTTTATATTCTTAATATTGTTTTCTTTATTTATTTTACAACCGGCCTATATCTGTAATCTTCTCTTTTATATATTTTTATTATATAAGTGAGTAATAATTACTTCTTTTTAAGTACTATATTTATACTGTTATTTATAAGTGGAAATTTATTATTAGCATATTTTTATCTATGTATTCTAAGTCTATTGTTGTTATGTATTTGTCTGTTAATTTCCCTAATAGAAAATAAATAAAAAAAAAAAACCCTGAGGGTGTAGACAGAGGAACCACCTTTATCATAGGTAGTTCCCAAGTTTCGCGATAAGATTTGGTGGACAAACGTGATAGATGGCGAGCCTATCGCCGTCTACTAGGTGTAGAATAGTATCCACAAAATCCCTTAGTCGCCTCGGACGACACTCACGGGAAGAGTTGGTGTGGTGCTATTATTTATGGCCGGCACGACACGTCAGCTTTGTAAATATTAAAGTGTAAACAAAAAATCGGTAGGAATACTTACTTTAAATTCAACACTTGTATTCTTACTAATTTACCTTTGTTTTCCGTTTTCGGTTCAATTAGGTGTATAAACAACCAGATTTCCAAGTCATACAAAGCAGAAATATACGGTAAACTTAAGGTTACTTAATAAGACTTCGCAGCGTACAAATCGTTCTGTTGGTCTGCACAAACATCCATTTAATTAAGCAGGAAGTTCCGAGGACATCCGTCCCCCAGTTTGTTTTTGAGGACGGATTCCCTTGTGTTTGAAGACTGATGACTAACAGCTGAATAGCGTGTACGAATGTCAAGAATTTAAATTTTTCAAACGTTTCGCGTTCCATGTCTTGTTTGTTCAATTTATTTGCTTTGTGACCGAAATATCTCTCTTGAAACAAGGCTAAAAAAAATCTCATAAATCTCTGTTCTTTTGTCCAAGAATGACGAAATTAGCTTAAGTTTTCGCTTCATTAGTAGTTGTTCAAGTTCTGTTATTTCGTACATTTTAATTTACCCCATAGAGTTTTTATAGTTACCTAGTTACTCGTAGTAAGTATGTGTTATTTAATCAATTAAAGTTACATTAATCACCTAACTCAGCACTTATTTAGGTAGTTACTTAGTATTAAACTCAAATATTTATCACTCTATCTAAATGTAAGACGCTTGAGCCTCGTATAAATTGCAGGAGCATCTAAAATTCTTTAGTGAGACCTCTTACAGATAATAATTTGTCTTCAATTTTGTGGAGAAATATGATAAATGACTCAGCGTTATAGGCGACTTCGGTTCTTTGGTTGAAGTTAAACTTAGAATTTCATTCATATTAATGAACTAGACCAGGGTTTTTATGCTTAAGACGTGGTTAACGTACCTAAGCATAAAGATATTATTTATTATGATGTATTTCAGTATCAGTTACAAAAATATTATTTATTTCAAAGTAAACTTTCATGTAATAATCTATTACTTATTTGTTTTATATGAGGATAATAAAGTAGGTACTATTAAAAAGAAATAAACTATTATTATAACAATAAACACTTTAATACTCCATAAAAATATCTACAGCTATAAACGTTCCTAAGTAAACGTATAATAACGTATCAGCGATAACTAAGATTTCATAGGAAAAGTTTCAAACAATATACAGGCTAAATAATCTATATAATTTGACACAAATGACACTTTAATAGCCGTAAAGAGAAGTTTACCGAAGCTTTATGTGCTCCTAAGTACGGTGGTTTAACCTAACAAAACGTTTTGGGCACCATGAAAAACATAGGTGTCATTTAGAAACCCTTGTAGGTTTTGATTTAAATGCGGTCTTTGGACTTTTATATGATGATATATAGCCTATTCATATCTCTCTAGCTTTTCACTTTAATAGTGAAAGAGAATTCAGAGAATATCCTTGAATTTTTCAATCGAAGATGCATTTAAGTGCCGAATTGAATGAACAACAAAAGTATTTAAAATCTTTTCCAAGCAAAAGAGCTTGAAAAGGCTGTAAGCGCTTCCAAGAGTACACTCCGCTTTAATGAAGCAGGTAATGAGTCTCCCAGAGTCAACAGTAAACAAGATGAGGACCGACTGAGGGCTAGATAGGGCTCTAGGGCTCTCAGAGTTAAACACTTTTTTTGCACGTAAACATAAACAACAAAAGTAACCCCTAAGTGAGCGATAATGGAGCTTAAAAAGAGATAATAAATACATAACAGAATGCTGACCAATTG
Organism: Hofmannophila pseudospretella; assembly: GCA_947369225.1. Taxonomy (NCBI): domain Eukaryota; kingdom Metazoa; phylum Arthropoda; class Insecta; order Lepidoptera; family Oecophoridae; genus Hofmannophila; species Hofmannophila pseudospretella. Next base: position 7,110,208 of record OX376325.1, read on the forward strand.
CATGATAAGATCAAAATAAGGAATAAAGGCAACTGGTTCAACAATAATCTAGCTAATGTGACCGTAATCTGTTATTTCTCGTGGCATTAATAAATGTTGCTGAGTTAGCTCCTTTATGGCGCAATTTATATCAATTTTTATCTGAAACTTTAACATTCAAAAAGATAATGATCACGTAAAGAATATAAGTAATTATAAATACTTAACTTTTGCTTAACATCTGCCAGGTCAAACCTACACGTAATAGTGCCAGACTGACTCTTATATCGGTGAACCTTTTTTGATTACAGCAATTATTGCTCAGGTTGTTTCGTAGAGCCTGTACTTTCAATAAAACATGAATAAGTAAATAAACTTCAAGTATTTTTAGAAAGACTCGTAAATAATTATTAAATTCGTTAACTTTGTATAGAAGTTTTAATACACAATTATAATAATGGTTTGTGAAATAAAAATGTATCGAATTAGAAAGTTATATGAACAAAGCGGTAATTGGTTCCGTAAACTCCGAAGTCGTTCATAAAATGCGTGCCGAAGTTAAATGGCTGCAAAGTTCAAATATATTATTGTGTTAGGTATGAAATAAAACATCTTATTTATTATACTATATAACTTCACTCACATTTTAAACTATGAGTCTCGTTTTTTAGTCTTTAACCGTCAGTTGCAGGACACGTACTTAAAGTTAAGTCTTTATTAAAATACATTATTATTATTATTGGATTAGCAGGCAGGCAGTTAATGCTGGTTAGTCTGTTTCTTCAAATTTCGTAAGAGGCTGTCTAATCTGTTCTTACGTAGTTCTATCTGTTCTTAACATGCTATATATTTCTACGTCATATCACTAGATAGAGATGGCACGAGACGTAAGGAAGCCTTAACATTAAGGACGTTTCTTGAAACTCACTGTTTGTCCGAAATTCGAACTTAGGCTACTTTACACCTCAGGGAAATGCTACGAAAACATGTAGCGAGGGTGGCCTTGAAAGGCTACGTACGCTACGTGGTTTTAAAATGGTAGAGCACGAGGCAAAAAGATACATTTTCATATTTTAGTACTACGCAGCAACTCTTTGCTGTCATCTGAAGTGTATAAAGTCACCGCACCCCGCACCAGCATTTCCGGTTAGTTCAGTGCACAATCTATATAAAGAGTATTTTGGATTATTTTTAATTAATTTATTTCTAATTAATTAATGTCGGGACGTAGTTATTGTAGCATATTTTGTTGATTCCTGATTAACGTCGTTGTTTTTACATGAATTAATTTGAAATTGAGCGTCGGTGATCTAGTGGCTAGGACGCCACTGCGTGGTCGCCACTGGGAGGTCCGGGTTCGAAACCATGCAATGCCATGTACCAATGAGTTTATCGGATTTTATCGAAGACTTATGTACATTTCGGTAAATATGCAGCAGAGCAGGAGGTACTGCTCTAACGGTGAAGGAAAACATCGTGAGGAAACTTGCATGTCTGAGGAAATTAAAAGTTTCCGAAGGCGTGTGTAATCCACCAATCAGCACTGGGCCCGCTCGGTGGATCATGGCCCGTACCCCCTTGAGCAAGAGGCCTGTGCCCCAACAGTGGGGACATTAATAGGCTGATGATGATGATAAATTGGAAATTAAGAAAAATATTTCTAGAAATAAATGTATAGGTAGGTTATTTGACTTTGTTGACAGCCGCATTTAACAATAAAATAATTATAAAGCAAGACTGTGTACAGTTTATTCGGAAGATAATTAGTCGTAAGGTTAAATGTGTACAAAAAAGTAGTTAACTTCTAAAAACGATATCCTTTTCTTTATTACTCCACATCTAGCACACTTAATTACCAACATTTTTGCAATACGATGAGGTGACCCAACAAGCAAAATAGTCGAATAAGAAATCGTTCACTCAGCTAACAATCGTAAGACAATCGTATAAAAGTTTTTGGTACAACCGTTAGTCTGGTAAAAGCTTGGTAAAAGCGTTTTTTTTACAAATCATTGTATAATGAGTAAAAAAATTGAAGCAACCACTTTTATTAAATTTATTGGTCATGTCTCTCTAAATGAATGAAATGATTACAAGCTAAAAGATTTAGAGATGTGCCCAGAATCATGTAAGAAAAATGTTGTCTCGATTCTTACGCGATTTATTTTTTACTGGTTGCGTGCAAAGCTCACAAAGAGAATCTATGCAAACCGTAGTTTCTCAACGTCGCTGTCACTTACATTACAACACCACGCCTTTTACGTGCTAACACAATCCTTTTTAAAGCAAAGTACCTACCTATATCACATATCACGTTTGTTGTTCACTTACCCGTGACGTGACGTAAACATACACGGTCCGGATATCCTGTTTCACGTGGAGGGGATGGCAATATTTTAGTTTGTTTGCGTACCGATACATTAAAAGTATGACACTTTTGATATACTTAGGTATTGAAAGATTTTTTTGGTTCGTCAGGTAAACGTGATATAGACGAGGCAAAATGTTGAAGATATGGGAAAATATACTGATTTCTATTAATATGCTCAATTGAGTCTTGAACTGGCATCAAATGTGATATGATAAGAGCTTATCGCCCTTTTACGTTTCGATGTGTTTCACAACGAGATTCTCCGTACGCTGAGTGGGTACCTGAACTGTTCCATCCTGAGGCACTGGGTGTCCGTGCAGCGTGATGGGATTCGAAAGTAGATGTATGTATAAGTATTATACCTTACGTTTTATTTTACATTATTTTATTGTATGTTTTATATTTTTATTCTTGTATATGGGTACCTTGCCTGAAATAAAGACTTTATTATTATTATTCAAATTTTAACCTGTTAGGTTGTCTCCTATTTCTGGGGTCTATTATTATTATTAATATATTATTTACTATGGCGTAGCCACTAGCTAGATATTAATTTTACTACCTTAGGGTGTTTCACATCGGGTTCTGTGTATTCAAAGTTCAGGTTCTGTCTATTTCACGATTTTAGTCACACATAAACCTACTTGAGACATCATTTTGAACTATAGAGTCCTAAATGGTTCCCAGATTTTCCCATCTTTGCGTACTCCTAATATTTCATTTACTTTCTCTTCAACTTTAGCCTAGCCTACGTAGTGAACATTATTTAGAAGAATTTATTAACTGAAATACTATTAAGTAAGTACCTATCTACATATATAATATAATAAGTAAGACGTTTGCATCCTATTACCAGGAATTCTGAGTTGCTGACGTCATAAATAAAGTTTTTTTTACTATGAATAAAGAAAAAATAGTCTTCCTCCCCCGCCTAGGGGCGGATGCGCGTTCGTTCCTTCGTATATTTTCAAGTCAAAGCGAAATTCGATCGCAGCAGAATCTATCACTATTTCATAAACATTTTGAATCGAATTACAAATTGTTGAATAACCGAGAAGGGAGTCATGTTTGCCGGTTTAAATTTCAGCCTGAATAGCTAAAACCCCTATTCGACATGACAACCAATTATTCCACATACAAACACGCGTGTCAGCTTACGTGCCTTGACTACGTAGGTGTTTCAATAGTGATGGGCTGCGGTTGGTTTAAAAATTAAATACGGGTCTTGGTTGTAACCGTTTTATACCCTGACCAGAAATATAAAATCCAGTCAAGAGGGCCCTATTGGTACTTTCATAGTCTGTCTTGTGGAGTTTGTTATGAAAAAAAAGTTCCATTAATTTCCGCAATATGGCAAGGGTTTTTATTTGTCTAGTAGAATATAGTTTTATAGAAAATTAAAAGGGAGAACACCAGCAGGCAGACGTTAATAACGACAAGTAACTTAATGTCAAATCACTTTACTTGATTTATTAACCGACGACAAAAAAAGAACAGGTTCTCAATTCGACACAGTATTGGATTCAGATTCAGATTTGTTCAAGTAAAATTCTTGTTCATCAACTACGATTTCACTTGAGTTTTACTTTCATAAATAACCTGTAGTATACTTAGTACACCCATACTATAACTACTTTCTGTCATGCGAGTAGTTGAATTTGCCAATAACGAAGTATTTATTAACATTATTTGAATGTAAGTTGACACAAATTCTGATCATTTTGACAGTAAGACCAAGACCAAATGCGTTATGCATGTAAGACCAAGCAGCGCCAGTGAATACACATGACTACGCGTTATATATTTACCTGCATTGTCAAGTGTACTCTAGTTTATAGAGGTCATAAACGTAAAAACCTTACTCAATGGACAAGGTAGAAACGTGGTGACTCTGCGTGATACACGATTTTAAAAAGTAAAATATTGAAAAGCTCTATTAATCTTGGCATAAACAAAAGCAATGTGTGAAATATTAGTACAGCTATCATTATTGATTCGGCCCACAATATTCACCGATTTAAATATAAGCTCAGCCATCATTATTGATTCGGCCCTCAATATTCACCCATTTAAATATTAGCTCAGCCATCATTATTGATTCGGCCCATAATATTCACCCATTTAAATATTAGCTCAGCCATCATTATTGATTCGACCCACAATATTCACCCATTTAAATATTAGCTCAGCCATCATTATTGATTCGACCCACAATATTCACCCATTTAAATATTAGCTCAGCCATCATTATTGATTCGACCCACAATATTCACCCATTTAAATATTAGCTCAGCCATCATTATTGATTCGGCCCTCAATATTCACCCATTTAAATATTAGCTCAGCCATCATTATTGATTCGGCCCTCAATATTCACCCATTTAAATATTAGCTCAGCCATCATTATTGATTCGGCCCTCAATATTCACCCATTTAAATATTAGCTCAGCCATCATTATTGATTCGGCCCTCAATATTCACCCATTTAAATATTAGCTCAGCCATCATTATTGATTCGGCCCACAATATTCACCCATTTAAATATTAGCTCAGCCATCATTATTGATTCGGCCCACAATATTCACCCATTTAAATATTAGCTCAGCCATCATTATTGATTCGGCCCTCAATATTCACCCATTTAAATATTAGCTCAGCCATCATTATTGATTCGGCCCACAATATTCACCCATTTAAATATTAGCTCAGCCATCATTATTGATTCGGCCCACAATATTCACTCATTTAAATTGAATAAGGATAGTTAGAATATAATTCCTTTCGAAATCAAATTCGCTAGAGCGCTAGCACAAATTGGTGGAATAACCTCTTGCCATAAGTTCGGGACGACGTTTCCAGAAAAAAAAATATCTTTACATCTATAAGTATTTCAGCAACACCATCTTCCAAATGTGGGTCATGAAAAGAGCTATATTCTCATTTAATTTTGTGTACGTTGCAAAAGGCCAACCTTGCCAATTAAAAATAAGAGGAAACTGAAATTGTTTAAACTTAATTTCTACCAAGATGCTGAACCCAATTTTCGGATGGAGAAGAAAATTTCACGATATGAAACAGACCTTTCGCAGAGACGTAATCAAACTGTGAATTTGAAGGAAATTAGAAACGAGACGATGAAATAATTTTTTTAGTGCTATAAATTATTCTAATTATACTAAGATATTCTAATTATAACTTTGTTATATTATTATGTGGGTATCTATATTATAATAACCGTTTTTGTTACGTTTTAGCAAAGACCGATTTTATTGTGCATCCGAACTACCTACATAGTTAACAAACTACTACTTACTACTTTTAATATAGATAACAAACTTTTAATTTGGTAACATGTTAAATTTTTCCGTACTACGAGTATTTATATATATTTTTCTTACATACCTAGTATTTCACTTCACAGTATTCTAGAATGGGATTCTAATGGATATTTGTACATATGGATGTATCGGAACGTAAAAATTGTTACAAAGTATCATCTGGTAAGATATCCAACGACTCCGACTGTAATATAGTTGGTAACAACAATACACTGGGACGCAAAAATAACGGGTCACTTTAAAAAAACTATGGTATCTTCGTCTCCCATCGTGTGTAAATAAACAAAATTTAGACTCATCGGTAAACATAACCCTGGAGGACGATACTCGCAAAGGAATGTCGAATTCGACATTAGTCCTGTGTCGTTCGCTCTTAAATATGTGTGAGCGAGACAAGACGTATGTAGCGTTCGACTTTTGCATGTCGAACGCTGCAAGAATCGCCCTCCTGGACGAATCTTCTTCTTTCCATCGGACGTGCATTCGAGCATACCTCAATCTGGCAACTCGATGTTCCCTGTTAAGGCCTTATAAGGCTTCGCATCAGCGTCACGAAGTCGTCGCAGTATTGTGTCAGAGCTCACATTGTTGCGTCGAACTTCTTGAAGTGGATTTCGGACCTGAACAGCCGTGAGATGTCGGTTTCTTAGCATAGTGCTCACGATGAAGCGGTCATCTCGAGTAGTTGTGCACCTTGGCGTTCCATTTCCTGGTCTTCTGATGTTCATACCGGTCTCTTGAAATCTCTGGAATACTCTTTGGACCGTAGATAACGATACTCCCACTGTTCTAGTAGTACTACAATGACTTCTTCCTTCTTGTACGATAGTAATGATTTGTGTACATTCTTCAGGTAATAGTGACATGATGCTGTACTGAGTAGTGTGATTTTAGTCAAGGAATTGTTTATAATGACAACTCGGTTTGACATAGTAAAAATAAAAGTGAACAAAAATGTGTTTGTTCTTACTTCCCATTATTTTTTAATATTAAATTTTTGTGAACTGAAACTTGTACAGGTGAAACTTCATTTGAGGTTTATAATACTCACTACTGATCTACTCATACGAACGATCTATCTCTACAACTTTGGGAGATATCACGGTTTTTCTAAGTGACTCGTTAGTTTTGCGTCCCAGTGTATATCACATTGAACTCGTATGTTACACAAAGTGTACAAGATAGCTACCCTTTTTCATCTGTCGATAGACGTTATTCCAACATGGGAACGTACAAATCTGCTTCTGATGTTTATTCCGAGCCTTATTTTCGCTACCCGCCCTTCCAATCTTATTTAGTATAAATAACGTCTCCTCGTACTTTCTCGCCCGAAATGTCTCCTGTATGAAATTATGGCTTTGTTTTCTTGTTCCGTCTCTTTTGCTCCAGACGTTCTATTGCTATTTTCTTTGTGACATACGTCCCTCGTATGAGCAAATGGCGAAGTATCTATTTGCTAAGTGATCTCAGTGGTAGGCGAAGTAAGTTTATGATGACTCTAGCGTTCTTGTTGTTAATTTCTTTTGGTGTAGTTTCTATATATTTATTAGTTTCATCCTTCTTAGCTTTCTCATGGTGTTTCACCATAAAAGCCTTTTGATATGTACTTCTACGAATATTATTATTGCTATCGATAATCTTAGGAGGTTCTAGTGGATTTTCCTTTACAGCCTCTAACCGGTAAATCTTTCTTCAGAACTTTCGTAAGTTGAAATTGCTAAGTTAAAGACGGGTTTCTGAAAACTTTTGGCTTAATTGCACGTAAACCTACCACTTTCAGACTAACGATAAGCGATCATTTAATTCTATAAATACACGCAGGAGTAATTATTCCGCCCTGAAGAAAGATTCATTTGAATTCAATTTAGGTCGGTATAGATATAGGTTAGTAGACCGATACAAAACTTCTTGGACAAATCGAAAAATTGCTTTGCGGCCTCTTTCGATAGTTCTTTCGAAAGTAGCCTTAGTTATTTGGTATCAGATTATGGTTGCCTGGTCTACAGCTGTCTGAACAATTTACCCACCATCTAACCGCCTTCCGAACTTCAAGAAGTCATAGTTTCCCATGAAGAGGTGACAAATGTGGAAGTCGTGATTACTGAATGAGGATGTACATAAGATAAGGGGTCAAATCTAGAGAAAATCCTGGTTCGGAATTGAGTAAAATTTTCAGTAATTATCTTTGTTACCTTCGTGGAAGCACACTACATCTTTACAATTTGGTTTTCGTATTTAGGTAAGCATGAGGCATATTGACATGTAGCTATTACAAAGGGCTAACCAACCAATTGGTGATAGTTTTATTTTAAAAGTCACCCTTCTCCTTCCGTTTTTATGTATAATGAATTTATAAAAAAATCGAGGCGAGCAGGATGCTCCTAGCTCAACGAAAAAGTTTTAGATCATCGGTCACTTGCCCAACTTTGGTAGGAAAGTTTTATTAACTATGTAAGAGCTCTTGAGTTATGGATATGGGAAAAATTGGGCAAACATGTGTTGATACTTTAATGCTTTTTACTTTCTTAGCAAATGTGGTATACGTATTCAACTTATACCTACTTCATCAGAATACAAAATAATTCTTGCAATAAACATCCATATCTTTTACACATTTCATTATACTTATTTAAGAAAAAGATCAGTAAATCTCAGTGATTAATCTAATAGCTTCTGTTCGATACGTCGGAAAATGTCAAAGTCGTATAATGTCAAGATTCCAAGTTAACTCCGAGTCGCGAAATGTCCAATTAGTACCCCGTGATCGATGGCCAATAGTTACTGATTAGATGATAAGACAGTCTCTATCTTAAGTTGTTTTACAAGTTACAAATCTCATAATCGAAATTAATTTGGGGCGTGCCTTACCAGAGGTCGAGATTAAACATGGTTTTGAATAATGCGGGACAACAAATTCCGACTTTTTGCCACAAATGTGCTGGGAGATAAGTCTGTTTAATTAAATTAGTTTGACGTTAATAAATCTCTGCAAATTAGATTTCGAAACTAATTTAAATGTTTCAGGATTCTTCTGTTTAGATATAAGTAAGTATAGATTCTTAGTCTCTTACATATTAAACTTAGAAATACATAAGTAATGTTTTTTTTTAATTAGGTAAGACATACAGTCGCATGATGTAACCAGACTCCTACTCGTATTTGGATTCAAAAATATCCTTACCATAAGTAGGTTATGTGACACCTAACCAGGTATCCCTATATTTTGACACAGGCTCGGAAATCGTATTATAAAATAAAAGGTGAACCATGAATTGATAGATAAAAATGCTATCACGTTAAGAAAGGAAAAGTTCATCGGTAACACTGTTATCCAGTTCCACGTTTCTAGTTACCATTCTATTGATATAATAGAGTTATCTACGTTGACATTGGCAATTGACACAAGTTCTTCTGTTTTAATTTCCGATTCAACTAGTTTCTCGTTAGCTTTACATCTAATAGTATTTTCCTTATCTCCTTGTTGTGTTTATTCCTTTTTTGTCTCTTTTTATTTCCAGGACTTAGACGTTTAATTTAAGAATTCTCCTTTTGCAGAGTTGGTTTATTTGTGATAATTTTGTTTATGGTTTATTCAGACTGTATTTGACGACAAACCAATTTATTTATTCTGTCATCAATTAGTGTCATACTCGTATTGATGTACATAGTCATTACGGTCTATAAATTTAGGCTATTAATACTGATATAAATACTGCAATCTACTTCAATCGAATGTTTCGACAAAACAACCAAATGAAATATTAATTAATAATTTGTAAACGAATATTTTTTTTCAATTTAAAAAAAAATTAGAAAATTTTCCCCAGTCAGCCCAATATAGTCAATAATATATTTACTAAATCTTTAATTTTACGCAAGACAATTATAATTATTGAAGACGGCAAAACAGAAAAACTATTGGTAAATACGCTGAACACTTGATATTCCATTTCATTCCTACTAAAAACTGTACCATATTTCTTGCGAATAAAGAACCCCGCACAGAATGTATGAAAAAAACTTTCGGTCAAATCTGCTGATAAAATAAAAATCTGGACTCCGGCGTAGAAAAAACGTAGTTATAAAAGATGCCAAATTTTATTGTCGTTCACATAAAACATAATGTACAGAGTTTCGTGAAATCTACCATTTACTACGACAAGGTTTTTGCAATTATTTGAAGTTAAATAACTCATAAAGTACTGCATTTTTAGTGGATCCAATGAACAACTTACTAATTTTTGCGAGTTCTACATAAATTTTTTTTTGGTTTGAATTGGTAGACTTTTACTTTTTGTATAAAAGACGAATTTTCACTTATACTCCTTTTTCTCAGAAACAGGGTTCTAGAGGTATATTTTTTTTCTACAGGTTTTGGTCAACTATCGTCCTACACAACATATATTTTTTTCAGCGATTTTGACCGAAAGCTTTTTTCATACAACTCGTGTCGTCCTTTGATTTCATTTCAAAAAGACTGAACGAGAATTAATCTGGGGCTCCCCTTTTCGCCGCCTCGCAAAGGGCCTGATAGATAAAACCGCGCCCAAAGTTTTATTTATTTTTATGGCCCACCATTTGTTAAAGCACATCTGATTCTTCGACCCGCCCTGCGGTAACACACAGATGTAAAGTTTGACAACCCGTGGTACCCGGACCCCATATTACCAAACAACAATTATTTGTACAAGTACTAACAAGCCTAAAATGGCAACAGCAACAGAAATCCCTGTAAAAAGTACAGCCATTTTTGTTATTTTAGAATATTTGTTATTTTAGACTTGTAATTACAACGACTGTTGCTTCGTGAAATAGCTAGTGGTACCAACCCATTTTTCTGCAGACTTTACTTTGGTTTTTTATTTCTTACTTTTGGTATTTGTTAACAACATTTACTTATTGGAATTTAAGTACCTACCTATGGGTATCTACAGCAAATTGTGGCTCATTCTTGTTTGAAGATAATAAAAGAAAGGCACACGTAAATAGACATTTAAGAGTATATTAAAAATGCGGAAATCCGTTGCCTTTTCATCTGTGTGTATTGTGGAGCAGGGATTTACAACGCAGAAGTTGAGTGGAGCAATAAAGATTTCCCCGTAATGTTGGCAATCGACCGAAAAAACGTGTCGTAATCGAAAGCTGACAAAGAATATAAAGTTACAATGCTTACTTATATGGTTACAGTTTATTACAGAAACAGACGTGGCTCTTCTTAAGTTAACATCAAGGGATCATAATAACATATCATGCTCTTGACGTCTCTTTCTTGAGATATGTCTGACTGATGGATGCTGTGAAAAATATGGAATATGTAATGTGTTTTAATGAAGACTTGACGATGATTAAGTTGTGGGGGAAGTTTGCTAATGGGAACATTCTTATTTAGTTCTTCAGCTTCCTTCCATACATTTTCTTCTATTGAAAAGAAAAACAATTTGAGGTTTATAGGTCGAATCGAACTATATATAATAAATATATATACGAGTACTGTTGTGCTATTTTATTAGATTTAAATATAATATTTTGAGATTAATACTGGTAATATGTACCACTTTATATAAAAAATAACCGTTTAATACGAGTATGTACCACTTTATAAAAAGTAACGATCTAACTCTTAGTTACATTTTCAATACATAAAATCGTAGCCTAGTTGCGAGCACGGTCCGAAAGTGATCGTGCAGGTTAAGCGACGTTGGCGCGGTCGGTACCTGGATGGGTGACCGCTAGTGGCATATTTCATCTGAGCTCCTCCGTGCCTCGGAGAGCACGTTAAGCAGTCGGTCCCGGTTGTTGTCGTTCGACAGCAGTCGTGAAGCTATGTCAGAGGCCTACGGGCGGCCTGAACAACTCTGACAAATAGGTTGGCCACTAACCATACGATAAGTAAGCAAGCAAGCAATACATAAAATCGACACCGCTTTAACTTTGATAAGGAATATAATTTCTCTAGGTAAACCAAACGAAGAAAACTGTCAATTCACAACAACAATTGTCTTGTTTTTCTCGAAAAATTAATACGAAAAAAATGAGGTTTTTTGGTAGGCAATAGTTATTATTGTAACATATAGATGCTATCTTCGAAATGTTTAATCTAATTTAAAAACACTCTACTTAAATAGATTATTGCATAGAACCAGAGACTATAAAAACAAACAAAAACGTCAAACAAGTTTGGAAATCATTCATACATGACACTGAAAAAGGCAATGTGGAATAAAACAAATTGACGTCGGATTTTGGCACCTATTCCAGTTAGAATTTGGGTTACGTCGATTCAGTTTGTGTCAGTGTGAGTGAAGGCAGTTATATTACGCCTGATTGTTCTAACATGGTGTTTTACTGAACAATTTATTTGTCGTATTTACTGTGCCTTTTCGATATTGCCTCCTAATGTAGCTATTTGAATAAATAACGCTTTAGCATTATGGGTACCTAAGGTGTTTTGTACTGAATTCAGATTTATTTTCACAAACAGAACATTGAAACTGTTCTTTTATTTGTATTACATTTAACCCTCACAACGTATAGTGTGGAGACTTTGGCTCATTGTATGGTACTTACTAACAAAATTGATATCTTAAATTCATCGTCAGATTAACTTTCAACTAAAAATATATTGATAATTACTTAAAACTAAGACAATTTTGTAATTTACTTAAAACTGATCGATTGAAAATGAACATAATTTACTGTACTCCTACTTATACAGTTAGGGTTTGTTAAAATCCAAAAGCTCTATGAAACTGTTCATGTAAATACTTATTTACTATATATACTATAGTAAATAAGTAATTGTACGCTTTTTCATATCTTCACACTACACTGTCGCTAATCTCTTTAATGTCCAATTAACTTAAGCGATAAAGCCGTCTGTACATATCGTGCTATTATTCCTGTAGTTTTTACTTTTCCTGATTTTGTGTACAATATAGTATTTCTATCTATCTATATAGTGCCATAAAAAAGAAATCATAAGTAAGTACCATATTTTGTTGCTTATATTCCCATTTTTCTGCAAGCTATATACGGAATTGACATCGTGGCAGAATAATAGCTAGGTAGTGGCCTAGCTATTACCAAGATCAACAAAGCCGGATCATCTTAGGAGTGCAGACGAGTCTATTTTAATTTTCCCGATGCAGTGGGCGACCGAGAAAATAGAAAAATCGATGTCGAGAACCTTTTCTGTCTCACTTGTCCCATATTCCGTGGAAATTAGATTTAGATGCGGCATCGATTGAATATGTGAGTGGTAACGTATTTCCAGGTATTACTGAGAAATTGAATGTTATTAAGCTATCTGTTTCAAGTAGATAAGTAGTAACTATAAGTACTTTAAAAAAATACCTTGTTTGAGTGGATTGATAGTTCGTAAAAATTATTTTTTTAAATATATAAGTCACACTTTATGCCTATTCATAACACTCTTCCTATAGAGCACGTCTTAAAAACTTACTAAGTACCTATTTTTACCCGAACTGCGCGACAGCGAAGGCAGGGTTATGTTTTTCGCGTGTATCTATGTTTGTTTGTTTATGGAGTATTATTTATTACCTCGTAGCGCCTAAACGGCTGGATGGATTTTAATGAATGAGGTATCATTATTTTCCTATAAATCCTGCGAAGTGTCAAGAAATCCAATATGGCGGCTGCCAGCCGTCATAATTATTGAAGTTATATATTTTTTTCTTTAAAATACATCGTCATGAGTATCAAAAGAGAGATCTCAATGAGACGATTTCAAATATGTATATATACTCGTATAACTATGTTGTTATAAACAAATTTCACCAAAAAATAAAAGTGGAATTCGCCTGACGTGGATCGTGTTCTGTTAAAAGGAAATACATATTTCAAAAGACAAAAATAAAAATGTAAATTTAAAAAAATATAAAGACTCTAAGATTCATGTTATCAAACGAGATATCGTTTGATAGCTAAAATAGGTATGCATGATGATGCATACCTATTTTAGCTTTGTTATTTTGTTATTTTATTATCCCTTCTTTATTAAATAAATAAGTTCATTAGTAAGTACCTGTTCGAAAAACAAAAAAAAACACAATTTGACTACCTCACTTACTGAAATAAGTAGTTTGCTGATTGTAGGTTGTACATTCAACGACGTTATTAGTATCAAGAAAGTGTTTTGACATTTTCCCTTATACTACAATACCTTGCGTGACTGTAAATGCCTTTATTATGCCTACAATTTGTAATATTTACGCTTTTAGTATCGCGCCCTTTCCGCATAATCCACCGATGAGTTAATTTTGTTATTGTCGGATTATAGTTAGAAGACACATAAAGTTATACTCTGTGGAACTCTGTCGTTAATTCGCAATACTTTTTGTTATAATTCCTTGACATTAACTTCAATGTGTCAAATAAGTTGAAGCGACACAGTACAGGGTATAATCTGATGTGTTGTACATTGTACACTGAAAAAAAAATTTGTTTGATTTAACCATTATCTTGTTTTCATTAGACTATCAAGAGAGTTTGGTTTACTTTAACCAACATCTTATTAGCATCTATTATTGTTATTATTAGGGTCTATCAAAAACCATATACTCGTATAACTGAATTCAGCATTTAAATTAACTAATTTAAACTTTTAACAAGTAAAGTTATACTGTTGTAGGTATCTCGTAAGCTGGAATAATTGAACAGTATCCCGAGATGTGTCGAGAAGGGACTCGTTATTATTTCAATTAGTAACTTTGCGAAAGTATAATTATTAAAAATAATAAAATCGATGTAGGTATTATTATATAGTCTTATTACGAGCCCTTAATAATAGTTCTCTATTAAATAGCAAGCACGTTTTACTACTAAACTCTAAACGTTGGAATGTTGAAATTGAATTATTATCCTTGCACGTTTTGGATGATGCCATTCTGGAGGGCATATACCTACTCACTGGGAGCATATTCGTGTAATGTAACAAATAGGAATACGATGGCGAGCATTGAAATGTTAAATGTATGAAATCAAATGACCTATCAAGGTCATAGTCATATCCGTGGTCGATTCCGTGGCTCGCTATCACTGCTCACGTCATTGTTCTAGAGGAGAGGGCGCTAGTTGTCCGATTTCTGTGCGCACACCCTACTAAATGCAGTTACTTACTAATTTCATGATTCAATGGAACTGAATTCTACTTTTGACACGAGTAATGTATTACCTACATTATAATAGGTATTTTTTATACAAAAATACCAATTGGTTTCTTTTTATATTACATTTGATTTGATCTCGTCCGAAGCGAACCTGTCAAAGACGATGGGATCCAAAGTGGTCTAAAGCAGAGCCCTTTGATCACTATTCATTACATTTAATAATAACTTCACGTCTATCTATAGCGTAAGCTGCATTAATGTATAGAGAGAGAGAGAGAGTAACGTGATATATTTTCTATTATACTTACTTACTTCTTTTCTATTATTCATTAATTTTGTACCTTCCTGGTAAATTGGAAAATTGGAAGGTGGTATGACTCTTTATCATTTCCTTTGCCCGAAGGTTGCCTGGAAGAGATCGCTCTTAGCGATAAGGCCGCCTAAATTGTACTTCACTATTTCCTTTTCTATCTCATGTTTGTTGTTTTATATTTGTGCAATAAAGTGTATTTTACATTACTTTTACTCTGTGTAGAGTCAATCTGGGTTGGTACTACCTTATTACCTATTTCTGCTGCAAAGCAGCAATGCTTGTTTGTATATTGCTGCGTGCTTCAGTTTGAGGGGTAAGGTTGTTTGAATGGTAAGAAAGCCAGCGTAATTACCGGCACGTGAGGTACTATAGCTAAGTCCTCAAGGCTAGGAGAGCATCAAAAGCCTATAGGCGATGACTACTTGCCATTATGTATTTACTGAAATGCAGAAACCGATACATATCACGTCTGTGGTCGACATAGATACTGGCTATTTCTGATGCTGAACACCTGTAGGTATATATGTATTTTACTCCAATTTATTTGTATCATAAGTAAGTATATTCTTTGATAGACATCTGAGACATAATATATATAATATATATTTGAGACATATGTTATATTCTTCGATTCTGTTTCGCTTTGAAATATTGCATTTTGGCGTGCAGTTTATCTTCTAGCTCAGATGCTCATAACCTGTTATTACGTTTTCCTCGTAGTATACTTAAGTAAGTATTTACTTTGGTACCTACATGAATTTTCATTATTATTGTTATTTGATTGTTGTTTTTGTATGATTAAACATCAATCTATATAATATCAACCTATCATAGGTTTTTTTTTAATAATCTTAATTCTTAAGTACTTACATTGAAAATTATACAGGATATTAGATTATCAGGGATTTGAGTGATAAGTACTTACGTAATGTGTTTTAGCGAAAAACATTAGGTACCTACGTACTTTGATAAAAGTTTTTTTATCAAAGTACGTAGCAACGAAAATATGTAGGATATGATTAATCACATAACATTATGTATGCAGCGAAAGAATCGGAAAAAAAGTAAATACAGGACATTAACCTTATTAAGAGTCGATCTTACTCAAGTTGTAATTTATCGTAACAATGTAACAAAAGTAAAATTACTTAACAGAACAAGAATATCAAAACCGAAGTTAATTAAAGTCGGTTAAACACGCAAAACTTTGGCCCAAAATTGACCCAAAAGACAAAGTTAGTCGGTAGTCGCTTCGGGGGCCAGGCCAGACACCGAACTACACGTAATAGAAATCATAAACTACACACGCTGCTTGTTGCCCTGGGCACGTTTCGTGATCCCGAGATGAAAGCCCGCTTTCCTCACTAGTTGCCCTGAAGAGATAAACGAGCGAAACCTTAGAGAGTATTCGTTCACTTATTAAGTTTGACTAATTCGTTTTATTGTACAAGATTAATAGGGTTTTCGTCATTACATTACATACATATCCAATATTATTAAAACCGTAAAATACGAGTACAAATACTTAATAGAAACGTAATAGAGAGCATATATTGACAAGCGGGGAAACTATGGGAAACTGTTACGTATACTACTAGAGGGGGTGAGGAAGGACAGCGGAGAATATGGAAAATTAGTTTAGTACATAGGTACCTTGGATGGATCTTTTATTAATACCTTTTCTTTTATAAACACATCATTTATAGGTTCACTGGGCATGATTTTATAATAGGTTAACTGATACTGTAATAAATATGACAGAGAAACAATTTAAGACCCACATAAGACGGATCTTATGTAAAAAGGGTTATTATAAAATAAATGACTGCTTAAATGATAAAGAGACTTGGTCCTAAATTCAGCTCCAGCTCTGCATATTGTGTATAATGATTGTATTCATAATTATTGTAAGATATATTTATTTCAAAAGATTAATCTAAGTTCTAATTTAAGACTAAGTTCTCAACTGAGAGTGCATTCTGCAACCTGCACTGTACGAGACCTACACTATAACTTCCACAAGACTTCATCTTAGCCGGGAAGACCGCTCTATTAAACTGAGTTGTTATTATACTTTTGTTAGTTATTTATCTGATCTGCTAGTTGTTAGTTTTAAGTTAGATTAATTTACCTAGCAGACTGTCAAGTATCCAGAATTGTTCTTTAACTTACAGAAAACATATTTTAAGTGTTCTATGCAAAAACTATTTACGATTGACTTTCATTATTGTATTATTTAATACCTATGTGTAGGTTCTAAGTTTAGATTATAGATAATCTAAGGTCCTAGGTATTCACATAGGTTTATATTCATTCATAGACATCATCGTAACCAAATAGGTAATTATATAGGTAACGTAATTAATATGCTAGACTGAACAAAAAGACGGGACCTTTTGACGTAATTTCCACTCAGTAAACACTTTTCAAAGTGAATAAGCAGCAAAATCACGAAGAAAGCTACACTTAACATTCTCGTCGAGTAACACTACTGCAACCCACTTTAAGCTTTGTCTAAAAGTGTAGACGAAAGTTTCCCGTATGGAGAGTCTGTCCCAGCTTTATTAAAGGCTCGTTGTTAGCAACTTAAGTGAAATCTTAGAGCGGAAAGTTAAATCTTGGCAGTCATGATACATAAAATGAACATGAGGTACGCTGAGCTCTATCTCTGAACAGACTTCAAGGATGTGAAGTGAGTTTTAAACATAATTATTAAGTAAGTAAGTATATATCTTATTTACTTTGGTCAGCGACATTATATCCTAGACGAGTGACATCCAACAAAATTCCCGTAAAAGATGGTATTGTGGAATTGTGTTGCCGAGTTTCCATCAATGACCTCAAGATTTCCTACCTGCATTCACACAAGCTTTCCTGCTTTGCACACGCTTACTGGTTCGAGTTCGAAATCCGGCCACGACTGTTAGTGAGGATACTCAACCGGGTGCCCTCCTACAGTACCAAACCTTACGCAAATGTGTGCAAATTGAAAATAATGCAACACATTTCTCATATAATTAAATTGAAATTTAAAACGTTTATTTAGTACTGTAAACACCAGAATATATAACACAATACAGTAGTATACAAAGATTAATACATGCAGCACAAAACATCCGGTGTAGTACAGTGCCAAAAAGGGTACACCAGCTCAGCATAATGCTGAGGCAAGCCACAGCGCTGATTTTCAGATGGCCCCTCAGTGACTGAAACAATGAAACTCAAATTAATATTTAAACAAAAATAGCTCTTACGGCGATGTCACAAAGGTGAATATCCGTCTACGTAACTCTTACATAGGATCGTTAGATGCACAGATCGATTTCAAAATTTGAAGTCAAACGCAAGGCGCGATTGACTCGCCGCTCGCACACCGTTTTAAGCCCCGCCCACCTGAGTACACATTTTGTGGCGCCATTCGCGTGCATCTTACATTTCTAGGGAATAATATTTCGCTGACTTTGGTGTTTATAAAAAGGGAGGGGTGGTGTTATAATTTGGACGCGTATGTCTGTTTGTCTATGTCATTAATCATTATATTCATTATGTCTCAACAACGAATTTCAGTGGGAATGGGTATAATTAGGCGTAAGTATCATGTTACATATACCTAGAAAGATAATAATTAGATATCTAGATACCTAATCAGTTTGCGAATGAGTACAAATAATAATATTATAATGCTTCAGACAGAAAATATGGCAATTTGTGGGTTGGAGGTCTTGGTAGACGGAGAGTAAATTAATGAAACATTAATTCGTTAACGACACAGTATGTCAGATGATGGCAGGCAATTTGGGTGTCGTTTATGCAAAGCGCAATAAACTTGTTATAATTTAGCATACGTAAATAAATAAGGGTAGAATTACAATATAGGTGCTTAAAGAAATAATAGTAGGATTCGTAATTCGTTGGTTTAAAGTGAAAGCTGCATGTCTGAGAAAATTAAAAGTTTTCAAAAAACCACCAATCAGCACTGGGCCCGCTCGGTGGATCATGGCTCGTGTACCCCCTTGTACAAGGGGAGCCTGTGCCCCAACAGTGGGGACATTAATAGACTCATG
This sequence comes from Hofmannophila pseudospretella, assembly GCA_947369225.1. NCBI lineage: Eukaryota > Metazoa > Arthropoda > Insecta > Lepidoptera > Oecophoridae > Hofmannophila > Hofmannophila pseudospretella. The sequence goes on from OX376325.1 coordinate 7,129,401, forward strand.
ATGATGAAAGTGAGACGCTGGAGGATAACATTTGTCGTAACATTACGAAGAAGAAAGAAACGTGAAGAAACTTCCTTAATGTTAAGGAATCCTTAAGTTTCGTGTCATCTCTACCTAGAGCTATGACGTAGAAAAAGATAACATGTATTTTATTGAAACTTATCTTTACGGACATTTCGTGCAACTGACTGGCGAAAGGCGAAACGTCACTTTCGTTAATCTAATTATAAATTGTCATGGATAAAAGAAATTAGTGTGGGCGTTCCTTCCTTCATGTAAATTCTACTTTAGTTAATTTGACAGCGTTACAATAGTTATCTTATCTTATGATAATAACCCCAGCGGCACTTCGACCCTTGAGGATCTTTTGTGCCTACCCCATTTCACACACTGGTCATCTCAGTGTGCTGGTTTCCTCACTATGTTTTCTTTCACCGTTAAAGCAGTCGGTAAATGTACGTTAGTCTTCGAAAAATACGAAACAATCATAGGTACATGGCACTGCACTGTTTCGAACCCAGACCACCCCGCATGGGAATCCGGTGCCCTAGCCACTGTGCCACCGACGCTGTTACGCTATTACAATAGTTACTTTACAATAGTACTTATATAATATGTACTTACTTTTAAATGTTTTATTTCAAAACGGAGGTTTTATTTTCCAAAAACTCTTTTCAAAAAGGTTTTTAGCCAACTGACAGTCCAGTCCTTGCGTTTTACTTATCTTATCTTATCTTATGACAGGATGACAGGGATATCTTCAGCGGCACTTCGACCCTCAGGGATCTTTTGTGCTCACCCCTTACATTAGTCTCCTTCCTGTTCCTTAAAGATGCTTTGCATCAAGGACGCTGTACAGCTTACAGGAAGGAGCCTATAGTCTTCTGGTTTCGGGTAGGCTACCCCCAGAAGACTCATACGCCCACCAGCCAGCGAGTCACATTCGCGCAGCAAGTGTTCCATTGCCTCAACGGTGTCACCACAGGCTCTATAGGTGGGATTGTCTGCCAGTCTCATCTTGTGTAGGAGGCTCTAAGTGCCAAAATGGCCTGTGAACGCCCCTACAATGAGTTTTACTTTATTAGGTCTTTCGTTTATACAGTCACCGTCGCTAGTAATCGCTAGCTAAGTCGTCGATTCTTCATTAACCGCTGTAGTATAAGCTGTCTTATACAAAATTCACCAACCAGCTGTCGTCGTTTCTACGGCAGACAAAGTCAACATTATTGCTTACTTCAGCCGTCAGCCACAATACCGATAACCCGAAATATCTGTAAACCTGTGATAGCGTTTCTGGCACATATCGACACGTAAAACTCAAAACAGCATTTTCCTCCATCTCGTTTACTCACATCTCATAGACACAGACGTGTGAGCGTAGCAACACAATCCGCATCCACTCGGCTTTGCATGTCGAACTTGCCAGAAAGCCCTTCTCGGGGCCCTAATATTAACGGGTTATACCTGTGCTGGTTACTAACCATAATGTACCTAAGTAAATTGCCTATTTTAAATGCGCTATCCTGAGCAATATTTTTGTAGTATTCCATTTTTATGTAAATGTAGCGATATATTATCCAAATATGTTTCATGTCCAATTTATGGCGGTATAAGGGTTAAGTTCGCCGGCTTACATAATCCCAAAGACAAGGTTATTGTTGTTGAATTTATGCACAGCTTTATCGCTAATAAATAAAGTCGTAATTTACATACGATGCTACTTTCCGTAATCTCAATTCATGTGGTATTTAGTATGACGTTAATTAGTTAAGATTAAACACAGGACTAAGGACATTGACCTACTTGGTTACGGTGACATAAAGTTTTCAGGTTAATGTTTTGAAGTTAAGGTACAAAGTAAGGTTAGATTTATGGTTATTTTAAGAAGTAAGAACAAATTACAACGTGAGATTAGATCTACGTTTTAATTTAGTAAAAAAATTGTAAAATGGTAAAATGAGATATTCATAAGGGTGGGGATAGAGATGATGTCAATAATTTTCGACCAATTTCTGTACTGCCAATTATTTCAAAAATTTTAGAAAAACTAATTAATAAAAGACTGATAAGCTATCTAGACAAATTCAAAATACTCTCGGATTCCCAATATGGCTTCAGAAAAGGAAAGTCGACAGAAGATGCTATCACAGCCCTAACATCTTTAGTTACAGACACACTAGACCAAAAAGGGAAATGCCTGGCAGTATTCTTAGATTTAAAAAAAGCATTTGACACCGTCTCTATCCCCCTACTCATACAAAAATTGGAAAGCATCGGCATTAGAGGAATACCTCTTCAGCTTTTAACTGACTATCTAAGTGATAGGAAACAGTGTGTGAAAATTGCGTCTAATATTAGTCAATTTGAAACAGTATGTTACGGAGTTCCGCAAGGTAGTGTATTAGGCCCTACACTCTTCCTAATTTACATAAATGACTTGCTAACAATGGACATAGAGAACGCCCAACTATTCTCATATGCAGATGACACTGCTTTAGTTTTTTCAGAGAACTCTTGGGAAAAAATCCAGACAACAACTGAAAAGGGGCTAATAAGGATTGGACAGTGGCTCAGCCAGAACTTACTAACGTTAAATACTCAGAAGACCAATTACATATGTTTTTCAATAGACAAATGAACTCAACCGAAATCAGATTTTAACATTAAAATACATGATTGCTCAAACACCCCAAATTGTACTTGTCCTATACTTAACAAAATAAGCGTGACGAAATATCTAGGTATACTAATTGACCAAAGACTATCATGGCACCCGCATCTTGAACAGATATCAAACAGGATTCGAAAACTTATCTGGATCTTTAGAAACCTTAGACACGTAGCTACAAAAGAACTCTTGACTAAAGTATATATTGCTCTAGCACAATCCATCATAACGTATGGAATAACAATCTGGGGTGGAGCAAACAAAACTAAATTCATAGAAGTAGAGAGAGCACAAAGATCTTTGCTAAAAGTTATGCACTTCCTACATTATAGATTCTCCACGGAACAGCTATATAAACTAAGTAATGTATTAACGGTTAGGAAATTATACATAATTAAAACCACCCTAAAGAAACATACATCCCTAACATACGACCCTAATATAAATAAAAGAAGGAAAAAGTTTAATGTTACACATCCTAATAAATACAAAACAACATTTGCTAGGAGACAATATCAGACTCAATCAACTTATGTGTATAATAAGATTAACAAACTATTAAATATTTACGACCTCAATAAGCATGAATGTAAAGATAAAATAATTAAATGGATAAAAAATATTTCATATGATGAAACAGAGGAACTACTTAGAAGTACTTATTTCTTTAAATAATATTTCAGACCTAATGAGAAGGATTAGTATATAAACATATATAATATATTTACGACATAATACACAACATGCACACATACACGTACACACATACAATACACACTATATTAACATGTAATTTTTGATTTTTGGCTTTATTTCTTCAAAAACTTTAAACTTAAATTATTAATTGTTAAATTTATTGTCAATATTATATAACACTTGTTTCTTATCATCAATTACTGTTTGATATGGAAGAGCGAGACTCCCTGACACAGGTATTTTCATACTTACTAGGGAGTCTCAACCCTGTTTGTACTAGAGATAAGGAAGAAAAGACAATACACTTTTTTCATTTTTTTTTTCATTTCAGGTACAGTAAATAAAATTGAAATTGAAAACGTTTATATAGCACTGTAAACACCAGAAAAACAAAACCAAAATCGTATTAAGTCATTTCATATGCCTTAAATTACAAAATAGGTCCCGGAGGATCTTTTACTCTTATTTTCTACCGGGTTCTAGGTAAGATCTAATTCATGATTTTTGACAAAAAAATTACTAAAATATTTATTAAATAATAATAATTATTGACAAAATCTTCAGGATTTAGGTTATGTATGACATGTGCTTTTTTTTTTCACGAGGGCTTAAAAATCTGACGACATACTTACATTTCATTTCATTTATTCGTCTTTTGGTACTTACAGCACACTTCAGTACACTAATTCAGATTTATTACTTATTGTTTACAGTGTAGGTTATACTTTTTGGAAGCGGTTGCGACAATCTGACAACAGCATACTGAAGGCTGTGTGTGAGGACCTACGCAGTCCCATATTCAAACATTGGTTGGCTGTCCACCGGGACGAGAACCGTAAATGAATAAGTTGTAGCCAAATATTATTAATTTTTTTTGGTCTCGTTTGTGTATTTGGTTTTAGTATTAATTATTTTTTTGTATATTGTATTGTTCTTTTGTTATATGGGTTTTTTATGCCTGAATTAAATATTTATTATTATTATACAAACTAATATCTGGCTTGTCAGCACAATGCACCAGAAGCATCACAGTCAGTACTAAACGAATCCCATAAGTACCTATCTAATAATGAAAAATAATAATACTTAAACAGTAAAGGGGCATTGTCAAATAATTAAAATTGTAGAAATAGTGCAAAACTTCTGTAAAGGGGCTTTGTCAAATACATATTAATAATAATTACATATTAACTAAGCTGCTTGTCGCATTGTCAACATAGCTACTGTATATGGGCATTGTCGGTAAATAAAATTAGGTATAGGTAATAATTAAGTATAGATAATAAAATAAAATAAAACACATTAATATGAAGTTATTGCATGAAGTTCTAGACAACACTATATGTTCTGTAGTTCATTGAGAGAGTAAAGCTCCGTCTTTATAAGTATTTTCTTGCAACGTTGCTTACATACCTAGATAGGTAGCTATTTGACTATAAAACAAATCCTCGAAGTGATAGAAAAGTTCTACGCTTTCTGGATTACTTTAAAAAAATACTGAATTAAAAATGAACAAATATTTTTTTCGGATTAAAAATATAATAATTAATTCTTTTTATTACCATACCGCAGTTGTAAAATCTCACGTTACGCATCAGAACTCATCGCCGAAGTGGCGCTCCACACCCATGGCTAAAAATGACACGGGCGTTCTCTTGTCACGCAAACTACAAATTTCGTAACAAAACTAAGCTATATTCAAGCGCAATAAAAGTTATTTTGGAACACAGTTCTTTTGAGCCAACGACCTCGCAATAGTAATTACTTGAAGAGATAACAGAATAAAATAAATTGTGATTTAACGTTGTCAGTAATTTAATAATATATTATAAGTACGTCTATTTTTACGTCTGAATAAAAGGAGAAAGAAAATGCACGAGGACATTTCCATAGCATAGTTACAAAACTAGCTCTAGGGTAGAATAAAATAGACATTTATTTTAGGCCAAATCAGAGGCGACCTGAATGTGAATACTCTGACAATAGGTTGGCCACTAACCACATGCCAAGAAATTTTTTTAATGTACTCGTATTAGCCTATCTAATAGCTCTGTACTCTACTGAAACTAAACTATGCGAGTTACGTTAAAAAAAAGTTTGAACGGTCATAGATGACTGAAAACGGAAAATAGTACTTGTACGCGCTATGGGAGGACATGGAATGACGTAACGTCAGTTGTATGAAAGGGAGAAGTCCCAGGAAAATTTCGATAGCGCGTTCTACACCGATGTGAGTAGGTACTCATCGTAGTGGCGCGCCTCATACGTCGCCACAGTACTAAAAAAATTGTCAAGGACGACTCGAGCCTCTCACCCTATAGGTATCTTATAGGTTTTGGGGAGGCCTTGGGCTGCCTCCCTCCCACCCCTAGATCCGCCACTGGTAAGTACATCTACATAAAATTAATAAACAGGTTGTAAATAACAATAATATCCGCCCAACTTGTTATCGCAATATCACAAGCTATTATGTAGGTACATCAGCAGAGTAAACACTTTCTAAATAAAATACGTAAGTTAGTTACCCGTAAAATTATTATGTTGTTCCGAGCCCTCGTCAACCCTTAATCTTTTGTCCATAAAATATGGCAAAAACAGACAATTATCATTTTCCAATGACAGAATATTATCAGAAACTCATGGTGAAATAGACAAAATGTATCGAAGAGCCTAATAAAACCTTTATTTTCATCCATTAGACCGGCGTAGGCGAGACAGTGATAAATGGATTGTTCAGTCAAGTGAGAGAAAAAGACAAAGCAATAATTGATTGTTCGACCAATACTCTTACAACCGAAGGATTGAAACCAATACACGAACTTGAATATCAAGAAGGAACTGTATTATCTTACAAAAGTTAAATGACTAGTCACTAGTCATTGTTACTGATAGAGAGACGGTTTCATAATGACCCAAGGATATAATTAATAATATCCTTGAATAAGGGTCATTATATTATTTTAAAAAAGAATAGCGGCGTTTTCACCTAGATTCTCCACTTCCGAAACCATTCGCCTAGGGCGGTGGCGGCGGATTGGAGAATTCGGATGATACGAGCCCTGATCCTATCAGAGGTGTAGAGATATATCTAATTGATATTTTCTATGGAGAGTGTATGGCGTTAGCAGCAAGTGCCGTCACTTGATGCTAGCACTATCTTTGTTTGAACCTTTATTTCCCGAAAACTACTACCTACGGATATTACAATTACTTTTTATCGTTGTGCGACTAGTATGGAATTTATTTTAAAAATAAATTATTAATCACCATTCTTCAGGAAAGTACCTAAAAGTTACTGTAATATATCCAGGAAAAGGAGCGGGATCAATTGATCAAGGATCGTATAAGTTGTTCAGTGAGAGGCAGTCATACTTCGCAACACAATGGTAATCCATCATACGCAATTTAGTTGGGTGAGTTACACACGTTCAGAATGACTCACATATCCGGTTGAATAAAGTTCTTGGTAAATAACGCTCTTTTGAAATGTCTTAGGTTATTAATGTCTTACGTTATAAAGAAAAAACACACACACACACACACACACATACACACACACACAATGCATTCCCACCACCCCTTATATTAACCTTTATTATTGTTCTATTTTTTCTTTTTTCAAATTTTTGTACTTTTATATTTTCCCATGTTCTGTTACATGTTCATATGCACTGGTCAAAGAAGAGATCTGTCCTCCGAGATACAGGAACTTCCTTCGGAGGTCAGCTGGTTGCTCACTAATTTTATATAGTTTAATATAACATATGCTTAAGTTCCTACTGGTGTATGGACTATGAATCCATTGTAATCTTACCGCACTAATAAACTATTCTTATTTCTTGTACCTATTATGTACAACCCAACTGAAGGTGCGGTTACACCTGGTCGTTGAACGACCGTCTGGGCGGTCACAGCATGCGGCCACCGACTATATGTGATATTTTTTTTAACCAGCAGTGGTCGGTCGCATTCGTCAAATGTCAAAGTGTCACTGTCATCAAGCAAATGACGTTGGACGTCTTCGGCTAATAACAAAGTATAAACAACGGAGGTCGGTGACGAGAACACCCAGCTTGGTAGAATGGACCTATTAAGGGCACAATCAAGCGACCACCACCTTTATTTTTATCTTCCTGCAATCTTTATTTTTATCTTCCTGCAATCTTTATTTTTATCTTCCTGCAATCTTTATTTTTTTATTAAATAAGTAGAGCAAACGAGCAAACGGGCTACCTGATGTTAAGTGGTCACCGTCGCCCAAAGACATCTCACCTCACTGTATTAATATTAGAGGGTTTTGATGCGCTGCTAACCTTGAGGATTAAGATGGATTGCCTCATGTGCCGGATATTACGCTGGCTCTCTTACCCTTCAAACCGAAACACAGAAATTCAAGCATTTATGCTTCACGGTAGAAATAGATAAGAGGGTGGTACCACCCCAGGCGATCCTTCACATTAGGATCTACCACTTCTAATAATTATTAATATGTTCCGATTCCGATAGTAGAGACTTATCTAGATATTTATAAAAGGCAGACTACCCTAAACAAGTATTCAATCAATCTACGGTCTTACCAGGTTAGACAGAATCCGTTGTAAAAAAAACCAGGTGGGTAGTAGTTGGAGCTACAAGCGCTATTTTTTTTCGTGAATTTGATCAAGGAAACAAACTTTTCAGTTTACAATCACTCACAAGGGCATGCGGCTACGACATATAGTTTATTTTTAGACCTTTCGCTCGCTCGTTCTGAGGGGAGGAGAAAAGGGTGGGGGAGGGTGCATAATAAGGTCATTCAAATCTATCCAAAACGAACTGCGTAATGGTATAATGCAATTGCAACTTTAGTATGTAAGTATACAGTAAAAATGGTAAGCGTTTCGAAATATAAGTACATGTTACACTTTTTCATGGAATGCCTCCCGGTACCTAGAATAAAACGTTCATCGAATTCACGTCAAAAGTTAAGTACCTTTTGAAAGAACATAAAAATGAGCGTGTGTACCCGCATTATATACGAGAAATGAGAGGGTTCATATTTTGATCAATCGGACAAGGATAGATGAGGTAAACACGTACATAAATAAAATAAATAAAATAATAAAAGAGTATTTATTCATTTACACATTAAAGTAAAAAAGTACAACACTGTTATTTTATTCTAATTCTTAACCTATAAACAAAATCTATAATATCTATAACACGTATTGCCCTATGTGTAGAATGAAATGGTCGAGACCTCAGTGACACGCTGGTCTTCAGGTCTCGCCTAATGTGCTAGATGGAGCGCTGGTTGCGGGACACAACACCATTATGTGGTCAAATCTCTATTATGTAATTTAATATTAAAATGAATATCAATAAGTAGTTATATGTAGCTGGTTTTAGCTCGTTCACATCGTGAGGAAACCTGCACACTGAGATGACCAGTGTGTAAAATGGGGAAGGCACAAAAGATCGTCAAGGGTCGAAGTTCCGCTGGGTTATTCCCGGCCCTCTATCATAAAATAAGATAAGGTCGTCGTTTAGGTTATTCTTATGTAGTTAAAATAATATTTACTGTATTTTTTTTTAAATAAAACTTATAACTAAAACAAATAATCAATTTGTTTTAGTTTGGTTAAATTAATTTATTATTACAATTGTTTACAAACAACATCAATAAAAGTTTAGGTACTTACCTATTTAGACTTACATGTACTTATACAAAACTATTAAATAATTTACAAATTAAAATTCAAAATTTTACAATGTGCAGAAACTTATGACAAAAATTAAAAATAATGCTTCCAATCACCAATCACATCATCTAAATCCCCAGCAATACGAGTACATGTTATAAGTATACAATGTTGACAAAATAAACATAGTAATAGCGTCGTTAAGGAATATCATAAATTTTGACAATTTATTGTACGTTGTTATTGGTCATTGATTACAAAAACGTATAGGTATACCATTTAAAAAAATCTTATATGTCTAAAAGAAACAGAAAATATACATAATGTTACAATAATCCACGAGATATTATCTTATTATGCAAAACTGTAACACGAAACCGAAATATGTAAAGGTTAAAGCTCTAGAAGACGTAGACTCGAATTAAAAGTATATAAAATTGGAATAAAATAATAAATATTTATAACTGAGCGACTTAGGTGTCCAGTGTAAAATGTCGTCGCCGCTTAGTCACCTACTCTACTGACTGATACGACATAGGACCCAAAGAAATAACTAACCTACATTCATTTTACATTAGTAAAACTTATTAATTTTACTATAAAGTCTTTGGCTCATTTGTAAAATTTAATATTGTAGGTAGGTAAAGTAGTAGGTAATTGCCATTTTATTTTGTAATGATTTAGATTGGAACACAGATTAAATAACAGAAGTTACAATTGGAATTTATTTGACAAGATTAGTACTAGTAGCTATGCCTACGGTAGTAGGTATATATTTTAATTTAATTTTGTTTAAACATTTTTAAATTCTGGGAGGGCGCTAATAATCCGATTTCCGTGATTTTTTTACTTGAAAGTGATTTTCATCTAACGAATATTTTCTCTTTTGTACTTCTGACCGTGGTTTAAAAAATACATCTTTATAACCATTTTTGTTGAAATTTTCTTCAGGGTGTTCAATCATCCATTTGATTGTTTTCACTATCTGATCTTTAGAATTTATTAATGTGCAATTGAATTCACTCGCTGGGTCCAATATTAAAAGTTCAGAGTTAGTATCTATTAATTTGAACCCAACCTGTTCTAATAAAAATAAGTATCTTGCACTGAGCACAATGTGTTTTTGTGTGTGAATTTCTGGAATAATATATATTAATTTTTCAAAGATGGTGCTAAGTGCGATGGCTTGAAATTTTATCTTGTCACATCTCTTAACTCGATAGTCAGTGAACCTGACAACTAATTCCATAAAGGATAACGTATGGATGAACGGTAAACGTTCATAACGGTTCATACCGGTCAATATAGGCACAATTAACAATTCAAAAACACTTTTAGCATATTCATCTTTATCATCTTTTTCTATCACACTTTTAGGATTATCTAAAACTGAACAAAATATTCTAGATATTTTTGGTGTGATAATTTGCAAACATTTAGATATTCTAATCCCTTGACTCTGCAGCCACATATAACTTTTATCAGTATATAAGGATTCAATGTCCTGTACGTTTTCTTTAGTAACAGGATGATTTACAAAAAACACGAAATTGTCTTGTTTTGTAATAAAATCTGATATAATTTTATGATCATCTTCAGTTTTTATTTCTAATTTAGACAAGTAATGTGACAATGCTAAATAAATATTGTCGTTCTTATCAAACTCTGCATTTGCTAAGCCGTAATAAGATTCTCTGTATGAATTCTGCAAAAACAACAAAGTTTCTCTCAATAATGAAACATTTGATTCATTTAAAAATCGTTCACATAGTTTGGAAATTAGTTTAGGATCACCACTGTAGTAGTAATTTGATCCACGAGGTTTCATGCATGACTTAACTTTGCCCATCAACTGCCTTAACGAAAGGTGTTCTCTATTATCATCATAAAGAATTATTTTTGAATGTTGTGTGGTTTTAGTTGATAAGTTGTGATCAAGAAGTTCTTTCCATTTACTGCTCAGATTATCATCCTGTTTTCTATCTATCATGTCCTTTAAGAATTTATAAATTACTTTATTACGAATGAGAAATAATTTCCTGAGTAGAAAATTTAAATGTTTTTTTCTAGTTAAAAGATTTAAAATATGACCAGCAGCAAAATATTCAGCAAAAGTCGTATGAATAAAACTGTAATCACTTTTACTATCGGCTGATTGGATAAGTCCAACTAATTTCAAGTCGTCTGTTGAAGAAACTAATTTGTTTAAATCTCCAAGAACGTTCTCTTCTTCACACTCGGGAAATACGTATGTTTGGAACGCAATTTGTTGATGATCATTATTTAAGAAATTTGTCAATATATTCTGAAGATATGTGGGAATACTGTGTATGTCAGTTTTTTCTTGAAAGTAAATTTTATATTTATTTTGAACGAATTTGTCAAATAAATCTAAAATAAAATAGCGATTAATATTCATATCTTGATTATCAACTCGATTAAAATCATTTACTGTTTCGTAATAAATTTCAGCAAACATTTTGATTATAAGAGGTGTATGCATTAAATTATTGTGAATACTATTTTTGTTATTATTTATGTTATTATTAACATACAGTAACATTTTGTTGATACTTTCAAGGAAACTCTCTTCACTTAATTCATTGTCACAAGTAAATTTAAGATTTGCTACATAGTACGTTCAGGAATGACTCTGTTTGATCTTCGATTGATTTGAACATGTACGATATAACAGAGAGGGCTTTTTCCAGTTTATCTTTAACATTTAGTCTGGTACTGATCCATGATTTTGCTTTAGTATTTTTTAAACAATTTAACAATTGAATAACTACGTCTTGATTTTTGCTTGTGATTTCATCAAAACCATTGAAAAATAAACTTATGCCGCCTTGTTCAATTCTGTGTTTTAACAAACATTTTGCTATATCTGTATTAACTCCTATGTCAGCTTTAGCAAATATGTTGTCTATAACCTCTTCTACGGAATTTAGGACTGTAACATTTACTAAGTGTTTTTGCATACGGATTAGATTTATTTTTATTATCCATTCGTCTTTGTTTTCTTTCATTAATTGCATAAATGTTGTCGTTTTACCCATACCTGGTTCAGCAGCTATAACAATAATACTGCTTGTATCAGAAAATTCATACAATTCCTTTTCGGAAAAGGTAAATGCATTGTTTTTATCTTGTATTTCACGTATTTTGCTTATATCACCTTCTGAACTTTTCCAGATTAGTTTGTCGTTTATAACTTGTAAGTAATGAATGAAATAGTATAGTTTAAGTTCACTTAACCTTATATCGCTAATCGTATTATTATCATTTAATTTTATGATGTAATTTTTTTTTTCAGAACTCTCCTCAGTTTTAATATCTTCAATATTCGATATTATTTTGTCACTCACCCCATAGATGTTACAGTTTGTGCTAATAATAGCAAATATGTGTTTTTTTTCTTGTCCCTTTTCGGCTAGTTGCTCAATTTCTTTAATAAGATCTGTATTTATTACCACTGGATATATATTACGCGGTATATATAAAGAAGCATCAAATGAATGCTTCCAAATTAGATCGTCTCGTACTTTATCAATCAAATGGACAGCTTTTTTATCATTTTCTCTACATTTTTGCCTAAATTTTTCTAATATCTTCTTTTTATCGTATTGTTGTGATAGAAAAACGATGTTTTCTTGAGAAACGGATTCAGAATTCAAATCTTCATTTGTTCCAGCCATAACAAATAAGTCCTGTGAATTTTTCGTCAAAGTTTTTAAGAAATCAACTTTTTGTACGATTTTATTTTTGGTGCAATAAAAAGACTCTAAATCACTTAGAGTCGGTCGTGGCGTGCCTATCTCTATTGTTTCATTTTCTAAAAGCGTTGATAATATTTGTGCATTTATTATTTGATTGGACTGTTCGCCCATTATCTCTTGTAATTTTACAGGGTAACCTTGAAATTTGCATTCTTTACTTTTCAAAAAACTATTTAACGATTCATTTGTTAAATTATGAGAATCCACGTCATTTTTAAGTATCACAAAACCATGGGGTACCTTGCTGTCGCTTCCTTGTAAAAAATTATCGATGTTTTGTCGGTAAGTAATAATTATCATTTGTTTCTCGGGACAGTCATTTATTATTATGATAAATTTGTTAATTACTTCTTCTGCGTTCGTATCAAACACTGAATTGTGTTCTAATACCAGAAGATTTGTTCCCGTGGATCGAAAAGCTTTTAAAGGATCTGCTGTAGAACCTATTAGCTGAGATAAAGTATTTAAGTCAGAAAATATGTAAGTATCGCTTTTGAAATTTGCATTTGAAAGAACTTGCCACACTTTAAAGCTGCTTAAACGACCACGCTGTTGGTTTATTAGTAAGACTTTATGGGTTTTGTCGTCCAAGAATTTTTTTATGTCCGTGATCATTGGATCATTAGGAATAAACTGTAATTTACATTTTTTAAACTTTCCTTCGTATAACTCATGTATACCAGTAATTGCCATTTGGGCAATATTTTCTTTTGCTTTTTCAATGAAGATATCCATGTTTTTATTAGTAAGAAAATAAGCTATTCCTTTAGTCCCTACACACGGGTCCCGATTTTTCATCCAATCAATCATAAAATTGAGGAAACTGGAATATGTGAATTCGTTAATTAAATTAAACTCGTTACACATTTCCTTTTTAATAATTTCACTTAAAATTTCATCAGATGGTTGTTCAGTAACAAATACTAGAATATCAAAAAAATCATTCATTATCTGTTTACTAAAAGAATGAGATGGAATTTTTAACTTCAACGAGTCCTTAAAAATATTTATGAATTCTGAAATTATCATATTTCTTTCTATTGCGTCTTTACTAAATTGAAAACATTTACCTCCTAAATTCAAAATTTTATCATTTCGGGTGACTGGTTTTAAATACGATCTCAGTATTGAGTTGTTTCCGTCAAAATTAAAACTGTTATTAGTGCAAATTAAAAACTCTTTACATTCTCCATCTTTAAAGTGTTGCATGTCTTTTATATATGATATAAAGTACTTTTGTAGACTGTATGGACCGTCATCCGAGCAGGATCGGAGAAAACTAAGTTTAATTTTTGTATCATCATTCAAATGCTGGGAATGTTTAATTTGTAAAAAAGTGTATTCATATTGACCATTAATTTTTGTACGAAAAATTAAATCGTCAAATTTTTCGGCTGCCTCCATTTCCGTAGCTAAACGAAAATGAACCTTAGCTGATGTGCTACCTTTCCAGGCATATAACATCAAATATTTTAATTGATAGATATTGCCGTGGAAGACCTGTTTCAGTCCTTTACTAACTTCATAACTTTCATTTGTCACCCAAGACGTATTTTTGCATCCATCACTTATAAGAGTTGGCTCGTTGTTTTCACTGTTGCCCTCAGTTAAGAGAGTATTGGACTCCATAATATAAGATTAACACTTCTTGTATTTAGTTTCCCTGGTACGAGATTTAGATTCTTCTCAAAATTATTTCCTGTAAAATAATTCAAAATTCAAGGTTAAATTGTTTTAGCAGTTTTTATTTGTCAAGGAAACCTAATAATGACATTTGTTACAGAATCCTCCCAACTATCAAAATTTAGATGTGTTTTGTTACTAAGTAATAAGTTTTTAGGGTACTAAGTAATAAATTTTTCGTTTTTTCCTCAAAAATATCAGTTCTCAAAAAATATAAATGTTTAGAAATTCTTTCAGTACGGAACTCTCGGTAGGTGAGTCTGACTAGCACTTGGCCGAGTTTTATTCTATTATAAAATTAATTAACTGTAAGTGGCCAAAACTGGTGCTCAATTAATTTAGGCAAATGCGAGCTCAATATGCAATTCAAAACGTCATCAGTACTAAATTAAAAAAATAATTATTAAGTACAATCCGTCAAAATAGAGTAGAAATTAAACAATGGCAACATTTACTGAAATTGTATGGTAATGACCTAATGACATTATTATTTGACATTGGTGTATGGAAAATTGCCGGTATATAATCTCTACTCTTGTTTGACGGACTGTAACTAAAATTATAAATACTCATATTAGTTCCTTATAGAATAGTCTATTAATTATCCAAAAACATAAAAACGTTCATCCATTCGTTTCGCCAAAAAAAATTCAACATGGGTTACCTACAGGGCTATTCCACCAGTCCTTAGAAGCTATTCCCCCTATAAGCCTTGCAACGGGACTATTACTCGTAATATAATAATTGAGAGATAGAATTGGATAGGTACTTACATGGTTCGATTTTAAATTTTGCAATGTTAATATTATGTTACGGCACGACTCAAGAATAAATTGAAATGTACTTAATAAAACTACTGCACCACTTATGCTGTCTGCGGCGCCGTGCACATTAATGCAAAAAAAATTATGATGTCAAAAACGTAGGTACTATAGTGGAAAGTGGTTGCTATAGGTATGCGATAAGATTGCTTGGCAACTTATCTATTGATTTGTTTCGAGTTATCATTATATTTTAAAGTTATTACTTATAAATTTTACAATTTGTATTATTGAATCCTTCAGAATTTAAATATACCATAATACTACTACAGTTATCATTAGGTATTTCTACTTTCCGATAAACATTTTCCTCGAAGTCTTTTATTTATCGTTCATGAGGCAATAGATAAAATAAATGAACTAGGTACTAACATGAAGGTAAAAAAAAAGACGGAGGGAATGTCATTAAGACATTGTTGAAGCAAAGCAATGGCGGCAGTATAAGTATGGGAGAGTGTATAGAGGATTGCCATATGTAAAGAAAATTTACCCAATTTATTGAAATAAAATTACAATAAAGTTTCAGCATTTGTCACCACTCTCGGAACTAGGGTTTTATTAAAATTAAAGGAAGGTCCTTTCTTCTTGTCCAGGTATAAAAGGATAAATAAAAAACATTGAATTCAAAAATATTTTTATTTATATAATTAGTAGAAGAATTTTGAAATATTTTGAACATAAATATGTATATATAAAGTAAGAATATCAATCTCCCACACTTTCGGGGAATTTCAATGTTTAATTATTGGCAACACTGGCTGATTCTGTCAAAATTTCTGATGTCAATATTTTAAATAAAAATCAAGAATTAAGGTGAATAAATTACTCGCTTATTATGACAGATGATCCCCTGACTCTTTTTTATGATACCACTATGGTTATGAGCGTCGGTGGCCTAGTGGCTAGGTCGCCGGACTCCCATGCGGGAGGTCCGGGTTCGAAACCATGCCATGTACCAATGAGTTATTCGGATTTTTTCGAAGACTTATGTACATTTACCGACTGCTCTGACGGTAAAGGAAAACATCGTGAGGAAACCTGCACACTGAGATAACCAGTGTGTGAAATGGGGTAGGCAATGGCAAACCACCCCATTAAATCTGCCACGAGAGTCGTTCTATGTGATTAATTCCTTAGATTGATCACGACCCTCAGCAATGAGGAACACGACTTAAAAGAAGAAGATGGTTTCGACATGATTTTAACTACACATGACGGCATAATGTAGTATTTTTTTCAAAATGTCAACAAACATGACACGGACGAGGCGAAAGCGTAATGGCGGGTGAAACGTATTCCTATGGTGTGACTGTGTGCGTGAAGCTCGTATATATATATATATATATTAGCGAACTGACTTCCTATGCATGTGTCAAGTTATTGTTCATGGGACTATGTCCGTTTTTTTTTCTTTGTCCATGGGTACTAACTTACTTAATTCAGAATATTGTTATTGTCAATTAATTACCTTACCTACCTACTCATTTGTATTTTATTGATGATGAAAAATACTTTCGACATGGAACCCAATCTATCTTATACGAGTACGCTCGCTCGTCGGGTAAACTATTCAAAACGGATGTCGAAAAAATCACAACTTTCAGCATGCTACTAGCTTTTGAACTATTTCTCCTATCAAAATGCACGTTATACCATTGGCTACAGTCATTCAGCGCCGTTCTAACGATACCTAACAATAACTGAAAAAATATATCCCCGCTTCACAATAGTCGTCGCCGCTAGACCCCTTTTTTGGCCAAAAAAAATTACCGACCTTTATTAAATTCCCTATAACTTTGGAACTATTCTAGATATCGAAACCTTAAACTGCGTTGTGATGTGCTTGAACTACGCAACTTAAAACGAGGTCTCACTTTGCATCTGGTTACAACAGGTGAAAATAATTTCATCAGTTGTTAGGTCATGGCTCGCAGAAAATGTCGTAATAAAGCAAGAAAACACAAACCGAGTTTGAAAATACTAAATACAGATGTAGAAACAACGTAGCTGCCGTTCGAAAAAAAATTATCAAAATCGGACAACTCTGCACAAAATGGCAGTCGAACACAAAATGACGAACAGAGTGAAAATTCCAAGCGGCCCGCATCGCCTGAGCCAACCACGTCGGGAATGCAACCCAAGCGACGTGCAACGGCCGCTGCCGGAGACGATTCTACCCCTGAAAACGAGCCAAACAGCAACATCGGGCCATCGATGGCCATCACAGAGTAGAAGAAGAAGGCGTCGACCGAGAGTTCATCAAGAACTTTGTGCGCAATCCCTTTGGGTCCGTGTGCGGTGTCTGCGATCGCATATGGTTTCGAAATAAAATGTGCAAGTGTTCGGTCGCTCAGATTCGACAAACATCACAAACATCATCAGTTCGACGAGGGCCCGACGTTGGAGGCCTGCGGCACTTGCATGTCCAGCCTAAATGCGGGCAAGATACCGCCGCTCTGTAAGGCGGACGGATTCGCGTATCCACCGATACCACCGCTCTGCATAAGATATTGTGGACAATAAATTCCATGTTAACAGCAGATACCTTCTGCCGGGGCCATTTTTGTTAGATATTAATTAGTAATTAAATAAAATGTAGACTACAGTTTTGAATGGAATGGAATAAAATCATCGCAATCATAAATAAATATATATCGGTAGGTAGGTATTTTATTTTATTTATTTATTTAGTACAACCAATAGATATTACATTAATATTACTTACAAACAAAAAGGTATATGTGTCGCAAGCCGATTGTATAATCCGCCGTTTTACCAAAAGGCTAGTCGTTTTACAAAACGGCGCCGTTATGTATTACGATTGAACGACGTTCAGCCTGCTGTATTTGCGTAACTACTAGAGTCGTCAAATTTGACAAATGTAAATTCACGAATTTTTAAAATTCCCACGGGATGATGAGTTGTAGTTTTTTTTTTACAATTTGTAATATTTACGCTTTTAGTATCGCGCCCTTTCCGCATAATCTACCGATGGGCAAATTTTCTTGCTGTTAGATTATACAGGGTGTACAAAAAGGGTATTCCCAGTTTAGATGTTAAAATCATAAATGAAAATGGTTCTATTCTGTAATTGGTTTATTACTATCGAAAAGTACACGATTTGGAAAAATTAGTAACCAAAAATTATGTTGTCTAAATGACGTCCATTCCGATTTTGGCACTCTTCAAGTCGTGACCGTAAATTACCCATTACACGTTCACATAAACAATTAGTGAGTATCCTTATTTCACTTACAATATTGTCCTTCAACTGAGTTAAGGTTGTCGGCTTATTTTTGTAAACTTGACTTTTGAGGTAAACCCATAAAAAATAATCCATTGGACTCAAGTCCGGACTCCTGGGGGGCCATTTAATGTTACCATTTCTTGAACAAAATTCAGTCGCTGTCCATAATCGGTGGGCTTTAATTCTTGCATCAATTGAATTTTGTAAGCACGTAAATGCAAATCCTTCTTTAAAATCAAGTGTAATGTTGATTTTTTAATGTTTAGGGCATGACTACGCTTACGCAGTGAAAGTGTGGGATCTTGTCTTGTCGACTCATGCACTTCTTGAATGACTTCAGGCACTCTTATTTCTCGTGGACGACCGGAACCAGGATTTTTTACTGTCGATCACGTAGCCTCACATGTCTGAACCCATTTTCTAATAACCTTTGCACTGGGAGATAAATTAACGCCTCGCAAATTGAACTCCGCGCGATATAACCGACGCGCAGTTATTATTGAATTATTGTTTTGATAGTAAGCTCGTACACAAAATGCACGCTGTGCTCCGGTATATGACTCCATTGCAACTAAATTTATAAGAAATACTACGCATAACGACATAATTTTTTTTTTCATATCTACCCCATAATTACAATTTATGGAACTTTAAAAGTACGAATACCCTTTTTGGACACCTAGTAGTAGATGGTCCACTATAAAAATGTTTGATTTAACCATCCTCTTGTTTTCATTTGACCCAGGTAAGTCCCATAGATTTTTGCAGAACAGTGCATTTCGAGCAATTAGAGCTCTAATCTAAAAAATAATCCTTTGGGTGTCCTAAATACGTATGCAAATTTTCATATTCTTTGTTCGAAGTGCACGATTCGTATAAAACTGCAATGCCCGATGGGACTTCAATTTACTTCTAAAATAACCAACATTTAGCATCTATATTATATAAAAAGAGAAGTCCTGACTGACATTTTGTTAGTAGAAGAAAGGAAACATTCAAATTACCAAGATTTTGATAACTTTATAAAGAAATTAAACACAGAATTCGAAATGACAAAATATCATAAATCGCCTACGAGGCACGAGATAGTGTAGGTATCCGGCTGCACTCTTATTGACTCTATCTATGTTTCTTCTTTTTAACCGACGACAAAAAAGGGAGAGGATTTCAATTCGACGCGCACGGATTGGATGTATGTGGATTTATCACGAAATTTCTCGGTAACTATAGGGCCGATATTGACGGAATGTATTGCGTTAGGCTTGGTATTATATTGTTTGAATTAGGGAAGAGTACTTACTAGTTAAAATCTTTATGGTACCTCGAAGCTATTCCAGAACTAACTGATTTATTTATTAATTGAACGATACATCCAGCAATTTTTCACATATTAACTAAACATCTTTGGGTTTTATATGAGCAACACCCGGTGCCTTTATAATATTTTGTCTTTTAATTATCTTAATTATATTATCAACCGTAGTTTTATTGAAACGCATCGATACGCTTACTGGATCTCCGTATGTTTTATGTCATAATAATTTATTGTCGCAAAAGTTGACAATTCTGCTTACGCAGTTATCTAATTTATCAGCAAAATTGCAGGCAATCTGTCTTTCAAGAATGCTGAAAGCTTTAACAAAGGTTTCATCAATGCTGTTTGTTAGTCTTCTCGGTAACGATCAAGAGTCACCATAACTGTTCTTAACTTCGTTAATAACAAATTTATCTCTAGCTTTTAATATTTATTTATTTATCTGATTACATCTTTACACATTTAAGTCTGAGGATTTTATTATTATCGTCTTTCCTCCATAGGCTATATAACTTATCTGTTAATTTACACTTATCTTATCTTACGATAGGGGGCCGGGTATAACCCAGCGGCACTTCGACCCTTGAGGATCTTTTGTGCCAACCCCATTTTATACACTGGTCATCTCAGTGTGCAGGTTTCCTCACGATGTTTTCCTTCACCGTCAGAGTAGTCGGTAAATGTACGCAAGTCTTCGAAAAAACGAAAAACTCAATGGTACATGACACTGCACGGTTTCGAACCCGGACCTCCCGCATGGGAGTCCGGTGACTTAGCCAATAGGCCACCGACGCTCTTAATTTACACTTACTTTTAATCTTCTCTGTTATTCACTCTGCACCAGCCCTATTTTGTCCTTTGACCGTCCCTATTTCGTCCTGGTCCTGCTCGAGGTCCTGTAATCTTTACAAAAACATTAATCAATGGCGTTATTTGACGTTTGGGTTATCCAATTGAGATATATTATTCCAGTTAACTTGATCTAAATGCTGTATTAGAACTTCTTCATAAATCACTGACTGTTGTTTCGGACCAACCTGTATATATACCTGCATATATGCGCACCGGCAACGAGAGTCGCAGTGAGTAACGCGTGATCTATGCAAGATCTACTCATACACCCATCTTTTCGCTTCTCTACATGCGTATATTCAGTAATACCACTCTGCAATCCGAGATGGTGAACAGAGTCTAAGTAGTGTTTACAAATCAGGGTTGAACCTTTTGTGTGAATGTTAATACCTCCTATGACCAAAAGATCTTGAGATATAGGCACATTATTTAATAAGCTACACAACTCCGTCACGAATGCGGGTTTGTCCTTATCCGGGTATCTATATATGGCCAGTAATTGTAGGTTATTACGAGTATTATCGCAAGTTCGAATACAACCATAAATGCATTCAAAGTTTTTTGAATGGATTCTCTGAAGTAATGTTTCTTCTGCAGGTATAATATTACGCCCCCTCCCTTCCTATTTACTCCTTACTTAAGATTTGTATATATATTATAGTTATATATTTTAAAGATGTCACATACACTTTGTGGTGTGTTTGACATAAATGCGTCTATTATAGAGCTTGTTGCAGACTGGATTATTTGTAGAAAATGTGGATATCGCAGCGTTAAATATCTAACATTCACATGAAGTGATTACAGATACATCGAGCTATTGGGATACACATTTTCAAATACAGTACTATAGTAATTTATGTTAGTATTACGTGCAAAACAGTAAAAAGATAGTAGATATCTAGTTTAGTCATTTAGTAATAAAGATAGGTTGGACAAAAGAACGAACACCTACAAGATAACGATAAGTTGTACCTTTGCAGTACAATACCTACTCGTTAATAAATTTATTATTGTCGTATTCTAACCTTACTACTTTAATGTTTTTCTCTTCCTCCCCCTTACGTAGCAGAATTTAACCGTCTTTGCACCAGATGAAGTTGTATGTACTCTTCAGTTTATCTTTTGATGCCCATAGCAGACGTCGCATGTAGGGAGTCAGACATTCGCGCAGGTAGATTTTTGCCTTGTCGTCAGTGCAACCCAGGTCTTTAGCAGTAGGTTTCACACGACGAGCTGCCTCCAACCATGCAACCCTGCTGTCATCACTCATTGTAAGTACTACAGGTGAGGGGCCGAGGGCTTTGGTCGTTCCACGTCGTGCACATTTAACGTCAATCAACGGTACCTATAGCACACTCGCCAACATCTTCACTTTCCCATCAATCGCGTCATTTCCTTCTTCTTCTGTTATATCCAGCCCAATTATTTCAAGCTGTCTACACAGTTGTTTTTGTTCAATTTCGTGGACACGGCGTTTAAGAGCTTCATACTTTACATCCAGATTAACATTCTTTTTATGCAGGCTACTGCATTTATGTTTCAGCTGCTTCATTTTTTCGACGTTAATTTTTGCCTGGCGTTCATAGTCGTCGATTTTACCGCTATAGAACTAGAGGGCTTTTTCTAGCTCATTCTTGAAAATCAAGGAAACTTTCGCCTGAATATCTTCTAGTATTTTCTCTGGATTCCACTATACCCATTTTCCTCTGCTTCACTCTTCTGCCATAAGGTCTCTACATTTCATTAAAAGGTTTATTTATGCATTTGATGGTTTTCACACAAATATTCAAAGTTGAAAATTAATAATAATAAAGTTATTGCATTATTTTTGTATTGGCGACAATAACTGCATGACTTAATTTAGAGTAACAATATACCAGTGAAATATATTAAATCAGACAGGAATACAAAACAATTTGTACAAGAACCGTGTCGAACGTATGCAAATTTAATTTCTGTAATAAGTTCGCAAAATGATTTCTACGAATACAAAATGTGTAACTTAATTTATGTTTCACCATCTCGTCCCGCGTGTGACCAGTTCCACGGGACCAGTTGGTGAACAACCCGTCCTGTCCTGTCAGATAAAGTATGTGATATTTTTGCATATTCCAGCTGCGAAAGCCGGTGTCGACGCTCTCGATCCCCGGTGCGATGAAGGCATACTCCAGCAGCGGGCGGGACGCGTCGACAGAGGAAGCGGGGGTCGCGCTGGTGGGAGTCCACAGCGAGTACCCTCGCTTCGGGGAGGAGCGGGCGCTCGGCGGCGGCACCTACAAGGGAGGGGGGACGGCTAAGCACAAACCCAACATAGGATATAGGTTCGTATAGAGTGCGTCAATCTTTACGGCGGATCTGAATATAGGCCTGAGTCGCGTTTCAGTAGACGCGGGACGTAGAAGAGCGAGGGATGAGTACGGGCCGCCGGGCGGTAGGGAGGAGGACATGCCCCGCTCCCTCGCTCATCTACACCCCGCTTACACCTAAAATATGTACTGAAAAGCGACTCGTGCTTATATTCAGATCCGCCATAAAGATTGACGCACACACTAATAACTTGTCTTTCATTTGTCAATAAGTGGGAATTGCGTTGATGGGATTAAATTAAAGGAAGATCCCGCGCTTATTTGAGTAGTGGGACCTCGGCGACGTCACCAACAAGGGAGGGGGGGACGGCTAAACACAAACCCAACATAGGATGTACGTTCGTATAGAACGCGTCAATCTTTATGGCGGATAGGTTATAGAGCCAATAGGTGGGAGTTAGGCTCATAGGGTTAAAGGGAGTACCCGCGGTTAGGACAGAAGCGAGCGCTCGACAGTGAAAACTACAAGGGAAGGGGACGGCTAGGCACAAACCCAACATACGAGAAGGTTCGTACTAACTTATCTTGATTTGTCAATAGTTGTAGTTGAAACAATGGTAAATTTAGAGTCACTAAGTGGGACTTAGGCTCGTGGGGTTAAAGGCAATACTCGCGCTTAGAAGAGGAGCTGGCGCTAACGATTGTACCTGATGCAATAAAAGAGGCGACACAAAAGACGATATGATTGTTATTCAAATGATAATGACGAAAAAAGAGGTATTTGTACTAAATGGGAATCTCACAACTGGAAATCCAGATCGTGTAACCTAGGTCCTCTGTTTTGAACGTAAACGAAATTAACGGTGATCTTGATTATTAATTATAATTGTATACGAACAACCAGTAGTGAATTAGTTTTACAAAATCTGATACTTCAATTTTAAAAGCAAAGGCTCTGTTGTTAAATAGAGTCATCAGTCGTAAAATGACTGAAAAAGAACGACTTTACAAAAACGAATAACCGTACCGGTGCGATGAAAAGAGGAAATGGCATAATATTTTTTCACTTCAAAAAGGTCCCTGCTCGCAGTTATTTCAATGCAAATGAAAAGGAACTTTTATATGACGAGCCAACCATAAAACCGCAAATGTGACAAAGGTTTTTATAAACTCACAATATTTTCCCGCAATGGATATTTACTGTTAGGTACATTATAAAAACATAATAGTAAAGCAATACAATCTCAAATTGGAAATTCAATGGTAAACTACTAAGATAATATTATACTCGAATCTTATATGTGAATTGAAGTACGTATATTATATGTTGTACAGTAATACCCCGCTTTACGCGAGGGATACGTTCCAGAGAAAATCGCGTTAAGCCAAATTCGCGTATATTGGGGTCTGCTCAAAAATAATACTTAAACATACTAAATCAATTTCATTTATTGCAAATACTAGGTGATACATTTTGAGCGTTGGTTTTACGAAAATACACGTCCAAAATCTTTTCCAATCATCGTCACCTAGATAGGTGACAGACATCTGTCACCAGGAGAGCCAACATAAAGATGGCAAGTCGCAATGGAAAACATTTTCTATAATTATTTATTCATTTTCGATTTGGGATTCCCTAATCAGAGCTTATATAGAGAAGGAAAGTCGCACCAGAAATTAATTTGTGGGGAATACCCCAGTTAGTGTTTGCAGGAAATCGCGTCAAGCGCGAATTTGAAATTCGCGTTGTAACGAATCCGCGCAATACGGGGTCGCGTAAAGCGGGGTATTACTGTAATTGAAAATACTTTACTTCAGATAATCCTTCATATCGTTGGCTACCCTTGTTATTGCATAAAAGTTCATTGTTTTTTCCGTAAACCAGATATATCCCAGGCACTATTTTCATTTGGTCTCAGGGGCTGTGTAAAACCAATAAGCAGTGTAATAAAGCTAGGGCCAGTCTTTGGCCCAAAGCCGACGAGTTTATTCCCTCGAGATCAGAATACATAAACCATATATCAGCCTACGTGAATGCTGATATTACTTATACAATATTCATCTACGAGTATGATACATACGCCATAGTTTCTTTTTTTTGGTTTCTCAATTCAATACAATTATAATAACCCTATATTAAATTTAAATTTATATTAAATTAAAAATTTAAGAAACCCCCGACGTATAGGTACCATGGTGGGAAGGTCACCATGGTCATAAACATTTGAGTTCAAACTCGAACCACCTAACTGTTACCGTTCCAGAGATACCATCGTACTCCAACATCCCAAGATACTCCAAGATACGGACCACTGGTCCAATTTTTATCAGACCTAGCTAAGAACACTGTTGACAAAATTCTCTATTAATTTAAAAAAACCGGGTCCAAATCTGATCATCTGTTGTTAAGTTATGATGCCACAGACAAACAGACATACAGACAAATAGACAAACGTGTCAAACTTATAACATCGGTCCTCTCCCTCGATCGGTTGGGGGTTAAAAAAACCTGCCAGGCAGAAGGGATCTGCCGAAACATGGAATCTATTTCATTGTCGTAATTCTGCAAATATCTGCACCACGATAGCGAACACTTGGCCCTTGAGGATGATTGTTCAACATTGAAGGTCCATTGTTAGAATTTTGACACGAAGAATCTACGTGTCCGGCCGGTAATCGCTCGACGCTTACCAAGCATTCCAGCGACTGGCGAAGTTGGACACTTTGCATTTTCACTCCGTTCACTGTTACATGATGATCCGTTAGTTTGCTCGTAGTTGTCCGATTGTTGTAGATGAGTTGCTATCTATATGTCTAATCTAATCTATAATAATTCCAAAGTTATAGAGAATTTAATATAAAAAGGGACCTGACGGCGGCGACTGAAGCAAAGCGGGGAAACAATGTTTCAGTTATTGTTAGGTATCCTTAGAACGGCGCCGAATGACTCTATCCAATGGTGTAACTTCCATTTTGATAGATTAAGAGTTCAAGAGCTAATGGTATGCTGAAAGTTGCCATTTTTGTGACATCTATTTTGAAAAGTTTACCCGCCGAGCGAGCGTATAAGACATAAAATGGATTCCATGTCACAAAATGAAATGTCGTAATTATTTATGGACTATTTAAGTAAGTGTGATTACTGATTAGCACTGATCGGTGTAGGGCTGTTTGGGGTCAAAGACCTCAAAATCTAGATTAGTGCTAGGTTAGTATGGACATCTGTAGACGTCAGAGTGAAGCGAATTTATAATTCAATAGAATTTCGTCGTCTATTTCATTTCTTTCAAGTATGTCTAAATCCGGGTTTCTTTAGTAGTCTTCTAGTCTTCTTTTAAATTCCGAAAATCCCGGGATTTTTTAATATATATTTTTAATGGCATTTCCATAGTATGATGATCGCAGGTTGGAATTACCAAAAGTAGCTCTATCTACAGCGATTTTTTCAATTCCGGAAGTACTGGGATTATCCAAATAATGGTTTATAAGAAATCCGTATCCATATCATGACCACAGCTTGCAAGTACCAAAAACAGCCCTACCTACTCCGATCGCTACTGATTAGTCAAAGAGAAAAATATTTACTCGTTCTACACAAGGAGTAGATTCCATCATTTTAACTATTTCTGCCGCAAAGCAGTAATGCTTATATTGCTGTGTTCCGGTTTAAAGAATAAGAGAGCCTAATTTGCAGCATATTATGAGGCAAGACCTCAAGGTTAGCAGCGCATCGAGAACCCACTAAAAATGGTACTATATTGAAAAATAAAAATAGTTTCATGACCTTGAATGTTCTTTTTCTTTGTCGGGCCAGAAACTTTCAGACCTCATCTCGTAGGTGAGATGTCTATATCGTGGTGAATCTAGATTCATGTTGGGGATCGCTCTACTAGTGATGTTTTAATGACTCGCAGCCTTGAGTAACGGAAATAACTTGCATCATGGCCGCATCGATTTGTCCGTCTTCAGAATTTATACTTAACACGTTCACATCGCAATGCATCCACGCTGGGGGCACATAAGTGCTAGACAAGGAGTCTGTGCCTCACTATTGTGGGACCAAATAATAATAGAGTGAAATAAATTAGACATGTGAAGTTGTCAAACAATTTTGCAAGTGTACTGTGAACGTGTTCATTATTATTAACTTGTTAAATCATACAGAATTGTACAAAATTGTTAGCAGAAAAAGCCCTGTCATCTTTCTAGCTACTTAGGTCCTTTATTATATACTTAACTTTCCTTTATAACGTTTCAAACCATACAAGGTCTTTCAACTCAGCAGTGATACTTCAGAATCTTGTTGTACAACAAGTGACACTACATGCTATTAGAGCGTCAGTTAATTAACATAACAACTTTGACGGTGGTGTCGAAGAAACTTTGTGGATAATCCCTTAAAAGGTCCATACGACGCTATAAATCAGTGGGGAAGATTGGGGTTAATAGGGTAACAATCAAGGGGTATGACGGACCCATCAATTATGTTAATCCCAGGCTACTCGACATTGGCACGCTTAATTTGATGCGAAGTGTGGTGATGATTTTACATATTTTGTTATCGGATGTCGTAAAGGATTTAGGCGTAGTACGAGTACGTCTGATTCGCAGGGGTGAGACGTTTATAGTTAATTTGATTCTAAGGGTTCTAAGTACTTTGTAGAAAATCGAGGTTGTATAAAATCTGTGGTATCCAGCATATAAAATTATGTGAATGTATAAAAAGGGTGTGCGAGGTGTAGGTAATAAAAGTGCGAATCACGTAAGTGCGACACAACCGAAGTGCGAATCACATTATGTGAAGAATTTTACTGGAAAAACAAAATAATTCAAAATTACAATTTTTTGTGGTAAATTATTAATAGTGGCCTGGTTGTGGTAAAATATGGCAATGATTACAATGGTATCTAATTAGGATTTTTGAAGTTAATTCTTATTATCAATATCTTGTAGAAATTCGACTCACAGTCGATCTTTATGGGTGTTTACAATTTCATATAAATTCGATTTTAATAATAATACATTTCTATTTCTTTTCAGATTAGGTAGAAGAAAGGCATTATTTGAAAAGAGAAAACGAATAAGTGACTACGCCTTAGTTATGGGAATGTTTGGTATTATAATTATGGTTATAGAAAATGAACTTTCAAGTGCTGGCGTATATACTAAGGTAATATATAATGTATGATATAATTTTTCTTTAAGTAATGTTATATACCACAAAGTCTTAAGACGAAGGTATACAATCATTGCGTCCTACCTGTTATGGTTACACTTACGACGTGGCTAGTCCGAAATGAGCTAGTCAACTAGCTACAAAGAGGGCTATGCTCGGTATTTCTTTGATGGATAGAGTTAGAAATGAAGTCATCCGTCACAAAATGTGAGTTACCAACATAGCTCATGATTAGCAAGTTGAAGTGGCAATGGGCTGGTCATGTCTGTCGCAGAACTGACAACATTATGACTCAAGGGCAATATATTCAGAGAGCTCGAAGGGCTCTTTCCGAGCGTTTAGGCAAGGGTTGAAATACACACAGCACACACAAACACACCACCTTACACACCTTCACACCATCTTACATACCTTCACATACACAAATAACCACATATTGTAATTCTATTTCTATTTCTTCTACATATTTAGTGATATTTAATTAAAATTAATTTTGAGTTATTGTGTAATTGGCGTTATAACTTTTTAAGACAAGTACTTGTATAATTGTTTACCTGTAATAAAATAAAATAAATAAAAATAAACCGTTGGGGTAGACGAGTTCTGGAGTGGAGACCGCGTAAAAGAAAGCGCAGCATGGGACGCTCCCTATCCAGTGGAACGACGACCTGAATAAAGTTGCTGGCGATGGTTGGATGAGAAAGACGGAGGACCAAGTGATGTAGCGCGCCCTGGGAGAGGCCTATGTCCAGCAGTGGACAGACACGGGCTGATAGATAGATAGAATGTTATCTATATATTTGTATTTTCGTACCCACTATAATGTTTCTTCATTTTTCAGGCATCAATATATTCCCAGGCGTTAAAGACGCTTATATCAATGTCGACTGTGATTTTACTTGGCCTAATCGTCGCGTATCACGCGTTAGAAGTACAGGTAAGGCATAGCTATACAATTACATTTTATATTTAAATGTCCATTTCTTGAACCATTTATGAATATTAATCAATAGGATATATGTTAAGCTCGACTTTGGCTCGAATGAAGAAGAAATTTAAACCATTCAGTCTAAGTAAGCGATTTTTTTATCAGGTGCCTCTGTTTAATATTTACCTAACAATTACCATTTCGAAGAAATTTCTAACAGCCAGAGTATCCGGATAACATTTCGCGTATAATAGATCTTTGGAAATGAAATAGTAAGCTGCAATCAATAAAGTAACCTTGGACGAAGTCTAACCATCCTCATCGACTTTATTATTTACCGTTTGAAAGCATAAAGCAACTGCAGGGAAGATATAAGTATACCATCTATAAATACCACCTAATATAAAATCAATATTGGTCTATTAAATATAAGGCTTTATGACTTTCGGTCAAGCAATCATAAAAAATGTATTGTGCTCGTACATAAAATAAAGTGACATTCCGTTTAGAAAATGGTATTCAATTGAAACAATATCAATAAACTGATGGCAATGAGACTGTATTATAGTCTGTAAATGTTGAAGTTGTAATTCTTTTCAATCTTTAATTAGTTAGGTACATGTACAGTCATTTAATACTAGAATATAGCGGAAATGGTTCCTACATTTCAGTCTGCTACGTAGTCCTTTCACAAGAACAAGCGACAACCGAGCCTTCCGCTTCAAATGCGTCACTCACTAGTCACTAGTTTTAAAATCGTCATCGTTGGCACTAGCGTCTATCGTTTATACAGCATCGCATTTATTCTCTTCTCTATAATGACTGTGACAATATTCGTGAAATTCCAGTTATTTATGATAGACAACTGCGCTGACGACTGGCGGATAGCAATGACGTGGCAGAGGATAGCCCAGATCGCTCTCGAGCTTGCTATATGCGCCGTCCACCCCATCCCTGGTCAGTACACCTTCACATGGACCACCAAGCTAGCCAACAAGGGAGGTGTCATAGGCGTTGAAGTTGTAAGTACTTATCTGATATATTTTTTCTAACCCAATATCCTTCTAAGTCGTATTTCTCATTGCTGAGGGTCGTGATCATTCTAAGGAATTATTCACATAAAACGACTCTCTTGGCAGATTTAATAGGTTGGTTTGCCATTGCCTTTCCCATTTAATACACTGGTTATCTCAGTGTGCAGGTTCACGATGTTTTCCTTCACCGTCATAGCAGTCGGCAAACGTACGTAAGTCTTTCGAAAAAAACCGAAAAACTCAATATACTCCTACATCCATCGCAATAACATTGTTAATAATGATCAATTTCTTTTTGTCATAATGTTAATGTAATATCAGTAATATTTCTAACTAGGCGTTAATAAAAGAATGACGTTTCGATTTCATCATAGTCAACTTTAATTTTTCTTGTCTACTAAAATATTAGACTAACATTTTAACAAATATAGTAGTTACCTACACTTAATTCTTGTTATTACTAGATTTATTTATATAAATCTGGCAATTAAATACTATAGAAATTCCATATTCTCTATTTACTCATTTACACTTGACTCTACAATTTATTTATCTATTATTTGCTTTCATCTATATTAGTTCTGGAATCTAACTTTTATGCCTCGTTGATTTGCTAACTGAAATTTATTTTCTCCTTAGGGCACAATGTATAAGCAAATTCAGGTCGGTATTAATTCATTGAATTGAATTGTTTTGAAAGTTTTTTTAAGTGATGTTAGAAGTCCTTGTTTTGAGCATGGTGTCCGAATGTTTCACAAACCACTGTTTTTGTGTTTGTGACTGTTTGACATCTCGTGAAGTCGTGACTTTAAACATGTATGTAACAGTGATTTAATTGGCGTGAATTTTTATTAAATTTTAAGTTATTGTTATAATTTTTAAATTAGCCTAAAGAGGTATTTTTACATCCACTGATTATTGTGGTTAGATTAGGAAATTAGCACTTATTGCACTTAATAATAGCGACCAGATACTTACTATTTGTGTTACAAAAATTATATGGATATTTCTCAACACGTAAGTAGTTATGGCATTGTTTATTTGGAGACCATTTATGATTTTTAAAACATTTTACATAATTGTTGATCTGTGATTGTCTCCGTGTCAGTATATTGGCATAATATATATTATGTTTCTTTCTTTCTTAAATAATATTATTTGACGTATTTTAAACTCCTATTTCCTCGGTTTCCTATTGCTTCTGCATACTTACTTTACAGAGTTTTTCTTTTCGGCGAACATGCTTTTTGCACTACAGTACCGAGGCAATTTCATGAGTATCCGAAATGCGTCATTATACCGAACTCGCAAGACGTTATAGGCTCGTTTTATAAACTTTATCCACAATTGACACGTGTAAAAGCATTGGCAGTATGCCCTGAATAAAATAACTTGTTATGGTATGCTTATGCGGTTTTATCTTAGCGTCACATTTATCAAGTTTTATTAGGGTTACGATAATAATAGTCGTTACCGATATGCTCGGGTTATCACCATAGACCACCCTCTGAGGAAATAGACTCTACTGGGTATACTTAGAATATGGTTACATGAAAACAGGGAAAACCTAAAAATTATGAACTTACTCGTAACTTTGCTTTGTATTGATTCCTATGGAACTGCGTTCACTAGGATCGGCAAATCCGGGCCGGACGTCAGCATTTTGACCATTCTAATTCGTAAATACCGACAATCCGATGACGAAGCAATGTAAGCGCACCTTTAGAAGTACCTATACAGGTCTGGATTGGGACGGGACATTATTTATATATTTTTGCACACAGCAATTCACATAAAAGTGTTTTTTTAAAGATTTATACATGATGTAATGAAATATTAAGTATTCGTGATTCAGAAATGAATAAGTTTATTTTGCGATTTACCAAAGGGGAGATAAGGTACTTAAATATTTTGTTACATCTGTATAAACAGAAATTATTTTAGTACAATTGGAATATTTTATAAGCACCACCTTTATATTTTATGGGTAGAGTTTCACAAAATAAATACTGACATCACTTGAAATAAAGTGTAGTCAAAATTTAAAAGAAAATTGCGTGCCTTAAGGTGTCTTTTCATTACCGAAGTACTGACCACAAAGCAAGAAATTGTGAAACTGTTCTGTTGTTTCTTGCTCTTTGTTACTGTCATTGTTAATGTAATATACTTACATAAGTAAAATAATCTGCAATGTTTAATTGTTAGAGCCTCCCACATGCAAATTATTTAGCTCTACTGTAAAAACTACTGCACAAACATACCTAATTTCTTTGTAAGACTTAAAAACAGAATTATTTTAAAATTTACTTATTTATTTTTTACTTTCAGGTCCCGTATGACGTAACTTTGTCCTTGCCGATGTTCTTTCGGCTCTATTTAATATGCAGGGTTATGTTACTACACAGTAAATTGTTCACTGATGCTTCTTCCAGAAGTATAGGAGCCTTAAACAGAATAAATTTTAATACTAGGTAATTGTAATTATAACACTGTAAGATTGTAAGCTTATATTTTATTTTAGTCTTTTTGAATAAAAGTACATTTTAATAAAATCTAAAATTAGTAAAAAATCTTAGTCCTATTTCATAATTTTAACCATATCAGTTTTAAGTAACATTTGCTAGTTGTTTTTTTAAATATATATATTTACGGCTATGTTTCAAAATATAGTTTGTAAACTAACAATTCTTTCTCATAGTAAAATACCGTTTACTGTATATTTATAAGGCGTTTATTTCTCAATAATTGTTTTCCTGTCTTCAGATTTGTCTTGAAGACGTTGATGACCATTTGCCCCGGCACAGTTTTACTGGTTTTCATGGTGTCCCTTTGGATCATCGCGAGTTGGACCCTAAGGCAATGTGAAAGGTTAGTATCGCTAAACATTTTACCATGTCCGTGATATAAACTAAACTTTATTTGCATAATAATAATTCCACAAATGACTCGAGTGTAACACTAATGTAATGTAATTAAAGATTTCAGTTTTAATTTAAAACAAATTATGTTTTATTTAATGTTTCTTAGTTTCCTTAGTCCTTATTTGATCCAGTGCCTATATATTAGTTATTTTATTATCGCTATGACAATTGTTTCTGTAAATTATTTATTTGTATTAATATGTTAAAACCTAAAACATTACGTACCTGTATTGTAACGGATATCTATCATCAGTATATTGTGCCAGTGGGCATGTTTAAAGCTTATGTGTTGTGGCGTTGTATATATTTGTTTCGCTTTTTAAACCCACTGTGTTTTATGTTTTCAATGTCTAGGTTTACATACGAAGGAGTTTAGTAGTAATGCTAGGCTCATGATCATCACAATGATATTATACAAGAGTTTGACTTTGAATATTTTTCGCAAATGTAGTATTTACAATGTAATTGTAATAGAAAAACACATGACTGGCGTCAATTTAATAGATGTAGTAAACATACTCGTAAATAATTTGATGTCAAAACAAAACGCTTATTGTACATAAGTAAGCACTTAAATCTGCACCACTGTTTTCAACACCAATGTGCACGGCTCATATTGAAGTGCTGTATATTTCTTTACTATACCTAACAATATTTTCTTTTACAGTTAAGTATAATTCCAAAATCACTGCACAATTATAATAATTTACTTATAGTATTTAATTACCACACTAAAATTATCAAATGCATACGCAATTGCGCACAAAATGGCTCTAGGATAACACACACTTAGACAAAGCTTCTAACTACTCGTATTTGCCAACATCTAAATGCACAAAACCATCGCACTGTCATCATTCATCAGAGAGTACCTCTTCCTATCGTATGGAAATTGCTTTAGAACCTTTCTCACTATATGTGTCTATTCCTTCTCTCTTCTTGCGAATCTGTCTATATGTTTATTATCTGTGTGGTCATAACCCTGTTGAACTCAGGTAAAATTCACGCATGGCTAATATTTTGGTATTCAATCCAGATAAGTGTTAGACTTGCACGTTGTATTTGAAAATCTTAATTACAGTCTTAGCTATGTAGTAATGGAATATGTCGTCGTACAATTGGCATGCCAAATTGTTTATTGAAACTGAATAAATTATATGTCCAGACATTTGTTTTATAGTCTATGATAGTAATTTAATCGGATTGTTGAATATCTATCGACAGATTACGTACTCGTAATTTTAGATATTTTTCCACTGAGCGTTGTTATTTTTGAAATTACTATTCTCTTTTTAACAAATTTATAATCACTTTATTGTCTTAGTATTTTTTGTTTGTTATGTGGTCACTCAGTCGGTTATCTTGTGGGTCTTGTCGGGCATTTTGGCTCCCAGGTTCCACGATGAAGACCATGCCAATTTGCTAAACTCAATGTGGCTGACTGCTATAACCTTCCTCTGTGTTGGCTACGGTGATATAGTCCCCAACACTTACTGCGGCCGTGGCATTACCCTCACCTGCGGTATGGTGGTATGTATGAAATTTTAGGAAATTTTGGGTTGAATCATTGAAAATTTATCAATATATCACATTTTATACGGATTTTATTATCATTACTTTCATATGTTCCCACTAGGCATTGCAAGAAGTTCAGTTAACACTTGTTATGTCTAGAGAACGTCGTGATAGGTCGGTAAAGGTGAGCCATTTTATGCGTCAACTAATAAACTTTTCATATTAATGTTTGAAGCAATTTCACAATCAAAGTCAAACTCTTTAACGTCTAATATAGTATTGCCCTCAACTCCTTCTATTCCTTTATGTTTTGTATTAATTTAACATTAACTCTTTTAACTATAATTGTCTAAGGTTATTTTTACTAATATTGATGTATTAGGCAGGGTTTGTGACTAAATACAATTTTAAAACTTCGCTGGAAAGGTAGTCAGGTCTTTGAGTAAAGCCTTGATATTTATTAACGATTCAGGTTTCACGATGAAGAACACGCTAACCTACTCAATGCGATGTGGCTTATTGCAATAACGTTTCTCTCCGTTGGTTTTGGTGACATTGTGCCAAACACATATTGCGGCAGAGGTATCGCCGTTAGCACCGGTATTATGGTAAGTTCCTTACAAACAACATTTTGTTTGTGTTGACTGACGAAGAGTTTAAACCACCCGAATGGAATCTAATTTTGGCAATAAAATTGTTCTTGGATATCCATTTCTTTACTCGGTATCCGATTATAAATGTCCTAGCACAATTCGCCCGTAGTAAGATAATTTGAAAAATCGGATATAAAGAAACTGGTTTAGAATAAGTAATTTAATTGGTTTGATTGAAATACCGTGTAAAGATTTGAACAAAACCCACCACCCTTACATTTTGGTTGCTCTGATTTTAAATTAATTTGTATGTAGTTTGCATACAAAAGTCAGTCAACACTACTTCAATGTAACAAACATAATTACACATACACTTAATTGCTTCACACCCAATAAAAATATACGTTGTAATCACAAATATTTCGGTGTCTTCAATGTATTTAATATGTACTGGATGTTCACAAAGTAAATGTTATGCGAGAGTGGATATTTATATATATTTTGTATTAAGTGTTGAAATATTATATTGTACACACTATTCTGGAAATGAATCACTATTTCTGAAACACACTCAATGTTACACACTATATCTTGGATGTAGGAATTGTTTATCACATTGAACTACTCGTAGTTTTTACAGGCAATATTTTTTTGAAATAATATATAAAATTCATATACGGTTTATCAAAGATTTTTATGTAAAGTTACGTCCATTTCCCTGTTAAAGCCAGCTATTAGATATTATATATTTTGTAGTATGGAATGCTTCATTTCTCCTTACTATTTCTAGTTCTCTCTTCACTTCAATATTATATATTTCACTGAATTGCACAATACGTTTGTTTTTAAAATGGCTCACTTTTCCTAAAATCATTTTAACAATAAATACAAAAGTGTACAATTAATTTATTGCACCAAAATAGTTATTGTTTCAATGTTGATTATTAATTAAACGAAATATTAAAATGTTCCAAATGGAATACAGTTCACGTTTGAATAAAGTTTTGTGCACATTAGATGATAATGCACTAAGTGGATAAAACATCACACTTAATTAAGAAATTGCTTAAATTAATCGTTATATGAGTCGATAAAAGTGTGAAACATCGTTTCAATACTTATTTGTACATGAAATTACGATAATGTTTTCCAAAATAACAACGATGTTCGTACTTTCATTAGCTCAGTATAATTTTGTAATTTGCATTATACGATTTTATTAAGTACTTACCCAAAATAAAACAGAATCTAAATAAAATTTTAAATTTTGCTATCTTTGCTACATTGATAAATCTGAGGGTAATAGAGACAATATTATAAACAATAGACTTTTGAAGAAGAAACATTTTACATTTTGTATTGTAATACTTATCTACTAATATTTCTGCATGGATTGACTTTAAACGCAATGGAATCTGTTTCGATTATCCTCATCTAACCTAAAATAAAGTTAATAAATTACAACGTAATAAAGCACATAGCTCGAATAATTTTCATTTTCTTTTAATTTCTAGCGTTTCATTTAAGGAATGACTAAATTCTTGAATGCTTCTACACGTTCGCTTGCATTTTACATTAAGATATTCACTTAACAGGGAGCTGGATGCACAGCGTTATTAGTCGCGGTTGTTTCAAGAAAATTAGAATTAACTAGAGCTGAGAAGCACGTTCATAACTTCATGATGGACACACAACTTACTAAAAGAGTAAGTATTACAATGACGTTTGTTCATCACAATTATTGTTAATCTAATTAACAGGGGGCAGGATGTACGGCCTTATTAGTGACCGTTGCTTCAAGAAAATTAGAATTAACTAGAGCGGAGAAACACGTGCATAACTTCATGATGGAAACACAGCTGACGAAAAAGGTAAGATAACTGTTGCTCAGGTAACAGTTATAGGACTCATAGAGGTAAGACTTGCTAGGTAAACCGTGTTGATGAATGATAGTAAGTGAGTTGTATACTAAGTAGTCCGTACAAAAACATTAGAATTTTTATTGTTTTGTGTGCGTCGTTAGAAAAACAGTAGTTTTATTTAACAATAACACAACAGACGCTATATTGATAGC
Source organism: Hofmannophila pseudospretella (assembly GCA_947369225.1). Lineage (NCBI taxonomy): Eukaryota > Metazoa > Arthropoda > Insecta > Lepidoptera > Oecophoridae > Hofmannophila > Hofmannophila pseudospretella. The sequence continues at coordinate 7,166,693 of OX376325.1, forward strand.
TAAGTAGATAGTAGGGTCTGCCAACAAAAAGTACAGTCATTAAATTCTCTTTCTGTATTTTAGTAGGTAAGTACAACTGAAAAATTATCTCTACAAACATCAAAAATATAAAAAAATATTAGTAAGCTATTTACAATTTTGAGCAGTTAAACCTTTGCACTATGTAAAATAAGTTAGTTTTAATCCATTATTACGAATTTAATAAAAATTCCAAATTCTTTTTGTAGGCTTATTTTTACCAAGTGCAACAAAGTTTTTCTAAGACGTTTTCTAGGTATATTAATGCCACACCCGCTAGTTCTATTCCTAGTTAAATAAATTCGGTTTCATGTAGTTTCACTTTGTAAAGCAATCAATTTAGCAGACTCAGTTATTTATAAATATTAATAGAGTTTTGCTGTTATCGATAACTAAAGGGCTTTTACTAAAATTCTCAGATTTTTGAAAAAGATCAACTGTTATTACTATGAGCACCGATTATCTGAGTAACTGAGAATGTAAAACTTTGGATTCCAAATTTTGGATTGTTACCAGTAGTTCTCTAATTAAAGTTGTTGTTGCAAGTGGCCAATGCAGGTATTTCGTTACAAAGTGGAATTCATGAAACTCGAAATTTCATATCTATGCTAAGAAAATCTCGGTAAAATGAGCTCAAGCATACCTACACGAAATGTTTGTGAAATGTTTCAGCTGAAAAATGCAGCCGCCAACGTGCTCCGGGAAACGTGGTTAATATACAAACATACGCGTCTCGTAAAGCGAGTGCACCCAGGCCGGGTCAGGACACATCAGAGAAAGTTTTTATTAGCCATTTACGCGTAAGTGTTGAAAAGTTGAACTTTTTGACTCTTAATAATAATATACGTGTTATAATGAGCTCAGGCTCAGATGTCTATGAGCATATGAACTTGACTCTTAACGACTTGATTCTTAACAGAGACTCTTTATCAATAAAATGCACTCGACGAATGACATGTTGAAGATGCCATAGAAATGTGATAGGATAGTAAACAACGCATGCCTCGAAAAGAATACAGAAATAATTCAGACGAGAAATGCATTTGTTATGCATTCATATAATTCATGTATTCATGAACACATAATAGAGAAGTATTCAAGTATTCAATTCAAGTATTCCTTCTGTATGGCAATTTTAGTGTATAATAATCTGCCTAGTCGCCTTAAAAATGGCTCCTAGCCAATTTAAAACTAATATTTCCAAGTGGCTTCTAGACAAATGTTATTACTCCATAAAAGAGTATCTCAACGACACTAACAAAAAGCAGAAAAGATTTGCATACCGTTGTCGGTGGAACATATGATACCTATGCTTTTTAAATCACCTATATTTTTCACTATGTTCAGGCAAATAAATTTCATTTCATTTCATTTCAAATGAGGAGAAAGTACCTAAAGACCGTAAAAAGGTCAAACTTTGTAAGCTGAAACTGACATGAAACCTAACTAATTTCAGGTTAAGAAAAGTGAAGATGGATCAGCGGAAACTAATGGACAACGCCAATACGATAACGGACATGGCAAAGGTAAGTTCAATTCTGTAAAAGAACTCTACGCTATGCTACACTCATATCTACACACCCATTTTCGTTACTTAGTTGGCACTTTATAGTTGTAGAATAGAAGTAGTGACAAGCAAGGTATTTGTGTTAATAACGACTTATCGTTACCTTAGTAATTTTTATTATATTTAGATACCTTAATTGTTTATGTTAGAATATTATGATAAATTAATCAGATTCTCAGTAACAGCTTTAGAAATTAAATTAAAAAATACTCAATACTCAAAATGAGCTACATTTTTAATTATTGGCATGTTAAAATTTTATTATTAGAACCCCATTTCCATTGGCTTAACGCACGATTCCAAAATTTTCTTTGGTTAGATATTTAGAATTGCATGATTATTAATCCATTTTATTAGGCCTAGAATGTTAAAATTTTAGAAATTATATTGTGAATTACAAAACGAATGCCAATTGACATAAGTACAGAACATGAACACGATACGAGCAGGCAAAATTATACACAAACTATACACGTGAACATAAACTTACGATTCAATCCAACAGTGAGCGATGAACTGCAAAGCGATTGATAGTAGGATCCCTTTCTATTCCAGACGCAGAACACCGTGTACGAAATCGTGTCCGACATGAGTACGAGACAAGACAGTATAGAAGAGAGGCTAACAAGTTTAGAAGAGAAGCTTACTACATTACAGGTAACATACATAAATAATCTTCAGTCAATTAAATATTTACTGGAGAATTTTTTGAGTTGCTGGAATAAATGGAATATGAGAATGGCATACATATTCTTCCATTTCTATTTTGGAAAAACAATGTTAGGTTCGCTTAATTGTGAGCTACTGACTGATATACGCCTCAACAAATTGACGTTTGGATCATTATCTACCACATTTATTTAATTAGTATCGATTGATTGGTCACAGAGGTGCTTGAATCTATTCTCGTGCTTGAGTGTATGTACATTCCTCACAATAATTGCCTTCGCATTTAGAGAGCAATCAAGAAATATAACTTTTAATGAATACAATAGTTTACACTCATTGGCATACATACTCGTATTATTGTAAAATCTGTAATCTCCTTTCATCACAGCACAGGTATATGAAGCTTAAAACAACATTGAAAACCTCAATGAAAATGTGAACCTGTACCGTTCCAGGAACAAGTGAACAGTCTACCCGACGTGGTGGCCCGGTGTCTCCAGCAATGCTGGGAACGGGCCGAGCAGCGAAGAAACTTCCTCCATCCCGACACAGCCGCCGCCGTGCCTACGCCACCCTCTTCATCCATCGCCCCTTACGCCAGGTAGAGATGCTCTTGTTTCCTTGTAAAGCCTATAAATCCCGGAAAAGTAATAATTCCTCAATCCACAATTATTTGCAATCTGGGTCACACGGCTGTCAAACTGCGATCAGAAATGGACTAATTCAAATTAAATTGGTGTTTTCTTTTACTATTTTTAATATTTTCTTTTTGTTGTTGAGAAACAAATGAGGAAATCCTATGCTTCAGTAACAATCCAAACCATTTTATAGCCATATTGCTATCGTTTAAGTCACCATCATCGGGGGCCTGTTGCGTATATTGCAGATGATTTAATGAGTCGTGAAGACATCGCTTTGCGTTGCGAAATAATCTAAATCGAAAGCGCCATACTACTATATCCACATCAAAGCTATTATAACCATCCCAGCAAAATTGCTTATCATTTACACACATTACTTTAGGTTTGACAGATGGCGTAGGATTATCGAGTGCGATGGCTATAAGCTGTACCAATTTTCAATAGGGTATTTTCCAAAAAAATATAAAATAAAATGCATTTAATATTAGATATATTAAATGCATTTCATAAACATGTAAAAATAGACATTAATTGATGGTCAAATGTGAAAACAGAATTAAAATTCGTTGAAAAATGAAATAGCTACAGGCAATCAAAAATCAGACGGTAGAAAGAAACGGCAATAGATAATTATGACGTCAACGTTCCCTAGCGCCATACAAGCAGGTCTTCGCTACATATAAAATACTATTTTGCTAAAAAGGGACAGAGCATCTCTCCAGTTCTAATTTAAATCATTTATATCTCTGATGCTTTCTGATGTTAGTTGAGATATTGAAAAAGTAATTTTAGAGCCTACTTCAGGATGTTCATGTAAGTTGAATGATGCAAAAATAAAATACTTTATACAATTTGGGATGATCCTTTGATAGATACGTTGTTGCATTTATCCTTTTGATAGATAAATGCAACAACCTAAATATGTCGCGTTTTGCAAATAAATATAAATATTTCTTATACATAAAAATGCCATTTTTATATTCAAATTATTATTTATTTAAAAATTATTTCATTTATATCGTTTGAAGTAAATTTGTTACTAAGTTTTTTTCAATAACTGCGCAGTCTAGTCCTTCTACCGTCGAATCGTCTAGAGATTGAACTCAATAAAATCGAAAATTATTGTAAAAATCTCCAATAGATTTCTTTTCCTCGAAATTAATTGTGATGATGATAAGTAAAAATCAAGAATTTCACGACAAAAAAAATCTGAAATAATTAGTATTAATAAGTATATTCCGGGAAAAATAAAACGACCTCTAAACACTTATGATTTTAGAGAAAAAAAATATGGTATTTTTTTTCAAAATGAAAAATATTTCTTTTGAGAATGGAACCCTCGGTACGCAAGTCCGACTCGCACTTGGCCGATTTTTTACCAAATGGAATGGAAATTAATTAATCGATCTTTTAAGAATTGGTAACGATTCGAGCGCCAAATTGACATCCCTGTATGATACGTCTAACAAACTTCTAGAATCATCCGAAAATGAATAAGGTATAGGTTAATACCAGAGATACCACGAATATTCGGCTACTATTCGGTATTCGGCCTATTCGGCTACTTTTTTTGGTATTCGGTATTCGGCCGAATAGTACGCACTATTCGGCCGAATACCGAATACCAAATCATGAAAAAAACCCACATATTACTCAAGATTATGTATTCTATTACCAAATTACAATACTTTAGTAAGTAAAATTGATCAATGGTAGGTTGTGATGGATAATATCTCATAATATTCCCATATTGGCGACTTTTTTAATAATTGGTGTCATTTTGTAAACTTTTTAACAATTGAATAAAAACTATTATCTGCACAATATTAATGTTTTATGTATGATTATGATCTGACAAAGCGTGCCGTGACGTGATTTACTCGCAATTGCAACAAATACCCGCCCGTCGCGTCGCTCCGGTATGCACCGTAATGAGACAGGTTGCGGCCTGTCTATTACGAGTTTACGCCCTCGGCAACCATGTATTTTGTACCGAATATTCGGCCGCCGAATATTCAGCGCTTCGGCCGACAGCGTTGCCGAATATTCGGTATTCGGCCAAATCACTATTCGTGGCAACTCTAGTTAATACCCTATTACACCTTTTGTCCTTCCAGAACTGTGGCATCATCATCACACCCATGGCCGCCGAGCCCTGTCCCCCAACCGACGGCCCGGACGCACTCGGCCCCCGAGAGCACCACAACGCCGTCCCCCGCCCCGCTCCCCTCAAGCCCAGCCACCCAAACCTCCCGGCCCCCTCTACCCAGCTGAGTACCGCCCTCCAACTCCGAACTCCTGTGCTGAACTCGACGAAACTCGGCGCCCGTCCTCTGACCCCCCCTTTATTACGACTACGCCCCAATGAGGCTATCGGGAAAATTGATTCATGATAGACATATTAAATTAACGGTATTAAACAGCTTGAATTTAGAGTATTATTGGAAATCAATTTCTCAAACCGATTGCAGATATTGAAATCTCTATCAATATACAAATCCCGTTCGCAAAATAAAGTCCAGTTAAAAGTTAGTTTTACAATTTACTAAGTATTGTACAGGCATTACTATAATATCCTCACTGGTGCCAAATCAAATCAAACCAATAAATACGTGACTTTTTGAAATTTTTATCTCATAAAATCATTGACCACATTTCACCCTGACACAGATTTTATTTACATTTGTATTGGTTGGAAGTAAAACTTTGAAATCAGGAGTTAGAGATTTTCTAAAATTTGGGCAAATCTCTGCCTTTATCCTGTTTCGTGATTTCAGCGTTTTCTTAATTTTTCAACCTGACCTGCATTTATCAATGAAAGGTGAATCAATTTCTTCGATAAGCCGATGGATCATGCCGCGGTGCAAGACAAGGTGAGCCGTAGTTTTCTTCGCTGTTCCCTAAAGTTTCGGATGTGTCGGACTGTTCTAGTGATATTGTTTAGATAGTGAATGAATTTAGGCGGAAAGGACTTGCTGTTGTGATTATACAAAAATGCTTTATCAATAGACGCTTTAGCTAATACATTAGACGATATTTTGAATACATTATCAGCGATAGTGCCTGCTTAGTTGTTTAAGTGGATATGCTTTGGTCTCTCAGTTAAAAGAACAAGGTACAGATATCGGCACGAAACTAGAATACTGTGAAGTTGTGCGCAGAGTCGGTACTCTCTAACAGGTACAGTTATTTTCTGACTGTAAGGTGTGCGAAGAGGCGTGCGTTGCTATATTCACAGTATTTTAGATACGTGTCGATATTTATAATGTAATTCGATATGGACCCGTAAGCATATTCACAAGACACTAAAACGCACTTAGTATAGGTAATTAATTCGGTATTACCTACACGTCTGTTCACGTTTTATCTGATATTCAAGGAACCAAATTACACTGTTTTATAAACTGCGTGTGTTTTTACTAAAGTTTATATTGTAAATATCCACCAGTAAACTATTCTGTTGCGTTAAGAAATCAGTTGAAACAACGAGAATCCAAAATTAATTTAGGCGTTAATTTCTGTGGTTTCTTAACAAAACAAGAATTTAAATGGACACATACCTAAGACGAACGAAACAAGTTAAGTAATGAAATAGCTAATAGAACATACCCAATAGATTACATTTAGAGGATTTGCATTTACTTATTAACAGTATATATAGTTGAAGGATTTCGACTGCAAACATAGTTATGTATTCATAGTATACAAATAACACAGTAACATTACATAGAGACCACCTATTAGATGGGTTTCAGTTCCTCGTATTAAGAGCCACCATTTTGAAATTATATCACTTGCCATAGTTTTAAATAATGAGTAACATAACGTGACCTATAGTGTAGCGACGCATTAACCAATTGGACCTATGTTATAACGATTATCAGATTTTTAGTTGTTAACAGACATTAGTTTGTCAAACAAAGTTCTATAAAGCTGTATACACACTTTTTAGGTTATAGGTAAATTGAATTGTTACTACCTGCCTATTGACATGTAGATTGTAAACATTTTTATAAGAATAGACTATAAAGCTTTGTATAAGACATAAGATTGATGGCTGTCTAAATAGTGCCTAAAACACTACGAAAATTTCGATAATTCAGTTTTATTATCCTTATTATATCTTATGAAAATGTAAATAGATAAAATTAAAGTTGAGAGCGTAATATTTAAATAAATATCTGAATTTTTAGCTTTACGAGTACGTGTGATGGGATCAATTCGTTTGGAAACTTAATTTTAATCATTTATTCTCATGTTTTCGGTTCATTTATTTTAACTAACTCTTGCATCTAATATTTTTCTCTAGAGACCCAGTTTTCTTTAGTTTTTTAGCATCACTTTTAACTCTATTGCAAATTACTTATAGCAAATGTATCTACAAAATTAGAAGCATCACATTGCTACCTTACAGTAGAAATATCTGGACCCTTGGACCACTGAGTTTTAAGTGGGTTCCAAGGTTCTGGAACCTTGGAACCCACTTAAAACTCAGTGGTTCAATTACAGTAGTTAACTAGTTATAGAATATGGATTTTCATTAACCATATAGATCTTTACCAAATCTGCTCTCTATTATTTACTACTTAGTCATTAAAGAATAAATAAATTTTTAGAATAAAAATTAATCCTACTAATTGTTCGTATGAAAAACACCAACTAGTATATTTTAGAACAGTAATAATATTAGAATATAGTATTTATCATATTAAATACCTCTCCCCAAATTTTTCGATCTAAGTAAATATTTAAAAAAAATCCTAACAGTTTTTAAATTATTATTCTCTATTTGTAAACTACCTCGTAAATTTTTACCCGTTCTAGTACATATAAATTCTGCTTGGATACCCATTTTCGTCATTTCTTTAAGTACTTAGTTAAGTATAAATATTACCTATCTACCTAATTTGCTTTTTACAAAGGATTGAGAATTTATGAAAAAAAAAAGTTGGACTGAATAAAATGTTGGACTCAGATAAATTTATTGTAGATTGTATGATATTATATTTTTGCAAGAAAACCATAAGTCTTCACTACATTAGCTTTTCCATAGCATCGGCCTACCGATTGTATTCCTATCTATACTTACATTGCCTGTTTTATATTTTCCCCACTTGTTTTAGCACTTTTTACTCAATCATTTTGCTCAAATAGGTGGAACATGAAGAATCTTCTTTCATTTCATAATTGGAGAAAGAATATAGGGTGGAACAGCTAAGTGTTTACAGGAGATTATTTAGACTTAACACCTTTTGCACTAGATGATCTAACAATAATAATACCAGTTGAAATATTTTGAATATCTTTATCATTGTCGAAATAATTGCCCGTAACACAGCTGTTCCAACCTGTAGATATTAAATATCGAGTTAGCGATTTTGTTTGTCATCTGCTCCGTCATTTGTTTTTATTTGCGTAAGTACTTATAGTCAAAATAACGCAAATTAAAACAAATTACTTTGTGACTTGCGCGTTGGCTGACGTATCTACGAGTATATTTCGATACTACAGGTATTTTGAGTTTCGACGACGTTGTAATCTACAAAGTAAATTTGGCCAATTTGATATTAGATATTTTAATAGCAAACATTAGAATATTTTAGTCCAGCTCTACGTATTGAGATAATTTTGTATAACAGCAATACACAGTGCATTGCTAAAAATTCAGTACCGAGCATTGTAACTGGTTACACGTGGGTAGTTTATACCTAAGTGGCTTAATCTACTTATGTAATTAATTAAATAGTCCCGTTTTAAAAAATATTCTAAACGCACAATTTATAATATTGTCCAATTATTAAATCTATCATTCAAAAGTCGAGTGATACAATTGTAAAACAAATGAAGTCGAAACTCCACTAAAGCGCTTATTACACTTGACTGAATTAAATCGACTAATTAGTCAACGATTTAGTAATGTATGCATTTTCTCTTGACTGAAATTAGTCAAGTGTAATATTCGCTTAAATATAAATGCTAGTTTTAACTTAGTCTCAGAGAGAATCAGGTTTAATATGTTACGTAAAAATTTAGTTGTCGGAGTATCAAACATTATGCAATAAATTACTACCTTACTTATACCGCCGCTCTGTATGAGGAAGAAACAATGAGTCTTGCACTAAGAAAAAGCAAAATGTTTTTTTAATTCTTACTACTTTTATTGCATTGTTGTACGTTAGAAAATTATCCAATATTGACTGACTGACATCAAAAAGGCAGAAAGAACCTACGCCGAAATTGCCTTTATAAAGCCTTTACTTCGAGTATTTCAAAATAATACATCTATTTTGAAATATTCGAAGTACAATAGTCATTGTAGCATTTTTTCTTTTCGAATACTTACTAATATTTTCTAGTCTCATCAAAAATAGCCTAATAATAACGTCTATTTTATTTTCTGTCTAGTCACAATTACTTTTATTCACAAAAGTGTTTTGTGCAAAATTACATTCTTTGTAAACAAAGTTGGTATTGTTTTATTTAACAAAATACAAAGAAAGCACTGAAACACTTTTATGAATGAATATCATTAAATTACGATCCCTATATTAGCAAAATTTCATAGTTAATCATTTATTTGTAAGAAGAATTGACCAAATGTTGTATAAGATTGATAAAACTTAGATTTTGTAAATAATAAGCGAAAAAATCACTAAGACATTGTATATAAAGTAGTTGTATTTGCGAATTTTAATGTAAATATTAAAAATACGGTTCCAGTAAAATATTTTTAAAAGAATTACGTTCAATTGTAATGTTTTGAATTGTATGCGAACAGAAAGTTCTATGCGGTGCGTAAAACAGAAGATATGAAACTTTTGTGATCATTGTTGATGAAAGTGTAACTTCGATTATATGAGCTGTAGTATTTTTTAATCTGATTTTTATTGTTGACCTTTAAATTACTTTACCGCCTTCTAGATACGGAGGTAAGTATGTTTTTCTACTCCCATTTCGTAATTTGTTAAATAAGAAACCACAATCAATAACATAAAGAGGTTCATTCGTCATAGTCGTGTGAAAATTGTGTTTTAATGAAATATTAAATAACAGTTTTCGATTGTAATATGTAACTTTTTCATGTTTGTATGGCACTGCATACAAGAACTCTTTCGTATGAAATGCACTACATTTCACTGGCCAACTACTTGGTTCTATAGCCATAAAAAACTCGACACCCGCGCCTGCGGGATGTCTACAATACGTCAAACATGTCTACGGTTTCCATAGTTACCAATAACATGTCAAGCAGACATGGCGTCTGTTGAAGGCTCCGTAATGGTTTATTATTATTGGATTAGCAGGCAGGCAGCTAATGCTGGTTAGCCTGTTTCTTAACATTTCGTAAGTGGCTGTCTAATCTGTTTTTAAACTGGTTTATAGTTTCAGCATTCACAACTTGGTCAGGTAGGCCGTTACACGGGATGACTACCCGGTTGAATAGGAGATGATGTTTTGGGAGTGTTTTGGCCGTGTTCCGCACTAGTTGCGTGCAGTGTCTTCTTGAGTGCTCCTTCAAGTTCAATATAAAGAAATGTTTCATTTCATCTGGTTTGTATTTTCTGTAAAAAAATATTTATGATCGTAGAAAAAGTATTGTATGCAACGCACGTAATGGTGATTTTAACACTCGAACGATCTATTATGAAACACAGCTTCGCTTCGTTTAATAAATAGTTCTCATATTAAAATCACTGTAATTACGTGGTCGTTGCATAAACTACTATTAATCTTTATGTCAATAATCAAAACGTTATGATTGTATAGAATAGCCCTACTCTACTGTAACATAACTTTCATAATTATAATTATAGACAACAAATTCACTGTTACTGTAATTATGAAAAAGGCATAATTCATCATCTTGAAAATGGACAGTTTATACCAGTTGCACTATTTACGATCATATTTTTAACACATTTATCGAACATAACTATCACGTCCATAATCCCCGAGGGGGTTGACAGAGGAACCACCTTTACTCATAGGTAGTTCCCACTTTTCGCCGTAATATTTGGTGGACAAACGTGATACGCCGTCTCTAGGTGTGAAATAGTATCCACTAAGTTACTTAGTCGCCTTGTACGGCACCCACGGTGCCCAAGGGAAGAGTTGGGGTAGTGTTATTCTTTAGGGCCGCCTCGGCACCACACGGAAAATAATAACACATTCAATAAGTACATTAGGGGATGGAAGAATCAATATAAATGTAATACTTATGTTCCAAAACCATGAAAAACCTTTTCAAAAGTCGTGGTTTTTTATTTGCAGGGAAAATATAAATGAATCGGCAACTTTTGCTTATAAAATTGTGGCTTTACTCGTACAAACATGAACTGAATAAAAAATAAACACTCAACTGAATCATGTATTCAACTTTACCTACAGTATACTAACGTCTCTCCAAAACAGAGTAATGAAATGCAAATTTTACATTTGAATTGGAATCCAAAATTGTTCTTGGGTTGACTGGGTAGTACATATACCTACCTACTCCTAAAACTTGCATTCTGGGATATTCTGAGAGTTGATGTTTAGTGTGAATATGTATATTATAAGTACATAATATAATATATAGGTTAGGAAAAAACAGGAAATAAATATTTCAGTTTCATTTCCAGTTAAGCAAATAGATGTCACTTCAAGTATTTAATCTCAGTTCCGTATAATATTTTGAACCAAAAATACTTTGTTCAAGTGAAAAGTTCGATTTGGATCAATAGAATACTTGATTTAAAAAATATTCTTCTAATTATTACAAGGAAAGAAGATTTATTTACTATCTTATATCTTATATATTACTATCATATCAACACGTTTGAATTGTACGAGATTTTTTAGTTCAACGTTTACACGTATTTACTTATACCTACTTAGGTATCTATCACTGAGGGGCCAGCTGAAAATCAGCGCTGTGGCTTGCCTCAGCATTATGCTGAGCTGGTGTACCCTTTTGGCACTGTACCACACCAGATGTTCTGCGCTGCATGTATACTTTGTATACTTCTGAATTGTGTTCTATATTTTGGTGTTTACAGCGCTAAATAAACGTTTTCAATTTCAATTTTTAATGTTCTATCTATGATAGATATTATGTCTGATTTTATAGGTAAAACAGAACGATTAGAGGTCGCCCTTTATTTTTAAATTCCCAGTTCATTCGACATTTTAAAGAAAAAGTGGTAAGTACAAGTATAGCTACTTTATTCTATTTGTATTCAAGTCTCTACAGAGTATACTCGACAAGAATTTAAACGATATTATTTTTAAACGGCTTTCATAAAACATTCGAGGACTTTCGAGGATGAACTAAACACGAAAATTACTATAGGTAAGTACTGTCGGATGGCAGCAGCTGGGACCGACAGTTTAACGTGCTCTTCAAGACACGCAGGGCTTATTACTAATAACAATTACAATCAACAACAATAAAAACATACTTAACAATTTATTTAAGATGAAAGTGCGATCATCCACCCATTGATGCTTACCTTCCTCGATCAATTTCGGGCCCTACTCACAACTTAGCTACGAGCCCCTCACTTCATGATAAGTTATTCTATCTATGTAGTTCAAGACACAATATTTGCAACTATAAACTCGTCATCATCTAAAACCACTCTAAAACTGAATATCTCGTTAGAAGCATTCAATTAATTGAGTTTCTATTCTACTGGAATAAGTCTCGAGTCTTTAATTAAATTATAAGTCTAGTTGCGAGTGATTGATCCAGTCAAGTGGATCAAACACAATAAACAAATTTCTGGAAATTCATCACAAAATGCCTGGGGAGGTGATTGAAAAATGAAGAATGATTGAAGAGGTTCATCATCATCGGCAGCCCTGTTGAGTCCAGTATAGGTCATACTCGTAGGCCTCTCATAATTCTCACCATCGGGTTCTGGTGGTGGTATAACTAGTTCGCTGTTCCCTTGTACGATTCAGACATGTTTTGTATATATTTTGTTATCATTTTCACAATCTTCATTCACACCAGGATCATAAAATAATGGTTACATAATAAAGTAGTTACCTACCTCTTACTATACACTGTAGCATAGAGTACTATAGTACTGTAGTGTAGTGTCTTTTTATATTGAAACTACAGCAGATGTGTGTGTTGTTAATTATCATTACAATAATACATGTAAAAGATTCATTCAATTCCTCATTCTTAGAAAAAAGGCAATAATATTGTCTTCCACAATATCTAAGTTAGTATAATTATTAATTGGTGATGAAAGTAAACAGTGAACATTATTTAAAATGAAAATGTAGAGGAAAATGGTGTGCATTGTAGGAGACTTACATCCAGCAGTGGGTGGACACCGGTTGAAGAGAGATTTAAAATGATGAAAAATATGAAGAAATTCAGTTATTACCGGAACTACTAGTAAGTACTTATTTTGTTATATAATTCAGTAATGATTATACGAGAATAGTGAGTGTTAGAGGCAAAGGATTTGAATAGGTAAGATTTAAGTTCTCACGCTACGATTGGTATTATGCGTCGAAACCTTTAGAACAACCAGTTAGTACAATACATTGTAGTAAGTAACAAACAGGAAGGGATATAGTTATTTCACTCTATTGAACCCTTATTTAATCACCTTTTGGTCATAAAGGACAATTTAATATAGACTTCACTTGACGCTGGTTACTTTATATTGTGCTTTTATTGGTAGTTTATGGTTAATTACGTGTCATTGACACAAATACGATATTAGCAATAAATGTGTTGTAATAACACTGTTATACTGGGTAGAACAATTGTTACGCACGATGGGGTTTGAAAATATATTTTTATCCCACCTATTCAAAAAACGCTCATTTGTTCCCCAAAAAGTGCGCCTAAACTTAAGTCTTTTAGTCATATTTCCTTTTAATCCCGCTTTAAAATTACTTTTAAGCCCTAGGGATTAAAAGTAATTTGAATTAGGAACATTAATATTGTTATGAATACGAATGTACCTATGAAAAATGTCACTGGCCGGTTAGCGCGGCGCGGCAGCTGTACGAGTATGTATAAAAAAAAATGAGGAACGGAATCTTTTCTGTTCACGTTGTGATTTTTATTGTTTATAACCTATAAATAATTTAGAAAAAACCAGTTCATCCAGTAGTGAAAACGAATTATTAACACTGGAATGTAATAAAACTGATGCGAAACATGATATATTATCTATTGCCCATGAAATCCCGGGAAATATATAAATCTATACCAATTTCATCGTATGTAAAAATATGTATACAAAGGTGAAGATAAATTTTATTTTTAGTAATGTTATTATACTTTATCAATTGCAAATACCATTGTATATAAATATATATGCCTCTAATTTAAATTATTTCCAATTCTGGCGACGTACATTGAATCCTTCGCTTGCTCTGGATTCAATATAACGCCCTCGCCGTAAATATACTATTTTAGTCCCTAATGACACTATCTACTAATTTTATCGACTCCCTTTATTTGTGTGCGACCCCCTCTAAAATAATTTTACAAAATTTTTAAGTCTATATTCCACTTTGGGTCCAGGCAATACATATTACCTATGTAACATTTGGAAGTCTCGAAGTCTTATTCCGTTTAGGCGATAGATCCGGGTGGCAGACGGACGGATGGACGGAGTAGCGACAGACCATTAATTAGGTAGCATGTCAACAAGCAACCATTAGAAACATTGTATTACTTTGTATGATAACACGTGTGTTTGCAATATGCAAACACGATATTAACAACGTAAGACAGTAAGGAGAGTAAGATAAAACCTGATATATTTTTGTGTTGTATAATTAGTCAAGGTCTAAAGATATCGAAAATCAATTGAGAAATAAATGCGTAAAAATAAAACCATTGGTCACGTGACAGTAAACAGCAAACAGAGCGCATGACGTCACGCCTTGTAAACTTATTTTTTTTGTTATAGCGGTTTATTGTGGTTCGGTAATATTGTTGATATTAAAATATTATATTTCATTATTTGACCTACAGTTACTTCTAATAATACGACGACACCAACAAATCTTTGCAATGGACTCGGGTTTCACTCAGGACTCAGGTTAAAGCGTGTTTTGTAAGGCGTGACGTCATTCGAGACGCCATGACAGTTGAAGCGTTTTGGTAGGAAAATTTAAATTGGTTTATAAATATTCAAAATACGCCATGTAAATGTTGGATTTTCGTTGAAATATTCAAATTTTGAGTAAAATACACCGTAAGATGAAATATTAACTAGTTTCTGAAAAATTGTCAACTAGCTAATTCTATCGTATCTACGGCTAAGAAAAAATATCCGTGTATATTTTTCTTATCTTATGACAAATGTATGTCTTACTCTATATTCCTCGCTAAAGGAACGTTTGTATTGTACAGTGATCTTGCGCACAGGTTGCATAGCATGTTGCATGTTAATTCACATAGCCGGTGACCGCCTGCTGTGACCGAATAGACGGTCGGTCAACGACTATATGTAACCGCTCCTTGACGCAAGTCAATTTTTGCTTGCGAAATCATTCAATTCAATTTATTTATTTATTTGTGAATATAGTTATGACTTCCCAAAGTACAGTATAACTAACCTAGTGTGAGGGCCAGGACCATTTTCCTGTTTTTCTAGAAATCAATAAACGAAGTTTTTATTTATTTATAGTAGATACTTATTATACAGTAGAAATATATACAATAGCACTTTCTAAAGCCTTGGGTGTAACCACGACCCGTTTTACACAAACGTTGTAACATGTGTAAAATGTGGTACTCTCTTCCACCCGATGTTTTCCCGCAGCGCTACGACATGGGATGCTTCAAAACGTACGTTAAAAAAGCCCTCTCCCTCCACGGCAACACACAAGCAATAATGTCTCTAGGCGACGGTGACTACTTACCATCAGGTGGCCCGTCTGCCTGTTTGTCGTAACCAATTTATTAATTATTTTTTAAGTATATCTATGTTCCGTCAAAGACACAATCATTATGTACCGTGATCAAGACATCAGGCACAGTTTACTTAGTACTTTGTCGCTTTAACTTATATGACACATTCATACGCATATCAAGGAATCATAACAAAATCTTATTGCGACTGGATTCCACGGACTATAGCTTGATTTGTCTTCCACACTGTACATATCATTAGTACCTATGTCAATTAATACCTAAATATTAAAAAGTCATCAACATACCTGCGTACAAGTTCTAACCTGCACACGGATAAAAGAAACGCGGCTGGATAAAAGACACTGTTTTTTGTATGTACCGTTTCGGATTTCATCATAGACTTGTCAACCCTCATCCATCACACAAGTCGATGCGAGACGAGTTTTTCGGAATATTTGGGTAAAATACTCAAACGACATTGTCTGTGCCTATATACTACTTTTTCAGAACACAGGTATGTACTTACCTACTACAAGTTATATCTGTATATATAACAGGCTGCCGGCGTCTGTATTTCCCAAAACCTACTACCTTGGGATCTTCAAGGCCAGAGTGAATAGGCATTTACTGGACCCGCATGCTCCATCGTCGACCTCATCGTCGCTTACCATCAGGCGAGATCGAGGTCAAATGCGGGTTTAGTAGTAAACAAAAATAAAAATAAAAAATATAAAAAAATATCTATAAATGTAGTCAGTCGTCTGAAGTTGGTATGAATAAAACATTTGATTGTTAGACATTGATGATAATTGTTGTTGTTTAATTTGCTGTCTGCCTCCGTAAGAGCACTGCCCATAGGTTTAGAATATATAACAAAAAAAATATTACGTTTTTAGCACTGACACTTTTATTTTTGACTTAAAGGAAATCGGGCGAAAATCCATACAAAACGAGGCCTGATGACAGATACTATTTTTATTAAATAAAATTATTTATATTAATGCCACTTTTTTACAAATATATTCTAATATTAGTTAAATAATTAATAAATATATTAAAATGTATGTAAATATTGTTTTGATGATAGTTTTACCTATTCATCCCCAAAAAATGGAAACAAAATTGTAAATAATTGCGCGCGTGATTCCTAAATACTGTTCACTTTTTCGCACAAGGAATCACGTTTGCCGCTCTAATGTGCGATTCGTGAGTCTAAAGCCACCTATAAAACACTTAAAAAAATTTCTTTAAATACCTAATGAATGAGTAACCACAGCGAAAGATAGAAGGCGTTTGCCCAACAGTGGGGTGAACATAGGCTAATAAAAAAATTTGAAACCGACCACTGAAGTCGGCGGCGACCAACAAAAGTCGATGTCTACTTTTTTTTCATGCGTTTTTAGCGTGTTAAGGCGACCATAGTTATAGTAACATCAAATGCAAAGAATAGCGGTAGCTGTTACTTCGACATCAATATCGTTCTAGTACCAGAACGATAATGAGCAACCGTGAAGTGTTCATTTTCTTGGGGAATTTGCGCCGAGACATCTCGGTGAGAATTCTTGCCCTGAGTGTAGAGCTGGCTTTATACAACAATGGCGACAGATATCAACAACGACGTGTATTGAAATCGTTATTTAGATTTTACATTATAAAATGATTCTAAGACTTAAACTTATATTACTTTAATCTGTATTACGGCTTCTGTTCATTTTAGTGACTGGAAAATGGATATAAATGACTCCTAAAAAGCCACAATGGCGACAGATCTCAACAAAGACGTGTATCGAAATAGCGGTTCATATTTTACCTACACTATAAAATGGTTCTCCCGCTGCGTGGAACATTTTCATGACTTAAACTTATATTAATTTTAACTTTAGTAGGTTTCGGCCAACTTTGGTGACTGGAAAATGGATATGGCCAGGCCCAAAAAGCCCGTTCTCCTTTTGATCGGTACCCAATAAGGGTCAAGGAGCAAATTAGTTGAAATAAAAAGTCGGTCCACGATACCTAAACCGTTCTTTCTGTGCTCTAGAGTAATTCAGTAAACTAGAGCGTACATTTTTTAGTTAGACGAAATTCTAGAAATGGTATTTATTACGACAGGTTAAATTCTGATTTTTATTAATAATGTCATGATGTCCTTTATCATAGGAAATAAAAACTTTCGTGTTAGCAGAAAGACAGAGAAAATCGAGACCGTATCATTCGGCGTTGTGTGTGTTTACATTTTATAGACAAGACCTAATAAAAGACCTAAGAATTATACCAATAGAATTATTTCTCATACACTTCAATTTCTAAAAGTAAAGTAAAAGTAAAATACACTTTATTGTACAAATAGAAAACAACAAACAAAAAATAGAAAAGGAAATAGTATAGTAGCGTATTATTTACTATTCCTCTATTTACGTGAAAACAAATCTACCAATTTCAGAGGGAAGAACCCGTGTCTAATATTATTCAACGATGCCGAAAATGTGAATGAATTTTCCGACTCAAGTATTTAATTCAACAAACATTGATCTAAACCTTTGGAAGGGATGATCTACTACAAATGAAACGGGCATCTGAAAATATTCGAATATTGAAATCAAAACTTACTTTTTCAAGCGATTTCTGCCTGACATCTTCCCTTAAGTGCCACTTCATACGATCTTGTGCTAGTCTCATCTACAGTCCTCTATTTTGGCGATATATCGCCTGACCAACAACGGGCTTCCCTTTCTTCTATTACTTCCTCCAAACCTCAGAACTATAATCAATCACACATATTTAACCCAATTCCGAAACCAAATCAACGAAGACTCCAGCAGATATCTCAATATTCGTATTCGAATTTTATTTAGATTCGAATTTATAAGCCTTATAATTATTAAGCAACTGACTTTAATGGCAGGCAAACTTATTTAGGTACTATAAGTACTCGTAGTACCTATGATCATTCATACTCAAATTATTGATAAAACAAGCTTTTTATTGCAGAGAAGTGAAACTAGTGGCTAGAAAATAAATTCTTTACTTTTCGATATCCATATTAGCGTTGAAAGATTTCCACAAAACCTTACAATATTACGGACTATATTTTTTTTTTACGGGGGGAAACGCTCATGCTTACCTCTTCGCCACATGGGGGAGACGAAGAGGTTATGCCGGACTTTTACCGGCCAAAAACCCCCCGGTGTTCCTGCGCACCGCCTGACGGCGAAGCCACGGGAACGCTTGCGCATAACTTCCGCGACTTCGCCAGCGGGTGTCCGCATTACGGACTCAACTCTGGGGACTCACGTCCCCATTCGGCTTGTGGTGGCGTGCCGGAGCACGGGCACGCCAGACCAACTCGAGGACCTGTTATCAGGCAATGGACTCCCCGTGTCCATTGCCCGGAGGCCCTCATTAAGGGGGAAGGTGGCGAGCGTGAGCCAGCCGCCTTCGCCCGGTTTTCCTACGGCGGATCGAGTCGGACGTAGGGTCGTCCTCCCTGATCCGCTCCTCGCCTTCCTTCTGCGCCATTACGTGCTCGCAGAAGGCCACCATTACGTCCTACTGGTTGGATCCTACTGCCGCGGCTAGATCTGTCCACGGCTCCGACCATGCAGGACACTCTGCTACCGTGTGCAGCGCCGTGTCCTCCGGACAGCCACACCGATGGCACGCCATTGTCGGTTCCCGACCCGCAATCCTGCACAGGTACCTCCCGAAACAACCATGTCCCGAGAGGACCTGCACAAGGTGGAAGGTCAGGACCCCGTGCCGCCTGTCGACCCATTCCTTAAGAACAGGCCGAATGGCCTCGATGGTGAGGTGGCCGGCGCTCTGCTCCTCCAGTCTCTCCTTCCACTTCCGGAGGAGAGTCCTGCGAGAGTTAATTCTCCATCGCAGGATCTCCTCCGGAATAGGATGGTCTCCACTCGCCCGCATTTCTGCAGTGCGGTGGTAGACGTCCGACGGACTATATGCATCAAGGTAACAAAAGGTGTCTCGTGGAGTCCAGAACAGCGCTCAAACACAAAAGTATAGTT
Source organism: Hofmannophila pseudospretella (assembly GCA_947369225.1). NCBI lineage: Eukaryota > Metazoa > Arthropoda > Insecta > Lepidoptera > Oecophoridae > Hofmannophila > Hofmannophila pseudospretella. The sequence goes on from OX376325.1 coordinate 7,186,493, forward strand.
TGCATGGCTCCTAAAATTTACAATAAATTGCCAAAATGCATGGTACAATTAAGCCTCCCGGAATTTAAAAATATACTATATAAATTTCTCTTTGACAAATGTTATTACAGATTGAGTGACTTCCCTGGTGATAAACTGTGATTTATTAATTGAACAAATAATGTGTACGCTTTCGGGCAGAATATGGTGATACTGAAGAACAATGTAACATCTTCAGAAATAGAAATATCATTTATTTGTAAATATGGGCATATTTACAAATAAATGATATTTCTATTTCTATTTCTGAAAGTGTCACTCGGTCAATAATCCTATCAGTCTATATTAATCCAACCGCAGAAATGTTCGGTCAATTAACCTTTTTTATACTCAGTAGCTCAATCAAATAATTATCAGTGATAAATGACATTGTTTTAGCATAAAACAAGGGTTTGTGTGTTAATTCCTGTTATTAATTATCCTACCAGTGTCATGTTGTGTGAAATGAAAACAATAGATGATTGTACTATCTTTATTGTGTGAAAACGTTCCTACTATCGATGTAGTTGAATCAAATCTCTGTATTGTATTCTATTTATGTACCTACATGCCTGCTACTATAGTTTTTATCATTTGAAAATTATTTGATCAATAACTCATTTTTCTTATTTATTCATACTCATACTATCTCATTGTATTATGAATCTAGAAAGAGATTCATGATAAATATGGAGCCTCAACTTTGAGGTCAATATAATGCAATTGCTCGTAAAACACATTTTGTAACAAAGACAGTACACAAAGTTAAATAAGTCTAAGTAGGTACCTGACTAATCAGTAGTTAAGGCTGCTATCAACTCTTTATTAGCTATTGTTAGACTTGTCCTACATTATTCCTTTTTTGGCCTTCCTGTGATTGATGATTACAGATATGGAGTCGAGATGTAGTGGAGCTACCTACTTTGTTTTAAACCTTCTTGAATTATCGTAAGAGTCAGAGTCAGGCCCATTTCTAAATTCTCTCTCGCTCTTCTTCGCTTTACGCTCAGGAATTTGGGGCTAGTAAAAGTTATCTCCGTGATTCTCTGTCTCACGCCAGGGCGTGAAATTTAATCCAGGAAGCCAATTCTCGCAGAGTTCGACATACAAAAGTCGAGCGCTACGAACGTCTTGTCACGCTCACATGTAATGTGAGCGAATGAGATAGGACTAATGTCGAATTCGACATTCCATCTGCGAGAATCGCTTCCAGGTCTTTCCTGATATCTGCGCTTCCATCAACACAGAAAGCTTCCAAGTATGTCTTGGGCCTAGCCTTCTCGTATCATTCCAGTGCCACTTCAGGAACGTAGTCACTGGCCCTCCGCAATGTGTGACCAATCTAGTGCCAGTTTCTTTGCTTGACATCCTCGGTGACCGGCACTTGTTTAGTGAGTTTCCAAAGATCGCTGTATCTGTTGGGGCAGCTGTTAATTTCTTGATTTTGAAGGAGTTATCAAATCACTCAAGGTTCTATAAATAGGACTGATGTTTAAGACTGCCGAAGGCATCGAAGTTTGTTCTATAAATAGTATTTTGCTTTAATGAGCCCATGTACTATTTGTGGTTGGGCCGAATCGACTACTATTATTCTGAGCCTTAAAATAAACTAAATGGAAACGTAACGTAACAAAAGTTAATTATTAGTCAGTGACTTTGTTCTTGTTCTTGTTGGGAGTTGGTTCACAGCTCCTGTACCTGGTGCGATCAGTTAGGACCTTTTTGTACATTCCCCTCGTTACATCAGCCATCCCAGTTCCTGCACGTATTGCAGTAGGAGGACTGGATATTCGATCAACTCCGCCAACTTCGACGGGGGCCCTATAGTGGCAAGTCTTATTTTATTCGTGGCATGCCAGCAGCATATTCTCTACCTAGTCTATGTCTGACTTTTAAAACGATTATTTGTTAGTTTTTCGGATGGTTTACATATTATAAATTATAATATTATTAATAGTTATTGATAAGTACTTACTTTAGTTATAAAAACTAGGATAGATAGAAACACCTTATTGTACACAAATACAGGAAAAGTAAAAACTACAGGACGATATGTACAAAGGCGGCCTTATTGCTTAAAGCGATCTCTTCCAGATAACCTCTGAAGTTAATTGGACATTAAAGTAATTAGCGACAGTATAGTGTGAAGATATGAAATGAATGACATTATAGTAAGTAACTACACTTGCTTGCAAAAGCAATGAAGATAATAAATTACACTAATACTTTAGTATAAAAATTATCATATCGGAAAGTGATTATTAACATCAATATTTCCTAATCTATATGCTTACCAAATAATCAGCTTTCCATCACATAATAAATACTAAGCTATGTAGGTATGTAAGTAGTAATTATACTTTATGAGGAAAAGGCAACGGAAAACTACCGCATAAATATCTCAAGAAAGTTATAAATACAATCACCAGCAATATCTAACCAATAAGTCAAACGCAGATTATACCTATGTTATTATTTTTACTACAATCAGTTGAAAGCAAGCTATGGCGGAGCCATTTCAACTCGCATTAGCAGCCGTCTAAAAGTTTGCCCATCCTTCGCCCGCTCAAATACCAAAACACATTTGTGCTTTCACATTTTGTGCACAAAATTAAGGATAGCAGACGAGCAAACATGCCACGGGATGGTAAGTGGTCACCGTCGCCCATACATTTCACCTAACTATATAATGTTATTAGAGGGTTTTCGATGCGCTGTTGACCTTGAGGACTTAGATGAATTGCCTCATGCGCCGGTAATTACGACGCTGGTTCTATAAGCCTTCAAACCGAAACAGAGTAATGCAAACAATTGCTACTTTACGGCAGAAATAGGTAAAACCTTACCAGGCTGACTCTGCACAGAGTCATATACATAAATAAATTAAGATAGATCTGAGGAGCTCGTAGCCTAGTTCCGAGCACGGTCCGAAAGAGATCGTGCAGGTTAAGCGACGTTAGCGCGGTCGGTACCTGAATGGGTGACCGCTAGTGGCATATTTTCATCTGAGCTCCTCCGTGCCTCGGAAAACACGTTAAGCAGTCGGTCCCGGTTGTGGTCGTTCGACAGCAGTCGATAAGCCATGTCAGAGGCCTACGGGCGGCCTGAACAACTCTAACAAATAGGTTGGCCACTAACCATACGATAAGCAAGCAAGCAATCAAGATAGAACGGTGACGGGGGCGAGCTGCTATAGGAATCGCGCTTGTCAACATTTTCGTAAGCCACGCCCCCAAAGTGACGTGATTACGAACGAAATACCTCCTTTTGATCGATTCACTGTCGTACATGTTGTTCTTACAGTTACAAACCGCACAATTAGGCATTTTAATACAACCGCTCTGATCAGTACGCGTCGAAAACTAGGCGCTGAATGAATAAAATCTTGCAGTATTATGCAAGATTGAGACAGGGGTGTCTCGCCCACTTCACCGTTCTATCTTGATTTATTTCTGTGGAGTCATACCATCATAAAACAGAATTAATATAAATAAATGAAAGCCTGTTTTACATTGACTTTTTGATTTTTCATTTCGAGTAAAGGTCACGAGTACGTTCAGGTTTACGTATACAGAATACTTTATCTTTTCTGAAGGAAGTACTATTTATAAATATTGGATTTGCCGTTTTCAATAAATAAAATGAGAAAGATTTCATGAATGAATTGTTCAATTTGTTCCGACCCTTTCCATTATTTCCCATAACAAAACGTAACTCTATATTTTTACCCGATAGAAATTGGAATTAATATGATGAAAGCCCTTGTGCCCTTGTGTGGGTTTTTAACAATAAATGGTTAACAAAAACCGTTTGTACAAATGTTCTTAACTGAATGGTTAATTTATAGCTTAAAGAGGCTTACTGTTTAAAATCTCAAAAGGTTTTTGCATTAAACTGTGTTTAATTTATAACAGATAAGTATTATAACAGATAGTAACTAACTAACTGTAGTTCGACAGAATGAACTTTCTATCGAGTAAAGCCAAAAACGCAATTTTATGCACACTGCAGCGATTTTGAAACATATTCACCTTTTTTTTCGTACTAATAATTGTCCTAATGACCTTTACAGCTTCACCGGGGTTTTTGGGGCGAGCGCTAAGTGCGCTCCAGCCTTGAGGAGGACTTAAAAACTACTATAAGAAGCGACTGCCTAAGGGTACCCAGGTGGGTACGGACCTCGGCTTAGGACGTCGCTGGGGAGGGGGGGTCGGGGAGAAGCAGCCTGGGGCATATAATATAAATCTATTTTTCGGTTTTCTAGATTTATATGGATTCGGTCTGATTCCTTTTCAAAATCCTTATGGCCTTCACTAGTGTTCTAGTATGGAGGGTTCGGCACGACTTTGTTCATCTGTAATTTACCGATCACAAGGTATTTTGGTCTTTATAATCTTTCCAATTACATTAGACGCTAGAGGCGGAATTATAAGTAATACCGTGTATTTGTATAACCGGGATATCACTTTTTTTTTAAAGACTGCGTGGCGTCTCTACCAGTTAAAAATTAACAAATTAAATTCTATGATGGCCAGATTTACCTTCATAATAATATACAAAGTAATTATTAATGTGAGATTCAACTTTAAATAATTCCATTGCATTTATTTAAAATTGTAGAAATGTAATTGTCACCAGAGATACTATAATTTTTATATGAATTCAAGTTCAACTCACTTATTTCATAGTTAGATGGAAACACCTTATTGTACATACATACAGGAAAAGGAAAAAAACTACAGGAATAGTAGCACGATATGTACAAAGGCGACCTTATCGCTTAAAACGATCTCTTCCAAGCAACCTCTGAAGTTAATTGGGCATTAAAGAGATTAGCGACAGTGTAGTGTGAAGATATGAAAAAGGTTACTATTACTTAATACAAAGTAATACGATATACATACATAATTTTGTAGGTATACTAAAATCGTTAAATGCATAGATATATACATAATATAAATAAATATATAATAAATAAACACATTTTATTTTAACACTTTTACGCACAAAAATAGTATATGAAGCGAGCTTAATGCCATGCGGCATTGTCTACCAGCTAACCATTGGGTCATACAGATATTGCAAGACAGGTGCATATAAATTAAATAGAAGAGATTTACTAATTATTATTATTTACTATACTACAAAATACCTACTCGTATAATACTCGTAAAATATACCTACACGTATGCTACTACATAACAATTTTAAGTACATAAATACGAATACTTACATATACACAGACACTAATACATATAAAATAAAAGAGTATATGAAAGAGAGAAAATAATATATCAGATAAATACATGAACACCGAAACTTATACAACATGTATGTGATAACAAGCCTATTTATTGTTTACTATCACATATAATAGATAGTAAACAATAAATATGTAAATAATAGGTTCATAATTAGGTACTTGAAACTTCTGAATTTCTGCAAGGTCCGCATATTATTTCACACAAGATTTTCGCGTCGATAGTTAAACTAGAAAAAGACAATTAACGACAATTGTTACCAACTCAGCAGTTGGTATGTCTTTGCGAGGTGAAACTAATGTTGGGTGTGTTCGGTTTAACCTTGGCATCGGAGACGATTGTGAGCCATAGCAAACCAATTCGATAAATGGGAGGTCGAATAGCGATCATTACTGTACGTATTGGATCAAATTCTCTTCATGTCGTTAACCTTAATTAAATAAGGAGTTAATGTAATATACAGAATGTGAAGAAGATGTTTTTTTAATTTACATCTAAACCCGCGTTTGACCTCAATCTCACCTGGTGGTAAGTGACGATGAGGTCGCAGATGAAGAACACTGGCTTAGTAAGTATAGGCTCTTCTATAAACACATCAACGCCGAAGCGAAGATATTTGACGACAAACTTTACATAGAAGGTTGGTCGTTAGCCAAACGGACCCTGAAGGGGTCCTTCCACCAGAAAGTTACTCGACATACTTTATCCAGCGGCATTAGGGTTATTCTATATCCGTCCCATACACGGAACGGTTTGCGACACGAAAAGTGTGAACAGATTAGGGATTTAAAAAAAAAATTGCACCAATAATCTCTAAACAAAGTCTCAGTTTTTGTCATAAAAAATATTTAAGTTTAGTGCTTATTAACAACATTGTACTTGTATAATGTCTTACGTAGGTAAATCCATATTTAGTCGAGATTGTCATAGTCTGAGTATTCTATTCATGGTGACCTATTGATACAGTTTGCCTCTTTATTTACTATGTTAGGCTTAACTCTACTTCCACACCTTCGGATTGACTCACTGTATTGATTTTTTATTAAACCAATACTTACAATTAAGTAATGGCCATCAATTAAAAATGGTAGAGCTCAAGCACTCTGTGACACTTTCGTCAGTTTTCAAATCCTTGCAGTATAAGTCGATAGGATGAAAATTTCGATTAAAATTCAGTATTCATTCGAATATTGAAAGCGACAATGCCAGATAGACCTATTATGTGAGATCAAATTCAAGAGGTTAGTGAACCCTGACATTAGTATCATTAATTAAGTATTGAAATGACGTCATCTGTCTGTGGGCGATCACGGTAAATCGTTATTATGACGATATCCGATTAAATTTGTCGCACATTCCATCATTTGTCAAATTGATTGCGTCACAGTTCTCATCCTACTAATTTTGGTATTTATATGCCAAATGCTAGCAATTATGCAACACGTTTATTACATAAACTACTAGTAATATATTATAACGGACGCTAGAGCATATAACGTTGGTGGTCTATATAAATTCGTGATAAATGTTACCAACGAAACTTAAGTATTATCCAATATATGGGTGCGTTTGCGAAGGGCATATAATAATAATACTTAGTTATCTGTAGGTTTTCGTATTTATGAGAACCTATATCTGTAGGTTCTCGTATTATGAGAACCTAAATGGCCATCCTGTTGTATTGGAAAACGCAAATGCTTATTGAATAGGCCTTAAGTTTCAGTCATTATGTAAAGCGGCTGAACGTCGTTTCTTTGTAATAAATCACGACGTCGTTTTGCAAAATGACTAGCGGTTTTGTCAAACATTATACAATCGGATTGCGACATATGTACATCCATGATCAGGATCACCCTTTTCTAACAATTTACAAACCTATCACTACCCTAAACATTTAACAAGTAATCTACCTGCTTATTTATATTTTTATATTTATGTGCTCCTAATATTTTTGGCGGTGTTTCAAAATGAACACAAAAGGTATATTAATTAATTAGTCGAAATCATACTTTGATAAACTTTTAGGTAAGTAAGTACTCATCTATGAATTTCTTGTAGATATTGTTTGAAAGGACTATAATAATATATGTAGGATAATAAAGAGTTTAACCTACCTATAAGAAAGAGTTTTTCCAATTTTGCGTTAAGCTTCAATGGTGCTTTGAAGTTTCGATTTAATACACAATAGGATAGAAAATGGTTACATTGAATATTGGTTATCGATACTAACCACACTCTTCCTAGAAAATGTTTCTGGGGCTCCTTCTCGAAATATTAATCTAACATAAAAAAGTTAATACTAGCGCCGCGTCGCCAATTGAAAAAAAAAATATATTTGTGTAACAAATATGATTTTTTATTTATTTTATCTCTCATTATTATTTATTCTTATTATTTTATTTCTTCTTTTAAATATATTATTTTATTAATAAATAAATAAAAACCATACTAATTTAATACTTTTTAAATAACTAACTATAACTAGGTATACCTAGTTATTATAAAGGCTTAAGAAATTGGGAAACAAAACCTTAGTCGTTTTGGTATATTAAACGCTTTTCACTTTACAATTATTTTAATTGGTTTTGAACTATGAAAACGGGATTAATCGGTCGGTATTTAAATCGTTATTGTTTAAAATATCATATTTTAATTGGATTAAAAATTTAACGAGAATGGTTCTCTCCAATAACATTCAATTATAAATAATGACTGCTCTACTGAATCACGAGCTTTATGATCAGAATATCTAAAACGCAAAAATAAGTAGGTAGTATTAAATGCCTGAACTCAACGTCAACCAGGTATTATTAAAATCCCGAATATTTAATCATCTTTGTACGCAGAATCCATAATTAGGTATTTTTACCTCGAAACCCGGATTCAAGTGAAGACAGGAAAGTACTCAGCCATTCTATGTAATTTCCTCGTATTTCGTGTGACGTTTTTCTTTATATTTTCCTACATCCGGTCCCTGGTTAGGGATTTTTTCAAAGGAGCTTCCGCCTTTTCATTGAACTTTACGTCTTTGGAAGATAACAAAAGTCCGAACCTACACATATAAAAGAACTGATGAAAAGAAACACAAACAGAATAACTCTTAATAAGAAATTTAAGTAACCCCAACTTATTAACAATTACTTATTAACCATGTGGCAACTTATGCCTGTAGGAATCTAGATGTTTACGAGAGGCTGGGTAGCCGCCACACGTACAATACCCGTAGCGCCAACAGGCTCGCTGCTGTGCCGCCCGCGACGTGCAGGTGGAAACCATTGAGGTGTTCGTGGAGAGGTTAGCAAGATCAATGTATGATCGCGCCGACAACGGTCCCCACGAACACCTGAGGAATATCGCCCCACTGCACGCGCGCCCCACGCACGGTACCCGCTCCTGCGCGAGTTAGTACGCCCGCAGTCGCCCCGTGGCGACAGGGTGGAGCAATGTGACGGCGCGCGGTGAACGCAGCGTTCAGGCTCCCCCCCCCCCCCCCCCCCCCCGCACCGCATCCTTCCGCTCAATTAATTTACACCTTAAGCCCGTTTAAATTTAACGGCACCAAACACCGGGGATGTAGTGACACCCCGAGCTTCTGTCCGGGCACGAGGTTCGCCTCCAGGCCCGCACCTACTCCCCCCAGTCAGGCTTCGAGTGGACGACCCGTTTGATTTGATTGCTGTGCCGCACACTCTGCAGAAGGTCACTAAGACGATCCAAGCCATGGGCCCTAAAGTTTATAACAGGATCCCCTGGGATATTAAAAAAATTCCGCGCGAGTGGACTTTCAAAAAGAATTTAAAGAAATGGCTTATCGAGCAATCCTATTATTAATTCAATGAATTTTTAGAGATTAAGTGTAACAATGAATAATTTAATTTAATTGACACAATATTCTAATTAACATTGTTAAATAATGAATATTTTTTCTGTAGTTCCTCCGGGAGTTTGTGTATTTGTTTTTGTCTGAGTGTATACCTTGGTATATGCTGCATATTGAATGAGTGTATAGTACCTGTATTTTGACGTGTAATGAATATTATCAATAAATATATCTATGTCTTACCATTATGGTGATATCCTTACCTTTTACTGATCACTATTATCAGGTCATATCATTTGAGCTTAAACTCGAATCACCTAATTGTTACCGTTCCAGAGATCCCATCTGTCATTAAAGATACTCCAAGATCTTGTACGGAAACCCTTGATGCAATTTATATCAGAAATGGCTCCGCCTGAACTTGTCGCAAATAATCATGTAACTCGTATTTGAAATGGAACACAATAATACAAACTTACAATGGGTTTTCAGATTGAGATACGGTTTACGTCCCACAAAAATGAAAGGAATGCTATCTTGTTCTATTATCCGTGAAACTTTTCTTTATAACCTTTACCTTTATACTTATTTGTTATATAAGGTTTCTATGGACATTAATATTTGTTGGGTAACTTTCCTTCCTTTCGTAAGAGTAAACAAACTCTATAGGTAATATAATGAATGAATGAATACTCTTATTGCACAAAATTAGTGTGATACAATGCGTACAAAACGATTAATACAATCTAGGCGGTCTTATATATATATATATATATATATATATATATATATATATATATATATATATATATATATATATATATATATATATATATATATATATATATATATATATATATATATATATATATATATATATATATATATAATCCTTAGATATTTTCAAGGCACAGGTTAAGGCCCACGCCTTAACTTGGCTTGTCTTATGGAGACGGGTAAAGAATTCCAGAGACGGATAGCATGGACAGTGAAGGATTGGTCATAAAATTTAGAAGTGTGGATAGGGGAATATAGAAGGTTTTCAGAGGAACGAAGAATGCGGTCATGTGTGGAAGATATAAATTGGAATCGCTCCGTGAGATAAGGCGGGTGGCGGGGTAGAACAGTACGGAATAAAGAAGTGAGAGAATGTTAGTGTCCCTGCGACGATGAACAGGTAGCCACTTGAGTTGATCCCGAAATTCGGAGACATGGTCATACTTGCGCAGGCCAAATATGAACCGAATGCAAAGATTTTGGAGACGCTCAAGTTTATTGAGCTGCTCCACAGTGAGACTGGAATAGCAGGCTTCAGCATAGTCGAGAATGGGGAGAAGGAGGTACTGTGCTAGCGCAAGTTTGGTGGACGTCGGTAGAAAATTTTTCAGTTAACCAGCCGCAGCAAACATCCTTCTACTGACCTCGGCGATCTGTGCTGATATAAATTAATGGTTATAATAAAACAGTTTAATTGTACGTATTCTAGATTCTTTAGTCCTCATCTAAGATTCTTTGTGTCATGGAGCTGTACCTTAGACTTACACCTTTTTAATAATTGAGTAAGTTTTTTCATTTTCACATAGTCTTACTTCATGAGAGACTCCAACTAAGTCCTCAAGTTTGGCAACGCACTGAAAACCCACTAATAACATTACAATGTGGTCATTACTATAATGTTATTAGAGGATTTTTGTGAATAATGCCCCGTACGAAACAAACAAACAAACAAACAACAATAGTTATTTTAGTGGCACAAGCCACTAGGCTCTGGCCAAATATAAACATATTCATCCGAAGTCGTTTTACGTGGAACGGAGAAAGCACGTGAATGATTTTGCTAAATGACATAGGATCTTTATTTCATAATACTTCCACGATTGCTTGAGAAAACGTTGGAAAAAAAAACGATATTGTATATAGTTCTTTTCTTTCGAATCTTCGGACGAAGATCATCGCCTTATCCAAAATGTGAAGGAATTTGCCTCCAAAATGAAGAAAAGCACTCTTAGACGGCTAGCCCTTCGTTTTCTGTAACATACAGCCATGAAGTATTAAATTTCCAGCCCGTTACAGGTCAGTCTAAAATCATGTAGAACTTAAAACTTATTTTTTAAATTGATAATACTTTAATGTAAGTATATCGATGAATCTGGAACATCACTAATTGCTACATCATTACGAACATGTACTAGTACCAATCAATAATATATTCTATGCTAGTGCTTTAAATTTCCTTGATAACGAACATGAAGCTAGTATAAGTTTCTGGAGAAAGTTCTCTATACATAGAAACCATGGATTAAAAAAATATATAGACAATTCTTCTTAACTCGAAACGAGTTATGCTACACCATTTATACATATTTCATTTTTTCGTTTATTAAGTATTTTGTATGTATTTTGTCTATGTGTGTAATAAAGATTATAATTAATTAATTAATTTTCTCCTTAAGTTTCTCCATTATTTCGCAAATGTAACTTGTTCCAATTGTACTAGGTCTAATATGTACTTGTTCCACGTGTCTAATACTTAAAATTTCCTTTATTACGAATCATAGATCTATATTTGTCATTCTTTTTCTCTTTGGCAACATTTCATCACACAGAAAGCTCGCATTTTGTAAAATAATATAAAATTCAAGCAATAAACGTTACTCATTAGCTGAAAGATGAATTTTATTTATAAAGAGGATCTCCTCAATACTTGGTATATTATATTTATTTCTTAATAGTTAGTGAGGGGAGGTGCCTACGATCTAGTTTCATTCTTCTAGGACGATCAAGAAATTATTTAAAACTTCTTTAGGTATCTACTGACCTTCTTCTCTAAAGAACACACTTGACCAGTTGGGATAAAAATACGAAATTTAAAACAAACTTTTAACGAGAATTTTTTCAACTTTATAGTAGATGCTGTCAAGTTGCTTTGATGTTTGTAAAAAATACAGTATTTTAATGTCATCATTGTTGGAGAAAGTTCATTAAAATGTTGTTCATTTTTCAAACTAAATCAATTTAATTGACGTTTGGTTAGAAATATTAGTAAAATCATAACAATTACGTACGTAAGTACTAAAAATTCTTATAAATGGGTTCAAATCAGACCAAGGACATGCTTTATGTAAAAAAATGGAACAAATAAATATTTGTAGCTTGTTTGTCGATATCGGAAACCCATACCCGCAACCTTTATTTGTGGAAATGTCTGGAATGGTCAATAATAATATTTTTATGTAAGTAGCAATATTTCTTAGAAATGCGTGTGTCATGGCGAATAATAAAGACATACATATCTACAATTATATATTTTATGAGTACGTAAGTGTGTGGTATATTACGACTCTACATAAATGTAAAACAGCTGAAAAAATAACGACTTCATACAGAGTGTAGCGTGTGCATTTATTTTTTTATTAAATCGATGCAAGGATGAACTATTATAATATAACTGAATATAAGTTCTGGTAGGGTTAACTATTTTGTATTCCTTACTTTTAATACAGTTAGGCCTGGAATACATGCGCCGGTTCCAACGCCGGTTCTGTTCGCTGCAGCCAATCACGAGGCACTGCTGACTTGCAATGCGAGGAGGGCGGAACGCTTGTGATTGGCTGCAGCGAACCTAACCGGTGTAGGAACCGTCGTTGTGTATTCCGGGCCTTAAGTAATATATATTATTTTGTTATGATAAAATCTTTATTATACGGATAAACATATAATATGTACAACACTTACATTAACAACTAAAAATAAATATAATCTACCTACCTAAACTACAAAATGAACACGTCGTCTAGGCTGCGTTTACTCGCTGTATGGAAAGAATGATTTTCTGAGCGAGGTAAGCGCCGCGCCGCCGGCCCTAATGTCACCGGAGGCCAGGACCAGCCAAGTGAACATTACAAAATTTAAACTTTAATTATTAATAGTTGGTTTAAAAATTTATATTCAGAGATTGTGCTATGTATATCTAAGTGACACAAGTCACGTTTATAAATCAAGTAAGCACCTACGTATTATGAGTAGCAATTATACTACCACTTTGAGATATGAATTTAATTAGACTGTAGTACACATTCAGTGGTCGATGACACTGTGTCAAATGCCACCCTGTATGTAACTCTGGCAGCGGTAACATTTCAGCGTAGTAAAGCGTCCCTCAGTCTTTAGCGAGATCCCCATGCCGCATGTCGCCATCCAAGGTTGTAGCATCATCGGCCAAAAAAAGTTATAATTTAGTTTAATTTAATAAAAAAAGAAATAAACATTTTCTGTGTAAAATAAATCATTGTATTGAACGTGAAAAAAACGTTCCAATGTGAAGTGGAGATAAAACTTTTAACTTGAAGTGGAGTTACGTGAAACAAGGGGGTAAGTTTTTTTAGTTTTATCTTGAAACAATAGTTATAAATAATTTAGGACACATTTATTTAACTTGATATTTAAAATTATTAATTATCTTGATATTTATAAAAAAATAGTGTCCTTGGTAGAAAATATCTTGGAAAGTGGTTATAGGCGCAGTGACTGAAATACTTTAGACCATTAGCTAGAAAATATATTATTTCTGTTTTATTCTGTAGATAGTACTTTCCGAGAAAAATCCTAGTCATGTATTTGTATGAAATTAATTACAGAAATTGTTGAACCTATTTATCATACATAATACAAGAGTAAGAAAAATATATTTATTGTAAGTAATTTACGATGGTCTCATTGTCGCTTTGAACACTGAAAATATTTTTTGAAAATATTATGAAGGGTTGCGAGGCGGGGGCGTTTGTCAGGGTAACCTGGTTAAGAGAGAGGGGCGGTGACTCTCGTTCTGGATCATACCTCATCCAATTGATCTCTCTGATTATCTAACGTGGTAATGTTGCCAGCGTAATGGGTACCTTTGGACGGAGGGCGATTCAGAATCGGGAGTAGTATGACTGTACATTTTTTATAATGTACCCAAATGTAATGTATGTATACACCTCAATAAAAGTCAGCACTGTGTTAGATGTCTTATCTTCTATTATCTGGCCGTGTATACGGCGCGCGAGTGTACGGGTGTCCCGCGCGTCGAATGCTAGTAGGTACATAGTTTTTTTAATGGCTATAGTACAAGTAGTTGGCCAGTGAAATGTAGTGCATTTAATACGAAAGAGTTCTTGTATGCAGTGCCATACAACAAAGAAAAATTTACATATTACAACCGAAAACTGTTATTTAATTTTTCATTATGCCACTATTTTCACACGACCATGGCGAATGAACCTCTTTATGTTATTGATTGAGGTTATGAACAAATCACTATTTTCACACGACCATGGCGAATGAACCTCTTTATCTTATTGATTGAGGTTATGAACAAATTACAAAATGGGAAATAAAAAAAATCTCTTAAACGGATTAAGTAAGTATAATAAAGTTATGCGTCATGGAATTCTGGGGACATATTTTATGCCCTTGAACTTATCACTTAGTACAGTTAGGGCCGTATGCAGGTTAGGGGGTACCATCTCTCTCTCTCTCATCTCATTCTCCTTAAATCCTCATTTCATTCAATTTAGAGCTCTTTGGACCTGAATTTTCATTACATAGGTAAGTACTCGTATATTGATTTTTATAAAAAAATCGGATCAAACCCCTCCGACATCTTTGACCACTCCTCGAAAAAATTGTTTTGCTCCGGCCTTGATTATTATTGTACAAAAACCTAACGTTACTATTTTGAATCTGACACTTCATATTTTACATCTGTATCTCCAAGGTCTTCTGAAATAATGTCTCCAATTTTGTATTGTCACAAAATTCTGTGATACAGACGCCTTGTACGCTCATTAGGAGTAGACACAACTGTTTTGTCTCTACATTACATGCTTGCTTCACTCAGAATATTATTTCAATTAAATACTTGCTATAATGTTTTTAAAAAAAACGTGAGGAGAAGAGTGATCGTGGCCGCCCTCTGAAACGATGGCGCGACGATATCGTGGCTGTAGCAGGCTAGACCTGGACTCGCCTATCCCAAGACAGGGAAAATTGGCAAATTTTGGAGGAGGCCTATATCCTTCAATGGATGCCCCCCATAAAACAAAATGATTTTTTTTTATCGTATTAACTCATTTTTTTTTCTTAATCTTTGCACATACAATATTGTTAAATAGGGAAAATAAAGGCTTATTTTATTTATTTATAATGTTAAAAAAAATTAAGCACTGTAAAATTTTTAGTTTTCGCAGATCTGACTGAATCTGACATCGAGAAAATGGAAAAATAGATAAACTTATTAGGTATAAGTTCCATCCTCGGGAATTATACAGCATTGAAATCCGGAATAAAATCCGTTCATACGTTTCTGAGATTAACATCCGCGTGTGAGGACAGACAAACAGGTCCTCGGTTTTGTTTTATACTACGTATGTAGTGATATAATATCATGCCACATTTTTCCAGATGAACTAAAATTTCAACCAGTATATTTCCAATCGGAAAATGCGTTGATTTGCATCACAGATTTGCAGCACCTGCATGCAGCAGTGTAGGTACATATTATGCAAATGTGAGCAACTAGAGTGCGAAACGCTCTAAACCGATAATCTACCAGCTAATTGTATTGTACAGTCGCCCTCTAGCTAATGTCTAAAATGAATCATAAAGCATTCGCTATAGACTTGAATTGAATTGTAGAATTTTGACAGATGGTATGCTTTGGCTAGCGGTCGACTGTACATTAATTTTCAAGGTGACTTAAGTAGGTACCTATTTTTAGACAGATTATTTTTGTTCTAAACCTTTGAAGGAATTTAATTTGAGTAAGTATTTAAATACTACTATAGCAATAATAATAATATGTGTACTATTGAAATACGCAAAACCTCCGATTCACCACACTTTATACAAGGCTGATATTAAAATTATGTAAGTTTTTTTATTGACTACTAAACCCGCATTTGAGCTTAATCTCGCCTGATGGTAAGCGACGATGAGGTCGACGATGGAGCATGCGGGTCCAGTAAATGCCTATTCACTCTGGCCTAGAAGATCCCAAGGTTGTAGGTTTCGGGAAATACAGACGCCGGCAGGCTGTTCCATTCCTTAGCCGTTCGCATAATGAACGAAGAAGCAATATGAAATTAGGAAAACAAACACAACAAGTAAGTATGAAATTGTTCTTTTATAACTTTTTACGCTTTTGTCTGACAAAATCTCGTAGACTTTTTATTGTATCTTCCTATATTTATTATTCGTATTTACGTACTTAAAGTTAAAATGAAAAGTGATATATTTATAGTGTATTTTATAGGCCTGTAAGTTACCCAAAAAGTAAAGAACACATGTAAGATAAAAATAAGTTCCTGGAAAAAGTAATTAAGTAAGAGTACGTATCCACCTATCTCTTAACTTTCTAACTACATAACTCTTAGCCTTTAGCACACTGCAGCGATTTTGAAACGGTATCGGATCGAACCCATATAAACCTATTATTCGGTAGCCTGTAATTTTTAGCAAAGTCAGCAGTCACTGTAGATCTGGGGGACATGAGTGCCCCTGACAAGTCGAGCAAAAGAGCAAGCCACACTGCCTTACCTTTTCTCAAAGCTTTCAGAGCACTTTTGACCCCTTCTAAATCTATACAGGAGCAATAAATATTTTTGAGATTGTCTCTCTAAAACTTCTGAACCAATATTAAAACTTCTTTCACTAATATCGAATACACAGTATCGAAATAATTTTTAGAATCGGCTTCTCTACCTATATTCAAAACATTATGATTCAACATTTCAAACTAGTTTTAAAACTTACTGGGCAGGAAATGTAAAGCTGAGAGTAAGACTAATTGAATGAAAATAAGAAAAGTAATCTACTAGTACATACGAGTAAGTAAAAGAAACCAATAAAGCGACTTACGAACGTAGCGTAATTATTTAAGTTTTCCGTGAGAACCTGGAATTTTCCTTGCGTAGATTTTCCGTCAGTTGCACAAAGCATCCTAAGATTTCAATAACCATTAATGGTATACTCGTAATATTGTGGTTGTATTGTATAATTTCTTAGACCAATCGAAACAGTTTTAAACAGCAGGATTATGCAAAAAATCTTTCACTTTTTTTTCACAAGACACAGATATTATGTTGCCGCAAAGTGCAAACCTCAGTAAAAAATAATTACATTTTGTCTCATGAACTTTCGATCGAAATCAAGTAAGTTGTAGTTATTACATGTCATCATCTAGAGTTCTCGCGGTAACAAACAGGCTAAAAATACATAAAATAAGTAATACCTTAGCTAATGTTGTAGCTTTAGAATTAGCTAAAAGTCGTTATCGGCTTATGCACGAATTTCTTATAAACCTGCATGTAAAATATTAATGAAGCTTCATATAAAGATTTGACGATAAAACATACCTAACTATCAAATCAATTATAACTTATAATGACATTTAACTTAATTTATCCATTAGCATTTTATAATGTATTATAATTTCTTATTTTATATTGCGGTGCCCTACTCAGGGTATCATGTATGAACATATAATATGTATTTTAAGACTAATTGTTACACATGAAAGCAATGAATGATATGAGTATGAGTATAATTGTTCAGGATTTATAGACTTTGCTTTTACATTTAAATCTGTACACCCTTACAAAGTATACAAATACACAGACTAACTTACGTGTGCCTAACCTTCCCTTTGACTTAAATGTTTAGATCAGACCATTGACCATTGATTGATGATATTTGATAGTGTCGATTTTAAAAGGATCATTTTGCATGGTGAGATGATTGTTACCAAATAAGACAAGTATTTTTTTTTAAAACTATTAAAATTAGATAATATTTACTTATGTCACATCAGTGTATAACTGATTAACTTTTGTTTCGGAAAATTTTATTTTATAATTTTTACTCTAATTTCAAAATTTAAAGTTAAAAAAATTCACCAGTTTAGCAAACTCCTTTATATATACGAGTATATACGAGGATTACTAACTTTACAACCCTATTTTTAAACAAAGTAAACAATGCCTCTCTCCCTGTTAAGTTACCTAATTACTTAACTTTGATGGTTCCATAATACATTTTCTATTAGTTATTCTGTGATAATACCCTTAAGCGATAGATAGATAAGTAATTATATAGTTAACTACAGGCAGATATATACATCTAGACTTCTAAATATAATGATTTCTGTTACCTTTTTGAAAAATTTAGTTGTTACTTAGTCAACGATACTTAGATTTTGTTTACAAAATCAAATATCTAAAAACTCCAAATTAAAAATTTAAGAAACCTCTGAAATATTATATATAAAAAGGTCCATTTACTATCCATCTGGTCATCATGAGAGCTTCGAGGTTCCACTTGTATGATATTTGGGTAATTTTAAAGTACTCGGTACCTACCATCATTTTGTATGACTGTTAGGTCATGACACAAACCGTTGCCTAGCAACCATTTAACAGCCGTCGTTAAGTTAGGTTTAAGTGTATAACTGTTGGGAATCCGTCGTTGTAAATCGTTCTGGAAATCCCCTTACTAACATCGAAAATGGTTCAGATTTTAGAAACTACGGAATAAATTTTGATCAGTCATGGCACACTTGCGACACTCCTTATAATGCAGCGATTATAATCACCTATTACTCGCACGACTACAGCGTGGCGTACGCATTCGGTCATTTGCGGGTGTGTGAGTGAGATAAATTCGCTAGCCAGAACAGTGCGCTACTGATCGCGCTCACTAACTGCCGGGGAATTGAATCAGGTGTCCCCAAGTGTCGCTTCTGTACGTAGTACTATTTAGTATTCTGTGCCTATAGACACTTTCGACACCTCACCCGAAAGTAGTTTACACACCGCATCTACATACAGCCCGCGCCGGCGCGGGCGGCGTCCTGTTTCTGGCGCTTACACGCACTATCGGCATATTCTAGGCCGCTTCTCCCCGATCCCTCCATCCCCAGCGACGTCCTAAGCCGAGGTCCGTACCCACCTGGGTGCCCTTAGGCAACCACTTCTTATACCTAGTAGTTTTTAAGTCTCCTCCAGGCTTAGGAGCGCACTTAGCGCTCGCCCCCAAAACCCCGGTGAGGCTGTAAAGGTTATTAGAACCAACAGCATTAGTCAGTTGAAAAAAAACACTTTCTACAAAATTTTCTGTTAAATAAAAGAACCGCGTCCAAATTGCTTCATCTATTGTTAAAATATACCACAGACAAACATAAAAACTGACAGATATATAATAGCCTTATAAATAACACCCCTCTTTCGCTCGGGGCTTAAAAGCAAATGCGACGTTACCCATTTCTACGTTCATTTGTATCAGAGCATAAAGAAGTTCATTATGCCAAGATAATAACCCCCCGTGGGCTTTGTATTAAGAATTTGAAATTGCAAGTGACACTTAAAAAGAGAATAAAGCATTACGTACGCTCCATAAGGAATTACATTATAATATTTACAACCTTTATCAATCAGATTTTTTTCAGATTTTTTGTAATTATATTTTAAAATATACAGGGGAGACGCCTGTTTGAGATATACAGACAGACGGACAAACAGATAAACAGAATGACAGACACATGGTTTAACTATAAGGGTTCCTAGTTGATTACAGAACCCTAAAAAGTACTATGACAGAACTCGCGTGATTTATAAAATAATTTCTTTATTGGGCAAAAAACCCATCAAACAATATTATATTATACAATACTGAAATATATAAAATATGAGGTATATATTTCCACTGGTCACAGAAGAGAGCTGTCCTCCGAGATACAGGAACTTCCTATTTCGGAGGTCAGCGTTTATTATAACTAAGTTGTTGCTCACTAATTTTATTGAGTTTAATATAACATATGCTTAAGTTCCTAGTGGTGTATGGACTGTGAATCCATTGTAATCTTACCGCACAAATAAACTATTCTTATTCTTATATTCACAATAAATCTTATTTCCGGTTCGCGCGCTGGTGCACGGACAACCAATATTTAAATATCGGACATGTTAAGTCCTCGCTCTGAGGCTGATGGCTCTGAGGATGCTATTGTGAGAATTTTGCATTCTGTCCCACGGGACAGGAGGACGCTATGCGAGCCCTCACGGCAGCAAAGAAATCGGACATTCGCGCCTCGGCAAACATGCCCGACGCACTGCAATAGCGCGGGTACTTCATGAGGATGCGGTACGCATCATTGTACTGCACCCTCATGGCGCTCATGGCGAGGCTCTCCTGAAATTCACCCAGAGCTGGCAGGTGTAAAAACACTGTCAGTATGCCTTGAACAAAATTGTTTTTACACCCGCACTGCACCTGGAGAACCTCAGCGCGAGCATGTTGCAACTAACCGCGAGCACCCGCCTCTCCCTCTCGATATCGTTGTCGTCCTTGAGGTCACAGGTCAGAACATGCCCCAAATTCTTAAACTGCTGCACCATCCGAACAGCAGAGTAGTTCAGGCGCACTTCGGGCACCCTCTCGGGACCTTTACCAGGCCGGGAAACCATCATCTCCGTTTTTAAAACGTTTTATTTCAGTCCATGAACGCTAGCATAGCGCTCACAGAAAGTAGCTACCTGAAACCATTGATCGACAATTGATTTATGACATGATATCTTGCTTGCTTGCTTATCGTATGGTTAGTGGCCAACCTATTTGTCAGAGTTGTTCAGGCCGCCTGTAGGCCTCTGACATGGCTTAACGACTGCTGTCGAAAGACAACAACCGGGACCGACTGCTTAACGTGCTTTTCGAGGCACGGAGGAACTCAGATGAAATATGCCACTAGCGGTCACCCATCCAGGTACCGACCGCACCAACGTCGCTTACCATGCACGATCACTTTCTGACTGTGCTCGCAACTAGGCTACGAGCTCCTCACATGATATCTATGCCTCTATTGAAAAAGGCACAATTTTAAAACACTACCTTTCAGGATAGACGAAATAAGATATTTTTATTAATTTATTTTTTAATATAATTATTATTAATAAACTAAGAATATTATTTGAATAATATAAATCAGTGTCAGGTCAAACGCCGTTCCAGTAAATATAAAAACCACATAAAATCAGATGGAAATGACCACGGTGTTCGTTGAATCGAGGGCATTTTTAACTGTCTCTGCACTTTATGAGTATATTGGAAACACATAAAGTTTATTTACTCGTTCTAGCGTGGAATGCTGACAAATAGAAAACCAACTGGCTTGTGTATTGAAGATATTTATTTTTTAAATTTATTGAACGCATACGTACGTAATTCATACCCTGTTTTCGAAGGAGATGCCGATATTCTCGGATATTACATTATTTTTAAATCGTCATAAAATCTGAATCACAGTATTATTGCAGTAGAGTATTTTTGCCCGTCGATAACTATTCCACACGAAGAAAAACAACCTCACTAGTAATTGATGTTACATTATATCCTGTTTTTTTTCTGAATTCATTTCATAAGTCTCATTCATATTATTATTTCTACAAAAGGTGTTGTTAAAATCAATACATTTTTAAGGGAAATCGCCGTAATATTTTTCTCTGATATTGAAATTTGCGTTGAAAAGTGATCCTTTTGTTTACCTGACACAATGTAGTTTGATATTGAGTAAGTAATAAATACGAAAGAAAGACGGCGACCCAGGGCACAGTTATAATAAAATAAACGAAGACCTCTTCATAAATGATATACATATAGTTTTAAATATAATTTTATGCTAAGTTATTTTATACAAGTCGCACATTTTTAGCAGTCGGGAATTAAAAATTTGTAGATTATGTTTTTTGGAATAAATACAATAACAAAACGCAATTGATTCAGTCCGACCCAAGGACCTTTACCCTGGACCACTCACCCTGGCTCTTTTTCCTCTTTGGGCTATGTCAAAACAAAAACAACCTTGTGGGTATAGGAATAAGTTTTAATCTCATTATGTTTTTGAATTATAAGGATTTGAAATTCATTCCCTATCCATAAAGGAGTACATAATTAAGTGTAAAAAGATTACGTTTCGGTTGTAAACTTCCTTTTTCTTTTCGAATCTGTTTAAGTACGCGGTTTTTAAAGAGACCCTTGAGGAATTAATGTATTCCCGGTCCAGAAAATAAAAAACCCTGGCAAGAGGGCGCCATTTGTAGTTTTATAATCTGTGTTATTGAAATCACTATGAAAAAAACAGTACTCCGCTAAATACCTACCATTCTTTAATTTGAAGTAGGTAGAGGTTCACTGAAAGAAAGCTTGTTTGATTTAGAGCATACCCGTATAAGGTAATTTTTATTCATTTAAACAAATTACTTGATAGATACGACAAAGATCTTGGTTGAAGTTAACAAGCCGACTTTATATGCTCGTATTGAAACAAGTTCTTGTTTGAAGTAAACAAGCTTTTCTTTCAGTGTTTTTCAGTCTCCCAAACAAAGACCATTATTTCAAAGAAGTGTAAACAATTTTATTTTTATCATTAATAGAATCTGTCTCATAAAAACATAATAGGTTATGGGGCTTGTTTAAATTTGTTTAAATAACCTTATGCTGGCCACAAACGTTCATACAAATAACTAATTCCAAACTACCTGCTTTCACAGTTCAGAAGGGGTTGACAATATGCGTTTTTTAAAAGTTTCTACAAATGTGACTGGACTAATAACCTATTTATCAGAATCAACTAACTAATAAATACCTTCTCAAAGATTTTTTGGTACTATATAGCCTTATTTACATGTGGGTGTCTATTCAGAAAATCATATAATGTGTAAGTTACCTAGAACTTAAGTAGGTAGTTAGTTTGTGTTTGCCAGACCTATGACTAAATTAACATCCTCTATATATACCCGCACTGAGTTTCAATTATCTCATCAAATACCGATTATCTTCAGATCGTGATCTACATCAGGATATTAATAAGGAGCTAAGCCTGATAATATCTTCGCCTGATTACTACTACTAATCTTACCTAATTTTGCTCTGTATTTAAAATAAAGCACCTACGTTTTTTTTATGTATAACTAAACCCGCATTTGACCTCGATCTCGCCTGATGGTAAGCGACGATGAGGTCGACGATGGAGCACGCGGGTCCAGTAAATGCCGTAATAAACATAAAGAAGTAATGATAATACCATTATAGGTACTTATACCATACATTATAGACATTTTATAGTTTTACAATTTATTACGAATAAGATATACTTACTCAAATAAATTTTATAATTTATTTTAGTTTTGTTAATACTAAAAACATCAAACTATCTTTATGTATTTGTTACCCAATTGTTAAAAAATATTCATCCTACCTATCTATTACTTACCCCAGCTTAAATAATTAATTATATATTTGTAGAAATCAGGGATGTTACGGGGATTACTTAAACTCCGGGGATTGGATATAGAGTGGCAACACTCTGTTAAATACCTGGGGTGCCATATAGACCGGTCGCTGTGCCTAGCGAAAATGGTTGACATCGTCGTCAACCAGGCAAAAGCCGCGCGCGCGCTTTTCCGACCGGTGCTATCGTCCAGGCTGACCCTGCGTACTAAACTGAGGTTGTATAAGACCTACATCCGGTCCCGACTCACATACGCGGCACCCGCGTGGCTTCCATATATCTCGGTCACTAATAAAAAGAGGCTGCAGGCCCAGCAAAACATGGCCCTTAGAGTGTGCACGGGAGCGGGACGTTACGTCAGGAACGATGTCATCGATCGCGACGTGCAAATGGAATCAATCCAGGTGTTCGTGGAGAGGTTGGCGCGATCTATGTATGTCGCGCAGACAACGGTCCCCACGAACACCTGCGGAACATCGCCCCTTTGCACGCGCGCCCTCCTGATGTGAACGCGTGGTACCCACTCTCGCGCGACTTAATGCGCCCCCAGTCGCCACGTGGCGACAGGCTGGAGCGACGTGACGGCGAGCGGTGAGCGTAGCGTACAGACCCCCCCCCCCCCCCCCCCATTATATATATACATAGCCGTAACCGTTACCGAAACTATCAGATATCGGAAATAAAAAAATATCCTAAACCGAAACCGTATACGAAATGAAAGTTTCGGATGTTATTTCGGACAATATTTGTCCCACAATTTATAATTTTTTCTACTATGAAAAATAATAAATTAACTAACTAAATATAAATTAAATGTTGATGAACAATATCGCAAGCGGACTGGTCCAACAATCAATATTGTCCAGCATTTAATATTGCTCAAACGGGATTCCATAGCTTGTCATCTTTTGCTTATACAAGATTCTTGGGGTTGTTTTTCTCAGTTTTCAATGCAGTCGGTTTTTTTTATAATAATTATTTTTTATAATAATAAACAGAAATGTATTCTGTTACAGTTATCGACACTGAACAAATTTCAGCTTTCAAGGTTTTTTTTGTTACATCCTGTTATTAAACCCAATCTTCTTCTTTTATCCCTGTCATCCACTGCTGAGGTTTAAGACTCGAACTATTGCTGTCCACTTATTGGTCTTTTCTCATATGAAAAACGTCAGAAGATTTTAGTTAATATTTCTAGAATCGGGCTTTATGAGGGATGCTTCTTTCCTGAGAACATCGCCTAGCAACCGTCAACTGCGAGTGAGGATCTCGTTTTCCCCAATTTTCTCATCAGTTATTTTCCATAATTCGGTGTTTGTTATAAAATTACGACAAAAGATTTGCCTCAGAGAGTTGTTTACAAACACTGTCTTGGAGTCTGTGGGTGATGTTCTGGCGCACAAATCTGGTCTCTCACCTATTGAGCAAAACTGACTTGAGATTTGAATTAAAGATCGTCAGTTTAATTTCAGTTGCCAGAATATATATGTATCTAATAAACCTAATAGGTTACTTTAAATTGCAAAACAAGCTCGGATATTACGGCATTGCCTCGTAGTGGGTCATATAAAGCAAGCATAACTAGGAATAATGGCCATCCTCCTTCACTTAATTCCATTTTGCCTCAGGTTTTTACTGAGCGTTTTCATTTTGTAACGAAAATGGAGAACGGTCTGTTTTTTCTATAGAACCCACACGTGTTATGAAAACAATGTTTATCTAAATGTCCATAGCTTAATCTAATCAGCAGTGTCCGTGTTCAACTTTGATGATTTAGGTAATGGATAGAGTAACGCGTTGGATAATTAAATATCATAATGCTTCTATCATAATATGATATATTACAATATTATATAAAATGGTAGAATTGTGAGCAATTCGTACAATTTCTCGGTTTGTACAAATGATGAACCATAAAAAAAACCAAAAAAAAAACCATAAACTTAACCCAGTAGCACCTTAACAGTGAACTCTCGTCCTAGCTTTGTGAAACTTAATTTACTTCAAACCAAATGAACATAAAGGTAAGGAAAGTTTTCCTTGTCTTGCTTAAACTTATATTACTTGTTATTTAGTTGTCTTCGTCGCTAAGGGTATTTTTTCTGCAAACAGATTCATGGTCATCCATTATTTCTTCCTCTTGCAAATGGTAATTATTATTAGTACTTTTTTATAACTAAGGCCGTATTTGACCTCAATGTCACTACGTAATGTAATAACTTGGAAAGTGCTTTATTTTGTAAATAGCACCAGATCCTGACCTAACCTTTGACACTCATGAGTTCTAATAACATAAAACCTCTTAAGCCTATACCAAATTGGGAAAGGTATGTGTTTGTTTACGCGAGCACAATACATTATGTTTAGCCAAACAAATACATTTGTTTGGCTAAACATAATGTATTTGTATTAGGGTATAAAGAGATTTCTCTAGAGAATTGGAACTGTAAACTCTATTCACCATCTCGGTCTTTTTGTTGTAGCATTTTTTTTGTTATTACCTTCATTATGTAGGTACCTACTTAATATTAAGTATTTTCTTCGGAAAGATTCTTACTGTTAGTTGCATGAAAAATTCTCATACTTAAAACCTCTCCCACGGTAGTGTGACCGTCAAAAAGGGTGACACCCTTTTGATATTTAATGTTGCATGTTTAATAGTATAAAATAAACAACATAAGCTTTAACTAAAATTGTAATTCTGAAATTTGAATATTTGATTGACACATAACATTGTAAAGTGGTCAATGTGTGTACCTATGTAATCTCCACAACACAGGCAACGCCTAGTGTGGAGGTTATAGTTTAATGTGAAATGTTAATTAATATGTGGTAAAGAAATATATTATATATAATAGCTGTCGGAAATTCGACCCTCGAAATTGTCCAAGAATATGTCTACCTAGGGCAGACTATTCAACTAGGGAAAAACAATTTTGACAAAGAAGCCGATAGAAGGATTCGTTTGGGCTGGGTAGCTTTTGGGAAATTCCGTCATATCTTTTCGTCGTCGATACCACAAAGCCTTAAGACGAAGGTATACAATCAGTGCGTCCTACCTGTTATGGTATATGGCGCTCAAACGTGGACACTCACGGCAGGGCTGGTCCGAAAATTCAAAGTCGCTCAACGAGCTATGGAGAGAGCTATGCTCGGTATCTCATTGATGGATAAAGTTAGAAATCAAGTCATCCGTCACAAAACGCGAGTTACCGACATAGCTCATATGATTAGCAAGTTGAAGTGGCAATGGGCAGGCCATGTCTGTCGCAGAACCGACAACCGTTGGGGTAGACGAGTTCTAGAGTGGAGACCGCGGACAAGAAAGCGCAGTGTGGGACGCCCCCCTGCCCGGTGGACCGACGACCTGAAGAAGGTTGCTGGCGATGATTGGATGAGGAAGGCGGAGGACCGAGTATTGTGGCGCGCCCTGGGAGAGGCCTGTGTCCAGCAGTGGACAGATACGGGCTGATAGATAGATAGAAAGAAATATATTTATTTTTTTATTTTTTTCTATATTCTTTATACTTACTTAATTGTAAAATGCTGTAATCTCTGCATAAAAAATACCGCCAACTTTTCTCTTCATCATTCTCGTAGATCAAGAAAGAGATCGCAATACACAAAAAATCTATGACTGCGGTTACAATTATTAAATTAGGAATTACTTATACCATGACCAGGGAAATAAAAATCACGAGGCGCGAAGGCTCTACTGGTACTTTTATGTACTAAATTTATAAAGAACAGTATTTCCCCCTGGATGGGATATTTACTCAGTGTTTGCGGGAAACTCAAGGTAAATATGACTTAGGATAGCTTTGAAGCTTATCGAGAAACTTAAGTACATACATGCTTACTTATTCAGGTACTGTAATAATATTTAGCATATGCAATAGGCTCCATAGTAACACACCATTCCATAGTAGCGAACCTGCATTATCGTTAAAAACATATCCCACAATAAAATCCCAAGAAGCCTAAAAATCCCAATACGATTGTACAGATATACAATGTTAAAGTTGGGAAAATATTGAACTACGCCGTTAATAATTGGATATCCAATTACAAATTATAATTTATCAAAGATCTTAGTGTAGTTAACAAACTAAAAGCCTTAATTTGAAATCTTAAGCCAAGTTTAGAGTATTTTCGATAAAACAATAATACACTCTATAGGTGCCCCGCTGTCGGGTAAGAGGAAGTGGTAAATTAAATTTATTTATTTATTTACACTTTAATGCACAATATAAAAGGTGTATATGAGGCGAGCTTAATGCCTTGCGGCCTTTTCTACCAGCTAACCATGGGGTTACGCAGAAATGTTTAGGTAGGCGCATATAAAAATGGAAGTTGTTATTATATTATATATAAATAGCTATTCATAATACATATTAAAAATACATATACATAAATCTTAAAAAAATCATACTAATATTAAGTATATTGTACATAATATATAAAAATACAAATACTAATATATTATGATGTACAAATAAATAATATAATTATAAATATATATACTCGATAGCTAAACAGATAAATCCGTAAACTCTATTGTATTATATTTAACAGTGAACTAGCACAACAATACCTTATTGATTTGGACCTTGTCGTAGATGTTCTCGGACCAGGGTTTTGAACTGGAACTTGTTAGGTCTTGATGTCCTTAGGCAGACTATTCCACAAACGGACAGCTTGAGCAGTATACGAATGGGAGAAGTCGGTGCGTTGTATTGGGACATCAAGCCGGAGATTGTCAGAGGAACGAAGGAACCTATCATGAGACGCAACCAGATAATGAAACATATTTTTGAGATAAGGAGGGGGAATGGGGGATTAAGGACAGAAAACAGAACACACAGAATACGAGAATTTTGTTGTTTTAAATAGGCGTGCTTAGTTAACATTAAGCTATATCAGATATTCAGACATACAATATTGCTATAGTCTGAAGAAGGTAGTTCCATCCAATCTAAAAATGATTAGTGCCCATTATTTGCTTGGATCTCTAAATGAAAATGGACGATCAATCAATTTATAGGTAAGTACTTACCTAATCAAGTTATTCGCAATCACGAAGTTAATCGAATTGCCTTGCGCTTATATTTGTCTCTTATATAACCTACTATATTATACCCAATAAAGCGTTTAAAGTCATATAAACTTTACGACTCTTTTTTAAATTATTATATTTTGGTAGTTACTTGAATAGATAATCATCAAAGAAAGTACCCAGGAATATTAACACTTTAGTGAAAAAAATATATAATAATTTTGTAATAATTCAAAAGCGCATTTTTTAATGTTAACTGTATTCTCTATATAAATATTTAATAAGTTAATTTAATTGAGAACAGTGTTCGTTTTGAAGCTGTGTGGTAGCCTAAAATTAGGCACAAATTGAGGTTTAATCCGACCCAATCAGCACTGATACCTACGTCAATAATGATAACGATTTAGGTATATACATAAACAAGTAAACACTTAATACGCGTTAAGTGTTATATAAGTAAGTAATATGTTTATTTCACAAACAGTACTCGTATATTAGGTAGGTATATATATAAAGAGGAATTTGGCACCTTTTTCACATTTATGTTTTTGGTGGGATACGAGTTACAAAAAGGATTTTAAAACACCACTCAATAAACACAGACACTCCAATATTCACATAAACAATTCACAATTGGACAGTACATTTTCATTGTAGTTATGTACGTACTTATGTTTCGTGGAGACAATAGCTGAATTAGATTTTGTTTCTTTCCTTCATTCTGTATTCACTTTATTTATTAACCCGGCGTCATGGGGGTTGGGTGAAAATTATCCGGCACGTTTTAGTTTGCAACTATACTTGTATGCACGCCACGTTGCCGCTCTTCTCAGTAGCTGGAGTTTATGAACTGCTCTACCCGCTGTCGACAACAAATCAGTTGCACGCTGACTAAAGAAGGTTTTACATGTGCGGGATAAGTGCTAAATAAGGTAAATATGATCCATCCCTGTATTTAATGTAACAATTTTGCACCATTTTTTCCATGTATGATTTTGATGCTTTATTTAATTTTATCTTTTAGTTTTTTGTGCTTTTATGACGATTATTAATATTAATATTTGTAATAATATATTTGAACATTATTTTATAAATATTTTAGTTCTTTTTTCCAAAGTTAGGCTAGTTCAGTGTATGAAAGTGACATAAAAAATTGAAGACTGATAATAAATGTTTAGAAAAGGTAGATTATAGTATTATAGTAGGCTGGCGATGTCAATTTTGTTGATTTTGAAAGTGGAAAATTAGATTTTGTCTATTAAACATAATAAAAAAAATCTGTTATACAATGAATCGTTTTATTGCATAAACCAATATACAATAAGAATAAGAATAAGAATAGTTTATTTGTGCGGTAAGATTACAATGGAGTAGGAACTTAAGCATATGTTACATTAAACTAATTAAAATTAGTGAGCAACCAGTTATCCTACAAAAGGCGCTGACCTCCGAACTAGGAAGTTCCTGTGTCTCGGAGGACAGATCTCTTCTTTGACCAGTGCAAATGAATATGTAACAAAACATGGCAAAATTTGGAAGAAAGAAAAAGAGAAGAAATAGAGCTATAATTAAAAAAATATTAGCAATTTCTTTAAAAAATAATATAATACGTTATCCTACCCTACATGTAACCCTAATTGGTAATCAGATTCGTACATAAGTATCGTACGCACGCAACACGTGTCTTTTTTTACAGCAAAAAAAAACCAATTCGCATACATATTATATATAGAGATCCCAAATGGTCGCCAGGTAACAGAAGGGACAAGTAAAGTGACGAACGAATGTCACGCATTTCAGAAATTCGATTTCCCGTAGATAATTACTGATTTCTGTCCCTTGATAAATCATATTTGTGTATAGGAATCAGGTGTAGGAAGTACTTAAAAAAATCAGTAATAGAAAGAAAAAAAAATCTTTCTTTTTATTACACCTGCTCAATAATGGACCTATTTATCGACTGAAAACTTTACGGGAAGTGACACACTCCCGATATTATTAGCGCGGCATACACAGTGTAGTCAGACTGCAGGTTTTGTCTCTATGGTTACAATGCTCATTTTGAGACCATTGAGGGTACATGCCATGTGATTTGGAATGGCGCCCAATTTCACACAGGCTGTGGTGTATATTAATTACCAATGGTGGGTATGTAGCAAAGTGGGTACTTTATATATTTATTTCTGTGATATGTTATTTATTATACTGTCTAGAATCAAGGCGGCTTAGGTATGGAACAGCCTACTGTCTGTCTGTCTGTGTTTCTCGAAACCTACAACTTTCTGATCTTCAAGACAAGAGAGAATACACACACATTCACCATTGTCGACCTCATCCGTCTCTCGGCCGCCAGGTGAAATTGAGGTCAAATATGGGTTTAGTGGAAAATGAAAAATAATATAATTTGTGTAATTTAAGTCACTTCAACCTATAAATAAAATTAAATCATATTTTTTACCTTTCATTATTTTGATTAAATTACTAATCCTATTCTGAACCAGACGACCTCTCTGAAATGAAATCACTATCTGCGTTGGTTGAAATCTTCTAATTTATGAGGATTATAAATTATAAAGCTTTTAGATTATTAAAATAATTAAAGCAATGGAACGCAAACAGCCTTCAACCAAAATTACATGAACTGGAATTATTACTGATACGAAACAAGATACATATGTGCAACTTGGTTGTCTGTTGAAAATTCTATTAGGTTTAATAACTACAATTACAAGTACCAACTGCAACAAAATAGTAGACCTCACTCACCTCCTAATGGAGTGTGACCTGGTGAAAGTTGAGAGGAAGAAATTTGGCCTCAATAGGCTCCAAAATGGGAGGCTCAATATTATTTTGAGTCAGCCCTTATCTGATAATATGAAACACTTACTGTTGTTTGCTAAGTTGGTTTGATAAGTGAGGGCTGACTCTAATAATACTTGAGATTCCCTTCCCTTTTCTTAGTGACCCTACCGAGGCTGACATTGTCACCTTGTCGTGTACCAAAGCCTCTAAACTGAGGTTAAAAAAAAGTAGGTAAAGTATATATTTTTTGTTCCTGATAAATAAAGCATCTTTTATAATAAGAGTCAGGCAACAATTTAAACTCTATAATTTTGATTTTATCAGACTTCCTGTATTTTCTTCCTGTCTTGAGATCGCTCCAGATAAAATACCAACTAGATAAACTAAAAATATGTAGGTACCTATCGTAACATTTATTGCACAGTAGACAATACATCGGGTACTTTGTCGCTTTCCTTATTTGACATATTCATACCTGTGTTCATACAAATGTCAAGGAACCATACCTAATAAAAACTCATTGCGAGGTTTCCACGGAGACCGGAGAACTTATTTATAGCTTGATCTGTCTTCCATAACCTAGCTGAAGAAGCGATCTATTCTAGACTTTCCATTAGAACTCAATTCAAACAAGATCAAGGAACTCTCTAATCTATGTTCTCATTGGAGGCATCTGATTGTCAAGATAACTTAACTTTTTATTTTTATATTCTCTGACCTAATAACTTTTGAGATACTTGGTTACGTCAGTTTAAGTTCGGTTTGGTTCGCTGCATCCAATCACAAAGCGTTAATTTCAAGTAGAGAGACAGCGGAACGCGTGTGATTGGTTGCAGTGTACTGAAAACCATGGCTGGAACCAGATCCGAGAAGTCCGAGGCTTATAGGGAGTCCTAAGGTCGTTAAATATGGAACGCTGAACAACACTGACAATAGATGGACCACAAACCATACGATAAGAAGTCCTGTATGTAAGTAATTGTATATTTTCAAGGATTAGTCGTTCAATCTTCAGAAGAATTCCAATGGGATTCTTAGGGTGTCTTAATTGGTCCTTTGGTGCTTCCATCGTAGTAGTATCATGCGTAGGTTATTTTTTCCCCGCTCCTTTTTGTTATAATACTTATACATACTCTGTTACGGAAAGAAGAAGGGCATTGAAAATTTAACAGGACAAAAATACAGGACAGAAGAAAATATATAAAATACAATTAAAATGGGCGTAGTTACTTACATACCTAAGAAGGACAGTTTTCTAAGAAATATCGAGAGCTCAAAACAACCCTAACACCTAAACAAAGTATTGGACCGGCACTGGGCGGAAGTGCTCATGCGTTATTGGAAATCGGGTTGCACCAGTATGTACAGAACCTACTTGGAGTTTGTTTGACAACCGTTCTTCAGGGAATATCTCGCAGGAAGTTAGCTTCTAGCTAACCTAAGTACATTTACCCGAAGAAATATAATATCTTCATCAAAATTACTAAAGAAATGTTCACGAAACTAGTGTTTGATAAATTATGAATCGTCAAAATTAGGCATCCACTTGACAACAATAAATATTACCTATTTGAAATGAAATGATATGATAACGCAGTGAAAATAAACTTAAGGTTTAGCGTTCCGATTCACGTTCCTGCCTAAACCATCAAAATATATTTATAACGATTTTAATTTAAATACAAAAAGTCGCTATTATTTTCACATTTAACCGCTATTATGGTTGTATTGACTGACGCCTTTGAAATCGAATTATTTTCTAAATCTGATATCGGGCTCTGTGACGACATTCTTTGGCAAATGAGCTTATGACGCGTGCGCGTGAGATTTAATGAATCAAAGTTAAATTATTTATTTATTCTTACGCTACAAAATATTGCCCACGATTTTGAGCTTTTATGCTTTTTATCTTCACCACGAAAAAAACATAAAGCCGTACAAACTACAAAACACACTTGTTTCCCGTTTCCACGTGCCAAAAGTTAGCGCAAAATATAAGTTACTTGCGGTCAATTCAAGATACGGCGTAGAGTCCCCAGAGAATGTGTTAGACAATTTCAATTTTACGCTGCATAGTAGAGTAGCCATCAAAACCATAGCCATTATATTCTGTTCAGATGAATCAGAACCATAAAAAAAACCATAACAATGAATGGACAGGTAACAAGAAAGTAATAAATTACAGTACTCACTGAGGACGCATTTTATGTTCGTAACGTAACGATCGCGTGGACTATTTGATGGGTAAGTAAATATATAAGTACTACTTTATTTCTGCCACTAAGCAGCAATGTGTATTGCTGTGTTTCAGTTTGAAGGGTAAGAGATGACAGCCAGCGTAACTACAGGCACATGCTGACGTACTCCATCAACATTAACAGCGCTTCGAAAATCCTTTAATAATACAGGAATGTAAGATGTCTATGACGGTGACCACTTCAGGCGACCCGTTTGCTCGCCTGCTCTACTTATTTAAAATAAACCCCGAAGCACTATTGTAATGATCGTGATGATCGTGCCTACACTTTTGGGCAGGGAAGTTCTGATAAAATTATACTCTTCTGATTTATTTATTTTGATAGTATGTAGGTTGCAATTTTCTAAGACAGGGTTCCCTGTCAAAATAATATTCGACGATGAACACCTATCACAGAATCGGACAAGTGGCGCCCTCTGTGCTTTTCAAAATCTTTGACAGCTATACAGCTAAGTACTCGTAAATTGTCACAGATTGAAAAAAGAGTGTATAGATTATTTCTAATCTTTGTCAATTTAGCTGTAGATATAACTGTTCATCGTCGAATATTTAAAGTTTATTTTCGTTAAATAACACTCTCATATAAATATTACTTTCTACACAAACAAGAGCCGGAGAGGTGATGCAACTTATACAACTTATATAGATTCATGTCAATCCATTCTCTCCGCCTACCCCGCAAGAGACATAGCGATTAGCAATGTATATGTCCCAGGGAAATAGCCAATTGTGTACTTACCTACTCATTTACAAATGGGTTACCTACTTGAGTTCGAATACAGATAAGGTTTCTTACGTCTATCTTGTCATATTCTGTTTTCCTCTCAGAGAAATAATTTATTACTTTTATATTCTCCAATTCTCGAAAGAATTATTTCCATATTTCAGACCAAATCCCTAGTTAATGCTATTTCTGGAAAATAATAGGAACTTACTTATTCTGAAGTGCTTTTCATCTCTCTGGAAAAAAGCTCACTAAATAGATTATTTGCTTTACATTGAGTTTGAAAAACCAGTTTTGCGTTTGCGTGTGCATTGGATAAGACCAGTTTAGTTTTCCTTATACGATCCACCTTTACGCCTTTGGTACACTGCAGCGGATCGAAAACATAGGATTCTAGAAAACCGAATAAGAGTGTTATATGGGTTCAATCCGATTCCATTTTAAAATAGCTGTAGTTAAAGGAGTTAAAAGTTTATTTTCAAATCGTATACTCGTCGATAATTAAATCTAAGCATATCATATACTTACAAATAATAAATACATCATCATTACGGGTGATTATATATTTCCTTTATTTCTGGAAATCTTACAGCTTATTTACATAAAAAATGCACTTCGAGTAATTGTATGCCAAAACATGATTCCACATGGAAAATCATAAATCAACGACAAATGGACGACAACAATCTAACATCCTCATTAATGTGTGAGCGACGAGAAAATAATAAGTCTTCTAATAAACACCAACTGATTATTACGAATAAACCATCAAGTAAAGATCAACATTTTTTTTTGATTCAGTGTATCGATTAATAAATTAACCTCTAAATAACTAGTTTACCGACCGAGCGTCTAAAAATACTATGTTAGCGAATAAATATTGAAAGAAAGAAGAAAGATTATTTATTTCCGACACACACATACAAACAACTAGGTACAGAAGACAAAAATAATATTAAACAAATATATTAATGATAATTTAGTTTTACAACAGACAAAAATGCTATGTAATAGAAACTTCGTTAATTACCACCCTAACATTATAATGAAGTAAACCTAGAACATTCGTCAGCCTTACTATGATTATGTTCATATTATCGTCAACAAACCTTGTGAAGTACATAAACCTCAAGTCCACACCACAAAATCTAGCCTTGGGGGATGAAACTTGTCTCATAGACGTTATAATTTCATGTGTTTGATAATAAATGTGACTGTTTTATATGCCTTGTAATATAAATAATCGCTTTTATGGTACAATTGTAATGGAAGACACATCAATATAAACTCCATACTCTGTCGCATTAAGTTTTTACATAAGAGTATGTTTTTGATATCATTTACATTATTTTCGTAATATAAATATATCAAATAAGTTAAAACAAGGGGTATACCCTGATATCACTGTACAAAGCTCTGCTGTATTGTACTTTTAAGAATACAGTAAAAAGAAAATTTTATTAGTAACAACGATATCTAATTTTATATAATGCCAAATGCAAAAAGGAATTTTACGACGTGAAATCCTACTTCAATAGAAATATTTATAAGTCCTTATAAATATTTCTTTTAGGGAAAAAAGAATGAGGGTCCGGTAGTCATAAACTTATATAGTGCCCATAGTATATATGACCCAGTTGGACCGAGTCAGATGAAGACCGGCCAATATCAACAAAGCTCACCATGTGCCAATTTATGAATCACACAGAACTTCGGTGAAACGGAATATAAAAATAATAGATTCCAAATCTGGAAGTGAAATTCCAGTGTTGGAATATTTCACGTGTCTACTGCTGTGGCTGACGGGTGTTTGTTCATACGGTCTTATGTCCAAGGGTTTATCGGAAAATATGAAACCTAGCATTCTTACAAAATTCTGGCGTGGAACTCATCCACGGCAGAATTTTAGTAAGGAGGCTAGATTTCACATTTTCCGATAGTGCCCAGCCAGATTACTCGTACTCGTAATTAAAGTTCATTGTGACTAATATTAATTAAGAATAAGAATAGTTTATTTGTGCGGTAAGATTACAATGGAGTAGGAACTTAAGCATATGTTATATACTAAATAAAATTAGTGAGCAACCAGTTACCTTACAATAAGCGCTGACCTTCGAACTAGGAAATTCCTGTATCTCGGAGGACAGATCTCTTCTTTGACCAATGCAAATGAACATGTAACAGAGCATGGGAAAATATAAAAGTAACAAAATTTGGAAGAAAGAAAAAAAAAAGAACAAAAATAAAGGTTAATTATAAGGGGTGGTGGGAATGCAGTGTGTGTGTGTGTGTGTGTGTGTGTGTGTGTGTGTGTGTGTGTGTGTGTGTGTGTGTGTGTGTGTGTGTGTGTGTGTGTGTGTGTGTGGGTGGGTGGGTGTGTGTGTGTGTGTGTGTGTATGTGTTAATTGATTTCATATAAGTACTCAGATCTTTTTTTTCAAATATGGACAATATAGAGGTAAATTCAGCACAATATTATTAACAAGATACGATTTCCTTTCTTTGAAACCTCGTGGGTTTATATGAGGATGGAGATATTAATTAATCTATCAACTTTCATAATTTCACAAGTCAAATTAAATTATGTCATAAAAAACAGATAACCTATGTTTCTAAAGGGTTAAACATTTATAAAAACTACAAGTTAATAATTTAATAAACCCCCGACGTACCATTGCATTGTGGAGATCCCTTTTCTTTTTCCTGGTCATCATCAGGTTCTCAAGGTTCCAAATGTGGGAAGGTCACCATGATGACGTCAGGTTTGATGAAAATTGGAACCACTAGGTTCTAAAATCTTGGAGTATCTTGGGATGTTGGAGTATGATGGGATCTCTGGAACGGTAACAGGTAGGTGGGTCGAGTTTGAGCTCGAATGTTTATGACCATGGTGATCTTTCCACATCTGAAACCTTGAGGATCTGATGAAGACCAGGAAAAAGTAAGGGGATCTCCACAATGATAAGTCGGGGATTCTTAAATTTTTAATTAAGAGTTTTTATAATTACAGAAGGAAGACTAACAAAATAAATTAGAGAAAATATACAAAAAAAAAACTTAAATGTTACTTTAAAAATGTCTTAAATTAGTCCCTAGTCCTAGAGTACCAAAGATGCTGACGACATTTCCCGCTGGATCGCTTTGCTGGTCCTGAAAGAGAAAGTAATAAAATTATAATTTAACCATCAAAAGGAATCAGTTTGAAATTCACACTTTGAATAATCTGACAATTCACTCAGAACAAAGATTCCTTTGACTCAAGAAGGAAATTTAATTATGTATTTTCCATATTGTAGTATTGGTATATCGGTGAGCCAATTACTCCATAATCTGACTTTAGGGAGTATCTACTTCAACTGTTTACCTTTATATACCTTTCGTCGATTAAATACCTGTGGGTGTATCGGTTATTGCTTCTTGGGTTGGGTTTACTTACTGTTGCACGAAACGTCCTTAAAGTTTAGTCGTCATTAAAATACATGCTATTCCTTTCTACGCTAGATAGATAGATAGATAGAAACACTTTATAACACTTTTTTTTTACACTGTCGCTAATCTCTTTAATGTCCAATTAACTTCAGAGGTTGCCTGGAAGAGACCGCTTTAAGCGATAAGGCCGCCTTTGTACATATCGTGTTATTATTCCTGTAGTTTTTACTTTTCCTGATTTTGTGTACAATAAAGTGTTTCTATCTATCTATCTATCTCTCTACGCTATTGCTCTATATGACACGATACTATTGACTTACTACATAATACTTTTGGTAACGGTAGGTACACCGTGAACAAGTAGATTTATTATCCTAGTATCTTCCTAGAAAGCTATAAATCCTCTTTTACTCGTATTATATAAATCCCTTTCATAGAATATCCCTTTCAATTTCACTGTCCCTTGTATATTTTAGCTCTGGGTCAAGATAGCACGAAGCTTAAAGACACTTCTGTCTACTTCAATTCACTTTCCACTCTAAATATGTTTAAAGTAGGAGCTTTGTTATGGATTTTAACTTGTAAACCAATAATACTCAAAAATCGAACCAATAGTTTGTTTACATTTACAATGCGATTTTATTCTGGATTTTACTCGTTTAATGGGAAAAAAGGACATAAAATAGCCTGAGAAATTAAAAGGGTAACCTTAATAATTAATAAGCATCATGTAAAAGTTTCGAGGCTTTAATGGGCTTGAATCTCTACCAAGCTTACCTACCATGAAATTACAACATAAAAGTATTTATCTAAAGTATTCACCCAAAGTTCGTTTTAGATTTTTTACTTTATTAATAATTTTGTAAAAGGGTACTTGGTTACTTGCATTACATTCTACTCAAGTACTTGTTAACGACGGCGACCCTAAAATAAGTTAGCATAAGATTGTGTACATAATAGATTAAGTTCAGAATAAAACATTGTGAAACTGTGTTCTCGCGGTATAGTATCCCCGTGTAGTACTAGTTGCGACACCTCTACCGGGGATATAAGAAGGGCATTTTTACCGTGAGAACACAGTTGAATCCAGTTGAACAGCCCTGTTGGAAAAAGGAAGAATTACAATAAAGAAGCCTTCGAGGAACCGGACCGAGATTTTTATTATACAGTCCACTGCTCCACGACATACTCGTACGTACATAATATTTTAAGTAACATAAAATGCACATACACAGATTAATAAATACATGTAGGAAAGCCCGCGCGCCTGAAGAGACGATTTATCCTTTCATCTAGTAATAAATATCAAAACTTATAAAACAGCAGAGTAATTTTCAAAACCAACGCCAAATTTAAGTCTACCGCTCCTATATTTTATTAGCCGAGATGATTTCTACAAATACATAATATAAATGCGCTCAGTTCACTGACGTGGAGGTCTTGAAACAGAAAGAAATGGTTTTCATTATCGTTTCTGTCTTCACTTTGCCACTATTTTTAGAGTATAAATAACTCTTGATTATTTATTTATTTATTCGTATGGCAGTTGGAATTATACACAATATACAATAACAGTAGGTACTGCGATATGTCACAACCAAATATCCAGGTTTCTTAGCCATTCGGCGGCGTCTGAGGTTAGTAGGATGAAGTCGTCAGGGTCACCGGCGTATGCTCGCAGGGGGCACTCGCGCGTGATGTGCTCGACGGTCTGGGA
Organism: Hofmannophila pseudospretella; assembly: GCA_947369225.1. Classification (NCBI taxonomy): domain Eukaryota; kingdom Metazoa; phylum Arthropoda; class Insecta; order Lepidoptera; family Oecophoridae; genus Hofmannophila; species Hofmannophila pseudospretella. The sequence continues at coordinate 7,225,897 of OX376325.1, forward strand.
CTCCGCGCCGCATTGTGTAAAAATTATGTAAAAATTATCCATTTCAATTTTATTTACTACAGATACAATAATTTGAGGAGTTTCAAACTTTGAGTTTCAACTAACATTAATTTTTTTCTAAGATTTTGCCATTAAAAGAAAAATAAAGATCACGAAGTCTAAAACTAAGATTAGAATATTTTTTTCTATTATTTACAAATAATTAACTAGCAAATGAGCTTAGCCACGTCTTACCTAAGTACAGATACAGGTACCTTCGAACTGAAATAAAAGGATCTTGCTTTTGACATCTGTGGTATCAATTAACAGTTCTAGACATAATTTCGCTTAGGTCTTTTATAAAATGATCTACCCAAATATAAATTAGTAGGTCAAGTAGAAAATCCATTAGGTTGTATATGTCGCAGGGAAATAAGCGAAAGCAGGAATTTGGTCAAATCACTAGATTAGTCAAGTGAAATATTGAATGGTCTATTCATCGATCCTGAGTAGTGATTCCATGCAGGCAAGCATATTCAAACATTTTTATCTGGGTTGTTATAAAAAAAATAACCTAACGAAGGCTAGGGCGGCAAATAGGCGTAGCGCGCGCAGTAAGCTGCGCGATACATTCAATAATTAAAGTGCAATTTTTGGCATCGAGGTTCGCGTGGTCCACTGTACGTACTTAATACTTACTTAGTTTTGTAGAGTTTGCATTAGAGGCTGTCAGTAACATGGGTAAAGCTGAGCTCTGATGACGTTAAGTAACTTTGTCAAAATATATTTTCCCGTGACACACATACATACATACTCGTAGATTAGTATACCTAATGCCTAATATTTTTTTAACATTAAGTAAGTACCAATCAACAATTATTATTTTCGACCGAATAATGTAATACTGAATACTTATAATCCAAGGCTGTGCTTATGATAATCTTGTCAAAAATAAGTTTTAATATAAGCGGAAAAATTCATTGAACCTGCCTTAATTAATATCTACTACCAAGTTGGAAAAAGACCAAGTAATGGTGGTTATAGAGCACAGTTAGCGCACAGGTTTGCTATAATAGGGTAGTTCCAAGTACCAAATATTAAATGCATTTGTTAAAAATTAAGAAATAGTCATAAATTTATGGTCAAATGTGCAAACAGAATTAAAACTCGTTGAAAAATAAAATAGCTTCAGGCAATAAAAAATCAGAACGGTAGAAAGAAACGGCAATACGTTTTATGACGTAACTGTTCTCTAGCACCATGCAAGCTGGTCCTGGCTGGCATATAAAGGACTGTTTTGTTAGAAAGGGACAGAGAATCTATCCAATACTAACTTTAACCATTGACAACTCTGATGTTAGATAAGATATCAAAAAACTAATTTTAGATATTTCTTTAGTATGTCAATGTAAGTAGGGTGATGCAATAAAAAAAGGTGAATACCGTAATAAGCAATTATAATAATATAATTATTACTTTTAAAAATTTACTTATATTACTTGAAAAATATCAGACATTTCTAACAAAAATGGAGTATGGTAAAGTTGACACGAAAAGGTAAAGATGCCACGTTTGACGGTACAATACTCAATAATATACATAGTTTTTAAATGTTTAACAGTTCAACATTGAGTTTACCACATTCGACTGGCTAAAAAATAACGCCTGTCAAAACAGTGGTCCATCTGTGATGATGTTTACTCTCGACATAGCTATTTTTTAACCTTTACCTTCATCACGGGTCTTTACATTTAAAACTTCCGGGTCATTTCTCTTTCAATTTTTTTTAAATACTTACGTAAATGAAACAGCCACATCTGTCGAATGTAAACGGAGAAATGGGAAAAGGTATCTAGTTACTTAGAGACGCCCACCGGTTACCGATGCAGGTGACTGGAAAAACGGATTAATCCGTTCTGTCTGTACTATAAATAATACAAATAAAGCATTCAATGGCAGGAGATGTCCTCAGGGTAGGGAAAAGCGGAAAGAAAGGAAATACCATTGCCCAGAGTGGAACGTATTTTAGCAAAAAAAAAAGTGATCCGCATATCCTGCTGCTGCTGGTGCACGAGTGGAAGGCACATCAAGCTGTATAGCTGTATTCTGTGGAATCACATCGCAATATTTTTTTGTTAGGGTGTTATTACATGGACGCGTTCGATGTTGCATCAACGTGGAATCAATTGTCAATCGATGACAGATGACAGATCGTACAAAGATCGTACATAAACGATAATCAACGTTAAGCTGTCTATAATTAATCCACCGATCTATGTCGATCACCCTTATGATTCCTTGACATTCGTATGAATGTTTGAAATAAGTTAAAACACTAAAGGTAACCGGATGTGTTGTTCACTGTACATGTATCTTCAATCTCATAACAATAATGGGTATAGGTATTTTAGAGCTTACTAGGTAAACTCCTTTAAAATGTTTTCCGAATACAACAAAGCAATTTTACAGCAAAGAAATCGTTTGTTCAAGCGGTTAATTAAATTCAGACGTTTACGTAATGTTCCTTCACTACTAAGTCTGTAGAACCATAGACATAAATTGTAGAGATTTAGAGTTATATTGAAAACATTGAGAGAGATAGAGAGAAAGAGACAGAAAGAGAAAGAGAGAGAGATATATAGATAGGATTGTAGATCCAGATGTCAAGTCACTTATTGGAGGTCGAAAGCTTTTTTCTCTTTTAACCCAACTTTTTATTTATTTATCCTACATATATTATTCTAGATTTGGTTTATTAAAACTAAGACTAAGCTATAGAAGAAATATATAAAGAAAAATAAAAATAATTCAACAATAGGTTTGGCCTAAGTACCCCACATCTGTCAAATTACCCGAAAGGCTGGCCGTGTAACCGCGAAGTTAAATTAAACAACAATAATAATATAAAATTTATATTTAGTATTTAAGTATAATTACGTTAGATTAGTTCCTTGTTTTGAGCAACCTGAAATTTAGTTGGACTATACAAGAATTCCTACAAATTTCGTATAAGAATATAAAAAGATCTTTTTAAAAATCACAAGAAACTGAACATACATTTTAATTATTAGTTTAAACTAATATTTTTTATTATATTAATCAACTTACATGGACATCCTGAAGTTGGATCTGAAACCCCGTTTATCGATATCTCAACTAACATCAGCTATATTAATGGTTAAAGCTCTGTCCCTTTCTAGCAAAACAGTCCTTATTATGTAGCCAAGGACCTGCTTAGCGCTACTTAACAGTGACGTCACAATTATCTATTGCCGTCTCTTTCTACCGTCTGATTTTTGGTTGCCTGTAGCTATTTTATTTATCAACGGATTTTAATTCTGTATTCATATTTGACCATCAATGTATGTGTATTTTCTAATTTTTATGAAATGTATTTAATATTTGATACTTGTCAAATACCCTATTATCGATATTGTACTATCTGAATACTTTTATAGTCTTTAACTATGTTTATGCTCACAAATACCGATAACATTTGATGACTATAAAAGTCTTCGGATATTTAATTGGCAACTTAATTTCATATTTTCAAATTTCAATTTTAGTTATACATAAAGTATGTAGTGTAATGTGCCTTTCTTATATTAATCAGATTTATTTAGCAAAAGTTACTTACAACATACCAACTTATACTTTGCATACAGAAGTAATAAACTAACATACATAACTGAATTGTACAGACCACATTCGTATGCAAATCTCTGGTTATGAATAATTCATTTGATGACATTCTGCTAAATCAGATTTATTAAGCGAAAGTTACTTCTCGTAATCCAGCTCACCAGAAATAAAAATATATAAGTACCTACAGATAAACAATGACCATGTTATAAACTAACTGAATTCATGATTTTTCCCAATTGTTTATTGTATTATAAAAGGAAACATCTCGTTTGTTACAGATTGCCTCCGAAGAAACTGCTGAACACGCATGACGAAACATGGGCAGCGTAGGCAACAATACCACATTACTTGAAGAAGACGTCTTCTACAATGAACTCACGCATCATCGCGAGTTCGCCGATAACATACTACTAGCCTACGACAAATGGCCCATAGAAAAATGCATAGAAGCGCATATAGTTAACTACACTAAGACTGACGACCTGACTAATGTGACTAACCTCATATTAATGTACAACGGCACTGGGCTGATGTGCTTGGAACACGCCCCCATTTTGACTAGAAGCACTATAATCAGAGCCACTATACTCTCGGCAATGGCCTTACTATCATTCCTAGGGAATGTTGCTACAATTATAAGTCTGAAGTTAGGTAAAAGAAGTCGAGGAAGAGCGAGGCCGTCATGGACAGCGATTTATAGTTTGATATTTCAGCTGAGTATAGCTGACTTGTTGGTGACGATATTCTGTATAGCTGGAGAGGCCGCTTGGTCTTTTACAGTGCAGTGGTACGCAGGCAACGTGGTGTGTAAATTGTTCAAGTTTGTTCAGATGTTCGCATTGTACTTGAGTACGTTCATCCTTGTGCTGATCGGAGTAGATCGATGGCTTGCTGTGAAGTATCCAATGAAGAGTATGGCGACAGCAACAAGAAGCGGTAAATTAGTAATCGTTGCATGGTTGCTGAGTTTCCTGCTAAGTATACCGCAGGTTAGTAAACTGTGCCTAACTTCGGAATAGTTTAGGTTTATTTAAACAACGTGAATTTCTGTTCTACAGTGACATGACTCGGCCCGTATGGTTTCTGCGTAGAAATAATTTTCCATTATCTTCCACTCGCGAATTCGTCCTTGTTGTTGGGTAGTCCCTCAGTACTTTAAGCTTTCAAGAAATAAATTTCGCGAGCTCTATATCTCATAATTATAGAAAATGTAATAAAATTCAAAAATAGACTATTTTCCATTTAAATGTATAGTAATCTCGACGAAAAATCTTGTAATTCTTCGTTTGTCTGCCATTGGCGTAAACGCACCCTGTTTTCCTTGACATTCTTCTCCATTTCGCCCGGTTCTTAGTCCATTGGTACTCACATTCACATAGTGCCAATGGATTCACATTCAAAAAAATATTCCTTATCGAACCATTTGATAATAATAAGTAAAGTAAGTATACAAGTTCCGTGGAATCGCTAACAAGCAGAAACGAGCTGAAGTAAGTCTGATGTAATAAATAAAGAAAAACCTGCTATTGAATTTTCTTTGATCTCAGTTATGCAAATGAAGAAATATCTTTCAGCGCTTTGTGCATCATTATTTGCATAACTGGAATAAAAGAAAGAAAGATCAAGTCTAATTAGTACTGTAATTATGGTGATAGTCTAATTTTTAAAAATAAATTTTAATTTTTTTAATCTCAGTTTAGAGGCTTTGGTACACGACATGGTGACCATGTCAGCCTCGTTAAGGTCACTAAGAAAAGGGAAGGGAAACTCAAGTATTATTAGAGTCGGCCCTCACTTTGATAGCCAACTTAGCAAATAACAGTATGTGTTTCATATTATCAGATAAGGGCGGACTAAAAATAATTATTTTATGAAATTATATAAATTAATATATATATATATATATATATATATATATATATATATATATATATATATATATATATATATATATATATATATATATATATATATATATATATATATATATATATATATATATATATATATATATATATATATATATATATATATATATATATATATATATATATATATATATATATATATATATATATATATATATATATATATATATATATATAGCATAATATCGTTCGATTGATATAATTTCATAGGTAGTCATCATGACCGCGAAACACATAATGCCGATTATAATAAATATGCGCGATTGTTTATTACGCAGATTTAGCTAAGAAAAACAGACAAACGGGCCACGGGATGATAAGTGGTCACCATTTGCCTAAAGTCTTGTGCAATACCAGAGATAACTGGTTCCAGTCAATATATCAAATGACTGGAACCAAAGCTTAAACCAAAAGAATGAAATCACGTCCTTAATGCGGTTGATAATGCAAAAACTTGCTACATAATCAGAATCATTTGCCCAATAAACTAGTCTTAGCCGGTACTAGTTGACGTACTTTACATTTAACTTGGCTCCTCCAGAGCAATTAAAACTTTCATTGACAAGGCGAACCCTTTAATAGGAAGTAAAGGTAAGACGTTTGCCTACGCTTCTAACTTTTCGTATAAGTCGGATTCTCGGATGTACGTTAAATAGCTTTTGGTGTCGGTATAACATTATTTATATCTACGAATATATTGTGCAATATCCGGTATCGAAGATGGTATTGCTTAGGAATAAATACCATTGGTCCTGCTTCCGGAACTCGAGACACTACTTAAAGGACAATACAATGTGTATATGTCTCTGGTATAGCATTTCATGTCGAATCTAACGTACCAAAGTGCACAGGTCCACAATTTGTCCACAGATATTTTCGACGGAGTACCTAATTTCGACGGATAGTATACTCGTACTAAATAATTAAGATATACAATAAAAATAATTAAGATCATCATGACATAACCATAATAAAAACATCGTGAATCATCAAATATTTCATTCCGTTTAATAAAATTTTCGAAAGGAAGGTTGAATAGACCTATACACACATTGTCACATGAAAATATGCGTCGTATATTTATTGGAATGATCACATTGATTACTCATTACTAACATACTCGTCATTTAACAAACACAAGTGTCTAGCAACTGTGAAATATTCAAACTCAATTAGCGTATTGTTAACCATATTGAAATTATTTGGAACAATTTTCCACGCAACTTCTATGACTTTTGTTGTATACTGTATGGAGTCGAAATACATTATATCGACAAGGTCAGTATGACAGAAATTCGATGGCGGCGGTTCCTGCACAGCACAGTACGATCTCATAATTTATCTTTAGTAATTCAGCGGAAGTATGCAAAACAATGCGTAATGTAACGAGTCTTTTTACTTCAGACAATTCAAGGTAGGTAACTCAATATTATCAGTATTTCTCTTTGTCACAACGAAGACCGAATTCGTTCCAGTATAAATTATGATATTTTGTTGTGTACTGTTTTTGCGCCGTACTTTCATTTTTATATATATTTTTTTATAGGGGTACAACGTTTTTCGGTATGAACGAGTGCATTGATATAATGTGCAGTATTATTTTATTCTGACTGTATTAGATCCGTAGTATGTATTGACAATGCCCCTTTACAGCAGCTAGTAGCGTTAAGTAAATTTAAATTTGAAATTGTGTACAAACTTACTATTACATAATGTACATTCGTATTTGACAATGCCTTATGCAGCAGCCATATTTTTTCTTTTTCTTTTGACAATGCCCTTTTACAGCAGCTAGTAGCATGTAAGTAATAATTTAAATGTGATAACGGATAATAATTGTACCATGACGTATCTAAGCGTAATTTTATTATCAAAAGATAAATATATTAAATACAAAATACAAAAATACAAATAATGCTTTTCTATTGTTCACGTCTATTCTCTCCAGTCTCACTATTAGTATTATTAGGTAGTCGACGATGCGATGCGTTGATTCTATACAGCATCTAGTATTTCTTGAATGAACATCTCGATTCTCGTTAACTAGCCTAATTACTTGCCATTATTGTCAGTATTTTATATCTTGTATTTATGATATGATTTGATTTAAATTACGCGAAATGTTAAACAAGTAGAATTTAATTTTGAATATCAAGTAAATTTGAAATTATACTTAGAATTCACTAATAAGATCTTGGGACGCTTTTACTCAAAACAAGGTTAAGGAAGGTTATGCACATGCACGAAAAGCCATAAATAAGTTATTTTCAACGAGATGATAGCTGTCACATTTATAGTAAAATGAACACGAATTATAGTTAAACATGAAGTCTAAGAGCCTATGCACACCGCGTTTTTTATACGCGCTTCAAACGAGATTCAGACGCAGCCAGTAAACCTTAGCACACGTTCAAAACTTTAGACCTGCGTTTGTACCGATACAAACGCGTAGGTAACGTGCTAGGTAGGTATCACATCTCTGCGCCTTTGTATCTATACAAACGCGCCGTTTCATCGCGCCGCAACCAATCTCATTTATTTAATTTCAAAAAACGCACTTCAACGTTTACGCACGTTTTAATCGATACAAACGCACTTTAATCGCACTTCTTGCGCGCGTTTGTATCGCGTTTTCATCGATACAAACGTAATCTGATTTTTTATAGTATAAAATACGCGGTGTTCATAGGCCCTATGGTGGAAAAAAATTGCAAATTCTCTTCATGAAATACATTTAGTACCTACAATGTTTTGCATTGTCAAATCCATTTTAGATGTGTTGGCATTCAATCCACGCCATTGGATCGAAAAGCGATTTGAACATTCTGAAAAGGATTTATTAGGCGTTGCCTATCTATATACGTTTATTAGACGAGCATTTAGTGCTCGATCTGTTGCTGAGTTATCTATAGAGATATTGTAATGTGTCTACGGTAAGCGCGTATATTAGGAAATAAAAAACCGGCCAAGTGCGAGTCGAGACATATGCAGCACAATTATAATAATAATAATAATATATATATATATATATATATATATATATATATATATATATATATATATATATATATATATATATATATATATATATATATATATATATATATATATATATATATATATATATATATATATATATATATATATATATATAATTTACTCAATGAAATATTACAATTCTGCATACTTACCTCTTGCTAGTTTCTGTTCTGAGGTCTCTCATATTTAACCTTGTCTTGACCCAGGTAACAGGTAAACAAGGGACAAATCTCAAACTGATGACATAATACGAGTAAGAGCCTCACTCTTGGATTATGAGAAAGAAACGCGAATGCAACAAACTTACGTTTTACCTTTATATTTTGCCTTTTATTCTCTTTCAATAGGTAAGCTCCACAATAAAGAAATAAAAAACCAGCTAAGTGCGAGTCGGGCTCGCGCACCGAGGGTTCCGTTCTCAAAAGAGATATTTTTTCATTCTGAAATAGATGTCATTTTAGTTATTTTCTCAAAAATAATAAATATTTGGACTTCGTTTTATTTTTCCCAGAATACATATAACATCTTCTATCAGTAATTATTTTTCGAAAATTTTTGGCCATAAGTCTAAAACTATAGCGCATAAAATAAAATAAAAAATAATTTAACGTACAAATAAAGTCCTTTCACTATGATACCCCACTTGCCCCAATTTCCCTACTTTAAGATTTCGTTCCCCCATTCAGGACCACATTTTCCATAAAAATAAAATTATTTTCAAATTTCTTTTACTTGGTATAGATGCGGGCAGGCAAGTTCTACAATTGTGTCAATTTTCAAGTCGATAGCTTCAGTAGTTCCTGAGAAAAACAGCTGTGACGTACAGACGGACGGACGGACACCGAACTAACCATAAGGGTTCCTTTTTAAAAAATTTGGTACGGAACCCTAAAAATAGATGCCTCTTTAGTAGGAGATAAATTAATTACATTTAATCGGTAAGTACTTACCGGCGTATATGTCTTATTTAGGTATGTTTTCCGGGATTTACGTTGATTTGCAAATAGTAGGTAATAAATAATAATAAGTACCTAATAATCCTATTGAATTACTTATTGGTGAAGAAAAAAATATGATGTATCTCCAGAAATAACAAAAAAATATTTGACATTTTACTTACAGTTGGAAAATTTGAGATAAAGATTACAAAAAAAATAAAAAATTTTTTTTTTAAATAATAATAAAACAAAAAATTATAAAAAAAATATAATAAAATTTCCTGAAAAATCAATGACCAATTTACAAAGAAATATACCTATTCTCTTCTTACTTAATTTGAATTTTTCAGCTGTTGTATCAAAAGTACCATTAAATATTAAAACACAAGAGGGTAAAGTTGAATATCAAATGTACACAAAGCAAAGCATAATGAAAATAGAATTTGAAATTATTCAATATAATAAATTCCATTTCTTTGCGATAAAGAAACGTCTACCTATAAATACCTTTCTAGTTTATCTTCAACGAATCACGAACATTAAAAATAAGTTTCGTATGAAACATTTATTTAGAAAACCAATGATGCGGATATTTACCCTAATTCCGACGTTAAGGGAACAATACACGTAAATTCTAGAACCTAAAAAAGGGTCAAAAAAGGTCAAACCGTCCTTTAATGTAAAATAATACTTTTTTTTTATTGTACGTATGTAGGTACGTATTTTTTTATTGTAGGTACATGGATGGATCATGTTTTAGGAATTTATATAATTATGTAATATTATTATACTCTTTGCTCTCTTCACGATGTTTTACTCCACCGATTTTATGTATTATTTAAGTCGGTAATAAAATACTTATTACCTAAATCGTATTGTTTACCATAAGCACATTTCATAGATAAACTTGCAAATTGTGATAGAGTACCGAAGTTAGGGGACTTTTTTTCTTCATCCAAGTCAAAGGCTTGTCAAAGGTAATAATTATACACCTACCTACATAATTATTTGTTTCAGGCAATCGTGTTTCGAGTCGCACAGGGGCCATTCGTAGAGGATTTTCATCAATGTGTGACGCATGGATTTTACACACAACGATGGCAAGAGCAGGCCTATACTACACTGTCATTTGTTTTCATGTTCATAATACCTCTACTCATACTGGTATCTACATACGTATCGACAGTGAGAACTATAGCAAGTAAGTATAAAAATGAAATGAAATTGAAAAATGTTTATTTAGCACTGTAAACACCAGAATACAGCAAGTACACAATACAAAAGTATACAAGCATATAATACGAGTACATTCAACACAAAAGATCAGGTGCGGTACATTGCCAAAAAGGACACACCAGCTCCGCATAATGCTGAGGCAAGCCACAGCGCTGTTTTTAGCTGGCCCCTCAGTGACCGCACGGACGAAGTAAGCGACAGTGTGTGCGTGCTGTGATGTATGAATGGGTTTGTTTCTATGAATGAGGATATTAGAGTGTATGTGAGGTACTGAGTGTGTGGAAGGGTGATGGTATGGTGCGTGTGTATTTACATGGTATTATGTGTATGGATGGAGTTAACAGTAGACGCAAAATATTATCGAGCACATCCAGAATGTGAAAGGCAGTAGTTGTAGGGCTAAAGAATGTTCTGAGCAGTGTCCAATTTTTGTAAGTCAATTGTATAGATTTTAAGTTTTCTCCTGAAGACGCGCGTCTCTAATAATGGTAAGGTATATAAGGTATGGTTTGGTATGATATGGTAGGTATTTTGGATGCCGCGTACTTGAAACTACCCCTAAAAGTAGCTGTGCCGTGACATGGAGGGAGCATTAAGTATTTATCACTGACTACCGGTGTAACTGGCTTGATGGACTCTGGCGAATATTCGCTATGAAATTTGTTTAATCATAATAATGCTATTTGAATGAACTTTTACCCGTCAAGATTCGGATAACCATATACCCATGGGATTCTATTGATTCATAATTACCTCAACCATTATTCTGTTTAGTTTGATCCATATTTTCTGGGACACCTGTGTACTCGTACATCTTTATAGCAACCATGAAACTTGTGAACGAGATTGACGTATGCTGTAAAAAGTTGCTGCTTATTAGTAGTTTTATTATGAAATTGCGTCTCTAACTCAATAATACATCATTAAGTACCGATATACAGATACTTCAGAACTTATGACCAACATTGGAGTTTTGGGATGTTTATTAATACGAGTATTATTATCCTTCCAGAACAATAAACAAACTTGTGTTAGTGTTCGCAGTTGTTCGTACATCTGTGAATCCCAGTTACAAAAACATACTCTATAGAAGTCTCTTGGGTTAACTAACATTAACATTAACCCTTTGTGTCGGAAGTATAGACAGTTCGTGAGTATTAAATTAACCAGCGTTAAATGTTAGCGGAGCGTCGGTGGCACCGTGGCTAGGACGTCGGAATCCCATACGGGAGGTCCGGGTTCGAAACCATGCAATGTCATGTACCAATAAATTTTTCGGTTTTTTCGAAAGACTTACGTACATTTACCGACTGCTCTGACGGTGAAGGAAAACATGGTGAGGAAACCTGCACACTGAGATAACCAGTGTGTGAAATGGGGAAGGCAATGGCAAACCACCCCATTAAATCTGCCACGAGAGTCGTTCTATGTGATTAATTCCTTAGAATGATCACGACCCTCAGCAATGAGGAAAACGACTTAGAAGAAGAAGAAGAAATGTTAGCGCAAGTTTAACTTCATGAACACATACTGCGTAGCTTTAGCTTATTCTAATTCGTATTCTTTAACCACATATAATACACTCTTTTTTTCCTGTTTCACATACCGGTTATCTCAGTACGCAGGTTTCCTCCGGATGTTTTCCTTCACCGTTAGAACAGTCGATACCAAACGTATACCTATATAAGAAGTCTTCGGACGAGAAGTCAGGTGTCCTATATTCACTACGCCACTAACGCTGCGTAGTTTCTTTGATGCCATACTCGTACGTAGATTTTATATTCGCTATGAAACTTGTTTAACCATTAAACTGATACATCACACAACATAAATTACTTATATATCTGCGTTATTACCAGTGATCTTTTTCTGGTTTCAATCCGGAATGAATCCAATTTTAATGAGTGAAATCCCATGCGATGGTAAAATTGTATCAAAATTTAGAAGCACAATTTTTCCAACGTACGGTATGTAAATACTTTTTCTTGCATAAGCTCAATTAGTCAGAAATAGGAGCATAATCTACTTAACAACTTGACTTAAGTCTATTACGAAAGTGGACGGATAGGATAAGTAGGTAATTAGCTAATAGATATTAAATTAAAGGTACTTACTTGACGAAAAACATAAATGTGAAAAGTGTAAGTACTTTATATTTTAAACAAAGGCATTGTTTCTTGTGGGCTCTTGTCTTAAGTTCCCGATATATTTAAGATGAAACAAAAGTTTCATGCTCCACATAAATCATTCATATGTCAGTCAAGAGTCTGAGAGCCTATCAAAGTTGAGAAAGTATCTACCTAAAAACCTACCTAGGTACCTTCCACTTCTTCTAAGTCGTATTCCTCACTGTTGAGAGTCGTGATCATTCTACAGAATTAGCCATATAAAACGACTCTCTTAGCAGATTTAATGGGGTGGTTTACCAGCCTTTACCTTCCCCATTTCACAACCTGGTTATCTCGCAGTGCAGGGTTTCCTCACAATGTTTTCACTGTGAACCGTTACAGCAGTCCGTAAATGTGCGTAAGTCTTCGAAAAAAACCGAAAAACTCATTGCTACATGGCATTTACATGGTTTTGAACCCGGTACTCAACATGGGAGTATGGCATCTTATCCACTAAAACCCTACCGTGATAATCATTTTAAAGTAATAATTATGACAATTTTGGGACTGTTACTGTATCTATAAATACCTATAAAGTGCAAAATCTTATTGGGCATCCATCACTGAATCACAGTTTTATAAACTACTACGTGTTATTTATATCAAATCTAATTATTTAGAAATAAACTTCAAGTACTAAGCACAATGTATATATTGTACCTAGATACATAGGTACCTAGTTACTTACTTCTATGTTGTTAATTCACGACCCTCATCAACATGTGGAATACTACTAAGAACTTGTTTTCTAAAGGGGTTTAAAACAACCGAATAAACATGGGTTTCGTAAGGGTAAAATATTTTATGTAGAGTCAATACATAGTAAAATATTGATAGAGATTACAGTAAAATGTTGTAGATAGGTATATTGAGAAGTAAACAAAGTTAGATGATTTGGAATTGTCTATTGTTCGGTGAACTAACAAAGGAAGAATTATATTATGATTTTCCTAGTATGAGAACAATAAACCATAATTAATCGGCGAAAGGTTTCCGTTTCGTATCTTACGCAATGACAAATTCCATTTTGATTTCACAAAAGCAAATATGGTACCTACCTAATTAACCTAAAGTCTAAAAAAATCATAAAAAATCCGTAGTCACATTGTATACCTACATTTACAGATAAAATATAAAATTAGTAATTTCATTTTTAGATAAAAAATAAAATAAATTCATTCGGTACTTCATGAAAATGTATAATAGAACTTATATTATCTTTTAATAATTCTTGTGTTGTCACGCTTTGGGCCCAGTAGTTCTGAAGCTGATTTGTACAAAGTCGTACAATACGTATACTGTAGATGGTCGAACTGTCAGCAAATATTACCATATTTGCCTTATTTTAGATTAATTGCCACACAATTGGTTACGAGCTTTACTTAAACGTTCGTCTATCAAACAAGGCCGCGTAAATAAACCGCCGAACTACGGCGTGCCCGCGAACGGATGACACAATTAACCTGTTATAATTTAAAAATGTTGTTTAAAATATTTATTATCACATTCATATTTTTATCTGAATTTATAAGGAATGTAACTAAAAAGAAACCTTTATTTTAATGTAATTTAATATTAAAAGCGGAACCGGAAAGAGCTTGGCACACATGTACGAAGAGACACGTTTTAATGAGTAACGGGCTCTAGCAGAGGAGCCTCATTCCAGTTCAGACCTTTGAAAGTAAAACTACGAGTATTGGGCATAGCATAGGGCAGTACAAACTGTACCTATGTGTAAGTTGAGTGTCTAAGTGAGATCATGAAATAATAACTGTGAGTATCCAGTGCCATTTTGTATTTTATTTCACCTCCACATTGCTCTGTCCAGATAATATCTCGTGAATAGGCCAATCTATGCTGTGGCCTTAATATTATTAACGGATCCTTTCACAGTATCATTCAACGTTTATTTAACACTCAAAAGTATTGATAAATAAACAAAAACGTTATGATTAGATTGTATTCGGTCTGAACTCTTTAACACTCAAACCGCCGGAATTTGCTACCCCCTACAACCGCCGCCGTGACAGATTTGACCCGCATAAATTTTCAAGTATTAAAAAAACGTAATAAACATGGTCAGTTTAATATAAGTTTTTATTTAATTTGTATAGAATATAATATATAACTGAAATCAATGCAGCATGTAACTAAAATTGATAACAATGCAATGAAAAACATTGAACGCAGCGTCCAGACTTGATATGGCTTATTCAACTGCTTTACAACAAAGTCACTCAGATGTTTGTCGTTTGGTCTGTTGCCATCTTTTCCAAGATATAGAAAAGCATATTTACTATGTAATCGGCGTCTTTATCTACTGCCATTAAATACATTTTGTCCATACTTATCTGGTTTCCAGCTTATAAATTGAATAAATTGGCAACGGCGTTTAGATGTGAAGAGTTGTTTATAACTTTATATACTGTATTTACGAGTATTTTATGTACCTGACATAGCTAGCTTGTGCATTAGCAATAAATTCATTCCATATTTCGGATACTAATGCAAACTTATCCCAACTAAATCTCTTCAATTACACACGAAACCGTTTATTCCCGACTCTTCCCACCTCCCATAATAATTGCAAAACCTAAAATAATTGTTTTTTTTTATTAGTTTCTTGATGATTTTTTTTGGAGTAATTACGAGAATTGTAGATCAACTACACTCTTGCTCGCAAGAGAGGCTGCTGATGCGACGTTCTCCACTCAATGAACTTGAATGAATGTATTCTCGTGGCAATGTGTAATCATCGTCAGATTGATCTAATGGTTGACCATCATATTCATGTTACAAAATACCCACAATCTCATTTATTTGTTATACATTGTATCGTCATTGCACCGATGTTAT
The DNA here is from genome assembly GCA_947369225.1 of Hofmannophila pseudospretella. Classification (NCBI taxonomy): domain Eukaryota; kingdom Metazoa; phylum Arthropoda; class Insecta; order Lepidoptera; family Oecophoridae; genus Hofmannophila; species Hofmannophila pseudospretella. The sequence goes on from OX376325.1 coordinate 7,241,686, forward strand.
TACTTCCGTACTCTATCGCCCGTCTCTCGTACCTAGTTCTCGTATTAGTGAACAAAACTAAAAACGGCTCTCTGATAGCGATACATAAAAGTAACTGTACTAAAAGAAATACAGGAAACTAAACATGTCCATGTTAGCAATCCTTACAATGTTTTGTTGTTATATTATAAATTTTACCACTGAGGAGGTTATTTTGTCATATTATCCTTCCGTCCTCGATAACGGAACAATATTGACCCGGCGGCGGTTCTAGGTAAATTTGGATTTTTTTCAAAAACAACGTATCGGATTCAACTGAAATTGGTTATTATACTAAACAACATTTCATAAAAAGTTATAAAAAATCAAGACTGTGGGTAAAAACACAACAGAATAAAAGACGAACAAAAGTGCCGCCGAGACAAAAATGACGGGTAGGGTAGTTTCCAAGTATCAAGTGCATTTCTTAAAAGTTAAATAAAAAATTTTTGGTCATATGTGAAACAGAATAAAAATTCGTTGAAAAATAAAATAGCTACAGGCAATTAAAATCAGAACGGTAAAAAGAAACGGCAATAAGTTTAATGACGTAACTGTTCTCTAGCACCATACAAGCCGGTCCTAGCTGCATATAAATAATTGATTTTTTAGAAAGGGACAGAGCATATTCTATCCAATTCTAACTTTAACCATTAATTCTTTAACCAGAAAAACTAATTTTAGATCCTTCTTTACTATGTCTATGTAAGTAGATAAATGCAAAAAAAATATTTGATTAATACTGTATTCCACTCCTAATAATTTATGATCTGAAATCTAATTATGTGTCTATGAGAATATGGCTCCTATAAACTAAGTATACCTATCTAATCTATACCAATAAACAAAAAATACTTTAATTTCACTCGTAAGTTATTATTTTATTTTTTTCAGAAAAGTTTACAAAAGCTGATGCGCAAATCAGTTTTCATTTTCTCCTTTATATTAGATATTTGTTATATAATTAATTTTCTCTTTGGAAAAAATCTTTATTAGATGTTGAACTTTTTTATAATAAAGAAATCTAACAGGATATTAAGTTCATAATAATAATTGCTATACGAATTATGTCGTCAAAATGTTAATGAATTGAGCATTTGTATAATTCAACAGTACATAGGTATACTAAGCAGTAATTGGTATTCTATTCTTCTTTGCCCTCAGATCGATTATACTGCCGACGAGTTTAGATCTAATAAACATTATGATTTAGTTAGACTGAAAGTTACCTGGAAGATATCGCTCAAGGCTATCAGGCCGCTTCCTGCACATTATTGTTTTGTATTTTTCTTTAGTTTTTTTTATTGTCCTCGGTGTGCAATAATGAATATTTGTATTTGTATCAAGATGACAAGGGAATCGTGCTGTCTCTGAACGGAAACGCATTACTTGAAAAGCGATATGGATAAATAGATTTGCCCCAGAAGCTCAGTCTTAAATTGTTTCAGGTTAGAGTTACGAGTACTAAGCAAACCTTGTTTGTGCAAGTAAAACATAAAATAGAAAGATATCTGACCTACATCGCATGTTACCTACCGTATGTTTCTTAACATTCCGTATGTTTCTTAACTTTTAAAAGGAAAAATTTATACTTACCTACTGAAGCCATATCAATTATGATGACTGAATACTGAAGCCATAGCAATTATACCTTTATTCGACGTTTAAAGTTTTATATAAGTAACTTTTTTTATTTTATAGCCGCGACTTTGTTGTACTTGGGTATTCATCTGATAAAATCAAATTAGTTTAGAAATAATAAAATACTAAGAAGAGTCCGTAAAAAAAAATACAAAATCTTTCGATTTATTTAAAAGACAAGTGAAAGACCATTTTATCACTGACTTGTCTTTGATATAGTACTTTTTGCAACTACCCACATATCAACATTTATTTAAGTTTTAAGTTTCTCTTTTAAGTGAAATGTAATTTCTTGGAGAAATTAAATGATCTTTAACCACAAGAAGTGTCCGTTATTCAAATAATATTTCATGGAAATGTACGAGTAAGCATTTAATTATAATCCGAAAAATTGCTTGTAGGAATTTGAATAAAAAGAGAAACTAGTATTAAGAACCATAATGACATGCATACTAGGTCTCTAACTAATAAATACTACTCAGTTTCTGAGTTACTTTTATCAACTTAAATCGGAACCTCACAGCAGAATCTCAAATGTGACTAATTCCTTTTCAGAGAGCGAGAAAGTTTTCAAACCAGAAGTGATAAGACATGAGAAGTATTTAACACCGGACATGAACAGGAGACGACTCATCGATAGAGCCAAGATGAAATCATTGAGGATGTCCGTCGTAATTGTTGCTGCTTTCATCATTTGCTGGACACCATACTACATCATGATGATTATATTCACGTTCCTCAATCCCAACAAAAACGTAAGTTTAAATTGTTCAAATTACTATAGGGCTATGTGTTCTTAAACTTTCGATATTAGTAAAGGGGGATCTCTACTAGAAATATTCACAACCTGGATCTCCTGATGATCTTATACTTAGAACTTCCTTGGTGCTTAATTTATTGTGGTTGTCGGCGGTAACTTAACGCCTGTCACTGTTTATTTTTTATTTATTAAGGTACACCAACAGCACTTATATTAAACATTTTTAAGATAGTCTAATTTTGAACGGTACATTGAGCGATATAAGTGGAAATTATAGGCATACACAACATTGACTAAAAAGCAGGGTTGTCATGGATATGAGATTTCGGTTTCGGATTCGGATATTAATTTACTTTTTTTCGATTTCGGATACGGTTACGGATATGTCAATATTTCGGATACGGTTTCGGATACGGATATTGTGTGATTGCTTGACTTTTTTTATAGAATTGTATAAATACGTGGAAACAAAGGAAAATTAAATAAATTAGTGAAAAATTGCAAACTAACGTTATTATTTTTAATAAATCGTAGGAAGAATTGACAATTGTAGGACAAAAATTATACGAAATAACACCCGAAACTTTCGTTTATGGTTTCGGATATTTTTCTACTTCGGATATCCGATAGTTTCGGTTACGGTTAGGAAGCTCCATAACATCCCTGCTAAAAAGTATCGGGTTACATAAGTAAGTACAGTTGAAATTGAACTACAAACTAAGAAATTTAAATTAAAAGATTTTAAAAAATAACTTAATGAGTTATGGTAGCTATCAAACTACATACTCGTATTTCTAATAATTTTATTTTTTAATCAGTTTCTCTCAGGTAGTTTTTATAACCTCCGACCAAATGCAAGCGTTGTTATAACTTTGACGCGTACCTATATCTGTTTGTATGTGGAATCTTAACTCAACAATCGATTATTATCCTATTTAGTCGCAGAGTTTCATATTTAATAGTCCATTTTGTTAAAATTGTATTAGGGGTTTCCAAGATCTAGGACTATCTTTGAGGTCAGATAGTACCTCTGGAACGGTAACAGTTAGGTGGTGCGAGTTTGAGCTTAAATGTTCAGGAGCATGGTGCCCTTCACATATCTTGAACCTTGACCCTGACCAGGAAAAACTAGGGATCTCCACAATAGTAAGTGGGATTCTTAATTTTTTCTTTGAGAGTTATTATAATTCTCTCTCAAATAGCCTATTTTTATGGTTTAAACGCATATAATATAGGTTAGGTATATGACATTTTTACCATGGCAGATCGTCCGGAATGTCAGGAACATTCTGCAACGTAAATTCTTGTTCCACATTATGCGGTAATTCGCAAAAAATTCGTTTTGTCTGACTCATTAAAACATACCACTTTTTCAGCTTTATGTTTCCAAATTGTACATAGGCCTAGATACTTAATTATGGACAATGACAGTTAATAAGCTAAACCACATAGGTACTATGAAAGCAATGCAAGTACAGTGATTGCCCCGTTATCGCAGTCGTTGTCCACTACTATTTACAGCTATTGCCCACAGAGATTCAGGAAGTTCAAGCACTATATCACAAATTAAGCAATTTTTTTTTCGCGTGGGTAATAGCTGTAGGCAAGCAGCCTTTTCCCTATACTCGTAATGGTTAGTCCTGAGCTGGCCCTGGGACAGCCTGTATAATTTACCACGTTGAATTGTGTAGCCAAGAAAGTCGAGTATCGGAGTAAGAGACAGAATTATTAACTTAAGAAATCTTAGTGCAATTTGTAGCATACAAGCAGATTAGAAAACTACTTACATGTGTTTTTTTTTGTTTCCAGCAAAGTGAGGAGCTTTTATCCGGGATTTTCTTCTTTGGCATGTCCAACAGTCTAGTCAATCCGGTTATTTACGGCGCTTTCCACTTGTGGCCAAAGAAGAAAGTTTCGCGACATGCTAGCGATAGGTATGTATGACGCACACATAAAACTTATTTAGTTCTCCTGCACTTAAAGGTAAGCTAAGTGTACCATGGCGTAATTAGGATTTATAGTTAAATCCGTTCCTGTAGAGCCTGGGATAAATATACTTAAATATTTAAAATATCTTGGAGCCTTCTATGTAGCTTTAATTAATTAATTATCTTTCACAAAGAGGTTGGTTCATGTTTTATTTCGACAAATATTAGCGATAGCAGAGAAATTATGTCACAAAATAAATAATTTTGTACTTGTCAAGTCAAAATCAAGTCAAATTGATTTTAGATTATACTCTTGAGTAGATTGTGTATATTTATATTGATTATATATTTGGACAACTTATAATGATGGAAACAATGCCTGTTTCCATCATTATAAGTGGGCCAAATACATAATCAATCAAATCAACGTTGCGGAAATTCATGATTAAATATTAAAATAATAATGGGAAGAATGATCCCCACTCCCCGACTCACCCTCGGATTCGCCCTCGCCAATGATTGACAATATCAAAATACACGTGTTCAAATTCGCACTTTCTATTCATATTATATTCATTTATATACCATTCATTTCACCCTCTCTGCCACATCTTTAGCTATTTCTTTGGTTATTTGTCATCCTTTACGATTGCAAATCCTTCTGAGGTTTGGTAATCGTTGGGGAGAGCGAATCCGAGAGTGAATGGTGGGCCCTTTATCCCCGCATTAATGGTTTTTGCACCCACTCCTTGATCTAATATTGTTCTTTTCTTTTTTACAGAGAATCTGCAGGTCAACATGCATCGCTACTACGTCGTGGGGACCACACGTCTTCAGTGAGGTTAACCACAATAAGGTCACTGAGATCATCTGCGAAATACTCCAATGGACACAATGTCAGTCTTTTATAACCAGTGCGGACTTTTCATAGACAATGCACCATATGGGAGGAAGAACACTCAAATAGAAGTGCAGTGTTATGAATTCACAAAAAGTGTTGAACGATATCGATAATAGTTATTTGTAAAAGCTTCATGTGATGTGGTAATTTAAGTGATGAAGTAAACGACTATATAATTACTTGGTTTTGAATCATGCATATTTTTGCAAAAGGGCTTTTTTCAATTGTTTAGTTCATTAGTTTCATTTCCAGCCTCCTTATTATGTAACAGGCTCTGAGCCCATTTGACACCAGAGCCACAGTTGGTGCGAAGCTCATATAATTTATCGTAATCAATACAATTTTTTTAACACTTTAGTTATTTTTTCTCGATACAATTTGCACAAAAATACATCTCATATTTTTTTCCTGAATGACTATACTCGTAATATCTTACTACGTTACTATAATCGTGTCATTTTGTGCGCAACTCGCCCGTATCGTAAAAAGCTTATTTTGCAAAAGGCTGGTTTCCCTAAAAAGCTACGTTCGCGAGTCGTAATTCTGGAGCGTTAACATATGAGTTTTATGTGAAAGATAAAAAAATGAGATTGATTGCTTCGATAACAAGACTATAAAGTTACAGAAAAAAATATTTTACATTATAATAGCAGACCAATGTTAGAGATGCGATCTCCATACTACAATGGTTGGTACATAGGGGAGGAACTAGGTTTGTTATAATTTTGTCTATAGTTAAACTGAATCGGCTTCTAACTTAGCGACCAGAAACCAGCATCTAAAATATTTTTTCAGCGACTGAATAATTTTATCACAATAATCAACTTTATTCTAATTATTTTACTGCTTGAGTCGAATTATTTTATTAAATCTTTATTGTTTTCTTGTTGCTTTTTTTTAATTTTCTGGGTGCTCAGAAAGGTATTATTTCCCCCACAGGGAAATACACCCTATTATGGAATGGAGATCGTTTGATCGTTTATCGAATAGTGAACATAGTCATTCTTATAAAGTAAGGCATGTACAAAGTACGATAACGAGACCTCTTTGTATAGAGGTCAGAGCTACAACACGAGAGCCTTGCCCAGGTGCATTCCAATTGACAAGTAATGCCTTTGTGACTCGTGTTCAGAGCTAGAAGAAAATTACTAAAGGCATTTCGATGCCGGCTTTATTTTTCATTATGTACTCGTAAGTTCTTTGTTTACCTATTCCTTTGTTTACGATAGTTCGCATTTCGGTACTGATTGGTTGACCTCTACTATTATAATAATATAATCTGATAAGTCGACTTTCAGTAATTGAAAACCAGTTGAATACCCATAAGTTACGGGGGAAATAATTATAATAGATAGAAATAATAAGTTTCTTTATCTTAAGTTAGTGGCCAACCTACTGTCAGAGATAATCAGGCCGCCCGTAGGCCTTTGAAATTGCTCAATGAACGACAACAAACGGGACCGACTGTTTAACCTGCTCTCCGAGGAATGAAGGATTATAATACCTAAGTAAAATCGCAAAAGCATAATTTTGAAGCGCTTTCAATTCTTAACAAAATACGATTTTTAAATATGGTTCTCAACTGTCGTACAATCGGTTTCTATTATTTTAATATTTTTGGTCTATTGAATAACTAATACTGAATGTAACTTTGCAACCAAAGGCGACGCTGCTGCGGAGAAACAGGCTAGTCACAAGTCAGTTCAGCAGAAAGTTTAGCAGAACCAAATTTCTGAGTATTCAAAATGTATTTATACTCTAAATGGTCCGCCTAGCTTGGGATTAGAATTAATTCCAAAGTTCTAAGGAAAGCTTTTAACTAAACAAACCCTTGGTTTGGCTCCAAGCTCCAGGAAATTAGTCAAATATAGCCTAAATATCCATAATGAAACTATATTTTGGAAATCTATGACAGATGCATTGTAATTTTTTGCACTTAGTAAGTATATTACCTATTATAGTTAGAGATGGGTGGGATAGGATCGAGATATATCCGTGAAAAATAAATGTTTTTTTAATTTCTCCTTTCATAGTCAAACAGTTTCACAAGACCATACAATACATATCGGTAAACGTATTGTATTCCAAACCGCGTACGCATGCAATGTTTTCAATCTATTAGATATGGAAAAAGATATTTTTAGAAAAAAATCCATGTAAGTATATTTTTCCATAGCAAAATTATTTCGGAAAATTACCCATATGTACCTATAATACGAATACTAATGAAAAATTCCGCCTTTTTATCACGTGTTCCATTCAAAATTATAAGTAAACAACTTTTTAGAAAAAGAAATTTAATTCACAATATGTACACATAATTACTTACGTAAATAATTTTGAGTCTACATAATTATAGATATTCGTTCACTCTATTAGACGCCTTTTTGTTTTGCGAGGTTCATACATATTTTTTGAGTGTTGTTCGTATTATTATACTCATGAATGGTTTTGGTCAAAGTTTTCGTTAAAACCTAGTCTATATAATTTCAGTTAATCCTAATTTTTTTAATGATTATTGTTAATTTAAATGTTGACTGTGGCTTTATGTATCTACTTAGTAAAGATAATTATAAAGTTATTAAAGTTTTACGTATATTTTGTAGTTTTATTTAAATCTTTAATCCTTATCCAGTCATAGGTAGGTATTTACCTAAATCTAAAAAGGTACTTACCTAAAATGTTATCAGATAACGTTTAGAATTGAGATAACTAGGTAAGTTATATGCGTACCTACAGACTTAAAAAGCACTAACTATATAGTCTTACAATTATTGTGAAGTATCAACTTAATTTTAAAAGTTTTATTTCTATTTGGTTTAAGTATATCTTTGGTATCTTATCAGTTTTTTAACATCCCTATTACTGGGGCACAGGCCTTCCTTTACACTTGATTTTGGAAACTTTTTTCAGACATTTACAGACATGCAAGTTTCCTCCCGACGATGTTTAGAGATGTCGGCAAATGTACGTAAGTCTTCGAACAAAATCGAAAATCTCATTGGTAAATCTCATTGGTAAATCTCATTTGTAAATCTCGTTGGTAAATCTCATTTGTTGCTATTATAATAGTTTATTTGTTTGTTTGTTTGTAGTCTCTTTATTGCACACATAGGAAAAATAATAATACACAGAAATTAAAAACATTAAAATATGTACAAAGGCGGGCTCTTATCCCGTAGGGATCTCTTCCAGACAACCTTTGATTAAGGAGAGTTAGTTATAGTAATATTATAATAGCATGCAATGGTATACCATTGCATGGTTTCGAACCCGGACCGCGCACAGGAGTCCGGCTTCCTAGCCACTATGCCACAACGACACTTACATTTGAACATAAACAATGTTAATTTTTAAACCCCGACTGATCGAGGGAAGGCGTGTTATAAATTTGACACGTTTGTCTGTCTGTTTGTGTGTTTATCTGTGGCATCAAAACTTTGCTACAGTCTGTCCTCTTTTGCCGGCTAGCAGGGTTCTAGGACAGTGCGCAGATGAAGTAAAAGAGGAATTTGGTGATAAATAATATATTTTAAGGAAAAGAACACAGAAACAGTAACAGAAAATAGGTAGTAGCAGGAAATAAAAGTGAACGGGAGACGTCCGTTCGAGACAAAATACAGAGAAAAAGTGAAAATACAAATAAAACAATGAAATTAATGGAATAATGAAATTTAGAAATGGAATGGGATGATCTTGAATTTAAATGAAGAAATAAAGATGCCAATACGAAATGAGATGAGATAAACGCTAACGATGAGGTTGAAGTTGATGGCAAGGAGTTTGATATGGACGATGAAGTCGACATCGTTACAATACCCGGGGGCCCCGGTGCAAAATAATCCGAAAGATTTCTTTTGCTGACTACTTATAACAGAGAGGCTGCGAACAACGAATGATCGGATTTGGACCCGGTATTTTTATTAAATAGATAATTTTGTCGTGAGTTTTCTTAGCTAGGTCTGATACAAATTGGATCAGTGGTTTTCAAGATCTTGGAGTATCTTTGATGACGGATTTCTCGAACGGTAATAGCTAGATGGTTCGAATTTGAGCTCAAACATTCAGCTCATGGTGTGTTTCCGACATCTGTAGTAACCTTGAGGATGATTACCAGAAAATGTAAGTGAATTTCGAAATATGAAACTTGAAGAATTGGAAGATTAAAAACACAAATAAACTATTCTTATTCTTATTATCAGCCCGCCGAAACAATACAAGTTGCGGGGTCTTCTCGAATTAAAGTTATAGGGAATTCTGAGACATTTCATTTCATTTGGCCGAGCTCCGCGTAGGGCGAAGTCCGGAGCGTCCCTCCGCATTCAGACGCTGCAGGTCTTACCCGTTAAAGGTTCTTAGCCATGTTAGATGAAAATTGGATCAGAGGTTCTAAGACTTTGAAGTGTCTTGGGATGTTGGAGTATGATGGAATCTCTGGAACGGTAACAGTTAGGTGGTTCGAGTTTGAGTTCAAATGTTTATGACCATGGGATGTTCCTACATCTGGAACCTTGAGAACCTGATGATGACCAGGAAAAAGTAAGGGGATTTCCACAATGGTACGTCGGGGGTTTCTTAAATTTTAAATTTAGAGTTATCTCCTTAATCTTAATATCTGTTGAATGCCCTATTATAATTTATAATTTGTTCTGTTTAAATTGGCGATGGATGTCGCGGCACGGTATTAAAACGCGGTAACAACCGGTGATCTTGATTTCCTTAGGTCTTTTAAGTTTTATTAATAAAGTGTGTTCCTGGAAAGTTAATGGCTTTCATTCAATTTTTGATATAGGCGCCTTCTGCGCAACCAAGTGGTCCTTCGAGCCGGATATAGTTGTTCGGTGTCGGGGGGCAGTAGGTAGTTAGTAGTGTAAATAGTGTAGTAAAGTGTTAAAAAGTGTTCAGTGCGGTGTACAGTGCAGTGGAAAAGTGCTAGTGAAAAAAAAAACTTCTGGATTGCTTGGATTGTGTTTGTTGTTGGCGGTTGGTTAGTTCCAAAAGACTTGTATTCTTTTTGGCATTACCTAATACTTGTAACTTTTTTAGGAATTCACTCTATGGACTTATATTTTTTTTTGTGAAAATTTTAACTTAGTGCATTCTCTATTGAATTTGGACTTAGTGCAAAAGTGGTTTCTGGACTTAGAAAATTTCTATCCCAATATTTAAGGATGAATTTAATTCCCATGCAAATAGAGGTTATCTCCCGGATTGAAAAGGGAAGAATTAACTTCAAGAAATCTCCTAAAACCCGTTTAAAGAGAAGTTACATAGAGCCGAGGCCAAATGAAATTGAAAGCATTTGGGTCCAATTCAAAACAAATCACTTTGTGATTGTAGTTGCAGAAAAGGATAGGTCAGATCCTTATTTTGCAGAAGATCTATATGAGTCAACAGAAGAAACATATCTTGAATACCAAAGTGAGTTACGCGAAGGACTTGAAGAGTTAAAGGGTTCAGAACGTCAGGTTTTACCTTCTACCCCAATTGAGAAAATGGCCATCGCGACACCAGATTTGAAGTTGGCCCCTATTAATATACATAGATTTTCGGGAAAATATACTGAATGGGTCACATTTCACGATATGTTTGTATCACTCATAGATAAAAACCAGACACTCTGCAAGGTCCAAAAACTGCATTATCTTAAAAGTTACTTGACGGGTGAAGCTGAATAGCTGCTAAGACATGTTGCTACGACAGACGCCAACTACGATTATGCTTGGAAGTTGCTCAAAAAAGGTATAACAGCAAGAAATACCTTGCAAATGTCATACTTAAGCGGTTCACCAATCAAAAACAGTTAACTACTGAATCGTCGTATTAAGGAACTTTTAGATACAACTACAGACTGTATGAATGCATTAGATAGCATTGACATTTCAACGAAAAGCTGGGATACATTAGTTATTCATTTAGTTGTTAACAAGCTAGATATTGAAACTCGGAAACAATGGGATCTGATGGTCTATAGTTTCGATTCTGACATTATGCCTACGTTTGCAGAATTAACACAATTTTTAGAATGCGTTTCCGTACGTTGGAGATACTAGAACCTACAACTAAATATGCCAATTTCAGTCAAACAAAGGTAAAATCTCTGCCAGTTACGGTTGATGATTCTGTCTGCATTTACTGTTCTCAAAAACATTTACTTGCCGCCTGTACTGACTTTAATAACCTGACTATTGAAAGAAGAAAGTCTTTTGCTCAAGAAAAAAGATGATGTAACAACTGCCTTCTACCAAACCACCCGGCTTGAGATCAAAAATGCCAAGGTCGCCACCATTCACTTCTTCACGTGATAGGAACTCATTTTACTGCAATGGAAAATGAAGAAGAAGAAGTGAATAATGAAACCCAATGTGAAACAAAAATGAGACAATAGTTCAGTCGATTGGTGTTCACCAATCGACTGAACTATTGTCTCATTTTTACCGAGACAATAGACCCGAGACTGAGACCCAAGCGAAAACGGTTTTATTGCCACGGCAATTATAAGAGCACAAGCCAAAAATGGACAACCCGTATTACTTAAGAGCTTTTATCGACCAGGGATCTCAGCCTCATTTATAACCGAAGCTGCAGTTCAGCTGTTAGGTCTGAAAAAGACACCGATTAATGGGATTGTGACGGGATTGGGCGAAAGAGCGCTAAAATTGCAGACTAAAGTATGGTCCAATTTGATGTTGGTTCAAGAGTTAGTGCTAACTTTACTATTAGTGTTAAAGCATATGTATTGACTTCGGTAACGTCATTTCTACCTACCAAGAAAATTGAATTGGATTGGCCAGAATTTGATACAATTATGCTTGCAGACCCCGAGTACACGAAGCCTAGAAAGGTGGACCTTTTGTTAAGATCACACTTATACCCTCAATTGTTAACTAAAGGTATAATAAAAAATTCATCGGGAAACATCTTAGCACAGAATACCCATTTTGGATGGATTTTATCTGGCTCAGTTCCGCTTAAGGGTGCTTCATCTGGACCATCTGCCGGTGTCATTAGCATGCATATATTGGACAATGATATGTTGAGACAGTTCTGGGAAATTGAGGCAGATCCTTCAAATAACAAAAGGGTGGGGTCTGGGGAAGAAGAAATGTGTGAAGAAATTTATAATAACACCACTACTAGAAATGAAACTGGTCGCTATGAGGTAAACTTACCTTTTCATGATAACAATCCAACTTGTCAATATGGCAACTCTAGAGCAATCGCGATGAAGAGACTGCAGTATCTAGAACGAAGGTTTCAAAGGAAACCTGATCTCGGTCCCGCTTATAATGGTGTACTCTCTGAAAGTTCATGGCTTTCTGTCCTTTTTGATATAGGCGCCCTCTGCGCAACCAATATCTATTAAAAAGCTATCGATGAAATACAATAACTGGTATTAAGTTAGGTTAACTTAGGTTTCTCAAAATTACTAAAAATGTTCGTACCTACGTCGTTCGTCTTTGTTTGTCTTATTGCTTGCTTGTAGGTATTTATACCTACTCGAAAATAATTAATTTTCACAGGTTTTGCGAAATTGGTTCCTTTAAAAGCTGGAAATGGAAAACAGCCGTACTAAGTTAATAAAATAAGTACTTATTGCCTAACTTGAACTCTCGAACGGATTGAAGAATAAACCCAATCGATCGAAATGGAGAGAATTTAAGTAGACAATTGTTGAATATTTTTTTATAAAGTTTGAATATTTTATTTAAGTTTTAAATCTGAGTACGTACTTACATAATACCGGATCATTTTTTAATTCGTCTAGGTTTAAATATCATATGTTATATGACCTGTTAAATTACCTTACTGTTAAGTTAAGTTTGTTTGTTTATAAGTTATGAATTACTAATAACAGGATTTGAAAGCCCTCGGCCGTTAAATATTTATTAAAAACTTGGCAACCCACCCTTCGCCCTGCCCAGTCGTGAATAGTACCCACAATTGACCTACAAGCATGAAATATTATTAAGTAATGTAGACATACACCAACAAAAAATAAGAACTCAACAGAACTGAACGTGATATAGCCTAGTAATAATGTGTATAAAATCAGGCGATAGCATTGATCCCTTGACGCCATAAGTTGCAGTTCGTCTCGTCCGGGTCGGCTATAGAAATCGGTAAGTAATTGGAAATTTTTAGATATATTTTTTCGCTACTGGTAACTAAAACATCTTCCGGAATAAAACATTTCCAATTGTCGAATTCTTATTGTCGAATTTCTATGTACAAACAAGGGTAGGTGCTTTACATAGTCAGTTAAAATGAATCGTAGCTTCATAAAAGTTTCAATATAAAAAATATACCTACAAAGATAAATCTTTTTTTTATTTTAACCTTAATTTTTTAATCTTATCTATTTTAAGTTCACTATTTAATGGTGAACTTTTTGCACAAAACAATTCTCTTTTTGTTGTTTCGCAGCTTTTTCGTTTAAACAACATTTATTTTTCCTTCATCTCAAAACCTCAGGGTTACGTTGGAATGACGGACGCAATCTAAAAATAACATAGGTCTGACTAAACAATGAGTGTACTTTGTTAATTGAAAACGTCCCAAAAAGGCGTGATTAATGAAGTTGAAAAATTATTTAAGTCGAAATAATTTGGGTAAGTCGAAGTAACTGACTTGACGAATTTCGATAACAGAGTTCAATGTCATTCACTTACAATGCCTTTCCTCTGCGACAGGTGCCTATTTTAATAAATTTTAGAGTATAATTTTTAATAAGTATATATTTATTAGACAATGAATTCATTGATGTTTTACGGCTGAAATAGGTAAAAAGGTGGTACTACCAGGCGACCCTGCAAATTCAGGATTTACCTTCAACTTATAAATAACTTGATAAGTTTTTCTGTATACAAAGAAAGCTCTCATTTGAAAAGGAAACTGACAATACATTTAGTAAAATGAAAATATATAAATATGACATTATTCATCTTCGACACTTTATTGAATGCGAAAGCAGAGCGTTGTATCTGTTTCATACAAATATTATGTAAATATACAAATAGGGTAGGCAAAGAGATTTCTGTGCCACGTTTATCTTGATTTCATACCAATTCTTTTGCTTTATCGATGCTTTAATGCATGTCGTTGGCACTCTCCATCTATTTCAATAAGTGATTGGATGTGTTGTTGTGCATATGCCAAACCTAAAGTTATTTAAAGGAAGTGTTCGCAAATATGTAACCAAACCTTTTTATTTCTTCGTTCGGACAAAATGTAGGTAGATTAATACTGTGCGTTTGTTTACGTTCGACGAGCGTCGCGCCACACTGGCCTGCTACCGGCCATCGCCCAACCAAAACTCGTTTGTCGTGTGATTTCCGAAGACGAAGAAATTGCTCGAACATTGACTGCTATATTTATGTGCCGTTGTGTTTAAATTGGTTCTGCTTAAATCTGTTGTGACGCATGAACATTTTGGGAGCTCCCACACTCAGTGCAAGCTGTACTGCATCCTGGGCCATCATCCGCCATCTCATCAAACGCAAGGAGAGGAGTGGACAACAAGATCAAAGGTAGGTGGGCTTATATGGTCATCTGTGTAACTACCATAACCTATTCCGCATTTAGTTCGAAAAACCCTAAATACAGTCCACTATCCGAATTTTCCCCATAACCCCAGCGACCTATTCGCTCTTCGTAACTTTCACATCCAGTAAGTAAGGAGAATAATGCTATTCTTCGTACCCACTACCTAAATCTTAGCTAACGAAAACGAACTTATAATGAAGTATTTAGTATTTTTAATTGTTATTTTCCTCTTTAATGATTACTCCGGATCGAGGAAGCGGTCTTATAAATTTGCCGAGTCTGTCTGTTTGTCTGTGGAAACATATCTTAACAATCAGTGGTTCGATTTCGATGCTGTTTACATTTAAATGTTTTGTCGAGATTGTTCTTAGCCACGTCTGATCAAAATTGATTCCGTAGTCTATAATATCTAAACTATTTTCAATGTTAATAGGAATCTCTAGAACGATTAACAACTATGGCTCACCTGAATTAAATGACGGTTGCTATTTCATTGCTAGAGAATGTTTATGACTTTATTATTATACCTTCGTTAAAAATTACCCGAAACATCAACGTCTGGAACCTTGACGATCTGATGATGACCAGAAAGATAGGTTATACCTATAGGTAGTACGTGGATGTTAATAACAGTAAAAAGTCGCGGGTTTAATTATTTTTTTAATATAGAGTACTTTTAATTACGCTTGGTAATATTTTTACATAAAAATACGAGCTGGATTTTATTGCTTACTGTACCAAAGCTTGCACGCATGTAGCAGAGCTGAAACACATGGGAGATAAAGTAATTTCCATATAAATAACATTGACAAATACATTTTGATGAAACGGAGGTACTCGATACCTTTTGATTAAAAATTACATACTGAGCTACACTTGGACATTGTGCCCACAGGCGGCTTAAAACTGAAACCGTACGTGCCAAAACGCGTAACGAAATTAATGGATTAAATGTATTTTTCATTTATATATTTTCGCTTGCAAAAAATACCAATTAGTGTTGTGTGGAAATCGGAAATTGAGGCTGGTGTTACTATGTATTGAAAAAAAAGCTCTTCAGCTCCGTTTAGCTTACTCATAAGTTATTTTTCGATTTTGAAGACTCCTAAGGTGAAATGTAGGTATGTACCCTAATTTGACGATCGTTAATAAATTTTTTGCGCTACAGCTATAATCATATCATCATTAAAGGTAAAAATCAAGAAATACCTACAGCAATATCATCTACCTACTGCACTAATCCCACATTCCATTTTTTTGAAGGGCATAAAATCTTCCCACTTAACATTAATGTGTCGTAAAAACCCTTAGTAAAAAAAGTCTCCCCCAAGGGTGAGCGAACACGTGTCCATCTTTCATGGTAAAAACCTATTCCGAGTAAAAGGCTCATGATATACGGATTCTGTTTTCCCTCAGGGAAAGTCAGTGTACGGATACAGGACATTTTGCGTTGCCATGTCGGTCCACGAAGATTTTTTTTGTCACAGATTATAAATAAAACGTAATTATCATGCATGACATCTACCAAACCTTATCAGACAAGAGTTTACTAACTACCAACCTACATGAAAAGGTTACCTACTCTCTACTAACCATCACATTATATAATGAACGATTTTCTTCACTTCATGTTACTCGTAGATGGCGTTAAAATGATGCCACACTGCCATCTGTTTTCAGGCGCTGAAACTGGATATTTCAGGCCTTCCCTTCGCAGACGAGGGTTGTGTCCAATGTCCAAAGGACCCTTTTTTGAAGATATGTATAAAAGGAAGCAAACACCTGATTCCTTCAAATAATATTCCTACCCCACTTGTAGATGTCATTATTTGAAAGGTGTGATTCAACTATTATAAATGAAACTATTATAAAATATATATAATATTATAAAATCATTAAATAATGAATTAATTTAAACTTAAGACTATTATATTATTTTATAGATCGAATTTAAGAGGTCAACTCTATGCCAAACTTATGATAAAAGTGTTAGTACCTACTGTACTGCTTAGTAATAATTAATATTATTTTACAGTATTCAACATACAGATTTGAAGATGGTACAGTAGTTTTTACACTTGGCAAACATTTAATTTTTTGTTCAGTAAGGCATCCAGGCCTTGGATGAGGAAAAAAATTGTTTCCCTTTAATTAAGTCCTATTCACAGACTTTTTTTTTTATATTTCCTTCATCCAATGTATTGGTTAGTATGGTGGAACCCCGTCACAATAGAATTCTCAAAGCGTAGCTGTCTGTCTGCCGGTAGATCATTTCCCTAAAGAGTCATTCAGTTGATAGATATTTACTTGAACCTCGTTGCCACTCTAGTCACGAAATGAAGGCATGTCAATGTCGTCGGCAAATTATATAATTCGTTCTTTCACAAACGGCGTCGTCAGTTTACAAACACTCGCTGTTTCGTAAAATGCCGAAGGCAAATTAGAAAATACTTCGGCATTTTCTTACCCCCATGCAAGCATATGCAAACAGTTTTTTCTGGGTTGTTATAAAAAAATTACCTAACCTAACCCATCCGTGTCGGTTTCGCTCGCATGTAAGTTAGCTTGATTTATAATTCCCCTTTTTTAAAACAAACAAAACAGCGAGCGTTTGTAAACTGACGACGCCGTTTGTGAAAGGACGAATTATACAATTTGCCAACCACATCCTTACTACGTAGTAGGGTAGCCGAATGTTACGAATTCCGCGGGATTATCTGTAAAAATCTCTGTTGAATTATTTCTCCGATGGTTGAATATGTAAGAAACATTTCAGAAGGAAGTAATAAGGTATACTAAGTAATAAGGAATAGGTTGTCCAGTTGTCCGATAAAAATGGAACAATCACGCGCTCTGCAATTTCTCTCAAAATACAGCGCGCGGAAGATACTCTGTCTCTTAACCGACCTACCTACATAATGTTATTAGCCGATCAATAAAATTGATCAATTTGTATTCGTATTTTTTAAACTTATTTAGATGCACCTTACGCTCTTTCTGAATAGTGAACCAAACTGAACCGTCACGCTCGAGTCGGTGACACTGAATCGGGTATACTCGGTTCTAGTAGTCATCAGCTGTCATCAGCCACGTTTACTGTCTAACAAGGAGTGCATCGTTACAAGAATAAAGTCGTGATTTGCGTGGTTTTTTTTTTTGGAAGTTTTCACTTCTATCGGTGGTCATAAGCACACACCCTCTATTTTAATATGAATTTTCTCTTCAAACAACAACCACTTAATCTATATGTCTAATTTCAGTCGTCGTTGCCATCTGATGACGCCGGCTCACAACCCTGCTGATCCGGCCTTGAGGGATAGGCTGGCAACGATGATAAAATGCAGCATAAGCGGTCGCGAGTGCAACTCCAGGATATGGTTTGAGCCACTCCAAGACGCACCAGAGACAACAATAAAAGAAGATTAGCAGAAGTCATCCTCGCAACGAGGGACTGCCACGACGACAACGATGACAACCCTGCCGACTGTTGGGTCAGTAGCCCATCCTAAAATTATTTTATGTCACATAACTTACTAGATCATATAGAAGTTAAAACACATTTTAAACACAACACGTCAAGTTAAAAGATAATTGTTTGCAATAACCATTGTCCTAATATCTTTTATAGCGTGGTTACCTTCTATCATACGTGACGCTGTAGATCCAATGTAGGAAAAAGCTTGTTTTATCTGACAGAGAAATGATACAACCTAGAAAGTTGAAAAATGAAAGCTAGCCCCAACGGGACTTGAAAGAACTTGACTTAGATTTTGAAGTGTTTGGAGATACCAGAATGAAAAATGAGCTATAGAGTGTGCAATCATAAAACAATTTTATTGGACGAATGGTGTCAAATTATACCTACCTACATAATTATAGAAGCGTTTAGGACATAACTAGATACATAAAAGGTCTAAAAGTCGTCTTTACAATACAGAAACGTACTCAGTTAATTAAAACTTAGTTTTCTAGAACTAATTCCCAAGTTAACTAAGTACAGTTACTTTAACAGTCATGAAAATAAATAGCAGCAGTTTTTCAGGCAATCGTTTGCTGCTTTTTCAAACTGTTAGCAAAAAGGTTTCGCTACTAGTAACCTAAGCTACAACAAATCTCTGTTAAATTACCACTAAGTATAGTTTTTTGAGTCGAATAATAAGTACGCAATTTTTTTTAGAAAAAATTAAATGATAAATAACTTAAATTACGCTGTAAGTTAAAGTAATATCGATTAATTATTACATTAAATCATGCCTATAAACCACTTTGGATTGTGCCAGGATAAATCCAAAGTGGTTTATTGGCCTGATTTAGGAAGATGTGCTAATTAATTAATGTACCAACTAATTAAATAATAGATTTTAAAAAAATATTAGAGACTTCTGTTGTAGATACAGAATTATTAAAAACTCTATATCGAAATTAGCCAACCTTATTGCCATAAAATAAATTATGACCAGAATTTCGGCTCCAGCTAGGCTCTGGCACACTTGTTTTTTGGACAAAGATTGATAAGTCTTTCATTTCCTGATCAAGGATTACTTTCTGGAGTATAATTTAGTATTCTGTGCTTCTTGTGATCAGAAAATGATAAATGACCCCAATGGGAGAAGCTTTGCCTAGCATGGAAGTCACATACTTAACTCCTTGCTGTGTTCTCTTTTTAATTGTAATCTACATAATTTTTATTAGTTAAATTACTACTTATTCCTATGTGTGGGTAAACTGTTTTACTTGTTTTGTTTTTATTCTTATTTGCAATCTCTTTCTTATAGGAACTTATATCAATATAATGTAGTAATACTATGCTATTATAGTTATTTACTTGCTACTTTACTGCTGCGTATTACAAGTGAATTCAGATCAATATTGACGTGCGAACATTCACAAATCGCCTTACTGTAGGGATTTCTAAGCTGTCCTAAGCAAATATTTGAAAAGAATTTTGATAAACCCTGTGAATTGCTTGCTAAGCTTCTGAATATGGGACGTTTACCACTCTACGCCCACTTATGATGGAGTTAAGAAATAGTTTAAATGGCTGTGGTACTGTCCTTTCTAGGAACAACAAAATGCGTACCTAACCTCTTATGCTTATGCGTACCTAACCTAAGGTGGTAGTGGTAGATCCTAAAGTGAAGGATCGCCTGGGGTGGTACCACACTCTTATCTATTTCTGCCGTGAAGCAGAAATGCTTGCATTTCTGTGTTTCGGTTTGAAGGGTAAGAGAGCCAGCGTAATTTCCGGCACATGAGGCAATCCATCTTAGTACTCAGGGTTAGCAGCGCATCAAAAACCCTCTAATATTAATAAAGTGAGGTGAGGTGTCGGTGACCACTTACCATCAGGTGGCCCGTTTGCTCGTCTGCTCTCCATATTTAATATAATAAAAAAAATAAAAAAGGTGGGCCACTATTATTTTTCGTATAATGCTACTTTAAAAAAATATTCGGACTAGATCCGCGTTTGACCACAAAGAGATGGTAAGTGACGATGAGGTAGAGTATGGAGCGCGCCAACCCAGAAATGGCTATTCACTCTCGCTTTGAAGATTTCAAGGTAATTTTCCTGTAATTGCGTACAAACAAGAATTCGTATTTATCTCTATCGATAACTAAAAATAAAAATCGACATATGGATAATAACATCGAAAAACAAACAAGTTTCAAATGAATGCAATTAATTTTCATTACTTTTTACGGAAATACTTGGCTCTAAAATTCTAAGAAAATGGTTAATAAAATTATGATTGACCCTTAACTTTTAATGTGCCCTTCGTAGAAAGATTGTTCGTATAAGGAAAAAAACACAAAAAATATCGTTGCGACAAGATGCTAAAAGTCTGGTAGTAAAGCAAAACGACCGCTGCGCTCTGACTTATATTAGCTTAGAAGGCATAAACCTAAGGTTTTGCACGCAGCGGGTGCCAAGTTATTGCATGTTGTTATTTAGGGTTGAAAAAAGTGAGGGTAAAATCCTGAAATAAAATAAATAAGGAAAATATTGAGATATTCGTTGGTAACTTGAATACAGTTCAAGATAAATAAATACTCGTATTAAGTTAAGCTATGCTTAAATTCCTATTGGTGTATGGACTACTACTAATACTTTGTCATCTTACCGCACAAGTTAACTTATTCTTATTCTTATTTACACTTTAATAAATCACATTCTGTCTATCTGGAAGGAGGTATGACCCTGGTGCAGAGTCAACCTGGGGTCGTACCACCCTTTTACCTATTTCTTCTGCGAAGCAGCAATTGCATTCCGGTTTGAAGAGTAAGAGATCCAGCGTACCTAATTACCGTTACATAAGAGATCCAATTTACCTAATTACCGACACATGAGCATGGTTCAAAGTCCTCAAGGTCAGCAGCACATTAAAGATCCTCTAATGACATTATAGTGAGGTGAACTATCTAAGGGCGACGGTGACCACTTACCATTAAGTGGTCCGTTTACTCGGCTGCTCCTCACCTTATACAATAAAAAAACCTACTATCCTCACTATCTAACAGCTAGTACATACCGGTTGAACCTCTCCCAAGCTTCAAGATTATCTAAATATCCGTAATGACTCGGTCGTTTGCTGACAAAAATAAAATAACATTTTGTTTGTTATAAAATAGTAGTAAACAGACATCACAGAGCGTCGGTGGCACAGTGACTAGGACACCTGTCTCCCATGCGGGAAGTCCGGGTTCGAAACCGTGCAGTGCCATGTACCAATGAGATTTTCGTATTTTTCGAAGACTTACGTACATTTACCGACTGCTCTTACGGTGATATAAGAGATAACATATAAAACATCGTAAGGAAACCTGCACACTGAGATGGCCAGTGTGTAAAATGGGGTAGGCACAAAAGATCCTCAAGGGTCGAAGTGCCGCTGGGGTTATTCCCGGCCCCCTATCATAGGATAAGAAACAGACATCACACATTAAATCACAGTTGCTTAGTTGACATTTGTTACAATATGATAAAGATAAATCACATTGATATCATAAAGGCACGATGGAAGTATAGATGTTTGCATTCAATAATGGGAGCTTTATAACAAATCACTGATGTAAGAGCGAAGGCAAATAACATTTCCGATGTATTTAATTTGGAAACCAATTTGCTAGCCAATAATGAGAAACAACTCAAACAAATGAAAAATATAATTCAGTATAAACATTGTCAAATGACTTTTAACCGACTTCATAAAATAACTCGACTATGTTTTTTTAATGTATATTACCTGATATATCTGACATTCGTGAATCGAATCTGATGATTTTAAGGGTTCCGTACCAAAATGGTTAAAAATGAACCGTTACAGAGAGACTTAGGCCTGGACTATACGACGACGGTTCCTAGGCCGGTTCCAAGGAACCGGTGCTTCATATAAACTAAAACAAAAATGCGCTACAAAAAAAAACACGTACAGCGGTTCCACTTGGTACCGGCCTGCTCGGTTCCTGAGCCGAGTGGGCGGGGCTTGAGCGCAATGCACGAGTTTAAATGCAGTCGACTACACGGCCGGTACCGGTACCTGAACCGAACCGTCTGGAAGCATCGTCGTGTAGTCCGAGCCTTAGGTGTCCGTCCGCCCGTCTCTCCGTCCGTCCGTCTGCTGTCACAGGTGTTTTGGAACTACTGAAGCTATCGACTTGAAATTGGGCATAGTTGTATAGGCCTTGCTTGCCCGCACCTATTTCAGGTACAAGTAATTAGAAAATAACTTTATTTTGACTGAAAATGGGGTGTGAAAGTTTCGAAATCTGAAAGTGGGAACTGCACAAGTGAAGTTTCTGCAGCGCAAGTCTATACGAGTACCTAGGTATTGTCTGATATTAATCACCCACACTTGAATTTAAATTTCAGATAGTTCTAGTATTCTATTATAATAATTAACTAAGGACAACAAAAATACGAGTAGGGTTAAAATCCCTTGGGGTTTATTGTAAAGCATTTTGCTCATAGTTATTATTATTTCCTAAACAAAAAAGTTTAGTACCAATTTTAGCAAAAAACAATTTTCAAAAACGTTTCTGATATCACAAAACTCTCGATCTAGACACACGACAGTGTGTTCGCCAAGTTCGAAAACAAAGGGCGACGCACCGCCTGTGTGTATTTACACTAATCATTTCGAGTTATTTTCGTTCTACTACTCAAAATCTATTCGGCACTCTCGTAATTTTGCTTCTCTATTAAGGCCTGCCTAATTAGCCAAATCCCAAAGTACCCCGAATAACTGTATGTATAACTGTATGCTATAGCAGTCAAATTTTCTGAAAAATAAAGTTGTGTATGACGATATGTTGACCAAAAACTATAAAAACATACTTACCTCTAGAACCCTTTTTCTGAGAAAAACGAGAATAAGTAAAAAATCGACTTTTGAATGAAAGTCGAATTTTCACTTAAACCCGTTTTTCTCAGAAACGGGAACCTAAAGTTTTTTCATAGAATCAGTGCGGGGTCCTTTAATAAAAGAAGCTGAAATAGTTCCCGAGATATAGACGTCTTAATATCGCTATTTTGAACACTGACTCACAAACCTAAATACAAATGGATAAGTACACACTTTACGCACTTTAGTTATTGTAAGTATATCTAGCTCAGATCAAATACATGAAAGTCATATCTAGCTTCAAATTCTTTGAGTGATAAATACATCATTTTTTTGACATAAACTAGAATACATGATTTTCCTCTGATGTATACGTTGTCATCCCAAATGAATTATCTCTATGGGCAGAGTCACTGCATATATTTAAATAGATTTTCCACATGACGGTTCCACTTTGACACACATAAATTATTCAAACACCTTTTGATGGGATTCCTCATGTTATTTCAACTCGAATACTAAATTTGTGATCTTTTGTTCGATTTATTTTCTACTTTTCCAAAGAATTTTATGTACATACCCAGACATGGTACATAATATCACTCGTAACATAATATCACTCAAACAGTCGCGGACAATAGTTTTTTTTTACTTATTTAAGTCTAATTTCATTAGTTATAATATAACAGTTGACTACTTGATGAATTGCCTTTTAGAAATTATTTATTTAAAAAATATAAGATTGTTTTTTTTCAGCTATCTATTTCATCGGAATTTCCATGATGCAATATTAGTATCCAAATAAAGAGCTTTACCAAAGCCAAAGGAAATATGTGGGAATATTTCCTGAAGATAGGTAAACCTCAGCAAATAAAAATAAAGCTACCTGAAAAATTTTAACTTTCAAAGCCTATTTGGAGGGAAATTGGAAAGCTAAGCCAAATATCCTGCGCCACAGGATATTGCTCTACGGAAATGAAAAATATGTAGATGGGACTTATTGGAAAACACATGTGAAAAGTGAAAAGAAATGACATTCACAAGATGTATCAAATTGAATATGTTTTGGCTATGTTCCTATTATTGCGCAGCGGGTTAGCCGAATTCAGAAAGTTTATTCAAACGTACCTATGTGTAGAATAAATAAAGAAGACCTTAGTTTGGTGACTTAATAGTGCAAATGATGCAAAATGTAATTCTAATCCCACTTCATGTATAGGAACCATTGAGATTAATAGAGATATGGTACGCAGATACTTAAGTAAACTAAAATGTAATAAAGGGCCCGGTAGAGATGACATTCCTCCGGTATTCTATAAGGAATGTGCGGATACTTGAACCGGTTTATATTATATATATTTAGTCGTTCACTCGCAAAGGGAGTTTTCTCATCAGCGTGGAAGGACACATTCGTTGTCCCCATTCACAAAAGCGGATCTAAGCAGAAGACGGAGAACTATCGACCTATCTCCAAGCTATCAGTTCTTAGTAAGACTCTGGAACTCGTTGTTTATGATGAATTGTAATTGCACGAAGTATACCTATCAATCAGCATGGCTTTATGCGGGGTAGGTCTACAGTGACGAAGATCTCGGACTTTACCGATGCAGTGTCGAGGCATATGGATAAGGGATTACAAGTTGCTGTAATCTATACCAATTACTCCAAATGTTTCAACCGCCTGGATCATGACGTCATGATCAAATTAGCTAACCTCGGTATACATGGTGATTTGTTGATATGGCTCGAATCTTACCTTAAAAATCGCTCCCAAGCAGTCAAGTTGGGCTGTTATCATTCGCGAATGGCTTCGATCCTGTCCGGTACCCCAAGGCTCACATTTGGGACCATTACTTTTTAATATTTGCCTTTACGATTATGAATCATGTTTTAAACATTCTAGATTTTAATATACGCTGACGATACTAAGATTTATATGCCTGTTCGTAGCGAGCTCGATTGCATCAAAATTCAGGAAGATCTAGACGGACTAAGTGAGTATTGCTATCGCAATAGACTGGATTTAAACGTTAAGAAATAACAGACAATTACATTTACAAGAAAAAATAATGTTGTGAGGTTATATATATAGTATAGATTGCATAATAGTATTGTTCAAAGAGTCATACAAATCAAAGATTTAGGAATAATTCTGGGCACCAAATTACTTTATCTGACACTTTATGATTACTCGTATATAATACAGAAGGCTAGGAAAATGTTGGGCTTCATATTTAGAGTAACTAAATCATTTAAAAAACCTCATTCTTTATAAACAATTGTGGTCGCCAGCTTATACCACACATGCCGACCGCTTGGAGGGAGTCAGAAGAAAGTTCTTGCGGGCGTTGAACTTCCGGACAAGGTAAAGTATTTTGCATTATGGTGCACGGGATGATTCATTGCGGGATAGGAGATTGTAGACTGATTTGAGGTTGTTACATTCGCTGCTCAAACAAGCTTGATTGTCCGGAGTTAATTTCACGAGTCAGCCTGCGTGCGAACACTATGCGCACGCGGCGTGTTCATATTCTGCACCACCCACTAACTTTACAGCGAATTCGGTACTCCACCGCTACGTGGACACTCACGAAAACCTAATTCCAGACTCCGACGTGTTGTTTATGACTCAAGGGCAATATATTCAGAGAGCTCGAAGGGTTCTTTCCGAGCGTTTTGGCAAGGGTTGAATTACACACAGCACAAACTAACACTTACACACCCTCACATACTCAAACACACTCTCTCTCATTTTCACACACAACCTATCATTCGCCTTTAACCACCGAACATATATTGTAATAAATCTACTCGAATTGTGTTTCTAATCCTATATTAACATCATGATAGTATTTCATTAATATTTCGCATTATTTTGATAGTGTAATTATACAGTGCTATATTATTGTAATTCATTTTGAGTTATTGTATAATTGGTGTTATAACTTTTTAGAATAAGTATTGTTATAATTGTTTTGCTGTACAATAACCTGCAATAAAACAAAATAAAAAATATGAAATTATGTCATAGGACATTTCATATTTATATTTGTATGTTATTTAAATTGAATTTTATAGTGTCATTATTATTCGTAGCAATGGTTACGAAGCACATTTACATAAGTTCTTAAGTACTCAAACATAAACACACCAGTTGGCCGTTCGGAAATAGCTGTACGGATTCGCGGTGTCCAGTTTATTGAGCCGATCGTAAATAAAATCCGGCCCCGACCTGCGGGTGCGCTCCGCAAACAAATAATCGTTCAGACGCTCCCTGAAGCACAGAGTAGATAACGAAAACAATAAAAATTTATTTTCCCTCTCGTACATGAAGCAATTGTGTGCGGGAAGAATAACAATACCAATATGTTCACGCAGCAGTTTTCGTGAACTTATAAAATAATACAACTGTGGAAGTCTAATAAAATTTCAGTAGGGATGTATAATAACCTACATACGCGTAAGTACATTGTACTGTGGAAGACACATCAAGCTATACTCACTCGGTGGAACCCAGTCGAAATAACTGTTTGTTATGAATTTATGATTCCTTGACATTGGTATGAATTTGTCAAATAAGTTAAAGCGACAAAGTACTAAAGCCTTATGTGTTGTGCACTGTGCATAAAAATTCCACAAAAACATAAATAAAAAAACCAGCCATGTGCGAGTCGGACTCGTTCTCATAAGACTTTTTTGTCGTCCTGAAAAAAATTCATTTTATTTTTCCTGTAAAATATAGGATATTATCTATGAGTTCAAAATATTTAAGATTTTTCGGCTTGCAAATTTCGGAGATAAGAGGGGAACGGTCTTTTCAAATATTTTTGCCCATAAGTCAATAACTATAGCATATAAAATAAAAAATGTTTTTGTATTGTACAAATAAAGCCCTTTCAATGATACCCCACTTGTCCCATTTTCTCCACTTTCAGATTTCAGCCCCCCTTTCGGACCCCATTTTTCATAAAATTAAAATTATTTTTAAATTTATTTTACTTGCGATAGATGTGGGCAAGCAAGTCCTACAACTGTGCCAAATTTCAAGTCGATAGCTTTAGTACTTCATGAGAAAAACAGCAGTGTTATACAGATAGAGAAGCAGACGGACGGACGGACACCAAAGTCTCACCATAAGGATTCCTTTTTTACCAAAACGGTTTTGGTACGGAACCCTAAAAAAAGCGGCCAAAGAATTGAGAGTTAAATGGGTGCCAAGTTCAATTAACCTTCAAACTTACTTAGAAGCAATTTTATGTACTTATATAGAAACTTAATGACAGATTACATTCTGATTTCACATGAAGAAGCAATTCAAACAAGCAAGAATGAAGTGTCCAAAATATTCAATAGATAAAGATTATATTATTTTCTACTAAATAAATGTATTGAACATTCTAAATAAGTAAATTTTGAATTCAGACTAAACTAACTAACTAAAATAACCGCATCATAAAAGTTAAGTTAGTAGATTTCGTGCGTTGCTACGTAAGTGTGAGGATTATGCGGTCTTTTATGATGCGGTTATATTAGTTTAGTCTAAATTCAAAATTTACTTATTTATTCATTGTACTCTTACCTACTGTGTATTGTTATGAGATTAATTTTGTCATTGTATAATATTTGATTTAATTATGTAATATTATAATTATGGACACATATTATTGATTTAATTTAATTTTTATATATGATTAATTGGTTTATATAATATATAATTTAATTTATATATTATATAAATCACTCTAAGTTTAACACTACTCTACCCTTAATTCCTGTTACGAAAACCGCAAATAAAAGTGGCAGCCTTTTCATGGTGTAAACCCAAAACATTTTAAATAGCGTCCGATATCAGTAATCCAGTTTGTTGGTTCGATACTTTGTAAATATGCATAATGCGGTTTTGATGAGTTCGGTTTTTTTTAAATTGTGCATATTATAATATATACCATCAGTTCCACGAAATCTTAAAGTTTGTCTTCATTGAAATACATGCTAACCCTTTCTACGTCATAGCTCTAGATAGAGATGACACGATACTTAAGGAAGCCTTAATTATTATGCGAGTATATGGACACTAAGTCAAGACACTGGCGAAAAGTCCCACTGCGCATCTTTCTGTCTATGAAGGCTAATCTCGGAAACGACTAAACGGATTTTAATCCGGTTTTCACTGATTTGCTACCAGTACATACTCTTACATATTGTGGTTTATCAAGGATAACTTAATTTAACCCATTTGAAGCCATGTTCGGTCGTTAGGTAGTTAATACTACTCTTTTCCTAATTATCTATAATTTCATGTTGAATTTTTTTTAGTACTTATTTACTTTTACAGCTCATAAAATAAGACAAAGAGTCTTTGGCTCACACTTGAGCGACCAAAGCGTCTGCGAAGCGGGAATGTCAGTCGCGCGGCTGACGCTGCTTATATAATTTATATGCAGCCATGCACACCTACGCGTCGGCGATGCGGGAAGGCGGCGTCTGCATAGCGAGACAACGCGACCACATGTTCTACGAAACAGTTACTTTACGAGGCACGTAAAAAAGGTAGGTTTGTAGTTTGACGGTAGATAACAAGGTGTTTTGGTTTGTGATGTAGGTTATGTGACCATCTATTATGTAAGTAAGTATAAAAATGCGCAAAAAGTAAATAAAATAAGGGAGCAACATGTCCGCTGATAAACTGCTAAGCAATTTGGAGGTATATAATTAAGACGCTATTGTATATTACACTGTGTTAAAAAAACAGATGGGACATTAAAGAGTTTTGATAACCTAGCTTCTTAATATTATACGTATTCTTCTTGGAGTCGCCGACATTTCTATAGGACCTGACGTCAATTGACGTCTGAGTGTGCCGCGACGCGATCGCTTCCGCATCGCCACCGCTTCGCAGTTGCTCGGTCGCTCAGGTTTGAGCGGTCCTAATTCGATAAGATAGAACTGGATTACTTTTTCGCCATTTACACAATAACGAA
Organism: Hofmannophila pseudospretella; assembly: GCA_947369225.1. NCBI lineage: Eukaryota > Metazoa > Arthropoda > Insecta > Lepidoptera > Oecophoridae > Hofmannophila > Hofmannophila pseudospretella. The sequence goes on from OX376325.1 coordinate 7,270,803, forward strand.
ACTTAGAGCAATTTACGCTTTTGTAACTTTGAAAACTTCATCTCCAATCTTTGTATCTCTCTCTTCACAAACATCTAAGTACATCCATTGTCTCTGACAAGCAATTAACATCGGTTCTATTGTGATCGCGTCTGCCATTAACAATTCGAACGTCTAAATCAATATCAATACAGAAAGATGAATAGCTTTTGTGACAGAAGTTAGATAATTTTCGTTCCAGTTAATATTATACATTTTAAGGGTTATAAGTACTTATAAGGAATTAAAAGTATTGAACTTAGATTATTTATAGGACACCTCGATAGTTTTTGTTTCTCTAGTGTTTTATTTTTTATTTAAAATTAATTCTTTTCACTTTAAGGCTTTGGGATTTCTAGAGGGGCTTCCCCTCGCCATGGTGGGCCTTCGAAAATTTCACTTATTGCCTAATTACAGGTGACATCCTGTCATCCGTTAAGGACTTCTGTTATCTATCTCCGAAGTGTATCAGCAGATCTTGACTTTTTTATGGGACCATCTTGGAGGTCTAATGTATCCTTCTAGATCTGATATACCATTCTTAATAAATATAATCATCAAAATTATTTTACAAAAGTTTGAGATAACGGTATTTATCAGTTATTTACATAAAAGAATTCAGTCGAATTGAAATACTAGCCCCAGGTTATGAAAATTGTTAACACACTATTACCTGTATTTTCAACATGGAGCTAAAATTAAACTTACTTTATCTTGGTGTCTATAATACAGCACCGACTGTTGAATGGTTTTGACAATAGTGTTTTGACAGACAATTAGCGTCACGGGTCACGTCACGGCAGCCGATAAAGCCTATTGTGTAGTTTGAATCAGAGAACTAATCTTGGAGGTGAACTATGAACTATCTCTGTAATATGACAACTTTCCTCAACTCTGAACCTGAAACTATAATTATAGACTTAATTCCCTGTATGTATCAAAAGTGGCCAGTTTTAGCACTTTCGCTTTTTACTTCTTATTGTTTCACTATGATAATACAAAACCAAATCTTCATCTGTGGAAGAATTTTGATGTCCACGTTTTTAATAAATGACTTAATTTAGGAGAAATGATTTTTTTCTTTCACTTTCGCTAGGAGTTGAGCCTTAACTATACTTGCCCACTTTATCATTTGTCAGGAACATTCAGTTATACGCACTTAGTTTTAACGTGATTACATTTTTAAAACATACCATATTTTTAAGGATTCGAAACGATTAGTCAAAACGGTAACAGACACAAGAGCGGTGGTAGTTATATCATTCGATAGGTCAGTTCAATATCTCGAATGCAAAATCTTTATATTTGATTTGCTCCATAGAAATTCGATGAGGCGGGGTGGAGACGGCGCGAAGTTCTTTTCGGTGCTTCACTTCGCTGTTTTTGTCGTATTGTAACCCTGGATCGTTACGTTCCTAAAAAATACGCTTTCCGCTGATACGTAACAAGATCATAAAAGTGTTACAAAAAACATGCGGCAACGAAATAAGAACATTTGTAGGCAACAAAACTTTTTACAGCCACGGCCGTAACCAGGAGGGAAGCCGCCTCCTCTGGAAAACTCGATTTAGAATAATTAATCCATATGATCAAACTTAACAGCAAATTACCATGAATTTAATTCAAACACGTTACCGTTTAGTATTTTATATATGTTGAGTGATTATTAATGGCCTTACTTCAATATAGAAATTTATTTATCTATAATAATACTAAAGCTAAAACTAAAATTAGGCTAAGAAGAAGAAAAAAACTAAAGATAAAATTGCCTTACTAGGTAAGTAAGTCCCTTTGTTATGCTCGTCACAGATTGTAACTAGTGCATATGGAAGTTTTCTTGAGCCTTGGCGTCAAGGTTTTGCGTGCGCAATGACAGATGATTGTAATTACGTTTTTTTTATCTAGACTAAATATTTTGTTTTAGGTCTCCTTAGAATTCTGGCTACATCCATACTCACCGACTCGGTTCACAATGTACGAAACAATAAAAGCAACAACGCAACGCAACACCGCCGCGCTCTCGTGAAATTTAAATAAAACCCAATTGCTTGCGCGATTGTCACAGAAAAACATAAAACATAAACGTTATTTTTTATGCTATCTTACATCACATATTCGGGTCGTCAACTGGTTGAATTACTCAGCGTATTCTTTTCAATTTGCCGAATTGCGAAGTTTCTTGTCGAGCGCAATTTCATGAACTTTTTCTGAGACGGTGAAGTAAGCTTGGGTGAGCACGATAACGTCCTGTTATAATTATGATAAAATTATTAATATTATTACAAATAGACACGTTATACTTGTAATAAAATTTTGTTCCAACATATCAAATATGGATTTATTCCTGACACGATTTTTCGTAAGTAAATAAAGTCATGTCCTGGCAGTAGGACAGGATATGAATGCCTCTTTTGTGCTCCTGATGCACGGAAATAAATACTTTCGGAATTCGTAATAACCAATTGTACTAAAAAATCTTTTGGTTTAACTTGAAGTTATCTCATCTCAGTTCAGTAAATTATATATTTTCTTACATTTTTCTTCAATAAATAATAATAATAGATAATAATTTTTCTTCATTTTTATTAAATATGTGGCGACGCACGACGCGCGCCATTACGATACAGTACCTACTAACATCGGCGTAGAACGCGCTATCGAAATTTTCCTAGGACTTCGTATATATACGAGTTCCAAACATCCACAGTTGGACCGCCACCCGATAGTAGTTCACACACAGCACCTTCATACCGCCCGCGCCGGCGCGGGCGGCGACCCGCTTCTGGCGCTTTCACGCGCTATCGGCGTATTCCAGGCCGCTTCTCCCCGACCCCTCCGTCCCCAGCGACGTCCTAAGCCGAGGTCCGTACCCACCTGGGTGCCCTTTTAGGCAGTCGCTTCTTATAGTAGTTTTTAAGTCCTCCTCTAGAAAAAAAAACACAGTTGGACCAGCACATCTGGTCACCAGGCACAACACCCCGCCTGGTGGAAGATCTTCCCTTTTCCCTTTCATACAGTTGACGTTACGTCATTCCATCTCCTTACATAGCGCGTTCCTACAAAGTATTATCTTGATCGAAATTGAACTTTTTTGCTTGAACAATGTACTCGTAATTTGTTGGTTCAAATTGATATACGTATGAAATGAGATGAATTACCTATTTTCTCAATTGGAAATAATAATTAATAATGAATTCCGCGCACATCCATCACGTAGGGAGCCGACCGCGCGAGTGAGCCGCGCGGCAAGTTTATTTCGTGATCTTAACTCCCCTCCCGTACCCCTGCCCGAGTGACGCCCTACAACGCATAAGTAGCCGAATGGAGTTTATTTTTTCAAAGTTTTAAACTCGTGATATCTTTTGAATGGAATGTCAGAATCGAATAATTCAAAAAGTAATATAAAGGTATTGAAGCAGTCTTAAATAATAAATCATTTATTTTGATAAGGTACAAATAAAGAGCTTTTTGTAGCGGTGGTATTTTAATTTCTTTTTTTTTTTTTTATAAAAAAAACGCTTATTGTGACATGACTATAATAGTTAGAGACACGCTGCCGCTGATTTTTTTATTGATAATGGTGTGTTCTAAAAAAATGTTATATATCATTTTGTTCTATCATCAATAGTTTTCGCAGTGTACGCGATGTAAGGAAGTTTTTTGATATTTTTTTACACTTTATCGTAATTTAAGTAAGGATCCCAATTTTTTTTGAAAATGAAATATAGCCTATGTCACTCAGGAAAAATGTAGCTTTCCAACAATGAAAGAATTATTCAAATCTGTTCAGTAGTTTCGGAGCCTATTCAATTCAAACAAACAAACAAAAAATCAAACCTTTCCTCTTTATAATATTGGTATAGATAATTCTGAAACAGGTAACTAAAAAGTTACCTGTTTCAGAACTATATTATAGTTAAAACTGTAAGAGGATTTAGGAATTAAGCACACCACCTTGTTAATTAAAATTTAACCCCAGTGTATAGATTTTCTTCTAATAAAATAATAGTGTTGGGTGAAGTTGGTATCTAATAAATCGTTAACACATAATCCGATGTGTCCATAACAAACTTTGGCTGTAATTCGTTAGAGGATTTGTTTTGGGTGTGGTTTGCTCTCAATTTGGTATTCTTAATTCACCTAGGAGGATTTTAACAGTCACGTGATTGTTTTATGAAAAATTGAGGATTATAAACTACTCTTCTGTCTTTGATAATGACTAGTAAATGGAAGGTATGTAGCCTTATCCATATTTTTGTAGTCAATCGTCATTTTGGTTAGTATATTTTATCAATATTTGACTTTAAAGTCGAAATGTACAATCACTCTTCTTTTTAAATGTTTGTGTTATGTTCCATTCGATATTAATATACTATTAAAGACATAATGGAGTTATAGGTTACAATTTGGATATTTTTATCACCTACTGAATAGTTGCGAGCACGGTTCGAAAGTGACCGTGCAGGTTAAGCAACGTTGGCGCGGTTCGTACAAGGATGGATGACCGCTTGTGGCATATTTCATCTACCCTACGGGCAGCCTGAACAACTCTGACAAATAGGTTAACCACTAACCATACGATAAGCAAGCAAGCAAGCAACCTACTGAATGTAACCAAGACAAAGCGGAGCAGACGTCATTTCTCTGCCGCAAAGCGAAAATTTAAATTTTTATTCAATATAATAGCCCTCATGTCCTGGCGCCTGTGTACTGAAGGGGCCCCGCTGGAGGATGTGCCTCGCATGTAGGCAGCACACGCACCGCGCCTGAACAGCTGTTCTGTTCGTGTTTTTGTTTACACACAACCGAACGAAGCAGTGACAACAAGACGCCATCCAAGTCAGCTCTGTTGCCTGGCAACGCCAGCGGCTAACGATGATGATTGGCCGCCACATGCGGTTGCCGTAGCTACGCGCAGGGCTCTAGCAGTCCGCGCATGCGCTCAACCAGGATCAACACTTCAAAAACTCTAATTTCAATATTTCATAATTTCTTTTTTCTACGAGTGGTTTACGTGTTTTTACTTCTTTTAAGTGTCTATTTAGTAAGTATTTAGGTTATGCTAAGTAAGAATGTGGTGCGCCCCAGTAGCCAGCCGACCGCATCGTTGGACAACCCCACGCAGTGCCCCGTATGTTCTCGAATTTTTAAAGGACAGAGGGGTCTAAACATCCACACCGGGAAAAGCCACATAATCCGGGACCAATTGCCTAGTACAGCTCCCATTTCGGTAAACCCACAGGTACATACAGACCCTGTTTTCGCCCCTCCGTTCTATGAAACCTTGAGCCTACTCAAAACTTCTGCACCGATTTTAAAGCGCATACCTCGTGGCGCCAGGACCTCAGTAGCACAAAAGCTCGGCTCAGAAATCCGTGCAGTCACATCCAAAAACACGAAGCAGGCTTGGGAGCAACTACTAACCTTTACCTACCGCATTCTACATATAAGGAAGGACCCAAGCTCAAAATTGTCTTTGACTGCACGCATCAAATTGAACTGCGTGGACTCCTACAGTAGCCACGGCCCCCGTACACAGCACAACCCCGCCTCCGCCACTCGCAACCCCTACAGGTTAGTGGAAGCGAAGCTAAGTGACGGAGATATAAAAGGGGCCGCTCGCCTACTGTTTTCCAACGATGCGGTCGCCCCCGATAACTCGGATACTCTTACAGCCCTCCATAATAAACATCCGCTCCCTGCTGCAAACCTCCGCCTCCCTGATGCGCCACAGTCTGAAACCCCCCTCCAGACCTCCGATGATGCCGTGCGCGAAGCCATCCTGTCCTTTAACAGCGGGTCCGCTGGAGGTCTCGACGGCCTAACTCCGCAGCACCTGAAAGACCTAATCAGCGGGGGCTGTGGTCAAGCCGGCGAGGCGCTGCTGGGGGACCTAACTGCCCTGGCGAACCTAATGCTCGCCGGGCAAGTCCATGAAGAGATTTTAGACATCCTTTACGGCGCTAATCTCTGCGCCCTCAAGAAAAAGGACGGCGGCATCAGACCCATCGCAGTTGGTACTACCTTTCGGCGACTCGTGGCCAAAATCTGCTGCAGAGCCTCCACGAACTTCCTATGCAGTCATTTCCAGCCGCTGCAACTCGGATTCGGCTCCAAAGGTGGGTGTGAAGCCGCCGTCCATGCTCTCCGGACTTACTTAGCCAGTCAGGGAGGTGAGGTACTTCTCAAAGTGGACATAAAGAACGCCTTTAACTCGGTCGATAGGGGCGCCCTTTTGACCCAAATTAAGTCAAAAGTCCCATCACTCTATCATTTTCTTTGGCAATGTTACAGTATGCCCTCTAAATTACTATACAAGAACCACCTTTTATCATCTTCGGTTGGTTGTCAACAGGGTGACCCTCTCGGACCGGCCATCTTTAGCCTGGCTATCCACACTGTAATTGAACGGCTGAAATCCAAATTTAACGTATGGTATCTGGACGACGGAACCCTAGGGGGTGATGCTGCAACGGTTTTAGATGATTTACGCTTACTTATTCAAGAACTCAACTCCATCGGCCTCGAACTAAATTTTTCAAAATGCGAACTTTTTATTGCCGATACTTGTCCGAACAAAGACACCATTTTTTCAAACTTTAGCACCCTGGCACCTAATATAACTTTAGTAGACCGCAGCTCCCTTCGCCTCCTGGGGTCCCCCATCCTAGATGAGTCCTTTCCAAAATTTGTTACTGACAAAATTCAAAATTTTGGTGATGTTTCGGAAAGACTGCATAAAATTAACCCACATATGGCCTATTTTTTGATTCGCTATTGCCTGTTTGTGCCAAAATTTATGTACACTTTGAGATGTTGCCAGCTGTGGAAATTTCCAGATCTCCTGTCCAAATTCGACGATGCTGTAAAACCAGTTCTGGCTTCCATTTTAAACATCAACCTTGACCCCAACTCCTGGACCCAGGCATCGCTGCCTATTAGATTCGGAGGCTTGGGTATCCGTACAATCTCAAGTGTGTCGCTTCCGGCGTTCCTGTCCTCAGTGCACAGTGCGCGCCCCTTGGTGAGTAATATTCTCACAAACTGTTTAGTTAGTTTTGATATTCCCTACGCAGCTGAGGCTAGGAGCGCCTGGGTGACCGCTTGCCCCAATACCGACCCCCCAACTACCCTCACATCTCAGAGGCTCTGGGACGAGCCCCTCTGCAAATTGGTACGGAACAACTTAATTCATACGTCAACCAATTCTGCAGAGCGTGCTCGTCTACTAGCCGCTGGGGAGTGGGAATCAGGGCTCTGGCTGCACGCTCTCCCGTCGGCCAACATCGGTACCTTACTGGACCGCACCACATTTCGTCTCGCCGTATGCCTGCGTCTCGGCGCTGCATGCAACGTCCCCCACCTCTGCCGCTGCGGCGCAGTCGTCGACCAGCTCGGGCACCATGGTCTCTCTTGCTGCAGAAGCGCCGGTCGCATTCCCCGCCATGCCGAGCTCAACGACATCATACGCCGAGCACTTTCCTCCGCCGGAGCGCCAGCTGTTCTTGAACCGAGCGGACTGACGCGCGACGATGGCAAGAGGCCCGACGGAATGACCCTCGTACCTTGGAAGTTGGGACGGCCTTTGGTGTGGGACGCCACCTGCGTCGACACCCTTGCCCCGTCTCACCTTCCAGCCACTTCTTATAGAGCCGGCTCTGCGGCCGCTGCTGCAGAAACCCTCAAACAGCGCAAATATACCAATTTGGGTGAAACATACATATTTGAGCCGTTTGGGGTTGAAACATTGGGACCCTGGGGCCCGGGAGCGCACCGCGTCTTCAAAGACCTCGCAAAGCGCCTGGTCGACGCGTCAAAAGACCCAAGATCTGGCTCCTATTTGGCCCAGCGGATTAGCTTAGCTATCCAACGGGGCAACGCAGCCAGTCTCTTGGGTACACTGCCGGATGTGGGGGACTTAACCCAAATTTTTTATCTTTAGTTTTCTTAGCCTTAGTTTAGTTTTAGGTTTAGTTTTATCCTAGTATAGTATGATAATTAATTACCCTGGTATTTATATGTTTTTGTTGTAAATAAAATAGGACAAAGTAATTAAATTAATATATAATGTAACCAATAGTAATATACTTACATAGATATTTTCAGTTCCCAAATTAGGAACCTCCAACCTGAGAATGAGCCTTGGCTGGAGTAATTCAATTTGCCATTTATGTGTGTACCCAAGAGGAAATAGAAAAAGTTTTACGGGAGTTACGGTGTTCATGTTATGAGGAGTTATTATCTACTGTCACGCTAACATCACTAATTAAGAACTGCTTTACCATAGATATAATGTATTTTTCTTCTTTTTTTTTCACATAGGCATAGGTGTGTCTTTTGCAGGCTAAGTTCAACGTTCTCAGAATGATATCCGAATACTAACTACTATAATAACTATAACACAGTAAAACCATTTTTTAAAATTGCAAGGTCTCAAATTAGCGTAACTTTAAATATTTACGTATTTAAGGAGATATACATGGAAAAAATTTATCTCGTACTAATAACGAGAAATCAGGATAATTGTTCATTTAGTATCCAATTATAATATTTCTCGTTACTATTTTGATATTTTTTGTAATGGATGTTATAAAATATTGTAATGGATACTATATGGACGGTTGTAATTTCAAATGTCGTAAGGGACAAATCACAGCATATTATGAACAATAGTCCTGATTTATCGTTACCATTACGAGATTTTTTTCCGTGTACTGTATAAGGAGATATAATTAAAAAAAATATATTCTGAGCATATAAATAATTTCCATATGCATATAGCTACTATATACCTATACTAGAGCGTCGGTGGCACAGTGGCCAGGACACCGGACTCCCATGCGGGAGGTCCGGGTTCGAAACGGTGCAGTGCTATGTACCAATATTTTTTTCATATTTTTAGAAGACTTACGTACATTTACCGACTGCTCTAACGGTGAAGGAAAACACTCACGATGTTTTCCTGCACACTGAGCTGACCAGTGTGTAAAATGGAGTTGGCACAAAAGATCCTCAAGGGTCGAAGTGCCCCTGGGTTATTCCCGGCTATCATAAGATAAGATATACCTATACTGCACAATTCCGTTCTAAACAGTTTTACTATTGGTATAGCTTTGATTCCAGAGGGGAGGTCTAAACTAAACAAGGAAGCTCGTAGTGTTTGTGGTTCGCAAACAGTCTACTGCCCAAACAATGGCTGTCATGAAAATATAGGTATTATATAAGTATATTTTCATGGCAATAGGTATTATGTTTACGAATATATTACAGAAAATATATGTCGTTAATATAGACAATTACAACATATGTATATAAATGTGTATAACAAATTGTATATATCATTATAATTGTTGAGTATGTATTTTATTTATCTACTATATAATTATTGTAATTTATTTATACTTATTATTTATTGTACTCCAAACCTTACCCACCATACAAGTTGTCTAAACTGTCCTAAATCAAAGGTTGGCTGGAAGAGAAGAAAAGAAAAAAAGAAAGAGACTACAAACAAACAAACTAACAAACAATAAACAAATAACCTTACAGGAACCAGAATCGCTAAGGAAACATGATTATTATTTTGTCTTTTGACTTTTATTACTACTATCATTATTGTAGTTAGTGGCAACTGTTAGATGCTGTTTTATTTCTTATATAGCTGCCCAAAAATATTATCCTTATTCTTATAAAAAAAATAGTACAGACGTTTACTCATACTCATACTCATACCATTTATTGCTTTTCATGTGTTACAATTGGTCCGGAAATCCGGAATGAAGAAAAAAATTTGTGATTTGATAACTTTCAGTTTATTTAATCAGTAAGTATTTGAAATAAACACATTTTCTGTTTTCGATTTCCTCGCATTATTACTACTATACTATACAAACCTCGGCGGAAATATTTGTTGGCCTAGGCCTCGCTTTTGACTCGGTGTTTGAAAAATCTCCGTTGCCAGAAATGGTTAATTTCGGCAGTAATGTGTCATTTTGGCAACTGCACCTACAAGTATATTATTAGATAGGTATACCCACATAGTTTTATTCAGGACAGGAAAAGAAGCAGCAATAGGTTTCCTGACGAACTACCTATTAGTAAAGAATAAGAGCCTATGCGGACTGATTCACTGTTCCTTTCGTAGTTCCGCTCCCGTTTCTAAGTAATTATGTAACTTCTAACATAAAGTTTTTATTATATAAGTAGATCTAATCCCATCAAAAACATTTCTGTAAGAAGAGGCCAAGTCTCGTGTTGGCCGTTTGGCCATAAAAAGTAGTGGGATCTCTTGATGTATCAATTTCATTAGGTATTTATATCTTACTTAAAATACTATGTGACTTAGCCGTTACACAGACCGTAAGTCCCTTTTTATGCTCGACTTGGCACAGCACTATGTCTATTAGCCCTAGCTTTTTAGGACTAACGGAAGTACCTTAGATTTTTGATGATCAATGAGTGAGTCAGTCAGTCAGTAGCAAAATCGTCTAACTTTGCATTTGATTTACTAAGAAACAAGAAGAGATTAAACTTAGGGGTTTACTTTAGCTTGTGAACCTCTCCTGACGACTAAAATGTCAGCCTTCTAGTGATCTCTGATACAAAGTTCTAGGCAGATTAAAACAGACCGAAATGCTTCCAGAAAAGGGTGGTATTGTCCCTTTTTTTCTATTCGACGTGGCGGGGTCACTACCGTGCCCCCAGACCGAGGAAGTCCGTGAGCGATTCGTAGTTCAACGAACATTATTGGCACAGGCGGTGATCGTAAAATATACGGTTCTAGTAGGGGCTATTCGTATGTCATTGTTTGCACAATTTGAAACGGAGATCGAACTAAGTTATTATATACAAGTATACATCCAACAACAGTGAAATTTATGCACATCATATTTATAACGTGCCCGATAAAATACCTAAAACTTGCTTCTGTCTAATGCTAAAAAAATGATGTATACCATACCATTTCGGTGTGCAATTAAACATAATAGGTTTATATTGAGATTTTACTCTAAAAAGTGAGGTTTGTTTATTGGTAATATCTTCATTGTACTTACATAAACCACAAAATTAAGTTACATATTATAATTAGTACAAAGGGCGGGCTTATCCCATCGAGATATCTTCCAGCCAACCTTTGACAGATGGCGTTCGCGATTTAAATCACCTACACTGGACCGTAGCGCTAGGGCTGTTAGAGTTCCAAGTTTAAATAAAAGAAAGATCCTCGTGAAGAATATTTCTGGCGAAATTTTGCTTCTTACATAGCGCTCATAACCGTTGTATTTATGCCTACTATTCGATCGTGCCACAGTGCGTGAAATTCGCGACTAAGTTCGTCTGATTCGATTTGAGAAAGCTTGTACGCCAGAGACCGTGTCACAGTGGAGTTTGGAAGCCGAGAAAGTGACATCGTCGAGTTTATTCCAGAACCTGCTAGATATACATATGCGTAACATACGACGAGAACTCCCGTGTGCCAAATATGTGTTGTTTTTTAAAGAGGAATTTCCAGAATACTTTGATAATAAAAAATCGGATAAATCTTTATTATTTTTTATTTATTTATTACTCCTAAACGGTATTAGAAATTAGAAACTTGATAGCATACTATTGTTGGCTTAGTAAACACGTAAATTTCAAGTAATGTTTAGTAGTTCTCCTCGTCGTATTTAAAGAGAATTTCAAATATTTTTGACTTATTGACAATTTGTATTCCGGTATTCCGTTGTTTCGGTCTAAGTTAAAAACAAAAATATCTACATATATTTACTACATATATTCTCCCAATGTGCAATTTGGAAAAAAAAGACTCGTACGACAACATTGTAAGATTATAGCTTACTTTGCTCCTATTGTAATTGATATTGGAACAAAAAAGCAACCACGATTTTGAAAACACTAATCACATATAAATAAATAAGCTAATAAAGATTAAGGTAAACCTGTTACCAAATCCAACATTCAAACAAATGTATGTCTACTTTATAATCTAGATCTGAAACCTCGAGGTCGATAGAATAAACAACCCGAATGTGGGACAAGCATACTCTGTTCAAACAAATGTATGTCTACATTATAATCTAGATCTGGAACCTCGAGGTGGATAGAATAAACAACCCGAATGTGGGACAAGCATACTCTGGTGTGAGAGGTCAGGGTCTAATAAAATTATCCGAGATGAGGGTTCCTCGATTAATTATAACAAAAACCTGGCCAAGTAAGTATGAACAATACCTATGCGTTCGGGATTCCATACAAAAACCTTATTGAGGTTAGCTCCCGTCTTTCTAACAAAGTAGTACTTTGTCAGCCTCAGTCATCAGACATTAGCCTGTAAACGTCCCAACTGTTGGGGCGCAGGCCTCTCCTTTTACAGGGGATATAGGTCATGCATGATCCATCATGCAGGTGCAGTGTTGTCGTACCTATTACATATGCTTACAAAATTTTTTTCCTCAGACATGCAAGTTTCCTCACGATCTTTTACTTCACCATAAGAGCAGTCGATAAATGTACGTAAGTCTTCGAAACTACTGGAAACTCATGATTTCGAACGTGAACATTCCCCCTTCCCGTCAGTCCGGCGGCGTCGGTATATAGATAATGGAACATTTGTAAATTATATAACTAATTACCTAATTGAAGGTGGTATATGATTGTGTGCAGATCCGAGTCAACCTGGACTGGTATCACCTATTTCTGTTGCAAAGCAGCAATGTTTCCATTGCCGTCTTTCGGTTTGAAGGGTAAGACAGCCAGCCTAATTTCAATTACCGAGAGAGGCACTCTTTCTAAGTCCTCAAGGTTAACAGCGCATTGAAAAAGTTAGGTAAGATATTCTCTCTTTTAAAAATATTACTGAATCAGAATCATCCAAATTCCATTACAAGAAGCTAGTACGGTTATTGTTTCAGTGCAACTTTGATTAAGATAAACAAGTAGATAGATACCTACTACTCGTATTATTTTAGTTTCGGCTACGATCATGTGAATTAATAGAACTACAGGTTAATGGAATGTAAATAGCCGCTAGCCACGGCTCTTGTGGCTGGAGTAGAGGCTAGGGTTTAGGGGTTTCAATTCGGCTTCAAATTGTAAAGTAAAGTGCACTAGGTCGAACGAAGATTTCTTAAAGATACAAACAAGATAAAGTTAACAACACTATGCTTGCTTGCTTATCGTATGGTTAGTGGCCAACCTATTTGTCAGAGTTGTTCAGGCCGCCCGTAGGCCTCTGACATGGCTTAACGACTGCTGACGAACGATAACAACCAGGACCGACTGCTTAACGTGCTTTCCGAGGCACGGAGGAGCTCAGATGAAATATGCCACTAGCGGTCACCCATCCAGGTACCGACCGCGCCAACGTCGCTTAACCTGCACGATCACTTCGGACCGTGCTCGCAACTAGGCTACGAGCTCTAACAACAACTAACAACAACAACAACACTATGAATGGAGGGTACCCATAAAAAAATTCTTCGTGGTACAACCGTTGGTCTCAGTTATACAACTGAAATGTCCAACTAGTTGTACCAATGTTGGCAATGGAATTTTAAAAATTCTAATTATATAGGTACTCGTATGTCATTTGAAATTAAAACTACTATTAGATATTACATAACTTATTTTCGGCTACGTTATAAAATTACATAGAAACCGAATCTTCAGCTAAATATTGGCCTCATTGAGACTCTATTCAAGTACTCATAACAGACTGAGGCTGGCAGAGACAGCTTCTTCATTATCACTTCAATAAGTGACTGTAATAAGAAGATGCCTTCGGCTTTCGATACCAGCATCCCGTTCCGAGACCATGGTAGACGTAGATTAAAATGCCGGCTTTAATTTTCATATAACTTTTTGTTATTATTCTGTAGGTATAAGAAGACGTAATGTTATAAAAATGTAGGTAGACAGTGTCCTCAAAGAATCTTCTTTCTATGATTATTATTCTTACAAATGTATTAAATTATTATTTTTTGTAATTATTGAAATGAAACCAATTTATTATAAATAGTATTCAACCGACGTGTAATTGATATTATAAATAAATAACTTGAACTTGAGAAATAAGTACTCGTATAGTACATACCTACGAAATCGTGATCATTGCCTTGAAAAATCGTGACCCCTATCTCTAAACCGTGATTCCTACCTTAAAAATCGTTATCATTATCTTGAAAAATCGAGATCCTTGCCTTAAAATCGTGTTCCCTATCCTGAAAATTCGTGAGCATTGCCAAGAAAAGTGGCGATCCCTGTCTTGAAATCGTAATACCAGCCTTGAAAAATCGTGATCCCTGCTTTGAAATCGTATTCACGATCTTGAAAAATCGTGATCATTTCCGTGAAAAATCGTGATCCCTGTCTTAAAATCGTAATCCCAGCCTTGAACAATTTGTGAAAATATAATTTTAATTTTAAAATAATTATTCTTGTCTTTAAACTAATTTACATTTCGGAACTTTAAACATTACTCCGGAGACTAGAAGTGCTTTAAACAGTCAGTGCTTTCAGTCTTTAAAATGAAACAAACCGCAATTCTAACTTTATAATGTACATTTCAACAAAATAAGTACATACTTCACATTACCTGCCGTCGCAGAAATTACCAGATTATTACCTACATTTATAAAGCAAGTGACTTAATCAAGAAGTAAGTCCTTTATCACTTTTCATTAAAAGAAACCTATTCACTGATAGAAATCTGTCCAAACCAAGTAAGGATACCGGAATTTCCGGAATAAGCCATCGTTAAAAGCGAATTACCTCTTAATTAGAGGTAAGTATTTTAAACCGGGAGCGGACCCTTAATTTAGGAGGGACCGGATATAATCAAATTCTTTTCCTAGTAATTTAACTTGAATTTCGTGAACTGTGGCCTCAAAACGTATTCTGAAGAGACCAGTTCAACGCTTTTGATACATATTTCTGATGGAAAATATCGTTTGGGTGCAGAATATATACCTACGTTATTTGTAAAAAAAACCTCATCATCATCATTGGCCTTAAGATTAGTTAAAATTAATTAAGCAGCATCTAATCCCGATTCTCAGAAACATCTCGAGTCAACTATCCATTTCGCAGTTCATCTGTAAACTTTACTTAATTTGTAGTCACGGTAACGATTTTGTGAATTTCATAATAGAAATCCGATTCTCGATATTTTAAACAGAATTGAAAATCCTCGTCAACAGTTAAATCGTATATAGGCTACTACGTTCGGAAATGGATTTTTCTAGGAAATAAATCGCGTAGACAACCTACAACCATTCAAAATATGAAATCAACGAGAGAACGCTGACCACAAACTACTAGTTCCTCTATTGGAACGAATCCAAACCCCATTTCAAAGATAAATGCTGATAGACGTTGTTTCGACACAATGATATATCATTCTATACTTATTTGATAGGGCATTTTTATATGGGTTCACAATTTTGATTGATGCGTAAAACGAACGGTTTTTACGTAATTAGACAGACCTCAGGTTTTGACGTCGCAAGGTGGTAATTGAATGTAATAGAACACCTCCCTATTTGTCACTTATAGTCTTGTACAAGTCTCCATTTATTCTAAGATTGCCAAATATCCTCGGTTTAATCCTACTAATTAATTATAGACCCAAATAAGAATTTTACACGTCGACCGAATAAAATAACCAACTCATTGTCAGAGTTATTCAGGCCGCCTACGCCTGACATGTATTAACGACTGCTGTCGGGTGACAGAAGCCGGGACTGACAACTTAACGAGCTCTCCAAGGCATGGAGGGGCTTAGATGAAAATGTGTCACTAGCGGTCACCCATCTTAATTCTGACCGCAAGGTAGCTTAACCTGCACGATCATTTTCGCAACTTAGGCTACGAGCCCCTTTCTCCTTCTTATTACAAACTCAAAAGAGATCGAGCGGCCTTCATACAAAACGAAGCATACAAATCTTCTAGAATCAGAGGATTCTTAAAAGATTTTCTTGCAACAATTTCAACTCCACAAGTTTTGTTTTATGGGGTAAATAAAGGTTACGACAAATCCAGCCCCCATCATAATCCTTGATAACAAGGTTTGTGCAAGTTAAATTAATATGAAAACGTGTCCTGGTTTTATTATCTGCATAACGAGATTGTGCTTGTACAGAAGGAATAAAATGTTGTTATTATTGTTATGTTTTAAATTCCATTAAGCAAATCATTCTTTTATAAGATAATGTTTTATGTATATGTTACGTGTTTTAAATGCGGAAACAGGACACCCACAACTTAACCTAACATAACCTATACATGATAAGTACCTGTTAAGTTTATGACTCAAAACTTGGCGATATTTATTTGCTGTCTTTTTCATTTAGGTACTTACTTAAAATTAAAAACGATAATAGCATTTGTACAATCCGAACTACGCATACCTAGTTCATAAGTTTTGTTTACATTAGCGACAGTTATTGTAGGTAGTTTTGGCTTCCGTTTTTGTTTCGTTCTGTCGAATATTAATGTCCAGTGAGGGTAATTTTTATCGTTGATTGCCACTCGCTGACACTGTCTCGGAAACACAGCCCTTGAGACAGCAGCGATTTGCGCGCGTGTCACCGAATTTCGTCATCGCTTGTGAACTATCACCTCCATGGACTCCTCACAGTGCTGGTGCTTCGGTGATACAAAAAACTGCCCGAATTTTGGACATTGTCGGCGCCGACGGGTGATCTCGGGCTGAGACGCTGCCGATGGTGAGTTGGTTTTTCATTGGTATTTATTGCCTGCCCAGGACATTATCTCGTCCCCTTAGTTTATTTCGCCCTCGAAAGATCCCTGGAATCGCTAGGGATCGCACAGCATTGCTTGAAAAAAGTGGACTCCAAAATAGATTCGAAACGAACGAGGGTAAATGAAGAAGACGTCAGTGTACTGGTAAAATACAAACTTACTATTAAAGTTCACGTACAATAGAGGTCATTACACCCTTTGATCCCAGCTTGAAGACGATAGGATAACAGTATAATTGTGAAATTGATACCATTTAAGCTAGTTACCGTTACTTAGTAGTAGGAAACCACTGACTAAACTAATGAACTGACTACAGATTCGCAAACTGTTTCTACCTATTCGAACATAGGGTTTTATTTCAACATTTGTAGGTATTTGAAATAGTGTCGGTCGGTATATCGGAAAATATTAGACACGTAAAATAATTTTAGAAATTTGAAACATTATGAATTATGATGATAATTATCAGTGATCGGAGTAGGTAGAGCTCTTTCGGGTCAATGTCCTCAAAGGTTATATTAATATGGATATGATTTCGGGATCCCGTTTAAAGTTATCGAGCAAATTTTGTAAATTACTTTTATAAACCTCGCCCTTTCTCGGCGGATTACGATTTTGTTTAAATTGTGAACTTACGAAGAAGTTAAAACACTACCATAGGTACACTAGCGCCATGAATCTTAAAAAAAAAATATTTCGCCACCAATCTTAAATGTGTATCAAAACAAATATACCTAACGTTAAAAATCTAAATAATATATTTATTCAATCCCGGAAATCCCGGGATTATTGGGCATACTTATCCATATTATGACCGTATGTGGCAAGTACCAAAAACAGCCCTACCTACTCCGATCATAGATAATTATTTTAGGAAATGGTAGCTTCTTATGAACATTAGTTGTCCTACGATACGATACGACAGACAATAATTATAGATCAGAGACCAAATATACTTTGTAAGCTTTGTTGGTTATTGACAATATTAGCGATATTTTTTATTTATATTCTTTTATTAATATTAAGCAGACCCTGGCCGGGACATCGCTAGGCAGAAGAAGATTATTTTATTGATATTATTACACAAAACAACACCAAAATAGGACTTAAATTATGTGCTCTAAAATGTTTCTTGGGTCTTTGGACAGCTTTATTAATAATACGAGTATGTTTATGAAACAGATGACAAGTTGGCTTTAGTATGTTTGTTTGGTGCACTCAGTTACTCGCTTCACATCGCTCTTAGTAGAGTACTCGTAAGTAGCGGAGAACTCTAAAGTAATTACATGATGCAATCCTCTTCAAAGTTATTCTACGTTACATAGAGAGAAATTATTTACTGTGAATCCACTGCGTACTGAGGAGTAGAAATCTACTTTTGGCACGTCGACTGCAACTGTCTGTGCAAGGAATTAATAAGCTCTATGTAGCAAAAAGATTGTCAGAAGGCTTATAAAATACACCACAAGCACTGGGCCCGTAAAATCGCCCCCTTAATGCTTTCCTAGAGCTATAGTTATAATAGGAACAGCGGCACGTCACGTTCAACGGTGATTATCAATTCCTGATGATCAATTAGTCATTTTGTTGTATGAGTAAGTTAATCCTCATTGGTACTTACAATGAGGATACAGTGCAAATAAATGACTACTAATGAATCTACTTACCTGTTGCAATCAAGCGCTTGCTCACAATTTATTGTTTGATTTTCGAATCAACATTTAACAGTCAACCGTACTTTTCCTACATGTACAATGTTAAATTGTTATGTTGCAGTATAGGCTTTAATAAATAAAATACACAATAGCTTATATTTTCTTAGGGGTGAAATGATAAACTTTGACTGGGTGACTTTCCCCCCTTTTGCCATATATACATAGAAATATACATTGATATACATAGAGTATCTGCAACGATATTGTCTTTTCCACTGGTATGCTGAATATTTGTAGAAAATTGTGAAATATACTGAAGTTTTCTTTGTTGCCTTGTTGATGCTTTATCGGTTTTTTTTGCTGTAATGAAAATGTTAGGGCTTTGTGATCTGTTTGTTCTCTATTTGTTGTTATCTGTTATTTTCTATTTGTGCAATAAAGTGTATTTTACTTTACTTTACTTTACACAAGTATACCCAATATGATAAAGTCTCAGTCAGAAACATTCAACCTCAATCTCAATGGTAATTGTGCTGAGGCCGAAGCTAGATGTTGCACAGCGGGCTTAGTGAAATTGGCACTGGTTTAAGACAAGTACAATGATAAACACTGGCAGAAAATTTAAAACTAGAATTAATAAAAGCCTAACGTGACGACACGGGAACAAACGGGTAAAGCAATTGAGTGAGAACAGTAATAAATCGATAAGAAATTAGTTTTCAATGGGAGAAGACTCATCCGTGGAAAATTAATTGCTATCCGATTACCATAGTTTGTCGAGTTAACTGTTTGAGTTATGGCACTTTGGAACTCGGCAAACGTTCGTTATGGCAGGTGCACGGATGGTAACTTGACTTTGAGAAAGATATTGCAGTAGGAATGTGTGTGTGGAACATTTAATTTTTATTGGAAGAAACTAGAGTAAAACTTTGTAGATGGCAGTAGATGGGCAATATCGGAATCTTAATACAATCACAGGATTTGACGAAAGAAGAATGTGTCGAATGTTATGGCTACCATATAGAAGGGTACAGAGGAAGAATGGGGAATGTCAATTGAAATAAAATGTTCAGGAGACAATATTTATAGTTGATAGAATTACCATTCTGTTACTTGAGTTTGATTTTACTGTTTGCAAGACAGTAGTACATATTTCCTAAAAGCTTCAGTTACGACTGTTTAACCGGCGACTTCCTAGTGGATAACCAAGTTTGATAACTGGTTATCTACAAAGAAAAATATTTCTTCGTAGGTTAACAACTGGTTGTAGCTTTAGAAAATACTAAAATTAATTAGTTGGTTCCAGGTTCGTAACAAAAATTGGAACTAAAATTAACAACTGGTAGCGTTAAAACTTTGCATCGCCTGTGTGGATTGAGACGTTATTGTAAGAAAGAGATAGATTCTGGATGTCAATCTGCGAAGGTTGTTCCCAAGGGGAATTGACTCGCAGAGGAAAGGATTTACGGTTTTGCATTGTAAATATTGATCGTACGGAATGAGAATAAACTCAGTAACAAGATAAATAATAAGATGCGGCCAATTTCTCTTGAGATTCAATAGATACACATTATTAGAAATATATTTGCATTAATTCTCAGAATAGGCGCAATACACTCATTACGTATCATCGGTCCAAATATTTGTCGGTCAGTACTTTGGGTACAATCCCTTCTAGGCCAGGAATTGAAGTCCGTACTAGGAGCTCTTCTTTTTCAGGCTGTTCATATCCACTGGTTGATGTAGCCCTCTCCTATGCTTTTCCACTTCGCCTGAAGTGCAGTCTGTGTTAGGTGGAATCACCGTGGGCTCTAATATCTTTTGCCTACCTATATGCTGGTTATCTCACACTTAATCACACATCAGCTCATTTCCGACGAATGCCAAATTTCGCGGTTAGCAAATTTTTGAAATTTTCTCATTATATGTAAAAATATATTGTTTCTTAACTTCAAACCTCTTTAGATAATGAATAAGTTTAGTGTAACTCAGTGTCAAAGAATATATAGCTCACTAAATTCAAAGTTAGTAAAACTAAGTAATTTATCCTCCAATTTAAGTGCACCGAAGCACACTCATCAATTACTCATTTAAGAAATAATTTAAGCGAAACAGTGGAGAGTGAATAAGTTAGTTAAGTTTGAAAGTTTCTCCTGCTGTACGTATAGTCTACGAGTATCTACCTACTTACCTAACGTCAGTAGCCTGTACTTTTAATTGTTTGACTCGCTTTTACGTTACGGCTCGGTTTCCATACAAATTATTTTACACATTCGAGTCGTTCTTCACGTACTTGTGGAATATTGCTAATATTAAGTTAACCATGTTATTGTACTGTCGCAAATTCAACTTATCTTACTGAGAAGTTTATGCCGTTCATATAAAATTGTTGAAAGTTTATAATATTAAAGTTTCTAAAATGTTTTATATTAGCGACAGTACAACAGCATGATAGAGTTGATGCTAAAAAAAATAGTTAAATATTGTACGCGAAATCAGTTGTATGGAAACCGTACAACTGACTTGTACGTAAATGTACGCTTCGCTCAAATTCTCACCTACAAATACTCACACAGAAAGTAGTTGTATGTAGTAGTGTATATATAACACGTATTGACCTATGTGTCTAATGAAATGCTCGAGACCTCAGCGACACGCTGGTTTTCAGGTCTCGCCTAATGTGCTAGATGGAGCGCTAGTTGCGGGACACAACAAGATTATGTGGTCAAATCTCCATTATAATTTTATATTAAAATGAATGACAATATGTAGCTGGCTTTAGCTTCCTTGTGATGATAACAATTGGGTTTCTGGGTAATTAATTTCTGGGTAATTCTAAGTAATTACCATCGGGATGTAATTAAAAAGAAAATTAATTAATCTTGCTTAAAAAAATTCACCGCAAAATTATGAACTCTCATATAGGAAAGATCGGCTAAGCATCGAAGAGGGGCTGATACAGGTAGGTAATTTATTTTCGGAAGAAAGTTCGCATTAATGTCAGGGCCCGGCAATTTATCTTGGGTAATTCGCGTAAAACGCTTATTGGCTGTCGTGGCGCACACGGAGATAACATGATTTATATCCCGCTACTAATTATTTTACAGATACACGATTACCGTTCATAAATTGCTGAGACATATTTCTACCATGTTTTATCGTCTGTGTGTGATATCGATATAAAAATACCTAAGTAATCTACTTCACATAAATGCATGAGTAACGTTTCACAGATTCATTTACATAAAACATATTTCACAATAGGTATTTCCATTGCATGGTAGGCCGAGAATAGAGCGCTACGAAAATGTATCTAATAAGTAAAGCAAAATTGCAAACATTGCTGTGTTCCGCTTTGATCGATAAGATATTCAGTTTAAGATTATCTAGTACATGAAAACACTCCATTATCGTCAGCGAAGAATTCTAGTGAGATGAGATGTCTAATGCCGACTGTGACCCTTATCATCAATGGACCAGAGCCTGCTCATCTGCTTTCCTATAAAATAAAATAAAACGTATAGGTATTAGCACTACATAGTATTTTAAGCCACAAATGGTCTATTAATAAAGGATTTTCTATTTCTATTTCTACCTGTTATTTAAAAACTAATGGCACATAAAGCTCCAAAACTGTTTCCTATTGTCCCATTCGTGTCTGAAGCGTGTCTGACAGGTTAAGCTCGGCTAATCCACTGGAGCTTATTCGAGTGTAGGGAATAGTAATTCAACGCAAATCAAGAGGTAGGTACTATTTCAGACGTGGGTGAAACTTTGTAGTCGTAATAAGTGAATCATGTTATCGTACCATCACATCATTTTACTTACCTAATACCTTATATTATTCATCTTATCCCCATTTCTATAATTCCAATTATACTAATTAATTTTCTTTACATCATAGCCTGTTTATTTCTAATTAAAAAGAAAATTAATTGGCAACATAATTGTGCATTTATTTATGTCAATTATTATGATAAAATAGTTAATTTGCTTATACATTTTTTAAATTAATTTTAAGTTGGATCGAAAATGGGTGCTGATATCTGTAAAACTGCTTGCCTGGTTGATGCCGACATACGAGTATTATGCGCGTTACTTTTTTATGCACAATAAAATATATATTTTTATTTGCATAAAAGTTCATAAAATTTTCATTCATTCTTTAGAATCTAAATTACAATTATTATTTTTAATATAAATCGTCACAAAATATAATTATATTATAACATACAATGTCAAATCAAATATAAACCTCCCTCCTTGCTGCTACCGATGCAAAGGTGCCCATAACGCTTGCGGCGTTACCGCGCTGGATAGCTATGGCCAACCTTTGCATCAGAAACGACCCGGAGTGAGGGTCACAACCCTTCTCCCGAAGGCGACGGCCAATCTCGCCTACAAATGTTTTTGCTTCCGCACCCCAGCAGCCTGTAGTTTCAACGGCAAAAGGTATAAATATATTTATTTATAATCACTATATGATATAAAACAAAGTCCTTCGGTGCGTCCGTCTGTAGTGTGTGTGAAGGATAATTTCTGAAACCACTGAACGGATTTTCTCCGTGTCATTGATACCTGTGCAAAGCAGGGGCAACTAGCTAGTTCTTATTAAGAAGTAAGTCCTTAAGTAATTTATGGTTACGCCAAGTCAGATTTTATTCGGAACAACAGCCACGAGCCATAGCGATATCTGCCGTGAAAATCCAAAATAGAGGTAGATTCTAGTCAACTCCAGCATTCATATTTGTTCTGTCCAGTGAAAATGCATGCACTAATAGTTGTGTCTGTGCAAGCTACCAACCACAATGATGCACTCCGAAAACCGCAATGCAGTTTGTGTCATTTCGTGCTGTTTAGTGTAGGGAAATTATGCTACGTACTCAGATCACATTATTAAGAAGACAGTAATGAGTTTGTCGAAAAAATATTTCTTTTTTCTTATCAATTATTATACTTACTCACCACTGATTAACGTAAACTAAGATAAAAATAAACGTTTAAAAATAAGTTTTTTGTATTCATGTAAGTATTTGTGACATTTTTATATGAAGATTTAGCGTCAATGTATGAAGTTTTGACCGACTAGTGGCGGTATAACCACTCAAATTCTGGCTGGATTAAAATACCAGAAGCACGATGATGGGTAGCAGCATCATCAGGGCTACTGCGATCGCCAACCAACAGGCCTAGCGCGGCGATTATGGCATCACCTCCTATGGATAGCGCAAAAAGAAAACGGCCCCCAATTCCCGGCCGCCCCACTATTCCTGGTCACGGTGGCGGCCATGGTAACGATCTGCGCAAGGTGGCTGGCAGTGGATGAGAAGAGCCGAAGATCGGGCTCAATGGCGCGCCCTGGGAGAGGCATATGTCCAGCAGTGGACTAGAGTAGGCTGCTGATGATGATGTATGAAGTTTTGAAAGAAAATTGAAAACCCTATTTATAATTATATCAAACTCGTATAAGTAGTTAAATCATTTAAAACTCCTTCCAAAAGTAAAGAAAATTAGCATAATTCCACGAACATTATAGGTTATAATGCGTCAGTATTAAAGTACTCTTTTGTATTATATTCTCTGTTCAAGATTTCACTATCTAAAAATGGTGGGTTATATAACCTTTTATCACATTATTTATACATAAAGCACATCCCTGTAAATTTCCCAATAAATAAAATAAAATGTTTAGCTGGTAGTGGAGAACCATAAAGACCCAAATGAGAACCATAATGATTCGATCTGATGCGGCGACACTTGCGTTAATTCATTTAGCAACCTCACATTTGCCTGTTTATGTTATCAGGAATTCCGGATTGCATACATACGATTGGGTTTATCACAGTAAAATAAAACAAACAGTACGTTAATTTACGTTAATTATAATAATCATAAATCAAATTAAACACACCCTTGTGTGACCCTCGCTCCGCGGGTCGTTCCTGGTGCAAAGGTTGGCCATAGCGATCCAACGCAGTAACGCCGCAAGCGTTATGGGCACCTTTGCATCGGGAACGGCAAGGGGGGAGGTTTATTTGTAATTATTAAGTCGACATTATTTGTATTTTTTTATAATAAATCGTTTATTTCAGGCAAAATGCAACCTATACAATTAATAATTAAACACAATTCGTTAATCTTCAAATACAGTTCGTTGTGTTTGAAGATTATATAAACCTGAAATACGTCTCTGACCACAGAAGCTTTTCTAAAATGTATCATACCTACGTAGGCATTAAAAGTTACGCTGATATTGAACTCAATTAAAAAATGAGAAACCTTTTTGGCGATCGTATGTATTTATAGCCATTGAGGCAGTCGCTAATAATAATTCGAGTTGGCGTTTAAATACTTGTATATTTACGTATTATTAATATAGGTAAGTAGAAAAATTAATGTTATAATTTCTACTGTGGCTAATGTGACTATGAAAGCTTTAGAGTTGTAGTAAAAAGTAATAGCTGGCGAATTTCTATACCTAAAATGTGAGATGTAAGATTCATTTCTTTATACTTACCTATTACATAGGAGTAGGCGGATTATCGAATAGTACATGTATATGAAAATCAGCGCTGGTTAAGACAACACGTGACCTACAGCAATTGCTGGGTCAAGATGCTTATAAATGTTTGTGTATTTATAAGTATCTTATCTTATGATAGGGGGCCGGGAATAACCCAGCGGCACTTTGACCCTTGAGGATCTTTTGTGCCTACCCCATTTTTTACACCTGGTCATCTCAGTGTGCAGGATTCCTCACGATGTTTTCCTTGGGAGTTCCGCTTGGGAGTCCGGTATCCTAGCCACTGTGCCACCGACGCTCTAGTATTTATAAGTAAAATATGTATATTTATGTTTATATACTTTACTAGCAACAAATATTTTTTATTTTATTTTCATATTTCTTCATAAAGTGAAACTATGCATCAAAGTATATAATTTGGAATGGATGTGCTTACCCAACCTGGTAAGTAGGTAGTACATTCCATATTCTATATCCATTATTATCCCTAAGTGTATTTATTCATCTCAAATTATCGCCCTGGAAACAATTTGGTGGAAAATTTGCATGGATATTTTTTGCGGAAGCGGAATAAACAATCCAAAATTTATCACTAATGAACGCCCCTCGTAAGTTTTATTATTTCCTTTTCTTTGGAAAAATGCCAAATATGTCACGTAAATTTGCGTAGAAAATGGGTCCTTTTGATACATGATCGTATTTTCTTCCATATTAAGAGAGTTTTGTGTCTTGAAAACTCTGACTGTAACGCCACATTATTTTGGGTATATAACATAAGGTGTTATTATTTTCCCTCGTTTATTCAATAAGATAGATTTTCTAACTCTAGAACCAATTTGTATCAACAAATCTAGTCAAATAGATTAAATAGCACTAAAAGAGAGCTAGGGAGACGCTATTTGTACTGCAATTCAACATTTTTACCGTTCAATTCCATTGTCCAGTATTTAGTGCCAGTTGTTAATTACCGCTGGAAATAAATTTACCATTTTTACCGCTCCTTTAATACAGATGGAGTAAACAATTAAATTTTTCATACCCTTATTTTCCTCGGTTGTTCCTCATTATGGAGATTTCTTTTTTAAGATCGCAAACCTCTCTGTCTACACCTAATTATTCTGATTATTGCAGATCGACAGTTTCATGCGCTGAATTGTTACCGTGAATGATTACATTTAGGGCTGTCACTACTTGGGAGGTTTCAAATTCTTCAGAAAAGTCATAAAACCATTAAGGTATAGAGAGCTCATACCGCCGCCGGTTCCTTTGATGATGAAAACATAATTATTAAAATAAGGTCACAAAAGCGACAAGCAATGTAAATTGTAATAGTTTACACTGTTTATGAAAGTAATGTGAAGGTATCTATTTAAAATAGTCTATTTTTTATTGTATAAAGTGAGAAGACGAGCAAACGGGCCACCTCATGGTAAGTGGTTACCGTCGCCCAAAGATATCTCAAGAAGAAGGAGGAAGAGGTTGTTTGTTTCGATGCGCTGCCAACCCTGAGAACTAAGATGTGGGGGGTGCCTCGTGTGCCGGTAATTACGCTGGGTCTCTTACCCTTCAAACCGTAACACAGCAATGCAAGCATTGCTGCTTTGCGGCAGAAATAGGTAAGAGGGTGGTACCAACCCATGGGATCCTACAGATTAAGATCTACCACCTGTAATGGTTAAATAAAAATCCCATACACTAAAACAACTTGTTTGATTTAGCATATAAAGAAACTTTATTCAGTTGAACACACTATAGATTCGACTAAGATCTTTTGAAAGATTGAAGGGTATATTTTACTTTAAAATAGGTACAACACCTACTCTAGGAACTAAGTGAAGTGGACAATTCCTTGGTTGAATGTGATAGTGATCAAGCTGACTTTATATGCTCATATTGAAACAAGTGCTTGTTTAAAGTAAACAATCTTTTCTTTCAGTGCAGAATTCAATGTAAGTACGCGTATAGGAATCTAATAAGCGAATATTATAAAATGTTTCGAACGTTGGTGACCTATTGGCTAGGACTCCCATGCGGGAGGTCCGGGTTCGAAACCATGCCATGTACCAATGAGTTTATCGGATGTTTCGAAGACTTATGTACATTTACCGACTGCATTAACGGTGAAGTATCGTGAGGAAACCAGCATACCTGAGAAATTTAAAAAAATCAAAAGGCGTGTTTAATCCACCAATCAGCACTTGTGCAAGGGGAGGCCTGTGCCCCAACAGTGGGGATATAAATAGGCTGATGATGATAAAAATTTTGTATGAGTGACTGACTGTACCGTGTCCAATTTATTTCTCATCCACAGCGTATGCTAAACGAGTATTCGTAAGGGTAGCGTTGGCTCATGCATAATAGATCGTTGCTAATGTATTGCCTAGCCTAAACATCGGCTGTGGCGGCCCTAGCTAACCGCAGACAGGTATTGTAAGGGTAGGCAATTAACTTTTCAGATGGATCTATCCCAGTCATGGAACGGCGCAATATTGTACCAATACTTACTGTTTTCAAAGCCGGATGTATTACAGGTCATTCCTATTTATAGCTTTTTAAAAATTAAATTTATTATGAAAAATTTAAACCACAACTTATATAAAAGCCTTTCAGAAACTTGGCAACAAGGTTTTTTATTCAAATCACGTTACACAGTCCGATTTGGCTAATCTGAGAGAGCTTATGAACGCCATAGCACAAAACAACTACTTCTCCAGTTTCCATATAGAAACATCTCATTTAGATTTCTAAAAGGACCCATGTCCCATGTGAACCCTGAAAATAGTAACAACATAATAATAATTATTTAATTAATTAGTCGTCACGTTAAAACGCATAAAAGTTTCAGCCTATTTTTATTTAGTCTAAATATTTCAGGATAATCTTAATAAACTTTGAAATATGATAAATTTACTGTCACCTAAGTTTTATTATATTCCTTGAAAAGTTATACGAAAATAAAGTAAAAGATAATGTAAAATGGGATGAAACCGACTATTTTGCATTCTCCATAACGGCGTACGAAATGCATGAAATAGGTGTTTTGAACGGCTTTTATTGTCAGTTTTATTTGAACGTAGCAAAAGCAAAGATAGAGTTCTGAATGGATAAATGTATCGAAGTCTTCGATTCTCATATTGTTTATCATCGTAGCTTATTATAACAATTAAAAAAAACTGTTTATACGCCAATTATACGATGCTTAATTGCCCCTAAATGCCCCGCTTCGGTTGAAATTATCTTCCCAAAAACCCGCTATTAGTTATTTAGATTGTAAATTGAGTTAGCCTAATTAGGCCAATTTTGTTGCTCGTAATTCGACCTTAAGGTTATAAATAATACCAGCGTTATTACAAGAAACCTTGACCGCAAAGTAATGATCCAAATAAAGCGCTCACTACACAAAGAATATTCCTTCAAATACAGAGCAATTTTATATACTTACGTTTTGTATACTTTCGGAAGTCATTTTCGTAATGTTACAGTTTCGAATAACTAAGGTAACTTAGTATGATTACTCGCGAACTTCTCACTTAGTACACCTGCGTGAATTACGCAGGACTTTTCTGAACTCTTTTCATGAAACTCAAGTGCCTATTATTGTTTAACTTCCTGAATCCGACTAGACAATCACTGCACTTGGAAATTTTATAGGTTGTTTCACTGGTGAAGGTATTTAAAACACAGCACGGATATAAAACGTAGTCGGCTATTCATAACGTCTCATTCTAAATTCAACAGCATCCAAGTCACTTTTCCGTTATTGCGATTTTTTTCTGAGATTTAAACAACGAACAAAAAGCACGACATTGCTTTGTTTTCCTTAATGTTCGCATATATCGCTGTCCGCTTTTAACCCCTCGCACAAAAGAGCTGCTAAATGAAAAAGCTTTATTTGGTATTCATTCACTTTGGTTGCTTGAGAAGTCGCAGAATGTCTAAACATTTGCCCTTAGAATGCATTAAGAGCACCGTTAGGTCGTTTTATGTTTCCAGGCTATGTTATTTCTTTGCTCTTTTCGACCTGAATTTCTATCTAGGTTAACTTTGTAAAATGGATTAATGTCTCTATGTAACTTCAGATAGTGTCCAATTGTTTTAAAACTCACCGAATAATGTTATAGTTTACCTTACCCACTTGATTGATACGAGTATAGAAGATTTCGAAAGTTTTTTACATGTTATCAACAAAGTTCATGAAATTCATGTATTCATGACTGATCAAATTCCTTAAACAAAAACAAAAACAAGTAGAAAATAAAGGCGCTCTGACAAAAGAGTTGTGTTAAAGACATTATATTCCCGTTTGTGCCATCATGGACGAAAGAAAATGCTTCAGTTCTCGGAACTATAAATATCTGCTAACTATAATTTAGTGTTGTCATATAAGTATTATGCTCTATAGATGTATTTGGCATACATGTATTTGATCCTTATTCTAAGAGTGTTGGTAACAATTTCCTTATGGTAAGTATATTAATAATGTATTTAAATAAATTAAGTACCTACTTATATTCAACAAACTTTTTCTTATCGAGTGGCTTACCTAACTATACAGGTATTGCAGAGTTGTTCAATCCAACCATAAACCTGTCAGTAAACTGACGAAATTAATATTAATTAATCTTTGTAAGAAATATTAACATCAATTTAGATAATACCTACCTACTAACAAAACACCACAAGATTTAGCATTTACATCACTATAATATATTCTAGATCGTCGGTGGTCCTGGTTAGAAACCGTGCAGTGCCATGTACCAATGAGTTTTTCATATTTTTCGAAGACTTACGTACATTTACCAACTGCTCATGCATGATATTTATTTTATTGTGGTTAATTAGAAATTCAATTTAAATAATAATGGTTTGTAATGATAAATGTATGTGACGTATAATTGAATATTATATTGAAGATCATAATCGGAATCTGCTCTAACGGTGAAGGAAAACATCGCGAGGAAACCTGCACACTGAGATGACCAGTTTGTAAAATGGGGTAGGCACAAAAGATCCTCAAGGGTCGAAGTGCCGCTGGGGTTATTCCCCTATCATAAGATAAGATAATATATTCTATGCTATTTTTAATACAATATTTCAATGTGCAAATGCGTGAACATAATGTCAGTTACTACACATTTTTAATATTGTTTTGATAAGAATAAGTTTACTTGTGCGGTAAGATGACAAAGTATTCATAGTCTATACACCATAAAGATCTTAAAGTAGCTCCCATAGTTATTCCTAGGTAAACAATATTCCGAGCAAATTTCGCTGAGGATGTACCCTCACCGCGTCAAGGAGAGCCATCAATCTTGCGTATTTGGATTGAACCATCGACGGCTAAACAAGCTGAGTACCCGTTCTATAGACTATTCGTGGTTTGTCTTCTATTTTGCTTTGCTTTAGAAGTTTAGACGGATACGGATAAAAAAACAACCGGTATAAGAATAAGAAGATTAAGAATAAGTTTATTTGTGCGTTAAGATGACAAAGTCCATACACAATTAGGAACTTAAGAACACTTATAACACTTTATAATAAAGATTATTTTGTAAAACATGGCTAACTCATTTCTATTTTACACATAGGTATTAAATTGGATATAAAGAATCTGAGCGTCGGTGGCGTCGTGGCTAGGACGTCATGCGGGAAGTCCCGAGTTCGAAACCAGGCAATTCCATGTACCAATGAATTTTTTGGTCTTTTCGAAAGACTTACGTACTTTTACAGACTGCTCTAACGGTAAAGGAAAACATCGTGAGGAAACCTGCACACTGAGATAACCTGTGTGTAAAATGGGGAAGGCAATGGCAAACCACCCCATTAAATCTGCCACGAGAGTCGTTCTATGTGATTAATTCCTTAGAATGATCACGACCCTCAGCATTGAGGAATACGACGAAGAAAGAATCAGAACACAACATCAATATTTTTCTCACACATTATATTTAGTACTGTTTTAATGTTTGTTGTAATCATACAATTTCCATAAATTCAGAATTTAATATACATTTCATGGCGCTATATTTTTGGATCTGTCATCACGGTCGCGACCGAGTCTAACATAAGCATAGGTTATATTAAACTAAATAAAATTAGTGAGCAAAAAGTAACAAAAAACGCTGATCTCCGAATTAGGAAGTTCCTGTATCTCGGAGGACAGATCTCTTCTGTGACCAGGCAAATGAATATGTAACAGAACTAACGTAAGTAGGTAATAAGTAGGTATTGTTTTTATCCTGAGACTTTTAACGTTGTAAACGTTATTGATGATGTCTGGAGCAGTTTTGGTTAACTTTTCTATGTAATCAAAAGTCAAAGCTACGTCTAAAGACCCAGACTCTTGAATATTACGATTTTTTGATGTCGTGTGTGACAGACAAAAGCATTTTTTTATAAATAAATAAATTAATTAGCAGTTACTATTTAGGTATACTTACTTACTTTACTTACCAAATTAAGCCACATATTTTCCTGACAGTTTTATCACAGAATAACTAATAGTACTAGTTTAATAATAGGTTAAGCAATGTGTTTATGTAATGGTGCTAAAACTTTTAGTCTTTTAACTCTTTTGAGAAACTAAACAGAAAATCGGATCAGTTAACAGAAAAATAAAAATATGCCTCCTTACAAAAGGGCATCGAACATTTTACTATGGAGCCTGCCCACTACTATCCGTGATTTTGAAAAATATGACGATTTCTTGGCGATCGATCCCAGCCCAATAATTCGATAGAGGACATCAAACATAAAACATAAAACATATACAAATACAAATATACTTTATTGCACACCGGGGACAAAAACAAAACATACAACATAAAGAGAGGTACAATACAATGTGCAGAAGGCGGCCTTATCGGTTTCAGCGATATCTTCCAGACAACCTTCAGGTTATGGAAAAATCATAAGATACATAATATACGGGTGCAAAAGGCGTATGAAATAGATACTACCCTCAAATAAATAAATAACAATAATAAAAAATAATATGCAAACCTTTGCAAGCTGCAAAGCAGTAGTAATAATATTACATAAATACTATAATATATACAGAAATATAATACTTAATATATAATCAAAACATAATATAACATATCTTGGCAAAAACTCCTAAAGTATCTCTGAATCCAGATATTTGATGTCGTAAGTTGCAATATTTTTTTAGTAAGATTACTGGGTCAAATATCTGGGTTCGGAGATACTTTAGGAGAATTTTCAAAATATGTTTTATGTTTCTATTGATGTCCTCTATCAAATTATTGAGCTAGGAATGATCGCCAAGAAATCGTCATTTTAAAAAAAAAATCGGATTGTAGGTGTGCGAATAAGGTTCCATACCCTTTGTATTATTATGGTACAATAACCTAAATAATGCCATAATGCTGAGCTATACAACCGTATAGATTACGAAATATTAAAGTAATTTTAAAATTCAGTATTTAAAATAAGATTTCAATGGAAATGTGTAAACCACCACCCACACCATTAATTTTACATATACAGAGTGGAAAGTTTAGACGGGGCACCAAGAGAAACAGTACTATTTTTGAATGCAGTTTTGAATAAGTCTAAAATTTTCACGTAAAAGGGAACAATTACACGTAGCTGTATCTATTCTTGTATCTGTCCTTAGTGCCCCATCTAAACGTTCTACCCTGTATACAGAACCTCTAGATGGCAGAGCGAACAGGTACACACTCGTTCAGACACAATGCCTCGGATATTGGCGATATGATATAATTTATTTTATGCCGGCGACCTGCACAATGCTTGTGGAATGCATTCAGAGACCGTCTGCATTATTTTTCATTCGGTGTCGCTGTCGGGCTCTAACGACCATGCCTCGATTTCACAATATTAAAAATACTTCTCAGATTTTCCCTTTAAATGTAAAATATTTTGCGGATATCGGAGAATGTTGCTTTTTATTGCTTTTTGTGTTTCCATTTTATCTGCGGATGCATAGTCGATGTCTCTACGTAGAGAGATACTAAAATATAAAATAAATTATGCTCACAATAAGATGAGATAAAGGAATTCAAATTATATTTTTAGTATATTTTATTTGCTTATATTACTTACTTGTTGTTGTCAATGTCAACTATTATTTGTTAAAAATTGCATACTTGTAATTAAACTCTGTCGCCAAACCAAATACCCTCAATGTTAACGGTGTGTTTTTTATTGTTTAAGAAGAAAAGACTAGTAAACTTAAGGCCACCCGATAGTAAAGGGTCACCGTCGCCTGTGTCTATGGACAGACATCTATCTCACCATAGAGGGTTTTCTTTGCGCTGCTAACCTTGGGGACTTAGATGGAATGCCTCATGAGCCGGCAAAGTTGGCTCTCTTACCCTATAAACCGAAACACAGCTACGCAAGCATTGCTGTTTTGCGGCAGAAATACATATAAGAGTGGTACTACCACAGGTTGACTGCACCGTGTCATACCACCTTCAAAATGTGATGTGTTCCGAACTGCCGACGAAGGTAAATTAAAGCTAATTCCAATTTTTAAAGTCGGCAGCGCCTTAACGATATATCTGGTCTATGGTGTTGCTAGTGTTCATGAACTTTTTCAACATCAAGAAAATACTTCGTTATCAGATTGCCAGCAGAAAAAAAATATTATATCCTCAACGCGAAAAATATTATTAAAATTCTCGCTGAAGAATCAAAGCAATACATTTTCATACCTATTTTGAGATACAACGCGAATTTGGTTTTTACCTACTCATGCCATGCCCTGAAACTCGTCCCATTACGCTAATGTCACGAACTGCGTGAGTTGCCAAAAACCGAATAACGCCTCAAGGCGCATGCAGAAAAAGTATCAGTATTTATTTTATGTAGAATGTAAGTATAACAAACAAAATACTCTAAAGGTTTAGAAAATATACTTAGTGTGAGCCTATTTTTATGGCAAAAGTCGAAAATGATAAATATCTCTCTTAGGAACATCTCATTTACGCCTTGCTACATTGTAGCAATTCAGATTCGTAATTTCATAAAATATGTTGTAGTCAAAGTAGGTAGAGTATAGATACAGGTATTATACATACTCGTATAGACTATGCTATAACCATAAATTATGCAAGACTATACCGGAGAGTCCAACAAAATTGGTGAATCGGTTTCAGATCCGAATAGATGTCGTTCTAGTACTACGTTTTATGACCAATTGAAATTCGCGAAAAAAAGTTATTCCCCATCAGCAGCTAAGAAAGAAAAACCAATAATTACATTACGTAGAGGTACCAATTATTTGCAAAATTATATTTGCAGAGCAAAAGTTGTGACAATTCAAATATATTAGGTATGTAATATAGTTAGTATTATATGGTCAAAATTCTACAAATTGACAGTTTCTGGCTATTATAGTTATGCTTCTAGAGGGCTTGAACTCAGACCCTAAAATCAAATGTTAAATAAAACTCCACGTAACCGGTATTGCCAAATAATAGTTTTTTTTAAAAATATTGTATCTACGATTTTAAAGATGGCAAATTGCGATGGCGATTTTTAAGGCGGTCAAGTAACCGTTAGATCATGTCTACCTTTAGAATACCAAATCTTGATTAACTCTCATTTAAAATTAGTAACATCCTGAAGCAAGCAACAAGCAAGTTTAGGTGGGCAACTTCCAAATCGCTCCTAATATCATTGGAAATTATAGCCATCTGACTACATCCTCCTATAGTGTGTTAGTGTAAAGATGTTTAGTGTCGAAACGGTATGGTGCGAGTGCGTCCCAAGGGAATTGTTCGCAGTGATTTGATGGTATAATGTCGCTCTGGTTTGGTGCGTTCCAGATCATTAGTTGGGTCCTCGAGGAAATTCGCCCTTTGTGTAACCAACCCAGAGGCAACTTTTTGCAATACATTTTGGTTATAGCAAGAATTATGTCAATTTCTTGATAATAGGATTATATCAACTTAGTGTTCAGTCTTAAGTGATTTTGATTTTTTGATTTTGAAAGTTCTTTATTTGACATAAAAGCACAATAATTAGTAGCACCAGCAACACGGTCACGGCGGCGTACCAAAAACATAAAGCACCTACGTTTACGTGGTTATACCTTTTAAAACTTATACAATGAGTATCAGATATTTATAAATAAAAATAAAATAAAAATAAAATAAAAGAGTATTTATTCATTCACATATTAGTAAAAAGGTACAATATTGTTATTTTATTCTAATTAAACAGCGACACGCTGGTTTTCAGGTCTCGCCTAACATGCTAGATGGAGCGCTGGTTGCGGGACACAACACGATTATGTGGTCAAATCTCTATTATAATTTTATATTAAAATGGATGACAATATGTAACGTTATGTTTTTACATACACTTAAAACATAACGTTTAAATATTATAGACATTTCAGACAAATGTTTATATTTATCAGGAATAGTATTTATTTTATTTTATGCAAGTAGGTAGGTTTCAGTGTTAAGTACCAGCATTGTTAATTATTTATCATCATCATCATCAGCAGCCTATTAATGTCCCCACTGTTGGGACACAGACCTCCCCTTCCACAAGGGGGTACGGGTCATGATCCACCGAGCTGGCCCAATGCTGATTGGTGGATTTCACATACTTTCGGAAAGTTTTCATTTCCTCAAACATGCAGGTTTCCTCACGATGTATTCATTACTTGTACATTCGTTTATTTTTAAAAGTAAGTGTATATTATAAGTGGATTCAAATTATCTATAATTATTATAATTTCCCATGGATATTTTAAAAGCTGGCCGAATCGATTTTACAGTTGACATAAAAAAACAATGAAGCATATACATTAAACTATAATAAAATCCATTAATTACGCATCGTAAACGTAAATTAATAAATACCTGTGTTAAGCTAACATTGATTGTAGAAAATAATAATAGACAACCCTAGATACTTCCAATAGTTTCTTAGAAACAGTTGTTCGATGACCGACACAGTTTGTTAAGACGATCAACAGAGCAACTAAGTGAATACTTTGAAAGAGCTGTCAAATCTGTTTAAGGCTGCGGGTTCATAATTAAATAAGAATAAGAATCATAAAATAATTTATTTGCCAAAAAAAATATTATTTATTGTATCAATAGAGTACAAACAAACAAATGTTATAGATATGTATAGGTACATTGTAACTGATTTAAGTGTAACAACCTGTGCAAATACGAGAATTATAAATGACATAATTTTAATAAATACTTACATATTCCTTTTTTAATAAAAGAATAAAAACCGCCTTCAATTTTCTAGAAAGTCGGAATTTTTTAAATACAAATGGAAACCCAGGTACTAACGTATAATTATTTGGAGACGAAACAATATTTGGTTCCTACCTACGGCTATGTTGTGTATGTTTTCAAGCATTAGGTGTAAATTGATATCACCAAGTGTGTTTTCAGCTTAATGTCCCTGTCTGTTGTTGTTAACTGGAACATTTCTTGTCTCTGGTTTCCTTTCTAACTATCAGACTAGTTCGCTAAACAAGAGTGGATCCGCCCGAGTTAGCACGAGACAATGTTCATTAGTTGTTCGGAATTGTGTTCAATCGAACTGTTTCTAGTGGGTATTTGACGAATTTGGCGGTTGGTTTACTAATTCAAAGTTTGTGGGAACTTAAAGAGGAGCCTATTCGTTTGAAGTGGTGTTGTCTGTTGTTAAGGGGCTTTGCAAATCTTCGAGGTTAGTTGGTACACGAAATATCATGCACTTATATTGTGTGTATTCTTTACCTACACTACAGTACTGTCATCGACATTATAAAATTAAGTATTTGAATTGAAGCTTACGTGAAAAAATTAAAATGGATACTTATGAGTTCTTGATAGATAATTCTTTGGAAAAAGCACACGTGACGAAGATTGGTTATGACAGAAGCACAGGCAATGGGTAAAATCTGAGCTGAAATTAAACATCTGGCTCAAAACAGGACACGTGATGGAGAAATTCTTTACTGCCCCTGAACTACTCGGCGATGTAACTAAGCTTTTAAACCAGTCCACGCACTGATTGCATTCGATTTGATGGTGTATTACTGGCAACAGGAAAGTATTTTTTTTATATCCAAGACGAACTGTCTTGAATATAAAAAAATACTTTCCTGTTGCAATCAAATGCAATCAGTGCGTGGACTGGTTAAATAGCTGGTTTAAAAGCTTTTGCTTAACAAGTTTGTACTTAACCAACCTAAAGCTCACGTATTATAGCAGACACGGATGCAAATTATGCTAAAATACCGTGTCCGTACCGCGGAAGCCGCGTGAGAACGATGCGGTTACGGAAGGTAGAGCCCATGTCATCAGTACTATATCCGTGTAATTTCCGCATGTCTGCTGAAATCTGTCTAAGTTCTTGTATAATGTGTTGTCCTTTAGACATTACTGTATCATTTTCTATGTAACACTTTAAAGCGTAGGTCGAAATAGATGGAGTTTTTACGTAGATGATGATATAGATAAGTCCTTTTGAAATCATCAGGATACAGGCTTAAAAATTAAGAAATGAAATAGTACTTCATAGTGACATAATCTTATCATGGATGCATATTCCATCCATAGTAATAATATAATATATGGTATATAATATTCATAGTGCTTTATGATCTGTTTGTTCTCTATTTGTTGTTATCTGTTGTTTTCTATTTATGCAATAAAGTGTATTTTACTTTACTTTACTTTTAGTTTAATATAATACCATGATAATCGAAAATCCTAGGTAATAAAGTACAATGTAAAATGGTTCGAAAAGTTTACAATTGCTTAATTGCTCTGGAGGTAAGTGTATATCCTAAATAATAATAAAAACATTCAAATCGGTTCAAAATTCCATTAAAATAAGGAAACAAACATTTAAAAAAAGATCCAGTCGAAAGATAACCTCCTCCTTATTTTTAACGTCGATTAAAAATTATTTATATGCTTATTTAATAAATAGCCAACACAGATGCGGAAACGATTGTATTATTGCGGAAGTCACGGAGATATGCGCGGTTACGCTAGCGGAATTCATGTCAACATTCTATTGCTGTAATTTCCTCACCCGAATTTGCCATCTGTGGTCTAATACGTATTTTATAGCCTATTGGTTACTAACGACATTTAGATATTAGCTAAAACTTATGACCCTAACTATAGGTTTAATGAAAACACTGTAACTTTTTATTTTTTTAAACACGTTTATTGTTTTTTTTTATTAAATAAGGAGAGCAGACGAGCAAACGGGCCACCTTTGGCGAGGAAGGTGTGTTATTATTTGGATGCATTTGTCTGTTTGTCTCTATGTTTGTTTTTCTGTTTATTCGTTTATTTATTTATCTGTGGCGTCATAACTCGACAACCGATCATCTTATTTGGATCCTATTTTTTTTTTTAATTTAACAGAAAATTTTGACCGACAGCGTTCTTAGTCATATAGTCTACAAAATTGAACCCGTGGTTCCAAGATCTTGGAGTATCTTTGATGTCATATGGGATCTGATTCTCTGGAACAGTAATAGATGGTTTGGTTTCGCGGGTCTGCTGGAAGAAATCTCTTTTAGAGATAAGTTCACCCTTTGTACAATGTCTAATTTTAATTGTTTTTATTAAGTCTATTGTTGTACAAAAAAGTGTAAATAAATATGATTCGAATTTGAGCTTATATTATGTTTCGGACCATGGTGCGCTTCCCACATCCGGAACCTTAAGGACCTGATGGTGACCAGGAAAAAGTAAGGAGATCTTCATAATGATAAGTCGGGGGTTTCTTAAATTTTTCATTTAGAGTTATTGTAAATAAATAGTCGCCAGTCAAGCGCACTCAGAAAGTTCTACCACCGAGCAAAAGTTATAAAACTTTCACCCAATTTACGTTGTTTCGTAATTATACTTCATGTAATAATATGTTATAATTCATTTTAACCCCTGCCGCATTTGTCAGTCAGTGTTTTAATACTGTTAATGGAACACAAACTTTTCGTTAACTCTCA
Source organism: Hofmannophila pseudospretella (assembly GCA_947369225.1). Lineage (NCBI taxonomy): Eukaryota > Metazoa > Arthropoda > Insecta > Lepidoptera > Oecophoridae > Hofmannophila > Hofmannophila pseudospretella. The sequence continues at coordinate 7,309,744 of OX376325.1, forward strand.
ATCCAAAGCTTAACCCTCAAGCGTGAAGGAGAGTGTTAACTAAAACAAGCTGCACCAAACCACCCCACTTTCGTTATTCGAAACTCTCAAATACGACACGATTTAAATGAGTTTATGATTAAATTTTGCTATCGCTAATACGAGAATTAACTTCTTGAGGGATTTAAAAAAGAAATGCTGGTTAATTAATTTTAAGTCGAGGACTGAAACTATACAGTTTTCATGATTCTATGAGAGAGCTGTTTGTGATTTTATTTTTAATGCAATAATTAGATTTTTATTGCTTACTTGCTTATCGTATGGTTAGTGGCCAACCTATTTGTCAGAGTTGTTTAGGCCGCCCGTAGGCTTGGCATGGCTTAACGACTGCTGTCGAACGACAACAACCGGGACCTCAGAGACCTCAGAAGAGCTCAGATGAAAATATGCCACTAGCGGTCACCCATCCTAGTACCGACCGCGCCAACGTCGCTTAACCTGCACGATCACTTTCGGACCGTGCTCGCAACTAGGCTACGAGCTCCTTATCAATTATATTAATAACTCAAGTTTCAAATCAGTAATGTATTGAACCAAATAAATCATTTTTCTTAACAGTAAAGAGAGTTTTTGAGAAGTAAGTACTCTTGCGTATTACCAATTCGTCCGGACATTTTGTGAGGTAGAATTCACTGTTGGGACTCTGGGTCTATTTAACGGAATACCGTGATTTGTAAACAAATACCCGGAAATTGCGATACAAGGAAAATGCGTCTTTTGTTTTTGCTTGCCGTCGTTTGATAAAGGACAAAGTACACACAACGTTTTCAAAAGAACCTTCATCTGCATGAGTTAGATGAAAGAATACAATTTTCACTCCACATACACCTTTTCATTCCCTAGGACAACAATGACTTTTATGAACATGAATTTTTAATTGAGTGTTTTTGACAACACGGCTAACCAAAGAAATCGAAAGAAGAAGATTGTTATAAAATAGTACTGGCCACCAATACAGATTCATTTTCCTCGTAGAGAGGAGTTAAAATCTGTATGTTTCAGGGACGGTAGCGAAATTATTTCCATCTCGGGCGACGCAGATTAAATCCCTAGCCACTCAGGATTCTACTATAGAATCCGTTGCTACGCTTGTCATTCTATTCTAGAATCCTTCACTACGCGCTGGATAGCACAACTTTCAACACTATTCGAATTTCGCTGAAGTGTTATGTGTGATCGTATTGTGTATTCTTGCATTGAATTTAATTTCACTCTGTATAGCAATAATTTACTATTACTGTCATTATTTCCTGTCAGTTCCTATTTACAATATTGCAATTGACGCACTTCCACATCACGCTTGTAAAGGACAATGAGAATAAAAATAAAAATCTGTATTTTTCCGGCACGAGAAACAGAAGCGGCGACGAGAATTGTCGGTAACAGAATAAAAGTTTTGGAAATGTACCGCAGCGGATCTGTCGTGTTCGTGCTTTACGAAAAGTTTTCCATCAACACTTCAACATCAACTTTTTAAACTTCTCTCATACTAGCGTAAAGAAGAAGCGATGAATTTTTTTTAAGAAAAGCAAATTAACGACAGAAATGATGGTAAGTGATCGATCATCATCGCCCATAGTTTTCTCACCTCCTTTCATTGTTAAGACGAACAATATTTATTTTGAGAACAGAACCTATGGATGTTACTTTATGGTTTTCGATACTCTGCTAACCATGAGGTCTTAAGAGGAGAGCCTCGTGTATTAGTAATTATGCAATCTCTCTTTCCCTTAAAACAGGAACACAGAAATGCTTCTTGGCAGCAGACTTAGGTAAAAGAATAGACGTACTCAAGCTGACTCTTTGTGGAGTAATACAACCATATAATTGAAATACAACAATTAATAGAGACAATGACAGATGTGTTCGATTAAGTATGGTTATAATTCTGTGTACCTGCGACAGTGGTGCGTTCAACCAGCATTAACAATTGATAACAGGTGTGCTCGACCAAGGACGAGATGGTTATAATGGACTTCGATTGGATATTCCTAATTCATAGAACCTGCAACTGTTCCCATCAATCAGAAACGATCGATGTACAAAATTCCGAGTTAGTCGAAGTCAGTGTTTTTATTAATATTTAAAAAGGGTATATTAAAGACGTGGGGCAGAATTTACACGTGTCTCTATCAATTTATTTTATTTTACCGCGGCCGGTTTCGACAATTCGTCATTTTCAAACGGACCCTTGTCTGCTGAAAATATTTTTCAAGTTCTACCGAGTTACGACATCGAGAATAACATCAGCTGCGTGTAAGCTGTGAAAGTAAAATTGCCATCCATTTCTACGAGGGTTATCTACGTACACTGATATTCTGATGTCAGTGTCTACGTACGACACTAGATGGCACGCTATGAATGCCAAGGCGTCGTCGTGGCGATAGCGGTTCATTGACGTGGAAAAAGGTGTTTCGGTAATGTTGCACGTTCGCCGCGCCAATGTGGGGGAAGCTTTAGAGAGGCATAACATAGCATTATGTTTCAAAACTCCGCCATTTCCATCAACTATTTTCGGTTGCCCACTAGAGATGACACGAATTAATATTTATTTATTATTTTTAATTTAACACTTGCACTAAAATAGTACATGAGGTGAGCTTAATGCCATGCGGCATTTTCTACCAGCTAACCATTGGGTCATACAGATATTGCAAGGCTGGTGCATATAAATTAAAAATAAGAGAATTACTAATTATTATTATTTACTATACTATAAAATACCTACTAGTATAATTTATAAAAATATACCTACACGAATTCAGTGGTGGATATTTAGTTATACAGGTGTTACTTTGATTGGCAGAAAGTACTTACACTGAAAAAACAGCTGTTTGATTATGTGCATATAAAGTAACTTTTTCAGTTGGACACATTATTTGATAGACACTATATAAAGATCTTGATTGGGAAGCTCAATATTATTTTGAGTCAGCTCTTATCTGATAATATGAAACATTTACTGTTAACGTATTACTTACTTACTTTTTTTATTTTTTATTTGCTAAGTTGGCTCTCAAAGTAAAATAATGTAAAGTAAAAGCCTTATCGCTAAGAGCGATCTCTTCCAGGCAACCTTCGGGCAGAGGAAATGATTTCGAGAAAGAAGTAGTAGGTGCATTGTGAGTGAGTGAGTGAATGCTGACTCTAATAATACTTGAGCTTCCCTTCCCTTTTCTTAGTGACCCTAATGAGGCTGACATGGTCTCCTTGTCGTATATCAAAGCCTCTAAACTGAGATTTAAAAAAAAAAACTTGGTTAAAAAGAACAACTTCTTTGTTAAAGTTAACAAGCCTATTTGGTAGGCTCATACTGAAACAAACTTTTTTTATTCAGTGTATGTTTTCTTGTTATACTCGCATTAACTGCTTCTCCTTCTTTTGAAGCTTCCTTCTCTCTAACCAGTCACGTGGAAATGTACTCAACTTGATCACGAAAAAGTCTAAATCTGCAAATATCCAGCCATTAACTAGGTTTAAGCTAGCTTTTCAACATAATTCAATAGTGGCTGCCTTCTGGTCGGGAAAAATCTAATTCGGATCATCAACACGAAAGAAGAAGAACATAATTCCCCTAAATCAGCAATACCAGAACCGAGGGTGGTATAAGGTAACCTCAGGCCAAAGCTTACCAGGAACGCAAACTAATTAGGGTCGGAAGATAAAAAATTAAGAAGTGAAAATCTCGTAGGGAGTTTCTTTGGGCCCAAATAAAAAAGTGAACTTAGAGTGAGTGAGAGTAGAGATATCGATTAGTAGAAATGGGACGAAATAAAGGTGATACAAATAAATATATAATAATAATATACACACATACATTATGCCTGTGCCCCAACAGTGGGGACATTAATAGGCTGATGATGATGATGATGATACATTATGTGTATCACCTTTGTTTCGTCCTATTTCTATTTTATATATATTTTATTGTAGTAGGCATTCTTACATGAAAAGTAATAAATGGTATGAGTATGAGTATGACTAAGTAACGACTTGCTTGTTATATTTTTTCTTTAGTTATTTATTTTATTTATTTATTATTGTTGTGTATATTTTACTATGCTTCATTATTTAAAAATCTTTGCACCCTAACAAAAGGTATAACAAGCAAGTATGATGAAATTTGCATAAATATAAAAGTAGTTCAGAAATTATAATGAAAATAGAATGTAATATTATATAGCGATAATTTTTTTATATTAGAAACAGTTACAAAGGATATTCATACAATACATGTTCGTTTATAGTTTTCTATTTATGTTAGAGCCTGTTATAGAGAGTCGGTATCACAGTGGTTAGGACGCCGGTCTCCCTCCGTGCGGGAGGTCTGGGTTCGAAACCATTGCAATGTCATTGTACTCACTTACCACTGAGTTATGCGGATTTTTTCAAAGACTCCTTACTTAGAATAATTTCCGAGATATTGACCTCTGAATATCGCCGTCAGAGCAGTCGGCAGAAAAAATCAGTAAATAGATGTAGTTTAGTCGTGAATAAAACATAAAGAAATTAATGTAATTAAAAGCTCGTGACACATGAATGAAAAGTTCTATCTATCATTATCATCAGCCCATATCGTCCCACTGCAGGGTATAAGCCTCCTCTCTTTTGTGCCACCCTATATGATTCTATGCTAGTCGCATCGAGGTCTTCGATGCGACTTTGGTGATGTCATCTGCCCATCTAGCTGCTGGACTACTCCTCTTTTCCCCGACCTTGGCCACCACTCAGTGAGGGCTCTGGTCCACCGGCCATCACCACGTCTAACCAAGTGTCCCGCCCATCGCCACTTTAGCGTCGCAACCCGCTTTCCCACGTCGTAGTCCGATCGCCGTGTTGCGGACCTTGTCCATTAGGGTGATGCCTAACATGGCACGCTCCGTGGCCCTTTGTGCGACCCTTATTTTGTGCATAGCTTTATTTGTGAGCGTCCATGTTTCGACACCGTAAGTCATCTATCTATAGTTATATCAATAGTCTTCGTATATTTTAGTTTTCAAGCATGGAAAAAATAAAAATTTATAAAATATTACGTTCGATATGCTAAAGTCATTTAAAAATTAAGCCTGTCTGGAACTGCTTCCGTTTCCTTCGCGTATTCAAATGACATCTCTGTCGACGCTACGACATGCAATTGAAGTACACCGCTAACATCTTCAAAGTTCTTTGGAATATAATAGAATGTATTTTTAATTTAAATGGGTATTTCTTCGAGATTACGTACTTAGTTTGATTGCTCTGGCCTAAAATTGTTGTCACTTTTAGCTTTCTAACTAATGATCGGATAATCGGTTGCATTTGTACCTAAAGTTGAATTTTTCGCACGAAAATTTATAGTGGACATGCCTTGTTGAATAAATTTAAATAATTTCATATACAAATCTGGGATTGCACTCAAAATTGATTGCTTTTGTATGGGGAAGCTAATTTTTTTTTCGACTTTATTGCCTAAAGCCGCCGCCGCGCGCGTTCCACGCGGTTGCCGGTGCAGAGCAGAACCAGCGGCGGAAGCTTTCACGTCGTCTGTACTCTGTACTAACCGTACACCAAGTAACACTAACAAAACACGCCATTTTATGATTCCAATGGTTTTTTGGGCAGAGGAATCAGACACAGAGGTATCAGAATTTTTCGAAAAATCGTCCATTACTTACATACTTCGGGATTGCCATTTATCCAAAAGAATCTATTACTCAAAAGCATTAAGCACAGCTTTAAGTTTTAAAACAGTATAATAATCATTATATAAAGTAAGCAAAGTAATCAGAAACCTAGGTAGGTAGGTAATTCAGGTGAATCAAGCACAGATAAATCAGATATTTACCTTCGTAACTCCGGATCGACACCAACCAGCCGCTCATTCGCCTCCTAACGCATTCGTTGCACAATTGCCCGACGCCCCTGCCGCCGTTGTCTCTATTTCTGTTATTTGGCTGGTACGATCGAGTGAAGCTCCCGCCACAGTAATCAGAATTTAGTGCCAGATTACTCTTATTTATTTAAAAAAATTAATAAGACTAATAAACTAACTGAGATATCAATGATAAACAATTTTTTCTGTTACAAGGCAACTAATCTTCTTTAGATATGATCATAAAGCATATTGATTTATCGATTAGAAAATTAGATATTGTCAATTTTATTCAGGAAAATGGAAAACGGGCATGTCAGAGAAATCAGAAGAATGAGTTTCAAAATATTTTTTGTCTATATAAGATTGCAATTATTAAAAAAAAAGACATTTGTCCCAGTTAAATAAAAGGCTAAGCTGTATAAGAAAATATGACTGTCCTTTTTGTAAGTTAGTTACAGAAATAAACCACCGGACATCATGGGAGAAATACCCAAAAATCAATTTTTAATTTAGAAATTAATTTTTCAATGTTTCTCGATAAATACATTTAATAAAAGTCTGACATATCAGTCAAAAAAAAATTTTTTTTTAATGTCAAAATACGAACAAATCAACTTGTTCAATACGATATTTCGGTATCCTTGTATCGTCTAACTATTTGTCCGTCTATTCGTTTGTTTGTATGTGAGTTAGTAAGACTATTCCAATCACTAATACAGTAATCGTTACATTTAAGTATCTTCATTCAGTCTGACTTAATTCAGTCAAGTATAAATGCATTCAGTACGGTTAGTCTGCGATTTACATCACAATAAACAGACGCCTGTCTAATTAGTCATCTAATCTTAAAAACAAAATCGTTGACTGTTTTAAGTCAAGTTTAATAAGCGCTACAATCTTCCAATTTCAGCAAATAAAAACCAAGCAGTGTACACCAACTTCGACTGTAGTGACGTGTGCGTCACATCGCTCCCGCTCGCTCCTGACTCCGATTTCGATTCAGTACCAACCAGCCTCTCGGCGGGGCAACATCGAGTCGTGCGACATCAGAATACACCCCCGCCCTTACTACGGACTAGTACGGACCGGCAATATCACGTGTGGAGTGCAGTGATTGTTCATGAGTGCACTTTGTTAATTCACCCCTTGACGCCTGGAGGAGTTTAACTTTTTATTATGTGTTAACAATGTGAGTATGAGTTGATTTATTGGATACCGGCTTTTTAATGTCACGTTGTCGTGGTCTAAGAAAGTTTGTTTAAAAATAAATACGTAAGTAAAGAAACTGAGGTTGAATTCTTTTCAATAATTTGAAAGATTTAGTTCTACTTTAGGGTAAGTGTTCCATTTTCAGGATAAAATTAACATTTTAAATCTAATGGAATGAAACGCGTCAAATTACGTCAGTCGAGAGGCTTACAATATTTCATTATGCGTTCAAGAGTTCGTAAGTCGGTAACCCAATATGGGTGCTTTTTTATCACATTCCCTTAGAATTCCTTGAAAAAATATGTAGGAAGATATTCCTAAATTGGATTCTTTGAAAGGCTTATATAGTCGTGGAATCAAAAAAAGTTTTAATAGGTTGTAATATTTAACTATACCTACTTAATAATGTATGTATTATAAAATAATTAATAATGGTTCACTATTATTTATTTATTGTCTATCTGGTTTAAATGTTAAAACTTATTATAAGAAAAATTAATTAAGAGTTACGACGATGTTAGTTTAGAACTAAGAAAAATGCCATCAACATTTTTCAGGCGCCAGAAACCGTACCAGTTGGTTTCGTAAAAAAATCTCACCTGTATATTCATTGCTTATATATATATTTTCGATCTATTTTCTTTTTTGAGGTTTCGACCCTCATTATAGGGTCATGCCCGTTTCATAACTTTCTTTAAAATTGCAATAATTGATAATGCTACTTTCGTATATCAAATCTTATGATGGAATAATATTAGCGACCTATGTACAGCTGAGCTTGCTTTGGAAGATCAAGGGTGACTATTTTTTTTTTGTTAATTTGTTTATTTTTAATTATTTAAATGTAAATAACAAAACTTTCTAAAAATAACTTCTTATAACTCAACGATGTATTAAATGTCAAAGCTACGATTAAAGACTTGGGGACCGTAATTCCTAAATGAATCTTTTGCTTCCCCTCAAATAACAGTAGATAGTAATTATGGTTTTTTTTTTCCTTTTTGCGACGGTAGACGAGATAATTGCTTCTACTGAGAGAATAATTAACTTTCATTGGTAATTAACTTATGAAAAACAGCGCTCTAGTGACGAAGTTCTTCACGGGGGCATAGCGGTCTGCGGTTATAAAGTGGTTTCCGGTGCGGTTATAATGTATCCTGTGAAAAATTATGCAATTTATAAAATTCTTGTTTTCTAGTGTTTCTTCGTTTAACCTTACTTTATGGTGATAACAATAAGTACAATAAGTACGAAATAAAACTAAAAAAATATTATTACGACTCTCCATACAATTTTTTTTCTATAAGTACTTAATTGCTTTCTATGAGTATTCCATAAAATTTTGTACCGACGTCCATAACCATAAAAGAAGATTGTTTTTCTTGTATCGATGCTGTCTTCCTGCAAATTGTTAATACTCGTACATGTCATTTTGTTACTTTGCCCGTGCGTTGCAAGAAACGTCCTTTAAGTCTCGTGTTATCTCTATCTAAAGCTGTGAAGCAGAAAGGGATATCATGTATTTTAATAAAGACTTAAGATTAGGACGTTTCGTGCATCTGACAGGTTATCTTCTACTCAATGGTACTTCAGTTTCTGCAGAAAAAATGTCTATATACGAATATATTACGTAATCTTCAGAATAACAATAAAAATACCTTACCTATATAGTTATTTTTTCATATCTTCAAACAAGAAGGAATTCAGATAAAACTGTTATGTGAATATTTCCTTTAATCTATCCGTGTTTAAAAATAAATCGTACTCGTATCAGCAATATAGAAACTGATCACGTGTAACTTTATTCACGTAACTGTGATGTATTTACGGAACCCTAAAAAGGCTTATGGCTAACATCAAACCGCTTTCATGCCTATTGAAAAGCCTGCCTTTTATTGAACGAAAAATGCTGCTTCCCAGAAACTTTTTCATAATATAAAAGGGGTTTTATCTTTGAAACAATCTATTTATGCAATTACTGAACTTTACATTATTACCTTGACTTATTTTTTTTCCAGTCTTTTAGAGGCACACAGTGAAGTGACCATGACAGATTGTTACTAACTATTAAAAAAAGCGGAACTATTATTATCTAGCCACTATCAACCACACCGCATTTTTAACAGTAAGTAAGAATATAAGTACAGGGATTTACGAAATCCATATCAATAGTAGCCTATTCTAGTCAACTATTGGAAATAGACACAGAAAATAGTAGAGTAAAAGTCAATTATTGGAAATAAACACAGAAAATAGTAGAGTAAACGTAGTATGTCTCTGTGGTACGAGTACTGGTTGAAGACTACTTTCAACAACCAGAAAACTTTAATACTTAAGAGATTTTATGAGAAAGTCTGGAACGATAAAAGTTAGGTGGGTCCAACGAAATATGATACCCTAGAAATGTAATACGCGAGTGACGCCACTAAATGTGTACTCAGGTGGAAGGAGTTTAAGAAGGTGTGCGAGTGGCGAGTCAATCGCGCCTTGCGTTTGACTTCGAATTTTGAAATCGATCTGTGCATCATACGATCCTATGTGAGAGTTACGTAGACAGATTTCGCCTTTGTGACATCGCCGTAAGATCTATTTTTGTTCAAATATTAATTTGAGTTTCATTGTGTGAGAAATGTGATGCAATATTTTCAATTCTCACACAGTGGCGTGAGGTTAGGTACCGTCTTTTACGGGAATTTTGTTGTAAGTTACTCGTCTAGGGTATAATATTATATGTCACTTGGTGGTTCGAGTTTGAGCTCAAATATTTAGGATCATATGGTGCCGTTCCCACACCTGAAATTGTATGAAAAGTAAGACGTACCCCATAATGGTAAGTCGGGACTTTCTTAAATTTTTAATTTATAATTATTTTACTGTAGCTCTTTCTGACTTTTTTCTCTCTAAGGTAATACAGTTTGGTGCTCTGTACTAAAAGCTTGACCAAGTTTTGAAATATTTCATTAAATTAGGTCGTGAGGAATGAACCAACAACTTTGTGTTTTCGTAAAAAAAATGGGAGTTGAAAAAGTACCTATTTTAAATATTAAGCTAAATGTGCGGAAGTTTTTAAGTACTTCGGAAAATACGGAAATCCGACTCAGCTTAAAATACGTCTCCAATTTTAAATTTGTTTAATATAAAATGTTCTCGGTAGGTTACCTTCTTTTACTTTTTGATTATTTTTTTCTTTTCTCCGTTATATTATTCAATAGAAGGTAGGTATAGATAGAAATAAGGGATATAATTATGTTGTTTTAGAAAGTAATTAATTTGTAGGTAAATATTACTTTACTAAAACTATTTTAATATGTACACATTTATTTTCTTCAAACTTGAAATAATACTTACACATACTTATATAAGTTTTGCACATTAAATGTACATAGATGTTTATATACAGTAATACTAAAACTAAACTTAGACTAAGAAGAAAATATAAACTAGAGTTAAAAAATCTGGGCTAAGTCCCCCACATCCCCCACACCCCCACAGCCAAGAGACTGGCTACGTTGCTCCGTTGGATAGCTAAGCTAATCCGCTGGCCTAAATAGGCTCTTGGGTCTTTTGACGTGTCGACCAGGCGCTTTGCGAGGACCTTGAAGACGCGGGGCGCTCCGGGTCCCGATGTTTCAACCTCAAACGGCTCAAAATATGTATGTTTCACCCAGGTTGGTATATTTGCGCCGTTTCTGCAGCAGCGGTCGCAGAGCCGGCTTTAAAAGAGGTGGCTGGAAGGTGAGACGGGGCAAGGGTATCCACGCAGGTGGCGTCCCACACCAAAGGTCGTCCTATCTTCCAGGGTACGAGGGTCATTCCGTCGGGCCTCTTGCCATCGTCGCGAATCAGTCTGCTCGGTTTAAGAACAGCTGGCGATCTGGCGGAGGAAAGGGCCTGGTGTATGATTTCGCTGAGCTCGGCATGACTTCATAAAAACTTTGAATTTTGTCAGTAACAAATTTTGAAAGGGACTCGTCTAGGATGGGGGACCCCAGGAGGCAAAGGGAGCTGCGGTCTACTAAATAAAACTACTATAACAACATGATGCTATTTATAAAATGAAGTAACTTGTGTTCTAGGAAAATGAGAAAACTAAAACTAGGATTGTTTTAACATACACAACAAAGGTGTGCCTGAATTTCCCCTGGGAAAGTCCACGGTCAAAGCCACGGGGCATATGGTTAGTTTTGCATAGTTTTCGGAAGGTTTGCTCTACACGACTACATTTTGTACCTTTAAGGCACATGTCATGTTTATAAACGACCTGGGTTACGTTTATTTTACAAGTTGTAGTAAAATATTTGTGAAGAGTACAACGGTGGTTGTTCTAGGAAATATACTTAATCACACTATAGTTTAATACTCGTATGTGCCCTCAGTTGTCTCTTTGATACTAATACGTCAGAGGTCCAATAACTCAAAATAATAGCCTGCACCATTGTTCTACTTGTAGTTGTCGAATTCGAACAGACATTCTTACATTTACATTTTACTTTCTTCATTCTTCCATTCCTTGACGTGGGTATTGTAAAATACGACGAATAGAAATGGGGCCTAACCATAGCTTCTGTTGGGAGTTCAAACCCTAGTTTTGTAAATAACTTTGGACCCCGATTTTAATGGTAGTAAAGGCTTTTCAGTGACCAGTGGTGTGTCTGGCTACCTTTTATGGAGCCATATGTTTTACTATAATAGTTTAGAAATTCGAAAGAGCAAGGCATATAGTAAGTCGCATGATAAAAATTGGAAAAGGGAAGACCTATCAGGCGTACTTCAGCGGTATAATGACTGCTCAACAATTCTGCAAACGATAGTCGTATAAAATCGATTACATTCGAACCATTTCATTGACTTGCTTAAAATAGACACTGAAGTTACCACTAAGTGACAATTAGTTAACCATTAAAATGTAAAAAGATTAATGATGAGCCGAACTCGATAAATGGTTCTTCGTCATAAATAGTCACACATGTAGATTTGTAGTCAAAGTCGGGTAATAATTCTAGTTAGATAGATCGTACTTACTTTCTAGTAGAATTAGTACCTATAGGTAACTTTAAAACTTAATATTTTCGAAAAATAAAAACCTTAGCCATGGTTATGGTTGTCTCTCTGCTGGACAAAGGCTTCCCCAAAGCTGTTCCAAACATCCCGGTCATGCACTACTTCTGTCCACGTTAGGTAACTACTTATCGAAATTTCAGATTTTTTATCTGTAGTTCGTTACATATTTTCTTTTTAGCATGAATATACTTAATCGTAATATCTTTTAATTAAAGCTAAAAAAACTACAGGAATTTTAAAAGGACGTAGCTATTTTTTGAAAAAAATTATGCAGACTTGAACTTATATTTTTTTCCCCACTGAGCCACTGACTCCTTCAGTAGACTGACTTAAAGTTGTATAGGGATTCTTAAAAAGAATTTCTCGAGCACAAGTAAATCCAATTTCGTTACAATTTTTCTCGCTCCATTGCGATCAAAGACCACGATCACTGTTTGATATGTAGTTGTTATTCCTCTGCCTACCTTACCTTTGGTATTAGGCGTATTTACTCACACCTTTTGTCGAAACTTCCTTCAGGTACCTATCAGATCTATATGCATACTAAGAAATAGCGTAAAGGGATCCGAATCTTCACAGGTATTGCTTTATTGTTCCGTATTCAATGATTTTCATATTTGTGTTTGTCCAGGAAGGCAATTCTCGCACATTCGACTTAATCTCGAAACAGACATTTGTCGCAAAAAAAATGGCGGATGTCGATTGATACAGCTTTTTGTTATTCTCGATATGTCGAGTTCGACATATGTCTACTACTAGGAAGAGACATGCAAAGAGAGGTCGCTGGCACTCGACATCGATCGGTATGTCGAGCGCTAAGTCGATCGAAATAGATTGAAAAGTGTGTGAACGCATTATATTTTTTCTGGTGGTCCTTTATTTGAACGTTGTTTACATCAATAATGTTGTGCTAACTTCGGCAGTATTTTTAAATCCACTCGCATCCTTACATTATATAAATGTTTTTGAAATATTTTTTTAATTTTTGGATTACCGTATAGGATTATACAAACTACCTCAGTTTCTAAAAAAGTAAAAACCGTGTAATTCGACCAATATATTATACAATCGAAACATGGTTGATATCACATAAATAAAATATGTATCCTACTATAAATGAGTGGAATCTGGTTTGGCATACAAATATTTAAAGAACATTTACTATGAACAATTTTTAAAGGCAATAAGATTTCCTGCAAAACAGATAAAATAAAATAAAATAAATATTACATCGAGATACAAAATAAATATTTCTAGATCATACATATTTATTTGGATTTAAAAAACCCTCGACCAAAACTATGATGTAATTTTAAATGCTTGTACGAATTACCATGAAATTAAGATGAGTATTTATATAAGTAGGTAGGTACTTGAATTTAGTTAAAAGAGGTATTCATTATCATTAATAATTTTTAAAAAGTGACTATTTAAATGTTTTTCTATGTAGTTGAAGTTATGCGCCCCTATCTATACACGCATATATAACAGCGTTTAAAACAAACAAAAAATTAAATTAGTACCGATTTTATTGTTCTCGATTACAATTCCAACATAATCTATTAAACGGAACGTTTTTCTACCCCGTCGGATGACGTTTGAATTGAAATTGAAAATATTTATTAGAAGCAAGCAAGCAGATATTTACCAGAAGCACAAAACATTGTCTTCTAATACACACACACATTTAAATGAAATTTATAATAATATCAGTAGAACAACACAAAACAAAAATAATTCTCTACATTGTCGTCAAGTAGTTGGTACATTTATGTCGATCGAGATTGAGAATACCATTTTTACGTAACACTTGACTCTTTCAGTAGACATTTTACTTTCGACTTATGTCGAAATGTCGATTTGTCGAACTCTGCGAGAATTGCTTTCCAGGGATTGTTTATAATGTGGTTACCTCATTGCGAAACCACAATAACCATTTAATTGTATTTCAAACAGAACCAAAAAGCAAACCAAATAAATAATATAATATAATAATAAAGTAAATAAATAAACCTGTCTCTTTTAATATATTGATATGTAAGTATCTGCTGAAACAAAATACTTACGTAAATATTTTATTTATGGTAACATTATACAAATAAAACGTTATAAGTAAATATGGTAACATTAACTGTAATAGCAAACAAGTTATTTATACACTTATCATATATGTATATTGTAACAATATGTGTATTAAGATTCACATAAGTTTCCTCCTGATTGAAACTTTTTGATAAAATGAGGTGTTCGTAATAATAAATGTATGAAATCTGAGCTCCTCCGTGCCTCGGAAAGCACGTTAAGCAGTCGGTCCCGGTTGTTATCGTTCGACAGCAGTCGTTAAGCCATGTCAGAGGCCTATGGGCGGCCTGAACAACTCTGTCAAATAGGTTGGCCACTAACCATACGATAAGCAAGCAAGTATTGTATGAAACAGTAAATGGTACAAGAATCTAGAAATTAAAACTCTGTGATGTAACCTACATATTGATTTTACAACCAATTTGTAAATCTCAACATTTTGATGAATTACGTTGCCAATGTTACTAAAATCTAATTTCATTTTGATTTTATCATCTCATCATATGCTACTATGCTCCTATAAAAAACTAGTAACTAGATGCCTTCGAGATTCATCTTCATAACTTCGGCCTGTCCTAGACTTATTAAGATGGAATTACCTCCATAACACTAACAACGGGCTAGATTATGTCCATCTATGTGGGACCCAGGCATACCTTACTTAAACGTCGCTATCTAGGATATGTATGGAATACAATAGCATGAGGACAAGGATGTATGATTTGGACATCTTGTTCGATTCAGAAACAAAATTCAAAAATAAAATTATAAAAAATACGTAGTTGTTATCGTCACCTATTTTTCTGCATTCCTTTTTATGTTTTAAAAAGTAATTGTTTTAAGTTGCTATTAGTTGTAATAACATAAGGTACTAGACCTATATTGTAACGTTATAAGTAATTACCCGATGTGTTAGTGAATGCTGTGTATGCCTTTAATTGGCACATATATCAGTAAAAGTACAATTTTATTAGGTTTATTTGAAATGTGAAATATATGTGCTGTTGGCATACCTAAATAAATATAAAAAAATAAAAAACATAAATATAAACTATCAAAGTAAGTAATTACGAATTACTCCTACGTAAACACTGCTACGTTTACAAAATTCATCTATTGATGTTACTTTACATGATACTTATTATGTATTAGCTCATTTTCATTATGTTCTTTCAATAGATGCAGTATTTGCTATTATAGGAGGTTTCATTCATTGATACCATTTATTCGCAGGACTTTCAATAAATCCTTACTTATTAAAAATTCAATTTTTTGGAGTAAATTTAACTGCCTGGAAGAGATCGCTTTTAGCGATAAGGCCGCCTAAATTGTACTTCACTATTTCCTTTTCTATCTTATGTTGGTTGTATTCTATTTGTACAAAAAAGTGTATTTTACTTTACTTTACTTTTTTCCCTCAACATTTCTTAGGTTCAAATTAATTACAGACCTTCAATTCTATGAAGATTAGGATTTGAATTTTTATTTATTGTTGGTGTTTTAACGGGAGATATAATAGTTGTATTAACTTTATTATATCACCTTTTGCTAGGACTTGAAATTCAATTTCTGATATCTTACTGCTTATGGAAATGAAAATAAACGAGTTGATACCTCAACATGTTGGCACATTTCAGTGAATATAAACGTAGATGAGTAGGTAGATGTCTTTAATAATATTGTGTGGATGACTATGACGGATACCTACACAAAATATGTTTTCCTATCTTGTTAAAGAAACACTGAATGAAGAATCAATTTTATTTCCGTCAATTTCCATTTAATTATAAATCCTGAAGCATGATCATCATTCTCTATACATTCCATGCAGAAACTCAATATCCTTTGTAGCGAAAAAATAACTTGAAAGAAAGCAAACGCAGCCCCTAATTTATACGCAGAAAGGTTTGTTTGAATCGAAATCAAAAAACAGAATTCGAAATGAGTTCTTATAAAATTGTTTCGTTTATTCAGAGGGACTTAGATAACTCAATAAGAGCGGTAGGTTGACAATTTTCGAAGATATTCGAGGGTTCTTTCGTTTCGGTGTGTGGTCCCATTTCGTGATTTATTTATCTTATTGCTTTATTATCACGGTTGATTGTGTTCACATTGCGTTTGTTGTAATCTATCAATATGACGAATCTACGTTCAGTATATTTCAGAAAAGGTTAACACACTCTGTTTTGCGCTGTTCTCTTGCAAGTCCCTAACTGACTAAGAATGAGGAGTTATAACGTCATCTTTGTGTAAGAACTTGCTTCTTGCCAAATTTCATGATTTTAGGTCAACGGGAAGACCCTATAGGTTTTGACGAGTGAGTCTGTGAGTGTCAAAATATATGCCATATTATATGGCCGTATCTTCTGATTGCATTTAGTTAGAAACTTGATTTTTTACAGCACTAAGGGACCATAGATCTTAGTATTTTTATTTACTACTAAACCCGCATTTGACCTCGATCTCGCATGATGGTAAGCGACGATGAGGTCGACGATGGAGCATGCGGGTCCAGTAAATGCCTATTCACTCTGGCCTTGAAGATTCCAAGGTTGTAGGTTTCGGGAAATACAGACGCCGGCAGTTCCATTCCTTAGCCGTAACAACCTTAGTATTTGATATTAATTTTAATTTGATACCTCTACTCGTTACTGAGCAAACGCATCTTGACAGACGGACAGACATACAGAAGGACAACAAAATGATCCTATAAGTGTTCCGTTTTTCCTTTTGAGGTACAGAACCCCAAAAAAACAACAGGTAAGGTAATATACAATGTAAAACCGTGTGTAGGTATAACAATCAATGAGCTCCATATTTGAGATGTGGTTGTAGTAAACGGTAATTAAAATACTGTGACATAAGATAAACACGAGTATTTTGTACCGTTAGAATAAAAGAATTAAACATCGAAGAAATGGCGTGAATAAAAGAGCTAAAAGACAGTAGAGAAATCAGTGTAGAACGTTTGAGAACGATGCTTAACGACAGCGTTTTTTGAGAAGTGACACGAATAAAAAACAAAGACTCGTTACAACAAGCAATTATTGTAAATGGTCTACTTAGGTATAGGTATTTATGTTCTAAGAAAAATAATATATCGTCCAATATTTGTTCAATGTTTGTTGCACGTCATTGGCCGATGAAATAGGTTTAACAAGAGGGGTGTTCAGCTGTTCACAGCTACTTTCTCTTTGAGTATGATTTCTGTCGACCCTTATACAACTAAAGAGCTTTTTTGGCAAAATTTTTGCCAACAATGTGCCCTTAATCCCCTCCCTAGCAAATTAGTATCGCTCCGAGAGAAGATGCTGAGTAGCTTGTTTATTATAAGAGGGCCTACTTGGAGAATTTACTTTTATCTCATTAATACGCCCAGATAAGAAAAAAGGAAAAAAAATAGGGTGCCTGTAGCACCCTATTTCCGTCAACAAACTAAATTTGGACACTATAATCATAATATTGATATAACTATGATGAACTGTAGGATGTGAGAGCCAAAAATTACTTTACACTCGCATGTGTGACATAAGTACAAGTAATAACATTAATAATTAACTTATTTCAAATGTATAATTAACTTTTAATTAAAAATTTAATTCAATTTAATTTAACTTAACAATTTTAATTTATTTCAATGTATTTAATTTGTAATTTGTACTGTATTAGAAGACATTACTGATAATTTATTGTATCGATAATGCTTCTGGAAAATATAAATATTTCATTTCATTTCTATTTCAATTTTCTCTCCTCTGGTTGAGTAACCAAATGTTACTGAACACAAGTACTGACCATTTCATTATCTAAGGAAAGTAAAGGTATTTGGTACAAATGTATCCAATCTGAGCCTCCTCATATACCTTGGTTTTCTATATCTAATTTGAATAGACAAGAAATTGTTATTGCTCATAGACTGCGTTCAGGACATTTTCCAACACAATCTTTTGCCTTTTTAATGCAAAAGGCTAGCTCACCAAATTGCGAGGTCTGTGGAGTCAGAGACGATGTTTCTCATATTCTTATGGACTGTGTCATTTACGCAAGGAAAAGAGAACAAATGATAAGACTTTATGGTTTAAATTTATGGGATGTTGGTGTATTTCAGAGCATTTTAGCTGATCCAATTTCTGGTGCAGCTAGAATGCTCTATTATATGTTTAGGTAAAGGTAATTTATAACGTAATTGTAATTAGTTTAGGTTTAGTATATGCACGATGGGATTAGCATAATCAATGATTATGCTAATCCCATAATGATTACAATCCCTAATTTAAAAAGATTTAAAAAAAAAAAAAAAAAAAAAAGGAAGAAAATGTATTCTTCAACCAAACGTCCATTAGAAATATTATTCATTACTTATTGCATTACTTTTATTTATATTAACCGAGGAATTATATATTCTCGTACTATTAAATTTGTGTGCTGTCAAATATACGAGTATATGGCCTCTTGCTTTATAATTTTATTACATAAGACTATTATTAAGTCATAACGTCATAATCATACATTTTAATTGAATCACTTTTGAATAAATACCACGAGCTTGGAACTTTGGTTGGAGTCAACAATTTGTTATTAACAAACACGCACAAACCAATTACAAACGTTTAAAATATTTAACTAAGCCTTAGGGTAAGTAATCTAAGTTGGTGAACTCCATTTGTTACTGATTATGAGTTAGTGAAATATTCACTAGCCATGTGAGTGATGACTCAGATGTAGGTCAACGTTATTTTACGGGCCGAATATGTTTAAGGATTCGCGTGTACCTGTTTATAACTCCAATACCTTTTAATTGTAACATAAACAAGGAGTCATAACTTTTACTACTACCTAATAATAAAACTTATAGCCTGACTTTTTCATAGTAGTAGTAAGCTTTGTATATTTTATATTACATTTATAATTTAATTTAATTTATTTATTAGGTAAACACAACAGATTACAACCATAGAAATTACAGAAAAATCAATATAAAGTTATGAGCTAGGTCGTAACCCTTAACCTGTAAACACACCATGGTTAGGAAGTAGAAAATTGATTGTTGTACAAAATTGAGTTGGGAAAAAATACTATTGAATGTAATGAATGACTAAAAAACTTATACCTATTTGAAAAATTAAAATTATAAAGTAAAGACTATAAAGTAGGTGCGTGGATAGCTCACTTGAGGAGCTATAAATGAAACAATTAAAAATCTATAGTTATATGCCAATTACGAAACCAACTAAACTAATTACAAACAATCTGGGCAGTTGTTACAAAAAATGAAAGAATCGATTTATATAAATAAAGAAAACTAAACAGGCTTTACGTTATGTTGTACGTTTTCTTAACATTAATGTTACTGAAAACATTTAGGTAATGTGGAAATTCATACGAATGTCTACGAATCATACAAAAAACTTATTGCGCAGAGTTCCACAGAGTACGAGTATAGCTTGATGCTATAACTATGTCGCAATAAGTTATTATTATGATTCCTTGACATCAGTGTCATGCACTGTACTCGTAAGCCTCGGAATTCACGTCACTGAATCCAGCCACGGTTCGGTTCGCTGGAACCAATCACATGCTCCGTCCACACCGCATTTGAAATCAGCGCTTTGTTATTGGATGCAGCGAACTGAACTGGAATACTACCGACCTCGTGTGGTCTTAGCCTAAATTTATATATACGTCTGGGTTACCACAGAAATCGAACTAGTGGCATCCCTATCCTCTAAAATGATGATGTGAGCACTCATGACAGCGAGCCAAAGGGATTGTGCAATATTTCCATACATTTGACATTTCAATGCATGACTAATGCGTGGGAATATGCTCATATCGCATGCACCAACCGGCAGACGCGGTTTCCATATAAAACTTCTTTAGCGAACAATCTACCTATGTAGTTTATATCTTACTAGCTGTTGCCCGCGACTTCGTTCGCGTCATATAGCCTATGTCACCCGGGGATAATGTAGCTTCCCAACGGTGAAAGAATTTTTCAAATCGGTCCAGTAGTTTCGGAGCCTATTCAATTCAAACAAACAAACAAAAAATCAAACCTTTCCTCTTTATAATATTGTTATAGATTACCCGAGCATTGAAATTGAAATATAAGTGCACTTGCGGCAAACCCTTTGCTTTGATCTACCCTTTGTACCACTTACGTTATGACGTCAACTAATTTGTTCTAATTCTTCATATTTTAATCGAGGTTTCCATTATTGTCATCAGGTGAAAGACGTGCGTGATGCGTCAGCGGCTGTGATGTGCTCTCTAATATGCAGTGTGGCGGCCTCTACTTCGTGTGTCTAGCGTTATGCTGCCTACATACTGAATCAGGTATTACTGGTCGCTGATTAAGAAAACTTTTTTATTTTTTTATAAATAGGCTAAGACAAACAGGCAAACCAGCCACCTGATGGTAAGTGTTCACCGTCGCCTAGGGACACGTGCAACACCAGAGGCATTGCTTGTGCATTGCCGGCCTTGGAATGATAGGACTCTCTTTACGTTCTTTTTGAAGCAGCCCATGTCGTAGCTCAGCGGAAATACGCCGGGAGGAAGAGCGTTCCTCATTTTACAGGTGTGTGGCAAAAATGTTCGCATATTTTTCATCGTGTCGTGGTGGACACCCAGGCCTCCAGGAAATGCGGGTGAAACGCAAGCCTCCGACGTGTGGTGCGATTTAGGAATGTGGACTATGGCACCAGATTAAAAAGTTCCGCAGAGCACTCCCCATTGTACAAACGGTATCTATTCTTAGTGCCAACGCTGAGCGAGCCGTGCGCTAGCGGAAGGTGAATATCCATAACTGGTTGTTAAATCACGATAACTAGCAACGTAACGTATATCCTATACAAACTGAATTTCTACTACAAGCCAGCTGCAAAATTGCAGTTTGAAGCTGTTTCTGTGCAGTTCTATTGCAGTCGATCATTTGCATGCCGGCTGCACTCCGACTGCGCAGTCGGTCGGCAGTTCCGATGCAGTTGGACCGACTACAATAGAGCTTCTTAGAAGCCGTCTCAGTTCAGTACTCGCAGAAAGCATTCCGAGTGTACCCCATACGCAGCTGCTGTGAAGTTGGCAAGCAGTCGGTGTGCAGTCGCACGCTGAGACTGCGCAGTCCGTTGCATTTCTAACGACTGCACGCCTACTGCATACCAACTACATACAAACTGCAATTTTGCAGCTGACTTGCAGTCGAAATGCAGTCCGTCTGTATATACCCTAAGTAGCCTAAGTCAATATCGACTCGTCCATCCACGCCGTGCCTAGCCTACGCCTCGTCGGCGAGTGTTAACCATGAACAAGTAGCGTTGAAATTCTACCGGTGATGTGATCTTTCCGTGACGAAACGGTCAAGCTAAAAGTGTGCATCGAAACGCATATTTACTTACCCTAAATTCGTCAAAACGGTTACGATTTAGACAGGTAAGTGGATAAGAACCTATATCCTGCAGATATCGTCAAAATAACGACTTCAAAAAAAATTGTTGTGTGTTAAAATAACGAAATAGATGGAACCGCTGGAACCTAACTTGCTTAACCCTAGTTATAATAGCTATACGAGTATGTATTAGGTAACATACTCTGACTCTATTTGAAACTTGTTCGGCGATGGTCCGCCTATATGAGTCAAGTTAAAATAACGAAATAGATGGAACCGCTGGAACCTAACTTGCTTAACCCTAGTGATAATAGCTATACGAGTATGTATTAGGTAACATACTCTGACTCTATTTGAAACTTGTTCGGCGATGGTCCGCCTATATGAGTCAAGTTAAAATAACGAAATAGATGGAACCGCTGGAACCTAACTTGCTTAACCCTAGTGATAATAGCTATACGAGTATGTATTAGGTAACATACTCTGACTCTATTTGAAACTTGTTCGGCGATGGTCCGCCTATATGAGTCAAGTTAAAATAACGAAATAGATGGAACCGCTGGAACCTAACTTGCTTAACCCTAGTGATAATAGCTATACGAGTATGTATAAGGTAACATACTCTGACTCTATATGAAACTTGTTCGGCGATGGTCCGCCTGTATGAGTCAATTTAAGTTTATATCATATTTGTTTTTTTAGGTGAAGGTAAATTATTAACTTATTTAATAACAACTGGCAACGTAAATTCTTCGAATAGATGGTATTAGTTGGATTAAATGTAGGTACCTATCTCCTGACAAGGTAACGTCGTAATATTACCGCGGTTATTATAAGAGCTCTCTGAATAACACCAAGTTCGCTATTGTATATATTATATGGTTATTTTGATAACAGGCTCATTATAACTTGAACAATGAACTTGAATTTTAGATTTAAGTATTATTATCTGAAAACAGTATATTTCCTATTTAGGTATCCATATTACCCCGAAAAGGAAACATGAACCCCATTCGTTTCGCTATGTTTAGACTTTAGTACCTAATTTTCAATAATCACATTATAGGCATCAGTCTACATAATATCCCCATTGATTGTTTAGGGCATATGCCTTCCCTTGTTCAAGACAACACGAGCTATAATACGCATTTCTGGTCCAATACTGATTGTTAGATTTCACGAATTATTCGCATTTCGTAAAAGAAAATCTTTCATGTTTTCATTCAGACATGTAAGTACTTACCAGGTTTTCTCACGATGTTTTTCTTCACTGCTATATAGAATAAACAGCCATTATTAATCATATAAATATCAACTGTGTACCTATTATAATTGGGCAATCATATTTTTGGGTACATAGGTAATAAAATAACCGTAGGCGGATTCTATCGTGACCTCCCATTTGATATTTCTATTGGTATCGACAACGTGTCCATATAAACTTGTTAGTCTAGCATTATTCTCAGTCGTATTAGTTATTACTTATTATAATATTATATATCCAAAATCGAATATCAGAGTGAAACGAAGACTTCAGGTTTCAAATGTTTGCAATGAGGTTTTTGGCTGTATTTTGAAGTAGCTGTCGCAAAAGTACAATTTCTCATTTTCATCATTTTTAGTCATTTTCGTAAATTCCAGAAATAATCCGGTATTAGATATTTGACAAATAATAAACATCTAAGCATTTACACTGTTGCGTTCAAATTTCAAACTAAATTTTCATCAATATCAAAGTAGATACCTGGCAAGTGCCTTGGGCAAAGTCAACAAGACGAAATGACGGTCTATAAGTAGAGATTTCCAATTTCCAAGTGAGATTATAACTTCAGAGGATTTTAATAACACGAAAGATACACAACGGTATTGGATTAAAACAAAACAAACAATTTGACAAAAGCTTTTTATCCGTCGATTGTTTCCCGTCGTCAGGAGCGAAGTAACTTCGATTATTGTCTAGAAATAAACAAAGATTCCTAACAATGATGATGTCAATAAAGATGTAAATTGTGAGAACTCATACCAGAGAAGTGATTATATTGTTCACAAAAACAAGTTCAAGTACGTAATCAATTCATCAACTTCTAACATTTCTTACAATATTGACTAGTTTCGTATTAATAATTATTTATGTTAGAAATAGATAATTCTTGCACATTAGATATTACATAATCTGAAATTTAACTTCCTAATAATTAAATTCAAGGTGGCTTTAAAATTACTGAAAGCATTTATTTAAAGACTAAATTTTAGAATTCGGTTATCTAGAGTCTAGACCACCTATAAGTAAAACGTACGGTAGAAAACTCCGGTAAACAAACAGGTCCACACGGGAAGTCGTATAATCGTGAATAATTTGCAGAAACATGATTTCAAAGTTAGTGTTCTAGAGACCGGACAGGAAGTAGTATAGTAAAAAATAGACTCCTCAATTTCGGTTCCATTTTGTGACAAGTAAACAATCGTTACAGAACCGCTGCGCTTCCCAGATGACTACCGCAGCAATGTCAGAAGGCGTCGGAGCGATGAGAAGGACGGCCTCGCCCTGTCCAGAGAGATTTTCAAGAACATCACCAAGCAGCTACGCGAAAATATCAGGCGCGAGGGAGCGACTGACAGGAACGATCATTTGTTACAGAGTGAGTATCGATTCCCTGCCTCGTGTCTAGGGTTGGTAGACGTTCCGTATTTCCTGGGATATCCCGTTCTTTGTTTATGGATCAACTTTTTTACAGCAGCTGGATGTTATTGTAATTATAATATTAGTCTGTAGGTACCGTCCCACTGCTCCACGCATCTCTATCCAGCGATAAAATATATGGTTAGGTAGTTGTTTGTTTTGGTTTGTACTGGTCTGAAAAGATATAGATCGGCTTGGCTTAATTACTTATTGGCTCGAAAGATATTTTATTAAAATAATTTCTTATTTAGTTGCCTGAAATGAATACCGTCTGGACACAAATTTGAAAATTACAAATTGTTACAATGATATACTAAGGGGAACATTTACCAGTCCATAATGAAAAGCGACAATATTTTTTAACAATTATCACGAAAAATTTGAAACGAAATAAAAAAAATATGTTTGAGTTAGAAAAATTGTTTGCTAATTTTGTATACTTGTGCTTCATATAATACGGGGTTTGATCCCGGATTTTTTGGCCTTGTCATGCAACCCTACTCGTGCCGTGTCATACCGCGCCGGAATATCTCGTGTCTTACGAAATAAAGTTTTGGTAAAATTTTTCTCGATGACTTGAATTCTTTTACGTTGATATCCCCGACTTTTCGTTCGTTGGCAGTAGCTCTGTTTTTTGATGCGTGAGAAAATGATAAATAGTGCTGAGTTATTGATAGTATACTTACCTAGAAGTGATCATTATTTGCAAGATTTATTTCTAAAATAGAAAAGGTCAAGGAGTGAGTTGTGGTCTTGTAACCTTGTAACTTGTAAGAGGACAATCTTTATCATAATGTAACAAATTAATCTTTTTCCAGTAGTCTTCTAGGATTTTCCTTTCCAATGGTAATGCATCATTCATTATCTACAATTCCAAGGACACGAAATGTTTTTAATAAATTCAAAATTTGAAGATTCCAAAAACTTAAAGAAAGAATACTTCCTTATCTTAATTTGAAACGTATGCTATTAGGAAATATATATCAGGGCTATATCAAAAATTAGTTTAGTTAGTTTGCAGGAGGTCTGACAATAATTCTTTGAACGACTATATATTTACATCCACATACAACAGTAGTTATGAACACTTCGAGACTTTAGTCGTAGTTAGCTTCTTTTGAAGTACCATTTTACTCCAATGTATTCCTCGGACTTGTTTATGATTCATAAAATCGAGATTTCCCCACATAGTCATCCTCAGTTGGGCCTGTGATCTAGATAGGGCAACGCTTGAATTTTATGAAAGGTTACATCGGGCGCTAGCGTTTTTTGATACGTAAAGAATTTGAATTGATGTTTATTCAAGTACCTGAATAAATACATACTGATACGAATATTCGACGAAACGGAATAAAAGTTAGAGGTTTAATGGAATTATTGAGAAGATTGTGCTTCAAGCCATATCCACTGAGTAAAATTAATGTATAATTTAATAATTGTTTTGTACACAACTTAGATACAATCTTGCCTCTTATATTGGTATATAGGCACTGAGAAATTACATACTTACATAACTCTACGTCTATAATCCCCAAGGGGGTAGACAGAGGAACCACCTTCATCATAGGTTGTTCCCACTTTCCGCCGTAAGGTTTGGTGCACAAACGTGATATGTGGTGAGCCTATCGCCGTCTACTAGTTGTAGAATGGTATCCACTCCTTAGTCGCCTCGTACGACTGCCACGGGAAGCGTTGGGGTGGTGCTATTCCTTATGGCTGGCACGACACGGCACAGAAATTACTTCACAATAATTATATACTCTTTCAAAATACAGCAGAACCGCAGCACGAACATGATTTCACTCGAGTGAGTGCTTATAACCATCTCACTCACACTCATTATTATTGCAATAGATATCCTTTTTCCTCTGACGGGTAGTTACCCTTAACTAACTTACATATCGAACACTGCCAGATATCGAAGCGTGCCAACAATTCAGACACGACTGTGACAGTCCGCTAATATAGAAAAAAACTCGTGCGCTATTTTCTTCGATGTATGTATCGAAGAACAGTGGGCTTCTAGCAGCGACATATTATACCCTAGACGAGTAACTTCCAACAAAATTCCCGTAAAAGACAGTACCAAACCTCACGCCACTGTGTGAGAATTGAAAATAATGCAACTCATTTCTCATACAATGAAACTCAAATTAATATTTGAACAAAAATAGATCTTACGGCGATGTCACAAAGGCGAATAACTACGTACCTCTTACATAGGATCGTATGATGCACAGATCGATTTCAAAATTCGAAGTCAAACGCAAGGCGCGATTGACTCGCCGCTCGCACACGGTTTTAAGCCCCGCCCACCTAATAACATATTTTGTGACGTCACTCGCGTGCCTCGCATTACATTACATTCCTAGGGTATAATATTTCGCTGGCCTCTAGCTAAAATTACCATCTGTCAAAATTCTAAAATCCTTTGATGTCTGTGTAAGGTTCATTGCAGATTGCAGATGGTATACATTAGCTAGATGCCGACTGTACTTACTAACTTCATGCTGAGTACTAGTAGAACTGGAAAGACATCTCTTGAATTACTACCTCCACACTATTTTTCTTATCTATGGATATGTGTCCGTTTTTTCCACGTATTTACCATGATATTAGTTCTGCTCATTCTGTTCTGTAATTTAAAAGAAATTTGCTTAAAAAAATCAATATCAATAGGAAGATAAACACTAATCATGGTCATGTCTATAGTCATAATAATTTACCTACTTTTAATAATAGAGATAATAATAAAGACATAAAAATAATAAAGATATAATAATAATAAAGACAGGTCTTGGATATTATTGTACACGTCATCAGCAGCCTTAATATGTCTCCACTGTTGGGGCACAGGCCTCCCCTTGCACAAGTGGGTACGGGCCATGATCCACGGAGCGGACCCAATGCTGATTGGTGGATTTTATTTCCTCAGTCATGCAGATTTCCTCATGATGTTTTCCTTCACCGTTAGAGCAGACGGTAAATACAAAAAAAAATACAAAAATATTTATTAAGTTAAACAATATTCAAATTATAATCACTTAACAACAGTGTAGTTACAATGTATATATAAGTAAATATCGGTCTCTACTACCCGCACTGGCCTTATCGTCCGTCTTGCAGCGTAGTAGATAGCAACAGTCTAATAGCCTGGGGGATACACTTATAAAAAGTAAATAATTTAAAAAAAACGTAATTATTTATCCATTATATTGTGTGAGAGGGTGTTTGAGGGTGAGTGTATGCGTGTGAGAGTGTGTGTGTGTAAATGTACGTAAATCTTCGAAAAAATCGACAAACTCATTGCTACATGGCATTCAGCATTGCATGGTTTCGAACCCGGACCTCCTGCATGCGAGCCCGGCGTCCTAGCCACTAGGCCACCGACGCTCTTACTACACGTACTTACGAGTTAATATAGGTAAATATTTACAGTAATTTATTAAAATGATCAAAGCATTTTCATAATACACTTACACCCTCGTCAAGCCTCTGGCAAGAAAGAGTACATACTATAGTACCTACCTTCGTATGAAATTATTCTCTAACCTTTTCAACAACCCACTCTTATCTTCTAGCTATGTATTTACTTGTCAAAGTACGAACTGACTGTGCCCCAAGCCATAACAGTACCCCAACGTTTTAGACGAAGTACGGTGGCTCGTAGGCCTCTGACTATATTTTAAAAAAAAACAGATGTTGAAATTTATATGTTAATTTAAATTGTCGATTTTCTAATAGTTTATTTCAAACATACATTGTACTGACTGTGAAGGTCGTAGCCAGAAAGGGTGCACATGAAGGTTTAGTTGAAAGGAAGAGCTGTTTTGAAATGTCAAAGGAAAGGTGGATGAATGCCTTTGGGAAGCGGGGAGGGGGGTAGAAGTTACTAAGGCCGCGTGCTCCATCGTCACTCACTACAAGGTGAGGTTGGGTTAAGCGCGCGGTTGGTCGAAAAAAAAACCAAGTACCCCATGTTTACATCCATGTGACTGAGATAACCCTTTTCTTCAACAGCCAAGGTAGAAGAGTCTAGGCAGTACATCCCGTACCAGGGTTACCATCACCATGAGCACCATTGGGGGCCCTACTTCGAAGAGGAAAAGCTCACGCAAGTGGTGGCTCACGTCGGTGCTGAAGCCTTGCTGCACTGCAGAGTCTCCATGCTGAAAGATAAAACGGTGAGTTACTTATTTAATTTTCTTATAAAACTTTCCTTTCTATAGTATATTTTTCTTTAATTTAATGTACAGTCGGCCTCTGACTAAAGTATACCATCTGTCAAAATTCTACATTTCTGAAGTCTATATGGCTAATGCATTAAGGTCCATTTCAGATTGCTGAAAGACAGATGGTATACATTAACTAATGTTCAACTGTACTTAGATTACTGTCAGGATTACAGTAAATGGTTGACTTCAGGAGAAAACATACATAAAGGGTAAAGGCGACTACCTATATTAAAATATTTTTGACACATTGATAAATAAAACATTCAACGTCAATCATCCCTTGGAATCACTTTTAATTTGATCGCTTTTGGAAGGATAAACATTTACCCATAAACGTCTTCTTCAGGTCCTAGAGCACCTAGTGGTGCATAGGGCTGAGACAAGATTCTTCCACCGCGCTCTGTCCGCTGCCGCAGACTCTATGGTTTCCCAGGGTACTTTAGCCACTTCCAGGTCTTTTTAAAGACTACGTTTCCATGTAGCCCTGGGTGTTCCACGCTTGCGAGATCCTCCTGTAGGTTGCCATAAACGTAAATCGTATTATTTTATCGACTTACTATATTTAAAATGTATGACAATTAACTATCTGCATTAGACTGAAAACCAGAGAATGCTTTTCAAATACAAGTTACGAGTTTACACATTATGTGTAATTAAAAGTTTCTGCTGACATTCATCGGAATGTGCCGAACGGAAAATAAAATGGAATGTGCTGAGCGCGGAAAATAAAATGGCGGATGCCTATTCATTCGAAATATTTTCCGACATCCATTAATAATATCTTTTGAAAGGAGTAGAAAGCCAAAACACAGAGAGGGAATAACTTTTAAAGTGTTTCATTTTTTCTTCTTCGTCCGTCATTCCCAGTAAACGACAATTACAAATTACAACCGAAAAAACTTTGAGTAGTTATAATAATAATAATTAGTCCAAGTACATACTTATACGGAACAGTCAAATTTTAAAGAGTAGAATTTAAATTATAACGAATTTCCATTCACCGATGCCAAATCGTAATGCCGTTTTAACACGAAACATTTTTTAAATAATCAGTGGAACAAAAACATTTTTACGATTTGAACATTATGCGAAGTACTTAACTACGTCTTTCATTATTTTTTATTAAAATTTAAAAAATATAAACTAAATACTGGCAGATGCCTCAGGGTTTGAGTGTCAGTAACATTAGCCTTTAATTACGGCCAATTAAAGATACCTCCATTAAATTATCTTATCTTTCTGAAACACAGAAAGGAACAGAGTGTAGGTCTCGCTTGTTTGTGATAGTTATAATGAATTTAATGATGGGCCTGTGAATTCAATGATAATGGTATTTATATATTAAAAGAGGCAGGCATGGAAGGACCGCGTTTGGGCAAACGTAGTGTGGGACGCCCTCCTGCTATATGGAGCGACAGTCTGCGCAAGGTGGCTGGCAGCGACTGGATGAGAAGAGCCGAAGATCGGGCTCAATGGCGTGCCCTGGGAGAGGCCTATATCCAGCAGTGGACTAGAGTAGGCTGCTGCTGCTGCTGATGATGATGATGTAAGGATATTGTTTGTTATCAGGTAATGTGGCTGCGTAATACAACAGACTCAGCGCAGTTGCTCACTGTTGGTCCAGCGCCATACGCTGGCGACAATCGGATAGCAGTGAAGTTCCAGTACCCAAACAATTGGAGACTCAGCATGAACCCTGTTAGGGGGTCCGACGCAGGACTCTATATGTGCCAAATATCCACACATCCCCCAAGAACTATATTTGCTAATTTAACTGTATTGCGTAAGTATGTCTTTGAAAATTTAAAAACAAATCCATATAAGTAATCTGGTCTTGTTTCTATGGTATATTACTAATTTTGTTGCAAAACTAATTGATTTCCTTGTTCAATTCTATTCGAAGAAAAGATAAATAAATCTGAAACCATATCTACTGCTTCAAATCTAATTACTAACAAATTACAGATCACTACTGTACAACAAAAGTGTCTGCTCATAAATCAGTTGTTTCTTTTCCAGCTCCTCTAATAACCATAAATGGTGATCAAACACACGAAGTAAAAGATAGATTTTATAAGGCCGGTAGTTCAATAAAGCTCTCCTGTATCATATCAGATGAATACATCACCTCTGTATCAACCAAAGCACCAACAACCACCTCCGTACCTACAACCACCCCTTCAACAACAACTACAGAATTGACAACAAAAATGAGTACAGTATTTAACAGAATAGATGTAATGTTAAACAAAAGTTGGAGTGTCGAGACAACAACCATCACTTCAACTGTTAGTATAAGTACTACAACTAAAAAAGCACCAAAAGTGAAAACTACGACTGAAATGCCGACGACGATTGTGCCAACCACACCACCTATTGTGAATAATGTGTATGGATTAGTTTGGAAGAAACAGGGGAAAGATTTCTTTGATAATATTACATGGCGAAATATGAGGTAAGAAATGACATAGAACCCTACATTATAATCTATGATCGGAGTAGGTAGGGCTGTTTTTGGTACTTGCCACATACGGTCATAATATGGATAAGTATGCCCAATACTCCCGAGATTTCCAGGATTGAATAAATATATTATTTAGATTTTTAACGTTATATTTAATTTTGTTTTGATACACATTTAAGATTGGTGGCGAAATATTTTTTTTTAAGATTCATGACGCTAGTGTACCTATGGTAGTGTTTTAACTTCTTCGTAAGTTCACAATTTTTAAAAAATCGTATTCCGCCGAGTAAGGGCGAGGTTTATAAAAGTAATTTACAACATTTGCTCGATAACTTAAAAAGGGATCCCGAAATCATATCCATATTAATATAACCTTTGAGGACATTGACCCGAAAGAGCCCTACCTACTCCGATCAGTGATTATAATGCTTAATATTTTGTTCACATTTTGCGAGATATGTATTCCTATCATCTTTTATAAAGTCTAACCTAAAAAGGAAATGCTCTTTCTAAATTCGGCCAAGAACTTGGAACAGTATTCTCAAAATATTATTTTAATTACAGTGCCACCATCAGCGTCGCATCTGCTTCACAAAACGATAGTGGTACCTATACTTGCCATTTACAAAATCACTCACAGGTGATCATTAACGTCCATGTATTGATTGGTAAGTGAAATAAATATCTAGTTTCCTTAATATTATTCGTATTATTTTTATTTGTTATGTTTCCTACATTATTTACAAGTTTCTTTGCACATCCCTATCACCTTACCGCTACTATCATACTTATGCACCTAACAATTTTAGGCATTACGTGCAATGTTATGTTTTCTATAGTTACTCTGTGATAATAACTATTTCTAATTTGAATCATTATTCATTACATAAGCAAAAATGTTACAATTAAAATATGTATAGTAGGTTTTATTTTGTTCGTTAAATATTGTCCGCTGCCGCAATTCTGTTTATAATTATCTACCTACAGTAATCAACATCTACTCGTATGCAATTTTTGAATCATTAACACAGTTTTCATCAATATTATCCAAACACAATCTGATTACGTGCATTGTAAATTAGCCAAAACCGATAAAATATTTAGCTTGTTCAAACAACTAGGTGCAAGCCATTCCCATTTAGATTCACTTTAAATTAATACTTCATTTTACGTTGCTAAATGAAACAACAGCTTCTATAAATATTTTAACTGGGACTATACAAATTTAATATCCATTTTCTATGAAAAAAATGTCGTTACGTCACCCATTTTAAAATTTCTGACTTAGCTAATTATGTTTTTTTAACAGGTGAAAACCAAGCAGCCGTTCACCATGATACATGGAATAAAGGAACACTTTTCTGGCAACCTCAGAACTTAACTTTAGTATCAGTTATAGCTTTACTTTTATTTTTCACTTAAACTGCTCAATTACATACTAGTATGGAACTTTTGTACTACGTTTCTCTAACGAGTTTCGATGGTAATATTCATAAAAAAACTGACGTAAATCCAGTGAATAAGTGATACATCTATACCTCTAGTATCTATGGATAGAGCCTAAACGTGTCATGTCAACCAAACTGCACTATGAAGCTCTGCTGTGAGCCAATATAATTCTTCATTGTCACATCATAACACGTCATACACGTCAGCTCATCGCCTAGCTTCATACAATCATAAGCGCAGATTGGGTGGACAGGATCTTTTACACCAACGGCAGTTTAATTTAAATATTATTTTGAAAAATAGTGACAATTTTGATAGGCGGGTTTTCTTTTAGTCAAGGTTACGGTAGGTTAAATTTTTCTAAACGAATCGCGTAGTTGTTATAAATCTCCCTTTGTACGTATGTTCGAAAGAAGGATATTGTAAGATTAGAATGAATTTTGCAGTTCACTAGTCCGATTTATCGGAATAGAGACTGTTGTGCTGAGATTTCGACCACGAAAGTAGAGTTATGTAATGTACTCGTATTATGATGAAAAGTATTAGGCACGCTGAATATTGCAAACTGAAATTATACTTTTGTATATCTGTGTAAGTAGAAACGATTTGTTTTAGTTTTTTTTCAATCAGTGGGCACTGAGAACCATGAAATGTAATACTCAGGTTAATTTTTTTTTTAATTTTATACTTTCATAAATATAAATCTTGGCCAGCAGTATATATATACTTATTAAGAGTTTTGAACTGGGCTCTGTTGAAACTTTAAGACGGTTAATTTTTCTTTATGATCTGTATTCAACTTTCTGAAGTTAATTTGTCACTAAACTCGTACTTAGCCCTTTGTATAATATAGTAGTCCAACATACAAATTGACTTATTTAACATATTACTAGTTCTAATTTATAAGTTAAAAATTAATTAAATTATAAGAAAAATATTATAAAACAAATTGGTGTAGAATGTACATAATAACGAGAAGCATACAAAAATGGACATTATTTTCATCGTGATAAGATTTAGTGAGTAAATCGTACCTTATGTCATAAGGTTAAATTAATATTGTATGCCTATAATACCTATTGTATTTTAATACAAAATGTACAGTTTGTGATTACCTATAAATTTATTTTAATTTGAAGATGTTTCCTGTTTATTAGCATTATATACAAGATTACATAAGGTATAAAAACGGCGAAGCCATCATAGTAACTCTATAGGTACTAAGATATATTTTATATGTTGTTGCACATTTTTTGTTATAATACACATACATTTTTCTCATCTGTAAACAGAAGACTATGTTATAATGAATGTAAACTATAAATAAATATAATATAAAAATAAAATTACTTTAAAATCACATTGTGTTTAATTAATGTAAAATAAGTAGGTAGACTGTGCTTAAGAGCTACAAAAATCCATGACAATAACATCACTATTCTACATACATATAACATTATAATAAAATAGATTATCTGTGGTTCTACTAAATCCTAAAGCATAAACATTGTACTGTCCTCCTCTATAATACTAAATATCGTATCATGCCAAGCTGACGGTATATTATATAACCTAAGAAAGCACTCCTTGAACGAACCTTCAGACTTATTCTAAAAGTCTTTGTGAAAAATGACATAAAGGATTCACCGCAAGACCTACGATACTATCATCTTTCGTGGAGAAAATGGGAAAGGAGGCCGACGAAGTAGAAAATCAATTATACAGTTGACTTCAACGGATAATAAAGAAGCCCCACCCTCGATGTTTCTATTAACAATGAAGAGATTTAAGTGTGTTGTCGCCCAAGGGACACATTCTCGGCGTGTGTCAAAATCGTCTAGTGAATTGCTGCGTTTGCCTGTGACGGAAATTCGGGAAAATATTGGATGCGAGCACAGAAATAAATCAAGAATAAGAATAAGAATAGTTTATTTGTGCGGTAAAATTACAGTGGAATAGGAACTTAAGCATATATTAATCTTGATTTATTTCGGTGGATGCGATTTTTTCCGTCAATATTTAAAACAAATGATTTTTTTATAAAACCAACAGCAATATTAAAACAGATTAAGTTAAGTAAAATAACTAAACGGTTGCCAATATAGGTTCCAGCAGATTACACAGTAACATTAAGCGGTAATTTATTTATAAATATGAAAACTAGTGCACTGTAGAAAAAAATATTTTTGTTATTGAAAATGTACATAATTATATTAAAATTTTACATGAACAGTGTAACAAAAACCAATCTGGGTTTGTTAAGTACACTGACAGACCGTCGACGGACGCAGCTTTACAATTTTCCCGTAAACATATTGTAATCAATTAGCTCGCCGATGCGCCATGGACAGGAGTATAAATAAATAAATTTCATTGTGTAATTTTTATTTTTATTATAACTTTAGTCAATTGATCATTTACAATAAGTACCCACGGAACTAGTAACGTTAACAAGTTAAAACTCTTACAAACTATTTTCTACTAAAATAGTTTGGAAGAGTTGAAACAATTTACGATAAGTACCCACGGAACTAGTAACATTAACAAGTTAAAACTCTTACAAACTATTTTCTACTAAAATAGTTTGGAAGAGTTGAAACAATTTACGATAAGTACCCACGGAACTAGTAACGTTAACAAGTTAAAACTCTTACAAACTATTTTCTACTAAAATAGTTTGGAAGAGTTGAAACAATTTACGATAAGTACCCACGGTACTAGTAACATTAACAAGTTAAAACTCTTACAAACTATTTTCTACTAAAATAGTTTGGAAGAGTTGAAACAATTTACGATAAGTACCCACGGAACTAGTAACGTTAACAAGTTAAAACTCTTCCAAACTATTTTCTGCTAAAATAGTTTGTAAGAGTTGAACCAATTTTCTGGTAAAAGGATTCCGAAAACATTTCATTGACACGCATGGTCCTAGCTGAACATCTTCATGAATCAGTTTTATTATCCTCGAGTCTATAAATATGATCCCCCGAGACCGGCTGAAAGGTTATTGCTATTGTAAACAGAAAATCACCAAAAAATGGATCTGTAACAAGCTTGGTAAGTACTACTCGTACTTGCTAACATTTCTGTTAGTAAAAATACTACTCGTAGAGAGTGCTTTATTTTTGCATTATTGCATAAGTTATGCAATGCAATTGAGGTCCCTTCAGCCCTAACTCACTGTTTGTGTTTGTTTATGACTGAATCCCAAATTTTTGATACTGGTCGAGTATCGGAAAATAATTGTGTGTGACGTGTAAGGAGATGAGCCAATACGACAGACGAACCGAACGACATTGTTGCTCTCTATAGCTATAAGTTGGAAAGGGTCAAGTTGAACACCAGCGTCGCTAGATGTATAGGTATCTATGCATCTGGCGACACTCAGCTGAACTTGGCCCTTTTAATAGATCATATCATATGTTATCACTTGTCAGAATGTAAAATATGGTCAATTATTATTATAGCTATAGGGAGCAACAATGTCGTTCAGTTCGTCTGTCGTATTGGCAATATCTACCAATTATATCAGTACCTACTTACTTTGTTCTACATAGATCTGAAATTGGTTGTTAAATGATAGGAATTATTCAGTCCCTAGACTTACAATTAACAAATTATAGATAAATACCTGAAAGATACATTCCTTTACCATGTAAATGATGGATTACTAAGGAACCACCTAATTATTCATTCCCTCTTCATTAAAACACTGTATACTTAAGCTGACGTATTATTGCCAGGATTTAGTCGAACACTGAATATTTATCACTCACTGTCACTTAGTTCATGAATAGTCATTAGTTATCAAAACATTTGAACGTAATATATTAGGAGTATCAGGTAAGTACGTAACAAGGAAGTGTCTGCAAGGATCTGAATAATCTGCTTATATATCCAAGACTGTGTTAACAATATACATACGTGCGTGCATGTTTTAGATTATAATAATATTCCAAGTAGGAAATGTTGCCCTAGGGCGATATTATGTTGAAATAGTATATCTTGAGGCTATCATAGATGGAAGCCACAGCCATTAGTCTATCAAGTACATACATAAATAATAATAATAATGACTTTCGGTGAAGCGGACTTGACTTCGATAAACAATAGCGCGATTTGGCTGAATTACATGGATAAAGTTCTTAGTCAAAAGTTTAGATAGATTTTTAAATTAATCAAGGAATTATTCCAAATGAATATGAATATTGAAACAGACGTTGAAATAAAAACAAGTAACAAAAAATACAAACCCATAATTGTAAACCTTTCATTGGATTCGCAGCATGTGGTTTCAATATCGCCCGTTATTCATACGTTCCCTGAATTTTTCGGGAAACCGCATGACATTGATGGGAGGAATATGAAAAATGAGTGCAGAACATACTTACTAGTTGAAACATTAATCCACCTGGAAAAATGTGGCATGACAATAAATTAAACAGAGCTTACATACTATTGATTTTGTAAAATAATAACTTTCCAAAATAAAACTCACACGAACGAACGCTCTAGTAATAATACCCTTGTAATAAATAATAATAAGTCAATCTGACCTGATCGTCGGTGGCGTAGAATTCAATGCAAATCTCAAAACAACCTACACACTGAGATAACCAGTGTGTGAAATGGAGAAGGCAATGGAAAACCACCCCATTAAATCTGCCAAGAAAGTCGTTATATCTATTGAATGATCACGACCCCTAACCAATGGGAATACTTACGACTAAGAAAGAAGAAGCTGTGACCCCACTTGATGCCAGTGCGACTCTCGACCGCACATAAGTAGTAATAGAATATATTTATTCATTTTCGATATTTTTTCTTGCTTTTGATATCTTCCTACTTCACAAAACGCGAACTTATATGCCACATGTTTTTCCTGGCACACTAAATAATCTTCAAATATAAGCAGATCAAACTGTAACTTAGGAAAAAAATGCAGTTTGTAGACTTTCGGCTACAACCTATAGTATGTGGGACCATAAGATCCGTATGGTTGCTATATTATCGTAGCTTCCTATAGCGGATTTAAATTCCCTAATTATTTTCATTATACCTTAAAACCTTCTCTCATTAAAAGGGGGAGGGGGGCTCGCGACATGCTCGTCAACTTTTTAGAGTGGTAGCCCGTATATTGCCCTTTATATATAGATGTATTACTTACATTATAGATGTTCACACATCAAAGATGAAAAATATGGAAACCTCTAGCAATTTATCTCATTGGTTTTGTGCACCCACGAATGTTGCTTGAGGCGGTAAACATGTATCAACGTTCTTTTTTTCTATTGTGAGTAGAATATCCTATACTGGGTGTAAAATTCCCCTATAGTACTGAAAGGGGTTGTTCAATCAGTATCCATAACTGAACAGTTTTCACTATGAGGCTAAATCTGAAATCGCGAAAAAAATCAGCTGTTCCATATAAAAGTCCACACAAATTACACAACCGAAATTTATGAAACAGCTGTGTTTTTTTCGCGATATCCATCACTGAACAATTTGCACTACGGGGTCACCCGTAGTGCAAATCGTTCAGTAATGGATACTGAATTTCCCTCTTTCGGCTCTATAGGGAGTTTTTGTTACACCCTGTATAAAGCACACCCATGCAATGTGCCTCAGGCAGACGGATGGGCGGAGGGGTTGACTTTAAAAAAACCGATGGATGCTGTGGATGGAAGTTAAAATTGCCCTTTATTAATCTTGCGAGACAATATAATTGTTTTTTCGAACATTAGTGCAAAGATCAATATGATTAATGAAATGCAAATTATTTGGGATGTAAGGGGGGTCACCAACATCTAGATACCTCCAAATGCCAAACTCACCTGCACGTGGTGCATCCTGCCGATTAGCGAACGAGTCCCTGGCGACCGACTAGTGGCTGTATAACCACTCAAATTCTGGCTGGGTTAAATACCAGAAGCACGATGACGGGCAGCAGCGTCATCGGGGCTACTGCGATCGCCAACCCGCAGGCCTAGCGTGCCGATTATGGCATCACCTCCTAATGGACAGGGCAAAAAGAAAACGGCCCCCAGTTCCCGGCCGCCTCACTATTCCTGGTCACGTTCTGCGCAAGGTGGCTGGCAGCGACTGGATGAGAAGAGCCGAAGATCGGGCTCAATGGCGCGCCTTGGGAGAGGCCTATGTCCAGCAGTGGACTAGAGTAGGCTGCTGATGATGATGATGAAGTTATTTTCCATAAAGTCACAGCAAGGTAAAATTCATATTATTCTCTTTGAAACACGTTTCTAGTAGAAATCTAAAGTTCTTAGCTAAGTGTAGTTCTCATGAAATATTTCACTTGGCCGTTTCAGAAAGATCTTCGACTGCAGAATAGCTAATAGTGAGTGGGTTAGTAAAAAGTGATAGTCTAGTGCTCCCGTCTTAGATAGTACGAGTATCTTTTTAATTTAACAGTTAAGTAAACTTTTATAAGTAAACTTTATAGGTAAGTATGTATTCATTTATTCCTATAGATAATAGCTACAATGTATAGACATTGTAGAGATGTAGAGGGTTGAAAAACAAGGTAAGCTATGGCGGGGACATTTCAATTCCCATCTACAGCCGTTAAATAATTAAAAATAAAAGCACTCGCCCGTCGCAACCTTCATAGTGCTTTTATTGATAATGTAGCTTAATTTTGTCTTATTATAGTAATATATAATATTATATATATAATATAATAACGTAATGTAACTTAATTCGTATTAAGCAAAAACGTATTTGTTTGTTTGTAGTCTCTTTATTGCACACATAGAAAAAAAAATATACACAGAAATTAAAAACATCAAAATATGTACAACGGCAGGCGATGTGGTTTTAGTTTGTTGTATCATTTATATGAATTATCTGATGATCTCTGATTTTAATATTGTAATCTGTGACCACTAGCTACCTATCAGTTTTCGTGACGTAAATGTTGAGTGTTGTAAGGTTACGTTCTATAGAAACTTCTGGCGTGTCTTCATATGTGAAAATGACTCTATTTATAGTTTGCGCAGCTTATCTTCTTAGCTATTAAATATGTATAAAATATAGGTACTCATTTTACAAAAAGAACAAAGATAATATAATTATGTTAGCGTAAAGCTCCGGGTTCTTCATCCCATAGGAAAATAACAATAAAATATGAGATAATAATACTGGCAGCATTGTTTCCCAAACTTTTTCTTTTCTTGTCCCAAGGTGCCTCAAGCGTCTCATTTTTCGTACAAAAATTATTACGGAGACATTTGTCTATGATTAAAATAGTATGTACTGGATTTTCACCTAAATACCAACACTGATATCGTATAATATTACATTTTTATTACAATACTAACCATTAATTGCACACAAATACATATTACACGTACATATCTTGCCTTTACAATGTTGTATATAAAATATTTTGTGGCAACAGGGAGCGTGTTCATATATGCTATGGACGAAGTCCACAGCGCTGATTTTCAACACGTCCCTTTGTCACAAGGAAGACACAATGTGAGGAGTTCTTGCTGCATACCATACAAAATGGTAAAAAGAGTGATAGAGATTACTGAAAATTAGGTTTCAGATTTGAATTTAAAAAAAAAATCAATAAATACTAAACCGAATCAGATCCTGGAGAATTCACAAGTAGTTCACGAGTAGATATTTAAAAGACGTGTAGGTAAAGTTTTGATACCTACACGTCTTTTAAATATCTATTCGTACAAGGATATGCAGAATGTGTGTATTTTGTATGAAAATTAAAAAATCGAATAGGTTTATTAGTGACTGACTGTAAGTTTACATCTCAACCGAACAACAAATCTACGATTACTTTACTCTACTCGCCGACAGATGTCGCTACTCGCACCGAACGATAACTCTGCATACGAAACATCTAATCTCTATACAAACCTAGAACGCGCAAACGATATTTTCTCACAACTTCCGACAGTACCCACACTGTTGGACTTTGGTTCTCTGGCCTACCTGCATCCCTTTTCCACTTACTCGTAGTTGACATTCAAAACTTTCTCCTACGGTAACTTTTGCAGAATTGGATCTTAAATTATGCAGTTAATAATATTCAAAGGAAGGAGTAATAGTTAAATTTCATGCAAATTTTAAAATGTCGTGGAACAAAAGATGTTATTTTATCGACTATGGACGTAACCATTTTAGTCTGATATCTCTTTTGTCATCTACGAGTAGGTACACTGTATATAGGGAAATTCAAAAGATTTTGAAATTCGCCCTATGTAGATTACTCCCTAGAGAAGTTTTATTTGCAAACCGCGTCTGCCAGTTGGCGTATGCGATACGAGCGTTTTCCCATACATTAATCGGACATTGAAATATTAAATATCTGGAACTATTTGCATTTGCCCATATCACGTAGATGGCGTTACTGGTCCGATTTCTGTGGGAAATTCAAATCAATACCTAGAATCTCTATCAGTATTGTGTTCTGGTTCAGTGAAAGGGAAATTATGAAAAGCAATATTATTGGATAGTCGATTTCCGCGAGTCACAGCGGGCAAATCAGACACTTTGATCTTTTGCGGCACACACTTGACTGGCTTCCATCCAATGTTAATAAAAATATATAAGTAAAAGTACACTGTTTTTAACCTTCCTAATAGATATCTACGAACATATTAAAATAATTTGGAACCATAATCATAAATTCATACAGTACCGTTTGGTAATATATAGAACAAATAATTCAAGAAGAGAAGGCACTAGCCATATAACGTTAATCCAT
Organism: Hofmannophila pseudospretella; assembly: GCA_947369225.1. Taxonomy (NCBI): domain Eukaryota; kingdom Metazoa; phylum Arthropoda; class Insecta; order Lepidoptera; family Oecophoridae; genus Hofmannophila; species Hofmannophila pseudospretella. Next base: position 7,350,953 of record OX376325.1, read on the forward strand.
TATGTTTTGTGTCAAGGCCGCCATTAAAAATATAATTACCGTGAAAAGACAGGGCGAAACAATTTAATTTTCCAAATTCCACCCAAAGAAGAGGCGGAACGCGGAGAGAATTCTAAGATCAATTGTCAACGATATCGTGTTATAGCTGTTCTTTGTATACCACATTGAATGTTATTCATTATACTTCATTGATTCCGTAAGAGGGTTTCGAAGTTTTACGATTTTAACAAAACTCAAGACCATAATATTCTATCAATGGCAGACAACATTCGCCAATTTCTCCTACTGTAGCGCTATTTATTAGTGTAGCTGGCTGGAGGTCAAATGGTGCGAACTATTACTTATTTGTATAGAAATGTCGAGCATGTTCTGTCGGCTTATATTTATGTGTTTCATATCCACAATCTCAACAAGCTTTTAGTCTGTCCCTATGACTGTTCTGGATAAACACTTTGGAACAGCACAATATAATAATTGTTTTCATTAACTTTGTACATTCTAAAAGCCAATTTTAACTAGACATTTATTTATTCATTGCAACAAATTCAAGTAGGTATCTTAACGACCTCGTCGACCATTTGTAAACGGATAAGGAAGCAAAGGGAAAATATTCGGGGAAATCCCCTACTTTATCACGTCCCAAACGAAGTTACCTTTCCTCCCTAAAACTTAGGTGCTTCATTTGACATTCATGGGACATAAGGATCTATAAGTTGTTTCAGTGAAATATGTAGACGCCATGAGAGACATTTACATGCATGAAGCAGTATATGAGGCCCTTTTCCTTCCCTTTTCTGTGTCTAGAAAGGTGATTGTACGTAAATTTAGGTGAAGTTTCGACACAACCTGTTGCGTCTTTTACGATAAAATGGCGTTTATTGCCTATCGTGAGTTTCTTTGAAATAATTAAATGATGAGTCAATTATTGGCAGCGCAGATACACGGACAACCTTTTGGACACTTTAAATGGCTATTACCTATCACATTTATTTGCCTTTTATACCCTGACCAGAAACTAAAAATCCCTGTCAAGAGGGCGCCGTTGGTAGTATTATAATTTGTGTTATGGAGATCGCTATGAAAAAAATCGAGGGTTAAAACCCTCGATTTTTTTCATATTAATTTAATTATAGTTATATTAGTATTAATTTTATACCCCGATCAGGAACTAAAGTTCCTGGTCGGGGTATAAAATTAATACTCCCACAACGAAAATGATTTGGGGATTTGATTCATTTTTTTAGCAATTATGACTTGAAGATAATATAAAGTTCTCAACTCGAAAATCGTTGCATTTTCAGTAATCATTGTTTCTTTGTTTAATTGTTTTAAAGTTCTATTGTCTCTTCTTAGGAAATGTACAACGAATTTTAAAACTTTCTTTCGTAAAAAAGTACGTATATGTTCTTAATCAATATTAGACATTTTTTTCTTTCTACTTTTGTAGCACTAAACACGATTTGGCCAGCACTATCTCAAGAACAATTGATATTTCTTTGGAACACACACTACTGCATCGTCTTCTCTGTAAGATTACATAAATAAAGTTCAAATTCATTCTACAAATCTGTTGATGAACAGAGCACTCTAAATAGAAACCTACTCCTTACGCAAGATATATTACCATCCATTCCTTATCTACATGTAAACAATGCCGCTTTTGTACAATAAGTAGTCCATGTTTATTCTTGTTCTAGTGGTGACAACGCTTTATTGCATGTCTGTGTCTGAAGGAACAGTGAGTGTTGTCTGTTCGTCCACTCTTGGCGATTGAAGAGGGCAATTCGATGGTCCCTTCGAACGAATTGTCTATTACGTTAATAGATTACTCCATTTCAGTAGACACGGAACTTTTATTGGACTGTACGAGGAAATGCCAGTGGAAATGTGTGTGTGTATTGATGAGTGTCAACAAAAGTCAACATGTCAGAAAAGTTTGCACCTTTTTACTACCTATTCTTATGGGACAAGTGAAACGGTCGGGGTTGTCAAAAAGAGAAAGAAAATAGGAAACATAACGGTAGGTGCATTCTAAATTACTATTTAACAAATTATGATTCACAATATTAAATTGAAAGTATGATCATATATGTGTATCACTGCCAACATATATGTGTATCACTGCCAATATTTAAAAATCTCCTTCGTCAACATTACGAATTGCAGTGTGCATACACTGTCCAACCATTTGTTCTAATGCAGTTTCATTTTGGCATTATGATGTGTGGTTATTTATTTATTAATTATATTTTTGATTATATATTAAGTATTATATTTCTGTATATATTATAGTATTTACGTAATATAATATTATTATTACTTCTTTGCAGCTTGCAAAGGTTTGCATTTTTTATTATTTTTTATCTATTGCTGAATTGAAAGAACCGGCGCAAGAAACAATTAGGAATATAATTAAATAAATACAATTTTGTCCTTATAAAAATTATCAGAGCTATTAAATATTATTTTATTATATTATTGCATTTTTAATTTTTATTAATATTTTTTTATTTATTTGAGGGTAGTATCTATTTCATACGCCTTTTACACTCGTATATTATGTATCTTATGATTTTTCCATCACCTGAAGGTGCCTGGAAGATATCGCTTAAAGCGATAAGGCCGCCTTCTGCACATTGTATTGTACCTCTTTTTATGTTGTATGTTTTGTTTTTGTCCCAGGTGTACAATAAAGTATATTTGTATTTATTTGTATTTGTATCATTACAGAAAGGCTTCTGTTCTGCAGTTGACTAGAAAATATTGCTGCTGATGATGATGATGATGTTTAAAAAACTTGCCAAACTCACAGATTTTAATTTAATTTATTGAAAAAACCTATTACAATTTTATGACAGGATGTCCCAACTCAAAATTGTAGTCATAATACTATATATATGATTGAACAAGTGAAATTATTGAGAAAAAATAATAATTAAATGTCAAATAATTAAACTAGCTTCCTGGAGGTAACTGGCAAAGAGTCTTAGCAAATGTGGAGTGAACCCAATTGCTGCAAACTTTGCAAGAAGTACGTCATTATCCACTACGTCAAATGCCTTGGCGAAATCAAAATAGGCAGCATCAACCTGGCCTCTGGTATCAAGTGATGAAGCTACTTACTAGATGAGGTACTTACAGTAAAACCCCGATATAAATCTTATGAAAATATATTATTATGAAGAATATTTATTACTAACTTTTTATAGTAAATAATATATGCAGTTTATTTTTCACTTACTTAATAAAGTTTCAACAGAGGCTAAAAAAATACTCAAGAGGGAATTAAGTTAATCTTGTTAAACAAGTTTCAGAAGCTGTTTTATCCACACAACAGTTTGCAACGGCTAAGCGAAGTTTGCCTACCCTAGAGCTTTTAAATTCATTAATGCTATAAGAACACTGCAATTAGCTGCAAGCGAGGAAACAAAAAGCTTTCGGCTTTAAAGAAAACAGATTAGCATATAACCTCTTCAACCTTGGCAGTGTAAATATAATTATTCGGTAATAATTCGGTAGTTTCCAACTAACAAAATATATTCCGGTCGTGGCTACATATAAAGAATTGTTTTGATTGAGGGACAGAGTATTTCTCCAGTACTAATTTTAACCATCAGTATCTATAAAGTTAGTTGAGATATAGAAAAACGAATTTTAGATCCTTCTTCAGGATGTCCATGTAAGTTGCATGATGTAATTTTAAAAAATTGTCAAATACCCAATTGCTGGGCCAGTGGTATTAAAATATTAATTAAAATACGACTGACTTGATGTGAAAAAATCATCAGGGTTTTCAATTATTTCTGTAATGCTGGCAGGCAATCTTATCAACTTAGCACATTCTTCATCAAAGAATGTAGGTAGGAAGTAAAACCTATTTCTCGCAAATAATTTAAGCTTTTCATTGTTATATTAAACGTGGGAGGCGATTACCGGCTCTTGGAACTCCAATTGTTTTGACCAATACTTTGAGCATTGTTGCGTCAAGAATTTCAAAACTCTTTATGTATATTGTATTTTGTCGATACACGAATGGAGATTAGGGGCTATGCCAAAAAAGGAAAAACAAAAACCTTTTGCAGATAACAGGATTAGGTATTAGGGTTTAGCACCAAAACCGGAATTCTCCGAATTATGAATCTAACATTGTGTTTCGCAGTTTGTTATTTGATAACGTCTAACGGCTTTTTGAATGATGAATTCTAAGACTTAAAGTGTTTTCCAGGCTAAATTTCATTCCGGGAAAATATTAGTGGGTTATGCTTCTCTATAGATAAATGAAGAGCTAAAATAGATGAAACCAAACCAACGCAAAACATCTAATTTAAAAATAATTAATATTGATAATAAATTTAAAAATATATCACTGTGTTTTCGAAATATCATAAGTACCTATTAGGCAGGATATCAAAAAGACAATGAACTTGGCGAACTTTTTGACAATTATATCACAGAGCACTGACATTATTATCGATTCACAAAATTGCGAATCATATCAGTGTGACACTCCGAAGTGCAATTCACTGAAATGCTAGAGCACTGAACTGAAAGAAAGAGAGAAAGAAAGAAAACAAATTTATTCAACATTGCATTATACATGATTAAACTTAAAAATACCTAAAATTAAAAAAAAAACAACACAATTTTAAAAAGACATGCTCAGGTGCGACTTTGTGCTGCGGTAGGCAGATTGATTTGACGACTCTTTAGTGAGATATTAGTTTTAGGATTTAACTACCTAGTACCTACTATTACCCACTCTAGAAAAAGGGTATTAAAAATGGTAAAATTAATGTTGTACATGGCAAGTTACGAGGCAACGTAGAGCTATAAATAAAACAGTTTCGCAGAAGCGCCACTCGCTTAGACAACAGTCACATGTGCGCGACACGGATGACCACTTCAGTGTTGCAAATTAATTACCTACTGCACCATACGGAGCATACCATCCAGCATTTGCCTGAAATATGGAAGATTGGAAGATGCTGCAAAATTACCTCCACTAAAAGTTGTTATTACGTACCTTTTTGGAATATAATCCAGCTATTTAACAGCAGCATAGCGGCGTTTCTGTTCAAAGGGTGTCGTATTCGAGTCCGTGCTGAAGCTGGAAATTATAAAGTAACTATTCCAGATCTTGTCTGGGATTTATATTTGTTTTCATAAAGAGCAGAACGTCTTAATATATATTCTATGGCATACCTAACCAGAACTTCCAATTTCAGACTGAATAAATGAAATGAAATTACATGCAGCTAACTTTAATACCAGCTCAGATTAAAATATAGCCATTACAGAAACGTCTATCAAGCATGCACGAGTATCACTGGTAAGGTGTATAACATATAATATCACGCCGGCAAAGATCAACTCCTTATCAACCCGAGTCGTTCCGAATTTTTTAAATAAAGTTCCATAGAGCAACGCACCGCAAGAGCAATCAACAGCCCTCCTTGCAAGAACTAAAAAATTAGCTTGAAAATGCCGCAAGGCATCAAGCTCGCCTCATTTACACCTTTTTTTGTGCAATAATGTGTAAATAAATTAAATAAATTAGCTTTGTTTATGAGGTGAGGCGATGCCGATACATCTTATGGTTACCATTGCAAGGCAAAGAAGTGCTGTTACGAAATTGATAAAATGCGCGGTGCTCTATGGGATTTCATATAGGTAAGTAAAAAAATCGCAACGACTCGGGTTGATACGGAGTTGATCCGTTGCCGGTGTGATAACCTGTAATATGCAGAATTTTTTTTCGGGTAGGGCGAATTTCCATCCACGCGTCCGAAATAAATCATCGTAGCTACAACGCTACTGAAGCTCTAATACCCAGTTATACCGATGATAGTTATCTAATTGTACATAAACACAGCATTTGCAGCCGCTAGAGACAGCGACCACATGCGCTTGACGCGGCGGGTTCAACTATGCAAATTAATTACTAACCCGCACACGCTGCCAACGCCGCAAAACCTCATTTCAACTGATTATTCGGTGAAGGTGAGAGCCTATTAATGAAGAATCCAATATTAGTAATCAAATGTATAATTATTATGATCATAATGAATACTGCTCGTTTTGACACGGTCCCATTAAATGGGTAATATAATATTTATGTACATCCGATCTAATTAACGAGAACATCAACAAGGATATCGAAGTATTTATTATGAATTATTTAGTAGCTCAAAGCATCGGCGGGCATCGTAGTTACTAGGACGCCGGACCCATGGAGGGAGGTCCAGGTTCGAAATCATGCTTTGTCATGTACCAATGAAAAAAATACCAATGAAAAGAAATCTTCGGTTATTTCGAAAGACTTACTTACATTTACCAACAGCTCTAACGGTGAAGGAAAACATCGTGGGGAAACCTGCACACTGAGATAACCAGCGTGTGTAATGGGGAAGGCAATGGCAAATCACCCCATTAAATCTGCCAAGAAAGAAAGAAAGAAGTTCTATGTGATTATTTCCATAGAATAATCACGACCATCTTCAATGAGGAATATTACTAAGAAATAAATGGGTCAAAGTACGAAGGAACGAACGCCGACCCCTATGGAGACTACCATCCATTAAGGGAGAGAAACTAATCATCCAACGTTCAAAGTCTTTCAATGAGGCTGAATGAATGAAGTGTTGGAATCGATATTCAGTGGGCGATGACACCTAACAGAAACAAGATTAAAGAAAGATCGAAGTCAGCAAACTAATAAAGTGCGAAATTTCTGGAACACAGCCAAAAAGGAAGATAGGGTTTTACAGTGTTTGGTATTAACATAAATGTAGCCAAAGCTTTTTTATCTCTGTTTACTTAACATTTAGACAACCCTCTAAGCTCTAAGTAAAGTTAGGCGTTTTACATGGGTACGCTAACGCAGCGGACTGAAATTTATATTACAGATTTCGCCCGACCGAATGGTTTGGCGGCCAGCACAGTTTAATCAAAGCTTATCAGTATTTATGCTGCTAGAAGTCGGCGTAATTTTGTAATCTGACGATCGCCTTACAACAAGTTAATACAGCTAATCAAGATGTGAAAGAAGATAGTTTTGTTACCGAAAGACCAATAGAAGAGGTATATCAGATAAGGGCGTCGTCGGTATTTATCGCCACGAGTATATATCTTGGCACACCTAGAATAAACCTAGAATAAACCGATTTTGGCACCATGCGAGTTAGACACACTGCGACTTAGGCACAATGCGACTTAGGCACCATGCGAGTTGGAATGACAAGTTAGGCATAATGCGTTTTAGGCAAAACGCGTTTTAGGCGCACTGGAACCAAATCCCTACTACTACTATTTTATCTACGAAAATTCAGCGCTTCTATCTTTTTTATTTCTACTTCAAAGAATACTTCTAGCTGTCAAATCCATCTTGATTATTTCATTTGAATATTGTATTGTTACAAGAATACAATATTCAGATGTCTTTGCATTTGATAATACGAACGTGATACGAAGTTTTACAGAGAAAACGTTTTGTTGCGAAAATAATTTCCGAGTAGTAAAGCAGAAACTAAATTCTGTGAAAGCTGAAAAAAAGACAAAAGGAATGAAATTAAAAAAAATTCGAGATAAAGAAAAGTCTAGTCGACAATTTACGGCAGACATAACATTATGAAATTAAGACTGTGACAAACGCTTTTCTTCTCTGGGGAAATCAATACTACAGTCTGCGAAGAAATCCTGAAATACAACATTTCTTTTGCAAACTTATTTCAATGCCTTCTCAGTAAGGATCAAATTAGTGCTACTTTCTCAAAGATTGTATATTTATTTGCGCTTAGTTTTACTTATTGATTCCTCTAATATATAAGTACTTAGGTAAGTATTTATTTCAAATTAAAAAGTTAACAAAACAACAATGTGAACAAAAGTGCTTTGTATCATCAATAATTTTTAATGTTTTTTTTTTCAGATTTCATCTTATATGCTTAATACAAAAGTGTAAAGTAGGTGCAATCTATAATTGTCAAGAAAATTGTGTCGCTAATATCAGCTAATATATTTACCTATGTTACACACTAGTTTCAATAAAAAAAAAAAAGTCATTTGGTAGTGTTTTCTAAAGAGATATTAATGATTAAAACTCCAAACACGTTTCTGTACACCGTCGACGCAAACGATTGATTTCAACTTATTAAGTCGATCGCGTTTTTAGAATCAAACATTACAAGTATATCGTGCCAGTTAAAAAAATATCAACTAAAATTATTTAAGACAAAAGAAAATAGCTATAAAGTAAATGCTTCGGATCACCAAATTCTGACCTAAACCAGGCTACTCGTTCAGTCAATTTGTACATGAATTCAACACAAAAGAACACTCTCAAGGGAAACCTATGCAGTGGATAGAAAAGGGCAACTTCGAGTCATGTGAACAGACTCAATAATAATATTTAACTTCTTTGAATATCTTCTTTTCTCGTGGCTATTGTCAATATTATAGTAATACAAGGGATTGTTACCACGTTTTGTGGTTGTCTACGAAAATGAAAACGAAAAACTTAAACCATGGTTTCTCAAAGTGGCGTACGCGAACCCCTAGGGGTTCGCCAGTTGATCGTAGGCGGTTCGCGACAAGATTTGGGTTTTCACACCTTGTCATGTTAAAAACAAAATACAGGAATCTACTGAATGCTGAATCTGAATTGAGGTTGAAATTAAACAAAATTGCTCTTAAAATCGACTCAATTTGCGAAAAGAAACAAGCCCATCCATCGCATTAATTAGTTACATATTGCTCGATGTGACTGTATTACTTTTCTTAAACAAAAATCCTTATAGTTTTTTGTTGTTGTAAAAGTCAGTTTTTAAGGGCGTTCGCCATTGCCTGGGAAATTTAATAGAGGTACGTGGAGCTATAAGTTTGAGAAACCCTGATCCATGCAACTACGTCGAAATATCGGGAGCTCATAACAACCTCAAACCGTGTTAACTATCCCGTGTATAACCATATTGTCAATAATCGATATAACTGTGATAAGAGAACGCAGCCAGCGCAGCATCCTGGGGCCTATGCCACACTCCGGGGACCTAGATGACATGTTCGTCTTATAGTTAACTTATTTTAGTTACTAACGTAACTTATTTAAGATTTAATTTATTTTAGTTACTAGAGTAAGTGTTGTACCTAAGAGCGTCGGTGGCATAGTGGCTAGGACGCTGGACTCCTATGCGGGAGGTCCGGGTTCGAAACCGTGCAGTGCCATGTACCAATGTGTTTTTTCGTATTTTTCACGAAAAACATCGTGAGGAAACCTGCACACTGAAATGATCAGTGTGTAAAATGATGTAGGCACAAAAGGTCCTCAAGGGTCGAAGTGCCGCTGGGTTATTCCCGGTCCCCTATCATAAGATAAGATAAGTTTTGTACCTATTGTAATATATACCTACATATTGATAAGAAAAGAGAAGTAGGTATATTCGAAGACGTTAAATATTAACCGCTATAAGAGCTTATTTCTTTGTTTTCCGTTGATTATTTTCCTCGGACTAAACCGTCGACCGTCGAAGATAACGAGCGCTTTTAAGATGGGGCCTCATTTCCCAGTAGGTTTCTTCTTTTTAATTTTAGGCCTCCATTCGCTAAAGGATAATTAACGCCTCTTGGTTCGGTGCTACGAGTGAGTATTATTAATTTTGCAAATGAAATAATTTCGTAATCCAATTATGTTTAATAATCGGGCTTTCTACTTGTGTACTATGGATGCACCAATGTGACAAAATACAATATTAAGACCTACATTGGAAATATTATAATAAGATTCTGGATCTCGGACAGGCTGATACATAATACATAATTTTTATAATAGGAAAAAATGCTTATAATATTCGCAATACTTACCTCTCGTGAATCAGGATTTTTGTATTCGGAATGGTTTTTTTTATTGAAATTAAAACAGAGTACGTGGAACAGAGAAGATTAATAATTTATTTCAGTTTTGTGACTGCTCCAATATAAAACAAAACCATGAGAGTGATACAATATTAAACGAAATTGACAACATATTTAACGAAGTTAATAAAATCGCCAGTAGTTATTATAGCCAGTGCTTAATATGCAACACGCGCCCTTAAGCATGGCTATCTGCTAAAGTACACAACCCTTAACAATCGATGAAAGTTAACACCAATTACTTTATTAACATTTTGACAAGTGACTAGTAGTTATTATAGCCAGTGCGTAATATGCAACATTTTTTGCAACTTATAAAACTCGAAGACCGCTTAGAATGAGCTTTAGCTAATATAACAATTTAGCTTCAAAACCGTTTTGTATATGACCCATATGACTAAAATTCGAACATGGTTATTTTAATCTGAAAAATTTGAAGAAATTCTGTTGAGTTTGAAGGGATTTAGAAGATTAAAGCCACACATACACAAAGGCGATCTCTTACCATAACCGCTTCCCATCGAAATAACGAGCCGCATAATGGACAGACACTCACTATTTATTTCTATCCCTTTTCTCTCCAGTTTTAATTGTTATCTATTTCATCTTTAGGTATTTATTTATTTGTACTTTTAATATATTTTAGTTTTCGTCCCTGACCTGCTGTTTCGCCCGCGATGCCTTCGTCCTGGCACAGCTGAAAACCAGCGCTGTGGTTCTTCCGTACCGGTCGGACCGCAGCACATGCTGAGCATGTGTCGTTTTAATGTTGCATTGTTTTTTTTAATTTCAAATTTTATTTAGTTTAATAATGTATGCATAATGCAAAATTAAATAAATGTTATTGTTATTAGGCAGAGTTCAAGAACATTTCTTTATTTCCATCGCTGTATATACTAACGAGACAGAGTGTTGAGCTTAAATAAATTATATTCTATCTCGTACATAAAAGCAACGTATAACATGATTAGCTACTTCCTCAGAGTAGTCTCAACAAAGGGGCTAATGGCAGACTCTACTTATCTAGCTTTTGAAGCCCAGATTGACATTCTAGTCAAGCATATGCGTGGGATTTGTTTGTACGTGACTGCTCCGTTTCCGACAAAAAATAATGTTATCTTGGTGACATTTTTAGTATTTATTATACGAATACTTTTATATCTATTTCTGAGTCTATTTTAAGTGATAGTTATTTAAGTGTCTGAAGACAGAAACACTTCTTTTTTTCTAACTAGATGTGTATTTGTATGTTTCATTTTACATTTTACAAGAAGTGGTCAATGTCAAAGTATATTTTTTTATTGCATCTAAGTACTAAGTAGGTGTAAGTACCAGTATGTAACACGTTTTAAAAGTGGTCGTGTTAAAAAGTGGTAATTTAATGACGAAAATGGTTTTTATCTCAGGATCAAAACACTGTGTCTGTAATGTTGTATTTTGACCGAATAAATAAATAAAATTAAATCTTAACAATCTTACAATAATATAAATAGATAACTAGGTACCTACAGAAGTAGTATAAGTATATACGATCCCATTACAGTTGCAGGTATATACATATTAGGTACATACGTTAGCAAGAACTTTTGACATCACCAAATGACATTTCCTTAAATTTGAAAATGGAACAAGTAAAAACGTCGATTTTCATGAACAAATTCTGAAAATTGGACAGTAATTTATGTAGATGAGGAAAATCTTTCTTGTTCGTTACAAAAAGTTAATGAATTTTGTCAAAATATTAATTATTAACGACGAGAAGAACATGTGTCTATGTCGCAATCCGATTGTATAATTCGCTATTTTACAAAACCTCTAATACTTTTTGCTATTACGTATTACAGTTAAACGACGGTAAGCTGCTTTACATTATTATTATGGCTAATTGTATAACCGTTTTTTGTTTTTCAAAGTCGTGGGTCATTCAGCAGTTTGGTAAAACAAAGGTCTGCAAATAACAGGTTTAAAGAACTTATAGTGAAAGGTTTTGATGTAAAAACTTCATATAACTCGTGAAGTATAGGAGCCGGTATGGTCGTCGAGCGTCACACTTTGTTCTTCTTTCAGAAGCTAATAACTTGAGTTAAATATATTTGGTTAAAATATACCAGGACAGTCAAGGAAGGAGGTCAAAGTTAGCCATTTTTTCGCTATGCCAGCGATACTTTGAGATCTTATATCTCAATGCCTAGATATGTCAGCAAAGATGTTTTTACACATAAAGTTTGCGCATCGGCGTCTCTATGCCTCTTCCATTTTTTTCTTGGTAGTTACAGATATTTTTTTTACTATATCGTGTCGTACATACCATGAAGTAAAGAACAGAAGCCTTCAGAGACATTATAGTTAGATACGGGATTCTTACCTCTGTTTGGGGTTGTTTTGAGCTCCCGATATTTCGACGCAAATCCACAGAATAAATAATGCAAAACGAAACAACAATTATTATTTGGAGATTGAAACAATCGCAAACCATAGTAAGAATCAATAACCACAAAGCTTAAAAGTCAGTCCCCTTTTTCCGGTACTGCACGCCACCTTCATCAAACTAAGTTAAACGTAAACATAACATAAACATAAAAAATGGATTTACTTATTACTTAATACAAAACTACAAGCCTTACAAATTACAATACAAAATAAAGAAAAAAGAGTATTTAAGTACATAGGAATAAACTTAGATTAAAAAAGATAGGTAGTATTAGATCTGCCTCAAACATTTCTGTGCGTAACATTAACATTTTAACAGTGCGTAATGGAAGAGAATTTTCGCAACGTAATTGTACATAGCATAATGAACCCTACGTCAACTGTGTAACATACAAACTAAATACGAGCCAAAAAAGAGGTCGCGCGTCTTCCGGGGAATCCTCGCGCATTCTCGAGAATTCCCCTAGCGGTAAAGCGTATTTAGTTTGTATGTTACACAATTGACACAAAGTTCATTATGCTATGTACAATTACGTTGTGAAAATTTGCTTCCATTCCATTGCCGCGGAATGGAATGGAAGCAATTGGAATTAAGCCGAAGTCTTCCGATATAATTCGTATTTTGTTTTAGGTTTTTACAAAAGTTCCACGTGTCCTATGTGAAAAAGACAATTGAAATGCGCGAAAATGCGGGTCAAATGTTCTTAACCCGGGCTAGAACCCTGGAAGGCGATTCTCGCAGCGTTCGACATACAAAAGTCGAGCGCTACGAACGTCTTGTCACGCTCACACATGCAATGTGAGCGAATGAGATAGGACCAATGTCGAAGTTACTTTTGCTGTCTTCTGTACCTAGTTGTTTGTATGTGTGTGATGGAAATAAACAATCTTTCTTCTTTCTTCTTCTTCTTTTCTTAAAAAGATACAACGGAAACTGCACTGAATTTAAATTTACCATATACGTTATTAGGATGTTACAATGTTATATAGATAACGTAACGAAGCCAAATAATATTGAAGTTTGTCTTCTGTATCTTCAAAATCTAAATCTGAAATTCCAACACAAACAAGCCCGCTTTGTACATTACTAGTTAAATAATTTAATGTCTCCGTCAGTAGCCGCTGCAGAAACAGTCGCCACGGTCTATAGATTTGATTTATGTCGCTGCGATGACCTCAAAACCGAATCTGGGGCATTACTTGGTCCAAAACCCTTTAACAATGCCAATGGAATGTTAATGGGTCGACACGTTGAAGCAAAACTACCGCTGAAATAAACAATGGACCACTATTAATTAATTTATAGAAATTTATCCAAAATCTATTATTATTTTTAGGGATCCGTAACACGAAGGGGGAAACGGAACCCTATTGCTATCGCTACTCCGTCCGTTCATTCTTTCTAAGATGTAAACGCCAATCAAAATTGTAAATTTAGACCACTTGTTACCAGGTAGGTATATCTCATGAATGGTACTATCTTGAAACTTGAGAAATGACTCCATCTATCTGAACACAAATATATCAAATACTAAAACTTGATACATCTGTAATATCTGAGTAAAAAGGCAAAAGTTTTTTTTGGCTTAATACTTTTTGATAAATAAGGAGAGCAGACGAGAAAACAGGCCACCTGATGCTAAGTGGACACCGTCGCCCATAGAGACTCACCTCACTGTATTAATATTAGAGGGTTCTTGATACGCTGCTAATCATGAGGACTAAGATGGATTGCCTAATGTGCCGGAAAATACTTACAAATATTCTTATAAATAGTACGGATCCATTAGATTTGGCAGACCCGACTCCCACTTGGCCGGTTTGTATATTTTACCACAGAAGACGTGTAAACCATTTTAATAGAATTTAGGAACCTTTCATAATCACCGTCACTCGATGTAAAATGTACCTCCGGACGTAAACAGAAATCCAGGATCTGCTTCTGGACTTTAAATAGATCATCAAGCGTTAAATAAAAACAAAAGGAACGTTGTGTATCGCATGCAAATTACGAGTAATCCGCCTTTCTATTTTTTTTATCAGGCGTAGTGTTATTCAGTCATGCATAAACGGCTGATCCTATTTGTATGAAAGGCATACTCACAGGCACGGCACAGTAACTAAATTCCGGATAATGTTAAGCATTCGATATTTGTATTCAGTGTAGAAGCTCGATATCGACGAGTTGTCTGTACTTTTCTTTTCCGTTTAGATTTTTATTTAGGAAAGTTTGATAGTATCAGAAATACGGGCGTTAGACGTGCTACAACCTGCCCTCTAGGTGCCGGCTAGCAGGGTTCTAGGACAGTGTGCAGATGAAGTAATAGAAGAAACTTGGTAATAGTAGATATTATATTTATCAGGAACAGAACAACACAATAGTAGAAAATAGGTAGTAGTAGGAGATAATTTTATAAAACGGACATACGTTCGTTCAGGACGTAATACAGAGAGAATAAGTAAAAACAATGAAATTAATGGAATGGAATATGATTTGAATTTTGAAAATATAGATGAAGAAATGAAGATGCCAACACGAAATGAGGTGAGATAAACGTTAACAATGAGGTTGAAATCGATGGCAAGGAGGTTGATATGGACGATGAAGTCGAAATCGTTACAAACGTATAAATTATTACCCTTGCGGCGAAACCAAAAAGGCGGTCTATAGACTTTGGCTGTTGATGCATATTTAAATAACAGACATATTAACATTTTTATATTATGAAGATGTTGATATGTCACTTCAATGTCTGTTTTTTATATTCTCATTGTGTTGAACATGAATGGAATTGCACAAATAATACTGACTGACGTAATTTAGACGTAACACGAGTATTTTGTTTGAATACATCGCATAGCTTTGTCGTTTCTTTGTTACAATTTCAATTGCATTTCTCCAGAAAACAAGCAAATTATGAAATACCTCGAAGGAAATGACTGGTATTTACAAGCTTGTAATACTGGATGAAATCTCGCTTCTGGGTTTGTTTATTTTTAATTTATATAAACAAAAAGTGTTTGCTTCTGAAAAAAGTGTTTGTTTATGTGTACTTACTCGTACAATGAAGTTGAGTTTCTATTGTTTAATTACTGAAATCAAACAGTTTTTAAAATACTTATAAGACCACCTTTAGTGAACACAAAAAATTGAGAGTGCAAGATTTTTTTTAGATAATTAGGTACCATAATTTTTATTTAAATTATGTAGATTATAAGTAGACTGTAGATTAAAAGCAATAAAAGTGATTGCGAACAATATAACGTTAATGTTACTTACATATAATAATTTTGTGGTTATAAATTAGCTCACGGGTGTATACAGGGGACCCCCCCCCCCCCCCGATATCCATAAAAAATATCGCAAAATATTCACCTTTTGTATCCGCGTCTACTACTTTCTCGCTCTTGTAATAAATAAATGCTTTACCGACATTACTTATAAAAGTACTTAAAGTAACAATCGTTTGCCCGCAGCTTAACTTGCGTGTACTTTAATGTTTATGTAATTTCTAATTGACTGAGATTGGCGTTTATCTTTGAATCTGCGTAAATTTTTGGACCCTTGGACGCCACCCACGTGAAATCTATGGCTACGCCCCTGGCTATGCTGGTTCCTACCCAAAGTCTGATCAAAATTTTCATTTTCTTTTCCATTTATAAGTTTAAAAACTCGCTGTATTTTAACCACAAAACGGAACCGTGTTCTATCTCAACTATCAACTGTTTAACCGTTAACCTTCCCGAAGGCTGCGATAAACGGTGACATTGTCGTTAATAGTCACTTAGATGTCCTATGAAATCTTAGCACTCAAATGCTCATTTCAAACATGAGTTTCAATTATATGGATTTCATGTTAGTGAGTACTTACTGAATAAAATAAATATGATGTAATATTAAAGTTGCTACTGTCTTTGAAATTTTCGACCTATTGCATGAACCTTCCTTAAAAGTATTACTATCTTAATTATACTAACATCTCTTTCTAGAGCTATGATGTAGTAAGGGAAAGTATGCATTAATGGTGTTTGAATCTCAGGGGACGCTTCAAGCTACTGAAGATTACTCGTAGTTGCTAATCGCTGAGATTTATTTATCTTTCAAAACTGTTGTTTTGCGAGGTAGGTATTCTAATATTCAGAATCTAAAATGTACCGGGAGAGGTATCTGATCCCGTTAAAGTGCAAAATGTACAATACTACCTGAAATAGGGAAGCACGAGCGGCAGGAGTGTAAATTCAGATTAATCAAAGGTTAGTCAAAGATAAGATTAATTTGGAAATCACCTATAACTTTTTTTTAAATATAATCTAGGTACTCTAACATAATAGTAATTAGGTAATTGCTTAATTTACTGTAATACGAAATAGCCAGGAATATAAATTAGGTACGTAGGTAGCTAAATGACAATGCTGATAAAAGTTTAAAACTTATTGTTGGTATTGATTCACTTGCTAGAAGGTCATTCAGTCTGTCTTTTTTCTCTTATATCTTAGCCGTGAGTAGTACTTATGTATGAAACACAAAATGAAATAAAAAAATAGAATAAAATAGCCTTAACACAAAGCCTTAGCTTGGATTAATTGAAAAGGCGGTATTCATTAGCCAATTACACTCAATTCGAATGAAACGTCGTATGTACAGTTTATCCGAATTAATTTAGGCTAAGTACGAACGCTCAGTGAGCCGTGAGCGGCACGGCGAAATAATTAGAATAAATTGTGCTCATTACCAAGTTCACGTAGAAACTGGAGCACCGCTGCTGAGCATGTGCAAAGCCATACATCAAATACATGGACGTAGTAAAGGAAAAGTGTGTTACAATGAATACTGTCTATTTGAACAATTCCTTTGCTCGTTAACAAAGCAATTGTAATACACAAAGTAGTGTTATATTTTACTCAATACAGACAGATGTACCTAATGTATTTATGTACAGCGGAAGACACATCAAGTTGTACTCTGTAGAATCCTATCGCTACAAGTTTTTGTTATGATTCCTTGACATTCGTATAAAGGTTTCAGGCCTGATGTTTTGTCCATTGTACTGTTATTTTATTACTAATCAAAGAAACAATACGCCAAGTAAAATTATTACAAAAATATTTCATGTTTTGTATGTGACTTCACTAGCATATTTAATAACGAGTTTAAAGGCCTAAACCACAGAAATCGGACAATTAGCACCCTCTCCTCTAGAACAAAGACGTGAGCAATGACAGCGAGCCACGGAGTTGACCCATAGGTCACTTACTTTCATACATTTGACATTTTAGTTCTCGACTAATGTATGGGAAAATGCTCAAATCGCATGCGCGAACTAACAAACGGGGTCTCCTCATAAAACTTCTCTAGCGAGCAATCTACATAGGGGTGAATTTCATAATCTATGACCTAAACCATCTAATCACGTTAAAAATTAAAAAAGGTCGTCCGCCTACTTACTTGATATATATTATATGTAATAGAATTTATTGTACGTAGAGAAGCCTCTACGCATGAAAATAATAACCGTTTTAAATTATTGTAATTAATAATTTAACGAATGGACAGCCTGAAGAAGATTTTTGGCGATTCGTTCACTGCTAGACAAACAATACTCTGCCTCCCAAAGAGTGTCTCAGTGTGTGTGGAAATAAATAATCTTTCTTTCTTTCTTTGAGAGAGAGAGAGAGAGAGAGCTCTAGGCCCAGTAGTGAACGAACATAGACTGTTACTAACCTATATTTAAAGAATGAATACAAAAAATCTTTAACGAACCTCGTGCTTATAAAATGTAAAATATAAAGTTGACAGGTTATTAAAAATCTTGAAAAGTATCCGCTAATATAACAATGATCAATAATACATTATGATATTCAATATTCTGCCCTATATGCACATGATACAGTTGTAACACGGAAATAGGAACTCCATCATTATAATTCGTGTAAGTATCCATATTTCATCCGTATAGTAGAGTCACCCTACCGCCACTGAGTAAGCGTGTCCTGATTAGGGTCCGTCAGGCTTGTGATTCTATTAAAAAAACCGGCCAAGTGCGAGTCGGACCTCGCTCTATATATAGGGATCCGTAATAATTATTAAAGATCGATTTGTAAGTTTTGGGCAAACAAAATTTTAAAGAGATTGGAATTGACGGATTTGGGTCAAAGAATACGTAGGTATATTATGTGAAATTTTGAAATCTGTATCTTATTCCGTTTAGGCTCTAGACCCGCGTGATAGATGGATGGACGGACGGGACAACAATATGTTTATTGTTCCCTTCAGGATACGGATCCTGAAAGTTCTGTCGGCAGAGGTGGAGGTAGAAGAGTATTTTCTAAATCAACGCGCTCAATTTTCATCATCACCTTCTTCAAGTAAGATTTAGGCCAAACGTCAGTTTAGTCTAGAATTAAAGACATACAATTACATGTTCACAAAGTGCCATATCCAATATTGACGTTGACGCATTCACTAAATAAACCCAACGAATTCTCATTCTCCTCTCTAACATTCGACACTTAGTAAAAAGTTTCCGGCCTGCCAGCGTAATGAACGAACTTCGCCCACTGAAAGGGTTAAAACTGGTAAAGTCGCGACTTGGTTATGAAGGAAATTGGTAATTCATTGCTGAGATTGAGCATGAGCTCACTTCACTTGGATAATATTCGGAGTATCGGAAAAACTTTTTGTTTCCGATATACTTATACGACACTTTATTATTGTTGTGTATTACTATTGCTTTTCTTTGTTCACATTACGAAGCCTTACGCAATTTTGGGTAAATAAATAAAAACGAATATAAATCTTTATGTAAACTTGTCACATCTCTGTTTAACATGTACATTAACTAAATTTAAAGTCAACAGACATTAATTCTCTTCAATCTAGAATGATTTAAAGTTTCTAGACGAGTATTAAAATTCCGCAGTTAAAACATTTTATATCCTCGATACGAGGTTTCATTACATTATGAGGTAAAGATATACTTTAAAAACAGTGCCAATATCTACGAATACGATGTCTTTCATGATACGAAAGAAGACAAAACAACATTTTCTCTAATCCATTTAAACATGATAAAGCGTTGACCTTAGATTAACATAATGGACAAAGTTAAAAGGGACTGAGAAATACGTTATCTACGGGGGTGTGTGGGGAATAAAGGATGCAAAGAGATTTCCCTTTTTTGTGGACATGGGTTAAACTATTGTATTTTGAACAAAGGAATCCAATTCAAATAAAAGATGTATTCACTCTTTTTTGCCTAAGTGTTTCGTGCCCTTTTATTTATTTTCAATCATCCTCTTTTGTAATGTTATCAAACTGGGGTTTGCGTACACAAATTAGGGTCCAAGATTGATTAGGTACACTCGAGATTTATTGCAAATTATGTCAGATTAATGTCGCTTAGTTAATTATCTCGTAATTTGATGCTATGGTATTTGATTTTCGAAAGATTGTCTTCAATTATCGGTGCTGAGTTCCGACTAGGGGTCGATTCTAAGCTTATTTCCGTCTTTAGCTGTCTAACCCTTCGAATTGGTAGCTGTTGGCGTAATTGAATTCTCACTCTATTATGACTGGCTGCCGTCGTCTATCTGAGCCTTTTCTAGCCAGATTAAGCCTGCTATTGATAGTATGTCTAAAGGGAGGTGACTTTTATTCTGTGGGATTCTCTATGGGTTCTTAACTTTTATTCTGTGGGACTCTGTATGGGTTCTTAACTTTTCATTGATTAGGTACACGTGTCTTCCTGTGAATTTAAATCAAATAACTTTCGAACATGCAAGGATTCCAAATATAGTTATAAATCCTGACGTATATATACTAAACATGCTCAATTTTTCGCTAGAGCATTATCGCGATGGATTTACTAATGTAATAGAGAATGTACATATTTAATCAAAATTTGTTTCTCGTACTTTGATCTAACAACCTCGTATTTTACAAGTATTTTATTTGTGAGTGAACATTAGGGTGAAAAGCTTCGCTATAGGGTAAGTAACTAATATATTAATAGAGCTTATCCGCACGTCTGCAAAGAGGAGGAAAGTCGAGTTCGCCAGTGCCACGGAACGCTAGTAATTCAATAAATCGTCTATGAAAGGGATCACACTTTTTCTCACTCCACATAATATCGCATTCGAGGAATTCGAGCTATCATAAAAACGGCCCATCCATTCGACGTAGATGTATGGTAGGCAATAATTCATGTCAGTATTCATACATGTCAAACAAATCGTAAAATGTGTTTCCATTCTGATTTTCGATTGTAACCCATCTTTTTTCTATTGACAGGTCTGGAAGCGTCGTATACATTTTAGAATTATTGTTGAAGTTTGTACTAAGTTTATGGCTAAGTTAAAAATATTATTTATGATTTTATCCAGAAAATAGCTGCGCGCGTAGCAATGTATTCGCGTTTATTCACTCAAGCATTAGTCGAGCCAGGTGCCTATTGCCAATAGTATCATGGAGTGAACTAAAAATGTTTTTTTTTATTTTGTTGTGGCAATAAAGTGTTTTTTTTTCTTCTTTTTCTTCTTCAATGCTCTACGATTTCGTAGCATATTGCTACGAAATCGTAGCATATTGCTACGAAATCGTAGCATATTGCTACGCATGATCTAATTGTACGGTAGTGAGTACTTACGTAAAAAAATTATACAGAGTAGTTTTGAAATTACTGAAGTTGGTATTTATTTAGTAAACCAATTTTAAAAGCTTTTTTCCTATTTTACACTTTATTAAAATCCGTTCGTTCTTTTATAGCAATAAAATACAACATTATACATTACTTTCTATTGAAAATTTAAAGCGATTTGTTAATAAAAAATCCTAAAAGAGAATAAAATCACTTCAGCCTGGACAGGAGTGACCGTTTGAAATGTAAATTGTGAGATCACGTTTTATCGGTGGTTACAATTTTATGAGCGATCAAAGTTGCCACTGGGAGTGGTGTTTTAAGTCCATTTGTGGGGATGTAACTGTCTTTTAATGGCTTACGTTAATGTCACAAGTGATTTTACTGTATACTATATATAATATAAATGGGGAGAAAATATCACTCGAAAAATGTTTCGTTTTTGTAACGAATGTTTTGTCTACTTGTATTGTGAAATCAGTGACAACAGAACTATTTGTAACATGTAACCGAAACATCATTCAGTCAGTGTTTGCATATTTCGGTTACTTGTTTTTTTATCAGCTGATCGGTTAGTCCAAAGCTTACAACTTTCTTCCTTTGAAAAGTTTCCTAACGCAAGTTGTTTAGTTATCGACACAGAGTCCCATTGCAAATGGCTTAAAATTTGCCCTTTTTCCATATAAGGGATAATATTATGGTTATGTGACCGACGGTCACCTATAAATTCCAGCTACAAAAACTGATAAATAACGGTGGGAGTGAAAATTACACTTTATATTTTTAAATAGAGATCTATATACTCGTAAATAATAAAGGGACTATCGAACAAATTGTATCGGTTCTGACTATCAAATGATACGAAATAACTATTATCACAAGCCATTTCTGTCCGCAATAACTGAGAAAATAAAAAAATAAAAACAACACTGGTTGTAACATTAGTCGGGTGTAACCGAGTTACTCGTAACATCACTCGCACTCGCCTAATCCCAGAGCTTGAAAGCGATACCAAAAACAATAGCGGCACTGGGAAATATAATAATACCGGTAAAAACAGAATTTGGTATAAGAACCGGTGAATAAATTATTACGTCTTATACAATCTATCGGAACTAAATTGAAAGTTATAACCGATAATTATCGGTTGGCTAGAGTTACGTTACTTGAAAAAGTGTTCAGGTATTATACGAGTAAGACTAACTTAATAAGTTATTTATAACTAATTTTCTAAGCCTTACAATCCATGGAGAATATGAATGAATGAATTAATTAAAATTTATTTGCAGACATATGCATAACAAGATTACATTACATTAGGTACTTAAAAAAGCTACTTTTTTACATTTTCTAGAGTAAGTTTACAATAATCAATAATCTCTACTTAATTTAATAGAAATTATGTCTATCGGATTATCATCTAAACATTAAGTATTTAACTTATATAATTGAATGAATTATGTATTATTTTAATCCGAATAGTTTTAAACTGTTCATATTTCCTTATTATTGAGTATTTTTACAAACCTACCATAAGACCTAGTCTCAAACACAGGATAATAGATCAGAAAGGCTGCTGAGCCAAAATCTAAATAATATTATAGAATTTCTGAAATATCACTTACGCAAAAAAATTCTGTATGTAGGTATGATATAAATCCAATTTTTTACTGTACCGGTAAAATATCGGTATCGCGATACCGTTATCAAGCCAGCCTTACCCGCATATGAGGGCTCCAAATCCATCCCCGTCTTGTCTCACTAACCACTATTAGAAAAGAGACGAGCGGGCCTACCTTCATGAATAATTTATCTGCGGATTGCCTTCGTACGAGTACGTACACTTGACGAATGGCGGCTGAATCAATAAAGCTCGCAAGTGTACGAACCATCACAGACAGTATAAAGCAATTTTATTTCAACTAAGTCGCTGTCGACAACGCTTGTGTTTCGTTTCATTCTATTTTTAAATGGGCGGGCGATGTCCATTAGCAAATTAGCGCTGTTTGGATTTTTTTTAATTTCACAAGGTTTTAGATTTTTTATTTTTTTTACCTAAGTATAAATGTTTAAAGCATTTCTCAGTAAGATAGATTGATAGATAAATAAACTCTTCATTGCACGAGAGTACAAAATACTTGCTATAAGAATATAAGCCCTTATCTGATAATATGAAACACTTACTGTATGGAAGAGTGTGGCCCTCTGACATAGGTGTTGTCACACTTAAAAGTCACCTCCACAATTGGAAAAAAATGTTTGTACCTTTTTGTTACTGAATAAATATTTTTATTTTATATTATTTATTACTGTTGATTGCTAAGTTAGCTCTCAAAGTGAGGGCTGACACTAATAATACTTGAGCTTCCCTTTCCCTTTTCTTAGTGACCCTAACGAGGCTGACATGGTCACCTTGTCGTGTACCAAAGCCTCTAATAAAAGATTTAAAAAAAAAAGAATATAAATTATTTTTTTCTACTTCCTTTTCGTCATTTGTTCATTAAGAAACCATCATGTGAAAATAGTGTTTTATTGGCATATTAAATAACAGTTTTCGATTGTAAACATTCTTTGTTGTTAGGCACTGCATACAAGAACTCTTTCGTATTAAATGCACTACATTTCACTGGCCAACTACTTGGTACTAAAGCCATTAAAAAAAACTCGACACCCGCGCCTGCGCAATTTCGACAATACCTCAAACATATCTACGGTTTCCATAGTTAAGCATGTTAAGCTGTCATGGCGTGTGTTGAAGTCTCCGTAATGGTATGTATTTTATGTTTATAAGGTTCATAGTCGTAGAAAAAATATTGTATGCAACGCACGTAATGGCGATTTTAACACTAGAACGAACTATTAACTTGAACTGTTTTTAGAACGATCTATAATTATGAAACGAAGCGGTTCTCATGTTAAAATCGCAATCATTACGTGGCCGTTGCATAAACTACTATTATAGGTAAATAAACTTCTCTCAACTGTAAATTGTTTGTGAGAATATTTATTTTATTAGTATCAATTTTATTACAGTTTTAGGTTTTATTATTTACACCTTTAAAGCGTTGTTATGCGTTACTCAATGCGTTGGTTTTATAGATGAACAAACTCTTCATTGCGCATAAGAATATAAATTAATTTTTAGGTAAATAAACTTCATTCGACTAAAATTGATTGTTATATTTATAAGCAGATAACAAATATTTACCTATAGCATGGTTGGATGGATACTTTATCATCAATTTTTGCTCTACTTTATTAAAAAATTAATTAATATTGGACACCCACAGAAAACGATCCGTCACATGAAGCGATTCATCAAAATTATAAATTTGAAAATCAATTAGTAATCGAGGTTTATGCATAATAATTATTAATATACTAAGAAAAAATATCTTTTAGAAACTGTAGGAACGAAAGATTACAAAGAATTGGTGTACGAAATATTACAATAATTTATATTAATTTAATTATTTATATCCAAATACACAACATACATAAACTATCACGTCCATAATCCCCAAAGGGGTAGACAGAGGAACCACCTAAAATCTTCACAGATAGTTCCCACGTAAGTACCGCCCGCCCGCCGTCTACTAGGTGTAAATAGTATCCACTAAGATCCTTAGTTGCCTCGTACGACACCCACGGGAAGACTTTTCCAAAAAATAGAAAAAATAGTTTGAGATAAGTATTAAACTTACCGTGTCGTACCGGCCATAAAGAATGACACCACCCCAACTCTTCAGGATCTTAGTGGATACTATTCTACACCTAGTAAACGGCGGTGGCGATAGGCTCGCCTGCACCTATCATGTTTGTTAACCAAATCTATGATGAAGGTTCCTCTATCTACCCCTTCGGGGATTATGGACGTGAGAGTTATGTATATGTACGAGTATGTATGTATTAAACTTAAAATGTCGAAAATGGAGTACAAATGAGATACCTACCACTTAAACGGCCATCCCAACTCCATATTCTTCCAAAATTAACTAAGTAAATAAAATGGTTCCTAACAATTCAGACGATCACTTTGGTGCGAACATTTACTGAAGAGTACTTAAAACTTTGCCGAAGCCCGCTCTGTCGCTCCAAGCCATTCCCCTTGTTTCTCGGATTGCGGACGAGGCGTTAACCACCTCACAGATTTATGAAAGTAGCTTGTCTTTTTAAGGCACTCAAGGCCAAAGGGGAGTTATTATCTATGTTCACAGTCGCCTTAATTTTGTTTCGTCTTTTTCATACTGTTGCTTTTAATTTTACAAGGGCGAAAGTTTGCGGTAAGTGGTATAAATTTCGGGGTAATAGACGAGTGGTTTCTCGCGCTTCTGAAGTGGTTTGGGATTTGAAAGCGATAAGTAGGTACCGACCGACGCTTGAAACTTTGGATAGATAGATGCCGTAAATTGTAATAAAATCAGAGAATATTTTGCTGTTACAAATACTTTTGTAAACAAAAGATTTGAAAACGATAAGTATCGATATTTTGAAAGTTTGGATAGATAGATACCTGCAAATTGTAATAAAATCACAATAATATATTTGCTGTTTCAAATGTTTTAGTAAACATAGTAACCTGAATAATTTGAAATATCTCAAAATAACTACAATCTAAAATCATGTGTGTACGTTTTTGGCGTCACTGAGGCAGTGGAAATAGTCACTATTAATTCATAAAGAGTTACGGAGTTGTTAACTTGGATGAGGGGGAAAAATATTGAATTTTTCGAAGAACCAACGATAATAAAACTTTACGTATCTTTGTAATCAAAATAATATACTGTAATCGTTTAAATTTTTTACTAGATAATAAAGATATAACAGCGATATCTTCGAGCCGAGTTATAAAAAGTTCATCTCATCAAACTTTCTGGGTAAAATGTTATAAAATAAATTCGTCTGGAGAAAAATCAGTAGATGACGTGGCTTATCGTGTTTCTATAATATAATATGTATATTGGATTAGAAGACAACGAGTTGGCGCCAAAGTTAGTCCATACTCGTAATACAGAGCGTGAGTCACCAGATCTATTACGAGAACTTTGAGCATCGATCGGTTGGGTGTATTTGTGCTACAGTCAGAAAAAAATGAATTTGAAAATGTATGCGGGCCGATCTAAGAATATAATTATAGGTATCTAATTACATCATTCGCATTTTGTAGATCCCGTTACTTTCAGAATTACGGAGAGGCGGAGAAACATTTTATTTATCCTTTATGATTAGAAATCTTGCCAGCGGGGCGTTTTTCTAATCACGTGTTAAGCCGTGATAAAAGTCCGGGCGCAGCCGATTTTTTTCTAGATTCGACACTATTGCCAGCCTTTTTTTTATGTTACCAATTGGCTATGTAATTTGTTTCTGTTATTTTGACGTTTGTGGTTTTTAAAACCACAATCTAAGTATTTCCGTTTCACTTATTGCTTTGAAATTTTTCACACCGTAAGGTCATCGGATTTACATATAATAAATTAATTCCAAAAAATTTCTCAATTTGGCGAGGTTTTTTAATTCGTGGTCAGGTTTCATAAATTTTTACTTACTAGTGTTGTCAGAAAGCTCGTTGCCTAGTTGCGAACACGGTCCGAAAGTGATCATTCAGGTTAAGCAAAGTTGGGCGCGGTCAGAACCAGGATTGGTGACCGCTAGTGGCATATTTCATCTGAGCCTCGGAAAGTACGTTAAGCAGTCGGTCCTGGTGTCGTCGTTCGACAGTAGTCGTTAAGCCATGTCAGAGGCCTACGGGCGGCCTGAACAACTCTGACAAATAGGTTGGCCACTACGATAAGCAAGCAAGCAAGCCAGAAACTAAGGTATTATTTATCCTTATTATAAATATTTTTATTAGACTTTAAATGGTTATAAATCGGTAACAAAAGTCGTGATTTGGACCGGAACATTTCAGAGAAACAATCACTTTTCAAATCGCCAGATTTGACAAACAAAATGAGAAAGTTGAACCCTATTTGTATGCGAAGGCAATCCTCAAAGCCATTTGTAATAAAAGCGACCATCATAAACTTTGTGTAAATCAATTATGAAAGGGTAGGCCAAGACGCCACGGTTATAATCATAACTTTACTCGGAAATAATTTTCAGTCAGTTTTGTAGATTCCGTAACTCGAGATAATCAGATTAACAATACTATTAATTCAATCTGTGATGAGCAAAACAGAGATTCATAAATAACATAAAAGTAGTAGCCAGCACAGTTATGTCGTAGAATCAACTGAGATGATTTGTTTATACGAGTTGTTTCGAAAAATCGGTAGAAATATAAATAGAAAATCCTTTATTAATAGATCATTTGACAAAAATTATGTCAGAAAAATCACAAGATGACCAAATTATCCATTCTAACAAGTGATAAGAGTAATAATAGTAATAGAGTAGTAATAGCAGTAGAGAATTTCGGCACATTTTATCTTAAATGCCGAATTCCCAAGCTCATATTGTGATTTATTTTAGGACCAAAACCATAACAAAATTATACATATGATGAAATGGTGATCACTAAGGCAAGACTCCATAGAATTTCCAGTGAAAATTCAGTAGATCTGTAAAAAAACAGGAACGGGTCAAGAAGCGTCGTCGTCGTTTTGAGAAATTGAGTGATCAATCAGGCGTGCATGCGGGCGATTCCCCTTACCTAAGTCAAGCAATTCCTTTAAGCCATTCGTAGTGATGAATAATTATGGTGTTGGACTTGAAAAGAGTAAGTAAGTCCCTAATAGTCCAGCGGTTAGCGGTGTTGACCTTGCACTTTCAATTGAATTTATTTTTATATAGAGTACCTTATTAGACCTAGATACTAGGGGAGGACTTTATCACAATAATTCGGACACTATTACACCTATGAAAATAAATAAGGGCTTGATTTAAGAATCAATATATGCAAATTAATTCGCTATTTGACAACTTTCTCGGTTTTTACTTGGTTCATGCACAACTTAGGATTAAAAAGCAAAATTCTGCTTTTTGCCAAATTACAAAATCAATTGACCAGCTGTAACTTTTAAACTATTCATAACATCAAAAAATAATGTATGAGCTTATTGTAGAGAATATATTAAGGACAATATCCGTCATAGACTGTTTTATTGTATCTCTAACCATTTCCGTAGAATAAAAAAGTGACATATTTTCAAGATGGCGGCCGAGTGCAAGTGGTGCCACCGTGGCAACACTTCTTAAAAGCTTATATGGGTGTCAATCTGCAAGATCAAGCTGAAATAAGGTCATTAACCGCTGGACTATAATATAAATGAAGTACATTAATAATAATTCCCGTTAAATCTAATAATAAAATAAAATGTCTCGCTTGAGTTTTAGTTCTGAATCAAGTACATACTAACTACAAGTAGTGACATGGATGTTATGTCAAAAACAAGTAGTGACATGTATGTTATGTCCAAAACAGGCCAATCGTCGGAAAAGCACTATAGTTTCAATGCCAGTTTTTGGGACAGGTCGAGTAAATTATCGGTTAAATAATTATCATCAAAAGTTATTAGGTAATAAGATTTCGGTTTCAAGCTATTATCCCAAACCACTTTGCCAATAGGTACACTTTCGCTAGTTTTTTTATCTTCGTTTCTTGTATCAACAAAATTGTTTATCATTCTAATGCATTATCTCTATTGAACATTCAAAATTCTTGACTAAATAAGTACGAGTATAGAATTGCAAAACTAACACCAAACTCAGTCCAACCCAGTCCTTCGATCTCGTATTTTTTCATCACTAGATTACATCCGTCTCTGTTTCCTTGGCTACATTTTTCCTTAAACGCGAGAACAAGCTTTGGTATTACTTATTCCTCTGTTGCCAACTTCTACACTGTATTACATAAAAGGAGCTTGTAGTAAAGATAAGTACAGAATTTTATCTTTGTTTGCTTCTTTTGTCTCCTTGGATAAACCAGAATTTTAAAGTTTAAACGGCAAAGAATTTATGTAAGTTATTACGTAAATTAAAAATCCTAAGATCGTATAGTGTTTATTACAATGCAATTTGACTTGGTAATTTATTCGACTTACGATGTAATTTACACCCATCAAGCGATAACAAACTTGTAACGATTATTTTAATATCGGTTTAAACTTTTAATAATTTCTCTTAAGTATTTTAATAAATCTTGTTACCTTTTATTTAGTCTAAGTTAAAAATAGCTGTGACTTGTAGTGGGAACCGAATGCATCTACTGGACAAACTGCCATTTTTTTCTAGATTTAGTGAAATAATTAAAATTAACTGATCGAATTAATGATAGAATAATGTTCAATTAATTGTGCATATTGCATGGTTTCCCCTCTATACATATCAAATCAAAAATCAAAATCAAAATGTATTTATTATCATTCACAGCATTATACGAGGTATATAGATATATATTGTTGGGGTACTCCTTTTAAGTAAAGATATACTTGTGTTAGGAGGCTCCGCTCTTCCTCCAAACATTGATTAAAAATAAAGATGTACTCGTATTTAGTTAGTTATTAGTTAAAAGTTATTAGTTACATATAATCTAATAGTATTATTCACAATACATTAACAATTTTAACGGCGCATCATTCGAATTCCTCAAATAAATGAATATCAACATAGTCCAGTGTTTTGGCTCGGTGCCAAGTGGAATGGGGTTTCGAGAAGCTTTTGTTTTTGGATGGCTTTTGTCAATATTGTCCAAGTTCGAAGCACCCGCTATTTGTACTAAATTATCATTGAGTTTTGTTGAAATATTTCGGAATACATTATTTCTAAAGGCACAGATTGCCTTTCTAAAAGGAAAGTAATGGATGACGACATTTTTCGTTTTCATAAAATTCATCTCGTTACATATTCAAATGTTTAGGACCATAGTTCCCTTCCCACATCAGAAATCTTGAGGACCTGATGATGACCAGAAAAAATTAAGGGGATCTCCGCTTAATAAGTCGGGTATTTCTTTAAGAAGTCTAAAAAAATCGGGGTGGGTTACTACGGTCTGGGCTACTACCGCAAGTTTTATTATTTTATGAATTTGATTTTCGTCGTCGGCGCTCACCATCTTGGTTAACCTGGTTCGAGCCGGTGTCGTTTTACTGGGCTTCTTTCTTTCTTTAACGATGGAAATGTACCCACTCTCTATGCTCCCGAAAGTGATTTTGGTCGGTCGCAAATTTAATCATTTAATTTTTGTTTCTTTATGTCGGTATTGTCATTTGCACTTGCAATCAACATCAGTTTGTTAATATCGTTAACTGGTTTTTGTTAAAGTCACTATAGTGTTAAATCATAACTATACTTTATTCTTTAAAATGCATTTTTGGTCCAAATCCGTTGAATAGTTTCGACGCTATTTCACTTCAAACCGCGCAACACCTCGTTTTCAGTGCTCACTTGCGCGGACTATGACGTCATCAGAGGGAACCGAGGGCGGGTCGAGCATCTATGTTTTTATAGTTGTCGGATCCATCTTTACAATGTTATAACTATTACTTTTCTAACTTTTAAACTTTAGTTACACAAAGCGCTCGAAAGTACACATTTATCGTTACACAATTTTTTTTGGATGTCCCCCTTAACCTAACGCAAGACATTCATTCGAATTTACGAAAAAATCCGAAAAACTCATTGGTATATGGCATTGCGTTCGACCTTAATTCCAAAGTAGAATTACTTCAAGAACAAAGCATTGTCTAAAGACGATTAAATAAATAAGGAAAAGAGACACATTCACGATACACTACCCCTGAAGGAGGATTCAGCTAAAACCTTAATATGTCATACAAATAATAGGATGGTACACAGTGGAGGCACTACGGTGGCCGTGGTATACTTATCGGTCTGAGTGATACGTGACCGGTTAACTAACTAAACATTTTGTCTCCTTCGGTACAAATTGAGGGTAGAAATGTACAGTCGATAACAAAGATTATTATACTACATTGTTCGATATATGACCTTTGTGTCTAATATGCGAAAAATTGCAAGGGTTTGTGTTTATGGTATGGTCAACTGTATAAGCTCGTCGATGCACATATTTACCTATATCATCATCATCATCATCAGCCTTTTAATGTCCCCACTGTTGGGGCCTCTCACAGGCCTCTCCTGTACAAGGGGGTACGAACCATGATCCACCGAGCGGACCCAGTGCTGATTGGTGGATTTCACACGTTATAATTTCCTCAGACATGCAGGTTTCCTCACGATGTTTTCCTTCACCGTTAGAGCGGTCGATAAATGTACGTAAGTCTTCGAAAAAATCGGAATAAACTTGGTACATGGTATTGCATGGTTTCGAACCCGGACTTCCCGCATTAGAGTCCGGCGTCCTAGTCACTAGGCCACCGACATATATGCCACAGAATAACTAATAGTTTATTCACCTCTGCATTATGATAGATGCTACGCTGGCCAAGCTACGTCGTAGAGGATAGGCGTAACCACTAGTAATGGAATTCTCTGACTTTGAATTTAATAGTCTTAAGGGCCCTACAGTCGCCAGTTTGTTTTCGGCAAGAATCCAAAGCTGTTAACTTCTAGATGCTGAAGGTCAAACCCTCAAGGTCATTGGCGACAGTATAGCCTTAATGTGTAGCGAATGGTTATACATTTTGAAAGATATTCTAATTCAAGTTTTAGGTTAGGTTACAGTTTGACGTTCGAAGGTTGCCTGAAAGAGATCGCTCTCAGCGAAAAGGCCGCCTTATTGTACTTCGCTATTTCCTTTTCTATCTTTTGTTTGTTGTTTTCTTTGTGTGTGTGTATTTTACTTTCAAAGTGTATTTTACTTTACTTTGATATTAAAGAGTAGAATTCAAGTAATGAAAACATTAATTGAAATCTTATGAAAGACATTAATTAGAAATAGTAGAGAAAAGAAGAAGAAAGGTTAAAGTTTTAATTTTTGTAAAATGTGTACCAAGTGGAAATGTTACCTACTCATATAGGCCAGTTTTAACTTCATTCTATTTGGCTTACTTCACAAAGTTTAAACTAAATATTGTGTAAGTACTTGCTGTAGCAGTAAAACTAAATCAAAAGTAACACACGCAATGCTGCAGCAACTTTAACTGCAGTAACAGCGATGCATTTAGAGCACAGCATCTTTTCCATCCGTAAAAGTGGGACTGAAGAGAGTTGTAACTACAATCTTGGCACAAAGAAGGAGTTTTGGGTCAAGTGTCCTTTAGCCCGCTTGCCTCGAATGCGACCGCGATGCAGTTTATACTAAGGACTTGTGGTAACTCGATTACGAGCCACCCTGTAGTTCTAAAGACGTTTCTACGACTATTGTGTGCGGGTCACTATTTTCTTTGCATTTTATGAGGTTCCCTCAACAATAGTACTAAAATACGCTTAGATTAAATATCTAGCTTTCGCTATGTTTTTGCAGTTTCAATGTTTCTTGGAAATTAATGGCTTACTTGGTTTTAAGCGTGAATTGATGTCAACCGTCATGCGAAAAAACACCTCCTTTTACGCCCACTTGCAAAGAGGATCCCTATATGAATTTCCAAGGTTGATCCGTGAAGGCAAGATCGCGGGAAAGAGAGGTCCAGGACGTCCTCGGCGCAAATGGCTGGATGATATCAAGGAGTGGACCGGAATGAGCTACCATGATCTGAAAGACGCAGCATGGGATCGCAAGCGATTTTGCCTACTGACCTCCAAACTTCAATTTGAAGATGGTACCCGATGATGATGACTCGGTTTTACAATATAATTTCATATTGCAGCACAGTGTTGAGCAAATACATTATATTATTATTACATTATTTATCATTACATTCAATAGGAATTTTTCCCAACTCAATTTTGTACAACAAGCAATTTTCTACTTCCTAACCATGGTGTGTTTACACGTTAAGGGTTACGACCTAGCTCATAACTTTATATTGATTTTTCTGTAATTTCTCTGGTTGTAATCTGTTGTGTTTACCTAATAAATAAATAAAAATTAAACTAAATAAAAAAAAATCTATTTTATTCTATACTTAACCAAAGTCCTGCAACTCCATATAGAAACATACTACAGAGCGTCGGTGGCGTAATGGTTAGGACTTCGGACCCCCATGCAGAAGGTTCCGAGTTCGAAACCATGCAATGTGTATATACCAATGAGTTTCTCGATTGTTTTCAAAAGAATTACGTGCATTTACCGACTTCTCTAACCATCGTGAGGAAATCTGTACACACTGAGCTAACCGGTGTGTGTGAAATAGGGAAGGCAATTGTAAACTACCCCATTAAATCTGCCACAAAAGTAATTCTATGTGGTTATTTCCATAGAATGATCACGACTCCCGTCAACGAGGTTGACGGCTAAGAAGTAACATAAGAACTAAAATATCTTCCAAAATTTCTATTTTGATATAACTTAACATAAAATTATATTTAAAATGACACATGTATCATTTATGAAGAGGTCTTCGTTTATTTTATATAGGGATGGCAACAAAGGGTCCTGTTATAGCTGGGCCCTGTGTTGCCATCGTTAATGTTTGATATTAAAATTGTTTGTACCGATATTTTAACCTAACAAAAAGTAGGTTAAAACATAACAAAAGGGATAAAAATCCTTGTTATTAGGTTTTCGTATATATGTATGTCGTAATGTAATTTTGTTTTGATTATCACTAATTTATTGTAAATCTTTTTGTTATTGCCTATGCTATTGTGTTTTTGTTACATTTTTATCTAAAATCGTGTTATTTACGACTTTGTAACGTTAAAAATTGCCTGTCAGTAGAGATGAGTATGTACAATATGAGAACGTGCACTGCATGGAGATTAAAACAAACAAAATATTTTCCACAACCTCCCCACCGTAATAAATTTCACAATCTGAACTGAACGATCACGACCTTTTAATAACGCCTTCAAAATAAATAAATATAAATATCCCCTTTAGAATAAATAATGAATAGTCCTAATTCTTAACAGCTCATAAAATTGAATAATGGGACCTAGAAGTTCACAAAAGGAAAAGTGGAAAGATGGAAGTAATTAAGACCTCAAGTCCCGTCGCTAAGTCTATAGGGATTCATCTCCTGTACTGTAGTAGCTCGTTTTAGGGTTCCGTAATAAAATATACAAGGTGTTCCTTTGGTTATATATTAACTTCGACACTGTACCTAGAACATCGAAGTGGTCATTTTCCATATTGTCAATTTTTTTTAATTAAAAAACATTGTTTATTTTCATAGAAACTAAATGCCTGTTACCTAGTATGCCATTTTGGATAAAGATCCGAGCTGGCGTCGCACGTCGCATTTTGATAAATTTAAACTTGACAATCATGACATAAGTTATTAATGACATGTGCAAGGCAAATAGTTTGTTATTGTTTTGATTCAGGTTTTCTTATAATATAACTAATACTCATTACCCTTACTCATTGTATAACCAATTAAATTTAGTAAAATAAATGTCAAGAGTGAGACTAAGTGGTGACCCCGACGAAAGTTCACGCTCAAGCCGAAGATAATACAGCTGCGCAACACCATTGCAGTTATCTACAAAAAAAACGTTATTTATAAAATTGTTCCGACCTACGCTTCAAAAGTATAACTACGCAAGTGAAAATTTGCAAATTATTCAAGAGGCCTAACGACGATGACCAAGTGCCCTCTTCAGCGTCGAATGAACTAGCGCAAGCGTTGATAACGGCGTTAAATACATCGAAAACAGCGAAGGTGAGTGTTTGAGTACCCCCCTATCTGGTCTGAGAAACCAGTAGTTTGGTTTGCACAAGCAAAAGCCCAATTTGTCTTAGCTAACATCACATCATACTCCACAAAACATTAACTCGCATTCCAGGCATACCATACTCACCGTGCACCGCGCCCCCGCCACCGCGCAGCCTCATCCGCGCCGCCTTGCGCCGGCGCTGCTTACCGGCTGACCAAATATTTAAGCGCTTGCCTTCGCGACGCTATTGCGTATTTCTTCTTACATAACGCTTGTGTTGTTATTGTACATGAACTATCAAGTATTACAAACTATTTATATAGTGATGTGTGAGTTTGATTCATCATTACCTGCTCCATCACCTATATAGTGGTACTCGAGAACGAAGCGTTTTTTAGAATCACTTCCGTTATCCAATATATTATGTAAAAGCTACAGAAGTATTTGACGAAGTTAATGCATATCCTCAGGAACACCTTGTGTTCGGAAAAGGGTTCGATAGTTCAGATAGCAGTGGATTTTTAAACTCACCAGCGCAGCCGCAGCCAAGAATCGTTGAGGGCCCTCTGATGGTCTTCCAAGAGCTAGTTTTGTGTAAATCTTGTCTAGATCGGCGCTGGGGTGTTTTTTTGTTGATTTTGGAGAAGTTTATTTACATATGGCACGAGATTTTGGGGTTTTTAATGAATAATTTAATCGGGGCGGCGGACCAACGGCGCCATGCTCTTCTCGCAATCTTTTATAATTTGCGGATTTTTTCCGCTAGGTGCTCTATGTCCAGAACTATCTATCTGTTAAGAATCGCGATAGTTGCTTTTGAAAAACTTTCTAAATTGGTGCAAAGACGAATACGAAACACCTTGTATATCTAATTGCGAACCTGTTTGCAATTTTATCTCTCTATAAAAGGTATAGGTACTCTTCAATAAAACGTATAGGTACTTTCTGTTATCGCAGTATGGTGAAGTTAATTATATTCATGTCATATAATCAAATGTTAGTAGCGTTAATTAATATTATTGTTAAAATACCCTAATATTATGAGAATACCCTCAGTGCATAAAGTCCTCCTCTAAAGATCTGTGTGTCTAGTCTCAGAGACGCTAGAAACTTAAACAACTTAAACCCCAGTTAAAAATAAAAATCACTAAACCTCATGGTACAATCGACGACAAGCTATAGTATACTACCTGTCAAAAACCTTCGATTAAATCTCATCCTTAAGGCTGCGCATTAAGATACATTCCAGATTCTCAAATTTTGATGAATTGGGTAGGTTGACCTGTGGACAACTATACCACGGTACTCTTTCAATTAACAAACAAAATACGACAGAAAGAAGAACTAGTTGGTCTAAATAGAGTCCGCAAATGTACCGAAAACGAGCCAGAAAACCCGTAAGACATGGATAGTAGCACAATAAAAGGTGGAATGTTTCCCATGACACTATTTGTCACTAATAATACTACTTTGTGGACACTAAACAGAGCTGTTAGGTCAGGGTAATTCGGATAATGCGAGGAAACAGGATGTTCTTATTTTCTGGTAGTCTCTGAACGTCCACCATAAACTGGATACTACCAATGTTTATACTGTACCTTATTTTGTTTGTGTAGATCGGTACAGAAAGGTAACCGCGAAAATAAAATAAAGATTTCATTTGTTCCAGGTATAACACAATTTGTGTAGTTTAGAGTATTAGATTCTTTCATTATTAGCTGAATACATTCTCATATTTTGCGATATACTACTATATATTATTTCAGAAGTAAAAATAATAAATAAATAAATAAAATAAAAATTTATTAATGCAGACAGTATCTTTTACATTTTGTCAGATTTCCCTGGCTCCTACTAGGATACCCTGTGTTGTTAAATTAATAAAAAACATAAGGCAATGCTAAATTAAACAGTAATAATGTAAAATTTAAGGACTTTGGTTATCAAAGCAAAAAGAGTCAAGTTTTTAACGCCATTTTTATTATTTACAAAATTACTTTTATTTGAGCCCACAACGACGCTTCTTGGTGTTTTATTGGCGCTGTCCCGAAATGTATACTATGTAACCTTTAGGAATATGATGAACGTATATGAAGTACTTACTCGTAAGAGAAAATCAAGGCTTTTGCTGTTTGTTACGAGTGAATTCTTTGTGGGGTTAAAATGGATCCCCCGCCGAAATTATTTACATTTTTCGAAATTTTCTAGCGGCGGGCGGTAGCGCCCTCTCTGTTAAAAAGAATTTAGAGTCACCAGTGGTTACTCATAAATTTAACCTCCCAAGGATTAGGAAGAAAGCTCATATTTTATATTTCCCATAATTGCTTTGCTTATGCGCAATGGGAAGAAATGCTTCCTTAAGCAGGTGGTATTTTTATTCCGGGATTATCAACTAATAACAGTTAAGCCTTCCCGACTTCGGAAATCTTATTTCGGAAGCTCTTGAAAATTAAATTGGAAGCCGGTTTACATTTTCTGTAAGTACATTTTATATTTTGTCGACATCTTGGATCTTTGACCAAGAGTTTAATTTAATTTAGTGAACGAAAATAAATGGACTAAAGATCTTTCTGAGCAACATTTAATACTCGTATGAGATTTACATCAATTATTTAAGTCTTTATTTTAGTCAAAATATCTAAAATAAAAAACCTTATCGTGTATCATTGTTTACTTAGAACAACATATCAAGTACT
Source organism: Hofmannophila pseudospretella (assembly GCA_947369225.1). Taxonomy (NCBI): domain Eukaryota; kingdom Metazoa; phylum Arthropoda; class Insecta; order Lepidoptera; family Oecophoridae; genus Hofmannophila; species Hofmannophila pseudospretella. Next base: position 7,388,304 of record OX376325.1, read on the forward strand.
CGTAAGCGCTCGTCAAAATTGTTTATTTTAGACCATAGGGATATGGCGGCTTCCCGCCATCACGTCGGGGTCACCAATGTGTGGCTGAACGCGCCAACGAAATATGGGCTATCTCTATCTCATGAATGATATTAGACAATACCATTCATGAGATAGAGATAGCATATTTCGTGGTTTCTAGACAGGAACCTAAAAATTGGCTGAAATATTGGACATATCCTCTATCTACTAAAACTCGATATATATACACATATATCTTTAAAAATTTGTAAATTGTGAGTGAAAAAGTTTATAGATTTTTTTTGCTAAATACTTACATTTAGTCCTTATATACAGGGTGTAACATTAAGAACGGTCAGTATGGGAAAGTCTGAAACTATAAGACATACGAACATCTGTTCTTAGGAACCATGTCATCAATTTTAGTAACAAGAAACACTGTATTCATACATTTAAAAAAAAACCTGTACTCAGCCTGGGAATCGAACCCGGTTGTTTTGAAAAAAAAAATCCAACACTATTTCTATTTGGATATCGACTGTGTAGGTGTTAAGGAATAAATGTTAGTATGAAACGTGATATTTAAAATTAATAAAACGCATTGTTTCCATATCTTTTAATTTACTTTAGACTAGACTATTAATTACTATCTTTTAATTTATTTTAGACTAGACTATTTCTTGTGGGGTTACGTTAAGGATGAAGTGTACAAAACAAGCTACGACACAATTGAAGACCTAAAAGCAGCCATAGAGACAATTTTAACGCAAATTCACCACCTGAAGATACAACATTCAATAGTAAGACCGTTACCTAAACGAGTTGAATGTTGTATTTTACAAAATGGTAGTCATTTCGAACACCTACTAAAATAAATTAAAAGATATGGAAACAATGCGTTTTATTAATTTTAAACATCACGTTTCATACTAACATTTATTCCTTAAGACCTACACAGTCGATATCTAAACAGAAATAGTGTTGAATTTTTTTTCAAAACAACCGGGTTCGATTCCCAGGCTGAGTACAGGTTTTTTTTTAAATGTATGAATACAGTTTTTCTTGTTACTAAAATTGATGACATGGTTCCTAAGAACAGATCTTCGTATGTCTTATAGTTTCAGACTTTCCCATACTGACCGTTCTTAATGTTACACCCTGTATAATAATACGGATTCCGGTAGATAGGGCGAGACTCAACTCGCACTTGACCTGTTTTTGACAATGCTCACACTTTGGCTAAGATTAACGCCATTCTGTTAATATTGATGATTGTTGATTATCTGAAAATAAATAATTTTAATAAAATGCAGTATATAATACTTTGAATAAAATATTATAAATTGTATATACTGTGTACGGGCTGATATGGCGTCTCTCTCATTAAAGCAATGCGATTATGTATGTAAATCACAGAATAACGAGCTAATTTAAGTGTCTTAACCGCGTGCTTTGCATATTCATAAAGGATATGCTACACTCGCGGCTCCAGTGTTGATAATACTTTATTCGTTAAACAAAAGATAAGGCCTAATTTCGTTCCGCATTTGTGGTCTGTATGAATAGTACAAATACAAATATACTTTATTACCCAGGACAAAAACAAAACATACAACATAAAGAGAGGTACAATACAATGTGCAGAAGGCGGCCTTATCGCTTTAAGCGATATCTTCCAGGCAACTTTCAGGTGTTGGAAAAATCATATGATACATAATCTGTGATCGGAGTAGGTAGAGCTCTTTCGGGTCAATGTCCTCAAAGGTTATATTAATATGGATATGATTTCGGGATCCCGTTTTAAGTTATCGAGCAAATGTTGTAAATTACTTTTATAACCCTCGCCCTTACTCGGCGGATTACGATTTTTTTAAAATTGTGAACTTACGAAGAAGTTAAAACACTACCATAGGTACACTAGCGCCATGAATCTTTTTTTTTTTTTATAATAGCCTATAGGCTGTCCCACTGCTGGGCAAAGGCCTGGGAGGCCATGAATCTTAAAAAAAAAATATTTCGCCACCAATCTTAAATGTGTATCAAAACAAATATAACGTTAAAAATCTAAATAATATATTTATTCAATCCCGGAAATCCCGGGATTATTGGGCATACTTATCCATATTATGACCGTATGTGGCAAGTACCAAAAACAGCCCTACCTACTCCGATCAGTGTACATTATATACGGGTGCAAAAGGCGTATGAAATAAATACTACCCTCAAATAAATAAAAAACAATAATAAAAAATAAAAAATGCAATAATATAATAAAATAATATTTAATAGCTCTGATAATTTTTATAAGGACAAAATGGTATTTTTTTAATTATATTGCTTCTTGCGCCGCTTCTTTCATTTCAGCAATAGAACCTTACGAAGCGGTGGAAGAGTAAAAAAATACTTTGTAAAAATTACTTTAAGGTAATTGCAATAAAAGAAATTGACATTGAATTAATTGATTAATTAAATACTAACTTACCTATTTTAAAATCTAATTACCAAAGAACTTACTTAATTTGTAATATTTTCCATTAACGAAATTGAATTTTTTCTCTTATATACCTAGATTTAGATTGAAAATTAAGTAGTACGAAATTAGCAAGTACCAGAAGCCCTATTTCAGACGGAATCTAACTGAAAGTCCCCAGTAATTACCACGGGGCAGGTCGCTATATAAAATTTGAAGCTGCAGAGTCGACCGGGTGTTGAGATCACAAATTTGTATTCCAGACTCACAATAAAGTTCATTTAAATATAAATGCGACAAGACCTTTACCCCAGTAAATGTTGCCACTCGTATAAACTCAGTCATAATTTTTACGACGAACCCGAAAATAACTTGGAAACATTTAAAGAGGCTTTAGTAGCAAAATATAATGAGTAGGTACATTAAAATAATAACATTTTAATTCTGTTTTATGAGACTTAACTGGCACTACCAGTAAAATTATAAATTGTAGCAAAAATAAATCTTTTTTAATCTTCATAAGAATTAATTGTACTCTTATGTTGTAATGTGACATGTTAGTAAAGACGAATTTACTCATTTACTTGTAGTGCCAGTTTATAATTTTTTGACGATTTTTGAAAATAAAATGATATGTAAGTTCTTCTTCTTCTAAGTCGTGTTCCTCATTGCTGAAGGTCGTGATCATTCTAAGGAATTAATCACATAGAACGACTCTCGTGGCAGATTTAATGGGATGGTTTGCCATTGCCTTCCCCATTTCACACACTGGTTATCTCAGTGTGCAGGTTTCCTCACGATGTTTTCCTTCACCGTCAGAGCAGTCGGTAAATGTACGTAAGACTTTCGAAAAAACCGAAAAGCTCATTGGTACATGATATTGCCTGGTTTCGAACTCGGACCTCCCGCATGGGAGTCCGACGTCCTAGCCACGACGCCACCGACGCTCTCATTATTTATCGTAACTTGTGTTATGACCATCGGACTACAACTAATAAACGTTTCTCACGACAAGCCAAATGTATGGGTAAAAAACAACAAAAGTTTAATGTGAAAGTCTAAAGATTGTATTAGTAATTCATGTGAATACTATCAGCGACTTACGAGTATATAATCTAGCATGACTATCCATTTTCATAATTTTTGATATTAGTTAGCATGTCTTTCACCAGTAAAAGCCGCTGAATCCTTTAAAAAAACACTGTAAGGAACACCTCCTTTCTTCGCAAAAATCTGCTTGTGTTTGGTCAACATTGACCATAGGTAAAAAATAAAAATACACACCAACTTTGTATTACGTAAAGTCTCTGTTAGCTGACCTCAGTGAATGGTACTATACTCTCTATATGTACTCTCAGACTCAGAAACATAATTTTGTATTATAACAGTGTAGCCTACATTGTCATTGTCATTTTAATTATATAAATTGCATATAAAGTTATTGACCACATAACATTGTGTTGTGTATGTATCCCGCGACCAGCGATCCACCTAGCACATTAGGTGAGGCCTGAAAAGCAGCGTGTCGCCGAGGCCTCGACCATTTCATCAGGCACAATATAGGGCAATACACGTTATCTCTCCTTTCTTTATAGATTAAGAATTAAAATTGTATAATAACTGTGTTGTATTACTCTATGTGTCTATAAAAATTGTATAATAACTGTGTTGTATTACTCTATGTGTCTATAAAAATTGTATAATAACTGTGTTGTATTACTCTATGTGTCTATAAAAATTGTATAATAACTGTGTTGTATTACTCTATGTGTCTATAAAAATTGTATAATAACTGTGTTGTATTACTCTATGTGTCTATAAAAAAATAAAAATAATCTTTATTGAAAACATCACAAATTAGTAAATCGAACAATAACCTGACTCCCAAACTAGGCGAACCTGTATCTTTGGGAGACAGTGCTTTCCCACAAAGAAGGTATTCAATAAAGGTCAGCATTCATCCCATAGACAAGTATGAATAAGTTATCTTTTATTTATTATTATTTATTTATTCCCTTTACATTTTAAATCTTTATTCGTTTTTCTCTAATACATTCGTCAATGTCGGTACAGTAATGTTGTTGTCAGTTTTTATTCGTGTGTTTTTATTTGTGCCTGGCTTAAAATGTTTGCTGTGTTTAGCAGTTCAAATATCAACCAAGTTATTTTACAACTTCTGTCGTTTAAATTCCACAACCTATATGTATACCTACGGTATTAGGGATCCATACCCGGAGTCGTTTTGCTGTCGCTCCGTCGTCCATCCGTCTGTCACGCTGGTCTAGCGCCTAAACAAACGGAATAAGATACACAATGTCTTTGAAATTTTCCATAATATGTATTCCATTGACCCAAATCCGAATATCCACTTTAAAATTTTGTAAAATGGTTTTAGAGGGGTTCTTGTTTGTACTTATCATGTGGGATATCGTTGTATAGACCAAACATGCAAACGGTTTTTTTTTGCTCAATCCTTACATTTGAAATTAGACTTAAGAGGATCATATAGAGCAGCCTTTCCCAAAGTGGGCGATAACGCCCCCTTGTGGGCGCTGCAGGCCTAAGGGGGGGGCGGTAAGAGACCCAGAAAAAAATATATGTGTGAACGTGGATTTAGTGCTGTGGCAACACTGCTTACTAAAAAGAGAAATCGTTTGCATGTTACCGAACGTGGCGACTTGCGACTGTTCTTGAGTAAATTGGAACCTGATATCAACAAACTTATTAAACAGCATCAGATTCATCCTTCACATTAGTTTTTATATAAGAATCGATTATGTTTGTTTTCTTTTGAATAAAAGATACTCTGAATACTATAAAGTTGCGTTTCAATAATCATTCTCATTGGCAGGTGTAGCCCGTAAGAGTTAACTTGAGACCTGAGCGCCGTTGTGTATTACCGACTGCGCTCAGGTTTCAAGTTAACTCTTGCGAATTATAGTAAAAGTCTCGTTTAGAATTAATGTTTAATCTCCGCTAATATAGCTCACAATAATTAATTAATTTAATTTGAAGTTATAGTCGTTTTTAAGTAGGGGAAAAAATGGGGGCGCTAAAAAATAATTTATTCTCAAAGTGGGCGGTAGACAAAATAAGTTTGGGAACCCCTGATATAGAGCGAGGCCCGACTCATACTTGACCGGTTTTTATCATACACATAAACACCTACAGAGCTTTTATTTAAGGTATACTAGTATATAGAAATTCCTTGGGTACGTGGATGAAAGAAAAATTAAGCTCCGGCGTTCGTTCCTTTGTGCTTGGGTACGTTGCAATTATTTCCTTTCCTATATTATTATTGCAGTAGAGTTTAAAAAAACTTAGAGCAAAATCGTATACGATACTCCTTCATATTTTTTTGATCTGTTACATAAAAGAACACTATTATTCTGGTACAACTTAACCGAAAAACGACTTCTGTCGATCATAACTTCCTGATATTTTATAGTATTCCAATAAACCAGCCTTGTACAATACGAGAACATGAACCTATAAAATTTTACTGGTGCAATTTCGTGGCGTGATTTAAAAATTTCAACCTGCCATTTTGCCTACGTAGGTATTATGCCTTATTCCTCGCAAAATTCATAGTTGCAGTTTACCATAACGCTAGCAAATTGAGGTGTGTTTCCAAAGACGTTTATTTATGAATGTTAATTTCCATTTCATTATGTTTCGTAGTTTGTTGTAGTAGTGGAATGGAGCGGTAAATATTTATTAGGTACCGTTGTTACGAATAGGCGGTTCATTTAAATTTCAAATCATTTACAGAGAGAGAAGGATTTTTCTTCCGGGTCGTGATACATTCCTGTTATTTATACAACATGCACACATTTTGGGTGTAACATGAGCTACAGGTGGTTTCTGTATTTATTTTAAAAATCGTAGTTCAGCTACGGTTTTATTTAAACCGACGACAAAAAGAGGTTCTCAATACGAAATTACGTATATAGCGGGCTGTTTACGTTAGACTTGGTATTGTTTGAATTACTTACTTACTTACTTACTCCGCTGGCGCAGCTACCCGAAGTGGATCTTGGCCTCCGATACCAAAGAGCGCCATCGCTCTCTCTCCTGCGCAGTCTCTAGCCAGTCAGGCGCCCGGAGCTCCCGCAGATCCTTCTCCACTTCATCGTGCCAGCGATATCTGGGACGTCCGACCGGACGTCGTCCGTTAGGGCGTCCCACATACGCTCGTTTAACTGCCCGATCCTCCCCCATCCTAGTGATGTGTCCGAGCCATCGAAGTCGAGCTGCTTTCGTTTCTCCTATGATGTTCGGCCAACACAAGAGAAGAGGAAATCAATATCCGAACTCAAAACGCCTTGAGATGCACCGCAGCTCTGCACAAGGCTCTGGTGTCCAAATTACTGAGCAGATTGTTTGAATTAGGTAAGAGTATATGTGAAAATATCTAAATGGTTCAGTTTCTGAATTATAATAATTAAACAAATTCAGACAGACCTTTTATTGTAAATATTTGTCGTCAGTCTCATTTTAATTTGCAAATCACGTTGATCACAATTTACTAAATACATTATTATTGCAAAAAATGAAATCATATGCTTGTGTTGATGCTTCTACTAGAAAGATAAATTGAAATGAATACTATTTCTTAACCGGTACTAGAGGTGGGCAACGAATAACTGGGCTTGGAGTGAATACAGGGGTTTGGCTTGTCAGTTGTTTGACCTGCCTCTATCAACAATAATATCATGAACTTGGTATGGTAACCAATTAAAAGGTTTCCTGCCTCCGCGATCTATGGAGATTTCATTTTCTAGTTCACTTCGGGCTGCTGCAGGTAAGTACATTGCGCAAAAATAAAATTTATAATAAAAAATAGAAATCGACTCTAATGAGGTTGGCGAAAAACAAAATATAATACTTAAGAATACTTATTTTATTTCACAAACTTAACATAACACAATGCGTATATAACTGTAGAAAACAATGTAGGCGGTCTTATCGCTCAGAGAAAATAATGTCACAATATGTAATCGCGAATCAAATATCAATTGGATGGAAAAGGTTTTCGTCATAATTAGTTCCAACAAAAATTTCCATTCGGTATTTACAAAGCAATTGTGTTCAGAGACAAATAAAGGCAATCAACTTTAATTCCCGACGGGTAATTCCTTCCATGCTAATACGGTATGCGGCAGATACATTGTTGTGAACAGATTCCACAAAGTTAAATTAAAAGCGTGTTTTATTCATTTTGTTGATGGTCTGTGCAAAATGCAACTCTAGAGAGAATTCTGTTCACACTAGATTCACTATTTCGGTTGATATATGCAGACCATGTGTTTAATGCCGTACCTTGGCAGTTAACGTTAATTTGCCGACAGGTGTCGCTGTGCGTTTATATCTGGCGACATCGTTTTGTTACCTCGGTTTTATATAGCATTTTTAGATCTTGGAATTAATTGTACTCTCTGAAAGTTAATGGCTTTCGTTCTTTTTTGATATAGGCGCCCTCTGTGCAACCACCATGTTTAAAAATCGTGTATCTAACTATATCTATACTGTAAGGTTTTTCCACAAACATTCAATGATTTTTAATCCTCGTGGTAATAAATATGTCATGGCAAATAAGTGAAGTAAAAGAATATACTTAATAAAAAATAAAGTTTGCGCTCTATGAGTATTTTCTCAAAATATAACCAGAAATATAATTACACTCTCAAGAGGGCGCCATAACGCCATTTGGTAATTTTATAATCTGTGTAAAGGGTTAGTAAAATAGTACAATATATCATATTCTCGGTCAGGGTATAAAAATAATGAATGTATACAAACATCACAATATTAGCAGAACCCTACGTACGTTAATTAGTTGACCGACTCCAACTTACCACAGTGCGATATTCTTTCGTCCGTGATCCTGTATTTACAGATCCACCGACGATATGATTTTTTTGTCATAAAGCTCTAAGCTGTATATCTACGTGTCCTAACCCTACATGTTATATTACCCTGACGGACATTCATCCAGTAACTTGGAATCAGTACTGCTTCCGATGTCAATCCTAGTCTTTCAGGCCACAAAGATTTAGAATTCGATCGCAGATAGTACGTGAACGACATCTTTTGGTTAAAATAAAAAAAAATATTTGTCAAAAATTTACAATATAGTGGGGTTTTCGCCCTAGTCCCCTCGCTAGGATTCCGTGTCATGGGGAATAGTCTTATTAACCCCCGACCGATCGAGGGAGGTCTGTTTGTCTGCGGCATCATAACTTGAGAACGGATGGTCCGATTTGGACCCGGTTTTTTAAATTTCATAGAAAATTTTGTTAGGACTGATAAAAATTGGACCAGCGGTTTCCAAGATCTTGGAGTATCTTTGATGTCAGATGGGATCTCTGGAACCGTAATAGCTAGATGGTTCGAACTAGAGTTCAAATATTCAGGTTCATGGTGCGTTTCTGATATCTGAAGGATCTGTGGATCTGGTGATGATCAGGAAAAAGTAAGCGAACTCCAATTTTACAGTATGAAACTGGAAGAATTTGAAGATTATCAGCCCGCCGAAACATCCGCCGAGACATCTCAGCTCACCTTGAGGACTTAGATGGAATGCCTCATTTCCCGGTAATTACGCTGGCTCTGTTACCCTTCAAACTGAATGCAACCCACAGAAATGCAAGCACATCTGCTTTGCGGCAGAAATAGGTTATAGAGTAATACCGCTGGCGATCCTGCGCATCAGGATCTACCTTCCTTAAAATTCAGATCTGGTTAATAAATATAAAATGTCTGAATACCGACGGAACTTCAGTTAAAAAAGGGACTGAGCCCCGCCAGGCATTTACATTTGTAAAAATACCTTTTTCATTTCCCTTCAACACTGATATCTTTCAGTTGGCATTCATAGCGAGAGGGTCAAAGATAAGGGAATGTACTCGAAATCGATCCAGAGTTAATTAAGGCCCATTTATACTTGCGACCGTGCGCCGGCTTCAGATCAAGGCGGCTATTCTGTAAGCAAGCGCTATCTATATACTAATAAACCGTGGTAAGAACCCGTGTTTAACTATAGTGAAGTTCATTCATTCATTTCATTTATTGCTGTCATGGGTATTACAAGCTCTTAAAACTAATTACAGCACCAATCATTAGCCCTGTTAGGTAATTGCAATTATAAATAGATTAAATTAAAATAAATTAAAATTAATGACCAAATTACAAATTAAATATTATGATTTAAAATTAAATTGAAAATAAAATTAAAAGATGTAAAAAAATAAGCGGTAAATATCGGAATTTGGAATATGTCTTTTCTAAAAAAAAATATAAAAATAAAATAATTTAATAATCAATAATGATGGATAGCAGATTGCAAGATTTTGATTTTTCATTTAAGAACTGGTCTATTGAGTAAAAGCATTTAGTTATTAGGAAGTCCTTTAGTTTATTGCGAAAAGAGATAATTGTTTTTCCTAATTTTATATTGTCGGGCAGTTAGATGCTAAGTTAATGAGTTAACTTAGTATCTAACTTAAAAGTAAGAGGTACTATTGACTTATTAGTTTTATTGCGAATGTTTAAGAAAATGGATTATCAGAAATATTTTCATAGTTAATCTTATTGGACATAATTCTATCTTACCGCCTGGGATGTCAAGTTTATTCATTTTATCACCAATACTCAGTCAGATAACATATGCGTATATAAAGATGATACTATATATTTACCTAAGTATTATATTGTGTAAAGGTTACAAATAACTCGTGCAACCAAAATGTGAGCAGATTATTATTTATGTTATGAGTAACAGTTATGTATGAGTAAAAAATTCATCACATTTGAGGATCGCACCCCGAGTTCCGGATTCGGACGTTTCCGCCCCGAATTAACCCGATTTCGCGCTCAGCTGACGAGGGAAGTGACGCAGATGCATATCAATGATACGTTTTACCCACATAAACCTCTATGTACCTACAGGTATAGTAAATTGTGTTTTACAATCAGTAACTCATATCGGTGTAAACGTTATTCATCGCTGATTTTTAAGGGCACAGTATGACATGGCCAAAATACTTTTTTAGCGAAATAGTTCAAAGAACGCGTTTACGGTTATGAAACTTGCGTTTACGTTAGGTATATCAATTATACCAACACACTGAAAGAAAAGCTTGTTTATTTTTAACAAAAACTTGTTTCAATACGAGCATATAAAGTCGACTTGTTAACTTTAACCAAGGAATTGTTCACTTCAACCAAAATCTTAGTCGTATCTATCAAGTAATTTGTTCAAATGAATAAAAATACTTTATAAGTTCTAAATCAAACATGCTTTTTTATATTCACATAATAAGCACGGCTATGGGTGTTTTCTTCATTGTAGTATCGCCGCAATGCTTTTGCGTATTGCAATTTCCACATAAAAAATATTCGGTTACTGTTTGTTCTATCCATCGACTGTGCCACTGGTATCCGTTACCCTTACCAACGGGGCCAGGGTGACTGACCTACACGTTATGAATAAAAATCAGGCTCTGATTTAAACTGACTCATTAGTGTGCTTTCCACGTTTTGTGTTGACAAGCGCAATGTTTGCATAAAAACGTAATACGTCTGTCTTTATTAAAACGGGTATTGTGCAGCAGCACATCCATACAGAGGTTTTCTAAAACCTTCCCTAAGTTTTTACTGGTCGCATGACTACTTATGTAAGGAGTCAGTCATGGAAGGTACTACCATTTTACTTACCTACCTATTTCTACCGCAAAGCAGCGATGGTTCCTCATGTAAAGGAGCCAGTGTAACTGTCATTTACCAAGTGATTAATGGTGCCACTACTTATAATGCCCGGGCAGTGTGAATAATGACAAGTCGAATTCGGAAATATGTCACAGAAACCTAGAGGATGCCAAACCGACTCGGACTAGGTTATGTTAGGTTGAATTATGTCAACCACGCAACGAGCCGTATCTTTGTGCCCCTTTAACGACACTTTGACCAGCCATAGTTATTATCATATTGCCGCCTAATTTTGGGCATTATTCAAACTGTCTGGACATTATTCATAATGTTAATCTTATTAATCATTTGGTTCATAACATAACTACCGCTACATGAGACAATCCATACGACGCAAGTTATTTATTTCAGTTCTGCTTAATGAATTGTCCACGTAGCGGCAATGTCATCGAACACAATCCCGATCAATATTGGTCTTGAAAAAAAAGTAATTCTCCTGAATTCTTGGCCGGTTCATCCGAGCGGCAAAACAGTTTTCTTCTGTGCCATAAATTCGGCCAATTACCGGAACAGGAGAAGCGGTCATTTGTCACAGGCGGGAAAAAACTGTGCCGGCCCACGACCCGTCAGTTCATCTGTCTGCCCTGGAACCTCCGTCAAAATCGTGTTGACGGACAGATCGTATTTATAACCCCTAGCTGCAGTAAAGTAGGGAACATACACGTTGTTGTATCATCTTTCATGCTGTAACTAAAGCTCACTCGTAGTAAACCTAAGGCGGGTTACACATGGTGACGAATGTCGGAGCGACTTGCGTCAGTGCAACTTCATATAAAATTAGTATACAGTTGCACGGCACTTTTGTCTCAAAGATAACCTTCTGAAACACTTATTCAGTCGACTAATTAAGAGCTTAAAAGCATACATTAGACAGGTGTTAATTTACAGCTTTGAATCGTAGACTAACCGTACTGAATGCATTTACTTGCCTGAATTAAGTCAAACTTAATCCGGTCAAATGTAAAAAGCGCCTTATACACAAAGGTTCAGTACATAAGTAGATAATCACCGCAGAGTCTTAATAAAAATTATAATTATAAAAAATGTCAATATATTTAGAATAAACAATAAATTAATATAGGTACATACATTTTTAAATGTACATTCATTACCTACTACTCCCGATCCTGAATCGACCCCCGTCCAAAGTTACCCATTACACTGGCTGCATTACCACGTTGGATAACCAGAGAGATCCTTTGCACGAGGTACGATCCAGAGCAGGAGTCAACCCAGGTCCCTAACAAACGCCCCTGCCTCGCAAACCCGCGTACCCCACGTCTCGACTCGATTATATAATATAAATTACTTACCAATAAAAATAATCTCATCAAAAACATTTCTGTAAAAATAGGCACGCAGGCTTGACCAGACGAGAATACCGATAATCCTATATCAATTAGTGCACTACGTACACTAAGCCCTTGGCTTTTGTAGATAGAACAGAATATTATGATGAAGTCTTGCACTCCTGCGTAACGGCCAAGTCACATAGTATTGTAATTGAGATATGAATACCTAATGAAATTGATACATCAACGATTATTAATTTACTATGATTAAAATTAAAGTGCCAAATTCATAATACGAACGAATACTGCAGACTTATCTATACATGAGATCTCACTACTATTTATGGCTAAACGGCCTCTTTTTATAGAAATGCTTTTAATGGGATTTCAGTAGCCACAGCATGGCTGAAGAATATTTTGCCTTTGTAAAATAATAGTGTGATTGTGTGATGCTGACGACCGAACGATAAATAAATAAATAATGGGATTTCAGTTATTTTTGTAAGTAAAATATATTGTAGGATACATTTTACTTTAACCGCACTTTTCTTAAAATTTATCTTCTCTTTTTTCATGAATTTGTAATTCTATACCTACGGAACCCTAAAACCGGACGAAAATATTAGTTTTCTTAGTTTTTCCTTTATTTGTGCACAACCCTATGTCTATAAGTTGTAACTGTTCCTTGACGTGTCTAAGCGTAACTTTGTTATCAAAAGATAAATAAAAAAATAAAAAATATACCACATTTCAGCTTTTTAGGACTAACGGTAGTACCTACCATATATATTTTTGATAACCAGTGAATCATTGAGTCAGTGTCAAAATAGCCTAACTTTGCATTTGATTTACTAAGAAACTAGAAGAGATAGGAACTTGAAACTAAGGGGTTTACTTTAGCTTGTGAACTTTTCCTGACTTCAAAAGTTTCAGCCGTCTAGTAATCTCTGATACAAAGTTATAAGCAGAATAAAACGGGCAGAAATGCTTCCAGAAAAGGTTGGTATTGCCCCTTAGTTTTTCTGCTCGACTTGGCGGGGGCACTACCGTGCCTTACCTACTCGAGCAAGACGCAAAAAAGTCTAATTGAAATTATTTTATATGAAGATTTATGATAAAAACACAGGTTCATTCTCACATTTTATTAATAAAGTTAAGTAGTTTAGAAAAAAAACATTGTTCTTTCACAGAATTAACAAGAGAAAACAATTTTTTAATTATAATGGTGTACCTACTTACTTTATTCCAGTTATTATCCCAGTTAAGTAAGTATACTTAATTAAAATTATTTAATCTAATCGTCGGAAATGTGGTTTCAGATTTTTTTTATTACATTATTATATTATATTATTAACAGAATAAAATATAATTACGTAAATCAGACAATCAACAAAATAATACCCCATTTGTATGTGATACATTTGGAATTAACAGCTGATAATAGGGAATTTTCAAAATTGTAATCATTGTTCTTTCTGCCCTTATCGCGAACTAGGAATAAATAATCAATTTTAATCTAAACCTCACAGCATATTGTTCTCGAGTTGAATATTCAGTGGGTGCAGGTAATACGGATGTCCGCTTGATGTCCCGGCAGTGGATTTGACGTGTCTTTCTGCGCGAGACACGTGAAATTCCTATGATTATTAATGACATCGCTGTCAATTTACTGTTAGCAATATGCAGACAGACATTCCCAACGATTGCTTATTAAATTATTCCAGTTAGGCAATTCAGATGTATTAACTTTAATCTCCAAACTATATTAAAAACAATTAAGAAATACTATATGTCGGGATATGTCAAAGTCGTAAAATGTCAAGACTTCAAATTACGTCCACGTCGTAAAATGTCCAAGTTGCAAAATGTCAATTGCAAAATGTCCAGTCCACAATGTAAGTATGCATGTGAATCAAATGTCACGAGCGACACGGGAACTACCCAGAGACGGCACGAGGACGACACAGGGACGACACGGTGACGACACGGGAACTACACGGGGACGACACGGAGCCTCATTGCACATTGGACACAATGCATAGCACATATTGACACACTGTACACATTGACACAATTTCGCCCCGTCTCGTCCCCGTATTCGATCTAAAATGTTTAGGTTCATGGTGCGTTTCCGATATTTGAAACCTTGAACATCTGATGATGACCAAAAAAAGTACGTGAACTTTAATTTCACAATATGAAACTGGAAGAATCGGAAGATTATCAGCCCGCCGAAACTATAATAGTTAGGTGGGTGTTCTGGGGTGAATCCTGAGATATAACCAGAGAAAAAAATATTAAATATGGCGGCCAAAAAATTAATGTGGAGCTAGGAAATTTAAGATAGCCATGGCGAGGTCGAAGGCCGAGCTCCGCGTATAGCGAAGCCAGGAGTCACCCGCCGTAGGTCAGGTCTAACTTGCTGAATGTTCTTAGCCATGTCAGATGAAAATTGGATCAGTGGTTCTAAGATCTTGGAGAATCTTGGGATGTTGGTGTATGATGAGATATCTGGAACGGTAACTAACAGTTAGATGGTTCGAGTTTGAGCTTAAATGTAATCAAATCTTGAGGACCTGATGATGACCTGGAAAAAGTAAGGGGACCTCCACAATGGTACGTCGGGGGTATCTTAAATTTTTAATTTACAGTTATTATCAGCATAATATGTATCTTCGTCTAATACTTATGTGATGGTAGCTGACAAAGGCTTTGTCCAGACTTTTCAGAAAATAATTCGCCAATTCTACATATTATCAGTCCTAGGTACACTCTTTTTAAGAAATCAATTCTTCCCCTTCCCTTTTCGTGACTGAACTGATAACGATGGCTCAAATATTACGTCTACGCAGAAAACATGTTTTCTTAAACCTCACCTGAAAATATAAAGCGAAGCTTTTTTCCGTACAGATTTAGGATTTACTTCATAAAAATTTGACATTATAATTATTTTTCAGAGATGAAAACTGGTTTCGTATGCCTTCCTCGAAATAATTTACATGTTATTGAAGTTTGATGAAATTTAGATTGAATTTTCGGAAAATCTCGATGCGAAGTTACTAATCGGTATAATAGGTAATATTTGAAGGAAATAAGTCTACTGATGCGGTGTTATATTACAATATCATATTACAATAATTTAAGTTGTCTGTATTCCAAGGCGACTCAGCTTAGCTGATCCAGAAAAAAAAACTAGAATATAAAATAACGAAAGAATAAAATAGAAATAAAGTAATGATAACTATAAATATATAAAAAAAACCGTTAACTTACCATTGTGGAGAACACCTTGCTTTTTCCTGGTCATCATCAGGTCCTCAAGGCTCCAGATATGGGAAGGTCACAAACATTTGAGCTCTAACTCGAATCACCTAACTGTTAGTGTTCCAGAGATCCCATCATACTCCAACATCCCAAGATACTTAAAGATCTTAGAACCACTGATCCAATTTTTATCTGACATAGCTAAGAAAATTCAACAGATTAGACCTGCGGCGCTTGAAGGCGGGGCACCCTCCGAGATTCGCCCTACGTGGTGCTCGGCCTTCGGCCTCGCCATGGCTATCTGAAAATTCCTAGCTCCACAATAAAAAAAAAAACTTGGCGGCCAAAAAATTAATGAAAATAATTTCATTCATTTTTTGGCCGCCAAGTTTTTTTTTCTCTTGTAATGTCTCAGAATTCCCTACAACTTTAGTTCGAGAAAATCCCATCTAACTATTATAGTTTCGACGGGCTGATTATCATTCATATACCAATTCTTCCAGTTACATATTATGAAATTAAAGTTTACTTACATCATTCATTTGTTTTCATGGATCAAAAACGTCTAATTCTTGACACTTTATTATTGCATGACATTCTGAACACTCGGCTCGACTGTCCTGATATGCTACATTCCTGTGGTTTCTGTGCTCCAAGTAGACAAACGAGACACACGCCCCTACTTAAAGTTCCATGCCATCGTACTAACTATGCGAGTAACTCAATATTTTCACGTCTAGCTAGTAACTACAATAGACACTTTAGGGACGTGAATATATTTTGGAGTAGCAAAGACACATTTAGATTTACTATAACACGGTGTTTGCTGTCTAAAGACTAGACAGACTAGCTAAATTACATGGGAACTGTTTTTCACCCTGTCATGCATGTATGGAGCTGTGACTGAGGATTGTTATTGTTATTATTTTGGTCACAAAACAATAACAATATTATATACGTGTTTAATCCGTAATGCTGCATTGGTATTTAAACGGTCGGTATTTACACACCCTTTCACATACACAACACACCCTAAGTAAATAAACTTTTTTTTTTTCACCTTCAAACTCTCACGCCACCACATATTAATCTTAGTCACTTAGCCAGCACTTGATTAACAAGTACTTACAAATAACATTTAATACTCGTGGTAAATATGTATGACATATTCATGTTAATTCTACATTATTAGTCTTAAAGTTAACCGCGTTCTGTAGGTATACAAGTCATATATAAACGAGGAAATCTGTAATCTGTCGGCCTTCTTTAAGTTTAATACATATGTAATTTTATAATTGTTAAATAAAAAAAAATCATTCGATCTTTAAGGTTTCAGATGTCGGAATCGCATTGTGAACTCAGGTTCACAATGCGATTCCGACATCTGAAACTCAGCTATTTGAGCTCAAGTTCGAACCATCTAGCTATTACTGTTCCAGAGGTCCCATCTGACATCAAAGATATTCCAAGATCTTGCAAACCACGGGTCCAATTTTTACAAAGACGTAGCTAACAACACTCTAGACAAAGTTCTCCATTAAATTAAAAAACCGGGTCAAAATCGGATCATCCGTTGTTAAGGTATGATGCCACAGAAAGACAAACGTGTCAACCTCGATCAGTCAGCGAGTAAAAAATAAAAGAATGAGTAATTAAAGTTAATTAAAATAAATTGGCGATCGCGTTAGGTAATAAACACAATTCAGTAGCAGGTATGATAACAACAAAAATTTTGCTAAAGATTTTCCAAGCGTTATAATTTCATTATCACAAAATAAACGAAAGTCAACAGACGCTTCGAAGAATATGTCAAAATCTCATTTCACAGGGTGATTCAATTTTAATAAGCCTTTAAAGCGGCAACTTACATTATCAAGTCCCATTCCTACGCCGTCGCCCGGTGCTCATTGTCTGTTGTAGCTTCACGAGGACTTATAATGAAAGAAAATATTTTCCAAGGATTTTGTAGGACATTGTCTCTTTGTTGGTTGTTGAGCAAACTTGCAATTCGTGGTTTAGCTTCAGGTCACAACTTACTGTCGTTCGTGAGGTAGCTTGTCTTTTGCGTTTTGTATTCTGTCGTGACTTTACTGTTACATGTAGCATAACTCTAGTTAGAACATTTAAAGCCGTGGACTTAGTCATTATAGTTAAAGATAAAAAAAAACTGAAATTTATGTATAAAATGAAAATTTACAGTGAAATAATCGTTCCGATATCTTCAAAAATTACGATGATATGACGCTTTGAATGTGCAAGGTGCTGCCTGAAGTGTTTTTAGAAGTTCCATACAAAGTGAACTCTAGTGACGTCACGACAATCTAATCCAGCAAGACACGTGTATAGTCTGTATTCAGACAGCTGGGAGATGACAGCTTACTACATCAGCTGATTCTTATTAACAAAGATCTTATGGCTTTCCTATTCTTTGTGGCCAGCGTCACTCAATACAAAATGCGTAATAATTTTTAGCAATGACTGACCAAAAAGTTTTTGTCGTAATGTCACTGACATTAGGTAGCGGGTAAGCGTTAGTCTGATATGACGTCACTAAAGCCCCGGTCTTAGCGAACATGTGGTTTACCACTTGGCAGCGTTTTATTTATTGACGACTTACAAAGCATATTTCTCGGGAATTATTGAACATTTTGGAAAAACAACATGAAATTAGTTTCTTTAAATTGCTTATTGTTTGACGTGTCATAACTCAGATATTCAAATATTGAACTTAGTATAAACCTCCGTTGGCGAAAAACTCAGTTTTTGCTGGCAGTCCATGCCAGCAAAAACTGAGTTTCATAAAGACCCATGAAGACCTATTCCAGCACTTGTTTTCAGCATTCACCATCTCTAATTTTCTATACTACATATATAAAAATTACTTTTTAATTATTTTTATGAATAATGTTTAAAGGGGTAGTATTCAGACTCTACAGGGACCAGCAGTTTGTTTACTTCTAAAAAAGGCTTTTATCTGGTATTGACCATAGATTCACCTCTTCTAATAAAGTCATAACTTGCATAAACATTTATATAAACCTTTACTTTCTCCTTACATTTTTCATAAGATCTTTCTCAATATTAATAATAATTTAATTGGTAGTACGCACGTATTGCGCCACATACGCCAAGGATCTGACAATACTTACGTAGTAATTGTGTACTTAAACAAATCCTTACGCCAAGAGCACCAATTTAGATTTCTCTCGAACTTCACCCTATTATATTCTAAGTACCTACGACTACTTTTGTGTAATTTTTGCCCTCTATTATAGCAATAACTATTGAATGAGTTGCAAGAAAGTCTAGAGTTAAAGTCTAGAGCTATGGAAGCTAGGGACGTTTTGTGCAAAAGTTTTGTGCAAAAAGTTCTCAAACTCAATAATATGTGTGATTAACTAAAAGACTCCTCAAAAGATAGGTACGCAGAAATTAAGTTTTAGTTTTGATATTTTGAGCTAATACTGTGATACCTTTGCTTGAAACTTGAGTTTCTGGACAGACAAATCTCTGAAATCTGTGAAAAAATTGCGAGTCATTCGATTTGATTAGTGAAGTCGATATAGCATGAAAACGATAAAAGTAATTTCCCTACTCATCCTATTATTTATCACAATGTGCACTATTCGAAGTTTTTTGAAATAACCGACTCCCGTACAAAATAAAATAAATACACAAGCTTTCAACATAGTAATAGTAAGAGAAATGATTTATCATATAATGTGTGTTCTCGTCATTCCCTACCACAATTTTCCACCGAATGCATACTTTGCTCGCGCGAGACCTTAATTTGTTCTTAGATAAAAGCGAGGTAATGCAATTCGGCGTGGTGCAATTGCGCAGAACGAGTCTACAGAATGAGATTAGACCATTGTCAGTGATGTAACTACCCACATCACATAGAGTAGATAAACTTTGGGGCCTCAAATGTACTGTCGAATATAGAGCAGCGAAATACAGTAACTTCACAAGATTGTATGATACGAGTAATTGTTACAAGGTACTTGAGAGAAAATTATCCAATAAAAATTAAGTTTCTAATAAACACCAGTGGACAGAATAAACATATAAAAAGAAAAACACAAACAAAAAGAAAGGAAAAATACCTTAAAAATAATAAAATTATTTTATCAGTTTTATCTGTCATTCAGTTTCATGTTATTACACCATAGGACGAACCCATAATGTCTACAGATTTTCCTATTTTTATGGGCACAAAAATAACTAAATAGTCTATTAATAATTCCGTAACGAGAAGAAAATCTTGAAATATTGCTAGGTATTATAACAGTAAGAAGTAGAAAGTAGACAGGGCCCCCAACAGTAGAAAGGGTCCCTGGCCAGGGGCCCTGAAATCCTGAGATAGTACATCACTGATCTAAAGGGTTTTGCAATTCGCACGCGCGGATGGCTGGAATTGGTAGATTCATTTATGACTGCAGAATGGGTGCACTCCAGATTCCATTTAGCACTCGCTTGATAAGTACTGGTATATTGTTGAAGGTTTTTTCTTTTAGAGTAACCACTCCAGGCTAAAATGTCTTGCTTAGGTGTAGTCTACCACCATGGTCCAAAGGTGGATTCGAACCGGCGATGCTTGGGCCGCAGTCTCATCTCTTTGATTGTTAAGCACAAGGATGCGTCACTCGGGTTGCCAGTTTTAATGAATTTGTTCATTATCATAATCATTTATTGCGTGAATTTACTTTACTTAAATAGCTAAATTCTACCTTCACCGGCATACATAATTTGTACACGAATATTAATCAAATAAGTATACCAAATTAATCAAAGATAATAAGTAATGTCCATACAATGACCATTCCTAATAAATTCATTAAAAATAAATGTCATATCATAACACAATTAGACTTCATATGACAAATTTTACTTCGGACTCCATTTTGAAATAATTATTTATAATTAACTTAAAGAAGTATCGACGAATTATGGAACATTTTAAACCGCTAATGTTTGTATAATTATCTGACATCCATTAACGCAGCCTGTGCTTGAAACGTCATGCAAATCGTAACTGTTTTTCCTGATGAAGTAGCCATCCTCTTGTGCCATGATTTTATAGGCTTTGCGATGTCTTTTTTAAAAATATTTTGTTATTTACGTCATTTTGTGGGGTCGTTTTGGACCTGAAGGGTCCCCGTCCAACTGGTTGACACGGAAAATTATTTTTCTCATGGTTTGCAAGAAATTTTTTGTTATTTTTAAAAATTAATCCCCGGCCGATCGAGGGATTATAAGTTTGACGCGTTTGTCTGTCAGTTTGTCTTTGAATATTTTCATCTGATGCAAAACCTAGCACTTCTATAGCACTTTTGTGCTCTTACATTTAACACTGCACGTTCTCTGAAATTGCACGAAGTCTACAAGAAAGCAAGAAAATTCGCCAAGCAAAATACTTTCTTACTTGAAAGTACGTATTATGCTTCCGGTCTCCATTATCCGAAGGCTCGTTAGTCTCAAAAGCTCTCGACAAAAGCGTTTGGAACGTGCCTATGAGAATTATTCAAATATATTCATATGTTGGATGAAACGTATAAAGCCGCATATATTTAACGCTAACTAGCATGAAATTATTTTCCGACCTATTATGTTCCATTCCTGAAGAGCTTTATTATGAAGATCACAACCTAGAATCGGACGGATGTGTAATTTTAGAAATTTGTCATGTCGTAGTAAGGGTTGGTGTTATATTCTGGGTACCTCTTTTCGGGGCAGCTATAAGAAATGAAACGGCATAAACACTAGGTACTTACTAAAATTATCATAATTTTTATAATGTTATCATTTTTGTGATATGAAGCGACTCTTGCAACCAACCTATCTTTTTACGACCCAGTTTAATTTTTTAAGACAGATCAGAGATCAGTATTTGGCAGCGAAATAAGGTATAATATTTCGCTGCCAAATACTGATTAAATTGCTGATCGATTTAATACGATCTTCATATTTTCACATATAACTGGACAACTAATAACAGTTAAGTGGACGACGGCTTGAATGGAAACCCCGATAATCATAAAGTAGGACAAGGGTCACCTTCGACGTCAACGAAACCTGTAATTATAGGTTTTCTATGACTGAGCTAAACAGATGCATTTAAATATGAGATTAAATACGGATTAGGTACTCTGTGAAGAAAATCGGTAATCCTCCGAAGAGGACTCGGACTTGCAAGAGATCAGTACTATAGACCAACCGAAAGCATCGACTCGTCGTGGACGACAGCGTCTACGCTCTCCGAGCGGGTGTGTCGCGCTGCTGACTACTGTGCGAGGCGAGCCGCCGTCGGGTCTACAGGTGCTTCCACTTTCTGTATCCCAGGCCTTCGAAATAGACCGAAACTGGTCGGAAGACTTCCGACTTTCGTCAATGAGTAAACAAATCTAAAAAGATGGATTTGATATGACCTGAGGACCTTGCCAGTGACCGCATACGGATGATACAACCAAAAGATCCTGGAGTCAACAGCGCTATTTAAAAAACTACAACTTCTCTATGAACTAGAATTGCCAGACGACGATTATTCTATCTCTTTGCTTTATTTTACTTATTAAACTAGTAATTGTGTTCACTTCTAGCCTACACAAGCACACTATGACGTTGATATCTTCGTCCTAATTATAACAAAATCGATCCATCCAGATTTCACGCAGAAGATGTCACCCAAGACTGTGCCGTGTCGCCGTATGATGGATGAATGGCAGTAACATTAATTTTAAACTTATACAGGGACCCTCGGAAATTGATAAGCAAACTTGAGCCTTAGAGCATACCTACAACGATATTAATGCTAATCTGTATATAGGTATAGTAGGTGAGATTGTAAACAGATTTCAAACTTTAACACCAGGATTACCGAAGCGCTGTCGACTGAGGGGCAACGGTAGGTATTCATCAAAATTTTTAAACTGCTAAGTTAAAATGGAATGGAGTTCATCGATATCTTTTTTAGACAGGTAAATGTTAGCTTATACAAGAAGATTGTTTTAAAAATGAGGACCTTCACCTTCTAATTTCAATAAGTATTAAATACTGATTTCACTAAATTTAGGCAGAACTACAGTATATAAAGGAACCATTTAAAAACAAATCTAGATGGCATTTCCATTAGGTTCCTTCTTCTGGCTATAAAAAGTCCAAGATTTAAGACGATTCCCGGTTTAGAATTCAGTTAGTTGACGATTATGAGTAAATACATTTTCCTTGTAGAGTAAGTTGTTGTTCGTAAATAATTTTCACAAGAAATATCAAGAATGTACATTTATTCCGATAATTATGGATTGTGATTGATGGATTGCTATTTCTTGGATAAAGGCTAACGCATATATCACCTCGGCACCGGATCCACTCTGTATCAACTCGATCCGTTCCGAATTGTTTACCTACATGGATGAAAGAAAAATTTTAGTCTCCCCAGGGGCGGTTCAGGAGGGTACAGGGGTTCCTACCTTCATGTTTACCTATATAAAGTTTCATAGAGCAACGTACACTTATAAACTCCGTAAAGCACATCCTCGCCTTGCATCATAATAACTTGAGGTGAGGCGATGCTGATATGTTGTAGGTATTTGTAATGTGCGTTAACCATAACTCTTCAAATTAAATAATTGAAAATCATTTATGACTAGGTACTTATAGTCAAAACATTGATTTAAACACCTGAATCGGATACAATTTCAAGTATTTCCTTACCGGTACTGAAATTAATTTCAAGATACATATTCAATAGGATTTCAGAAATAGGCTTCAGTGGGAGGTTGTTTTAGTGAATTGTGAGCAATAGTGGGATTATTTGCTTAAAGTTATTTTCGTCCAGCTTATAGACCATGTTATGAATAGGTAAATACCTAGATCAGATAGAGTCTCAGATAGGATTACAGAATTGTTAGTATCCTGATGGATATATAGACTCGTAGCACTCCATTCTTTTTGCCGACTCTCTGTCCACTGGAATGTTTTAGAGTAAGTACCTAAGTAGATAATGTAGTCAAATTGGTCCACTTTATTAAAAATTCCACTGACTTCTATAAAATCTTGAACCTGAGTTGAATATAATTTCTACCTAGAAAGAAAATGAAACCTTGCTTTCTTTATTTTAGCCTACAATGTACCCACTACGTGTTTTGAAAAGGAATGAGATGAACTCTAAGAAAAATGAATGTTGGATCCCTAACATCTAAACTGAAAGACCCTATAAAAACTTTTCTAATTATATGGAAGTAGTTTAGAAGACAGAAATATTGCTATCGAAAAATTTAATCCCGGAAACTTTTCGAGTTGTAAGTGGAAAGCTTTTCACGCTTTACTGGAATGAAAACTGGAATTCCACTACTAGTACTTACTCGTAATCTTATCTTCAAACCCAATGTTCAATTAAATTAAATTACGTAAAGCTACAACTGTGTAGCAAAACTAAACAAAGTTAAGTCTCCAATTAACAACAAAGACCTCTAACACAGTCACAATACTAAACATAAACGTTCTCGTTAATCACAAAACTCATTTGAATATTCAAAGCAATTAAATCCGCGGCTGCGACGTGTAGCTGAGAGAGGTTCCCTCTAATTTTCTTTCTAACGCAATATACGCCGCCTTCCAAAGATTTTATGAAGCGGGTAGCCTTTAACTCGCTTCCAAGCACTTACAAATGCGAAGTCCACAATTTGCATACTAAATTTTAAACCAAATAGAGGCCGTGTTCGGTGTTGAAACATCTGCCTTCTGATAAAACGTCCTCGGCTTCTCGGTGTGAACTAGTTTGCATAGTATACTTTGAAGAAAATGCAACTATCTGCTAGCTTTCCTGCTTGTCGTTCCGAAAGAATAAAGAGCAGGTAGCTTAAGTTTTCGGAAATTTTAAAAACAATTTTCAGCTCAGAGTGCCGTGTGAGCGGTTTCTAGAAAACTTCCTTGCCATAGAAACAGTTTTCTGGATATAACACAGAATTTGTTTGGTTCAAATCAGTAACTAGCTGATGTTTTTCCCGTAGTCTAGGAGTTAAGTATAGCCTTAACGATCGTAATCGTAATCTTCACCGTCTACTCTACGAATAACAGAAACGCCATCCAATTCGGTTGAGTGATTCTCAAGTTTATAAGAGAACATACTGAGTTTTATATATCAGTGCAGGCACTTAATTAATTTCGCTATGTCCACTTGGATCCTGTGATTGGAGCCATTGATGGGTCCAAATGGATATTTTTATCCATTGATCAATGTTTTTTTGCAGTTATGATAATTGATTTAGAAACTTACTAGTAAGTATACAAAATCGTAAACAATTCAGACTTTTCCTACAAAGTTTAGTTATTTTCTATTAAATTTAGCACAAATATTAGCTATAAATCTTGCCTCTAACAATTTCCAGTTCACCATACCTTTGGAAGTGATGTGGGTTAACAGGTAATTTATAAAATCTCTTTTCTCCTATCCATTAGGACTTGAATTCTAGAGTCTTGAAATCGAAATCCATTGAGGGGAATGATGGCCAGTTATCATTTATTTCATGGATTATATCTGGTGTACAGGTAATACTAAAAAGATATTCTACAGTTATGTTCCTACTATGTATAGAGTTTATAACACTAATTTTAACCGTTATAATCTCGTTACCATGGCTTTCAAATCTATTAAGTTTATAGGAGAATTTCTCATAAAATTGTGCTGAAAAATCTAATTTTACATATATCTAATTACCACTGTTTATTGACTACCAAATTCTTTATTCACCACTTTCTGGTTCACAAAATAAATAAGAATAAGAATAAGTTTATTTACTATGCGGTACGATTACAAAGGATTCATACTCCATACGCCAGTCGGAACTTAAGCATATATTAATACATTAATATTTGTTCCAAACTCCCAAACTCGATTACATAGACAAAGTAAAACATTAAGTATTCTCTAGTAAAGCCGCAGATTTAAAAAACAGATTTAAAAAATAAAATGTGACTAAATTGAGTCTCAAGAGAAATGTTAGAACAGGATCAACTGATGGATGTATCAAGTAAACGTACGTTTAGGTGATTTATACTTCTGCGGGACGAGGCAAATGGCCTTCGGATTTCACCGACAGTGTTGTATTGACATATCCAAGACCGACCATAGACCAATTTAAATATAAATAAAAAATATAATTTGTTTTATAAAAATTACATTTTAATTAAAGGCAAAATAACAAAAACTTAATTCACTGCGACCCCCAATATTTGTAGTTGCCCATTTTTATAGATACTTTTATCAGAGAAAACTTTCACCATTTCAAGCTTTATCTAGATAAAAGGAAATACAGGGAAGCGAACTAACGACCCGCCGCGGCTTGGCACTGGTTTATTAAAGTGAAAAATATCTTCCTCGGGAATAATTCAAAAGTGAAAACCGGAAGAAAAACCGCTCAGCTGTTTCAGAGATTATAATTCTCATACGCGGGCTCTCAGGCCGCGTATGAGGCCGCGTTGTGGGACTTCGTTTGATACTTTATAATGTACCAAATAGTATACTGATAATAACCTATAAAAGTAACTGGTATTGGCCTCGTCCGAGACCAAGATTTTCTCCTCACTGTTCCAGGCACTAGGAAAAAGAAGAAAAATTAGTTTCCGACTTTATCGCGTGTTAAATCGGCGATCCGTTGCACGGCCGTCGGCGGATTAATCCAGCTTGCATGAGAGGAAAGTGGAAAGAGTTTTTATCTCATCGAGATTTTCCGATAATTGTGACTGGGAAAACTGGAAAGAAAATACATATTTCCAGAGAAAAGTTTCATTATAAAACTCAAGATCAAAGTTTCTATTATATAGGGTGTCGTAGATACGTATTTAAGGAATTCGGAAAACATGTTTATCAAAAACATGTCTTTTTGAGAATATTTTAAAGTCTAATCGGGTAAGAGCAATAAAGAATTTTTACGCGAATAACGTTGCAGATTTTTTACAAAAATTATTAACTTCTCATATTTGATTGATTGTGTATTCTGATAATTTTTTTCGATAAAGTTGTAATTTTACATAAAATCCGTTAAAAGGAATGAGGTCTTGTAAATGAAAACAAAGTATTTTTTATAAATTACATAATCAATTTATGAGTTCACATTAAGAAAAAACGTGCACATATAGAATAAAGGCATCAAAGAATAGGAATAAACACAGGCAAATCATTGTTATCGATAATTTAAACTCGCATCGCATCGCATGATGCTGTGAACTTATGATTGTGTAACTGAAAATATTCTGTCACATAAAATACTCATTTCGATGCAATTTTACGATTTCACCAGAGCGCGTAAACCTTTTTCAATATTTAACCACAAAAAGAGAAACTGCATTTCAACAGGCAACATTTTATGATTCACTTTTAAACATTTCAATTGTCGTATCAGTATTGTTTAGCGTTTAATTTGTAAATCCTATAGTAAAATTATAAAAATCGCCACATTACTATAATAGTACTAGAATTTTTACTTATTTTTATTATTATTGTGGATACATAAGAGTGAACAACAGTGCCATTCTAATAAAACTTCAATTTCTTCCAAATTTCCAGGATATTGTAAAAAACGCAGGTCTTTACGTTGTCCTTCTATGTAATGAAAATTATTTTTTAAAACTATTGGTATAACTTTATTGCAAGTCGTTTCCGTATAGTTATCTAAACGAAAATGACGTAGAATAAACCACTATGGTTCTGAAAAAAAAACACCTTTCACCTGTAAAACAACGTAAAGACCAAAGTTTAAATAGGCCTGGTATTTAAGAGAAATTCTGTATAATGTGTTGTTATCTGTTTTATTGCGACAACTCTGTCGGTATAGTTGTTCAAGTTTTCTTAGTTATCACCCAAAATATGAATGTTAAAATAATAGGTGCTGAAATAAGATTACTGGAACAAGAAGATAAACTTTGTGGTCTTAAAATGGTATTCAACTGGCTCTTGTCAAAGTATTCGTATTTACTCCTTCCTTCATGAGTAAAATTAGCATTTACCTCTATTTTTTGTAACTGTGTACTTACGTGATAGCTGTGAAATCCGTAGTTTTGCCATCATTCTTCCATCACATACCAAGCTTTCATGGCATATTCTCTTAATTCTGAGTTCTGTGGCCCCTAGGCCGGTCCTACACTCGACTTACCTCTGCAAAAAAGGTAATAAAACCGTGACCCACGCATTTCAAATGTAAATCTAGCCCGTCCGCTCCCAGATGCTTAAACATTTATTTACTCGGTTCAGGTATCGGTTAAGTTCAATGTGAATTTACATCTGATTTTGGGAAAAGAATTGATGGCATCAGGAATGAACAGTTCTTTTTTTCACGAAAATGTAAAAAGCTTGAAGTAAAAAAAAAAATTAACAGTCCTATCGGATTAGAAATTCATATCATAAGTTGTGATCCTTTATAATAATTAATAAAGGGTTACAATTTATGTACTATATCCATATTAAATAAAAATGAAAAACTTTTCTGCGACGTTGGAATCTTAAATTAACTAAACAACCATTGCCACTCTGTTAAAAAATTCATTTTAACTATGAAAACGGGGTTTAAACGCATCGGTATTTAAAATTAAAATTAAATACCGACGCGTTTAAGCCCCGTTTTCATAGTAAAAAATGAATACAAATCGTGTAGGTTTAAAATCTCATAAAAACATTTCGAAAAACATGTCGATGATATCCGTTCGATACGGAGGACGGGATGGATGGAGCGGGCT
This sequence comes from Hofmannophila pseudospretella, assembly GCA_947369225.1. Taxonomy (NCBI): domain Eukaryota; kingdom Metazoa; phylum Arthropoda; class Insecta; order Lepidoptera; family Oecophoridae; genus Hofmannophila; species Hofmannophila pseudospretella. The sequence goes on from OX376325.1 coordinate 7,416,831, forward strand.
CAAGATCACCAGAAATGGAGGAGAGGGGAAGATGCCTTTATCCAAAGCTGGATAGAAGATGGGCTGTCATGATGATGATGGAAAAAACATTTATTTTTTAAAAATAATACGTATTTACGTTGCTCTACTGATGAAAAGTAATTTTTGAGAACCTTTATTGTAAGTCGTTGTCCTATAGTTGCCTAGATGAAAAAAGTGGCAACTTTATTCCGTCTAGATAACAACTAACGAAAACGACTTAATAAAATACCAATATGTCTAAAAATTAATAATATTAATATTTTCATTAATAGGCTGATGATGATGATGATGATGATGTCTAAAAATCACTTTGTCATCAGAAGAACAACTTAAATCCCTGACTTTTTCAGAATTTCCTTGTATTTGAAATAAATATATTTTTTATTACAGTGGCGCTAGTTATTTCCTGTTAAAATTCGTAGCGACCCTTAATGTTGAGTAAGGCTTACCACGCAATTCTCGTGTTCTTTATGGATTTGTTACGAAACTAACCAAACATTTTCAGGTTAATAATTGGGAAGGATAAGGATATAATCTTTGTGTTGCTAAGTTTTTATATGTACTATACTCATAAATGGTGGATGCACTTCATATTATTTATTGGTGAGATCAACAAGTCATACATAAAATTATATTAATTCTGAACATTCCTAAATATTTTATATCATTTTACATCAATATTGTATGTTATTTGTAATAGAAAACAAAATAATTAATGATAGTATTGTTGTTGGTACAAGTACCAGTACTGCAATGTCATAACATAATCATAAATAATCAATGTAACATAATTAATAAAAATAAAACATAAAGTCTAAAACGAAAACATGAATATAGTCCAGCGGATATAAAGCAGTAAGGGATTTTCCCCAAGGTTTCAGTGGGAGACCAAATAAATAAAGAACTTAGCCTTCGCGATAAGTTATACTTATTAACCCATAATTGCATTTAGTAACTTAGAAACCGAGGCGAAAAAGAAAAGTGAAATAACGTCCAAAACAATTTGCAACTCCCATTACGACGAACTTTGTCTATAATTTCATATTTAATTTGTTTGGTCGGTAATTTATGTATCAATTTTCACGTCAGATTTACATTCACAAGTTTGCAAACTTACATTTTTACAATTAAAAGCAAAATATAGGATAAATCCCCATTATCTCAAAACCGCTGGACTAAAACCATGGATAAAAGAAAAAGTAGTCTCCCGCCATGGTAGGCTTTTTTTTTTATTCAACTTTTACACAGTACAGTAAATACAGTAATATATAAATGTATACCGCCAAACTGCTTAGCAGTTTATCGGCGGACTGTTTGCTTTCGTTCCTTCATAACTAAAACTATTGTGATTGTCAGTGAAAGAATTTATAAAATAGGTTCATTAATGTTGATTCTTCCTGATATACTTTTCAATTCAGGTAACCGTCCATTGCTGACTATACGAGTACAGGTTACGCTCCACTGCTCCGCTGTATGTGAATGGCCCGTTATAATAAAGACATTAGTTGAAGTCAGACACATTAGCTACGGGTCAATTGAACACAGTAAATTGATTGAGTTCGTTTCCTATGTGCTTCTGCAACACTACCTAGGGGAGGAAAAATCGCTTCTAACGAACCATTTAAGATGATGGTATAGAGTGTAATATTACAGCCAACGAACATCCCCGTTTCATATTTCTAGTTGTTTACATGTGTCACTTCTAACTTTTTCTTTTTTTTAATGCAAATTATTTATTCATAAGCATATATAATACTACAATACAATATTTAATACAAGTAGGTATAATACAAGTAGGTAGGTATCTATTTGCAAAAATCAACTCCTGGCACTAGCACTAGCCAACGGCTGTCTTGCAGCATGCCAGTCCTTACAAAGATAGCCAGCGGGATATGATACTGTGTGTATGTACAGGAGTGAGGGTGTATGATGTTGTGTGTGTTTATGTGTGTGAGAGAAAAAGAGGTTAACAATGCCCATGATAAAATACCACTTAACGTAATACATCTATTATAAAAAAATAACTCTTCCGTTTCAGCATAGTCCTTAATCGACAGCCAGGCTACAACGTTCCGCTTATTATATATTCCAGTATCACCAACCGGTCGCTCCCTACATCTTGTCGTGTAGTTAGTGGTCAACCTGGTGTAAGAATTATACAGGCTGCTCGTAGGTCTCTAACATGACGATTGCTGCCGACAGCAGCCGGGAGCGTGCTCTCCGGGGCACGGAAGAGCTCAGATAATAATGGTAATCACCACGCCGAGTGTTGCTTGAGTGCTCATCATAGACGGCTAACATTATCATCATCATCCATGAACGAACGAACGGGCTCATGCGAAAGGGGAGGGAGCATTTTTTTCATAACCCGTCATTTAAAATAGCAAACGGATTAAGGTAATAACTAGGTAACATTCATATTTCATATTTCCGCCACAGTGCTTATTCTTGATACAATTAATATCATGTTATTCACTAAATGCCAACTTTTATTTTTTTAAACACAGACAAATAATATCTTATGTTATCGTATCCTACACTATAGCCTAGTTTTTAAAGTAAGAGAAGTGTCAGGCTCAATATGCCCGCGGCTGCTCGGTATGTGGGTGAGCTCGATGATTACGTATATGGTTTTGAAGAGGCACGGTGATCTCCTATTATGTTAAAAAAATTGGCAGAACTTGGGAAAAACTTAATGGAAACACGATTTAGATTAGATTAGAGCAATTCAATATGAAATCTAAACGCGAAAACGGATTAAAATAAAGTGAACATTCAGAAGGGCATCGGAGATGGTTGCAGAGGGCCCAGAGCCCCTCATACCCCTGCCTTTCTGCTGGATAAAGACGTCAGTGCGCCAACGCACGAAGAATATACAGAACTCTAGCTGGGCCAAGGTCATGGACTGCAGGCAGTCTCGAGAAGCCTTGCCGAAGGCTGAACCGAGACTCACCAGACAGCTCCTGCGGCTCAGCAGAGTCAAATTGCGGAAGGTAACCGGGATAATAACCGGACACAGTCCACTTAATAGACACCTCTTTAATATAGGCATCACAGACAGCCTTGTGCAGAGCTTCCATGGGGGCAGAGGAAACGGTCGCCCACGTGCTCTTGGAGTGCAGTGAGGTGACCACCTACCGGGCGGGAAGCCTTGGCACCCCAGGATCAATTCCCGAAGTCCTACAGGACATCAAAGGACTGCTGGACTTTCTGGCGAAGTTGAGGTGGCTCGATCAGTAGTAGTTTCCACCACACGCAAAATAGGCGCTTAAGACGTCGAGTTGCGGAAATCAGCCTGTTATTACATTACATTACAAACTGAACATTCTACATGACTTTATACTGACCTGTTACGGACTGGAAATTAAATACTTCATGGCTGTAAGTTACAGAAAACGAAGGGCTAGCCTTCTAAGAGTGCTTTTCTTCATTTTGGAGGTAAATTCCTTGACATTTTGGAAAAGGCGATGCTCTCCGTCCGAAGATTCGAATGAAAAGAACTATAGACAATATCATTTTTTTTTCGATGGCAACTGTGCTTTTTACCATTCATAATGAGCTAGCAACGTTTTCTCAATCAATCGTGGAAGTATTATAAAATAAAGGCCCTATGTCACTTAGCAAAAACATTCACGTGCTTTCTCTGTTCCACGTAAAACGACTTCGGATGAATATGTTTATATTTGGCCAGAGCCTAATGACTTGTGCCATGAAAATAATTAAAAATCTAAATGTCAACGAGAACGTAAACAAACCAACAGATAACCTAGACATTCTCAACTTTAAGATGAAAACTACGTAAAACAGTGCAATTATGTGGTATTTGTATGTAACGACAGCTTTCGGGAACCTGGCGAAAGCGTACCGTTACAACACATCGATTTTAAGAATTTACTTGTAAAACGACGAATTACTGTAGAGAAAGCATTGAGGGAAGCATGTGCCAAGACAGAGATTCGTGGCGCTCCATTCTCTCTGCCTACCCCGCAAGGGACATAGCTTGAAGGTATGTATGTACTCGTAAATACATAAATACTGTTGTACAGGATCGCCTGAATTGGTACCACCCTCTTATCTCTTCCAGTCGCAAAGCAGAATTTACTTACGTTTCTGTGTTTTGGTTTGAAAGGTAAAAGAGCCAGTGTAATTACCGGTACATGAGGCACTACATATAAGTTCTCAAAGTTAACAGGGCATCGAAAACCCTCTAATAATACAGTGAGGTGAGATGTCTATGGATGACGGTGATCACTTTCTTACAGGGTTCGAAACCGTGCAGTGCCATGTACCAATGAGTTTTTCGTACTTTTCGAAGACTTACGTACATTTACCGACTGCTCTAACGGTGAAGGAAAATATCGTGAGGAAACCTGCACACTGAGATGACCAGTGTGTAAAATGGGGTAGGCACAAAAGATCCTCAAGGGTCGAGTGCCGCTGGGTTAATCCGGCCCCCTATCATAAGATAAGATACCATCAGGTATCTAGTTTGATCGTCTGATCTCCTTATTTAATAAAAAAATAAAATTACAAAAATCTAGGTTCGTGGCATTTCTCTCTCGTATATTTCACTATCGGACCCACAGTTCGTGTATAGCTGACACAATAATTGGCCGGCACACACTTTTGCCCCGCAAACCGTCCGGAGCGACGAGGTCGGCACGTGACGCGACCTTCCTGCTATTTGTTTTGTGCCAGGAACATACTCCGTCTATACGTGGTGTAAGAAACGCACTATTCCTTATATGAGTGATGAAAATACCCATGAAAATAAATACTTTTGGTACGCAAAAAGAAAAACTTTGACCATGAAAATAACGTGTTTTTTTTCGAATTCCAATATTTTTCGGTAGTTCATATTCAGGGACAATTTTACCCTTTAGAGAATAGTGCATGTTATTTTACGATCTGTGTGGAACAGTACAATTTCCTCCATATTTTTCCGTATTATCATGTTGCAACTGTTTCAAAGAACGAATTTGGTGAAAAAACCTTTTTTCTAGTTAAGAATACAGTAGAATAAAAAATATAAGAGTACATGTTCCATATAAAGTTTATAATTTCTCCACTCTGTTCTCTTTGCATGTTTGAATTTGTTTTTTCAGTCATACTCGTATTGTTTCACTTTTATGTTCATGCGGGCTACGAAATCTAAGCGCGTAGCGTGTGCTACGTTCGTCCGTAGAATTCTACGTAATACTCGTAATACATGGCATGTGAATATATTTTACTAGTATAAATTCCTTTTTTGAGCCCGAAATTAATTAGTATTAATTTAAAAAGGAAACAAATGTCAAAAGTTTAAACCACAAATGTACATATAAATTAAACCTCCGAAATGTTGCTATGTTAATGCGAAACACTATTCATTTACATTAAATTGGTAACCCCGTGATAAAACCACACAGCTTTGTGTGGTAAACCACAACAGAGTAATCCACACGGTATTTCAACTAATTTATTTTTTATTGTAAATGAGAGCAGATAAGCAATCAGGCAATCTGATGGTAAATGGTCACCGCGCAATGTTAGTAGAGGGCTGCCGATTCGCTGCTAACTTTGAGGATTGAGATGGACGCCTCATGTGCCTGTAATCACTATGGCTGCCTTACCCCTCAAACCGAAACACAGCAATGCTCTCTGCGGCAGAAATAGTTACCTAAAAGTGTGGTTTCACCCCAGTCTGACTCTGTACAGAGTCATACCACCTCAAAATATTAGTGTAAATTAAACCAAGATAAAGATAAATGTAACCTACGTACATTACATTTAAATCCTATATCCAAAATGTTGGGAACATCTGAATGTCCTGATATCTCAAATATTTTCAGGCATAGCTAGGGTATTAAAGTAATATCCTGAAATTATGAGAGACCAGACGGAATTTGAATTATGGCTGGAACCGGCGAGCTTCGTTAATCAAATCGAGGTCTCTTATACTGTGAAGGTCTCTAATATGATTTTTTGGAAATATTGAAATGAAAAAAATATATTTAAAAATAGTTTCTGTAAAGGTTGCTTAGATTCCTCATTTCCAGTGATCGGATTTATAGGAGTGAAAATACCTAAAGTTGGCGAAGGGATATAGAGTTGTTAAAACCATCAAATTTTATTATCGAGTACCGGAAATTATTACTATGTTTTTTAATACCGGTGATTCGTTAGTGATTTGAAGTCGATCATTTCGTAATTTTCGTCATTATAATATTTAAAGAAATACAAAAATAAATCAACACACTCGATAAGTTTAATCACTATACTTTTTTGAAAATTTTAATGGTAAAACTAATATAGTTAGGACGTGCGCTGCGTTAAAGCGGGACTTGCGCGCGGATGAGATGATATCGATGTACATTGCTAGTTATCGTGTTCTCTCGCTGACGTTTTAACTTCACAATGAGCAATGAATAATCACTCGCCGCTTGCGTCCGCGTCACGCAGGTAGATAAAATTGTATTTAAAGCATTACCCATATGTATAAAGCACACTATGCTGTCAGGCAAGCGGGTGATGAGTGGGCGAGATTTCTTTTTTTGTGAGAAATCATTATTTGGAGTAGCATGTTATATGCTCAAGTTTATTTTCTGGACATTTCATTACAACATCGCGGTCCGTAATGCTATAAAATTCATATGAAATATATTCATAAATTTAATATGACCTGGAAAAATGAGATTGGATCTCTATGTATTTATAACGAAAGCAGATGGAGAAAATTTCAATATCTGGTAGGGTCTATTTCTTTTAAAATTGAAGCAAATTTATATTACATATATACGTGAAAACTTCTAAATCATTCAGTTTCTGAATTAATTCCAAAAACGTTAGACAGACATCAGACAGCCGAGCTTCCTCTACTAACATTAACATCGTTGTGAGATTTTCTCATAATGAACATAATTAAGAGCGTTACTATAGTAACAAATTAACTGGGTTTTCCCACCTCCGCGATGTACGGAGACTTCATTCATTTGTTAGTGTTTCCTTCCTATACGCTAATTTATAATTTCTTAAAACGCATGAAGAAATAATTTAAATATAAAAATAGAAACCGTCTCTACTGAAGCAGGCGTTCAACAAAATGTAAATACTTACCGACTTCAGCAGAGTCGATTTCAAGTTTTTATAAAAAAACCTTACTAGCAACATACTAGCACGGACTCAAGCAATGCCCCTGGTATTGCACGTGTCTCTAGACGACGGTGACTACTTACCATCAGGTGGCCCGTCTGCCTGTTTGTGGCACGGACTCTGAGTCATAAGAATACTCCTAGTTCCTATGGAATCTACATCCCAATACATGGAAGCTACATGGAATGTAATATCATACATCATTCTGACATGTTTTTTATGAAAATTACACATCAGTGAAAGCCTCAATCATTATTACACATCAGTGAAAGCCTCAATCATTATTACACATCAGTGAAAGCCTCAATCATTATTCTGTCGACATAATGAATCATCGACAAATTGAGCTTCCCACCAATAAATGTTCTGTTAAATGACGCTGTACGGTATTAATGTTCCGCACAAATTAACTGTCGACCTTTTGTCATTTCATTATGCAAATTAATTTTAATTAAATACCTAACTTTCGAAGGGTTGCGTTAAATCATCGTAGATCATGATCCATGTTCATCCTTTTAGATAGCGCAATTAAATCAAACTACATTTTGTTTGGAAACATTTTTTTTGCTAATATCCAAATGTTATTCAACAAAAAAGTTTTGTTAAGTTACCGATTCTAATCAGTCACTTTTTGCATCATACCCACTTTATTAACATACAGCGGTCTGTCGTTATGGTCGGCCTCTACTACCTATATTTTGTAGAAAGCAGCTAAATATAGAAAACAATTTCTTTCCTTGTAATAGAGCTGTGATATCGACATTTATTTTCTCGACTACTGAATTCTTTACAGACAGTGGCTCGATCAATCTTGTCGCCGGAGTTCTGTATCGACATTGTTACACTACTGACATTATGGATGGAAACCCTTGACACCGCTTGCCCTTTGCCGCAAGACCGCAAGTAAATTATGGGCTTAATATTGAGAAAACATTTACTTCCTCAGCCCACCATTACAGGTACTACTTTGCTTGAAGGTGAATGGAAAGGGATTTTTCTAGAAGAAGCTCGAATCTAAGTTTGGAAGCGGTTCGTTTCTGGGTCGAAGCCAATTAGTCATTAAAAACAAAATAAAACAGAAATGGTTTTAGTATAATATTCTCTTGCCTTTTGTTTTTATGACATCTGTCTATGTGCGATGGTGACCACTTATCAGATGGTCCATGTGTTTAATTTTTCTCGTCTGCTATTCTCATACAATTTTCAAAAATCCCAACGTCATGTCATGTTGAGTTGTTAAATGAAAACACCTATTTTCCTCTTAACCCATATTATTATTAACCTGATAGAAAATTTTGATTGTAAAACGAAGCAAAACGTTATTCGTTCAGAACGCGAATGATGGATAACGAAATTGCCTATCGCAATAGTGATTCATGTAAATATAGTTTGAAGAAGTATCTGTAGGCAAAAATGTATTCGTTACTTTCAATACCGTTAGTAGAAAACATTCAAGCTGAACAAATATTTTCTGGAACAAGATCAAAGTAATATTTTGTCATTGAATTGGAAACCTATAAAATGTGACGGAATTATTATTATTATAGATGTTTTCCAAAATAGGTCACGGGTGGATGTTGGATTCTTCGAAGCAAAATTGGACAAATCCATCTATACAATTGTGTCTTCTCCACACTGAAAAAAACTTTTTAATGACATCATAATTGTAAAATGAAATAATTAAATTGTGTTGTTGACTGTACTTACGTTAGGTGGTTTTCCCGCTTCGATTCTATGCAAATTAACTAGAGTTCGATACTTCTGAATATGGATGCGGTGTCGATACACTGTTTTTGTTAGTATTATACCTATTTGTAAAATACTTAAGTAATACCTACTCCTACTACTTCCACTCCTAAATTAGTCAATCTCTTTTAAAGATATAAATAAACGATTTCACACCTATTCTAAGTAATGTACGTGGTTTTAAAATAGACTTGATGGAAAGTGTGAATTGGAATAGGTATAATAATTAAGTTTTTTTTTCACCTAAACCCGCCTCTGATCACAATCTCAACTGGTGGTAAGTGTCGGTGAAGCCGAAGATGGAGCACACGGGCTTAGTAAGTACTGGCTCTTCTATAAACACTGCCGGAACACATCTCTGCCGAAGGGAAGACATTTGACGACAAACTTTACATAAAAGGGTGGTCGCTAGCCAGGCCGATTCTGAAAGGAAAGGGGTCCTTCCACCAGCAAGTTACACGGATTAGTTGCCTCGAACGAAACGCCTATCCAGTGGCGGTAGGAACATTTTAAATCCGTTCCATACACGGAAAATATTTATGCCAATTAATCCTACATTTTACTGAATGTTACATTTTTATTTCAGTATTCGCTTACCAAATCTCATAAACTATTTAGATATAGGTAACTGTCATGTTATAATAAATTCCATTAATTTATAGAGAGCTTAGCTGGCCTCTTGACCACAAACACTTGCCAAGTTAAGGGTTATCGTTGGCTTCCAAATGCATGGGTCTTGGAACTGCTTTAGTTCAGCAAATTACGAGTACCTATAATTTAGATGCGAAATTAAATTTTGCAATTAATCGTACTAAGAGTACTTAATATGCAAATAGTAAACGCTCAAAACGTTTTATTTTCTTCCTTTATGAATGAGTAAGCCAGAAAGAATAGCGATAATCTTGTAAAGCTACTGGTGACTAGGAAGGTGGATGAGAAAAGACCTCAGGGACGCAGCCCAATGGACGCAGTCCTCCGTCCTCAGGGACGCAGTCCGATCAGATCCGCACCACACTCGACACAAACTTTTACGATGCTGTCCACATCGCTGAGGATAGAAACAGATGGCGAAACATCGTTAGAGAGAAGGTGATGAGTAGAGGTCACGCCCCTCAGCATTGAGGAATACGACTTGAGGAGGATGAATAAGTTAAACCTTTTAATTTTATGGTAAGTTAGTACATAAAAGTCGTACATTTTTAGAAGTCGGGAATGAAGAATTTGTAGAACATGTTTTTCGGAATAAATGCACTGGGTCTCAAAATGTATGGAACGTCGCCATTGTTCTTTCCAAACAATATTGTCTCTTAATACGAAAGAGATGATCTATTTACATTTACAGCAATAGGTAAGTACATTATTTGTTACTAAATTTGGTATGATCAAGTTATAAATCTACCAATGCAGTTACTAAATAATATGATAGACTTATAACTTCAACTACATAAACGCAGACAGTGCCTGCGAAGTTTCTGTCAAACTAAGTTGTATATCTGGAACATTATCTCTGTTTGAACTAATTTTGAAAGCCTCACTAAACTTCCGGTGGCCATTCCGACTGTCCTTCATAGAGATAAGGTGATATTAGATAGAATAAGTTAGTTTATTAATGTTATATCTCAGACTTTCGTTTATTTTTGTTCTGATTGAGGGCCGTTATTATTTCTGATCCTTTAAGATTTTTCATATACCTACTAAGCCATGAAGCCCGATCATTTGATAGGCTTCTGTGATCATTTATTAGGCAATTTCATAAATTGACATCAGTTTAGGATCTTGTGAAGGCTGGTTAGACCTGTTCTCCTAAATAGTAAAACTTTCTGGAAATATCCGAGACACGTAACATACTGAGGCAGTCGCCTTTTCCTGTGCTGCACACCACCATCACTCTAAACGAATTTTATTGAGTATCTATTATTTCTTTATATTTCCCTTGTATTGTTTGTTTGCTGTCTACATATAATTTTACTGTATCTACATTATATAATATAATTATACCTACGTGTGTGCGTACTCTGAATAAGAAATCTTTCTTTTTTTCTTAGACATTCATTATTATCGTTTTTAACGAGAAAATCGTACAATAACCTTTCCATTATTTAAAAACTAATAAAATATCGATAGAAACAGACGGAAATCAAACGATTTTCGGTACAGAACCCTCCGTAAAAGGGACCCATTACTTAAAGCGAGCTTTTAAACTCTGTAAGCGACGTGATTTATACTCACGGACGTTGATTTTCACTCTTTTGCCTCCCGCCGTCTATTTTGAAATGTTGTGCGCATTCCATTTGGCAGTGAGCGGGAGAAAATGAAAATAACCAGTCGGAAATATTAATCTTGTTCATACGTGAAGGGTTCCGGCTAAAAAGGGTACCTAAGTAATAGGTACTTCCTTTTTTAATAGAAACCGAATTATGCAGTAGATTACCTTTTACGAATGACTTTGAAGCATTTTGAATGAATTATATACGAGTATATATTATTTGAACGGATGCTACCGCAGGTTTAATAAAATATCTGAAATATTTCTATTATTACAGATATTTCATATACAAAAAAAAATACAAAAATATTTATTAACCCAAAAATATTCAAAATATAATCACTTAACAATAGTGTAGTTACAATAATAAGTAAATATCGGTCTCTACTACCTGCACTGGCCTCATCGGCCGTCTTGCAGCGTAGTAGATAGCAAGTCTAATTAATGGCCTGGGGGATACACTTATATAAAAATTAGATAAAAAATATTATTACTTAAAAAAAAAAATATGACCTTTAGTTTTTTTTAAAGACATGTACAAGCAAATATTATGGTCTAAGCTGCGACCAAATGGTCGTAGGGTCTATCCATTGAATTTCGGAAACAACAATCAGTTTATATTTGAAAAAAAAAATTGATGTTCGAAACAATATTACAAAAGTTACAAACAAGATTTTTCCAAGTCAAAGCATTATGGGGCAGAGTGCCAAAAATGTTGCCACCATTAACTCGCTAAATCGCTACACTTAGTCATTGGAGTACCTTCAGCAGTTACCAAGTTCCAGTGAAGTGAGCTTATGTGCCATTTAGTTACAAAAACTTCAGTAAACTTGCACCGAAACTTCTTCCTCGCAACTAGACTAGAACGTTTTGGAAAACTATTGTTTCGCTCTGATAAAAGACACCTTGTTTTGTTTAGCCTCCATTCCATACCAAAATACACTGAGTATTTTCAACCATCTCACTCACACTCATTATTTATACAATAGATATCCTTTTTCCCCGACGAGTAATTACACAAGCGTGCTAAAGTTCTGACAGTCCGCCATGTATAAGTACCTATGCAGTTCACGCTTCTCTTGTACTGTTTTCACCATACGTAATTTTCTCATCTATGTGTGCGTTTTTGCCACGCATGATTTACCCTAATATTAGGTCTGCTCTTTATTTTTTGTTTTCTACGATCTCTTCTTATTTTAAAAGAACTGTGTGAAATATGCTGCTAAATAATTATAAATCCTAAACACGTAGTATTTATGTATTAATTTTGGTTCGAATAAATCCTAAGTACGTAGTCCTGTCAAGGACAGAAATTACTTGTCGAGAGTTTGGATTTCAGGAGTATGATATATGTTTTAGATTTGTTATTCAAAACCTAAGATACCTACAGATTTTTTATTAAATAAGGAGAGTATAGACGAGCAAACGGGCCACCATCGCCCATACACATCTCACCTCACTGTATTATTTTTAGAGGGTTTTCGATGCGCTGCTAACCTTGAGGACTAATATGGAGTGACTCGTGTGCCGGTAATTACGCTAGCACTCTTACCCTTTTAAACCGAAACACAGAAACGCAAGCATTTCAAGAAGCACCTTTTAAATTAAATCGAATATTTCAGGTAAGGCTCCGCTTCTAAGACTGTCGACGATCCTGTATGTAATCCAAATCACATAGCTATCTATGTGATTACATACAGGATCGTGCTACCTAGATCTTGTCTATAACGGAACTAAAATCCAAGTCTAAATACACAAATCAGTCAGGATTTGTGTAGGCTCTAGAATAAAGCCTATATGACCATACATTCCTATGTACCTACGTGTAGAAGATCGGGTATTACATACGAGTATAATATAGAGAGCGGCCCGATCTTCTACATACATGCGTCTACATAGATAAGTATATTTTTTGAAAATCAATTTCATCATACCTGCGATCCCGCTCTGTAAAGTGAGTTAAGAGGCACCTAGACGAACTTTAATTAGAATGAACGAAAGTTCTCGGAAACGAAATTTGATAGCCAGGTTCTAAAGTTAGCCTCCGTATAAATTAGTATTTCGGTGATAAAAAAGATTTTAATCTAACATCGAACTCGGAGCTTGTGCAATTTATTTTAGAGATTCTCTTTTTAAAGTTCCATAACCTGCTAGGGACCTTTATAGTTTCGTCATGTCTGTCTGTCTGTTTATACAACGGCATCCTTCCCTCTTTAACTTTTGAAATATAGTTACAAAAATATGAATGATACCTGGTAGTAATGTCCTTTCAACGAAAATTATAACGAACCCAGTTCCAAAGTTTCCAATAAGTATTTACTGTAATCAATGACGATCAGTAGACTTTTTGAAGAATACGCTGAAAACCTTTTTTCTTTCTTTCTGAAATTGCGTAGGTAAAACTTTTTTTTTTCAACGAATCAAATATTTTCTTTCTGCTGTCAAAGGCGAGTTGAAATATTTGTCGTTTCCAATTATTACTACGAAATTACTGACTTTTGTTTGCTTCCAAAGCTTTGTGAGAGCGACAAAATAATGAATTTATTATCGTCCCAACCACTGACAAAAAAAAATGTTATTGTTTGGGCAAAAAGCGAATGCGGGCCGTAGCCGCAAGCATTTTTAAAACTTCTCCATTTTACATCGTAACGGAAAGCATGAAAAATATTGATAGTGAACTGTGCGTCAATTCAGAGATTTAGGTATATAGGGGTTTTATTGAAACTGGCAGCACACATGTTGTACACATTCGTAATGGGCTCGGGACGGTGTTTTCGCTGCGATTGGGGATTTTTCGACGAATTCAATTTGACGAATTGAGCATCCTTTATCAATATCGTCGTATCATTTCGGACATGTGGATTTGTCGTGTATAACCCTCCTCCACAACCATAATTACTAAGCTTCTCTGCGAGGAGGAAATAACTTAAGTCATTTTGATATACTCATAAATAAGTGGAGTAGACAAGTCAGACGGTCATTCATATTCAGAGGCTTTCCAATACATTGGCCCTGAGAACCGATATCTGAGATCTGAGGGATAATTTTCTCGAGAAGTTTGTGCAATATTTTATAAGTAGGAATGGGGAAGCCAGGAATTACCTTCAGATATACGGAGGCGGTAATCAAAAATAAGTAACGATGTACCTTATCGTAAATTGATTTTGTGCGTAAACTGGTTTTTTGAAAGCAGCTTTGTGTCCTACCGTCAAAACTCTTGTTAGATCAACATATTATTATCCTTTACAGTGTAAAGTTTACACAAACAAATCTGACAAGTTGGGATTATAACAGATTTACGGAACAAGTAGGTACCGTCACTTTGTCTAACATAGGTTTGTGAAACAAATTTAGTTTGCCCATCAATCACTAGAACCACGAATTTGTTTAAGCGTGGTCTAAGCTATCGCATTTTGGACAACTTTTTGGTATTGATCTATTACTTAGTAACGGGTTGAGATGTTTTTGTCATTTCAATTTATTTTAATCTACTTATTTCTTTTTTTATTTCACCTATTTCAATTTACGCTACTTGGCATAATTTTAATAAGTTTGCTATTTTCTAATAACTACTTTATAAACTATTACTACTATACTAAATTAAAAATTTAAGTAAACCCCCGACGTACCATTGTGGAGATCCCCTTATTATTTCCTGAGTTTCATCAGATTCTCAAGGTTTCAGATGCGGTAAGGTCACCATAGTCATAAACCTCTGAGCTGTTACCGTTCTAGAGAACTCTAACCACCTAACTGTTACCGTTCTAGAGATCCCATCATAGACCAACATCCCAAAATACTCCAAGATCTTAGAACCACTGATCCATTTTTTATTAGACCTAGCTAAGAACACTCTCGACAAAATTCGTTGTTGATTAGTTATGACGCCACAAACAAATACACAAACAGATAAACAGACAGACAAACAGATAAACGTGTCAAACTTATAACAAACATCATATTTTAAGTACTGTCATAAAAATATAATCGATTATCGGAGCGAAAAGATAAACAATAATGTTTGGGCATTATAATTTACCTATAAGTGGCTATACTACAATATCCGGGACATGCGGGCCTGCGAGTAATGGGAGACTCTCGGTCGGCTGCCATCTTGCCTCGACCACACGAAATCTGCGGCGGACAATTAAAAATTCGGTTTATGTGGTTTTTTTCAATATTTCTGGACAATTTCCTTCAATTTATGTGCTATTATATGTGAACTATGTTTGTGTAATAAATTGGCTAGCCACAACTTTGTAATTAGCGAGAAAACTGATGTGCACTGTTGGACACCACGTGGCCTAACTCCTTTGCATGAAACGCAGCTCAAATCCAGTCAAGGTGAGTGGTATACTTCTTATGGGTCTATTGTAATGCCTGGAAAAGCCTAACAGAATAACCAGGCCAGCTCCATCCACTGTCTATTGAAGTCTATTAAACAAATAAAATGAATGGTTAAACCTAAATCTTTAATTAGTCTACTCTTCAACTTTTAACGACTTCCTGAAAGTTACACCTAATTCAATAAAGTACTTAAAAAGTTTGAATGAGTATGAAATTTTAACTCTTAATTAGTAGGTACGAGTATCCGAGACGAGATGTCAAGCGTTGCCGTTGTTAGCTAAATAAGTAATCACGGCGAATGAGGGCTGGCTTATGCAGCATAATCTTTGCGAGGGAAAATTAAATTTAACATCATCCGAGCCGCGAGGCTATGTAATCTTTAATCAGCGACGCCTGTTAAACTCTGTGACGCACCTCGACGCATTCATCGCTTATTCAGGGGAACCATTCTTATAATGAAATTTCCCCTTTAATAGTCCGCGGAATTGAGACACGGTGAAACTGTAAAATCTTCGCTAATGGTGCGTAACCACGTAACCTAATGTCGCTCAAGGGTAACCCGGACTACGCACACCTATTCGGCTAAATTTCCCGTAAGAGGCCACGAATTACATGCGCCGCAGCGATTTGGCGATAAAAGCCACTTCGCGACAGAAAAGAAATAAAATTGGACGGGGAATCCGAGCGTGACAGAATTAGCGAGCTTTTTGCGTAAATTGCGGGCGCTTACGGTACAAACGGACGTACGTAATGGTTGTATTTAATTTATATTTAATTGGTCGCATAGGATGTCATTGATTTCACTGAAACTCAAGATTTTCTATGGATGAAACCATGGAAAGTGCAGTCAGGTCACGTCAGGTTTTTCTATCTTCGTAAAAAACATAAAGGGCAGTTTTATTTTAACAGTCGTTTTACTCAGTCTATAATACCCAATACAAGAATATGTGAAGAAAATTAATTTAGTTATAATAGTAGTTTATGCAACAGCCTCGTAATGATAGCGATTTTAACACGATAACTGTTTATGAAACGAACCGCAGCTGAGTTACGGAGCAAACCAAAAAACCACTAAACCATTACGGAGCATTCAACAGACGCCATGAATCAGTGCGAGATCCGTCCGATTTCTCATCTCCAAAGCCATCTCAGTTATTTCAGATGGTTTTATACTTTCGCCAATATAATTTTTTTCAATTAAAGATACTATCTGCCTTAATAAATTTTTTTTTTTTTTTTTAAATTTTTATTTTCGTTTATTATTAATTATTATCACTCATTCAGAGAAACAAATTAAAACGATGCCATATTACTGCTTAACATGTTATTTGTAATTATAGAAACCATATAGACATGTGTGTTTGAGGTATTGTCGAAAGCGCGGGTGTCGAGTGTTTTTTTATGGCTATAGTACCAAGTAATTGACCATTGAAATATTTAGTGCCACAAAAAATAAGCCAACCGAAAACTGTTATTTAATATTTCATTAAAACACTATTTTCAGACGACCATGACGAATGAACATCTTTATGTTATTGATTGTGGTTTCACTTCATTTAATTCACATTACTCACACTAATGTTCTGTCCTTAGATATCACAATTGATGGGTATTTTCCTCTCTGTTTGCATACATGATAACTGTGATTAACAATTAACCTAATCATGCATACTGGAGGTCATTCTTGCGTCAAATAAATCAACAATCACGCTAATTAACATAGCTTAGTTACAGCTGCCATTAACACATGTCAATTATATTGTCTCTGGATACAAATTATGTAGATAGTGTTTAGAACTAATAGGGGCACTGTTTGTAGTTACAAAGAGATAATTATTACAAATGAGAAAGGAAAAATTAACGTAGAAGGAAATAAAATAAATAAATAACGAAAAATCTCGTGTTTCAGGCATATAGTCAATGGGAGTTAATTACAAAAGGAGCTTTCAGGATGAAATTTCAGGTACAATAAACTTTTATCTACAAAAAATAGAAAGGAAATCTGTACCCCACCCGAGGGGTCATAAAATAGGCTGATGATATCGCCTTATACAATTGTATATGGAGTATATTTCTCGTAGAACTGTATTAAATAGCCAACAATAAAAACAGAAACATATGACGGACCTTCGTAAATCAAAGAAATATGTCGTCGTGGGTGAAAGCATAGGGGAAGCCAATTTCCCACTGAAAAGGAAACGGAGCTTTATTCAGTGCTGCCATTTTAGCGCTATCGGAGCTGAATCTAGCGCTTTTTTCTGACCCTTAGCTTCCATTTTTTATTGACTCCATGGAGCTCAATCTAGCACTTTTTACGAATTAGAGCTATGCAATGAAAGTGCTTAAAGTACTTGCTAAAGCAACCGGACTATCTCCTCCCATTGGAAACAATAAAAAAATGATTTTATTTCATGTACTTACATTTTTTTTTAAATTAAATTAAGCGTAATGAATTTTTATTCAAAATTACATCCAACTTGTTCTATAAATCTGGCTCACCATATTTAGCGCTTTCCGAAGTTTATGGATGTTTAGCGGAATCTATAGCTATTTTACTGCTAACTTAGCTTGGCTCTGTCGAGGCGAGTGTGGTCGTTGCCAGAATGCATTGAGGAATACCAATTCGTTTACCCTAGGTATCGGGAATGGAATTAGACTGTTTACTATGACAGTTATACTCGTATGTCGAAATAGCAAACATTGAATATGACTGTGTACACATGACATATTGGAATTTGGCCTAACCCTTGGTATTCTAGAATCTAACCGTAGTACAGTCGGCAACTAAACTCGCTAAGCACAATAACATTACAAAAATTACTAAGCACGATATTCTGCATAAGTTGATAAATAGATTTATGTACAAAGTTACATTTACATCTTAGAATTCCAAAAATTCCTGTTAACTACAATTCCACAAATTGCTAAACATTAATTGGGACATAAATTGTTGATCACCTATATATCCATAAGTCGCGAACTAAACGTAAATACTCATATTTACGTTTAGTTCAGCTGGTAGGTAATGAACGAGGTTTTTAATTCTTTATTTTCAGGCAACAAATTATATAGCTTACTATACAAAAGGCCCATAGATATAAACATTACAGACTAACATACGTACATTAGTAAAATATTTAAAAATAAATTTATATTTAATTTGATGACTCATTTAGAGAATTCTTCTTCGGCGGTCGTCTGTACCATCGGAAAACCACGCCTTCCGGCCAGAAGCCCTCGCCAAGGAAGATAAGAATAAGATTTATTTATTTTTAATTTATTTATTATTAGTTTTTTTAGATGTGTTGATACTTTGCGGGAACGCGAACTTTGTAGGACTTAAAATCAGTGGGCCTACTCGACTCCAGCTCCACAAACCCCAAATGGCGTTCCCGAGTCCTGGATCCGGCCATGGATCATCGTTTAGAAATGAAGCTCATGTCTTCCTATTTAGTCTTCATATCCAAACGCTACACATAGATTGAGGTGGTCGGTGCTGCAGCTCGAATGTTGGTGTTGGCTGCAGGGGACGGTGCCCCGTTTGTTGCGGCTGCGACGCTGACGGCGTTTCCTGTTTCCTGGACCACGATCAGGAACCGGCCGCGGGTTTCACGGCCAACGCGCGCTTTTGACGGTCAGCGGCTTGCGCGGCGAGGGCGGCTGGTCGCCTGCGCATAGGACTGCTTCAGTGGCGCGGGTCCTGCAGGCTCCTTAGAAGACGGAGGCGTAACGATCTTGGGTGTCACCGTCTTAGCGACGAATACATGCTGTTGGTCGGTTTTGGTTGCGTCGTTCGTAATGCTGAGTGGCGAGATATCAAATGACGCGCGCGCGGCGGCGGGCGCCCCGCCGCGCTCCACCGTTACTTTATACGAATGCAAAACAAAAAGTTTAAATTTGTAATGTAATGTAAAACAATCTGACGGGTTTGCAACATTAGAGTACAAAATGCTTCTTAGGCTGCCACCAAATTACTTACAGTACTTAGTAATTATATAAGGTATCTTATGTACTGATATGATGAACTTAAGTAATAATTTTTCATATCAATCAGTCTTTATTCGACCTATATAAAAACTATATCAGAAGTTTCTTCGATTCGTTATCCTGAAACTCTAGCCCTTTAGTGAAGGATGACTTCCCGTTTAATAGAGCAAAATGGCGAAGTATTTCAATTGCTCTTTAATGAACGGTGAGTAACAGAGCTTTGCTTTTGCTTCGTTATACCAGCTGTACCTTGTCTTTGAGAAATTAACAAATCAAAACTTCTTCTTGAGTTTCGCGCAACGTAATTTCCATTTTCTCTTTTACATTATTCCTATACTTAGACGTGATGTTATTATAAATAATGAGCTAAAACCTATTCTTAGACGGATGTAGGGTGAATTTGTTTGTATGAATTAGTCAGTCAGTAACTCATTATTATTGAAACAGTGTAAATTATTAATTCCTTGGCAGATCCAGCCGCTCATTAAATTGCTCTAATGTAGGATAGATTCTTACCTATTTATTAATAGACAAATAAAAAATATAAGATTTTCTAAATGAATAACTAAAGTATAAATGAATGAATACTCTTTAAAGTAGATAATGATAAGTCTTTCTCATTGCATTATACCCGTGTGTAGGCACTTTGGTCTCTGGTATTTTACCAAATACTATAGGTTTTTATTATTTTCCTTATTTGTTTAATTCTCATTTGATTTATATATAATGTTATGTTTTTATTTTGAATTTACCTGTGTTTCAAATTTTATTTGTTAAGTTACTTGTTAAAGATTATTTAAATTACTATAGTTATAATTCTTATGTTAAGAAAAATTTCGTATGCTGTTATAGCTAAATATAGATATATATATACATTTATGTTACAACTTGTGCAACCTATATTTACGAATTAATAAATAATTTAAATTTGAAATTTTTTTGATTTCATTAAATTTTGAGAATGTATTGATTCAATTAATACAAACATACTAACATAACTAGAATTTTACATACTTTTAAACCTGTAACTCAAACGACGTACCTAAAGGTTTGTAACTTTATCTTAAGCTCAACCCTGATGCGTTGAGCTTTCTAAGTTAAGCTCAACGAATCAGGGTTACAATCCGGGCAAGGGGATATAGAGGAAGGGGAAGAGAGGTCTTTTGATAGGGATCCCTAAACACGTTAGGAATAATTTATGATTATTGATACGGGTATTACCTTAGTAGAAGAACTAACGTTCAAGTCCATAAACGACGCTTATTTTTTTTGCTATGTCACTGCAATTAGTTATGATTCAAACATAACTAAAAGTAAAATGGTTAGCTACTGGATGGATACTATAACAGGTTAAAAGTAATAATCAGCTTAATATTATACCCTAGAAATGTAATAGTCGCACGCGAGTGGCGCCACAGAATGTGTACTCAGGTGGGCGGGGATTAAAACGGTGTACGAGTGGCGAGTCAATCGCGCCTTGCGTTTGACTTCGAATTTTGAAATCGATATGTGGATCATACGACCCTACGTAAGAGTTACGTAGACGGATATTCGCCTTTGTGACATCGCCGTAAGATCTATATTTCTTCAAATATTAATTTGAGTTTCATTGTGTGAGAAATGTGTTGCATTATTTTCAATTCGCACACAGTGGCGTGAGGTTTGGACCATCTTTTACGGGAATTTTGTTGGAAGTTACTCGTCTAGGGTATAATATAATATGTCGCTGGTAATAACTATGAAGTATGATTTCCATAGGTAAGGTGCAGGCGCTGAACTTTAACTGTATGCAAACGCTTATAACATAGTTCACTATTGATTAACATGTCCACGCCTCTTTCACGCCCACATTATATAAGGTCCTTTTATATTAGTAGCAAATATTTGGTGAGGGTTATATGCTGGTCACTTGTACCTTATATATAAATACTTTATGTAATAGACAGTACTTACAATGATATGGTTATCTTACACTCTTAACTTATTGGGTTTCCAAACAATGTTCTCTGTTATTATGTTTTGCGGTGAACTTTATGGGCGTTTGAAATTCGAACGTCGCGCATCCGCGTCCGTTCCGCGCCACGTCTCTTTGGTGTGTCTTACGCCTTAGGTCTCTGTACCTTTGGAAATATTAAGCTTCAATGTTGAACCTAAATAATTAATAATGTTAGAAAAACCTTGTTAACATTAACTAGATACAACGAAACAAGTGCTGCAGCTGTTCAACTTCTAACGCTTGTTAGAAGTTAAGATAAGACGAACTAATCAAATTAAAAGTTGTATCCTTCTGGAAGGTTTTTGTTGTAAGTAACAACCATTATTACGCTTTCTTTCTATAGTAGGCTCGTGAATGCGATAGGTTCCGCGAGAAAATGAGGCCAGAATCAATTAAAGTTGCGCGATTAGTTGCAAGTACCTAGTTGTGATTAGGTAGCTAGTATTAGTAACAACAATGGGTTAGGATGTTTTTCCTACAACGCAAAAGGATTGGGCGCATCCAATACTAGCTTGGACCCATTTTTTCTTCTTCTTGTCGCCTCCAATCATACATAGTGCATTTGATAGATCTCGTCTAGAGCTACATCTTATATTAAGGAACTAATTCCTAATTCCTAACTATTCCTAGTCGTGTGGAACAGAAGTTTTGTTTAGTCGCTTGTGAATCAAAATAAATAGAATCAGAACAATTAGTATGAAGATATTTTTGGTCTCTAGCTCCTATCCTACACGATTTAGAATGTTTCTTCCATAACGAAAGATGTAGTCCTTGGTGAGATCTATCAAATGAGTCATGTTTGGCTGGAGGCGAAGGCGTGGTTACAAAAGCGCCCAATCTCCTTTAGCCCCGCGTGTGGGTTTGCTCCGAATGGATAGGCTGGTAAAGGAAGTCCCCATCCCGCATGCGGACATCGCTCACAAAAACTTGCATGAAAACATATCTATCTATCTCAGCCACTTGTGGTCCGCCTTCGGACATAGGCCTCCTCCAACTTCTTCCACTACCGACGGTCGCAGGCGGTGCGCATCCAGTTAGCAGGGAATAGCGGGCCACGCTATTCCCCAAATGTCGTCCACCCACTTCATAGGTGGGCGACCTTGTCCCCGCGTGTTTTGCCGTGGTCTCCACTCCAGCGTTCTTCTGGTCCACCGGTCCCTAGGTATCCATCCGTGCAATGTGTCCCGCCCATCTCCATTTCCGGCTTTCGATGAGGTCTACCACGTCTCTAAGCTTCGTCCTGAAGCTTCGTTATGAAAACATATATTAATAATTAATTATTGTATGATGAGCCTACGCTGTATATAACTGTGGGTTAGGGCAATTTTTCTGTCACGCGGATTTAGTCCCGCGTGGCGGACACCACTCACAAAAGCTTGCATGAAAAACTATACTTTTAATACTTGCCTTTACTGTAAGTTATTGAATTTAAAAATTATAATAAAAAGGCCGTTTTAGTTGGCCTCCTGGCATATTGTGTGGTATTCACGTTGTTGTTCGACGAGCCGAAGGCATAATGAAAAACAAAACATATTTTTTGATATTCAATTTTTCATTTTTAGTAGTAGAATAAATGTTGTTCTGACGCAAAATATATATATATATATCATTATTTCATTTGTTATTTTGCCATTAATTGCGTGTACATTGTAGTTCTTATAAATATATACATACGTTTCCATTACTTACATTCCATTTTTACCCAATGGGTGTAGCAAACAATAATATATTGATTGTAATGTTCCTTTACGCCGTACGGGTACTAAGAAGGTTATGTAATAAATATACAGGAATGACTTGAAGGCTGCTTACTGTTTTAAAAAACCAAAACTTTTGTTTGTACGTTTTTCCATTGTTTTTTTACGACTAAACGCGCGTTTGACCTCAATCTCACCTGGTGGTAAGTGACGATGAGACCAAAGACGGAGCACACGTACGGGCTTAGTAAGTACTGGCTCTTCTATAAACACTGTCGAAACATATCAACGCCGAAGCGAAGATATTTGTATCCTGCAAGGTCGTTCCACCAGCAAGTTGCTAGGGTTAGTCGTCTCGTACGACACCCTTGCCCCGTGGCAGAAAAAAGTAGAGTTTTGATAAAAACAAAAGAAGAGTCGAAATATTATCGAGTATGTGACTGCAGTCTGTATAGACTCTATCATAGAGTACGGATAATAGAGCAAAGTCCCATCGGTGATAGAAAATAGAAATTCGGCATAGACAGTGTCTTCTTTAGCTCAGCAGAATAAACATAACTGTAATAATAGGTATTGATATGATTTGGAACTCTATCGTACTAGGTTCACTTCCACATGTTATATTACTTACTATTTAACTTGAGAACAAATAAACTTCACCAAGAGCTATGTCAGTGTAAATCTAACTTAAATTAACAATTAAACTTTAATACGAGTAGATAATACCTATGCGCTGTTTCCTTCGCGATGTAAGCATATTTACGCATGAATGAGTATCTAATTTGTCTATTTACTTACCTGTAAACAAATCAGACATGTATACTTTATTTCGGATACTTAAACTTTTGTGGTAAATGTTATTGGAAAAATAAATAAATAGGTAAACAAAATTACAAATTGACTTTGCGCTGTTAATAAGAGTCCCGTGAGATATTACGGAAATCAGCGATCAATTTTGTAACGGAAGCCTTGAACGCTATGAAAATAATTACATTACTCGTTAATTAGTGGTTAATTAGGTTTCTTGACGTTTTCGAAGAGTTAAATAAAAGCTTTACTTATCGATTGCGTATACTTTCGCCGGGTAAAGTTTGGCGTTGCTAATTAAACTTGGGACTTTCTCGCGCGAATTTCGTTGTTTCTTTGGAATCGTTTGGTAAATAAAAGAAAAGGTGGAAAGAAAAATCTTTCCCTTTCTAATTAGTTCTTGATACTTTCTTACTTCATTTGGCATTTCTTTTGAAATTCGTTGTCTATGTACTTTGTTAGCGAAAAGAGTGTACTAGTTACTTTGTTAGTTATGTTATGATTACCAAGAAAATCTTTTATCGAAGCGTTGTTAATACAAACTATAATCTAACACTTTTCTATTACAAAACATTAGTAAGTACATACCTACCGTAGTTGAATTATTTCAGAACGAATTCAAGTGTTCAATTATCGTTTTTTTTTAAATATCTAAAACGGCTGTAGAATTTTAGACCAATCAATAAACGTATCAGTCTCCAATACTGGTTATTAAAACATTTTGATTAATGAAAACAAGATGAATGAACGTTGTAACTGGAACTCGAAAAGGTCACAACTAATTTCATCTGGCAACACTGTCGTCAGCCCAGTCCCCTGTCCGCTTGATAAATTGATGTCCAACCACCGTGATGTATTAATATCAACCTAAACACACTGTTAACTTTATCCTTTATCCTTATTTTCACGGAAAGGCTCCGTTGAATTGGTTTTGAGGTGGGATTCCTATTGTAAAAGTTACTGCTTGGAGGTAAAAATTCTTTTGTGGTTACACCGTGAAGACGTTAAATTTCTTATTGGAAAGATTAAGGTTTTATAGAAATTTTAAATAAAGACTTGTTTTAAAAGTAAAAATTTTGAGACATATTTCAAACATTTTGTCACATCTTAAAAAATTAAATTACACTCGTATTTTAATTTAGTCCTATGTGTTTTTGATTAAAAGTTTTTCAGCTTTCGACGTTGAGTCTATTTGTAAAGATTTTTTACTGTTGTTTAATCACATTATGTAAAAATGCTTGTTTATATTGAAAAGAAAATATTTTCCACTCACTGAAAATTTGACGAAGTATCTATAAACACACTTAAGATCTTGACATTTTCATTCAACTTTTCCTCAAACAAGCTCTGTTATCTACCATAAGATTTTCCAAATATTTTCTCACACCGAAAAACTTTTCCTGTTTGCACGACCATGTCGCCTCTTTTCCTTAAGATTTCTACTCATCGCTGCTCATATTCTTACTTAAACCGAAGTTTAAGTAAGATATACAACGCCTGCGGTTAAGCCTGGTTGAGGCTAATTTCATCTGGACGGTTGTCATTCTGTTCTACCGTTGTCTGTCCTGTGTCTGTGTAATGAATCGTCGAGGATTACCATCGTGGATTAGTGCTATTGGTCTGCTTATGCGAGGACTTGGTGATTGTATCGTGATTGGATTGATAAGTCCTGCGTCAGGACTTCTGACACTACGGAAGGGCAGGCTTTCTGAGAAACTCGAAGCAAGTGGCGCTTGTATAGTTGGAAGTGCGTGTTAAATTATCTTAGCTTGGGCTTATTTTATTACACTCGACTGAATTCAATCAACGATTTAGTCTACCCTATTACTACTGTAAAAATGTCGACTTCATCGTCCATATCAACCTCTTGCCATCAATTTCAACCTTATCGTTAGCGGTTATCTCACCTCATTTCGTATTGGCATCTTCATTTCTTCATCTATATTTTCAAAATTCAAATCATATTCCCATTCCATTTCTAAATTCCATTATTCATTGTTTTCTTTGTATTTTGCACTTTCTCTCTGTATTTTGTCTTGAACGGACGTTTCTCCGTTTATTTTTGTCTCCTACTACTACCTATTTTTTACGTTTACTATTTTCTGTGTTCTGTTCCTTAAAAATATAATATCTATTACCAAGTTCTTCTATTACTTCATCTGCACACTGTCCTATAACCCTGCTAGCCGGCACCTAGAGGGCAGACTGTAGCACTACTACTACTAATCGTTCAATTAAATCGTTGATTTAATTCAGTCAAGTGTAATTAAATAAGCATAATATTTAAGCAAGTAAATACTAAAGTAAGTAATATTTAAGTATAATGTTTAATCGACTAATTAGGCAGGCTTATTTTAAAATGGTAATTCAAACAAACTTCTAAAGGATCATCCGAAAATGAATAAGGTTTATGTAGGTATATTTTGGAGAACCAAAAACATTAACTGACCAAATTCCTGTCGCTACGTTGTTGTCCGTCAGTCCGTACGCCCATCAGTCATCTGTCTCAGATTGACCTATTGGCTTAATACAGTTGACGGAATTCAGTCTACAATTTAGTCGACTAATTAGACTTGAATTCAGTCAAACTGAATGAAATCCCCCTAAATATTTCGTGTAAAAAGTAGGCAAGTCTAGTGTATCTTTACTCATAAAAAGTAATGAGATCCAATGTAGTGCCAAGACCAATGCTCTTATTATAACCTCTATTACATTCGTTCCAAGTCGCTCCAAGTCGATACATCTTATGTTTAAGAACATTCTGTGACGTAGTATTATCTTTTATGCAAAAATTATCATCAAAATGTTTAGCAAACGAGCAGGTACAACAATAACCATGCTCTCTGGAAGACGCATTACGCGATTATGAGCATGCCGAGGACATT
Organism: Hofmannophila pseudospretella; assembly: GCA_947369225.1. Lineage (NCBI taxonomy): Eukaryota > Metazoa > Arthropoda > Insecta > Lepidoptera > Oecophoridae > Hofmannophila > Hofmannophila pseudospretella. Next base: position 7,443,714 of record OX376325.1, read on the forward strand.
TTCATTTGTCATAGCGGTGTACACAAACTCATACAAAATATTCTCTGGAACATGCCCCAATGAGTTGCTGTTTATTGTAAATGGGTTGGTGTAAAGGTATGCTTACATTATCTATGTTCCAAATGTAAATGTAACTACGCAATAGGTATAAGTATCCAATGGATATCTTCTTTTTTTTTTAATAAGAATAAAACGTATTTGTAATGACTACGGATTATCTTACCTTATGATGGGGGCCGGGAATAACCCAGCGGCACTTCAACCCTTGAGGATCTTTTGTGCCTATGCCATTTTACACACTGGTCATCTAAGTGTGCAGGTTTCCTCACGATGTTTTCATTCACCGTTAGAGCAGTCGGTAAATGTACGTAAGTCTTCGAAAAATACGAATAACTCATTGGCACATGGCCCTGCCTGGTTTCGAACCCGGACCGGGACTCCGCTGCCCTAGCCACTGTGCCACCGACGCTCTATAACTACGGATTACTCACTGATGAAAGTCGGGCGTCCTTCGATTAGTCTCACCATAGTTTCAATTCCGAGATCAGAGAGAAACCCATGATACCACGGATGAAGAAAATAGACTCCCCCTATAGATAGGTAATTAATATTATTTTGTATTGCCCAATGTCACCAAGTCGAATGGCATTTCGTTGACACAACCATACGGTGACACGAGACGGTCAACATTAGCTCGCGTTCCTTCCTTCAAGCATAATACCTACTCTTTGTAGGCTAAACATTGAACTACTAACGTATTGCCATCTGTGAGTCTGGTAGTTTGTATACTTAATCTAGGAAATTGCTCCCGTCCCGACCTCCCGTTCATGCCATCCACAAAATTTTATTAGCCCCGATAGAAAAAAAAACAGAAATTCGTGTGAGCTAGAGCCGCGCCTGAAGACGTGAACGACTTCCGTCTGGACTTGTCTTTACAAGCTATTCGAAGGAGAATTTATGCCCTTTTGTTTTGTGTGACGTGCCATTAAAAGTTGTACCTATTCACACGACATTAAATGTGTTAAAACCTACTTTGAAAGCTTTACTTGGTGCTTTTATAACAATTAGTCCAGTAAGTCGTTGTAGAGATAAAAGTTTACAGACAACATACGTTATAAAAAACTATTCAGTTGGTTAATTACAGTAGGTATCATTTATTTTAGTAGTGTTTCTATTTTTCTTTCTATAGGGGCAAGACAGGTAAGTTATCTATAACTACCTCTTTGTTGTATAGTTGGTTAATTAAGTAGGTATCATTATAATAACTAACTATAATAGCTTATCTATATTGCTCCATAAAGAATGAAACACTACTAATTAATAATCGATACCTATAATATAGTTTATAGTTTTTTTCTTCTTTAATGAATGGCGGCTGCTAGTGATTTACACTGCAATTTGACCAATAACCGTGATGGAATCTTGAAAATAACTCGTAAGTTATGGCGTTTGTTTTGAAAAAAATATTTCACCAACGTCGATATTAAGTATATAGGTACTAGGAATGCCTAGTGTCTTGCATTCCAAGTGCAATTGGAGGTTAGGTTGCCGAATCCACACCATCTGTAGTACTTCACTCCCATTTCACTGTCTTTTATAACGTTCACTTAACACAGACGTTTTTTAGGAAAAATACACTAGTTTTAAGAAAAAATAACCACTGTAAACCGTTTTTAAACAATAAAATAGGACGAACACGCCATAACAGCATGAACGCCACAACTAACCCCCTAGTTTATAGTTATAGTATATTTAATAAAGACGTACTTACCTTGACACTAAACCTTGACATTACATATAGAAGAAAAATAAAGGCCCTCGTCCACCATCTCTCTAGCATAATTTGTTTTTCCCTAACACACAAAGGTACCAATAATTAGCTTCAGCTCTACTGATATCTAACACGCGTACAATGATCCATTGTTGTGAGCAGCATTCTTTGGAAAAATTACGTCGAACAAAGAAAATGTCTATACGTTAGTGTTTCCCAATTTGTCTATTGCATTGTTCGTTTCTGACAGCCAATTTGTAACTGGCAGATCGTATGTTTTAGGCTCCCATTCACATGATTCGTCGAATATAATTATGTGGAATAGATAAATCTCAATCGGATACGATTTCGTTCAAACTCAAACGGCAAAGAATTTTCTTAAAAACCGGTCCAATGCTAGTCGGTCCTCGTGGTATCCATACTCAAATGTTATTGTCACAACTTACAACTTATTACAATTATATCACAGGGTTTAATATTTATTGGTTAAATAAAGAATATGACCAATAGTGCAGCCTATTTCTAAATTGCTATACATAGCAATACATCGGCGTTTACAAGATAGATCTAGGAACCTAAAATGGACACTTAAAAGTAGCCTAAAATTGACACTTTTTACGGGCGCTTACGCCGGTGTTCCTCTTCGGAAAAAATGTAAAATATATCGACATAATAATCCATTGGAAAAAATTCCAATCGATTATGGAATCGACAATTATTGTAAAAAAGTCGATTTCTCAATGAAATCGATTTTTTTACAATAATTGTCAAGTTTGTACAAGTTTTTATGAATCTCTAGACGATTCGACAATAGTATGTAACTGCGCTGTTATTGAAAAAAAGCATAGTAACAATCTTATTAGTTATTTCAAACGATATAAATGAAATAATCTTTAAATAAATAATAATTAAAAATAAAAATAGAATTTTTATGTTTAAGAAATATTTATAGCCATTTTCGGTAGCAAAATTTTGAGTTCTTATTTTGACAAACCGTGACACATTTACGTTGTATAGCATCTATCTAAAGGAACATCTCAAATTGCATAAAATATGGTTAGATACTTCTTAACCGAATCTGAGGTCCTTAAGTTTTAGTCATGAATTCAATCATATACTGCATCCGACTGCCAGACGGAAGAACACATGACACTACTTCGAAAGATTATACTTCGACATGACTGATCATAGAAGCGTATTACTACTATATCAGAAATTCAGTTTTACTATAATTTGCTGTATAACATTATCGTGGAAGAACAAGATTGATCGGGGATTATAAGGCTATCGATAAAAGCAAACTTCCCAATTTTTCCACTCTATGCGCGGTTACCCGACCAGTATGAAGGATGCTTAATCAGAATATTCGGTGTCATTGTGATTTGTCGTATCATTATTCTTCTTGTTATATCATACATGGATAATGGTGGATTGATTGAGGGTTAATAAGCTATCGGTAATGGGAAATGTTCCCTATTATCTGTGAGGTATTGTCTGAAAAATAATGCCTTGGTATATATATAATTTATTTAATTTGCCGATACCAAAGCTTATTATTGGATATGTACTCGTAATAAGGAGTAATAGACTCCGTTATGATGTTTAGAAGATAAAAAGATAATTACGAGCATTAATCGAATTTATTAATCATCTGAACCACGTATTTTTTCCTTCAATTAGTCGAAATTTAATTATATTAATTGGATACCGTATCCTATAGACTTGAAAAAAGAGGAAAATAAGTATTTGATTAATCTTATAATGAATAATCAAAACAATTCAGATGTAATAATTAGACCTATGAAGTTTATTTTAAATAACTCTTAATTTAAAAAACCCCGACTTACCATTGTGGAGATCCCCTTACTTTTTCCTGGTCATCATCAGGTCCTCTAGGTTCCAGATGTGGGAAGGTCACCATGGTCATAAACATTTGAGCTCAAACTCGAACCACCTAACTGTTACCGTTCCAGAGATCCCATCATACTCCAACATCCCAAGATACTCCAAGATCTTAGAACCCCCGATCCAATTATCATCTGACGTGGCTAAGAACTTTTAACGAGTTATACTTGCGGCGCCTGAAGGCGGGGGGACGCTCCGGGCTTCGGCCTCGCCATGGCTCCACATAATTTCCATTTATTTTTTGACCGCCATATTGAAATATTTTTTTCTCTTGAAATGCCTCAGGATTCCCTACGACTTTAATTCGAGAAGACCCCATCTAACTATTATAGTTTCGGCAGGTTGATAATCTTCCAATTCTTCAAGTAACATATTGCAAAATTGAAGTCCTCTTAATTTTTCCAGGTCATCATCAGATCCTCAAGGTTTCAGAGGTCGGAAACACACCATGAACCGGAATGCTTGAGCTCAAATTCGAACCATCTAGCTATTACCGTTCCAGGGATCCCATCAGTCATCAAAGATACTCCAAGATCTTGCAAACCACTGGTCCAATTTTTATCAGACCTAGCTAAGAACACTCTCGACAAAATTGTACTTCACTATTTCCTTTTCTATCTTTTGTTTGTTGTTTTCTATTTGTGCAATAAAGTGTATTTTATCTTTAAGTTTTACAAAATTCTCTTTTAAATTAAAAAACCGTGTCCAAATCGGACCATCCGTTCTCAAGTTATGATTCCACAGACAAACACAAACAAACAGACAAAAGTATCAAAACTAATGGCTGATTTTACTGAACATCGCAATGTCTTGTAAAAATCTCAGATACACTAAATCAGATAAGGGAGTCGTCGGTCTATGTTTGGACAAGCATGCACAAATAGATGATACAAATGATCATAATATCTGATCGTACATGCATAAACTGCTTGTTTTATTCTGAGCCTACAAAGTAACTTTATTCAATGAACACTTTATTTAATAGACAGGATAAAAATCTTGGTTGAAGTAAACCAACTTACAAGGTACGCTCGTATTGAAACAAGCGCTTATTTGAAGTAAACACACGGAAAGAAAAATCTCGTAATAGAAACGGGAAATCAGGACAATTGTTCTTATAGTACCTATACATTACAATATTTTATAGCATCCATTACAAAAAATCTCGTAATAGTAACGAGAAATATTGTAATAGATAGTTACATGGTTCCCCGCTCTACAAGATTTCTCGTTACTTTTACGTGTTTTTGTTGTAATGGATACTATAAAATATTGTAAAGATAATATAGAACCAATTGTCCTGATTTCTCGTTAATATTACGAGTTTTATCTTTCCGGACAATCATTTTTTTCAGTATACCAACAACGTGTAATACACCTTTACTTACATACAGTCTCCTGTCATATTCACCTCTTAGTAATCCGATTCCAATCACTTAGTCATCAATCTTCGTGGCATGCATGTTAGCCGTTAACAGTTCTCCACACGCCACGTCGAAAGCTCCCACTGATAAAGGGATACGATTCTAACAGGGGTCTTTATCTTAAATCACAGAAATTTACAGACGCGATGCTGAGAGCAATTTCGACCTAGTAGTTACAATATTTTCTTATTCACATAATAGAAACCTGCAAATGAACCTACTGCTAATCGGCAAATAATTCCTACTAAAATTAAATACCTATACGAGTACTTACTTCAACTGTCGATTTTTCTAATTCTATAATGTAATTATATTGTAGCCTAAAAGCTACAGCTACAGATTCCTTTTTAGATAATAAAGTCTATATTTTATATCACAATCACCTATCTTGCCTAGGAATTAGCTGTTCCTATAGCGATGTAAGGTTAATAAATAAAATAGATCCAGTAGTAATATCCTACTAAACAATAATATATCTCAATGTTTCTGGGGTCAGCATTCCTCATTAACAGATGAAATGTGGGATAGTAATGAAATAGTACAACAACAGTTAAGGCACACTGCAGCGATTTTGAAATCGGAATAAAAATATAAAATCAATTTACGGTTTTCTAGATTTCTATGGTTTCGGTCCGATTCTTGTTTCGAATCGCTACAGTTGTGTGTTAATAACGTAAAGAATTTCTCCATTTCCTCGCAGTTCAACGAACATTCACGCAGTAATCCAACGTCGAAAAGGTTGGGCGGGCGGGACAAACCCGCTTCAGTTTGGAACTTGATCATAGATTGATGACGAGTTCGTCCGTGTTTCGCTCTGCCTGTAATGGAAGGCATCGTCTCACTGTATGATTTCCATACAGCGAGCTAAATAGCAAATAGGGTCTATCATTAAATTAATAAATAGGAGAAATATTTTTTTTAAAAGCCCCCTTCTACACGTTCTTTACAATTCTGATAAACGTCACGGTCACTGATTGGCCAGGCATGAGCAACGCATACACCGTGTGTTTGGTCAATCTACGGTGATGTTCATTAATAATAATGTATTGTGACGTAACTCCGCATTCTACATTGCATTTTCGTCTCAGCTATGTAAAATAATTATCTAGATTTGGGACACAATATAAAATGACAGACGCTAATGAAGCCACTTAATTTTGACAGTTCAAAATTTTGTTTTTTTATGTCAGAGAATATTGGTTAGTTCTCGTCAACCGACACGACTTACGTCAAAGCCATCAGCGCCAATATGGTGGCAATCGAATCTAGTTCTAGACAACCAACACTGGTTACGGCGTAGATATCAACGCCAAAATGTCGGAAATCTATTGGTTACATTTTCAAGGTAGCCACCGCCAGTTCTGCCAAGTTTCATATAGATAGACCATTAATAGTTTTGGTGAATGCCATTTTACACTTTTCACATTAGAGGTATAAATGTACAACTATCCGCGAAATTCTGGCCACTATCTCACTCGCGGTCTATACATCATGCTGTTAGTTATCTGAGTAACTGACAGTGATGGATGCTCACCTAAACAAACGGTCCGAAATGCTTTCCGGTAAAACGGAGTTATTATTACATTCAAACTTTACAAGGTTTTTGTTTCAAAAAATTAACACTCACATTTTTACAATGGATATTTATTACATACATATTACATAGCCTATATAAATTGTGGCACAAATCTGTCTTCATACGCATTTATTTTACAAGCCCGTAGGCACTTACCATATTTTTCCAAGTTACTTACTTTGTCCACTTTCAATGGGATGTTGTACACGAAATCCTTTGGAGGCAAATAAATAGGATACCTACATATATATTTTTTTTATAAATTAGCTACGACAAACAGGCAGACGGGCCACCTGATGGTAAGTAGTCACCGTCGCCTAGAGACACGTGCAGTACCACGGGTATTGCTTGTGTGTTGCCGTGGAGGGAGATGACTTTTTTAACGTTCTTTTTTAAGCATCCCATGTCATAGCGCTGTGGAAAAACGTCGGGTGGAAGAGAGTTCCATATTTTGCAGGTGCGTGGCAGAAACGTTCGTGTAAAACGGGTCGTGGTAGACACCCAAGGCTTTAGAAAGTGCGGGTGAAAATTGAGCCGCCGACGAGTGGTGCGATTCAAGTAAAGTAAATATACTACTACTATGTCTGAAATATCGTTACAGTTACATAAAAAGATATAAATATTTTGAAATACGAATAGAATAATAATAAATTACTTTCTTGTTGTATAAAAATAACTGTAAGTACCAACTTAACTAAAGAAATTATTGAGAACTTTTGCGACAAAATCTGTACCATTCTTTTAATTGAGCTGACCTCTGTAATTGTTCTTTTAATGCAGTATTTTTTTGGAGCATGCGGGTCCAGTAAATGCCTATTCACTCTGACCTTGAAGATCCCAAGGTTGTAGGTTCGGTAAATACAGACGCCGGCTGTTCCATTCTTTAGACGTTCGCATAATGAACGAAGAAGCAAATCGCTTAGTATGAACAGATGGGATATCAACAACATAAGGATTAACCCCTCCCCGCGCCTGGTAGTCCGAATGCGGAATGGAGATGCTGGAATTAGGTCGTGCAACTCCGATGCGCACTTTCCGAAATGTATGTTATAAAATACCGATAGACAAGCAACCTTACGCCGATGTTCCAGGCTTTGCAGTCTAGCTTCCACCAGCGATTCGTCAACTATTTCAACAAGTATTATAGGTCATAAAAAAAGCTGAAATTTGCTGGCCCTTTTTGCGCGAATGAAAAATGTTAGCAAACGATCAAACGAGATATACATTATTTTTGATAGGAACATCTAAATTTCTTCTTGCGCATAAGAAATAGCTGTTACAAATGATACTTTAGTCTTAGCCGATAACGTAGTTTGAAACTCTTCGTTTGACTTGTTCGAAAATAAGAAGGTTAAACTTAAAAGGATATAATATGTTACTTCTAATCTATGTACTCGTACATATAAGTTAAGTTCGACTTGAATAACAATCAAAAATAAAATATAGTTATTTTTAACCGGAACGTTTGGTCGTTCAGGGTTTTCGGTACTTATCTGATAGGAATAAAATGTTATAGCATAAAATTAAACGCTGCATTTAAATAAATGAGATTCTAATTCGCGACTATAAGGGGTTTTGTTACGCTCAGTAGGTAAAAATGTATTTATTATCATATCACCGTGATCCACTTATCTTTAAATTAAGGTAATAATTAAATAATTTAATGATAATACCTAATCTACTTTTTACCTATCTATTAAAACCCTAATAAAAGTTTTACATAACCAAAGATTTTGAAATGGGCGCCACTAGTCGTATTCCTATGGTTATAAAACAACAGAAATCGATTTCTACTATAGGTAAACCTATAGTTGTAGAATTCTAAGTACTTTTATCATCTTTTATGAATTAAATAATACTTATCTTGTCTTCCAAAAAGATTTTCGACAATGAACAACCTCTTACCCTAAACTGCGTTCCGTCGAGACTAAAAAGGTTTGACTTCATAAAACCAATTTCATATTCCCACAGCAAATAAAAGGATTTTCATTTTTTTCACTGCGACAATAAGTTGAGTGTTATTAATAACGTTAAAAAAACACAGCATAGCATATTTCACTCTTAAGTATAGGGTAAGTCCAGGATAGATGCTCCAGTAGGATAGATGCCCCAAATTCAAAAACTCCTACTTCAAACAATACGCGGTGGCCAGATATACAGTAATTCGAAAGCGCATGCCCCCCACCCCTTTGTGCTATGCGGACTGTAGTGACGGAGTATCCTGAGTGACGGAGCGTAACATATTTTCGACCGACGAAAATTTGTAAAAAAATATTTTGCGTTAATGGAAATGTTGCACACTTTTTGGTTAGTAGTTCAGATGTTTGAATGTCAGTTCGGTGTAATAAAGTGCAGTGTTAATTGCGTGTTTATAATATGTTTTCTTTCAAATTCTTATCAACTTCTATAGTGACAAAGGCATCTATCCTCTACAAAAAGGATAGATGTCTCAATTTTTGTCGGTAATGCCCTTAGGGGAATCTATCAATAATTGGATAAAACCGAACGAATTTGACAAAAATCGAAATATAAGATAAAACCGAATAAATTGTACATAATACATAATTAATAATACATTCTACATAAGGTTTTTTTAATGATTAAAAATTGATTAATCGTTTTATTTATCAAAATATTTTTAATTAATAATGAAAGTAGAAAGATCAAATATTACAAACATATACACAGCAGGTTTCCAACTATTATAGTTTAAAGACTAAAGAGGGATTGATCATAAAGTGGGGGCAACCATCCTGGACTTACCCTACATTAAAATGTAAACAAGGCTCCTGCGGCGATTTTCTTTGCAGTTATTTTAATAAACGACGCAACGAGATTTTTCCGAGGTTTTTTTAGTTTACCAGAGTTACCCTAAGGCACTTCCGAGTTAATATCAGTAAGAGTTCTTTAGGGACAGGCAAAACAATTTATAAGTTAATATTTATAAATTGAGAGTTTATTTATTGAAGCTGCCTTTACATATATTGTTCTGTGCCTATGGGCACAGAACAATGAGAATTAGAATTAGATTTTTTGTAAATAATATATGTATTATTTACAAAAAATCTAACAGTCACAGAAAGTATATGATTTTGTTTTAACAAATAACCATTACATCCTACTCGTAGCAACTTAAACTAAGAACTCGTTACATCGAGGCCAGACACTTGAATGATTTTTTTTAAACGTAAAAACAATTTTGTAGAAATCCCTTACTAGTAAAAATCCCTAAAGTCGCATGCACGTATAAATAGTGTAACGCTCAGGTCGGTCACAGTCTAAAGATTTGACTATTTCGTAGCAGTATTTCAACGGACATAACTACACGTGAAACTTCCAATACTCGTACGTAAGACGCGGGGGCAGACTGTAATAAATCACCTGATTTAACCAACACTTATGATTTGCAGGGTAACCCAGTATCGATAACTGAACAACCTATTACCAAGAAACTTTCGTAATTTACTCTACAATTCACAAATCAGGTGATAGGTTGGTTTTGTATGGAAAGGAAAGCCAAAAACCCGGAAGCGCGATTCTGATCGTACCTACACTTTTGGGCAGGGAACCCCGTATGTTTTTACAGTTAGCCGATTACAATTGTTTCGACACCCGCCGTTGCGGTACCGCCCGGTTCCCTGTCAAAAAGTCTTTTAATTACGAATAGTTGCTTGGTAAGATGTTCAATAATAGATACTCGTCCTGAAAGTGGTCCATGCAGGGATATGTAAGTACTGATGCAGGTATATGAAAGTAACTATCATTACTACAACAGCAGAGAGTGATCAGGACATGTCCCTGGCTGTATTCCCTTTTGCCTAAAGGTCGATGACTGTCATGATAAATACGTTAATATAATGGTCATTAAGCTTAATTGAGCTCACACAAGCTTTGATCATCAGCAGCCTACTCTAATCCACTGCTGGACTCTCACAGGGCGCGCCATTGAGCCCGAACTTCGGCTCTTCTCATCCAGTCGCTCCCAGCTACCTTGCGCAGATCGTCGCTCCATCTTGTCCCACACTACGTTTGACACAAGCTTTGATGGAAACTGTAAATATGTAAGTTATTGAAATTAATAAATCTTATCTTATCTTATCTTATGACAGGGGGCCAGTGACAACTCCAGCGGCACTTCGACCCTCATGGATCTTTTGTGCTCACCCCTTACCTTAGTCTCCTTCCTGTTCCTTAAAGATGCTTTGCATCAAGGACGCTATACAGCTTACAGGTAGGAGCCTATAGTCCTCTGGTTTCGGGTAGGCGACCCCCAGAAGACTCATACGCTTTTTAGCCAACGAGTCACATTCGCACAGCAAGTGTTCCATTGACTCAACGGTGTCACCACAGGTTCTACAGGTGGGAAAAAAAATAAAAAAATAATAATATGGAAAGTGGATTCACTGTATTCTTTCTACCTACAGTGTAGTTGAGTACACCTGAGCCAATGGCGGTAATATCGTGCGCAGTGGGGGTCGTAACCTCCTGCTGACCCGTGGACACTATTTTGCCTTTAACCAGCCAAGGTTCCGTGGAAAATAGCAACTTAAATGAATCATAAAATTATAAGACGCAATGATAATAAAATAAAACGAAATGAATTTATGCCATGCCTACGGTATTTTTTTTACCATTCATTTCTCTAATTTAGATTGTCCTAAAAGAATATTTTATAAGCTACTTATTTTACAAAAGACATTACTTTGAGAAGACATTAATAAAATCTATCTTCGTTTGAAAAGAAACTAAGTAAGAGAGAACAGTTTCGGGAAACTTGAGTAATAGAAAAGTAGCGTGTGTCAGGCTTAATATTATTTTAGCTAGACGTACTTACGCAAGTACGAGTACATACGTAACTACTACTTGCATACTTTCTTAATCTAACACCTCATTTATATAAATAACAATGTAAAATATTTTTCTTGCCAGATTTAATGGGGTAGATGGTTTGACATTCCCTTCTCCATTTTACACAATGGTTATCTCAGTGTGTACTTTTATATACATACGTAAAAATCTTTCGAAAAACCGAAAAACTCATTGTTACATGACATTGCAATATTTCGAACCCGGAGCTCCACTACGCTACCTAACTCTTGTGATAAATAAATAATTGTAATATTAGAAATATTACTTTAGTATAAAAATGTACTAAAGTTATATATCTAATATTACAGTCTGCACCTTCTGAGTAATTTTGAAATTGAAACCGAAGTAAAATCTGTTCGAAAGCTACGTAGCTCATAGTCCACAAAAAGCATTTTGGAGTGAAGAAAAGTGGGATTGCGGCAAATGACCGGGGATTAAAAGCCTCAAGAAGGCCTCAGAGGGTGTCCTCTTCGTTAATAAAGATTACCAAGTTAATGCTTCAAGCAACCGGGTAAAGCCTCTTTTGCCGCCTTCCCGCCTTCCCACACATTCGTGGCTTCAAGCTACACATACGCGGAACAACTTAGATGCTTTCACCCTACAAATTCCATTTTATTTTTTATCCTGACCCAAAAAAAAAAAAGATTAATGTCTCTTTATTTTACGTCACTGTAACACAATACTGTTTGGTCGTAAAAGACAAAGGGCCTTTATTATTACACTTAGTTTACGAATTGCGAACTTGTTACAAACGAAGCGATCCGTTAATGTGCTTGCCGCGTGTGCGCAACAGTTCGCCGAGATTTTCTCAATATTGTAAATAAAATACTTGCGTGTGCCTCACGGCGCGAACATCTGATGGTAAGAGACGATGAGGCCGAAGATGAAGCACACCGGCTTGTTATAGTAAGTACCGGCTCTTCTATAAATACTACTAAAATACATCAACGCCGAAACTAAGATATTAACAACAGATTTTACACAGAAGAGTGGTCGCTAGCGATGCGAACCCTGATGAAGGTGTCCTACCACCAAAAAAAAACTCAGGTTAATCGCCTCGTACGACACGCTTTCCCAGTGGCAAGCAAGTCGTAGTAGTAGGGATATTCTAATTCGTCCCATAGGTACAAGGAAAGAACGTAACAGGCGTCACAAAATTTTCGGAGTACAATCTCGAGGTATCCAAAGTATTCAATTTAAAATCAAATATGGAAGCCATTCCTGGAAAAGAAAATAGAGGCAACATACATTCTTATCTCTGAATCTATGAAAATTGTGCGATAAATCAGAATAAATCTTGGTTGTATTAATGGCTGCTCATGTATGATATTGTTTCTACGGACAATTCGGTTACGAAATTGGAAGAAAAACAACCATAGCACACTGAAGTGAGTTATTACTTCGATATGAGATAATAACAAAATATTTATTTCATTTTGTTCAAAACGATTTCTTTCTGCCTTCAATAATCAGTTATGTAATGTAGGTAATATAGGCAGTGGTGCCTAATCTAGACACACGGAGCGTGACCGCCAAGTTCGGAAAGAAAAAGGGCGACGACGCGATGCACTCACGTGTGTTATATTACAGGAACTATTTCGAGCCATTTGTGATAACTCAAAATCTATTTGACCTACATTTTGTATGTCTGTTAAGACCCACCCAATTACCCCGAATCCCAAATTTTATAAAAGTAGCTCAAATAGTTTCCAAGATATTGACCTCTGAACATGGCCATTTTTAACACTGACTCACTCATCAAAAACATCTACCACTTCCAGTTGATTTAGAAGCTTGAAATTTGGCATGGAGTTACATCATTGGGCATATATAAGAAAAAAATCAGAAATCAGCCAACTGTGAGCCGAAATAAGAGACAAAATTAGTAGTGTGGTCCGGAAATCGTCAGCTTGCTTGCTTAAAACTAAATCCCTAACTTGGCAAGTTTTCACACAAAACTCTTGACCTCTTCTCTTAAATGATTCTTGTGTGAAAACTGGCCAAGTTAGGGATTGATGTATGTATAATCTCTATTACACACAGACGAAATACAAAAAATAATCTTAATAAACGAAAAAATAAAATATGTATAAATGGATGGAGTGATGTATGAATGGATGGATGTATGGATTTAGTTTTAAGCAAGCAAAAATTTTCATGTTCAAACAATGATGAACCTAACTATGATAAAGATGGTTCCTCTGTCTATCCCCTCGGGGATTATGGATAAAAGAGTTATGCTATGCTATACATTTCTGTAGGTAAGTTTGAAGGAACGTTAATTGAACTTGGCATCCATAGTTAGATCTCCATTCTTTTAACGGCGAAGCCGACTGGCCTATTGGTTCCTTGCACCGAACTTGGCACCTTTTTCGCATTTATGTTTTTGGTGGGATTGTATTTACTCTAAGTAATTATATTGTATTTTTTAAGTAATTATTCTATCATAAACATAAATATTAATAGTTACCGTATTCTTTAGTGAAAGTGATTGGTCCATAAAAATGGGACCAGTAGTTTTATTTGTTGCTATCGGCTCATTTTGGCTCCAATACCAGACATTGTTTTGGAGACGATCCAATGACAATTTGTTCGAAATATTGAGTTCGTTCGATGAGTGATTATTAGGCACATTACGGGATGTAAGACAGTAACAGTAATAATATCTTTATTATCTGATGAAATATTTGTTTCTTGTGTCTAACGTTTAAATATATTTTCAATAGTTTGGATAGGGGTAGGCTCATTCAAATTGATGCGCTGGCGTAACAAATCGTTAAACATTATAATTATTTCATATTGCATGGCAACACAATCTAATAAAACGCGCTATTGAAATTTACAGATTCAGGGCAAAATAGTTGGACAGTTGTCTGCTGGCATCATAATCAGATAGAGCAGACCATTCTACAACTCTTAATGACAGCTGAAGGAAGGAAACCTAGTCTATAACATAAAATATAAAACAAATCATCACACCTGTAACATAGTTGAGTCGCTTTTTTGTCACATTTTCCTTGTAAACTCTTTCAGATGGATAACACGTTTAGAATGCAGGAAATCGTCGACCTCGGAAGTCAATGTTCGTAAGTGGGGACATAAAATCTTCGCCATGAAGCCATAAAGATGGCAATTTCTTGTCTACGAGAGAGCATCCTCTCTGTGTATAGCTCTATAGAAGAACGTGTTCCGAATCACTAACACGAGTGCGCTTGATACTGATAAAAAGCTGTTTATAGAAGAAAAATTTGGCACGCCACTATATCTGCGATAATATTGCGGTATCGTAAGGGCGGCCATAAATAGGACTATAAAAGGATATTTCGTACATGTGCTCGCTGGTGAGACTAGGTTTTGCTGGTTCATATAATAGGCAATGTGACCCTTAGTGAAACTGTAATGAATATGTAGGTAATGTTTCTTTATTAGATTTCCGTGGGCGGTGGTTGTTTAAAGTTTGTTATTATAGCCATAAACATAAACTTATATATTACGCCAATTAAACAGTTCACTTGCTTATTGGATATACAATTTTCCAAATAATAAAAGGTACGCGACTTCATTGGATGCGTCCAATTCGCGCAATTTGGAGCTATTTGAATCATGTTACAGCTATTCGGAGGTGTTTCATTTCATTTTTTACTTTACATGGCACGAAGTACTACCTATTCATCATGATTGTGTTGAGTTGAATGGGATGATAAATCATGAATAAAGCTCAATTTTGGATTGTTGTCTAAAAGTCTAGTACTAAAATGATAAAATATTTGCTTTAGCTCAATTCCAAAAAAGCTCATAACCTGGAACCAAAGCTTTGAAATTGCTTTGAGAAAATTTAAAAGCCACTCGTTAACTTTAGCATAGACACCCACCAATAATTGGTGCTTGAACTGATTCACTGAATTCAGTCGGTAGAAAATCTAAGACACAGGTATTCGTATCATAGATGTCCTATGACTGTTTCTTTTTTATCGATTTGCAAATTTTTTTAGATTCCGTAATGTCAAAAGGCTTTAGGGACATACATGCACTCACTGGCGGCGTGTATTTGTTTACAAAATGCATAGCGCGATGGGTGACAGATTCACGTTATAGCTATCGTTCGCAGTGAGATAGAACCGGTTTAGGCGCTCCGCTGTGAGGCGCCTCCTCTCCTCCTCTCCTATCCTCATGTAGAACCTTGATTCAAACAGGCTATTATTATAATTAAATCAAGACGGCGATACTTGTAATGGTAGATATGTAAATATAGCTATCGATATTAGTCACAAGATACAATCGTATCTTGTGACTATCGACTTTTGCATGTCAAACGTACGAACTCTAGCTGGAGCCGCGGGAAAAAATGATCTGTTATAAAATGCGACCGCCATCATAATCCCATCTCGAAGACAATCGTTTTTCCAGTAGCCACGTCAAGGCACCAATAGCTTAAGGGCGACGAGCCGTCCATCAACCACGTTCACACTTGACACGAGTTCCACATTCGCCTGATGGTTTATTCATAGACCTGAGCTCGCTCGAGTGCATGGGCGATAGATAGCTTCGGTACACAAAAAATATATAGTGTGTAAATGAAAGCAGACGGTAGTAGTCGGATGGGATCTTCCATTGCCATGTACGTTAAAATATTTCGTATTTTACGATAAAATCTCACATACTTACATATTTTATGTATGTGATTTTAATCTTACACGATTTGTATTCATTTTTAACCTAGAAAATGGGGTTTAATCGTTTCAACAGAGTTGCATCTGTCTTGGTAGATGAATAGATAGAAAGCTTTAATTACCAGGTAAAACAGGGGCACGGCACACAACACTCACGACATATTCACATTTATCCGAAGATAAATCGCAAAAAAAACATTTTTGTATGACCGAATTCCACGTAGATGATAATTTGAAACCGTCCTCTCGATTGAAATTTTTATGTTATATTAAATACCGACGCGATTAAACCCCGTTTTCATTGATTTTATGTACTTCCAATAAAACATTAATGGCTCATAGATTACTAATAGAATAAAAGTAAAGGTAGTAGGTAGTTAGCAACTTTATTTTGCCTTACACATTGTACAATTGTTACAAATTCAGATAAAGAAGAATCAAGGAGGAAAAAAAGAACCACAACTCAGCATGGTGCCGTAACCTGAACTGCGACGCTGATTTTCAGTTAGGGCCTGTTTTTAACCTCCGACCGATCGAGGGAGGGTGTGTTATAAGTTTAACACGTTTGTCTGTCTGTTTGTGTGTTTGTCTGTGGCATCATAACTTGACAACAGATGATCCGATTTGGATGTTGGAAGGATGTTCTTAGTCATGTCAGATGAAAAATGGACAAGGGTTATAAGATCTTGGAGTATCTTGGGATGTTCGAGTATGATGGGATCTCAGGAACGGTAAACAGTTAGGTGGTTCGAGTTTGAGCTCAAATGTTTATAACTATGGTCACCTTCCCACAACTGGAACCTCGAGGACCTGATGATGACCAGGAAAAAATAAGGGATCTCCACAATGGTAAGTGGAGGGGGAGGGGGGGGTCTTATTTTTTTTTAATTTCAAGTTATTCGATTTCCATTATACTTAAATCAAGTCTATTAGAAAATTAAGTATCCTATATGACCTTGAGCTAAAAGCTGCGCTTACTCCGCTCAAAGGCACGATTACTCATTCAGCGAGCTTCTTCCACAAAATAAAAAGTACCAGAAGGAAAACTCTGGCCTAGAGTTCGCCGCACGAACTACTAACTCGCAAATTGCACGCCGCTCGCCTCGGAGGCGATCACGCGTTTTGCGGCCAGTGTTAGGCATTCTGATTGGTACAGAGTTCTGCGGTCGATGGAATGCGCCAATCTTAGGTGGCTGACCGCGAAACGCTTAGTCTGGCTCCTGTGGGCATGGCATCCGGCTTTTATTGATCCAACCTTTGCCCGCTCTGGCACGTAGTAGGGGTCGGCGCAGCAGCGTCCGCGCGCCGGGCGTCCTGTGATTTATTGTGTGAGTGTCTGGCGTCACGTGGCGAACGCTTGTCCCGAGTTTCCATTCTGTTGGACGTCGTACCCACTTACTTATTTATTTTGTGCTCTATCGTTCTGAGATTCATGGTTGAGCGCGTTCTGGGTCACGTATTTGTTTTGTAAATAGGGCATTAATTAATTGGAAACATTTATACAAACGCGCAAACACAAAGGTTGTTGTGCACCGACTTGGGTGAATAAATCACTGCAAAGCGAAAATATTCATTGTATTACGAATTTTTTTATAAATTTGGTGTTTATAAAAATGTGGAGCACGAGCTCGTGCAGCTGCAGCGGGAGGGGGTCATTTACAAGGTCGAGCGTTCTGACTACGGCACGCCTGTCGTACCAGTCGTTAAGTCGAACGGCGGGATTCGAGCGCCAGGCTCGCGAACTCGCCGCGTGCGTGTCGCAGCGCGCCGCGCCCGCGCCCGCACCGCTGCACTCGTGGCCGTGGCCGGCGGAGACAGATTAAATGTTGATTTTTTAGGACCGTTCAAAAATAAATATTATTTAGTCATAGTAGACGCGCACTCGAAGTGGATAGAGGTAGAAAGAGTCACTAGTACTTCGGCCGGCGTCGTAATAGATCGTTTGAGACAATTATTCGCCCGGTTCGGCGTACCGAAACGAATCGTCAGCGACAATGGGCCACCGTTTTCATCCTCCGAATTCGCTACGTACCTACAACGTAACGGGATTAAACATACTTTAGTAGCGCCGTACCACTCTGCCAGTAACGGCGCGGCAGAGAACGCAGTTCGTACCGTGAAGCGAGTGTTAAAGAAGGCACTCGTCGAGAACGAGGAAGACGCAACGGCGTTGAGTAGATTTTTATTCACATATAGAAATACAGAGCACTGCACGACGCGGTTCGAGCTGGCCGTGGCCTTGCTGGGGCGGCGGCTGCGTGGACGGCTCGACCTGCTACGGCCCGACACGGGCGAACTGGTGCGCGCCGCGGAGCACGCCGCCGAGCGGCGGGATGGTGAGCGCGCGCTGCGCGAGGCCTGTCCCGGCGACCGCGTGCTCGTGCGCGACTACTCCAAGTACGGAAGGAAATGGGCGTAGGGCGAGGTGGTAAAAACGGACGACGGACGCGTTCACAAACGTCACATCGATCAGATCTTGACTAGAAACTCGCGTAGGTCGAGACATGCTCTGCTTCCTTCCGAGAAAAGTACTCCGAAGACGCGTGAAAGGGTCGATTCTGAGGGTGTCACGACGCGGTCGGATGCGAAGGAGGACGTCGATGATGAGGAGAAATGGGCGGACCGCAAAGAGGAGTCGCCCGACGTTTCGCTAGCCGCGGATTTGAGTGACAACGAAGAGGCGCGTGCCCCATCGCCGCCGGTCCGCGCGCCAACACCCCCTGGGCTGCAGGTCCCTGAGAGTCCCGGTACTCCTCGGCGCCGACGCAGGAAAGCTGCTACTCGCTGCTTAGAAAAGATAACAAAACATAAAATGTTCTTACCTACTTAATTACATTGTTACCTACTTGTTCTTTTATATGTATCTTTTATATGTAGTCATAGGAAGTCAATTTAGAGAGAGGACAGTGTTGTGTATGTAGGTAGATATAAGTTATATCTACCGTACGTTCAATAAAGTGAGCAGTCCTAATGGAGCTCTGGCGTTTGATTGTTTCCCTACATAACAGTTTTGTTGCCAATCAGTTGCAGAATACGAAAACCAAACGCAAAATCTAATGTAAGGCTACATTAGAAGCTAAAAGATAGCTTTGTTAACAATTATAATTGTTAGGTTTGTGGTATAAAACGCTTTATAAGGCCCTACTCGGTTTCGGCGGTCGAAAAGTTGACTTTGTGGGGTCCCAACCGAAATGTAATAATGTATGGAAAGCCAACTAAAGTCCCATGGAGTGATGTTAAACATCGTTGCTAATTTGTTGATTGTCTCACGTAGAGCTACGAAATTATGGACTGCGATAAATTTTAACAGCCTTACATGTTCTGTTTTAACCCCCGACCGATCGAGTGTGGGTGTTATAAGTTTGACACATTTATCTGTTTGTGGGTTTGTCTGTGGCATCATAACTTGACAACGGATGATCCGATTTGGACCCAGTTTCTTTTATTTAAAAGAAAATTTTGTCGAGAGTGTTCTTAGCTAGGTCTGATAAAAATTGGACGAGTGGATTCCAAGATCTTGGAGTATCTTTGATATCAGATGGGATCTCTGGAACGGTTATAGCTAGATGGTTCGAATTTGAGCTCAAATATTCAGGTTCATGGTGCGCTTCCGACATCTGAAATCTTGAGGATCTGATGATGACCAGGAAAAAGTTAGTGAACTTCAATTTCACGATATGAAACTGGAAGAATACAGCCCGCCGAAACTAGTTATATAGGCTCTTCGCGAATTAAAGTTGTATGGAATCCTGAGACATTACAAGAGAATAAAAAATAAAGATGGCGGCCAAAAAATTCCTAAATGAAAAAGATGTGGATCTAGGAATTTTAAGATAGCCATAGCAAGGCCGAAGGCCGAGCTTGGCGTAGGGCGAAACCCGGAGCGTCCCCCGCATTCAGGCGCCGCAAGTCTAACGTGCTGAATGTTTTAGCCATGTCAGTTGAAAAATGAATCAGTGGTTCTAAGATCTTGGAGAGTCTTTCTGTAATCTTGAGGACCTGATGATGACCAGGAAAAAGTAAAGGGATCCCAACAATGGTACGTCGGGGGTTTCTTAAATTTTTAATTTACAGTTATTTATACTATTTTTATAAGATGCATGTAGGTAAGTTTATTAACCTAGATAAACGGAAAGGCAGACTGAACCTGATGCAGTAAGTGGTCACCGTCACATTGCGTGTGTTTCTACCTCTTTAGTATAAATACTCTAAGTATTTAGTAAATAGCGCGCCGGCGTATAAATGTCGAGGGGAAGATATTCCATATTTTACGTAACCGGACGTGCAAATTTTTTTTTTAAATCAAGGTGTCTGACCTAACTAACGACTTAAGTTCTATAAATGATATATTTTCAATTTTCTGCGTTTCATTTGCATTAATCTAGTTACATTTAACGCCTTTAGCACACTGCAGCGATTATGAAACGGAAGCTGTTCCACAGAAATCTAGAAAAACGAAAAATAGATTTCTATGGATTCGGTCCGATTCCATAGAAATCAAAGATTGATTTATTCTTGACTCGTGCCAAAAAAATCGCCCAAATTTTAGTTTCCGGACTCGTCCGAAAAAGTATTCCAGATTGGTGCCAAAAACTGGGACGAGATGAGTAGCTTTGATGAAAACTGTGTATTCCGGATTCGTGCCACTTTTAATAATCTGAGGAAGAAAGAGAAACACGAATTTTTCGGACCAATCCGGAACAAAGCCAGAAGAATCTATTTTTGGGTTTTCTAGCCGATTACGTTTAAAAAAAGTGTATTATGTCAGAATTAGACTTTAAATAAAGTTTTTATCTATCTATCTAAATAATGTTAACTTTCCATACAATGATGTCAAATCGCAATGACATTTCCATACGATTTCTGTAAAGGTTGTATGATTAAAATCAGACTAATTCTAAAACAGACTCGTGTTCACCCTACCACAAGATGGTGGAGGTGTATTTCGTAGTTTCTCGTGAATGTCCAATAGACACATCCTCTTGCGGCCGTGGAACACTGAAATCAAATTAACTGGATCCCTTTGACGAACTTTGAGTTTGTACTAGTCGACCTAATACCGTGAAATTATAAACCAGCCAACTCTACGATACCCAATCGAATGCAAGTGTACCGGCATTTATATTAAACTGTACGATCCAAGTTAGAAACGTTGATAATAACGGCTTGAGTTCAGACTCTGTGTAGGATATGGCTACATTCATTTTAGTGAAAAGAATTAAAAATTCTTTTAAAAATAAATTATTTAGTTTTTATTACAACTTTGCACTGTTCCCTATGATGATCACAAAAAACAGAGAGCGATGCCTTGTTTGTATGTGCCAGAACGAGAGGGAAGATTTGACGTGTGCGTTTAGTTTAACCATAATATTAATAGTATATGCTGCGTTTCGCACACTCTGTACTTTCATAAAGTCGCGCATACTCAAACTAAAAATTTAGAAATTCAAGGTCGGCAATATATATAAAGTAAGTAAGTAATATATATAGGATAGAATAGATTCGAATAGAATGTAACAAAAGAATATAATACAATAGAATACATTATTAAAGTTATGCAGGGTGGTTCCCCATTAGGTATTGTCAATAAATTTAAGTATTTGAAAGAGCACACTCAGAACTGGTGTCAAATTTAAGACAGTTCCTCAAAGTTATATGTGGCTGGTTAGCATAACGTAACGGCTCCACAATCAGTACATGACTTATCCTATGCCTTATCCGTAAGAGCGTCGGTGGCAGAGTGGCTAGGACGCCGGACTCCCATGCGGGTCCGGGTTCGAAACCGTGCAGTGCCATGAACCAATGAATTTTTCGTATTTTTCGAAGACTTACGTACATTTACCGACTGCTCTAACGGTGAAGGAAAACATCGTGAGGAAACCTGCACACTGAGATGACCAGTGTGTAAAATGGGGTTGGCACAAAATATCCTCAAGGGTCGAAGTGTCGTGTTCCCGGCCCCCTATCATAAGATAAGATCCTAGAGCAACGTTTTGCTTTTCTACTTAATTTAAGTACGTCGGTCTAAAATCTATTTCAGCACTTTGCAAAAGTAAAGATAAAACTGATAAAAGCAAGAACTTACAAGAGGCGCTGTGCCACGCTACATTTGAGAGATTCTCCTATGAAGTTATTCGTTGCAGTGAGACGTAGTGATGAGCCTACTGCAAGACTACGTCTTTTACGATTCCATTACTTACATGGTTTTGCAGTGTCTTTAGTTATCTTTTTCTTAGTGATGACTGACTAAGATGTAGTGCTAAGAGTAAGGATTAAAATGTTTATTATTAAATTTGTTTACCCTTACTCAAAGATGTAATGTAATGTTAAAATAACGATGACGAAGAGAGAAACTGACATAAATAATCTACAACTCTATAAAAGTGAAACGTCGCCTGTTTGTATCTCTGTTTCCTTACCACGAGCCAATGGATGAACCGATTTACATGAAATTCTGTCGTAATTCTTGACCCAAGGCCTATGACAGATTTAAGAAAATTCGCGGACGAAAGGTAGTACTTATTTTTTTATTGACTATAAACTCGCATTTGACCTCGATCTCGCCTGATGGTAAGCGACGATGAGGTCAACGATGAAGCATACGGGTCCAGTAAATGCTTATTCACTCTGGCCTTGAAGATCCCAAGGTTGTTAATGATATACTTAATGCGTCAAAATCCAATGCGTTATCAACCAATGTTTCAATCAAGTCCTGGTAATCAAAATCTTACTCGCTTAATATGGAGTGGTGTTTGAGGAGTATAAGGGACCCAGTATTTTTAACCGACGATCAAAAACATGATAGGTTCTAAATTCGATGCGTATGAATGTACATGTATGCAAGTATGTATGTTGATTTGTCTCGTTTCTACCTAGAAACTTACCTAAGTAGAGGTCTGATTTTGATGGAATGTATTGAGTTAAGATTAATATTGTTTGAATCTTAGAATATTGATCCTTAGTCTAAGGTTTGATATAAAGTTAAAGAAATTTAAAAAATAGAAAACGTCTTTTCTGTAGTCGGTGACCAACAAAATAACACAAAAGACTTCAGTAGAGTCGGTTCCTATTATTTATTTTTAAAATTTCTAGTATTTACTTATTTATTAATAATTAATTGGTAAGAATAATCTTGGTCTTACTGATAGGACACTACACTTCACTTTAAATGGAAACTTGGAAATTTTCTGTTAATTAATTAAAGTGTCATAAGCAACTTTTCCACTTAGTTAATTTTTTAAATTAGTGCGCAGTAACATGAAATACGAGTACATGTTGTTTTCGAGCTGAGCCAAAAGAAAAGTTTACTCGTTAATAACAAAATTATTAACTTACTGCGTATATTAAAATTATAACTTACTTGCATTGCTCCCGGATTTGCTTATGCCTTTAACATCGGTAACAAAGTTAAAATTTAGTAACCCCGAGAAATACAAAGAATTTATAAAATTCTTTGTATTTCCCGGGATAAAGAATAAAAATATTTTATTCTTTATTATTTGTTATTTATTTATTTGAGGGTAGTATCTATTTCATACGCCTTTTGCACCCGTATATTACGTATCATATTATTTTTCCATCACCTGAAGGTTGCCTGGAATATATCACTTAAAGCGATAAGGCCGCCTTCTGCACATTGTATTGTACCTCTCTTTATGTTGTATGTTTTGTTTTTGTCCCGGGTGAGCAATAAAGTATATTTGTATTTTAATTTATTTTTAACCACAGCGACATTGCTGTATACGCGCTATGTGAGGAGATGGAATGAGGTAACGTCAGTTGTATGAAAGGGAAAAGGGAAGATCTTCCACCAGGCGGGGTGTTCTGCCTGGTGACCAGATGTGCTGGTCTAACTGTGGATGTTTGGAACTCGTATATATACGAAGCCCTAGGAAAATTTCGATAGCGCGTTCTACGCCGATGTGAGTAGGTACTATATCGTATTGGCGCGCGTCGTGCGTCGCCACAGCTGTTTTAGTCAGTAGGTGTATTTCCATGAATTTAATGCACTTAAAATATGTCAATCTAAAATTTATTATTTTGTTATATTGAATAGGTTATGATGTATGCTGGCCTTTACATTTTTGCGCTACAACTTTGAGTCACTTTTGCGTTACCGTATCGCAAAAGTTTTTGCATCACTATTGCGTCATTTATGGCAAAGTTCATACTCATACAGTTTACGTCATGTTTTTTTACAGACCGCTTGGTTACAGATAACAGATAACTTGGTTATCGAAATCGTACTTTAAGAAGATACTTTGAATCAACGTTTATCTTCGAACGAGTTATATTTTAAAAGCACTCCCATTGCTTATCTCGCTTTATTTCACAAGCCGGACAAAATAAATGGTAATAAATCTATTTAGTATTCAAAGGGTATTCTCGGACGGTATGGTTTACAAAACGACGACAAAACCTTTTAGATTTGTTTAATGAAGTACTTTGAATGAATACTGAATGTTTGTGAATTTATGCGGTACTATTTAGACGTGAGTTCGAGGCTGATAAACTAATACTTACGTCAGTATTAAACGTTTTGAGTACTAAAGCTTTTGTAAATATTTAATACAGTAACGTTAGTTGTGAAGATGATGCTTAGAGCCTATGCACACCGCGTATACTCGCTTCAAACGAGATTCCGACGCAGCGTTTACGCGCGTTTTCATCGATACAAACGCACCTTAAACGTGTTATTTGCGTGCGTTTTCATCGATACACACTCAAACATTCTGCTTTTAGAAAGAAAGAAAAACATCTATTATATTTAACATTGCATACATTATTACGACGATCGAATAACTCCGCTAATTCCATCATAGATTTAAGTATTTATATTTTATTGTCAACCTTACTGTAAACAGGTAATAATACGATCGATTCGTTACTGGCGCACAAGCCCTGTGGCTTATGCCAGTATTATGTTTTACGACAAGATTAGTTTTTTATTTAAATAAAGGAAAAAAAAAAAAAAAAAAAAAAATTAAACTTAAAAAATATTTGATATTAAAAAAACAACAAAAAACAAAACAACTTTGGTGAGTTCTGCGGCGCCGCAAACGCGCGTCGTCTGCACGTATAAAACACGCGGTGTGCATAGACCCTTAGGTTAAACTATTTTCTTTGTAGTATATATTATAAAAACATTTTATTGTATTGGAGAGCAGACGAGCACTCACTATAATGTTACTAGAGGGTTTTCGATGCTCTGCTAACCCTCAGGACTTAGATGGAGAGTGACTTATATGCTGGTAATTACGCTGGTTCTTTTATCCTTCAAACCGAAACAAAGCAAATGCAAGCACTTTGCTGTAATGTGCAAAAATAGGTAAAAGAGTGGTACAACATCAGACTGACGGACGGACTGCACCGAGTCGTACAGCCGACCACAAGCTATAGTATACCATCTGTCAAAAACCTTCGATTAAATCTCAACCTTATGCCTGCGCTATATTATACATTTCAGATTCTCAATTTTTGAGGTTTTGGTAGGTTGACCTGTGGTCGACTGTACCACCTTCATTATAATTATAAGGCTGCCATATGTAGGGTAAGCGAGAACGAATATGCTCTTGTAGATTTGTGAATGAGGACTAAGCTTTAAAGGTGGTGAAAACTCCTATACATATACCTATTTTGACGTTTGTGGGTAACAATCGAGTATTTATAGTTCTGTAATGGGTTTGTTTATTACATGAGATCCTATTAAGGATCGGTAGCGGGACAACTAGCGCCAGTTACATTTAAAAAATCTTTTATATACCTACAGCGTAATTTAGGAAAATATTTTTTAGTTTCTTTTTTTTTTTAATAGCCTCTAGGCTGTCCCACTGCTGGGCTGCCTCCCCTCCTCCTTTCCATTTTCCCTATCCTCGGTTTAGTTTAGTTTCTTTTACGGGAGAATATTTATTTTTAATAATGTAAGTAGAAATGTATTTGGAAAAATCATTTATAACCGTCTTCTCACTCTAACGGACTCACAAGAAGCTAATAATAACATAACAGCAGAATGTCAAAGGAATAGCGTGTCACTAGTGTTTGAAAATCACTTTTACCAAACGCTCTAATCCTTATAACGTAACCTAATAGAGTCAGCTACGTTAGCATGAATTTTCAAAGTAAAAGGTTGTTCTTTGTGTAACCAAGCACTGGCAATCGCTTAAAATTGGCGCTACGAACTAGCACCGCACCTAGTAAACAGGGGGGCACACGCTAAAGGGGCGGAATCAGTACAGCTATTTATTTTTAACCCCCGACCGATTGAGGGAGGGCGTGTTATAAGTTTGTCTGTCTGTTTGTGTTTATCTGTGGCATCATAACTTAACAACGGATGATCCGATTTAGACCCGGTTTTTTTTTTATTTGAATTTTGTCGAGAGTGTTCTTAACTATGTCTGTTAAAAATTGGATCAGTGGTTTCCAAGATCTTGAAGTATCTTTGATGTCAGATGGAATCTGGGAAAAAAAAATTAAAGATGGCGGCCAAAAAAGAAATGGAAATGATATGGATCTAGGAATTTTAAGATTGCAATAAGTGGTGGCACAGCAAGTATTAGCACAAACCCTAAAATAAAGGCTCGTTCCTCGTGGTCCACCTATCTGACCGGCGGTGGTATACCACGAGGACTCTCTGATTTCCTCATAGTCCACCTGCATACTGCAGAACATTCAGAAATCGATACGTAGATACAAAAATTTACTATACCTAGCGGATTTACGAAAACCGTTAAACGCAGTAACTACGAATACCTAAATGAAGACCTGACTGACACTAAGTGCTTTCACGAACTTTCTAAGCTTAATTTAGGTACTTACACGTAGGTATATGCTTATTTGTGCTAACTGTAGGTCGCGCATGTACGTTAAGACGGTCTAACTGTTTCATCTTACGTACATGCCTACTTTTACGCAAACGTCATACAATACGCGGTCGTATAGACGTAGTTTTGAGGGCGCTAAATAATCTTACCCTGGGCGCCAGTGTCCCCACGTACACCGCTGCTGGGACTCCGTCAAAGGCAATAAACCCAGAATGTATGGAATCAAGTTGTTGTTCAGTTCACCTGTAAAACAACTTCCCTCAAACCGACGTCGGGGATGATATTCTTATGCTTTATTTGGTTTTAATGAAAAATATAATAAAAACTTAATTGTATTCTAGTCGATGCGATCTAAACATGAAGATAAATAATACTTAGACTCTAATAACTCTAAATTAAAAATTTAAGAACCCCGACGTACCGTTGTGGAGATACCCTTACTTTTTTTCTGGTCATCATTAGGTCCTCAAGGATCCAGACGTGGAAAGGTCACCATGGTCATACACATTTGAGCTCAAACTCGAACCACCTAACTGTTACCGTTCCAGAGATCCCATCATACTTCAACATCCCAAGATACTTTAAGATCTTAGAACCACTGGTCCAATTTTTATTTGGCATGGCGAAGAACATTCAATGGGTTAGCTCCGGGCTTCGCTCTACGCGGAGCTCGGCCTTCGGCCTCGCCGTGGCTATAGCTCCACATCATTTCTATTTATTTTTTGGCCGCCATCTTTAAATAATTTTTTCTCTTGAAATGCCTCAGGATTCCCTACGACATTAGTTCGCGAAGACTCCATCTACCTAATATAGTTTCGGCAGGCTGATAATCTTCAAATTCTTCAAGTTTCATATTGCGAAATTGAAGTCTACTTAATTTGTCTTGTCATCATCAGATTCTCAAGGGTTCAGATGTCGGTAATGCACCATGAACTTGAATATTTGAGCTAAAATTCGATCCACCTAGCTATTACCGTCCAGAGATCCCATCTGTCATCAAAGATACTCCAAGATCTTGGAAACCAGGTCCAATTTTTATCAGACTTAGCTAAGAACACTCTATAAAATTCTCTATTAAATGAAAAAAACCGGGTCCAGATCGGACCATCATTATTTATTTATCAATTTATTGTCATTGAAAGTAATAAATTTAGGTTATTTTATGTTTAGAACTAAATCATCTTTAAGTCGTACACGTACGACGTATTTTTGAATGTTTTTTTAACTGTACTAGTGGCGCCTCTAGTGGTAAAATATTGCAGGATTATCTCTTATGTGTCACCCATCTTATTATTGTTGCTAGAGGCACGCCAAGGTACACTCTAGGTGTAAAGGAGATTGGGCGCTTTTGGACCCACGACTTCGCCTCCAACTAAACATAGCACATTTGATTGATCTCATCTAGAACCACATCTTTCATTATAAGACGAATATCCTAACTAGTGTGGGAGCTAGAGACCAAAAATATCTCCATACTGACTGCTCCTTTTTTGCCGTTGATTAATTACTTACCGCTGCTTCGCATCGATCTGACCTGCTTTGTCTACTGTATAGTGTAGTGTTAAATTCTTTCTACGGCGTAACCCATAGGGCTACTCTAGAACTAGGACCCAACCCGTCATTGCCCTAACCTACTATTAAAAGACAGACCACTAAATTCTTTATTATAAACAAACTAAATAAACAATGTCACGACTTTGCCAAGGCACAGGCTTACAAAGGCAGTTCTGTCCTCTTGACAGCCCAAAACAAAAAACCTCACATCTAACTTTTGAATTTTGAAACACCTTTTACCGAAAAAACAGTCAAACAAAAAATTGCAATGTAGCTCATGCTTCAATAGGTAATAGGATATGGTTCGCTTTACTGCTCCATTTCCACGCCAATGGGGATGCTTAAACCGCACATGAATTGTATGTTACAGAATTGACATGCTTGCCGCTTTTGCATCGCTACCTCCTGCTTGCTTTGCTGTCGCTGCTCCGATGCCACGCCAGTGTGGAGGAAGGCTGAACCCGAATCGAGCGCCCTCGGCGCCGACTAACTTGCGACTTGTTACTGCGAGCAAACTACCAGCAACTGTAAATTAAGATTAGAACTAACTGCATCCGGAATAGTTGCGACTTGCACGAAAATATTTGTCGTCTCTAACTTGCGTGTTAGTGTTTGTTGAACGTGTTTCTGGCGATTGTATTAGGATTTCATTCAATTTGTTCCGGCGTTTAAACTTTTATTCTACTTTTAGTTTCGTAGCTACCGAAAAAGGTCCACAGTTCTAAAACTAAATAATAAAGATCGACCTTTATTACTAGACGAGTTGAAGGTCAAACCGTAGCATATAAAATATAATGTTAACAAAATCTAAAACAAAATCAGTTTAAAATCGGATAGAGCGAAGCCGTCTCAAAGGAGCTCTGGCGTGGTTTTATTGCTTTAGCTTCTATCGGCGAAGCTCGACTTTTACCATAATTCCGTGGTAAACTTTAAACAAAAATATTTGCTTGCCAAATCTTGTAATTATCGTACAAGTCTGTTCGCTAAAAAAGACATTGTCATTTTACAATTTAATATAAAACTGTAATAAGTATTTTACATTTACCATAATTCCAGAAAAGTTTTATATTTGAGCAAACACTCCCATAGCTTGACGAAATATCACATTTGAAATATTTTTATTCAATGGAAGGCGGAGTTGCAGTTTGCATAAAGCCATCCATATGCATGAAGTGACAGGCATGGAAGCGCGCTGGGTGCATGTAAATTCAATAGGAAAAGTGGCCGACAGAAATAACATAGAGGAAAACAGAGCTGGACAAATCCTTTTTACATTAAACACAGACTGAGGATGTGTTCCCAAATGTAACAGAAGGGAAGTTATAAAAATCACTCGAATCTGCCGCAGTAACCAAGAAATATAATTATATTATTGTATTTTATTTTTATTTCGTCAAATAGGAAGCCAACAAGACATTCAACCAAATACTTACATACTACGCATTTCTTTCAAATTAGCTTTAGCTCGTAACTTCAACCGCATAGATTTTATGAGAATAAAGATTTATTTTTTTACTGCTTGAAATCGATTCTATTATTCTGTAAATCGAGAAATTGTACCAACTGCTCATAATTCAAATAAATATCTTACTCGTACTAATAAATATACCTACAAAGAAAGAACTATTTCCAAAATTCGAAACTCATCACTAGATTTTATGAAACTACGAGTACACTACCCCAAGTAAATTCAATGCACTATTTTGTTTGCAACAAGGTAAAATTTGAATGCTATACATGCTGTGCTGTGTACACTGATGATGTGACAGTGATCCTAGTATACTGAGAATACACCAAACCCCATAACAAAATACTCGTAGCAAGAATGCCACTCAGATTCACAGCCAACAGCTTCACATTTGCCCAAAACGAAATGACCCTCCAAAACCGAGCTAGAATCAGGCTAGAACTATCATAAAATTGATAGTATATGACGATCTTAACTTGCCACCGTTTATCACACTCCTGTATACAAACCCCACTTGGCACTACAAATTAATGGCCTCCGCGTTAATCTCGAACACATTGGCGATACATTTAACGGCTTGTAGCCTGTGGGCGAGCCCGAAGCCTCACTTTATCACTCGCCGAAAAACCTTGTGGACACCCTTTTGTCCCGATACAACAGTGGTCCTTCACATCCGATAGGTTACGTCGTAAAATTGCTACTCAGATAGTAAACGATGTACTTTTGACGAATTGGTATCAAGGTCAAAAGGAAAACCAGCAAAATATTTTTGATAACATGATAAAGTAGGGAATAAATTAATGTTAACATTTCAAAATATAATTAGTACAAGTTGTTGTAAAAATCTCGTAATACCAAATTGGATGATATTCCAATTAAGCAAATAGCTGTTATTTTCAGTGTAATACATACAAATCCACCCAATAAAAACCTCGCTTCATCCCAAATGAATACCGAAATAGATTCACGTTGCAAACGAAATGGGAATGAATGAGTCAAAACAAACCGATCTATCACATAGTTTTGCTGATCCATTTTAAACGTGAATGTTTTGATTTGTCCAACGGTTCCGTTTTAAACAACATACCAAATCAATTACTTAAATATTCTTTTAGTTTACATTTGGTGCCGTGACCAGGAGTATTGCATTGACAAGTAGTATCGCAGCTAAATATATTTTACATGATTTAAATTAAAGGCAAAGTTGGTCGTAGTATTATTCAACATAGTTACCTAGTTGAAATAATTTAATTACATAATTATATGTATTTTCTTTGTAAAAGGGTTGACGTATAAAACGAGATCAAAGTAGTTACTTAAAGAAAATATGAATAATTAACAATTGTTCAGAAAGGCTCAATTTTCTTAGAAGCTTATTTTGCAATTTTCCAAAAGCACTTTAAGAAAGGTTTCTTTGCAGTTTAATAAGCATCCTATAAAATACATTATTTATTCATTTACCTACATGTAAGAAAGACTATCACGTAAGCGTTTCAGATTAGTTAAACTACGATATAAAGGCAAGTGGAATTGAGAGGAAGAAATTTGGCCTCAATATTATTTTGAGTCAGCCCATATCTGATAATATGAAACACTTACTGTTATTTGTTAAGTTGGTTCTCAAAGTGAGGGCTGACTCTAATAATACTTGAGCTTCCCTTCCCTTTTCTTAGTAACGAGGCTGACATGCCTTGTCGTGTACCAAAACCATGGAACTTCCATCAAGTAAGAGCAACCAGGACTACAGAGCACAAGAGACATTATCTAACCATCGATGACGACTAGGTAACTGAAGCTGTTAAAATATTAGTTATTCGTTTGTAGTTCTGGAATAATCATCATTTCATATTCAGAAAAAAAATTGAGAATATGAAGTCTGGACACATGATAAGTAATATTTTACGTAAATAAACGGTAACTTGGTACTACCAACTGGTAACGTTTATTTAATTCCGCAACCACAGACGCCCGTTCTAAATAATGTATTAGATATTAAATAATAGGTATAGTGGTTAGCTGCGGATTTCGCACTATCCTTGACTCCTTGGTCCCTGGTCACGGCCATCTTGAATATTAAGCGTCGGTGCAAATTTTAACAGGAAACAATTAGTTAGCGCATTATAAAAAAAATATTCTTCCAAATACAATGGAATTTTGAAAAATCTGAGGCTTACGTTGTTCTTTTTTAATGACTTATATTTAAGATAAATGTTTTTTTTTATCAGAGTGGCTCTCCTTTTTTCTACGCAGCATTAATTATCTTTAATTTTCACTATTCATCTATTACGTAAGATTTAATTTCGTTTATTTGAATTTCAAACTGAAAAATGCTACATAAAATATCCTCATTCATATATATTATTTTCTTCGGTACAATAGAAACGTAATGCCCTGGTGCGGTAATATTTTCTTTAAAACCCCCGATCGGCGAGTTTTGATATGACCGACTCCCGGATTCCCTCGCTAAGTTTCCTCTAAATAAGAACGGATGTCGATAGCAAGCCCAATGCAAGACCGAAAGCATCCTTTTTATTGGTCTTGGTCTTGCGTGTTCAGCCATTTCCAGTCTTCTTGATCAATGAACGTTCACAAACCTGATGGTTGGCATGTCATAGACTTGTAAATACTGGCCGGATATTGTTTTAATTGACATTCTCGGCGCTGCCAAGCACCATCTTTTGTTTTCATGTCTTGATCTAGAGAAACGAAAAAAAAACAATATGTACCAATTCGAGTCGTCGTCGTGGCAGTTCCTCGTTGCGAGGATAACTTCTGTTAATCCTAGGTATATTGTTGTTGTCTCAACAGCCCGATCTTGGAGTTGCACTCGCGACCGCATATGCTGCATTTTGTCACCGTTGGCAACCTTGCTCTTACGTCTTTTCTCTGCTTCAGCTTCCACCCTCCCCGTCTCGAAAGACTAATCCGAGTACCTTGCTGGTGGTAGGACCCCTTCAGGGTCCGCTTGGCTAGCGACCACTTCTATGTATAGTTTGTCGTGAAATATCTTCGCTTCGGCGTTGATGTGTTTCTACAGTGTTTATAGAAGAGCTTATACTTAGTCCATGCTCCATCTTTGGCCTCATCGTCCTGAACCGGGTGTGATTGAGATCAAACGCGGATTTAGGTTTAAATAATAAAATAGATATCAGACTCAATCACTCTACAGTCTACAGGTTACATCGATTTAAGGTATAGGTTATAGCACTTCTCTAAATTCACGTCACTTCTAATTGGACCTATTTTTCTACTTAAGCTGGTAATACTAGTATATAGTCTTGTCTAACAATATAGTATGCTAATGGATTGGTCTTTCAAAAAATAACACCAAAATAACTTTATAGTTGCTGGGCGGACTCTAGTGAGGAAGCGTGCAGCTCTCGCGCAATAGGATTATCCATTGAGTTATTTGAACCAGTGGACCTCCCGGGAAACAGTGCTGATTGTTTCATTTTCAACTTATTGGCAAGAACTTTATACTATAACTTATTACTTAAATACTAAGTTCTGAATACAGTGTAAAAGAAATATTTTTAGACAAAAACATATTGTGAAATCTTGATAAAATCATAGTAATATCGTGAATTTTTACCTCAAATAAGAATAAAAAGTCAAATAATCGGAAATTATAATAACAACTTCTATAACTCTGATTCCGTCTGTTCCAGAGGGCTAGCATTTATAGTTTTACAACAGATTTCTCTAGACCAGCCTTTCCCAACCTTTTTTAACCGCGGACCCTTAGGAGATAAACAATGATCTTCATAAATCCCTTCAAAATTAAAAACGAAAGCTAAAAGTTATGAGCGAGCTTGAAATGATTCTAGTAAATATAGTGCCTGTTTCTCAGCTTTCGTCCTAGCACACGCCTTGTGACAGAATAAATACTTAATAGTACTTACGAAGTGTCCACAGATTACTTGGGACATGCTTGCCAACCACCGTGGTTCCAAGGAACCCCTGGTTGGGAAAGGCTGCTCTATAATAGACGTTGAATAAGCAACTTAATAAGTAATTAAAATAAGTATTAAAGTACATTTTCTTGGAGTTGTTCTTAGAATTCTATCTAAATAATAAATCTTTATAGTACAGAAAGGGCAGGCCAGGACAAATAAAAATGATTTGACTTTGCAGTAAATTATTATTTACAAATTTTTATAGTCTAGTGACTTTTGAAATATGTTTTCGAGAAACCGTGAATAGGAACGGGACTTAGGGATATTTATATTAATATTATTAACACGTTTCTTGCGGTGTGGGCAGTATTTGGACACAAGCGATATCACTTCAGTACGGCGCATATAAATCGCGTTCTCTCGCTCGGTGCAGAAAGGATTTTCTATGTTCCTCAATGAGTTCAAAAGAGACAAATATATTTTTGGGATTGGCTATTAACCTATGACTCAAATATGCAAAAAAGTCCATGGCAAAACAATGTTCACGACGCACAGAAGTCTTATGGTTTGCGTCCAGTCCGATCTGAGAAGTATTTTGACACCCGCACCCTGGTGAGACACACCAGGGTGCGGACGCGCCGAGCCTCAGTCCCGCGTAGTGATGTGCACAGCGCTTAGATGCATAGGGAATTTTTCGATTGTTGTTCGCAATCACGGAAACTACGATTATTATTATTATAGATTAAGTTTTTTTAACAAAATATGTTTTTTATTCGTACCTACTGAAGATTTTAATTTTTGAATAATAACTAAAAGTTACTTTTTGTTGATTATGATTATTACTTTTATTAAATTTGAATGATTAATCTCATAAGATACCTAATGTTCTTTAGTCCAAGAACTCCTAGTTATTATAATAAATTAATCCGCATTGATTCCCGTGGGTTTATTTAAGATACATCCCATCACTAGTTGCCTAACCATATCATATCACTTCAGTGCGGGATGGCAAATGGTTATATAATCTTGATAATAAATTAGCCCTTATATCTCAAAAACTAAGAAATCTAGGTATAGGCAGCCAAAGTACAATATACGACAGAGTATATACTGTCATTAAGGTCGATAATAATCTTGAAATATATAACTAACGTGAAATTATAAGCCTTCAAAGTCAGTAGGTATTGTGGAATAATACTAGCAATACCCACATCGCACCGGCTGAAACTCGCGAGTGAGACGCATAGAGGTCACGCACGTCGCACCGGCTGAAAGTCGCCCAAATATCTTGCCGCAACGAACGTGTTAAATACTTTTAGTTTTTTCTATTACTTATTCGAACTTATTGTAACTGACTCAATGATTTTCCACAGTATAAACGAAGTAACTAATATGTCACGCTTCTCCAGATCCTCCCCAGAGATTTATCCATCAGAATAAAATTTGAAATCCGCGGAATGAAAGTTGTGAAGTCAGCATTTAGTAGTTGTGAACACACACACACACACACACACACACACACACACACACACACACACACACACACACACACACACACACACACAATACAATACAATGCATTTATTATTCTTCTTTTTTTTTCTTTCTTTCAAATTTTGACAGTTTTTTATTTTCCCATGTTCTGTTACATGTTTATTAGCACTGGTCACATAAGATATATATCCTCCGAGATACAGGAACCTCCTAGTTCGGAGGTCAGCGTATATTATAACAAATTTTATTTAGTTTAATATAACTTATACTTAAGTTCCTACTGGTGTATGGACTGTGAACCCTTTGTAATCTAACCGCACAAATGAACTTATTCTTATTGACACCAATACTCACTTTGAGGCCTGAACCATGCTTATAAACCAATATAAAATTTAAAAGGTCAGAATGAGAAGAACCCAATTACGGTACTAAAATATGAAAAATGGGTCCCTCTCAATTTGACCCCTTCAGTTGTTAAGTCGCAGTATATACAGGCACTTACATACCTATTACAAGGCCATAATTCCACAAGGAAAGGTAACCTTAATTACTTCAATTAAATTCAATCACATCGCTTGTCGACGTAACAGCCATTCATGCTTCGTTAAATCACGTATGAAGTCCAATTGAAATGTTCAATTTACAAACAAGATGCTTGGAAATTGAAAATTTAATTATATTAAATGAAGCTTTACACAAATGTATGTGTAAGTGATTGATCTAATACGCAGGTAAGGTACGCACGTGTTTGAAATTAACATGCAACGTGACGACGAGGTTTCCATACAAATTATTTTATACATTCATGTCGCATTTTTGCAAAAAATTACTGCAGTGTTATTATTACCATTTGGTTAATTATGTTGTTGCGAAAAATAATATATGTTAGAAGCTTTTATATGATTATTTAATTTATTGTATCAAAACCTTCAAAACCTTTCAGTAAGATAAATTGCAATAATTTTTAGAAATAGAATAGAAATAGAAAAAACTTTATTAATAGACCATATATAAAAATATCTGTAAAAAATATGTAAACATTATCACAAAATGAGTAAGATTCTAAATTGTCCATATTTTACATTCTGACAAGTGATAACTTATGATATGATCTATTGAAAGGGTTAAGTTCAGCTGTGTCGTCAGATGTATAGATACCTATACATTTATCGACGCTGGTTTTCAACTTGACCCTTTCCAACTTATAGCTATATAGACCAACAATGTCGTTCAGTTCGTCTGTCGTATTGGCTCATTTTTATAAATTTCCGATCGTACAACAGCACAATTGACTTGATAGTAACAATATTTCGGTAAAATATATTTCACAAATAACATTAACGCGTAAGATCATTTGTATGGAAGTCAAATCGTAACGTTGCATCTTAAAGTACCTAGTTTGAAGGCAAAATTCAAATGCTACTGTAGCAGTGTAGCAGTAAGTAACCCGTGTTCCATTGTTGGTACAGAGTCCTGCCTCCAACGACAGAAGACAGCTTCAGATGGTAATCTACCGCCGTACCTATTTAGTTATTATTGTTAGCCATTAACCACGGGCCCTTTGAGCGCTCCCTAAAGTAATTTCTAACTACGGCCCTGTCCGTGGGGCGTATACAATTATTATTTTCGTACCTAATTGTAACTTCCCTGTTTACTCTCTCATTATCTCTCGCGAACATAAACTTTTTCACATGAACTGAAGTTCTCATGTTTCGTGAGAGGATCTACACAAAGACAATCCCCTCTCATTTTGTTTGCGAAATAAGAGACGTAGCAAAGAATTTTTTCTTTCCCGTTCTTTAAGGGTGAAATTATATTCATCAGCAGCCTATTCTAGTCCACTGCTGGACATAGGCCTCTCCCAGGGTGCGCCATTGAGCCCGGTCTTCGGCTCTTCTCATCCAGTCGCTGCCAGCCACCTTACGCAGATCGTCGCTACCATGGCCGCCACCGTGACCAGGAATAGTGGGGCGGCCGGGAACTGGGGGCAGTTTTCTTTTTGCGCTGTCCATAGGAGGTGATGCCATAATCGCCACGCTAGGCCTGCGGGTTGGCGATCGCAGTAGCCGGGTCGCTTGCCCCGATGACGCTGCTGCCCGTCATCGTGCTTCTGGTATTTTGACCCAGCCATAATTTGAGTGGTTATACCGCCACTAGTCGGTCGCCAGGGACTCGTTCGTTAATCGGCAGGATGCACCACGTGCAGGTGAGTTTGACATTTGGAGGTCTAGATGTTGGTGACTCCCCTTACATCCCTGGTGACTCCCCTTACATCCCAATTATAATATTTTTAAATGAAATTATATTATTTTGTAAGAATCGTGTACATACTGCTTTTCTCTCTATTGATCTCGTATGGACGTATCGTTTCGGCAATATTGATAATATTGCATCCACATTTTCGTAGCACAAAATTTATATTTGTACCAGTAAGTTAATACTCACTGTGAAAATAAAAACCTATTGTGAAGAAAAATGTGAGGCAAACTTCGCAAATTTATTCGATTTTCTATTAAAATGCACACCAAGGGCTTATGTGTTTTATTTTTTGTGCAAATTATAAATTGTAATATGACAATAAACTCTTAATATTAGGCACATAAATACGTAGGTATAATAGTATAATTAGGTATACAGATAGACCTAATTAATAAGTTTGTGTTACAAATTGATTATAATTATCATGTGAACCCTGGGTATGATGGTATCTATCAAGATTATTAAAAAAAATGTTACGACGAAATTACAATGATGTTCATCTACTAAAACTCTAGAAAATAAATTAGTAGACATACATTTTTTATTAAGTAGAGTAGTAAAGTAACTTTGAAAACTTTTGAAATGACAGAGCCTTAACTGAATAATTTTATCCATCAAAAGACGTCAAACTTTTGGTACAGAAATCGAGATCATCTTAAATCCAAATCTCGAAACATCACTTGCAGGAATTGTGGAATTATTAAATTCCCGAGGGCTTAGAAACCGCAAACCAAGGAATTAAAAATTTCCCTCGAGGATCATGTTTAAATATCAATCCCGATTTTGTTTGACTCTGACGCTGAAAAGTTGAAAACATGTTTTCGCAGATCTACGTCAAACTTTGAAACGATACCTAGACGTTTCTACACAAATAGAGAGGATTATATAAAGTATCAGCGAAAATTACCTATTTTTAGATGCTTTTAGGATTGTTCTATAGAGCTCTACAATGCTAGAGTTTGTCAATTGTAAACTAAGCACTAATTTCTGATTCTAAATGAAGCTTATAAGTGTTCAGAATCTGAGAAATATTTGTACTAGACTTGGCTAGGTTCTGTAGTGTATTGATTTCCTTAGCTAGGTATTTAGTGTTCGTTCTTTTATTAATCTTGTCACTTGGCTCATGGCTGCACTCCGGTAAAGATCTAAATAAACCTCTATTAATGCCTCGCTATCGTCTGAGCGGTGTCTTCCATCACAGAACCTAGTACAGGTCGGGTTTCCTAGAAGAGAGCTCGCTTTGAATGACAAGGACGCCTTTGTAAACCTCCATTTGAAATTGTAATATTTGTGTCTCTTATTATGTGCATAAAGTCCGACGGCGAGCAGACACTGTAGAAGAAGCAAAAGAGGCGTAACAAGACGAGATTCTTAGCACTCCATTCGCTCTGTCTACTCCGAAAGGAACATATGTATGCATAAAGTATTTAACTATATATTCGAAAACTATGAAACTAGCTATACCGAAAAATGATTAATGGCTAACAAAAGTTCTAAAACTCTTTACGAAGAAAATGTTAGCGTCCTGTAGGATAATCTCAGGTCTAGGTTGAAAACCGCAACCGGAGTGGAACAAAAAGCGACGGAGCCGTCGTCGGCCGGTAAAATATTACGATCAAAGTCCCGATCGTGCCGCTCGAACCGCAAGAACAAAGGTACCGGGTCAGCCCTCACTCTCTATTACGTACGATTGTGAGAATAAAATTTAATTTCTGAGGGTTACAGATTTTTTCAGTCGTGAAAATAACCGTCACTCCACTTCTGTGGGTTCCTCCCACATTTTGCTTGGAATAACGAGATCACTGAAACGCAAACACACTTTTGAAGTTATGCGTTGAGGTATTCAAAGAGTACATAAGTACGTGGTTTTATTGTGAGCAAGGAAAAATGTAATAAATAAAATCCGTTCAGAATAAAGGTTAAGGCACAATAAAAAGTACCGACTTGCCTCATAAAGAAAAGAAAACTAGCTTGTTGCAAGGCGAGGCGGTGCTGTTACGAAGTGCCGATCCGTTCCCGGTGTGATATAAATATGCGTTACTCATCTCCTGATTTGGTTATTTTGTTTTCATATACACTACACAAATATTTAACTTACCAACAACCCAAACAACTAATTCTGATTTCTATGCTATATCCTACGCAGTAGATTTACGTCTAAATTCTGCAACCCAATTTCGTTTGCAGGTCTCTCCAGAGCCCCGTCTGTTGTGAACACAATACACCTCTAGAGAGGTCGGGCTTGCAATTGTTGGCCAACTCAGACCCTTGCACCTTCCGATATTGGGTAAAATTACTTATGCTCTGCCTTTTGCCATAAAAAATTGGCTATGAGATCACTCTGTATCTCCATATATTTAGACGGTGAAAATAAACAGCATTATAAAAGCAATATAAAGCCGTTGTTATATAAAGCTGTTTTACCGCTGACATCATGTACAACATGTTTTAATAGAATCTTACCTACAAAATAACCATCATATTTTTTTGCATTGTCAAAAAAATACTTAAAAACGTTACATTAAATAACAAATGAATTCTGGCTCATTAGTAAATAGTCAAGAATGTAAGTTGCAACAATTTTGTCAGAATTGAACATTAATTTTCTCATCCAACTAGTTAGAAGTAATTTTCCCAACTAATGACATTACAAATCACGTCATTACTCTTTTTAATTGCAAAAGTCCTAACCTAGAACCTTTTAGAAAAAGTTTTTGTCTGGATTGATTGATGACTTCTAGAAAAAATTTAGGACATTAATTAAGGCATGCTATGTTTTAAAGATTTGTCGTTAATCACAACCTTGTAAGTGCATTACCTAACGTAGATTTTTTTATTAGACGGACGAAACTGACAAGTGCTAATGTCACTTTATAAAATAATGTTGCCATGTTTAATGTAATAGTAATGCGTTCAGTTCACTTGTGAATCAGCTCCATTAGTTCACCCAAACAGTGAGCCAAAAAGATAACGTTAAATTATATATTGAAAGAATATACTTTGACTGGTGAACTATGGTCAGTGATTGAAGTGGATCTTTGGTACAACACTATTTTTATTTCATCAAAAACTAGCAACAAAGGAAACGTCCGTTTAATCCGTCTAATAAAAAAAAACTACTTTAAGTGCAAATATAATATAAGAAAGAATGAATGTCACTTTACTTTTACAACCACTTGAAGTACTTTAGTTTTTATTTTTACGTGCTTAGTCACATGTATGCTAGGGTAAATATTTTGTTGGTTGTAAATAAGTAATTCTTAAATATTTATAAATTAGGTACGACTTTTTAAATACAACTGTTTACGGGCAAAGCTTATAGATAATGTAAAGTTTATGTAAAGTTAATGTAAAGTTTATAGATAATGTAGACGATTTTTTGTAATAAATATTTGTAAGTCGTACGCAAAACTACATTTTATTTTAGAGTTCAATAAAGCTACAAGCATTACTAAAATCAAGAACATTAGGTACAGCAGTTTATAGGAAACCATAATAACGAGTTATACATAAAATAAGTAATTTAATAAAGTATTATTATTCAAAGTTAATATCGCGCTATAGTGGTGCGAAAATGCAGTTTTATGCGGCAGTGCACTTCAGAGGAGCAATAAAGTGGCCTTAAGACCGTCGCCTTGTGTCGGAGACGATTCAGTGACTTATTGCATTATTGCACTATATTCGGTGCAGTTTTGAGATAAAACGTTATATAAACGTTTAGAAAAAAATAAGATTATGGACGTCTATACAAATTATGAATATACGGATTGTTTCTAGTAGAATTGACGTGTTGTAAATAACATTGAACAGGGACTGCTTGCATACCTACACTGTTATATGTCTCAAACATTGAATACCTAACTATAACTTTAATAAACTAGTAAATAATTGTAAGCAACTGAATACGGCGACATTAATCTAACTAGCGAAGAAGAATTCTTTCACGTCAAGTCTAGAGAAAATAAGATTTACTTGATGTAATTACTTTCATATTTATTCTCAATGAAATCTTCTGAATTTAGTAATAACAAGATGTTAATATTTCATATTTGCGCTACGACTCATTCGGATCTGAGTAAAGGAGATACTTATTACCTATGCAAATATCTTGCTTCAAACGCATGTTATGTTTACCCAGGCTCATAATCAGCAAGATATAACACAGGTGAAGATCCATCACAGTTGTTATTTTAGGATAAGCCTCCCTTCTGTTTATTTAGCGTTCTTATAATGTAAATCTCTTTTTAAAATACGCCACGAAGGTTTTCCCCGGATTCCTTAGGTGTACAAAAATACATAATGTTAATTTTATGCACAAATTGCTCTGTGGCTAATATTAAGGATCCTCTTTATACAGGTCGGCCATTTTGCTACTCAAACGGTGTGTGTAATTAACCTTATTTTGGGTAAATGTGTTGTGGAAATTACAGTATTTTATGGGTCGCTGACCTAGTGAGTGTATGAGCGAGCTCACGAATGGGACATCGTATCATTCGCGGAATGTGTTCAGGGAACTAATTTTGAGTGGCAAATATCATGTTAGCAAAAACTGGCAGGAAAATTATAAGCAAGAGTAAAGTCTACCTAGGTACAATTATGTTCAGGATGTTAAATAAAGCTCTAGGGAAATTAACCTTGGAGTAGGCGCATGCCTATTGTAACAAATGTAGTCGCGTGTAGTCTTTTAGACGCATGAATGTTTTGAGCGTTAAATAAATAAGAAAAAGTAATATTATGACACAAAGTTTTTATTTATCATAGAGGACAGATCTCAGACAGATTAAGTAGTATTTTATTGTATAAATCAGTGTAAAGAATATCCCACCAAAACCATAAATGTGAAAAAGGTGCCAAGTTCGGTGTAAGGA
This sequence comes from Hofmannophila pseudospretella, assembly GCA_947369225.1. NCBI lineage: Eukaryota > Metazoa > Arthropoda > Insecta > Lepidoptera > Oecophoridae > Hofmannophila > Hofmannophila pseudospretella. Next base: position 7,486,288 of record OX376325.1, read on the forward strand.
ACCAATAGGCCTACTACCGTCTGTCCTCTATTGCCGGCTAGCAGGGTTCTAGGACAGTGCGCAGATGAAGTAATAGAAGAATTGGTTGTTAAATAATATATTTTAAGGAAAAGAACATAGTAACACAGAAAATAGGTAGTAGGAAATAAGAGTGAACGGGAGACGTCCGTTCGAGACAAAATACAGATAAAAAGTCAAAGTACAAATAAAACAAAGAAATTAATGGAATAATGAAATTTAAAAATGGAATTGGAACATGATTTTGAATTTAAATGAAGAAATGAAGATGCCAATACGAAATAAGATGAGATAAACGCTGACGATGAGGTTGAAGTTGATGGCAAGGAGGTTGATATGGACGATGAAGTCGACATCGTTACAGGCCTGTCGGCTTCGCCGTTAAACTTTAGCCGTTAGTCTTTTTCGCGTAATTTAAGGCTGACTAATTAAATAAATGACGGTAATACGTACCTAATTATAAAATATACCTAGGCATATATACAAAGAATCTGCCAATAATTCCCACCATTCCCATCTCGTATTATTTTATTTATCATAGAGGACAGAGGTAACAGATTAAGTAGTATTTTATTGTATAAATCAGTATAAAGAATATAACATCAAAAAACATAAATGTCAAAAAGCATGCACCGCAACGACGATGAAGACCGAGCCCCTATGACGGTTAAATAGATTTTGAGTTATAGGGTCGAAAATGGCACATGTGAGTGCGCCCTGTTTCTTTCCGAACTTGGCTTTTTCTTTTTTCTTTTTAGATCACTATTCTTGTCAAAAAAATCAATACCTTTAATCTGAGTCAGACGTAGAGTCGCCTTCGTCGAAGCATACACTGCAAAGCAATTTTGTGTGCTCTCGGCAAACATTTCTATAATAGGATGTGCGGTGAGTTTTGAATATCCTTCTTTTAGAAGATGGGCACATTTTTTAGTTTCCACTCAATGTCAAAAGGTATCACTAGAAATAAGTGTATTAGTACCGATATGCGAATATCTGGAAATCTTTCTATTGCCAGCAATAAATTCCTAATTTCCCAGTCGCTTAATAAAAGTTTGATGCACACATATTTAGTCCAAAAATCAAAAAATATCATCGAAAACATGAGTACGTCAGAACTTGACATTCGAATTCCAAGCGAAAACAACAACTTATTGTAGTCGCGTGTAGTCTAATCAACGTATGGCGCGTGATGTCCTTTCGACGAACCTACACATGATTGAGAATAATTAGTTAAGCATCTGATAAAAAGAGATAATTGTGGGTAGAATAGATTCTTGAGATATACATATCTCAAGAACATTTTGTATCGCTTATGATACATCATAAGCGATACAAAATGTTTTGTGCAGGTGGACTCATTGCAAAATTGTTTTTTATTTGGTAAAACAAAAGGCGCGTAGTCGTTTCGACGACACGCGAGCACTCCAAGGTTAACTAGGCATTCAGTGGTCAGTTTACAATAAAACCACGCAATTATTTTCCACCACAGCCTCCACATGGTAATACAATACGAATGAGAGTGGTAAAACAATTTTAATTAGGTAGTGCATTTGTGTTTGTGTCGAGAGTTGACCTACAAAACTTCACTTTATTCTGTTAGAATGAAAAATATTTGTGTTGGAGTTTGTCTGTACAATTTGTGACAAAACACCTAGGTGTCACATAAAAATGATGATGATGACTAGGTACTGATCTCAGACCAAGGAAAAACCTATTAGGTATATATAATCTAATAAAGGAACCTAAAAAGTTACGATGAAGGAATTATTTTCTCCTGTATATTTTACTAAAAATATACTCGTACATTCATTCATCATCCTGGAATCCACAAACGGATTCAACATAAAATACAAAGTTAACGAAATATGAAAAACAATTTTGCTGACTCTGTTCCGTTCTCATCTCATTTTTCGTCAAAATGACACAGCAAATCGACAATGCAATTCAGTAATCCCACAATTCCCCCTTGTTTAACGGGTACAGATTATAGGCACATACTCAACATTTTAACGTTGGAAACGTTATTGGGAACTTTGTCAGTAATTTCCAGCTGCTTTGCACAGTCTTGTTAAACATGAATTTCCAAGTCGTTAAAACATTTGTGAAGAAATAAATACGATTACATGATTGAAATTTTTTTGGCATTATGCGGACGCAATTTCAGATGTTGGGTCATCAGACAGACACAGTACACTTTTTATATATGGTTTTTTAAAAAAAATATTAAGTATATATTTTTATATTATTTTCTACAACACATACCATAATCGCTTCCCATCGGAATGACGAGCCGCACAATGGACAGACACTCTCTATATATTTCTATCCCTTTTCTTTCCAGTTTTAATTGTTATCTATTTCATCTTTAGGTATTTATTTATTTGTACTTTTATTATTTATACTTTTAATATATTTTTGGTTTAGTCCTTGACTGCCGTTTCGCCCGCGATGCCTTCGTCCTGGCACAGCTGAAAACCAGCGCTGCGGTTCTGCCGTACCGGTCGGACCGCAGCACATGCTGAGCATGTGTCCTTTTAATATTGCATTATTTTTTTTATTTTTTCCAATATTTTTTAAGTTTAATAATGTGTGCAATGTTAAATAAATGCTTTTCTTTTTTTATCTTTGTAAATTTACTCCGCTGGCGCTGCGACTCAAAATAAATCTTGATCTTGTCCACCAAGAAACCCCATTGCTCTACATCTCAAGTTACTTCCTGCCAATTGCTGGACTGGAAAGTGGTCTTATTATAGGTAATCAAAACTCGAATGCTCTTCTACCAGTTCCAAACCCTTGCTTTATACATTTGTTTCGCCAAAAAAAAGCATTACTTATCTTAGCGTTTACGCTCGCCTCGGCATCCTGCCTCGGGGGAGAGTTAGGACGGACGGAACGGAATTTTTCCCAGATAAACAAAAGGCTATTGAGCATGGTAGACAACCAGGGTTGGTTCTAAGATAGTCCCCAGTGGCAACATTTACCCAAATCATGATTTATAACAAGTTGCTATTCCTTGTTGCCTCTTATGTAATAAAATATGAACTAGAATCTCTCTAGCTTTAACCTTTTCACAACGACACATGATTTTTTTTTATTGTTTCGGTTTGTAACTTTAAAACGAGCGAAGCCAGTTGGTAACGGAATAGGTTTTTATTTTGATTAGGTAAAGGTAAGTACCTAACATATTTACCCGACTGCTGAAGGAGGAGGGTAATGTTTTTTTAGTAATCAACGATTACTTACCTCATGACACTGGGGGGGTTGCGGATGAGGGATTAGCAGATCTTACGTTTGGATTAGGTTAGCCATTAGCCACCCTTCGTTCGTCCCAGGCAATAGCCGTTCGTCTGAATATTATGAAGTATTTTCTCGTCATCGGCGCAGATAAGCCTAAGTAGGTATATACATATCTCGTCAACTCGCTTCCTTTTACGGTCTCGGCGTTATCAGACGACGGGTGATAAGCGCCAAATGAGCCTGCTCCCGAGAAAACCGCTATCATTTTTTATAACGCAATATGCCCGTCGTAAATAGTCTGGGGCCTTCTTCCCGTTTATTTGCTTTTGTCTAAGCAAGAGACCAATGGGGAGTTAATGGTGTGTTCGAATGGCCATGTTCATGGAATTACTTTGTCTGGCTATTGTTACAGCTCTATGTTCAAATATTGAGGAAATATAGGTACAATGATAGCCAATAATGCTGAAAGCGGCAACAAAATTCGATTCTGCGGTGTGTAGCTAAACAATGACGTTTTAAAAGTTTTGTCTTTGTCTAAGTAATACTATATCAAAGATGGTCTACTCATCTAATTTTAGTACACATGAATCTTTGGTTGAACTGGATGGAAATAATACGCTGCAGAAAAATTATGTGAATGTGTTTAAAATCACATAATACTCTGCAATCGGTTACTGAGTAAGTACAATAAATAACCCGCATCCAAAACGCATCAATCTATCTTGTAGGATCCGCTGTCCGATAGAGATGTAAACAGACTGATAATAGCCTTCCTTCCTATTCGTTTCGTTTCTTTATCGCCCCCTTCTGTCAACCCAATACGTCACAGCTAGTGATAAGTAGGACAGACAAAGAAAATGACTGAAATTATCGTTGGTTGCCAGTAAGACCGAAGAGGCATTTCGAGTTAAACGAGACCAAATTACAAAACTTTTAATCTGTTGCTGAAAGTAGAGAGTAAGTATGTACTTATCTTTGGATATTTCTGTATTGATCATTTTTATTCGCATTTCGCTGACGACAAGGCCCCATATTACTTTGCGGTGCTCAGTAACAGGGTTGCGTCTTTCTGGGACAAAGTTAGGGGCTCTACTGACCAGCTGGGATATGTGCTTGAGGACAACGTGTATGAAAATACTTTCTACAGTGATTTATTGCGCATGCACCTAAGTCAGAATAAGAAATCCATGTATTTTTAGGCTTATTTCAATATTATGTATTGTTTTTGTAATTTTATTGTACAATATTTCCTGTCTGTAATAACTGTTAAAAATTATTCGAGGTTTTTAGACAGAACAGTTTTTGGTTTGATTAGTAATACTCAAAACGGTTTACAGTTACCACCACGTTATCTAGGAAGTGTCAGAAAAACTAAAGAGCAAGTGGTAAATGTCAATTGTCTCTCTGATAAAATGGGATACTGCATCGCCAGTGGCACCATCGCCAGTTCACAGATAATTTTGGTCGAGGTGAAAGACCGAGTCTTGCGCCAGAAGTAAGACCAGCGATATATCCCATCACTAAACAAAGCCAAGAAAATTATTTATAAATAAAAATCCCGCAGGGGGAAACAAAAATCGCATTGGCAATAAAAGAGGCGGAAAGATTTTCATTTTGTCCCCGTGCGTATTTGCGTAGACATTAAGTTTTACGCGTTTCCAATAAATTCTCTTATCTCATTTTATACGGATGGAGTTTATACGTGGCTTTTTTGAAGCTTTTTAAATTATGGTAATCTGTAATTTATTAACAAAAAGATAGACTAGGTTACGTTTTTTTCTTACGTTTATAAACACTTAATTATTTAACAATCACCTTAACTACAAGTACTTACCTACCATAGACGAGTAACTTTAGTATTATAAGTATATGACATTATGACTATGAATACTTGTATGGATTTAACCTATATACGGGTAGGTACGATTAAATTATACCTTTTCTTTGTCTTTAATTGAGAGACTTCCACATACCGACAACATGACATGTTTAATTTTAGAATGGAATATTAACTAAGAAGGTGAGAGTTAACACCAAAGACTTTGTATGCTCTCTTTGAAACTCTAGCCTCGAGTATGTGAAACTCTTGAAAGTATACAAGTAGTAAGTATCGCGGAAATGTACGAACTTTTGTGATGGGACGTAAAGGAGGGTACTGACCGGGTGCATTCGTGTGTAATGTAACAGCTCGGAATCGAGCATTACATCAGTGAATACGTCGCGTGTAATGTAATGCTCCTCCGGTCAGTACTGCGCCATGCTCGCCATCGAGCGCCTATTTGTTACATTACACGAACATGCTCGGTGAGTACACTCCTTTAAGCTTTTGTTAAAACTACTGCCAAACTAATTAGCTGAACTATGTACGTGCTAAAGTTCTACTTTCAATTGACCTTTCTAGATATTTTAACCCCCGACCGATCGAAGGAGTACTTGTTATAAGTTTGACACGATTATCTGTTTGTCTGTCGGTTTGTGTGTTTGTCTGTGGCATTATAACTTGAGAACGGATAGATCCGATTTCGACCCGTTTTTTTTTTATTTATTAGAGTATTTTGTGGAGAGTGTTCTTAGCTAGGTCTGATAAAAATTGGACCTGTGATTTCCAAGATCTTGGAGTATCTTTAATGACTGATGGGATCTCTGGAACGGTAATGAGGCACCCCATCTAAGTTCTCAAAATTAGCAGCGCATCGAATACCCACCCTCTACAACTTCATAACGAGGTGAAATGTCTATTTGCTACGGTGACCACTTACCTTACTTAAACTAATTATACCTACAGTACAAGTAGTAAGTAATTATATTTCAATACGTTTGCACTAATAGCATAGTAATTTATAAGTACAATCGAGTAAGTAATACTAGTCAATAACACTTCTATAGCACTTAACCCTTCATATTTTTTTCTAAGTCTTATATCAGAACAAAACCGCAAAAGAAAGGCTTACTTACTAAGACATATCTTTCTATAAAATTTTAACGACGAATCAGGTAAGACTTACGAAAAACAAGAACTCGACTTCTCGTAAAAAAAGTGTAAGATTTAAAAAAGAAAAATGGGCATATTAGTATGGGAGCCGTCCCAAGATTGTAGCACATTTTATGATAATATATCAAATGAAAGCTCTGACGAAGCTCTTTAATTTATTCTATGGCGGCAAAGTAGTAACTAGACCCCGAAAAGAGATATACAATATCATTCGTATACAATGAATATAGGTATATAAAAAGGTCACGTGTGAAAAAGGCCTAGGGATTTTTTAACCTTTCTTTTGGGTTTGATTAATAGAGGTCAGCTTAATGAAGCCTCTGGGCTCCCTAGGTTGTAGGACTGTAGGTACTTCAATAGTGATTGATGAGATTTTTACCCAGACAAAGAATTAAAAGTATATGGAAAATGGGACTGGATTCATGAAGGTTCCGTTTACATTATTATTAGTTATTTAATAAATTCATTCAACCAATTCGAACTATTGTGTTTAGTCACTTGTATTATATACGATGTATGCTTATGTATGTTTTGAGATTTTCTTTAAAACTTTCTAGAAATTCCTACACTGTCATGTAGTATTTAATTCTAGTCAGAAAGTGTTCTAGTGTGTGTTCTAGTGTTTTATTCTGAAATATCAGAGTGACAGAATTTTAAGAATCGGTCCAGTGGATTTTGAGAAAATGTCAAACATATTTATGCTCATGTATACTTTTAAGTAAGTACTCTATTGACGATTTTCTTTTAAATGTATACTAAGACGTTACTAATACTGTTCATGTTAATTTAATTAAACTAAAACTTTATGATAATTATTGTCATTTCAATAGGTGATACTCTTATTTGATATAGTATCGACAACTTAATAACTTTAGTACAAGTACAAGATTTACAAATTCATATAAAACATCTCCTTTCCTGTAAAACGTGCAGCTTTTGTGCCCTAATTATCACGACTCGAATATTAACATTTTTAGAACCTGACACCATTTATATTGCAATAATAGTTTGGAACTGGTATAGCCAAGTAATTATTCGATACGTGACTAGTTATTCTAAAAACATTAGTAAACCAGCATCGAACTAATCAGGCAGGTCTAATCTCGTTTGCGCTACAGTCCCAAATAGTGCGACATCACTGCTTCTAACTAGTTTCTAGCTCCGATTTCCACACATTACATCACAAGTTTACAAGTTACGTGATTCGTCACAAAATGACAGCCCGACAGGAAACTTGCAATAACACGTGTTACCTTACAGGCGCCCGATTTTATTACGTTATACCAAGTTACGCGGTTTCATGAACGCGAAATTCAATCTCATCCCTTAGTCGACATGAAATTCCATATGTGAATATATCCGCGTAACATTCATATTTGTAACAACGTAAAAACGTGACTTGAATATATAAAGGAACAACGCAAAATACCACGCAATGTACTAAACGAAACAGTGTTCTAGTACAAAGACCATAAACAAGAAAGGGAAAAATTAACTTGCCCAAGACCGCCTCGTATCTCATTTGTCTGGAAAAAATCTTCAAGGCTTATCTAAGCCGAAAATAAAATGGAGATGAAACGCAAGGATATCCTAGGTGAAGTCGGGCGCGCCATATAAGCCTTGAAATATAGCCGGTCTCCGTGAGAAATCCTTTCAAAGCCAACTTTCATAGAGCTTTTGTTAAATACGAACTTCGATCAAGCCGTAACTGGCGACTTTTTGCTTCTAATAAAAAGGGTCGTTTGGAGATGGCCTGTGATAAATTTGGAGAGTGCAGGGTGTAGAGAATTGATTGTTATCAGGAAGTTTTCAATATCAGAACCTGCGTATATATACCTAAGTCTTTATAGTACGTTTAAAGTTAAGGCTTGGACGATTAGAGAAAAGTATACAAGATTACAATGAATGTATCACATGTTATATTATTTACTTTTACATTATTACAATGTACACTAATTCCAAAGTTTGAACACGTAGATATATAATATGTCTATTACCCTTAGATGCGATATTAGAATAAACTTTAGGGATGTGTGTACTTAAACTAAAGTTACAGAAATATCAATAAAAGTAAGTAGGAATGGTTAATTCTTGCGGTTGTTGGTACTTGGTGAAACTTGTAGTACATGATTAGACTTAAATAATATACTGTTTCACGGGTTTTTACTGTATTTTATTAATTACGACCGGTTTCGTTTACACATCTTCAGGTATTTGTTTGTAAATACAGTAAAAACCCGTGAAACAGTATATTATTTAAGTCTAATCATGTAAGTAGAAATGTAAGTAATCTATCCTTCAAGTAAATAATAATACCTATACTTCAAATAATAATAATATTGAGAAAATATATACATCTGACACATTAACAACTAAGTATGGCCATTACGCGATACCCGTCAATATCGTAAAAGAACACGGTTATGTTATGTTACGTACAAAACTACAAGTCGCAGTATGTGAAACGATAACTATCCTAATAACATAGTTCGAAAGGGAATAGGACGATATCCTAATCTATTTGCCACGAAGTTCCTTCTCCTGGGACAGGCACAACTTTGTACTTCTGAACGCAGTTTTATCAGTACTATAAGCTCTTGGGAAATCTAGCTAGAATTTCATGTTCACGCAACACTTTCACATGGAATAAATGTCTTCGTGTTAGTAAGCACCAAAACTAAAGGTATCATAGTCATATTTCATACTTGGTTTATTGAAAATTCACGTCCCGACCTAAGTAATCTGATCATGAATATCCTAACATGGTTTTCTTTACCTCCGGTCGAATGGTTAAATCCTAATTTATATCCAAATCTGGCTAGAATTTTTGCTAAACACTATACATCTTATATTATGATAGGGGGTCGGGAATAAACCCAGAGGCATTTCGACCCTTGAGGATCTTTTGTGTCTACCCCATTTTACATACTAGTTATCTCAGTGTGTAGGTTTCCTCCCGATGTTTTCCATCACCGTTAGAGCCGTCGGTAAATGTACGTAAGTCTTCGAAAAATACGAAATAACTCATTGGTACATGGCACTGCACGGTTTCGAACCCTGACCTCCCGCATGTGAGTCCGGTGTCCTAGCCACTAGGGTGGCTTAGTTGCTATTTAACCATATATATATTAGTAGTTATTTGAGAGCGTTGGTGGCAACGCTCTCAAATAAATACTATACATACGAATACATTATGTATCTTGTTCAATAACATTTTACACTTTACGATTATGACAGTTTCGAATACAATTTGAGTGTCAGAACAAGTTGGCACCCTCTACTGCAAATTGGGCTTTATGTATATAGAAAATTAGGTAGAATTTATGTGGTAATTGTTTAACCGAAGTAGCAATATTGGGGCCCGATGGGCGGTCTTATATTGTACAGCACGGTCTGTGTTTATGAAGATCCTGACAAACGTGATAACACGGCCTTATATTTTGTTCTTTCATTCAATATGAATTTAAGAGAAAATAAAAGATCTCACCATACATGTGGATATATATACCCTTTACTTTGAATCTATTTCACTAATTACACAACATTTAACAGTATTTGGTAATGTCTTAGAACTAGTGTTTGTTTATTACCTTGAACAATAGCCATTTATGGGTTAGAAGAAACATGACCGTTGATTACGAATTCTTTTTTTCGGTTCCCTGTTTTCGAGAGCGGTCGTTACTAATAAAACGTGTGAAATGTCACCCTGAGGAGCCATCGAGTTTGTTATTTATTATAATGTTACCATTCACTGTAGCTATTGAGACTGAAACTCAAGCAGCCACAACCGCGTACAAATTAAAACACTCCGCTTTGTTTCACCGCGACACGTGCATAAGTTGGCCAACTTAGACACAAGTAACTCTACACAAGTTTCTTACTACGAGCAGGACCGGCGTCAGAGAGAGCGATAAGATATACGTACGTATTTATTGTTTTGTAATTATTAACGCATTACGCAATACTATCCCTAAAATCTAACTATAAACTAATAGTTTATAATTATAATAAATGCCTTCGTTTACTTTTACTCGTCATAGAAATTTCAACGGTATATTTATTTCAAAACCTATTCCAAAGATATTGATAAATAAAAATAACCAATAGACCCATTGCAGATTACCTAATTTCCCCTAGAAAGAATAATTTTTATATTTATTAAGGGAGACAGCGTTTGACTTCAATCACCATTCCCATAAAACGTGACGATAACGCCAAAAATGGAGCTGAGCACGTACCTCGATCTAACAAACTCCTATATATTCACAACATATAATATATACTCGTGTACACCATGGTCTCCTATATTCACCTAGGTTTTAAAGACAAGATAAAGGAGGTTGTTTTGTTAGATACTCGTACCATGCTGTTTCGGGAAACAGCCGGTAGTAATTCGACGTAGAAAGTATTATTATTTTGCTAAATGCGACCCCCCGTCACGAATTGAAATGGTTTAACCGGTCCTGGCCGCGAGTAAGTTGCCACAACTGGAAACCACGCGCTGCATAACTAAACGGCTCAACTGAAGTCTTGGAACTTGCCTTCTTGGTTCCTGTGTCGCGGAGTTTTCATTTGTTCCATTAAGAGCTGTCACATGCTACGCTTTGCCGTTGTTTGAGTTATGTGGATATTAATAACGATCGTTGCTTCTTTCTTAATGGACAAGGAGGACAGACGAGCAAACGTGCCCCCTGATGGTAAGTGGTCACCGTCGCGCATAAATATCACCTCACTATAATGTTATTACAGGGTTTCTAACCTTGAAGACTTAAATGGTCTCATGCCGATAATTACGCTGGCTCTCTTACCCTTAAAACCGAAAAAGTCCGATGGCAAAAAAATTATAAGGCAAAAAAAAATAACAAAACGAACGAATCCCCGCGATAATTCGAAAATTTTATTAGGGTTCTAACAGCAAGAGTTTTGGAATCAAAAACGTACCACCACATCGTTTCGTGGTTCGAATAACATAAAATTTTAGCATCCTTATTAGACCCTACTATATCCAATACGGTACCATCTGTTGAGCTGTTCCATTCTGCCCTTTGACATAAAAACAGTAATAAACAGAATGTACATAACAATACATTGTTGTATTTGCACAAATTGGAGTGTTCAAGTAGAAAACATTTTTATTGTTGGAACAGTTTCCATCCGGCACAAATGCTTTTGAAGAAACTCCAGTAAACATCCGGACACTATTGGAAACATGCTGTATCGTGAATTTGTTCTCCAGTTTTAGTTATCGTGTAAAATTGTTTCTTAAAAGGTTTTGAAAAGCTTTCGTAATCCGCTGGTACATTAGTACATATTGGGAAACTTTTCATGAGGAATATAACAAAACAAATTTTGCGAAAACAAACAAATCCGTTGTGAGTGCTCAATTTATCCGAAAATACAAATTTTATTTGTGAATGTCCAAAATGTAACGAACAAAATTCTTTGTCATTTTAGCACATAAGATGGGTATTGTCAACACTCAGCCTTTCCATCAACCAAGCTTCGTACCACTTCTTCTTCTTCTTCTTGCTTCTTTTTCTGCTTGCCTCAGCATTATGCTGAGCTGGTGTACCCTTTTTGACACTGTACCACACCAGATGTTCTGAGCTGCATGTATTAAACTTTGTATACTTCTGTATTGTGTTCTATATTCTGGTGTTTACAGCGCTAAATAAACGTTTTCAATTTAATTTCTTTGCAACCTTTTCCGTCGTTATAAGGTTTGGAACTTTAGAGTATGTACCACAGTAAATACTCCTATACGTAAGTTAAAGTCATTAGTTGGTGTGGTTTATATGATCACGGGTCTAAATATTCATTTTTCACTATCTGGCCGAACTTGACCTGTATTTGACCCTAAAGTTTATCTCTGCAAAATTTGAAGATTTTCATTTGAAGTTGAAGAGAGTTAGATATATTAAACCACACACTCAACTTCACAGAGAGAGATTGAGAACCACAGAGTACTAATATATACTGACGTACTATATACTGAGAACAAACTAAGCGAGGGAGCGCTAGTTTTCTGTATTTTGTGATTCTCGGTTTAATTTGAATTTCGATCTGTCGCAATTCAATCTCGGTCAGACCGAAGTGTTGTTCCTTCGAGAATTACCGACTCGGACTTGCTCTTGACTCTACTTTGATTTTCGCTGAACAAACCGAAGCACTTAACATCACAGATCGCGGTTTTTCGATTAGAGTTCGGTCTACAAACTTTGAATTTAATTTGAAAACTGTATTGTGATATCAATAGTAGAGCCCGGCTAGGCTTTAGCGCTTATTATAACTACATGACTGAATTCACTCAACGAATTAGTCGACTAACTAGACAAGCTGCTTATGCAGACTAACCGTACTGAAAGCATTTAAGGGCTTATATTGACTAATTTAGTCAAACTGAATTCGTATGTAGTAAACCAGTTTGTGATGACTTGACAAAGTTCTGTTATACATCCCTAAATAATAGGGTTTGGTTGTCAGTTTATTATTATAAGCCTGGACGAGCTTTAATGAGATCGCTTTCTGTATTTAATACTTAGGTATTCAAACTCAGCAAAAGTTCTTCAAAATTTACGGAGCAAATCCACATTAGGGACAAATTCAGGCCAAGTTCGTTACTAATAAAAAAAATCGTAAAATTAAAATTACGTAATAAAAAGTACTTAATTAATATATAAATACAAGAATACCTACCAAATATTTGAATTAGGCGAACATCAAGCGAACACGAAGTCCAATATTTAATTAAATAATACACGTGGGCCGAAAGGGAGCAATATTCAGTGTTGTACACAAACCCTTACTAATGAAACTATATTGTTTAAAAGACCGGTGTAGTTTAGTTCTACGATATTGCTAATAACGGTGGATGCCTCTGTCCATAAACGGGATTTCTGCTTCAATAGCTGCCCTACTAATAATTATAGCCGTAGTTTATTCAATAAATTTCTCTAGGAAAATGAAATATTTGTACAAGTAAAGAATATTATGAACTCAGAAATTAGTAGTCTTTTCTATGCTTGCTTTTCGTATGGTTAGTGGTCAACCTATTTGTCAGAGTTGTTCAGGCCGTTCTGACATGGCTTAACGATTTCTGTCGATCGATAACAACCGGGACCGACTGCTTAACGTGCGCTCCGAGGCACGGAGGAGCTCAGATGAAATATGCCACTAGCGGTCACCCGTCCAGGTACCGACCGCGCCAAAGTCGCTTAACCAGCACGATCATCAGGCGAGATCGAGGTCAAATGCGGGTTTAGTATACAAAAAAAAAAAAAAAAAAAAAAAAAATCACTTTCAGACCGTGCTCGCAACTAGGCTACGAGCTCCTTTCTTTCCTTTCTTTTCTATGAAATACCTATATAGAATAGGTACTTTCATTTCATTTTTTCATTTCATTTATTTTGCCATAAATTGCGTGTACTTACATTGTGGGTCTTATAAACATATACGTTTCAACACGATTTTACCCAATGGGTGTAGCAAATAAAGATATAATATTGATTAATAAAATATAAAATTTTATTTACAACAAAAACATATAAATACCAGGGTAATTAATTATCATACTATACTAGGATAAAACTAAAGCTAAAACTAAACTAAGGCTAAGAAAACTAAAGATAAAAAATTTGGGTTAAGTCCCCCACATCTGGGTGCGTTGCCCCGTTGGATAGCTAAGCTAATCCGCTGGGCCAAATAGGAGCCAGATCTTGGGTCTTGTGACGCGTCGACCAGGCGCTTTGCGAGGTCCTTGAAGACGCGGTGCGCTCCCGGGCCCCAGGGTCCCAATGTTTCAAACCCAAACGGCTCAAATATGTATGTTTCACCCAGATTGGTATATTTGCGCCGTTTGAGGGTTTCTGCAGCAGCGGCCGCAGAAATAAAATTGAATTTAAATTAAGTAATTATATCAAAACTAAATATACCTAATGAATATAAAATTAAATTATGTATCAAAATCAAATAAATCGCAATAATTTATATTTATAAAACCAAATGTCAAATCATATTATTAATTAGAATTACCATACTTGCGTGTTTATTAAGGCTTTTTATTATATTAGCCAAATTCAAAGGTTTAATGTTAGTGCTAGTATTAATTATATAAAATAGGTAAGTATACAATTACAGTTATAAAGGTAATAAGCATATTTCAACAACACTTGGAAAATGTGTAGCAACATTTCACTAAAAAGAAAGTGCTTATACGAAAAAAGAACCTACAGAAGACCACTAGTACTGAAAAGAAACAACGAAGAAATATAAGGAGAAAGTTCACAAGATGTTTTACCCGAAGCAAATTAGTTGTGTTCGAGATATTAAATTCAACAAGTATAAACATAAAGCCAATTACGCGCATTCAGCATTTGCACCACGGCCCTATAAAAGAGGGCTTCTGTTAATGAGGGCATAAAAACTTCCCTTCCAGAGTTATTCCTCTGAATTTGCATTTTAATTGGAAAGAAAACATAGGAGCTACAGTGCACAACAATTTTGTTTAAGTGTACCTTTTAGTAGCTTTACATATCATTTGGGGCGTAGAGTTCCTTTCTACGCGTAGGTAAAGTAGAGAAAGTATACCTCACATAGCCGTACTACGAATACGAAGAGAAAAGATTTGCGGCAGCTATTTACAAGCTTTATTTAAAAAGCCAAGATACCAAATAAAAATTGTTTTCTTTATAATTTGGTTAATAGAGAAGAAAAAGATAAGGGCTTTCAGTCTTCATAAAAACATTCGCTAAAGTGACATCAGTGGCTCCGTTCATAAAATGAATTTTCCTCAAACATAACTTCGTGTAAAAATATCGCAAAACACTCCATATTAAACAATGATCTTGAACAACTTACTTGTTTGTTAAAGTTAAATGAATTTCGAAATTCTTTTTATTGGCAGTTGACCAATTCATATCACTTACCTTGAATTATAAGAAACTGCCTTATTGTTAAGGCTTCTATAAGTACCATGTCATCTCTATATAGAGCTATGGCGTAGAAAGGGATAGCAAGTATGACGACTTAAGTTTATGGACGTTTAGTGCAACTGACAGTTAAACTCCTAAAAAATAAATTTGCTAAATAATTAGATAAGGCTTTCCTTGTATTTACTTACAATAAGAAGCTATGAAATAAGACGGAGATCCGTACTAGGGGTTCTAGAGAAGCCCCTAAGAACCACAACTGCTAGCAGACAATAATGAGAAAATTTCATTAGCACGTACGCGTCTCCAGGATAGTGGAGCCGTTATGAAATCTATTGGATTTTCGAAATTTAATTACTAAGCCTGAGAGCTCTCTTAACTACACGTAGGTACAATGAAGGTAATCTGCGAAAGACATTATTGCTATTGAATCTTCTTCCTGTTGCTTAGTAGTATTTTTACAGTAAGTTGGCAAATATTTATAATTACGAGTAATCCAAGGGATTAATTTTACAGCAGAATTTTACGAATACACTTTCATTTCAACATAAGTTTCAATAAAATTTAGGGTAGGTATAGAGACATAACTCAAAATGAATTTAAAGTAGCAAAAGGTTCCCTCTTAGCGATAAGGCTGTCTAAATTGGACCTCATTGTGTCTATAAGTACCTATTGTTTGTTTTGTCCTATTTGAGCCATAGAGGCTATATACTTTTATTTTAAAGTCTTCTACGGCGGCGCCTGAAATTTATAAAACACACAGAACACATAAAATCCCAGCACGCGAAATGTGAGAACAAAGTAAAAGCAGACAATGATGACCCTCAGGGATAATGTTGGCCAAGAAATAAGAACGGCTAATGTACACGCCGTAAAAAGGGTGCCTTCATAATTCCCGCGAGATTTCTAAACATTCGCCCATCATTTCTGTGTACGGTTAATGTTGGCCAAATTTTTTGCGTGCTGCAGACTGGTTTTGCAGACACCACTTTGCTTCGTACCATTAATCCTAAGCCACGCGTCTCGTTGTGGTTGGCTTATCTTAATGGGATGGGAACACGCAACAATACGAATTTTGGTTTTCAGCTGCTGATTTGAAGAGAGAGTGAAATCAAGGTGACATTGTTTGTAGCTCTATTAGCTAGATCAGTGGGACTGGTACAGTCATTAGGAAATGGTATACAGGGCCTACTGTACGTTTGAGGTTATTTTCAGAAACTACTGGACCTATTTTGAAAATTCTTACACTAGCATTTATTATTCATTTTCATCTATTTAATAGTGACTGAATTTTAAAATTTTTTTCAGTAGTTTTTGAGAAAATTTTAAACATATTATATTTTTACTCCTTCATACCTTTAGGTACATGTGAATGTACAAAGTTTTTTTGGATAAAGGTAGGTGATACTAGCTATGAATACAAGGAGATAATCTGGTATTTTGAGAACAAAGCGATAAATTGGTATCCATGAAAATAATTTTCTGCGTGTCATTGAACGAAACGAAATTAATTGTCAAATTTAAAGTTGCATTTTCTTTGAAGTAAAGTTAACTTTTAGAACTCTTTCATGGTTTCAGTGATCAAAGTAAGTACGTTCAAAATCAGAAAATAAGTCCATAAAGAGGGCCGGGTCAATAATGCCAAGGCGAAAAACTGTGAAACCTTTTTTATTAGCGTTAAAAATGAGTAAAACTTTCCTAATACTTCGAGGAATTTAATGAAAAAAGTTTGTGAAATCTTAATAAAAAATTGCACCCTTTGGGCTTTGAGGGATTTGATAAATTTTATTCGAGAATAATTAGTTGGGGAAACCAACCCTTCTAATTCTGAAGTAACTGGGACTGATTTTGATGTATTGTCGGTTGGTGGTCCTACTTAGCCTTTACTCAAGCAAGTTGACGTTGAAATATTACAATATCTCTAAAGCAATAATTCAAAAGGTGTCTTTACTTGTAGCCTGTTTACTAGATACTAAATGTGAGCCTAAACAATTTGAATTTCAGATTCGCATAGAATAATTATGAACTTAATTTGTTGATAAGACAATTTACCTGAAATAATATATTCACTTGGACTAATTTAAAATCATGGGGTGCATAGACGCGTGTAAAAATATATATTTTGTAACAGTGTGACTCAGTATTGTTAATATAACTATTGCCTTATCTGTTTGATCTATAACTAAGCCTTCAGCATCCAATTCCGACCCTTGAAATTTCGCAGATACACTTTAGTATTAAAATCAAACGTAAGCCTTTAATTTTGATTATAACTCACAAACGCTTCAGTATTGTAATGTTAGGAATCCCACTGGTTGTTCAGCAAAATAGTTTGTCAAAGGGAATAGATTGGCGGACACAATGGGCCACGAAAACTGGTTCGTTTTATAATAATAACTACGTCAGATATTCAAAATCATCTGAACATTTTTACCAAGAAATTACAAGATAAATCGCATACACACCTAACTCGCCGAATTGAGAACTTCTCTAAATTATAAGTATACCAGCCTACACAAATGACAGTAGGTAGAATAGGGTATTTGACAAAAAATTTTTTATTGCATCATTCAACTTACATGGACATCCTGAAATCCGTTTATCGATATCTCAACTAATATCAGCTATATTAATGGTTATAGTTAATAGTGGGGAGATGCTCTGTCCCTTTCTAGTAAAACAGTCATTATGTAGCCAAGGACCTGCTTGTATGGCGCGACATAACAGTGGCGTCACAATTATCTATTGCCATCTCTTTCTACCGTCTGATTTTTGATTGCCCGTAGCTATTTTATTTTTCGAACGGATTTTAGTTTTGTTTTCACATTTGACCTTCAATTTGTCTATTTATTATTATTTTTATGAAATGTATTTAATATTTGATACTTGTCAAATACCCAATTCAAGCCATCATGGAGCGAGAGTCTTTAGGATCACCTCGAATGTTTTAATTTGAATTGATTTTACATTAAAAAAGCGGGTGATTTTTATAAAAAGCCTATTAATTGGATTGTTAGCCCTTTCTTTACCCATCATGATAGAACCATGTAAGATGCCGCCATTCCTGTTAGTTATGCTTATTGGTGGGTTGCTGTTTTCGCGACCCGGTCTGTACCGTACGGTACGCATACGCAATTTGTCCGAAATAGTCCCAATTTCCGACCCAAGTTCATTGTTAATTCATGGACATTGTTGGCTCCTTGTTACGACTTCGGAAAGTGTAAATGTTGTCTAACTCCTCCGCCGTTTAATTTAAATGAAATTATTAGCGAAGTGTTTCGGTATTGTTAATTCCATTGAATTTAATCGCATGATAATTAGCAGTTGTTTAATTCGAGTTTAACTCCTACAATTCTATAGGTAGCTGATACTTGTTAGCCTTCTCAAAATTCAAATAAGTATAGGCCAACCGAATAACTGAAACAAGACGCCTATAGTTATGCGATGCGAAAAGGATAACGGATTATGTCACCGCATCCTTCACAAGACAGTTTCCCACAAGCAACCGCGGGATCCCGACCGCAGTTAAGCGGTAGGCGGTATAATTATACAGTTACAAACGAATTAATAGAAGAGAACAGTTTAATTGAATGATTGGGTTAATCCATAACCAAGCATGGGTTATATATGAAAATATTCAAGTATTGCCTACAAGTATTTTCTCATGATTACGAATCAGACGGTTGCGTGTTCATATCACGTCGGGGTCACCAATTGTAGGAACACGCCAGGCGGGGTGTAGTTCCTGGTGACCAGATGTCCTGGTCTAACTATGGATGTTTGGATCTCGTATATATACGAAGTCCCAGGAAAAATTCGATACCGCGTTCTACACCGATGTGAGTAGATACTAATCGTAGGTGGCGCGCATCGTGTGTCGTCGCCACAGCTGTATTGACATATTATTTGATTGATGTGCTAAGATTGTGACCGAGTTAGGATCTGTAAACTTAGTGCGCTTGCTTATTGTGATAATTAGATCTAAGTAACAACATAATTTACTCTTGATACAGCTCTTAAGTAAGTACTCGTACATATCTATAATAACGATAAGGAGGAAGTGAACGACTATATATATTTTGGATATTATCCTTCGGCCAAGATTTGCAATTAATGGAAATCGCTAGGCGGACTCGGGTTGGGCTACATTCCATAAGTTGGAAGATTCCTTTAAATCTAAACTTCCACAATGCCTGAAAACCAGTGTTTAACCAATGTATCCCACCCACCCTCACACTTACAGGGCTCAGATATGGTCACTAACCAATGCCAATATGCATATAATTAAAGTGACACAGAGAGCTATGGAGCGCGTTATGTCATATCTCATTGAGAGACTGAATTCCGAAAACTAAGATCCGGCTTCGAACTAAAGTGGAGGATGTCGGCAAGCAAACAATGGTTCTGAAGTGAAGATGGACGGTAGACTTGACGAAATGACGGCCGATGAACCGAAGCAACGATGATGTGGTGGCCTAGATTATGACGACGGTTAGTGGGCAGACCATACCACGTTGGTCGGACGATATCGCAAAAACGGAGGACAAACTGTGGACGAGACTATATAGCTAGCACAGGACTGTATGGAGTGGCGCTTGAAATAATAGGCCTATACCCAGCAGTGGATAGAAATCGGCTAAAAAGAAGAATATAGAAGAAGCAATGCCAGGGGCATGTGTCTCTAGGCAACGGTGACCACTTACCATTAGGTGGCCCGTTTGCCTGTTTGTCTAAACCTATTTAATAAAATAATAAAAAACGCCTATCTTAATACTCATCCTACGGATTTTCCACGAAAACACCGCACAAATTGGGAAACTTTTTCTTTCATTGTTGTGCTAACTATACTAAATAAGCCACTCTTTCTTAGGAAACACCCTTATATAAATTGGGTGTAATGTGTATTTACTGCGTAAACCACCGTTTACACCAGATGCTAAAAACAATATCGCTTTACACACACTACATTGCTTCACATAAATATCGTTCCTTATTCATTGTTCTCTGAAATAAATTCGATGTAATCTAGTTGAATACAGTCTTCGTTTCAAACTGATATCTTAGTAGGTAGCTTAAAATGCAATTGACTTGTCGCGTTAAATCGATAGGTATTTCTTCTAAGTCGTATTCCTCATTGCTGAGAGTCATGATCATTCTAAGGAATTAATCACATAGAATAACTCTCGTGGCAGATTTAATGGGGTGGTTTGCCATTGCCTTCCCCATTTCACAAACTATCTCAATGTGTCGGTTTCCTCACGATTTTATCCTTCGCCGTCAGAGCAGTCGGTAAATGTACGTGAGTCTTTCGAAAAAACCGAAAAAATCATTGGTACGTGGCAATGCCTGGTTTCGAACTCGGATCTCCCGCTTGGAAGTCGACATCCTATCCACGACGACACCGACGCTATTTATTTATAGTTTAATGATAATACTATTCGTATCTAATATTTTACAGCGCAACAAGGCCGAGAGTGTTATGGACATCTTTGCACAAATGTCGACAAGGGGTAGGTTATTTAGCTAAATATTGTAATTTGGTTTTATAATTTTGGATTGTAAAGGTAATTTCTGAAATTAAGTATTGTCTTCTTTTAGTAGGTTCCATACACCTTGTCAAAGAGATCTAGAATTTTTGTTCTACTTAACTCAACGTATCAGCCAGTTTTTAAGTCATTACATTTCCTATTTGTAGAGCATATTATGTTAAACGAGAAAGGAGAACACGACTATGATTGCCCGCCGAACTGCCAACGTGAAGAAAAACTGTCTGTCACTTAGTATTTGAACTATTTTCATAAAACTCATAGGTATATTAACATTGTTTAACGTCCTGAATATGAGTGGGCAATAGCTGTAACTTGCAGTAGGCAATGACTGCGATGACTGAGCATTGAATTTTTTTAATAGATTTTGTAAAATTACATTACAAACCTGAACGGAATAATGTGTAATTTGTTGTAGTTTTTCCTTAAGCACTATATGGTTTATCATATTCCCTATCCTGTCTTTTTCAACTGCAAGTATTCTGTGGTATAACAAGCGATCTACGAAGAAAAATAACTACATGGTATGAACCCAGTGTTATTGTACTGAACTTCATATTATATTCCCCTTGTAGCTATTTCATAATATATTCATTCTTTGCATAGCTAGAGTAAGAACAAGACTTTCTAATAAGCTTTCCAATGTTTTACTTTGGCTCTATTATTCCTTTAAGAAGATTAATAATTTTATTATGGTACGTGTACGAGTACTTACGTACCCAATTAATATATATGTCGGAGAGTGAGGTGCTAGTGTTCCTCAAAAACGGTAAAATGCAGCGCTGTTATGCGTGAAACAAAAACACAAGTCAGTATAGTGGCAGCGAGCGAGCGGCGGCGCGGCGGCCTGTGGTTTTGAGGTTATAATAATATGAATAAAACAGTCAACTCCATCCCGGCTGGTGGTGACGGTAATTAGGGCGGTTTCCCGATGATCATTTTCTGGTAAGGTTGTGATGTTAAAATTATATGAAACAAGGAATACGCAGGTCGGTATGTTTTCATTGTTTTTCTGAAGACGAATTCAGAATACTATCGCGGGATGTAGGTGGACCTCCACGATTGTGTGTGGTGTCATCCCCGTGCTCAGGGTTGAGAGGTGCTCCTCCAGGCATTCCTGATAAAGTTAGCTGTTATTCGTAACCTGGGTTGAACGTCTACGTATTTCAATGGCCTTCCTTATAACTGCAAGTTATATTCACGCTATTTCTGGTGTTAACGCCCTGTCTCGTCTGCGGCTTCAACATATAAATTATTTGATAAGAGCGGATTCTACTCGTATTATAACTATAATACAAGTAGAATTCGCTCTAATCAAATAATTTATATGTTGAAGCCGAAAATGATACACCTACCACCTACCAGTAATATAACTATATTACTGGTAGGTGGTAAAAAAGGTGGTAGGTTTATCATTTTCGGCAGATATATCTTGATTTGTATATCTTTACTTCTTTATAAGGTTTATACTATAGTTAGACATGGGATTCTTAACACGGTTTGGGGTTGTATTGAGCTCTCGAGTCTAACCGCGACCATGGCGCATGCAACTGGGCCGAAATATTGGGAGCTCAAACAACCCTAAACCATGGTAAGCATCCCACCTATGTCTAACTATAGTTTTATTGACAATAACCATGAAAGCTTAAAAAGTTATATTTTTATAAATTTTACGTTTCACAGTCCAAAACTTTTTCGTCTGGTCTCATTGTCAGCCAACTTGATTTTTATGGCATTACGATTTATTGCTCGCGTGTTACAATATGCTGCTGAATTTCCAGCCTACTGCTACATCATTATCGTACCAACTCTTGTGTAATTTGTTTCAGTTATTGGGTCATTTTATGCCGAAAACGTGTCCTCATTAGCTTTCTATACAATTTCGCTTTTAGAATCAAAATATTCTGATAGATTACCTACTTCCTTCCTATTGACAAAATTCAGACTAAAAGGATTTGCGTGACTTATATTGGCTTCAATATCGGACTTCTAAACGCGAAGTTAATCTTATTGGTCCACCCGCTTCTTCGCTCCAACTATTAGTTTCTGGCTTTCAGTCCAAAGCTTCAGAGTTTCTTGGAAACTTTGGGTTATAGAAAGTTATGTAAGTATGGATACTAATTACTGTAATTGTGTGTAATGTAATGTAAAATGTGGCGTACTAAGTTAGTGCAGAAGATGATATTCTCGCCGGTTCCGTGATATTAAAATATTCGTTAGTAATTTCGTTTAGTGATATTAAAATATCACTAAACGAAACGTCACCCTCACTCTTTCACAATCTAACATATGAGGGAGCGAGATACCTAGTTTAATTTAACTTTAGATTTAACGGCTATCTCAGTGGTTATCTCATCGTAGCGTCTCTTAGATCACCGAGAAAATTATGTTACTTATAAGGTATACTATACTGACCAGAAAAATAAAAACCCTTAATGTGATGGAACTCCATTACACAGACTACAAAAGTGTCAAAGGCGCTCGCCCTCTTGACAGGGTTTTATATTTTCCTGGTCAAGGAATAATTTGATTTGATAGGTTGATAAAATTAAGGTGTGAAAATAACAAGCATCTTAAAACAAATTTAAATAATAACTTACAAGAAAGGTTATCTAAGTTCAAATTCAAAATTCATCATAAAGTTAGTGAGATACTCGAGATGCTCTCAAAAGTTTAGACAACTTTATAAGTGTAATTTATTTCTACAGAATAGACATAAATTTTGTTTTCTACTTCACGGATTCCTATAGACTAGGTCATAGTACTCGTAAATACCTCGCTTAGGACCTAACTTAGTGCCTTACTTATTTATAAATACCCTGAACCACTGTTGACGATTTGGCTAGATCAGGTGTTCCTAAACTGTGGCCCCTTAAGAGAACAAGGATGAACATCACGGACCCCTTGAAAATAAAAAACAAAAGTTATAAGTTATGGGGATGCTTGAAAATATTTGTGTAAATAGACACATGACGAGTGCCCGTTTCTCCGAACTGGCCTGGAAGGTTGATAAAATCTGGGCCAAATGGTAAAAAATACTTTTGAATTTCAACAAATATTGCTGTGAAATTCAACAGATACTCCACAGTATCCTGTATGAAACGCAAATTTCCAAGTTATAGGAATAAAATGTCTAGAAAATTTCCTTAACTCCATTCTTTTCTTAAAGAACTTCAGCGAAACATGAATTTTGTTTTAACAGAATGCGAGTTTACAATTTTGCATCAACAACTTAGAGGAAAAGTTACAATTCTGAGTGAAAGTTGCTTAGTAATTTGATATTTTTTCCTATTTGTGACTTTTTTTTATTATTTTTTATTAGATAGGTTCTCCAGCCAAGTCCGTCGACGAAAGTGTTTTCAGGTAACTGTAGTAAAACAAAAAATAGATACATTAACTGTACCAATAACTAATTAAACTTATTAATTGATCTATGATAAAACAACTCAATTATTTTCATTTTGTGAAAATCCTTTTTATCCAAAATTGTTTAAAATTAAATTAGACGGTTTTTTGTGAATTTGTACTTACATAAAATCTCACGTCTATAATCCCACCTTCAATCACAGGTTCCCACTTTTCGCTGTAAGATTTGGTGGACAAACATGATAGGTGAAAAACTTACCGCCGTCTACTAGGTGTAAAATAGTGTCCACAAAGATCCTTAGTCACCTCGTACGACAACTACGGGAAGAGTTGGGGTGGTGCTATTCTTTAGGGCCGGCACCACACAGGTGTGAAGTTAATTTGTACCATTCCTAAAAATATCGCGAGAGCATCGAAAATCATGTAGCTTCCCTTTAATTAAAGAAAATGTGCGAGTTAGTAATGTAATGTGTAGTGTTTTTTTTTTTTTTTTTTTTTTAGGCTGGGTGAAATATTTGCATTTGATACCTACAATAGGTTGCCCTGTGCTGTAGGGAAGCTTCCGGTCCACCATATTGGTTTATTAAATTGTATTTTTGTGTGTGCTGCTGTCGGTTAAAGTTCTTTAGTGCTTAATATCTATAACATTATGATAGTATGGGAGGATACACCCAACATGGGGTGTATGAGAGTGTGGTTTTATTAAAATGTGTGTGTGTGTGTAAGTGAGTGTGCGTGTGTGTTTATTATGTAGGTTAGATATGCCTATTTATTTTATTTGGTTATGGCCAGCAATTTTTCTGTTTCCTCATAGTTCAAACCAAGGAGCCAGGTTTTTATTATACTTTTACATTTGTATTAGTAAGTATTTAGTTTCAGTTTGATTCACCGTCACGTCCCACTTCCACTCCAGACCCATGGGAAAAGCCCGCTTCACGTGGAAAGCTCTAAATCAAGTCCACTTCCAAAGCTTGCGCGAAATTTATGAACAGTTTTTATTTATATCTTTTACAACAAATTTGTAAATATTTTCAGTTAAAATTCAGTTTCCGTATTTTATTATTTTATTACCCACGACGGAACGGAGAAGGTATATGCGTTTGACCTAAGAGGTTGTTTGTTTGATTGTTTATGTGTGCATGTGTCTGTGCACTGTCTCTTAGGTCAAACGCATATATATACCTTCTCCGCTCCGTCGTGGGTAAAAAACCGCATCGAAATTGGCTAGCCGTCTAGCTCCGAAACGGCTGAACCAATTTCGATGCAGTTTTTTGCTATAGCTTTGGAATTCAACAGAGCTTTTAATTTAATTTAATTTATTTATTAGGTAAACACAACAGATTACAACCATAGAAATTACAGAAAAATCAATATAAAGTTATGAGCTAGGTCGTAATCCTTAACGTGTAAACACAGCATGGTTAGGAAGTAGAAAATTGATTGATATAGATTGTTGTACAAAATTGAGTTGGGTAAAAATACTATTGAATGTAATGAGTAATGACTAAATAACTTATACCTATTTGAAAAATAAAAATAATAAAGTAAAGACTATAAAGTAGGTGCGTGGATAGCTCACATCCTCAACCCGTCTTTTAAATAGTAATGGCCTATGATCAAATAAGATATATATAATAATAATATTTTCTCGTGCATGCGGAACAAATTGATAATTGCTCATCGTAGAACACTAGTGCTTTTACTCGTTATACATAATAAATAAATTTACTCAAACTCAGGCAATTTAACCATGACTGACTCTTGGTTACGCACCACAAATCACCAATGTGACCCAAAGGTACCAGGTAAAGATGTTTCTTTGTGTAATAAAAGAATTGCATATTGCAGGGTATACCTACCCTGCAATATGCAATTCTGCAGGGAGAATGGAGCGCCACGAATCTCTATCTTGGCACGCCTCTCTTGTATTTTTCTTAACTTTCTTAATTAGTTACTTTTTAATAGTAAGTGTGCAAAGCGTCGTATACCTATAGCACACGTGGGGAAAGGCAATTGTAAACTTGAGCTGTACATCCTTCGTCTATCGGTTCGGGATTCGAACTTTTCACTTCATTTTCTCCCTTTCCGCACTAGTATAATCACAATCTTATAATATTATAAATTAAAAGTATAAGTGTTAATTTTATTCTAAGTCGTGTTCCTCATTGCTGAGGGTCGTGATCATTCTAAAGAATTCCTTAATTAATTAATCACATAGAACGACTCTCGTGGCAGATTTAATGGGGTAATTTGCCATTGCCTTCCCCATTTCACACACTGGTAATCTCAGTGTGCAGATTTCCTCACGATGTTTTCCTTCGCCGTCAGAGCAGTCGGTAAATGTACATAAATCTTTCGAAAAAACCGAAAACCTAATTGGTACATGGAATTGCCTGGTTTCGAACTCGGACCTCCCGCATGGGAGTCCGACGTCCTAGCCACGACGCCACCGACGCTGAGTGTTAATAAAAGACAACTTTAATTGTTCGTCTCCAAACAAAAGTTGGTTAGACTCATGAGTGCGCCACTCCAAACACTTTACTCCAAGAATTATTTACCTTTCATTCTTACGATAAGTTCTGAGAAATATTGCTTGAAGGAGGATTGCTCTCGCAGCCAAAGGCAGTGTCGTAGTTAGTAATTTGGGGCCTCCTTCGTTTACTGTTTAAATTATTTCGGCCATCAACCGTTGACGAATGCAACAAAGGTTTAGGGGCTGAAATGTATGTATCCTTTTATATATGAAAACATATCACAAATAGAGCTACAGTAAATTCTAATGCATTTTTAATATCACGCAAATGTAATTTTACCATTAGTAATTTTGGACAGTAATACATTTTAATATTCTTAGAAAGGTAAAATAAAAAAATAGTAAAAAAAGTAAAGAAATAAATAGAAAAAAATAAAAAAAGTTAAAGTCCTTAAATAGTTTTTCAACACCAGTTACATTAATTTGTTTTTGCTGAACTTCGTTTTAAAAAAAACTAGTCTGTTGCGACTAGTTGCGAGCACTCTAAGCAAGCGCCCGTCGTGGTTTTCTTATCATCTCATAGCGCAATAGTACGAGAGAGAGAGAAGTACAAGACTTACAAAATTACAATAAAACTGTTGTAAAACTGACTTTGACTTTAGTTTTGGTATTTTCACCCATACTTAGCACTAACCATACGTGATGCGGTCCAAAAATTGTTAGTCAACGGCTTGTTATCAACCTCATTGTTTTACTTTTATTATCCCTTGGAGACAAATTTTATTACAAATTCATTAGCCAAATATCACTTGCGTGCGAACTATAGTTATTTTTGAATTAATTGTTAAAAAATCATCACGTCACTTTTCAATCGCTACGATTGTTAACGCGGGAAGCATTTCGTGCTATGATCTATTACGATTTTAAACGTGGGTTGGATTTTTAACAGTATAAAAATTATCTTTCATAAAAAAATTACATTATTTTGGCCACATTCATTTGTATTTAATTAAAAAGGACCAATCTTGAATTTTTATTTGGTGCCCCTACTTACCCCTCCTAATTACGGTCCTGGACAGGAGATAAGACGTGTTCCTCACTTCACACGCAATAAATCCTTAAGGCACGTTGTCTTCTGATTTATTCCGTCGATATTCGCGGCCCGTCCCAAACTTATCTACTGGAAAGGTCAAAGTGATAATAAAATCACTTGGGTCAATATGTATGTAACTCTTTTTACCTACATCATGAATACCTAACTTATGTTATGAAAGAACTGGACAACTACAATATTTGTGGGAAAATTAAGTCTAGTGTAATATACTTATCTGTTAACAGCTAATTACCAATTTATACATTATTTTTATTTATTTATTTTAGAGGCAAACCCGGCCTTGAGAGACAGGCTGGCAACGGTGACAAGATGCAGCATATGCGGTCGCGAGTGCAACTCCAGGAACGGGTTGCTGAGCCACTCCAAGACGCACCAGAGACAACAACAATATACCACGGATTAGCAGAAGTCATCCTCGCAACGAGGGACTGCCACGACGACGACCAATTTATACAATGGCTTGGCCGAATCCGATAAAGGGAAGGTCAAGCATTAGCTGTTAGTAGTCCTTCATATCCCACATAAAACAGATCCACTGTACGAATTATTTATAGAAGAGATAATACCTAATTAACCTTAATACCTTTTAGCCTCGTGACCACAGAGTAAACGAGTAATAAGTAAATAAAACATTCAAGAAAACCAGATTTTAATTCCGTAATAACGCAACAGTCGGTACCGCAAAAGAGCACCAACACTCAGGCTGTTAATAATTTCGCAGTTTAACCGAGTTGCCGACAAACACGAACTCCGTCAAAGGGATTTGGTTAATTCAATTTCTGTGTTCCCCGCCACTGCTTAGGTATAAGAAAATTTGCGTAATATTTAGCTCTAACACCAACTTACGACGAGTTTCGAATCTAAAGATTAATAAGTAACTCCATTAAGCGAACTTATTAAGTGAAATCAGGTCACGCCGAAATATCAAAGGCATTCAAAAGCATTGACAAGTTGGGCACAGTTATACGTTATTCGTGGTTATTCGTAAATAATTCGTTCGTGAGTATATAAGTACATAATGTAATGCACAAAGTTGCCCAAGGGTCGAAGTGCCGCTGGGGTTATCGCCGGCCCCCTGTCACAAGATAAGTTAAATAAGTAAATAATGTAATGCACAAAGTTGCCCAAGGGTCGAAGTGCCGCTGGGGTTATCCCCGGCCCCCTGTCACAAGATAAGTTAAATAAGTAAATAATGTAATGCACAAAGTTGCCCAAGGGTCGAAGTGCCGCTGGGGTTATCCCCGGCCCCCTGTCACAAGATAAGTTAAATAAGTAAATAATGTAATGCACAAAGTTGCCCAAGGGTCGAAGTGCCGCTGGGGTTATCCCCGGCCCCCTGTCACAAGATAAGTTAAATAAGTAAATAATGTAATGCACAAAGTTGCCCAAGGGTCGAAGTGCCGCTGGGGTTATCCCCGGCCCCCTGTCACAAGATAAGTTAAATAAGTAAATAATGTAATGCACAAAGTTGCCCAAGGGTCGAAGTGCCGCTGGGGTTATCCCCGGCCCCCTGTCACAAGATAAGTTAAATAAGTAAATAATGTAATGCACAAAGTTGCCCAAGGGTCGAAGTGCCGCTGGGGTTATCCCCGGCCCCCTGTCACAAGATAAGTTAAATAAGTAAATAATGTAATGCACAAAGTTGCCCAAGGGTCGAAGTGCCGCTGGGGTTATCCCCGGCCCCCTGTCACAAGATAAGTTAAATAAGTAAATAATGTAATGCACAAAGTTGCCCAAGGGTCGAAGTGCCGCTGGGGTTATCCCCGGCCCCCTGTCACAAGATAAGTTAAATAAGTAAATAATGTAATGCACAAAGTTGCCCAAGGGTCGAAGTGCCGCTGGGGTTATCCCCGGCCCCCTGTCACAAGATAAGTTAAATAAGTAAATAATGTAATGCACAAAGTTGCCCAAGGGTCGAAGTGCCGCTGGGGTTATCCCCGGCCCCCTGTCACAAGATAAGTTAAATAAGTAAATAATGTAATGCACAAAGTTGCCCAAGGGTCGAAGTGCCGCTGGGGTTATCCCCGGCCCCCTGTCACAAGATAAGTTAAATAAGTAAATAATGTAATGCACAAAGTTGCCCAAGGGTCGAAGTGCCGCTGGGGTTATCCCCGGCCCCCTGTCACAAGATAAGTTAAATAAGTAAATAATGTAATGCACAAAGTTGCCCAAGGGTCGAAGTGCCGCTGGGGTTATCCCCGGCCCCCTGTCACAAGATAAGTTAAATAAGTAAATAATGTAATGCACAAAGTTGCCCAAGGGTCGAAGTGCCGCTGGGGTTATCCCCGGCCCCCTGTCACAAGATAAGTTAAATAAGTAAATAATGTAATGCACAAAGTTGCCCAAGGGTCGAAGTGCCGCTGGGGTTATCCCCGGCCCCCTGTCACAAGATAAGTTAAATAAGTAAATAATGTAATGCACAAAGTTGCCCAAGGGTCGAAGTGCCGCTGGGGTTATCCCCGGCCCCCTGTCACAAGATAAGTTAAATAAGTAAATAATGTAATGCACAAAGTTGCCCAAGGGTCGAAGTGCCGCTGGGGTTATCCCCGGCCCCCTGTCACAAGATAAGTTAAATAAGTAAATAATGTAATGCACAAAGTTGCCCAAGGGTCGAAGTGCCGCTGGGGTTATCCCCGGCCCCCTGTCACAAGATAAGTTAAATAAGTAAATAATGTAATGCACAAAGTTGCCCAAGGGTCGAAGTGCCGCTGGGGTTATCCCCGGCCCCCTGTCACAAGATAAGTTAAATAAGTAAATAATGTAATGCACAAAGTTGCCCAAGGGTCGAAGTGCCGCTGGGGTTATCCCCGGCCCCCTGTCACAAGATAAGTTAAATAAGTAAATAATGTAATGCACAAAGTTGCCCAAGGGTCGAAGTGCCGCTGGGGTTATCCCCGGCCCCCTGTCACAAGATAAGTTAAATAAGTAAATAATCGAAAATACAATATCAGGTCAAGTTACGTTTTTAAAAGCTAAGTTTTATCGAGTTGCTCGAAATATTTGACCATTGTTTTTCCCATCGGTAAGGAAAAACCGCAAAACAGCATGCCTATCCCCAAGGATTTTTTTATTTTTGAATCGGCTCTAGTAGTCCGATTTCTGTGCCTATCCCCCTTTCTCCCCCACCGTCCCAATTTTAATTATGCGAAACAGCTTTACCTAGGGGCATAGTTATTTTAAGGTTTTCGTTTTTAGCTACCTTGATACTGGTTATCAAAGTTGTTAATTATGCTGGAAGAAACGACTTTTATGGAGGAATCTAGCAAAGAGGCTTTATTGAAAAATTTATCTATTAAAATTATTATTATTAAATTTATATTTATTTATTATATATTTATTATTTATATATTTATATTTATTATATATATATTTATTATATTATATTATTAATATATACATTTATTATTATCTATCTAAACTTTGGATGAAAGAAAAATAGTCTCCCTGGGCGTTCGTTCCTTCATGAATATCAAGTTCTATTATTTCATTAATTTTGATACAAATCTTAAATACATACCTGATATGTTGGCCAATAGGTGTTACCTACACAGAACAAAACTGTTCTTTAATCTAGATTTACTTTTTACTTTTTATCACACCTAGGTCTTCTTTACAAATTATTAACACTGACAACTTGTTATTGATGTAAACCGACACAAAAGCAAAACCGTTCAGTGAGCGGAGTATTCGTACTTAGGCATGAGCGATGACAAAATTCAATCAACAGTATTGCGGCAGAAATTAATTGGTCGGCCATTTTGTTACAAAAATATTTACCTACCCTACTATCTAATAAATAATTTTGAAAATATTTGTATTCTACGAGTATTTTGTATATATTTGCGCTCAGTATATAATTGATACATTGTATTATTGATTAGACATCTAAGCCTAAATAAGTATATCGACGGTTTTCAACACTATTTTATAGTAATAGCAAATATCGAAATACTGTACCACTAGTGGGTCAAATAAGTGGGATCACCAGTTGTAACTTGTATTATTTCTTTGGCCACTTTTTACCCGACTACGAGGTAGGATAATGTTTTGCATTTACTACTTCTGTTTTTTAGTTGTGTTAGAACAATTTTATTGGCAGATTTAATGGGGCGGTTTACCATTGCCACAGAAAAAGTATATACTCATACTCATACCATTTATTGCTTTTCATGTGTAACAATTGGTCTTAAAAAATATCTTATATGTTCATACATGAAAGCCTGAGTAGGGCACCGCAATATAAAATAAGAAATTATAATAAATTAGTTTTTATACACTACACTTTATATACTATAGCATAGTATAGCTGCTATGCTGTATGGTCTCTTCCCCATTTCATTACACTGGTTATCTCAATGTGGACGTTTCTACACGACGTTTTTATTATATATATCTCAGAGATACTTGCGGCGACAGTTCCAAAATACCTGTCCCGTTATTTTTCACAATCTCACATCCTATAAGCGAAAACAGAAAAAATCTTATGAATAGATTGAATCCATTTGTCTTACTAAGCACCCCACATCTCAAAGTCAAGTCTTCAAGAGTTGTAGATATGTATAATTCCGAACTTCGAACACATAATGCCAGTGACGTAATGAGAGTTTGGCTTACTTCCGTATAGTAATTTCTTCTAAGAAAAGTTGGATACTAATCACGTGTCCCGAATTTTTGTATGTAGGTAATTTCGTGATTACTGTCCCCTCCCGACTACCACCCTTTATCATTTACCGCTGCTTTTCCGAAAATTATATTTGTCAACTTACCCATAAAGAATTATTCTTAAGGGACTGTGTTCAATTTCAAAAACACACATAAGCAGGAAAAATATATACTTAATAAAGTACTGGTTGAAACTCCCTAGAGCTTATGAGCGACACGAGTACCGGTGTCCTAGGTGTCTCGGTATAAGTAATGAATTGTTGTCACATTACCCTGCGACCGAAACCCTGCTAATGTAGCTAATGAAACGTGGAGTCGGGTATATCATCGTCACGATAATCCGTACCTTTGTTCTAAAGAGACGTGCATTTTAACTTAATACCAAAGGGATGAAAAAGGGTTTGCAAATAAAAATAGAATTCGCGAATTTAATATTATATTGAAATTTTGTACTCGTACGTACGAGTAAATATATCACCATTTTGTCTGCTACATTGTGTATCGTTATAATGACATAATACCCGTAAAGACGAGCAAAGACTCTAATTTAAAAACTTAAGAAACCGTATATGGTTTCTTAAGTTTTTAAATTAGAAACCATATACTATTGTGGAAATCCTCTTACTTGTTCCTGGTCTTCAAAAAGATACTTTTACCAATAATTACATGTAAGTCATTATAAAATAAGATAGTTTAGTTTTAATACACTGCTGGCAACTACACTGTTGTATCTTTTATCGATACAATTATAATACGAATCGTTATATTAGGATTATTTGTGGTATCGTCAAGCCTCGTTCAGTTAATTTATCACGTAAAGAGGTGACGTAATTGGTTGTTCCTTACGACCTTATATATTATTCAGAATACGAGCAAATTACTCCGTACTTAACCTAAATGCATAAACTGCCAGATTTGGAATGATCAGTGCTACCAACTTCAACAGGTGTAGTTGAAAAATCTGGTAAGATTTTCTCTATCCTTCAGATTTTACTTACACTACAATTATCTCATTATAAGTATAGGCCTCCTTCACAATATTTCTCCATGGCATTCTTTTTCAGGAGTATCTTCCAGTTGTGCTTCTTCGTTTTAAACTATTCTACGACTTCCTTTTTATAGGTCTCAATCGCGCAGCCGTTTCTGTTGGATTTTTTTCATTTCTACACAAAAGGGAGCAATAAGGACTCTTGATAGCGGATGCCAAAACCCGCTTCCAGTCGTGGAGTAAGTACCTAAATCTCTTATATGTTACTTTTATCTATCACAATGATATTCGCAAACAAACATTTATTTTTATCACACAGTAAACTAAACCGTTTTTAAACTGAATTGTCGCTCTGTTCAAATATTTACCATCGATTACCTCACCGTTTGACGCTGCAGGCTAGAGGCAACAACGAAATATTTTGCCGAACTTTACGAACTTGTTACCGACGCTCAAAACATGTTTATGGAGCAACTTTAGGGTTTTTAGTTTACACTAGAGACAGTCTGGTGCCGTGTCAAGCTTGTCGATTTTACAGTTTGCCTCATATTCTATAAAATGTAAACAATAATCTATCCGCAGTGGTAAATTGGACTAATCATCTCATGATTATGTGAGAAACGACAGACATCGAAATCGAGCATTGAAGTATACAAAACTTTACCTCGAGAAACGACCCCTGTCTTGCTCCATTTCCTTGACAAAAGGAAATTCCAAAAGCAAGTCGATTGCACATTTCTATGAACTTAGACCGTTAGCCGTCTAAGCTTGCTCTAAACCTAGCTCGGATCAGCTTGCTTCAACGAAAATACTTCGTCTCAATAGTCTGCGTGCTTCGGTTATCTCACAAATTTCCACGTCCAGACTAACGTACGGAGAGCAATTTTAGAAACCACCCTCGAATAAATACTCCGAAACTATGTATGTGATAAATAATAATTTATAGGCTCGACTAGACGCTGGATTTTGCGTGCGAAAGTATGACGGACATTGAGCGAAGGGTTAACTCGGCGTTAATACAAAAGACTGACAGGTTCTGGGAATTAAGGGATTACGTGACCGATGCGAGTGCCCAGAGGGGTTATGCATTCAAAGTTTAATAATGTTAATAAATTATACTCTTCTGCTGTGGAACATTATTACGAGTATTTGCCTTTATGTTTATATTACAGCGATTGTGTAGTAACTGGGACGGTGTCCTACAATTCATGGAAAATTCACAGGACTTTCAGGAGGCGAGACAACTCAATAGACGTGAAGCCGGGATTTGGATTTCTAAGCTCTCGCTTCCTATGCGACTAGAAAGAAAATGGCTTATTGTGGTCCTTATAGGATATTCCACATCTGTGTTACTATTTCGTTCGATCCTCATGTAATATAAAAATTACCAAATGCTAGATAGAGTCGTCCTATAAAAGGCATAAAACATTTCTGCATCTCGTGACATCGTCGATATTTGATTACGTGGACCGTTGAAATGCACCGCAAATAATTTGTTTCACAAAAAGAAATTTGAAAATTTGAAATCCATATTGAAAATGCGACTGATATACGTTGGAATATGCCTTTTTCAATTCCCCGTGGAAACGGATGCGTGAAATAAAATTCACGTCGTTCGAACGTGCTCTTTGAAGCACAGATGCCTTGAAATGTCGTGACTCGGTTTTCTAGACTTGCCTTGGTCGGTACATATGAAATTTACAAGTAAATTTATTTCATTGTGATACCGATGCACGTTCCATGTTGTTAGTGATGTTTCAAACAATTACTTAGGTATTGATTATGAGTTCGGTATTTACATAAACGACGCAGACTATGAAAGCTAGATCAAACCTGTCCACCAATCACGCAATTTTGAGCCTCAAGAAGAAAGAAACTGGTAGCCTCGTTGTGAGCATGGTCCGAAAGTATTCGTGCTGGTTAAGTAACGTTGGGCGCTGTCAGACACAGGATGGGTGACCGCTAGCACATTTTCTCGGTGCCTCAGAGAACACGAAGCTGCCGGTCCTGGCTGCTGTTGTCCGACAGCACCCGTTAGGCCATGTTAGAGGCCTACGGGGGCAACCTGTAAAACTCTGACAATAGGTTGGCCGCACGAAGCACTCAACAGCAAGAATATGATAGGCTCCTTTAGCCAAACTAATTATAATCACTCAGTTAAAAGCTATACAATTTTAGTTGTCAGCAGCCTATATAAAATTTTGGATTCTAGCCAGTTTACACGTTACAGATTTAATTTGTTGCGACTACAGGCCGTTCGGACGCATACAGAGCTGTTACAAATGCAATTTTTGGCCCACTTTTAAAACAAACAGCGCGTTCAATTTATTCTCTCCAAATCTAGGCACCGAAACGGATTGCCTAACTCTAGTAAGTCCTATAATGCTTTCCCCACATAGCCGCGGCGACACCAGTCACGAATTCACGATGCAATGTTACTAATGTGAGTTATACCAGCGGCTTGAAACAAAGGCACGTTCTAATTTCAAATATAGCCGCGTGATAATAGTAGCAAAACTGCGTTGGTATTATTTTCATAACATTTTTTCAGGGATCATATAAATTACTGTATGTACTAGTACCTATATGTAGTAATTACTAATTTTATGTCGCAACTGAGCAAAAATAGATTTTTTAAACTCTTGTAGTCGCAGTAGAAGGTAAATCAATTTTGATTTCTAACTACTAACAACACTCACAGTCCACTCAATCTACCCGTGTCTATGGCTCAACTTAAATCGTTCAAGTTTGTTATAACTCTGACCTTGGAAACTTGATGTTCAATTTGCTTACCCATATCACAGATTGTACTAGTTTACTAATAGACAATAACGTCGTCATAGTCTGAAAAGAGAAAAGACAAAAATGATATTTTTATTTGTCTTAAATTTATAAATGTACCTCCCGTACTGCGAGTTTTGATAAATGTAAACCTTAGATATCCGCTTGGCTGCCTTTGGGCACTACAGTTCCCAAAGATTTTTGGAAGATTTTTTTCCTTTCTTTTCTGTGAGTAATGCCATAAGGACCGATTTTTGTCTCCTTCTCAATGAAATCGGTTTCATTATAAAGCCTTGCAACACAAGGCCTCAATCGTGAAAAAAATAGGAATACAAAAATAAAAATCCCTTTTTTGTTTTTTACGGTCCGGTCATATTTTGACCGTTGTTTTTTTTTTTATTAAATATTACTTATTTCTGATTGTCTTGTGCTGTTTTTAATGAATTGGTTCATTCTAATCCATTCCAGACTTCAGAATTGATTGCTTTTAATGATACTTCGCAACCGATAAACCGATGATAATAATCATCAAATTCATCCAATCAAAAAATAATTACAAGCAATGTAAAATGTCCCTCTTCTGAAATCTTATTTAAGTAACAATTACAGAACAGACCGTAAATACTTAATAAAACAACAAATGCAATTTAAAATTATAGCGTCTCAATTATACAGGGCGGTCGTTTTCGTCAGTTGGCAATCAAAAGGAAACTCGTATCAAAAACAGGCCACAGAAGGAATTGGAAATTTTCCATTAAAGAAAATCAACAAAGCCCTGGCACTGAAAAAGTCGTTGATAAAAATGTCAAAGCGGCAGCAGGCTTCCTAATTGGAGACTTGGCGCGAAACGAAGCAATTATTGGAAAACTAACTGATAGGGGTATAATTAATTGCACCATTTGAACTATTTGCAGGCGAACCGTTAGAAATGTGTCCAGTTCGTTTGTTGATTTTATGGTTAATTGAGAATTAAATTATTGAATACCTACAAATTCCGACAGCATCTTTCTATGGAGTCGGTTATGTTTCAAAATATATTTGAAAATGCAAATTAACTCGATTCAATCTGATTTTTGCAGATCAGATACTAGATCATTGTGTCAAAACTGGCAAATCTGTATGTGATCAACCATAAACACAGTAACCAATTTAAGACTGTTGATTACATAGTTCCTCTACCATTTTAACTACTCACGAATTTTACCCTACGAGGACGGAGCTTGAGTATATACTCTAGTATAGTTTAATTTATCACAGTAGATGAACCTAATAGTACCCTCACTAAATATACCATTCACATTCTTACTACTCAGTTAAGAATTCAACGAAACTAGCACGGTTGTGATAGAATTTAGCCTAAATTCCTTCTTTATCCTATCCACGGAACATTTTTTCTTATTTTCTTTACGAACTCCTTTTCAAAGCCGTAAAATGTTGTTAGCGAATTTCATAACATAGTTGTGGAAGCTTTGGAGACAGCAGAAGTAGTGCGCACTAAATTAAGCGCACAAGAGGTGAAATTAAAATCTGCAGCTTGGTTCCCGAGCGTTCTGGGCGCAAATCAACTTGTGATGCGTTTGAAACGAAAAAAATATATTCTACTCTCATTTGGTAATTTGTTCAATGTGAAACATAACAGCAATACAAACTACTTCATTCCTAAGGGTCGTTACGTAATGAACATCGCGGTGTCGTAATATTCATTACGACTTTGCGAATCTACATTACGATACCGTCAATTCAATGAAGTACCTACATAGTAAATTTATTAAAAGTTTTTATGAATAACAAACAAACAAACAAAATTAGTAGTTTATTTATGAAAAAAATTGTCACGGAAAAATCTATTCATAAATTGTCGCGTAAAAATAATTTTATTTAATGCCGATGGCTCGAAACAACAACTTGGACCACGTACTGTTGTCAACGGAATTTTGACGAGCTGTCGTGGCTTGTTGGACGCTTCACAATAGTTTGTATTTTCAGTTATTTAGGTATTTCATGGTCGCAGAAAAAGTATTGTATGCAACTGCAAGTAATTAGTTTTTTTCTATTTTGATACTCGCTACGCTCGTATCAAAAACTAAAAACTTATTTTACAATGGCAGTAATTACGTGTCAGTTGCATAAAATACTATAGTCTGTAAAACCGTTTGTAAATGAATATAATTCATAATATAATTCGTTTTTCTTTAATCAATCCTTTTGTAAAAAAATGTCTACGAATTTTCGGGTGGTCTTTTTCTCTCTCGTAATGACCTGAATTATGTTACGGCTCATGATATCCAAGAGCTTGTACCTATGTGTAATAAAATGTTCTGTGTTACTACATGGATGTGAGAAATATTAATGAATATGAGGCAACTTGACAAGTATTCTGCTTTCTTCTACATTATACGCGTTTAAAACTATAGCAAAGTGTTTGATCTAAAATTGGTTGCGGGTCTAAAATAGTTCTCCTTACCCCGTAGCATGGTTTCCACGCGATTTGTTCTGCATTTAACGCATTGCTGCATCCTTTGTGCGTCAAACTATAAGTGGCTGCTGCATGCAGGAAACTATTACCATAACCATAGCAGTAGATAATATGGGTAAACAGGTCACAGTCATGTAACAAGAGTATGGGTAACAAAGTGAATCCCTGCTTTGAACGATGTAGATATCTCTCGATTATCATAAATCCCAGAGCAGTGTGCCCATGCAGATTTCAAAGAAGATAAAAATGCAAATAAATAATTAATATGTCCTTGAAGTATCAAATCAGTTTGTCAAAAACTTCATCACACAGCAATTTCGCCTCGCAGTTTTGCCATTTTACGCTCTTTTCTCTCCAAATAGTAGGGTAGTGTCTATTTGGTTTTTAATTGTACCTAGTCAAAATGTCGCTGCTCCACTTCGATAGCTAAACGTTTTAACCAAAATGGAAGAGCTCCAAAAAAGCTGTTGCGAAGTCTGGAAGTTATTTTTGGGCCAGATAGTGACGTCATCCGTGTCGACGCATCTGTTCGTGGCAGATTTTCTATCTTTAAACAGGAAATACGTAAACGTCTTATTCCGTAACAATAATTTGTGCGGAAATAAATGAGATTCAGACTGTTTACGTCCTAAAACCACTATTTTTCTCCGGCATAAATCGCGGGACGCCTCCAACATTCGTTCAAGAACACACCCCCACCAAAACATTCGCGTTTCGACTTCCTTAAATCTCTTTCAGTGAGTTGAACACGAGTGGAAATTTATAGTTCACATCGGTTTACGTGGTCGTGTAGTGACTGTTGAAGCAAACTCCTGTTAAATGGAGAATGAGATGAGAATGCCTTTTTTTGGTAACGGTCTCCTGAGAACGCACCGGTGCCCTTCGAGCCTTGGGCCCTTCCTAGGATGTGCAGTACTGCAATGAGAATAAGAATAAGAGAGAATGCATATGAAAGATTCCAATAAGTCTTTGAACCAGCCCTACAATAGTTTAAACAAGTATAGTGACGTATCTTTCTATAGAACACTACGGAACTTATTCTACTTTCTTTAAAATATACTTTGACCCTTTCTATGTCATAAGAAGGACACTTCTTGCAACTCACGGTATTCAATTCAATTTGTACTACTATACTAGGTTTATACTTGACCGGACCCTTACAGGACCTTAGGTCAGAAGCAGTCGTAATATCATCAACAAACCCTAAACATAAACATAATAAAATTTAGAAAGGTATCTAACAATAATAATATAAGAAGGAAGTAACAAATCCAGAAGGAAACAGACAACTACCGAACACACGTGCTCCACTTCGATCTCAACATTCTATTTTCTGCTAAAATATAAATATAATGTAGTGCAATAAAATATTTATCTGGAGTGGTAATTTCCGACTTACGAATAATAAAGATTAACAGAGCTGTGAACTAGTACATAGACATCGTTGGCTGTGAATCTGTGTTGGATGGAACTCTCGCAGTTGAAGATATTTCGATTGAAAAGAGAAGATCTTCCTCCAGGCTCTAGCCTATACCATCTATGGTATGCCTAGGGACAGCTGTTCGAGAGAAAATATCACCAGCATATTCTAGCTTTGTATGGCGAAATCGAATTTGTATGCAGAGGTCCGTCAGCGCCATCTGTTGACGAGTAGAGTAAAGTAGTCGTAGCGTGTCATTGGATTGAGATGACGTATTCTTGATTGGTATGTTTTGCGTAGCTGTGTCTCTACAGAACGGAAACCATGCTATTACTGACGATAAATTGTCGGAAAATGTTACTTCTAAAATATAACAGATATATAAAATTCGTAAATTCAAGTACCTGCCTGCAGTACGCCCGACAGAGGTTTCTAAAATCCGGCAGAGGTTTATAAAATTTATGTCAATTCACGCTGCGGCTGCGGCTGTACGAATGTCACCGCCTATACCGCAATATGCATCCAAGTCGTGACTTTAGCGTAAAAGTCTTGTCTTTAGCGTAAAATCCTCTCGAGAATCGCTGCTTTTCACTCCTACCGCGAGAAATATTTTTAAAAACCTCTTACGTGAAGTGCACACTATGATAAAAAATACATCGTACCTACCTACATACCTAATATGTACCTTACGTGACTTTGCCTGGTTTAAAAGATTTTTATTCGTAAGTATGACTTTGTGTAAGCGTAGCTTACTAAAGTATACCTTGATGATCACGAGTGTTTTGAAAGCTGTAAAATGGACATTCTCGTAATACTTGTAGGTACTTTATACAAAATGGAATACAATAATGTGGCTATACAATATTAGAGGGCTTAGAGGTCAAAACATAAGTTTTGTTGAATTGAGTAGAAGAAAATGTACTCTTATGTTCACTTGTGATATTTATAGTATAACTTTAGATCTTATCGTTCCCCAGCGGAACATCGACCCTTGAGGATCTTTTGTGCCTACCCCACTTTACACACTGGTCATCTCAGTATGCAGGTTTCCTCACGATGTTTTCCTTCGCCGTTAGAGCAGTCGGTAAATGTACGCAAAAATACGAAAAACTCATTGGTACATGGAACCCGGAACTCCCACATGGGAGTCCGGTGTCCTAGCCACTGTGCCACCGACGCTCTTATATATTTAGACTTTAGATATTTAATTAGGTAACATTTTATTTGACAAGTTAAACGATAAATCGGTTAAATAATTCGTGATGGACTGTCAACGACATTTTAAAGATGCATCATCTATCAATCGAACACTTTAGTCAATAATATTTGTGCAGGAATGTTCTATACATTTATTTTACTTCAGTTTATTTACACAATCCATTCTCTGTCCTATTTATTAGGGAGACGTGAGCTCGAGGTCAGTTCCTGCCGTACCTAACTAGTATTGTTTACCTTTGAAATTGGATATAACGGTAACGTTATTATAGGATGCTCTCCGCTAGTGACGGGATGAATCGAGTTTGGACTGTAAATTCAACACCAAGCTCTACCTTTAAATAATTGTTCGACATTTCTCAAAATGTGCAAGCAAATAACTACTAGGGTACCAGAGTAGTAGGTTCGTATAATATACTTGTAAATATTATTTTATAACCTACTAACAAAATCGTAGCTGGTTAGATCGGAGGGCTTACATAAAACAAAGTCTAAATATGTTTTTTTTAGAAGAGAAAAAATATATTTTTTTAAATAATTTTTCTTTTGAATACGGAGCGCGAGTCCAACTCGTACTTGGCCGGTTTTTTATTGTATAAAGAGGCAGACGAAAAACCAGATGGCAAGTGGTCACCACCACCCCTATACATATCACCTCACTAGAATGTTATTAGAAGGTTTTTGATGCGATGCTAACCAACTTAACTCGCAGGGGTTTTCGGATTTATAT
The DNA here is from genome assembly GCA_947369225.1 of Hofmannophila pseudospretella. Lineage (NCBI taxonomy): Eukaryota > Metazoa > Arthropoda > Insecta > Lepidoptera > Oecophoridae > Hofmannophila > Hofmannophila pseudospretella. The sequence goes on from OX376325.1 coordinate 7,528,233, forward strand.
AACTCAAAAGAAGAATAGAAAGAAGACAGATAAATAGGACCAAACTATGACGCTGAGATTTCAAATGGCACAAAAATATAAAACTTACACATTTCAGTAAGTATGTGTAGTAAGAGTCTTACGTTTGCCCATCCCTAATTTATAGGGTGCTCTAGGTGAAAATGTAATTACGCCACATTGTTTCACCTGCACCATGGAGCAGACCAATTTACTTGGGATTACTTTTCTCAAAGTTCCTAAAATTGTTTAGGATGCAACAATGCGATGAACAGTACCTACAAGGTACGAGCGAACGAAATAAATAAGAAATAGAAGCATAATTTTAAACTAAGAACACTATACTACGAGTGGCGGCCTCATTTAAACATAATCATGATCTTGATTAATCATGAATATGACTATTATCCGACATATAAGTCAGAATATGATGGAACTTTCTCATACTAACATTAAGTATCGACTTCGGGTATGTAATACGACAATGTTATATAGGCACAATAATAGGACCTCCGACTTACAAACCAGGTCGAAACCTGTATCTTGGAAGTCGGGACTCCGTCATATTTTCCGTACCATTGTCAATTTAGAACATTACATTAGTATATATATACTATACCTAAAAGGAATTTGGAACAAGTTAAACAAAAGGAATTTTGAATATACCTAATAATAGAGAGGTAAGTTAATGTCTAAGAATGTGTGAGGGTGGGGGTGTGTTAGGGTGTGTGGGTGTGTGTAATAATGTATAGTGTGTATCTGTAGTGTAGGGTGAGTGGGTGTGTGTACGTGGTGTTATTACACTATTTGCGTCAAGTTATACATTCAGATTAGATGTTAATGAGATTGTCTTGCAACATTTTGTTACAAGAATTCGAATCAATAATATTTAGTCAGTGGCTTTCGTCCGTTCCCATTACATCTCCGGTTTCATAAACAGATTGTTAACCTACTTAGAGTACAGGTACGTACCTACTTAATTATGTTATCATATAAGAAACGATTTTAATTACATATTGTCGATGGTACACTTTCATCAAATTCGATTAACAACCACGTAATCAATCAACCAACTTATATGGACATACTAAAGAAGGATCTAAAATTAGTTTTTCGATATCTCGACTGACATCAGAGATATTAATGGTTAAAGTTAGTATTGGACAGATGCTGTACCTTTCTAGCAAAACGGTCCTTTATATGCAGCCAGGACCAGCTTGTAGGCGCTAGGGAACAGTTACGTCATAAAACTTATTGCCGTTTCTTTCTACCGTTCTGATTTTTGATTGCCCGTAGCTATTTTATTATTCAACGAATTTTAATTCTGTTTTCACGTTTGACCATCAATTTATGACTATTTCTTAATTTTTAAGAAATGCATTTAATATTTGATACTTGGAAAGTACCCTATTCTGTAGGGATGCATAGTCTACTTTTATGATGTCACTATAAAGTTATGGACCGTGTACATGACAGGAAAGTCATAAACAGTCTCTAATAAAAGCTATGTCCGATTTATGTGGTGGCTCGTAAGGTAACGTTTGGAAGTTATCTAGAGTAAGTTTAAACTGGAAGTTGTCGTAGGAAACTATGATTCGAATTACATATAGGTATACTACGTATAGTATTGAATGATGAAATTAGTTTTACAATAATTATGTAAATATATAATAATAACATAATTATCAGGTTAATAAGCAAACTTGTATTTACCAGTGAATACCTTTGATGACGGGCGTATTGTACTCGTAGTTACGTTTTTTTAACTGATGTGACAAACCCCTGACTTAGGGTTAGCTATTTTGCGGATTTATTTATAACTAATTTTTTTCGTGAACTTCACAGCTCTATAGGTACTTAAAATTACATCTTATATATCACAAACTTATACAATCGGCTGCTTACATTTTTTTATTATTTGAGGAAAGGTCTATTGAGGATATAGAAAAAAAGTTAAAAAAAATCAAATCCTAATGAAAGTAAAGTAAAGTAAAATACACTTTATTGCACAAATAGAAAACAACAAACAAAAGATAGAATAGAAAATAATGAAGTACAATTTAGGCGGCCTTATCGCTAAGAGCGATCTCTTCTTGAAGTTAATTGATTGGGCTATTATTAGGATAGGATAAACAACTAGAATTCGTAAAAATCTCGAGGAGATACACTGTCGTCTTATTGTTTCCTCCGAAGAGGATAGACATCCTATTGTTCCATAGCGATGTCCATGACGCAATTTTAAAAGTGCCAGTGGTATTGATAGCTCCATTATAACCATGGTCGGTTTTTAATTAATAGTTGCCGTTCCGAATCCATCTTCAATAGTTTAATACAGTTTTAAAACAATAGGTCCAGGTAACACAAATTAAATCTTACACGCAATTCGTCAGCTTGCAAGCTAAGATATTCCATTTTGAATTCAACAAGACACTCAAAGAACAAATAAACAATCTACTTTGAATATTCGGAGGACTTCCATTGTTTCGTTACGCTCATAGATTTCGGCAATGAATCTAGAGGATAATACAAATCGTACAGATGCAAATAACATGACAGGAAACCGTAATGTCCCGACATCAGATAAATATTTATAGACGGTTTCTTTCCCGGAGACAAGGGTACGGTAGAAAACTATATTGTATTTAATTTACATTTATATTTGTAATGGTGATGAGATGATTAGCTTTAATTGCCGATCGATTAAGCAATCGTATCTTCATGTAAGAGACTTCTGTAAGCAGCATGACGTGATTGCGTTGCAGGAGCATTGGTTGCTGCCGGACGATATCGACTTCTTGAGTAGAATTGACCCGGAATTCGATTATTATGGAGTGTCTGCAGTGGATACGTCTGAGGGCGTGCTGAAGGGTCGACCGTACGGCGGAGTTGCTGTAATGTGGAAGAAGAGTGTATTCCCATGTGTAGTGCCGATCGACTGCGGTTCGACGAGGGTGGCGGCCGTGAGGCTGCAGCTCACCGGGCGCAGTCTCATCGTCATGTCAGTGTATATGCCTACCGAGTGTCCCGACAACCTGCCGTTGTTCACAGAGTGCCATACCTACCTCAAAATTCTATTATATCTACTAACATAGTTTTTAAGTTAAAATTGTTACTAACATTTTTGGACTTTTTTGTCTGTTAAATGAATGAATTTAATTTAATTTAATGGGTGTTATGTCAATCTCTAAATAATAAATAACCTATTCAAATCCCGCTCAATACCTACCTATCCCAACCCGTGATATGATCCCGTGTCTAACTTATAGTATTGTATACCACGAAAGCTTAAAAAGTTATATCAGTACTATTTATATTTACTACATTATTCTATATACTCTATATAATATTATAAGAGGGTTTAGAGGGTTGTAGGAGCTTGTAGCCTAGTTGCGAGCACGGTCCGAAAGTGATCGTGCAGGTTAAGCAACGTGGGGCGCGGTCGGTACCAGGATGGGTGATAGCTAGTGGCATGTTTGATCTGAGCTCCTCCGTGTCTCGGAGAGCACGTTAAGCAGTCGGTCCCGGTTGTTGTCGTTCGATAACTGTCGTTAAGCCATGTCAGAGGCCTACGGGCGGCCTGAAGGACTCTGTCAATAGGTTGGCCACTAACCATACGATAAGCTAAGCTAAGAGGGTTTTCGATGCTCTGCTAACCTTGAGGGCTTAGATGGAGGCCTCATGTGCAATAATTATATTACGCGACTCTCTTCCCTTTCAAACCGAAACACAGCAATGTAGGCACTGCTGCTTTGTTTAAAATTGGTAAAAGGGTGATACCACCTCAGGTTGATTCTGCATAAAATAATACCCCTTTAAGACTCAACAAACTTGAAATTCACCTAATTTTCTACAATGATTTTCTAAACACATTTTTGCGAATGGTTTCTAATAATTCACCTTCTAGAATACCATTTGTTTATCGTATATTTCGAGTCAAGTGGGTGATTCCTTTATATTATCCAAAATACACTCGATTCCGATGGTCCTTACCCAATGTTCTTGTCACAAAAGAATGAGCTCTTACGTTTGAAAATGTGACTCTTGTCGGATTATTATTTAGGTTGTTGAAAAAAGATGAGTAGAGAAATTGCTGATATGATATTTTAGGGCGCCGGTGGCTAGGACGCTGGACTACCATGCTGGAAGTCCGGGTTCAAAATCTAATAGCTTTTTATATAAATATAATGTTGTTATATTATGTCAAATAATGTCAATTAATTAGATATCATGCCATTTCAATTAATTATGTAAAATTTTATATGAAAATACTTAAATAATATTTTTTCTCAAAAATATTGTTACACTGATAAATATCATAAAACAAAATGAACGCTTTATATAAAGGGGGCAGCATAAACGTCATAAAAAAGTTGTTAATACCTCATTAATCTTTCACAGTAATATGGTATTATTTTCTCATTGTTGCCCGCAAAGCTTCGGCATTAGTGCAGACGACGAAACCCTAAACCAGGATTCCGCGGAGCACAGAGGAACCCCGCTCTTCCACCGAACATTCATCAACGTCAACCACCTAAACAGATAACTAACAAAGTGATGTATGGAGTGAATCCACTGTGAAACGAGAGCGACGCAAACCGAACGTGAAAAGTGGAAAAAGATACAGTGTTTAATTGTTCACTGGTTCATGAGCAATACGAATTGTAACAGAATTCTTTAATAACGTGTAGGAAAACAAGGAAAAATTGAAAACTTTTGTTTTGAGCAGTTTACATGTCTTTTAAAGTGAAAAAGAATCTCTTATAATGATTTTCATATAGTCAGCACTCTTTTAATAGAAAAACGTTTCCCATTTTCGTTCGTTTGCATTGAATTGTTTGATTCGCTTTTCATGTTATATGCGAATTAATGCTAAATAGTAAAAAAGTAACTCTTATAGTGAAACTTCGGTGTCCGTCCGTCCGTCCGTCTATATGTAACAGCTGATTGTCTTAGGAGAACTATACTAGCTATCTTATTGAAAGCCACACTTGTAAGGCTTGCTTGTCTGTATTTAACCTAGATAAAAGATTGGAAATAATTTTATTTTTATTGTAACTGGGGACTAAACCGGCAGATTGAAATCGGAAAGTGGGAAAAAGAAAAACGAGCGTTCACCCCCCTTATCTCCGAAGTTTGCGAGCTGAAAAATCGTAAAAAAATCAGACTCAGACAATCTTCTATCAAAGAACGGAACCCTCAGTGCGCGTGTCCGCCTCGCTCTTGGCCGGTTTTTTAGAATAATAGTATATCTGGAATATGTATATTAATACTCTCGATTTAAAACAGTTTCAGGCGGTAAATAACTTCAGTTTCTATATTTTAAGTCGAAATAATCTCATGTTTAACTTAACGGGTTTGGTTATTGGTGCAAATTAATTTAACCTCAAATTTAAGTTTATAATTTAATTCACGTGGTCAAAGCTTAGGTCAAAGTTGACCTCTCTCATAAAGCGTCCCCATACTGGTTACAAGGGTACACAGCAAAATTAACTATGAATTAAAGCCGTCACACCGGCAGCTATAATTTAGATATGTATATTATAGCAAGACATATTTCATTACATCTTGCCATAAGATCCTTCAGGAGCCCGCACACGGCAGCGTTAATGTATATTTTTTACAGCTTTGATCTTAAGATACCGAGCGATATGGAAATATACATTAATGTATATCTCAATACACTTCCGAAAAACTCATTGGTACATGGCATTCAGCATTGCATGGTTTCGAACCCGGATCTCCCGCATGGAAGCCCGGCGTCCTAGCCACCAGGCTACCGAAGACTTACGTATATTTACCGACTGCTCTAACGGTGAAGGAAAACATCATGAGGAAACCTGTATGTCTGAGGAAATTAAAAGTTTCCGAAGGCATGTGAAATCCACCAATCAGCACTGGGTCCGCTCGGTGGATCATATATCTCAATACACTTCCGAAAAACTCATTGGTACATGGCATTCAGCATTGCATGGTTTCGAACACGGAACTCCCGCATGGGAGCCCGGCGTCCTAGCCACCATGCTACCGAAGACTTACGTACATTTACCGACTGCTCTAACGGTGAAGGAAAACATCGTGAGGAAACCTGCATGTCTGAAGAAATTGATTAAATGGTAAAATATACATCCCGGGATAAATACAAAAATATTTATTGAGCCAAACAACATACTATTACAATCATTTTACAACAATGTAGTTACAATGTATCGATAAGTAAATATTGGTCTCTACTACCTGCACTGGCCTTATCGGCCGTCTTGCAGCATAGTAGATAGCAACAATGCAATGGCTTGGGGATACACTTCTATAAAAAACGTAAGTATTTATCCATTATATCGTTGTTCATACCTGTTGTGAGAGGGTGTGTGTGCGAGAGTTTGAGGATGAGTGTATGCGTGTGTGAGAGAGTGTGTGTATGTGTATGTGTGGATGTAATATATATTAATATATTATAGCTGCCGTGTGTGACGGCCTTTAGTCATTATGTAGATATATCACCCCTGTCACAAGAATTTCCATTTAATGTACCACTAGAGGGCAAACGTATAATTGTTTTATTAATAAGTAGTTTCATATTTCGAGCTTAACAATAACCTTAATTTGACCACTACCAAGGGGTTTTGTGGACGAATGCCTGTTTTTAATGTGTTTACCTAAACTAAGTTACGGTATGATGCCTAACTTTTGTATTCTACTTTAGAGTGTTAGTACAAAATAATTATATTCGCTCTATTACATAACGTGTGTTTACATTTGATGAGAAACCTCAACTTTTTTTAAACTTGATATCAAGTTATGAAGTTTGAGAGGCATTATCTTCGCCATCATCATCATCATCAGCCTATTAATGTCCCCACTGTTGGGGCACAGGCCTCCCGTTGAACAAGGGGGTACGGGCCATGTTCCACCGAGCGGGCCCAGTGCTGATTTCACACGCCTTCCAAAACTTTTTAATTTCCTCAGACATGCAGGTTTCCTCACGATGTTTTCCTTCACCGTTTGAGCAGTCGGTAAATGTACGTAAGTCTTTGAAAAAATCGGAATAACTCATCGGTACATGGCATTGCATGGTTTCGAACCCGGACCTCCCGCATAGGAGTCCGGAATTATCTTCAATAATTCTTATTTAAAATTCTACTCCTACAAATAAATAAAATACACTGCAAAAGTTTAATTAAGAAAGAGCATGCTCTACAGTCTCTGCTTTTCTTTGCGACAAGTTTGCGACATGAAGCCAGTTTTTCTCTTACTGGTGACACTTCCATTTTCTTGTATATGTATCAAGAACTTGCGTAATGTTCTTAGCCATGTCAAATGAAAAATGGATCAGTGGTTCTAAGATCTTGGAGTATCTTGGGATGTTGGAGTATGATGGGATCTCTGGAACGGTAGCAGTTAGGTGGTTCGAGTTTGAGCTCAAATGTTGACCACGGTGACCTTCCCACATTTGGAATCTTAAGGACCTGATGTTGACCAAGAAAAAGTAAAGGGATCTCCACAATGGTACATCGGGGATTTCTTAATTTTTTCATCAGCAGCCTACTCTAGTCACTGCTGGACATAGGCCTCTCCCAGGGCGTCTTAATTTTTTGATTTAGAGTTATCCTTGACAATAACGTCGCGATTCATTAATTATTCTATGACCACTGTCAGTGAATGCCGGTCAGAAGGTCGAGAAAAAAAATACGTAGACAGTACGCGACATTGCCGGAGTGCGATTTTCTAGTGAAAAAGCCAAAAGTCATTTTTTTTATTGCAAGTAAGTACCTACCTTAAAGTACATTTTTACGGCGTCATATTTTTTTTACTCTACCACCGCTTCGTAAGCTGCTACAGCTGAAAGAAAAGAAGCTCAAGAAACAATCAGCAGCATATCTTTTGAAATAAATATAAGTACTTACAATAATTAACAATTTTACGAATACAATCCTATACACAGTGTACAGAGCTGGAGCTGAATTTAGGACCAAGCCTTTTTATCACTTAAATAATAATTTAGTGCTATGACAAATACTCGTACGTTAATGTCAATATGAAGTCAAACATAATTCTGTAGATAAAATCCTAAATGCCTTTTAGTTGTTACCAAAGAGGATATCTAGTATACGAGAACAATGCAATTCACATCACCGTGCTTAGGACCACTATAAACTAGGCATTTTTATAGTCTATGAAACATCACCGTGCTTAGGACCACTATAAACTAGGCGTTTTTATAGTCTATGAAACATCACCGTGCTTAGGACCACTATAAACTAGGCGTTTTTATAGTCTATCAAACATCACCGTGCTTAGGACCACTATAAACTAGGCGTTTTTATAGTCTATCAAACATCACCGTGCTTAGGACCACTATAAACTAGGCGTTTTTATAGTCTATCAAACATCACCGTGCTTAGGACCACTATAAACTAGGCGTTTTTATAGTCTATCAAACATCACCGTGCTTAGGACCACTATAAACTAGGCGTTTTTATAGTCTATCAAACATCACCGTGCTTAGGACCACTATAAACTAGGCGTTTTTATAGTCTATCAAACATCACCGTGCTTAGGGCCACTATAAACTAGGCGTTTTTATAGTCTATGAAACATCACCGTGCTTAGGACCACTATAAACTAGGCGTTTTTATAGTCTATGAAACATCACCGTGCTCAGGACCACTATAAACTAGGCGTTTTTATAGTCTATCAAACATGAACTCCGTGGTCGATCTTAAGTGGGAAGGTCATTAAAATATGTATTAGTGAGTCGAGAGCGTCGGTGGTCTAGTGGCTAGGATGCCGGACTCCCATGCAGGAGTTCCGGGTTCGAAACCATGCAATGCCAAGTACCAATGAGTTTTTCGGATTTTTTCGAAGACTTACATAAATTTACCGACTGCTCTAACGGTGAAAGAAAACATCGTAAGGAAACCTGTATGTCTGAGGAAATTAAAAGTTTCCGAAGACGTGTGAAATCCACCAATCAGCACCGAGCCCGCTCGGTAGATCATGGCCCGTACCACCCTTGTGCAAGGGGAGGCCTGTGCCCCGGTGGGGACATTAATAGGCTGATGATGATGATGATGGGTCCAGAAACCATAATTTGAACACGATATACTTTACTTACTTCAGTTAATTTAATGATATGCTCCATCAGGTCTGTTACGGAGTTTTTTATTATAAAATTATTATTTTTTCAAATTATGCTAGATTTTATTTTCAGCAGAAATAAGCATCAAGTCAAGTGTCTACCAAATCGTTAACGTAAACATCTGAAAGTATTATTTAAAACATCATTATTTACTGCTTTAACAGTAAGGAACTATTTAAAAAATTGGACGCCATTGTTTGAAACAATTTTACCACAGTTGGCTCCTGGAATTTAATTCTTTATTCAGAATGAATGACACAAATACATGTCTAAATCTACCATATAAGTTAAAATTTAATAACCTAAAAAACTGAATCAGAATGTCAGAATCGAAATTCGGATCAACGGTTACTTTTTAAATGTATTTGATGATTACTGATTACTCAAAGACGAACTTTTTATGACAAACAAGTAATTATATTACAACATGTATGTACAACAACAGAATGGATAAATACTTACGTTTTATATAAGTGTATCCCCAAGCCATTGCATTGTTGCTATCTACTATGCTGCAAGACGGCCGATAAGGCCAGTGCAGGTAGTAGAGAACGATATGTCTTACTTACCAATACATTGTAACTTGATTGTAATTTGAATGTTCTGGTTCAGTAAATATTTTGATATTTGTATTTGTATATAAAGCACATATTCCAATGTCATTATTTAAACTACCACCGCTTCAATAGATGATATTGCTAAAATCAAGGAAGCGGCGCAATAAACACCGTTATAGCACCGTTTTATGTTACCTATCGAATGAAATTATTTGAAGGCAATGTTGTGACGGAAATTATTCACGCTCTGAGCGGGCGAGACGATCACGCGCTCCATCTGTTGCCCTCCAAATTTGAATCAGAGGCATTTATTAAACAGCGACGCCCATTGTTCCTTTGAAATCGCCTTCAATTGAAAGACTTTGCTGTTCCTTTGAAATTGTTTTGAGGGTAGGTAGTTGCGAATTTGCAATGTAAGAGTAATTTAATTTGAGAATAGAAATTTTAGCTTTCTGTTGTCATTACTCATTTAATTTTGTCTCTTTTAAGTGCCTTGTTTATACCACAGTGGTTATAGTGAATAAGCTATGTGGAATGCACCATCGCAATCTAAATACCTACCTATATAAATCAATGTTAGAAAATACTAGGTGAGCCGGGTGGAACCGGGGTTGGGGGCTTTGCTTTTGCTAAAATTTTCTTGACTTACGTTATTGTAGTACGGTTTTTCCTGAACCGTAATAAAACGTTTCACATGTCGGCCACAGTCCCGTTGACCGCGTGCGGTCGGCGTGAAGCTAAATTGATGGGTCACTCCATCGCCAATGTAATGGTCCTTCAAAACGAACGACCTCTGGCCAGTAAGTGAAATTCACGTTTGATTAACTTTTACTCAAGGGCAGTGTTTTAGGGAAAGTGCTGGCCCTAAGTTGGGCGCCAATGACCAAAATGTTTATTGGCACTTGCTCGCATTAGTTTGTAATGGAAACTGTAAAAAACTTTTTGTAGTAAACCACTCGTATACAGATGAAGAGAGAGAGACATAATGTTCATAGATTTTAATATACAAAACACACGACCCAAACATGCGTGAAGATTAGTATCTTCACGTAGATTATTTCGAACTCATTCGTATGACGAAGACAATGTGCGGGGTAAGATACCAAGATAAAGTTTCATGACACTCTTGGTACGCCTCTTTTTCTTCCTCCACATTATTATTTCATGACACTCTATTCTCTCTGCCTATACCCCGCAAGGAACATTGTGTAAAGATATGTAAGTGTATATGCACTTACATTGTCTTCGTCATACGAATGACTTCGAAGTAATCTGCAGTATAATCTCAAGTTAGACGTTAAATGGAAAAATATATATATTTTAATTGCATTGATTTGTAACGGAAATTCTAAAAACCCTTCATAATAAAACTACTAATAGAGCAGAAGTCTTCATTATTGGTTCCGAATACTCTAAAGAGGTCGCAAGTTTGCCGCAAATCTAAAAAAAAAGTGGATTGTCTTATTTTTGCAAGCATTACTTTGTAACGGAAACTGTAAAAAACCTTAAGTAATTAAACCAGCCTTAGAGAAGGAGTCTTCCTTATGAATGAATTAAATATACTCTGAAATCGACCCACGTTGGGAGCCAGTATAAAAATGTTTGCTTATTATGAATCTAAAAATACTTAAAATATTTATTGACTTAATTAAGGCTGCGTACTAAAATTAACAAAAATTATTATTTAAGAGGTAATTTTGAAAAATTCAGGTTAATTTTTCAGAACAATAGTACAGTTTTATTCTAAGTCGTTTATGTACGATTATCTAGACTTTTTCACAATTCGCTTTAACAATCATTTACAATTAGAAAAACAACGTAAAGACCTGCATTTTTTTAAATTACCTTGTATTTAGAAGAAATAGATTTTGTATTATAGTGGCACTAATAAACAATCGATTGCGTCTAAATATAAGGTACATTATTACATGACTACGGCGAAGCCAAAAGGAGGGTATTGTTTTTCGCGCGAGGTTTGTATGTATGTATATATGTTACACGGCTCAACCGACTTGGGCTAATGAGGTATCGTTGGATTCCTAGTTTTTTGGTAAATCCAAAATTACTGGGAGCATGCGACGCTCACTGCGTCCTTCCTGACTTAGATAATCATCATGTACACTAATTTTTATAGTAAATTAAAACTGATCAAAATATGACAGTGTCATATTATCCAATTATACATAATGAATGATTAATAATCATATAAAAATCATGTATCAAATGTATTTAATCATCCTGGGAATAATTGATCAATATTTAAGTAAGGTCTTAGATTTGGACCTATTCAATACCGGTAGCATGGCGGTGAGACGTCTACTCAGTCAAATGTTTTTTATTAATTCGTGTGTGTGTCTGTGTTTGTGTGTTTAGTAGCACCTATTTGCTTAATTATTTTTTTTATGTAAATGTATTTCTATTAGTGAAGACCTGTAATTGGCCTTTTATTGTTAGTTTGGTTTACATATTGTCTGAAGTGCTGTTGGTTTTCCAATAAAATTAAAATAAATTAAAACGTGTATATGCGGATGCGGCCTACGCACTCGAACTCCACCGCAAACCGGGTGCCCTTCGGTCCCTACTACATGCACGGAAGAGGAGCTGCAGGTGGCCTCTGAAAGAGCTGTCGCGGTAGTGTCCTTCTGGGCCGGCCGCATGTGAGAGGATGCCTGGATACGATAAGAAGAATGTCATAGAAGTTGACAATCTTACCAAAATAAATAACCAATTTAAACGTCTCTCTGTCGGAACTCAGAATTCAGAGTTGTACATTCCTCCGTGACCTAAGGTGAATATTAGGCAGTCTTGGAACACGCGTTCTTGGCGTTCTTTGATATCGGAAGCCAAGATCCACTTTGGGTTTTTGCGCCAGCGAATTAAGTTATGAGTCAGGGCCCCCCGACTCCGGCTCATATCTCAGAATTTATTGACAGCCATATTTTGTAGTAATTTAACGAAAAACTTACAGTTAGGGCTTCATTTATGTTTTGGCCTTTATAAACGTAGTCGGTTTGTTTTTAAAATTATTTAGATATTTTAATAATAAAATTAAAATTAAAATGTTACATTTGTCAATGTAAGTCCGTTTAAAAAGTAAAGTATGCAGCAAATTGGGGTGATCTCTAAATTCTTGTCTTCGGCTTCTAATTATGTATAAACACGACTTTATAACTTCGAAACAACACTTCATCGAGTGCCCAGTTTCTGTTACACCACGGTTATCTATCTACGCTTACAATTGAATTTTCCTTATTGATATTCCATCTATCCGAAATGAATTGGAAATATGCCAAACTTTCATCTCCATTATCAGTAAAACAATAAATTCTGTTGATTCATCCCCAAACCTTATTTTGGGGGTTGGATTGCAGTTAAATTTGCCCAATAAAAACAATTATGGCCGGACATAAACGAACACGATACGGGCTGTAAACACAGATTATTTATTGTACATATAAAAGACAGAGAAGATTGTATAATAAGTACATTATGTTAGTTCAATAACCGCATCGCTTCTTTATCGGGCAATAACAACGGAATAGGAACTTTATAAAGGCTGTTAGGGCGAGCAAAACGAATTTATACGAACCGTGAATTCCTTCTATTCTTTGAAGATATGCCACTTGCGAAAAAATAAAAGTGGTCGACCTGTCCGTTCTTACCTTACCCAATCTAAATCTTGATATCACGTATAACGCGAATATTGCTTAAAGTAAGGTTTTTTTATGTATACTACTTTTATGTCACGAATCTGTCTGGTGTGAATTTTGTGAGAATGTCATGTACGAGTACCTTATAAAATGTTAAGTACAGCTTTGTGGTGGTTTTAAGTTTATTGAGAAATGAGCGGATATGCATTAACTGCATATTTTTATAGCGCGTCTGTATAGAGAAATGTAAAGTGACAAAAGTTTTACATTGTGGTTAGCCAAAACAATAATAGATACAAGAGAGGTTGTTGTATCATTTCATCTTTAGATTTTCTCTAAACAAATTGGATGAGGCAGGGGAGAAAACATACAATGCCATATGTGCCTATGAGATTTTCGGATTTTTTCGAAGATGTTATGTACATTTACCGACTGCTCTTACAGTGAAGGAAAACATCGTGAGGAAACCTGCATGTCTGAAGAAATTAAAAGTTTCCGAATGCGTGTGAAATCCACCAATCAGCACTGGTCCCTCGGTGGATCACTCGGTGAATCATGGCCCGTACCCCCCTTGTGCAAGGGGAGGCCTGTGCCCCAACAGTGGGGACATTAATAGGCTGATGATGATGATGAAAACTCTAATAAAAAATTCAATGTACGTTATCTCAATACGGTTTCCAGTGACAAATCAAATTTGACTGCAAAGCCGTAGTGCGCACAGTGAAGGGATGAACCCTTTTGGGTACTGCCAAATCCGCACGAGCAATCAATTTGAGCCCCGCGCGATAGGACATGACCATAGAGCGACAAATGTGCCTGGAAACATAAGGTCACTGGGAATTGCCCGACGTCACAAAGAGTTTTGCCTGAAAAATCTGAATTCTTGTCTGAGAGTGGGAGCGATAAAGTCACTCGCATTTTCCAGTATCGGAATTTGAAAAGTCGTGAATCTTGGTTTTATTTGTTTGCCCGTTTGGCGACAGATTGTTTTCATAGGTAAATACAGAACAAGCATTCGCTGAATAGAAAACAATATTCATTTGCATTCAGATTCCAGTATGAATAACTAAATAAATTTGGAATATTGCGTAGAAAATGTTTTTCCTCTAAATTGTTACACTTATCCTATTATTATTAAGACGTAAGTTTTCGATTGTAAGTACCACCAGAATAATTTTAGAGATATCGAAAACCTTTTAGAAAATAATATATGCTGAGCTAAGGCCTATTTGGTGCTGCAGCATACGCCGTGCATTATTATTAATTTAGTTTAAGATTATATTGTATAGTATATATGTATATGTATATACTTGTATATTATTGTATAATGTATAAGTTGAATTGTGTGTGTGCTGCAGACAGCAAATAAACGTTTTTCTATTCTATTCTATTCTATACTCGTATATACAAGAAAATACCTAAAAAAAATACATGCGTATTATATTATCTATTAAGTATTAGTATAATTACTATAACTATTTGTATTAAGTATTTACTATTTACTATAACAAAAATAAACTAAACTTAGTTCTACAAATTTGTATTTATTTTTGACCGATCGAGGGAGGGCATAAAATTTGTCTGTTTGTCTGTGGCATCATAACTTAACAAGGGATGGTCCTAGGGAATGGGAAATTCACCGGGACCGATTTCGACAATACGTCATTTACAAGCAAATGTGAATGTGAGTGAAGGTGAATTTATTTCAAAATAAATAAGTGTTGAAAACCTTATTTTCCATTAATTAAAATGAAGTTCTACCGAGTAACGACACAGAGTGTGAATAATAAATTACATATTATGCAATAAAACATAGAAAATGTGATTTGTCTATAAGAATGAACCTGTCGGCACGCCGCGGCGGGTCTACTCAAGATGCAGCATTGTCCCGCGAAACTCTTTTAGCGAGAACGACGCCCTTGCATAATCAAATTAAATTTTATTAACTTCGCATTTCTAGTAAATTAATTTCAGAGCGAACATTAATGTGTAACTGTCCAGTGCTCGAAACAGCAGATAATATCGCAGGCAGCGAAGTGAATAGGCGGCAAACAATGCAGACAGCGGCAAGGGCTGCGGTGTTAACAATGCAACGCCGCACTCGGTGCAGTTTCAAAACGACTTAATAACAATTTAATTTAAACTAGGATTAAGCAGAACGTTTGAGTCGCTGAGCTCTCATCAGGTTGTTGAACTGAGAGTTTTAGCTATTAAGTAAACGCTTTTCAACAGTTTCAGATTACATTGACCTTAGTGAGAGGGAAGCTATTCTACTTCGACATTTACAACTTCTCCTGTACTACGTCGCATCGTTTGTCTGATCTTGTTTTTGTCGTGTAGATAATAGTGTCCAACCTATTGTCGGAGTTTTCAGGCTGCCCGTAGGTCTCTGACATTGCATATCGACCACTAATGCCTACCTTCCTGTATTCTAATGTATAATTTAAAAATTAAGTACCTTCCTCAGTTTCCAATATTTTACTTCTGTTTATTAATATTCTTTAATGGTATTTATAACAACTATTCAATCTTTTATTAGTAATATCAGTTTGTGTTCCGGTAGTGTATCATTAAGATTAGGGAGTGATTCCTGGCACACAGGTGTTGCCTGAAAATCAGCGCCGTAGTGCTAAATCCGCTGCGGTAACAGGCTGAGGCAGTCCCCTTTTTCCGGTGCTGCACACCACCTTCAACAAACTTAATTACTTTTGTTTATTTATTATTATAATATATTTGTTAAATATTATTTTTATCTTCTCACCTAATTGTTTGTATGTGTGCGCTAATGGAAATAAATTCTTTCTTTCTTTCTAATGATAACGGCCGGAACCGGTAGTTTAAAGTGCTCGGAGGAGCTGAGATGAAAATATACCACTAGCGGTCATCCAGGGTGGGTTCTGACCGTGCTCACGTTGCTTAATCACTTTCTGACCAAGCTCGCGGTTAGACTAAGATAAATCCCTCACCCTACTGATAATTATTTATACGGAGCATTAATTTGTATTGTTGAGAATATACATGAATCAAGAGTAAAAAATAACGATCCTGTATTGATACAGGTTTTGGTAAACTGTGATTACTTTTATATAAATAAATAACTCCACGATAGTTTTTCAATTCAAAATTCGTACTAAAAAAACAAAAATGCTAATCTAATAACGTATTACTAATTCTGGTATACTTCATCAAAGGTTTTTTTTTCAAAGAAATCGGAGTACTAGCGCCCGAAATTCAAAATCCTTGCTTTTTTCTGTTTTTACTCATATTTATAGAATTAACAATAATGTTCTACCCTGTTCATCTTTCTTTCTATTTATGAAAATGATTTTCTTTCCTTACTTTTCTTACTGCAGCAAAAGAGTGAAAATTAAAGGAGATTTATAAACATATCGTATGTTACACTGTAGCTTCAATCGAGTTGGTACCGTAAAGCAACGCCACAAAGTACGTGACAAGATTTCCCACGTTCAATTTTCAACACCAGCAGATGCAAATGGGTTATAAAAGAGGAACACTGATAATAATCGAGAGTTTCAACCAAAGACACGGATAATAATAGAGCTTCTACCAAAGACATTATTTTTTCTTTGGAAAAGGACACACAAGGTGGGAGCGACACTTCGTATGCGAGACTTCTTTTTACAAACGACACGTGAGGAAAAGAAACAAAAAAATATAGGACCGTTTTTTTACAAGACGTCGGTTATGGGCTATTGTAACCTTGAGATAGAGACTTTGTATAATATCGAGGTTACATGTATATTTTAAAGCTTATTTTTCATAAACTCTAAAAAATTTGCGTCATTTGACGTTCATTTTTGGTCGTTTGTCATGTACATTAAACGTCTCTAGTTCGTGTTTGGTTCCATCCAACGTAAATATTGGCATTGAAATTCAGGAGTAAACACGATTGCTCGGAAAGTATAGCTTCGAGCTTTCGACGCCCATTTTGGTACTCGTATTTACATTCAGCTTGCCCCACAATATTTAACATTGGTATTTACGTTTGGACATTATCAGATTTACATTCTGACGAATTAGCTTTTTGGATTCTGTCTACTTTTAGGGGTTTTCAACTTTGATTACTCAACTGGTGATTTATTGGGTTGTCAGTCGGAAAAAGGTGCTTTGATATTAATTAAATTACATTTCGTATTGTTTTTGTAAAGGAGTCTATTCAATATCAATATTTAGTAGATTGTGTATTAGTGAGGAAAGGGTCGCATTTTGCAGCGAATGTAATTTCGCAACACGATAAGCATAGATAAGATTCATTATACTCGTACCTAAAAATCTTTCATTTAGAAGCTACTGTTTGCTTGTACTCGGTATAACAGGTAGGTAGAGATTGGATGTTGAGAAATCCGAATCGTGTGTAATAAATTCCCGCAATCAGTGAGGGAATGTGGTACTTCCCGCCCAATTTTCAGTATAAAAATTGGCTCAGTTCTGAGCAGGTGTAACAGCTTTTGTCAGGTGTATAAAAAAGTGTTAAAGTGAAGTATTTTCTACCTAAATCAACCCCGGGGAACATGTAGAAAATAATGTTTAACCCCCGACCGAGGTAGGGCGTGTTATAAGTTTGACACGTCTGTTTGTGTTTTTGTCTGTGGCTGATCCGATTTGGACCCGGTTTTTATATTTAATAGAGAATGTTATTGAGAGTGTTTTTAGCTAGGTCTGATAAAAATTGGACCAGTGGATTCCAAGATCTTGGAGTATCTTTGATGTCAGATGGGATCTCTGGAACGGTAATAGCTAGATGGTTCGAATTTGTGCTCAAATGTTCAGGTTCATGGTGCGTTTCCGACGTCTGAAAACTTAAGGGTCTGGTGATGACAAGGAAAAGTAAGCTTTCTTCATTTTCACAGTATAAAACTTGAAGAATTGTAAGAAACTAAAATAGTTAGTAGGGGTCTTCACGAACTAAAGTTGTAGGTACCAATGTCTCAACATTTCAAGAGAAAAAAGAATTAAAGGTGGCAGCCAAACAAATAAATGAAATTGATGTGGAGATAAGCGTTTTAAGATAGCCATGGCGAGGCCGAAGGCGTAGGGCAAAGCCCGGAGCGTCCCCTTCAGGTGCCGCAGGTCTAACCTGCTAAATGTTCTTAGCCATGTCAGATAAATAATGGATCAGTGGTTATAAGATCTTGGAGTATCTTGGGATGTTGGAGAATGATGGGATCTCTGGAACGGTAACAGTTAGGTGGTTCGAGTTTGAGCTCAAATGTTTGTGACCATGGTGACCCACACAACCCACATCTGGAACCTTGAGGACCTGATGATGACCAGGAAAAAGTAAGGGGATCTCTACAATGGTACGTCGGGGGTTTCTGAAAGGGCAATTAAACTTCATGTTCCGTGTAGCTCGGTAAGTTAACCGGTTTGCGCTGGTCATTTACCGAGGCGGCATTAAATGCTCTATTTGCTTCGGCGACCCGATCCAATTACCTCCCCGACCCAAATTTCACAAACTATACAATACACGTGCCGTGTGCCGTTCGGTTACCGTCGGCTATGTTGAACGTTTTTAATGTTATTTTACCGAAAATTACTAAATTAACTCTGGAGTTTGAACTCTGAAGAATGAAACCTCTCTGTTTTATCTGTATAGAATTATTTATAAGCGAATGAAGTCCTCAATTTCACTTTGTGATTTATTTTTATTTGTGATCGATTTGTTTTTGGAGGGGTTTATGAGGTTACTGTTTCATTTAGTAATAAATAAGTCGCACACATAAAATAATTAAGAAGCCAAACCTTTTGGTTACTTACCTTGATAATACAGATTAAGATTTGTGACTCTCATAAATGAATTAATTAATTAAAATTTATTTGCACACATATACATAACACGATAATTACATTTCACTACTTAAAAGAATTACTTTTTTTTACTTTGAGTAAATTCACAATTTCACATGTATATGTGGCAAAAGGGTCCCTGACTCAGCATTATGCTGTGACGATATGGCGTGACGATATGGCTAGATGCTAGCCACCGCCGCAGCGCTGGTTGTCAGTCAGGGCCGGGGACACGACGCGACGGTACGTGACGGTGAGACAGCTGTCAGCATTGCACAACTATAGTATAGTATAGTCCGAAACTGATCATGCAGATTAAGCGACGTTGGCGCGGTCGGTACCTGGATGGGTGACCGCTAGTGGCATATTTCATCTGAGCTCCTCCGTGCCTCGGAAAGCACGTTAAGCAGTCGGTCCCGGTTGTTGTCGTTCGACAGCAGTCGTTAAGCCATGTCAGAGGCCGACGGGCGGCCTGAACAACTCTGACAAATAGGTTGGCCACTAACCATACTATAAGCAAGCAATACAAAATAAGTGAAACATTTCTTTGCAGACCGAGAACCGTATCGATTTGTCAATTCGATACATAGATAAATGTGTTTTTGAACTACTGCTGTCGGAACCTAGTGTGCGCGAACGATTCCTTAAACCGCGGTCAATCACTTTATGGTTAACGCTAGTAATATAAAAGCTCTTTGATGGTTTACCCTATCCACGAGCACTACAGAACAATACAAACAATCCCGAA
Source organism: Hofmannophila pseudospretella (assembly GCA_947369225.1). Classification (NCBI taxonomy): domain Eukaryota; kingdom Metazoa; phylum Arthropoda; class Insecta; order Lepidoptera; family Oecophoridae; genus Hofmannophila; species Hofmannophila pseudospretella. Next base: position 7,548,129 of record OX376325.1, read on the forward strand.
GTAAACATTTAGTAGCCACTACAAGTGCAACATCTGACCTAATTAATTTCTCGGGTAAAATTCTGTTTTCTGCGACGCCAACGCCAAGCTTTCGTTCAGAAAGCTGCGCAGAATTCCTCGAGTATTTAATTTAATCAACATCATATTCTTCCCTATTTTCATTTTTTTTCCCAATTTATTTCTAAGAATGTACCTACTTACATTTTTATTTTATTTTCTGAATAATATTATTAACACTAAATTTAAAATTTGAGCCACACCCGATATTCTTTGTGTGTGAAGATCTACCATGAGGTAAGTACAGTTCGCGACAGCCCGGGAGTGCGGATCTGAATATAGGCACAAGTCGCGATCAGTACATGTTTTTAGGTATTAGCGGGATGGACTGAAATGCGATTTATATCCTATATTCAGACCCGCACTCCCGGGCTGTCGCGTACTGTACCCACGTGGTTTGTTTATAAATATTGCGAGCCGCACTGGTTTCAAAAGTGGTATTATTCTGTGCAGAGTCCGGCTTGGGAGATACCCCTATACTTCGCGCATGTCCTTCAGGGGTCTGAGGTTTTTCATTTTTAATCTATTATTATATACTCGTAAAGTTTTACAACATGTCAAGCACTAGACTGCAGATGAATGCGACAAGGCAACTAAAGGAAGGCTCTGGAGAGGTACAACCACCTTTTGTCTTAGGCCCCTGAAGTACATGAACTCGCGCGAAGTGTACCTACCTGTTTATGCCGCAAAGCAGCAATGCTTGCATTGCAAGTTTCGGTTTGAAAGTTAAGAGCGCCATGAGAGCCTGCACATGAGGCACTCGGCACCTCTATCTAGGTCCTCAGGGTTAGCAGCCTGTTAGCAGCGCATCGCTAACTCTCTAATAACATTACAGTGAGATGAGATGTCTATGTGCCATGGAAATCTCTACCATCAGGTGGCCAGTTTGCTCGTCTGCTCTCCTTATATAATACTCGTACATACCTTCACGCTATGTCCCTTTCGGCGTAGGCAGAGAGACCGGAGCGCCACGAATCCCTGTCTTGGCACGCTTCTCTTGCTTCCTCTACAATCATTCGTCGTTTCACGCATGCTCGCCATTAGTTGGGGTTGTCTGCTTATCGTCGGCTCATGTCGTCCTTATATAATAAGAAAATCTAAACCCCCTAAAAGGTTTACATTTTACTTACATCCACAAACGTTATAATTTTTTATGTTCGTGTTTACATCTTAAACATGGAACCACACATGGAACCAACTACATTTACATCTTAAACTTTCTTGAGTATTTGCTCTACTAATTTTACATGCTACCCCACGATTCATATATTTACAACCAATATTTTTTGGTACAAATTAATTTCCGTTGAAAATGTCGCCGCAATCATCCTCGGGGACAATTGATTACGTAGCCTAACATCCGCTCATCAATTGTAGAACGATAAACGTCACGCCGAGTTTGCAAATGACAAATGTTTGCTAATGACTCGCCGGATGAAATACCGAATTTCGAGAAAATTTTACAGCCGACCTATTGTGCCCGATGCAAACAACAATTATTATTGTTCGTCTGTCCATTGTGAGGAATTTGTTTTTAAACGTATTTTTAAAATTCTCATAAAAAATCGCATTGTTACTCATTTACTAATATTTATTAACGCACCGGTGAACCTACATTATCCATACTATACTATCGGTCCACTCAATTATGTAAAAAGTAGTTTACAGAAACTCGGTCTCGCGATTCAGAGACGTAACGCGGCCAGCGTCCTGGGGACCATGCCGCATGCTGGGGATTTTACGATGTGTTCGGCTGGTAAGCTCTTTTTAAGTTATAAGTTTGTTTACACCGTTTATTTGGCATATTTTTGTAAGTTATTGATTATAATATAACAACAAGATTTACTAATTGTTAAATTAAAAGCTACTTTATTATGTACTATTTTTATATTCTATATTTTTATTTTATTGTATAAGGAAAAGCAGATGAATGAGCAAACGAGCCGCTTGATGGTAAGTGATCACCGTCGCCCATGTAGGTACATCTTATCTCACTATGAAGTTATTAAAGGATTTTCGATTTAAATTTTAAGCTGTTTACCCATGTTTTACAAAATCCTTATAAATGAACGTGAAAAAAGTAAAACAGATATCTCAGCTACAGCTTGTTATGTATGTACTCGTATGTAATCGGCAAGGTTAACATAAAAGACTCGATTTCAATTTTGATAATATTTTTCTTACTCGTAAATATTAATTAAATTTTAAGTGTTACATAATTGAAAATAGGCAGCTTTTGAACAAAGAACATTCCAAGGATGTACTTAATAGAAAACCAGTGGAGTGCGACAGTCCGGCCCACTGCTACATTGAAATTCTAATTACTTGTGTCAAAACTGACTTACTTTAATTGATAAGTCCAAAGGCAGTTCGTTCGTAACTAAATTAAATATGTCATGAAGTGAAAGGAAGAAAAATAAATAGAATCGGTATTTTAGAGAGGTATCAAAACGTTTCTAAGATCGTAATATCTGTGTAAACATCCGAGCAGGCCAAGATCTTCCAAATAGCATTATCAAACAGGGTTATATTACGCAATAGAGAAGCGATAACGGGCAATACAATGACATAAGTACTTCCACCCCTGGAGCATTAAAAGGGTACTTAACACCCAACGGATTGTGCCCTGTGAATAATGGCGAAAGAATAGCTGAAGGGGGGCCATTTTTAACGTCGTCCGTCTGGAAAGACTCGTAACTTGGCAGTCATTCGACGCAGTAATGTGGAGTACGTGCCGTCACCTTGGGCACGTACAGAACCCGATCGTTTCACTGTGGTCTCCAGTTTTAGGAGGCAAATATTTTTCACTGGATAAAAAATTCCACTTCAGCTATGAATGTTATGATATCGGGCACAGATTTGACGGGGTAGCAGATTTTGCTTTCTTTTCGTGATCGGTTGTAATCGTTCTTGCTGAATGGCAGCTACGATTTCTACCTCTGCTGAAATTGCATCCACAAACTCTACTTACCTTAGGAAACTATTGAACATAAAATATGTTTTTTTTAGATTTTCTGACTTTATGTAGATACGAGTGTGTTTATAGAAGGTTCAATTGTATATCCCTAATAACTTTATAGCGAGGTGAGATGTCTATGAGCGACAATGACTTCTTACCATCAGGGTGCCCGTTTGCTCGTCAAACCTATCAATAAAAAATATCTTACCAAAGTGGCAAGCTAAGAAAGAAACTCTCAAAAATATTTCAGCTAGTACGCGTCTTTGACTATAGCCCTTTTCCACACGAAGGCACATCGTTCTTTTATAAAAACTTAAATAAAATATGGATTCTCACTTATGAAAGGTTGGATGTCTTCCGATCAGTATCGACTGGATCACGGAGAGTACACAGAGGAGGACTTCCCGACTTTCATCACTGAGAATCCGTATTTTATTTAGGTTTTTATAAAAGTTCGACGTGCCTTCCTATGTGACAAAGACTGTTGGTCCAGTTCTCCCCAAGGTATCGTAACTTGTGTATTCATAAAATATGCAAAGGTTTCGTGAGATGCCGAAGGATTGGTATGTTTCCAATAGATTTAAAATTTAGAAGAAATTCACATCCTCCATTTAGAACATACTACTATACAGAATTAAGTATAAAATATTTGCACCTTTTAAGTTTACCATTCTTTGCGACAAATTATTTCGAATATAAACTGATAATAAAGAGCAATAAAATGCAGAACTTAATATATATTTTTAAGTTTCTTTTTATTACATGCCAATATTTATCCCTGCTGGATTAAGTTGCAAATTAATAATAATAATTGTACAATCCGTACCACGCATACCTTCATAAGTTTTGTTTACATTAGCGACAGTTATTGTTGGTAGTTTTAACTTTAGTTTTTTGTTTCGTTCTGTCAAATATTAATGTCCAGTGAGGGTAATTTTTATCGTTGATTGCCACTCACTGACACAGTCTCGGAAATACAGCCCTTGAGACAGCATCGTTTTACGCGCGTGTCACCGAATTTCTTCATCGCGTGTGATCTATCACCTCCATGGACTCCTCGCAGTGCTGGTGCTTCGGTGACTCTAAAAACTGCCAGAATTTTGGACATTATCGGCGCCGACTGGTGATCTCGGGCTGAGACGCTGGTAAGTTGGTTTTTCATTGGTATTTATTGCCAGTCCTGGACATTATCTCGTTCCCCTTAGTTTATTTCGTCCTCGAAAGATCCCTAGAATCGCTGGGGATCGCACAATAATAATTGTATAGTAATTACTCTAACAAGGCCTCTACGTGTTCGACCCATGTCCCCACGCAAGCCTATCAAAGGACCGGGCCCCTTAGGGTCCGTGAAACCTGGATAGAGAACAATACTAATAATAGTAATATTTTTAATGTGCATTTTTTAATTGTCTTAGCTTTTCGTACAAAATTGATCTTAAACCCACTTTGCACGAAGCTTAAATAAGCTTAAGGAATATCACAAAAACTCTTGTAACAACATAAACTCTATGTAAAACTATTAATTAATTATTACCAATGGTTAATTATAACCGTGGGTTTAACCGTGGGTATAACCGTGGGTTATCTAACACGGGTAAAGGATATGTAAACTGTACTTTGGCACTAGTGGACCTTAGTAAAATATCCCTGTATCCGTCACATTGGAATTTCTGTTATTCGTTCAGAAATCAATGTTATTTTTCAAAAAGTCTAAAAACATTTTCCTATAAAGCTTTGTCATAAGACCGTTGATCATTGCCACTTAGTTGGCGACAGTCATTCCCCTCACGTATACATATTTCAAGGAGAAATGCATTCGTTCCCTAACAAATAGTTCCTCGTAATAGATTCTCGAATGAAATCCATTTTTCCTTTGAGTATTTCCGAAGTAGATGCTTTTAGTTTGCTAGTTTTCCAGTGTGGAACGTTACTACAAAAATGAGGCAAATAGGAGTTTCTCTACGTAAACTGAAACTCAACGTGACTTTTCATACTTATTCTTTAATCAAGAAAAATACTTAAATATTGAATTTAATCTTCTCTCTACCGTCCCTTATTGAATACTTACACCTAATCATAAGTGGTAGACTGTATGTGCATACTATGTTCCAGTTAGAAAGGTAATAGATCCAGCGTAATTATTGGCACATGAGGCACTCACTCCGCCTAAATCTTCAGGGAAAATTGATAAGAAGACACTTATGTTAGTAGATTTGGTGGTGATAATATACTTCAGTCAAAGCAATATTCTAATTTAATTTGAGAATTGAGTATATAAGTCTGATGTAGTACCGAACATAACGGATAGAAAGAAAGCGAAAAACAATTAAAATCCTACTGAACAGAACTACTTCATTATTTAAGTATATAACAAAGGAACAAAAGGAAACGATAAATCATTAATTTGAAAATCCAATGGAAGCTAAAAATTGCATCGTTAATACAAAGTATTACTTACTGTACAAACTACTTACCTAAGTTCCACGTTTCTTTTTCAACTTTTATGTCATTTCTATTATTCTATTGTTGGATCTGTATAAAGCTAAAGTTCAATAAATCTACAAACACCTAACAAACGAAAGTGGACATCTCAACAAGAAGGAAATGTCAATTTTTGAAAAAATTGTCTTTTCCAGAAGTAGCCATTTCCAGAACAATACAATTTCAAGTAAATTTCAATTAATCAATTTCAATTGATAATTTATTAATATTGTTGGCTAGATTTCTTTATTTATATACGAGTATATCCGCATAACTCTCACGTCCATCTTTATTTGTATTGGTAATAATAGTAATACACACCAACCACGCGTAAAACCCCAAAATAATCGAAGTTTATCAGACTGTATACATACAATACTGATTCGCATTAATTACATGCTATTTCATTTCGGCTCTTTATTCAAATATCATTAACGCCTTTTTGGCAGAAAAGGCATTTAATTAGTACGAGGACGCTCGCTGCGAAAGAGCGCATTTGCAGTTTCAAAAGATATGAGTATTTCAGTGCCTTATCTTTACAGCTGCAGCTTTTGAGCTTTTTCCCTTTTGACTTAATCTTCAACGTTACTTACTGTAGACAAGTGTGCGACAGTCATCATAGTGATTCATACTCATTTGAATCTAAAAGTGTAAGGTAGGTACTTACCTTATTTAATTTGTTAGGTAAGTACATATCAAACACACTTTGACAAAACACACACAGAGTGACAAAACTTTGTCGACTGGATAAAAATGATTATTGCGACAATATTAATGAAAAAACAATTATTACTAACGTTACTTTAATACAATAAAAATTACGGCGTGATTTAACTATTAGGTTAGTATCTGAAACAGCGCTCCCATATTTTCCATGCCTAATAAATAGTAGATTGTCTAACTAGGGCGGAAGGGACCAGATTGCGGTTATGGACGGTTGCGGACGGTTGCGGACAGACGAGTGCGACAAATGGTTCACCCGCACGAGTTAGACACGATATTTTTTGTTACATCTGCGAATAAAAGAATAAAATAAAAAATATTTATATACTATATACTTACATACTATTGCCCGGTAGGAAATTGGGTAATTCTCTTTTTGGGTGCCACAAATTTAAAAAAATGTAAAGACCGAAAATTAAAATATTTACTTTATAGAATACATACAGTATATATGTTGTTTTTGGTCCATTTTGCCAAGCTTGATCAAACTGGCAAATGGTTCCAAAAGCGGGTTAAATCACAGTCATGATATTTGCACCCATGGACGTAACAATCAATACAAACGTTAAATCCGTGACGTCCCCGTGGACAGTTTTTGTGTTTAATATAATTTTGTACATAAATAACAATAATACGGGGGATCGGCAATGACAGCTGATGTACCACTAGGAAGAAAATCAGCACCACGGATGTGACAGTCACGGTTGTGACAAGTTTAGCTTGTTGGACTATTTCTTAATACTGCCGGTAGGTTTTCTTGTGGTAATCTGTGAGAATTGCATAAATTTTGGTTTAAAAAGGTACAATTTCAGTAATCTCACATGACATGGTCATGACATTCTATGTACTTTTTAATTTTTTTCTTGGAAAATATATAAGATATACATATGTATGTATGTCATCAAATACTTCAAATATGTTTCTTTGGAATAAAAAATATTGTGATGAGAGCAATTACAGAATTCCATGCGATTCTCAAAGAAACAAAAATGTATGTGATATGGAGATTCACCCAATTGCTTGCAGCGCCTAGTGTTTTTTCGACAATATCTCGTGGAGTATTGTTTTCTTTATTAATTTCAAAAATTAGTCGTTTTTATGTTCGTAAATATAAACAACAATACATAATTGTAAATGAGATTCACTGAGATTTAATGAATATCAAAATGGCATTCGTTAAAAGTTTCCATGGTCAATAAAAACGTTAATAATATTTTTTTAACTGTAATCTCAATTAAATTCACCTTTTGATTCATTAAAATTAAACTGTACTCTCAAATAAATTCACCATTTGATTTATTAAAATTATAATTATGATTTTTAACAATAATTACATAGGTATGTAGCCATTTTAAGTGTGATTTTAACAATAGCGCCATCTACCGACGATCGTCAAAAGCATCATAGTGGAGTGGTAGGTGGCGCTATCAAATGTTTTATAGACGAGTTTTAGTACAGCGTCTCTAAATATTTAAAACTTTATTTTTCCAAATTAACCGAAATTTAATATAACTAAAATATTAATCATGTAATATCTTGACTACGTACGAGTATCTTTCGATTACAAGGTACAGTTTGTTTGTAATTGGTAAAAAAAATTCGAGTACTTCCGATCGTGGGTAATAGTTTCTCGCCCTAGGGCGGTAATAGATTCTCGCCCCAGAGCGAGAATGTGGTACTTTACGCCCAGTTTTCTGTCGATAATAATGTCCAACAAAAATAAATAAAACGAAATATACCACACAAGTACCTGGTTTTACGTCACTCTTCATGTATTTGAGCGTATAACAAAGTAAATTGAAATAGACATAAAGATGAAAGTGAAATAAAAGTGTCACCAACGATACGTTACATACCTACGGGTATTCTCGTCACATTACATTTTTCATTACATCACCTCTCTCTGCTACTAGATGAAATATCCGTATATAACACTTCACTTTAAAAATACATACAACAAACATAAACACACTAAAACTAAACATAAACTAAACGAAAGAAAATTTGAGCGTCAGTGGCACAGTACCTAGGACACTGGACTTCCCATGCGGGAGGTCCGGGTTCGAAACCATGCAGTGCCATGTACATTGGTACGTACGTACGTACGGAGGTTTTCGTATTTTTAAAGACTTACATTTTTACCGTACGTACCTACTGGTAATATAATGTATTATATGTACTTACATTATATTACTTATATTTACCGACTAACGGTGAAGGAAAACATCGCGAGGAAACCTGCACACTGAGATGACCAGTGTGTAAAATGGGATTGGCACAAAAGATCCTCAAGGGTCGAAGTACCGCTGGGGTTATTCCCGGCCCCCAATCATAAGGAAATTGGGCTAGTTTAGTATTTTGTAAGAGATTTTTAGAAGATCACTTAGGACTTTTTATTGCATGTGTGCTGCAGTGACCTAAGTGAAATTGATATTTAGAAAAAAGGATAACTAACCTAACCTTAGTACCTAAGTCTTAGGTACTTGTTTACAGCAGAGTGACGTGACGCTCTATTCCCTCTGCCTACCCCGAAAAGAACATAGCGTGAAGATAATGTGGTAAGTATGGTTAGGTAGTTACATAGAAACGGTATACTTGTAGGATAACACTCAAAATCATCATCTCCTGTAATATCCACATCCGGCTTCCGACGATGCGTGAATATACAGAAATTGAGTGGACGTCATTGCTTTCCTATGGCTTTTCCAATAATAGGCACTTATTCTGCTATAGAAGAATATTATTGGAAAAGTCATAGGAAATCAGACATCCATAAATTTTTTGTATGTATACCTATGGATTTTAGCTTTGTGGGCCAACAGTTCTGCCTACAAAGTGAAATAGAATACGAGTAGGTCCTTTGAATTGATTGTTTCTGTCAGGTAATGGAACGAACGTGCCCAGTTAGTCTATAGATGCATAGATATAAGTATTGCGAACGGCTAAGGAATGGAACAGCCTGCCGGCGCGGCGTCTGTATTTCCCAAAACCTACAACCTTGGGATCTTCAAGGCCAGAATGAATAGGCATTTACCGGACCCGCATGCTCCATCGTCGACCTCATCGTCGCTTACCATCAGGCGAGATCGAGGTCAAATGCGGGTTTAGTAGTTATTTTTTTTTTAAAAGTCATAGACAAATTGACTGTATGTAATGGCTACCTACCACGTACCTATTAAACGTCGTCATATCGTGAATCTATTTGGTAGTTTCTTTGCAAGTCCCAACACAGTTTCCAAGTAGATTGGGTGTCGATATGGAACAAATAATGTCAATCTCACAAATAATTGCAACTAATTCTCCAGTCGTAGCCAGAAAATATTCGGATTGGGGCTTTAAAAGCCTTTTAAAGGCGTAAGAAAAGTCGGATTGTTTATGATTTCAAAATCTATATTCCAATATAGAAATTCAGCTATTACAGTCGCTTAATGACCATATACCAATCTATGCAGCCTATTTCCTTCTTTTGTAGAATTAAAACTGAATTCCATTGAGAATTCAGTTTTTCCTTTTTTCTATGATTTTCTCTCCATAAGCAAAATCTCCAGGAGCAGACAGTAACCATCCGAAACAATGTCGTAGACACACAGCGTAATGGCGCGTTTCACTAAGTGCGTAGGCATTACACGAAGTGCTGAAAAAGTTAGACAGATACTGTAATAGTCGAATTTTACACTATCTGTCTAAGATTTTTAGCCTCTTCGTGAAATGCAGAGCACATAGCGTGATGTATTGATTGGACCACGGGGAATCCCCTTAATTACACTATGTGTCTAGCTCGAAAGCGTACTTCGTGAAATGATTAACACGTTATACGCGGATAGCGTAATTGGACCCCTGGTGGCGTAATAGCTACTACAACGTTCGACTCTCAATGCGTGCGAGGTCCGGATTCGATTCCTTTGTGGGAAACCTCTACAATAATTTCTAAATTCTTGTAACACCGAAAACGAGGCATTTGAAGAGCAAATTTTAATTTGAAAATTTATTTCTTGTAGACGTGACTTAATTATGTTGCTACGAACCACTGATGTGCAAATTAAGGGAATGTTTTCTAATGCTGAAACATTACCTAGAAATTACCGAGAACTTAAGAAAGTTTGCTCTTTAAAAGTTTCGCTTTTTGTGAGAGACGTACGTTCATTAGTCCAACAAATTTCTTCATTTCATGAAAGTTTCCCTTTTTAAGTTTCCCTATTTAAATTTTGTATTGGCATATTTGTAAATAAACATTGCAATATTTTATTGTAAGTATAAGGTGAACAAACGGGAAACCTGATGGTAAATGACGTGACTTCCTTACGACAGAAATAGGTAAAAGGGTTGTTCCACCCAATGACCCGTACCCCCCTTGAGCAAGGATAAGTCTGTCTGTACCACAATAATGGGGACTTTAATAGCCTGATGAGAGAGACCAGCTAGGAATATAAAGTAAGTAGATTCAAGTTTACAGGTAGACACTTGTGAATTAGAAGCGATAGTCTCAAATGGTGCAAGCGCAGTTTGAAGATTTACGAACACCGCATATGCCACCGTCCTAGTGATTTCAAGTAGCAATACGATACGATAGCACTCTAGTAAGAGAGTCAACACTCATCAGAAGTGTATTAGTTGAAACACTAAAAGCTAACGAGGAAACTAGAAACTATTGATAATATTGTGAAGTGCTTCACAGTATGTAACAGAAGTGGATTGGATCCGAAATTGCGAGTGTCAGGACGCCGAACAACCTTCGATTCCTTCACCGTTAGAGCAGTTGGTAATTGTATTATAATAAGCTTACGAAAAAGCTGAAACACTGCAAGCATGGTTGTCCGGCGCTCATGACAAAATTATTACCCATAACTCAATCTGCCAATTCTGCGATATCTGATACCTTGTTCATTTTATTTGGAGAAATGTAGAACAAAAGCTACCGACCCCGAGTAGGTTAACCCCTTTCCATCTCGCATCATTTTTGTTACATCCTGTACAACCGAGCTCACAATATTTGCTTTCAATATCAATACGTAGAGGCTTTCTATATTGAAAGCAAATATTTCGGTGGATGCATAGAAATTCGTGCCAAATCATATTTAGGGAAAGGGGCCCTCAGTGCTCCCATTTGCTCTTCAATATGTTTTTTTATTCAGCTACTTGGTAACCATGCTAAATTGATATTATCATGAGGCTTAGGAATATAATATAATCGTATATATTTGTATTAAGTTATTATATTTTTACATTTGTATTAAAGTCCGTAGATATGTGGTAAACAATAAATTCATGTGATATTCTGTTTTCGGTAGTTACGATCTGTTAGGACGCTGAAAATCAGACAAGTTAAAATCCCCTCAATATATATTTTTTTATTCGTAACCTTATATAATACTACAATACAACACAATATTTAATACAAGTAGGTAGGTATCTATTAACACAACTCCTGCACTAGCTAACGCCTATCTTGCAGCATGCCAGTCCTTATAAAGATAGCCAGCGGGATATGATACTGTGTGTGAGGGTGAGGGTGTATTTTAGGTAAGTACTTATTACCTAGTACCTGTTTATTGAAAGAACTTACAAACACATTTTACATTAAATGATGTTACTGCTGAACCAACGAAGATAATGGTATGCTGATTCACTTTAAGCTCTTTGCTTAAAGTGAATCAGCATACCATTATTTTAGTTCTGTCCGAAAAACTCAGTAATTTAAATCGCAATTCACTTTACTGTTTCTTTTACGCAAAAAATAAAAATAAAAAGGTCCGAATAATTGGTTTTCGACACAAATACGCAATAAGTTACCCATGAAACTTTATGTGAGATCCGTGAGCCGAATACGCCAGGCCTCATTGGTCTCATGCCTACCTACTCGACTGCTATCACCTCCCATAACTTTGATACAGACGACTAGACCCTATGCGGATGGTTATGAAGTAGTGATGACCGGCGGAATCGAGACTTAGACATATTACCAGTACCCTAACAACAATGACTATATAACCACTTGACTGCCGATGCGGGCGACCCGCGCGCGCCGAGCATTAGCAGTATATTTCCTATAATTTTCGCGGCACTCTAGACGCTTATCAGTACGCGATTGTGTTTGTTTGTGACATCAGCTGTGTTAGCCTCTCGCTCCTCTCGTGATTTTTCGCTCTTCGTTAGTAGGGAGATGTGTAACCATCGGTGCTCCATTAGTTATTTGCTTCATGCCTAACAATAACAATCCTTGCCCCGCATGCATCACCACAAATTCTAATGTGTAAAAACTTCCGAAGCTCTTTTGGACAGAAGGTATCTAAGCCTAAGCCAGGAAATCCTATCTTATCTACCTAAATGAATATTCTTATCGAATCGATCTTATCTACATAAAACCATAGGATTTTAGTTACTTACATAACAAAACTAGGTAATGAAAGCTCAATCCAGGATGTAGTTTCTGGTGAAGCGACGATGGTACTCGTAGTGTCTGGTGGAAAAAAATGCGGCAGAGAGCTAGAAGGAGATGAGACAAGACTTACTTGAGAAGCTCCTGAATCTGATCTCCGGCGGCTGGTTTCTTCGAGTTTCCACCAAAGTTTGAAAGGGGTGATCACTTAGAGCACTCGCGGCGATAGTTCAATTACAAATTAGCATGGAAATTTATTACTTCCGAGGAGATTATTTGCGTGACCGTTGCGACAGAAGTCATTTCACGAGTTAATTTGATTGACAGATGACATTGTGACGTCATCACGATGCGCATATTCTTTCGGTCTTGTCACTTAGGTGATAGGTAGGAAAGGAACAGGTATTATTGTAATATATTATTTGAGGGTTGTATCTATTTCATACGTCTTTTGCACCCGTATATTATGTATCATATGATTTTTCCATCACCTGAAGGTTGTCTGGAAGATATCGCTTAAAGCGATAAGGCCGCCTTCTGCACATTGTATTGTACCTCTCTTTATGTTGTATGTTTTGTTTTTGTCCCGGGTGTACAAGTATATATTTGTATTTGTATTGTACCTATAATTATATGAATATTAGATAAGTACAAATACGTATAGTATAATTTAAAAATAATAATATATGGAGTTAACAGTGTCTATATTTTTAATGAAATCCAAAAAACTCGGGATTTTATCTCCAAAATACTTGCCAATATGAAATGCTTATTTATTTGGTCTAACACTATTTCACTATACTATAGACAATCTACTCCTGCAGTAATTGAACTAAGACCTTGTTTCCTGTTTGATTGAGTCAATTTAATTATGTCTATCGCATATTGATATTGCATTAGAGGTTTGTAGACTTCCATTCCAAGACCAAAACTACTAACGTTTCATGGAAGTAGCTCGTCACTATCATGAAGGGCAAAAGGTTCAATGGGTCCGATATGATCACGAGTAACTGATAAGAGCAAAGGCACATTAGAAGCAGCGACAGATACCGTTTGCTGAAATAGAACTGTTGGAAAAATAAAACAACTATCCCATAATAGCCATTTGAGGAGCTCGTAGCCTAGTTGCGAGCACGGTCGGAAAGTGATCGTGCAGGTTAAGCAACGTTGGCGCGGTCGGTACCAGGATGGGTGACCGCTTGTGGCATATTTCATCTGAGCTCCTCCGTGCCTCGGAGAGCACGTTAAGCAGTCAGTCCCGGTTGTTGTCGTTCGACAGCAGTCGTTAAGCCATGTCAGAGGCCTACGGGCGGCCTGAACAACTCTGACAAATAGGTTGGCCACTAACTATACGATAAGCAAGCAAGCATAGCCATTAATAGTCTTCTATGGTTTCTATAATACCTATATCATGCGTAACTTAAAACTTTGTACCACAGAAATCGGACGCCTCTAGAATGATGATGTGAGCACTGACAGTGAACCAAAGGGTTTGTGCAAATGTACTTACAGTTCCATACTGCTATTAACACATCGCACATGGGCCTATTACGAGTACTTAATGGCAGAGGCGGTTTCCATATAAAACTTATCTAGTGAGCAATTACATTAGGTGAATTTCAAAATTTTTGCTTGCTTTGTACCATAACTGAAAAAAACATGTTATAAACTAAGTCTTTTCCATTTTTAGAGTTTATTACACTAGCGATTGAAGTGACTTGTCGTCTTGCTTGAAACATATCTATATCTATTCGCAAATCGCTAGTGTGATGGGCCCTTAACTCGATACGATAATGGTCAAAACCCTTGATATTAGCAGTACGGTATTAATTTTTTTTATTACTATTTATTTATTTCAAAATCCACAGCACTTAAAATTAAAAACAAAAAAGTCCATTAAAAAACATACAACCAATTAAAGATTTCCTACTTTAAAATAATGCTTATAGGGAGAAATAAGTTATTATGCATATGAAATAAGTTTTTATAAGCAATTATGCTATTGTCACAGAAATCGAACATTGTAACATTGTGTACTAGTAATTAAATAGCAATTAAGTATTTACTTTAATTAATGGAGCGTATCTGGACTTCTAATCTTCAAATTTTCCCTTTTAATCTCAGGACGCTCTTAATCATAATAAGGAGATTAAAAAGTGGGTCTCCAGTTAAAACAGGTTTCCTTCGGTGCTTCGAACGAATTTGTGTGGCTTTACGAGTATTTTAATTTATAATAGCGTTTCTCTACAGCTCTTGCTCTTAAAAAATGTGACTCAACTCCGGAGGTCAGTCAGATTCTTTTTTGCCAGCGGTTTTAGTATAAGACAACATAATTTTGCTGTATTAGAATACTTTTTAAGGATTAGTACTCCGAAGGGGAAACGGAGCCCTATTCTACCTGCTGTCGACCCGTCTGTATAGTTTTCCAAATTTCACATAATAATGTTTAATAATTCCCTTGACTAAAATAAATCCCATACAAGTAAAGTGGGTCGATAAAAAAATAATTTCTGTACGTCATTATATAATTTCATGTTTTAGATGGGTGCATTTAGCCGAGTAGAGTACAATTTATAATTTTTATAACTAGAGTTATACTTTTTTTGTAGAAATATAACGCCGTAAGAGTCCGTCAAAATCGTCAATTTTAGACCACTATTTAAAATATATAGCAGCGCGCCGGGGACTATGCCATTCCCCGAAGAAAAATGTTCGAATCCCTTTACTGATATTCAATCTCACCTTGTCTCACGAAACAAAGACAGACGAATGGTAGTTACCAAGCGCAATATTTCATCCTATATAAATATAAATAAAATAATCACACACAGAACAAACCATCTCACATCGTAACGGATGATAAATTGTACACAATAACCACACGTAAACGATTTTTGGAGCAATTTTTCGAAACAATTGATAAAACGTTCAGCGTAAAAATACTTCAGCACGCAATTTACAATATTGGGTCATTGAAGAATTTTCATAATCCAACGGAGACCTCGCACGCGGCTTTATACTCTTATCCCTTGGCATCTAATCCAAATAAATTTTCTTTTGTGGCTGATTATATTTTCCGTTCTGATGTGAAAAGAGCTAGAATTTGTTATTCTGTTTGTATTTTACATCATGGGCAATATATACAATTGCAAGAAATAGAAAATCCTTTATTAATAGACCATATATTACATATGACAAAAATTATGTAAGAAATATCACAAGATGAGTAAGATTCTAACTTGACCAAATTTTCCATTCTAACAAGTGATAACAATAGTACACATATGATATGATCTATTAAAAGGGCCAAGTTCAGCTGAGTGTCGCTAAATGTATAGATACCTATACATCTAGCGACGCTGGTTTTCAACTTGACCCTTTCCAACTTATAGCTATAGAGAGTAACAAGGTCACTGGCGCCCAGGGCAAGTTTCCGATATTTCGCCCTCAAATTAGTCGAGATAGAGCTGCTGGCGCCAAATGGTAAAGTGTCATCCAATTAATTATTCGTAACGACATAAATTAAAGCGGTCTCTAATGTGAGTGTTAAATTGAAATTAAGTCTATTCATACTTTTAATGTAGTTCGGATCATCAACTAGAAAGTTTAAGACGATAATTATAAAAAAAATACTAGAATTAAAATCGCTGCATTGTTCGGCCCTGTAACAGGGGCATAATTTTTCGTTAGCTTTATACAAATAAAGCAAGAGAAAAGATGCAGGTCCGTTCAAAGTTCGAATACCTAACATCCAATGGGAATCAAAAAGTTCGTTCGCAAACAAATCAGTGGAACATTCGTCCGAAAGCGTTTTTCGATAATTGACGAAATCTGTTTAATTTTCTAATATTTAAACAAACTTTCAATTTTGCTGTTCGTGAGCAATCAAAATTATTTGAACCGTGAGGGCTTATCCCGTAGGATTTTTTGACAATTACCAAACGAAAATTTCTCTCGAAAAACGGGGTCTGAGACATACTGGGTCCAACCATCACAAAACCATTTACCATACATTTCCGGTCATCTTCGGAAGGCATTTGAGAGGCATTGCCATAATTCTGCAGCTTTCTCATTAATCGGACACTTGTGTAAAAGAGAACGATAGATTTATTCGAAATTTTCCGATTGCCTACGAAGTTTTGCCGAGCTCGTACGGAAACCACACGAAACTGTTTACCAGACATTTCCGCCGGTCTTCGGTAGTCAGTCGGCAGTTTTTCCAGATGCATCGTCCTTACTAGCTTGTTTCGCACTTTCATGAGTCGGTTTTAAGTGGTAACGAAACGAACGAAAGCGAGAACTATACTAACTTTTGGAGTTATCTACAACTGCATTCACAGATTTTGAAAAAAAATTATAGTCTGCGATAAAATGGGCAGTTCTCACATTTTCTTTTTATGGTGGCAATCAATCATGTTTCTTATAAGGATGAAAATACTCTATGAGACCAACTGAGGTTGGAGTACTAGAAAATTCAGAAATCGCAAAAAACTTTTCCCATACTTTTTTCCCTATAAAATGTTTATTGTGAAAAAATAAAATTACTAATTGTTATGTACAATTATTTTGAAAACTACTAGCCTGAAATTCTTTTACAGTCATACTATTAATGGCGCTATTGTATATGGAGCTTGCTTTTCAAGACCAGTTGTCAAAATTTTCGTTTCGTCACTGTCAAACTGAATTCTACGAAATAAGCCCTCAGTTCTGACTCACATTATTTATTGTAGAGCATTTTTTTTAATGATAATTGAAGGGCGTCCGATACTACTGAGGCGAAATTCGGTACCGTCTTGGAAATATTTGGCATAAAATGGGTGCGAATTCGCGCCCAATCTAATCATGGCCATAGCCCCCGCCACGAATACGAACATTGTGAACCTATATCCGCGGCGGTGGCGGTAGCGAATTTCGCTTCAGTGTGGGGAATACTGTTGAACAGATGTAAGTAAGTAGCTTAGGCTAGTACAAACGACGTAAACATTTTTCAATTTGTGGAACTTTTATTCAATCAATAACTAACCTCTCGCTTGAGTGATTTAAAAAAAAACATAATTATATTTATATATTTTTTATATTTTATTTATTTGTCAGTTTCACAGCATATTTCATATTAAAAATATAAATCAAACAATTAAAAATCTATAAATGCCAGTTACGAAACCAAACTATTACAAAGCTATTTAAAAAGGTAATTTAGCAAATAGTTACAAAATGAAAGAGAAAAAATTAAAAATAAAATAAAACAGAAAATAAAAAAGGCCTTACGATATGTTTGAGTGCTAACGATGTGTGTGTGTGTGTGTGTGTGTGTGTGTGTGTGTGTGTGTGTGTGTGTGTGTGTGCGTGTGTGTGTGTGTGTGAGTGAGCGATGAGGATAATGGTAGTGAGATTGGGAGAGAGAGTGGAACAGGATTATGCTTCCTTACTTAATTGAAATAAACATATCGAAACATCCTTCTGTGAGGTATCTCTTGTCAGAGATATCAGTACTTACCTATCTATGTTTAAAAGAAAGCATGTGATCTTGTTTAAACATTTAAGACTTTAATAGAATTCGAAATAAAATCTCACAACCTAATTCAGTTATTCCTTTGGTACAAAAAGGCCCTGTGTTTAAAATCCCCAATGTTGTATGCCTAAAATTAGAGTGGTGTTAAATTTTAAGCCATTTTCCGCTTTGAGGCGTCGGGTTGAAATTTTGTTGAATACCTAGTTGGGAACACATCAGGGTTCTCAAAGTTTCAAACTAATTTGCCCATCCATTTTCGTTTTAAATTCATTCGATTCCCATTAGAAGGATGCTTTGTACCGAAAAATTTTAAACATTGTAATAAATGAATTTGATCTGTTTTATTACCCGATTGCCCCAGAAGGAGGGTAATGTTTTTAAAGCCATGATTTAGAGTTGACTGCAGACCGCAGATAGCAGCTATCAACCTGCAAGGCGTCTGCACCCGTATTCAAGCGGCGGTTTTTTTACTGACAAATACCACGTCTTATTGACGTTTACGGCGTCACCGAAAAAAGACTACCTATACCTATATTTATATATTATTGTATTTTGTATACCTAACTGTAGTCGCCCTTCAATTGGCAGCAGAGGCCGTGCAGTTTCCAGCAGACGCCCTGCAGTTGGCAGCTGCTGTCTGTAATCTGCAGTCGAACTCTGAATTGTGCCTTAAAGAGTATTGATTGTTTTAAATTAATATAATATCTGAGTATTGATTGTTTCGTTTTAATAATTTTATTTTAATAGTGTTTAACAAAATATTTGTATTGACTTCTTTTAGGGTGAGTCAGAATAGATAAGTAAACATTTTTTGCGAATAACGTTTCGTGACAAGAGTGTTGATATGTACAAACTGTATTGTGTTCAATATGTTGAATTTCACGTAGTACATTATTGACTTCTCAATAGGCGTAAAGTCCATTCGCTTGAATCGTGTCGCTCCTTGTACTTTTAAACAAACCTATCCTTGATTTATCAACATTAGACGATCAACCACAGTCATGATTTGACTAACAATGGCGCGATCACGGGCGGCATTTTCAAAGAGCGAGACGACTTATAGCGAATGGTCTTTACCTGTACCTCGGAAATCAGAAATAATGAATCTGCCTTTACATATGTATCCGTTTTGGCTTTTTTATTTATTGTGTCTCCTTCCTATGTAACTCCATAAAGGTAAAACAAACAGGTAAAGGAACAGCTAAAATACATTTATAAACAAATATTTTTCTAAAGGTAACTTCAAAGATCCACCGGGCTAGTTATTGCACTTAGCAAAGTAGAAAATTAGAATCCTTTACAGTCGCTGTCGATGCAGAAATCAGTTTTACCGTTGATACGTTCCCTCCGAGTATCAAATGAATATCGCTATTTCATTCATACAGATGGATATCTCATATGTAAGAAGAGGACAGGTAGTGTAGCAGCTGAAAGTTTTTGAAAATTGAGCAGTGGAAAATTCCCGGGCACTGGCGTGGAAACGGTGCAGTTGGGACCAGTGCTTCTCCTTGAACTTGCTCTCTCAGAGCCACTTGTAAAATTGCAGCATAAAATCTCTTACGTTACTTGGTCACCGCAGCAGAGCTAACTACCTACAAATTCAACTACTTATAACTAGGTAAGTACTCACTCATTTTAAAAACTTTAGTTTATATGTAAGTTACAACTTTTTCCATAGCTTGAAATTAGCTCTATCAATAGTTCATTTTCTAAGTGAGATGAGACATTTTGTTTAGTTTAGTTTGTTACTGCTGCAATAGCACAACACAAGTTTGGTTAGTTCTGGATCAACTTTAGCCACGCAACTATTGAATTTTAAACTTTATGCCAACGACTTTTAAGTTTATTTTTCATTATCAGCCAGAATTATGACAGCGCAGCTCCGTTTTGCGTCGCTTCTGAATGTTTTACGCCAATAAATAGTGATCATTATGGGCGGTTGCATAAAGTTCAAGATAAAATTCGAAAGTGGCTTGTGTGGTTAAACATACGGCTTGCGCCTTTAGACCAAAATAATATAAATAGTACATTCAATAATCCAACCTTGCCCTAATTCTATGCAGTGTAGATCAACAGGATATCTTTTTCTTAACGGTGAACTACGAATGGAGTCGGGAAATATATTGCACAAATGCACTGTTACTGGCTCACAGATGGATTCTTGATATTTTGGATATACAACAGATAAAAGTGTGGCTTTTCGTTGGGTGTCTTTTATTGAAGTGACTGAAATTGTATTTGTATCTGTATTTATTTATTTAATCAAACACATGTGTAACAATGGCGACTTCATCGTCCATATCAACCTCCTTGCCATCAATTTCAACCTCATTGTTAGTGTTTATCTCACCTCATATCGTGTTGGCATCTTCATTTCTTTATCTATATTTTCAAAATTCAAATCATATTCCCATTCAATTTCTAAATTCCATTATTGCATTAATTTCATTGTTTTCACTTTCTCTCTGTATTTTGTCCTGAACGGACGTTTCTCCGTTTTATAAAATTGTCTCCTACTACTACTTATTTTCTACTATTGTGTTGTTCAGTTCCTGGTAAATATAATATCTACTATTACCAATTTTGCTCTATTACTTCATCTGCACAGTGTGCTAGAACCATGCTAGCCGGCGGCACCTAGAGGGCAGATTGTAGCACATGTAACATTTTTTTTTTATTAAATAAGGCGAGCAGACGAGCAAACGGGCCACCTGATGGTAAGTGGTCACCGTCGCCCATAGACACCTCACCTCACTGTATTAATGTTGGAGGGTTTTTGATGCGCCGCTAACCTTGAGGACTAAGATTGATTGCCTCATGTGCCGGAATCCACGCTGGCTCTCTTACCCTTCAAACCGAAACACAGTAATGCAAGCATCTACTCCACTGTAATTTTACCGCACAAATAAACTATTCTTATTCTTATTCTTATCTCTGCTTCACGGCAGAAATAGATAAGAGGGTGGTACCACCCCAGGCGATTCTTCACATTAGGATCTTCCACTACTAAAACAATAGAAATACGTAATACAAGTAAATAATAAACATTAAAATTACATAGTAATGTGTTTGAAGTAGATGAATACGTGGAAATGACCGATGTAGATGGCTAGTATTTGTAGTGGCCAATAACACGAACATGCACAGTCAATCAAAGTTTTGTATGGCTGAGTTAATAAAATATATTTATTTAACACTTTAATGGACAAAAATATTACATAAGGCAAGCTTAACGCCAAGCGGCAAAATTACATAAAGGTAAGTAATTTTTAGACTTGTACGCTTTCACCGTGCACTTTCAAAGCACTTAACACAGGTTGAAAGCCCAAGGTGAAAGCGCACAAGTGTGGCTAGGCCTATTCATCATCATGAAACTGCTAACCCCGCTGTCAGTATGACGTAAGTCTAAGACAAATAGAGGGTGGTGCAGAGTTAGTTACTCCTCGAGCTCGAAAAGTTGTATGTTGTCGGTAAGTTCATGCATTCGAGTCTCCATTGGGAGCGTCATTGAAACTCGTTACTGAATAAACTTGTTCTGGTTCCTTTTCTTCTTAGTTCCACATAGCAATCTGACCTAGTGAGAATAAATCCCAACTTTTACTGTACGATGAAGTAGTTCTAACACACAATATCAATACAAAACTGAAATAACTTGAAAGTGTTATTGTACTTATTTTCGAATTATCCTTATGTAGTAAAAGTGTATGTATGCATTTCTGTAAAAGTGTTGATCTTGCTTTCCGTCTTTTACAATAACAATTAGACCCGGCTGGTTGTTTTCTTAAGTTTGTTCATAATCATTTGTTCTTATTAGCTAGTTCTGAAAATTCAATGCCGACATGTGATGCTTTACAGTAATTGAAAACTGCTTTTTACCAGGTCTACGTCGACGCTTTTTCTAAGCCGTGTTCCTCATTGCTGAGGGTCGTGATCATTCTAAAGATTAATCACATAGAACGACGGTCTTGGCAGATTTAATGGAGTGGTTTGCCATTGCCTTCCCCATTTCACACACTGGTTATCTCAGTGTGCACAGGTTTCACCGTCAGAGCAGTCGGTAAATGTACGTAAATCTTTCGATAAAACCGAAAATCTCATTGGTACCTACATGACATTGCGTGGTTTCGAACCCGGAACTCCCGCATGGGAGTCCGACGTCCTAGACACGGCGCCACCGACGCTCGTTGACGTCGACGCTAATGTACCATAAAGTTACAATTAAATCACAATCGATAAATTCGCGTATTAATGTCAGTGGACAGTCTCGTAAAAAGGAGTTATCGAACAGTAAAAAAATTAAATTGCAATTTTGTCAGTGCACGATATTTGCAACAAAAGAATGCATCCATTGCCTATACAATACATAATGTCTGGCCAGTGTTGCCCGAAGCACGCGATTTACTGCTTTTGTGCGGAAAGCCGGCAGCAGCACTGGTGGAAATTGTTCTGTTTACGTCATAAATTAACCTTGTTGATCGGTTTACTAGCGGCTTGCCACAAAAGTGCGCGACTTGCATTTTACAATTCTTTGTTCTGCATCATGAAGGTACTATACTATAAACTTGTCTGTATAAATTACGATTGTCGTAATTTCAGTACGTTTCAGGGTATCCCTCCCAGCAGTAGCCGATACCGGTGGGAGCTAGATTTCCCTCCCCCAAACCTGCTCGAGTAGCCTTTGATTGTTTTAGTACTTATTTCAGTAACCTATCCCCCTTTTTCTGGATGAATAGTAACAATATTTCAGTCGACGTGAATGTGTAAAAAAAATTGTATGTAACCGTGTGGGTTTCATACAAAAAAAATCACCTTCACTTCGTATTTGTGCCAAAGTGACACCTTGCTGCTCGCGTAGCCCCTCGATCACCCGCAATAAGTCGGACAGCTGGTCTTTTTAACCTTATGATTATAATACGTTACATTCGGAGTTTGTTCCCTCCAAGTGTTTATTTACGTCATAAATAAACTTTTTTTACTAGCGGCTATCACTTTAATATACTATTACTTTATATTTCTTTGTTATACCTGCATCGGTGTGAAAAACGGTACAATATACCTGAACATCACAATTTAAAGATAGTTGCTCCATTGGTAGTGATCTGGTATAAATAGGTCGGTAGATCTTCCGGCGTAGTTGGGTCTTAATGCGTCACGAAGTCCTTGGGGTGGAGCGACGATTTGCAGTCCAGATTTGCAGACCTCTATATACATACACCTCTACACCCAACATCCAAAAAAATAAAAAAGTAAATCAGAGGAAGTCGCCGTTGGGTTATGCTTATCCACACATATATTGATGACTCCCTTATCTTATTTACCTATAATTAACTAGTATTATCATCTTATACTTACTTATTTCGTCATCTGTGTGAGAAAGGAGTGGATTCAGTATTTACATTAAGTATAATTAAATATTCGTTCCTTTATTTACTGCAAATGCTAAATATCATCCACATAACTAACTCATAGCACGAGGAAGCACATCAGCATCCTACAAAGTGTCTCTGTCAACTCCAATACTTTGAAACGCGATAAAACGTCAGCAATCAAATAGAAAGCCGTAGAATATAAGTGTCGTACGAATATCAACGTGTAAGTATACTCTGGAGATACCTACAAGAAGAACATTTTTATAGTTAAAATATCTTCCTCGAGGCGAGGAAATTCCTCCGAGCATCCGACATAGTTGGTGGATGCCACGCCGCAAGCGGCCGGCATATCATTGCACTGAAGTTGCTGGTAAAGTCGCTATGATTCTTTGCTATTTCAGGATAACTTCGCCGCAAAGCAGAATGTATACAGTATACTGTAAAGCCGACGCGACGCTTTTGGGTCTGCCAACGACACGACAGCGACAAACAAACTTACAGAGAAATGAGAAAGGTATAATAGTCACGCCTATCAGGTTTCTCAATTTAATTATGGAACTACGTTTTTTTATATTACACAGTGCCATAACCAGAAAAAAATGATATTCAAATTCCCTGTCTTAAGAAATAAAACCTATACATGGGACATGTTTATCAATGAAATTTTAAGAGAACGTGGTGGGCTTGAAGTTCTTGGCCACGACCCTCGTAACTGTCATGAATATCATACAATTCCTTTTTCAAATTATAGAAAATATATAATAGAAGGTGTATTCCGGGAAAAACAAAACGACGTCTAAACATTTATGATTTTTGAGAAAAAATATTAAAATGGTATTTTTTCTAAACGAAATAAATATAATTCTGTTGAGAATGGAACCCTCGGTGCGCGAGTCCGATCCGCACTTGCCCGGTTGTTTGTACAAAATTGAATGGATATTAATTAATCGATCTTTTAAAGAATCAGATCGGTAATGATTCGAGTACCGAAATACATCCCTGTGCGATACGTAAAAGAAACTTCTAAAGGATCATCCGAAAATGAATAAGGTACAGTTGAAATGCATTGACTCCAACATTTTTAAACAACAGACAAAAAAATTATGTAAAGTCCTGTATTTTTATCGTCGTCATGGTAGCCCTACCCGAGTAATATAACTTAGTTCGTGCGCATCTTGTATATTTACCTATATTATATACTCAACACAACCATAAGAGTACATAGTAGCTTTGGACAACTTTGTTAATATATATAATCTTTTACCGCTAAGAACTCGAGATAAAGTAAGAACTTATAGTATGGAAAAACTATTGCGTAATGATAAGATGGCAGTGTTATAACTATAACTTAAGGCTCTGGAAACTGATAGGGGAAATATAAAATTCCAGAATATAGATACGAAGCCAATTTAATTATCCATTAGTCAACAGGAGGTGAAGGAACATAATATTATAAGGAAACCTTAATGTCTGTGAAGCTGTGCATCAAAAAGTGGACTGATAGAGTAGAGTGATAATGATGATATTCTGGGAAGGGCTTCCCGCACGAACGCACAAGACTAGATGGTACAACTAGAGCGACAAATGATACAAATGATTCACTCCACTCGCCGACGAATGTTGCTACTTGTACCGAACGAAGACGCTGCTTACAAGAAGTCTAATCTCCACACAAAGCTAGAACACGCTAACGATATTTTCTCCGGGCTTTGAATTTACACTTTTTACACAATTTCCGACCCACCACCGTCAGACGGTTGTTCGCTAGTCTAGAAGTAGTTCTTCCCTTCTCCAAAAGACGTCATTAGCCACATCTTTAAACCTCGAAACTATCTAAGTTATTGCTAAGTTTTATCTGTTTTCTTGCACATAACACCGAAAACACTCCTTGCAAAAGTTTTTTAATCCGTCTCTTTCAAGACAGCTCTTGATTCTAGTTTTGTTCCGCAAAAGTATCCCCCCTGAGAGACCACCGCCGTTTTTAGGCAACTTTTGATAGAGGACTTAAGGGCCACAAGTTTATAAAACGAACTTATATAGCAATAATATTAGAATGAAGCTATTCACAGACAAATAATGATAGATTAGATAGGAAAAAGTATAGTTACAACATAGGTATCCCGCGACGTGTAACGTGAATTACAAACTTCAACCTGTAAGTTGAATACGGAATATTACTGTTTTTTTATTTACTGTGACTCAAATGATGAGGAGTTTCTCGCGCGCTTTTGTGGCATCCACGTCAGCTTTGTATCGTTTTGTCTTGCAAATTGTTTTAAAGTAGTGTTTTTCTAGTAAGAATGGTGTTTGTTGCTCGAAGAACTTCTACAAGATGTGAATAATGTGTGGGACAGTGAAGTAAAGTCAAATAAGACGCTGCAGTCCGATCCGTGTATTGGCTGGATTTTGAAGAGCCATACTGCGTCCGGTACGCCTTCTTTGGTTCGGATGGTGCAGAAGCGTGGAAGATTCTCCCAGATAGCATTGAAATGTGTCACACCAGCATTTTAATGAAGACTTGAAAAAGTTGTTTACATCAGACATGGCTGTATGGACTCAGTTCCCTTTGCATTAAAAAAATATATGATGAACTATACCTACTTACTATTATTTCACGAATCAAGTTGTCTGTGTCCTAGGTTTTAAAAAACCGGCCAAGTGCGAGTCGGGCCTTGCCATGTCTATAGGGATCCCTACTATTAAAAAAAAGAACTATTTATAAGTATTGAGCGAAATAACGTTTTTATTTTTTAATCACAACTTACAAACTATTACAGATATACGAAGTATGTAGAGGATAAGGCCATTTTTTTTCTTTCATCCAAGGTTTAAAACAATTGCGTTCATTTATGAGAGCAGCAATACATCATAATGACAGGTTTTCAGATACGGAAAACATAAAAAGATAAAATATACTGATTCGCTTTATTACAGCGGTGAATATGACCGGAACTTCGGGTCATATAACATATCCAGGATAAAATCAAGAGAACAATACATGGTGATACTAATAGAAATATCCATGTTCTTTATGACAAAGGTATCGAAAAGTTAATATACTTATACTATCCAGCAACTTTAAGCTGTCGTTTGAACCGTCAGTCACCGCGCCCCGCACCTGCCGCACTCCCACCTGATATGCAGTAGGTTGAGTTCGGTCTACAATCTACATTATGACGAGTGAATTTCGAACTATTTTTAATCATTACATATTTAAAATGTCTCAGTTTCAATTCTAAAATATTTTTAATCAGTTTATTTCTAATTTATTTATATCGTGACTTACTTATTCGTCGTTGTTTTTATACCGATTAATAGGACATTAAGTACATATTTGTAATAGATTACATTCGATGCATTTTTTTCACCAACTGTGCCGCCGGGGTGACGCCTGGCGAAGCGGGAGGCAGTAAATGACTTCTTGAAGTTGCTGAATAGAGATAACTAGCAAAAACACAGGTGTTACAAAAAATATTTATAAACTACATCCCACTTTTAAGTGAGTAAAATCTACATTTCCAAACAGCGTTTAATGACTGTATTTTCCTTACAGGGTGTCCCTTAAAACGGACAATAAGGAGTGAAAAAACCTTTGTCTACACCCATTACGTAATTTGTTCATTAATAAACCACAATCAATAACATAAAGAGGTTCATTCGTCATGGTCGTGTGAATATAGTGTTTAAATAACAGTTTTCGATTGGCTTATGTAAATTTTTCATTTATATTTTTGTGGCACTGCTACAAGAACTCTTTCGTATTAAATTCACTGCATTTCACTGGTCAACTACTTGGTACTATAGCCATAAAAAAACTCGACACCCGGCGCGCCTGCGCGATATCGACAATACTTCTAAATGTCTACGGTTTCCATAGTTACCAATAACATGTCAAGCAGACGCGATATACAGCGCCGTTTTAATTTGTTTCTCTGAATGAGTGATAATAGTTAAAAATCGAAATAAATTGAAAAAAAATATATTGATAATAGTTTAATACCATCTGAAATAACTGAGGTGGCTATGGAGACGAGAATTCGGACGGACCTCGCAATGTTTTGTGGAGTGACGAGCTGTAATGGCGTCGGTTGAAGTCTCCGTAATGGTTTGTATTTTCTGTTATTTAGTTCATGGTCGTAGAAAAAGTATTGTATGCAACCCACGTAATGGCGATTTTAACATTCGAACGATCTTTTATGAAACTCGGCTACGCTTCGTTTCATAAACAGTTCTCATGTTAAAATAGCTTTCATTACGTGGCCGTTGCATAAACTACTATTTATGAATCATTCAAAATGATAATTAACTTACAATTTGATCCAATATAAATGCTATACATGTATAAATAATAATAACACCGCTATAAAGAAACACCAAAAATATTTTTTTATTCTATCTCACTACGTTTTATTACTAATAAGAACTAAGAATGTTCCATTCACATCAACCTTTTCTGAAATCTCAAATTCAATCCCACTTCTATTATCTTTTCTTTATCACTTGTTGTTTTGTATGTCATTTTACCATTATAATCGCCGGCTATCATTTCAATGGGAAAACCTTTAGGTGGTAGTTCTATGTCAATAAAATTATAGACAGCCTGAAAATAATAAAATACAAATCATTTCTATACATAAGTTATTCTGTGAAATTTGGTGAAAATTGAGAGGAAGAAACTTGGCCTCAATAGGCTCCATAATGGGAGGCTCAATATTATTTTAAGTCAGCCCTTATCTGATAATATGAAACACTTAAAGCTGTTTGCTAAGTTGGCTATCAAAGCGAGAGCTGACTCTAATAATACTTGAGCTTCCCTTCTCTTTTCTTAGTAACCCTAACGAGGCTGACATGGTCACCTTGTCGTGTACCAAAGCCTCTAAACTGAGATTTTAAAAAGTTATTCTGTCTTAGAATACTTACAGTGGCGGAAAATTCAATGTGTACATACTTAAAAGTTTGTCATATTCACATTATGCGTCATAGCTTGCAAAACACTGACAGATTTGCAAAAACTGACAAGTTGGAGATTTGACAAAACCTAAAAGTGTACCTACCCATTACTTTTTTCCCCACCGCACGTACATTGCATGACTGCTGTAGCAGGAATGGCAAACATCATGCATGAGGAACTATCCATATAGAGCGAGGACATTACCCGCAGGCATTATAGGCATTTACTGGACCCGCATGCTCCATCGTCGACCTCATCGTCGCTTACCATCAGGCGAGATCGAGGTCAAATGCAGGTTTAGTTGTAAAAAAAGGTCAAAAATGGAGAAGTCAGAAAATTATCGTGCAAGAAGAGCAACGTAAGGCGCGGTCAGATCGACCCTGGTAGGTGGACGCTAGTAGCATATTTCTATCTGCTCTCGTCAGTGCCTCGGATAGAACGATTTTAACTGTTTAAACGCCATCGCACATTGCAGCGACTCGACGCGAAACCGACACGAATTCAACTCACAGCAAAGCATTGAAATGTGAATTTTATATCGTATTACATACAGTAGGTTATCAAAATTCAAGAGAAGTAGTTGTCGACGCGTTGGCAACTCATCGACGACTACTTCACCTTTTACTTTTGAATTTTGAAAAACGATATAATGCTTACATTTCAATGTTTTGCTCTGAGTTGAGTTCGTACCGGGTTCGCGTCGAGTTGGTTTAATATGCGACGGCCATTATATTGAATATTCCAGCGGCTGCTGTCTTGACTTGACTCGACATTGACACTCTTCGATGAGACATGCGCATTGACAGCCACCAGGGGAACATCCGAATGAATTACTAACTCAGACCAGCTTGGCAACTGGTTTCCCTTCAAAGCGACTAACCCCCTCGTTCGATAGCTGCAGACGTTAGGCCATTTCAGAGATCTACGGGCGGCCTGAACCACTGATAATAGGCTAGCCCTAACCATGTGGGAAAAAGAAGGTCTTGAATCGTATCAGGTGTAACCTATCCTATCCTATATCCTGTATGCCTGCGGTGGGGTTTTAAAATAAAGTTTTAATGAAACTTACGGCAGGTATGGGACAACGATGTACTGGGATGTTTGTAAACTTTTTTAGCCACGCTCTGTACCAATCCAGTCTAAAAAAGTCGCACAATTTGGCTTCTAATATTATGGTTCCTCCTGATAATCTTATATTTACGAACTGTAATGATACCTGTAACATACATTATTGTAGATGTATTAGAAAATTCAAACTTTTCTCACAAATCAATCAACAAATCGGAAAAATGTGTGACGTCATTATTAGTTTAATTATAAAGCAGAAACTTACAGTTATATTATTTCCCCAGGGTTGTAAAATAGTTCCGTGAAACGTCGTTAAATAAGTCGAATTGCGATTGCGACGAGATGTGAAAATAGTCACATTTTTAATGTATTTCGGATTCGCGTACAGGATCTTTGCACCTTCTTGCCGGAAGTCTTCCTACAATTTAATACTATCGTTAGAAACGGGATACTTACCACGATTTGGGTTGTTTTGAGCTCCCTGTAAAACAATACCATTGCTTCCTATAACCATAACCATACCCTAAGTTCTGTTTGACTTAGGGTATGGTGGTGGAATAGCAAGTGCTGTTGGATCTCCTCGGGGATAGTTAGGGGATTCAAGTGGAACGCGCAACCTGAAGAGCGCTACAATTTAGTCAATAAGCACCTAAGTAAATAAGTATTCAGAGCAATTTACTCACAGATTTCATCGCATATAAAAAGCTAAAAAATATAAGAATAAAATAACTAGGTAAATACATTTTTTGAAACAAATTATTTTTCCCTGGAAACTGTGCTATATGTCTGTAAATTATTGTGAATACTGATTCATTTGCTCTACAGACAATTTGTAAAGTTGTATCTACATTAATTATATTACAATACATTATAATAAATAGCAACAGACAATCAGTAATGAAATCTGATTTATTTAATGTATATTATTTGCATTGGGTAAGCATCCGTATAATTTGGCCCTATTTTGTATACTTATATTATTTTAAATTTAGTATATAATTGTATAAATGACGTTATTATTGAAATTACACTTTGGTGTTATGAACTAATTTTAACGAAAGGTATTCTTTATTGGCTCTCTAAATAAAAGATATGTAGCTAAAGCACCTATTCTTAAGTTCCTACTGGTGTATGGACTATGAATACTTTGTCATCTTACCGCACAAATAAACTTATTCTTATTCTTAAAAGTGCTCTATTATCCCGTTACTTTCAAATTGTTTAAAAAAATATCATGTTCATACTTAATACTCAGCTAATTTTCGACTGACTTCTAATAACCCTATATCTAAAAAAAATCTTACCCCGTATTTTCTATTTTGTATTATTAAGTAGGTAAATTTATTTATAATATAGGTGTACACTTCGCCTGCCTTGATATGAATCAAATTGTCACTTTATGGGGTTTGCTGGAAGGGATCTGTCTTAGAGATAAGTCACGCCCAATGTGCTTCACATATTTTTTGTATAAGTTTGTATTATATTGTGTGTGTACAATAAAGAGTTAATAATAATAATAATTATGCTGATTCTAATTTGAGACAATCTAAAGTTTGGAAATTCACCCATGCTATACCGATTCTGTAGTAACAATGTAACGCACTAAAAGCTTATGTTATGATAAACATAATAAAATAATACATTATAATTTCTTCATGCTTTTATTTATTGATTACATTAGGTAAGATCAAAACATAATATAGTAAATCATCCCAATTTGTTTTGAAATCTTACTACCAACTGAATTTCGAGGATGCTTTCCTTGGTGCTCGTTGCAACAGCCTTAAATTTCACAAGATAGTCACCCTGACTCACTGGCAATGGAAAATTTTTCGGCGGTAGTTCAATTCCAACGAAATGATAATTATTCTGAAAACAAATTATGGAACCTAGTTTATTGTTGTTTACATTCAAAGTGTAAATCATAATACGTATAGTTGACATCAACCCTTTTTGTAAATGACTATTACCAGCTTGGATGAAAACAAATTAGAGGGCGGGCGTAATTATTTGAAGTAACACCTAATTTCATGTAGTTAGGGAGACTGCCTATTTTTCCTTTTATCCAAGAAATTGCTTCAATTCCTGACTTATTTGATCTATCCAGTTTTTTTGTATATATAAATTAGCTACGACAAACAGGCAGACAGGCCACCTGATGGTAAGTAGTCACCGTCGCCTAGAGACACGTGCAGTACCAGGGGTATTGCTTGTGTGTTGCCGGCCGTGGAGGGAGAGGACTTTTTTAACGTTCTTTTTGAAGCATCCCATGTCATAGCGCTGTGGAAAAACGTCGGGTGGAAGAGAGTTCCACATTTTGCAGGTGCGTGGCAGAAACAGTTAGAGGTAACCTCTAACTATGACCTATATATGACCAATTAACGTATTGAAAATATTTTAGTGAAAGTCTTGTAACCCTAAACTAAGTATGTACTACTATAAAAAAATACTAGAAAATATTCACAATGTACTCACTTGAGGCACGGGGCATCGATTAAGAGGTACATCCGAATATGTTTTGATGAATTCCAGCGCCCACTCCTTCTTTAATATATCACATACTTTGGTTTCCACGACAAACGTGTCAGACTTCATTTTAATGTTGCTGTACTCGAACATAACCTATAAGGAAATATATAAAGAGTACGGGCTCCTTGAGCTTTCTATTATGTTCCTTAGTGACCATAAGGATACAGACATATAAAATAACATTAGTTTTAGAATTTATACAAATTTTATTCGTAATATAAAAAAATTCTTTTATATTGTAGGTACACGTATGTATGTATATCTATCTATTTTATCATATTATATCTCCCCATGTTTTAGGTTTGGCTGGAAGATATCTCTTCTTAGAGATAAGCTCTACCTAATGTACCCTATAATTATTTCTTGAAACATGTTCATTATTTTTCTCGTGTATAAATAAAGGCCTTTAGATCAGTAGTACCATTGACTAGTACCATTGATGGTACAAGTGACACAGCTTTGTATCTTTAGTACCATCAATGGTACTAGGGACACTAATTTAGGATATAATATACCTATAAAACGAGGTATGTCCTATCTTTTCTTTAGATACTAGAGATTCAAAGTTGTATCACTAGTAACATGGGGGATATCTTGACTTTTCTTTAATGGTACTAAAGATACAAAGTTGTGTCACTTGCACCATCAATGGTACTAGTCAATGGTACTACTGATCTAACGGCAAATAAAGTATAAAGATAAAGACTGATAAAAACAATAAAGGGTACAGAGGAAAAAGGGCGAGAGATACTAAAAACCAAAATACTTTTTTGATGACAACTGTTGGTATTTACCAACCAAAACTAACCCACAAAATGATAAAACTTACGCTCAAATAAGAGGTAAGGTAGGTCTGAGATATTCCAGTTTGAAAGTTTGGTATTAATATCCTACCGTCAGTTGCACGAGGTTGGTCTTTGAGGTAAGTCTTCAATAAAATATAGATATGACACGAGACTTAAGGAAACCTTAACTTTTAGGACGTTTCTTGTAGCTCACGGATAGATTTGCAACTTTAAATATTGTCTTCTGAACATTTTACTCAAATTGACATTCCTTCTTCTTCCTCTGTACTCGCATATTACAAACAATGGCCTTGTAAAACTGATGTAAATCTTGCGCAGATCCTAGCTCCATATAGCAGAAGTGCGGAAATAGATACTTACAGTTATATTATTCCCCCAAGGATTTAAAATTGTGCCATTAATGCTTGTTAAATATGGAGAGTTGCGTTTAAGACGATACGTGAAAATTGTTGTATTTTTCATGTACTTATCGTTCACGTAATTGATCTTCGCTGCTTCTTGTTTGTAACCCTTCAAATAAAATTAAAATAATTTATTTTATTTACTTACTGGCAATACTAGTCTAAATCTCGCCTGATGGTAAGCGACGATGAGATCGACGATGGAGCATGCGGGTTTAGCCTATTCACTCTGGCCTTGAAGATCCCAAGATTTCAGTAAACATTAAATTAAATGTTTGCGCTTAATACATGTCATAGGGTTCCCTATTCAGAAATCAAATACTTTTTTAAATGAAATAATCGTATTTCTAATGGAAATATTAGAGATACGAGTAAGAGATCTAATAAAACACAACAAATTTCTTCTTTTGCAGAGAAATTCTTCTTTTCCTCGGGGTCAATCAATGGTTAAGATTGTATTTCAGCCACAAAGGAAAAAATCTAGTTCCGTTACCGTACAGAGATAGTACCGGTCAGAGGCTATTATAATACCCAGTCTGTAAGCTCTTAGAAAACCATTCTGGTATGGGGTAAAATCGGTATCTGTCATACATTTGCGATATCCATAAACCGAATATGACTGAGCCGAATATTTTAAGTGCTCGCGGACTGTAAATACTTAACATTTGTAATGACGAACACAAAATAAAACTAAAATGAGAATAATGTCGTACTTAAAATCTACTTTATTCTACGGATCCTACTTGTATCAACTTAGTCAGACCATCGACTAAGCTCTACCTTTTGTTAATTAACTTATTTAAATAGATAATTCTTCTCTTCTTGTCATGTTGCTAATGGCCACCCTATTGTCAGAGTTGTTCAGGCCGCCTGGTGGCCTTTGACATGACCTAACGACTGCGACAGCATCCGGGATCGAGAGCTTAACGTGCGAGGCTCAGATGAAAATGTGCCACTAGCATTTACCCATTCTGGTAACAAATCGCAACTAGGCATACCCATACTCATACCATTTATTGCTTTTCATGTGTTACATCAATAGTGAATTAATTATGTACCTAGTACCTACTGTTCAACTTAACAAAAACTGTGACATCTTTAGAGCACTCACCGTCTCAGCCATACAGCCAGTTAAAAAAATTAAAAATATAAATATTGCAAAACAATTAGTGTAAAACATTTTTGATACGTTTTCGTTCACAAAAGTATGAACCACGAACGAAGTTCCTTTGCTAAATTCCCTTCAGTTTTCGAAGCTACCAAAAACATCAATTATTAAGTATTTATACTTAGATATGATCTATCATCCTGTTATGATTGCACATAGTCATCATTATGTGCTTAGCGCACAGATGATTTACATAACATACCTACCTTATAATAGTACGATTATAACGAAATACAGCTAATAATGATCATAATTGTCAGAAATTGTATTCCCATATTCCCCATCAGAATGATTCATTTCAATATCGACAATTCTAAACAGATGCCAGATTCAAAATTATTCCTAACTGGTCCGAAAAATCATGGTGTAATCGAAAAATAAAACTGCAGTTTATTGTGCAGCAGAGTTTGTAGGAGGTTTCACAAACATGACAATCCCTTAACAATACTAGGAGAGCGTATTTTTGCATTACTAAAATTCCCAAATGTTTTTACTATTCCCAAATTACATATTTGTCCACAGGAAAAATTGGTATATATGGTTATATCTAAGCATAATTGCGCCGCAGTTAGGGCACAAATTACCTAAGTTACCTAAGTACCTAGTTACGTTAGGGTACATGTCTACAAGTGGGGGCTTTGGCCGTTCATTGGCGGGCGACCCTGGGGAAGGCAGCAACGTGCTATGGCCGCACGCTGCTGTGACGGGAGGAACCAGGAGGTGGAATGTACACCTCCCAGGAGGAGCCCAAGGCAAATGCTAGGAGGGCACCGGTGCGTTCCACTGGAGATCCCGGAGCCCTCCGATAAGCACGAGGCCGGCCATCGAGGGGGTTTTAGTGAGTAAAAATCTCACATAACCTAGTCTCTCCCCCAGGAGGCTGGGTATCTTACGAAGATTTCCCCCCCGTTACCAAAAAAAAGGGTACATGTCCACATGCATGTGATGTGCGAGGGAGCGAGGCGATGAGCGAAGAAAAATCCAACTGTTAAATAAATTCGTAGTAGCCCTGCTTTTTTGTGTACCATGATTCTCCATCCCGCGTACGTAGCATAAGTAGACACCCATAGGCTACACCCGTGCGTGAGTTACGTAATCGCAATACCTCTACATGATTTGTGCCTGAATTTAAGACCTTGGGATATCCCATGCTAGATATTCCAGGTGAGTGTAACCTAGGCTGACATTTTCACCCATTATTTCCCCTTTTAATTTATTCAAAAAACGCACCCAGAACATTTTATTTTGACATCAGCGTGTACTTATTAGGTATCACATCACATGAAGCTATATTTTGGCTGTTTTTCCTCGCTCATCGCCTCGCTTTCAAGCTCAACACTATAGTGGACATGCAGTCTTAACCCGGGCATTTACTAATACCTATACGTTCTTCTAGATCATTATCTTGACAATCACGATCAAATCACGGAAATGACACCTCCTGCGTGACCATTTCCATAGGATTAACACCAAGGTCCGAGTCGTCCCATTGGCCCATGTCCAGGGTAAGCTGGACTGAGTCCAAGTCACGCGGTGGCGCCAGCGGTCGCTTTGTTTGGAGTACGCAATTAGCAAATTTTTACACTTATTCTTTTATTTGTGTCCACATAAATATAAAGAAAATATGAAAAATAGTTTGGCAGTCGTCTTCTCTGTGTTAAGGAATTACTTGGTCAGAAACTCCATTAAGTTTATAAAAAAGCTTCCAAGCAGTCATAGTTTTAAGTGTCGTAGCCAAAAAAATTGCGGAGAGCCAAGCCTGAGATGGACTAATAGAATTTCGGGGAGTTCGGCGATCTACAATTGTGAAGCACTCAGGATTTTATTGAAAATTTTAAGTAAATAAGTATTTTTTTATTTCAATCTGTGCTACCGGAAATATCTACGGGCCTGGGGTAGTGATTATGGCACGTATCGACATGCAAAAATGGAAACAACATTTTAATCCATCTCGTTCACTCAATAGCCAGCACGGACATAATATTATTTATGTATGTACGAGTATAAACGTAACACCTATGTATTCGTACTTTCCATGTAGAACGTTCCAGAACGCACCGCTCAGGTCCACAAATACTTACGACAATATACAATTTTGAATTAATATTTTAGATAGCGTCAAATTATTATAAAGAAAATAATGTTGGCATTTAATTTAGTTCATCTTAAGCCTGCCATGTTTCACCAAATTTCCTTTTGTACAAGCCTAACTCTGTTACGAATATTTTACTCGTACGTTGGTCTCACCCCCATGACCGAGAATGACAGTTTTTATTAGAAACCAAAAGAATTTCTTACAAAATCTGAAATCCTCTCATAAATTATGAGAGAAAAGTATCCCCGGGGCATCCTTTTCACGCAAGATCTTCCCGAATGCGCTGACTTCTAGATATAAAACATAATTTCCATTCACACGTTATACGTTACGTTACGTGTTCGCTGATCTTCTGATAACGTATTCAGTGCGCGGACCACACATAAGTATGTATGTATGAATGGAAAGGTTGTAATAGGTCCCGGAGAGCGTATGGAATGCCAATACGCTTTACGAAAGATATTGTTCTAACCATCGAAGTAACTTCGATGATTCTAAGATAAATAGGTATAGGTATGTTTAAACAGAAACGGTAAAAGGTATTCAAATGTAAGTAGGAATATTAGATAATCGAAGTTCCCGATAATTTTCATTATTCAAATAATAAAAGAATTCACCAATCAGAGGTAGATTTCTCTTCACCGTTGTCGAGCAGTTCCTTTTCTTACACACTTGATTTATAATTTCTTCATATTTTCTGATATTAAATAGTGTTTGGCGACAATAAATAAATAAGTGTCAAAGTATCATGAAATCGTAAAATATCTGGATGCTGCATGAAAGTTTGTATGAAATAACACTGTGACAGTTACCTTAGTCTATAATATTGAATCTTGTTTTGACTGTGCATAAGTAGGTATACGACCTGTCTTGAAGCTGTCGAAATCCTGTGAATCCCTAGTTAATTCCCTACAGAGCATTTGACATTAGGTTAGAAGCTGTATCCTACATCTGAACTCGACTAGTACAAGTGATGCACATGTGAAACATTCAAGGGAATATAGCTCAGCATATAATTGCCTAAGTGCAGCTATCAGAAGTGATGCATTATTCATGCTCTCTGCTTGGCCATCTCCCTTAGCTGTGTATTTGGCAGATGTAGAGATAGCGAATCCTTATGTGGATACTGTTTAAGTATTTACTCGTGGACACTCTAATCCCTAAGTAACGTTTATCCACCAAACAAATTAGTGTTCGAAGTTATCCACATATTAAAATTATAAGTATGAAGATTTGAACTGTTTAAAGTTGTGAAGTTTGTGTTAGTGTTGTAATAATTATTATTTTGTTGCAGTTATAATTATATGTATAGTTAATGTGGCTGATGTGGCCAGTGGTGATTTGATTCGACAGTAGTGAAAGCAATTAAATTGCTTTAATTTAAAAATAAAATCCGGTTGAGCTAACTTTCAAAACTTATTTTCTCAATTCAACTTTCATAAAACATAGAACCTTGTAATAGAGAACCAGCTATTTGTTGAACCACTGTTATGGAAACCAAAACTTAGTGAATACTGAAGCCTGTGAGACTGCAGTCTAAAATATACATGTAGGAGGGGCGTTCAATAAATTATCTGTAGTGTCATTAAAAAAAAAACAATAAACAAACAAAATTTTATTTTTATTTTTCTACGTAATTCCCCTTATTTTCGATACATTTGTTACATCGAGCAATAAGCTTTTCAAATCCTTGAAAAAAAATATATTCTTCCTTGTCTGAAAAAAGATCGTTTAATGCCATATTCAGAGTTTCATCGTCAGGAAATCGTTTCACACGAAAATCTTTCTTCAAGTTAGGAAATAAAAAGAAACCACTAGGGGCCAGGTCTGGGCTATAGGGTGCGGGATTAATTTCTTCGTACCTACACACCCGCACAGCAGCCTTGGTAACTTGTGCCGTGTGCACGGGCGTGTTAGGAACTGTAGTGCACTGACTTTTGACTTATACGGTCATGAAGGATAGTATGTATGGTACCAACGGATAGGCCGGTTAACTCCGCTATTATTTTCACCCTGATTCGAGCGTCTTCTAATACAATTTTTTCGACCTTTTCCACGTTTTCTTCAGTAGTGGCTTCAATCGGGCGCCCAGGGCGAGGGTCGTGTTCGATACTTTCTCTACCTCGTTTAAATTCACTTGACCATTTTTGAACCATTTATAATGAAGGTGTAGAATCTTGGTAAATGGTCACCATCTCTTCATGGATAATTTTTTGACGTTTTCTATGTTTTGTTAGGAATTTTATCACAGCGCGATGTTCGAGTTTCGACAATATTGTCGCGTCACTCATTATGCTCGTATTCTAAACGCGATAGTAGCTATAAAAAATCAGTATATGATTAGTAAATTACCCTTATCCCGAGAACATATTGAACGCCCTACGTACCTACAACTGTGATATCTATTAGTGTAATGTTTCAAAAAGAATCAAGCACAAACTTTTCTAAGGCAATTCAGTAAAGTGCACCTTAACACGGGACCAAATCCGGTAAGAGTAGTATTATTCAGGCTGATTTATGCCTTCAGCCTCTACAAGAGAAATCTCCAGAGCTCCAAGAAGTTAACTCTATGTTTTATTAAACTTGTTTTGAAAGAAACTTTCCAGGTATTGGAAAACCTGTCAATTAGGTAAGGCTGCGCTTTAATTGAAGCTAGACCGATATTAAATGTCTTCCTCGACCAAGACGCGGATGGATTATATTGTATAGAAGTTCTTCGTTTAGTCCTTGAAAATTTAAAATTAATTGAGAAGATGAAAAACTACCTTATTGGAAGGAAAATATTACGCGGGCGTTCGAATAAAGGAGCAGCTCAAATTTTATTTCCTTGTTTGCAAATGATTTACCGATACCTATTCCCGGAAAAAATATAAAATTGTATAGATATTTTTTAAACATGAATGTTTAATGCTGGAGCAATATCACCACAAAAGTCTTAGTTTAGTTTTTTATTTTTATTGGACAACACATTTTCCCTGTTTCCGGAGCATAATCCCTTATTACTACCGTACGACTCCAAGTCAGAAAATGGTTTCCTGTCAAATAAACTTGAGTGCAGATTAAAAGTGACTCAGGAGAAAAACGTGCCGGCTCTGCCCGCTTCGCATGTTGTTACGCACGAGGGCCCCAGGGAGAGATGTCAGCTATAGCCATAACGTTTTCTTATCAAGACAACACAGATGCCACTATGACACACATTTCCTTTCACAACGTAATAAAAACCTGCAAAACTTATATACATTGCCTGCTCGCCTACCGAACATCAGCTATAAATGTGATTTTCACGCAGCAGTGGATAGGTAAAATGAAGAAGAAACGTGTGTAAGTTGAGTCTTTCAAAGAAAAAATACGCATGAGTAGAGACAGCTCCTTGATAGGCATCGTAAAAACTACTATCATGCGAGCGCAAAATAACTTTGCATTAACACCAGGATCGTAGGTTTTGTTTTTTATATGACGTAGCAACTTCGCGGCGATTATATATACTCGTATGGTATCTACGACGCACTTTCTTTCATCATATTTACGACAAATACTCGTAAATATGATACTTTTTAAATTGTAATCTAAAGGGTACAATGGAAGACACATCAACTCTTTGGACCCTCTCTTTATGGAACCCTGTCGCAATCAGTTTTTGTTATGATTTCTTGACATTCATATGAAAGTGTCAAATAAGTTGAAGCACGTTAGAGGTCATTCATAGTTGTCGACGAGTGGTCAACGCGTGGGCCACTCATCGACAACTACTTCACTTTAATTTTGAAAACCTACTGTATGTAATACGATATAAAACTCACATTTCAATGCTTTGCTCTGAGTTGAGTTGGTGCCGGGTTCGCATCGAGTTGGTATAATATGGGATAGCCATAATGCGACAAAGTACCAAAGTGTTAAGTTTGTCCCTTTTTTATGGGAAGTCGAATTTTAGTTATAATTTTTTTTCACAGTAGGTATTTATATTATAGTCCGTCTAGGTAAAAGTCAGTTTACCTAGTTATTTTCGTGTGCGGTTAGTTAAGTTTATCTATAATCCGTATGAACCTTTCTATGCTGTGTTGCTTACGTTTGCTTATGTGTTTTTCTACTATTCCATACCATGCTGTGTTTACACGTTAAAGGTTACGACCTAACTCATAACTTTATATTGATTTTTCTGTAATTTATCTGGTTGTAATCTGTTGTGTTTACCTAATAAATAAATAAATTAAATTAAATTCTTTTTCTAATACCCGTATTGATTACTCTATTCACTTTTCGCTCCATAAAGTGAATGAAGCGTTTTCCTCGACACCCTCATCATTAAACTACATCATTAGGCAACATCATCATCATTAATACCGATAACGTTATTTTTAAAGAATGGGTTTGGTAATGATTCGAGCACCCAATAGAAATCCTTTACGATAAGTACTTCCAACATCAGATGTCAGTGCAAATATTCAGTGCGAATATACATTTGATGATGTTTGAATTTCACGATCGATTCTATACAACAAAATGACGTGATCGATTTTCTTTCACCGTAAATTTTCCTCACGATGTTTTAAATACATTTTTTATTTATTCAGACCTGTATTTTATTTCCCCCAGTTAGGACAAAACGGGTTAAACCCTACTTAATCCGTAAGCAAACCTTTGCGTAGGGAGATTTTACACACGATAACCTTGTAAAGGGATTATTCGGTAGATGTTGCCAGATTTTCTCCACAGGGCCCAGTCGACTATCCGCAGGATCATAAATCGTGGGAGCGCGATCCATGTTTGATCCATTTTATGGATAGACATTTTTAACGAGTTCTCCCCGGTTTTATAACTTTGTGTTTATTACGAAACGAGTTAAAAGTCATAGCAGGCTATGGGCCATTTCAACTCCCATTCGCCGCCGTTTAAAATTAAAAAGGAAGGACGCCAGTCCTCTGCACATTATCAATTATACTAACTATAATAATAGGATAGTAGTTTTGAACATAAAATTGTTCGAATAAGAGTGACTTCCGTCTAAAAGTCGCATCCTGCTTATGTCTAAATTTTTTGGCATATTTAATACATAAACCACTTATACTTCTTTACCTACTAACATAAAAAGTTCTGGTTAAAACAAACTAAACTATTAAATTTAATAAAAAAGTGCTGCGAGTCTGCATGATTTCAAAGAAAAATACAATCTTTTCTGAAGAAGTATTTCTTCAAATACGAACTTCTCCAATGAAGGCATTTCTAAGTTTTTCAGAATAGAGCAACTATCACAAGGAATTGCAAGCTAAAATCTTTAAAAATTATATACGTTTCATTGAACTTTCAAACGTTCAATCACCTTCACGTAGACGCGTATGAAAAGTGACGTAAGTTACGATGCAGAAATAGGATATTGACATCAAAGAGGCTTCTGACTGACTCGTTCTGACACCAGATCACATGGAAATCCGACGCAAACCTCCAACGTAATAATAAATGGTGAAATCAAAGGTCCCATACTTACTTATTTTTACTGTACACTGTTACTATAACTTTCACTATAGAATTAGTGACACGTAACTATATTACGTAATTTGCTGTTCCTTTCAGAACAAATGAGATAAAATGGAACATTTGTTCCATTTTGGTAATGGAACTACTGAAAATTTAGAGGTATAAATGTTAATTTCAACTTTCAATTTTTTATATAAGTACCTAAAACCATCAAAACATGTTTGAGTTTCAAAAGCATTATTCCTCGCGGCATTACTTGATCTAAAATGACGGATGCGCAGTAACAAATTACTCAATCGAAGTGCGGTATGAGGTGGGATGCGAGGGGCCGCGCGTAACCATACGAGATTTGTGTTGTACCTGCGCGGAACGACCACCATTTTAGGTCAAATTATATGCCGCGAATAATACTTCTATTATGACTTTTAATAATTTTAATGTGATAGTTGATGAAATCAAGCGTTACTTTGCGGAAATCCATGATTAATTATTTCATTTGTTTGGCGGAAGAAGTATCCACCACTCATCCAATGTACTATTACTATTACATACAACATGTTGTTGTTGTCGTCCTATGGTACTGTTGTTGGTTGTTGTCGTACTGAGGGCCTCCGCGAGATCTCTCCACGCCGCTCTGTCTTGTGCCATCTTCTTAGCTTCACTCCAGCTCAACCCTGCTGCCTTTAGTTCACGGTCGTCAGTTCGCCTCCACGTGTGTACAGGACGGCCAGCTTTTCTTTTCCCGCGTGGCTGCCACTCGAACGTGATCCTTGCGGAATTTGTCTCCCTTCTTCGTAACGTATCCATCCAGTACTATTTGCGGCGGGCAATCTCCTGTCTTATATGTGTTTGATGACATCGAGTCCACAGGTCATCGTGGCTGATGGTGTTCGGCCAGTAAATTGAAATGGCCAGAAAACTTGAACACAACTTACAACATGAATGTAGATTTTTTTTAAAAACCTTGACGTTTAGAATTTGGTGAAAGAAATAGTTTTTTTCCACGTGTAATTAAGTTGTTTCGGGTTGTTTCGTGTCGTCTAACTACGACCATGGTATAATATGGGTACGAGAGAGTTCATCTATAGCGAGTCTATATTATACCGATATTAAATTATGTTACAAATTTTATTGGGCCAACATCATGCCGGGGTCATTATGTCTTGTTAAGATGTTTTATGATCTAGAGGGGAGCTTTAAATTGCACAAATCATGATTGTAAGTTAACCTTAATAATGTTTAACGGCTTGTTTGGTCGTTATATAAATTTTGGTTTTGAAGCTGTACCTCGATTACGATCCTGTTGCTATCGAAGTTTAAAACTACTGCATCTCTATTACCGATCGCACATTTTGATTACAGAGTCGTTGTTACATTGGGGGCTTGAGCACAGAAAAACGAACCGCCCGTGGGATTCAGCCATAATTTAATCTTTTTTTCTCATAAACCATAAATGTTTAGTACTACTACTTCGTTTTATTTTGCCAAACAACATTTTCTATGGACGGATACAGAAGTCTCACCATTTTATCGTTTACGTACAGAATCTCAAACCCTAGCACACTGCAGCGAAACGTAATCGGACCGAACCCATAGAAATCGGTTTTCCATTTTCTACATTTCTATAGGTTGGGCCGATTCCGTTTTAAAATCGCCACATTATGGTAAAGGCGAATGAAAGAGCGTCGGTGGCACAGTGGCTAGGACACCGGCCTCCCAGGAGGTCCGGGTTCGAAACCATGCAGTGCCATGTACCAATGAGTTTTTCGTATTTTTAGAAGACTTACGTACATTTGCCGACTGCTCTGACGGTGAAGGAAAACGCCGTGAGGAAACCTGCACACTGAGATGGCCAGTGTTTAAAATGGGGGAGGCACAAAAGTTCCTCAAGGGTCGAAGTGCCGCTGGGGTTATTCCTGGCCTCCATCATAAGATGAGATAAGATAAAGGCGACTGAAACTTCTGTTTCGTGAACGCCATTAAACTTGAAATATTCAATATACCTAGAATAGTTGCTGTTGAAAGTAGAAGCTCACCGACACAGTTGAAAATAAACATGAGGCAGCGGAAAGCTCATTTAGCGAGAGTGAGCAAATAAAACATTTCACGGGCTGAGAGCAACTCCGCGCCAAACCTGCCAAGGGGTCTAAAGTGGTTAGAAATTCATTAAATT
Organism: Hofmannophila pseudospretella; assembly: GCA_947369225.1. Lineage (NCBI taxonomy): Eukaryota > Metazoa > Arthropoda > Insecta > Lepidoptera > Oecophoridae > Hofmannophila > Hofmannophila pseudospretella. The sequence goes on from OX376325.1 coordinate 7,592,269, forward strand.
TTTTATTTAGACCTGCATAGTGAAAACAGCCACGTAACGCCCGCAGGCGTAGATGAGACGAGCCATATAGTTTCGAACAAGAATAACAGAAGGTTGGACAGATGGGGGAAAGTAAGAGCGAAAACCTTTGACCAGCAACTGCTAGGCAGTGTAGTCAAAAATATAGACACACGGCAGTCGCAAAAATTACGACGTATACTGACTGTGTGTTGTACCTACCAGCTACATTAGATAAATCTTCATTAGACTTCACTAGACTCCATTTATTTTCTTTTGACGTGTGGGGTCTCGGTGTGCGGCTTATTCCCTGTTTAATGTAGATATAGTGTGAGTTCACAACATAACTTCTACCGGCTCATACTTTACACCCTTAGCACACTCCAGCGAATTTGAAATCGTACCACACCCATAGAAATATCTATTTTTCGGTTTCTTGATTTATATGGTTTTGGTCCGTTGGCGTAACGTAATGTTCCGTGTATTAAAAGGCGTAAAAAAATTATATTTCTGATCAAATATTCACGAAATAAATAGTAAAAATACAGGGACCTAGAATGTATTAATATAATTAGGTCATTATTTGTATATTCTTACAGTAAGTGCGGTAAAGATACTTTTTGAAGAACTGAAGTCCTAAGATTATCTATCTAAATTCTGAGATGTAGACAGATTTTCTAAAGAAATCCGATTTCTTATTGTTATGAATACTAGTTATATTAAATTAAAGGACAAAGGACCAGTTTACGTAAAAAAATATACTAAATTACCAAGTAGAGATTTCCAAACCGAAAATGTTGAGAAACTATTTTTCGTCATAATATGTACTAGGTTCAAAGAAAGTTCCAAAGAAATATAAAAGAAAAGAAACAAGTTAGTGTACGAATAAGTTTTTGTACAATTCCTTGCGAATGCGATGGAGAAAATGTTGCGCTTTCCAAAGCACATGTACTTTCAGTAACTCCTCGCACTCGTGTATGTGTACGTAATACGTCTTGCTTTAATGTGACAAAGGGTTTTATAGCTGCACTTTCTGGCTACTTTCTACATAATAACTATATCCAAACTTGTCCCGTACAATTTAGAATTTAGATTTTGGAATTGAAATCTACGGAGAACCATTATTATAATATTACTAGCTGTTGCCCGGCGGCTTCGCTCGCATGGACTTTTTATTTATATTAACTCAGAAACCTTCGCGGGCGTGCGCACAACAACTTACCAAAGTATCATCGCAATCGGATGAATTGTACCTATAGGAACGCACGCAACTAGTAAATGGATTGTATTCGGTTTACTATTTACGTTTTTAATAAGCTGCGTTCATGTATTGAAAGTAATAAATAGATGAAATTATTAAAAGACCTAGAAGTTATTACTGATATTATTTTAAATATAATATTATTTATTTATTTTATCAAAATTCCTTTTTAGACGCAATCTCAATTTTAAGTATTTTATGTATTTTATAGGGTAGAAGCTAACTTCTTTAAGTTTTTTCTAACTTCATATTTCCATTTGTTTCTCTAAAAGAATCCGGGTTGCTTAATTTTTATTCGACGCGGGATTCTATTCGATCATTTGGCCAGCATTTCATTTATTTCTCTGTCTTCTTGTTAAAAGAAGAGTTTCGTTACAAACTCTTTAAACTGAAGCGTCAGTACAGTACTAACGAAAAGCCAAATCTCGTGTCTCAAATACGCGTACACCAGTGAATTGCAAAGGAGACTTCAAAGGCTTGTAGCAAACACAAGGGATTTCATTAGGCAAACTATCTTCCTCAAGCACACTATTTGCTAACACTATATACAAAGCAACTGAGTACTGAATGCCCTACGATTGATGGAAGCTGTGCTCTCTGTGTTTAATCAAACTACATCTATGACTACAACTTTGAATAAACATCCTAACAAATCCAATAACAATTTAGTCAATTCAAAAGATTGATAATTCCATTCACACAGGACACTCAAGTCTCTCCCTCCCTTCCTCTATAGACCTAATAGAGGTAGAAAGGGTTACTAGTAGCCATTGTGGGATATTTTAGTGCAAAAATCGCAGACAAACATCCATTTGCCGTAGCTGAAAGCATTATACATGTCACCGTTATTGTGAGGAAAGCCAGTCTGCCTAGATATTTTGTGAATTAACTGGAAAAGTGCAAAACAATTTTGTCTCGCACATTACCTAGGTGATTTGAAGATTACCAGCTGAGCAATATAATCTAACCTAACCTTACCCAAACGCCTTCTCAGTTATTACGTGACAGAATGCCAAAACCTACGAGGGGCGTTCAATAAATTCTCGGGATTTGCATGAAAAAAAAGCAATACTAAATTTTTCTACGTAATCTCCCTTAATTTCGATACGATTTATTACAGCGAGTAATAAGCTTAGCAGATCATTGGAAAAAAATCCTTGTCCGAAAAATGATCGTTTTTTGCCGTCCTCAGAGTCTCATCATCATGAAATAGCAGACTCTTGGTAAACGGTCACCATATCTTCGTGGATAATTTTTTGACTTTGTCCTTGTATTGTTAGGAATTTTATAACAACGCGATATTCGATTTTAGTCAATTGTCAATTTTGTCCCCTCACTCATTATGCTCGTGTTTTAATTGCAATTGCAAGAAAACGAATGAATGAAATTAGCCATTTTTTTATAATTATAACAGCAGAAAATTATATTAGCAGTAACAATCAAAGAAAGCCGTGTATGATTAGTAAATTATCCTTATACCGAGAACATATTGAACGCCCCTCGTATGTGTCCTGACAACCTTAGGCTCAATTTACATTGCCGCGGAATGGAATGGAAGCGAATTTTCGCAACGTAATTGTACATAGCATAATGAACTTTATGTCAATTGTGTAACATACAAACTAAATACTTCCATTCCATTCCGCGGCAATGTATATTGAGCCTTAGTTGAAGTCCAAAATGAGAGGCAAGAATCTCTCTCTTAATTTTATACCTTAACCTTAAGATTAAGCCATGAATAATCACTAGATTAACTAGTCAATGGCTTCCGCACATTACCAGTAGCACTCGTATATTAAATTGAGTTACTCCGTCGAAAACACTATTTTCAACTTTTACGGTAAATCTGGCGATGCAAGTTGATTTGTGAGCACTCCAAAATATTTTCCAACTAAAATGGGAACGTTTCAAAGCGGTTATTATATCACGGCCACTGAATCGACGTAGTAGTACGGGAACTCAGCCAGTCTTTTTGTTATTCAAAATGCAACGAATTAATAGTGACATTATTCTGTCAAAAAGGTATTCATGCTTTCCAAAGCATGAATACCTTTTTTTCAGATTACTACTGAAATATAACTACATCTTCAAGATTGATGTAAACATAGTTTGATCACTTCTTCCATATATTTTTTTGTATAAGGAGAGCAGACGAGCTTTAACAACCCCGCTTTAATATTATTAGAGAATTTTCAATAAGCTACTAACCTTGAGAGCTTAAATGGATTCCCTCATGTGCCGGTCATTACGCTGGCTCACTTAAGGTTATCGCACACATATCACCCCGGCACCTGATAAGCGTCGCTTCAACTCGAGCTGTTCAGTATTCTTTGTATAAAACTCCATACTGCAACGCACACTAATCAACTTCGTAACGGTATCGCCTCGCCTCGAGACAAGCTAGTGACCCGCTCGCGGTTCGTGGTCAACTCGCAATCACCGCGCTTACGTCTCGTCGCCGGCGCGGGGAGGGCGCGCAGACCGCCTGTTATTTTATCGGTTTTATAGTCGTCCCCCAGGTGACGGCTAGCCGTCGCGTCGTCGCCCAGGAGTAGCCGCGCCGAAACCTCGGAGGTGCTGAGCGCCGGTTATGTACCTGCGTCGGGTGATTCGCGAGGCGATACGGAGAAGATCCGGTGCAGGCTTGATATCTGTGCGACAGCCTTTACCCTTCAAATCAAAACACAGCAATATAGTATTGCACTTTGCAGCAGAAATACGTAAAGGATGGTCCCTCTCCAGGCTGACTCTGCACAGAATCATACCACTATCAAAATCTCATGTCTACAATGTCAATTTTGTAGACGATCATTTTGAAATATATCGAAACATTTTTTAGGCGATCATTTTGAAATATTTCACAAACATTGAAATCTATGACCCAGCTCCCGGTTTATACCGAGTCATCTAACATGCACGTCAAACACATTCGGTCAGTTGTCAGCAACTACTGATGCCGTATGTTCCGGAGATTTATTTCAGCATGAAAATGTCAACTGCTACCCAATATCTATCAATATTGCAGGCGAATTTTTGATATTATGGGCATTAAACATTTAGCTATTAAAAGGCATGCAAAATGCTGAATTTCTTAATGTGTACTGACAGATTTATTATATAACGCTTTAAAAATGTTGCTGTTATAAAAGGCTTGCAAAATATTGGATTTCCAATAGTAATATTCTTGGAAAAAATACTCAAAGTGACACTGACAGTACTATAAGGTACTTACTTACAATAAAAACATTTTAATTTGATTTGAATGGAATGCATTATTGCCTTTAACTATTTTTATCAATGCATTTACGTAAAGGTTTTAAACAATAAGCATATGTGTTTTATATTTGACACATTCATACTTTTGTCAAAAAATTATTACAAAAACTTATTGCGACAGGGTTCCCCGAAGTATAGCTTGATGCGGTAGGATAAGAGTATTATTATTATTATATTTTCTAAGATCTGGTAGGTACCCTCAACCCACATTGCATGATTTAAAAGTAAATAATAAATAGTAAAAAAAAAGTAAGTAATACGTTTATTTCACACACAGCAATGACCGAAACAGTTATAATTATGATAAAATAATTAAAAAACAAAAAAAAACACTAGATAAATAACACTAGTTTTAATTAAAATTTATTTTATTTTATTACGGTTTATTGTATATTATATGGTTTATTATGGTTAATTAGAAATTCAATTTAAATAATAATAGTTTGTAATGTAGTAAATGATAAATAACGTATAATTGAATATTATGAATAAAGATCTGAATCTGTGTCATCCACTGTACATAAATAAATAGCTAGTACTATGTAGAAATAGACGCCCGAATCTTAATAAATACTGAAATTATTAATTGTTGAAACAATTGTACCCAGCATGATACTATCTTAGTCCGATTAATTAAGACCAAACGCTGTAAAGCGTGCCATTAGAACACTAATTGGCTTCTGATCTGTGGCTCCGATTGTCCTAATTGGGATACGATCGCGTAAGCTATTTTCTAATCCATTCCAGCGTTTTCGTTTTTTTTCTGATTTTTCATGTCTCTTTTTGGGTTAACTATTATAGGTAGTTACCCTGTGTCGGCAAGTAGTCTGTATTATATAAAAAAATAAGTACAGTCGATAAAAAAACATCTGTTCATTTTAGACCTTACAATGTTTGAACGGAATTTAATCAAATCAATTTTGCATTATGTCTCGAGTAATCGGACTTTTTTTTAATTGACTGAAGCAACACAAATTAAAAACAATGTCGCCCACATCTATAAATGAAATGGGTTATCGAAAACACAAGAAAAAACCAAAAAAAAAAATCGAAAATGTTTCTGGTATTGGTATATATCGATACTAATTGGCTAAACTTGTTCAACTATCGATACCGAGTCGCAAGTGGTCAATACAGTCGTTTGCTATGGTCTAGTTCTAGGTATACACCTAGAACTAGAACAAACCCAAATCAAACAAAGACGTATGAACAATGACGCCAAGGATGTGCTCTATATTCAGACCACTAATTGGCCTCCGATCTGGAACTGCGATATCTAATTGGGTACACCCTCGTTGGTCCGAAAGTGTGAGCAATTGAGTTAACTCTGACCAAAAACATTCAAAATCTAGTCCGAATAATAGCCGGGCGATACTTACAAATACAAAAATATAAATAAGTAAGCACTTAATGTACTAAAAACTTTATTATCACTAATATGTTTTAAAATTTTGTACTTACCTATTACATATGGACTTCACGCTAGGTTATACGTTATACCTATACTTACTACTAAAGAAAGAAGTTGGTTTTTTCGAAACTAGAATAAATGGCAGTTCAATTAGAATTAGAATGAAATACGAAATGAAAAGCCGTCTAAAAAACTTTTAATCAAACTATATTAAAAATACGGATCAAAACACAATTATGGAACCAACAGAAAGATGTTTATTTTACTTTGAAAATACAAAGATTAAAAATCCTGCCGAAAGCGTGTCGACCACGAACATAGGGTTCCGAAACCGTTAATCTATCACAAAAAATATTTTGCGATCGAGTTCATAACATTTGTTCCAAAATAAGTACACTATAACTTCTATTTAACATTTAACGTACGTGGTTTTTGTATTGGGTCCGTTATAATTTGTATTCAAAGTAAGTACTTATTTCATTCGGATTTCTTTTCGATTTTTTGTAATTGTATTTTAAAAGTTACAAGTGGTGGACGTCCATACAGACATGACGAAACTATAGGGCCCCTTGTTGGCCACACGGAATCCTAAAAACTGATCAACCCTCTGCGTCGTAACAATAACTTCAAATTTTAACCCCGACGCCGAACAAATGTATAAACACATTTTTCTAAAGAAAACCTTTTCATTAAGTACGAAACTTGAGAACTTGGCTCGGTTGCGATTTTTAATGATTTTCAACGACGTAGATAAGAAAATATGCAGCGTCGACATTCGATTTACGCCTTAGACAAAAACAACCCTCGCATGAGTATTCGATTTATCGAGATTATCTGATTATAATTTATTGCATTGTATTTGTTTTGACAATAACTCTTGGATTTCGTTTTATTTTATTTTTTAATATTTTTTGTGTAATGGATTTTAATATATATTTTTGTAACATTAATTTCATTTTTATAACGCTTCTAATGTTGTTAACATTGACACTGAAAGAGTTTAATTATTATTTACAATTTATTTTTTTGCATGTTTATTTTTTTGTATTCAAACACAATTTATGATTGTTTATGAATAAATGATATGATAAAATATGATATTCTTTTTTGACAATCCAGCGCCATCAATATTTTTTTCCATTTCACCCAGGACAGTCCGGAGATATACTGATATGACTTAATCTGCGAACCTAGGTAGGTTGATTTACTGCTCATATACAAATTATAAATTCCTCTTTTAAACTCTATTCAAGTTAAAGTTAATAAGATCAAAAAACCTCTCAGCAAATTATAATTAAACCTGTGTTTAAATTCATTTTTCTTCTTCCATTTGGTAATTTCCTCAACACGATAGACTCGTGCTATCTTTTGTAATACTTGCTACGTTCTTATTACAAACTGGCACCCGTGTTACATTGGCTGATATTACGTGACAGTTGCATAAACTACAATTCTACTCTGTAAACTGTTTGCGTATGTTTTAAGACACATGATTTAAAATAGTTTTCAGTGAACATGCTGAACAAGCTGGCTAGGTTCAAGTACCATTGATTGCTAATACTGCACTCCCTGGGCGACTCGCTGAATAATTCTACATACTGCCTGTAAATTCGAACAAAAGGTTGAATGCAAAATGTAAACAGGCAGCAGCTCTATGCACTGTATTGCGCGCGTCATCGAGGCTTCGCATCGATCAAAACAATGGAGAATTCACAACGAAGCGATGTATGAAAATTTAAATTACAAGGCGGCCAAGCGTATAGAAAAGAACTGAAGTTTTAATAAAAGAAAAATAAAACACGTTTATTACCTCGTATTGTCTCTTTCTGTTTAGAACTATAACATTTTCAAAGATCACGGGAAATCTTTATCGTATCAGCCTTACACCACTAGATTTTTTTCTATGCAAATCAATTCTTCAAATCAGTTCAAAGGTAAAAGCATTTTGTATTCAAAGTAGACAGGACATTGGATCATTTAAGAATTTAAAATATTACCCGTCCAAGAAAACGTAATAATTCCATAACGAAATTAGTTTCCATTAGCAATAATTCATAGATGTTGTTCGTAATAGAAAGGAAATTGAATACAAAACTCGATTACCATTACCATAAATAATTCCCGGGCCTGCCGTCTTCGATGAAATCAATAGTCCGAAATTGGTTTACCCAAAGGGTTTCGCTAACTCTGATTTGAATTAAAACTTTATTATTTTAATTCCCAATTTACATCAGTAAATGACTTATTAAATGAAATAAATTAAGTACTTATTTCATTTCCAACTTTGCATAATTTGGCTATTTGTAATTTTGACCCGTATTTAGATATTGGCACGTGTAAAACTTTCTTGCTACGGCGGCCTACGCCGTAGTGTTTGTAGACGAGTACCTACTTCAAATTAAAAGGGACTCTCATGAAATCACAGTCTACCTACATATAGTACCTTACCTATTACATATTTTTAGGATATCTCTACCCCATGTCTATATACACTACAACTAATATACATAATCAAAGTAGGTATTAAACTCGTAATACAAGGTAAATACTTAAGTAGATAAAAGAGTAAAATAAATAAATTAATCCAACCTTTGTTTTACTAAACCTACATACAGCCAAAGTGATTAATCTGGATAAGTTACTGTAAAATCCCGAATCTTGGTATTACTTGTAAATATATTTTTTTATGTATAACTAAACCCACATTTGACCTCGATCTCGCCTGATGGTAAGCGACGATGAGGTCGACGATGGAGCATGCGGGTCCAGTAAATCTTAAGATTTACCGACATAAGTTGGTAAATGTATAAAAGCGGCTTTTAGCACATGCTAGGATTAAACAATAATGTTTGGTAAAAGTTGTTTTAGGGAATAAAAACAAGGTATTATAATTAAAAAGAGGGAATTATAAATCAAGCTAACTTACATTTCGGAGCGAAACCGAGTTCGTAGCCGTAGGAGCTCGTAGCCTAGTTGCGAGCACGTTCCGAAAGTGATCGTGCAGGTTAAGCGACGTTGGCGTGGTCGGTACCTGGTTGGGGACCGCTAGTGGCATATTTCATCTGAGCTCCTAGGTACGTGCCTCGGAAAGCACGTTAAACAGTCGGTCCCGGTTGTTGTCGTTCGACAGCCGTCGTTAAGCCATGTCAGAGGCCTTCGAGCGGCCTGAACAACTCTGACAAATAGGTTGGTCACTAACCATACGATAAGCAAGCAAGCAAGCGAAACCGACACGGATGGGTTAGGTTGAAGGCTAGGCCTTCGTTAGGTTATGTTTTTATAACAACCCAGAAAAACCTTTGCATGTGCTTACCTGAGGTGAGGGGTTAGGGGGGAAAGGTCAATGACCTTGACGAGGTTAATGACTCGGCAATAATGCTTTTCGGGTCGGTTTTAGCTCTGTCGATTTCTAAACATGTCTTTTTTCTACGTGTATCATGTCTCTGAGGTAAAACCGAATATTTACCAAGTTAATGTTGGTAAAATTCCGAAATTAACGGTGATTACAGAACGATTTGGACATTTACCGAATTTAATTGGTAAATCTTAGATTTTACTGGAAAATCTTAGAATTTACCGTAGTTCGAGCTTTTTCAGTAACAGATATACACACACATGCAGTTCTCAAAATGACTTCATCCTAAAAAAGTCACTGATATAAGTGAACAGACCAAGCCCCAAAAAAGAAAGCAATAAAAATGTTTACAACGTTATCCTGAGAGTCGTAATTACTTTTCCTGTTGTGATCTTTTCCCATGACAAAGCACTTACTTAACACAAGATTTTCTGAAGTAACAAGCCTGATTAAGATTCTGTCAACGTCGCCTTCACGACTTTATAAAAGAAAGTGAGTTGTTCAGGATTCATACGTTGACAGTTTTGTTGACTTACTTAACATTAATAAAATCGCTTCTTATTTCTACAGAGCACATTTCGGATCATCGTCAGCCCATATCATATCATTGCCTGAAATAGACCTCTCTTTTATGTCACCCTTCCCGATCCTGTGCAAGTAGCATTTAGGTCTAACTACCTAGTCGGAGGACTTCCGACTTTTATCAGTGAGTAATCCGCATATTTATGAGATACTCATACCATTTATTGCTTTTCATGAGTAACAATTGGTCTTAAAAAAAATATTATATGATCAGATAGAGAGCATAGAGCTAGAGATAGCATATTTATGAGAGCGTCGGTGGCATCGTAGCTAGGACGTAGGACTCCCATGGGGGAGGTCCGAGTTCGAGACCAGGCAATGCCATGTACCAATGAGTTTTTCGGTTTTTTCGAAAGACTTACGTACATTTACCGACTGCTCTGACGGTGAAGGAAAACATCATGAGGAAACCTGCACACTGAGATAAACATTGTGTGAAATGGGGAAGGCAATTGCAAACCACCCCATTAAATCTGCCACGAGAGTCGTTCTATGTGATTAATTCCTTAGAATGATCATGACCCTCAGCAATGAGGAACACGACTTAGAAGAAAGAGGAAATCCGCATATTTAAAAAATCGCATTTAGTACCTACTTTGGATTTTGTGTCTTTAGGGACATCATCTGTCTGAAGGCTGCTGGTTCAACCTACGCCATATTTTTCAGTCCTAACTCAATAAGCTATTATAAGAATAGTATTTTTGTACTTACGATATTTTTACTGTGTAGTTTTAGAATTTTTTCATTGATGTTTTTCACACTTTCAGGGTTATGGGTTTAATCTACAGTCGTATTTTCCTCAGAAATCAGCTAAAACATAAAATAAACTTTCCTTAGCGCTTCAGTCCAAATAGTAAGAGTTATTTTAGCCCACTGTGTATGAAAAAGGAAAACTTTTACAGCTTAGATACTTTTTGTTGAGAGAATGCATATACGTACTCGTACGTTGTCTGTAAGCCTGATATTAAAGCACAGCTCACACCTAATCGACCAAAGCGTTTGCGTAGCGGGAGCGTCAGTCGCGCATACGCGTTGGCGACGCATGAAGGCGGCGTCAGCAAAGCGGACGGACGCGACCACATGTTCTACGAAACAGATGTCCCATCTGTTGAACACTAAAGTCTTTTGATAACCTAGCTTCTTAAAATTAAATGTATTCTTCTTGGAGTTACCTGACGTGAATTGACGTTTGAGTGGGCCGCGTCGCGGTCGCTCAGGTGTGCATGACTTGTGTCGTGTTGCAGACGTCGCCGCATCGCCACCGCTTCGCAGTCGCTTGGTCGCTCAGGTTAGAGCAGTCCTTAAAACAGCGACTAGGATGCGCCATTTCTTGTTTGTAAAGTACAAAAAATTTATGCTTAGTACAGACAGACAGAGGTCGTTGCTCTCAGTTTCTGTGGCACAGACAAGGCACTAAAGTTTTATTATAATAAAGCATATTATTTCGCCAGCCATAATAGTAAAATTTAACTTTCAGCGACGTCTCTATTTTTATCTTCTTCTATCTGTTCGTAAATTGAAATGCGGTGGAAACAGATTTTTTCTATACTTTATATACTCGTATAATATGCTAAAAATAAAGGAATAATCGTATTCTGCCATTAAATACGCCCTCATCCCTATTTATCCTGGAAAAATAATTAGGAGACAAGATGAGAGTTTATTGATAATTTCAGCCTAATACTAAATAGAATCATATTTTATTTAGAACAAATTAACTTAATTAGTATTTTGTTATTAACATCTAATGTGTTTTTAAAGGTTTGGCTGAATACCAGTTCCTGCAAGGTCTAGATAGTTACGGAGGCTAATTTCTAGTTGAAATTACATCTAATTTAGAAAGACTATTTTGTTAAAACATCGCAATGCACTCCGCCACTAAGTACCTAGATAAAGTAGTAATTACGGTTGACGTAAAAACCTCCAAGCTAAAATGGAATTGGACAGGTCATGTCTAATGCATGCGCAGAGAGTAAGATGGTAAATAGGTGGTACATGCAGGTACTCACGTCGGCATCACTGCGGGTAGGTGAATGGTAAGGTACTTTTTGTAGCTAGAAAGTAGGGATGTTACGGAGCTTCGACTTCGAATTCGAAAGATCGGAACTTCCGATTGAATTTACACCTCCGACTCCACCTTCGGCTCCGATAATTTGAATCGGAGGTTATACCGTAGATTTGTGAGCAAACATATTCAAATATCAATATTTTATTAAATAGTGTAGGACTACATTAGGAATGTTTTATTTCCGCAAACGTCATCATAAAAAATATTGGCCAGTTCAGTTATAAAAATTTAAAAACGGTTTATAACATCTCTCTTCTGAACATCTCTCTTCTACCTCCGCCTCCGACTCCGATTCCGAATCCGGTTCCGACTCCGATAAATCAAATTTAAAACCTTCGGTTTCGACTCCGGTTCCGGTAAAACCACCTGCGTAACATCGCTACTAGAAAGTATCATCCCAGAGCCAAAAAATAATATAGTCGCGGAATACTTGAATATTTCTAATATTCAAGTATTTTGCGACTGAATAATTGAACATTTTACCTACACATTTCCAAGCCATAAAATGTTCGGTTGTTCAAATTAGAAACGCAAATAGATAGGTATCCTACCTTACCTACAATGTGCTAATTTCTTAGTACTTATTAAGAAGAAAAATAAATGCTGAGATACACAGTCTATTATTATAGTGAAATTCTTCATGACAGCTTATAACCAATGTAAAAAATTCAAGAAATTAGAAGTCCGCATCAAAAACAACGTGTATTCCCGCAGTTGCCACCACCTTTCTTATTCAAAAGAGCCGAAAAACTCCTTTCCATCCTAAACTGTTCAAGGTATTCCTGCAAAGAAATGGTTAAAAATTGGCAATTGACACTTGATTATTTTAATACTGAGAAAATATTGTTACCAATTAGTTGAGTCCTATGAGTCTATCTCACGCACATACCCCTCACACACACCACATACACGCATACTTAACTGTTTAATTTAGCATTGCCTTATATTTTTTCATAATTTATTTATCGGAAGAGACTGGCCCCCACAACACAGGGTATCCTAGTGTGGGAGCCAGGGAAATCTGAGAAAATGTATAAGATACTGTCTGCATTAATAAATTATTATTTTTTATTTATTTTTTATTACTTCCAATGCCACCACTGGTGGCAAATTTGATTTTTTTCCAAGTCGCCAGCAGTGGTGGCAAATGGGAATTACTTATTCCCTGTTGCCACCACCTGGGGAGAATAGTTCAGAATCCGCCATACGTGTGAAAATCAAATGGTGGCAAATGGTGTTGGGTGTATTCCCAATACACGAAAAAAATTACAGTAAAATCACCACTTCGGCCGTCACTCATCCATCAGTTATTGTCCAACACTCGGACAATGTTGCGAGCATGCAACGAATGCCATTTCACTAAAAACTGCTTAGAGGTGCACAAGCGGGCTTAGCCCGAGAGGTAACTTTGGCCTGGCGATCTGCCAATGTTTGTAAGAAGTTCGCGTCCGCTAACAAAAGGTACTACTACCACCTACAAAGTTTCGTCCGTCTCTTCCGTCTTCGTGCCACCAAATGTAAAGATACCCAGAATTCTGCTGGTTGGGGTAGAGGTCTTGAAACTGATATGAAACAAATAGAAAGACAAAGAATCTTGGAAATAGTGTAATCTTCCTGTTTCAAGAAACAAAAAGCTTATTTTAAGATTTTTAAGAACTCCGCAGTGACGGTTGATGTGATGAAGATTAAGAACGGAAGTATTGAGTATTGAGAGTCCAGATGGTAAAATTAAATGAATCAGAAACAGAGAAGATAATTTAAACCTGTTTGGAACAAATCAATCCCGAGGCAAAGATAATTTGGGACAATAATTAAGTAGACCCTGAGGTAGCCTACTTCCAGGATTATTCGTGGTACGTCTCGATTCCCTTTCCAGTAGCTGCAAAATTCAAAAGCTCTTTTTATATGATGAGTCTACGGGATAAACAATGAAAGTTATTTCAAAATTTTGAGTTACGTTATATACTTACCTACATTATTTTTTCGAAAAAAATCGAATATGATCGTGCTTCCCGTGAACTCTTCATATTACCTACTACTAACAATGAGAAAGAATTCATATTACGTATGCAAACTGTAATGCAGGCCATAATGTAGAGCATTTCCAGCTAGCCTGATGGAGTGCCTGTCAAACGAAGCTATTGGTTTCGATTCCCATGAGATACAGGCGTTTTACGTTGGTTTCTGTTCTAACTTTTAGGATCAAATGTTATTCTCCGTTATTCCAGTTTATATTGAACCCTGTTGTGTTTTTTGAAATTTCAAATTAAAATAATATCTTGCAGCTATAATCTTATACAGCGGCAAAGAACAGACTATACTATATTATCTAGCGAATATCAATGATGCATAAGATTTCCTCATGATATTTTCCTGCATCCCAAAACCAATTGATAAAAGCCAAATTAATAAACCCTTGACCTGCGCAGACGGACGGTTTTGCCGATTTTTTTCCCAAGGGATAGAAAGTAATACGCGTGTACGCGAGAAAGTACGGCAGGCCGGGCTCAATCCACACGGGTGTGTGAGTTGAGTCCATAACAGTGACAAGTCACTTCATTCTCGCGTACCGCTACTTTACTTTTAGTCTCCGGGGACTTTACTTTTAGTCCTCGGGGAAGAAAAGTCGCCCGTCTGCGCAAACCTTCCATAATGAAACCACTATATTAGGCACGTAAAATTAAGGAACAACTTTTAGAACCACGATCAGAGGATTACTTCTTTCTTTTTTGTCACTTTCTTTTTGTTCTTTCTTTTTTCCTCGTTGTTTCCTATACCAACCACAGAATTCGATCTAGGAGCTTAACTAGTAGAGACCTAAAAGGCAATAATTACGAAAGTGGACTAAACGGATTTTTTAGCCTATGATTCAACAAACATGTAACATACGAGTAAAAATAATAATTAGAGTACTATATACCTATTTCAATTATCCAACGGACACTTCTGAATCCCAAATCATTATAATTACCAGCCTATTAATGTCCCCACTGTTGGGGCGCAGGCCTCCCCTTGACCAGGCGGTACGCGGGCCATGATCCACCGAGAGCGGGCCAAGTGCTAATTGGTGGATTTCACACACCTTCGGAAACTTTTCATTTCTTCAGACATGCAGGTTTCCTCACGATGTTTTTCCTTCACCGTTAGAGCAGTCGGTCGCATTATTTTAGTATGTTTTGTGACTGTTGGATTTTAGGCTGTCAATGTATGGGCGCAGATAAATGTCTTTTAAACGAAATGTTAGACTTCGTGGTAGACTTCGTAAACTTTGGCTAGAAATTCCACATTTGTACCTCCTCAGTTACAAATAGAACTTGGCTCTCGTGATCTAGAACTGTGTCGCCTGTCCGAGCAATCTCACTCCGGAGACCGAACAACAGAAGTGTAATCAAAGTGTCCGAAGTTCCGCCGCACGCGCCTCTTGGGCCGTGAACTTCTAAGTGAAAATAATATAACTAATGCACTTAAGTTCAGATAATATAATTTGGATTGGAGCCCTGTTCTGTCTACCACGGTTATTGCACTCTAATTTAATCACGGAAATATTGTAATGACTACTGAATGTTCAGATAATACAATTTGTGTTTCTACTTACCACGAATAAGTAATCTAATCATAGTACCTACATAATATTCTAACGGATATTGAGATAATATTTTACCATAAAGCCCAGCGCAGATGTTCGGACGGGTTTTTTGTTTGCTGATAATTTTTGAGGTATAGGTACAGTTCAAAATTCGAAAATATAAATTATTTATAAGATTAATAAAACAAACAAAATTGCCTGAATACCCCAGATCAAATACAATTTATACAACCAACTTCACGTATAGCATAGCAAAGTATGCCTATCCAATAAGAATAATTCAATATTCGGAAATTGACACGTTTATGCCAAGTTAAATTCGATAAACGCCAAACGAACCGATTTTTCTTTTCGTGGACCGACGACGTGTAAAATAAATCAACGTTAACCTGTCACTTAACAAATTTTTTATTCAAATAATATGTAAATATGTCCGTCAGTCTAACGAGCAGTGGAACGAATAATCAAATTTATTCCGGACATATTAACTTTAATAAGACGGGAGAAAATTCCGTCTCAAGATTTTAATAGCCCCGTCATGGAAATAATGCCAGTAGGACTGAATATTAATATCAGCTACCTGAATGGCAGCTCGTCTTAGCATTGCAAAGAGATTTACTACCTTCAAATTGAGCTCCGGGTGAATTAAGATGTTTTTTACTGATGGTACAACTCAGTCAATCTCGTTAGATATTACTTAGATATTTTAGTAGTTTTTTTACGAAATGAATTCCCAAAAACTGTATTTAATTAATTAATTAACTATATTAAATTAATTAATGATAACAAATATTAATTAAGGATTACTTAAATATTTGTACATTAAAAACAGCAGATTTTTTTATAACCAAAAATCAGACAAATGAATGTATTTCATTTCATTTCATGTATTTCATTTCATTTCAAAAGTATCTGACCACTTTTCGTCCTCGCATTGCCAGTTAATATACCTAATATAAAATGGACCTTATTTTTCTGACGAAAAAAACAACTAATTATACAGTAACTAAATAAATTAAGTTATTGTAAGTATATTTAGTTGGTGAGAAAAATGTGTATTTATAACGCCAACTAAATATACAATAACTTAATTTATTTTAATTATTGACACATCATCCGTTCTGGTTTCGTTTTATTGACCGATGAATGACCGCAATTTACATACAATTAAACTATTCAGATTATACATTAACATTACAGAGTGTAACAATATGCCACTTGATCACTAAGATGGACTTACGCCAACATTTAACCCTAGATTAACTTGTGAATTACAAATTCAGAAAGAAAAAATCTGCTACGCTGCGTCTCTTGGATCGGTGCTGAACCTAACAATACCTGTCAGTCATACATGCTTTAGAGTTTTAGACCCACAGATTTCAGAATAATCTGAGTGTAGAGCTCTCCTCTTTCGTAGAGAACTGGGTAAAAAAGGTAAAGATGGATATGAGTGTATGAATTTCCGGGTGGAAGTTCCAGGCGCGGTCCGGGACCTCATGGACATATCTTGGTGGTGGTGTTTAAAAATTCCTTTGTTTAGATTAGTAATCATCTGTGTCGAATTCGCTCGCTCCCTTACTAGCCTTCTAATCTAATCCACCAGATCTGCGCTGAAATTTTGAGCGCACTTCGCTCGCTCCCGTACCAGTTTTCTGTCTGTGTCTGATCTGCCACGATAATTCGAGCTCGCTTCGCTCGCTCCCCCTTTCTAAGCTAATCTACAATTTGTATTTTTGGGGGACCCTTTACCTTTTGAGCTGCGACTGCGCCTGGGAGGTTCATATTTTCGGAAGGCTGACGTTGAATATGAGAATCGTGTAGAATTTCGAACCCTCTCAAACACCATTCCTTACTACATTACGTAGTTCAACCAGATGTTAGCTACCACTTGTAAAAAATACAGAGCACCGAGTAATCGTGTCGAGGGCCGTACATAATAAACAAGAGGCCGGAGCCCGATGAATAATGGACGGAATAAATCCTAATTCAGTGCATTACATTACAGCATGGCTGCCCGGCTGATGATAATCCTGATTTATTGGACAATAAACTGTATCCGCGAACAGTGCTACATCGAGGTTGTAGGATACACATGTAAAATTGTTTTTAAAAGCGTTGACCACGATTTTTTACAGACCTCTAACAGTCGGCAAAGATAATATTTTGCTCCCCCTCATCCTACAAATTCACTAACATGTTGTTCCATTATTCAGATTTGGCCGTGTGAATGTGTGATGGATGAAAAATAGGACTAAAATCCATGAAGGTTACATGTAATAATCGTACATGTATTTTTATTTTTTTATTAAATAAGGAGACCAGAGCTCTTCGTCGATGCCATTAATATTCTAATACTTAAGGTTTATACTTAAATATGTTAATACACTGAATCTTAAATAATAAATTACTTACCTTTGATTTTTAAAATTAGCGCCAAGTCTCTTAAAACGAGGTTTAATTACAGCCTAGTAAGTAAATTCGGCTTTGTTTTCTCTGACTGAGCATGTTCACATCGTAAACAATTACTTGCGCTTTGAAATTGGAATACTGGCAAATCGGCCTTCATCAACCAATCACGAGCGATACTGTCGTAGAACATGTTAAGGTTGTCTTCCAATCATCGCGGCCGATGCCATGAAAAATGAAATGAATGAACAGGTACCGTTTCTTCTATCGACGGAAATTTAAAAGACGTCTTTGCTTCGTAATTTAAATTAACTTTCATTATAGTGGTGGCTTAAGATGAATAATGCAACATATTTTAATGAACTTCTCATCATAGCTGCCTTCCCGTCATCCGTCTTCTAAGTTTTATGCTATTATTTTTCTCGCTGAATGGATGACGACGTGCCAACCCTTTGTTAGTGTAAACGAACAATTTTTAGTGAAGCTAATATTTAAAAATTCAATATATAGTGTTATTTTAGTATAATAAATGATCCTTCTTTGTTTAATAAATGCATCCCCCCACCGACATATATAGGTAGGTAGTACAATTTAAATAAAGTTTCTAACAAATCTTCTTCAACTCTTTTTTGAGCTTCTGTGTTTGAGTCTGATTTATCATTATAGCTTAGATAGAGTAAGAATTCTTCACTTTCAGCCTTAGATATTTTACGCAGAACAATTTCACGAGTAGATACATTCATAAACGCCACTGACTAGTAACACAATATGAGACAACCTGGATAGCTATTACATTGTCGAAAGAAAGAACAAAGGTATGATTTCACCTATGTACGCACCGCCGCCCGCCGGCAGGATGTAATATGCTGTCGTATAAATACGAATATAAATCCATAGAAAATTAGACTTGTCGTGTAGCGCCAGCGCAGACTAAGCGTAGAGCGCGACAGATATTTTTGTTGGTAATTTATAGTAAGCTTTATCTTCGTTTGCTTACAGTTCGAAATTGGAAGTTATCGATTATTTTAATCCCTCTCTCTCTCTCTCTCTTTATTAATTTAATTTCGACGTAATGAATGTTGACTGATGAATAAATTATTTAATTTAAAAATTCTAACGGAGAGACTTGCTCGGTTTCTAGAGCTTGATGGAGCTTGATGAACCGCTGATCGAATTTTAAATGGTCCATTTATATTTCCTCTTCCACGCCTATTAGTGGGCAACACCTATATCCTTTAGTACTTTGTCGCTTCAGGTGCCGCAGGTCTAACCTGCTGAATGTTCTTAGCCATGTCAGATGTATAATGGATCAGTGGTTCTAAGATATTGGATATTTTATTTACAACAATAATATATAATACTAATTACATAAAATAAATAGGCAGATATATATATATATATATATATATATATATATATATATATATATATATATATATATATATATATATATATATATATATATATATATATATATATATATATATATATATATATATATATATATATATATATATATGTATACTTAAATAGATAATGATAAACATACATAAAATAATACATAGACTACATAAACTAAACTTTATAATGAGTACATAACATACAGGAAAAGCAGAATAACAACCAGGGTAGATAAAAGGAAAGGAAAGTTTAAAGAGATAGGAATCAAAGTTCGAGAAAGTGAGCTTTCACTTGCCTTTTCTCCAAATATTCTGCGAGTCTGATAGAAACTGGCAAGGAGTTCCACAGTCGTATAGCGTGAACAGTGAAGGACTGCTGATAAAATTTAGTGGAATGGGAAGGGACAGCGAGAGTCAGGTTTGCAGTAGAACGGAGCGTACGATCATGTGCGGATGACTGGAACTGGAAGCGTTCCTTGAGGTAGGAAGGAGTTGAGGGGTTGAACAGCACGGAATAAAGAAGGGTCAGAATATGCCCATCTTTGCGACGACGAACCGGTTGCCACTTTAATTTATTTCGGAACTCCGTGATATGGTCATACTTGCGTAAGCCACATATGAACCTTATCCCGAGATTCTGCAGACGCTCAAGTTTGTTAAGTTGATCTATGGTGAGATCTGGGTAACAGGTATCAGCATAAACTATTATAACTATTATTAGAGTTATTATGCGTAGTCTGTGCTGATCCTTAGTCGAAGACAGGAAAGTAAATTGTACGTCACTCACGCTCGACAGGCGACAGTCGTATATCCCCGTGCACTGAACATTCTTGTCAAACCTGAGTTTTGTACCTATACAGGTAAATCCCCTGAGTATTGAAGAAAATAGGTATTCTGACGTAGGTACGTGGAAAATTGCAAATCGAATTAATTTGTCACCAGATACTAACTAAGTATGATTGATGATGTCCTTAGGTAGGATAATGATAAGTTATCATTGATAAATACATACGTAAAACAAAAATTAAAACTTGAACTATTCCGACACATACCTACGTATAAGTAAGTATGTGAGGAGTCCAAGGGAGTTCGTAGCAATTCCCTATCGGTTCTTCTCCATTTTGTCTTGTGTTTAGTGGCCAACCTATTATTGTCAGAGTTATTCATGCCGCCCGTAGGTTTCTAACATGGCCTAACCGACCAGGATCGTAGACGCCTAACGTACTCTCCGAGGCACGGAGGGGCGCAGATGAAAATGTGCCTCTAGTCAACCACTTGATTCTGACCGCGCCTAACGTTGCTTAACCTGCACGATCACTTTCGGATTATGCTCGCAATCGATACGTCGGGAATTGTCAAGATCGTCGCGTCGCGATCGTTTCACGACTTGAATTAGTCTTGAAATTTTGCGATTTTGACATTTCTAGACGTATCGCTGGCAACTAAATAAATAAATAAATTTTAATTCATTCATTCAACTACAAGCGCCTCAAACGAAGAATGTAAGCAAAGCGAGTCGACAAACCCGTAGAACCTTACCAAGTGGTAAATCGTTTGTTCTATTTATAAAGATTTTATAGTCTTTCATATTTTCGACTCAAATATATTCCCACAGAGATTAAAAATCGCCTTATGAGGTGACAAATCCACACATTTTGCAACCGAAGATATTGCCAATATCTCATCGTATATTAGTAAAAATACAAATACAATTTTATCCATCCAACCAAATAACCATCAAAGATTTTATAGGTATCACTGAAGCTCTTAACCCCAGAATTAATGGTTGCAATAAACAATACCTTGGTTTGGTACATACGGCTATACGCGCGTCAGCCGCAAGCCGAACTACCGTGAACTTTATCGATCAAAACTTTATCAATTGCTGAGACGTTCGCAGTGCGCGACAATACCAAATGTAAATTATCTATGTGTTTACGACCACTTTCGAAGTTAAAAGTTTGATCCTTTTGGCTTTGTAGCCTAGCCTAGCCTAGTCCGAGTTACTCGTTAAATATGCTATTGACTGTTGAGGCAAGATCACGTTTGGGGAACGTGATAAAGCAAAATCATTCCAGTCGGATTTATAGTTTCCAAGTTATTCCTTGGTTTTGAATCGTCGTGCAAACTTACCGAGATTTCTGAAGGGTGAAACCCAGTTTTGTGCCGAAAAGTGGATGGATGATAAGTAATACTACAAAATCGTAAGGTATTTATATGAAAAAAATGGTGTTACATGAAAAAAAAAACTCGTCATAAAAAACGGAATTCGCTGTACATCTTGATTTTTAACACAATTCCGGAGAAACATTCTTAATCCGACGAACAGTATTGAAAAAACCAGGTTATGAATTACTTCGGAAAGGCGTAACGGTAACTCATAAACATCTGTTGCGGTAATAAACCTTTTACGAGCCTAAAGACTTGCCACCCTCCACTACCACCCACCCCTTTGTTTCGACTAATAAAAAACCTTGAAATCGCACACACAACTACTCCTGTATTCCTGACTCCAAATCAGGGATGTTGCGGATGCAGATTTTTTGCCCGTTGCGAATGCGAATATTTTATAGCTCAAATCCGCGGATCCGGATGCGAATGCAGATGAAAGATTGTTGCCACCAACTTTTAAATTTATAAATAAAGATTTTTATAAGTTACCATTATAATATTAAAAAAATTGCATCCGCAACCGCAACATCCCTGCTCCAAATGTAAGCTATTTTGCTACTGTAAAAAGTTGATCGTAAAGTTATTGTATGACATTTATGATGAAATAATACTGCTTCCCGGCTGAAATAAAACGCACCTGATAACAAATAATTTCCCATTGTACACCAGCTGGGTGAACTACGTGGGTGGACCAAATCTAATTTAACACGCCTTTTTCTTGCAATAAAAGTACAGTTATTAAGAAGAGATTTCAATTTCTAGGGATGTTTTAAAAATTATTGATAACATTCATACTTATCTCTTGAATTCGTAAATGTACGAGTATTTAAAACCTATCCATTTCAGTCCATATAAAATTCTTGAATTATTTTTTCTTACGGAGGTTAGGTATGTACAGAAAATTTCAATACAAAAGTGCGGTTGTTCTATTTGAGTAAGTAGGCATTATTTTATACAATAATACATACGTACATACCTTCCTGTATTCTAATGTATAATTTATAAATTAAGTACCTTCCATCGTTTCTTAATATTTATATGTTCCGGTAGTGTATCATTTGGGCGTGATCCCTGGCACACAGGTAATGCCTGAAAATCAGCGCCGCAGTGCTAAATCCGCTGCGGCAACAGGCTGAGGCAGTCCCCTTTTTCCGGTGCTGCACACCACCTTCATCAAACTTAATTACTGTTCTTTTTTTTATAATACATTTGTTTAATATTATTTTTATCTTCTGTACCTAATTGTTTGTCTGTGTGTATTGGAAATACATTCTTTCTTTCTTTATATTACGAGTACCTCCGTTCATACATAAAACAAAGCCTATCTCTAAAGGCTGGAGCAAGATATTTGAAGTAGCGTTTCCCTCATCACCGTCTACCCGATGTCATGTCGTAACTTGTGACCTTTTTCACCGCTACCACCTTTTTTTATTATTAAATTAGGACGATCAATCGGACGGGTGGTAAAGTGGTCACCGTCGCCCATAGACATCTCACCTCATTTTATTCGAGGGTTTTCGATGCGCTGCTAACTTGCTAATTTAGATGGAGTGCCTCGTGTGCCGGTAAATTCGATAAATTGCATGAAACCGTCTTAAACTTCTAGCTATATCTTAAGGTAGACTTTCTAGATAGAGCTATGACTTGGAAAGGGACAGAGTATGTTTTAATTAAAGTAGAATTCTCAGGATGCTTCCTGCTTAGTGCAACTGGCGGTAATGCTACTTTTTAAGATCTGACCCAATAGAGGAGGAGAATTGATAGCTCAGACATAACTTAGCCTAACGTACATAGCAGGTACCCACATAAAATACCTACATAGGAAACTATTAGGATTGTATTACCTGCAGGGGCCTCCATATCCCTCGTTTATGTCTTTATCTGCAGGGCTCTGCTCATAAATGGACATCGCGTCACAGCGTTCAGTCTTATTATGCGAGAATGCTAGGTTTAGGTTCGCACTACAAATCAAAAAAATCGTCAAAAATCTGGGTCGCGCTATAATGAAAAAAATTCTTCGTCAAAATTTTTTGTTGACGATGAAATGCACGACTTTAACGTTCTTATCCTGTTTTATCGCGTCACATCATCAGAATTCAAAGGTTCTATAGTGATGGTTGTTATTATTACAGTTTTTAAGCAATATTGAAGAGAAATGTACTTGCCTGAACGTCTCTAACTCTTCATTAAACTTTTATTTTAATACCCGGCCATAAGTCTTGACGAGTATGTATGTCTATTTGTCTATGGCATCATATCTCAACAACCAATGGTCCGAGTATTTTGTTGATATGGTTCTAATTACAATTGTTTCCGTAATTCCTAAGAGTTGAACCATTTTCGGTGATAGTGAGTACTCTACGAGTAGATCTATTTACATTCACGGTTTTCCTAATATAGTCATACGAAATTTTACAAAAATACTAAAACATTTATGATTTTTTACAATTATTTTATGTTTACTATTGGACCATACATTTTAATACTTACTTATATAAATATAATTAAACGACGGCTGTTGGATAGCCATACAAATTATAGTACATAGAGTACCAGTTATACAGAAATAAATCAAGATAGAACGGCGAAGTTGGCGGGGCACCCGTGACTCAATCTTGCAATATACTGCAAGATTTTATTCATTCAGCGCCTAGTTTTCGACGCGAACCGATTCTGCTAAAATGCATTATTGTGCAGTTTGTAAGTATAAGAACAACAGGTACGACAGTGAATCCTACAAAAGGAGGTATTTCGTTCGTAATCACGTCACTTTGGGGGCTTATGAAAAATGTAGACACGCGCGATTTAAATAGCAGCTCACCCGCGTCACCGTTCTATCTTGATTTATTTATGTGACCAGAATGTAAGTTACGTTAAAAGTTACTCAAAACATCATACATCTGGAACCTTGAGGATCTGATGATAATCCGAAAGATAGTGTAACTAATAACAACAAGTCGGAGGTCTTCAAAGTTATTAACATAGCATTTCATCTGTTTGTAGAGTACAGTGACTATCAACTTATTTATTTATTTATTTACACTTTTATGCACAAAAAAGGTGTACATGAGGCGAACTTAATGCCTTGCGGCATTTTCTACCAGCTAACCATGGGATTATGTAGAAATATTTAGGTAGGTGCATATAAAGTGGAGTTGTTATTATATTAGGTTACATAATCTTATATAAGTAAAAATATATAAATACGAGTAGCTATTCATAATACATATTAAAAATACATATACATAAATCTTACAAAAACGCATACTAAGTATATAAGTATATTGTACATAATATATAAACATATAAATACTAATATATTATGTATGATGTACAAATAAATATAAAATTATAAATATTATATATACACACATCAAAACAATCTAGGGATATTTGATGTTAATTTATTTTTTGGAAAACCACAATTAATTTCTTGGGAGAATTATATATAAAATTAATCCAAATTTTATGCTTTAATAAAAAAAATATAATTAGGTAATAAATACGACGTTTTCTTGTAGTATTTAAAAAAAAATATGTGTTAAAATTTAAGCTCACTGTACATAATAAGTAAATTAAAATTGTTAGGACAAATAAAGATGTTATGTGAAAAACTTAAAATTTAATAATCCGTATTACCCCCCCTGACATTAATAACACATCGGCAACGGTTGTTCATGCTTAAAATTAGAGTGTCAATGTCGTGCTGCGGTATGAGATCCCAGGTTCTTTTCAAATGTAAAAAAAGTTGCTCTTCCGTCACCAGATTTCCTGGGAAGTTTATTAAAGCTCTCCTTTGGAGCATATCCCATGCGTGCTCGATGGGATTTAAATCGGGAGACTGTGCAGGCCATCCCATAACCGTCAAATCATGGTCCCTAAGGGCGGCCGTTACCAGCCTCGCCGTGTGTGATGGGGCATTATCTTGCATTAACTGGAATTGTTGACCGAAGTGCACTCTAAATGGAACAATTACAGGTACCACGACTTCGTCACGGTATTTTTCCGCAGACATGTTGCCTCTTATCCAAATGAGGTCTGTTCGCGCGCCAAAACGAATGCCTGCCCACACCATGATTGTTCCGCCTCGGTAAGAATGGACCTCTTGTGGGTGCTGGAGGCGACTTATCCTGCCTGGCACTCTCCAGACTAGTGTTCTTCTCGAGTCTGGGTGAAATCCAAATCGAGACTCATCAGTAAAGAGTACCATGGACCATTGGTTGTCGTTCCATAACAAGTGTTCGCGAGCCCAAGCAAGTCGACGTCCGCGATTGCCACGTCGTAACGCTGGAACACGAAGCGGTCTGCGGGCATGAAGGTTGACTTCATGCAACCTATTCCTAACAGTTTGGTCACTGACAAGTACCTGGTGGTCCAACTGGAGCCTTTGCACTAACTGCATCGCCGTAACATTCGGTTGCCTTCTGGCGGCATTCTGTAAAAAACGATCCTGTCTTGGGGTCGTAACGCGATGTCTCCCTGTGTGCCGTTCCGCCACTTCTCCGGTAACACGATATCGTGACCACAACCTAGAAATCACGTTTTGCCTTGTTCTTAGGGTATCAGCAACAACGCGTTGGACGGTACCAGCTTCCAACATTCCTATCGCTCTCAACATTTCTTCTCTGGTTAAATGTCGACGTGGCATGGTGTCGCAAAGCTCGCAATAGCACTCTGGATTCAAAATTTTGTTCTTGGCGGAGCTTAATTAATGATATCAATTTTATTAAATAATAGCACAAAACTTAATTTTCAAAATTCGTTTTTAACTTCCTGAATTTCCGCGCAAATCTTTTTTTTTTAATGGCACTAAAGAGTGTTTCTGCCATATTAACATTTTTTCTAGATGGCCAGTATTTTTCAAATTATGCAAAAATGTGAATATCCCTAGACAGTTTTGATGTGTGTATACTCAATAACTAAACAGATAAATACGTAAACTCTATTCAAACTTCACATTATTCAAACTATTTTGAAGTACTAGCCTCATTTTCTATCTTCGTAAACGCTTTTAAATCAGCGTCCAATAACTTAAAGTCATCTTTGAATGACTGGGAAACTCGTTTTGCATTTTCTATGCGAGCTGCGCGTTTTTTTAAAACTTCAGTTTCTAGTCCACAGATTTCGCAGTAACTGAAGTTTTCGCCAATCAGAGCATCGCATTCTCTACACCGGGTTACGGTTATATTACATGTTCCGTACCGGGCTGCTATTACGGCATCGCATTTTTCGCATGTGTCATTTTTTTGTAACGCCCTTCGAGGCATATATTCGCCGCAGCTTTGGCAGTGCTTGCCCAAGTTTCGTACTTGTGTCTGTAAATAATTTATCACAAAGTAATACATGGTGTAACAAGAACCCCCTATAGAGCCAAAACTATACAGGCCGTAACAAAATTCCCATTTAGAGCCGAAAGGTGTTTGTTTTCACTATGAGACCAACTCTGTATTTCGGTCATGTATGGTATTGAGCTTTTGTATGGAACAGCCGATTTTTTTACGATATTTCAGAGTTGGCCCTACCTAACAAACACCTTTCGGCTCAAATAAACTTATTCTTATTCTTATTCTCTATACCGCTATAGAGAATTAATTGAAAAACCCGGTTTTACAATTAATTTAATTAATTTGCTTAAAGCTACCTATAAAATTAAGAGAATGCTACTTACGATTTTAGGCATTTAAACGACATGAAATTTTTTTTTTAATAATATTTGCGCCAATAATTTAACAATATTATTGTTTTCGTTTCACAATTGCACTGGAAAAGTAAGTTCTTATATATATATTCTTATATATCTTCTGCTGATATACGATTACCTTCACAATCGCATTATCTATCTTATAACAATAGCGTTAGGTACGCAATTGTTATAAGGTAGATATAGATAAATAATCTTATCAACATCCGTTGTCGAAACAAAGGACTAAAAAGCAGGTTACATTACATTCATTGATGGTAGAAAAATTGGTCGCCCTCGGGGCGGGTGTTCGTACCTTCATGAATATATTATTTTCATAATTAATTACCTAACTGATTAAGATTGTTAATAATATATCTATAATATATATCATTTAAAGGCCTTTGATACGAGGGGAAACGCTCATGCTTACCTCTACGCCGCAAGGGGGAGACGAAGAGGTTATGCCGGACTTTTATCGGCCAAAAACCCCCGGTGTTCCTTCGCACTGCCAGACGGTGAAGCCGCGGGAACGCTTGCGCATAACTTCCGCGACTTCGCCAGGTCATTTAAAGGCCTGACCAAACAGACGCGAAACTCTCTGTAATTTAGAACATATGAAAATAATGTACGCGGAAGATACATCGAGTACCATATTCGTACGTGATGTACGATCCCCATTGTGAAACGCATAAGTAAGTACATCTAATAGGGATTTTCTAATAGAATTTTCTACTTTTCGCATTCCTTTCGGTCTTTCTATGAAAATAGTTCCTACAAAGATAGGAATCATGAAGGAAGGAACGCCCTAGGGAAAGACTATTATTTTCATCCATGGTATGCCAAAAAGTAGTGGCAAAGAGGCCAAATAATAAACCCTCCACCGCACACACACCGAAGCCTCAACCATACCATAAATTAGGAAAAGTACTCGAAGAAGTGAAGTGGACTTCTTTTCTACCTATGGACAGTGTGAAGCCAATTCTCATAGCTTGCAACGTCATTGTTTATCACGTCATTTTCCTCATAAAACATCACATTGAACGTTACATGGAAACATCTTTAAACAGGAAATTTAACTTCTCCCCAAAACGTCTCATTAATGCCTTTCGCGACCGCTGCTGTGGGCCCATTAATTTAAGGTGTCCTCGCGTAAAGCCCCTGAGCAAAAATAAGCAATAAATAATAAAGGTACAAAGAGGCAGCCACAAAGGGATCATATAAAAGTCAACGCCTTACAAAACTCTAGAACAATGAAAAGCTAATCTGTAACAGAACTGTTGGAAAATGCACCTGGAAAATATTTCATTCGAAATGTAAAAAGATGTGCCGAAGTAATTATACTTAGGTACAAGGTTAATGAATCTCAACTTTTAGGATATTGCATTATTTAACTTTCATACCGGCTGCGGCTTGGAACTTGAAGTGAAGTTTTGCGTGAAGTGGTCATTTCCAGAAGTTGTCATTCTCAAAAGTGCTCATTTTCTGACGAAAAGAAAATATAGAGCTATCTTTATGTACTAAATATGTATTTTTTTTAATGTGTCAATAACGTGTTTTTCTTATTCTTCGTCTTCTTCTACTTATATAATTTTTAATGTCCTTGGTTGAAAAGATCATATTATAAGTTGGCCATAAGGAGCGAGGTATCTCGGTTAAGTATTATCATTGTACTTATTTAGAATAAATTGAATATTTATTCTATATATTTATTCTATAGGTCATATACTATGTCGGAGTAGGTAGGGCTGTTTTTGGTACTTGCCACATACGGTCATAATATGGATAAGTATGCCCAATAATCCCGGGATTTCCGGGATTGAATAAATATATTATTTAGATTTTTAACGTTATATTTGTTTTGATACACATTTAAGATTGGTGGCGAAATATTTTTTTTAAGATTCATGGCGCTAGTGTACCTATGGTAGTGTTTTAACTTCTTCGTAAGTTCACAATTTTAAAAAAATCGTAATCCGCCGAGTAAGGGCGAGGTTTATAAAAGTAATTTACAACATTTGCTCGATAACTTAAAACGGGATCCCGAAATCATATCCATATTAATATAACCTTTGAGGACATTGACCCGAAAGAGCCCTACCTACTCCGATCAGTGGTCATATAGGTAGATCCCGGAGCCCTCCGACATGTATAAGGTCGGCCATTGAGGGGGTTTTATATAGGTGAGTAATACTTATTATGATCATTCCACAGATTACTCATTCCTTGCTAATGTTGGAATTAAAAAGCTTAACTTAGATTGCTCAAGCCGCTGTCTTTCTGGAATCATCTTCATGAAGGACTTTGATGGGCCAGTTAGCAAGCCGTGACTTTATGAATTTAACGCACGTCCTACTAGCAGTACGATTACTTCTGGAAGCCAAAATACCTATTGCTTTGTGAATATTCTTGAAAAGATTCGCTGGTCTGTCTCGACATTATAATAAGGCCTCTTAAAAAGACGTATCCTTTAAATTATATTCACCTTTCTTCATCGAATAATACTCCTTTTATCTGAAAATAGGGGCACATCAAAGAGATTCAAGGGATAGGTACATTTGTTCAACTCATGCATAAAAATTGGGGTCAAGTAAGACGCGAGATGATTGATAAATAAGGATTCTGATCTTCGCATTTTATTACTATTCTGACTTTTTAAAACAATATTTTCTCCATAACCACCACTTTAATAGGTCTTACTTGATATACAATTTACCTACATTCTTTGTTTCGTACAAACATGTCAAGTATTAGGGTGCCTTTCAACCAGAGCTGTGCGAGGTAGCGAGGCGGTGAGCGAGGAAAAAATCCACCAATAGGATTGCGCCATTATCACGTCATATCACGTGACGATTAAAATGGAGTGATCCTATTGGCCAAATTTTTCCTCGCTCACCGCATAGAATATAATTGAATTATACACAATTGTCTTGAAGTTAATAAATAATTGGTGTTTGATTTTAAATAAGTAAAGCCTAGTTTACACGTATTAAGTATTTAAGTAATTAACTAAATTTTAAGTTAATTGAAGCGTATAACAATGCATTCAGTGACAAGTTGCAAGTTAACGATTAAGTGGTTTAGTTGCAAGTAGAATAGGATCGAATCTATTGATATGAAAATATCTTATAACTCGTGAAATATGACAGTCTAGCTGCATGTTTGGAAAAAGTGTGTCACACTTTTTGCTCGTCTTTCAAAAGCTAATAACTTCGCCAATTTTAAAGATATGTTAAAACAAATAGTATCGTTGAAATCATCGATAAATAAAACTCATTTTGGAGTAAAATGTATTAGGCTGCAATAATCAGGAGAGATGAGGAAGACGGTCAAAGTTAGACATAAATTTATCATGACTTGTTCGTACAAAAGTGAAATATTTCTACAACTACAAAAGATACAATAACAATTGATAACGGTTTTCTTTGGAATGAAATGCGCTATCTAGCGCTGCGATTAGTGTCGCATTGAAACAACAATTTTTTACCGATAAGCTGAGTAAAAGTCGATTGATCCAACACGAAGTCCGCGCCAAAATCGAGAAAACCCACTTAGTAATGCCGACAGGTGTCGTATCTATCGTTTGAAGAAGAAATTATATCAATTGGACAAGTTTGACGGAAACCAACCTGGCCCGAGTTCGAGTGCGCGGCGAGAAAATTTCAAACGCTCTGAGGAAAAAGTCGAAAGATCCATCCATCCATCCATCACGAAACCCGCGCCCAAATCAACCAATCCCACTTAGTAATGCATAGCCATTTTTAAAAGATATAATCATACATAAAGTTTGGCGACACAGCAGCGTCCCTGTGCCGCTTCAATAATTTTTTTCGGTTTAGTAACTCCCTCTTTCCTACCGCGCAGATCCCCCGGTGGGCGTGTCCTTGCTACTTGACGCGTCTGGACGGTACAATTTAGTAAAGTTCTTAAGTTCTCTGTGGTTTTTACTAAACATTTTACTGAATTATGTGTGAACGCTCAAGTACTTAATTTAGTTAAAATTAACTTGACAACTTAACATGTGTAAACCAGCCATAAGTATGTACAATTATAAATGTTAGGGATGATGCAGGTCCTAGATACATTGTAGGGTACACCATAATAATATATTGTCCGCGGAACAACAACAAATTATACATGAAAGAATTTCAGATACTTGTTTAATTATTTCACCAATTCTATGTAAAAAATGTTAAGTACCAGTCATAATAGTCGTTGCCAGTCAGATTCAGTAAGTTTTATGATAAGAGTTCAGACAACTATCAGTGAGAGATAGTCTTATTTTGCGTGGCAGTCTTTTCGTTTTTTTTTACCCTTTATTTAAATAAAACTAATTATATCTTAAAACAGAATACTTTAAGTATTTCATCTGTCTTTTATCAATCCGCCGGATCATCATCGCCGGATCGTGTTTCCCTTATCTATAAATGAAAAGCGTGCAGTTTGTCAACAAAAAATAGGTGACAGCATATTGTATAGGTATGTAAACAAAAGTCATTCAGTAATCGATAGGATATAATACACTTTCTTTAACAGCTTACTACCTTGCTTTGCTCTACAAATTGAGCTATAAAAAGAAGCTCGTACGAGTATTACATTAACCCTATTTAGCATCATGAATTTGTAATGAATAGTTCATTGATCTCTCATTGTTTCCTACTTTTACGCAATCACACAATTCAAGGAAGAATAGACAATCGTTGCTCTATTTCAAGCGATGGATACAGGTCACTTGAATTCTTTAACTGAAAACCGAATCAAATAGTTGTAAACCTCCAACCGAAACACAACTCAATCGAAAGAAAGTAATTTTACAAAGTTAAAAGTTTTATATTTCAAATATTATTATGGAGAAAGACGAAGTGAAAAGACGGTCATCGTTAAGTGAAAGACTCAAAGCTTTTGAGAAAAGTTTAGGTTTTAAAAATGATTTAAAATGGGATAACTTAATTCTAATATTTCTATATCATGTTTTAGGAGTTTACTGGAGTTATCAATATGCTTTTCCTGTGAAATGGCAGACTTTAGTATTCGGTGAGTAAAGTACTAGAACTATTTTGTAGCCTCATACATTTTTCAAAGGTAAGTATATCGGATTCGGTAGCCTGAAGTTGTTTTGGCTTTGTCCCAAAAACTTTCACCCGGATAGGTATTACCGCCATCTCATCTATCATCATTTCGGTCTTATGTTGAAAATATAACCAACACCCGACAGAAAGTCTATTATGTACCTACCTATATATTTATCTACAATTTTTATGTCGCTAAAATATCAAATCAATCCAAAAAAAATGAGAAAATTGCGATCGTGTAACTCTGGGATGATAATGCACTTCTGAACTCGACCGACTGTACAATGACCAACGCATCAAGCTATAAATCATTGCACCCTACGACGTATAACAAGAACCATAGCTTGTGTATGTTGACACCATTATAAGTTAGAGGTACCTCTAAGTATGCTGCATTTTCCCCTGCACTAATTTTTTTGTATGATCTTGTTCTCAGCGGCAATAATGTACATAGCCAGTGGATTTGGAGTAACTGGCGGTGCGCATAGAATGTGGACACACAAGGCCTACAAGGCCACACTGCCCTTGAAGCTGTTTCTTCTCATGTGTTTTTCCAGTGCTGGACAGGTAAATTTTTAACGGATATATTACAAAATCATCATAATTTTCCAAGTAGCAAAGGGAAGCTGAAGTGTAAACTTATGAAGAGAAGAGCTGCTTTTAGATTTTGCAATTTGAATGTAAACGCCTAGATCGCTTGGAAACGAATCTGAAACTGGAACAACACAAAAGAAGCTCCGACTAAAAGGCAGGATATAGTCATAAAATTAACCGTTACGACTTTACCCCACAGATAATAAAGGTGCAGCCTAACGAACATAGTCTTTATACAGTGATAAAGGTGCGTTTATTTCTACAGAACTCTCTTCAACAATGGGTCCGGGACCACCGGCTTCATCATAAGTTCAGTGACACAGAAGCGGATCCCCATAACGCCAACCGTGGTCTGTTCTTCTCCCATATCGGCTGGCTCATGATGAAGAAGAATGAAGAGGTTCTACGTCTAGGCAAGCAGATCGACATGAGTGACATTGAGAATGATCCTGTCCTTAAATTTTATAACAGGTAACTCGAAGAATGTAGAAACTTTTGAGAATTGCATTCCTACAGGAGAAGTGTTAATTTTAAAGTTTGCCGCTGGTCTTAGCAAAGACACATTTCGATCAAGTTCATACTTCAGATCTACATCTTCACGGTTTAATAATAGCGTGCACGGAAAGTAAGTATGCATTTTACTACATAAATTGGAGTCAACTGATCGCCATCGCCAGTTTGTTTCGAGGCGTCAAAACTTATTATTTGCAAAGAAATACTTATCTAAAGAATTAGTTTTACTCCGTACTCGTTTAGTGTGAATAAGCTTCCATTACATCTACATCATATTATATTCCACCATCCTATATCTACCTCAAGTTTCTGATACTTATCCAATAATTTACTGCTTAAGTGTGAGTCGTCATCCTACTTTGCTTCCAGATACTTCAATTTCTTCAAATTAACGTTCTGCTACGTTCTACCACTGATGATCGGAATCTGGCTTTGGGATGAGAATTGGCGCTGCGCAGTCGCATGGCAGTGGTTTATACGATACCTGAGCGTATTCCACAGCGAACTGACTGTCAACAGTCTTGCCCATACCTTTGGATATAAGCCTTACAACAAGTATGTTATTAACCAAAGACTCACTCGAAGTCTGTTATCTCACTTTCAACACATTTGACTATTGCATTTTGTTCAATATTTTCTATTGATATGAAATTTTTTATTTATTTCGCCATCTTCATCATTATTGATGTTGAAGAAGAAACGTACAGATTAAGGCACATGTCCTATGATAATGCCTCAACTTTTGAATGAATGAATGAATGAATTAAAATTTATTTGCACACATATTTTACACTTTTTTACACTTTTTTTTGCTTTGTTTCTTGTTATTTTTATTGATTATGTCTTATTCAGTGAGTCAGCAAAACATACATTTGAGAATACTTATTTTTAACAGCTTTTCTCAATTGTTCTAGGAATATATTGCCAGCAGAAAACCGCTTCGTGTCCACATGCAGCCTTGGCGAAGGCTGGCATAACTACCACCACGCCTTCCCCTTCGATTATAAGGCAGCTGAACACTTTGATATACTTAACTTAGGAGCCCGATTCATCAGATTCTTTGGCAAGATGGGTTGGGCCTACGATTTAAGAGAAGCCACCCCTGATATGATTAATTCCATCGCTGATAGATTAGGTGATGGGACGCCTGTGTGGTTTCCTTTACCTGTAAACGGTGATGGTCAAAGAGCTGCAGGCTGAAAGTTATCTTAGAAGAATATCTCTGTAAGTTACGTGTAGATTATTATTAAGTAAGACGATCTCTTTTATGAACTTCAGTGGCCAGTTAGAACAAGAAATAAAATTCAA
This sequence comes from Hofmannophila pseudospretella, assembly GCA_947369225.1. Taxonomy (NCBI): domain Eukaryota; kingdom Metazoa; phylum Arthropoda; class Insecta; order Lepidoptera; family Oecophoridae; genus Hofmannophila; species Hofmannophila pseudospretella. The sequence goes on from OX376325.1 coordinate 7,626,950, forward strand.
CGAATAAAATTATGATTTACGTCAAGAAAAGTCTTTCATTGAATATTTTGTAGACTTTTAATTTAGCAGTTTTGAGGAAGTGTAATTTAATTACACTCATTGTTTATTACGTTTTATAAGTATTTTAATTTTGTAAAGCACGAAATGCCTCTTGTCGACATAACAAACCCTGACATAGTAAAGTTTCTCGTCGAGAGTTACGATAAAACAGCGCGACTCCGCATGAGATGGAATAGTCTTCATAAAGAGAAATTGAATAAAGCTGCTGCTTTCACCAGTGAAGAAAAAGGTTATACTGAAACCGATGTTCTCAAAATGGCTATGTCACTCGGCATGCCTACTACAACCCGAGACCATATTTCAGCTGGTTACAATACAAGACGAAAGGCGCTTATCGATGGCACCTTCATTCCAACCACAAGTAACTTGAGAAAAGATCATGCCATGACTGAATTGGGACTGGGTAGTGTAGAAGATGACCCTAGACTTGGTCGTCCGGACAATGATCTGTCTTACGACCCCATAATGCGACCGCTTGAGCCGACGCAGAAGCAAATCCTTTACAAAGACCTGCCGACATTCGGACGAAAAGTTTATTTGAAGACGAGAAATAAAGTGCCTCCTGAAAAGAGATATTACTTTGCGGAATCGAGTGCAATGGGGTATGGATGGAGACTTGGAGATAGCTACTTTAGTAGGCATGTTCCAAGTTGTCCACGGGTTTGGCACCTGACTCGGAACACCGTCAGTCGTACTGGACCACATCCTGACCCAAAGCATTATAAAAAGTCAGATATGCCTGCAGTAACCAAATGTGGTGTGATATAGTGCAATATTTATTTTTGTAGAATTTAAATTTTATAAATACCTACATGTTTTATTAGTTTATTTTCAATTTTATTTTAAATCGTACACCCAAACAAATAATAGGTATCAGTTTACCTCAGGTCTACAAATACTGGTAAATCGCCACAAACATGAAATATTTGAAGTAATATTGTTTGTAAATATTGCTTACTCTTTATTGAAACATGATAGATAGAAAACAGCATATTACGATGATATATTTAACCGGCTGCTATAGATGTAAATAGTGGAGATACATTACGCCGATTTTTTATAACTACTTCTACCAAGTTGTAGAGTCAAGAAGAAGAGAAACTTGTTGTCTGCCTGTTCTTGGTTATTTGCTACATGGGCACACCGCGGAAAAACCTGATGCCATGGAATAAGAAAAAGGTGGTGGTTGTGAAAAGTGTATGACACAGAAATCAGACTAGTAGCGCCCTATAATTACAAAATCTTTGGTGGTATGGTAGCTATAGGCTTAGCATGAAATTATATAACGAGGACTTTCTATGAAGTTAGGGAAATCTGAGAAAATGTAAAAGATACTGTCTGCATTAATTTTTTTTATTTTTTTTTATTTTTTTTATTTTATAGTACATGTAGTAACTACTTGTTATACAATTTCCTTGACAGGTAAAATGTTAGCTTGACGGTTGACGTTGCGGTCATTTTCAGTTTATATTTTTTTAGTTGTGTTATATTTTGCTAATTTAATTTATTTTATTTCAATACTGTGCTTTTCACAGTTTTCTCTGTCCTTTATTTTTATAATAAAATGCCCATAGACTTTAGCGATCCTCATGTACGAAGATTTTACGAGTACAGTTTGGAACGGGAGAATATCGGTCGACTGAACTGGTTTAACAAAAACAAAGATAAGGTCACTAAATACGCCAGCTTCCGTGAGAATTACAAGGGTCATACTGTAGCAAGCGTCATCGTACAAACTACTGAAACTTGTCTACCTATACTTGTCCAGCAGACCAAAAGAAGTTACTGGAGACGTCGTGTTAAAGCACCAAGAGATGGTTCCATCCTCGGTATTTCTCGGATAAAAGACTCTATACAAATATCAGCAGATATCTGTACCCCAGTTCCCACAGATGAAGAAACAAACCCAGTCATGAAGCATGTCGAACCAAAAGAGTCCCAGATTCTGTATGGAGACAAACCGGAGGCTGGACGTCTGGAATACCTCAAGTTGAGGAAACGTAAGATACCCGAAGAAAAATATTACTTCTGTGAAACCACTAGCAGTGTTTATGGGTGGAGGCTGGGGGACAGCATGCTTGTTCAACCTTCAAAATTCAAGCGTGTCAACATGTTTGGCCCAAAGGAACTCAGTCGTGCTAGACCTACTCCTGATCCGCCATATTACATTAAACTACCGAAAAATCCGATGCCGTATGACATGATCAGGCATAAAGACGATCCAAAATTCTCAATGACGGAAATCTAAAATACTTTTTGAACCAACGAACTATCTCGGTGGATTGAGCCCACAAACAACCCAAAATTTTGTCTGAAAAATACACACCAATAAAAACTGTTTGACTGCTGGAACCTAGAATGCATATCACACTTTACAAGAATAAAGAACTGAAATGGCACCCAGTTGTTTTGATTTCGGTATGTACGTAAGCTCCCTTTGTTTATCCCGTAGCCTACAGGCACAAACAAGCTAAACCAAATATTGAAACCGAGCTTCGATTTGCTCAAAGTAAAGAGAGGAGAATATATACTATACTACTTTGATAGAAATAAAAGTACTTAAAGTAAACCTATATGTGTCTAATGGAATCTGTTAAAATCTTCGGTGTTAGCACTGAGTATGATGTGAACACTTACTTACATCCTAGTATTATTTTTCTTAGGATTTATACCACAGAATATGTATGTATGTATGCTAGTGTACTCGGCGATGTTCTCGACATGATTCGACTTAAAAATTTGCCGCAGACTTTGTGAATGTAAAGGCCATCGCATATTATACCAACTCGACGCGAACCCGGCACCAACTTAACTCAGAACAAAGCATTGAAATGTGAGCTTTATATCCTATTCCTATTACATACAGTATTTCAAAATTTTAAAAACCTACTGTATGTAATACGGCATAAAACTCACATTTCAATCTGATTTGATTTGAGTTGAGTTGGTGCCAGGTTCGCGTCGAGTTGGTATAATATGCGATGGCCTTAAGTAGGTAATTGTTCCCTGGCGAAGGCCGACGAAGTAGAAAAGTTGATTTATGCCATATAAATAAGGAATTTAAGAGCGAGGCGTGTGGTAGTGAACATGTTTTATTTTGTTATAACACCTACGTTTTCGCTGCCTTTCTTATAGGTAGTACCGTATAGATCTATAAAACCTACCCGCATCAATCACAGATTAAATAGCTCCCTATTTTTTCTCAAGCTTGCCCAAAGCTCAATATACCTACCTAAGCTCTCGAAAGTTCACTGAACAAAAATTCAAATGAAGCAGACATGACATTATACCTACTTCTTACCACTCTTACGAATATATATGTCTAACAAAATTTTGTATTTATCCACTACTGAATATGGGCCTCTATCCCAGGGATCGCTCGATTTGCCTGCAATCTTCTTTAGGTGTCTTTAGATCATTGGTGTATGTATGGGTAAAAGTCGTATATTGGTATAGCCCTCCTCGGGTAGAGTGGTATGGTATCGCACAATTGGCTTCTTGGAGAAGAAATAATGGGTACAATTTTGGGCATTGTCATATTAAACTCCAACTTGCATTAAATGTAATGCTGTATGCTGTATGTAATGCTGTATGGTACTGCTGCCAGTGTAATGGGTACCTTTGGACGGGGGTCGATTCAGGATCGGGAGGTAATGACTGTACATTTTTTTAAATGTATTTACTTATTTTAATTTATTGTTTAATTATTATTATTAGACTTGTCATTTGATTAGAAATCATATGAATATGACAAGGTTGGAAGGATGTATCTCAGAAATCGAACTAGTAGCGCATAGGGTGAATATCAAAAGGATGTATCCATTATTTTTTTCGACACATATTCTCGTAGGTGCATTGCCTTTATTCTTTAAGGGTGTTTGTACTCAATCCATCATAATGTACGAGGCAGAGCTCAAGGCATAGAGTTCACCGGGAAGCAATATTGTTATTTTGTTACTATATGACCGACGTAGGTAAAGTCAACGCAAATTAACCCTACACCACAGCCTGTACCCAGCAGGTCCTATGAAACGTTGTCTAATGGCCACAGGGGATGAAACTTTTATCATCTACCCACCGAGGTCGGAGTCAGGCGTTTAAAACTTTTATTTTACTCTTAAGCGATGTTGGCGACAGTTCGTGGGCTCAAAGCCCCTGATAGTCTAACCGCAGAACAATTATCATTGTACTTAGAATTTTACGCGCCCCGAAGGGGCTTTATTCCTCGTACTAAGTAACTTTCCGTGTACCTGTCTATCCGGAAAAATCTTCGTGGAAATAAAATATCTATCTATCCTTAATTTATCACCAAATGAATAACGTTTCGAACGATCATCTGGCCTGTATAGGATAGAAGATCGCTATAGAAGTTAATGGAAATACGTCAGGAGTCAATACAATACAACACAATAATTTACTGATAAATGTAAATTTACACGTCAAAAAGTAAATATTGGTTATACACTTTATAACTACGTATGTATCATTATAATTAATTATTAGTCATTTAATGCCTAAGCATTAATCAATTGATTTATAACTAACATGAATAAATGAATTGTGAATATAAATATTAAATTAATTAAACTAATCCTGTCATGGGAGAACTACCATCATGCCCCTCCCTCCTCTAGACTAAGGCTGCATTGAATCTTCAAAAGAAAATCGTAGTTTACTAAAACATTTTGAAACCCAAATATGGTCCTCGTTTCAACTTCCAACGAGCTTGCCCCCCACACCCCTAATCGACGCCTACCAGTGCCTATGATGGAAGCCAGATTTACCGCATTTGTTTTGCCTTTAAAATATCATCAGGCACGTAGCAAGTTTTTATGTTAGTAGGTATATTATGAGGACGGGCTGTCAACGAAATGACGCAAACAAACCTTAGGCATGCCAGTGGCGAATTCCTCGTAACGTCATTATGATTTCAAACAAATCTTTACCATTAAATCACGGGTGGAATTTTTAGCCGACTGTGTACGTAGGGAACCCGTACCTAATTAAAGTTCATTCGTTAATTTCCTGAATTTTTATCTTCAACATTCCTACCGACAGTAGACGCAGAATGAACCTACATAATGTAGTACCTAGAAAGAAAATATTATGTATCCGTCTTAGAAAAGTTGGGAATATAATCTAACGAACCCATCTATGGGCTTTGGTGATTTTGGGGTGAACAACCTATCCTACTACGATCCATCCTTCTTACTACTTTGATAAAAACCCTTGGCCTTTGTTATTGATTAGGCGCTAAAACTTGTATATCGTATACCTACCGTAATAGTTACTTGTGTCGTAACAGAAAGGCAGACCTTCCTGCAGCACGGCAGCTGTGGCAGCGGAGATGTGAAAAGGCCCTAAGACTGTGATAATGATAATGAGTGCGTACCTACCTACATAGATATATGTGGTAAAGGTGTTATCTTATCTTATGATAGTGAGGCGGGAATAATCCCAGCGGCACTTCGACTTCCTTCACCGTCAGAGCAGTCGGTAAATGATAAAGATGTTAATGCAATACATATCAGGCACACTATTACAATATTTTGCAGAGGGAGACACAAATTAAAAACAACCGTCATTTTTGGCATGGTCTTATTAGAGTGAGATTCGTACCGAATTTGAAGTTTTTTCCTATGAGAATAGAGGAGTTTCCGGACCCGGTAAAACGGTAAGTTCTCATAAGTCCACGTAAATCACATAATGCTATGCGGTCCCATCCCATATCTAAAGTCTTATTTCTAAACTGAGTGGCTCACACATAAATCAAGTTAAACCTCTTCTGCGTCGTCGCTGCGCTGAGCTCGTAAAATATAAAAGTTCCTAACGATAGAAGTTCTTGTTTGAACCCAGCCGAAGTGTGTGGGATATCCTCGTGATGAATTTAGAGTTCATGATAGATAAAACTTTGCTATAGGCTTTAGCCAATACTCAAGTACTAACTAGGTAAGGTATCGTTTAACCAGATATAGTAGAAACCATTGAATTCAGTCGACTAATCAGTCAACGACTTAGTCAACTAATTAGACAGGCTTCCTACTATTTGCAGACAGTAAATCGCAGATTAACCGTACCTACACAGAATACTTACCAACCGTAGTAAGGTAGATACCTCCTACCCACCTCTTACTTTAGGTTGGCTAACTTTGAAATAAATAACCCTGTAGCCGTAAAGAGTTATATAGAGGACATGTTATTTTTTTAATTGACAAAACTTATCGGCAACATACTCGTATGAAATAGAGAATATAGAATTGAGAAGGGTATCACTGACGATCCGGCTAAGTTTTGGGACCATGTAAATGTAAAAGACAAGCGTATAGACAAACAACATTGCGAAAGCTTTACCTAAGGCAACGTAGAGGTGAGTGGTAACGAAGCTGATGACGCATTCGCGCGCTACTTCAGCTCCGTGTGCCAGAGTGAAGTGCCACGGCTGGACGCGGAGGCGGCCGTGCGCGCGGCCTACGACGTAACTGACGCGGCGCGCATTACCTTCGACGTTGTCCACGAAACCGACCTGGAGGCTGCTGTCAAGCGCCTTAAGCCCTACTCTTCCTCTGGTCCGGATGGTATACCGGCTTTTCTAGTGAAGGACTGTGTTTCGGTCTGAATAAACCACTCCTACACTTGTATAATCTCTCCCTTGAAGGGTCGACGTACCCGGAGCGTTGGAACATCTAGAGTTACGCCTGTCCCTAAGGGTAGCACAGGAAATGATGTCTCCAATTACATGCCATTAGTAGTACTGTCAGTATTTGGTAAGATCCTGGAGTCTATTTTAGATCGCCATATTATCCGGCAGGTTCGCCGCGTGTTGAGCGATTGTCAACATGGATTCTGCAGGGCCCGCTGCGATTCTGCCACCACCAATCACATAAACCTCGTCGACTACGTCACCACAGAGATGGATGCTGGTAAATAGATGTTCGATTTGGTTGACAACGATATACTTTGAGGAAGTTTGCTAGGCTGGTTTTACGCCCAAGCTCCTAAAATTCTTCACAAGTTACTTTTTGCGAGTTTGAGGACTACTATACCAAGTCAGGCGTCAGTCAGGGTAGCACTTTGGGGCCAACGCAGTTTTTGTTGATGATCAACGATCTACCTTCAGTAATACGGTTCTAGAAGTGTTTAATGTTTGCTGACGACATGAAGTTATACCTGGGTATCAGCAGTATCATCGACGGTGAACCGCTGCAGCGGGACATCAGCGCTGTGGCACAGTGAAGTGCTTCCGATAAACGTGTGTAATACAAAATGATCATCTTCTCACGTTAGTGCTCTCCTTTAAGACCTACCTGATCCACTGGATAGAGTCAGCGAAATTCGAGGACCTAGGTTTAACTTTAGACAGTAAGTTCGACTTCAATAACCGTATGACTAACATTTGCAAGAGCACCAATAAGACACTCGGTATCATAATGCGGACTGCATCTCAATTCAGAGATTCAGGGTGGCCGTGATGTTATATAATGCATATGAGCGCAGCAAACTGATTTTGATGGCCAAAGGTAAATAATCATGGATTTAAAAAAATATAGTCCCCCCTCACAGAAATCAATATTGGTACCTCTGTTCTCCCCCTATAGAGGCGGGCGGTCCTACTTCCTACCGTCATGCATATAATGCTAAAAACCAAAGATACATTTATCTACATCTACACCACAGAAATCAAACATTATATTGGTAATTCTATGATCTAAACCTTCCAACACTGACCTAGATATTACAGGTCAGTGCCTTCCAACAATAAGAAACTACCTATTTTTGAACGCATCCCGAAGTTGATTTGTGAACGACCGATTGTGGCCATCAGCCTAATAGGTCAATTGGGGCCTTAGATTATCTAAGATTGGGGCCTACACTGAGAAAGCGTTCGTAAACGTGTAATTATTACCTGACAGTTGAAAAAGTTAGGCATTTGTCGGGTAAAATATACCGGTTCCAAAACGCTAATTTTACTCGACAAAGCAAAAATGGTTACCGAACGTACACTTTAACAAAAAATTTTAATTTAACAAGGTATTGGCAAGACAGGGTATTAGCCTAATCATTAAGCGATTTAAAACAGTTTTTAGTTTTTCACCATCAAAATGTTGTGGAATTGACACATTTTAACATTCCTAGGAGTTATGACGAATTCTGGTGAATTCTCATGGCCCACCGCAGAATCACAAAGTGTAACTACACAACGAACCACTAACGAGAAGTATATTTTAAGTTTAACACATTGTCACTGTTACTGATGTTTGCTAGACAAAATTATACCGATTTTAGCTATCGAAATCACCAGAAAACAATTTTTGAGCAATAAAATAAACACCGTAAAACCTTCTCCAGCGACTTTCCCGGCAAAAACCCCTGCCCTTAAACGTCAAAATTGCGTTTATTTGGAATCATTATACCGCTAACCAGTGAGTGTGAATGAGATAGCGCTATACTAATTTTGTTTCGCCTGAATAGTACTAGGAATTAACGTGCGTGCTAAGAAAGCACACCGTGCAGAAAATCACAGAAAAAGTGGGAGTGAAAAAGTAAAATTACAGCGAAAATTATTAGAAATAATTGCTTCTATTGGAAAATATATGCTTAGGACAGTAGATTTGTTGATGCTGTAGATCTAGATCATAACTGTGAATGTACTGTGACCCGGAATCGTGAGAAAAGTGATCCCGTTAGTCCATATTTATGAATGTGGGAATCTTCAACAGAGTTAACAACAAGGCAAGTTTTCCTAATAAGTATTCAAATATCCGTCGACTTTGCTTTGTTTAGAAAAGGTTTCATTTCAAGGCGTTTCATCGTAACCTAGACTGGTAAATAATTTCATTTACTAACTAAGAACTTTCTTAATTTTTTAAATTTTTACGTACCTAGTTTCAATACATTTTGTAACCATCATACTCTGATTTCTATTAGTAGTGCATATTATTCTTTATCGTTAACCTTCCAATTTCAAATCTACTGAAATAGAAGTCTCAAAACTGGAGTAGCACTCTTTTACGTACTGTACTACAACAGAAGTAAAATTTCCAAGCCTGTGTTAGACTAGTCATTCCAAGGCCAAACAATATTGACATTGCCAGTTAACAGCACTAATTAGTGTCTACTTAATTATCACAAATCATCCTGCCTCAATAAAAAAAAAATCATTGGCATGCTCACAGTAATCGACACACACCGTCACATAAATGATAATAAGGGCTAATGATAATATGAAACTGCGGAAAACGAAGTTTTTACAAATTCTATACAGTGAACTGTCAAATGACTGACTGAGTGTACTGGCTAGTAATGCTAAATGTAAACTTACATCCCAAGGTTTTCATATAAGATGTTGAGCAAGCAATATCATAGGATTCATTTAACCTTTGCTCATTTAACATACGAGTATGCATGTGTCACCACAAACTAAATTGTTCACCCAATATTTTAATTTTTTTGTGTTTCAGAGCAAGGATAGCAGTGGAATGTATTCCGAATGGAGCTCACTGCCTCTGGAGGGAGGAGGGAGGGGTGTTCTAGGGGTGGTGGGTGGTCGAGATGTTGTTCTTGCTGTGGTGAGGCAGCTGGCTTCACATGAACCGAGTCCTCTTAATACTGATTCTGAAGTGAGTATGAAAATCTGATTAAAGTTATTTTTCAGCAACCAAATCCTCAAACATGTTTCAAATTAGTATTGAAACCACTTATTAATTGAAATTTAAAAACAAGGCTTGTATAACAAATATTTGGTGACATGATTTATTGCCTTTTTTTACCTCCTAGTTTTCGTATTAAAGAGAAAAAATCTCTTTTTCGGTAATCATAAATGAACTAATTATATATCTGAATCCTCATGATTAACCCTGCTGTTGAGGGTATATTTTGACACGTTGACTGCCTAGTCCCAGAACTGTTTTATGTAGGTTGTGAAAGTTTTGTATGTTCAGCAGTGAGACCTATCAAAGCTTTGTAACCTCCAAACCATCTGAAATCAATTTCTGACTGGTCCTGAGTATGTCATCTCATCCTATTGTTTATTGTTCATTCCTTTGTTTATTAATTCCATTATCCATTGTTTATTGAACAGGTGGAATGGGTCCTCGAAGTGATACGCTTTGGTCTATCGTTACCTCTACATGAGCATGAGGCCCTACGTGATTGCGTCCGAGTGTGTTGCTCGTGGCTGTCACCTCTCTTGCCCCCCGCGCCGCCCGCGCAGCCGCCCCCGCCGGCCGTCCCACCGCCCGTAGCGGCCGCGCCTGCGCGATATGCTAGAAAGATACTTAAGCATTTGCACAATCTGTTCGTTCCACGGCCTAATGAAAGTTAGTATATCTATTTTATAGTAGTTTTTTTCTTTTAGTCATTGATTACAAGTTATATATTATATTACATTAAAATAAAATGCATTGTGCACATATTAGGGCATTAAGGCCATCACACATCGCAGCGACTCGACACGAACCCGACACAAACTCAACTCAGAGCAAAGCATTGAAATGTGAATTTTATATTGTATTACATACAGTAGGTGTTTAAAATTCAAGTGAAGTAGTTGTCGACGAGTGGCCCACAAGTTGACAACTCATCGACGACTACTTCACCTTCTACATTTGAATTTTGCTCTGAGTTGAGTTGGTGCCGGGTTTGCATCAAGTTGTATAACCAACTTGATGCAAACCCGGCACCAACTCAATGCAATGGCCATTAAGCTCATTTCACAACTTCTATCATTTTGGAAGAAACTAAAATTACTGAAAAGTACTGTCTGCTTCATAATATGTTACCAACTTTCACTTATAATTTAACAATTTAACACATCACATATCTGTATTATACACATCCTAATTATTCCAAATATGCATTTTCTTTTGCAAGCTTTGACATTCATCTACCAATTGGATCTGGGTGAGTTTTAGTAGAACCTGAAACAACCATTCATGATTATTTATTCAGACCAATCTCTTATCTGCATATAAATCAAACACTATTGTAATTCTTGGGAAAAGCGTGCTAGTCACGTTATCTGTGTTATAAACCTATGAGAATTCCAATAGATTGGACGTAATAAATAAGTAAGTCAATATTTCTAGTTAAAAAAAATTGTGTTTCACATAAGTATATTAGACAATGGCCTTCTTTAATTGGTTGGTTGCTCTTACGCTATTTACACATTCTGAAATTATTTCCCATAGGCGGAGACCTCATCAGCAAACAAGCCGTTCTCTGCCACCGAGTGCTCCGTCTTGCTCGCACACTCGCCGGGAACGCGGCTCTCGGCGCAAGCGAATGGCGGTCATTGCTCCTATTGCTTCTGTCCGCTGCGTCGGCGCTGCTTTCCCCTCCCGCGCCGCACCACTCCGCTGCGGAACAGCTGTGTGAGAGAGTGCTCTGTGTACTGTTTGAAGTTTGGATATTAGCGTGTCACAGGTAAGATTTGATAGAAGCTCAGTGTAGGTCTCATTTCCTAGCATTTGGTCGGGTATACAATACGAACGCACGTCTCCATTCGAGAATACGAGGGCTAGAAAAAGACTCCTGTCTGGTGGAACTTACTGTTTAGACCTATATTTTGGTCCATATTATAGAGGAAAAACGACAATAATTCACACAATCTCTGTTAACTTGTTACTCATAAACTGCTAACGATTTCGGCTTCGATTGTTACTTAGAAACGTTAGTGATGTTGTATATTCACAAAGTGACTAACAGATCTCTAGTCCAATAGGTGCATGCCATTTTTTTTTTTATTTCATCAATCAACATACATGGACGTACTGAAGCTGGATCTCGAAATCCGTTTATTGATACCTTAACTAACATTAGCGATATTGATAGTCAAAGTTTGTAGTGGAGATGAGAGAAAAATGCTCTGTCCCTTTCTAGCGTAACAGTTTTAATATGTAGCCAAGGACCTGTTTGTATGACGCTTCCCAGGAGTGACGTCACTCCTGGGTAGCGCCATCTCTTTCTTCGGTCTAATTTCTGAATTCTTGTAACTATTTTATTTTTCAACGTATTTCAATTCTGTTTTCACATTTGACCATCAATTTAAGTCTATTTTTTAATTTTTATGAAATGCATTTAATATTTGATGTCATGTACCCTATTCTAATAATTCAATGATTTTTTTATCGAGCTGATATAATTCTATCTTTGGCCATTGAGTATGGTCTCAACAGTTACTTTGTTACATATTACCTCAGGTGCTTCCCATCGCCGCCACTATGGCGTACATTGCGCGAACAATGCATACGGTGGCGGCATCGCGCGCCTTTGACGGAGCAGTGGACTCGCGCCTCGCTGTGCCTCACCGCGCGGCTACTGAAGCACATGTATGGCCCGCTTTTCCCTGCCATGCCCATCAGTGAGTAACTATTGTAATCTCAATAAAGACGTAAATCTACGAATCAAATAATCTCGCATCTAAAGCTTTTTTAAATGTTTTCTAAATATATTGTGATTGTCACTGGCATCGATTCCGGGGTGGCCGCCAAAAGCAACGAAACGTCCCGCTCAGTCGTATATGAGCGTGCGTGACAGTTTCATTTAGATTTGGCGGCCACCCCGAAATCGACGGCTCTGAATATATGCAGGGTGACCACCCTGGAATTAAAGCCATTATGACTTTTCAGAAACAGAATTCAGACTGAAATGATAGATTGATTAAGATGTATGGGTCATATAGTTGATACATTTGACCCATACATATATAAATAATTAATAATTATAATTATATTTAATGTTAAAAAAAAACCAAGTACTCCTTTGGTACAATTATGTATGTGATATCAAAGTTGTATTTTGCGATTGCTGTTTACCTTTTGTGATAGATAAGATAAACCTAAATAAATGAAATCGAAACCGGAGCTAGGCATTTTTAAGAAAGGAGATTCATGGATATAATTTTGAAAATTAATGGAATCAGTCGTCAAAACTATCTACTCTCTCTGTAGGTGAAGAAGATGCCAACCTGATCCCAGCTGATATGAGTGCCGAAGCAGTGATGCAGAGCTGGTACCGAATACTCCACACCATCGGGAACCCAGTGGACCTGTGCCGCCCACACGTCATCAGTCAGACACCTGATTTCTTACAGGTTTGGAAATGCTCTCGAATCAATATCATCATCAGCAGCCCACTCTAGTCCACTGCTTGACATAGGCCATCTCCAAGGGCGCGCCACTGAGCCCGATCTTCGGCTCTTCTCATACAACGCTGCCAGCCACCTTGTGCAGATCGTCGTTCCATATAGCCCCCTGCTATATGGAGCAACGATCTGCACAAGGTGGCAAGGACGCCCAAACTTTGTGCCCAAACAAATCAATATACATTTCCCGAAAAAGAGTCAGATTTGTCGAATAATCCGGTAGTGTTATATCCACAGACCCTAATCTGTTTGAGGCTGTGATGCCCGACTAATGCATTTCATGAGAAAATGCTCACATCGCATGCGCCAACTGGCAGACGCGGTTGCTATAGAAAACTTCTCTAGCGAGCCATCTAAAAGGGTGAATTTCAAAATATTTTGTCGAAAGGTTTAGAAATAGAAAAACAGAAAGGTTCATAAATGCAACAGTATTTTCGTTTCTTTGATTGTGTTTATAAATACAATTTTAGGGCTAAGGATATATGCTATTTTGAGCAAATGTTCTAAAAAGCTCTCTGCCCTGACCAGAAACTAAAAAACTCTGTCCAGAGGTTGCCATTGGTAGTTTTATAAACAGTGTTATGGAGTTCGCTATGCAAAAATAGTACCATTTAATACTTTAGACACTGAATTCTTACCACGGTTTGGGATTGTTTTGAGCTCCCGATATTTGGCACATTTCCATGCGCCATGGTCGCGGGTAACCATACTATACCATTAAGTATCATACCATTTAATTCCAAAATATGGCGAGGTTTTTTTAGTTCCTGGTTAGGATATACAAGCAAATCACAGACTCACAAAGAAACTTTCTTTTATTATCAGACATGAGCCTCCATAAATTTAAGGTCAAATTGAAATCGCTTCTTTTGGAAAGGAGTTTGTATACTGTAGAAGAATTGTAATGTAAGTAAGTACCTGTGTCGGAAGTATGACTGTTTAGAAGACTATAATTTATTGTTTTGACATTAACTCTTGGATTCAGTTTTTATTTTTATTTTTTAATATACTTTATGGACATGGATTTTAATTAAAAAAAAATAAAAAATAAAAAATTTCTTTTTTATAACGTGCTTATAAGTTAGCTAAGGTTGACACTAAAAGAGTTTTATTATTATTTTTAACGGCATGTAAATAAAATTCAAACACAATTTATGATTGTTTATGAATAAATGATAGAAATAGAAAAACCTTTATTAATAGACCATATATAAAAATATCTGTAAAAAATATGTAAAAATATCACACAATGAGTAAGATTATAAATTGTCCATATTTTACATTCTGATAAGTGATAACCTATGATTGGAGTAGGTAGGGCTGTTTTTGGTACTTACCACATACGGTCGTAATATGGATAAGTATGCCCAATAATCCCGGGATTTCCGGGATTGAATAAATATATTATTTAGATTTTTAACGTTATATTTGTTTTGATACACATTTAAGATTGGTGGTGAAATATTTTTTTTTAAGATTCATGGCGCTAGTGTACCTATGGTAGTAGTGTTTTAACTTCTTCGTAAGTTCACAATTTTTTAAAAATCGTAATCCGCCGAGTAAGGGCGAGGTTTATAAAAGTAATTTACAACATTTGCTCGATAACTTAAAACGGGATCCCGAAATCATATCCATATTAATATAACCTTTGAGGACATTGACCCGAAAGAGCCCTACCTCCTCCGATCAGTGGTGATAACATATGATATGATCTATTAAAAGGGTTAAGTTCAGCTGTGTCGCCAGATGTAGAGGTTTTTAACTTGACCCTTTCCAACTGCTGATATGATGATTATATATTTCCAATTCAACTTTGCCAGTATTCGATCACCCAAGAGGACGGGGCGCGCGACCCGAGCCAACACCCGTGCCTACAAGCCTTGCCGATCATCTTCCACAAGGCTATGAAGGGCATAGCCGCGCATGTAGACGCTTTTCTCGGTACGTAGCCTTTGTAAATACTGTAGTGTGTTTTGGTGTGTATTTATATGGGGTTTGGAGTTGAAGTTACATGGTGAAATGGTGGTGAAACGGAGTTGATAATTAGGTTTTGACTTGTTCATACCAAAAGGACTTCAGATCGTCCTGAATGATATGTTGGATTTTTTCATAGTTCTCTCTGGAAAGGGTGTGTGTATAGTGTCGGAGGCCAAGATCCAAATTGGGTATACTTTTTTTTTTAATTTAGTGTAAATTGTTCAGCTATGGTTATTTTCTTATAGCTAAATAGCATTATCCTAAAATACGTATCTCTTCATGTAACTTCTGCTTTCGATTTTCACTGATATAACAATAAAATAATGTTTTTGGTAGTTTGATTAATTGTAATAACTATAGTTTGAAGTACTGTACAGTAATTTTTGAATTAATTGCAGGTATCATATGTGGTTGTGTGTTTTTGAGGCGATATATGCGATATGTAAAAAAAAGTATTCTATTTAGCAAGGAAATCTTAGGAAATAATCTTGTAGTATTACAAATACCTTACACTTTGAAGTAACTTGCATAGCTCATGTTTATTGAAAGGTTTCCTTCCTAGATATATCGAGTGGGGTTCTAGGCTGGACTTTTTTATCTATGGAAAAGCACACTTTTCTTTCCGCCAATCCTAACACTATGTATGACTTAGTAATTTGGTAGTCACCTGTTAATTATGTGCCGTTGTAAATGGATAACGGTTTTTATAGATGGCGTTGTGTGTTTATGCCTGTAACCTTAGATAATCTAAATCTGTAACACAGACTTTCTTTAAACTGACAGCGCTGTGTGAACGTCATCATGAATTAACTACAGCGACTGCAACATCTATAAAGGCTACAGGAGACCATCATTGGGATTGACAATTGGAGAGGATGGCGCAATACAACAAAGCGAGAAGGTTGTAAGCGTCTCTCGCTTCTTTATATTGCGCCGTTTCTCTTTAATTGTCAATTGCAATTGATCGTTTAGCGGACCCTATAAAATCGTAATTTAGTTTGTCGCGCGATTATTTAACTCTTCCATTTCTATCATTTTTGATATCAATAAATACTGTTATATTATAATGTTACCCATACCCCGAACTAAAGTTCGCTAAAGAGAATTTTTATTCGTGCTTTGAAAAGCCGTACCTACCCTGAACTTTCCAGATTTTTTATTCGTGCTTTGAAAAGTTCAGAGTTTGATAATAATAAATAACACAACAGCGCCATATCTCGCCAACATTCAGATCATACTTCAATGCGATGCGATCTTCTGGGGTGTGTACGCACTGGACACTACCATGGCACAAGAAGACGGCTCATTCTTCACCAGACAAATCGACTACATATTCACGTCACCGCACAAGGGTACCTTTGTGCGGTGACGTGAACATCGTTCAATCCGTAGTTGATGTGTCTTTCTTGTGCCATGGGCACAACCAGGGCGCGGGTCGGAGCGGTGGTGGGTGCACAGTGGGGGGAATGCGGGGGTGGAGCCGGGCGCGGAGGAGGGGGAGCTCACGCCGCCCGCGCACCGACGCCTCGCGAAATCGTTCAGCGTTTCCGCGTCTAAACCGAGAGAGAAGCAGCCGGAGAAAAGTATGATATGCTATAATAATATGCTTCACTTTTATCATAATAGTAAACCCTGAACAGGAAAATAAAAACCGTGTCAAGAGCAGTGGCAGATCCATAGAGGAGACTAGGAGGGTCATGAACCCCCAAAACCTATAAAATGGCTTATAATATGGCGCGAGCCTCGTCTCGCCCCTGACCATTTTAGTACTATTTTGTGAATTAAAAAACCCATAGCCTTCCAAAATTATTTTCTGGATCCCGCCCCTGGTCAAGAAAGCGCCATTTGGCACTTTTATTTATATGGATATTTTTTTATTATTATTTACCACTAAACCCTCATGTTACTTCAATGTCGCTGATGGTAGCCTACGATGAGGTCGACAATGGAGCACGCGGGTTTAGTAAATGCTTATTCACTCTGGCCTTGAAGATCCCATGGTTGTAGGTTTCGGGAAACACAGACGACGCCACCAACAGGCAGTTCCATACTTTAGCCGTTCGCATAAAGAATGAACAAGCAAATCGCTTTTAGTTCTATTTTATTCCGCATTATGGCGAGGGTTTTTATATTTCTGGTCAGGGTATACTATGCTTTTTATCTATTTTCCTTTTGGCAGTTCTGCTTAGTTTTGAGTGAATTTTTCAAATTATATAATCTCATCCTGTTTTGATATTCTTTTCAAAATATTTAGCTATCGTTTTGGGCATTTACAAAGATTTTTAAATATTTTCGGGGCTGACCATATACTAACTGACTCATCTAAATTTGAGTCATTCTCCTACATTGTTCAATAATGGGGCAATTATGGCTGACAAATTTTACAACTGACAATTTTTAGGGCAATATGGGCCGCCAACTTAACAGATAATGCGCCCAAAACAACAGTTATAGTGTACTAATACACTTGTTGTCTAATTTTATCACAGTACTTAGCTTTAGTAGTAATTTTTCTATATAATAGGGTAGTATTATAGTCTGTTATTGCTTATGTTATTTATTGCACTTTGTATTGTTTTTGTAAAATTATCCACGTAGCTCACTATAAATACATAAATGTAGATACAGAATAATGCACGCTGTAAATTTTCGTTTGTAGTATATTTTAGTGTATTTACAAATTAGGTAATTAAAAAATATTTTAAATTAAACAACAGGGTTTTGTCTCGGAAGTACCATTTTCATATGCAAAAATAATTTTATTATTGTTGTGTCATCATGATTCACTGAAAATTAAACTCATTCGTGTATTTTCCATTTTATCCTCAAGTCTATGCAGACATGGAAGAAACAGAAATCTTTTATGTGGAAATAGTAAAGATCGCTATATAGTGACATCAATTCAGAGGTAGCCGCCAAATTCAGCCTAAACGAAACGTCTCGCACACTCGTACACAATCTATTATAAGAGTGAGCGTGATAGAATCATTTAGGTTAAGCTTTAGACCTGGCGGCCACCTCGGAATCGACCCTAATATGTATACCCTAATATATTGCAATGGACAGGTACACCGCGCACATCTCTAATCGGATTGACAAGCAGTCGCCCCGCCAGCGTTGTTCCTACTACACCGCCAAACTCTATCATTTCACAAGGTTTGTAAGTCTATATCTACAAAGCAGCAATGGCATGTGTTCCGATTCGAAGGGTAGGTTGACAATTGGAGAGGATGGCACAATACAAAAAAGCGAGGAGGTTGTAAGCGCCTCTCGCTTCTTTATATTACGCCGTCTCTCTTTAGTTGTCAATTGCAATTGATCGTTTCGCGGACCGTTTAGTTCTCAAGGCTAGCAGCGCTTGGAAAATCCTCTAATAATAACATTATAGTGAAGTGAGATGTCTATGGACGACGGTGACCCATTTGCTAATTTACTCTCTTTATACAATAAAAAAATTCACTCTCCATATCAGTTATGGAAACTGAGTCGCTCTGAAAGATGTCAAGATGGATATGTAGTTACCAGCGACACATTATACCCTAGACGAGTAACTTCCAACAAAATTCCCGTAAAATACAGTACCAAACCACACGCCACTGTGTGAGAATTTAAAATAATGCATCACATTTCTCACACAATGAAACTCAAATTAATATTTGAAAAAAAAAATAGATCTTACGGCGATTTCACAAAGGCGAATATCCGTCTACGTAACTCTTACATAGGATCGTATGATGCACAGATCGATTTCAAAATTCGAAGTCAAACGCAAGGCGCGATTGACTGGCCACTCGTACTCCGTTTTCAGCTCCGCCCCTGAATAAACATTTTGTGGCGCCACTCGCGTGCGTGTATTACATTTCTAGGGTATAATATTTCGTTGGTAGTTACATATTTTTAAAAGAAACGAATAATAAAGGTTTAAAATGTTTCAGTCGGCGAATCAGACAAGCCACCACTGACCCCGTTACGTCCAAAAGTAAACTCGATCTTCCACCTGTTTGGCGAATGGCTGTTTGAAGCTGCCCTCATTGGAACCACCGCTACATACAATAACAACCAACGTATGTATAACGTTTTAAACTATGACAAAGTTATTCCACGTAATTCTCTTAAATAGATGACTTATATTATCTATCACCGAAGAAATTTAATGCTTCTCAAGTTCTAAAACACATGTTAAGAGTTATTAATAAGTTAATAGAAGGAAGTGAATGGAAGGAAAAGCCGGTCATCCTAGTATGACCAGGTTGATACAGTGCTCATATATTTTAATATACAGAGCAGACGACCCCAACGGCGAGCATGCGTGAAACGACGAATGACTGTAGAGGATGCAAGAGAGGCATGCCAAGACAGAGATTCGAGGCGTTCCATTATCTCTGCCTACCCCGTAAGGGATATAGCTTGATTATGTATGTATGTACGAGTAATAATAGAGTAATGTGCTAAATATCCTCACTCAATCCACACCTCAAATATCCTCACTCAATCCACACCTCAAATATCCTCACTCAATCCACACCTCAAATATCCTCACTCAATCCACACCTCAAATATCCTCACTCAATCCACACCTCAAATATCCTCACTCAATCCACACCTCAAATATCCTCACTTAACCCACACCTCAAATATCTATCTATAGTAAAAAAAAACATTACATTTTTCTCTACATTTTAGAACGTTCTGAAGGCACGCCACCTCCACCTATACTGTCTGATGCTACGATCAAGTTAAATATGCTGAGTTATCAACCAGGTAATAATTATTCCTTACTCAAGGAAATTTATGGACTAATCTTCGTCTGCAGAATTCTCTGTCGTTGGAGAACTTATCCAGCGCCTGTGACACGGAATGCTCCTACTATTTCTACTATAGAACAGAATTGACAAAATAAATCAAGATAGTTCGACGTGTCTACGTATAATTGTTTGATGGATTCAGGTCTTATTTCGCGCAAATCCATTAATTATAAAAAATATTGGATGAAGAGGACTCGCTTTCGGATCCACTAATTATTCTTCATTTTTCTTTGCTCTTGACATCAGAGCTGTCCACTTGTCCTGATGATGCTGACGGTGATTTGATATCATTTATATCCCATTCATTTCACATCATTTACTTATCTTATGATAGGGGGCCGGGAATAACCCAGCGGCACTTCGACCCTTGAGGATCTTTTGTGCCTACCCCATTTTACACACTGGTCATCACAGTGTGCAGGTTTCCTCACGATGTTTTCCTTCACCGTTAGAGTAGTCGGTAAATGTACGTAAGTCTTAGAGAAATACGAAAAACTCATCGGTACATGGCACTGCGTGGTTTCGAACCCGGACCTCCCGCATGGGAGTTCGGTACCCTAGCCACTGTGCCATCGACGGTCTCAAATAAATACAATACATACGAGTACATTATGTATCTTCTTCAATAATATTTTACACTTTACGATTATGACGGTTTAGAATACAATTTACTATAATCTTTAATATAATCATTTGCTTACTTTAACAAACCTTATCACATCCTTAGGTAATGAAAACAGCGTAATACCCTAATAAAAATCGTCAAAGAAATTTATCTTTAAATACGATGAGTAGAGCTACCAAACATCACTTGAAATTTAGGTGTTTACTAAGTCCACAATAGTATGCTATCAAGTTTCTAATTTCTAATACCGTTTAGAAGTAATAAAGGTTTTCCGATTTTTTATCATCAACGTATTCAATTCCGAAAATCCACTGTGCAGTGGCGGGTCCTTCTTCCCCCATTAATTTTTATAATTAAGTACCACGTATAATTTTTGACAGGTCGCGCCGAAGCCCTAGGCACCCTCTGCAGGGTTCTTTGCTCCAAACAGTGTCGCGAGGAAGTGCTAGCGCCATACTTAGCGCGGTGCTACGCGGCCATACACCGCGGTCTGCGAGACCCGGCCACCGCCGCGGCTGTCGTACTCAACGCTGCGGATATATTCAGGTTTTTTACATTTTCACACAATAAAGGATCTGTAAAATAAAATAGTTTATGCAACTATCATGTAATGATAAACATTTTAACACGAGTGCTAGTTAGATAGCACGAGTGATAAAATGGCCATTAAGTGCAATACTTTTTTTACGACCATGAATACCTTAATATACAGGTTGTAACATTAAGAACGGTCAGTATGGAAAAGTCTGAAACTATAAGACATACGAAGATCTGTTCTTAGGAACCATGTCATCAATTTTAGTAACAAGAAAAACTGTATTCATACATTTTTTTAAAAACCTGTACTCAGCCTGGGAATCGAACCCGGTTGTTTTGAAAAAAAATCCAACACTATTTCTGTTTCGATATCGACTGTGTAGGTGTTAAGGAATAAATGTTAGTACGAAACGTGATGTTTAAAATTAATAAAACGCATTGTTTCCATATCTTTTAATTTATTTTAGTAGGTGTTCGAAATGACTACCATTTTGTAAAATACAACATTCAACTCGTTTAGGTAACGATCTTACTATTGAATGTTGTATCTCCAGGTGGTGAATTTGCGTTAAAATTGTATCTATGGCTGCTTTTAGGTCTTCAATTGTGTCGTAGCTTGTTTTGTACACTTCATCCTTAACGTAACCCCACAAGAAATAGTCTAGTCTAAAATAAATTAAAAGATAGTAATTAATAGTCTAGTCTAAAATAAATTAAAAGATATGGAAACAATGCGTTTTATTAATTTTAAACATCACGTTTCATACTAACATTTATTCCTTAACACCTACACAGTCGATATCCAAATAGAAATAGTGTTGGATTTTTTTTTCAAAACAACCGGGTTCGATTCCCAGGCTGAGTACAGGTTTTTTTTAAAATGTATGAATACAGTTTTTCTTGTTACTAAAATTGATGACATGGTTCCTAAGAACAGATGTTCGTATGTCTTATAGTTTCAGACTTTCCCATACTGACCGTTCTTAATGTTACACCCTGTATAATATACCCTACAAACTAATTTGCACGGACCACACTGTTTTATGCAAGAAGTTCCATTCAAGATGCTCTTATTAGATAGAGCTAATGTTCAATGTCCAAATTTCAATATGTCCAATGTCTACTGTCGAATTGGATTATATTCCATAAACCTATTAAACATTCCGGACGCCGTCGAGACGTCGGATACGTAGGGTTGCGAGGCAGGGGCGTTTTGTTAGGGACCTGGGTCGTCGGTTAAGAGAGAGGGGCGCTGCCTCCCGCTCTGGATCATACCTCGTCCAAAGGATCTCACTGGCTATACAACGTGGTAATGCTGCCAGTGTAATGGGTACCTTTGGACGTGACTGTAAATTTTTATTTTTAAATGTAAGTAAAAAAATAAACAGTTACATTTTAGTACAGCACTTAAACTAAAATGCTGATCCGTGTTCAATATTTCAATTCAAGAATGAACCATTTTGTATTATTGATTATTGGTTTCGTTTTGAACAAAATAAAAAACTAAATGGGAGTACAGAAAATATTTGCATCAGCTCGCAACGTTCTAAAATACAGACTAATTACTTTGAACTACCATTTGGCTACAATAACCGATAAATCTTATTTCAGGCTAGATCTTGACGGTGTCCTAGTGCTAGTGCCAGACTTCATTGCGGCCCTCGACCGCATCCTGTCCGAGAGGGAACCCAAACTGGAATGCGGGTCAATAGACAAGCGGGAACTTCGAAAGGCCGCCATTAGCGCTCTCTTGTCTCTGGTCGCGTTCCCGCTTCATTACAAAGGACTGGCTGTGCCGGAGTTCCCAGGATGTAATGAATAGTGAGTAACTAGAATACACTGTCTAAAAACCATTAGAAAATATTGGCAACCCTTACTGTGTGTGAGTGAATTGAAATGTCTTTGCGATTTTGTACTGCTGTAGGAAAAAAATGCAATGATTTAATTACTCTTTTAAGACGAACTATTTTTAACACTAGCTTGTTTACTAAAAGTTTCATTTGTACATAATTATTTATTTACATATTTGTTCTAATAGATAGTTTCTCAAAAAACTATGGGAAATTATCGGGATAAGGAAATCAAACAAGAATTTCTTTGAAAACAATATAAAACTAAAGTTTTAGAGTATGTTCCCGCTTCTAAGAGGAGAATATGTTATAATTTCTAGGAATTTCTGACATCAAGATCCAGATTCGATTCCTAGTTCCTCCGTAAACCCTTTTTGTACTTGTCTTCGTTTATCTTTGTGTTTGTTTTAATCTTACCACACAAATGAACTTATTCTTATTGTCTTTGGATCCAAGATAGGGAATCCTAGTATCGACACCTATTCTATTTTTAGTGCGGGAATGACACTAGGCGACTTCACCCGTGGCAAGATATCTCTGATATGCGTGTCGGCAGTTCAAGTGGAATGTTCAGACGCGCTGGCAGTGCCTCTACTGAGCGCACTATACTTGTGCGTAAGGCACAACGCGCATATGACGTCATCGGGTAAAGCGCATAGCGCACCGCCAGGCTCCACTATGTCGCATAGCACTGATTATAAAGGTAAGTGAAACAATTTCAAGCTTCAAACATTGTCACTTGTACACATAAGTTATCGAAAATTGGCACGACACGTTTACACTCTCCGTCTCGTTTGCACGTGGACTCGATTAATATGAGCATGACAGAGACTACTTTTTATACTATGCTACAGTTGCTGGCGCAAATAAAAGCGCCGCGTGAAGTTAGTTCGCGTATGTGTGACTCACTTCACACGGCATACGAATCAATCGCGTAATCGCAGTGATATTCTCCCTTGACTGTACCACTAAAGAGACCTAAAATCTTTTACTGCCAACCTGTCATCGTTGTTTAACCGCGCTTTTGCACCAGATGTGCCAGCTTTCAATAATCTATCTGTATTGCATTGTTAAGGCTACAGGAGACGTTCAATTGCGATTGACAATTGGAGAGGATGGCGCAATACAACAAAGCGAGAAGGTTGTAAGCGCCTCTCGCTTCTTTATATTGCGCCGTCTCTCTTAATTGTCAATTGCAATTGCTCGTTTCGCGGACCGTTTAATCACCTAACGTGCAAATCCTTTATCACAGAAAGCATTTACATATTTTGATACATTTCAAGCAGTTGCTACACGCCGTAATTTTGTTTGCTTGTCTTATCAATCACTTTCAATACTAAAGTATCGGCGTTTGATGTCCAATTATTGATCCATAGAAAAAAGATTGATCTGTATTTGTTATTGAATAACCTTAAATTACTACTAAATAATTGAGTTTCGAGTCCCGAAACTTTAAAAATCGCGTCACGGGACCCTTTTTGCCAAATATTTCTGTCAAGAAGTTTGATTTTGATATCTAATAAAATAGGAAGAAGAAAAATCATGAATAAAATCAAATAATACTATTTGGGTATTTCTCGAGATCTCGTTGTTTTCTGATTACTATTTTTACTTAGAAGAAGTAAAATTACTATCATGACCAGCATAATATTGACTTGACAATCTGAAATACAGTATTGGATATATCATCTAAATATGTATATACCTGTAGTTCAATACAGCATATGAAAACTTCGCAGAAATTATGTAGCGTTACATTTATAGCGCGCTCGGATAGCGGCAGCGCGTCAGGCAGCGCTGAGGGTTATTCTTCACTCGAGGACTTCGTCGCCGACGTTAGGGAGCTTGATCCATCCTCGCCTGTTTTCGGTAACTCACACCTTTTTGTTTGCGATGTTAGTAGGATGATATTTAACGTGGAATAGCTACTTACCTATCCTCAATTAAATCTTCTTGTTGGAAAGCTCTTAGCCAATAGTCTTAGCCTTTTCACATAGGAACGTACGCTGGACGTTTCTGTGGAACGTAACTTTCCCACACGTAAAATTTACGTCATGGCAATTATAACATATAGCTAGTCGAAAATGACTATTTTAAATATGTTGTTGAATCGATTTTTAGGCATGCACCGGATATTGGTTTTACCGGATATCTGGATAGTGACGCGCTCGCGTGCTCTCACGCGCTCACACATACGTTTACTAATAATTGTCTGATAATGTTGATTTTTAAATATTATTCATAAAAAAAAGTAAGAAAGCTTGTCTAGAGTCTAGACATAGATAGTTAAAAAAATGTTTTATTTTCAAATTCTTTTTTATTACAACAGTTATTGTAGTTTAATGAGACGTTAAATTAAAATATTGTCTCATATTCATTACTTCCTTAAGTTGGCCACTAACCACAACAACTCAATTAATCCTTCGTCAAATGTCATCCTTTAAACATACTGATAACGATATGGAACCACTGTACTTGATATTCATTTCAGTATTCCTAATTATACAATTGACTTACATCATGCTGGTACTTTGTCGCTTAACTTATTGCACTTACTTATTGCAACAGGGTTCTACAAAGTATAGCTTAATGTGGCTAACACTGTACTCAACAAATTCACTATTATCGTTAACAGTATGTTGGCTTATTGTTATTTATTTTGGCAGAGCTTGCTGTATTTAGTTTCGTAGTAAGTTCATTTTTGTTAACCATTTTATTGGATTTGTAAATAATTGAATCAGCATCTGACATATTTTTTGGTATTTCTCTAGTTTCTAGACGGATTTTAACCTCAAGATTGTATCAAACATATACAACATATTTTTTGTGACTGACATATGGTCGGCGGCTGCTAAAACGTACCCCAGAAGAATGTGATATTTTAATGTTTTGCATGGATTTTATGTCTGTTCTTTGTACTACATTTTTCCGGTTGGACATTTTTCTGTCTAGACATTATTTATGGGTAACGTATAATCGCCATAATCGGACACCGCTAATCCAAACCCCTAAGGAATGTGATATAGGAAAGTTAATAGTGTTAATAATGTCTTGCATGGATGTCTATTCTTTGTATATAATTGTGTAAAACCTGCAGCTGAAAACGTATTTAGAGTATACGAGTAGATTGATGTGTTGCCCCCTGTACCACAGTTTAAGCAATAACTTGGATTTATTTATTGTTACAACCTGTTTGAATTACTATTTCTGATTATATTCATGTCAATATATACTGAACTCTAGGTGCAGCGTTAGTGGTTCGAGCTACGTACCTCGTATGCCATCGACTGATATCCTCTTGGAAGGGAGATCTCCAGGTGTCATTGGCAGCTTTAGAACTACTTTCTGGGCTTGCCAAGCTACACTCTGCAAAACCGGGTTAGTAAATATTACCTATTATCCTTAGCAACTTATTAAAATTATTATTTGGGGAAGAAGGACCCGGCACTCTTACTCGGATTCGTCCTCTCCAACGATAACCAAATCACAAGAATTTACCACCGCAAAGACTTATACGACTTTACTTTCTGTTGGCCCTCATTAGAGGTCCAATTGTTTATCTGAATAACCTTTGACCGTGTGTATTGTTTTGCCATAATTTTCGGTTATCGAAAATTATTTATTTCAAAAATCAAAAAAACAAGTAATTGTTGGCGAATTGTTTTAAAGTATTGAAACGTTCAAACGATGCATTCGGTCAAAATTTTCTTAGAAAGCAATTGTTAACTCCGTCGTTAATACTTCCATTTGTATCTATTTCCATGCTCTCCAGAATTTATTATTGGTGAGTTCAAATAAAATATAAATTGAAATCGTTTATTTAGCGCTGTAAACACCAGAATACAGAAGTATACAAAGTTTAATACATGCAGCACAGAACATCTGGTGTGGTACAGTGCCAAAAAGGGTACACCAGCTCAGCATAATACTGAGGCAAGCCACAGCGCTGATTCGCCAAATCTCGTGTATACGTTCAGTAGTCTAAACATCCTTGCAAATTTGAAGAATCGTTGCTGCCAACTTTACATTATTTTAAAACTGGTTTTATTTCTACAGAAGCGATAGAACGCAAGCGCGCCGTCCGTTGGATCTGCGATTACATAACCGTACAATGCAGCCGGCCGCCTCAAGCCCACTCCAGGGATCTCCACTCCTGTGTGGTTGCTGCCTACTCCTGCTTAGCGTCTTGGCTGTGTCCGGCCTTACTGGCCGACCCAGATTGCCTCGCTACGCTTATGGAGGTCGTTGAACTCGGCATATCGGGAAGCAAGAGTCAAGGTAAGCTGTTTTGGTGTTATGATTGCCTGGTATTTTGCTTATGTGATTTCAGTTAGGTTAAGCTTTTACACCGTAGTAAGTTAAAAGTAGAGTCAAATAAAACTAGGGTTATGAAATTCTGGTATTTGGAGATGGTTTGTGATAATATTACTACGTCAGAATGTGTAACCTTATTTCTAGTTCAGTATTGTGTCGCCAACTGTCTTAGGCCAAACGTTAACTCTCGGGTTAACACTAACCCGAGGTTGAATTTATATGAAAAGCATAGACAGTTCCGAGTTAACCCCGGGTTAAAAGCAAGGCCACCATACTTCTCTGAATATGTTCGCATTTGTTTCTACATTTTTTTATCTCACAGGCAAACCTGGTGAGCCACCAAAGATGAAGGACGAGAAAGAACTGAAACCTGTCTCTATGAGGGTTCGGGACGCCGCCGAATCTCTGCTGATGCTTATTTTAGACCAGGTAATCTATATTGGCATCGATTCAGCGGTTACCGCCAAACGAATCTAGTAATAAGTGAGTATCATGTTTCGTTTGGCGATTATCGAAAAATTTCGGCCACCTCGGAATCGAAGCCATTATGTATGTTTTATGTAATCAACTAAATATTTAGTTCCGATTAGTTCCACAAATCTATGATGTTTTGTTTGTTATTCGATAATAACTCTCAAACGGCTGAATTGATTAGGATAAACCATCGAAAGGATAACCATTGATTTCCCACGGGAAATTGTTTTTTTATTGTCAATCGTCATTTCGCCAGTTGCGAGCACGGTCTGAAAGTGATCGTGTCGGTTAAGTCGGTACCTGGATGGGTGACCGCTAGTGGCATATTTCATCTGAGCTCATCCGTATCTCGAAGAGCACGTTAAGCAGTCGCTCCCGGTTGTTATCGTTCGACAGCAGTCGTTAAGCCATGTCAGATGCCTACGGGCGGCCTGAACAACTTTGACAAATAGGTTGGCCACTAACCATACGAAAAGCAAGCAAGCATTTCGCCAGTCTATCGATTAAACGTTTACTAAGCACCATTTCAATACAATCTACATTGGAATTGTTATCTATAGTTAATAATCCAGTCTTGGTCCAACTGGCGTATTATTTACATCATGGTAACAGCGTTAGGATTCAATATTATTTTAACTCCATTAGTTTTAAATATAGTACTTAGTGAAATGGGGTATTTTCATAAGGTCGGCAACGGAACCAACGGCTCGGCGTGGTGTCGTCTAGACGAGCGCTGGCTGTCGGCCTTAGGACACGGGAGGTTGCGGCACTACATCGCTGATGGCAACATATTGCTGTCACTGCTTGAGGAGCCGCTGGCGAACAGCCAGGAACCACAGCCGACGCTTATTGGTATGTTACCGTCGGTTGCACGAAACGTCCTTAAAGTTAAGTCTTCGATCAAATACAAGGTATATCTTTCTACGCCATAACTCTAGATAGAGATGAAATTGAAATATTCCAGTAAAAAGCATGAAATCAATTCAATTATTTTGGGATGCGCTAAGTTGCTGAGGTTTCGAGTGGAGGGGATTAATGGTATCTAAGCGATTTTGGAGTTAAAAAGTTATTATCTTTAAAAGAAACACATTGATAATGTTTTACATATATGAAGGCACGCCAGAAGTTTATAGGTATATAAACTTCTGGCGTGCCTTCATATGTGAAAAAGACTAAGCTTAAATGCCTGTACTAGGAGTCCGGAGGAGGATTTGATCCGACGATGCTCGGCCGCAGTCTAGTGCCCTAGCCTTTGATGGGGCATTTGCCCTTTATTAATATGTCTGGTGTTTCATTCCCTGCCGTGGGCACGGCATTCTAGCTCTCTCCTCTCTGTTCGTCTCATGACGTACCAAGTGTGGTGTATTTTACAGTAATAATCCGCTGCGGCTGGGGTCGCTACGCGTGGTCGCTGAGCAGCCGGGGCGCGGCGCGTTGCGCGGGGCGGGGCGGCGGCGCGGCGTGCGCGCGCCCCGTCGACATTTTGGAGCCGCCGCCCCGCGCCAGTCCCGTCTGCGTGCCGCTGCCCGCCTCCCCGCCCTGCGCCGTGTAAGGAACTCTAATTATTATCTCTAAGAGATGGTTTACACCTGGTCAAGTGCCCAGTCAAGGACAGTTGTGTAAACCGATGGGACATTGGCGAGTCAAGTTAGCTTGCAAGCTGCCTTGCCAGTGGATACAAATTTAGCCAGGCACTCGCCACTGGACTAACGCACTTGACCAGGTGTAAACCAGGCCAGAGGTAAGATCCATAGCTAGGACTCAACTCGAAAATGACAGCAATCAAGGTAACGGATAAGATAGCCTGTATGCCTGCCGCCGCGTACCACATCGGTCTTCAGCGTCATATGAAACATTCTGGACAACGCGAAGCTAAAGACAAAGGCAGAGAAGGTCAGCCAGTTCGCCAATGCTCATTCCTGAAACGAAACCTGTCTTCATAATGGACCTATGTAGTCAAACTTGACTACACGGAGAATTTCGGGTCGAATGCAGGCGGTTGATCGCTACGGCTGCATATTCGTTCCAATCCTTAGAGCGTGTCACTCCTAACAAATCGTGCCCACCTGACACATCCAGATGTCTGGGTCAGACTCCTACCTGGCTGGGTGTAGCCACTATCTATCTACTACTATAAATTTATCTAAATTCTTAACATAATTTATCTTTTTGATTTTTAGTTTTTAATTTTAATTACATTTTCCCACAAGACTATCGCTCCCTCTAACATCTGGGGATAAGGGGTGAAATGAAAAACATCGCTGGATAATTAGTACCCGATTATGTCAGCATTTGCTGAATTTCCCCCCTTTGCCAAATAGACATAGATACATACATAGTAGATACATTTCTGCATATACATTAAATTGTAATGGTTTTTTTGTACAATTTGTAATAATGTATTTGGCAATAAATGTGATTGTATTCTATTCTATCTTCTATCGATGTTCTGAAATGTGCTCAATACATTGAAAACCGGTTGGGGTCGCTATGCGCGGTCGCTTCTAGACGGGTCCCTGTAAGGAATATTCTGTCCGGTTTTAAGCAGGATAGGGTGTTTGATTATATTTTTTTTGCATTATCAATTTACATGGACTTTCTGAAGAAGAATCTGAAATTCGTTTTTCGATATCTTTAACTAACACCGTATCATCAAAGGTGAACAGTGTGGAAGTATTCAAAATAGACTTTTCAAGAGAGAAATAAATAAACTACACATTATTTTATAATGTACAGTGGCCAGACTCAGGGAGAGAAACCGAGGACTTCAGTTTACTTACTAATCATCAATTTCCGTCAAAAAATCTAATCAACGCGTAGAATTTTAGCTCCAATAAATCTTCCTGTTTCAGTGACTCCGCGATCCCAAGCCTGGAGGCAGTATTGAGACAGCTCAACGACCCAGAGGCACCAACGCTGTTCAAACTTTTAGAACAGCAGGCGGCTATCGAGAAACGCGTGCGAGAAAGCGAGGATAATATTGTAAGTTTACCGTGAATTTAGTAATCAATTGCTGAAACCTTCGTATACATATTTAACTCGACGATATATTTTTTATTGTATAAGGAGAGAAAACAAGCAAACGAACCACCTCATGGTAAGTGTTCACCGTCGCCAATAGACGCACCTCACTATAATGTTATTAGAGGGTTTTCGATACGCTGCTAACCTTGAGGACTAAGATGGATTGCCTCATGTGCCGGAAATTACGCTGGCTCTCTCACCCTTCAAACCGAAACACAGAAATGCAAACATTTCTGCTTCACGGCATAAATAGTCCGCTGATTCCGTCTGATTTTTGATTGCCTGTAGCTATTTTATTTTTCAACGGATTTTAAATCTGTTTTCACAATTTATGTCTATTTTCTTATTTTTATGAAATGTATTTAATATTTGATACTTTGTTTTTATTAGATGCCTGAAGAGTACGTGCCTCCTGAACCAGTCACTGAATTCCAGACCGCTAGACTGTTTTTGTCACATTTTGGATATCTCAACATAGGCGGAGACAAAAAGGTAAATAAAGAGTTCGACTTTTTGGAATTTCATAAAAATATTAATAATTCAATTTTCTTCTTGCTATTTCATGACATATAAAAAAAATTCACGTGCAATCAACCATAGCCTTTTCTTAATTGCTTTTAATTAACACCAAACAAATGATCGTTGTGTGTAGCCACAGATTGTTATCTTATTTCTCGGATTTTTAAAAGTTCAGTTACAGTGCACGTTAATCTTTATGGTGGATCTAAATATAGACACGAGTCACGTTTCAGTACATGTTTTAGGTATCAGCGGGACGTAGAAGAGCGAGGGATGAGTACGGGCCCGGTATGGAGGAGGACATGCCCTGCTCCCTCGCTCTTCTACACCCCGCTAACACCTAAAAATGTACCGAAATACGACTCGTGTCTATATAAAGTTTGAAGCGCACTCTACTAATTTTGTCACCTAGCAAAATTTTTGCAACAAAGTTTTATGTACTTAGTAAGTATAGTATGGTAATTAATTACCTTGGTATTTATAAGTATGTTATTGTTTTGTAAATAAAATCCTGTTATATAACGTATGCCATATTGATTGCACACCTACTACCACTTTCTCGAATTTTTTTCCTCTGCCCGAAGTTTGCCTGGCAGAGATCGGTCTTAGCGACAAGGCCGCCTAAATTGTACTTCACTATTTTCTATCATTCTTTTGTTGTTTTCTATTTGTGCAATATTTAATATTACTCTACTTTACTTTTTATATTATTAATGTGGTTTACAAATTTCGCTTATAAAAGATTATCTATATCGCAGGGACAGCCACCGCGCCTTATCGCTCTAGACGACTCCCAACCCGGATTTTCATTAGCACTGCGGCGCATCGACGCGTGCGGCCCTCGCGGCGCCGTCACCGCGCATGTGTTCTGCGCTCGCGCAGGTCAGGCGTCCGCCGCGCAGATCGTGGCCAACTCGGCCAGCTGCGCCTCCGTGCCGCCGGGGTTCATCCGCATGCTACGAGGGTACCTTCAACTTTACATGCATTTATCTTTCCCTAGTGATTTTTTATAAGGTAATCAGAGCGTCGGGTGGCGTAGTGGGTAGGACGATTTTGGTCGTTACGTCTAGTGCCATACACCAATGAGATTTTCCGATTTTTTCGAAGACTTGCATAGATTTACCGACACTCTAACACTGAAGGAAAACATCGTGAGGAAACCTGGTCAAGACGTACTTCTTTTACTTCCAAAACTCATTGTAATTAAGTTTTCAATAATCCTGTTACCTCCTAAAACCACAATAATGATGTATTTTTTACAGACTAGGCCAACCAGTGCGTGTCCGCGGACACCCCGGCTGGACAGGCCATATAGACACCAGCTACGACGCGCTCCCCGACTACAACCAGTCTGCTCCCCCGCCTGTTAGCGGGGAGCGGGCGCCGGCCCTGTACAACGGGAGGGAGCAGGTATGTTCTCAGACAGGCATAGCAGCTCTTCTTAATCCTACCGGAATACATAACCGCCTAAACGGAAAAATTTAGCGCTAGATTCCATAGAATTTTTGGTGGCCAGCAAAGCAAGTTATGTTCCATAATATCGTATAGGTTAAACTTGTACGAATGGATGGAAACAGGAGCCGTATTCTTAGACTTGTGAACTGCAGAATTAGGGCAGAAACCACGTAAAGACTGCAGACAAAGCAGTATTCTACTTTTTCTTTCACAGGTGCTCTACTGGTCCGATTCAACGAATGAGATAGCTTTCGTAGTGCCTACCGAGTTCGAAAGCTCCGAGGGTGACGAACGACAGAATGAGAGCATCAAATCAGACGTCGATGGCTCCTGCTTGTCTGCCAGGTATTTATGTTTTAGTATTTAATTATTCAAGATCGGAATTATTAACAGATCGGCCCGTCCAGGGGTCCAGGAAAATCTCAACAGGAGCTTTGACATTTTGTCGTAAAGGTGTAACGAGAGAAATCTGACTGGTAGCGCCCTCTCCTCTAGAATGATGATTTGAGCACTGACAGCGAGCTCAACGATTTAGGCAAATGCACGTATAGTTCCATATATTTGACATTTCAATGTCCGACTAATGTGGGAAGATACTCGCTCACATCGCATGCGCCGACTGGCAGACGCGGCTTCCATATAAAATTTCTCTAGCGAGCAATCTACAGTACGTGAAGTCTTAGAAAAACATTCGGGAAACGGGTAAAATCGATCTCTGTCTCTATCTTACATTCGCGTATCATCCGAGAAGTCTTAGGACCCGAATGTTTTTCTAAGTGCTCATGGACTGTACACGTCAATTTCTAAATCTTTGGGTGTAACACATTAAGTGACATCAAATGAGAATTCTAATATCTCCTTTCAACGGTTCCAGGGGTTCGGAGAAAGCAGTCGGTTCTTGCTGGGACGTATCCAGCAACAGCTCCGGAGCGCCCTCATACGAGCGCAGCATCAGCGAGTCGGACAAGGGAGATCGCGCGCGCTCCAGCCTCAACGAGAAAGTGCGCGCGCTGTCGCTCGAGCTGGACAAGCAGCCCAGTGCGGGGCTCACGGGTGAGCTATTTAAACTACATTAAACATTTGAACTTTAACCTAGGGCCATTTCTACCCTATCCCTCCCTCCCCAGCGACGTCCTAAGTCGAGGTCCGTACCCACCTGGGTTCCCTTAGGTAGTCGCTTCTTATAGTATTTAAGTCCTCTTCTAGGCTGGAGCGCACTTAGCCCCCAAAACCCCCCGGTGAAGTTAAAAAGGTAAAAAAGACAAAATTAAAAATTTTGAAAAAGCTCACGCCGGAAAAACATTAAGCTCTAAAAAAGTAATGATATAAAAACGTTATGCTTTAATTATTTAAAAAAACATGGTCTAAAAAGGATAAAATATATTTTTTTTATACGGAGAGTTGAGGCGAACAACACGTACATACGTAGAAATAAATGTAAATAGTTCACTGCCTACCTATTTATGTCAATTTATTTTCCTGACATCAGTCACGACACCAGGTGCCAGACTTTCTCATAAAATCTCTTAAGTATTAAAGTTTTCTGGTTGTTGAAAGTAGTCTTCAACCGTCCAGCTAAGAACCTGCTCTGATAAATTCCAAAGCTATAGCAAAATACCGTATCGAAATTGCTAGCTAGCGGAGCTAGATGAGAACAGACACATGCACACACAAACAAACAAACATCTTCTTAGGTCAAATGCATATACCTTCTCCGTTCCATCATACGTAAATAGGACCAGAAAAAGAAAAAAAACTTTAACCTAGGCTATAATTTATGCTAGAAGTAGTTCACTACAATGGTCCAGAGGTGGATTCGATCCGGCGACAATTGCCACGTAGTCTCGTGCCCTAGCCTTTAAACCATTGTCGCTTCTACAAACACACTCATTTAGTACCATTATGAAGCGATTACAACATTGATTTATCTTAATCACAGGTAGCGGTCGGCGCAACAGAGACTTCACAACGAAAATTCTTATCATTTGGTTGGAGGACTTCGAGGATCATCTGAATTTGCCGATAGGTAAGTTATTTTTCTTTCCAGTTAACACAGAAAGTCCCCTTTCCTTTTTTTATTGTAAAAGGGAGCAGACGAGCAAACAAACCACCTTATTTTCGATAAATATCTTATCTTATGATAAGCAAATAACCCCAGCGGCACTTCGACCCTTGAGGATCTTTTGTGCTTGCCCCATTTGACACACTGGTCATCTCAGTGTGCAGGTTTCCCCACGATGTTTTCCTTCACCGTTGAGCAGTCGGTAAAGGTACATGGCACTGCACGGTTTCTAACCCGGACCTCCCGCATGGGAGTCCGGTGTCCTAGCCACTGTGCCACCGACGCTCTCTTCGATAAATAAGGTGGGCCCGCCTTACGGTTTCAGTGCTACGAGTCCACCACAATTTTCCAAAGATGGATTCGATCTGGCGACGCTTGCGCCGCAGTCTCGTACCCTAAACCTTTGGGTCATTGTCGCTTCCTATATCAGTCAGTACCACTAGATTCACTCGATTCAAAACATAACTGCGAGGCCTTTTTTAGTCCTAAATAAAGCATCGTATTCACAGACGAATTACTACGCTACTGCGAGACTGGCCTTCCATGGCGGCGACACGAAGTGACAACATTGTGCGTGAGCGCGCGTCGTAGTGGTCTGCTGCGGCTCCGCTGCGCGCCCGCAGCGGCGGCCGGCGTGCTGGCCGACGGCGCGCAGATCTCGCCGCAGCTGCTGCCCGCGTGTCTTCGCCGCGCCGCGCTAGACATAGCGCGCCGCAGCCGGCTCAATACAGACCTGTGAGTGTTCACTGTTAGTTGCCACACTTGACTAGCTGGGGAGGAAATTAAAAACAGCGCTGCATATTTGGTACCCGAGTATGTCAGCATTTGCTGACTTTCCCCCCTTTTGTCTACATTTACCTAAATATACATTACATATACTTTGTACTTTAATTTTAAATTTTAAATATATATGAGTATTTGGCAATAATAGTATTTCTATTTCGGGGTGTCAGCGGTTTGCTGCGACTTCGGGCCAATCGTATTCGCGAACTCTGAACTCTGCACCAATCAAAGGTGGCACGCAATCGAAAGCACGCGTGGATTGGCTCCTGTGTGATTCGCGATCCTTAAAACCATACAGAAAGATTTCCGTAATGTTAGCAGCGTTGTACAGTCGACCACTAAGTAAAGTATACATGTCAAAAACTTTCGATTAAATCTCAACCTTATATCTGCGTAATATGGTACATTTCAGATTCTCAAATTTTGATGTTTTGGATAGATTGACCTGGGATAATAGGAATTTCTTGTATCCAAGTAAAATTCCTATTACCTCCATGGGAATTCTCAATTTGAATAATGGGACGCATCGGGTCGACGGTACGGGTAATATCTTTGGACCTGGGGTTTTTTGGAGCATTCGACATTCAAAGTCGACCGACTACGGAATTTGTTGTTACGCTCACACATGCAAATGTGAGTGAACGAGATGGACTAACATTTCGATTTCTGCATGCCGAAGTTGCCATAATCACTATCTGAAGTCCACAGATATTTTCGTATACCCTGTGGAACCCTGACGCAATAAGTTTTTGTTATGACTCCTTGACATTCGTACGAAATGTGTCAAATAAATTAACGCAACTAGTACTAAGTTGTATATCCTGATGTATTGTCCACCAGTACAGAACAGCGTGGATGTACTAGCTAGGACGCCGGTCTCCAATCTGGGAGGTCCGGGTTCGAAACCACCAATGAGTTTTTTGGTTTTTTTCGAAGATTTACGTACATTTATCGACTGCTCTAACGGTGAAGGAAAACATTAGGAAACCTGCACACCGAGTTAACCAGTGTGTGTAATGGGGAAGGCAAATCACCCCATCAAATCTATGTGATTATTTAATCTTCGTTCTATGTGGTTATTTCTATGGAATGATCACGACCCTCATCATAGAGGAATACGACTTAGAAGTAGAAGTACAGTATTAAAATTATTTCCAGATACCAACCACCTCACGTGAGGCGACGACATCTGATCCAGGAGTTGGCGCAGCAGTATAAGAAAGATCTCTCCGAACCTGCGTTATTGGAGTCCTTGTTCCGAACACCTTCGTAATAATGATCCATATTTTATTGCCCAACCGTGGGCAAAGGATGCATACCCTAACCAGGAACATAAAAAACCCTCGCAATATTGCGGAATTAAATGGTAAAATGGGAGGCTCAATATTATTTTAAGTCAGTCCTTATCTGATAATATGAAACAATGAATGAATGAATGAATTAAAATGTATTTGCACACATATACATAACACTATTACATTTCATTAGGTACTTAAAAGAGCTACTTTTTTACATTTTGTAGAGTAAGTTTACAATTATGAACTTGCATATGTGGCAAAAGGGTCCCTGACTCAGCATTATGCTGTGACGATATGGCTAGATGCTAGCCACCGCCGCAGCGCTGGTTTTCAGTCAGGGCCCGGTGACACGACGCCACGGTACGTAATGGTGAGTCAGCTGTCCCTATTGCCCAACTATATATACTTATCTCAATACACAATAGGTGTAAAAGAACTACTTCCATTCCAATATTAGATTTCAGTTATTGTTTAATTATTTTTCTTTTCGCAACCTTAATTAATACTTTTGGATTGACAATAAGTATGCCTTAATTTTTTTACTAAACGACTGCACTATTTGTAGGTCACGGAACGGTGGAGGTATTTTTTACTAAACACTTACAGTTGTTTGCTAAGTTGGCTCTCAAAGTGAGCGCTGAAGCTCATTAGAGCTCTCTCTTGAGCTTCCCTTCCCTTTTCTTAGTGACCCTAACGAGGCTGACATGGTCTTCAATTTTAATTTATTTATTCGTTAACAATATAATAATTGTGTTCGAAATTAAACATTATAATAATTAACTTATACATAGGAAAATAATAATTAACAATCAACTTGTCGTGTACCAAAGCCTCTAAACTGAGATTTTTAAAATAATGGTACTATTTTTTTCATAGCGAACTCCATAACAGACATTAAAAAAAACTACCAACTGCGCCACTTGACAGGGCTTTTTATATACCTGGTCAGGGTATACATACGAAGTTTAGTATATAATTGTGGTGTAACAAAACACTTGTATTGGAACAGAGTTTGGTACGAGACGGACCTACCGTACCACCGTCCGTACCCCTGGTAGGGTAACTCAATGTCGATAACTCTACTCTATCTCAGCCACGTGTGGTCCGCCTTCGGACATAGGCCTTTTTTTTCGGGGGGAAACGCTCATGCTTACCTCTTCGCCGCATGGGAGAGACGGAAGAGGTTATGCCGGACTTTTACCGGCCAAAAACTCCCCGGTGCACAACAGGTACCTCCCGAAACAACCGTGTCCCGAGAGGACCTGCACAAGGTGGAAGGTCAGGACCCCGTGCCGCTTCGGACATAGGCCTCCTCCAACTTCTTCCACTTCTGACGGTCGCAGGTGGTGATAACTAGACAAGTTTAAAATATATTTATGTTTTTAATAAAACTATAATAAAAATTGTCTCTGCATACAACTCCATTAGCTGATCTTCTTCTAAGACAGGCTATTTACCTGGCACTATTTTTATTAAGTAAGGAGAGTATACAAGCA
Organism: Hofmannophila pseudospretella; assembly: GCA_947369225.1. Lineage (NCBI taxonomy): Eukaryota > Metazoa > Arthropoda > Insecta > Lepidoptera > Oecophoridae > Hofmannophila > Hofmannophila pseudospretella. The sequence goes on from OX376325.1 coordinate 7,665,370, forward strand.
AACGGGCCACCTTATCAGATGACACTATCGTAAGTGGTCACCGCCGCCCAAAGACATATCACCTCACAGTATTATTATTAGAGGGTTTTCGATACGCTACTAACCTTGAGGAATTAGAGTGCCTCGTGTGCCGGCAATTACGCTGGCTCTCTTACCCTTCAAACCGAAACACAGAACTGCGAGCATTTAGCCATTAGCCGCAAGATGGGTAGACTTTGTGCGTGATCCATTAGGGGGCGTCCATTAATTACGTGAGGTGTTCAAGGGGGGGAGGGGGTCAAGCTAAATCTTACGAATCGAAATCTTCGAAAATTTCTGAATTAGAATAAATCTTTTATTCATTTTTGTTACAGTATTTATTATTTAATTTTATCACAGTGAATTTAAGTAACGGTAATAATCTCAACTACTAGTCTTTGCTAGTCTTAAATAAAGATAATAGAATAAATTGTGTTCTTGTTTCTTTATTTTTTTTTATAATCCAACGCGTTCATAATTAAAACACAAATTTTATAAAATCTCACGTGAGATTAGGAGGGGGGGGGGGGGGGAGTTGAGGTAAATATCACAAAATCTCACGGGGGGGGGGGGGGGGGGGGGGGTTACAAAATCCTAAAAAATGCCTCACGTAATTAATGGACGCCCTTAGTTGATATGCTCGATAAGTCGAAAGTACTTTCATTTTTCTTTTTTTTTTATTTGTAATTGATAATACAGGATGTTTTGTTCCACCCGTAGATAACTTCATAAGTTGATCATCAGTCAGGATACTGAATAACACAAATTATATTTTTCATAGCACAGCATTTATCTCGGAAGTATTAGTATAGTATTAAGTATTAACAAATCGAATTATATTTAATCGCTTTTTATGATTGATTATGAAAACATCAAGACTGTTTATTTTTAAAATAAAATAATAATATATTCGAATACTTTTACTGTAATAGTTTAAGATGTTCAAGATGTTACGTTGAAATATTTAAGTATTAATGTATGTTTCAGTATGTTACGTTAACATTATTAATTGTGCAATGTATGTTATTGTTATTTAATAAACCATCTGTAATAATCAAATCTCTTAATTTTTATTTTTACAATTTACCCGCTCTAAATAATTAATTCAAATTAAATTGTAGGAATTATAGGTATGAGTATTTACTGCTCTGTGAAAATAAAGTATTACTACATATTAGGTACTAGTAACCCGTTTGTTTGTTTGTGTGTAGTCTCTTTATTGCACACAAAAAAACATTAAAATATGTACAAAGGCGGGCTCCCATAGGGATCTCTTCCAGCCAACCTTTAGTTTAGGACAGTTTAAGACTACTTTTATGGTGGGTAAGGTGTGGAGTACAATAAATAGTAAGTACAAATAAATTACAATAATTATATAGTAGATAAATAAAATAAATACATTATAATGATATACACTAATTTAATTCTTACATACAAATAACATAATTCAGCTCAAAGTCTCAGCAAAGTGCTTTTGGAGAGCATTTTCAAAAGAAGGCAGAGAAGGCGATTTCCTCACGTTGACAGAAGGTTTGTAATTAGTAATTCCATGGAGGTTAATAATTATATTTATATCGTGACCAGAAAAAAAAACTCTTGCCATATTACGCAAAGAAATAGAATTTTTTTTCACAGCGAACTCTAATAGCTGGTTTACATTTGGTCAAGTGTTTAGCGAAGTGGGTAAGGACAGTGACTAGTGCAAGTTGCAAGAACTGTGGCGAGTAGAACGTCGAGTGGCGAGTGCCTGGCCAGTGACAGAGTCAAACAAATTTTGCATCCACTGGCAAGGTAGCTTGCGAGCCAACTTGACTCACCACTGTCCGCCGATTTACACCACTGTCCTAACTAACTGTATTTAACCGCTTCGCTAAACACATGACCAAGTGTAAACCAGCCTTAACACACTAAACCAAGGTCATTTGTTCCATGTAGTTATCTCATACACTCAGTTCTTTTGACAAGGGTTTTTATATGTTTTATATACCTGGTCAGGGCATACATTCTTTTTTTTTCGAAATAATCTGAAAAACGAAATAGTTGTTACTCCGTGTCGCTTCATTTTTAATTTTTCCCAATAAGGCTACATCAAATTCATTAGCATTTAACAGTTACTTGACATTCTATTTTCAAATGTATTGACAAACGCTTTGAAATTCTTAATTTCGAAAATGTTGACTTAAAATTTTAAACGTTTTGTCATTTGTGTTTTTTGTAGGAGTTTACCTTTTGAAACTGCGTGTTTATTAGTTCTTGCCGGGTTTGGTTTTCGACGTAAAATCTATGTTGTAGCAGGCATGTTTATCAGGCCAGTGCCGGACGAGGAAGGGGGGGCGAAGGAGGGGGGAAGAGAGGTCCTGAAAGAGGAGGACCACTCTTTTGAGTACAAGACGGCCAGTGAGCTATTCGATCTTATGGCGAGGAACCAAAATTTCCAACCTGCTGGTAAGAATGTTTTCTTATCAATATTAGATGTTAGGGTGTAATAATAATGTAGTGGTCAACCTAATGCCAGAGTTGCTCAGGCTGCCCGTAGGCTTCTGACATGGCCTAACGACTGCTATCGGACGACAGCAGCCGGCACCGACAGCTTGACGTTCTCGCCGAGGCAAGGAGGGACTTGTAAAAATGTGCCACTAGTTATCACCCATCCTGGTTCTAGTCCAACATGCACAATCACTTTCGGACCACGCTCGCTACTAGGCTACGGGCTCCTAGATTAGTTACAAATTTATCACTAAATAATAAATCTGCAAAAGGGGATCCAGTAAACATCAGAATTCCAATAGATGTTGCTATAAAGTTTTTTTTTCAGACGACGAAACTTTGACAACCAGGGATTTAGTAATATTATACAAAAACATTGACTTGGGCACTAAACTCATGTCTAGCGCCAATGAATTTAAAAGAAGGACACCCAACCAATATGTAGAATCCGTAGTATACAATGAAGATCCTGAATCAGATTCTGATATCAGCGGAATTTACAGCAGCGAAGACTTTCATAACGTAGTTTTGATTAACAAAGAACGAATCGACCTTCTGAATAACCCATCGTCTATGGAAAACACACTGTGTCACAAATTCGGTGACCTAGAAATTCAAACATCTGACACGACTACAGAATATGATAGGCATTTTCTATTCAAAGATCCCTACATAGAAGAACAATTGAAATCTTTGAATCTGATGTCAAACTCTAATGAATTCATAGGCTCAGTACTTCCTGCTTCATTACTGGATTACATATGCTGCAAACGCTTGGAGGATAATTACAACTTTTATATGGACAACATCATTCGATACGTTCAGCATACGATAGAACAGCTTAAGCGTATCAGCAACGGCGACTACCTTACCGACAAAGCAAAAGAGAAATGGAGGGAAGTTGAAAATAATACAAAGACCGAGGAAAGAGACACAACAACCAAGGTGCTCGAGACGTCCACTAGCATCCCGTTACATGTTGAACGTAAAATATCCGGACATGCTACTACATGGGATGACATAGTACATTCTGAAGTAGACGTTAGGTACCTTTCGAAAATATTAGAAAAGAAAATATTTTTTGAAGTGCCCAAATTGATATGTGGGTCTTATAGACTGTTTAGTAAATGTGTCGATGATAATTTGATTATAAGCTGTAAGAAAGAAAAGCCTTTCGCGACATCCGAGGAAAAAGCGGAAGAATCTCGCGTTGATGTCGTTTTCAAGTTGCAGCGTTCAGAATCCGGGCACGTGATGAGTAACATCAGTTCCATAATGATTTTACAAAAAGCTCCTGAACATCAAGGTACCTACGTATTACATTAAGGATATACAATATACAATTGTCTGGTAGGTATGCTTATATAATACTTGTAACATGTTATATTATATTTATTTTTCCAGAAACGAGTACAACTGAAGTATTGACTCTACAGTATAATGAAAATATTAATCCTAGAAATGATTGCAAAGAATTAATGATAAAAAATGATTCCACTTTAAATAGTAGCAGTGAAAATAAAATAATGGAATTGCACTATTACGATAATAGTAATCATCAAAAAATTGTTGAATTAGACCATCCTAACGATATAGTAAAAGAGATGATTCAAAATGACCATGATAAAATCTATAAATATAATGATATGAGTAGTAGTGCTCATGGCTGTGCAGTTAATGTCAGTGATTACCCAAGTGAAAATGACTCTTCTTTTCTCCCCATGATAGTATCCAGCGAGACTTCCAGTAGCGCCCTCAGAGATGTTTTTAGGAAACGTAACAATCGCGCAGAGGCATCATTTAATATAATACCGCCCGATGAATTGCGTTTAACGATGCAGAGACTAAACATACAAACGTCTTTACCTGAAGAAAGCCTCGAAGATACTTCTGTAACCACTAATCCTAAAAGAAAATCACCACAGAGAAACAGAATAAAGTCTCCTTACGAAAATAAATCTTATATCCTAGAAGAGAAGAAAAGAAAAAGGCTTTTGGAAATAAGAGAGAGACGTGAGAAAAAGAAAATTGCAATGAGCGAACACTGCAAGGTGATAAAATCAAAGTATGGGAAAGGTGGTATAATGCCTCAAACCTCTAGTTCTGTTACAAAATTATCCATAACGAACAAATCATTTTATAATTCTATTTATGGACAAACATTGAATATGAGTATTGATCACAAACCACCTAAAATGAAAGGATATAAAGATAATAAAAAAGAAGTCCCCATTAAAACACCATCAGATGTGTCTGAGCTAGATGATGGATCTCATCAAGCGACACCACCAGAAATAAATAGTAAGAAATATATTAATCGAAGCTACTACCTAGACGATACAGTTACAGAAATGATGTATTTGCAGATGAAACAAAAAAAGGGAGAAAGTCCATTTTCAGAGTCCACTTCTGCTGTATCGAATGATATTAGCGATAATTTGAAAATGCTTACTCATTTAATATCGCCATGTTCTGTGGCTGACCTTAATGAGAAAGGCTATTCTGCCCCACTTAATAAAATTCAGAAGTAGGTATCAACTAGTAACTAAGTAGTTTAATAAAAACCACAAGTATTATTTTGAAGTCTTTCAGAATAAACATAATACTTAAACTGACTATGTATTTTTTCAGATTAGATGAATTAAAAGGAATCGACCAAAAAGGACGCAGTACAAATAATTGTCTGTCGTCGTCGCAAAGTAATAATGCAATTATAGTCCCTGTCAATACACCTAAAGATGGCATTCAATTTGATAAAAACCATCCCAGAAAAATCAGCACGTCGAGTACATCAGTTGAATTTAGAAAAAGTATCGATAAAATATATGATCTAATGAACAAACTTGGAAAAACAGATGGAACAGAAACTAAACTCGTTAAAAGCAAATTCACTGCTGCTTCTACTTCAGACAGAATTAGTGCTATTGGAGGTCGAAGGAGCTCTACTATTCAATGCAGTGATAGCGGAACGAGCGTTAAACATCACCTCACATCATCCGATCCCAGTTACCTTAGTTTTGATAAGGCGAATCCTGAACAACCGAAATCGAAACAATTTAAGATGCATCAGAATGTAGTGCCAAAAGTAATAATCAGCACAAAATCGCAAACCATTAAAATTGATGGAGATAAATTCAAAAACAGGAGGAAAGCTATCAGTCCTCCCACTAAAGTTGATAACCCTTTGAAAGCTATATCACAACTTCTTCATGATATTGATAATGCCCAAAAGACTAGACATAAAATCGGCGCAGAACTTAAATCTGAAAAAAAGGTAGATATTTCTACTGAATTTAAAACTGGTTCTCGACAAGGTTCTTATAGAAAACGATTGGACCAAAATCTGAAAGATAATGAGCCGCATGATAGATATGCCAAAGCAAGAGAAAAGAGACCTAAACCAGGAATTGACAACCGGAGAAATCATGCAGAACAATTTAACAAAGCTCCTAAAACACAGATAACTGATATAATGGATGAGTTTAAAGAAGCCAGAGGGGAAGCAGTGCGGGGACCATCTAAATTGACTCCAAGGCTAAACTCATTAGCTCAGCCGAAAAAATCTTATGTTCAAGCTCATGTTGAAGAATATCAGGCAAGGTACGGGAGAAACTTGGTGTCGGACAGGCTGCAAAAGTTAGCTGCGGCGCCACAAATCACGGAGAGGATTCCACCAGCATCTGCAAAACGTAAACAGAAAAGAAGTGCAGGCGATGCAATGCCGGCCACTTCCATTAAACAGCCGCTGTCACTGTCGCCGCCTTTAGGTGTGTAAAGGTGAATTAGACGTATGTTTTTTGACTCAGTGGAGAAACGCGCTAAGCGCCTTATAGGTGACGAACCGCTGGTGGAGGCTAGACTGCAAACTCTGGAACATCGGCGCAAGGTTGCCTGTCTATCGGTATTTTATAGGATACATTTCGGAGAGTGCGCATCGGAATTGCACGACCTAATTCCAGCATCTCCATTCCGCCTTCGGACTACCAGGCGCGGGGAGGGGTTCCATCCTTATGTTGTTGATATCACATCTGCTCGTACGAAGCGATTTGTTTCTTCGTTCATTATGCGAACGGCTAAGGAATGGAACAGCCTGCCGGCGTCTGTATTTCCCGAAACCTACAACCTTGGGATCTTCAAGGCCAGAGTGAATAGGCATTTACTGGACCCGCATGCTCCATCGTCGACCTCATCGTCGCTTACCATCAGGCGAGATCGAGGTCAAATGCGGGTTTAGTTATACATAAAAAAAATAAAAAAAAATGTTTTTGATGCGTAATTACATTTTATTGTATAATATGTAGATTTCAACAAATGATATTGCACGTGCCTAGATGTGATATTTTCGTGTGTTTCAGAGAAAGCCGCAAAACGATACATTTCTGGTAACCTCACCGATGTACTCAATATGATGTCGGTAAATGAACTGTCCTACAATCAGAGAAACGTTGCTGAAAAGCCTAGCATCTTGTAGGACATTAATTTAATATTCTTAAACAAGTCATTTTAATGTTTCGATGTCAATAATCCAATAACGATTTTGCAGAAAGAAAAAGATGGTGGCAGTCGAGTCATACGTGAAAAATCACTATGGACGCGCTTCTGCGGCAGACTCTGACCAGCTGTTGCTAGATGGGCTAACAGCGCCTCTTGTACCCAACGACATGGAACAGGGTAACGTCTTACAAATATTGTATTCCCTTTGGTTAATTGTTGTAATAGCTTAATTTGTCTTTCATTTGTGTTTATATGTATGTTCCAGTATCTTTCACCTCGTCCCCAACCGTGGAGGAGTCCACTGCGTTAGGGAAAAAGCTGCACAATATGGTTGACTCTATAATAAATAGCAGCACTCACAACAGCCCCAAAAATCTTACCATCGTGGCAGAATGCACCGAAACAAGTTCGAAGCTCAGCAAGGAGATTGTACATGTAGACAACCTTGCTTCAGCTAAAAACTTTTCCAAAGAAACATCTATAAATTGTGACAGACGCGATGACATTTTCAATAATCAAACTGTCGTGAAAAATACTTCAAAAAATGAAAATAAAAACAACGCTGATGATGTTGAAGAATGTAATGCACTCCCAAGGCAACCATTTAATTCAGCGACCGAACTAGAACAGTTGGAGAACGCATTACACCGGCGATTATCTGTAGGCACGTTCCAAAAACGCTTGAGGATAAAAAACTTGACTATAACTCCCAAGCAGTCAATGCAACAAGTGCTGGTATTACAATCCGGAGATGTTGGTTCCATTGTAGCTAAATCGACACTATCGAAAAATTTAATAACAATAAGCGATTCCAAGTCGGATACTGCAGCGAATTTGAATGTACCTAAGCTGTCAAATACTAAAGTGGACTTTAACTTCATTAACATTCCCATGCAATTCACAACTGTTGGTTACGCGTTTCCTATGATTCATTCAGTGCAAAATTGTGTAGCAGATGACATTCTTAATATGAAAACGTTTAAAAATCATTCGTCATTTCAAACAGCGGAAGCAGGCCAAACAAGAGGGTCCCGAAGAGAAACAGCTGCTCAGGTTGACGGTAAAGAATTTGTAAATATTACAAACGTGTTCCAAATCAATCCTGTCTTTACAGTAGAAAAAGAAATTGTCACCGAGATAGATATGCCTGATGAAATGGTAGAGGAACGTAAACCTGAATTAATTGAAAATCGTGAACCTGCAAAATTAATAGAAAATCATGAACCTGAAAAATCGGATTTAATTGAAAATCATGACCCTGCTAATTATCCTGAAAAATATCAACCTTGTAGAAACAAAGCGACCTGTGAACAATCGAATTGCGTCAAGGAACAAATAGTTCCCAAAGAAGAAATAGTTCCCAAAGAATACCATCTTGCTGAAAATAAAAGAATCCTCGAATCATCTAAAGAATTTCAAGAAAAACTTGATCAAACTGGGAATGCGCATGACAACAATAACTCTGAAATTATCGATTACACTTCGTCTCTTGACATACTAGCAGGACTTCTTAACGAGATCCAAAAAATAACAACATGTCAAACTCAGATAACCAATACTGACGCAGACTTAGACAACGACCATCAATGTCAACAATTTATGACTGTGTTAAACAATATTGACGACATAGGGGAAATAGAAAAGACAATACATAGCAAAGCTCGTGACATTATCTCGATTACGTCTCTTGACAAACTGCGACATTTAGAATCCAACCATAGTATTTTCTCATACTACGTGTCTAACGATGGACAAAAACTTGGACACGACATGATTTCTGTCGATAAGGAAGTGAATGTGGACATCCCGGAAAAGGAATTCACAAGTAGATTTACAGATATACCTTCGCAGTTCTTTCCTGTTACCGTTAGCCACGGCACCAACGTTTCTAATTCACTAATAGGAATCCTGAGTCAGCCGTCGAATCAGTCTGCTTTCTCATTTACTGATAACTACTCTTATCCTGATTCTTCATTAATTACTCGCAAAAAGATCATTGAACTGCCGCAAGACGTACCAAAACCGAATGAAGCTTCAACAGCTGTTACTGCTGAATTAGTAGAAAAAAAGGAACCACCTCAATGCGTCAATAAGAAACTTATTAACGTACGAAAGCCGTTACAATGTGAAAAAAAGTTATTACAAGTAGATATACAAAAGATTGCGCCAGTAATACGTAAAAAAGTTGTGAAAAGTAAAGATATTGCCCGAAATTTCGAGTTTGATCCACTCATGAAGATGAAGAGAGATGTTCTAGTGACCGTATATTCAATTCTGGTATTTACCGTCTTCGCTGCTTTATCATTCCCCGATATGTTGTACCGAACCTGAACTAAAAGTTCAATAATGTCGTTAAATTTGTCGTTTCAGTGCCTTGTTTATTAATTTTGTATCTACATAATAATTGGCTTATTGGTATTTATCAAATATATAAATTTTGAAAACTATTTTTCTTTAATTTCCCTTTTTTTTTGCTGTGTAAAGACGGGTTATTCGTGTTCGTGGGTTCCTCATTCGCCAACGTCAGGGCTGGAGGAGCGCAAGGCACGACACGTTCGAATTTTGAAATTCGAATTTTGCAACAATTTCGTCCCATAATGACTACTTCTCGTTATGACCACCCCCAGAACAACCACTTTTTACACATGTAAAGTTCACTATGGTACAAGAAGACGGCTCATTCTTCACCAGGGAAAACGGATTGTTCCCAGTAGAGTGTAGAATAATGTCCCAGTCACGCGTGTTCTGTCTGGGTTAGTCCATCTAGTTCTACTATTAGTTCCACGATAGAACAAAATGGACTAAAAAAATCCAGATTGTTCTACTGCTCAATGCGATAGAACAAACTGGACAAAAAAAATCCATTTAGTTCAACTGTTCTACGACTATTAAAAAAAACATTTAGTTCTAGAAAAATTTCTAGAAAATCTGAAATCGAGATTTCGCCGTTCACCAGTTGCATTTGAGCATCCAAGACCATGGTATCGTTTGTGATACTATTTTCAGTTCGCGTATTGTCATTTTCATTTTCTTCAATTAGGCCCACGTCCATAGCGACAAGCTCTGCATTGTCCTGCACTGCTTTTAAATATTGCATGATTGGGACATTTTTTCTTGATTTGCAGGATTGATTGAGGTCCATGTGCCATGCTTCGACATTGTTGGTGGTGCGATGTCGCTCACCAAACACACACCACGTATTTATCATCGTGTCGCTTTTGAGCCAGTACCGCTCAAAATATTTTATAAAACTGTTAAGTTTTTGGTTTTTCATTAGGGACTGCACACGGTCAGCCTTGTTTTTAATGTATTGCCATCCCTCCCTAATATATACGTTTGGCATCAGCGGTAAAGCGTAGTAATGTTTTTTTTAATAGTCGTAGAACAGTTGAACTAAATGGATTTTTTTTGTCCAGTTTGTTCTATCGCATTGAGCAGTAGAACAGTCTGGATTTTTTTAGTCCATTTTGTTCTATCGTAGAACTAATAGTAGAACTAGATGGACTAACCCTTCTGTGTTCGACGTGCTTTCTATCTCCTTCGGACTATAATCTTTTCATATAGGAGGCACATCGAACTTTTATAAAACCTAAATAAAATACGGATTCTTACTGAAGATAGTTGGAAGTCTTCCAATTAGAATATCGACTGAGTCAGAGAGTACACAGAAAGTATGTGAAAGTGTGAAGTGTTTTTTTTTTGTACACAGAGAAGGACTTACGACTTTCATTATTGAGAATCCGTATTTTATTTAGGTTTTTATAAAAATTCGACGTGCATTCCTATGTGAAAACGACTAACAACCGAACTACTGCTACTACAGGATTATATACTATCTAGGTCTGTTTTACTGCGTCAAGGCTGGCTTATATTTACTCGAGTGTATTATAGAGTGAGATAGGACAGTGATTTTTTGTCACTGGCCGTATGGTGAGTATTCGCACCTGTCCCGTAACTCACTTCGCTACACACTCGACCAAATGTAAACCAGCCCTAAGGTATACAGATACAACTCTGATCTCTTGCAGATTGCAGATTCAGCATCGATCAGAACACCCTGCGACTCTCCCTATGTTGTGACTTCATGACTATAGGTAAACAGCTTAAGGGCCTTTACATATGGCGCCGCACGCGGTGCGGCGACGCCGCAGGAGTAGAATTCCTTAGATTTGTATGGGCGTTTTTCACACACTTCGCACGGCCTGCGGCAACGCAGCGGCGTGACATCACCGGGGCGGCAGTGGGCCAGTATTTTTGACGAATTTCTCTACTGCTCTATGATCGCTCCGTGTGGATCGCGCTGTGTGTGGCACCGTGTGTAAAGGCTCTGTGGGGTCGCTTGCACAGCTAGACGGGCGCGGGGCGGGACGTCAGAGTGCGTACATGAGGTGGTCGGGACGTGGGGCCTGCCGCCCGCACGCCGCATGTTGGCCCTCTGACGTCCCGCCCCGCGCCCCTCTTGAGTTGAGTGGTTTACCTATAGTGAATGAACACAATGGAGACACACCATAGATAATTCTCTGAAAATAGTCTGATCCAGCTGTTTTACAGCTGATTACGTTCAACGTTCAGAGAATACCTTCTTTCTCTTCGGATAATGGCAGTTTCGATTATACGAATTCTCCAAATGACTAGTCAATCATGGGAGTAGGTACCTAACAAGAGTTGGTTATAGGTTGGTTGTACGGTTTTTACATAGGCATAGTTATGAACAGTTGAAATAGCATTCCAAATCGTCCTGTGACAAACAACAAAAATAAGTGCGACATCTGTCGGTGTCATGCGAAACTAATTTGCATTTTATACAAGGTAATTCCACTAGATGGCGCCACCGTCATTCTCTTAAAATAGCCCATTACATACTAAGAGTGCGTTCTAAAACCAGTTACAATTATTTACAATGTTGTTTTTTTTTTAAGGCAAAGGGAACTGAGCCCATACAGCCATGTCTGATGTAAACAACTCTTTCAAGTCTTCATTAAAATGCTGGTGTGACACATTTCAATGCTATCTGGGAGAATCTTCCGCGCTTTTGCACCATCCGAACCAAAGAAGAAGGCGTCCCGGACGCAGTATGGCTCTTCAAAATCCAGCCAAGTACGGATCGGGCTGCAGCGTCTTATTTGACTTTACTTCACTGTCCCACACATTAATCACATTTTGTAGACGTTCTTCGAACAAAAAACACCTTTCTTACTTGAAAAGCACTACTGTAAAACAATTTGCAAGACAACGAAAAAAAGCTGGTGTGGACGCGACAAAAGCGCGGGAGAAAACTCACAATTATTTACAATTGAACACATTCCTTTGCTTATATCAAATAAATGCGGCTAAAATATCCTGGGAAACCATAGAGTCTGCGGCATCGGACAGAGCGCGGTGGAAGAATATTGTCTCAGCCCTATGCACCACTAGGTGTTCTAGGACCTGAAGAAAAAGACAGAAGAAGAACGCGATAATGGTAGACGGAGTTGTCAACGTGAATTGCAACTGGTTTTGGAACGCACTCTTAGTTTCGATAATTTTGTGGGTGGACTTACTTGTTTTAATATTTAAACTAAAGTAAAAAGTAAATACAAACTTACATAGAATACACAAAATACTAAAATGTCCACAGTTATCAAAGGCAAAATAATAAAGGTACGTTTGCTTGTAGTTCGCATTTAAGGTTATGTTGAACTTTTGTTAAATAGCATTTATTTCAATTACAGAGAAAGAAACAGCCAGCAGAATTTGGTGCGGAAAATATAGATAACACAGCACCAGTTAATAAACTCTTAGATGACTTGCAACAAAAAAACAACCAAGCATTTACTTTTTATTACCAAACTATAAGGCAACGGAGCAGATCTAAGGATCACAATTGGAACTTCCATTATACTCTCACTGGACATCCTTTAAATGCCTTCACCGAGGAATGGGATGGTGGTTTACATTCTGGGTACTTTGAACCTTTTACATACAAGTGTATAAATCCTAAAATAATGACAAAAATGAAGCATATTGAGAAATGTGATCCAGTAACTGAGTATTTAAAGAAGAAAAATGATTGGAAACGTGATTTACGAAACTATAGATTGGTTGCTGGTAGGTAATTATCCATTATTATGGTTTTTAAAGCATCTAATTGGTATGACTCTGAGCAGTTAGCCTGGGGAGGTACCACCCCCTTTTACATTTTGCTGCTACAAAGTAGCTTGCATGACTGTGTTCTGGTTTGAGGGGTAAGAGAACCTGCTGAGGCACTCCCACCCAAGTCCTCAAGGTTAGCAGTGCAACAAAAACCACTTAATAACATTATTGTGAGGGGCGACATTACCACTTACCAACAGATGGCTTGTTTGCTCATCTACTCTCCATAAAAAAATCTGAACCTAATCCTTCCTATCCTGCATGTCCCATCATTATTATATCAGCCTCAGCATTATCACCTACCATCAGGTGAAATTGACGTCAAACATGAGTTTAGTTTGTATTATTAGTAGTAACCTAATTTAAAAACTAATCAGTTTCCTTTTTATTTAGCTAGCAACAACATGATGCAGAACTATGAAAGACTGAATGAAGAAGTAGTCCTATGCCCCAAACATCTAGTAGACATGGCAGCTCATGTGGACAGTGACCCAGACCCATATTTCGATAGTTCCTATAACTGGTATTATGCTGGTGCCGGGAATTTGCAACTAATTTGCATTGACTGGGTGGATTTTTTACTGCATAGCGAGTTTAGCACATTGTGTAAGTTTCCACATTGTTCTTCATTAGAACCAAGGAACTGCCATTCATTACTTTTATTTAACTCTATATGTGGCATGCTTGCATGGTCCACATACTAAAGTAATGTATTGCTTTACATCTTACATATAGTATATACTTCTCTTTCAGATTTATCTCAGTTCTCCAAAAGTGATATGACAGTTTTTGATTTGGACCATGCAGCAACATTTGATTGTGAGGGCAACAAGATACTTGAAACAATCTGCTCCTCACAAAATATCATTGCTCTGAGAACAATGAATAAAATATATATCTTGAAAATTGACACTTCTGGTGAAAACTTACAATTTGAAGAGATAAAAGCAACCGAATCTGAACTGCCATTCACAAGCATATCCTTCGATAACCATCATAAGAATATTTTATACATAACAACACTAGATAACAAATTAACCATTGTAAATCTAGACAGACTAACAGGAAGAATTGTGAGATTAAAAAACAAAGTAAATTCTTTGCTTGATAATTGGAGTGCAGTGATTAGTTCTGATCGTGTGACCTATACACATGTAGCAAGAAATTCAATTACTTTTTACGACAAAAGGACTAATGACTCTATTCATGTATGGAATGGTATCAGAAACATTACGGACGACATTGGCTGCAATGATATTACTGTCGCAAAACAGTGTGAAGGCAGTACATCACTATATTTTGGTACCGACCATCACCTTTTTCTGATTGATTCACGGTACCCTCACAGATACAAACCAAAAGTAGTGCAAAGATGGACACATGGAATGCAGTGTGTACCTACTTACATGTCAATATGTAACTTTGAATATAGCAAGGAAATTATATGCTTGAGTAGTCAGTGGTGTGAAGATACATGCATTGTAACAAATTACACAGAGAGGAAGAAAGAAACGGAAATGTATGGTGTTTCGATACCTTATCGCCCACCTAGCATACTAAATACACTATGTGAAGCCAGACAAAAGTTACTTTGTTTGGATCTATACAATCCTATAGATTCCAGGGTTTGTACTGCCATCACAGGGAGTATTATCATAGAACAAGGAGAAAATTATGTCATTTTGATGCAAAATTCTTTGGGTGACATATCATACCATACACTATATCCTGAACATATGGAGCCATTTATAACAGATGATAGTCTTGATCATTTACATGAATGGAGTAAAACTTATCAAAAAGAGAAAAAAAACTTTGAGGTATCTTCTATTGAAGACATCTCAGGGATCTGGAAAAAATTAAAGAAAGTGCCTGAAAGTCATATAATAGGTGGAGGTGGATTGATAAGCGATAAAAAATCTAAATACAATGAACAGGAAATATTAGATGCTTTTGAAAATGAAGGTCTGGATAATGCACTCTTGGATGTATGGCTGAATAATCCAGATGACACAATAGTTACTGGTGACGCAACAAGAATAGAGCAATCTTCTTTTATTTCAAACTTACATTACTCTGATAGTGAATAAATCAAACACAATAAATATTGGTAAACAACTATATTCCCTATTTTTAATGACTTGAGCTTCTCAACCACTCTCGCAAACATTCAATCTGCACTCATACAATTTTAAAAACAATTTTATTATTTCATAAACAACAAACGATGATGCAATTTTAAAAGTTTTTGAGACTAATATAAGTACAGAATTTTTACAAAATGCATGAAATAATCAAAAAACTTAAAATTGCAACATTTGTTATAACATGTTGGGAATTATCAACCAAAACAATCTTAAACTGTAATAGGTACTGGTTTGTATCGAGATTTTTTCTAACTGCACATTCCTTATAAAAAATAAGCTATCTGTATATCAGAAAATAAATGCACATGTTGAAATTAAAGCTTATTTTTAAGTTCACCAGATTGCAAGAAGTAATAGTGTAGATGCAGTTATCTAGTCTTCCGCAGTTTCTTCAAAAACTGTAAGAATAGAGTGGAATTAGTTGACACCTCCCAACTAATATTTATAAACTAGGAACGGAAGAGATTTAAGCGAGAGCTAAATTGAAGGAATAAAAAACTCAATAACTTTTAAACTATGTATAATCGGACAGATCCAGTAGGTACATGAATACATAGTCTCGCATTTAGATACGTCGTCGCCGTGATTTTCGTTTCACTGACTTGTTCAGTTTTAAATGCCAAAAATGTTAAAAAAAATACTCTGGTTCTTCATAGGAAATATTGAACAGCTGTGTAACAGTATATTTAGTACATACTTGATGTGTGTGACGAGTTTAAATGACAGTCTATCGCCTTTGTTCTATAAAACCATTAGAATTTTTTTCAACAAATCTTTTTTCTGTTACCTATTTATTACTAATTATCGATTACAACCTCCAATTTGATTGATTTTTGCAATTAGATTCATAACTTTTAATCAGTTTGAAACGAAAGACTACAGTTTAGAATCCCCGGGTGTACTAAACCTATAAGGACATCTCATCATCCATACACCAGTGTTATTCAATTGGAAGCCTATAGTGTACTGTCACTCACAAAATGCTAACGTCTCGTGAAGCTTCGGATCCAGCTCCTCGCGAGGGTCTGGTCGGATTCCTTGGTCTCCTTCTCTTTCTCCTCCATTTGCTCCATGAGTTTGCGCTGGTTCTCGCGGAATGCCGCTATCGGATCATCGTATTGGCTGTAGTATGTTAGCACCTCGCGGACGTCTACTACGTTTGACATCGATATTGCTGGAAACATGTGAATTGTTGGAAACGTGTGAGTTTTTATAACCTATGTAAAACTTGAGATACCTATAACATAGTTATCAATAAAATATGAATATTGAGTATTGAAAATATCTATACTATAGTGCTTTCTATTATTTTTATGGACACTATGGAGATTAGAGTATTTCTCGGGTCGAGCAGCGACACCTGTCTGCGATTTGATAAGACTTAATCTTTTAGGCAATGAGCGTACGGAGCGTCGGTATTTACGAATTGCCTATGGGCATGGGCAGCCTTAGAATATTGTATCAGGCGCAGTAGGAACCGCCACAAAGAGTAAACTGTAAAGACAAGATTTTGAAATTCGAGAGAGAGCGCTACTAGTCAGATTTCTGTGGTAAAGACGTTCAAGAAAGAATAGAGAGACAAAATTTCTATTTCAGTAATATTCCTTAATGATGCCATATTATATTGTTATTTTATTTATATTGGGCCATACATCAACTTTCTTGGCAGTCTTAAAAGTTTGCCATTACCTTTCCTATCAAACAGGTTCAGTGGAAAATGTGTAAGTATGTGTACCTAGTAATGTCATTACAAAGTGTACTTACTCTGCAGTAAGTTTGCGAGATCGAGTAACGCCGTATCGTCGTCTGCTCCCTTCCATTTCTTCAGTATAAGCGAGTTCTGGGGGTGGAACTTCGTCGCTTGCTTGTTCCAATCCACTACTATCACCTGGAAGACAAGATAGATATCCACGTGTACTAATTACGTTCAGAACTCTGTCATGATCCGCTGCGCTCATACGTACAATACCAGGTTCTCCAATAGACTTTTTTCACTTAAGGCCGGGCTCTTTTAGGAAGCAAATAGTGGAGGTGTTCGAATCTGATTAGTTATTTTTCACGCATTGGCTTGTAGTAGCTGATCAGATTTGATCACACTTAATCGATTATATGCTCTCAGTCACACACACACACACACACCTACCTATACGTAATCACTAATCATTACCATACATACATTAGTTACCAAGATATCACAGAAAAATAAATAAATATATATAATATTTATTTATTTTTCTGTAAATTTCATTTATTAGTAAATACTTATAGATAGATAGATAGATAGATAGAAACACTTTATTGTACACAAAAACAGGAAAAGTAAAAACTACAGGAATAATAACATGATATGTACAAAGGCGGCCTTATCGCTTATATGTATTATATTATATATTATCCTATTATTATTATCCTTTCTGTCCTTCTTATGCTGTTATTTTAATACAATTTAATGAGTGGAATCTGGTTTGGCATACAAATATTTAAGGAACATTTACTATGTACAATTTTTAACGCTGTAAGATTTCCTGCAAAACAGATAAAATAAATAAATAAAATATCATTTCACGTGTTTACTTGATAGTTATTACTGTATATTGCTTACAAGTAATAAATTCCAGAAATGCGAAATATGGATCTATGCACAGAATACCATATCAGATATGGTATTCTAGATTCTATAGAATCATTATTATTATTATAATAATACCTAGTAAATGTCCAGTAGGTTTTAAAACTTTACTTTTTTAATACCAAAGTTATATGACGATACTAGTAATACGTATCCTAGGTTGAGTGAAGAAAAGTTAAATTAATGCTCCACAAGGATTTTTTTAACACTAGTACCGACCCTAGTATACCTTATACTATTATCACCATGCTCCATTATACCTTAATTAACTAGTGCCACAAATCGAGAAAAAAATCACAATTATGCTTACTATTAGGAACTATGGCTTACGCTCATTTATCATTTTAGCTTACTATTGCTTAGTGGTATTTTTTATTGTAAATGGTCTTTGTTTTGTTTTATTTCTTCTCGATTGGTGCCGAGTTAAGGTATAATAGAGCCAATATGAGTAACCTATTGAAATCAATTTTAAAAAATATGAACACTTGGCGATTTACGAACGTATTCGGCGGTTCACGGATCGCCTCGCTAGAAACACGCTCGCAAATCGCCAGTGAGATAACGGCCTTTTAGGGAGATTACAAAGAAAAAATTATTACCTTTCCTAGATCCCGATTTAATCCCTCCAAGTTTTTTACGTGAACTCCGTCTATGAAATGCGTTGAATCCCTGAACAGCCTGTATGCAATTAACTTGTTCTCAGGGTCCAACTTGTCTATAACCGGCCAGATCATGAAGGCGTTCTCTGAAGTGAAGATTATCACTTCATAATCTGAATTGGCTACTTGTTGAAGGAACTGGTCTACGCCAGGACGCTTCTTGAATCTGTGGATAAAAATACAGCATGGAGTAGTTATTTACAAAGTTAATAGCAAGTATACCTTTTAAAAAATCCAGAACCAGTAAGCTTTAAATCCCCCAGGTCACCAATATTCAAAATGTAAAAGGAGATTAATTTCGAATTCAAATATTCTTCAGATTCGATTACAATTTAAGCCCAAAAAATTATAACTGGACAACTAGAGGGATTATTCTTGCAGTTAAATATCGAATCCTATATTAATCCTATCTTGTTCGCTCGCATTAATATTATTATATGTCTTGTCTTGACTATAGATCAAAGATTTTGAAATTCACCTCTATGTAGATTGTTCTCTAGATAAGTTTTATATGGCAACCGCGTTCGCCAGTTCAGACAGTTCGCGCATGCGATTTGAGCATTTGCCCATACATTCGTCGGGCATTGAAATGTCAAATGTATGAAAATATATGCCCATGTTTTTTTTTTAAATTAATGTCCTTTGGCTGCTACCTTGACCAGGAAAAGTGGGGCGGCCGGGAACTGGGGGCCCGTTTCCTTTTTGCGCTATCCATGGGAGGTAATGCCATAATCGCCACGTTAGGCCTGCGGGTTGGCGATCGCAGTAGCCGGGTCGCTTGCAAATTTGGAAAGAAACAGGCAAATCACTTACCTCCATCCAGTTTGGTACGACCAATCTGGATGAACCAATACATCAGTGAACTCGAGAACTAATGTGTACGATGGCTGATATGGAGGCGGCAGTGGGTCCGGTAACAGCTTTTCACGAGAAGGCTCCTTTATCATCTGGTAAAGAATAGTATTTTTTTTAATATGGACATTTTTCAAATTGAAGTTTTGAATTTGGACGTTCTAACCCAAACTTTATATATTTTGTATTGTAGATGTGAGTTTATATATGTATGTATGTAACCTAACACAACCGTATTTTTATATGCCAGTTATTATCTATTCAAAGAAATAGTAAGTACGAAAATAGTGAAACTAAATAGGTATGTCAAATGGTCAGTTACTCTTTTAGCTGATAGTACATTATATTAGGTGATATCTAACTAGATCATTAATAAAAAGCTATAGTCCGCGCGCAAGTCGTTGGTCGCACTTTGAATGGCGACATCTGTGGGGGAGGAGCATAAAAGTAAGCAAAGAGAAGTCGAAGGAGCCCCCGCTTTGCGGTGCTTTTTGCGTGGTTGATATAATGCAACCTAACATAACCGAGTCGGTTACACATCCATTAGGTTTCTGTAACACAGTTCATTTTTTAACAAGTAAGAATTTTTCTAACACTTTTTTCGCTCAGTGCCCTCTTAGCGACACCCCAACCAAACAATTACCTTCTCATAGAATGTGAGTTCCTTCCAGGTGCGTCTCAAATACTGCAGGACTACTGGCATGCCTGTGAACTCATCCTCAATGATCTGACCATCGTCCCCACGCCTTGGAGCTCCCATTTCAACTACCATGCAGCCACCCATTAAAGTAATAGCTCCACCAAATACTGCAAACCTGTTTCATAAAAAAGAAAAAGTATAATGTCCCATAGAATTCTATAGTGAAATAATACATACTGAACTGTAATAAATAGAAAGTATGAAGAATTCATAAAATTCAAGAGACTGCAATGAGCAGAAAACCTGCACTTAAAGCTTGATCAGAAAACTTATATTTAAAATTTGTATAAAAAATTATATTAAATTTATTAGAGAGTGTGCCATGCTGCAGATTTTTAGGTAAACAAAATTTTTTTCATAGTAGTCTTCCACAGATTATAAAAGTACCAATTTTTAAACCATATTTTCTAATTTATTTAAATTACCAGTATAAAAAAATATGTATACTAAAAAATATATTCTATCAAGACAGCTCTATTATGTTCCTAATCTGCTTTAGTAAAATACGGCTAGTACGGCTAAGTAGTAATTTTAGATAAAGTGAACAAACCATACAGAAACCAAAGCAAAGTCTAATAAGATTCATTAGAGGTGGATAAGTGAAGTACTCCCGCAGTTTGTTTATTTGGTTAATGTCCATATTAGATCATGTTTACCAATCCCGCATAATGGCACTATCTACACCTATCATTGCTCATCAGTAAGGAATTATTTGGAAGAAGAATACCTCCAGTAAAATGATTTTGTGAACTAATCTCACAATATACTAAAATCTTTAGTTAGATTTATGTATACACTTTAGAACTATCATTCATGTTCACATTAATCAATGTGCATATTCAGACACATGAACAGTGACCAAAACTTTTATTAGTTATTACTTTATTAGGTAGTTATCATCAGAAACAAGAGTGTGCTGTAGTGATGGATGCAAATGTGTTGATGTAAGAGGTCCATCTCCAGACAAAGCTATAATCAGGAACTTACTAAAAAAAATTAATATAAATAAAAAGAGATGATACCCTATCTTCATTCTTCGCCAACTCTTCTCATTTTCTTCTGACTTTTCTTGATTTTCCTTTTCAAATTTCTCTTGCTCTTTTTTAATTTCCTGTGCATCTTCTGTGCTTATAGGGGCCTGCGGGAACAGGCGACCCAAAATTTCAACTCTTCCGGCATCTTTAGAATCCTTAGCTTTGTCACCTACAGGAAAATCCATACATTACTTTCATTAGTAATAGTATTGCTTACACAAAGTACAGAGTACAATATTGTGTATTTTTAGACATACTTAGAAACTTATATATTTACTACACTGTTAAAACTACATATCTAATATTATTTATAGACACAATTTGTAGACAATATTTTAATGATTTCTCTTCAATTCAAGACCACCGTCTTTTAACTGAATTTACAATTTATTAGGGTAAAAACATGTTTTTCGATACATGTATCGAAACTAACCTATATTTTCAGCCGAATAGAACCTGGCGGAGTTTGCGGTGAAGAACCATATTTTCTGTCTTGAAATTTTTGTAGTATTCAATGTGGTTATTTTGCAACACGCAGACTTTGTAAGGAACAGTATTCTTCTGAGAGACATTATAGAATTTCACAATTTTCAACAACAATTGAAAAAAGACACTTCAATTTCATTCTTTTCAATTCAACCAAAAAACCCAAAATCAAACAAAATAAAAAGTCATTTCTTTTTTTTTCTCTCAGGGCAGGGTTGCCAGATGGGTATTATTATATCATAAACATATATTATGGGTATTATTGTAATTCTAATTCTAATTCCTTATAGTTTCCTAAATGGACAGAGGTAAATCATTTCCCACCAAGTTTGATTGAGAAAATAATACACAAGCTATAATTTTAGATGGTTTTTGTAAACCAGAACATCCATGAAATGTTCTAGATTAGAACAACAAAGACTTTTTCTGAGTGTGAGGAATTAAATATTCAAAACTTTACAAGTACATTTAATGTATAGCGGAATAACACAATTCGCTTTGACGTTTGAATACCATTGACAGGTGACATAATATGAATAAGTTTTGCCTTATATGAACTAGAAATATATTCGATATTGGAATTGGGAGGAGTTCAAACAATTCCAAGGTATAGATAACCGTTTACAAATAAAATGTGAAATTATAGGAGAGGGTAGTCTGGCTAAAAAGAGGAGAAATAAAATAATGGTAACTTTCCATACATTGATGTCAAATCATAACATTTCCATACTATTTCAGTAAATGTTGCCATTGTTTCATTTCTTTCTACTCTTTTTGGCATTCATTTCTACTCTTTTTGGCAAGACTATATGGTGGGAAATAATTACCTAGACTTTTTAAAGGTTAAAACCATGGTATAAATCACTTTGTTAATATTTGTGGTATAAATGCTGCCTGGCCTGGGGAAAGGAATCAAAGGCTTTGCTTTAAATCTAAAAATAAAAAAACTTTATTGCACACAAACTTCAAAGTTTATTCACCATCAGCTAAATAAAATATAATCTGTTCCTTCAATGAGATTCAAAGACCTGAGATTACTTTCGAATTGACCATTAGTAAGGTCTAATTTGACACAAATTAACAGTGGAGATTTCGCTTCAGTAAAATGAATGACAGGCAGTTTAATGTCCACCATTCTTTTGACTGGGCAATATAATTCAATAGTTCGGCCTATTTTATTTTTATCTACGTCACAAAATGCCAATACTTTTTTCAGGTTTTCTGGATTTAACGAACGAACTAATCTCCTCCCAGCTTTTCCAGCATTCCATACTGTGAATTGTTTCCAATTGGGTAAAACATGACTTTGCAGTCGTTCCAATTGGATTTCCCAAATCCGTTCCCTGGTTACTGAAAATGTAGCTGCATCTTGGTGATAAGTGTAAGTAACTAGCTCTTTATCGACTCTACATAGATCTCCACCTGCATCCAAATGTTCATAGAAAAATATGAGATCTTCTGGTGTTCCACGCCCTGTTTCTTTGAAGCCTCCTACTCTGTCAAAGACGGATCTATGACAAAACCATGTTGGCATTAGCAGTGTAGGGCCATTTGAGGTGTATATTTGTAATTTTAACTGTGTGGAATTTAGACTATTGGCCCAGTTGACATATCGAGGTGTAGAGTTCAATGGCTCTCTTGATATATTGCAACCAATTATAGCATTATGATTAGATTTTGAAGCTTGCCATTGTAAAAGTATTCTATCACAGTGCATTAAATCGTCTACATCCTGAAAGCATAGAAATTCACCTGTACTTTTATTGACAGCACCATTTTTGGCTGCACCAACACCTCTAGAAATTGAGGATCCAGTG
The DNA here is from genome assembly GCA_947369225.1 of Hofmannophila pseudospretella. Lineage (NCBI taxonomy): Eukaryota > Metazoa > Arthropoda > Insecta > Lepidoptera > Oecophoridae > Hofmannophila > Hofmannophila pseudospretella. The sequence goes on from OX376325.1 coordinate 7,688,825, forward strand.
ATAACGAATGAAACACCACATCTATTGAAAGTATCAGCCCATTTTGCTAGTAACTTTTGAGTTTCGTCTTTACTGCCATCATTGTACACAACAATTTCAAGTTTTAGTCCAGTTTTGAGAGCAGTCTGTGGACGTATCGAGTTCATACAGCTGTTTATCCATTTCTCACCATTATAAATTGGAATAATAATTGAAATATCAGTCATTATGTGCTACACATCATCTTTTAAAGCAAAAGAAAGAAAAACACCCCCTGCCCCACATTACAATGACCTTTGACCTTGACAATTGACAAACATCATTTTAGATTGCGTTCCATAACATTTATTTAGAGACCGTTCCATAACCAGTTGAATAAAGTAGTACCGGATACTGCGTCCGGGACGCCTTATTCTTTGGTTCGGATGGTGCAGAAGCATGGAAATTTATCCAAGATAGCATTGAAATGTGTCACACCAGCATTTTAATAAAGACTTGAAAGAGTTGTTTACATCAAACTTGGCTGTATGGGCTCAGATTCCTTTGCTTTAAAAAAAACAAACAAACTATGAGGCCTGGACTACATGCGTCCGGTTTCAGCCCTGGTTGGACTCGCTGCATCCAATCATAAAGCACTGTCTTTAAGTGGGGGGAGGGCGGAACGCATGTGATTGGTTGCAGCGAACCGAACCGGGGCTGCAACCGGACGCATGTAGTCTAGGCCTAAGTTTTGCCTGCCTTGCTTGGGAAGTTCGGAATTGGTGTCAATTGCTGTATTGGGCCGGTTTAGGTATTTGTTAAATTAATAAAGCCTAATTTACGATTGTAAAACATTTGTCTAGCTAAAGTAATGGCATGTAGTAGGTACCTACTATGTAAAAATATTGTTTAATTGGAAGTGACGTGAACATTAATATTAAAACAACTATGGAAGAAACTAAGAAGAGTGGCCAATCTTCAAGTGTTGAAGAACTGAAGACTAAGGGCAATGAATGTGTTAAAGACGGAAAATTTATCGAAGCTGTACTGCATTACACTCAAGCCATCAAAATGGATCCAAATAATTACGTTTTATACAGCAATAGATCCTTTGCATTTTTGAAGTTAGACCAACATTATCTCTCTCTTCAAGATGCTAATGAAACCGTACGGTTACAACCACAGTGGGCTAAGGTAATTTACAAGATACGGGGCCGTCCATTAATTACGCGAGCCCAAAATGGGTGAGGAGGGGTTCAGAAAAATCTCACCAAATCTCATTTAATCTTATTATCAATGAAAATCTCACGTCGACTTTGTAATTCAGAGCGTAATACTTTATTTGTATAACCTAAGTACCTAGAATCATTTAAAAAAAAAGTTAAATTAGGTGGGAACATTTCTTGAGCTAAAAATTAAGTGGTACCCGGCCTTAATTTTTACCAACATTTGTTGTATGCATGAACCTATCGAACAAAAACTCTCATCACAATTTTAGATCTGTCTAAGCAACAAGACTTCCCTGTGTTCGTCCCTTTTTAGATGTCTTACACATGCTTTTAAATATTTCTAGGGCTATTTCAGACGTGCTGAAGTGGAGGCTGCAAGTGAGCTACATGACGAAGCTATCATATCGTACACTCGAGCTTTACAGCTCGATCCCCATAATCCTAAGTTGATGGAGTCTATAAAAAACCTTACTGATATGCAGAAAAAAAAAATCAAAGGTAAAATAATGCCTCTAAATTCCATTATGATTCAACAAAGCCCTATCGTCAGTTGTTCTTTACCTCATTTTACATTTAATTCAATGACTGACTCAATAGGCCATCAGAAATTACTAATAAGCTAATTGCAGCCCAAAGGCCTTTGGTTAAAAACAATATTTTTTTTAACTTTCATAATTATTTACTTTTTATAAAGTATGTGTAAGTTTACTCACTAGGTGTGATGAAAAACGTTGTGTAATACATGTGCGGAAAAGTATCGTAAACTCGGATCATCGAATCTGGACTCATCACCTCATTTACACTTGCTTACTTTTCACACTTATAATCCTATTATTATTTTGCAGATAATCAGAATATCATATGGATCTGCACATGCCTTGGTTTAATTGTAGGAATAGGTGTTGTGATATTGGACTATACTTTAACTGCAAGTCCTACGTTAACTGTAAGTTAAAATATAGAGGGTTTTTTTAATCCATAGAGGCTTTCCTATGTTCTATAAATAAATGTTGAACTAATATGTTATATTTCAGCATCCCTTTAGCATGGTGGCATTCTCAATAGCACTTTCTGGTCTTGGATGGGCTGTAGGCAAGGCAGCAACCTTGATGAACACATGGAGTGCTGGCAAATCACTACAACCACCAGATGACTTAGGTATATCTAGCGCACTTATAAAGTTATAATTATAAAGTCATGAGTATAGAAATAGTACATTGTGCAACTAGTGCGCTAAGGACCATATTGTCACCTAAGTGTTAAATCGCAAGCCGCGTTTAGGCGAGGCTTGTGATATACGATGTGCGATTCGTAGACTTTTTTTAATTTATTTATTTATGTGGCACTTACCACACTAAAAGGTTCACTTGTCAACCAGGTGTTACAGAAAAATATTTATACTTGTGTAGTTTAATATTTGATGATAAAAATAATTCAAATATTGTTAGACATAAAAGTTGTGACTTGTGATGACGCTGCATTTAAACTTACGTATGTAATCTTTTGTTTGTTACAAACTTTAACTGATGTAATGTTTTTCGTTCTTGCAGGTGTAAATGATGACTCCAAAGAAAAAGAGACTGCTTTTTCTGAGAAAAAGACCAAATATAGTAAAGCACAGGCACGACAAAGATATAAGCAGGGGAAGCTTTAGTCATAAGATTTTTTAATTTCTTAATAGATGTTTATAATAGAATTTTAAGCTTGTACTTATTTTGGTGTGGGAGTTATATAGAATGTGTTCAAAAGGAGTGGGTTAAGGGCCTCCGCTGTGTGAGAAAAGGACTAGGTTGCATAATATCATATCCATTCAAAGGCGTTTTAAAGATAGGACTCCATGAGGCCGGATCCAATAAAAAAGCACTAATCAGTGCTTGAAATCTCAAGTGGGGGGAGGGCGGAGCGCATTTCAATGGTTTGCACCGAATCGAACCGGCCTCGTGAAGTCCGACACACCATAATCAGCAATGGAAAATCACCAGCCGCGTCCGCACGTGTCGCACACAGCGAAATCCCTGAAATATTATCGAAGACTTGTATGAAAAGACATTTTTTTATAGGTAGTGCCACAGGTATACCTTCGCAAAATAAAATCCATGTCATCTTAGGATCGATTTATATGAAAGCGCCCAGTCGGGATGACGCGGTTTAATATAAATCGAGTAATAAGAACCCGTGTATTTTGACGAACGGTTGGACGTTTATCATATAAATCGATCCTAACAACTACATAAGTTGTAACATTGATAATTTATGAAAATTATGTCCAAGCCCTGTTGGTTCTGTACTTAAAATATTAAAAGTTATTTCGAATACTAAAGTTTACATATTCCTATGACATTTTAAATAAAAAATAATTATTAACTTAACTTTTATTTTAATATAACTACAACTACATAATCTTTCAAGGGATTAAAAAAAAGAATAAAGGGGAAATACTTTATTGATCCTAGTGTAAAATGTATTTCGAAAATTGTGTTAATACAATATATCCTTTGAATAAAATTCTTGGTCTCATACCTTACTCTTAAAATAAGTCCAACACTGTACGGGGATAAAAAAAATCTGTACATTAGGGTACCTAACTTTACAAAATAAATGACTACATAATGATGGTGCTTAGAATTTACAATGCGTGGATGATAAACCTCGTAGAGACATTCTCCCATACATTTCATTATATCTCAGTGGGCGATTTTAAAGGCATTTCATTATATCTCAGTGGCCGATTTTAAAGGCATTTCCGCCATAAAAATCTTATCCTATTTGGACATTGGTCGTATGCATTGATCTTAGGCAGGCTGTTAACAAAACCATACAAAACAAGTTTCGCAAGTTCCATTCATGAATATAAACAACTTTGTCCAAAGTTTTGGAGCAGAATTTTTTTTTCGAGGTTTCATACATGTACAAAGTGAGCTAAAACTCAAAACATTCGCCATTTATAAAACTTTTTAAACAAAGTTGCATTCGATATAAAATTATGTATACAGATCGTATCTTTACAGGACCAGAACAACAATAGAAGATGGAGAATGACCCGCTGATAGTTTTATTTTAACTTTGTGTAAAAACAACTATAAATAGTTAAATTTTTCTATTAATAATTTTAGAACGTATTGTGTATTTACCTTACGTCCTCCATTCGTAAACATTATTCTTATCATAAAAAAAATACATTTTTTTATTGTGTAACATACAAACTAAATACGAGCCAAAAAAGGGTAGCGCGTTTTCCGGGGAATCCTCGCGCATTCTCGAGAATTCCCCTAGCTACTTTTCTTTTTTGGCTCGTATTTAGTTTGTATGTTACACAATTGACATAAAGTTCATTATGCTATGTACAATTACGTTGCGAAAATTCGCTTCCATTCCATTCCGCGGCGATGTAAATTGAGCCTTACTCACTGTTTTACATTTTATTAGATATTAATTGAAAATACCAGATTCAGATCAGATTATGATGATCGTAAGTAAATACATAGGTATATTGTTTAGCGCATGTATAAAGTTGTTCATATTCATGAGGTCTGGTAAGTCCGTCGAATTCAATGCACAGAAATCGGACTAGTAGCGCTCTGCTCTAAATTTCAAAATCTTTGGTCAAATTATTTTTATGTAGGCTCAGTGTGATGGAGAATATTGGAGAATGAAGACCACAAAGAAACGTTCTGATTGGTAAGGATGGATGCATCAGATTCTTACCTCCATGTATGAGAGTATGTTCTTACAATAACGTCTTTTAGCATCATGGTTTCTGGAATTTGTGATTATGGAAAAAATCCGCAATAATTTCATCCAAAAAACCACGGGCCTAGTAATTAACATTTACACATACAAAGGCAAAATAATGTTACAATAAGGTACAATTCTTTGAATCATATCCCTGATTACTATAAGGTAACAAACAATTACAGATATTAATATTTATTGTATTGTAGAGTTGCACTTTGGTGTTTAAAATTACCGTTCTTTTTACATGAGATATGTCAATCGCTGTCTGAAATGGCCTTCTTTCGTCGTTTTGCCTGCTTGGGTTTCACGATTTCTTCCTCCTTAAAAATAAATGTAAATATCATTATTTTTCTGCTTTTAAAAGTAATTGGTACAATCACATTACACACACAGAATGAAAATGACAAAATAAATTTTGCAACATGTAGTTCCGAATGTGTTGTGAATATAACCATTGCAATATAATGATTCGGGAGTCCATATTTTTATGAATTCCCAAAATTCGTAAAAGGTTCATTTTAACAGTTGAGACTATTATAAATCAGTTACCTACCTCACTATCTTCATTCGATGAATGCAAGTTCTGGCTTATTGGCAACGAATTTGAAACTAGCTTTCTAGCCCGCCTAGATATGGGTAGCTCGTCTTCCCAAGCGAGAGTTAACAGTTCACTATACTGCCTCTGGAATTAAGATTGAATTTAATTAATTTTTACAATCATACATGGTCACAACACCTAAAGAATGTGTCTGTGGCTACATGCATATTAGTATTAATTAATAGGATAAAGGGGGAATTACGCGTCTTATTTTTCCTTATCATTAAGGGTCAGAGCACTCCTAGTAGAAAACACAAGGCGAGCAGTGGCGACCTGAAAGTTTTTACCAGTTTTGAATTTCATTCCTTTTTCAAATCGCGCGCAATAAAGTACACACATTTATTGACCGTCGACTGTACAAACGTCAGTAAAATTGAATCAATTTAATTACCAACATTAAATCGGCAACACTGCTCTCCGCGAGATCTACGCTGACCCTAACTAACGAGGAATATACTGTGCTAATTTGTTACAATCACAATGTACAAAAATAATGAATTAAATGATGTGGTGATGTAGAGTGAACATGGGTAATAGACGTTTATAATGAAATGTAACCTTACCCTTAAACTATCGCTACTATTAGATTGTGCTTGTTGCAACGCTTTCTGCATACACTCCATATTGAAAATAGACATATCATTCTGTTCTACACAGCATACTCTCATTTGCTCCAAATGGCCCAATACCTGTTAAAACAAAATTTTAACTAAAACTATGATATACTTATCGAAAGTCACATCACTCATGATCATTATGTCGATGAAAAACATATAATGACTTCGTATGCTTTAATGGGGTGGTTTGCTATTGCCTTCCCATTTCACAAATTGATTATCACACCACAGTTTGCAGGTTTCCTCGCGACGTTTTTCATCACCAAGATCAGTCGGTAAATATAGTTCTTCGGAAACCCCGAAAAACTCATTGCATGGTTTCGAACCCGGACCGGGATCATAGGAGTCCGGCGTCCTACCTAGGCACTACGCAACCGACGCTCAATATCGAATATCGTAATCATATATGTATACTACACTACGTAAAAGGTAAGTGAAGAAAGTTTCTTACCAACTCGGCAGAAGGTGGTGCATTTGGCGGAATACTGTGTTTCCCTGGACGTTTTCTCTTGTTTGGACTAGTGCCCGGATACCGCGTGCTTAGCAAAACTGAAATCAGATCTCCAACTTTGTCCTCATAATCCTGGCACCAGTACAGAAGCGTCGAAACCACAAAAGTATCCTCCTCGTCCACTGGCCTACAAAACATTTGCCGCAACACATCTGTCGTTGGTCTCTCCTGCTTCAACATAAGTAAGACTGACGTTACGGCCTCAGCATGATCTTTGTACGATAACTTGGGAATGATTGGCAGAACATCTTCAACTGAAATATCGTGTGCAGTTAAAAGTTGCCAAAGGCAATATTGTTCAAAAGTCTCCCATCCAAGGCTCGTAGAAAGCATGGTTGTGATATCATCTGACTTGAACATCATCAAGTTTCCTTGCAAAGTAAGACACACCAGGCGCTGCAGCTGCATTGCGTCCACTGTAGACACGATTACATGTAACAGCCTGATATGGTTCTGAGCTTGATCCTTGAACTCTCTGTAAATATCTGGTAACAGCCACACTAAAACGTTCGCATCACTATCCTGACACTTCTCAAAATCATCTGCTATGCTCTCACCCAACTTCAACTCTAGGAAGCTGCAGTAATCTCTGTACATTTCTGTTTTAAATTTAACATTCCTCCTTTTGGCTGCGTCACGCTCGGCGCGGCGATCTCGTTCGTAGCAAGCTTTCAAATAAAATAACAAACAATATCCAACAGTATGGAAAGAACCTTGGGAATGAATCTCTTTGAAAGTTTCTAATATTAATTTGCGCTTGTCCTCCGACCCATTTAAAAAAGGGAACATGGAGAATATAGGCAAATTCATAATAGACTCGAGTTCTGCTGGTGTTGGGTTGCCGCTGATGCGTATCGGTGGTGCTTCTTGCAATGCCGCGGCGAACAAGTCTGCCAGTGCCACTGGTGTTGGCATTGGATTGCTGCAAGCGTTTAGTAAATTTGTTGCCGCAGAGGCCGAACGCTCATCTAGAAGTGTCTCGGCGAGAGGGCGCAACAACAAAGGGAGAGCGGCAGCTAATTCTGGACGTTCCCGGGCGCGGACTTCAGATAGTGGCAAGTCGTCGTCATCAGTGTCCTCCGCAATAATCGGCGGAGCCTCATCTTCATCATCAGAAAATGCTGGCTCATCTGTCCCTCCTCTTGGTAACTCCTCATTACCTTCTTCCCGAATTCCTGAAACACCTTCACCATTTCCATTGCTACAAAACTCTTTAAAAGTTTCTCTCACAGTTGTCCGTAACTCTCTGTCTAACTTAGGTGAATCAAACAACGGTTGTAAATTGGGCAGAACTCTTTTCTCAATTATTTGTTGAAGGGAATTAAATATGCCTTGTCTCACTTTATCGGCATATGCAGGGTGAAAATTAGGAATAATTCGACACAGAAAGTCCAATAATGTGGCAGTAACAGCTGGATGAGATCTCATTGAATGGTGCATGACGAGAATAGCTGGCTCAATATTCATTATATTATCTTTTTCAGGGTCATAGAACAACCAGTCATAAAACAAAGCTAGCTTCGCATTAGATGCTGCTACATTGGAAGTGCAGGTTGTAAGGAGCCATCCGATCACAGCCCACCTTGGAATGATATCGGAGCACAGAAGTTCATTTGTGGGGTGTATCACACCAACAATAAATCGAATCATATCACTTCTGAGTGACTGTGACTCAGGGGTGGCTAAGTATTGCCGTTGGAACCATTCTTGATACTTTTTGTGATGGCCAAAACGTACTTGAGATGTGAGAAAAACTAATTTCCTTTCCATATCAGGAGTGAGTCTCGATTGTAAATATCTTCGAGATGTCCTCACTTGCAGCAACTGTAAGACATTTGTGAACGATGGACATAAAGTTTTAGGATTCATTAAAACATCTTGCCAGAGTTGATTAAACTCTGGAATGCGTGCGACATTCTGGAGTAATCGTACCAAATCTCTACCTAGAGTAAGCACATCTGCAAAGCGTTCTCTTACTAGAGAAATAACAAAGTTCACTTCTTTCTGCCTTAAGACCATGAGTTGGGGTATATTGTGATCTTCTATCAATCTTAAGTATGTATAAACAACCATACAAATAAGTACAGGGAATTTATCCAGCCATGGTCTATTCTCAATGTAAATGTCCAAAAGAGATTCTACTAAGAAAATGTTTTTGGGATTGTTATCACCTCCAGAGGCATATCGCATTAAATTCCAGCAGACACTATCCACTCCGGTTACTGCATTCCTTATCATCTCCTTCACTAGCCACAGAAGTTGGTTGCGAGTTACATCATGAAATTTTAGATACCTTTCCAGGATCAAGTTGGACAGGTTGTTGAGGACGCCTGTCAGGCCGTCTCTGGTGACGAGAGTGAGATCTCTGTAGCACTTAACGGCATTGTGTGGCTCCGTGAGGATCGACATAAGCATACCGAGTGATACCTCCTCGTGATTCTTACATACGGCATTGTTGAGTGCATCATGAGCTTCCTTCTCGCTGCAGTCGGCAACCAGGGATTGAAACAAATTGTATGCTCGTTCATACCTCTGAAAAATAACACAATTGTTATGAAAATGTTCAAAAACTAGTAACACACAAATAAATTTAAATTTTCGCGCCAGGAAATTACAGCGCCACCATCGTCAATAAGAGAAAATGATCGCCGTACATGGCCGACTACACGATTCTTTGTTGAGAAACTGCGAAATTGTACACATTACCTCCTCTATTTCATCCTTGTTTTCTATAGCGGTGCACACAAAAAGTTTAGGCGAAATAGATTTCGCCTGCTCCATAATATGTAAATTATTATAACTACTTATTTTAATGAAAATCTAGCGCAGGTTGTCTCCTGCATGGCTATCGTAGGCGAAAAATATTTATGAAGCAATACACAATCAAATACATGCTTGTGTGCGTGTATATGTCACCAACGGAGAGGAAAAAAATTACTAATAACACCGCCAGAGTGCGCTTTTGGTGCGTCATTTTTTACGTTCCATTTTACGCCGTGTTCTGCCGCATTGGCGGATTTTCGAATGTTTTGCTGTAAGGCTAGGACTACATGGTCCGGTTCCAACCCCGGTTCGATGATCCTTTAGAAGTTTGTTTGACTTATCATATAGATCCCTATATGTCTATTCGGTGTTCGAATCACTACCGATTCGATTCTTTTAAAAATAGATTCACTATTTCGATTAATTAATTTACATTCCATAAGCATAACTCTCACGTCCATAATCTCCGAAGGGGAAGACAGAGGACACATCTTCATCATAAGTAGTTCCCACTTTTCGCCGTAAGATTTGGTGGACAAACTTGATAGGTTGCGAGCCTGATGCCGTCTATAGGGTAGAATAGTATCCACAAATTTTAAAGAAAATACATATTTGTAAAAATTGTACATAATATTATTTTGAGGCATTTTTCTCGACTTTTAGTTTCCATTATTACGATTACAAGAAATAGATTGGAGATTTTTTACAATAATTCGGTAGCAAAATTTGTAAGTTCTTATTTTGACTTTATGCTCAAAACTCGACAAATTTACGTTGTATAGAATATAATCTAAACGATCATCCCAAAATGAACAAGATATAGTCTACATTTTAAACTGACAAGTATAACCGAACCGGGAACCGGACATTTGTTTGTTCGCCTTTTACTTATACTCTGATGTCTGTGCTTTTTCGTGGCGCTCGACTAAGGCTCGGACTACACGACGACGTTTCCAGAGCCGGTTCGGTTCGCTTCAGCCAATCACGACGCGAGGCGAGGCACGGATTTCAAGTGGGGGGAAAGCGGAACGCTTGTGATTGGCTGCAGCGAACCGAACCGGCGCTGGAAGCGGTGAATGAAAGTCGAACAACCATAGACAGCTCATCCTTTTTATAATCGAAATAATGTTAGAATCGCCTCCATATTTTCTTTCTGGTTTTGCCCGTTCAACGCCGCCGGTCGCCATCTTGTACTTGTGTATTGTATTGAATTGTGTATTGTGTTGTATTCTTTCTTGTGGTTTATTGGAATCGTTTTAATTATAATCTTTATTTGAATGAAATTGAAATCCAACGCGTCGTTACTCCGGTAATATTATCGGTTTATTTATCGTTTGTGCCAAACAAATTTAAATTTCTGTGTTGATCTGCGGAGAATTTGTGCTGTACACAGGTAAAATAAATAGTGACTATTCATTAATGTTTTATGTGATTGATTCCTATCATTATTTATACACCGGTTTTTTTTACTTGTTTTGACGTAGATATAAAAAAGTGTATGGTTTTTTTAGGGAAACTGGATATGGACATGGAAGACAATCAACGAGAGAAGGAAAGGGACCGGTCCCGACGTGGAGACAGGCCCTCCAGGTTTTCTGACGCCACTCGCGACCGTTCCAATGACCGTGAACGATCGGATGGAAAACGCTTATTTGTATCTAACATTCCCTATGAATTTCGCTGGACGGAGCTCAAGGATCTGTTCAAGGACAAAGTGTGTAAATCCATAACTATTAGCTATTGAAACCCTACTAGTGTTACGCACTAAAATGTGTAGGCTTGTGTTGTGCCACATTCTCATGTCTAGTACTTACATAAACTTACAATAAATAATCTTGTTTTTTGTATGTAAAATATTTTCTTCTATTCAGGTGGGTGACGTGGCTTATGTTGAATTATTTAATGATGAAAATGGAAAGCCTAGAGGCTGCGGTGTTGTAGAGTTCACTAATAATGAGGCAATGAAGAAAGCCTTGTTCGTCATGCACAGATATGAGTTAAATGGACGGAAACTTGTTTTAAAAGAAGAAACTGGTAAGGATCATCCAACTTTATTGAATACTACCTGTTTCTCATAGTATTGTTGATAGTGATTGCTGTCTTTTTCATATCTCTTAACTTTAGAGATATCTAAAAGCTCAAGCTCAAAGGGTAGGATAAGCTTTTATACCTGTCTGTTTTCGAAAGCTAATAATTTTACCATATCAGTTGACTATACCTGACCACCCAGAGAAATGGGTTGGGAAAAGGGTTAGAATAATTTAAACTACTACCCCTACCACGCTAACCCTTAGCTACATAAATGAATGTCAATTTAAAATCTATTTATGGGCATGCATTTTGAATTGGTACTAATTAATCACTTGCTGATAAGGTAGGTAGTTGTAGTATGATTAGATATGGAAGGAAACTATGAAAATCAATGTCCTCACTGTGTATTGAATAAATGTTGTGTTTTTCTGTAGTTTATTATTCAATTGTATAGGTATTGCAGGCAACGAAAGAAGCAGAAATACATCTTCAAGGTCCGGAGGAGGTGGAGGTGGTGGCAGAAGTCATAGGGAAGATAAAGATGGGTAAGCAACATATTTTTTCAGATTGTTTGTTCTCTCTGCCTACCCAGCAAGGGATATAGTGTGAAGGTATGTATGTATGTAACAAAATACCTGTGGTGATCTCATATATCAATGACTAAAATTAACTTTATGGCTAATTTTAATTGAACAGTTTTTGAAAATTTGGAAAATTGATTCTCAGTTCCCTATTCAATATACACCCATCAGCTGATCAATTGTATAGAGCTAACATATAGGGCCTACTAACGTAATTACTGGCACATGAAGCAGTCCAACTGAGTTTTTAATGTGCTGCTATGCTACAGCACATCAAAAACCCTCTTATAACATTGTAGTGAGGTATATGCATAGGCGACGGTAATGACTTTTTACCATCAGGTGGCATGTTTGATCGACTGCTCTCCTTATACAATATAAAAAAAGTAACATTTTAATGTCACACAATAAATAGTAAACAGACTAACCCAAACATTATGTTATGGAGTTAACAAAAAAATTCACAAATTTCAATACAAGTCAGTACAGTTGTAGGCATTATATTATTGTCAAGTGAATTGAATACTCATGTATTATTTTTCTTTGTGACAATAAAGTGTTTTTATTTCTTTCTTTCTATTTAACTTAAATCCATATCTGAATTATTAGCAAAATGTTTTTTTATAATTTGAGATCTCATTTCATTTCTCAGATGGGGACTCAGCAAGCCCAGGGAACCTGAAAACTATAACACATATGGCCTCAGTTTACAGTTTCTTGACTCTATTAATGTGCAGCCACCACTCGTCAAGAAAGTGTTCGTAGCTAACGTAAGTACTGAACTTAGATCTTTTATCGTGAATTGTCAGCTTGAGCCCTCATTGCCTTGGAGAGCACATTAAAGTTTTGGTCCCGCTGCTGTCATACAACAATAACCGGCCTAAGAACACAAAAGATCCCAATGGGTCGAAGTGTCACTGGGTTTTCCAGCCCCCACCCAAAGATAACAACAACAGGGAATGTCAAAGACCTGGAGAATGGGTGGCTTGAGGTTGGCTACTAACCACAACCTAAATCTAAAATGACATGATTTATCATTTTAAACTGGCTAACACATCGATAGTCTTTCTTATAATAATATTTACTTCTACATGTTGTTTTCTGGTGGTTATTTTGATCATACTTTTATTTGTGTATTCTTCAGCTGGACTACAAAGCGGATCGGAATAAAATAAAAGAAGTGTTCAAAATGGCGGGCAAAGTGCGTAATATCGACTTGGCAGTAGACAAGGATGGCAATAGCAGGGGTTTTGCTGTTATTGAATATGATCACCCAGTGGAAGCTGTACAGGTAAACTTTCAATCCCAAAGAGACTTTGCATTCATTGAGAACATTAGTAAAAAAATATCTAGAGTCTTCTTTATTGGTCCATCAGTAGCGGTCACCGCCGCCCTTTACACAGCGGGATGTGTGTGATGGTCTATTTCTATTTCTATTTCTTCTACATATTTAGTGCTATTTAATTAAAATTAATTTTGAGTTATTGTGTAATTGGCGTTATAACTTTTTAAGACAAGTACTTGTATAATTGTTTTGCTGTACAATAACCTGTAATAAAATAAAAATAAAATAAATGTGATTTCTACTCAGCATCGCGTGGCGAACTAGTTTATCTTTCCGTTCTGTGCTTATTTCTGCATCAGTTCTGGTAACAGTACCAACATTTGATAATTAATTTTACAGGCAATCTCCATGTTCGACAAACAAACTATGTATGAGCGTAGAATGACAGTAAGGATGGACAGAGGCAACGAAAGGTCCGAGTTGAGGCTCCCTGAAGGGCTAAAAGGCATTGGTCTTGGACTTGGACCTAACGGAGAGCCCCTGAGGGATGTAGCAAGGAATCTGCCACAGACAACTACTACCAACAACCTTAGCCTTGGTAATACAGGCTCATCATTGGGTACTAGTGTATTGGGAGCTGTGCCTGCAGCAGGAGTGTCCTTGAACGGACTTGGGACAGGGTTGACAGCAAATACTCTGAATACAAACACAGCTCTGGGTGGAAGTTTGGGATTACAGGTAATTTTATTTTATTTTTCGTATAGTTTTGTGTTACTGTAATTGTTCATGTAGGAGCTAATTGATTGATGATTTCTTATGAGGGTAATTATCAAGCCAGCTCATTTTCTATTCAGTTTTGGAGATACGCCTTTTCCCCCATTCCACCCGCCCATAATTTTTTTTTGATGCACTGACTGGATTCACCCATGTAACAACATGGGTGAATCCAGTATAAATATGTTATTTCATTCAACATAGTCCCCAATAGCTAAACGTAGGCATAAAGTAACCTGTAGGCTTAAATGAAATATAATTTTGATACAGTAATACAACAAACATGTTTACCTACTCATCGTCCATGATTTCTACCATTCCATAATTTCAATTAAATATTTCAGGCTCTAGGTTTAACTGGTCTGGGAGCTCTTCAAAACCAGCTCCTGCAGCAAGGGTTGACCGCCAGCGACCTGGCCACAGTCCTCACAGCGCAAGCCCAAGTTCAGGCCCAACAACAGGTTGCAAATGTCAACTCCAGTCTGGGCCTCGGGAATTCAGACTTAACCTCAAATGTCCTCGGCAACAGTGGGCTGTCCAATAGTGTTTTGGGTGTGGGTGGTTCATCTATGAGCAGTGGACCTTTATCAGGTATGTTTTCATCCATTTTACGTTTCTGCAATCTGCATGTTAGATTTACTCAAAGATTTTGAAATTCACCCTAGTCAGGCATTGAGATGTCAAATGTATTCTCTCAAATGGCTCACTGTCAGTGCTCACACATTGAACTTTTGGAGGACCGTAACTCGAGTCCCTTATACTGTAGAGTTGATGCTGGCTGAGACTTAGTCAAGTTAAAAATTAATAAAAAAGAACTACCTATTAATAACTTTCGTGTAAGTTGGACTATTATATCATAGGATAGTTTCAGTAAATTGTAGACTTGCTTGACATTTTATATTTTTAATTTCAGCTCAGTCTAGACAGCTTGGTGGCATGACTTCTTCTATGTCGGGTCAGGGATATGGCCGAGATTCTTCAGTGCAGCAATCGAACAGCAGAGACAAGCCTTCCGACATGGTTGTCATCACCAATGTGAGTTACTATCTTCATCTTAGTCGGTCGTTCTTGACAAAGTAGTCGTGGTTATGGATTGCTGTTTTCCTCCTTTAAAGTAGTAAGTTTAATTGGTAGTAGATCCTGATGTGAAGGATCGCCTGGGTTGGTACCACCGTCTTATCTATTTCTGCCCTAAAGCAGAAGTGCATTTCTGTGTTTCGGTTTGAAGGGTAAGAGAGCCAGCGTAATTTCCGGCACATGAGACAATCCATCTCAGACATAGACCTCAAGGTGACTTGTTCTCAAAATTCCAGATTCTCAAAATAGATTCTAGCAGTAGTAAAGTAGCAGCGTATCAAAAACCCGCTAATAATTATACAGTGAGGTGAGATGTCTATGGGCGACGGTGACCATTTACTATTTAGATGGGGCCTGTTTGCTCGTCTGCTCTCCTTATTTAATAAATAAAAATGTTGATCACGAAACATGATTTGACACGATGTTTTGCGTGTTTTTCCCCAGCTCCCACCAACAGTGACCTGGCAGTTGATTCGCGAGAAGTTCAGCGAGTGCGGCGACGTGAAGTTCGCCGAGATGACTGCGCCGGACACCGCCATCGTGCGCTTCCACAAGGAGTGGGACGCCGAGCGAGCTATCAGTATCCTTTATCATTGGAATTTTCTTAGTGAGGATCTCGTAGCCTAGTTGCGAGCGCGGTCCGTAAGCGATCATGCATTAAGCAACTTTGGGCGCGGTCGGTACCAGGATGGGTGACTGCTAATGGCTTATTTCATCTGAGCTCCTTCGTGCCACGGAGAGCACGTTAAGCAGTCGGTCCCGGTTGTAGTTTTGACAGTCGTTAAGCCATGAACAACTCTGACAAATAGGTTGGCACTAACCATACGATAAACAAACAAAGAAACGTTTACTTAGTCTGTAACTCTTGGCAGAGTGGTCATGGTTATGGATTGTTCCGACGTCTCGAGCAGGGCTGCTTAAGCAATGTGCTTCCATTTGGCTCGATTGGTGCCTTTGCGAGAACACTCGATCAGGGAACACTTCGTCACTGACTTTATGTCATTGAAATATCATAATTATCTCATCTCATCAGCCTATTAAGGTCCCCACTGTTGGGGTACAGGTATATTGAAACATATTTGTCGTCAAATATCTTCGCTTCGGCGTTGTTGTGTTCCAGCAGTGTTTATAGAAGAGCCAGTACTTACTACAAGAGCCAGTACATGCTCCATCTTTGGCCTCATCGTCAATTTCGTAAATAATGAAATACGCGGTATATTACTCGGATTTACAATAGTTAAAACTCGAATAGTTTAGGAAATAAGTCCATTTTGAAATAGTTCGTGTAGTAATGAATGTCCTTGTTCCATATCTGCCTATGGCGATTACAAGCGAAAGTTATTTGACAAACAGCAACTCTTGAAATATGAGGCATATTTTTATGGTGGTGTGACTCTATGCAGTTTCAGAGGCGGTCTAGGGTGGTACCACCACCTTTTTACTTATTTCTGCTGCACAGCAACAATGCTTTGGTTAAGGGAGCCAGCGTAATTACCGGCATATGAGGCACTCTGACTACATCCTCAAAGTTAGCAGTGCACCGAATACCCCCCAATAACGTTATTAGTAAGGTGAGATGTCTTTGGGCGACGGTGACCATTTACCATCAAGTGGCTCGTATGCTTAACTGCTCTCCTTATGAAATAAAAAAAAGATTAGCTGTCAGCAAATTCTTATTTAGCAACCATTACATTCTGTTATAATAACTCACGTATTTTAATAATTATAGGGCTAAGCGATTATTACAATACGCGTTTATTGTGTTTGCAATATTTTCCTTAGTGTAATTTACAGAAATGTTTGACAGGACACGCATCGATGGCAGGACAATCGATGTTCGTTTCTTCTAAATCCATCAGAATATGGTAAGTGTCTTTTTCTGTTGATTTTCAGAATTGTTTTCGGTGGTCTAATTTTTTCGGAAGTCTTTCGCTTTTTTATTTACTTTTCGATGCTTGAATGAATATCTGGTTACTGAAACAACTCCTTCGTCCTTTAATATTGCTAAACTTTATTGCAAAGTTCTATCGAGAAGTATAGTCCGCAAAGTCTCGTATATGAGTAGATTTTTCAAAACACAACATTTGTCTCTAAACATCTGCAATAAGGTGTGGTTAAAATCTAAAATGTACACAATATAAACAGCCCAGAAACTCATCGTGGTTCTTCCATCACCCGTGTTTTTAGGTAGTCGTACCCGAAGGGCGAGTGGAACCCTATTCTTTCAAATACATCATCTCACGCGTTACTTCTTGTTAAGGGATGCTTTTCGATTTGGCAGAGCTTCCTTCACTTTGTAAATAAATTCAACTATTAAACGGTAGTCGAACGTACTTTTACCTATTGGCTTTTGAGTCTTAGCAGGGATATTCACACTTCCACATACAACTAAGAACATTAGAATTTCTACAGACTGTCGAAAAATCTACTCATTCGCCACACATCTGCACCTTAGAAATGCAAATTCGAAATTATTTTGGCGTCTACTAAGAGGCGACTTGTAAAGGTTTCACTGGTGAAATTGAACATTTTTATTGCTTGCAGGAAAATGTCGTATTGAAGTCGGTCTGTTATGGGTTTGTATAAAACTCAGCTACCTGGATAGACAACTGATTTCATCTTCGTCTTGAACATTCGTAGTGGCCTGGTTTCTGACTATTTTCTTTTGGTTGATCTTGACCCATCGACATTTATATTTAGGTTAATGTAGCGTAAGTGTCTCAATGTTTGATGTACTTTTGATGATTCAGCTTCAATAAAATATAATAAAATGGTAAATCAATAAATTTTGATCTTGAAATATTCGTGTTAAAAATCCCACTGTCAAAATCCCATAGCCACATTTTATAGTGGAATAATAAGTATTTTGTTCTTTGCCGTTGTCTCGAGAAGATATTTTTAGTTTGAGTTATATGTTTGCGACTAAATTTCTAAATACATTCACTGACGTTTGTATTAGTTATTTTTTCATTCCGATGGTGTTTCACATACACATAGGAAAATGTGCTAATAGGAAAGTACCATAAAAGAGAATTGGTGGTAAACTGTGTTGAACTTTCAAATACTGGTTGTTGATATAACTTGTGTCTTCACGCTCGATTGATAACACGTGGTGGTAAAAGTGTGTCGCTATGTGGTCATATCAACGCCCATATTCAAACCGTAGAATATAACACAGAAAGCAGCCTGAAAATGGTTTGGTCACCATATAATATTCTAGATATTTATAACGTCATGTCCTTCCATTCAGACATGCTAGAAATCGTATCATCATCGAAATATGTTCGTTGATAGGAAGAGATATTTTCGTTCGAAGTTTGATAAACATTGCGTTTCTAACGATACTTTCCTATCAGCTAAAATCTCACGTTTCGCTTGATTTCTATTTCTTTATGGTGGTGAAAAATTTGCAATGCGCTGATGTGTTTTGAAGAAACTATCGCGTCGATAGAGCCAGGCGTGTAAAAAGTTTGAAAATGTAATGTAAGCAATAATTGTCATCGCACAAACTTTCACAGATATATTTGAGACTACAGTAATCCTTCAATCTTTAGGCAGGTGAAAGGTGTATCACGTTCTGCGGATTAACACTAAATGACGTCCGTGGGCCAACTAAGTTTGTAAATTAGGTACCTATATTGTTGTCTTTATTTGCATAAAATATTATCAGAGCACAGGTACAGTGGTCGCTTTACGCGTTTTCATTCAATGCGTACATTATCGATATTCTGCGCAGGTACGCAACGCAACACTTGAATATTAAAATTATTTGATTGCAAGCGCGAAAAGCGGTCATATTTAGCCTCTAGAACGGATTTTCTGTACTTTGATTCTGTCTTGTCTATTCATCAAGAATCAGTTCCCATCGTCAGTTTAAAGTTTAGCTCACCATGGAAGAAGTTTTCGTAATCAAATCACGGAGAGAAGCGTTGGTCATCGGCGGCAGAAGTTTCGGTCATCATGGGGACTGTTTTTCGAAGAGTGCGAATTCCTCATCCATCACCGATGCATCTTCGGTCCGCATCAAGTTAAACTTTTTGAAACATTTTTTAATTGAATGGTAAGTTGTTGTCATGGAACATGGACTTGATGAATTTTGCGATTGCATGGGGTATTTTTACACTTATTATTTTTACTCGCAGCGTTTTACTACGTCTGTTGTCTGGTGGACAAATTGAGCTGTGTCCATTTATATTCTGTCCATATTCCACATTGATGCTGCTAGTCACGCATCACTGACGGCTGAGAACGAGTTTGAAGGTAGCGGGAATATAGACAGATGAACTGAGCCTAATAAGGTGCTGTTACTCCGTGAAAAGGCGATTTGTTCCGCTTTCCATCATTTACGCTATAAATCGGATTATTCGGGTTGAAGGAAATGTTGTTGGATTTCGAATTCATACTGTGTTGGTCGATATTTGCTCGTTCTACTTGTATCGTGTTCAAAACATCAGCTACATGCTTTGGTCTCGCCAAGTCATGTTGTATTCTGTCAACAGGACTTGATTTCGTTAGTTTTGTCTCGCAGTTTACATTATTTTGTTACAAATATGTATTAAAAAATTTCAGGATGACGAAATGATGAATACAGTATGACACTATCTAAAATGAGCTCGAATGAAACTAAAGGCGCTTGAGTTCGTGAAAAGGTAAACTGCTACGTTATAGCTTATTTATAAATCCTGCTTACAATATGAGATAATCCTGCAATGTTTTACCATTAGAGGCGCCACTAGCACAGTTACAGAAGAACATTCAAAAATTCGACGTACGTTTACGACTTTAAGATGATTTTGTTCTAAACAACATAATCTAAATTTATTGCTTTCATTAACAAGAATTTGATAAATACATAATGATTATCACATAAAGCCAAATGTCAACATGTAGATACGTACCTTTCCACCAAATTCCTTCAGACTCGCGCCACGCTGTTTTAACAGATTTTTTAGGTCTGCTATTTTGAAATGGCCATATGATGGCCAAATAACGAGAAATTTATGATATCTTAAAAAATGACGTTTCGTTTTGCTTTTCTGTTTACGGAGTGTGCTCGTGGCAAACAAAGCGTTGCGTAGATGGAGTCTGAAGACATCACAATTATCTCGTTATTTGGGCTAATTTAATTTCTCAAAGCTATTGTAAAATTGTGATGATATCATGGCATCATATGGTCATTTCAAAATAGCAGACCTAAAAAAGCTGTTAAAACAGCGTGGCGCGAGTCTGAAGGAATTTGGTGGAAAGGTACGTATCTACATGTTGACATTGTCATCGTTGCTTCGCTTTGGTACCGGTAGGTGTATTCAGTATAATATAATAACACCATTTAATTAAATTTACAGACAAGCAGGATCTGCACGTTCCAGCGACAAGCTCGCAGTACGCCGAGGTGAAGCAGAAGCCTCAGGAAGTGTAAGTATACTATACAGTTTTCTTATTTACTTACCATCATCTATATTATGGCACGAGTCCCTTCCACCTAACTCCGACTTTCCGGGATGTATCCGTACCGATTACCGACCACCTTAGAGCTTTTTGGGGTTGGATCTGACTTAAACATTGGGCGCTCCATTGAGTCAAAAGCTAAGACCGCAGCCATAAAATTGGGTATCCTGAGTAAGGTTAGGTGGTACTTCACGCCGGGACAGCTCTTAAACCTTTACCAAGCCAAGTCCGGTCGTGCATGGAGTACTGCTGCCACCTGTGGGACGGCTCAGCTAAGTACCAATTGGCTGCCCTTGACTCAGTGGAGAAACGCGCATAGCGCCTTATAGGTGACGAATAGCTGGTGGAAGCTAGACTGCAAAGTCTGGAACATCGGCGCAAGGTTGCCTGTCTATCGGTATTTTATAGGATACATTTCGGAGAGTGCGCATCGGAATTGCACGACCTAATTCCAGCATCTCCATTTCGCCTTCGGACTACCAGGCGCGGGGAGGGGTTCCATCCTTAGTTTGTATTTTCAGTTATTTAGGTATTTCATGGTCGTAGAAAAAGTATTATATGCAACTGCACGTAATTAGCCATTGTAATTACGAGTCAGCTGCATAAACTTCTATTGTTGAATAGGTCAATGAGATAGGGTTACCCATCCGATCTCCGACTACTAGCTCCGGGTTCAATGAGTCCCAAACGCCGAAACTATAAATCGATGTTATTTTGTTTCAGATGTGACGTACGAGGAGATATGACATTGATGAGACGGGATGAGACACATAGATCAAAGAAGTTCGCTCGCGGGAGCTGGTTCCTACCTTCAAGATGAGCTGATGATGGATGATACGGCTGATGGACGAGCTTTTTCTTTTTTATTATTAATAATGTGGGTGAATGAAAGTTGTAATGGACCCGCCATAGCTTGCTACGGCTTTAAGATCACGAATAAAGTAGAAATGATTTTTACAACTTAGTTTTATTTATGATTTATAAATGTCATGTACACGGGATTGTATTTTCTTGAAGACGTAAGAGAGCTTATAAACAAAGATCTTTATGGCTAAGACAATCAGCTCAACTAATGATATGATTGAAGTTCCAATGCATAGGTTCAGTAAACCTCCGCTTCTCACTGAAAAAATAAATAAAAATTAAGCACTGGATCCTATAATTTACTAAAAATATACTTACATGGTGACATACACTTCTGAGAGTTCTGAGTACAATATGGGATGGCAAAAGACATTGTACAATATAATCGACAATATAAAGTCCGTATCGGATACTATACAGCAACTTCAAGTTGTCTTTTGACTGTCCCACAATCTACGCTATGACCACTTAGGTTGCGTTCCATAACGTTTATTTACCCGACAATAATTACTCTACCCGGTTCCAAAACAACGTGAATTTTTCATCTGACAGTTAAGTTGTGTTATGGAAGCGGGCAATCGAGTAAGTTTTCAATTGTTAGGTGAAAGTTTTTACCCTAGAGATAACAGTTAATTTTTACTCCTGTCAAAGTGACAGCTATGCAACATTTCATTTATTCACGTTGACAAGTTTGTAACTGTTCCACGACTCTTGTAAAACTAGGTATATACCTGGTTTCAAAACGTTCTCTTTACCCGAGAATAATTGTCGGATAAAGCGAAAAACGAATTGGGACGTAGCTTTAGATCCCGTGGTTGAATACATTGATGGATCCAAGTGGACATTTCTTCTATAAGACGTTCGAATTTCGGACTATTTCGGAGCATAAACAATTTTATGATCGCTTTACACATACTAAAACTACTTGTTTTACTTGTTTATGTTCGTAAGTATTCGCAGTATTGTAAAGAACCGCAGAGCATTCATAATTACTAAAATATTTGACTGACGCGCTTTGTCGCCAAGAGATGGCGCCACCTTAGGGTCCCAAGTCTTTATTGAGATGTTTTCTCTCGCTCTATTTTTTTATTTCTCACGTGCACTAATAGAAAGATATTAATTTCAATTTATCCAGTCGCTTACTAGTTACTATCCGTCTTGGTGTGTGAAAGCTATTTTCATTAGTCGTGCGTGAGTTTGTCGTGTTTTTTGAAAATGTCTTTTGTAAGTGAGTATTATGAGATGATACTCTGCGTCGGTGCAGAGGACGGTAGCCTGCGCTCGCGAGTTGTATCGTAAGAGATTTAGCGACGGCAGACCAGAACCTGAGTGACGGCAACTACCTTCACTGGAGTGGTTCCGGAAGATAGTGCACCGTCTTCAGAGTACTGGTTCATTCCGCGGCTCTAACTCGGAGGGCCGTCCAAGCAACCGAGATCCTGACTTCAAGGATGCAGTATTGGAGCATTTGGAGAGCAGTCCTCGGTGTCGACAATCATATGCAAGTGTGGCGCGTCCTCCATGCCGATGGCCAACATGCATATCACTTCTGCCGTACACAAGAGCTTACACCAGTGGATTTCGAGCCACGTCTTCTGTTCTGTCAATGGTACCGTAACCAGATTGAAGCTTCGCCTTTTTGTAAAAGTGTAGTGTGTTAATGTGACTATTTTTCAGTGTAATAGAGCTAAAAGCAAGATTTTCATCATTAACCATTCAAAATCAAGTACCTAATTATCAATTTTTCATTTTGATTCTTATTACAAGTGCATAAGTGTTTCATCCGGTAGTCGGCGGCAAATTGCGGCATCCTTTGCCTTTCTTTGATAACGCCCGCCGCTCCTACGGCGGCGGCGCAGCGTGGCGGCGTGCGGGACTGGGTCCAGCCAGCGTACTAGGCGCTCAGGAACTAGCACTAGCAGATGTCGAACGTAAGTGAATTGACTGACTTGATGTAGAATAAATATTTTGCTAATTTGTATGAAAATAAAAAGTATTAAATTTTGACCTTAAATTTTGCATAGAAAATCTATATCAGTTACAGTTTTGAACCCATCAACACCTACACCCTTTCATTACACCATGTATATTACGTAGATAAACTATGATTTTATCCCATATTGTATCGTCGGACCAGCGGTGGGGAAGCGGGAGCTAGATAGGACTAATTTCGAATTCGACATTCCACTACGAGAATCGCCGTCATGGAAGGCGATTCTCGCAGGTGGAATGTCGAATTCGACATTAGTCCTATCTCATTAGCTCACATTACAATGTGAGCGTGACAAGACGTTCGTAGCGCTCGACTTTTGTATGTCGAACTCTGCGAGAATTGGCTTCCAGAGAGTGACTCCTTGAAGTTGTTGGATAGTCTTAAGGTTTTTATATGGAACAACTGCTATTAATCGACAATATCTTGAATATTCGGATAAAAGCTTGTTAATGCGAAAAATGTGGAAGCGAAGGTTTGAAAGACAGTACTATCAATTTAGTATCCGACGTCTCATCCATTCATTTACTTACATATTATATCGTAGAAGCTGAAAATAATATCCCGCACGACTCTGACTTTCGGGTAACCTGACATTCCGATCCTCAGTCGGCTCATGTCTGCCTGGTGCAAGTACGTCTCGAAGTCCTTAAGGTACTTATATGCTTCACAACCACTAATGCAGCCGCAATCTCGGGTACATTTCGGCAAATCTTTGGTGTCGTGGAACTTTTTCTGCGTTTCCTCTGAGACTGAGAACGTCATAATTTCTTTCTTGTGTGTTAAGAAACATTTCAGTTCTGACAAGTTGCATATTCTCTCGTGGTCTGTAATTATAGTATCAGATATCTAAATTTAGTATAGAATCTATTCTTGATTATCTAGCTAGACAATTTTACAATGAAATTAACGAAAGAACGATTATTATCTATGTTTACCTAAAGGCCTGTAGAAGTGTGGAATACAGCCACACAATTTTACAATCATCTTGATTTTACATTCCAACATGCAGTGATTGTACGAATAGACTGGATACCTCTCGCTGATTGGTTCATTGATGAACCTGAAAAAAATAATTATACCCTGACCAGGAACGAAAAAACCCTATCAACAGGGCGTGTTTTGTAGTTTTATATCTTAAGGGCCATCCAGAAATTACGTCGCACGTTAAGGGGGAGGGAGGGGGTCAATAAAGTGTTAAATCGTGTGACTAGGGAGCGACGGGAGGAGTCATAAGCTTCGTGACGTCACATGCGTAAATCTAAAAGAACTAGTCATAAATAATATAAAGAATGGTTCAAAGTCCATAGACACTAGATGATTAAATTTTGTAAGTATCGTTCATTTGTTTTGCTGTTTTGTAAATTTTCTAAAATGTTTGTTTTATTGTTGATTTTATGAAAAAATATTTTAAATAGAAAATATAAATGATTTTGGAAGTGCTGTTTTAATTTAAAAATTCTATATTTAAAATTGCAAAACGTGACGTCACACCAGGGAACACAAATGTGTGACACACCTGTGACAAGGACGGGGGGGACGGGGGGCTCCAAAAATCATGAAATTCGTGTGACTTAATTTATGGATGGTGCGTTAGGGAGTTCGCTATGAAAAAAAGGCGAGGGTTTTTTAAGGCCTGGTCAGGGTTTACTTATTTTGAATTTGTTTAGTAAAACCTACGAGGCAATGGCGAGGTCGCAGGTTCTTTCCTCCCTGGAATATTTTCAATCTTTAAGCGAAATACCTGCACTTCCGAATATTGATAGGGAAGTGGCGCAGTGCATCGGATATTGTGGTAATCCACACTTGCACTCCAAACGATAGGAACCCCTTGTCTGATTGATCGGATGAAGGGGTCGTGCTAAGGATCGTCTCGTCTGGACTGTGGATGAAAATCTGCAAAAAATAATAATAATGAAGGTTTATTAACCTTGCTGCTGTGGCTGTCAAAATTTGCCCTGATCTGTGAACGGCGTGTGCCTAGTATTTGTACAGGGTCTAGATTGTTTGACAGGCGGTGCAACGCATTGTCCTCACAGCTTAATTTTGTGTCGATTTATAGTGGGTTCAAAACCAGTTGAAATCATTCACGTTGACAGCTGTACACCTTCTATTGCTTGTTTCAAATAGAAGTTTTTATAATTGTTTAGCTGTTAACACGGTAATGGAACATGGACAGTTGTCATCGTGAATTATTTCAACTGGTTAAGGGACGCGCGCCACGCTTTCTCCAAAATATATGCGTTCTTACGACTCGATTTATTTGTACCGCGCGCCGCGCGCTCGACCGAATCTAAATCGATGCGTAAGAAGAACCCATGTATTATGACGAAGCGCGGTCTCATATAAATCAAGACAAAGCCTCGTTCACTTCTCCGAATTCCTTATGGAACGTACTCACCGGGAACATTCATTTGTTGCGCAAGCGTTTGCTCACATAGCAAACTCGAGCACGAAACGAATAATCATAACAAATGCTAGAAGTTTTGCTCGCGAAAGAAAGTTTGGTTCGCTAAAGAATTTGCTCGCGTAGTGAACGCTCGCATACCAAGTGCTAGCTAAACAAACTTCGTATAACGAATGTTCGCGGTGAATACTGTTCTTTAGTCCTTCTTTGTACTATTTTTCATTTGACTGCTCGAGTGCTCTATTTATAATGGGATTCGGCACGCTTTCAAACCCAATTTTTTTTTTTAATCGACGTTTAAAGTTTTAGGATAATTTATAGGCATAGACCGGCCTATAAAGTTGACTTCTCGGGTGACGAAAAAGATGGGCGGTGATTTTTTTCCTTCAAGTCGATTTCAAAAGTACCTACATCTGTGGCCTCAAGCTGGTGCTCTACACAATACTCTACATGGCTGCTAATGAACTGGAAATGAAAATACTGGTAACACATAAGAGTGTCTAATACCTAACTTTCTATGTATTTATAAGAGCGTGTATTTAACTAATGCCTAGGTTTGGTGAAGGTACCCATGGATGTATAACGCCGCGTCCCCAAATCTAGGTACACAAACATTTTTAACCCCCGACCGATCGAGAGAGGATGTGTTATATCTTCTACAGGTAAGAGTGAGAAACAATCTAACAGTAGTAACAGACAATTGATAGAATCAAGCGTTACTTTGCGGAAATCCATTATAATTATAAAAAAATATTTGTAACCGACGGTTTTGTGTAGGTACTTAGATATTTTAACAGGGAACCCTGTCTTCCTATTCACAACGGGCGGTACCGCAACGGCGGGTGTCGAAACAATTGCAATCGGCTAACTGTACCTAAATACATACGGGGTTCCCTGTCCAAAAGTGTAGACACGATCAGAATCGTGGTTTTGGTTTTTTTTGTCGGTATAACCACGCGCAGGACACGTGGCTTGTTATACTTATATTCTTTGATAGTATCTTCTTATCTTATGATAGGGGCCAGGAATAACCCAGCGGCACTTCGACCCTTGAGAATCTTTTGTGCCTACCCGATTTTACACACACATCTCAGTGTGCAGGTTTCCTCACGATGTTTTCCTTCACCGTTAGAGCAGTCGGTAAATGTACGTAAGTCTTCGAAAAATACGAAAAACTTATTGGTACATGGCACTGCACGGTTTCGAAACCGGACCACCCGCATGGGAATCCGGTGCCCTAGCCACTGTGCCACCGACGCTCTTCCTTTAATAGTAAGTAAATTAGGTACTTATAGTTTGATAATAGGTAGCTCGCGGTACGACAGTTCCACTTCAGTGCCAACTTTCATCATTCAATTTTGTAAGTTTCAATTTTCGTTCTAGGTCCCTATACGCCGTACGATACAAACCTTGTAAACGTCAGCGTAATTCATTATCTGTGAGTAGAAATCCCGGTCGTGTACGGAAAGCATTATGCTGTCTTTGGAGTACGTGTCACTAACGCTGTTACTCCATTTCCTAGGAACACAAACGTGTCTGTATTTTAGTAGTGGAATAGGTATAGGATTACGAATTCATGGTAGATATTTTGGAATCAGCTCAGAACGTCTACTAAGCAAAACGACCAAGTAGCCAAAATGACTAAGAAGCAAAATGGCAAAGATCTAAATAGCAGTTCGCTCTAATAGCAATACGTCAGAAAAGCAAATCGTCCTAGTAGCATAACGTTCTGAGCTGGATTGAATAATGTGCACTACTTACGAGTAAAGTAAAAGTAAAATACACTTTATAGCACAAATAGAAAACATAAATAAAAAAAAAACAAAAAAATAGAAAAGGATATAGTGAAGTACAATTTAGGCGGCCTTATCGCTAAGAGCGATCTCTTCCAGGCAACCTGTACACCAATCCGTATATCACTGAAATTAATTAGGTACGTACGTACCTAATTAATTTCAGTGATATACATCACTGAAATTAATTAGGTACGTACGTTTGGTTTACATGAGGCGCTCCAAGTGCTCAAGGTTAACAGCGTATCGAAAACCTTCTAACAACATTTACAGTGAGGTGAGATAATTACGTAGATGTCTATGGGCGACAATAACCACTTACCTACCATCAGGTAGTCCGTTTGCTCGTCTGCTCTCGTTACTTCTTCTCTTCTAAGTCGTATTCCTCAATGCTGAGGATCGTGATCATTCCAAGGACTTAATCACATAGAACGACTCGTGGCAAATTTAATGGGATGGTTTGCCATTGCCTTCCCCATTTCACACACTGGTTATCTCAGTGTGCAGGTTTACTCACGATGTTTTCCTTCACCGTCAGAGCAGTCGGTAAATGTACGTAAGTCTTTCGAAAAAACCGAAAAACTCATTGGTACATGGCATTGCCTGGTTTCGAACTCGGACCCCCTGCATGGGAGTTCGACGTCCTAGCCACGACGCCACCGACGCTCCTCCTTACACAATAAACATTTTTTTTATTGGACTGCAATGCGTGCAATAGACTCATGAAAGAACATTAACCATACTTACAGAGGGTTGTCATACTTGGCCACGTTAGAGTTGATGACGTGGCACATCCCGACCTCGGTCATGGCGGGCTCTACGGACATCAGCAAGTCGTTGTTCGTAGTTATAGAACTGATGTCGAATTTCTTGAATATGTTGGCAGTTATCGTTGCGTAGTCTTTGGGATCTATCAACTTTCGTAAGAAATCATATTGTTAAACCTTTTACACAACAATGACTGTATGCACAGGTTCAATTATGTTTTTTAAGGCAAAGGGAACTGAGCCCATACAGCCATGTCTGATGTAAACAACTCTTCAACTGTTCATTAAAATGCTGGTGTGACACATTTCAATGCTATTTAAGAGAATCTTCCACGCTTCTGCATCATCCGAACCAAAGAAGAAGGCGTTCCGGGCGCAGTATGGCTGTTCAAAAACCAGCCAAGTACAGATCGGGTTGCAGCGTCTTATTTGACTTTATTTTACTGTCCCACACGTTAATCACATTTTGTAGACGTTCTTCGAATAAAAAATACCATTCTTACTTGAAAAACACTACTGTAAAACAATTTGCAAGACAATGAAAAAAAGCTGGTGTGGACACGACAAAAGCGCGGGAGAAACTCGGTTCAATTATAAAAATAAGATAACAATGATTATTAGCAAAGAGTTAGAATATGTATTAGCTTGTTTAATGTTAATAAAAAATAGCATTGTAGCGTAGAGCAAAAAAATCTCTTTGCTCAACGAAAGACTGGCGACTTGGTAAAAAAATTGTTGATTGCCATATTTTGAAGAAAGAAGTTTATTTACTTTTTATTCCGTTATGGCTATTAAGTTTTTTCTTGATAAATCAGCCAGTAATTTTTGAAACGTTAACTATTTAGAATAAAAATATAAATGAAAATAAGCAAAAATAATAAAGTTGTGTCGACATTTATTTTTTAGATGGACTTGGAACAGCTTGTTTCTAATAATAAAATTAGTTATAATAAAAATACTGGCGACTGTTGCTCGAAAAAATATTTTAGAATGTCATATTTTAAAAAAAATTCTTTTTTACTTTTATTCAGATAATGGTTTTTACTTTAATTTTTTTCTTGAAAAACTTGCCCGTAATTTTTATAGTTGATAAATTTAAATTGAGATAAAATAATATTATAATCTAAAAGACACGGTTCTAGTGGAAGTCGCCAATATTCGTAGTAAAAGTCGAGTCGCCTAGAAAATGGCCATTTTCTAGTCTGTGGGCGTTCGTTCCTTCATAGACTATATATTTTTCACCCATGGTAATTATTAATACACATGAAGTAAGGAATGACTATTTTTTCTTCATCCAAGTTAATACATTCAAGGTATATAATACTACATGTAATACATATAACCCTGACCAGGAATATAAAAATCCTGTCAAGGGGCGCTATTGGCAGTTTTATAAACTGTTATGGAGTTCGCTATGAAAAAATATTACAATTTTAGTTCCGCAATATAGCGAACGAAGGTTTTTATAATTAGTTATTGTAAAGGGTTATATCACGGTTACACAATGTTTACTCGACAGCAATGTGGCAGTCCCCTTTTTCCGGTGCTGCACACCACCTTCATCAAACTTAATTACTTTTGTTTATTTATTTTTATAATATATTTGTTTAATATTATTTTTACCTTCTGTAGGTACTACTAGGTACCTAATTGTTTGTATGTGTGTATCAGAAATAAATTCTTTCTTTCTTTCTTTTGAAATACATACCCGCAAGTGTTCTTTATGTTTTGTATCCGTAAGCTCCACTGTGATGTCCAACGTCTCAACATGGCTCTGAACTATTATATATAATAACGCTTTTAGGTCTTGTCCTGCTCTATCAGTTGTTTCACTAAAATCACAATAAATGTTATGTGACGTCACTGTTCTGTAGCGCCGTACAAGCAGATCCTGGCTACATACTATAAAGACAGTTTAAACATTAATTTTATACATTAATATCTCTATTGTTATTTGAGATATCGGAAAATGAATTTTAGATCCTTCTTCAGGATGTCCATGTAAGTGGATTGATGCAATAAAAAAATATTAGATTAATAATTTTTTTCCATTTAAAAAAAAACCTATCTGACCATTTCTGGAATTATAAATATATAGCGACATATTAAAAAAAACAATTTGGCACGTTTTTTGCCTTTTTTTGAAAATCACGTGTGCACTTAGCTGCTTTCTTCCGTATCAGTGCAGATTTATCGTTATTACTACATTGATAGATACCACTTGTTAGGGATCAAGGTATGTATTATTTGGACGACTGGGTACTTACTTCAGAATTCCATTCCAGTAATCCATGTCTGGTTTGATGTAGGGGCACAGTGTAAACGCCGGGTAAGATACGTTCCATCTAAAATAGTCCATGTCCACACTCATTACGGTTGGCGTCTCCTGTAGTGAGGTGAGAGATTTTTAGTCTATTGTGTGTCCCACTTCTGGGTAATCAAAAATAGTTTTCATAGATAACCTATGAAAACTATTAAAAAAAACTATTTTTGATTATCCAGAAGTGGGACATACAATAGACTTAAAAATAAAAAATAAAAATACTAATTATTAATGTCTATCGCATATTATACCAACTCGACGCGAACCCAGCACGAACTGAAGTAAGAGCAAAGCATTGAAATGTGAGCTTTATATCGTATAACATACAGTAGGTTTTCAATATTCAAAAGTAGAAGGTGAAGTAGTCGTCGATGAGTTGTCAACGCGTGGACCACTCGTCTACAACTACTTCACTGGAATTTTGAAAACCTACTGTATGTAATACGGTATAAAGCTCACATTTCAATGCTTTGCTCTGAGTTGAGTTCGTGCCGGGTTCGTGTCGAGTCGCTGCAATGTGCGATGGCACATTGCACATAACCATATTGGCATATTGCGATGGCACATAATACCATATGGTATATTTCAGATTCGGAATATGGTATATTTCAGATTCTTAAATTTTGTCGTATTGGGTAGCAACCTACCCAATACGACGTAATTTACAGTCGACCTCAGGTCAACACCTGAGGTCGACTGTACTAAACTAAACCCAGATCTCAATAAAGAGCGACGTATAAATTTTGTAAAAAATACTGAAACACACACACAATTCTGTTCGTCTGTAATTGGGAAAACAGAAATGTCATTTATTGACAAGGGAGGATACTATGGGAAATATGACGGTACTAATGGGGAGGGAGACTAAATTATCTTTCATCAATGATGGGAAGCTGTTATACCTATGTAAACTGCGGAGCTGAATTTTGACACAAGCCTCAACGGAACCTTAAGTAACCGTGAGTTGTAAGGAACATCCTTATGTTAAGGCTTCCTTATGTCTCGCATCATCTCGAATGCCGGAACTACACTAACTAATTAACGCGTTATTTGACATTAAGCGCAGATGCGAAAGGGCCTAACGCCATTAGCAAAAATTAGCGCTTCGGCTTCGCATCTGCTCATAATGTCAAATAACGAGATAATTAATGGCATTAGACGTTAGTGAAGCCCCAGCATAAAAGATAACATGTAAATTAATGAAGACTAAGTTTAGTGCAACTGATGGATATGAAATAACCGTGAGTTTCTATAGAAACCACCAGTTTTCATAGTTTAAGTAAGGATTGTATAATCCTAGTATGGGTAAGGAAAGCACTTACGATAAATCTCTTGTATTGTAACGACATTAGTGCAAAAGCTAGACCGGCACAGGATAGAAAGCTGATTGCCCAGAAAAACCTGAAACAGTAAATCAAATCAGAATAAATATATTTAGTAATGTAACCAGAAAGTAATAGAGCGGTGAGTGACAGCCGAGCTGTCGCCAAAAAGGCAGTGGGGTTCTGCATAAAAATATTCTGGGTTTTAGCGGGACTCCCAGACCCCGGGCCAACCGCCCTCTCTCTGGATAGGTACGAGACACTGGATCAACTTACCCTGACCAGAAAGGGTTGGTCCATCTAGTTCTACGATAGAACAAAATGGGCAAAAAATATCCGAAAAATGTTAGCTCGCGAAATGAAAATATCAACGATCATTACAACCCTATTTGTTCAACTATAAATTTGGAGTATAAATATGAAATGAAATTGTATTTTACTATTATTATTTGACAGGTATACTTATAATAATTATACTAAGAACATTTGACATGTAAATATAAATTCCTTTATATTTCTAAAATTTAAATTCGATAAAAATTTCGTCAATCAAAGGTTTCGACTATAAAAGACGGCCTCAGTCAAAAATTCCGCCCCGTGTCGACCCCGGCGCAAAGGTCCCCATGACGCTCGCGGCATTGCCACGCTGAATCGCCAACTTTACTATTTATCAAAGAATGATATCACCATTTACTAATTGTACTTGTGCATCCATGATCATAGTATCGTTGATGATACTATTTTCGTTTCGCGAGCTTACATTTTTCGGATATTTTTTGTCCATTTTGTTCTGTCGTAAAACTAATAGTAAAACTAGATGGACTAACCCACCAGAAACTAAAAAATCCTCGCCATATTGCGGCAAAAATAGATTCATTTAACCAAATTTTTTGATAGCGAACTCCATAACACAGATTAAAAATTCCAGTAGCGCGCTCTTGACAGTGTTTTTTTAAGTTTCTAGTCAGGGTAGGTAAGTGCATTAAACTGAAGAACCCGATCGATGCTTCTCTTATCTTGCTGCGTGTGTGTGCTCTTAACTTCAGCTTCATCGTCACATAAGTAGAGAGCGCGTCAATCTTTATGGCCTATCTGAATATAGGCACGAGTCGCATTTCAGTACGTGTTTTTAGGTGTTAAGGGGGTGTAGTAGAGCGAGGGAGCGGGGCATGTCATACTCTCGCTCTCTACTACCTACTTGGTAAGTGATGTCTAAACACGGACTTAGTCTTGATTAGAAACAATTTGGTCGTTCCCGCACTATAGGTATAGTTAATCTACTTTACTTCCAGGTTACTTTTTAAGCTGGAACATTATGGAATTAGAGGCAAGGCTCATGATTGGCTGGAAAGCTATCTAAGACACATAAATCAATGTACGGAAATTGCCCAAATTTCCAGAGCAGGAAATCTTCTTGTCAAAGAAAAGTACAGATCACAGTACAGAGTTAATAATAACGGAGTTCCCCAAGGAAACATTATTGGGCCGTTGGTTTTTCTCCTAATATATTAACGATTTGCCCCACATAATTGTATAGTGTACGCAGACGACTCGATACTCTTTTAGTGAAATGTGTTAATAAAGACACATTTAATTTAACAATAAATGAAGCACTGAATGACATTATAAGTTGGAACACAAATAATAATTTAGCAATAAATATCAATAAAATAAAAATTATGCAATTTAATTCCTATAATTCTAATCCAGATCCGCTGCAGATAGCTTATAATAATATTAAAGTAGAGGAAGTAAGACTCCTTTAAATTTTAAGGTATAAAAATGGATAAACACGTTAATAGGAAAGAACACGTAGGTTTAATATGTAAAAAACTTGATCTTTTCTGAATCCTAACATTACTATTATTCTCGTTATGTTCATACTCATACAATTTATTGCTTTTAATGTGTAACAATTGGTCTTAAAAATAATAATTATACGTTCATACATGAAACCCTGGGCACCGCAATATAAAATAAGAAATTATAATAAATTATAATAATAATAAATGCTAACGGGATAAATTAAATTAAATATCATTTTAAGTTATAATTGATTTTATAGTCAGGTATTGTTTTTATCATCAAAAAAATCTCCTGCAGTGAATAGAAACATTTGAAGATATAACTTTAATGTGTTATTGAATATTGAGTCTTGTCTTTGAATATTCGTGACATTTGTTATGAAATTAATATTGTTAACATTAATATTTTGTATGGCTGAAAACTGTTACATGTGCATTACTTTAAGATTGGTATTCTTACAAATAAATGATTGATACTTTTTCTTCAATAAACAGCAGCTCAATAAAATAACAATAATATTTACCTCTCGAAGCAATGTATCTCAGTGTTTACCGTATAGGGCAGCCCGTGGGTGGTGGAGCTCCCTAATTCTCTTCGTAAATAGTTGATAAGTTCCGACCTCTTCAACTTTCTTGTGTAATTAACGCGTTTCCTCTTGAACAATGGCGGCTTTCCTTTTACTTTTATCTTTATCATTGTTGATGAGATCTTTTATTCGTCGCTTGTCAAGCCTACTTGGAAAGTTTGAGGCGGTAAGCTAGAATAGGTTGACTATTTAAGACAGGATAGGCTATATTTTTCTACAAATCTTATACAGAATCAAAAATATTATTACATATTTTATTCCACCTATAGTACCTACCTTATTCAATTCTAAAATCTTTACTAGGTATCTAATTGTAACGTCGAAAAAATCACCGCTCAAAACCGTCCAACTCTGACAATCTCAGAATGGAATATAGAAGTTCTATCTACCAATACATATTGATTGGGAATACAATATATAATTACCTAAATCGTAACTATGACTGGGAAACTATAGAGAGGACAGTTGATTCGTTAATAAGTATAGTGATTTCCAATTGGATATCAGAGAAAAATCAGCCTATCCAGAGAAAAAGCCAGAATCTGTAGTCCACTGTAGTTTCGCCTGCATATTCTTCTTCTAAATCGTAATTCCCCATTGTTGAGGGTCGTGATCATTCTAAGCAATTAATCACAATGAACGACTCTCGTGGCAGATTTAATGGCGTGGTTTGCCATTGCCGTCCTCATTTCACAGACTGGTTATCTCAGTGTGCAGGTTTCCTCACGATGATTTCCTTCATAAAAATATAAGTAAGTCTTTAGAAATAACCGAAAAACTCATTGGTCATGAATGACATTGCATGGTTTCGAACTCGGACCTCCTGCATGGAAGTCTGACGTCCTAGCCACGATGCCACCGACGCTCAACCTGCATCTACTTATAGCTAAATGACTAAACTCGTCTCCGTTTATCTGCAACCATTGTCAGTCAAGAATTCCCATGACTTCTTGACTAAGCATCCCAATCACATCTCTATGTGAACTAAGTAACTCTTACTATTTAACCCTTACCCTTCAAACAGAAACACAACATTGCAAGCATTGCTGCTTTGCGGCAGAAATAAACCACAGGCTGACTGCACAGAGTCATTCCCGGTAGGTAGGTAGGTATATCTAGTTTTAAAAGTTTTAAAATAACTAAGTATCTGCCTACGTCTCTATTCACCGTCTATTCTTTACTGCGTCATCCTACGCTTAAAGGCTCTCGTAGGTTGTCTTCGAGCCTCCTAAATTGTGCTTACCGGAGCAAAACTCCCACAACATTTAAACTATTTATGCAAATTCAGGGAATCCAAAATTATAATTATTAGACAGTTGTTTTGCCTTTAACTTTTGAATTAACTGCGTAAACTGGGCCGGAATGAAACTTTATTCTTATGCTTAAATGTCAGGAAATAATGATTTGAATTTATCATGATTGAAAAGTTGAGAGTTGGCGGACTTTCGGGACTCGTGTAAAATTGTGATGGCAGACAACGTTGAAATTGGAGGTTTGAATTAATTCTAATGCTCGCTGTACACACCCCCGAGACACCTTGAGGAAGACCCGAGGACGAGTGTTTACATGGCGGCTCTCGTCTCGCCTCGATCTTCCTCGCCTCGCCTCGACGCCTCGTCGGCATTTTGCGGCGAGTCAAAGGGTCTCGCCATAGTTTAACGATAAATACAGTAGGCCGACTGACGTACTGGCGCAGGGCAACGCAGGGGAGTGGTGCGGGGTGCGGGCGGCGTGCACGGTGGGCGGCGGTATTAACTTTGTATAACGACGAAATACTCAGAGTCGGAGGGTCATCTCCTGCGGTATGATGGTACGTGCCGGTATCTATATTCTTGTATGGAATAAGCGTCAAATGACCGTGGGTCAAGGACCAAGGTCAATGAGTCGAAAATTCAGAGGCTGTAATATAAATTACAATGCTGAGATTATATTAAATCGTTCTTGTTGTGACAATATTTAGTCGCTGAAATAGTATTTTTTTAGATGCTCATAGTTTGTAGGTAAATTAGCAATTCAGAGGGCAACTTAGTTTTACAATAGACAAAAAAGCTATTTAATAGAAGTTTGGTTAATTACCGAAATTTAAGTTAATTCGAAAAAATCAAAGGAGACGAGCTGCTGTAGGCTAGGTAGTCTTTTTTTGCTATAAGCACAAAGACAAACAGCAGCAAACACGTTCATCTTGACTTCAAATGATAACCGAGTGTCTCCGAGAGTATGGTCTCGCCTCGGAGCCGAGACCGAGTGTGTACAGTCGCTTTTACCTACATAGTCAAACGAGCGAGGTTTAATTTAGACGACCTTATCGTTAAAAGCGATCTTTTACATGCAACTTTCGGCCAGATTTTAATTATTTCGTCTTTCGTAGATATCTCTTTCGAGGTCAAATGCGGGTTTAGTTATACATAAAAAAAATACCTAGATATCATGTGGTCGTTTGGATAGTACTTAGGTACTATCACACACACATACATATCGGTACACTGTTTATAATTCTAGTATTTTTTTACCAATTTAGTATAACCACGGAGGTCCACTCCATACAATTTACTTTTAGTAAAGCTGCAATTGCACTAGATGGTGTTACGAACCATATTTAAAATGTATATACTTTTTAAATGTACTTAACGTCTTAGGGCCTATGCACACCGCGTATTTTATACGCGCAGATGACACGCGTTTCGAGAATGCACGCACGTATACGCGCGTTTACGGCGCCGTAGAACTCTAAAAAGCAGATTGTTTGCGTTTGTATGGATACAAAGGAGCGCGTTTAAGGTGCGTTTGTATAGATGACAACGCTACAGATACATGAAACGATACAGACGCGCGTTTGAATCGCTTGTGATCGGATTTTTGACACCAATATGTTTGCAAATTACTATAAACAACCTTTAAATATTAAATTTTCATCGCTTTAAACTTAAAAACAGGATGAAATCTGTGTATTTAAGTTTTATGCGCTATGCAGCTCCTAAACTTTTACTGTTCCCGTTAAAATGACTCGGACTACTGTTGTCTGTTGGATATAATACGATTATTTTATTGTATTTGTGATTATGGAATCTAACGAGGAATTTAACAATGCTTTGTGATAGTGTATCGGAATAATAATTACTTGAAAATGAATTATTTATTTTACCATACGATGATTATTATTTCATATAGCCTTCAGCAATATAATCGGATTCTTATTACCGTTATACAGGGAGTTCATCGAAGATTAGCTGTAAAATACATGTAATTTATACTTATTAATGTAATTTATTTCGAAAGACGTGCTGTGCTGCTGATTGTTTCTTGCGCCGCTTCTTTTGTTTCAACTATAGCACCTTACGAAGCGGTGGTAGAGTAAAAAAAATGACATTCTACAAATGTACTTTTAAGGTATTATTTGCAATAAAATTAATTAAATTGAATTGAAAAATTAAATATCTATGTAACTAGTGTAATTAGTAATAACACTTCAGCAGAATAAGCATTACAATAATAATATTAGACCGTGATAAGTCCGAAACGGACTTAGAATGGGCTTAATTAACAATAAGCTTTTAATTCTTTAATTGTTCATAATGAAAGGTCTAATGGAGAGACTCTCAGCCGAATGGGGCCGAGCAAATTTTAGATGAAATTTGTTAATAAACGTGGGTAGGTAGGTACCTATTGCTGTAATGGGGTGCTTTAAATTAAAATGAATGTGCAATATAACGTATTTTACACTAAGGCTCGTCGTCCATTTAAGCTACACGGAATCAACACGAAATCGACACGATAGCTTGCATGCAAACTTTACGCTTTTGTCGCCAACGTGTATGCACCTATCCTATAGGCTGCAACTAAGCGTCACCTTTTTCCGTTACCCTCTAAATGTTGACTTCTGTTGATCGCGGCCGACGATACACCTTGCTTCCGATGTCAGCGGCTAGTCGCGCGCGGCTGTCAGTCAGGCCCTGTCAT
Source organism: Hofmannophila pseudospretella (assembly GCA_947369225.1). Taxonomy (NCBI): domain Eukaryota; kingdom Metazoa; phylum Arthropoda; class Insecta; order Lepidoptera; family Oecophoridae; genus Hofmannophila; species Hofmannophila pseudospretella. Next base: position 7,727,247 of record OX376325.1, read on the forward strand.
GACATTTCACGAATGAGCAAGACGTACATGAGGAAGTGAGAGGAATATACTGACGCGCGCCACAGGTCTAGACAAGATCGCGCGCGGCTACGACAGACGTCTGCCTCGTGCGTCAGCCGTCAGTCGCATCGGCCGCGATGATCGGCGCCATACATTTTCATAGTGTTTAGTATTGTCGCGTCAGCCGCCGGCCGCGCGCGTCAGCTGCATCGGCCGCGATCAACGGAAGTGCTAGACTTCCGTTAAGTTTCAATGTCAGTAAAAAATGAGGTTGACATTTTCCATTATTTATTTATTACAATTTTACGTTAATCGCAGGCGTCATGTTAGTGATAGGTATCTACAGCATGCTAATAATTTGTATAACATGCTGGCGGAAACAATCTGATTGGTGATTTTTTTTTCTGCGTCTAATAGATGTGATTGCTTTTATGTCGCCTAATGAACGATGGGCCTAAGCAAAACGAGTTCTACCACAACATTAACAGAATTAATTCTGTTAATGTTGTGGTAGAACCTGTTTGCTTAAACATCCTCTACCCATGCTTAAAGAATAATCTGAATCGGTAGTACAACTTATTCCAAAATTCGATAATTGTTTTGTAATCGTCGGTAGCGTCGTGGGTAGGACGTCGGACTCCCATGCGGGAGGTCCGAGTTAGAAACTAGGCAATGCCATGAACCAATGAGTTTTTCGATTTTTTCGAAAGACTTATGTACATTTATCGACTCCTCTGACGGCGAAGGAAAACATCCCGAGGAAACCTGCATACTGAGATAACCAGTGTGTGATATGGAGAAAGCAATGGCAAATCTGCTCGAGAGTCGTTTTATGTGATTAATTCCTTAGAAAGATCACGACCCTCAGCAATGAAGAAAACGACTTAGAAGAGAGAATGAACGACGGGCTTAGATTCTGTTAATATTGCGGTAGAACCTGTTTTCTTATACATTCTCTCTCTACCTTAAAGACGAATCTGAATCGGTAGTACAACTTATTCCAGAATTCGATAATTGTGTTGTAATCCTGGAATCTGAATGAAAATTAAAATGTTATATATAAAAATAGACTTTCTTAACGTTTAAGCTGCAGTAAACAAAGCAATTAATCATTAATCCTATGCCTCTACTGTGAACTACCATCCACACACATAATACCATGTAAATACACCCCGCACCATGCCATCACCCTCCCACACACTCAGTACCTCACATACACACTGATATCCTCATTCATAGGGAGGGACAGACACATTCATACAACACAGCACGCACACGCTGTTGCTTTCTTCGTCCGTGCAGTCTCTGAGGGGCCAGCTGAAATCAGCGCTGTGGCTTGCCTCAGCATTATGCTGAGCTGTTGTACCCTTTTTGGCACTGTACCGCACCGGATGTTTTGTGCTGCATGTATACTTCTGTATTGTGTTCTATATTCTGGTGTTTACAGTGCTAAATAAACGTTTTCAATTTCAATTAATCAGATTAGTACTCTGATTTCCTACACTGGTCATACAGACCGTTACGTGGGAAACAGTGAAGCCAGCATATCAGTATCATCATTCAACTGCTGAAGTATTAATTTCGAATTTTGTGGTATTTCAAGGTTCGGTCCCGAATTCGATAGTTTATGAAGTATTTACTAGGGAATTTATGATAAGGATTAATCAAATAAGTATTTGTACATGGGTGGAAGTTTACGAAGATTAGGTAAGTAAATATCTTTTTAACATGATTAGACTTAAATAATATACTGTTTCACGGTATTTTTATTGTATTTTATTAATTACTTAGGACCGGTTTCGTTGAGATGTTCTGCCATTAGATACTTACCTAAGTATTTACCACATGTGATTGATCCTAATGTGTAGGATCGCCTGGGTTGGTACCACCAATTTCTGCCACAAAGCAGCAATGCTTGCATTGCTGTGTTTCGGTTTAATGATTAAGAGATCCAGCGTAATTACCGGTACATGAGGCCATCTGGCCTTTAGGTTAGCAGCGCATCGAAATCCCTCTAAGAACATTATAGTGAGGTGAGATGTCAATGGGCGACAGTGACTACTTGCCATTGGGTGGTCCGTTTGCTCCAAATACAATAAAAAAAACAAATTATAGAGATTTTTTTAAAGTAATTATTTCGCAAGTATCGGGTGAGACTTACATAATATGGCTTATTCCAGAAATCCTCTTAGCCTTAGACAATCCCCTATGATTGGCTGGTTTCCAAAAAGATGACCGACGACGTTCAATAAAATCCATTATGATGACTAGCCAGAATCGACTTGCAATAACGACTAACCAATTCTTTCAATACCTAACTCAAAAAATCCCCTTCATAACTTAGTTCAACCGAAATATTTAAGTTACCTATCTACCTACCAACGCCGCCAGCTTTGGGACACTCCATGCAGGGAGCGACCTGGGCCAGGTCTTTTACTTGTAAAATAGTTAGGTATTTTGAAATATTAGCTTATGTATTTTAGTGTTACTTTAGTACCTACTTACTTGTTTTTGTCAATAAAGAACCAGTTACCTACTCGTTATTTTATATATACCTACAAGTAATGATTGTACAAACTGATTGTAATGTTTATCTTGACTATGTTTATTTTCACAGAAATTGGAAATCTTAATTTGTAGGGTAAAATGAAGGCCATCGTGAAGATGAATTAAATAAATATTTTACCTCTTTAGGTTTATCCTATTTAGGTTTCTTGAGAAAGAAAATTTTGACTACTTACATTGGATACAAGTAGGTATAATAAAGGATCATGTTTAGGAGGGATTATCGAGAAGTAAGTACAGTCAACCTACCCAAAACGTCAAAATTTGAGAATCTGAAATGTATCATAATGCTCAGGCATAGGGTTATGATTTAATCGAAGGGTTTTGACAGATGTTATACTTACTTAGCTTAGCTTGTGGTCGATTGTACTTATGATTTTCGTAACATATCCCATTTCCTCCAGTGAAGGCTCGGACAGAACAACCCATTCAACTTGAACATGCGAATGTGATTTAACTTGGGAGCGATGTATTAGTTCCCCATAAAACCCACGAGACTCGTAGCAAACAAACGCGAACTTTATCAGAATGCCGGTGTTGTAGTCAAGAATGCCCTAATCGGCCATTTGCTAGCGTTAAGCCCCTATTTATTATAGTAACTAGTGGGGCACTATCGCTTTCCGAGCGAGCCGGAGATCGTTCCGTGTTTCTTACTGCCCATTTGTCTGTACCCTCTTACTAATTCAACAAAACGTGAGCCGAGATAACAACTTCGGAGATTGCCGATAGAATGGTTTGCGATCGGCTACCGTTCCCACGGTGCCTCTTCTCATAGATACTTAGTTATTCTTAAGGATCGACTCTTAAAGCGTTTGTAAATTGCCGTTTTATGAAGCGTAAGCTTTTATTTTTGGCCATCTTCACAGTTCCTGGTATAAAAACGTTTAATACGACTGAGAACCCTGTCAGTACCCATACCCGTAGCGGCTTTTCTCGCAAAATACCAGATGTCCATAGGTATAGAAGTTCGAGTCTTCTGACAACTGTAGGTATATCAGCCTATATGATCCGCAGCCTATATATGTAAAACCAGGTTCTGCTGTAGGTTGCTGTAAAGGTCATTATGACCAACAGCATTAGTCAGTTCGAAAAATAAAAGAAAAAAAAACTGTAGGTTCTTATCGCATCAAACAAGACGCGTGTTATATTCGGGAACGTCGTAACTAAGCAGACATAACAAAAGCCTTGCCAATTTCTTAAATAAAGTAGAATTGAACGAGCCAAAGTTAGTAAAGGTGTCAGTTCGGTGGTAGTAGATCGTTACTCTTGTGTCGAAGTTGGGAGCGATCTTGGTGGCTCAATCTTGAGCGCTGGTTGCATCGGGAAAGTTATTTAAAGTTAAATAAGAATTGCGGGCCACTGGTGTAGGTCCAGACGTTCTGCATCGCATTTCATCTCGCTTGAGGTGTGGACGGAAAAAAGGTAGAAGTTATTTTAAAACTTGAAATGCCTAAAAGGATTTTTTATTCGTTACCTACCTATTGAGAAAGGATGGATATTCGTTTTCTGTAGGTAGGTATCGTAAGTTACTAACTTTATTACCTATTTTTAGATTTCCTCATTTATATTAATAATGTTACATACAGGTGAAATGCAGGCATAGAATAAGTAATAAATTTTATCGGTACAGGTATATATAAAAACTATAAACATCACACCACTAAATCATGAACTTTATCAATTATTATAGTATACGTTACTTACATGATATTATAGGTACTTACCACAGAAATCAAATATTATATAAATCAAATCATGTTCCCTCTGCTACATTATATTGGTAACTCTGTGGTACTTATATTGAAGCGCATTGCCAGTTAAACGCTTCTGTGTTTGCTATTTCACTCGCACCCTGTCATTTACTGTCTATCATGTCAGTTACCCAGCTCCGTATTTAACAGTGGCTTTCTAGCATACTATGTATACAATACATTTTTCACCTTAACCACCTGTAAGTTTAAACTCAAAGTTTCTACCAGAAAATCGGACATGATTTATTAAACCTTAACAAACAAAACAAGTAATGTATACGATACCTACCCTTAGCACATTTCTCTGAACTTACGATAAAGTAGTCTGTTATGAATTGACAAAGTTGCGCCCTACTTAAGAGTCCAAGTTGCGAAAGTTAAATCAAGTATCAAGATTGTTTTTGTAAACTTAATTTTCCCTTTCTCCATCGTCGGTTCTGGTATAGACAGATTGCGGGCGGGGATACAACTTTGCTGGAATTTGTTTAGACGTGGACAACTTTTCAAGAGATGCGGTTGAGAGAAAGGATACGCGAGCTAAGTAGGTATTTCTTCCGATAGATAGGTAAATAGGTAGATACGTGAATAACTACCTAACCAAATGTATTGATATAATAATAGGGGAAATCCTACTCCTATACGTTAATTCACTGGATTCTCAACATAATTTTTTTATCTAGTAAATTGTGTAACAAGTGTGGTAAGGACCCCAAATGGTTAGTTCCCAGTAGTTCTATTGCACAGTTAATTGTCTCAACTTAACTCTACTTTCGATGTGGATTTGACCATAACGCACGCAATTACACACAAACTGTGAGAGAAAATCAAATAAAAAAATAATTATCAGAAAATAAATTCAGTTACTATAAACAAAACTATTACACGGATCTACTAATTCTGTAACTACTACATTAATAGTAAATAACATCGTTAATTAACTATGGAAATATAACAGTAAAACAATAATCATAAAATCACGGCCTGATTCGCCACCTGCGGAAATCTAACTTGTTTCATTATTTATTTCCAAAATTAGGTTGTGTTTGAAATGTTTAAATTAAAGAGCTACAATTTAGCCACAAATTGAGTTTGCAAATGGCAGGTGAATTTGTACAACATTAATAAATACGAACCGTTATGTTGCGTGGGTATGGGGCCTAAGGCAAACATTTGTGGCACTTAAGAGCAATTTCCGGCTCTATTCTCGTATATTTGAAGGCGCGAAGTCGTGGCAGTCCCTCGTTGCGAGAATGACTTCTGCTAATCTTAGTTATATTGTTGGTGCGTCTCTGGTGCGTCTTGGAGTGGCTCAACAACCCGATCCTGGAGTTGCACTCGCGACGCATACGCTGAATTTTGTCACCGTTGGCAGCCTGTCTCTCAAGGCCGGGTTTGCCTCTTTCTCCTTCCTCTTACGACTTTTCTCTGCTTCAGCTTCCACCCTCCCCGTCTCGAAATAGGCGCGAAGTAGTAGAAATACAATCAATTTATTTACAAAAGTAAGTACCCACTTATGTACATAGTACGAAGATAGGTAATAGAACGTCTATCAAGACAAACGAACAAAATAACAACGGACTATATTATTACTATACTATTTTAGTGGTCAACTAAGACTTTCGCTGATAATTTTAGGATCCCTGAAAACCTATTTAGGTTACAATATATCCATGTAAGACTGCTATCCTATCTTTATTCTGCTGAAAAGGAAAGAAGAAACAGGACTAAACCTCTTGCCTTTAGCAAGAGTTTAAAGCCTCCGTAACTGCAACTACCTCTATTCTTTATTTAAACAGACACTAATAGCGCATGGGAGTTGCGAAATATTCAGCTCAGCTCTAGTGCATTCAGCGCACATTTGCGGGGAATGTGCAATAACCGACGGAATAAATCTGCGCCGGGCCTGCTTTCGGCGCTATATCCGATACGTCGATATATCCGGACCTGTCTGCGATTTCAGCAATTTGGGAAATTAAATCGCTCGCTTAAAAAAAAAGGTTACTAAAAGTATGCAGATAAAATACAATGATTAATATATATCTATATGTATGCTACGTAAAGGCACAATATTGGAATTTCGGATATGGTAAACGTCATAATCTTGGTATATAGAGAAGTACCTACCTGCCTAAAAGCTTTAAGTTTGACCAAATAAATTAATAAAAATTATCTACTTATTTAAGTAGGTAAAGGTTTTTCTATCTACCAATAGTGAACACTGATTTTTTTACGTTTTTATATCTACCTATAGTACAAACTAAACTTTTTGCGTTTTACCTACCGTTTTAACTACTGATAGATAAAACTGTAAAAAAATATATTTTACAAAAAGTCCATTACCCTAAGGTTGCCTGGAAAAAATAGCTTACAGGTATAAGGCCGCCAATTGTAATTGTATTTTGTATCTTTTCTTCTGTTCTGTATTTTTGTCCTGTGTGAAATAAAGAATATTTGTATTGTGTTGTATTGTAAAAGGTTTTAGATATTTTTTTGTTAATTTATTTAAAAAACTTATTTAGGTTAATTTATTAAGCCGTACTTAAAAGGAGCTTTCCTTCAGCTGAACGATAATGATTTGAAAATACAAGAATAGAAACAAAGGTTAGCTATACTATAGGTATCTACATTACAATAAAAACAAGGCAAATAATGGGACTTTTTAATATTCCTTTATTCTCTTTACTCGACTGTATTTTTAATAATTAAAATAAGTAGGTAGGGTATTCAGATTCACACATTTATTTATTTTTTCATTTTATTGAGATGGGATTTTTTCATATATAGGTAGAAATTAATGGGTGACGAGATGTGTTGGTATCGAGATAGGAGTATACCGGTCCGACCGTTTGGGGATGACCATAGTGTGCTAGCTTCCTACACAATAGGTACAATACCATTGTTTATTGATTGCATCCGTTACCTGTATTGTCTTGGGATACAAGGGTGTAGGAACGCGCTATGTGAGGATATGGAATGACGTAATGTCAGTTGTATGAAAGGGAAAGGGAAGATATTCCACCAGGCGGCTAGTTTAAATCTAGAATGGTCTATGTTCTTAACACAAAATTAACATCGGGTTACCTGAGAGTTAACTGTTCGCGCAAGACGGCCTTAGGTAAGGTTTAAAAAATATTTTCACAGGCAAAATTGGGATCTTTTTGGCTCGCCTAGTCATTGACGCGATGCGCATCACAATGTTTTTACTGGCAGGCTTTATCCCACTGCGAGGGGATTTCCGCACTCCACCCACACGCCTTTTTCCTATACAGCGTGAAATTGAAATGTGTAAAAGCTTTTATATAACCTACGTGATTTTAGCTGCATAAAATATCAGTAACACTTTTTGGAATCGTTGTTTTTTTGCTTGTGATATCGTGGCTTTATAAAACATCAGAAATTATTTGCCATCGGTGAAAAACAGTCGGCTCTTTTTGGTTAATAAAATCCGAATGACCTAGGCACTTTTGAGCTAAGTAGATACAGAAAAAAAATGATAAGACCATAATCTACAGTAATTGACCATAATAATGCCGTCTTTCGCATGTGAACTAAATAGAATAGAATAGAACAGAATAGAATTACATTTATTGCCAAATATAATCAGTAGATATACCTTACTTGGTAGTAAGTAGTTTTTTTTACTATGCAAAGAAAAAACTACTTACTACCTAATTAAAATAACAGTGTCTGAAAGTTAGAACATGTTAAATAAAACAATATTTACTTATTTCATTAAACTCCTAGAGATGGGTCATAATATTACCAAGGAAAAGAAAAAAAATATCTCGAAGTTTTCCTGTATTTTTCCAAAACTCTCGATTACATGTAGATTATCGTCGCTTGGTATCCGCCTCCGACCTCGACAGGCTGAAGCAGAATATCAGCGCCATGCTCTAGACCACTCTAGAGTATGGCATTATGCTGAGCTGAGGCCTATTTGGTGCTGCAGCATACGCCGTGCATTATTATTAATTTAGTTTAAGATTATATTGTATGGTGTATATGTATACACTTATATATTATTGTATAATATATAAGTGGAATTGTGTGTGTGTGCTGCAGACAGCAAATAAACGTTTTCTATTCTATTCTATTCTATAAACGCATTGCTATTCAGGCGCGTGTAATAAATACCAAGACATTTTTCCAACTTATATTTTCCATACCTAGTATTTAATTATTTTTTCGGTAAAACCCTTCTCCATTTTATTAGGGAAGTACGAGTAAGTACCTACCTCCATAAATGATTCTTAGGTAGTATAACCATTCAGAGACAGCCTCGCGATTCAGCGCGGTAACGCGGTCAGCGCAGCGTCCTGGGCACCATACCGCATGCTCGGGATTTAGACGATGTGTTCGGCTGGTAAGCTTTTTTAGTCATAAGCAGTGATCGGAGTAGGTAGAGCTCTTTCGGGTCAATGTCCTCAAAGGTTATATTAATATGGATATGATTTCGGGATCCCGTTTTAAGTTATCGAGCAAATGTTGTACATTACTTTTATAAACCTCGCCCGGCGGTTTACGATTTTTTTTAAATTGTGAACTTACGAAGAAGTTAAAACACTACCATAGGTACACTAGTGCCATGAATCTTAAAAAAATATTTCGCCACCAATCTTAAATGTGTATCAAAACAAATATAACGTTAAAAATCTAAATAATATATTTATTCAATCCCGGAAATCCCGGGATTATTGGGCATACTTATCCATATTATGACCGTATGTGGCAAGTACCAAAAACAGCCCTACCTACTCCGATCAACGGTCATAAGTTTGTGTACATTGTATAATACAATTGTGATTTTAATATGTGCTTAATTAGTATTAACAACATTCTCGACATAATTATCTGTTAAAAATTCTTCGTTAATGTTATAATATAACAATTTGAAGCACGTGGATAGTTAATTGTAACTTGTTCGCAGTTAGCGGGGACATTTCGCTAACGGAAGTGTTTTCTTATTCACATAAAGCGCTGGGAATTTCAAATGTGCAAACTTTGAACTAATTTAACTTTAAAATGGCTTTTTCTCGGTGTGCGGGAAGCTGTCTGTTGACGCGCAATGTCTTGTTTGTTGAGCGTTTGAACATGTGTAACATGTCTTTCGAAAGTATTTGTACAGTGGGCCAAACGCTTAAGCCAATCTTACCTACTAGAATTTCTTGTATGTGTATCCTCCTAAAACGCTTATTAAACTACACTGAATTCAGTCTTCCTAAATGAGTTAGTTTCTGAATAAGTAAAGTTTGTACAGAAATATAAAAAATCTCACCATATTGCGGAATTATAGGACACTTCTTTCAGCATAAAATTTGTATTTTGAGATAGAGCGATGTGCCAAATGTAGTAACGTTTGTATTCTACCAACACAGAAATGTTTATAGAAAGCAGAACTTTCAAAAACTTTGTAGGTATTGCACAGTACAAGTTGAAAAATAGATGACCGACTTTACCGTTATATTTTTAAACTTTTGTCCGAATCTTGAAATATGTCGTAGGCAGTTCTAAGCTACCCGATTTACTTACGTATATTAACACTGTGTTAGGTATGTTTTGGGAGTTAATTTTGAACACAACATGTTGTGTTTTGCCATTTTGTATGGAAGGTTTCATAGAGGTTTCACAGAATTAACACATTCACAGTCCAGTGCCTCCACGCTGGGAATCCCAAGTGCCTATCCAAGGAGTCCAACCCTCCTTTGTTGGGTCACATAACAATAGATATAAATTAGTTGGACTTTTAAAGTTGTCAAACAATTTTGTATGGGGACTGCACGTGTTAAGTGCTATGGTATCCATGTGTTTTTTATTGTAGGTATAAGGAAAGCAGACGAGCAAACGGACCACCTGGCGGTGACCACCAAGTGGTGACCGTCGCCCATAGACATCTCACTTCACTATAATGTGCTAATCTTGAGGACATAGATGTAGTGTAGTGCCTCATGTTGGCGGTAATTCGGTACGCTAGCTTTTATACCCTTCAAACCGCAACACAGCAACGTAGCATTGCTGCTTTATGGAAGAAATATGTAAAAAGGGGGCCTCCTCAGGCTAACTGCACAGAATCATACCACTTGAGTATTATATCTATAGGACAATGTAACGTTAATTCAACTTATACTTACATTATTTTCATTTCATTTTAGTTGAGGAGCTCCTAGCCTAGTTGCGAGCACGGTCCGAAAGTGATCGTGCAGGTTAAGCGACGTTGGCGCGGTCGGTACCTGGATGGGTGACCGCTTGTGGCATTTTTCATCTGAGCTCCCCCGTGCCTCGGAAAGCACGTTAAGGAGTCGGTCCCGGTTGTTGTCGTTCGACACCAGTCGTTAAGCCATGTCAGATGCCTATGGGCGGCCTGAACAACTCTGACAAATAAGTTGGCCACTAACCATACGATAAGCAAGCAAACATTTCATTTTAGTAACTTTTTATAAATATTAATGAAAGAGAAGAGTACTTTTTCTTGATACTTTCCCTAGTGGTGCTCTCCTGGACTTCTAACGACCATCGACGGCTCAGCCTCTTATCGAGAACTTTTATAATAGAGAATTTTTGCAGTTTATTTAAGAAACTGATACTTTCATCACCTGATACTACGTAAAGATGTTTTTTTTTGAAATTGGCTACTAAACCCGCATTCGACCTCGATCTCGCCTAATGGTAAGCGACGATGAGGTCGACGATGGGTCCATTAAATGTCTATTCACTCTGGCCTTGAAGATCCCAAGGTTGTAGGTTTCGGGAAATACAGACGCCGGCAGGCCGTTCCATTCCTTAGCCGTTCGCATAATGAACGAAGAAGCAAATCGCTTCGTACGAACAGATCGGATATCAACAACATAAGGATGGAACTCCTCCCCGCGCCTGGTAGTCCGAAGGCGGAATGGAGATGCTGGAATTAGGTCGTGCAATTCCTTGATTTATTATTGTCGAATTCTATGTACCTAGGTACCTACTTGGTACTCCATTTAGACAGACTTTGCAAACCGAATGAAATCGAAACCTTTTAAAGGCCGACCGGGCTTATAATAGAGTTGTCAAGAGGGTGTTACTGTTACTTTTATATAATCTGCGTTATTTTGATTGCTATGAAAATAGTAGTACTATGTAGTATTTAAGGTACAATAAATTACTATAACTTATTATAAGTTAATGTGTATAATATCGATATATCAAAAACATATTGTAAAGTTTGCTGTGCCCTCACAGGGTACCATATTGTGTACTGGAACTTTTTAACCATATGGCATTGCAATAAATGTTTGAATTTGAATTAATATTTCACATATTAATTGGCAACATGGCGCTCGTTATAAGACCGGTAGGCCTTTACATAGACAAATCTGACCTAGTATCTGACGGAATGCGACTAAATATAACCTTCTAAATAGATTCTAAAGGACAACATATTCCTGTTTTCCTAAAAACAACTCTATTACTGTATGTGTAGAGAAATCTATAACATCGTATCGAAAACCCGAAAAACAGTATTAGGGATCAGATGTTGAAACTTTTTCCTTCAATGCGAGATAATGGTGGGCTCCGTCGAAAAACACTTCTTGTACGTGACCCTCACACTTTATCCTTTGGGAGGCTTCGGGCCTGCGAGCCTCCGCTCCTATTGATATATTATGTCGAATAGTCTGCTAAACTAGCGCTTTTGGGGCTAGTTCTAGCAATTTATTAAGGAGAACGTCTGGTTCCAAATTTAGCGTTTTTAGATTTCACGGACACGATTTCACAAGGCACTTTTTCTGCTGCATAGAGATTTGAGTTGACTTGTAGGCCATTTAAAGTTTGTAATAAACATTTGTCGTAGGTATAGGAGTTTAATTTTGATTCCAGGAAATGAAGTGACAAAACATTCTGGGAATAGGACATACTTATGACGGACCTGACCGACTCCATGTACCAATACGTTGTCATACATTTTTCGAACCTTTGTATTAGATAGCTCTGATGATAAAAAGGAGATTTTATTTAAAAAACTTTTATCTTTATTTTTATCAAATCAATTAAATAAAACGTGTCTACATTTTTAAAGGAATCTAGCCTATTTTCACACTTCTTCAGCGCACTTATGCTACAAGAGATGTTAGAGATACCTGAGAAGATAGATCAATGGGGATCTACCTATTCTTGTAGAGTGCGTAAATCACCTGCCTCGGAGAATTATAGCTCATTAGATATGTTTTGGGCGATAAAGGTTTTATTTAAACGCAATTATATGAGTTTGTTCAGGGTTATATAGTTAATATAACCCTGTTAGTTAGTTATATCATTCTGACTGATTTTTATAGGAATAGAGACTATTTGATACGTCCTAGGTGTCATGTAGGATAAGTGTAAGTAGTGACCCGTCATTGGTATGTTTTCTATGATAATTGTGTAGCAAACTATCATAGAAAAATTACCTGATCAATGCACTTTTAGAAGGCTTCAGACATATTGTAGTAGAAGGATACACAATGTATTATTACTAGTTACTCGTTTTGAAAAATTACAATTAGTAATTTTTATAATATTTTTCTACAAACGAGAGACAATAAATCCATACCGAATATACAAAAAAAAATGGCCTGATCCATTTTCTTTTGAGTCAAACAGTCCATTAGTTTACTGAAAACCCAGTTCAGAAACCCACTCTGTTTTAATCTCGTCGTTTACATAGTATACTTTATTCGGATCGAAACACTGAATGTTTGAACGCTGTTTGTTCGATCGGGGCCGGATTTCGGCATTATTTATACATAGGTGTATACTATCGACAGGCCCTGAATTAAACCTGGTTCAGCGGGTGTATGTCGTGATTTATTGCGCTACAATGAATAGGCATCCGTTTAAGGGGTGCACTTATGGCGGGAGACGTAGGGGGGTACATTTTAAATCTTGACCTCCCTTAATTAGGCAACACAGATCTCGAAAATGTAATTGACGTATGTTTATGTACCTAATAGGTAGTTAGGTAGAATAGGACATAAAACGCAAAGCGTTGCGTAGATGGAGCCACGAGCACACTCCGTAAACAGAAAAGAACGCAACGTCATATTTGAAGATATCACAAATTTCTCGTTATTTGGATTAATTTAATTTAATTTCTCAAATCTATAGTAAAATTGTGATGATATTATGGCATCATATGGCTATTTCAAAATGGCAGACCTAAAAAATCTGTTAAAAAAGCGTGGTACGAGTCTGAAGGAATTTGGTGGAAAGGTACGTATAAAGATGTAGCTTTATGTACTAATTTAAAGTTGATTAAACAAAAATCTTGTAAAATCATCCAATATTAATCAAAATAATCATTATTTATTTATCAAATTATACAATACAATACGAATATTCATTATTGCACACAGGACAAAAATACAGGCCAGAAGAAAAGATACAATTATTGTCATTGACAGCAATAAATTTAGGTTATGTTATGTTTAGAACAAAATCATCTTTTATAAAGTGTTTCTATCTATCTATCTATTTTTAAGTCGTACGTCGTATTTTTGAATGTTTTTTTTAACTATGTTAGTGGCGCCTCTAGTGGTAAAACATTGCAGGATTATCTCCTATTGTATGAAAATGTTTGAAGTGATATCTTTGGCCTGGTTTGTTTTTTTCTTTACACCAGTATTCTTAAAGCTGTAGAACAAGTTTATTTCTAACACAAAATACAAAATAGATTTAATTATTTAAAGATTACTTATCTATTCGTTTTCTTGCCAATACCAAGAGGAAATGATAAAAACGTAATACTAGTGAAGTCTATTTCCCCACTATTTCCCTTTTAGTGGGATCCCCTAGGGAACGTGTGAGTTGTTTCGAATACGGCTCTGTGCACTGGGATGCTGGGATATGTTCGCGGAAACCCGCTAAATATCTTGCAATTGAAATCCCTGGTCGCCATCATTCCCAATTCGATTGCTTTGTTCAACGTTGTTTATGCCCTGTTCATTTACCGCAGAGAAAACGGTTACGCGGGTAAATTATGCGGCTGGATTAGTACGAAAGGAAAAGATTATACAAATGTAGCAAATTTTGGGTTCTAGTAATAAAATGGTAATAAAGCGTTAAGTAACTTATTTATTATTTATTTGTAGTGTATGCGTAATTTATAAAATATCTGGCCACCAAATATATGAACTGAAATAAAATACATAGCCATATTTAAAAAAAAACAATTATAATTATATATTTTTAAATAATTTTATGGATTTCGCTTATATAAGCCAGCCAGTATCATTTATTAAAACATAAATAAATAGGACCTGGCTACAATTCACGAAAAAATGTTTTAAAATGCTGCATAAATAGAAAAATAATAGCTATATTTTTAATTTTATTGTAGCCAGCTACGAGTAGCTTGCCAGCATTTAATAGAAAATTGGACATTCAAAGAGATTTTATTTACTTACATTATTTACTTTTGTGATAATTACACTGGACAGAAATCGTACCAATTCATTCTGAAAAATGTGTGCAGAAAGACTTTTTTCTTTGAGGCAGGTTCTTTTTGTATTAAAAAATAATCTAGCATAGTACAAGTTAGTGAAACATTAGATGAATAACAAAATCTAGACTAGATACAAATAGGTAGTAATTAATTACCTAAACTTATTTCTATATATATATAGAATATTTTTTTCGAATTTACCTGTGGTAATTAAAAAATGACATCGATTTTAAAATACTCTAAAAATAATGAATCGATATAAACTTGGAGTTTCTCCCGCGCTTTTGTGGCATCCACGTCAGCTTTGTTTCGTTTTGGCTTGCAATTGTACGAATGGTGTTTCTTGCTCGAAGAACTTCTACAATATGTGTGGGGGGACAGTGAAGGAAAGTCAAATAAGACGCTGCAGCCCGATCCGTACTTGGTTGGATTTTGAAGAGCCATACTGCGACCGGGGACGCCTTCTTCTTTAGTTCGGTTGGCGCAGAAGCGTGGAAGATTCTCCCAGATAGCATTGAAATGTATGACACCAGCACTTTAATGAAGACTTGAAAGACTTGTTTACATCAGACATGGCTGTATGGGCTCTGTTCCCTTTGCCTTAAAAAAACAAACAACAACGATATAAACCGAATGAATAAAAGAACATAAAGCGGGCGCGTTTGTGTTCCTTCCTACTAAATCTACTAACGATATATGATTTTAAAGATTTCCTGAGTCTACCTAACATAAAAATCCCGGTATGAAATCCATATACTACGAAAATCCAAAATAGAAACAATTCTTCGAATTAGAACAATAGTAGCCTGGCTTTCCTGTACGAAGTAGGTAAATCCAGATGAAGGCGTTAAGCAGTTTTCAGTCAGTTACAGAACTATACCGAACACAATTTTGTAATCCAATGGGTCAGGTCCACCCTGAATACGAATGCTGGAGGGTAAAGGTGTGTTATTGGTCGGGCAGATTTCCGCCTACGTGATCAGGTGGCTAATACGCGGTCGGGGTCTAAGTGTTTTTCCTTGTAAGGATGTCTTTGGATCTAAAGATGTACCTTACCTTGCCTTATAATGTACAATGGACATGAAATTGGTCGAGAGTTGGTGTTTCGTTGTTCATAAATAAGTGAGTTTATAAAAAGCTCGAATTAAAAATAAAATTTCAAACAGACACATAGACATACATATACGAGTACTTAATACTCTTTGTTATTAAGATAAGTAACTTTAAACACATGTAAGATAATGAGGAGTTACGCGTTCGTTACTACGGCGGTTAGCCGAGTTCACCTTGCACTTGGACATAGGTACTGGGTACTAGGTCACCAGCGCATCTCAAATCTTCTAGTAATGTGAGGTGAAGTGAATATTTACCATCCGAAGGCCCATTTGCTCGTCGTCGTAAAAAAAAGTCGTTGATGAAGGCGTTATTATATTGGATCCTATGTCTTCAGTGATTTCTGTAAAAGAGTAATGAGTCGATCGATCAATTTCACAAAGGAGTAGCTGTAATGTGCATTGTCTAGTAAGGACGACGTGTGGACGCGGGGACGGAAATTCTTCCCACCGTGTTCCCACCTCTCGGAGATTAATGACGCGATGACGTAGATGGGAAGAGGATGCCGTCAAAAGTGTCCCAGCCCTTTGTTCAATTATAGAAAACACAATAGAAAGTGACTTATTGTTTCATTGTGGGACAACCCGATGTTGGTCATGTGTTAAAAATTACTTCCTAGCTGTAGATTTTAGATTAGCGACTGTTGAATCCATTTATTTTTATGGAACAGGGGAATACAGGGATTTGTAGGTTTCCATAAAAGATATTTTTCAAATATTTTTGTTCAGGAACTCTTCATAAACAAAGAAGAGACATTATTTTTTACCAGGTTTCAAAATCATATTTATGACTGTTAGTAAGTACTTTTAGTATTATTTTTAGTTACGTAATTTATTTTATAGCAGTGAAAATACTTACTATATTACAATTTACAAATGCACAATAATATACACATTACAATATGTTTTAGTATTTATGTTTGATTGTTTGTAAACAATGTATTGCACCAGAAATACATTATTTATAACTAAAAATGAAACTTATTCAAAACATCAAATGAACTAGTACACAGGCGGTCTTAACCCATTGGGATCTCTTTTATGTTCATGAAGGCGAGTTTTCCCTAATTTACTACCAGTAACCGCTTATTTTAAATTGTAAAAGAAAGCCTGTGTTTTATTCGCTAGGTGGCTATGATTCTTGCTTTCTTTGTGTATGTAAATGAAATGGTTATTGTCTTGCTACAACAAATGACTAGAGGAAGTGTGAAACCGCAATGTGTCCCAAGAGGTATACATACATTCCTACCTTCCAACATTTAGGAAGGTAGGAACGTAAAGAGTAGATATTACCTATAAGCATTTACATAATCAATTTCCACCAATCAAACTGTCTTATGAATATGTATGACGCCCTTGATATTAATTAACTGTGTAATTAATTTACCACAGACATAATATGTCACGCCGATACCGAAACTTCCCCAAATTTCGGTTACCGGAATTTATAGCCCGCATTATTATTAATGAATATTTTAACTTTCGTGGAAACAAGTCAACTTTGTATATAGCCAATTAGTGGTTAAACTGTTATTGTCCATTGTTTTCAAATTAGAGTTTTTTAACTTTTCGTATGTAATGAAAAAGTTTCACCTATAAATTGAGGCGTTTTATTAAATACTTTTTGTTTTATATAATTCGTTCATTTGGTATCATTTAAACGCGTTTATGGACAGCACTTAAATAAAAAATGCCTTTAAAAACAAAAGATGTTTTAAAAGACTATTGCAAATACGTTTATTATGCAGGCGCCGGCAACCATTGGTACGAAGACATATTCCATGAAACGATTCCTTACCGCCTCTATACTGCTATAACTTTCTCAATTTATACAACAATGATTTTCCTCGAGAACCTAGCAGCGTTGTTCGGATCTTTTCCGAGTGTTGAGAAAAATTCGGCTGTCATGTTTGCTGCCATCCACGATATAGTACTGCCTAAAATGTTTTTGCTGTTGTACCATAAGGAGTCGATAAGGAAATTGAACTTGGAAATGGCTAGTGTTGGCGAGAAATTCGAAGAGGAACACGTTATGAAGAAACAGTACAGGAAAGTGAAATGGGGTATCCTATTGTATGTGATATCGGTTTATTTGTCGCTGAGTGCGTACGGAGTGGAGAGTACTCGGAAGGCTATAGTTGAAAGTGAGTATTATTCAAGTAATAGTAGATTGTCTAACCAGCGCGGGAAGGACCAAATTGTCGCTACGAGTGTATTTTTGCAACAGGAGCCGTAGGCGAGTGTTGTAAATACGCTACTGCAACAAGTGGTCTTCCTGCACGTGATAGACACGATATTTTTCATTACACCTGCAATATAGAATAAAATAAAAAATAAATAACTAAAGCGGTTAAGTGACTCCGACTCAGATAATTTAAAATCACCAACCCGGCCCAAAGGTGTAACCTTTGCGTAAACAGTTTTTTATGCAATTGTGTAAGGTTATACAACAAATTATCTTAACAAGGGATATAGGACTAAACAGGACGATAGCTATAAACTTAAAATTAAAAACATTTCTATAAACAAAAGTTATTAACTTATTATAGTGTAAAAGATGCAATTAATGATATACGTATTGCTTAAGGAATTTTTATTTGACATAGGTAATTTCCATAATTTAATATTATTAATTATTATTATTAATTAGAATAATATGACAATGCCTCTTTACAGCAGCTAATTACATTATTGCTTGACATTCCATTTTATTTATCATTATGTTGACAATGCCTCTTTACAGCAGTTAATTATATTATTGCTTTGACATTTTATTGTACTTCTCACTATGTTGACAATGTCTCTTTTACAGCAGCTAATTATATTATTGGTTTGACATTTCATTGTATTTATCACTGTTGACAATACCCCCATACAACAGTTCGTATTTATATTATATTTATACTGTTGTGTATTAAGTTATAGGTATCCTTTGTCTGTTTCTTGCTAGTATGTCTCGCCACGTATATAGAACTTTTGTACTGTATATTATTTATAAATATATCAGATGTACCAATTTTATGACGTAACCAAGCGGTCAATTTTGTCTCTAACGGTTTTAATAAAGAGTATGAGTATTAGTAAGGTACTTGCCAGGCAAACATTTTTCTTCACCAGGGTGGTCTCATAAAAATTTGGTCAAGATCTGATGATGCACTTTGGATATGGACAGCGGAAGTCCTCAGCGGGTGACAGCAAGTCACTGGTAAGTACGAGTAATTTGACAATTGTGAACCTTTCTGAAGGCCCAACGAGGGGCGCGAAGCGCCCCAAATGGACCGAAGCCCTCCTTCCCCTCCACCAACACCAGACCCCCCATTTTGTTTTACAATTTAACACTAAAAATTGTAAAATAAAATAATTATAATTTTAATTATATTTTTTAATAAAAAATCTAACTTTTTAGTGATTGAAGGCGGTTTAAAAAATATCTAATAATGATTATAATTAGTACTCGTATATAAGTGTTTAATCGCCAGGTGTGATGAAAAACGTTGTGTAATACAAGTGAAGTGCGAAAAGACAATTGTAAACTTGGGCCGTAGAGTTTTGCAATTGTTCACTTTTTAGTATTTCCTTAGAAAAGAAAACCAAGAGAGCGACAGGAAAGAAAACTAAAAAAAGATATATACGGTCGTGTGATAAGTTCGGAATTAGTTTTATTGGATTTGTTTTCTTTGAGCCCTTTGCGCCTGGATAACAATTTATTCAGGCTTCCTGTCACGTATTCAACCATGATTTTAGGCCACAAAATCTTTAGAGAAAGATAAAATGTACTTGTTCATAATACTTAGGGTTTCTCCCGCGCTTTTGTCGCGTCCACACCAGCTTTTTTTTCGTTGTCTTGCAAATTGTTTTACAGTAGTGCTTTTCAAGTAAGAATGGTGTTTTTTATTCGAAGAACGTCTACAAAATGTGATTAATGTGTGGGACAGTGAAGTAAAGTCAAATAAGACGCTGCAGCCCGATCCATACTTGGCTGGATTTTGAAGAGCCATACTGCGTCCGGGACGCCTTCTTCTTTGGTTCGGATGGTGCAGAAGCGTGGAAGATTCTCCCAGATAGCATTGAAATGTGTCACACCAGCATTTTAATGAAGACTTGCAAGAGTTGTTTACATCAGACATGGCTGTATGGGCTCAGTTCCCTTTGCCTTAATAAAAAAACAAACAACAACAATCATAATACTTAGTTAATATAACCAATTGGTTTTTGTGTGAAATGTTAATTAAATTTGTTGGAACTTTTTTGTATCGTTGATAAATAAATTTAAAAAAAAACTTGTTTATATTTTATATTACTGTTAACAATTTTTTGGGTAACATTCGCAAGCAGAGGTTGAATGATTTTGCAGAAGGGGGAGAATTGGAACTAATCTATAATGAAAACCATCATTTCTTAAAATCTTAACAAGAGAAGCTATGGACTTAATATTTGCCTTAAGGTAGCATTCTCTTAAATAATTAACGTGAAGTTGAAAGAAATAATGTATTTCCAATAGCGCACACATACAAACAATTAGGTACAAAAGATAAAAATAATATTAAACAAATATATTATAAAAATAAATAAACAAAAGTAATTAAGTTTGATGAAGGTGGTGTGCAGCACCGGAAAAAGGGGACTGCCTGAGCCTGTTGCCGCAGCGGATTTAGCACTGCGGCGCTGATTTTAGTTGCAGGAAACGTCTCTAATATTAAGGATTCCTTAAGTCTCGTGTTATTCCTATCAAGAGCTATATATGGTGTACTTCAGGGCGTTTCGTTTCGTGTAAGAGAGCCAGCGGAATTACCCGGCACATGAGGCACTCTATCTAAGTCCTCAAGGTTAGCAGCGCATCGAAAACCATCTAATAACGTTATAGTGAGGTGAGATGTCTATGGGTTACGGTGATCACTTACCAACGTTTGCTCGTCTGCTCTCCAAATACAATTTAAAAATGAACACTTTTGGGTTGGAAATGCCGATTAAATATACCTAAAAACCCATGTGGTAATTGAGTGGTAGAAATTTTAAGTCACTGTTGGGAATAACCGTGGGTGTAAGAGGAAGTTTGTCCCAACGTAAACGAGAGTTAGTAACCCTTGGGGATTTTATTGAGCCCGTGCTCTGCTCTCGACCTCTTCGTCACTTATTATCAGGTGGGATTGGGGTCAAACGCGTGTTTAATCTCCAATAAAAAATCGCTGTATGCGTGCGTTTTTTTATCCCTTATCACAATATCACACGTTTATTGTCACTATCACATGTCACTTGCCATTTAACAAAGTATACACTTGTAAGCCTTAGGACATGTTCCACATCAAAAAAGTTGAATTTCAATTGTATCTTCTGTACACCTGCTTGTAGGTGGTGGCGTATAACGAACCATGGGACCCCCTTGTTTGATGAAGCTACTATTTGTGAATAGTATCTGGCATTGTCTATAAGTTAGGCTAGGACTTGACTGGTCCGATTCCAGCTAAGGTTTGATTCATTTGCATGCATGCATGCATTCAATTACAAAGCGGTGATTTCAAGTGGGGGAGGGTGAAGCCACGTGATTGGTTGAAGCGAAACGAACCGTGGCTGTAACCGGACCCGTTTTTAAGGTTAGGAAACTATAAAAAGGGAACAACTTTTTGTTTCATTTATAGGTTATTCTAGTAGATTCTATAAACACTAAATAAATACAAAAAGCTAATTAAATTACTTTTGTGAAACTTGGAGTTTCTCGTAGTTAAGTGCCCACTCACTTGTACATCTCTTTGAAGTTAGTTAGAGGAGTTTAAAAGCTGTAACTGACTTCGTAAAGAAAAAAAAAATTAAGTCTAAATACTCAATTATGTAAAGTACGAACTTTCAAGCAAGTAAAAGACTATGGCAACCTACCTACCTATCAAATGTCATTAATTATGATTATTATGGATGGCTACGAAATAGCTACAATGCTACGCCGTAGCAAAGAATTTATCTTATACTCCTACATACTCGTACAACACAGGATGCTGATGGGGCTGCCGAAATACTGTAGTGCATCGGGGATGTTTGCAGAAGCCCACGTGGATGACTCAATCATGCGTAAAAAGGGTTGCTTCCCTGATGCACAGTACCAGCAGCATCCTGTTGACATTTGCCGAGTCCCCTGACTCCCCGATCCTGAGGCACTGGATATACCTGCATGTCAATGCGAAGTAGTCGTCCAGTGCTTTGGGATCGGTACCATGAGGCTTGGTATTATTTCTTTAATATTTTTTTTTATTAACATAGCTTTAAGTAATAACTTTATTGTAAGGACCCTGTCTGATTTAAATATATAATAATAATAATATAGGAGTAGAGTAGTAGAACGTCGGTGGCCTAGTGCCTAGGACGCCGTACTCCCGTGCGGGAGATCCAGGTTCGAAACCATGCCATGTACCAATGACTTTTTCGTTTTTTTTAGTAAGTAATATAATAATATAACAATAGTAATAATAGCTTTAAAAACCGGCCGCAAGCCTCGTGAGAACATTCGTGTTACACCCACCATAATAATAATAATAATAATATACTCGTATTTATCCTTTTTGGGCCGTAGTCACTATTTTGTTTTGTCTCTTATTTCTTAACTCTATTACACAAACTGACGCAGTCTCTAGATTCTGCTACCATTAATTGACATGCTATAGGTACTCGTAATTACGGTAATTATCGAATATGATGATAAATATATATAATAATTTGCAGGTGCCCCATTTTACACAGTAGTAACATACCTTCCCCATTACGAAGACGCCTCTACCGTAGCAGCAGCTTTCCGAATATTTTTCTACATCACCTGGCTGTATATGATGCTGCCGATGATGTCAGCTGACTGCATGCCCATCACCCATCTCATCACTATGACGTATAAATTCATCACCTTACGCCATCACTATGAGAGAATCAGGGAGGAATTTGATAAAGATATCTTGGTGATGCCGAACACGCAGGCCGTGGAGAAATTGAAGGCTGGCTGTTTAGAAGGGATTTTTATGCATCAGAAACTTATGTTGTAAGTTGAATTTAGGTGTAGCGGTTCTGTACTATTTTTTTAATTTTATTTACATCTAAATTTGCGTTTGACCTCAATCTCAGCTGGTGGTAAGTGACGATGTGGTCGAAGATGGTGCACACGGGCTTAGTAAGTACTGGCTCTACTATAACCACTGCCGAAACTCATCGACGCCGAAGCGAAGACATTTGACGACAGACCTTACATAAAAGGTTGGTCGCTAGCTAGACGGACCCTGAAGGGTTCCTTCCACCAGCAAGTTACTCGGATTAGTCGTGTCGTACGACGTCGACACGCCTTATCCAGTGGCGGTAGGGATATTCTAAATCCGTCCCATACACGGAAAAACATATTCTCATAAGATCTGAAAAATGTGTATAAAGCCCCATAGAAAGATAGTAATTTTAATCGTGGAGATAATAATCTCCACGATTAAAATCTTATTATTGACGCACTACTGTTACTTTTGCCCTCCAGTGAAACGGATTTCCAGTTATTTTTAGCTTTATCGTACGTTGTTAGTTACAGCGCTCAAACTTTCAAGAGGTACTTCCTCCCGAAAACGTAGTTACCGGCTACAATGTACCAATGTTTATAGACGTCTAACTAAAAGCCTTTTACGTTAAAACTCAACAAGGTTGTCTTACTTTCGTCATTGAGTCTATAGCAGCCGAAATATACCGTATTTTCATCTTTACCTAACTAGTATAGTTGTTAGATAGTGGGCTAGTGCCAGAAGTTCTGTGTTCGATTCCTCACACCATAAATACAGGCTTTTTTAAGCATAAAATGTTTGCTTTCTTGATTATGTATTTTCTCTGAGAAATAGTTCAAATTTAGATGGAGTACCTCATGTGACTGTGTTTATGTTGGCTCTCTTACCCTTTAAACCAAATCAATAAAGCATTCCTCAAACAAAAATGTTAGCCTGGTGGATGAAATCAACCGTATCTTCGGCATCATTATGTCACTGCAAGTCTGCGAGAGCTCCGCTGTGGCAGTGTTGCTTCTACTACGACTTGCGGTTAGTGTAGTTTCTTTATTTTTTTTGTATAAAGAGATGGGCAGATAACAAAAGGAAGTCTGCTGGAAGAAACTGGATTAAAAAAGCCCAAGACCTTAGAGGAATGGGGAGACTTACATCCAGTAGCGGGTGGACTCCGGTTGAATAGAGAGAGAGATAGATAGTAAAGGAAAGCAGATGAGAAAACAGACCACCTGATGATAAGTGGTCGCCGTAGCCCATAGACATCTCGTTTCGATGCGCTGCCCACCTTGAGGATACAGATGGAGTGCTTCATGTGCCTGCAATTACGCGGGCTCTCGGGCACAGTAATGTAAGCATTGCAAAAAGGGCAGTATATACCCAATTCAGAATACATTAAAATATTGCAAATAAAATAATAGTACTACTCTACTCTTTTTGCTAAATATTGAATTCAAAGTGAGCTGATTAAGTTTTTGGATGAACCTATCTTAGTTATATGATTAGTTTGTGATATGAAAAGACTTATGAGTTTTATAAATTTTCAGAGCATTCTTTGTAATAAAAGGGTTGTATTTCAGCTTTCACCTCATCTGGACTTAACCAATGCTCTAATGACCTACACCTTTGTGGGATCCCTTTTCCTTCTGCTGGCGCTCAATCTATGGAATGCTGGCGAAATAACCTATCAGGTATTGTTTATTAATACTAAATGATGATCAATATAAGTCTATAATAAAAAATAATTGGTTCTGAATTAAGTTAAGTTTTGAGGGTTCCGTATCCCGAAGGGGGAAATGGGACCCTTTTGCTGTCGCGTCGTCGTCCGTCCGTCCGTCACGTTTTTTATACATTGCACTGTAAAGGCCAATGTGCACTCTATATCAGTGAAAGCCAATGATTCTCGAGTATGTACCTATGTAACAGACACACAAACTTTGTTGAAATTAGTATCATTATTAGAGACCACTGTGAAAATATTTTGTCGAAATAAAAAAAATTACAAGCATAAATTAAAAAATAAAATTATAGTATACAAGTACCTATAGTTCTCGTATTTCTTCATAGTCCAATAGACCTTGGATATTTCAGTTGTACCACGGGTCAATATCCAGTTTTATGACACAATTGATAGATATTATTTTGTAATTAGTTTTAGTACCTGATACTCAAAATTACTGGAAAATTTGCATTTATGTGTCCCAGTTACGAAGGGGAAATATTGGTTTGTTTGTTCTTAATTACGCAGTAATGGGCTCAAAGGATTTGCACACTAAATGTGGTCGATAGTCTGGATTAACACTGGCCTTTTGATCCTGGATAATTAAGCGGGTTTGGAACGGTCGCCACACTATTATAAAATAAAAATAGTAAATAGAAATTAAAAACATAGGTGTTGCATTGGAGATGTCTTTTAGTACCATTTGCCGTTTTTGTACAAGCTTCGAAAAACGATTTATATGGACTCACCTTGGATCTAAATACAGTAGACTTCGATGTGTTAAGTTCGATTTAGCTGAATGATGAATTTACTATTAGGTTGTCTGAAACCAAAGAACAGACATAAAATAACCATATAGCAAATAAACGTTTTCTATAAGACAAAGGGATTACGCATTAAGCACAACAGTAACCCATTGAAATCCAGAAAACCGGAAAATAAACCATGGGTTTGGTTCGATTCCGTTTCAAAATTGCTGTAGTGTGCTTTAAGCTTTAGACCATTCCATTCACAGTAAATACCGATACGTTGGGAAATGTCAAAGTCGTAAAATGTCCAAGTCGCAAAATGTCAAGATCGCAATCGATACTATAATTCTCAGAAGTGTCCGTAATTAAAATTAATTTTCTGTGACTGTTGATAATATAAGTATGTGTGATATATAAGTACTAAGTATACTGTGATATATATGTATGGAAAAAAAACCACTGTCATTTCTTTGTCTACCACTTTCAGGCGTCACTCCTCTCCCACGCTATGTTTTATTGTGGCTGGCACCTGTGCGATCTGGAGAAGCACTCCCACAAGGACATCCGACGTCTCGTGCTCACAGGTTGTGCGCAAGCGCAGAAGCCACTAATACTCAAGGCTTTCGGCATCCAAGATTTATCTTACGAGACTTTCGTTTCGGTAAGTATTTGTCTGATTTCTAAAGCTGTTTTAGCTCACTGAAACGGAAACGGACCGAACCAATAGAAATCAAATTAAAGGCGTAGAGAACATAAGTGAGCATATTTCAAGAGTACTTCAGTAACTCTTTAAAGGTGCGCAATAGGATAGTATACACACACTCGTAATAAATATTATGCTTAGTTACATTTACTGACTGTACTCAAATATGTGTCACAACCAACATGTTTATGTACATACAACATACATTAACCTGTATTTTCTGAAGCACGAATCTCGTTTTACGAGTATTTTAGCTGAATAAAACCACTAACTCTGAATGTCCTTTTGACTGTTAATACATTCACTGCGCTCGTTCATTTACGCCGTAACATGACCAGCATTTTCTGCTGCAAGCTGCATAGGAAATAGCAAAATTAGCAAACAGAGCTTTTTTTTAGTTAATTTCCAACGAGCTCTCTATAGTATGGAGGGATAACTGAAGCGAGAAACTGGGGGAAATGGCATTCATAAAGTAGAACGAGGCACGCAGAGCGGAGTTACAAGTCACGATACATAATATGTGACTTGCGGTTAGTGCGAAACGTGGACATCATCGTGAATTGTTCCTGGCAACCCACTGCTTGTGTCCGATCAGTGGCCGTGACGACTCGTGTTTATCGCAATCGGAACGTACTTAACTGGCGATTGGGCCGTTTCTGACCAGATTGTTATATGACGCTACTTCTCCAAACCTTAAGAGCTCGTTGGTTCATTTTATGTGCTGTCTGATATAGGTAAAGGTAAGGGTCAACTTAATCCCTTTACCCTTTTTCATTTTCCATGTTTTCAGGTGGCGAGAATGACGTACTCTATCTTCGCAGTGTTTTACCAGAGGGGCGGTTGAATTTATGTCTCTAATAATAAAATTCATATAAGTTACATAATATGTTGTTCATTCAATTACTTGTATGTAGTGTAAAATATGCATTTTTTACATTTATTTGATAAAAATAAAAACTGTCGCTTTTTCTCGATGAGCCGCGTAAGCTCACTTGGTCTAGTTAGAGCAAGGCTAGGACGCCCGTGCGGTCCGGGTTGGAAACCATGCAATGTTATGTACCAATGAGTTATTCCGATTTTTTCGAAGACTTACGTACATTTACCGACTGCTCTAACGGAATACATCGTGAGGAAACCTGCATGCCTGAGGAATATTTTTTTTTCGAAGTAGTGTGAAATCCACCAATCAGCACTGGGACCGCTCGGTGGATCATGGCCCGTACCCCCTTGTACAAGGGGAGGCATGTGCGCCAACTGTGGGGACATTAATAGGCTGATGATGATGATGATGAAGCAAGGGAAGGCAAGGTCACTCGCGGCATAAATATCGTTTTTGTTACACTTGCTAAAAAATGGGCCTATTTCTATACTGAAAATTGTGCTGGAAGTACCACATTCCCGCACGAGTTATTACCCACGATCGAAAGTTGTACTAAATAATCAAGTCGCTACCTATTATACTGAATACAAACATACCATACCTTCTAAACGCAAGTCTTTATATAAGTCCGTGATGATAATTTAGTAATAAGTACTTCTAATAACTAATATAAAACAATAAACAGTCAATCATTTATAAAGCATTCAATTCATTTCCATAAAGGCGTACTGCCAGTATTTTTACACCTGCTAGCTTTGGGTAAAATGCAGGAGAGCCTCCATGAGCGCCATGAGGGTGCAGTACAATGATGCGTACCGCATCCTCATGAAGTACCCGCGCTATTGCAGTGCGTCGGGCATGTTTGCCGAGGCGCGAGTGCCCGATTTCTTTGCTGCCACGAGGGCTCGCATAGCGTCCTCCAGTCCCGTGGGACAGAATGCGAAACTCTCACAATAGCATCCTCAGAGCCATAAGCTAGGTCTTAACATGTCCGGTATATAAATATTGGTTGTCCGTGCACCAGCGCGAGCGCGCGAACCGGAAATGACATTAATTTTTGCAGTTTTATTGTGCTTCATATTTTATATTGTCAGTACATTGTTTATTTATTTCATTATTGTATATTGTTTGATGGGATTTTTGCCTAATAAAGAAAATATATTATTATTGTTATTATAAAAAAATTCAGTACAAAATCAATCACTGGATGAATTCCTAGTAAATATATTATTATCTCGCATGTATAACAAAAAAATAAATAAATAAATAAACTCTGTTTGCAATGCTTGCCTGGGGGTGAGGGGTGAGGGGAGAAAGGTCAGTAACTTTATATATTTAATCTTTCTTGTTCTGATAATATTTAGTCGCTGAAATAGTATTTTTAAGATGCTCATAGTTGGTCGGTAAACTAGTACTTAATTCAGTGGGTAACTTACTTTTACGGTAGACAAAAATGCTATTTAATAGAAGTTTGGTTAATTACCACCCATTAATTTAATTATATACGCCGAGCATTGAATCTGTTAAAAAAATAATTACTTATACCACGATGTGGTCAATTCTAAACTCATTATAGTTTAAAGGTGTGAAGTTTGCGAAAATAAATAAAATTATTTCTGGTAAGCTTCCGTTATGCCTTTTTCCCAATAATAATTGCCTTCGCCAGTTGAGTTGCAGTACATTAGGATAAAAGTCGAAATCCTTTTGTAAAACAGATCCTTTTATAATCCTTTTGAATCCTTTATCTTTGTATTTTCAGCAATGTTGTATTCTTTACGTAGCGCTAATTAAAAACGTGAATTAATGAAAAATATGAGATGGAATGTGTTTGTAGATATTATAGTAAGGAAGTATTATTGTGCTTAGGTATAGCTACATAATTCTTAGAATCCATTATGAATTAATAACCCCCCCCACTAAAGAATTTTTAATTTTATTAGAAAAGTGTGGCGTAATACTTAATATTTTTAGCTAAGTCTTTATGTATTTTCATTGGCCCCAAAAATGTTTGAATTCTAAGTTATTTACATTTTTCTTCGTAATGAAATGTAAGCTCTCTCTCTCTCTCTCTCTCATGTAAGTAGTACTAAATAAAGGGTAGTAAAATTTAAAATTGCAGCCTTTTAATATTTCATTACTGTTCACGTTTGCTAATAAAACGCAGTTTATGTTCAACGCAGCGAGGTTTAATGGCTCATGTTTACTAAGTAAATAAAAAGCCGAGGATCCTCTGTTAACATGTAGAAGCCGAAAATGGTATTCACATCCCAAGGCTTGGGTTTAGGGAGAACTATTCGGTTAATCCTTCACGGCTCCTTTATTTCAAATGTCCCACTTTGAGCCAAATGATGAAAGGAACTTCAAAGTGTCAAACTAATCACATTTTCAATTTAATTCATGGGCCGGTTTAAAACTAATTGCTTGTTGAGGGAGATGTGGAAACTGGGTGTATAATGAAGATGTTAACGTTAAAGTGGTTGGTCCGTGATTAATCCGTGGATTCGCTTTCGTCATTCATTATTATTATTTTACGAGTATACCAGTCGTAGCTTCCATTATGTGAAAAATATTATATTATATGGAAATTAGAGTACGGATTTCTATAGCATGAGCGAGTCCATCTCGCTCTTGGGCGGTTTTAAAGCCCTGACCAAATGTGGAGTGTTTGTTATAAATTTGACTCGTGTGTCTGTTTCTCTGTAGGTATGTCTGTTAGTCTGTGGCATCATATCTCAACAACCAATGATTCGATTTGGACGCGGTTTTTAAGAGATTTTTATCGATTGTTAATTTCAACAAAAAATTAAATGATGAAATGTAAAATGAAAATAAAATATAAAATGACTGAAATAAAAATTGGACCACGGGTTTCCAAGATCTTCAAGAATCTTTGACGTCAGATGGAATCTCTAAAACGGTAAAAGATAGGTGGTACCGTTTGAGCTCAAATGTTTAGGATCATAGCTAATCCCACATCTGGAACCTGAAGAAATTGATGATTACCAGGAGTAAGTAAGGCGTATTCCATATTAGTAAGTCGTTTTTAAAAATATATATGATTTAAAACGTATGAGACTCTACATTGTAGATAAGACCAATTGTTTTTGTTCAATTTAATTCACCTCCAAATTTCTTCAAAATTTATTTCTGAAAGACCTTCGAAATCAAATTATACATTTCAAAACATGTTTACTCTCATACTCTTCCTTGTCGAATATCAACATGATTTTCAACTTAAGTACATGAAATGTTTAAGGCTATATTTCCACTTCCCATCTCGCAATATTCTGTCAGAGCTATTTTGCCCCCAATAAGAAATATTGACTGCACAACAGGTGTGAAAATGCTTTTAGATTACGGAAATCGGATACTGATATTTTCAAACAAACTTACTTGTGACGTGTATACATTCTGGTTGTGTAAGGTAAATGGCATGAGATATAGGGGAGGCGGAAATAGCTCGAAATGGTTCATGTAGCTACACACAATAAGTACGTTGTAGCCCTTTTTTTAGAACTTAGCAGACACACTACTGTACCTATATCTTGATACTTAAGGTATCAAATACCTTAATGTTTGTCGTTAGATTTTATTCGTGATCTTGTTCTGTACTATGTTTTATATAGTTCTTTTTAAATTGTGACTGCATGTAGTTATACAGGTGGAAAACTGGTACTGTACCTACCCGGCGGGCGTGGCACTATGGAACTTGTAGCTTACAGTGTAGAATTAAAAGATTTATAGTTATTAGGGTTAGTCCAAATACTTATTTATTTATTTATACTTTAATGCACAAAATAAAAAGGTGTACATTAGACGAGCTTAATGCCTTGCGGCATTTTCTACCAGCTAACCATGGGGTTATGCAGAAAAAATATAAAAAGTAGGCGCATAAAAAATGGACGTTCTTATTATATTATATATAAATAGCTATTCATAATACATATTAAAAATGCATACCTACTAATATTAAGTATATTGTACATAATATATAACCATATAAATACTAATATATTATGATGTACAAATAAATATATAATTATAAATATATATACTCGATAGCTAAACAGATAAATACGTAAACTCTATTGAATTGTATTTAACAGTGAACTAGCACAACAATACCTTATTGATTTGGACCTTGTCGTAGATGTTCTCGGACCAGGGTTTTGAACTGGAACTTGTTGGGGGCCCTCCTGATGTCCTCAGGCAGACTATTCCACAAACGGACAGATTGAGCAGTAAACGAATGGGAGAAGAAGTCGGTGCGTTGTATTGGGACATCAACCCGGAGATTGTCAGAGGAACGAAGGAACCTATCATGAGACGAACCCAGATAATGAAACATATTTTTGAGATAAGGAGGGGAATGGGGGTCATAAATACTTCTATGATGCAATAGATTGGTCAAAAATCTATGCTTCTAATTGAAGTGGTTCTATAGCTAAATCATATAAAGTCGGTATATAAGTATGGGGGTAAATATATAAACAGGTTGAATGTCAATTGTAGTCGTCATCTATTTGTAATGTACATGAAACACGCTACACGCTGAAAGGAATCTTTTACCTACTTTTATTTATTTTCTATTTTTTGTTACAGTTTATATTTTAATTATTCTCATAAATAGTATATGCTACATGGATGCTACTACATTATTACATGCTTACCCACACATAAGAGTACCAACGGACGACGACTCCTGTTAAAAACAGATCTCTTTATTAGTTAGTATAGTGAAATATTGATGACTTTGAACAAAGCTACGAGTACAAGTATTTTGTTTCAGCCTGTAAAACTTGAATTGCGAGTCTAACTTAAACTACCTACACTA
The DNA here is from genome assembly GCA_947369225.1 of Hofmannophila pseudospretella. Taxonomy (NCBI): domain Eukaryota; kingdom Metazoa; phylum Arthropoda; class Insecta; order Lepidoptera; family Oecophoridae; genus Hofmannophila; species Hofmannophila pseudospretella. The sequence continues at coordinate 7,759,012 of OX376325.1, forward strand.
TTGTTCGCTGAGCATATTGATTTAGATGGAAAGTGGCACTCAATAACTACCCTATCTGAAACCAGAGTTCCAATGAGCTAAAGTTTCTATTGCAAAACTTTAGCGTAAAATTACATCTTTCGCGTCGATATTAAATTTCTGTTGTCTTTGAAAATTTATGGAGGCATCTTGGCAAGCTTATTAACAAGTTAAGCTATAACTTATTGATTTTGTAATTTATTGAAGAACGTCTTTTGTTACATTCTTTTGTTAACTTAGCCTTTCTTCTCTAATGGATTGTTATTTTCGCAACAAAAGTGTAGGTAAGAAAGTAGTAAGTAACATAAGTAAGAATTATTTGAACGTTCTTCTAAGAAATATTTATGACTATTAGGTACAATAGATTTATTTACCAATAAGTTCGGACAAATTTTCTAAGAAATCATTTCTATATTTTCCAGTTTTCTATAATTTGTATGATAGTAGGTATTATTTAGATGATTGTGATTTCATATTAGAAGCATTGCTAACTCAGTCATATTTTTTCGTAAGTATTATTTAATAATATTTAGTGATATTTTTCCATCAGCGTATTAACATTTCCACAGTCGGGGCACGGGCCTCCCCTTGCACAAGGGTGAGGGTGGTACGGGTATAATCCACCGAGCGGGCCCATTGTTCGGATTTCACACGCCTTCGGAAACTTTATTCCTCAGACATGCAGGTTTCCTCACGATGTTTTCGTCGACCGTTAAAACAGTCGGTAAATGTATGTACTACGAACTGTATGTACTATGTGTGTCATCGAAAAAATTCGATAATCTCATTGGTGCATGGCATTATATGGTTTCGAACCCGGCCCTCCCGCATTGGAGTCCTAGCCACTAAGCCACCGATGCTCTGAGTATTTCTTATTTATTTCTTTGCATTAATTTTCCATGTCCCAACGAGGTTACCAATTAAAACGGACAATTCTTGGAAGGTCGGAGGCAATGGAAATTAAAATGGAAGTAGAAAGTTTAGAGTGGTATCTTGGAGAAGTGGGTATAGCCGCTCGACAGGTGCTCCAGAACTTTGTTAATAAAAACGGTATTGAGAGCCAGTGACTTAGGAGCTTATCTTCTTTGTTTTAGTGAAACTCAATTTATCAACTCTAGTAAAGTTGTGTACAGTGGAAGACAAATCAAGCTTTATACTCGTATACCCTTTAGTACTTTGTCGCTTTCACTTATTAAATACATTCATACGAACGTCAAGGAATCATAAAAAATTACTTATTGCGACAGGGTTCCATAGAGTACAGCTTGATGTGTCTTCCACTGTACAGTCAACCATTGGCTAAATACTATCTGTCAAATGCGTTTGATTACCTATTGCCAAGTTACTGTATGCGTATGCCAATACTTGTCTTTATTCTTAATTTAGCTTTTTATATGTGTGCAAACAAATTTTAATTCATTCATTCCTTATTCTACAAACTCCATGAACACTAAATCAAACTTGAATTTCCTTGAAGTTACAAAGTGTAACACGATAAGTGACTCAATGACATTGACATTGCATGGTTTCGAACCCGGACTTCCCGCTTGGGAGTCCAGTGTCCTAACAACTACGCCACCGACGCTCTATTTCATTTATATATATAGAGTGGTACCTACAGATATACCTTGTTACACAACTCCCTAACCAGAACCTTTTAACGATCAATACATTTGCTTACAAATTTTATTCTACATACACTCTAGTATTTGAACGAAGTACCTTATTCGAGAAATAGGCAATTAAGGGGATATATTTCAAATCTCTGAGAAAATTTAATGATTGAAACACCGCCAGCTCTAAATTTTCCGAAGTAAGTCGAGAGCAACAGTTTGTGTGGGCCAATAAATCAAACAAGTCCCCTAGAGCTGTGAGGATGCGATCACGGTGACATGTCTCACATTCGGAGACGTTGCGTTGATTAATGGTAACTATGTCGAAAAGATGGCTTGTTGTTCTTTATTTACGGTCTTATTTGTTTGTTTATCGTATGGTTAGGGGCCAACGTCAAATGTCTTTTCGTCGTCGATACCACAAAGTCTTAACACGAAGGTATATACAATCAGTGCATCCTACCTGTTATGGTATATGGTGCTCAAACGTGGACACTCACGGCAGGGCTGGTCCGAAAGTTTAAAGTCGCTCAAAACGAGCCATGGAGAGGGCTATGCTCTGTATCTCTATGATGGATAGAGTTAGAAATGAAGTCATCCGTCACAAAACGCGAGTTACCGACATAGCTCATATGATTAACAAGTTGAAGTGGCAATGGGCTGGCCATGTCTGTCGCAGAACCGACAACCATTGGGGTAGACGAGTTTTAGAGTGGAGACCGCATACAAGAAAGCGCAGTGTGGGACGCCCCCCGGTGGACCGACGACCTGAAGAAGGTTGCTGGCGATGGTTGGATGAGAAAGGCGGAGGACCGAGTAGTGGACAGACACGGGCTGATAGATAGATATATAGATAGGGGCCAACGTATTGTCAGAGATATTCAGACCGCCTGTAGGCCTCTGAAATGGCCTAATGACTGCTGTCGAACGACAACAACCGGGACCGACTGTTTATTTACTTACGGTTCAGATGAAATGCCACAGAGGCGGTCACCCATCCTGGTTCTGACTGCGCCCAACGTAAAACACTTTTCTGCCAAAAAGAAAAATAATACAGGTTTCTTCAGTCATGATACTTTTAATTCGATATCGTCATGGCCCCCTTTCTACTATAAATGCAGCTGTGTCTGCTTTCTGTATAGCAGTTTCGGATTTGAGGATAATATTTAAACAATTACAAACCTTTTTGTTGCACAGTAGTCGCCGATCTATATTGATGTTTGGTTCTAATTTGTGTAAATAAGTTGATATCAATTTGAGATGAAATAGAATCTATAGATCGAAGCCCTAAAATTCCTGTAATTTATAAGACAAAATAAATAATTAATTTTCATTAAATAATCACTTTGTTCTTAATATTACATCCGGCATTATAACGGCAAAATAAACAAATAGGTAAAGATGATTATTAGAATATGTTTCAAAATTAAATAATTATAGGTACTTAAACTTATTTGAAAAACAACATATAAAGTCGCCCTTCATACATTAAATGTGAATCTTTTAAGAATGGAGTTTCAATGCGTAAGAATAATATTATTTCAATTACACCTTTTTAAGCTGTCCGTAATATCCTGAACCTGGGCCCGTAACCTCAAACGAGTATAAACCCGAACTGAGCAATCAATGAACCCAAAACTATCATCTTTTACGACCTGCTAAGGTTTAGGTTAGCTATAAAGTGAAAACTCGCGCATGTCCATTTTACCAGTCCAACGGTTCCGACGAATGGCTCACTTAGCGAGATCTTTCTTTCTAACACCCTGTTGTTAAGTTTAATGAAAATACCTAAAACACTATAGAGATAGCTACAGATGTACCTTGACTAGAAGAAAGTAGCTATAATTAGGATTCTATAAGTATATTTATACAGGTAAATTATATTTAGAATTTGCGAGATTTAATACAGAATTAGGATTAGGTATATACTTACAAATTTTTTACTATAACGCCTACGGATAACGCGATCTTACGCTGAATATACTAGACGTTGTAAAAATATATTATTATATACCTATGTCATGGGCCAAGTGATTAATGATGGCACTATTTATAATGCCCGGGCAGTATGAATGAAGTCGAATTGGGCAATATGTTATAGAAACCTAGTGGATGCCAAACCGACTCGGATATAGTAGGAGAAGTTAGGTTGCATTATGACAACCACGCAACGAACCTGAACTTCTCTTTGCGCCCCCTTAACGACACTTTGACCAGCCCTATTGTTCGGGCATTATAATTTACCTATAAGTGGGTATACTACAATATCCGCGACATGCGGGTGTGCGAGTGGTGGGAGACTCTCGGTCAGTTGCCATCTTGCCTCGACTACACGAAATATACGACGGACAATTAAAAAATCGGTTTATGTGGTTTTTCTCAATATTTCTGGAAAATTTCCTTCTATTTATGTGTTATTATATGTGAACTATGTATGTGAAATAAATTGGCTAGCAAAACTTTGTGATTAGTGAGAAAACCGATGTGCACTATTGGACACCACGTGGCCTGGCTCCTTTGCATGAGACGCAGCTCAAAGTCAAGGTGAGTGGTATACTTCATATGGGTCTATTGAAAAGACTGGAAACGCCTAACAGAAGAACCAGACCAGCTCCATCCACTGTCTATCGAAGTCTATTAAACACCTATGGCTGGTCAAAGTAACTATTTATTATCATTTTGCCGTCTCATTTGGGCATTATTCAAACTGTTTGGAAATTATGAATAATGCCCTACTAATCACTTGGTCCATAACATGTACACTAAATAGTGTAGTGTTATATAGTGGCTAGTTTTAATTCGTTTCAGTACTGTACACATTGTTGCTGAGCACTTACTTATATTTCATTAAGAAAGCCACTATTTCCTAGAATTACATAGCAATTAGTTGGGTATTACCATCAATTATAGAAAGAGAATAGGTACTTTTCTCATAATAAACCTTTGAAGTAGACTAAATAATTGTTTAACAATAGGACTAAAATATCAAAGAAGATTAAAATCCCTTTTTGTTGTACGAGACTTGAGTGAAATAAATTTGTACATTGTGTAGGAGGTTTCTCTTCTTTAATTAGCAAGTAGGTATTAGGTAGTTAGTTTATCCAAAATACTAAAGGGTATAATGTCTGTATTTAATATAGTCTGATGTGTTGTCCACTGTACTTCATCAGCAGCCTACTCTAGTCCACTGCTGGACATTGACCTCTCCCAGGACGCGCCAATGAGCCTGATCTTCGACTCTTCTCATCCAGTCGCTGCCAGCCACCTTGCGCAAATCGTCGCTCCATCTAGCAGGGGGGCGTCCCACTACGTTTGCCCAAACGCGGTCTCCACTCCAGACCTCCTCTACTCCAGCGGTTGTCGGTTCTGCGACAGATGTGACCGGCCCACTGCCACTTCAGCTTGCTAATCTTATGAGCTATGTCGATAACTTTTGTTCTATGCTGGATCTCCTCATTTCGGATTCGATCCAGCAGAGATACTCCGAGCATACTCGTGGCTCTTTCCATAGCACGCTGAGCGACTTTCAATTTGTGAACCAATCGCACGGTCAGTGTCCACGTTTCGGCTCCGTAGGTCATTACTGGTAGGATGCACTGGTTAAAGATTCTTGTCTTTAGACATTGAGGTATGGGCGACGAGAAGATGTGACGGAACTTTCGAAATGCTGCCCAACCCAGCTGAATTCTTCTGTCGGCTTCTTTCTCTAAGTTGTTTCTACCTAATTGCACAGTTTGCCTGAGGTAGACGTATTGTTGCACAACTTAGAGGGCCGTACCATCCGTCCACTGTACACTCGTTTAATTAATACAGTGGACTTGGTAAATCGTTCATTGAGCGGTCCCTCATTGTTAGAGGCCGTAAGTCTATACTGGTGCAATCTGACGTCACATTAGCACAGTTTATGGCAGGTTTAACGAGGAACACCTACAGCTCGTTAACCTTCCCTATCATTGGGGAATAAATTTCCGCGTGACGTCACGCAAGCACCCGCTTTTCCCGATTAAGTGGAATCAGTCTCAAATCGTACCAAACGGAGCGCGAATAGGGTTGACTTTAGAATGGGTCGAAGGAAGTTCGTTTTAAAATATTGAAACTTCCCGTTGGAACAAATGGCTATGTGAAAACACTTTGGAAATATTATTCTCGACTTTTTACTTTGTTGAGGTTTATATATGGAGTTTTATTTCAACTAAGTTTTAGAGAATTTTTCACTATTGAGGAGGTTTTATTCTTTTAAAATGTTAGACGTTAATCAACCAATGTAAATGTAACAAAATTCTTAAAATTCTTAGTTACACTTTTCTCTTTAACATTTCACGATACGTCGGGTAATGTCAAAGTTATCGCGGAGTATAGGTACTGAAACTTTCCTAAAAATCAGATAACTCTTCAACGCACTAATCAATGACTAACATTAATTAGTAAAATATCTTTCAATATTTAAAAATCTTTGAATTGAGAAAATCTGATTTTACTGATGCTTCATCCGTAAATATATTAAAATATATTTACGGATGTCAAGGAAAGACATATCGCTGTCTAATAAATAATACACTATAAACTAGGGATGTTACGGAGGTGGTTTTACCGGAACCGGAGTCGAAACCGAAGGTTTTAAATTTTTGATTTATCGCAGTCGGAACCGGAGTGGAGGCGGAGGTAGAAATGAGATGTTCAGAAGTTCAAATTTTAAACCGTTTATTAATTTTTATAGCTGACTGAACGGGCTAATATTTTTTTTATGATGACTTTTGCTGCAATAAAACATGTTCCTTTAGAGAGTAGTGTAGAAATACATAAATAATAATACATAAATGTATTCCTACACTATTTAATAAAATATTGATATTTGAATATGTTTGCTCACAAATCTTTGGTATAACCTCCGATTCAAAATTATCGGAGCCGAAGTCGGAGTCGGAGGTGTAAAATCAATCGGAAGTTCCGACCTTTCGGAGTTGGAGTCGAAAACTCCGTAACATCCCTACTATAAACCAGCGGCAACGGATGCCTGCCTGTCGAGTAACTAGACTCTGTAGGTAGGTAGGTCGCCAGAAAGTATAACTAAGCGGATCAGACCGGAACGGAGTTGTATAAAATTCGACCAATAGAATCATTTTATCACCTCACGTCTGCCAGCTCAAGCGGTTTTATTGGTCGATAAACACAAAGACTGCGTTCCACTTTGATCGACACACATGAGTAGCAAACTTTGTGCACATCACTACAAAAGTTTAATCAAATGATATGAACATTAGGACAATCGAATAGCGCACAAATTTCACGGCGGTTACAGGAAAAAAGGAGGTAATCTATATGACAAATACGAAGGACTATTCCCAGGGACCGTGAGATATGGATGTCATTAATTTAAAACAAAGTATACGAAACGACGGTCCCGGAACATCCCCGTAATGGATCAGTGAGTATTGATGAGTATTTGTTTGATAAATACGCAACATTTCCTGGAATCTTTTAAGGGTTTTCGGTATCTTATGAGTATGTCTCTAGAACGAGGGGTAAAAAGCATCGATATAAGCAGGTATATAAGAGTTTTAAAAAGGTAAAAGGTTTGCGAATGGTCCAAAATCCATTCGGAAACCTTTTACCTTTCGAATGACTTTAAATAAGTGAAGTACTTATACTCGTATGTTGATATATCCTGTTATCCCCATAACAACCTTGTCACACCACTTATAGGATCACTACAGTACCTAATTGTATGACAATAGGGTTCTATTTTACGGATACCTAAAAAAAATCAAAATGTAATGTAATGTAATGTACAAAATCAATTTATCCTAACTTATTTTCGTCATTGGTCCAAAATGCCCGGATTACATTATTCCAGTAGTCATTCTAGTCCAGTGATCCAGTCCAGCGCTGGATTGCTACTGGAATAAAGTTGACCGCCAATCCAGTTACTGGACTAGATCTCTCACTGGATCCAGTGCATTCCAGTGCCGGTTTACATTATTCCAGTAGCAATCCAGCGCTGGACTGGAAAGGCTAATGGAATAATGTAAACCGTGCATAAAACCTATGTCATTCAAGAGCCTTACTATCTAAGAATGTCACTGGCGGCAGAGGCGTTAACTTAACATAGATATATCTCAATTAGCAACTCAAGCCACAGTTGCTACGCCACCATTTTATCAATTAGATTTTCTGACTTGTTTATACTACAGAAATGGACAAGACAACCATCTAGCCTGTTAAATTAATGATGATGAGGTGAACTGGGTGAGCTATCTCCGGATATTGCTTATTACCGAGTTTATGTATGAGCTTAGAATAATTTAAGATTAGGACATGAAGGATTGGAACAATACTAATAACTGTAAATTAAAAATTTAAGAAACCACCGACGTACCATTGTGGAGATCCCCTACTTTTTTTGGTCATCATCAGGTCCTCAAGATTCCAGACGTGGGAAGGTCACTATGATCATCAACATTTGAGCTCAAACTTGAACCACCTAACTGTTACCGTTCCAGAGATCCCATCATTTCCAACATCCCAAGATATTCCAAGATCTTACAACCACTGATCCATTTTTCATTTGATATCGCTAAGAACTCTTCGCCCTACGTGGAGCTCTGCCTTCGGCCTCGCCATGGCTAACATAAAATTCCTAACTCCACATCATTTTCATTTATTTTTTGACGACCATCTTTATTTATTTATTCTCTTGTAATGTCTCAGGATTCCCTACAACTTTAGTTCGAGAAGACCCCATCTAACTATTATAGTTTCGGCGGGCTGATAATCTTACAATTTTTCTAGTTTAATATTGTGAAATTGAAGTTCACCAAGTTTTTCCTGGTCATCAGCAGATCCTCAAGGTTTCAAATGTCAGAAACGCACCATTTTATTTTGTGCATTAAAGTGTAAATAAATAAACGGACCATGAACCGGAACATTTGAGCTCAAATTCGAACCATCTAGCTATTACCGTTCCAGAGATCCCATCTGACATTAAAGATACTCCAAGATCTTGGAAACCAGTAATCCAATTTTTATCACTAAGAAGACTCGACAAAATTCTATATTAAATAAAAAAAAACCGGGTCCAAATCGGATCGTCCGTTGTCAAGTTATGATGCCACAGACAAACACACAAACAGACAAACAAACAACAACTCGCAACCTACGTTAGTCTACCCGCGACCATGGCGCATGCAACTGTGCCGAAATATCGGGAGCTCAAAACAACTCCAAACTATAGTATAAACAGACAAACGTGTCAAACTTATAACACTAGATTAGATTTTATCCCTAGATCGGTCGGGGGTTAAAAATAGAGTAAAATGACAGCTGAGTTATGAGAGTAAATTGATCACTTACAAGTGATCAACCCTACAGGGTAGAGTGACTGAGGAGCTACAAAACTCTAACCCAAAAAAATTTAAATTAACAGAAAAAATCAATTCGATAATTCATAATACTATTTGCACATTTTAATATGACACAATATCCAGATACAAGTAAGTATAAGTATCGAGCAATTCAGCCATTACCGGGTGATTCAGTTATTAAATAAAATGTAGGACATTTTCGCGGCAATATCTCAAATTTTCGTCGTACTGTCGTAGCAATAGTTTTCGGCAACTAGCGCACTTTGTCTCCATTAAGGCGCTGGCCGACTGTTCTGGCATGGTCCTGAGCCATGTGGTTATGATCGCGGCGCGATCCGCAGTGATCGCGCGATCCGATCGTAACGACTTGGCTGCCAGCCAGCTGGTTAGACGAGCTCGTATGGCCATGACAAACTACACGGTAACTCTATTGATTGTTACTGAGATCCGGGAGACTCGTGATGTGGTGACAGAATGTGCGAGGTACACATGGTAACCTGTAATTTGTTCTCTCATTTGTGAGTTGAGACGGAACTAAAAATTAGCGTTCAGTCTGCATGATTTTGACAGTGATTGCAGAGATCACTCTGGGTGCGTTGAAGTAAAAGTTGTTCAAATAAATAAGTCTTGTTTATAAGAATTTAGCAGGCTTCATCATAAATAAGTATAGCATAACTGACAACTTTTAAACGGGGATCAGGATCCCCGAGGGGGATAAGTAAAGGTTATAAATTAAAATTGTAAGTATATTATTTTTGACAAATAAATTTAACTAATATGATTCCAACACAATGTCACTGCGTGCGACACATATTAAATTATTGCGATGCCAAAATCGCAGCGACACATGTCGCTTTAACAATAGGTGTAGTTCAATCATGTGCCTTATTTGATGGTCAATAAATTTGTCAGCAGTACCCTTGATAGTTGGTACACCCAGATGTTCTCTCCTAAAGGGATGCATGCAATATCCGTTGGCTAATCGCCAAACTGGCTCCGCAAACCGACTGAAAACTTACTGCCCAATTTTGTTCTTTTACTGCCTACTATGCAACGTGTTCCAATTGTTTCACTGAAGTTACGGTCATGAAACGCGGACTTTAGAGCCTAAAAAGTCAGTGGATTTGGTATTTTTTAAACCCCGACCGATTGAGAGAGGGCGTGTTATAAGTTTGACACATTTGTCTGTCTGTCTGTTTGTGTTTCCTGTGGCATCATAACTTGATGATCAGATTTGGACCCGGTTTTTTAAATTTAATAGAGAGTTTTATTGAAGAAAGCAGATAAGCACTTGATGGTATGTGATCATCGCCGCCCATAGACACCTCACCTCATTTAAATATTGTAAGAGTTTTATCGATGTGCTGCTACCCTTGACCACCTTGAGTCTTAGATGGCGTACTTCACGCCACTACTTCACGCACCGGCTCTCTTACTCTCCATACCGGAACACAGCAATTCAAGCATTGCATTGCAGCAAAGATGCTATTAGTTAGTAAATGGGTTGTATCTCCTCAGACGACATTATACATCAGGTTCTACTACCACCTTCAATTATTTTTATACATGTGGTGCTTTGAAAATAGCTAAGTCACCTATTATAATGATATTGGGTAAGTTAAGCTGGGAACCTTTTTACCTAATTTTATGCTTTTGTACACAATGAACTTGGTTCTGAGCAAAACATGTGCCAGTTTAGGCCTTTGTTAAGTCTTATAAGTAAGTGGCTCTAGGTTGTAGTTTTGTACACACATTTTATTCATAAATCGATAATCTGGCTCAATTAGCTCAAAATATTTGAACTTATTTGTAATACGAGTAGGTTACGAGTACGTACTTTATTAATGACTCTGTACTCGACTGTAAACCTATTTCTGTGAATGGATATGTGCAGTGGATTAGAGTGATAATAAAAGTCGTATATTTTATTAAAAGTCGTTTAAGGTGAGGAACGTCCTCACCTTAAACGACTTTTAATAAAATATACGACTTTTAATATCACTCTAATCCACTGCACAAATCCATTCACAGAAATAGGTTTACAGTCGAGTACTGAGTCATTAGAACAATAATTTGATAATGATTACGTAGTTTATAACTACAATTTATTATTTTGAAATGCGTATTATTTTGAAGTGTCAGTCAAAGGTTATGTCGATGATATGTAGAGTATAGAATCGATCAAATTCAGTTTTTATAGATAGAGCATAGTTTTACGATAAAAAATGTCACTCACAGATTTGAGGTTATATTGTCATGGGCGCGCTTACTGAACAAAGTCTTCAGAACAAGTCCATGGGTTTTTCGACGGGTAAATTTGTACCAAACAAAAGTCGAAATCACTACAATATTTACACCAGGGTTTATACGACATCAAGGTACAATCGCAATAGGTAAGTGCTTTTCCCAGAAATTCAATATTAAATAGTCATTATGCAAGTATAAATATGAAACAAAAGTTTATCGATATGAGTTGAAAACCGTCTATCTATCCCATATTGTTGCCTATACTTTCTTCAAAGAAACAATTTCTAATTATTAGTTGGAAAGAAAACTAATTTGAAACTCTCAGAATGACTACACAATCTGTTCAAAGATAACTGCGTAAAACTCTGATTTGAACTAATTCATTACTATTGTCTAGACTAGTACCTTGGCTTGACCTCCGATTAAGTATGATTGATGGTATAGTGTCTTTGTTAGAAAAATACTTAATAATTGTAAATTCCACTCTCCCATTCTCCTCCGAACCTATTAATATGAATTTTATGTTAAAACAATTAATGACATTGGAGTAATAAAGATCCGCTCGGCTGGAGACTTTCCTTGCTTTTACTTTACTTCAGATTTTGAAGGAATTAAATCCGCGGCATTTTTTGACTGTCAATCAATCGAATCATTAATGTTAAAATTGAAATTAAAATTTTCTACGCGCTGAAATTTATTTACAGTTTAGAGATTAACTCTTAGTTAACAGAGACTAAGGTAATATTTGAAGAGTACAGGGAATGAAGGGGGAAATGTTAATTTGAGTAAATGATTTAAAGTTGCAAGTAGTTTATGCAAGGCAGAGCTCCGCGTAGGGCGAAGCCCGAAGCGTACTCCCGCCTTCAGGCATTGCAAGTCTAATGCTGAATGTTCTTAGCCATGTCAGATGAAAATTGGATCAGTCGTTCAAAGATCTTGGAGTATTTGGGATGTTGGAGTATGATGGGATCTCTGTAATGGTAACAGTTAGGTGGTTCGAGTTTGAGCTCAAATGTTTATGACCATGGTGACCTTCCCACATCTGAAACGTTGAAGATCTGATGAAGATAGGAAAAAGTAAGGGGATCTCCACAATGGTACTTCGAGGGTTTCTTAAATTTTAAATTAGAGTTTTTTTAAATCTCCATTCCACCTTATCCTTCATATGTATATTCACTGTTACTATTCATTAAATATTGATCTCCACCGCAGTTACGAATACTCGATAGAAACATTAAGTTAATCCGGCGACAGGTGGCGGCTAAGTCATATAATATTAATCGGGACTACGCCCGAATAAGTAATGCTAACTGGCGCAGATCCAAATCCGGGAATATTGGGAACCGCTTGCAATATGACTTCATCAGGGCGGCTGTGGCCAGATGAAAATTAGGCTGCGTTGTATCGAAATGAAATTTCTAGAGTGGCCAACACACTAGGTATTTATACCCTTTGGTTATACATCTATATTACTTTTCGCAGATTGTAGAGCATATTAGTAAAGGACAGTAAAACTTTTAAGTGTTAAATAAATCTTTGTTTCAGGTTACATAGATAGGCCCATTAGCTGTATTGCATTTGAAAATAGGCGAATCGACACTATCAATTTATGTGTTCGTTATGCGATCGTGCGTAAATTTTAGACGTCCTAAATCATACTTACATCTTTTTAATACATTAATTAGATCACAATTGGAATACGTTCCCAGCATATGGGTTCCATTTATGAAAAATACAGGCATGAAATCGAACTAGTACAACGTAAATTTCTCCATTCTGTCAACTACAGACGCTTTCGTTCTCGGTTCTCATACAGCAATTTATTAGTGAAGTTTTCTCTCCCAACCCTCACGGTGAGAAGATTGCTTTTGGACGCGATGCTATTACATAATGTATTAAAAGACAAGGGAATACCCCCTTAACAAGTGAAATTGCTTATAGTGTACCTAGCGGGTTGCAGCGCATCAGGCAAATGTATCCACACCTTCCATTTGTGCTCAAGCATTGCATCTCAAATGCTGGTGAGCGTAAGCCATTGTACAGAATTATGAGACTGTTCAATGAGCAGTTGAATGACATTGATATATTTGCTCTGTGTCTCCTGGATTGTTTCAAAAGCAAGTGTTTAATACTTTAACAAATAATTTATTATTTAAGTACTGACATACCAACAGAACATTTAGTTCTGTTCTCTAGTTTCTGTTTTGGTGTTATATTGTAAAAATCTATACCTTATCTGTGGATAATGGTGTTGGTTACACAATTATTTAGTAGATTTAGTTTTTCAAGCTCTCGTAAGACACATAGTGGACACATTGTTTGTCATCCTGAAGACATTAAAATAAAAATCAACTTCGACAATGTAGTTACAAAAATTTGTATATAGTGTTTATTTTCGCAAATCTCAGAATAAAATATAGCTGTTAAAATACCTACTCACTTATTCCTTCACATGAACCGCAAAATGAACTCGTTGAGAACCAGTAATTATGTAGTTTTTTCAGTAAATACACGTAAAAGTAGTTGGCAGCTAGCGTGGCCGCCGGAAGCGGGCCTGGCGGCAGGCCAGACATAATGGTCGACTTGGCCTCTCAGCCGCGATTATTTCTACTAGATAAATTTTCTGCTCCTTAAAATGTAAGGACGTGCAAAGTGGCGTGGATACGAGTAGCTGCTGTTTATTTATGGACAGATTGCATTGCACCAAACGAATATTAGTTTTAATTGTCTGTGTTTGCTTATACACCTCTTACAACCTTGGGATCTTCAATGCGGTATGGTGCCGGCCCTAAAGAATAGCACCACCTCAACTCCTCCCGTGGGTGTCGTACGAGGCGAAAGGATCTTAGTAGATACTATTTTACACCTAGTAGACGGCGATAGTCTTGCCACGTTTATCCACCAAATCTTACTTATGCATGTTAATTCTGAATGTTCCACCTTCCGACCTAATACTATAACTTACTATTAAGTGACATTTAATGAATTCGTGTTAATTTCTTATTCTAGACTGATTTTTACATCGGCCGCAGAATATGTACCTTATATATCGATGGCAATTATAAATACACTTAGAGAGATTCTGCATTAATCTAATTGCTACATAACATTGGCATTTAGAACAGAAATTGCTGATTGCTAGCTTTGTCGCATACCAGTTCCAGAGCGAAAATTGTTACTAAATTAGAGTTCCATAGCGATACTGATATTTTATGTTGTATAAATGCCTTACTAATTATACAACATTGAAAAAACAACTTGTTTGATTTAGAACATATAAAGAAACTTTAGTCGGTTGAACACACTACTTGATAGATCCGCTAAGATCTTAATTGAAGTGAACAATTCCTTGGTTAAAATTTAACAAGCTGACTTTATATGCTCATATTGAAACAAGTTCTTGTTTAAAGTAAACAATCTTTTCTTTCAGACAAATTGAATCAAAACCTATCAACCTACTCAGTTGTAGTGGTAGATCCTAATGTGAAGGATCGCCTGGGGTGGTACCACCCTCTTATCTATTTCTGCCATGAAGCAGAAATGCTTCTTCTTCATTTCTGTGTTTCGGTTTGAAGGGTAAGAGAGCCAGCGTAATTTCCGGCACTCTATCTTACTCCTCAAGGTTAGCAGCGCATCAAAACCCTCTAATATTAATACAGTGAGGTGAGATGTCCATGGGCGACGGTGACCACTTTACATCAGGTGGCATGTTTGCTCGTCTGCTCTCTTTATTTAATAAAAAAGAAGTTAGGTCACAAATTGGACACTTCATATCGATTCAAGGTGTGACCGGCAGTAGAATATTAATGGCGCGAAGATATACCAGTCCTCTATTGAACTTTATCACCTTGAATATAAAATACAGCGTTAAGTCACGCAGCGCTCTTTAGGAGCACTTGTGCCTTTAATGTGGTGGGTAAACGTCAGCTGGCCGGTGGCCAAACACCCTGATAATTTACCATCGACGGTCTCCATTAAAATAAAGAGCCTACTCCTTGTTTTGGGGACGAAATTTGGGGCGAATTTTTCGACACGGAATTGTGGTTTTGGCGTAAGATTTGTGTTAATATGTGGAATGGAAAAGGTGGCCTGATTTGTTGTGAAGATTTATTTAATTAATAACCACATTCATAATGAAATAGCTGTGTGACAATAGTACTGATTCTGGAGTGACTTGCTTGCTAAACGAAACGGTAAGCTCCCTCTTACACAATATATTAGACAGAGACAGTTTCGAAAATCGACACAATTGTATGCGTTACATGTGCAGGTAACCAGTTAGGCAGGTAAGCAGTTACGAGCAAATTTCTACCTACATTTTGCATACAAGTGTACTTTTCTACTACGCAAATAAAGACGACTTCATCAAGTAATTCATGTGAATAATCCGCATAATAAGAGGATATAAAAGATTGGTGAATCTTTTTTTAGGAGTAGACAAATTTCCTAACAATACGTCTTCCATCTGTAAAACAGCCACCTAAGCCTTACCTAAATTAAATCGAGGAAAATTATTTTACATTCACAAAATACTCCACCACGAAAATAATCTCTTTGTGGCCCCAGCAGCTCCAAATCGTAATCCACTTGGCATTCTGGCAGTCGCAATTTCATTAGTCGCAAAGAGCTCCATTGCTGAGCGACAACCGTGAACTTCCCATTCATTAGAGCGAAGTTATGCGACCCGCTCCCATGTCTCTACGTAAAGTTGCCCTTTGAGATCAGCTAACTCTTCAAGATATGCGGCGCAGATTTGATAAACAGAACAGAACTATCGATGTCGCAAGTTATATTGATCCCTGAATTACAGGGATGTTGCCAGTTTTATTATACTTATCAGATGAACAGGCAAGGAGCTAATAATGCTGGTTAGCCTATTTCTACGTGGATCGTACGTGGCCTTCCAATTTATTTTTAATTATAGTTCATGGCAACGATGATGTGCTAGGCTGAAAATCCATAGCTGGTTATGTTATGAGGTTAAACTTCAGCGTAACACGATAACCGAAATGTATAATGATAATGACTCGGCCGCGACTTGTGCAACTTGATCAGGTAGATAATTTGAGAGCCTTCTAGAAAATCCTAAAGTCCCATAGCAAAATTAGAATTTGTTCGATATATCACACAATGCCCTGAAAAGATTTAATTATGTCGGACTAGCTTTTGTTTTGCGGGTGGACCAAAAGTCCGTTAACATTTGAATAGGTCGCTGCGTCGGCGCGGGCGGGGTATTGGCGCGGGGGGTGTTACTACAAGCGAGAGCTACTAATAGGGATTTAGTACCATGGCGTCATTCAGCGGAGCGCAACGCGCATTTTGCGTACGCGAGTACTATCGAAACAACGATTCTACGACCGAAGCTAAACGGAAATTTTGTAATCATTACAATATACGGAACAGAAATCAAGCACCAACAATTCAAACGATTAAAAAATGGGTACAGAAGTTCGAAACAACAGGTTCAACTTTAAGTCAACCACGATCCGGCCGACCTAGGACATCGCGCGATCCAGTAAACATAGAGCGTGTACGAGCGTCTGTTCGAGAACAACCTGGTCTCTCTACTCGAAAGCGGTCTAGTGCTTTAGATGTGCCCAGAACATCTCTAAATCGCATTCTACACAAAGATTTACATTTACATCCTTACAAAATTCAAATTGTACAGGCTTTAAAGCCAAATGACCCTGCTCAGAGACTGCAGTTTGCTAACGAAGTGCTTGAGAGGTTTACGAGCTTCAATAACATCTTTTTCTCAGACGAGGCACACTTCCACCTAAATGGACATGTCAATCGACAAAATTGCAGATACTGGAGTGACACTAACCCGGACTTGAAGCACCAAAAACCTTTACACTCGCCCAAGGTTACTGTATGGGCCGCATTGTCAGCCAGCGGAATCATTGGTCCATATTTTTATGAAGATCAGAGAAACCGCGCCGTCACCGTTAATACAGAGCGATACATTGTGATGCTACAGAATTTTTTTGCTCCAGCATTACAGGACTTCTCAGGCTTTAATCGAAGCTCTTGGTTCCAACAAGATGGGGCAACATGTCACACCTCCAATGACTCTATAGCAGCACTTCGTGAAATTTTTGGCCAAAAAGTCATATCCAAAAGAGGTGACATTCACTGGCCACCCCGCAGCCCGGATTTAACTCCAATGGACTTTTACCTTTGGGGATATCTCAAAAGTAAAGTTTACATCAGCAACCCAGTGTCTATTGAGGAATTAAAAGAAAATATACGCGAGGAAATGCAGAACATTTCACCAACCACTTGTCGGGCGGTCATGCAAAATTTCCGTTCCCGGTTACAGGTGTGCCAGGATGAACAAGGGTCACATTTGAATGATGTTATTTTTAAAAAGTGAAATCCTAATTTGTCTACTTTATTATTAAATAAACAGTTTTTCACTAAAGTAGCATTTGTATTTTTTATAACCATTTTAAATGTTAACGGACTTTTGGTCCACCCTGTAATATAGTTCGGCGATGGCGATAGGGTAGTTTCCAAGTGTCAAATAATGAAGGCATTTCTTAAAAATTAAGAAATAATCATACATTGATGG
This sequence comes from Hofmannophila pseudospretella, assembly GCA_947369225.1. Classification (NCBI taxonomy): domain Eukaryota; kingdom Metazoa; phylum Arthropoda; class Insecta; order Lepidoptera; family Oecophoridae; genus Hofmannophila; species Hofmannophila pseudospretella. The sequence goes on from OX376325.1 coordinate 7,776,825, forward strand.
TCAAATGTAAAAACAGAATTAAAATTCGTTGAAAAATAAAATAGCTACAGGCAATCAGAAATCTAAACGGTAGAAAGAATCGTCAAAGTTTTATGACGTAACTGTTCTCTAGCGCCATACAAGCAGGTCCTGGCTGAATATAAAGGATTATTTTGCTAGAAAGGGACAGAGCATCTGTCCAATACTAACTTTAACCATTAATATCTCTGATATTAGTTGATATATCGAAAAACTAATTTAGATCCTTCTTTAGTATGTCCATGTAAGTTGAATGATGCAATATTTTTTTTTAGGTTAATACCGTATTGGTGAAGACTCAGTTCTTGCCGGCATGGATTCCGGAATCATGAAGACCCACGAAGACTCATGCCAGCACTAGTTTTCAGCATTCACCATCTCTAATCCTGTGATTAATAGGGTAGGGAAAATAGTAATAGATAATATAAATATTAGTGTCGTACCGGCCATAAAGAATAGCACCACCCCAACTCTTCGCGTGGGTGGCGTACGAGGCGACTAAGAGATTTTGTGGATACTATTCTACACCTAGTATACGGCGTAAGGCTCGCCACCTATCAAGTTTGTCCACCAAATCTTACGGCGAAAAGTGGAAACTACCTGTCAGTGGTTCCTCAGTCTACCCCCTCGGGGATTATAGACACAAAATATCTAAATATTTACATATTTTGTGTTGTAGATGTGAGTTTATGTATGTATTTTATTATTCATTATTATTAAATAAGGAGAGCAGACGAGAAAACGGGTCATCTGATGTTAAGTGGTCACCGTCGCCCATAAACATCTTACCTCACTGTATTAATATTAGAGAGTTTTTGATGCGCTGCTAGACTTGAGGACTAAGATGGATTTCTTCATGTGCCGGAAATTACGCTGGCTCACATGTATATAAATATTATACTGTATGATATGAATAAAATCTGTCCTCGATTTGCCTAAGTGTGTGTATGCGTGCGTGCGTGTGTGTGTGTGTGTGTGTGTGTGTGTGTGTGTGTGTGTGTGTGTGTAGAAGAGAGGGTGTGTGAGTGTAAAGATTAGGTGTATGTGTACGTGGGTTGACTCAATAATAAATAATCTGTCTTTAATTTAATTTAGTTCGGTTTCGCTTCATATGGCCGTCTTTTATAATTGTTTTTGTATGAGTATCAGTTTGTATTTCTTTTTAAAACTTTCACTGGCTATTTTTTTTCCTAAGGGGTGGAGGGAGTTTATTCTTGAGTATATATTTGAAGCAACCCTTGAAACCACTTGTTCGATGAACCGGCACAAATAATAGGTTTTTCGACTGTGGCCGCGGGTTCCTTTGATGGACATTTTTCATCCATGTGAATTTCTCAAATAAATACTTTGGGTTCTTGCTATATATAATATAATATTCTGTGTGAGACATGCGATGTGTAGTTCCCGTCTCGCCTTCATGTTAAGGATGCCGTGCTCTTTCAGTGGGGTGATGTGAGCTCGTTTTGGGATTCAATAACAGAACCGGGCGCAAGCGTTTTGCACTCGTATTGCACGCTCCGTTTTGCACCAGAGCCTAGGCCCGTAAACAGCATCACAGTAATTAAAAGGCGAGAAAACTAAGGAATCTACCAGTAGCTCTCTAGTCTCCACTGTTAAGTGATTTGTTAAGCCATAAAGAGTTTTAATTTGAAAAATGCGTTGCGTTTTTGATATCTTAGTTGCCTATATCTATCTATGTATATCTACACAAAAAATGTCTGTTTCGCGCTCTACATTGTTGTCTCTTACACCAAAAAAATGTGTAGATGTTTTTGTGTATTGTGTCAAACACGTCTCTCCTAGGTAATTTAATACCCAACCCGCATACTTATACTATAGTCGCTGTTGACTAAGATAGACAATTATATACATGTACGAGTATATGTACATTTGTAGGTAGAATAATACCAATATTTCAGAAACATTTGCCGCCATCGTTGTATTGTGGGTAGCGGTATTAATGCTTTGCGGTTTTCCAGAGCTCTGTCATTGCGGCTAGTGGCAAATTAGTTTGCGAAGTCTTCATTCATTAGCACAAAGTTGGGCCCCATAGACTGATTAGGTTCTAGACACGAACGCGTGTCGTGCAAAGCGCACGCGAACAGTGTGGAGCGTAGGGGGACTACGCGATGATATCCAGTCAAATCTTTTTATAAACAAAAACATTAGCGTGAAGTCCACCAGTGATCTTCTAGAGGTGACTACTCATAACATACACCTACGCGTTTGTACCAAATGATTATGACAAATCCATTAAAATTTATTTACAGACAATAAGTGATACGTCTGTATGTCTACCCCCTCGGGGATTATGGACGTGAGTATTATGTAGATATATAAAAAGTGTTACGCAAAAGGTACAGATTTTAAAGAGTAGAATTTAAATAAAGGCAATTTTCCACATATCGATGTCAAACCGCAATGATATTTCGATATGATTTCGGTAAAGGTGAACTGTCGATCATCGCGGCCGATGCGGTTGACTCAATATATCCCTCTGTTTGCTTTAGTGCCACTTCTACCTATTCTTTTTCTATGTTTGGGTTAACTTCCTCGAGTCTACGTCTGGACTACTCAAGTAGTAATTTTAGGGTAGTTTAGGTGTTTAACTGACGTTCAGGACAAGTGAAACCGTACAGTGTAGTTGGAACTTTGATTGCAACTTACATTGAGCGTCCCATACTGTTACACTACAAATTATGGACCTACTGTTTAACTGGGTTTCGAGTTTGTTCAGGAGTATAGCTACCTGGGATACCATTTCTCGATTTCTCGACTTTTCTCGAGCAAAGTTTTTCGGGAATAAGAACCGCCGATTTCCCGGGAGTAGATTTCTACAAACCCTACTGGGATCCCACCGATCACCACAACGGGAACCTTTAAAAAAGAGAAAAAGTGATTTCAATGGCGAAAAACGCCATGACAATTTGGAAGGAACGGAACATTTGACGAAAAACTAAAACAAACCTGTAAGTACGTACGCTGGTCTTTTCCATTTTTTCTACGGTTCTGAAACTTGGACCGTGAAGGCCTCTGATTTGAAACGCATTAGATGCGTTTGTTGGTGTCGGTTATGCCTAGAATACCGTGGACAGTAAGGCGAACTAATGAATCAATCATAAAGGAGGAGGGCGTCAATTCTGTGGACAGACTGTCAGTATTGGTCACCCGAAACATACTGCGATACTTCGGTCATGTCGTAAGAAAGCGCTCTATGTATATGTATATTTGGCAAAAGGGGGGAAAGTGAGCAAATGCTGACATAATCGGGTACCAATTGTGCAGCGCTGTTTTCATTTCACCCCTTATCCCAATATGTTAGTGGGAGCGATAGTGTAGTGGATAAAAGAATACCTAATCTAGAGCGGAACATACTTCTTGGCAAAGTTGAAGGGTAGAGGCCGCGCGTCCGAAGGCCAGCCCGATGGACTGATCTCGTTGGAGGGGCACTGGAGATTCCTTTGAGGAGGCATTAAGAAGCGTTGATTCGAGCACAAGATCGCAACACCTGGTGCCATTTAGTGAACGCCAAAACAGTATATTCTGCTGAAGGTCACCATCTTCAGAATTGAGGTCTATGACTGAGGAGGAGGTTTAACTGGGACTTACATACGGGACGTCTTAGGTAGCTGCGGGGGAGGTGACGAATGACGCGATATGGCGTGAGAAGACGACTTCATTTATAGGGCTTTGGTTTAAAAATTTTAATCAACTTTCTTTGCCGACTTATTTATTAAGAAAACTTTTGAAAAAAAAACCACCTGCTCTTACCACGTGGGCGACCCCTATTTCTGCGAATTGAGCTTTTTCTATTCACCATTCAAATTAAATGAGATTAAAATTGGAGGCTTCAAAAATTAATATATAATCTAGATAGGTACTTATGAAAACGCGTTATGTAGATATTTAATTGAAAATTGTAACTTCGCATCAATGAAATCTGAATATAATTTGCGTGGTGGATGCAACAATCAATCAGAATATTCCATCTGACTACACTGTTTCACCGATTAGTACCTATATTATCTAGCGTCGCGCGCGTCGTGCAGTCAGCTAACTAAACCTATTTTTTACCTTATTCATTTTCGGATGATCCTGTAGAAGTTTTGTTTGACGTATCATAAAGGTATTCGGTGCACGAATCGTTACCGATCTGATTCTTTAAAAGATCGATTAAGAATTTTGATTAATCAATTTCCATTCCATTTTGTAAAAAAACAAGCCAAGTGCGAGTCGGACTCGCGCATCGAGGATTCCATTCTCAACAGAATTTTCGTTTTGAAAAAATGCCATTTAAATGTGATTAGTGAAGAAACTGATGTGCACTGTTGGCCACCACGTGGCCTAGTGATTTTGATTAATCAATTTCCATTCCATTTTGTAAAAAAACAAGCCAAGTGCGAGTCGGACTCGCGCATCGAGGATTCCATTCTCAACAGAATTATTTTTCGTTTTGAAAAAATGCCATTTAAATGTGATTAGTGAAGAAACTGATGTGCACTGTTGGCCACCACGTGGCCTAGCTCCTTTGCATGAGACGCAGCTCAAATCCAGTCAAGTATACGTAATGGTTTCCAGGCATAACAATAGGCTTATATGGGTCTATTGCAATGCCTGGAAACGCCTAACCGAAGACCCAGACCAGCTCCGTCTACTGTCTATCGAAGTCTATTAAACAGTATGTAACTGCGCAGTTATTGAAAAAAACATAGTAACAATCGAATTTCAAACGTAATACATGAAATAATTTTTAAATAAATAATAATTTTGATACAAAAATAGCATTTTTATGTATAAGAAATATTTATAGCCGTTTTAAGTTCTTATTTTGACATTATTCGCAAAACGCAACACATTTACGTTGTATGGCATCTATCTAAAGTATTGTGGCGACGCACGACGCGCGCCACTACGTTACAGAACCTACTCACATCGGCGTAGAACGCGCTATCGAAATTTTCCTAGGACTTCGTATATATACGAGTTCCAAACATCCATAGTTGGACCAGCACATCTGGTCACCAGGCACAACACCCCGCCTGGTGGAAGATCTTCCCTTTTCCCTTTCATACAGCTGACGTTACGTCATTCCATGTCCTCTAATAGAGCGTTCCTACAGGATCATCCCAAATTATATAAAGTATAGCTAGCTAACTTTTTTCAGTATATAATATGTCAAACATAATTCCGTAAAAAGAGTCCACAAAGCTATAAAAAACGAAAATGAACCTGCTAAGTACCTAAATTGTAGTTTAATTGAAACTCACGACTCACTTTACAATTCCAGTGGAAATATTGCGTTTTGAGTTTTGATTAATCTGCTCTTTCAGGCGTTCCTACAATTACAAATCCACCTGCTCCCATAAAATGCCTACATTTAATATCCCGACTGAATTGAAAATTAACGTTTCACAAATTGATTGTTTTAAACAACACGGGTTTTGAACGAAACAGAAGGAATTTGCTACATAAGGGTTCCGACGAAATTTATTGTGTGTCCCGACCTCCGTCACACTCACGCCCTGGCGCGGGCGGCGCCGCCGATTTGCATAGAAATGTAATCAATTTGCGTTTCTTTTGTCACAAATATCGATTGCCACATAAAAATAATATGTGCGAAATTGGGATGTCTAGTAAACTGAAACTGAAAAGTTAGGACTACATTTGACTTTGTGTTTTTTTTGTTGTTTTATTCTACTTATATAGTATAAGTATCTACGTAAAAATAATTTTGGTTGGTATCTGTTGTGGTTCCAATATAGAAATCGTATCTTACGATAGATTTGCCATACCGTATTATACGATGTATATTGTATAATGTATATTTCCATTTTTCATTCTCCATGTTTGCTGTATATCAATATCTTAACGATTCATTGAGTTTATTTTATTTTAACTTCACTTTAATTCTATAATACAATCTTACAGTAATAGTGCAATACAATACCTAATCGAATTCGTAATGTTGTTTGACATCACATGTCTTGGTGTAAACGGTGAATAATAATTAAATTATTTCTTCATATTTCGCATTACTGCAAACGCTTTGTACGCCCAATTGATGAGCTGAAAATAATATTAAAATGATGTAAAAAAATAAAATACAAAATACAAATTAATAATAATAAAACTATAGTTAATAATAAAGGTTAGGTCATTTTTATACTTAAAAATGAGGCGCTTGATTTTTCTTTGTCACAAATTCACTGGTATGATAGAGAAATGGTCTAGCTATCCTTAACCATACCTCTATGGCAATGGGAACTTAAATTATAATGGACCTATCTAAACAGGGTCTTTTCTGATCCTCAAATATGGAGTATTGATGTATTTTCCTAGACACTCCTTTCGAAGGTGGTATAGGCAGCTTGGGATGGTACCACCCTTTTACCTATTTCTGCCGTAAAATAGCAATGCTTATTACAAGAAAAAGTTGTGTTTCGGATTCAAGGGTAAAAGAGCCAGCAAAATTACCGACACATGAGCCACTTCATCTAAGTCCTCAAGGTTAGCAGGGCATCGAAAACCTTCTAATGACATAATAGTGAGGTTTAATATTTATGGGCGACGGTGACCACTTACCATTAGGTGGTCTGTTTGCTTGTCTGGCTCTCCTTATAAAATAAAATAAAAATGTACACTGTTTTCACATAGATGTAGTCAGATCTGAATGCTGTTTTTACTTTATCTATAAAAGGGTCAAGTTTTGTTATTCTTGTACGGTATGAGCTGGCCCATCAGGTCTTGCTGGGTTAACGTTGGTTTTTGTTTCACAATTTACTTACAATGGTATAAGTTTCGAGTGAAAGCGTGAATATCTTTCCAGCTGTGATCGCCATGGGGCGTTTGCATCGCTCCAGGAATAAAGTCATAATCATCAGGTTTTTCTTCTCCAGCGTCAACCAGGGCCCTTCGAATGCTGCTTGACTGAGTTGTAAGCTCTAAAAACAACAAATGAAAACAATTATCTACCAATTACCTAACTAAAACTTTAAAAAATCTAATAACTACACAAAATAATAGTTAACAATTAAAGATAAAAATTTGGCCTAAGTTATAGTACCAGTTTAGGGATTTGGCGGTACAAATTCTTTTCGAAATCTTGAAAAAATGGAGCTGCCTGTTTTGATTCGTTTCCCACAAAAGCGGGAAAAAATAAAAATAAGTCCTTCATAAAAACTTCGAATTTTTTGGTAACGTTACTGCTCGAAATTGCCATCTATTGGGATTCAACCTGCATTAATCCCTTCCTCCAAACCACAGCTGAATGGAAAAAAGAAGTGACCAAATAAACGCTAAAGAAGCATGGTGAACGAAGTTCAATCGGCTGAATCTGAATGTATCTATAATCTTTCCATTACGAATTTACTTTCTATTCGGCAGTAGCAAATATTTTTGCCCTGGATAGATGTGTATATAGGTACTTACTTGATTATAACTTTTGAAGCTTTCATGGTTTAACCTGGATTCAATTTAATTCAATCCTTAATATCGGGAACTAAAGGAACAAAATCTACCGTGGTGATAATCCCGGTTTAAATAATATTTATATAGGTATAAGTAACTACTTACTTAATTTATATTGGTTTAAGTACATTAGGTATCCTAGGAAAAGTGGAAAAGATCGAATAAAAAAATAATTAATACTAGGTTAAAATGCCCATGCCAGGAGAGGTCCACCACAACGGCCCAAAGGTGGATTCGATACGGCGACACTTGCTCCGCAGTCTCGTGCTCTACATTTGAGCCATTGTTGCTTCGGTTTCTCGGTTGTTAACAAAGTTTGATCCAGATATTGTTGGATTACCTCCGTGATCAATTCATCTCCATACCAGCATATGATGAAAACCTCAATAAGCATGCACGTTAAATAAATCGCCATCCATATGATTTGCATCGGGTGGGACATCGGGTCCTCGATCTGTCAAATGTCAAACATTATTCATTGTTAAAAAGTTACAAGATAAAATTCCGGAAATGTCTGTTGATCAACGATTACTAATGGGAAATGGCAAAACACCATATTAAATCTACCATGAGAGTCGTTCTATATAGAATATTTTACAATATTATTACGTATTACGACACGAAGAAGAAAGGAGGTTACGCATTGTAAAATACAGGTTGTAATAAACACGTCAGTTGTACGACGTTTGTAAATACTCAAAAAAATATGATAGCTGATCGCAGACTGTTTTATGCAAAGTCGAAATGTTTCGGCTTATATATACGACCCTTATAAGGTTCTTGCTATAATTACTATTACTTTTGATGTTTGTGTGTACACGATGGTGCGTTTTAATTTAAAATGCCAATAGTAGTTTCAAATTATTTTCATGATAAAAGAAAACATTCTATGACCACAATTTGAGACAATAGGTATCTGCAAATTCCTAGATTTTAACTTCCGAAGCACGGAGCAAAAAGTAATTTGAATCTAATCACAAGACTCGAACTCAAACACTGGCGACGAGTCGTAAAGTTTTGACAAGGGTGCTGCTAACTTGATTGTTGTCGAAGAAATTAAAAAGTGCTGACTATAAGAACTGGATTAACCCAATTTGTTGCTTGTCCCGTTTTATGCAGGCACGTAGTTGAATGCCTGGGACATAGGTGTAAAATTCCTAATTTAAACAAATGTATTGCCTGAAGATTAGACATTTCTAACAATAGAACAGTAAGTATCTAAAGAAAAACTATAAAAAACGTACTTAATATGGTTGACTATAAAAGAAATTATTTTTATCAGAGTACGGCTAGTGGATTTTGTTATTTTTAGTGAAAAGGTTATCTGTTTTAATATTAACCACTTTTAATGTAGAGAAAAGCGAAATTTGGACTAAATAAAACAGGAAGTGACTAAATAATGTTTTTCATTGTACTACTACTACTACCCTACTACTATAAAAAATATTACAGTTTCAAAAATATTCAAAAAAGCTTTAGCTTTAACAATTTGTTTAGAATGTTTGACTTGTGCCTACATTGTTTTCCTGACTGCAGGCCTGAATTCCTGTTCCGTTTTAGATTTACGAGATGCATCCAATCGGATTCAAATGTTATAGTAGGATAGTCAGCAAAACACAATAAAATTTATTTTCAACGTCATCCGAGCAAACTTCATCTGTTCTTAGAGCGTCAACAAAAAGGGAAATAAACACTCCGGTTACTTTCTCGGAGTTAATAAAAGAAAGGAACATTTGTATTTATTTCTCTGCAGTTTAAGCGTCGTTTGAGAAAAACCCAAAGTGGTGTATAATAAATTTTATACGGTGCTTTAAAAGATTTGGGAGAAAAATTGTCTTTCAACAGAAGATAAGTAATGTGGTTTTCTGTTGCCAAGTAAAATAGACAAATAAGGAAGTATTTACAAAAATATCTATCTCTGTACTAATATTAGATACTCGAAATTAAATTAAGATGGTAATGAATACTTATTCAAACGGAGAAAAAGTTTGAAAAAAATACATTTTAGGGAGCAAGATTTGAACCTGCAACCTAGCCTTTATTAACGACTGATCTATATTTCTGGTGCCTTAGCCAAACCTGGCGTTAATAAAATTAATTAATTTTGTTTGCTAATTGTTTCGTATACAGTAGGTACAGTCTACTCGTATATCGATGTTTTCAGGAGTATTTTCGAAAGTGTCCCAGGCAGACACAGTCACTAGCTTAGCCTAGAACCGTTTGGAATCTAGTTAAAAATCGTTTTGCATACCGATAAAAACTGGAGGCCGACCAAACAAAGGACCATAACACTCAGCATAAATTGTAGCGCTGACGCCAGGCTGAATGCGCTCTCAATCAACGACACGTATCTGAAATCAGAATCCATCGCAAATAGATCATCCACTTAGAGATAGTTTTTAGTAATGTTTTTAGCTTAGCTTATAGCTAGCCCAACTAGCGGTACCGATCGAAAAAAAGTATCATCTACAATTATAATATAATATTTTATTAGAAAACAACACTAAGTAATTATTGAAAACATAATTGCTAAAATGACCGTTTTTAGATAGTGTTTCCCATTCCAATGTGAAGACTAAACTTGCCTATGAGATTCCCCTATCAAACTAAAATAATAAAGATAATTGGTAATTAGTAATTTTAATCAATCGATTAATAATTTCGTAAAGCAGTTTGCTCGTATCTTATGCTCCCACACTAAACATAGATGTAGAATAAATAATGTCAACTAGACTTTTTGTGTTTTAGATAGCTATGTCTAAGGGTATTTAACTACGTCACCTACGCGCTGAGCTACGCCGCGTAGCAAGAAATTACTACTTTTAATTACGATAAAAAGTAGTGATTTGTTAGCGCGTTTCAAATGGAATGTTCGATCTACAAGTAATTACCTCACGTCTGAAATAGGACAAGGCTTTCTTACGATGCTTTATCGCTGAATTAATAAATGTAATCTAGAAAGGTATCTTCACGTCATCAACTCGAGAACCACTAAAAATATAAAATATTATTGTGAAAAAATGAAAATGAAAAATGAAAAAAGTTTATTGTCTTATCTTCCTTATGTCTAGTACAAACAGGGTTGAGACTCCCTAGTAAGTATGAAAATACCTGTGTCAGGGAGTCTCGCTCTTCCATATCCAACAGTTATTGATGATAACAAACAAGTGTTATATAATATTGACAATAAATTTAACAATTAATAATTTAAGTTTAAAGTTTTTGAAGAAATAAAGCCAAAAATCAAAAATTACATGTGAATATAGTGTGTATTGTATGTGTGTACGTGTATGTGTGCATGTTGTGTATTATGTCGTAAATATATTATATATGTTTATATACTAATCCTTCTCATTAGGTCTGAAATATTATTTAAAGAAATAAGTACTTCTAAGTAGTTCCTCTGTTTCATCATATGAAGTATTTTTTATCCATTTAATTATTTTATCTTTACATTCATGCTTATTGAGGTCGTAAATATTTAATAGTTTGTTAATCTTATTATACACATAAGTTGATTGAGTCTGATATTGTCTCTTAGCAAATGTTGTTTTGTATTTATTAGGATGTGTAACATTAAACTTTTTCCTTCTTTTATTTATATTAGGGTCGTATGTTAGGGATGTATGTTTCTTTAGGGTGGTTTTAATTATGTATAATTTCCTAACCGTTAATACATTACTTAGTTTATATAGCTGTTCCGTGGAGAATCTATAATGTAGGAAGTGCATAACTTTTAGCAAAGTTCTTTGTGCTCTCTCTACTTCTATGAATTTAGTTTTGTTTGCTCCACCCCAGATTGTTATTCCATACGTTATGATGGATTGTGCTAGAGCAATATATACTTTAGTCAAGAGTTCTTTTGTAGCTACGTGTCTAAGGTTTCTAAAGATCCAGATAAGTTTTCGAATCCTGTTTGATATCTGTTCAAGATGCGGGTGCCATGATAGTCTTTGGTCAATTAGTATACCTAGATATTTCGTCACGCTTATTTTGTTAAGTATAGGACAAGTACAATTTGGGGTGTTTGAGCAGTCATGTATTTTAATGTTAAAATCTGATTTCGGTTGAGTTCGTTTGTCTATTGAAAAACATATGTAATTGGTCTTTTGAGTATTTAACGTTAGTAAGTTCTGGCTGAGCCACTGTCCAATCCTTATTAGCCCCTTTTCAGTTGTTGTCTGGATTTTTTCCCAAGAGTTCTCTGAAAAGACTAAAGCAGTGTCATCTGCATATGAGAATAGTTGGGCGTTCTCTATGTCCATTGTTAGCAAGTCATTTATGTAAATTAGGAAGAGTGTAGGGCCTAATACACTACCTTGCGGAACTCCGTAACATACTGTTTCAAATTGACTAATATTAGACGCAATTTTCACACACTGTTTCCTATCACTTAGATAGTCAGTTAAAAGCTGAAGAGGTATTCCTCTAATGCCGATGCTTTCCAATTTTTGTATGAGTAGAGGGATAGAGACGGTGTCAAATGCTTTTTTAAAATCTAAGAATACTGCCAGGCATTTCCCTTTTTGGTCTAGTGTGTCTGTAACTAAAGATGTTAGGGCTGTGATAGCATCTTCTGTCGACTTTCCTTTTCTGAAGCCATATTGGGAATCCGAGAGTATTTTGAATTTGTCTAGATAGCTTATCAGTCTTTTATTAATTAGTTTTTCTAAAATTTTTGAAATAATTGGCAGTACAGAAATTGGTCGAAAATTATTGACATCATCTCTATCCCCACCCTTATACACCGGTGTAACAACGGCTCTCTTTAATATTGAAGGAAACACTCCTTTGTGGAAACATGTATTAATAAAGTGGGTAATTACGGGAAGTAGCTCTGCTCGTGCAGTTTTTATGAAATTTGTGGATATATTGTCATGGCCAGGAGCACTTTCAGACTTTAGGTTCATAAGTACTTCATGAACTTCCTGATAATCCGTGTCTAATAGTACAAAAGAAGATTGTTGTTTATTACCTAACATACTTTTGTTTTGTTTAGCGTATAGTCCGTTTTGTTTATTAATAATTTGTTCTGCTAGTGACCGACCTACGTTTGTAAAATAATTGTTTACATAATTAACTGATTCTATAGGGGAGGATTTTATGTGTAGCAATTCTGTGTTATCTTCTTTTACTTGTTTGATGTTTGTTATGGTTTTAATATTATTCCATAGAGCTTTATTATTTTTTGTTGAGGTATTTAGTAGATGTCGTTCATATATTCTCTTTACTTTTTTAATTAGTTTATTGCAATGATTCCTGTATCGTCTATAAGTAATTCGTAGTACTTCATTGCTTGGGTCTGAGCGTAGATTGTTTTGCATTTTATTCCTATTTCTTATACAGCGAAGTATGCCAGAAGTAATCCAAGGTTTAATCGTTCGCTTACTTTTCGGAATCAGAATAGTTTTTGTATTGTCACGTAATGCAGCTGTTATTTTGTTTGTTAACATTTCAATTAAAATATTTGGTTTGTCGCAAAATAGTAATTCTTCTAAATCATTTGTTGATAGATCCTTTAATGCCTCGTCAATTTTTGTGGTTGTTTTTATTTTGGTTTCAGATTTGTTAAATTTAATGTCACCATCAAATGGTCAGTTACTGTAGTGTTCAATACAGCAATTTGAGCCTTTACTTTACTTTTGTCCAATTTGAGTATAACGTGGTCTAGGCAGCTATTTATTCTAGTTGGTAGAGAGTGTCCAGGTAGTAAGTTATAAGCAGCTAGTCTGTTTAGATAAGAGTGTCTATTTTTGTATTCGTAGTTCTGTTCAGTTTCGCTAGCTATTAGGTTAATGTTAATGTCACCAATTATTGTTATCGTTCTTTTTGGATTTATGTTATCTAGGTGAGAGCATAGGGAATTTATAAAGGTATCTGCGTTTGTATTTGATGGCGATCTATATATTCCTAGTATTGTAATTTTTTCTATGTCTATTTGTAAACACGAGGCATGGCTGAGTTTTATTTCTTTTACTTTTGATTTCAGTTTATTATTTATGTAGATTACTACTCCGTCATTTTGATTAAGATGGTGGGTGGTTGCATAGTTTCTGTAGTTCTGGATATTTGGAATAGGTTTATCTGATTTTAATCTACACTCAGTTAGAATTATTATATTAGGAGTAAATTTTAAAGAAGAAATTGATGTCTCTAAATCGTCGATATTACTATATACGCTCCTAATGTTTTGTGTAATTATATGGAGATCGTCTTTTCCAACTTTAATATGTTTATGTAGGTCTTCAATATCACAGTTTGTAGCAGATGCGATTGTAACATTATCTATTTCATTTAATGTGTTTATGTCGTCATTCATAATGAGTTTATTAAAGGACTGCAGTGTTTGCGAATATTACATTGTGAGTTATGAGTTATTTTTGTTACTATATTAAGTATATACTTTGGATTTAGAGCAGCTAATTTTGATATGGGAGGCTGATAGGCATGACAGCTTGAGATATGAGACAATTTGAGATATTTATTTAGCAGTAGTGTGCTTTTTATTGTGGATAAATTTTTAACTTTCTTCGAGATAGGAATGTATTGTGTTTGTGTTTTGTGTGAGTAGATGGATTTTAATAGTATATAGGAGGATGTAAATTTGTTTTGTAGAGCATTACTCGGCGTTGTGATGAGTGCATGTACTGGTTGAGTGTTTAAAAATAAGTAATTGAATTTTCTGCGACGCATTATAAATGGTTGTCCATAATGGTTTAATTACTACTTTTAATTACGATAAAAAGTAGTGATTTGTTAGCGCGTTTCAAATGGAATGTTCGATCTACAAGTAATTACCTCACGTCTGAAATAGGACAAGGCTTTCTTACGATGCTTTATCGCTGAATTAATAAATGTAATCTAGAAAGGTATCTTCACGTCATCAACTCGAGAACCACTAAAAATATAAAATATTATTGTTGTTCCTATGTTTTCTTCGGCTCTGGCACTTTTCATTATTATAATTAGAAACTCCTATCATACATACATAACATCACGTCCAAAATCCCCGAGCGGGTATATAGACAGAGGAACCACCACAGAAATAAATCAAGTAGAACGGTGACGCGGGCGAGCTGCCATATGAATCGCGCGTGTCTACATTTTCATAAGCCACGCCCCTAAAGTGACGTCATTACGAACGAAATACCTCCTTTTGATCGATTCACTGTCGTTCCTGTTGTTCTTACAGTTACAAACCGCACAATAAGGCATTTTAGCACAGCCGCTCTGATCGGTACGCGTTGAAAACTAGGCGCAGAATGAATGAAATCTTATAGTATATTGCAAGATTGAGACACGCGTGCCCCGTCCACTTCGCCGCTCTATCATGATGTATCTCTGTGGGAACCATCTCAAATCATAGGTAGTTCCCACTTTTCGCCGTAAGATTTGGTGGACAAATGTGATAGGTGGCGAGCCTATCGCCGTCTCTAGGTGTGAAATAGTATCCACTAAGTCCCTTAGTCGCCTCGTACGACACCCACGGGAAGAGTGCTATTCTTTAGGGCCGGCACCACACAGCATTGAAAAACCCAGGTTTTAAGAGGTGTATAAGCTATCACTTAACTATTGTTTATTTATATATTACATAACAACACTAACAGTTATTTCCAAATTTTAGGTTATTATTACAACTACATTGTACAGTATTGATTGATTATACAATTTGATTTGAATTTAGATTGGTATTGAAATAGGAGGGGTCATTTCAAAATAACGTGCGGCTGAGACCAGAAGTCTCGACTCGGTGTCCGCAAATAGGTCCAAGGCAGCGACATATTATACCCTAGACGAGGAACTTCCAACAAAATTCCCGTAAAAAATGGTACCAAACATCAAGCCCCTGTGTGCGAATTGAAAATAATGCAAAATATTTCTCACACCATGAAACTTAAATTAATATTTGAACAAAAATAGATCTTACGGCCATGGCACAAAGGCGAATATCCATCTACGTAACTCTTACAAAGGATCGTATGATGCATAGATCGATTTCAAAATTCGAAGTCAAACGCAAGGCGCGATTGACTCGCCGCTCGCACACCGTGTTAAGCCCCGCCCACCTGTGTACACATTTTGTGGCGTCACTCGCGTGCGTCTATTACATGTACATTTCTGGGGAATAATATTTCGCTGTTCCTTGGAGCTGTTCCAGGACAGCACCGCGTAAGTGAGGGAAAGGGCGCGGAGCGCGCGCGTGGCGCCGGCAGCAGGCCGCGCGTGGGGCGCGGGCGCAGGCTGTACTGAGGTTGTATAGGAGGTACAGACAGCGACACGTAAGCCAGTTAGAAAAGGGTTACTTATTTCACCCCTGGTGGTACCCCTCAGGAAGTACTTACTATATTAGCTTTCCTGAAAATCTATCTGTCATTGAGTACCTATAGTTCAAGACCTTGCAAAATTTGATCAGACATGGCTAAGAACGCTAGTTTTTTTCTCTTTTAAATACAAAAACCGCACTCAAATTGGATTATCGATTGTTGAGATTTGAAGCTTTGAACGGACTATGTACCAAGTATATTTTTTGAAATCTAGACGTTTGGAATATCGGAAATAGAAGGGGGAATCAAGCGAGACACTGCATACCATTTTACAGCATCGTTTAACACTTGCACTGCAACTATGTAGTAATAATAATGGACTAGCCGTCATTTGTAAGACGTAGCAAAACGTAATACCCACCGTATAATGCTGTTGTGATGTATGATGCAATCCCTGAGAACGATTCGTACGTAATAGTCGTGAGGGGCGTTTCCATCACATTTGTTCGCAGTAATAGCCCTTTCGCGTCGCCGCTGTGCCACCGCGTTAAAATTGCGCAGGTT
The DNA here is from genome assembly GCA_947369225.1 of Hofmannophila pseudospretella. Lineage (NCBI taxonomy): Eukaryota > Metazoa > Arthropoda > Insecta > Lepidoptera > Oecophoridae > Hofmannophila > Hofmannophila pseudospretella. The sequence continues at coordinate 7,793,138 of OX376325.1, forward strand.
AAACGCTAATATGTTTATTTGGCCAACTGAAAGTATTGATAATTTCATTCATTAACGTTTAACTCTAGAGGAGAAATATGTCGCGATGATTTTATTATCTACAGACAGATAAATTTGTTTAACACTTAAACAACACATTCTGCTGTGCCAATGCTGAACATAGGCGAAACAGATCACTCGATCTTTTGATTTCGTCAGCAACACGAAAACATTTTTTAGGTCGACGTTGTCTGTGCTGGCAAGAATGGTCAACGATTGCCATTAAAAAAAAGTAGCGTGACGTTTAGTCATATGAGTCAATAATATTTAATGAAGGTATGACTCTGTATAGAATCAGCCTGGATTGGTACCACCCTTTTTCCTATGTCTGCCGCAAAGCAGCAATGCTGGCATTTTTACTCTTCATTATATAGTATTTATACAATAATAAAAAGTAAGTAGGTAAATAACATGAAGGAAGGAACGCCCACCCCTATATTCCGGTATAACAGACAGAGCGCAAACTATGGATGAGGTTCAGGCGAACTTCACCCACCCGATCGACTTGGTGACCTAGGTCTCGATATAAAATAACACGCATTACCTATCCATTAATGGAGACTATTTTTTCATCCATGGTAAATAAGGACTAGAAAAATACGTCGTCACGATACGTCGAGAAATGTTAGTCGTGAAATGTCAAGACTGCAAATTACGTACGAGTCGCGAAATGTTCGAATTGCGAAATGTTCGAGTCATAAAACGTCCAAGTCGGGAAGTCACACGGCGGCACAATTAACTTTTACATGCACGGGGAATATGCTAAATACTTACTAGCTGACGCTACAAACGCAGCAACAATGGTATCCATTACACCGTCGATTATACAGGTCGCTGGCTTGTAGTAAATCTGCGAAACCGAACCAAACGCATATAACCCAATTAATTAGCCTATTCTCACTGAACCGGAGAACGATTTGTATAATTAATGCGCCCTTTGTGTATTGAATGTATAATTTACTAGACACATAATGTCACAGAACTGATATCTCTTTTAAATATCTGTTAAATGCTTGCAGAATAAAATAAGTCCAGCACCAGGGTTCCTTCCATAAATAATAATTAAAAAGCGTGAAAAAAAAGAAACCAACTATTCTGAAGTCAGCGACCATCACACGTAACATTATTGACACTTTGTGCCATTATTCAAGGGAGTGCTATAAATCCAATGTCAAAAAAACAAAATAATATAAAAGAGCCGAATTCAGCAGAGTCGGTTTCTATTTTTTTTAATAATTAGGTTGTATTAGAATTAAATAATACATGGAGATGAGTTTAACGAACGTTTAATCAATTGTAGTATTTATTTAAGAGTGAAGGTGATAAGTATTATGTAGGTAAGTTTATATATTTTCTACCGTCATAAAATTTAAAATTAAATAATACACGGAGATGAGTTTAACGAACGTTTAATTACCAGACTGCCAAGTGACGGTAGAAAATATATAAACTTACCTACATAATACTTATCAATTATAATTTTTTTATGAATGAAATAATAAAATCGGAGTCTTTTCCAATTAAATAAAAATATTGTGTAAGCTTCAGGCTTTACTCACGTGATGAAAGTAAATGACTTCGTAGGCCGGTGATTTGTACACGTCGAAAAACGGATATTCGACGTTCGTCGGCAACACTGCGAAATTTTCGGTGATCGGCATAATGATTCCAACTGAAATTCAGTAAACGGCCTATGTAAATTCATTTACACCTCGTCGAGTCGTTATAAATTAAATCAGTTTCGAAAATGGCAATTAAGATACATTGATTTACATAATTGAAGTTGGGGTCTAGTTTTTATTTTTATAGATTTTTAGAAGTGATAGACGGTAAGTGACCTCATCGACGCTCACCAGCAGGCGAGATCGGGGTCAAATGCTGGTATAGTGGTCAATAAAAAAACTGTACACTGCAGCGATTTTGGAACGGAATCGTAACGAACGCATAACTTATCAATATCGCTGCAGCTAAACGCGTTAGTGGTCACCCAGAAATTGACGCCAGTCTGTCACGTATAAAATAGTACGTACCAGAGACTGCGCCTACACACATGGTAGAATAGGCTGTCATAATGAAGCGGGCTCTTTTTATGCTCTTCGTCACAATGTCCCGGTGCTCGGGCTCCTGCGGCGCGAACTCCGAGCAATGCAAATACTGCAGCAGTTTTATTATTTTGTCCTTATTCAGCCAGAACACTGCTATTTTAAAATACGTGTATATTTCACTCAGGAATAAGTATAGGCTGCAAAAAAGTTGAACATGATAATTATGGGACATATTTTATCATCATATTTTTCCATCTATGACTAACTGGGAATCCGGACACTGCTCTATTCAAACTTAGGTACAACACCTATATGGACAGCAGACGAGCAATCACGCCACCGGAGGGTACGTGATCACCATCGCCCATAGACATCCCATTATAATGTTTTTAGATGGTTTTGGACATAGAATACACTTAGAGAACTTATATGTATACATACATGCCTCATGCCGATAATTAAACAAGCTCTCTTACCCTTCAAATCGGAACACATGCTACAGCATTGCTACAGCATTGCTACTTTGTGACAGAAATAGATAAAGGTGGTACTTCGGCAGGCTGACTCTGCACAAAGCCATACCATCTTCAAGAAGATGTCATGAATTCAAAGAGTTACGGCGAAAAATCACTACAATCGTTTTATAAATAGGTAGATTATGGACGTTATATGGCTCGATACAAAATTATCTTCGACTGGCATTGCATGCCGCCTTCGTATAAACGATATGTAATAAGAAAAGACCTTCGATTACACATATTCCGATCAATAGTCAAGTAAACAATGTAGTCAATAAACGAGAGATGTAAGTACCCTTCAGCGACGTCCCCAATATTTTTCGTTTGCCTCAGTAAATAAACGACTTCTCCAGTGCAGGGTAAAAAACACACTAGCCATAAGATGATCAGGGTGTATATCAACTGGAGGTAGAACAGGATGTTGTTCGGCGAGAACTCATTGTACCACATCCCGTAGAACTTGAGCCAGTATATGTGAACAGCATGATAGAGCCGTGGATTGAGGTCGTCCCAAGATTCAGTAACGCCGTAAGGCAAAACAGGCGTCAGTACAGATAATATTCCCTTCATATTTTCACGGAGAATTTTCATTTTGTTTTCGTATCTCGAAACCGATATGAAGCCTTTGACGGATAATATAAGAATGCTTGCTATTCATCATAATATGGTTCTTTGTAGCTACAAAGCGGAGGCGACGTTAAGTGGGTATTTTACATTATTTCGTAAGAATAATTGTTAAGACCAAGAGCTTTTAAAATTATCTTTTCTTGACAGAAAGTGGTATGAGCACCATTGAATACTTACTTTAACATTACCTAATTGAGTGAGTTTTTTAAAGAATGTAAATGTTTTTTTAGTGTATAGTAAACGTACGATAAAACACGAATATAAAATGAATATATATAAATTACTAGGTACTAACTTAAATTTTAAGAATTGTATCTTAATAAGTAAATACTAAAGTAATTAATTAAGCAAATGGTAAAGAGAAACTCCCAATAGGGTTACCCTTTTGTTCGTGAATTCATCCCATTATTCTGTCTTCAATCCGGATAATCAACAAAAGAGGATAATTTGCTGATTGAAATATCAAAATCTTTTAGTAAATTAATTACTTCTTTGTTTACTTAGACTGTTTCATAATTTCATTTTTATTTCATTTTTAAAACTTAATTAGGTAGGCGTAGGTGGAAGGACGATATCGACCAATTCCAAAAAGGATGGTCTGGCTGGATGGCCAGCAGTGGGATAGTCTATGGGCTATTTAAAAATAATAGATTATTTTGCTAATATAACAAATAAATTATGATTGATTTGTAATCCTTATACTCTACAATTGTCTTTTTCAACATTGTAGGTCAAATAAAATAAAGTTTTAAGGCAATAATCTCGCGCGCAGATTTGCACACGCCTTTTGCATAGTTGTTGTTTTTTTTAAGGCAAAGGGAACTGAGCCCATACCGCCATGTCTGATGTAAACAACTCTTTCAAGTCTTCATTAAAATGCTGGTGTGACACATTTCAATGCTATCTGGGAGAATCTTCCACGCTTCTGCGCCATCCGAACCAAATAAGAAGGCGTCCCGGACGCAGTGTGGCTCTTCAAAATCCAGCCTAGTACGGATCGGGCTGCAGCGTCTTATTTGACTTTACTTCACTGTCCCACACATTATTCACATCTTGTCGAAGTTTTTCGAGCAAGAAACACCATTCTTACTAGAAAAGCACTACTGTAAAACAATTTGCAAGACAAATCGAAACAAAGCTGACGTGGATGCCACAAAAGCGCGGGAGAAACTCACCTTTTGCATAGACGCGTGACATTCTTCATACAAAGTGGCAAAATAGTGCGTCAATCCGTAACCATGTGAGAAAAAACGTCAAAATCATGTCAAATTTCGTGTTCATATTGTGTGAGACAGCAACATGAAACCACCGCCTCTATTAAGTTTTTCATCCATAAACACCAAGTTTAATAAACTAGATATTCTTTTGTTCGGTAGTGGCAGAGGCTGTAAATCTGGGATTTTTCCAAGTTTATTAACAGCGTCGGGACAAATTTCGTGAGTAACAGCTTGTTCACGATTTGATATTTATACTCGGCCACTTGAGGTTCTAACTTCATGTTTTTGCGAAGTTAGTGCCACTTGGGAATGTGATTTTATATCGGATATTTTTTTAGTCCGCCTGATAAATGCTGTAGGGTAGGTGATAAATAAGCTGTATGCTGTAAAATAATGCTATTATATTATTGATTGGTGTCTGACAAAAATCACGATGGTAATAAGAATAACTAAATACGAGTACTTACTTACAAAATCACGTAATAAATTCCGATACCATTTGATTCCAATGCTTTATATGCTCTGAAATAAATAAAATTAGCATGGAGGCGTATTAATTACCGTATTTGAATTGCCTTTAGTTTATAATTTTCTTGCTTCCCTGTTATGAGAAAAAATGCTTTCTTTAAGGGGTGAAAGAACCCAAGGGGGTTAGTCGCTTTGAAGGGAAACCAATTGACAAGTTTGTTTGAATTGGTAATTAATTCAAATGTTCCCCTGATGGCTGTCAATGCCAGGTAAATTCTCATCAAACAATGTCAAGTCAAGTCAAATCTATAAATATAAAAAAAGCAATAAAATCTACATTTCACCAATTTTATTTCAAAATAATACATTCAGTTTGTAACTCCTCCTTAAAAAGGAGTTAATTTAATATGTCGCCGAAAGCAATTATTATAATTACTACAGCAATATAATTACCTCTATAAGAAAGGTAGAGCCCTCTTAACAATGGATAATTGTGTTTTCAAAGAGCCTCTACGTAGTATTCATAATATTCCACCTAACATAAAGGAGAGTTCATCGCGAATATTTGAATAAAGCAAGAGTCTAATGACTCTATTTTTCCGATGAAAATAGAGGAGAGGAAATAGGAATAGGCCTTTTGTCAGAGCGGAAAACTGGAGGACAAACGAAAAGAGAAATGCAAAATATCACTGTGTTTTAGAATTGAGTTTTTGAAATTTCAGGACTCAGTGCAGCTTTTATTCGGTAATTTGGAAATGGTAGATATACTGCGAGGTTTTAAAACTTTGTTTATGATTTTTTTTATATATTACATTGGTATTGTGTTGCTATAGTTAGTAAGACTGTTAGTAAATTAGCTTTTAAGTTGGACTTACAAATTAATACCATCTAGTAGTAACGCGACGACGTATTCTTTTTAACGTTTGTAATGTTTTTAATGTAAATGTTTCACCTTTATGTTTTTGTTACACTCCTGTATAACACCTTACTATATACCTATCTATACCTTTGCTATACGAGTACCTATGTTATATTTACGACCTATATACGATGTAGTCTGTATAAATTCCATCACCCAAAGGTACAAGGCCAACAAATAAAATCTACTAAAAATAATTATAAGATAATGTTTAATTAATTAAATTAGAATATAGTAAACGCTTGAGGAGAATGTGGTTAAAATTTAATATGATTTCCAATTTGTAGTCGAAAAGTTAATAAATCATCGTTCAATCGAGCCACCTCTCATATCTGACGGGTGCTGACTGATCGTCGGCTTATACAAAATATATTATGCAAAAACGGGTCAAGAGTGAATTTATCTTGTCAGCTGAGTTCCGCAAGTAGCTAGCATTCCTACTAAAAATTCAGAGTATCTTCACGGCATCTTCGCCTACAAAGGCGCCGGTAAGAGGAAGCTTTAGACATAACGCTCATAACCGGAACAATTGCTAATTATTCTAAACATTTATAATTGTGAGCGTGGTCTATTGGCTAGGACACCGGACTCCCATGCGGGAGGTCCGGATTCGAAACCATGCAATGCAATGTATCAATGAGTTTTTCCGATTTTTTCGAAGACTTACGTACATTTACCGACGGTGATGGAAAACATCGTGAGGAAACCTGCATGTCTGAAGAAATTAAAAGTTTCCGAAGGAGTGTGAAATCCACCAATCAGCACTAGGCCCGCTCGGTGGATCATAGCCCGTATCCCCTTGTGCAAAGGGAGGCCTGTGCCTCAGCAGTGGGGACATTATAGACGGATGATGATGATTTATAATTGACGATTGCTGAGTTCGGTTTAAATAAAATTATCAACCAGATATTTATGGCGAGGGTTCCACGGTTAATTCATGTTTTTGTTCTCTTTAAGTCCTTCACCAACTGAGAAACTGTAGTACGATTGTGTTTGAGCTCGTCTGACTATTTTTGTTCGGGCATTGTAATTTACCTATATGTGGGTATACTACAATATCCGCGACATGCGGACGTGCGAGTGGTAGGAGACTCTCTGTCGGCTGCCATCTTGCCTCGACCACACGAAATATACGGCGGACAATTAAAAAATCGGTTTATGTGGTTTTCTCAATATTTTCGGACAATTTCCATTGATATGTGAACTATGTTTGAAAACTGATGTGCACTGTTGGACACCAAGTGGCCTAGCCCTGCATGATACGCAGCTCAAATCCAGTCAACGTGAGTGGTATACTTCTTATTCTAATTCGGGTCTATTGTAATGCCTGGAAAACGCTTAGCAGAAGAACCAGACCAGCTCCATCCACTGTCTATCGAAGTCTATTAAACATTTTTCTCTGTGAGGAGTCCTTTGAATGATGATGGCCAGGATTTGACATTTTATGTAAAGCGAACTCAGCATTCGTCAACTATAAATGCTTACATTAATTAGCAACATTAGCAATCTTCGTCTAATCGGTCTTTGCAGGCGAAAAGGCCGTAACTTCTCTTTAGTTCTACCATGTTTTACAGTGAATATTTCAGTAGGGATGTCATTATTATGAGGCTTTCTTTGAGTGATAATGGCCAGGATTTGGAGATGGGATCTGAAGGTGAACAACAGAATAATAGTAAACCTGTCGTAGGTGTTTGGGCTCGTTTGACTTCTCTTTGTAAGATCTTTTAAGCAAAAGAGTGGTTTTTTTTCCGCTTATTTCAACACATCTTAAGTAATTACTTATATTTTTTACCGTTTGTTAGGTGATAAGTTGTGACATTTTCAATTAGGGACTATTTGTGGTGCAGAACCCTAAAAAGTGATAAAATATGAAACGATTTATGTGAATCGCAAAGGGAATGGGGGCGCAAATCTGCATAATCACCGCTCGACGCCGCACTGAAATGAAATACGTGATCGTACAAACAACGCAAAAACACCAGCTACAAGTGTAAAAGCTCTTGTACATTCCCATTCTACAGATTGCTACTCAATGAGTGGCAATTAATAGAACAATTAGCCGTTTATTTCGACCAACAATGGAGGAACAAGATCGCGCTCGAGCACAGAAATGGAGTGTGTAACAAACAGCGCACTAGAAATTTTTCCAATATAAATTTATTGCCCTCACTTAATTAACTTAACTTAATATAATGCATTTAATGAATTAAAACTATATTAAACATGATGTACCTACCTTAGTTGTGACGGTAGCAATAGGACATAAAACGCAAATCGTAATCGTTGCGTAGATGAAGCCACGAGCGCACTCCCTAAACAGAAAAGAAATCGAATCGTAATTTTGGTTGATATCACAAATTTCTTTTATTTGGATTAATTTCATTTAATTTCTCAAATAATAGTAAAGTTGTGATGTATCATGGCATCATATGCCCATTTCAAAATAGCAGACCTAATAAATCTGTTAAAACAGCGTGGCGCGAGTCTGATGGAATTTGGTGGAAAGGTACTTATTTACATGTTGATATTTAGCTTTATGTGTTAATTTAAACTTTATTAAACAAAAATCATCCACTATTAATGAAAATAATCATTACTAATGATCAAATTATTGTCATTGAAAGCAATAAATTTTGATGATGTTATGTTTAGAACAAAATCAATTCAATGATAGAAGGTATATTTATTTAGCATATAGGTGCACACTTCGCCTGCCTTTCATGTCAAATTATCACTGTATGGGGTTTGCTGGAAGAGATCTCTCTTAGAGATAAGTCACGCCCTTTGTGCTTCACATATTTTTGTCTAAGTTTGCAATATATTCTGTGTGTGTACAATAAAGAGTTAATAATACAATAATAATAGAATTTCTAAATGTAGAAATGATATTGTCAGGACCATATTCAATACATTGTACATGTATGATTTAAATTTTCTAAGTAAATAATCGTATACAAGTATAAGTAATTTAAATTAATTACTTTCTTATATTAATACGATTGTAAAATTGTACCTATTGGGACGCGTGCCTGAATAAAGAATTTATTTATTATTAATATTATTATTTTTAAACCACTGTTTTTCTCCCATTATTGAGGTGAGTTTATCATACTGTCGTGAGCTTTTGGCCAAACAACAGTATGAGTAAAAGACATATTAGAAATAGAGTTAATTAGAAGAAATAAAGTGAGTTGATCGATGTGTGAGAGTGTTGATAATGAGTGAATATGATGAGTAAATGTGAGACGTTTATGTATCCCTGGACAGGAATTTTCGAACAATTCTGCAAGTGTTTAGAATGACAGCTTTCTATTATTATTATTTATATTTAAAACTCTGTTAAAGAAAGTCATATCAGTTTTCAGAAGCACTATTAATTTTAAAACCGTAGCTTCAACATACAATCTCCGATCTCGGTATTACAATTGCAGATTGCGGTGGAACTACCAAGGCGCCATAAGTGTTTGAAGACATTTAAGGTATTTGTATCGCTTACAATTCTTCTGTGCACATCCGACGGTAGGTGAGACAAATGGGTCGTTTTCACGCGATACGCCGCCATTAATTAAACAACGCGTGCTGGACAGACCCGGATTTAGAGAGGGGCTACTGCTACATGAAGGTTTAGAGAGGGGCTACTGCTACAAGAAGATTTAGAGAGGGGCTACTGCTACATGAAAGTTTAGAGAGGGGCTACTGCTACATGAAGATTTAGAGAGGGGCTACTGCTACATGAAGGTTTAGAGAGGGGCTACTGCTACATGAAGTTTTTCAATAACATCGTACTACTAACCCTGTAGTTTTACTTTTCCTGTATTTGTGTACAATAAAGTGTTTCTATCTATCTAACATCGTACTCTTATTAAAAATAAAAATGTTTTGAATGGATTCAATGATGATACCGAAATAAAAAATGGCGTACCACAAAAAAAAATTAGGTAGATATATTGAGACCGATTTGTTTTTGGTTGACATGAATGTTTAGGATTCTTTAATATTACTTTATCAAGTACGTTTGTGATTACAATAACATTACGTCATGCAGCTACCAAACTCTACATATTGTGACCCATTTCCTCTCTAACATTTGGTACACTTTATATCCAAGTCTCACGTAAAACGCAAAACGTTGCATAGATGGAGCCGCACACTCCGTAAATGGAACCTTTTGTAAATAATGTGAGATTATTCAAAATGAAATAATGCTAAATTAACACTAAAATATATACTTAAGCTAAAATTACATAATACCTAACTATTATTGTATAGCCAGGCTTATACGCTGAGCAAAGTAGAGGCCAGCCTTCTAGTCCCGGGATGTCTCTACGAGGCGCTTGGCTAATTGTTATTGAAAACAATAAATTATTTTAGGTTATATTTTTAACAAAATCATATTTAAGTCGTACACAATATTTAAAAAAAGATATTTAATACCAATTTCATTAAAATCTTTAGGATTTCAGCGCTGCACATATTTTTGAATGTTTTTTGCTCGAAAATATTTATTTACGTACGCTAGTGGCGCCTCTAGTGGTAAAACATTGCAAATAACATTAAATAGACGGAAGTAACTTTAAACTTGGTTTAATTAGACAATTAAGGAATTCACAACTGACATCAACGAACGGTGAGCACAGAGTAAATATACGTAGAAGCCGGGTCGTCTGGGGTTGCCAGGTGTGGCATTGTGTTTATGTTCATATTCCAAGAAGGATTATCTCCTATTCTCTAAGTCCATAGTTCCTTAGTCTAGTTCCGGTCCTGGTGCTCCTCCCCTTCTAGATTGCTATCTATCAGTGAACACGCGAATCCGTGCAGGCGTTTGAGGCTTGCTCATTTAACAAACAACAAGATTGTTGATATTGGGAAAACAAAAGTACCTATTATTGCCCACAGATATCTATTGCCCACCCAAAAACAACAACTACCTAACAAATATCACTAAGTCTTACTCGTACCTCTCACTTAATGTTTGTCTGATTTTTCAGAAATGTCATATAAGTAGTATTATTTAGCTCTTTGATCTTGAATGGGCAATAGTAGTCACTTGCAGTGGGCAACCATTGCGTCGACTAGACAATCACCATTTTTAATTAGATTTGGTGAACGGAATAATTCGTTTATTGTGATTGTGGCTTCCCCAACTTTATTATTCAAAACACACGTGACTATCTACGAAATCTACCTTTGGATGTGCAACGTCGTAAATAGCATAATATCATGTATTAGTTCCAAGGAACTCAAGAGAATCTTGTTATTATGAAGCCGCAGTTTAAAATTGGATTTCGATTTTACAGTAGTTGAACCCTAACGAAGCCCGCTTGGTTGGTTTGGAGCCACGTAGAAGATTGCTATGGAAACCCGATTTTCAAATCACGATCGAGTTGTTCCCGCATTTGGGGGCAATCACTTACTTATTCATGCAAAGGAAAATCTAAAATTCACCTGGAAAACTTACAAGGCATACAATAGATGGTCATTCGGTGCCTAGGTAGAAGTAAATCTTCATACTCAATAGTGCAGGGTAAATAAAAAATAATTGGAAATTCTTTCTTTCTTTCTTTAATGGCATTTGTGACAAGTTACACGAGTTAAGCTTGGTTAGACTAATAAGGTACTTATCACTGTAACTGGTTTTTATCAATATAATTTTTAATTTAATTTAATTTATACTTATTATATTAAGCTATAGGATCATAAAGAACACTAGTTAAGTTAAATTGAATATCGTTAAATATTCTTTTAACTTTCTAGACAAAAAGTAGCTGGACATGGTTGGATACTGGCGTATTTTATTTACTATTTATTTTCTCTTAGGGACTTTTACAGACAAATACATAACTACAACAGACTTAAAATATATTAATAAAAATATGCTAATAATACATTTCCACTTGTAAAATACAGTATAAATATAGTAATTAAAAAATAATTATTACTCACTTATAAAACAAACAAAAAATACAGAAACAGGCCGGTTGTAAAATAAATAAAGATAACAATATTAAGAATTTAAAAGAGAAATGTTTTAAACATTATGTGACAGATAGTATGGGAAACTATGGCAAACGAATGCTCACATACGAGGGTGCGCGCTGTTATAATAATCTACCTTCACCAATTAAAAACACAAATTCCTTAAATGCATTTAAGCAAAAATTAGCGCAGTTTGTTTTTTTGAAAGGTGGTTTGCTCCCGTCATTATCATAATACTGTACTACCAGCTCTGGTACCACAATTTTAGTGCGTTGCGTTCCACTAACTATATATAATATATAGTGTTAGTGAATAGTGTAGCGAACATGCATCCTTTTAAGTCTTTTTCACATGTAAGTGGCAATATGTCTTTAATGTGAATAAATATCTTTAAACCTAACCTAACTATATACTTAGCAGCAAAGAACAATCCAACATTTACTAGATTCAACTACCTATTTAAAAATCCAAGGATTGATATGGGAACGGGGAGCGAAGTCTTAGTCCAGCAGTGAGAAAATCTATAACCTAGAAATAACACATGTTCGTTGATTGATATAGTTTCAACTGAAAATTTCCATAAGCATACATAACTAACTTAATACGATTAGCGGTATTCCATAATTAACGTTCAGACATTTGTACATTTTACTAAATAATTCACTAGTGCATTTGCTAATGACTAAACTGGTAGAACGACAGCCAGGCAAGCTTTCAGACATGCTCAGACATTCTAAAAGCAATTACAGTTATTAATTTCTACTTTAGTAATGTTTTAGGCAATTTTAGTGAATTGTTTTTTTATGTCTTTAAATTTTTTTATTATTTAAGGAGAGCCTTAAAGAGGAGAGCAGACGAGTAAACGAGCCACCTAATGGTATAAGTGGTCACCGTCGCCCATGTACATCACACCTCACTGTTTTAATACTAGAGGGTTTATAGCTCGTAGCCTAGTAGCCTAGTTGCGAGCACGGTCCGAAAGTGATCGTGCAGGTTAAGCGACGTTGGCGCGGTCGGTACCAGGATGGGTGACCGCTAGTGGCATATTTCATCTGAGCTCCTCCGTGCCTCGGAGACCATGTTAAGCAGTCGGTCCCGGTTGTTGTCGTTCGACAGCAGTGTTAAACCATGTCAGATGCCTACGGGCGGCCTGAACAACTCTGACAAATAGGTTGGCCACTAACCATATGATAAGCAAGCAAGCAAGAGGGTTTATATATTGGTGATTATTTTATTTTATTAGTAAGTATAAATAAAATTATAACACACCATATTCTCTTGTCTTAATCTACGATTTCCTCCATAACAATGGAAAAAAATAATGATTGAAATGGGAAGTGCTCAAAATCAATATTTTTTATTGGAAATAATACGAACTTATGTATATATATTATGAATAACTATTTATATATCTTTACTTACATAAATTTATATAGCCTAATAACAACATCAGCCTATTAATCTCCCCACTGTTGGGGCACAGGCCTCCCCTTGCACAAGAGGGTACGGGCCATGATCCACCGAGCGGGCCCAGTGCTGATCGGTGGATTTCACACGCCTTCGGAAACTTTTAATTTCCTCAGACATGCAGGTTTCCTCACCTTTCCTTCAGAGCAGTCGGTAAATGTACGTAAGTCTTCGAAAAATCCAAATACTCATTGGTATATGCATGCAATCATTTTTATATGTACTTACCTAAATATTTCTGCGTAACCCCATGATTAGCTGGTAGAAAATGCCGCAAGGCATTATCCTCGCCTCATGTACACCTTTTTTTGTGCATTGAAGTGTAAATAATTTAAAAAAAAATACTGAACATTTTTGCTACGTTATATTCAGTGCTTTCAGTACAATCACCATACTGCTAGAAAGGTGGACGAACATACCAATACTGTAAAAACTTGCAGAACTCACCGTAGTTATACAAAGCGTCCATAAAATGAAGTCTACATTAAAATACATGCTATCCCTTTCTACGCCATAGCTCTAGATAGAGATGACACGGGACTTGAGGAAGCCTTAATATTAAGGACGTTTCTTGGAACTCATGGATAGACGTTATTTATTTACTCAGAACGTGGAAAGGTATTATTTTATAAATGTTGCTGCGAAATCATGTCATCAAGATTCACAGAAGTAAAGATGTTTCACTTTTTATTTATGTTTGAATGCGGCAGATGATTAAATAGTAGTTTATGCAACGGCTACGTAATGATAGCGATTTTAACATGAGAACTATTTATGAAACGAAACGTAGCTGAGTTTCATAAAAGATCGTTCGAGTGTTAAAATCGCCATTACGTTGCATATAATACTTTTTCTATGACCATGAAATATATTAACAGAAAATACAAACAATTACAGAGCGTTTAACAGACGCCATGACAGCTCGTCAAAGCTCCGATGACAACAAAACATTGCAAGATCCATCCGATTTCTCGTCTCCATAGCCACCTCAGTTATTTCAGACAGTATTAAACTATCGTCCATTTAAAAAAAAATTTCCTCTATTAATATTATTAGTTATTAACACGGTTATTTCCTTGAGTTCTCTGTAGAAACCAAAGAAATCGGACTAACAGTTTTGGCGGGAAAGCGCTGGAGAAGGTTCTACGGTGTTTATTTTATTGCTCAAAAATTGTTTTCTTGTAATTTTGATTGCTAAAATCGGTGTAGTTTTGTCTAGCATACTTCAGTAACAGTGACAATGTGTTGAACTCTCACAGTAAACTTCTCGTTAGTGGTTCATTCTGTAGTTTCACTCTGTGATTCTGCGGTGGACCATGAGAATTCGCCAGAGGCTAGACCGGTTGAAATTTCCGTCATAACTCCTACGGGTGTTTAAATGTGTCTACAACACAACAAAAAACTGTTTTAAATCGCTTAATGTTTAGGCTGATGGCCTGTGTTGCCAATGCCTTGTTAAAATAAATTAAAAAAATCGGACTAGTAGCGCCCTCTCCTCTAGAATATAAAACTTCTCTAGCGAGAAATATACAAATGGTGAATTGCAAAATCTTTAGTTGAAACAATACCTTCAGACTGTCGTACTCGTGGTACTCGTCTCCGAACAGAGGGCAATCAACGCGAGTTTGTATTCCTCGGGAGTCTCACCTAATACCCAGTCATTAGAAGTTAACGCCGATCATTCTCATTAATGAAGATTGATCACTTCAATCTGATAATGTCGTGCCCTCTTAACTTGATGGCTATTTACCTGAATGAAAACAACTTACATTTTCAATTGACTTTCAATAGAAAATCACATGAGAAAAAAATATAAGTCACTCGATTGTCATTTTGAGATACCAATTATTCAATAGAAAATCACACGAGAAGAAAAATATAAGTCACTCGATTGTCATTTTGAGATACCAATTGTTCAATAGAAAATCACACGAGAAGAAAAATATAAGTCACTCGATTGTCATTTTTAGATACCAATTGTTCAATAGAAAATCACACGAGAAGAAAAATATAAGTCACTCGATTGTCATTTTTAGATACCAATTGTTCAATAGAAAATCACACGAGAAGAAAAATATAAGTCACTCGATTGTCATTTTGAGATACCAATTGTTCAATAGAAAATCACACGAGAAGAAAAATATAAGTCACTCAATTGTCATTTTGAGATACCAATTGTTCATGTCTTTAGTACTTGTAAACATTTTTCAATCGCTTATTTCGGCAGAGGATTATCGCAATGAAATGACAGTAGAAAGTCAATTAACTTGATTAGGATATTGGACATCAAATACTAAAACTTATAAGTATCTAGTATATCTGTAATAGATGTAAGTCATGAGCAAAACAAGTAAGTTAAAGTTTTTTTACATTAAACTTACAAATACGAGTACGTAGATCTTATATTTAGTACGGATCCCTATAGACAGAGCGCGGCCCGCCTGCTCCATACATACTCGTCCATATTAGCTGTACTAGAGGTAATTTAAAAATGTTATATTACCTTAGTGACGTTTGACGTTATAATTCATGTGGTTTCCACCAAGCTTTCAAGCTCCCTCTGCGTCATTACTCACTAGTGAAGCGTCACTGGCTAATTACTGAAGATTGATGAGGGCGCCACTCTCACTGCACTTGCTGGGGAGGTCATAGACTGTGTAGAAACGCAAGAGGTAGAGGAAGCGAGCAGGAATCATCTGCAAAGTTTTTTTAATTTTTTTATTAAGGCAAACAAACAGCTAAAGTAGTACATAATATAAGACAATATAGATAACACAAAAGTCAGTGAAGTTTTCACTGAAAGTACTAAAAAATCGTTAATGACGTAAATGCTGGTGAGGTCATAGACTGTGTAGAAACGCAAGGGGTAGAGGAAGCGAGCAGGAATCATCTACAAAGTTTTTAAAAAAAAATTTATTAAGCAAAACAAACAGCTAAAGTAGTACATAATAATAGACAATATAGATAACACAAAAGCCAGTGAAGTTTTTACTGAAAGTACTAAAAATAGCTAATAATGTGAATACTGGGGAGGTCATAGACTGTGTAGAAACGCAAGAGGTAAGAGGAAGCGAGCAGAAATAATCTACAATGTTTTTTTAATATTTTTTTATTAAAGAAAACAAACAGCTAATGTAGGTAGTATATAATAATAGACAATATAGATAACACAAAAGCCAGTGAAGTTTTCACTGAAAGTACTAAAAAAATAGCTAATAATGTGAAATCACTCGCGTTTAATTTAGGTTTTATTAACCACTTCAATGGTGCACAGTTTTCCCGTACCATACCAGTGTCTCGTCAGCCAGTCAAGGTCAAATTTACAATAGGATGGCGAGAAGTGGAGGAGTTCTGATGCTAGGCTCATGCCTTAACTTATAGTAGAGTAAACGTCTACAACACCTAGTTGTATTCTAGAAAAGATTCAGTATAAAATTTAAGAACCCAGGTACATCTAGGAATCAGAGCATTTATATTCAGAATGTTCATTTTGAACGCTCTCCGATGTCACACTGGTCGTGTCTTAATGCATATTTAGTTGCGATCGGTGTAGAACGGAAATTATGAGCGATGAACTTCCTTATAGTCAGTTTAAAATAAAATATGGTAAGTAACTTACCTGCATTGCATACTTACTCAATCTTAATCGATTAACTTTGAGTTGCAAGAAACGTCTTTAATGTTAAGGCTTCCGTAACTCTCGTGTCATCTCTATCTAGAGATACAACGTAGAAAGGTGTAGCATGTATTTTAATTAAGACATAACTTTAAATACTTTTCGTGCAACTGAGGGAAAGGTATATTACTTAGCACTATTAAGTACAAGTACTCGTATGTAGTAAGCATTCAAAATACCTCTCAGGACCATAAAGTTGAATTCCTAAAATGTTGAAAGTTGCATCTCCTTTTTAAGCTATGACCAAAGAAAAAGATGTTAAATTATAAATTTGACGCGAATGTTTGTATATCTGTGATTTCATATCTCTACAACCGTTCGATTCGATTTGGATGAGGATTTTTTAATTTAAAAGGGAATTTTGCTGACGGTGGTCTTAGCCTTGTTGGATAAAAATTAGATCAGTGGTTTTTAAGATCTTGGAGTATCATTAATGTGAGATAGGATCTCAGTAACGATAAAGGTGATTGGAATTTAAAATCAAATGTTTACGACCAGGAAAAAGTGGCCCGTTTGTCTTAAGGAGTAGAAGATCTATCTACATAAGGGTAAGTCAGGGGTTTCTTAAATGTTTTATTCAGTTAACACTAAATGACTTTGATTATTATAATAAATGAAGTTGATTATAATAAAAAAAAAAAATTTCCCCATCATACGCCAGGCACTTTCCTCCGCCGGAGAGCCAGCTGTTCTTGAACCGAGCGGACTGACGCGCGACGATGGCAAGAGGCCCGACGGAATGACCCTTGGAAGATGGGACGGCCTTTGGTGTGGGACGCCACCTGTGTCGACACCCTTGCCCCGTCTCACCTTCCAGCCACTTCTTATAGAGCCGGCTCTGCGGCCGCTGCTGCAGAAACCCTCAAACGACGCAAATATACTAATCTGGGTGAAATATACATATTTGAGCCGTTTGGGGTTGAAACATTGGGATCCTGGGGCCCGGGAGCGCACCGCGTTCTCAAGGACCTCGCATAGCGCCTGGTCGACGCGTCAAAAGACCCAAGATCTGGCTCCTATTTGGCTCAGCGGATTAGCTTAGCTATCCAACGGGGCAACGCTGTCAGTCTCTTGGGTACACTGCCGGATGTGGGGGACTTAACCCTAATTTTTTATCTTTAGCTTTCTTAGCCTTAGTTTAGTTTTAGCTTTAGTATTATTTTAGTGTTATATTATATTATATTTTCTATTTGTGCTAAAAAAAAACCACTAAATTAAAATGTTGAATTTTTATAACTGATATAATAATTCACCTCGAAATGCATACAATAAAAAATATTTTCAGTAAATAAATGTATTTAACCCTATTAAAGAATGTTAAAGAAAATATTATATTTTTTGTTTGCCCTCTTGTTTAGCCGTGAAAGGGTTCAAAGGGATTTCAAAGAAATATTTCTGCTACCTTTGTAGCAAAAGAAATACGCTTCTAACAATAAAACCATGTTTATTTGATTGTAATCAAGATTTTAAAGTAAGATGTATGAGTCTATTTATTTGACAATTGGGAAACGGTCACGTTTTGGAAAATTGACCTTTTAAACCCAAACGTTATTGAGTATTTATTATGAGTTTATTTTGTAGCTAATTAAGGCCTTTTACAAAAATAATGTGACGTTACGTAATTCTTGGGCGTTTAAATGAAACAATTTGCTATTAAAAAAGAATAAACTAAAGCATTAAGTTTTTATTTTTTATCTATGACTTTCAAGAAACGTCCTGAATGTTAAGACTTTCTTTAGTCTCGTGTCATCTCTATCTAGAGCTAGGCGTAGAAAGCGATAGCATGTATTTTAATGAAGACTTAACTTTAAGGACGTTTCGTGTAGCCGACGGCAAGACACCTTGGAATGCTCGAGTGCGAAAAGACTTTTGAATGTCTTCAATTTACACAATTCGAACAGAGAAAACACGACCATGATTGCTTATCGGCAGCCTATTGCCCACACGAAAAAAAAATGCCACTTAGTATATTTATCTGAACTGTTTTAACTTCCTGAATCTGAGTGGGCAATAGCTGTAACTTGGAGTGGTCAACGGCTGTAATGACTGAGCACAAATACCTGAACCGATTAATGTAGTATAAACCTATATTTTGATGTAGTATAATGGGTTTATTCTACTTATCTGGGGTCAGACCCCAGTTTAGATCCATCTAGACTAGATTTTCCCCTAATGGGTAAGCCCATAGGTATTTACTAAATTTTCAAGTAAATACTTAATGGGACTCTACGCTACTTAGACTTTATTGTAGATTCGAAATACAAAGTAGAGGGAGAGGAAACGAAGAGGGTATGACGTCAAAGAAAACCTCATCAATCTTCATTAATGAGCAAACGAAGCACGGCTCCACTCACTGAAATATAAGATAGGTGCTGTAATAGTACATTATGATATAAGTGCGGTAATTTTCAAAGCGCACGTATGTCATACGACGTTTTATAACATATTTACGAGGAAATAAATAAAACTTTGACTTTCTTAAACGAATAAATCTTTAATTACTTGTTAAAGCAGTTATAGAAATTTGAACAATTTTTAAAAGTGATTGTTACGTTGCCAGTTGGCATTTTTAATGTTGTCAAGTTATTATTATTAGTTACAATTTCCCCAGTCTCTCTCTCACTCTCTTGAGTGAAAGTAGGAGAAACGAGACCACAGAGTTCTGCAGTCGGTGGCGGCGGCGGAGGTGGCTGCGGCTGCGGCGACGATGGTGGAATGTACGCGTGTGTGCTCGTAGATGGTTGAAAGTCAACACTTGACTCCAAATTTATGTTCCTTGTAATGCGAGAGCTAATTTCTTCTTTATTTCTCATCGAGTCATCTATGTATCCCTCGGCTACACTGCTCGACCGCCACCCTCCGTGGCGTTTTAGTGTCAATAAGTCCGCACCTGAATCGGCGAGCAATGTAGCCGAGGACCTTCTGAAACTGTGCCCTGTGTATTCATGTGCTTCAGGCAAATTTAAGAAAGTGGCAATTTGTTTCGGCATTGCTCCAAATTTATTAATGCCAATGGGTTGGTTAGTGCATTTACCATTTTGGTAATTTTGAAAAAATCTGTTGGAATTAGATTTTGTTGATCGAAGCGCTTCGTATTTCTTCACTACGTCGTAAAATGGCCCCTGTATTGTGAAAGACCTTGGAATTTTATTTTTTGTGTTTTTGACATGGACAAGAAGAACCCGCCCATGATTCTCGACATCATTAGTTGTGATGTTTGCCAACTCTTGACGTCTACATGCACCATTTATACCGAATATTAATGCAACCTGAAAAGAGATAAAAAGAACGTATAAACACCTATATTGTAAAGAAATACGAAAGTGAAAGAAATTAATAACAATAATTTAGTTTCAACTGACCTTTGTTGCCAAATATCGGCAATCCGGAGCTTCTTTTAGGAACTTCTTGATATTGTCAGCCGAAAATACTTTCGACTTTTTACTTACATGGCCATCTGAGCGTCTTTTTAGGAATGCTAGCAAGTTGGAGTATGACTTAATATCAATACCATGATTTGTTTTCATAGTGCTTTTTAGCATTGAATAGTAGCACCACAATGAGCTTGACTTATATTTTTGAGAAAGTTCCATGAAATATGCTAAAAACACATTTTCTGAAAATGAATTTGCATCTTTGCTTGTTTTCCATATGATGAAATTTTGATACGCTTGTAAGTATCTATCGGTCGATTTTTCAGGCAAGAGGCTTAGAGTAGCCTTTTTCGCTGCGTTTAAGACTTGTGGCGGTGTCAAATTAATAAATTCATCACTACTTGACGACATTTTCAAATAAAAACAATACAGCGAAAAGAAAAAGCGCGCGGAATAATTTTACTTGTCCACAAATTAGCGATGCGCGCGCATCAACTTTTTTTAGGTAAAGGTACAAAAACAGCCAGTATTACTAATAAAGTAAATTAATATTTTTGTGTTTTTGTTACAGATAAATTGGTTGTAATTTATTGTCAAAATTAATTAAATTAAAGAATTAAATCTTTATTTATTATATTTTATCTCCCAAAGTTAATTTTATTCATAAAATATTGACCACTTTTTTAACATAAAAACTCTTTGCTAAGATTTTAAAAAGTATCGTTCATTTTTAGACGGAGCATCTTAAAAAACCGTACATGTTACTTTATTTAAAAAAACTCGTGCGTTTCACATTACTATAACGCACAAGTGCGTAATGAGATACATTACGATATTGAAATTGGTGTAATTACAGCCACTTTACGAGCAAATATGTTATAAAACTACATTACTGGTGGTTTCTTATATGGAAATTTCTCACCGTATTGTATTTCTATTATTTTTTAATATCATTAGGACTTTCCATGCATATGAGTTTACAATTTATTTTCCGCACGTGTATATCACGACGTTTTTCATCACATCTAGCGAGTAAACATTACTAATTATTATATTAAAAAGTAATAAAGAAAATTTTAATATTCATTTTTATAACATAAAAAACATCTTTGCCTTCCATTGATGATGATTTCTGGTGGCGTTAAGTTGCAGTCACTTGAAAAATGTAAAACAAGAAATGGTTTAGACATAGACATATTTTATTAATAATATTCATTACAAGTCAAAAAGCACAACACTACAACATATACACTCATACAATATGCATCATATACCAAGGTATATACTTAAACAAATACAACACACAAACTCCCGGAGGAACATAACACACAGGATAATAATACATTATTTATCAATGTCAATTATAATATTATTATGTCAATTAAATTATTTATTGTTACACTTAACCTCTAAAAACTCATTGAAAGAATAGTAGGATTGCTCGACAAGCCATTTCTTTAAATTCTTTTTAAAAGTCCACTCGCTCGGAGCATTTTTAATATCCCCGGGGATCCTATTATAAACTTGAGGGCCCATGGCGTGGATAGTCTTAGTGGCCTTCTGCAGAGCGTGCGGCACAGCGGCGAGCCTGTTGGCGCTACGGGTGTTGTACGTGTGGCGGTTACCAAGCCTCTCGTAAACATCCAGATTCCTACGGACATAAGTTGCTACTTGGAATACCAACAGACACGGAAGTGTTAATATCCCAAGTATAGTAGTAAGTTTAGTATTCTATTTTCCATCGGCTACACATGCACAAATAGATGTGATGAAAAGATTATTTACTGTAACTACATATTTAATTATTTACCATGTATACTTACTTTTACAACATTATATTCCCTAAGATTTCATAGAATCATGATAAATACGTCGCAGGTTTTTCGGGCTTTCCACCTGGTGTTAAAATGGCACACAAACATCAAACGCCATTATTGAGAGTACCCCCTAGGGGAGAAAATCACTTTTAGAGCTATTTATTGGGAAACCCTTGAAATGAGGTTACTGTGTTTAGGATTCCTCCGTTTCATCCTGAATATATTACTTACTGGTTTATCGACTCCTAACGAAGTAGGTTATTCAAATTAGCATGGCAAAACTATGTCACTATAGATAGTATATAGTACGGTTGTATCGACGCCGACGTCGGTATATATTGTAACTTGCGGTTTCGATATTAGGAGCAATTTTCGAGGTATTTTCGGTAATAATACCGATAGACTACTTAGTATCTTACACTAACTCTAATAAATCTAGAGAATCGATATGGAGAGCAAGAAAAACAAATGCTACGCAAAGAATAAACACAACTCTTCCCTTCTACACATACGAATGTTATCAAATGCTTCGTGAAAATTAATTGTGCGGAAAAATTGCGGCCGCCGCCGTATCCTAGTATAAACACACTTATCATTCCTTCCTCTGTATATTTCATGTATGTTATATACCTACCTACATTCTTGAGATAACCAAAAAAAAACATGAACGAACATGATTTCACGAACACAACATGAGTACCTACATATAACCATCCCATTTACACTAATTATTTATGCAATGGATATCTCCCCCCCCCCCCCCTCCCTCCGCCGACTCTACTACATTGACAGAATAGATAAGGAGCATATCAAAAATTAGATAAAATATAAGAATATAATAAGAATGGTCTATTTGTGCGGTAAGATTACAATGGAGTAGGAACTTGAGCATATGTTACATTAAACTAAATAAAATTAGTGAGCAACCAGTTATCCTACAATAAGCGCTGACCTCCGAACTAGGAAGTTCCTGTATCTCGGAGGATCTCTTCTTTGACCAGTGCAAATGAACATGTAACAAAACATGGGAAAATATAATAGTGACAAAATTTGGAAGAAAGAAAAAAAAGAACAATAATAAAGGTTAAGGGTATATAAGGTTCATATGCATGCAGTTTTTGTATTATTTTCTCCAAACAATTTTTTTCATCTATGTTTTTGCCGCCGCATTATCGTCTTTGGTTCATTTTTAACTATATATGAAAACGGGACTTAATCGCGTCGGTATTTAATTTTGGTAAACTAAACTCTTCGACGTTTCGACGGAGTTGCACCTGTCATGGTCACGAACAGACTGAAGCATCGAGTGTCAACGATGGCAGGCACTGGTGGGTGTGTGGGTGTGCTGTGTGGTCTCATAACGTCTTTGGTTTGTCGTTGACGAAGTCCTATGCCTTGACATACGTACATTTGTGGACTCAATACAATACAATACTTTATTGATAACAACAAGTTACAGGTCATTACAGATCATTTTTCAATACAACATACTCATAGTTATGTATAAAAATAATAAAAATGATTATAATATCCAATTTAAAAAAAAATCAATAAATAATTCAATCACTTCTCACTGTCAATATAATGAATAAAATAAAGAATATATTATAATAGCAGGTACGTATTGTAAAGATAGGTACCTATTGCAGAGATTAATTTAATTTTAATTTTAGAAATTCGTCATATGAGTAAAACGATCCAATCACGTAATTTCTTTTTTAAAACAAATGAGCTCGGGGCGCCAGTGACATCGCTGGGCAATCTATCGTATACTGCAGGTACTATAGCCTGGACGGTTTTGGAGATCTTCGCGAGGGAGTGCGAGAGCGGATGGAGCCTATTGGCGTTCTCTTCTCTTCTCATGCTCGACAAAACCAAGAGACCCTCAGTATAATAGAATCGCCTCGAGGATAATTATCTTGAGTTTGATTTACAGTTAAGTTGTAAGTACTTAAATGAAACACTTCGTATTCAATCGTGGAATTCTTGGAGAATGATAATTGAAAACTTTTACAACTCAAACACATTCCAAAGTGAAATAGTTCATCATCTAAAAGCTTTTTAGTTTACAGAAATGTACTTTGTAAAAATTATCGCACTAAGCTAAGTTTGATGTTCACCCTCTAAGTTTTGTTTGTAATACACTCAAAAGTTCAACAAAAAGTTTTTCAGGTTTTGGTCTAACTTCAGACTATTAACCTCGACTTTAGACATGAAAAAGCAATTGAAAGTAACTTTGTTAATTTGGGTTTACAAAATAACAAAACCCCAGACTTTGCTTTGCTAAATACACCCACAGAAATGGGACTATAGTAGCGCCTATAGGGTGAAATTCAAAATCTTTGCTAAAGTACCTATTCAAAATTGAAACAGCCGCAATGACATACCTATATACATTTTAAAATTACCTAGGTACCATAAAATGGTTTATTCCGAATCAATCAGCAAAATTCGTGCCAAATGTAACAACATTCCAAATTCGTGTCCTTTTAAAAGTAATCCGATTGGTCCCGAAAATCCCGTTTGTGGTAAGTACGCCTAGTTGATTCTGTCTGAAAGTCTAAAATTGTTTTTAGTGGTAGATAGAGTAAGGTATAGTTACAGTCATGAAGGAACGAACGCCCGTAGGGAGACAATATTCTTTCATCTAAGGTTACAGTGGAAGACATATCAAGCTATATACTCCGGAAAATCGTGTCGCAATAAGTTTTTCTTAATGATTTCTGATGATGACATTGGTATGATTATTTCAAACACGTTAAGGCGACAAAGTACCAAAGGGTATGTATTGATAGATACATTACGATACTAAGCATACAGTGGGACAGTGGGACTGTGGAACCCCGACCATCGAATACAACTCTGTGACAACTGTGACGTAGGGTTAATTAACCCCATGATTTTTTTCTTTCATCCAAGGTTAAACCAATTACAATAGTAAAGAGTATTTATCAAACAAAGTAGTTCAACTTTTTCTTCTAAGTCGTGTTCCTCATTGCTGAGGGTCGTGATCATTCTAAGGAATTAACCACATAGAACGACCCTCGTAGCAGATTTAATGGCGTAGTTTGCCATTGCCTTCCCCATTTCACACACTGGTTATCTCAGTGTGTAGGTTTAATTACGATGTTTTCCTTCACCGGCAGTCGGTTAATGTACGTAAGTCTTTCGAAAAAACCGAAAAAGTTATTGGTTCATGGCATTGCCTGGTTTCAAACTCGGACCTCCCTGCATAGGAGGCAGACGTCATAGCCACGACGCGACGCCATCGACGCTTAAGTGGTACAACACCTATTTTCAATTTGAAATGGATAGAACTACTAAAATTACTACACTAATACTAAATTCAAATTGAGTTTCGGTGGCGTAGCGTGGATTGCTATACCGTCAGGAGAGATGATTGAATTCCCTCCCCCCACCCTCAACCCTAAAACTATTATCTATATACTCACTATGAACTATAATCACTGTGGAAACAATTATCTAGCGTTACACATTCTGGCGGTTACAACGAGAAGGTTCGCATCCACGACCCTCTTTTCTGACCCTGATCTTCCAACAGATTCGTCCTGCTTCATAAAAATATTTATTTGGCCGAAATTGTGAAAACAATACCAACCGGTAACAGAATAAAAGAAAAATGATTTCGTATTAAGTAACTATTAGTATTTCTAGTGGCTCAATATATTACTACTGAATGAACTTATTGTACGAAACATGCGGGTCGTTCCAAAAATATGATCTGGCATTGTTAAAAACTCGTAGAGAATACAGAGGTGTAACAGTTGCGGACGACGTCGCTGCGAACTTTTCTGTTGTTAGTACGGCCGTGATAAATCTATTTTAGGCGCACTTCTTTGTTCACGACCATGTTGGAAAAATCGGTGCCGCTGTACTATTGTTGCGGCCCTCTTGACTGATCGTACACTCTGCGCTGAAAGAATAAATTACAGCTAAATCCGTTTGGGTATGACACAAGCGGCCTGCCTACGCTACGCAATCCTTAAATAATGAGATAGCGAATTAATAAGCACAGAATTCAATTTTGTCGTTTAAAGAAAATGTTTAGGTTGAGTTATTTTAACACTATGTTAGGACAAAAGGTTATTAAGTCTTTGTTAGATAAAGTTATCACATTTCGTACGACCTAAGTGACCTAGTGAGCCCGTCACGGTCAAATAGATATATTGTCCTAAAGGTCGACCGTATAAGATTTCAGAGAATGCACAGTACACCTAATAGAGGATTTGTATCTAGGAAAATGATATGTCTACCTACCCAGTAGGTGAATTAAAGGTCTAAGTTAATCTTCCATTGAACTCTTGTTATTAAATCAGCGACTATAGCGAGAGTTACAATTTTACCCAATACTGTTACTCCTAAGAGAGCGGGTATAATAAGTATCAGTCAAATGTTACATAAATAAAACTCGATATCTTAAGCACAAACAAATACAAATAAAAAAATATAGATTGAGTTAAAAGAAAAATGCCTAGGAGCAAATGAAGCAAGAAAAGCGACAAAAGTTCAAAGGCTCTCGCTAGAGACGAGAAAAATATAGAAATGAATAATGTTCGCGTTTGTACCGGGAATGTGACAGTCGCGAGACAAATTTTATTCAGTCGAATTTTTATTCACTTATCTCTTTATTTCACTTCACTTGAATACCTCTAATACAGACTTATTGTGAGTCCATGATGTTTGCGGAGATAATTACATTAATTTTCCGTCAATATCGAATTTTATTTCACGAAGCCAGTTGTAGGTTTTCAAAGAACATAATCCAGTTTTGCTCGTTCAAATAAAACAAAAATTCCCGTAATTCAAAGTACTGAGAATTTGTTATTTCCTAATAAGGGTTTTTTAAATTTATTGCCAGCGTATTTTGACAAACTGAAAATATTTTAGCCGCTTTTGTTGTAAAATAAACCACAATAACAGAACGGTACAAATCAGCTAAATGCGGGAAATGTTACCAATTCCAAGGGGGAAATTCCGGTGGGGAAATATCTTTGGAATAAATGTGAATAAATAGGGCTTGCGAGATTAAAAGCGGCCCGCGTGATATATGGCAGGTTCCGCGGTACCCTTGGCGCTAGGTCACAAATAGCGGAGTTATAAATAAAAAGAATTTGAATTATAATAATTGGATATACAGGAGGGTGTACCATTGAGATGGGTCAGTATGGGGAACTCTAAAACTATAAGAGATAGAGAAATATGTTCTAAGGAACCATGTCGCCGATTTTATAGAGATAAGAAAAACTGCATTCATAGATTTACAAAAAAACTCATACATGACTCGGGAATCGAACCCGGTCATTTTCAGAAAAAATATATGTGTTATTTTATTACAAAAATTGATAGTGTAGGTTGTAAGAAATAAATGTTGCTATGAAACCCTGTGTCTACAATTAAAAGAAAGTGCTGTATTTAATTATATTATTTATTTAAGTAAAATGTTAAGTAATTCGACCTGGCAACGAAAGAGTTCACATTCCATTTTTAATTCTTTAAATTTTTGCTGGTACGTAGTCACGACAATCGGTATTCCTTTTTCAAATTATGTAAACGCTTACCTACTCGGTAAGCGTTAGCTTTAAGTGGACTCTTCAATCAATTGTTTGCGTTGGTATGATTAATAACATGAACTAATATGATAGATAACAAAACTCCCGGAATAGCATAAAATAATTAAATTTAGCATATGTTTTTCCTGTAGACACAAGGTTCCATAGCAACATTTATTCCTTACTATCTACGCTATCAATTTTGTAAAAAAATAACATACTGTTTTTTCTGAAAATGACAGGGTTCCATTCCCCAGTCCTGTATACGTTTTTTTTTTAAATCTTTGAGTGCAGGTTTTTTGGTAGACTTGCCTGACAGACGGACGGATGGACGGATGGAGTAGCGACAGTAATAGGGCTCCGTTTCCCCCTTCGATAAACAAAAGATCCTTAAAAATTGTTTCAGATTTAAGGATTTTTATGTTTCTGGTCAAACTTACTAACAATAAGTAAAGTAAGCACCGGTAATTGCGCTACCGATTTTGTAGAAGAGCTACTCGTAGCTACTGGATCTTATAAACTCAAATTCTATTTATTTTTAACCGACTTAAAAAAGGAGAATGTGTTCAATTCGATTGTTAGTTTTTAACATGTTCTAATCCATCTTAGTCGTATTTCACATTGATGAGCACAGTTGATGAGGATCGTGATCATTCTATGGAAATAACTACATAGAACGACTCTCTTGGTAGATTTAACGGCGCGGTTAGCCATTGCCTGCCCTCTTTCACACACTGGGTTATCCCTCTTTCACACACTGGGTTATCTCATTTTTATATTTAAGTATATATTCTTATATTAGTTTATTCTTTCTTTCTTTATAGTGTTACAACACATACTACCGCTTCCCATCGGAATGACGAGCCGCATAATGGACAGACTCTCACTCTGGACAGACACTCTGTATTCCTATCCCTTTTCTCTCCAGTTTTAATTGTTATCTATTTCATCTTTAGGCATTTATTAACTTATTTGTACTTTTAATATATTTTTGGTTTCGTCCCTGACCTGCTGTTTCGCCCGCGATGCTTTCGCCCTGGCACAGCTGAAAACCAGCGCTGTGGTTCTGCCGTACCGGTCGGACCGCAGCACATTGCTGAGCATGTGTCTTTTTGACATTGTGTTTTTTTAAATGTTAATTCTTTTTAAGTCTAATCATGTTTAATGCAATGTTGAATAAATGTGTTATCTTTCTTTCTTTCTTTCTTTCAGTGTGCAGGTTTCCTCGCGATGTTTGCCTTCACCGTTAGACCAGTCGGTACAAGTACGTAAGTTTTCGCAAAAACCGAAGAATTCATAGGTACACGACACTGCATGGTTACGAACCCGGACCTTGTGCATGGGACTCCGGTATCCTAGCTACGAAGCCACCGACGACGCTCATGTCGTAAGAGAAGGCCAAAAGGAATTGTTGAACATTGTACTTAAATTCTTTGAACTACCTTTCTGTTTACATTCAAAGTGTCCTTTATAAAGGCCAACATTTTGTTTATCTATTTGTGGTAAGGTACACTCACTAAGAGTAAAGCTGTATAATTGCTTACTTATGCATAAGTACTTACACAAAAAATACATCTTCATTTGAATAAGTAAGTAACTCACAAAGAGCTTAAAGGCATTTCCTTCATTACCTATTCGTTAGTAAATACAAAGTCTTGGTTTTAGTATGATAAAAATGAGATTTAGTTTTAATAATTAAAAAATATGTGTGTAAGGTATTTATTTCTATCTATCTATCTATCTATCAGCCCGTATCTGTCCACTGCTGGACATAGGCCTCTCCCAGAGCGCGCCACATTACTCGGTCCTCCGCCTTCCTCGTCCAATCATCGCCAGCAACCTTCTTCAGGTCGTCGGTCCACCGGGCAGGGGGGCGTCCCACACTGCGCTTTCTTGTCCGCGGTCTCCACTCTAGAACTCGTCTACCCCAACGGTTGTCGGTTCTGCGACAGACATGGCCAGCCCATTGCCACTTCAACTTGCTAATCATATGAGCTATGTCGATAACTCGCGTTTTGTGACGGAGGTAGGTAGGACGAAAGGTATTTATTTACTTACCTGGAATTACATTTTATAGTCAGCTTTGAACTACATCTACAGTTACATCGAACAGTAGTACCTATCCTTCGTTCAATTCTTCATTGCTTGTTTTTTATTATTCCGTTGGTACCTACATACAATAATACCTACATACATACCTTCCTGTATTTTAATGTATAATTTAAAAATTAAGTACCTTCCTTTATTTCCTAATATTTTACTTCTGTTTATTAATATTTCCGTTATTTATTTAAATGTTTCGGTAGTGTTTCATTAGGGAGTGAGCCCTGGCACTCAGGGGATGCCTGAAAATCAGCGCCGCAGTACTAAAAGCCGCAACAGGCTGACTCAGTTCCCTTTTTCCGGTGCTGCATACCACCTTCATCAAACTTAATTACTTTTGCTTATTTATTTTTATAATATATTTGTTTAATATTATTTTTATCTTCTGTACCTAATTGTTTGTACGTGTGTATCGGAAATATATTCTTTATTTCTTTCTTTGAAGTGAAAGGCTTGATGAGAACATAATTTTTTATACAAAATTGTTTCCTTTCAAGACTCATTTGAAATTCTTTAAGCGTTTAGAATCTTGCCGGAAACTCGGCCCTACCTAAGTATACTATACGCTAAAAGGCTTTACGATTCTGAAAACAAAGGGCGTGATTAAAATTGAAGTTAATAATTTCCGCATAATAAAATAATACATAGCTGAGTCAGAGTCTATGAAGAGGAATGTTTTGTTCGCGATTAAGTATAAGTAGAATTTTAAGTGGAAAGTTGTGCCTGGAATCTAAATGGAGAAGTTGTAGCATAAGTTTGTGGAGAAAACTCGCTCCTCAAAATTGGTCAGGAGATGTTTGTGGAATGTAAAATACGTTTAAATTTGAATTGTTTCGTTAGGCTATTTTTACGCTACTTACGTACGTTTTTACGACCATTTTTACGTTACGTACGTACGTTTACCAACGTGAAGGAAGGAAAACATCATGCGGAAACCTGCAAACTGAGATAACCATAGCGTGTGATATGGCGAAGGCAATAACCAAACCATTAAATAAACATGTTTAATGGTATTTATAACCACTATTCAATATATAATTACTAATATCAATTTGTGTTCCGGTAGTGTATCATTAGGGAGTGATCCCTAGCACACAGGTGATGCCTGAAAATCAGCGCCCCAGTGCTAAATCACCTTCATCAAACTTAATAACTTTTGTTTATTTATTTTTATAATATTTTTGTTTAATATTATTTTTTATCTTCTGTACCTAATTGTTTGTATGTGTGCGCTATTGGACATTTTTTTTTATTAAGAAAGTTGTTCTATTTGGTAATTCCATAGAATACAATAATCATGATCTTCAACAACAAAGAGTTGAAGAATACGACTAGAAGAGGTCTGGATAAGGTCACCTAGATCACACAAGAAACGTCCATAACGATTTTCCAGACATATTAAGACACTCCTACACTATTCTCGTAGTGACCCGATTACGAACTTTACCGGAGTGGGCACGTGTCTACGAGAGACTATTGTCATAATTCTCAGGAGACATTGTTGGAAAGGTCAGCCAGAGAGATATTGTAAAGAATATCTGGGCCTTTAGAAGATTGTTGAGAAAAATTGACCTTTACAGTGCAAACTATTCAGGCTGAATATATTTATTGCTACGCTGACGTTCAGTCTTGAACAGTTTGGGTGCAGAATGTCCATTACCCAAAATGACTAGTTCCGAAAATGACTACTCAGAAAATGGCTAGTCTCAAAATGACCAGTTCTCAAAATGTCTAGTCTCAAAATATCCAGTCTCAATGTGCGCAATGTGTCCCATGTTGTCTTTCATGTGACATCTCTCGTCCGTAGTTATCGCCAGCCAGTTAAAAATAAAAAAATAAGAATATATATTATTTTTAAACAATTGTGTAAATAATATAATTTTACACTATTGTGTAGATAATTAGAAAGTCTTAAAGATACAATCTACGAAAAAAAATCGTATAAATTGTGGTGACCAAAAAATTAATCGCCTATTTTACGGTCATTGATCCATGGGAGTTACCAGTTGCCAACTTTGCACTCTGCGTGTTGGTGACCTAGTGACGTACTTTCATTCCCTTGGAACGGATGAGTGTATGCAAGATGTATCGTTACTTTGATATTTAATTGAAAAAAAGCTAAATTACTTACGGTTTCATTTCTCAGGGATATGGCATTGCACTCGTATAACTAACCGAAAATTTCAAATTAGGTATCCATGTATCAATTTAGCGTCGGTGGCCTAGCCAATGAGTTTTTCGTATTTTTCGAAAACTTACGTACATTTACAGACTGCTCCAACGGTGAAGGAAAACATCGTGAGGAAACCTGCACACTGAGATGACCAGTGTGTAAAATGGGGTAGGCACAAAAGATCCTCAAGGGTCGAAGTGTCGCTGGGGTTACTCCCGGCCCCCTATCATAAGATAAGATAAGAACAATTTAGAAACATTTATTAGGTTTCTAGAAAATATTATCTTATGGACTTGATACTAGATTTATTATTTTAGGTTACGACTCGTGGTCCCACTAATATGACCCACTAGCGGTACAGTATCTCGATATAATGGGCTCGTGGTCCCTCTGTGTGGTGGGATCATCAGTCAGCCCTAATGCCTACTCACCTCTTAATTCGGCAATTTATCATAATTCTTCAGACTATTTTCCTATTTTTGGGAAGGTAAGACATGCTGAAGCTACGACCGTTAATCGTTCTGAAAATTTTAGATAGAAATTTATTTAAGGTTTAATTTTTTCTTCTTATACTTTCTTGTACACTTTTATACATCGTAGTTTTCATAATTCGGTAGTTTCCAAGTAACAAATATTAAATACATTTCTTAAAAATTAAGAAATAGACATAAATTGATGGTTAAATGTGAAAACAGAATAGAAATTCGTTGAAAAATAAAATAGCTACTCGTACATGCAATCAAAAATAAGACGATAGAAAGAAACGACAATATTAGATTATGACGTCACTGTGTAATAGGGCCATACAAACTAATCCCTGCTACATATAAAGAACTGTGTTTTGCTAAAAAGAGATAGCATCTCTCCAGTACTAACTTAAATCATTAATATGTCTGATGTTAGTTGTGATATCGAATTTTTTTAACGTTATTATTTTAATTTTTCAAAGTAGGTATTATTGTTATTTTTTGTCATTACATTTACTAGTATGTTTTGCTTTCCCAACTTAGTTTTGTACAACAACCAATTTTCCACTTCCTAACCATGCTGTGTTTACACGTTAAGGGTTACGACCTAGCTCATAACTTTATATTGATTTTTCTGTAATTTCTCTGGTTGTAATCTATTGTGTTTACCTAATAAATAAATAAAATTAATTAAAAACGAATTTTATTACATGGACATCTTTCTTCAGGATGTCCATGTAAGTTGATTGCTGAAATAATTTTTTTAAGTCAAGTACCGAATTGTACTGAAAACAAAATACTGTTGCGTGAACTAATTTAAATAGGTATTTTTACTTTCCTATGTATTATTGTTTTTGATGGATGTACTCGAAGTTATCCATAACTATACTGTGAATGTAGGTTCTTAAAAATGTCTAACGAGAAGAAACAGCATTCTTACGTGAAGTTCGACGTGATATATTTACCTACTATAAGGTAACCTAGAGTGTCCAGGCGTGGTCTTAGCTCAAATTTTAGAGCTCGTCTTTTATCACTTATAAAGAAAACTGTCGATTTTGTGGTGGTCATTAAAGGGTCGCACCTAATTTAATAATTTTTTGCATGGGAGCCGAAGATGGGGGGGGGGGGTCATGACCTGTGACCCCCCCTGCGACCGCGCCTGCATGTGTCGATGTATCACTTTCACGTTCAAATAGAACAAGTGGGAGTAATACATTTAGCTTGTAGGATTCTCAGAGTGGGTTGTCAGACACTCAAGCACTTGTCAGCTAAAGTACACTGGATACACAAATATACATTACACAGCAGTGTCATGCATTATAGTATCAGTCGGTTAAGTGTTGAACGACCCTTTTACTAGTGGAACCATTTAAACTGCAGGATATCCAGACCATACATATTACCGAAAAAAATGGTCAAATCGAATCGAAACGAATCAAAAGATTCGAATCAAAAAGTATAACGGATTTAAGATACTATTGTCATGTCTTTACGCTGGTAAGGAAACTAGATTTGAATTTGGAGAGATTTTAGAGCAAAATCATCTAACCTCACCCGTATGCCTCATACTTCGCCTGAAATATGTATGGCTATTATCCTGACATTCTTGTAACACCATACAACTCAAGATAGTCAGTTTGGTATTGAGTTTGTGGTCAGGACTCCTATGCGGAAGGTCCGGGTTCGAAATTATGAATCAATGTCATGTTCATGTACCAATAAGTTTTTGGTTTTTTCGAAGATTTACGTATGTTTACCGACTGCTCTAACGGTAAATAAAAAAATTTGTGACGAAACCTGCACACTGAGGGAAGGAAGAGGACATTCATAATTAAAAGCCTTTTTTTTACTTCCATCCTCCCACACACTTTTCTGTCGTGGCCGAAAAGGGTAGCTCTGAAATACAGTGTGGTTACTAAGTGGCGAGCGTTAAGCGTAAGGGTTTATTTATTATGCTCGACCTTATTTACCCGAAAAAAAGAGACATCCCAGTATATTTATATTTTATACAGTTGAGATTTTTTTGCAGGTATATACAGATTACAAATCCGTGCAAAATAATTTAAGTTAACCTATCCAATACGACAAAATGTGAGAATATGAAATAGGCAGGCATAAAGTAGAGATTTAATCAATGGTTTTTGACAATTAATGATACAATTCAGCAAATGGTCGACTGTATCTACTAATTCTGAACCCATTAATAGCCTGGAAATATTCCAAGAACCAGTTTCTGTTTTAGCCTAGGATTACATCAGTAGCCTTCACTATGTTGTGCTTAGCTTAGCTTGCGTCCTACGGCCTACGTCCTAATGGCTGGGAAAGGCCGCTGTGCTAGATCCTGTGGCCTGCCTAGCAACTGCCGGGACTGAAGTTTAACGTGCTTTTGATCCTGGTTCAACGTTGCATAACCTGCACTGCACGATCACTCTCGCAATTGGTCTACGAGCGACTAGTTTAAAGTCTCTCAGTCGAGTCACATGAAAATAACTTTCTTTGGCTGTGGGTTATGGAGTATCAATAGGCAAAATAACTTGCGATCCCTTGCTGAGTCTTTCAAATCACGGTAGCTCTGTCCGGTCAACTCCTTGACATCATTCAGCCATTTGCACCTAGAACGCCCTGGACCTCTCTTTCCTGCGATCTTGCCTTCAAGGATCAACCTTGGAAACTCCTATAAGGTCTTTCTTCGCTAACGGTTGACGAAGATAACGGTTGACGAAGATAACGGTTGATCAATTCACGCTTGCGATTGGCTATTTCTAGAATCCTTTGTTAATTTTCCAGAACCGTTTTAAATGTCACAATGGTCCATCGAATTACGAATTCTACTTAAGAGCAGAGCGAATTGGCAAATAGGTGAGACCAGATAGAGCGACAGGACAACCTGCATATGGGATGGATGACTGATGGATGCAGAAATTAGGAGTTATAGTGTATTATGGTATCTTATCGAGGGCCGAGGATAACCCCAGCGACACTTTGTACCTCGGGCATCTTTTGTGCTCATGGTGTGCCTATGTCTAGCAGTTAACTAATGTAGTCTGATGATAATGGTGATTATAGTTTACATTCTATTAGGGTGGTGCCAAAGTAAAACATTAAGGAGACAAAAGAAAAAATCTTCATCCCAGTGACAACGGCGCAACACTAATTAGGTCAAGCGCGAACCTCGCAAACTGCTCTCTAGGCCGCGCGGTGCCCTCTTAATGAACTGCTCTAACGAAACGAGCTTTTTTTAGCACTATTGTATGTACCTTACTAAAGGCGCGATGAGTCTTAAATTAACAACACTATGGGCAATTCTAATTTTTTTTTCCAGTAAATTATACAAATAAGATTAAAGGCGGGTTTAAGGGTTCATTATCTGATTTCAATATACTTTGGCAAATAATGACAATGCAACTCAAAATAAAACGGTAATAATCGCTAGCACTGCATGTCGTTAGTAACCGAGTCTGGTGTAAACCCACGTTAATACCCGAGAGCTCTGTTTATTTTTGAACTTATTATATATTCCAAGTGACTCAAAAGACTAGAGTCAGACAAGGATCCAGGAATTACCTTTGAGCCATACGCCTACAATAATTTTCAGAGGACTGAGAGGCTGTATTCAAAATTATGCAAAAGATTAAAATTACGTAATTAATACCTATTACAGGGTCGTAATCAGGGGGTAAGACTAGAGGATCCATATTCTCCATGTCCCATAGGACTATAGAAAAATAGGAGTCTTTGATTCGGTATCTCATTACTCGGAAATTCTCTTTTATACCATTCGGTGCCTTTTGTTGCGAATGGTACTTACTTATAAAAATTCATGAATGAAGTTCTGGCAAATAGAAAAACAGGCATTAAAGAAATTTCCTCTGGGTACAATTCACGGAAACTACAAATCTTCTCAATAGCTTTATCGCGACCAAAAAACGAATATCAAATTCATGGAATTATTGTTTATTTAACGAGGAAACTCCAACAACATTTTGTTCGTTAGTGCACAAAGAATAAGGGTAAATTAATTTGTGTTCGAGTCCAACTTCTGAGCGGTATTTGCGAATTTCGTTATTGGATTCACGAAATAATTGGTTTTTCTTTTACCTTATCTTGGATTACACAATTATTCTAAAAGGGTAATTATTTTGCGAATACTTTTGTTAAATATACCTACTATTTAAACGAACTTCCTTATTCGTGGATCTGTCTGTTTTTGCTTTGCGTTGATTACGAGTATGTTCCAGTAGTAAGTACTTTTTACTCAAAAGATCCTGTACCTCATGGTCACCACCATGTAATATTGAGTCATACGCGGTTTTAGTCTTTAGATAAATTGAGTAGTCGTAATAGAATAGAGAAATGTGTACCATGAAGTCGGACGTCTACGAAGTTTACAACTTCACAAGTTCACAAGGCCACAGTATCACGTACGGGTCGAGGAGCATTGCGAATTTAGAAAGAACTGAGTTTGCTAACACACAGGTGCGACCGTAAGGGGTCATGGTTTCCTCCCCAAATCTTCGACTCTCATTATCTTATCTTATGATAGGGTGCCGGGAATAACCCAGCGGCACTTCGACCCTTGATGATCTTTTGTGCCTACCCCATTTTACACACTGGTCATCTCAGTGTGCAGGTTTCCTCACGATGTTTTCCTTCACTGTTAGAGCAGTCGGTAAATGTACGTAAGGCTTCGAAAAATACGAAAAACTGATTAGTATATGGCGCTGCACGGTTTTGAACCCGGACCTCCCGCATGGGACTTCGACTTCGACACCCATAGAAAAGAACCCTAAATTTTCGGTGTCTCCATGCCCCCTCCCTCAAAATCGTCGGCTTCCTATATAAGTGGTCCCCCTCAAAATGTTGAGTTAGGACTGTGCCTGCTAACACATACTTACTTACTTAATTTTTCGGTTCCCCCACCATGATTATATATATAGATACGAGTAAAGTTATGTGACTTCAAATTAGTTATATGTAAATTCAAACTGTATTTATAAGACAATCTGAGAATCTCAAGCCTAAAATAGATAGGCGTGCAGAGATAGACTAAACCACCTATTGAGAGCTTCGGTGGCACAGTGGCTAGGACACCGGACTCCCGTGCGGGTAGGTCCGGGTTCGAAACCGTGCAGTGCCATGTACTAATGAGTTTTTTGTATTTTTCGAAAACTTACGTACATTTACTGACTGTTCTAATGATGAAGGAAAACATCGTGCGGAAACCTGCACACTGAGATGACCAGTGTGTAAAAATGGGGTTGGCACAAAAGATTCTCAAGGGTCAAAGTGCCGCTGGGGTTATTCCCGGCCCCCAATCATAAGCTAAGCTAAGATAAACCACCTATTTATATCTACTAAAACCCTTACAAGTAAGATTTCGGTTGTGGTTTCACTCGTCACGTCAATTCCACTAAAAGCTCAGCTTACTAAGCCCCGTCAGGCATTCCGTAGAGACAGCTGAGATCGACACGGAATGCGGAAATATACATCGTGCGTGTAAATTGAATTCCAATACGTCATATTTACCCCCGTGTCTGGGTATTTTATACGCGGCAAATATAATGGAACTGACTTTGAACCGGGAACTCCAGAAGGTATGCTTATGTGATAATTGGGACACCGGGCAACAAAACCAGAGATTGAAAAATTGCCCTTGTTTTTTAATGTTTGGTTTTGTTATAGCTCTCAGACGGTTGCAGATAGGTCCGTCAAATATCTATTCTCAACCATAAAATTATTTGAGTATGTAATTATGTAAAATATTATATGTGACTACATTATTGAATTGGGAATTGCCCTAATGATAATGTAAATAAAAATAAAGACATTACAACCCTAACGTCATTTAGCCTGATCATCGCGTCGATTTCCGGACTATAAAAAGTAATTACCCGATCTTCACTCAATGAACTGCCTGGTTGTCGTGATTATCATGTTTGCATACCTCATGGAGCTCCTACTCCATTTACCTTAACCCTGTATCGATAAGAATACTTCAATGTTGTGATGATAATTATGTTGAAATGTTACGGGTAAGTTGGTTGTTGTTATTTGACTTGAGGCGTTATCTGGAATTTTAAAACCGTATCACTCAGTAAAAATACCGGAATACTTTCCTGTGCCCAAATTTTTTTCCTGATTCCCACAATCTTTTTTTGAAAATGTGCAATACCGACTATAATGCTTAGATTAACTATATCTTATAACCTGAAACGATGCTTAAATTTTAAAACCGAAAGGAACAAACGTTTAAAACTGTAAGATACAAGATAAACAAATCGCGGGAAAAAGAAAAATCCTTTAGCAAACCGCCACGCGAAAAGAAACAAGCTTTATTTATTAGATGTGAAATCTTAAACTATGTAATCATAAATTGCAATGTGCGCGAAACGTAGAACAACTAGCCCCGCTAGAGGACGCTCACATAAATTTATGAGTCGCACTGCGGAATATAAATTCTTGCGTGGGGCTTATTCCCACTTCGTCACAATTACCATTTCGTTTTGTCTCTGTTCCAATAGTTCGTTAGTCTTATTGTCGTAAAATTGTTCTCAGCTTCTCAGAAAATCTGAACAATTTTACGACAATTTATAGGAGTAATCCGGAGCCAAGACACTACAGGATAGCGTCTAAGCATAAAAGCAAAGGAGAAAAAGAATTTCCATAGGATGGTCGCTGATATCCGTTAGGATAAGTTATAGTAGGTGCACAAAGATCATGAATAGGTATTTTAGAAGTAATTTAATGACCCATGCATGGTATTAACACATTCTTTACAAACAATAAAATAAAGTTAATAGGAAAAAAAAAGAAGTAAAGTACATCAATCAGATCTAAACAGATCTGATTGATGTATTTTAGAAGGGATCACGTGACAGTAGAAGACAAATGAAATAATGATAGATAACTGATTGCTATTGCTTCGTGTTTAACATCTTGTTCTATTTACCTAACGAACTGAGAATGTCTAGTTTATAAAAAAACAGATGACGAAATGAAAAAAGAGACAATTTGCGAACAAACCTTGCGCAGCTTTCCAACGACGAGACCACGAATTTACACACTAGGCACAGAAACCAGCGAAATTTTTCGAAATTTCAACAAGACAATTAGCTGATAACAGGTGAGAAACTGCTGTTTTTCGTGCTTCACCGGGGCAGTCAGGACACTAGAACCTACCTAATGAGACACTACATATTTTTACTCAATGAGTGGAAACTACTAGACTTTCTTAGGAGTCATGAGAAAGACTTCACACTTAAACTAAGATCCCCTCAGGGCTCCACTCCGAAATAGGTATTTGGACCCTCAAACAAAACTTCCCCTTGCCAACGGTAATAGCGCTGATGGACGTCTAAGAAAACTTACACTGAAAAAAATCTGAGTGTTGGATATATTATATGACGGACACTAATATGATGAAGATAGTAAACAAAATAGTATATAGTAAACTTTGTAAGCTCAAATGGAAATAAGAATTTAACGTGAATATTTAATAGCGTCTGTAAGAAAAAGAAAAGTGACGAAAGTTTTACAGCGTGCTGAGTCAAAACCACAGGTAAAACAATGATAAATACGAAAGTGACTTTGTATTAATTGATAGTTAGATTCACTATCTCTAAACAAATTGCAACGGCACTATGACTATCAAAATGACTAAAATTATGAAAAATAATTAGAAAAAGGGTGAAAAAAAAATCGTGAGCGGGATTTAAGTCTGTTCAGTTTCTGAATAATTATAAAAAATGTTGGACATGGTACCTCGGCCTGCCTCTTAAGCCTGCCTCTAGCAACAATCCAGTTATTGTATCAAATCACTTTTAATAATATGAATATTAATGCAACACATGATAAAGCTCGCAAAAAAATATTAATTCTGAATCGACAACATATTGCCGCAAATATACTAATTTGCGGCAATATGTTGGATACGTACTTGGATAATTTTACAAAATTAGGCAAATAATATTTATCACTGTTTATTTATTTAAGGCAAATGGAACAGAGCCCATACAGCCATGTCTGATGTAAACAACTCTTTTAAGTCTTCATTAAAATACTGGTGTGACACATTTCAATGTTATCTGGGAGAATCTTCCACGCTTCTGCACCATCCGAACCAAAAAAGAAGGCGTCCCTGACGCA
Source organism: Hofmannophila pseudospretella (assembly GCA_947369225.1). Taxonomy (NCBI): domain Eukaryota; kingdom Metazoa; phylum Arthropoda; class Insecta; order Lepidoptera; family Oecophoridae; genus Hofmannophila; species Hofmannophila pseudospretella. The sequence continues at coordinate 7,833,739 of OX376325.1, forward strand.
GTATGGCTCTTCAAAATCCAGCCAAGTACGGATCGGGCTGCAGCGTCTTATTTGACTTTACTTCACTGTCCCACACATTATTCACATCTTGTCGAAGTTCTTCGAGCAAGAAACACCATTCTTACTAGAAAAGCACTACTGTAAAACAATTTGCAAGACAAAACGAAACAAAGCTGACGTGGATGCCACAAAAGCGCGGGAGAAACTCTAATATTTATCACACAGACCTAACAACTCTGGTAACCTAGAATTATTATGATCTGTCAAAATATTTTGACAGATCATAGCCTTGAAATAGTTGAAAAACTCTTTGGTGGTTACTTAGAACTTCCTTAGTGTAAACGTAACGATTAATTCTCTTTGACTATGACTACTTATTTTGGAACTTTTTATCGGGGTATTACCCGTGGTATTATCTTTTCCCTATATTTTTTGACACATTTTACCTCAGGATACCAAATAAAATTGTAAGTAGTTTAATATTACTCAGAGGTAAAATCTCAGTATATTTTAATCGTTAAAATAATTAGCTGAACGGCACTTTATTATGGCAAAGCGTGAATAAAAAAAAAAAATTAAAAATGTAACCGTCTCTACTGAAGTCGGCGATCAACAAAATAACACAAAAGAGTGCGACCTCAGTTTCACTAGAGTCGGTTTCATTTTTATTTTTATTTAAAAAAATGTTAATAAAGGGTTCTGCATACACTCTCATCTAGTAAACGTACGTCAATTCACGCGTGGCTTGTTTTCTATTCGTCAGACCCCAATCTAATGCGGAAGAACCCTTTTTATCCATTTATCTATTCAAAGGAATTTCCCTATGAATACAAATAGGCGAGTAGAATGAAAATATTGGCCTAAAATTGACTATGAATGATTCTTATGATGTACGATCTGACTTATATGAGTCTCTTTTATCCATATTGGTTTCTTTCAATTCCGTTCCTTTGAATTCGGCTTTAATAGGCTTTGTTTGACTTCAAAAGCTTGTGGTAGCTGATTAATAAAATAAAAAAATGATTCTAACTAAAATTTACCTTTACTGTTTTATTATAAGGTATTACCTTATAATAAAACAGTAAAGGTAAATTTTTGTTTGTTTGTTTGAACGCACATCACGAAATAACTGCTGCACGGATTTGGATCACTGATTTGTATAAATTTTGAACATTTTACTATGGAACGCGAACCAAATTGCGGGCAACAGCTAGTACTATGCATAAATACAAAATCTAAACTATGTTGAGAAAATATAGTTAGTAGTTACCAATTTAGCTTTATTTACATTTTATTACTTTATATTATATCAGGCTCTATAAATTGCTTTCAAAAGAGTTAAAAAAACCGATACTTCTAAATGTGCATGGATAATCTCTAGCAGTGTAGGTACAGGGCGATTTTCTCTTCCGAAAATTAAGTTACTATATGGACTTTACTGACAGTAGCACTCTAAACACAACCCTTGGGGACGGGGCAAAAACGCATTATACTTATTTGCTCCATTCGGGGCAGGAAAGATCGTTCACTGACAAAAAGAGACAACCACTTTATAACAAAAGTTTGTTGAAGTTCATTTGAAATTAGTAAAAGTGGGTTACTTTGGTTAATAGTCATTGTTTTCACTTTGATTTAGTCCAGTTAGGTAAAGCTTACACGTAAAGATAAGTAGTAGTAGTTAAGTAGGTATATTTATTTAGCATATAGGTGTACACGTGCCTTGATATGTATCAAATTGTCATTTTATGGGGTTTGCTGGAAGAGATGTGTCTTAGAGATAAGTCACGCCCTATGTGTTTCACATACTTTTGTATAAGTTTGTATAATATTGTGTGTGTATAATAAAGAGTTAATAAAGATTGATTACAATTATAACAATTTTTTTCTCAGTGTATCTTTCTTATTACCCAGCACCAATTAGCACATACTAAAGTAAGTATTATAAATAGATACTTACAAATTTGTCACAGACCAGAAAAAAAGTTTCTTCATTGTTTAAAAGGTTGACAAATACATAGCTGTTTAAAAAAAGACTCTTGGTTTTTGCAATCCCAAGTACGGAACAAGCGACAAAATGAATAAAGGAGAATACTTTTTCTTTGCGAAATGTGACAAAGAGGTGGTGCGGGATTTTTCAACGTGGAGTTATTGTCTGTGACGTAAAGTCGCTGTGAAAAATAGTACAGCGTTCTTCAGTTTCGCGACATTTAACTAAGAGTTAATGCTTTCAAGAGGTTTCTTAGCTACTAGGTGGGGTAAGCAATTGTTAATTTTAAATAATATTTTAGTTGCCATCTTCAAATGACAATGGCAACTTAATTAATTAACTAACCACACCAAATTAACTAAATATTATTTATACTATTATTATGTTACTCTGTTCAGGGTTCTCAGGCCCAAAGTGATCCGGATCTTTGAAAGGCTTGAATATTATATTCTATCTAACTATTAGGTTTCCTACCATTTCTGGGGTTAGTTGAGAGTGAAGCTCACGGGTCCAGGACCAAGTGAGCTTCACTTCCTAAAGGTATTTCATCTGATGGCCCATCCTGCAAAAAATTTCGTACGATACGACAAGTGTTCAAGATTGCGGCTATCTACATTGTGACATATGTATTTTTGGGGAGATATATTAATTGCAAACTGTGATGTAAGTGTTTGGGTATTACGCCTGTGCTAGAAAGCACCAGTGACATTTTTTTAATATTTTTTATATCAAGCAGTTATCTGCCTGAGCCTGATTATAATATTTTAATATAAAGATTCTGCTGTCTTCTTTTTACCCGACTCTGCCGAAGGAGGAGAGTAATGTTTTTGTTTGGTTATAGCCTTCGGCCTTCACTCCCACCAAGAGAAGCAACAGCAACTTCGTTCGCGAAGGTCGATAAGAAGAAGAAGAAGCCTAAAGCCTGTGTCGTTATGAAATACATTTATTATATAGGTATTTAATTAATATTTGCATTATAAATACCTTCCTATTTAAGATCAAACGTCGATGACACGGTACCCAACTTTGCTCCCGTCCCCAACGGATCGGAATTCTTATTATTGAATCTTGTCTTTCAGAGAATCTTCGTGCCTAGCTCTTTTCAAATACCGACGACGAGCGACTTTAGACCATGAATGTCGATAATGTGGGTTCTGTAAGTATCAAAGGAAACGCTGACATATTCATTATGTACTATAGTACATAACCCTATTATACTAACAACAGAAATCGGAATACAGCGCCCTCTCCTCTAGAACAATGACATGAGCAGTGACAGCGAGCCACGGAATTGCCCCATAGGTCATATGTTTTTATATATTTGACTTTTCAGTGCCCGACTAATGTATGGGAAAATGCTCAAATCGCATGCGCGAACTGGCAGACGCGGTTTCCTTATAACACTTCTCTAGCGAGCAATCTACAGAGGGGAGAATTTCAAAATCTTTGATACTATACCATTAGAAAGTGGACATTTTGGGAAGCGGATATCTTGAGAAATTGTCTTTTTAGGAAGTGGTCTTTGTGGAAAGCAGATATCTTAAAAGCTATACGAGTATGAGTGAAACAACTCATGAAATGGCCGATTTTTTATAAATAAAGTTGTTCGTAACTTTACACAAGGTAATACATTTTCCTGGAAGTCAAATTATGAGACTCCAAATGAAAACAGGAAATTTTCACTTCTTCTTCAGGCTTTATTTATACACTGCTGGATATATCCTTCTCCTATATATTTCCATGTAGCCCGATTTGTAGTGCTTCTGAGCCAAGTCACTCCAGCTCTAGCCCTGATGTCGTCTGACCACCTCGCTGCTGGACGTCCCACACTTCTGCTGCTTGCGGTCTCCACGTAAGAACTTTGTGGATCCATCTGTTGTCGGTTCGCCTAGCCACATGTCCCGCCCATCGCCATTTCAGAGACGCTATGCGTTTAGCTACATCTGTGACCTTTGTCGCAGCAGTCTTCGTTTCGTAGTTTGTCTCTTCGGGAGATTCCATGGCTCTTTTGGGCAAATTTTCACTTACTGTAAATCAAAAAGTTTAATTTTAAAAAAAAGTCAGTGGTACAGGCAAATTCGGTCGATAGTCAGGTCTGATTGGGTGCCAGCGCGTGTCGGCCTAACAGACAAAAAGGTGCCCAGCCGTCCGGATTTGATAACCGTCGTGGTCGACGGACTGAGGGTCATGTGAGTGCCGCCATTCGCAACAACAATGGTTCAGTAGGTTCTGTCTATAGATCAATGAGCGCGCCTTTTATCTTTATGCTCGGTTTTTGGTGTTTATTTGGTTATATAGAATTCTCTCTCTCCGCCGTGAAATACCTATATAGTCGTACATAAATATCATCACACACGGGATAGGCAGAGAAAATGCGCCAAGAATATATATTTTGGCACGCCTTATTTTGCTTCCTCTACAATCATTCGTCTCTTTCGTTTGGGTTTAAAAGTTCAATTTTCCAATTATTTATTATAGACTATAGAATGTCTTAGAAATAATTCAGTAATTGAATTTATAAGTTCATTATAAGCCTATTGATTATGTCCTTTGGAAGTAAATCTATTAAAAATTAATCACAGTGAACAACAACTAAGTAATAGGCTACTAGCCATCAAAAACAATAAATTATGAGAGTATGTAAATATAATAGTACATGTAATGGGAAACAGATATACCTATATTGATTTCCAATCATGAAATTACGATTTTAATTTAATAATTTAAGTTTAAAATCGCCCTTTTTTCGCCATGACGCTGTCAAGTGTAGCGTCACTATCGAGTAAACAACACAACGAATGTAGGGCGATCCGTTCTGTTTTGTTTATTTCTTTAATCAATAGTGATGTCACAGCAAAACTATCATGACTATGATTTAAACATTTTAACATACTTTTCAAAAAAGTGTCAAATACGCTATTACATGCAGTCAGTGAACCGACTACACGATTACTTATAGCCTATTTAAATGTTGCCAATCCGGAATTCATGATTCATTGATTTGTGTCACAGATGATAGTAAAAGAAGATGTGACGATTTTCTACCAAACATTAGAATTAGAACCTACCTTGTATTACATTGGTTTATTTTATACTCATTATCTTCGGCAGCCCTGTCGAGTCCGTATCTAGTGGAGCCTAGCCGGCTGTTTTCTGAATGTCGTCGGACCATCGCGCTCTCGGCCTGCCAGGTATTTTATAACTTACTATTATAACTTTTATATAAAACTCAATGTCAATTTAGAAGTAAAACCTTCTATAAAACCACCTACATTTTACACCGCTAATAGCTGTTATCTTTTATAGAGAAAGGGATAAATTTCTCAGTAGTTCTAAAGTAGTTTATTTTTAAATGGTTAATACATGCGGTTGTTGGTACTTTGTGAAACTTGTAGTACATGATTAGACTCAAATAATATACTGGTTTACAGGTTTTTACTGTATTTTATTAATTACGACCGGTTTCGTTTACACATCAAGGTACAAATACAAATACAAATACAAATATACTTTATTGCACACCGGGGACATAAACAAAACAGACAACATAAAGAGAGGTACAATACAATGTGCAGAAGGCGGCCTTATCGGTAATAATAGTTTATAATAAATAATAGTTTAGTAATTGCAAAAACAAAACTCAAAGCTGTACTCGTATTTATCAACCTGCATGTAGTTAAGAAAATTATTATAAACAAATACCTGAACATGTGTAAACGAAACCGGTCGTAATTAATAAAGTACAGTAAAAACCTGTGAAACAGTATATTATTTGAGTCTAATCATAGTTTATTTTTATAGATTGAAATAAAAAAACTGCATCATAAGGGGTTTATTAAAAAAACTGCATCATAAGGGGTTTATTAAAAAAAAAGTAATACTAAAATAACACTAAAATACATACTTAACTAAAATTACAAAATACTTAACTATTTTACAACTAAGAGACCTGGCCCAGGTCGCTCCCTGCAGGGAGTGTCCCGAGGAAGCTGGCGGCGTTGCCCCGCCGCTGTATAGCGACGCTTATACGCTGAGAAAAGTAGAGGCCAGCCTTCTGGTCCCGGGATGTCTCAGTCTCACCAATGTTAAATAAAGAACTGAACTCAAAGGCAGAGACTATCACCAGGCTGGTTTCCTCCTGTCACTAAGCAATATGAAACTCTAGCTCACCTGAATAGTCAGTTATGCGCAGTCTGAACCATGCCATGCCATGCCACCATCATAAGTAATTTTGTAAGTCTAATGTTGTTAATCATTTTGTTTTAACAACTTTGCCCTCTATTACTCGATACTATTTACGTAAGAGACGTTCATGTCAACGTCATGCCAAGCTTGTATATTTATGTTATATATGTCTACCCCATCTGTTTATTTATTTGCTCTAGCGACCTCCACAGAAACCATGGAATTGATTACATTAATAATAATTTCACATTAGTTACTTAGTAAGCATCAAGTTTTAGTCGGTTTCAGTCAGAATTGATATTAATAATGTTCAATGTCAGTTGATCCTCAGATTGCTCTGATAGTTTATTAATTATTAATCTGGTAATCTATTTTGTAAATATTGTAATTATCATTAATTGCTGTCAAGCGTGAAACTAATGCTGTCACACCATACCATGAAGATGTACAATCGACCTCTCTAGCTAATGTATATCATCTGTCCTGTTCAAATGAACCTTAACGCATTCAACATATACTTCGCATTTGTATTAAAGAATTTTGATAGATGGTATAATTTAGCTAGAAGCCGACTGTATGAGTACGTTTTTTTTATTAAATAAGAAGAACAGACGAGCAATCGGGCCACCTGATGTAAGTAAAGTGGTCACCGTCGCCCATAGACATCTCACCTCACTGTATTAATATTAGAGGATTTTTGATGCGCTGCTAACCTTGAGGACTAAGATGGATTACCTCATGTGTCGGAAAATACGCTGGCTCTCTTACCCTTCAAACCGAAACACAGAAATGCAAGCATTTCTGCTTCACGGCAGAAATAGATAAGAGGGTGATACCACCCCAGGCGATCCTTCACATTAGAATCTACCAGTACAAAATACGTACGTATGATGTACAGTGGAAAACACGTCAAACTATAACTCCATGGAACCCAGTCTCAGTAAGTTTTTGTTATGTTTCTTGACATTTGTATGAATGTGTGAAATAATAGTGACAAAGTACCAAAGGGTGAGCCTGATGTGTTGGTCACTTTTCCATACTCATTAGTTTTCGTATATAATTAACCTGACTACAATCTCCTGATATTTATGACAGACTACTGACATGCCGAAGATCAGAATAACTACTATTGACGCTTATTCTATTTCACGGGATGGGCAGATACTCGTAAGTACACCGATAACACTAAACTCCCCTTACTACCTTTGGGTACAGGTGTATCCACAATCCTCACTACAGCGCTGGCTGGCACTGCCCACAGTTGTGGAGTCCTCCAATTTCACCTATTAACACCCCCACCACCTATATCAGAATATAACCGCTGTCACCTGCACGAGAGTCTGCTCAAAGCAGATGCTAATCTGCCATCAGCCATCAAACTAATCCAGCTTGTGAATTAAACTGTTAGCAACGCGCCTAGCCATATAACGAAGTCCATTAGAACGAGACAGCACTACACTATCGTGTCCACATGTATTTAACCATTTGACCGCCGTTTGGATGTCATGGTGACCTTACGTGGTATAAACAACTCTATTTAGCTCATAATGGATTTTGTCGCTAGTTGAACAATGGCGTCGCCGAAATATATGGTCCAATAAAGTCGAGATGTGAAGAATAGCTCGTATCCCATTAACGTCGCGCGCAAAACGATTTCGGCTGGGCCGAACGCGATTTGTAGTGGCAGTGATTTGTGCGTCCATATTGTGAAGTTGAAGTTTCGAAATAACGGACCATTTGTACGATAAACCTTCAGAGATGTTAGCCTTCGGGTGCTCGCGTGTGTTGAAACCCTTAAAAGAGGTCCTAGCAAAAATGCTATAATGAGATTCCCCTTCGAACCTTTCTGATTTTGATTTTAGACGGGATGAATTCGAGAATTTTTTTTTGACAAGGAATCCTGTCTTCCTATTCAGAACTGGCGGTACCGCAACGGTGGGTGTCGAAACTATTGCAATCGGCCAACTGTAAATACATACGGGGTTCCCTGTTCCCTGCCTAAAAGTGTAGGAACGATGAGAATCGTGCATGCTTCGGTTTTTTTAGAGAAAAAAACCTGACCTTCATTCATGAGATGAAAGGAAGATGGTATGACTCTGTGCAGAGTTAGTCTAGGTAGGTACAGTGGACCACAAGCTTTAGTATACCATCTGTCAAAAACCTTCGATTCAATCTCCACCTTATGTCTGCGCAATATCATACATTTCAGATTCACAAATTTTGACGTTTTGGGTAGGTTGACCTGTGGTCGACTGTACCACTCTTTTAGCTATTTCTGCCATATTGCAATAGTTCACTGCATTTAGTGGTTTGAAAGGCAAGAGAGCCAGTGTAAATAGCTGCACATGGGACAATCTAAGTCCTCTAGGTTAGTAGTGCATTGAAAACCTTCTACCTAATTACATTACAGGGAAGTGAGATGTCAATGGGCGACGGTAGCCTTACAATCAGGAGGCTCATGTGCTCGCCTGCTAAACTTAAAAAAGAAAAATTGCGTCAGAGCTATCTTCTTATCACTTCGACCCTTGAGGATCTTTTGTGCCTACCCCATTTTATACACTGGTCATCTCAGTGTGCAGGTTTCCTCACGATGTTTTCCTTCGCCGTTAGAGCAGTCGATAAATGTACGTAAGTCTTCGAAAAATACGAAAAACTCATTGGTACATGGCACTGCACGGTTTCGAACCCACCCTCCCGCATGGGAGTCCGGTGTCCTAGCCACTGTGCCACCGACGCTCTTGCATCTGAGCTAAATGTGACGGGTTTTTGCTTCACCAAAACACTTCTATTTTATTCCTAAAGTAACCCGAACGTTAGGAGTAAGTCCACAATAGACGCAGTAAAGGTCACTTTTCTTAAAGTTTCACCAACATTTACTATTTCACTGGTATTAGGTACGGTACGCCACTCTTTAAACATAAAAATGTCAGAGTTATTCTTCGTTCCAGAGGCTACAAAAGAAAGCGCCGTGAGAAATCCTTTTTATTTCTAAAGTAAGCCTTACAACACTATTGGGGTATCGCCGCGTCGGGAAAGTCGGACTACATAAAAGAAATACCCGCTATTCCACTTAATGCTTGTTAAAAAGCTATTCAACAATGTACCTGACTGATAATTGCTTTTCTTTGTTAATACATGCTTTGGTTTCGATATATTTTACCATCTTCTCTGTATAAACCTGATGAAAACATGATATAATGAATTTAGCATCGTTTAAACATCACATCATTTAAACATGATAATGCTCGATTGCTTGCTTATCGTATGGTTTAGTGGACAACCTATTTATCAGAGTTGTTCAGGCCGCCCGTAGGCCTCTGACATGGCTTAACGACTGCTGTCGAAAGACAACAACCGGGACCGACTGCTTAACGTGCTTTCCGAGACATGGAGGAGCTCAGATGAAATATGCCACTAGGGGTCACCCAACCAGGTACCGACCGCGCCAACGTCGCTTAACCTGCACGATCACTTTCGGACCGTGCCTACTGGGCTAACTACTGGCCTAACTGGGCTACGAGCTCCTCATGATAATGAAGCATCGTTTTAAATAAAATCAATACATCAGCTATGATTTATAGTGTAAAAAAAGTATCATCATCATCATCATCAGCCCATGTCGTCCCACTGCAGGGTATAAGCCTCCTCTCTTTTGTGCCACCCTATACGATCCTATGCAAGCCGCATCCAGGTCTTCGATGCGACTTTGGTGATGTCATCCGCCCATCTAGCTGCTGGACGACCTACTCCTCTTTTTTCTATTAGTAAAAAAAGTATAGGTGTAGGTAACTATTTGATATTGATTTAGTGAATATCATAAATTTTTAAAGGGAAAAGCAGCCGTGAATTGCAAGAAACGTCCTTAATGTCCTTCCTTAAGTCTCGTGTCATCTCTATCTATACTATGGCGTAGAAAGGGATATCATATATGTTAATGAAGACTTACCTGTAAGGACGTTTCATGCAACTGACGGTAACTTACACGCCACGCCGATCTTAACGACATAAAAATCAAGTTTAGAGAAGTATTCCACTATAAATAACATCTTCTACTCACATAGTTGTTCTACCATTTTACTAACAGAAAAATGTTTTAGAGACTTGTAGATAAACCAGTAAACCCTTCAACGTTTCTGTTACAAAACACTCAAGTGTTACTTACATAATTCAGCGCCATCTTTCACTGCGGAACCCTGAACGAGATCAAGCTAGAGAGCAGGTGTGAAGAGCGGTGCGCGAGTCACTTCGCCCCGGCAGCCCTACATTATGCAGCTGTGGCAGCCTTTCGTTTCCTTTACAAATGTTTTCGATTGCTAGAATTCGTGTAACTCGACTTTGATAAAGAGTGAATGAATTTTCAAAACAGCGAATGGATTAGCTGGGCTTGTAGGGCAGACCAGATTTCACGTTTTATTCTAGGGCCATCAATGGTCAGCGTGAAGTTTTTGCTATGATTTCGTCCCATCACATATGTTCAATGTCACATATGTGATGGGACGATTTGTATGAATGTGTCAATTAAATTAAAGCGACAAAGTACCAAAATGCATAACCTGATGTATTGATCCACTTTAGAGCATGTAGACTGACCAGTTGGTAATCGATAAATAAATAAAACTGATTTATAAAAAATACTTTAGCCAATTTAAGGCTACGTCAGATACTAGCGTTTCATATTAGCGTCGGTGGCGTCGTCGTGGCTAGGACGTCGGACTTTCATGCGGGAGGTTCGGGTTCGAAACCATGCAATGTCATGTACCCATGTCTTATACGGTTTTTTCGAAAAACTTACGTACATTTACCGACTGCTCTGAAGGTGAAAGAAAACATCGTTAGGAAACCTGAGTTTACCAGTATGTGAAATGGGGCAGACAATGGCAAACCACCCTATTAAATCTGCCACGAGAGTCGTTTATGTGATTAATTCCTTAGAAAGATCAAGTACAGAATAAGTGAGTTGATTTATTATAAAGACAAATCGACAGAAGATCCGACAGATCTTGGGCGTTACGTCCAATCCCCCGACTTCTATCTAGACCATCATTTTTCTGTAAACTACTTTCTCACAAAGGATGAAGGCGTCTTTTGAAGCGCAGGCAGGCAAGCCGATAGGGTTGCCATTTATGTTCCCGTTTAATATGTCAACTTATGATATTTAGAGGTAGCAACACTGAAGTAGCAACCAGAGTTCCCCTTTCGTAGATTCTACATCAAAGGCTTGTTCGTAATTTGATAACATACATGAAATAACGTCTTTGGCGGAGTTAAATTATGATTAAGTGGTAATTGGTGAATGATATTGGCAACGTCATTCACCTAGTGTTCATATTACCTATATTAAATACTTCGTTACACATTCATATTTAAAAAAAATCATATTTGGAGAGCAGACGAGCAAACGGGCTACCTGACGGTAAGTGGTCACCGTCACCCATAGACATCTCACCTCAATATAATGTTATTAGAAGATTTTCGATGCACTGCTAACCTTTAGAACTTAAAAGGAGTGTCTCATTATATACGCTGGCACTCCTACCTTTCAAACCGAAACACAGCAATGCAAGCACTGCTACTTTGCGGCAGAAATAAGTAAGAGGGTGGTATCAATTTAACCCAGGCGAACATACACATTATAGGATCTACCACCTGTGAATAATAATATATTCGCATTTAGACAGTTCTTGCGAACCCTGCCGAAGAATAAATACCTACTAAGTCAATATTACCTGACTACTACTAGGGTAAAAGCAGAAAAAATTTGTATTGCATTTTATTTTAAAATCAAATCAAAAATCAAATCAATTTATTTTTGGAACAACAGAGGTTCAATATTTGTTAGTAACAATGCAGGTACTTAAGACTATGTTAGTAATTATTTACAAAGAAAAAGTTAAAGGCAGACATGTGGGACAGAGAGTTGGTGCGTTCACCGGGACCTACCCGAACCCGGTTTTACTGTCCCTACATTCGAAAACCTATGAAATATTTAGGGAATGTACATTATTTCAAAAACAGTATCGAATAGGCTAAATGTGCTCTCTGTTTGTAAACTAAACTAATTTTTTTAATGATATAAAAAAAAAATTAAACATTTTTTCTGCATTTTACCAACTACTCTGCTGGCTCTGCGATTCGAAGTGAATTTTGTCCTCGGTCACCGAGGAACGCCAAACATTTTGAAAAGGATTTTGAAATTCACCATATGAGGAGAACGCTAGTACCTACTCCGATTTTTGTGGTTGCTCCCTATTCTATAAAACCAATACGAGTAGTTGCTATCCTATTAAACTGAAAGCTTTTTTAAATAAAATGTATTTTTTTTAATGACGGATTTTCCGGCCGCTTCCAATCAATTCAACAGATGGCACTGATTGTATACTGGAATGTCAAAATGTGCCAAAATATCACGTTTTGTGTAGGTCAACCTACACAAAACGTCAAAATTTGTGAAAGTAAAATAAACCATATTACGCAGACATAAGGTTGAGATTTAATCGAAGAAATTTGACAGATAGTATGCTTTCGCTAGTGGTCGACTGTACCTATTCCAAAAAATTTGAATTAAAAAAACTTTCTTTTTTAATATTTGATCGTCGATATTCATTATTTGTTAATTGCTCATAGTTCTTGTTTTTTCATTAGGAAATGATGAATTCGATGTATTTATATATTTTTATATTAAGCTACCATTGAAAAAACAATATGTCAAAACAACTCTTCTGTCACTTTGACATTCCTGTTATATACAGCGCCATCTATCTCGAATGGCATAAACGTAAGCTGGAAAATTCCTTATTGGAAACGTATTCCGAAAGCATTTTTTTTCCGTATGGCGACTGACGTCTATCATCCATGTATCCATGTCTGTATATCTTCCGTATTGTAATGTAGTAATTCACTAGCTTTACTGTACATGTCCTTCTCTTCATTTTCTAGTAATATATTTTACAGATTTCTAGTGTATAGATAGGAAGATATCTTATCTTATCCATTCTTTACATACAAGAAGTATTACTACTCTTTTAATAAAAAAAATGAAAATGAAAAAGTTTATTTACTTATACAGGGCACAAAAAAAGGACCTCCGACTTACAAACTAGGTCGAAAACCTGTATCTTGTAAGTCGGGATTCCGTCGCACTTTCTGTGCAAGCAAATTACAAATTATATTCTTAACCTAAAAGGAATTTGGAAAATTTAATCATAAAGGAATTTAGTAAAGATAATGGTAAGAGTGAGTATGGGTGGGGGTGTGTTAGGTTGTGTAGGAGTGTGTAATGATGTAAGTGTGCATATGTAGGGTGAGTGGGTGTGTGAGTGTGGGAAGTTAAGTGTTAATAATCTGAAGAACGTAATGAGTTTAGTGTGTAAAATTTTATGTTATATGATTAGAGCCTCAGTTTTGTCGTAATCTAAAGAGAGTAGCCATTAAAGCGTATAGGTAGGAAGATACTTACTAATTCGATACAAAACGTAATACTACTCTTTTAATGAAACAAAACAGCCTCATTACGTTTTATTACATAATTTTGAACGAGCACCCCTAATTATAGTGTTTCGTTTTAATACACTGCAGCGGTACTACGAGTATGATATAATATAGTGCGGAAGACCCGGAAAGCTGTCCCGGCGAGAGAAATATGACTCACATTAACTAAAGCTCTCGTTGTGTACGGTTTTTGTCGTCGCGTTTCGCTGGGCTGTTACAAGTGGTTCCACTTCAAAATGTAAAATAATGCGGATCGAGTGTTTGTTGCCGCATTAAAATTGAATTACGCGCTGTTGGTGCAAGTCCATTAACTGGGTCTGCTTTTGTGCCAGAAATATTGAACCTGCTCTTTTAAGAGTGCTATTGGAGGATATAATTGACTACTTTGCTTTGTCCTATGTTTAGAATATGTTAATTTTAATAATTATTGTTGGCGCAAGCAATCAGTTTTGTTACCCATAATATTTCCACAGTTATATTATACTAATAGATTTTTTATTTTTTGGCTAAACCCAAATAAATACAAATAGGTATAGGTACTGTTAATTGTTAAATAAGTATATAGTACTTTTAAATTTATCTTTTAAACTACAAGTGTTGTTTATCGTGTAACTAGTTAAGTCATTTCACAGATTGTTACGTAATTTACTACTTTCGAACTTGAATGTATAGGTAGTTTGTTCTTCTGAAAAAGATAAAATGTATAGCAGTACTTATGTAAAATATGAGAAAAAATCTCAATAACATTTTGTGCAGTCATTTCAATACCCGTTTACTGTTAAATTATATTGCTTCCTTTGTCTTGCTACCGACCGTTGACGACTGTTGATTTTTAATCTCCTGCCAACTTTACTTAAAATTATTGCTGCCAAAAGGCAGGAATTTATTAAATATTAAAATTTGGCGAGCCTGTTGCTGGAAATATTTTTATGGTATAAATATAATAAACGTCTGGGACGTCGAGGCTATAAGGCGGTTCCAGTTTACGCGTCGATGGCCACGGCTCTGCGACGAAATGGGTCCACATTTCTGCGACAAAATGGGACAAAATTCTTTCAAAGGCACGTGTAGCGGCCTTTTCGTGGTCCTAATCCAAAAATGATACTCATATCATATCCCATATCAAATTACCTTATAGGAATTTCTATATAATGTAGAGGTAGAAAATTATAAGGTTTACGGCGTTTCTTATTGTAGAATTTTCTAAAATTATAGAACTAAAGTAGTTGTTACAGAATTATTTTCTAGTCTAGAATATTATATATCTACTTTGAAACTTTCTTGATATTAAGCAAATTGGTAAAAAATACGTAGAACAGCAAATTGTAACCGAAATACTAGTTTAAATACAAAGTTAAGGAGATTTACTACTATGTGTATAAGTAAAGGTAAAATTCTTTCGCAAAAAACTCATAAATCACTTGAATAAGAAGAAGCAGGTTATGTGCAGGTTATAGTCGAAGTTAGAGTCAGGGAGAGTCGGAGTCGGAGTCTAGAGAAATCGGAGTCGTATCGCCCCTAACAATAACTAATCAAATCATAATCGTTTTGCAATCAGAAAAGAATTTAAAAAAAAGTTTTGCAATAAAGTGTATTTTACTTTATTGCTTTACTAAGATTTTGGCAAAGGCGAAAGTTTAATAAGATTCACGAGGAAACAGAAAGAGCTTGCTTTCTTTATTTCATTACTCCCTTCATTTGAACAGGTTGAGAATTCTGTTGCGGCCTTTTGGAGGCAAACATCCACAGGAAGAGGACCATTGTTGTGAGGTTACCGTACTCTGAGGTACTTCAGAAGATAAATTGCCGACTCGCAAGACAAAAGCTACCAGAATTATAACTAGTAACCTCAGATTTAGTCCATTATGGAAATTGTCTAAAAAAGGTCAAATATTATAATGTGTATTAAATAGGAATTTAGTCTGGGGAAGGATTCCTGGTCTGATTTGTGAAAGTGTAGTATATGATATCAATTTCTTTATGTTATGCTCTAGGACTATCTTTGCTATCCTTGAGAGTGGATTGACATCCAACACGTCAGAGGCCACAACTTATGCTCTTATTACACTATACTGCAGGCAGTATACGATTTAGTCTGCGTTTTAGTCGACGATTTAGACAGCTCTTATTATTGACCGTACTGAAATCTATTACACTTGAGTGAATCAGTTGACTTCCTCATTCAGTCAGACTGCATGCAGCATAGTGTAATAAGGCCATAACATTTAATTCAAATTAACTCATTGGAGTCATACTCATATCATTGTCAATGGCAACCTGTATCCATCAGAATCCTCTTCAGGGATATCAATACAATAGTCTTTCAAGGACCTTCCACCACATTGTTCTGAGTCACGTCTTGTCTGCAATTCTAGGTCAGCCTCGACGACCTCGTCGACGGACTTGCTACAGGCAGGCATGGTTTTTTTTTCAATGTTGGGTGCCATTTATATCTATAGTAACTCTAACCTATACCGCCTATGTAATGGGTAGTGCTCCAAAGAGCTTTTCAATTTGGTCCGTCCAATTTTCTACATCGCACCATCTGTCGGCGGATGAATTCTTGGAACCTTGGGTATCCACTACAACACAATTTACACCTACCACGCAAGATTTTAATTAAATAGGAATGTAGTTTTTCCGTACAACCCAAGGCAAGTTTACGTATCAACAATTTTCAAAGAATATAAACTTGAAGATAACAAGCCTGGAGTTATTCTCGGAACAAATTTTTCTATCTCCTTTGCTTCCTGACGTATTTGCCCCGAGGCACTAGGGGCACTCGGGGCGACTGGGGCACAGTGTCCTCTACTTTATAAATATCTCAACTGTCTCTTTGCTAAATTGTATCCAATTATCCTGTGCCAAGCAGTATACCAGGGTTGTTAAAATAAATACTAAACTTAAAACCGTATAGGATGTTAACTTTACACTTATTTTAAAATGTCTGCGGTTCCTACTTTAAATATACCTACTCTACTGAAACATTGCAATTGAATAAATAATAATCATCATCATGTATAATAGATGTAAGTGAAACTGATCATATACTTAGATTTTTTTCATCTTCGCACAGAGTAGGTAGGTACTATACCTAATACTGGCCTTTTTGGGAAATAAAAAATGGACCAAATGAACCTAAACCATCAATACCGTTATAGGCGCCACAAAATACCTTAAGTATGAATTCTAGCTGACTCCCCCGGGACAGGCCCAGTCTAGTGTGGGAGTCCAAAAGTACGAGTGTAGGGATCAAATGAACAAACCGTACCTACAGGTATAGGTACCTATATAAAATACAGAATTTGCACTCACAAAGACTCTAAAAGCTTTTTGCTAATAGAAAAGGCTTTTGTATTGTAACTTTACGTGGCTGCGTATAGAGGTAGGCGATATGAAAAGCAATAATAGAACTATTATGGAGTTATGGAACAGTATGCCGGTGGGTTTCAGTGAAATGAAACGCTGTAATCAATATATCCTCCAATCTGATCACGACAATTCGCAGAATTTTGTTAATAAAAAACTCCATATTCAACTACATTAGTTGAATTAATTGGAGTGGTATTTCACAATTACGTGAAATACGTGATATTTCACGCATAAATGGGATATACTACATAGGGTAAACAATATAGTTGGAACAACCAACCACAACAATTTACACATTATTCCGTTCAGGTAGGTATTCAATTATTTTAACAGATCTACAGGTGTAGCAAAAACCCTTTGTATCGCGAAAGGGATGTGTTCAGTATCGATAACTGAACAACATTTGTTCTTCGAAATTTTAATTTTCGGCTTACAAGGGGGGTTTTGTTACACCTTGTGTAAAAAAATGGTCAAGTGCAGTTATTGCCCAGTCAATGCATTCGTTATTCACTCAAGTTGCAATTGCCCACTCAGACTAAAAAGTTAAAATAATACATGAGTCATAAGAAAATAATTCAGACAAATACTAAGTGAGAGGCATTTTATTTCGCGTGGGCAATAACGGTCGCCAAACAATCATAGTCGTGTTTCCCCTATAATAAACACAATAGAAATATTCTGTATATTTTTATTGAATTCATTCATTACTGAAAGTAAAAATGACCTGTTTGCTTTTCCCGTCTGTAAACTGTAAAATGAAGCATTACATTTATTTTACAGGTATTTTAATTATAACAAGGAGTCACTTTAGAACTACATTTTCAGGAAGTATAATTATCGAAGCAAATCACTACAGAATTTGAGAGAAGCAAAGGTATCATTACTTGCAAAGGCCGGTAAGAAGGAAGAAAGGACAATACACCACACTTAACTAGTTAACGGCTGACTTTCCACCAAAACTGTACGAGGAAGCGAGGCGGTGAGCGAGGAACAATTCCACCAATATAATCGCTTCATTATCACGTCACGAGTAAAATGAAGCAATCTTATTGGTTAATTGTTTCCTCGCTTACAGCTCCGCTTTCTTGCACAGCTTTGGTGGAAGGGCAACCTTATGCTTTGCTAAGTGGTAAGTTCCCAGCAAAGCGCACATCATATTTCAGACCTGCCTCATATTCGCGGCATAACCGTACATAGTTACCTACATGAGAAAATTAGAATGGAGAAGATAGTAGGTACAAGAACTGCATATTCATTTGTATGACGCACGGTTCAAGACATACTTTTTGGCACCCTTCGATATCTATCTGTCAGGGTATTAGTGAAATGTAACTATACGGCGGGAGAAAAAAGATATACATTGTATAAAGGTGTTTGAGTGAGATGATTATAAGTATGTGAAATCATGTTCGTTCTGCTTAGCATATTGAAAGTTCTTTGATGTCCTATCTGGCCGGAAGGTTTGGGTGTTTATGGTATTCCAGTGCCTACTAAACATGATTGTGTAGGTGTAATTCGTTAGATACATACACACGGGTGGATAATTACTTCCCTTAGGTTATTTACGGGGACCCTCGTCACTGCGAACGTTTGTTTTACACGTCATTCTTGTTTACTAATGAAAAAAGTGCGCGGGAAAAAATAAATTGCTTTTTATTGTTCGGCCGCAGTCGGTCGGGTGCGTAAATCAGAGATTATAAAGGTTTGTGGAAATACTGTTCACTTAAAACCAACGCAAACATTTGTCATCGGCGTGATAACTTAAACCGCGAAAATCCGTGATGTTATTATATTTTACGAGCGTGGTACCGTAAAACATCTACTTTTAAAAATAAACTGGAACGACAGGGCCGTAGTCAGGGTGTGCGATTTGGGGGGAGGAAAAATGTATCTTTTTAACCAGCCCGGTTAAAAAGATACATTTTTTCCAATTTACGAGTATAATATTCAAAAATAAAAATTCCGATCCAAACAGTGCAAAATTTCGTATGAGATGAGGAATTTAGGGGTAGATGATTTGAACCCCCATAACCTGTCTACGGCTCTGTAAAGCAAGCTGTCTGAGTAATGCTATCATCTCAGGACGTAAACGCTGGGTGCTTCGCCGTCGTAACAGCGAGATTACAAACTAAATGTTGTGAAAGCTCGAAAATTGTATCGCAGAGATAAATTTCCGTCAAACCCGCGATCATTTTCGTGGCAGTTTGCGACTCGACGCAGCTGAGCGGATTCAGTAGCATTCCCAATGACAAAGGACCGGAGTCCGGAGAAGGGAGACGAAACATTTAACATTCGACTTACTCATTCCCAGATACTCCGAGAAAATCGCGGTAAACTTCCATTAAAAATATACCGTCCGAAAAGTTTGGCTTAGGAACACGGCTTATTGGAGAGCGGGCGGAAATGATTTAAGCGCCAGGAAATCTTACCTGACGCCCTGACGCAACGTGCGTGTGATAATAACGAATTTGGCGCAGCTTTTGCTCTCTTTTCCGATTTAAATATTTTTTTCCGAGTATACGGGAAAGCGAAGTAAAGAGACGTCAATTTTCATAAGTGCCTACAATGTTTTTCAATTACAAAAATTTGGTGGCCCGTTTTGTCTTTTCACCGTTCCGTCTTGCGCCAATCGTTAACTTTCACATTAACACTAAACAGTTTTGTATGAAAAGCATACGTACCTAGACAATTCGAGAGTTACATACTTACTCCGCTGGCGCAGCGACCCGAAGTGGATCTTGGCTTCCGATACTAAAGAGCACCATCACTCTCTCTACTGCGCAGTCTCGAGCCAGTCAGGCGCCTGGAGCTCACACCACTCCACTTCATCGCGCCAGCGGTATCTGGGACGTTCGACCGGCCGTCGTCCATTCGGTCCATGAGTTCGAGAATTCTCTCTTCAACCAGTGTCCACCCACAGCTAGATCTATGTTTTATATATATGAATTAGCTACGACAAACAGGCAGACGGGCCACCTGATGGTAAGTAGTCACCGTCGCCTAGAGACACGAGGAGGAGGAGTAAATCTCCTCTAATGCACGCCATTCTCTAAGATCTTTAGCTTTTCCAATCCAGTTTCCTCCAGCAGACTTTCTTGTCATCTGTCCATCTCGCAGGTGGACCTACACTCCTGGTCCCAGTCCTTGGTCTCCATGTCATTGCCCCACCGAGCGTCATCTCTACGGCAAATATGGCCCGCCCACTTCCACTTCTTTTAGGATAATATACGGGCCATGACGGTCAGTTTGGTTCTTTTCCGAATCTCCACATTTGGCACGCGGTCTATAAGAGGAATTTCCAACATAACCCTTCGAGTTAGAAATTCACCTAAGTGTTAAAAAATAAATCGTAGAACAACAAAGTAGTGCACTAAGGTTAGTTACCGACCGTGGCCGCATTTACCGGGGCACTATCATTCTGATTCCACTTTTTACATACCTGTAAGTGTAGGGTATTTTATAGGGGTGGGTAATAAAAATAATAAAGGGTTGTGAGGACGCGTCGGCGGCGTCACGGCGAGGAAACGGAAACGGGTGTGTTGACGCCCGACGACTCGGGTTCAAATTGTGGAGCACCTGCCTTGCTGAGGTGTCATAATAATATCACATACTTGGATATTGTGCAATGGAAGAGACATCAAGCTATGCTCCGTGGAACCCAGTCGCAATAAGTTTTTGTTATGATTCTTTGATATTCTTATGAATGTGTCAAATAAGTTAAAGCGACAAGGTACTAGCTCGACGTGTTTTCCACTGTGCCATTAAAATATTACGCAAGTAGGGGTTTTAACTTTGTTTATTTTTATGACAACGGGGGCGGGGGTTTGAATGGTGATTACGTCAGCACAAAAAGCGATCAACAGTTAATAACAATGATACTTGTTTATGAATTATAATTAAAGACTTGACAAATGCCCACGTAAGCGTATGGGGGGGTTAAGAGGTTTCCTTACTTTCGCTGACAAGGGAGACGGGTGGGTTAAAAATAGCTAGAATTCTGCTTAGGTAATACTTGAACGGCCCCTATGCCCAGGAGCCCAATTCCAGTTTTACAACGTTTGTCGTTCTTTTCCAATTAAGTAGCGATTACGTTTTCGTGCCGATTCAACTCTAACTAGAAATTGTAGTCTGCTAACACCACGCTATCATATAATATATAAACGGCCCGACCGATACATCGTGGGTTTGATCCAAGCGTAACGTTAATTGTACGGATCGTGACTAGTGACATACGAAAGTCGTCAAGTCGCTGCAATTTAATTTATATTGAGATTGCTTTGTATTAGTAGAATCGGGCGCCCCCAGCGCACACTATAAAGTAGCACGGCGACTTACTTCGATAAAAATGTAAACTAAGCCTTAAAGACTCCAAAATACGGTCTAAATAGTATAAAGCCGCGATTAGCATTTGACCACGATCTCGCCTGATGGTAAGCGACGATGAGGTCGATGATGGAGCATGCAGGTTCAGTAAATGCCTATTCACTCTGGCCTTGAAGATATCAAGGTTGTAGGTTTCGGCAAACACAAGACACCGGTAGACTGTTCCGTACCTTAGGCGTTCGCATAATGTTCGAAGAAGCAGATCGCTTCGTACGAATTGAACGGATATCAACAACATACGGATGGAAACCCTCCCCGTGTCTGGTAGTCCGAAGGTGGAATGAAGAATGGCTTCGCGCCACTTATCGCCGTCCGAGTCGCTTGATTTTAGAATGGTGTTTTGAATCGAAATTTTTAAACAAAGTAAATCATCGCGCTCTTCTAAAGAACGTTAGTCCTTACTGACAAAGAAAACCCTAATTTATTTATCTACTGTATAATTATTGTAATTTATTTATACTTATTATTTATTGTACTCCAAACCTTACCCACCATAAAAGTAGTCTAAACTCTCCTTAATCAAAGGTTGACTGGTAGAGATTCCTAAGCCCGCCTTTGTACATATTTTAATGTTTTTATTTTCTGTGTATTTTTTGTGCGTGTACAATAACTACAAACAAACAATCAAACAAACCTTGAAGATGTTGCAGACAAAATACAGAGTATTAACAAAAACTTTCGCCGAACTTTTACCTTCTATATACTCACGAATAAGAACTCCAAAAAGTTCCGACTTTTCATACAAATCGGTCGCTCTAGGTCAGCTGTTGTTCGAAGGATCTGAAATGGCAAATTCTCGTTTGCATATTTTTTTTACGAAGATTGATTATGAAAATTAAGCTGAATCTTCAATGCTACTTAGGCATTTTTATGGTTATTTCTACATGCTTCGGGAGTTTCTCCCGCGCTTATGTGGCATCCACGTCAGCTTTTTTCGTTTAGTCTTGAAAATTGTTTTACAGTAGTGCTTTTCTAGTAAGAATGGTGTTTCTTGCTCGAAGAACTTCGACAAGATGTGAATAATGTGTGGGACAGTGAAGTAAAGTCAAATACGACGCTGCAGCCCGATCCGTACATAGCTGGATTTTGAAGAGCCATACTGCGTCCGGGACGCCTTCTTTTTTGGTTCGGATGGTGCAGAAGCGTGGAAGATTCTCCCAGATAGCATTGAAATGTGTCACACCAGCATTTTAATGAAGAATTGAAATAGTTGTTTACATCAGACATGGCTGTATGGACTCAGTTCCCTTTGCTTTAAAAAAACAAACAACAATCTACATGCTTCGTTTATAACCCATGTATGAGTATATCAGTAATTTATATCAGTCGTTCTGCAATGGCTGTGAGTTATTGTTTTAGCACACAGGCTATTCAACATTATGCATGTACGAACCATCGTTAGGGCGATTGTTTAGCTCGCGATCGCCACAGTATACGGTAGTACAGTACGGATGGAGCCTAATAAAGTAATAAGTAATCGATTTTGAAAAGTTTTTACTTAGTTACCTGACTGTTACGGACGATTGTAATTCAGACGATTCCGGAAAGTTCAATTCGGACTATGTATTTGCGATTAATCCGGAATTTAAAAAAATAAGATTCTAATGCTAATAAAACAGTGGGGTTTTGAAACAGGTATGTATATTTTTGATAACGAAATAGCTTATTGAGCACTTTCGTAGAAACATTAATCTTTGATTTCAGGTTCAGCACCCGTCATACATGCCCTATGCATCATTCAACGAAAATCAATGAACACATAAGTAAGTATTTCTTGGAATACAATAAAACATCGAACGGCGCAAATTATTATAGAAAATAGAGTTTTTTATAGCGAATTTCCAAGAGAAATAGCATAAAAGGTGATTAATTATCGATAAGAACCACTTTCTAACTACCTAGATAGGTAGGACACCCAAGTAGCACAGTACAACCACCCAAACAGGCAACCAACAAACAAATAAGTAAATCTGAAATAAACCATGATACGCGGACATAAGGTTTAGATTTTGTTATTGTTTGACAGCTGGTATATTTTATTTTGGTTCTTAATATACCTACTTACCGAAATTCCATGAATCTGGAAAAGCAACCGGCTGGTCCACTAATGACGATGCATGCTCTCACTGCTGGCGTATAGTGCCATTCTTGTGTCTAATTGTGCCTGGTTCAGAGTCCCCCAGGACAATTACTCATGCGACAACATCTCCCGCGTCTGAATGGTGGCCGGTGTCTTGTCCCTTTGTCTCGCGGATAATGACCGCTTCTCGCGCCCGATTAGTGTCGCTACTGTACTGAAGGCTTTCATGCTCAGTGTCTTTCAATTTTGTTCCGACATATGCTTTTTTGTTTAGAAACGGATTAGAATAGACCTACTGTTATAAAGATAGTCATGGCGTATAATGGGGGAATGGTTTGGGGGTTAAAATTAACCCAGAAATCCAACCTTTCCCTTTAAACCTCAAAAGCAGGCTTTCCCTCCACGAAACCTCAATTAGATAATCCGAACCGAGGAGCTATAGGCTTCACCGTCAGTCTAATTATATACCAGCTACATAAGTGTTAAGCGTGTGTAAGATCTATGTCGTCAAAGAAGAGCCAGTCCTTTCTAGCGCACTCTATCACTTATACCGATTGAGGTCAAACGACGGTTTATTATTAATATAAAACTCAAATGTGCCTGAATGAGAGAAATAATCTCGTTTGTGGTTGTTACAAACATATTTAATTGTAATCTTGGTCACAGTACTAAATTGTAACAAAACGCTTTTACGAAAAGAACTTTATTGGCCTAAGAATAGAGTACATACGTACAAAAATATGGTAAAATTCTATTATTGAACTGTACTTAACTAAGAACATTGTGCAGAGTTCTGCAGATTTTTTTGCCTCTCAAACAAGGCCTAATCTATATCTTGAGAACAAGAATAATGTCAAATACTGAAAATAATATTAACCAAATCAAATCGATCGGATAGAATTCCTCGTTAAATTAAAAATTTAGTAACCTAAATTCTTTCAGTATATCAATTAAAAGTTAGATAATTCTTAATACAATATAATGTATTGTGTTCATCCTTTTATATTGTAAGTATAATCCCACCAAAAACATAAATGTGAACATAGTTGCCAACTTCGGTGCAAGGAACCAGTAGGCCTGTCGGCTTCGCCGTTAAAAGAATGGAAATCTAACTGGATGCCAAGTTCAATTAACGGTCCTTCAAACTCTCCTACAGAAATTGTTTAAACATAAAAATTATTATTTCATGCACTAATTCATTATTTCCTAAACTTTTGACAAAATCTTAAATTCAATCATTGTCAAACACACGTCCCGTCTGAATTTTTATTTACATAATGATTTTAGGTTATTGGGAGATAATAAAGATATCAGCGTGTTTATTTTAATTTGGGTTATCGTATTACAAATATTTTATTTTCTTCTGCAATGTCGTGAATGTTTTTTTAAAAATTAAAAAGTTAAATCGCTGAGCCTCATTTTGTATGGGAGCGAATCCATTTATGTCGTCGTAATCTTTGAATAATAATATGAAACTTCCTGCTGTTGATTAATGTAATGAATTTCCGGCTTTTCCCTAATGGTCATAGAACATAAAAGTTAACTGTTATACTTATTACTAATGTTTGTGTGTTGTGAGTGTAACAAAAATCACAAAGTCGATTTGGGAGTGTTCAGTACCTATATTTGAAGAACTTGTATTGCTACTTTTTGTTCTTCGCAAAAAAAAACCATTCAAACTTCATACAAATCGATCAGTGTTTTCTGTGGTTTGAATATTTGAATAACATTTTATTAAATACATAGACACTTTATTTCACATGAGTGATCTCTTCTAGGCAACCAATAGGTAAATCGTAAATAAATAGGTATTTAATTGACAAAGTGCTGAAAAAAACTGGTTCCGACTTAAAAATAGAGTTACGGAACGAATAGGCTACTTGCCATTATGAACAATAAATTATGAGAGTATGTAAAATCAAGTAATGGGAAACAAATATATTGATTTCCGATTATGAAATCACGATTTTAATTTACACACAAGGAATGTAGGGCGATTAGTTCTGTTTTGTTTGTTTATTTAATCGATAGTGACGTTGCAGAAAAACTGTCATGGTGACCCGCGTTTTCGCGGGAATTTTAAATGATTAAAATACTGTTTAAGACTATTTAGCGACTTTATTTTGAGGAAATAAAAAACTAGTCTTCCTGCCATTATTTAATAGCTATGATTTAAACATTTTAACATACTTTTCAAAAAAGTGTAAAATACCCTCTTATGAAACTCTTGGAAACTCTTCAGACCTTTAAGAAATTAACTCCGAGTCCGTTGAACAAAGTATAGCGTAAATTATAAAAAAGCGCAAACAAAAAAACTCACTTCTGAATAAAAAAAGTCGGTATTAAAAAGACTTGATTACCTACTTTTACGGCGTTCCGAACGAGACCCTCGTCACTTTTTACCGTTTTTGTTGTTTATTTACAAATGTAAATGAGAATGTCTATGGGAAATAATATTATTTGTAGTAAGGGTCAATTTACGCTTACTGTCTGGAATTATTGATTCGAAATTTCTAGGTTTTAGTGTAGAATTTAAATAATGGCAATTTTACATACATCGATGTCAAATTACAATGACATTTCCGTACAATTTCAGTAAAGAAATTAAAATAAAATCATGCTACTTAGCAAAAAGAAAACGGGGACTAAATATTTTCTTCGAATGGTAAAAAAAATAATAGAAAAAGTCCTTTGGGGCGAAGAGTGTGAAGTTGGCCCGCCCCAAAAAGTTATAAAAAAATAATCTAATAGTGTACGAATACCTAAGACGAATACTAACAAAAAGTACACGGTACGGCACGGGACTTACGGGTACTTACCGAGTACTTTCGACCTGCAAAGGTGAATTGCAGGCAATTGCTATGGGGCGTGTCAACTTCACAGGGGTTACTTAGCAGTAATTTTGGCTTGAGTCAATTTCACTTTTTAATGTCGATGCCTTTTCAAAGTAACCTGCGATTTTGATAAGTTTTTTTTTAAATTCATTACCTTAGCTATAACTATGTTGGAAGTCAAAACTAAATCATATTACAGCGATAAAAAAAGTAAATCTAGAACAATGCCGCTTGACACTTCGTCATCAGCACTTAACACTCCCTTGTTGGGGACACAGAATTCCTCTTACAGATTACTCCGTTACAGATTACCCAAAAGAACTATAGGCATTTGCTGGACCCGCATGCTCCATCGTCGACCTCAACGTCGCTTTCCATCAGGCGAGATCGAGGTCAAATGCGGGTTCTATAGTCAATAAAATAAAAAAAAACTATTAGAGACATTTGGTAATTTACACGAATTTACTAATTGATAGGATAAAAGTCAATTATCCAATTCATGTAGACTATCAGGTGTGTCAAATACGAGTATCTTGTAAGTCGCTTTCCTCATTGCTGAGGGTCATAATCATTTTAAGGAATTAATCGCATAGAACGACTCTCGTGGCAGATTTAATGCGGTGGTGGTTTGTCATTGCCTTCCCCCATTCATTCACTCACTGGTTATCTCAGTGTGCAGGTTTCCTCACGATGTTTTCCTTCACCGTCAGAGCAGTCGGTAAATGTACGTAAGTCTTTTGAAAAAACCGAAAAACTCATTGGTACATGGCATTGCCTGGTTTCGAAGTCGGACCTCCCGCATGGGAGCCCGACGTCATAGCCGCAACGCTACCGACGCTCTTATCAAATACGAGTACATACGTAATATTTACAGTCAACACTAGGATATATGCCTGCAGTCAGAATAAATATACAGAGGCAATAAGAATTATAATTTCTCAAAAAATACTTTTAAACAATTTAGGGCTTGTTTGCAAGGACAATTCATACAAAGTCCACTGTCCTGGACAATATGAACTGTCCTTGCCACTTGCAAAGTCCACGTAGGTACTTATGGTAATGTTTTGTTTAGATCTATTAATTAGTGAAATAACATTTAAAATCGATAGTTTTTTTACCCTTTGCTATTGTGATTATTATTGTATAAACACAATGTGTCCACCTATGATACCTTTAACGGGCTTGACACATAGAGAACAATTTAATCGACACAAACTAAAACCTGCAAGTAACATGTGACCACAACTGTACTCGTACACGAAGTAAAGGTAGCCTCGCCCCTTACCCTCGCCCATACATCAAACAAAAGAATCAATACCTCCTCACTTCAGCACCCAGGTATATTGCTTCTAGAGATTTTGTCTTCGACTAACACAAAGGAGCTCTCTTATCGCGACACGTCGGCTGGTCGCTGAAACTCCTCTCCGATGATAAATGTGGGGCCTACGTGATTCAGTGCCGCGGAGTTTTGGAACTGAACAGGGCCGCCTGGGGTCCGTTGGGGCCCGATAGATAGCCCTCATCTGATAATTAAATTGTCATTGATAGAGCTTCCTAGCTATATTAATGATAATTATTTAGCAGGGCGCAGGTCTTCATTCATTTATTCAGGAAATCAGCTCTCTTCTTTCTTCGTTGTCGTTATTTCTCATTGATATGGGTCGTGATCATTGTATGATGTTGATCACATGGAACGACTTTCTTAGCAGAATTAACGGGGTACTTTGCCATTGCCTTCCCCATTCCCATTACACTGGGTTATCTCAGTGTGCAGATTTTCTTACGATGTTTTGCTTCGCCATTATAGTAACTGGTGTAAATGTACGTAAGTTTTCGAAAAAAAACTGGGAAAACTATGTGTCGGTTGAGTCGCGGTCTCTGTACTTTGCATACCTATTACAGGAAAATTGCAACCAATTACCGTTTAATTTGATGTGCTTAGCGTTTTTTACAGTGCCTATGGAATTTTAAGACACGAATGGCTAAGTGACCCATAAGTTTATTAAAAGACTTTTATATCTTTTATATAAATAAACAATAAACAATATAGTGCATAGATGTGTTAACTATTGAGAAGTAAAACATGACAACACCGAGCGTTGGTAATATTGTTTATTGTTTATTTCATACTAGCATAGTGGCAACACAGGTTCTAGAGTCTATGGTAGAGTAGTGGAGTGTGAAAGGTGCCGGCATGAAATGGCGGGCACTGATAATTCGCATTCATTCCCCACCCGACAGTAGTTCACACACCGCACCTACATACCGCCCACATCGGCGCGGGCGGCGATCCGTTTCTGGTGCTTATACGCGCTATCGGCATATTCCAGGCCGCTTCTCGCCGATCCCTCCCTCCCCAGCGACGTCCTAAGCCGAAGTCCGTACCCACCTGGGTGCCCTTAGGCAGTCGCTTCTTATAGTACTTTTTAAGTCTTCCTCCAGGCTGGAGCGCAGTTAGCGCTCGGCCCCAAAACCCCGGTGAAGCTGTAGTAAAAGGTCATTAGGACCAACATCATAAGTCAGTTCGAAAAAAAACTCGCATTCATTCGATCGCTATTCTTGGAAGTGAACGACTTGTCTAACCTAATTCCTAAGTTTTAAAATGTGAAAGTGTTAAGTGTTATAAAATAATGAGTAAACAGCAATGAATGAGTTGTGTCATTTGAAATATACTCTATAAATCACGGATTACCTGTGTTTCTGGAGTTTACAAATGTTTAGACCTTATAGCGATCCTAGGTCCATCACTGGTGGTTCTGTATCTCACGCTGGCCAACCCGTGGGAGCCTTTGAATTATTTTTATGCATTGAAAGAAAGAAAGGTCGACTTTGAGTTATTGACTCGAAAAAGTACTAACCTTGTTTCATAAATAGCGAAAGCGTGGAACGTGATGTGTTTGGTAAAAACGTGACGATGTTCTTATATTTTTGTAATAAAAAAAATGCTTTGATAGATTATAAGGAAATTTTTATAAACCTCTTAAAATATGAATGAATGTCGAAAAGCGTTCAAAGAAAATAAGTCTTATGGTTTGGAGTTTGGAATAGACTATTACACACTGTGACGAGGGCGAAATTGGTTTGATTCTAGTTTTGGGTTTCTTTAAATTAATAATAATAGCCAGTAACATAAAGTAGCTAATTTGCGTAGCTTTATCATTTACAAAACTCTTCTTACACTTAAGTAACTGGATACACTTGGGCATTAAATTATTAAATATTTATGTATCTTACTTATCTTATAAAAAGGGTTGGCTCAGATAACCCTAGCCCCTAATTAGCCAATTATATACCTAAGTAGCTACATTTTTTGTAGACGTAAGTATAATTTGGTACATTTCGTAGCAGTTCGTTATTTTTTAACTTTATTAATCACATACATATATAATATAACGTACCAACCTAATTGAAGTAGATTTAACCTTTAAAATTCATAGAGTTTAAAACTCGTGTAAAAGTCGCGGGAGAGTCATGTTTTTGTTTATGTTATAAACAGGGTTATTTCGTACAAATTAAATGTTTTAGAACTTCATTTAAAAATCACACAGCGACCCTTATCATCCGTTCCCTGCTTATATGGGCTTATAAGAGATTAAGTTACTCTGGTGAGTTATTTATTTACATAAAGTTCAGGAGCCCAATTCGACTGTTTTACAACGTTGGTCGTTATTTTTTCCAATTAAGTAGCGATTACGTTAAGTTATTACATCGTATTAAGTTTTACATCGATCCAACTTAAACTAGCAACCGTATTCTGCTAACACCACGGTACATATGCGCGGACCGATCAATCGTTCGCTTGACCAAATTCGTAACTAGTGGCATACGAAAAACGTCAAGTCGGTGCAGTTTAGTTTCTATTAAGCTTATTTTGTAGTCGTAGAATCGGGCCCCATGAAAAGGTACTTGGGTCTATAGTTAAGTCATGTCACAGTATGGTCACAGTGTTGCCTGGTGTTATGAAAGACTTGGCGGTTAAATATCTTCCTGATTATTTTTTCTGTAAAATATAGAAGATTATCTGTGAGCATGAACTGTTTCAATTTCGAGAATGAAATGTAAGTGTTTGATAAGTTTGTGATAGACACAGCGCAAATATTTTGTTTGAAGTTGAACGAGAAAACTTATCTGTTTCAAACATTGAAGTTAAGTCTGAGAACATAACTTCATTTCTTTTCAAAAGTCATATTAAAATACAGGTAGGTAATTATAATAATACTGTAAAACAATACCTTTGTCTTCACCGTAGTCAGATAAAAAGTATAAAACGGTCATTTTTTATTGCAAATAAATACTTTAAAGTACATTTTTACAACGTAATTTTTTTACTCTACCACCTCTTCGTAAGGTGTGCTTTAGCTGGAAGAAACGGAGCGGCGCAAGAAACAGTCAATAGCACATTATACTTGAAATTTTTAACTTCTAACATCGAAGGCTCTTCATCCATTTCTCTCGGGGCTATGGTACGATGTAGTTCGAACAGCAAGCAAAATGCAAAATTAATTATACCTAGCTATGTTCTAGGCAGAGTTATCGACTTATCGTGCAATAGGGTAGTTTCCAAGTATCAAATATTAAATAAAATATTTGAAAACAGAATTTAAATTCGTTGGAAAATGTAATAGCTACAGGCAATCAAAAATCTGAACGGTAGAAAGAAACGGCAATAAGTTTCATGACGTAACTGTTCTCTAGCGCCATACAAGCAGGTTCTTGCTGCATATAAGGACTGTTTTGCTAGAAAGGGTCAGAGCATCTGTCCAATACTAACTGTAATCCTTAATATCTCTGATGTTAGTTGAGATGTCGAAAAGCTTATTTTAGATTCTTCTTGAGTATGAGTATGTCCATTTGTTAGTTGAGTGATGTAATAAAAAAATTAGGTTAATACCGTAATCTCAATTAGAGCATTGCAGTGCGCAAAGCGGATGCCGCATAATAAATGGTGCAACGTGACAAACTACGTGCAGCGGTGGCAGATTGTTTCCTAAACTCATGTCTCCCTGGTACTTCGGTCCCGGGACAGTGCTACTTTAGAACTGTTCACTGCAGATGCGGTGACGTCATCACTGGCAGGTGGTCAGACGGATGTTTCAAGTTTTGAGATCTTGTGTAGTTGTGTTCTATGAGATCTTGGTACTCATGTTTTTAGTGCCTATTTATTTTTAGCGAACGAAGATGGAATAAAATTATTATAATACGACTTGTGTAAGACCCTATTACCCCTAGCACTCCCATGCGGGAGGTCCGGGTTCGAAACCATGCAATGTCATGTACCAATGAGTTTTTCGGTTTTTTCGAAGGACTTACGTACATTTACCGACTGATCTGACGGTAAAGGGAAACATCGTGAGGAAATCTGCACACGATAACCAGTCAGTGAAATGGGAAAGGCAATGGCAAACCACCCCACGAAAGTCGTTCTATGTGATTAATTCCTTAGAATGATCACGATCTTCAGCAATGAGGAATATGATTTATAATGAGGAACATTACAATATGACTTAGAAGATGAAAGACCCAATTAGCTCAGCCATAGACTGGATCTAAGGCCTGGACTACTTCCTGGTTCCAGACCTGGTTCGGTTCTCTTCATCCAATCACGAAGCGTGGATTTGAAGTGGGGAGGTAGCGGAACGCGTGTGATTGGTTGCAGCGAACCTACATTCTTGTAATCTTCGTTATGTAGAACGTATCACATAGCTGTCATTAAAACCAGTCAGGGGTTTTTTGTACAAAAACCCTTTATTAGATATCGTAGTTTCTCAAAATTATTACGAGTACCTACTTTATATGTTATCCGCGTTATCGTATCGTCTTCATCAGTGGAACAACGCCCAGTATAGTAGCTCTGGTGAAAAACTTTCGCAGCGGACAGGGTTTTTTAATTATCTGCAAACCCCCTCGAGGACAAACGTCTGTCTGGAAAATTAAGTTTTGTTTTACTGAAAAAGTCCTGTTAAAAAATAAAACAAGAAAAAAATTAACAGAGAAAGTTATAGATTAACATGGAAAGATTTGAACTAAATAAGACGAAAATATTTATGAAGTCAAAAAGCCATAAAACTAAACTAAACAAGAAGAAGAAGAAAGAGAAGAAGAAGAAGAAGAAAGAAGGAGAAGAAAAAACGAAACAGTACAGTACAGTTTTTTCTTTTTCTGCCTAAACTTACTTCAAGACTCATAGCATATCGTTATGAATCATCAACGCAACCTTTTTTACTAATAGGTACAAACACTAATTAATTACAACACTAACAACTGTTTACTTCATTACAACACTCAAATTAATGGAATTGCTTACTTGTATAATATTTACAAAGAAAGTAATTATATCTTGAAAGGAAACTTAAACTAACATAGCCTTTGTTCGACGTGATTAATAGCTTGGATAGAGGTCCCTTTCATTACATGGTGTGTGCCTACTGTGTGTTAGCTTAGTGGGGCGTTAATCGAAAATTGTGTTGGCACACCACCCTTTAGCAATGCATGTGTCACAAAAGATACAAAATATAAAGATACAGAAGGTCCGCTCCGGGAGACCGTGGTTTTTAATCACCCACATTAGACCTAGGACTGTTATAATTCCCAGTTTAACAGCCTTCTGAAAAATGTTTCTAGCAATTCGTTTCGTATTCGTATTCCTTTTAATTATGGCTACCAATTGATCGCGCTGCGCGTGCATTTTACGACTGAATTCGTCTGATTCGATTTGGGATCGCTATAGTACGCAGCACCTGTGTGTGCTTAGACCAATATCGCGCGTTTGTATTGAGCAGACTGTATTTTTATATTTTGTGTAAAAGATGAACATCCTTCATATGCCAATGCATGCATGCATGCCTCGTCACAATTGACGATGATGGAATTGAAATGAGGATATGAAAAATGACAGGTAAAAATAATAATATGAATATAGGTAGAGATTTAGCACACTGCAGCAATTTTAAAACGGCGTAGGACTGAATCCATATTTTTCTATTTTCTAGATTTCTTTGGATTCTGTTTCAAAATCGTTGCATTTAGGTATCTAAATGAAACTGTTTGAAGCATTATTTAATCCCTGCTAACTAAAAACACTAAGGCCAACTAGATGAAAATTTTGTACAGTCAAACACAGATCAACCTCCCCTTAAACGTCAAAATTTGACAATCTGAAATGTATCATAACGCGCTGGCATAAGGTTGAGATTTAATCGAAGGTTTTTGACAGATGGTATACTATAGCTTCTGGCCGACTGTACTTATGAAAATCACAGATGATTCGCGAATTAATCCCAGGTACATTGGTGACGCAAGTCAAGGTGAACTTACGAAGGAGTAACTAATTTTATTTTTCAAAATAATCCCTAAAGTAGGTAAAATCTACAATTCATAAAAATAAAATACGTTTTAAAATGTAAGGTACATTTTAAATCGACTCTAAGATAAACTTTTATTAAGTTTCATTCCAACCAACTCGTAGTCACTTTCGCAAAAACTTGAATTTAAGAAGTCCCTGATTGAATTACCCAAAATTGTCAAACCAAACTTACCAAAATGGAACTCGACGGACGGAAATGTTTACTTTTTGTTTGACCAACTTTGTTTTATCTCGAAAACACGAAATGGCAATCATTGTGAGAGCTTCAGTCTCTATTCGGCCTCGTTAAAAACTGTGTTAATTTTTAAAATTTGAGGCACGGAAGAAAATGAAATATTCATTTTTTTAACATTTGTAACAATAAAGAACGTAACTCATAAAAAAGCTGAACTTTTCTGAAGCTAAAAAAGCTGAAGAAGTATTTTTCTCGCAAAGTTTTAACAAATGCTTGCAAAACGTTTTTGTCGTATTGTCTCTGAGTTATACTTTAAGTTTTCAATTCTCTAACTTTTTCTATCACAGTAACTCTGATAACAACAAAGAAAAAAAAACAATAATAGCGAATTAAAATGTTCAAATACTTTGAAGATGTTAAACGCCTACTGACTTGACTGAATTAAGTCTACTAATTAGTCAACTAATAATTAATGTACAAATCGACAAAATATGTACACTAGCACAAACAAAATAAAAACAAACAAACTTAAATACTTATTTGAGAGAACATGTCGTCTAGGTTCCCTGAGAGTCCTCAAGGAAGGTTCCGGGACTAGCAGTGCATCGAAAACTTTCTAATAACTTCATAGTGAGGTGAGATGTCTATGGGCAACTGTGACCACTTATTATCAGGTGGCTGGCTAACTAGTCTGTTTAAAAAAAAACCTATAGGTCAATGGAATCAATCTTCCTCCGTCACCTATCATTCAAAGCCTCTATCCAACTAGACACTCTTAAAAGTGACGAAGGAAAGGGTTAGGCAGGTTAGTTTGAAATACTACAGCTCGTTTCTTCTTAATTTAATCTGTTATTTTTCCCTTCCAAGGGATAAAGGATTTACGTTTTATTGATGTATTTCCTATTTACAAATATTTACAACAGTAAACGGCTTGTGATGTGCATGTAGATATTTGTATGTTATATATGTTACTGAGATACATTTTCGATACTATAAGATGATAAGTCTTATAAATCCCTCTTCCTTTGTGAGAGTACCACGCTCGACGACGAGCAAGAGACGCGGCGAACATTTTACAAATATTTGTATGCTAATAAATTCCTCCTTGTTCCCGGCCCTGACCTAAATAATTCTGCAGCCAACTTATTGGAAATCAAACGTATGTTTGTAAGATCAGACGTCGCTGTAGGCTGTAACAATAAATTAAAGAGGTCGAAAAACTTATTCGACCCCAATTGTAATTTAGTGCGATCGTTAAAAGTTTTACGAGCAATCTTCGGCTTTTCTGGCGGTAATGTTTTAGCTGCCATGGCCACAGTAGAGTTCAGACTTCTTTTTTTAAATCGAATTAATTAATTGATTATTCAATCAATTATAGAGCGAAAGTTGCTTTTATTTCTTCTGGCATCTACGAGTAGCTAATAATCTTTTGCATGACTGTGTCGGGTGTTGGTGCTCGTAGCGCATAGCATTCGTGCTACGGATGTGCGTAAATAGCACAAACGTCGTCGGTATTGAGCTACTATAGTACGGACTGAAACGAACGAAGTAAAAACATTATGTATATATTAACTATTTACAATACAATACTTTATTGATAACAACAAGTTACAGGTCATTTACTTAAAGGGCGTCGGTGGCACAGTGGTTTGGACCAATCCGAATCAGAAGGTCTATCTAGGAGAATGACGTTGTTGGCAGAATGTCGGCTTGTTAAAACGCCTATAAGGTGATAATGTCTTTTACGGCAAAACGACCTTCTAGTAAAACGTCCAAAATTTTAAAACGTCACGAATGTGAAGTACAGTTAGCTACGCACATTTTGAGATGGTTATTTTTTTTATTTTTTTTATTATTTCAAGTTCCGAACCTCAAAAGGAAAAAAGGAACCCTTATAGTCTCACTTGGTTGTCCGTCTGTCTGTCTGTCTGTCCGTCTGTCTGAGACCTCCTTCTGAGACACGCGTGGAGTTGTCAAGTTGAAATTAATATTGTATACTTAGATCTGCGGTCTCTTGAAGCTGTAGAAAAGCTTGATTTTTCTACAGCTTCAAGAGACCGCATAGGTCAACGCAATAACAAATGGACACCGGACTCCCATGCGGGAGACTACTGAAGACCCACCTACCTGTCCACGCACGTCGCTGGTCCGCGAATTTACAACAAAATACCAGCTCCTATCCGAGATACTAAAACGTACAACAGTTTCGTTATTGAATTTAAAAAATGGTTGATCCAAAAGGCCTATTAATTACTCTGTCAATTAGTTCCTTGACGAATGATGTACATATTTGAAATACTGTAGACGTATATTCTGCAATACTTTTTTTAAAACTTTTTGACATTATATTATATTTTATTCTTTTTATAAGTTCTGAAAAGAGCTGTAAATTTAAGTAAATAAATAAAATACTTAGTTTAAGAAAGAAATTTTATTAATATTAATGTATATAATAATTATAATGATCATGTCATGCTAGTATTTTAATATTTATTTCTAATTGTTTTCTATCTTTTTGACAATGTATGATCATTTCTGAAATAAATCAATATGGTCCGGGTTCGAAACTGTGCAATGCCATGTACCAATGAGTTTTACGTATTTTTCGAAGATTTCTGTACATTTACCGACTGATCTAAAGGTGAAGGAAAACATCGTGAGGAAACCTGCACACTGAGATGACCAGTGTGTAAAATGGGGTACCTATGCACAAAAGATCCTCAAGGGTCGAAGTGCCGCTGTGGTTATTCCCGGCCCCCTATCATAAGATAAGATAAGATACTATTTACTTTACTATGAATTAATATGTATTAAAATGTAAATATAAATACCGTTCAGCAGATCCTTTATTGGGTCAACATTTTTTTTTGCCACAACTGTTTGAATAAAATTTTATTTCTTATCGAGATAACATATATTTTTTTATATTTGTGATATTAACTTTGTTACATACTTTTCAATAATGTGGAAAAACTGTCTAGAAGAAATCATCTGGTTTAACTTTAGAACATTTACCCTTCATAAATGTCGGCAAGACGATTGTAAATACCATAACAAGTAGATATGTTAGGTAAAGATTGCAAATCGTGAATTATTCGCGGGCCGGACGATCAGCCCAATTTATGAGGGGTAGCGGGAAATAAAAGTAACTCGTATGAGGAGGTGCTGGGAGGGACAGCGGTTAGGGGGAGGGGATGGTCGCCGGCCAAATGGCCGTTTCATGCTAATGGGTGTAGTGCTTACAATGGGATTACGTTACTAAATGTTAGGCTACATCCCTATTAGTTTTTAATTTAAATCTGAGGGAAAAACACATTTAATAGTTCTACATTATTACTATTTATTACCCCTAACAATATAAAATATATTATACAGGATGTTCAAGATATGATCTCTATAAATAGTCGATACAGTATCGTGTATGAATAAACAAAATATAGAAAAACTTGAAACTAAAACTTATTTGTATTGTAATATGTCAGTAATGGTTCAGTATTTTTTTAATATTTACAGTAATACGGTACAGCATACTATGCTTCATCATCGACCTCATCGTCACTCACCACCAGGTGAGGTAGGGGTCCAACGTGGGTTTAGTCGTATATTAAAAAAATAAAAAATCTTTTATAATAAATTACATACATAATGAACAACTACGTACTCGTATATTCTAAATAAATTATAATGGAATGATAGAAATTAAATACTACCTATTACATAATTTAATAGCTTCTGATTACTTCTATATATTTACAACTTAAAAATATTTATATTATAATTACAGAAGGAAAGAAAATGTACACAAATAATAATTAAATATAACTTATAAAATGTCTTAGATTAGGCCCGTGTGGTAGGGTAGCAAGGATATATTATTAGTCCGTCAGAAAAAAAATACGGATAGATCAATAATTGTAAAATTTCATATCTATTAATGTAAATCCGCGCGGACGAGTGTCGAACTGGGGTCAATTATGGTCAGAGCTTATCACCTGATTAAATAAGAATTATTACTAGGGTGTGTCACGTTGGGTTCTGCTTTGTGATTTTTGTCACACATAAATTTTTGACGTCGTTACTCGTATTTTGACAAAATCTTCAGAATTTAGGTTTTAGTTTCATCCAGTAGGTATATTATTACAAAAGACTACCTTCCCAGTACCTATATTAGAAAAGACTTTGTCTTGAGAATTTAACCATAATCGTCCACTAGATGATAGCTACAGGTGCCTGAAGCAGTAAAAATTTGTTATGACCAATTTGCTAAATTACTGTAATTTCTGTGTGTTTTTCCATGTTTTTACAGCTTTCATTCAGCAAAGTGACACTGACAGCGGACATAACTGGAAATTCTGTGGACACATTTGCAGAGTGCACAGCAGTTGTTCATTTTTCAGTTTCTATTTTTTTAGAATTTTTTTCTAAGTAAAACATGGACAGAGGTAGCGCAACACTGGGATATTTGGAAGAGTGGTTGGTGAAGAGGTCATTGCCTTAACCCAACTAACGAAACCATAGCTAAAGAAAAATAAAAACCGAAAACAATTATTATATTACAAAAATATTAGGGGTGAAAAGATTATCACTGTACCATTACGATTGCGTTTATCAATAATCGTCGATTAAGATTATCTTTGTTGGGTAAAATAATCGCGAAATATTTAGCAATCGCCACTAGAAAGTATTATTACACAGAGCACCGGTATATTTTGTTAAGAACTTTTTTTCATGAAATTTGTGTATTTTCAGCATTAAATTTTTCTTTTGAATTAACTAAAATTTAACTATCCCAAAGTTACCTAAAAATAATAAGGTTCAGTTATGTTCCATTAAAAAGATATAACTTATAAAATTATTAAAAACAAACCTAAAATAGACTTCATAAACGAATATGAAACAACATTATGTACTACCGCAGATTATTTTTCATAAAAGATTTCTTGTTCCACAAAATATTAGAAAGAAACATTAAAGTTTACTTTATAAAACTTTACCCTGCACTTTTGATGTCATTATTACCTACCTTAAGGCTAGCCTAACCACTGCTTTGAACTTAAATTGGGCACTTATTTCTTAGAATAAGTTATGTATGTACGAGTATATATAATTTCTTGCTCAAATAGCTTGGCGTAAAAAGAGTTTACCTGTTTTGTACTAGCCGACTTAACTGGGTTATTATTATGAAGTTAATTGGTTAAACTAATTAAATTTGTTAATAGGTGTTGTCTCTCGCCAGTCAATCAATTTTTTTTTATTAAATCGAATTGCGATATTACAGATACTCACTCAATGTAGACTTAATCATTAGGAAGATTGAAATAACATTAATGATTGATGAAATTAGTGGAAAATCCACTGTCTCAGCGATGCGGGTTTGTTCCATCTTCAGACTCCCTTGAACACAATTAATTTGAAGTGAAATATGTAAGAAAACTTTGCCACTTACCAAACCAATAATCCTTGCGATAAGGCACTTCATCTATCGCACAATATCCTCGAAAATCTTTTGTTTTCAGGTTTTCTGAAGCGGCGAAGAAAATTTGCAAGTAGCGCGACGCGGGCTTGTCAATGATAGTTGGTTTTTTTTGTCTTCTTTGCTGGCTCTGGGCACACGCTGGTTGATGGTGCGTTTTGGCCGAACGGAAAATATGATTTGGCACGTTCCTAAAGCTCTTAAATATTTCCTTTCAAAAACATTATGGTCAATCAATGATAAAATGTCAACTTTGACGAATAATTATGATACATTAATATGTTTTTCTAAAATCAAAAGAACTGTATGGATTACCTATTTCTGCCCCATAGCTATATTTGCAATACTGTGTTTCGGTTTGATACCTCAGGCACTTCATCAAGTTCTCAAGGTTAACACCACATCGAAAATAACATTATAGTGAGGTGAGATTTCTATAAGCGATGGTGACTTATCATCAGATGGCCCGAATACTCGTCTGCTCTTCACATACAATAAAAAAAAACGACTACGTGGTTCATTTCAAACACACATCCGTATGAACGTATATTTGTCTTGTAGTAAACAACCACTAGAAGAAATGAGAGTTCGAATCGATACGAGTACTGCGCTTCTTTTTAGGTTTTTCGTGTGTTTCAATGTGTTGTAGATTCGGTATACTTTTCTGCTATTTCAATACTCTGTCAAGTCTTGAAATAGCAAAACGTGAAGCTATGTTTTCCAAAAGTTAGCGACTAGTATTTGCAATACCTTGACAGCGTAATTAACGCCGTCTTTGCTAATGCAGTTGAATAATAGAATGGTTTTGTAGAGGTTCAGACACAAATATAGATCTCCGAAATAGCACGAGTAGCGTGGATGTGTAGATCGATCATATGGACCTATAGGTAAATACAGGTTGGAAAGTTTATATGGGGCACTAAAGGCATATACCAGAACTGTAGAAACGATGGCTATAAAACGTGTGAATTGGCATTTTTCTTGCTCATATTATCCTTTTCCAAACATCTGTGAATGCAGCTTTGAATAACTCAAAATGTTCTTGTAGCTATCTAAGTGCTCATAATGTCCTGGTTTATTTTTCCTCCCTGTATAGGGGAACCATTGGATTGTCTGCATTTCCAATCCCCGAAAGGTAGATATTTTTTATGTTTTTTGTAATTGTCAAATTATTCGCCAAAACGTTTTAAAATCACTTATTTATGTGTGTATTGATTAAACTGCTCCATTGTTCCAACAGTGAGTATCATCTCATCTCAGGCTATTAATGTCGCCACTGTTGGACTGTTGGGGTACAGGCCTCCCCTTGTACAACGTAGCCCCCGTACGGGCCATGATCCACCGAGAGGGCCCAGTGCTGATTGGTGACTTTCACGCGTCTTCGAAAACATTTAATTTCCTCAGACATGCAGGTTTCCTCACGATGTTTTCCTTCACTGTTAGAGCAGTCGGTAAATGTACGTAAGGCTTCGAAAAATTTCGAAAACTCATTGATACATGGCACTGCATGGTTTCGAACCCGGACCTCCTGCATGGGAGTCCGGCGTCCTAGCCACTAGGCCTCCGACGCTAGTATACTCGTATTTGACAGTGTGTATATTTTAATCAAAACACAACACTGGGTTAGCGTTCCCAGTCCCAGATAGGTGGGGTACGATAGCCGAGAAATGAAACATGGTACAATTCGCCTTGACGGCAAACGCGAACGCAAAACGAGCGACCGACCGGGCTCAGCCCAATTTATGTGAGAGACGCACTGGAATAAAAAGTCGGGACGGTGTGACTTTATTTTTACGTAGGAGGTCCCGTATGATTTTTAAAATAAGAAGGTTTCTTAGCTGGGGGCCACACACATGAATCGCGGCGAATTCACCTTTAAGCAAACGACGGAAATGTTACGATTTTGCAGAGTTATAATTATCTATTTTTACAGTTTCGAAAATGCATTTAAAACGAGACGGACAAGTATGATTAAAATATTGTATTAGAAAACTTTTTCAAAGAATTGACAAAGTATTCTTGCTCGCATTATTTAGATTCGCCGAGTAATTAGGTAAATAAATGAAAAATTTTCCACAGATTTTGCTTGAAAAAGGGCTTATGGAAAAGATGAACTATAACATTTCTCTAAGGAACCCTAAACCGTTACGAGAACAAACCGTTTGCGACCGAAATGAGCGCAATGTTAATGGAAGTATCGCTTACGCCAGCAGAATTGCGTTTGACGTTATTTTGTACCAGCTTTAATAACCTTTTCAGGCGCCTTCGGATAAAAGAAACGATTATCTTAATTCCCCATTTTTTAAGTCCTCTCTCTATTTGTTGTTGGAGAAAATTTTAATGTTGGTTTAGATTTTTAGACTGCTGGAATCCTGGAACCACGATGGAATAATCTAATTAGGTACATCATGGTAGAGCTACTTACATAAAAATAAACATAATCTACTGATTTATCCTTTTTTAAATTAAATAAGCAGAGCAGAATAATATATCAACGTATGTTATGAAACTTATGAATACTTATGAAGAAAGAATTCCTGTCAAATTCCATCTTAAAAATGAATGTTCTTTGTTTCAGATTGCGATGAAACTTTGGGAAGTTATTGTGCGCACGCTCGGGATGGTTTCTGAGTAAAAAAAGAAAACGAAGCCGCCGCCGAAGCATAGCTAGTTATCTATAAAATCACGAGGATGCATTATTCAAATGATACTCAATCATCATTCATCACTCAACAAGACAAATACAGAATTAGAACATATTTTCTTTTGTTTTATAAGTCATAATACCGTAATATATCAAAGTAACACGAAATAACATTGACATGATCTAATGGATTCACCAGACATAAATATTTATAAACTCTTCACGTTTCGAATAAAGATTATTCACGGATTACCATCCATGATCCAGCGACCAAAATATATTGTTACGAAGCGACCGCCTTCAACAACAAGCGACAAGCCTAGTTCGAGCTGCGGCAGAATACGTCTTTTAGCGGAATTATGAAAATATCACAGTGATAACAGGAGGAGGGGGGTAGGGGGGATGGTCACTGAAATTTGCTCCTCAATAAGGGCCGGATGACAAACGAGCGGGCTCGTGACTCGGCGGAAACTAACGAAATAGATGTTCCCGGAGGCCCCGTGGGACGACCGACTTACGCATTGCTTTTTATTCTATAAATCTTACCATACCTACTCGTACTTCATGTATCATCCGGCCAATAAGTGACAGCAGCGACATTCTTCTTGTTGCCGATGCCAGCGTGAACGGAGGATACGATTTGATTGGACCACAGCAAGAATCTATGCTTATTCTAAAATAGGCAGCTTATGATTTTATGCTGTGTAGTAATTTTGATTTTATATGGAAAAAGGTAGCTTCTATTATGAAGGTGTAGATTGATACCACAGCGTGGGATGTATCACCCTTTTACCTATTTCTGCTTAAATAACATTGCTTGCCTAAAATAACATTGCTTGCCTTGCTTTTTTTATATTGTATTTGGACAGCAGACGAGCAAACGAGCCACCTGATGGTAAGTGGTCACCGTCGTTCTTAGATCGCCGTTTCATCATCATCATCATCAGCAGCCTACTCTAGTCCACTGCTGGACATAGGCCTCTCCCAGGGCGCGCCATTGAGCCCGATCTTCGGCTCTTCTCATCCAGTCGCTGCCAGCCACCATGCGCAGATCGTCGCTCCATCTAGCAGGGGGGCGTCCGACACTACGTTTGCCCTTCCGTCGCTTCATTCCGGTGTGAATTTTTTAAAATAATTTTTTTACACAATTATTTTTTTAAAGCTATCACGTATAGAGCCAGAGTAATAATTACAGGCAAATGAGGCACTAAGTCTCCAAGGCTGGCAAGGCTTCGAAACTTTCTATTTATATTATATAGAGGCTAGTATTTATAGGCGACTGTGACCATTTACCATCAAGAGGCCAGTTTGGTTATTTGCTCTCCTTATAAAAAAATCTGTATCTCTACCAAATGCGAACCATGGCAAAACATTCCCCAAATAGATTTTATTTATTCATGTGGCATGAGTGCGACAAACGCAGACGGACCTCGGGACACATAAGTGTTTACACAAACTTTTGTGTGATTTCAACCCAAAAGATTTTCCAATTTAGCGAGAAAGCCCCGAATGTTGGAGAGACCGCAGCGCGAATAGTAAAAATACATCTAAACGTGACCGTAACTTTCTCTACCCCAGGGAGCAGCCTGGACGAACATGACGACCAAAAGGAAATGCCATCTGAAACATGTAGTTCCGAATTCTGCGCCATTGGCTCGGTACATAAATTGTACATTTTATTCCATGAAATTTCAGTTTAAATTAAACTTTTAAACGCCAATTTCCACCCGATATTGCAATGCAATGTATGTTTCGAATTCGTGTAATTCGCTTGTATTTTCCTTACTCCCTTTTGAAATACCAAAATGGCAGAAAAGCGGTTTTGTTATTTACAGGATGTAACACAATATCTGAAGTGAAACATTCGTTAAGGCTTATTTAAGTCTCGTATCATCTCTAGCATGTATTTTAATGAAGACGTAACTTGAGGTTTAGTGCAACTGTCGGTCAATATAAGCTTGCAGGACAAAAACACAAAGCTTTCCCCCAAGAGTATCAGCGATGACTGATTTTTTTGCAAAA
Source organism: Hofmannophila pseudospretella (assembly GCA_947369225.1). Classification (NCBI taxonomy): domain Eukaryota; kingdom Metazoa; phylum Arthropoda; class Insecta; order Lepidoptera; family Oecophoridae; genus Hofmannophila; species Hofmannophila pseudospretella. The sequence continues at coordinate 7,877,745 of OX376325.1, forward strand.
TTAAAATTAGCAAAAAAAATTGTATTTTATACTTCATCATCAGCAACCTATTAATATCCCCACTGTTGGGGCACAGGCCTCCCCTTGCAGAAGGGGGTTATGGGCCATGATTCACCGAGCGGACCCAGTGCTGATTGGTGTATTTCACACGCCTTTGGATTTTTTTAATTTCCTCAGATATGCAGGTTTCCTCACGATGTTTTCCTTCACCGTTAGAGCAGTCGGTAAATGTACATTAGTCTTCGAAAAAATCCGATAAACTCATTGGTACATGGCATGGTTTCGTCCTAGCCAACTAGGCCACCGACGCTCGTATTTCATTTTTATTTCGTATTTCGATTTCATTTTTATACTTATTGAACTTTAATAATAAACACTTTAACAAACACTTAAAATCAGTAGTTAACCCTGTTCCCTCGGTTATCCTTATCGGTCACCCGATAACGACAGCCACCATCGGGTCAATGTGACCGATGGCCACCGTCGTGACAGAGTGCGGTCAACGCGTAACTCACTTCCCCATCCATCAAAGTTACGAGATAGTAGGTACCTACGTCGTGGGAGAGGTAGACTTTGGGGTGAATTTCCACGAAAGATGTGTGGTGAGGAAGCGAGGCTATGATCGAGAAAAGGAATTTTGTCTCGAGCTGTAATTATAAGTTATAAAAATGGTACAATAATTATGAGATTCATTTTGATTGAATTCAAACGTTTTTCTACTCCCATTTCGTAATTTGCTTATAAGAAACCACAATCAGTTCTCATATTAAAACGCTATCATTACGTGGCCGTTGGATAAACTACTATACTATAACATGTTCCTCAAACTTAGGTTTTTAGTTTTCCATAGCCAACTAAAAACCAACATGCCCTTAGTAATTAGATATATCTAGATATACTTACGCAGAAAAAGAACCTTTAACAGGTTTTTCTAACCTTTTATATACAAAAAAAAACGTATACTTAATCAACAAATTCGTCTGACACAAATAGCTTATTCAAAAGCTATATTTGTTAATTGTCAAAAATAAATTCATGTAGTATTTTTGTAGGGAAAAGCTTTGAAGGATCCTAAATCGTAATTACACCGTGACCCTGATAGCTTGTAAAGTAAATGTTTTCACGTTAAAATATTTCATTGCTCTCGCAATTTGGCGAAACAACAACACGAATAGGACTTGTTAATTCAGCTACGAAATGTAAAATCAACGGTTTAATTGTAAGACAATTCTAAGAATCAGAAATTGTTTGCACCGGGGTGCCTTATACATTCCGCAATCCGTAGAACTACTAGATAAACATAGCAGTTTTTATTATTTAGTTTCATAAGTCTGATTTTCAAGCTCGCTTATAAAATGTACGTACCTTTTCTGTAAAAGCATTAAGAAGGCAGACTTTATTCGATTTTAAAATGCAACGAGAGAGTCTGAATCGAATTTAATAAAGTAACCCATATACATATATGCGAGTGGCAAATGTAATTAAGATATTAATGTTGGTATACAATTTTAGCTCAATGATATCATCAACTGCATTCAATTATTTATTGAATAGTCAGTTGTTTAACAGTTTATGATGTATCTACTATATTAATTGCGACTATTTTTTTTACTTAGTAACATAGTACTAAATGAAAATTGTAAGAAATTCGACAAGAGACGATATCGTTATATTGTCGTTATCGTCTAATGTGAAAAAGCCCACTACACAACGCATGCCCTTAAAACTGTCTGTCCACTAGAACTATAGGAATGTCATAAAAAAACACCGATAGGATCGCTGCATTATCTCAGCACGAGTAAAACAAAGTGAACTAACTTTTCGGGTCGTCACAACCCCAATTTGTTTTGTCTTAAGTAGTAATAAAAAAGTAGTTTTCGTATCTGAAACGATTTCAGTTCTTCAAATTCAATCCACTTTCCGGAAATGCAATTATTATGGAATTTAACTGAATTTTACTGTTTCCTCAATATTCATACATTCTTAATACCAAGCAATAATTTAGATAAAGTGTGGGCGACCAACCCTTGCACATACATCAAGTGAAATGATTTCCTCCTCCGGACATAATACTTACCCGTATCTGAGTGCGACACGCAGAAAATGTCGCTTTTCCCTTCAAGCCTTGAGCGCTATAGCGTTTTAAAAGTAGAACTTTTTATAGCGCCAAGTGTAGAATGCGTAGCCTTTGTGAAGTGTGAAGCGTAGGTAGTTTACAATCACGGAATGTTTAGGGCGAAAGTTAGTTCTGATTATTTAATTTACTTTTAAGTTAATGATTATTTATTTGAGAACGAGGGGTTTACATTTATGTTTCAAATCACAGAGGTTTCTTTATTGTTCTCTCTCTCTCCAGTATATAAGTTTCTATGTTTTTATTTTGTTTGTAATAGTGTAAATACCTATTTGTTGATTTATTTGTAACGTTTATCTATGAATAGGAGTGGTAGATCCTAATGTGAATGATCGCCTGGGGTGATACCACCCTCTTATCTATTTCTGCCGTGAAGCAGAAATGCTTGCATTTCTGTGTTTCGGTTTGAAGGGTAAGAGAGCCTATGTAATTTCCGACACATGAGGCAATCCATCTTAGTCCTCAAGATTAGCAGCGCATCAAAAACCCTCTAATATTAATACAGTGAGGTGAGATGTCTATGGGCAAAGGTGACCACTTAACATCAGGTGGCCCGTTTGCTCGTCTGCTCTCCTTAATTAATAAAAAAAAAAGAATAAAGCTATTTATTCTTTATATATATTTGTAAAGCAAATTAATTTATACATTCTATTCTATTGTTATATATAATAGTTTCTGTAAAACAGACACTGACCATTTGCAGGTCTATCATCATCATCAGATCATTCCGAAAAGTGTCGAAATTAATATTGTTCCAATTATTCTCGTTCACGACAGTCAAATGATGTTGGATTACAAAGATCACACCACCTACTCAATTCAGCCTCAAATACCAAACAATGGGATAAACTGGTAGGCTATCAATTTGAGAAAGTTAGGAAATAAGAAAGGATTTTAAATATTTATACGTAAAACCGTGTGAATCGCCATTGCTTTGTTGTCGGTATGCTGTATATATCACTCAGACATATTTGCGTAAATTTTTTGGTCGCACTGTGTTAGACCCTAATCTCTCGTAAACCGAAAACCTTTCAATGAACTGGGAAGGCCCTTACAAGCCCTTTCAAACAAAATAATAATATTAATTAATTAGGTATATACTTACTTAATTCATTTTCTCTAGTAAGGTCTTTCATACTTTTTTAGCGCATATACTCGTGATGCGTGTGGGCTTGCTCGTTTCCTCTCCTTCTACTCCATCTTTCATTTTAGATACGCGCAATTTCGGCCCTTTATCCCTACCCTACCCTCAATTCCGTCTTCATCTTTCTGTCCCTCTCCATGGCCGCATTACTTAATACAATGAATTTTTTGCCTTAACTCGTCTGGATGAATTATTTTCAGTTGATATTTCTACCAAGAACTTTGGTGAAATCTGCGCTGTTCCTACTCGTAATTAGAGAATTAAGATTTTCTCGTCGTAATAAAGACTACTTAATTCAAAATTTGATCTCACTAACTGAATTTAATGTAAATAGAACTATGAAATTAAATACTCCGTCGAAGTTATAATAATATCAAAATTTTCGGTAAAATTATTTCCTCTGAAATATCGAATTATGCTAAAAGTTTAATGTATTAATTGTATTTTATATTATAATCATAATCTATGATCGGAGTAGGAAGGGCTGTTTTTGGTACTTGCCACATACGGTCATAATATGGATAAGTATGTCCAATAATCCCGGGATTTCCGGGATTGAATAAATATATTATTTAGATTTGTAACGTTATATTTGTTTTGATACACATTTAATATTGGTAGCGAAATATTTTTTTTAAGATTCATGGCGCTAGTGTACCTATGGTAGTGTTTTAACTTCTTCGTAAGTTCACATATTTTAAAAAATCGTAATCTGCCGAGTAAGGGCGAGGTTAATTTGCTCGATAACTTAAAATGGGATCCCGAAATCATATCCATATTAATATAACCTTTGAGGACATTGACCCGAAAGAGCCCTACCTACACCGATCAGTGATCATAATAATTGATAAGGCCTTGGATTTAGTGTTGAGTTCTCAACGAGCTTAGTTTCTATACGGGTTCTTTTGATTTCTATTGTAAATGTAAAACTCCTCACAACAATTTTTATCACACAACGAAAACACATTATATACCTATATATGTATACCTAGTCTATGGAACCCTGTCGCAATAAGTTTTTGTTATTATTTCCTGGCATTCGTATGAATGTGTAAAATAAGTTAAAGGTACAAAGTATATGTATAGTATATGGTCAGGGATATAAGTATATGTATAGTATATGGTCAGGGATATAAGTATATGTATAGTATATGGTCAGGGATATAAGTATATGTATAGTATATGGCCAGGGATATATGTAAGTACTTACTTAATAATTACATTTCTCGAGTTGACTATTAGCTATTAGCGCGTGCGGGCGTCGACGCCGCGGCCTGTTCGCGCTGCCCGCCGGCGCGCGCACGCGTCAAGCGCGTGCTGCACCGACGGCCCGAGCTGTCCTGCTACTTAATAAGTTTCTAACCACGGTCCAGAATGCCGACGTATTTTCAGACCCCTAGAGCAGTATTTGCAAAGCAATTATATTGTTTCTAAATTCGAGTGTTAACCTTTAAGATAAGTAAGTTTTTTTTAAAGTTTATAAAGTATCGGTAGGTAATTGTAAACTGTTATGTGTAGTTACTGAATGTCTGGTGCTTTAGATCATTCTGTAAACCAGACATCATTAATGTTATAAAGAAATAAAAGAAATTAGACAGAATCTAATATCACATTTTCCATTATATTTTCAGCACTTAAAGGCAACATAATATTATGTTTGTTTATTAAAGCATACTATTAGGTAATTAAATAGGCGGTGGCATGTCGATCTATTGAATATTTACGGTGAAATTTTAATTCTGGTGAAATAAAATTATACCGTTTTCCATAAACCTTGCACACCTACTACCTCTTTCTCGATATCATTTCCTCTTCCCGAAGCTTGCCTGGAAGAGATCGCTCATAGCGATAAGGCCGCCTAAATTGTACTTCACTATTTCCTTTTCTATCTCATGTTTGTTGTGTCTCATATTTGTGCAATAAAGTGTATTTTACTTTATTATCTTTTCTTTTTTCTTAAAGAATAAGAGTCAACATTATATTTTTCATTTCTTTATTACTTACTATATTATTCTTATAAATCGTTAAATAACATCATTAAATACATCTATATTCTGATAGTTTATTACACAACCCTTTTGTTAACTACTTGTATCTGAGCGATGGTTTATGTACCCTCGCTTAAAACAAAACAACACAATAAATTATACCGTTTGGCTGCCAAAAAATTACAATTACAATGATGTAAGTTATTTATTTACATTCGTTAGATATTTACAGCGTTTTCTATATTTACAAATGTCTAATTATTTAATTAATTTATAGACTGTGATCAATTAACATATCTTTAAGATGTACGAGTACATACATAATTTTCTGTCTATTTATTCTAGAAACGAAGACAATTATTATTTAATATAATTTTATATACTTGTCTTTGACAAGTCGTTTTAAACTTTTGATATATTCAATCAAATATAATTAACAAAATAGGCTACAACATAAAAACAATAATTTTAAAACGCATTAATATTTATATTATATTTTTGTTTGATAGTATATAAATAACCAATAGATATACCGTTCTCATTTTATTCGTTTACTTAGAAACTCGTAAATTTGTTTTTGTCCTACCCTCACTCGTAACATAAGTAACCGGAGCAAGGACAAAGGCGGCATAAAAACAAAAGTAACCGAGGACGTTAGTACCAATCCGGCAGATTTCCTACAACAATGAAACGAGCTAACTCGAATGGAATGATACGGATATTTTCCGTTCTTATCCTATCTTTAGGCTTTTTTGTAATAACATATTCGTTCAAGGAATAAAACAACACTTTGAGCGTTCAAAATATCCGTAGCATGGTTTTCCGTATCAGTTAAGAGTACAGGTGGAAGACACATCAAGCTATAATCATTTTTGTTATCATTCCTTGACATTCGTATAAATGTGTCAAATTATATAAAGGGTATTGAAGGCCAATACCCTTTAGTACTATGGTATAGTAGTAAGGCCTGATGTATTGTCCACAGCTTGCGGCTACGTGCGCGCTACGAACAGGCTACGGCGTATTAACGAAAAGGTGATCGCCGAATATTCCAGAAAATACCTGAGAATATCGTGTGAAATCTCAAAATTTGGTAGTCTAGTTGGTACCTATAGGTAACATAATAGGTTACGAAATGTGATATCCACTGATCGGAGTAGGTAGGGCTCTTTCGGGTCAATGTCCTCAAAGGTTATATTAATATGGATATGATTTCGGGATCCCGTTTTAAGTTATCGAGCAAATGTTGTAAATTACTTTTATAAACCTCGCCCTTACTCGGCAGATTACGAGTTTTTAAAAATTGTGAACTTACGAAGAAGTTAAAACACTACCATAGGTACACTAGCGCCATGAATCTTAAAAAAAATATTTCGCCACCAATCTTAAATGTGTATCAAAACAAATATAACGTTAAAAATCTAAATAATATATTTATTCAATCCCGGAAATCCCGGGATTATTGGGCATACTTATCCATATTATGACCGTATGTGGCAAGTACCAAAAACAGCCCTACCTACTCCGATCATAGGTGATATCAATTACGTCAAACAGTAGATATCGTATTCAATACTTATTTTCGACGTATTAAAATAGCCTGTTCAATAGTTAATAAAAGTCAATTTCTGACGTCCGCATCTTCTTTTTCACTGTAAATTGAATAACTGTTATGGAAATAGAACCGTAACACAATATTGCCGAGGCAGATAATTTGTTGGGATAAACATGGACGAAATAAGGTTTCGGAAATTTTGCAGAACAAATAAATAAGTATAAATATAGTTCTTATAAACATTCATGTACAAGTATCGGCATGTAACTAAAATGACGTGAAGTTAACCGCGAGTCGGTGCACAGTAGCAAAGAATTAGATGATAGGAATAGCAAATAAACGGTTATAAGTACATTTTTCAACATTAGCGTTCGAAAATGTGATTTTCGGATTATTACAAAGATTTACGTCCTACATTACCGACTGATTTAACGGTGAAGGAACATCGTGAGAAAACCTGCATTCTGAGAAAAAAAGTCCGAAGGCGTGTGAAATCCACCAATCAGCACTGTTGGGCCTGCTCGGTGGATCATGGTCCGTACCCCCCTTGTGCAAGGGATGACCTGTGCCCCAACTGTGAGGACGTTAATAGGCTGATTAGTGGGAGGAGAGAGTTGCTACTTCAAACGTATTATTGGATATATGATAACTCCATGGACGTATAAATTCAAAATCTACAATAATAATTGAACATGTTAAACATTTTATTTCTCTTGGATTTTATGTGGGAGGAACATACATGACTACAACATTTGACCGACTCTCCTATACTCGTATACCTATTAAATGTCTGTGGACCGACTAGATGAAACGCAAACACGGTGGCTAGCAGAGCAATCGGTCTGTTAGTGGTGCAACATGCTGCAACCTTTGAATCTCAGTTCAACGTGATCGAATTCATTCCATTCGGTTTTTTTAGTTAACGGCTCTGTCAGAATTAAGTTCCGCTACGTTCCCTGCCCCTCTAGTTATTTCTTATTTTTTTTGGCTTATCAAAAAATATAATTTTCTATTCCAATTGTAGATGACCATATTTGTCACGATATTAGTTTTTTATCGACTAAACTCAAGTACTTACATTGAAAGAACACGCGAGACTCGAAATAAGTACTTTTGAATAATTCTGTAGCGGTGACATTTATCAACGTATTTCTTAAACTTTTGTCTTAAAATAAAGACTTGTGTCTGAAATATGTAAGCTTTACGAACAAAAACAAAAAAAACACTAGTATTAATACAGTGAGGTGAGATGTCTATGGTGACGGTGACCACTTTCCATCAGATAGCTCGTTTGCTCGTCTGCTCATCATATTTATTTTAAAAAAATCATCTATTCTATTCAGCAAATTGATGGGATCGAAGTAGCAAAGATATTAGGGACGTTTGCTGTCCTATACAATTGCTGTAAAAATGGATGTTTATTTCAGCTAATTAAATAAAATAAGCTTTACTCTCAACAACTGTTTGAACATCTTGATGGAACACAAATAATGTGGCAAAGAGAGCAATCGGTGGCTTAGCGTGTACTAGAGATAAGCCGAGCTCGATTCAATCTCGGTTCATCTCGATCGCGAGGAAATCGATTCGCTCCTAATCTCCACGAAGGATTAACACTGCGTAGTTTGTTGGAAAAACAAAGGAGAATCAGCTGAGGATAATCGTCCAGCTTAAGGCCCGTTGTAAACGTCTCTATAATCCTCTCGACTCATTTATTACAAAAATTGATTTAGTTAAGTTTTCCTTATCCTCTTTTAGTTCCTTTCACTTCCGTATTGTGGAGCATCTTCAGTACTCGAAGGAAATAAGTTTGCCGGCTGGTTGTATCAGCGCTAGTGTAAAATTTCTTTTTCTCTGAGTTTTCTAGTATTCCAAAAAAACCTCTTTCATCAAATTGACAAAACATTTTAACAATGAAATGAAAATTACTTCTATAGTACGCGACACCTCGGAATGCGGGATTCTAGCACGGGCACCGCATTCCGGGGTGTCGCGTACTATACATTTAGTCGTTGTATTCAAAACTAAAATTTAAAAACAATATTATATTAAAAAAAGTTCATAGTTATAGATACAACTACATTACACTTCCTAGTTTAGAACGCGGGAAGTCTCTCCATCGAAATTGGTCATCTTGAAGACATGCGTCTGTTGCAGGCGTCTGCAACTTTTGAGATGCAGTCGACAGTTGCACTCGCGAGGAGAATGACGACAAATAACGTCATGGTTGAGAGGTGCTGTGCAATGATTGGCAGACTGATGACCAGCCAGGGTCGCGGCCGGCTCACAGTGGTGATGGTCGCCAGGGTTGTGAGGATGGCCTGGTTCAGCCTCGGCGGAGTCGAACCTGAACTCTGCATGGCTGCCGGCCTCTCTCCACTCAGCACGTGGACTATCACTGATGCTGATTCTGTGTAAGAAAATTGACAATTTCAATTTTGAACTCCTACTCGTATGGGTATCGGAAAATCTGTGGACCCGAACGTTCTTCTGGCACGTTCGATTTGAAATGAAATGAAGAAATTAAGTTTATTATTTAGAAATATGGTACATGAGATGTTACAATCAGTTTTAAAGAGCACATATTTCGCCACATTCGATATGCAAATATTTTTGGTCACATAATAATTACATTAGTCTCAAACATACATTATTAGTTGAGATACAGAAAACAAATTCAGACCCATCTTCATTATATTAGTAATAAATAAAATGTCATATCAATTCTTTTAAGGAGTAAAAAATCTTTTCTTCTAGCCAATCTTTTCTTTGCAGAGTCGAGTGTCTATGGAACGTGTTGTTACGCTCACACTTACGTTCGTTTTTATGTGAGTGGACGAGATGGACTTAAATGACGATTTTGACGTTCCATATTCCATATATTACAGGTCCACAGATATTTCCGATTGGTAGTACTCAGAATTGTTTGATATATTTCTCAGTATCAGTCGCTATAGCTCAGTTGTGTTTGCCTTAAATTGGCACGTACACATAGTTAATTATAATCCTGTTTTATTTTTTTAAACATTATTATTCGACTATTCGAGACATAATTCTAGTAGGTGAGCTTTTATTAATTAATTCTCGAGTGCTGAAAGGGTTGTTTTTTCAACAAATAAGGTAAGTAATACAATTTACGAAAGTTATTTTCAATTTTTGCGTCATGTTTTTAAATATAAAGCCGATCCTATAATAAACAGAGAAAATACAGTCAGAAAAAGTTAGAAATATCCCTTTATACTCGTAGGTAAACCAGACTGATTAGGATTAGGTTTGAAAAGGGTAGGTATTTCACACTAGCTTTAGTGGAATTAAGCTTTGAAATACACGTCCCAAATTTCAACTTACTCAAAACGTTGTGGAACAATTCATACTAACAAAATAATCATGTATTTCGAAGATAATTCATTTCGCTTATTTACGTTTCATTTCACACAATGTATGCTCATTGTTGTACAATGATTATGAAGTGCGTACAATGCTGTATGTAAGAGATAAACTGTATTAATGTCATATTAAATTATTTTGTAAGGGTAATTGATAATTAAATAAACTATTTTCAACGTTTCTCATGAAATATGGTCTCGATAAGCTGGATATTTATTTACATTGAACATTTTGAAAATAAAATAATATTCGTTATAATTTTTCGACCATATTAATGCATAAAGTGATAATATTAATGTAGGCAGATAATTATATTTACGCTAAATCAGTGTACTTAATAGAGCTCTAATCTGAGATTATCTGTTATTTCATCATCATACAGGTAAAGTTAAATAAAGAACTCGAATATTTGAGTCGTAATTTTCAATAAGTACTTACTCAATTCAATGTTTAAATTAGGCTTCTGCTCGAAAGAGTGCTAGTCTTATTTCCAATGACTAACTATATGGAAATATAAGCTATATTTTCGACCTAATCCTTGCTTACAATCACGTGAGATTGTAGTCAAACATAAAGAATACTTTAGTTATAGCGCAAGGTACGAGTTTCGTAGTGCGGCGCACGCTTCACGGTCTCTACACTAATACCGCCGTTGCGTAGTTCTAAACACACTCACCAGAGCTGCTAGGTGCGCAGGTGTAGTTGCCTGAGTCGTGCGGAGCGGCGCGCGCGATCAGCAGCCGACTGGTGCGCGTACGCTGCTCGGTTTCCACACTAATGCCGCCGCGCTGCGCATAGTTCACCACTTGCTCGCCTCGGTACCAGTAGATGAAACTATAAAAAATTATGCAGTGTTAAAAAGCACAACTAATGTCTCAATCTAATAGACATCGGGTCTATGGTTAGGCGCGGGCGGAACGGGAGGAACCGGGAGGTGGAATGTACACCTCCCAGAAGGAGCCCAAGGCAAATGCTAGGAGGGCATTTGGTTCGTTCGGTGCGTTCCACTGGAGATCCCGGAGTCCTCCGATAAGCACGAGGCCGGCCATCGAGGGGGTTTTAGTAAGTGGAAATCTCACATAACCCAGTCTTTCCCCCAGGAGGCTAGGTTCGAAGATTTCCCCCCCGTTACCAAAAAAAAAAGGTTGATAGCTTTAGCAGCTGCCTAGAGCCGATTCTCGCGCAGAATACGGTAATCATTTTAATGCAGGCGGTGGTGACTCCGCCAGTCCTCCAGGACTCCACAGTTGTATGCGGTGCCTGAGTTGTGGTCGGGATTGTGGGCACATGCCCTACGTTAACCCATAGGTGGCCTTAGTGTCTGACGTGTACTTAACCTATCCATCCCTGAGGCATAAATCCACGCCCACAGGATGTTATTAGACTGCACGATCGACATAGATCGGTGGTGTTGATCAACATTGATTATATACCGTTGAATGTCAATCATAATGTGCTATTAAACTAAACCGATCTGCCATCGATTAAGCATTGATCCGACGTCGATCGTGCGATTGTCGATTGATCGATGAAAATATTCAGTTTTGTTGATTGATTCCAACATCTAGCACAAGGTTGATCAATTGTCGTTCAACGTGTTTTTCAAGCCGCAATAATTGATCATCACACCTACGCGGCCGACAGAATGGTAGATACGGAATATCGAGCCTATCATAATTATCAAGAGTTTGTAGTCAGGTCCTTACGTACATACATATGAACTCATTACAAGACGTAATCATCTCATTATAATAAACAATTAACCTTTAAATACTTTCTCCACTACAGTTACCAACATCAGGAAAAATTGGTTCAATGAGCCGTGTGAATAGACTCGGCGTCACCTTCGAGATCTTACGATCTATAATGGAAGTGTGTTATCGTGTACCTTTTCACACCGCACCGGCGCGCCTGTACCCATATATGTTTAGGTTTCACATACATAAACATGATAAGCTTATTTTCAGATAAAAGGGTCGGCTGGGGCCAAAGTGAGGCATTCTTTGCCTATCGCCATTTAATGGTGCCCTGTGTCTGAGATCTCAACGAGGGACCTCAATTTGAATATTGATAGGATGCTCCGTGCGGGAGATGACATTTTTTATTCAGGTCACCTCATGAGTTTGTATATTGCGTTTTAAGTTAAAAAGGTCATATTAAGTATGTGAATAATATTACAATTCGTATTCGGTTGTAACGATGTCGAATTCATCGTCCATATCAACCTCCTTGCCATCAACTTCAACCTCATCGTTAGCGTTTATCTCATCTCATTTCGTATTGGCATCTTCATTTCTTCATTTAAATTCAAAATCATGTTCCCATTCCATTTCTAAATTTCATTATTCCAATAATTTCATTGTTTTATTTGTATTTTCACTTTTTCTCTGTATTTTGTCTCGAACGGACGTCTCCCCGTTCACTTTTTTATACACTACCTATTTTCTATGTTACTGTTTCTGTGTTATTTTCCTTAAAATATAATATTTATCACCAAATTCTTCTATTACTTCACCTGCGCACTGTCCTAGAACCCTGCTAGCCGGCATCTAGAGGACAGACTAGCACGGTAACGATTATATTGGTTACGGTTTTCTGAATTTCAATACGTTTTTGTGAGGGTATAAACGATGGCGATAACCGTGTTGGGTACGTGATCAGGCAACAATGCGAATCGACGAGCATTGGCTTTATAACAAAGATCCATTGTTCATATTCATAAGTAATTCAATGCTTTAGCTCCTAATACTAAATTCTCATTTGATTTCGCAACGTGCAAATTTCTAAAGGTATTACATGGAGAATAATATTACGTAGGTAATAAAATTCATGTATTATTTATTCATTATCAATGTTTGAATAATTTTTATTTCGTCCTTTTATTGAATTTATTTTAGGGAATGGTTCTGGGGCTAATGTACAGTGGAAGACACATCAATCTTACTCTATGAAAACCTGTCGCAATAAATTTTTGTTATGATTTCTTGTTTGTACTAGCGTCTACAGTGGCTGGGGCATGCGTACCGCATGGACAGCCTCGTTTGCCCAGAGAAATCTTGTTGAGCCAGATCGCGCACGCTAAGAGACCAGTGGGAAGAGCCACTCTGCGCTACAAGGACTGCACGAAACGTGACTTAGCTGCGTTTGGGATTGATACCAGTCACTGGGAGAATCTCGCCGTGAATAGAGAAGCATGGAGGCGTCTGGTGATCGAGGGCCGCACTTCACATGACATCGAGTGGTTCCAAAACTTAGCTGACAAACGAGCTAACCGGCACAGACACCTCGCAACTCCTGCTCCAACAGATTCGCAGTTCATCTGCTGCACGTGCGGCAGAACTTGCCGCTCTCGCGTCGACTTATTCAGCCACGAGCGTAACCGACGACACAACGCTGTGTAAATCATCTGTCAAGATGTACAAGGCCAACAACAACTCGTATGAATGTATCATATAAGTTAAAGCGACAAAGTACCAAAGGCCTGATGTGTTGGCCATTGAGGACAGGAGGCAGATAATTTGTAACAGGCATAGCTGGATCGATTTTAATGAAAATATACAACTAGCGGTCACCCAGTCTGCTTTTGACCACACCCAACGTTGTTAAGCTTACACGATCACTTTTTGATTATGCTTGCACTTAAGCATATTGCCGTAGAAAATGTTTTGAATGCAACTGCAAGTAATTAGCCATTGTAAAATTCATGTTTTCGATTTCGATACTCGTTCGTATCAAAAACTAAAACTCATGTTAGAATGATTGCAATTACGTGACATTTGCATATAAACTACTATTATTAAACCATGTACAAAAGGCAACAAAATGACGCAGAGATTCGCAAGGGTATTCTTGAATAATACGCACTTATTACGATGATCTCATTACACACACGTCACGTTTGAAGCAAATGTCTCCGCAGAGACGTATCTCTAAAGACGTCAACGTGGAAAGGAACGTGCTCTTTCACTTGGAACGATTTGAAGCGAGTGCGACGTCCTCCCTACTTTTTATAATGAGATTTTCGAGTGGTCATTTCTTTCTTGTCTTTGCGAGCTCTGTTCTTGATTGCCAAGTGTTTGCTTGATCTAAATCCGGGGATGTAATTCAGTAAGAAACAAGGCGTCAATTTTCAAAGGGAGACAAGACACTAATGTAAGTGCCACCTAATATCTTCGTTAAAAGTACCCCAGAGTAAATGTTGTTGGATGAAATTGAAAATTAAATGTTTTATTTATTTATTTATGAGTTGCAAAGAGGTGCAACGGGTAATCTGTCGTCCATTTTGTATGATTGTCAATTTCTTTCCAAAAAACTCTAGTAGGTAAGTACCCAAACTCTATAACGTTTGGGTGTTTTCAGAGTCGTGCGTATTTCGTCACGCACGCGGGTTAGCTCCGCATGCGTGCTCTACGCATCACATTGTTTCATACAACATTTCAGTATCATGTGTGACACCCGCATGCGGGGTGCGTGGAGGCCTTGCAAATTGACATTGTCAATTTTCACGCATGCGGGGCAAACTCGCGTGCGCGGCGATATACGCACGACTCTGAACACGCCCTTTATGTTCATTAAGTCACTTTCCCAAAAAGTCCATTTCCCGAAATGTTTACTCCCGAAACGACAGTCAATTCGTAGGTATAGGTCAATAAGATAACTGTTATTAATACTTAACTGTCATATCCTGACCAGGAATATAAAAAATCTCGCCATATTGCGGCATTAAATGATACTATTTTGTTCATAGCATACTCCACAACACAATGGCGCTTTCTTGACAGGATTTTTATATTCCTGGTCAGGGTATTAGAAAAGATCTTTGTATAGAAAACATATAACTCACCTAGGCGGGTCTGGCGCATATTTGGCGACGCAAGTGAGGTTGATGTCGGAGCCTGCTCTCACGAACAATTCCGGCCCCGACAGGATCTCCGCTTTTGATACTGTTGGAGAAAAATATTGTCCATAGTTAAGAATAATAACGTAAACTATAATTAATAGCAAATTATAATTTGCTATCACAAACTGAAAGAAGTTGCTAGTAAATTGAGAGTGACATACTCGTAAAATTAGTTGAACATTTCAATAAAAGGAAATCGGAAAGCTATATTTCAAGATTAATCGAACATTATTATAGTGATTTATACTATACATATATATGTACTCGTATAGTGAAGTGTATAAAAGCCCTAGCAAGTTATGACCATTTTCAATTCACATCCACATCCGCCATTACAAATTAAAAATCATTGGTGCATCGGCCAAACAAACATTCGCTGATAAATATGATAATCGGCATTCGGTGCATCGCCCTCATGAAATCCCGTAGGATTTTCCCCGATAATTTGAATTTGTGAATGTCAGAAACAAATATTAAACTTACGTAAGATGGCAGGTGAGTGTCGCCTAACTACTTGTGTACAATAATAAGGTTATTAACGAATTGAGCATTTGTACAAACTAAGCAATTGCACCAATTGCTCACAATTCTAATAAATTACAACTAAATGAAAGACTAATGCATGACTAATGCTTTAGCACCTAAAAAGCATTTATAGAACATTTATTTAACCATTTTATAGAGAAACTGGGATAATATTTTCTACACCGAGTGATTTAAATTCCTCTTCAAATACCTACTACAAAGGCAATCTTAAAAGGAATGAAACATTTTGGCAGATATTTTCGCAAGTTGGAGCACGTCTCACATTAGATCCTTAAAAATTCCGCCAAGACAACTTTGTAGGATTAAATTGAATGTCTTCCGTTTGTCTGTTACAATTTAACGCTATATTAAGTGCATAATGTTTTTATAAAAAGCTTTTTTCCCTCTGCGACGACATCCGCAGTGGCTTTATTACTGCGTCTGAAATGGTTTCGGGAAAAGGATGTGACCAGACAGTGCACTAGAGAAATATAGGCAATTTTGCAGTCATATTAACGTTGCAGAACTATGCAACTATTGTAATTTTCACGTGCGGTAAATGCTACGCTAGTTTCTAGTTTGCTACGGCGTATAGGATAACCGCAGAATAATTGTGAAGTATTAATAAGTGATTTAAGAGGGTGTGACGAATTATCTTGTGGTATTCTCTTGCAGGACGGCTTATAATCGATAGCTAAATACCTAACTGTTATCGAGCAACCTTTAAAATTCCCATACAAATTAATCAGAGAGCTTTTTTTGAGAATTTCGAAGAACAAAACTTGTTCAGTTATAATATTGAATAGCCCTCCAAGAGGTCACTAATAGTTATTTATTTTCTAGATTCACCAAAAACAAAGTTAAAACCATTTAAGCTGTTACCATAAAGCTATTTTAATTTGTATGTTTTTATCAGAATAAATACACTGCGTGTTTTTTATTACAATGAGCGTTTATTTGGGCATAATTTTGATCTATTACAGGAAGCAAAAGTATGTTTAAATACGAAATTCGGCTCTATTACTGTTGTTTTCCTGCGACGTTTGTCACGCAGTCCTAATAATTTACTGAACAAACCTAGTAATTATTATTATACATGTTTTTAGGAAGCCGTACGAAAACGTAAACATATTACAGTCGCTCCGTCGTCCGTCTGCCTGTCCGTCCATCGGGGGTCGAAAAATTTTTTTTACGCCATTGTGCATCGGGTATCGTTGTTAAAAGCTATATTTGTATATTTTTTTCGTAGAAAAATAAAACGACCTAAGCGCCCGTTAAACTCGCCTATTTGAGACAACTATTCTTACCTAGTCTATTCATGAACAGCATTATCTAGTTTAACAACTCTAAATTGAAAATTAAAAAAAAAAACCTGTTTTACTATTGTGGATATCCTCTTACTTTTCCTGGTCATCATCAGGTCCTTGAGGTTCCAGATGTGGGAAGGGCTCTATGGTCCAAAACATTTGAGCTCAAACTCGAACCATCTAGCTATTACCGTTCCAGAGATCCTATCTGACATCAAAGATACCCCAAGATCTGTGAAACCACTGATCTATTTTTATCAGACATGGCCAAGAACACTCGACAAAATTCTCTATTACATGAAAAAAAACGGTTCCAAATCAAACGTGTCAAACTTATAACACACCCTCCCTCGATCGGTCGGGGGTTAAAATTGGCTACAATATTTAAATACTGTAGCCATTTTTACAATAACAAATACTATGTTACATCTATACCAATATTATAAAGAGGAAAGGTTTGATTTTTTGTTTGTTTGTTTGCATTGAATAGGCTCCAAAACTACTGGACCGATTTGAAAAATTCTTTCACCGTTGGGAAGCTACACTATCCCCGGGTGACATAGGCTATATGACGCGAACGAAGTCGCGGGCAACAGCTAGTCTTTAATAATTTGTAAGTTGTGAGCAAAACAAGTAATAGTTTTTTTATACGAGTAACTTACAGATCTTAGAGCACGGCTCCCTATACTACTAGTATAAAGAACGAAGTCTGATTCACACTTAGTCGGTTTTTATGTAATGTAGACTGACAGGTGTAACAGCTATTGTATGATTCATAACATAACTACGTAGGAGGTACCAGTATTTATTATTTTATGGATATTATGTTGGTTAATAATAACCAATAACCTTCAAACAAGAACACACTAATAACCTTCAAAGTGGAAATAATTCCACTTTGAAGGTTATTAGGGTGTTCTCTATTATATCCAAGGAGTCAAAACACTGATTTTTGTGTAATATTGTCTAAATATTGTTGTCCACGGACACAAACAATCCATGAGCTTTCCACCCGGCTTGCCTCGGATGTCCTCAGGGCTGGCGCGAACCTCTCGCAAAGGCTTAGCCATGCCATCCAGGGAGGCAATGCAGCCAGCATCCCACAGTATTTTATAAACCCTTGGAATCAAACATTTTCATTTGACTCCGTAGATCGCTAGAGTTTAGTATTTCAAACGCAAGAGTAAATTTCCCGTTTGACCATCTTGTCTAGTTTTGAAGAAAAAAAAATACAATGTTGACCTTATTATGAAAAAAAATCTCTCTTCTTATTCTGAGGTGCTGTCAAGTTCTTATACAACTAACTAGATATACCTATTAGATGTTCACACTCACAATTTCCCGAATTTCCCGAGTCGTGTATGAGTTTTTTGTAAATCGATTGAATGCAGCTTTTCTTAAATCAAAAATCGACGACATGGTTCTTTAGAACATATTTCTCTATGTCTTAAGTTTTAGAGTTCCACATACTGATCCATCTCAATAGTACATCCTGTATAGAGTTGAGAGGTGTGTGTTGTCGTGTCGGCCATAAAAACTGATGTTCAAATGTTGTGCTGTCGTATCAGTTGTACCGTCATGGTTGTAAGACGCTTAGAATATAAATTAATGTATAGTATATACATTACATACATTAATGTATATTCTATATATGTAGGTAAGACGTTACACGTCAAAATAATGAGTATTTCATACTCAATAAGCTGTCAAATGAAGCCAACAAAAATAGAAAAACCCGTCTCTCTATGTGCGGATATTTTATTAGGAGGGATTCACAAAGCCACGAACGAGCAGCACGTAGTCTGCGTAGCAGTTTTCGTAGCACGTGACGACTCCTTTATTTCTTTACCCAAACCTGTTGTAACATATCTATCGAGATACTTACAAAATCATTTTCTCTATGGTACTTATGTAAAAGGAGTAAAACCTAACTTTTTTTAATTTTTCCTTTATTTAAAACCTTTGATTACAAATACTCTGCACATACAGTGGCCAACCCCACCATTTGTTTCTTTTTAGTAATCTTATATTTTATATTTATATAATATTAATATCCTTTTAAACACAATATGTACGAGTATATTGTTATTTAAATAAATAAGCATGAACTTGTAGCTTTAACTTATTTAACACATTCATACGAATGTCAGAAATCATAACAAAAACTTATTGCGACAGATACAGACAGATAGCTTGTGTCTTCCATTATACACTTCGTAGACGTACAGCTTACGTAATTTAGATTAAATATTAAATAGTAAGAAATTCAATTTATAATTCTAATTCTCCTAGTTATTTGCCCAGTTTGCCCTATAAATAACTTTGATCCAGCTATTTATTTATTCAAAGTGACCTCAGAATTGTTGATTGATTACATAGCAGGTAGGAGACTACCTACGTCACCTACGCCTACGTCTAATCGAACTCCTAATAGCCTGAATGAACACCCGTAACTTGTACAAGTTTAATTAATTTAATTTGTTTTATTGTCACTTGGGATTACTTCGACGGGTAGAAATGACCATTTACCCTACTCAGCAAGTTGTGTGAAATGTAACGACACAATAAGAGAATGACTGTCAGTTATTATTGTTAGAATGACTAATTTCATAATACAACAATATAAAAAATATGTCTGACATTTTAAGTGTGTACCTGGGTGGATATCACCAAAAGAACAATGGCGACGTTCCATACATTTTGAGGGCCAGTGCATTAATTCCAAAAAACATGTTCTACAAATTCTTCATTCGAGCGTCCATTGCGGCGTGCCACCGTGCACGACAGCGGAATAGTCAGCAGCTCGTGTCTGCGCGCACGCAGGTATTTGTCCGACACGAACAGTCTACACACGCGCTCTACCATCTCGGGACAATCGTTCTCTCCACGGAGTATGCGGCATGTCTTGGTCATGAGGCCGAAGTTGCGCCTCACTTCAATGGAATTGTACCCCAATGGTACCAAATACAAAAATTGTGGGGTACATAAAGGGATAATACTATAATATTTTATTGTAGTACGAAAACGACGTAAAACCAAATTACAAATGAGTTGTGATAAATGTAAGTTACGTTTACTATAGTTTTATTCAAAAAATCATCCATTATGTTGTAAACTGTTCCGGCTACAAAGGTCGTAAAAGCCATTTTTGCGTAAATCCATTTTATTAGAGGTCGTAAACACCAACTTTTGCTTTTTTTGGGGTGTAAGTCCAAGCTTATTTCTAAAATAAGGCTTTGGCATAATACGTGGCAAAAGGTCAAAAAATTTCAAGTACATCGTTCATACTTTTATAACTATTGAAATTTAAAAAATGACAAAAAAGATTACTTAGTTTTTGCTTATTTCCAAAGTTCAAAGTTCAAAATAGTTCCAAGTAACAAATACGTTAAGTACTTAGTTTGGCTTTCACGACCTTTGTAGTCGGAAGGGTCTATTTTTTTCCCATTCCGTGACCAACAAATAACGCCAGTATAAAAAAGGTACGGATATTTATTTCAAAACTATCGATTAAATAGATGTGCAAGACTACAAAATCATTAAAAAAATTACAAATAGCCGATAACAACATTAAATTGAAACCTATGATATATTTAGTTCCATTCCGTTACCATCATGTAAATATAACTATATATTTTCTTTGGTACCAAATGTAATAAGTAGTCTAAAGTTGCACAATTTTTTTTTAATATCAGTAAATGTTTTTTTCTTATTTATGTAAATAAAAAATATATTGTTATTTTTTTTTTATACGACTGTGTGTTACAGTTTTAGGAAACTGTATCCAATGTACACTGAGTTCAGTTTTCTTATAAAGATACAAAAAGAGTACTATACCCAGTTACAAACTAATTTTGAGGTTTATATGTATTACGCACAACATTATAATATTACACTTTTTCATGTTTACGTGTTTAAAATTAACACGTAAAATTTAATTTTACTTACAAATTGTGCCAAAACAAGATAAAATTTATAATATTATGGCAAATAATTAAAAAATAGAGTGTTTTTTCCCCAAAAGCGCCTTCTTTTATATGAAATGAAAAAAAAATATGAAAAAAGTGTATTGTCTTTTCTTACTTATCTCTAGTACAAACAGGGTTGAGACTCCCTAGTAAGTATGAAAATACCTGTGTCAGGGGGTCTCGCTCTTCCATATCCAACAGTTATTGATGATAACAAACAAGTGTTATATAATATTGACAATACATTTAACAATTAATAATTTAAGTTTAAAGTTTTTGAAGAAATAAAGCCAAAAATCAAAAATTACATGTGAATATAGTGTGTATTGTATGTGTGTACGTGTATGTGTGCATGTTGTGTATTAAGTACTTCTAAGTAGTTCCTCTGTTTCATCATATGAAATATTTTTTATCCATTTACTTATTTTATCTTTACATTCATGCTTATTGAGGTCGTAAATATTTAATAGTTTGTTAATCTTATTATACACATAAGTTGATTGAGTCTGATATTGTCTCTTAGCAAATGTTGTTTTGTATTTATTAGGATGTGTAACATTAAACTTTTTCCTTCTTTTATTTATATTAGGGTCGTATGTTAGGGATGTATGTTTCTTTAGGGTGGTTTATATACATAAACACTTTGATTTAGAAATCAACTTTACTCAGAGTCACACTGTGTATGCCTACAACTTTATGCGTTCAATTCCGATATGGTTTCGGTATGGCATGGTATATAAAATTAATTAATGACTAATTTATTTATAGGTATTAATATATTGTATTCTCTAAACATTCCGCCTTTTATAACTAATATTAATTGGCACTTCAGAATTTCGTAGTTTCAATAATGTACTAACAAATAAGTAGCTTGTAATACTTGGTAGTAGCTTTAACCCTAATGTAAAACACAATTTAAACCGCGTCTGGGAGTTTCCAGGAAATTGTTTAGAATCCCGTGGGTTCGGCTAAATAACTCCGACGTAATATTTCCACAAGGAATTTCACTAAGTATATTAAAATGGGGGTTTGGAAAAATATACAGCGTTCAAGTAAGGTGAGACGTATAGAGAAGGCCAGGCGAACTATCCACGCCATGGGACCTACGGTGTATAACAACCAATATTGTCAACCAACTTCCCACCAATATTGTCGACTCACCGAGTTTAGCCAGTTTTAAGAATAAACTAAAAACAAACAAAAATATAAACTGAAAATATTGCTTCTCGAGCAGTCGGATACAAGTAAAGAATGCTAACCCGTGAAGTCCTAGGCACAAATGGGCAAAAAATTATTTTGAGCTTGAATAAAGGTACGATTGAATTATATGGAGGGATGGAAAGTCAATATTATCTTATTAAATTACAATTTCATTTTTAAAGTTGGTCTTATAATGGGCCAAAGACTCAAAATATAAAGTTGTCTATATACCTATAATCTTTAAGTACTACGTACAGCCGCAGACCATGAGAGGGTGGGTCGCCTTTATCCCGGTTTACTTATATTATCCCGGTATGCTTATATTTTCTTACATAAAAAGCCTCTGAACGCAATGTGAAAAGGAAAAACAATGTTTATGAAACTGTTTTGGTTGGGGACAGTAGAGTGATTACGTGCCGGCAACAAATTAATGTATTCACCCCACATCACGGGAGAGGTACGGTGATCAAAGGGTTTGGTATGGTTATACTAAGGATATTTTGTATTCACGAAATATAAAATAAAAACAGAGCTTATATTTTTAGAAAGTAAGGTAGCTCAGGAAACCTTTCTAGATTATTTGCCTATGTATGAGGTTTAAACGTTTGTTTGTACCTATTTCTCTTGTAAAATATCATATTGAAATCGAAAACATGCAAAACTTCGAATTGTATGGGCTCAGGAATGGGAAAACCTAAGATAACCAATCCGTTTATTCCACTGACATAAGCTAGGACTACACGGGTTCGGTACCAGTCCCGGTTAGGTTCGCTGCATTCAATCATGAAGAGCAGGGGGACGGCGGAAATAATGTGATTGAACTGGACCCGTGGAGTCCGGGCTTAACTATTTAAAACATCAGTAAAATAATCACTAGCAATTTTTATCCATTATTATCAGTACAAAAAAATTCGCAACAAACGCCATATTTTACGGATTTCATATGGCACAATCCCTCCTTTATCTCCGATTCTGGTTGCGACTTACCTACAACAGTGAGCCGAAATGACAAGCTGATCTTCGGCTCGGTGGAGACCTGGCACTCGTAGGCGCCTGAGTCGCGCGGCTGCGCGGGCGCCACTCGCAGCGTCCACTCGTCCGAGCCGTCCGCGTGGAGCGCCGCGAACCGCGCGTCGCTGCTGTATGTGTGGACTCCAACTGTCAGGATGTGCAGGTCACGTTTGCGGATCCAGGATACCTGTTAAAACGATTACGGTTAAGATTTATATTATTATTTATGACTCGTGAGGCTTTAACATGGCCTATTAAATTCATCTTGCAATAATTGTAAATTGATGATATTTGCATATTGTAGAAATAAACGATGATCTTTATTATAAAATTATTTACTGAAACAATTCAAGTCAAGGTAAAGTTGACCTACTTACTAGGAACGAATAGAATATGATAATAGATAGGTAGGTGTCGAATTTGCATCGATATTGCGATCACCGTTCCCTTACCGTTGGGTTTTTGTGGGAAATATTTAATAATAAAACACGTGTTTATTAATAGTTTCAATAAAATAAAGTAATTGTATTGATTGATTAAAAAAATTAGTATAAACCTATTCTTATAATCCCTTATTGCTCGTCAATGCGATGAAAAGGTACCTTCTATCAGCGTACCTTTACATCGCATTGCTGGAATCAGTTTACTGAAAAAAGCCTATTTATTGTAGAACTAGTATACAAGTAAATATAAATGTAGCCTGGAAAATACAAAATGGAAAATACGAAGAGCTTTGCTCAAGCAACCGTAAAATCGAAACACATGTCTAAATAACTTGCTGGAAATAAAAATATTATTCAAACAACATATGTAACAAAATAAAATACGTACATTGATCATTTGCAGAAGTTGAGCTTCGAAAGCTGAACAATTTTTGTTCTATTTGTTTTCGTTGAAAACAAATAGTACAAAACGGATAGGTCGAGCGGAGCATTTAGGACAAATACAGAATATTTTTCCGTAGTCACAAATTTTTAAATCATTTCGTGGCCTTTTTTATAACTCATAGTGGCAAGGGATCATTGATTTAAACAAGAGGTAATGAGCAGTCAATATTATTCAATAAAAACTTTTTCCTTTATTTGTGTGCAGAGCCCTATGTGTATGCCAAATTTCAGCTTTTTAGGACTAACGGGTGTACCTTACATTTTTGATGATCAGTGAGTGAGTGAGTCAGCGAGTCAGTCAGTCAGTGTCAAAATAGCTTTGCATTTGATTTACTAAGAAACTAGAAGAGATAGGAACATGAAACTTAGGGGTTTACTTTAGTTTGTAACCCTCAAGATTTTTAATTTCCTACTTTTGTAAAGTTTTCACATACATACTCGTACATATGTACTTTCAGGCTATATCCCTTGCGGGATAGGCAGAGAGATCGGAGCACCTCGAATCTCTGTCTTGGCAAGCTTCTCTTGCTTCCTCTACAGTAATTCGTCGTTTCACGCATGCACGCCGTTGTGGAAGTTTTCAATTATTAATAACTATAATGTTTTCAATTATCAATAATAATTAGTTCACAGAAGAATTTATTAATAAATGAAATAATGAAACGAACTTCCCACTTTATACCTTTTGAAAACTCGGAGAAAGTTGGACCGTTTGAAACGCAGGTGGAATTAAACAAAGTCTAATTAGATTTCTAATTATCCTTCGTTCTACCTATCCAATTTCATTAATTAATTGCTTGACGTCATTACGTTACCTTATACTTACATAGACATATTTAGATTTTAGCTTTAATAATTGCCTACTCAATTATTGGCAAGAAAAGTTACGACGATATTCAGAAAAGTATTTTGAGATTTTACAATTAAAAGTTTTGAAGGTAATTGTCATCTGACAAGTTAAGAAATCACAAGTAATTTAATAGAGAAAAGAGATATTTCTAACGAAAACAAAAGTAAGTAAGTACCTAATATACTTCGTAGCTTATTTTTAACGATCAAACTTTGAAGGCAGTCCAACATATTGAGAACCACTGAATAAACCAATTTTTTTAAGTTATTATATGAAATTGAATATTATGATATGATACATGTAATGTTAAATTGTAAGAACACATTAGTATTTAATACATCATCTCGGGTAAAATGGCATTGAAACATTATTGTATATTATGTATCATCTTACCACATGCAAATTAGTTCCTTCACGACAAAATTATTTTTCCAAAATTGGATAATCGGATGCTGACTTTATGAAATCATTGACAAACAGATAGTTATGTGTGGAACAGCCTGCCGGCGTCTGTATTTCCCGAAACCTACAACCTTGGGATCTTCAAGGCCAGAGTGAATAGGCATTTACTGGATCCGCATGCTCCATCGTCGACCTCATCGTCGCTTACCATCAGGCGAGATCGAGGTCAAATGCGGGTTTAGAAGTAAAAAAAAAAAAAAGTTATATGCGTCAAACCTATACAACTCTCGCCCTTCCTTAGTGTTGATGGATTAAAAATATAAGGCGGGTTCTATAAAGAAAGGAATGCTCTATAATTAAAGGGACACTATCCCCAAATGTTCCCCTGTTCAATATTGTTTCGTCCGTCCATATGTACCTATGTGCCGTTTTATGTTTGTTGTAGGTGGAGTTTCTGGACAATCTGGACAAAAAGTGCAAAATTCTAAATTTCGATAAACCAAGTCATAATCGGTCACTTTCACGATGTGTCTCCCTTACAACGTGAATTGGCGGAAATATTGTGGCTTAAAACACAATACCAAAGCCCACTATTTTTTTTTAAAAAAGGGATACTTATTTTTTCTTCATCTAAGGTGGGTTCACTCCCAACTGGTCAATAAAATAAACTCCATACATCGCTCACAGACGAAACCGTTCCGCCGGCAGTTAAGCGTTACGTGAAATGCCCAACTTTAGTGCAACGTTTTATACCCATTTCACAGCTTCTCGGACGTAACTGCGCTACATAAATTCAATCTAGGAATCTAAAAAGATTATATGGGGTGATGGTGTAGCGAGCCGTAATGGGTAATATATATTATGTATCAAATATCCAATAGTTCGTCAAAGATGAAAATAAAAACTTTTATTGACATTTTATACATTTATGTCATTAATTAGTTCCGCCAATCTATTTTGTTGGCGGTTTAACTTAAATCAGTATATCAGTATAGCTTCTAATAATTCCGTAAAATGTTGACTTACGATACAATTTCACGTCACATAGATCGGGAAGAAAGAGTGGATTAATTTATATATAACAAGTAATACCTAAAATAATGTTTAGAACTTTCAATTCTTGTTGTTTGTCTTAATGAATACTCGTCTCGCTAGACTCTACTAACTCTTAATAGATTTTGGGTCTTTAACTGTCTAAAAACTTTTATAATCGCACATAGCAACGGACACTATATAATACTGTTTCTGCACTAAAATTGTATGCATATATCACTGCAGCATTTTTAAATGTGGTCACGTATTAGGCCTTGTTCAATTAAACGCTGCTCCAACGCGTGTCGACGTTAACGACATTTTAATT
The DNA here is from genome assembly GCA_947369225.1 of Hofmannophila pseudospretella. NCBI lineage: Eukaryota > Metazoa > Arthropoda > Insecta > Lepidoptera > Oecophoridae > Hofmannophila > Hofmannophila pseudospretella. The sequence goes on from OX376325.1 coordinate 7,904,360, forward strand.
GTATGTTTTAATTGTGCTATAAACGCCTTTCAAATCAAAACTGGTTGTAAGTGTATATAATAACTCGAAATTAATTTTTTTTATTTAACCATCGACTATTACTGTTATTAAGATGCAATTAGTATATCTTTCTGGTCATCATCAAATTCTCGAGGTTCCAAATAATTTGATGTTTTGGGTAATTTTTAACGTAAGGCATCATATTTTGTATTGATGTTAGGAAAGTCTTACTACGGTCTTAATATAAATCGTTGCCTAGCAACCAAATTTCTGAGTTCAATAAAAAACTTCTCTAAGCGACGTACGAGTATCATACAAAAAATACACAAAGTAATTCTTAGGTTTTTAAGTTGTCTAATACGTGTTAATACTTAAACACGTTTTCATAACATTTGACGTAGACTGATTCCGCTCGTTTGCAAATTCAACTTCAAAATGGTTGAATCTGGATTTAGTCGTAAAAAGCGGCCACTAAGCGCGATAAAACAAAAATAATCTGAACAAACCCTTGTCATCATATACTTTTATACGGATATTGTATTCCGCACCACTCTCTGGGTTTTAAAAACTTGTCTCGCGACACGGTTTAAAACTTGGAGACAAAACTAGTCGAGTATACTCGTAACTGGATACAGACCAGAATCCTCTCGGAGGCGAAGTTATATGGGTCAAGCCTAGATCAGATTGAAGCTCTGAGCTGAATAAAAACAGTTAAAAGAGGTTATTTTTTGTTTGATTTAGCTAATTGAAGTTTCGTGCTCGCAGTTTCTCCTATGTAAATGTTACCCGAATTTAAATTTGAGACATCTAGGTAGGTACTTTTAAATAAGAATTACAAATTATTAATTTATACAAATATAAATAAGTGTGTATTTTTAGTGGAAAAATTTGCGGCAGAGAGCTAGAAGGAGATGAGACAAGACTTACTTGAGAAGCTCCTGGATCTGATCTCCGGCGGCTGGTTTCTTTCTGGTTTCCACCAAAGTTTGAAGGGTTGAGCACTTAGAGCACTCGCGGCGATAGTTCAGTTACAATATTAGAGTAATTAGCGTGGAAATTAATTATTTCCGATGAGTGTTTGTTTTGTGTGACCGTTGCGACAGAAGTCATTTCACGAGTGCGTTTGATTGGTAGTTAACATTGTGACGTCATCACGATGCGCGTATTCTTTCGGTTTTGTCTCTTAGGTGACAGGTAGGAAAGGAACAGGTATAATTATATGAATATTAGATAAGTACAAATGTGTATAGTGTAATTAAAAAATAACGATATAAGGCATTAACACCTTTTTAAGATAAACTTGATTAAGCTTAAGTAAATTGACTTAAGTTACAGTTGTACTAGAAATTAAAGCTAGAAAACTACGACTTCACGCTTGAATAATTCTGACGCAAATATTGTGATAAATTAGTTATTGGTAAGTGGTAGGAATAAGAAGGATAAATAGTACTGAACTACACGCGGCCGGTTCCAGCCCTGATTCGGTTCGCTGAAATCAATTACATGCGTTCCCCTCCATTATCCTCATACTTGAAATCAGCGTCGTGTTTGGATGGAGCGAACCGAACCGTCACTGGAACCGAACCATGTAGTCCTAGACTAATAGATAGGTTTCTCTTGTGATTTAGTTCGATTCTCCAAGTACAAACACATCGGCACCCGGTCTTCGATAGGGTTCATTTCCTCACAAGGTAAAGCTTTGAGTCTTTATCGTAAATAGTAATTAATTGAACACAGCCACTTTGATAGATATATAGGAACACTTTATTGTACATAATTACAGGAAAAGTATTGTATCTAAGTATTGTTCACAAGTTTAGAATTTTCACAGGGTTTTTCATTATTATTTGTCGCGAGCACAGCGGCCATTGTTGAGGAGAGGGCGAGGAGAGTAAGGTGAGGTGCGGGGGACTGAAGTAGGAAAAGGAAACGGATATGAGAATTAGTAACACAGTGAGTGTTGCTATATATAAATAGTTTATTTTAACGGACGTAGACAAGTAAGTATAATATTAGACCTAGAATAGACATTGTGTGTAAATATTTCAATGGAAAAAATACTTTAAATCGCTATGGAAAACTAAGTACTTTGATAAGTCCAAAAAGAAAATGAAAATCATTAGGGGCCCGATTCTACTAATACAACGCAAACCCGCCATAAATTAATCTGCTGCGACTTGACGTTTTCCGTATGCCGCTACTAGTCACGAATCGTTCGATTAACGTTAGGTTTTGTTCTTGTTTTGTTCAATCAAGTCAACGACCGATCCGATCCCGCTTACATTATGTTTTAAACAATGATGTCAGCAGAAATACGATTTGTAGTTAAATTTAGATAGTTAAGAAAACGTAATCGCTACTTAATTGGAAAATAACAACTAATGATGTAAAACAGTGGAACATTGTGAGGAAACCTCATGTCTGAGGAAATGAAAACTTTCCGAAGGTGTGTGAAATCCACCAATCAGCATTGGGCCCGCTCGTTAGATCATGGCCTATACCGTCGGGATAATGATAATGATGAAAGGATAAAACTTCGTAACACCACATTATAATGATCAAAGAGTGATTTGAACACTAATATTTCTTATAGCAAAATTACGGACCAAAACGCGTGTGAAGATCAGTGAATCGTTGCAATCTGCGGCTTTCTATCGGAAATGAGTCAGCCTCTTCTCCAGTAATTTGGCCACCATTCACCGTCGCCCGCGTCGGAAGCCACATAAAAGATCGCCCACTTCGGGAAATAAGGAGCGTCCAGTTAAAAAGCTGAGAAATATTTCTCTAATCATAGCCCCTTTAATACGAGAATAAGGTTGTTGATACTTCAATATGTCGTATGGTAAAAAAACCAAAATGCCATTAATGCCAATTTATTCTAAAAGTCGGTCTCTGTTTTGTGTTAATCATCATTTAATTCGATAAAACATAGATAAAACACTTAAAATTCATGATTATGTCCAAATTTCATACAAAAATTGATTGTCAATTAATAAAATGATAATTGTATGCAAGTGTATTCACTCAAGCATTAACTGAGCCAGGTGCCTATTGCCAATTGTTTAATCAGAGGTACACTAAAAGTGTACTTTAATTACACAATTAACGACATTATCACATATCACATCACACACACACACACACACACACACACACACACACACACACACACACACACACACACACACACACACACACACACACACACACACATTATTATGTATTTTTTGTGGCATAAAGTGTAATAAAGTGTTTTCCTTTCTTTCTTTCTAATGTTTCTTTCATCCTCCTGAAAGTGACCTCTGCGTGACATACAACATATTGAAGTATCAACGACGAATTAAGTATTTACGTGTAACTACTCTACTTTTGTTTGTATAGGTAGCTTTTTTGCAAGATTAAGGAGCTTTTGGAGAAATCATATGAATTCTGAGAAATTCTTTGTAAACAAGTGAGGCACTTCGATCGGTTTAGTACGTCAGATTTGGGTTATCTACATGAGTCATGAATATAACCTTTTAATGATCTGGAAAACCCCAAAATTAACAATTTCAATCAACAATTTATTTTATTAAGTTCTTATGGGTGGGTAAAGAAATGGGTTGGCAAGAGACTGACAAAAGTGAGGCAGCAGGATCTGGAACTGATTAACAGTAGACTTCTGAAGACCCAGCTGTCCACGCACGTCGCTGGTCCGCGAATTTACACTAAAATACCAGCTCCTATCCGAGATACTAAAACGTACAACAGTTTCGTTATTGAATTTAAAAAATGGTTGATCCAAAAGGCCTATTACTCTGTCAACGAGTTCCTTGACGAACGATGTTTGTAACTGTAGATTTATATTCTGCAATACTTTTTTATTTTATTTTATTTTAGTTTTTAAACTTGTTGACTTTATACTTACTTTAAGTAAGAAATTTTACTATTATTGATCATGACATGCTAACATTTTATTATTTATTTTTTGACAATGTATGATCATTACTGAAATAAATGAATATGAATATGATATAGATTTAAAAACCTTAATGACAGAAAATGCATATAGCGGAAGTAGAAAATAGAGCTTTTGCATAACAAATAAAAGTACCTACAAAAAGGAAAATGGCTTATATGGCTGCCACCACCGCCAATATTTTTCCGTTAGTTTTTGCCATAATCCTATTGAAATACGAAAAACTGTTCACCATTATTTTCCAGGCAGCGTTTGACCCCCGCCATTTTCACTATTCACGTTTGACCCCCGCTATTTTCACTATTCACGTTTGACCCCCGCTATTTTCACTATTCACGTTTGACCCCCGCCATTTTCACTATTCACGTTTTTTCCCCAATAAACGTAAGTGCGTTTTGTATTATGTATTGTCGTATAAAATATAGTATTCAATATTACTCTGCGGCATTTTGTTAGATATCGTGATATATATCACATAAGGACCACAGTTAAAGTTAATGTCGTGTAATGTTACACGAATAGTATTCGAGACAATTATCATAAGTTACAGGGTATAACCAAAGTAAAATCCAACTCATATGAAATGTGTGCAGAGTATCTAGTACAACGTTTGAAGTACGGCTGCCATAAAATTCGTAACAAATTTTACTCTAAATGGAACGTTAGATTACTATAGTATATAAAAAATACAAAAGAAATTATTTTTGGAGAAAAAAATGGAACGTTTCAATAGCACGATGTAGAACAAAAAAAAATTAAAGATGTCTGCAAAAAAATAAATGAAAATGATGTGCAGCTCGAAATTTTAAGATAGCCATGGCGAGACCGAAGCCCGAGCGCCTCTCCTTGAATGTTCGTGTCATGTCAGATACAAATTGGATCAGTAGTTCTAAGATCTTGGAGTATCTTGGGATGTTGAAGTATGATGGGATCTCTGGAACGGTAACAGTTAGGTGGTTCGAGTTTGAGCGCAAATATTTATGACCATGGTGACCTTCCCACATCTGGAACCTTGAGAACCTGATGATGACCAGGAAAAAGTAAGGGGATCTGCATAATGGTACGTCGGGGGTATCTTTAATTTTTAATTTAGTGTTATTGTTGATGTCAAAGTAAGGTCCTGAGGGCTCCCAACCCACACCGTCCTCAAACCCATTAACTTTATGACTAGTATGAATATTTCAGTAGCGCGTTGTAGAACGCTCACCGCTCTGTCGGCGAAACTGTGTACGCGGCAATGCAGCGCGTGCTGGCCCACGTTGGCCTTTGCCTATTGTCCTTTTGCTGATGTCAAAGTATAGAGGTCCTAAGGGATTTCCCAACCCACACCATCCTCGAACCCATCTACTATATGACGAGTGTGAAAATTTCAATAGTGCGATGTAGAACGCTCACCGCTCTGTCGGCGAGGTTGCGCACGCGGCAGTGCAGGTACGCGGGCTGGCCCACGGCGGCGGTGGCTTCGCGCTTCGTGCTGTTGTCGAAGTACGGCTGCCCTAAGGGCTCCCAGCCCCCGCCGCCGGCTGATACACCTGTGGACAAATAAAAGAACGGCCATAAGATGACATAATTTTAAGCTTTTTTATTATTTACAGCTATCTATACCTGCGTTTAACCTCAATCTCACCTGGTGTAAGTGACGATGAGGTCGAAGATGGAGCACGCGGGCTAAGTAAGTCTGGCAACCGAAACAATGAAATGTAATCGTGTAATTTTATCGTGTTATGTATATGTGTGCAAATAAATTTTAATTCATTCATTCATTCAAACACATCAACGCCGAATCGAAAACATTTTACGATAGAAATGGTCGCTAGCCAGGTATAGCCAGGCGGACCCAGGCGAATCCTTCCACTATCAAGTTACTCGGATTAGTCGCCTCGTACGACACGCTTATCCAGTGGCGATAGGGATATTCTCAATCAGTCCCATGTACGGAGAGCTTTAAACAAGTAATGGATCAAGGTCCAATGATGCTCAGGACACCAATCAAACGACTGCATTTACGGTATTCGTCAAACGGGCATTTTCGTCAGTCGATTTTACGACGTAACTACTCGACAGAGGAATACCTAAGTTATCGTACCATCTGATAATGACTATAGGTAATTAAGTTGCCATGCAAATACGTTTTGATTTCATTTTTATTAACAAATGAATGAAATAAATTCTGAACTATGTATTATTTTAACCTTGAATAGAACATCTATTCGGCAATAGTATATGAAAATGAGATTCCTTAATTTGGACTATATTTTTGTCTAAATTACTAGCCTAACCCACACAATTGTAAAAACAATCCCTTTTCTATTCTGTCTGGGAAAACAATTAAATTAATCGGTCTGGACACCTGACAGTTCCCAAAAAGTATATTACGTGCTGTTTGTACAGATATTAACTTTAATAGGAACGTAATTTAAACCTAATTAACCTAGGTATACCTATAATTACCTAGAATGTTTGTGGATGCGTGCGTGTGTGTCTCGCGTTGGCTCCTTCATCAATAGTTAGAGGATCCCGAGAGTGATATCAAAATTTTCGTAATTTTACCGCGGAGGTCCTTGTTCTCGAGCCTAAAACTCTTTACTCTACCGAGATTCAACTTCGAATACCAAATTTTTCGAGTGACTATCAATTGAAAGAGCTATTCCACTAGTTCCTACCCTAAGCCTCGACGAATACGATGGTATATAAGGCTTCTTAAGTGAATCTGCTTTCTGGAGGCCCCAAAGGTTAAAGAAACCTCACCAGCTGGATCCTTCCTTAGCCTACTTAGATATATAACAAAGAAAGGCTAGCGAGAAGGATGAAGTAATTATTGTATGTACAAGTATATAACTGGCCGACTCAATAGCATTGTGATGATGACATAATTTAATAATGTACGATGCTCTGCTGTTTATGTTTAAATAAACTGGGTGGTTGAAAAGTATTTTTTATGTAGCGAGCTTTACAACTATGAGTACACGTGGGGCGGTCCAAAATTTTATTGTCAACGACTTGTTATCAACCTCATTGTTTTACTTTTATCCCTTGGAGGCAAATTTTAGTATATAGACTTTAGTTATTTTTTAATTAATTGTTTAAAAAGACATGTCTGTCACATTTCAATCGCTACGATGGAGGTAACGCGGGAAGCATTTCGAGCTATGATGTATTATGATTTTATAGTACTCGGTCTACTACGATCTACTCGGACTACTAGTGCCCTCTGTTTAAAAATCTTTGCTCTAAACTAAAGCTAAAAGATACTAACTGGTATAAAATATAGTCAAATAAACCTGCCATAAAATCAAACGAGCATATAAAAGTAATATAAAACTTTATTTTTACAACCTCAATAAAACATTGAATATCATTACACGCTCTTGTATAGTGGGACATGCTATAAAAATGCTCCATTTACATATCATACAGGGCTTACATTTATTACTGTAGTACTTCGCTTTAGCTAACTCACCCACGCTAAACGATATTAGCTAACCTCTGTACAGTCGCTAAATTAATTGTCTGACCACCATCAAGGCGTAAATCTCCTGCAATGTGAATGGCCAAGGGCCTACTGCGTGCTACGCGTAACAATTAGAGCACTGCACGCTATTTTGAAATGAATTGACGGGTCCAAACGGTGGCGCTCGATATGCTAATGTCGAATGCGACATATTTTTTGTCACGCTCAATATTACTGACCTACTTTAGCATGCGATGTGTACTTTAAGTGGGCCAAGATAAAGTGACAGATAACGTTTCACTAATATTTAAACGACGATAGATGGTGACTTTTTTTATACATATAAATCACATTAGGCTAAGACAGACAGACAGGTGGACCACCTAAATAAATAAATACAATCTTTATTGAAAAATTTAGTACACAATGGTTGTACAGCGTGATTTGTTTCGAGCGCCTGACCTCTAAACTAGGTGGAACCTGTGCCTTAGGGGTCAGTCTAAACTAGGTGGAACCTGTGTCTTAAGGGTTACCGTCGCCAGTAACATATGGAAAACCATGGGTATTGTTTGCGCGCGTCGTCCTTGAAGGTCATCTTTTTACGTTTCTTTTGAAGAATCGTAACTTCAGACTGCAGATCACTCCACATTCTACATATGCATGGCAGGAAATTTCGTATGAAGCGTCTCGTGGCGGACACCTAGAGATGTGGGTGAAAATTAAGCCGTAGATGGGTGATGGTATGCAGGAAGTTCTTTGAAGCACTCCCCATTATAAGGGCGGTAGAATATGCTAAAAGAGACAATGTCTTAGACTAAGAAATACTTAATTGTAAAATAAATAGAAATTATTATAATTTTATAATTATAAGAAGCGACCGTCAGTCGCAGTCTAAGTAGACTGCGGCGCAAGCGTCGTCGAATCGAATCCACCTTTGGATCAATTTGGTGGACCACTCCTGTCACAGGCATTCAGAATATTGGTAATGTGTAAAATATTCTCAATGTTTAAAAAAAAGTTTGCGTGAAGCATAGTTTATCGACTTTTTAGTGAGATTTCTCTTTACCTTGGCCCTGACCTCAGAATCTCTGATGCCCTGATATAAATATAGCGCGTCAATATTCTTCCAGAATACGAGACTATTCTGTCAGTCAGAGCTTTTAAGCTTGTAGACGAAAGCGTATTCCTCAGGTTTCTTTTCACATAAGTACTTAAATATGTATCGATTTTACGTAGAACAGAAAATTTCATCAAAGATTTATAGAATTTTATCGTACATTACAACTATTTGAAAATAAACTACTTTTCCGTTCATTTTGGAGTCGGTGACACGCAGAGGCGTTAAGTACCACATAGTTTATTAATCGACTTTATTTTAAACACTGTCTTTATTTGTCGGTTTTTATTAATAATCGAGCACGTACGTAATGGTATACAATTTGACTTGTTTTTTTATAGCTTTTAATTGTAGCATCATGTAACATGTACACAACCTTATGTGTATGAACAAGTTCTTACTTTTTTACTTAGGTACTTACTTTGGCAGGTTCCTATTGAAAACACCAATATCAGGGAGAGAGTTTTAAAAGGGGTTTAAAAGGGTTATTATAAAATAAATGATTACTTACATGATAAAGAGGTTTGGTCCTAAATTCAACTCCAGCTCTGCACATTGTGTGTGTATATGATTGTATTCATAATTATTGTAAGATATATATTTATTTCAAAAGATGTGCTGCTGAAAGTTTCTTGCGCCGCTTCTTTCCTTTCAGCTACAGCACCTTACGAAGCGGTGGTAGAGTAAAACATGACGTTGTAAAAATATACTTTAAGGTACTTACTTACATTAAAAATTTTGATTTAAAAATTTCTCAATACCCGTACTGTCATTGCCGATTAGAGATATATAATAATGTGAACCGTTTTGCCAAGTTCATATAAACAATTTTTTGTTTGTTTGAACGCATATCACGTCAAAACTACTGATTGAGTTTTCACAAATATATTGAAATAAATCCAGATTAACATTTACTTTTGGAAAATTCTATTAAAAAATTGGTCAAATGTGGGAGTAAAATTAGTATGAATTATTAACATCTCTACAGCGTTAAATTGTATTCCACGCGAACGAAGTGACGAAGAAGGCAACAGCTAGTATAAAAAAACCCAGAGACAATTAAAATCGTATACATACATTTATAATTTAGTGTGCACTTCACGTAAACCAACAGGTGTAAGGAAAATCTATAGGAATATTAATAATTCAATAAATTTCAGACATTAGGTTTCATACTTACATAACAAACCGATTTTTTACAGGTTGAAATAAAATCCTGTGTGTAAGAACATTTGATTAAACCTTACCTGTGATAGAGTCTGCACCAGAGATTTTGATATTCATACAATATAGATTGCTCACTAGATAAATTTTATATGGAAACTGCGTCTGCCAATAAGGTATTTGACAATTTTTTGAAAAGTATGTTGTTGTATGTTTAAATCATAGCCATTCTTTACTAGTTTTTTATTTCCTCAAAATAAACTCGCTAAATAGTCTTAAACAGCATTTTAATTTTAATCAATTAAAATTCGCGCGGAAACGCTGGTCGCCATGATAGTTTTGCTGTGACGTCACTATCAGTTAAATAAACAAACAAAACAGAACTGATCGCCCTACATTCGTTGTGTTGTTTAAGCGATAGTGACGTCACACTAGACAGAGTCATGGCGGATAGCTGCGTTGATTGGAAATCAATATATTTCTGTTTCCCATTACTTGAACATATGCATAACATATTTACATATGCTCTCATAATTTATAGTACATAGCCTATTGGCGCATGCGCTGTATGCTCTCCCCATCTTATCTTATGATAGGGCGCCGGGAATAACCCAGGGCCACTTCGACCGTTGAGGATTTTTTGTGCCAACCCCATTTTACACAGTGGTCATCTCAGTGTGCAGGTTTCCTCAAGATGTTTTCCTTCACCGTTGGAGCAGTCGGTAAATGTACGTAAGTCTTCGAAAAATACGAAAAACTCACTGGTACATGGCACTGCACGGTTTCGAACGCGGACCTGCCGCATGGGAGTCCGGTGTCCTAGCCACTGTGTCACCGATGCTCAGCTAGCTCTCCCCATACATTCGGTCGGCTATTAAAATGTCAAACTTGTCAAAAATATAAGCGCATTTGTCCAAACCCGTTGGCTCGCTGTAAGTGCTCACATCATTATTCTAGAGGAGATGGCGCTATTATTAGTCAGATTTATGTGGTCTGCACTATTCTAATTTTAAATACTCGTAGATCTCTGCATTGTAAATTAGATACCCTGATACTCTGACCGTAATACACTGAAAAAAAACCTTATTTGATTTTGAGCCACCAAATTGGACTTATTCAGTTGGACACAGATGATAACAATTGCAAGGTTAGATTACTTCACATCAATGGTAACAATTGGTTGCTTGAAGGAAAATATTTAAAAAAAAAAAAATTTTTCTAGTAGTTCTAAAGTTTTTTTTTGGTATATTAATTCGGTTTCATCGCAAAATATATTCGGGTTGAATTACAGAACGTGAAAATCGCAGAATGTGCAAAACGCAGAATGTGAAAGTCGCAGTATATGCAAGTCGTAGAACCTAAACGAATTTGACTAGGTACTCATTTAGTAGTGATCTATAGAAGGTTTTCTATACTTTTTACATCCAATAGATATACCATTTGAAAAGGGAATATAGAAAAAGTTGAACTAGGTGTGATAGAAGTCTACATAGGTAATACAAAAAAAAACCTCAGTCCATTAGTACATTTTCGCCTTATTTAGACTACTACACGACGAAGGTTCCTATGACGGTTCCAGTATCGGTCGGTTCCATGGAACCGGAGCTTCATATGGACTCAAACAAAAATGCGCTGTCGACTACACGTACCGCGGTTCCACTTGGAACCGTCCATCCCGGTTCCTGAACCGAGTGGGCTGGGCTTGAGCGCAACGCATGAGTTTGAATGCAGTCGACTACACGGCCGGTAGCGGTTCCTGAACCGAACCGTCGTCGTGTAGTCCCAACCTTAAACTTCAGAAGTACAATAAATCCCCATATCATTGTAAAATTTCCCGTGCATTCGCAACTCGGTCGAGTTTATCCTAGCCGGCGTCCATTAGACCGATCCCTTTCAACGATAAAAACGTACTTTGTTCCCCGTCACGTCCCGTTATTTTTTATATCCCCCTTTTTGAGCATTAACCCTGTATTTTGTAAATATTTCATTATGTAGTCAGCCTATTGAAAAAGGAACTCTCTGTTGTTATTGAGATAAAAAAGATTCATTTGTTTGAATTGGCTGGCAAATTGTGGCGGTCATCCCTGTGCGCTTTGTATAACTTAGTATAAAAAATTGCGGTTTGTGTGAATAATGTGCCTATTGTTGTGTTTTAGCAACATCACGAATGATTCACAAGTTTAACACCTGAATTTATGGAAGAGTTTGATTTGGAGATATCAGGTTTGTGTAGGTAACATTTCTCGCTCAACTGTCCGATGGCATGTTGTTGTATTATGGTATAATAATTATACTTATTTAATAATACTTACACTACTATAACTATACTATACTGTAGTAGTTTGTACGATTAAATATGTATATAAACATTTCTTGTACTGTATAACGAAACAGCATATCACTTTTTTAAGTTCCTACTTGTACAACCTATAGTTTACAAATGAATAAATAATTTGTAAAAATTTGTAATTATTAGCATGTCCGAAAACGTAGGTAATTATTATTCGTAATAGTATTCGTATCAAAAAGTTATAATTAAGTATGGATTTTTTTGCCGAATATAACTTTATGCTTGAATTTCAAAATCTATTAATTTGTTTACTACGAGTAGCTTAGGTGAAGAGAGAGGAGCTCGTGGCATAGTAGCGAGCACGGTCCGAAGTGATCGTGCAGGTTAAGCGATGTTGGCGCGGTCGGTACCAGGATGGGTGACCGCTAGTGGCATATTTCATCTGAGCTCCTCCGTGCCCCAGAAAGCACGTTAAGCAGTCTATGCAGATGCCTACGGGCGGTACTAACCTAACCATACGATAAGCAAGCAAGCAAGGTGAAGAGATAGTTTTTCATTATATTTTATGTGGTCAACTGATGTTCGACCAGCTTCTACCCGTAATTTTATTCTCATGGACCAACACATATAAACCCTTCGAGGTTTTGCCTAGTGGAAAGGGATTTAAATAGGAGTAGTAGAAGGCTACAAGGCTTACTTCATATTTCGAAACGTTGTTTAGTTTTTTATTGTATAAGGAGAACAGACGCACAAGCGTGTCACTCGTTGGTAAGTGGTCACCGTCGTTGGTGTAATAGTACATTACTGCAGAGGCCACGTAATTAACCATTATTGGTCGCGAATCATATTAAATGCTTGTTAAATGCTTTTCTCAAATAATGCGAACAAGTCGAAAAAAAAGTTTCCAAGTTGAAAGTACTAGGCGTCCACAAAAGAAAAGAAGTGGCGTTGAACAGTAGGAGCTTGAGCTGCTCGCGCTGGGGGTGCAGGTGCGCGTGTCGGGGCAGCGTGAGGAGGGGGCGGAGTCGCGCGACCGGTGCACGGAATCGAATGAAATCTCTTTAGTCCGTACTGCGTTTTGATGTTACAAATTCGAATTTTAAAAGTAAAAAACAAAAGACGAGAGGATTCCTGGCCTTAATCCGATAAGGTTGTATGAAAATTCAATACAGTAGTCAACTAAAAATAAATAAATAAGGATTTGGCTTCGAGACAGGAAGTATGTACTTCCCTGGCTCAAAATTCGAATATATTGAGATTTCCGAGTATCTATGACGATAATTCTAAATTAAAAAATTAAGAAACCCCCGACGTACCATTGTGGAGATCACCTTACTTTTTCCTGGTCATCATTAGGTCCTCAAGGTTCCAGATGTGGGATGGTCACCATGGTCATAAACATTTGAACTCAAACTCGAACCACCTAACTGTTACCGTTCCAGAGATCCAACATTCCAAGATCTTAGGACCACTGATCCAATTTTCATCTGACATGGCTGAGAACATTCAACTGGTGAGACTTGCGGCGCTACGCTTCGCCCTACGCGGAGCTCGCTCTTCGGCCTCGCCATGCTTATAGCTCCACATTATTTCCATTTAATTTTTAGCCGCCATCTTTAAATATATTTTTTCTCTTGAAATGTCTCAGCATTCCCTACGACTTTAGTTCGAGAAGACCCCATCTAAATATTATAGTTTCGGCGCACTGATAATCTTCAAATTCTTCAAGTTTCATATTGCGAAATTGAAGTTTTCCTGGTCATCATCAGATCCTCAACGATTCAGATGAAACCGGAAACGCACCATGAACCTGAATATTTGAGCTTAAATTCGAACAATCTAGCTATTACCGTTCCAGAGATCCCATCTGTCATCAAATATACTCCAAGATCTTAGAAACTACTGGTCCAATTACTCTATTAAATTTAAAAAAACCGGGTCCAAATCGGACCATCCGTTCTCAAGTTATAATGCCACAGACAACAGACAAACAAACGTGTCAAACTTATAACACGCCCTCCCTAAATCGGTCGGGGGTTAAAAATCGATTTAACTCACCGAACAATATGAAGATACAGCTCAGCTCCGCCGCCCACATTTTGAAGTCCCTATGTCCAATCACATCATGTTTCCACTACACTTCACCGATAGCACCACACTCGCGGGTCACAGTTCAATACCGACACGCCGTCCTTCGCATGTTTGTTATTGTCTCTATCACGTCCACATGTAGACTTTCCTGTAAAGAAGATAAAATAAATTTACACACGTGGTGGCTCCAGAAAAATGGGTTGGTCCATCTAGTTCAATTATTAGTTCTACGAATATCCAGATAGTTCTACTGCTCTGACTAATGGGGACTTTTGTTGTCGGATTACAATTATACTGGGCATATCAAGAACCGAACAGGGTGTTCAGTATCCTTAACTGGAAAAATTTTCTTCGCCTATTTATTTTCGCAAAAAAAAACTATTTTCCAACCAATTTGTACCGATCAATTTTTATTCGATTAGGAGAGTAGACGAGCAAACGACGCTCCTGATGCTAAGTGGTCATTCCACTTAGAGGGTTTTCGATGCCCTGACATACTTGAGGACTTAAATGGACTGAGATGGAGTGCCTCATGTGCCAGTAATTACATTAAAAGGATGGTACCACCCCAGGTTAAGCACGCAGTAAGCACCTTCTGATCGATTTGTATGAAAAGTCAAATTATTTTTAAAGAGAAATCAATAATAATTGTTAATTTGTGCGGTTCCTAATCTAGTGCTTAGGGCGTGCGCGAATCGATATTGCTGTACATTGCTGGTTATCATGTCCTTTCACTGACATTCTAACTTCATAACGAGCAATGGATATTCAACCGCCGCGCGCCACGTGCGTCACGCAGCGGAGGCCCTACTAGCTATTATTAAAGAACAGGCACTACAGGTTAAAAAAACATATAAAGCCGAACATAAATAACCAATTTTTGTTGATTTTCTATAGAAACGACAAAATAATGCTTTGTCCACCGACATCGACACAACGACGTTCTAATACCTAATATTAGGACGTCGTCGTGTCTTTCGTACATTAATAGAAATTGATGTAGGTAGGTAAGTATGTATTACGTAGTTTAATAAATAAAATTGGGCCCTGACGAGTACACATGGTGACATACAAGCTTCTGTGCATTATTTACAAGTTTCCGAACTTACTTGTAAGTATAAAGTTTATAATTAGATCGTAGATAAACAATACTATTAATAAAATGTGACCTACATTTTATAATAGTTTAAAGTTTGAAAAAAATATTTAATTTTTTCTACCCGCAACTAGCCTTTCTGGGGCCTGCTCCTAGTGAGCTATCGCGGTGCGATGACTCACGACGATTTTTTTTTCACTAGTGTGAAAGTTAAATATATTTAAGCCTCTTAGGGACGAGTACCTAGCATACTACCTATTATATAACTATATTGATTTATAGTATAGGAGCAGCTTTTATAGTATATAGTACCATAACTATTTTGTATAGTCAGTTGCAAAAGTAAGTTAACATTTTTCAGTCTCCTTTAGTGCCAACTTGGTACATAGTCGACCACTGGCTGCAGTATCTAGGGCGATGTATTAATTTTTAGTCAAATAGAAAGTTCGCCAGCCACTGATATTTGGCCAAGGAGTTTTTAATAAAATTTGCCTCCAAGGGATAATAAAAGTAAACCAATGAGGTTGATAACAAGCGGTTGACTAACAATTTTTGGACCGCCCCACGTATCTATCCACCTAAACAAACCCTCTCTTTGGTTTCAGGGCGTCAAGATGTAATACTTATATTGTTTATATACAACTTAAAATAATTTACAAAATAAATAAAATTAAAAAAAAAAACAGTCTCAACCATATTGTATTGTTGTTGTTTATTTATAGTCAAAAATGTTGACGTTTTGTTTAGTTTGAGCTTTGGTTGACTGTACTACCAACGTTTTTCCAGTACAGTAGTTTTTGAGTAATTCATACAAGCATATATAACATACATATGTATGCATACAAATATTATACGGGTCAAACAAAGAACTTCCCTCTTTAAGTCGGTTAACAATCATTCGTGCGCTCTATGATGATAGTCATAATATAATACAATGTTTAATATAATACTGAATGTAAGAATTCTAACGAAAACTTAAGTTTTGGATAAAATAGGCTATTTTTTATTCCGATAAGATAAGAGGTACTCCGTGAGGGAAAACAAAAACTCCCCGGGCGACACAGCGGAAGGGAAACTTGGAACGAATATACATTTTGTACCAAGCTCGTGCCCGTAGGCAGACGAGGCAGGCGAGTCAGGGACAAACCAATGCAAAACGTAGGGTTGCTAGATTTAAGCGCACTTCTAGATCATTATTTTGAGAGGTGACTTATGTAGGAAACTGTCGACATTGGGGGTGGGTCATATAGGTAAGGGAGTGGCAACGAGTTTCAGCTTCTTTTTTTATGGAAGCCAAAGATTGAGGGGGTCTAGAAACTTACGACCGCGCCTGACAAGGCAAAAAAAAAAAGTTCAATAATAAAACTTGACTATCTACGCCTAAAAAGTTCTCTTTAAGTCTGCTATTTATTTATGATTAGTTATTTTTGTTGTTACAAAAATAAGCCAAAACAGGTTAGATGTTTTACATGCTATAACAGGTGATGATGCGATATGTTATATAGTGTTTACTATTATAGGCAACAGTGGCGAAGGGTGAATATTTTCGCAAGGGAAGCCGACAAAAAAAACTTACGCAAAATTGTGTCTGGTTAAGGATGTTGCTTACTTGTATTGCACTAACGTAGCCATTTCTCACCGTATAATGAATTTCAAACAGTTGATACTTCAAATACTACATTAACTTTCTGGTGTTAGACACTAACTACAACAAAAATGAAAAGAAAACCATAATTCGAGTAACATCAAGGGTAGCTAGCAGCTTGTATAATAAGCAGCCTGATATTCACCATTTAATTGGTGTTACAATTAATTTTTAATAAACTTTGTAACAGTTTGGTTTCGTAGATTTTTTTTAAATTATTGATTTATATATTAAATGTTATATGCTGTGAAACCAACAAATAAATAAAAAAAAACATGCTTTACAACTTTTGTTATCGAAACAAAATAACGGTACAATGAAAGGTCACTGTTTTAAAAGATAACCCCAGTGCGACAAATCGTCTTTGTTACAAATGGCGGCCGATACATTATCAACGAGCTGTTTTAAATTGTAGAGCAAGGTCATAAAGGTTTTTGAAGCTTGATTGATGATTCTTCGATTTTGAGTTAATTAATTATCAAAATAACCTCTGCCATTCTTTCCCGAAGGCAATTTCTGCCAGTGTTAATTGCTTTGCCCGTTCTTACGCGTCATCAACAGCTAATAAAACAATTGTAACACTGAAATTGTCCCTTTAGAGTGCTTACAAAACAAGTTTAAAATATTTATCCCGCTTCCTAGGGAGTCGTGTATAAGTTTTAATAGAGGTTGTGACATCATAAACTTTTTATTCCTATTTCTTGTGAACCGCAACACAGCCACTAATTTACCGTTTTTTATAAGTTACGACTTTTTAAAGAGGGATTTGCGGAAAAATGTACAAATTATGGTTGTACATTAATAATTCAACAACGTGACTAATTTGGCAACGGATTTTTTATTAAGTAGATGTAGTAAGTAATTATCGGTATAATGAAAGTAATATTTTTTGTTCTGTAATTTTATTTGCTTCTACATAATGGCTGTACAAAACATATTATTTATTACATAGACAGCAAAGTCACTTGCTATGAACTATGAACATAATTGAGGATTTCATAGCCTAGTTGCGAGCATATGGTCATAAAACGATCGTGCAAGTTAAGCCACGTTTGGCGAGGTCAGAACCAGGATGGGTGACCGCTAGTGTCATATTTTATTTGTCTTGTCGTGCCTCAGAGAGCAGTTTAAACAGTCGGTCTCGGTTGTTGTCGTTCGAAAGCAGTCCTAAGGCTATGTCAGAGGGCTCAACAACTCTGCCAATAGGTTGGTCACCATACATAAACAAACAAACAACTATGAAAAACAGTTTTCCAGTTTTCATGTGAATTTTCATACCATGAGAATAGGAGCCATGTCAAACTTTTGGCAGGCAACTGTTGTAGTCTACATAATACACATCTTGGCCGATATACAAACCGGATTTCCGACCAGTAAACGGCCGTAATGGCCAAAACAGCCACAAAACTGTTACGTTGCAATACATTTTTAAAAACTTAATGTTGGTTCATTTTACTTTTCGTATTTTTAAATGGAACATGGTCTGGACTATCGACCTCCTGTAATATCAAGTCTGCCGCCAGATATCTTCGGCGGGCGCTGATATGATTGTTCCGACAGTGTTGATAGAAGAATTAGTACTTTTAAGCCCGAACTTGTACCTTTAAGCCAGTGTCACTTAAGGTGAGATTGAGGTTAAACGCGGCCTTAGTCGTAAATAAAAAATACATTGATTATATAATATGTCCGTTATAACATATATAATCCACCACAGGTATATATCAGGTATTGACATTTAACAATTTATTGAAAATATTTGTATGTCAAACGACGGAGCATAGTGATACCAACTCATTTAAACTGTATACTTACTTATTATTACCTATGTTCACGAATAAATGATTGATTGATTGATTGATAGAGTATTCTCTGGAATTGAATGATGTTTTATGCCAGGTTGGCTCTCCTTTTGTTCCGTCACCACTCAACGGCGTAGGTTTAAGAATTTCAGGCCCAGAAGAACATCTCTGCATCTCATAACAGGCGCTAGAATATGTCAGAAATGACATCATCGCCTCAGGACACGCAGTGTTTGGTCGAAGAGTTTATAATCAAGTTGTTGAGAAAAATCTTTGACCAAGGCGACAATGGCCTCCATCCCCACCTAACTTTTCACCTCATCACGCAAGATCATCTGATGTTTAGAGAGAGAACTACGAGTTCCCCATCCCTTTAGAAATAGATTGAGTAATAAACATTCTGTTCAAAAACTTATTCTAAGCATGTGATGTGATGGGATAATCTCTAATAAACATTCTGTTCAAAAACTTATTCTAAGCATGTGATGTGATGTGATGGGATAATCTCAACATATTCATCACATGTTTAAGAACATATTCATCACATTTTTAAGGGGGGTGGACCCTTAAAAATGTGATGAATATGTTCAAATGTGTCAATAATATCATTTAGGTATTAGGTACTCCTATTTCTAAACCTAATTCTAAAGTATTGCTACATTTTCATTAACAAAATCTAATTCTTGTATTAAACGGAAAAAAAACCTACCTCTTTTACTTTTAATGTTCGGATGTCCTCAAGTGAGCTATCCACGCACCTACTTTATAGTCTTTACTTTATTATTTTTATTTTTCAAATAGGTATAGGTTTTTTAGTCATTACATTTAATAGTATTTTTTCCCAACTCAATTTTGTACAACAATCAATTTTCTACTTCCTAACCATGCTGTGTTTACACGTTAAGGGTTACGACCTAGCTCATAACTTTATATTGATTTTTCTGTAATTTCTATGGTTGTAATATGTTGTGTTTACCTAATAAATAAATAAAATAAAATTAAATCGTACAAACAATTCTTTTATCTGTAGCTAAAGGACTTCGCTCTGTCGCCTTTAGCTCGACCTCTTATAATTGCTTCTAGGAAATTGTTCGCGTTTTCCTTTCTTCCAAAACTTCGAAATAACTGTTACACTCGACTCCACCTCCCCCTCATCACCCGCGAGAACCAGCTACTGTATTTAATATAGTAAAATTATTATTAAGAAACCTTTGAAAGGTCCTAAGGATCATCGTAAAGTTGATTTAATTTCTTTGAAAAGCATGGAGTATTTTCCGGAGGCAACTTTATCACTTACTTCATCAGCAACCTATTAAAGTCCCCACTGTTGGGGCACAGGCCTCCCCTTGACCAAGGGGCGGGCTCAGTGCTGATCGGTGGGTTTCACAAGCCTTCGGAAACTTTTCATTTCCTCAAACGTGCAGGTTTCCTCACGATGTTTTCCTTCACCGTTAGAGCAGTCGGTAAATGTACGTAAGTCTTCGAAAAAATCCGAAAAACTCATTGGTAGATGGCATGGTTTCGAACCCGGACCTCCCGCATGGGAGTCCGGCGTCCTAGCCACTAGGCTACCGACGCTCTGAGCTTCATTTATTATCATAAAAAGTAAGTAATACGTTTATTTCACACACAGCAATGACCGAAACAGTTATAATTATGATAAAACAATTATGTAGTCAAAGGTAAACATATTGAAATCATGTCTGATGGTCTGCTGTTATTGTGAAAAGGGCCTCAACTCAGCTATGATCACTTACTTAAATAACGTGATATATCATATCATTGCTATAAACGTCTAATCCTTATTCTTTGCAAGTAATAAGAGAGCTGGCTGTTTATATTGGTTATACTGGTACACGACATTATATTGTGAGTCCTTTATGGCGTTTTCCTTTGAAATGGCATTTACTATTATTATTAATGTTAAGACGCCTGGACAAATTACTTAATGTCTCACATTGTTAAGGAATAATGCGTATTCACTGTAATTATTTTCAAATTGGAGTTGGATTTATTTTGTGCACAATAGAATTGGTATTCGTTTGATTGATTAGTAAACTGTGAAATAATTAAACTAACATCATAATCACATTATTAATTTGCCCTTGCCATTATTAAATTTCCTTTCGGATAAACCATTATGTCCCTTTCCTTTTTAAATTCCATTATGACCCTTCGCATATTTTTCAGGATTAAAAAAACCTGAACTTGTATCTTTTTCCTGTTCTAAAAAGTCGTAAGCAAAATATTATTACAAATTTGAAAAGCTGCTCACAAATTAACCTTTGCAAAAAAGGAAGATTAAAGAAATAACGAAGCCACTCAGGGCGATGGAAATCAATTTCCATATTTGCTATTGGAAATGACAAACTTGATTCTAATTTATAGTAAGTACTTATAGGTACTTACGACTACTTACTTGAATTTTGTCGTATGAAATATATTTTTTCCTTTGTAAATAAAAATTAAACCCTCATATAAATATATTTTTTAAATCTTAATTAATTTTACAAATACGAGTACATTTCAATAGATTTTTGCTAAAATATTTTAACAGAATATCCGACACAAGTATGGCTTTCATAATTATGCGGATGTAAGCCGGATGTAATTGCTACGAATTCGGTTTATTTTGATAGAAAATGAGCACTATTTTTTATGTAACTTCGGGGTAATGGTAGTATGAGACAGAAATGCATCTAATTTTCATTAACGTAGAGTAGATACATTAATTTGAAGACAGATTATTGTCAGTTTATAAAACAATTTGTCACTTCTGCGTACAGTCTGCATTTTGCTTTATATTTTGCTTTTATGAAAAATAAACTATTGAGAAAATAGTATACTACTACAAAAATCACGAAAAAATTGACTGGAAATGAACGATTTCGGGGAACAAATATAACCAGCTTCTGCAGTGTACATCATATAAAATAAACACTTGATGCCAAATGTTATAAAAACAAAAAGAGAACTGTGACAAACTGGAAAAAATTACGACATTTGAACGTAACAAAAAACAAGGTTGCAGCGTTGCGTGATAAGGCCTCTGATTAATGTTCGCAATTCACATTAAATGTAATTTTTATTCGGAACTTTGTCCAGACTTTTTTATTTCGACCCAGATAAGACTCTACCTAACATATTTAGAGTTTTAAAAACATTATAATAGATTTATCCATCGTAATTATTTCATTTATTATTCAAATGCTAAGCTAAAAGTAATTAAAGAAATTACGTACACAGTCCTTCAATCGCAAAAAATCTCCAGCAAAACTTTTTAAACGAACTTCACACTGGTCGGCACAAGTTTTCCGTAGCACTATTTGAAAAACGAATTTAGTGTGTTTACGTTACGGTGTGGTGTGACCACGTTTTTGAGAGGGCCGCCGACGCGGCACGGTTGGTCTCCCTCGGCGGACTGGAGGCAACTCCAGGCGTATGATGCCGCGTCGCGAGCGTGCATGCGCACTTAGAATCCTTTCCTTTGAAGCCATTGTGAGTGTACGCGTCTGTAAACGCTCCTCTCCAGCATTAGCTGGAGATAAACCTTTTTCGGGATAGTGTGCAGATGGTTTTATTGTTTTCGTTAGCTTCGCATCCGTTTCGAGATCTCTATTCTGGGTGATTAAGGGTTTTGAATTGCACGTTTGTAAGTTTACGTGCAGATATGTTATTTGATTCTAAAATACGCTCTAGTATTTTGTCAAACAAATTGTCGTTTTAATAATACATGTTTCCGAAGTAGCTTCCAGTTTTTTAGTTATTAAATTCTTACACGTTTAGCTTTTACTTGAATTGAACTCCATCTTGTTTTTTATCAATATTATGGGGTTGAGATGTGTATAGTGATTTATACAAAATTCTTAGTATAGACTGACACATTTTCAAGCTGCTTCATAAATTTTTAAATCCTTTTATGAGATAAATTGGTAAGTTCATTTAATGTGGTTGAGTAAGGTAGGCTTTGGGATATTTTTACTAAGTAAAAAAAATATACAAAATCTCAAAAATCATTTTCACTATTCTATTGGAATCGACAAATGAGCCACTAATAAATCTCCCAAATCTGTTTAAATTCTAGGTAGAATATCCGATAACAGCCTTATAAAAGTTATTTATTTAAAATTGGTACCTAAATATTCTCAAAAACGTAAAAAATGCTCTGTTCTAAAATGTTGCTAAAACCGAATAATTTAATTAATACATGCCGCATATTGTCATTTACAAAGTACATCTTAAGTTATAACTTCGGTACATGGTAAATCCAGGTAGGCTGGTTTCATAACTAGATATCCCGTAAACAGATTAATGTTCGTTCACCCTACCACCCTTCTAACCAGTATAGTGATGTGCTGATTTTTTTTGGCCTTCAGAGACCAAAAAGGCAGTACTTCCAAACAGGGCCGGTTTTAGGGGCTGGAGCCCAGGGCCTCCACAATATGGTTTTACTGAAATTATTGATGATTTTTCGTCGAAAAAGCACGCAAAATTCAATTTGTCTAATAATACAATTCATTTTGTCTACTTCTTGTATTTTACCATACCTTCTTCAGTTCGTTAAAAACATTTCGGTTATCTTAAAATAAATTATTGAAAATATTGTATATTATATCATATTGTACAGACATAAGGTTAAGATTTAATCGAAGGTTTTTGACAGATAGTATACTATAGCTTGTGGTTGACTGTACAAGGCGAAATCACGCGGTAAATAACTATCGATTGCCAGTTATGAAGTTAAAACGTTAGCTAAAGAACACGATAACCAGCAGCGTATAATGATATCGATTCGCCCGATGCGCACCTCTCGCTCAGCGTTGCTATTAACCGTCGAGTCGTAAATGGTCTCAAATTATTTACAAGACCAGATGGCAGAAACCCACGTTTCTGCCATCACTAAACCTGATGTCGGCAGCTTGACTTAATGCTCTAATGAAAATAGCAGCCACGCCACCCACGCACTAAATACGACCACGACAATATTTATTGATACTTAAAGCTACTAGATAATAAGATCGTAATTTTCCCTCAATAATCATAAATATTTACGAGGGACTATACTTATCATAAAATTGGTAATACGA
Organism: Hofmannophila pseudospretella; assembly: GCA_947369225.1. NCBI lineage: Eukaryota > Metazoa > Arthropoda > Insecta > Lepidoptera > Oecophoridae > Hofmannophila > Hofmannophila pseudospretella. The sequence goes on from OX376325.1 coordinate 7,928,058, forward strand.
AGTCATAAGTTATGATTATTCCTATTAGTAGCTACTTATTCGTTATTTTATATTTAGAAAATTCGTGGGTGTTTGGGCTAGCTAAAGTTTTTAACCCCTGACCGATCGAGGGAGAGCGTGTTATACTCGTAAGTTTGATAAGTTTGTCCGTCTGTTTTTGTGTTTGTCTGTGGCATCTTAACTTAACAACGGATGATCCGGACCCGGTTTTTTTTATTTAAAAGAGAATTTTGTCTTAGTGTTCTTAGCTAGGTCTGATAAAAATTGGACCAGTGGTTTCCAAGATCTTGGTGTATCTTTGATGTCAGATGTGATCGAATTTCGATCGGTTCGAATTTGTGCTCAAATGTTTAAGTTCATGTTGCGTCTCCGACATCTAAAATGACGATGACTAGGAAAATGTAAGTGAACTTCAATTTCACAACATGAAACTGGCAGAATTGGAAGATTATCAGCCCGCCGAAACAATAATAGATAGATGGGGTCTTCTCGAACTAAAGTTGTAGGGAATCCTGAGACATTTTGTCTCTATGAGAGATGATTTTAGGATATAACTAAAATATATAAAGTCAATCTGCTATAAGCAGCCATAGCTCGAAGACGAAGTGAGTGAGGTCAACGAGTGGCATCAAAGGATAGAGCAAGATTGTCCGCTAGTGGAAAAAATATCTGATCTGGTGTTTTACTTCTAAGTTGTAGCTCTGAATACAAATAGTCATTTTTTTTCTTTGGTCAAAGTCTATAAAGCATCTTTAAACATTCCATATTCATTGATACATTATGAAGTGAATATAAATCATAATTAACCTGAGACTGAACGTCAATTGCAATCGTCATCTATTTGTAAATAGATGCTTTCCCACACATAAACCGACAACTCCCTTATCTGATTTAGCTACATTATGGGCTATTCCTACAATCGTCATGCGATACCTACACGTTACTTAATCAATTCTATTTCAGGACAGAAAGGAAAATAGACAAGGCAGAACTATCGATTCCTATAGTTATGAAAGGCTACCATTAACCCGTTACCCTCTGGGTCTTTTATTGACTTATATTTTGAAGCACAAACTTCACTTATTGTCACGCAAGCCACACATGTACATAGCTCTAACTTTACCACGTAACCTATATACAGCCCTAATGTTACACATTAAGGCCATCGCACATTGTAGCGACTAGACGCGAACCCGACGCGAACTCAACTCAGAGCAAAGCATTGAAATGTGAGCTTTATATCGTATTACATACAGTAGGTTTTCAAAATTCAAGTGAAGTAGTTGTAAACGAGTGGCCCACGCGTTGACAACTCATCGACGAACACTTCACCTTCTACTTTACCTACTGTATGTAATACGATATAAAGCTCAAACGAGAAACGATATGACGGGTTTGAATGTCGAGCCGACAAGGAGGGGAAGAGGCGAGGGATTCAAATCAAAAATCAAATCAAAATGTTTTTATTGTAAGTAAGTACCTCATAGAACATTTTTACGACGTCGTTATTTTTTACTCTACCACCGCTTCGTAAGGTGCTGTAGCTGAAAGGAAAGAAGCGGTGCAAGAAACTTTCAGCAGCACATCTTTTGAAATAAATATAAATTACAATAATTAAGAATACAATCATATATGTACACAATGTGCAGAGCTGGAGCTGAATTTAGGACCACGTATCTTTATCATTTAAGTAGTCATTTATTTTATATTACGTAAAACCCATCTTATATGGGTCTTAAACTTTTTCTTTGTCATATTTATTACAGTATCAGATATCTTATTATAAAATCATACACAGTGACCCATAAATGATGTGTTTACTTTACTAAGTATAAAGCGTGGGACTGCAAGTTTGTTTTTGTTTCTGGTATTGAAATTATGATCATCGCTATATTACGGAAACAACTGTAAGTTTTTGCGTACATACATAATATTTTCATAAATAGATTGACCCGCGATAGTCATGCATATCCCCTGCGGGGTAGGCAAAGAAAATGGAGCGCCACGTATCTCTGTCTTGGCATTCCTCTCTTGAATGAATACTCTTTATTGCACAAAATTAGTGTGATACAATGCGTACAAAACGATTAATACAATATAGGCGGTCTTATTGCTAAAAGAGATCTCTTCCAGGCAACCTTCTTGCTTCCTCTACACTCATTCGTCGTTTCACGCATGCTCGCCGTAGAGCTCGTCTGCTCTGTATATTGAAGTCCTAGACTGACCTTTAAACATCATATTAATAGAGTGCTCATCGATTTTATTATACAAAGCAGAGAGTAGACTTTAGGATGATCACGGCTTTTCCTTCCACTTACTTTCGCTTCGTATACTTTCTTTCCATATGCCCGGACCTTGATAGTCTTATTAACATTCTAATTTATTTTAGAATACTCTAATTAGGGTCAGTCTAGGCCCTAAACTGTCTAGGACCTAGACTGACCTTTAATTTAATAAGTAATTGTTTTAGAACAATAATTAATTATTAATTTTAGGGTTTCGCTCAAGATAATTATTATTAGTATAGTATTACACACAGGTTAGTTAGGTCAACAGACTATTGTAGAACGATACAATACATAAGCTATGTTTTCCCGTAGCCAATTATGTTCTACTCAACGATTTCCGAAATAGTTCCCACCGTAGATTGGCAGAGCGTGTTATCTCCACAATTAGCCACGTAGACTAATTGTGCTTTAACACTTTTGTCCCTACATTAATCCTAATTATTATTTATTATTGTGTTAATCTAACTTTAGGTTACAATTGATTTGTTTCGACTTAACAAAACAGAGCGACGAAAGAACCACAGAATAATAGAACTGTCAAAAATTGAATGAATGAATGAATGAATGAATACTCTTTTTTGCACAAAATTAGTGTGATACAATGCGTACAAAACGATTAATACAATCTAGGCGGTCTTATCGCTAAGAGCGATCTCTTCCAGACAACCTTCTGGTGGAGTAATTGGCTATTTATTGCCAAGGAATTATAAGTACTTTTTTTTTAAGTAAACTTATAGACTGTCCCACTGCTGGGCACAGGCTTCCTCTTTTCCATTTTTCCCTGTCCTCGGCGTCCTAATACCATCCTTTTTGGAAGTGGTCGATATCGTCCTTCCACTTACGCCTGGGCCTGCCTCAGCGCCGCTGTTCGTCTTGTGGCACCCAGTGCATGGCGATCTTTGCCCACCTTTCCGGATGCACTTACTTAGTTACTTACTCTTTATAATTTCCTTGGCTAGCCTATTACTAAAGATGCCTGCCGGATGTAAGATTGTGCTTAACATTTTAATATAAGTCTCATTAAATCCGTGAAAAATATAATCCTTATAGGATATTACATTTAGCTTAGCATCTCTCTCGCTATCTCTAAGTAATGATGCACATATTGTACTCTTTCTTGGGAGATTTAATGCGGTGGTTTTCCATTGCTTTCCCTTTTTCATTGTCATTCACTAGTTATCTAAGTGTGCAGGTTTTCTCACGATGTTTTCTTTCACTGTCTTCAAAAAAACCGAATAACTCAAGTTGTTTGAACTCTAACCCGGACTACCGCGCCGCCGTTCTATTCACTATGCTAATAACACTGTAATATTTATTAGCATAGATATCCGTAGCTTTATGTGCAACATTAAAGGACTTGACCTACTCGTACTCGCCCTGTATCGTTAAGAATCTTTGAAATGGGTTTCATTTGTAATGAAATCGAGGTTAAACTGTTTGTTGAATGTTCATTCATTAAATGAGCATTAATAATGGCTTCAGGCATGGTTTATTGATAGTCGGAACGTTTCAAATAAGTACTAGAACGACTGTGGGATCGATGAAAAAATATTAACGGATAATAGTAGTTTATGATATAGGCTATAAAAAAATTGTAGTTTATGCAACGGCCACATAATGATAGCAATTTTAACACGATAACTGTTCATGAAACGAAGCGTAGCTGTAGCTGAGTTTCATAAAAGATCGTTCGAGTGTTAAAATCGCCATTACGTGCGTTGCATACAATACTTTTTCTACGACCATGAAATTTATTAACAGAAAATAAAAACCATTACGGAGCGTTCAACAGAGTCGTCAGTTCGTTAAAGTTCGACGACAAAACAATGCGAGATCCGTCCGATTTCTCGTCTCCATAGCCACATCAGTAATTTCATATACGGTAATAAACTCTCGCAAATTTTTCGTCGATCACTGTTATTAATTAATATCACTCATTCAGATGCAAACACAGATCAAAGATATAAAAATATTCCGCGTCTGCTTGACATGACATGCTATTGGTAACTATGGAAACCGTTTGACGTATTGTCGACATCGCGCATGCGCGGGTGTCAAGTTTTTTTATGGCTATAGTACCAAGTAGTTGGCCAGTGAAATGTAGTGCATTTAATACAAAAGAGTTCTTCTCGTTTGCAGTGCAATGAAACAAAACAAAATTTACATAAGCCAATCGATAATTGATATTTAATATTTCATTAAAACACTATTTTCATACGACCATGACGAATGAACCTTTTTGTTTGTTTGTTTGTTTGTAGTCTCTTTTTATGTTATTGATTGTGGTTTTTTAATGAATATATTACGAAATGAGAGTAGAAAAAACAATTTAATGATTCTTTCAAATAAGAATGCAGAATGTATGTAACCAAAGTTTACAGAAAGATATTCATAAATTTTATGTGTATATAGAGTAGGTATAACTCTTGTAAAATACAAAGTTAATGTATGGGTACAAGTGGGGTACTATTATAAGATGACTAAAGTTTAACTCAATATATGTTTTACTATTTTGCATTAGAATTATTACAATTATAATGCAAAAACAAAGTCCTACAAAGAAAAATACAAAAACGTAATAGTTCCTAGACTTATTGTTAGACTAGACTTACTTATAATGTGTTAATATCTTGTAAAGCAAAAATAAAATCTTTTAAAGAAAAAGACAAAAACAATATTAGTTCCTAGCCGTGGTAAAGACGAAAATATGAGGATATTGAGAGGAATAAAATAATAGAAGAGATACCTAACCATTATTTATAAGATAACGATGTTTTAAATGGAATGTGGCACTCTTTTGCTACGGAAGGAGCTCGGCTTTTATTTTATATCTACCGTCTTGACGAGAATTCCTAGAAATAGGATGTCTTTACAATGTCTTCGGCGCAAATTACATTTCACACACAAGAGAATGGGACACGGTCGCGTCGCGATGTTTGAATTTTAGGGCGCGAGACGCTTTTTAAATTGTCTCGAACTGTATCTAAACAAACACCTATTGAATGACATTTACAAGCGACGCAGAACTGGAGCTGTCATGCTTTTGACTAGTAATTAAAAAAAACTTTATCTTATTCGATGGTCGCGTGACTCACCCGTGCCGCGTCACGTCACCCGAACGTTGCTTTGGTGTGATCCGCGGCTTAGGTAATCAGACAATGAAAGTGAAAAAGACTGTTAGGGACCTACAGTTAAATGAGAATACTAGATAGATAGATAGAAACACTTTATTGTACACAAATACAGGAAAAGTACAAACTACAGGAATAGTAGCACGATATTTAGTATTTACAGAGGCGGCCTTATCGCTTAAAGCAATATCTTCCAGGCAACCTCTGAAGTTAATTGGACATTAAAGAGAGACATAATACTATACAGATTATTATACTATATACTTTATACTATTTACAGAATTGTGTTTTATTTTGGTTTTGAATGATAGATCTAATTCTTTCGAAAGTTATAACTTCAGACTCTAATTTATCCATCGCATCGATAAGTAAAATACTTAAAAAAAAGATTAACATATCTATCCCAAAAAAACCTAATTAAAACGTAGTTCAATTATAACAACATCACAACCAAAGATCCTGTACACAACCCCTCTAAACAAGTCTGTTTCATAACGTCCACTACAGACACTCTCAGTATCTATCTACACATAAAAGCACAGTACAAAAACATAGCAACACACAAAAGACTGGAGTGCAAAGTAAATTAAACTGCGACAAAGCCACAGCCTCGCTGGGACTTCGATAACTCTGATTGCACTTAAGCACAGTACTTGAAAGAAAGTTTTGATGGAATTGTACTAACTTTCCCAACTTGGAATAAAGAGTTCCCAAAATAGAAAGCTCGTAATTGGGTGAAATAAATCAGCCGTGTAAGTATGGTGTAGTTGCGTTCGCAAGGCTCTATAATTAGTATGATATATTGTGTATGTATTGTAGGAACGCGCAATGTGAGAACATGGGATGACGTAATGTCAGTTATATGAAAGGGAAAATGGAAGATCTTCCACCAGGCGAGGTGTTGTGCCTGGTGACCAGATGTTCTGGTCCAACTATGGATGTTTGGAACTCGTATATATACGAAGTCCCAAGAAAATTTCGATAGCGCGTTCTACACCGATGTGAGTAGGTACTAATCGTAGTGGCGCGCATCGTACGTCGCCACAATGTACATACGCGTAATAATGAGGAGAAACTATTTTAATCGCTGACTTATATAAAAAAATATACTTACAGCCTTTTCTTGTCACTTCAGTTCTTCAATTTTATGAACTGTATATTCCTTGGATGGAAAAAAAGAGTGTCTATTAATTTACCTATGGGGCGGAAGCATTCCTTTCTTCATGAGTCATTCTCATAATAATGTACAAGACAGATGATATTTTATATAATACATTAGCCTCAACGTTAGCTGAGGCCCGATACGAGTATATCTATACGAATATGACATTGACCTAGACTGTATCCATAATCTTTCTGACCGGGTTCGATTCCTGAAAATACTATATCCAAAGTGCATGCAGTATTTCCGAGTCAACGTGTTATTTTTCTGTTTGAATGTTGCCTCTAGACAAGGAATTGAGTTTGAGGAATGGAGTTGCCTCTAGGAAGAAATTCAGTAGGTATGTAAGTAAGTAAGTCAATATTTATTTGCAGAAATATGTGTACATTTGTTCTATTACAATATTATATAGGCAGTATCAACATATTTTACCTTTCAAGGTGTGCAAATATTTATGTCTGAGAAAAAAATGGGCATTTGCAAAGACAACTCATCGGAGTATGTCTATGTTTTTGACCCCAGACGAAAAGCTAAAGTAAAGTAAAATTCATTATATTGCACAAATAGAAAACAACAAACAAAAGATAGAAAAGGAAATAGTGAAGTACATTTAGGTGACCTTATCGCTAAGAGCGATCTCTTCCAGGCAACTTTAAGAGAGAATAAGATAGTTTTAGTAGTCGTAGTTTTTTAAGGTCTGCTTTGTCAGTGGCAATATCTCCAGAACCAATAATCCGATTTGGATGAAGTTATTTTCATTTGAATGAGTATTTTGTTAGATGCTTCTGATCAAAATCGGTTCGATTTTGTAATTTCCAAGATTTGAACCATTTTCGATGTTAGCAGGCGATATCTAGAACGATTTACAATGACGGCATTACCCAAAATACCATACATCTGGAACCTAGAGGACCTGATAATGACCAGAAAGATAATAAAGCGGATCTTAACTAATAACAGTAATCCGGGTGTTTAATTAAATTATTAATTATAGAGTTATTGTATTACTATGAGAACGATAACTGTAACATTCTGGATTCCTACCAACAGCCGATTAATTACCAGAATATAGGTCCCTAGGTGTACAGTTAAAAACGTGTAAACATCACGTAACTCTAAAATTACAACGTGTTGAAATTTATGGCGCGATCGTGTGGTTTAATATTGGGGTCCCGTGTATCACATCCTGTGGGGTGTCTAACTCCGCCTCGTATATGGAGCCAGTAATTTGCATTTTGAGTAAACGCTGTGCAGTTAAAACTTTGGCTGCTAAAAGCCCGCAACGTCTGTTCCGCTGTATAAAGTTTGACGAGCTTTTTGGACTGCTCGTAAGATAAATTTTGATAACTTGCTATAAGACACATATGAAAGCTGATAGTGGTTTATAGGCAACAAAATAAAGTGGAAAAGCCAAACACTAGTACAATAAGCTTTGTGTAATGAAAGTAGACTTGTTCAGTACTCAATTACCAGATATCCTTCATCTTTAGTCTCTGCATACCAAAAATTTTTACTCTCTGCCTACCCTTGCGGGAAACAGGCGTGAGTTTATGTACGTATGTGTGTATATCCTTCAAGTCCAAAATGACCACTTTTTCAAAATCATGAACATATTATATCCCGTTATTACGGGCTGATTTCCGCAACTCGACGTCTTCAGCGCCTATTTTGCGTGTGAAATCATGAACATAATACGTGTAATTTTGGGAAAGTTAGCTGCAAAGAGTCATACCACCTTTAAATTGTATCGTTATGATATAGTACTTACTTATACCTTTCTAAACTTCAATATGCTATCAATTTAAAGTAAGTATCCAACAATCTATATGACACCACAAGCAATAAATCTGGGGTAGAGACTCCAAAGTTAAGAGCTATGAAAACTTTTCTAATGCGACCGTGAAATATGTGAACTTCTGTCAAAAGTTAGTCCGAAGTTCCGACCGCGTCCCCGAGACACCGCTGTCACGGAGAAAATTCTATTCTTAGTATACGAAAAAGTTCGATTCACACTGAAATTGGTTTATCGACTTTTCTTCTTAACAGGATCTTAACTTTTAGTGGTCATAATGAAATAAAGCGATCGAAACTTTAAAACTCTTTGAAATGGGACCTTCAGTCCTTTCAAGAGCTAAGTACCTACCTAGCTAAAAATACTTGAAAAGCATTTTAGAGTTTCAATAAACATTTTGTTTATCATGAAAGGGGACATTTTATGGCCTGCGACTAAGGTATTCTTTGTAAACACTTAGTTGCACCAGAAATACATTGTTTAACTAAAAATAAAACTTATTCAAACATGGATGAAAGAAAAACAAGTATCCCATTCCCTAGAGGGTGCGAGTTTGTTCCTTCATGTATTCAAAACATCAAATTAATGAAAGACGGGCGGAAAGATACTCTTTTTTAGTATAACTCATACGATGAAGAAACATTAGTGAAGAGGGCGCGTTCGTAATTTCATGATACTTATGCTTTTAAAAAAACAAATTTTATAAACTTGACGCGCAAAATATACTCGTACATCCAATATACGTAAAGCCACAGTATAAAGGAATTTTATGACAATGACTCTCATCGGTGTATTGATGTGTGTAAGTAGGCACTAGGCTCGCATAATGCCTGACATAAATCCTTTTATGACCTTTATGTGACTTCAACAAGTTACGGAGCCGCAATATGATGTTCTTTCAAACATCCCAGGCCCCAGGTCGTGTCTTAACAGAGTTTGTAGCGACTTTGATATGGGTAAGACAGCCCCAATACATACAAATATAGATAAACACTATTTTGTTGATATTAATGTACAGGATTTAGTTTAGCTTGTTACTTCATCCGAGTGGATCGTCTTGCCTGCTTTCGGATCCCCTATATAATTGAACTGAACCCTAAATTCTCGACATTATTATTCATACAACTTCAGTTACTTCAGTCTTAGTGAAGAAAAAAATAGTGTTCCTTAATGGATAGGATGCTGTTTTATTTTGTATTCATTACCTATCTGTATTCATTACATAGAATATGTCACCAGGTCATAGGGCGTGACAGACGTTGTCAGGCCGCTGCCCGACCGTGTATCCGATGCCTCTGCAATCCAGGGGTTATAAATAATTATAACGTTTATATACATTATTTTATTGCTGAAGTAAAATATGATAATCTGGATTATCATATTTTACCCCTGGGGGTCTGACTCTTTCTATTGGAAGAGCTTCTACACAAATTACTGCGCAATAGACAATTTGTTTCCAGGGGAACATTTATAATAAGTAATAAGACTTCTTCTTAATCGTCTTCCTCATTGATGAGGGTCGTGATCATGCTACAGAAATATTTTGGCAGATTTAATAGATCGGTTCGCCATTGTGTTCTCCAGTCCTCAAAACAATTCGGGGAATGGGCAAACAATACCCAACGTTACGAAAATTAATATTTACAAAAAATAAAAAGTCTCTCACAATTGTAGAGAAAAATAATGAAGTCACAACAATCCAATCAAACAGAGACCCTAATCTCGACCGACACTTGAACTTGTGACCCCTTTTACGCTGGGGTCGCCGGTGGGGACAATGGCTATTGAACACTGGATTATATTCATACGATGATCCTTCTATAAGTCTGCAGAAAGCGTCTAGCTTAGCATATCTATAGCTCATAGATACGCCGATTTAGTTTTTTTGGGTAGAGAAATAAAGAGGAAAGCGCCCGTCAAAGTTATCAGTTTTAGACCACTTTTGTTACCCATGAACTTAAAAATTGGCTGAAATATTGGTTATATCAAATACTTACTAATATTTAATATAAGTATCTGAAATAGTTTGTACGGCCATTTCTCTACCCAAAAAAACTAAATCGGCGTATCTATGAGCTATAGATATGCTAAGCTAGACGCTTTCTGCAGACTTATAGAAGGATCATCGTATGAATATAATCCAGTGTTCAATAGCCATTGTCCCCACCGGCGACCCCAGCGTAAAAGGGGTCACAAGTTCAAGTGTCGGTCGAGATTAGGGTCTCTGTTTGATTGGATTGTTGTGACTTCATTATTTTTCTCTACAATTGTGAGAGACTTTTTATTTTTTGTAAATATTAATTTTCGTAACGTTGGGTATTGTTTGCCCATTCCCCGAATTGTTTTGAGGACTGGAGAACACAATGGCGAACCGATCTATTAAATCTGCCAAAATATTTCTGTAGCATGATCACGACCCTCATCAATGAGGAAGCCGTTTAACAAGCAAAAGTTTTTTGCCCATAACTTAAGAATAGACATTATTCGATCACATTAGTTAGCTGGTTTTTAAATAGATTTAGGCACACGGACAAGAGCAGGCCAAGTTCTCAATGAGTTAAATTATACTAATCCTATTTGGCCCCGAGTCAAAATTATAGACGTACGTATTATGAAATTTCGTGTTCTGTGATATTCTTTTTCGTTTAGTTGCATATCCTAAGCTATAAAAGGGTGTCCCTGCACAAAGCTACAACGTAAGTGCGTTATAATATCCAATCGGGCGAGGGATTGCGAGTAAATTTTACGTCAAGTCCATTCCAAGTGTCCCCGACGATTTTTTATTATTGGCTGAACGAATTTAGTATCTGGGGAGATATAAAAGGAAATGAAGCTAAGCCCTTCGGAAATCTCAGAAATTGGTCTTTTTCTGTGAGTGCGTGTATGAGAACAATGGTGTCACGGACCGAATGAAACACGGTTACTTTTCTACTCTAGGGAACAGTTTTTACGATCGAATCCGAGATTTACGCTTCAATAGCTTTTGGAATACTTGAATATTTTAATAGGTAATAATCGTCTCTTCGTTTGTGTGCGGGAAATGTTTTCCTTTATCCTCTATCGATTTGTGTTTAACTTATGTACGTGATTTTATAAGTCGGGTACTCACAGTGTCGTTCAAACTCATGAATCCCCCAAAAGAGACCTTAATACCTACCTAAAGACATTTGTATGCATAAATAACAGTTAATTTACATTTTTTATTGTGTAAGGAGAACAAATGAGCACACCACCACCTGTTGTTGTGTTGCTGTTTTGCGACAGAATTAGGTAAAACGGTGGTACTATCCCAGACTGACTCTGCACAGAGTACCACCTTCCAAAATGATTCAGTTCATAATTCACATATAATTTAGGCAATTTAAACTTACCCAGTACTTAAATTAACTTAAATTTCTAGAGTAAATTAAATGAAAATCTAGCAAAAGTTCACAAAACTATATAACTGCGTGAATTTCGCCTCCAACCAACCTTGACACCAAAAGCGTAGATATTAACCCGGTGTAAGTATAGTTGATCGCACCCGCGGGGCTCATTGCAAGTTCGAGTAAAACTCTCCGAAACGGTGGCTCCATATATTTTCGAGCATATTAGAAACTGGCGCTCACCTATGCTAAAATATGGAAGTTCGTGCCGCGTGCACACTCGGTTAATTGTAGAATTCGGAGTGTGATAACTTTACCTTCGGAAAGTTTCGGACTCTCTGTAGATTTAGTGCGGTAGGGGAGTTTTGACAGCAGCTGGCCACTTTAGACTGGCGTTCAGTAAGCCACTCACATATCCGTTAAACCCTGCAAACGGCACACATCCATACGAGTTACACGAGTACGCCTAAACTCGTAAACGATTTCGTGGTACGCAAGAAAAGATTGTAAAATATTTACGCAAACGTGCTGAGTCGGTACTTATAAAATCATGGAATGACGAGATCGAAGACTATTATTATAATCCAAAGATAATACAATGACAGCCAGACAATACGGTATTAACCTTTTTTTATTGCATTAATCAACTTACATGGACATACTAAAGAAGGATCTAAAATTAGTTTTTCGATATCTCAACTAACATCAGAGATATTAATGGTTAAAGTTAGCATTGGACAGAGTACGCTGTCTGTCTATCAAAAAGTTCTTTATATGCAGCCAAGACCTGCTTGTATGGCGCTTGATAACAGTTACGTCATAAAACTTATTGCCGTTTCTTTCTACCGTTCTAATTTTTGATTGCATGTAGCTATTTCATTTTTCAACAGAATTATAATTCTGTTTTCACATTTGACCATCAATTAATGACTATTTCTTGATTTTTAAGAAATGCATTTAATATTTGGTACTTGGGAACTACTCTATTATCAATCTTTATTTAGGTATACCGAGCATGGCTAAATATACCGTAAAATTTGAAGAAACTCTGTTGACTTCTAACTCAAGTATTAAAACCATTCACAAACAAAGATAATCTCATTAATCATTATACTTGAATTAGACACAAAGGTCATAGTCTAACAAAATAGGTCTGTTTATATTCCGACTAAAATAGACCGGGTAATCACGCCTCTCATTCTATTTTCTCATTAATCCATTATTGTTTCAGTGATTGCCATAACCAATAATAATTACATAACTGATTTTGTTCAGTATAGGTTCATGTATGCGATCAATACCTCGAACATACGTCATGGTGGCAGATTGCGGTGACATCGATCAGAATAGTTCGCTTGCAAATTTGGCAGCTGGTGCCCTGGCGGGATTAGGGGCTACCTACCTACCTATTGAGTAAGGATATATAATAGAGGGAGGAATATGTGTTTTCCTCCTAGTTCGCCGCGTACACACCTGATATGTTAAAAGTGGGTTCTGTGCTCTCAATTTGCCACTAAATAGAAAAGTATTTACGGTTATACCTGTTGTTTTGATCAGCATGTCATCTTTATTTGAAAGTATCATAACGGACGAGCATTGGAAAGATGACTGGAAGATTATTTTAATTAATATTATGATTTTCCGACGGTTTTTATTAGATAAAAACTAGTATTCGCGTGCCAAACTTCTGTAAAATGGCTTGTGTTGTGTTGGAATATAAAACTCATTCCTCCTAAAAGGAAAATGAAAGTGAATACCTAGTGTTCTAATAGTAAGTACATTTTTGGTGTTTTAACAGTATATTATCGCGGTGTCTATTAAAATAATACCAATCAATACACAAACTAACGTTATGTGAACATTCTACAATAAGATCTATGTCTACGAGTATGTAACAAAATACTAGTTTTAACAATGAAGATATGTCTCTGATATGAAGGGACTCGTCTTCTTCTGACTATACAGACGATACACGGAGAAAGGGTTGACTTATTTGAAGCCACCAAGCTGTCATAGCTCAGTTGGTTAGAGTACTGCTACGGAACGGCAAGGTTGCAGGTTCAAATCCTAATCGCGTTTTTTTCCCACCCATTTTCTAATTTATAAAGAGTGTTGTTCAAAGTTTTATGTATAGTGCCCTTCACTCAAATAAAATAACTACTCTCGTTGAAAAACTTTTCGTTTTATTATACGAGTAAGGACCTCTCTTTTTGTAAAATTCCTTAATTTTTTTTAACATTCTACAAAGAGGCTGTAGTGATTAAGATTTTTTTAGGAGAGATTTATTATACTTAGGCATAAGCTCATTGATGTTGACTTATTTCTTTCCGATAGAGTCTTAGAGCTCTATAAAATTAAAAAAGCTGGAAAAAAGGGAAATGTCTGCATTTCGTTTTTTTTGGTAGAGCTTGAGAGACTTCGTGCACAGGTCAGGACGCCGCTCGTTAACATCTAGAGCCTAATGATGCGCGTATGTACAAACTCTATGCTAACACTGGTCTGTTTACATTGTGATGTTAAAGACTGTTTGTACAGTTCAGGCCGATATGTGTTTATCTCTAGCCCTCTAGCGTTAACTGATCTCACAGTACATTCATATACATAAATATGATGAGCCCACGTGATGGGTAAACTATATCGTATACCACAAAAAGTTCCAAAAACGTATACTTTATACGTATGTATTTTGTTCTAATAGTCACACGAAATCTAATAGCCCTGTAGAATGAATGAATGAATGTATGAATACACTTTATTGCACAAAATTAATGTGATACAGTGCGTACGAAACTTTTTTTTTTCCATTATTTAAATAAAAACGAATTATATCGCAAAACATAATACTGACATAAGCCACAGGGCTTGTGCGCCAGTAACGAATCGGTCGTATTATTTATTACCTTGATTAATACAATCTAGGCGTTCTTATCGCTAAAAGCGATCTCTTCCAGACAACCTTTTGGTGGAGTAATTTTGGTAGGAAAAGGTAGGTTGGGCATCATTTCCAATAATATATATACATAATATACACATACAAATAAATATATTTATATATACTTATACACAAAATATCTACATATACACACATACATACATACATAGTATAAGGAAAAGTAGGTATTTCTTTTACATATTTTGATCATAGATTGTATTAATCGTTTTGTACGCATTGTATCACACTAATTTTGTGCAATAAAGAGTATTCATTCATTCATTCATTCATTCATAATGCAAGCTGTCGATACTATTGTGTAGGTAACTCTGACAAGTAGCTAAGTAATAACTGTATTTCAAAATATGCTTCACTTGAACGCTTTGTTGGAGTTTCCCTGCTCAGGTACAGAGCATGGAGTTGAATAGTCTTTGAAAATACGCTAATGATGCACCTGCTTGTTAGCCCAATCTTCTATTCACACTAAAGGTCTTTGTAGGTAAATAAAAAGTGAGTTTGGAAGACGAGTCATGTCTAACCACACAACCTGTCAGTTGTTGTGTATAGCTAAAAGTTTGTCCCTAAATCCCAACCTAAAAAAATGAAATTGCAGTGATTGCCCAGTCGACTCAGTCGTTTCTCACAGCAGTTACGGCTGTTGACCACTCAAATTAAAAAAAAAAGTAAAAGTAAAATACACTTTATTGCACAAATAGAAAACAACAAACAAAAGATAGAAAAGGAAATAATGAAGTACAATTTAGGCGACCTTATCGCTAAGAGCGATCTCTTTCAGGTAACCTTTGAGCAGAGGAAATGATTTCGAGAAAGAGGTAAACTAAACCTGAAAACTGCATGTTACAACAGTTATTGCCTACTCAGATTCAGAACGCTGAATAGAATTAGAACAGCGAGACAGATGGAGCGAGAGAAGAAGGAATGACAGATGGCGGAGCGATAGAAATGGAGCTCTGTTTTTCGCTTCGGGGTAAGAGGTTTATAAAAAAGTTCAAACAAATTCAAAATAAGAGATAGTTTTTGAGCATCAGTGGCACAGAGGCTAGGACACCGGACTCCCTTGTTGGAGGTCCGGGTTCGAAACCGTACAGTGCCATGTACCAATGAGTTTTTTGTATTTTTCAAAGACTTACGTACATTAACGACTGCTCTAACGGTGAAGGAAAACATCGTGAGGAAACCTGCACACTGAGATGATCAGTGTGTAAAATGGGGTAGGCACAAAATATTCTCAAGGGTCGAAGTGCTCAGCTGGGGTCCCCCCCCCCCCCCCCCCCCCCACCCCCCACGGCCTCGGTCCCGGCTATCATAAGATAAGATAAGAGGTTTTTTTCGCGTGGGCAATCACTATCAGTGGATATGATGCCCTAGAAAATAATAATAATTCCTAGAAAATTATAGGAAAATTAGAATTCGTAGATAAGTAGAACATTTAGGAAAGACGTAACCTTTCTCACAAGGTAAACCTCACGTTTCTAAGCGTGTTTGGGCGAATTTTACCTTGCGTCCTATTTAGATTGGGAAACGTTTCTAAATGATTTCCAAGAAAAGTCCTAAAAGTATCTTGGAGACTTACTCGTGGTTTCTTCAGAGCCATCTTTGTGAGTATTATAGGTATTCAAACGCTTTGAAGAAAACGTAACGCTTCAAAGTGAAAGTAGGTAAACATTCCAGTAATTTTATGTGTGCGATCCCCAGCGATTCCAGGGCGAAATAAACTAAGGGGAACGAGATAATGTCCAGGGCCAAAAACCAACTCACCAGCGTCTCAGCCCGAGATCACCCGTCGCCGCCGACAATGTCCAAAATTCTGGCAGTTTTTTATATCACCGAAGCACCAGCACTGTATTAGCACTGCGAAGAGTCAATGGAGGCGATAGTTCATGAGCGATGACAAAATTCGGTGACACGCGCACAAATCGCTGCTGTCTCAAGGGCTGTGTTTCCGAGACAGTGTCAGTGCAATCAACGATAAAAATTACCCTCACTGGACATTCATATTCGACAGAACGAAACAAAAACGAAAGCTAAAACTACCTACAATAACTGTCGCTAATGTAAACAAAACTTATGAACTAGGTATGCGTGGTACGGATTGTACAGTATGCATTATTACTTTTTCCCGCTTAGGCCGGAGCTAAAAAAATATGTATATGTGGAGGTATGCTTGCGGTCAGAGAGATTGAGACTTTCTCAAAAACTACTGGACCTATTCTAAATTTCTTATGAAAGATAAGTGTACTGTTTGACATCTAAACTACGATTTATTCGGATTGGTCCGCAAAATTCGTGCCAAAATTGACAACATTCCTAATTCGTGCAACTTTGAGAACTCAGTGAGATAAAAAGTAAAATTGCAGAGTTATAGGAGTTTTCAGAAATCCGGTAAAACTCCGGATTAAAAAAACTATTCCCGTAGTGTCATCTGCACCATTGATGCACATGCACATAGTAGTGCGATATGCACCATTAATGATGCCGCAGTGGTGCTAACGGTACATAGTAGTACCATTTGCACCATCAATGGTGCTGGTCAATAGTGCAGATGACACTACGGGAAACTATTACATGCTGATGATTACATACATGCTGGTGATTTTTTTAATAAATTGGTTCATAGCTTTTGGGAAAACATTAAACCTACATGTTGGCCTAGATACCGCTTTCTGGCTGCGACTGATCTATGTAGGTATATATTTAAATACTGGTACATGAATAAATTTATCAATGAGCTACGCCTAAGAAGAAAATGTATTGAATTTAAAGACATCAAAGTGTGTTGTAAACGAGCTTTACTTCTTATTACCGTTTTACAAATTTCTTGGAATTAATGTAGGTAAGTGATATATACATTCCTTTGCAAAAAATATTTATGTCGAAGTACTCTCCTTGTTCTAAATATACAAATCTTGTTTGATTATACCTTGAGCTTGAATTTACCTTACTTATAATCTTTTAATTACACAAGGTTGTCTGGAAGAGATCTCTTTTAGCGATAAGACCGCCTAGGCTGAGACAATATTCTTCCACCGCGCTCTGTCCGATGCCGCAGACTCTATGGTTTCCCAGGATATTTTAGCCGCATATATATATATATATATATATATATATATATATATATATATATATATATATATATATATATATATATATATATATATATATATATATATAATGTACAAAAAGAGAAGAAGAAGTACGGCACTAAATAATTTACAGAAATCTTAGATATATTTTATTTACTTACACGACATACTTTCTTTAATTTCTTTTATTCACGGTGCTGAAAAACATTTCGCGCAAAAAGTGGAGTTAACATAAGTAAACATAATATTACGAATAGATTGAAAGTCAGCGCAATGAAAACTAAATTGATTGTTAAAAAGGCGCAATAAACCTGAATTGAAGAAGTAGGCAGCTATTAGGCTAATTCAGCAGAAATCCGCATTCGCCTCGCAATGGCCCATTAGCCAGGGCTGGATTTGGGGAACATTGCGCCGTAAGCCGTCGCGCGGATAATGTTTATTAGGAAAAATGTGTGTTTGCAACACGCACACGTTCCTCAAATGTACAATAGATTTGTTCGTAAATAGTAACTCACAGTACGTCATCTGGCACTAATGTCTACTCCAAACTATTCTTTACCACCACCGATCTAGTGTAATGATGTGGTATCGGGTGGTTTAAGGCAGCTTCAATGATACATCATTTTCCATGTTATATTTTATAACATCAGTACAATAGGTAGATACATCTTGGAATACTCTCACAGAGGGAACCCAGAATCCATGGGTTAGTCCATCTAGTTCTACTAGAACTGCTGATGCTTGAACTAACTTATATAGTAATGGAATTTGTACGTCTTTACGTGAAATCAGTTAAAGATCTTATAAAGATAGATAGTTCAGAATGTACTCCATTTATCAAATTAGAGTTTTTTCTGAAAAAAATACACTACACTAGAGTGTAGTTCTTATGTGATGATACAAAGTACGGTTGCTATCGGTATTAAAACGATAGAGCTCGATGTTTTTCGCGTTCCGAAAAACTCTGTCAAACAGCGCGGACCCGGACGGATGCCGAGAAATCTACCCTCAACAAAAAATTTTTTCTGTTAACAATCTCCTTTACTTTCAGGCAGGCGATTCTAGATCGTACGTCATGTAAAAGTCGAGCGCTATGTGATGTGGCGAATGAGATAGGAAAATCTCGAATTCGATATAGTCTGTACGCTGAATGCTGCGAAAATCATCATTTAGCGCATAAGCTTGCTACAGTCTGTCCTCTATTGCCGGCTAGCAGGGTTCTAGGACAGTGCGCAGATGAAGAAATAGGAGAATTGGTTTTTAAATAATATATTTTAAGAAAAAGAACACATAGTAAGTAACACAGAAAATAGGTAGTAGGAAATAAGAGTGAACGGGAGACGTCGACATCGTTACAAGCTGTACCTACATAATAGGTAGTCCATAGCGATCGATTGTGGTATGTCGTGGTTTTAATATAATGCACGATTTACTTTCAGAATATTTCCCTGTCTATCTTGCTTGTATCATAAATATGTCTCAGCGATAAATGCATCAAAATCTACATAAATTAGCTCTGGCATAAGTAGTAGTACACCGATTTTTGACGTGGAACGTCTTTGTTTCAGGTCCTTACTAGATAATTTAAAATTGTTATAATTAGCATTTAGTGTTTTAAACATGTTGTAGTGAAACTTCACACTTTTGTTCTCAACGCGGCCTGTGTAGAACAAAATATTATAGTACAGCATTGGAGATAGACTGGGTTACTGTTTGTTCCTTCTACTATAACGCGGCGACAAATACTGCGTAACGCATGCTTATATGAATAGGAATCATTATGATTAGAGCTAACTTCGTTTATGAATTTTTTGCCATGCCAACACCATGGTGGAGTAAATTGTCTTGAATTCTGCTTGCCAAATGAAATTCCTCGACAATCAGTGAGCACTTCAATTGGACACCAGGAGGCCTATTCTCACGGAGTCATATAAAAATCACAGTACATAAATATCTTAAAAAAATAGCGGATGTCGATGGACAGGAGTCTCTGCTATTCTCGCATTATCACCTTCGATATTTGTCCTATCCGATAGTGGTCCTTAGCAGTCGATATATTCGTTATAGTGTCGACATGTGAGATGGGATATTTATCGAGTTTCGATATTATTTCCTGTTTTTGAGAATTGGCCTCCTGGTCTGATGACACTCTGGTCTGACGACATTATTTTATATATTGTATGACCTTAAAACAAATTATTTAGGAAGTCAAAGGGATAGCAATAGGAAAGTATAGAACAGTTTATAGTAGAACAGGAATTGTCGACATCTCAATTTATGACCTAAGTTTTGCCACTTTTTTAACTTTATGCAACGTTTTAATAGTATATTACTGATATTTATTTCTAACTCATTGTCTTATGTCTATAGTATTGTATAATTGACTACACCGAGGCCTATAACATCTAGTTCTATAGATATAAGGGTTATAATTGTACGAGTAGTAATAGGAGTAGGTCTACAAACGTAGCCGATTGTACTAACTCCACACTTGGTTTGAACTCTATCGAGTCTAGACACATTAAAATAGAATACCTAAATCAATATTGAAGCTAAATAAACGTCTTACATTATCCTAAGCTCAGCTTAGCTGAATAGGCAATTGAGACTTGCTGGAATTGTAGCTAAACTCAGGGTTAATTAGTTACAAATAAACAGACGAGCTTAAGTAAGTGATATTGTATTATTAGAAATAGAGAAAATACAAACGTTAAGCAATAGATTATGAAATTTTATATACCTACTAAGTATAGCTTAGTTTTTATTTCTATATTCTATAATATATGTATATTAGTCTATAAGGTATTTGTCTATGGTTGAATTTGCTGTCTGAAATAAAGTTTCATTAATTTATTCATTCATTCAAAACCTTTTAGGAAGCAGAGAATGTCGTTTTGTGGAATACACATCAAGCTATATAAGTAATAATGCTGTGTATAATCGAACATGACATGTAACACACGTTTGGAAATAGCTGTTAGTGTTGTTATGAAATATATAAATAAACAATAAACAATACTCTGTAAAACCCTGTCGCTATAAGTTTTTGTTATGATTCTTTTACATTTCTTATGAATGTGTCAAACAAATTAAAGCGACATAGTACTAAAGCACGTGTTGTCCACTATACTACCTAAATTCATAGATATACATAGAAAAAAGACAAGAAAATTTTACCTTTATAACCTAAAGTAAAGTAAAGTAAAAATTTTTATTCGATGGACCAAAATAAAGTTTGAATTGTACGGCTTGATACGGTCCTTCATTTTTTTTCCTATGGTCAGATATAGGTCAAATTCGTATATTTCAACCAGATCGTATCACATGGGAAGAAACCTAGTCCCGTGACAATACAAAACACGTTCACATAATTAAAGCAGGTTAATACCAAGATAAATATTAAACCTTCTTGGTATTAATGGAATGGAATAAAATAGAATAGATTGTCTTCATTTGATCAACACTTTATAGTACTGTGAAGCAAAGTGGCGTCAAAAACGCTCCAACTCAGCATATTCTTTGTTCATTTTTTGTTTGGATTATTCATGTCGTTTGGATTTCACACTCGCTGAGCTTGACAACTTCAAGGGGATATCCTAATTGGTTTTATTCACACTTAAATCATTCATCACAATCCGAGTCTCTAAGCAACCTTTAAGGAAAGGTGAGAGGAAAGCAATTAATTAATAAACTTTCCGTGAGACTTCGGATCGAGAGGTCCTATTTTGCCTCTCGTAATTTTCAATTCTCATTCTGTCTAGTTGTCATCCCTTAAGGTTTTTTCCCTTTAGCTTTCGTTTTAGTATTTATTTTACTTATTATTGTTTGTAACAAAGGATCGTAATAAATGGTATTTTACAAGAGTAACTCTTTAACACATTCATAGTCCAGTGCCTCCACGCTGGGACACCCAAGTACCTATCTAAGGAGTCCATGCCTCCTTCGTTGGGTCACATAACAATAGACTTAAATTACGCTTCGGCCGCCATCGAAACCATAATTTCGTAACTAGTTACGAACGAAACAATTATACGAAATAGTTGGATTTGTGAACTTGTATGGGGACTGTGAACGTGTTAAACCATGTTGTTTAATTGGTATGATAGAAAACGTTGATATTAAGTAAAATATGCTTTAAATGGTATAACTAATTAATAAAACTTATTAAGTTTTTACTTACTGCTTTCTAATTTATTCAAACCAAATCTAAAATTTCTCATACAAAATTTACAATATACCTACGTTTACTATATAAAAAGCTATACACAATTTTCAAGAATATAATATAAAAATATTTAAAAGTATGTCTGTTAAAACTATTACATTATTGTTTTTACAAATTCAGATTTAAATCTAGAAGGTTCTTTACATTAAAAGATTTATAAAGGTGACCTAGATTTCATTTCAACTCCATTCCTTTTACTTGGAAGGTGTAGGTACGAGTATTTATGTTGAATAAAATAATTCAGTACGTGTTTCACACCTGTATCTTAAAATACTTCAGTACCTGTTTCACACCTGTATCTTAAAAAGACAAGGGTTATATCTAACTATTTCACAAAGTGAAGTTTACAGTGAAGTGATTGGATTTATTCGTATTCGATGGTCGGAGAAAAGGTTACCGTGATAGACGAAGTAGACTTCCAGGAATTCTAAGCAATCCGTAAATGTTAGTGCCTTTCTAAGTGATCACTAGGTCGTATAATACTTATCTATGTGAAATGGTAAAAAGCCAACCTTTTTAGACTTCAACTGATGATTTGTTTTTGCCTTTAAGCTTTAGTTTCGCAACTTCTTTTGTTTGTATTTGAATACTGTTTTATTGAAACTAAAACTAAGCACTAAGATAAAAGAGAATTATAAACCGGCTCAACTAAAGCTTTTATGATATTTTTTCGGTCAGCCGATTTCAATAGACTCGTTCAATGGAGTTAACACACACAGGCGGTGAGATTGACTTACCTATATATTGTCAATGTGACTGGTAATTGCAGTGTAATTGGACGTGCTGCAATCCTAGTGTAAATTCTATCAGCATATAGACCAGAGCTTCCTTTGGCCAATTATAGTACTGAATTTATACCCAGTCATGTGTATACAGATACAAGTAGGTATTGTAACGATGACTTCATCGTCCATATCAACCTCCTTGCCATCAATTTCAACCTTATCGTTAGCGTTTATCTCACCTCATTTCGTGTTGGCATCTTCATTTCTTCATCTATATTTTCAAAATTCAAATCATATTCCCATTCAATTTCTAAATTTCATTATTCCAATAATTTCATTGTTTCTTTGTATTTTGCACTTTTTCTCTGTATTTTGACGTTACTCAAACGTTAATAAAACAAAAGTTATCGACATAGCTCATAAGATTAGCAAGCTGAAGTGGCAGTGGGCCGGTCACATCTGTCGCAGAACCGACAACCGCTGGGGTAGACGAGTTCTGGAATGGAGACCGCGTTTGGGCAAACGTAGTGTGGGACGGGCGTCCCTGCTAGATGGAGCGACGATCTACGCAAGGTGGCTGGCAGCGACTGGATGAGAAGAGCCGAAGATCGGGCTCAATGGCGCGCCCTGGGAGAGGCCTATGTCCAGCAGTGGACTAGAGTAGGCTGCTGATGATGATGATGGACGTTTCTCCGTTCACTTTTATCTCCTACTACTACCTATTTTCTACGTTTTCTATTTTCTGTGTTCTGTTCCTTAAAAATATAATATTTATTACTAAGTTCTTCTATTACTTCATCTGCACACTGTCCTAGAACCCTGCTAGCCGGCACCTAGAGGACAGACTGTAGCAGTATTACGGCAAAAGGACAATATCAAGTAGGTTCTTTTTCTTTGATTGCTTTTGTTTCAACTATACATTAATTAACCCACCTTTCACTCTCAATTAAATTGGGTAGAAAAATATTTTCTCTCTTGAGTAAATCAGTAGTTAAACGTAAAAAAACCTTAATACGTACGTATAATAAACGTTACGTTACGGTTAATAAACGTTTTTTCATTTTTATTTTTATTTAGTTACATTCTTGGGTGAAGAATAAATTTGGTTCTTCATAGATATGTCTTACTACCTAATTGAGTAATTGAGGTAGTAGCCTAGTTGCGAGCACGGTCCGAAAGTGATCATGCAGGTTAAGCGACGTTGGCGCGGTCGGTACCTGGATGGGTCACCGGTAGTGGCATTATTTCATGTGAGCTCCTCCGTGCCTCGGAAAGCACGTTAAGTAGTCGGTCCCGGTTGTTGTCGTTCGATAGCAGTCGTTAAGCCATGTCAGAGGCCTACGGGCGGCCTGTACAACTCTGACAAATAGGTTGGCCACTAACCATACGATAAGCAAGCAACTTCCTCAATTTATCATATAAAGTAATTTTTATTTATTTGTATAAACTACTTTAAAGATACGACTAAGATCTTGGTTGAAGTGAACAATTTTTTGGTTAAAATTAACAAGCCGCCTTTATTGAAACAAGTTCTTGTTTGAAGTAAACAAGCTTTTCTTTCAGTGTAAAGATGACGGGTACATTTTATAACGAAACTTAAATAGTTTACGATTTTGTAACCCACAGTCGTAAACAGGCTTCTTATATGTAATGTAACTCATGTTGTCAATTAAAATAACATCATTATACATTTCTAGGGGATATCCTAGAGTCTACTAAAGTAATTGTTTTTCACAAGTCTTGTAGGACTCTGGTTCATGTAGATGTTGTAGGATAGTCGCATCTCTTGAAATGCCTAGGATAAAATATGCCTCGATATAAATACAATATGTGCAACTAAACACTAATACGAGTAACCTTGAAATAAAAAAATGTTCACTACCCAAAATACCCGCAAATATTTTTTATTGTCGACAGACTGTTCGCATTTCACGTGAATATTTTTCATAGCAAAAAGTCATTCAATACAATACAATACAATACAACATATATACATTCTTTGCTACGCGAGCTAGAAGTTTGCTACGAGCATGCTACGCCGTAGAAAAAGGTTAGAAAAGCGCTGACGGGTGCGTTGGTAGATGTGACTTCTGTCAAGAATTTGCGTTTTTAGGGATCAGTACCCTGAAGGGGCAAACGGAGCCCTATTGCTGTCGCTCCATCGTCGTCCGTCCGTCCGTTCATCCATCCGTTTGAGGGGTCTAGCTCCTGAATGGAATAAGACAGTCTTTAAAATTTCACATATAAAAAATGACCCAAATCCGAATATCACTATAAGTGAAGGGAGTCGACATTAAACATATTTTTGTACCCTATTGTGTGGGGTATTGCTTTTTAGAACTCATCAAGTAGAGGGCAAATATATATTATTATTTTTCGTAGACAAATAACGACGTAAGCGCCTGCTAAAGTTGTCAATTTTAGACCACTCTTGTTACCAAGTGTACCTCATAAACTTAACTATCTAGAAACATGAAAATTGACTAAAGTGTTATCTTCTATTTGGACAACAAATACTAAAACTTAATACATCTGGAAAAGTTTGTAAGATTTCAGCAAAAACGTTAAAAGTTTTTCCATTCTATACGCTTTCCTTCGAGGGTTCAGGATGGGTGCAGGAGACTAAGAAAATGAAATACATAGATATATAGATATTACAAACTCAAGGAATGCATTAAAACAATCTACATCTTTCCAAGATAACTTTTGAGGTTTCGATCCGGCGAAAGAATCTGAAATTAAAATTAGAAACAAGCGCAGCCAACTAATATGTATGGAGTTATAATGGAAGCGTAAAAATTGCAACCACTAAAACGCAGTGTAAAAGCGCAGTAAATATTAAGTGACACTCAATTGGGGCGAAAAATGAACGTCGTCATAGATTGACCAACCACGTGGCATCACCGCTTACTCATGGCCAATCAGCGATCGCGACGTTTATTACAGCAGCGGGCTACACCAAAAAAACATCGGGCGGCGAAGTGACGCGGGTAATAGGCCATCGAATTTTGATCTGTATGTAAACGACGCTAAAGTTCATTTTTTATTATCAGCCAAAAGCATGAAAGTGTCCATTCTAGATTGCTTCTAAATGTGTTCCGCCAATGAATAGTGAACTTTATAGGAGTTTGCATACAGTTCTAGACAGTTTGAAATTCGAACGTCGCGTCCGCACCGTGTCTATTGCTCCACAGAACCGTAAAGTATAGGTGAAGCCGTTTTTTGTTTCTTATATGGAATTACGTCTCCATGCCATATTGACTCGCTGGAAGAAATTTATAATACTTTGGAAAGAGAAACATCTGACTCACGTGGCGGCACTTGGGAGAACATTTTTGCCACAATACCGCTCGGAATATTTCAGTTGATAAACGTGCAAAGTTTTGGGCTTATCGGCTAAGCTGTGTCCTCGGTTTGCTCGGGTATTTTTGTAAATTACCCTGTCGCCTTGATAATGTCTCCGTTCTTGGAAACTTAAATGAATAGCGACTTTTTTAAATTAATTTTTCCATAATAATTACCAAATATAATTTTCAGAAATAAATCACTTTGGGTTTGTGCTGATACAACTACAGTCTACTACAGTCAAAAAGGATGCTTCAAAGTTTGTTTTGAAGTATATTTAAGTAATTTGTTGTGAGTGTACTTAAACACACTTCGAAATAATTCAAAATTAATACTTATTTCGGTCTACATTCACATCTGCAATATTAAAAGCTATATTATAAATTTCAGATTCTCAAATTGTTTCAAATACGTTTTGGGTAGGTTAAGCTTTGGTCAACTGCCTTCTTCTCTCTTTTTTGTTACTCTCTTAAACTCTTGTAGAGTTTCTAAAATTCGATTCTCCTGTTCAGGAATGCGGTAGATTCAAAGTGAAGGTATTTGTCTCAGTTAGTTTTTGTTCTAGATTTGTGGGCGTCATTCGTATTCTCTGGACCCATGAGACAGGATATCCTAGTTGAGTCATTTATTATTTATTTAAACAGTATATTGTGTTAACAAAATAAATTTTGTTGTTAGCTAACACGATAAGTTGGCACGATATGGAGTTTGCTGGAAGATCTCAACTGAGCTATCTCTCTTAGAGATAAGTCACGCCCTTTGTGTTTCACATATTTTTTTATAAGTTTGTATTATAATGTTTTTGTACAATAAAGAGTTAAAGATAAGTTTGGGTAGATAGTAGAATTGCAACGAATAGTATATTCCGCCTTAAGCCGAATACCGAATATTCGGCCAGAAGCGTGGCCGAATAATATTGTTATTTGCTACTCCTGTTTTTAGGTATTCGGTATTCGGCCGAATAGCAAAAATAGGCCGAATAGGCCAATACCGAATAGTAACGGAATATTCGTTGCAACTCTAGTAGATAGATATTAAACAAAGAACTAAAATAATTCGAATACAAATAGCAGAATTAAAGTAGAACACTGCTTCATATTAAAACTAATGTCAACTCGACTCATTTAAATCCCAAGAGATTCAACTTAAACAATAATTACAAACTAGAAAGAGCGACACATACAATTTAATAAAGAAATAACAATCCCGGTTCTTACCCCATCTCGCGCAC
The DNA here is from genome assembly GCA_947369225.1 of Hofmannophila pseudospretella. Classification (NCBI taxonomy): domain Eukaryota; kingdom Metazoa; phylum Arthropoda; class Insecta; order Lepidoptera; family Oecophoridae; genus Hofmannophila; species Hofmannophila pseudospretella. Next base: position 7,955,358 of record OX376325.1, read on the forward strand.
ACGGCAAAATTAACTTTATCCAATTTGCTTAAAGGCGGTTTCTTATCTGAACTCTAATTAGGGAGCACAAATAATCACAAAATCTCTTCCCACTTCCCTTTGGAGAACAAGAGAAACAATATATGCAATTATATATTCCGGGAGCGAGGGCAATTAACATGGAAATTCTCGTTAGCATTTCGCAAAGGGAAACTTTTGATGTTCAGGAAGAGGGGAAAAAATTCAAGAGCGACTCCAAGCCTCATTAACGAGCCTTTAATACTAGTGCGATGCCTCGAGCTCGCTGCGTAAGAATTTTATAGCCGTTGCAGTTTTTAAATACTTGTTTATCCTCAGCAGTCTGCAGTCAAGTGGCTTTAAAATAAATGCGGTACATTTTCTGTGCAACAAATTAGACTTTAGAGTCTAAACTTTGTATAGGGAAAGTAAAGACTGTTTGTTACATTACTTTTAAGTCGTCGAAGAAGGATTGAGTCAAAACCGTTTGGGTTCAATTTCCCAAAACGTCCAGTTCCCAAACGTCCGGTCTCATAACATCCATTTCCCAAAATTCCAATCCCAATGTACAATATTTTTTAGTTTTTATTAGTTTGTCCATTGGGGAAAAATCCCATTGGTAAAACCAGTTGGATATTGCAGTTGGACCACGGGTTATACCCCAGAACTTCCAGTTACAATGTGTGTATTATAGCTGCATAGTGCATAGCATTCACCATATTTTAAAACTACGAGTAAATTTTTGGGCTACTAGATAAAGTGGACACTAATATCCCAAAAAATACCAAACTAACAAAGTCGTGGATGAGCCAGTAATAAACTTGTCAAGCACCTGTAAGACTCTTGAAAATAGTCCCATTATTACTTACTTACTTCGCTGGCGCAGCGACCCGAAGTAGGCCTCCGATACCAAAGAGCGCCATCGCTCTCTCTCGTGCACAGTCTCGAGCCAGTCCACTTCATCGCGCCAGCGGTATCTGGGACGTCCGACCGGACGTCATCCGTTAGGGCGTCCCACATACGCTCGTTTAACTGCCCGATCCTCCCCCATCCTAGTGATGTGTCCGAGCCATCGGTGTCGAGCTGCTTTCGTTTGTCCTATGATGTTCGGCTCGTTCACCATCTCTTCCATCTCCCTATTCTTTCTCATTCTCCACCCTCCATCTTCCTTCTTGACTGGTCCCAGAATCTTCCTTAATAGTCATTATTGGGTCATTCAAAATAACCCTCAGTAAAAATGGCCTCAGTCTGAACGAACTACTACGAGACTAACGAGATAAACTCCTCTTAGTATCTTCGCCATTGCAGCATAACTTCCATAATTTCTGATGACTTGATTTATTAACGCAAACTAAGTACCTGGAGTAGAACAAGAGTTCAAATGACAATTACTAAGTTTTCCCTGTAATTAATACTTATACGGTACGTGAAAGCCCTTTAAAGCACACGAAATCCACCAATCAGCACTGGAATCACTCAGTGGTACATTGCCCGTACCCTTGTACATGGGAGAGGCCTAATGCCCCAGCAGTGGAGATGTTAATAAATGCTGAGGACGTAAACGGAATATTTTAGTTATTGGCCTAAATTAAATAACACTTATGCAAAACTTAAGTTCCGTGTCGTGCCGGTCATTAAGAACAGCACCACCGCAACTCTTCCCGTGTCGTACGAGTATGAGGCGACTAAGAGTCGTAGTGGACTATTATACACCTAGTAGACAGCGATAGGATCGCCATCTATCACGTTTGTCCACCAAATCTTACGGCGAAAAGTGAGAACTACCTATGATGAAGGTGGTTTCTCCGTCTACCCTCTCGGGGATTATAGACGTGAGAGTTATGCTATAATACTTATGCAAAATCTTTCTTAAATACGTAATTAAGGACTTCCTACTTTCATCAGTGAGTAATCCGTAGTTACATATTTAAAATGTCTTACTATAGTTTCAATTCTATTAATCTTTTTAAATATTATTTATGATTTAATTATTTCTGACTATGCCTAGCACGTTAGATTATAGCTTACATTACTCCCTCGTACAAGGGAAGGGCAGTGCTCTTATATTAAAAAAGAAAATAGACTGCTGAATAACACAATATCATCGACCGCCTGTAAATTATTCATTATACGGATAATTCTAGCTTCTGATATCAGTAGCAATTCCAATTTTAACTCTGAACAAAAATTAGCCGGTATTCGAGTTGGAAATTACAGCCTAGTTCCCAGTTTTCGTCAATTTAACACTACCTACCTATTTCAGCATTTGCTTTCACAATTCAAAAATCTAGTGGATCGCTTCCGCTATTTCTAAAATTTAGGATGGGTTATTTATACGAGTATATACATATATAACTATTTATTTTATTTTATATTCTATTGATTTTTATTTATGGCCAAACGTGTGCGAAAAGTGACCGTTCCCATTATCTCCGAAGTTTACAAGCCGAAAAATCTGAAATAATTCTAAGTCATTGATAATTTTCAATACATGAAATAAAGTTACAAAAATGTATAATTTTTGAGAAATTAAAAATTATGATATTTTTATTTTTTAACGAGAAAAAATTCTGAAATAAATTAGTATTGATAGACGGTATTTTATATATGCCGAAGTAATAAAACGAAGTCTAAAGATTTAATATTTTTGTGAAAACTTTTTAAAATAATATTTTTGAGAACGGAACTCTCGGTACGCGAGTCACTCGCACTTGGCCGGTATTTACTTACTGCCGATTTCATTTTCACTGCTAATAGTGAATTAATAGCAAACATAGCTGTTCCAGGAAGTGCAAATACAGCTCAAACTCAAAGCTTCAATTAGAAACAAATCTACGACAACTCTACCTAGTGTAATCTCGGCACAGACTTGGATCTGAATAAACTTATAGTCACCACATAGCCAGATCGTTGTAGGGTAAACTATACAACGATCGCCCGTTAAAGGAAAATAATATTTGCAGTACCCTCAGGCAGTTTGGCACGCTATGACCATATTCTTATATCTATCTCACAACCATTTATAATCCACACATCCTTTAAAAACACATTGAAATTGCTCTAGCCCTTTTGAAGTTATGAGGGACCATAATAAAGGCACTCTGTTCGTCATGGGTATATAAAATGAAACGCTGCCAGAGGCTGTGCTACAAAGATTTAAGTTACAATATTATGATCTTTTGCCTTTTGTAAGTATCAGAACTCCGGTACGCTGCATAGAATCGATTTAAAGGTGGTTCAAAAGAGAGGCCCCAGAGGCTAAAGTTTACCGCAGACTGTAATAGGGTTGCCAATGTGATGTATTCTTATTTACCCACAATGCAAATATATATTTCGTTGCAGAACCGACAACCACTGGGTAGACGAGTTCTGGACCGTGTTTGGGCAAACGTAGTGTGGGACGCCCCCCTGCTAGATGGAGCGACGATCTACACAAGGTGGCTGGCAGCGACTTGACGAGAGGAGCCGAAGATCGGGTCCAATGGCGCGCCCTGGGAGAGGCCTATGTCCAACAGTGGACTGGAGTAGGCTGCTGATGATGATCATATTTCGTTGCAGGGTGAAACCAGTATCTAAAACTTAAAGAAATAAATCTTGTTCAATTAATAATTTATCAAGGAGCTATTTACAAAATAGGTAATTACTTAAAACCGGAAACCTTGGAATAAAGAAAAAATAGTCTCCGGGCGTTCGTTCCTACACGCCGGAAACTTTTTTCGGAAGCTAACGCTTTTATACACCAAAAAGGGACATAATCAACTTGAACCAAGAAACTTCTAAGCACTAGTACCATGACTTGAACTAAGTTCACGTCGAAACGTTGAAAAGAGAATGAAAAACCTTATGTATTCAGAGAGAATGGAGTCGATAAACTATTCCCTAGCATTTTCCGTCTGCCTGACTTCCAGCCCTACTTCACCCGAGACCCATTGAATGCAATAAAATTTTCTGCACAATTGAAACCATTAGGCATCGCCATTGCGCCCGGTGAATGTTAACCACGATCTAATGTGAATAGAACAATCACATTGTGGGAAAGACCTCATTTTTTTCTTCATTTTATTTCATTTGAAACAAAAGGAAATTGTTAGTGTCCGTAAGTAGTGAAATGGTTGGTGTCTAATAGCGTCTAATAGCTGATTCTAAGTGCTACTAAAACACACCGAGCGGACTAACGCGCGACGATGGCAAGAGGCCCGACGGAATGACCCTCGTACCTTGGAACATGGGACGGCCTTTGGTGTGGGACGCCACCTGCCTTCCAGCCACTTCTTATAGAGCCGGCTCTGCGGCCGCTGCTGCAGAAACCCTCAAACGGCGCAAATATACTAATCTGGGCGAAACATACATATTTGAGCCGTTTGGGGTTGAAACATTGGGACCCTGGGGCCCGGGAGCGCACCGCGTCTTCAAGGACCTCGCAAAGCGCCTGGTCGACGCGTCAAAAGACACAAGATCTGGCTTCTATTTTGCCCAGCGGATTAGCTTAGCTATCCAACGGGGCAACGCAACCAGTCTCTTGGGTACACTGCCGAATGTGGGGGACCTAACCCAATTTTTTTATCATTAGCTTTCTTAGCCTTAGTTTAGTTTTAGCTTTAGTATTATTTTAGTGTTATATTATATTATATTTTCTACTAAAACTGGTGGTAAGTTTTAGTAACCAGTATATAGTACTTGTTTGTTGTAATCGTAAGAATAGAAAAATACGTTGTGGAAAAGACGTATTTTTTATCATTTTATTTGAAACGAGAGGAAATTGTTAGCTATGATCGTTCCGGACCATCTCACGACCAAACCATTTATTACAATCGATTTTGTGTTATGACCATAAGTCACTATCACCACCAGTGTTGCAATATTCCCACCTAATGATGATTCAAGAATATCAAGATGTTTAATGTTGTTATGGCATAATCAAGAGTAATGGTAACCGTATGCTGTGCAAACTAGAATAAGATAAAGCTTATATATAAATCTTATATATAAGTTTTTCTACTCCCATTTCGTAATTTGTTCATTAAGAAACCACAATCAATAACATAAAGAGGTCCATTCGTCATGGTCGTGTGAAAATAGTGTTTTAATGAAATATTAAATAGCAGTTTTCGATTGTAATATGTAAATTTTTCTTTATTGTATGGCACAGCATACAAGAACTCATTTGTATTAAATTCACTACGTTTCACTGGCCAACTACTTGGTACTATAGCAATTAAATAAAACTCGACACCCGCGCCTGCCGACAAATGTCGACAATACGTCAAACTTTTCTACGGTTTCCATAGTTACGTTGAAGTCTCCGTAATGGTTTGTATTTTCTGTTTATATGTTTCATGGTCGTAGAATTTTTTTTGTATGCAACACACATAATGGCAATTTTAACACTCAAACAGTTCTCATGTTAAAATCGCTATCATTACGTAGCCGTTGCATAAACTACTATTATACATAAGATAAACTTTTAATACGACAGCGCTACGACATGGGATGCTTCAAAAAGAACGTTAAAAAAGTCCTCTCCCTCCACGGCCGGCAACACACAAGCAATGCCCTTGGTATTGCACGTGTCTCTAGGCGACGGTGACTACTTACCATCAGGTGGCCCGTCTGCCTGTTTGTCGTAGCTAATTTATATAAAAAAAAATATTTGCCTAGGTAATAGATTAGGCTACAATGGGGCTTGCATATACTTTATTTGTATAAAAGCCCCTAAATAAATAAAAGTCTTCTCTGTCGTTAATCGAAGTCTCGTTCTCAAGTGTTCCTTACTAATAGATAGGTAAGCTTACTAGATAGGTAAGTTTACTTGTTATTAATGAATCTAACTGTCGTCGAACTACGATAAACTGTCTCAAATAGAGTCCGCAAACCGCAAATAAAATCCCTATTTTCTCCATTTTCTCCTAGTCTTTTTGTCATTAGGAAAGTAAATTGTATTCCTTGCGCAGAGTGTCTTGCTTGGATCTAGATTAAGCGGTAATCTTGGCTAATTCTCTCCACTTTTATGTTATTCCATAGGCTATTATGAGCTTAACAACGCCACGCTAAACGTATTTTGTATGCCTAAGGAAAATTACTGAACTTTTTAATGATAACAACGTTGCCCTTTGTAAAATACTTTGATGAAAAAGTTGAAAACGAATTTCTAACGAGTCTCTCTGAAATAAATACAGCAGAAATAAATTTGAGGAATTTGAGGGGTAAAGGTGAAATACCGATCTCTGAAGAGATGAGTATGTTTAGTACAATTTTATATCATAGCTTTTGTTATAATTCGACCATTGAACTTATGCGCTTATTACAGTGCAGTGTTTCCAGGATCTTGGAGTAGTTTGGGATATGAGAGTAAGGTGATTCGACTGGTGATTCATAACAGTGAAGGTGAACTGAGTTTGAGCTCAAATGTTTATAACCATGGTGATCTTCCCACATCTGGAACCTTGAGGACCTGATGATGACCAAGAAAAAGCATGGGGATCACCACAATGATACGTCGGGGGTTTCTTAAATTTTTAATTTAGAGTTATTTTAGTGTTACCTTATATTAGGTATCAAGAAGAATGTATAGATTCAAGCTTTATTTATCTGCCGCTATTTGCCCCTGTGGTAGCAGAATAAAACGAGTTGGTTCATTTAGTCGAGGGCCCACGTTCTCTGAAGGGCTATCGGGTGTAACATTTTTCCTTGGGCCCTGCCGAGTTTCCTTTCATAAATCAGTCGGCACTAGGCACGTGACGTCACGTCCTGTAGTCGATGCGTTTTGCGAACTTGGCATAACACTGCTTTATTCTTGTTTATACAATAGCTTCATGATACTAGCTTTTAAGCTTTAACTAAGTTTCATTGCTGTCAGCCCGTGCCCGTTTTGTACGTTCAAGGGTCCAAATTATTACCCTAAGAATTTTCTGTGCAAATTTTAAAAAAAATCTGTTGTGTTTTAAGAAGTATTGAAACCACACACAACACAGAGACGATCTCATTACGTAGTAGATTCGAAAACCAGGTTAAAATAATAGAATTGGGAATTGAAACGGGATTCTTATCACGAATTCTATTTGTATTGGGAACTCAAAACAGATGGAAGTCGTAAGAATCCTGTTTTGAATGCTAATTTTATAATAGTTATTCTGACGAAAATTTAAATATTCTTATTTTTATACCAATGGTTAATTTCGACAGAAACGAAATTAAAACCGCAATATAGGAATTAGCAATAGAAAATTAAACATACTCGTATTTTGAAAAGTACCTAAAGCGTTATACGTGATAGTGTAATTTGTGAAAATTACACAAATAGATGTGCCGATTATATTAATTGAAATGTTAGCTGGGTAGCGAATTTATAAGAGAAAAAAAAAGAACTTCATATTGTTTTCTATAGCAAACGAAACAGATCCAGACAGCTTCAAGGGATGCGTACACTCCATGACATTACGAAATGATCTGACCCTTTCCCGAATGTCTACTCGGAACAGATTGCGAGATAATGGAATCAAAAAAATATACGCACGAAGTTACTCTTCTTGTAAAATACCGTACCGTACCTTTATGTAATTAAAAACCAAATTGAAATCGGAACAAAAGCAAAAACGGAAAATGAAAAGGCAACAGCGAGGCCAGACGCAAAGTGAGAAGAGGTAGCAAGAATGATAAGTTTTACAACATCAAACGGGAACGCAGTCAGGCGTGACTGGCATTGAACCAGACATAGGCCCGGACTACATGCGTCCGGTTCCAGCCACGGTACGGTTCGCTGCATCCAATCACGAAGCGCTGACTTAAAATGAGGGAAGGGCGGAACGCATGTGATTGGTTACAACGAACCGAACCGGGGTTGGAACCGAACGCGTGCAAGTAAAGGTTGTCGTGCACCTAACGTCTCGAACCATACGATCAGTAGCTCGAGTGGAACCGATTTCTTTAATAGAATTGGTTCACTTATCAACATCGGATCGTCTGCGTATCGCCCTTCGTTACACGAGTTGACGGCTAGACTTAGCCAGAAATCAATGTGATCCGAGGCGATGCCGTTCGCATTCTGAGGTGTTGCGAGGCGATAGAGATAATAAATAAATAATGGAGTGGCGTTAGTTAAGCGATAACCTTTATGCTAAATTTCCACAGATAAATGTTTCAAGCCACTTGGCCACGTACTTCCCGAGGTTATCACTGCAGTGTTTTTATACATAAATCAAGGAGGCGCGCTGTCACGTATAGACTTGGTTTGTATTTTTACATTGCCATTATCTTTTTATTTTTTATTATCTAACTACTTACTTATAATAAAGTTTGCAAAGTAATAACGCTGTAATTTAAACAACTACCTATAGTTTTATTTTTACCCTACAAATTAACTATCAGATGGACACATTTGATAGACACGACACGACCGAAACCTTGGTTGAAGTGAACCATGAAGCAAATATCCAAGTGGTTCTATAGTCATTGAAGTGAACTAACCGATACGGTAGGGTCGAATAGAATATAGTTCTAATCTAGATACGAAAAATCTGTCATAATCATCTTATGCCGCAAAATGAATTTATTTTTAATATTATGTATTTATTGTTATATTGTATAGGGATGTAAGGGGGGTCACCAACATCTAGACCTCCAAATGTCAAACTCACCTGCACGTGGTGCATCCTGCCGATTAACGAACGAGTCCCTGGCGACCGACTAGTGGCGGTATAACCACGCAAATTCTGGCTGGGTCAAAATACCAGAAGCACGATGACGGGCAGCAGCGTCATCGGGGCAAGCGACCCGGCTACTGCGATCGCCAACCCGCAGGCCTAGCGTGGCGGTTATGGCATTACCTCCCATGGATAGCGCACAAAGAAAACGGCCCCCAGTTTCCGGCCGCCCCACTATCTGCGCAAGGTGGCTGGCAGCGACTGGATGAGAAGAGCCGAAGATCGGGCTCAATAGCGCGCCGTGGGAGAGGCCTATGTCCAGCAGTGGACTAGGGTAGGCTGCTGATGATGATGATTGTTATATTACTTATGTATACTACTTACTTGTATTTTAATTTCTTACTTATGTCTCCAAGGTATTTTATCTATGGGATTATGCAGTCTTAAAATAAATAATATTGTATTGTATATGGAAACAAGTGCTTGTCTTGAAGTAAAGTACACAACCTTTTTTTTCAGTGCAGATGAATCAAATACTGGAACTCAAAAAGGCAAGGCAAAAGGCGAAAAGGATATACTTTTACCTGTCTACAAGTATATTATTTCGTTTTGCTGATGTCTAAAGCATTTCCGCACACAAGTAGCTTCTCACAAACTTATGTCGGCAAAGAGGCCAGCGAATTCGAGGTAACGTTCACCGAAGGCTTTCCTCGTTGTTAAGAATATGTTAAGAGTTTTATGTAGGTATGTATCGCAGCATTTGTTTCAGGTTTATGTAAATGTTTGAATAATGTTTTTCGCATCCGCTTCTGAACAACGAAGCATACATTCAGCAGAGAAAGAAATCTCTGGGGAGGTCTTGCTACGTTTATGCTGAATTTTCTATTTCTAAACTAAGCATGCAATATGAACGTTACTTTTAGCAGTATTCATGTTATGTGAACTAGTACTACTTAGGTACTTCTTACAATTTATTGAGATCCTATTGGGTGCAGTTGGTTTTGCATAGAAATCTAAATACTTAAAGCATTTAGCTCACTACAACTATTTTGAAACGGAATCCAACCGAACCCATAAAAGTAAATCTATTTTTCAGTTTACTAGATTTATATGATTTCGTTCCCGTTTCAAAATCGCTGCAGTATGCTAAAGGCGTATGCACGATCAACGTCGGCCGCGTAGGTGTAATAGCTCAGGATGATCAATTATTGCGGCTTGTAAAACACGTCGAACCACAATTGATCAACCTTGTGCTATAGTCTATTCGAGTTAAGAAAATAGTGAGTCATCGCTGTCGTCCGGCCTAGCCACGCCCCCTGACCAATCACGGAGCTGCAAATTAGAAAGCCAAGTTCACATTGACCAGTTCAAGGCAGACCCTCGTACGAAACATTACAGTAAATTTTAAAATGAACATTTCACCTATTCGTAAAAATAAAAGTGGATCGATAATTCATAGCGGAAAAAGACGAGTTGCTTGCTTGCTTATCGTATGATTAGTGGCCAACCTATTTGTCAGAGTTGTTCAGGCCGCCCGTAGGCATCTGACATGGCTTAACGACTGCTGTCGAACGACAACAACCGGGACCGACTGCTTAACGTGCTCTCCGAGGCACGGAGGAGCTCACATGAAATATGCCACTAGCGGTCACCCATCCAGGTACCGACCGCGCCACGATCATTTTCGTGCTCTCAACTAGGCTACGAGCTCCTCATTGACGAGTAATTTACAATGTTTTTAAATTGTTTGAATTTTTATTCGACTGTAACTAGACCTTTACCCTGCAGTTGCACTGATGATTCACTATTTTCTTAACCCGAATGAACTATAGTTGTTGCAATCAATCAACCAAAGCTAAATATATTCATCGATCAATGTTCAATCGCTGGCAGATCGGTTTGGTGTAATAGCGCACAATGGTCTACGTTGAGCGGTCTATAATCGATGTTGATCAATATCACTGATCTATACCGATCGTGCCCTTGTAATAACACCCTTAGTATAGCGAACTATACTTTACCAGACAAAAATATTTCACTTGCGTAAGGACATGTTAATAGTACCTTAAATATCTGACAATGTTTTATCGGAAAACTGTCATTTCCACATTGGCCTTCTGTCGCGACAAGAATAAAATGATCGTCATGGTCTAGTTCGAAGGGATACGTAAGAAGGTCTGGGTCCCAAAAGTGGGGACTATAGAGTTGGGAACCTACCCGGGTACTGGGGACTGAAAGCAATGAAGATTACACAAAAATTCAAAGCTAGATATTTTGAACGTAAAGAGATAATAAAATATATTATTGGAACTCGTACCTAATGTGTAAATCCTGATACTTGTATCAGATAGAATAAACAGAACAAAACAAAGCCTTTGTAACAGAAAACGACGTAAGTGAAATATTTGCAATAGCCATACCTTTTTTGCTGAAGCATTCTGTGTCGCAATTTCAGCGTCACGAGCGAGTTATGGCGTTACTGTAACAACTTTATTATTCTCGGAACAAGCAACATTGTGTCTCGGCATTCAGAACATTCGGAACAAATTGCCGTATCGACCTCGAGAAAGCAGCCAAAAGACTCCGGTGAATTATGCAGAGTACGATGCGGGAAAATTGATATAAAAATTGCTCGTAAAGCATAAAATTAAAACGCGGCGGACGGTGTTGCAACACGCTAAATACCTGTCGTATTTCAGGCGCCATCTGTCGGCGACGGCACTGAGACTGCCGCTTTTAATTTATTAACCAATTTACTGAACGCCCCGAACCGCGCTCCATCCTGTATATTGTTTCTTGACTTAATAAATTTGAAGTCATAATCCGTGAAGAGTATTTTCATGACAGTGAAGACTAATTAAGGATTAATTACGTTGTTCATTCAAAATTAGTATCGAATAAAAGCTGGTATTGTCGGGATCTAGTTCGGACCGGAAATTAGATACGAATCCGTGAAAGGGAAATTGAAAAGTATCAATCTTATTTTATTATCTAAAGCGAACAATTGCCGGTAGGCGTATAATTTTTGGACAAAAATAATCAAAAAATTATAATGATAATTCATTTGTTGTTAATTTTGGAAGTCCTGAAACTGATCTAGTTTTAACTGTATGCAATATTAGAATTGTTCAAAATAACACACCCATCTTGCACCTATTTTCACAAGAATTATATTAGCGAACGGAAGTCTTAAACTGTTATAGGTAAGACAGTTTAAAATTCCTTGAGGAATATAACCGTTCACGTTATGACCGAAATTCTTTTACGATTAAGGAAGCCCCCGAGATCGGGGGATGGTACACCGAGGAGCCTGAAACTTCTCCACTTATTCGTGCCTCGGTTCCTTTCTGCGTGTATCTAACGTACGGAACCTCTGAGGAGCAGTGTGGCTGTAAAATATCTTTATCGCCCGTCGGAACAGGCAAAAGTGCAGTTTAAAACGATGACTGTATTGACCCTCTATTGAAAACTTGGCTTTATAGTTTTAACTGTTCTTTGGAAAGAGTTCCTAGCTTACTTTAGTGTATTAGCTTACAAGGGTTAACTAGTAACTAATTTTACGGTACAGGGTATAATAAAATACCTCTTTAGACTTCTTACATGGTAATTCAGTGATCAATAACTGAATAGATTTTGTTAAGAAATTTATGGAAATTCATATAAAAAAATTAGAGTCCCTACAATTTGCCCAACGGTAGGACGATATCGCCAAAATGGAGGACACGTGGTGGATGAGACCATATGGAGCGGTGCTTGAAGGAACAGGCCTAGACCAGCAGTGGACAGAAATCGACTGAAAAAGAACAGGTGATTGTCAAATGAATGTTAATTCGACTAGACAGGAAAGTTATTTTTTTTTAATATTTCGACATGTTGTACAAAATTTAAACATTTTGTTAAATTACATAGATTGTTACCCACCGATGCTAACAAAAAGCAAGCCTCTTAAGATATTACTCGGAAGTAAATTTCCTTTTCTGTAGGCACTAAATACTTCAAAAGGGGCAAAGAGGCGAACGTAAATCAAAACGAACGAAATGTTGATGCCATTTAAAACAAATTTGCTCCTGAAAGGGCATGAAGTGAGTCAGAAAACAACATTAGCATTCATGTCGTTACATTTTAATTTATGTGGGAGCTAAAACGGGGCGGTAAAATTTATTAAACGTATCCCCTAATATTACAAGTCGTAAAACAGGAAAACGCGTCTCCATTCTTCAGAGTTTAGAAGCTCGAAAGTTTGTTGGATGTGGCATAGACATCTTAAGATTTCATCGTTTCCGCATATTTATTTCGAATTCTAAAGACCATGGTCAAAAACATGGTTAAGCCAAAAAGGACATTATTGCTAGCGTTGAAAAATGATAACTATGGTACCATTTAATTTCCACGTCATTTCCTTAGTAAAAACTTTTTGTTAGGTGTTAATGACGATGTGGATAGAGGAAATGGACGAGTCTTATCCGTAAATATTTGTAATTTTGTGTTAGAAATTCAGCTTGATGAGACATATCTTCAGAAAAATGTTAACCCAGGCGCTTATCATTTTATTCATATACATTTCGTCATTTTATTAACTACCGTACATTAATCAAGTGCCTCTAAATTTTGAGCCACATGTTTTGATAAATAATTGAAATAAATACGAAGAAAGATCGACTTTTCAAGCGAAGCACATAGTTTCAGAAAGTTTTGTTTAGAGTAAGTTAGGTGGGAAGTTTCTAGTATTCAAGGAAGAACATTACTCGTATTTGTTCTTCATCTATATATACACTGGGATGCAAAAAATAACGAGTCACTTAGAAAACCCGTGATATTTCCCAAAGTTGTAGAGATAGATCGCACAGCCCAAACCGCTGGTTTGCACAGAGGTCCGTTGCACAAAAGAGGCAAGCATTAAGGCTGGATTTTTTTATATTCCCGCAGGATAGGGATAAGTAGGGATTTAAATTTCAAAATTAAAGTGGCTATATCTCCGTAACTATAACAACTGGACTCGTGAAATTTGACATACGTATTGTAATGCTAATCACATTTTCCAGAAAGTAAATTCACTAATTTTCAATAATCCAACGAAATGAGGAGTTATAATTTTTTCTTTAGAAATTTCATTTTGAAGTTACCATACCTCATTACGTAAGACTACTGGAGTCTTTATATTTGACGTACAGGTTTCTTATAAGGTCCACAAAAAAGTATATTTAGGATTTTCCCAAAATCCCACGGGATATGGAGTTGTAGGTTTTTTCCTGACCGACTCACTGATATTTCAATCAACACCCAGCCCAAACTGTTGGACATAGAAGGCTACAGATTTGCACAGAGGTCTATTGTAATATGTAAACAAGATGTTTTTCAAAATTCCCACAGGATAAAAGGATTTTAATTTCGGCTTAGAATTAACTATAACACTATTAGAAGGTTAAAAGTAGACAAAATAGAAATTAAGTAAGTACTCTTTACGAGTAGATATACACAAAATAAACTTCTCAAAAAATTGAAGTACACTCGAGCGAAGCCGCGGGTAAAAGCTAGTTACTTCTATGAATTGAATTACTTGAGCAATTATTAGAAACTTGTTCGATCTTTCTTAGTACCTATATGAAAACTTCCTTTCCACTTTATTGGGTTAATGTCTATATTTAACTATCAATTTGAAAATTAATTCGAAATATTGCAACTAGAGAGCATTAGATATGCAGTGTAATGTAATTATTCTCTGTTATATTCCTTACGGTCTCATAGTTTTAATTAATGTAACAGGTTGTTGCAGTGCATATCTATGGAAGTAATTTATGCATTACATAATTTATGATTACATCATGTTATCATATTTAATTTATGATTACATCATGTTATCATATTTAATTTATGATTACATCATGTTATCATATTTAATTTATGATTACATCATGTTATCATATTTAATTTATGATTACATCATGTTATCATATTTAATTTATGATTACATCATGTTATCATATTTAATTTATGATTACATCATGTTATCATATTTAATTTATGATTACATCATGTTATCATATTTAATTTATGATTACATCATGTTATCATATTTAATTTTGTAAGTAATCACGATGATAGAAATCGGGTATCATTATTTTCTTTGCATCTTCTAAATGCTGACAAAATATTGCGATCACAAGCAAACAGCCTGCAACTTGCAGCTTGCTGACAAGTTCAACTTCCCAATACTCAAGTCGCATGCAATTTGCACCTTGCATTCAAGATATTTGCACAATGGAGTCTTGACTGTGTTGTTTAAATTGATGAGTAGAGTCTAGGTGCAATTATCTGGCCTCTATTTCTGGAATAATACAAGCCTTAGAGTCTATCAAGTCGATCTCACCGCCTGTGTGTGGCAAAATCTACGTATGACAACAAAAAACATAGAAAAAAGGTAATGGAATCTGTTAATGTCTAGTGTTTATCTTATCTTATGATAGGGGCCGGGAATAACCCCAGCGGCACTTCGACCCTTGTGGATATTTTGTGCCTACCCCATTTTACACACTGTGTGCAGGTTTCCTCACGATGTTTTCCCTTACCGTTAGAGCAATTGGTAAATGTACGCAAGTCTTCGAAAAATACGAAAAACTCATTGGTACATGGCACTGCACGGTTTCGAACCCGGACCTCCCCGCATGGGAGTCCGGTGTCCTAGCCACTGTGCCACCGACGCTCTCAATGTAGTGAGTAAGTTACTTTAGGGTTACTTCCTGTCGATTTATTTTTTCCTTTACAAAAATGGAATGCCCTAACTCATATATAGTTCCTACTCCACTGTAATTTTACGGCACAAATAAACTATTCTTATTCTTATTTGATCTCTACAAGACCCTTGTAATGTCTGTTTCTTAAACAAATTATCTGATGAGTAAAGTACTGAGATTCCTCAATAACCAAATCACACTGAAAGGCATGACCAATTCTTATCTGAAAAAACTCGTCCAAAGCTATTTTAGCTTGACAGTGAATGTGCTCGTATCTAGGTCGGCTTAACGTAGACAGGTGCTTTGCTTGCAGTTGCGAGTGTCACGCTCTCACAGAGGATTGGAGGGATTTTTCGATTCTATGGCAGCGAATGGGGCCACAGGACCGCTCATAGGGCCATGACGATCCAAGATCCAACGTCAATGGGTTTTGACGTGCGAACGCCAAGAGATAAATATCAATAGAGTCTATAAAATTAGCTATAGCACCCCATTTTAGTAATGGAAAATATAAATCGACAGTAAGCAACCCTAAAGTAATAGCGTACTCTTTACCTACTAAACTTGACAGATGAATAAGAATAAGAATAGACTTTGAAAATTTTCTTTGTTTTTTGTTGTTGCCATACGTAGATATAACCACACACAGGCGACAAGAAAAGCTTGATAGACTCTACCTATACTTAAGAATGGAATTCTGAAATAAACAATACCTTCTAAATCAAACATCGGATTTTGTCCCAAAACTCCTAGTTATTAAGTATATACATTTGCTCTGTTCATAAACTAAGTTAGTAGCAAAGGGCGCTACAAGTCCGATTTATATGATAAATAGTAATCTATTCCAATGACAAAATATTTTAAAATCTATCATTCTTGTCAAAATAAATAAGTAGTCATATCAACTCAATAGGAGATAATCCTGCAATGTTTTACCACTAGAGGTGCCATTAGCACAACGGTACGTAGCCAATCAACGTGTAGATACGTTCCTTTCCACCAAATCTTTTTTTTTACCCTTCAGACTCGCGCCACGATGTTTTGGAATGGCCAAATGATGCCATAATATCATCACAATTTTAATATAGATTTGAGAAATTAAATTGTGATATCTTCAAAAATAAACGTTTTGTTTTGCTTTCTATTTATGGAGTGTGCTAGTGGCTACGCAACTCTTTGCGTTTTATGTCCTATTCAACCTACAATAATCGCAAACTAATACCTACCACTGAATCCTCTAAATGATTAACAAAAGAAATTACCGCTTTAACTGTCTTGGGCCAACCGTTAACTCACATGTAACGCGAGAATTAAGTATGAAAAACAAAGCAACAAGATAATTTAACATTGGCACAAGTTGCACCTAAGTGAATTGCGTAAAATTCTACTTAAAAAAACTTCCTGAAATGAGTCCTCGGGGCCTTAATGTAAAAGTCGTCGTTACGGCTCTGCGTTGCTTGATTTTCCGCTTCACGTAACCGTACCAAGGTTGCACAATACTACTGAGGTATTGGTGCTTTTGTAAAACGTATATGAGTCGTACTACTCTATTACTACTCGGTTATAATCATGCCTAACAAGACTGACATGACGAAGCTATAAAGGTTCCTACGTACAGTCGGCCTTTAGCTAAAGTATACCATCTGTCAAAATTCCATAATTCATACTTGAAGTCTATGGCGAATGTATTAAGGTTCATTTCAAATTGCAGAAATTTAACCGATAGTATACATTAGCTTGAGGGTGACTGTACTACTTGTTATACTAGTACGTGCGTTCTACGAATATAGGTACTTTTCTATTCTATTTCTATTCTTTCACTTTCTCATAGATACATAAACAATTTGAAATATTCAAGGCCAGAAGCAAGGAAAGATGGAAAGAAAAAGATGAAATTTAATAAGCTAAGGCACGCCGCCCTCAACGACATCATCCGTCGGGCTCTCGCCTCCTCCGCTGTGCCAGCCGTTCTAGAACCGAATGGTCTGGCACGGGATGACGGCAAGAGACCCGACGGCATGACTCTAGTGCCATGGAAGATGGGCCGGCCTTTAGTATGGGACGCTACCTGCGTCGATACTCTCGCGCCGTCCCATCTTCCAGCGACCGTGTCGAGGGCTGGCTCAGCGGCTGCGTTAGCCGAAAACCTCAAGCGGCGCAAATATGCAGGCCTCAGTGGGGACTGCATGTTTTTGCCGTTTGGGGTGGAAACGCTGGGGCCTTGGGGTCCTGCGGCGCACCAACTGCAACAGGACATTGGGAGACGGCTGGTGGAGGCGTCCCATGACCGGAGGGCTGGCGGCTACTTTGCCCAACGCCTAAGCCTCGCTATTCAGCGGGGCAACGCCGCCAGCCTTCTGGGCACTCTGCCTGTTGGTAGGAGCCTGGGAGAAATCTTTTATTTGTAAATATTAGCCAGATTAGGTTAAATTAATTATATTTTTATTATACGTGTAATTTTATATAAGATATAATATATATATAAGCTATTAAACAATTATTTATTCATTTAGAATATTTCGTTATAAACATATAGGTACTGAATTCTTAAAATCTTACAACCTACAACCTTGTGATCTTCAAGGATAGAGTGAATAGGCATTTACTGAACCTGCATGCTCCATCGTCGCTTACCATCAGGCGAGATTGAGGTCAAATGTGGGTTTAGTGGTAAAAAAAGAAAAAATCTTATATACACATATCCATACAAAGATTGAGAAGCATTGTAACCCATTATTTGATGGATCCCGTCCCTTATTTTTTCCTGTCTATTGTTAAGACACTGGAATGGAGTCACATTCCTTGTCACGCATTATAGTAAGTATTATGCGTTACAACGCGTACAACAGTTACTTTACTTTACTGTAGCCACAGTTGAAACTCAACGTAAACATACAGTGAATCGTCGCCTTTGATGTTGACTGGTAACAGCGGCCAGCCAAACTGCCCGCAGAGAGTCTAAAACACAGAAATCTTGCTTTCAACTCTACATGAGCAAGGATTCAAAAGCATCGTTCGACTGTTACGAAATAGACTGTGTCTGAAGTAATATGGCAAATGGAGTTTAAAACGAGTTAGAATCCGAATGCTTTACAATACAACGATTGTAATAAAAACTCGGAAACCAACCCCGAATCGAAGGCGAGTTAAAAGGTATTTATTAAAATGCACGGCCTTACAAAGCAATGATCGAATAATGAAAATGGAATAGAGCGAGAACAAAACAATGCTTTAGCAGAACACGGTAATATTTTCCTTAGAGACGAATTTCCTTTGGCGCAATGTGGGAAATTAACAGTTAGTGGCCCATAAAGCGTCCGCCGTGACTTTGTAAGCATTGAGTGGTTTCGGCTATTAGGTTAACTCGTCCATTAACCGGCTGGATTCTTGCCTGACTTTTGTTGAATGATTCACACTAAGTTTTAGTGGGCAATGGCCTGCTACGAAGGTATAGACATTAGGCGAGGTATAAGCATAAATATTTACTATTAAATGAATGAATTAATTAAAATTTATTTGCACACATAATAATACATAACATGATACTTACATTTCATTACTTAAGAGTATGCATTATTTTATTTCTTATGTGCAATAAAGTATTAATCTATCTATTAACGAAGTTCCCAAATTATTACATTGTAAAGATGACGAGAATGTAATACCTACATAATTATTACATTGTAAAGATGACGAGAATGTAATACCTACATAATTATTACATTGTAAAGATGACGAGAATGTAATACCTACATAATTATTACATTGTAAAGATGACGAGAATGTAATACCTACATAATTATTACATTGTAAAGATGACGAGAATGTAATACCTACATAATTATTACATTGTAAAGATGACGAGAATGTAATACCTACATAATTATTACATTGTAAAGATGACGAGAATGTAATACCTACATAATTATTACATTGTAAAGATGACGAGAATGTAATACCTACATAATTATTACATTGTAAAGATGACGAGAATGTAATACCTACATAATTCGATAAAATTACTTTTTTTATTTTATTTTCTTAATTGTAGGAAATCTTACAGCTTATAAAATTTTACATAATAAATGCTCTTTAAGTATTTGTATGCCAATACAAAATGTTGTTTATTATGTTGTTTTCATTATAATACAGAAGCATTAATATGCTTCTTAGGCATTCTACATACGTAAATATAGGTAAATCATTTCTATATATTGTATGTCGAGTTAACTACTGAACGCTGGATAGTTTTCGCAGAACATAAATGGATCTATCAAACAATATATAATTATATTTGGATTTTTGTTTACCATAGTCCCTTGCAGAGGCTATTGTTATTACTGATTTATTTATTTATTTAACAAAAATAAAAATATCTGGTGGTAAAATGGCACTAAATTAGTGACATGTCAAATTGGCGATGAGATAGTCCGGGACTTTTCTTTAAAGGTATAATGTAGACAGAGTTTTCTTATAACTAGAGAAATATTACTAGAAGTATGTCTAATGTGGAAATAGTTCAGTTTCTTAATAATTTCTCAGTAAACCTCGTATTTCACGGGCTAAACGGGAATAAGAAAATGCATTTAAAGAACCCCAGTCTGTCCGCCGCCTCGTAACGACGAGCGGTGACGCTTCAAAAGATTTATTTGAATAAAATTCCGAATCGATTCTATTTGAAAGTTTGATTTCATGTCAAAACTAAACTTAGAAATCGAAAAATTGTTTTAATGTATTAATTAAAACAATTAATTAATTAATTTAAACTATTATTATAATGATAGGTACATAATCACAATGGGTTACTTACATACTTACTTAGAATATATTATTATTATGGAGCTTATTTATAACAAATTCGAACCGATCACTGGTTTGTTACATCAGTGTATCTGTATTTTCTCACTAGTGATAATCTTTCTTATATTTAGTGACAAGGTATAGAAAAGTGTCTGTCACTGATCGTGTTTTTGAAGGATCAAAATTCATAATATGGCATCTTAACTCTACCACTTCTTGAAATTAATAATCCACATTTATTTATAGAGAATGAACAAATATTTCAAGCGCACTAGCAGATCTATTTTTCGCAAGTTGGTCGTAAAATTATTAATTTAAAAAAAGCAAAAGTTAGAAATCTAATTTGAAGAATCGATTTTAAAAACGCCTCAAATAGAGCCGCGCGCTCCGCCCGCCACCCCTTGTTTACCAACCCCGACTGTTTGCGGAGCCAGAGGGTGTTGAAGATTGAATTTCGAATTAACCAAGCTGTGCGTTGAAATCAATGCCTCGTGGTACCATCTCAGAAACAATGAGATTTCAAACATCGAAGAATTTATCGTGATTATTAAATTTTTTTGTATATCTCGACATTCGAGAACGTCCATGTGGGGAGTATCAATACAGGAACTTCTTTTATCCTAAAAATTGAAATGTTCATAATAAAATAGCAACATAAGACGTTAGTAACTTAATAGTTACTAACGTTACGTTAGCACCAAAATTAGTGACGATAACGGACCTAGCGTAACAGATAAAGCGATAAAGTTTTTAGATAGGAAGGCTATTACTTATTTCACGGGAATAGTACATTACTGCAGAAGCCATGAAATTAGCCATTATTGACCGCGAATCATGTTAAAAGATCGCGCCTACGGCTCTGACTTTTAACGATCAAGGCCAAAAATTGCTATTTCGACCGATGCTTGTATAGAGCTTCTCTTAAATAATTAATGCAAGGAAATCGAAAAAAAATTACATTCCAAATACAGCTTCCAAGTCGAAAGTACTAGGCGTCCATAAAAGGAAAGAAGTGGCGTTTCACGACTAAGTAAAAGCTGGAGCTGCTCGCCCTGGTGGTGCAGGTGCACGTATCGGGAGGGCGCGGTGACGCGCGTCCGACAAATTCGAAAAAAAAGACGAGGGTATTCCTGGCCTTAGCCCGGTAAGGTTGTATGAAAATCCATTACTGTCGTCAATTTAAAAAATAAATAAGAATTTGGCTTCGAAACAGGAAGTATGTACGTCCCTGTCTCAAAATTCGAAAGTATGGAGCACATTTCCGAGCATATTTGAGATAAAATATTTAGCTTCCATACCTATGAGACGTACACGTACAGGAGTAGGTGTCAAACGTTTGTTAGACTTTTTTGACCTTCTCAGTATGCTAAGAATAGTATCCATACTATGCATGTAAGCTATATCCTTTCAGAAAAATATTAAGTTTATCATTTAGAAATATATTAGTCACACTTTGTACAAATAGAGCACTTTCAAAATAAATGACTGCTAAAGCCATCAGCACTGAAAGTAAGAATAAGATATTGCAAGCGACCGTATAACGCTTTCCACAGGGGACGAAGCACGTTCCGAAGAATTTTCTTTAAAGCCTTCTTAGGTGTAAGAGAAGTTGAGTAGAAACACTTAGTATTTCTTGTACCAACACCATTTATTTTTACGTGGAATGCCAATAAATACGATACAGTATATACTTATTGTAACGCGGTTACGTGTAAATGCTACGAGGACATGATTAAGCATAAAGCCGTTCACCTGCATGTGGTTCACACCCAATGATAGATAGATAAAAAGACTTTATTGTACACGATTACCGGTTAAAGCGTCGGTGGCGTCATGAATTGGACGTCGGACTCCCATGCGGGAGGTCCGAGTAAACCATGCAATGTCATGTCATGTACCAATGAGTTTTTCGGTTTTTTCGAAAGACTTACGTACATTTACTGACTGCTCTGACGGTGAAGGAAAACATCGTGTGGAAACTTGCACCTGAGATAACCAGTGTGTGAAATGGGGAAGGCAATGACAAACCACCCCATTAAATCTGCCACGAGAGTCGTTCTATGTGATTAATTCCTTAGAATGATCACGACCGTATCCGGTCTCTTCTAAGTCGTTTTCCTCTTCTAAGTACAATGATTGTATCAGCTGACTATTATTAAAATATTTTAATAGATACGTAGACTCCTACTCCTCCTCCTAAGACTCTCTTGGCAGATTTAATGGGGTGGTTTGCCATTGCCTTTCCCATTTCACACACTGGTTATCTCAGTGTGCATGTTTCCTCACGATGTTTTCCTTCACCGTCAGAGCAGTCGGTAAACGTACGTACGTAAATCTTTCGAAAAAAACCATAAACCCATTGGTACATGACTTGCATGGTTTCGAACCCAGACCTCCCGCTTGGGAGGCCGACGACCTTACCAAGACGCCACTGACGCTCCAACAGATGCCAAAATAAATAAATAATATGCAAACGTTTGAAATACTAGCAAAAAGTCAATAACTTTTCTCGTGTTTTACACTCGAAATTGCATTTGATTTCATCGAAAGACTGTACCGTATTTCTTGCGAATAAATGTCATTTCATTTAAAAAGGCTACCATGAGGGTGTTTTCCACTATACCTCTTCCAAGCTGCGATGATACTTTTGATGGATGCCATACAGCGTAAACGTGTCTCGTTTTGCGAATAATGCCAAAATAAAAACTTAATATGTTGCTACCGGAAACGCCTATAAATATTTTTTATATATAAAAATGCTATTTTTATAATTTGGCAGGTCTAAGAGGCAGGCCGAGGTATTACCCTGTTTAACATTTTTTATAATAATTCAGAAACTGCATAGATTTAGATATTTTCACTCGTACTATTCCGTAATTCAAACAATACCAAGTGTAACGCAACACATTTCATTAAAATCGGCCCTCTAGTTACCGATAAATTTCGAGACAAATCCATATATAATACATACATACATATGCGCCGATTTGAGAACCTCTTATTACCTGTCGTCGGTAAAAAAAAATATAAACCGCGCCTTAACGTTGCACCTTAAAAAAGTTGTCTTGAATAATCTTCTTGTCTTCAACATTGTCACTGGGCCTTGAAACCAATAAAACGAAACTGAGTTGAAACAAAACCTCAGTTTTGCTCAAAATCATAAAAAAGTATAATAATGTGGCAGAATAAATTTAACTCCCCGGAAACTTATAAGTACTCGTATATAAATTAATATTCCTCATACCTTCCCACCCCATATTAACAAACCTATATTACTCCTCTTTTTCATTTCTTCTGTAGGTACCTACTATATATCTATGTCGAACCAAAAATGTCTTGTAGAGATGGCTATAATCTCCATAGCTAAAGCCATGATACCATGAATGTTACGCCCTAATCTTCACGGGATATTTAAACCCAAGGCTCTAATTTCATCGAACTCTAGCGAATCCTTGTAAGAGTAATATCGTTTATACCCGAACCTCGCATATCAAAAGTTCGCGTCTCGTAAATTTTTCCAAATTCCTTTTAGCATAAGCATAACTGTCACGTCCATAATCCACGAGGGAGTAGACAGAGGAACCACTTTCATCATAGGTATTTCCCACTTTTCGCCATAAGATTTGGTGGCCAAACGTGATAGGTGGCGAGACTGTCGCCCGCTACTAGGTGTAGAAAATTCTTTTAAAAATTAAAGATAGAAAAAGATAAAGATCGCCCCTCCGCCCGTTTGCCTGCACGTAGCACATTATAAAATCTTTCTGTATTTGGTTTAACTCCACTTGAGTAAGGTTTTTTTCCATTTGCACTGTTTCCAGACGGATTAAAAATCTTCTGCTAAGTTACGCCCAACTTGTTACGCCGCGTCACTGCAAAACCTTCAATATTTTTATTCAATCTTCGCCTCACCACTGCTCGATTTCTCAGCGTTGTAACTTAAATACACTTTGGATATGATTTTTATAAAATCGTTATTTTCATTCAATCTAGTGCTTATATCTAAAGTTTAAATAACATTTGAATAGGATGAAATTCAAATTCTGTAGGGTACGTAAAATTGAAGCAAGATTAACACAAAACATAAAAGTTACAAAAAACAGAAAAAGGACCAAAAATGAATGCAACTATAAAACCCAACCATCAAAAGGAAATTAATAAAGTGAGTCATTATGAAGGATTAGAGAACTAATTTTTTCATAACAATCTCCATCAGACAAATGATTTAAAACAGCCAGTTAACAGCTCTCCTGGTCATGCTTTTCTTACCATTTTCGGAAATAAAAATGTAATTATGCATAGTTATTTATAATTTTCTATGGTTTACTTACTGCACATTGTAAGTACTTACATCTCTCTATTATATATAAAATATAAAATTGCAGAATATAAAATTACCTAACTCCAAAAATTACGAAGTACCTATTTATACCAAATGAATTTCATTCTATCACGTATAAAAATAAGGTAAAGTGATGGAATTTAATACCTCTACTCCGGGAGGAAGGATTGTCCCCATTCAACATTTTATCCCATCTCCAGGAAATCCGGCCCTGAGTCCCCCGAATATGGAGCTTTGTCTAGATGTTTGATAAATTTAAATCTGTTGAGTCGGCTCACTTTACAAAATAAATACTCCTTTTGTAAATTCAGTGCTCTCCAACTCGATACGAAAGCTTAAAGCTGTTGTTCTTGCAATGCTGGTCGACTGAAATATCAATGGAACGTAAATGAAGATGTTACTGAAATAGGACCTTAAGGCGCTCTCAATACAGCGGGGTAAAACGAAAAAATACTTAATGTACTCGTATATCATTTACTTATTCAGCAGTAAAAAGAGCAAAATCTTTTATTTTGTTCACTTAGTCAAAGACGCAGTAGAGCCTGGAGTAGGTATTAATAAAGCTATCGTCGTATGTGTGTCTAGATATCTAATATGTTACCGCTAACTGTTATCAAGAAGTTCTTTAAAGTTCTTTAAATTTAAAAAATTTAGTAAGACCATCTTAAAACAATAACATTTACCGACTATTACTGTTTTAACCATTATCTATACACCAATCAGCACTGGGCCCGCTCGGTGGATCATGGCCCGTACCCCCTTGTTCAAGGGGAGGCCTGTGCCCCAACAGTGGGGACATTAATAGGCTGATGATGATGATGAACTATTATCTACTATAGAAACTTTATAGGTATGTACAAAAAGCGTAAGTGAGTTGAGTTTCATTAGTTTCCGTGAAATATTCTAGTAGCGCTTATTTGGAGGTATTGCTCTATTTTTCTCTATTTATTTATTACTTATTTACTTTAAATTAATTTATTTTAAACTTATCTCATTTTATTTAGGGGTAATGCAATCTAATGTATCTCTATCTGATTGAGTAACAAACGGTATGCTCTTCAATTACTTAGTGAATAATGTGCTCTTCGTCTAGAACGACTGACACAACACTCGCATTCAATATGTATGACGTGGTAGATTAATAATGTACATTCCCGTAGACATATTGTTACATTATTGCGACAAACCCGTTTTCCGGCATTCGGTGCGCCTGCGGTACTACTCGTAGGCTGTTCATTTCTATCCGTCATGAATACAGCAGATCAATCTGTTATTACAATATAAACCTACTTAATCATACACGTTTCTGTGATATATTAGGCGCAAGCGCACATAATACTATAGCGTTTAACAGTTTATAAATCATTCTCCAAATAAATAGAAATAGAAAATCCTTTATTAATAGAACATTTTTGGCTTAAAATACTACAACCATGCGAATACATTTTTTTAAATGATATGGCTTAATGTTGTGAAAGGGCGAAGTTCAGCTGAGTGTCGCTAGATGTATAGATACCTATACCTCTACTGACGATGGTTTTCAACTTGACCCTTTCCAACTTATAGCTATAGAGAGCAACAATGTCGTTCTGTCTGTTTGTCTGTCGTATTGGTTCATCTCCTTTCATGTCACACACAATTATTTTCCGAAACTCGACCAGTATCTTAAATCTAAATCAAATCATCACGTTGCGATTAACTCTACATTCCTTTTTTAATATCTACATGAAGATATATTCGGAATTTTAACACTATTTTCGCACGAATGATAGTGCCCAATCTTGCAAAAGGATACCTAACCTATGTCCTATAACAGGTAGAAACAAATATGTAGGCTACAATGTAACGCCAAAAACCTTTTTTGGGATTGCTAATTCCAGCTTTTTAATTAACATAAGCATAACTGGCACGTCCATAATCCTCTAAGGGGTAGACAGAGGAACCACTTTCATTATAGGTAGATCCCACTGAAACTGTTCTTTACAAAAAACAAATATCTATTAAAAAACTTAAAAAACAGAAAATTAATTTTACCAATTAAGAAAGCTACTTTAGCAGATTCTGCAAAACCGATGGACGTCTAAGTGCGGCGCTGTCTCGTGGAGAGATTAGGGTGGACACGACCGGACGGCGGCGCTTGCGCCTCCAAATAAATTAATACAGAAGAAGGTCTCAAGACTTTTATGGCGAAATGGCTTTTTTGATGGTGTCCGGCCTTTATGTGGAGCGTTTAAGATGCGTAGCTAGACAATTAACGGTGTCGCAATAGATCTAATGAGCTAGAGGAATGAAATGTCGGAGAAAATACTTGCACCCAGCGCGCTATAGTTTAAATGTGCAACGATTATTATTGTTCCATCAACAGTAGCATTCGCCGCTCAATACGGCATGCGGTAGGAGGAGCACTAGGGACAACTCATGTAAGTACCCCGAGCGCCAAACGCTAGTATTTAGTTTCCTTTCTGAAACTATTTATCTTGTGCTTGCGTGGCCAGTGGAGCTTATCTTGTTACTAGCCCGTCCGTGTTACGCCAACTGGAAGCTCGAGGCGCCTACTGGCTAAAGCTGAGCTTTGTACTAGATGACAAATAGAGGTGAACAACTTACTTCAAACTTGGATGCAATAGTTTCTCTAGTTCAAAGGTATGTCCAATCAGCACTGGGGCCTCCACGATGGATCATAATTTGTACCTCTTGTGAAAGAAATACATGAAATTACGAAATTACGTTTATTACGTTTATTTTATTTGTATTTGTTTATTTAGCACTGTAAACACCAGAACATAGAACACAATACATAAGTATACAAAGATTAATACATGCAGCACAAAACATCCGGTGTGGTACAGTGCCAAAAAGGGTACACCAGCTCAGCATAATGCTGAGGCAAGCCACATCGCTGATTTTCAGCTGGCCTCTCAGTGACTGTAAATAGTGACTCAGTGTGTGCCACTCTGTGAATTGTGTACCAAAAGTGGGGGTAACGTAACGTCCACTGTCCATAGGCTGTAATCTTGACAGTAGGTTTACAGTTGTACCTAGATATTAATATATATTCTATGGCAGTGTCTTAAATATTCTTTAAGATATAGAAGAGCCCATTTTAAGACTACAACTTTGTACTAGGTAGATATGGAAACGGCAGAGAACGTGATTGGCATTACAACTGGCTAATAAAACATCGCGCGTAGCAACGCTAGGATTATGAGCTTTTTTGTATTTTTTGTCGATAGGGATAGCTTGCTTTATTAGGGACGAATAGAGTTCGAGTTAATAGATTCGTTTTCTCTATACCGTTTCCTCTGAGTTACATTGATTCTGTGCAGAGTCAGCCTTTATGATGGTATAGGATGGTTCTGTCGAAAAGCATTGCATTGCTGAGTTGTTTAGGCACTCTGTCTAAGTCCTCAAGCTTAACAGCGCATCGAAAACTCTCTAACAATATTATAGTAAGGTGAAATAGCTATGGGGAATGGTGACCACTTACCATCAGTCGGATGGCCCGTTTTCTCGTCCTCTCGCCTTATACAATAAAAAAATAAAACATTTTTATCACATCTAGATTCTGATTTTATATTGCTTACTGTCTAAGATTTCAACATTTTGAAGTCGTATTGTTGGTGAAATAAAAGCTCGGTGAAAGCATTATTTCCGCAATGGAAGTGCAGAACTGTAAATAAAATCAAAAGAAGCAAGGCTTTAGCGTAAATTGTATCGAATGTTAAGTTTATCCGTGAACAAGAAGGGATTTCACGTTTTAATCTTTGGGAAAGCTTTGTTACTGGCATGAGAACAGAAAAAAATGTATCTATTTGTACAGCATTTATTGTATATATAATAACACATTAAATTAACATTAAATAAGAATTTATAGTTAATTATTAAGACAAAGGGATAAAATTAACTGCAAAGCTAATCCGGGACGACAAAAATTTTAATACTACGTTTTTCTAACCTATTTCTACCAATAAATGCGGAATTATGAATCAATGAATGCACAATACACATGCATATCTTAAAAGGTATTTTGGTGCAGACCCTTCTTCTTATCGCGTGGGGTTATGGGCATATCTATTGTCCAGTTATTCAGGCCGCCCCTAGCATCTGACATGGCCTACCTGGGTCTGCTCAAACATAGGCATACGGCATCTGGAGTGTCACTCGCTAAACAAAGAGTGAGGGCGACCCTCACTCTTACACAATCCAGAATTTACGCCATAGGATTCTTAAATACTCTGGGGAAATTCATCAAAGTCGGCAAAGCCAAGAACAAAGGTCTTATTTACATACTTAAATAATTACAATATTTATTAGATACATACACTGGTATCTACCTGTTTTCGATTCCATTCATATCAAAGCGATCTGACCCACCGATATCAGATGATCTTTTCAATAATTGAACATAATACATACATAAAATCACGTCTTGGGGACTCAACCCAATTTTTTTATCTTTAGCTTTCTTAGCCTTAGTTTAGTTTTAGCTTTAGTATTATTTTAGTGTTATATCATATTATATTTTCTATAGATTAGTGTTAATTTAGTATCCCTTCTTTTTTCGCATATTGTATATATAAACTTATACATTAAAAAAACACATCATCACGTCTACAATACAAAATATATAGGTATTTTTTGTCAATAAACCCCGAGGGGGTAGACAGAGGAACCACCGACAGGTAGTTCCCACTTTTCATCGTAAAAATTGGTGGACAAACGTGATAGATTGTGAGCCTATCGCGGTCTACTTGGTGTAGAATAGTATCCACAAAATCGCCTCGTATGACACCCACGGGAAGAATTAGGGTGGTGTAATTCTTTATAGCCGGCACGACACACGATTGTCGCAATAATCGATCTATTTTAGAAAGAGAAATTACATACATAACTGATCGAATGATGTTATCTTTGATCAGCATCTGATCGAAGTGTAAAAACTCGTAATTTTTGCCGATATGTATACTACTAACATAGTTTTTAAGTACACTAACACAATGGATCAAGTTATCCGATAAATAAAGATATTGAATTGAATTGAATAACTCTCACGTCCATAATCCCCGAGGGGGGTAGACAAAGGAACCACCACCAAGATAAAAGTACCTAATAATATACACGGTTATCAATCACCTTGAAACCACTGTGGCTGTGAATTCTTTGAAACTTCTGGTCCTACCTTCCAACACAATCTCATGAGACCACTGTGCGTATGGATTCAACTCTGAAAGCAATTTCCGAAATGGAAATTCTCCTTACTTTCCTTTGGGATTTTTAATACCACTCTCTTTGTTGATTGATAAGTAAGGGAAAACATACAGTGATTGTCCGCTTAAGAATACTACAATCCGTGCATAGTCAGCCTGGGAACTTACCACCCTTCTACCTACTTCTGCCGCAAACAGCAATGCTTGCATTGCCCATGTTTCGATTTGAAGGGCCAACGTAATTAACGGCACAAGAGGCACTCCATATGAGTCCTCAAGGTTAGCAGCGTGCCGAAAACCCTCTAATAAAATTAGAGTGAGGCGAGATATCTATGGGCGACGGAGATCATCTGGCCTGTTTGCTTGTCTGCTAAACTTATGCAATAAAAAAAATCTGTCGGTGTTTTTTTTTGACGTGGGCAATAAAACTATCCAAAGGCGATAATACTAGTACTCTTGTTTGCCTAGAGTTCTAATTTATCTAACCACACGTAATTCGCAGACAATCCTGAATGTCACAGCTAACAATTCATTTATCTTTATTTTGTTTTAAGTATTAAGTAAAAGAAAAACTGTTAAAATTCAAAACCTGAATATGGTTTTGAATTTTAACAGTATTTTTCAGTATAATTAATTATACAACGGTTCCACACTACCCTTAAATCCGTAACTAAATTCATGAAACAGCTTTATAAGGGTCCCTGCTCTCTTCATTATACGTAAACTGAAGCTGAGCGACTTTTAAACTCTCTCCACACGTTTCGTAAAGCTGGAAACTTCTAAACTACTCGTATGTGTAAGTAAAGTCATGTTTTACTGCTAGATAGAGTTTTAAGATAATCATTTTGAGATTTAGTTTAACTAGGAGCTACTTTCATTTATACAGGGTGAACGAATGAATTGCATTAAAACTTAGTATGAAACAATGCGTACAGAGCTAATAATACAATCTAGGCGGTTTTATTGCTAAAAACGATCTCTTCTAGACAACCTTTTGGTAGAGTATTTTTATAGGAAAAGGTAGGTTGTACAATGACCATAAAATGATACTGGGATACGAATATGTATAGGTACATATCTAATAGAATACTAATATACTGTACTGGGTGTTTAAGGATAAGGAACTTCAAGTTATCAACTGGCAGGAGATTGGGCAGGGCAGGGAGAAATTGAGTCTCTTGGATGCTGAGGTCAAGGTCCACTTTGGGTCGCTGAGCCATCTGAGTGGTAGTAGTCGTTAAGGGTTACAGAGTTCAGGTTTGGAGATAATATCGTATACTTACTGTGATTCTTCCAAATGAAAGAATCCAGCAGCCAAACGAATCCACTAGAACTGTTGAACTGAACTGTGGTTTTTGTGCGCAACAAAATTAAATATTACGTCATCTTGTGTGCAATAATTTCTATAATTTACGAACTTCACTCGTCTATTAATGATTGACAATAGCTCTCCGAAAACCTTGGTTATACAGCACGTATACTAAGACTACGAAGGTGGTAAAAAAGGTTTGGAATAGGGACTAACTACAATGAAATGTCTCCAAAAACGTTAGATTTGTAATGCAAACAGTTACCAAATATTTGACTGTGGAGTGGGATAAAACAACGGATAAAACAAGTATTCAAATAGATCCGGGTGTGAGTGTACACATGACGCCGAGGATGACAAGGGTTCCGTCTAAAGTAGAGCCGCCACGCGTTGGGCTACACTAGGACTTGTCCCGGTGTTTCACTGGAGATAGAGAAGTCAGCTGTCAAAGTCGGTATTTTGTTGCAAGTATTTTAGAATGCATCTTAACGTTTTTGCTCGTCTGTTCTCCGTATAAAATTAAAAAAACTTGATTTTAAAAACCACCACTTCAGAAGGCTACTGTCGCCTTAATAGTGCAAAGTACAATCGAATACTTGAACTTAGGTCTTTGCTACGCACTTTAAAGAGCTTTTAAAATAACCTGTACCACTGTGCCACATGCAATATCTACAGAATCAGAAATCTTTATTATCATAAGTTGTATCAGATGCAGCACATTTTTTATTTCAAATATAGCTTGTTCGTAACAAATGAAGTACACAACAAAATACTTGTAGTTCCTTTGAATTTTTCCCTAGGTCCTAGACCGATCTGCATCGAACGAAGGATGTAAACATACATTTAAAATAATTTGCACGAGTCAAAGATTATGTATTTTATAGCTATGAATGAATACCATTATGTGTATGTATACTCCATCGTCGACCTCATCGTCGCTTACTAACAGGCGAGATCGGGGTCAAATGTGGGTTTATTTTATTGACCACTACACCCACATTTGACCCTGATCTCGCCTATTGGTAAGCGACGATGAGGTCGACGATGGAGTATTCGGATGAGTATATATACAAATAATGGTATTCATAGCTATAAAATTACATAATATTTGACTCGTTCAAATTATTTTAAATGTGGGTTTACATCCTTCGTTCGTTGCAGATCGATCTAGGGCCTAGGGGAACCTTCAAATGAGCTTTATTGTTTACTTCATTTATTACGAACAAGTTATATTTGAAATTAAATAGGAATATTAAAATAACAAACACTACTAATACTTACTAACACTAAAATACCTAAGCTAATCCAAATTCATAAACCACCGATTATATTTCCGTGAAATTATTTTTGATTCCAATCGTGATTATGGCGACTCTACAGCGGGTCCGCTTCTGTCACGGAACAAAATTTTAATATCCTTACTGTAACTACATAAATACTCGTGCAAACAACTAGCGTAAACAAACTTGTTGACTCAACTATTAGGGCAAACACAATTTAGCACAAACCCTATTAAAATACAGAGAGCCGTAGTGATCGCGTAAATGATATGGAGAGATAGAGTCGCTTCGAGAACATTTTATTGTGATGAAAATTATTCAGTGTGTTTTGAAAATTAGCTGGTACAATTTCTCTTTAATTTAGTACTATAACGTGCCCAACAGTTTAGTTTTTTTCGAAGTCCTTTAGTTCCGTTTTTTTTCCTAATATAGTTGAAAGCCATAGCAAGTCCCACCCACAACCGCCGTTAAAATCATCATCAGCCTATTAATGTCCCCACTGTTGGGGCACAGGCCTCCCCTTGTACAAGGGGGTACGGGCCATGATCCACCGAGCGGGCCCAGTGCTGATTGGTGGATTTCACATGCCTTCGGAAACTTTTAATTTCTTCAGACATGCCGGTTTCCTCACGATGATTTACTTCAACGTTAGAGCAGTTGATAAATCTACGTAAGTCTTCGAAAAAATCTGATAAATTCATTGGTACATGACATTGCATGGTTTCGAACCCGGACCTCCCGCATGGGAGTCCGGCGTCCTAACCACTAGGCCACCAACGCTCACAACACCGTTAAAATAATGATAGAAAAAGAATGAACACTGGCGAATCCGCCATCAGTCACATTGTCTATAATATATAAGATAGATAAACCTGTAGTTTACCTATTCATATATTTTATGTCATTGCCGCAGACAAGTGTAACATAAAAATAAAGAAGTTATAATTTTTCACAGTCCTTTTATAAATCCGGCCGATACCGGCGAGCCCATTTTTTTTAAATAGACTAATACAAGCAATCGAGCCACCTGATGGCAAGTGATCACCGTTGCCTACAGAACGTGCAATACCAGATGCATTGCTAGTAACAGAAACCATTTTATATACCTGTAACAGAAACCTTTTTCACACAACTTATGAGTAAATAAAGTCCCTAATAAGCAAAGGTAAACCTACTGACCAGAATACCGGAAAATAACACGTAAAGGGAACTTAACCTGATGATTAGCGGTGGGGGCGCTTGTCTTTCCGGTCACGTAGGGCCCAATCTGCTTAGCAGGACACCTTTGCGGCCCCGTTATTTGGGGCACAAACCCCTTGGGTACACAGAAACAGATTCCGAGATAAACACTCCTGTAGTTAGTGGGATGGGCGAAGTTTCCTCGGCTTTGTTCATACTGTTATTAGACCTGCACGATCGACATAGATCGGTGGTATTGATCACTGTTCAACGTCAATCATTGAATGTCATTGAATGTTGAATGTCAATCATAATGTGCTATTAAACTAAACCGATCTGCCACCGATTGAGCATTGATCCGACGTCGATACTGCGATTGACGATTGATCGATGAAAATATTCGGCTTTGGTTGATTGATCGAAGCAACTAACACAAGGTTGATCAATTGTCGTTCGACGTGTTTTACAACCCGCAATAATTGATCATCCTGAGCTATTACACTTACGCGGCCGACGTTGGATTATGGATCGATCCGACATCGCTCGCGGCGTTATAATAACACCCTAACTAGGGTATATTTTTGGAACTGAAACTGACATTTTAAATATGTGATTATTACGGATTTATTTATGATGAAAGTCGAAGTCTTGCGATTAGTTTCGGCCTATTTTAAAGGCCTTGGAGTGCGAAACGTCTAGACCGAAACTAGTCCGAGGGCTTCCGACTTTCATCAGTGAGTAGTCCGGTATTTAATAACATATTTAGGGAATTGTACCTTTAAAAGATAAAGAATAAGATATCAATGAAGAAAGCTGAAGTTTATTTTCAATGGAGCCGTATCGGTAACAGGTATTGAAAGGCAGAAAAACGTCAGTTACAGGTGAGATTCTATAAATGAAAGAGTATTTCTTTGAAATGAAATGGAAGGGTTTCTGAGAAAAATTTCTATATACTCGTAGCAGTACTAAACTTACGTATATATTCTACTATACTAGACTAGAATATAAAAGCAATGTAAACTGATCATATGTAAAAACACTTAACCGTATATAGATTTAGTTTTTATTCAATAGATTTCACTTTCGAGAGATGTTTCATATGAATAAGTATTTCAGTCGAATTAGAACGTGGCCTTTTCAAGAATTACACTTTGTACAGAACGTAGACACGATTTAGTAGCAGTTAGTACAAATGTAGCAACTAATCTATAATAACAAATAGCTCTTATTCCTCATAACGAATTACGATAATAGACCATTCATTCTGAAACTTAGCAAACTACCCGCGTTATCGAGGGACGAAATCACTTCGAATGAACAAAGTCGTAATCGGGGCTCCAGTGTCTGAATGAGTAATGACGCCGGGTTAGACTAAGCTAGTTATAGTTTGAATCACACTCCTCTAAGCCCTCACATCAATTACGGAGGACACGAATATGACAGTCGACGAAAATGGCGGCTCCGGTCATTAAAATTCGAGATCACGCTGGGAATTTCCGTAAGATCCATCAGGAATTAATATCTGAGCCGTCAGCTGCTCCCCACCTGGAAATCATCTAATAAAGCCGCCTTATGAACTCTGCTTTTATAAACTTTACCTAAGCCGACTACGACTTAAGTGCTTCATCTCCGACAAAATATGTAAAAAACGACTCATTTTTACGGTCCGTTGTTAAAATATCTTTACTTTTTGGACGTGCTACCGGCTACTGGTTTATTAAACCCGGGTATTTATTTAAATTTTATAAGAATAATCAGAGATATTGCGTAGGTAGTACGATAATATGCATATCGACAACTTTATTATAGCTTGAATATACATAGGTAAAATATCTGAATCAATATTTTACTTATGTATAAATATTCAATTTTGTGGAATATGTAAGACCACACCAGATATTTTTTCATTAAATTTCCCCGTATAATATATGTAAAAGAAATAAATGTATCTGAAACGAACATCCACCGCTTATTTCATAACCTATTTCAGTAAATTCGTTTCCAGTGTATGATAACGTACCTATTCGTGACGTAGCCGAAAACGGCTGGAAGGGTTTCAGAGTTTCGCAGTAGACAAATTCACAGTATATTAGTAAGAGCCTCAGGGCAGCACAGAGCGGTGGCATTGTACAAGGACTCCAATATTGCAGCTCTTTGCAAGATTGCTTGCCTAAGGTGCATTTTGTACTTTTTATTCAACGTTTGTGCACTCGAAATCTGCATACGAACATACTTTACATTTTGAGGAGGCATGTTCTACCAAGACAGTTGTTACTAGTTTCAATCCAAAGAATAATCATTTGAGTAGTACTAATATCAACGAGATAGATAGAAATTACGACATGCTACATACAAAATTATGACCTTGATCGAGCGATTAAGTGGTATGAAAATTCGTCTGTCTTTTTTATGATTTAATTTTTTTTCCTTCAGTAAAGTTTTTAATTAGTCCCTTCGTTACCTGAAAATGAATTTAAAAATAATCATGTTACCATCTAAATTATAATTTTGGTGTTCAGTAGCGATGTACTGTCTGTAAAACCTGTGTTGCCCTATATAAACGTATACATAGATGTACATATAGCAATGCCATTAGCGCATTTTCCACAGAGCTTTCATCGATATCATGAGAGCAGTCGATGAAGGCACTTTCCGCTGCAAAGGGACATGGTCCAAGTCCTCTTACCTATATACTAGTAGCAGAGCCCAGTCATATAACGTTAATGAAAGAAAGCTAGCCGATGAGAAATATTTTTCTGAAAGAAGTATACCTACTATAGATATTCATGGTTAGAATAACACAAATGTTTTGGAGAAGAAGTCAAATGATCCATTTTTTCTGGAATAGAAGAAGAGACAGAAAAAATTGAGAACGTGAAAAGAGACATGCAGAGCTGACCATTACGGATTTCTATCTAATCTATCAGAAATCCGGGAAACTTTTATTAGGTATTTCAAATGATGCTCCCGCCTTTTCTGTCAAGGTACAGTCGAGCACTAACTACAATACAGTACAGGTACATTCTGTGACAGTAGTTAAATCAAATCTCAACCGTATGTCCATTGTCCACGTAATACACTGTAATGTAATTCCAGAATGTTTTTGAATGAATACACTTTATTGCACAAAAAGTTAGTGTGAAACAATGCATACAGAACGATTAATACAATATTGACGGTCTTATCGCTAACAGCGATCTCTTTCAGATAACTTTTAACTTTTTTATCTGAAATCCACCAATCAGCACTGGGCCCGTTCGGTTGATCATGGCCACCCCAACAGTGGGGACATTAATAGGCTGATGATGATGGTTTGCTGTTATTGTAAAAAAGGGCCTCAACTCAGCTTATTGCTGCAGATAAAAAGTTAGTAACTATGAAAGTTTTGCAAATGTGAGTAGGTACAATATATTAGACCATAAGTGAAAGGTTCAATATCACGCGTAGCTTGGTAACTGGTTAAAGTATTGCAAGTCTCACATTTTCCAAGTATTTATTATTCATGTCTGTATAGGCCCTGGTTCCTTTCAATTTCGATACACGAGCGGAAAGGGGAAAAGGCCTGTATTTACCCTGCTCAAGCGGCGCGGCGGCGGCAGCTTTACAACCAATGTAACAACACTGCATAATTACTCGTATAATAAAACATTGAAATTACGTACTACTGATGCCTTTATAATACCCCCCCCCTAATCCCTTTACTTCTTTTTGGTCATCTTCAAGTTCTCAAAGTTCAAGAATAATTAAATTAAAAAGTACAAATCTTATAAAGTATCTACTTCTATGAGTTTTCAATATCGATTTCAGCTGTATTCAGCTTTCAAATACGCAATAAAACAAGGATTTTAAATAATTTAGGAATAGGCTAGTTGAGACTTTTTGAGAAACTGGTTAATATTTCATCTTACGATGTATTTGACTCAAAATAGGAATATTTCAACGAAAATCCAACATTCACATGGTGTATTTTGCTTTTTTATAAACCCTTTTAAATTTTCCTACCAAAACGCTCCAACTGTCATGGCGTCTCACATGACGTCACGCCTTGCAAAACACGCTTTTGAAAAACCTGAGTCCATTGCAAAGATTTGTTGTCGTCGTCGTATTATTAGGAAACTGTAGGTCAAATAATGAAATGCAATATTTTAATAGCACAAAATTACCGAACCACAATAAACCGCTATAACAAAAAAATATGTTTTGCAAGGCGTGACGTCATGCGCTCTGTTTGGTGTTTACTGTCACGTGACCATTGGCTTTATTTTACGCATTATTTCTCAAAAATATTAAATAATCCTGATAATTTTAATAATATTAATTGATTTTCAATATCTTTAGCCCTTGAGTGAACTATACAACATAAAAACATATCAGGTTTTGTCTTATTGTTGGTTCTACTACGACCCTATTGGTTGATAATGAAAGTACTTTTGATACCTGCCATGAGTTGTCTAACTCCCTGCTACCTACACAGATACTGCACCAAAGTCGTGTTGTCATAACTCCAACCAGGGTATTACAGTTTTCACTAAAACGACATTTAGTAGGAGCTTAACACAATAAATTGGTGCTATGCACGAGCTACTGCGCTACATGCATCCTTACTATCATGTAAATGAAGACACATGTGAGCGCATATTCATGAGTCGTCAGGGTTGTTACTTGTTACTTGTACCTGTGTGATACGGGCCTGCTTTTGATATAACCCTCGAAATAACAGTCAGTTGCATGAAAAATTCTTAAATTTAAGTCTTCATTAAAGTGCATGCTATCCGTTTCTACGCCTTAGTTCTAGATAGAGATGTCCCGAGATTTAAGGAAGCCTTAACTTTAAGGGTGTTTCTTGCAGTCTTCTTTGTTTTCGAAGTTATATGAAACCGTCAGGTCTTCTCTGCGTTCTATAGGTAATGCATCGTTGACTGTAACTGATGGTTTTACGTATCTAGACCGATTTGTGAGATCCTTATAAAAGATACATTTAGAGAAAAGGCATTAATTAATTAATTATCGTTTAACGTTCACACTTATTTCATCAACGCAAGAATTTGGATAAGTGTCGTTTGCTAAAAATAATTTGATATTGATAATGGATTCCTCTCTCTTTATTTCTTTTTCCTTGTTTCAGTAAAGAGCTTGGTTCACAAATTAAGCTATAAGATACTCTTAATTTATACACAAAATAAATCATGGTACAAAAAGCGGTAAGTACCTCGCTTTGACTTGTCTCGTGTCGTGGTTTGAAGGAAAACGACGCCAGTTCCTGTCCCTCTAAGGGTGCGTCCATATTGGCGAAAATGCCGCGAATGCAGCTCTGCAACTGCTACTGTAAATACGCGCATACAGTTTGGTGTGCATCTTTAGCGCAACTCACGAAAGACTCGCAAAATGCGCGCAATTTGCAGGCGTGCATCACGCGCGCGTGCTGTTCCGTTCGCTGATTGAAACACCCAACAAACAGACACACGTGCTGCATGCAAACAGGCAGCGCTAGCGCAGTTCACGCACATAGCGTATTATGCGCGCGTTCGGTGCAGGAACGGTGCGCGAACAGATCGCATTACGTAATGCACCACGCGTGTAGCTCGGAAGCCTTTCGCAAACAGGTATATTCACAGCGCATTCGCCAATGTGGACGCACCCTAATGTAAACAATCTCTCGGCAAAGCCCTGGAGCCAACACACCGTAGTAGAGATAAGATCAGTAAGGAAACTTAGGTAGGTAAGTACACCTACCTTCCGCCACGTGTACAACTTTAGATATAGCGCTCTCACTTTCACTAATAAGTTAATATCT
Source organism: Hofmannophila pseudospretella (assembly GCA_947369225.1). NCBI lineage: Eukaryota > Metazoa > Arthropoda > Insecta > Lepidoptera > Oecophoridae > Hofmannophila > Hofmannophila pseudospretella. The sequence continues at coordinate 7,994,633 of OX376325.1, forward strand.
CCCGACTGCCAAGATACAGGTCTCGACCTAGTTTGTAAGTCAGAGGTCCTGGCATTGTGCCTATTTCAATTTCATTCATCATCTCGCCTGCACGTATAGCCGACTTATATATGATTATAAACGTATTACACCTAGATAAAACACACGATAATCGACACCAAGCATCTATTCTACCTATAGAGAGGGCGATGCGCCTGAGTAAAACTCGTATTGAGAAAAGTGTCCCTTCAGTCTATGATATTTGTGAGATCCTTATAAGCGCGTTGTACTAAAATGTGCCATAACTGACTTCCTTTTTCGAATTTTCTTTACTATGACCATACTATACGCAACTTGTAACGTATAAATATTAAAACAAAGGGCGACGGATGGACCCGCCCGTGACACTGAAAACAAATACCGGTATCTTGATATATAATGTGACATTTAGATGAGGCGCATTTTTGCCCTTTCTCCTTCATACAAGCGACGTTTCAGTGAGATATGACATGTGGCACAAAGAGACAGCAGTAACGAAATGACAAAAGATACCGTGAGTGTGCGTGCGTGATAAAGAATTTTCTGTCACTCACTCGTCACATCCGATACAATGGATATTATTACTCGGAAACAGCGTGAGACTTTCTCCAGACTCTATATTGTGTACATATTTGAAATTTTGTTAGATACTTGAGTCCTTTTACTACTCCTTTCTTTTAGATTAAGTGTCTGTGACCGGCAACACGAACACAGACTCTTATGTGATGTACTTACATATATACTTTACTGATCTTCCATCGATCTGCTTTTCCACTTTAGAACTCTTACGATGTCAAGTATAGAAGTGGACATTTGTAGGTTTAATTTTATATATTATGCATTTCTCGTGCTAGGTATAATTGTAGATTTATAATGTATTTGTAGATTTGGCTTGGCATGAGCTAATATTTTTAGATTTATATTATTTGTAAAAGTAAAAATAATTTACATTTTCGTTGAAAAATTTGCGTCAACTCCAGCAATCTAACTGTATGTTAACGAAGGTTTACCTGCAGGCGAATTTTCATGAATGCAAACTGATATTTTTACAAAAAAATCACCAGAGCTTTTAAATCCCGGTAAATAGCCAGTAAACGCTGTCAAAATTGAAAATGAAATCGTTTTTGCCGGCGCCGCAATAACCGAAACAAAAGGCCGACAATATTTCGAAATAACGTCATATTTTTCTCACAAAGCTCACATAATACTCTACTGGCAATTATAGGCAGTTAAAGACAATAATGGATCTATTGGGCAGCCATATCGAAGTTAGTATCTTAATTGCTAACGAACAGAAATAAAACAGCAGCCTACGCCCGCCCGCCACACGCTTCACTAATCTTTTTCTTCCAAATTAATAAAGCTAATAATCTTCTTTTCACCTACTTGTTGGATTTCCGGAAAAACGACCTAATAACGTTATTATTAATCTCAATTCCGTCGATTTTCTCCGTTAAAATGGAGAGCGCGATACCGTAAAAATCTCGACACCTTAATGAACTTTATGTTAAAGATATATAATATTTTAAGCAAACTTGACAGCCTTATTAAGATTCTAGGGCTGGAGGCAATTACTTTTTATCAGCGCTCAATTTTTTTTCCATGGATAATTTACGGGGGCGGGGGGATTTAAAGTTATAGTAGAATTGAAATATGCATTTTAAATAGTGTTGACTACAAACCACATGACAAGAAGAAGAAGAACATAAGTAGTCCGACGATTCAAGATCTCGTAAATTGCTAAATTTTATTATGAACTCAATAACAATGCTTTCTGTTACCTTTAAAACTATAGCTTGGATGAAAGAAAACATCGTCTCATCCCATAACTAGGTTTTCAATTTCTATTTTTGGAATTTGCGATTTCGTTGCGATTACCTTGCGATTACCTTTTTCTTTACATTTTCTAAAAGTTTCGTAAGCGAAACACAAATAAATACATTTTATTTCGTACACAAAACGGGTCGTTCCCCGACGGCGTTTCATTAGCTTTCGAAACGGAAAGAATTACTTGTAGAGTGGCTTATATACTAATTCAAGTACTTGCATATTTTGTTCAATGGTCTCGCTTATTGACGAACAATAAACAACTAATCCTAACACAATTCACAGTCGCTTAGATATAATCCGGCATCGAGATAAGGGCTCGTGACACAAAAGGAGTGCCAAACACAATGGAGCTTTTCTCCTCGGGTACACCGACAGGCGTGTAGGGTAGGCAATCGCCTTTGTAGCTAGTTTATGTGCTTTGTACACCGGCAGGCGTATTGGTTTATTGCTAGTGATAATCTGGGTTGGACGGCTAATACTGGCCTACTTCTGCACTCGGTGACATTGATACCCCTGTATTCATTCCGTGACTACGCAAAATGCTGGAATTAATGACTCGAACTTTAACGTAAAATGGGACGTAAAATAATTTTTCATTAAGTACTTGAATACATTTTATAACGTGGATTGTAGGTCTAAAACAATACCAATAAACGTTGCTACGCCATTACTATTTAAGTAATAATTTTCCACTACTGATAGTTGGTAATTTTGCGAATTCAACGTTCTGCGTGTAATTCATTATTATTAAAAGCCTATTGTAGAATGACATATTTTGTTACCGTTTTCTAACTTTTTTTATTAAATCAGGAAAGGAGACGAGCAAACGATGATGATGGTAAGTGGTCACCGTCGCCCATAGACATCTCACCTTACTGTATCACTATAAGAGGTTTTCGATGCGTTGCTAACCTTGACGACTAAGATGGAGTGCCTCATGTGCCAGTAATTACGCTGGCTCTCTTATTCTTCAAACCGAAACACAGGCATTTCTACTTTGCGGCAGAAATAGATAAGGTACCACCCCAGGCGATCTTGCACATCAGGATCTACCACATTCAGATGGAGTGCCTCATGTGCCGGTAATTACGATGGCTCTCTTATCCTTCAAACCGAAACCGAAACACAGAATAGATACCTACCTAACATAGAGCAACATTATACAATAGAATATTGCTCTTTGATCGAAAAGTAAAGCCGAAATAAGAACTCAAAGCCAAACAAGGCAGTTGACACGGCCTGACCAGTCTCAAGGGCTATTATACATCTTTGAGGCAAGCTAATGGGACACTTAATCGCGTTCATTTACCCAGAACAGCCTCAACGAGTGAGCTACCGGCCCCTTAGCGTGAGGACTCACTTAAGTCCTTGACGGTATATAGGTATCAAAGGCCCGTGGTTCCTGACTCGTTTGGTTCGTGTTTTAACCTGTACATACAAATAGTATAGAAATATTTAAAAGGCTGTGGAATTTTTAAGATGATCCAGGTTTAACGCCCGTGGTTCCCAGCTTGTATGATTCGTGTTTTAATCTGTACATTACAAATAGTTTGGAAATATTTAATAGGCTGTCGAATTTTTAAGGTTGTTCAGAATTTTATTCTTAGCCTGGAGAGTATTTGTGTGTACCTTAATCGTGGATACCTGAAGTTTTTACGATTTCTGATATTCGTGGTTGTTATTTATTATTTGTTAGTCAAGATTTTGGTAGCCTGGATGACTGCCATTCAAATGAAAATTAGTTTTTAATATAACATCACATATTATTAGTTAGATTGCTGATACGAACTATAATTTTCACATTGCCATGTATGTATGAGAATTTTAGGCCTTATCTACTCCTAAGTATTCCTCATTGCTGAGGGTCGTGATCATTCTAAGGAATTAATCACATAGAACGACTCTCATGGCAGATTTAATGGGGTGCTTTGCCATTGCCTTCCCCATTTCACACACTGGTTATCTCAGTGTGCAGGTTTCCTCACGATGTTTTCCTTCACCGTCAGAGATGTCGGTAAAATGTACGTAAGTCCTTCGAAAAAACCGAAAAACTCATTAGTACATGTGACATTGCATGGTTTCGAACTCGGACCCGCATAGGAGTCCGACGTCCTAGCCACGACGCCACCGACGCTCTTGAATTCAAACGTAAGTAAAATAAAACTAGCCTAAAGTCTGTTTAGTAGTAGTAGTAAAGTCTGTTTTTTTTTAAATATTTAACTAAAGAATTATCGATCCTAATTACCTTCGCTCTACCAGCTATGTGGTAAACTGATTGACGCTTGGGATGCTAAAATCTGTCGCTATTAATATCAGATTTAAGCGGAGCGCTCATCACTTATTAAGGGAGCTGACATATTAGTTAGTTCCGAAGTATGTTAACTAAGTAAATTCGAATTTAGCTCGCAGACACATTAGCTCAACCGGGGACTACCAAGCGAGTTAGTTCTCAAATGTTCTCTCTCGTTATGTGCTTGTACTCGTATTATAATCACAGGTGCTCTGAATGTCGTAACGTGACCACTAAATGTTTCTCGTTATTAACGCTCAAATTCTCTCTATTTTGGTATTTTATTTGAAAATAGAATTAGAATTACATTTATTGCCAAATAACAAGTTAGCAAGTGTCCCAAATCGCCCTGAAGGATAGATACATTAAAATTAACGTAAGTAAATACTTATCCACTATGTAACTATTACATGTTAGGCTCACGTTGCATGATAGACTCGCCACCTATCTTACTTACTTATCACGCAATCTATGTATATTTGGCAAAAGGGGGGAAAGTCAGCAACTGCTGACATTATAACGCTGCTGTAGGTACCTACTTACTGTATTACTTACGGTATTTACTGTATATTAAGTAATAGTAACCTTTTCTTTCTTCACACTACACTGTCGCTAATCTCTAACTTCAGAGGTTGCCTGGAAGAGATCGCTTTAAGCGATAAGGCCGCCTTTGTACATATCGTGCTATTATTCCTGTAGTTTTTACTTTTCCTGATTTTGTGTACAATAAAGTGTTTCTATCTATCTACTTTTTTTTGGGATCCAAATTCATGTATATAACACGGTTAAATTAAAAACAAAGAGACGTTGAAGCACCGCAAATTTCTGTAATGCTAAACTATTCGGAAAAAATAGAGAAATATAAAATGTATCTTATAATAATAAACAGAATGAACGTAGGACGTTTTAAGTAGATCAGTAATGAAGTTTAATCTGAACAAGTTTCAGTTAAAATAAATATATCAGACTTTTGAAAAGTATCGAAATGGGAAGTAAGAACATAAACATTTTTGTTCACTATTATTTTTACTATGTTTTTATTTTTTAAGTCAAAATTAAATAGTGTACAAAATGGTTGTGTACTTTTTTATGTATTAATAAGTCATCTTCAACAACAATTTCAGGAATCAATCTCATATATTTAAGGAAATATCATCAGTTATTTTTGCGTCCCAGTGTATAAAGCAATAAAAAGTGACTTAAGGATCAAATTGACAGTACCTGCACTTTATTACTAATTTCAGCACGAAATCTAGCGTAGCTAACGTGCGACTCAACCCGCATTCGTCACGGCTCACAGAGACTAATCTATATGATAATGAAACCCCGTATAACCATCTTCGTGCACGTACCGTATCACAACCTGAACTCCAATAACCAATAGGCAAAGGATGGAGACAATCTCATTTTATTTTTTAATTAAGTGTCCTTTTGTGATTCAAACAACAAGTCAATTTTTAGAATATGTATGTTATGTATGTTTTTCTGTGTATTTTTGTTTTTCAGTAAACAGTTTTCAAATTTCGTGGCAAACGACAGTTTTTTATGGCAATTTGCATGACATTTTATCAATTTCTATTGTTAAAAGTCGTAAGCAAACAAACTATAAATAAAGTAAAAAAAAATACATCAGAAATTAAAAGTAATAAATGAATTTAGACCTATTTAACAACGTCGAGGTCATTTAGTATCGTTGATAATGATCATTTTCATATATTGTACAACGTGTAAACTAACTAATGGAAGATATTTTATGGCATGAAACTACCCCATGAATAAGAGCAACTTTCACGAAAAAATATTCGTAATTGGAAATAGTTGGAAAGGGTCAAGTTGAAAACCAGCGTCGCTAGATATATAGGAATCTGTACATCTAGCGACACTCAGCTGTACTTGGCCCTTTTAATAGATCATATCATATGTTTACTACTCTTATCACTTGTTAGAATGGAAAATTTGGTCAAGTTAGAATCTTACTCATCTTGTGATATTTCTTACATAATTTTTGTCATATGTACCTATATGGTCTAAAAGATTCTCTATTTTTAATTAACAAAAAAAATTGGGACTGCATACAAATCGGTCGGTCACGTGACCTAGCAATGTATGGGAAGTCGAAACTTTTACATGCCAATTTAAATTTATTTTACGTGAAAGTTGCTCATATTCATGGGTACTTTCTTCCCATAAAATATCTTCCATCAGTTAGTATACATACTGTATGAAATGTAAGAAATCATTCAAACCGATTATTAAAAATCATTATAAGCTCGTACGATTTAATTATTTTAAAACGGTATTTGGTTAAGAATAAAATGGTACGCTAAAGTCACAACATCGCAATTTTAAGCTTTTTAATTTAACGTCTAAAAACATAAAAGCTTTCACCATGTGCGCTGAATTAGCAAGGGCTGTGCGTTTATAATATCGTTAGTGGCAACAAGCAGTGCCATGCGTAGAGTTGGACATTGTGGCCATATTAATGGAAACCGAAACCAAGACTGTAGAATTTCGGTTCCTGTTAAGGTAACCGAAATGGAAACCAATGCTGTAACTTCATGCTATACCTAAATATTTCACTTTATCTGCAGTCGGATATACTTTATACTTATACTTTTGTTTCTACTATAAATTAGAGAGAACATTGATCTACTTTTGTCATGCTATAGGGCGTAGAGGATGTGAATACCACCTATATTTGAACTTGCATCTTTGCCGCCATTTCATGACCTGAACAGAGCTATCGTGGTGCTGGGTACCCATGTGAAATCTTTTTTGTGTAACGTTTGTAAAGAGCGTCGGTGGCGTCGTGGCTAGGACGTCGGTCTCCCATGCGGGTGGTTCGGGTTTGAAACCATGCAATGTCATGTATCATTTTTCGGTTTTTTCGAAAGACTTACATTTACCGACTGCTCTGACGGGGAAGAAAAACATCGTGAGGAAATCTGCACACTGAAAAACCAGTGTGTGAAATGGGGAAGGCAATGACAAACCGCCCCATTAAATCTGCCACGAGAGTCGTTCTATGTGATTAATTCTTTAGAATGATCACGACCCTCAGTAATGAGGAATACAATACGACTTGTAAATTAAATCCTGCCGGGAAAATGTTTTTTACGGGGAAAGGTTTTCTTATTTATTTAGGAAAATAATCCACCCAAAGGAACCCGAAAGCGAAGCGACGTCAGACCCTAGTGATGTGCAAACCGCGATATTTGCGCCGTGAGCGGATTGCAGCAGCGGACGTGGCGGAATGCTCTCTCTTTCTCTCTCTCACTTTATCTCTCTCTGTCTCTCTCTTTCACTATAGGGTCGCTTAACGGTTCATACCAGGTGTATTTTTTGCATTTTAACACATCACTTTTAAGGTGTTTTAAGAGTATTTTATGTGCACATGACAGCGTTACGAGTATTTACAAATAGTTATGGTAATAATAGCCATGACGCTCAGAATGCAATCACACCTAATCGTACATGTGTGTTTCTGGTAGGTTGGTGGGCGAGTGTTCTTAAAATATTTGTTTGTTTCGTTTGTTCTAGCCATTTTTTCATGAATCAGTCGCTAGAGCCCAATTCCCCTGTTCCCAATGTTTGTTGTTTTTCTTTCTTTCTACAAATAAATAGCGATATATTGTCGCTTGTAATATCAATTGGGGTAAGGGGCAAAATGCGATTTTTCAGGAAAAGCAATTTTTTTTGATAAATCATTCATAACTCTCCATTTTTGCGTGTGACATCAAGATGAAGCGAGATGACAAGTGTATTTTCATCACCGCTTTAATGTGACACGCGTCAAAAAAATAGAGCGAAAATTGGCATACGAAAAAAGAGTGGTGCAAATCAGGGTACAAGATCAAAATCAAAATGTTTTTATTGTAAGTACATTACAGTACATATAGTACATTTTTACAACGTCATTTTTTATACTTTACCACCGCTTCGTAAGGTGCTAAGCTGAAAGGAAAGAAGCGGCGTAAGAAACTTTCAGCAGCACATCTTTTGAAATAAATATAAATTACAATAATACACATTGTGTACGGGACGTCACGAAGCGCAACAATCAGTTTTCGTACAAAAATAAAGTAAGTGTAAAGAACGTTCGTAATTTTGAATGATACTTACATTATTACAGTACAGTTGGATACAGTTGCAAGTACGTAGTTACAACAGTTTGGTTTTTTTTGTTCAATGTTGAACCAGGAAAATAATAATTTTACAGCAAAACCAAAAAACCACATACAGATTTTTTGTAGGGCTACGGACACATTTTTTTAGATAGAATTTTTGGAATATACCATTAGAAAGCTCAAAGAGTAGTTAATCGAACTGTATATTTAACTCATTTTGGCAAAATGTCTTTTACGTCAAACAAGCGACGAATTATGAAAATTGAAAACGTATTACATATCGGTCCAACTTTAATAACAAATCGTATTCTACTAACACCACGATTACACATATGAGCGGATCGAGCGTTCGTTGACTTGACCGAAAAGTAACGTTAATCGACCGGTTCGTGACTAGAGGCATAGGTACGAAAAGCGTCAAGTCTTTGCAATTTAGTTTTTGGACAGTCGGATACAGTTGACTGACTGCTGGAAGTCTTTAAGTATGTCTAATAAAAAAATACAACTGAAATAAAGGATGCTACGCGTAATAACAGAATATCGTAGCACGTATATAGCGTTGCACATTAAAATACTGACTATCAGACTGTGTTGTCAGATACCAAAAATTATAAGCATATTTTTCTTGCTTGGAGTTTATTTATGAAATTCAGGGTAACGTCAAATATTACGATATTTTTTGCGCTAAAACCTAGAACAACCTAATTGATGAAATAAATGCTACCCGCGTAGCACAGCTACATCGACGTAGCGCGTATGCGTAATCTACTATTACATAGTTAGTGTAAAATTATATAAATTTAATTCAATTGACAAAATTCAAATATACTCGTACTATAAATCCGCACATTCAGGATCAAAGGACAAAATCTTATTAGGCACTAAGCAATATTGAAAAACTTCTAAAGCCGATGAACCGCCTAATAATTCTAAAGGTCGATAACCTCAAGATTTATTGATCTACAATTTAATTAATTTAATTTTCTCATAACAAGGCTTCACGAACAATTCTGAAAAATATTTTAGGTATAATAATATCTCTAATGGAGAAATGGTAGTTATGCAATCGTTACGAAACATGACATGTGCATGGTAACCAGTTTAAAAAGAGTGCATTTTTTGTTAGTTAAACGAGGCGCAGCCGAATTTCAAAGTAGATAGCAGGAGTGATCAAATATAGTCATACAATACTTTTTCCACGAACATGAAATACCTAAATAAATTATTATTACCTACAAACTAAAGCCAGTCCCTCTACAACCGATACTTAACAGTAAGAGCCTATGCACACCGCGCTTTTTATACGCGCTTCAAACGAGATTTAGACGCAGCCAGTAAACCTTTGCACACGTAGATCCGCGTTTGTATCGATACAAACGCGCAGGTACCGCGCGCCTGTATCGCGTCTCTGCTTGTTTCCATCGAAACAAACGCACCATAAACGCGCTTCTTACGCGCGTTTATTTCGCGTTTTCATCGATACAAACGCAAACAATCTACTTTTTTGAGTTCTACGTCTGCGCGTATAAAATACGCAGTGTGCATAGGCCCTAAGTATCACTCAAATATTGTACATGAATGCTGTACCTATTATATTGTATTTCAAAACGTCGCATTGGAAAAAAATGTTTAATTCATTACAAACTGTTACAGGAAGTAATGAAAATAAACATTATGCCCCGTACCGAACCGAATAACATTTATTTATGCAAATTAGGGAGGTAATGCCGGGTGTTACCGCTTCATTTTAAGTATAATCAGTTTGCGAAGGTACTTGAGGAGTGCCCTTTCTTAATTGCAGGCATAGGATTTAACGAGGGCACGTTATTACTTAACAAAATATTCAGATATTTTTACCTTGAGCCTAATAAGGCCAATTACCAAAAGAGAAGATTAGATGGATATTATTTGCGTTAAACTTTGTGAAAGCTTTTCTGTTTACGAATTTGGATGATGGGTTGTTTTACAAACTTCCTACGGAGTGAGTTTTTGTAAAGACACAAATAATTTCCGTTAAGATATACAGACGGGAGGCGAACTTCAAAGCAACCAGCTATGTTTTTTCGTGTTTAGACGCGACAAGGGAAATGTCGCATAATTTATTTTAAAAAGTCTTTTTAGGGACATCTTGATGCTTGACAAACCTTAGATGTGTGGAGGAAATGTCATTCATTTCATTAGACAGATAAGTAGGTACATTACACAAAAATAGAATGTGACTTATCTTTGTTCGTATTTAAGTTGCTATTCGTACCTTAAATTAAAAGAAAATAAAGATTGTAACCTGTTCAAAAACAAGTTTTTTATCGACTGAAAAAAGTGCGGCAAGTGCTATGGAAATTCAGGATCCGAAGTACTCAACAATGACTAAATAGTACCAACTCTACCTTCTAAATAGTAACTTATGGAACACATCTATATAACAATTCATTAATTTGAGTCCATGGATAATATGATAATATGGAACGCTCACTCTTTATGAACATTTAACAACATGGACTGCTAACTGCCTTAGTTATTTATTTTTTATTTTGTTCAGTTTTTTTTAATACGTATTCTGTTCCCACAAGTGTAACAAAAAATATAGTGTCTATTACGTGAGGGTAGACCACGTGTCGCGTCTCAAATATTTACATCACTCACCTATGACAATTTGATACTTCCCGCGCTAGATAAACAATCTATTGTTTTTGCTTGCATCCAAGAACACGAAAACACTTTACGCTTTTGTATTATTGCCCAATTCATAGCAAATGTTTTTAACAATATTCCAAATTTCCTGATCACCTTTTATTACCTACGTTAATTGATCTCTCTAATAGCATACAATTGCAGTGTCAGTACTTGTTTTCTATGAGGAAGATTGCCTCCGACCCAATAAAGAGTTGCCCCGAGGCGGAACTCTCTTGCCGCAGATAGGACATAAAGCTAAAAGTATGTAGTGTAATACTATTACCTAGCACTAACCAGTGCTATACTAGGACAAGAACTGTGGACCCTATAAATAAATTGGCTGAGAATGTTAGTCATCTCAAAATTGTGAAGTAAACTGATATCTGAAGAAAAACTGACCATGGCTTAGTTTTCATCGATATTAAGAAAGAGGTATATAATTGGTACATGCTCTATAATTGGTTGGTACATGACACGATCAAGGAATAACTGGACATCTCTAAAGTAAAAAATATAATTCAGTGCAGCCATCATAGACGCTATTACTCGATGAAAAGCAATGACTAAAATTCAGAAAAGACGAACCATTGTCGCTCTTTGTACAGTCGACCACAAGCTATAGTATAACATCTGTCAAAAACCTTCGATGAAATCTCAACCTTATGCCTGCGCAATATGGCATATTTCAGATTCTCAAATTTTGACGTTTTGGTAGTTTGACCTGTGGTCGATTGTACCAGAAATAAGCTTCCATGAGTTTTCCACCATTTTGTCTACTGACCTCCAAACTTCAGTTTAAAGATGCACCCTATGATGATAAGCTTTCCACCCGGCTGGTCTTCGGCTCTGGGGACTTCAGGGCTGACGCGTACCTCTGGTAAAGGCTTAGCCTTGCGATCCAGCGAAGAAACGCAGCCAATGTCCTGGGGACCATACCGCTCTTGGGGAACCTGCTTAGATAATGTGTTCGTCCTTTAATATTTGAGTTTCTTTTTTTATGAGTACGTAGTCTTGTGTGTCCCTGTAAATATTGTATTTATGTTTGTTTGTAAATAAAAGCTTTCCCTCGTTTAGAAGGCTAGATATCCCAATATGTTACTTTGTATAATATGTTATGTCTAAACTTGACACAGATTTATCCAATGGCGAGCATGCGTAAAATGGCAAATGACTGTATGGAAGTAGCGAAATAGAGTCGTGCCAAGAAAGACATTCGTTACGCTCCATTCTCTCCACCTAACCCCGGTACGAATATACCATGATGTATGTATAAACTGAAAATTTTACTCTAAAATCACGACCCTGTCTAGGACGCCAAATACAAAGAATATGACCAAGCAATTTATGGAACGTTATAAGTACAAAGTAGGTTTTTAATAAAGGCTTGTTTCGCCGCGACAAAGAATCCACAGACCCGCATTGTTGCTATCTACACCTTTAAACCGCAGCATCTATATACTCGTACAGTGCTTTGGACTTTGGGTTTAATTTTCGCATCTTAATAGCTTTTTAACCCAAATATTTACTTAACTACGTCATTTATTTCAAGTTCAGTGAAGGTAAATTTTATCGTTAAATGTTAATCAGAAATAATGCAGCAATAAGTGTTTGTCTGATAATTCGTCCGAAAATAAATAGTATTTGATTCGATTAACAAAAACAATTCCATTCATAGCGCTCATTGCGCCAAGGAACCAAGTTTTTCTCTATACTCGATAATATAGATAATCCTAACTTTATTTCTATAGCCGCTTCATTCTTATAACATTATATAAACAAGTATTGTAGTCTAGAGTCAAGAAGTCTTATGCCCTTCGCACACTGCAGAGATTTAGAAACGAAATCGGACGAATCCATAGAAATATTTATTTCTAGTTTGTTTATGGTTTTCTTCCGCTTTCGTTTCAAAATGGAAGCAGTGTGCTAAAGGAGTTAAAACCATGGAACCATGTAGCGGGATCTTAGAACTATGACATAATGTCGAATCTATGTTTTGTACGCGTCTAAATTCACCTCTACTTCGATCGATACCATCTCGTTTTGATGCGACAAAGCCTTGGCACCGCATTGTTTGTTGTCTCCGCGGCCGGTCACAGTGTTACGCTCGGTAGACCTATTATTCCAGCCACATTTTCATTACTAAACATACGGTAGATAGATAGATAGAAACACTTTATTGTACACAAAATCAGGAAAAGTACGGTACTATATACTGACGTAATAAAGATTAAACCAAGCAAAAATATTTGTGACAACTCTTTTGGGTGAGATATCAGTATCACTAGCATTGGAATAATATGAATTTATAATTTATAATCATCACCCTCCCATAAAACAAGGAGGTACACACCATGATCCACCCTGCAGGCCCAGTACTGATTGGTGGATTTCACTTGCTTTAGAAAATCTTCCGCGAACATGCAAGTTTCCTCACGATTTTTCCTTTATACTAATAAACCGACTGTTAGGCTGTCGATTTAATAATTAGCACAAAGAAAACATTTAGCATCAGTTATAGTGAATAGAACGACAAGAACTTCCAATATCCGAATCCGAATCCGATCCGAATTCCATTCCAATTCAAGCTAGTATCACGCAGTTTTAGTCTCAATTTAATTTACTGACTGCTCTATCGAAAAAAGAAAATACCCAACTATAAAATGTCTGTAGTGATATCCAAAGTCTAAAATAGGGAAAGGTAGCCGTCGGTTTTGGTCCTCCAATATACCCGAGTAGGAAGGCTACAGTGGGGATAATTAGATTGATGATAATACCAACCAAAAAACAAAGGTAGTTGGTGGTCTGGAAAAGAAAGAACTATACAATTATGTTATGACTTGTTCTCGATAAGATATCTCAATAAGCTATGAACTGCATAATACAGAAGAAACAACTCACCCGGTTGAATTTTCCCTTTTAACTGGGTCACTTGCAGCTGTAGATTACATCTTAAAGTTCTCCCGAGACTTGCATCCTAAACTGGACGATTTATCTTGCAGCCAGCAAGAGTGTCTCAAGGGCTTAATTTGCTAAACGTGCGAAAAGCAAGTAATTGTTACAAATAATGACCTTTTTTTAAAATAGACTGGCCGAATTAGTATTCCTATAGTGTTATAGATAATATTCGAGGATACTAAGTAAATGCCCTATTTTTAATTTTACTACTAAAAAAGATAACTATATTTTTATGTAAATTAATTACATTCTCAGATTACGGAAACATGGTCTGATATGTTCGACTTGTCTAAAAGTCTATTTAATTCCAATTGGTACATTATTTCGTCAAAATCTCATAGCATTGAAAGAAAGTTTGCCAGCTGCTATTGAATGGGAAATAAATTAATGGGAATAGTTTGAAGTACGAGTAAGAACATTTTAAATAAAAAAATCAATCGCAGAAAACCGACCCCCCCCCCCCCCTTGGTTCTCGTGTAAAAATATATGATTTCTCGTCTCAACTTCCTTCCTCTAAGCCAGTAGAAAAGCATAACTTCCAACGATACCATAGCTAAGTAGACTTATGAAATGACCTAGATTCCAGGTCCACGTCTAAAACTATTAGTCTCACTTAATGGCGCGCCAAAATTTCGTCAGCTGCTGTGACCGCCAACACGGAATGTAATAGCCGAATTTGAGAACAGACTGTAAAGTGTGCATTAAGGTACTGACACACATACGCATAAAAAAGCATGCTTAAAACTAGCATGCACTCCAACTGTACACATTTGCTTGAGCATGCTTGTTTTAACCCCCTTCCACCCGCGCCTCAGGTAAACCTGTTCAAACATCCTCAAGAGGGGACAAGACGACGAAACAGAAGACGACCGGAAAAACACAAGACGACCGGAAAATCAGAAGCCGACCGGGTCGGTATTGGATCGGTTCAATTCGATTCCCGATCCCAATTCCGATCCCACGATCCCCTTACCGCTAATATAAAGAGGTCTCGGATTCGACTTGGGAAGTGGTCATTTTGGAAAGTGATCATTTTGGGAGTGGTCATTATGGGAATTACTCATTTTGGGAAGTGGTCATTTTGGGAAGTGGTCATTTTGGGAAGTGGTCATTTTGGGAAGTGGTCATTTTGGGAAGTGGTCATTTTGGGAAATGGTCATTATTTCTCTTCTTTTTTGTCGTCGGTTAAAAGTGACGGTTAGGAACAGAAATTCCTAACTGTTACAGTTAGGAAACAGGAAGGAAGGTATTTGTAGGCAGTCACGTTTTCCAAGTATGGACGTAATTTGGATCTTTCACCAAAACATCGATAAACAATAAAATTCGCCCGGAGCACGTGTTTTCAACTTAATTTGAGAAATGTCCCCGAGTGGCTCTCTTGATAAGTTTGAAAATAATAATCAAAACAACAAAAACAATATCAAAAAACAAAACAAAATCAATGAAAAAGGTAGCCAAAATTTAAAATAAAATAGCAACAGGTTGAAAACTGTCTTAACGAGCAAGATTTGAACATGCAATCTTGCTATTAATTTACATCTAAATTATAATAAATATATTACAATAACTAAGTTAAGCTAGTAACGCAGCATTCAATTGCCAGAGACAATTATGTGCTCAGTGGGCCGAGGTCTATTATCATATAGATTACCCCGCGTCGCCGTAACGAATACAAATGCTCAACGGATGGAAACTGTTACCTATTGTCGGCTCTTCGCTTCCAACGGTGCATTTGATTGTCGCACGGTTATTAGAGGACTATCTGGGCATAATATTACATACATATAAACATAACTTCACGCTATTTCCCTTGCGGGGTAGTAAGAAAGAATGGAGAGCCACGAACCTCTGTCCTGGCCGTCCGGTATCCGTGCTCAGATCGCTTAGTTAGATCAATCTGACGGCTACTGTTTTGTGTCCCTGGTTAGATTGATTCAATTTAGGTGTCCGTAGGTAGATCGGTATCTTTGGTCAGATCGCATAGTTAATGCGTTATGCCATTCTTGCTTCCTCTCCTCTCTTCTCTTCGGGTATAATATTATATTATGATTTGAAAACCGAAACAACGCTTTTTTTAATCTCTTTGTTTTAATCTTTTTTTTAATCTTTTTGTTTAATTTGTTTTAATCTCTTTCTCTCTCTAGAAATGAAAAAGAAAAACGAATAAAAGTTTTATTTGTCAAAAAACTATGTTATTTTTGGGTTAAGGTTTTATTGGCCTACTTGGTCTGTCGATCTCAATCTTACAGTAGTAAAAGTTACTCACTTTTACGCCTCTTATTTTGAAACGCAATCAGATCGAACCCACAGAAATCTAACAAATCGAAAAATGGATTTCTATGGGTTTGGTCAAATTCCTTTAAATCGTAGCAAGTAAATGCGTAGACTTGCTACGTACTTGCCTTAGTTTCAATCTGAAATCGTTGCAATATAAAAAATAAATACTAGAACAATTATTAATAACTATTACTATCCTTTTAAAGTGTTATTAAGATTTTATTGAGAGAGCAGTGCAAATAGCCGGCCCGGAACCATTTGCGGGCGGCAGCGGCGTCGCCGGCGGCGTGCGGGACTGCGGCGTCTCTATTGTTCACTATTAAATAAGATTTTATTAGAAACTCTGCTCTATCGACTCCTATATTCTTGGTAGTTCGACTGTCTTGTGTTCTCATCTCACACGTGTTTAGTAGTGTAGTAGTAACACGGTGGTAACATGTATTTAAATATAGGTTTTAATATAGTATAGGTAACTGATGTTATGTATTTTTTCTGCTTTTTTATGATTTTTATTTTCCTTTCAATTATTTATAACTGTCAATTATAAGTATAACATATTAATCAAGTATTAAATAGACATTTCGAGTTTCTATATTCGTCCTTACCAGCTGGAATTTATTAAAAATGTTTATGTACTTACCTAATTACCTTACAAGAAGTGCTTCTCTTTCAGCGAACTGAATACCTAAAATAATATTTAAAAGGAAAATCTCAAAATTCTAGATATATTCCTTTTCGGTTGCAGATTCCTGTAAGAGGGTATAAGAAACCAAATTGTCTAAAAATAGAGACACTTTAATTTATAAAGATGAGGCCTAGTAAGTATACACTAAAAATCATTCTGATTAAATTAATTCCTTTAAAATAAATAAATAAATAAAGATTTATATTCCTTTTACCGAGCCACAGAACACGGAAGTTTACGGGAATCTATATAAAACACAGCGCAACATTGTTCTAGGGAAGTCACGTACAAAACATTCTATTTTAAAACCATTAACACCTTGACTCCACAATAAAATACTCTAGCAAGAATAAAATAAATCGCACTTATTCTTTCAAGAATTAGAACACACTGACATAGAAGATTTTATTTACAGCGTCTCATCTTAATTGTATGTGATAGGAGTAATGGTACCTATGCAAAGATTTTGAAATATCACCCGTGGTTGCCTTCAAGTGTAAATAAATAAACACGATCTGGTAAAACATAGGTCACCTCGAATTGTTAATTGATATCAAATAACAAGAAGAAATTCACCCAATCAACATTAGTTCGATTTTTGTGATACCTTCGGTGTTGTACCGTGTGAGTACAAAACGTTATTAATATTATATTAATAACGTTTTGTACTAGTCATCTTTATGTACTTTTATATACTGTATCTTCTACCGGTAGACTTCATCTCTTAAAATTATTTTTTTCAGTTATTATTTCAGATTATTTTGGAAAAGTGTACCTAATCAGTTTTACCATTCAAATTGACACTTTTATCATTATAATCAGCACCTCTTGCAATAATTAAAGGAAAACCAATATCACGATATTTATAAGCTGTATATTATTTCAATAAAATTGATATCACGCCTTTTTGCGTAATTTTTATCAATAAAAATGATACATATATTTTGTAGAAGTACAAAGAGATATTTTTTCTACAATTAAATCCCTTCACTTATGAAAGAGTTCAACTATACGGTCGAATTGTAATAAATGACGAGTTACCGTTAAAAGTATCTCTACTATGACACTACCACTAGAGCCGAGTTTTCGCTCGCACGGGATAAACGCAGCGCTCTTTTGTGTTACAAACACGATTTTATTAAAACCCACTATGTCCAAAGAATTGTTCCACAGAAAATACGAGCACTTTAAAATTCTTCTCTGAAATAATTCTAAAATGCTGAGGGTAACGCAGCTCAAGTCTTATCTTAAAAAGAATAATTCAATAGTGACTTAAAAGCTTTAATTTTTACATTTAATAAAGTAATGAAGTAGGTAACATCATTTAAATTAAAATGCCTTTAGTTGGGTAATAATAAACGTTAATGAAGTGTCAATGACAAAGTGAGATAGGCAAGGATTTATAAACATTATACAGTGTTAGAAAAAATTAAAATGTTAATTCGAATAGATCAATAAATTATTATTTTTATTGATTTCATTACGATGGACAATTTTGAATAAATTATTCATTATAACAATGACATTATATTGTAATGTAATATATTAATTTCTAAAAATGATTAAAAATTAACCGTTTAACCGATGCATTATTTTTCTACCTTACCCAGTGTATTACTAAGTGTCACTAACAGTTATTCGTGCGATACAATTTTCTCCATTATCCAGCGATTTTACCACAAGAAAAGTATTCTAACTTTGTACACAGCAATTTAAAGTTTCGATAAAAATTTTAGGTCTTGCCTGAACTTTATGTGAACAGCACTTGTGTTACCTTACCTACCTTGAGTTTGACAAAGCAATGTGTGCTAACACTAAGTAATTTGAGTGTTAGGAGTTTACGACTTAATTTGAACTCGTAATCAGTCGGGAGCACCTCGTTCAACGGTTCATCGCAGATTACCTGCTGCTCCTACATACCAATAGTGAAGTGAAAGATACAAGACCGAAGTAAACCAAAACCGAATCAACATTAAAAACTGCAACTACAGAAATCAGACTATAGCGCCCTCTTCTCATAGGATTAATTTAGGAAATCGAATCCTATACTAAAAGTGAGTCACGTTTCAGTCTATCCCCGATCATCAAACATACAACTGTGCGGTCCATGGTCATGGTACCATAATTATTATGGTAAGCTACCATGAATGTTTCAAATATTACACAAGTACAACTTTGTTGAGTAGGTATGGTCCGTTTGGATCTAGGTTAGTCGTTGTTTCGAAAGCTGTCCAAGCGCCTACCAGAAACGATAGGGAACACCAATAACTGGTAACTATCTCGTTCAAAGGATGAGGATTGCAATCCAACAGGGAAATGCCAGTACGCTGGGTACCCTGCCACACGGACTCAATTTTTGACATCTTTAAGGTTACTTTTAAGTTTTTCTTGTTACCTTTTCCCAATCCTTTTATTGCCTTTTATTTTATGTAATAATATTATCTGCTGAAAACAGATCTCATTTTCATAAAGACTGGCGAGTTTGGTTCGAGTTACAAAGCCTACAGACCGAAACCAGCCTGACTGTTCCTCACTATGGGATCGCCCCGCCAAAACAAATGACGAGAGCATAAATCTTGCCATCGTGAATTACGTTACGTTTTCAACGTAACATTCTCCAGATTCTGTCCGAAGATATCTTCCTTTATTACTTTTCTAGTGGAAACCGAGTACCGGAAGCCTTCGTTTTCATTCGCTTATCGTATGTAGCAAGAAAAAAAAAAGGATTGTATCATATATCTCGAATCTTGAGGATCTGATGATGACCAGAAAGTGGATCTCATAACGGAAAGTCGGTTAAACCCCCGACTTAACTAAATTTTAAATTTATAGTGATCTATAACTATTAATTTAAAATTTAGTTAAGTCGGTTACTGTTTACAACCGACTTACCGTTATAAGATCCACTTTCTGATCATCATCAGATCCTCAAAGTTCGAGATATATGATGTCATGTTTTGGGCATATATTTTGAAGTGGCATAAGGCGATCATGATTTAAAACGTTATTGAAGTAGTATTTAACTTTTTAGGGTTCCGTACGAAAATGGTAAAAAAAGGAACCCTTATGGTGACACTTCATTGTCCCTCCGTCTACAGATGTCACAGCTGTTTTTC
The DNA here is from genome assembly GCA_947369225.1 of Hofmannophila pseudospretella. Classification (NCBI taxonomy): domain Eukaryota; kingdom Metazoa; phylum Arthropoda; class Insecta; order Lepidoptera; family Oecophoridae; genus Hofmannophila; species Hofmannophila pseudospretella. The sequence goes on from OX376325.1 coordinate 8,014,604, forward strand.
TCTAGAACTACTCGAGCTATAGACCTGAAATTCAACACAATTGTAGAACTTGCTTGCCCGCAACTATTCTAGGTAAAATAAATTTATTTTTATTTTTATAATTTTATTTTTATTAAAAATGGGGTCCGGAAAGGGGGGTTCGAAAACTGAAAGTGGAGCAACTGGGAAAAGGGAGGGTTCTATTTGTATATTACAAAACTATTTTTTATTTTATTTAAGATTCTATAGTTTTTGGCTTATGGCCTAAACTGTGCAAAAAATGACCGTTTTCCCCCTTATCTCCAAAGTTTGCAAGCCAAAAAATCTGAAATAATTTAAAATTATAGATAATCCCCTATATTTTACAGGAAAAATAAAACGGAGTTTCAACAATTCATAATTTTTGAGATATTTAAAAGAATTACATATTTATTTTATATAGACAAAAAATCTGATATAATTAGTACTGATAGAAGGTATTATATGTATTAAGGGAAAAATAAATAAATAAATAAAAATAAAATAACGCCTAAATATTTGTAATTTTTAAGTAATTTAAATATTTATTTTTCTATTGAGAACGGTAACCCTCGGTGCGCATGTCCGACTCGCACTTGGCCGTTTATTTTAAGGTAGACGCGCCTATCTATTTTCGTTTACGACATAGGTTAGTCGTATTAATGATAACCAGAGAACCTATAAACATATAAAGAAAGGGTACTAAAGTACTAGCGGCTAGAGGGTAACCTAGTTCTACGATCTTTATTTCCACATCGGTAGAGACGCGGGAAAAAGCTAGTCGGTAGGTAATATAGGAATAAATCTTCTGAGTGTTTTTTGTTGTAAGTCTTTTTACCTTATCAGCTATATTTGCACGGAAAAGCTACAAAATATTCCTTTCTAAGCACTCTCCCTTGGCCCCCATTCACAAGCGCACATCTAGATATTCTAGATATATATTCGAAAAGGTGCACGTTTTTAGGGTAAACGGTAAAAAGGTACATTTATGGTGAGACTTCGGTGTCCATCCATGTAACCGTGTGATGTTTTGTCTGCAACTATTAGATAATAAATTACGAATAGGTTAATGACCAAAAAGTGGATCCTCCAATATTCTCTGTTCTATGAAGATTATGACTAATTGAGCGTCACATAAGGTCTTGAATACAGAACCCTCAGTGCGCGTCTCACAGGATTTTATCTTCACTCTATTTAATAACTAATTTAATATTAAAACAGGTTGCCTTGAATTTCCTTACGTAGGCTTGAATTTCCACGAAAATTGGCTCTTGTATACAATCAACACCCACAGAATGTCTAACAAGCATAAAAACCTACTCGATGTAACGATCAAGAAATAATCGCATTTTAATGGTAATTTTCTTTGAATCTAAATAAATAAAGTTTTCTAGATAAATTAAATAATTTATAGTTTAATTTTACTAAATATATTGTAAACGCTTATTAGACTATCTAGGAAAGCGGACCCTGGCCTTAGCCCGAGAAATCGCTAGGCAGAAGAAGATGGTTTTGTAAACAGTTATTATAAAGTTGACCTAGTGATTTATTATTTTCCATATGGTTGAATAAATGAGCATAAGTGTAAGAATACATTTTTACCTTTTTAGGTCTATGTAATCTAATACAAAATAATAAAAACACATAAAACCAACAAACTGAGTTAAATTTCAACCAAGTACAAGTCACTACACTTCAGAGTATCATCGTAGAGTATCATCGTTTAAACTTTCAGAATTCCATTTGTGTGAAATTACTAAGAGATGACAACGATTTCAAAGTTTCGAAATTTCCATCAAATACCTTCCTACTAAAAATACGTCGTTACGAGTATTGGGCGACCTTTCGCAAGTTTGGACAAGCCTTAATAACTTTCAAGAATGAGTAGATATTAAAATTAGCCAAGTTCGGAATAAATCAAATACTTACCTACGTTTTGCCACCTGTAATTTAATATTTTCCGTGTAAATATGCCAGTCTTTAAAGTATGAAAAAACAGATTTTTAGTTACTTTCCTAGGTTTTAGTAGTATTCCTCATTAATGGGAGTCGTGATCTATTATTTCCAACGACTTTCTTGGCAGATTTAATGGAATGGTTTGCTATTTCCCCATCTCACACACTGGTTATCTCAGTGTGCAGGTCTCCTCGCGATGTTTTCCATTCCTTCACCATTAGACCAGTAGTAAATGTAACTTATTGGTGGATTTGTTTAAACTAAAGACTCGCGCGTGATAATCTGACGTCCTATACCGACGCTCTTACTTACGTATAATGATGATAGCCACGGTGTTTTGGGATTGAAAGGGAATTCTGTTAATTAAATATAAAGAAGCAGGTAAAACTATAAATGGGCCAGAGTTTGTTAATACTCTACGACTATTAAAAGAAGCCATCAATGAAAAAAGACGTGGAAAGCTTGCCCGCGGTGTTTTGCGTCATGACAACGCACCCGTGCACACGGCTCAAGTTACCAAGGCTGCTGTGGGGTGTATAGGTACGAAGAAATTAATCACCCAGCCCAGACCTGGTGTGGTAGTGATATCTTTTTTTTCCTAACTTGAAGAAAGATCTTAGTGGGAAACGATTTCCCGATGATGAAACTCTGAAGATAAACGACCATTTTTCAGACAAGGAAGAAAAATTTTTTTTCCAAGGAATTGAAAAGCTTATTGCTCGATGTAACAAATGTATCGAAATTAAGGGGAATTACGGAGAAAAATATAAATATAATTTTGTTTATTTATTGTTTGTTTTATGCCAATACCGAGAATTTATTGAACACCCCTCGTATGTAGGTAGATACTTACTCATGTAAAAATAATCTTCTTTTTTTATAAAAATGCATTCCAGTAATTTTAACTAACAGCAGCGCGTATAAAATGGTTCCTAGACAGTAGCTTGAGCTTCTAAAAGTACATTCCTGTCTAAGTTAGGCAGAACAAGCTGCTGCCTAAAGAAAACTGCATAATAATAATATGTGCCCTAACGACTAGACGAGCAGATTTCAGGATCGTTCACAAACCACGTGGGTTTGAAAAAATGCATTTATTTTTAAATTAGAAAAGAAAAAATAAATATTTTACAAAAACTTTGATCAACTTTAACCGATTATCAATTGGAGAAAAACTGGTCCGAATTGGGCCCAAATTGTTTACTTTCATCATAGCTGTTAGCTAGGTAAGTTCATTAAAAGTAAATGAAAAAGTTGGATTATGTACAAACGTGTGTACCTATTTTGACGTTGTGGATTTAGAGCTCCGTGGTTTATGCCACACTGTCGCTAATATCAATGTAAATCAATAAATAATACCTAAACTCTCACGTCCATAAACCCCGAGGGGGTAGACAGAGGAACCACCTTCATTCACAGGTATTTCCCACTTTTCGTCGTAAAATTTGGTTGACAAACGTGATAGGTGGCGAGCTTACCGCCGTTTACAAATTGGTGGAGACCAGCTATGATTATATTTGACGGCATTTTAGGCAGTTTGAGTTTTAGACATAGCGCTCATACCCCGTATTTTCTTCATCCAAGAGATAGGTACTTAACTGAACAACAACAAGAAAGTTTTAAAAATTCTGCAGGAACGTCTTTTCTGGTAAAGTGAAATGCAAAAACATTACCTCCTCTTTCGGCAGTCGAATAAAAATAAGTTATACGTTACAAGGCTCTGGAAATACTAAATATCTTACGTACCGTACTTAATTTAATTACTAGCTTTGATATCAAAATAACATATTCGATACAAATTGAATGCATCTCGTAAACCCGAGATGCACATACAAGTAACTACGAAGGAAAACGCAGAAAAGGCTAAGTTTGAGCTTATTACTCGAATTTGAACCAATGACGTTTGCCCAGCAGGAACAGTAGCCGGCATCGTCTATGAGAGCTGAGTGAAATTAGGTACTTCACGATGTAGACTCACTTCACACGGAAACGAACCAATCACATGATCGGAATGACCCTACCGCCAAAGAGACTCAAAATCGTTTACTGCGCCGACTGTCATCATCGCTCAGGTTTCTTGCCGGTAGCTATACAGTCGGCCTATACAATCCGTCAAAATTCTACAATTCAAATTTGAAGATTATGCCGAATGCATTAAGGTTCATGTACATTAGCAATCATCATTATACATTAGCTAGAAACTGACTGTACCTCCTACTGAAAGATACACGTGTTTGAGATTACACGTGCACAAAATAGTCTTAGCAAGTAAACACTTACTCGAATCTATATTTTAACATAATTTCTTAGAAATATGATCGCCTATTCTTCGTGATTTTGCTATTTACGATTATGAATTGATTCACCTACAGTAGTTATAAACAAGATAAGACAAATTCTGGCAAATACGTTCAAAACCATTAGAAAGATAAATTAAATATAAACATTTTAACAATTATCTCATTTAATGTAGGTGTATAGGTAGAGATGACGACAACCTCGGAATGCCGTTACTATGGACTTTCTTCGTAGTTGCTAGGTAAATTAAGGATGGCAAACGGAGCGCTTATATAAGACTTTACCATCCGTCGTGTCTCACTGTACCTTATTCATTTTTGGATGATTCTTTAGAAGTTTGTTTGACGTATCATACAGGGATGTATATATATATACATCCCTGTATGATACGTCAAACAAACTTCTAAAGAATCATTATTAAATAAGGAGAGCAGACGAGCAAACGCGCCACCTGATGGTAAGTGGTTACCGTCGCCCATAGACATCTCACCTCAATTTATTAATATTAGAGGGGTTTTGATGCGCTGCTAACCTTGAGGACTAAGATGGAATGTCTCATGTGCCGGAAATTACGCCGTATTATATATATATATATATATATATATATATATATATATATATATATATATATATATATATATATATATATATATATATATATATATATATATATATATATATGTGTGCTCGAATCATTACCGATCCGATTCTTTATTTCGAAAGATCGATTAATTTCCATTCCATTTTGTTAAAAAAACCGGCCAAGTGCGAGACGGATTGGCGCACCGAGAGTTCCATTCTCAGCAGAATTATTTTTCGTTTGAAAAAATACCATTTTATCTTTTTTTCTCAAAAGTCATAAATGTTTAGTCTTCGTTTTATTTTTCCGGGAATATACCTTCTATTAATACTAATTAATTCAGATATTTTTTTCTCGGGAAATTGTTGAGTTTTACATTCATCATCACAATTTCAAAGAAAAATAAACGATTGGAGATTTTTTTACAATAATAGTCGATTTGATTGAGTCAATCTCTAGATGATTCGACGGTAGAATGAAACTGCGCAGTTTTTAAGTTCTTATTTTGACATTATTCGCAAAACGACACATTTACGTTGTATGGCATCTATCTAAAGGATCATCCCAAATTGTATAAAGTTCAGAAACAAATCTTGACGTTCGCTTTGATCTCGAACATGCATCGTTCGTAAACAAAGATATATTTGGGTACAATAGACAGTGTTCAGTTCCGAAAAATCTATAGACATAATTTGGTAATTTATCATCTAGTTTTGTAGCTTTGATAATTATTTATTACATTATAGTGCAAAGTGAAGACTCGGATCCCATACAAATATTTTACACATTCATATCCTATTCATGCAGTATTTTACTGAAATATCATCACGAAAATAATAACAGGAAATATTAATCACGAACATTTCAAAACCACTTATCGGATTATTTCCTGCACCCTAATAGTGCAAACACAAAATTTCTACAGAGAACGTGAAAACTAGATCTGAATTCGTAATTCCTTCACCTCCTCAATTCCATTCTGACATTTCCAAATGTAAATGAACAGTACAAATAGTCGGTTATACCGTATTCGAGATAAGGACTCGTATCTAGTGTCCGAATAAGTAAACTAAGTTACAGTCTGCTATTCGTAGTGCTAGGCAGTATCTATTGAGCTACCTCCTTTGCGTTTCTATGTGCTAGGAAAGCATTTAGGTACGAGTTCGTACATACTTAGTCGTAATTTGAAAGGCATATTGAATTGAGATGGCTTTGAGTGTCCTCAGTGGGCCCGGACTACTCGACGATGGTTCCTAGGCCGGTTCCAGTATCGGTCGGTTCCATGGAACCGGTGCTTCATATAAACTCAAACAAAAATGCGCTGTCGACTACACGTACAACGGTTCCACTTGGAATAGGCCTGCTCGGTTCCTGAACCGAGTGGGCGCGGCTTGAGCGCAACGCATGAGTTTGAATGCAGTAGACTACACGGACGGTACCGAAAATCAGACGGTAGAAAGAAACGGCAAAAGATAATTATGACGTCACTGTTCTCTAGCGTCTTACAATCAGGTAAGGACTGTTTTGCTAAAAAGGACAGAACATCTCTCCAGTACTAATTTTAACCATTAATATCTTTGATGTTAGTTGTGATATCGAAAAATTAACTTTAGATTTTTCTTCAGGATGTCCATGTAAGTTGATTGATGCAATAAAAAAATAAGGTTAATATCCTATTTCTTATTTGTCGCCATTTATCCATTTTTGACAACCATTTATTGTAAACCTGGCATATTTGAGGCTCCAAGAATAGCTTTTCGTGTTTCAATTTACCCGATAAACCACAGTCAGCAATCAGTAGAGCACACCTCTACAAATTACAATCAATTTGAAATATAACTCTGAAAATCGCGATTTCAGCAGAATTACAATGTTAAACACGTAGCTATGTCAAAGTTGAATAAAAGCAGTAAAGCGTATTAGGGCGCAGACATACGAGTAGACATACAACTGTAAATGAGTCGGTCCGTGTGGGTTAAAGCTAAGCGCACATGTATGCAGTTTTTGCTGCAATCAGCAAGCTGTTTCCTCTTGTGCAGTGTACAGTTGGTCACGTAATACCTATAGCTATTCTAAGGTTTATACCTACTAACAGTCTTTTTTGTCCTTTTCCTCGCAGTCTTTCTGTAGATATTTAGAGCAACTCATTTCATCTTGTCTTCTGGTCATGCATACATATATGCTTTTATTGAAACACTCACTATGCAACAGCCCACATCTGTCAAAATGCAATCGGAAATGAACCACAAAAGAAAAACATTCGGTTCGAAATTGAATTGTATTGTATTGAATTGAATACGGTATTAACCTAATATTTTTTTTAATGCATCAATCTACTTACATGGACATCCTAAAGAAGGATCTAAAATTAGTTTTCCGATATCTCAACTAACATCAGAGATATTAATGGTTAAAGATAGTCTTGGAGAGATGCTCTGTCCCTTTTTAGCAAAACAGTCCTTTATATACAGCCAGGTCCTGCTTGTATGGCGCTAGGGAACACTGACGTCATAATAGTTATTACCGTTTCTTCCTACCGTTCTGATTTGTGATTGCCTGTATCTATTTTATTTTTCAACGAATTTTAATTCTGTTCTCACATTTGACCATCAATTTGGAAATCGTCTCTAACTGTACTATCGAGGTTTTCATGAAGCGAAACAGAACAGAAACAGTGTATTCGTGAATTAGAGTCCGTTTGCCTTGGCTGCCGACTCGTTTCGCTATCAGACTCGTTCGCTGAATAATAAACTCATCTGAGTTCAATGGTTAAGTTCCAACTGCATTTACGACGTTGATTTCATTACATTACCTACTCAATCAAGAACCATATCGAAAATGGTATCTTATTAACAAATAATTGTGATATTTAGAACAAAATAGGATAATGTTTAGAGCATGATCTCAACGCTCAAATTTTAATGATTGAACGGTCTTCGATATCTATCTCTAAGGATGTAGAAGATGAAACTTTATTTATCTACTTCTAAGGATGTAGGTAGAAGATGAAAAGTTTTTTTTAATTTAGAACCAAGAGCAATATAGAAACTTAGGTTATATAAACTTTTATAATTTTATAATCTAAGTATAGAAACTAAATAAAACATTATTATCACTTTACGTCACAAATGTCCTACACCACTCCATCAGCCATATCGCTGAGCCATGGAAATCAGTCCATCGGCTTTTATATTTGGTTTATTTTTACAAATAAGTTTAAATGCACTTATTTTATTACACACTCCCACACAACCTAACACCCCCCCACCCTCACACACTCTTAAACATTATCTTTCCTATTATCAGGTATATTCTAAATTCCTTTTGATTAACTTGGTCCAAATTCCTTTTAGGCATAGTAAATAGTTACTAATGTTATGTTATAAATTGTCATATGCTTGCACGGAAAGTATGACGGAGTCCCGACTTCCAAGATACAGGTTTCCACCTAGTTTGTAAGTCGAAGGTCCTATTATTGTGCCTTTTTCATTTTCATATTATTTTCAGATACAGGTTGATCTAACGCCTGGTGTCATGTCACGTGTATAACCAGTCTAAAGTGAAGTGCAGCAGGTGCCGCGGCCATGAATATTAACGTACATGAATATTCCGTCGCCTTGCACATTTCTTGTCTAATTCCGTGTCGCGCGGATGACGACCGCCAAGGTATCCACGTGTTTAGTGGTCTTAATAAAAAATAAGCAACGATTATCGTTAAGCGTACATATTATTTATAGTAACTAGTATTTGAGACCAGTTTGAAAATAAAAAATAAAAATGTTTTAAACTTTTACAACTATTATTTTAAAGAGAAGAAGGATATTAATTAGGCAACTTCCTCAGTTTGATAACTAGTTTTCTACAAGGAAAAATATTTCTTCTTAGATAACCGGGTTTTGTACGAAGTATGGTTTTTCCTGATAGAAAACCGTGGTTTTAATGTAAAAAAGATCATGGTAGATAACCGGGTAATCTATAAAGAATTGTTTTTTCATCCCACCTATTCGAAAAACGCTCAATGGTTATTCAAAAAGTGGGAGCAAATTAGGTCTTTTCTGTAAGAGACTTTCGAACAGGGAAGAAAAGTGATTTGAATTTGAACATATTGGTCACACCGCGACGAAAGACATAAGGAAAATATTGTATGAAAAACGTTACTGGCCGGTTGACGTAGTATTTAAAAAAACTAATGAGAAACGCGCGAATCACATCTTCTGTTCACGGTGATTTCATTGTTACAAAATAATTTCGAAAAATTGAATTCATCCAGTAGTAAAACCGAAATATTAACACCGGAATGTATAAACACTGATGTGAAATATGTATGTGATACATAATCTTATTACCCATGCAATCTTAGGAAATTTATTTAAACCTAAAACCTATTTCATCGTATGGAAAAATGTATGTTGTAGGCAAGTTGTAGGTGTGCTCAAAACGCTCCGGTTTGGAGTTCGGGCACCGGTTTATCGCCACAGACACGCTGGTCGGCCGCGTTCTCTTCAGTCCTACTTCTACTGTCGCCGCGTTCGGTCCTCTTACAGGGGTGGTAATGGATGATTATTTTATTTATTTATTCTTTATTTCATGCAGTTTTTAGCCTATTCACACCAATTTCTTAAGAAACAAGCACCATTATAATAACACTTTATTATCCGGCTTAAAAAATATTTGTGTACCATTTTCGATTATTATTTCAAAGATGTTATCTTCTAATTTGAGAATCTGAAATTATGATATACTTTAGGTAGTACTTATGAGATTATTGTATTTATATAACAAGAACTTACAGAGGTTTCTGAAAATTATAATGTTTATTTATTTATTTAAATGGGTTGGAAAATGCAGGACAATGATTTTTTTTAAATGTCATAATATTTATTATACCTCCTGTTAAGCTATATAATAAACCTACTTATTCATTCAAAATAACTGAAGAAATACGACCGGTTTCGTATTTACAGAAATTCAGGACGCAAAAAACACAACCGCTCAGCACGGCGAACGTCTGTCAACAGAGGAATCGGCCCGGTCGCCCTAGCTAGTCCATGAAGAGCGCACCTTCAGGTGCCCGGGCCGGCCAAACCGAGAGGCGATCGTCCTGATCGCTGGCAAACCGGGCCGGGCGAAAAGCCGTGTGTGTGGCAAAGCCATAGATTTGTATTATAGATTTGTATTTGCACCTCCAGGCGACCGGCTCCGGGCGACCGGCCCTGCCAAAACCCGCCAATGTAGGTCCAGCTTATTCCTTGTAGATAACCGGGACGGAAGGAAAGGGAGTTCCTGTCCGCCCCCCTCTCGCTCCTCGCCCTGTCTAATCAACGGGTTTCATACATATGTTATGTCGAAAGTTATTGCGTTGAATGTCGCAGCCTCGAACACTGTGCGTCGAAAGTTATCTATTAATAAGTTATCGAAATTATACCAAACAAATATACCTATAAATATATATATTTGTATTTTCGCGTGCGCGCGTTACCTTTTTAATCACCAAACGTGTCAAACTTATAATACCCTCACAGTATTATAACTTAGCAACGGATGATAAGATTTGGACCCGTTATTTTTTATTTACATACAAACATAACTATCACGTCCATGATGTTTTTTATTTAATAGAGAATTTTGACGCTTAGCTTGTCTGATAAAAATTGGATCAGTGGTTTCCAAGATCTTGGAGTATCTTTGATGTCAGATGGGATCTCTGGAACGGTAACAGTTAGGTGGTTCGAGTTTGAGCTCAAATGTTTATGACTATGGTGACCTAACCACATCTGAAACCTTGATGATCTGATGAAGACCAGGAAAAAGTAAGGGATCTCCACAATGGTCCGTCGGGGTTGACTAAATTTTTAATTTAGAGTTTTTTGTAAGTAAGTAATACGTTTATTTCACACACAGCAATGACCGAAACAGTTATAATTATGATAAAATAATTATGTAGTCAAAGGTAAACATTTTGAAATCATGTCTGATGGTCTGCTGTTATTGTGAAAAGGGCCTCAACTCAGCTTATTGCTGCAGACAAGAATGCCTACAACGCTGGTATTCTGTTGGACCATGACCGACGGCTGGCCAAAACCTGTAACGGTTTGTATAAGGCTCATTTGCTCAGCTAGAGGGTTTCCAAGTCGGCAATCAAAAATTAAAACGGTTGTGTGAAGGAAAAAAACGATTCTTCATAGATAACCCGTTAATTTATCAGGATTTTTTTTCTTCATAGATAACCACGGTTTTTAAGGAAAAATACTCCGTACAAAACCCGGTTATCTAAGAAGAAATATTTTTCCTTGTAAATATCCGGTTATCTAGGAGGAAGTCGGCATTAATTTGTATTTCATAACTTTGGAATACTATCTTTGCTTCCCGGCTGGTTGGCCTTCAGTGACCTAGATTTATTGGATTCTGTATAATATTTCACGCATCATCATCATTTTTGTTAGTGGAGAATATGTATAACAACAATACAGAGAGTAATTTTTTGTTGAAAATACCTAGTTTTTATGGGAGCTAACCTAAAGCTTTTACTGTGTCATTTGATAGCAAATAGTATCACGTCAGAAATAATTAAATTGTTAAAAACGATATTAAGCGTTCTGTGAATGTATAATATCTTTGCTTGTTAACACTTCCTATAACTAAACCTTCTTGTTATCACTTTATAGTTTGCTGGAACTAAGCATCTACTCGTACTGGTATTATCACGAAAAAGATTCATTTTTGTCTAGAGAACACGGTGTACTCGTATATATTTTTTAGAGCACATCCCACATCTAAATCTAAAGCAGCGATTGTACGAGTAAGCATGTGTCGCCACAGACTGTTCCGGTTTTTGTGAAACTTTTTGTTCCCATCGCTCTATGTAAATGGATCTAAATGGAAAAAAATGGTAGAAGCTTTAGTTTTTACTGGGCTATAAAAGGCCCATGCCTTATATGAATTTAGTCGCATTGCAGAATACGTATTTTAACATGTGGTTACTTACAATCATATAGTAAAATAACGGTAGGTATAAGACTCAATGGGGATCGATTTATTTTTCTTCAAGGTTCTAATGGTAGACTCTAAAATATTAAAAACAACATATTGTTATGTAAATTGAATTTTAAATTACCGCAAGGTACCAAGCAAATTATGTAAGTACCTACCTATCCTTGCAAAAGCGCTGACGACAAATAAATGAGTCTTAAAACCGAGTCCCGAGATATTGCATACATATGTCGGCTCGACAATAAATCGCACTTTATGGGCAGTTAAATGCTTGTTATTCCGCAAACGTAAGTAATGTCCTAGTATAAAAGACAAATAAAATGTAAGCAAAAATACCATCTCCCTTCTTACTTTATCTCTTACTTTAATGTACCTTTTATTATGATTATGTTTACGACAACTTTCTCAGTACTGTTATAAAGGTACCGGTCTGGAGTCCGGAGGCTAAAAATAATTCCACCTATTTCGTGGAATCATTGAAACGTTATTTTGTACTTCAACTCTTACCTTATTGGTTTTTCTATGAACTATGTCTATCAGAACTTACAAATTATTATCTTTGAAGCCTCTCTTGTAAACTAATATCACCGACTGCCGAAACCAACAATTCTATTTTAATTAAAACCCGCTTTTGAATTGACAAATATTTCGACGGATCATTTTTCGGTATAAGAAATTGTTACCCATAGCGAACTGAAGAGCCCAAATGCATAGTGCATTTGGAGCAAAAAAAACTGTGCCAACATTTTATGTCCCCTCATAATTCCAAAAACGACTTGACCAACTTCTTCACTTATCAGCGCTACTTAAATTCGGAGAATTATCGTCGGTTCTTTTTGAAATGTTATATTGTCTACGAAAACTAAGACAGTCACTACCTTATACTACTCGTACGTGTCATTCTCACAACTATATGTTAGTTTTACGCCAAACGAAGCTAAATTCGTCACACAGGACATAAAGGATACCTTCCTTAAAAGAGCAGCAGAATAGAAATAAAAAACAACAATGCAGAGAGGCGGTAAGCCCAGAGGCTCGTGTTTGTGACGGCCTCTTATCCCTTTACCTCTTTGTGTTTTAGGACCAGACGAGCGGAGGCAGACACTTCTAAGCCTTCTGTTCACTTATAATCAGGTATAGAGATAGGCATCGTCCAAAATGATTTTTATGTTCAACGTGGGCTGAGGCTTTATTAAGATATATCTACTTCCCTTTTGATCGTCTGACGAAAGGGTTAACTACTCGTACTTTTGGACTCGTGTATTGATTTTTTGTTATGTTGTTTTTCACGATAGGTTAGGTCTGCTTGATGGTAAGCAATCACTGTCGCCTATTAAGAGACTCTATCCGAGAACTGTTGTAACTTATCTTGTAACTTGAGAAAAGGTAATTACAGACTTTTCCACGTCGAAAACTAAGTTTCAACCTCGGTTATTTGAACATTTAATTAGCCGTGGCTATAAAGCCATTTTTTTAATTCAAAACAACAAACTAAGCTGTCGTAGTCAATATTAATCTAATAAAGCCTAATTCGAAATAAAATAAGTAATTGCTAGATAACTCATGAAGAAATGAACTCCCGCCGGTGGGAGACTATTTTTTCTTTCATCCAAGCGGTAACCTAATAAAGAAGTTGACATGGTAACAGTCCAATTTAATACAGCACAAATTGCCTGCGTTGACTATATCAGACAAGAATTTCCTTAAGATTCTGCTGAAGCGTAAAATTATACCTACGAGTTGATTTTGTAAACGGGTTCCTTTTTATCCCTTATTGTGTTCGTTCTTACAATTCATCCTTTCATTTTACCTATCGTACAGTTAAAAAAGAAAATAGACTGAAAGAGGAAATACTGAGCCCTGCGATCAAATGTTTATGAAGTTCACCTACCTGTTGTGATTTTGTTTACGTACTTATATAATTAAATGTTCCATCGAACCAGTATTGGGGTAGACCTGGAAGAACGTAATGTGCCAATGATCACTATGTATAGAGGCAAACGCTGGATGACACGCCGTCAGAAAGAGAAACCGAGGGAGACTTTGGTACGACGTGTGTGGCCACCGGTGCTTGTTCTGGATCAGCCTCCTCTTCCATGTGGAAACCCCTCATTGATGAGGGAAGCAAGGTCATTTACGCTCGCGAAGGGTGGCAAGAAAAGGAAAATATTGTACACTGTGTCGACTAAAGTTAACGCAGGCGCACGCGGCTTATCACTAGAACCGTTAACATGGGAATTCATTCCATGGTACACCGTGTGCACAGTGTCTGTAAACTGTGTGTGTGTCTCTACAATATTGTTAAATATCCATGTGATAATCGTGTTTAGATTTTTCGCCTAAAAAGCCATAATCAATATAATAATCAAGGGTCATATTGACTACGGCCTAAGGTTTAGATTCAATCGACGGTTTTTGACAGATAGTATACTATAGCTTGCGGTCGACTATACAAGGCTTACCCTTGTACAATCGACGGGGCCATGATCTACCGTGCGGGCCCAGTTCTGATTGGTGGTTTTATATGCCTTCAGATTATTTTTCCTCAAACATGCAGATTTACTCACTATGTTTTCCATCCGATAGAGTAGTCGGTAAACTGTAGATAGGACTTCGAAAAACTAAAAACTCATGGCACACGGCACTACATGGTTTCACATCCAGACCTTCCGTCGTGGGCGTCCTAACCACGACTCCATCGACGTTCTAAGATATTTTACTGATCTTTAGAGGTATATTGTGCCGACCGTGTTCCAAGAAACTCTGTTAGTAAAAGCATATCCTACTCATACTTTGTAAAAGGTTATTTTACAAAGTATGCGCTTTTGATGCATGTTATTGGAACCAATCTGAACTTTGCATGAAATTTTGACAAATACATTCGTTCATACTTTATCGCGGAAGGCGGGAATTGTTTATATAGAATGCTGGGTAGTAAAATTTACTTCTTTTTTCTTCTTCTTTTTGCTAGATAGACCGACGATCTGCTCAAGGCAGCGACTGCACGAGAAAAGCAAAAGTTCGGGCTCAATTGCGGTCTCTGGGATAAACGTATGTCTAGTAGTGGCCTAGAGAAGGCTGCTGATGATGATAATATTACGCAGTAGGTAGGTAGTATTACGTATAGGTAGGTACGTATAATGTAAAGTGTGTAAAGAGTACTTCAGCTTGCCAGATGTTTAATACATACTTACTACAAAATGATTTTTCAAATAGTTACTTTTAACGTAAACTCTACATAATGTTAATATATGTGAACGCTTTACCGGTCGCGCAGTGGTACTATTAAAATGACGCGATTGGCTTAAAGCCAAATCGATTTGTAACTGCCGCACAAAAAGCAATAAAAATTGGACGTGCAAACATGATAGTACCGGAAAAATAGCTGCATCCGTCATAGACATGTCTCTGATACCGCTGAAATATACGTAAAGTTATGAAATACGTAGTTTAAGTATAAACAGAATATTTTTCAAGTCACTACGTATAATAATTGGGATAATCCAGTTTAATCCCGTTCTGTGTAACATTGCAGATTTTTTCTCAAATAAATTTTTAATTTATATTTTAATTTCCTAAAACCTCTCCTTAAAACGCCGTAGGTATTCTTCCGCCAACAAAGAAAATTACATCACATTTACGGGCTGTAAAAACCAACTCCCATAAGGCATTTCGCCGGACGCAATTTCGCCTTAACTCCGCCAATCTGCGGCCAAGATCGGTGTAAGCATTAGATAGAGGGGAAAACAACTGCTTCCCATCGTAATGCAGCGAAGACAAAGGGTGGTTAGTTAACATTTTAATCTGGAATGTTCGACGCTCGCTAATGGGCTCGCCGCACGGTAATAAATAGCGGAGCGGTATGGAGCAATGCGATGCGGAGCGAAGCATAGCGGAGCGAGCGGAGCCCGGATGCAGACAAGTGAGGCAAGCATTCTATTGCCCGCTGAATGATATAGTGCCAGGTGCATACGACATTACGTGTGTGACTACTTAGCATGCAAATTAATTTTACTTAATCGCTTCGTGTTGACGCTGGGTAGTCAGGATTGCGATTTAACTACTATCAAAAAGCAAATGTGTCTGTATATATTGTGAGTAAAATCACAGTGGCACCCCCTCCCCCCTCCTACCACCCCCCGCGCAATTTAATTTATAAGAACTTACAATACAAGATCTTTAAAAGCCGTGGCTGAATATTTCAAAGGAAATATCCAATTACAATTGTGTTTAACAACTTTCCAACTCCCTCCAACGATCGACGTCGATTTTATACAATTTCAAGGAAATAAACTTGTTGATATTATCGTTTTCATAAAGCCGCTGTCAGGGAAATTTGGAAGTATAGACGAACCGCAAACTAATCGAATGTAATCCCAGTTATAGCTCAACAAGTTATTGGCGGCAGTGAATGAAGGCGGTGAACAATCTCGCATAATACAAACTAGGGCCCTGCAGGTGGCGGCTGCCGTAATGGGCTCGCCGACTTGATGAATAGGCCAGGACGTGGTCCGGGTGCAAAATACCCCATTCCGCCCGCCAACTCTAAAATATTGCCAAAATCGCCCGCTCAACATCAACTAATTCAATGTATAGATTGATTTACTCGCCGCCTTTCGGAGAGCGTTTACAAATGGTTTAATTTCGCCGCTAAAGATTAAGGTCCTTTAGCAGAAACGATTCCGCTGAGCTCTAAATCAGGAATGACCTCGAGTTTATCTCGATTATAGAAGAAGGGAATGACATCGGCAGGTTTAGATGAACGAGGAGCAAATATTCTGACGATTTCCTTTTGATCTGGTTTTGAAATATCAAATATTTAATCGGATACCTAGAATCTATTAAATATTTAACCTGAAAGATGTTCCAAACATGTTGTCGTGTCCGAGGTAAGTGGAAACTTACCTCTTTTCTCAGAATTTTCATTTGAATCTGTTGGAAAAAGGAATTGTAGAATCGAAAGGAATACAAGAACAGGAAAATGCGTCTTGGTTACATGAAGTCAGCCACGGTTCCAGAAACCCCCACTTTTGATTAGAAAACAAATGTTTGCAATCATTATTTCGGTTATATTTCTTTATTCGAAGGTCTAACTGGAAGAAATCTCTATTTTAGAGATAAGCTCTACCTGTGTACGTCAAATTTCTTGTAAAATTGGCCTTTGTAATTTATGTGTGTGCATAATAAAGTATACATATACGAGTAGTATAAAGTAAAGCAATTGACTGACAAAACCAATCATAATTTCCTGATTGAATTCGTAACTATTCTTGAATGAAAACACGAAATGAGGAGAGAATGCCCAGGTATAATACAATACTTATGATGTGCAACTAGGTACTTTTTGAGAACTTCTGCCTTAGTACTTATTGTTAGTCCTTTTTATAGACTTAACAGTCGACAAATCATCTTGGCAACAAGATCAGAGACAACATATAACCACACCTAATGTTTTATCTGCCCGTAAAAACCACATTATACGTCTTCGCCAAACTCAGTCAAGATTTATTGAGAGTACATTGATTTATGGTTCACTCCACACTCCACACATGGGGCAAAGGTTCAAAGACAAAAAATAAACTTCTTTCTAAGGAAAACAAAGGTTATTTCATCCATAGGTTCTTGGGGTTCCTCATGTCGACTTTCTGTGTAGCTTCGTAGCTCATTATTATTTATAGCTAAACTGTTAGATTTTCTCACATTTCTGGGGTATATTGAGATTGAAGCTTTACTATTATTATTATACCAAAAATCATTATAATTTCGCAAGCAGGTAGTCATGATGATTGCAGAAATCATTGCATTATTTACCTTTTGATTTTATTTGATTAGATAGGCTCCCATTGATTTAAACAGATAGGGCAAAAATTCGAAACCAATTGAAACGAATCGAATTTTTTTTGAAGTCCAATGCAAATGCATGAATTCTGACAGATGTGAAGACAAAAAAATGTAACAGACATATTGACATGTCCTTACGCTAGAAACAATATGTCTTTGGTACCTAATTTATTACCACTAAATGTTCACGCCAAAGGCTGGACTTGAAAAGGAAAAAAGAGGACAACAAAAAAATGAATGCCTCACGCAGCTAGTCGGAACAGGAACCGGGAAAGAATGGAATTCGTGCACCAACCTCGTACGTTCCAGAGCCGGTCGCGGCGAGGCGGTCCAGCAGCAGCTTCCCAGGGGCTCCTGACTCCTCACTCGAAGACACTCGCGAAGAAATGGCGAATAAAGTTCAACACTAAGGCTACAATCACACTTAGAGCGGGCAGCGAAGGCTTCCACGACAGTGGTTTATGCCTTTAGCGATCTAACACGGCAGAGCGCGGAGCGTCGCATTTGACAAATTACGTTGTTTAATGAGATCGTATTGCTTATAACTTGAAACCAAGGTTAACTAATTCACCCAAAATATAATCTACAAAATCGTTTACCTCTAGGTATGAGAATATAATACCGAGACTAAGCCATACCTGTGGGTACATAAGTATCCCCAACCCTTTCGAAATGCGGAACCCGACACGTACTTGACAACTTTCTTATTAGGAGAGTGTTGTTTGCCTTGTGTGCCGGTAATTATGAACGGTTGGCCTCACTGTATTGCCTTTATACAATACCTAACAATCATTGAGACCAAGGTTATATTCGTGCGTAATTTTATTGTAATTCAATTAGATTGAGTAGAGCTTTTTAAGGGATGTTTATTTTTTACAAAATCAGCAATTTCGAAAGGTCGCTCTACAAATTATTTTGTGATATTTTTTCAGCTAATAGAAACAATATTTATCTACTTACTTTACTCAGAAATCTACTGTGCTTACTATTTTCTACTGTGCTTATAAAATCACAGTAAATATAGACTTATTTCTCCATAATTAAACAAAACAATTCAATTCAATTAATTTATTCGTATAACAATATATATTGTGTGCGAATTAAAGCATAAGGCTAATTAAAAATTTAATAATTACAAATGTCAAACTACTAAAACTAGTGTCTAATAAAGTTAAGTCATAAATTATGTCAAAGTAAAAATTTAAATTTAAGTTCATTATGCAATATTATATAGGTCACATACTAAGCAAACAATAATTAAAAGTCCTCTATCGAATAGCAACACTTTCCAAAAAGTAGAGCTCTTAGTTTACGCTTAAAAATGTTTACATTATTTATAGTTTTTAGTTCAACCGGCAACCTATAAAATAATCGGACTGCCTGATACCGCGGACAGTGAGTGGCGATCTTAAGTAACGGAGTGATTAAGCTTCCCAAGTCTTTCCTCCTAGTATTGAGCATAGTAGCCTAGTAATGAAGCATAACTGTTGCTATTTCAATTACTATCAGTCTCGACGTAGCAAAACCTGCCTCCACCAGTGCATCGATGTATCAACGCCAATTTCAACCTGACCAAACTTATCTGAAGAATGATTCCTTTTCAAAATTGCCTCACTCTTTACGTAAACCTATTTCCGACCGCGAGTTTGCTCCGACTTTTACTAACTTGTGCGAAACTGCGCAGATTCGCTCAAATCAATTCCAGTTGAGAAGAATAGACAAGGTGGAAGTCAAAACTTTAACCACCTTTATGAAGATGGTAGGTAATAACTACATACCAACAACATAGGTATTAACTATTGTTATAAAGCGTGTTGCAAAATATCGATAACTGAATAGTCTGAACAGGAAACAATTAACTTACTTACGTATTAAGTACTACTGGCTTCGCTCGCGTGGATTTCTGTTTTTGTGAGAAGAATAATTTTGTACAAATACAAATACAAAATACAAATAAATTTATTTTGCAACTTAAATTAATACAAAAGGTGGTTGATGCTCTAAATCCCGCACTAGGATGCCCTGTGTCGCGGGATTTAGGCTCTTCTATGTAGGTACAATTTTGATTTATAAAGGGAAAAATAAATTTTTTTAAAAAGTTAATTAAAATTCGTATACAATTTTAAATTAACATAAGATACTAAGATGATGTTCTGGAGTGGAGACCGCGTTTGGGCAAACGTAGTGTGGGACGCCCCCTTGCTAGATGGAGCGACGATCTGCGCAAGATGGCTGGCAGCGACTGGATGAGAAGAGCCGAAGATCGGGCTCAATGGCGCGCCCTGGGAGAGGCCTATGTCCAGCAGTGGACTAGAGTAAGCTGCTGATGATAATGATGACTGAGATGAAAGCATGTCCGCTGGAGTGAAAGTGTGTGAGTATGTATGCGTATTGGTGAGGGGGTGTGGAAATGTGAGGGTGTGTGGGGGTGCGTGTAGGGTGTGTGAGAGTGTGTGGGTGTGAGACTGCATGACTAGTATTTCTGTGTTTTCATTCTACAATTTCCAACACTTTCTCAGTGCTGTCATGTACCTATTATATTTTTTACCCACATTTCTTATCGCGTGTGATGAAAAGAATATAATCCTATGTGCTAATCCAGCCCATATGACGAAAGTTTGGATGCATAGGATGTTTAATTCGATTTAGATTTAGTTTTTCTGTTTTTTTTAATTATTGGATAATGAAAAGAAAAAATATACAAAAAGATTTTATGGATCACCTACTAATACAGAGGTTATCCAGAAGTTTATCTGCGGTGTTTTTATGGATCACCTACTAATACAGAGGTTATCCAGAGGTTTATCTGCGGTGTTTTTATGGATCACCTACTAATACAGAGGTTATCCAGAGGTTTATCTGCGGTGTTTTTATGGATCACCTACTAATACAGAGGTTATCCAGAGGTTTATCTGCGGTGTTTTTATGGATCACCTACTAATACAGAGGTTATCCAGAAGTTTATCTGCGGTGTTTTTATGGATCACCTACTAATACAGAGGTTATCCAGAGGTTTATCTGCGGTGTTTTTATGGATCACCTACTAATACAGAGGTTATCCAGATGTTTATCTGCGGTGTTTTTATGGATCACCTACTAATACAGAGGTTATCCAGAGGTTTATCTGCGGTGTTTTTATGGCCAAACCCTTTCATTAAAATCAGTTTAATTGTTATGGCATGATTGCGTAAAGATTCCATAAAAACATTTATTCCTTACTATCTACACTATCAAATTTTGTAATAAAATAACATACGTTTTTTTTCTGAAAATGACCGGTTTCGATTCTCGAGTCGTGTGTGAGTTTTTTGTAAACAGATTTCTCTATATCCTATAGTTTCAGAGTTCCCATACTGATCCATCTCAATGGTACACCGTGTATAGTACCTATTCTATGCTAGAGAGTGAGTGGAAGACCCAAAATAGTGTCACATGGTGTCTGTGGTCATAAATATACCGCACAACCTTTTCATTCTCAAAGCTTTCCCCATGCAGAATCCGGGTGATCTTTCATCCCAATTTACGAGCGCCAGCGGCGCCATGCCCATAGGTGATAGATTTGTCATTGTATTCAAATTGGGTAATAAAAAAAGATTTGGGTTTTAAAAGGTTTGGACAACGGTTGCGTAATAGTAACAGAAATAAATCAAGATAGAACGGTGAAGTGGGCGGGGCACTCGTGACTCAATCTTGCAATACATTGCTAGATTTCATTCTATCAGCGCCTAGTTTTCAACCCGGGCCGATCAGAGCGGCTGTGCTAAAAATACCTTATTGTGCGGTTTGTAACTGTAATAACAACAGTACGACAGTGAATCGATCAAAAGGAGGTATTTTCGTAATGACGTCACTTTGTAGGTGTGGCTTATGAAAATGTTGACACGGGCGATTCCCATAGCAGCTCGCCCGCGTCACCGTTCCATATTGATTTATTTCTGTGCGTAATTTACGCCATAGAGTTGTGCGAATAAATTCGATTTTTCGTTGAGTTTTCGGAAAGGTCTATTACATATTGTATAAATTTATACTTCAACACATACACTGCCAACTAAAATGTAGACTGAACCTAAACTATAAGACGAACACGTAGTCTACCTAGACTACGTGTTCGTCTTATAGTTTAGGTTCAGTCTACATTTTAGTTGGCAGTGTATGTGTTGAAGTATAAATTTATACAATAGGGGACCTCCCCGGCGAGTAGCATTGTCCCCAGGACGCTGGCTGCCTGGCTGCGTTACCTCGCCATATATGAGGCAAGACCCACATATAGATATCTTTTTTGGTAAGTATGTGTAAAAAATATATATGTATAAAAAACTTAATTGTAATGGGCAAGGGTATCACCACGTATTGGCTGCCTTAAGGATACAGGACAGGCAGACCAAAAGATGGCGGGACGACTTATATTCTAATTGTGAAACCTGGACAGAGGTAGCACAAGACCCGGATGTTTGGAAGAGCCTTTGCCCAACAGTGGGACAACAGTGGCTAGGGGAAAAAATTGAATTGAGGCGACAACTTGTTACAGTTTATAAATATCGTGGTTTCATAGTCATCTGTAATTAGAAGCAATTTCGATTGATTAACAACATTGATTAATTAGGACTTCAAAGAATTTCCAAGATGTAGGTATAAATATAGTTGTGAGATAGCCTCTACCAATCCTAACGAACTTTGTACTAATGCCGTGACAGATTTTTCGTGTGATGCTACAATTACGTGGAGTGTAGATATCGACGTAGCTTACGACAAACCCACAGCAAGAAAAACGGATCCACATTTTCTAGCTGAGTTGGATCCTCAGTGGGAAGGAAAGAAACCATAAAACAATATAAATGGGACGTGAGCCACGCTCCTCCGTCTAACTTTACTCTGCTGCGCTGTAAATTCGCGCACGAGTCATGTCCGCCAATTTACGAGTATGCTGACTGGCCTTATAAAAGTCGTTCTGAAAATTTTCATTTGTACCTATATATTTTTATTTTGAAATTAAATTTAAAACGCACACGACAGACGGAAGACTATTTGCAAACAAAGTCATTTCAATACATACAAATTATACGAGTAAAAATCTTTTCAAAAACTGTAGTTTATTTTCTATGACGATTGATTGTCTCATAATTACCTATGAATCTGACTTTTTCTTAGTCGTATTCCTCATTGATCTATGGAAATAAACACATAAAACGACTCTCATGGCGATTTGGTTTCGTTTTGGTTTCACACACTGGTTATCTCAATGTGCAGCAGGTTTCCTCACGATGTTTTCCTTCGCCGTTAGAGCAGTCTGTGAATGTACGCAAGTCTTTCGAAAAAATTCGAAAAACTCATGATTGATAATTATACTCGTACATCAAACATGCAATTGTTTCGAATCCGGACCTCTCGCGTGACCTCTAGCCACTACGCCACCGTTTTAATTATTATAGGTAGATATCCTGAATTGATGTCGTACTCGTAACGACATAGTTGGATAGCAATCATTGTGAAGCTATGAGTTTTATAGGTTAGTAACTTTATAAGCACACTATATAAAGCCGCCTTATCAGTTAAGTAAGCATATTTCCTTTGTAAATCAAAATTTGAAGATTAGGTACAACGTTATGTCCTCCGTTCCGTTATTATGGCATTAAAAGCTTATACCCGCGGTTTTTGAAATTTTTTGGGTATATGTTGCTGGGTACATGGATTCGTCTCAGATCCATAAGCTTTCTTCCTTCTTCTTGCAGGCCTTCACGAACGAAGATACCCTTGCTTCTCTAATCTTTGTGAGTTTTAATATGGGAATGGCGGCCACACACGTCGCACCAAAAGTCTCCCTCGGTCCCATCTCCTCGGTTTCTCCTTCTGCGTGTCTTCCAGCTTCCACGTACACGTGTAATTTCAGTAACTATAGATGGATAGAAACTCTAACGATTTAAATTATTCCTAAATATTGGCATAGCACAATTGGAAATCAGAAATCAAAATCTCTAATCACTTTCACTCCGAAAAATATCATTGCAAATTTAACATAAGTTCACTTTATTTTAACTCTGCGAATGAAAATTTTCTAGCTTATTAAAAATATTAAACTAGTTAAAAACATTCTTGCTTCTACCTGCTAAAGGTATAGAATTCTTGGTTAGAATTCTTTCTTTCGAATCATTATACATAAAAACTTGTGTCTTTGTAATGCGAGAACTCTTCGTTAGAGATCTCGAATATTCTCGAGGTATTATTAAAATCTTCATTTTTAGGGTTCCGTAGATTAATCGAATTTAAAAATGTATTCGCGTCATTCGCCTACTTCCTATAATTACCTACATTGGATATCTTTAATCATCTACGAGTATAGCACACTTCGTAAATACGTATCTTTTTGCGACAATTTCCATCCGGGATTTAGCACTTGGTATGCGCTTGACGTAAACGCGAGTTAGTAAAGTTTCCCTGTCGCTAAACCGTTTTATTTTGTCGTAAAACCACTAGTACATATTTACGTTGAGGGAAATGGACATTAGGACTATTACGTGCCAAAACAAGCAATTCCGGTACAAGTACTGGCGTGTAATCAAAACATCGTGTACCGTAATAATTTTCTGGTAATTAGCATTGTACTACGCGCTCTGTGTGGACATGCCATTTTTTAATTCAAAACTATGTATAGTCGAGACATCAGTTACTACAAACTAGATTAGTGCATGATTTTCTGTTGAAATTATGTTATTTCTAGCTATTTTGGTGCTAAACAATTTGTTATCTCAGCAATTATAGGTAATGACTGCACGATGAGAAGAAAAATTCCATTTTGACCACATATTCAGAGAAGAACTTTCCTGGGGTTCTCGAACACAAGATACCGCTGCCGGCCATCGAAAAAAAAAACGATATTGTCTATAGTTATTTTCATTCGAAACTTCGGACAAAGAGCATCACCTTTTCCAAAATGTGAAGGAATTTGCCTCCAAAATGAAGAAAAGCACTCTTAGAAGGCTAGCCCTTCGTTTTCTGTAACTTACAGCCATGAAGTATTAAATTCCAGCCCGTAACAGGTCAATATAAAGTCATGTAGAATTTTCACTTTTCGTAGTAATTTTATTCAGTTTTCGCGTTTAGATTCCATATTGAATTGCTCTAATCTAATCTAAATCGTCTTTCCATTAAGTTTTCCCAGAGTTCTGCCAATTTTTCTTTGTTCGGAAACCACATGGTCATCGAAGTTCATGTCTCATGGACATGCACCATGTGTCTCTAAGTAGGTGCAGTCAGAGGGTAAAGCAGTGCAATTGATTTGTTTCAGACGGGACATATGATTGGGGGGTTCTTGGGATTTCAATGTTTTTCAATGTGATGGACTGAAGCTTTATGGCTGACGGAAAGATGTCCCTGGCCAACCAGGAAGGATACCTGCAGTCCTGTCTATGTAAACCATAATCCTGTGTTATGTTCCTGTGGTGTTTCCGGCCAACATAATATGATGGACCTTGTCGTTCTGTTTATCTCGTGTAAATCATATTTTCGTACAACTGTAAGTAGTTAATCGTAAAGTCAAACCATACTTTTTATTTAATTCAGTGAGGACCATGGGAGCGGTGATTTCTTAATTTTATTATACATTTCACAGTTAGTATAAACTGTGTGGCGCTCGACTTCTTATTTAAACCAATTCCATTGATTGATTTTCTAAAAACATAATAGGAGATCACCGTGCCTACTCACAACCATATATGTAATCATCGAGCGATAACATACCGAGCAGTCGCGGGCAAATTGAGCCTGACACTTCTCTTACTTTAAAAACCAGCCTCTTTTTCTGATTTTTTGAAGACTTACGTACATTTAACGAGGACTTCATTGCTTTTCAAACCACGATCAATACTCCAATTATTGGTTGATATTTTTCAAGAGGGTAATGATCCTTCAAGGTTTTATACCCCTTTCCCTCATTCCTACCTACAGAGTACAAACCTACGTTAATTGTAACCCGAGACACCTAGACTTTAACGTTCGGTCGTAACACTCAAATTTTACTGCCGCGTTCATCACATCCTCGTCTGATTACGAGTTAACTGACTTTTACACTGTACTGTGACAACAGACTATTTTTAATTCATCTGAGTGTCAAGTACTTTTTTAGTATTATATTCCTAGTATCGTCTTCATTCTTTTAATGCTGTCTTTCTACGCTATTCTTGGATAGGGCCCGCTTTTCTACAAGCTCTCTTTGCTCGGATTTCAGCAATTCAGCTAAGTATAAAAATTCGTGGAAAACCCGACATTAGATTAGATGACGTTGGTAATTAGCTTAATTGTAAAAATAAATTATGCAGATTACATACTTTTATTATATTTTATTTATACATTTGTGTCCTCTCTCTCTCTCTCTCTCTCTGCAGTTGGTCCTTCAAATTTGAAGATCGGTATCACCAATTGTTTGCCCTATTGTATGGATGTATTGCCTCCAGAGATTTCTATTCGTGGTCATGCTCATGACCTCCTATGGAATCTATATTTGTGCGTCTCTCTTATTAGGTCACTCCATCTGGTCGGTGATAGCCCCTTAGCCCTTTTACCTTCGAAATTCCCGACTACAACCAACTTTTCAAGATTGTTTTCTCCACCCACTAACCGGGTCTTGGGCTTTTCTTATATCCAATCTCCTCCAGCAGACTTTTTTAAGTCGCCTGCCCACCTTACTAATATTCTACCCACGCTCCTGGTTCCAGTCGTATTTCTCTATTATATACCACGTACCCAAAGTAACCATATTGATCCCTGCATGAAATATACTGAGAGAAGATAGTTTTTGATTAATAATGGCCAAGTTCATAATTTTCAAATTAATAACTCGTAATTATTGGGATTAGCAGTTCAGACAGATACACAGAGTCTACATCACCTTTTCGAAAGATAACTTATTCATAAAATTCACTCAGTGCCCCCCTTACTCCGATATGGGATAGAAAATGTTGAAATTAAACTTTTCGACAGTTTTAGACAGGTTTCAAAGTAACTTTGATATCATTTTATTTTCACGACGGGGCTGATTTATTCGATTATTTGGGAAGCCTAGCTTCACCAAGTTTTGATCAGTAATCATGAGGGGATTTAAAAGATTTATGGTGATATACGCACTGCCGGCGCCGCCCCACGTTCTTGAATCCAACCCGTGCAAAAAAGGGGTTAGTCCGAGTTGTTCTACCTACAGTTCTACGATAGAACAGATTGAACAAAAAAATCCAACTTGTTCCACTGAACTAGTAGTAGTAGTAGTCCAATATTGCCGGAACTGACAGTTTAACGTAGCGTGAATTTAATTTTTACGAGTATTAAATATCTGTCATTCATTTCGTATTTTTAGCTTTCGTAGCCCAGTTGCAAGCATGGTCCGAAAGTGATCATGCAGGTTAAGCGACGTTGGCGCGGTCGGTACCTGGATGGGTGACCGCTAGTGGCATATTTCATCTGAGCTCCTCCGTGCCTCGGAAAGCACGTTAAGCAGTCGGTCCCGGTTGCTGTTGTTCGACAGCAGTCGTTAAGCCATGTCAGAGGCCTACGGGCGGCCTGAACAACTCTGACAAATAGGTTGTCCACTAACCATACGATAAGCAAGCAAGCATTTCGTAACATGGAATTTCAAGTTTGGCAACATAGGTAATATAACTGAGTAAGTCTTTGCTTTCAAAAATTCTAAATAAAATTATGTCTTTTCAAAAGACGATCGTGACATTAACATTTTGTATATGAGACGCGATCAATATGAGTAGATAGTATAGAATGGAATTTACCCGAATATATTTTATCAGAATGTTCCTGTGGTTTTTCACAGCGCTTTTCCGTTAAATTCTCGAGTTTATTTTGCTACATATTCATGGAAATATTGGTTGCGTCCGACACGCGGACATTTGTTTCATGGA
Source organism: Hofmannophila pseudospretella (assembly GCA_947369225.1). Taxonomy (NCBI): domain Eukaryota; kingdom Metazoa; phylum Arthropoda; class Insecta; order Lepidoptera; family Oecophoridae; genus Hofmannophila; species Hofmannophila pseudospretella. The sequence continues at coordinate 8,042,162 of OX376325.1, forward strand.
ATGACCATACTGTGACGGGAAACGCAATACCTACTGGAAAGATATATTTATTATTTGTTATATTCGTGCTATTATAATGTACTTTGTGAGAGCTTTATAAATAGTGACAGAATGAAACTATTAAAGATTCTTAATTTACTTCACATTTGGCACGTTTTCTTGTCCATCTCTACGACGTAGCAGTGCTACGAAAAAAAAATCCTTTCTTAGTCAGACTTATTAGTCATTTTTAGCTAAAGCAAATAGAATTTAAACTATAGTGAGACATTTTAAACATGTAACATTTTATTTCAGTATTTAATTACTCACATTACATATTATCTAAAGCTAATTATTTCGATACAATTTTCAGTGAGAGAGATGTTATTTTATCTTTCTTAATATTAAAGACTGCAGGGCAAAAACGTAGACCAAGGGAACAGAGTAGTTAAAAAACTTGCTTGTTACCTACCAATGTTTTGTAAGCCAGAGACAAAGGCGAGAAAAACGTTGTGTCTCGGGGGTGCGGCGGCCATCATGGTCAGGCCCATGATTAATCGCCCTGGAGATTTATGGCCTAGAAACCGATTACTCGTGTCGATAGCACAATACACGAGCCGGACGACGAGCCTGCCATTCAGCGATGGTCTAGTATCAATGAACGGACAATTATTAGAGCGTAACAGCTATTTAACCATAATTGTCAGGTACATGTGTATATATGTATTGTTAATACCTGTTGTTTGCTTAATTATACGACAGATCTCCCCTTACAATACCAATAGCAGGTGGTTTTGACCGTAGAATAATATTCCCATCTATCACCCTCTCTCGAGTGTGGGAATAGTGTAGGTGGTTTGGCTACGATTGTTCAAGAGTGTTTATTGTCAAAATACTCTTCAGTGTTAGTTTTTCATAGGTTACATGAAAATAAAAGAAACTAAGGGCACATTATAAAGAGAAAGATTGTGTTAAAGGTTAGGTTAACAATAGTAGGGATGGAACTGTTGAAATTATTAGGTACTCGTATGTTTACGCTAGGCTAGGACGCCAGATTCTCATGCATGACATATACTAATGAGTTTTTCGGTTTTTTTTCGAAAGACTAACGTTTACTGCTGCTCTGACGTCGAAGTAAAATATCGTCAAGAAACCTTCACAACACACTGAGATAACCAATATGTGCATTAGGTACGGCAAAGGCAGAGTAACTCATTAAATCTGCCAAGAATATAGTTTTTTGAGGTTAATTCCATAGAAATTACCACTACCCTCATCAATGAGGAGTAAGACGAAGAAGAAAGAATGATAGATTTCACCACTTATCGTTACATAGCCCTCCGAAAACCAAACTGATAATAATATCAATCAAACATAATAATCCCATTAAAATTCTTCTCTAAATCATCTAGATAATAATCTATTTTATGAAATTCCTACCAGAGAAGGAGATAAATGAAATTTGTTACAAAAGTTCCATTGGTTCTTGGTCACGATATTAAATTTATGCCATCAAGTGGCATTCAAGGAACGGGCATTTAACTTCAATTTTCAGTCATGGAATTCAATAATGCTTGAATATACCTGAATATATTTTCGGCCGCATTTCTCAGTTCCTAAATATAATTGGAGTTTTTTTCGGTTTTTCAATTTCACTGTCTCGTGCGGTTTAAACGAAAAAGCGCGTGATTAAGTGTCAAAGTTTTATTAAGCTTTCGAGTTTAATTTCCGATGGTGATGCATTAAAATACTATTAATAAATATGTTTCGTCATTTTATCCATTTATCTTTATGTGGACTTGTTTTAATACTTTGCTATTTATAAAATAAAATAGCCTTGGGAATAAAAAGACTAGTTTCCCGACCGAATGTGCGAAGTTGTAATGCACATGCCCACATCTCTTTCCAATATTTAATTATTCGATTGCTCCGATTATTTTAATATCATTTTCAATTGTCTCTTGGCTATACCACAGGTACTATAATAGTCACTTAGCCAGCACTTGATTAACAAGTACTTACAAATAACATGTAATACTCGTAGTAAATATGTATCACATATTCATGTTAATTCTACATTATAAGTCTTAAAGTTAACCGCGTTCTGTAGGTATACAAGTCATATATAAACGAGGAAATCTGTAATTGGCCTTCTTTAAGTTTAATACATATGTAATTTTATAATTGTTAATGCTGTAGATTTCCCTTATAAATAAAATAAATAAAATAAAAAATACTCCGGTCAAGATATTAAAATGAACATAAAACATTAGTCAGCAAGTGTTTATTTATAAACTTTTATTAATTTATTAATTCTTTCGCTCCACCACAACACCTACATATTTCAACTACAAACTACAAATGTATAGTAGGACATATTTTAATTGCTCATTCGTCATCGATATTAGATTATAGATTATTGACCGTATGAATAGAATAGAACGTAAATGTATTATTCACAACTATGACAGGCACATAATGTAGGTACACTAATTGTACCTAACTTATAGAAAGTGTCGTGTCGTGTCGAAGCCAGAAATAAAACAAAAGACAATTTATTCAGTAAATCTAAGTATAGCCTCAATACGGGTGAACAGACTTGTTCACTAGTGTTTTAGTCAGCCCTTGACGACGCATGACGAAGGCTGAAAGAAAATATCACGCAGGTAATCCGAGTAGAGCGGCGCCAAGGTTTATGACCGCAGATTTTCGTCATGTCCCCTTTTATGCCTCGTAAAACTGTTTTCCCTGAGACCTCAGATGTAATAAGATGTGACTGTACATACAGTATGTTAGGGAAAATGCACCGAGCCTTAACTGTACCCATTAAAGATTATTAACACCTTTATTAGTGTAAAAACTTGAATTCGGAAATATATTTGGATTCCATACAAATCGGTCGTTTTAGGTCACTATTTATATGATAATAATTAGTTCAGATAATTAAATGAAAAAGTTGTTAAGCTAATCTTATTATTTTAAATTAATTTTGTTTGTATGATATGGGATGTTGAAATTCCTTCGATATTTTTTACAGAAATGGTTTTTATTCACCCCTTAAAAGTGAATATAGGCCACCATAATAATGAATATTGTATGAAGTAATTTTATTAAATAACATTCGTTTGTCTAGATCAAAGTCAGCTAGTATAAATTCGTTTACGCAGTATCTCGTATGACAGGAGATACCATAAACCAGTAGTGACCTTTTGCAGTACGAACATCAACAATTACGGTACCAATAAAAGACAAACTATGCTAATCTGTTTTTGATAAAAGTCGCTTCTTCGTTCCTATAAACTAATCAGTTGATGTGAGATGATGAAATTTACGAGTATAATGCGTCATCATAACACGATAACCATAAACCCTAAGTTATGATCCAGTTTCTATGATCTTTGTTTTATATTCCCTTATATTGTACCAAGTACATTGTACTTCCTGTCCTTTGTATGGTATATAATAATGTTGGGTAAACATTATAGGAACGTCGATAATACAATATAATGTAGAGGTATAATTTCGGTATTCTTGTATAATCTCAATCTTCGTACAATGTTTTTCTAACCGTCCTAAATAAATCGTTCACCTCATCACTGAAACAATATTGTCATTATTCAGTTAATAAGTAGACATACATTACTATTTAAATCAATACATAACAAATATTAATTATTTATTTAACACATAATATAAAGAAAGACTCAAAAAAGATAGATGTAGTTTGTACCCATGTGGTACACATAAAGCCATCAGCTGTTAAGATAAAAAGGGTCTCACCACAGCCTAATGTTGCAGGCAGGGGGTACCGGCAGCGCTGGTGTATTGTTTACCTCAATTAAACAGAAGATTTAGGTAGGTAAGCATCGTCAAACATGTAGAGCCAATAAGTATAGTAACATGTGATAAAATTACAGATATAGAGTGGCCGTCAATCTTTATGGCGTATCTGAATTTAGGCACGAGACGCATTCCAGCACGTTTTTAGGTGTTAACGGGGTGTAGAAGAGCGAGGGAGCAGGGCATGTCCTCCTCCATACCGGGCCCGTACTCATCCCTCGCTCTTCTACATCCCGCTAACACCTAAAAACATGTACTGAAATCGTGCCTATATTCAGATACGAATTAAATATTGACGGGCACAATACCACAGAAACCGGACTAGTAGTGCCGTCTATTTCAAAATCTTTGAAATATACAGATCACACAAAAATGTTCTTTTATTGTTGTTTTTTTTAAGGCAAAGGGAACTGAGCCCATACAGCCATGTCTGATGTAAACAACTCTTTCAAGTCTTCATTAAAATGCTGGTGTGACACATTTCAATGCTATCTGGGAGAATCTTTCACGCTTTTGCACCATCCGAACCAAAGAAGAAGGCGTCCCGGACGCAGTATGGCTCTTCAAAATCCAGCCAAGTACGGATCGGGCTGCAGCGTCTTATTTGACTTTACTTCACTGTCCCACACATTAATCACATTTTGTAGACGTTCTTCGAATAAAAAACACCATTCTTACTTGAAAAGCACTACTGTAAAACAATTTGCAAGACAACGAAAAAAAGCTGGTGTGGACGCGACAAAAGCGCGGGAGAAAACCCAAATGTTCTTTTAAACTGAACAAAAACAATGCAAAAGAATATTGATACCACCTGTGAATACTATTTACTCGTATATATGATAAATAAGTTGGTATACCTAAATATTTAAATTCAGGAAAAGCTTTACACAGAACGCAATAACTTTTTCTTCATCCAAACTTTTTTATATGAAATAAATCATGGATTAAACGTTCGTTCATGTAATTCTTCGACCATCGAAATTATATTTTTGTATCTGAGGAAAATCTGAGGTTTTTTTACATCAGTTTTTCTTTGAAGAATATAAATTCGGTGTCAAGGATAATGTCATGATAAATCGACAGAAAACCAAAGAAAACGTGAATAAACGAAAAATACTTTGTAACTTTTTTGGGAATATGTAATTACGAGATAATGTACGATATCGCATACTGCAAAAGAAAATTTCTTTGATTTATTTCGGCATGCGTTTGTTTAACATGACAGGGAGAATTATGGACCTAGGTTATAGAAAATTATAATTTTACGAATAAATAAAGAATTCGAGATGAAAATACATGAGTTAAGAAATCTATTTCCAAACTCAAGTGACATAATAGTTATATGTGACATCTATAGATGTATACTATAGTATGTCACACACAACTATGATAGTGGGATCAAGGAAGTAAGTAATTAGGAAAGTAATGAATAAGGGTCCCGATTCAGAGGTACAGTACAAAGGATCCCTATTTGGCAAAGAGGAAGGAAAAGATGGCTTTGAAAGCAAATAACTTATACCAATATTGATTTGATTCTTTTTTCTCCGTTCGGTTGACAAGCCCAATTCAATTATCTGGCTGTCTATCCGAGCAAATTCTTCACATAGGTATGTATTCTTTAATATAAAAATACTTTTTCAATTATGTTTTCATGTAAGACCACAAAATATTAAATATTGGTAGGTTTTCTTGATTGTATAAAAATATTGTGTTATTTTAAGTAATCTAGAGTTCTTATTGGCCGCTCATTAGTACGTAAGGTTGTTTAAAATCTCTACAGGACCTTACGGGTTTAAACGCCATTCTTATGGCTTTTACCCCCTTTCCAAAGAACAAATAATTATTAAAATAGCGTAACTGAACCTTTTCTAGCGATATTTAACTATTTAACGCATTTTAGGGAATCTAGATGGTAAATCCACACACAGTGTGTAGCAATACCGGTGGTTTTTACCCGTACAACGGGCGAGGTAAATTGATTTGCACTACGAACCGTTGGCTTTGCGTTTCAACTGACATCCTCGTAAATTACAAAAGCAGTCACACAAACGAATGACTCTAACCGCACAGTGGATTTCTGTGGCGTGATTTCACTTGTCACTTTCAGTGTTTGTTTTGATGTTAAGAAGGAAATTGCAATACAAATGGTATTGTTACTGAAATAGAGACGGAAATTGTGAAATTATATACTTACTTGCTAATTTTCAAAGCAAAATGTCAAAGATCTAATAAGCAGGTCGCCCAAATAGCAAAACGTCACAAAAGAAAAAAAAACCAAGTACATAGCTTAACGTCGGAAACGCAAATCATCCAAGAAGCAAGTTGACCCTTAAGCAAAATGTCAAACTTCTAAATCGACCTACTGGCTATCTCACAGTGAACCTACCTTGAGTTAAAGGAGATTCGGGTTCGATTCCCTGTCGGAAAGTGTTTGTATCTTTATCATCGGTCATTGTCGGTTATTTTTCCCACATTTTAGGCCATAAATCAAAAATTGTAGCACAAAATAAAATAAAAATAGTTTTGAAATGTGCAAGCAAAGCACTTTCATATGATACCACACTTCAGTTGTCCCACTTTCAGATTTTGACCCCCCATACGGACCCCAATTTCCATATATTTTTTAATTTCAAAATTTATTTTACAAGGATATATGCGGGCAAGCAAATCCTACAACTGATGTCAAATTTTTAGTCGATAGAATCAGTAGTTTTTGAGAAAAACAGCTGTGACATACAGATGCACGGACACCGAAGTTTAACCATAAGTATAAGCTCAGTCACAAATAGCCTAGGAAAACTTTTTAATGCGTGTTTCATACTTTTTCTTATTCTAAACTGGTGCACGAGCACGACTCGCACTTGGCCGGTTTTTATTATCTCATTCATGATTTTCGACTTTTTTTCTTTAATTGTGTACCTAATTTAGCTTGGATGGAGCCCACGGAATGGGCTCGAAGGGTAGTTTTCTGTCATTTTTCTATCTAACCATTTAGACATATATAGACATATAGAAACACGGTCATTTGGCTATCTAGTCTTTTAGCTATATGGACATTATACATTTAGCTTTATTGACGTTTTACATATTTAGTCGATTTGCTCAATAGACGTTCCGAGCTGAATTGTTTTTTTATTATTTTATACTAAACAAATAGCTTATTTATTGCTCTTTTCAAATACGAGTATGTAAGTTCCATTTATATCCAGAATTTTAATTTATTTTAAAACCACTCCATATAAAAAAATAGACGTCTCCTTTGTAATATCCCTTTTTTAACCAAGAATTACAAAGAACATAAACCTAACTAAAAAATAAACCTGACAAATATCACTTATTGAGTGTATTATTGAATTTCACGATGAAGTCAATGACAGGTAAAGATACCATATAATCGCCTAGTTAATATCCCAAAGTGGATTACCTCCGTTACGTAATTAATTAAACCAAATAACTTCCTGGGAAGCTGCGTAAGTCCTTACACAAATATCCAAGAAGTTACAGTAATTGACGTAACTAAGCGTAGTAACTCGATAGTTGAAAATAATTGCAATAGAGGATTAGGAGTGTGAATGTTGATATTACAAATCTACTCGTATACTAACTAAATAAACAAACATAATAACTCTAAATTAAAAATTTAAGAAACCCCCGACGTACCATTGTGGAGACCCCCTTTCTTTTTCCTGGTTATCATCAGATCCTCAAGGTTCCAGATGTGGGAAGGTCACCATGGTCGTAATCATTTTAACTGAAACTCGAACTACCTAAATGTTATTATTAGATTTAACGGGTGTTACTCACTTTATAATTATCGCGGAGGTTGCTCCGTTAACTGTTACTGTCCCAGATATCCCATCATACTCCAAAATCCCAAGATACTACAAGATCTTAGAACCACTGATCCAATTTTCATCTGACATTGGTATCTAAAAATATTTTGCTATTGCCATGCTACTCCGAATTCTAAAAAGTCGTTTAAAGTCTAAAAGGTACAACCTATTCGATCGCACAGTTCCAAACACTCACATAAAGTCCGGAAGCCATAGTATTTTCCAATTGCTTTGTATCGCTAAACTACGCTACATGAAGTCATTCATATCGTTTTACTTGTACAGTCGGCCTCTAGATTATGTATACAATCTATCCAATTTCTACAATTCAAATTTGAAGTCTATGTCGATTGCATTAAGGAAAATTTCAGACTGCAGAAATTTGACAGATGGTATACATTAGCTAGATGCCGACTGTACCTACCGACGGCCATAATCATACTTATACTTACTATAGAAACGCTATTGGAGGAAGTGGAATGACAGTATGGTATCCAGTATCCACCAGGCGAATGGGGTATGTTGATGACAAGGAGATGGTACACCAATGGATGTTTGGAACTCATAAGGCTAAGTACCATTGTACACCAAATCATAGATAAACACGCTATCGATATTTTGTATGAAAATTACGCAACTTATACCTATGCTTAAATCTACACATAAATGAATCTAATAAATGTGCTCCCGCCAACCCGGCTTCTTAGTTAATTGCCAAAAGGTAGTTCGTCAAACTACTAATCGCTGTAGGAAATAAGCTTATAAATATTCCTGGAATAATTTACGCCTCAAACTATGGGATTCACTGAGTCAAAATAACGTGTTCAAGATAGCATTGTATTGTATTTTCAAAATGAGTTTCATTCATTCTGCGCTTGTTTGTACAAAGGACTTTATTTTCAATTTCGTATTAATTAAAAATAGTTGCAAATGAAATAAGTCCACGATATTCTACAAACTTTGTTGTGTTTGTTGCGACAGACAGAATATATGTACAAACAAAATGAGATTATTCAACTCTATTAATTCAAACCACATAACCTATTTTCTTTACCCATAGCATTATTACTGCAGTTTATACTCGTACATTATGTCTAATGAAGACAACGTTTCGAGATAACTTAATTGCTTTGTGTGTGTGTGTGTGTGTGTTGTGAAGGTTGATATGACTCTGTGTAGAGTCAGCCTGGGGTGGTACCCTTTTACCTATATCTGCCGGAAAGCAGCAATGCTTGCTCTAATTTCGAAAGTAATAAAAATAATTATGTTCAATTTCCGACTGATCAACACCTTTCTCGATGATAATATGATCCCTCTTTAGTTACTACACCTTGTATAGTATCCATAGCTAAGCAACACATAAATTCACAGATCGATGTAGGTGTAGGAGAGAGAGAGAGCTCCCCTAATTGATCGATTGCCCCTAATAGCGCTTTAGACATCGAGACATTTTCAGATTAGTTAAGTTACTAACATAGGGCCTAGATGTTAAATTACTAAGTTAATTTAAATTATTTTATTGGAATTCCCCAGACAGCGATATGTCTTGCTTGGCGATTTGTTTTCACTTCTTTCAGGTACGACATCATATTGACTATTTTTTTAGAAATTAAATTGATAATTGCATCCTCACCGATAATTTTTCCTTCATCTATGATCGTGATCTCCCTTATTTTCCTTTGGAATTGACTATAAGGAAGAAAAACTTCCTAAGCAAAAGTGTCTAAAAATGTTGAACAGTAAATTTTGTGATACGAAATTTTCTATGGACTTTTAGGTTGGACGATGTCGAGGATTGAACCACACAGAGCTACCATCATTGAAGATCTGATAGGATTGCAATCAATTTTATTATTTTCTAGACTTCTTTTTACTATGGCATCCGATGATGTTAACTTTAGAATATAGAGCAAGGGCTTTCGAGAGCCCCTGTAATAAGAATAAGAAAAAGCATAAGAAACGCCCAAGTATTATATTCAACGATAGCATAGAATAATGAGTAAAACAATGTCAATGGCAAGCCAGTCGGTCGGAGTGGTTTCGACTATTACACGAAGGGCAGCATTAGCCGTGCAATCGAGTGAGACGGTACATTACGAGAGACACTTGCTGCGATCCGACGCGATTACTCTCGTCCGACTCGCTGACTCTGACGCCGACGTCGACGCCGACGCCGACGTCGGTAAACATAGTTTTTGTCTAGCGTTCAACAAGTGAGCGTCAAGACAGACGCTTCTATTTTTTTTGGGGTTACTAATGAATTACGAGTATATTTGATCGTACTGAACTGAATATCGTATTTAAAACCCCCTTAGGGAAATAGGTAGGTAAGTAGATATATTTTAATTTTTATTCAGTTATACTTACAAGTAATTTAGTAGCTCACTCCTCACCTAATGAAGGTTTTAATATAAAGTTCCAGCTGTGCTCATCATTTCACGTTAATCTGGAACATTTTGTTAACATAATTGAATTAAAAAGCCCAAATTACCCCTACAGTTCATCGAATTGAATAAATGCGAAAATATCGAGTCATCGACGCGGGCGGCGGGCGGCGGGCGGCGGGCGGCGGGCGGCGGGCGTGCGGCTGAATCGCAAATTGTTTATGGTAATGTTCTCGTCCGGCGATACGTGAAAATATTCCCTTTTTATTAGCGCCGCCCGCGCTGCCCGCGCCGCGAAACGTTCCAATAATGACGCAATAACTCTTGTGACGATTGCTCAGCACACTGTGCATTAAAACTACTTATAAAAACTTTATTGTGACCAAGATCGGACAAGTGGTGTCACTATTACTAATGACTACTACACTCTGACAAGGAAAATAAAACCCTGTCAAGAGGGCGCCATTAATGGTACTTTTATAAGTTTTCTAACCTGTGTTATGGAGTTCGTTATGTAAAAATTGTTATGTTTAATTCCGCAATATGTTGTTTTTTTTGTCATGCTATACCTGCACCGCGTTTGTCATGAAATTACCATATTTTAAAAACATTCCTCTGTGCAAAAAATACTACCAACTACCTCCTACGCCACTGGTCATTACGAAACGACTTTTGAAATTACGTTCCCAATAATGACGCAATAAGTTTCATGCATGAATGACGCCTACCTGTGAAAACAGAATCTATTCGAACTATCAGTCCTCATGAAACTAACCATCTTTACTGTCACTAAACATTTCAATAATAACGACGCAATAACTCTCGTGATATAATAACGACGCAATAACTCAATATAAAGGTAGTTCTACTCTATGCTACGTCACGAAATTATCGATCTTTATGATATATTGCATAATGACGTGATCATTTGCTCTCATTATACTTGAACAGCCTCTGGGATAGTGATAGTGAAAATACCTATACATAGGAACTCTTAAAAACAATTCAGAATATTCATAGGAAGAAGTTCGAAATATATTATTTGAAAATTAGGTTTGTACCTAGCTAACAAATACGTTGAATTAAATTTCCAAAATGTAGGTTCCCGTACTCGGAGATAATTATTTCCATTGTTTTCTCGAACAAACGCCAGAAACTACAGGCCTACCAATAATTACTGCTGCAGTAACAATACTCGTTGCTACAAACATGGACCGAAATTGTGTTTAAGTTTGTGAAAACTGGCTTAATTAGGTACATTCATTACTAATTTGGTCTGCGTACAAAATTTGGTGCTATTTTAGGTACAGTGCATGGAAGACACATCAAGCTATACCCTGTAGAACCCTGACGCAATAACTTTTTGTTATGATTCCTTGACATTCGTATGAATGTAGCAAATGCGTTAAAGCGGCAAAGTAATGTGCGAAACGCAGTATAGATTATAAATATTATGGTTAAACTAAACGCATACGTCAAATCTTCCCTCTCGTTCTGGCACATACAAACAAGGCATCGCTCTCTGTCTTTTGTGATCATCATAGGGAACAGTGCAGAATTATATAATAAAAACTAAATAATTACTTTAAAATGAATTTTTAATTCGTTTCACTAAAATAAATGTAATAAATATTCTACACAAGTGGTCCTTCGAGCCGGATATGGCTACATTTATTTTAGTGAAACGAATTAAAAATTCATTTTACAAGTACCAATGGGTATTTATAGCCTTTGTCTTCTACTATAGTAACACGTGACGCCATTTAATATACAAATCTAAGAAAGAGTATATAAATGAGAGGTAACGAACTAGATGAGATTAATTACTAAGCTACCCTGCAATAGGTCGGAACAAACAAGGACGGATTAGTAGTAACACGACCCCTCGGAATACTCACACTGGATTACCCTCTTTAGGTAGAGGCGACACAAAAGAATACTGATATTGGTAAGCTGGCCACGTCTTCTATTTATCAGCTTCGAGCCGTTACGTGGAAGGTTATACATCAATAGCTCCACCTCGTACACCCCTTTCCGAGGTCAATATTCCTTATAAAGCAACAAGATACCCCCCGACATTCCTGTCACGATTTTCTCACACTAATCGATGTTTGAGTGGTTGGAAGGCGCACAAACCGGGTGCTAATTCGTGAAAACAAATTCTCGTTAAGCCACTGGGTGAAGACGCGGCTTCCACAATAGCCTCATTGAAAACCACAAAAGGGTCGCGCCGTACTCACAAGCCTCGAAACGGAACATTTCGCACGGAACAGATACGGATCTCCGCTCATAAAAAGAAGTAAATACAGCGAAACCGCGGTTCTTGAGTGTGCAGTGCATAAATTGCTCCCTATCTGGCCATCGCCTGACCCTTAATGGCCACAAGGTGGGACAGATCGTTATCGCGAAAATGGGAATTCTGGCCGACCACTTTGTCGATACAAGAAAATTTCGTTGCTCGTTTGCGCTGTAATATAAAAATACTGCTACCGTCATAAACAAGTGAATCGATTGCCTGTTTTATGGCTAAGTAAATAAAATACAATTTAAACAAATAAATGTAAATAAAAAGGCGTGTGAAATGCACCAATCAGCATTGGGCCCGCTCCATGGATCATGGCCAGTGGGGACATTAATAGAATAATACAATAGAAATGTAAATACAAATGACTTGTCTGGTACAAACAAATGCAACCACAAAAATAATATTTAAAACTACGCTAATGGCTTCAGTTTGTCTAATTTTCACTTGTCTAACAAATTACTAGGTAAAGTAGGTAAATAACACGACTTCTAACGCTCTAAATTATCATGCAACAACTTCCGCTACAAAAATGTATGTTTACAGAGATTTTAAATTGAGCCATAAAGCGCGAAAATTCTCCAAACTGCAATAAAAACTGTCAGACGGAGTTGCAGTAACAGTTTGATAAGTTACTTTAAAACTAGTAAAACGTGGAGGAGTGTCTTAAAACAATTGCCTACTTTGTAAGGAGTCACACGCGAGCATCGCGTTGAATCCTTTTCAAGTCCTGAATACCTACATTGTATCCAGTCACGCTAACACACTAAACTTGTCTGAGACGTCTACACTTCGTTACTAAATTAAGTTTTCTATTATATTTACTTTCCCAAAGGTATTGCATTTAAAAATACCTTTGAGCCAAATAAGAAAACTGGTCTCACACGAAGGGCGACATGATATGACAAGGTGATCAAATATTGTGATCATCTTATTGAACACATAGACAATTGCAAAGGAGGTGTAAAGACACTCTAGTCAATGTATTCCTCTATCTATCTATCTATCAGCCCGTGTCTGTCCACTGCTGGACATAGGCCTCTCCCATGGCGCGCCACATTACTCGGTCCTCCGCCTTTCTCATTCAACCATCGCCAGCAACCTTCTTCAGGTCGTCGGTCCACCGGGCAGGGGGGCGTCCCACACTGCGCTTTCTTGTCCGCGGTCTCCACTCTAGAACTCGTCTACCCCAACGGTTGTCGGTTCTGCGACAGACATGGCCAGCCCATTGCCACTTCAACTTGTTAATCATATGAGCTATGTCGGTAACTCGCGTTTTATGACGGATGACTTGATTTCTAACTCTATCCATCAATGAGATATCGGTATCTCATGATCGGGCATAGCCCTCTCCATAGCTCGTTGAGCGACTTTGAAATTTCGGAATTCCTAAGCCAATTTAATTCATTTTCAATAAATCCCGTAACCACAAACAATTGTTATAAACATTTACTACGATATTAATGTTTCTAGAGCGATAGGAGCACACCTAACAAGTTATGTGCATAGAACATAAAATCACTTACGTTTTACGTTGGTGATGTGACGCAAATAAGCTTATATCTTATAGGATTATATCCCGATGAGATGAATCACTTACAGGAGCTTCAAACAACACCTATCTATTCTTATGGTAACTGTCAGTGTAATATAAGAGCTATATATAAGAGCTTTTAGTTTGAAGCTTTAAAACCATATAATACAATTTACAAGCAACTATGTAAAATGTGGTCGGTATATGAAAACTTGGACTACAATTCAAACGGGTGTGCCTCAATAAATCATAATTATTGGCAAAGTTTGAAGTGCTCTAGACACCTGAGATATTAATTCCAAAAGTCTACTTCAGCTCTGCACATCGTGTATATATATTATGATTGTAGTAATAATTATTGTAAGTTAAGTTATATTTTTTTAAACATGTGCTGCTGATTGTTTCTTGCGCCGCTTGTTTTCTTTCAGCTATAGCACCTTCCGAAACGGTGGTAGAGTAAAAAAGTGACATTGAAAGAATTTACTTTAAGGTTGTAAATGTACTTACAATAAAAAAAATCTGATTTCTGATTTCGCATATACAATTTTGCAAACGTTTCCCGTCAGTAATATAGTAGTTTATGCGACGGCCACGTAATGATAGCTATTTTAACATGAGAACTGTTTATGAAACAAAGCGAAACTGAGTTTCATAAAAGATCGTTCGAATGTTAATATCGCCATTACATGGGTTGCAAACAATACTTTTTCTACGACCATGAAACATATAAACAGAAAATACAAACCATTACGGAGACTTCAACAGACAGCTTAATATGTTATTAGTAACTATGGAAACCGTATATATGTTTGACGTATTGTCGATATCGCGTAGTCGCGGGTGTCGAGTTTTTTTGTGGCTATAGTACTAAGTAGTTGGCCAGTGAAATGTAGTGCATTTAATACGAAATAGTTCTTGTATGCAGTGCCATACAACAAATTAAAATTTACATATTACAATCGAAAACTGTTATTAAATATTTCATTAAAACACTATTTTCACACGACCATGACGAATGAACCTCTTTATTTTATTGATTATGGTTTCATAATGAACAAATTACGAAATGGGAGTAGACAAAAATAATTATTTACCTGCTACAAACATTATTAGTTTTACTTCTTATTTTCTTCTCTGTCTTGTTTTTTTCGACACAGCCATACAAAACAAAGTTTTGATTGAAATTGTAAACACGTTTTTTTTTCATTTTCTCAAAAGCGTTGCCGTATATGGCACTACAATGATACCA
Source organism: Hofmannophila pseudospretella (assembly GCA_947369225.1). Taxonomy (NCBI): domain Eukaryota; kingdom Metazoa; phylum Arthropoda; class Insecta; order Lepidoptera; family Oecophoridae; genus Hofmannophila; species Hofmannophila pseudospretella. Next base: position 8,057,283 of record OX376325.1, read on the forward strand.
AAATATAGCAGCGTCGATAGTGAAAACTATGTACTCTATAAAATAAGTACATAATAGATTACACTTTTATGAGGTAGGATAAGTGTTGTGTAGCCAAACAAACTTTCAATAAACACAAAATAGGCGTGTAGCTCGATCGTGATTCGAGTCGAGCTGTTGATGCTAACGCATTACGCGATAACGAGGTGCACGCAACCTGTAGTCATTCAATATCGCACTGACTACATTACAGAAATCACTGAGCGCGTCTGCCGCCATGTTTCAACGACAGTGAACTTCGACAATGAAAAGAAACCTTACTAGACAACCGCAAACTTGCGCTCTCTGACGCGCTGCAAATAAGCACTGTAAATTTAGCGAAAATATTTCTTTCCCGAAGAAAAACAAAAGCGACTTCATCCCCGCTCTGAAATTTATGAGATGCGCCGTGGATTAAAAATGTTTGCCGTGCCCTCGGTACCGTACGGCCCGCGGCCACGGCTTCATTAGACCGTGTTCCTGGAAAATTCTGATTAATATTTACCTTACACTTCTTGCGGATTTTAGGTCATTTACCATTTGTCGACGCGAGACCCGAAGTAATTAGGCTCTTCTAAATATTTAAGCACCGAATCGGTTCCATTAATCCTAAAGTTGTATTTTTCTTTTTAGGAGGACTGTTTAATCGTTTCTCCTCGAAACTTGGAGGACTCTAGAAAAACTTTAGGCGACAAGTGCAAGCGGTCGAAACTCGGAACCGCAGGGTAAAGTTCTCTCTCACTATTAACTATTATACCAGAAGGCGGTATTTCGGGGAACCTCCTAACTTGAACTCGAGAAGTTTTGAGTGTCCTAAAGTGATGCACTTGTCTGTGGTCCAGCTTATTTTAACAGCATTAACAGTTGGTCAAAGTCCTCTAAGCACATGAACCAGTGACACTACGAGATAATATTAGACCTCTCCTTAACATCTAGACACACGAGAGTTTCGGAAAGAAAAAAGGGCGACGACGCACTACGTGTGTTATATTACAGGAACCATTTCGAGCCTTTTCGACCCCCTGTAACTCAAAATCTATTTGACCTACATACCTGCAATTTTGTGTGTGTTAAGAGTCATGTCATTCAAGAGAAGAGTTTTATGTGAAAACTTGACAACTTAGGGATTTAGTTTTAAGCAAGCAATATTTTTTTTATATTTAAACAATGTTATATATTTGTACTACCTATGATGAAGGTGGTTCCTCCGTATACCCCTTCGGGATTACGGACGTGAGAGTTATACTATGCTATATATTTCAATAGGTAAGTTTGAAGGAACGTTAATTGAACTTGGCATCCAGTTAGATCTCAATTCTTTTAACGGCGAAGCCGACAGTCCTAATGTTCCTTGCACCGAAACTTGGCATCCTTTTTCACATTTATGTTTTTGGTGGGATTATAATTTCACGAAATACGAGTGTAGATCTGAGTAAAAATAGAAGTCTATGTTATTTAGAAGACTAGCTATTTCCATATCCTCTCTCTACCTAGATAATAATACTTAGATACTCAATTTATTCCTAGTCCCAAGTAAGTCTGTGAACTTCGCTACAAGACGTCTAACAGCACAATTGCCACTTCTCAGTACTACTACAAGTTTGAGGGCATGAGAGGGGAGTGCTACTGCAAGGGGGAAAGCGGATCTCTAAAACGAAACTGTTCTCGCTTCCAGTCGTGTTCTGAATTCAATATTTGTAGAGTCAGACTTCTGGTGTAAAATGTTAATAAATTCAGGTTTGACTTTCCAATTTCCTTTGACCTAAATGAATGAATAATAGAGAAACCATAAGCTAACATTCCTGCTGATTACATTATCATGTATGTACATCCTTCACACAAGCATTAGCTGAACCAGATGCTTCAATAACATCAGGCATCTGGTTCAGCTAATGCTGTTGAATATGGTTTTTTTGTGACAATAAAGTGTTTTTTCTTCTTATTTCTTTCTTCTTCACACTAATTTTGTGCAATAAAGAGTATTCATTCATTCATTCATTCATTCATTCATTCATTCATTCTTTAAATGTTTGTAAGGGCAGTTGCAAATTGCTCTTACGTCATCTCAGAGCGTCGGTGGCCTAGTGGTTAGGACACCGGACTCCCATGCGGGAGGTGCGGATTCCGAACCGTGCAGTGCCATGTACCAATGAGTTTATCGTACTTTTTCCAAGACTTACGTACATTTACCGACTGCTCTAACGGTAAAGGAAAACATCGTGAATGAAAACACCTACACACTGAGATAACCAGTGTGTAAAATGGGGTAGGCACAAAAGATCCTCAAGGGTCGAAGTGCCGCTGGGGTTATTCCCGGCCCCTATCGTAAGATAAGATAAGATACGCCATCTCATCTTATTCTTAGCTTCAATTAGTTCAGTGCATCAGACTGACCCACTGAAATTCCATAGCATGTAAAGTTACGTCAGACTGCATGTATTGTGCGCATCGAATCAAAAAGAGGTACTTACTTAACATAACTATATATTTTAGAAATAACAAAAATTTGTGAAGTCATTACCAAAGTTCATTTGAAATAAGCACAAGTAGTTTGTACTACATGTACCTAAATATGACTTTGGTTCAGCGACTTTGGTCATGTTAGCAATAGTTTTGTAGCCACTGTTTTCACGTTACATCAAGTAGAAACTACTATCTTACCAAAGGTTTTCTAACTAAGAAATTTTTGTTAAAAGTATGTAACGGAATTATTTCTCCGTGGTTTATAATGAATGCGGCTTTCACTCAGAATATGCAAGAGTTTTAGAACAACAGCCACTTAATGTGCAACCTGTATACAGGTGTGCTCACAACACCTGTATTGTACGTTATACAGCATGTATAATGAATTAAGGGTGAATAAATTCTGTGTAGCAATTAATATACCGTGTCAGGGAGGCATTAGTCATCGGGATAAGTATCGATGTTATCTTTGCTTCCTCGTGAACCACTCCCTTGTTCTAATAAGCACCTTACCTTAGTAGGACTAACGTTTTATGCTGGTGGAGAAATAATAATATAAATCATAATATAATTCCTTTATTTAGGCAAAAAACCCATCAAACAATACAATATACAATAATAAAATAAATAAACAATAAAACTAAAAAATAAAACTGCACAATAAATGTCATTTCCGGTTCGCGCGCTGGTGCACGGACAACCAATATTTAAATATCGGACATGTGAAGTCCTCGCTTATGGCTCTGAGGATGCTGTTGTGAGAGTTTCGCGTTCTGTCCCACGGGACGCTATGCGAGCCCTCACGGCAGCAAAGAAATCGGGCACTCGCGCCTCGGCAAACATGCCCGACGCACTGCAATAGCGCGGGTGCTTCATGAGGATGCGGTACGCATCATTGTACTGCACCCTCATGGCGCTCATGGAGGCTCTCCTGAAATTCACCCAGAGCTGGCAGGTGTAAATAAGGAACTATTGAACAGAATTGACATTTGATTGACAACTAGCGCCGCTCAAGTTAAAAACAATTGGTTGTTGGACTATAAAGGTAATAATAATAATAACTCAATAGTTTTAATTAACTTTTATGTAGTACCTATAATGAGACAAGAATTTATTTTTATGTTTTCAAACAAAGTGACACAGAATTATTGTAGGTTTTCACAAAATTAGTGGTGAAGTTCTATACTTAGCCACATAGGAAATATAGTACTAACCTAGCAATAGAATAAATGATAATAATAAGTATTTAAAAGTGGTGTATTCATGCATTGTTCAAAGGACAACAAACATGTACTGTATTATTCAGAAACGACTCATAGATATTTTATATAATATTTAGATTTGAGTTGTTTATCTTGTTACAATAAAATTATGAATAGGTACCATTTCCATAGAAAATTCGTCGCGGTGTGAGGTTGAATAAAATTGTCTTGGTAGAAAACCCTTCTAGCCACTTATATAAAACAAACTACCTTAAATAAATGGTTAAAAAAATCTTCCGTGTTCAGGATTTGAACCTGCGACCGTGCCGATCCGTAGCAATGCTCTAACCAACTGAGCTATCGCGGCCCCTCTTGCCGGCGTCGAATCGGATCGACACGGTCGCAGGTTTAATCCTGTTCGCAGACATTTTTCCATTTCTAATTTATCTAAGAAAATAAGCTTCTCGCCTATAACAGCTTATTATACGTGATCCAAAATGACAAAAGATAGTTGGGAAACGATTGCTCTTCCAGCGAGTAGACAAACGTCCAGGAAGATAAACAGCACGCGAGCCAAGCACGCCACGGCCGCCATCCATCACTCTGCTATGCCTACTCCGTAATTAGACCTGAATGCCTCTGTCTTGCCGAGTTTGTACGTGATAAGAGGCTATGTCCGCTTCCTTTCGCAATATTTACCTAACTGTGAACAGGTAAATATATACGTACAGTGCACTGATAGAAAAGATTGTTTACTTCAAACAAACACTTGTTTCAATAAGAGCATAGGAAGTCGGCTTGTTCACTTCAACCAAGAAATTGTTCAGTTCGACCGAGATCTCAGTCGTATCTATCAAGTAATGTGTTCTGAATACATTTATTTTACTTTACGTTGTATGCTCTAAATCACACAAGTTATTTTTTCAGTGTATATTTCTTAGTCTACAATATAAAAAATAGCTGACGGTAACTTTAATTCTAATTCGAAATCAATTAACATTTTCTATTCTTGCAATAATTATTTATGGGCATAACATTAGGCAAAGGTACAGTGGGACGTCCCATGCTATATGGAGCCACTTCAATGTGACAGCTACAATATCTGGATGCTGCAAAAAGATCGGGCTCAGGCGCACCTGGGATGAAATGAAGTCTATAAGCATTGGTTTATTGAAGATTGAAGATGACTCATGTTACACCGAAAACATCATTCTATTGAAATTCATTTTTTGCCAGATTAAATGGGATGGTTTACTATTGCATTCCTCATTCCACACACTGGTTAACTCAGAGTGCAAAGGTTTCCTCTCGGTGTTTTCCTTCACCGTTAGAGATATCGGTAAATGTACGTAAAGGTGCGGTTATATAGTAAATTCTCACTCCAACAAGTTGTCCTTGAGCTATGGGTATTTACTGTGCTTGTATGTTTTATGTACGTATACCTATCCACTATTTATATATATTTTTTCTAAGGAAATGACCAATAACATTTCGCCGTATGTACAACTATTGAATAGAGGATTATTATTATAAGGGTCCTCTGTTGTCCAGATTTCTTACTGCCTGCCCAATTATCGTCCAAACTATTGAACTGATCCTACTTCCAAGGACATTTTCAAAGGAAATAAGTACGAGTAATTGGGAAATAAGAATCGGTGGAAAATTGTCCATAACGGAAGAAACAAAATCAAAAATAAGAAAAAAAAACATTTATTTAACATTGCATTATGCATACATGATTAAACTTAAAAAGACTTGAAATAAAAAAACAACACCGTTAAAAAGTCACATGCTCAGCATGTGCTGCAGTCCGACCGGTACGGCAGAACCACAGCGCTGGTTTTCAGCTGTGCCAGTGCGAAGGCATCGCGGGCGAAACAGCTGGTCAGGGACGAAACCAAAAATATATTAAAATATATTAAATAATTAAAATAAATACGAAACAATTAAGCCCCGTTTTCGTAATTAGAAAAATCGAATACAAAACGTGCAGTTTAAAATTTCATAGCGAAATAAATATTTTATAACACAGGTGATAAAAATAGGGGTTTTGGTGTAGATACAATTAAGGGAGTCTTCCGATAATACGCTCTACCTAATGAGGTCGCCACTCCCGGCTGTGCCGTCAATGGCCGTCATACGCCAGATGGCGAACTACACTCACCTAGAGCTCTTTTGAATCGCCTTAAAGTCACTGCACTTTCATTTTAGCACCCTTTTTCAGCGCATGGAGTTTGGCCTCGCTTGCATCATTGGTTGGTAACTCTTGCATTACGAGTAAAAACGATCTTGATCATTACTAGGGTAGCTATTACCGTTCAAGCATTAGCTGAGCCAGGTGCCTATTGCCAATTGTATTATGGAGTGAACTAAATATGTATTATTTTATTTTTTTGTGACAATAAATGTTTTTTTCTTTCTTTCTTTTCTGTCTTTCTTTCTCACGACGATGAAATGAAATCCTGAGATGGCATGCTAAACAGAGACATCGTTCGCTATATCAATGCAATACATCCCATTACAGGAAGGTATTGTTGATCCGTTATGTCTCATGTCCTAAATTACCATTCCTGTCCTATTCCCCGAATGATCGTAACTTAATAAATATTTTCATAAGAAAAATATACTTATAAGGGCTTTCACCAATAAGTTAAGTAGGTTGAGGTTTTTTATGTAAAATCTTTTCCCCAAAATTTTCAATTATTACGCTAGTCGTACAAACTTTTCTGTAAACTGTAACACTACTACATCTTATCTTATGATAAGGGGCCGGAAAAACCCAGCGGCACTTCGACCCTTGAGGATCTTTTGTGCCTACCCCATTTTACACACTGGTCAACTCAGTGTGCAGGTTTCCTCACGATGTTTTCCTTCACCGTTAAAGCAGTCGGTAAATGTACGTAAGTCTTCTAAAAATACGACAAACTCATTGGTACATGGCATTGCAAGAGTTCCCTTTCTTGATTTTTTTACCTTTTGACGCCTTATGACTGCTCCAATAAAGTAGAGATTCCCCTGTGGTGCCCTGGCTGGATGCTAACCGTACATGTCGTCCTTTGTTTTACGACTAAACCATATAATTACATATTTCAACGACCAAATTAGGTAGCATGCCATTAGACCAAGGGGGCACTTAACATCACTTTACACGTTTGACTTAACACGTTTGACACTAAAAGGTTCGATTTTAGGAAATAATAATATATCTGTCATGTGGCCATAGTAATATGAAACCTAGAATTGCCAACAAATTCAATAACGATAATAAATACAATAACAAAATATTTTTTTTTATTAAAATTGGTTAATAACACAATTCAAGGTCATCCTTCTATGGCGGAATTTGAATTTGTATCGTCTTGATGACCTGAAGCTTCCGAGATATGCTCCTAATCAGGAAGATACATAAAAATGCATGCACTTTCAATAATTCGTCTTTCATTTATAGTCTCTAATGAAACAAAATACAGAGAAATATTGTTGTAATGTTTTTCTGTTTTTTTTTCCGTTAATAAAAAACATTAAGTATTAATGTTCTTACACATTACCAAATGTACTTTATTAACCACTCCAACTTTAGACTAAAATGCCTGTGTTTTGATTCGAGTGTGGATTCGATCCGACGACGCATGTATTACCGCAGTCTTGGCCTTAGCCTTGGAGCATTATCGCTTGATGGTACTACCATCACGGTAGAGCCATTAATAAGTTCTGTATTTTGAACATTGGTGGACCCACTGATCTCGTGTCTATACCACGTACGAAAAACTCGTACAATTGAAAATAATTTAAATAACACAAACAAGTTTGTACAACATAAAAAAAATTTTTACAAAGTTGTCAATCTTTCGACTTGGCTTGCCAAGAAATGTGGGAGCAAATAAATAGTTCTTTATTACAAGCGAGAAGTTAAAAGTTCCAACTAAAGGAGGCAACTTTACTACGATTTATGGAATTTTTCAAAAACAAATTCCACTTTCCATGAAGTTTTCTTCGTCAAATTATTACATGTGTTGGAAAAATTCACGAACTTTTCTAGTATTAAACTGAAAATTGATAAGTTATTGAACTCGAGTTTATTAAATAATTTCAACAGAATATTGACCCCCCAAAATAGTGATTTATTTCAAATTATATGCAGATTCACAACATCAAGTTGTAATTTCTGACGGCATTAAGTACATTAACCCGTACATTTGAGGTTAAATTTATACCTGCGGAAGTCTGATAAAATATTTTTTTTATTTACGATTAAACCTGCGTTTGATCTGTGGGATTAATTAGTTAATATTTGTATATACTATTGTATAATACTCTTTCATCTCTTTATATTCTTAAAAATATCAGGTTTGTGCGGAAAATTAATACACACTTTCTGAAAAATTGACAGGCACACATGGGTGCAGTACGTAAGTTCGAAACAACGCGAAACACACAAACTTCATGTACCTACCCGGAGTCAGGCTCTCTAAAGTGAGTTTTTATCAGAATGTATAAACTGTGAAGTTTAAGCTGATTCAAAAGGCATACTATAAAACTATGGAATATTTAAACGGTGAAGACGCATGGATATTTGTATATTTGACGAACATAAGTGTGCTCCAGAAGCATTAAAATGTAAAAATAAAGAACTATTGAACTACAACTATAAGTGACGATGAGGCCAAAGATGCAGAACTACGGGTATTTAAATATAAAATTGGAAATTTAATAACACACAAATAGTAACAATTGGCAGTTTGCGTCTTCTATTGTCGCGGTGGCATCTTTTAACTAGCGGTGGCGACGCGAGCGCAAGCGGCATTTTCAAAGAGCGAACTTATTTAAGTGAATAGACAATAAACTCTTCTGGTACGGTATTGTTTATCTACGGAACCACTTCAGCGCCGAAGCGAAGATATTTGACGACAGACTTTACGTAGCAGAGTGGTTACTAGGCAGGCCGACCCTGCAGAAGTCTTACCATCAGCAAATTACTCGGGTGAGTGGCCTCATACGACACGCTTGCCCAGTGGCAGTAGGGAAAATCTAATCCATTCCATTACACGGAAAAAATAAACCTAAGTAACATTGAAGTTCATGAACAACAATCATACCATTTATCAAAAAAATATCGAGCAGACCAAGACAATATGTAACAATAGAAAGCTGGCGCTTACAGTTGTTAAGTCGGGCGGTAAAGCAGCGGGCGGCACTTGTGCGGGGCGGCTACGAGCTACGCTGCACTATTGTATATGAGTGCAGTGGATAAGGAAGCCGAGGCGAAGGCGGCTGACAAGTGCAATTGCCTCGCCGAGATACGAGATAGCGCAGGCCCGCCCCGCTGTTAACACTTCCCTAGCACGCCACCGAGCAATGACCCTCTGCCCCCTTCGTGTAAAACAAAATGCGAGGTACTAATGCAGATGTAAGGGGGGCGGTACAGCTCGAGTTCTCTTGTCACGCGGAAAAGGTAAAAGCATTTTTTTTCTCAGTAGCGCCTGTGCTAGCGCACTAAGCCTCTTGTCAAGATTTAGCTGTACTTTTCAAATGTTGTAGGAGCTGCATGCATTCGAATGCTCTGCTAACAGTTTTATTACACCATCTATTTTAGATTTTCATAATCAACTTCAACCGCGTTTAAATAGAACCTGCTTTTTAGACTGTGGAGTTTTCCTTTACAGTAAAAATACCAGTTTTACGGTATTTAAATACCTAATGATAAGTCTATATTAGATTATGTAACGAGCGGGAAAGGGAGCAGCGATTATTGCAGCGAGTGTTATTTTTAAAACACGAGGCATAGAAGAGATTATGTGGATTTTCTTTTATTATCACGTAATTATGTTTGTTTGAATACAGGTAGCAACTTGATTGTAGCGCTTCCCGCGGCGTTTTCAGTCAATAAATAGCCCCATTTTTGCCCCAACAAATTATAGACCCGTAAGTCTTATTTTACATTATTCTTGATCATCGGCGGCGTTATTATGATGATTACAACAGTTTCAACTACAATAAAGGGGATAATTCGTCAAACAGCTGTCACATTTTATTTGAACAAACAAATAGATTAAACGGTCCAGGTACTTCAAACTGCAACATTGCAATTTACGAGCCATGGAATCTCGCTTCATTACCATAGTTTCAATTAAATCGCAAACTCGAGCATCAAATTAAAATACAATTTGTACGTCTGTCGTAATTAACTTGTGCGAAACTCTATCATAATTTCTGCAACAGTTTAATTCGATGTGATGGGTCCAATCGATGCAATTTATATCTCCTTGAATATAGAAATATAACTAGAGAGCACTATTATGATAATGGTATAAAAGTGGAAATATAATAAATAACATAAAGATTATTGTAATCCCGCTAATCAGTTCTTTTTCATACATTTATTTAATTCAAAGTTCTTGAATAAACTAGTACAAAACACGAGCAAAACATCTTCTCCTATATTCAACCGGGTAGTCATCCCGTGGAACGGCCTACCTAGCAAGTTGTTAATGCTGAAACTAAAACCAATTTTTAGAATATCTGTTCTAAAAAATGGTTTAAGTTTCAAACTTGAAGAAACGTGAAGAAACTGGTGCCTGCTAATCCAACAATATTAATAATCAATATCGGAAATTTTCAGGTGCTCTAGCTAGCCTAGATATGAGTTTGGTCAGTGATCATAAGTTAAGCAACGTTGGGTGCGGTCAGACCATACTGGCTGTAACCGCATTTTAATCTGCTCCGTGCTTCGGAGAGCACGTTAAACAGCCGGCGCAAAACATCTATTTTGTACTGTCGGTCCCTGTCGCATGCTGTCGTTCAACAGACGTCGTCTTCGTTATTCCATTAGATCACCAAAATAGGTATATCTAGCAAATAACTACCAATACAATAGCATTAACAAACTGTTTAAATAAAATAAAATGTTATAGAATCCATCGATTGATGGCTAATGGATCTGCAACTGTAGTATGGTGTCCGGAGATAAAATTGATAAGCGCGAACTAAGCTTAAGCTCGCCTTATGTACACCTTCTTTGTGCATTAAAGTGGAAATAAATAAATAAATAACTACCAGAATTCTCGACTGGAGCACTGAAGTTCTTCCCCCTCGTAGTATCTGCGTGGGCTCTAATCTCTAAAATGACTCTGAGTGTCCTAATTAAATGTGTTTTACAGACATCCATTGCTCGAAATGCACGATTCTATAACAACGTGCAATGTAGACAATTTGACACTAGTCAATGTAACACGAAACACGAAATGCCAGATTCAGGAAAAATTCATGCTCTCCACCACTTGTGGCGGTGTCCAACTAACTTTTGTCCTTTGTTACCATTTCGCAGATCCACGATAGAATGAAAAGATAGACAGTGTAGCTAATAGAAAACAGTCTCGCATATAATTCGTTTTCCAAATTGAAATGCAGCATGCATGGAAATGCATGTGCATGCGTTGCTGAGCGGATTATGCCGGATATAAAATTAGGCATGCGGATGTCGGACCCGGGCCAAAGCAGCTGGGCGAACTCATCCGGGAAAATGCGAATCGAAAGATAAATCCGTGGTATAAGTTATGTGGATTAGTGGAATATTTAAGGTTTTACACTGAGTATTTGAAAAACTTGAACCTTTCTATAATTGACATAACTTTTATCGTTTAAACGACTCAGACTGATTAGCACCCAAAAGTTAATGTACACTATGTCGTTTTTAGGGTTCCGTACCAAAATGGTATAACTAATAATGCTTTTTTTTATTTACCTACTACTAAACCCGCATTTGACCTCGATCTCGCCTGATGGTAAGCGACGATGAGGTCGACGATGGAGCATGCGGGTCCAGTAAATGCCTATTCACTCTGGCCTTAAAGATCCCAAGGTTGTAGGTTTCGGGAAATACAGACGCCGGCAGGCTGTTCCATTCCTTAGCCGTTCGCATAATGAACGAAGAAGCAAATCGCTTCATACGATGGGATATCAACAACATAAGGATGGAACCCCTCCCCGCGCCTGGTAGTCCGAAGGCGGAATGGAGATGCTGGAATTAGGTCGTGCAATTCCGATGCGCACTCTCCGAAATGTATCCTATAAAATACCGATAGACAGGCAACCATGCACCGATGTTCCAGACTTTGCAGTCTAGCTTCCACCAGCGATTCGTCACCTATAAGGCGCTTAGCGCGTTTCTCCACTGAGTCAAGGGCAGCCAGTAACTGTCCATATGTATGTCACAACTGTTTTTCTCAAGAAAGACTAGAAAGCTAGACTAGACTAGACTAGACTATAGACTTTAAATTTGGTATTGTTGTAGAACTTGCTTGCCCGCATCGAATTCAGGTAAAAAAAAATGAAATAATTTTATTTTTATTACCCATTGAAAATGGGGTCCGAAAGGGGGGTCGAAATCTGAAGGTGCGGTAACTGGAGCAAGTGAGGTATCATATGAAAGGTCTTTATTTGTGTATTATTAAACTATTTTTTATTTTATTTTATGTGCTATAGTTTTTGACTTATGGCCAAAAATGTGCAAAAAAATGACCGTTATATCCGATGTAAACGGTGTACACAAACTTATGATTGTTTTAAATTAAATTATTCACTTGATTCAGACTCATAAATAATTCCCTATATTTTACAGGAAAAATAAAAAAGAGTTTCAAAAATTTATAATTTTTTTAAATATTAAAAAATTAAAAGGTTTTATAGAAAAAAATCTTAAATAATTAGTACTGATAAAAGGTTTTATATGTATTACTTAAAAATAAAATGGCGTCTTAATATTTAAATTTTTGAGATAAAACGTCATTTTTTTAAACTAAAACTATTAATTTATTTTGAGAACGGAACCCTCGGTGCGCGAGTCGGACTCACACTTGGCCGGTTTTGTAATTTATTTTTATATTCGTCACTACATGATTGACTTAATAGTAAAACTATTTTAGAAAAATAATGCTTAAATACGACATTACACACTTTTATTAAAAAATCCATGATGTTCATAATGTAAATGTTAAAGCATTAAAGTCTAATTAAAACTCATGGTTGAAATGGACTTCTCGAAGCTGATGCTGCAATCATAACGTATGTATACCTAGGCAACTGTAATGGAAACATAAGTACATTTTCATAACTATTTAGGATACGGTCATATGAATCATGCCACGGCAAAGTCGTGAAAATTCGTGAAAATTTCATAATAAAACTGATACTGAATAGAAAACTAATAACACATGAGTTGGATTGAATCTTTCGTTATATGACCCTAAGTTTTCGTTATATGAGTAATAAAATTCTCATACATTTAATCGAATATAGCGCTTTTATACTACTCGAACTTTTATAGACGTTCAAAGGAAAAAAACTGAACGTAGCATGATGAAAGCAATTCTCTCAAATATTTGAATATGGTTATTATGCTAATCAACACTCTTAGAGAGCTTTTAGCGGACTATTACATACAAGGTCGGTTGGGCTATGAAGGATGTTAACAAAATATTCGCCGGAGTTTAAAAAAAAAAACTTAATAAATGTGAACAATTTTGTCCAAAAAATTTTGAAAACGAAGATAAATAATTTCAGACGCTCCGTGCAAAATAGATGACCTTGAGCTACCCATTGCTATTGAAGCATGAGCTTCATTGCAATCTTTTTGTTTGGCTGTTTTTTCGGTTTAAGGTATTTTAAAATTCAAAATTTAGAAGAGAGCTTCTTTTGTTTTGGGCTGTCAAGTGGACAGAACTGAAAGAGGGATGAAAAAGCTAATATTTTTCTGTGATTTAACTATAAAAATAGCTGTTGTAAATAAAGTGTGGTCTGTATTTTAATAGTAGGTTAGTGTAACGACGTGGTTGGGTCCTAGTTCTAGCGTAGCCCTATGTGTTACGCCGTAGAAAGAATTTAAACACTACAGTATGAAAAGTCGTAAAATTTTTGTGTCGATAATAAATTTACCAATTTCAAATATTGGGAAAGGTTGTTCACAACCATGAATGGATCTCCTGGTAAAAATCTGATGAATGTTTTTGGTAACACCTGTGCTGCCTACATGTGAATTAAACATAAAAAGTAATACAAATAAGAAAGTGGATTTTAAAGAAGTTCTTTATTATAATAATAGTAGCCATGGTGGCTTTTTTAATGAATGAATTGCATTTATTTGAAACAAGTGTAAGTACAATAAAGTATTCCAGTTTAAAAATCGAAGTACTGACCCTTTACAATCATCATCATCAGCAGCCTACTCTAGTCCACTGCTGGACATAGGCCTCTCCCAGAGCGCGCCATTGAGCCCGATCTTCGGCTCTTCTCATCCAGTCGCTGCCAGCCACCTTGCGAACATTTACAATATTAAGACAATACTATTTTATAATTTAGCGATTAATAGCGATCTGCAACAATAAATTGTCAAACGCAGCCTGCTAATATCCTACGGATATTATATTATGTTCAGTAACCTATAAAGGCTAATATTGTCGCCAATGACCTTGAGAGTTTGACTTTCAGCATCTAGAAGTTTACGGCTTTGGACTCCTGCCGAAAACAAACTTCGCAAAATCCTGCAGATATAATCTCCATACATACAAACTCCTTTTTCTTGTTCTGTTTGTTTGTTATGACAAAATCAAAATACTATGAAATCTTGTCATATCAACAGTGTTTAGTATCGTAGGGTACCGTCATGGCGTGCGACAAGGTTATATCGTATATTGTAGTTGGATTTTGTATCACATAATTTATTGAGTCTCATTTTGTACAGTCGCGATCTGAAACTGTTTTCCACCTGCAACTTACAGAAAATTTGACGGAAAGCTTTTTTCAATTCTGTGCGAGGTTCTTTTTCTGAAACAGGTGGTCCAGTCCCACCAACTAAACCAACCAACCACTGGATATTGATTTAAATACCTATTTGGTTAACCTATATTATGAATATTGATTGGTTTGGTTTTGGATTGGTTTGGTTGATTTGGTTTACCTATATTATGAGTTATGAGCATAGATGTCATTTCTCTTGGCTCCACTTAACAATGACAAATTTAATTGACATTAATATATCATTATTTTCATGACATTACTGTACGTCTAGATTAGGTAGTTTGTGATATAAGCACTATATTTTTAAAATGTGACCTTGTGTATTTACTCACAAACAACAATAAATAAATAATAATAATAAGAGAACAAGTAAAGAATTTCTTTTCAATCTCATTTCATTTTCAATCTAAATAAGCTTACCTTACAACCTTACAACCTATTTAGTTCTAATAGCTAGTGAAAGGACATTAAAATCAATTCGGTGGTTTTTGTAAGTTGCAAATAGTAACCACTTTCTGACCTCCGCTGTACGGATCTTTATGTAGATAGTCAATTAGGGCATTTCCGGCAAACATGTAACCGCGCCATATTCCCTAGAAATATCTTTAATTAATGCACGTTTTGATAAAAACTTTTAAAAGAGTTAAAGTTTCGTTTACAAAACTTTCATCAAAATAAAAATAAAAATTAGTCAAACACGGACCTTAATTAGTTTAATATAAATACATTAATCGCGGGTTTGCTGGAAGAAATCTCTTTTAGAGATAAGTTCACCCTTTGTACAATGTCTCATTTTAATTGTTTTTATTAAGTCTATTGTTGTACAAATACAATAAAGTGTAAATAAATTAAATTGTCGTTGAAACACAAACACGCGATAATTGTAAAGTTGTACTTATCTATTGCTGTGAGGAGCTTTTTAGCTGAACAATAATAATTGAACAAAAATTGTTCAAACGTAGACCTTGATAGAGGTTTGAAGTATGTATGTGCAAATACATATTGAAGTATGTATAGGATCAAACCGTGTCGTCACTTGAGCTTGACAAAAAAACGTACAATTGTCGACTGGAGACCCCTTAATAGGAACAGTAAAATTTGCAACCCCGTTTAAACGGAGTCCTGTATAATATCGAGTTGGAGATAGTTCAGAACTAGTGAACTAGCTGAATTCGGGTTTTAGTGTACGAAATATGAGCTATGAATTTATTAGCTCGGTAAGCGTTCTAGTTTGAAGCAGACAACCTCGTGCTGCTGAAGTGTGTACAACATCGCAAGGGTAGTAATTGTAGTGCAGTTTCTAATGTTATATATAACATTCATATTTATCGTAAATCTATTATATATTAAATTATAGGTAAGTACAAAAAATTGAAGTATAAAAACGTAAGTAGCACATTGAATAATTGCTGACTCTTTTATTAATATAGGCAAATGCAGTTTTGACACCTCCTGCTAGATTAATCAACAATCTACTGATGGAAAGAGCCGAAGATACCTACCAAAAGATGAAACAACAAATAGGCGTTGATGACGATAATCAAACTGAATTTGAAAGTTTAAACAAATAGTGAATAGGTAGTAGGTAGTGATCCACCAAGAGGATAAAAGAGGATAAAGACAAGTGAATTCAGCGATTAGGCGCTGAAATCACCCGTCTATGAATAACATAAAATTAAAATGTTTTTATTTTCAAGCACTAGTCCCATAGAATAAAACAAATAATAAATTAACAATTAACAATTAATTAAATTAATTCTAATAAAACATTATAAATTAAAACTCACTCGTAGATGATGAATATGATCATTTATATCTTGTGTAATTGTAATGTATGTGTGCGTTCTGGAAATAAACTCTTTATAACTTCTCTTTATCTTCTCTTATATTATATAACGTTTTCCATAAACCTTGCACACCTACTATCTCTTTCTCGAAATCATTCCTCTGTCCGAAGGTTGCCTGGAAGAGATCGCTCTTAGCGACAAGGCCGCCTAAATTGTACTTCACTATTTCCTTTTCTATCTCTTGTTTGTTGTTTTCTATTTGTGCAATAAAGTGTATTTTACTTTACTTTACTCTTTCTTTCTTTCTACAGTTAGAAGAAGACCTTAGGAATGATTCAGGAACTATTATTACGGCTAAGGAATGGAACGGCCTGCCGGCGTCTGTATTTCCCGAAACCTACAACCTTGGGATCTTCAAGGCCAGAGTGAATAGGCATTTACTGGACCCGCATGCTCCATTGTCGACCTCATCGTCGCTTACCATCAGGCGAGATCGAGGTCAAATGCGGGTTTAGTTATACATAAAAAAACTCTAATTGCAATCAAATAAAAACAATAATTCCCACTTTATTATGTAGAAACTTTCTTTATTTTCACATATTATCAAAACCTTAAAGTAACCTGGAAAAATGAACGTGCTAGAATACTGACAATGAATAATCGAGCTAGAGTTTAAGTGCTATGAATAATCTAGTATTAAAATTGAGATTGCTAGCATTTGCAGGTCCCACCGACCATTGAGATTGTAATGAGAGTTGGAAAGAAACAGGAGGTGGTCGGGTCGCTAATGGTCTACGAGCTGATAAATCGACAGGTGCACAAAATAAATACATAAGAAACAGAAGAGACTACTAGCGTTCTGGATGGTTCTGGTTCTGGCGCAAGACACTAAAAAATTGGCAATATGCACATTATCTATTACGTTTTTATCATAGAAAAAAATATTTAAAATTACCTACATCAATTGATGTATGAATTCAAACGGGCAGCCATTTGCCACGCTGCTTGTGACTACAAAGGTTATATAAACAAAACTGAATTCGTCATATTTCTCACTGAACATATCGGTTTTTACAAAGTTTTTCGTTTAAACACAGCAATTAACACAAAATACACTTGATAAATCCAATAAATCACCTAAGCATCATACTAGCAAAACCTTTGTTTACTACCTTACTACTTACTTCCTTTGTTTAATAACCTTTGACGTCACTACCATAGAGAAACGCGTTTGAGCTTTTTGAATTACGTTTAGTTTATGCAAAAATACTGATCAACAAAACTATGAATATTTCAAAATCTAACAAAAATATAATGTCGTCATTATTTTTTGTTAAGGTCAATAAATATTTTAAAAAATAGTCAATAAACATCAAAATTGACTCCAAACTCCATTCAAAAATATTTATAGCAACTAAAATAGCGGCAGCGAATGACGACCATTATGACAGCACTTATATTTCTCGTATACGGCGTACGCAGCGAAATATAAGTTCCATACTATAAAAATATAAGTGGCATTATTCGTGTAGCACATCATTTTTCAACATCATTTTTTAACAAATTGCTGAAATTAATTTATATGTAAAAGCAGCGTAAGAAATAATTAGTAGATAGCAGATCTTTTAAAGAGGCGGGAAGACTGTAGACGAGACTAGCCCAGGACCGTATAATATGGCGCACGAAAGAATTGGCCTATACCTGGGTATAAACAGTGGGAGGAAACGGACTGACAATGATAATTATGAGATCTTTTAAGATAAGGGATTTTACAAGTTTTATTAAAATAGGTAAGTGGTGGAGTAAAAAAAATACTTAGTGAAAATGTACGTACCTTATCTAAACTTGCAATAAAAAAAATTACTTTGACTTTGTTCGTGCTTCGCGCCAGAACGATATAGGGAGCTACTTTTCTGTTACTGATCTTATTTAGTGGCGGGGGTGGAGCGGCCGAGGCGGGGCACTGATCGCTCGTAAAACTTTTAACGACCCTCCAAATTACTAGCCATTACATCGCGTTTAATTCGCTCCATCTATTGAATTATAGACTTTGCTATGTGAGATTCCGCGGTTTTCGAGAACTTAATTAATATTTTTCGACGTCACATGTAAAATAAATTAATTTTGGGTACGATTTTCTTTTCATTTATTCAAATTTAATAATGAAATCAATTACAATACCGACACCAAATAAAATACCATAACCTAAATTAAAATTTTAACTAACCCCCCACGTACCATTGTGGAGATCCCCTTACTTTTTCCTGGTCATCATCAGGTCTTCAAGGTTCCAGACGTGGGAAGGGCATCATGGTCATAAACATTTGAGCTCAAACTCGAACCATCTAACTTTACCATTCCAGAGATCCCATCATATTTCATTATCCCAAGATACTCCAAGATCTTAGAACTACTAATCCAGTTTTCATCTAGTATTTCTAAGAATACTAAGCAGGGGGCCGCTCCGGGCTTCGCCCTACGCGGAGCTCAGCCTTCGGCCTGGCCAAGCCATGCCATGGCTGTCTTAAAATCCCTCTCTCAACAAATCTTTTTTTTATTTTGGCCGCCATCTTTAAAACATACTTTTTCTCTTGAAATGTCTCAGGATACCCTACAACTTTAGTTCGAGAAGACCCCATCTAACTTTTATGGTTTCGGCAGGCTGATAATCTTCAAATTCTTCAAGTTTCATACTGTGAAATTGAAGTTCGCTTACTGTTCCTGGTCGTCACTATCTATTTGTGATGACCAGGAAGGTCAAAGTTTCAGACGCCGGAAACGCACCATTAACCTGAATATTAGAGCTCAAATTCGATCCGTTGTTAAGTTATGATGCCACAGACAAATAGACAAACAGACAGACAAATAGACAAACATGTCAAACTTATAACACGCCCTCACTCGATTGGTCGGGGGTTAAAAATATGCTCCAAGCTGTTTAATAAAACAGCTAGATGAAAGATGGTAGAATTAATAGTTTTAAAGGTTTATTCTATAATTTAGACTTTCAGACGCTCTAAAAGTATTCAAATAGAATTTATTATTACAAGAATAGCTTATGGTAGTTTACGTAGGTCGGGGGTTTCTTTAATTTTTAATTTAGAGTTATTAAAGTTACGGAATTTAAGTTGCGGAAATGCAACGTAGGGGCTTATATAGAAGTGCAACAATAATAGATAATAATTGTCTAGATAGGCGTGTTTATTCTTATTAATTAGTCACAAACTCTGCCTAGCTCAGAGAAGGTTTATAAATCCAGTCCAAAATTTTCAATAACCTCTGACGCTATACCAACTATCCTAATGCAATTATATCACCGCAGGTCGCAATAACTTGAGATCTAGTTCTCGCATAGCTCTCTGTAATTCTAATTAGTGTTGGGAATTAAACCGAAAAAGTTGGCGAAACAGGTCCCAACTATTAATTGGTCCATCTCTAAAGTATCCGACGGTTTGGCGAATCAGTTTTTGTAACATTGAACTATTCAGACTATTTTAAAAGGGATGTAAAATTTACGAACAACTAGGAAGAACATTGTCGATTTGTAGAATAATTTAGAAAATTGAGTGAGAGGTTTTAGAATCAGACAGTAAAGATGATCTAGAATTTATATCAACCAAGCAATAAAACGCCACGACTATTTCAATCTACTCGCCAACAGATGGCGCTGAACGTCTGATCCCAGTAGCAGCCGCTGTATAAATTCTATATCTCCATACAAAGATAGAACGCGCTATCGACAAATTATAGGTGTGTTAGTATATTAATTTCGTAGAAAATATTGCTTATGACTAATACATATTTTTTTGAGGAGAGATGATTTATACTGTGTAGTGTAAGTATGTACTTACTATTAATTCTGTACCGTAAGATACCATTAATCACTCGCAGTGCGGCAAAGCCACGATATCAAGACAGTTGAAAGTCTCATCAGAAGGGAAAGCTTCGAAATTGTATGCGGTTTGTTTGACGAATGGTTAGCACGCGAGCTTACCGCAAATTAAAGCGAATCGTGAGATGTCGGATTGCTGGTCGATTCAAGTAACACATCAAGCGTTAAATCATTTTAGACCGATTAAGAAAATTCATAATTAAGTATTCATTCACCTAGGTTGCCTGGAATTGTATGCGGTTTGTTTTACGAATGGATAGCACGCGAGCTTACCTCAAAGTAAAGCAATGTACCTCAAAATGTGAGATGTCGAATTGCTGGTCGATGAAAGTAACATCTTCCATCCACCACCTTCCTGTCGTATTCTTCATTGCTAAGGGTCTTGATCATTCTAAGGAATTAATCACATAGAACGACTCTCGTGGCAGATTTAATGGGGTGGTTTGCCATTGCCTTCCCCATTTCACACACTGGTTATCTCAGTGTGCAGGTTTCCTCACGATGTTTTCCTTCACCGTCAGAGCAGTCGGTAAATGTACGTAAGTCATCGAAAAAACCGAAAACTCATTGGTATATGACATTGCATGGTTTCGAACTCGGACCTCCCGCATGGGAGTCCGACGTCCTAGCCACGACGCCACCGACGCTCTACACTAAAGTAACACATAACCGTTAATTCATTTTACACCGGTAAAGAAAATTCATAATAAAGTGTTCACCTAGGTTGCCTGGAGGAGATCGCTGTGAGCGTTAAGGTCCCCTTTGTACACTTATTCTGTTTCCCTTCCTATGTAAACATGTTGTGAAATAAAGATTTTTTCTGTCTATTTTTTTACGGCTATAGTTGCGCCCCGGCGCGGCGGCGGCTTAGCTAGTCTTGTTTTTTTTTTACTCCGAAACCTTCCCGGGCATGCGCACTACAAATTACCAAAGTTTCATCGCAATCGTATGAATGGTATAGAAACGCATATCGTACAAAGAAACATTCATATTTATATGTATGTATAATTATGTATTAAGTATTATAGATTAGGCATCATAATTTTAAAGCTTAAGAAACAACTAGCGCTACTAACAAAGAAAATCTTTTCTTTTTGAAAAATAACGGCGGCTGTGAATGGGAGTTGAAATGGCCCTGCCTTAACTTTCCATGGCGTTTAATTCGTACTTTAATAAACTGTATGAATAACTACATACGAAGTTATGTTTATTCAGCAACTTTTGTAGTATATCCCCAATATTAACCATCATTGGTAATACTTTAATTTTAACTCGCGAATGTGTTCAATTAAACCAATCGTAGAGGCATCCCGGAACCAGAAGGCTGGTCTCTACTTTGCTCAGCGTATAAACCTCGCCATACAGCAGGGCAACGCCGCCAGCCTCCTCGGGACACTCCCTGCACGGAGCGACCTGGGCCAGGTCTTTTACTTGTAAAATAGTTAGGTATTTTGTAATTTTAGCTTAAGTATGTATTTTAGTGTTATTTTAGTACGACTTAATTTTGAATAAAAATTATATACTCGGTTTATTAATAAGATATGATATGGTATGATGATATGATAATTAAACCTGTAAATTATTTTATATATTGATATCAGTCTATACGCTAATCAAAACAACAATTAAGAGATCTACTTAGTTTAAAAAGCACCGATATAAAAAGAAAATTGAGCTGTAGCTGTTTACATAATGAACGTAGCTCAATGGGTAAGCCACATAGTTCAGCTTCGACGAAACACTGGACTCGCTAGTAAATGAGATGTAAGCCGGCACGATGTTGCAGCTCGCCGACACAACACTCAGATTGGTTGTTCGCTTTAGCCTCTAATAACAAGGAACGTTATTTCGTTGGTCGTGTATACGAGCCAGAAGTAACAGTTGCTTGGCTTTGCTGTTTACAAATTGGAGACTACCACATTAATTGTAACCAGGATGAACTGTGAAGGAAAACATCGTGAGGAAACCTGCACACTGAGATGACCAGTGTGTAAAATGGGGTAGGAACATAAGATCCTCAAGGGTCGAAGTGCGGCTGGGGTTATTCCCGGCCCCCTATCATAAGATAAGATAACCTAAATCTTCAAAATTATTTATTATTTTAATTTTATCTCTTTATAATTGAGTTCTTTAGGCATAATAGTGATCTTATGCGACAGATTTGTTCCATATTATTAATCCATCACTATAATACCCTGCGTTATAAAAGTATGTACCTACCTGCTTAAAAACATCTTAAAATCTAAAGCGGTAAACTATCTATAATTTAGAATTGAAACTATAGTGAGAATTTTTAAGTACTAGTATATACGAGTAATTATCATCAGACTTTCATCAGTGAGTAATCCGTAGTTAATTATATATAACATCTATAATATTATAATCACTATATCTAATATAATAATTTCGTGTTTGTACCGACATATAGTAAATGCTGTGGTTCTGATTCCATCTCAAGTACCTATCCAATATTAACATTCTAACGTTCCAGCGGTTCGTGAGATGTGATAAACTGTCTACAGCTAAAGTGTACACATTCACAGACATATATCGTAAATAACACTACACTTTATCTAAAACTCTGTGTGCGTCTCATTTGGAAGATTCCAACGTTTACGTAAGGATATCGCCCAAATGGCCTAGAAAGAGTTATTCGAGTTGGCGGTAGGTAATTTCCTGTGCCTAAAAGGTATATGGGCCGTGAAGTGGTAGCTTAGGGGAACAAAATTTACCTATACCTCTGGTAGTGGATCAGCAGCTTTCTACCTATGTATAATTGTAAAGAAAGTTAGTTTAATATATCGGCCTTGAACTGAGCACTAAGTTTTAGAACTCAGTATTTTAATAATGCTACCATTGTGTGCAGTATCGATCGAATTCAGTGGATACCCATGTTAATTGCTGGATACAGAAGTTATAAGACAAATACTTGAATCCTTAAACCCGGAAAAGTTTCATATAAAGAGATATACACAATGCGCCTCGAGAAAAACAAAAGGAAAACAACCAGGCCGTAGGTGAATGTCGTTAAATGTGAAACTCTTGCGAAAATCGGCGCACACCCTTTTCTTTATCCGTTTGCTTCTCATTTTAATTCAATTTACTGGATGAAGGAGAAAAAGTAATCTCCAGGGTTGGGCCGGGACACGGTACAGAGAGATTGGAAGTCATCGACGCAGTATTGGGACGAACTCATATACTTTTATGGCTGCGAAAGTTTTTTTATTCGCACCCGAAGAAAAAAGATTCGCGATCCACGCAAAACCCTCCGCATGTGAGCCGCATACGTGAGTAACTATGAATTGAAGGTTTAAATATGGTAATGTTATTAGAAATTCATATGGCTGCAGTAAAATTATAGCGGAAATAATAAGTAGGGTTCTTAACCTAAACGTGCCGCCAAATCATGAAATGGTGGTTGGTTAATCCTACGACAAAGGTCTAATTTAGCAAACTGTAGCAATTTTGAAACCCACAGAAAACCGAATAATAGATTTCTATGGACTCGTTACCCGTGGTCTCACCGAACTCACCTAACCTTTAGTTTAGGATAATTTTGAAACCCATAGAAATGACTCACCGAAATAGAAATCCATTTTTCGGTTTTCTAGATTTCTATTTGTTTGTCCCGATTCTGTTTCAAAATCGCCGCAGTGTGCTAAAGGCGTTGTATAAATTAGTATATTTATCACAATTTCTTTATCACAAACAAGCGCATGCGCACCTGATGCTAAGTGCATCATCGCAACAATTAATCGTCACTCATAGACATCTCGCTTCACTATAATGTAATTTCAGAGGGTTTCGATACGTTGCAAAGCCTTGCAGGCTTAGAGTGCCTCATGTGCCGGGAATTACGCTGGCTCTTTTTACCCTTCAAACCGAAACACAGAAATGCAAGCAGTTACGGGTAAATGTTATACCTTCTTGTCGGAATTGTTTTTTTAACTCCGTAAGTGTAGTTCGGCGCACGAGTGTTCGATGAACGCTAGGTCGACAGAACGACAGTTCGATGCACGCACGTTCCCGAGGATATGCATTGATTTCGGCAAACACTTTTGTAGCTTTTACATAATATATTTGACAATGGAAGTGATTCTCAAAAACGCTTCGTTTTCGAGATACTTGCTATTTTATTTTACTAAAATTAATTGAGTTACACAATGAGTAAGGGTCTTTATTTATCCCCGTAAGCAAACCTGAAACAAAACAATAACAAACTATTTGCCTTTCGTTTGCACATGTCATTATTATCTTATGTCATGATTGCCAAGTATAAATTAATCAAAATGCGACGTTGCCAGCTCGGATAAAGAGTATGGCATACATACTAGATAATTTAAAGCAAGGAGTAAGCAAGTTTGTATGATAACAAAAAAGTTTTTTTTTTTTAATTAAATAATGTGACAATATGGAAAATGAATACTTTGATGTTCTGAGTACAGTGTCGAAGTTAATACATAACCAAAGGAACACCTTGTATACCATTTCGACATGTACACCATTTTAGATTGTGTGTCGAACAAGCGTTACGGAGTGGGTTTTTTTTCGCTACTTTGCATTCCCATATATGCATAAAAATATACAATAGCTAAAGAACCAAGAACCAATACCTAGGATAACTTAAGTCTTTAGAATAGACATACTAAGATATTTGGAGGCAGTTGTGGACATACAACCCCTAGTCGATTCTAATTGCTAGAAGTTAAGTAGGCTTAACGGAAGTTGCCCATACCCACAGCTATTGACCCTTCAGTGGGAATGGCCGATTTCACTTAACACTGTGTGTACTTCCTTGGGTCCTGTCCCATTTCTTATATGTTTCCGCCTCCGCAGAGAATTTATTTTGGTAGAAAGTGAGAGTAATACTGGGGCTTAGCCAGGGACGTATTTGATATAATTATCTGAATACCTCAATGTTGCACACATGCAACTAATTGTTGCGGTGTTGCAGTTAATTTTGTGAATGTAGTCTTACTTTTTTGCTTGTTACTTTAATTTCTAGAACAGTTTCAAAGGTTTAGGACAAAGATAAGTTTTTTTAATTGTCTTTGGACCAGTATGCGGAGCCAGAGTGCACGCGGCGTGGTATAGCCACATTTTTTTCGCGATTGTACTATAATATCATCAAGTAGATCATGATTCCACTGCAGCTTAAGAACATGACAAGCTCGATTATGCTTTCAGCGAAATGGAACAATGTTTTCACCAATAACATTATGCTCTATGATATCATATCTACAATCTATATTTTTGCAATGCTTTCTTTTTTTGCAGGAAAGGGCCCTATTTTTATTCCGGGGCCCACGTGTCCTCAACAGACCCAGAGCGGGCCTGTTCCCAGAATATGCGACACGCGGCACCCAATATATCACCGCGGCAAAACTTTAATCTCACTCGTACAAGTTCGCACAGAGGCTGTGCCCAAACGAAACAAATATGGAACGGCCCAAGTTTTCCGCACATATTTCAGTCAAATGCAAACTTCGATACAACAACATTCTTCAACGCATAAATGACACATGACGCTTTGTCCTCAGGCTTGGAGTTTACATTTGAATTTATGGCTGTTATTCCCCTATTCTCCTAAATTATGTATTACAGTGTGTCGTGCCGGCCATAAAGATTAGCACAACCCCAACCCTTCCCGTGAGTGTCGTACGAGGCTTTTCTAAGGGATTTTGTGTATACTATTCTACACCTAGTAGACGGCGATAGGCTCGCCACTTATCACGTTTTTCCACCTAATCTTACGGCGAAAAGTGGGAATCCAGCGGTGGCTGACGGTGGCCAATATAGCGGCAATCGAATTTGGTTCTAGTCTGATTCTTTCTGATTACGACATGACATCAGCGCCAAAATGGCGGAAAACCATTGTCTTCATTTTTGGGGTCTCCAGCCCGTCCAGATATTGGTCGGTCGGTCTATGGATAGAAACTTTTTTGAGCCTATAAGCTGTCCCACTGCTGGGCAAAGGCCTCCCCTCCTTTTCTCCACTTTTACATATTTGTGGAAACATATTGTAGTCAAGTCGTTTTCATATTGCAAAACAGATATGCTAACTGCTAAGGTAGCTACTACTCGGATTTACTGAATGTAACGTGGTAACACAAAATTACCTGGCATCTGCATATTGGAGGCATGCTGTATCCCGAGCTAGACTTGAGGTATTCCATATATTCATGAACTTATTGCTAACACGCGATGCGTATGCTCCAATGTATGTTCAAATCAACGATTTAATAATATAAGGAAACGTAATTCCATTCAAGAAACAAACGACAAGCGACCTATACTTTACTGTTCTGATGAACGTCAGGTTCACTGATTAGCTACGTGCAACAGAGTACCTCGTGGTTGGTCGACGTTAATTATTTGCACCAATGTGTATTGTTACTTGTGACTCCGCCCTCTGCACTGCTTTTGGTGGTGCCATGTAAACATCGTTATCACTCCATACATATTAGCTCACTGGTACAAATGCCATTTGCATACGTACACAGACATAACTTGTCATGTCTTGACGAAGCTTATCAGGACTTGCAATCTGGCTTTTATGATGGATTCCATTCCAAAAGTTTTGCAAATATTTAAATATTTATTCAACAATACTAGTTGATATTGACTGATAATTTCAAATTCGTCACTTCATTTGCAATTGCTTCCTATCCGCACTAGTATTAAAATAGACTATTTTTATGTTACTACTTACGCTTTAGCACACTACAACGATTATAAACCATAGAAATCTAAAAAAAAACGAAAAATAGATTTCTATGTGTTCGGTTCGATTCCGTCTCAAAATAGCTGCAGTGTGTTAAAGGCGTTATTATTACCTACAACTACATGAACGAAGGGACGCACGTCCACCCCTAAAGGGATACCATTTTTTTCTTCTAGTAGGTACGACTTGGTGCGAGTGGTATATAATTTATACATCTTTGATATTACTCTATGTTCTCGTAATTCCTACCATTGACTATGTTTCACACAATTCTGATACATTTTTTCTACGATACAGTAATCTGATCTAGACATCAATGGGATAACTCGACTTCACTTGTTCTGCGCATAAATCAAAGCGAATACCGAGTATGTGCTCCTCACCACCTGAAACAATCGAATTTGTCAACGAAATGTCTTCAAACTTATTTATTATAAATGGTATCTGATAAAAAACATAAAAGTATAAAACATATTTCATTTATAAATGCTCTTCACAAAGAAAGTGCTGAGTCAGCCAGTCTGATCCAGATCCTTTAACTTATTTCTCCCGCAGAGCAGCAATACCAACGTAATTATCGGCTCGTGAGGCACTAGATCTAAGTCATCAAAAGCCCTCTAATAACTTCACAGTGAGGTGAGATGTCAATGCGCGACGGTTACCACTTACCATCAGATGGTACGTTTGCTCATTTGCTCTCTAGATATGTGATGAATGACTTCTCCAGGTTCAAGTTTTTAATAGCTAAGTTGGTAAAAAATAGAAATAACTTTCATTGTCAATGTTATTAAAATAAATGTCTACTACCAATAAGAAAGTGCCGTAGGTGAGCTCGAGCATCTTGAAAGCCTTCATGACGAGCGGACGTTGCGCCTGCGCACACGCCTGCAGAGCTATGCTCCGGATGTTGTGTTGCGGCGGCCTCTGCACCGGGCAGGCGTGCCAGCCGCAGTAGAATATAGAGTCGGCTAGCAGAGATGCCTGTAATTTGTTTTTTTATTTAAGACTAAACCCGTGTTTGTCCACGACGTAAGTGACGATGAGGTTGAAAATGAAGCACACGGGCTTAGTAAGTACTCGTTATTCTATAAATGTTGAGAGTGGTACTGTCGATATTTACCTTCAGGTCCAATTATAGAAAATTGGGAAGTACGATTAAATTAGAGATCTTACGGTCAGGTATAGAGCGTAGTGCAATATAAACATAGTAGTGACGCCAGCTGCCTGTAGAGATCTATATTATGGTCATTAATAAAAATAAATTAGAGATGCTAGAGTCACAATGTAGAGTGGCAAATTCTAAAACTGCTGGTGTAGAGGCACATCCGTATATACCGTGGGTAAGTTTCCTTAGGTATGTTAGAAAGGAACTGTATAAATTAGTCCTGAATTTCTCAGTTTTGAAATGAATTAAACATAGTGGGGAAACCTATTAAACAGATATTCATAACTATGATAGATAATCATTTGTCAAAATACGATCATTGAAAAACTTTTTATGGTCGATCTTATTGACGATGACAGTAAATGATTATCTATCATATCATAATTACAAATATCTGCTTACTAATAAGTACCTACAAAAATGTCCACTTGGATCTATGAATGGATCCAACTACGGGATCGAAGTGGAAATAGCGACATGGGCCGAATCTCTGACATTTTACTCTTCCCTAATTATTTATTAGCCCCCTACCTTTACCCTTTTTTAATTGTCTTATATTAACATACATACTCGTACTTCAAAAATAAAACAGAAATAAACTACAAAACAGAAATAATATACTTACATATATTATATTATCAAATAAATACCTGGTAAGTTATTTCTCCAGCATTGCATAGAAAGAGAGCCAGCAAGAAGAACAAAGCGATCACAAAGAAAATTATCTTCATACTCGCGGAAAACGTTAGTTGGTTTGAGAGCTGGATAAACAAAAGGTAAATTAATTGGACAATCCATTGTCTTTAATAAAAAGATTTATCTTAAAACAAGAATCGACTTACAGCAATTTGTAGTAATAATGATACAGCAGAACCTGAACTCTGACAGACTTGTAGAGCCATCACAGTCCCAAAGGCACTGTCTATGTCTTTAGACATCCTGAAAAATACCTTCAAAATTATTATATAAGTACTCGTATCTTCATCATATTTACGAGTATTTATCAGAAATTATCGATTTAATCGACGTTCTTCACAGTTATTATTCGCAGCAGTGACATTTTTATGTCAGTACCTACATCAGGAGTGAAAACATTTAATAGTTTTTTTTATATTTATTTGGGTATTTTATGACCCACTCTATGACACATATAGGGTGTGAACCTTCGCAGATTGTGAATTTACCGGAAAGGATACAGGCTGTATATCATTGCGCCATGACACTATCGCTTTGTACCTAAATAACTTTATGGAATGTGAGAATTGGGACTTATACGATTGTGAGACTTTATATTTATATTTATATTTATTATTACAAAAAATTGCACAGTCATACAGTTTACACTAAAACACTGTGAATTCAGATGTTTAAAATGGACACTATACTGTACTCAATGTACAGTATAGTGTCGTACAATATATTAAATATAATAATATTATATCTACATACATAAATCAATCTTACAGTAACTTAAAGCTCATTCATTCATCCTCTCACAAAATCGCAGACAATGGCAACATATTTCCCTCCATCGACTGGCAAATAAGTCGCATTCCGGTACTAGTGCAAGAAGCGCATTCAGTAGCACTAGTGCACGCACAGAAGGTGAGTTACGATGATTATATGGTGTATATACAAGTGCCTACGAGTACCTCTCTCTCCCTCTCTATCTTAGTGAAAAGTTAGCAATACGATGATCAAGAAAAATGTAATAGAGGTAGTATTAACTCCTAAGGATTCACAATTTTAAAGCGTCCTGTTTATGATATTCATTATTTAAGTTATCTATGACAAGATGTGCATTCATAATTTTCTTATCTTTCGTTTAATTTTTCTTCTTAGTTCAGTTTCAGTTTTAATATTATTACAGGTAAATTGTGACAAGATTAGTTATATAGACCCTAAATTATTGTCCCTGGATCGGCCACTGGTCGGAGAGCATCGGTTGCATAGTGGAAACCACCAATTCGTATTCGACTTTTTTCGTAAGACTTACGTGTACCGACTGAAACCTGCTGCACACTTCAGATAACAATGAAAGAGGAAGGCAATGGCCAAGCACATTATTAAATCTGCCGAGAAAGTCATTCTATTTGGTTATTTCCATACAACGATCACGATCGCATCAATGAGGAACACAGGCCTAATAATTAAAAGCCTTACTTGAGTAGCTCTCCGTGCATCACGATGCCTTCGATCAAGCCATTAGTAAGTTTCTCTGCGGCTAACTTAACATCACCGGTGTCACTGATTCTATCAAATTCCTTCCTCAGATCCTCGAAGTAGTGTCTCAGAGTTATAAACTTGTACTTGTACAAGATAAGGTACATCATAGTGAAGGAGTCCACGGAGATGATCATTGTCATCATCATCATCATTAGAATTAAAGTGGTGAATACACGAAAAGCAATGGCTGGAGCTGAATCGTCTTCGAAAGCTGGATAGTATGTTACTATTGTGACGAAATGGGAGCCTGGAATATATAGAATAACTCAATTGCATATAAAAAGAATTGTATAAATTTACTAACATAAAACTTGGATAAACATACTATTGTGTATTTTGAACAAAAATCTAGATATTTAACTAGATTAATGCTATAGTTAGACTTATATTCTTACCATGGTTTGAGGACCTTGTTTTGAATTCCCGATATTAGATTTTTAGTGCGCTATGGTCGCTGTTAGACAAAACAAGCTCAAACCGTGATAATATTCCCATATTAATATCCCAGCTATTAGTGCTAACTAAATCATTTGAAAGGTGTAATAAATTTCTTCTCACCAGCACGCATTTTCCTTAAACCTTCAAAAATATAGAAAAACACCGAGCCGTACACTGTCACAACATATGCAGTTACATTTATATTTATAATCCTGTACTTCTTTGCCATTAAATCCGGCTCCTCATACGGCTCGCATATTTGCACCATACTCCTGTTCAAAGTTTTTACCAACTCCTTTTTGGAGATGACAGAGAATATTTTTATCATGACGATTGTATGACTAACTGCAAAAGTTACTGCGTCACTTTTCTCATCGTCAGGTAAATCTCCGACCACGGCTGCCATTATCTCCAAAATGGTCATTACACCATACATCAGGAATAGTATGAAGATGTAGATTTTATATAGCAAGCTGCCGTCATCTCCTATAGCCCCCTCTTCGTACCAGACGTTCCCAGCTCCAACCCAGAAAATGTTTCTACAATGTGATTTTAAAATGGTGTAACTCTTCATTTTTAACAGCGATCGAGTCGTGTCTGTTCAGTGAAAGAGAATTTACAAGTGATCACTTAGTAAATGATTTAAGTAATCGGACTTTTTAAGTTATTATTGTCAATCATGACTAAAGTGTCAAAGTTATGTCGTCAATTCAAAGTTATAATCGCCTCACACTTCGAGGGATTATTAGTTCGACTTTTGTAAAGTACTATAAAAGTATAATTTATAAAAGCCCGTTTGTCTGTTGAAAAAAGGTAGGGTCAAAATATTAAGATCGTATGATCGTATCTAAATCTTGCATTATAACTCTCCTTACCCATGGAATTGTCTTATCTTTGTTATGTAGGGAAACAATCAAACGCCAGAGCTCCATTAGGACTGCACACTTTATTGAACGTACGGTAGATATAACTTATATCTACCTACATACACAACAATCTTATGATACGAGGCCGGGAATAACCCCAGCGGCACTTCGACCCTTGAGGATCTTTTGTTCCTACCCCATTTTACACACTGGTTATCTCACTGTGCAGGTTTCCTCAAGATGTTTTCCTTCACCGTTAGAGCAGTTGGTAAATGTACGTTAGTCTTTGAAAAATACGAAAAACTCATTGGTATATGGCACTGCATAGTTAAGAACCCGGACCCCCCGCATGGGAGTCCAGTGTCCTAGTCACTGTGCCACCGACGCTCTACTCATGGAATTACTATACGTAGTACTTATCAACTTCTATTTGTGTACTTAGTCTCTTTTAGCCAGTTACACATTGTTCACGTCAAAAATATTTGTAACATCAACTGAAAATAGGTACCAGAAAATCCAATGTCGATCTGTTTACTTTAACTCTAAATCCGGCTTAATTAGAGTTCCAAACGTTTTGGGTCACGAATTCACGATCCGTAGACCGTAAACCAACGTTAATAAAAAGGTTTCCGCAATTAATTTGCACATCCCTAATGTAGCAGCTATTTAAAACTTTTCGTAGTTACATAATAATGTCTAATGGCGCTGTGAAACTTTGCCGCGTGAAAACTAAATATTTTATTAGCAATTCTGAGGAAAAACCCACTAGTTTAACAAATAAGTGTTGTTTAAGTTAAATTAGTTTCCAGTGTTATGTAAAAAACCTATATTTTAGCAGATCCTGTTTGATGAGGGTTTCATTAATTTATAATTTTTATCGCAATTATACGTTAACGATTTTTAACGAATATCAGAAATAAGCGATACAAAGAAAATTCCACTGGTGACACCTGAACCAAAACTCCAACCTCCAATATTCGTTATCCAATTTTTTTAAGGTATTTTTAATTGATACTTAAACATTAAATAATACAAATACAAATACAAATATACGTTATTGCACACCCGGGACATAAACAAAACATACAACATAAAGAGAGGTACAATACAATGTGCAGAAGGCGGCCTTACCGCTTTAAGCGATGTCTTCCAGGCAACCTTCAGGTGATGGAAAAATCATAAAATATAAAATATACGGGTGCAAAAGGCGTATAGGCGCAGGCGTAATATTACATACCAGATGTAGATGTTCTATGCTAATATAATATATAACACGGATGGAAACCTCTGTCAGCTTAACATGAAACTTGTTGGGGGTCAAATGTAAAGATTGTTTTGTTTTGGTGTATTACAGCGGAAAGTTAATTCCAAGTTTCTCAAAGCAACTTCTTCCATCGTCTTCGTAACTTTGAGCATGAGAATCCATTTGAAGGACTTTTCCAAGTAAGCAAAGTAGAGTGCAATCACAACTTTATTAATACCGCGAAACGGCAAGAAACACTACGATCTACGATTCTAATAAGCTTTTCACGATATCCTAGATAAACAAGAAAAAAATACTAACTTTTATTCCTACAATTCGTCAGGCATCCCTCTGAATGATCTAGTTTTAAATTGTATCTGTAAAACCAATCAACATAATACATGTTGTTTAAATTTTTACATTTACATCTGTACATTTTTATTTTACATACACTAAAGATTTTCGTTGTAAACACGACCAAAATGTCACGTCAGGCATCCCTGAATTATCGAGTTATAAAATTACTTGTGTGCAATGAACATAATCCATCTTATTAAAATGTTTACATGTACATACTGTTTCATTTTAAATACAATAATAAAGGTTGCCATTGTGGGATAACACGATAAAAAGCGCTTGGCCTACTGTTAGGTATTTAGATGAGGGTATCTACATATACCCGTGGTTGAGGGTAGGTATGCCTATTAATAAAACAGTGCGAAACAGACTACCGAAGCTTTGACTCGCTGTTCCCAGTTCTTCCCTTGTAATCCTGTACAAATCCATCACCTACCGTACCTAATATTGATATTGAAATGAGCTGAACGATATATAAGTAATGTTCAATTTGGCTGATTTCTAGCAAGGCCATCTCTACGTCCGTTGGCTTCTGGCCAGGCCTTCTCATCGGTGGACATATGAAACCCCTTTATAAAATCTTTTTAGTGTTAAATGAGAAAAATGACTATGACTAAAGATGATGATTACTAAGAAAGATGCAAAAAGACGACGCTTTCAGACAATGTCCTTCAGTCATTGGAGCGAATGACTCCAATAATTATGTAAACTAGCAAGCATTTAAATTGCCTTGTAAATCGTTAATTGCCCATATTGCAGCTACGTTTATAAGCTTGTTTCTCATGCACAATCGTAATTGAAAGCTTTAACGCGTTTTATATCGGTGCCTATAACATTTACCACCAGGTTGTAGAGAAATTATTAATTTACATACATTAGTCACGTCATACTACACTTGACTAAGAATTTATAGACATATACTTGTTCCGCTTATCCAGTTTAACTGTAAAACAGGTTAGGCGTAGAAATATATTTCATTCTAATTAAAACTAACTATTGGAGAATTTACCTATTTATCTAGAAATTTTACTGTCTAGACTAGCAATACTAATAGATTACATATCAAAAAATTAGAAGATAATACATTACATTTCAAAAACCAATTTATTAACCCAAAATTCATGTTTATATCTCCTTCCTCCCTTGAAATAATACACCCCCCGGAAACCAGTTTCTAACTCCAGGCCTGGTTACGCGCAACCCAATATAACTTCGTGTTCGGTCGCGGCTAACTACACAGACCACTTCCAGGCTTTAGTGTTGTATCAGTTATTTATTGCCCACAGTTTATTGCCTCTCTACGGATCTGACCAATGGACACCCTCCGTTGTGGTCGCTATCCAATCAGCTCGCATTTGGTTTGCAAACTACGCTTATGATAATTTAATAAAGCCTTATCTGGCACAAATGGGGGAATATATTCTTGGGGTTATCTATTGTTTGTCATGACTACTACCAGTATAATCCTAAACGTCATATAACGTTCATCATCATTTTCAATTCAATTTCAATTTATTTAATTTACACATACACAAGTAGGTACAGGTAAGAGATTGGTATATGAAGATGTAACCTGACTCCGGACTCAAAAGATGCACTCTCTCTCCCTTATTTAATGTCTGGCTATCTGACTCCCAACTACGTTTCCCTTTGTGTGGGATATCAGGAATCCATCCATAGAGGAACGTGTCTCACTCGATAGGCACATTTTTATTTCCCCTCAAACACTGCACTTGTATATTTAATTTTACTTTTAAATTACTTGTAAGTTGCACCACCACCGGAAAAAGATAATTAAAATGTAGGTATAACATAGTAAGAATAAGAATAAGATTAAGAATAGTTTATTAACATTCACACTTTGTTATTATTGTCATCAGCAGCCTACCCTAGTCTACTCTAGTCCACTGCTGGACATAGGCCTCTCCCACGGCGCGCTATTGAGCACGATCTTCGGCTCTTCTCATCCAGTCGCTGCCAGCCACCTTGCGCAGATAGTGGGGCGGCCGGGAACTGGGGGCAGTTTTCTTTGTGCGCTATCCATGGGAGGTAATGCCATAATCGCCACGCTAGGCCTGCGGGTTGGCGATCGCAGTAGCCGGGTCGCTTGCCCCGATGACGCTGCTGCCCGTCATCGTGCTTCTGGTATTTTGACCCAGCCAGAATTTGAGTGGTTATACCGCCACTAGTCGGTCGCCAGGGACTCGTTCGTTAATCGGCAGGATGCACCACGTGCAGGTGAGTTTGACATTTGGAGGTCTAGATGTTGGTGACCCCCCTTACATCCATACATATTGTATGCATAAATAATCATGTTATTATTTTATAAGCAGATACTAAGTTTAAAGTGAAATAAATATCGCCTAGTTTAAATAAATAAAAGATATAAACGAATAACTAATAAATAGAATATCATTAACAATAAATCTTCTATACTCATAAAATCAGAAGTAACTATTACAGTATCTCTTAAAGTTTTTAGGCATAATCATCTGTTATAATTATGTTATATTTTATGAAATGTAATTTTAAAACAATCTGTTAAACTAGAAATATAATATAGAGCATGTATCGCTCTGGTACCTTTAAAAAAAGGTGCTTGAAAAAGACAAAAACAATCTCAGTGCTTGCTCTGCTACGCCGGGATAAACTTTGAAGTACTTGACTCAAAACAATGTTTATCCATCTTCTCAAAATCGTAACGTGTTTCTTCTGAGATTGCATTTAATTTTGTAAAACGGTAGTAATTGCATGGCTCTGCTAAAATTGTACGATTCCAAAGATGCAACTTCTCAGTATACGCGCAACTCTGCGCTAGCGACTGGACACGGCGGTCGCGGGGTGCTCGCGCCCCCCTTAGCATGTCCTCACGCCCCCTTGGTCATTCTGTATAACGTCGCAACACACCATGCCCATTGCCCTGCAATTACGTGGTCAAAGTTCAGCGGCTAATATTATTCTTTAAGAATAATATTAGCCGCTGAACTTTGACCACTGCGTGGCTAACGGAACAAAAGTGAAAAATCACTATAACAAGTTAAGACGCGATGTATTTTCGGCTAGATTTGTCGCGGATAATTTAAAAAGTGATGTGAGCGTCAGTTCGGCGACATAATTTCCGGCATGATGTGTCGCTACACTTAAAGCATGACAATGGAGTCTAACGTATACCGCTGAGTGGTGTGACATCGAGAAAATAAAATCGTAACTGTCACACCTGAGTGCCCTAGGCTACCATAATGACATAAAGAATCGATCCAGAAACGTTTGGGACTCGAGAAATAAAATGAAATGACATAAGCTCTAACTAACATTATTGAGCCATTGTCGCTTCTCTGGATACTAAGATTTTAATTAGACGAAACTGTGGCCGAAAGTTCCTTTGGAATAAACCCATCTGTTAGCACTTATGGTTCTAGGGTGCCATAAAATGTTAATTCTGTTTAGGGATATGGGAGGGTTGGCAACAAAAGTTGATTAAAAGTTATATATAGCATATCTATCGCCGCGGCAACCTCTCAATACCGCCTCAACACGAGTCGCTTCAAATTATTCATATAAAATTCTATAGAGCAACGCACACTGTTCACACCTCGCCTTTTAGTGCCTTCTTTTGTATACCTTATACTTACTGAGACTTAGATCCTGTTAAATACATGTTCAACGAAATGTTACGTTTTAATAGCTTACTATTGATATCTACCTTTATATGCATGTACCTAATGTTTAGTAGATTTATGAACGGTTACAGTTTCAGGATAGTATAATCAATCAGTTACAAAAACCGTTTCCTTTATATCCAATATCGACCCCAGCACCGATTACATTTCAAACGAATACTGTAATATTTAGTGATGATAGGATCCAAGATTGTGCCTCTGATAGGCATGACCTCAATCAATTTAGTAGCAGCTGAGAAATCCTTTAATAGATATCGACTACCAAGTTGGACAGAGGTCAAGTTATAGTGGTTAATATGCAACAGTTAGCGCATAGGTTTGTTAGTGTTTTAAAAATTGAATTCATTCTGAGATTTTCCTTGCCAACTGTACTGTTTACCTTCTACGTATAATGTACGTGGCCGAAACATTTTAGACCGCCGCCGTGGCCGGCGAGCAGTAAAGTGCTAATTCTTCCTTGGACATTGAGCGATGCCGAGCTAATTGTGGGGCGGGCCTTCTTGACCCACTTGTACCTAGCTATGTAGTACGCACGTTTAGAGGTTCCTGGGTTATTATAGTACACATACACGAAGTCTCTTATGAATATCATAAATAGGTACGTATATGTATAATATTAAATGGTTAATACTTGCGGTTGTTGGTACTTGGTGAATATTTGATTACATGATTAGACTTAAATAATATAATGTTTCCCAGTATTTTTATTGTATTTTATTAATTACGACCGGTTTCGTTTACACACCTTCAGGTATTTGTTTATAATTTAGTTAGTTTATAAACAAATACCTGAAGATGTGTAAACGGAACCGGTCGTAATTAATAAAATACAATAAAAATACTGGGAAACAGTATATTATTTAAGTCTAATCATACATATAACTTTAGACATTATTGAACAGGAAAATAAAAAGTACACTTGCTCCAGCTCTGCACATTGTGTATTTAAATAACTATCCTATAAAATCGTTAATTAGTATATATTTATTTCAAAAGCTGCTGTTTTTTCTTGCACTTCTCTTCTTCATTGATTTCAAGAATAGCAGGCATCTTACGAAGCAGGCACCTTAAGAAAGCTAAGCCTGACATGAATGTATTTTAATTTTAATTAGTTTTTATACAGCTTTATTCTTTTTTCATTGGCAATATCGACTACCTTTGACAGAGAGGCGCATTTCTTGAGTAACAAACATTACCAAACCGTGTACCTTTCAATTATTAATATAGATAAGTCGATCAATAAAGCCGCAGACCCAACACATTATTCGATCATAATTTAATCAAATGCCTACGCTACCTACGCCTACGAGCGTAGCATCTCGTAGTTCCTGCTACGCCGTCCGTGCTTCGTCTGTATGTAAACGTTTCCTATTTCTTTGTAGAGTATGGGTAGATTCAGAAGGTACATTACTCGTATAGAAAACTAAACCCCGTAAAAACTTGATGACTACTTTGGTTCCAATTTTATTATTAAAGATCATATAAAGTAAATTGAGTACTATGTGCATATAGCGAATATAAGTCACTCGTAAGCCAGCAGGTTTTTATGACAATTCAAAGTTAATTCATGTTCATTAAATATCTCCCGCTCGTGTTACCTTTTAGTTTATTTAGTTATCATCTATTTACTTATTCGTATATATACTCACATTTCATTACCATTACAGCACACAACTTTACATTACATGTAGATTATCGTTGCTTGGTATCCGCCTCCGACCTCGACAGGCTGAAGCAGAATATCAGCGCCATGCTCTAGACTACTCTAGAGTATGGCATTATGCTGAGCTGAGGCCTATTTGGTGCTGCAGCATACGCCGTGCATTATTATTAATTTAGTTTAAGATTATATTGTATGGTATATATGTATATGTATACACTTATATATTATTGTATAATGTATAAGTGGAATTGTGTGTGTGCTGCAGACAGCAAATAAACGTTTTCTATTCTATTCTATTCTAGCATCCCAACAGCGACATATTATTCTAATTCAATGCATACCACACATAAAATGGACCACAACAAATCATTTTAATTAATGACGAAACCATGCAAGCGCATACTGACACTTCGATCCAATATTTTTATTACAAATGAAAAATACCATACATGCACTTTACAAATACCACAAAAATTAAATTAAAGTGGATCCGAGTTTAAAAAATCCCGCTGCCGCCGGGTAATATTCTTTCTTCCAATTTGGACACATTGGATGCTAGTGCATCCGAGACAAACCAGAGACAAAGCAAATATATTTTCGCTAGATCTATCCACTATTCGATTACCGGACAATTTCAAAAGCCGAATCTTCTAAACATTTCGGGTTACAAGTTTGAAACCGTCTAACTATTGCCGTAATATGTAATCCGTCTCGTTCAAGTCCATAAATGTGTTATGATATTTACGTAATCCGAGAAGACCATATAATGCCGTACTTACCCGGGCAAAATTTAATGTGACCCATTCAAATGAAGGTCGAGTATGCCCGGGTCACATTTAAAGTAGGTGGTTGGCCCACCCTTAATTGGGACGTCAGTAAGCCCCACATTATTAAGTACATAGCAGGGATGCCTTGAGATGGAGGAGTGAGGTCTTGGTAACTTCCACGTGGGTAGTTACTCGACCATAGATTTTTAAGGAATTTAATCTATAAGTACTAGTGCATTGTCAAAGTGGTGTCACACGCTCAAACTCGAAACAGAAATTACCTAATATCTACTTAGAAATCCGTGTCAACCTTGGATGAAGAAAAAATGTGTCCCTTATGAGGCGGGTGCGGTCCTTCCTTCTTGGTACCCTGCGGGTAATTGTGAATTTTGAGTTAACTCATAATCCGGATACGTACTCGTATAGCAACTAGCATTAACAAGTATTAACACAAAATTCTGATATGTCGACATACGAGTAATATCAACATATTTCCAGGCCTGGAAATTACTTATGAGAATTTTCTTGTACATTTACAACCTCTTTCTAATTTAGTATGTACATCTTCCAATCACCATTTAAAATTAAAGCATAGTCGAAAATTACTTTATTTTATTTAAAGTTTTAAACTATTGACCGCATCGCAAGTTTCTAACCTATCTATTAAAATAGCTGATGAAAGAATCGCATGAACCTATGGACTTAGGGGTCCCTTAAGACCTGAAGCCGTCTCTGGCACCTAACGCCTAGGCTCTGCTCGACCCGTAACGATGTCAAACTACCGTGTAGGTATACGGTAGACATACACATTACGTTATTAAGTCAATTAGAACGCTCTCTGTTCACCTAGCTATACTAATATGATTAATGGTATTAGTATCTTCTCCAAGCCGAGGAAAATACCTGTATCAAAATATCTGATTCAGAATAAAGAACTTGAGGCTTACAATAAAAAATCTTACAGCTATTTTATTACCCCTTGTTGTATATAATTATGTATGTAGGTAACAGTAATTAATTCCACAAGTTCTAATTGGATTATGAAGATGCTATAACTCTGCAGTCGCCTAGGGCGATACCATCCTTTTGTCTATTTCTGTCGCAAATCCGTAATGCCTGGATATAGTACTGTATGTAGATTTGGAGGCTAAATAATAATAATAAAATTCTTTATTTTCAGGCAACAAATTATATAGCTAACTATATATAAGGCCCATAGATATATACCTTACAGACTAACATAAAAAAATGTTTCTACCAATAATAATTATCTATAGGCCTTGTATGAATATTAGTAGACGGTCGGTGGCCTAGTGGCT
This sequence comes from Hofmannophila pseudospretella, assembly GCA_947369225.1. Taxonomy (NCBI): domain Eukaryota; kingdom Metazoa; phylum Arthropoda; class Insecta; order Lepidoptera; family Oecophoridae; genus Hofmannophila; species Hofmannophila pseudospretella. The sequence continues at coordinate 8,097,884 of OX376325.1, forward strand.
AGGATGCCGGGTTCCCATGCGGGGAGATCCAGGTCCGAAATCATGCAATGCCATGTACCGATGGGTTTTTCGGAGTTTTTCGAAGACTTACGTATAAGAGAGGCAGCATAACATAATTAATTACCTGAACATGAGGTATTCCATCCAAATCCTTGACGTAAACAGCACGTCGCAAACTATGTAAGATGTCTATGAGCGACGCTGACCACTCACCGCCAGGTGACCCGTTTGCGTCCTCCTTATACAATTAAAAAAATACCGAACAGTCTAAAACGCAAAATGACAACAATATAACCGAGTAGAAACTTTCAGTAGAAACGGCTTACTCTTTGCTTTTTGTTCTGTAAATACTAGATACAGAATACAGATAAGTGGGAAAATTGGCCCTAACTTCTCACTTCATGCGGGTGTCACGTACAGAGGTCCCTATTCTCATATCTCTCCGTAATATAAGGAGACGCACACGCACTATCTAAAGTAGGATGTCAAGAAAACTACGCCTTTGGAATTGCGCAAACAGTTTGGAGAATAACTCGTCAGGGAAAAACGGTATCTAGACCAGGATTTTATGATTTATTCCTGACTCCTGTGTATCTTTAACTAGTGAGATTATGTAGGTAGATACAATATACATAGCAGTAAGATTTGTATGTGTGGCAATAAATTATATTTATCTTTGATTGTTCTCTTCAAGGCTTGTGCAAATACCCGGATGACATAGATTTAGTGGTTTTCAGATCGTAGAGAAAATGATTTGCAAATATTTTTGGATACAGTGGGGTACCGAAATAAAAACCTTTATTGTAGGTACGCTCATTCAATTACGCCTTTTCAGCGGAATCGAATCGAACCCCTAGAAATAAAGAAATAAAGAAAGAAAAACATTTATTTAACATTGCACACATTATTAAACTTTTAAAAATTATTGGAAATAAAAAAAAACAATGCAAATCTTTATAGATTTATATGGGTTTGCACCGATTCCGTTTCCAAATCGTTGCAGTATGCTAAACACGAATTGGAATGCGCATACAATACATCTGTTTTATTAAGACCTATGCTTAAATGTAGATTTTCTGTGCTGTGTCTATTACAAACAATAATAAAATATAACTAATAAATATTTTATTACGGTTAAAACTACAACGCTACGGCAAAAAATATACGCGTGACTGAACAAATATGGTTGATAATAAAGCTTTATTCACTGAAACAACTCGTCAGCAAAATTACTAGTATTTCTGCGAATCCTACCTTAATTTATTATTTTTCAAATTACGGTCAATTCTACTTTGTTATTTCATAAGGAAAAAAGAAAACTCAGGATCGCAAATACGCTTCATTTTTCAAACAAATCAGCTTGTAATGAAAGACAAACCAGCTTAATCTTGATAAGCTAGATGCATAGATAAATTGAATTACAAATCTGTGCCCGGGGCGCAATATTATGTAAATTGCACTAAGAGTTCTGCAGAGTGAAACGCGAGAACATTAAATGTAATAAAAGTGTTTTGAAGGACGACTCTAGTAACTCTATAGTGGTTCACTTAGCTGAAGATAGTAATTTATTAAGAATTTTTTCTACTCCCATTGTAGTGGTATTGTGTAGTGTTAATATGAAACTAGACATTTGGATATTGGAACATTTGGACATTAGCGCCCTTCAATAAGTGTCTCTTGAATGAACTTGTATAAAACAGTTGGACAGTGAAAATTACTTTCTGGGTATTATTATTTATTTATGTATTTCATGGTCGTAGAAAAAGTATTGTATGTAACTGTACGTAATGTCAGTTTTAACACTCGTGCTATCTATTGTGAAATTCGCCTACGCTTCATTTCACAACGACCATTCGTGTTAAAATGGCTATTATTACGTAGGAGTTGCATTAGAAGTTGTGTTAGAAGTTAATTTTGGCGAGCACAATTATGCTACCTTGCTACGATGTATGTAATCGCAGAGCACCTGCGCTACGCTACGTCGGTCGTAGTAAGTGCTACGACACCACATTTATATCATTATCACGATAACCATAAGATATTTTTTTACTTACCACTCAACTATTATCTTCAAAGGAAGCATACTTTATAAGCCTATGTTCACACCGTGACTTCGTACTCAATACGTCTTGTAATATAATCTGAAGCGAACGTCGAAAGCGGCGCGTTATCTCCGCTCGAATAATGCACGGTATTTGTCTTGCTCCGTAGCCTCCCCTTATTCTTGTCCCCCTCACCTCCCCGCAACCCACGTCGCATTCTTCTTCATCTATCAGCATCATTAAGAAAAAGTGGGTACGCACGTCCGCTCTCATACCTATAATTTATAGGTGCGTATAGCAACGTCTTTTATATTGATAATTCTAGGTTTCTAGTTGTTATATGTAGACAAGTATTCTTTGCAGAATAAATGATCTACCACAGAACATCGTATTTTTTTTCTTCGGTATATAATCTTGTAATGCTAATTTACCGATTTGACGGAATTCTTTTTCAAATCATTTAATTTACAAGAGCAAATTCAAAGGTTAATACTGCTTTACTGGTGCAATAATTAACCCGAAATATTAATACGAGTGTAAATAGAATTTAAAAGTGGTAATTGGGCGACACGAGTCGCCACGCGTGACTGAAACCGCAACGGGTGTGCATCGAGGCAACAGAGCAGAACAAACTCGTATTTTATTGAAACTATATAATAGAATACTCATATACCTTTCCGTAATAATAGAACATAAAACGCATAGCGTTGCGTAGATGGAGCCAAACACATGCAGTAAACAGAAAAGCAAAACGAAACGTCATTTTTGTAGATATTACAAATTTCTCGTTATTTGGATTAATTTTATTTCTCAAAGCTATAGTAAAATTGTGATGATATCATGGCATCATATGGCCATTTCAAAATAGCAGACCTAAAAAATCTGTTACCAGCGTGGCGCGAGTATGAAGGAATTTGGAGGAAAGGTACGTAATTTAAAGTTTATTAAACAAAAATCTTGTAAAATCATCCAATATTAATCAAAATAATCATTATTTATTTATCAAATTATTGTCATGAAAGCAATAAATTTAGGTTATGTTATGTTATTATGACTTAAAGATGATTTTGTTCTAAAACAAAATCATCTTTAAGTCGTACACGTACGTCGTATTTCTGAATGTTTTTTTAACTGTGCTAGTGACGCCTCTAGTGATAAAACATTGAAGGATTATCTCCCATTGACATGACATATTTAGATCTACGAGTATTATTATTTAAATAAACTATTCTTATTCTTATTGCAAAGATCGAGCATTTCAATGTTAGAAAGAAATTATCGCGTATTCACACTTATTCCTTTGTCTTTGTCTCTTTGTATTTCTACGCTGTGACGTGTGTTCTTTATAGAATAGAACGGGCGATAAAGAATAGAACGGGCGATAAAGTTTAGTGGGTTAAATATTCTAGCGGGCATTCTATCTTCTATCGCCATAGAAAGCCTGTTCACACGTATCTATTTATTCGATTTTATTTATATAAAATAAAAATAAATAAAAATATATATTATTTATTTATTTGATACTTATGTACCAAATAGAACATATATAGAACAGGTGAGAAAGTAGCGGTATATAGTGATCATTCTATGAAATTAACCGCATAGAACGACTCTTTTGACAGATTTAATACCATGGTTTGCCATTGCCTTCTCTGGATCTCCGCATGGTAATCCAGCATCCTAGCCAATACGCCACCGATGCGCTCTTTTTCTCTAGCCATACGAATAAAAATATAGAAAAGTTGGACTACAAAATACTTACCTACTTAGTAAAAGTTACTCAGTATATATGGCGTCGACGTCGGTCGAGAAGGTCTAGTCTCTTTATATGAGATACCTACTCTCTGTACCCAAGTACTTTTCTTTATGAATTTGTTACGTACAGAAACAACTGTGCCTAGATCTTACTTATACGAGGATAAGAGTCAACTTCATTTTCAAGACAGTTCCCTTGACGTTAAATCTCCTGTGTAGTGGAGTTTCATGTTATCGTTTGATGTTATCATTTTTCACATTTTATTTTATAACGTCACATAACATACAATAATAAAGAACAAGAATGTTGCGTCAACTCTTCAAGTCTCGTCACGCTTGCCCTACGAGACGCTCCTTTACCCTGAGAGTTCATCTGCAGAATGTTGAAACTGTGCCAAGTAACTTCCATTAAACGTAAAAATCTGACATGTAGCTGTAGCTCCACATTTTATAATACTTGAAAGAGTTTAGACAACGCAGGAATAACAAATATGGTATCTAAAATGGAAAGAAAATTTAAACAATCTTTCGCAAGACATATCTATTGTATTTGTGAGATGATCTTACAAGCATTAAGTCCAAAATACTTGTCACTAATTTTCTTTTTCATTACATAATACGATGTCATTTTAGAAATAAATCTATCTGTATAATACAGAAGACGTCGAAACAAATTCCATATCGCATCTTCGTCACTCGCAAACGAAAAACTTTTGCGCACTAAAATTATGTAAATGTAATGGTACTTCCTTACATTTCGCTTCCAGCCTACGGAATACGTTGTTAACATTTGAAGGTAAGCATATAAAGAGTCAATATCGGCAACCGACGAATAAATGGGACATAATGAAAATATATTACGGAGCCCGCCCTCGTAAACGACTGCGGCGAACTCGAATGTTATTCAAATAAACATTACCCTGCGCTACATCGTCACGGACTCACAGAAATCGTAAAATTTATAACTTGGCCCATATAGAGCACGTATTATTATGCCCACTTAGTGATGTCGAGTCATATGAAAATATATTTTTTGTTGTACCCAAGTTCATTCATTCTAGATTTTGTACTTTAAAATTTTCACTGTAAATTAATCTTTAGGTAAGGTCGTTAAGTACTTTTATTATTTTGTGTTTGTTATACCTTTGTTATGTCTATATTTTACTAGTTACGAGTTCTTAACTAAATAAAGAAAAAGAAATATATATAAATCGGACTAGTAGCGTCATCTCGGGAACCTTTTGGACAAGGAACTATCTCAACATTTCTTCATAAAGGAACATGAAATGCCAGTGAGTGTGTTGCTTCCTTTTGAAAGTCCACAGCTTTGACATAGTTTTACCCAGCATAGAAATAGTTCTAGGTATATAATATTATCTAGATGATGCGGCGAAGCCACAGAACTAATACGGATGATTGATCAAGTGCGGAGACGACGGTGATACATCAGAGCAGCGACCCGACTCCGACACGCTCCACGCTATTAACTAGCACGTAACACCTTACACTGGAGACGCCTGATAATTAGTTGCCAATTGTACAGTGGGCAACACATTAGGCTATAGCCTTTGGTTCTTTGTAGCTTTAAATTATTTGACACATTTATACAAATGTCAAGGAATCATAAGAAAACTTCACGACAGTTTTCCTCAGAGTATAGCTTTATAAATTCTCCCACTGTATAAATTCGGGTACATGGAAGGTATGGTAGATACCTTGGAACTGCTTTAGATGAGTTTAGATCTTTGGGGTTGAACACAAAAGATCCCAATGGGTCGAAGTGTCGCTAGGTTTTCCAGTTTCCACAGAAATATAAAAGATAGGATAGGATCTTATTGACACAGTGAATTTTGAGGAATTAAGTCTTAAAGCTTTATTCCAGTCCTAGGGCCGATGTAGAAGCTCTCCCTGGAATATCAGGAAAGTCCATGGTATTTTTTTGCTACGACATTGCCCTGGGTAACGCTAATGGCACGAGTATTAAGAACAGTACTTTGACCTAATATTGGCCCTTACTTATTTGTTATGTAAGCTATAAGTTAACAGTTCGTTGTACCAAAACTTACTTACCCTTGATTTCCATCGCCCTTCCTCTGCATCCTACCTAAAGTTGAGGACAAGCAAACTACAGGTTCGTTTGACAATTCTACGTGTCAAACTGCCACTCCTATGCCGCCTTTCGAGTCGAGCATTACGAAGCTCGTCACCCTCGCGTAAAACGACCTAATTCGCGGTCAAGATTCAGCCACGGCTGTCGCAAACCTTGCGCAAGATTACCTCTTCAATTTGTGGAAGACGGGCGGAAGCAGAAAATACCGTCATCTATAACACCTAACCGGCATGGCGACTTAGACCAAATGAGCCTCCAAATTCTAACCTTATCTGGAATTTCCAAAGATTTCAAAGCCATTAGTAAGTTAGGTTCAAAGAAGTAAGTTAGTACCAACAATATAATATGACCTATGAAAACCTACATACAACGATTTTAAAGCAGCTCGAATCCTACGTGTCACCTTCTGCATATAAATATTCAGCTTTTTATGTCGTCATCAAAAGGTCGTATAATTCCTAAAGAACATACTGCATCGCCTCCACAAAACATAAATATTGCAGATAAAAGCGCTTGTTTTATCAGAAACTTTCCATGTGACTAACTAAACTTTGACTTTATGTTGATAAATAGGTATTGTATTATATTTTGTTTAAGACGGGAAGAACGATCACAGTCATTTCAGAAAGTTTTTCGAAAACCGTAAAATTCAAAACTTTTTCTGAAATGGCTTTCATCGTTTTTAGTCAGTATTAATAATTTATTACGCACATTGAAATAACATTGATGAAAAATAAATCCCTACCTAACTTTAATTCTAAGCTTGAATTATTTGAAGCTAAATTTAAAAAAATAAGATCAATCTCAATAGATTGAAAACTACAGTGAGTTAACATACGAATAGATTAGATAGGTACGTTGGATCGTAAATTTTGAAAGTATTCATACAAGAACTTACCTTTAAATTTAACTGTGATTTACCAAAGATATGTACTTACGTACATAACTTGTTATAATCACACTTTTGAGTTTGAAAAAGTACACACAACCTTTTGTTCCTATAAAGACATGAAGTTTACGAACAGCGAAGGAGTTAATCTAGAAAATAATATAGTTCGAGGGCCGGGCCCGGTGCGGGAGAGGGTTGAATCGCAATGAAGTGATCAGGCGGGCCGCTGCGTGGAGGTATAGCCGACGGGCTGATGACGGCCATTACGGAAATTCGGCGAATTTCGGCGAATTCGCGGCCTCACCCCTTTTGCCGACGTGACCAGACCCCCAATCATAAGCAGTGTTAAGGGGGAGATCGAGTGGGCTCAGACCCCTCACTGAAAACGCTGGCTTGTGTAGCAGATATTCTATACGATTTTATACGAACTGGATAAATATATTTTTTTTATTAAGCAATTCGCATTGCTCGGCATAAATAAAGTTCATTGTAATCAATTTCTATTATATCTGTATCATTTCTGATTATGTAATAATTATATATAGGAACCTACAAAATATTATTTATTTTTTGTTGAATTTAAGATCTGCCATCAGTCATATATTAGGACTTTTATCAGATATGTTGATTTTTGCATAGATGCTGCACTCATCAATACAGCTCCCTTCATGAAGCATTTTATGCTTGAGTAGCTCTTTGCGTTTTAACCTCCTTGGATAGTTTGGAGCAAGTAGCAGATCCACAGCAACAGTTTTGTCACTAAAATATAAGAGTGACAACTCTCAAAATAGCTACTTGGAACAGAAACGGACATGCTTCAAACAAACAGTACCTATAGACACTAATCATTGTTAACAAACTAGATGTTGTACTAATATCAGAAGCTCATCTGACTGAAATAAATAAATGTGCAATCAAAGGATACTGCATAATATATTCCACTCACCACCCAGACGGTACAGCTCATGCTGGCACTGCTATTGTCATAAAAGACTGTATTAAACACTACGTGCTACCTGAATACAAAACAAACCTGATCTAGACTACCTCTATCAGCCTTGATGGCAAACTAGGGAGTATCAAGCAACAAGCTCCTCAATTACAAAGCGGTGATCAAATCTATAGCCTCGAACTGTGGGGGATAGCGAGCACTTCCAATGTGGAAATCCTACAAAGAGCCCAAAATGGCATACTTGAACATTAATATCTGCCCCATGGTTCACGAGGAATCTGGAAACACATGACTCTACAAACCGGTTAAGAGGAAATAAAAAGGAGCGGAATCCAACTTTCATAACGGGAATATTCAAAAATGTTTCGAAAGTCCCGTCAAAAACTACAAAGCTGCTGTCTTTTGTTTGGTGTTTGCAAAGTTTCGCGTTTGCTGTGTATTTATTTGCTAGTTGTGACAACATGTCGGGTAACTTTAAAAAATTATTACTTTTACACATGGATTGAAAGTTATAGCGAATAATTAATACCCATAGATGAAAGAAAAAGTAGTCTCCTTCCTTATTTGTAATATCTATGTTTTGAGACTAGTTTTTATTCGGATCCGTGCTCAAAGATTTGAGCAAAAAAACATTTAAGTAAGTAAGCACTTGTACTTATTTTAATCACAACTTACAAACTATTAGTTCATTACATTGACTTGGTAACAAAAGTGGGCTAAAATTATCAACTTTGACTGGGCTTACGTCTCTATTTTACTATGCTTACTTACGTTTAAAATATGAGTACCTACTTAGAAACGGGATTATTACCATCATTTAAGTTTATTCCAGTTCCCCATATTAAAAACACAGTTAGGCTTAGTGAGTAGTGATTAACCGTCAGTTGCACGAAACGTCCATTCAAATTTGTAAAAAATTAAGTGTTCATTAAAATACATGCTGTTCATTTCTATACAACAGCTCAGATAGAGACGACGCAAGAAATAAAAGAAGCCTTAAAATTAAAATAGTTTCTTGCAACTCACAGTTAATTATGTAAGACATGATTAGCGTCACGTTTAGCGCTGTAGCACCCGATTGCTGCAGTCGCTGCAATCGGGCCTAATTGCCAGACGTGATTATTTGGGCGTATAATACGCGCTGCGGTCGTGTTCATTATTGACACACCGCTCGCCTGCACAGCTAATGGTAACTGTTATACAACACAAATACCCGCTCATTATCCCCTGATTTCCAGTAAACAGTGTCCTAAATATTTTGTGATGCTGTGACGTGATTTTCGATGGAAATCACACTTAAAACTTTGCACCTTGGATGTAGTAGTATTTAAATTAAGATTTATGAACCTTATAGCATGATGTTTATAAAATTTGATTAAATGACAACAAACCCACTGAAACTAAATTAAATAGCATAGTTAGACTCTCACGTCCGTAATCCCCGAGGGGTAGTATAAATAAGAAATATAATCATAGGTACGAGTATAAACCTAAACCTAAACTTAAATCTACTATGCCCAGGTGCTTCATTCTCAGCGTCGTCGTCACTTGCCACCAGGTGAGATTAAGGTCGAACGCGGGTTAAGTCGTAAAAATAGAAAACCTGTTGAGAATCTGAAATTATTCCACTAAATATGAAACTTCAAAAAAAAAGGAAAGAACGCGTTGCCCCGATATTATGTAAGTACTCGTATAGAGGGATATTGTAATTGATCTTATAATATAATAGGTATAGTATAATAGGTACTCGTAACACATTTGTTTCTTCATCCAAGAAGGTATAGACGCATATAGCCAGTTAAGAAACTTCTTTAGAAATAAAACTAACCATGTGTACAAGTACAGTTCCATCAATCAGCACTGAGTCCGCTCGGTGGATCATGGCCCGTAAGGGGAGGCCTGTGCCCCAGCAGTGGGGACATAAATAGGCTGATGATGATGTTTACAAGTGAATAACTAATTCATCTAAACCATTATAATTTTAGTTAATGTGTACCTACCTATACAAATAGATGCCTTATGTACTATTACGCCGCTTAGAAAAACAAATCTCCTATTTACATACAAATTTCAAACAAAATCTTACCTAGACATAATCTGTCTTAGGCCCAATTCCGTTTGTTTTCACTTGAAATATTCTGTCTGGAACACGGCCCCCATAAAAAGTCAATTTTCTCAGCTTATAACTTTCCCTAAAAGTTATTTCTCTTGCCAACTGAAACTCCAATATCATCTATCACATCACATTTAACACTAGAACAACTAACGAGTTCTCTTTCGCATTCTACTGACTCTCAGATTCAATCTTCGGAGAGACGATTCTCGATTTCAATTCAATCTTTAGTTTGTTCATGTCTTATTAGGAATTTCACAGATTTCCCAGAACATTGAAAAAAATTAAATTAATTTGCAAAATTATTTATCTAAGCTACTAAAAATGGAAACAAAATTTACCACGGATGAAAAAATTGCCTCTCCCTAACATGACATTTACAGATCAAAGTGTAATATGACGTTACAGATGATTTGATTACACTTGCTTCTGAATTATTTTTCGATCATGTCGTTTTCCTTATACCAACTTACTTATATACCTACTCATGTTTTAATATAAAATTATTGAAACGACTCTAAGAGAGAATTTCTTAGAATAACAATAAGTTTCAATAGTATACCCATTAGTATACTACAAAGCAAATTTCAACATCTCAATTCAACTTATAATAGAATTCCAGCTTATCGATCTTTTTAGAACTAAACCTCAAGTGAGACATTTTAAATTATTATTAGATTTAACAGGTGTTACTAACTTTATAATTAACGCGGAGGTTGCTCCAACCGATCGATTATTGATCTTTTGTCTCTTTAACAGAATCTCTAGCACATTCCATTGTACCCCCTATTATCGTTCGTAAACTTTTGTAATCTCCTAAAAGCTTTTTATTCGCCATCATTTAGGTACGTAAATACTTACTTGGTAATACACTTTGGGCGACTCTTTGAATGCTGGCGAGTCAACCCACCACTATTGTGCATTAACTATAATTAAGCAGAGTGCACACTTGTGTCGCGGGGCCGCACTCTGTGCGCTCGACCCTGACTGCGGCCGCCTCATCACCGTGATTAGGGGATCGTGTGTACTCAGGTTTACCGCCAACACTGAAAGTTAAAGGACAGTTATTCGTCTCTCCGTTCCGTGTGGCGACAGCTTTACGTAAATAGGATTAAATGTTTTGTTGATTTTACCCTTCACACTAACTATCACTGTTTTGCAAACAAACTATTCTGTACCAGAATTAACGTTTCATCACATTTCAACTACAAAGTTTTTGACTGTAAATTTTAGCTGATATCCTAGAAGTTTCTTTTAGTAGCTTATTTTGACCCAACTCTTATCACGTTAAATATTATTTCGATAAATTGTACTTACAACTATCACGAGGAGTGTTTACTTGAATTTTACGTTAATATGTTATATGAAGTTGCAATGATATTGTGGGTTAAAAAGGCTGGCTCTGCATACCATGACTCTATGCAGAGTCAGCCTTGTTTACTTGTTTCTTCTACAATGCAGCAATACTTGCATTATTGTGTTTCTGTTGGAAGGATAAAAGATAAGAGAGCCAGCGTAGTTACTGGCACATGAGGCACTCCTCAAGGTTAGCAGCACATCAAAAATCCTGTAATAACACTATAGTGAGGCGAGATGTCTATGGACGATGGTGACCAATTGCCATCAAGCACGTTTGCTGGTTTTAGAATGCAATGAATTTCAACCATGATTCAATCAATTTAATCTTGATTATTTATTTAGGTACAGAACTAGATTCAATTGACCGTTAAGAAGATTGCATTGCTTTGAAAATCTCCAAATATACAGTACCTAGTATGAAACGTGGGACCACCGCACCTACCAGAGAGTATTTCCGGAATATAATAAGCTCGTAGCGGAGATCCGAGGTCTGATTTGGACTTCCAATTAAAGTTTCCAACAACTGTTTTGTACCTTACGCCACGAGGCTGAATTGTTCTGCTAGGTAAATGTGGAAATGAAAATAATTCTCTGAATCTGGGACATGTTATTCGTCGAAAAGCCCAAATTAAATGTAAAACTAAAACCGTTTATAAATTTTCATAATACACATTCCACATGAATGGAAATGTTATACTTACGCATAAAAGATTCTTACCACCGATTTCACTATTACGACATTTTTACATGATAATACCAGGAACAAAACCTTTTCTATTCCACAAACGAGCCATCCATTAACTCAAGATATTAAATAGAATCTGCCCACAAATCACACCCGACCATTTGCCATACGACAAACTATTCGCGTTCAACTCTTCCAGACACCCGTTAGTCCCCAATCGATTCTATTCTATTGAACAGAGTCATGATCTACCGTGCCCCGAGAAGCGGCAGCCACCACGACAAAGTTTCACTCAAATTGTATTAAAGTATTCCGCCATAATTCAAGTGAAACAAGAAAACGAGGATTCAACCTCAATATGTGCTCAAGGTGTCGGTATTCAGTGAAGCGAAGTTAAAGGAGCAAACTTTGCGAATTCGCCCCCGGGGCCGATCCAACTTCTCTGTTGCAATAAATAAGGATTTTAGCGACAAATTACCACCCGAAAGCGTTTCACCCTTCCCTGGGAAAGTTGGCAACTAGTGAAAATAGGATACGTAACCGAACGCCGCGAAGCAAACAAAGGTTTCGAATCAATTTCCCTAAGCGGCTGAACATTTTTCGCAGCAACTCTCGTACTCATTTAGACCGGACCGGATCCTTGTATCGTAGATGCTTACATGTACAGTTAACGGTACCGTAGAAGGTAATATAATATACCTACATGCCCTTCACAGTTCTAAAAGAGATGTATAGGTATACTTATTCGTACGAGTATATCCTTTGTCTCTCGCTTTTCAAAAGCAATGCTCTCGCTGAGGTCTTAAGTTGATATTTGAAACAGCAAGTCCTTGTGTAGGAGCGTGTTAGGTATATGAATATTACTCTTACAAGACGTATTGAAAGCTTCAAGTAGGTACTACACTTTCATCTGAGATCTCTGGCTCTCTTAAAGTACCTGTACCTTAAAAGTACTGTGCTTCTTCTATGTTAAATACATAGAAGAAGAACAAACTAATATCGGTTAAAATTTACAAACTGAAACCGATACTCTAAATTATGATACTTTTTTACTCATTTTATTTATTTATTTACACTTTATTGTACAACAATAAACTTAATAAAAACAATTAAAATGAGATATTGTACAAAGGATGAACTTATCTCTAAAAGAGATGGAAAAAAAACCTATTTTTTAAGATAATAGATTCAAAATTTAATACAAGTATCTACTTAAATACTTACACTTGTGTTTTGAAATCTCATAATTGTTTGCAAACCATACTTAGAGACCATCTAAGAGAGGTAGGTAGGTAGTAGAATTATAAATTACATAAAAACGAATCTTTAGAAATGGAATCTCATATTTCATCCAACGAACGCTAAGATTTCTTTATTCCGAGGCATAATAAAGACATTTTCCAGGGTGATAGAGCGTCCGATATCTTATTACAGCGCGCTTGTAAACTGACGAACGCTCTCCGAATCACTGCCTTTATGGCCTGCGCTGCCGATATTCACCTTCCCTTATATTTCTACCCAAGACCCAACCTCAACCTTAAAACTAAAGAAGCAAAGTTTAAGATACAATGCGGTGAGATGTAAAGCAGTGTAGGCTGATACAGGCAGATTTTTTGTCGACGGTGATGGATAAAGCGAAGGAGGGTGACTTGATTGAAAATCCCGTTAAAGGGAGTTTTTGAAAGACTATAGAGAGCTTTGAGAATCGAACATATAATGCCAACGGCTTTTTGACTAGTACCTTATCTATTACTACATAGATATAGATATTGCTTGGGAAAAATAAAATACAATTATTTACTGCTAATAATATATAATATACATACTTAAATGCGTCTGAACAATACCAGCGAAACAACTAAGACGAGGCATTGCGCACACTAGCGCCGCCAATTAATTAAATTAGGCATTTAAAAAAAGTGTCTGGTTCCACGAATGAAGAAGATTTTTTTTAAATAGTTTTATATTCTCATATTTTAAAAAATAAGAAACAATAAGCGAAACTGTCAAAAGTGACCACCGTCAATGTTCCATTACCGCGTTATCAGCAGAATATGTATCAAACTTCTATTTGACACAAGCAATGGATCATATTGTACAGCTGTCGACGTGAATAATTTCAACTGGTTTTGGAATGTAGCTTAGCTCAACAATTGATAACATAACGGGCCTATCCGGTGTAGCCGGTCTGTCTATTTATTTGTGAGACGCCGATTGCAGCAAATTGTGAATTTTAAAATAATTGCGCTGTGCGACCGACCGCCCATACTCGTAGGTAGGGTATGCGCTGCGCAGCATATGTACCTATACCTATATACCGAAGGGTCAACCGAGGTTCGAGTACTATAATAGAAATCTCAGAAATAGCAAAAAACTATTCCCATACATTTAGTACGAACCCCTAACATAATGTAGAACAAGTGAACCCCTAAGCCGCTGTACTGCATATCTGCAATAGAGATTATTTCTTTATCTATGGTACTGCTATGGCCCAGCCCCAGATTAGAAAGGTATTTTAAATTAAGAACACATGGTTTATTTTTACGAAGTAATGAATAGATTGCAAAACTTTCTGAACAATTCCAATTTGTTCGATTTTCAAAATTTTTGGCGTTGTAGTGGCCAGCATTTTTCGGAATTCATTGTTCCACGGTAACCTTTAAATCATAATAACTCATACTAAATGTATAAGAATAGTTTTTTGCTATTTCTGTGATCTCTAGTACTCGAACCTCGGTTGACCCCATAAAGTCATTTGTTCCTGACACGAAATAGAATCGATTGGCATCAATTATTTTTTGAGAAAAATTGCATTTTTCTCGCTGACTGTACCTTTTTTCAAATATCTGTGAATGCAGTTTTAAATAGCTCCAAAAGTTAGGGAAGGTCTCCTAAGACAATTTTCTCGTAGCTCCAATGGATCTGGTAGTTGCCCTGGGTGCCCCGCCGAAACTTTCCACCCTGTAGATTTAATTTTGTTGTTTTTCTCATGTTTGTTATTTTATATTAGTGCAATAAAGTGTATTTTACCTTTACTTACTTTACTTTACTTTGTGATATATCACAAAACATTCAACTACGAAACCACAATTTTACGATCTTTATAAACGTTTAGTACGTTTCGTCACAGTATAAAAAATTTGAAAATTTCTAAATCCTATGTTACGATTAGTTACGTACGAATTATGAAATCCGTTTACTAATGTTATGTCTAATATCTGCCTGACAAGACTGCTGTAGTAGGTAGGTACGGCTGAAGAGGGTTACAAAGCGAGTCGTTTATTAAATTAATTTGTCACGGTTCCCGGTTCGCTTCACCTACACAAAGCATCTATTTCATTTTGTGGCAAATTCAAAGATTTCTGTGGCTTCGGAGCCGCCCTTATTTCAATGTTAAATTAAAATAATGATGAATTTTCATTAATCTCCGAGTTCGCTCTTAAATAAATAGGATGTACCTAACTACCTATGTACGAAAATATTGAACAATATTTTATTTATCAGAAGTTTCACTTTCTGACTTTCCGTACATTTTTTGTAAATTTGTACCTACAAATCTACAATGCAATGCAATCATTATGTAGCAACGATCAGTTAAAGGTATTTAACTTTTCATTATTTCAACTGAGTCACTTTATAAGACCTGGACTACATGCACCGGTTCCAGCGTGGGTTCGGTTCGGTGTTGCCAATCACAAGCGTTCCGCCCTCCCCACCCGCCGCCTCACTTGTAGTCAGCACCTCGTGATTGGCTGCAGCAAACCGAACTGGTACAGGAACCGGCTCATGTAGACCCAGCATAAGTGGGCATGAGCATGATTAACACTCTACAGAATTCATTTAAAATCTGTGTTTCAAATATACAGGGTGTAACATTAAGAACGGTCAGTATGGGAAAGTCTGAAACTATAAGACATACGAAGATCTGTTCTTAGGAACCATGTCATCAATTTTAGTAACAAGAAAAACTGTATTCATACATTTTTTTTAAAACCTGTACTTAGCCTGGGAATCGAACCCGGTTGTTTTGAAAAAAAATCCAACACTATTTCTGTTTAGATATCGACTGTGTAGGTCTTAAGGAATAAATGTTAGTATGAAACGTGATGTTTAAAATTAATAAAACGCATTGTTTCCATATCTTTTAATTTATTTTAGTAGGTGTTCGAAATGACTACCATTTTGTAAAATACAACATTCAACTCGTTTAGGTAACGATCTTACTATTGAATTTTGTATCTTCAGGTGGTGAATTTGCGTTAAAATTGTCTCTATGGCTGCTTTTAGGTCTTCAATTGTGTCGTAGCTTGTTTTATACACTTCATCCTTAACGTAACCCCACAAGAAATAGTCTAGTCTAAAATAAATTAAAAGATAGTAATTAATAGTCTAGTCTAAAATAAATTAAAACATATGGAAACAATGCGTTTTATTAATTTTAAACATCACGTTTCATACTAACATTTATTCCTTAACACCTACACAGTCGATATCCAAATAGAAATAGTGTTGGATTTTTTTTTTCAAAACAACCGGGTTCGATTCCCAGGCTGAGTACAGGTTTTTTTTAAAATGTATGAATACAGTTTTTCTTGTTACTAAAATTGATGACATGGTTCCTAAGAACAGATGTTCGTATGTCTTATAGTTTCAGACTTTCCCATACTGACCGTTCTTAATGTTACACCCTGTATACCCTGACCAGAACATAAGTTAATGTTATATATTAAAGAGGCCAGGATATATTTTCGTGGCGCTTCATTTCTCTTCCTACTCCGCAAGGTTAATAATAATGATATGTTATAACGCCATCTTTCGGAATGTAGCATAACTATTTATGTAATATTATAGCGCCATCTTTCGGAACGTAACATAACTAAATATCTTATCGTTGATGACTGAACAAAAAAGATGGCGCTATTTACGAAAAGAGCCAGAGTGAAGTGAAGTTAGATGCAAAAGAGAAAAATTCAGTGTTCCCAAACCTCCCGATGTTTCGGGAGATCTACTGAGTTTCCATTCCATCTCTCGATACACCGTAAAGCAATTATAATCTCCCGATTTTTTACATTTATTCAAGACCGACCACCTATCACCCAACCAAGTTGGTTGGGTGATTGGTGGTCGTCTTGAATACCTATAAAAATATCTTTAAAAAAATATTAAAAATGAATGCATCCATTACCTACCACACTTGGCTGAATTTTGATACGTGTGTACAAACAAAACCCCACTAATTACAAGACTCCCCACGAATCTCTTATAGGTACATTATCTCCCTCCGAACCAAATAATTTTATAACTGAGTTCAAAGTGTCAATGAAACATAAGATGAGACCATTATATGCAGGGACCGAAAGCAAAGAATAACTAATAATACTACCGAAAGTGATAACCTGAATCTATTTTGCAGTAAGTAGGTAACCGATACCGATAATTAACAAAAATATTTATTGTAGATGCCACCTTGTGTAACTACATGCCTTTTGAGTTCAATTTTGTATAATTTGAAAAATAGGATTCAGTTAACCACTTTCGATCCCTGATGATAGGTTATTTGTCAATATTTACAGAAAATTTTCACAAATACCGAAAATATTCGTTTTTTCTTTGCACTGTAGGTACTGAAATGTGTAGTAATAAAGACTTGAATTTTAAAGCATTTTATGTTACTTATTTTATTATAAAAGTATTTTTTATTTTAATTAATTAAAAAATAAGCCTTTCAGCACGTAGTTTTACAGATTTTTATTTATTTTCAAATAAAATTTACCGCGACTGGTTTTACAAAAATGTCATTTTCAAGCGGACTCAATAAATCTGTAGAACTACTTACTTACTAAGAGCTAAAAATCTTATTTTTCTATTAATTAAAATGAAGTTCTTTCGAGTGACGACACAGAAAGTGAATTTTTTTTCTATTCTTAACAGTTTATAATTCCATTTATAAAAATTAAGTGCTTTAATTAACCCCCGACCGATCAAGGGAGGGTGTTATAAGTTTGACACGTTTGTCTGTCTGTATGTTTGTCTGTGGCATCATTACTTGACAACGGAAGATCCGATTTGGACAAGGTTTTTTGTTTATTTAATAGATAATTTTATCGAGAGTGTTTATGGAAAAAGTTAGGGGATCTCCAAAATAATATAAGCCGTAAGATTTTTTAATTTAGAGTAGAGTAGAGTAATTAGTTGTTTAACCAAATTTCTACTGGATTATTTTTCTTTGGACTGGGAACACTGACTCAGTCAGATTGAATGAAGTGAAGTTAGATGCAAGTGGAAAGTTCTGATTCATCTGATTTTTGTCGCTGTTGGTTTAGTTAGCGTATAAAATAGTTATTGATTCCTATTAGAATATTTATAAATTAAATCTGAGACATCATGGGAGACTCCCTAGACGGGAGTGAGAATACCCCGGAGGCACAAAACGTTGTCGTCGTCGATTTTCAAGACTTCGCGAATTACCTGCGGCGAGCTGCAACGGTACTTTTGCCTGAAGATGACATCGTTCCACCGGCGCTAAACGCCGCACTGGACGACAAAGTGAACCAGGACTGCATCAGGAAGTTCTTCTCGGACCCTCAGGTGTCCTCGCTCTATGTGCAACGGTTCTCTTCCAAAGGTATTCCTCTCTAATCATACTGCATTGCAGAAAAAAAATGCACACCTTGATGAAGTCATACTAACGTCATGTTTGGTCGTACCTACTTTGAAGTTAGAAGAAGAGTGAAGTAGCTGAATTCAACCACCCACTTGGAAATATGAAACACTTTATTGGCATAGATAGTGGAGTGCCCACCAATCATTATGGCGTTTCGGAATATATGCACGAGTCGCATTTCAGTACATGTTTTAGGTGTTAACGGGGTGTAGAAGAGTGAGGAATGAGTACGGGCCGCCGTGCGGTACGGAGGAGGACATACACACCCCGTTAACACCAAAAATGTGCTAGAATGCGACTTGTGCCTGTATTCAGATACGCCATAAAGATTGGCGGGCACTCTACTTACAACAATTTAGTAAACTTATACTACAGGTCTGTACTCTCTTGCTCTCCAAACTATTTAGGTCTAACCTGTGTAGTGAGAAATCTTGGAATCATGATTTGTCGTATTATATGTATATCGTATTATCATGATATATCAATTTATCAGGTTGTATCAGGACTTTAGGAGGCACCAAGATAAGTTGAAGGCGACTTATCTGTATATCTGAATTCTGCATAGGTGCAACCTGATATAACGTAATCAAACCTATCCAAGTCCATTCTGCTTCCACTAGGTTTCTATGAAACCCTTAAATTTTTTAACAAATGCGAATGTTTCTAACTTTTCTCCTAACGGCCATCAACCTTTGATCTCTTCTCCAACAGTTGATATTTTTTTGATTCATATATTATTTCCAATTAATTGGTTGTAATTTGAATTAATCCAATTTATTGGTTGTAATTTATATTGGGATGTTTGTATCACAGAAGATGACAATGAACAGCCGACTGAAGGTGAGGAGGAGAAAGAAGCAGTCACCTACCAGCTCAGCAATGAGGTGATTAATCAAAAATCTTTTCACAATAGCCACTTAAGTCTTCTAATGGATATAGGCCAACCCACAACACTATGTTTTCCTCTTGAGTCTTCAAAATTACAGCTTTTTTCAATTTTAGCCAGTTTAACTTTATTCAGCTTAAGAAAAAAGGTTATAAGCTTCTTTGGTAAAGCTGTATGTCATGGAGTTAGCATGTTTGGAAAAAAAAACAATGAAATACCACATCCAAGTTAGTTACTAACCTTGAGTTGCAAGGAACGTCCATAATGTAAACGCTACCATAAGTTACGTGTCATCTCTATCTAGAGCTATGGGATAGAAAGGGATAGCATGTATTTTAATGAAGACTAACTTTTAAGGACATTTTGTGCAATTGATAGTGATATTCCTAAATCTGTCTTCGAATTTATTATTATTTTTATTATTATATATTTATAGCAGCATATATGCTGATGCGTCCATGTCATAGTGTTGGAAAGTTATAAGTTCTTAGTTAGTTATAATTTCTTAATATAAACTGGATTTTTTAACAAGGTGCACTTCACATCTCCGCGAGTGGCAGCATTTGTCTGCATCAAGCGTGGTGCTGTCATCGAGGCTGACAAGTCCATCCACAGCCAGCTGCGGCTCATCAACCTGTCTGATGGCTCTCCCTACGAGACCCTCCATGCTTTCATCAGCAAGACCATGGCTCCTTTCTTCAAGAGTTATGTGAAGGAAAGTGGCAGGGCTGATAGGTGAATGTCTTCTATTGTTTATCTATTATGTTTATTAAAATCTTTGTTTTCCAGCATATATAACAAAAAAAATTATCTATAGGGATGGAGACAAAATGGCGCCGTCCGTTGAAAAGAAAATTGCTGAATTAGAAATGGGACTTCTGCACCTACAGCAGAACATCGATATTCCTGAGATTACCCTGCCGGTGCATCCACTGGTTGCTGCTGTCATCAAGAGGTACATATTTCTTGAGTTGCAAAAAACGTCCTTAATGTTAAGGCTTCCTAAGTCTCGTGTCATTTGTCTAGCTAGACTCTAGACAGATGATGCTCTAGCTATAGCATCGTTTCTCAACCTGGGGGTCCCAACCCCTAGCCGCTAAATATAGGGGGTCGCAATGTGTCCAAAAAATAAGACCCCTATAAGAGCAAGAGGTTGCATTACGTCTTGTAGTTCAGTGTTTGTGGCAAGTGTACACATTATCAGGATAGTAATGTAAAACTTGGATAAATGTTTAATTACTTTGAAACATTATAGTGAGGGTCGCAAGTTTTTTTACTTAACTTTTTAGTGGGTCGTGACACTAAAAAGGTTCGGCAGGGGTCGGCAAGTAATTTTAAGTAGGGTCCGAATAATTTTGAAAAATCTAGAGCATAGCATGTATTTTAATAAAGACTTAACTTTAACGACGTTTCATGCAACTGACGGATTGTTTTCTTCCTCATTCCTCACATTGTTTCAACTTGTCTTAAAATGTACATATGAACATTTTCAAAACGGAATTTTGTGGATTAAAAAATACCTACAAATTGTTCCATTCGTTCAGGGCTGCCGATGAGGGGCGTAAGCCTCGCGTAGCGGACTTTGGTGACAAAGTGGAAGACTCTACATTCCTCAATCAACTGCAGAATGGTGTCAACCGCTGGATCAAGGAAATCCAAAAGGTAGCTCATACTAGATATAAATCCTCATATATACACCATAAATAATGTTTTCTAGTTCGACTGGGATAAGCCTACCCCTCCCATAATAAAGAACGACTTGATTGGACGAACGCGGTCCCCTACCAACCATACGGTCTGAACACATGAGTCCTGGAACAGGACTAGACTTATTACAATTGAACTGTAAACTTTGCCATTTTTCGTACACAATTGTTCGTACGTGCAGTAATAAACATAATATTATATATTATAGTGATGATAAGGAATTACCAACGGTAATGGACACGTATGATTTACCTGGTAGTTATCCGGTATTGGTTCTTAACCGTCGATATACGATATGCTTCAACCTATTTGATGGCGAGGAATTAGATCAGCTCGCACCAACGCCGGCTCACGTATTAGTTTTTTAATTTAATTTTTAATTCTACTTTTACTTGTATTTTTACTTAACTTGTACTATGGGTGTATTACCTGATCATAAAGACATTTTATTTATTATTATTCTACTACCAACCAATCCACAAATACCCACAGCCTTAGCTCTGTATACTTACTTACTTACTCCGCTGGCGCAGCGACCCGAATTGGATCTTGGCCTCCGATACCAAAGAGCGCCATCGCTCTCTCTACTGCACAGTCTCGAGCCAGTCAGGCGCCCGGAGCTGACGCAGATCCTTCTCCACTTCATCGCGCCAGCGGCATCTGGGACGTCCGACCGGACGTCGTCCTTAGGGCGGCCCATATACGCTCGATTAACTGCCCGATCCTCCCCCATCCTAATGTTCCTCTTTCATCCATGGGCATAATTAATTTCTTTCTAAGTAACAATGTTTGGTTAACTATTGAACTGACTGAATACTGAACATTTATTAACACATTAAATTAGAACAACAATCAAATAGTAGAGTAGATCATATTTAATTGTTGTAACTTGAGCTTTGCTCCCGTACTACACCGCTAACACGTGTAATCAGAAATCAGTAATCTGTCTGTCTGCACCAGGTCACCAAGTTGGATCGCGATCCGTCAAATGGCACTGCTCTGCAAGAGATTTCGTTCTGGCTCAACCTGGAGAGGGCTCTTCATCGCATCCAAGAGAAACGAGAGAGTATTGAGGTGCGTATATTTTACGTCAGTATTTATTATAGTACTCTGTGGTACGTCAGTATATTATGGATTTAGTGTTGGCGATGAAGTTAAATTATCTGTACAGTGGCAGACACACCAAACTATACTCTGTGGAACATGACGCAATAAGTTTTTGTTATGATTTCATGACATTTGTATGAATGTGTGAAATAAGGGTTATACCCTGATATATTTGTTTATTTCAAGAATTTTTTATTTATTTACAACTACACCTATGTTTGATTCCATCTCGCCTGTATGTAAGCGACGATGAGATCGACAATGGATCACGCCGTGGGTCTAGTAAAAATCTCTATAAGCAGTGGCAGATCCAGTAAGATCCCTATAGAGCTTGAGGCACCACTCATCCTTAACCTTTTTTTAGTACTATAGATGCCACATATTTTTTTCCGGATCATGTATTGATACCTAAATACAAGGTATTTTTGTTCCCTCTAGGTGGCGCTAACCCTAGACATCCTGAAGTACGGCAAACGTTTCCACGCCACTGTGTCCTTCGACACGGATACTGGACTCAAGCAGGCGTTAGCCACCGTCTCGGACTACAACCCTCTGATGAAGGATTTCCCTATCAACGACCTGCTCAGTGCCACGGAGCTTGAGAGGATCAGGTAAGGGTCAGAACAATGTTCAATCTTCTAAATCATTTTTTTTAATATTCTACTCCATTGAAGAAAAAGCCTGCTCCAAGCAGCGGCAGACAGACTTAATTACTTCATGATTTGCCCCACAATTTTACAGAAGGTAGATCCTGATGAGCAGGATCGTCTGGGTTGGTAGTTGGTACCACTCGCGCCCTCTTATCTATTTTTGCCGAAAAGCAGAAATGCTTGCGTTTCGGTTTGAGGATAAGAGAGCCAGCGTAATTTCCAGCACATGAGGCACTCAATCTAAACTCTGAAGATTAGCAGCGCATCGAAACCCTCTTATAATAAAACAGTGAGGTGAGATGTCTGATGACTACTTACGTCAGGTGGTCCATTTGCTTGTCTACTCTCCTTATTTAATAATAAAAAATAAAAATGGCGCCCTTTCATTGTTTTAACAGATTGGCGGTGCAGCAGATTTTCTCACATCTCCGCAAGATCCGATCCACCAAGTATCCCATACAACGTGGTCTGAGACTCGTCGAGGCTATATCCCGTGATTTAGGACAACAACTGCTGAAGGTACCGTATACCAAATCCCATAAAGAAAGCCGACCTTTCTCCTAGACGAAAATCGGACTAGTAACTCCCATCATCTCCAACGCTAATTAATTAGACATGGGGGAGATGGTCAAAGCATCAACGTTTCAGAGACAACGTACGAGTAAAACCTTGTAAAAAGTACGCGATCGGAATCGTACTACAGAAACACCTTGCACATAAAGTGTTCTACCGATTATGCTGTCCTGATACAAGAGAAGGCCGCTAAGTGCAAAACGTGATTTTCGAGAAAATGGCAAAAACGCGTCAAATACGTTTTCTAGTGTTTTGTGGAATTCTTTGGTAATTGCTAAAACTTTGGCGCGTTTTTTTCATTTTTCGAAAATCAATGTTTGCATAGCGGCCGTCCCTCGTGTCAGGGCAGTATGTAAGAGTATCACCAAAGCCATTCAATTTCCCCACACCACTTCTCAACCAAAATTGAATCTCCAAATGCTTCCGGAATATGTTTCCTGTGGCCTTTTTTAACGTGGCTCATATCGTCAGGTCCTGGGCACTCGGCGCCTGATGCACATTCCATTCGACGACTTTGAGCGCGTGATGACGCAGTGCTTCGAAGTGTTCTCCTGCTGGGACGACGAGTATGAGAAGCTGCAAGGTCTTTTGCGGTATGTCGGAAACATGATTGATTGATTACCTTTCTTTTTGTAGTGTCAAAATACGTAATACGTCCAATTTTAGGTAAGGAAATAAACCAAATAACATTCTTTTGTTTCCCTAACTTTCTTCTTGACACTGTCAAATTACGCTGTCGTGTGGACGTCAAAAATTTGTTATACCCTAACCAGGAACTAAAAAACCCTGTCAAGAGCGGCGCCAATGTGGTAGTTTTATATTCTTAGTTTATGGAGTTCGCTACGAAAAAAATAGTACCATTTAATTCCTCAATATGACGAGGGTTTTTTAGTTTCTGGTCGGGGTATAAAAAGGTTGAAAGACCTTTCCATATTGAACCATGGGGTAACAATATCCACTGATAATGGTCAGAACTTTAGCAGTTTTATGAAGCGATAATGGCTCCAATGACGGGCAGCAGCGTCATCGGGGCAAGCGACCCGGCTACTGCGATCGCCAACCCGCAGGCCTAGCGTGGCGATTATGGCATCACCTCCTATGGACAGCGCAAAAAGAAAACGGCCCCCAGTTCCCGGCCGCCCCACTATTCCTGGTCACGGTGGCGGCCATGGTAGCGACGATCTGCGTAAGGTGGCTGGCAGCGACTGGATGAGAAGAGCCGAAGATCGGGCTCAATGGCGCACCCTGGGAGAGGCCTATGTCCAGCAGTGGACTAGAATAGGCTGCTGATGATGATGATGATGATGATGAATGGCTCCAAGGCACGAGCGCAAGTGTCGCCGAATCGAATCAACCTTTGGACCATTGTAGTGACTCCTAGCATTGCTATTTAGCCTAGTTGGCGCTTTTTGTAATATGTATAAAAACATTTTATACCAATTTCTTTATTCTATAATTATTTTGTACCTGGTTACCATAGCGACATCGTAAAGAAGAAGCGCGACGAGCACCTCAAGATGGTATGGCGCGTGTCTCCGTCGCACAAGAGACTGCAGGCGCGCATGGAGCACATGCGTCGCTTCAGGCGACACCACGAGCAGCTGCGCACTGTCATGCTTAGGGTAAGACTCCATGCCCCTAGGATATTGCCACAATGAACACGTTACATTGATTATTTATTTATAGACACTGCCTATCCATCCTCATCAGCCTATTAACATCCTCACTATTGGGGCACAGGCCTCTCCTTGCACGGGTCCCATACACCCGGGGGTCATGATCCACCTGCGGACCCAGTGCTGATTGGAGGACTTCATAGATTCCTCACGATGTTTTACTTCACCGTTAGCGCAGCCGCTAAATGTACGTAAGTCTTCGAAAAAATCTGAAAAACTCATTGGTACATGACATTACATTGAATGGTTCGAACCTGGACCTCCCGCACTGAAGTCCAGCATCCTAGTCAACTACGCCACCGTCGCCTATTCGTACAAACTGGCAATTAAAAGGCATGTCGCCCTAATGTAGTTGGCAATTATTTTTTGACCGACAAAATGTTCAAGATTACCTCTGGATCGATGTGGTGAACTTTGTTTTTTTAATGAATTATTCGCTATTGCCACCTATTGCTGACTTATTAAACACTCCGATTTTCATTCGAAATCACCTCATGAATGATGTCTGCAGGTGCTTCGCCCTCGTGCTACCGTGGCTGCCGACCCGGGCGCAGGCGGAGAGCCCACTCAGCCACATTCGCTCCCCATGGATGCCGCTGATGCTAACGCCATTGCCGAGGTAAGCATATGATTGGTGAAAATTGTTCTCCATATAACGTCTTAGATCTGACACATCGCGGCAAAGATATGGTTTATTATTATTTATAAACGACGATAGCTTATTTATAGTTTAATTTTTATAAGTGGATTTTGAATGAGTGTGATGTTGATGCATGCGGTAACTATTTGCAAAATTTACAATCCAGTACCCAAATATGTCCATAACCTAAAGCTTTGACCACCAGACCATGTGTAAATGAGGAAAAACAAAACAGATTCATGTTATGACCTTAGTGAATTAGTTTTCACCTGAATCGAAATGACGTTCCCAGATACCAATAACTTTGCAGCCAAAATAGCAAAGCAAATTCACGTTTATAAACTTTTCAGATTTAGCTATTTTATGACTTCCTTTTTTAGGTGAACCTTGCGTACGAGAATGTGAAAGAGGTGGATTGCTTAGACATCTCGCGCGAGGGCTGTGACGCATGGGAAGCGGCCGTGCGTCGCTATGAAGACAGGATTGGTAAGATTAATTTATCAAATTGTTGAAATACATTACAATACACTAGAACACTGATTGGGCTAGAATTTATGGATTGCTAACGAGAGGTCATTCTAAGGGTCCATTTAGTATATCTATAGATTAGGGATGTTACGGAGTTTCGAAGAGGTCGGAACTTCCGATTGATTTTACACCTCGCAACTCCGACTTTGGCTCCGATAATTTTGAATCGGAGGTTATACCGAAGATTTGTGAGCAAACATATTCAAATATCAATATTTTATTAAATAGTGTAGGACTACATAAAGGAAAATGTTTTATTGCCGCAAACGTCATCATAAAAGATATTGGCCAGTTTAGCTATAAAAATTAAAACGGTTTAAAATTTTAACTTCTTCTGAACATCTATCTTCATCTATCCGCCTCCGACTCCGATTCCGGCTCCGGTAATCAAATATTAAACCTTCGGTTTCGACTCCGGTTCCATCCGGACTCAGTAACATCCCTACTATAGATCCAGGCCTTGTATCTGTCAGTGCAACCTAAAAGGATACAAAATAATAATAAAATCGTAATTCCAGGGTGTATAGGCCCATAATATAAATAGAATATGTTGATGACGTGACATGGTTTATAACAGATTCACAAATTTTAACGTATAAGCTTGAGATTAGATAATTATTGATTTAAATTGACCTGTGATCGACTGTACTAAATAGATTAGACTATTAAAAGCTGTAATAAAAATTGTCGCCTACGAAAAGCTGACTGAACTGACGAACTGACGGCACGTACATATACACGTTCCAATCGGCTTGATCCAATCGGCAGGATGGAAAATCGATTGTGCCTTCAAGTATACTTGTCATGCCAATTGACACCCATACACGGTCCATTTTACTTGATCAAGCCTCAAGCCTCATGCAGGTTTGACGATAGAATGGATCGTGTATGGACACCATAAGTCTATCCTTTTTCGTTGCTCAGAAACATCGTTTGCTAGAGTGAGAAATAATGATTCCAAGCGCCCGCACTCTTCGGCATCGGCGGGCGGATTCCGTGGCAGCAATCTTTCTCACTCTAGCGAACGATGTTTCTGGGCGGGTAAAAAAGGATAGACTTAGGGGAAAATACGGTTCCGTGCGGGCAGGTTTATAGAACTCGAGAATAAAGTTAGTCTTTAAATATGGTCTTCTTTCCCAGACCGCGTGGAGACCCGGATAACGGCCCACCTCCGGGACCAGCTGGGGACCGCGAAGAATGCTAATGAAATGTTCCGCATATTCTCGCGGTTCAACGCTCTGTTCGTGAGACCACACATCCGAGGTGCAATCCGGGAGTACCAGACTCAGCTCATACAACGTGTCAAGGACGACATCGAGGCACTGCATGAGAAATTCAAGGTAAGTTATGAATAATATATGCTGCTGTAACGACACCTATACAACACAAATCAACCAAGAAGGACATCTCATCAAGCGACACGACACGCTACGACTACTTCGCTCTACTCGTCAAGAGATGGCGTGGCGCTGAACAAGCCCCATACAATCTGAAACGCGCTATTGAAGAAATCTCCGGACTTCGTATATATTCAACTTCCGACCACACAATTTTATCATACACGACATCTATTCGTGTATTCAAATCAACGCGCTGTTAATCTAACCGAACATCGACTCATTTCACGAATTTACAATCAGTTGAATATTATTGTTATGTATAAAATGTTTATTTTCTATTTGTTTCGTACAGGTGCAATATCCTCAGTCGAAATGCAGCCGCTTGTCCTTGGTTCGCGACCTGCCTCCCGTCGCTGGCTCCATTATTTGGGCGAAGCAGATCGACCATCAACTCACTGCTTACTTGAAGAGAGTCGAGGATGTGCTTGGTAAGACCTCGTCAAACTTACGAGCACATTATCCGAAAATCCACTCTAGCATAGGTTCACTGCTCGCTTGAACAGTTTTACTTGCCACTTGGCGCATGCGCGTTGTGTATCCCAAAATTTTTAGCCATAAAGGTTCCGCGAAACGGTCGATTGCAATTGACAGTTAAAGAGAGATGGCGCAATACAAAGAACCGAGAGGCGCCTACCACCTTCTTTTTTGTATCGCGCCATCAATCGTAATTGATAATCTTAGGGGCCCATAAGACTTTATGAAACCTCATTCACGAGGTACCTTTCTTAGGAGAGGGCACTGGTTACGATTTGTTCTGTATTCTTTTACTAATTTGATTTATTCCTGCACAGGAAAAGGATGGGAAAACCATATCGAAGGTCAAAAGCTGAAGGCAGATGGTGATAGCTTCCGTTTGAAATTGGACACTCAGGAAGTCTTCGATGATTGGGCTCGCAAGGTAAGTCCAAAACTCATACTTTCAATTTTATTTGTTCTCTCTGAAGATAGATATTCGAAAGAAGATACCACAAAGTTTTGCTCTTGTGAGGTAAATCACCGGAAATAAAACACACATAGCGCTAACAGAGATTAGAAGTTGCCTAGTAATCTATTCGGTGGGTGCGAAGTACTAGGTGGGGGAATGGAATCGATCGCAGCGCTCGTAGTGGCTAAAAACACAAACTAAATGGGCTCTGTACTAATTCTGTCAAACGAATCTATAACTGATTTTCACATCTGTAAATATTTCTTTATTAACGAATAAAGAAATATTTATAGATGTGAAAATCAGATAACGATCTTAGAGAATTAATTATTAATTATCTAAGTTTGTTATAAATTATTATGCAAAACAATACATAAATATTTTTAATGATATTTATTTTCACTTTTAATTCTTCTACACCCGGACATGCTCAGCAGATGCCAACAATTTGCCTTTGGATACAGTTTGTGGTTGGAATATTATATAGTGAGTGACACTCACAAAGCCGGTCTATATGATTATACTCAATTCGAGCTGAAAGCGATATTTAATTTATTACTAGCGATACAGGAACAATTATATGTTTATCATTTTTAATGAAACCAATAACATAGCCTTATTTTTCTTGTTTTACAACAAAACTACTAATAAACATGAAGTAAACGAACCCTGATGTATCCAAAACAAAACACTTTTTATATAAATTTAACTTACTTCATTTAATTTTACTGAACGGAAACGGTTTCACAAATCTTTGACTACACAAATTAGAGCAATACAGTGAAATTTAATGTAATTTACATATAATTTTCAACTTTATTATTTTATCACAATATTTTGACAGAAACGTTAGAGCCTACAAAGTTTCGAACGCTAGGTGGCGCTAAAGTCGTGCATCTAGCGAATACTTAGATATAGCTACCTAAGAGGAAGTAAGCGATGCTTAAAAACACCGGTTGACTTGACCACCACTCTAACGAAATTGATTAACGCGCCGTCTACGGTTAAGCCAGAGGGGTGGGTTCAAGTCCCGCTGGTGGTGTTTTCTTTGTGTCACTTATTTATGATAAAAGGTCATATTTTTTTGTAAGTACCTATTTGGAAATAAAACAGGTGCAGCAACGTAACCTGGGAGTTTCCGGCCGCATCTTCGCCATAGAGTCAGTTCGCGCTCGCTCCAGCAAGACCGGCACGATACTGAAGCTGAAAGTCAACTTCCTGCCAGAGATCATCACCTTGTATAAGGAAGTGCGCAATTTGAAGAACTTGGGATTCAGGTATGCAGTTTGAAATAGTTTTTCTTTAACGCATTTTGCACACTGCAGCGATTTGGAAACGGAATCGGACCGGAACAATAGAAATATAATTTTTGGTTTTTGAATTTTTTATGGGTTCGGTTAGATTCCGTTTCAAAATTGCTGCTGCGTGCCTAAGGCGTAGCGTAAGGTTGAATCAAGCGTTACTTTGCAGTAATTCTTTATTAGATATAGCTTAATATTTAGGACCCATTCTTTTCACACTCCCACTATTCTTGTTACCACGTCCTTAGGTCGGATTTGTCATACTTTGCGATCACCTTCGACTTTCGCCACCATTGTTTGTCAGCCACATAATGCAATATTTACATTTCCGTACTTTTAACCAGGGTGCCGCTCGCCATAGTGAACAAAGCACATCAGGCGAATCAACTCTACCCTTTCGCCATCTCTCTCATCGAAAGCGTTCGGACGTACGAACGCACTTTGGAAAAGGTATGACTATATAATTTACGAATTAAATGCATTATTTTACACACAAGCACTAATATTAAATAATACATAATTAAATCGGCACTGAAAAAGAATACCACGACTCTTCACTTACACATATAACATTTTGGCTTGGGATATAATTGGTAATACTGCTGTCTGCTGTCTTAAGTTTTTATTTCAAACGGCCACCGATCAAAAATAGATAAATCAGTAGAAAGCATCAATACATACAAAAAATAGGCTGGAAAAACCCCATAAAGCGTCAACCGACCGAAATATTTTCAATTTCCAATACCTTGGTTCAGTGATGTTTTTGATTTTACCATACAGACATCTATAGAAAGATTCATGGGGCCTTCGTGTCGTCAAAAAACATCCAACCGTACCGATGACAGTTCAATGCTGACGAAATAAATTAAACAACATGAGATATGATATCACAATAAATATTTTCCTAAAGGATATTTCTGCACATAAATTTATACAAACAAACTGTCGTTAAAACTATTGTCGCCTAGATTTTCGGCGACATGGTTTTCAATGGCTACGGAATACGGAATCTGTAGATAATCAGTGTTATGCCACTATACATTCCTTGGTTGAGTTTGTATCCTCTACCGATATATTTAGTTTTGATCGAAAAAAAATAGATGGCGGGCTGTAAGTAAAGATCCATGCTAAAAACTGTTAGCTACTTTTCTTATAACAGTTTTATATAGTGTGACATCACTAACACGAGTGCCTTTGATTTGTGCAGCTAAATAATAGGAATC
Organism: Hofmannophila pseudospretella; assembly: GCA_947369225.1. Classification (NCBI taxonomy): domain Eukaryota; kingdom Metazoa; phylum Arthropoda; class Insecta; order Lepidoptera; family Oecophoridae; genus Hofmannophila; species Hofmannophila pseudospretella. Next base: position 8,129,069 of record OX376325.1, read on the forward strand.
ATACAAAGGTAGTTTTATACTAGCATGATTCCGATACCACTGCTTTCGAATGCTTTATTTTAAATGCACTCTTCTGGCCACTATACTATCTGTATTTTCTTTCTATAATGTCCCATGTTATTTTTATTTCGATGCTGCTTTCAATATTACAATGTATAATATTTGTTAGTTATAATAATTATGAAAAATTTGATATGCTAATAGGTTGATCTTATTCACAAATTGCTGTCAAAATCCCTTTCTTACTTTGTATTACTCTTACAATTTTCATTGTAATGTCCTCATTCCAAACACAGCTGAAAACGTAACACAGTTGTCTTTATCAATGTAATTTATGTAACCTACCTTCCCTTGCTTATTCATGTCACTCCAGTTGTAAGAAGTTATTTTCATAAATTTCTTAATTTCAAGTTGAATTTCATTCCTTTCTAAATAACTTTCTAAAACTATGGCGTATTAAAGAATAAGCATATTTTGGTGGAGAATTTATTTTCATACGTTTCTTTCAACTGGTCATTTTGTATCGAAATTTCAAATGTAAATTCTTGAAGCTGCTGCCACACTACTGACACGATGCTGAGATACCGGCGGTGTCGACATCTATTGATGGAAAGGCAACAGCGTAAGGCAAATCGTTAAGAAAAAAATAGCTGTTAAAATCAGAGCCGGTATAGTATACTGTCGCTCTAGAGTGTGACAGCGGCTCTCATATAACTTATTAGCATCTACATAATCATCCACCAATCTTCTAATCATTATTTCCGCGAGTCTACTAAATGTTCCCACATTACAGATTCGCGACAAAGCGTCAATCATCCCGCTAGTGGCCGGGCTGCGTCGAGACGTTCTCAACCAAGTGTCTGAGGGCATGGCTCTCGTCTGGGAGTCTTACAAACTGGACCCTTACGTACAGAAACTGAGCGAAGTCGTGCTGTTGTTCCAAGAGAAGGTACGTCTGTATCCTATGTCAATTCTGCTCAAAGGTCGAGTTCGTTTACACTTGTTCGTCGACCGAATGTAGCCATCACAGCGTAAACTGCGGCCGATTACGTGTAAATAACAACGTGCAGCCGAAAGCCTTTCAACCGCACACGGCTGTCGAAGTAGTATAATAAGTTCTGCAACATAATACTGCCATCGGCTTATAGTGTAAACAATATGAATTAGATTTTTCTGCTTTTTTATTATTTACAAGACTCGCTATTAATCGTCTTCTAAATCAATAGAACTTGTCGTGTGGTTAGAGACCGCCCGTAAGCCTCTGACATGGCCTAACGTCTACAGTCGGTCGATAACAGCAACAGCAACAACAACAACAGTTTAATGTGCTCTCTGAACTCTGGCGAAAATGTGCAAGCGATCACCCATCCTTGTTCCGACCGCGTCTAACGTTGTTTATCCTGCCCGAACACTTACGGACCTCGCAATTAGACGAGCCCCTCAATCAATAAATTATAAAAAAATCACAATCCACTATCTCCAAATTGCAGTGGCATTCTCTAAAATTCCACTAACCTTTGTTGACAGGTGGAAGACCTCCTAGCAGTCGAGGAGCAGATCTCAGTGGACGCCCGCTCCTTGGAAACGTGTCCGTACTCGGCGCAGAGCCTGGCGGACATCCTGAGCCGCCTGCAGCGCGCCATCGATGACCTCTCGCTGCGCCAGTACAGCAACCTGCGGCTGTGGGTGCAACGTCTCGATGAAGAGGTCTGTATCGTACTCAACACCTGCCTACATTGGTCTATCTCTGGCTGGACATACGCCTGTATCAAGGCTCTGCATCCATTTCCTTGTATAAGGACTGGCTGAAAATCAGTGCTGTGTATTCACGTATTACACGCAAGTGTATTCACTCAAGCATTAATTGAGCCAGGTGCCTATTGCCAATTGTATTATGGAGTAAACTAAATATGTATTATTATTATTTTTGTGGCCTTAAAAGTGTTTTTTCTTTTTACTACGGTTTGGCGTTGTTTTGAGCTCCCGATATTTCGGCACAATTACATGTGCCTTTATCGCGGGAAGACTGCCTATCGATATTTCGGCACATGCAACTGTGCCGAAATATCAGGAGCTCATAACAACCCCTAACGATGGTAAGAATCCCGTGTCTAACTTATAGTATTGATAATAACTTGAGCTATAGCATCTTACGAAGCGGAGAGTTAAAAAAATTACGTTGTAAAAATGTACTAAAAGGTACTTTACTTACTTACTATTTACTTTTCCTGAGATTTCCCACATTGAAGAAAATAAAAAATAAATAATATTCCTTAAAGTTTACGAAAGTTATCCATTGTATGTACCGTATCTTCGTAGGTGTTTCTAAACTAATTACAAACTACACAGGTGGAGAAAAGCCTTGCGGCTCGTCTGCAAGCCGGCGTCGAGGCCTGGACCGCGGCGCTGCTCGGGAAGAGCAACGAAATGGACCTGTCTATGGACACTTACTCACCAGCCGAGCCGACTCACAAGCCTGGCGGAGAACCACAAGTATGTAACAACTTGTAAACATATAACAACTTTTGTTTCTGTCTGCGTATGACGTGACGGACAGATTTGATTGCAGTTTTCGCAAGGTTTTTTATGACTGAAATACTAGTTTTTACTTGCTTCGTTTTTACTTTTCAATATTAGGTATACTGTACAATTCATAGAAAGAATAGTAATTAAGAATAGTAGAAGGAAGAAACTACGTAAAATGTTAGCTTTTTAGGTCCAAGGTATTAGTTGTACCGTTCACACTAAGTACAGTCAGTTATCAGAGAAGACTGACGTCGCAGAATGTTAATCTGCCTTAGGCTTAGACTTCACGAAAGCGGTTCCATTCGCTGCAACCAATCACATGCGCTCCACCCTCCTCATTTGAAATCAGATTGGATGCAGCGAACCGGAAAGGAACCGGTTTCGTGAAGTTCCAGCCATAGATAACCGATTAGAGTGAACTTTTCTGCCACAGATCGCTCGCGTAGTCCACGAGGTGCGCATCACAAACCAGCAGATGTACCTCTTCCCGTCACTAGAGGAGGCTCGCTTCCAGCTGATGCGGCAGATGTTCGCCTGGCAGGCCATCGTGACCAGCCAGCATCGGCTGCAGAGCACTAGGTAACTTTAACTAACTGTGTGATGTGCTCGTATTATTGAAGATTATCAGGGTCCACGCCGGACGAGAGAGACATATATATATATATATATATATATATATATATATATATATATATATATATATATATATATATATATATATATATATGTATATATATATATATATATATATATATATATATATATATATATATATATATATATATATATATATATATATATATATATATATGTCTCTCTCGTCCGGCGTGGACAGAGCACTAGGTAACTTTAACTAACTGTGTGATGTGCTCGTATTATTGAAGATTATCAGGGTCCACGCCGGACGAGAGAGACATATATATATATATATATATATATATATATATATATATATATATATATATATATATATATATATATATATATATATATATATATATATATATATATATATATATATATATATATATATATATATATATATATATATATATATATATATATATATATATATATATATATATATATATATATATATATATATATATATATATATATATATATATATATGTGTCTCTCTCGTCCGGCGTGGACCCTGATATTATATATATATATATATATATATATATATATATATATATATATATATATATATATATATATATATATATATATATATATATATATATATATATATATATATATATATATATATATATATTGGCTCAGCCAACGGAGTAAATATGTACTCACGGATTAGCAGGCTTCTCCTGGTTGTGAAGGCCAAGGTCCTCTTCGTGGTCGCTGAGTCAGTGGAGTAAGTAAGTAAGCAAGGTTCCACGCCGGAGGTCTTGCCAGGCTGACTTTTGGCTTCGTCTTTTTCGTCAATACAAATAACTTCAACAAACCATGTGCCTATTCACAAACAGTGATCTTAATAGAGGTACGAATCACGAACCACCAGTTATACCTTTTCCCGTCACTGAACTGTGTGATGTGCTCGTGGTATTGGCATACCGAGAGTGTGAGCTACACTCCAACAACTGGAGGGAGTTGGCTCGAGACAGGGAGCAGTGGCATCTCTTGGTTGCGGAATCCACTTCACATTCAAGATCCACTTCGGGTCGCTGAGTACGTAAGTAAGGGTGTAAGTAAGTAAGGGACCACCCCGGATGAGAGGTCTTGCAAATTTTTAGCGACGTCTTTTCGTCAACACATAATAATTACCACGTTTACTACAGCGCTGGCGCAGCGACCCGACCCGATCTTGGCCTCCGATACCAAAGAGCACTCAGAGGTCCCACATATACTCGAAGTCGGGCAGCTTTGGTTTCGCCGATTATGTCCTGCCTTAAGCTACCATTTGTTCGAGCTCCGTGTTTTCCTTGCTAGAGCTCGCTCACCTCCAAAAAAAAATAGGGATTCCATTCTGTCTAGTTTTATTATCGAAATACATAACGTTCTATTTCCACACAAACAGGTACCAAGTGGGAGTGGCCCGTGCGCAGACCGCTACGTACAGAAACCTACTGACCAAGCTGCCGGGCGGCTCCTCGCCTCTGGAGAGCGCGTACGATGCCATTGAGCAGAAGACCTCGCAAGTGCGCGAATACGTTGATGAGTGGCTGCGGTGAGTACTGATAATGCCACCACCGTAGTATGTTTAAGAATTATATAAAGACAAAACCGAACACTGACGTTCGATTTAGATTCGGCGGGCGCGCCGCCGTCCGCTGCCAATTTCTATAGAGTGAGCTTAGTGCACGTGCACTCCATCCATACAAATCGGCAGCGGCGGGCGGCGCGGCGGCATAATACAAATCGACACTTATAAGTCAGCCATAGTTTTAATATCAAGGAGAAGTGGAAGGAAGACTGGGTGAGACCCCAAAAACCTAAATCAGGGTTTCGAGCCTACAGAAAAGCCCAAGGGCTTTACTCTCCCGACAAAACATTGGTGTCAACTCCGCACGAGACATGGCCGTAGCAAGGAACTCATGTACAGGTGTGGGTGGAGAGATTCACCGGGCTGTAACTGGGGTGCCTCGGTTCTGGACGTCGACCACCTAATTAGGGATTGCCCGCTCATAAGATACAATGGAGACCCTCATGACCTCACCCATCCTGAGAGCGCAGTCAGTTGGTTGCATAATACAAAATTTAAATTGTAAATTGAGAACGACGACGTAGAGCCATACGATTAAATAAAAAAAGAAGTCGGCTGTTGGGGTAAAAATGCTCTCAACTTGGCATTAAACATTGCTGATATGACAATTAATCACAATTCGTGACGAGATTGAGTATGATTGTAGCCTGCAGAATTCGAAGCTGTAGGGCCTCCAATTGTATTTTTATTTTCTGCTGTATATTTTTGTTTTGTGTGCAAAAATTTGTCTTTGTCGTGTCCTATAATACTGTTGTTTTTGCAGCTACCAAGCATTATGGGATCTCCAGCCTGAGAGCCTGTACGGTCGTCTCGGAGAAGATATCACTTTGTGGATTAAGTGTCTTAATGACATCAAGTAAGTCAAACGACATCATTCAGACACTTAGAACAGGCACAGAGGGGCTCAGTTTTCGTCATTGGTGTGCTAGAAAACTGAAAAATAGATTTCTATGGTTTCGATCCAATTCCGTTTCAAAATCGCTGCAGTGTGTTAGGGATTTAAGGTCGCGCCGCGTTGAAGGGCAAGTCTGCTTTTCTGACCCGCGCTACCTAAGACGCGGTCAACGACTCAGTAAAATTGGCACCCTTAGTGACGAATCCTTGTGCTTGAAACGTTATGTAACTTAACTGTTTTGCCTGGCGAAGAATGAGCCATCTTCTTGTTTCTTAAGCCATACTTTAACCTACATCATCTCGCCAGGAAATCCCGCACGACATTCGACACATCAGACACTCGCCGCGAGTACGGCCCGGTGGTGATAGACTTCGCGCGAGTACAGAGCAAGGTGGCTCTTAAGTACGACGCGTGGCACAAGGAGGTGCTCGGAAAGTTCGGGGCTCTACTCGGCGGAGAGATGGTCATCTTCCACTCGCAGCTCGCCAAGTCGCGCAGCCAGCTCGAACAGCAGACCATCGGTAAGTGACATTAACAAGGAAGACCCTGATGGCCGAAAGACCTCTGAAAAAATTGTCTTTTTCTCTTTAAGACCTCAGAGATAAGTGCTGAATATTTTTTTATTTATGACAACCCGCGTTTGATCGATGATTTGGTTGATGATAAGACGTGATGAAGAGGCCTAAGATGAATCACACAGGCTCGTAAGTGCTGGCTCTTCTATAAACACTACCAAAACACATCAACGCTAAAGTAAAGATATTTGAGAACTTTACATAGAGACTTTACATGGTCGCTAGCCAGGCGGACCCTGAAGAGGTCTCACCACCAGCAAGTTACTAGGGTTAGTACCCACGTACGACACGCTTGACCAGTGACGGTAGGAATATTCTAATCCGTCCCATACAAGGACAACATAACTGAATGAGAGAAAAGGGACGGTATTTTATCACAAATCGGCGTGTCTGAGCAACCCCCTCGTAGATTATTTTAATTTATAACGAGAAAAATCTTGATGTATTGTACATACTTTTAACACGTGTCAGCTTGATTTGAAGTATTTCCTCGAATCGCTCGATATCAACCAACTTCACAACTCTATATGGCTTTATCTTCGCTCTTTGACAAATTATAACTATCTTACAGAGGCAGCCTCCACCAGCGATGCAGTGTCCCTCATTACTTACGTGCAGCAGCTGAAGAGGGAAGTATTGGCCTGGGAGAAGCAAGTCGACATCTACAGGGAGGCTCAACGCATCTTGGAGAGACAGAGGTTTGAATACCCTCTTTAACTTGGTATAATCAGCATTATCCTGTTATGTATGTATGTGATGGTGTTCATTAAAATGAGTGTGTGGTTTCAGATTCCAATTCCCAGCGCAGTGGCTTCACGTTGACAATATCGAAGGAGAATGGAGTGCTTTCAACGAAATTATGCGCAGGAAGGATTCTTCCATCCAGACCCAAGTAAGCATTTTAGCTTCATCTAGTAATTGTAGGCAACTACAGGGCTGATCCTTTTCATAAATCCTGAATTCCTGACTAGTTACCAGTAGTTGCAAAGTTTTCTACCAGTTTTAATTTTTTTTATTTACGACTAAACCCGCGTGTGACCTCAATGTCACCAGGTGGTAAGTGACGATGAGACCGAAAATGGAGCATACGGTCTTAGTACTCACTAAACACGCCGAAACCTTCTTAACATTTTCCCCCATTTTAGGTCGCCTCGCTCCAACAAAAGATCGTCGCTGAGGACAAAGCTGTGGAAGCTCGCACTATTGAGTTCCTCACGGAATGGGAACGCAGCAAGCCTACCGACGGCGCCACTAGACCTGAGGATGCTCTGGCCAAGCTACAAGCTATGGAGAGCAGATACACCCGGCTGAAGGACGAGAGAGACAACGTGGCTAAGGCTAGGGAGGCGTTGGAGCTGCATGATACTGGTAAGTAATACTATAGCTCACTATTTAGTTCATTAGCATTTTATAGGTTCATCTTACTTCAAAAGTAACCCACAAGATGAATATAATAGTATTGTAAAAACTATTTTTGCAAGCATCACTATCACTCCTTTCTTCATCTATACAACAGGTAGCTCAGTGAACAACGAGCGTATGACGGTGGCACTGGAGGAGTTGCAAGACTTGCGCGGCGTGTGGGCTTCCCTCAGCAAGATTTGGACGCAGATCGACGACATCAGGGAGAAGCCTTGGCTCTCTGTGCAGCCTAGGAAGCTTAGGTGAGTTACAACAGGTAGCCAAGATAACGAGTGTATAACGGTGGCACTAGAGAAGTTATAGTGGCCAACCTGTTGTCAGAGTTGTTAAGGCTTAACAACGACAGTTTATCGTCCTTGTTTTAAGGAGTTTAGACGAGCAAATGGACCACCTGATGGTAAGTGGTCACCGTCGCCCATAGACATCTCACCTCACGTATTATTATTAGAGGGTTTTCGATACGTTGCTAACCTTGAGGACTTAAATGTGCCTCTAGTGCCGGTAATTACGCTTCCTCTCTTACCCTTCGAACCGAAACTACTTTGTCATAGAAAAAAATAATCGGGGTACCACCCCAGGCTGACACTGTTCAGGATCATACCACCTTCAAAACCAACATCTCTCCAAAGCACGAAGGAGCTCAGATGAAAACGTGCCACTAGTGTTTCCCATCCTGGTTCTGCCCGAGCACATCGCTTAACTTGCACGATCAGGTTAGGTTCAAGTTCGCATTTTACACTCCCAATCCTTTTCACATCCTAAGGAGGTCGGATTTGTTAACCTTTTTTCTGGTTTGGTTATCGTTGGGGAGGCCTAATCCGAAGATGAGTGGCGGGTCTTTCTTCCCCCAATAACTTGTAATAATTATTAATCGATTTTCGCAAAGCACAGTTAGCAATATAACGCCTAATATGCACGATCAATTTCTTTCTTTTTAGGCAACAACTGGAGGCGATGTTGAATGAACTAAAAGAGCTTCCCGCTCGCCTGCGCATGTACGACAGCTATGAATACGTCCGAAAATTGCTACAGTCCTACACCAAGGTTCGTTTACCAACACACTTTTCTTTAGGGTTGTGCTGTGGAGGTCTCTAAACAACTGTAGAATGAGAAGATTACATATGATTGGACTAAATTAGTTATCTTTTTATTTTAACCAATCACGAACGTTCGTGTTTCTATCGAAACATGCAAAGAGCAGTTGCACAATTTGGCACAACTATAAATAAAACGATATGGGACAATCACTCCCATAGGCATCAAGCTTTTTGACCAAAAATACCATTACGATCTGTAATTAGCTGGGTCCATACCAGGTGAGGCATTTTTTTGTCTTCGTATTTATCGACAAAAAAAATTAAACAAATGCTAAACATAGACAACATAAAACAAAAATTAAACAAATGCGAAACAGAATCGCTGGTGGAGGCTAGACTGCAAAGTCTGGAACATCGGCGCAAGGTTGCCTGTCTATCGGTATTTTATAGGATACATTTCGGAGAGTGCGCATCGGAATTGCACGACCTAATTCCAGCATCTCCATTCCGCCTTCGGACTACCAGGCGCGGGGAGGGGTTCCATCCTTATGTTGTTGATATCCCATCTGCTCGTACGAAGCGATTTGCTTCTTCGTTCATTATGCGAACGGCTAAGGAATGGAACAGCCTGCCGGCGTCTGTATTTCCCGAAACCTACAACCTTGGGATCTTCAAGGTCAGAGTGAATAGGCATTTACTGGACCCGCATGCTCCATCGTCCACCTCATCGTCGCTTACCATTAGGCGAGATCGAGGTCAAATGCGGGTTTAGTAGTACATCATAATAAAAAATTAAAAAAGACAGCGCTATACCCACGCGATAGCATTGTCTCTGTTTAGCCGCCATTTTGAATATTTTCCGTGAATAATTTCCGTTTTGAGAACGTAACAGCTAGCCTGTTGTGGACCTATTAATTAGTTGCAACTTGGGAACTTATACTTTCATTTCTACATTTATTCTACTATTCAAAATCGAAATGAGATTCAGAATCAATAGCAGATAATCCTGCAATGTTTTACCACTAGAGGCGCCACTATACAATGTACGTAGCCAATTAACATGTAGATACGTTCCTTTCCACCAAATCGTTTTTTTTATCTTTCAGACTCGTGCCAGTTGTCTTAACAGATTTGTTAGGTTCACTATTTTGAAATTGCCTTATGATGCCATGATAGCTTTTGAATAACGAGAAATTTGTGATATCTTTAAAAATAACGTTTCGTTTGTTTTTCTGTGTAAGGAGTGTGCTAGTGGCTCCATCTACGCAACACTTTGCGTTTTATGTCCTATTGGTTCATATTCAGAACCAATTATTACTAAATCTCAGATTCTTTGTGGATTTGTAGATCGTTTTGACACATAGTTTTAATAGATCGCTACTTACACCTTTTTTGTTCTGATTTATCTACCGAATTTACCAGGTCAACATGCTAATCGTGGAGTTGAAATCCGACGCTCTAAAAGAACGGCACTGGCGGCAGCTATGTCGCGCGTTGAAGGTTGAGTGGTCTCTGTCAGAACTGACCCTCGGACAAGTGTGGGACGCCGATTTGTTACACAACGAGCACACTGTAAAGGATGTCGTGTCCGTGGCACAGGGAGAGATGGCTCTTGAGGAGTTCTTGAAACAGGTAATATGATGTATTTTGTATAGTGCAGGTACCTAATTTACAGCCCAAATATTTCTTCTTGGTAGTAGAACCCCTTCAGGGTCTACCTGGTTATCCGCTTCCACAACTGACAAATATCTTTGCATTGACGATGGTGGGTCGTGGCACATCTTTGACCGCAGGGAATGGAAGTAAACCTTTAGGGAAAGTGACCTGTTTGATAAAACCAAGTAGGTAGACGAACCACCACATTTAATTTTATTAACTCTCGCCATCCACCATCGGAAATTAACCCACCAACAACCAGCATTGGTGGATATTAAGTTACTTTACATTATCTTCGTGGTGTATTCATGCTGACTTACATACCCCAGGTCCGCGAATCATGGCAGAGCTACGAGCTGGATCTGATCAACTACCAAAACAAGTGCAAGATCATCCGCGGGTGGGACGATCTCTTCAACAAAGTCAAGGAGCACATCAACAGTGTTGCTGCTATGAAACTCTCGCCTTATTATAAGGTTTGTTGCTGCAACTGTTTTATATTCTTGTTCATAGGACCCGCATAGAAACTATAGATGTTACTAGCATGGATTACGTCTATAGTTTTGAATGGTATTTTTATTGGTAAACTCCGTAACACAGCGAAAACGATTTGTTCCTGACTACCAAAAAAATTCCCCTAAATTTGAAATTGACGACCTTTTGACAACGAATAACTGACCTCTTTGATACTGATACGTCAGCTAGGTGGGAGCTTTAGATAACTCAGGGAACAGCCTCTACAGTCCACCACAGTACCTACCACACAGATGGCTAGTGGTCTACTGTACAAGGATTTTCGAGTTCGAATCTTAATCGTAAAGATTGATTGGATGTTATTCATAGGCTGGGTGTCATTTATGTGTCGTTTAATATAAAGCAACATGATGAACAACGATTCGTGGACGTAACGTTGTTAAAAAAAAACAAATACAACAAAAAATAAAGCCAACATATTGACGATTTATGGAATTAAAAGAGGAATAATGTTAAATGCAGGTGTTCGAAGAAGAGGCCCTGACATGGGAAGAGAAGCTGAACCGCATCAACGCTCTGTTCGACGTGTGGATCGACGTGCAGCGGCGCTGGGTCTATCTGGAGGGCATCTTCAGCGGGTCCGCCGATATCAAGACCTTGCTGCCGGTCGAGACCAGCCGTTTCCAGAGCATCAGGTATTTCTATAACCACTACCTAACTAATGTCCGCGAGTTCAAGGGGATTCGGGTAAAATCGATCTCATCTTATTATCTTTTAATCTCTCTTAATCGTCTCAAGAGCCGAAGCCCTTTTTAAAAACTAACGCACTGTCTGTGTATGTATCAAGTTAGTTATATTATTAGACGTCTGACCAAAATTCCCTGAAAATAAATATATATTTTTTTGCTTACTTGATGGTTCTTTTGCTCATTACTAATTCTTCGTCCAATTTTTAGCTGTATTCGTAATCTTACTAATTCTCCTCCATTTTTAGGTATTCGAAACCCGGATGTGTAGTCTTTTTCTATTTCAATGGCATTTGATTACTAATTAATGCTATACGATCTACTACATCATCTTTCTCCTCCAACAGTTCTGAATTCCTCGGTCTGATGAAGAAAGTGAGCAAGTCTCCGATGGTGACGGATGTGCTGAACATCCCCGGAGTGCAGCGCTCGCTCGAGCGGCTCGCCGACCTGCTCGGCAAGATACAAAAGGCGCTCGGCGAATACCTCGAGCGCGAGAGGACGAGCTTTCCCAGGTAAATACAGTGGCTTCGATTCCGGGATGACCGCTAAATCTAATGGCTCCTCTATACGATCTGCCATGATGGGCGGTCGTATGGACACGCAAACGATCAACCGCACGCAATCCTTTGATTTGAGTAAGAAAAACCAACGGCTATCCTATTGTCACCGATTAAAGGCCATTATGGTCGAGCATATAAAGGAGTCGTAAAGTAATAAGTAAATGAAACTCTTGTGCTCACACATCTGCTAGATTGTGTAAAAGAGTGAGTATGACACATCGTTTAGCGATGTTTTAATTTAGTGAGCGGCATCACAGAATTGATGTCAATACCTTATTTAAGAATCTCTTTTTCAAATAATCAGAGTAATCAGTAATTAAGACGATTGGTTGCCGGCACATATGCGACCGACTGTCAAAAATTTTGCATTTGCCTGTACGACATTAGCTTATTAAGGCAACATATTTCTTGCCTTGCCTTTCTAAGGCGCATACAGACTTTGCTTAGGCAACCACAAATTAGAATAATGTATAGAACTAGGATTAGAGATCACATCAAATATCTTCTAATACCATTAGATTCTACTTCGTGGGTGACGAGGATCTGCTCGAAATCATCGGTAACAGCAAGAACGTCGCTCGGCTGCAAAAGCACTTCAAGAAAATGTTCGCCGGCGTCGCGGCCATCATACTCAACGACGATAACACCATTATCAACGGCATTGCTTCACGGGAAGGTGAAGAGGTGAGGGGATCTAGATTTCAAGTATATTATGTCCACTCCACAAAATGATCTACCACAACACACATAATCGCTCGGATTGAAGATCCTGGTGTGTAGGATCACCTGGAGTACCTCTCCAGGTACCGCCCTTTTACCCATTTCAGCTGCAAAGCAGCAATGTTCGCATTGCTATATTCCGGTTTGAAGGGAGAGCCAGCGTAATTACAAGCACATGAAGCACTCCTCCTAAGTTAGCAGCGCATTGAAAACCCTCTAATAATAATACAGTGATGTGGCGACGGTGACCCCTTACCATCAGTTGGCCTGTTTGCTCGTCTGCTCTCCTTACCCAATTTTTTTTTAATTATCTTATTTCACCGCTGCTGGATGACTTATGTATATTTCGTTCCTCTTGTATTTCTAATTATTTTTTTCAGTCATTATCTACTGGTCATACTTCTTCGTTGCTTACGCTTAATTATTACTGCCTTTTTAGGTATACTTCACCCAACCAGTGTCCACAATAGAGAATCCGAAGATCAACTCGTGGCTGTCTATGGTCGAGCGAGAGATGCGCGTGACGTTGGCGTGTCGCCTGAAGGACGCGGTGGCGGATGTCAAACAGTTCAAAGATGGGAACGTCGACCCACAGAAATTTATTGATTGGTGTGACAAGTATCAGGTAAGTCAATAATTATAGTTGTAGAATGTTCAATAGTTCGACGACATTCTACCACTCTCGTTGATTTCTGTTACTGGTTCAGAAGACGCACCCAAAAGTGAAATTACTTTTCCGAGTGTGTCGATTGAGTGTTTTTCGTATTTTTTTAGGCAGGCTAGTTTTATGCAATAGCTATGTTATGTTTAGCTAATGACATCTAATAATGTCACGCATGCTCATATGATCTGCCTGTACACTGAATAGTTTTAGTCTAGTTCACGAGCCTGATTCCTTTCCGGTTGGGTTTGCTGTAATCCAATAACAAAGCACAAGTAGGGGTGTAGCATATTTGATTGGTTACAGCGAACCGAACTGGAATGGAACCGGCCTCGTGAAGTCTGAGCTTTAGAGATTAAATTTTATGTAAGGTAAATTGCAGATGCGTGTGATGCTTCTATATTGGAGAATATTTACGAGAATGAAACAGAACAAGAAATTTAAAACGTCTTTTTTTTACAGGCACAAATCGTAGTCCTAGCCGCTCAAATCCTCTGGTCGGAAGACGTAGAAGCTGCCTTAGTCAACGGCGGCGGGGAAGGCCTGAAGAGAGTCCTGGCTCACGTGGAGAACATGCTCAACATCCTCGCGGATTCCGTGCTGCAGGAGCAACCGGCGCTTAGGAGGAGGAAGCTGGAGCATTTGGTAAGTGAGCGTTATGTAAAAGTAACTCTGATGTGTCTTCAATCGATCAGTTAGTCATCTGAACGAAGGATATATGTCTCCTGAGAAAAGCTACTTGGAACTTAACGCTTTACTAGGAGCTCGGTCATCGACCTCGCAATAATTATAAACTGGTTTTAGCCACTACACTGTAAAATCAGGCCGGTTACATTCCGATTCGGTTCGCTGTATCCAATCACTAAGCACTTATTTGGAGTGGAGGGACGGTGGACCGTGTGTTAATGGTTGCAGCGAACCGAACCGAGCTCGTGAAGTCCGAGCTTTAGTGTCATTGGGGATTGGGGAACTTGCATTATTTCTAAAACTGAAGTGACAGACCCTGCTCTGACTCTATGAATTCGGAGTGTATAACAATATAGGGACCAAAAACTGATGAAAATTATCAGAGTTGAAAAACGCAACCTGGTATCCGTATTGTATACAATAAAAATTTAAGTAAGTAAAAAAAGAATTTTATTAGTGCAAGTAAATACCTTAAAGTACACTTTTATAAAGTCATTTTTTTACGTACAACCTTTGGGTTAGTTGATAAAGAAACATTGGTAATGTGGAAATAGGTAAGCGACTTTGACATTTCTTATTATTAGATCAACGAGTTCGTCCACAAACGCACGGTGACCCGCCGCCTGATCGCGTCCGATGTGAACAGCCCGCGCTCCTTCGAGTGGCTCTGCGAGATGCGCTGCTACTTCGATCCCAGGAACAATGACGTAAGTGGATCGACCCCAACACTTCCTGTCTCATCATAGGACAACTCGACTGTTGGTCCTAAGATTACTCGTACGACACCCACGGGAAGAGTTGGGGTGGTGCTATTCTTTATGACCGGCACGACACGAAATCGCTAAACAAGATGTCCCGCTCACTCGTATCTATTTAATGAGTGAGCGTGACAGTTACATTTAGATTTATTAGCCACTCCGGAATCAACGCCATACTTTACGTTTTGAGTATTTTGCGTATGTTACACTTATTTTACTAGATAAAATTATAGAACGACTTGTTTATGTTATAAAACTGTAGTTGCAAATCTGCTTACAAATGAATTCTTATACAAATGAATGAATAAAATATAATTTAATGTGTTTTTGCGTACAGGTTTTGCAACAGCTCACTATCCACATGGCTAACGCCAAATTCCTGTACGGATTCGAGTACCTGGGCGTACAAGATCGTCTAGTGCAGACCCCTCTAACGGATCGCTGCTACCTCACCATGACGCAAGCTTTGGAAGCCAGGCTCGGAGGATCTCCATTCGGTAACTATTAATTAACTTAGGAATCCCCATGATTTATTTGTCCTGGACTGAACCACACCAACCAAGCAGCATCGCTTATAAGAAATCAGGTATTAACGCCTTTGTCATACTGCAGCGATTTTAAAACGGATTCTTACCGAATCCATAGAAATCCATTTTTCGGTTTTATAGATTTGTATGGGTTCGGTCCGATTCCGTTTTAAAATCGCTGCAGTGTGCTAAAAGCGTAAAGTCAGTGTTGGAGATTAGTACATCGCTCTGAGTCAGCACTGACTTGATAGCAATTGCTGAAGGATTGAAGTCCATATAAACCTACCAATACTGTGTTCAAACTTTCTGTACAAATTGCACCACTGAGATCTAGATTTTGTATTGATCGCAATGCCAAAAAGTGTTAACATTTTTAGGATGTGTAGCGGACTGCATTCTTTTCTGGTTCTCTTTTTTTTGCAACGCTACAAGTGTTGAAAACAAACCTCACGGAAACGTACTACATCCAATCTTTTTGTGCACTAGGTCCCGCTGGTACGGGCAAAACGGAGTCGGTGAAGGCGCTCGGCAACCAACTGGGTCGCTTTGTCTTGGTGTTCAACTGCGACGAGACCTTCGACTTCCAGGCCATGGGACGCATCTTCGTCGGGCTCTGCCAGGTCAGTTGGACTTACCAATACAGTGTTCAAACAGTTTATATTAGATGTAACAAAAACAGGCTGTAGTCCCGAAAGGGGTGTGTTAAGTGTCAATAACTTTTGTTACTGAATAAATCTTTTTATTATTATTATTATTTTATTATTATAACTGAACAACTTTCACTATTGGGCCAACACTGAAATCGCGAAAATATCTGCTGTTTCATACAAACCGACAATATGGATGCCAAAAAATCACAAAAACAATAAGAGTGTTTTTATCACACAAAAGAAAACCCAGAAATTTTACCAGTAATTCGCTCTAGTCTGGTTTCTGTGGGAAAACTATATATTTTTATCAATGAGCTTTGATGAAAGGAAACTAATGATACAAGCTTCAAGAAAAACGTAAAAAGAATACTCTGACGGCATAACCGCACCCCTTCCGCGCTCAGTCTCGGTGACCCCTAATTAGAATCTCTACAGAAGAAAATTAAAAACCTTGATCCGGCTCGAAGGATCAAAATGTCTTTTTACATTAGATTCATGATATCATCAGGTGGGAGCGTGGGGTTGCTTTGACGAGTTCAATCGTCTGGAAGAGAGAATGCTGTCGGCCGTGTCGCAGCAAGTGCAGACCATACAGGAGGCCTTGAAGAGCCATCAGGAGGGCGACAATGCTGGTGAGTAAGACAGTTATGGAACCTTGTAAACTGAAGGGATTCTAAACATCTCAGTCGAATTTAAGTTTGGGTTATTAAGGAAACGATATAAACCACTTTTTTCTTCTTATTCATATTTGACAATAGCTGAGTCCACACCGCCTGAGATGCCTCGCGAAGTCTTTGTCATCATCGACATCGATGAAAAAACTCGAGAGGCAGCTCAGGCAATGTGAACCCGGCTAATCAATTCCCTAATTCGAGCAATTTCTATCTTATTCATAACTTATTCTTGTGATGAATCCACTTTTAAGCTAAATACTATTAGGTACTAAGCATCTACATCGACAATAAAATACATGCTAAATTTTAATACAGTAATCCCCCGTTTTACGCGAGGGATGCGTTTCAGAGAAAATCGCTTTAAGTGACATTCGCGTATATCGGGATTTGCTTAAAAACAATACATAAACATACTAAAATCAATTTAATTTTATTGCAAAATACTAGGTGATTCATTTAAGCGTTGGTTTTACAAAAATACACGTTCAAAGTATTTTGGGTTGAGTTTTGTTTACGTTCTTGCAGAAATCGCGTAAAACGGGGCAATTTAGCGCGAAATTTGAATTCGCTTTGTAACGAATCCGCGCAATACGGGGTCGCGTGAAGCGGGGGATTACTGTAATTAAAACAGTATTATGCTTAGTGCTTACTATGAAGCAAGCAAACTAGCTAGGCACCAGTGTTACACAATAAAAATTCTACGAAATTACACTACTCGTCCAATTGTTCAGGCAAATACCAATGAAATAATTACAATTTGATTTTGTTCGAAATTCCTTATAATGTCGCGCAATTGTAGGCGACATGATCGCAGTTGTTTTAATTACTAAATCAAACAATCACAAACATTTCAAACACCACATGTCTTATGTCAGTTGCTCCAGGCAAATCCATAACCGTGGAACTGGTCGGCAAGCAAGTCCGCGTGAGCCAAGATATGGCTATCTTCATCACTATGAACCCTGGATACGCCGGGCGCTCCAACCTACCCGATAATCTGAAGAAACTGTTCCGGAGCTTGGCTATGACCACGCCTGACAGGCAGCTCATCGCCGAAGTGATGCTGTTTAGCCAAGGGTTCCGGACTGCGGAGAAGCTGGCTTGTAAAATTGTGCCGTTCTTCAAGTGAGTATAGCCAGTGCGTGGCATTCATGACTAACGATATGTATACTTCGTTTTTTTAGCATTAGAAAAAACGTAAATAAAGAAGCAGTAAAGGCAAACCTGAGGTTACGTTTATGCAAAGTGGTGGTCATGGGTTAGCGACTAATTTTAAAATCATTCTGCGTACTAAATATTTGACAGGTGACACGACATTCTTATTTTAGCAATATTATACTACTAAAATTTCGTTTTACGTTTAGGTGCTTCTTTAGGTCTTTTATAGTGTAAGTTTTTTAAGTCAATTGTTGATTTTATTATCATTAGACCCTTAACGTTTCAATATTGAGAAATACGTATAAAAGTAACGTATAAATTATTTAAATAGCCAGACATTGACGGTGAGGTGTTTACGAAAAAATATGTAATTATTAGCGACCTTAATTGAAATTTTTGCACATCATATTTATAACGTGCCCGGTAAAATACCTAAAACTTGCTTCTGTCTAATGCTAAAAAAATAAAGTATAGATGATTCTATTTGGGTGTTTATTATCGTCTAATATAAATAAAGTCATAGTTTGAAGCGACAATGGCTCAAAGACTAGCGCACGAGACTGCCCCTTGTTCCCGTTTCATCTACCGCGGTTCTCCCGAAGCGTCGCCGGATTGATTCCACCTTTGGACCATTGTGATGGACCAATCCTATTTTATTCTAGCCTAGTCTTATTTTAGCCTAGTTGGAGTGGTTAATGAAGAATAACCAATGTTTTTCTTTTACAATATCTTTTTTCTTTATAGGCTATGCGACGAACAACTGTCGAACCAGTCGCACTACGACTTCGGCTTGCGAGCTCTCAAGTCTGTCCTTGTGTCCGCGGGTAATGTCAAACGTGACCGCATCCAGAAGATCAAGGTAATTTCCACAGGAGGTGACAAAGGAATTTAGAAATATTTCAAACATCAAAGCATGCAACTTAATTCCAAATTAAAACTCTTAAGAAAATAGAAGCAGTATCCCGTCATTAAAATATAGCATGTCTAGGAATCCGCTTTTCGCGCCGCTTGCCGCGTCCCGAGTCGCTTAATATTGGCATGATATTAAAGAACCTTTATTTTAAACCGAAACCGAACGAATCACTTATCAAATTAATGACTATTTCTTAACTGTTCAATCAATTCAGACCTTCGCAATTTGCAGTAACTTGTATGTAATCTTTCTCAGGAAAACCTGATAGAACGCGGCACAGAAGTACCCGAAGAGGCGTCCATTGCGGAATCGCTCCCCGAGCAAGACATCCTCATACAGTCGGTCTGCGAGACCATGGTGCCCAAACTGGTGGCGGAAGACATCCCTCTGCTGTTCTCTCTGCTCAACGACGTGTTCCCCAATGTTGGGTACACTCGGGCTGAGATGACCGGTTAGTATTTTAATGCATTAAAAAATATGCTTGCTTGTGAAATTGTGATCCTTTGTTACTAATAATTTTCCCGTTATGTGATGCTTGCTTCACTCTATGATTTGATACTTGGTTATTATCGGTACAAATATGTAAGCTCATCCACTTGACTGGTTCACTGAAAAGGTTGCGCAATTTTCTACCGACGTCCACCAAACTTGCGCTAGCACAGTCCCTCCTTCTCCCCATTCTCGACTATGCTGACGCCTGCTATTCCAGTCTCACCGTAGAGCAGCTCAATAAACTTGAGCGTCTCCAAAATCTTTGCATTAGGTTCATATTTGGCCTGCGCAAGTATGACCATGTCTCCGAATTTCGGGATCAACTCAAGTGGCTACCTGTTCATCGTCGCAGGGACACTCACATTCTCTCACTTCTTTATTCCGTACTGTTCTACCCCCCCACCCCGCCTTATCTCAAGGAGCGATTCCAATTTATATCTTCCACACATGACCGCATTCTTCGTTCCTCTGAAAACCTCCTTCTATATTCCCCTATCCACACTTCTAAATTTTATGACCAATCCTTCACTGTCCATGCTATCCGTCTCTGGAATTCTTTACCCGTATCCATAAGACAAGCCAAATCCTTAGATATTTTCAAGGCACAGGTTAAGGCCCACTATCTATCCCAATGACTC
Source organism: Hofmannophila pseudospretella (assembly GCA_947369225.1). Lineage (NCBI taxonomy): Eukaryota > Metazoa > Arthropoda > Insecta > Lepidoptera > Oecophoridae > Hofmannophila > Hofmannophila pseudospretella. The sequence continues at coordinate 8,149,068 of OX376325.1, forward strand.
CTTCTTCCTTCCTTACTTTTCCACAACTTTGGTTCCTAGTTATATTTTAATATTATGTATGTATGTATATATGTATGTGTGTGTATATGTAGATATTTTATATATAAGTATATATAAATATATTTATTTGTATGGGTATATTATATACATATTATTGTAAACGGTGCACAACCTACCTTTTTCCACCAAAATTACTCCACCAGAAGGTTGTCTGGAAGAGATCGCTCTTAGCGATAAGACCGCCTAGATTGTATTAATCGTTTTGTACGCATTGTATCACACTAATTTTGTGCAATAAAGAGTATTCATTCATTCATTCATTTATCTACCAATACAATGGATGAGGCCTATAAAGTCTTCCCTATATATTGGTTACGAGCAGACTGTTCTGCTCCTCTTTGGTATCTAACAAATACATTGAACAGAATGGATTCATAGTTGAATTGATTTACATCGATGTAGAAGCAATGAAAAATGCTCAAGATATACTCAAACATAGGCTAGTATTACACACCCCTTTCACCCTTTCACTCTCTTCTACACAAACACGCTCACAAACATTTCCAATAAACACATCCATATACACACACACCAAAACTTATTTCTCCATATAAGCATTATTTTAAAATAGGAAATCTGTAATTGGCAGTATGTTTTTAATGGACTTTTTTGTTTATAAATTTAAGTGCAGTGGATTTTGTAATAAATAAAAAATTAATATTACTCTAACTAGGAAAACTCGGATTTTAGAATTGAAACAATAGTGAGATATTTTAAATATGTGATTAATTACGGATTACTCTGTTGAAAGTCGGAAGCCTTCGACTAGTTTCTAATGCCTTGATCACGGAGACTGCGAGACAAAACGCCGCCGTGTCTACAGGCGCTTCGCACTCTCCATAATTAAGGCGTTCGAAATAGGCCGAAAAAGTCGAGGACTTCCGATTATCGGAAACGCACTGAAAGCTAATTCACACTTTGAAACCTAATTCCATATAAATACTACAACAATTAATTGCCACTTTCTTTCTTAGGTCTGAAGAATGAAATCCGCGCAGTTTGCGCTGAAGAGTTCCTAGTATGCGGAGAGGGAGACGAGCAAGGCTCCACCTGGATGGAGAAGGTATGTTCGTGACTGTTCACACGCCAGCCGATGTATACCCTAACCAGTAACTAAAAACCCTGTCAAGAGGGCGCCACTGGTGGTTTTATAATCTGTGTTACAGAGTTGGCTATGAATTTTTTTTTACTTGTTAATTCCGTGGGTATATGGCGAGCGTTTTTTAATTTCTGGTCAGAGTATACTACGATGTTGATGTGGCTAGTTGGGAGGGGGCATTAACAAACGTTTCAAATGCTGAGACATTTACACGGGGTCTGATTTACACCTCATTGAAGGCGCTAGTGTTACTCGAGAACCGAGAGAGAGTACCAGGAGGTATGGAATCGTGCGGATATTTTCACCATAATCCATGAGAGTCGCGCGTTCTGAACCAATCTCGGTGACTACGAGCACTATTTTTGTGCCGTTTCACCTCCAGTGGTGAAATCATACCCTAAAATGTTCATTGTGATAAGGTTGTATGTGTGCTATACTCCAGTATTAGTACTATTTATGAGGTTCAAATCATTAACCAGTCGCTCTGCTCCCTTTGGCGTTAGTACACGCCTAACTCTCACTACATTCCATAAAATCTGCTTTTGATATCCCACGGTTTTATCAGTGGTAGAGATCCCTAGTGGAAATCGTTAAGGGAGTAGGTTAAATGTATATCAATAACCTATCTCTGTTGATTATCCGAATATATAGGTAATGGGAGTAGAAAATATATATTTTTTTTAATTGTAGGTACAAGGTTCCATAGCACCATCTATTACTTACAAAAAAATTTATAGCGTAGACTACGCTATAAATTTTTATAATAAAATAACATACGGTTTTACGGATTCCCGAGTCGTGTATGAGTTTTTAGTAAATCTGTGAATGCAGTTTTTCTTAACTCTATAAAATGGACGACATGGATCCTTAGAACATATTGCTCTATCTCTTATAGTTCAGAGTTCCCCATACGGACCCATCTCAATGGTACATTAATACAATATTTTGGTATGGTCAAAACGATACATTGTGTTCAGACTTTAGATTTCAGAAACCACTTAGAAGTGGCTACACAGTCGACAATATGATAGGCATTCAGCCTATCGGTAAATCAGGCCCTGCATTTTACATCCCATTCCATCAGTGATACCGTCATGTGCACTATCGAATACCATTCAGTGATTTGACACATGAATTAATATAATTTGTTTAGGAAGAACTATTTGTTATGCGAATAATAAATAATACGTATGATATTGTTGTTTTTATGAAATGAAATAAACTTTATATGCTATGCATGGTAAACATTTTGTTTACGATCGTTTAGAAATACCTTTGGAAATAGTTCTTTCTAATCAAACTATTATATTTACTTTGCACATTTGTGTTTGAGATTTTGACACATCATGCCAATGTTAAACATTAACTGTGGAGGTGGAGGCATATTATTTATTAGTTAAAGTAATTAATAAATGGATTAAATGGTTAGATATGAATCATTAACAACATGAAATAAACATGCGATTATAACCATAACAATTGAAAATAACATTATGCTTTATCATTATTTTTGTATTGGGACTGCGCTTCATATACGCTTACAAAAAAAACAAATTACCGTACAGTGGGTGAATAACACCTTTTCACCAGTTACCTATTACATGTTTGAGCGAAGTTCATACGTTGTTGCAAGTATAACGTAATATAAAATATACAGAAGGGAAACTCAGTACAACCGTTCGCGCGCGGGACATTCACGCACTCGCACGTCGCTCTTTATTAACATAACCAACCAATTTTTATTAACATAACCCAATCCTATTTGGACCACATACTGAACTTTACATTACACAAGAGCGCAATCCCAATACACAAGTATCATGTAACGGTAGTCCGTGAGTGAGAATGCGTATGCGTTTCCATGCTAACCCGCTAACGGCACGTAGAGGCGCAGCGCGGCCTCGCGCGCCACCCACAGCACGTGGATCGAGAAGGTCAGTGCCGGTGCGGGTGTCTTCACTACAGTCCTTGTGTTATGTGTGTCTAGTGTAGTTTCTGTTCTGTTTGCTGCACTATGCGTTTCTTTAGGGTTTGCTCGAGTTTGGGGCTGATTGATGAGGTTGCGTTATCGATCGCCGTAGTCTATCTAAAACGTCAGTTTGCATACATGGATAATTATTGAGACAATTTATTTACACATACCTAATTATGTAGAATTTTTTCCATTGTGTATAGTTAGTTAAATCTAAACTTTGCAGTAAGTGACATGGTTTTATAATAAATAATATTCAGGATATTCTTTTATAGCAGGGATTACATTTTATATTCCATTTACTTCTTTATGTTTAAATATTTCTAATTTAAATTTTATTAAAAATATTTTTTTGTCCGAATGTCATGCACCCTGCATGACAAGTGTCAAATATTAAATTCATTTCACAAAAATTAAGAAATAGATAAAATTAAGAATTAGATCCTGGCTGTATAATAAAAAATGACTATATAAAGGACTGTTTTGTTAGAAAGGGACAGAGCATCTGTCCAATACTAACTTTAACCATTTTCTGTTTTAGAACAGAATGTTCATTTTCATTCCCAAAAGTCCATATCTTAAAATTACTTATAACAATGAATTTCAAAAACAGGAATTATCACAATCTCTATTAAATTGTCTCTATTCACGTCATATTGAATTTTATTTCTTTTAATTATCGGACATCAGCCTCAAAATTCCTTGTTAATCTCTCTTTTAGGGTTTTACTGTGTTTTCTTGATTTTCAGGGAAGTCTCTTCGTTTACTAATTTCTCCAGCTATAAATGTCTAATGCGATCTTAGCATTGTAAATAAGCTCTAATCATACATATCCGATCACGGGTGCTAACCTTGTAAAATCTTCATGTTTCCATTACATGCAGTCCTACCATGTTTTTTATTTCAGTCTCTCCCTTAGCTTATGTAAAAATCACTGAATTTTTATGTAAAAGTATTATTTTTCTATTCTCAACTTTACAATGTAAGTATGTCCAGTTACAAAGTTAACAAAACTGCTGTAACTGTTTAAAATTATTCAAAAAGATTGTATTTTTCTTTGTCTTATTCTTCAGTGACGAGTGTCATGATCATTCTATAGAAATATCCATAGAACGACTCTCTTGGCAGATTTAATGGGGCGGTTTGCCATTTTGCTTACCTGATAAAAAGTTTTATACAAAAACAATCTAAATAAATATTGTCATAAAAGGAGTTCTGTATGTTTGACTAAACAATTGTTCTTCGTGTATAGGTCCTCCAGTTGTACCAAATCTGCAAGCTGAACCATGGTCTGATGATGGTCGGTCCATCTGGCAGCGGCAAGTCGACCGCCTGGCGTGTACTTCTCAAGGCTTTGGAAAGGTATTCTTCTTGTCATATAGTTAGACCCCAACCTGTTGTCTAAGTTGTTCAGGGCGCCTGTAGGCCTCTAACATAGCTTAAAGACTGCCGGGACCGATGGATTAACGTGCTCTCGGAGGCATGGAGTGTCTCAGATGAAAACGTGCCACAATTTTAAGAAATTCATACTTATCAGTGATTGAATGAATGATAAGTTAAGATGTTCGGATTTTTTCATTCTTTTCGATTGTATATCCTATTTGATTTGATAATTGTTAACTTTTGGATTTGATAGTTTTTTGGGAGTGTGAATCCGAGAGTGACTGTCAGGTGCCTCTATCCCTTACTTTTTCAATATTCTAGATGAAACTACAACAATGAACAATACTACCTAAAAATAATACTACTTATCTATATATATGTTACATTGAACAATGTAAAGAACAAGTCCTGTGTTTGTAGATTCGAAGGTGTAGAAGGCGTGGCCCATGTCATAGACCCGAAGGCAATGTCAAAAGAAACACTTTACGGTGTCCTCGACCCCAACACTCGAGAATGGACCGATGGTCTCTTCACGCATATTCTCAGGTAAGCAATTAATATTCTCCGGCTAACCTCATATATGACATTACCAAAGTCGCATCTAAGACCTGGATGTGACACAAAAGAGAAGAGGCTTATACCCTCCAGTGGGACAACGTGGGCTGATGATAATGATAATGAACCGCATATACACAATGTCGCTTATTATCGAATTAATTACTTCAAAATCTTCCTCGTCTAGTAGACGAAGCGATTGTGCGTGCTCCTAGAAATATAATCTTGCTTATCATTGTTCTTTTGGTCTTATTTTGTGCCAAGTTGTACTTTATCCAGTTATCACTTTTTCCAAGTATAGAATACCCTTAGAATAGGGTATTTGACTTTTTTTTATTGCATCAATCAACTTACATGGACATTCTAAAGATGGATCTGAAATTAGTTTTTCGATATCTCAACTAACATTAGAGATATTAATTGTTAAAGTGAGTACTGAGCAGATGATCTGCGTCTTTTTGCAAAACAGTCATAATGTAGCTTGTATGGTGTTACAGAAAACTGACGTCACAAATTGCTATTGCCGTTTCATTCTACCTTCTCATTATTTATTGCTTTTATAGTTAAGTATTATTTTTATATATTATATAGGTATTTTATAGTATAGTAAATAATAATAATTAGTAAATCTCTTCTATTTAATTTATATGCACCCGCCTTGCAATATCTGTATGACCCAATGGTTAGCTGGTAGAAAATGCCGCATGGCATTAAGCTCGCCTCATGTACTATTTTTGTGCATTAAAGTGATAAATAAATATTATTATAATTTTATAGGAAAATCATCGACAACGTTCGCGGCGAGATCAACAAACGGCAATGGATCATATTCGACGGCGACGTGGACCCGGAGTGGGTGGAGAACTTGAACTCTGTGCTCGACGACAACAAGCTGCTCACTCTGCCGAACGGCGAGCGTCTGTCGTTGCCACCTAACGTGCGGGTCATGTTCGAGGTAAGACAATATAAGGTCCTTTTTTATTAGTAGCAAATATTTGAAGGTGGGAATGTGGTGGTCATTTGTACCACTTTACACCAAAAATTACCCTGTTGTATGAAAATTTTCCATACTAAAGAAAAATAAACCCCATTATTTTGCGCTTTAGTGGCATAAACTCACATGGATGAGTTTATGAATGAATATAACGAGTTTCATTCATACTTCTTATTTCAGTATTAGAATAGCAATAATTCATTCATTTGTAGAATTTTCAAACAAACAACGTTTCGTTTTTCTCGAAAAGTCGAAAATTTAAAGGGTAAAAGAATATTTTTTTTACCCTATCGTTATTGTTATAATCGATAGATGACACCCTAGAAATATTTGCCACTAATAAAATAGAACCCTATATAGTAGATAAGGATCACACATCATAATCGTTTAAAGTATTGATTTGATCCAATGAATGATCATTCTATGAAGAATATTACCACCTTAGTCGTATTCCTCATTGATGAAGGTCTGATGGAGAAGATGATCAATTCTGTGGAATTAACCACATAGAACGACTTTCTTGGGAAAATTTACACACTGGTTATCACAATGTGTAGATTTCCTTACGATGTTTTCCTTCACCGTTAGAGCAGTAGGTAACTGCACGTTTTTTGAAAAACCGAGAGCTCATTGGTACATGACATAGCATGGTTTCGAATCCGGATCTCCCTCCCGCATGGGATTTCAGTGTCCTCGCCACTACGCCATCGCCATCGACCGTCGACTCCGACGAGATTAACACTACGAAAGCCTAAACTGAAAGCTGGCATACCCTAAGTATCCAGATTAACCCCTTAGTACGCTGCACCTGCTTGCCATGTACCGTAATAAAAGGATAACCATCAATGGAATACACTGAATTCCCTGTAAAGATCTCTCGAACCGAACCGCGTCAATGTCGCTAACTTTGGTCTGTCTATGGTGTTTTGTATCTATTATTATTACAATTCATATATTTGTTTCTAGGTACAAGACCTGAAATACGCTACCTTAGCCACGGTCTCCCGTTGCGGCATGGTTTGGTTCTCACAAGACGTGCTCACCACTGAAATGATCTTCGAGAACTACATCATGAGGTAAATACTCAGGTTACTATGGCGACGCACGAAGACTATAAGAATAAGTTTATTTGTGCGGTAAGATTACAAAGTATTCATAATCCATACACCAGTAGGAACTTAAGCATAGGTTATATTAAACTAAATAAAATTAGTGAGCAAAAAGTATACAATACATACTCACTCAACATTCACTCAACATGTCGACAGATGTCGCTGTTCTACATACATCGAGTCCTTATTTCCATCCATAGAACGCGCTATCGATATTTTCAATGGGACTTCGCCTATATACGATTTCTAAACATCGATTGGTGGACCAGCACTATTGGTTATCGGGCACACCATTCGGCCTGGTGGAAGATCTTCCGTTACCAACGACACTTCGTTATTCCATCTTCGTTAGCATTTATGTATTGCCATTACTTTGATTTCTTATTGGTTGACATGTAAAAGAGATACTAATGTTCCTTATGTTTGTCAGGTTAAAGAATATACCGTTGGAAGATGGAGAAGAAGATTCATTCAGCATCGTTATGGCTGCCCCAACTGCAGGTGGTGATCAAAACGCTACAGAGAATATTCTTTCTCCAGCTCTTCAGGTATGAATGACATCACTATTCGTTACCGCGTACTGACTGAGTGAGCCGCCTTTTTTTCTCTTCGTCTTCGAAATACTTAGTCTTCGTCGTTTTCGTCTAAAAAGAAAAAGATGAGCCTGTCTCGTGATAAAAACATAATATAGGCCGTGCTCACGGTATGTGATCACGAGTTGTGCGTTCGTATCTTTGATTGGCACATTTCATATTGACATATCAAACACATATTGATGTAATTTAATTTATAACATATTTGCTCGTAAAGTGGCTGTAATTACACCAATTTCAATATCGTAATGTATCTCATTACGCACTTGTGCGTTATAGTAATGTGAAACGCACGAGTTTTTTTAAATAAAGTAACATGTACGGTTTTTTAAGATGCTCCGTCTAAAAATGAACGATACTTTTTAAAATCTTAGCAAAGAGTTTTTATGTTAAAAAAGTGGTCAATATTTTATGAATAAAATTAACTTTGGGAGATAAAATATAATAAATAAAGATTTAATTCTTTAATTTAATTAATTTTGACAATAAATTACAACCATTTATCTGTAACAAAAACACAAAAATATTAATTTACTTTATTAGTAATACTGGCTGTTTTTGTACCTTTACCTAAAAAAAGTTGATGCGCGCGCATCGCTAATTTGTGGACAAGTAAAATTATTCCGCGCGCTTTTTCTTTTCGCTGTATTGTTTTTATTTGAAAATGTCGTCAAGTAGTGATGAATTTATTAATTTGACACCGCCACAAGTCTTAAACGCAGCGAAAAAGGCTACTCTAAGCCTCTTGCCTGAAAAATCGACCGATAGATACTTACAAGCGTATCAAAATTTCATCATATGGAAAACAAGCAAAGATGCAAATTCATTTTCAGAAAATGTGTTTTTAGCATATTTCATGGAACTTTCTCAAAAATATAAGTCAAGCTCATTGTGGTGCTACTATTCAATGCTAAAAAGCAACTGGCAACGTAACAATCACTTTTAAAAATTGTTCAAATTTCTATAACTGCTTTAACAAGTAATTAAAGATTTATTCGTTTAAGAAAGTCAAAGTTTTATTTATTTCCTCGTAAATATGTTATAAAACGTCGTATGACATACGTGCGCTTTGAAAATTACAGCCTCTGCTTCCTTATAGCCCTCGCCTACGGCTCGGGCTAGCAATATCGCCTCGGCTGTAATTTTCAACTTACCGCACTTATATCATAATGTACTATTAGTATTGATTTATTGTGATATTCTGCGCCAATCAGAGTACGAACGCTAAACGCACCTGTGAGCACGCGTCCTAATCCCATAAAATGGCACATCACAGCTGATGATTCTATTACTAGGAAAATAAGAATAAGCTTATTTGTGCGGTAAGTTGGCAAAGTATTCATAGTCCATACTACAGTAGGAACTTAAGCATAGGTTATATTAAACTAAATAAAATACAATGATACTGTTACTTTTGTAATAATATCACAGTTCTACACTTCTGAAACTTTGACTACAACAAAAAGGCATAAACCTCAGAAATTTTAGCGAATGTTGGATTTTTCTACAAAAGTGTCTATAAATTACTACTGTTGTTTGTAATACTGTTGTTTGTATAACTTTGTAGACCCAGCGCGACGTAGCAGCAATCCTGCAGCCTCTGTTCTTCGGCGATGGCTTAGTGGTGAAATGTCTCGAGCACGCCGCGTCTCTCGACCACATTATGGACTTCACGCGCCATAGGGCTCTCTCCTCATTGCATTCCATGCTCAACCGGGGCGTCAGGTAAAGTCCGTTCACTTAATTAGTCTTGCCCTCGCCGCCCGCGCTCGCGCCGCCGCTAGTCAAAGGATACCGCCGCAACAACGAAGGGTGCCGCCCGGCGCGTATACCTGCATGTCTTTTTTTGTGATTTCATATTGATACTTCGCAGCGAAAAGTTTTGTTTGTGTTGATTGTTGCGTGTGTTAATAATGTATTTCGCCCGTGGGAGGACAATGAGGTTCCTCAAGAAAAACCTCGAGTTGTGTAGAAGTGAATATGTCTGCTCCCATCACGAAACTTCAATAATAGTGGGGATACACAGTACTGCCATTGGATAAATACTAAAAACTGCCTAAAAAACAGGGAAACAGTAGAACTCACAAGTCCCGCATTCCGTTTGGGTGTACCGAGACTATTTAAATGAACGGACTATAATGTGATAATCATATACATATTTCTTATCTAGCGGCCAAAGCTATGCCTATGCTTCTCGAAATATAAATTTATTATTATTTTGTTACTCTTTCCAGAGTACACGGGCCCTACAGGGCCCGGTTCTTTTTAAGGTTTGCGTGAGGACATGGCTCCAACACGTAAAGGCCTTTTTAATAGAATATTTACTTTATATTGCGGAATGGAATGTAGCTATTATTTTTACTATTGTATAAAGCACAAGTGTTTCTGGAAGGTGGTCGAGTAAAAGGATGGGCGTGCTTTTTAAATTATAAAATGGCTCCGTAGCTTTCAAGTCGTAAGCAATATTTCACATAAATAGATCATAGTATCTAATACCTGCAATGGACATTTCAGGAATATTTTGGGTTACAATCGACAACACCCTGACTTCCCGGTAACCAACGAACAATTGGAAGCGTATGTGCCAAAATGGCTCGTATATTCACTGCTGTGGTCGTTTTCTGGAGATGCTAAACTCAAGGTAAATATTCATAAAAAATATATAATATCCGCCTACAATAAAACTTATAAAGATACTGAATTCGATATTCGTTTGAGGCGATTTGATTAGCTGATTATAATTACATTAATTAAACACATAATTTATTTATTACATTATTTTAATTACCTTTGTATTTCTTAGGATCGCAATGAGCTTGGCGACTTCATAAGATCAGCCAGTACCATGCTGCTGCCGAATTGTGGACCTAACCAGCACATCATCGACTTTGAGGTAAAATACACACATACATACATAAACTTACGCCTGTTTCCCTCAGGGATAGACAGAGACTAAAGATTTCTACCTGCAACGATCCTGACAAACCGTTCTCGCTTCTTGCACACTCATCAAACGCTTCATACACGCTCTTCGGTTAGTGGTTGACCGCACCTGATCTTTAGAACGTCCGCAATATTAAATGCATTTCTTAAAAAATTAAGAAATAGACATAAATTGATGGTCAAATGTGAAAACAGAATCGAAATTCGTTGAAACATAAAATACTTACATGCAATAAAAAATTAGACGATAGAAAGAAACGGCAAATATTACATTATGGGGTTTGCTGGAAGATATGACTTAGACTTTGCCCTTTGTGCTTCACATATTTTTGTCTAGGTTTTGTAACATTCTGTGTGTTCTGAGTAACTAAACTAAAACCTCTGTGGTTAATACTTGCGGTTGTTGGTACTTGGTGAAACTTGTAGTACATGATTAGATTCAAATAATATACTGTTTCACAGGTTTTTACTATATTTTATTAATTACGACCGGTTTCGTTTACACATCTTCACGATCTTCACATAATCTTATAAACAAATACCTGAAGATGTGTAAACGAAACCGGTCGTAATTAATAAAATACAATATAAACCTGTGAAACAGTATATTATTTGAGTCTAATCATAAAAACTCTGTAATAAAATCATCATAAAGTTTCTATTTTATTTGTGTCATTTGTTTTAGGTGTCGATAACCGGTGAATGGGTGCCGTGGTCGGCCAAGGTGCCTCAGATAGAAGTGGAAACCCACAAAGTAGCCGCTCCTGACATAGTCGTGCCTACATTAGACACTGTACGACACGAAGCGTTGTTATACACTTGGCTGGCGGAACACAAGCCACTTGGTATGTGAACGTCGCTGTTTTAAATATATTTTAGGATTTATTTAGGTAGGAGTTGGAATTAGTTTGCCTACCGGACTTCCAACTGACTCCAATTAGCGCTTCTGATTCCTCGATCCGACCCTCGATTATTGTTTGAAAATGAAGCTTCATATCTTCCAACGTCATCTTCACATACTAACGAGACATAGATAGTGGTGGCCGGCGTTGCAGCAGTGAAAACATTTAAGACCTACTAAGACAGACCTTACGTAAAAAGGGTTTTTACAAAATAAAAGACTATTTAAATGATAAAGAGGCTTGGTCCGAAGCTCAGCTCCAGCTCTGCACATTGTGTACCTATATGATTGTTTTCATAATTATTGTAAGTATATTTATTTCAAAAGGTGTGCTGCTGATTGTTTCTTGCGCTGTTTCTTTTCTTTCAGCTATAGTACCTTACGAAGCGGTGGTAGAGTAAAAATATACTTTAGGGTACTTACTTATATATATTTTTTATGTTAATGTTAATTGTATAAAGGAGGAACAGGTATTAATCCTTAACTTCCTTCCAGTGCTATGCGGCCCGCCTGGCTCCGGTAAGACAATGACCCTATTCTCTGCCCTCCGAGCATTGCCCGATATGGAAGTCGTTGGACTCAACTTCTCATCTGCCACGACGCCTGAACTGCTGCTCAAGACCTTCGACCATTACTGCGAGTATAGGAAGACTCCCAACGGTGTGGTGTTGGCTCCAGTTCAGGTATGAATATTATGTTTTCCTTGATCTGTTTTTTTAACTTAACTTCTATATTTATCTGCCTTCGTGAAAACTTGCACAAAATCTGCCTTACCTAGGAGCTAATAAAATATTCTTCCAAGACTTGGTATACGGTTGATATCAGTCCTTTTATTTATTTTTCTCATGGTTAGTGACCAACCTATTGTCAGAATTGTTCAGACCGGCCCGTAGGCCTCTAACATGGCCTAACCACTGCTGTCGAATGACAACATCTGTGATCGATTGCTTAACGTGATCTCTGTTCACAATCTACTCTTCGCTAATCTAATGAATGTATTTGAATGATAAGTCAAAGCAAGATATAAGCAAGATTTTCTGTTTAATGATTACACACATTGCTTCTTCATTGCGCACATTGATTCTTTGTCCAGAACCTTTGGAAACAAAACATTTTGTAGCGTGTCTTGTTTTTGTAGCTTGGAAAATGGCTTGTGCTGTTCTGCGATGAAATCAACTTGCCTGACATGGATCAGTATGGAACTCAACGTGTTATCTCCTTCCTGAGGCAACTGCTTGAGCATAAAGGCTTCTACAGGGCCAGCGGTAAGTTATCAGTTTCTAATTCATCTGTTTATAACTATAATCTAAACTGTTGTGAAAGGCACAACACACTACAACACAATCACGAATACAGAATAGACATAATATCCACAGATCACTTTCAGGCCCTAAAAATATGCTTGAACTCTGAACTTTACCAGCAATTGAACCCTTTGCCTAAAAGAGTCGTAGGGTCGTAAAATGCAGAAGAATGGAGCTTCATGCAAATATTTTTATGGTATAAGTAGATCAGATGGGCCACCTCACATAGCTGTGAGGCACAAGCTGTTAGGACAGTGCGTTGCACCGCCTGTCAAACAGAATCTAGACCCTGTACAATTACTAGGCACACACCGTTCACAGATCAGGGCAATTTGGGTAATTTTGACAGCCACAGCAGCAAGGTTAATGTTATTAGAGGGTTTTCGATGCGCTGCTGACCTAGAGGATTATGCCTCATGAGCCATTACACTGGCTCTCTTATTCTTCAAACCGAAACATAGAAATGCAAGCATTGCTGCTTTATGACGTAATTAGGTAATTAATGTTACTTATTGTTCTTGTCCCACATCCAACGATAGCGCAGTTTATAATATGACTAAATGCCATCTGGTGTTGAATAGTGAAAGTGAAACACCCGAATAAAGCATTTTAGTAAAAAAGCAATGTGTTTTGGTATATATCAGCCCAAATTACTTGATATTATTAATTATTCGATATTATCACGATATATATCCATGAACCCTGCTTATTTCAGCATATGAATTAGTTGTAGGGTAGTAGTAAAACAAAGTAATTATTTCCAGACCATTCCTGGGTGCACCTAGAACGCATTCAGTTCGTAGGCGCGTGCAACCCGCCCACCGACCCGGGCCGCAAGCCACTATCTCACAGGCTGCTCAGACATGTTCCCGTCATTTATGTCGACTACCCAGGAGAGACTTCCCTGGAACAGGTATGTTATACAATATCCATTGCGCGTGACATTAACAGGCAATTATTTGAGCAGACATGGTATGTTTTGCCTTACATAACGTTACAATGAAAGTAAGTAAGAATGTTATTTATTTCACACACAATATACAGAAAGAGTTCCAGGTGTTGGGGTAAAACAGGTCTTAACTAAGCTTTTCTGCAGACAGGGGGTGCCGGCAGCGCTGGTATTCTATTGTTACCCAAATTGTCAATCTATCTGTATGTCTAAAAGTAATACTAAACATATTGAAACTCATAGGCAACTTACGAGAGAGCCACCCAAATTTACCAAATGGTTCTGTATTTTTTCCACTTTAATCTCATGCCGTTTAACGTATTAACCCTCCGTATTTGTTGCATGGATTACCTTACACATAACTTCAAAAACTTTCCACAAAATCAAAACTTCCTATAATGACGATGAATAACCATTACGTATTCTAACAGATCTACGGTACATTCACCCGGGCTATGCTACGAATGCAGCCCTCTCTACGAGGCTACGCCGAGCCTCTCACCCAAGCTATGGTGAAGCTATACCTAGCTTCTCAAGAGCGGTTCACACAGGACATGCAGCCGCATTACGTATACTCGCCCCGAGAGATGACCAGATGGGTGCGCGGCATTTGTGAGGCTATCAGGTAAATATTACTTCTCTGCCCTGATACGGAAAAAGGCCGCTAAGTGCATAACGTGATTTTCGAGAAAATGGCAAAAAAACGCGTTGTTTTTCTAGTGCTTTCTGGAATTCTTCTTGAAAATTACTGGATATTTCAGGAATTTTCATAGGGTAGTTTTTATGTACCAAATTTTGTGCAATAAAGAGTATTTTACTTTACCATACTTTTATTCTGGTTCATATTTTGTAGTAACAAACCATCACCCGTCACCCGTCCTGGTGCTAACCTCGCCCAACTTGGTTTAACTTTATGATTACTTAATGACCATGTTCGCAACTAGTCTACGAGCCCCTCGAACGCACTTCACTAACCTCGTGTATACTTCAACAGACCTCTAGACAACCTGTCTGTGGAAGGACTAGTGAGACTGTGGGCGCACGAAGCCCTCCGTCTGTTCCAAGACCGGCTGGTCGAGGAATCCGAGAGGCAATGGACCGATGAGAACATCGACAATGTCGCTATGAGGTTCTTCCCAGGTAAGAGCATACACATTCAAGATTTTTATATTAGACGTGCTATGCACACACTGGGCTCGGCACGTTCGGGTCGGCATTAACTGTCAAATCAGTATGGCGTTTGACAGTTAATCGAAACGAATGTGTATAGCACGCATTTGAAAGCCGATTTAAAAAAATTAAGAAGCGACTGTTAATCGTTATTATTACAGTCCGTGAGCTCTTAGAAGGGAATTCGGGTATCGGGTAAAATCGGTCTAGTAGGTTAGTAAATTCGTGTATCGCTATCAATAACCTAAATCTTAAGACCCGAAGCCCTTTGTAAAAACTCACGCACTGTACGAAGTTTAATCTCTCCATTTGCTACCTGCCATCTGGTTTATGTACACTAAGGATTTGTCCTGGTCTCTAAAAATAAACAAAGGGTCTATCAAGTTGGAGGTATGGTACTCTATAAGAGTTTCACAAATTCTGTCATATTTCAGGTATTAACCGGGAACAGGCTCTAGGCCGTCCCATCTTGTACAGCAACTGGTTGAGCAAAGACTACGTGCCCGTGCAGAGAGACCATCTGCGAGAGTACGTCAAGGCTAGGCTCAAAGTAAGTTTTTTTTTAATCTCTATTTCATAATCACGATACATAAAACTATGCTAAAACGTTGGACTCCGCACTAGGCAACAGCCTGTATCGCGGAGGCCGGTTCAATTTTCCTTATCTAATAATTAGGTACATCAATTTATAATAAGATATTTATGAGATATTTAATTATTACTTTTTATTTATTTTATTATTTATTTATATTTATATTATTTTAAGTTAAGTAGTAATATTTAGTATGTACGCCATTTATAGTCTATTTGTTGAGAAGACTGAAAAATTACGTCATCTGTAACAGAACGTTAACATTCTTTATTCATCACGGACCCCAAATCAATATTATTTACTATAAGCGGAAATTGAAATTTAGCAAAGTGTTAAAAAAATGCCGTGAGCGGGATTTGAACCCGCGCTTAGTCTTTCCGGGAACAGCTCTATTCCAACTGAGATATCGTGGTCCAATCACGATGAAATTTTTCACTGCAACATACGTCTTAAAGACGAGTAGCGAAATCTGTCAAATAATTATACGACTATTCTGAGGCCAAGGTATGTTCTAGATCTTCTTTTTGTTCGAGGATTCTCAATTAACATTCTCTCTCAGGTGTTCTACGAAGAAGAGCTCGATGTTCCTCTGGTGCTATTCGACGAGGTTCTGGACCACGTGCTGCGTATCGACCGCATATTCCGACAGCCACAGGGCCATCTCCTGCTTATCGGAGTGTCGGGCGCTGGAAAAACTACGCTCAGTCGTTTCGTTGCTTGGATGAACGGCCTTAGCATCTTCCAGATCAAGGTAAATACTATCTCCTGGACCACGTCGATCGATCGGATATTCCGTCAGCCGCAGGGCCATCTCCTGCTTATAGGAGTGTCAGGCTCTGGCAAAACTACGCTCAGTCGATTCGTCGCGTGGATGAACGGTCTCGGCATCTTACAGATCAAGGCATACTATTCGACGACGCCTTGGACTGGATATTCCGTCAGCCACAGGACTAGAGAAGAAGTGCTATTAGAAAGAAGAAAATGTAATTTATTTGAGTCATCTCGGTTTCTGACAAATGATATCACTGTTTGGGGGTGATCTAATATAAGGAACAGATTGTACCATTGCAATCGATAGCAGACTTGAACTATTCTATAATCTTAGTTCAGGAAATTAGTTGGCTGTACTATGTCCATAGACAGTACAGGTATTTTAGGAGTGTATTCTCCAATAAGGCTTCAAAGTACTCATTTTCATCAACCCTTTGTGGTTTTTCATCGCTTTTGTGACACCACTGGGCGACAGGTTTCATTCTACCAACTATCTATGATTCACGATCCGTCATTCGGGAATGAGAAAATGTGAATTTTAAATGAAATAAAAACTTTCAAAGATGATTTTAACTTTGCGGCCTCATTTTAGGTGCACAACAAATACACGGGCGCTGATTTTGACGAGGACTTGCGTTCAGTCTTGCGGCGCGCTGGTTGTCGTGACGAGAAGGTCGCCTTCATACTCGACGAGTCTAACGTCCTCGACAGCGGGTTTTTGGAGAGAATGAACACTCTACTAGCCAACGGGGAGGTAAGTCAATGGTCCATCTTAAACCGCGTCTCCTGCGCGTGTTTTCACAAAATATATAGATGCAGAAGGTCCGCTGAATACAAATGCGCGATATTGGTCTACGCACGCGCATCTGTCTACTCGATCGGGCGATCTCAAATCGAATCATACTAATTCAGTCGCGAAATAAGAGTGATAGGGTGGGTGGGTAGGCATTACTTTTGTACTTAAATGAAATACATTGCCAGAAATATTTTTATAAGGCTTTTCTTTTAATTTGGGAAATATCGCTGCCCCTAGCGCTACGGGTCGAGTTTTGGTGAATAAAATCGCGGATGCCCGGAGCGGGCTTTCTGTATCTTTATATTTTGTGGTGTTTTGGTCCGTTTTTCTGTCCGTTATTAATACACGAAAATATCTGCAACTAAACATCTGAATTACAAAACCATGTGCAACTTTGACTTTGTTTTAGGTGCCCGGTCTGTTCGAGGGCGATGAGTTCGCCGCTCTGATGACTCAGTGCAAGGAAGGTGCGCAAAGAGAGGGCTTGATGCTGGACTCCAATGATGAATTGTACAAATGGTCAGTAACGCTTTCATTACTCTTCTGATATCTTGTGTCGTATTACCCTTTACAGTACTATTTACGTTTAATGCCTTCAGCACACTGCTGCGATTTTGAAACGGAATCTAACCGAACCTGTAGAAATCTAGAAAATTGAAAAAAAATATTAACACTTGACTGGTTAAAGCTCTAGTAATCTGTTCTAGATTAAGAAGTCGAGTGTTCTCCGTACTTCCGTGTGTACACTATTATCGTGCACGTGAAATGTTCGCCGTACACACGGGGGTACACTAATGGCCGCCGTCAATTTTCGTGTTTATTGTTTGACATTTGTTGACGTTTCGTTCATAGCATCGCCATTCGCTAATATAATTTTTTGTATATTTTTTTACTATTTTAGCCTATCAAACTCTAATCTAATCTCAAAAGAACTACCAGAAGATCTTAGAAGTCTAGAATTTCAATCGCGGGAAGGGTTAATCAACTGCTACAAAATCGCAACAGTTCTGAATCTCATGATATCTTCCAGGTTCACGGGCCAGGTGATGCGTAACCTGCACGTAGTGTTCACGATGAACCCGTCGTCTGAAGGGCTCAAGGACCGCGCCGCCACGTCTCCCGCCTTGTTCAATCGTTGCGTACTCAATTGGTTCGGCGACTGGAGCGACGGAGCGCTATTCCAAGTGAGTCTTACTATAATTACTTAATTTACTCTACGAACGGCCGTATATTTATCTTTAAATCTTTGTACATAGCTATAGCTACGCCCCTGACTCTACGTATCCTTTGACTACGAAGAGTAGAACTTATATATTGCAAGGTGAAGGTAAAGACACTGCTCTCCACTGCACAGGGAATCCAAGTATGGGAAGCAGGGGTCCCATATGTTAAACACAATTTGTATTCGGAATATTATATAGATAGGTATTATCTATTTATTTATCTCGATGCGCTTCAAGTGTATCTCGAAATTTTGGTCTGTATTTTGATAGATTATTTACCTCATGATAATTAAGTTTACCGTACCACCGTTAAGCCTTGCTCAACGTAATTAACATAAGAGACTCTATGACATTCTACCGGGTTAGACCTTTAGCGGACTGCAGCGATTTTGAACCAAACCCATAGAAATTTATTTTGACAAGCCACCGGTGATTGACAAGTCGCCAGATTTTCTCGTCCTTATAGTTGATATTACGCATTTATAAATGAAGCGCGATGGTCCGACGATATTCAGAAACCAGTCGGCAACAGTGGAGTCGTGATACCACCAGCAGAACCCGATGACGAGATTTACATATATAGATAGACATAAGTCAAATATTGATCTCTGCAGGTTGCCGGATGATACTTCAATGGCTCAGCGACTCGAAGTAGATCTTTACCTCCGCAACCAAGTGACGCCACTGCCCCCTATCTTGAGCCACCCCTCTCCAGTTTGCTCCAGGCTTAAACGTCTTTGTCATCCATAGGTGGGCAAGGAGTTCACGACCCGAATGGACCTCGACTCGGCAGACTATATTCCACCAGAGCTTTTCCCCGCGGCATGCGGCGAAGTGGGCGCGCGTCCGTCGCACCGCGAGGCCGTGGTCAACGCGTGCGTGTACGTGCATCAAACGCTGCACCGCGCAAACGCGCGCCTCGCCAAGCGCGCAAACCGCACTATGGCCATCACGCCCAGGTAACATTACCACAACTGACCACAAGTCTACTGTAGTGTTGTGTAGTTCGCGAACTATCTAGATCGAACAACCGGATCCCACCGCTAACTACAAGGACTAGATCGCTTGCTCGTTCGTAGGTCGTTTGTTCAAATAAATAACTACTTACCTACATTGCGCACGAAAATCAATTCCGTTATTTTGAAATCTTATTAGAGTTTCTGTCAAGCCCACACGACTTAGCGCCACAGAACCTGTATAACTAGAAGAACTAGCTATAGTGAAACTGCGTAACAGGCGGCTCGCCCGCGACGTAAGAGGGGCGCGGGGCGGGACGCTCACAATGGGTGAGCGGGCGACAGGCCCCACCTCCTGCACCCTGCATGCTCACCCCGCGCCCGTCTTACGTCGCGAGCGATGCACCTGTTAGGCGGTTTCACTATAGTTCGCCAAAAAGTAATAAACTAAATTTGACATCCCAAAAGGTCCATTTCTCAGATTATTTGCTTCCAATACACTCCCAAAAAAAACTACTTTTCCATAATGCCATAAATTTTCGCTATGTCATGAACCACAACGCGTGACCTCATGGGCAATCGACTTCACAAAATTCGTGTGTTTGCAGACACTACCTGGATTTTATTCAGCAAATGGTGAAGCTATACGCTGAGAAGCGCGCCGACCTTGAAGAGCAGCAGTTGCATTTGAACGTGGGGCTGGGCAAGATCGCGGAGACCGTGGAGCAGGTCGAGGAGATGCAGAAGAGCCTCGCCGTCAAGAGTCAGGTACTCAACCCTTAGAACGATTTCTTTCAGTACATATCTGCTCACATCGCGACACGACCAAAAATTTGTTTCAAAAAGAGGATTGATTTGACGGTGACTACTCTTCTGAATGCAGAGTGATTCTCTCTTTGACATTTAACTTCCAAATCCTTACATTATCATCTATGTTACAGGAACTTCAACATAAGAACGAAGCCGCCAACGCCAAGCTTCGTCAAATGGTCAAAGACCAACAGGAGGCCGAGAAGAAGAAGGTTGAAAGCCAGGAAATTCAGGTCAGAAATCCCACTCTTAGCTAGATCTATCTAGCTACTAAATACGCGTAACACTGCCTAATATCTATTGCTCTGAAACCAGGTTGCTCTTGAAAAGCAAACAAAGGAAATTGAAGCGAAACGCAGAGATGTAATGGCAGACCTAGCTCAAGTGGAGCCCGCAGTCATCGAGGCGCAAAACGGTTTGGTTTTTTACTTCAATTTCATACTCATATCTTATACTTTCTCCACCACCTTTTGTCATCCAATTATAATTTCCAAAATATTTCCAATTGCAAGTTTCTTCAAATTCTTTCTATCTTAGATCTAGGGACATTTCTCTACGTAGAAAAAATGGGACAGAGTGTTGTCGATTCCGGCATGACCGCTAAACCTAAATGAAACTGTTACGCTCATTCGTATACTAGATTGTGTATGAGTGAACGGGACGTTGCGTTTAGCATTGATAAAGGCGGCCGCGCCGCAATCGACACGATTATGTTTTAACCGAGATCGAATTCTTAGGACACATTATACAACTGACGGTTAGAACATTATTTTGAAATGAATTGGAAATATATTGGATATTACCAAATATTACGAAAAGCAATGTTAGGTAAATTATTCATGTAGACCTAATTATGTCTATTCTATACGTATGTAGAAGTTAATTCATCAGTAGTATCACAGTAGATCGATCTAACAGTATCCCAAAGTGTCGTACAATTCACATTAGAAAGATGCCTCGTTTAATTTTATTTGTTTTAACCTAAATTAATTTGATAAACTTTTATTTGCTCGAGTGGAAAAATAAATTAAAATATTTTAAAATAAATACGAAATGGAAAACATAGGAAGGAAGAAATTCCATGGCATAATCTGAAAACAAGCTAACTCCGTTTTAAGATAATTTAACTTTGACAAAGTGAGAAACAAGTTTTTTACTAGCATATCATATAACAATGTCATTTGTTAAGTTAACTGTCTGAACAATATTTATAATTTATTTTTTCTAATCGAGCATTATACATTTATATTAAAATCACATCGTAGTCAAAAACAGATACTTAACTAGTGCTGAAAATATTCAAAACCGAACCTTCGAATTATCCGAATACCCAGCGGGGTAAAATCTAAATTCCATGTATCGAACATGTGAATTCTAGAATCTGTGAGCTTCAGAATTTGAATATCATTTTAAACACTACTTTAAATCCATCAAGTGTACTCGTATCTCTTTCTGACTACCGAGCAACCCTAAAGTCATCATTGGAACTTGTGAACAACGTCAACGGACACCGTATTGAAAATGTCGATTTTTCTATATTTTTATGACCTGGCCAAAAGGCCAAAATATCGATGATAAGTTCCAACGACGACGACTTTAGTATTAAACATAAAGCTCCGCCACAGCGGTGCGATCCATCAAGAAGCAGCAGCTGGTCGAAGTGCGGTCAATGGCCAACCCACCGTCGGTCGTCAAGATGGCTCTCGAGTCCATCTGCACGCTCCTCGGAGAGAAAGGCGACACGTGGAAGGGTATCCGGTCTGCAGTCATGAAGGACAACTTTATCCCCACTATTGTTAACTTCGACACTGAGAATATCACGTTAGTGTTGGTTTATTTAGCATTGGGGCTTTAGCGTGTTGAGTTGGTAACTTGTAGGGATTTTTTCTAAATGTAGTGGTAGAAAATTGATTTTTGAGAGAAATTAAGTGCTTACTATAAATCTTTTTCATCAGCTCGGCGGCTGCATATGCTTGAAACGCATGCGGTCGTCGAATGTTGTATACACTTACAAAATAATCCGTCGCAGTCGACCGCGAAGTAAAGTTTACATTAATTTAAAACTTTAAAAAGTTGGGTAGTGGATTCAGATAAAACCATCCAAATAATCGGGATTTTTATATTTCTATGGAATTACCGAATAATATTATCAACAACACGCTATCGCTGTTCAAATTTTTTGCTATCACAGAGAAACATTGCCGATAGCAAACACATGTTAAATGTATTTATACCTAAAGTGTATTTGTAACTTAGTATTTATTGGCAAAAACATTTTATATTGTATTTTAAAACTATATTTGTATTCCAATGCATCAATTTGTATTTCGTTAGTGATTGATTCGTATTTCCAATGCATCTTTATATTTTTTTCTGTAGACTATAAGTTATATAATTTTCTGTACTGTTATGGTTATGTATGACCTATGTATGAATGAAGTATTTAAACAAACAGTAGGATAAGTTTATCTTGTAAATAAGCTAAGCTTGCTTGCATATGTGACTGTTGTTATTAATAATCAATAATTTTATAACTATAAGTCTACCATTTATTGAGATGACGCGTTAGATAGCGGCGAGGTGTGACAGGGATAACGAATGAAGTGATATCCATTGAAGCATCCCTCTCTCACACAGCAAGGTTGCTGCTTTAGGAAGCGTCGTCTAAAACGGTAGACCTATACTTATTATTGTATGTAATGTAAATGGCATCTGTGTAAGGCACACTAATAGTCGTCCAATCGTATGTGACTAACATCGCTAAGCATCGTCGTGAGATTAACAATCGTTTTAACAATTCGTTACACAGATATCTACTGTTACTTGTTATAGCCGATGATGTTTGAAATTAGCGATCAGTGGATTATTTTCGAACACTATTTCTGTACAAAATGGATAGAGATATCAAAGTTTCAACGCTAACTTGAAACTTATAGAGATATCCTATAGAGATTTCTGGAAATTTCATTTACAAGATCTCATTCCATTCTAAAATAGAATTCGAAAGCAACCCACAGCTCGTTGGCAAAACAAACCGTCCTCCAATAACGCCAGCCGCATGCGTCACAGACAGCTAAAGCCTTTTTTGTTCTCTCTTTTTGTACTCTCTCGCTCTCGCTTCGTGCTGGGTGACGGCGCCCGACGGATCTCGCAATACAGCGGTGAAATCTATAAAGAAGCAGCACTTGGTCGAAGTGAGATCCATGGGCAACCCCCCGGCGCTCGTAAAGGTCGCCCTCGAGTCGATCTGTCTGCTCCTCGGTGAGAATGCGACGGATTGGAAGGCCATCCGGGCGGTCATCATGCGAGAGAACTTCATCAATAGCATCGTGTCCAACTTCTCCACGGAGGACATAACGTGAGAACTGCTTGTTCCACTTTCAAAGGCAACCTTTTGTGATTTGTGCTGGTGGTATGTAGCTGGAAGACGTTTGATCGGCTGTTGACGATCGTGAATTTTACTAAATAAGTTACTGCCTTCTTTGTATAGGAGATAATTTCTCGCAATATTGTCATTTACATATTTATATTGAATTCGACACTACTCCTGTCTCGTTCGCTCACATAGACACAACAACATGTTAATGTGAGCGTAATACGACAATCCTAGCGCTTGACTTTTGGCATGTTGAATGTGCGAATCACCAACCAAATAAATACTGAATAACAGTAAATGCAATTGCTAAGGTCGTCATAAGAAACCTGTCAAATGTTTTCTATAGTAAATAGTAGGCACAGTCTGATGCTTGCAGCATGCTTTCGGCACGATATTTGTCTTTTTATTTTCGTTGCATGTCCTCAATGTTCCCCGCTGTCGGTCTACGCTCCCAACGATAACCATCATTCTAGTATATTTTTGTCTGCTTTTGTATTGGTGATGGGTAAATAACTTTTCAAATTAATGCAAACCGTGCATGGTGAGTTATGCACTCAAAACTAAACAAGTAACGAAATTTTTTACAATGATTTGTTTTAATTAATGAATACACAACACTCGTAAACCTCACACATATACACCATGAAATCATCCATTACTTTAGGTAGGGTGCATGAATGTGTTTGCCAATAAATATTTAGAAAAACTGTAAAATCACTACCGACAGTGATTGGCTTTCAGTTTTGGTTTTTTATTTTTTGTTCCTTTATTTTTATTTTTTGTTTGTTTGCTATCTAATGTGCCTTTCAATCAAATAAGAGTTTTTCACTCTGGGTGGTCGATTCCGAGATGGTAACGAAACCTAAAATGGATCATGCTTACTGAATTGTTGAGCGTGGTAGCGATTTAGGGTTTAGAAACCAATCAGAATCGAGCCCAAAGTTTCTATGTGCTGGGTATGTGACGTCCTCTTCACCAAAGAATATAAAGTTTTTGGAAAAAAAAAGGTGTAAGTTGCATGAAAAAGTTATGGTATAAATTCAAAAATCATTCATGGAAATGGTTGGGTTCATTAGGATTTGCACGAAAAGCACATATAATACACAAACATATACGTAATTATGTAATATGGGTCTTGTTGTCGAGTATCTGAATCTTGTAAAAACAGAACCCCATTTCCACACATACCTAGTCTCACTTAGCGAATGAATAAACGCATTGTTCGATTTTTAATAATTTATGGTTTAATTCTTAGTATTAATCGCTTTATGATTATTATGTATCAGCGACGATGTGCGCGAGAAGATGAAGACCCGTTACCTCAGCAACCCCGACTATAACTTCGAGAAGGTCAACCGCGCCAGTATGGCCTGCGGCCCTATGGTCAAATGGGCTATTGCTCAGGTAAATTTTAAAACTAGACTTTTTATGAAAATTAGAGAAAATGCTATAATTTTACTTAAAACACTATAAATACCTACCTATCAAAGCACACACAAAGTATTTCACTGTTTTCAAATTCAATCTGGATACTTACCTAATAAAGCGAAATTTTCACATTGAGGAAGATTACATTTTAATTAAGTATTATAACTGTTTCTCTACATATTACGATTTAATTAGTCTCTTTTTTGACGTTATAGTCTTTTTGAAAAACAATTGATAGATTTTATATAACGACTATATTCTGTGCTGTACATACAGATCGCTAGGGGATTTTGACAGCAAAGCGACACATGCTCTATGGTGATGTTTTTATAAATACTCCTAGTATTTATAAAAAATATACGTTGCTTATCAACTTCCGTCACACGGACTATAGTTGATCTAATATGCGTATGTTGTTGTAGATCGAATACGCGGACATGTTAAAACGCGTAGAACCATTACGCAATGAGTTGCAAGCGCTGGAAGACCAGGCTCAGACCAACGTGAAGGCAGGAGACGAGGTCCGCGACCTCATTGCTCAGCTGGAGAAATCCATCGCCTCGTACAAGGAGGAGTACGCTCAGTTGATCAGCCAGGCGCAGGCTATCAAGACTGACTTGGAAAACGTGCAGGCTAAGGTAAACTAAACTCTATTGCCTTATACGTATAGGTCACATTGTCATAAGGTAAAAGCAGGCTCATCGCGCAGCTGGAGAAATCCTTCGCCTCGTACCTACAAGGAGTATGCTCAGCTGATCAGCCAGCCGCAGGCTATCAAGACTGATCTCGAGAACGTGCAGGCTAAGGTAAAGAATATAATTTCAACATATTCAGTATGCCGTACTAGGTATCTCTGTGTCCTGAAATAGATGACACCCAAATTCAAAATGTACACTTTGGATGCAAGCAATACCATGACTATTTAGGAATCTAACTATGAAACCATTGCAAGGTAGATAGATAGAAACACTTTATTGTACACAAAAACAGGAAAAGTAAAATCTACAGGAATAAGGTAGGTAAGTCTATGACAGATCGTCGAAAATACGGTTAAGACTACACACACAGGATTACATGAATAATATGGGTATCTTTCACAGATTCGAGATGGACTTTATGACGATTTCAATTGAAGGAACCTGGTAGCGAAAAATCAATCAATCAAAAATTGGTCTCCAATTTCAGGTGGACAGATCCATAGCGCTGCTCAAGAGCTTGGTGATTGAACGTGAGCGCTGGGAGTCTTCCTCGGAGACGTTCCGCTCGCAAATGAGCACTATCGTCGGCGACGTGCTGTTGTCGGCCGCTTTCATCGCGTACGGCGGGTACTTCGACCAGCACGTGAGTCAAATCCAAATACATACTTAAAAATCAGGCATTTTCTCTAATTAAGCAACACTAGGATCTTCAAGAGCGTCGGTGGCCTAGTGGTTAGGACGCCGGACTCCCATGCGAGAGGTCCGTGTTCGAAACCATGCAATGCCATGTACCAATGGGTTTTTCCGATTTTTTCGAAGACATAAGTACATTTACCGACTACTCTAATAGTGAAGAAAATTCAAGGAAATTAAAGAAAAATCTGAGGAAATTAAAAAGTTTTCGAAGGCGTGTGAAATCCACCAATCAGCACTGGGCCTGCTCGGGTGGATCATGGCCCGTACCTCCATGTGCAAGGGGAGGCCTGTGCCCCAACAGTGGGGACATTAATAGGATGAGGATCTTCAAAGCCACAATTTATGCATTTTGCTCCATCTTTAACCCTAGCGTCGATTGGCGTTATTATTGAGTGTGTGTGTATAACGGTAAGTGACTCCGCGATAATTATGAAATGTATGTGGAACAACACCCGTTATAACCAATAATAATTTAAAAAATGTCTCTCTTCAGTTTTAGTTCGATTGGTGTTGCTATTGTTTGACTTTTAAAAAAAACTATCGTGGTTCAAAACCATTGTTGTCCCGTCTGTTGAAATTCAACCAATGGTAACAAATCCACGCACTCGTTCAAGCAGTACGTCCTTTACCTTTACGGTGAGAATTTCAGAAGGTTATACCATGGATATTTTGTGGTCCCAATTCTTACATAGTGATTTCTGTTGAGAAAGCACATTTTTAACTTGTGTTATCTGTTTCTAGTACCGTCAAAACCTGTTCTCGACATGGACAAGCCACCTGGCCGCGGCGAACATCAAGTATCGCGCGGACATCGCCCGCACGGAGTACCTCAGCAACCCCGACGAGAGGCTGCGCTGGCAGGCCAACGCGCTGCCCACTGACGAGCTCTGCGTCGAGAACGCGATCATGTTGAAGGTAAACTTGACTTCAACCTACTTTAAACTGTGGCGACGCACGACGTACCACTACGATTAGTTAACTCAACTCGCCGACAGATGTCGTTGTAGAACGCGCTATCGAAATTGATGATGATACAAAATTATTTTCGATTTTCGTTGGGACTTCGCCTGGGTCGACCGGCACTACTGGTCCCCATGCACAACACCCTGCCTGGTAGAAGAACCTCCCTTTTCCCTTTCATACCTACTGATATTACGTCATTTCATCTCCCTCACAGCGCGCTCTATAAAACAATACGTAAATATCGATTATTTTTACATGATGATAAATATTCTACTATATTTTCTGTCCATATGTTGCACGGAGGGCCCGTAAAATTAAAATTATGGATCCCATTGTGGTTTTGTCAAAAAAAACATACTAAATAAAATATATAAATAATTAATTACTTCATCAATAAATGGCGGTATCAAGGAATAAACGTACTACATCTACAAAATATCAATATCAAGCGCTGCTTCAAATCTGACATTATGATTATCTATGAAACATAACAAACATATTGCATGTGATTTAAGAATTTACTTTAGATAATAATGAAAAAAATGGGTTGAAAATTAAACCCTTGGATCGTTTCGCAGCGCTTCAACCGGTATCCGTTGATCATCGACCCCTCGGGCCAAGCGACGGAGTTCATAATGCGCGAGTTCAAAGAGCGCAAGATCACCAAGACGTCCTTCCTGGATGACTCGTTTAGGAAGAACCTGGAGTCCGCTCTGCGTTTCGGCAACCCGCTTCTTGTACAGGTAACGTCAATCACTTTAGTTTTAATGCGTCTTACACTTGTTTTGTAATTACGTAATAAAATCTGGATTTAGCCACACGTGTCACGGCTGGATTCGTCAGAAGTGCTATAACTTCGTCGTTACGATGTTCTCCAGAGATATCCAGTAGTTCTTTCTAAGTCAATGGGTTTAGTTCTACGCTAAGATTCAAGCATTATTTCCTATTTTGACTGTTATTTTTGTGTCATACTTTATGTCTTGCTTTTGAACCTATGCTGTAAAAAAGTTTGTATGTATTTCTTCGTAATTTCTCTTATTCTGGACGTATTGCTGGATAAAATTGCAATCGTATGCTTGATACGATGTTTTAGCGGGTCGTATGACCCGCTAAAACATCGTATCAAGCATATCTTTATTAAAACGTACGAATCACTTTGCATCATTGTGTTCTACCAGCTATATCGTTTTGTTTCACAGGATGTAGAAAACTACGACCCCATCTTGAACCCGGTCCTGAATCGCGAGCTACGTCGTACGGGTGGCCGTGTTCTGATCACCCTTGGCGATCAAGACATCGATCTTAGTCCTTCGTTCGTCATCTTCCTTAGCACCAGGTATGTATTCTAGATATTCTATCAAAACAGTGTGAAAATGTTACAGACATTTCTTTGAGTGTGTAGCTTTCCAGGTACTTTGTATTAAGCGCCTCCGTATAGAATTTCAAACTATTGTGGTGGACCACTTCTAGCAAAATCATTTTAGTATAGTTGAAGAATATTGCCAGACAATAAAAAAGTGTAGTGTAGTAGCTTAAATCCAGAGCACACACAACCCTCTCAACGGTTGGGTAGACAAACCTCTCTAAACATTGGTATGGTACTCGTAGTGTGTAAAACATTGCAAATGTGTCAAATAAAGAGAAGTTGATAGATGATATGTTAGCACTTTCCCTTGTCTGGCAAATCGACTACTTACGTGATTTTTTGATGCGAAGCACCTGAGATTGATGCCTTAGCAAGTTGGATTCTATTACCTACATTATGTGTCGCGATTAACTGAACCTTCTCTCCTAGGGACCCGACGGTGGAGTTCCCGCCGGACATGTGTTCTCGCGTGACGTTCGTAAACTTCACGGTAACGCGGTCGTCGCTCCAGTCGCAGTGCCTGCACCGCGTGCTCAAGGCCGAGCGGCCCGACATCGACACCAAGCGCTCCGACTTGCTGAAACTACAAGGTATACTAATTGTGTTTTAATTAGATTAAAGGTCAATACAAACGCGCGAAAACGGCTCACGCACACATACGCTCCGCGTAGAGGCGATCTCAGAGGAAGTCAAAGGAACTCGGGGGCGAAATACACGCGCTGTGGCGCGATCGAGTGGCACGAATAAGTTTTTGTACTTTTAATAAACGAAATACACTGCCAGAAATAGTTTTCACAAGGCTGTTTCTTTTAAACTGGAAATTATAACTGCCCTAGCGCTACGGTCGAGTGACGTAATCAAAATTGTGGACGCCCGGAGTGGACCTTCTGGTGTATTCTATATAACCTATGCTTAAGTTCCTACTGGTGTATGGACTATGAATCCTTTGTAATCTTACCGCACAAATAAACTTATTCTTATTCTGTGGTAGCTTTTACCAGTTACAACAACAACAATATCATGTAAACAAAAACAACGCTATATCAAATCATATATTGCATATCTTTCTCTCACCTCATTCTTGATATAATTTGAATGGTAAACCACACACAGTTTCCTTATTTCACACTTGTTCCCAGTTCTTTAAGTTGATGATATCGTCTGATTTAACTAACCTCCTAGTTTTCTCGTCATTCCAATTTCCTAAAATCTAAAACGTAACAGGATTCATCAGTCAATATATAATTATAACTTGATTATTGATATCTATGGTTTCCGCTTCCGTTTCGCTTTCACTGGAGTACCTTTACATCACAACTTTACAATTCTGTTTGACAGGTGAATTCCATCTCCGCCTGCGTCAGCTAGAGAAGTCTCTGCTACAAGCGCTCAACGACGCAAAGGGAAAGATCCTCGACGACGACTCGGTCATCGCCACGCTTGAGACGCTCAAGAAAGAAGCAGACGATATTGGACAAAAGGTATAAGAATCTAACCCAACATTTGGCTAGATTGAAGTGACAATGGCTCAAAGGCTAGGGCACGAGACTGCGGCGCAAGCGTCGCCGGTTCAAAGCCACCCTTGGACCGATTTGGTGGACCACTCCTAGCACAGGCATTTTAACTTAGTTGGAGTGGTTAATGGTGAATGTTGGTAATTTGTAAAACATTCCAATTATTATTTATAAGAAGGTAAAAGAGTTTTTCCAAAATATTTGTGGCTGATATTGCTATGCCTTCGCGGCGATATTTAATTATACACTAAACTACAAGCCAGTGGATGATATTTACGGAACGAGATCTAATCTTTTAACTTTTTCAGGTGGAAGAAACGGACAAGGTCATAGCTGAAATTGAAACAGTCAGCCAGCAGTATCTGCCGCTGTCTCAGGTACGTACCTGCTTGTAAAAATTCTGACTCAAATATCTGAGTCTGTTCTAATTTATAGCGTAATAACTCTCACATCCATAAACCCCGAAGGGGTAATGCAAATAAAAACAATTAGTACATTATTCCATTTTCCCTTCCAGGCATGCAGCAGCATCTACTTCACGATGGAGTCGCTGAACCAAGTGCACTTCCTGTACCAGTACTCTCTGAAGATGTTCCTGGACATCTTCAGTTCGGTGCTGGTGTGCCCCAAGTTGAATGGCGTCACCGACTACACGGCCAGATTGAAGACCATTACTGAAGAATTATTCACTGTAAGTTTTCTTTCTAAAGATATTTTGACATAAATATTGTATAGGCCAAGACGTTATTATGTATACTCTGACCAGAAACTAAAAAAACATGTCAAGAGGGCGCCATTGGTAGTCTTATAATCTGTGGTATGGAATTCGCTGTGAAAAAATATAGAATTCCGCAATATGACGAGTGTTTTTTTAAAGTTTCTAGTCAGGGTATAAATGATCAATAGGAAGAAAATTTAACTTGAAACTTCCCAGAAGCAGAACCCCGACTATAAAAAGTCTGGACTCAGCGTTCGTGGAAGCGCAGAGAGAGAAGCGCAGCTACTTTCTTCGATAATAATTAAAATTTAATTTAACCTTAAAAGTCTCAAAAATACGGGTTAGCCTGGGATTTCGTGCTTCGCGCCACTATTGCTACCGCCTGCCGCCACCCGATATTGGCACGCCGTTTTGAAGCCTGTTTTAAAGACATAGGTTTAGTTTACATTGTTATCGAAGTAACTCGCTGCGCCTCCACTCCAATAGTGTTCTTATTGGGTGTGTGTGTTTCTTCCCCAATTAATAATGAATTTCCGCAAAGTACTGCCAACTGTGCTTACACGATTAATAATATTACGTATATGAAAGACCAGTAAGTTCTTTATTAATATTCCAACAGGCTGTATACGAGCGCGTGGCTCGAGGCATGCTCCACACGGACCGACTCACGTTCGCGTTACTACTGTGCCGCATACACCTCAAAGGCATCGGCGCTGAAGACACGTTAGAGCAGCAGTTCGCAGTGTTCCTGCGCGGGAAGGAAGGGTTCGTGTCGCACGCCGCCACCCTCGAGTGTCTCACGCACCAACAGCATCAGGCGGCTGCCAGGCTCGGCTCAAGGTAACTGTCTCCAGGCTTTGGCGGCTTTGCGGTTCTTGCCACTAGGTATATTACACATACCGTTAATAGCCAGTTCTTTGGATTGGGAGCTGAAGCCGCAGTACAGCAGCAGGAAAGTTCTTTTTCACAACATAGTTAAAAATTTAAAATATTAGGATCCGAATCGTCCGTGCACCGATTTCCGAGAGAGAGATATACGTCAAAATGTTTACTTACTTTTTTGGGCATAGGCAAGCGACCCAATACCACAATGATGTAACCACAAAGATCGCTTGTTCATCGACCAACTGGAGTAGGTCATCAAAGCCTTGATAGACTTCGCCTTTACCCTGCAGCTGTTTTGAAACGGAATTTGATCGAACCCACAGAAATTTAGAAAATCGATAAATAGATTTCTATGGGTTTGCTCCGCTTCAGTTTCCAAATCGCTGCAGTGTGCTAAGGGCGTTAAAACCCCAGTCTTACATAATGCTTGGTGCCTTGGTCCAGAAATTGTAATAATTTCGGTGTGGATTTGCACCCCAATCTCGGTCTTAATCTATCAAACCACTATATCTCTAATCGTTTACGATCTACGTTGTCCCCAGACTGGTGTCATTCCGTCGCCTGCTAGAGAAGTCGGCGGAGCTGCCCGAGCTATCGGCATGGCTGGCGCAGGCCGCGCCCGAGCAGCTCGTGCCCACGCTGTGGGACTGCGACGCGTCCGCACCGCCCGCGACTCACACCCTCGCCATGTACCGTCTGCTGCTCATACAGGTAAGATTAGATTTATATTCAGCTCGCGTGCCGCTCGCCGCTGCCAATATAAATACAAATTGGTATTGTATGGAGTGCACTGGGCTCACTATATAGAAATCGGCAGCGGCGAGCAGCGCGTGAGCTGAATATAAATGGAGCCTAAGAAGTGGCGAAGACTGATGGTATCATAGCCACTTCAGCTGCTATCCCGTCAAAAGGGAAAAGGGTGCAACCAGCGCTTGGAACCGCTTCTTTATCATAGTAATTGTCTTATTTAATTAATTTATACGTTACTTTTATACGTATTTCTCATTATTGAAACGTTATGGGTCTAATGATAATAAAATCAACAATCATCTTCAAAAACGTACACTAAAGAAACTAACTAAAGAAGAAGACCTAAGACTAAACGTAAAACGAACGTTTCTGTGGTATAATACGGCTAAATTGGGAATGTCGTGTCACCTGTCAAATATTTAGCACGTTGAATGATTATAAAATTAGTCGCTAACCATGCGCTAACCCATGAGCACCACTTTGCTTTCCATAAACGTCACCTCAGATTTGCCATTACGGCTTCTTTGTTTACGTTTTTTCTAATGCTAAAAAAACAAAGTATAGGCAAGAACTGTTGGAGCGTTGATGATGATAAGGAGAGTATACGAGCAAATGGGTCATCTAATAGTAAGTAAACCTTCGACCATAGACATCTCACCTCGCTATAATGTTATTTTTTTGTCTGCAGGCATTCCGTCCGGACCGCGTAATCGCAGCGGCCACGCAACTGGTCGCGGCGGTCCTGGGTGGTGGGTTCATGTCGCGCGCGGAGACCGAGCTCGAGCTGGCAACCATCACGGAGTCGCAGCTCAACGCCACCACGCCCGCGCTGCTGTGTTCTGTACCTGGGTACGACGCTAGTGGTGAGTGATATGCGTACATAAGATTTATGAGGACCTAACTCACCCATATCGCTCTTTTTTTATTGTGTAAGGAGAACAGACGAGCAAACAATCCACCTGATGGTAAGTGGTCACCGTTACCCATAGACATCTCACCTCATTATAATAGTGAGTATGCGAGCACGGACACGGGGTACGAGTGAAACGACGGCTAGTTTTCAACGCACTCGTAAAAAACTTCGTACTTTATTGAAAGCAAACCTTGACGGTGATGCCGCAGCACGCACTACACAACATTATTAGAGGGATTTCGATTCGCTGTTGACCTTGAGGTCTTTGGTGGAGTACCACCTCATGTGCGATGAATTACAATGGCTCTTTTACCCTTCAAATAAAACATAGCAATGCAGTGCAGGTATTCTATATTAACTAATGTTCCTTCGCTACAGGTCGCGTGGACGACATGGCGACCGAACTGAATAAGCCTCTATCGAGCATCGCCATCGGTTCCGCAGAAGGCTTCAACCAAGCGGAGCGCGCCATCAACACCGCGTGCAAGACTGGACGGTCAGTATATCGCTTTTAGTCTCAGTTTAGTTTCGGAAGAACCAGGGTTCATCAGGGTTAGGGTTATTTCTTAAGAAACCCGAAGGTTTTACACTTAGCAGCCTTCTGCCCTATCAGGGCAGAGAGAAATTGCTGTCGATAAAAAAACATACTGTATTTGATTTGAACATGCGTAGATACTTGTCGTTCCGTGGCAGTGCTCTAACCAATCGCGGCTCAAATTAATCAACTCTTTCTCCATGTATCGTCTGTATGTGTGTGTATAGGGTTGATTAATTTGAAGCCGGCAGGGGCCGCGATTGGTTAGAGCACTGCTACGGAACACCAAGTACGCAGGTTCAAATCCTAGTAAGGGACATAGCCTGAAGTTATGTATGTATGTGTACTAAATCAACGCTTATTATTGCAGCTGGGTGATGCTAAAGAATGTCCACCTGGCTCCGGTATGGCTAGTGCAGCTGGAGAAGAAGTTGCACTCTCTTCAACCACACCCCAACTTCCGCCTGTTCCTCACCACGGAGATCAGCCCCAAGCTGCCCGTGAACCTGCTGCGAGCTGGCAGAGTGGTCGTGTTCGAGCCGCCGCCCGGCATCCGTGCCAATCTGCTGCGAACCTTCGCCACGGTTAGTTTCCTTACATTTTTTAACGTCCACCTGACTCCCCTATAGCTGGTTCAACTGGAGAAGAAGAAGAAACCACTGTATAACTACATTTCCGTCGAACCTATAGTTGGTAAGATACGGCAGTTTCAGAAAAGATAACTCTGTTCTATAACTTGACCGCTTTACGTATCTCAACAAGGAGAAAACAAATTAAAAAATCAATAATTAACAGATATAATGTCTAAAACGAATAAACGTAATCGCAATTGCGTTAGCAACGTTACTTAGAAAGCGAACCCAGGACGAAGTGCGACGAAACCGCAGTCCAGTGAGGTCCACAAATATTTCCGATGTGTAGTAATTATCTTTCTCGTCCATTACCTTTTGCCCACTTGGTTATTTGTCCGAACCTCCGCAATGTTATAATTTCCCCTATCCATTTGTTTTACGCAGCTCTCTTTTTGATAAATGAATGTACAATATCTTATCCTCGTAAGGATAGACATGTGAACGATTGTAATTATCTTCTTGCCAAAACAAGACAAATGTGTGACAAAACTTATGTTCCTCAGGTACCGGCTGCCCGTATGATGAAACAGCCATCGGAACGCGCGAGGCTGTACTTCCTACTGGCATGGTTCCACGGTAAGACAATTGTTTCATTAGATTATCGGAATGTGAATATCTTTATCTTGTTAACGCTACACTTTGAAAAGGTAAAAACAGTAATAGGTTTCAATCATAAGAACTGAAAACAAATCTATTCGTTTGCATGCAAAACGTCCATTTCCCAAAATGACTAGTCCCAAAACATGATTTAAAAATGGGTCAAATGTGGGGGTAAAGTTAGTATGGAACGCGAACGAAGTTGCGGGCAACAGCTAATAAATATTCTCACGTATTGTACAGGCATAGTGCAGGAGCGACTGCGCTACGTGCCGCTCGGCTGGGCGAAGTACTACGAGTTCAACGAGTCGGACCTGCGCGTCGCCTGCGACACGCTCGACACCTGGATCGACGCCACCGCCATGGTCAGTCAATACTAAAGCTAGAAGTAAATGAAACTGTCTCACTCACTCATATGCCCTAGCATAACTTAATTACTTTTGTTTATTTATTTTTATCTTATATTTTTTAATATATTGAGGAGCTCGTAGCCTAGTTGCGAGCACGGTCCGAAGTGATCGTGCAGGTTAAGCGATGTTGGCGCGGTCGGTACCAGGATGGGTGGGTGATATTGATATTGTTGATCGCTAGTGGCATATTTCATCTGAGCTCCTCCGTGCCTCGGAAATCACGTTAAGCAGTCGGTCCCGGTTGTTGTCGTTCGACAGCAGTCGTTAAGCCATGTCAGAGGCCTACGAGCGGCCTGAATAACTCTGACAAATAGGTTGGCCACTAAACCATACGATAAGCAAGCAAGCATACTATTTTTATCTTGTAGACTTAATTGTTTGTATGTGTGCGCTTTTGAAAATAAATTCTTTCTTTCATATTGCATAAGAATGAGGGTGGCGTTTTAACGAAGACAACAATAGGGTGAACCCTTAAACGAGTAAGCAAAGTACTGAATATAGAATCCTAAAGCCATTTTAAATGGTCGCAAGAATTGTAGTTCCGCAAAAAGTCCTAAGCACTTTATTTTTCGTCTTTCCTAAAATTGTTTGATTGAATATTGCGATTGGGAAAAAAAATTAATTTAAAAATTTTCATATGCTTTACATAACCTTTGGATCCACTTGACTAGGCCTGCTATCAAAACCTGCCTCATTATTCCAGGGCCGCACCAACCTGCCTCCCGAGAAAGTGCCATGGGAGGCACTAGTGACGCTCCTGTCCCAGTGCATCTACGGCGGCAAGATCGACAACTCGTTCGACCAACGGCTGCTGCATTCATTCCTGTGCAAGCTGTTCACTCCGCGCTCGTTTGAGGCTGACTTCGCGCTTGTTGCTAATGTAGACGGGGTAACTACTGAATTCATTAATATCTCATTTGTAGCCTATCCAAAATGACTCCTAAGAATAAGAGGCATTAGTGATCCCATCGCAATGCATCTATAGTCACAATGGCTTTGATTCCAGAGTGACCAAATCTGGAGCTAAACCTAAAATAAACTCACTCATATACTAGATTTTGAGCGAGTGAGCGGGATATTTCGGTTATCGCTAAATTTCACGATTACCACGGAATCGATGCTAATATCGTGAAAGGCGAACTGGCCGCTTATTGCTAACATAAACGGGATAAATTGAAATTTAGAAAAGTGTGAAAAAAATGACATTAGCGGAATTTGAACCCGCGACTAACATATAATCACCGAACCGCGATATTTCTGTTGAAATAGAGCAGACGCCGGAATCGCGGGTTCGAATCCCTCTCGCGGCATAATTTTTACATTTTTCATCACCCAGTGAGTTGGCATCCATATATATTCTTGTCAGTGATAATTAATATTATGGACGTGACTAGACATTAATCAATTTCCCAACTAATCGTCTTTTCGACACCCTGGGAAGAGATGGCGGGGCCACACCTGCGTAACGTCTAAACGTGATGTCTAATAGGTCCACGAAACGATCAATTACTATTGACAATTAAAGGGAGACGGCGCAATACAAAGAAACAAGAGGCGCTTACAACCTTCTCGCTTTTTTCGCATCCTCTCCAACTGTCAATCGCAATTGATCGTTTCCTGTAGTCTTAACGCCCTTTATTGCAATAATCAACGCGCAGTAAAACTACGCGTTAATAAACGGTGCATTATTTTCCTTTGTACAGGCGACGGGCAACCAACGGCACATCACGATGCCGGACGGCAACCGACGCGACCACTTCCTCAAGTGGATCGAGGAGCTGTCCGACCGGCAGACGCCGTCCTGGCTCGGCCTGCCAAACAACGCGGAAAAGGTAAAATGGTTCCTATAGAAAACAAAAGGGTGTTTTCATTTTCAAATTCTTGCATATTTCGCCACCCGCGGGTTTGCCCCGCATGCGTGAAAATTGACAATATCAATTTGCAAGGCATCCACACACCCCGCATGCGGGTGTCACGCATGATACTGAAAAGTTGTATAAAACAATGTGATACGTGGAGCACGCTTGCGGAGCTAACACGCATGCGTGACGAAATGTGCACTATCGTACTCCTTTACTGTTTATTGATCGTTTTTTATAAGGATTTATTTATCATTCTTGAATAATCTGTTGGTGTAGGTGCTCCTGACGACTCAAGGCAGCGACTTGGTGTCAAAACTGCTCAAGATGCAGCAGTTAGAAGACGAGGAAGAGTTGGCCTACAGCGCCGCCACGCAGGACCACGACCCGCGTATGTATCGCCTCTTAACCTCCGACCGACTAGTAACAAATATTAAAATCTGTAACGCGCTTCTACTTTCACTTCTGGAAGCATTCTAAAACAAGTAATAATTACTCGACAAAGGGTACTCCTTATTACCTAATAGTTGAAATAGTGTTAGTTCCAAAACCGCTGCAATGAGTGTCCTTTGTTTGATAATATTTACCAGTGCAACTTTTACCCGACACATCGAAAATGCTTTTGAAGCATACCCTCATTTGTATCCCAACTTTTGGGGCACAAGTCTTGCCTTGTGACAAGGAGATATCAAAAGAAGTGGTCGTATGCGGATTGATGAATTACACATTTTCCTCACTGATGCCGGTTTCCCGCATTCCTTAGAAACACCTTGAGTATTAATTTTCAAGGAGACTTCTTCTGAAGGACATTTTGACTATGCATTTTAAAAATGTGTCGCCTTAGTGCATACTTAAGCCGCATCTTCAGCTCATGTTTTAACCCAAAAATATCAACTCAAAACATGTCTGTTTCTCACTCTCATCTGTAGAAGAAATAATATTTTGTGCTGATGTTTTTGTGTATTGTGTAGACCAAAGCCGCTCGCTATTGGCCAAAGTTAAAATACAACTTGAAAATTGCAGATTCCATAGTGATAGAGGGCGACGGCCGCCCGGCCTGGATGAAGACACTCCACCAGACCGCCTCCAACTGGCTGCAACAACTGCCTCAGGAGTTGCCGGTAAGTTTTACACTATATTATAACCGGAAAAACGCTGAAACGGGTGATATTTGCTGTGAATCGTGTTAAACGTGTGCACATATTGCCAAATGCCATATCTAATACTCGTCAAAATGTGTAGTCCTCAAACTCATGAGTTGTAGGTTCGGACTTCACGAGGCCGGCTCCATTCCGATTCGGTTTATTGCATCCAATCACAAAGCGCTGATTTCAAGTGGAGGGAGGGCGGAGCACATGTGATGGGTAGCAGTGAACCGAACTGGAAGGGAACCGGCCCCACGAAGTCCTAGTCTTACCATATATTTTTCTTTCACACGCAGACATTGCGACGCACGGTGGAGAACATAAAGGACCCACTGTACCGTTTCTTCGAGCGCGAGGTGGCGGCCGGCGCGTCGCTACTGCAGCAGGTGCTGCACGACCTGCGGAACGTCGTCTCCATTTGTCAGGTAAAATAATCATCCTGTACAAAACATTTTGCGAAATGGATATTTTACAGAATCGAACTTTCTGAGAAACTATTGGACATTTTAAGAATTGTACATGGATGCTTTAAAATACGGCTTAAAATGGCATGCCAATATCTAGCGACTCGGGCTGCGCCCAGCGGAGCTGAGCTGGCGCTGGCTTGTTATTGAAGAATATCGTTGCGCCTCCGATCATAGAGGGCGGCCACGCAGGAATCAACGCTAATGACAAAATCAACGCCAATGACAACTGAGATGTTTAGTTGTACGCCTTGGCTGCTCCGATACTAATATCAGCCGCTGTCTGTATCCAGGGCGAGATGAAGCAGACGAACGAGACGCGCGCCATGGTTGGGTCCCTGGTGCGCGGCATGCTGCCGGGCTCGTGGCGGCGCTACGCGGTGGCGCGCGGCTGCACCGTGCAACAGTGGGTGGGCGACTTCGCGGCGCGCATCACGCAGCTCGCTGCAGTCTCCCAGGCCGTGGCCGAGCGCGGCGCCAAGCGGCTGCAGGTAGTCTAGCTCTACTTGCCGCCCTAGCTCTACTTGCTTTCAATCTTATGGCTCCTCATCTCCTCATCTCCTCTTTTTATCTTATGGCTATCTGTGCCATAATGGACATTTTTGGTGACGGGGTAAAATGTTCAGAGACCAGGTTATGTGAGATTTTTACTCACGAAAAACCCCTCGATGGCCGACCTCGTGCATATCGGAGGGCTCCGGGATCCTCCCGGTTCCTCCTGTCACAGCAGCGCGCGGCCATGCTGCCCTCCCCAGGGTCGCCAGCCAATGGACGGCCAATGCCCCCTCTTTAACCGCCCGCGACCCTGATGACTCCTTTTAGTCGCCTCTTAAGTGCTACGGCAACAGGCTGAAGCAGTCCCCTTTTTCCAGTGCTTTACACCACCACCTTCATCAAACTTAATTACTTTTGTTTATTTATTTTTATCTTATATTTGTTTGAAATTATGATCATTATAATTAATTTCTCTTCCATTTCTGATTTGGCTACATTAGAGTTTATCATCATGGATTCGCGTGCAAAAATAATATAAGTCATCACATAAAACACACGATTCCAAAGCCAAACGTTTGAATTTTCTATCATCGTGTTCGCAGAGCATACCAGTATGGCTCGGCGGACTTCTAAACCCGGAAGCTTATATCACGGCTACGCGCCAGTGCGTCGCTCAGGCTAACTCCTGGTCGCTGGAGGAACTGCATTTGCAGGTAAGATGCGTGCTACGTGTAGGCAGATGACACTTTGTACAGTGGGTCACATAAAACTACGCTGTTGATTTGTCATTGGGCACTAAAATCACGACAGTTGGTCTCCAACACTAAACAGCGTTATCGCTCTCTAGCAAGTGAACACATGAAGCTCTTCACTCCAAAGCAGATTTATCTACCTGGCATTTTTATGGGACTCTTCAAGCAACCAGATCGTTTACGACAGACTAGTGCCTTATTTCTCCAGAGGAACCTTAAGCGCTCTACGTATCAAACTCGGACTGCCATAACCCGGTGTCACGTACCCGGCGGTTTTGGTGTGTATAGCACATAAAGTAGACTTTTTTAACCACATATCTCACTTGCCAGGTGACCATCCCGGACCCAGGCACGCCGACAGAGAACGCGCAGACGGAGTGGTCGTTCTCTGTAACGGGGCTCAAGCTGCAGGGCGCCACCGTCAAAGGCAACCGGCTGCTGCTGACCAACACCATCATGGTGGACCTGCCGCTCACCGTGCTCACGTGGATACGGTAACTAGTCGTTACTCAGCCTGTTTACTTACACGAGACTGCTGGACTATCATTGTCTCGAACCATGGGCCCGATTTATATAAAAACGCCCAACCGGCCATCGCGCGGTTTCAAATAAATCGAGTAATAAGAACCCGTGTATATAGGTAACGCGTCGCGCGATTTTAAGTAAATCAAGCCGTAGAATAGTAGGATTGCCATAAGTTCTCATAATGCCTCATTTTTTAGCTGACCTACGAGAGGGGTCAGATAACTCGAGGTCTATTACTAGGTACTATTATGTAAATAACGGCTGAGGATGGATGCAAATTTAAATGGACCCACCATTATCATAGCTTGCTACGACTTTCAACACGTACTGAATATTCTTACCGTCTCAATATATTAATATTGGAAGAGCAGGAAAAATACTAATAAATAATTTGTATTTATTTTCTAGCGGCGCTGAACCGGCGGCGGGCGGGCAAACCCTCACGCTACCAGTATATCTGAACAGCGCGCGCTCCGAGCTACTGTTCACAGTGAGACTGCCCATCGCCGCGGGGCAGGAGCCTCACGCCTTCTACGAGCGTGGCGTCGCTTTGCTTACCTCCACCGCACTCAACTAATTTGTAAACGGTCCGCGAAACGATTAATTACAATTGACAATTAAAGAGAGACGGCGCAATATAAAGAAGCGAGAGGCGCTTACAACCTTCTCGCTTTTTAATCCTCTCCAATTGTCAGTCGCAATTAATCGTCTCCTGTAGCCTTAACCCAATATAGAATATCGTAGTAGTGGTCAAAGTTACGTCGTAGCAAAACTTTATCTCAATATACCAGAGGATTTAGAGCACTACGTGTATAGCAAATTTAAACTGTATCCATCATATTTGTAACACTGAAATATCAGTGGTGAAGCTATCGCACTAAAATTTAATCATTTTTGTATCTCATATTAGCAGCTTTAAAATGTAACCAGGATATTTATTCTAATAAATTATTTCAATAAAATCAACGTATTTTATTTCCACGTGGTTTATTAATTACAAATTAATTAAATAATTCTAGATCTCATAGAGACAAATTACAGTATTTAAATTAAAGCTAATTTGTGCCTTGGATGAGTGTCTTAATTCCCGGAGGCTTTTGCTTCGGCAACCTGAAACAATCGAAAGAAGAAAAGTATCTTGTAATAACTCAATCAAATCGAAATTTCTAAATCTAAATGGCTTATGGCAACAGACCAAACCAGCGCGGTACGAATTCACTACGAATTTTTAGTATAATTTGCGTACGCAGTAGCACCAAATGAATCGTTGCATAAGAAACAATGTATTATCAAAGCATTTCAACAAAGGTAAAACATCTACACATGAAACCCGCTGCTTTCCATGACAGATGAAAAACATCTAAATATTGGATTGTTAACCGCGTCTCCGTCTGAACTAAAGAATGTTATTGAAAACAGTGAGGTGAGGTGTCTATGGGTGACGGTGACCACTTACCATTGGCCACCTAATGGTAAGTGGTCACCGTCACCGTTTGCTCGTCTGCTCTCCTTATTTCATAAAATAAATAATAAACACGTCAGAGAAAATACAGTGAGCAAGAAACAGCGTAAGGTAAAGTGTTTTGTGTGACAAAGATATGTTTTGCCAGAATCTAACAATACTCTTTAGAAAAAATAAATAAAAATTACTTTTAATAAGACTTTGTGCATTGCTGTCTTGCATTCAACATCAAGATACACAAAAATTCCTCGTAGTTACACTTGTGTAACAAATTAACCACCCAGTATGACCACGAGGAAGACGCCTTTTTTTTCTTCAAAAGAGTTAGGTTTAGCCGGTAGTAACAAGGGAAATAAAATGATCCCGTCTTACAACTGGAGTTGTTAGTAGTTGTTAGTATAGACACGGGTAAAAAAATGCACGTGTTACTACTGGTAGTAACGAAGGGATAGGTACATAATAGCTAACTAATCGGCTATTGAATTGCTGACCTAGTGTGAATGATCTTCCTGGGTGACGAGGGATGTATGAGGTCCTGCTTCCTCTCCCAATCGAGGTGCTTCTGGTGCTGACGCTGCCTACGCCGGTCCACGTAGCTGATCTAAACATACACAGTATACGATAAGACAATAAGCCTAGATCTTAGAATATGGACCGATAACGAAAGAGACCGAAAGACTGAATTTAAGTTTAGCGATCATGCAAGAATTTAGAAAAATATGTCTATGTGTGTAATAAAGATTATAATAATAATAATAATAATAATAAAAATCACATTAATTGCTGATGTTTTACCCTGGTAGGGTTGGTGCGGGGTCTGGCGGGGGAAGCGATGTACGGTTTCGAACACGGGCAATTATTACTACAGTATTTACTTTCTGTTGATCCATATTCTAAGGGCTAGGCCTCTAAGCTTTCGTAGTTATTGTCACTTAGGGCGTTTTCAGAGTCGTGCGGATTTCGTCACGCGGGACAAACCCGTGTGTCAATGTCAATTTGCAAGGTTTTCACGCACCCCGCATGCGGGTATCACGCAAAATACTGAAATGTATGAAACAATGTGATGCGTGGAGTACGCATGCGGAGCTAATCCGCGTGCGTGCCGAAATACGCACGACTCTGGAAAAGTCCTTACCACGGTTGGGTAAGAAGTCCCGTGTCTAACTATAGTAGTAAGCCTATCTAGGAATCTTCATCAACAGCGGTGATCGAAATAATTCACCTACAGCTGACATTAACAGAGTATACTAAAGAAATGCCTAATTGCTAGTTTCTCAAAATTGACAATTTTGCCCCAAAACCACAACAAACCCACTTTAAAAATGGTTCTCCATAAACTCGATACCACCCCAACCACTGTAGAATGGCGTATTTCAAAGAAAGCAGCATGAGGCTCAGAAGTACCGGAGGTTCCGGGGAAAATAAGGCCTAGTCTACACGCGTCCGATTCAAGCCCCGGTTCGGTTCGCTGCCTCCAATCACGAAGCGCTGACTTCAAGTGGAGGTGGAGCCAACTACTTATGGTACGGTACATCTGAACCCAACAGACCACACAACTGGCGGGTATCCACACGAAGGCGGAGACGAGAACGACCACGCCTACTATGTTGTCTCTCAGGAACCCCAGCACGTTGTTGATGTTGATATCCTCGATGATGTCCCAGAACCGCTCCACTACGTCCTGGATAGTCTTCTCGCACACACCCTGCAAAAAATTTTTTTTATAAATAGTCGCCCAAAAACAGGTTATATTTAAACCCTGTTCCATGATGATAAGGCTGAAAAGTGGCACACTTTTTTGGTCAATATTACGTGACAGGTAGGTAGATGAAGCTAGAAGTGTTAAGCTACTCGTGGCGTT
The DNA here is from genome assembly GCA_947369225.1 of Hofmannophila pseudospretella. Taxonomy (NCBI): domain Eukaryota; kingdom Metazoa; phylum Arthropoda; class Insecta; order Lepidoptera; family Oecophoridae; genus Hofmannophila; species Hofmannophila pseudospretella. The sequence goes on from OX376325.1 coordinate 8,193,295, forward strand.
CCATTCTCTCTGCTTATACCTGTCCCGCAGGACACAGCAGTATAGTTGTAATTTACAATTCTTGAAAAAGAAAAATAGTTGCAAGTATTATGTGCAACTCGAATATGTACAGATTATACGTGTATACATTGTTCATTCTATAATTTTAGAGGCAATACTTATTAGTTAGTCATATCAGCTTATTAACCCTTTATCAGGCATAGTACGTTTCATCAACCACATAAATAATTTGAGTTTGTTAGAGACCCTTAGCATTTTTTAAATTAGCATATACATTATTTTATTACTTATATGTGTAGTTTTCGTCGTAAGCTTTAACTTTTTTACTAAACATTTTACCTTGTGAAAACTCATTATTCAAAGGCAAATTTATGCCCTACGCCTGATTAGGAGTCGTTAGATTGCACTGTTTCCATTACATCTACAATTTTATTTATGACTGGCACTGCATTCATTTATGAAATAAAAGTACCATAAAAACATTAACTTAAAGTTTTATGTAAAATAACTACGATATTGAAAAAAAAACATTATTTTGGTACTACTTACAAAAAATAACTAAGTTAGTAATAACTAAGTCCCCTAGTGTAGTGAATAAGTCACCACCACATATTTTGCATAATCTTATGTGCCATCGCTAGTTAATCTCTAACGAGGGCGTAGTTCCAAATACTGTTAGTATGCAGTTTCCTTTACATAGGTAATAATGGAAACAGATATACACAGCTATACAACTACACTAACAGGCATAATACAACCACATTTTTTGGGAACAATTTTATTATTTATTTTTAAAATAGTTAATAAGGATATATTCCTCAGGTAAATATATGGATGATATCATATTTAAATATATTTTTTTATCTGAACTAATGGGGCCTGATATGACTTGTTAATACGGTATTAACCTAAAAAAATTTATTTCATCAATCAGCTTACATGGACATACTAAAGGATTTTAAATTAGTTTTTCTAAAAAATTAACATCAGAGATATTAATGGTTAAAGTTAGTATTGGACAAATACTCTGTCCCTGTCTAGCAAAACAGTCCTTTATATGCAGCCAGGACCTGCTTGTATGGCGCTAGAGAACAGTTACGTCATAAAACTTATTGCCGTTTCTTTCTACCGTTCTGATTTTTGATTGCCTGTAGCTATTTTATTTTCTGACAATTTTTTAATTCTGTTTTCATATTTGACCATCATTTTATGACTATTTTTTAATTTTTTAAAAATGCATTTGATATTTGATACGTGGAAACTATCCTATTGCGTACCTTATTGCAGAAGCCTTGGATGCAAGGCGTGCCGTCAGGCAGGATATCGTTCTGCGCCACCGGGAAGCAAGTCTTGTTCAAGCTCTTGCGGCAGCAGCGTTTGCACGCATCCGCAACTGTCGATGGAATAACGTTTATTATTTTTGTGAAAAATGTATGGACTCTCATAACCTGTTGTTTAAATCGATGGTCAAAATAAAGTAAACATTTATTTGCAGGTTAATGGTAAATATGTACAGGTGTTATTATGTTCATACATATTCTGCATTGATTTAACGTGCAAGTTTAAATTAGTAGTAGTAATTGCAAATAATAATTACAGAATTAAATTTTACAATTGTTCGTCGTTCACGTCAAGAAGTCCTTAATAACGGAGTAATAGCATTTTTCATTTTTTAGCTTGTTTCTTAAAAACAACACTGGTGGATCCAGGGGGAAGGGGCTAGGGAGGCCATACCCGTAAAATACTTATAGGCGCGAGGCTTGACTCGCCCTTGACTATTTTTAGTACTATATTCCGTTTTAGTAACACTATTTTCTGAGTCATTCACTGATGGTCAATCCATATATCGAATAGTGCTCACCTATGTCGCACATGCAGCTATGCATGCCTTGCGTCTCGCAGTACGGCATGCAGGTCCCGTTGCGGCACCGCCCGCGCTCCGCGCACTCGTGCTCGTCCGCTATCGCCGGCGCCTGACAACGAACACACACTCTTATTGTTAACATACATTCCATTTAGTTCTATCAACCCATTTCAATTAGTAGAACTATATGGAAAATAATTTCAAATGAAAAGACAAAGACTCAAAGGTTAGGGCACAGACTGCGGCGCAAGCTTCCGGATCGAATCCACCTTTGGACCATTGTGGTGGAGCACTCCTAGCGCAAGCAATTTAGCCTAGTCGGAGTGATAAACTCGCCATCATCACGTTTGTCCACCAAATCTTACAACGAAAAGGGGTAACTACCTATGATGAAGGTGATTCCTGTCTTTCCTGTCTCTGTCTTTTTGTATTTCTGTGTGTTCCTCGGGGATTATGGACGTGAGAATTATGCTTTGCTATTATAAAGGGGTTAATAAAGAATATTAGCATTATTTAAACATGAACAAAAATGAGGTCAAATTAACGTCGGTTACGTGAATGGCTGGACATGAGTGCCGACATACCTTCGGACAGTCAGCGGAGGCGCCGTTGCAAGTGGCCTCGCCCTCGCAGGCCGAGTGCGCCGCCTCGCGACACACCATGCCGGGCAGCGCGAACACGCAGCCCGCGCAGCACGGGGAGTTCTTGTCACTAGGTGGAAACGTTTTGTTTGTAAAATAGCAACTGTCTAAAAGTTTGTTTTAAATTATCACACCGGTAACACCAAAATTGAGGCCTATTTCTGGAAATATCACTTGTGATTGATTATCTTTAATACACGTTTTTGTAAAAAAAAATCTAGTTCAAAATTCACTAAACGATATTATCTCGAAGAATAGTCAAAATGCAACAAAGTTCAAAAGACTCAATTTAATAGTTAAATTTTAAAAAGCCGTTTAGGCTTTTAACTCAAAAGTTCAAAAGACTCAATTTAATAGTTACCTATTATATTAAGTCTTTTGAACTTTGTTGTATACAAGTATTATTTGGTATTTTACCTGCAAACAGCTCCCTGATTCTTCCTCAATTTACAATTCTTGTCGCAGCACATGTCATTGTCCTCGGTACCTGAAAATGTTGAAACTAATTCATATGCCGCCATCTTATGATCAACCCGTGTCCTGGTTTCCTATTTATCGATTTTCTTCAGAACAAAAGGAAAACCTGCGACTACTTCGTCAAAAGACATCGACTTAAACTACATTAATAGACTTCAACTTAAAGTACGTCAATAGATATCGATTAAGTTTCATCTAAGGTTCGTCAAAATATTTCAACTAAGTTTCTGTTAAAAATCCTCAATAGATTTCGACTAGTTTTATCTAAGCACCATCGAAATATTTCAACAAGACTACAAAGCCTCGCTAAAACTGCACGGAGTTTCGTTAAGACTTCGTCTATACCTCATCAAGACTCATTGCCTCGTCAATACTTCGACTCTAAATCGTCAAGACTTCGACCATACCTCGTCAACGTTTCGACTATATCTCGTCAACACTCCGACTATACCTCGTCAAGACTCCCACTATAACTCGCTCGTCAAGACCCTTCCGTATCTGAATGACCTATTTAGTGAAATGTCCTACATGTCACTACAAGACTTCGACTAAATCTCATCAACGTAAGACTCACCGAGCAGCCCCGCGTCGCACTCCTCGCCGCCCTCAACGCGCAGGTTGCCGCAAAAGCTCTCCTCGGGCTCGGAGAAGCAGCGCCCCGACTTGGCCTGCAGCACCTTGCGGATCGAGCGCAGGCTGCATGGCGAGAACCGCTACCAAAATGAATACATACGGTTATCTCACAGACAGTAAAATGTGCGTCACGGTAGACATAGGCGAAGTTCGCCAGCAAAGACATTCAAGTCACCATCTCCTTTCCTCAAAGGTCTACAAGAAGAAAACTCTTTCAGGGTTATGTACGCCTTTGTACATTAATGTTCGGAATGTCCGATTAAATGTAATTTTGTGTACAGTAAAGAATAAATAAATAAAATAACTTTTTATATATTAAGCAGAACAAATATGATAGATATCACCTTATATGGGACCCCCTCTAAAAAAACATCTTACTTAATGTTGATATTCGGACTCGGACCCAAGATTTTTTTTTTAATTAATGGCTTTTGGTATTGTGTTTAAGGCACAATAATTCCGCCAATTCACGTTGTAAGGGAGACACATCGTGAAAGTGACCGGTTATGAAATTGGTATAACGAAATTTAGAATTTTGCACATTTTGTTAAGATTGTCCGGAAACTCCACCTACAACAAACACAAAACGGCACATAGGTACATATGGACGGACGAAATAATATTAAACAGGGGAAAATTTGGGGCATTAAGTGCCCCAAATTTTCCCCTGTTTAATATTATTTCCAACATTAAGATCCAAGAATTATAGGCGCTAGACTCGCCTGACAGTGGGATGACGGACAAGCGACAGAGTGACAGCAAAAAGGGTCCGTTTTCTCTTTCGGGGTACGGATCTCATACTTTTATGAGATCCGTAAACGTGACGTGACTTTTCACGTCAGTAGTTTTTTTTTTAATTTCACTGAGGACCTTATTATATAGTTCAGGACCTATGATATGTTAACTGTTTGTTTATACCGTTGTCCCCAGTCATGTCCCAGTGTGTACGACGCACCTTGTTGTTCACGTCGTACCCGCTGACGCTGTACGTGTACATGAGGTATGAACCGCCCTGGCTGGCGGCGGGCGAGCACTCGGCCACGTCGGGGTCGTGCTCGGAGCCCCAGTTGTGGCCGAACTCGTGCGCAGTCACCAGATCGGCCTCGCGAGTGATCACGCGCTGTCCGTAGTGGTTGCGCGATGAACTCAGACCGGAGTTCAAGTATAGTGTGTACCCGTTTTTAAAGTACTCTGTGGATTCACATGACGATTTGAGCTCAGTGTTGTCTTATACAGTCACGTACCATGCACGACACAAACTAGAGACAAAAGAGAAGTTGAAAATTTTCATTTTTCTCTATAACGCCATTTCACGTTTTCCCTAATTATTGTGTCGGCAATACGAACATAAAAGACCTTACTTTACCAATAAACACGACTAAGCCAAGACATGATTAACAAGTACTTACAAATAACATTTAATACTCGTGGTAAATATGTATGACATATTCATGTTAATTGTACATTATTAGTCTAAAGTTAACCGCGTTCTGTAGGTATACAAGTCATATATAAACGAGGAAATCTGTAATTGGCCTTCTTTAAGTTTAATACATATGTAATTATATAATTGTTAATGCTGTAGATTTCCCTTATAAATAAAATAAAAATAAAAGGCTATACCTACTGTTGCTTTTACATAGAATAAACTGGCAAAAAATATTTATATCAGTCTTAGAAATGTTATTGGTAAGTAACGATAATAAAATAAATAATAAATAAATAAAAATGTATTAATGCAGACAGTATCTTTTACATTTTGTCAGATTTCCCTGGCTCCCACACTAGGATACCCTGTGTTGTGGGGGCCAGTCTCTTCCGGTAAATAAATTATGAAAAAACATAAGGCAATGCTAAATTAAACAGTTAAGTATGCGTGTATGTGGTGTGTGTGAGGGGTGTGTGCGTGAGAGGGTGTGTGTATAGGGGGGTGAGCGTGAGATGGTATAGTTTAGATCGTATAGTTTAGTCACCAATAAATGTAAAACCTTAATTGTAGCCATGTTTACCACATTAGCAAACGAATTACACTTACGAACTTCAACAAACAAATAATTAGCAATTAAAAATAAATTAAAATTAAAATATACAAAATTAAGAAAAGTGTGTGGACGATAAAAGCATGCAAAGCGAACGAAAACAAAGGTACACTCACACTATTGCATCGAAATAGCTGAAAACAAAACAAAACGCGGATTTAATGAAATAATAAACAGAACACGTGCTGAAAGTAAAATCAACTTAAATTAACATCACCAAAAATGTATATAAATAATAATTTTTTTAGGGAACAACAAAACTGATATATAACAAATTTTAACGACAGACGAATTAACCAGACTGTTTTGTCAAAAGTTTGTTTGAATACTTGGCAAACTGGCTTGGACGATTTGCAATACACTGGTCCGCCTTCAAAAAACACAGTATGTTTTATATAATAGGGTAACCTGGTAGGTATTTAATTTTAAAACCAACTTGTCTTTTGTGTAAAAAGGTAAAAGTCTATAAAAGCGATGAACACAAAAAAATCTAAAAGACAATAAGTCGTCGAAGTTACCTGGCGTGCAAATCCCGCCGACAGAGTTCCTCCTGGGGGAGCCGACATAGGCCAGCCCTAGGATACCACCCTCAAACTTGAGGTCCGTGAACAGGTGCGCCAGGCAGAAGTCCTTGTGGGAGTATTCGCGACTGAACACCTGCGGTTGACACACATCATCATAATCCTCAGCCCATTAATCATCCCACTGTTGGGTATTTTATAAGCCTCCTCTCTTTTTCGACATACATATACAGGTGTAACAAAAAAAAACCTATAGCCTAAAGGAGGATGTTCTTAACTAAATAACTTTCACTATAGGACCAACACTGAAATCGGGGAAAAAATCAGCTGTTTCATACATTTAAGTGGTGTAGATATTATAGGAAGCTGACAATTGGACGGAGGGACGGGGCTGACTTATGTATGGGAAAACGCTCGCATCGCATTTGATGCAGTTTCAATACAAAACCTCTCTAGAAAACAATCTGCATTTAAAATCTTTGGTCGCAACGACTATCGGATTTTTTTCTATGTGAGTCTAAGATTATTAGGGGGGTTATGACCTCCCTTCTGCGACCCCGTTTGGATTCGAACCTTACCTCGAGCAGGTTGCGCACGTCCCACTTCTCGCGCACCATGTTGTAGTGCGCCTCGCCACCGCGCACGCGCGTCGGCTCAGAATGAACCAGGATCTTCTTGATCACAAACCCCATTCCTTTGAACCCGTCCATGTCCTGTCAATCACATTAACATTTATTGCGTCGTCATCATGTTATCGCCGAGTATGTGCATTTTTTAAATTTAAATCTAAACGCGCGTTTGACCCGTGTTATGTGATGATAAAGTCTAAGATGGAGCACAAGGGCTTAGTAAGTACTGGCTCTTCTATAAAAACTGCCGAAGTGAAGATATTAAAAGATGACAGACTTTACAGGGGTGGTAAAGGGTGGTCGGTAACCAGGCGGACCCTGAAGGTTCCACCAGGAAGTTATCGCCAAGTTTTCTTTAGTTTGCGTTACAGTCTCAGGGGTGTTTGTCTAACAGAACCGTGCGAGGAAACGGGGTGGAGAGCGGAAAAAAATCCGCCAATAGGATCGTTCCATCCCTGGTGGCCAAGCACCCTAAAATATGCTATTTCTGGCAACCGTTCATCGACCGCGTCTCCATAAGTCTCCTAAGCCAAAGTAAACTCAAACATTTATTGCATTACCATTGGGTTAAATAGTTTTTTAATTGTAAAGAATACAACTCGGGCTTCCCTCTTCACAGCATAATCCAAGAGGGCAGCTCGACTGCTTTACTTTTAGGAGCAGAAGTGTGCAATGAGTGCGTTTTAATTAGGCCACCCCCGACATTTCCATCAATATAAAAAAAAAAAAAAAAACTTTACATATTGTCACTAACCTGACGATCTTGCCACACAGTATCATTGTAGATCTTATGAACGCGGTCAATCAGACTTATCTGAAATAGAAACATAAAATAAAAATCATGGAACAATAAAGAAAAACGAAATATGCATAGCAGAAAATTCACTTACCAGATAGCTAATAGTAGTTTTAGTATTACTAGCGCCCATCTCTTGGAAAAATCTATAGTCTGCGACGAGTAGCAGTGGGCATCTTGTTTTCGTTGGGGTGTATTCATAATCACTCTGTCGTTTCACGCGTTTTGCCTTGCCGCCGCTGGATTGGCTAGTATCAGATGCGACGGGGCGCCCAGTGCCGTGGGTTTGATTGATGTATTTGTCCTTTTCGGACTGCTCATGTCGCGATTCTATGTTGTTACTTTCATCCTCAACGCCTTCTTCTAATTCTAAAGCAACAAGGTAGTATTTAAAATTAGATAGCCTATTTATTCTCTTAAGAGGTATGACAATATGTTTTTGGATTTAAAATTATGTCAACTGATAGTACTGATCATAGAGGAATGATAATCCATACTCTCAGGTACTGATAGATAAAACTATAAGTTTTGCAATCCTAAATCTGTTACATTTCTTGATCGGAAAACTGTCACATTGGAGTTCAGTAACAATTCGATTGAAATGATTTTTTTTATGAAAAACTTAGCAATAGCACCGTCAGAAGCTGTTGTAGATTAAAAAAAAATTAGAATAAAAATTTTGACTTTTTGAACTGGCGTGTTCAAAAAAATTTAAAAGTTGAATTGCTAAACTGAATACACAACACCACAGAGATCCTTTATGACACCTTAGGGTTCCTTACCCTGTCCCTCTTTCACATAGCCGCAGACCCTGGGTTTCCCTGCGTGCGCGGCGTCGTCGGCCCAAGTAAACTTGATGTCTGACGAGCGGTACGAGATCATGGTCTTGTCGTCCAAGTGCGGTATGTGGCGCCATGATGGCTGGAAGTTTATTTTATACAAATCAGTACGTCTAAGGGGTTTATTACACTTCACTGAATTCAGAATTCGATTTAGTCGACGATTAAAGAGGTTTATTTGATGTAAATCGTAGATTAACTACTGAATGCTATTACATTTGACTGAATCAGTTGACTGACTCATTTAGTCAGACTGAATCAGTCAAGTATAATAAGCCCTTAACTTATTTATAGCTATCGGCAGTCTATGGCTATCACACTCGCCCTCGCTTCTGACAATATTTTTTGTCATTCGTGTTTACATAATAGTTGTGATCAGAATTTGATGTCATTATCGAGGACAAGACCACTAGATATAAACAAAAATACCGGGTATATTTTAGGTACCTGAAGATGAAAAATGATGATGAAAAAGAAAAGCCGTTTTTAACCTAAATACCTCTATATTTCATTGTACCTCAATATGGTAGGTTTCTTCAGGTGTGTGTATGATTCCAGTGATCACTCCATCCTCCAAATGCAATTTCACATCAGATGCCTTCTCACCAAACACTCTGCCAGTATAAAACTTCTCTCGGTCTGAAAATTACGCAAAAAGCACAGTTTATTCTAAATATCCAGACAGCAACTAGAGCCTTGCCATCAGAGAAATAAGAAGGGCTGAACAGACTAATGTGACATCGATTCACATCAGGTGTACTAAAAGTCATTTACGGCACCAAGCCATAAATAATGTTGATATTGGATATAAAGCAAAAATGTAAGAGCAAGGGAAAGAGAATTAAGGTTGAGGTTTGGTAAAACCCTGAAACCAGCTCCTCTCTACGGCCATGAATATTGTTGTGTAGTATACATACTACTACACACCAGAAACACTACCTACCTACATTAGACTTAGAACAGTACCTACTTTCAGATCTTGAATGTGGTATGACACCATATGCAATTAGCCTGAGAAGGGTAAGAACTTAGAGCTCTAGCTTAATTACCAGCACATGTGGCACTGAGTCCACTAGGTTAGCAGCACATCGAAAATCCTCTTAATAAGATTAGTGAGGTGAGATCTTTATGGAAGTAGAATAAAAAAATGTAATAATAATATTCAAACTGATCAATTTAAATAAATATACTTACCAACATGCACAGTAGTTTCTTTTCCATCCCCGTCAACACTGTAAGCCTTAAAATTGGAATGCAGCACTGAGCTATGAGGATGAAGGATCAGTCGGAAGTCTTTGCCCAGGGTCCGGAAGTGCAGTTCCTTGATAGTATTGAATGGATGGCTGGACAGTTTTGCGCCACGCTTCACAACATGATGTGTGAGGCTCGAAAAATGTATTGTCTCGAAATATTTCAGGTTGTGGTATATAGAACCTGAGATAGAGAAAGTATTATAGGAGTTATAATAATCTGACACTTAGCAACCAAGAAAGAGCAAACAAGCTCAGTTAGTGCTGTAGGTACAGCAACAAGGTAGCAATAAAGAAACACCAAACAAATAGGAATAACAAAAAAAAAATTGCTGCCTTGTTGCTGTACCCATAGACTGTACCTACAGTACTGAGATCCAGTTGCATTGGTTGGTAAAACTTTTGTAATAAACAGAAATTAGACAGAAACAGACAAATTAAATGACGAATCTGTAAAGTTGTAATAGTATTTGGTACTTACAGTTTGCCGTAGTCGCGAAGAGAATAGTAATTATCGAATAAGTTAACAACATGAAAATATCTTGGGTATACCTCATTGCTGAAAAGATACCATTAGAACATAAAATTCCTTGAAGGATACTAATTAGTACCTACTCAGACTTTCACTATCACACAGGGGCATTTTCAGCTGAAACGGGGGCTTTTTTTTAATGGCATCTATAATTCTCTTGCGGGTCGTGAGGAACAATACTGCCAGCGTCAAGTGATTGATTTGTGTAATTCATATACTCTAATCTGTGGTGTAATTCAATGTATGAATAAGTAGTAGTTGTTCAATTCGTTCTAAAAGAACAGGCAAGGGTCAAAGACCATACAGCCATGTCTTCTTTATGTATGATTTCCAACTATCTATTCTTTAGACTTGTTTTTGGTACAGACGAGAGAAAAATACGGAATACCTAAAGTTTCAATAATGCAGTCTTAATTTTTACCTACCAATTGAGGTCTATTAATAATTCTCCAATAAAAAATAAATTTATCAGTTTTATTTTATTTTATTCACTTATAAAGTTATATGATACATAAACTACAAATTCACAACACAAGAAGATCCACAACATTATACTATATTGAAAATACATTTTTTTTTTTTTTTTAATTACAGGTACATATTATATGTATTTTTTTTAAAAATACATATAATATGTACCTGCTATACAGGTGGAAAGTTTCGGCGGGACACCCAGGGCAGCTACCAGATTCGTTGGAGCTACGAGAAAATGGTCTTAGACCTTCCCTAACTATTGGAGCTATTTAAAACTGCGTTAACAGGTTTTTGAAAAAAGGTACAGTCAGAGAAAAACAATGCTGGTTTTCACAAAAAAATATTTGATACAATTCGATTCTATTTCGTGTCAGGAACAAAAGACACTGTGGGGTCAACCGAAGTTCGAGTACTAGAAATCTCAAAAATACCAGCTGCTCACACAAGGTTCATTTGATTTGTTCAGACATTCTGGATCCGTCAATGCGGGAAAACCACGCACTTTAAGCATAGTAAAAATAAAATGTAAAAGTAATAAATAATACTCTAACGCTCTCGAATAGAAAGGAGTGTGACAGTTTATTATCCTAAAATAAACAGAATGTGAAATATATGTATGGCTACAAAATGGTCCCAATTGTGGGATCATGGTATACGGTTCCGTAACCATTTTCATCTAAGTCTATTTCGGTATCCAAAGGTGCAGTGACATACAGATATGCGAAACTATATGGGTTCCATGTTTGGACTACGGAACCCTAAAAATCTCAAAATGAGTCAAAAAGTATGTATGTACCTACTTTATCAATGGTTGCAGTCCCACATTTAGTTCTGCTATATGTTGAGCAGCGCCATACCGTCCGTCATGGATCAGCACAGCTCTATGGTGGTATGGTAGGTACAATAAAAAACCCACCGTGCCACCTACGGGCGGTGGTACGGTGGGTCCGTCACGAAATCGATCGACACAATCGTTTCCTCGTGGTCATACTATAGTATTACCAAGAGGAAAATAAATTATATAGTACCTTCATGCCTTATGGGACGATACCTTACTATATCTCTCTATCTAGGGATCAATAGATTTCGAGGGGTTGGGAGGTTCAAACCCTCGTCCCTCCATTTAGGGGCTGGGGCGGATTCGATATTTCTACTGAATGAAGATAGTGATTGATTTGTATCTTCATATCTCTTGAAAGTGAGCCTTTATAAATGAAACAAGTGATTATTTTATGCACTGGAAAGCTGTTTTTATTTTTATCAATAGAATTACAATAAAAATGCAATCAGTCTAGGATATTACATTTTACATTCCACCTCTCAGTCTCAGTACAAGATGAAGTGTCGACTCCTTCTGAATATTGTAATCAGAGAGCGTACGTCCGTCTTCTAGTTGTTTACCAGCGAAGATCAATCGTTGCTGGTCTGGAGGGATGCCTTCTTTGTCCTGAATTTTCGCCTTAACATTTTCAATAGTATCAGAGGCTTCCACTTCTAGTGTGATTGTTTTCCCGGTCAAGGTCTTGACGAAAATCTGCATACCACCGCGCAGACGCAGTACCAAGTGCAATGTAGATTCTTTCTGAATATTGTAGTCAGACAGGGTGCGACCATCCTCCAGCTGTTTACCGGCGAAGATAAGACGCTGCTGGTCTGGAGGAATGCCTTCTTTGTCTTGGATTTTCGCCTTAACGTTCTCAATAGTATCAGAAGCTTCCACTTCTAGTGTGATTGTTTTGCCGGTTAACGTTTTGACGAAAATCTGCATACCACCTCGCAGACGGAGTACCAAGTGAAGTGTAGATTCTTTCTGAATATTGTAGTCAGACAGGGTGCGGCCATCTTCCAGCTGTTTGCCAGCGAAGATAAGACGCTGCTGGTCTGGAGGAATGCCTTCTTTGTCCTGAATTTTCGCCTTAACGTTCTCAATGGTATCAGAAGCTTCCACTTCTAGTGTAATTGTTTTTCCGGTCAAGGTTTTGACGAAAATCTGCATACCACCACGCAGACGGAGAACCAAGTGCAATGTAGATTCCTTCTGAATATTGTAGTCAGACAGGGTGCGGCCATCTTCCAGCTGTTTGCCAGCGAAGATAAGACGCTGCTGGTCTGGAGGAATGCCTTCTTTGTCCTGAATTTTCGCCTTAACGTTCTCAATGGTATCAGAAGCTTCCACTTCTAGTGTAATTGTTTTTCCGGTCAAGGTTTTGACGAAAATCTGCATACCACCGCGCAGACGGAGAACCAAGTGCAATGTAGATTCCTTCTGAATATTGTAGTCAGACAGGGTGCGGCCATCTTCCAGCTGTTTGCCAGCGAAGATAAGACGCTGCTGGTCTGGAGGAATGCCTTCTTTGTCCTGAATTTTCGCCTTAACGTTCTCAATGGTATCAGAAGCTTCCACTTCTAGTGTAATTGTTTTTCCGGTCAAGGTTTTGACGAAAATCTGCATACCACCGCGCAGACGGAGAACCAAGTGCAATGTAGATTCCTTCTGAATATTGTAGTCAGACAGGGTGCGGCCATCTTCCAGCTGTTTGCCAGCGAAGATAAGACGCTGCTGGTCTGGAGGGATGCCTTCTTTGTCTTGGATTTTCGCCTTAACGTTCTCAATGGTATCAGAAGCTTCCACTTCTAGTGTAATTGTTTTTCCGGTCAAGGTTTTGACGAAAATCTGCATACCACCGCGCAGACGGAGAACCAAGTGCAATGTAGATTCCTTCTGAATATTGTAGTCAGACAGGGTGCGGCCATCTTCGAGCTGTTTGCCAGCGAAGATTAGACGCTGCTGGTCTGGAGGAATGCCTTCTTTGTCCTGAATTTTCGCCTTAACGTTCTCAATGGTATCAGAAGCTTCCACTTCTAGTGTAATTGTTTTTCCGGTCAAGGTTTTGACGAAAATCTGCATACCACCACGCAGACGGAGAACCAAGTGCAATGTAGATTCCTTCTGAATATTGTAGTCAGACAGGGTGCGGCCATCTTCCAGCTGTTTGCCAGCGAAGATAAGACGCTGCTGGTCTGGAGGAATGCCTTCTTTGTCCTGAATTTTCGCCTTAACGTTCTCAATGGTATCAGAAGCTTCCACTTCTAGTGTAATTGTTTTTCCGGTCAAGGTTTTGACGAAAATCTGCATACCACCGCGCAGACGGAGAACCAAGTGCAATGTAGATTCCTTCTGAATATTGTAGTCAGACAGGGTGCGGCCATCTTCCAGCTGTTTGCCAGCGAAGATAAGACGCTGCTGGTCTGGAGGGATGCCTTCTTTGTCTTGGATTTTCGCCTTAACGTTCTCAATGGTATCAGAAGCTTCCACTTCTAGTGTAATTGTTTTTCCGGTCAAGGTTTTGACGAAAATCTGCATACCACCGCGCAGACGGAGAACCAAGTGCAATGTAGATTCCTTCTGAATATTGTAGTCAGACAGGGTGCGGCCATCTTCCAGCTGTTTGCCAGCGAAGATTAGACGCTGCTGGTCTGGAGGAATGCCTTCTTTGTCCTGAATTTTCGCCTTAACGTTCTCAATGGTATCAGAAGCTTCCACTTCTAGTGTAATTGTTTTTCCGGTCAAGGTTTTGACGAAAATCTGCATACCACCACGCAGACGGAGAACCAAGTGCAATGTAGATTCCTTCTGAATATTGTAGTCAGACAGGGTGCGGCCATCTTCCAGCTGTTTGCCAGCGAAGATAAGACGCTGCTGGTCTGGAGGAATGCCTTCTTTGTCCTGAATTTTCGCCTTAACGTTCTCAATGGTATCAGAAGCTTCCACTTCTAGTGTAATTGTTTTTCCGGTCAAGGTTTTGACGAAAATCTGCATACCACCGCGCAGACGGAGAACCAAGTGCAATGTAGATTCCTTCTGAATATTGTAGTCAGACAGGGTGCGGCCATCTTCCAGCTGTTTTCCAGCGAAGATAAGACGCTGCTGGTCTGGAGGAATACCTTCTTTGTCCTGAATTTTCGCCTTAACGTTCTCAATAGTATCAGAAGGCTCTACTTCAAGCGTGATTGTCTTGCCGGTCAAGGTCTTGACGAAAATCTGCATACCACCGCGCAGACGCAATACCAAGTGAAGAGTTGATTCCTTTTGAATATTGTAGTCAGACAGGGTGCGACCATCTTCCAGCTGTTTACCAGCGAAGATCAATCGTTGCTGGTCTGGGGGAATGCCCTCTTTGTCCTGAATTTTTGCCTTCACATTTTCAATTGTGTCAGATGGCTCCACCTCCAAGGTAATAGTTTTACCCGTCAATGTTTTTACGAAGATCTGCATCTTGATCTGAAATTAAAATAAATCGGATGTTATAAAATGTGTTGCAATAATTTGTTGCGTAGTTTGCGATCACAAGGCTATCACGCCCTTGCCTGATGTAGAGTTGTGAAATAAAACTTCCGATAAAATGACGCAATTACGAACAGTCAGCAGCAAGTCTATGAAGGTAAGTCTACCTAGGTATATGTAACTAAATTCAGAATAAACAGCAAAAACAACATGGTAACAATAGCAACCTGTTAACATTATTGATCACAATTATTGATAGCTTGAAATATAAAAAGCCATCTCCTTTTGTTATTCATCCACCCATATGAGTTTAGTAAGATGTCTCGTTATAATAACCATTTACGGACATTTTAACTTTGCTCAGGCGCCCAATTCCACTGTTTAACAACGTTTGTGGTTCTTTTCAGATTACCTAAGTATTTTATTTATACTACAAAACGTATTCTGCACCACGAAATATGGTAACTTCAAGTTACCCCCCGTAACCAACCGTTATCGATCGTTGGCATAACCGAAACGTAAGGTCGATCGAAGTAAGGTCAATCGCATTCGATTCACCTTACTTCGAACGACCTTACGTTTTGGTTCACGTTTTTTGTATTTTTGTAAATAATGATTCACGTGAAAAAACGTGTAGTCACTCAGACGCAATAGTAGAATCAAGCCCCAGTTGCATTTGCAAAATTGATTTTACAGTCGACTGTAACGAACATAGAATTCACTAATCTATTTTGTAATGTGCACATAATCAACTAATAACTGATTTTTCGGATTAATGCAATAGCAATAACGTGGCAATCCACAATTTATAAAAAGAATATAACTGCGCCACTCGTGGTTTGAACGTTTGGTCAAAATGGCTGACATTTATTACGTTGATTTTTGTAGAAAATTATGAATTCCCCGTAAAATCGTACCTATACGAATTGTAAAATGTTAAATGCTTACCTATTACACTAGAATTTAATCCGTTATAACACAAATTTTTAATAAATTGTATTATTTCCAACAAACAACTGAATAAAATCAAGTCAAATCCTTTGTTCGCTTTAACACTCAAATTCTTCTTTTAAAATGCGTCAACCAATAAGCGACACACGCTTTTATAGACTACCGAGGCGCAATCAATAAAAATATGGAACACTGAGCGAAAAGAACCGAAGTTGAACGAACCTTTGTTGTTGTCTCTTTCTTTGCTATAATGTGAGACAGAAATAGCAACTACAATAATCGTGTCATGGAAAACACATGCGTCATCAGCACACGCACACATTTCCTATTTCCATTTGTTCTTTGTGACGTGCAAATGAAGTGTACTAAAATTGAATGTGTGCCAATTACGTACGGGTGGTTGTATGTTACGTTCGAAAATACACTGGTGATGGTGACTGCACGCCGATGTTGATGCGACGCTATTCCAAAGTATTCTATAGTGTTCGTACGACAGTCTGTGAGCTCTCCATGAAGCTTAAGATCTTAGCTTCATGGAGAGCTCCCAGACTGATTGTACTGTGGAATAGCGTCGCGTGATCGGCATTGCAATTTCCTTCTACACCGTCAGCCCATATCATCCCACTGTTTCTGGGTATAAGACGCCTCTCTTTTTTGCCACCCTTTAGCCCTGGACTACATGTACCGGTTCAGTTCGCTGCAGAAAATCACGAAGCGCTGACTTCAAGTGGGGGGAGGGCTGGTGCTATGCTAGTCGCAGTTTTCTATGCGACTTTGGTAATAAATAAATAGGTACTTACTTATAGGAATCCTTGGAGATTCGGAGCACCTTTATTTTATTACATCTGCCTGACCAGGGTGCTATCATGCGCCTGTATTTTTAACGTGTTCTGAGCGTGCCAAATTGTATGGGATTTTGACGTTTGAGACGCTCAGAAAGTGTCAAAAAACAGGCCCATGGTACAGACGCTCCTGACTGAACATGCACAGAATACAGCTTGTTTCCATATTTAATATACTCCTCATAAAATTATTATGTAAGTACCTACTACTACGAGTCTACGAATTCCTTAATTCTCCTTCAATCTAATCGTCAGCATGAAAGCGCTATGACTTTTCAGTTAATTTGATTAGCAATAGCATTACTTTCTGAACGCACTCCATTTTGTATATGGATACCTATGATGTGTAACAGTGTGAATCGAACAAACTGGAAAATACACAAACACACAAACGATCGTTCTTTAGATTAGAAATATTTGTTTTGTACTCATAGTAGTATAAGTATGCCAAAATAAACCTATAAAAACAAATGCGCATAATTTTATCAAGTACATTCAGTCAGGGTCAGGGAACTGTATGACAACACTAACATTTCCTAAAATATCTTTATCTAACTGCGACAGACAGGGCGTAGATCTTTTCAGGTGAACAAACAAGGAGATAGGGCCTTATATCCTCTGGATAGGGCTTGGATTTAAAAATGCGCTTGGGTCCATATACCTAGTTACAGTTGAGAGTAAATAAATGAAATCTTATGTTATATTTATGTAAGTTAAACTTTTATTCAAATAAATAACATTCTGCAATATACCTATTATACCTAACTACCTATATACAAATAACTATTTAGTTTTGTTCTTAGTTTCTTCCTGCTGCTCCCATGGCCGGGGTCCTCTTTTATTTTCCCAGTTGTCTATGTCTAGTTTCTGAATTTCTTCATAAGAATCTTCCAACGTTACTTCTTTGGCTTTATTAAGACCCATTCTCTGGG
This sequence comes from Hofmannophila pseudospretella, assembly GCA_947369225.1. NCBI lineage: Eukaryota > Metazoa > Arthropoda > Insecta > Lepidoptera > Oecophoridae > Hofmannophila > Hofmannophila pseudospretella. The sequence goes on from OX376325.1 coordinate 8,211,000, forward strand.
CTTCCTCTCTACTGACTCCTTTTACTTGTGAAAATTGGTATCTGGAAATTAATTACTTATATACCTTACCTTACCTTTACTTCCTAATTATTATGAAAAATAGATATGATTTGTTGTTGTTTACTTACATGACTCATGCATGATGAGTCAGAGTCATGCCATGAACATATTAGAAAGAAAATTGCACCTCGTTGTGCAATGGATAAATTAAAACCTTGCTACTCTTGCTCATAACATATAGGTAGGTAGGATTGCAAATGGATATTATTCAGAGTTTCGGTTGCTAACATGTATATAGGTAGTACCAGTAGTAAAAAAATAGTAGTAAAATCAATCGGAAGTTCCGACCTTTCGGAGTCGAAGTCGAAGCTCCGTAACATCCCTAATAGGTACCTACATCACTTAGGCTAAGTCTACACAAGGCCGGTTGTCTTGGTTCAGATCACTGCATCTAATCATCTCCACCCACTCCCCACTTGAAATTGAGGCATTGTGATTGGCAGCAGTGAACTGAGCTGTAACTGAACCAGCCTCTTGTAGTCCAACCCTTACATCACAATTTTAGAAAAATAGGTACTTAGAAAAACACATGTGCAGTACCACTTTAATGGTGAAGGAAAACAGATATGTCTGAAGAAATCAAGTTTCCGAAGTCATGTGAAATCCACATAATTGTGTGCATATGTGGGTCGGACGATGACCTATCAGGCATCCCAGGTACCGCTGGGGTGAGGTAGAGAGGGACTTGTGGGAGTGGGCACTTTATAGCCATGAATGGGTCAGATAATTGTTCTCTTGACAGGTACTAACAGTGTATTTGACAAATGTCAGATTAACATTTCTCTTATCCTAGGTTGCATGAAAGTACCAGATCTTGGCACTGGGCCCGTTTATGGAGAACCCTTATTCAGTGTACAACACATCAGGCTATACCCTTTAGTACTTTGTCGCTGTAACTTATTTGGCACATTCACAGAGCTAGCTCGATGTGTCTTCAAGTATACAATAGCAGAATAGCAGGCTTGTACTGTACCCTGATAATGAAGACGTTTACGACAACGACAATTTATGAGTGTTAAATGTAGAAATATGGACAATTAAACAAATATTTCAGATCAGGTGGACATCCTATGACAAAGGTGGTTGCTCTGTCTACCCCTTCGAGGATTACGGACATGACTTATGTATGTATGTAGGTAGACAACCATTCTTCTAAAAGTAAGGGACATTTTATCTATATTTTAACGGGGTTTAGAACTTAAAATTTGCGAACAGTTTAGATCAAAAATATTTGTAAATAACCTGATTTGTGTCCATTCTCGTAGACCAAAAGATCCTCCTACAATAAATAGGAAGAATGGCAAGCCATACTTGAAAGACTTTCTTTTTCTTACTTCATTAAAAGTGTTTCGAAAGGAGTCGAAGTATGCATAAAGTTTTCCTTCTTTAATGCTCATTGTTACATATTTTAACAATAATTAAATGTGAAGCTTGGAACTGCAATAAGAAATCAAGAGTGCGTTCCAAAACCAGTTGAAATTAATCACGTTGACAATTGTACACATTACATTGCTTGTAACAAATAAAAGTTTGATAATTTTCAGCTGTTAACGCGGTAATGGAAGAAGGATATGTCAACGTGAATAATTTCAATTGGTTATGGCTGTCCAAGAGGACAGCGTTAAAGAAATTACTATTATTATAATTTATTAAATTAATATTATTATATTTTGTTTCGTGTAATTTGCAAAAAATATACATAATTTTGTTTAAAATAAAGTGAAATATGTTTTTTACGCTATTATCTGATGGGATGACCACAATTTGTAGTATATTTTCAATGTCGTCAAATAGCCTATTCAAAACATAACCCTAGAAGAAAGAAGGTAGGCAGCAGAGCGTTCTATAACCAGTTGAAATAATTCACGTTGACTACTGTCTGTCTTACATTAACGCGTTAATAGGTAGCTGAAAATGATCAAACTATTATGGAACATGTACAACTGTCAACGTGAATAATTTCAACTGGTTTTAGAACGCACTTCTAATAATTCATATCAATCACTAGGCACTACGTCCCTACATGTCAATGTCATCAATCAGGCTGATTGAATCAGCTGCTGTCTTCTATCTGTCGGGAACTCGGGAAAAGGGGAAAACCTTAGATTATATATTTAAATCTAAGGGAAAACACAGGTACATTGTGTGGAAAATATTTCGATTCGGTTTTAATTATTATAAATGAATAAAAGCGATAAAGATTTTAAAACGATTCATCAAATGTCAAATATTCGAGCCACAAAGCAGTTTGAGCTCATCGCTCATTGCCCAAATTCGTTTCAAAAGGAAAAAAAAGTAAAAATAGTGTAGACCATTTTATAACATGAAGAAAAGTTACTAAATAGCAGAAACGTTACTCCAAATAATCGCTTCATTCCGTATAAATTATAATACGGAACGGCGATGTTCTATTCCATTGCAATTGGCAAACAATCGGCGTGCAGTTGGACCGACTGCAATAGAACTGCACAGAACTGTAATTTTATTTTCCAGCTGACTTGTATTGTAGACGAAAAGCAATCTGTTTTTGTTTAAGTACCCTTAGGGAAATGCACGCACGAGTGACTTGTCGTGGCAACAAAAATGTTTCTGTCACTGTCGTGTCCGCCGCCGGGGTGTGCGCATGGACGTTAGGAGATCGTGTGTCATTTTAGGTTTAGAGCTGTTAAATTAAGTCATGGCCTACAATTTTAGACGGCATGTATTTGTATCCGAACTAGATTTCTATGGAGCTATCTTAATTTGATAGCTCTAAAGGCCTGTTCGTTTAGGCTGCACTGCGCGGCGTGGCGCGGCGCGAGAGAATATTCTTTATATGAGTTTGAATGGAGCTAAATGCACACACGGTACTGGGCGGCACGTCTTTGCGACCGCTTGGGCAACTCGCGGGGTGTGGAGGAAGTAACCGCCGCGTTTTGAATTTTGACGCGCTGACAGCCGTAGATTTCTACCCAGACTACATAGTTAACTGTCATTAAAAGTAAAAAGGAGATTAAATCTTACTGCTATACACACAAGGTTGAAACTGAATAGTCACGTCACGGTTGTGTTTGCAGTTGCCGCGCAGTGCCGCGCAGCGCAAGTGCATTCAGAACTGCTGCTGCAGTTCAGTTACCTGTAGTTGCAGTTATGTGCCGAGCCGCGCAGTGCACCAGACTACAGTACAGACCTTTTGCGATAAAAAAAAATGGAAATTGCGAATGACTAGTATTATGTAACTAGTATCAAATATTCGGGCAGCCCTACGCTACCTACGAATGACGATAAAATTATAAAATGGCGGACTCTCGTGAGTGACGTATGTGTTGTGTGTGTTTACGAGTTTCATATTTCTTTACGGATTGTTACTTGATAATGAAGTGAGGACTATTTGATAATACTATCAACTTATCTGCTTTCGTGATAACTGGTAAGTAAATTTATTGATGTAATGTTTGTCGACGGTGACTAACGAAGTTTGTCACGGTGTTCGATGTCGAGGCACTAGCTGTGGATTGTAGGCGGTATGGATAAAATGTCCTCATTTGTATGTGATTGTTGACTGGAATAATCGTTTTTATGAACGTAACTTCTATACCTATTAGGATTTAAAACTACATCGTATGATTTAAAATAACATCATTTTGTATGGTGTCTTGTCTTGCGCTTTCGCGTCTTTTTACAGAAATAAGTATGTTATTATTTTATTACTACTCGAGACTTCAGTTTGCATAAGTGGTACAATAGGTACTATAGAATCCTATCGAATCTTTTGTTTAATCGTCATCATACTAGTGTTATTATAGAAAAAACAATGATACGTTATTAGATTTTATCTAGTATGTACTTACTGCAGGATGTGAGAAATTATAAATAATACAAAATCCCTAGGACTGCTTATCTAACCCCCCAATTAGACTGTACATAGAATTCTAAACTGTAAAATTATAATAGATACAGTAGGGTACACCTGTTATTGTACCTACTTACATCTTTTCAGTCTAGAATTGAACTATACACAGCAACCTGCTTATTTGGCTTGAAAATTATGAAGGCCACCAGATGCCATTTGATACCATGAACCTCATTTGATGGAATCAATCAGATGTAGTCTAGATCAAAAAGTGCTAATTGAATATATAATCAGAACAAGAGTAAAAAGGATCAGCACCCTTTCCTGTTCATTGTCTTCCAAATCCACTTAAAAGTTTGCGAGTAAAATATTGCCAAGTTGTAAGATAATTAGTGTCGCTGACACTAAGTAAATGGGATAACAGGGCAAAAGCAAAAGTTGTATGCCCTGACCAGGAATATATAAACCCTGCCAAGGGAGTGCCAATGATACCTTTATTAGCCTGTAATTTTTCCTATGAAAAAATGTTCCATGTAATTCCACAATATTGTGAGGGTTTTTATATTCCTGGTATATGTGTAATATTATGTACATGTTACTAAGGTAGGCTACCATGTCACAAGCTCAACATCTCATCTACCTTTTGTATGGATAAATAATTTTCCCAATAATCCATTTCAGTTCAGCCATTGTTTGTCAGTATTTTTCTTGTGCCCAGTTTTCTATAATGTGGGAATGGAAACTTATTCATATTGTTTTAATAGCATTGCAAAAAGTTATGGGTAAATGTTGTCTTGTCTGGTTTTTGCACTACCATTGTGTTTGTATGAGATTTTGTGTAGGTATTTAGCATTGAAATTTAATAAACTTGGATGTTTGTGATGTGATGACGATGACTAATGTAATGAGACATGCAAAAGGGTGTCTTAAGTTTTTATAATTTGGTTTGTATTTTCATGGAAAATATTACTAAAGTAAGATTTATAATTTGATGGATCAAAGTGACATTTCACACCATATAAGTACATCAGATATTTATTTATTTATTTATACTTTAATGCACAAAATAATAATAATTAAAAACAAGCATATTTGATTGATATTGCCCTCCCCAACACTCGTAACTTACAAAAAACAATAGCTGAAAAAATACATAAATACACAGAATTAAAAGAAGAAGTACTCAGAATATGGAACCTAGATAAAGTATACATTGTGCCACTGGTGCTTTCTAGTACAGGCGTAATACCCAAACATTTACATCACAGTTTGCAACTAATAGATCTCCCCAAAAATACATACATCACAATGCAGAAAGCCGCAATCCTGAACACCTGTCGTATCGTACGAAAATTTTTACAGGATGAACCGTCAGGTGAAACAACTTTAGGAAGTGAAGCTCACTTGGTTCTGGACCCGTGAGCTTCGCTCTAAACTGACCCCAGAAATGGGAGAAAACCTAACAGGTAAACAAGTAATAATAATAATTTCTCTCCAAACATCCATTAAATTACGAATCCTACTTTAATCAAACTAAGCACTAATACTAGGGAGGTATATATATTTATTTATTTACGATTTTTATATATTTTTATCATTTATACACATAAATAATAAATGTAGGTATATATATTTTTCACTTATTAATACAAACCTATCTTCAATTAAATTTATTTGTGTAGTATCTTTGTCGTCTTGGACAGGTTTTGGCCAGCCATCGATCATGGTCCAACAGAATACCAGCCCTGTAGGCATTTTTGTCTGCAGCAATAAGCTGAGTTGAAGTCCTTTTCACAATAACAGCAGACCATCAGACATGATTTCAATATCCTTTGACTATACTAATTACCTTTGACTACATAATTATTTTTTATAATCATAACTGTTTCTGTCATTGCTGTGTGTGATATAAACATATTACTTACTTACTAACTCAGTATTATAAATTCATGACCAAATTTCAGGTGTATGTTTAGGACTTTACAACTTGAAAACTTGAGTGTTGTGTGTACTTTAACATGTTAGCATATAGGTACTACTTCCACCTAGGTGCTGGTACACATAAATATTTTCATATTTTCATACTGTTATATTTTTTGTTGTCTCCATACAAAGTTTGAACAATGAGAAACCACAGAATAGATACACAGAAGGTCCACTCCGGGCGTCTGCGATTTTGATTACGTCACTCGACTGTAGCGCTAGGGCAGTTATCATTCCCAGTTTAAAAGAAACAGCCCTGTGAAAATTGTTTCTGGCGATGTATTAGGTTTATGGAAAGTACAAAAAATTATACTTACCACTTGATCGCGCCACAGCGCGTGTATTTCGCGCCTGAGTTTCTTTGCCCTGAGATCGCCTATTCGCAGTGCCCGTGGATGCGTGATGCGTTTGTACTGAGCGGACTTCTGTGTCCGCTCAGTACAAACGCGCAAAATCGGCTCACGCATCCACGGGCATAATAGTTATTATATTAGGTTTATCAATTACAGATAAACTCAGGAACTCGAGTGCTTTACAATGTGTCTATGTACGTACAGTGTACAGTGCGTGAGCTTTTAGTTAAACATTCGCGCCTTGAAAACTTCGGTATGCTTCGGTTATTGTTAACGATACGCGAATGTACTAAGACTGCAGTAAGACAGAGGTAGAGGCCGATTATACTCGATACCCGAATGTTTAACTAAAAGCTCACGCACTGTACATAGGTACGTTAGCAACTCAGCAGATTGGCAGGTTCCCTAAATTTAGCTTTGCAACCAAATGTAAATGGGTATAATTATTAGAGATGCACTGGATAGCGAATATCCGGCCGAATGGAAGGCGCTACAGCCAAGTGACGCGCTCATATTTACGTTTCCTAATAATTGATAATGTTGATTTTTAATTATTTTCAATAAAAAAGTAAAAAAATTGTCTAAAGTCTAGATATAGATTAAAATTGTTTTGTTTTCTTTTTTTTTATTACAATAGTTACTGTAGTTTAATGTGACGTTAAATAAGATATTGTCTCATATTCATTACTTCCTTAATTTTTTGTTCAACTTGTGGTTTAAAATGAAATATCCGGCGCGGCCGGATAATAGTACATACTATCCGGTATCCGGCCGAATTACAAAAATTGGTCGGATAGGCCGGATACCCGATACAAACCGGATATCCGGCGCATCTGTAATAATTATACTGCACTGTATGAGGTAGCTGTCTGTCCCCGTCCCTGTACGCTGCGTACACCGATGACATCCCAACCCTTAAAGGTCGCCTTCAAGAGTGGGAAGACGATGTCATGCTCGCCCTCTTTGCGGACGACAGCGCGTACTTCGCGTCGTCGCGTTGCTCCACCCTCGCTGCTGCGAAAATGCAGCGTGAGCTGGACCTGCTGCCTGAGTGGCTGGATAGATGGAAGATGGCGGTTAACGTCGGGAAAACCGCTGCCCTTCTGACCGACCGCCAGCGGAAATTACCTCCGAAACCTAAACTCCGGGGATTGGATGTAGAGTGGCAACACTCGGTTAAATACCTGGGGTGCCATATAGACCGGTCGCTGTGCCTAGCGAAAATGGTTGACAACGTCGTCAACCAGGCAAAAGCCGCGCGCGCGCTTCTCCGACCGGTGCTATCGTCCAGGCTGCCCCTGCGTACTAAACTGAGGTTGTATAAGACCTACATCCGGTCCCGACTCACATACGCGGCACCCGCGTGGCTTCCATATATCTCGGCCACTAATAAAAAGAGGCTGCAGGCCCAGCAAAACATCGCCCTTAGAGTGTGCACGGGAGCGGGACGTTACGTCAGGAACGATGTCATCGCCCGCGACGTGCAAATGGAATCAATCCAGGTGTTCGTGGAGAGGTTGGCGCGATCTATGTATGATCGCACGGACAACGGTCCCCACGAACACCTGCGGAACATCGCCCCCTTGCACGCGCGCCCTCCTGATGTGAACGCGTGGTACCCACTCCCGCGCGAGTTAGTGCGCCCCCAGTCGCCTCGTGGCGACGGGCTGGAGCGACGGGACGGCGAGCGGTGAGCGTAGCGTACAGACCCCCTCCCCCCTTTCCCTCAATTTCTATATATATATATAGCCATAAAGTCCGCTTCACATAGTGGCTCCAATTACCGGAGATGCTGTATCACTCCGCTCACCCCCCTCAGGGTTCGAGTGACGACTCGCTTGCTTGCTGTATGAGTCTAAATTTAGGGGAGACACTGCAGTGCGCACATGTTCTGAGTCATTGATCAAAGCTGGCCATAAACAGCTTCTATGTACTGACCAAATTGGGATTGTATAGTGGACGACACATCAGGATACACCCTTTAGTACTTTGTCGCTTTAACTTATTTGACACATAGACACTTATTGCGACAGGGTTCTACAGAGAACAGCTTGATGTGTCTTCCACTAAACTACTTGTACTGAATGATATAAAATAATTTAATAACACTACCACACACGCAACTAGGTATATGGGGAACTCCCCTATTCTATTGATAATCTAAAAACAATACTATAGTATACAATCCAGATAAAAATTAAATATCTTTACGTAAAGTACAGATTTAAGTAGGTATACGGGGAATTTGAAGATAAGACAAGCATGTTGCATAAAATCGGACTACCAGCGGCCTGAATTTCAAAAACTTTGATAAAAACAAATATAAATAAACAAAAACATTTCTCAATTGCTTGCACAGTATTTGTTCGTATTCGTAGATGTACGCACGATAGAAACTAAGTGGTCGGACATCACGTATCGCTCAATCACTCACGATTCAGCTACTGTCTTTAGTATTAAAATTCAGTTCGACATGTCAGCGCCAAAGAGGACCAGGAGCAGCCGCGCCAGTTTAATGGATACTATTATTTATTTAACAATAAACATTTTGTGATCCAAAGACTCCTTTGTCGCTTGTAAGTCAACGACCTCGGCCGGTAATTTATATCGGAAATGAAACTCGCTCGAAAAGGAATTTCGCCATACGAAGCTGGATTATCGCAGGCTCGAGGAAGTAAGGGCGATGTCGTTTATAGACAATTAAAGCGAAGTTTTTATGAGTCAGACGGCGCGGACGTCCTCGCACGTCGCCGGTCATGACTTAAGGCGATTACCTTGCAACAAAGAGATGTGACTCTCGTACTTACATACATTATAGCTTATAGCGTCCAGTGTGTTCTAAGACCTCATCAATTGCGAACGTAATGGGCTTTGAAGATGCCCACTGTTTTTCCTGTAATCCTTGACAATACCTTTGTTAACATAGTGGCTCTAATCTATGAAGGTACGGTCGTAAATCATTATCCACGCCGCTGGGTGTTGACTGATGGCGGGTGTCAGGCGCGGCCGATGACATCATCGTCCCAGTCAGAGGCTCCACAATGTTTGCGAACCTAATTTGATGAGGACTGTTGTTCCCACTCGATAATTATTGTCCGACCTCACACTAAGTGCGTCGTCTATATACGTTAATACGACGACACTATGTAAAGTCTCATGATATCTTTGTTGTTATTGAAACATAATGCATTTGTATGTTGCAAATGTTTTACGTAAACAAGTTTATTTTAAATACCTATTTGCAGTCACAATGACCATGACGCAATTAAATACTGAATGTCAAATGACTTGGAAAAGGATCTGTTATGGTACTGAATAGGAATATCAAATGAATGACAAGCCCGAATTCGCGTACAAAGTCGTGACCTGATAAATCCCTGACGTTCTTAGATGTTTAGTTTCTTAGCGATGTTTTCTTTCCTCAGAAAACTAAACGTCAAGGCATCTAAAACTATTTTATTTTTCTTTCGCGTAACTTCTACCTTCTACGAACGAAGGGATGTAAATAAGAGATGTGTAAGTAGATATATTTCCTGAAGTTTCCCTGTAAACAAACCGATATTTTGGGTAGACTAGATATTGTTTATTAGCAAGCAGCAAACAGGATAATAAACATTGACGAAATAGAGTAACAAAAAAAAATCCATTGAGTCAAAGAGAGATGGCGTGCGAAAGGTTATCTGACTAATAGAGAAAACATAAATCAGTTTTGCTTAGTGATTTGGTCTCATGTGGTAGATTTCATGTAACATTAGCGATGGAACTTGTTCTGGGTTATCGGCATATTACATTGGCAAGCCAGGCAAGTGGCAGGAAACACATTACCCACTAAGGTCCCGAGGCTTTCCTTTTAATTAAAATGCACATCTTTAACTAAGTATGTGTTACTGTTTCTAAGTTTGTAATTTTAAAAACCTTGTACTATTTATATTTTAGTTTACTTCATAGATAAAACAATATAAGTCAAACAGATTTTGTATGAGACATGGAATTTTGAAATTACGAGAAATTGAAACACGTTCGTTATTCATCATATGGTATCATTTCATCATACTTAGTTATCATAGGTTAGTTAGATACCTTTTTCTTATATGATTTTCTTGTCAATATTTTGTCATTATACATTTATATACATGAGGCAGAGCTTTCTTGAATTTTGAATTATGCAGTTTTCAAACGAATGGAGTTAAAATTCTACACAGAATTTTACAAGGAATACAGAGTTAATTCTAGACAAATTTTCAGACAGCTGCAGAGGTTGACTTTGATGTTAAGATCCTCTCCTTCGATTTGCAGTCTAAACTCTAATTTAAGATAGAATCATTTTCCGCAAGTGGGACTGAGCAAACATCAGTCTTTTGATGTCGGGGAGCGATGAGTAGCTGCGAAGTCGAGTGCAAGTTTGTGCGATACGGTTGGTCTGCTCGACAAAATAGAGGCCAGTCAGCCGACACAGTCGACCACGGGGCACGCATACAGCACAGCTGAGTACAGTGGGCCCGGGCATTGTGACTCGAACACTACCGCTGGATTCCTCTCACGCTCCAGTTGCCACAAATACCACTAATTGTATTGCATTTTGCCACCGCACGGATGTGGAGTCGTGGTCCCATTGACACGATGTGCACTTAACCATTTGTTACGCCAACGTCAACATTGTGCAGTATCGTTAAGTATTTTACAAGTATGTAGTAACTTAGTTTTTTTACTTTTTTTTCTACTTTCTAACCATGCTGTGTTTACACGTTAAGGGTTACGACCTAGCTCATAACTTTATATTGATTTTTCTGTAATTTCTATGGTTGTAATCTGTTGTGTTTACCTAATAAATAAATTAAAATTAAATTATAAGATTACATTACGTAAGTATTTTGTTAAACTGTATGTTAGTTTACCTAGCAGAGCATTAAACCGATTTGAACCGTTTCATCCAATTCCTACCAATATCCAATTCCCATGAACATATACCTACATACCGTAAAAAACCGCTATCCTGTCCCTGAAAATAGTGATGTCAGCCAGCTAGTGAACTGTTTAACAATTTACAGTAGACAATAAATGGCTATGGAGTCGTAGCCCCATCAACAGTGTCTGTAAACGTGCCCTTAGTTAAAGTTTCAATTGCTGCTACTTGAGTAATCTGGTTCGACCAAATGTAATAATGAATTGTCTCTTTTCTACCAAAGTTAATAAGCCTTCCAAAGTACTTGTATGATTGATTACACACAATATTGAGATAGTTTATTTTACAGGCACGTACCTAACAAGTATGGAAGTCAAGACGTTACCCAATCAATACGATGACCGGTTCGCTGATTGTGTAATAAAGACGTAGGTTAGGTACATACAAAATTAGATAATTAGTTTCGGAAGTTTTCTCCTCAAGTTTCACGCATTACTGACTAATCTAATTGTATGTGTTGCCAGGGACAAGTGTTGGCGTTTCTGGTAAAGTACGTAATAAACGGATTTATTATTGTCTATATATATATAGCTATCAATTCGGTGCCTTGTGTATCCAACCAAAATGTGAATTGTATGTATGAGTAATTAATAAAGCAGTAGGTTTGTTTCCTTATGAGTTATCTAGCTTCGGGGGCAGAAAAGTTAATTTGTTTTTACATACATTACATACTATGTCGATAATTAAACACAGAAGACACCGTTTAATTGAAACAATGAGTGTATCTAATATAAAAGGATACTGACTGTCATAGTTTTGATTTCATTGAAGCATTGTATTCTCATCTGTCGTTCATTGCATTCATACTATCGTCGTGGTGCATCACGATTCAAACGTAAAACTTCGCGTGAAAATAATACATTAATATTCATTCGAAGCAAATGCTTTTTATAGCCAAAATTTTTCACTTTAATCGAGAACTGTTTAGACTTGCTAATGTCCGGACTTGTTGCACTATGTTGAGGTGGTTGTAGAGATTATTGAATGTTGAGTGTTAATGGTTGATGTGGCATTTTCAGGAAATAAGCCTATGCTAAAGCTTTATTGCTTTGCAGCTTCATCGACTTAGAATAAACCTTCTAATATGGTCCTGAAAATATTTTTTACACCTGTAGAGCAAGCTCAACAGTAAAAACCTTTTTAAAATAATTCTGTATTTAAGAGAAATGTCTTTTATCTGAGTGGCCCTAGTTGTTTCCTGTTTATTTTAGTACGCGGCCTTAAATTGCTGATTCTTTCGTAATGTAAGTCTGAGTTCAGTGCACATAGAGCACGTGTTGCGACTGCACTGGTGTCAATTACAAGGTTTAACTCACTGTGGAACGTTTCTTGTGTGCTGGCCAGGCTTAGTACGACGACTTGAGACGATGAGTATATTTTGTTTCTGTAATCTGAACGCTGTACGAGGGGCGGTCCAAAAAAGTCAATGGTTTGTTATCAACCTCATTGTTTTACTTTTATTATCCCTTGCAGGCAAATTTTATAACAATATCCTTTGCCAAATATTACTGGCTGGCGAACATTAGTTATTTTTTAATTAATTTCCCTTTCCTCATAACTGAAAGTATAGGAGCTATCTCGACGGGTAATTAATAATTTTATTCAGCCCTCATCATTGGGAGTATCCAATTAACTACACTTACAAACCACTTATTTACTTTATTTACTTATCCACCTTTTGCAGTTATAGATAGATAGATAGAAACACTTTATTGTACACAAAATCAGGAAAAGTAAAAACTACAGGAATAATAGCACGATATGTACAAAGGCGGCCTTATTGCTTAAAGCGATCTCTTCCACCTGGAAGAGATTCACTTCTTCGCTTCACTTCAGAGGTTACCTAACCTCTGAAGTTAATTGGATATTAAAGAGATTAGCGACAGTGTAGTGTGAATAAAGAAGCAGTAGTTAGTAAATAAATCTTGCACGGTGGATGACACATCTGTGCCCCATATGTATTTGTCGTAAGCTCCTATTTGCGATTCAATATGCTAAATCTTCACGGCCCCTGGGTTTCGATTGCGCAGTTAAGACAAATGGCATGGATGTCGACTGTCGTTTGTGTAATGCCACTACTAATAGGGAAATTCGTTCGTCGGCAGAACGCCTGCCGACCGCCGGCTGACAGTTAGCGATCGGCAAGCGCGTGGTTTGCACGCTAGTGGTCACGGAACCTTCGTCGCGAATGTATCATGTTCTAATGGCCTACGTCAGTACTCACGCTGCTCGGGTAAATAAACAAAGAGCCACCCGCAGCGGTTGACTCACTCCTGAAAATCTCCAAGTGTGTAAACAAGACAACTAAGTGTTGTGTACGCATTCTATGCAGTCTCATTTTGTTTTGAGTGCACTTGTTTGATCTCTCGTGTTAGTGGTTTCAATCGTACTCTGTGTATGAAAAGTTATAATAGGTATGTTTGAATATTTATGTTTATTATTGCGTGGTGAAGTTGTTAACTAATAAGGCGTGAAGTTTAGCAACGTGCAAATAGCTCCGCTGTCCGCACTCGACCGCTCGAATCAATACGGGTTGTTTTTAAACTGCACCGGCACTCGACCTAAAATAAACCAGCAGGTCTGTCTATAGCTCTATACGTCTACAGTCATTAATACTTTGTATGTACTTAACCATCCATGAATCTGGTTATTGTTACAATCATTACTGTCAATTTTATTTTTAGTTCGTTTCTTATTGGGCACGTGGTGGGTAGCTGTGTTGCTTTTTAGAGTAGTAATTAGCTCGCAGTATTTTAAACGGACCGGAACATGTTATAAATAAAATAGCAGTTACTCTCAGTTCCTTGTCCATAAAACGTATCTTCGTTTGTTACACCACGAAAGCGGGTCAGTCAATTAAATTCAGTCAATTACACAATAACCTACCCAATCCTGCTCTACACTAGCTCTATTACTCACGTCACGGACTACTTGGCTTCTAGAATTTGTTACATTTCTATCATGCCGACCCTGCTAGCATAATTAAATCATTTTGATTAAATATACGATTTAAATCACATGATTTTATTCAATGAAAATCGATGATTTAATCGAGCCGTCGCGTTTATTTGAATCCACAGACTAATAGCACAGGCACATTAAATTATAGTTAATTAACAAACAATCAATATTTTAATTATAATATTTAAATAAAAATAAAATAATAAAATCAATGTCATACTATAACTAGGTAAAAATTATATAATATAATTTCAGTCAAACAGCCCCCCGCGAAGTGTCCCCTGGCCGAAAGTACCCAGGAATATATTTAAATAAGTAGTACTTAAGTTCTCAGCTTTTTCTGTCTTTAATCTATTCCTTATGTTAAAATGGATAAGTCCAAATGAGAAAAATAGTCTTAAATTTTATATTTGTCTAAAAATTGGTTACAATATCGACTGTTGTTCTTCGTCACAAATATATTTCTGCGACAACCATCACTCTAGACACATTATTTAAAACTTCTTCATTGAACATCACAGATTTGAAAGGTTTTTTCACAGTTATCTGTCAAAGCAAAGCAAAGGGACTTCTTCCCGTGTAAAAAAGCGTGTTATTTAATGTAAGAAATAGTTGCATTGAAACATTATTTTCAATAAATGAAATAATTCATGATTTTTTTTAATAAATCAATGACAATTTGGAAAAAAAAACATGATGTTTGCAAAAAGTAAAATCTTTTTGCAAAAATCATGTTCTTTTTTCCAAATTTAGTTTCTATTATTGATGTTCTTGCGTGATTGCCATATGATTTCTCAGTAATATGTTATGTTATAGGTAAGTAATATCAAAGCAAGTGCATTTGTATTACCTAGGTATCAAATTTTACTACTCCTGTTCTCGTGCCTGGTAGTCTAGACATGAACGTTGTAAACAATTCGTGGTTGATGCTTGCTATTTTCCAGACAATTTCAAACGTCATAGGAATGATTGTGTTTTAAATTTAAGTTCTTTATACTGTCAATTGATGTAACTTCAGCACGATTTCAGTAGGTTATATTTAGATTAGGTTGTTGGGCTCCTGTTTCACACAGAAGTTAGACACAAAAGTGGTCCTTTATGCGTGCAGGTATGTCTGGTTAGCTAGATTTCCAGGCAACCCAGCTCCGACCAGAAGTCATGATTTCAGTGGTTTCAAAGTAGTTATTTGCCCTCATAAAGTCATAAATGACCTAATTTACTTATCTACATCCTTGTTAAACCAGGTTCCAAGAATTTATTGGTCATTAGTATCGTGAAGAGTAGAATTGATAATGGGTCTCATCAAGCAATCTGTGTGTAGGGTCGCCGGTTCATGTCACAAGGCCATTAGATGACTACCTTGATTCAATCAGCGTGGGCGGACCTGATCCACGCGGGCCCCGACGCCCGCTGCCGACAGCGAGCGTCACTTTTCGCGATGACTTCAGTCAGAGACACTTTTTACACATCCACAGAAGAATTTACCAATAACAATATGTTTAAGAATTTCCTAAGAGGTTTTTACTAATAATAGCTTGAAGAAGTTAACTGAATTGGGATTGGGATGTAGTCCAATCTAAGAGTCCAATTAATCATTTAAATAATTTGTTATGAGGTAATACCTATTTAAATTAATGTTACTTATTATCCTTGTGGAATACGATCAGTCGATCAATCATGGGAGCGAAGGGAAAGTGAAAAGAAAATTAAAGAACAATGAAGACGTTCCATACATTTTGAGGCATTTATACATGTTCTACAAATTCTTCATTCCCGACTTCTAAAAATGTATGACTTGTATGTACTAACTTAGCATAAAATTATATTTAAAATGACACATAGGTATATCATTTATGAAGAAGTCTTCGTTTATTTTGTATAGTTGTATCCTTCTTTACAAAAAAATCAATGTTGAGTTGCTCTATAAGCCTATATGAAATTACAATAGGTGTGTAATATCCTTCCATTCTGCTTTGAAGATCTTTTCATGGCTAAGAGGTAAGTACGACCAATATCCAAATAATGTTGACTCACCCACCGCATATAATAAAAATAAGGCGTGACTTCGTGTCCTATGATTTATAGTAGCACAGCCATCGCCAAAACTGTATTAATGGTTCCCAACCATGAAAATCCCCTTCGTAAGCGTCGGAAGCAGTTATTTACGACTGTCATACTCGTGCCCACCTTGCGTTCTGTAGTCTGCAGGCGACTGTAATGTAACGTATATTTCTGATAGTTATTGTATATTTGTATGGAAACCTTGCTTCCATACAAATAATTTTACACATTCATGTCGTATTTGTGAAAGGTCAATCATGTTGTTGTTTTGTCGCGTGTATAATAAAATAAAGTAAAACCTTTTCATAAGATAAATTGAAATAAGTCTTTCAATTTGCGACAGTACGACTGCATGATTAGCTTAATAAACTTTTTCACTAAAATATTGAACAAGTACTACATTAATTAGTCTAATAATTTGTATGGACACCGAGTGACGTTGCACCTTAAAACTCAGTCTACTTTTTTAATACTTGTAGGTACCTAAAGTTCCTGAATGCCCTAAGTACGCACTTAGTAAGTTTATGCTGGATTAACGTGTATAAGCGTAGTGTTTATGCCTTTTGAGACGACCTTAGAATGAAGGAAGTAATTTCTATTAGCATTAAGGTCGTGTAATTTACTTGGATTGTTCCACTTACCCGGCAAAAGCAATTTGGACACGACGAAAATAGCTTTTATTTTTTCACGTTATCAATGTAGTTTTCTGAGAAAATAAACTTTGTAGCTAAAATGAGAGATAGAAATTAATTTTATAGCGAAAAATGGGAGATGAAATGTAAACAAAGAGGTTTGTTCTATTCTAAGTAATTTAATATTTTATCATGGGATTCCTGTTAACAATTACGAAATTGAGAATAGATAATAAACCTACTGCTCTGATATTACATGTCAAAGTTGATTGCGTGTTTGATAATTGATAATAATCATACATTGTGCAAGGTATTACTTTTGCTGCGGAAATAACATCATCAACATCATGATCTAATGATATGGTTGTCATGGTTCACCATTGCACATTTTGTCCACTTGTGTTGCCATCAATTGAAATACTATTGCTTAAAGAATGCTTTGTAATCCGTAACACGATACAATATACGAAGCAGTTTTTTGGCTGAACAGGAAAACCTCAATTCCCTTTTGCGTTGTTCAGTTCACTTGTTACGTAAATATACGTGTCTATTTACAATTATTTTATGCATATTTAGTATGATTATTATTCATTTATTGCATTTTCTTACGTACTAGAAACTATTTACTTCACCCCACCAGTTTTACCGTGGGAATTGAATGTTTTATTAAACTCCCATTGGTGCATAACCAGGTTAAAATTTTCCTATTTTATAAACGATCAGTGTCCTGAAATAAAAATAAATGTAAACATAACTGTTAAAGTAAACATTGGTTAATGTGGATATGTAGTCAGTGCCGTATCACTTCCTACATTCATTTAAAGGCCGCAAGTCAATGACCATTTTGTTTTAGTTATGTCTTGTGTCTGTAGCGTCATGTAGACTTGTAGAGAGAAATTACAATTCTTTATAATAGTTATTAAACAATAAACATAAATATCCAATATCCTCTAAAGCGATATTATTGTCATCATCGGATAAGACCGGTTCGTGAAGAACAGCCTATAAGTACTACGCTCATGCGGTAAAACTCGCGGAATGTCCTATAGTAGTTACGAATCAATGAAATCTTTCGCCTGGTGAAAGTGTCGGAAGTTTTCAAGTGCCTGTTACGAGTAAAATAAAATACTGTTAAAGTAAAATACTCTATATTGCACAAAATTTGGTACAACATTGGGCATACATATAATATAAATATGATACAATATTGGCGGTCGAATCGCTAAGGGCGATCTCTTCCAGACAACCTTTAACACGTATTTACCTATAGTTTATTTTTAGCGCAGTGACTGGAAGAGATTAAACACACCTATATCGAAGCAAATGTAGACACGATGTTTGAGTTTCCTTGAATGAATTAAGTTAAGTGTACGTCAACAGGAGGCGATTTTAATTAAATGACATAGTTCACCAGCTCACCAGTTCATTGGTCGAAGCCTGACATTCTTGATCGTATTCTCTGAATGTCAGGCTTTCTCGTTAGTGAAGGCAATAACTTTGCCATTTTCTTTTTTTTTACTGAAGTCAAATGACAGCTTCACCTCACTGTTAGGACAGCTGCAAAGAGCAGAAAACAGAAAACAAGAACAACAACAGCCTAGGGGCTGTTTCCGACAACATTAGAACACAATAAACTTTTGGATAATACTAGCAAAACTATCTGAAGCGACGTTCACAAATGGCCTTCCATATCCCATAATGGGATATGAGTACTACTGCATGTTGGAGTTTGTACTCTCAGAAATCATATAAATAGGCATTCTCTAACGAACATTACCAAAGGGTCCGACATCATTAGAGCATGTTATTTGTTTATTGCCTCTATGAGGCTGTGCTTTCTCGGTGAGCGCGCGGTCTGGCAATGGCGGGATGAAATGAAAGTGAAATGCGCGTTCGCGCCTGCGCCCGCGCCGCCTTGGTCGTTCAACTCGGCACGCGCCTGCATCCTCGCGGGCCAATCTTGTTGCTCGTGTTGTGGTTATGATTTCGCTGCAATCTTTCTCGAGGTGTAAGTTACGAGCGGTGAACACTGGTGGCGGGTATCAATCACTGCACGCATTACCACAAATGGTCGTAGATCAAAGAAACTTTAGACGTAGAGCTTCAAAGTTATGGTTCAGATCTGATGCCTGCTGGTTGATTGATGAAAAAAATTACTTATAAATAACTTATAAGATTGTGGAATCTAAACTTACGTAATAGTACGACATGTGTAGATGCCAACTGCAGTATTTGCATATAAAGTTGCATCTCTACCTGCATGCATCTTGTAATGTTGTTCTGTTGTAATTAGTATTACATTGTATTCTTGTCACTACTCAACAATAATGACTAGATAAGCTGAAACACAGATGCCTATGGCTACTATTCACTACTCATAACATAACTTATGTAAGTAAGATGACGCAAATGTTCTTGTTGACAGTCATACAAATTGTAACAAATTCTAAGTAACTTATGACACAGGCTCGGTAATAACAGCTTTTGCCGGTCCATTGCGAGTTGCAGCTATGATTTAGAGAGCGCATATATGCAAATCCAACAAGAGTAATGTTTAACTGCAGTGTAATTCTGTATCCTAAATTCCTGTTTCTTGTGGATTTTCACCTCTTACAACATTTCATATCTATATCTTTATCGAACAGGTTGTATGGATTGCTGAACTTATGCTTGATTTTCTACAGTGGAAGCTTAATATTTTAGAACATCTTTTCTGTCTTGTCATTGTCATACACCTTTGATGTTATGATGGATTGATCTTCCCTAGGTATTGTTATATAAATTTTGATTGACCCATTCAAGGCTCTAGGCGTTGATTGATGATTGTGCTTTGTCTTTCACCAATGTTATGATAGGTTATATGTTTTTGCTAAAACTTCAATATCTTTCATTATGTTCGACCATAATGATCAATATCGATTCAATCGTTTGCACTCACTCGCTGGGTACATAAATGGTCGTGCTGCGAATTCCAAGTTGGTGATCTAATAACAAATACTCGATAAATCCTCTTTGAGGCTTAACCTTCAATAATGACACAGCGAATCTGGCGGTCACGAGCGTGACAGTGCATACAGAGATCATTGGCAAATCCTTCAAGAAACCTTAAAGAAATACAAGTGAAATAATTTTCTTTGTACGATTTGTGAGGTAGATCGAACAACAATAAGATATTAAGGGTAAGTGTTTCCTTAAAGTAAAATCACAACCACGAGTCGGTCGTGAAATTTACAAAAACAAAATCGTAAACATATAAATAAACAACGACGGTATCTGCAAGATTGTTGTAACCTACCTATTACATACTTCACTAATTAATTCCCTTTAAGAATTGGTTAATAGTTGCCGTTAATAGTTGATGTTAATGTGGAAAATTATAATCCTATTTCAGTTAATGCGTCACTTCGTTGGTCATCTGTAGTCATTCATTACATTCTGCTATTACACTTTAAATAAATTAAACTCGGTTGCGACCTTCAGCGCTGTATGCTCAGATGTGTCATTTGTCATTCTTCATAATCCAATAGGTATTTTTCTGTTCACGTGGTCTTGTCATTATAGTGGTTTATATTTTTGTTTTTAATCGACTACCAGTAAGTAGTTAAACTAATATAAGTACTTATTTATGAAGATTTATAAACATGATGCTTTGTACCCGCTGATTCTTCTACCGTCTTGTTTTTCTCGAGTTATATAGGTAAATAAAACAACCTACTTGTATTTTATCTGTATTACCAATCATGCAATAGTTTGTTTGACGCATTATCTTAGCAGATCAACGTCTCATTCATAAGTAAAAATTTGTTCGAACGTTGCTAGCTGTATTGCACCTATACTCTGAATGGCGTGATGTTTCTTTCGCGTGATAACAACAGATTGACTTTATGTAGAAAACCTCGCACGCGATTGCAAGTGGCCACGCTGGCCGTCACGCACGCGGTAAAACTGCAGCGAATCGACTCTTGCAGTATTGCGCAACAGCCCCGCGCACTCGCGTTCGCGCTAGGTCACGTGAAAAGCTATAAATTAACATATCTGTTTCATTGCAACCGTATCGCGCTTTCACAATACGCGGCTATACGCAAGAAAACCTTTTCTAAATTCGTCTAGCGTGACATTACATTACCTGTATCATTCTGTAGATTTCACTTCAGATTTTCTTTTCTTTATCTTATTATCGGTCCTCACTAGCTCAGGAACGCAGTAATTGATAAGGAATTGCGGACAGTGGTACGTAGAAGGAAAGTGGGTAGCCAGCGTTAAGCTTTCCTCGCCAGTCACCGCTCTCGGCCCGCACATTACAGCCATCCCGCCGCACTAGATTGCTCCTCGTAGCTAATTCTGTACTCAATTAGCGCGGCTGAGTGCCCCGGCTACTAGAATTCACCGCGATAAAATGTTCAGGGCATGTGAGAAACTCTCCCATTCTCGTCGGAATAGCCGTTGATTGTGCTCTACGACATTTTTCCACCTGTATGTACAGTATTAGTTTGAGTACGCCTAGTTATGTAAGTTACTTCATACGACGCGCTACAGTGGTCACGACAGCGGTCATGCATCGCCGACACTGTTAGTTCCATATTATCGGCGGGAAGACGAGAGTGAATCACCAACCACTCCCATTTTATAATACCTTTGCTATTCTTTCTAAAGATACCCGTATTACCCGTACAGTACTCGTATGTGGTTCCAAACATCTTAACCATAGTTTCATCGTTGAAAGCTGTCGTAGGTACCCAATCTCTACTTAATCTCAAAGCGCTATTCAACTTTGTTTTCTACAAAATGTTATAAATAGATATTGCTTTAATGAAATGATTATTATATTATCTACAAAATATTTTAAAATATTGCTTTAATTACAATGTAACTGAAAAACCCTCTAAGCGATGCGCAATAAGACGACCTTCAATTAAACAGCTCAAGTGAATCCATTACTCATTGTAATAAGGGGTCTTTTCACTACGTCACTTGTTTACCACCTCTTAAACATAGGCACCTAAATAGCTTTACCTAATATGCTATAATCGTTAATTAACTAGTAAATTCCGTTCATGTAATATTAGTTTAATTTTATAATTAAGTGTAATTAAATTATGAAACTCAATCAATTATGATGTTTTGTCCTTAAATGAGTATACTGAGTTGGTACAAATACATTTGTTTGACCATATGTTAAATCATTTACTTGGAAGGTACTTTAAAGACCTTGTGGTTCGCCTCTTCGTATGGTCACAATCAGACCATGTACAATGTTTTAAATGCGCATAATTAACACGGTTGGATATATGTATGTAATTTAGAGAGCTTGCCTTTATACGGCGACCGTCTGGGCAGCGGCGCCAGAGGTACGTAAAATAGTGAAGAGTGGCGTCAACCTGACCCAGATAATGGGCAGCGAGTACTCAATTATCAAGCTGGCTTACCGGTTTGCCAGCGGCGTACTAGGGGACAGCAGAACGATAAGCGACTAGCACTAACGGACGCCAATATCGTTTGGTACCGTTTTCTGCTGAGACGTCCTCAGCAGAAAATTATATGGTCTTTAGTTAGACCCTTCGAGAAATTGGAATTGTCTTTGTACGAGGTTGGAGAGTAACATAGGTCTGCAGTGCCTACATTCGTAAGAGCATACGCGACGACCCGACCGACCGACATACTATTCGTTCTCTAAACTTGGTTATCCTTAGTTCGTCTCTGTAGTTTTCTTAATTAAAGGGCTATTTATTTCCCAGTGTTTGTTAAAAATATTCTTTCACCGTTAACTTTTGCTTTTGCTTTTCTTCACACTGTTTTGTGCTATTTTTTCTGAGTTTAGCCTGGTTTTAGAATCGGTTTTTTTTCTTGGTGACAAATGACGAACGTGCCGAGTTCCCTTCACTTTGAACTTGAAAGCGTATCAATTGAAATCTTCAGTCACGATTCACGGTGTTGCAGAAAGAGTGAATTTATTTTTTGGTAACTTTTGCTCTCATAGTATTTGGCTTGGCTAGTCTAGCCTGGTTTAGCGGAAGCGATAAGACTGATTTATGTACGTTCCGTTCATATTATGTGTACTAAATGTAATAGAAAATTACTCCGAAATAACATAACGATGATTTATAATGTCTTGTTACTTAGATATAATAACCTACTTTTGTTTATTGGTAGTTAATATGGTACTTATCTTTTGTTGACAGATGATGAGGGGCGAGCAGTGGTAGGAGGTGCCCGAGATGAATTCTGACGTTCACCGGCATCAGGCGCATCCACCGCTCGCACAGGTAATGTTCCCAAGCTATACAAGAAACATTGTTACTATTGCCATTGCGAAATTATACCTCTTCAAAGTCAACGCCTTAAGCACCCACCCGTACGTAACTACTGATTGTTAAATTGCTGACAATTTCACAATAACTTGGTTTTAAGCATTTATTATAGGACTACATTGTATACATATCCCATTTTGTTTAGGGTCAACCCTCCTTTTTGTGGCTAGACATTCTACAAGATGAAGATAAAGACATCCCGGAGGAGCGCCCTGTGTAAAACGCAAAATGCCTGAAACTCTTAAAGTTTACTATTATTATATTATATTCTAATCATATCAATCAATAGGACATAAAACGCAAAGCGTTGCGTAGATGGAGCCACGAACACACTCCGTAAACAGAAAATCAAAACGAAACGTTATTTTTGAAGATATCACAAATTAATCGTTATTCGGGTTAATTTAATTTAATTTCTCAAAGCTGTAGTAAAATTGTGATGATATCATGGCATCATATGACCATTTCAAAATAGCAGACCTGAAAAATCTGTTAAAACATCGTGGCGCGAGTCTGAAGGGTAAAAAAAAGATTTTGTGAAAATGCACGTATCTACGAGTACATGTTGTTTGGCTACGTACCATTGTGCTAGTGACGCCTTTAGTGGTAAAACATTGCAGGATCATCTATTCTATCTGGGATTAAATTACATTAAGTTATATCGGGGTATTAGTTTCCAGTTTACATGCAAGTCACGTGCGCAATTAAGTCAGAAGCGTGTATCGCGAACAGGAGCACGATTGTAGCACATTCCTTGTCGATGTATCAGCTACGCGTGTAGGCTGCGCCTGCGCCCACGACAACCTATCTTTCTTCGACACACTAGTTTGCACCTTTGTCACGATGTTTGTTGTTATAAGTTGTCCCGCTTTAGACGCCTACACTATTCTTTGTTGATCAACATTTTACAAACATTGTCTGATCGTTTCTGTCACGTCTGGACTACAAATTTGCTAGACAATCCAGAGTCTAGATTGTTTAGCAAAATTGTAGTCCAAAGTGACAAAAACGATCAGACAATGTTTGACAAAGGTAGATCAAGATTCTAGACAAAGGTGTGTGTACTACATCTATCTGTCGTAGACATATGGCGTAATGGCGCGTTTCACGAAGTGTGTAGGCATATCACGATGTGATAAAAAAGTTAGACAGATACTGTAATTGTCGAATTCTACGCTATTTGTCTAATATTTTTAGCAACTTCGTGAAATGTGATCTGCGTTTCACGATTTTCACATTTGTATAACGATACTTAAAGCAAATCAAGCTAATGTTTTAGGGCAATAAAAGAGATGGCGCTACTATAGATTAATTTAAAACCTGGCATCATGAAGTGCGATTCAGTTCAATACAATTACGCTATGTGCGAATTAACGATCAGCACTTCACGAAGTGACTAAAAATCTTAGACAGATAGTGTAGAACTCGACTATTACAGTATCTGTCTAACTGTATTAGCACTTCGTGAAATGACTACGCACTTCCTGAAATACGCCATTGTGCTATGTGGCCACGACATAATCTACTACATACATATTTGTTTCTGACGAATAAAGGGTTTTTCTGACCCGTCACCCGTATTTGCTGCCAAAAAAGTTTAACAATGGAACTTCATGTACGATTCAGAACTCATGAATGCAAGAAATAAGAAAAATTGCATGCACAAAGCTGTCCGCAACCCAAGGTACACCGCGTTACTTTTGGCGCTCGGCCAAGGTTATGCGTTTCAATGGATCGTTAACTGCTGTAAAATGGACAATTTTATATCTTTTGTTCAATAATGATAATTTGATACGGTAACTATTAAAGTGTATGATTACGTGTGAGAACCACGTTTGTCTATGCGTGTACTCGTGGTGGCTGCCCTCGATATGGCACGTTAGACATTGCGGCTTACTTTCCTTCGGACGCTTTACATTCATGACTCGTCTTCACAAAACATCGACTTGCGGTCAGTATCGTCACGATCTGAATTAAACTTTTTAGTGAGGGAGCTCCGGATGAAATGTGTATTTCATTTTATTAAAAAGCAGGTTGCGCCAACATTTACACAAAAAAATGTTCTTTTTATATTCCAAGGTTTATCTTGGTAGCACATTCCAATTTGGCAACAATGCGATGCGCTTTGTGAATAATTAAGAATCTGCAACTAGTTTGTAGACATTTTAAAATGTATCTGCTAGATATTTATAGCTTTGTATTCTAAATGTAAAGCTATTTCGTTAGAATGTTTCTTCTAAGCGCATTCTTTGTTAGTTTGTCAAGTTCAAGTGTATTATGTTTTGTTATATTTATGTCTATTTACGCCCTAACTGTTATAGCATAAGCTTCCTCTTGCACTAGAGGAAGGAAACGGACCAAGCTCCACCGTAGTACCGGCTCAAGTGCTAATTTGTGAATTTCACATGCTTTCGAAAACTTCTTATGCACATTTCGTTACGATGTTTCTCCTTCATCGTTAGAGATTGATAATAAGTCTGAAAAATCTGGTGAAATTAGTATTTGGTGTTTACCACCGATATTTGATAATTATCGTCAGAATTGTAGCCAGAAAAATAAAATGATGTCCCGGGTTTTTCGAGAAGGGCCTAGCATATGATTTTTTTTAAATATAAGCACAGCAAACGAGCCACCTGATCGTCACCCATAGACATTTCACCTGACTATGCTGAGTGTTGATAATTATGCCGGAACTTTTACCCTTCCAACCAAATTTCTGCTATGCGGGAGAAATAGGTAAAAGTGCTGGCTCTGCACAAAGTCATACCACCTTCAAAGTTGGATACTGTCGACCTTACTGATACTTTGGCTCGACGATTTTCAATAAACTACAGGGATTTTGGGGGGTTAAAACACAACAGTGCAGGATAAAAGGGTACTTCCTACAGAAATAAATCAGGATAGATAATAGAAATAGAGAAGATAAATCAAGGGGCACCCGTGTCTCAATCTTGCAATATACTGCAAGATTTTATTCATTCAGGACCTAGTTTACGACGCGTACCGATCAGAGCGGCTGGCTGTGCTAAAATGCCTTATGGTGCGGTTTCCAACTGTAAGATCAACAGGTACCGCGTCACCGTTCTATCTTGATTTCTTTCTGGCTAGCTTTGCCATACCACCTTCAAAGTTAGTACTTTTCCTATTATTGATGTGGCTCGACGTTTTTGCAAGAACTTCAGGGCTTTTGGGAGGGTTCTGGTGACGCGGGTGTTTATGGTGTCGTCATATGTTGCAGCACGGCGTGCACGGCGGCGCGCAGGGGGTGGGCCCTTGCGGCTGGTACTCCGCATCGGCTGCGCCCGCGCCCACCGCGCCCGCACGCCTCAAACGCGCGCAGCCGCCGCACCTTCTACCGGTTAGTAGTTACTGGATCACCATTCTTAGGGTTCTTGGCGGAGCTGGGTTGACTGGAAATCTAGTCAATCCAACATGCCTGCACGCATAAAGGACCGCTTATGTGTCTAAAGCTACAATAGATCTTTTAGGTCGTAGTGGCTTATGGGTTGAAACCCTACCCTTAAATATAAATAATAAAATAATGTGTCAAAATGCGTAAAAAAATCAACTAATAAGGGACCCGAACCATCTGTATTCGAGCTCGGATCGGAGCAAAAAATCCTTATTAAAACTCATTTTACGTAATAGCTCTAGATAGAAACTTCACAAGACATCATGAAGCGCTTTTCGTGCTTGTATAGGTCGTCACTCGTGTGTTTTTGAAAGCTAGTGGACGAATATTTATAGTTAATATTGTTCTCGCGTCTTCTATGATCCTGAAATTACTTGTAGAAGCCTTATGGAATGTTCTCCATTATTGAAACAAATATTTACGAAAAAACTTGCAAAGCAAAAAATTATTATCCCTTCTGCGACGTCCTATATTATAGTAGAAACATTAAGATGCACAGAAGAAGTGCAAACTATGTACAGGGTGAGGTCAAGGTGAAGGCATAACAAATGGCGAGTGCGATCGACCGTGGCCGTGTCAGACGAGGTCGCAGGAGTAATAGAGCCTCGGCAAAATTTATTGACTACCTATACAGTGTGTAGGGAGGGACAAAGAGTGTTTACGTTCTTAGAGATATCGATTTCGTTTAAAAACCTAAGTATCATGTGGAGTGTAAAATATACACTTTGTATACACACAAATAAATATAATTTCATTTCATCTTGGATGCTTTCTCTCAGCACATAGATATTGTGCTCTCCTCGGTGACTTTTGAAAGAGCAGTTGCACTCAATTCATGCAACCTCAACGTCATTCAATGTGTGTGTGTTTGGCTCATAAACCCACATAAATAGTCAGCTCTGTCTCAGTGTTTATACGAGTGAATAAAATATTGAGGACGAATGGTACACTAACACAGTTCGAGACTTACTATGATCATTCATTTTTATAACCCTTTGTACGAGCTACATACACGAGACACTATTCATATACTGAGAAGTTCCCATTAGGCACACATTATTAAATTGAAACAAACGTAACATTATCATTATAATACCCAAGAAGCATTGTTTTACCAACAGATGACACGTTGCTCAAGTGATTTATAGCTTATTGTTGCCTGAATCTACGAATAAAACTGACAGGAGCGTATCCAGGTCGGATACTGTTTATACCTTCCAATTACAATTTGTTTAATATTTCGAGGTTAAGAACAGGTTAAGAAGAGGTTAAGACAGTGCAGTAATATTTAACATACACTTTTACTTTAAAGTGAAAAAAAAACTAGACGCTTTCTGAGACTTAGAAAATTATGCTACACTTTCGGTATGTGGTTTGCGTCTCGTTAAGAACTTATAATCGTAGACGATGTGATTGTGAATTTGGATGGTATGGAAAGCGTGTCCGACAACCTGCGTATTAAAAATAATATCGATCAATTAACATAAATGAAATTGGCACATCATGTACGACTCACACATTTCTGAATTTGAAAAGAATACGCGACTTCCTTGTAGGTAACCAAGTTTGATAACTTTATCTACTAAACTTTTAACCATCAACCATGGCAAATATCTGTACTGGCTAGGGATCTGGTTGCGGAATGCCTTAGAATAGAAAATAGAGTGTGTATATGGAAATATTATTAGTTGTCTTCGCGCCATTGTCCGCACACCACAGCAGCGCAAATATTCACACGATTACGTACCTATAGAAAGCGACACGACAGTGTGGCTCAAATATAAATATTTATCTAATGAAAGACTAGTTGCTTTCCTGTACTGTGCTATACGTAGATCGGTTGCGTGAGAGCTGCTTGCATTCTGCTAGCTCAGGAGCGCTACTATTCTTCATCATCTATTCGTATGGACTGTCAGGCTAATGTAATGTAACAAGAAAAACCTATAATTAACGTATGTTTAGTTATTTACCTTTGATTAATTTGTTTTATTATTGTTGTTGGGTTCCAAATTAATAAGTAAATCCTGCACGTGTAATTTTTTTTCACTGTCTAATTTATTTAAGTAAAATATCTGAAACAATCTTGATTTAAATATATTTGTAATGTTCCAAGAGAGGAAGTATCAGAAAACTGTAATAAAATCTCGTAGACAGATCAATGCCACACACAAAATCTATCAAACGTACCTGCGCTATTTGATGTAAGTGGGATATTTTGGCGTGGTTATTTTTACCGTAATTTCAAACATTGTTCCAGTCGGGAGGCGGAGTGAGCAGTAATGGGCCGCACGCGCCTCTCTCGCCCACCGCAATGCAGAACTCTGTTCCACACAATGTGAGTGCTCTATTATTTTTCACATACATTATTTAACTGCACTTATTTCGCTTTTTATTAATGCTCACATTTGATATTGTAAATGTGTTTAGTTATGCATTTTAAATCGATTGGATCCATGACCGCTTTATTTGACGATGTCCTGGCACTGTTGGTAGGAACACCTGTCTTCTCAGGTTTCATCAGTTTCTAGTCTGTAAAGTGTTTACTCAAACATGCAACCACTATTATTGAATCTAGGTGATCTATGATGTCTTTAGAACACCCCAATACACAGGAAATTATAATATGAGTTATGTATGACCCTTGAATGAGTTGGATCTAAATGTGTATTGTATTTTTTGTGACATATGCTGGGTCCGAATCATTATCTTACAAGTCGTTGATGTCGAGCAAAATAAATTGATTTGTCCATTGTTATACTCTCCCTTGTTATGATCATCAGTTTCCCCTTCTTTGTAACCATCCCCTTACTTAATTAGTGCGTTTACTGTTCGCACGGTTTGCAACTGCTCTCCAGATTTGACCCGGATGCTGCCAATTTTTATATCATACACACACCGGGATGCAGACTTCCTTTGATGAATCCGTTAGCATCTGTACCTATTCCGTCGTCTGAATTAGGTATAGGTACTCAAAAGGAGTAGTAACGTATTGACTGTTCATGGTTCATGTGCTATGTACTTTGTCAACAGAACGTGATGACGTCATCGGTGCGCGCGCCCGCGCCTACCGGCCCATCACCAGCCATGCACGCCTCGCAGACTAACAATGGTAGATATAAACAACTTTAGCGTAGTATAAAGTAGCTCTGATCGTTTGGTCCCAATAGACCCATTATGGATCTTTTTATTCCATCTGCTCCATCGAACAGTAATTCTTAATGATGTACAATTAATGTTTCACTAGTTCTAGTACAGATTTAGTAGTGTTCGCTTGGTTCCAGTATAGTTCCTTAAGTTGCTGATGATAATTAAATTTTAATGAGCTAGTCATTTTAGCTATGCAGTGTTTATTAGACTCGCTAAATGAAATTACCTCAATGGGCCAAGCATCTTCATTAAATCATTACCAATAGTGCCGTAAAGTGGCTGCGTGTTACGATATTCCGTATCCTTGACGTATGCATGAAAAACCAACAACGTCACCAAAATGCGAATTCGGTGTACGGCTATGGCCGACCATCACAGAAATAAATCAAGATAGAACGATGA
Organism: Hofmannophila pseudospretella; assembly: GCA_947369225.1. Taxonomy (NCBI): domain Eukaryota; kingdom Metazoa; phylum Arthropoda; class Insecta; order Lepidoptera; family Oecophoridae; genus Hofmannophila; species Hofmannophila pseudospretella. The sequence continues at coordinate 8,241,114 of OX376325.1, forward strand.
AGTGGGTTAGGCACCTGGGTCTCAATATTGCAATATACTGCAAGATTTAATTCATTCAGCGCCTAGTTTTCGACGCGGACCGATCGGAGCGGCTAAGCTAAAATGCCTTATTGTGCGGTTTGTAATTGTAAGGACAACAGGTATCATGTCACTATGGGTGCGTGGCTTACGAAAAATGTTGACACGAGCGATTTATATAGCAGCTCGCCCGCGTCACCGTTCTATCATGATTTATTTCTGTGCCGACCGTCATCATTCATCACGCGCCAATGGTTTATGTCGCGATAGTTGACGTTTGGTGCAACATATGACAGCAAGTATTGTTATTTTCCACAGTGTCGGTGTCCAAAGGGCCAAGCGACGTGCTGGTCAACTCGTCGGGTCAGAACCCTCCCCCTGCCGGCAACAGGCTTGTCAACATGACGCAATGGCCGTGAGTATCGTTACTTCTTGATATCTTCTTAATTAGGCGGGTCCATACCGCCTGAGCTGCTGTGCGAGATAGACTTTTAAATTCGTCAAGTTTGGCTCGCGATGCGTCTGTGTGTGTGGCTTTTCGTAATCAAATTCGCTAGATAAGAGTGCCACATGTGAAATACGTACGATTAGAAAAGATTTAGGCATGGCCTAAACTTGGCTTTGGGAGTTCATGTCAGTCTTACCGACACAAAACAATTATCTGACACCTACTGACATTGCCACTCCAACTATAAAGGCTTCTGAAGTCAGCTTTGCATATTTATCTTTCTCCAACTCTAATCTAGTCTGAGGCATTCGCATTAAAGATATTCTGTATTCTGTACTCTGTATGCGCGATTCCCATCTAGAATGGATTTTCTCGACTTGTTCCTGCGACCAACGCTTCTTTTTTCTACAAATGCTCTTACTTTCATGAACCAAACTTTTTAAACCATATTACTTGAACTATGTTTAATTTCATGAAGGATTAACTGAGGTCTGTTCTGTGCTTGTTTTTTTTAGCTAAGTAAATGAATCATCCTTATGACGTTAATGATTACAAATGAAAATACCACCAACGGTAGCTGTAAAATGCATGATTAATATCTAGCGCAATCACGGTTATAATTAATATTGCCTTCATTGTAATTATATCATTTTGATTTATACTTTACAAGGTGTTACAAGGCTTTTTTGGACTATAATCGAGAGAGAACTCAAACTTTACTTGGCGAAGGGTGAAGTTGGTTAATCAATTTAACCACAGAGTCGAAATTGAAGCTAAGTTCAGTACTTAGGCGAAGTGTTACTGATTTATACACTACTTTGGCTGAAGGCATAGCCCCCTTGCAGCTTATTTTAGATACTATCATAAACAGTAATGTGTGGGCGATCTTTTTCAATTATAACGGTTGTAGATGGTAGTTGAAATAACCCCGCCATAGCTTGCTATGTTTTTCTACTCAACTCCATACAATAATTACTAGGTATTGCTATGAATCAGTACTATGCGGATGTTTTTGATACACCGTGTATGTACCTAAATAGTTATTATTATAAATCGATAATGTTTACAAAACTTCAATTAGGTATGTAGATCAGAGAATCGAAGGTTCTCAAACTTGTATAGCTATTGTGTAACCTATTGTGCTCAGGCCTCCCGAAGGTATCTGACATGGCATAACGACTGTAGCCGGGATAGACAGATTATGATCGTAATGTAGGTTCGCGGTGTCGTAATGAATATTACGACACCGCGACGTTAATTAAATAACGACCCTTAGGAATGAAGTGGTTTGTGTTGCTGATTGTGGTTTCATATTGAACAAATTACCAAATTTGAGTAGAAAACTCTCGATATCTTTAGATCCATTTACATTTTGACCACAGAAATGGGACCCCTCTCCCTCTCCTCTAGAATGACGATGTGAGCACTGACAGCGAGCCAAAAGATTTGTGCAAATGCACGCATAGTTCCATAGTTTCAATGCCCTATTAATGTATGGAAAGATGCTCACATCGCTTGCGCCAATTGGCTGACGCGGTTTCTATATAAAACTTGTCTAACAAGCATAGGGTGAATTTCAAAATCTTTGATCCTGACACTATTGTTCTTATAAAATTTTGAAGCGACGCTCCCCAGTGGCAAATAAATCTCTTTTTGAGAATCACTACACCTTTCATAATTGAAACTCGTATTGTTTGTACATTTCTGATAAGATCGATAGATCGTCACTATCTCTAATGCCTAGTTATCAGTAAGTAATGAATGATGATAAGCTCAGTGTTAAGTGAGTCGCAGTGAAGTATGGAGTGCGATATTAGTGAGTGTTTCAGCAAACCGTGCACTGTGAAGTTCTTAATTCCACCGACTGCTTATGATGAATTGGAGTAAAGTGTTTTTTTTTTATTTCATTGTTATTATTTATTATTATTTTATTGACACATCAACAGATTATACATTTAAGATTATTCAAGCTTATTAAAAAGGTAACTTATTATAGATGTTCACTGCACTCACATTAAAATATAGGCTATGTGGTTTATAAACCAGCAATTTCACAAATAAAATCTTAGTAAGCTATTAGTAATTGTTACCAAAACCATTGACCATATAAAATGTACCTACTTTTAAACGACACGTGCGTGTAAAATACCTAGTAGAAAGTACTGATCACTACCGATTTCAATTAATACCGTCAATCTATAGTTCCTAAATAATTCAAATTGTATCATTCCAGGTGAACTGGACTAGAACCTATGCCAGACCAATAAGATTGTGCTAGATTGATAATGTTTAAAAATAAACATCATGATAATGCTTTATTTATATTTAAATTTATTATCATGCACGATATTGCACTAATATAAAATTAATTGCTTAAGTACTACCTTTAGCTACCTGCATCAGGGTAGTGTTATAATGGGAGATTGTATTTTTCGCATTGCACTACCGGTGGTAGTGTAAGGGAGAGAAGATCTATGACGCTACTGAGTAGTGATACACAGCTTTACAGGGAATAAATTTATCAATGGATTTTAGTGAAACAATAAGAAGTGGAACGCGAAAGTGCTAAAAGTTGCCACTATTTATACTTCTTACAGTTCTGGTAGTCTAGAACTTTGAGGGCTACTAAAATATATATGACCTCCGTGCAACAATTCTACTGTCGGATATTGTGATAAAAGTCTAAATTTAGAGGAATCGATTTTTTCAGGAGTGGTGCTATTTTTGTTCGGGTTGAGCTTGATTCGCGACATACAAAAGATATTACCTCACGTAGTCGTCATCAGAAAATAAACCCTCTCATCCTAAGGCTTTCTACTTGTATAGACTTAGTAAATGTATACATAAGTTGATGCGTATAATTTGTTCCGCCAGCACTGTGCGGCATATCAATAAGTATAGACGTATTTGGATCTGATTACCTATTCTACGTTGTGTAATAATGGCGGTCGCGTAGGCAGCGTTTATGCGAACGTCTGACCATTTTTAACCAATGTGATTTCCTTTCTTTTTTTATGCCTTATTGTACTTTATGTCGTAATACTGCTAACTTTTATGTTTGTTTGCCACACAATCGGTGTAAAACGAAATACGATTGTCACGATTTTAGATGTTTATCTGTCGTTTTATTAATGGACGATTTAGTTTAGATAGTGCTACTAATTTGAAAATTTAATAACATTGTAATCGGTAATAGATCGTTGATCAGAGATCGGATAAAAAGTGTTTACATGAACGCCTGAAAAAACTGATCACGTTTGCGGCAACGGAGCGTAACACAGTGCGTTCACTCTCGCAGTTACGCTATTTCGATCGATAGATTACCACATCGTATGAATAATGTTTACATATAAACTTCCTCCTGCCAATTAGAATATTTGCTAAACTAATTGAGGGTGTAACATTGTTAAATTTAATCTAGGCGCATATGTTACTTATCGTCATTAGATTATTCTCGTTTGTGATAACAAGATTAAGTAATTTATAGAATTAGTTTTAAAAATTACAACATAGTCATATTAGACAAAACGAAAGAAAGAATTTATGGTTAGAAAGAATTTAAACATATGAACATATGATCTATTGATCTATTAGATCTACTACGTTAAGTTATTATAGTTATTAACTACGTTAAGCCATAAATTCTTTCTTTCTTTCTGTCTGTTCTGTGTTATTTCCAAGAGAGCACACATTGCATACAAGCAATTAGGTACAGAAGATAAAAATGATCATAATTTCAAACAAATATAAGATAAAAATAAATAAACAAAATATTATTACATAATGAAGATCTTAAAATTATGCGAGGAAGTTCAGGGCGTTCCAAGACTTTATTCTAGTCTTGAACAATCCAGTCTGTGCAGAGGTTAACCCCTATAGAAGGAGACTTCATCCAATTCGCAGTATCGCAGTCCTGACACCTAATGGAGTTGATTCAGGCTTCTGGTATTCCTAGTAAAACAAAAGTTGTACTGAAATGTGTAGGTAAGAAATTCCTCGAAACCATAACAATTTCGCGCCGGAAGTCCAAACCATACCGTGTTATTATTGAGGAGCTCGTAGCCTAGTTGCGAGCACGGTCCGAAAGTGATCGTAGCAGCGTTGGGCACGGTCGGTACCAGGATGGTTGACCGCAAGTGGCACATTTCATCTGAGCTCCTCCGTGCCTCGGAGAGCATATTAAGCAGTCGGTCCCGGTTGTTGTCGTTCGACAACAGTCGTTAAACCAGGTCGGTCTACGCACGGTCTGAACAACTCTGACAATAGGTTAGCGACTAACCGATATACGATAAGTAAGCATTTGTAGAATAAGTTTTACATTTGTAATAAACTTTGAAGATATACATTGATTTATGTAAAGCTGTACCTTTGCATAGCAAACTGCTCAAACGGTGAAGGAAATTATAATGAGGAAACATACAAATCAGCACTGTGCTGAAACCTGTGCCATAGGCTGATGAGAGAGAAATAAACTTTAAAAATATACATTGGTTTATGTATTGCTTAACCAACGTAATTAGAATGTGAGATGTGACGTCATCTGTCGAACTTCCAGACTATGTACAGTACGCAAAAAAGATTGAAGCTTATAAAATATCATCCCTTAGAGGCAATGGACAAAAGTGAACAAATATGTAGGAAAAGTTGACGACGAGTCACATTTGCGTTACATAATGAATGGCTGTGCGAACGGTACTAAGGATTCAGGTACCAAGGGATGGGGATGCCCGGGGACAGAGGCGGAACGCGGGAAGGGGACCGCATTCCTATCATTCTAATTGCGTTGGTGGTGTAGTAAAGAATGTACGTTTGTTTCCAGCTGGCACCACGGCGCGATATCTCGGGAGCGCGCCGAGGCGCTGCTGTCGGGCTCGCCGGACGGCGTGTTCCTCGTGCGCGAGAGCACCAATTTCCCCGGTGACCACACGCTCTGCGTGCGCTATCGCGGACACGTCGAGCATTACCGGTCAGTATTTTATTTATCCCTTCCCTCTATTGGAATCCTAGACTTCTAGGGGTCATAAGTGTTCTGGTAGTCTAGAATTTCGAGATTAGATTAGAGATTTTGATAGGGCAAAATAGTAAAAAAAATACAAACGAAACGTTAACTAATGTCAAATAATAAACACGACCAATGACGGCGGACATTAGTATATGGCGGGTATCCCGGGTGTACGGCGAAAGTTTCGCGCGCACGTAACTAGTGTACACACGGGAGTACGGAAAACACTTGACGGGTAAATTACGACTAAACCCGCATTTGACCTGGTGGTTAGAAAATGAGAAATGTGACGTCATCTGTCGAACTACACACCTGTACCGACACTGACACCGAGTAGTGTACAAAACAGTTTGAAGAAAATGAAATAACATCCCTTAGAGGATAGGCACAAAAGTGGATAAAATATATAAAAGTAACATTTGTGTTGCATAGTGAATGACCGTGCAAACGGTACAAAGGATCCAGGTATAAAACTTGTATCTGGGTCTAATATTGAATTGATCTTATTTCAGGGTAAAGTGGGCGACGGTGCCCGATAGCCAAAACCAGCGTCTCACCATAGATGATGAAGAATTCTTCGACAATATGACTGATTTAATACATGTAAGTTCGCATTCTTAGTTTGTCAAACACCTCCGGTAGAAATTAATTAAATTATTTTCATCACCGACGTCCAGTGTCCTAAAGTCTCCTCCACTTTCCGGTCCTTAGGGTCCGGGGACTCTAGTCCGTCGGCACTTATGTCGATCTTCACAATGTATAGAGCTATTGCTTTCTATGTCGGCCGCGGTGTCTTGCTCCCTTAATAACGTTTTTCAGGGGCGGATTCAGAAAATAATTTTAGGGGAAGGCCATCGTTACTAAAATAGAAACTAGTACTAAAAATGATAAAAAGCGAGTCGACCCTCGCGCTTTATAAGAATCTTACAGGTTACCGCCACTGCCTATTTTCCCGACGTTTCCTGCTGGTTTGACGTTTTTTGGCTCTTCCGACTGTCCTGAAGTTTGTCCGGTAAAATGACGATTCCAATTGTAGACCAATAAATAGTTATTTCGTGTTACAGCACTACCTACAGGACGCCGATGGACTGTGCACAAAGTTAGTGAGGTGCCTGCCCAAAGCGACGCCCAATGGTGCCAACAACAACGGAGCACTACAGCCACCTTACCCTCCTCATCCACAGGTATGTACATACTTTATGTTCCGTAAATTATTCCACGTTACTAAATCATGGCTTCAATTTGCGGCACCCTATTCTTTCCAGTTTTACGCATCTGTGCTTTGGGACATACGATTATAATCCTATAGTGAGCACGGTGGCGTAGTGGCTAGAGACATACCCTTGTGAATGAAACGTCATGCAATCCGTAGTCGATATGCCTGTGAAGTATGTCTTCTTGTGCCATGGCTTACCCAGGTATCTTTGTGTCGGTGTTGCAGCAACCGCCGCCGTACCCGCCGACGCCGAGCGTGACGAGCGCGCTGAGCTCGGGCCACTTCCAACACACGTACTCCACGCAGGTGCCGTCCACCGACCAGACGGACTCCGCGCTGCAGCCGCAGAAGTTCGTCGATGCGCGTGAGTGGAGTTTCATACTTACTGACTTTGTAGCTAGGCAATAGGAGATAATCCTGCAATCTTTTACCACTAGAGGCGTCTAGTGGCGCCTTGTGCTAGTGCACAATTACGTAAATATTTATTTATTACACTTGTGCATTGAAAATAAAACATAAAATATTTGCGTTCGTCATTTCTGTCTATAGTTTTGATTTGCTTCACAATGAAATGTAATCGTAGAGAAATAGAACAGCATAGAACATATTTATTTAGAAATGGAAGGTGGATAATGTCCATGAATTTACACACACATAGCATCGTTTTTTTAAAAATATTTTTTTATTGACCACTAAACCCGAATTTGACCCCGATCTGGCCTGATGGTAAGCGACGATGAGGTCGATGATGGAGCATGCGGGTTCAGTAAATGCCTATTCACTCTGGTCTTGAAGATCCCAAGGTTGTAGATTTTGGGAAACAGACGCCGGCAGGCTGTTCCATACCTTAGCCGTTCGCATAATGATCCAAGAAGCAAATCGCTTGGTACGAATTGATGGGATATCAACAACATAAGGATTGAACCCCTCCCCGCGTCTGGTAGTCTGAAGGCGGAATGGAGATGCTGGAATTAGATCGTGTAATTCCGATGCGCACGCTCCGAAATGTATCTCAGAATATAATTGCCAAATAGTCAAACTGGAATGGGGAACCACATCTGCAATTGTGACAGCATTATTTTAATTTATTAAAATCTAATTTGCCATTTCCATTTCCAGGTTGGATAATAGCAGATCGGGACCTGGAGATTCGCGAGAACATCGGCAAGGGTGAATTCGGCGACGTAATGTTGGGTATCCTGAATGGGAACCAGAAGGTGGCCGTTAAGATACTGAAGGACAGAGAGGCTGCAAGCAAGTTCAGAGCAGAAGCAAGCGTGATGGCGTGAGTTGCTGATCTGATATAAAATGAAATGAATATATATATATATATATATATATATATATATATATATATATATATATATATATATATATATATATATATATATATATATATATATATATATATATATATATATTAAAAAAAATATTACGTTTAGATTTCGATTGGCTGTCGATATTATAATCAGAACCATAGTAGTAGCTTTATTCTGAATCGTTTTCCCATAGTTACCTATACGGCCAGTAAAGTGGCCGCGTTTTCCATCTTGATTACTATATGAAAACAACTTGCAATAAAGATATGGTGATAGGCTTAAAAATAACTTTGCACCTGTAGAAGAACGTAAAGTCCTGCATTTTCTAAATTACCTTGTATTTGGATTATATTAGAGTGGCGCTAGTTTTTTTCTGTTAAAAACATCACCGACTCTTATAGAGACTATTTGTTGATGATTGTTGGTGTACCGGTGTTGCCAGGTCTTTGAAGCACGACAACCTGGTGCGGCTACTAGGGCTGGTGTTCAGCTCGAACGGCAGCACGTGCATAGTGACGGAGCACTGCGCGCAGGGCTCGCTGCTCGACTACCTGCGCAGTCGCGGACGACACTACGTCACGCAGCTCAACCAGATCAACTTCGCCTAGTGAGTACACGTGCACATAACAACTATTACTGGGCATCAACCTAAATGATGACAAGAACAATATGGTTGTTTCCAAGTATCCAATATTAAATGCATTTTTAAAAATTAAGAAATAGTTTAGTGCGCTACCCGCACTAAATGCAATAAAAAAAAGGTTAATACCGTATTGCTACGGGTGATCTTTTGAAGTTCCCTCCGGAGCGTAGCGTTATTTGACTCTCCCAATTGGAAAGTTGAAGATCTGAGTGAATCGTGAGTCCAATTTCACGGTTTACGTTTGTCGTTCTATTTTAATTAAGTATCTCGACTAATAAAGTCAAGACTAACAAACAGTAACTATTGCAGCGACACGTGTTGCGGCATGGAGTACCTGGAACGGCAGCGGGTGGTGCACCGAGACTTGGCGGCGCGGAACGTGCTCATATCACAGGAGGGCGCGGCAAAGGTGGCGGACTTCGGCCTGGCGCGGACTGACGCCAGTATGGACGACCCCGCGGACGCGCTGCGTGTGCAGGCCAAGCTGCCCATCAAGTGGACCGCGCCCGAGGCGCTTAAGTACAACGTGAGTGTAGTCTAGGTGTAGACTTATGTAGACTCTTCGGCCTGGCGCGGATAGACTCAGCATGGACGACCCCGCGGACGCGCTGCGCGTGCAGGCCCAACTGCCCTTGAAGGATGTTTCCCATTTTTATCTATTCAATTTGATTTGTAATTGTGTGTATAAATAAGTAACCTAATCCATTTGATTTGGTACTAATTAGTTATTTTATTTTCAGAAATTCTCAAATAAGTCTGACATGTGGAGTTTCGGTATTCTTCTGTGGGAAATATATTCATTTGGAAGAGTGCCATACCCTAGAATCGTGAGTACTTTTTCTGTATTACATACCTACTGACGTTGCCATTATTTAATCTATTTACTGTTTTAGTATACTAACAGTGCTGAAGTCGGAAAAAAATTAACCTCAACAACTTGAGTAAAATTTTACGTATATAATCACGTGATTCGAAATATACTAAAAAAATTTGGATTCTCCCGGCTACTGTGCAATCCTATCATTAGTTTTTTTCTTTATTCTTAACGACCGTATTTCTACTGCCTATGACTGCTTTTATAATTTTGAACGGTAACGGCACGTTTTACCGTCATTATTTAACAGGGAAGCGAAATGTATGGAACTATATGATGACGCTTTTATATTTCCGTCGACGGTAACGTTTTACCGTCGACGGTGTTACCGTTGCCGTGGCACACATGGTACCCTGTCAAATCGCCACGGCAAAGTTGAGAGTGTAGTGGTAGAGTGTACCTACAAGTACAATTAAGATATGGGAGTGAGCGCCTCGCGCTTCACGGTCGGGCCTTCCGCCTCACTCTCCACCTAAAAAATTATAAAAGGGTTAAAAGTGGACGTGGACGATAATATCGTGGACGGTAACGGCACGGTAATCATAGCGTCCTATGACTAACAAGACCCTTTCGTTTAACACAGCCCCTGGCGGAGGTAGTCCGGCACGTGGAGCGCGGGTACCGCATGGAGGCGCCCGAGGGCTGCCCCGCGGGCCCGTACGATGTGATGCGCGCGGCGTGGCACGCGGACCCGGCGCAGCGGCCCACGTTCGCGGCCACGCGCCGCTCACTCGCCACCATGCGGGAGCATACGCGCGCGCAACCGCAGCCGCAGCCACCCGCCGCGCCGCCGCAGCAGCACCCAGTGAGTACACTATGACATCGATTCCGGGTGGCACAAAAAGACGGCTCATTCTTCACCACGAACAGTTACGGATTGCATAACGATTCAGTAATAACGGTACGTCACTCTGATTGCAACAGCCGCCCGCCGCGCCGCCGCGGTACCCGGTGCGTACAATCTCATCATCAGCCTATTAACGTCCCCTCTGTTGGGGCACAGGCCTCCCCTTGTGTAAGGGGGCTACGGGACATTATCATTTCACATGTCTTTAGAAAAAAACGTCTTTTTCCTTTCCTCAATCATACAGGTTTCCTCACGATGTTTTCCTTCACCGTTAGAGCAGTCGTGCGTACAGTACATTGGAAGACACATGAAGGAAAGGGTTCCACAAGGTATAGCTTGATGTGTCTTCCACTGTACATTAGCAACTACTAATTATATATTATAGCTGTCCCCATTAGACCTCCAGCTACATTAGTGCCGCAGCGGAAGAAATTGGCGAATGTTGTCTGCCGTTAATATTACTCTAATTTCATGTCCGCTCTAACTCTATAACGCGGCTAAAATAATAATGGATTAATATGGATTATTTATTATTTGTTGCAGTGAGGATCAAACGGCGCCGGGAGCGCAAACAACTACATAAATTGACTGTATTTTACACAAAGTGCTGTGAGGGGTGCGAGGTGTATTTTATATACTAATTAACGTAATATAAGTACTAAATTATTTTGATATGTTTAAAGACACTCCCTCGCTTAAATGAGTAACTAATATAAAACTAGGCAGAGTAAAATTGCTGTGTTAGTGGGAAGTTATGTCCGGTGTTAGGTTAGTGTAATTTATGCTGGGTTTTTAGTGATTTCCTTCCAAGATGTCTCACTAAATTCCCCGTATCGTTGAAGGCCTAAAATTAACGAATTATTCTTGCATATTCTCGTAAATATTCCAGCCAATATGGCCGCGGCGGTCGTATGTCGGTACTATGGTACTGTCTAGTCAGATTTCGTAATATTGTTTGTATTATATTATTTCACGTTAATTGTAACATGAGGTGACTGATAACGTGTACAGGTGAATATACAATGCACTCATTATGGATTTAGTTTGTTAGATACGTCCAAATCGGTTAATTGGAATGTATTGAATTGAAAATCCACATTTCGTATGAAAATCTTAACTAAGTATATTTTTCTATACAGTACGTAAACTACTATTCTGAATATATACGTAGAGAGCGCGTCAATATTTATGGCGTATCTGAATATAGGCACGAGTCGCATTTCAGTACATGTTTTTAGGTTTAACGAAGTGTAGAAGAGCGAGGGAGCGGGGCATGTCCTCCATACTGCGCGGCGGCCCGTATTCATCCCTCGCTCTTCTACACCCCGCTAACACCTAAAAACATATACTGAAATGCGACTCGTGCCTATATTCAGAAACGCCATAAAGATTGTGACTCGCTCTCTACTATGTGATTCAGTATTGATAACTGAACAACTTTCGCTATTTAGTGCTCTGTATAAAAATATATATATTTTTTAATATAATCAAATACTTATAAAAACCTATAAAAATTATATGTGACACTCACTTTATGATCTGAAAACTGTCAAAGTTTCCACATTTGACTTCAGTAGCGATTCGTGTTTGTCGATTGGATTCTAACGATTTTTTTAGTGAGAAATGTAGAAATTGGTATATCCTGTGCTTTGAATCAATGGATTCCATTTCCAGTCCATGAACGGCAGTTTCAGTTATCAATACTGTCTAACCCTGCAGACTTTGTAACACATATTATGTGTGTAAGATGTAAAGATAAATTCATTCCTAAAAATCTTAGACACGTAGACATATAGTTAAATTTCGGAAATGATATTACTTGGTACTTTCCATCCATCAAACTACGTGTCATTGATATTAACATCAAAGTCTGATATAGTGTAAACCTTCAGTGCATTTTTAGCTAATCTTCTTTAGTATTTAATTATAATGTATTGGTTTGCACTTTGTGTTTTAGGGTAAGATGTGCTTAGTCATAATGAAAAATAAGTTGCGTATGCTAACTTCCAGGTTGTGTGTTATTATAAAAAATTATAGAGAGCCCGTTCTATAGCTGTGTATGGTACATAAACTGACTAAAGTAGGATCATTAATTCGATTTAGTGAAATTTGTTTAATGTTTAGTACGGTTTGATATCTATTAAAAGAAGGAAGGAAGGGACATTAAAGTTCAATAGTATGGTGCGAAATGTCACTTTAATTAATCTTTGCTCGTGGCATTTCCTCATACTGCAGTCTGCAGTTTCAAAGAAACATTAATCTTTGATCTGTGGTCTGCACTGCAACTTCAGTTGTATGTATCATATAATAATAGCACGGAAATAGGGCTATATTGAATTTATGGGGATATGGAATATATTAAAGTGTATCAGCATGACAAAACCTCGAATCTCACATGTAATGGTGTCAAATGTCAAATTTTTAAGCTAGAATTTATATTCCAGTTTGAAAATTGCTGTATAGTTTATTGTAGTAAATTATAATGTTGACTTTTATGCTTGAAATTACGCGTCTTATGATAACGAATATACTATTTATATTACATATTTTACTTTAATAATATATCAAAATGCAGGTATTTTTCTGACATATAAGCATAGAAGTTAACATTACATTTTAAAAATAAAGAAATTGTCTGTCTGATTCAAAGACTAATCTTATGAAGGGGATGTCCGTTCATTTATTCTTATGCAATATTAGTTTTAAGTGTTAAATTGTTTTATTTATGATCTTTGTCGAAATTGGTGTGAAATGTTCTACTGAACTGATTCAGTACGAGTAGTAAGTTCAACCAAAGCATGTTTCGAAAGAATGTGATTGTGAACTTTCATATTTCCTTTACAGTCTTCCTCTAATTCATTGGCTATTTGTATATCTTCTCATAGAGATAACATTGTCCGGTACAACCATCGTAGCCCTGAGGGTTATTGTAAAAACGGTAATCCTAAGGACTCAAGTTGTAGTGTTTGTTTGCGTGTACGTGTATAACTCTAAGAGAAAGTAAATCTCAAATTGTTTTTGTTATTTTTACAATTATTTTAAATTTATCACTGTAAATACATGTAACGATAAGGGATAAAATGTATAGTAACAAAATATAAATACTACACACAACAGTTGTCGTATTATTCACGAGGTTTCATTGGTATAATCAAGTCGCTATAACAGCTACAAAGGCTATCTGTTTCACTGGCACAAACGGGCAAAGATCTCTCGGACAACATTACTTTCTTAGTGAGTGGCGTTTTTGGGAACCATAACTCCAGTTTATATTCACAGGAGGACTTCGATCCGTGTCGACCCTGCGTATTGCGATCTCCGCATGTCGCAATCACTTTATTGGAAGTGTCCGGCCCAGGCAAAGCACAATCGCAAGTGTAATCTGTCTTTTCTTTATCCGTGTTTGATCTACAGCAATCACACATGATTACATCATCTTTATTGTTAGGTGCATTCGAATCTTGCGATTTTTTTAGATTCGGCGATACGGGCGAGGGACATTCGCAAACATTTTTATCCCCATTTGATCTACAACATGCACACAAGTTCTCATTACTGCTTTTGGTTATGTATATTTCTGGTCTATGTTTGGTTTTCTCATTTTCGGCCTTGTGTATTTCTGATTTATCTACATGCGGCTCATTTCTATAGGTTAGTGTGTTTAATTCTATCTCGTCAATGCGACACTGATTTCCTGTTTTATCTGCTCCAAATCTGTAAACTGTGTGATCCTGCTTTTCTTCATTATTAGTGTTTTTCTTTGACCTTTGACCTTGAATATTTTCTGGTATTCTTACCGATTCGGTAGTGTAACACTCGCAAATTACGCGACCTTTCCTTCTTACCTTTTTCTTCGCTTCATCTTTTTTATAGGTCTTTGGTTCTACTTCGGATTCTGTCTCATCCACAGACATGTAACTGTTACTGCAAGAAGCTCCTGTTGTTTCCGATGCTGAAGTATCACATTCACAAAAATGTTTCCTTTCCGTATTTCTCTTTTTGTTCCTATTTTTACTGGCAGCTCGTTTTTTTGGTTTCGTTGTTTTAACAGACATGGAACTTTGGCTATTCGTAATATTAGTGCGACTTTCGGAATAGCATTCGCATTTATGATTTTTCTTTTTCCCTTTTTTCTTTCGTTCTCTATCTGAGGTTTCATTGCATTCGCCTGCTTCTGTTTTAGTTTCACAGCCAGGCGCACATTTGCAAGGTTTGTCACATACCTGCGATGAAACAAGAATATCTGTAGATGTCTACGGGTGAACAGTATCAAATTACAAAAAAAAGTTTGGAATTCGATCGATAACAGCCGCAGAACACTAATATTCATGCAATTATTATAAATAGGCCACATTATTGCAAAATCTGCCATATATGACTGACCAAGGCCGTAGGGTTTTGGAGGGGTTAATCGCGCAGGTACGTAACCGGCGCTCAGCACCTCCGAGGTGTCGGCGCGGCTACGGCTAGCCGTAACCTGAGGGACGACTATAAAACCGATAAACCAACAGGCGGCCTGCGCGCCGGCGTCAGCGCGGTGACTGCGAGTTGACCATGAACCGCGAACGAGCCACTAACTTATCCCGAGGTGAGGCGATGCCGTTACGAAGTTGATTAGTGTGCGTTGCAGTGTGGAGTTTCATACAAAGAATACTGAACGGCTCTAGGTGAGGCGACGCTGATCAGCGTGCGATAACATTTAGCGTTTCTGCCATTAGTATGCGCGATGTGATGTCCCTCTATTATATAATCTTAGTACAGCAATTATGCAGTTATCTCAGAGGTAACTACTTCCCTGCCAACTCTTGCGAGACGCCCATGATGGCAGTACGTAGTAGTAGATATATATAGCGAAACTAGCACCACTTCAGAAAGTGGACAGTAGTAGAATTATTCAACAAAAGAAGATTATTTTTAAATGTTTTAGTATCCTCATAGTGAGACAATAAGAAGTAGAAAGCGAAAGTGCTAAAAGTGGCAACTTATGACCTTATGATACATTCGCTTCTTCGTTCTTCTACATTCTTTCTACATCTTATTGTATCACTATGTGGATACTAAAACATTTAAAAAAATTCTTCATCCCGCAGATCAATAAATTCGACTGCCCACTTTTTTAAATAAATGCATTATTTTTTTGAATATTTTTTTAAAGAGTGGCGTAGTCTGGCTCGGATTGAGCCTTGAATACGTCACTATAGCAATTCGATTAATGGTTGTCGATTATGGACCCCGTAGGATTTGTTTCTCGGAAACTTACGGAGGAATGTTTTTTTTCTTGTTTTAGTTTAGGTACATACATAAATATATGAAATACATTTTTTCCAGAATTTTTTACCGAAGTTTTTTTCAAACATATCCTGCGGGGTCTTTTCGAACTGGCGTAGGGGACCCCGTTGCCTATACTAGGTGTACTGCAAATCTTATTCTGCTGTAAAAGGATATATAAATACCCACCTACAATTAGAATATAATTTGGACTTAATTTGAATAAATTAGAATGCTGTTGTATATGGTCTAGTGTCATATATTTCAATATAGTTATTAGGTCGAAGCAGGCTTTTCCGATATTACAATGTCAATATTTTGTAGATCAACACTGGCAATGCAGAATACATTTACAACCTGCCAATCTTGTTCTCGTTTGCTGGTTAGAGTCCTGCTACTAGTTCGCATCGCTACTACATACCACGTCAACATGGCAGTTTGTGCTCGTCTCCATGGGAGCTGCCACTTGTACCCCAGCGCAATGTCTGGACACCACTTTGCATGGGCGCATACGTGGGAAGAAGTAACTGAGGTCGGTGGTGGAAGTCCAACTGTCGTTGTGAAACTGTAATTGAGGTTTTTATTACACTATCTTTATTCATTAATTCTATGAAATACAAGAACGAACTACCTTTACTGTCCCTACATACCTATGATGAAGGTTGTTCCTCTGGCTACCCCCTCGGGGATTATGGACGTGAGAGTTATGCTATGCTATACAAGAACGAGTTTCTTGGCAAATTAATGAGGTGATCGTAGAACATATTAGTTCTATTATTGTAGAACTGATACTAGATGGACCAACCCATATACTTATGGTGTACCATACACCACGATGTTTTTCTTCACCGTTAGAGCAGTCCGTAAATGTACAGAAGTCTTTGTAAAAAACCAAAAACCTCATTGATATATAAGTTAGGGCATGATTTCGAACCCGGACCTCCCGTATGGGAATGCCGTGTCTAGAAAGTTGCAAAATTCTAATATTCGCGCAATTTTTGTAAATAGTCCATATTCTTATTGCAATATTTGCCAAATATGACTGACCAAGGCCGTAGGGTTTTGAAGGTTTACCTCCCCCTCTAAACTCTACTGATTCCCCTTCTCCCGAAACCGCCCCTCCTTCACTAAACCCTATTCTCGCCCCGAAATGAAATCGACGTCCAGTGCAATACAGTTTATTTGCTTACCGAAATCACAGCCGAAAGTGATCCTATATCCTAGCAGTCACCCAACGACAGCGTGTCCGTTGGCCTCCCGTGCGAAGGGCGCGGGAAGGAGGGGCGGGAGGGCGCGTTACCATAATTCGTTTAAAATTTCTGGGAGCCGCGCCATACCTCTTTACGATCTGTCGAACACGTTTTGGCGTTGACGTCATTAACATCGGCGATGCGTCACTATTATACAATCTTGTAAAAGAATAGTTGGTCTAGGAGGGGTAACTACTACAGCACAAGCTCTGGACACCACATTACATGAGCGCATACGTGGGAAAAAGTAACTGAGGTCGGTGGTTAAAGTCCAACTGTCGCTGTGAAACTGTAATTTACAGTTTAGGTTTTTTTATTACACTCTCATAGCTTGCCTTCTTATCTAGCATCGAATATATTATATTATATATTGCTTATCTCTGGTCTTATTCTCCATTGATTAGGGTCGCGGTAACTGTATGAAATACAAGAACGAATTTCTTGACAGAATGGGGTGGTTTGCCATTGCCTACACACATCGTGTGCAGGTTACCTCGCGATATTTTTCTTTAGCGTTAGAGCGGCCTTTAATGTACAGAAGTCTTCGAAAAAACCTAATAACTCATTTGGTAGGTACATTAGTTAGGGCATCGCATGGTTTCGAACCCGGACCTCCCGCATTGGAATACTGCGGCACCGATGCATATATAGCTTACCATAAAAATATAAATAAAGATGTCCATACCTTCAGAGGACATACAGATGGAGGACATACAGGTGCAAATGGGTTGTTATATCTACAACAATTCGGCTGAGGAAGTGGATATCCACACGCTATTTGATTTTGTTGTTGGAATACGGGATGTTGTGGCCTGTTACAGAGAAATAAGATCAGAGTAACATATTACAGTTTTTTTTAATCACTCTTTAATTTAATACGTTGAAAACTTACGAGTTAGAGAAGCTTCTTACAAACCAAACTCCTAAATTCGGGTTCCAGTTCAAGTTAGGATTGTTACAATTGCCAAAACTAGGGTTCAAGAAAGGGGATGGACACCATTTCGTGATCGGTAGGAAGTAAAACTGTGTACTACCATCGGGCATCACCATCGAGGTGACTTCGCCCTCCCCTATCACTTCCGGATATTTTCCAGGGCATGGCATTGCTAGAAAAAATATAGGTTAGATAATATGAAAATCATCCAGACATCATTTTGTAGTTGCATCCTCACTTATAACAATGAGGTTCGCGGTTATTGTCTTTCCCAAAGCATGGGCAGGCCCTGAAACTGATAGGACGACAGTCGCAACACGTCCACTGAGCCGTGACGTTCGGCCGGCAGCCGAACGGACACTTCCATTCCATCTGCCATTTCCACTCATTTAAATTACTCCACCAAAAGGTTGTCTGGAAGAGATCGCTTTTAGCGATAAGACCGCCTAGATTGTATTAATCGTTTTGTACGCACTGTATCACACTAATTATGTGCAATAAAGAGAATTCATTCATTCAGTTGAAAAATAAATTTGACGCCTACTGGGAAGAGATGACAAAGTTCGACACGATGAACTGGATTTATAATAACCCATTTCAAAACAACATACCAACTGAAATGTCAACAAAAGCAAGTGAAGAGCTTATCGATTTATCAGAAGATACTTCGCTGAAAAACACTAAATCGCAAACAATTAACGAAATTCTGGCTTTCAGTTACTGAAACCTATTCTTATCTGTTTTATGAAGCTCATGAAAGTCCTCCTCGCCTTACTACCTCATACTTATATGAAGTGGGATTTTCAGCCATGGTTCATATTAAAACTAAATACCGAAATAAATTGGATGTATCAAACTCATTGCGATTAAAAGTGACTAAAATCGAAGTCGACGCTAAAGCTGTAATGGCAAGAAATACGAAAAATAAGGCCGCGAATTTTGAAACTTTTTTTTTATAATTAATGGCCTTTGGTATTGTGATTAAAGCACAATAATTCCGCCAATTCACGTTGTAAGGGAGACGCATTTGAAACTTTTTATTGATGGGTCGCGGTACAGACAACTTTGGGAACCACTGTTCTATGGAATTAACCATAGAACGACTTCCTAGGTTCTATATGTTTCATATGCTGGTTATCTAAGTGTGGAGGTTTACATTCTTAATATGCATTTACATTGTAAGTACTAAATACATATTAGAGAGGGTTCCATAACCCGTTGAAATAATTCACGTTGACAACTGTGCATCTTCCATTACCGCGTTAACAACTGAATATTTATCACATTTTTATTCAAAACAAGCAATGGAAAGTGTGCAGCTGTCAACGTGAATAATTTATACTGGTTATAGAACGCACTCCTAATTAAAGATTATCTGCTGCAGATCCTGTGTTAACTTGCTTAGCTACCTACGTAGATAGACGGACTGGCATTTCTACTAACCCTGATTGTATGGACAGTAAGGTCCCCATTGTTTTGCGAATGTGGTGCCACAGAACGAGTGATTGCACTGCATGGCGGGAGAGGTCGTCCGTACCTATTTCGTTTACATGTTATTGACTAGAACTTGTAAACTGAACTGGCATATTTAAATTGAATAGGTGTTACTTGAAGTGGTGCTGTGTGTTTCCCATTTTCTGCAAAATGTTGGTCACTTGTTGTATTGTCAATGGGTTGTCAGTTGAAATTTCTTTTTTGATTGAAAGTTCAAAAAGATTCTCAAAATCTTCTTGATTCTTTCTGTCAAAAGATGGTCAAGCGAGATATGATTTCAAGAAGATTTATTGTCTTTATGGCATTGAAGTGTAAAAGTTGGTTTCCACCAAAGATTTTGAAATTCACGAGGAGAGGGCGCCACTAATCCGATATATCGTTTCTGTGGTTTCCACCAACAAAATCGAGACTAGTCTGAAAAATAAGAAAGTGTCGCAAAGGAAAAAAAAGAGTTATTGGTTGGATTTATTTTATCCATAGCACAACATTACTTGATAATACCTTTCATACAAAATATTAAATAATTTACAAACACTACACAGTAGCGCTTTCATTTCATACACAAAATACAGAGCCGTTTGTCCCGATCAACTTTTGCCGAATGTATCGCGTTTTGCCAAAAAAAGCTATACATAAACCCGTTCAACGAAACAGCTTATTCTTCGGCCCAAAAATTGTTCGCGAAAACAGTGAACCAAAAGTAAATTCATTTTAGAGTACATAACAAAAACATAAACCTGTCAGTATAGATACATCAGCTAAAGACCGCATTTCTGATGTGAAAGTTGACTATGTACTCGGAGTTCGTCCTTTGGACGCTGATGGCGAAGGGGTCTGTCGGGTGGAACGTGAACGCGACCAGGCGGCGGGCGCTGGCGGGCACAGACTGGCCCAGCACGCCGGCGTATATCTTGAACTTGAGCAACCCAGAGTCACGCGCGTAAAACCTACGAAATTAAAAAATATCGTTAAAAAAGTGACTTTAGCAGAGCTGATAGAGAGTTCTTGACTACCTGTCGGAAATATGTGTGGACCTGGGGTTATGGCACGGTATCGACATTATAGTTCAACTCGTTCACTCAAATGGACACGAACATATGCGTGAGCCTAACAACACATTCCGTAGCCGCTCGACTTTTCAAGTCGCACGTGTCAGGATCACAGATATTTCCGACGGGTAGTACTGATAGGAAAGCAGAAGTAAAAACTAAAGAAGTACAATTGATTTCCTACCTTATGGGGTACTCTCCATAAGCTTTAGGTCGCTCCATAACGGACACCCATTTGTCGTCATAACTGAAAAGCCCGAGATCCAAATATGGAGAGCCACTGTATGACTGCGCGCTTATGGGAAGTTGTGCCAAAATGCGCTTCGTGGCTTCTGTGCGACCTCCGTATATAGCTCTTACTATGGTCTGCTTGAACCGTTGTTGCGCCAGTCGCGCGTACAAGTTGTTCGACGGCGAGCATGTGAATTGGGAATCGGCACAAAGTCGCGCATTTCTAAAGCAGTCACAGTAGTTCTCAAACAGCTGCAATAATCCTTCGGAAGTGTTCTCAAACACCTCCAAGATCTTGCTCTCACTTATGTTGTATATAACAAAAAAAGACGATTGGCTGTTCGGCTCCTGGACTCTTAACGTCACGACTTCCTCACTTGCGTACTTGATGAACAGATGGTCTTCGTCTAGCAACTGCATTTTCCACATTCTCAGGCTTTTGAACATGTCAAAGTATTTGTAAAACTTCCTCAGTTCAAGTGGGTCTCCTGACTCGTCGCTGATTGTCTTTGCTCTTTTAAATAGGAATACAAGTAGTCTGTGTTTTAAGCTACTGATTGTTTCTTCATGAAATGGCCTCTCGTTCACTAGAGGAGCAAACACTGAGCTCACTAAGAAGGGGTCATCGTCATAGCAGAATCTGCCAATTTTCCTAATCTCTATTAACATGCCATCGACAATTTGAAACAAATGTATTGTCTGATGCTGCACAGAGAGTACAGCTAACACTTCTTTGTACAGGTATATTCCCTGATTGTGGGAGAGGTAAATTTTGTCAATTCTGAAGTGTTTTGTATCACACAACTTGCCATGGTGTAAGTCAACTAAATGTAAAGAGTAGTCTTCTAATGCAGATCTGGAAAAAAAATTCAGTGCTAATCAGGTGAAAATATGTGATTTGTATTTCTTTTAAATCTAGAGCTTTCAACACTCCTCAGTCACTAGCACACAAATGGACTTGGCTTAGTTTTTTAATCCAAATAAATCCTAACATTATTGGAGTCTTAAGATATTTTGATATAATTGGGTATGTGATAATTTTTTTAAATTCCATTATCAACTTACATGGACATCCTGAAAAAGGATCTAAAATTCGTATCTCGATATCTCAACTAACATCAGAGATATTGATGGTTAAAGTTAGTACTGGAGCGATGCTGTCCCTTTTTATATTTATATGTAGCCACTTAGCCAGGATTATATGGCGCTACAGCCTGGGATGTCATAATGTTCTATTGCCGTTTCTTTCTATCGTCTGATTTTTGATTGCATGTAGTTATTTTATTTTTCAACGAATTTTAATTCTGTTTTCACATTTGACCATTAACTTATGTCTATTACTTAATTTTTAAGAAATGCATTTAATATTTGTTACTTGGAAACTACCGAATTGAGTTTATTTATAATTTTGCAATTTTATTTTTGGTTTTTATGTTTTGGAATATGCAGTTTCGGGTATAAAAACAGTAAAAACATTGATATTAATATTTTATTTTTATGTTATTCTTTAAGAAAAATTTGGTTACCTGATAGTTGGTGTAACAGCTTCATTGTTGCTATGTATATGATAGAAGTGGGGCCGCAAGTCGTCGGGGATGTGCGCGGCAGAGCCCACTATCACATACCGGCCGTCTTCAGTGAACAGACTGCACTCACGGTTCAGTTGCTGCTCCATAAATGGGTGCTGGGCATTACGCTCTACTCTTACTTCTCTTTGCTGGCAAACATTCACTATGAATTTTGGCTGCAACATAAACAAATCTTCTAAAATATTTAACTGGAACACAGGGACAGAGTATGATATCAAAATAATCAAGGAAATTACAATATTAGAAAAGATATGTAACCATCAGGTTCATACCTAGGCAAGAGAATGGAATTAATCGAATTATTTAGCTAATTTAATATTCTAATTTATTTCTTGTTTATTTTAAGTGACTATGCTGTATCATACTGTAAGTTCTATTTTAACCTTTAATAAGTCTGTGGGTAATTATTTCCCACCAATACCCTATATGCTCAATTTACATTGCCGAGGAATGGAATGGAAGCGATTTTCGCAACGTAATTGTACATAGCATAATGAACTTTATGTCAATTGTGTAACATACAAACTAAATACGAGCCAAAAAAGAGGTCGCGCATCTTCCGGGGAATCCTCGCGCATTCTCGAGAATTCCCCTAGCTACTGTAGATGCCGTCTGTTGAATCCGCGGGAAGTGGCGCGGCGCGCGCGCCCAAATATTTCTTTTCCTTTTTCTGATATTTATCCTTTTCTCATCATTTTCTTCTTATTCCTCACAAATAAACAATATAAAAATAAAATCCAAGTCAACCATTCTTGTCAAGTAAATAGATCTAGACTAACAACTGAACATCCCTCAGTCGCGAGATTTCTCGAGCATTCTCGCGATTTCGGGCGCGCCTTCTCGCGCAATGAGGCGAAATTAACGCTTCCATTCCATTCCATTCCGCTGCAATGTAAATTGAGCCATAGGTTATAGGGAAATAATTTCTCACTAAAACAAATCATAAACGGATATAGGGAAATAATTACCCACCATGAAAAAAACCACTTAATTCTATTATGTTCTTACTTTTATGCCATCTACCCTTTATTCGG
Organism: Hofmannophila pseudospretella; assembly: GCA_947369225.1. Taxonomy (NCBI): domain Eukaryota; kingdom Metazoa; phylum Arthropoda; class Insecta; order Lepidoptera; family Oecophoridae; genus Hofmannophila; species Hofmannophila pseudospretella. The sequence goes on from OX376325.1 coordinate 8,264,330, forward strand.
AAGTCTAGTTTTTTTTAACCATAAACGAACTTTCAGGTCCTCAGGCCTTAGTATGGGTTAAATAAAATCCTATCAATAAAACTAAGATAAGAAAGAACCTGTACCTATACAGGATAAATTAAATATTTTAAGGTGGCAGAGCTGTAGTAATATTTATTACTTTGAAAAATCTGTAAAATATGTGGGTCCTTATCCTGTGGTGTGCATCAGCGTCAGCATTCAGCAGGTCTGATGGGTATCCAGATACCAGGTCTCCGGCTGCTGCTGCTCCTCTGTATTCGTAGATCTACAATTATAAAACCAGTAGGTACCTTACATTAACCAGTAATTAATTGACAGAAAAAATAACGACTTAAAACATCTCGCATACCTCCAGTGAAGTTTGATCAGCAGAAAATGCAATAAAATGCTTCCCATCTGGGCTAAATTTCCTCAAGAAACAAGGGGGTTTCTCCACGTTCACTATAGTCAAGTTTGGGAATACGTTTTGATAGAACTCTCGAACGACATGGAAGTGAGAGCCAGGCTTTCTGGAGCCATACATTTCTCTATCCATAAGTCTTATGACAAGGTTTTGTGGCTTTATTTTTCTCGGAACTATCTTTTCTGTACAAAAAAACTCCTTTTCATTGAGGGTGCCTGGCGGCATATCCTCGTAGTAGATATTTTTGAGGTTACTACTCGAAGCCATACTTGAAAGTTATCACAATTTAAAGTACTTGATCGTCACACTTCATAACTAAAACAAATTAACACGAGCAAAAACTGAAAACCTACTTAGGTCAGCAAAACAAATTATATTTTTCTATATTATAACCGTCATCACTCATCTCAGCCCTTAAAAAGTGGCTTGAGAAAAAAATGTATTGACTTTCTTCCCATGTTATTCAATCACATGAGGTTTACCAAACTTAAAGAAAAATGTCTATATCGTAAGATTCGTAAGTAATTTCCTTATCTTAATATCATGTATGGCAGAAATTTAAAAGAAGCATTTACGATATTTCGTATTTTCAAAATCTAAAACGTAAATAAATAGGTAAATTAACTGCTATTCCATGTTTATTCACGCAAAATGAAAATAGCTGGAATTAGGTACGTGTGGCAACACTAAGAAAATGTCTGGATTTCTTTCGCACTAATTTTGCGCTTTTGTTTGTCTCATTTTTCGGAATTTCAAGAAACCAGTGTTACTTCATAAATTCATTGTGATTTTCTTGTCCTCAACGTTGAGTTTAGTTTATGCTTCTCCGTTTTCCGAACAAGAATTTAATTCGTGGTTTGTGGAGGTTATGCACTTTTTTCGTTAATTTTCTGTATTTATATTTCGATACAATTGACTCCTTATTTATTTAACCTCGTGGTGTTTATATTGTGCCTGTATGTATTAAGTCAGAAGGAGGCTCAATATTTCACAGCAAAATGAGCACCAATCATAGAATTTGCGAAATTTATTGTAATTGATGCCAAATTATATACGAAAATAACAACAAGAAATCATAATAAAACAACTCAATCAATATCCTAGTTTTATTTAGTACATATTTATTGCCTTGGAGAAATCTGGCGACAAGATACCCCAATCGTGGTTGCGCTGAATGTATCAATATCGATTAGGTAATTATCGATAATGTTAAACCACTATACATCATTATAGGTACGGGTTACACTATTTGACAGCTGGTATGTCATTATTATTGTCAGGCTGTCGAAAGATGGGAAGAAATTCCACAGAAAATCACTAAAAACAAATACTACGAAATCCACTTCGTAGTGATTACATATTCAGTGACTCATCCATCACAGCGCATTGTTCCAAAACCAGTTGAAATTATTGACATGACAGCTATATATGTTCCATTGCTCGTTTTGAATAATAGTTTGAGAAACTTTCAGCTGTTAACGCGGTAATAGAACATTCACAGTTGACAATGTGACTTATTTCAACTGGATAAGGAGCACTCTCTAGGTACCAATATCCTCTTTGTTCATCACCAACTAATCAATCAATCAACAACACACATGCAAAAGTGGATGGAACTCTACGGACGTCTTGTCACACAATTATAATTATGAGGAACGAGATAGCACTAATGTTGAATTCGACATTCAACTGCGAGAAATCGGGAATAGCCGCCAATGGTGACATTTTATATACTTTCTTTTTAATTTCTCTCTCTTTGTTCAGCATTGGTTACTAGACTTTTGGCTCTTTTTTTTATTAAAACCTTGAAAAACCCCCAAGTCACAGAAATTAAAATATTTTGTAGCCTATTGCAGTGATTGAAATACGAGAAAGAGAAAATAGATGAGGTTTTGTTTTGTATTTCTATAGTGCTATTTCTGTTGTGTTTTTTATTGAGTGCATTTTCAGATTTTCGTTGCTCTGTGTATTGGGGGTTCTAGATTTTGAAATTCAGTTTTCCCGTTTCTCGCGTCTTGGAGGAATTTCGGAAATTTTATCAAAAAATGATGAAAATTTACTTGGCGGGACCCACATGAGAAAAAAACAAAATAATAATGATAAACTAAAAAAGCAAGAAGTTATTTAAAGAGTGTAAGAAATAGATACACGCTTGTGCACGAATCACGATGGAGGAACCTATTTTACGTTATGAAAAAATTGATTTCTTGGGAGAAGGACAGGTAATTTCCCCTTGATAGTTTAATATACTAGTGGTATATTATTACTATAATTTATATAAATTGTTTCACTGTTTTATAACCAAACAATTTTTTTTTACTTTCTAAATATTTTCTTCTATTTTTAGTTTGCCACGGTATATAAAGCCAGAGATGTAAAAACGGACAAGATAGTGGCAGTGAAGAAGATTAAGATAGGTTCACGATTGGAGGCACAAGACGGCATCAACCGGACTGCTCTAAGGGAAATAAAATTGCTACAGGAACTGCAGCATATTAATCTCATTGGGTTATTAGGTTTGTATAACTCGACTGACAAGAAAGACACGTTTTTATACACTCATTCGTTCCTTGGAAAACTAAGAACATAGGGTATAATATTTATTTTAAGGGATTGTTCGTACAATCCCACAGATAATAATTTTACGTTGACATTTTTTTTTACTCGGCCCCCACAAACACTTTATATACCTGTTAGGTAAAAATGTATACCGACCGATGTTCACGAATTTCTTGGATAATTTTTCTCTCATTCCAACTAGCACGAATGCAGTCCTATAGTTCCCTTTTATATCAAGACCTCTCGCATGAAAGGCGTCCTAGTCACTACGCCACTGACACTCACAAATCTGTATACTTAAAGATTGTTTTTATATTGCAGATGTGTTTGGACAGAAGTCAAATGTTTCGTTAGTTTTTGACTTTATGGACACTGACTTAGAGATAATAGTTAAAGACAACAACATTGTACTTACTCCTGCTAATGTTAAGTCTTACGTGATTATGACTTTGAGAGGTAAGGAAATATTCTGCAATTTCTGTTTATAATTTGTTCAATTTGTAATTGCTGCAGAATCCTAGATGGAACCAAATTCTGTACCAATTTTTTGTTTACATTTTACAAGTAACTTACTAATGCAATAGAAAAAATTAAAATAACTTAGAATCACAGATTTTTACAATTACATGGAATGTTTTTTACAGGCTTAGAATATTTACATCAAAACTGGATACTGCACAGAGATCTGAAGCCCAACAATTTGCTGATAAACAGGGAAGGAATACTGAAAATTGGTGATTTTGGTCTTGCAAAAGCATTTGGATCTCCTACCAGAATAAACACACATCAAGTAGTTACACGGTGGTATAGGTAAGACCTGTAAATGTACTAAATTTATTTTTGTTGTGTTGGATCTTAACACTTAATAAAAAATTTTTACAGCACATCTAAGTAGATGTGCTGTATTTTAGACCCAATGATAATAAAGCTAATCTACGTGCACTAGGATGTCGCACGCTTAAGAAAACGTTAAAAGAGTCCTTCTAGGCTAGTAGCGCACATACAATACCCCTGGTGTTGAAAAAAAATAAACTTTCTAGGTCTCCAGAGCTTCTATTTGGCGCGCGGCAATACGGTACAGGCGTGGACATGTGGGCGATAGGGTGTATACTCGCCGAACTCCTGCTGAGAGTGCCCTTCCTGCCCGGAGAATCAGACCTGGACCAGCTGTCGCGAATTTTCCAGGTGTTCGGGACACCATCTGAGGAGACTTGGCCTGTGAGTATTTTTATTTAATATAACAAGAAGAAGCACAAGCTGGCAATAATGGATGCAGCTGCGCTAAAAGCTAAAGATTGGGTTCAGTGGCGCGTCACCAATGATGTTGTGATGATGATAAGGCAACAATTGTAGAGATTTTGTCTTTTGCCTTTTTGTTTAGGGTATATGTAAATCGGTGTAACCACGAGTCTGTCACCCAAATAAATAAAAATATATATAGAAATAATAAATATAGAAGCGAAAATAGGTCAATGGATAGGGAGCGACAATATTACGCTAACGTCGCGTCGCTGGATCGATCCAACCCCTTGAGTCTAGTTCAATGGTCTAGGGCCTAGCTGGACCATTGAACAAGTCTAGACACCAGCTTTTATTCTGTATGATATGTGGTTATGGTTTTCATAACCTTGAAGATGAAGTCATGATTGAGGTGACAGAATGAAATACAATATACGACTTCATATAGCATTGTTACTCTGTTGGTACGAGAAACAAGGGGCCGGCCTCCTAGCTTAGTCGGTAGTGTACCTGTCTTCTATGCAAGGGGTCCCAGGTTCGATTCCCGGTCGGGAATTTTCCGAATCTGGGTATTGTATATGTGTCTGTTAGTTTTCTCTGGACCCATAGTACGGGGAATCCTAGTTTGGATCATTGAGTGTGATGTGTCATGTGTAATTTCACATATCAGGATTAGAGAGGCATGTTAAGACAGAGATTCGTGGCGCTCCATTCTCTTTCCCTACCCCACAAGGGATATAGCGTGAAATTATGTATGTAGGATTAGATTAACATTAACTTTAATTTGGCAGGGCATGAAGAATCTGACGGACTACGTGCAGTTCAAGCAGTTTCCGGCACAGCCGCTGCGGCACATCTTCAGCGCGGCGTCCGACGACCTCATCCAACTACTGGAGAGCCTGCTAGCGCTACATCCGCCGAAGCGCTCTGACTGCACGCAGGCGCTACAGATGCCTTACTTTAGGTACCTAAAGGAGGTTACTAATCGGGAGTCTAAAATTTGTTTTAGATATCTCAACTAACATCAGAGATATTAATGGTTAAAGTTAATATTGGACAGATGCTCTGTCCCTTTCTAGCAAAACAGACCTTTATGCGTAGCCAGAAGCTGCTTGTATGGCGCTAGAGAACAGTTACGCCATTTCTTTCTACCGTTCTGACTTTTGATTGCTTGTTGCTATTTTATTTTTCAACGTATTTTATTACTGGTATTCACACTGGTGTTACAAGCTGGTGTGACCACGAGTCGGTCGTGGAATTTTAATTCTGTTTTCACATTTGACCATCAATTTATGACTATTTCTTAATTTTTAAGAAATGCATTTTTTATTTGATACTTGGAAACTACCTTATTCCCTAGTTTGGATTTTGTTCTATAAGTTACTTGTTGTTTCAGCAACAAACCAGCGCCGACGGTCGGCTCCAAACTTCCCATGCCTTCCAACCTAACCAAAATTGAAATTGATAAGCCTTCGCTCAAGAGGAAACTTCTGGACAACATCGACGGAGGTTCTCTAGCCAAAAGACTACAATTTTAGTTCTAGATGCAGGTCTAATGAAGGAACAAACACTGCCTTATTGCTAGTACAATGACTGAAGTGCAATTTAGAGAAGAAGTGTATTTGTAGACAAGTATGACATGACATTTTATGAAAATTGACGTATTAGCCCCAGCGCACACATGGGAGTGGAGGCGCAGCTTCTTACTTCGATAACATTGTAAACTTCTTTAAATTACGGTTTAAAATGGCGTGTCATTTATCAAGCGACTCGGGGAGCAAGCGGAGCGAAGAGCGGAATATTAAATTGTTGTCGAAGAAAGTCGCTGTGTCTCCACTGTTCTATAATGAACGCTGGGCCTTTGAGCCCCTTTAGAATGGAGAATGACGATTGCGTTTTTATTTTCTTAATCTTTTATATGGTATTAACAAACGCACACTCCATTCTCACAAATATAGTGAGACATACAACTTTAAGATAAAGCGGGACTTTAAAATTTAAGAAAATATAATTTTTAGTTAGTCTAAACGACGTTTTTAGTAAACATGACAATATTTGACTTATTATTCTTATACCTTACATTGAAAACGAGGTTGTAAATAAATAATTGGAAGATTGGAAGTGAAATAAAATATGTTTTTATATAATAAAAGTAAATATTATATTCTCTCAATAGGTTTTGCTTATTTTTCTATCCACCAGAATTTATAAAACAGAAGTTATTTGTTCATTATATAAGTTTTAATAGCTCGAATAGATGTTAATGCAATTAATGATCTTGAAAAAAGGTAATAAATGATTAAGAAAAATCTTAATAATAATAGTTGAATTCGATAATTAATATGCGAGACTAACATCGATAATCGCACATGCTCGAAATAGTTACAACTACATTTGGCATACCTATATGTTAACACTAACTCGATAGAGCAAAGTTTGAAAGGCACACTGCATGAACACAACAACGGCACTTGAAAGTCGCATAAACACAATGTCTCTGGTTTCCTCACTTGGGCAGATGAACTGGCGCGTTGAACCTGGAACAGACAAATACACAGGTTGCAAACGACTGATCCATAAACAGAGGTTACGTAGAAATTAAACTCGTCATTTTGCAGAGTTGTACATATCAGGCGCGTTAGGTCCTATTACCGGAATGTCCAGTCGGTATGTTAGGTCAATTTCCCCGAATGTCCATTCCCCGAACGTCTACTTTCTTCAAATGTGGCCAATGGATAATGTTCTGCATAGTGATGGGCCGTAACGTAACACCAGTATTGACCTCTTTCAACGGGATTCATTATCCATAATTGAACAACTTTATTTATAATCCGCAAGCATGATATGACTATTTTTTAGTCTTTCAAAAAGTTATTTAGATAAGATCTCGGTTCGCCTAGTTCATTGTAATATATTGAGGTATCATAGCCTAGCTGTGAGCACGGTGATGAAGTGATCGTGCAAGTTAACCCACGTTGGACGAGGTTAGTACCAGGATGGGTGACCCGCTCGTCTGAGCCCCTCTGTCCGAGGCATAGAGGGGCTCAGATGAGCGGTCACAGATGAGCACGTTAAACAGTCGTTCGACAGCAGTCGTTAAGCCATGTCAAAGTCTATGAGTGGCCTGAACAACTGAAAATAGGTTGGCCTGTCACTTACCAAACGATAAACAAACAAAACGAATGTGAAATGGTATTGATAAAATCGGAATCTGGAATTCCGGCTGGTCATCATAAAATAGATATGCCATCGCCAGTCCCGGACTAAGGGCTGGTTTACACTTGGTCAAGTACAGTGGCGAGTGCATACTGCCAGGCACTCGCCACTGTCCATTTTACTTGCACTCGCCACTGTACTTGACCAAGTGTAAACCGGTACTAAGGTCTGGATTACGCCTCGTGATTGGCTGCAGCAAACCGAACCGGACGCGTGTTGTCCAGCACTAAGATCCGTAAAGTTCTAGGTCCGAGAGCGTTTCCATACTTTTGATATCAAACTTCACACGATTCTGATCTTTGTTGATAAAATACAATGTTGTCCACGGATACATACGAGTTGACTTTCCATATAGTGTAGGCGGTGCGATCGCGGTACTGGAACGCGCGTGCCGTGTACGCCGCGTGCGGCACGACGGCGTACGCCGGACGGTTCGGCCGCACGGATATTACTGCGTCGCGGCAAACCACGCGCAGCTCTGTGCCGAATGGAACAAAGCGTAATGGGGCGTAGGGGCAAATTGTCCAAAATTTTGGAAAAAATAATAGAAAGAGGATGCGAATATCCTTTTCACTTGTATCCAATATTTGAAGGCAATATCAAATATTTGAATTAAATTCCAAGTATTAAAAATATATAATGGTTTATAAAATTAATTTTATAGCGCATATTCAGTAGTCGATCGACTAAATCGTTGTCTAATTATAACTAGTTAACTGAATTCTGTCAAGTGTAATATGCGCTTGTCTATAAGCACAATTAAATAGGCAGAATATGTTTAACCATAGGCGTGATGCCGGGATATCCTTTGAAAATATAGCGACTCTAATGGTTTCTATCTAGACAAAACAGCTGTTTTGTAAAGGAACTTGCTTTGTGAGCAAAATGATTAGCAATGGAGGTAATATTTACAATGTTTTGGGATCTAGAACATACGATAACACTAAAAATAAATAAAATCAAAGAATGCGCGCTCACCTTCATCCAAGTGGTCTCCATAGCTGTTTGGTTTGTGCTCTTGTTTTTTGCTCTTCTTTATGGCGGTCTGTACACAAAATTTTAACTGTCCCTTCTGTGATTGCTTACATCTAATTTTTTTCTTTTTTACCAGCGTATTCACACTTTCTGTATGCAAACACAATATTTCATATTAGTGCATGAAACGATGTATTTTATTAGGTATTGCAATGTTCAAAGTGCCAATTCATATTGCCAAAAATATCTCACGAGTTACATAAAACATTGTGTTAGCCGACGAAAGGACTGGACAACAATATTCCATGAAATGGCCTGAGAACATTAGCAAACAATTCAGTCAAAGTTTGTAGCACAAATGTTGGAAATAACGATCAGTTTACCTTGGGTGAGTTTGAAACAACTGCTAGGCGACCGTAGACACCATATTTTCGCTCGTCCTCTGGCCTTAGTGTTCCCATTTTTTTCATGACTAGATAAATCTGTATCCAAAAAAATAAACAGTTTGACAAGTTAACAGTGACTGGGGAAGTATAGAACAGAAAGACGTTCTATCGTGGGGTAAATCACTAAATTGTCGCTGAAAGCCACATTGATCCTTTTCTAGAGACAAATATAAATTTATATGCCAGAATTAGGACATTACTAGCCTAAGTTATAGGTCTCATAGGGCGGGGCACATTGATCAAATTCTTCAAATTGATCAAAGTCTGTGATTGAAGGGAATTATGGGCGTTTTTTTGTAATATTTAATTATGTTATAATAAGCCTGTCTTCTTCTGACTGCTTCTGCAATACACAGGCAGCTCGCGTGTGTTTCTATCTCTTTTTCTACGGTCTGTCTGATCGCTGTCGACATTTGCATCGGTCCGATGCGCTGTCTATATTTATTCTGTGGTGCTGTCTATACTAGTATCGATTACTGGGTGGCCGCCAAGCGATGATCGCTAAACGATATGAGTGAGCGTGACAAATTTACGTTTAGCATTATATTTGGCGGTTTCGTCCCATAATGACCACTTCCCAAAATGATCACTTCCCAAAACGATCACTCCGAAAACGACAAATCCTAAAACGACCACTTCCCAAAACGACCACTCCGAAAACGACCACTTCCCAATGGGACGATACCGATTTGACGGCCACCCGGGAATCGAAGCTGTCACGGTACCTGCTCTAACATGCCGTAGCTGCGGATGAGGAAATCTCTCTGCGCCAGCAGGTTGACACGCTCCCTCTCCTCCTTCTCCACTATGGGGTCAGGCTCGAATGAGCACGCCACGTATGCTGGTTTGCTTTCCTTTTCTACCACCTGGATAATTTAATTAGTTTAATTTAGATTATTTAATTAGTTTATTTTATAATCGACATCGATTACTCACCATTAGCTATATCTTCTAAAGGTCTTTGTGAATACTACTCTACACCTAGTAGACGGCGACAGGATCGCCACCTGTCACAGTTGTCCACCAAATCTTTCGGCAAAAAGTGGGAACTATACCTACGATGAAAGTGGTTCCTCTGTCTACCCCCTCGGGGATTATGGACGTGACAGTTTTGCTATAACCTAAATTGCATGAGACGAATGCAATTTGCCTCCCCCCTTCGATACGCTCCATCTTCGCACCTAGAGCCACAATTGTACAGACCTCGCGAGCGTGCAAGCGAGTAAACATTAGTAATAGAAGTGAGCGTAAAATCATCAAGTGTTTTGTAACCACATATCGGGCTAGTAGCGCCCTCCTCTAGAATTATGATGTGGGCACTGACAACAAGCCAAGGGTTTGGGTAAATGAGCATAATTATAATTTTGACAAGTTTTTGACATTTCAATGGCCGACTTAATGTATGGGGAGAAGCTCACCGCGCAAGCGCCAACTGGCGGACGCGATTTCAATATAAAACTTCTCGGCGAGCAATCTACATAGCGTGAATTTCAAAATCGAGTGTAACATTGCTCACCACGGGCTGTATAGCTTGCGACGGCTTGACTGACAGTTTCTTTTCCTTGTCTTTATCCTCCTTGTCTTTCTCCCTGCGCTTGGTGCCACCGCGGCTCTTGGTCCTGGCCGTGGCGTCCGTGGCCGTGGCCGCCGTAGCCGTCGTGGTCGAGGCCACGGCGGACGTGGCCGTGGCCTCCTCGCCGGCTTTCTTCTCGCCGTCTTTTGTCTTGGGTTGGGACGGCTTTTTCATGGCCTCCGCTTTGGCTTTTGTTTGCTGTGGAAACGTGTTTTTATTTCGTGAAGCTGTTATTTATTATTCAGTGTCATCAAAAAATGCGCGAGCATTTTCCGTATGGTCTGAACTGGCCCTAAAAGATATTGTCCAACTGGGATTCTAATCTATTAAGTTTGTAATCAATCGAATCTGCTACCCGTATCCGATTTTTTCCGGGTTACCTATTCAAATATTTTTAGCATGTTTGTCGACCTTCAGCATCGTGATTACAATTAAGGAGAAGGATCAGGCGGTACAGCTAACGGCAAGAAACCTGAGCGACATCCATAGTTAGCGCAGAAAACAATCTTGGGTCTCTTTGGGGGCGTGGATGGGTGAGTGACACCGCTTGGTCATTGCGATCACGCAAATCCTTAGGCGAATCACGTGGCGCTAAAATAGGGCGCCGGCAGTTATACCTGGAACTCCTCGCGCTGAAGCCGCGTGCAGTCACCGCGCGCGCGCGACGCTGCCGTGCCCGTGTACAATGAGCCCGACGGCTGCTGGAATAACGACGCGTACTGCTCGCCCACGGGGTACACTCGCCTGCAACACAACACTATGGATACAGGGCAAAATGAAGGGTTAAGCGTGAGATTACCTTTAGCGGTGCTGATCTAACTTCGATCTGGATATGGTAGAAGATACAAATATATGTAAGAGATCCGTACTTTTGCGAAAGTGTTCGTTCCTATCGAGGTGATCCGTCAACGCGCGACGAACTCGTTACGTACACGAGGCGAGCATGTTGACGGATCGCCTCGTTGAAACACATCAAATTGCCAGTGTGAAAAGGCGCTTAGCAAGTACCTGAAGTTGCCAAGATGCGTTTCCTCCCACTGTATTTGTGTTTGCCACGGACTTTTTTCATGCTCTCTTTCTTCCACTGGTGTGAATTCTGCGAACCTACAAAGATTTTTTATTCAGTACATTTAACAAAACACTAAATTTTAAACCCTAAATAACAGTAATACCTAACTTGATTGTTAATTCATAGAGTAAACATTACTCTGTTCACTTGTCACGCTATTATGTTACATTTGTGTAAAACAAAGGGCCGGCCGGGGGGGATATTCCACCCTAGCAGCACATCGACACCCTTAGCAATCTTTTGTGCTCACCCCTCTCTTTAGCTTTCTTGTTTGTATCAAGGTTACACAACGTTGTAATAAACCCCCCATTAGAGCTGAAAAGGGGCGTTCGGTATCGATAACTGAACAACTTTCACTACGGGGCCAACTCTGAAACTGCGAAAATAAAAAAACAGCTGTGTCATACATTTCGGACGTGTAGGTATTCAGATTTTGTATGTAACAGCTGATTTTTTTTCACTTATAATTGTTACACTTGTATAATCCTGTCCCTCTTACTTGTTGGTCTGCAGCAGTCTGTCCCGTATCCTCTTGCGGTCCTCCTCGAGCACTCGCTTCTTGTCGCACTGCCATATGTTGAGCATGGTGAATGTATCGGTCAGGAGAGACTCCTTCACCTCGCGGTCCAGTTGCGTGTCCGTGTGGAAACTCGGCGAGTGGTTCACCTGCAAAGTTTCTCGTAAAATAGGAGAGCGTTCCATAACCAGTTGAAATAATTCACGTTGATAACTGTCCATGTTCAATTACCGCGTTAACAGCTGAAAATTAATCAAACTTATATTTGAAACTAGCAATGGAACGTGTACGCACTCTAGGTAGGCAAATTATATAAAGCCGGCAGGGTGATTATCCGCAATCGTTGGAGAATACGTTTAGGCTCGTTTTAAAATCCCAAACCCCTGCACTTGGTTGAAGCTGGATTTTCGTGAGACAACACAAAGTTAAAGTATTTTTACACAATGGACTAGTTACTGATTAGGTACTCACTGATGAAATTCGGAAGTCCTCCGACTGGTTTCGGCCTGTTTCGAAACTATTGATCACCACTAACTTCCGACTTTCATCAGAGAGTAATCCGTAATCACATATTTAAAATGTCTCACAATAGTATCAATACTAAATGGATTGAGCGATAATCTTTCACCTGTATACATATCCAAAGAGGATTTAATCACTACGTTAACATCCATATCCATAATTATTTCCTCGACTATAACATTCTTTGTTATATTGGTGGGCGTAATTAAATACAGCATGTATTTAATTAATTAATAACAGGAATTATCGTATGAGTAGGTATGTACCTACTAATGAAGTGTTCATCAACTTACTTCTAGAATATATGGGTGCAGCTTGTGATCTAGTAGTATATCAAATCCTAGTATTTCGAAACAGGCGTGTACCTGAAAATCAATCCATAGTCAACAATACGCATTAGTTTACGTAGCTAAATGAGACTAACATTACTGACCTACAGACCAACTTATAGACCAAATGCAAGTCGACTTATAAATCCAGCAATAATTAAGTGTTACGGGCAAATAAATTAATGTCACTGATGTAATATGAATATCTAATTTCGGAGAAAGGATTTTCGCGTTCCATAAGAAAACGCTACGAGTAAAACTTATTGAAATTATCATAAATGCAAGCAATAGCATATTGACATTATAATACATAGCTCTGAAGTTCATTTTTTTAATTATATAAAATATAGGTACCAATGCGTCTATCTAGTTTCAATTTACAATTTTCTCAACTAATATCAGGCTACGAGTCTGCATAAGCCAAAGCAATAATTTACACATGTAACAAGTAAACGCTCTATCTACAACTGACAAGGGAAATAGAGAACCATGTCGTGGGATGGAAAACACGCGTGATAGCTGTGCTTGAGTATCGGCCACGCCGATATGATGGTCTTCACGATCACTTGGTCTATGGCGTGCCACAGGCGATCCAAGTCCACCCCTTGCGACACCAGGATCTTGTTCAGCGTCGATATCTTGCTGACGCCCGGGAAGCCATCAAACGTTTTAGGATTCGATGGGATATGTGGGTCTTGCTAAGCGTTTAATTACGCGATTTTTAAAAATTTACAGGGTGGAATAGCTAAGGGTTTGCAGACGGTTATTTCGCCACTGATAATTCAAAATATTTCAACTGATATTATAAGTAACGAAATAATCGCCTGTAAAACACCTAGCTATTGCATCCTGTATATAGGCACCTGATAGTTAGTGTCCAGTGGTCTATACATACGACCATGATCGTGTAGTAATGTTACTTAATTACTAAAAAACATCGAAAAAATTCAGTATTACATACACATTTACAGTCACATACACAAGTGACTATAAAGTACAGTGGACATCTATATTTAAGTAACAATTGCAATCTAAAATGTCACAAGTAGGAGCATAAAACTTTGGGTGTACTCAGGTAAGCTCAGGGCATCTAACCTGATCTGAAACACTGTAAAATGAAAGTTTTGTTTCCGACAGTTAAAATTATCTAACTTCTCGAGTAATCACAGAATAAGATAAAACGAGTATACCAACTGCTACTTCCCATTCTCAAAAACAAACGATTTTCCGTACAATATTGTCGTTCAACTTCATAATGTTTTATGAGAAGTTGGAATAGTATTTTACGCAACTGACACGTAATTACAGCCATTGTAAAATGAGATTATAGTTTTTGATACGAGCGTAGCGAGTATCAAAACAAAAAAAACGAGTTTTACGACTTAATTAATACTTAATTAAATTACAGCCTCAGGGCTGACTTACCGTTTGCTGCCCGCCTCTGAATCGTACACATACGTGCGGCTGTGTTTGTTGAGAGCATAATTGGTGAGGTGCATGAAAACGTTCGTCGTATTATTCACGTTCGGATCTGCGTAGCGGCTCGTCGCGAATCTGTTACCATATCCTGTCTTAATTACGCAACATTCCTATTATTGACTGTATGTATGGGTTCAAAAAATATAATCCAGATATAGGTACCACTTCCGACCAGGGTTCAAATTATAAACTTTTGAGTAGGTATGGACAGGGATCTGTACTCAAATGTCTCAATATAGCGTCGCCCGTGTCACGCTTGGCCGGTTTTTTTAATTCACTCCGACGATGAGTTGGAAAACTCATAACAAAGTTGTGACAACTTAACAGCGAATGTTCTTTTTTCGCTAAGGCAATTGCGTAGTAGCTATTATTTTTACTGGACAATTTTTAATTTACAATAATCAATACCTAGATAGTCAAAGAGAATACCTTACAAGGCCCTCGTTGTACACAAATATCCTGAGCGGGTCGCACGACGTAATGAGCGTGTAAACTCGAATGTCGAACTTATACCCGTCCACTAAGTATGGCTTCGATAAGTACACCTGAAAATTTTTCATTTCTATCAAACCATTGTAACAAAAGTCCTCGATAATTGAAGAACTTTATTGTTATCACTTCCGGAAATTCAATTATTATTTTATATTTAGGCCCGGACTACACGACGACGGTTCCTAGGTCGGTTCCAGTATCGGATTTCTATGGAACCGGTGCTTCATATAAACTCAAACAAAATAGCGCTGTCGACTACACGTACAACGGTTACACAACCGGCCTGCTCGGTTCCTGAACCGAGTGGGCAGGGCTTGGGCGCAACACATGAGTTTGAATGTAGTCGACTACACGTCCGGTAGCGGTACCTGAACCGAACCGGTGCGGCGCCGAAACCGTCGTCGTGTAGTCTGAGCCATACTGTACCTAAATGCTGTACTGTATAGGTAAAGTTGCTCTTGGCTATCTACTTCTAGTCGTGGTCGTGTGGTAAGTGGTCAACATGTTCAGGCCGCCCGTAGGCCTCTGACATGGCCTAACGACAGCAGCTGGGATCGACAGTTGCTTCAAGCCACGAGGGGGTTCGAATGATAAATGTGCCACTAGCAGTCACCCATCCTTGGTCTGACCGCACCCAACGTCACTTGTACAGTGGACAACGTATTAGGTTACTTACTTACCCTTCAGTACTTTGTCGCTTTAACTTATTTGACACATTCATACGAACAGCAAGGATTCATAACATAAATTTATTGCGACAGGGTTCCATGGATATAGCTTGATGTGTCTTCGACTGTACAATTAATGTAAGACTGTTCGAACCTAAGTAGGTTACGAGCCCCACTACGAGTTCTTGGCTCTAAAATGACAATTCTGCCTAACTGCAATAGACCTAGGGTATAGAAGTACAGATTACATAATCATTCTACGTAGGGCTCAGTACCTGACATATAAGTTTGTCGGTGGGCTTGATATCCTTCAACGACTTGGTGAGGTATATTCCGCGGCCCTGACTACCGCACTCCGGTTTTATTATGAACGTCTTGTTTTTACGCGATTTGCTGTAGTTCAGGGCTTCTCCGAAACTGAAAGGAATTACACGTAACATATGAGCATTGCCCATAACATACACAACACACCCATCTATGAATGGCGATTCTTTTACTTGTTGATTGTGTACCTGCCTTCTATGCAAAGAGTTCCGGATTCAATGTTTAGACGAGAATCTAATTATATCTATCTACTATCCCAAAAGTTATGGCACTATTTCAGGAGTCAAGTTATAAGTCCAGGTGTAATTTTTGTTGTTATTGAGTTTTTACTGCTTGCAAGTGACAATTGTAGAATAACTATTCTGGATAAAACCGCGGTTCTATTATGCAAGAACTTATTTTCAAGTAGCGAAGTTGCAGGTGGCACGCTACAGAATGCTGGAAATGTAAACTTGCACGCCAGCTGCAGGTTGTTTATGATTCTTCAATTATATCAACGTCCAATTTTTAAAAGATATCACTTTCTATGCATCTGTTTTGGTAATTATCGGTTGAACTAAGAAATCAATATATTTTTAAAGGGTCTAGTCGGGTTAGGGAACAAGAGTGGCCCCCATCAGCGATACTTTACTGAACACCCACCTTTTATTAAAAATATAGGGTCATGGGTTTCGGCATTTCGGGGCCCCCATCGGGCCGGGGGCCCTGGGCTCGTGTCCCACGTGCCTTTAGGTTAGACGGAACTGCCAATAGGTAACAAAAATAATGATTAGCTTACTCTGCAGGCAAACACCAAGTTTTTGGAAAGAAATTGTATTCCTTTGGGTATATTTTTTGCATCCTATTCAAGTTCCGTGCTAGCAGGTCCTTCCTGTGAACAAGGTGAAACTTAATAACTTTTTAATTACTTCGCCTGCTGCAGAACCTTACTGCAACTAAACTACAACGAACGAGCGAACTCACGCGATGCGGTAATCAATGGCAACCGCAATGAGCCGCATTCGCTTGCGGAAATATAAAGTCAGTGTCTTTGACCTTTTTTTTGTAATACATAAACGATCTGAGACTAGATTGTATTTTGGGATGCACGCTATGAATTTATGAGAGTCATTTACACTGTATGAAAATGTAAACTTTCGTCGTCATCAACGTATTAATTAATGTCCGCACTTCACCGTTGGGGCACAGGTCTTCATTGCACGGTCATGACTCATGATTCATCATGCGATTCGTGCAGGCTTATTGGTTAGTATAGCGAACGAATATGTATGTTAGTATGCTACGAAAACTTAAGAGGGCGGTTCACGGAGATCCCTCGACCAAAGGTTCTACAGTCATAAAATCAATGTAAATGAGAAAAACATTTCCTCATAACATGCTGGATTTGAACTTAGGTAGGTATATTTTATCTGATATATCTATCAGCAGACATTTCAACCAATCTAACTGCATACCGGAAGGTTTTTGATGTTTCAGAAGAAGTTTATTTCGGGGAACGGGTCTTAAAGTCTTCTCTTAGTTAAATGTGGGTTATAATTAATTTAATTGACCCACAATCTCGCCTATGCCCATAATAACATACCTGCAGATCTCCAACATGCCGGGGAAGTGGTTGATACGCTGAAACCGCTTCATTTCCTTGGCTCGTTCTAC
Source organism: Hofmannophila pseudospretella (assembly GCA_947369225.1). NCBI lineage: Eukaryota > Metazoa > Arthropoda > Insecta > Lepidoptera > Oecophoridae > Hofmannophila > Hofmannophila pseudospretella. Next base: position 8,281,815 of record OX376325.1, read on the forward strand.
GGACACGCTCATGTCCGTCCAATAGAAGTTCCAGGCGTCCTCCTCGGACACCTCACGCATGCCAAACGCGCTCGCCACTTTGCGAATGGACTCGTACCGGCAGTTCGTCAGGCAGATCGAGATTTGTGATCTGACGGAAAATACCTTTAGGTCCAGTGCCCGTCTTCTCAAAAAGCAGTTATCATGAGATGTTAAGTTCACAATAGGGTATTTGAATATATTTTTTTGTTATTGCATCAATCAACTTATACGAGTATATGGACATCTGAAATCCGTTTATCGATATCTCAACATCAGCTATATTAATGGTTAAAGTTAGTAGTGCGGGGTAGCTCTGTCCCTTTCTAGCAAAATAGTCCTTAATATGTAGGCAAGGATCTGCTTGTATGGCGCTACATAACAGTGACGTCACAATTATCTATTGCCGTCTCTTCCTACCGTCTGATTTTTGATTGCCTGTAGCTATTTTATTTTTTAACGGATTTTAATTCTGTTTTCACATTTGACCATCGATTTGTCATTTTTAATGAAATGTATTATAAAAATATGTGATACTTGTCAAAGACCCTATAGTGCTGCGTTGCGAGTCCGATAGGACCGACCGGATTATACTAGTTATAGTTCCGTTGCTCTCAGCTGATTAATCTGCATGGATAATTACAGGGAGACTCTGTATCGACAATTGAACTTTCGTCATGGCCAATGCCATGTCGAATTCTTACAATAATAATTTTCAGTAATTTTGGGAAGTCATATTATTGAAAATATAAACTTAAGGAATAATTTCTATATGATCAATACAGTTGGAAATTTTGATATTGATTATTTGGCAGCACAAATGTAGAAAAGTCATGATAGTATTGGGTGTCAGTTCAAAGATGAGATTTCCATTCTCAGAAGTAGATAAATTTAATTGATTTTTTTAATGTCTATTCTGTTCTGTACTTAGCGAGAAAAATAATTTCGTTACAAGGATAATAGGTACCTAAACTTGCAACAGGACGTATTTATTGACGTACATTAACTAATGTTTTAGGACTAGGAAAAATATTAAATAGAATTTATAAATAAAGAAAAAAATATCTATTAAACCTTCGCCTTTCTGAAGGATCCTCGGGTGACAGGAACCGACCACGTATTTTGGATTGGTGTTCCCTGGATTCATAAATATTGGCGGTCTCATATCCTTATAGCAATCACGACTACGTCACAGCCAACGAAAATATTGACCACTTAAAACGAGTTCTCCCTCTAAACATCCAGAAAAGAGATGTCTTTAATTTTTACTTGGACCCTGCATAAACTACGCGTAAGTATTTGGCAATTATCATCAGGTTAAAGTTGGTCAATACTTCAATTGGCCTGACACACAGCTATACTACCTCTTTCTCTTCTTTTTCTTGCGCGTGGTTTCGATAGGTATGATGGGAGTCGTGCGCGAGGTTGGCTGCGAGGTGTCGTCTTCACCCGACATCTTAGAGTCATAATTCCGCATCAACATCACCGCTATGCTCTCTGCCGCCTCTTTATCATCTATATGCTCCGTTGTTTTCTCATCTATTTAGGAGGAAAATAGAACTTTAGCTTTAAATTTTATAAATTATACGTATAATCCTTAGATTAGATACATAATTAATTACCTAATTTCTCTTTTAATTCTATAGAATTTTACGTAATTTCCATAATCTCAATTACCTGGAAATTTATCTGTTTTTCTTCTATTTTGTAATGCATGTGATAGTTTAATGCTATGATGGGAATGTTGATCCTCATCACGCAAGAAAGTGTCTCGTAACTCCAGCTACAATTATAGCAAATTATATTAGCGTTTAAAAAAGTTACTACTTAAAAAAATATTTAAAAACATACCTCCATTAGATGTAACTGAGTTAGTATTAGGTATTTATTCTTATAGGTGATTCTTAAATATTTGTGGCAGGCATCCTCCGGCGTGCTCTAATAACGCTTAGTGTTTGGCATACAAATAAGGCTTTGGTGATTAAAAAAATGTCACCTAACAACGGAGGCCTAAAACACAAATCAAATTACTCTGCAAAAGAAATGAATACGACATAACACTAAAGCGCACTTTCTTGGAAATTATTTTACCTAGTTATATACGTACCAAAGTATGTTTTGTGGTAGATTCATTAAAATTTTGCGAGAGACATTATTAAAAACTGTTTTTTGTTTTTGTTTCATGTCAGCCGTCAAGTCAAAATAAGCGGTGCAACAAGCCACTTCCGGTTTTGTGAAAATGCATCCGGAAAATCCGGAAGAGGATGCATTCAATAAAATGAAACGTTCGGATACACGTTAAAAATATCTGTTACTGTCAAAGTAACAAATACTAATACTAGTTTCAAACAAATAATTACTTTAAATGGCAACACCGAAGAACCATAGACTAATGTTCCACTAGCCTAAAACATTGTTGGGCGGAAGCATAGCGAAAGAGATAGCTTGCTAAAGTATGTTCAAGTAGAAAAGAGATATACTGTGAAGCAAGGCTAAAAATGCTAGCATCATGGAGCCACTGGAATATAGGCGAATAGAGTAAAATTTTCTAGCCGTCAAGCCCGTCAACGCAGTCGTCAAATTCCTATAGTGCTTGTACATATTTTCGCTTTTCCGCCAAAGTACAGAGTCATCTAGATTTGCCAAAATGGCAGAGGGCCAAGAAGAACCCAAAAAAATTACTATTACAGTAAAAACTCCGAAAGAGAAACAGCAAGTGGAGATCGAAGAGGATTCCGACATCAAGAAAGTGAGTAGGGCGCCGCCAGAAACCTTACTCATGGCGTAATAACATAGATATTGCATACGCAATCAGTGACGACAATTGTTCAATCATTCGACAACATAAATGTGAATTCTTAACGTTGTTTTAGTTAAAGGAGGTGCTGTCGCCAAAGTTCGGCGCGGAGGCGGAGCAACTATGCCTCATTTTTGCCGGGAAGATCATGAACGATGCCGACACTCTGAAGCAGCATAACATCAAGGACGGGTTGACGGTGCACCTCGTGATCAAAACTCCTCCACGGCCGGAGCCCGAAGGTGCTCCGCGGCGCCCCCCAGGTACGAACAAATTAGCTTTACGTGGCCCAATTGACGTCCAGGGTCAAAGACAAACTTCAATTTTGGTGTAGATTGCTTAGTTTTAATTGACATAATTATTGGTTTGTTAGTGATGACACTCTGGTTGATTTATTAGAGGAAGGAATGGATTATTATGAAGTGGACAATATTGAGCAACCTATGTCATTAACATTGATTGGTTGGTTCATCAACTCCACCAAAACATTTGTATAATACCTACATGAAAAGGTTAGGGGGTGTTGTTAAGGAGTACCTCATTAACAACACCCTAACCTTTTCATGAGGGAAAAGTTCCAAAAATTCAGATTTGGTAAAAAAATTAAGTGTTACAGAAACTTAGTGGATACAGAACAGACTCTGATAGATTAGATTATGTTAAGCTCCTTTGACTTATTTTGGTGCCCGTTTACATACACTCTTGAGCCTATGACCCATGAGAATATTACCTCTGTAATTATTTTCCTACTATCTAGAAATCCTACAGAGAGAGTAGTCTCAGTTATTCTCATTATAATGTACAGGGGTGGCCTGAAAGTGTTTACCAGTTTTCAGTTTAATTCCATTTCATATTGCGTGCAATAAGGTCTACATAAAATCAACATACTATCTATGTTTTAAACCTGCAGCATTTAAAAATAAAATAAATATGCAAGATATTTAGTACTGTGATTTGGTCTCTTTTTGTCGTTTTTTTATCTCTGACATCACAAAAAGATTATTAATGATTTTTTTATAATTTTAATCTAAAATTGTGACTAGGCATAGATAACTCTACTTTGAAAATCAAACGTTCAATGACACCTCATTGAACGTTTGATTTTCAAAGTAGAGTTATCTATGCCTAGTCACAATTTTAGATAGCCATCTTATTAAACTGACCTGTGCACGCAATTATAGACCTTAGTGGTTAGCATTTTCTGTAAATCAGGTCCAATATGTTTAGAGTACCAAAAGGTTAATGTCTAGCTAGAGTATATTTAGGAATGCAAACAAAATTTCTTTTCAGCTGATGTCGGTGCTACACCATTTGGGTTGAATTCTTTGGGAGGTCTAGCAGGTCTTGAGAGCTTGGGACTTGGGCAGAGCACATTCATGGATCTGCAGGTAAATACACTTGTACTGCTTCTGGAGGGTCACTCATTAAATTTATTCATCATTCTAATGACACATTACCCTCACTCTTATACAATTGACTCTATGAGTGAGCAAGACAGTATAATTAATTTAGTGATTGACACCCTTGATTCACCTATAGGTATTACTTTAACAGTTTTTCCAATTGTGACTAAAGTTGACAGCAAATGATCCTCTACATTCCCTTTCCGACATGACAGAGCTCTTATCTGATCTGTCTGTAAAATAAACTTAGATAATGACTGAGCTTACTTAAAGTACAAATTATACTTACCTATATCTTAAACAAGTAAGAATGAGTAATTCAGAATTTTATGTAATAGTTTAACTACTATACAATAGTTTATCGACTATAATAGCAAACTCCCTTTAGGCATACAAACCTTTCAAGGTTTTGTCTAATAGGATACAATATGTACCTACTATGTACTTTGTATGTATTAAACAATAAATAAATGTAATTCGTATCTAGAAATATATTTCTAAGAAAATAATAAACTTTCTTGTAATCATTATTATCAACATAGCTTACCTACTTATTTTGTTTCTTAGTGTTACAATCACCTGCATACAAATAAAGATATTTTTTTAAAATTCTCTATTTGTATACTTAACCTAAACCCTTGACTTTAGTTAATATGGAGCAAAATATTTTTATAATAATTAAAAAATTATTTACTTAATCCTATCTGAACTACTGGACCTCATTAGATAAAGTTTTTCACACTTTAATTATTCCTTTACAAAGACAAAATGTTCTTCAGCCATGATAGGCAGCCCAAGGAGTGCATTTTGTCGAGTCCTCCTGGTATTGCATATAATTGACAGTCCTCCATGAGGTGGCGCATTTACCTTGCTTTCACGGCCCCACAGGTGCACATGGAGGCTTTGTAAACTTGTGTAAGAGTTCACCACATCCCCCTGTCCGATTCCCAGGCGGTTCCATTTCGACCTCTATGATCTGGGCAGGTGGAAACTGGTCACTGTTGTTTTACTAATGGTTCTCATCATTGTTTTACAATACCAGGCCCGCATGCAACAAGAGCTACTGTCCAATCCGGATATGCTGAGACAAGTGCTGGATAACCCACTGGTGCAGCAGATGATGAATGACCCGGAAAACATGCGCTCGCTTATCACATCCAACCCACAGATGCAGGACTTGATGGCTGTAAGTATCTCAACTCATCAGTCTATTAAACATCCCCATTGTTGGGCACAGGATTCCGTTTGCACAAGGGGGTATGGGCCATGATTCACCTGTGCTGATTGGTGGATTTCACAGCCCTTTGAAAACTTTTTTTTACCTCAGACATGTAGGTACCTTCACGATGTTTTCCTTCACCGTTAGAGCAGTCGGTAAATGAATGTAAGTCTCCCGAAAAATAAAAAAACTCAGTGGTACATGGCCCCATGTTAATGTATGGTTTTGAACCTATACCTCCCAGCATGGGCGCCCGGCGTCCTAGCCTCTAGGCCACCATCACTGTGAATATAGTTACTAATAACAACTCATCATAGAGACATTATACTTACTATTAAATACATACTATAGTTTATACCGATTATACTATTCTAATTAATTAAATTATGTTTTTTAACTTAATTCATAACAAAGCACTTCTTTAACTAATAATTATTATACATCTAAATTTAGTTGACCCTGGCAGGACTTTTAAATGGGAATTGGAATCTGAAATACTAGTTAGGTTAGGTTGTTGGACTTTTGTTTCCGCATTTAAGCACATAAGTTCCGCTGAAGTACTATAATAAATTCTAAATCCTTCCTTCAAATTCCTTCGAATCCAAGTACTGTGTTATTCAAATTGTTTACTTTTAGTACCAATCCTGACCTACTGATCTGACTTTTTGTTCTGTGATGAAATCCTCTGCCTCTGTAACAAATAACCACTTTTATTGTGATAATCTGTCTACCCCCTCGGGGATTATGGACTTGAGAGTTATCCTACTATTGTGATAATCACACTTACATAGACTTACATTTTACATATTTATTCATACCCTGCCATTGATACAATAACCAAATGATGTAAGCCGGACTGGCTTCTAGAATGCACATGTAAATTAAACAAGAATTCATTAGAATTAATGAGGTTTTTGAACAATAAAGATCCATGTGCCATTGCTACGAGGATAAAACATTGATTACAAAATTTGTCTGCAGTAATAGTAATTGTAGTCTAATTTCATTGAACTTATCTAAACAAATGCCTGAGACATGCAGACTTGGAAAATATCAATGTCATTTGAGAGCACCAAGAGTCAAAAGGCAGTAGAAGCATCGGCATGTAACTAAAATGCTGTAAATATAGCAGTGCCCGCCTCTTCGCATATTTCATAGTCGGAAAAAGCACTTTATCGACTGTACCTGACTAATGTTTGCTACTGCGCACAGAGTCGCAGTTAACTTCACAGCATTTTAGGGTGTTATTACACCTGCAGGATCGATGTCGTATCAATGCATTAATCAAGGTCGGCCGCGTAGGTGTAATGATGATGAATGATTGAGGATGATCAATGATTCCTGCTTGTAAAACACATTGGACCAATTTGAGCAGGTTGACCACCTTGTGCTAGTTGTTGCGATCAATCAACCAAAGCCGAATATTGTAATCGATCAATCGACAATCAATGCTCAATCGATGGCAGATCGATTTGGTGTAATAATAGCTCACAATAATCAACGTTGAACGGGCTATAATCGATGTTGATGATACAACCGATCTATGTCGGATTGTGTGGGTGTAGTAACACCCTTAGTTACATGCCTTGTACTATAGCTTGACCATGGGTGCTTTACGACGCCTTAGGAAGCGACAGAAGTGCGGGGGGAGGGAAACGGACGAGCGCGGAGGGGAAGTGGGCGGGCCTGACAGAGTGTAGCCTCCCGCGTCTCGCCGCGCAGCTACCTAAGGCGTCGTCAAACTATACTGACTATATACTAGGTTGTCTAATAACGCTTGTGATTGCAGAGGAACCCTGAGATCAGCCACATGCTGAACAACCCTGAGCTGCTGCGTCAGACCATGGAACTGGCGCGCAACCCAGCTATGCTGCAGGAGTTGATGCGCTCCCACGATCGCGCTCTTTCCAACCTGGAGAGCATACCTGGTGAGCTTTCGATCAAATTGCAGTCTGATTATAAAGACTAAGGGACTCGGCGGACATACTATTCTACACCTAGTACACGGCGATAGGTTCGCCACCTATCACGTTTGTACACCAAATCTTACGGCGAAAAGTGGGAACAATAATGAAGGTTGTTCTTCTGTCTGTCCCCTCGGGGATTATGGACGTGAGAGTTATGGTATAAAATTTAATTAAGTGCAACCTTCCATATGCCATTAACATTAGTAATGTTTTGCCACATTACTAAAATTCTTATAAACCACTCGCAAGTCAGTTAAGGAGCAAACCACTGCAATGGTCCAAAATATTATCAGTCGAAAATAAATTATATACCGTTTCACGTTTTTATTAGATATTGGGCGTTTTTATGATTACCATGCCACTTCCATCCACGATTTATCGACCACGTCCACGGTTAACGCTTTTATAATTTACCTATCGGTAGGTGGGAAGCGGGGCGGGAGACGCTAGGGCAACCTCACTCACACATCTTTAATATTCTTGTACTTGTACCACACTACCACTACACTTTCAACATTGCCGTAACGATTTGACAGGGACCTTAGGTGTACAACGGTAATACCGTCGACGGAAATTTAAAAGCGACTTCATACATTTTACTTCCCTTTTAAACCGTGACAGTAAAACGTGCCGTTACCGTGCAAAATTATAAAAGCAGCCATTTATTGTATTTTTACAATAACCGGTTTCGTTAACAGATCTTATTATTCTGTGGTCCAGAGTAGAGGTGCGACCGGATAGTAAGACAGCCGTAGAAATTACTGTTCGGCTGACACTTGTATGTTGTTACCGTGGCGAGTACAAGGTGTGTATTCCTGACTCAGTTTGTCTAATACTCAATGTTATACATTTCGAAGTCAATCATGCACAAAACTACAGTAGATGTTCTTGTTATCCGGCTAAATATCCGGTCGCACCTCCAGTCCAGAGTTGGAAATGTTTGCACTGCTGTTTCGGTTTCTAGCCAGTACAGGTCAAATGTTGATTGAGCGAATGTTTCCAGGTGGCTACAACGCTCTGCAACGCATGTACAGAGACATCCAGGAGCCAATGCTGAATGTGGCCAGCAGCATGGCAGGGAACCCATTCTCCGGACTCGTAGACAACTCAGGTAATTCATTCACACTAGTCTTTTTTAATTTACGACTAAACCCGCGTTTGACCTCAATCCCACCTGGTGGTAAGTAACGATGATGTCGAAGATGTAACACACGGGCTTATACTGCCACTAACAACTGGTTCCATTAAAATTAATTCGGAAACCGTCTGTTTTATCAGAATGTAATTGTTTGTGTAGCTCGACCATTCAGCGACCGGATTCGAGTCACAATCAAACTAATATAAACAAAATCGTAAAAATATTTCGGCATTCTCCATAGTAATATTTGTCCTTACCGAAAAAATAATCCTGTGACTTGACAATGCTTTTTGAAATAAGTTTGCTTAGTGAATTGGTGGTGGTAGTTTAGTTTTTTGGCGCAGTTATACGTGAAATGCGAAAAATCCAACTCTTTATAAAAAACACTACATAACTGAAAACCAAGTTGTCTTTTCGCATATTAGGTATAACAGCATCGTAGTAGCAACTTAACAACTAACCTACCTGTAACTAATAATGCATGCAATAAAAATAAACGTGTTATACCGTATTCTGACTCACAGACGGCACTAATCCCCAACAAGGCGCAGAGAACAGGCAGCCGCTGCCGAATCCTTGGCAGCGCGGGGGCGGCGGCGGCGGTGGCACCGGCGGCACCGGCGGTTCCGGCAGCACCGGCGGTTCCGGTGGTACCGGCGCCGGCGGTCCCGGTCTCATCAACACGCCGGGCATGCAGTCACTGCTGCAGCAGATGTCGGAGAACCCACGCCTCGTGCAGTCGATGCTGTCAGCTCCGTACACTAACAGCATGCTGCAAGCACTCTCTGCTGATCCTGAGATGGCTTCGCAGCTTATCAACCAGGTACTGTAGAGAACACATCAGATTATACCCTTTAGTACTTTTTCGTTTTAACTTATTTGACATATTTATACAAATGTCAAGGCATCATTATGAAAACTTAATGCAACAGGGTTCCAATAAGTAACCCTGTCAGGATTTGTTATGATTTCTAAGCCTGAAGAAATTATCAAAGGCATGCGAAACCTACACAATGGATCATTGTGCACATAAAGGGAGGTCTGAGTCCCAATTCTGGGGGATCGCTCGCTAAATCTAAACGGCACCCTTACTCATACGCTATCTGGTATATGAGTAAGCGAGACAGTTTCATTTAGTTTTAGATTTATGTTATGATGAATAATCGTTACGGTATGTCCTGCAGAACCCGATGTTCGCGAACAACCCGCAGCTGCAGGACCAGATCCGCACGATGATGCCGCAAATGCTCGCGCAACTGCAGAACCCTGAAATGCAACAGATGATGTCCAACCCACAGGTCAGATACAGCTCTACCTTAGTATCTGTTCAGAGGCTTAATTAAGGTTCATTTGCTTTCTTTCAAATCTTTAAAAATCAATACATACTAATATTGATGCCAGAATGAGTATCCCTGTTGGTAAGTAATGATAAGTTAATGTGTATGAAATTGTAAATGGAGCACGGAGGAATTAATCTTCTAAACCCTGTGAAACACCTCTAATGTCGAAGCGAAGATATTTGGCAACAATTTTTATTTTTATTTATTATTTATATTTAAGATCCACAGCATATACATTGTATTTACAAATCAAACAAACTAAAAATCTATTCATGTTTAATTGAAACTAAACTATTACAAAATTAATTACAAACTATTTGGGCAAGTTGTTACAAAAAAATGAAAGAGCAACAAAGAAGACAAAAAACAGGCTGAAAATGCCTATGGAATGGTTATCTATAAAACTTGCTCAGCGATAGATTCGCCTAGCGCTAGTTAACTTGGGGTAGGAAAACGAATCAGTTCCTGCACAGGAACTTACGTATAAAAGCTTATCAGTTCTGTAAATAACATTTACATTTACAGGTGGTAGAGCCCAATGTGTAGTGTAGGATCACCTGGAGTTTTTACTTATTTCTGCCGCAAAGTAGCAATGAGGGACGACACGACATAGGGCGAGCGGGCGGCAGGCCCCACCTACCGCTCGCCGCACGCTCCGCTCTCTGTCGTCGCGCCCCGTGCCCCTCTTGCCGCGCAAGCGATACGCCTGTTACGCGGTTTACCTATAGCTTTACTTTCCCCAGGCTCTGAACGCCCTGCTCCAAATCCAGCAAGGCATGGAGCAGCTGCGCACAGCCGCGCCCAGCCTGGTCAACAACCTGGGATTAGGCGCGGGCGCGGCCGCTGCCACGCCGCCCGCGCCCCCCGCGCCCGCACAGAACACCGGCCAGGCCCGCCAGCAAAACAACTCGGAGCTTTTCACGCAGGTTGTATCTTTATACTAGATGTATTGTTATGTTACTTAAAGTATGTTCTAAAACAGATAAGGGTCGAAAATGGCCAGTAAAGTCAGTTTTTTGAGGCTTAGGGGACCCCACTCCTATAAAATCAAACCCGATATCGGGGGTGGTAAAGATTCGATACGTAACATCAAAGCGATAACATTTCATCTGCGTCGAATCAACGCGAATTTTTCGCGCTTCGCTCGCTCTCGTCCCTTCTAACCTAAACCATATTTCGACATTTATGTCGATTCGCGCCACGAACTCATTTTGGTTGCTCCCGTCATAGCCTTCCTATACCTATCTAACCTTGCTATAATTTTACTGGTAAAGAAAAGAAAGCTTAGTCTGGTCGCAGCCTGTTCTGGGGACAATGGAAGCCAAACACTAAAATAATTTTCTTATTAGCAAATCAGCAATAAGGGGCCAATGCCAGGGGTTCATCATTTAGTCGGTAAAATGGCAGTAAATGATCAGTAACATGAAGGGTTTCAGTCAGTAAATTCAGTATTTTTAACCATGGAATCAGTTTCGACCCCTGAACAAGTAATAATTACCCGACGGTAATTACGGGATGAGTGCTCTTTATCAGTTTCAAAACACTAAATTTCCTCGGTAATTATTATCCAACAAAGCGAAAGTGGTTTTGGAACATATCCTTATTATTCATGGTTCGAAAAAAACAGGAATTAGAATAAGTAGTTTTTAACACAGAAGGTCCGCTCAATACAAACACACGATATTGGCTCACGCACACGTGGTATCTGCGTACAAGCGATCTCAAATCGAATCAGACGAAATCAGTCGCGAAAAGCACCTAAAATAAACGAAATACATTGCCAGAAATATTTTTCACGAGGCTTCTTTTAAACTGGTAATTATACCTGTTGGGGTAGACGAGTTCTAGAGTGGAGACCGCAATTAGGCAAACGTAGGGCGTAGTGTAGGGCGCCCTCTGCTAGATGGAACGACGATCTGTGCAGTTAATCACCTGCCATTGAATGAAAGAACCAAAGTTCGGGCTCAATGGCGTGCCCTGGGAGATATCTATGTCCAGCAGTTGACTAGACTAGGCTGCTGATGACGAAACAAGTCCCATGTTTGCGTTGATATTACGGAATGTATTTATTGATTTTCGAAACCTATGTACTTACTTGCAGTATAAGCGATACTAAAGGAGGGTACTGACCGGGGGTATCCGCGTGTCATGTAATGCTCCTCCGGTCATTACCCCGCCATGCGCCTATTTGTTACATTACATGATCCCGGTCAGTGCTCTCCTGAATTCTTGTAACTTTAGACATAAACCGTATTATAGCGGATGTAAACAGGAGTGGCTCCAGACCCAGTTTTGACTCCCATAATCCTAACTGCACTGGAGCCACTAACATTATACACAAACCATTTGTCTATATGTGCGGACGTCCCGCGCAGGCCCGTGCGCGTCGCCGCCGCTATATCTTGATGAATGCTTTGTTCTCTCCCCAGTGAGTGATGTGCGACTCATTCTGTATTATATCATTATTGCTGTAGAATACGAGTAGATTTCAGAAGTTGGAAGAATTATTATCTAGACGTTTTCGTCAACTAATGTATACAAAACACATGTACTGTAGATTTTCCGATTGTATTTTGAAACATAAATACTTATCATATAGTGCAAAATTATATAAGTGATATATTATCTGTGAGTATTATTTTGTCAGGTATATTTTTCGCACGTATAATGGACTATTTTGCATTTTAAGCCGATTTAAAATTATTCTATGATATGCACTTGATAGATCTCATTAATATTTATTTAGTGGCAAAACTCAAGCGATCTTGGACCATACTTGTCCATACGGAACCGTACTATGTTTCCGTAGCTACCACGGAATCGGCCCGCCGATGCCGAAGAGTGCGGTCGCTTGGAAACAATCTTTCTCGCTCATGCGAACGATGTTTCTCAGCGACAGACAGGGATAGAGCTACGGGAAAATAATGTTCCGTACAGGCAGGTTGGGTCCAACCCATAATCGACGTTTCTTTTCTTTTCATCCGTTCTTCTACTAAGTTAATTTAATCGTTGATTCAGTTCATGCAACGGATGATGTCCGCGATGTCAAACAACCAAACGAACACGTCACAGCCGCCGGAGCAGCGCTACTCGCAGCAATTGGAGCAACTCGCTGCCATGGGCTTCCTCAACCGGGAGGCTAACTTGCAAGGTCAGTGTAGTATAAAGAGACCCCGAGAATCTAACTTGCAAGGTCAATTGAACACAACCAGGACCCCAACTTGCAAGGTCAGTGCAGTGCGAACAAACATAACCGCGGAGCAAGAGGGCTTAGAAAGTACTGGCTCTTCAAAACACCGATGATGATGTAAACGCGCACATATTTGGCGACGCAGTTATTATATATGGAATGATGAAGGCTTTTACCCGGTGGTAATCATTAGGAAAAATTTACATCCCTACGCGGAAAGATAATATCTTTCAATATACTATTATATTGATTTGAAGAAATCGCGATTCAGTCAGTCCCCCATATATTACATGCTTATTCAGTGGCGATAGGGATATTCTATATACACGGAAATAACATATTTTGTAACATATTGCCGTTGTTCCAGCTCTGATCGCGACGTTCGGCGACGTGAACGCGGCGGTGGAGAGGCTACTCGCTCTCGGGCAGCTCTCCATGAGCTAACACTCGCGCGAGTAATTGTACCGCCCGGCCGGACACTGCGGCTGTCGCTCACTTACTCCAAACATCCGGTACACAGCAAACAAGATATTTACATTGATCACATTCAACTTTGTTGGGCGTTTTCACAGACGATAACATTACTTTGCGGAAATCTATTATTAATTATTATGATTATTTTTATTATTTGAGGTCGGATTTGTCATCCTTTGCGATTGTAAATCCTTCTGGATTTGGTAATCGTTGGGGAGGGCGAATCCGAGGGTGAGTGGCGGGTGCTTCTTCTTCAAATAATTATAATAATTTACAGACGATAACGACACCGACACACTGATATGTATGGTGTCGTGGACGACATAGTGTGAAAGCGTCTAGTACAGGCGGCCTCTAGCAGAAAACTGTCAAAAGCCTACATTTCAAATCCAAAAATTACATTTCAAAGCCTACATTTCAAGTCCAAAAAACATGTTTTACGAATTCTTCATTCCAGATTTCTAATAATTTACGACTTGTATGAAATAACTTAGCTAACTTAGCATAAAATGATATTTAAAATGAAATATACAGTCAAACCTGGATAAGCGAGAGTTCAAGGGAGCACAATCTCATTCTCGCTTATAGAGGTTTCTCACTAACCCGAGTTTCTCGCTAATGCAGGTACATGGGTAGCGTTTCTCTCTTATAGGTACGCAGCAATAACAAGTCACTACAATACAAAAACAATGGTAGGAAGTTCCACGAAAGTTAAGAATGAGTCATAAAATAGCAGATGTTACATTTGTAATTTGTTTTGTCATTTGTTACTGTATGTGTGTATCTTTTATGTATGTATGTATTTTTATTGTAGCTATAGTTCCTCCTAAATAAAATAAATAAATAAAGCTCGACTGTCGCTTATAGAGGTACAGATAAGTAGCAGTCTCACTTACGGAGGTCCATGAGGGAAAAACAACTCTCTCTTACAGAGGTTTCTGTTTCTCGCTAATAGAGGTTTTGGGAGCTTAAAATGACAGGTCCTGGCTATTACTCTCACTTATAGAGTTTTCTCACTTATCCAGTTCTCACTTACCCAGGTTTGACTGTATATCATTTATGAAGAGATCTTCGTTTATTTTGTATAGGATGGCGACACAGGGCCCTGTTATAGCTCGCCATCCTTCTTTGACAGATAGTATACATAAGCTAGAGGCCGACTGTACCTACTAAATGTATGAGATTCGAAAAACAGACGATATCGTTATCGATGTCTTTATCGTCTAATGTGAAAACGTCCGTTTATGAACTATTGGTCGAATCCACATCACAAAATAGATAAATACAGAATAGAAACTCGGCACTTGCGTTCTAGCACGAGACTGTCGGTTCTACGGGCGGAAACTTCGGTCCACATACGCAGCGCGTGGCGTGGTATGTGATGTGTGAGTGCCTCGTGCTAGAACACTAGTACTGAATATCTCTTATGTACTTATTTATCTATTTTGTGGGCACATGGAATGGAATATGTTACGAATGGGGTATTTGAATATTTTTTGTTGCATCAATCAACTTACATGGACTTTTTGAAGATGGATCTGAAATTTATTGATGTCTCAACTAACACCAGAGATAAAGGTTGTTAAAGTTAGTAGTGTGCAGATGCTCTGTTCCTTTTTAGCATAACAGTCCTTAATATGTAAGCTTGTATGGTGCTACAGTAACGTCACAATTCGGTATTTGGCTTTTTTTATTCCATCAATCAACTTACATGGACATCCTGAAGATGGATCTAAAATTCGTTTTTCGATATCTCAACTAACATCATAGATATTGATGGTTAAAGTTAGTAGCGGGGATGCTCTGTCCCTTTCTAGCAAAACAATCTTATATGTAACCAAGGACCTGTTTGTATGGCGCTTTTACACGGTGACGTCACGATGTAATATTGCTGTTTCGTTCTATCGTCTGATTTTTTTATTGCATGTAGCTATTTTATTGTATTTGACCATCAATTTATGCCTATTACTTAATTTTTAAGAAATGCATTTAAATTTGTTTCTTGGAAACTACCGAATTATTGTCGTTTCTTTCTACCTTATGATTTCTGATTACCTGTACCTATTTTATTTATAAACGAATTTCAATTCTGTTTTAACATTTGACCATCAATTTATGTCTATTTGTTAACTACCGCATTTAATCTTCGATTCTTGTCGAATACCCTATTGTTCCGTTAAACATGTCGACGTCGAAACCCACCGCAAAGGCAGCAATGTATTTGCTCTTCTGTATCTGTCGGGTCGGTGTAGTGGCATCGGCTATAGAAAGTTCGGAAAAAATATGGACAAGATGTTTCATTATGTATTCTGAGACGGCCTGTGAGTGATATGTGCATGCATATAGGTATTTGTTGTGTTAAATGTATATCCCTTAACAAGTCAATCTGTCATTTGTACTACGAGCATATTACTCAGCGGATGAAGTGTAAACTTAATGCTTTGTGCGACTGACTGAAAGTAAATTGATGCGTTTTCACTCAATCACGCCGCTGACGTTTCGCCCTCTGCCCCAAATCTGTTCGATAACAAGATTTGTTTTGTTTTTTGTTTGATTTACTTCTGACTCTAAAAATACGATGGCAATAGATTATTTCGTAGTCTATGAAGTTGAATGCCTACTGTAGGCGCAGAAACGGAACAATAAGTATGAATTTTTTACTAAACCATAGTATCAACATTTTATGTGGAGTAAGTGAGCATAAAGCGGCTATAACAGACGAAGGATTTAGTCTACATCCCTAAAATTCCTGACCGTTGATAAAAACGTCGAAGTGTAATTCTATAAGTACTAGGTGTTTTCTTATAAATGAAACGTAAAAATTCATTCCTTCTTTTTTTTTAGGTTGTCATACAAAATTGTTGTTTATGCATGAGATAAACAATTATCATTTTCTGTACAAGCAAAGATGGTAAAAAGTCATTTGATTTGTAGGTATTCTATTACTGTAAAGAAATATATTTCCATATGGTTAATTTAATTTGTTCACTAATTTTTTTAATCATCGATGTGATGTGAACTATTATTTAGTGTTTTGCGTAAGGTTACGCAAGTTACTGTAGGTTTATGTAAATAGTTTTGCTTTGCAACACAAAAAATATGTGAAAACGCAATTTCAGGCAATAAATTGTGTCTACTTGTGTGACTAGTTAAAAAACTATTGTCCATATTTGTATAGTTTATTTTTTACAATTTCTTCGTAAAATGTTCGTAAATTATTTTCAGCTCGTCACAAATATTATTGAAATCCAAGGTTTAATTACCTCATAATTCATCATATATATTTCGTTTTTCATTAATATTATCGGGAAAAGGACACTTGTTTACATTAGTAGACGAGCTTCATTAGGAGCTCTGAAATAATTTGTTATTAAAAATCAATTTATTTGTAGTCCTTTTCCCACTAAATGACGATATCTTATGTTGTGGTGGTGAAACTATTTTGAACATAGCTTTTGTTTGTAGCCTATTTGTAGTGGTTTTATAGTGAATTCATTAAATTTAAGTTGTAAAGTATGAAAGGGTCGTCTGTTGCTCAGTTTTGTGGGGGAATGTATTGAAATTTGCCCAGAATATATGTAATATAATGTTACGTATCTATGCGTTTTTAATTACATGTTTGAATACAGGATGTAAAACAGTGCACCAGTTAAGGTAAAATAATGAAGTACAAAAATTCACAACAACACACCCATTAAGGGTTGGACCACATTTGTCCGCACAGAGTTACGGTTCCCGTAACTCTATCCTTTTTCGTCGCTCAGAAACATTGTTCGCTAGAGCGAGAAAGATAGCTTCCACGGAATCGGCTCGCCGATGGAAAATGCTGTTGGGGTCCAACCTAAAAGAACTACCTACGGGCCGAGACCCAATGGACAATACGCAAAGACATCATACGGTGCACTTTACTAATACTAATACGAACATAATTTAGGTAGACTACATACCATACGTAAACAAACACCCTGTATGTATGTTTCACTTCATTTGGGTAAACTCGAAAATTATGAATTGATCTGTAATAGCGATTTGCGGTAATCATAGAAATAGGACTTATTGCATGCAAACTTGAATTAAATACCAACAAAAATATTGCTTCGTTCCATTTTTACAATGTATAATGTGTTAGAAAGAGATGGATATTTATGGTATGTTAATAAGTCCTATTTCTATGTCGACAATGGGCCAGCGACAACTGAGGAGAGACTTTTCAAAATGGACAAGCAACTCTACATATAATCGATTAATATTGAGTTGACATGTCTTCAAATAAAAATAACCCTTTTTCCACAATCAATCCTCAACTGTGTAATCTGCAAGTTGCGTTTGATCCGATTTTCATGGATTGTACGAAAAATCATCATGCTATGTGTAAAGAGAGTTGCTAAAGCTACGGCAGTTAAACAGAACACCGACAGCTTTTCCTCCAATGTGCGAACCATGCGCACGCGGCGGTTGAATATGCATTGCTGTCTATAACGTTAAAACGACAGCGAAAGAACACGATAACAAGCAATGTGCAACTCTTGCGCACACCTCGTTGCCGGCAACGTTTATGAGCGAAGAGTGAAGTTAGTTTTCGTATGTTGACTCACTTCACACGGAAAACGAACCAATCCCGTGACATTTCCATTTTTCATACCACCAAAGCGACCAAAAATAGTTTACTGCGCAAACTGTCACCGTCGCTAATCTTTCGCAATACAGTGGAACACACATCAAGCTATTTTACCTTTGGTATTTTGTCGCTTTAACTTATTTGCGTCAGGGTTCCACGGGTATAGCTTGATGTGTCTTCTACTGTACAGCGTTGGCTCTCAAACGGTTCTTTAACTTGAAAAAAAAATCGGAATAATTTAATCGATTCCCGGATGGACGCACTCGTCTAGCGACGATCGCTAACGAAACGTCCTGTTCACTCGTACACAGTCTAGTGTATGCGTGAGCGTGACAGTTTCATTTAAGTTTAACTTTAGATTTGGTGGCCACGTTATTTATTTTTGGTATTTATTTTATAAAATTCGGGCTTTGGTTAATTCATGTTTCGTTAATTACATTTGATTACACGCTAACTAACATAAACGTATTCTGTGATTGGTTCTAGACTGCTAGAAATCGTATGAATCTGGATGTAACAATATTATTATGTGACAGAATGCAATTATTATAATAAACTTGAAAATGACACTTGTGTTTTTATTTTTGAACCTACTACTTACTACAATTATTACTATTTTAAAAATTCTTACATTTTATACGGTTTGTCAGGACTGTTGCAGATGGAATGGCGTGAGTTAAGTGATCCACCGAGCGGGCCCAATGATTATTGGTGGATTTCATACACCTTCGGAGACTTTTCATTTCCTCAGGCCTGTAGGTTCCCTCACGATGTTTTCCTTCACCGTTAGAGCAGTCGATAAATGTACGTAAGTGAAACATCTAAAGTAATATCTACCTCACCTAACCCTTACATGCCATTTTTTTTCCTGACAAACTGAAAAATCTAAATAATTATAAAGGAAACGAAAGGCGACAAGATTCATGGTGCTCCAGTCTCTCTGCCTACCAAGGGACGGCGTGAAGTTATTTATGTATAAAAATTAATGTGGTCCACCGAGATATATAGGCCTATATTTTGCTTGGATGAAGAAAAATAGTATGAGACGGAGCGCGGCGCATTATATAAAGTCGCCGTAGTTGCTAGTACGGAATCCCAATAATCATTGTCGCAATGGGATGGCACTCGGAGCCACAAAAACAATTATAAATCAAATTCAAAACGTGTATCCGAATGCAGCAAATGTCATTTAATTTTTTTTTATCTGTGTTTATTTACGTTAACTATCGGCGCGCGCAAAGGTGATTTTTATCCAATTTTTATCTTTATTCTCTTCGTTACCTACGACAATAAAATGAAAGAATGTGTTAAATTAATTGAATAATGTTTATTGTATAAAGTGTTCACGTGCAGACATTATTAAGGTATAAAATCTATATGTTAATTAATTGAATCCTTATTATGAATTATTCAAACATAAAATTTAAATTGATTTCAGAAATCAGCATGTTTTCGCCAAGGCAAAAGATACTGTGGTTTGCATTTAGTACAAGAATTGTTGTGATACTTCTGCAAGCAATATCAAATATTGTTATACCAGACCACAATGCGGACGTCTTCATCAGTCCAGAGGACCCAGCGCTACGAAAATCCTATGCCGATATAGTCGTTGATAAACTATTTGGTGGTATGAAACGATGGGATGCTCAGTATTTTATTCACATTGCACAATATGGGTATACTTACGAAAACTGTTTAGCTTTTTTCCCATTATTTCCATTAATCGTAAGGTATGTTGCATATGGAATAAACAGTGTGTTTGGATCACTCATAAACTTCCATAGCTCACTAACATTATCTGCAACACTAGTAAATCTTGTTATGTTTATCAAATCTGCTGATGTACTGCACAGGTTGAGTCTAAGAGTCCTCAGGAGCGAGTGCAGGGCTTACAAGTCTGTTATATTATATTGTATAAACCCAGCAAGTATATTTTTTTCATCTCCATACTCGGAAACGTTATTCGCCTGGATGTCTTTTTATACAATGTTAAAATGTACAGATAACGAGACATTAAGATTTGCGAACATAGATATTGTAAGCAGCTTACCTGCAGGCTTCGCAATGATCACTAGATCCAATGGCACTGTCAACTTAGGTTTCATATTTTATACTAGTTTCAAAAATGTTATTGAAAGAACATTGCCTGAGATCGTGTACAAATACAAAACCTTGAAACGTAGAATAATTCTTCCATTCTTGTTGTTGCCCTTGTTAACATCTTGTATAGCGCTGTTGTTGACTGTGATAATAGCTCTGATCCCATTTCTTTTGGTTCAGACTTACAATTATGTTAAATATTGTATTCATAACGACCATAACTTACCAGAATTTTTATCGAATACAGAATTTGTACTGCCTGGCAGTGCCGAGAGTCCATGGTGCAACAGTTCACTGCCTCTCTCATATTCCTACATACAGAGCCATTATTGGAACGTAGGGTTCCTGAACTACTACAAGTTAAAGCAAATTCCTAACTTCATACTGGCATCACCAATATTGTTTCTAATTCTTTATCATTGTATGTCTTACATTAGGAATAATCTTAGATTATGTTTCAGACTTGGATTAAGGAGCAACATATTTAACTTTGGATATTCAAATAGGATGCCTTATAGGCCAAAGCAATATTCTAAAGGATTTGGGGCCAATGATCCTGCAATGTTTGTGTATGTAATACATGTAATGTTTATGACTGTTTTCTGTATATTGTTTGTACATATTCAAGTATCGACAAGACTTTTAGCATCTGCTAGTCCTATTTTGTACTGGATATGCTCTAGTCGAATGAATGTGGGACCTACACCAACATCTGACCAAAATACTATAAATGAGCATTTCCGACGTATAGGGATCGGCAAACGGATTCCTTCACATCATTTGTCTATAGCTAATTTAGAGGGAGTTGACAATATGTACAGTAAATGGAAGACTTTTATAATATCTAGACGGATGCCTGACTTCCATTCACGTTTAATACAGTATTATTTTGTAGGATATTTTGTAATAGGCACAGTGTTTTTTTCTAATTTTTATCCTTGGACTTGAATTCAGTTTATATTATATCAGTACGTACATATCACATTAACGTATCAATCACATTCCATCTAATAAAATTTACATTAGTATTTGGGTTAACCAGTGAGGTTTAACTAGGTTTAATTCTAAATTTAACTAAGGCATATCATTGTAACTTTTTCATACAATTAATGCACCATTCTTATTATACATACATACCACACTACAATTATTATAAAAGCCCAATACCTAAAGCTGATAAGAACTTGTTATATTATTTTAAATAAATAGTATTATCGATAGCTTGTTAATCTATATTGAAATATTTCTACATTTCTGCTTAAAATTTTAATAAAGCATGGGGCCTTTCAAGATTTAGTCCATTTTATAACATTAGGAGGAAATTATAAGATCATATCGCTTTTATATGAAAATGTAGTTATATTGTATTTAAGACAAGATATTGTTACCTTTAATGAACAAGTATGTAATTCTAGTCATTACTTTTAGTGTTCATCTAAGTAAGGATTTTATTATATTACTCGAAGACTTGTGGGAATTGATTCTGTTTATGTAGGAATCATGAAAAAATATTGCCATGCATTGTACCGTTGTCGTCCTAGGGCAAAATAATGTACCTACTCATTCATGTATGTATTGTTATTTTGCCATGGGTATACCGTCCAATCTTTCATAGCTCAGAATACACCGGCTTATAGCAATTACTTATGTTTTGTGCAGCAACACCGTCCATTTCAACATATTCTAAGTGTAAAATAGATATTTTGCACAAAATATTGCAATTTTATTAGAAAATCTTGTCATTAATTATTTAAATCAACCAGTCTGTTTTCGACCTATCCTTGGATCAGCTTTGCTTTATTTGTGCTCATACAATTTAATTTTTTTGATTATTATCTTATTTTTAGGGTTTCGTATTCTAGTATAAGCCAAATTTTTTAAGGTTGTGAGACTGTATTTTTATGTAAATAGTGTTTGCACAAATGTCGCATTTCCTTTACTTCTATTTAAAAATAAAAGATTAGAAAACCGATTATAAAATCTTTTATTTAGACGTACAAACATTACAAATCCTACACAATCAGAACAGATTAAATTCCATTATTTACACATTTTCAGACAGTTTTTGTTGATATGATCGTCACGTAGGATGACAAAATAGTTGGAAATGCTTCGTGTTCAAACGGACAATTGTCAAAAGTGATAATTAAATTAATTAATTTAATTTTTATTAATAATTGACTGATACAATTATTTTGTTAGAGCTGTGGCATCTATTTCAGAGTGGCCGCCGATGTTCGCTAAACGAAACGAACGAATATAATCTATTATGAGTGAGCATGACAGTTTAATTTAGGTTTAGCTTTAGATTTGGTGGCCACCCCGGAATCGAAGCCAAGTGCATTGCCCCGATCGGAACTCGGACTTCATTAATAATAAAAATTTCAAACCGGTACCATAAAATTAATGGATTCATACGTAGTGCACAAAGGCCCTTATTATTATATAAAAGTCTATGTACGCGACTCACGAGTCACGACGTGCACTTTTATATTATCTATCTTACTATATTTAAACATTTTGCATAGCGTGAAGTTATGTATGTATCTACACTATAAAGTGGTATAAAATTGTCACCTTGATTCTGGCAAGCATATCCAATACGTACATAACTTTTGAGACTAAAGGTTATCTTACACATATCACCCCGGCACCGTATCGCCGCCGCCTCGCCAACCCGACGTAGGCACGTAACCAGAGCGGCTCAACATCGAGGTGTCGCCACGGCGGTTAACGGCTAACCGTCACTACAGGCGGTCTGCACGCCATCCCCGCGGCAACGACGAAACATAAGCTCGGTGACTGCGAGTTGACCACGAATCGCGTGCGGTTCACTAGCTTTTCCCGAGGCAAAGCGATGCCGTAACGGTATAACGGTGATTAGTGTGTGTTACAGTATAGAGTTTCATACATAGAATACTGAATGACTTGAGTTGAGGTGTCATTGATCAGGTGCCAGGGTGATACGTATGCGATAACCTTAACACATCAACACAACTCAATTTATATGGAAGAGTAAATATGTACATGAACTAAACAATCGACAAAGATACTAGGTACAATTTTAATTTTCACCTAGCTAGTATGTGTCATTATTTTAGCTCACCTGATTATCAAATGTTACTGCTAGCTACACAATCAGAACTCACTATGGAAGAGTAGGTTTATCACTCAATGATGTCGGTACTAGAATCAGGGATCGATTCGATCGGTAGTGGTGTTGGTGGTGGTGGTGGAATTTCGAGTGGGGGCGACATTTCAGTGGAATCCGGGAGGACGGGCGGTTCGGGGAGGTCTAGCTCGGGCGCTTCGGGGGTTGCGGCGGCGGGGCCCTCCCCGTCGCCGGCGCACTCCTACGCAGCCGCCAGCGCCTCCTGCAGGCGAAGGCGCGCACGCTTCACTCGCTCCTCCTGCCGTCTGACGTCATCCTTCGTTATCGTGACCGCCGCTATGAGCGGCTGCTCAGGGTTTAAAAAAACACCCGGGTTTTCTAGGATCACTTGCTTTGAGCCAGTTTGACCTGTAAAGGAAAATGTGAATGATTAGGTTCCAATTTATTCTGAAAGTAGTACACACCATTGCCTGCTATTCAGTCAGTATTGATCACAAAATTTAATATGAAAAAATAATTAGTAAATTATGATGTGCTGTTTCGCCATTTTGTACCCCACCTTAAAAGGTGATAGGTAGAGATACTCTTCGGAGCAGCAGCTGGATTTCTTATCAAAGAAAATTATTACTTAGTTTTTTAATTTTTTACAGTTCACACATTATCAATATTCTTCTTTAACCACTCCAACTACGCTAAAATGCCTGCGCTAGAACTGGCCTACCACAATTGTCCAAAGGTGGTCTCTTAGCGCTAATGTCGCTTCATTCCCTATAATTAGTTCAACAATTCCCAATATTTAGTAACAATATTTCTGTTGTTACTAGAATACTGAGTCATACACACATACAATTTACCTGTAATTGGTTGTGAAGAAACATGGAGGGCCGTTGCTAGAGACTGAATGGTGGTGGCGTCAGAAATATATGGACCCAGTGGTTTGATGTATTTGGGGAGTGATGTCGTTCCTAAGACCCCGTTAGCATCGCATGCTGTTAGACCCTGGAAGTGTAATAAAGGAATACTCAGAACTTGTATGTGTTCATCAGGATCCTAGCGAAAGCGGGGATTTCTCCCTGTAAACACCAAAAACCTAAAAGTTCACAAATAAACAAGAATCACATGTCACTAATCTTCCATTGAAGAATAAGACTCACGTAATCATGAAGGAATGACCGCCAGCCCCAGGGAAACTTTTTTTCTTCATCCAAGCACGTAATTATCAACCCATCTTTTGTAGCTAATAACCGGATTCACGCTAATAGTTTGCCTTACCGTCTAAATAAGTTCATACATTTCTAGTAAACCACTGGTAGCTTAGTGGCTAGGACGCCGGACTCCCATGCTCCAGGCCCAGGTTTGAAACCATGCAATGCCATTTTTTTTTAAACCGCTTACCTCCAGCCTTTTTTCCCAGAAGAGTTGCTTGGGTTTCTCCTGCGTACCATGTTTCAGGTCAGTCTTAACCTTGCTCTCCTGAGTTTTGTACACCGTTACTGGCTGCTTGAAAATAGATGCGGTTTGCCGGATCGGCGGGACCAATGACGAGTCAGAACGAACACCCCTGTATCAAATGGTAAGGCTTTAAACTGGGAAGTAGTCAAATTGGGGAATGCTCAGAATTTTGGGAACAGGACATTTTGGGAATCACAATGCTTAATTTCTTGGTAAATCGAATTTAGTTAGCGTTAATTAAAGTGAAACACTATTTTCGTAGCGCGTTTAACATTAGAATTAATTAAAGATTAAAATTAATTGTTAAAATGATAGATAAAACTGATGAGACAGGGAGATAACAGAAAAAAAAAGAAATATTAATTTCTTCTTTAGCTACAGTTAGTTAGTATTAACACAGTACAACTGTATCAATACTAACTTGTGTAGTTAGCACTAGTTAGTAAATAGTCACATTTAATAAAACAACACATTTCACTACAAGACATGCTACACATACTAACTAATCATGCTTAGCCTAAGCATAATGTTATGAATAAGTTAATTACTATAGGTAAACCTTTTAAATCAGCCTGTGACGACCTGGTGGGGCTTGGCATCTGCTTGCCTCCCGCTCGCCCTCTATCATGACGCCCCGCGTCATCTTACGTCGCGGGCGTAGAGCGGGTGTAACCTGACTTAAATGGTTTACCTATAGGTAACTAAATGTACTCGTATAAATACAGTGCGTCAAAAAAAAGTAGACAATAAATGAGGTAGCCACTGTCAAAAGCAAACTGTCAATTTTTTTTGTTCCGTGTGAAATAACAGTCTACTCTTTTTTGACGCACTGTAAGTAATATAATTTTAGATTCTTTTACATTACTTATTCACAACATGGGAATAAAAAATAACTTTTATGCCTGGACATTTACAGTATTTCTAAAATTAAATGATACAAACAAACATGAATGTCTACCACTACTAATACTAGAAATATCGATATAGGTCCGGAATGCCGACATTTGCGTTTTGCCGGCTTTTTGAATTTTCTCCCATACACCTATACAAATCTTTTACTTTTTATACTAAGACATTAGGGCCAACGCACACAGCTGAATGGAGGCGCGGCAAAATACTTCCATAATAATTTAAATTACACTTTAACATATCTAAAATAAGTTTAAAATGACATGCCTGCGATTCCGCGCTCTGCATCACTTGCTGCCGCCTGATATTGGCACGCCATTTAGAACCATATCTTAGAGACTTTAAGGTTTAGATTAAATTGTTATCGAAGTCGCCGCGCCGCCAATCCTATGAGTGCTGGGCCTTACAGCTTCAACTTCATCGCTCTTTTACACTATTTGGTACTGTACTAACAGATTATGATTAGATTAATCATCAATAGTAGACACGAAGTAAAACATGACAAATGAAAAATATAATGTTTCGATAGGAAGAATTGGAAGGCTATTGCTATAGGCTCCAGCATTGGCTATTGCAAGCTTTACTTTATATTTTCAATTATCTATGAATAATTCTGATTACTGTTAGCAAAGCTGCTGTTTGGTGGTGTTATTATTATTATTACTATGGCATTGCTGTGATGGATTCTTATGTGAAAGAAGCACTATAAGCTTGCATAGAAGTGTTATTTAGTGGATAGAAAACTTATCTTCATTTTCTGTAAAGCTGTGAGCAATTTTGATGTGGTTCGGCCGAATATTTTGTGCTATTATTGGTTATGCTTTATACTGTAATCCAGCAATAAATTATTTGTCCCATCTTGCATATATGAATATATCATACCCATGATGTTAATGGTTAGAACTTTCGAATAATCAAGGTAACTAAACATGTACAGGCTGAGAGGAGAGTGATACTAAATTGATGTGGATAAAAGACTCATAATAGTTGCAGAGAATTCAAACAACAAAACATAACCAACACTAATAACGTAGCAATGCTTCAGAACTAATTTTATAGCACGATTACAAGCCTCTATAGTACAGAACAACAAAAAGCACAGGACTGCACTAACACAACACAAGTGAGAGAAGTTATGACTACTAATGTGGGAACCTGTAATCAAACTGCGCCCGTGATTTCTTGGTCTTACACAGCAGCATAGTGTTTATCTGACCCTGCTGAAAGTCGAAACACGACAGGTCCATACTATCACCGAGATAACGAACTAGCTCGGGTTTACTGCGAAACTTTTTACCTGTTGGGCTGCAGAAAAGTTATTGTCACCAAAGATGAGATAGCTGCTGTTAGTTCAGAGTTCATCCCTTATTTAGTTATGGATATGCAACATGTTTCAATTGGACATTTGATTGGTAAAATACTGAACAGACTGATTATTTGAAGTACAACATTCTATGTTATCAGTTAATAACAGATAGACTGTTAGTGAATGTGAAACAATTTACATGAAAATATGATTGATAATATTAAAGTAAAGGCCTCCCATTTAACATAGATGACAGCTGTGTTACAGTGCAAAAGGGGGTGATAGACGACATAACAGCCATAGAAGCGAGCCCCCTCACCCTTTCCCCTCCAATACCACGCAGGAGGGCACCACTCAGTTACCTAAGGTGTCCTCTCAGTTAAGTGGTAGGCAAATAGTATTACGTTTTTTGCAAATAATTAAAAGCCCAATCAAATGTCTAAGGAATTGAAGACATAATTTTATTAAGTTACATGATTTAGATTTATGCAGCGTGATTTAGCTAAAGTAATGAAATTAATTAAAATGCCATATAGTGATATTTTATTTTATACATATGGAAACAGATTTTGCCTAGACAGCTAATGAATGTAGTTTAAAATAATTATCATTTCAAAGTAAACAAGAAATACCTACATCTACTGATAAGAAAGATACTTTCAAAAATGTGTTTTTAATGGCACCATCTAAAAGGAGAGAGGAATTATGTACTCAGTGAGTTATGTTCACATAGAGATTTGAACTTGAATTGACTTCATGGTCAAGAACAAATAAAATGAACATAAATATGTTAAGGACCCTGAGATGAAATTACATGCAAATTAAACTAGGATATAACCTTGTCGTACTAAAAAATACTAAACACTCTTGGTATTACAAGGTTTCACCCTATTTTGATTTGTGCCTGTCAGATTATTGAACAATTAGCTCCATGTATGTACTGTACTGCAATTATAGTCAAAAACCTAAGGCCAGTTCTCAAGGATAAAAGTATTATATAAAACTGTTAAGTACAAATCTGCCATTTAAAAAAATATGGTAGTTTTAACCCCCGACCAACCGAGGAAGGGGTATAATAAATTTGACACATTTGTCTGTATGACTATGGCATCATAACTTCACAACCGATGATCTGTTTGGACCTAGTTTTTACAATCAGATAATTTTGATTTTCTTAGCCATGGCTGATAAAAATTGGGCCAGTATTTTCCAAAATCTTAGAATATATTTGATGTCAGATGGGATCTTTGGAACCGTAATAGCTAGATTGTTTGAATTTGTGCTCAAATGTTTAGGACCTTGGTGCCCTTCCCACATCAGGAATCTTGGGGCCCTGATGATGACCGGATAACAGATCCTGTAATGGGATCTCCACAGTGGTAAATCGGAGGTTTCTTAAATTTTTAATTTAGAGTGATTACCTGTAATAATAAACATCAACTTTTCCAGCAGAAAGGCCTGTTTTTCTCAAAACTTCTTCCCTTTGCCAGCCTTTGGGCAAAGCAGGGCAATCTGACCGTTTTTTTTCTATTGAGATATTCATTGCCGGCCTCTTGTCGAAGCTACTTTCACCGCGAATATCATGTATAATTAGTAATTGCTAAGTACATATAATTTATATTGATTTATTGAAACGACAACACACAAACAAAACAGATGTTTTCAATTTCAAAATGTCCGTCATTCGCTTGTTCGCGTTCGGTACATACCTATAACTATAGGTTCGGTCCTTCCGTAGACAGAGTAACTGTCTACGTTTCGAATGCTCAGAATTTCGGATACACGCATACTTGTACTGTGATCTTTGAAAGTTCTCTATTTAGAGACCGTTCCATAACCAGTTGAAATAATTCACATTGACAATTGTGCATATTCCATTACCGCGTTAACAGCTGAAAATTTATCAAACTTTTATCTAACACAAGCAGTGGAACGTGTACTATTGTCATTGTGAATTATTTTAACTGGTTTTGGAACGCACTGTATCTGTGTGACCATATGATGACGATTAAAAAAAAATGGATATCGTTCACATCTCTAATCTGTGGTCGGTCCGGTCGGTTGTCTTTCGACGGTTGTGGTTATCGTTTCATGGACTTTTATCGTAAAATAAAGTGTTTTTTAATATAAAAAGTGTGCTGAGGATACGAATACACTTGGGAAATTCACAGAAGTAAGTTTTATATTACTTATCAAATCGTAGTTATATTTTTAGATGATGTCAACTTTAGCAGATGATACTTTCACTTCAAACAATTTTTTATACGCATTCGTTTCATGTAGCGGTCTCCTAAATTGCGAATTCTTGGATTTTTTTATCATTGATTAACCTATACATGAATAGTCGGAAAAAATAATAAACCGCTGTCTTTTCCAACAATATACAATAAATACCTCCTTACCCAGATGCTTGCCAGCGTAGTGATTATCTTCTCTCTACTAGCCAGTTTCTTGTGGAGTGCAGGATTTCCTTCTGCTGATATTTCGGTTTGCTGCAGTAAACGAATCCTAGTTTCTGTATGCTTTTTGTGTTGTTCATTAGCCAGGCATATTCAGTTGTTGGGCTATCCTCTTATTTCTCACTTTCCCCACTTCAGTGTCCTTGTGGTCCACCTGTGTTTGTCCATTCAGGCATGTATATATCATGGACACCCCTAGAAGGGTGCAAGGGGGTGCACTTTCCTGGCTTATGAAGAAAGCGGGAAAATTGAAAAATGCCAAAATTTACCTATAAAAATAAAAAATAAAATAGGAAAAAGTGAAATATTGATAATGATAATATTAGTAATATAATGTTACGGTCTGGGTGCATCCCCATGCAAATAATTCTGTAGACACCCATACTATGTATTACACAAATATTTAAATTTTTAATCATATTGGCAAGAACTAGTTATGTTTAGTCATAGAAATTCTAACAATATTAACTTTTTTCTATTCTATTCTAAATTGAATACTACTTTACCTACTTATTTTTATTACTGTATAAGGAAAGCAGGTGAACAAATGAGTCACCTGATGGTAAGTGGTCACTGTCGCCCATAGACATCTCAGGTCACTATAATGTTATTAGGGGGTTTTCGATGAGCTGCTAACTTTGAGGATTAAGATGAAGTGTCTCCTAGCTAGTATGGCTGGTAAGTATGATGGCTCTCTTAACCTTTATGCCGAAACAGCAATGCAAGTATTGCTGCTTTGTGGCTGAAATAGATAACAGGTTTTTTTAGCACTTGTTAGGTACATTACACATTGTATTTCATGATATCTATACCCATCATATACCACAATTTAATTTGTTTATTTTAAAACACATTGGCACTGAGACACTCTGGGTGGGTTACTCGCTAAATTAAACTTTGCTAAATGAGACTTAACTCTACCTTCTAAAACCCCCTCGATGGCCGACCTCATGGACATCGGAGGGCTCCGGGATCTCCAGTGGAACGAATCGGTTTCCCCCCAAGCACTTTGCCATTTTATTACCTAGTTAGGAACTTTACATATTTCATTCATAATACCAGTTCATTTTGTCTGCTCCAGGCAAATTAACTAGATACATGTCAAACTCACGAAAACCTCAAATGCTTATTCCTCAGTGATTTTTTTTGCGTTTTTTCTAAATATGCTCCTAGGACACCCTCAATTCTTACAATTTATTGAAGAAAAAGAAATATATATATTTATTTGCACACACTACAGTAATAACAAATTATTATTAGATGGGGGTTTAGTTAGTGAGATTGGTGTCTAGTAAGTCAACTGTGTTGTATATGATTTTTAACCCCCCACCCATCGAGGGAGGACGTGTTATAAGACCCATTTGTCGGTGTGTTTGTGTGTAGCCTTTATAACTTGACAACGGATGATCCGATTTGGACTCGTTTTTTTTAATCTATTAGAGTATTTTGTTGAGTGTTCTTAGCCAGTCTAATACAAATTGGATCAGTGGTTTCCAAGATCTTTGATATCAGATGGGATCTCTGGAATGGTAATAGCTCGAGTTCGTTCGTTAGGTTCGAGTTTGAGCTCATATGTTTAGTACCATGGAGCCCTTCCCACATCTTCAATCTCAAGAACCTGATGATGACCAGGAAAAAGTAAGGAGATCTTCAATATGAAGTCGGGGATTTAAATGTTTTTTAATTTAGAGTTATATTTGGTAAAATTTCCAAAATCATAACTAACTGTATAAATAACTATGGTTGGGTAGACAAACGTCCAAATAACGCATCTAGTAACGTCATACATTTAACTTTAACTACATTACCACACATTACAGTCAGACGTACATTTTTTATTATTATTTTCTATCTTATCAATATCATAAATGCAATAAAACGAGTTTATGACCGACATGTCAGATCAGACCACAGTTAGGTATGCTATATCTAACCACTCTACCGATTTTATAACCATCGTATTTTTCTTGATCTCTTGAAGGTAACTCTCATTTCGATAATGCAAGGTCTATAAAGAACATTTGCAAACCGTCGCCGTAAGAGGGGTCTTCCCAATCCCCACATCCATCAATCTAAAGATCTATGATTGCTCGGTGTCGGACTCAGATTACACCAAAAAGAGAGTCTGTATTGATTCCATCAATGGATACATAAATGCAAAAATCTTCCGCGCTATGTGCGGAAGATTTATTTGCTAATAGTTATTATAGTCTCATTCGAAATATGACCCCGGCGCCGCGCTTTGCCCTTCTTTCCGACGAGCATCACAAAATATATTATTTGCGAGCATGCTCAAGCATTTTTAGCGCATAATCTCAGCTGCGCTGACGCATACTGTAGGTACTGATTCTATTATCCCTGGTATTATGTTGTGTATGTTCTAGCTACAATGTAGACCTAACGGCCCGAAACAACAGATCTTGTTGACGACGGAAACGTGACACGTTCGGAAAATTCAGGTTATGATTATTTCGGAATGTTCTGAAATATGTTTTACTAATAAATTAATATAACATGTAGATTCAAAGATGCGCATGGACGTCAATTCTGAATTTCGGAGACTGTGCGATAGAGCTTATTTTATGTGGGTACTTGTATTCATAATTTTTCTTATATCTTGCAACGCAACGCAAACCAAACAATATGTTTTTGCACCGGCTTGGCATGGGAAACGCTTCCAATAGTTTTGCTGGTGGGGCGTACCGGAGCGGCTGCTCCGATTCTCACGCGGTTGTTACAATTATCCGTTTGAATTATTCACAATCAGACGAATGTCGACGAAGTGCCACCTTGAACTTTTGTTTTGCGAACCGTTTTTTGAAGGCATGACTTCGGCGCCATATAGGTCTCGATACTTACTGTACTTTACGATTAACAGGATGAAAAAATTACGTCATCGTCATTTTTTTTTATTAGAATTTGATTTATTTGGTTACATACGTACGAGTATGGTATACATACCTAGTCGTACCTCTGAATATCATAATGATGCTATGGAACGAAACATTGAACGCAACCGGCTTCATGTATTTATTCTGTCATGTTTGTATGGAACGGAATTTGGCTATCTGGCTTGAGAGGTCATGATTTTCCCACAGCACCTCTAAAAGTACCTCTATCGTGCTCGTGTTTTCATGGTAAGCCAACAAAGATGAGACAACGTGTCCTATGGGATTTCCAATTCAAAATTTACAAGGCTTACCGTGTGTCCTTGTTGTTTGACCCATATTCGAAGTTTGTTCAAATCTACTTTTAAGTAACTATTTTGTAAAGGAAAAGGGGTGAATGTGTATTTGAAAATCCATGCGAATCGAAGCTTTAGGGGTAGCTATAGCTATATATTTAGTTTATTGACCCACCCCAGGTACATAACGTGTATTAAAGCTTCGCACGCAACCTATTTCGACTGTGCCTGTTTACATAGTTAGGTATAAAACGAAGTGCTTACCATATTTAGTGATTACATCAGTTTTGTCCTATTTACGCGTTAAAATTTGGTCGTTGTTTCACCCATGCTCATAGTCATACATAATGATAGACTATTTTTTACATTATGGCTCCCTTGACACCGATATTGCGGTCATTTATAAACTTATAATGTACTTACAACTTACATTACATACAACACACGTAGGTTTTCTATGTCATACTCCTAAAAATTCCTCATATGCCTTTAGTTGTATACGAGGGGAGGTTCAAAAGTCCGCGGAATGTAGGGGCGGGAGGGGGGTAAGTTCACTCGCTTAGTATCTTATTAATCGGGATATACAGACAAACGTGTCAAACTTATATAACACGCCCTCGATCGGTCGGGGGTTAAAAAGACAAATCGTATCATTTAAAAAAAAAATTTACAACCCTTCCATTGCACGGACTTTTGGACCTCCCTACATAGTTTTTCACACTTTATCCGATCCGTAGGTACGAGCTACGGATCTGTAAAGTGTGAAAAACTATAAATTCCGATAATTAGGCAATCCATCGTTGTCTTCAAGGTTATTAAAAACCCTCTAATAATAAAACAGTGAGGTGAGATGTCTATGGGCGACGGTGACCACTTACCATCAGGTGGCCCGTTTGCACGCTTTGTAGAGGCTCAGATTGGAAACCAGATAAAAAGTAATGTATTAATGAGTTTTTCGGTTTTATCGAAGACTTACATACATTCACAGACGCCTCCACCGGTGAAGGATAATAACGTGAGGAAACCTGCATACTGATGTGACCAGTGTAAAATGAGGACGGTGATGTGAAACCATCTTATTATATCTGCCGAGTCGTTACACCTTAAAACGACCACAACCCTCATAAGTGGGGAATATGACTAAAAAGAGAACACAAACTACATTTTTACGTATGATTCGTACCCGAAACAAGGACTATCAATCAGACACGATTCATCGGTCGGTCATTGTTTACAGATTCGTTAATTAAACCTCGCGATTTTATGTCTATTGGTACTCGCAGGTCTGTTCTAGGTCATCGCATGAGGAAGTAGCGCGAATAATTAATTTTCAGCCTTGGCGTTTCGTTCTCAATACGTCACAATGCCCCACATTGATTTTAGAAGTATCCAGGGTATACATCTATACTTTAATATGGCTTAGTACGTGACATGGCATTTTAGAGGTATACATAATTCGTAGTAGTTACCACTGTCATCTTTAAAACATTCATGAGGATACGCCCACTGAGTATAATCCGTCATGTCTATAATAGCTCTCATTTTATGACTGTGACATGATAACGTCTAGCATCACTAACGAGACCTTCGTTTTATTAAACGATTGTTTTATTTCTGATATCAGCCCTATTTGCCCCTGTATTAGGAACGTTTTTATGTACTAAACTAGGAACCATTATTTCCGTCATTCCTGTCTGTCTGTTCGTCGGCCTGCCTTTATGTCATAGATCCACCCCCACCTCCCCCTCCGACTTTATTAATTTACAACAAATTGTGTAAAATCAATAGCAAAGTAAATTTTGTATTTTTTAGTGGTAGAATAGCTACGGAACGCTATCACAAGCCCGACATGCTCTTAGCCGGTTTTTATCTTCTTATTCCCTTCTTAATGTCATGCATGAATATCAATTTTACTTATAATTTCTTAGCAGTCCTGCTTTGATGCTTGTTTAATATCCAATTGCAGGTGCAGGTATCAGTTCTACAGTGTATCAGTTTCTACAGAAAATTTTGTTTCGTGGTTACGATATTCTCAAACTGTCTTGCAACATTATTTGAAATATTCACAATCGTTACAGTCCAAGTTACATCGTTCGTTCAACTATCCATGTAGATATACGGGTACTTATGAGTAGGTACCTAGTCACCAGTCAGTCACAAAATGCCAAGGCAAGACAATGCGGCAGACTCGCTGTCGTGCGGCGCAAATAACCCGAAAAGCTTCTAAAAGTTATTAGGCCTTTAGTTATCAGCGGTGGAGGAAGGTAGGGCTGCTTTGTTGCTTTAGCCAAAATGTCAGGCGTGGTCAGTGACGTCACGCTCTTAAATGGCGCGACATTTCGCAGCGTCGTGCCGCGCCCGTGCCCACCCTAATCTCTGTCATAGCTGGCAGTGGCAGGGTTGCCCAAATCGCCCCTAAGGTTCCCGCTGTGGACTGACCTAATTCGTTTACGGCTGGTATTTGTCTGGTTGTTCTGGTTTTATAGTATTCTTTCAAAAGTCTTTGAAGGGTCAAAATCTGTTATAAAAGTTTTTTCATGTTTTCCACCAATTAACAATTTAAACAGCTGTATTCTTGTTTTTATAATAACATTATGTTATAGATGTGATACTTACATCTATAATTACATCAAGATGTTTTATTACTATAAATTTCTGCCTTAATGAACGCAATTACAAAATTTTACTAGAAACTAAAAAACTAGATAAGTCTAGATCAGTTTGTAACAGTTTCTATTTCAACTGATACACTATCGGGCACATAATCGTTGTCGAGGTACTAAGCCAGTTTACATTCAAATGACTCATTGTGCTCTTCTATTGTTGTCAAGACTCATGCATGAAACTTATAATAAATATATGCTGTATAGAATAGATGGAAAATATTGTAGTTTTAGTGTATTAGTCCACACCTAAGCGAAAATTTAGGCGTGGCATGTAATCTGGCTAGGTGTAATGTAAACAAAATAATTAAAATCTATTCAAGTTTATCTTTGAGCTTGTTTCAAAGCTTGTCGATTTCCTCTACCCACATAGATAATTTTGAAGTAAAGGTCAACCTTAATGACTTGACTTAGAACAATGTTATGGTGTTCAAAGTTAATAATTAACAATCAGATAACTTAATCATACCATACTTAAGCCTGGAAAACCTTTACGAATTATGTTAAAGGTTTGATAACCTTTGTTTTATGATTAGAACAAAGGTCAACTTTATGTTGACGCATTGCCTACAGTTATACATAAATTAATTTGGCAAATATATTTTTTTTCTTTGCCGTGGTTGTCCCACTGCTGGGCAAAGGCCTCCCCAAGGCTCTTACAAACATCCCGATCTTGCGCTACCTCTATTCAGGTCTCCAGGAATGTCCTATGACCGTAGACAAGACAGGTCATTTTAGTTTTTTAATCCCCATAGACCCGTTTCGGTCTGAAAATCGTTCTTCTCCTTCATGCAGCCTCGACCTCTCTAAACCCAAAAAAACCTACGAAATAATTTCTGACTCCGTCGTTCTTGAGCTATAAAAGGAAAACGTTACGGAAGCGTCGATGACGTCCGTAAACAAATTGCATACGTGTTTAGTGATTGGTTGTCGTAACATTGTGTGTGCTGCAGTATTAATACATAACATACTGTGTGCATATTTCTTTGACTGTGCTAGTACAACGCTAGTACAACATGTACAGTGGAGGCCAGAAAGTGGGTACCACCTGCAACTTACACAATCGCAAATTTCTCTAAAATTACTAAATTGGTTTAAATATGCTATTACTAGCTATTAGAAGTACATAGATTGTACATAAGCTGGTGAAAGCATTTTAAATCCATTCAGTAGTTTCAGACAAATTTGCGATTGCGTAAGTTGCAGATGGTATCTACCTACTTTCTGACCGCGACTGTACCTGTATGTACAGTCGTCACGCCATTTTTGCTTGCGGGACAGTATCCTAAATCAATTTGGATGTAGGAGGAAAAGTGGTGTTGGCTCTGATAGGTAAAAGATCCATCATATACCATCCGGTACCTACATACAATGGTTAGTTCCTCAGTCGCAACGAAGTTAAGGTTCTTTTCTATGGACGTCATAGATGGGGAGGGCAGCTATGAATCTAAATAAATACAGCATAATAGTGACGTACTTAGCCTTAAGTCAAAACAGTGGTAAACGACAGGCTGATGGTTTAGTCGATAACAATATGTCAATCAACTATCGGCTGCTTTATCGATTATTTATTACAGTGTCTGTAAAGGCCACAAAGAATTGTATCATTCTTACCACATTAAAGCTTTGGGATAAAATAAAAAGTTAGTTTGTATCTATTCATTTTATAGTAGTACTCACTACTTATGTATTGTTAACAGGTATTAACTATGGCGGTTTTGGCGTCCAGTCGGCTGGTGGCGCTGTTAATTTGCGCGTAGTTTTTGGTAAGTAACTATAATATCGATTAAAAAAACCTTGCGAGTCAGGTGGAGAGAATGCAGCGCTACAAATGTCTATTTTGACACGCCTCTTCTGCTTCATCTAATTCTGCAGTCAATCGCGTAAATGTTACTATTATAAACATGGCACAACCTTGGCAAAGCTTCATTATAAATATGGAAAAACCAATAACTGTCATTATTCGCGGAATACGCAATGTTTAGCGGAAAGAGAACTATAACGAAGTTTATTTTGGGTGGCTTTGTCTATTCCGTGTCTATTTCGCGGCGTGTCGTCCATTGGCACACAATAAGGGCGTTTATTGTTCGGCTCGACTTTGAGCGATGATCGCGCTTTTTCTATGCGTCCACGCGGCCGCGTCCCAAATATTGTAAAGCCGTAAAGGTTAGGAAAGGTCCTCCTAGAAATCAAGCTTTTTGATAAGTTTTCTGCAATTTATTAGCCATCCATAAAATTGTTTTTTTTTGTTTAACTGCAAAACTTGGAGAGTTACTCTCTTTGAGCGTGTAGTGTAGGGGAAAGGGCTCTATTAAAATACTTTTGGCACTAAAAGGTGAATGTATACCTCTAGCTCCTGCAATAGATTTAGCAAAAATGATTCAAGTAATTGAATAACAAACTATAACCTTGGTGGGTTAGTGCAGCGATGCAGTTAATTGCAACCTAGTTCGTAATTACGTACTTCAATATTTAGAAGTATGAAGGAGCATTCAATGAAAATTAGTAACCTGATTTACTCAGGCTTCGGGTTTTTGTAGTCCTTAATCCTCATTAGCCAATTAATAATGCTAGGGTTGAATTATTAATTTGATTCAGGCTTTAGTCGATCATTCTGTATATTTTACATCGGCATACAAACCCTCGGAGGTTTTACTAGATGCGAAAATTCATGTACCATGTCTTTTTATTTGTATTAATCAGCAAATGATAAAAAAGTAGGTTTAATAAAGTAAGTAAGCACTTTATTTTGCCTCACAGAATTATTATGTGTTATGGTGTGGAGGCAAAAAGGTATAACGCGGATTGTCTTTGCAAAGTCCGCAGTGTTGAAGGCGCGGCGACCGCGCCTCGGTCCCTGATTCACCCCGTGTGTTATAAATGGAAGTGACGGGAACGGAAGTCACCATAGTTGGTATATTGAGATAGCAAACGATACCCTTATCGATATTGCTTTAGAAGTTCCAGGTTATCTATTGTTAGGTCGTTTAGGTTTTCCTTGTGAAGTTCCAGACAAATTGTCTAGGTCTAATCTTCCCTTTTCCAGAAGTAGGTATTTAAAGAAAATGTAATTTGATTTCGATCAGTCCAAAATTGATTTTTGAATGATTGGTGACTTAGTTTGATTCGGTGATATCTTGAACTGTTTCCAAAGATTTTCTTTGCTATGACATTATCATATAATATGATATGATAATCGTATGATCTATCTAATAAAACTTTGTAAAGGTGTTCAGATTTTATATACCGACTCAATCCATACAAGTATACCTTATGTCAATAACTCCAACTTTGGTTGGAGTATCGCAAACGAATACTCAACACCCAGATTGGAGACTCCTTTGCGGTGGGTAGATAGTTCATAACAAACAATGAACCACTTGTATTGAACAACCCAAGGTCTATACCAGGGTGACCAGGGGAAAATAAGGTCGAATTTATTGTAGGTACCTATTTGTTTTGGTAATGAACGTCTATTACACATCGCGATGTCGTCAATAATACATTGTATGAGATATAGCTAGGTAGTTAGCTTGATTTAAAATGTATGGGAAATGACAGGCTGTTAAATTTTAGTCCTAATACTCTAATACTCTAGTCGAATTTCTGTCATTTAGTTACTTACACGTAACGAAGTTTCTAGGAAAGGAATTAATTATAGTATATGTAGCTAGGACCACCGGTGCCTCAACAAAAATATGGTAGATAGTATTTATACAGAAGTAGTAATTATACTTTATAATTACCTGCTTAGGTATGTAATTTAAAAAAAAAATACAATTCTTGGTTCTGTCACCGTTGTCTGTAAGTATTAGAAACCAGGGCCTGAGCATGTTGTCAGAAATTCCAGAGGCTATAGAACATTTACGAATTTGCTCTGAAACAACTTTTTTGAGGTCTGGCGACTCCCAATTTTTTTAACACCATCAGTCTTAAACAATTAAACATACATTCAAAACTTTATGAATTATTGTTAAAGATTGCTAAAGATCAAACAAGCAGCTAATCTTTGAGATTACAGAAATACATCAAGATAGAATGGGTCGCGGGCGAGCTGCTATATGAATCTCGCGTGTCAACATTTTCGTAAGCCACAAAGTGACGTGATTACGAACGAAATACTTCCTTTTGATCGATTCACTGTCGTACCTGTTGTTCTTACAGTTACAAACCGCACAATAAGGCATTTTAGCACAGCCGCTCTGATCGGCACGGGTCGAAAACTAGGCGCCGAAAGAATGAAATCTTGCAGTATATTGCAAGATTGAGACACGGGTGCCCTGCCCACTTCACCGTTCTATCTTGATTTATTTCTGTCTTTGGGATCCTCTGCAGGTATTATCCTCCTCGTCCTGAACCCCTGGTTCGTCTTACTAGTTAATCCTAATTAGGTAATAAAATAGGGTTACTACTAAAACGAACCGATCAAATCCCCATTACTTAGTCGTATCACCTGCGATTTACTGCCTTACTTCCTTTATGTCATTGCCACATAACATGCGCCTAGTCTCTTAGTGCGTAGGCATTTCACGAAGTGCTAAAAAAGTTAGACAATGTATAGTCGAATTCTACACTATTCGTCTAAGATTTTTAGCCACTTCGTGAAATGCAGATCAGTAGTTAGCACATAGCGTATGCGTAGCGTACATAGCGTATTGAATTAGATAATACAAATTCTTATAAATAAATATTCTTTATTGCACACAGGATAAAAATACAGGACAGAAGAAAAGATACAAAATACAAATACAAATTTAATTTCTTCCAGGCAACCTTTGGGTCTATGTGTCTACGGCGTATACAAGGTTGATCTACCTATATGTTCTTTAATACCGCTGCGCATATAAAACTATATGCGGTGCTGTGACCGCATAGACGCGTGATGGAGCCGCGCCTAACTCAATCACTACGGGCTAAGCTTTTAATGTTCCTGAAAGTAGAACGAGACTGTGTAAACCTACCTAGACTACATACTAAATTAAGTCTTATTTATTACGGTTAAGGTTGAGTCTTGATAGCGATAGCTAAAGGGGTTGATTTGCCGGTTTAGGGGGGCTAAGTTTGACCTAATTGAAGGTTTTTCGCGTTACGGTCGATAAATCAGTTGTTTGATGATTCTATTAGTTGTAAAGCTGTGAGCTCAACATGTCTGTTTGGAAATCACAATCCAAAACATTTTACTGTCAGTCAACGCGTATTATGTCTAAACTGTCCAACTGAAAGTTGGAAAATAGCTGGCTATGGCTCGACTCTCGATATTTAGCTTGATCCTAGTTTATATTTATTTAAAAGTAACGTGCTGACTAACACGCCTATCTTTAAGACCTAAGAGCCAGATGTTTTTCTAATGTAGATAATTTTAATATTGAGTTTTTTTTACTTTAATTGAAATATCATTTTATGATGCTTTTAGTAGTAAGAAGAGAGAAGTACAGTGTCCAACATATCAGGTTATCCTTTAGTACTTTGTATTCATACGAATGTCTAGAAATTATAATGATAACTTATTGTGACATTGGTTCCACAGCGTATACCTTGATGTGTCTTCCACCACCTTACATGTTTCATTTGGGAAATCAGGAACCAAT
The DNA here is from genome assembly GCA_947369225.1 of Hofmannophila pseudospretella. Classification (NCBI taxonomy): domain Eukaryota; kingdom Metazoa; phylum Arthropoda; class Insecta; order Lepidoptera; family Oecophoridae; genus Hofmannophila; species Hofmannophila pseudospretella. The sequence goes on from OX376325.1 coordinate 8,322,752, forward strand.
GAAAAACATTTCTGTAAAAAGAGGCCAAGTCTCGTGTTGGTCGCTTGGCCATAAAAAATAATGAGATCTCATGTATAGATATTCGGTATTCGTTCGTTTTAAGAATTTGGGACTTTAATTTTAATCATAGAAAACTAAACACCATTGATGTATCAATTTCATTAGGTATTCATATCTCATTTATAATACTTTGTGACTTGACCGTAACGCTGGAGTTACATGTTTTATGATCAGTGATTAAGTGAGTGAGTCAGTGTCAAAACTTTGCATTTGATTTACTAAGAAACTAGAAAAGTTAGGAACATGTAACTTAGGGTTTTACTTTAGCTTGTAAACCTCTCTTGAGGTCGAAAGTTTCAGCCTTCTAGTAATCTCTGATAAAAAGTTATAGGCAGATTAAAACAGGTCGAAATGCTTCCAGAAAAGGGTGATAGTGCCTTTTATTTCTGTTCGACTTGGCAATGGCACAGTGCCCCCGATTAGGCTAAGCATTATAATTTATAACAACTAATCATCCGAATAAGACAATATTCCTTGAAACTACAAGCAACAACGATAATACTGGATTATTGCCAGAGGACTGCGTGTTCTTTCCCTAATTATACACACATTTGTTTTTATTAACTATCTCCAATACGAGTAGCTTGAGTGTGGTGCGTGTTTTATGTCAAAACAATATTTGATACATTATTTATTATTATTATTTGATGCTGTAACCATGCAATTAACATAATAAATTGGTAGAAACCGATCGGAGTATACATGCCTGGATGCCATGCATCACAACTACAAATAGTACGTACGTTTGCTGCACCGTACATAATACAATATACCTACTAAGAAAATATCAAAATTCGTTCAAAAACGAGTCTGTAATTTATTTTTAGTTACATCTCAGTAAAGCGATCTTATCTTATTTTATGATAGGGGGCCGGGAGTAACCCGGCGGCACTTCGACCCTTGAGGATCTTTTGAGCCAACCCCATTTTACACACTGGTCATCTCAGTGTGCAGGTTTCCTCACGATGTTTTCCTTCACCGATAGAGCAGTCGGTAAATGTACGTAAGTCTTCGAAAAATACGAAAAACTCATTGGTACATGGCATTGCGTGGTTTCGAACTCCGACCGCATGGGAGTCCGGTGTCCTAGCCACTGTGCCACCGACGCTCTTTTAAAGTAAAGCGATACTAACTATGATATAATTTATAAGAGGCCTTTATACGCGTTTCACAAAAGCACCAATCTATATACTGCATTTGGCTAAACATCGTAAAACTGCAAATCACCTGGAAGTGCTGGATTGTTTAGAAGCACCTCTGGCGCTGCGCTGGCACATGGTGCGAATAATGAAATCATGACCCAGAGTGGCCTAATCGGAATTTGTTTATTTTTATAGATTGCTGTCCGCAGACTTTGCTCAGTAGGTAATATTTCTCCCTCTTTTAGGAAACATTCATCATTAATGAGGGTCGTGATCATTCTATGGAATTAACCATATAGAAAACGACTCTCTTAGTTTGCCATTGCTTTCGACGATGTTTTCCTTCGCCGTAATATTTCTATACTAACATTATTGTTTAGAATCTTTAGTATTAATTTGCAGAAGGTGCTCATATTCGTACAACCTAACTAAACACAGGTGTAATTGTAATAAAATAACAAAACCTTGCCTTTGAATTAACAACTGTACAACAACTTTTTAAAACTGTTTTTTATTTTATTTATTACTTTATCTCATATCATCAGCCTATTAACTTGCCCCACAGGTATCCCCTTATGAGGAAACCTGCATGTATGCGGGAAAAAAGGCGTATGAAATCCACTATTTTTTACTTACCAATCCAAAAATAGACAGCATTTATAAATACATATTTATATGTATTATCAACTGACCATCATTATCTCACTATTACCAGCTGATAATCTGATATAATTATTCTGTTTATCCTAACGCCTGATGCTGGGACAAATGTTTGTGCCAATCGCAAATGTAGGCGCCAATGTTGTCATGTGACGCACCGGTGTCCACCTCACTGTGCAGTTGACACTGATGCGTTTGTCCGTACCGTTGCGCAAGAGTCGATGAGCGAGCACACTGAGCACGCTAGTCGCCTTTCCTTCGGTCAGTCGGTGCGGCCGGTGCAAGTGCCCCTAACTTGAACTTAGATGTTAGAGGTTTGAGTGCGGCTCTAGAAACAAGTTTGTTTCTAGAGCCGCACGATTTGTTTGTCATCAATAGAAACGTAAATATTTTTTGGTTTCGACTCTATTGGTACTTTTTAAATCTTAATAACTCGTTAGTCTTTGATATTTCTTAGCTAAAGCAAGGATTTACTTTTACAATTCTTGTTTACAGCCAAGGATACACAGTGGTTTTAAAATTGAAATAGTACAATGTATCGTACTCCTTGATCGTTTGCTAAAGTTCGTTGCTTTAAAGAAAGTTATTTCTTCTGGAGACGAGAACAATTTTATAATAATGGCCATTATTAAAAAAAACTATTTCTTCTGCTCTTAATTTAAAATAATAGGTAGGTAATAGGAAATTTTATATAATAGGTATTCTGACCTAATTACCTATTTTATTGAGTAATTTTAAAATCAGACGAATATAACATTTTTTATTCTTGTTAATCTTATTAAATGGATTAAAAGTTATGAAACAGTTAAAAGTTGCAAAGTAAGTTAAGGATTTCAACTTTAAAGTTCTTCAAGAATTCCATTCACTTTAAATTTTTATGCTTAATTCCTTGGCCTTCTTTCATATTGTTGTTGTACCATTGATGGTTTTGTGAGGGTCGTACCACTGTTTGTTATGACTAAAACGTCGTTGGATGTGGTGGTGAATACAGTTCGCATCGAAAGTATCGTTTGGCTCGTGGTACAGTTGGGCTCACCTTGGTAGTTTTGCTGTTACGTACGCCAAAATACACTATCAAAACAGTGTGTTTCGATCGCTGTGACAAGTCAGTCGCACGCTCGTCGGCGGGCGCTCCCAACACCTTAAGTTTAAAAAAAATAAAGTCGCGAAATAAGATCACTGAATATTTTAGATTTTGCGTCACTGTTAGTGCCTCATAGTGTTATAGTATAGTGTATGTAATAAAGATTATTTAGCGTTGGAAGCGGGAATTATTTTTGTAATGTGAATGTGACGTGTATGTCGAGTTAGCGTCTTAGTGGATTGTCTGAGATTCGTCTGGCCGAATACTGATTTTATGATGTAAGTCCAGCATATTTCGAGGGGAAAATTATCTATAGATAGGTGTGCTTTCAGACTTGCCTAAAACATAATATATACATATTTCTGAATCTTGAATGTAAGCAATACAAAACGAACGGCTCATTGTAAACGTTTTGAATTCTAAGTTAACTTTCGTTTCAGTTGAAAAAAATATTAAAGAATTTTGGCAAGCTTTTAAAGGGAATGTTTTGCAATATATTAGATTTAGATTCAGAAATATTTATTGATGAAACTGGTAAACCTTCTAAACTATGCAGAAAAATTGAGCAGAATTCTTGAATTCTTCAGAATACCATCCACAGCGGTTGTGTTATCCTTGCAGTTGGCAACCCTGACGTAGCCGTTATCCTTGGCCAGTGCAACTTCGCGATACTTTTTGCTTCTAGGTTAAGTTATCATGTTAACTTTTAAATCTGCTGCGGATTTTGTGGTAATAGGAAAGTTTTTATGCTATTAACCTACATTACTAACACCAGTACCCGGCGTCATTATGACAGTATAGTATACGAATACGTTTTGTAACTTGGTCTTAACAAAAAGAAGAAGCGGTGAAAGCAACTTTTAGAGGCGCGTTTAAAAAATGTTCACTTTTTCAACATTAAAACTAAATATCAATACACCCAGTTTCGCTGAAAGCCGTATTTCTTGTTCAGAAATATTGCACTTGATGGTTTAAGTATTTACAATACGGTTTTCATTCGTGTTTAATTGATGAAAACCTCAACTATGTAGTAATTCCTCAGGCCTCCATGCTCCACTAGAATACGCAATTTTTATGACCCATTGTTATTCACTAACAAATTAGCATGAAATCTATGGCTCAGGGATACATTGACTAGAGTTAACTTCGCTACATATTTTCTTGAAAGCGTCTAAACAAATATTTAGCCTCACATAATCGGCAAATATGTTAGCATATTACATGTTCAATGATATTTGAATTGACTATGATTTCCAGGAAATTCGCCGTTCGCCACATATCGCCTCGTGTCCGTTCGATATCGAGGCCGTGTACCGGCGACTAGTGGCGACTAAGCTCTTACCTTGTGATAACGAGCCATTTGTTTGACTTATATCTAAACGGTCCTTTGTTATGGTTAAGTAAACAAAAGGTATTAACGTTAAACTGTTTCCTTTTAAACAACTTATTGTAAATTCTTTGTTAAGGACTGCTATTTTAGTTTCGTTGTATATTTTAGATATTAGGTGTTACTACTTTATTAGATATAACGGGTGTTACTTCAAATTATATCGACCTCATTTAACAACATTTTATTAGCAACCTCCGCGATAATTTGAAGTGAGTAACACCCGTTTTATCTAATAATATGTAATTTAAAAACGGCCAAGTGCGAGTCGGACTCTCGCACCGAGGGTTCCGTTCTCAAAAGAAATATTTTTCTTTTTGAAAAAAATCCATTATGTTTTGTCAAAAATAAATGTTTTAGACTTCGCTTTATTTTTCCCTCATACAATACCGTTTATAAATACTAAATATTTCAGACTGTTTCTCGTTAAAAAATTAAAATATATTTTTTTAATTTCTCAAAAATTATAATTTTTAGAATCTTTATTTTTCCTGTAAAATACAGGAGATTATCTATCAGTCAGAATTATTTCAGATTTTTCCGCTTGCAAACTTCGGAGATAATGGGGGGAATGGTAATTTTTCGCAAATTTTGGCGATAAATCAAAAACTAAAAATAATAATTACAAAATAGCTTAGACAGGAGTATCCACCCAAGGTTCTACAAATAGGACTGATTTCTACGACTACCAAAGGCAGGCAAGGTTGTATTTTTTGGATTTGTGTCTGAATAACTATAGTAATTATGTCTACATTATAGGCCGCCTTACGAGAGTTACGAGGTTAGAGATTAATTGTGTTTTTAAGTTACCTTCATCTCATCAACTTTACGCGTGTAGACCGGCCTCACGACTCGTAAATAACGTGACATAAATGTGTGGTGAATTACTTATCTACTTAGAAATAGAAATAATATTTCTTCGTTTCCAGATATTCCAGGGTTATTTATTACATTACTAGTATGTGATTCATGCCAATGTCCGCCCAGGCCAGTCCGCCTGTTATCACTTCCAGTGACTCATTTCTCTCGTCATAAGGCTGAGAAAACACATGTTTTTTTATTATTTTAACGTCTTGTGCCACGAGAAATAATATCAAATATAATAATAGATCAGAAGATCTATTATTATATTTGATATTATTTCTCGTGGCACAAGACGTTAAAATAATAAAAAAACATGTGTTTTCTCAGCCTTATGACGAGAGAAATGAGTCACTGGAAGTGATAACAGGCGGACTGGCCTGCATGCAACAGTTGGTTAAACAGAATACCACTTTACACATAGTTATTAGATAAATATTTGATATCACTGGCATTATGTTAGCATCGGGACTCTCATTGCGGTCAATCTTGATCTAAATCAGTGGGTCCCAACCTTTCATTGACCAGGGATCACTAGGACTTTCTTGTTCGGTGCAAGGACCCCAAGGTTCAAAATAAACATTCTAAAAATTTGAATCATAACTTTTAGTCAACATTAAACTTACTCGTAGAATATTATCTGAGTATAATTTTATAATAGGAAACATTTAATAAAAATCAATGCGATTTTTGAGCTTTCATCCTTTTTACAAGTTGGGCAATTCTGGAGGTAATACTGTTGATCAGAGCTACACGAATATCATCACTTGCTTCCAATCGATTTCTGGTCTTGTACTTAATTTTAAGCAAAGCCATCATTATTACAACAACATCAATACAATAACAACAACTTACAATTACAACTTACAACAACTACAACAACTAACTAACCAACTATTACAACTTTATTTCGAGGACCTTAATTTAGTTCTAGCGGACCTCTGGTGGTCAGCAACAATCACAAACCAAAACCAGTTATGCTATTGTCGTTTTTATTGTTAAGGGAATCAAACGGATTACCTGATGGTAAGTGTTTTCCGTCACCCATATCATGGTTTTTGATGAACTGCTAACATTGAGAAGTTGTCTGAAGAGCCTCATGTGCCGGTAATTACTCTGGGTCTTACGGCAAAAATAGGTAAGTAAATATAGTGGGATTGTTTCTATTTAAACCCGCCTGACTAACGTACCTAGGACGACTCAATCATTTACCACACGAAAGCATCAGTGCTTCACAATCACAATACTTCACATGTAAGTGTACCAGATACTGATTGATCAGTGCTGATGAACCATCACGACATCAATTATATTGGTATCGTGCTCTACCAACTGCCAATCTTCACTAGCCGATTCGAACGATACCGTGCATTGCATGCCATTTGTAATTGTGTGCTAGACATTGTGTTTATGAAATATTTTTTAATTCTATTGCACACTAGACATAATATAATAATACATGACCACATATTGAACACATATTGTGGCATTGAGACAATGTATTTATGTTCACATAACATAATAATAATAATGCACATCATATATGTCCAGATTAGGGATGTTACGGAGCTTCGATTCCGACTCCGAAAGGTCGGTACTTCCGATCCCGGACGAGCCGAAGTCGGAGTCGGAGGTGTAAAATCAACACCTCCGACTCCGACTTTGGCTCCGATAATTTTGAATCGGAGGTTATACCGAAGATTTGTGAGCAAACATATTCAAATATCAATATTTTATTAAATAGTGTAGGAATACATAAAGGAACATGTTTTATTGCCGCAAACGTCATCATAAAAAATATTGGTCAGTTCAGCTATAAAAATAAAAAGACGGTTTAAAATTTGAACATCTTCTCCGCCTCCGACTCCGGTCCCGACTCCGATAAATCAAATTTAAAACCTTCTGTTCCGACTCCGGTTCCGGTAAAACCACCTCCGTAACATCCCTAGTTCATATCCCTTATACATGTATGCATGTTGTGTTCTGCTTTTAAAATTATTTTTATCTTAATGATATGCTTGATATTTAGGAAAATATGTTGTAAATATATTCATGCACCAGAAGCAGTCAGACAGAATTTTTATTCCAAACAGCTTGCGACACAAATATTGTACCATTCCAATCTCAGTAAAACATTATGTTGGTTTCATGATGAGGAAAATACCTTATCTTATGTTTCTAGTTCGTTTCGTGTCCAGGAAAATTACGTTTGTTAGTTTTAGCAACTACATAGTTGAGTTGCAATTGCAACCAATTAAATTGTTTGAGTAAATTAAAATACATTTTTGAGTAAATAGAGTAGCAACAATATCGGAAATAATCATGTTTAAAATTCAGTATTACTACTCTTTTTTTTTATGTATAACTAAACCCGCATTTGACCTCGATCTCGCCTGATGGTAAGTGACGATGAGGTCGACGATGGAGCATGCGGGTCCAGTAAATGCCTATTCACTCTGGCCTTGAAGATCCCAAGGTTGTAGGTTTCGGGAAATACAGACGCCGGCAGGCTGTTCCATTCCTTAGCCGTCCCCGCATAATGAACGAAGAAGCAAATCGCTTCGTACGAGCAGATGGGATATCAACAACATAAGGATGGAACCCCTCCCCGCGCCTGGTAGTCCGAAGGCGGAATGGAGATGCTGGAATTAGGTCGTGCAATTCCGATGCGCACTCTCCGAAATGTATCCTATAAAATACCGATAGACAGGCAACTCTAAAACGATACAATGTTATTTGTATGTAAAACAAATATTGTTAACCCAAAAATCGTATGCTACTAATAGCATCTAAATCCTAGTCAAAGATTTTAATGTATCTCTTATTTCTAACATCTAATAATACAAAATAAGTAGATAGATATCTATTTACTTACGGAAAGTTTTCTTTAATTAATTAATCAGTTACCTAAGTTATGTATTGATTGATGACTTATTTTGATTGATTAGAAACCAAGTTTACTTCCCCATACCACAATAAATCAAAAACGATTTATTCCGGATTCGTGCTACTAATTCAACACTATCGATACGAGAATTCGACTCTTATTCAACTCGTATCAAATACTACATTTTGACACTTCCGTACAAATATATGTATGTCCTTCGAAGATAGTGCAAGCAAACACAGGTGCAAACAAGATTAGTTTTGATTCCATTAGGTTTAAATATTATTCAGTTCTTTTGAATTATAGGAACTGGGTATCTTACTTAGAAAAATTAAATTCTGGAAAAAATATGTAAAAGTTTTTATAACCATTGAAATGTTTAAATTTAATTGAAAATCTTTAGTACTTTATTTAATTTCAAAGAAAACTATAGGTATAATACCAAAAGGAATAAACTTCTTTTCAGTTATTCTCAGAATTTCTCAGATTATTTTTCCATGCGAGAGCTAAACTAGTCCATTAGTAAAACGAACTCAGAATAACAATCGTGTTACAGAATCACGCATGTATTCGCAGACTGTTTCTCAAGGTCTCACCAGTGATATGATGTCACCGGCCCAAGGCCCCTTGTTTCGTACTACTACTAAGTGATTTGGGTACCTACCTTATATGACATAATGTGCTATTTTGCTCCATTGTATACCTACTCCTGTAGTCAACTGCTTTATAGTCTGTAGTTTTATTGGCGCAGACGCGGAGATTCTATATAATATAATATGTAGCTATTGGGCGCTTTTATGATTACCGTGCCGTTACCGTCCACGATTTTATCATCCACGTCCACGTTTAACGCTTTTATAATTTACCTACCGGTAGGTGGACTCACACATCTTTAATATATTTGTAGGTACACACTACCCTCTCAACTTTGCGTGACGGTTTGACAGAGAGCCTAGGTGTGCCACAGCAACTGTAAAACGTTACCGCCGACGGAAATATAAAAGCGTCTTCATACAGTTCCATACATTTCGCTTCCCTGTTAAATCGTGACGGTAAAACGTGCCGTTACCGTTCAAAATTATAAAAGCTGTCATTAGGTTTTGCCTGCGGCTTTGTCAGGGTTGACAATCATGTTTATGGTAAAAAAAATAGCCTATTTATTTATTTCTGTTTGACCTAGGGTTCTAAAATATGCGAGTGCAAATACAAATCGTTGCGTTGAGACGTGATTGAGTGACAGATACATTCATCGTACTTCATATAATAGAATATCTGAAGTACATTCGCTTAATTCGCTCATTGAAAATGCCGCCCGCGCTGGCGCCGTTGCTAGTCAAATGACGACTGACAAATCAAGCATAGGTTTGTTTAAAAGTTCATTCGCTTAAATAGTATAGAGTGAGACGGTCTGAGCGAATGGACTTTAAGTATAGTCCTGAAATGTCACACGATGTGATTGATATTCCTTGTCGGAAGTTTGATAAAATTAAGCACGAAGAAGCAATCTCCCTGGGCCCTCGGTTGACGACCTTTTTAGGGCAAGTGAAATCTAATCGAACCCTATTGGATTAGCTAAAGTTATATTTTATCTTTCAAATTAATTCGAAACTAAACTGACAGCGACCAAGCTTAATAATTTTCCATAATTTTGTTTGAAGATCATCTTTTGTTATACAAAAGTAATTGAACAGTTTCACTTTTTATGCTTTGCAGATCCTAAAGAGAACTACTAACTTTTATAAATTAATAATCATAATCTATTGGATGGATAAATGGAAATGTTTATTTTAATCGCTTGTTATGTAATACATTAAACTAATATTTAGGTATTACACTGAGAAACAGCATCAAATCAAAGAACCATGATAATATTTGGACGTTATCATATTCTAGCGTCGGTGGCCTAGGACGCCGGACTCCCGTGCGGAAGGTCCGAGTTCGAAACCATGCAGTGTCATGTTACTAATGAGTTTTTCGGTTTTTTCGAAGACTTACGTACATTTACCGAGCGCTCTAACGGTGAAGGAAAACATCGTGAGGAAACCTGCATGTCTGAGGAAATTAAATGTTTCCAAAGGCGTGTTAAATCCACCGCACAGCACTGGGCCCGCTCGGTGGATCGTGGCCCGTACCCCCCTTGTACAAGGGGAGGCTTGTGCCCCAACAGTGGGGACATTAAAAGGCTGATGATGATGATGATGATATTCTAATTAATGAAATAATGAATGTAGATTCATTAGAATTACTCTTACGTCATTAATCACGATTATTGCTCTCATTAAAATGATAAAAGTAGCGTAGATTTATCTAAATCTCGTTATATTATTCATCACAATGATATTTATAAAGCAGTTAGCTTTATTAACCTAATTTAAATGGATTAGCTTTTGATGCTGGTTTATCTGATCCTATCTATCGTTATTATTATAATAGATATAATGTTAATAAAACGGCGCTATATTAGTATAAAATTGTATCCATTAATACAATGATAATAAACACCAAATTATGGTAAGCTGACTGTGTTTACATGAATTTCGAATGAAGTTATGTACGGAACCAAGTGTCATTTACATTATCTAAATGACTAATTTACTGAATTAACATTCTTCCATCATTTAATAATGTAAGAGAATACCTATCACTTTTTTAATTACACACGATTTGAAAAATTCTGCAACGTAACAAAAAATCTCTTAAAATGCAACTTGCCGTAATCGTAAGGTTTTTTTTTCTATTTAGAATAGAATATAAATAATTAATTTCCAAAGCAAACATAAAATTTTCTTATATAACGTTTTCCATAATTCTTGCACACCTCTTTCTCGAAATCATTTCCTCTGCCCGCAGGTTGTCTGGAAGAGATCGCTCTTAGCGATAAGGCCGCCTAAATTGTACTTCACTATTTCATTTTCTATCTCTTGTTTGTTGTTTTCTATTTGTGGAATAAAGTGTATTTTACTTTATAACATTTCATTCTTATGTGATTTCTTTTAAAAACCCCGTCGCGTAACATAGGAAATTCTTGCCTGAGTTGGCGTATCGATACCCTCTATTTATTACCAGCCAACACTGGTTCAATATGGAAATACCTATTAATAGAGCATGTGTCAGCGACGTGCCCATGGTATCAAGGAGCGCATCTCAATTCTGCCAATCGAGTTTAATTGTCTCATTAGACGAACACTGCTTGAGTGTTTGTTTCTAGGCCGAGGGTTTCTTGTCGTACCTGTAGGCGTTCCAGTCTTCGAGTGTACTGATCTGAGGGCCTACCATGGTTTTTTTTAAATGTTTGATGACATGGTATTATTTTGACATAATTTTGTATTGCCGTGAACAATCGGTGGAGGGAGGTGGCTCGGGACAGGGAGCAGTGGCGTCTTTTGTTTGCGGAGGCCAGCCAGATCCACTTCGGGTCGCTGAGCCAGCGGAGTAAGTTAACATTTGAACAATCGTTAATAACAAGTTATGTCATTGATGACGTCCTTATATCAAAATTATACCATGCCATCGAATATAAAGAACCGTGATACGTGTACGCCCCTCTGAATAGCTTTAGATGTTTGTGTGTTGTGTCGTTTAAAATCCAATTAATGTGCTAGCAAAAAGATCATATTTAAACTCATTCATCATCAGCCTATTGATGTCCCCACTGTTGGGGCGCAAGCCTCTCCTTACGGCCATGATTCACCGAGAGCGGGCCCAGTGCTGATTGGTGGATTTCACACACCTTCGGAAGCTTTTCATTTCCTCAGACATGCAGGTTTCCTCACGATGTTTTCCTTCACCGTTAGAGCAGTCGGTAAATGTACGTAAGTCATCGAAAAAAACCGAAAAAACTCTTTAGTACATGGCATGGTTTGGAACCCGGAGCTCCCGCATGGGAGTCCGGCGTCCTAGCCACTGGGCCACCGACGCTCATTTAAACTCATTATGGTACGAATATCCATAGTGTTACCGTTGTGGTGTCTTTCTAGATTGCCTAATCATAGATCAGCTACTCGATTGCTCCAAGTGCATATGGAATTAATGATTTAATTTTAAATCATTTATCGAAGTCATCTAAAATTAGTCATTTTTAATGACTGGCCCTGTCAAGGGTGCTTTCTGATTTGGCAAGCTAAATGTAACTTGACTCAATGAAAAGAAGGAAGAATTTAACTATAAATATTAATTTTCAAGTGTCTGTAAATCATTTAAGATAATTATATGTATTATTTATTAATAATTGTCCACTGTTATGTAAGGGACGTGTGCCTATTCACTTCTATAAGTTGGGAGGTTCAATAAAGTTTAGTTAAATTTTCGCATAAGTTCTGAAGTAGTAACTCAAAAGTTATGTTGTGACTCATATCATATAACATAATGAATTATAAACTTAATATTTGTTACTATCCGGCTTATAGACACAAAAATACGTATAAAATAAAATACTTACTGAAACTTAATTGATATTTTGAGTTGAGTTTGTCGCTATGAGCGTCATTAAAGGGTTCTAATTACGTGGTTTTCCTATTAATTAAACCTATTTTAACGACTACACGTGAACAAGGTATTTAATTAACTAATAAATTATCTACACGAATTACCAACTATTATATTATTGTACTACTATTTCCCTTTATTATATTATGTACGAAGTAATACCGACAGCGGCAGATATGTCCTCCTGAATTTCTAAGGGAACGTCATGGGATGAGAACCCACACTCTACAGTTACACACACCATGGCACAAGAAGACGGCTCGTCAACACGACGTTTGTGTATTTTGTTATTTGTGTCCATATTTTTGCTTTTATAAACAATCACCGGTTTTTGGCATAAGGAGATCAAAGCTTTTAAAAAAAAACGGGGTCCAAATCGGATCAACGGTTGTTGAACGCGACCGAACGAGGAAGGGGAGTTATACCCCTTCCTCTGTCGATCGGGGGTTAAAAACGTAATATAACTTGATGGATGAGCCCTGTACAAGGTATGTGTTGTTAATAGAGTTTTATCTGTTGTTGCAGGAAGGCAAAGTGCAGTGCGGGAGCGCAGGATGCCGATCGCGCCGCGCGGTCCCCCGCCTCATGCCACGCCCCCCTACCACCTACCCCGTAGGAGACCTAGCTTAACCCCCAAGTGCCCTTCGATAATATAACATCTAACTTTTTATACGCCCATTTTATACCGACCTGTTAGTTAAGCACGCACAGTGTTAGTTAGTGTTAAGAGTCGCGCGCGAGTGTGAGTGTATATGTGTGTCGATGGTGCGGCCGACATGGGAAAGTCCTCGGCGAGAACACATGGCCAAGGTGAGTTGGGTTGGGGTGTCACGAGCCTAAACGCTTCGCTGGGGCCACCTGTACTCAAGGTCGGACAGTGACGGTTTCAGGCTGTCTTCAGCGGTTGCCTAATGGCTCATATACCATTCTATGGAATTAACCACATAGAACTTCCGCACGATGTTTTCCTTCACCGTTAGAGCGGTCGGTTTCGTTTTTGTTCGTAGACTTACGTGCGTTTAAGGTTGCCTTTCCATCAAAGCTGTTCGAGGAAGCGAGGCGGTGTACGAGGAAGAAATCCACCAATAAGATCGCTCCATTATCACTTCATATCACGTGACGATTGAAATGGAGCGATCCTGTGGCAGATTTTTTCTGTAGATTTTTTCCACTCACCGCCTCGCTTCCTTGCACAGCTTTGGTGGAAATGCAACCTTAATGTACGTAAGTCTTCGAAAAAAAAAAAACGAAAAATCATTTGTGTATGACATTGCATGGTTTCGAACCCGGACCTCCCGCATGGGGGTCCGGCGTCCTTGCCACAAAACCACCAAAGCTTTCATGCGGCCACCTAAGTTTGCTGTTTATACTAAGTCGAGGTGGTCGCATTTGGGCAGCGGACTAGTGTAAACGGTCCATTAGACACCCGTGCAAAGAATCAGAAATAAGAAAACCAATAATTATATTGTTATTTCAATTATGTCTAACTCAAAATGTGGGTACAAGTGACCTGTGACTTACAAGTTACAATTAGTTTACTAGATAAAGTGCCTTGACTTGATTAGCCATTTGGATTTTATATGAAAATTTTCATGACTCTTGATTTTGTTGTAATTTAGCGAACAATGTGGACACAAAATGTCACCCTAGGCGCTCCATATCCTGAAACCGACCCTGACCCGTCATTGCCATTTGCTGTCGACACCAAGGGCGGCCTTCGCCAACGGTTACAATAGATAATTTCTTTCCGGTACGCATTACACCTATGCTTAGATATTCTTGGTAAAGGGCGTGTTTGTGGGCGGCGTTTTAAACATACTTAAGCCGCGTCTCCTGCGCGTGTTTATACACAAAAACACACAGTCTGCTTCTCACTCTAACATGGTTGTTTCTAACTCTCACATCTAGAAATAAAGTGTAGTTGTTTTTGTGTGTTGTGTAGACCAAAACACGCACAGGAGACGCGGCTTTAGACCTGATAACATTCAGCAACGTTTCTTACTTAAAATGAAAATGTTAGATGGAGATCTAGCCTGCCTGAGGATAACGCTCGCTTCAGCGCCCTCATGTTTAATGGACCTTGGTTTCATCATCGTCATGGTAGCCTATCTTCAATCCAGCTTTGGATAAAGCCCTCTTCCGCTCTCCTCCATTTCCGGCGATCTTGGAGCTCGCTCCATCCAATCCCTTCCTCCGTATCATCGGATGTCATCGACTCGGCTTTTGGTGGCCGGCCTCGCGCTCTTGTGTTAGATCGTGGTCTCCACTCCAGGAGTATCCGCGCCCATCGGCTCGCATCCATTCTGGCAATGTGTCCCGTCCATATCCACTTTCATTCATTAAGGTGTTATACAATACCGGTAGGTAACCCATAAAGGTTTCTTCCCAATATTCATTCCCCCTAATAATATTGCACTTTTTATTACAGTCATCAATCAGCATCAATAATATTTTCAATTTACAGTAAAAGCTAGCTAGGGGCGAGACAGGCATGGCACGAAAGAGGAAGCTTATACTAGCAGAGGGCGGATACAAGCTGTAAATGATGATGATTAAAAGTTTTGCCACCAGCTTAATTTAAATGTAGCTGTTTTAAGTTGTATACTTACATAATACCAGTTATATATTATAGGCTCAACTCAGTCACTTAATATTACTGAAGGAGCTATTAAATGTAGGTTCAATAACACTTCGATGAGTCTAATCTACGAGTAATTGTTCAAAATCTTAGCAATTGAGTGGTTTGAGAGCAAAATAGATGATAACGTAAAAGATTCTGAGAAACAGTGATCCTATGTAGTTTTTCTGTGGTGATATTCTAAAAGACGTTCTTTTTCACTCGTATAAAAAAACTTTTTTTTTTCTACATTAGGGCATTTTAATAGCTTTGCTTTTTGTTTAAATATTAATCTAGTACATAGTTAACTAGACAAGTGCTTAAATATTCAGGGCTCGATATCGTTGATGCCCTTTTAATGTGATGTCTTTTCTTTCTTTAAAACTTTGTCGCTCTATCAAGTAGTGTCTATACATTTCATTTCTTGAATATCTATAAAGAAAGACACTTTGTGCAATTAATGGTAAATGGTATTAATAATAACATATAGAAGTGCCGTTTTGTGCTTTCTAGAAGTCAATGCAAGTGAGAAACAGTTGTCTTCGTCGTTCAATTTGGTGTATATTTCTTCCTATGCACAAAACCCAGACCCCAGTTCTACAATTTTGGTTTCTTCCCTGGTATGCGGTTCCGAATATTTTAAAATCATCTAAGATTGTTGTCTAAATTAGGGATTGCATTATTCAGGGTTTTAAACAAGATGTCATCATTGTATTTCTATGGTAACGGTAACAGATACCCGACCTTTTAAACTTTCTTGTAAATAAACAAGAGAGGACTTACAAAGGCAGTTCCTCGGATGTTCATTTCCGACGGAAGCAACGGTGATGAGGTGCAGCTATGTCTCGCTTTTCTCGTGGAACTTTCATCCTGTCGATGAGCCTGTGCCTAAAATCTCAGATTATCTTAAGCTTTCCGTAGTATTCAATTTTGAAACCTTATGACAATTTTGCTACAGTTATAGGGCGTCGTTCGTTTGAAGTGTATTATTTATAGGTGTCGTAAATTGCATTGTTATGAAACGTAGCATATTATAGACACGAGCTCCGCTTCACCGTCTCGTCCCTCGATGTCTGTCCACTCAGCTATGAAATAACATTTGCCGCTTTCAATATCAACAGCATTAGCTGTCTAATCTAAACGAACGGTGTCAGTTTACGTTATCTTGTAAACAGAACGAATTAAAACCTTTATTATTGTTGGAAAATCTTACAGGTTATTAAAGACGAGAATTATTATCGTTTAGTGCTGCATTATCTATACCAACAATCGTCGAGATTAGTAAAAACCTTATTGGGATTTTCCCCCCAAATACGCAGCCAAATAATGGTGTCGATTTCTCCCAAGATTAGTGGTTCTCGAGTTTGGACAGTGTAAACACTGAAATGCGAGGGCAACACCGGGTGTGCGATTGAGCGATGCGCGCGCCGTGCGGCGGGCGGAGGCGGGCGGACGGGCGGGTCGCCAGTGTGTGCGGCTCCGCGTAGTGTAGCGGTGTGGCCGTCGTACACCGAGAGACGAGAGTCGGCCCCGCGACGGGTCGGAGCGCGCGGCGAGCGCCCGAGGGTCCGGAACGCCGGAGCCGGCAGCGGGGTGGCCTCGCGCAGCGGCGGCGGCGGCGGCGCGCGGCATGGGGCGGCGGTAGCGGCGCGGATGTGCGCGCGCTCCGAGACCGTGGAGCTGGAGGTGCTGGGGGTGGAAGGCGGAGAGGCGCGCGTGCCGCCCCGCCCGTTGCGCCTCTCGCTGCTCTCGCTGCTCGGCAAGCTGGTGCGCCGCGACCAGCCCGCCCCGCCGCAACGCCGCGCCAGGCACAACCACCGCTTCCGCACCTTCGTCTCGTGCGGTCTGTACCTATCGATTCTTCACGAACGTTGCGATAGCGCCGTACTCCATTCGCTTATTGAATTTTCATAATGCTCGGCTCGTCGCAGGTGACGCTGTGCGTCATCGTGCGCCATATGCGGCTTTAATGTTGCTGCGAAGCGTGACCCACTGCGGCGGCATTGTTTGCGTAACGACGGCGTAAATATTTGCATCGAATTAGAATGAAGAGAGTTTCCTGTTGATCTGAGAGGTGAAGAGCGGATGATCGGGATGTTTATGAGTGTAGAGCACCCATAATGTTGTGGCCAAGGTCGAAGTCGGCGCGCCCCCGCACGGTCAACGGCCTGGCGGGCGACGGCGCTTCAGCGTCGCGTATGACCCCGCGCTCTTGTTATTGATTGCCGCCAATGTTTCACTTCACACCAAACCCAATTACAATTCCTATGTAATCCTTTAACATTCAGTACACGCAATTTTAATGACAAACCACCCGTTTATGCGGTTATTTGAGAAATCGAGGTGCGCTATCTCTAATGTATTTGTATTCCTACAAGCTAATTCTTAGTGTATGTGTTTTGTCGCGTTTTACGTCGCATTCTTCAAATTCCAGTCATTGCACCAATTTAAAACGTATGAGTGAACCAAGGGCACCAAAGTTTTGAACTTCGGAGCCATTGTTCACCGACATATTTTGCACGGTGGTGCTAAATTTAGCAGTTGTTTACGGCTTATAGCACGATCCGCTTGGATTTCGGCGAGTGTTGAAAACTGCTCCGGGAAAATTTGATTCATTGTACAACAGCAACATTGTACTTGCTTGCCGTCATCAGCTACTTTGACAAAAGACTTTCGAGAAACTAATTTGAGCATCTCTCTACATCCCCTTACGCCGCCGGATTTGGGGCTAGTAAAAGATGTTCCATGCTTCCTATGTCTTGCGCCAGGTCGCGAAGTTCATCCCAGGTCTTAATTTCCTAACGTCTGCGCCTCCATCAACATAGATCGCTTCCAACAGTCTTGTCCAATTAGAGCATAGAAGACATTAACAATTTAATAGGTTGTTACATCCGCTAGTACAATATGGAAATTGCCAAGTTGATCTTAACTTCCTCAAGGCCTCCATCCATAGCGGTTTTGTTTTCCCAGTCCCAGGTTTGTAGTCTACATTACAATGTATATACTTCGTACTCTTCTTAGACATATAGAGCTCCTTTATATTTTCCGTTTGATGTATTGTAACATCCATCTCTACACAAGTTATTGTATTTGATGAGTAAATGGAAATCATAAAATACAATACATCAAAAGCAACAAGTTGTAACACATCACCGTCTAATCTAAACTGGGGTGTCGTAAATCCATATTATTGATTAGTTGAGTCTTGTTGAATGGTTCTGACTGCAACCTTGCCTGGTATTCATAAACACCTGCGACTTTCTTGTTATTTCTGTAAACTTGTTGAGGTTGATTTAATATGTTTTGTTATCAAAGTAGAGAGTTCATCATCAATCAAAATATGAGTTTGAATTGGTTTTGAAAGGAACGGCTACAGTACCTATTTTATACTTTCTGCAATCTGATGTAGACCACGGACAGAATATTACCACTGTGGGTGGGTCGACTTCTTTTCATTTAAGTAGAATTAAATTAGGTATATAAAACCACTTTGTCTCTGTAGTAACATTTACCATGATAGGTGTAATTTTGGGAGCAACATTACTAACCGAATACGAATACTAACGTAAATTAGTCACAACGCAGCAAATTCCACGAGCATTCTTCAGTAATAAAATTTGAAATTCTGTACGTTCAGAGATACCTATAACACTAGATATAGCAACATAGAAGCTCCTAAACGTGTCATCACATAAGTCGTATATCCGCCGTGTCTTGCATAGGAAAATAAGGGTGTGTGCGGAGAAAATGCCCCTGAAAACGTTATTAGTCGTAAACGCGGAGAGGAGATCGATCGGCGTCTCCGCGGCGCCCGTCTGCTAACCCTCCACTACCACGGATTGCGAACGAGGGAGACTCTAAGTAAAGGCTTGGTGCATATAAGGTCAAACGCGTGTTTAGTCGTAAATAAAAACAGTTTATTTTTCTGCATTAGCCAGTTCGTCTCAAACTTCAAGAAAGGTTAATTTGTTTACACATTGAATCGTCGATTTATATAAGAGAGGAGAACCAGAAAATACACATAACAGAACGTGCAAAAGCTGCTACTGCACCAATTAGGCCCCAAGTCACCATTTTATAGTCATACAAAAGAGCACGCCGCTCGTGAAATCACACCGGATATCAAAGTCCAAATAATCCACTTACAATCTCAATTAATTCATCAAGTCATCATACATAACTGCGGCTAATAAGTTTTAGTTATTAACGGCATTTGTGAAATGTAATTTATACGGCGTCAGTCTCTGCTATGAAATTGCTTATGCAGCGATCATATGAACAGTCACCATTTTGTAGAAATTGATTTATTAATGTACTTTTATTATTAATTCTTAGTAATATTAGTTGCCGAAATAAGCAGCCCAAAAGGTTGTCCCTAAGGTACAAGAGATTGAAAAATGTATACGGGGAACAATATGTATTGTCAAATTTGCATCATCTCAAAAGACAATCGGGTGACTTACTCTTTCCTTGTGGTCTTCATATGCAATTTGAAATTGTTGGCAAAACCATCTTCTCCTTTGTGTGTAGTACATATTTTGTGGGTAACCTCGTAGCGAAACAGGTCGAATCATTAACCCGTCTTTATGCCCGCTATCCTGCACTTAAGTACGTTTGGGTCTTGGGTTCAATTGAACGAACAAAATCGGCTATATGCGGAGTAAAAATAGGTCAACCGCGGGGGTTGTTAAACTACATAGCTAGGGCAAAGTTATACAAAATGAAACGCTATCAGATAGCGAACGGAAAATACAGTGAAATCACATCACAATTTATAATGTGAACTTTGTAACTGTGAACGGATCAATTTGTTTTGTCAAGACAAGGTAGCGTAACAAATACGAATCAAATAATAGGAGCGGCGTATTCATTATACACATCTTCAGTCAAGTGTTTAATGGAATTTTTTTCCTGTAGACGACAGTTTATTATGATGACTCATTCCCTCAAACCACTCTGTCTGAAATGTAGCCCTTCCTATGAATCACGGATGTGATCATACGCAAATGAAATACAGGAAATTTTATGGGAATGAAAGACTCGCTGAATATAAAGTTGCACAGACAAACATTAGTCACCTCGTATTCATTTAACTGTAAAGATCATTAAACAAATGGTTTTAAGTCTGTTTTCAATAGACGTCCAATTATCCTTGCCACTCGTGACAGGGGCACGTTCGTGCCGTCGAGCTTATTGTTAGTTTATTGTAACTCTTAATTACTTCCTCGGTTTTAAAGCTACATTCGAAGCTCGTCTTCATATTCAATGCAGCAACAATATCGTGATACACTCAGACATGTTGATTATCTGGTCATTTATTATGTTTGATAAAAGAGGGTTACGTTTAGTAGGGTTATAGGACACGATACAACTGACATATTGAATCACGTACACTTATTCGGTAGGCCATAAATTCTTTAAATAACTTCACGTGAGACTTCCACTTAGAGAAGCCTGAAGGGTGCATTTAAATTTATGGTTATTACTCTCAAGTGGATTTGGTAAAAGAGTTTCGTTTCAGGCAGTTTTAGAAGTCGAGCATCGTCTAATAGGATGATGTTTAATGTAATTTTACATGGAATTACCTCTGTACAGCGTTTCCAGTTGTAATTATGCACCACGTAGTCGAAGCTGCTCGTTCTGAAAGATCATTGTTAATGCTCGTAAAGTCGACTGGAATAACCCCGAGAGATGTTAGTTTTTGTTAACTCAACCACGAAATGTGTCTTTTATTATTTACGAGATAAAGTACGTCTTTGTAAGCCATTAAATTTGCAATGTCGCTGAAGTTTCGTAAGATATTTCGTGTACTTTGCAAGGAATCTGTTACGACGAAGCCACAAATCGTGACTTTGTTGTTTAGCGTAGACGAACCTACTGCCTGTGTGTGAGTGAATGTGAATTGATATTATTGTATATAATCATATGGACGAGACACGATGCACGTTAGGTGCCGAGTGCGGAAGCCAAATAACTTTCTTTCCGCCCTGGATTGATGTAAAATGGCTTACAAACCTTCTTTCATTGCGTTTATGACAATGCTCCTGTAATATTATGTGCAACGTAATAGTAATTTAAGCCCTCTATTAAGTTAATTTAATGTCATATACATTAATTTTTAGGTACCTAATTATTTAATACACGAATTGTATGTTATACGTTTGGTCATTCATTAATCATTTACTTATCTGTATCAATTACGTTACTCGTAGTTAATTATGAGTATGTTCACATAATAATAATAATGGTGAACTCTGGGTCTTTTTCATACGCCAAAAGGAATGGGTAATATAAAAATAATAGTTAAATATGTATAAGGCAACTAGGCAAGGCACTGTACTCGAAGTAAACCTGATATCATTGGTATAAGCCTATGAATTGTATTGTCACATATCACCGTCTACCAAAGAAGAATTGAGGTGTGTTTTATTTACCAAAGTAATAGTTTGATTTTGGTGAAACTAGTGGAAATCAAAAGATTTGTGTTTTGTACTTATTTATTCACCTATGTAGTTCTGCAACAATATGGCAAATGTTACCGTTGAGGTTATAAAGGCCGACGGCGTGCGATATGTACATACACATTCGATAAATAAAACACACCTTCGATTCGGTCCAAAATGTAAGCTTCCTACGACTCAGTAACTGGAGGATATTTGTCATACAATCAGCCGGGAAAAACAAAAAATAATAATTTAATAAATGTGCTTGTAATTAGTATAAAACTAATGGTTGAGTATGTTGTTTTTGTTGCAGAGAACGAACGGAGAATCAAAGCGAACAACAGAGAATACAACGCGCAGTTTCGCTACGCCGTAAGTTCAACTTATCACTTTGCTTGGCTTCATCTAGTTTTCTTGTATAACTTGTTTAATTACAACTGCTCTTGGATTAAAAGTCTTTGTAACATGGGTACTTTGTTGAAGCTGTATATATCCATTTTACAGCCGTAGAATTGTTAAGTTCCAGTAATACACACTTATTCCCCCCACTTGGAGTAATAGCGACCTTAACTCAAAGCAAAGATCAAGGCCACATTAATTTTCTGTGGGGGCGTAGTTTTAGACTAGCTTTTATATAATATGCTATATTTATCAGTGATATTTCCAAGAATTATTTTTATTTTTATGATATTTATTTTTCACGAAATGGACCGCTATGTAAGGCTTGTTATACACATAAATGTCGGTTTGTCGTTTGACAATTAACGACCCTACGATAATGTTTAAGGACCTGACTACAATATCCTTATAATTATGATAGTCTATGACATTCCATACATCATTCCGTGCATCAGAATAAGTGCTGTCAGCGTTTATTCTACGTCTCGGGATGGACAAGTTAAGTACATAGATAACACTAAACTGCCCTAACTCCACCTTTGGGTAAAGGTAGGTCATGCATGTGTCCACAATCCTGACCACAGCGCTGCACACAAATGTCACACAGCCGGCGTCTGTATTTCCCGAAACCTACAACCTTGGGATCTTCAAGGCCAGAATGAATAGGTATTTACTGGACCCGCATTCTCCATCGTCGACCTCATCGTCGCTTACCATCAGGCGAGATCGAGGTCAAATGCGGGTTTAATAGACAATAAAAAAAATGTGGAGTCCTCCAAACCTACATAGTGACTCCCGCAACACCTACATCAGAATGATTACCGTAACCTGCAGGAGAGTCGGCTCAAGGCTTGTAAACTACACTGACAGCCCCGGCTGATAAGGATGGCGACCGCGCCTAACCATACCCGATGCCCATTAGATCGAGATGTCAATTCGTTGAGTGTATTTGTCCTGGATCCGTGCCCGAATCTATTTTTAAGTTATTGTTATGCAAATTACCACACACGCTAGATTAAGTCATTAAACCCTGACCAGGAACTATAACACCCTTGCCACATTGCTTGCCGTATTTCATAGCGAACTCCATGTCAGATTATAAAACTACGAATGGCGCCCTCTTGACATGGTTTGTTAGTTCCTGGTCAAGGTATACAATACTGTGCTTACATGTGTCTAGCACGTCGACGTTTACAAGGTCAATGGTAACATTAGCCATATTGTTGCAGAACAACTATATCAAAACATCGAAGTACTCGGTCATAACGTTCCTGCCGCTGAATCTGCTCGAGCAGTTCCAGCGGCTGGCCAACTTCTACTTCCTGTGCCTGCTGGTGCTGCAGCTGATCCCGGCCATCTCGTCGCTGACGCCCATCACCACTGCCATACCGCTCATCGGTGTGCTCGCCCTCACTGCCGTCAAGGACGCCTACGACGACTTTGTAAGTGTATTTGTGAAGGAAATTGATGACAATAAAGGAAGAAGTTAAAGTAGTTACAGTTGTAATATACGCATCGCATCACATTGTGAAGGTGGTATGACAGCCTGGGGTGGTACAGTCACGAACCTTATTTAAGGACCCACCTTGACACATTGAACAACTTTGTCATAGTCAATCCTAGATTAGATTAGTATTAGATCTCTTTTGATTGCCATCGACGTTTTATTGTGACAAAGTCGTTCAATATGTGTAAAAGTGGGCCAAATTATGATTCGTGACTACCTATTTCTGCCGCAGAGCAGTTAATGCGCATTGCTGTGTTTTGGTTTGAAGGGTAAAAGAGACAGCGTAAATACCGGTACATGAGGCACTCCATCTACCTATAAGTCTTCAAGGTTAGCAGCTCATCGAAAACCCTCTAATAATATTATAATTATTATGTGAGGTGAAATTTCTTAGCTGTGGGCGACGGTGGCAGCTTACGGTGAGGTTGTCCGAGAAACTAGAAGAATTTGATAATAATCAGCCCGCCGAAACCATAATAGTTAGTTAGATGGGGTCTTCTCGAACTAAAGTTGTACGGAATCCTGAGACAATATTTTACTGTATATTGGCATTTTGGAGAATGATGGGATCTCTGGAACGGTGGTTAGAGTTTGAGCTTAAATGTTTATGACCATGGTGACCTTCCCACATCTGGAACCTTAAGGATCTGATGATGACCAGGAAAAAGTAAGGGGATTTCCACAATGGTACGTCGGGGGTTTATTAAATATATAATTTAGAGATATCTTATATGTGATATGTGTTTTTATACTTACTGTCGGTGCGCGAGTACTGTACTGACTCGCTCTTGGCCGGTTTTTTGCACATAATGTCGCAGTTATAATGTGGGCTTCAAGATTTACTTTTTAATGTTAATATGTTTCACTTCATGAATATTAAAAAATGTTAAATGTCCTCGTCAGTTTCAAGATAAAAGACGGCTGAAAAGAAGTCACTAGGTAATAATGAATTGACTAGAATTTGCATTTCGTTTTCCGCTGAAAGATTGACATGCTTGCTTACTTATCGTATGGTTAGTGACGAACCTATTTGTCAGAGTTGTTCAGGCCGTCCGTAGGGCCTCTGACATGGCTTAACGACTGCTGTCGAACGACAATAGCCGGGACCGACTGCTTAACGTGCTTTCCGAGGCACGTAGGAGCTCAGATGAAATATGCCACTAACGGTTACCCATCCTGGTACCGATCGTGCCCAACCTGCACGATCACTTTCGGACCGTGCAACTAGGCTACGAGCTCCTCAAGCTCCGAAAGACAAGAAAGATTGACATGTAAAATATTCAACGATGATGATCTTGAAAACGTTGCCGTTATATGCCTTTGAATAGAATGATATTTGTAAGAATAAGAATAGTTTATTTGTGCGGTAAGATTACAATGTAGTAGGAACTTAAGCATATGTTACATTAAACTAAATAAAATTAGTGAGCAACTATAGGCGCTGACCTCCGAACTAGGAAGTTCCTGTATCTCGGAGGACAGATCTCTTCTTTGACCAGTGCAAATGAACATGTAACAGAACATGGGATAATATAATAGTGCAAAATTTGGAAGAAAGAAAAATAAGAACAATAATAAAGGTTAATATAAGGGGTGGTGTGTGTGTGTGTGTGTGTGTGTGTGTGTGTGTGTGTGTGTGTGTGTGTGTGTGTGTGTGTGTGTGTGTGTGTGTGTGTAGATGACGATGATGTGACGAAGTGCCGCACGTTTCTCTACTCTCGATTAATATGCGAGAATCTATTAGACAGTGATAATTTATTATCGATTAGTAGGTAGGTAACACTGTAGGTGTGAATTGATTGTGGCGGAAATTTAGTTGACTTAATTTATTTAGTCGATCTATTTTCAGAACATGCTGTACATGCTTACGTTGTTTATGTAAAATTCATAATCTCAATCATCAATCTTAGAATATACTAAACGTACAGTCAATAAAATGCATTTTCCGACTGTAACATGTGCAAAGAGGCGTGCGCTGCTATATTCACAGCATTTCAGTCACGTGCCGATCCGATACTTATACTTTCTCAAAACATAGTTTAGTCTTAGAATATAATAATAAGAAGATTTAATTGACGAAATGTTTGTATTGTAAGTAAGTACCTTATGAATCAAATAAACACCTATAATTTTCAACACTTGTCGTACATAATTTATAATAACATGACAGATCTTGATTATCTTTAGTTAATCCTGCAAAGCTAAAACATTGTCACTACATGAGAAGAGCTCAAGGGCTTAGTCAAAAATGCCCCCTTTTAGCGCGCCCCGCCCAAGAATAATATATTCTAAGAATATAATAATATAAAGAATATTCTAAGAATATGATAATATATTCTAAGAATATGATAATATATTCTAAGAATATAATAATATATTCTAAGAATATAGATAGATAGATAGAAACACTTTATTGTACACAAAATCACCGTATCACAGAATATAATAATGTATTCTAAGAGAAATATAAATACAAAGCAAATCAGTCATAATGTACAGTAAATCATGGAGCTATCTTTGAACAGTAACTCATTCATTCATACTAGTATGTGTGGTGACCACGATGACCCATTATCAGGCCTCTATCGAGCAAGGTCGCAGATATAATTAATGGTTTGTTGCAAAAAAGGATACAATCATATGCTCTGTACAAAACAATGTGCGTTGTTTAGTTTGGTTCTTTGCTGTTATTTAAGTGTCGGTTACACTATCCTCTCATGTGTCTCTTCAGGCGCCCTATATGAACGACATTTGGGATATAATTCATCACATAGATGTTGGTAAACATTTATGCCCTAAATTTCCACTACGACATGTAGCTTTGCTTTTTCACTGTTTTTTCTTTTCTTCAAAATATGTTCATATGTCTCATCTTATCCTTAAAGCGTCGTCGATGGCCTTAGGATGCCCATGTAGGAGGTCAGGGTTTGAAACAATGAGTATTTCGGTTTTTTCGAAGACTTACATTCATTTAACGATTGCTCGGTGAAGGAAAAAATCGCGAGGAAACTTGTATACTGACTGAGATAATCAGTGTGTGAAATGGGGAAGATAGTGGAAACCACTCTATTAAATCTGCTAAGAGAGTCGTTTGAGTTCGAGTAGTTAATTCCATTTATTTATTTATTATTATAATTAATTAACACGTTTACAGACACCACTTACATTAATTAATTGGCTAATAATCAATTATAATATATTACATTTTTGCAAACGGCAAAAAAATATTTTTACAATTACAGAAAAACATTCATCAACATCTCGCACTCTGAAATTCAATAGCTAATTATCAGGACCTGTGCTTACAAAAAAACAGCAAAAATGTACATATTTATAACTTATAATTACAGAAAACACATTAATCTCACACTCTCACAGTAGCACAGACATGTTCTATTACTCGGCCATGCATCACTAAATACGTCACAATCACAGTTGGTGGTCAGTAGCCCATTCAGTGCGGTCTTCATGCTGCAGATGGGGGATAGAATGATCACGATCTTAAGACATTAGGAATACAACTTCCTATTCATGACTTCTAGAGCGTTGGCGTCGTAGTGGCTCTAACAATCATGCACCAATCAGATTTTCGGTTTTTTCGAAGACTCACGTACCTACCTATATCTATCGACTACTATAACGGTGGAGGATAACATAGCGAGGAAACCTGCATATCTGAGGAAAAAAGTTACAGAACACCACTTAAAATCCACCAATCAGCACTGGCCATGCACGTACCCCCTTGTACAAGAGCAGGCCTATGCCCCAACAATGGGGACGTAGGCTGCTGCTGATGACGATGATGATTTCTAGAACTGGGGGATCCTCCTGACAGGGCCAGTAAGTATTATAGATATATGGCAATGTTACAAAAAAATTCAAAAGCCAATTAAAAGTGTACAATAAACTGTAATTGTACAGTTGGGATTTATTGTAATTTTATGTAGCTTACCTCTACATACTTACCCATTGTATCAAATGACTCACTAATTCGCCCAAGTCACAGTTATAATATAACTGTTCGCCATAAGATGATGAATATAACAAACGTCATAGATTTCCTTCTATCGTGACAGTATTGTTTGAATAGGAACATAAGGAAGTCATCCATCAGTGGTGTTTCAATAGGAATATAGAAAGAGGAAAGTTATATGTTTATAAGAAAGTCATGTTTCTCTTATCGACAGGAATTCTTATTAAGTAGAACTTCTTTTTCTTATTGTCATGTGGTTAGTGGCCAACCTATTGTCAGAGTTGTTGAGGCCGCCCGTAGGCCTCAGACATGGCCCAGCGACAGCAGCCGAACGTTTTGAAAAAAAATATGGAAAAAGTTTATTTGCCCTCAGTGCAATACAAATATTATATAATACAATAAAAATGCAATAAAATTATAATATGAAGGCAAATGGGTCCATGACTCAGCATAATGGCTGACGACGGGGTGTCGTCAGCCGCTGGTATTCTGCCATGGCCCGACATAACACAACATTGAAACACACAAAATGACAAAAATTTACAAAAACAGAACAAACACAACAATTTTTTATATGGGGACACCTTTTTTTTTAACGTGCTCTCCACACGGAGGGGATGAAAATGTACCACTAGCGATCACCCATCCTGGTTTTGACCAGCGCCCGACCGTTACTTAACCCTTAAGTTTCACCGATATATTCTATTCAACTAAAATTAATCATATAAAGCCTAGACGCCATTTCCTTTAATTAAAGCCTAATCCTATTTTAAGGTTATCACTTCCTTAACCTTACTGGCGTCTAGTGTTGGCGTCCCTTCAGTATATTTTAGAAATTCCACGTTCGAAAGTTTTCAACTTGACTTCGAACTCAATACTTTTCAACAAAACGGTGTGGTGTTATGTAAATAAGCCGGCGATTATTGTGAATTATTAAGCGAATGTCCGAGTTCAACTCTGTGACCTTCATTTCCACTTAACTTTTTTATTTTTAGGATTCCGTAGCCGACTAGGAATCCTTATAGTTTCGTCATGTCTGTCTGTCTGTATGTATCTGACGTACCCCTATTTAACTTTTGGAATACAATTACAAAAAAATATCTGAATATCTACTTTCAGTGAAGTTATAACGGACCTCTACCAAAGTTATTTTGTGAAATAAAACTCGACAAAATTAATTTGGAACAATTTGTAAGAATTCTACCGCAAAAAATATTTTTTTTAATGTTCTGTAGCTTCGACGTGCCCGACACGGTCTTGGCCGGTTTTTCGTGATATTTCGTTTTTAAAATAAGAGACTTTAATTTTGATTGATCTCGATCGTATCGTTTGTGTTTAGTTTCATCGATGGTTCTTTGTTTTTGTAACCTTGACGGTGACTAGCTGAGCTACCAGAAATTGAAAGTAGAGCAGAGCTCAATTCCAACTTTTTTATGACAATTCTAAAAATAAAAATACCATTTGCCTGTTACGAATGACATATTCGGTACTGATTATACACATTTGTTGCAGCAACGGCACCAAAACGACTCTCAAGTAAACCATCGGCGCGCGAAAACACTGCGCAATGGCAAGCTTGTGGAGGAGAAGTGGGCGTCGGTACAGGTGGGAGACGTCATCCGGCTGGAGAACGATCAGTTCGTCGCTGCAGACATCCTGCTGCTCAGCAGCTCGGAGCCCAACGGCCTGTGCTACATCGAGACCGCTGAACTGGACGGGTGAGTCGAGTGTGACGACTGGAGAATGATTAGCTCGTCGCCATACATCCTGCTGCTCTGCAGCTCGGAGCCCAACGGCCTGTGCTACATCGAGACCGCTGAGATGGACGGGTGAGTCGAGTGTGATGGCTGGAAAAGTGGGTGTCGGTACAGGTGGGAGACGTCATCCGGCTGGTGAACGATCAGTTCGTCGCGGCAGACATCCTGCTGCTCAGCAGCTCGGAGCCCAACGGCCTGTGCTACATCGAGACCGCTGAGCTGGACGGGTGAGTGGTGTGTGACCAGTGTGGCCCGCTCTTTTGGTTCGACTTGTCGGGGGCACTACTGTGCCCTCAGATACTGTGTTTTTATAGTAAACTCGTCGACAGACCTACAAATATATGCTCGTATCGATTTTTGCGTAAGGTTTTTTGTTAAAGTATCTAATTAAGAATCGATAAAAACAAATGTTATCTTAATAGGTTAAAATAATTTGAATAATTCATTACTTAGGGCCACTAATGACCTGTAGTAACGCAATCGTTACTTTTACCGACCATTGTATTTTCTAAGTTTAGGAGAAAGGAAAATCAATACCGACTGTTGATCCAAGCGAGACCCATATTTCGCCAACCCGACCTGCATGTAGCCAAAGCTTTAAATAGCCCCTTTAATGTATAAATAATGTCATGTTTGTAGTGATTTGATTTGTTATTCTTTTGAGCGCAAGGATAATAAAAATATTTGAACAATAGCCCTGACTCTGATATTACGTAAATTCTAAAATTGATCCAAATAATAACATTGTAAACGTTATACTGTCGTAAAGATTGTTACAACGCCCACCCGTTCCGTGCCTGCAAATCATAAAGTTCTAATATCCGTGATGCTTTTACCTGTAAGATACAGGTAGGGCGCGTAAGATATGTACGACGTTTACAAAGTTAGTTCCATTTCATTTAAAAAAGTAGCTTTATTATTGAAATAGTTTGGAATTGGATCGCTCCGTACGCGACTCGGTTCCGAGAATTCAAACCTGGGATTTGCTTCCCAGAAATGTAGGAATGCAATTCATTCAGCTTTAAATGCAGTAGGTCATGAAAACTTTTAAAGATTTCAGCCCTGGATAATTCAAATGCCTCTTGACTTGAGAATGCGCAGTTCACAGATTGTTTTATTGAAATTCACCCTATGAGGAGAAGGGCGGTATTAGTCTAATTTATGTGGTAGGTTATAGTTATAGCTATGCAAAGAAGAAAATTTAATGAAATTAAAATAGTTGAAGACATTTTTTTACTCTTTGGCAGTACCTACGTGAGAAGCAGTCTTTCAATATATAGACATGAGGTTTTATCCTATAAGGTTTTAAAATTGAAAAAGTGTGATACCTACATTTCTAAGAAATAATAAGTTTAGGAAGCATATAATATGATCTACCAATCAACACTATAATAAAACTGAACCAGCTCCGCGAACCATCAGTCATCATTCCCTTGTACAACCTATGTAAGTGCTCCAACTGTGAGAGTGTGTTATAGATACTGTAGGTACTGGCTGATGATAATAATGATATATTTTGTTATCACAGGGAGACGAATCTGAAATGTCGTCAGTGCCTTCTGGAGACGGCCGCGATGAGCCAGGACGACGCACAACTGGGCGCTTTCGACGGCGAGATCGTCTGCGAAACGCCCAACAATCTACTTAATAAGTTTGATGGTAAGTATTGAATAACTAATAATAATATTCCTTGTATTCGCACGAAGCGACTTATTTTTCATCCTACATCGTCGCTTTTCTGGCGAAGGAGCGTAACTTAATTTTGTTAAAAGTAAAAACGTAATATATCACATGCGTTTCCCGAAACATACAACCTTGGGATCTTCAAGGCGTAAGTGAATAGGTATTTCTAGGTTCGCATGCTCCATCCGCGGTTTTATCGTCGCTTCTTCTGGTGAGGTGAGACTGTGGTCAAACGCGGATCTATTCCGAATATTTTAAAAACCTCACTCTGAGCTGTCCATCCATTTATCGCCGTGATTCAGTTCGTTTACTGCAAAATAGGAAGAGCCATGAGTGGTGGGTGGTTCTTTATTTATCTTGAAGACTTGTTTATTTAAGTACCATGTATCGAATTCATTTTGGCACTTTTTAGCGTAATTTTGCAAATTTATTTAAATTCAATTTGCCGTTCTTTTCTTGAGTCTTACATGTTGCATGTCATTCACGTTTATAAATTCGTTTGGTTTGGTTATCACTGGGGATGAGTGACGCGTCCTTTATACTTATTGGATTTTCGCAAACGCTTGATTCCATTGAATATCTAAAATTTAAAATTAATTAAAATTAAAAATTTAAATTTCCGATATTAATCTGACCTTATTCGTAGTCATGTAGAATCTGCGTCGAATAATACCTGTCTAAAATAGCAGAAAGCATCCATGTAATAGGTAGATATAACCGCGCTAGCCATATCCCTGATAGAATAAAAGCACAAATTACATAATAAATTGTTCCTGTATAATTTTGGCATTTTGTATTCGAGCGCACGTCTCTGGTTAAATGCCATGTAGGTAATATAAAATTCAACAGTCGCTGGCGAGGTCACAGTACTTTAAATGCCACCAATGAGGCCTCTTTTGTCTTTAGATGGCAATTTTGCCAAAAATCATTTCCTAATTGTTAGTGAATTAATAGCGGAAGAGATTGTTGAAGATGCTTTTCAAGCAAAGAATGTGAAAATTTGCACACGTATTTAGAACACCCAAAGGGTCATTTTAAAGATTAGTGCCCACGCAGATCATCGCTCCTCTACGAGGGGGAATGGATTAAAGTGTCCCTCCTCCGCGCTCCAGTAAATAAAATAGTATTTACAAATACAAATATACTTTATCGCACACCCGGGACAAAAACAAAACATACAACATAAAGAGAGGTACAATACAATGTGCAGAAGGCGGCCTTACCGCTTTAAGCGATGTCTTCCAGGCAACGTTCATGTGATGGGAAAAATCATATGATACATAATATACGGGTGCAAAAGGCGTATGAAATAAATACTACCATCAAATAAATAAATAACAATAATAAAAAAATGCAAACCTTTGCAAGCTGCAATGCAGTAGTAATAATATTACGTAGATACTATAATATATTCAGAAATATAATAAACAAATAAGTATTTGTTAAGTAATTTAATTTCTAAACTAACTTCAAAACCTTACAAATAAAATACAACTTTCTCAGAGTTAATTTCCATAGTTTAAAAACTATTTTAATATATTTACATAACTTAGAGTACCTTTTTGACTAAATAATATACATTGCATTAGAAGATCCAGCTATTCTTTCATCATAAAAATCTCAACTATCAAAATTTACAATAACTTATGATGTGAGCGGTAAATGTGCGTCATTGGATATAAACGATATCTTTGAACAGAAACTCGTTACGAAACGAGCTAAATACATCATAAAATTAATGACGAAACTACTAACAACCAACGTGACATACATCATTATCGTGAAAACCATTAATTTGTTACGATTGCATCTGCCCATCCGTTCGTTCACCCACGATTATCTGGCGTTTCGCAACACCTGCGATAGGTTGCAAGTTTGCAATCGACGAAATGCCGCCAATAGCGGATGTCGTAACAATTACCAATACCAATACAAATATACTTACTGCACTTACTTACTTATTTACTGCACTTGTTACCCTTGTGCCGCTTGCAGTATGTAAGTAGTTTATCATAATGAGTTGTGCAGCTTTCCCCTTACAGATACAGTAAAACTAATTGGGCTGTAAATAAGATAATATTCATGTCTTGTAAATTACAATGGTTTCAGTCGTGTCGTTTTATAGTCGTGACTACTCGTGACTCTAAATACAATGGTTTCAGTCGTGTCGTTTTATAGTCGTGACTACTCGTGACTCTAAATACAATGGTTTCAGTTGTGTCGTTTTATAGTCGTGACTACTCGTGACTCTAAATAAAACGTTACTACTGTTTTGGATTTTAGATAATTTGTAATGTTAGTTCATAGTTAATTCTCTATGAAGAAAAACATCGTGAGGAAACCAGCACACAGATGTAACCTGTGTGTGAAATGGGGAAGGCAATGGTAAACCGCCCCATTAAATCTACCACGAGAGTCGTTCTATGTGATTAATTCCTTAGAATGATCACGACTGTCAGCAATGAGGAAAACGGCTTAGAAGACAGAGGCTATCGAAAAACTATATATTTTTCTCACATAACACTTTACCTAGTCTAGTGTGAGAGTCAGAACTCATTTTAAATTGCACACCCTTACTGTTAAAATGTAACATGTTTGAAAGCCAATAATATTTATTTGCTAAGCCAATATTATTTAATTTTCTTGAGTAAGATAGCCAGCAGAATTACCGGCACATGAGGCACTCCATCTTAGTCCTTAAGGTTAGTAGCACATCGAAAACCCTCTAATAATAATACAGTGAGGTGAAATGTATATGGGCGACGGTGATTCGTCTGTTCTCCTTAGTTAATAATAAAACTAAAAGGCTTTTCTTGCGCCGCCGCTTCTTTTTATTCAGCTATAACACCTTACGAAGCGGTGGTAGAGTAAAAAATGATGATGACGTTGTAAAAATGTACTTTAATTTGATTTGACTAATCTACGCCCCGTTTCTGCCAGGCACGCTGAGCTGGCGCGACCAGCACTTCTCGCTGGACAACGACAAGATCCTGCTGCGAGGCTGTGTCTTACGCAACACCACGTGGTGCTACGGCGTCGTCGTGTTCGCTGGGAAGGACACCAAACTCATGCAGAACTCCGGCAAGACCAAGTTCAAGCGCACCAGCATAGATAGGCTTCTTAATTTTCTTATTATAGGGGTGAGTTTTTACTGCTACGACTTTATGTTCTTATTTCAATATGGTAATATCTGTTGAAATAAGATATCTCAATATGTCAATGGTGTATACAACACGACTTGTATCTTCCGATTGAGAAACTCAGAGTCGATAATTGGATAGCAAAGAAAAACAACTTTTTTATAAAATTAGCTTGTACAAGAATTGGAGTAGAGCATTACCTAGAATGCTGAGGCATTTCATTATTTGATTGAAAAGTTGTTTATCAAAATGTGTTTAAGATTTTCGACATACTGGTATTTTACTACACCATAACCTGTATGTACTATATTGTATAGTATAGGTATGCTTGCTTATTTCTGACTGATCTAGAATACATGTCTTTTCGGTCGGTATCGATCTGTCTATTATGCGTTGGTTGAATCCAGACTCAGATACAGTAATAAAGAAGAAGTTACGATTATAATATGAAGCATGCCTTTCTTATTCAGAAACGAGCAATTCGTGCAATAGTGCGTATCCCCCGTGGGAGTCGTGCAAGGAACATTTTATTAATTTGAACATATTAACAGCACCGTGTCTTTATATCCTTGTTCTTACTCTTACGTATCCTTGTACTTACTTACTGACTTTTTAAAGAAACGTTAACAGTTTGTAACAAGACCGAGAGAGAGGTGAGAGAGGCCACTAGAAGAAAATATTATAAAAGGTTAATCATTCCAAAGCTAAAAGTGGTAGAGCATGGGGAGTTAAAAACAAGCGGTATTTTTTTGGAATAAGTTGCCTGTAGAGTTGAAGATCGAAAATAGATTAGGGGTTTTTAAAAGTAAGCTAAGAAATTTTTAGTTACAGAAATGTTACTACTCTGTGAAATAATTTTTAAATGACAATTTTAATGTTGGACATTGTGACTTATAACTTTTAGTTTTATCGTAATTTTAGTATAAGCTTTTATTTTTTACTATTAATTTCAACACAATTGTAATATTGTTATGAAAATAAATAACATGAACTTGAACTTATCATTTCCTGTTGTAGATAAAGGAATCGATAGATAGTCTCATTATTGTAATGAATAGTAATGAACTAATGATATTGACTTTGCCGTTGTTTAGTCGAGCTGGTAGATAATTGATTGATTTTTATGGCTGGGTGTCAGTTCTAACAGTTTGATGTGCCCTTTGTATTGTTATTTGTTGAATATCGAAGCCTTCAATGGAGTTTTGGGGTCTAACTACAGAGGCCACATTTGACTGCATCTTGTACTCTAGGCTCCCTCATCATCATTTTTAGATTTATTCAAGATTAAACTCCCGTTTGCCTCAAAAATGTAGCACGCGCATTTAGGCAAATCATAGTATCATCAAAAAGTTATATGTTACTAACAAAGTGGACCACTGTTTTTAAAAAAAATTAATTTAAAAAATAATGTAATGCGTGGTTTTCCGTGTTACAGATAGTTTTCTTCCTGCTCTCAATGTGCGTGTTCTGCACGATCGCGTGCGGCGTATGGGAGTGGCTGGTGGGCCGCTACTTCCAGGTGTACCTGCCGTGGGACACGCTGGTCCCGGCCGAGCCCGCTTCGGGCGCGGTCGTCATCGCCTTCCTCGTGTTCTTCTCGTACGCCATCGTCATGAACACTGTCGTGCCTATATCTCTCTACGTGTCCGTCGAGGTGAGTGTATACTGCAGGCCATGTCGAGGCGGTGGGACACTAGGTGTAACTGTCGATTGATAATGAAAATGAAACAGCAGTGTTCTTAAAAATCCATAGTAGACAGTAAAGGATTTGGAGGGCAATTAGTCTTTCAGACTGTTGAATGAGTGATCGTGACTATCATTGACAGTTTCTATACAACCACTGCAGGGTATAAATCTCGTGGCATTTCGGTCCTGTGCCAGCCGAAATCCTGTGCCAGCCGAAAGGCTGTCTCGTGGCATTTCGGCTTACTTCTTCTTGCTTGCTTCTTCGACTTACTCTATTATATTCAATGTTTAATTAATGATATAAGGATTATGATGACATGATGAAATGATGATCATTTTCGACGTCCGCCCCATTACCTTCCAGAAATACACTTATGCTCTATATAATAGGCTGATTGTCTTGTTTCAGGTAATAAGATTTGCCCAAAGTTTCCTCATAAACTGGGATGAGAAGATGTATTATGAAAAGACTGGTACTGCGGCTAAAGCGCGGACGACAACGTTGAATGAGGAATTAGGTATGTATTGGTACAGACAACAAATTCTGATTGTGATTACCTCATTGAAATAATGCCGTACTTCTTTTCAAAAGAAATTTTCTTGGCACAAATTTGACAAATAGCATTATTACCTACTTGCCTGCCAAATGGCAATATCATTTATAAACTTTCATGCACTAGAAATATATAATTTGGTAATAGTAGACTGACACATGGCTCTACTTTTTTTTCAGGACAAATTCAGTACATATTTTCGGATAAAACGGGCACTTTGACTCAGAACATAATGACGTTCAACAAATGCTCGATAGCCGGCATCTGTTACGGCGACGTCGTGGACGAGCGAGGCGAGACCATCGAACTCAATGAGGTATGTTTCTTTATTCATTTTCATTGTTTTTTTCTATTTGAAAAGATCTGAGCACTGCATAGGATAGCGATGAATTTAGCCGTCACAATGCATGTAGGTTGCATCAGAATTTCGAATACCACAACACAAAATAGATAAGTGCCAGAAAGGAAACAGTATAGCGTTTTAGCGAGAAGCATGGAAAGCCTCGCGCTGCTTTGAGTCGACAATAGAAATTCCCGCATGTGGAATAACTCGTGGCATGCGAGGGTGTGATGATTGCCTCTCGTTAGAAAGCTTGGCATTGAGTTTCCCTTCTGGTACTTAACTATTTTGTGCCCCAAGGCACAAGCCGGAGTACTGCTGAGGCACGTTTCCGACCCCCTAATTTTCTTTTGCATGAAGTTTGAGTTTTCCTTTTCGAGTTGAAAGTTTCAAGTGATCTTTAATTATTATTAGACATTTTATTATATATGGTTATTGTCCTCGTTCGCCCTCGCTTTGGGGTTTATTATGTGTGAATCGTTTGAATTATGTCATGTCATTACAGTGTTTTCGTTTTCCAGTTTGTGCATGGATAATAGTACGAACAGACACACATTTTGATCATTTTGTGTTTATTATTCATGCACTCGTGTACAAACATTGTCATATTTCGTTTTACACTACACTATCTCCGGCCACTCACTAGTGTTTAGATATTTTATATTTTGCATGTAGACACACGAGCAATCGTTCGCCATACACTTAGATTTATCATTCTAGATCAAAGCGGGTACTTTGTAAGGATTCTCACATCATTTCTGTTTTGTTATTTATTTATTGTTCGTTTTGGGAGCAGTTGTCATTGTCTAATTACTTGACCCATCATGTAATTACAAGTTTATGATATAAAATGGCATTATAATAATAACATTGATTACTACAATGTAGCGTTTGACCTGGTTATCATTTTAATTACATTATTTTGGTAATTTAAAAGTAAACACATTGATAAATATTATCAAACGACATTGACTGCAGGCGAGTCTGGTAGACATTCTGGCGCGTTCTACCGAAATAGATATTTCTGATATTGCTTAATTGCGTAATCAGAAGCTAGATCAGAAGCGTGTTTTTTTAGGAATTCATCATGTATTATGAAGTTATGTTAAAAATCGTAATTAAATTAGGAAATGAAAAGCTAATTTTTATTTATTAAGCAGGTTTTGAACCTGCGATAATAATAAGCTAACCAAGGGTTATAACTAGGTCTAAAATAAAAATACCCTTAACTAAATCGTTCTAAAGTGGATCTCAATATATACCTACTATGGCCTTGAAGATTGTAGATTTCGGGAAACAGACGCCGGCAGGCTGTTCCATACCTTAGCTGTTCGCAGAATGAACGCAATAGGATATCAACTACATGATTATCGTCGACTAAAGGCGATCATGGCCGATTTCACACTGTTATGCCCCCTACACTGTCGTGCATGCCTGTAATCGCCAATCGGCCCATCGTATAGAGGAACCTTAAGGAAGAAACCCCTCCCCGCGTCTGGTAGTCCGAAGGCGGAATGGAGATGCTGCAGTTAGGTAGTGGTAGTGAGTGGTAGGCGGTGTGTGACGTATACGGTGGTGCAGCGAGCGCCGTCGCGGACGCGGGCGGGGAGCGGCGCGGCCGGCGGGGGCTCGAGCACAGGCGCGGGCTCGAGCACGGGCACGAGCACAGACACGAGCCGGTCGGCGGCGCGCGCGCGGCTGCTCGAGCAGGAGCACGAGCAGGGGCGCAGCACGCCCGGCGCGCGCCGCCCCAACGAGACACACGCTGTACGGACATTCGCTACTCTAGAGATTTAGGTTGCGTCGACGTTTCTCAACTCTTTCGTGTTCGGGACTATATTACCTATACGCTTTAAGGCGCTTAAGCACATTGCGCTTCATACGGATAACGAATCAATCACGTGATAAATTCCTCTTCCATACCGCCAATGAGACCGGAAATTGTTTACTGCGCAAACATTTATTTATTACCGCCGCTGATTGCGAAACCAAACTGTGGCATCAATAAATGAATCAATACACCCCTGTATTGATTCATTTATTGATGCCACAGTAACAAAAAAAAACCTTGTAAGCCAGAAACAGTTCAGTATCGATAACTAAACAACTTTTGTTCTACGACTTTTCGAAATTCGAAATTAAAAATTGTCTTACCATATTATAAGTGCCGATCAATTTACTTTTTATGTGGATAGTCGAAAATGTATTGAACAAACGTTGTTATTGCCACTGAACACCCCTCTTTTAGCGTATACGGGGGTTTTGTTACACCATATATATTTAAAAAAATCAATTTAGTTGTATTGTCGTAATTTGCAATAATTGTATCTTCGCCTCAGTGAACCAGTAGCCGATAACCGATATAACAGATATGTAGTCTTGCTTTCCGTTTGCTATTCCGACATATTTGACACGCTTTTCAGGTTGAGAAACGTCGAGATAGTTCATATTAATTGTCGCAAACGCGTTCACGCACATAGACGAGAATCTAAAGAGCGCAAGCGTTAATGCATGTAAATTTTAGGCGTCGCGTAGATATACGTTGGTGCGTTCGCGACCAGTAGTATGAAACGATATCGTACACCACCTGTATCTAAAGGTATACAGGAGCAAAAATATGTATGTGAGTTTAAAAAAAAACTTCTGGTCCAATTCTTAAAATTCTATCACTTATACATAGATTATAATTAATAAAAAGTTTTTAGAATCAGTCCATTATTTTTTGAGAAAATCTAACACATACTCGTTGGTCCTATATACTATTTTCTACAGGTGACTGTGTTTATAAACTGTGAATGGAATAGCTACATTTATTCGCACCCACGTAATCTATTCTTA
Source organism: Hofmannophila pseudospretella (assembly GCA_947369225.1). NCBI lineage: Eukaryota > Metazoa > Arthropoda > Insecta > Lepidoptera > Oecophoridae > Hofmannophila > Hofmannophila pseudospretella. The sequence continues at coordinate 8,362,255 of OX376325.1, forward strand.
TAATAGTCTAGAATTGTAACTCCTAATCGGGTAAATGTTGTTATTCCCATATATCCTTCTTCTGTGAGAACTATGTAACTTTTCCGTTTAATTAATTGGTCGATGGGATTTAATTTTTTGTTCAAAGTATGCTAAACCTTTATTTGCATAATGTGCACAAATTAGTTTTAAAATTATTTTAAAAACTCGTTACTATTTTATTTTTTATTTATTACACAGTAGGATCCCGATTTAAGTACACTATTTCCATAATAAAAACTTGCCACCAAGATGATACGCATTTGAACTGTATGCAAACGCTATAAAGTTCACTATTGATTGATGCAAAACATATAGAAGCAAGTGGCACAGGGACGGAAGAGGCGCGGACTTCATACAGTTCAAATTCGAACGTCGTGTTCCGTCCATGCCACGTCTCTCTGACGTGGCATGCTCCTTAGATGACCTTCATTTATATCAAAATAACTATGGGTATAGTAGCAATTACGAACTGAATTTCTGGGATTCTACTGTTACCATTTTGGTTCATACTTTGAACAATAGTAATCAAGTGAGCACTTAATATTATGGTACCGTATTCAACTGGATTTTTAAAACCCTGAAACATTGCACCTGTCACTTTATGATTAGGCTAATAAATACTCCTTGTAGCTAATAGCTAATATAAAATGTATATAGGCTAACAAACAGTAATAAATAATTCTTTTGTAATATCTGTCTTCTAGACCTGAAACTAGCACTTAATAACAAAGACGTCATTTTTAATTATACGAATATTCTCTTTATTTAGACATATCCTTCGTCATCGAGTTCAGATATCTATGTCATTTTACTTTTATTTTATATATTATACAATCATATTCAACTCAATTTCCTTCCAATAACATGATTATGATACGCTAATTTATTTTCGATAACATTGAAAACAATTACTTTACTGTTTTTATTGTTTTTTTTATCTTATCAATACTCATACTCCATGACATGACCTTTATTGCAATGACACGCTTTACTATTTAAACATTTAATTCATTCCAACAATTGCGATATCCGACTATAACATCCAATGAAATCACCTATTTTACTTGCCCTTTTACTCTTATTTCTCTACTCTCCTTTCGCATTCAGTCAAATTATAACTTACAACTATAATTATAATTTCTTTAATTTATTTTTCACGTTAAAAATAAGGTATCGATTCCGGCGGAGCCGCTAAATCTAAAGCTAAACCTAAATGAAACTGTCACCCTCACTCGCATATTAGATTATGTGAAAGTGAGCGGGACGTTTAGTTAATTTAATTTAGCGAGTATACTGGAATCGGCGCCTATGTATTTATGAATGTACATTTCTTTCTACACGAGTGTACTAAACTAACACATCGAACCTCTATGTACATAAGTGTTTGTGTACCTGTGACTAACAAGGAGTTGATTGTTTGCATGTGACGCTTTGCATCGTGTGTTGTTTCTGGTAGAACTTGTGGGTAGAACGCTTTTTAACACTATTAACATGTCGTGTGTAATCGCCGGTAATGTGAACAAGTCTGCGTTGAACATACAATACATGATTAATTTGATTGAACAGTCATTACCAAACATTTTGTTTACCCCACGTTTTTAGTAAGTGTTTGTAAGAGTTAACGATGATGATTTTGTAATGTAATACCGCTTTAATTGACGTAACAATTTTTATTTGCTATGTCTGTATTACAAAAATACCTTGCATCATACATTGGATGTTGTTTTACTGAAAAAGAGGATTCATTAATTTACAGAAAATCAGAAAATAACAAACTGATTTCAATACAAAGTAATAACTACAAGTCTACCGCTTAACTGACTCGGTTCCTAGGTAGCGCTCGAAGCGGAAGGGGTGAGGTGGCGGACTCTAAGGGGTGCGGGGAGGGTAGGTGGAGCGAAATAGCTGGAGGGCGATTCTCGAATGATTTTACATTTTAGTCCATCTCGTTTGCTCACATGGGTAGTATGTAGCGCTCGACTTTTGCATGTCGAAAGTTGCAAGAATCGCCCTGCTGTTTCGTCGTTCTTCACGCAGCTACCCCTGGAACTGACTTAGTTTAGCGGCCTGTACATAATTTAATCTTAAACTTGTATATTCAACGTAGACTTAACAACCCTCCACTACACATCGTTCAACAATCCTCTTTCGCACGACAGAGCATAGAGCCGCTGGACTTCTCGTTCAACCCTGAGTACGAGCCAGAGTTCAAGTTCTTCGACTCGACGTTACTGGAGGCAGTGAAGCAGGGCGACAGAGAAGTGCACGACTTCTTCCGTCTGCTCGCTCTCTGTCATACAGTCATGCCAGAGCAGAAGAATGGCCGGTTAGAATACCAGGTGAGCAATTTTTTGATAAACAAACAAACAACATCCGCAGGATCCTTTGCTTTTGACCGGGTTATATGGGATTTTTACTAGATAGATTTTTACTTGGTCGACTTCGTGCATGTTGGAGGGCTCCGGAATCTCCCATGGTACAAGAAGAAAGGCATAACGACTTCGGATTGCATGAAGTTGCACTTTCAAAGGTACGTCAGCTCGGTTTGCCATTTTTACCGAATTGCACATTCTTACATTAATGTTACAAGTTATATTTTCTAATGAAAATATAACTATAAGCTTAATAGCTTGCGAACAAATTTTAAAACACTACTTCGATGTGCAAAAGCGTAAACATTATTCATTTAATCATTTTAAATCCATGGAATATATTTTTATGGTAAACTTTGTGCAATTATCTGGCATCCACTGTGGGAACACTCGGTTGATGACGTATAGTCGACCACAAGCTATAGTATACCATTTGTCAAAAACCTTCGATTGAATATCAACTTTATGCCTGCGCAATATGATAATCGCAAATTTTGACTTTTTGGGTGGGTTGACAAGTGGTCGACTGTACGAGTACCCTTGTGCGTGACGTGAACCTTCTGCAATCCATAGTCGTTATGCCTTTCTTCTTGTTGTGCCATGGAACGCACCTATGCCCCTCTGGCACTTGCCTTGGACTCTTACTGAGGTTAGCTTTTATTGTGTGTAAAATATTTATCGAAATGTCATTTCAGGCGCAATCGCCAGACGAGTCTGCCCTGGTGTCGGCGGCGAGGAATTTCGGTTTTGTGTTCAGAGCACGATCGCCTAATAGTATTACAATAGAAGTAATGGGTAAAACAGAGGTAAGTGCGCCTAATAAATAAACGTACGTATATAGATTGTAACAAAAACCCCACCAACCAAAATAGATTGGAATGTTTCAGTATCGATAACCGAACAACTTTTTTTCTATTATTTTTACAATCTCCTTATAGAGAACAGGCGAGTAAACGGGTCACCTGATGGTAAGAGGTCACCGCCGTCCATAGACATCTCATCTCAGGTGTTATTAGAAGGTTTTTGATGCGCTGCTAATCTTGAGGTCTAGATGGAGTGCCTCATATGCCGGTAATTACGCTGGCTCTCTTGTCCTTGCATTGCTGGTTTGGGGGTAGAAATAGGTAAAAGGGTGATACCACCCCAGAATGACTCTGCACAGAGTCATAGCATCTTCACGTCTACGACATTGTGCCTCGGTAAATAAATATACATGTATATAAAAAAGTCAGGGGTTCGGCGCTTTACGACGTTTTTTTTTTAGAATTTCCAAATGTCGACCAAAAGTTGTTCATTTAAACTGAAACGCAATCTTTTTATTGCCATCACGTTACGTTACGTTTTTTCGACCTTCCGCAAGAACAGTTTTTCTCATGTTTTGAAAGCTGATTCAGTCGAATGCATAAGGGCATTGATGCTGCAGGGAATTGAAAAGTTGTAAATAAACATTTGTAATATTTCTTTTATTATCTATTTGACCTAAAATTAACGGTTCGCCCTAGGTATATATCTATATTGAAAATACCTGTTTTGGCCATTACCAACTAGTTGGTCAGTGGGGAATTGTAACTTACAAAAAGGATTTTGTTGAACCATGAATACAAAGAAACAAGGTTTGTACTCGACGTAACGAACGTGCCAAGAATACGTTAGCAAAGACTTATTGTTGGCACGTCTAATCGCTGGAAATTTAAGGCACCATTCACACGCGATTCTTGCTTACTCTATCAAAAATATCTAGACTTTGTTAAAACGAAGAACTTGGTTTCCTATAAACACGACGATTCGCGAGCCCGTTTCTTCTATTTGCAAGCAGTTAGGGGTAGTCTGGCTTGAAACACGCTCGCAAATCTTGATGGTCGTAAGAAATAATCATACAGCTTCATTTTATTAGTCATCGAATGCTGATAAGTAACCAAAGCCTTTTTTGTTGGTTCATGACTTATTTTACATGTGATTCATATACTTATATTATTTATGTTTTGTTTCAGGAGTACGAGTTGTTATGTATATTAGATTTTAATAATGTTAGGAAAAGAATGTCCGTGATATTGAGGAAGGATGGTGAAATTAGGTTATATACAAAAGGTGCTGATAATGTAATATACGACAGATTAAAACCCGGTAGCCAACCAGAGGTCAAGTCCAAAACACAGGAGCATTTAAATGTGAGTAACTTATTATGAAATAATTTTTTGTGGACGGATTTTCGTAGCATATGAATGTTATAAATATTATTATTTCGATGTGAATGTCACTGTGAATGTACTGTGATAAACATTATTTCGATGTGAATGTCATTTTGATAATTTTGGAGATAAAAATTACCTTTATGGTTTTGTTTTTTACGTTGTTCTAAAGCTGACAATGTATTCTCATGAATCTTGCAACTTTGTTATTCAAGTTCTCGAAAATCCGACCTTTGGGGAAATTAGAAGAATGTCAAATGTTCATACATTAACCCTAGACTGTAAAAGTGGTCGGGTGGGAATGTTATTGACTGTTCTTGATTCAATAGGACCAACAGGAATTAAAATTATCATTCTCCGACTGACTAGGGACGGGGAGCGATTTCATTGCAATCGATACATTTAAAGATGAAATCTAAGGCCCATCGTTCATTAGAAAAGTGGAGGCGCAGCGTGTTTTTCTTCGATAAAACTTTAAACCTTAAAGACAAGCTAGAAGTTGATTGATATTCGCACGTCATTTGAACCGTATAAGTAAGTCTCTACGTCTCCACTCCGATAATGTGCGCAGTGTCATAGTCAGACTGCCGATTTGACCACCGATAGTAGCGCCCTTTCCTCTACAATGATGATCGGAACACTGACAGCGAGCCAAGGTTTAGGTATATAATTTTGACAGCTTTCATACATTTCAATGTCTGACTAAATGTATGGGGAAATGGTCATAGCGCATGCGCCAACTGCCAGACGCGGTTTCTGTATAAAACTTCTCCAGCGGGCAATCTATGAATTACAAAATCTTGAATGGAACCTAAGTAATAGCTGTTTTCAGAAATTCGCCGGCGAAGGTCTACGGACACTGGCGCTCGCGTGGCGGCCTCTCGACGAGCGCGGGTTCGCGGAGTGGAAGCGGAGACACCAGCAGGCCGCGCTCGCGATACACGACCGCGACGAGCAGCTCGACGCCATCTACGAGGAGATCGAAACCGACCTGCTGCTCATGGGTGAGTGTGCACTGGTCATGTCAACCCCACAAAATCTTCGACTCCCATAGAAAAGAACCTTTAATTAGTTTTGTCCCCCAAAATCGACATCTAGAAATTGTTAATCTGATAATCGGACCGCACCTGGTGATGGGATCCAGGTTCACAACCTGGATGGCTACTAGCGTTTTTGGCCATGCTTTCTGACCAGAGTTTACTGTCTTTAACGAGCGTCTTTTACCATATTAAGTCTTTAAAAGACAGTCTTTGACCACTATTTCTATTCTGATTTTGCTGCGATAATGGGTCTCTTTGACTATAATTTCTGACCAAAGCTTGCTGCGACAACAAATGTCTTGAGCATAATTTCTAACCAGATAGCTGTTGGCGTGGATAAAGCCAGATAATTTATAATAAATTTATTATTACGTGTTTCTTTGTATTGCAGGTGTAACAGCGATAGAAGATAAGTTACAAGATGGAGTGCCGGAGACAATAGCTAATCTCAGTATGGCTGGAATAAAGATCTGGGTCCTCACGGGTGACAAACAAGGTAATTTTACTGACTAGAAATATCATGCTTGTGTTGCATGTTGCTTTGTGTTTTTTTGGGTCAACGTTAACAACTTTTTATAATCTGTTACATCTTGAATTGTACGTAGAAATGGGGAGATTCTGCTGCGAATTTTCTTGAAATATCAACAAGCCCAATTCCACTGATTAACAGCGTTTTTTTCTTCGTTCTTTTCCAATTAAGCACTGATCCAATATTGACTACAAAACGTATTCTGATAACACCACGCTAACACAGAGTGAACCGATCGATCGTTGGCTTGACCGAAACGTAACGGTAATCAAACCGTTCGTGACTACATGGTTGTCCAGAGACACCTACAACATCCCAAGGGCATTACTCAGAATCTACTAAACTTGAAGACTTGACATTCATTTACATAAGAAATAATAAGATTAATATTAAAATACAACGTCCATAACATTATTATAAACTTATTGCTAAACATAAGACATAACAGGTACATTGCAAAGATTACATAACTTGATTTGAATGTATGAATTTGATTAGTAGAATCGGTCCCAAGTGTCATCGGTTGTTACAGAAACAGCAATAAACATCGGCTACTCGTGCCAGCTGCTGACGGACGACATGGCGGAGGTGTTCGTGATCGACGGCGCCTCCTACGACGACGTGGACCGCCAGCTCGCCAAGTGCCGCGACAGTATACGAGTCGTCAACACTTTCTTGCCTCATGGTCAGTAGCTATCATTACCAGTGATCGGATTAGGTAGTGTAATTTTGCGGGATTCCATGACGAAATATTAAGATGGAAATTCTCCCCCGCCCCACCTCCCGGGTGACCAAAAACAAGTTACCAAACCTAACTTTTATTATCTAGACCACAGAATTCGGACTACTGGGGCTCTCCTCTAGAACAATGACGTGAGCACTAGCAGCGAGCCACGGAATGGACCCATAAGTCATATATGACACGTGTCTCACATATATTTATTACAAACCATTATGTCAAATTATAATATATTATTTTAAATAGTCAATAAACAAGTATAACCATCTAATCGACAGTTCAGTCAAACAAGCCCCCTCTCACCGTGTCCCTCCCAAAAGTCCCCATAATACTTGCCGCATTGCCCCGCTGGATTGCGATGGAGATGTGTTGGGCGAGCAAGTGTCCGGACCGGGGGTCGCACCCCTTCTCCCTCAGTCGTCTCCCCAATTCGCGGATGAAATATATGACATGCATTTAACATTTCAGTGTCCGACTAATGTATGGGAAAAAGCTCAAATCGCATGCCCCGGCAGGCATGCACTGGCTGACGTGGTTTCTTTATACAACTTCTTTAGTGAACAATATATATAGGGGGAATTTCAAATGTTTTTTTTAATCTAGACATTCTTGTCAACAGGCACAACAGACCCAAAAAATGTGACGGAAACAGCAAACGGCGGCGCGGCGGTGTCCCGCCCGTCGCCCGGCCGCGCCGCCAATGTGAAGCTAAACGCGCCGGCCGTGTCCGTCGTCACATTTAGGTGGGAACATAACACAATTCCACACGACAGGTAGAGAGACTAAGAGCTACACTTGTATATCACCGCCTCGTACCTCATCCTCTTGCCATCTGTCTGTACTTGTGACTTTGTGTGTAACTTGTCCTGGTGTAGTCGACTTCAGTTCTGTTTGCTTGTTTGACGGTTCTCGTTGGGAGTTTATTATATGTTTCTTTTATGTACGTTTTTTTTTACTTCCGGTTAAAAAAATATAGCTCGTCAACTAGAACTGGGCCTCCCACCCGACAGTAGTTCACACACCGCACCTACATACCGCCTGCGCCGGCGCGGGCGGAGCCCCGCTTCTGGCGCTTGCACGCGCTATCGGCATATTCCAGGCCGCTTCTCCCCGATTCCTCCCTCTCCAGCGACGTGCAAAGCCGAGGTCCGTACCCACCTGGGTGCCCTTAGGTAGTCGCTTCTTATAGTAGTTTTAAGTCCTCCTCCAGGCTGGAGTGCACTTAGCGCTCTCCTCCAAAACCCCGGTGAAGCTGTAAAGGTCAATAGGACCAACAGCAATTCAGTCAGAAAAAAAAATAGGGCTGGGCCACTCTAAGGCTAACTTGGATAACTTTTAATCGCCTGCGACCGCAGGTTATAAGTTTAAAGTGTGGGTGTGTCTACCATCTAACTATAGAGCACCTGCTCTGCTATCTCTAGTACCTGACTTGCATATTTGAGGCAACCAGTGTGTTATTATAGCTGTTGTCTTCTGGAAAAAAATACTGCTCGGATAAACTTGTAAGATAGAACATTTTATTTTATTTACTGTTGTCTATATTATGCAGTATTTTGTGGGTTTTTTAAAATGAAAATACCAACAACAATTCGAATTAAATATACAAATACAAAAATATTTATTAACCCAAACAATATTAAAATTATAATCACTTAACAATAGTGTAGTTACAATGTATAAGTAAATATCGGTCTCTACTACCTGCACTGGCCTCATCGGCCGTCTTGCAGCGTAGTAGATAGCAAGTCTAATTAATGGCCTGGGGGATACACTTATATAAAAATTAGATAAAAAATATTATTATTTTAAAAATAAAATAAAAAATAAACTGTTGTGAGAGGTGTGTGTGTGTGTGTGTGTGTGTGTGTGTGTGTGTGTGTGTGTGTGTGTGTGTGTGTGTGTGTGTGTGTGTGTGTGTGTGTGTGTGTGTGTGTGTGTGTGCTCTATATGCTCTTGATTTTCCAATCTGTGATGTTACCAACGAGAACTAAAATAAAAGCATATTAAAATATCAAGTTGAATACTACACTAATTTATGTATAATATTTATGTAGTTTCTCCGAAACATACATTCCTAACTGCAGTATGCTGCACGTTGGTTTATATATATTTCAAATATTTATGCTCGGGTCGTCATACCATAGGTCAGCAGTTTGTGTGGTTTTCTATAAAATTATCGGAATATGTATTTTATTACTGTATAAATTAGCGCTAAGTTGCTTTTAAATGTGGTGCTCTAGCTATTATTTAAGTAGCTTTATGTATGAGCTAAAATGGTTACTACGTAATACTCAAGAACAATATAACACTGCTATGCGATGTCTAGTGGATACTTATTAGAAGATACTTACTTATACTTCGCCGGATCGAATTCACCTTAGGACCGTTGTGGTGGACCACTCCTAGCACAGGAATTTCAGCCTAGTTGGAGTGGTAAATAGAAAATATTGGTAATGTGTAAAACACATTTAAAAACAGATAAAACCGAACAAGAGCAATGTAAAACACTACCAATGTTTAAAAAAGTAGATATGTATAGAGACTAATGAATAGTAATTATTGGAACTGAATATTATCGTTAAATCTGAATATTATCGTTCCTTAGGCGATCAATCTTTTCGTTTTTAACAAATGGACATCAATAATTAAAAACAATGATACTTCTTTATAATAAATAAGTAGGTACTCGTAGTGAATAATTTTTGTAAGAACACTATTGTTTAAAACTGAAGTTGGTTACGCTTGTCTAACTAACCTCACTGCCGTGTCCACCTTTCTCACTTTTCTCTATTCGTACACCCCGAGTGCTCTTTCTCTCTCTAACCTGTTGATATCTCCCTCTAACCCCACACCCTAGACGATAGAACCCATGGCACAAGAAGAAAGGCATATCGACTATGGATTGCACGATGTTCACGACACCGCACAAGGATACGTCATCAAACGAGTTTTACGTTTGATGACGTACCCTTGTGCGGTGACGTGAACATCCTGCAATTCATAGTCGATACGCCTTGCGAAAAATGAGCCGTATTCTTGATATTGTGCAATAATAGAACCAATAGGCACTAATTACAACTGCTAATACAGCACACAATTCCAAGTATGCCCATGGTGTGAAATGTGCATAATAGTATCATCTAGCGAAGCTAATGTTGTGTCTTATGGCTTATGTTATTAATATTTAACAACTTAAAATTAGTCGTCAATACTACTGAATCAAAATTGATTTGATGAATAAATACAGATTTTATGCCGCTTCTTATGCTGTATCTTTGTATTTTGTGCAAATGGATTTGGGCCACTAGTATATAACCGTAAATTATTTTCAAAACGAAGCCATGTTGCAGGGTTCGAATCCCAGAATACTGCTGTTTACAAGAATTTACCATTTTATGAGGACATCATAGATTTTTCTAGATCCTACTGGGACAAAATAGATTTTTTGGATCATTATGTCCTAATGGTAGAACTAATAGTAATGCCGAACAGAGTTAGCTCCGATAACTTCCAGGTAACCACCATAGTTTCCATATTCAATTGAAAATTTGAGTTTTTTCTCTAGGTGCACGTCTTCAGCGCCACCTAGCGTTCGAAACTTTGTTGGCTCTGACGTTCAAAATAATAATGTTGAAAATTATATGTTAATTACATTAAATTTCACTGTATTGCTCTAATTTGTGAAACCTTAAAGACTTGTGAAACCGTTTCCGTTCAGTAAAATAAAATGAAGTAAAATTTATTTAAAAAGTGTGTTTTGTTTTGGATACATCAGGGTTTGTTTACTTAATGTTTATTAGTAGTTTTGCTCAATATAAGTATAATCATAAGACCGGCTTTGTGAGTGTCACTCACAATATTAATATTACAACCACAAACTGTATCCAAAGAAATAAATTAAAGTTGAGTAATTAATCTCTGTTTGAACTTTAACGTTTCTGCATAGATTTGTTTGACAGAAATAGGTACAGAGCCAACATAATTTCTGTTTTTGGCCACTGCGAGCGCTGGGATAGTGTTTCGCACCCAGCGAATAGCTCCACCGTGATTTTGGTGATTCTTAGAATGTCCTGGTTGAAAAAGACTGACAGCTTCCATATGTCGTATGACAGTTATTGACAATGTCTGGAGTGATGCGTGACGTTTCAGCAACGAGTACGTGTCGGGCGGCGGGCCGCAGTCCGCCGAGTCGCACGAGCACACCAACGACGACTCGAACGGGTTCGCGATCGTCATCAACGGACACTCCTTGGTGCACTGTCTGCATCCCAAACTGGAGGACAAGTTAGTTACATATTTCTTTATCTATCTATCAGCCCGTGTCTGTCCACTGCTGAACATAAGCAGTGGCCTATACCTGGGAGTGCCAAGGGCGCGCCACATTACTCGGTCCTCCGCCTTTCTCATCCAACCATCGCCAGCAACCTTCTTCAGGTCGTCGGTCCACCGGGCAGGGGGCGTCCCACACTGCGCTTTCTTGTACGCGGTCTCCACTCTAAAACTCGTCTACCCCGACGGTTGTCGGTTCTGCGACAGACATATTTCTTTATAAATGTAGCGAAATAATGTGCAGTGCTACAATACAATAAAGTAAAAAGGTTAGTGACACGAATTATTTTTATTTTATTATATCAACCACATTTCCCACTGCTGGGCAAATGTGTCCTCCGGTCTGTTTCTACGAAAACCATCCAGCCGTCTTCGCCTTCGTGCGACGCCGCGATTGACGAATTTATTTTCAAAATTATAATAAATTTCCAGATTTCTGGACGTGGTGCTGCAGTGCCGGTCGGTGATCTGCTGCCGTGTGACGCCGCTGCAGAAGGCCATGGTCGTGGAGCTCATCAAGAAGAGCAGGAAGGCCGTCACGCTGGCCATCGGGGACGGCGCTAACGATGTCTCTATGATCAAAGGTAACATTACCTTGGCATCGATTACGCTCACTCATATACAATCTAGCACATGAGTAAGAGTGAAAGTTTCATTTAGGTTTAACTTCAGATTTGGCGGCCACCCCGGTATCGAAGCCAATATGCATATACATGATACATTACATTATGCAAACACATTTCTTATGAAAACTGTATCCGATGCTGATTTAACTTCAGATTTAAATCAGCAAACACATATATTCAATAGATCTTTGGCGCGTCGTTCTATATATTACTTCACCAACGCCGGCTGTCTTTCCCATAGTCATCTAATAGGTCATAAAACGCAAATCGTTGCGTAGATGGAGCCACTAGCACACTCCGTAAACAGAAAAGCAAAACGAAACGTCACTCTTGAAGATAACACAATTTTCTCGTTATTGGGTTAATTTAATTCTTCAAAGCTATTAGTAAAATTGTGATGATATCTGAATATATGAAATAGTTGAATTAAAAAAATCTGTTAAGACAGCGTGGCGCGAGTCTGAAGCGTAAAAAAAGATTTGGTGGAAAGGAACGAATCTACATGTTGATTGACTACGTACCATTGTGCTAGTGGCGCCTTTAGTGGTAAAACATTGCAGGATTATCTCCTATTTACACAATTATACTTCCAGCGGCGCACATAGGCGTGGGCATATCGGGACAGGAAGGCATGCAAGCGGTGCTGGCGTCAGACTACTCGATCGCACAGTTCCGGTTCCTGCAGCGATTGCTGCTAGTGCACGGGCGCTGGTCTTACTACCGCATGTGCAAGTTCCTGCGGTACTTCTTCTACAAGAACTTTGCCTTTACCGTGTGCCACTTTTGGTTCGCGTTCTTCTGTGGCTTCAGTGCGCAGGTTAGTATTTTATGTGAAAGCTTATTTTGTTACAGAGGTTTTATATTGTCCTGTTATTATTGTTGCATTTCGTGACATAATTGAAACAAATTTTTTTAGAGTTCTTAAGTTGATTTAATTTTAACTTACATCATATTTGAGTATATATGTGAGTTTAACGTGCAGTTGTAATATACTCCGACCGATCAGTAATATAAAAACCCTCGCTGTATTACGGAATTAATTTTTTTCATAGGGAACTCCATAACACAGGATATAAAACTGCCAATGGCGCCTTCTTGACAGGGTTTGCGATACGTTAGGCAGCAAATGATTGGTCAAGCGCGAAACCCTCGTGTGGGAAGTTCACCTGATCAATCAGTCGCTCTTAGCACCTGTCGCCCCATGTTCTTCAAGCCATCGACGGATCCAGGCTTATCCCGGACGAACTATAGAATAATACATATAATTAGCGAGCATTCTAAATAAACAATAAAACTTCTCTACAAATATCGAAACTTATCGATTTTTCCAGACGGTATTCGACGAGATGTTCATATCGGTGTACAACTTGTTCTACACGTCGCTGCCCGTCCTAGCTCTGGGCGTGTTCGAGCAGGACGTGTCGGACACGACGTCGCTGCAGTTTCCCAAGCTGTACGCGCCGGGCCACACCAGCCAGCTGTTCAACAAGACAGAGTTCATCAAGTCAACGCTGCACGGCTGCTTCACGTCGCTCGTGCTGTTCCTCATACCTTACGGTGAGCACAGCGAGCTGCTTCAAGCTGTACAGTGCCGGGCCACACCAGCCAGCTGTTAAAACTGTTAATTGAAAACGAGCCACATAGCAAGCATCGCCGGATCGAATACACATTTAGACCATGATAGTTCACCACTCCTAGCATTTTAGCGTTGTTGAAGTGGAATGTATAAGATGTGTTAAACATTCTGAACCAAAAAAATTGCCTGTGAAGTTGGGATTTAACCTGCATTTTGCCTTGAAGAAAAATTTAGTTGCCCCAACGGTCAATAGTAAATAATAATTCAATATAAAGATTTTTATTCACCAAAACATTAACAAATAATATCTAATTAATGATACAACCCGAATTTTAATCGTAGCTCTGTTATCATCTGGTTATATTTTACTAGATTCCTAAATACCAACTGTTGTTTCAGGTACTTACAAGGATGGCTTAGCGCCGGATGGCAAGATATTATCTGATCACATGTTATTAGGAAGCGTAGTAGCCACAATATTGATCATTGACAATACTACACAAGTAAGTAACCTTCTTATCAAGATAATTATTTTTCAACTTAGTATGGTATACTAATTTTTACCTAGAATATCTCCCAAAGCAAGTTTTGTGAAAGAATAAACTGTTAAATCATAGCTCAAAATGTCTACTAATAGTGGGGACGTTAATAGGCTGGTGATGATGAGAGAGCGGGACAAGTGAAGCGAGAAGAGCTTGCATGAAAAGCCCTTCTTTCTTTCTGTAACCATGGAGATTAAATAACCATATTAAACACTATCATTCTGTAACACTGTATAGTTTCCGGGCGGCACTCGCTTCGCTTGTCCCGCTCTCTCATCATCACCAGCCTATTAACGTCCCCACTATTGGGGCACATGCCTCCCCTTACACAAGGGGGTACGGGCGATCATGACCGGGCATGATCCCTCGAGCGGGCCCAGTGCTGTGCGGTGGATTTCACACGCCTTCGGAAACTTTTTCCTCAGAAATGCAGGGTTCATCACGATGTTTTCTTCACCGTCAGAACAGGCGGTAAAAAATCCCAATATCTCATTGGTACATCACATTGCATGGATTCGAACCCGGACTTCGGAGCATGGTAGTCTTAGCCACTACGCCACCGACGCTTAGCTCTATCTATGTATTTAGTGTTGTTGAAAAGTGTTTGTTGATTGTATTTGCAGATAGCACTAGACACGCAGTACTGGACGATGTTCAACCACATAACGATATGGGGCTCCTTGGTTTCGTACTTCGTGTTGGATTACTTCTACAACTATGTGATGGGCGGCCGCTACGTGGGTTCTCTCACTGTCGCGCTAACACAGGCCACCTTTTGGACCACTGCCGTGTTAACTGTGAGTACGAACACTTAGGGTGGCTTTCTACCAAAACTGTGCGAGGAAGCGAAATGGTGAGCTATTAGGATCGCTCCATTTTAACCGTGACGTGATAATGAGGCGATTCTATTGGTGGATTTTTTCCTCGCAAAGTTTTGGTGGAAAGGCAGCCTAACAACATCCATATGCACTGCGTCCGTACGTCACGGGAGTGGCTCTACTGAAAATCAGCGCTTTAGTTTAAATAACTATAGTATATGCTGAATTGGAGACCTGTTTGGCATCACATTGCAGAAATATTTTTTTATATGCTCACACTGTTTACCTATTGTGTACTTCTGCGTTGTAAAGTGTAGATCTAATAAAGATTTTCTGGTTTATGCCTGGTGAAGAATGATGCGTCTTCTTGTGCAATGCTATTACCGTTCTCAAAACGACGAAATGATAACATGTGATGTCGTGCTAAATAGTGACAATGCAATCGCGTTGGTATAGCGCTGTCTCTCTTTAGCACGTCATCGCATGATATAATTTCATCGTTTTGAGAACGAGCTACCGTGGACCCCTACACTTCATAAACCTTCTATTAGCAAGAGATCGTCTAATAAAATGTATGATGCCCGTTTGTTGTAGATGATAATACTAATGGTGCCGGTGGTATCGTGGCGGCTGGCGTGCTCGTGGACGCGGCCCACGCTGGCCGAGCGGCTGGGCGCGCGCCTGCGCCGCCGCCCCACCGCGCCCACGCCGCGCACGCCGTCCTCGCGGCGCGCACGCCGGTCAGTACTCAATCTTACTGACTCACTCCACCTGCTTATTCCACTCACTCCCACCCACTTACTCACTCCCTTCCCTCGTTTCATTCACACCAATCACTCCACCCACTTACCCACTCACTCACTCCCTTCCCTCGTTTCATTCACACCAATCACTCCACCCACTTACCCACTCACTCACTCCCTTCCCTCGTTTCATTCACACCAATCACTCCACCCACTTACCCACTCACTCACTCCCTTCCCTCCCTTCCCTCGTTTCATTCACACCAATCACTCCACCCACTTACCCACTCACGCACTCCCTTCCCTCGTTTCATTCACACCAATCACTCCACCCACTTACTTCACTCACTCACTCCACCCACCTACTCTTCTCACTCACTCCATTCACGCATTCTTTCACTCGCACACATACTACCTCGTGTTCTCGCAGAGATCCACCTCACAGTTATCCGAGACCATTTTCATGTTATCCGAACCGAGTTCGAATATGAAGTCACCAACTTTAATATACGATACGCACTCGCACATACTCATACCTGTGAATTAAATCTAGCCTAAATTAAAGATATCATGTATTTAGTTAGAGTCTTTGGACCGGATACCTAACAAAATGAAAATAAAAATAGTGTAAACCGATTCGAAGATCGGACCTTACGCCTATTTGACACGACGTCAATCAACAAACCGCGTTCCATCAGCAGGTCGGTGCGGTCGGGCTACGCGTTCGCGCACCAGGAGGGCTTCGGGCGTCTTATCACGTCGGGCAAGATCATGAAGAGAATCCACGTGGACGCTGCGGTTTCCGCGCTAGCCTCGCTGCCGGGAAAGTTCCAGCAGAGGCCGACCACGCCGCCTGCTGCATCACCATCGCCGCCGACGCCGCCGTCGCCACGGGCTCCGAGACAGGACCTCGGTTCCGTCGAGTTATGAGCGCGGGGCCCCTTGGCGTCATCCGGCGCCGGTTTCAGTATTCGATTCGATCTCGAGACGACGGCGCCGACACATAGCGTTGCGAATGTACATGCTATGTAGGGCGCCGTGCAGAGGATACGCGACATGCGACATGGCGCGGATTGTTGTGTGTTCATTGTGGGTGTAAGGCGTTTTGTGTGTTCACGATAGGGTATTTGACAAGTATCAAATATTAAATACATTTCATAAAAATAAGAAAATAGACATAAATTGATGGTCAAATGTGAAAACAGAATTAAAATCCGTTGAAAAATAAAATAGCTACAGGCAATCAAAAATCAGACGGTAGAAAGAGACGGCAATAGATGATTGTGACGTCACTGTTATGTAGCGCCATACAAGCAGGTCCTTGGCTAGTTATTTAAGTACTGTTTTGCTAGAAAGGGTAAGAGCATCCCCCCACTATTAACTTTAGTAATACATATAGCTGATGTTAGTTGACATATCGATACACGGATTTCAGATCCATCTTCAGGATGTCCATGTAAGTCCATGCAATAAATAAAAATTAGTCAAATACCCTATTACCACCGCCCGTCACGCATCGCCTCTGTAAGCGTGGCGCCTAAGAGTAGACTTTGTTTCTTCGCTATACGCGACAAGTCATTGGCAAGGTTCTCCATGTTGAATGTAATTTAGACGTAACATAGAACCTTGTAATAGTAGCGGCATTGCGCGCCACACTTCGTTGGCTAGGTTCTATGTTACGTATAAATTACATACAAGATAGAGCCTTTGTCGCGTGAGCAAACAAAGCCTACTTTAATTAATTGGCGGCTAACGTGCTTCGTTTACTGCACCGCTCCGACATTAGTTTAGACACTACCCGCAATGCAGATTAGTAATGCAAGTCCGAAGCGATGCAGTAACCGATAAGCCGTCGGTCGGTCGGTTTATAACCGAACACTCGATCGCGTAGCGCTCGGCGAGTTTCAGTTCTCGAACGTTATGTTTCTCAGCCGGTCGAGGCTTCTCATGTTTTTGTACTTATATTTTAAGACTTGGTTAGAGTTAGTGCCGCCGCTCGGATCGAGTGCGACGCCAGCGAACAAACGAGTGACCGTCGTCTCCACTATCAGTAGTTATCTTTTTCTTAAAAAAGACGAATTGTACAATATAAGATCGAGAGTGAAGTTTGTAAATACTTAAAGAATTACAAACGAACCATAATTTTATAAATAGACGGCATAATGTCGTCGCAACTCATATTGTGATAATGTTAATAGATTTAAAAATTCGTATTATATTATTGCCTATATTAAATTATATTTGTTGATCGAGAGTATATATTGATAGATATTTATTATGGTACATACTAAGATTACTCTTTTATATCGGAAAAGCGTAGTTATTTCTTAATGTTCCTTTGTATGTGTAGAAAACGTAGTCCTGTTCTTACGAGCAGTGCGCACCGCCCAACGATTACATCTATCTATCTGGATAACCTAGTACTGGACCAGTACTGCAAATCAGCATCAAAAGTTACATATACTTATAAATAATTGTCAAATTGTTACCAGAATCAATATTTTTCAATAAGTTCCGAACACGTGCACGTATTTCGTTCCTTTTTTGCCCGTGTTTTTTATTTGTTATTTATATCAGTTGGTTACACTTTTAAGCTATTTTTACATGCTTTTTGATTGTCGTCTGTGTCCGAGACCCTGGTAAAATGTGCATTTAAAACTTTAATATGTCATTCGCAGGCAGTTAGTTACAACGTCCATTAGCGTTAATCAGAATATATACTGTATTCCATGTCACTGTCAAAGTTCTTTTAAAGAAACTGGTAACGGACAGTTGCACATCACGGTAATAAATTATATGGACGTTTTGTTAGGTACCGTATATTTTAATGCAAGGAATCTTAACTGTCAATCCAATTGTATCGGATTCTTCTCGAGCTAATTTTGAGAAAAAAATTCTGGCAACGCCTAGATAATATTAAATATTATATCTTAAATTATGTATAATAGAAATACCCGGCCAATAGCGAGTCGGGCACGCACTGTAGCCGATTTCATGCAATTTGTCCCTTTACTACACTATTAATTTTGTCGAGTTCTATTTCACAATGTTACTTTAGTACTTTTGTAATGGACCCACCATTACAAAAGTATTTCAAAAGTTAAAGCTGTGCGACAGACGGAAAAAGACAGACATGACGAAACTATATGGCTTCCTAGTTGGCTACAGAACCCTAAAAATCATTCTGTTACGTTCAGAATCTGATACACTTTGCTTCTCTAAAAAGCATCATCGATAACATAACACTTCTGTGCTAGAAGTTACATTTTAAAGTAATTCCGCCGATTATAATTAATGATAAACAAATGGGTCATATTTACTGTGCTAGTTGACTCCTATAGATTCATCCTAGTATTGTGTTCATCATATAGAAAACCTCTTTTTTTTTTCAATACTCATAAGAATTTTTAAACTGCCGAAGCCGATTGTTAAATCCTTATTCGTCAGATTCCACTTTTGGCTGAACTATGGCATCGATTCCGGGGTGGCCGCCAAACCTAAATGAAACTACGCTCACTTGTATACCTACTAGATTGTATGCCAGTAAGCGGGACGTTTCGTTTAGCGATGATCGCTAGGTTTGGCCGCCGCCACAGTCTATTTGAGATTTCTGATGAACGTGGAAACCCGAGGTGGAAACTGTCGAAAACAGCACTTAAAAAGGCAACTGTATTATGAACTGGTTTACATGCGAGAATGCCATAACAAATACCCCCTTCTAAACCGAAACAGGGGTGTGTATCGTACTTTTGAAAATTCAAAAAAAAGTCAGTCGAAATACTGAACAGCCCGTGTTCAGTATTTTGATAACTGAACAACTTTTCTACGACGAAAAAAATGTTTATCTTTCCTACTCGGCATTTTAGTATGAAAGATAAACATTTTTTCGTCGTAGAAAAGTTGTTCAGTTATCAAAATACTGAACACGGGCTGTTCAGTATTTCGGCTTACAAGAGGCTTTTTGTGACTTAGGCGTCTATTCTGGGGTAACTGCTAAATCTGAAGCTGAAACTGTCTCGCTCACAAATATGCTAGATTCAATGAGGAATAAGACTAGATTGAGAGTGACGTTTCGTTTAGCAAGTGAACTCCAGAAGCGGTGCCCCTGTAGTCATCATCCATTCACAAAATGCCCGGTTAACTATGTGCAAGAACTAGCAATTTTGTGAATTGTACTTTTTGCATTATGATTAGACCTTTTGTTCGGAATTTCAGCTTATGGATCTAAGTCATACCATACATATTCTAATAAATAATAAACAGACTGGTGTTTTGACTGCATGCGAATAATATGAACAGTATTTGCTTTGGAATCGATTTTTTTTAATAAAACATAATTCATGAATAAATAAAAACATTTTATTTTTTTATACTTTTGGTATCCACCTTGTTGAACAGCTTGTACAGTAAGCTGCATGGCAAATATTCAGCTATTGATACTGAGCCACCCTGCAAAGTATTCAGTACACTGACCTGTAATATATATTCCATAGACACTATGGAATATATACTACATGTCAGTGATTCAGTAATAAGGGTCTTTTATACAGATAAAGGTAGGAAGGAGGTATGGAGATGGAGCTTAGGTATGGAGTATCAAGTCAAGTCACTACCTACTTACGCGACATTGACAAGTCAAGACAAATGCCGTGTTGTATTGCCACCTTGATAATAATAAATCTCTAAGGAAGCGTTCCAAAACTGGATAATAATGACCAGACAAAAGGCGTTTTCACATTCCGATAACGACACCGCTAGTTGGTGTCGTGGACGATATACACACATCAAAACAATCTAGGGATATTTGATGTTAATTTATTTTTTGGAAAACCACAATTCATTTCTTGGGAGAATTATATATAAAATTAATCCAAATGTTATGCTTTAATAAAAAATATATAATTAGGTAATAAATACGACGTTTTCTTGTAGTATTTAAAAAAAATGAATATGTGTTAAAATTTAAGCTCACTGTACATAATAAGTAAATTAAAATTGTTAGGACAAATAAAGATGTTATGTGAAAAACTTAACATTTTATAAAATTTAATAATCCGTATTACCCCCCCTGACATTAATAACACATCGGCAACGGTTGTTCATGCTTAAAATTAGAGTGTCAATGTCGTGCTGCGGTATGAGATCCCAGGTTCTTTTCAAATGTAAAAAAAGTTGCTCTTCCGTCACCAGATTTCCTGGGAAGTTTATTAAAGCTCTCCTTTGGAGCATATCCCATGCGTGCTCGATGAGATTTAAATCGGGAGACTGTGCAGGCCATCCCATAACCGTCAAATCATGGTCCCTAAGGTCGGCCGTTACCAGCCTCGCCGTGTGTGATGGGGCATTATCTTGCATTAACTGGAATTGTTGACCGAAGTGCACTCTAAATGGAACAATTACAGGTACCACGACTTCGTCACGGTATTTTTCCGCAGACATGTTGCCTCTTATCCAAATGAGGTCTGTTCGCGCGCCAAGACGAATGCCTGCCCACACCATGATTGTTCCGCCTCGGTAAGAATGGACCTCTTGTGGGTGCTGGAGGCGACTTATCCTGCCTGGCACTCTCCAGACTAGTGTTCTTCTCGAGTCTGGGTGAAATACAAATCGAGACTCATCAGTAAAGAGTACCATGGACCATTGGTTGTCGTTCCATAACAAGTGTTCGCGAGCCCAAGCAAGTCGACGTCCGCGATTGCCACGTCGTAAGGCTGGAACACGAAGCGGTCTGCGGGCATGAAGGTTGACTTCATGCAACCTACTCCTGACAGTTTGGTCACTGACAAGTACCTGGTGGTCCAACTGGAGTCTTTGCACTAACTGCATCGCCGTAACATTCGGTTGCCTTCTAGCGGCATTCTGTAAAAAACGATCCTGTCTTGGGGTCGTAACGCGATGTCTCCCTGTGTGCCGTTCCGCCACTTCTACGGTAACACGATATCGTGACCACAACCTAGAAATCACGTTTTGCCTTGTTCTTAGGGTATCAGCAACAACGCGTTGGACGGTACCAGCTTCCAACATTCCTATCGCTCTCAACATTTCTTCTCTGGTTAAATGTCGACGTGGCATGGTGTCGCAAAGCTCGCAATAGCACTCTGGATTCAAAATTTTGTTCTTGGCGGAGCTTAATTAATGATATCAATTATATTAAATAATAGCACAAAACTTAATTTTCAAAATTCGTTTGTAACTTCCTGAATTCCCGCGCAAATCTTTTTTTTTTAATGGCACTAAGTAGTGTTTCTGCCATATAAACATTATTTCTAGATGGCCAGTATTTTTCAAATTATGCAAAAATGTGAATATCCCTAGACAGTTTTGATGTGTGTATACCGTTGCCAGATGTTCCGATTTTATAGGATCCTGCAAGCAGTCAGAGATCCCCTGTCGTCTGAATCCTGGACCTATGGCTCCGGGAGGACTGATACCCTTAAAAAATAAAGCCTATCGAGCGCGTCCCAGCGCGTGCAACTCGCGACTTTGATCTAGTTTGTGTGATCCGATCTGAAATCGCCTGTACATTGAGCCCGCGTGTGCGTGAGCCAATATCGGGTTTGTATTGCACCAGCACACACCTAAATCGTCTTACTCCATACATATCGCTAACTAATAGAGTAATAAATCGCTTTACAGAGGGACGTAAAGGATCGCATGGCCGAGCTCCGCAACCATATGTGGGACGATCTGCTTTCGGAGATCTCGCCATCCCACCAGGCTTACTAGCGCTTGGCGAGAGCTCTTAAATCAGAAACTGTCTCAGAGATGCCCCCACTAAACCGACCGAACCAAACTTCCGCGTTTGACGACATCGAAAAGGCCGAATCGTACTCATACTACGGGACTTCCTCGGGAATCGAACCTTTCGCTACCGCGTCGAGGGATCGCTCTCCTCCCCTCGCCCAATCAGAGCCGGAGTCCCCCAGGGCTCCGTCCTCTCGCCACTTCTCTTCTCACTTCTCGCTGTATACCAGCGACATCCCTCGCCATCAAACGGTAACACCGCTCTCTACACCTCTGATAGGAACAGGGCTCGTATCACCCGGATTCTCCAATCCGCCGCCACCGCCCTAGGCGAATGGTTTCGGAAGTGGAGAATCGAGGTGAACCCTGAAAAAGCGTCGGCATTCTCTTCGCTAGGGGTCGTGCCCCTGATACGTCCACCCATGTTCGGAATAACATAGGGCAACTCTCACTTTTCGGCAGACCTATCCCTTGGGAGAACAAGGTCAAATATCTAGGAGTCACCCTTGATAGAGGTATGACCTTCGAGCAACACGTAAAACGCGTCCGCGACCGCGCAGCATTCATTCTCGGCCTGTTACACCCTATGCTAGGCAAGGGGAGTAAAATGTCACTTAGAAATAAGTTGACAATTTATAAAACTTGCATCCGTCGAATCCTCACGTACGCAAGCGTGACATTCGCGCACTCTTGCCACATTCGCCGCCTTCAGGTTATCCAAAATAGGTTCATGCGTAGAGCAACCGGTGCTCCATGGTACCTACGTAACGTAGACCTCCATCACGATTTGGAACTCCCCACGATCGCTCAATACATGAAGTTAGCGTCTCGATGCTTCTTCGAGCAAGCTCCCCACCACCCAAACCCTCTAGTAGTAAGCACCGCCGCTTACTCCACTAACGGTTTACCGACATCCCGTCGACGACGTCGGCCTAGACACCCCGACGACGCCATCACGATCTCCATCGCGGAAGCCACTCCCCCACCCGATAGTAGTTCACACACAGCACCTACATATCGGCATATTCCAAGCCGCTTCTCCCCGATCCCTCCCTCCCCAGCGACGTCCTAAGCCGAGGTCCGTACCCACCTGGGTGCCCTTAGGCAGTCGCTTCTTATAGTAGTTTAAAGTCGTCCTCCAGGCTGTAGTGCACTTAGAGCTCGCCCCAAAAACCCCGGTGAAGCTGTAAAGGGCATTAGGACCAACAGCAATTGTCAGTACGAAAAAAAAAGAGTACTAAATACTTTTATCACTACTTGTCACCTGTCACTTCTCACATGTCACTTGTCACATGTCGCTTGTCACATGTCATTTGTTACATTTGAATGCATGTAATGTACAGAGTAGAGTACGATTTCTGATCAACATTAGCAGTTTCTATAGAAATGTCGATCTTGAAATTTTGTTCCAAAACTTGGACTATTATTTTTTCGTCCTATGTTCATACAAATTTTACTTCAATTGTTAATAAAATAAGACTTAAAATTACTTGGCATATTTTTATAGCATTTGTATAGCAACCCAGAGCCGAAAAAAAATATTTAAAGAAAAATTGACACTATAGTACAGTCGACCACAAGCAGCAGTATACTATCTGTCAAAAACCTTCGATTAAATCTCAACCTTATATTTATGTAATGGTACATTTCAGATTCTCATAATTTGACGTTTTGGGTAGGTTGACCTGTTGTCGACTGTACGAATACGAACAATTTGAAGGTTAGAAATGTTACTGAATAAAGTGCGAAGAAAATTTGTTTTACCGTTTAAAAATGAGTGAATACTACCATATTGTTCCTTGGTATAATAGTGAGGAGTGGCAGCAAGTCTATGATAAGATATATTCGCCAACGTCAACTTCCGCAACCAAAGAAGAGGCACTAAACCTGTTAGTGGTATGGAAAGCCAGATGCCCGTCTTTACCCTCGGGTGTGGAGTCCACCCTGACCTTACTCGAAGTACACTTACAGGACTTAAAGAATTCTGGTGATATGGTTAACGAGCAGTTGCTCCGATTGGCGTATTCCTCGGCGATATTGCGGTTTGTGAACCACATGCTTGATACTGAAACAGCTAAAGGGACTAGTCTGTACCAAGCTGCTAAAAATCTGGGTGTTCCTGACTGGATTATAGACATGAGGCATGAAACGGCCCACAGTAATAATCTCCCTTCCATTGAACTTCTAAGGGAGGCTTCAGTGATAAGTTTGGATTGGCTTCACAAACACTACTGGGACAAATACAGCCTGTGTATTCAAGATTACATATCTGGACAAAAGGAGATTGATAACAATGATGAATATAAAGTTGCTGCCTTGATGAATTTTTGTATTTCCCTTAGTGTTTGTGCACATTCAAAATGTTACATTAGAAACTTATTTAATATACCAAATCCTACTATGAGAGAGTCCATTGTAAATGACGCCCAAGAGTTGTTTGGCGATCATATTGATTTATCAAATTTGAAAACAGTATCTGTGGTATCCCTGATCAACATAATGAATATGCAGTCAAGGAAATTTTTGAAAGGGAAGGATGCAGCATTACATGTGAATAAAGCACTTCTTGGTGATGATTCCTTGTTCCTTTCTTTAGAATTGTTGAATTATTTGAGTAATGGTGGTTTCAACAGGAAAACTGAGCTAAACAGGAGTTATGTGCAATGTTTTGAGGTGCTGCTCACATTCCTGCATACCAATGAATTGTTGTTAGATTTCATTTTGGAACTTATAAACATAACTCGATGTAATGAAACTGAGAGCTACAGAAGACGTCTTTCTGCACTTTGGGTTTCAGAAATATTGAAGTCTTTGAAGAAATGCAAATGTTTTATGGACAGAATGAAAAAGTAAGCTACTCTAATAATTACACAACTTTTAGTTTTTATTGTAACTATTTGTCTAAATTGTTTATAAATAAAATCATTTCTTTCCAGAAATAATCATGAGGAAAACAACCGGAAGAAGAAGGAGTTAAAATCCTTGTTTCACCACTGGTTCCCCAACGAGAAAATGACTGGTCTTCTGCTAGACTTGCACAAACCAGTGCCCAGAGAACTAATGGACATCAACTTCATTCAACCAATTATATCCACATATAATCCATATCTCTCGTACTTTATCAAGGATCTTCTCAATTTGGTTGAACCGCACTTACCCAAATTCACTACAGACAAAATCTGTAATTTGGCAAAACTAGTTTCATCTCCAGAATCGTTTACTGCAACTTCTAAAAAGATATATACAGTTGACGATTTAAAAAAAGCTGAAGTTATGGAACAAGATGGAAATGAATCGGATTGTATTGAACTGAATGAAGCATGTGAAATAATACATAATGAATTCAGGGCCCAGCCAGAGTGTGGAATTTGGCGACTGGCTTCTAGTGAACACACTTGGAGTATCTGTCCTGTTGGACAACTGCCATGGCAACAAAAAGGGGACAATGCTGTGCCTATAGTTGAAATTCAATAGATTTCACAGAAATAAAACAGATTTTTCCACAGCAATTGTTTATTTTTTTCATAGTTTGTATACAGTATAATGTTTTGGTTACATTTCATTATATTGACACATTATAGGAGCTCTAAAAATAAGTTGAACAATATACATGTTATTAATATAATACAAGATTCGTTAATGATTAACACGTAGAGCCAACTTCACAGTCAAATGACATTTAGGTATATAAAATGACAAAAATGTGTAAACGGCATAGTATTGGTCCGTAGCGAATATAACTATAGGTTTCAGTAAACATAAATGATCGACCATAAACTGTAGAAGTATCGAAGTAATATCATGTCAACATATTCTAGAAGCTAGACACTTCTCCACATCGACATGGCAAAAGCATACTTAATGTAACTTTTAGAAACATGGGATACCTATTTAAAAAATAAAAAGGTGTAAACATCGCCAACAGTGAATTTTGAATAAAAGTTATTTTAAGTACATTTCTATAAAATAGCAAATCGAGGTCTGTAGTCTACCATGTTATAACATTTTAGTAACAGTTGAATAAAATTGAATAAGAACAACTTTAAAATCTTCCAATAATTCATAGACACCTGATTAGAATTTTTCAGAGGAATTGCGATAAAACAACGTTCAATAGGCACTTGCACAAATGAAAAAGTACATAGGAATAATAATAGCAGTTCCTAAAAAGTAGTATCTGGCTAAAATTGTATAATAATAACTAAACTATTTACATAATTCTTATACGGAATCGCATTGTATCTACAAACACTTCTAAAGTGTCGATAGGTTCTAGATGTAGCCACATTGCACATTCATTGATATTTTTACATAGAAACTTACATTACGATTATGAGTATATCTAGTGATGGGGGAGGGGCTAAATAGTGAAAGGTACCATCACGAAGTAACTAACAATGTCACTATACAAAACAACGTCGAAAACATTTTTTAATATGTGGCCTAAATATTTAATAGTTGAACTTCTAACATTATTATAATAATTACAAGGGTACTAACATTATGTAAACGACAACAGTAACAGCTAAACTTTCATAGACGTGGACTGCTGAAAGCAAACTAGTAGAAGGCACAGAAAATACAGTAAGGCTCACTGACAACGGAGCGCCTTGGCAGCGCGCAGCGTCTCAAATACAGTAAGGCTCACTGACAACGGAGCGCCTTGGCAGCGCGCAGCGTCTCAAATACAGTAAGGCTCACTGACAACGGAGCGCCTTGGCAGCGCGCAGCGTCTCAAATACAGTAAGGCTCACTGACAACGGAGCGCCTTGGCAGCGCGCAGCGTCTCAAATACAGTAAGGCTCACTGACAACGGAGCGCCTTGGCAGCGCGCAGCGTCTCAAATACAGTAAGGCTCACTGACAACGGAGCGCCTTGGCAGCGCGCAGCGTCTCAAATACAGTAAGGCTCACTGACAACGGAGCGCCTTGGCAGCACGCAGCGTCTCAAATACAGTAAAGCTCACTGACAACGGAGCGCCTTGGCAGCGCGCAGCGTCTCAAATCTATATTATAGTGTTAGCGAAAGCGCTGCTGCTATTTATTATAGATTTATAGCAGTAGCTATGTATATGTAGGCGTTAGATCAGTAAGGTATAGCAATCAATATGCTATGGCTACGGTTTGTAGTAAGAATAAACTACAAATACCGCTACGCTAACAAAACGCCCCAGTGAACAATAAACCTAAATTACTGCGACACAACCCCAATGAAAGAGAAGTCAACAGTTTCTATACATAAATATAAGTATCAGCATGCAACTAAAATGCTGTGCATATAGCAGGCCACGCCTCTTCGCACATGTTTGTCGAAAATGCATTTTATTGACTGCACTGTACTTGTCTAATTTTTTACTACTGCCCACGAATTCTGAGCGACTTCACAGCATTTTAGTTTGTGCCGGTATCCGTATAGTATTTGTTCAATTCGGCACCTCGAAAAACACTATAATAATCAAAGATTTAGATAGGTCATTACCCGAAAGGAACGTGCATTTATTTCACGTTCATTGTTACATTACAAAATGTAACTTCCCTTGTGAGATTCAAGTTATTGTTGTGGTTTTTAAATATTGTTAATTCAATTGTGAAACTTAAAAATTATGATCAGTACTTAAAATCTTGAGCTATAAAATTACCTCCTTGGCAGCAGAGGTTCTTTTCGTAAACAATACATGACTTCACAGAGTTATTCGTTGTCTGAATAATATGTAGAAGCTAAGAACTAATTAAATACGCAGGTAAAATATTTGTGACTTAACAATAAATTTAAGGGCTTATTCAATAGGATACAGTCTTTGAGAATATGAAAGAAAATAATCATTGTAATGTTGGTTGCTCTGTATTTTTTCAATTTGTTTAAAGCGTATGGCAAACAGACTACGATATTGATATTTTTATGTCACCTTTAGGTACTAATCTAATATAAAACAGGAGGTAAAGCCCGACCAGAATTTATTTAGAGTGAGCCATGTTTCGTAATTTTATATGAACAATTTTTTTTAATAGCGACCTTCATAACGAAAATTATATAAAAGTACCAGTGGCAGCATCGTGACAACTCTATTATAAGGCCGGTCAGGGTTTATTAGTAAACCTGTTAAATTTTTAGAAAAAAAAAGTTTTTTATTTTCACAGTTGTCTGTAATTTCCGTCTCTAAAATAGAGTTTCCGTCTATAATTTCTACAGAGTACATTTATTTAGAAAGTTTCACTATAGTTAGTTTGTCTATCTATCAGATACACCCATACTACAGAATCACTGCACTAATTTTAGTGGGATGGGCTAATAAAGTTAGTGGTTCTAAAACTTTCTGTGATTGTCTTGTATGTACTAAAATACGATGTGTTAGATTTATAAAAATATAAAATCATAAAAATCTTTGAAATTATTGCTTATTCATTCGGCAATCTTAAACAACCCAATAAACTCTAGGTGTTTGTAACAAATGCTTATAAAATCGATTCATTAAAAAAATGCTCAAGTATAAATTCCAAAACTATAGGTCCTAATTTAATGTCTAGAAGTATAATAAAAGCCATATTAAAATGCACCTGGAATGACCGACTCGTTCACAATTTTATTGACTCCAATGTATCGTTTTAAACTTACACACCTACTCAAACACAAATTCAAATTTAATCAAATAATCACAAATTGAATAAAACATCACAATCATTATGTCGCCTAGCCCAATACATATCTCCAAAGAAGACATTTTGGAACTATTTTAACAGATAATAAAACCTTAAAAGAAATAATATTGCTAGCTTTAAAATCACAAAGATTTACATATTTACAGAGAGAAAAATATATCATAAAATATAATGTCAGTGCATAGATACATATTTTCATGTACGAAAAATACTTCTGATATACATTTATGTATTTAAATACAGTTGCAGTATGCCCCCGAATGTGGGGCGTGAGGGGTACTGCTAGAACTCTACGGGGTAAGCTCGTCTAACTCTAAGTACGACAATACACTCGCACTGAGAATATATACTCTCGTTATAATCGTGGCGTAACATTATATTCATATTAGAATAAAAAATAATCTCATAAACGTATTAAGAATCACTGTCGATACGAATGGCAAGAAGATCGACAACAAATTAGGGTGCCCGCCCACGTCCGACAAACGGTGACCGACTTTTTGTAGGAGGAAAATAGAACGTACTGATTGCAATAGTATAACACACACGTCCTACAAAAAGTCGGTCAGAAATAAAACACAAACTTTCCTCTGTATATCCAACTTCCTCTTAAGATTCATGACATGGTATACGTTATCACTCTCCATGACGTGCTACTCCCTTGAAAGCTACAGACAAAGTGACGGCCGTGTGCGTTGAGTCGGTCACAAAAGCGGTCATAAGAATCGGAGGAAAAATCTGCCCGATTATCGGTCCTACAAAAAGTATGACGTGGGCGGGCACCCTTACCGTCAGCCCTGTCGATATTAAAATCCATCGCGGTTTCTATATCTAGTTTAACTAGTAAGATGTTTCTATCGACAGACAGAAATCATTCAAGATTAAATGTTATATTTCGAATAGCAGTCTATGAGCAAGTGAAAATTAAGGCTAAAATTAGTTTTTATAGGCCTGTAACATCAGCTTTATGAGGATGGCAAACGGCAAACCACCCCATTTAAATCTACCAAAAGAGTAGTTCTATGTAGAATGACCACGATCCTCACCAATGAGGAATAAGACTAAGAAGAGAGATCAGCTGATGTCACACTTAGTTCTGATTCCCGTCACTAATCTCAAAACTGATCTATCAACTTAGGACATCACTTGTAGCATAGCTAAGTATAGCTCTGGAATTTCATGTACCGACAGTGAAAACAATACCAGCTCGGAGCCTGTATGGCTCAACAAAAATAACCGCCTTTCCGGACTTGTAAACCATCAGTATATTTCTAGTTTTTTTCCAAGACAATACCAGAACTGAGCCATTCAACCCAACAAAATAATCGACTTTCCTTTTCGCGTGGATCGTATGCGGGCGTTGCTTATACCATGATGGGGTCGTCTGATGAAAGCTGGCGTTGTAGCAAGCGCTGGGAGCGGAGAGACGCCGCACCCGCGCTCAGGTCGTCGGTACTGCCGAACTCGCCGTCGTGGTCCGTGTTGGAGAGCAGGTCGTCGTCGGATGTCGCCCTGTGGACAAATTGTTACATCGTAAATTACGTTTGTCGGTGGATTCACATGCACTTTAGCGAATGTTTCTCCGGGGATACCCACTTCAAGTTAAGGCGGTTGACATTGATTGCATGTAAGATATTCAGAAGTGCTTAATACAGGACTACGTTGTTTTATGATGATAGGCTCAAAAAACACCGAATGAAGAAAAACTGTCTTAACGGACAGATCTTATACGACAAAGTGATTTCCTGTATAAGAGTTTCATTTTTACCATTTGAGGCACGAAACCCTAAAAATGATGATGGTATCTCATCAACCTTTTTTGAGGTTTCGTGATGGGTGAGGGCAGGTTGTAGGTGAGCGCCGCCTTCTCGTGCTGCAGCACCACGATGTGGCTCTGCAGCGTCTGCTCCTCGGGCCGCGGCGCCTGGCTCTGCTCTGAGTGCTACGACCTGAGGGTACATACCTGATGAGCGAGGGCAGATTGCAGGTGAGCGCCGCCTTCTCGCGCTGCAGCACCACGATGTGGCTCTGCAGCGTCTGCTCCTCGGTCCGCGGCGCCTGGCTCTGCGAGCGGAGTGAGGATAGCCGGCTGCTCGCCGTGTGGCACGCGTTCTCCAGCGTCGCGATGTCTTGCAGCATGCCGCGCACCTGATGAAGATAAAGAAGCTTTATTGCCACACCAGCACAGTCAAATGACCTCGTTGCAGGGTCGGTCAAGGGCGAGTCGATTTTCGTGATCTACAGGAATCTAACAGGTTTTTAAGGGTGAGGTGGGAGAGCGGGGCCTAGTCCGGCCCTGGATCCGCCACTAGTTGAATGTCATAAGCCAGAATGCAAATAATTTAAAGCAAATTTTGCACTTTCTACTAAGAAATGCTGAACAAATTGATAATATCGTAGTGGGATCACCTCGCTGTCACTCTCTGTCATGGATCTGGATTGCGGAAACTTTTCAGCGAGAAATGGATTCCTATAGTCCCTAGTAGATTCCGCATCACCCTACCAATTACTATTTCATCTAAACTTGTGCGAATTGTGACGAGACTACGGCGTAAGCGTCGCCGGATCGACGTTTATTTTTGAAAAAGGATCTTCACAGATACACATTACATACATATTTTACAGTTATTAAAATAAAAAATATTAATAACAATAAACAGAACATAAATAAATTACACAACACAAAAAAATACAAATTTTTGTGCCGACTTTTGGTTACACACACCATGCTTTTTTATCATACAGGTAATGCTTAATGGTATAATAAGCTTTTTTCATCAGTTTCTTTTACTAAACATTTAAATTTAGTTTCTTGAGGCACAGAATGTCATCTGGAATTTTATTATAAAACCACCACCTTTGTTGTGGTGGACTTTAGCCTAGTTGGAGTGGTAAATAAAGATAAAAAAGTAGTGTACTCACGGTGCGCATCTTGTCGACAAGTATGGCCTCCAGGCAGGCGGTCTGCCGCGCGATGTCGTGCAGCGAGTCTTGCGCCGGCTGCACCTTATGCGTGCGCAGTATGCACGGCGCGAACACTATCGCCAGCGCGTTCGGACCCATCCTGAAATACGGCTCGTAGTAAGACATGATGACGTAAAAGAAAATAGGTTTAAAAAAAAAAACCGAAGCACGATTCTAATTGTGCCTACACTTTTGGGCAGGGAACCCCGTATGTATTTACAGTTAGCCGATTGCAATTGTTTCGATACCCGCCGTTGCGGTATCGTCCGTTCTCCTCCCTCCCTCTCAAAACAGGTTCTGGGTAGCTATTACCATTCTCAAAACGATCAAATTATATCATGAGATGGCGTGCTAGACAGAAACAATGCTATTGCGTTGGTATAGCCCTATCTCAATCGCCATCATAGGGTATAATTTCATCGTTTTGACGACGGTAATAGCTACCCTGAGTGTGCCTGGATGCCCTTTTCAGCTATCATAATCGATTAGTCAGTCAACGATTTAGTCGACACTAGACAGGCTTTTGTTTCAAAGACTAACCATACATCTGAATGCATTACACTTGGCAACCGTCAGATTGATTCTGTCAAGTGTAATGAGCGCTTTATCTACCGCAAGAAATATCTCGTTTCCCTCGAAATCATGTCAATATGTGAAATGGTTATAGAAATATTACCTGTTATGATTTTCTCCTAACGCGACCCTCGCCAAGTGGAATATTAGCCTCTCCACAAGGTCGAAGTTAGGTTTGGGCAACTTTTTCAATATCGTGAATATACTCGATACTCGTTCCTGTGGACAAAACAATAAGAATGTGTTACTTATACCGATGGTGGTAGACGGCATGAGGGTCGCAGAGAAAACGCAATGAAACCGGCAGGCTCACAAAAATGCGGAAATAGACTGATGATGATATAGTTACCAATAAATACAATTTAGTTTCGATAATCTCCAATTTTTTCCCCGTTAGATATGATTGATCCACTGCTGGGCAAAGGCCTTTCCAACACGTTTCTAAACATTCTAGCTACATCTATCCGGGTTTTACAGTGCGAGTCCAGAACGTCCCGCCATCCTAAAGCATCAAATACTATCTGTGGATCTCAGAGAGGCGTTCTTGCACAAATATGTCCGATATCAGTGAAAGAGATGGATTAAAATACCATTTCGATACACGCCATAATCGCTACCCCAAGTACACATATTTCCGACGGGTAGTACGTGGCAGGCCCACTCCCATTTTATCGTAAAACTTGTATGAATTTAAATTCAAGGTTTCTTACATTCGCTACGTCTTTACCTGCATGTCGGATATCTCTGCGGCGAGGATGAAATCGTCGTAGAAGTCGAAGGTAAGCAGCGGCTCGGGCAGCTCGCGGAAGAAGCTCTTGAGGACGGAAGCGCGCACGTGAACCGCGTACAAGTCTAGCCGCTCCATGCCTTCTTCCGGCTTTTCGTCTATCAGCCGCCGTAACTCGCGCACCTTAGTGTAAAGAAAATGGTTAATAATACTGTTATAAGTTTAGGTTAATTTGCCGACAGGAGTTGCTCTGCGTATATACCTGGCGACATATAGCGTTTTTAGATTTTGGAATAAACTGTACTCTCTGAAAGTTAATGGCTTTAATTCTTTTTTTATATAGGCTGTTTTTTTGTCCGTCAGGAAAACCTTTTTTTCCAGACGGACTAAAATGACAAAAAAAGGTCTCAAAATAACGACTATTTAAAAATAATGTGACATACACGGCGAAGTATGCAGGATCCAATGACCTAGTAATAATTACTAAGTAATGTAACTAGATAGATATTGGTAATCAATATGATTTTGTATTGTTTTTGATATTTTTTCCTCGCTACTGGTGGATGTGTCGGGAAATACCTAGAACAATATAATCTACTACTAAACTCTACATGCCATATTTTTTCATGACATACTAAAAACACCTCTGTGTGTTAGAAATCTAGAAAACCGATTTCAATTGGGTTTGGTACGATTCCGTTGCAAATTCGCTGCAGTATGCTGAAGGCGTAAAGGAGTTCCCTTTGGCGTCTTAATCACAATCATTCACTTGTGTTGATCTTATTCAAGGGCCCACAAATCTATATTCTGAACTTACTTTAGAACTGAGGCCGCTCTTTCTGTAAAGGCCCTCGGTGTAGAGGCCGGTCATCTCTATCGTGGTGATCAGTCGGTCCACCACCATTGGAATGTTGCTGTCGCCATTCGGTAACTCGCTTAGCGGCACGCCGAACACCTGACAAAACACGATATAGTATATCAAGTCTACGATATATTCTACAAAGGCGACTTATAACGTAACATTATGTAACATAACATTATTACATTATAATTATAACTGTTTCGGTCATTGCTGTGTGTGAAATAAACGTATTACTTACTTACCTATATTTCTAATTCTGTAGAATGAAATAAATGATTATAATTCTAATTCTTCTAATTCTATTCGATGTCGTCGCTTGTGTCTAGTAAAATCTACGTATGGCAACAGAAAACATAAGAGAAAAAAAGAAATGGCATCTGCCAGACTGGGACTACATGAGCCGGTTCCAAGCACAAGCGTTCCGCCCTCCTCCCACTTGAAGTCAGCGCCTCGTGATTGGCTGCAGCGAACCGAACCGGCGCTGAAACCGGCTCATGTAGTCCCAGCCTTAATGTCTAGTAAAGAGTGTTACTTTAGTGTTGCTTATTGTCAATTTTTCTTTGAACACAAGTCGATCTCGCCGCCTATGTCTGGTAAAATCTACGTATGGCAACAAAAAAACAGAGAAAAAAAAAGAAATGCCATCTATCAATGTCTAGTAAAAGTATTTAGCTTACTGTCGATTTTTATTTTCCTTTACAAAAATGGGGTGTCCGTGTCCGTGTCACATGAGTTATCATGTGATGACCTATGATCGGAGAGTAGGTAGGGCTGTTTTTGGTACTTGCCACATACGGTCATAATATGGATATGTATGCCCAATAATCCCGGGGTTTCCGGGATTGAATAAATATATTATTTAGATTTTTAACGTTAAATTTGTTTTGATACACATTTAAGATTGGTGGCGAAATTTTTTTTTTAAGATTCATGGCGCTAGTGTACCTATGGTAGTGTTTTAACTTCTTCTAAGTTCACAATTTAAAAAAAATCGTAATCCGCCGAGTAAGGGCGAGGTTTATAAAAGTAATTACAACATTTGCTCCATAACTTAAAACGGGATCCCGAAATCATATCCATATTAATATAACCTTTGAGGACATTAACCCGAAAGAGCCCTACCTACACCGATCAGTGGTGATGACTTTAAATGCTTTATCCATCCAAGTGAAATTTGAACAAAAACAATACGAAATTATATCACTGTCACGTTTAAAAATTACCATTCCACGTTTCACGATGCCAAGTTGTTCTTTTCCTCTGGAGTCAACGGCGCCAACTATCGCAGGAGATGGTGTCACGCTGTCTTTTCTGCACTGTGTCGCCACCTTCACAAAACGAGGCAATTTTTATTATTGTATTAGGAGAGCAGACGAGCTAAATGGGCCACGTCTCACTATAATACTATTAGGGAGGGTTTCGATGCGCTGCTAACCTTGAGGACTTGCATGGAATGCTTCATGTGATGGTAATAGGAGATAATCCTGCAATGTTTTACCACAAGAGGCGGCACTAGCATAATGGTACGTAGCCACTCAACATGTAGATACATTCCTTTCCACCAAATCTTTTTTTTACCCTTCAGACTCGCGCCACGCTGTCTTAATAGATTTTTAGGTCTGCTATTTTGAAAAGACCATATGATGTCATGATATCATCATATTTTTACTAATAGCTATAAAAATAAATTAAATTAACCCAAATAACGTGATATTTGTGATATTTTCAAAAATGACGTTTCGTTTTGCTTTTCTGTTTAAGGAGTGTGCTCGTGGTTCCATCTACGCAACGCTTTGCGTTTTATGTCCTATTACGATGGCTCGTGCAATGCAAGCGTACTGCTTTGCGACAGAACTACGAGTAGGTAAAAGGGTGGTACCACAAAATGGTGACTGCGATGGGATGAGTATATTACAACTATAACTTATTCTACTGCCGGAAAGATGTCTACCGACAGCACAAAGACGTATTAGTAGCATACGGATATGACAATAGCACCTGAAATCTGTGACGATAGTCTTTTTAAAACTTCCACATTGGACTTTAGTCGCGATTATTGATTCCATTTCGATTTAATTTGAACGAATTTTTTTTAGTGAATAATTTATGGACTGTCATATGAAAATGAAAAAAAAAAAACGTTTATTTGCTTTCAAAACTCACTTACATATTGATACATTTAAGTTTAAACTGCCTAATTGTAAAAATAAACAGTTAAGTATGAAAACAAACTTATGCCAGGCCCGTATCCAGGATCAGCGGTCGGTGAGGGTTCAATGGAGTTGATGAGTTTCAGATAGTAGATAGTCGCATACGCTCACACATCGCAGCCCAAGTGTTTGAATGGCTGTGGAAGGTTGGTGGAAGGTCGCTGCGCTGGATCCTGTTTAAGAAATTTAGGGGGGGAGAGGGGGGTGTTAAATACCTTCATGTAGCACTTCTTGTGCGAAGCCAGCTTGCAGGTCTGACAGATGAGCGAGCGCTCGATGGGCCACATGAAAAACGTCTTGCAGATCTCGCACTCCGTCGGTATATTTATCATTGATAGGATGAACGTGTGGCCTTTGTATTGGATCGGGTCGTCCACCTGCAAATGTGCGGTCTTAGTATGTAATACGAATATACAACAATCAAATCAGTGAATTATATTGAGGAGCTCGTAGTCTAGTTGCGAGCACGGTCCGAAAGTGATCGTGCAGGTTAAGCGACGTTGGCGCGGTCGGTACCTGGATGGGTGACCGTTTGTGGCATATTTCATCTGAGCTCCTCCGTGCCTCGGAGAGCACGTTAAGCAGTCGGTCCCGGTTGTTGTCGTTCGACAGCAGTCGTTAAGCCATGTCAGAGGCGGCCTGAACAACTCTGACAAATAGGTTGGCCACTAACCATACGATAAGCAAGCACGTGAATTATAAACGTCCAAAGTGATGATGAATTATATGGGATGGCCGTCTTTAGCGAGTGTGTGTGATGTCTGAGGTTGTGAGAGTATGGATGTGCGTCCATCTTCAGTTAGTTATTATTATATATTTTTTTGTTTGAATGTCACTGTGCCATAGTATTATTTTAATGCTGTGTAATTCATTGAAATAAAAATAAATAATAATAAATGATCGCTAAATGAAACGTCCCGGCCACTCGTACACAATCTATTATGAATGAACGTGACAATTTCATTTATGTTTAACTTAAGATTTGGCGACCACCCCAGAATCGTAGCAAGGAATATTCATCACAACATTGGCTCATATGAGCCTCGATATCGGGTTAGCCAACAAATTTAGTAATGATTGCTAAACGAAACGATGCGCTCAGTTGAGTATGAGCGAGCGTGTTTCATTTAGGTTTAGATTTGGATGGCCACCCCAGAGTGGTATTTTGCATTTTGTTAAAAATACTGAGTTTAACAATTTTTTTAATTTATTTATTTCACACAATGTTTACAACTTACAGGCTTAACCTATTTGTATTGTAAACAGCACACAAAATAAAGATACACATTATTATAAAAATATAAAGAATATAAAATATCTGAATGAGTTTTTTATACGGGACGATATAAATCCATAAGCAACCTCTGTGAACTTCGCCAAAGAATAAGTGAACAAGTCCATTGTCGGTTGACTCCTAATCAACGATTCAATAGACGCACCGCTCGTGTCAGTGGTGCAAAATATATGAGATTGGTCCTTAAAATAACTAAAGAGGTAGATTTTCGGACATTCACGAACAAATCCTAGTTTCTCTGGAGACCACTGTAAATATTGTAAGGTGGTTAGTGCGAAGGGTCACAGCCACCCTTCGCACTAACCACGCACAACTTACCTTTCTCTTCTTATCCTTTTTCCTCTTCGTCCTCGCCTTGTCAGTCTCGTGTTGACTCATGAACTCGTCCATGAACCCTCTGAACGCGTTGACCCCCATTGTTATTGAGAGCGTTGACCCCTCCCGGGCACAGACCGTCTCCATGACGTGAAGGAAGTTTCCGATTAAGTCCTTGTACTTTAGGGCTGACCCCCGCGTCTCTACAACGCTGTATGTAGCTACGAGGTTGTCTTTGAACTCTCGTAGAGCATGCTTGAATACCCTGTCCACCTGTGAACGAAATATTTGTGTGGATTTAGGTGATTGAATATTTCACTGTAATCTGTTTGGGTAATAGTCATTTGATATGTAAAACTGAGAAAGGCGTCAATTCTGGGTTCGCCGTTAGCGGCCAACCCAGAAAGCTAAAACTGAATGAAACAAGTTTCGCTCACTCATGTGAGCTAGATTATGTAAGTGAGTTCTGAGGTCTTGTTTAGCTATGTTTTAATTTAGCGAGTGACCCCTAAAATTGGTGCCAATAAACCAGCAGTTTATTGTCAGTTTAAAGCCTTTAATACACTGCAACGATTTTGAAACGGAATCGTACCGAACCCATAGATTTATCTATGGGTTAGTCTGATTCTATACAAAATCGTTGCAGTGCTGAAGAAGTATAAACTCGTAGACAGTTGAATATAGTTACAAATGTAGTATAGCTTATAGAATTAAAGTTACCTCAGATTGCTTTTCATTCTCCTTTGACTCCATTTGATAAATCTTCTTTGTGATGAAATTTTGCATCGCTTGCAACTCGGTTGCATCCGATATGATCTTATCCGTCCGATCCATGAATTCCGACGTTCCAGTTAAGTTGAAGTTTGAGCTAACAGCGCCCTTGGAATGCTCCGGGAATAAATTGTTGTGCGCGTCTTTGAGGATTATCCTTTTTCTATTCTTGTGCCGTCCTCTAGAGGCGACGGTGACAGGGCTGGAGCAAGGCATGGTGATGACGCCCTTGTTCTGAATACACTTGGTGTGGTACAACTGTTTGCAGTCGATACACCTCTGGCCTTGCGTAACGAATGCGTCTATTGCTTCGTGGCAGTACACGCATTTGTCGCCTTTCGCGAAGCGAGTGCCTTTTCGGAACCTGTTGGAAATGAAAATTGTGATTAAATTTACATTCAGATACTTGAGTATTTGAGTTTAGTGTGATTTTTTTTAGCATCAGTTGAGAAATTGTATGTCTAACAATATCACAACATACTACAAAACTCCATTCCTGTAGTCCGTTGTAAAACAACAGACCTTGTTCAGACAGAATCACAATACAAAGGCAAAAGCTATTTTGTATGGGGATTTCTATTCTTGTCATTCTAGGTTTAGAATTACAAGGTTTGTCGTTTCGTTAATTAGAGCTTTGGACACATGCCTATTTTTACAAGCAAAGGAGAGCACGAGCTTTATTCTCGTTAGTAGAGTTACTCTAGCTATAGAGGCGCTATTAGTTCCTTACCTGTGTCCTGCGATACGAAACAGGCCGTTGCCGGTCTGTCCGATGTAGTCGGTGGAGCGCGGGTCCACGGGCCGCAAGTCGCAGGGCGCTGGGTCTGAGTTCCGTCGCCTTAGCGCCTCGCCGCCCACCGCGCCGACCGCCATTGCGCCCGTTGCGCCCCGACCCACTACCGAGCCGCGTGGTAGCGCCCCAACTGGCTCCAGGGGCGCTATTAGTTCTGATGCCGCCCTGCATATTATACAGTTCACAATTAGTTCTTAAGAGTTAGGGTTCTGTTAGCCGCGTTTATACTATGCGAGCAGCCTCATCGGAGAAGATGAAGATAAAACACAAAAACACGCGAGGTGTCTCTCCCGTTGTGGACCTGTCTGAATTAAAAATAACGAAGCAGAGATAGTAATTACCGTTTGATATCAACATGGTCGGGCAGTGCGGGCGCGTCTGTACGGTCGGGAGCTGCCCGTCGCGGGGAGCGGCGGGAGGAGCGCACGGGGGGCGCGGGCGGCGCGCCCGCCGCCGCCGACCCGCTGGCTGATGATGTGGAGGTGTCTATTGACCGCTGCGCCGCCAGACAGGCTGCAATACACGCGAAAGGTTAACAGGATGGATAAAGTAACAAAACGCTAAATGAAGAGCTGTTGGCGCCTTTATTTGAGGAGACGGAGCGGTATCGTCCGTGATTTGCACTGTCTAAGTCGGCCATTGTGGTCATTTGGTCATCAAACCATGTACAGTAACAAAATAGAGTTGAAATTAAATAATGGCAACTTACCATACATTGATGTCAAATCATTTCCATACTATTTCAGTAAATGTTGCCATTATTTAATTTCTACTCCTTTTTGCCAGGCTGTATATCTAATCATTTTGTAATATACACAGTTAAATCAAGTCTCCACCGAGTTTTTATTTATGTCTGGCATAGACAAAAGCTATTTAGTATTAAATAGGTATATGTCAAAATGTTTTTCTAATCGCTATATCAATAACTTGTGTCACACAGAAAAACTATACTATATAGTGCGCCTCAGCACAAAAAACTCATACGTTTATGGAAAAAGTATAGCAGAGTTACAGCTCGGAGGTACAACAAATGAAGACACATTGAAAAACGGACATTCTCCTATACCACCTTTATACAACTCACCATAATAATAAAACACAAGTTTAACACACAAATTAACGTAGCCCATGAGGCACAGGACGGTTGCGATTGACAGCAGGTACACGTAACACTTGTCTTCTTGAGAATCTCTATGCATACTCATGGCCACAGAATACATGATCACTTTACAACGATTAGAAGCCGGATGATGAAAATATACTTCTAGCAAATAATGTAATTAAGAAAGGAAGATCAACACATTAGGCTAATGAGGTAAGCGAAAAAAAAACTAGATTATTTGGTTGTTTACAAAACCGTAATGTATAGCAAAACATTTTTAACTAATTGCGTCAAAGAAGGATTATCTGTTTCGTAGTAATCAGGAATGCGAAATATGACACGAGATTTGATCGTTTGTGGTCTAAACGGTGGTAAAAACTAATTGTATAAGGAGAGCAGACAAGCAAGTAGGCCATCTGATGGTAAGTGGTCACCTTCGCCCATAGATATCTCTATTTAAACACTACAGGAACATGGAACACATGAATACGTCATTCACTAATTGTTCACACGGTTGAACAATAGGGAATATGCATATAATTTTGAAAAAATTGAAACGATTTTTTAAATATCTTTTGACTTCAACAAAAATAATGACATTATATTTTATTTTTATTGCTTTCAATGACAATAATTTGATAAATAAATAATGATTATTTTGATTAATATTGGATAATTAATTATCATACTATACTAGAATAAAACTAAAGCTAAAACTAAACTAAGGCTAAGAAAACTAAAGATAAAAAATTTGGGTTAAGTCCCCCACATCCGGCAGTGTACCCAAGAGACTGGCTGCGTTGCCCCGTTGGATAGCTAAGCTAATCCGCTGGGCCAAATAGGAGCCAGATCTTGGGTCTTTTGACGCGTACTTTATTTAGATAAGTAGATTTTGAAATATTGATAGTATTGTTGGTCATTATTTTGGCATAAACTAAACGTAATTCAAAAAGCTAAAACGCGGTTCCCTATGGTCGTGACGTCAAAGTTCATGTAAACAAATGTTTGGCTAGTACATCTTACGTGATTTATTGGATTTATCAAGTTTATTGTGTGTTTAACTGCAGTGTTTAACCTAAAAACTTGGTAAAAATATATTCAGTGACAAATATGATGAATTCAGTTTTGTTTACATGAACTTTGACGTCACAAGCAGCGCGGGAAATTGCTACCCGTTTGAATTGATGTAATGTATCGTAACTTTAATTTATTTTTCTAAGTTAATAAGGTAATTTTAAAAAAGGACATTTTTTGTGGATTCAATAAATCGATTAAAAAAGATGTTCATAAGAATATACCAGTTTCGAATATTTAAAGTTCCCGAAAAGTATGGATGTCGGATGACGATGGTGAGGAGGGCGAAGGAGGTGCTATGGCACAC
Organism: Hofmannophila pseudospretella; assembly: GCA_947369225.1. NCBI lineage: Eukaryota > Metazoa > Arthropoda > Insecta > Lepidoptera > Oecophoridae > Hofmannophila > Hofmannophila pseudospretella. The sequence continues at coordinate 8,404,171 of OX376325.1, forward strand.
CCCTGTCAACAAGACCCTTACCACTGCCCGCGCCGGAGTCGCTGACGCTAAGGTGCTGTGCGCGCGGGTCGCGGCGCACGGGCGGCAGGCTGAGTAGGGGTCGTGCGGGCTCCAGCTGCGTGCTCGATAGGCTGCGCTGGTACACTTGCGGGGAGCCGCGTCTGCACAATTTTTAAAGGTATGGACAGTAGTATCAGAGGTCTCACTCAAAGGGCTGGTTTACACTTGGTCAAGGACTTACTCAAGTGGCAAATGCCAGTGGCGAGTATGGCGAAATAAAGACTTTTGTCTTCGTCCTTTTCCTCGATGAAGACAATGACAAAAATCTGTCACGCGTGACAGCTCATGCGGTGTGAACATGTTTTTTTTAAATCAATCAGAAGACGGTTTTCGGCGGAGAAAATGACGGATTGGAGCAATGCACAAGAACCATTACAATAACTCTTATGGCCGATGTAGAATGGCGAGTGCCTGGCCAGTCAAACAATATTTGGATCCACTGGCAAGGCAGTTTAAAAACCAAGTTGACTCGCCACTGTACTTGATCAAAGGTAAACCGGCCTTCAGTGATTTTATTCGTTTGAAACAGACTCGATACCGACATTTTTGTCGAAACGATATCCGGGGATTAGACGTAACGAACCGTTTAGTGAAATGACACAGACAGATCTCATATTGGTTGTATGTTTCAGCAGTTGTGTAATGTGTATTATACCTGGAGCCAGTTCTGTTAGATTCTGAGCTATCCGCGGGGCTCCAGTCACCGACCTGCCGTAGATACTCTTCGCTGCTGCTCGCTATCGACTCCGCCAGTTCTCTTTCTTCTCTTATCTGCTAACAGAAGGTGATTGAAGGTAGTACGACTCTGTACAGAGCCAGCCTGGGGTGGTGGTATTGTTTTATCCATTTCTGCCGCAAGCAGTAATGCTGTTTAGGTTTGAAGGTTAAGAGAGCCAGCGTAACTATAGGCACACGAGGCAATCCATCTAAAGTCCACAAGGTTAGCAGCGCATCGAAAACCCATTAATTACGTTATAGTGAGGTGAGATGGCCATTTGGTGATCCGTTTGCTCTTCTTATACATAAAAAATATATGTTGAAATTATTTGTTTATAGTTTGTATTCTGCTAGAGGTTTTACTAATGCCTTTTGCCACAGTAGAGTGCCCGTGATCCGCTTAAGATCAGTAGTACCATTGATGGTACTAGCGATACAATTTTGTATCTCTAGTACCATCAATGGTACTAGTGACACTAATTGGGTGCAGTAGTGCCATGAGATTAAAATCAAAGGGAGTGGGGTCACATAATTTATATACATATACTAATACTAAATTTAAATAATTTTAATTTATAATGTTTTATTACAAATAACATAATTAATTGTTAATTGATAATTTATTATTATTTTTTCCTATGGGACTAGTGCCTGAAAATAAAGACATTATAATTTTAATTAAATGTAATATGTTAGGTTCTTTTTTCCGTGTCTATACACGGAAAAAATCTTTAACTATGACGGATTTAGAATATCCCTACCCACCACTGGATAAAGCGTTACTTGCTGGTGGAAGAACCCCGTCAGGATCCGCCTGGTTTCTATGTCTCTGTCGAGGGCAGTTACTTTCCTTCTGAATTGCATTATGTTATGTTGTCATCAGTAAGTAAAGACTGAAGAGGTATAGTAGGTAAGACCAGTGGAGGAAAACATATCCCAAATTGAATACCTGACGTTCCTAACGACGTCTTACCTTGTTCTTCTCGGCCATGAGATAGTTCTGGTCGATCTGCAGCCAGAGGATCTCGTTGGCGAGGTCTTCAGCGGTGATTTTATTAGGAAGCGACACGCCCGACGGCCGGTACTTGACAGGATTCACACTCCAACTCTCATCGGTCGATGATTCGCTTGTGTTTTTGTAGAAACGCCTAGACGGGTACGAGGAATGTAATTATAACAGAGTAATTTTAAATGTCATATTAATTAAACTTTGATTTGATTTAATTTCTATGCCCTTAACAGAACAAATAAAAACCCTATCAAGAGGGCGTCATTGGTACTTTTATAGTTAAGAATAAGAATAAGTTTATTTGTGCGGTAAGATGACAAAGTATTCATAGTCCAGTAGGAACTTAAGCATAGGTTTTATTATATTAAACTAAATAAAATTAGTGAGCAACAAGTTAGTTTACAATACACGCTGACCTAACTAGGAAGTTAATTTTATATATTTGATGTTTTAATTTTTAAATTTTGTATTGGACAATTGTTAGTCTGGAAATAAATAATTTTAATTTAATGTGTATATTATGGAGTTTGCTATGAAAAAAATAGTTCCATTTAATTCCGCAATATGGCGAGGGTTTTTTATATTTCTAGTCAGGGATTATTGTCATAGGCTTCTTTCTTGATTTCGACAATTCGTAGTGGGAACAATTATTCCCCATGTATCAGTTTTGTAAACTTACATTGCAGTATTTTCCTTGAGTTCTGAAAGGTTTTGCGTTTTGGTAACTCTCTTTTTGGGCGGCGCGGCTTTGCTTTCCAATGTTATGTGGTCTAGTTTCTTCTCTCGACTAAAACAACAGTAAATATTTTGATAATTATTATGAAAATACCGTATACAACGTTATAACTATATCATGTTAGTTACCTGGCTATAGGCAGCGACTGCGTTGCTCTCAGTTGTCTGGCCTTCTCTGCCTCCTCTTGCATCAGAAGATTTCTACAAAATGCATATATTTATTTGTTATTCACAAACACAAGCGAAAAATATCAAAGTGGTTTTATTTAGGCCTGAACGCAATTTCGAACACAACTGTTCGCCAAAAGGTGTTCGATGTTCGTTATTGATACGCACATGCAAAGTTGTTGCGTATATGTCGCATCATGATTGTATAATCCCCCGTTTTACATAAAGGCTAGCCGTTTTACAAAACGGTGCCATTTTATATTACGATTAAGCGACGTTCAGCCGTTCTACATAAGGGCTGAACCTCAAAACGCCCGATTGTATAAAGGTTTTGCGTTCTTCAATCCAGCGGGTCAACGTTTAGCCTTTTTGCATTAACGGCGTAAAATGAGACGGCGGAATGTTCCGCCTTCGGACTACCAGGCGCGGGGAGGGGTTCCATCCTTATGTTGTTGATATACCATCTGCTCGTACGAAGCGATTTGCTTCTTCATTCATTATGCGAACGGCTAAGGAATGGAACAGCCTGCCGGCGTCTGTATTTCCCGAAACCTACAACCTTGGGATCTTCAAGGCCAGAGTGAATAGGCATTTACTGGACCCGCATGCTCCATCGTCGACCTCATCGTCGCTTACCATCAGGCGAGATCGAGGTCAAATGCGGGTTTAGAAGTAAATAAAAATAATAATAATAAAAAAAAATATTTTAGATCCAATTTTTACCGCTCTCGTGGCTCTGCTTAATCATAAGAAAAAACATGGCGTTGAGCGTAGAAAATGTTTTGTTGAAATTATCAAATACCTAAGTACAGTCAGCCCGATTTATACAAAACACCGTGTATCACCGGAAAATACCGCGGATCATAGGAAATCATTGGCTAATTATACATTACGGCGCCGTTATGTATTACGGCTGTCGTAATACATAACGGCGCCGTTTTGTAAATCGGCTATAGCCATTATGTAAAACGGCGGATTATACAATCGGGCTGCGCTTTTATATGAATGATTTATGATAGATTGTTACATGCACAAAGATGTTGCAATCCTTGCCGAAATATGTTTTTTATTTTAAAAACGACAACGTACAAAATGCAGGGAACCTCTATCGTAAAGTTAGTGATGTCCTCGACACTTACAGCTGTTTATCGATGATAGTCCTGAGCTGATCGATGCTGGGCGGTCGCTTCCTGTATATTTCTGCGTCCGTGTCGTCCAGGGAGTCATGCTGTCAACACAACGTGTTATAACATCCAAAGGTGAGCTCCACAACACTTTGCAATATATTAGTGACTAACGGGCTATTTATATAAAGCTTTTATAAATACTGTCTATTTTTTGGGAAGCTAATCTAGGGAGTATTCTTTCTATGATGTAGAAAATTACAGTATTTTAAATGGACGTTAACATTTTAAGATGCTTCGTGCAATTGATAAGAATTAGTGACAAACAATTATAGAGGTTTATAGAGTGGAGTATTCTAAGTGTAGTGTGTTAAACTTCTGTTTCGATATACAGTATTGGTTATTCCTAAATGACGGTCGGTAACTGATTGGTTTGGTGGTAGGTAACTTTCCAAAAGGTAAACAAACAGACAAATATCAGATTTCTTTTCGCTAATAATTTTATACGAAAACGGTTTCTTTAATAGTCAAAAGTTATATTATTCATACTAAATGAAACCCTGTATAAATTTATTGCATGAAAAGATTCATAATTGTATGTAATCTGTCTTCTGTAGCCACCATTCCTCATTGTAATCCAAATCACTGATCTGTGTAAAATGTCATCAGTACGAAAAACAAATGCATTCCTAAAATCAAACAGAAAACATCATAATAACCATGCAATATTGAATGGCACTTACCTCAGCTATAACAGCGGACGGAGGCAGCCGCCTCCTCATTTCGGGAAGAGTTCTCCTGAGAAGGAATCCTCTAGCAGCTGCTTGGAATGTCACGACACAGTCGCGTAGCCGCAAGTACCATCTTCGGATGCGGCTGCCTCGGAACCAGGACTGGAGTTTCACAACGGCTTCTTGTCGCACCACTAGCCATTGTCTGTTGAAAAATAGTTGGTTGGTTACTATGGTCGTGGTAAGATTTTGTATCGAGATACGATGATAGACAGAGGGGTCGATATTATGTTTTTATTTAGTTAAGTAGATTTTTATTCATAGTTTTGTTGTTCATTATTTTTGCAGAAACTAAACGTAATTCAAAAAGCTCTAATGCGCATCTCTATAATCGTCAAAGGTCATGTAATCAAATGTTTTGCTAGAATGATGCTTACGTAATTTATTGGATTTATCAAGTATATGTTTAAGCGAAAAACCTTGTAAAAACCACATACATTCAGTGAGAAATATAACTAATTAGTTGTGTTTACATAACCTTTGAAGTCACAAGCAGCGCGGCAAATGGCTGTCCGTTTGAATTGATGTAGGTAACCAGTATGGAAATTTTAAATATTTTTTTCTATAATAAATAAATGTATAAAATTAAAAAATGTGCATAGTGTTTATTCAGTACAGAAAGTTGTCTGTCTATAGTCACAGCTACACACCTGCAGTAACTCTGTATGACGAGTGAAGCGCGGCGCAGCGACAGGAAGCGCCGCCGCTCCAGCACGGCGCGGAACCAGCGCTGGATAGTGATGATGGACGCCATGATCTGCTGGTGCAGCCGGTACTCCAGTTTCGTCTGCTCGCTTTCGCGCATGAAGATTTTTGTAGCACCTGTCCATTCACACATTGAAATCAGAATAGTAAAAGTAGATATTTTTCATCACTTTGAACTACAAGATAAGACAGTGGCATGAATTGCTATTAGAAGTTTAATAGTATTGTTTTTAAATCCGTTATCAAAGAGACTAAGTGGATACGACAATGGAAAACAAAGCTTTTCAACAACAGACAAAACAGAAAAAACAAACCTATAACTCGGGAAAACGCACGGGTAAATCTCTTACCGTCGCACGTCGAATGGTTCATCCAGGTTCGAAACCATGCAATGGCATGTACCAATGTAAAAAACCATGAACCAATGAGTTTTTCGATTTGTTCGAAAGAAGTACATTTACTGACTGCTCTGACGGTGAAGGAAAACATTTTGAGAAAACGGAGTGTAAAATGGGGAAGGGAATGGCAAATTGCACGCTCTTACCTAGCTGATAATTATCCCTGTCCAGATTCAACGTCGCCAAGAAGTTCCTGACGTCGGCCTGCGAGCTAAGCAGCCCTTTCGGCAGCAGAATCCTGTACAGTTGTATGAACTCCTCGTACGTGAGCCGTACGTTGTAGCCGGCCTGCCGAATGCGGACTGTTTCCAACATGCCGGTGTAGCGGAGTTGGCGCTGGACTGTTTCTTCGTCCAATACGTTGGGTACTTTGTCGCTATTTGATTTTATACATCTGTTGGGGAGAAGGGAAACGGTACTTCATAATTAGAACACTGATAATTGGGTAATACCTTGCTCACCGGTTCTCTAGGATAGGTTGGAGCTACTGCTCATTCTGACCTCCTGTTACAAACCCTCTTATGCCTCCTACGAGGCGGTCCCAGACTGGCAGGTTGTTACCTCCCAAGATCATGCCCCGGAAAGGGGCGAGCCCCAAATCCCGTACCTATCCCTCTGTGGGAGGATTTTGATGTCATTTTCATTGTCCAATGTACGGTTTACAGAAAGGTTTCGTGGTCGAACTACAAAAGGGAGCCAGGCAGTAATAGGTTCTTTTTAGTCAGTGCGTTGTAAACGCGGCGCAACCTTGATGGCTCAAGGAGCCAGGATTCATCGCACCGGGCCCTTGGAGGCCCAGCGGAACACGACGGGCGCGAGGCACAATGGCGTCCGAATTCATCATAGACTGCAACCACCCAAACAGGCATATGGCTTCAACAAAGTTGAATTTAGTGAATCTAAAGCAAGTAATACATAAAAAGAAGTATCTATGTACCTGATGAAGAACGGATTGGCCTTATTCAAGGTTTCCATGAGCGCTGCGAGCGAATGCTGGAACTGCGCGGCGACTGTCAACGGCTGTTTTCTCTTCCCAGTGGGCGCCGCGGCTGTCCTTCCCGCCAAAGTCTTAACGCTCTGAAGGTTCTTGAGACCTTTTTTCGCGCGTTCACGAGGCCTGAATGATTTGTTCTTCCTGCCAAAGCCAATGCTTAACTCAATATTCAGCTGATTAGCTTCGAATACCGGCCACCGAAGAAAATAAAAATTTTGCTGCGTGATATAATAATATAGTGTATTTACATGCTGATCGAAAGATTGTATTGCAAAAATTGCGATTTACAAAAAGCTGACACTAAATTTGGTACATTTGAAAAATAAAAATCAATGCTTTTTGCCATGAATAAAATTATACATGGATATAAGAATAGATTTCTGCTTAAAAACTACTAATAATAATAATCTACGTTAGACCCCATACACAAAAGTACCATAAACATATCTAAAGAGTGACCAGAGTGAAAATTGGATGAAAAACCACATACATAATTAACACAACATAAAAGATAATGCACGGAAAATTAAAAAACCCATAGCCATCACCGTAAGACAGACAGCGAAAAGACCCCAACCGAAACACGCAAATTCATCAAACAAAATCTTGAACAAAAACATAAATGTAACAAATAATAAAGGGTATACAATAAAACACAATTTGAAAATGGTTATCCTGACCCGACATTTTTCCGATATTCATATATTGGTTATGTTATTTCTCAAGCTTCGTTCGTTATTTCTAGAGCTTTGTTTGATGAAGACAGAAGTGCAAGAGAAGGAGAGCAAAGAGAGAGAGAGAGAGAGCTTGTGAGAGCCGGCGGTGGCGCCGCACGTACATGACGATCTGGCTGGCGCGCTGCATGACATCGGTGTCGTCAAAGCGCTCGTCGCGATCGCGATCCACCCTGCGCGAGCGCGTCTCGGCGATTCTGTAATGTTTCGCCCCCTTCCCACTGCGCGGCGAACTAGCCGCCTCTGTCCGTTTACTATCGTTGTTCGTTCGAGCGGGAGTCTCCCGACCTTTATTCGGCACTCGGTTCGGCGTTCTTTTCAGGTCGGGTGAGAAAGGAAATGAGGAATACAAAATTAATGTAAAAGAAATTAAAATTCAATAAAAACAAATCGTTCACAGGGTTGTGATGCATGCATGGTTGTTCGGTGCCCCCGAAATGTCTAATAGTTAGATGTTTCTGGCTAATAGCGAGATAATCAGATAGATACAGGACGACGGCTGTGATTAGGGTCATCTATTACTATTCGATCGACTAACATGATCAATCTATTAACTTACACCACTTTCGTTTCGAGTTTCGAATCAAACTTTGGCAGCAAGTTTGGTGTTTAAATAGCCAAAGTTCATATCGAGATCTAATCACAGCCTAAATAAAACAATAGGGTGATAAAAGATTGATATAAATAAAACTTGGCGGTCCATGCGTTAAGTGCACATAGAACGAAGCATGCTGTATGCGGTGACTTACGCAATACGGTTGATTGCGAGATTGATTGACGATACGGTCACCAGTTGGCTGAGCAAAGACACATTTCATTACGTCACATAACGTTACTCGCACAAGCATTTATATTATACGTATACAAATTTTGGGGCCATATTCTCTGCTGGAATAGGGGATCTACGAATTCTAGGACACAAGTACACTCCTCGTGACAACAACACGGCGTGTTTATTTTTACAGAATTCATGACAGATCCTGGACTGAAAAGCGATACGACACGGTATGAGTCGCACAATTTGACTAAACTTAGAAGATATATCGGATTGTTTCACAAAATCACAAGGAAGGAAGATATCGCTTAAAGCAATGAGGCCGCCTTCTGCACATTGTATTGTACCTCTCTTTATGTTGTATGTTTTGTTTTTGTGCCGGGTGTGCAATAAAGTATATTTGTGTTTGAATAAGAAGTAGTTGCATTGATATTTTTGATACATTTATGAACTTCTAAGTTCTAAGTTTGGTCAAATCGTACCTTGGCCTATCTGTAACCCTCTAGAAATGAGAAACACATTCAACCAATAATATGATATGATAAAACTTGCACATTTTACAACATGATTAGTCGTTTACTAATCTAAAACCTTTAAAAGACCCGTGTTCCACCGCAATCATACCTGAAGTTAAGTGAGGATAAGATCGAAGGTTCATTCCGTTGGGCCGTTAGTACTCCAATCATGTATCTAAATCAATTGAATAGTTAAATATTGTTGTTTTTGTCTTGTCACGGTTTTGACACATTGATACATTATGTTGAATAAACACAACATTATAATTCGTACTAGTTACTAATTTGATTGATGGTAAGTTGTCACCGTCGCTGATAGACATTTCACCTCACTGTATTAATATAAGAGGGTTTTCGATGCACAGCTGACCTTGAGGACTAATGTGCCAGTAATTACGCTAGCTCTCTTACCCTTGAAACTGAAACACAGAAATGCAGGCATTTCTGCATTGCGGCAGAAATAGATAACAGGGTGGTACCGTCCCAGGCGTTCCTGTACATCAGCATCTACCACCTCCAAAACACCACGAGTCGGGTTTGCTTCAAGTTTCCGATATCAACAAAAGTTTCAGTTTTTATTAAACTTGACCTCGTCGAGTCGCTTTTCAGTGAGCAGCATAAAAGTATATTTCTTTAGAGTTGCCAATTTTTGATATAAAATAACATTGAAACATGACATGCCTCTCAGATGTTAATATTAACTGCAGTGTTGCATACCTAGTTAGTTAACTATCGCTACCATCGGTCATTATAAGCTTTTATTTGTTTGAATCAATGCAAATTGGGCACAACGACGTAGCATAAGTAAAGGTACAGTAAGATAATGGTAAGTGCGTACCTGATTATGCTGTCATTAGGGGCGTGGATGGAAGCACGAGGCACTCTTGAAGCGCCGTCGACCCTGAGGACTCTATGCCTTCTGCCCGCTTCTTGGAAAGCGAAGTACCCTCTGGGAAATAGTTATTTTGTTACAGGTATGTAAAATCATCGGATAGTACGTACGCGTAAGATTCAGATCCGACCGAAGGCTCGATGGTCAGACGATCATATCTTATCTTATGATAGGGATGCGGGAATAATTGAGGATCTTTTGTGATTACCCCATTTTACACACTGGTCATCTCAGTGTGCAGGTTTCACGATGTTTTCCTTCACCGTTAGAGCAGTCGGTAAATGTACGTAAGTTTTCGAAAAATACAAAAAACTCATTGATACATGGCACTGCACGGTTTCGAACCCGGACCTCCCGCATGGGAGTCAGGTGTCCTAGCCACTGTGCCACCTACGCTCATGATCATACGATATAAGAATAGTCACAGAATACTACAGAAAAGCCAATACAAACGCGCCAAATCGTTTCACGAACACACGGGCTCTGCGTACAGGCTATCTCAGGGCAAGTCAAAGGAACTCGGGCGCGAAATACATATCGAGTGGTAGGTATATTTTTTTGTACTTTTAATAAACGAAATACATTGCCAGAAATATTTTGCACAAGGCTGTTTCTTTTAAACTAGGAATTAAAACTTTCTGTAGAAACGTGGTCGAAAACATGAAAAGGAATGAGTTGTGGAAGACCTATGCATAGGCATAGGACGACGATGATAACAAAACACAAATGCTACATAGGGTAGGTCCGAGTTCGAGTTTCACGTCATATACCAACAAAATGTTACTTACATACATTAACTGTATATTTTGATGGTAAAGGAAAACATCGTGAAAAAACGAGTTTCAGAAAAAAAGTTTATCCAAGGCACGTGTGACCAAAGCAAAGGGCTCGCACGGTGGATTATGGCCTGACTTTCTCGTGTGATTGCAGGTCAGTGACGCATCAAGAGGATGTAAAATAGGCTAATGGGCGTTTTCACATTAGACGATAACGACACCGACACGACACTGATATGTATGGTGTCGTTGACGACAAAGTGTGAAAGCGTCTAGTACTAAATGTATGAGATTTGACAATTGACCATATCTTTATCGTCTAATGTGAAAACGCCCCAATGGTGTACAAACCTGAAGAACGCCCTCACGATGGCCCACCGGAACACGGCGACGGGGTCAACACCCACCAACTCCCGCACGAATGCCAGCGAAGAGTTCTTCAAAACGCTCACTATATCCTGGCGCATCAAGTCAAGGTTCTTCTCTCGCATTGCCGTTACCTGAGGGAAGAAATCATTGTCGAAGTATCAGCTACTTAGTTCTTGATTATGAGGGGGTTCACAGAACCTGTACCTGGTTCGATCAGTTGGGACCGTTGTACATTTCCTCTTGTTACATCAGCAGCAGGAGGTCTGGATATTCGATCAACTCCGCCAACTTTAACACAGCCAGCTCTAAACTAACTCAAAAGCTATCACTTATCGCCTCGTACTGTACTTTATCGTTAGGTACTCTAAATTGAGAAACCATCAGAAGTTTTGATCATCCCAATGCAGGGTTTATAAGTCTGCCTTTTTGTGCTACCCTTCCCGATTCTAGATATTACGTCACAGATATTACATCCAGAAAATGTCTGAATCTAGCTTTTTCATCGACCCACTTGGCTGCTAGATTAACAATCCTGGATACTGCTAAACGTGGTGATTAGTAAAAGTCAGTTAAATAGCGAATGGCATGTTCAGAGTACGACAAGGCTCAAAGGCTAAGTCACGAGACTGCAGCGCAAGCGTCGGCATACCGAATCCACCTCTGGACCAGTGTGGTGGACAACTCCTAGGCCAGGCCTATTTAGCCTAGTTGGACTGATTAATGTAGAATATTAGTAAAGTGTAAAAACCTTACCTATGTTTTAAAAAAATGGGTTTGAGTTGAGTAGAAACTTGGGTCGCCGCCATTTTGTTAAATTATACTACGAAACGAAAGTATTATTCACCTGGTATTTGACCTTGCCGGCGTAATGTTTCACGATGAACGCGGGCTCGCGCCGCTGCGGTTTCTCGTAGAACCCGTTGTCTTCGTGGACTGAGTTGAACTTTTGCAGGAGAGTTTCGTTTGTAGCCCACGGAAAACTGTAATAACGTCATATTTTAGCAAGGAAGATAACAGGTGCTAGCCGAAAGATCAGTTACCACCGGAGTGCACAGCAAGCCGCCGGTTTAGGCCCAAGGCATACGGTGTGGGGGGTGTTTTACTTCGATAACAATTGAACTAAACCATAACTACACTAAAATACGGTTTAAAATGGAATGACAATAGCAGGAAGAATAGCAAGCGAGTCGACGCGGCGAGGCGCGCTATTGTAAAAGCGATTTCATAGGGATTCGCGCCGAGCCGCTATTCCACTCCGCCAGTTTATAACTCGAGCCACTCACTTGCACTGGTCGTCCAACACGCACAGCAGGCCGCCCGGCTTGCCCTCGATCAGCTGCAGACAGCCGGTGTTGTCGGAGAAGCCGATGTCAGTCCACCGGATGCCCTCGCGGCGGTACTCTTCCTGTTCATACTTGAACACGTGTTGATTAAAGTAGTATTGCAGGTGTTCGTTGGCGTAGTTGATGCAGAGCTGCTCGAAGCTGTTGCTCGGACCGAAGTCCTCAAAGCCGAATATGTCGAGGACGCCTGCGGGAGGTTCAAGTCAGAAATTTTAATTAGTTTTGTTTCGTTTCACGTCTTTTTTTGGACATGTGGTATACACTGAAAATGGTACAAATGCGAGTTGTGAACTCCATCCGCATCTCTCGAGGCAGCCTTAGATTTTCGAAAAAAGGAAAACCTTTCTTGCCCCGTGTTGCCTATTGCCCAATGACACAATTTAAATATATTGGCGTTAAATAGTTGTTCTTTTACGCAAAGTTATAATAAATTAAAGCGCACATCCATCTTCTATCGCAGTTCTGGGTTAAATGACGCGGTCCTGTAAAACCCGACTTTTTCCTGGTCATCATCAGGTCCTTGAGGTTCCAGATGTGGGAAGGGCTCCATGGTCCTAAACATTTGGGCTCAAACCCGAACCATCTAGCTATTACCGTTCCAGAGATCCCATCTGACATCAAAGATACTCCAAGATCTTGGAAACCACTGATCCAATTTTCATCGGACATAGCCAATAACACTCTCGACAAAATTCTCTATAAAATGGAAAAAACCGGGTCCAAATAGGATCATCAGGCCACAGACACATGTCAAAGTTATAATACGCCCTCCCTCGATCTGTCAAGGGTTAAAAACTAACCTATACTATGTCCCTGGTGGTCCCTGAGCGTATCTTTCTTGGACAGCAGCGCATGGTTGACCTGCATCACGATCCAGTCGAACAACGCGCCGTACAGGCATTTTGCCATTGCATCACGTGTTGCTATTGCTTCCGGCAACCTGTAACACCATAGTAGTCTTCAGTATCAGGGAGCATTGATGATAGAGCTGTGATCAAGAATACGCTATGCCCGTGTCTTTAGTTTTAGTAGTCACAGCACATAGAATAGAAAAACGTGTATTTGTTAACTGCAGCACACATGCTATTCCACTTGTAGTAAGTATATGATATTCTTATACAACTAAAATAATATGTGGACGCTGTACATGTTGCAGCACCAAATAGGCCTTAACTCAGCCATACTTTAGAGTAGTCTAGAGCATGACGCTGATAATTCTGCTTTAGCCGTTCGAAGTCGGAGGCGGAAAACCAAGCGACGATAATCTATATGTAGATATGAAAAGTAGGTTAGTAGATAGGTTTCCACAAAGGCGAGTGCGTGGTTTTAATCGAAAACTGCGTGTGTGTTGCCCTATCTTTTCTGTGGGTTCGTTAGACAACAACCTGCCTGACAAAAGCCTGTTTCACAACTGAAGAATGGAGATGTGATGAAGGAAAACTTCTGCATGTATGGAAAAATCTCGGATATGTATAGCCTCAATCAGAATGGTGGACTGGAAAAGAGCATTGCTACATAAAATTTCAACTGATCAATTGAGGCGAGACTAGATGAGATTTTGTGTAGTAGTGCGTAGCGATGGCGCACGCACACACTCAAACCGAAACGGGTATGTTTCTATGAAGACATACATCTCTCTTTTACTATGGTAATTTGCAGTGGACTGCATGCCACCCATAACTCCCATCGACCTTTAGTTGTTTTAGAAGACTTGAGTTTTACATGTACAACTTTATAAGTACAGAATTTCTTGTGGAAAATCTAAACCGACATGTTCAAAGATTTGGGCACGAGACTGCGGCGCAAGCGTCGACGGCTCGAAACCGTTTTTGGACCACTCAACAGGTATTTTATCTATGAAATGGTTAAGATAGAACATTGGTAACGTGTAAAACATTACCTGTAGTTAATAACAAGCGTTTCGCCCGAAGCTCTGGCGCGTTTAGACGTTAAGGCGGCCAGCAGAGTCTCCTGCTTGACTCGGAGGAGCGAGGATATCAGTAAAACCACCTCCGGGTTCTTTATGCCGACCGCCTCGTCGTGGTGGTACGACTTCCGTTGCGGTTGGAACTCTACATTGCCTGCAAATTACCAGATTTATCGTCAGTTGCACGAGATCTCCTCCACAATACATGCTGTCCTTTTCTACGAGATAGTTCCAAATAGAGATGACACGAGACTAGACTTCCTTTTCGCTTCGGTTAGCTGCGTTCAAACACAAAGCGATGATTTCAAGAGGAGGGCGGAGCGCATGTGATTGGTTGCAGCGAACCGAATCGGAATAAAACCGGCCTCGTGACGTCCGACGCGTATAACTCGACGACCATAGTCACGAAATTTCTGGCCTGCAGCACGGCGGGCGACGTGCGTGATTGGTTAAGCCTGTTTCAGTGGCAGTCTTTAGCAATGATTGTTAATCGAAACGTCTCGCATAGATAGTTATCTTATGATAGGGGGTCAGGAAAAACCCCAGCAAATCCCTTGACGATCTTTTGTGCCTACCCCATTTTACACACTAGTCATCTCAGTGTGCAGGTTTCCTCACGATGTTTTCCTTCACCGTTAGAACAGTCGGTAAAGGTACGTAAGTCTTCGAAAAATACGAAAAACTCACTAGTACATGTCACGATTTCGAACCCGGACCACCCGCATGGGAGTCCGGTGTCCTAGCCACTGTGCCACCGACGCTCTTAACATCTCGCTTACTCTTACATCGTACATAATCTAGTATACATGAGTGACAGTTTCATTTATAAGGTATACCACCTTTAGATTTGGCGGCCACCCCAGAATCGAAGCCATTGTATTCATTGGCGTTATGTTACATAATAAATTAAGTAATTCCATGTCTATCCAAAGTACAAAACAAAGTTTACATATTCGTAAACATTATGCTGATTACAGCAGGCTAATGTTGATAGGGTCAACAAACTGATCCATGTTTTTATTTATCTGTCCATGACACCTAAGTGTTGAATGTTGATTACCTTAAACAATTTCCGATTATCAACTAATTAATTTATCAACAGATTGATAACTGTATGTTAATATGTTGTACAAATTAACAAAACCTTACTTTTAATTATGTTAATATTAAATTTAAATAGTTCGCCGTATAGTGAAATCCTTGGTAATGCATTTTTGTCCATTTTCGTTTTATTATGATTTTTAAAGGCTCTGTAAGACACGCCATTTTCACTCTAAATCACATTAAACGGTTCACTCAAACTTACATTTAATGTGATGCCTGACGAGGATTTCTTTCAAGGATCAAACTAAAACGAAAAGGCGTAGAAATGCATTACCGAGGTTTTCACTCTACGGAGACGAAATGCAAGATATGCTTACCTAAAAGTAGCACGGCTGATAGGACGGCAAATAATCTCCGCTGCTTGTCCATAGTGAAGCCGACCATTTCCATGGACTGTTTCAGCCGCGAGAACTCGTACTGCTCGTCCACCCCGGGCACAACACTACAACCAGTCCTCGATAAATAATTGTACTTGTCCACACTAAGCAAATGCAACTGTTCCTTCTCTTGTTCCGACGCACCGGCCAGCAAGTAGTAAAACACATGATAATTCCTCTCGTTACGACCCTGACTACAAATTCTCGACTTTTCCAGCAAATACTTCTGCACAACTGCACCGTGAACCATCCCATTTTCCTTGTAGTTCACTTGAATAAACTTCCCGAATCTACTGGAGTTGTTATTGTGGGCCGTTTTGGCGTTACCGAACGCTTCTAATACTGGGCCAGCACTCAGTATTGTTTGCTCGACGCCACTGCCGTGTGATCCCTTTTGACTGAGCGCTGTTAGGTGATGGAGGAGGAAGTTCGTACTTTCAGTCTTTCCTGAACCACTCTCTCCACTGATCACTATGCACTGATGTTTTCTCTCCCGCAGCATGCAATGGTACGCGGTGTCGGCCACTGCGAATATGTGCGGCGGCAGAGTTGAGCCTATCCTCTTGTTCTGGTACAGCTTTACATATTTCGGATTGTAGATAGGGTAGAACTTGAATGGATTGAGAGCTATTAATATCGAGCCGACGTAAGTGTAGATGTAACCGGCCGCGAACCTCGACCGCAGGTTATCTAACAGCGTCTGCTCATTTAGCTCTGGCAGCTGACATAAGTCTGGATACTCGCGGTCCTTTGGCTGGTAAAGAAACCTTTGGAAGTAGTCCTTTATCAGCTGCGGGTCGACGGAGAAGTTCTCCATCCACGGTTCGTCTGGTATTTTCTCGCGTAAATAGAACCTGAAAATATTTCATACAAAATATGTAAAACACAGTTCAAATAATGGTATATGAGTATGAGAATAAAAATACAAATAATATTACTTTTGATTCATGTTGAGATGAGATCAAAATATTTACTGTGTATTTGTGCTCTCTCATGTTGGAGCGAGCAATGTTTTAGTGCGATTGGCAGGATGAATCGCTGTTATCACGCCGCCGCGTAGGAAGAGTGACTCACTGTCCCATTAGGACATTATCCCCAATCACTACAGCCCTTTTATGTAATTGGTTTCTTACGAAAATGTACCAGTCAATTAAAAATTCAATTCAAACACAATTAACAATTGGTACTAGTATGCAAGCAACTGCCAATAACACTTGTAAATTAAACCGTAATTGTCTCAACATGTTACATATTGATTACAATGAGGATATAATGTTGCAAAATTACCATAAGGGTAAAAAAGGCATATTATTAAATGAATCATACATTTTTCTACATGGTGCAAATAGTATCGCGGTGACGGGACAGTTACGGTCAAACCGAGACACAGTCGCTGTACAAGTGTTGTATCAAGGTTAGACCTATCTCGTAATACGTAATTGTAGGACGGAGATAATTACACAGTAGGACTGGATTTAACTTTGCATTGTTGTGCGAAGTTCAGCCGTATTGTAGACGGAAAAATATTCGCGGTAAATAAATTGTTATCACGCGAAAAGCATTTTTATTACGGAAAATAATTAATTGGACACAACGAGTTAATTATTTTATTAAAATCATTCACATTTACGGTACTTAAATAGTCCACGGTTGTTCTGGAGCATGCCAATTTTGATGGATTTTTCACAGTTTTCCCACACAAAAAAAGCCTAATAGTCTAGTGCAGCCTTTTCTCCTAAAACTCTTGAATTTAACCTAAAGAAGTCTTTAGCATTGCTGCAGAAGTACAAATCATTTAAACGTACAAAGACAGATCAAAGGGCTAATCTGTTTTCATGGAAATCAAAAACTCAGACAAACCACAATCGCGGCGTAGCATTTTTCTACATTACGCTATATGTAAAGGACCACGTGTCAAGTGGCAACTTACCAAGGACACGTTAATTTGATGTGATGATTATATGGTGTAGATTGAAATGGTTAGGGGTATTTGGTTAGTCAATGTACAGTTACGGAAAAAATAATGGATACATACTTACCACCTTGTGATACTCAACAAATGACAAGTTGCAGTTTAATTTGACAAAGCCCAAGGTATACACATTATTTGTTCCCCCACCGTGTCTGTAGTCTCATGATGGTAAATACCTGTAGTACTGTCCAGAGTTGTTGTTGGGCCATAGTAGCATGACAGCGACGGGAGACTCGTTGGAGCCCAGTCTCCGCTCCTTGCACTCGCCGCTGACCATGTCTCCCACCACCTATGTCGAAATGATGTGTTCATTAAAGTTATTGGTATCAGGTCTTGAAGTTACTGGTGATGTGACAACAGCTTGAAGTGTTTGTCGGGTTACAAACACTTCAAGCTGTTGTCGCAATTATTATTGCCGAGTTAAGTAAGTGTTTTGGACCGGTAACTAAGGGCACTCATCGGTAACAAAGGGTTTTGGAACTGGCACGTTTTCAAATGTCGGCCCTTTGTCGGGTAATTATTACCGTTTTTGGAACTATTAGAAGAAAAAAATAATTAAACAAACCAAGCCCTACTTCCTACATGTAGATATTACTTACTGTTTTTTATAATGCCATTTTGGAACAATTCTATCAAGTAGATTTATAAAGCAAGGCAAATCCCGTCATTATAACATAATCACCTATTTATTTTATTATACTATGATTCATAATCTGTAACACTACATAAAAACCTTTTTTTCCCATAGATAATATGTAGTTTATTCTATAACAAACACTGCAGGTTTTTCAGTAGTTTTGTTCAATTGACTGTACTACATGACTGTTTCAACTGTGACAGACAGACTGGCAAGGAAGGAAGTCAGAATGATCTTGAAATCTGACCACTGTGACTCATTGGGTTGGACAAGACAAGCAAAAAATCAAGTGATGACAAACATAATCTAGCAGTTGATCCATGACTAATATGTCAGGGCAGCAGTGTAATTAGTTTTGTACTGTTATATGCAACAAGTGTTTATGTCATGGATCAAGTTATTAATAGGACATTACTCTTAATGTCCAGACAGTTTGAATAATGCACGCGCGATTCATATAGCAGTTCGCCAGTATCCTGATTTATTTCAGTGGTACATACCTATTTTGATTGTGAATGAAAACAGAGGCAATTATGCAGTTTCTTACTTTAGTGTCAATGTTTACTACTCCACGTAACGTAATTATAAAATGCTAGGAATGTGGTCCCCTCCCCGCATCCCGCCTGTTCCCGGGCATCTCCATCCCTTGCTACCTGAATCCTTAGTGCCGTTCTCACAGTCATTCATAGAGTAACGCAAATGTGACTCTTCATCATTTACTTTCATACATTTTTGTTCACTTTTGTCCATTGCCTCTAAGGGATGAAATTTTATTTGCAACAAACTTTTTGCATACTGTATTTGGTCTCGAAGTTTGACAGTATGATTTTCTAATTACGTTGGTGAAGATTTTCAGGATGTGATTTTTTGTATAATGTTAGTGTACAGTGCACAACACATCAGCCTATACCCTTTAGTAATTTGTCATATTTTTTATTTATTTATTACAGCCTCTTACAGAATTTGTTTACTTACATACTATCGGTAACTAGAATCTGTGTGCCTTTGTCACTTTGTCATATATCAGTATTATTTGACATATTCATACAAATGTCAAGGAATCATAACAAAATCTTATAGCGACAGGGTTCCACCGAGTATAGCTGGATGTGTCTTCCACTGTACATTCAAATTATTTGCTATAAAAATTATGTATAAAAAACCACAGAAGCCAGACTGACTGTAAGACTTAGCTAAGTTCAATTAAAAATCTTTATAAATTTACATAGATGACTGTTGCTATGCATTGTCATGTTACTGTGGAGTGGTACCAGCCTGTGTTTATGTCGAGTAATCCTGCTGTAATTTATTTAAAAAGGTCAAAATTACTTCATATGAAAATTCTACTTCCAAAATATACATTGAAAGGTGAATAATTTGTGTTTTGTGTACAGCTGGTTAAAAAAAATATATTGGCTAATAACCTAACACTTTTTTTGCATAATAAACAAATTATGTGGATTTGTACTATCATGCCATATGTTCTTTAGTATATCTTGGTCAGTCATATCTTTAAATTACCTAAATTAATTTTGTATTTTTGACATTGCCACAGTATCTATCTGGTTATCGATTATTTATGACTCTCATATCATACACAATCATTATTATCTTTGCTGGAATAGTAAAACCTATATCAGTAATTACCACATACCTCAGCCAGTTCATAGGGGCCCCCAGATCCATCGCTCAAGTTGAGCTTGTCGGCGATGCAACACACAATCTCTTCAGAGCTGGTCTGCTTTGAGGCCTCCACCGATAGGGCCTCATATTGAGCTGACAGTGCACCTACAAATACCTGCAAACAATTGTTAATGAACCTACTGATATAGTTTTTTTTATAAAGAATTTGTTTTCTGATATAATTTTTTAGGGATCTGTACCCCAAATGTATGTTCTTTATGACCTGGGTAAAGACATTAAGCTTCTTTTTACTCTTGTAATATATCACATTCTCAGGAAAATTTAATTTCTAATATTTATATAACATAATTTCAATAATTAGTTAGTAGATTAGCACTTACTAAGTCTAGGTATAACAGCAGCAGGATTACTTAAGTAAGATATAAGACCTACTTTTATAGAAATGTGACGAAACTTATTATCATACAGTTGTTACTACAAATTAGACAGGAAGCTATAACTGACCTGCACAATATATCTGTGATTCTCAGCAAGAGCCATTCTGCGACATTGTCCTACACCTCACTGCCACTGATTTCCTGGTACTTCATACTTCACTTCATTTTACTAGTCCTGGTTTCACTTGCTTCACCCTCTCAGGAACATAGACATGCATTTTCACTGAACACTTGTTTATTTTTAGAAAATGCTATTGTGATTGCTGGTTTGTTTAGTATGTTTCAGTAAGGTACAGATACAAATGTATCGTAGTCGTAATTTTAATACATGTGAATACGGAGCATTATGCACCTGACCCCCTGAGAGCACAGGTTGTATTCAACCATGGCAAGTTTACAAATTGTCATTATCCAAAAGCGCAACACGCGGCTGCTACAGGCTTCGTACTCGGTGTTATTAGTGTTTCGGGGGATAATATAGTGCTTTCCAGTCAAGCACAAAGAAGAGAAATCACCAATTTGGGTCACATGCTGATTGAATAGAAGTCACCAAGCTTGCTTAGCACGACCGTTATGAAGTTTCCGTTTTGTTCTTGAACAAATACTCCTCAGATGTTCATGTTTGTAAGAATACACAAGAACAACTTGTAGGTAAACTTATTGTAGTTGAAAATAACATAAATTATACAAAACTACAGCGAAATCGGTGTCTCCAACAACCTGTTATTTGTCAAACACAACTCTCGCTAACGCACCAAGGAACCGCACCACTAATAATTTCACAATAGTTAAAATGATAAAAACGGTTTCTATTTCTCTTGCATTTCGATTGATATCGTAAATTATTTCAATTTCCAATTTCTTCAGAGAAATCTAATCTATCGAACCACCATTTTTATTTGTGTGTGGAACTCGGACGTATTCGTGTATCTATTCTTTTCATATCAAATTAAAATGTATCTCATTTTCAACACTTTCTCAACGCCAAAAGGACACTTTTAAAATCAGTTAGATTATATCATAGACAATTCACCAAAGACAATAAAAATGATATTTTTTTTGGAAAAAACGGGAAACTTTGAATAATCTATATTTTCAAATTATGGAAAATTATGTGAAAGTTTTAAATTCATATGAATTCACATTAACTTTCCTTTTCTTGGTTTTATTTTTTGGTATTTCGATTCATTCTCCCTTTCATTGCACTAAAATAACAAATGAGCGAGACTTAGCAATAAAAGGCAATAACATTCAGGGGTTCACTAGCTAAACAACAACATCGCTAAACCAAACATCACTCTTACTCTTACGCGATCTAGCAAATGAGTGAGCGTGACAATTTCATTTATAGTTATAACTTTAGGTTTGGTGGCAACGGAATCGACGCCAAAATCAAACAGAATGCTTATATGGAATTCCAACCGAGCGTCGATCGAAACGTTCTCAAACCATGCTCACTTCTCATTGGTCCGAATATTTGTAACAGTTTCAGCGGCAAAATTTCAAACATGATTTTCTCCACAGATTTACCCAATGATTTTCTCGATCCTTGGTATTCCTGGTATCTTAACTTGTCTTTCTTTCTAAAATAATTAGTGAAGATTTAGAAATAAATACAATACTAGTGTCGGTTTACGGGACAATATTATGTCCTAAACCTAGCAGTGCATATGTTGATCACAAACTGCACTTTTCAAGTATGTAACGACTGATTTGTGTGTGTGACTATCAATAACAGGTGAGCTACATTAAATAAAACTTCATTGCTGGAATCTCAGCATCTCGCAATCGCAATGCAATCTCGTACTACGGCCCTAACCATTCCCGTATCAAAATTATAAAGGAACACTGAGGGATCATTTTATTTTTTAGGTAATGAAATACGCGATTTCTGTGTCAGTTTCTTATATTATAAACAAAGAGGTGAAAAAATGCTTGGTAGTCCACATTTGTAAAGAAAATACTTAGAAACTTAATTGTAGGTAAAAACGGCCTGACCTGTACGGCTTACGTCTGCGGGGAATGGACTTGTTTCCTTCATTCATGTATATTGCATTCATCTTCATCATATTACGTTCCATTTATAGTACTTAAAATTAAATAAAATACTTAGAAATAAAAGAAACTTTATTATACTAAACTTACAAACAAAATAATTGCGCCCGCGCGTTCTTTTATCATAACTACATTTGTGAATGGAACCACAACTTAATCAATCATACTTAATCACTATTCTTTATATTTAAATAAATTATTATTAATAATACAGGGTGTAATAAAACACTCTGTATTAAGCACTTGCAGGGCGACTTAGTATCGACTCAACAACTTTTAACTTTTTTTTCTCTTTAACCTAAATTTGAAACTGGCAGGATGAGCCGAGATAGCTCAGTTGGTTAGAGCACTGTCATGGAACGGCAAGATCTTATTTACTAAGAAAAGAGAAAAGAATTTATTTACTAAGAAATTTTTAGAAATTTCAAAAGAACTGTTACGAAAACTAGCAGTAAGTTAATGTAGCTTTATCTATCGCAAAAGTTAGTAAGTGTTCGATATTGGGTCGCCCTGTACCTACACAGATGCTTAATAATTTTATATACATACATCATTATTATAGCTAAAACTTATTTCATTTGTATAAATGAAATGAGTATTCATAGAGTGCGAAAATCTTGTCCCATAAGTCGCCACAACTACTAATTATTTCAAAAAATTAGGAATATCCACATTTATTTCAAACAGTTTCAGTTTCTGGGTTTTCCTTCTCTATTATCTTATCAAATCTCAGATCCTGTGTGTGTAGGTAATAAATAAAATTTTGTGGAGTTGTTCAGTTATCGAGCCTGGATCAATCCCTTCCGGATGCGACACCACATTAGCTTTAGAGGCTGCTGCCATCGCCTCCGTTCTCTTCAGTTTTTCTTACAACAAAAACTTCAAGAAAAAGTTAGAATGATGCGCTCGTCAAATCGTAGAAGAGAGTTCTTAGAAGATCATAAAAGGCGCCTCGTCCTATGTGTCGTCGTGCTTACGGTCCGTTTAGCGGCGGCAGCGGCTGCTGCAGCGGCCGCGCGTCTAGCGTGCACGCGGCCGTGCTTGGCCAGGTGGTCGGAGCGCGCGAACTTCTTGCCGCACTCCCTGCAGCCGTAGGGCTTGTCGCCGGAGTGGCTGCGGCGGTGGCGCGCCAGTTCGTCGGAGCGCGCGAAACGCCACGCGCAACCTCCCCACGTGCACCGGTACGGCTTCTCCCCGCTGTGCCGCCGCAGGTGCGCGCGCACGTGAGACGCCTTCGCGTACAACTTGCCGCACTCCACCACCGGACACCGGAACGCACCCAGTTCCGGACAGAACGCCGGCTCTCCAAACGTTCGCACTTTTGTTTCAGTCTTCTCCTTCTCTTGACCGACATTATCTAACGGTCTTTGGTAGCTCTGCTCTATATGAACACACTTTGGGTCTAACTCCGCACTGAAGGCTGAAAGTCTTCCCAGAGCATCGTCACCGCTGTCTGTAGAATCTGTCCCCGAAGGTAGTGCGTCATTGGAGCGGTCGCTGTTCAACGCTTCCAGATAATCGTTGATGCTCTCGTCTAGCAAATCGAACTTCGAAGCGAAGAAATCGTCTCTGTTCTCACTGATATCACAAACTAATGCATCACAATTGAAGTTAATGTCACTGAACCAGTCACTGCCGTCCGAGGTAAGGGTAGGTAGCTCGAAGTTAACGATGCTCTCTGCCGGGGAGTACTCGTAGAGGAACTGATCACTCAGGAGGACGTCCTCGAGGACCGGTCCGTTACCCTCGCGGTACATTTTGAACCTGAAAATGAATAAGTGATTGATGAGTTAATGTGGAGATAATTAAATGAAATATCAATGGAAAAATAAGATGTATTAAATAAACTTACAGTTGGGTGTTTGCGCCAGTGTTGTTTAGTGATAGAGCAGTGATAAGGAGACGCGAGAGGGTGCCGGTCGGGATGTGCTGCAGACTTGCGCGTGCGGCGCGGCCCGAGGTTGGAGTGAGTCGCATGCGCCGGCGCGGCCGGACACCGCAACGGACACTGATAACGAGGATCGGCGATTATCGGCGGATCCGCACCACATGCTCTCCGGCAATCGCTTTACCAATAACAACATTGTATTGTTAATCCTCTGTCTGTAATCTATGACCATTAAACTTAATTAGGTACAGTCGACCACAGCTCAACCTACCAAAAACGTAAAATTTTGTGAAACTAAGATAAACCATATTACGCGGATATAAGGTTGAGATTTAATTGATGAAATTTGACAGCTGGTATACTTTAGCTAGGGGTCTTTACCTTGCTGTAACTATTTTGATACTTGTTTTTTTTCCTATAATTTATTTATAACATTGAGCAGTTAATAGATAAAGCAATGGAATATATCAATTGAAAAGCTGTTTATTGAACGTATTTATGAGGAATGTAGATCATTCACTTTGTAGACCCTCTTATCGTTCGTTTGACCGACCTATTGAACAGTTCTTTTACCTAAGGTAGGTAGATATAACTTAAATAGGTAAACAACTGTATGTAGCTATGATAATAAAATTATTATGTACACTACAAAAGAATGCTCATAAATATATTGGTAGGTACATTTCATTCATTAATCTTATGGAGATTTCATACCTAATGGCATTTTTTTATGTAGTTAGATTTTTTGCCTAACCTATGTGTTCTATCAACATACTCAGAGCCAGAGAGCCAGCTAACAAATTAAATCTTACGTAAGTGTAAATTATTGTTATGTACGTGTTACGTTATACGTAAATCATGTATATAGTATATAATATATGTGTAAATATCTATTTAAACATCATACGGCATACCTAGGTATAATTTGTATTATTTGATTAGTAAGAAAATAAGTAATTATGAGAACAAGATACCGCTCTTAGCGATAAGGCACCCTACATTTTATTTTTTCTTTGCCGTGGTTGTCCCACTGCTGGGCAAACAACCCGGTCTTGCGCTATCTCTGTCTAGGTTTTTCTGATGTGAACACAGGCACAGAATATAAGGTGTTCCCGCCATTTTTTCCTGGGTCCTACCTACACTGCATACACTAGAATGAACTACAATATTCTATATAAAACAAGTACCCACCTAATTCTATTATATTCGGAATAATATTAAATTCCATAATTAGGTACTCATGGAACGGAACTGGAATACAGTTAACTTACCTACCTTTTTTTTGGGAAGCCCGCTTCCGAAAGTGATAAAATTCTTGGCATTGCAAGTGACGAATCCATCCATGCTGAATCAACTGTTGTCTTTTATTCCTGTTACAAGAAGAGCGGACATTGACTTAAACTAGAAGAAAGACAAACCATTCGCTCATTACCTGTATAATATAGGTACCTACCTACATAACAATAGTGATGTATGAATGTATGTGATGTATATCAATTGGTACCATTAATTGTAGATGCAGTTATCTAATGAATGGCTAATATCAATGTGTTATATACCTATAATCCGACAGCTTAGCATAGCATTTCTAAGAACAGAATAATTTTTCCACTTAAGTAGGTATTTCGATAGGTAGGAAGTTTTTGTTCATGGTAAAGTCATAGGTAGGTATCTATGACATAACATTTTGTTCTGAGCTAGTATCTATGTACTATTGTGATATCTAGAGGCACATTGTAGTAAGTAGGTACTATAATAATAGTATGTACAGTCGACCTCTAGCAAAACAAAACAATACAATGTATACAATCTGTCAAAAACATTCGATTAAATCTCAACCTTATGCCGGTGCGATATGGTACGTATATCTCAGATTCTTAAATTTTGACGTGTTAGGTAGGTTGACATGTGGTCGACTGTACGTACGTACCTAGACCTAGTATACCTAATACATATATACCTATTTCCAACGTAAATATTTTCGACTTTCTTCATAAAATTGAAAACGAATTTCCTAACTCTATTTTATAATAGAAAAGTACCTATTGAGCTGATTTTTTTTAATGAGATGTACATACTCTTCCACTCATTTTATGAAATATAATATATCGCGACGGAAAACTAATTAAATCGTTTGATAAAAATGGAAAAACGCGACGCGTGGATGGTTTTTCCAATTTTATTAAACTATCCCATTTGATAGTTTTCAATATTATCACCGCGCGATTCCACGCAGATTTTTCCAGCTGCGTCACTCGCCGCGTCCGTCTAGCCGGCGACGGCGCCGGCGCACGCTATCTGCGACGGCGCGGGCGGTGGCTGGCACTGCCAGCATCTGGTGCCCAAGCTCGCGTTACAGGCCTCCGCTTTATCCTGTTTGTTTTTATTTTTATATTACGAAAAAATGCGCCGAATTTTTGCTGACCATCGGAAATCTAAGTGTTACTTAACCCCTGTGAAGTTGACCCGCCCCATATTATATAAGTTTATCTAAGTTTTAAAAATCTTGGAACACGTAGAGAGATACTAAGAAGAGGATAAGCGATAGATGACTGGAAAAGCTCATATTGTCAAGTGTAGGGGTGAATCATCCAAGTTGACAAATGGGACTTTGCATCCTAGTTTATTATATTATAGATACTATTAGCAAAAACCCATTATCTACAAATTGTTATTGGTAAACAGCCCACACATACGGATATGAATTCCAAGAATTATCTCAGCTGGTAGCAAATTATATAAATAGTCGGCATGTTTTTTTTGAAGTTGTTTGTTGAATAGTTTTAAAAATAAGTGCATGTGTTTGTTTATTTGGGATTACCCAAAGTGTAGAAAAGGTTATCTTGTTATTGATAACTCATGGATGTATCTAGGTATAGGTTCCTATACAGTTACATGTTCCGTATAACTAAGATTTAACATATTGAACAAAACAACACATCTATAGGCACAGTAGGTATAAAGACATAAGATCGTAAATAATTGTGATCTGTATGGTATGGTATGAGCACCAAATCCCGAAATTAAGAGGAGACTGTGCAAAGGAAAACATTGTGAGGAAATCTGCATGTCTGAGGAAAAAAGTTTTCGAAATGATCCCGCTCGGTGGATCATGACCCCCCATGTGCAAGGGGACGCCTGTGCCCCAACAGTGGGGATGTGATGTATTCATCTCTGCAAGAGAACTGACTATGTCTATTCGGAAAAATAAAAGAACTAAACTGATGTCTGAGAAAGAGAGTCTGTGGTTTCATATTCAGGAAGAGGTATTTCCTTACAATAGGGTAGTTTCCAAGTATCAAATAATAAATACATTTCTTAGAAATTCGTTAAAAAATAAAATAGTTACAGGCAATGAAAAATCAGAACGATAGAAAGAAACGGCAATAAGTTTTATGGCGTCAGTGTTCCCTAGCGCCATACAAGCAGGTCCTGGCTATATAAAGGACTCTTTTGCTAAAAAGGGACAGAGCATCTCTCCAATACTAACTTTAACCATTAATATCTCTGTAAGTATGTCATCTTATAGATAATATCGCGATGAGTTTATCAATTAATACAAGTATAGACGCCGTAGGTCACCCAGTAAGCAATGCAGGGAGATTTTTATTTTTATATATATTTTTATGTATAATATTATTTATGTTCTGAGAAATTCTCCGGGAAAAATGCTAAACCTATATTTACGATTTGTGGTTTTACCTAAGTACTATATTTTTATTGTTACCATGTACCTAGGAAACTTAGAGAGAGTCTGTGGTATAAATGATAAAGGAGATGTCATGTTATGTATGGCAACACAAAGCAGATGGCCACACTGGCTCGGGTCTAGGGTTTTGGATTTGTTTGGGTGTGTTGTCTGTGGATATGTCACATAATAAACGAGCTTCGAAATTTCATTACACTTTGTAAAAGTGTAATTAATTGCCACAAAAAAAAAAAAAAAAGTGTAATTATTATTAAAATAATATATTTTTAATTATAATTTAATAAAATAATAATATATTCCAAAAAGGATGGTATAAGGACGCCGAGGATAGGGAAAATTGGAAAGAAGGCCTTTGGGTCTATAGGCTATTAAAAAATAAATAAATATAATTATATATTATTTCAATTACACTTTTACAGATTGTAGACCGTAGCGTCTAGCGCTCGCGGAATTTACATATGGATACATCGTATAAGAAAAAATCTGAATGGAAAGAATTAGGCCGAAGGGGGATCAACCCCCATTGAGGGTTTAATAATCTCCTTGAAATCCCTACTTTAGAGTAAGTAAGACTTACTAACTTTAAACATAAACTTTGACAATTTCCCTCCGAACCGAAATCTGAGACATCAACCCTCAACATCAATTTCTAGTTTTAGGCCTAGCCCATGTCAGAGCCCAAGTAAGCAAGCAAGGTCTAGGACAATAAATTCAGAGTGACTGAGACTTTTTTTTATATTTTTTATTATTATTTGCAAGTTTTAAAAACTTTTGAAAGTGTATAAAACTTTTCTTACTTTTTCAGCCATTTTTACATCACACAAATTACATGTGCAAAGGAACCATGCCACAAACGGTACGGTGGTCAGCGTGTCACCATGTTACCTTTGTACGGCGATAACACCTCTCGGTGGCTGGCGGTGCCAGCGTCTGCCCGGCGGTCGGGTTACGTGTGTGTGTTCGGTTACAATAGTTACGTTGTAGGGTTTGTTGCTTTTTTATTTTGTAAGCCGTAGCGGAATGTTTCGGAACAGCTGTAGTATGTAGGGCTGAATATAATGGGCATTTTCACATTAGGCGATAACGACAACGATAACGTAAATAAATTCTTTCTTTCTTTCTAACGACATATCGTCGGTTGTCGAATCTCATATAATACAAATACAAATATACTTTATTGCACACCCGGGACAGAAACAAAACATAAAGAGAGGTTCAATATAATGTGCCGAAGGCGGCCTTATCGCTTTAAGCGATATCTTCCATATACGGGTGCAAAAGGCGTATGAAATAGATACTACCCTCAAATAAATAAATAACAATAATGAAATAATAATTTAAAAAAAATGCAAACCTTTGCAAGCTGCAAAGCAGTAGTAATAATATTACGTAAATACTATAATATATACAGAAATATAATACTTAATATATAATCAAAAATATAATAAATAAATAAATAACACACATCATATGCTATAATGAAACTGCATTAGAACAATTAGGCAGTGTATCCACACTGCAGTTCGTAATGTTGACGAAGGAGATTTTTAAATATTGGCAGTGATTTGGCCTGCCTGATAGACGACGGGAGGGAGTTCCACAGCCTAACTGCCTGGACTGTGAAAGAACGACTATAGAATTCGGTGGAGTGTGATGGACATTGCAGCATTAGTCGGGTGCTCGGCCGAGGCTGCCGACCACTTACGGAATGTTGGTATTTTTGTAAACTATTGTTAGACCTAGAGATGCTATATACGCTACTTCAAGTATTATTGGTGTATATGTTAATGTAAAACCCCGAATAGTGGTAAATCTTAGGTAAGGATTGGTTTTAGCTCTGTCAATTTCAAAACATGTATTTTTCAACGTTTACCGTGTCTCTGACGTAAAACCTAAGATTTACCGAGTTAATGTTGGTAAAAGTCCGTTAACGATGATTACAGAACAATTTGGACATTTACCGTTATTACGTGGTAAATCTTAAGTTTTACTGGAAAATCTTAGCTTTTACTGTAGTTCGAGCTTTTACAGTAACATATAGATATACGATTAAATCACGATATCTGCGTACACGGTCTAGATTTATGTTTTCTTGCGACAATTTTACCCAAATAAATCTAGTATCTAAGCACTAAGCCAAGCATCATCATCTTTAGCATTTTTAATTAACGTTTAAAAAAGTTATCATTTAATTTACTCAGCAATGAATATCATTATAATTATCATTACAATTAAAAAAAAAATGATAACCAGTTTTTATCATTTTAAATCATTTACATCTAACGCGGACCTTTCAATGGTATGAGTCCGTCTTGAGTAGTTTAGTAGACAAGACGAGGGGTGTCCTTTCCAGAGATCCAGGTTCGAAAGTTTTCGTAAGCATGTTAAATTAGTCACCAATCAGCGCTGGGTTCGCATGGTGGACCATGACCCGTACCCCCTCGTGCCCTAGGTTTGGGCCCCAAAACTGGGGACGATAATGGTACGCTAATGAGTCACACGACATACGTATAGTAAGTAGAAAAAACTACCTATATGTGTACTACGCTGTATGTATAGAGCGTGGTTGAGATAAAATGTCATTACTACAATGGTATAGAAACACATGTGAAATGAAAATAGCAAAGCCATTGATTACGTACCATTTGGTGTGATCGATAGTTTCACATTTCAGCTAATGGGTTGTGTTGAGTGAATGATAAAACTCTGTTAATTTACTGATGAGGTAATTTTTTTTAATGGGTCAATCAAAACTTGGGTTTTCTCTCAATTTCGTGAATTATTGTTTCGTGTGGTAAATTATGGCAATATTTTAATTTTCTAAGCCTAGTGTACCTACACGTATGTGTAGTAAATAATACGTAGACCTAACTCTCTTCTTTGTTTATTTAGGTATGCGCACCTGCCTTAAAATATCGGAACGACCAATGGATTGCTGGTAGAAAATTCCGCATGGTATTAAGTTCGCCTCAAGTAGGTATATGGTGTGGTGAACTCATGCACAAATGGGGCTTTAGAGCTGACCCCGCGTGCTCCTGCGGGGCCGTGCAAACAATGAGCCACCTAACGGAGGACTGCGAAATATGGGCCATACCAGGAGGAATCGACAGATTGCACTTGCTGGACGACGTAGCCATAGCATGGCTGAAGAATATTTTGCCTTTGTAAAAATAATAGTGTGATTGTGTGATGCTCACGACCGAACGATAAATAAATAATAAGTAGGTATATGTATAGTTTATTGTCAAGTTTAGACTGTTATGTGAGTAAGTGCAAATAGATCATCGACAAATCTATTTGAGGTGCGCAATTGCGTATAGTATCTACATGGTGTAGACATTTACCGATTCGGTCATTTTGATGGACAAATGGCGAATCGATAGAAGGTAAGTGGTTTAGAGAAAAAGTGAGACAAAAGTATAATTTGCGCATATCTTTTCTTTAATACGAGCATTTTACAACAATATTGAAACGAAATCGTCATTTTGAGATCTGCTGCCAACATACACTACGGGCGCTCAACAAGTAAACATAAAACGCGCACACTAATCTATATAAACAAGTCGCATAAGTACATACAGGCATCCCAATATTTATACATACACTAAAGCTATATCACCACTTCCACTCTGCACGTTCGCGGAACGTTCTCAGTCACTTGATCGGGTTTGTTCGCTAGTTTCAACTTGCACTCGCACTGAGTTGTGCCACTGACTGTCTAGTCTAGTAGATCACTTCGTAAACTGTGGCCTTCTTGTCGCCGGAGCCTGTCACGATGTATTTGTCGTCCGACGAGATGTCACAGCTGAGCACCGATGATGATTCCTTTGACTGGAAGGAATGGGAAGGAAGGTCAGTTTATGGATATCTTCGATACGATGAAAATAAAGTCAATCTCTTTACGATACAAATCAACCAAGATTACCAAAAATAGTAGTCAAAGATGTTGAAATTGAATGAATGAATTAAAATTTATTTGCACACATATACAAAACACTATAATATTACACGATTACATTTCATTAGGTACTTAAGAGTTACTTTTTTACAATTTAATTTTTTTTTTATTCATCCTAAGGTCTACTAAAGACGTTTAGTTCGATTTTTGTGATGGTTTCTTCTTCTATAGTTGGTTGGACTGACCCGCTTGAAAACAGACTATCGTAGAGCCTAAAGTAAAGAACGAAATAAAGTAAAATGACGTCAAGTCAATGACGTATTCACAAGCCTTTACGCTCATGTATTAAACAAATAAACTATTCTTATTCTTATTATCGTTCCTGAAGAAGACGTCCACATCAAACCATTTCGAAATAGCACTTTTTATTTGGCCTTATTATTTTGTACCTATGTATTATATGTACGATAGTAAATTAAGTCTCCAAGTAGAAAATAGATAAAGCAAAATACGTGAAAGTGATTAGGCGATTCGCCGCGGTGGCCGGAGGCGGTGAGGCGGTTTTTGACGAGTCTCTCCGCGCGGTTAGGCGGAGCTAGGCGCCGCCGCGCGGATCTCCGCGCGGGGACACGGTTTCAGTGTGTAAAGCTAGGGCGGTTTACATACAATCCAGTACTACTAGCTCGACCGGGCCTCCGCGCAGTGTGCAAATAGCCTTACAAGTGTAACGATTGAACTCATGCACAAATGGGGTTTTAGAGCTGACCCCGCGTGCTCCTGCGGGGCCGTGCAAACAATGAGCTACCTAACGGAGGACTGCGAAATATGGGCCATACCGGGAGGAATCGACAGATTGCACTTGCTGGACGACGTAGCCATAGCATGGCTGAAGAATATTTTGCCTTTGTAAAAGAATAGTGTGATTGTGTGATGCTGACGACCGAATGATAAATAAATAAATAGTGTATCGATAGTTACCTGGAATATACTGGCGCCATACGGCGTGCGCCACGCGTTGAGCAAGTTGTCTTTGCCGGTGGAGACGAACCACTTGCCACACGAGGCGAAGCGCAGCGACAGTACACACGACTCGTGTAAATGCAGTTGGTACTTGTCCGGTTTGACAGCGTGCAGTACTTCCACGTTGCTGTTCTCCATGCCTACTGCTAGCCATTCGCCTGTAAGTAAATGTTTATAGTTAATAGCGCAATACTAATAATACGTAATCCTAACGTCGGAATAGTCCATCAAATTTGTGTCCAGAGGGATCCCACATCATTCCAATCCAATGCCGAGCCTTTGAGCCAAAGATTTTGAAATTCACCCTACAGGGCGCTACTAGTTCGATTTCTGTGCTTTGAGCCATTTACTTAGATTTTCTAACTAATTTTATTGAAATAAGATTGGGCGGATCCCATACTTGCTTGGACCCATTTTTTTTTAC
Organism: Hofmannophila pseudospretella; assembly: GCA_947369225.1. Taxonomy (NCBI): domain Eukaryota; kingdom Metazoa; phylum Arthropoda; class Insecta; order Lepidoptera; family Oecophoridae; genus Hofmannophila; species Hofmannophila pseudospretella. The sequence continues at coordinate 8,437,368 of OX376325.1, forward strand.
GCCTCCAACCAAACATATGATAGATTTCGCCTAGAACTACATTTCTTATTAGGGAGCAAACATAGGGTGTTTGCAAGTCGTGTGGAACAGAAGTTTTATTTAGTCGCTTGGGAAATAAAATAAATTGAATCAGAGCAATCACTATCAAGACATTTTTGGTCTCTAGCTCCTATCCTACACGACTTAGGATGTTTCTTACATAATTAAATATGTAGTACTTGGTGAGATCTAACAAATGAACTATGTTTCGTCGGAGGCGAAGCCGTGGGTCCAAAAACGACCAATCTCCTTTAAGAAACTGTATGGTGTGCTGTTGTCATTCATCATATAATAAGTAAAAAAAACAGTACGTTATTAAACTCAATAAAATCATTTATGTACCGTTATCTCTTGATAATTCTGAATTTACCTGTAGGACAGTATCCCAACGAGAATATCTGAGAACTGAAGTCGTGTTGCTGTAACTGTCTACCTTCTCTCAGGTCCCATGATCTGTTGAAATAAATGATAAAATCTTAAAACATTTTATTAAATAACCTAAGCCAATTAGAAAATAACTTCATAGTACTCGTATATCCACTACGTAAAGTTACTGCTGCTCTGAGAAGAGTAAAGATTTTTTATTAAATAATGAGAACAGACGAGCAAACGGACCACCTGATGGTAAGTGGTCCCCGTCGCCCATAGACATCTCACCTCATAATTAGAGGGTTTTCGATGCGCTGCTAACCTTGATGACTTACATAGTGCCGGTAATTACGCTGGCTCACTTACCCTTCAAACCGAAATACAGAAATGCAAGCATTTCTGCTTTGCGGCAGAAACAGATAAGAGCATGGTACCACTCCAGGCGATCCTGCACATCAGGACCTACCACCATAAAATTAATTTCTGTAAACTTACCGTACGGTATTGTCAAGTCCGCCGGTCCAGAGCTTCGTACCATCGGCAGAGATGTCGATGCAGGAGGCTCCGTCCGTGTGGCCCTGGAACTGTCGCACCAGCGTCTGGTTGTGGAGGTCCCACACCGCTATGTTGCCGTCTGAGCAACAGCTGAAACACACCTGGAAAGAAAAATGTTGTTTGTGAATTTGATGAAGCGTTTGACTATATCGATCGTAGTTTAGACAGTAATATTACTTTAGTGTTTAATTTCAATTAATCAAAAATAGGGCCCAATGGTAACTATAAAGTATCCTAAACAGTAACTAAAAGCTAGAGAGTTGAAACGATTTTATTTTTATTCAAATTTGATAGGGGTCGGCCAAGGGTCCGGTTTACGCGCTGTTTTTACGAACTATGTAAGTAGATTGTAAGTAAGTACAGTTCGTGAGTTTTTAGAAGGGGCTTTGATAGCGATCGATGTACTAAGACTGTAGTAAGATAGAAACAAGAACGATTTTACCCCATACCCGAATCCTCTTCACGGACTGTAGTATAGTTATAAAGAGGTTAAATTATCTCACCTTAGAGTCTGGACTAATGGCAAGCGCATAGCAGGCCGGAGCCGAGGACGTGAGCTCGGCCTTGATTCTAGGTGTAGGTGAAGCCAAGTCCCAGATGGACAGGTTGGACGCCTCGCCGCCCACGATTAGGGTGCGGCCATCGGGGAGCAGCTTCACCGATCTTATGTAGTTGTCTCTTTGCTGGAAAATAAGACGAAAATGTTTTTAATTTTGGACAAATAAGATGAAATTTTTGGAATTATGAATCTAGGTCAAAAAAGCTGAGCTTGTTCTTTGTAGAGATAGTTCAGTTGGATTGGAATTGGAAGTGGACAGTACTGTTGATTTCATATTTTTAATTAACAACGTTTCCTTGAAACTTATCTTCATGAGGCTTTAGACCACAACGCTCCTGTTTGGTGTGCTATGAATACATACATACACTTGGTTCGTCACTTTTGGATGTGATTAATTGTCAAATCAGTATGTCGATGGTTGACCAATAATAAACGATAAGAAGTATGTGACAGTCCGAATGTGGTAACCCGATTGATAGCAACTCTTATCCTTACGCTGTGTCAAGTGACTCTATGAAACTACTCTTTTGAATTGAGACAGGAAGATAACTATACCACGACCAGAAACTAAAAAACCCTCGTCATATTGCGGTATTACTTATATGGTATAACTACCAATAGCGCCCTCTTGACAGGGTTTTTTAGTTGCTGGTCGGGGTATACACAAAGTAAAAAGTCAATCATGTCGTCGACAGTTACCCACTCACCAAACAGTCCAGCTGGCTAACGGGCGCCTTGCTCGGCTGGCTGATGTCCCACACCTTAACGCAGCCTTTGCCCCCCGTGTACACGTATTTGGTCGGCGAGGACACAGTCACTGCGCAGACCACCTCGCCGTGGGCCAGGGCCGACACTTGTCTCGCGTGACGCGGGATTCCGGGGCCCATGAGCGCGTCAGGCGGGAAAGGGACCGGCTGCATCTGACCCTCGGCTGATACGTGGAATGAGTAGGCTCTGGAAGAGTTCAAGAGGTCTTGGTTAGAAAGAAATACAGGCAGGTAAAGTAGGTTGACTACGGTGATGTAAAAAAGAAAATATCTGGAGGAAGACCTAAAAAAATGTGTACCAAGAAGTGATAATCTTAATGAATGATTCGGAGTATTTCTATGGACTTGTAGGAATTCGCGATATCTATAGCGAGTAATTTTGTACAAATGATTTGTCGTCAAGAACACGCACCAACTCGTTAGAAGGACGCAACTCTATTCCTGAGCACCGCGAAGTAATCTGGGACCCTGGCGTTAGCGAACATATGCTCGACGGACTGCAATAACGCGACATTTTAATAAAATATTCGAAATGCATTATTTGTTATCCTACCTAGTAATCGACTCTGTCACAGAACATGGTCCATGGATAGTGGACTAAACGGCAGGCATGTACTTTACGAGTAATAAAGCACTAGACACTTACGGTTTACCACCAGGTATTGGCGCAAGAGCGGCTGGTCCAATCGGCGGACGCAGAGGCTCGTACGCCAACGCTGCCCTCGCCGAGTAGCCCGCCAGGCCGTACGCGTCGTGGGCCCCATTGCCCAGGTACGGGTACGGCAGCGCGGGGGGCTTAACGGCCGCCTTAAGGGGGGCCCCCGCCGAGCCCGCCCCGCTCGCCCCAGATGTGGGGGTCACGGGCTTAGATATAGGGGTGCTGGGTTTCTCGTCTAACTTTTTTGCTGATGGCGTTGATGCGTTGCTTGACGTTCCCGATCTAGAATGAAATTGGGTTCTAATGATTATCTCGTATACTAGAAATTTACAGGGGGCCGCATCTTATGAAGATTTCCCTAATAACAAAAAAGTTTTATATTGCTAACAATTTCAATGCATATACGCACAGACTACGTATAAACTTACTATAAGTAACTAGAATATCGGTTAAGGTAACTTTCACTGTTTAAGATTCCAAATTAATTTAAATTGATTTAATCTTGGTCTAATGAAAGTTACTCTGTTAAAAACTGTAGAAGCAAAATTAATTAAAAAACAAGAAAACTTTGTATCCCAGAACAAGTCTAAAGTATTAATAACGAAAGCATTCAATTAACTTGAAGCATCAAGGTTGTATCGGCTATCCAACAGGGCGTGTTAATCTCGCTTTTAATAGCACTAGCGCTGAACTTTCGTACACTGTAATTGACTCGTCGTCGTAAAGACAGGATTCCCATTATGTTCTCTGCTGACCTTTGAACACCAAGTTTCTGACATATTCGTTTCGGTACGGCTTCTTTTAAAAGGATAAAACGATTATCTGCTAGTAACGCACGACACGGGCTTATGCGAGGAAACTCATAAAGAGGCGAGAATATGGCTTCAGTATAAATGGTTACGTAATTAACGTAGGTATTTAATTAGGCATGAAATAATCCAGGCTTTCGTACACATGTGAACGTTTAGCTGTGTAATTTAATTAGATTAGTTGTGGGAACTTAAGGTTTGAAGTCTTAATTGTACTCGGTATTAGATAGTACCACGTAAAATTCAATCTTGGAAATACGTATGGTACTGTAGGTACTACCAAGCTTTTGGAGACATTATTTTTAAACAAAAATGTTATTATTTAAAATAGACGATAAAATTAAGGATTGCCGATATTTCGGGCTATTCCCAGCCATCCGGCCTAGTTTTCGAGTCTGTTAATAGTGATGGTAAATAATCTATTAAAAATATCCCGTAAAACCGTCTAAATTGTAAAATTGTTACAGTACCTCTACCTACGTTGTCAAACATAATTGTACACTAAATCTCTTGCGGAGTAGGCAGAGGGAATGGAGTGCTAAGAATCGAAGTGAAATATGAAATAAGGAATTCATGAAAAAATAAACAAGTACTTCCATATTTTTTTTAAATAATTCATTGCTGCATATAAAATACATCAACGCGCTAACTTTTTGGGGATTTGTAATAATTTTCTCTAAATTTTTATCCTTGATTTTTATTTATTGTAGGGACAGACCCAGAAAAAAAGGATGCCATCGTTTACTGAAAATAGCACTACAATTATCAAGGGCGAGTAGAACCTCGCGCCCATTGGGATCTTACAGGTGTTGGGGCCCCCCTGTAGCCCCTCAGTACCCGCCGTTGAATTTTTGAAACCTACGTTATTTAATGAGATATTAACCTGGGACTATGAGGCGGGTGCTCCTTCTTCGGCTGCAGCTTGTCGAGGCCGTTCTCCCGGGGGGAAGGCGCCCCGTTGTGAGGAGACGTCGGCTCTTCGCTCGCGTCATCCACCACCAACTCCTGAAACGTGGGTAACACATTTTTTTAATTCAATGATGTTCTATTATAAACCAAAATACTGAAGATGAAATTTTTATCAGAGGCTTTCGATTTCAACCTTGCTAGATGGAGCAACGATCTGCGCAAAATTGTGACTGAATGAGAAGAGCCGAAGAGCATAGGCCTCTCCCAGGGCCCAATGGCGCGCCCTGGAAGAGGCCTATGTCCAGCAGTGGAGTAGCTTGGGCTGATGATGATGATGACTTTGAGTGTAAAATTCAATCAATTTGATCAATCAATTAAATATTATATATTGTTGCGATTTTTAGGTGGTCGAATTGATGCTCTAATAAAATACCTACTGATAAAGTTTAAACATTTCATAAGCAAAAAAGGTTCAAATGGTTGAACTTACATGGCCCATGTCTTTCTCTTCTTTCTTTAGTTTCTTGTGGTCAGGCTCTGCTGGACTCCGCGTCCTATACTTTTCCCTCTCGCCGGGCGATATCGAATTTCTCTGCAACAATGAGAAAATAAGTTAATCAATAAAAATCCAACATAAGCTCAAACACAGACCGTATCGAACTTGTTAGCTTAACAAATACGAGTAAGTAAACATAATCAAAACGTTTACTGGCGAGCTTACGTATAGCATTCAATCGATCATTGTTCGCAAATAAATCGGAGCGCAGCGAGGCGAGCGCTACAGTCAATATCGATATCAAAACACGCTGAGGCGAGCAAACTGACCGCATGATTAGCTGCGGGAGTGGTCATCGCCCCCCGGCGGGAGGCAGTGGCAGGGGGGGGGGGGGGGGGGCGTTCGGATGAGCGGGCAAATACGGACTAATGAAATAATCATATACGTGACGAACCGCCGCCGCGCTCACTGATTCCGCCATGTTGACACTGTGCTACAGCCAACGAGTTCTTAAAGGTAAGGAGACGTAACATTGTACAATATACTGCCACACTTATTGTGTGACAGGCTGGTGTGAACCGATATTTAAACCGCAGCCCACATTAAAGACGCGTAGCGTTAGTGTGGACGGGGCACGGACGCTAAAGTCGGATTCAATAAAACTTGTTCATAATGTAACATCAAACCACCATATTGGCGATGCATCTACATCGCCAATATGGTGGTTTGATGAATTATCCATGTTTATTCCTATTTTATAGTATAATGAAAGTAGTTTAGGATACGAAAACGGTGAATTCCACATGAATTAAACTATGGTTCATGTCGTCTAATGTGATAAATCAAGGATAGGTATGTTAACGTTCTATTGAATCCGACTTTACGTTCGATTTGAACTGTATGCAAATGCCGACAAAGTAGACTTTTGATTATTTATCACCTTAAGCATGACAGCCCGCGTCGCTTTTATATGTTTTGCGTCAATTAATAGTGAATTTTATAAGAGTTTGCTTATGCAATCTGTACCTACAGTTCAAAATGTGAACGTGATCCGTCCACATTACGTCTCTTATGTGTAGTCTGTATCTTACGGTTCTAATAAACATCACGGTAATTGGTTGGCGGCGGGCAGTGCGAAACGCGCAGTTAATCTACGACGACGTTCATTTTTCGCACCAATCAAAAGTCACAAATATATGTATTGTGACTTCAAACTCCACCCCCTGCACTGCATTTTGTTGAGTGTCATTTTTACGCTTTCGTTACCACTCCATACATATAAACTCGTTGGGTACGACAGACATTCATACATCCGCACAAGCGTATCGAACACTCGACGGATTATCAATATTCGGTCGAGTGCTCGCACCACGTTGTGTCAGACAGATGCTATTCCAATCCAAGTACGTAGCCGGGAGCGGCCATTCGGGAGAAAAGGCTTACGTCTCCCCGGGACGGATTCAATAAGGAATATTGAACGGAGTTTTCGCATTGAGAGATACGAGATAGAAATTTTTTCATAACGCCCGCGTATAAAGGATTTCATCTGCAAACACGTTCGTCTTGAGAGCAACACAAATTGCTTGTGTCGTAACTGGTCTCGAGGCTGCTGGCGTCTAATCCGACATCCTTGGGGAGTGTCGGCGTCGGCGAGGCAGGCGTGAGGCGCGCTCGCGCCCGGAGGGGTCTAACGGGGCCTAATTTTACGAGGCACTAAGTTAGAGGCGAGTGGCAAGCGGCTGTTAATTTGCTCGCCGCCCCGACCTGTCGCCGCCCGCTGTGACTTACTGCCGGCCCTGGCAGGAGCGGACTCGGGGCTCTCGGGAGGGCCACCCCCAAAACCTATTAAAGTGTAGCCACGCCAAAATATATTTGCCTAAATTACTTCGCATTGAAATGAGACAAAATGAAGAGGAAGCAGAATTAGGGTTCTTTTAGTTAGAATCGGGAGCATTATATACTTCTTGGAGATCCTATATAAGTTTAAAGCGCAATATGTATGTCACCGGGCGAGTTTATTGTTATTTTGAATTGATGGGAGTTGAAATGGCCACTGTGTTACTGGAAGGTGAGTGGATTGGCGATCATTTTAAATATAGGGCTGTGGATGGAAGTTGAAATGGCCCCGCCATAGCAACCTATCAACTTATGTACGTAAATAAAGCAAATAAGCTTTCAACTTGTACCTAAATAAAAGTAAAAATTAACCCCATTCAGAGAATTCCTTCACCGACTCCGCCACTGTGCTGGCCAGCTCGCAGCGCAGACAATAACACTTTATGTCCGAATCACATCTATTATGGCCGCCCGCGCCGAGATACGGTTAACATCACGATTCAGTTAACTTTTAATGATCCGCTATATAAGTAAGGCTCTATTTTCACGCACAGACAGATTTTTACGAGGATGATATTAGATAATAAAATTGGGACGAGAGCAGTCTGCGAGATAAAGTAGACGAGTCGGCTTATTGCGGCGTTGTTATTGGATATTTGATAGGCGAGATGTAACCAATAAAGTTTTATTATTGGCGCAAGTCGCGTGTAGATACGTAAAGCGGAGTCCACACGACTATAGCTAGGTTATGGCCGGGGTCGCGCGTGTGTTCGGCCCTAATTTTACGATCACCCGATCTCGTTCGGTATCGAATTTCAAGTGGAGCCATTTGGAGGACCCACGGCGCGGTAATGCGACGTGTCGGATTCGATTGGATGGGTTTTATGTTGCCCGGAATCGTATGAAACGTTCGCTCGCTCGCTCGCGGCGGCCGCCGTACGCCGCAGCATACAGTTTGCGGTTAATCGTTAATTTAATAGATAGACTGTGGTTTGCTGCCAATATTAGGTGAATGTTCCATAGTAATTCCGCTTATTGAACACACAATTCGAATAGTCAATATCATTGTTCAGGAACACTATATAACTACAATATCTCCGTATGGCCCCGTTGCAATGATCAAACACAATATGAAACGGATAGCGAACACAAATAAGAAAGGGTCGGGATCTATTGGAAGTTTTTAAGTAAGCTCATGATATTATTAGACATAAGGGGATCGCAAAAGGCTCAAGAGGTAGCTACTCAAACAAAAATATTCCGTATCGAACGGTCATTCGCAACCTTTTCCATTTCCAACAGAAAGCGAAGAGCTAATCTTTACTTTATCCCAGTACGCGAACCGACGGATCGACCTTAAGAAAAAGGCAATTGAGTCGGGACGAGGGTCGCCGAGGGCGGGCGAACGGACGCGGAGTCGACTCGCTAAACAAGTAAGGAGCCGCTACGAGCTCCGACAACACGACTTATCGGCCGCCGTGCTCCTCGCGTCGCGAGCGGCACCCGTGTGTGGGAGGAGGGAGTGTGTGACGTAACATATAAAGTGGCAACACACAGGCGCGCTGTTAACGCCGGCCGGGCTTATTGTCTGCGGTCACGCGACGAGCCGTTTAGCCGCGCGCGCCGCCGCCCGGTTAACCGGAAGGGGGGCGGTTAACCGGACGCTCGGGGGCGGAAGCGGGGGAAATAGATAAATAGACCGCCCGCCGCTCGGAAATGTTCGGATTGAGTTCAGACTATATTTCAGGCATAATAGTTTTGAAAAGTTACGTGATTTACACGCGACGTTTTCGGTTTTTATCGACGCTACCCGCTTTATATGGCCCCGTTTTATGATACTGTCATCGAAAAGTTTTATTGCGTAGCGTTTACTTTTAAGTCCCATTACGTTGTCGATTTATAACTTTGTATGGGCGTACAGTGCTTAGCTTACCGCTTCGGGGAGCGATAAACTGGTTCCGCACGAAAGGAGCTCATTCATGCCGACTCATACTTAAGGACTAACGCGTTATTAAACCGGTCGCTACCTGACGTCCGTAAAAAACAAAAACGATAATCACTCGGAAACGAGAATCCGAGTTCGTCGGAAACGGGTCCCACAAAAACGTTACAAAAAGTGAATCGGCGGCGAGCGCGTAAACCGCGGGGCGCTGCGCCGCGCGACTTTAAAATTAACTTTACCGGTTCATTCGTATACATAAATAATGGTGGAATTTCTGAATACACATTAAACTCCTATAAAGAATACATTAGCATAAATTTATGGTAGCGAGTCGGCGTTTCGAGCGCGTTTTTACGTGACTCGTAAAGTTTATAGTCGCGAGTGGAGGATTGCGTTTACTGCGCGCGCTATCGTTTTATGGCCGACCCCAAATAACCAAATTGCCCGGTGCTCGTTGTCGAGCTGACGTGCTCCCCGCTCGCTAGCTGGTCTCTCCGCAATCCGCTCTGTTCGCTCGGAGTGCGCCGGCGACCATTACGCCGCCACTCCACGTTATGAGCACTCTTCGCGGCAACTCCGCCGAGCGACTCACAAATGCACCGCTTGGAAACTTGCCCAATGCAATTGATGTTCATTACTGCACTGTTTGTTACCTGCAGCCGGCCGAGCGAGCACTCGTAACGATGAAACTACGCTTTCCTCACTCAACTAAAACGTCTGCATCTCATGCCAAACTGCAGTGAAGTTTTGCAGTTCTGAAGTAACTAAACAGACAAGGATCTACGTAAACAGTTAAACGCAGAGCATCAATTAATCGCCGACCGGGTCGGATGTATCACGAGTAAATTCTGGGGAAGCCGTCGATAAGCAATCTCACTCCACCCCTTGCTCCATTACAGGACTAATTAGCACAATTAACGGGAGCGGGCGCGGGCGCGAGGGGCGCGGCGCGGCGGGACGCGGGGGATCGCTTTCACGCACGCAAACAAATGTCACGTGGCACGGCGCCTTAATTAAAACGATAATTGAGTTGACTGCGAAACTCATCCGCCATTTCGACATTCCGAGAGAAATTTCACGGAAACTCCCCTCGAAACTACGAAGCCCTTAAGTGTCGACGACTTTAATTTTGTGTTACCGTCTACTTTGCGGTCCCGACGCAAATTTTAATACGGTACACGCGGCTCTTTGTGAAATTACTTAAATAAATTACCCCGAATCGAGTTTCGTCGCCGCACCGTCGCGCCCGAGCCGACATATTTACAAAGTTGGTTGGCATAGGCATCAAAGAAATAAAATCTACTTAGAACACAAAGTTAAAACTTAGTAAGTAGAACATTTTCGTTTAACTTCGACGAAGCTATTATAATGTAGATCCCATAACTAACACCGTAACATTATTATGATAATAAAGTTTATCCGTCTATCGCTGGAGTGACTCGTGTTGACAAAAGCCGGCTCCTTTAATTGTGATCCCTTCGCCTAAATCAGAGGGTGAGAGGGTGGAGGGGGCGGGAGGACCGATCCCTCCGAGATTCCTGCGTCGGCAATATGTGCGTCGGCACTCCCGCCACGGCTTAATACCGGGGATAAACAATTCGTTCCGCCTTCACCGGCCGATTCGATTCGACGACATAATAGCTCTAAAAATTAATTTTAAAAGTGGGCAACTTTTGACCTTTAAAATATGCCCCTCTAAAAATAATTATAAGCACCGCTCTACCTACCGTGTTACACCGCTCATTTAATAGACTCGAAAGACATACTTACTTAATAATAAACACAAATAAGTGCCGACGCACAGCGTTGAATGTAATATTAGAATTTTTATGCCGCTCACGTGCGTGGGAGGAGAGGCGTACTCGATAGCGGCGGCGAAATACGAATACATTACTTATTCAACAGTGTTTTTTATGCTTAAGTTTATTCTGTTGATGTATAAAGCGCTTTCAGTGTGTGATCCCTAGGGTGTCTTAATGTCATAAGGGTGCGGACAACGGCCGCGAGTCCGTCTCGCATGATCGCCGGGGCGCGTGCGAATGCGGAGCGGAAGGGTCGCAGCCGGCGTACGGTTATTTAAATGAGAGCTCCCTCGTCACCCGTCAATAAAACATTAAACACGTAACAAGTTTATGCGCAGCGACAACCCTAGCGGATTCCGCCACTTCGTTAATCCGGGGCGGGGGCAGCCCTAAATTAGGGTCGAGACAAGCCGTAATCCCCCGCTCGGCGCGACGGGGGATTTATATTGTTATTGCTCCGCGTCCGGAATTATACGAGGGTTGAGGGACTAATGAAAGGGGAAATTTAATTCCTAATGATTCTCGTCTTAGTCCGTAACGAGGAAACTCGAAAAAGGGCTGCGCCGCGACCGGGGTACTTTTTATGATTAATCGTTTTAAGTGAGCCGAAAGATTATTCGATTCGTTTTGTTGTGTTTGTATTTCAGATTTGTTTCGGAATGATGTTGACGTGTTTAAAGTTAACCATCAAATTGGATTACAAATTTATTCATGAAACATTTTCGATGCTCGTACACGAGCAGGCGAAGCATATGTAAATGCGTGATAAGCACGGAAGGCGGTGCGACGTGCGGCGCATAGAACGTAGTGTCGTATCACGTGTGGGATGAGGGCGGCACAACACTAGCTACACGACACGACACGAGCAAGTCGTGTCGTACGGACGCCGCGCCGGCCGCATTGTTAAACAGCACCGGCGACCGCAGAGCGCTGCCTGCCTGCACACACGGTCTCTGCGAACTAATATCGCCAACACGGCCAGAGAAAACCGCAAACACGTATGTAATGTAGTGCGGTCGTGTCGAAAAACTAGGCACGGACGGTCTAAATAAAGCTCTGTTCATGAAAACCTGCGACGCATAACTGTTTTGTGATATTTCCACGAATAATTCTGGAAGAAAATCCTTATGTTTTTTTCAACTACAGTTGTCATTAATGAAATAATAAAGCAACCAATATTACAAGACAGAACGACCAATAAAGAATAAAAATAAATTGGTCTCTACCTTCATTTAGTTTAGATCACAGATGTCTACACTAGCGTAACTAATAAAGATATCTATGATATGTATATGTACGATTGAGATTCCAAGGGTATCCGAACAAGTAAAACATCAGACATAACTGTGACGTCATTAGACATTCCTAACCGTCAAACAGCCCCTGAAACTCCCTCTAACCCAAATGAAGCAGTGATGGGAGGGACCAGGGATGCACTCCGCACAGTAGCGACCCCCTTCCGCTCATTACGGGCCCGGCACTGGCAGACTAATTGAGATAAATTATGAAGATGCCGCGAGCATCGCGCCCACCTGCTAATTACATGCAGCGATTTCAATTATCCCGCTGGATGTTTTTGCTTGGTCGATTAAATGTTTACTTGGAATTTACAAGTTTACAATTACAATTTACAAATTTACAAGTTGGCACTTTTCTAAACATATAAGCATTTTGATTTATAAGCGTTGAAGTCTTTTGTATGAGAGCGAGCAGTGGATATAGTATGAAAGACATCAACGCGCGTCTTTTTTATTTCTGTGGTTGAAATTGAACAAAAAATATAGCATTCCATTAATCATTTATATGAGCACAAGTTGAAAGCCATACCAAGCTATGGCAGGGCCATTTCAACTCCCATTGACAGCCGTTATAAACTTCACCCTTCCAATCACCCGTTCACCTACCAGAAACACACTTGTGCTATGTAACTGGACACCTTAATGACATAATTATGTTAACGTTTACGTCATACATAAAATATTAGATTTAAGTAATGACGCCATTTTCCTACTAAAATTTTGTACCCGCATCTAAAACGATTCAGTAGAAACAGGCTATATAAACTTATTACAGGAACTAATTTGTAATAGAACATTGATCAGATACGGGGGCCCAATAGCAATTAACGAACGAAATAACGTTGTATCCTTTTATAACGCTATGATGCAATTAGAAGACGGTTATATCGCGCCGTAAAAACGTAATGAAGCGAGTGTACCTAATAAATAGGGGCGGAGGTTTGCAGTAGGCGACGCTTTCAGATAAAAGGGTGTATCTTAACTTAATACTTACGTTTATTTACTACCTTTACCATTTTATAATAGCCTGGAGTTGGATGTAAAATAAATAACAGCGGTATAAAGAAGTTACCTTACAAAAATATTAATTGGAAAGACAGGAAGCATGTCATTTATTAGCTACACGAAATTGTTATTTATCATGTGCCTACAAACTAATAACTCGTATCCCTTGTTTATTGAGCAAACCTTATTAAAACACCGTATTCAAGAAAATAAATATGCATAGTCGCTAGACTGAAATATTTACCAGGCATCCACAAAGGTACCTACGCAAGTTAACCCTAGTTAACTGAATATTTTTGATAAAATATTTTTTGGTTATTACGAATTCCCCAGCACTAAAATAAAAATAACAAAACTTACTGCCCATTATTTAAAGATTCTGTTGGTATTGACGTCAAATAGTGGTATGCAGGGAATAGTCTGAGAACTTGAGAAGCTCTGCACTACACTATACGTATAGAGCGTAGCGCCTAAAGCTCGGGCCACACACGTCGCAGGAGCGATAGTGGTGCGACCACAACACAGGCGGAGGCGACCGCGTGGCTGGAAACCGCAGGCGCTGCGAGCGAGTCCGTCGCTTGCGGCTGCGGTCCCGACGCTGGCACGCTGTTTATGACATGCCGGTGCCGGCTTTACTTTTTGCAATATTAAACTTCGTAGCAGTTATAGCTACGGCAATATTTTACTGAGATGTTAACGGAAAAATAATTTGAACTTATTTTCATACCCAAAAATAAAGGTATGAAGTTTTACAGCTTTTCTGTTTCGTTTGTAGACTACTATACCATCTGTTTATTACAATTAATTTCCTTTAAAAATATTTCGCAGACTGTCACATTTAATTTGTCTCAAAGGTAAAGAAAATAAAGGAAGACTTCTTTTGACGCAAGAAATAAATTTTCCCAAATATTTTCTTATGTTTGAGAATAAAAAGGTGACTTATTCCTTTGTACACGACTAGGTATACAAGATACAACATTTCTGCCAAACCTTAATAACGATCTAAATCATTGGCAACAGGGGCAATAGCGTTAAATTGTATTGTATTTTGTTTGCTGCATCTACGAATATAAAATATTGCGCTTGCGATACGAATCAGCGAGTGCAACGTATTGAATATTTCATTTCGAATATTGAATCGGTGTACCGGGTATGACATACCCGGTACACCGTACAACGTACCGGGTATAACATACCCGGTACGTTGTCGAGTCGAGGTCGTGCCCAATGCGATTCGAGTTCTCTGCCTGTCGAATCGAATGCGAAACAATGAAACGACGAACTAGATTGCATTCACAGATATATTCGTAAACCTTTAGATCACGGCCGGATTATATTGATTTGTAATTCGCTACGCTCGACAATAGATTTGAATTGATCATATATCATTGTTTTATTTATGATTCCCTTTTTTATCTACCACATTTTTTGCCATTTGAACTGATTAATATTCAGTTGAATCCATTATGTATATTTCCTCACCTCCTGTAACTCATACCTTTTTTGTGAGTAATTCGCTTCGCGTACGTTCAAATAAGAAAACAGTGGAGAATTAATATTCAATTCTCTCACGTACCAGGAGTATAGCGACAGCCAGGTATTGTTATGAGGGAGGGTGTGAGGAAGGAGCGGTGGGGAGGTGGGTGCGATTCGATCAAGCTTGCATAAATCGATGCGATACGCCGGGATCGGAACAAAGCCGCAAGCCCGAGACGAGCAATACTCTACCTACCCCCAACTATAAGCGGAACGCGGAACGTCAGCAACTCGGCAGCCAAGTATTTTATGAAGAATCTTGATATATTTTACCTCACAGAGAACAATGCACGTTGGTGAAACGCTGCACCTTTGCGAATTGATATTCAACGTTTGTTTTAAGAACGTGGAATCAATTTGAGTTGAAGTTGATGAAAATGTTTGTTTGTTGTTAGAGTAAGTTTTACTACATATTCGATTTACGATTCGGGTTTTTTACAGAGAGTGAAAAAAATTAAGATAAATTCTAATCTACATACCTAAATTAAACAAGGTGGGTATTTACAGTACATACAGTAGTTAACATCCTTACAAATTCTATTTAAACATTATTAAATTAATTCCTCGTCTATTAATAATGAGGACATATTCACACGACAAGATCGTGAGCTTTATGTTTCCACATGTATTTACATACAAGTATAAGCTTCTCGTCACATAACAGTTGCTATTCAACAGTCTTGATTAATCCTCTGCCCGTGCTTATATATTCAAGGCGCATAAGTACAAAATGGATTAGTATCAGAAGGAAAACTCAATACTTGCGTCTTGGTCGTCATGCTTTTTAACAGCCTACCTAACGAACTGAAGAAATAATAGATCCCATTTGCTTCCATAATCGTCTAAAAGCCTTTGCTGGAAAGGTGTTTCTATTCGATTGAAGAATTCGTAAATTATAATAAATAATACTTAAGTAATTAAGTACAGACAAACTGAGATAAATTGTAAATAGCTAATAGGTATATTTTTAAATTGTTATTTATTAGTTAAGAATTTGACATCAAAATTATTTATTTTTGACATAGTAAATGTATATAAAATAAAACACAATGTAAATTTCCGATACAATATCTAGATACATATTGTTTATGGAATAAAACTGAGGCACTCACATACTCGCATGCCGCGTGATGTCATCAATTACACACGCGGTAAGTTTTATGTCGGTGCAGCCTTGACAGGTGGCGCGGCGCGGCGTGTGACTATAGGAGTACCTTGCGCTAGGATAAGTCTGAGTTTCCCTACTGGTAGGTACTTATCTATTTTGTGGCAAAAGCCTCAAGCGCAAGACAGATAAGCCTTGTGGATGCACCAGCGTGTAAGCTATAAACCTATGTTATTCCGCTTCAGCCAGCAACGTAAGAAGATTAACCGTAGCATGGGTTGGGAGCATTTGAGATATTAGGACTCAAAAGCGCTTTATTGAACATAAGCTCTAAGCTCTAAAGCCCATCCATTCATCTCCGCATATCGATTCTATCTCTTACTTACCGAATGGCTATTAATGTATACTTATAATAACTATTTTGGTTACGAAAAAAGTGTTAAAAATACAATGTCAGTTTAATTATATTTTTTAAATCTATACAACTGAATCTAATTCCCAGTGATACCTATTTCAATATTCCCCGTTCAGAAAATGGCAGCTGGGGCAAAGCCCAGTCTATCAGATATATCTTTTGCCCCCGAGTCATGCTGTAAGATCGATATCAATTACCAATGCCGATTCCTAACCGTATCAGATGCTTTTGTTCACGTGTAAGCTTAGTACTCCTAACAGTAGAGCTTTGACAGAGATGGATTATACCAGACATTATATAAGAATGACTGCTGAATAGCCCGAATAGAAGAAATACTTGTTTGTAATGACTCACGTTCTAGTTGGTTAGCGGAGGCATGACAGATGGCTTTTTATAAATGGTAAGTCAACGGAAAGGATCGGGGTTAATGTAAAAGTTAACATAAAAGGGTAGAGACAAGTGAGAACAAAAATTGTAAACTCAGTAAGTGCTCCGGAAGTTTCCTTTTCAATAAACGAGGGAGCTTACAAGTTTCTCTACTTTGTATCAAACCCCGAGAGAAAAAGTAAAACACCACAGAGACGAGTGGCGTGCAATCTGTTTCACTTTAGGCCGTCTTAATAATTACAAGTGGCCATTCCTTCCAATTAAGAAAACTCTCGGGCGATAAATTGCGAGGGCTGTCGCGGCACTCCGGGCGAGCGCTGTTGTTACACCGCGCGTAAACATGCCGCTAGGGCTGCCACACAACCTCACAAATACAAGCACACCTCGCCCACGACTGTGTTTTATAATGGTTCAATAAAGCGACCTCATCATTACAAGTAATTCGTATTTACACGCTCCGCCGCCACCTTAATTAAAGAACCGTACTTTCATCCAAACACGCGGCGACTCGGGCATATCGGGGAACAAACGCAAATTTATTCTGACCGGAGTTTTTTTCGGCATCTATTAAATAAAGAAGTCGAGGAGAATGCTAAACAAGGTTGAGCGGCCCTCGCCCTGCGAGTTTTCCACTTGAAGTGGTGTGCGGGTGTGGGGGGAGGGGCGAGGTGGGTCAGGGGGTGCCGCGAGTGGCTTAGATAAGGTAAGGAGGATGAAGAGGCGAGATGCGCGGCGTAATGAACCGGCTCTGAGCAGTTTTTGTGTGGTTCGGGCGCTCAAATTGAATATTAGGCGCGATTCGAGAGCGAATGAGCGGGCGGCAGAAATAAATCCGCGGTTATTATGTTACCCAAATGAGATTGTGGAAGGGCCCTGTTAGGTTTAGGGCGTTAGGCCCTTTCTGCTCAATTTCCCCTCGGTGTAAATTGGCAGTCGTAACCTCGGTTATTTTGTGAGAATTTAAGGAGCTTTCTTGAAAGTTATCTGCATGAAATATGGCTAACGAATTTGCTGTGAAACAATTTTCAAGTCCTTTCGTGTATTAACTTTCCGTGGAATTATGTAGGGGTTTTAAGTCACGTAGCGTTTGCGAATATTTCTCTTTGCTTCATAAAATAAACAGAGAGCCGGCTGATGTGCTGGAAAATCAACAGCATGCCGATGTTTGCAAATAAACATCGACCGTTGCAACTGTGTAGCGCCTCCGTGATTCGAAGTGAAAACACTCGCCGGACAAGAGGGCGAAGGCGAGCAAGGAATATAAAACCAATAGAGACTGTACCTACCTACAGTAACCACAGACTATCTTAGTAACAGTTCTCAGCAGAAGGCTCTCATTTCAACTTCACAATGCGGGTCGGTCGGTCGGAATTGCTTGCGTGATGCAAACATCAGGAAATGATCCTATATAGTGGATTCTACCTATTTGGATGAAAATCATTCGTCCACGAATGCAATAAGGCCCACGCACACTGACGTAGTGGAGTGAAGTAGGACAGTATAGGTAGGGAGCCGCAGCAAAATTGGCAGAATTGATCGAATATCTAGACCTCTTCAGGAACGTAATGTAAAACAAAAAGTAATGAAGACAAAGGTCCTTCTTGAACCAGGAATAGGAGATGCTACTCCCCTCATACCTAATCAAGATATCAAGAAGTTGAATGAAAACAAAACTCGAAGTAAATTATAACCCTGATGCGACAACAGCAGTAAACTAATGTTTGAACATGTACAGTCAGTCAATCGGTTATAGTCAGAGGGCGAGGCACACGAGGGAATCCGCCTCTGTGGAGTGTAACCTGACGCCGCCGCAAGACCACAATATAGCTAAGTAACAGAAAAAAGCTCCCTATTAGCTCTAGCACGAGGCACTCTCACAATGTCATTCGACGCGCTATTGTCGCGCCGTAACTTTCTTGTCGGTCCAGCCTGAGTACACTGAAAAAATGTGTCGTTATATAACCAAAGTTTCGTCTACCTCTAACGTGAAAACAGTGGTTCTGATTACAAAACAATAGTTTTGTAATCAGAACCACTGTTTTACCAATAGGTAACATGTAACCAATGCCAAAACTTTTGCTAATTTCAAATTAACTTTGGTAATGACTTGTCAAAGTTATGTTACTCGTATTTCTACATGGCACGAAGTGCGCGATTTTGTGAGCGCCAGAACGTAAATAAGTGGGAACTTTCTGTAACTTATCTATTTTGTGGCAAGACGCTGGGTTTATGTAAACTTTATTAGAGTGCAGTTCTCCCCCGCGGTGCCGCCCGTCGCCCCCCTTTTGAAATTGTAAGGCGCGTCCGTGCATTACTCAGCTCGCCGCGTGTTTGCACAGATCGACGGCTTCGTGAGCGGACTGCTAACACTAACAACCCACACCGGTATCGAGGTCACATTGCAAGACAAACTCTTCGCAGGGAACTCGTAGATATACCTTACCTACTGTATGTTCTTACCTCTGTAGACAGAACTTCCGTAGAAGTTTTCCGACAAAGTTGTTAGAACGCTTTGTGACTCGAGCTCGTTATGGTTTGACAGTCTTTACGGGTGACTGATTGCTTAGTATTTGATAAACCTTTTATTCTTTCTTTTTTGTTTCTTATCTTCAAGTTAAGTTGTAGAGTAGAGGTACCTAAGTAAAGTGAGACAACTAAGGAAAAATACGGCAAAATTATTTTTTGATTCATATCAGTCTTGGCTTGCACTCAAATAAACTGAGAACTCTTGCTTTCAAGAAGGTGGTTTAATAAGAAATCTAGATGACACACTTATCCTCTCAAGAGTAGCAATTTAAATCGGAACTAAAGTTCAAATTGAAATACGTGTTCTATTTGTTGAAATTCATGTAGGGATTCATGTTCATAAACAGGGAAGAAGTCGTAAAGTAGAAGTGGGTTAGTGCAACAAAGATAATGTTATAAAGCAGCGAGGGTTGGTATCGATTGGCATGCATTTCGCTTGGGCTTGCAGCGGCGGCACATCTGTGCGGTGGCTGCGTTCAGCCGAGCACAACAGACCCCCCGGTGAGGGGGTCGGCACCCCCTGCCCCCACTGTGCCACCACGGTAGCACGATAGCCGACATTCGCAACACCTCGCGAACGCACTCGGTCGCGAGCTCACTTCACTTCAGGGTTGTCACAAGACACAGACACAAAAAATCGTTTATTTCGTATATAAAATTTTTGTGATATTATTTTAGGTGGGATTTTTCAGTATAAGTTAGACGTAGCTAAGTTTAGTATAGTAGAACAAAAGCTAAAAGCTGAAGTAAGCTGCTTCTAATTGCTACTTTCAGCCAATAAATGCAGCAGTTATGATTATTAATGGTCATACTAAAGACAAGTATCTACCTACTATTAGTTTTGTCAAAAAACCAACTTGTTTTTTTCCATTAGTCTTTTTTTTAAGTTAGTTAGGTTTTTGAGAGACAGCATCGGCATCAAGTTTCATAGGAATACAAATCCATAGACAAAAGCAAAACTGTACTTAGTAAAATAAAACGATTGGCAACCCTACCAGGAGGGTGTACCACTTGCACCACCCACTTGTTTCAGTCAGGGCCGTGTTATGAAATCAACGTGTTCGAGCGCAACACTCCTCTCCTCGCGTTCCCAAATGGAAAAGGCACGAGTATGCCATACCCAGGAAATTTTTCAAAGCAAAATTCTGCCGTCGGAATTTTAAACAAGCCGAGCAAAATTGGAAAAAGTTATTCTGTACTCACATGTCTCTCTTCCGCTGAACTGATACCTGGAACCAAGCGTTTTTTTTTATTAATTGTGAATTTAGAACAGGTTTTTAAATTACTTATACTCGAAGTGGTTATAAAAATGTTTAGGGATTCTTTGATAAAGTGGTTTACTCTACATTTCATTTCATTTATTAATTCGTCTTTTGGTACTTACAGCACACTGAAACATGTCAGTATACAGTACTTAAAATTAATTCAGATTTATTACTTATTGTGTATAGTGTACGTATACAAACTAATATCTGGCTCGTTAGCACAATGCACTAGAGGCACCACAGGAAATGAAGTCTACCTCTTCTTTTTCGAGGATATTATTTATCAAGTTTATCAAATTTAAAATCAAGTTTCTTCTTCTTCTTCTTCAGGTCCTAGAACACCTAGTGGTGCATAGGGCTGAGACAATATTCTTCCACCGCGCTCTGTCAGTAAAATCAAGTTTACTCAAGATTAATCTTAATTAGTCAGTTGTGAGCAGATTATCACTAATCTACCCAAATTCACCGTTGGTCATTGACCACTTTTAAGGGGCACCTTTGGTCCTAATTTTTAAACTAAGCACCCAGTCACTGCCTTGTGCAGTATTTCCGAAGTAATTTAGTTTAAATGAATAAGTTAAACAGTAATACTGATCGTTAAACTCAACTAAAAAGCAACGTTGGGCGCGGTCAGTACCAGGATGGATGATCGCTACTGGCATATTTCATCTGAGCTCCTTCGTGTCTCGGAGAACACGTTAAGCAGTCGATCCCGGTTGTTGTCGTTCGACAGCAGTCGTTAAGCCATGTCAGAGGCCTACAGGCGGCCTGACTAACTCTGACATAGGTTAGCTACACATGAAAAAGAAAATTCCTAAAATACACGTCGAGTTTAACTCTTGCACAGGTAACTGCGGTGCGAACAGAGTCAGCGAGAGATGTGTATAATTGAGTGCGGGTGAACAGAACGGAGTGGGGTCGAGTGAAAAGTGGCGGATGAATATTGCATTGCTGTCGGCGCGTCACGCGTCCCTCGCGAGCTCGTGCGGCTCACGTACGAGCTATCACATATATTATAGAGTGCGTGGGGGCAAGTTCGAATGCTGGGTAGGATCGTTTAAATCAAATTACCGTCGAATTAGCGGTATTATTGCTGAAAACAGCCGGTGACGTAATTTTCTCCATCGCGTCGCGAGCTGTTTTTCCAGCACTATTAATACCGCTGGATTCGGCAGTAATTTTATTTCAACGATCTTAGCCCACATCCGAACCCATCTAGCCGGAGCGCATCATAAGCTTAATTTACGCGTAAACACTGTGTTATCCTTAGGCGTAGAAAGCTTTTTGGTTAGAGGGGAGCGAAGAACCACGACTTTTCTTTGACTTCGGTGAGTTTTAACCATAAGAGGTGTTATTTGGCCAAGTGTGAATTACCTACGCAACAAATATGTGTAGTGTTGATCTTAGTGAGTTCCCAGAAGTGCGAGCACTTACGGCGATGCCATGATTGGGAACAGATCTGTCTGTATAATGGTCTATGTCTGATCAATCAAGGCTTTGTGTCTCTATATTTCTATACAATTTGTATAACATAATGTGTGGGTTTGGTATTCAGTGTGGTTAGGTTTAGTTAGTTATTACGTTCCTTCTAATCTAATTACTAATTAACTTAATTGGAAAGTTACGAAATAAGAAAGTCGCAAATTCAAATCCTGCTTTTGGGATTATTTTTTCGTCTTTTCTCATTCAATTCCCATTCTTTTCTCATTTATTTCCCTTTTGCCAAATATACATTACATATAGTGCTTTGTTATAGTGCTCTGTACTTTAATTTTAAATTTCAAATTTATATGAGTATTTGGCAATAAATGTATTTCTATTTCAATTATTTGATAAGTTAGTAGAGTATTTAATTTTTATATGTATGTAAACTATTATGATGAAAGATTCACAAAGACAAAGGTACCTTAAGAGATTAAAGCGCAAAAAATAAACTTACTCACTGCTGCATTCACGATTCAACAACTACCTATCTCCCGCATAACACGATAACAGCTATACAGAAATCTAATGCATTGCGTTATGCTCCGCTATATTCGCCTCAAGTTTGTGCGCAATTGCCAAAGCAATTCTATTACTATGCACATCCAGTACATATGTACTACATAGCCTGCAGACGGCGCATTAGTACCGCATGCGTTGCTACAATTAATTTAAATGCAATAGCCCCAATTATTGGCTAGCTATACGACCGCACCGTCTACATACAAAACATTATGCATACTGCACCGAGCGCAATTATGCATTCATTAACTATCCTAATAACGTTCTCGGTTAGTTATGCAATTAGTTGGGCCATTATTTGTTTTAATCCATGTTTGTGTGAGGTAGAGTTTCGTGCATTAAAATAAAAGGCAGCGGAGTGAGTCCGCGACCGCACACACTCAAGTCACCCGCAAAATTACGTTACTAATTGACTAAAACACGCGACGCTCACACCAGCGAGGAATAATTAATTGAGCGCGGGCAAGGTGAGGGCGACGCGTAGGGGGAGCCCATCTGCGCGGTAACTCTTACATCAGTACACCGATAATGGCACAAATTAGCCGGGGAAGTGGCAGGCGGCAGGGGCGGCTGGAGGCGGAAAGGGGGCGCTAAGCCGGAACATCCCGGAGCGCAGATTACCGCTTGCTTTTGTAATTAACCGGAGCGACGGGCGGCTTCCAAATCCATTTCTGTGTTACATTTTCATTTGCGGCGCTCGCCCGCCGCCGCGCGGATTACCCGCTCCGCCGAATCTCGCTCGTTGTTTGTACGAATATCTACTCCGCCACAGCGCCGTATTATAAACCACCCATCCCGATGATTGATGTCGTGGAATTTGAAAAATATTTTCCTGCAATCTGCTCCGCTCTGTTTACACATTCTATCCAAACAGTCAAACACACGGGTCTAAGATTCCGATTCGGAGAAGTGACTTATTCATACTCTCAAAGCAATATCGGGAGAGCCGGAGCCGTCAGCGATCCGAAAACACGCAAACAGTGAGTTCAAAAAGCCTCTCGAAGCTGGTAAATATTGAAACAGAAGTGGGATCGGAGACGTCTGCCGCGGCGGCGGGCGGGCGCGCGGGTGGGAGGGTGGAGGGGGCACTAATAGTCTCCAGTGGCACGACGAGCTCGCAAACACACGACAGCTCTGAAATATTTATCCTGTGTATCGAGCCGTTACGTCTCACTTGTGATTCTGATCTTCACACTTTTTATATGAATACACTGAAAGAAAAGCATGTTTACTTCAAATAAGATCTTGTTTCAATACGAGCATATAAAGTGGGCTTGTAAATTTTAATCAAGAAATTGTTTACTTCAACCAAGATCACGTCATAGTCGTATCTATCAAGTAATTTGTTCAAATGAATAAAAATTACTTTATATGCTCTAAATAAAATAAGCTTTCTTTCAGTGTAAGTTTATGATGACTGTAGAAGACGCAAAAGAGGCATGCCAAGATATATAATCGCGGCGCTCCTTTCTCTCTGCCTATATAGCGTGATGATTATGTATGTTTGTAAGTTTATATTATAGAGTTTTTAGACCTGGCGACCAATTTCCTTGAAAATGATAAACACTAGGACTACGTAACTAAACCTTGTCAAATAAGTATTACGTTTACAAAACAAATTGAATTCAATCCACTAGGCACTTACTCGTAAATGTTTAAAGGGCACTTAATTTCAATACTCAATACAGACAGAGGAACATTCAAAACGCCCACGCTCAACACGTAACCAATTTATCACGACTGGACTCGAACCCGGAACTACTCGTTTGGCAAACGCTATCGTCCTACGCTTATTAGAGCTTTTAAAGTCCATTTAAGGCTTCTAAATGACTGTTATAGAAAAAAAAAGTCTATTTAACTAAATTCAACCTGAGATTTGAACTTACCATTTCCTTTATCGTCTGGTCTATGCAAGTCGGGTGGTTTTGCTAACACTGACAGGGGATGGTGGGGCACCCCAAGGCCGAGGAGCCCCGCTGGGGGCAGGGCACCCTGCCCCAGGAGGGGCAGCGGAGGTGCCCCATGCGCCGGTAGGTGCGCCGCGTGCATCTGCTGCAACAACCGCGGCAGGTCTGGCCTTTGTTGCTGTAACAATAAAGGAGAACTGTTAGGAGAATATACTTCAAAAGCCAAGTAAATATACACATAGTGTAATTCAATACCATTCATACATCACACTATGTGCTAAATAATCTAAATTGCTAAAAATATTAGATAGATATTGTAGAACTCGACTATTACAGTATTCTAACTTTTTTGTGATCTCGTGACATACAGACAATTTTGTAAATGATGTTTCAAATTACTTCCGGTTATAAAAGACAGTAGACGTTTTCCTTGAAAATAAGTAAGACATAATTGGACATCGAAAATTACTTTGATATTATAAAGACCTACATAACTATGATTTACAATTGTGTATATTTAATGCGACCAAAACAAAAATTATGTTGTTTGTGACATAATTGCAAGTAAACACGAAGTCACGGTAGAGCGGCAATTTACCGACGAACCATAAAATGACTGAAAATAATAATTACCTACCTCATTAAAACTAGCTAAAGCTCACTCCTCAGTCGGCAGTCAAAGTGAATTGACGTGTCACCGCAGAGCCGTGTGCATTTTTAAAACGGTGCTGAGCCAAATTAAAAAGTCCTCGGCGGCCCCCTCGCGATATTTTAAATTTTAAATGAGACCCTCGCCGGCGGCGGCGACTGAGCGAAATTGATTACTCCTTCTCCATTATTCCCCTTTTTCCACTTTTCTCGTTTTCCCGCGCTTCCCTTTCCCATCTCGTTTAACGTTATTATTATACGCTGCACGCGGCAGTTCCGCCGCCGCCCCCGCATCCGCTTGCGCTCGTGTCTCGCGCCGCATCGCCGAGCTTTTTCCGCTCGGACGGGCACGCTCTTTTTTTTAGCGGCCGAAAATTAATTGGATTTTCGCCGAGGGTGGAACATATTTTTTATTGGCCGCTCACGGCTGTGATTTATTGTGTGTCAAAAGGTGGCGAGCGCCACTTAGTTGGAGAGCTTTTTTACAAAGGGGATTTTTTAATTCGTATTATGTTGATATAGTTTTCTATTTCAGTGTTTGTATGTCTTAATTATTTGTGTCTTCTATTTATACCTTTTAAGAGTTTTATTGTGTTGTCTAGTTTTGTTAGTTGCAAGAAACGTCCTTAAAGTTAAGTCTCTATTAAATTAAAATACATGTTATCCCTTTCTACGCTATAGCTCTATATAGAGATGACTAGAGACTTAAGGAAGCCTTCTATTTTCATACAGTAGACGAGTTGAGAAGTTTCAGTTCACTTTAAAATATTACTTAATCATTTACTCGTAAGTCATACATTCGTAGATTCGTTATCAATTTTCGCAACACCTTAAAAGACTTCACACTCGAAAAGACATTACACGACTGGTACTTAGAGACAGATCACAGAATAATTACTCAACCAGACTATTTATTAACGTTTTAAGGTGAGAACTATAATTACCGAACGAGAGAGTGGGGGCGCCCGCGCCGCCGCCGCGCCCGTGGGATCTAAATTATACAAAGCCGTGTCTACGGCCGGCGACGTGATCCCACAACAACGCTATCGAGACGAGAACTTTCACGCCTCATACCCTCCCTTCTCCCCATTCCACCCCACTGGGGCTGCCATACATCCGGATTTATCCGGATAAATCTGAATCCTTAACAAGTTATAACTTCGGCTCTACTATTTTTATGTAAGTATATGAAATCAATGTTTACAATGTTGTTGTTACAAGTTTTGTAAAGCTTGATTTCGGGGTTTTGTATTTTGTGTCAGAATACTACTCGTACTTATCTAAAGTCTTATAAGACTCCTTTAATTATGGTAACGAATGAATATCAGGATTTACCTGCATGCAATGAGAAAAAGAGATAACCAACCAAACAACTTCACGTATTGGTTATTTCAGAAATAACAAAACTTTGTCAAGCACTGACTCCTAAGATATAAGTTCGTATAGTTTGTGAGTTACGGTATTGAATGATTCATAATAATTATGTTAAAGCATTTTTGTCAAGTCATAAACAAAGTTAATTTGAAATTAGCAACAGTGGTTTATGTTAGCAATTGTTTTGTAATCACTGTTTTCAGGTAAGCTTTGGTTACATATTAAAACGAAAAAAATATCTGTTGGATAACTCTAAGTTCCAAAGAACTTACTAGCGCTCTTTGTATGTCCCACAAACATAGTCAAAGTCATACAAAATTGCAAGCGAATTTGACATTCCGGAAATTTGGATCCGGATTTTCCGAACCTCTAGCCACCCTTTATCCGCCCATCGGGTGTCGTCATGAATGACAATATCACGCGGCTGAGTCCTCACCGCGACATTTTTTCCGTGCACATTTAGACGTGATTAAATAGATGGTGGCCCGCGGGATTAAAACTGGTTCCCCCTAACGACTTACCCATCGGTTTGCTTATCTCCCCGCGAACTTCGCTGTTTATATTATCAGCAAAATTAAAGTTTGCGGGAGTCTCTGAGACAACAAGGGTGAGACGCGGATTATTTTTCAGTGTACACATTGAAAGTTACTTAAAAGCTGCCTTTGAAGCGGTAAATAGAAAGTTATCTACTAAGTGCAGCGTAGAGGTTTGCTACGGCGTAGTGCTCGTAGCAAAAGCACGTAAGTATAATTTTGTGATAAATGTTTGCACGTGCTGTGCAAACTTTGCTTTTTGTATTGTTATATCACTATACATAGTATAAAATAAAATCCTCCGGCGCGTCCGTCTGTCTGTCTGAAAGCTAATATCGGAAACACCTAAACGAAAGTCGCTAGTATATAAAGTTTAAATTAATGCCATTAAAATCTATTTGATGGTATAAAACAACCCATAAAATCAGTAAACACTGAAAGAAGCTTGTTTGATTTAGAGCATATAAAGACATTTTTATTAATTTGAACAAATTACTTGATAGATACGACTAAAATCTTGGTTGAAGTGAACAAGCAGACTTTATATGTTCGTATTGAAACAAGTTCTTGTTTGAAGTAAACAAGCTTTTCTTTCAGTGAAGAATAATAAAACAACTTCTAAAGAATCTCGCGTCACTGGAAAATACGACCTTTCAATAATTACAAAGACGTATTTTCTGATAAACGATACACACGATATTGTTTCCTGCTGCATCGCTTCCGCAAACAAACGATGCAATGTGGATTTTATTATGGAGACGAGGGACGGAATTCCGTTTTATGTACAAAACACCTTTCTAAAAGATTTAAGATGTTTTGTGATTGGAAATTCACCTAAACAGTCGGTTTTACTGCCTTAGTGATATTAAATTCTTGATTTGTCGTGTCTATTACGTACCAACAGTACTCAATAGACCTTTTGGCTCAATCACTACATTACCTCACTTAAATCCCGTTTTGGAATGATCACCTGCTTGCCTAACCCTAGTATAAAATACAGTAAAGTGTCCGACCCTTAAAAGGGGGACTGAAATTATTTATCTATTATTATAGCATTCCATTGTGTGTTGGATTCCGAGTGAGCAGACGTGCGTTGTCTCCAAAGCTTTTGTCACGAGAAAAATGTTCCGCTGCTCGGGTTTTCACGCCACATTTGACTCAGTCTATACGCGCCGGATTATACTCGATTTATTAATGGATCACATACGCCGGCAGAACAGATTTTTACGTATAAAATTCCTTTCGCATCCAAAATGTTATTTTTTTACACAATAAACATGTTTGTTTAATGCATGTTCGATTGCGGAATATATATTTCGCATGTTTACTTCCATGAATACATAAAAGGTTGACTAAATATTTTAGACTCGTAAAACAGCATGGGATTTAGTGAATGAACGACCGAACTGTTCTCTGCGGAAATATAAAATACCGTCGAGTAAAATGAAACGAGAAAGCCGAGTAGAGCTGTTTTTAAAATCAATAAAACAAACGACTTAATGGCTATCATAGTGGGGTCTTAAAAATGGTTTATGAATGCATTTTAATTGGTTAAGCTATTAGAGTTAAGTAGCTAATAAGTGGGCTTGTAATCTTTAGCATTAACCAAGCATTAACCTACAATTAGTTGCGTTTTAATGGAAGCTATCGAGAGGAGAGGAGAGGAAACTTTCCACTAACACACTTAAATAATTAAGCGCAGTTAGTTTGCGGTCGGAGCCGCATTAGACGCTATTATGTAGCGATTGCCGCGTTGTCTGCGGCCGCCGCAGCCGGAGTGAGATATTGCTTAAATAATATTTAATTTGTGACAGATCAATAGACGCCTATTACATTTATGCTACTACGTACCTTACGTAACGACTTATTAAACAGATAAAGTAAGGCATTAATATTTTTGAAGCTCATCTCGTACTTCAAAGAAATAAAAGATAACGAGCTATAAAATGAAATTACTATTCGGATCTATAAAGTACCCTTGATCCTTGAGTACAGCGAGGCGATTAAAATTTAGACCTAAACAGATTCAAGTTGGCAGCCATAAACATTGGCAATGGACCGTCCCGTCGTTATCTCTCACTTTATAGTCCATCTCGCATATAGGAGTATGATCCTACGTAATAACTCTGAAATTATTACGGATAATTGTTTACATTGACTGCTGTTGAAGCCATTTGCCCGTGAATGCGGAGTATAAAACGACGACATGAGCTACAAAGCGGGGAAGTTTATCGAGGGGGTGTACGGTGGGGGGATCACGCACCATTAGGTCACAGAGCCTCGGGCGGCACGCCACGTCGACACATGTTACACTTTCAACATAATTGGTTCTAATCACATATAGTCGTACATAATAGGAGAAAGCAATAAACACAACGACGCTAATGGAAACGATATCTCGACTAGTGTCTATTTTGTATTTGAAAAAAACACAAGGTTTACCATTTTAGCACTCGTAATAAAACGTGTTCCAAACTCGACAAATAGGATTGAAACCTGAGGCGTAAAAAAGCGTAGGAATATAAGAAAAACGCGAAGCGGATGAGACGTAAAACTGATTACATAATTTCATTGGAAGCGACGACAGAATGGGCTCTAACTCACTTCCTTGCCGCGAAAAACAAACGAGCTACGCCGGCGACATCCAGAGCGGCCTCGGCGGTAGAGGGTAGACACGCAAGAAACGCCGAGGGCCTGCAATGCAATATTTATCACCCGCCCGCGAACGTGCCTGCGAAAAAATGACAAATTCATGTTTCCCCCGCGCCCGAAACCCCACCGCACCCCGATTTATTCCCGTCGTAATTTTTATCAGAGGGCGTGGGACCCGGCGTAAACTAGATAGAAATGTTTTCACGAGTCGCTTGTTTATAAAGCCATCGACGGGGAAACAGATACGCTCTATTTGCACAGCGAGAGCTCGTGTTTGCTCACCTATCTCTCGAGATAATGTTGCATAAACTAGATACACATAATACACATGTTTATTTCACATACTTATGTCAACGATACGGCCTTTCAATTACAAACTGTTGTTTAATAAACATTCAAAGATTCGTTATCGGTTTCGATGTGCGTATCTGTGACGGGATCGCGAACGTATCGATCTGATGTAACGTGAATATTGTTTCAATGCGAGCATTTGTGTCACGAATAGGTGAGTACGAGAGGGTCGTATCTGGAAGCTATTACGCCGAGGTAGGGGCCGCCCGAGCCCCCTGGGGTCGGTGACGCGGAATAAAATCAGAACGAGAAATGATGTACCGATAACGGCGCGACGACGTCTCGAGCTGACTTCTCCCCGTTTCGGTTATTGTCGGCAAATTCACGCACATTGTGTATACCGTTTATTGTATACACAATGGATAGCAGTACTCATAGACATAATTTTTCTTTCTTTATTTATCTTTCATCTTCTCTGTAGAACGATTTGGAATTATGAGTCTTTGTTTGATAAAGATTCTCCATGGATCAAAATCATCAGTGCAAAAGTATAGAGACAATTATTTTCACGAATGGTATAATCAAAAGCAAGAAGTTGAAGCAATAATACAAAGGTAAGTATACCTGCTCATATTATATTAGTGAGAGGTGTTTAGCGAGCTCTCTTAGAACGGTAAGTGATTTTAATAGGCAGACAAACAGTCCCCAATTTGAGGAGTATTCCCTCTTCACAAATCGGCGCGCGGCGGAATCGTTGCAAATCAGACGAGAGGGCGAGAGGAGGGCGGCCACTCTCAGGGGAGAGCCCCTTTGATCCCTAGCTGACCCGAAAATAAAAAAAGGTCCGTAATAAAAAAAGGACCGACATACGGAAGGTGGCGCCGCTTTTTTATTTAAATTAGAGTGTTTTATAGGGGGGCGAGCGATATTGCGTTTTGCCGGTGTCTCGGAGGCTGGTGGTAATCTATACATGTAAGAGTATATAGGTAAGTAAATCCTAGCGAGGGGGCGATGAACCTTTTTTTGAGGTCTTAAGTTATTTTATTTTATCCTCTAGGTGTTTTCTCGTTCACAGTGCCTGAACAAAAAGGGTTTTTATGGAGTTATGGATGTAATGATTTAATTCTGTTGTGTATACAAATGAGGCTGAGTCGTGCCGGCCATAAAGAATAGCACCACCCCAACTCTTCCCGTGGGTGTCATACGAGGCGACTAAAGGTCTTAGTGGACATTATTCTAACATAATAGACGGCGATAGGCATGCCACCTATCACGTTTGTCCACTAAATCTTACGGCGAAAAGTGGGAACTGCCTATGATAAAGGTGGTTCCTCTGTGTGAAAGTTATGAATATGTACAAATAAATAATTATTCATTTCATTTTTATTACTCTTACGACAAACATGTAGAGTCTAATTCTATTTATTATGCATTTCTCATATGTAGAGTCTACATTTATAGAGTCAGTATGAAAATGTAATAAAACAAGATTTACGATGCCAACCTCGCTATTAGCATTAACATCTTAAACGCCACTCTACGCCGTTCAATAATTATGTGGACATTTATTAACAAGATCGAAGAGCTTGAACGTGTGTAAATAATTCATGAGATTGTTGATTCGCAGCCAAAGGTAACGCACCGCATTTAGGTGTTGATACTCGCTAATTTTCCGTAGCAATATTTTTGCCGTCAATAAATAGAACGAGCGTAGCGAACGTAGCGTTTGTTTTTGAACTGGTATTAGAATACTTTGTGCCGGACGGGACTTTGTGGTGATCGAGTTGGCTGCTCGCCAAATATGCTCGACCCGCAAGAGTCTCCGCAGACGAGTGAGCGACGAGTGAGTTCCACACCACTTTATTTTCGCCCTCATTATCTTTAAAGTGATTTATTTTAGTCGCAGCGGACCTATTCACGGTTAAAGCCGGCGAGCGTTAATACACGCGAGAATAGGTCGCACTAACGACTTGGCACCCAACCGCGAATGCCCGAGCCTATTGAAATAATAGACGGCAATGAAGAGCTCACGACACCTCCAAGCTAAAAAATGCAATTAGTGTGTTGTGAAATTAGTTAGTAGTGAGCGCACGGTTCGAGGGCGGATTCTAGTTCGCGAACCGGGCGCGGTTAGGCCACGTGTGTGAATTGAGGCAAATACTGTGGTCATTACTGTTCGTGGCTATATGTCATAGCCCGCCCACGAGGAGAGAAACAGTCGCCCCCCCGGGCGCGAAGAACATGTTAATTCATATTAACGCAAAGGTCGTAGAATAGAACATATTTTCTAAATAAAACGCTAGTAGTTTGTAGCAATTTTATCAATTTCTCGGCGCTGGCGCGAAGCCAACCCGTCTTGCGCGGCTTAGATAGTTTAATTAATGACCGAGGAACTTTCGACCTGTTGAAAGCAGTGCTTTTAGTACCAATTCACTTTACACGTACAGTCTTGTTCCAACAACTATTTCCGTTGCGAGTTCATATTACATTTTCTATTGATATATCGCAGTAACGATTTTCAAAAAATATGTCTGCACGAGTTATCTTTTCATAATGCATACCTATGCATAACTCTCACATCCATAATCCCCAAGGGGGTAGACAGAGGAACGACCATCATCATAGGTAGTTCCCACTTTTTGCCGTAACATTTGGTGGTCAAACGTGACTTGAAGATTTGGGGTGGTGCTATTCTTTATGGCCGGCACGACACGGCACTTTCATAATGGATTGTCAATTTTCAGGGAAGTGTTTCGGAATCATTTAAAGTCATATTCTTTAAAATACAAATATAGAGGTAAGAAGGAACTGAAACATTATTTTATGTCAGTGTTTCAGCATTTTTAGGACGAAAAAAAACCCTACAGATTAAATAACACTCAAGTAAACATGCGCAGTCGAGGAAGGGGTCAGGACGCCACTCAATCTTCGACTCCCAATGAAAAGTACCTGCGAATCATTGCAACCTCCTATATGAGCCCTCTCCTCAAATCGACAGGGTTTCGAATACGTGATCCCCAAAAATATAGAGTTAGAACCGCGACTGCAAGTAGATATGAAAAGATTAACCTAATTCAACAGTAGCATAGTGTCTAACGACTCGTATAGCATTGCGTACAAAACGACAGACGACATCGCTGTTTGGACAGATGCCACCAGCCGCTGTATGCCTATCTTACACCTACAGCATCGCTATGCCTATATTATGGCACATTTACACCGACTGAACAAACAAGACACGTGTTACACTCGCGTGAAATGCTACGTAGGAATTTAATTTGTGTGCAATCGAGCGTTTAAAGTTTACGGGAGGCGGTGTGGGGAATTCTGAAAAATGTTACGTAATATTTAATTTCAGTAGGTGTGTGGCACACGGCAGTGTGTCAGTCAAGTTCGGAAAATCAGTCACATAATTTTATAAAATCCGCATTATTGTTGAAATTAAAAGTATGGTTTGATAGCCTAGCCAAAATTGCTTTTTCAGCTAGTAAGTCTGGTGTATGGAATATTAATTTTATAATAATATTATTATTATTATTAAGCTACTGTTTTTCTCCCATTATTGGGGTGAGTTTATTATTATATAATTAAAGACAGGCAGCATATATGCTGATGCGTGTATGTCGTAGTGTTGGAAAGTTATAAGTTCTTAGTTTCATTTTATAGATTTCACAGTTCAGTTTTTACAGTCAGTCATTGTTATTTATTTAAATTAAATGTTTGCACTAAATCATTGTTTTGTCATAAGATTATAATAATATTATCAAGAATCTGAAAGAACTATGTATGTAGGCATGAATGAACGAACGCCATACTTTTTCTTTCAATCAAGGCTATAGGGCAGGTGAATCGAAGAATAGTAAACAATTACAACGGATTGATTCTGGAAGAACTCCTCATGCCTTATCGACTAGGTACTATGAATTGCACTTACCCCAATGATGGCATTGAGCTCAGTCATGGTGACCTGTTTCGCCCTCTCGACAGCCGAGGCGACTTGCTGCTGGTGCTCCTGGGACAGGAACGGCAGTATCTGGGCTATTATTGCGTTTAGTCTTTTGCCTATTTCCGTCTGAAAGGAAAACTGTATAGGTTAATTTTAAAGGTAATAATATTTAATTATGGGGACAGAAATCATAAGAAAATAAATATATTGAAGAGTCTACGTGAAGAACGATCAAAGTCAATTCAGAAAAAATGAGTTTACGTCTTAAAATAGATTTTCAAAAATTTCTCTGAAATGTCTTGATCATTCTTCCCAATGGGCTACATTTATGATTTAGATATGTTATGATTTGTCACTTTTACTTTTAGGCAGATGAGAAATATCAATTACAGCCTTGTTGCCTATAAAACTAAAATATAGTAAGAATTTTTATCACTTCAAAATATTTAGTCGACTCATATTTAATGATCGATAGAGAATTGAGGTTAATTACTGTGATAATCTATGAATAAATAAAATAAATAATAAAGAGATAAACGTCTTAGATAAAGGTCACCGAGATACATGTGTTCACAGACTAAACATCGAAGTTACTAATAGCGCATGACAGGAAACTTATGGGTAATTTATTCAACGATCTATTTTAGTTTGAATAAAATCAACATTAACATTCAATAAAGTCGGTGATCAATGCAATCGGTGACCGCAGGGTGATGATCCTGATTAAAAGTGTATTCAAATGATCTGACTTATTAAGTCTTGACCAAGAATCTAATAAAAATATGGAAATGGAAGAGAAAATATTGTTTTGTGACGTTACAGTTAGGTTGACAACGAAGTGGAGGAACTATATAAATAGTACACTGCAACTAAGATTTCAGTCAAAATAATTTAATACACCTTTAAACATGCAAAAATAGACAACCGAAAATGTTTCCACATTCCACGAATGGTATACCATTCAATTATAATTACTCGATAAGCTGGTTGACGGGTAACAAATAAAATTAACCAGACAAACAATGCGCGGGCGGTCGATCGAAATGATTCTGTCGGATGATAAACCGCCGCGTGTTTATTGGCCCCTCGCATTTTCCATTTAAATGCGCATTAATTTAGTTTACAGATTCCCGCGAATCGGGGCCAAATTAACATAATGAGCTCGACGAATATATATAAAAGTGTTTAATAATTACAATGTTAATATAACTTTACTTTTTGACGTTTATTCGAGTATATTGTTGCTGTCTCGTGTTGCGTGGTTTATTAGGTAGATAAGAGGTTTAAAAGGTTATACTTAGTAGTTTAATCGTTTTATGTTTTAAATAAAGTAATAAACAGTAAGTGTTGCCATAATAGGTACAATTACGGTGAACAGCAAAACAAGTGTCATACATACATATTATGGAGATACATAATACCTAGTATTATCTATCACACTGTAATATTAGTAGCTACACCGTACCGTCAAAAAATATTTTATCAACTAATAAACAAAATTATATTGGGACAATCAATATTTACTTTACAATAACTACAATGAGTCTAAAACGACACGACCTCTAGGACTTCACTTTCTAATTTGAGACGTTTTTCGAGAAAAATGAAAGCAAATTATGCCTGCGACATGGTGTGTATGTGACACATACATTGCTCGTACATGGTTTCACAGCGGGTGCAGCGGACCGGTCGTCGGTGGGACCGCCGCAAACGCCGCAAATTGCACTTTCATTCCGCCCCGCTAAGTACGCTGTTTGTCGCACTACCGACGTGAATTTATTTCAGAGCGCGCTTTTGATGTGAACCCGGGCGTTTTGTTAAATAAACTATACCGTGGATTTACTGTAACATGTAGCGAGTAAACATACAGATTTACAATGCTACGGTTGAATTAACCTGACCCAATAATTATGTACGTGTGGTTTATTTTGAACGAATTTACGTGTGTAACCCATTTATCGATCCTTTATAATTTGATTTATTAATTATTCATCGTAATTTTTACACAACAAAGCGAACAATAGAGTATAAATTACAATGTAGTAACAATAATAGAGACGATTATAAAGGTCCTCGATAAATTAACGTAGAGTATGGTTGGTAGAGTCGTGACTCTACTAGCTGTATTGAAATGCGGGTAATTGCGAATTTCCTGAATGCTAATCGAGCGAGTCGAAAGGTCATTAGTGAATTCATATCGTATCCTGCATGCCGACTGCATTCGACTTGAATATTGTTTCCTACTTATTAGATGCAATACTTACTTAATCATGAGCAAGAGTACATCATAATTATTTAAAAAGGGTTATTATAAAATAAATGATCACTTAAATGATAAAGAGGCTTGGTCCTGAATCCAGCTCCAGCTCTGCACATTGTGTACATATATGATTGTATTCATAATTATTGTAAGATATATATTTATTTCAAAAGATGTGCTGTTGAAAGTTTCTTGTGCCGCTTCTTTACTTTCAGCTAAAGCACCTTACGAAGCGGTGGAAGAGTAAAAAATATGACGTTGTAATAATGTACTATATGGTACTTACAATAAAACATTTTAATTTGATGCATTGAATACTTAATGTAGTTTACGCATCATATTTTATTGAACTTGGCCCCAACAACAGTTTGTACTGTTACCGTTAAAAGTTCGATGTCCCAAATCTTTCATTACTTACTTATAATTATAGCCAGGTTTACTTAAGAAGTTTTTTTTTATCTTTTCAAACTGTTTATAACATCAAAAACCTTTCGCTGAAGCGAATAATAATATCTCAGGAATATGCTCGTAGAAATATTTGTTTATAAAATATATCATAGCTAAGATTGATTTGAGTATTTCGACGCCATTGTTTTCATATCTTTGAGATTTCAAGGACTTTTTCCTGGAATTTATATGGCAATGGAAGACGAAGATTATAAACCCTAGCTTCGTTTATACTCGTATTTAATTTATAATCATCAAACGATGTCACAGAATATAAAATGTTTAAAAAAATATGAGATGAAAATAGATTTTCAATGTCAGTTTGTGTAGTACCTGCCTTGTTTTATTAATTTATGCATATAGGTATGAATGAATAAATGAATACACTTTATTGCACATAAATAGTGTGATACAGCGCTTACGAAACGTTTAATACAACCTACGCGGTCTTATCGCTACGAACGATCTCTTCCAGACAACCTTTTGGTGGAGTAATTTTGGTAGAAAAAGGTAGGTTGTGCACCGTTTATATGTATAATTTAGACAGATCGATTTATATTTAGGAATCACCGTATCAATATTGAACGGTACACTATAATGTAGTGATAAAATGTAAATAGATTGTAGGGTGTTGTAAACCGACACGGGTAGCGACGCGAGCTCCGAGCAAGCCGCGGCCGCGACCGCCTTGGCGCACCCGAATTACCGCAAATTACATTGCCATTCGCCGCCTCCACTCCCTACGCCGACCTCCGAACTGCCGAGGGAACATTTTACTAGGAAAAGCTGGATATTTTGTTTGTGTTCCTAAAATTGTTTTGTTTTAATTTTCTTTACGCGCTCTTTATTTACAAAGTTGATTCACAGGTATTGGAAGTACGAGTCGTACGACTTTGACACTTAGTATGAACAAAAGTCGTTCGTGTTGTAACGATGTCGACTTCATCGTCCATATCAACCTCCTTGCCATCAATTTCAACCTCATCGTTAGCGTCTATCTCACCTCATTTCGTGTTGGCATCTTCATTTCTTCATCTATATTTTCAAAAATCAAATCATATTCCCATTCCTTTTTTAAATTCCATTATTCCATTCATTCCATTGTTTCCTTTGTATTTTGTACTTTCTCTCTATATTTTGTCTTGAACGGACGTTTCTCGGTTTTATTTTCGTCTCCTACTACTACCTATTTTCTACATTTACTATTTTCTGTGTTATTCTATTCCTTAAAAATATAATATCTATTACCAAGTTCTTCTATTACTTCACCTGCACACTGTAATAGAACCCTGCTAGCCGGCACCTAGAGGACAGACTGTAGCAGTGTACTTTGCTCCTTTACATCAAAATACCTGGGTATTCTCGTAAATCTAGATAAATAAATAAAAAATCAGAAGGTATGTATACCTAACATACTTCGACGCCAGTCTTCACTTCAACTTTAATCACATAAGTAATTACTGCAAAAGAATCCAACGGAACGTTTTTTTGTATTTTAATTTAATTTAGTAAACGCGAGGGAAAATGAGGTTATATGGACTTTTAAATTGTAGTCGTGATGTTTGCGCAAATTATTGCTCGTAATTTATTCGTGCATCCGCTCGGAGGAGTTTTTAATTGTATGCAATTATGCTTTCGTTAATTGCTATATTAACACGCTCTCGAGGCATCAAAACATAATGTTTGTTCATTAAACATAATCTGGTAATAGTGTGCAATCAATTAGGTACGTTGCCGCGACAGGGTTATTTCGGCTTTTCATGGAATTTGGATATCGATATCTGATAAATTATTTATTAATTATAAATTATTATTGTGCAAGTAATGTACGAGCATGGTAAAAGATTGTGGTCCTTTTGTCGTGACGTGACCAAAGTTATTTATAGCTTTGAGTTGTCGACCCAAAACTACAGTAAAAAGCTTTTCATTATGACTCTTCTATCTTCCACAACCCTAAATACGAGCTGCACAACAACACGCAACACCTGTAGGCAGCTATAGCTACGAGCGCTCGGAATAAAAAGCCGGGCGCACAAAAGGGCCGCAAAATACGTACTTTTGCGAGCTCTCCACAAAAGATATAGTACGGTTTGTCATTAAGGAGTTCATCCCGCGCGAGAAATAAAAGAGGAACCCTGGGTTTTGGGGCGGGCGGGCGGTTGGGGGGATGGGGCAAGAGGGGTGAGAGGGGCGCACTAATGGCCCCGACACTCATCCGCTAATGCCGCGGGTGACTCCTCTTTTTGTGAGATTTTCACGTGGTTTAGTCGCGGGAGCTTTTAATCTGGGACTGCATCTTGTGAGGCTCCATTTGCTCACGTATCTCTCACGTAACGAGAGTCGATTTAGACGTGTGTCGACTTGAGGAGTTTAAATTTTGTGTTGAGGTTTCTACGGAGATTGTACCTAAAGGGTCATCCAATATAATCATCATCATTGGTAGCCCTGTTGAGTCCAGTATAGGTATTGTATAAGTAGGATATGACTTCCTCTGTTTCTCGCCATCGCGTCGGGTCGCCCAAATAGTAACTCAAAGCGAAAAAATCTAGATGACACGGTATTATTATTGTATTTTATTAATTACGACCGGTTTGGTTGACACATCTTCAGGTATTTGTAATCAATGTGTAAACGAAACCGGTCGTAATAAATAAAATACTGTGAAACAGTATATTATTTAAGTCTAATCACGTATTACAAGTTTCACCAAGTACCAACAACCGCAAGTATTAACCATTTGAAAATCTAGACTCTTTATGATTACTATTTAGATTATGAAGGTATTCTTATATCCGCATCCTGGTGATATTGAATGAACCGAAATTGTTTATTTTCATGAAAACTGTTTCATTATTTAAAACGAGTATGCTGTAAATAACCGTTTCAAATAACTAACTTTACTTTAGTGCAAATGTCACGTTTAGTAGACTGACGTAGAAGCGAATAATTATATCAACATAAACCGTTAAACTTTTACATAAAGTAAAAGTTTAAAACACACATTTGCATTTCAAACAGCATAACCATGTTGCAAGCGGTTAAGTAAGATGGATGACACACGACAGGCGGAGACTGCATACTGAATAAGGCTGCGAACACCTTGGTACATAAGTTACATACAACTGCATAATTGTGGCGATGAGAAATCCGAATACATACAAAGGTCAGGTAGGTACATCTTATCTTAATTTATGATAGGGGGCCGAGAATAATCTCAGCGGCACATCGATCCTTGAGGATCTTTTGTGCTTACCCCATTTTACACACTAGTCATCTCAGTGTGCAGGTTTCCTCACGATGTTTTCCTTCACCGTTAGAACAGTCGGTAAATGTACGTAAGTCTTCGAAAAATACGAAAAACTCATTGGTACATGGCACTGTACGGTTTCGAACCCGGACCGCATGGGAGTCAGGTGTCTTAGCCACTGTGCCACCGACGCTCTCATGGTAGGTACACCCGAAAAATATTACCCTCCTCCTGGGGCAGTCGGATAATAAATTCTACGACAATCTCTTTTATCGGGTAACATAAGTTGTTCATCATTAATTGTTAATTCTCATCAATTAAATGCACCTTTTTAGCTAGTGAAATCAGTTTTAAAATACTTAACTTGAGACTATTTTAGTTCCGAAATAATGATTTTTAGTTAACTTGACGTGAGTTGCAAGAAAATTTCTTAATGTTAGGTACCTACTTAAGGCTTAAGCCCCGTGTCGTCTCTATATAGAGCTATGGTGTAGGAAGCGATAGCATGCAATTTTAATGAAGATTTAACATTAAGGACGTTCCTTGCAACTATCCGTTAGTTCACTACGTTCTATGGCTGTCAGAAAATTAGCTTGTAACACAATTTTAGTAAACATAGACATGTAGAATATAGACGGGATTGATGATTTAGTTTAGACATTCATACTATTATTTTTTACTTACACATTAGAACTTTAAAAGAATTATACTTGAACATAGGTATATTCACATAAATAAAAGTTTTTTCTCAAAAACGGGACGCTGCGTGGTTTTGCGATGCCCCGTGCGGAAAGAGTGCATGAACAAGCTGCCTGCACACAACGCGAAGCGACCTGAATGCGGGTCGCGGTCGCGGTCGCACGCCCGCAATTTATTGTCTTTCTCGCGAAATGCTCACGCTTGCGGGTGCGGTCGCGGTGGGATATGTAGCGGGAGCGGGTAACATTCTAAAGTCATTTATTGATAAAAATACGTTTGGTATTCAATGTTTTTTG
Organism: Hofmannophila pseudospretella; assembly: GCA_947369225.1. Taxonomy (NCBI): domain Eukaryota; kingdom Metazoa; phylum Arthropoda; class Insecta; order Lepidoptera; family Oecophoridae; genus Hofmannophila; species Hofmannophila pseudospretella. The sequence continues at coordinate 8,477,950 of OX376325.1, forward strand.
GCGGATTTAATGTCTCTAACTAAACAAATGGGAATTTGTAAAAAAATCTATTCAGTATGTTTGGAAATTCGGACGGAAAATCTCTTCATGTGTTTCCTTCTTCCTTCTACTTCTAACCATTGTTAAAGTTCAGATTTAATATGTCATTAATAAAAATTATACATTTTTCTTTAGCTTTCATATGTCAATTGCATTTAATGTACCTACTGACATTTTCAAGTCATATTAAGATACCGAATACGCAAGGAAAAGTCAGGTTGTACCTATGTAATTACGGAGTAATGAATTTAAATACGGAATTGACGTAACTTATTGTCGTCGAAACTTTAGTAAACTGAAATTAAAGGAAAATACGACTGTGTCGACCTCTTAATACTTAATTATGTAAACGTTCGGAAGTTTACTGTCACGCTGGTTGAAAAATTAATTTTTTCGTTAAGTACTGAATTTTGAGCAGACTAATAATAAAGAAATGAACAATGAAGCGTACAATGTACAAATTACAAATACGTTACGCAAGGCCGTGTACTGTACTGTAATGTACGTGCCAAACAAAAAGCCGTGGAGCGGTTAGCGGTTAGCGGGTAACTACTCCATAATTTGTTGTGCTTCCCCCTCCCCCGCACCGAGCACTTCGCCCAATGAACTTTTACCGCGATTGTTTTGCGAAATGAACCCGACGGACTGCGCTGCCGCATTTCCACTGCGGTTACAGCCTTCATTAATGCTCCCAACTCTTCTATGAATTATTTATACACGCCGCGGTTTTGCTTATCTTGCCGTACAGAGTATCCACTTTATTAAACAACATCGCCCGTCGAAGGCTCTATTGTATAGAGCCACGTCGCTCTTATGGCGCGCCGATAAATTATTCCTCGGGCGAAATGGCAGCGAGTCGATAAATGGGCTATTATTGCCGCAGACAGAGGCCAACATTATCATTGATTCGTATCGCATTCGCGGAGCAATAATTGTTTAAACATATCCCGCGCGGAACATTAGTGGCCGGCCGTATCGATAATTCAGACTACATTACTGTCGACGCCCGCTCTACATATTTTATTACCATAACCAATAATGTATTTTGTTGATAAAAAACACGTTTCGTGTCAATAAAACATTGGTGTAAAGTGGAGCGGGTTAGAACTAAAATATTTAACATACACTCCAATTACCTGCAGCCGAGTGTAGTGCTACCGCTGAATGACAATATAATTGCCTTTACTTAAAATAATTGCTATACCGCCGTCTCGATACTTACCTATCCACAATAAACAGAATGGACGGGAAGGCGCATCATTAATATTCATTATAAACAAATGGATATAATTACTCGGAGAACAAGTCGATTCGAGAGTCGTCGAGTGGGCGTGTAGTGCGGGACGCCTCGTTATCTCGATATCGACTCGAGTATCGACTATCGACCGGCCGAGGTCGCCTCATCATTCTGTAATTGCACGATCAAGTAGTATGCGCGAACATGCCTCTATCAAACCACGTACCGCTCGTTCCGAGCGAGGAGAGTAAATAAACCCGATTCGCGAGGGATTTCTCTCGCATTTTACTCAGCCTCATTATCAGGTAATAAATACAGTTTCCATTACTAATCCAGTCGCAGTATCCCGTATTAAACTACCTTTATCTTATGAAGTTATGTATGACTTATAGAACCAGTCTCCATTCACACTAGGCACTTGAGCCTCGATCAAAGTGATTTGTTTATAATCACTATCTCGAAGTGCTCGCTGTGGCATAGCACTTTGATTGTATCTAAAGTCGTGGCATGCCATTAATATTCAATGTGGGATGAAACCATGTATACTTGAGTAGTTAGAGAAACGAAAATGGTATCGTCGAAGTTATAAATTGGCTTATCGCGTCGGGATCACGTGCGGGCGGCACTGATTGACAGATTAGCGTAGACATATCGGGCCGCGGCCCCGGCCCTGTCCCTCGAGTAGGGACCGTGTTGACTCGCATGTTTCTCGCCAAACAAAGAGCCAGCTTCCTAGCTACCCTTGTTTGTTTAGGTCCACGCCAAACGTTTATAGCCCTTTGTGTATCTTACCTCTCGCTAAAGCGTGAAGCCTTTTTGACTCGGCACTTTTTACGAGAGCGCTTATAAGCGTGTAAATTACTCGACAACCCAAAAACAACGTCACATATTTGAATATACGGTTAAATTTTTTATTAGCAAATATTAATCGTACCGTTCCGCTCGACCGTTGTCTAAAAGTGATAAGTAAACAAATGAATGCCGCAACACGGTTCATTCGCGTAGAGAAACCGCAGCTTACGTGGACACAATAAAGCAACACAAACAAGTTTCTCGGTGGACATGAATTGACCAATTTGTAGACAGTGGATAGTTTCACAAGCGGTTTCTATAGACGAATCAATCATCGGTGCAGGCGGAGCTTTTTGCCGGCATCAACTCGGCATTAACGAGGCGGGCGGTAATGACGGCGCGGTTCCGCCGCCTCGGCCGCCTCTGTGCGCCACAATGGCGCTACAATACAACTCTATTTGGAAGCGATATAGCGGCTGCAATTAACGCCACTAATACACTCCGCTCTCCTCGCCTCGCTCCACATACAAATTCATACCTATTGCCGAATCCAAAATTGTTTCAATTAACCGTTTTAATGCTCGTGTTCGCGTAAAATTATCCACGGTCATGAAAACGCGCCGCGATTATTTTTAGTTTGTGCATTATTGTGGATTATTACAACGCTTGTATCGGCTGCCTATTTGAATAATAACATTACTAACTGCGATAACATCGAATAAAACGATTGTTATCCGTGTATCGACATAATCTGTCGTATGATTTTTTTGTCCACTGCCTTATTTCAGCAGAAATGACAGCGCTTATCGAGGATTTTAGCCTAAAATTGATTGGGCTGATTATGTTAAATCCTGAGTAGTTTTGTAGATAACATGTTCATATCGGGATTATTTTTATGTGATCAGTAAAAATGTCGATATAGGTGTCGATATAGAGGTCGTGTTAAAGTAACTCCCTGATAAACTTTCCACACAACATTATAAGGTGAGCCTAGGATTAATCGTCCGTAGCGTTGACATGATTTATGTAGGTACGTACTACGATGTAAAATGATATCGCTTTATCTTAATACGAGTTATTGGTAACTTTGCGTATCGAATAACTTATGAATCATTTGTTTTGAAATAAAATAAAACTAATAACTCTGTCTAATAAAACATTTTTTTATAATGCCCTGTGAGTGATTATACTTTAATCTTATAAGCACAGAAATCGGAGTATTGTAGCTCCTGAATTTCAAAATCTTTGCTTATAAATAATTGTACCTATGCCAGGCGTATTTTTCTGCTCAATCAAGTCAAAAGTTGTAGTTTTTTAAAAACATGCAAAGCAATATACAGGACCTATTGTATAAAGCAACACAGAGAGAACGTAGTCAGTTCCGTTCGTTTGAACAAACTGCAGCGCAATGTAACGTCTAGAATCAAGCTGAACAGAGGACTGGGGGACGCTGTTTATTTGCAGAGTCCGTCTGCGCGTTCTGTTTGCTGGATGCTGGCTAGTCGGTAGCTAGTTGTGTAGTGTAGTGGTAGTAAGGGGCTAGTAGCCAGTTGCGAGCACGGTCCGAATGTGATCGTGCAGGCTAGGAAACGTTGGGCGCGGTCAGAACAGTCTCGATTGTTGTCGTTCTATAGCAGACGTTAAACCATGTCATAGGCCTACGGGCGGCCTGAACAACTCTAACAATAGGTTGGTTGATAAACAAACAAACAATCGACGACATCCGAGCAACACTTAGCTATACGTGGATATCTCTCTCTATTGAGGCTTATTGTATGAGAATTTACGTATTTCTGCTCCACAGCAGCAATGCTGCTTTGCTGTGTTTCGGTTTGAAAGGTAAGACAGCCAGCATTTTTACCGACACATCAGACACTCCATCTAATTCCTCAAGGTTAGCAGCATATCTCTGCATATTTCATATATTTGTTTAAAAAATTTAATTTGAAACATTTGCCTAAAATATGCAAATCAACTCCTACAGACTTCAACTTACCTTCAAATTACGAAAAATAAATTCTTTTAAATACACGCTCAAACAATTTACTTGCGATTATCACTCTACCGATAATGTATTTATGTAAACACTTGTATCACTTTACAAATAAAATGATGACACGAAAATGAATTTACTGTTATTTATTCAAGTTCTATGATTAATTTTATGTATTGTTTCACGTCGATGAACAAACATACGTATGTGTCTTTTTATTTAAGTATCATTGCGCAAATGGCGGGCTAAAAGTATACATATACTGTGTAAATAGTTATACCTACTTACAAATTATAAAGAATGATGATGATTGTACTATTTATCAGTAATTTGTCGTTACAAAAAATAACAACTGAACATAATAATCGAAAGACTTACTGGCTATTATAATTCTCAAAATGATGAAATGATATCATGAGATGGAGTGCTAAACAAAGACAATGCTATCGTATATCTCTATCTCTGTTTAACACGCCATCTCATGATATCATTTCATCGTTAGATAACGGTAATAGGTACCCTGAACAACATAATAATATACTCGTACTTGGATTTTACTAAAATATCTTGTATATTTAAAACAGGGATATTTGTCCCGAGTCATTATATTATTCCACGACTTCATTTCTTCTTTAGAGAAGTTACTAAAACTGAACTTGGGACTTTTTAATGTAGGAAAATAGACGAGCAGACAAACCACCTGATGGTAAATGATCTCCATCACCCTTAGACATTTCATCTCACTATAAATGTTACTAAAGGTCACTATATCATAAAGTCCAAGTTTATGGTCCTAGACTCAAAGAAACGGGTACATGATATTTCTACGCACAACCGTGGCAATAAGATTCTAGGCAAGTTTACGAAGCTAGAAATTTCGGTATTCTTTTTGATAGTGCACAACGTTTCAAAAATCAAGTGCTGGGTCTTGCGCAAAGCTGCTTCTTCCGTCTTAAAGTTTTCGCAATTTATTAAGTGAGGAAATGCGCGTGCGACTCTGTGAATCCCTAATGCTGTGCAAGTTAAATTATGGAGACTTAGTGTACGGTCCCCGCTTATTGTACAAAATTCAGCGTATTGTACAGCGGGTACACAATGCCTACTGTCGATTTTGTTTTAATATACCCCTTCGAAGTCATATCACGCCCTATCTAAACAAAGCCTCCATGTTGAACATGGCGTCACGTAGTCTCTTACATTTGGCAGGTCCGGTGCATGATATTATAAAATTTCAGAAGCCTAAGTATCTTTACTGTAAGCTTAAATGGTCCTCTTCACAAAACAGACACAACACAAGGGCCTCTAATTATCTGCTCATTACAAAATTGCACAGAACTGTGGCTTTTAATGACAGTTTTAGATACCTAGCAACTAAGTGCTGGAATAATCTCCCACCTACGATTCGTAAATTTACCTTTAAAAACATTACAGAGCCTTATTACTCGATAAGCAAAAGCTTAGCATTCCGTAGCGATTACTGCGCTATTGTTATAAAAAGATATATGTATATATACGAGTATACCTCATCTCAATATTATATATTATTTTTCTTCTCTAACATTTATCGATTTTCGAATAGTATGTCCCGCTCGTCTTACCTTTTAGTTTATTTAACTCTTATCTATTTACTTATTCGTCTACACAATTTGATTTCATTACCATTTTTTATCTGGCACATCAACACATAATTTACATATCTACATGTAGATTATCGTCGCTTGGTTTTCACCTCCGACCTCGAACGACTAAAGCAGAATTACCAGCGCAATGCTCTAGCTAAAGTATGGCATTATGCTGAGTTGAGGCCCATTTGGTGCTGCAGCATGTACGCCGTCCACATATTATTTTAGTTGTATAAGAATATATAATATATTGTATAATATATCATATAGTACTTACCATAAGTGGAATTGCATGTGTGCTGCAGTTAACATATGAACGTTTTTCTATTTATATTCTAACTTTATATGCTAACCTCGAGGACATCATCGAAGTATCTCATGTGGCGCTCTTGCTATAATTGTATCTTAAAGAAACCTATCTACACACGGAGTGTGTCCGCCAAGTTCGGAAAGAAAAAGGCCGACGACGCACTCACGATATTAGATTACAGAAAGCATCTAGTCGTGCGTAAACGCGGCGGACAAAGGTTGGACCGCGCGTTTACACAGCGTGTTTGTTCAGGCGGATGCTTATTGTGAACTGTCTACCGAACATCGAGCCCATTCGTGGCTCCCATAGCCATTATTTTCTTCGTACCTAGTTTACTTCAGCACGAAATAGCTCTTTCCATTGATGAAAGTTGCTCTTTCGCAACTTCAACCGCACTTAGTTACTTCCCATCTATTTTAAGACTTAAGTAGGTCGCCTGGGTTTACGGCTATGAGGCCATACCAATTCAATTCTACTGAATTTCATCTACAATAAAGTACGCATGGTTATGTAGGTATGTAAAGCAGAGGGTTATAAATAGTAGTCACACAGAAAGTGATGGAATTATTGTGTAGGTAATTCAATTCAGTTGAATTTCTTCAGCTTTATTGATACAACTTACTGCAGGGAGAAATATTTACAGCAGATCTAAATTATTGTAAATATAAATTCCTTTAGATCCAATATTGTGCCTGTCTGGACTTAACTCAATTTATCGTGTCGTACTAGATAAGTAATTAATTACTAATAAGATTAACGTTCTGTTTTCTATCTTAGTATTTATCTGGAAATCTAGCTATACCTACTCTTGATAGGTTTTTAAACTTATAGTCGATTGCTTATGGCTTTCACAGTCTCTTAAACTTGGCTGGCTTACTAATGATAGGTATTACATTTTAACTTTTTCTAGGTGAATTAAAATTACCATCATCATCAGCTCATTTATGACTTTCTAATTTACCAATGTTCTAGAGCATCGGTTCACTGTCTGTAATGCCACTTTTCCCAGTCTTGTGTCAGTTGCATATCAGCGCGATTTTCTATATAGCCGGTGCGGTGTTTAAATAAAAATAACCAGAATTCAAAATATATCCTTAATAAATTGTGTAAAACATTCCCGAGCGTAGCGGGCAGAGAGCGTGCGGGTTCGGGCGGCGACCGCGCGACCGCACGACCGCAGCGCCGCGGCTAACCGCAGCCGCAGGCCCACCCACCCACTCCCGCCGCCTCGGCAGTGTGCGCCGACCCTAATGCTGGACGCGTCTTCACTTCAGGCGATCCCTTGACTTTTAGCTTTATGGTCGGTTAATTAAAAAAGTTTTGTTGTGCACAAAATATACTAATGAGACAATTTTTGTGTTTTTATTTCGATGCGAAATTGAAACGTCGGCATTTATTCATTGTTTATGGAAAGCAGACGATCAAACGGGCCATGTAATGGTAAGTGGCCCTGTAGACCATAGACACCTCATCTCACTATAACATTACTAGGTCAGTAGTAGAGCACCAGACTGTACCACCCCAAGCTGCCTCAGCCACCTTCAAAAATCATACAGGAACCTACTACAATCATTCCTATAACAAACAGTGACACACGCTGTGATAATATAACTGACGCATTATACAAAAATGTCAGCTCAGCTGAGACGTGTTTGTACCTTTGTACTCCGTACGTGTTAAATTCCAGCATTTATAGCGATTCGTTTGCGCGTTGAATTAGCCATTAGCGGGCATTTCGCCTAGCGTGTGGTGCGATACATCGACCACCATAAAAGATCTTCCAACCCTCCCACTGCTAATGGTTTCGACGGTGCCCGAGGGGACAGCAACCTAAAACCACAGCTCAACGAGTCCTGGTCTAACAATACCGTGTTTGTTGGAATAACGACGCTGGCGCCGCACGCAAACACCCCCTACATATGTAACAACTCGGAGCTATGTATAACAACATGCGAACTCCCCAGTTTGACATGCACTGTAATTTACTAGCATGTTCAACTCGGTAATAGGATAAATAGACTGGTTACCGAGATGGTAATCTAGACTAGACTAAAAACTGCCCGGGGCTGGTTCGCTGCAGACTTAGTAACTCAATAAAGGTAATCTAGAAACTTACTTACATGAGCTATATAATTAAATTAATGATATACATATTCATACAATCGACCACAAGCGTATACTATCAGTCAAAAACCTTCGATTAAGTCTCAACCTTATGGTTGCGCAATATGATACATTTCAGATTCTCAAATTCTGACGTTTTGGGTAGGTTGACCTGTGGTCGACTGTACAAGCTTTTTACTAAGTACAGTAAACCATATAGTGATTGTCCGCATAAGGAACAACCATAACCAATTATACATTATTCCGTAGGTATTTATTTATATTATTACTTTTAGGGATCTGCCCCGTAGGGAAAACGGAGCCCTATTCCTGTCGCTCTTTCGTCCGTCCTCCTGTCACGAGGGTCTAGCGCCTAAATTGATTTTTTTATTGTTTACGGAGAGCTGACGAGCAAACGGACCACCGTGTTCACCGTCGCCTATAGATATCTCAGCTCACTGTAATATTATTAGTAGGTGTTTGATGCACTGTTAACCTTGAGAACTTAAATTTAAAAAAATGAAATCATAAAAAAGACTATGACAAAAAATTATAAGTAAATAGTCAAATAAAGTAGGAAACAGATAGGAAACCGTGGAGATTTAACACTTTGGAATTTGCATAATTATGTATTAAATTAACTGTGTCAGTCGAGAGTAAAACAACTAAAAGCTGCGTTAATTTATACCTTCCCATGTCCAATTATCGCATTACAATGGGCTCTTAGTAATTTCGGTAGCGAGACCACGTTCTCGCTTCTACCACGGCACTGGCTGTGAGTACAGTCAACGTCAAAAGTCGGTGATCAAGATTACTTTATCAAAACCAGTCCTTTTGCTCCAGTCTTCCAATCACATTATCGTGCTAAAATACCTACTACCAAATTTTTTGGCAATAAAATGGCGTTAGCGATGGAAAAAAGAACATGAAACTCTAGCCCTGTTGCTCTCTTTATCAAAACATGTGTGAGTATATCAGATGTAACTGATATTTGAATAATGATTATTTTTAACATATCAAGAAATTAAATGTATAAATTTGTCAGAAAAACGTACAATTATACCTAATGGAACTTTTATACAATCGATAATGGAACCCAATAAGAAAATTACTCGTTACCCTAGATCTCTAGATAGATATAACATTAGTTTTCTTTAAAAGGTTTATTGAAGTGTATTGAATTCTTTGAGGCATAGTATTAATTGCTGCAACATTTTTCCATTTCTGAATAATTCAGGTCAGTTATTTCTGACACTTAAGGCTCAATTTACATTGCCGCGGAATGGAATCGAAGCGAATTTTCGCAACGTAATTGTACATAGCATAATGAACTTTATGTCAAATGTGTAACACACAAACTAAATACGAGCCAAAAAGAGGTCGCGCGTCTTCCGGGGAATCCTCGCGCATTCTCGAGAATTCCCCTAGCGGTAAAGCGTATTTAGTTAGTATAATATGTTACACAATTGACATAAAGTTCATTATGCTATGTACAATTACGTTGCGAAAATTCGCTTCCATTCCATTCCGCGGCAATGTAAAATGAGCCTAAGACTCTTTGTCAACAGTGTATTTTGATGTTGACTGTACAATGTTTCCGGTTGCGATAGCGATCTGCCGGAAACACGCGTACCAAAAACCAGGCGAAACGGTACCGAGAACCGAAAAATTAATTAAGTAAATACCTCTAATTAATTTGGTAGGCAACTTAAGTAAATATTCCACTAAATTGTTTGGTCTCGGCGTCTTAATAAGTAAGTTTTTATGAATTTAGATTTAGTGTTTCTAGAACTATACATAGTATACTATGCTACTATAAAGAAAGAAAGAATGTATTACCAAAAGCGCACACAATTAGGTATAGTAGTTTTTTTCCCTTTATTTAAATAAAACTAATTACATGTCTTAAAATATAATACTGTTAAAAAAGATTGAAAATGCTCCCAAGTATTAAGATATTTTAAAAATGTGAAGATTTGAATACAAGAGTTAATACAAAAATCAATAGTTTTGACAAAGTTTAAGTCATGAGTCAGTTACTTTTGGTTCGCGGAAATTGTAAAATATAATTAACAGACTACAATTATTTCACAAAATCTAACCCAATTACTATCAAATATTAGGTGATTAGTAGGTTTTCAAATTGTTTTTTTTTAATGTAAGTAAGTATAAGCTTCATAATACATATCGTGCTGTAAAATTCTAGGTAGATTAATTATAATAATCGGAATAATTAATTACGGTAATAGGTTACATATTGACCGTTGTAATTATTATATAAAATAAAAAATAACAATAAGGTTCCGTAATCAATCCTTGTCACGTACTTCACTATTTCCTTTTCTATCTCTTGTTTGTTGTTTTCTATTCGTGCAATAAAGTGTATTTTACTTTACTTTTACTTGTGTTCCGTCCGATTTAACACTTTTTTGTTGTCAGGTGTTTATTGTGTGTTATTAACAGTTAAGAGACAATATTGATCGCTTAGTTACATCATGATCATGAATTATATCTGATTAAATAATCGTATATCTATAAATCGGTAACGTTATAGAAATTTTCTATGAACATAAACAAGCCTACGGGCAATTATCAACTATAATAATACTCTAGCTTGCATAATTATTGTGAAACAGGAATGCTTGCCGTTAGGTATTAAAATAACCACTTGCATGACGTTAAATTAATGATGAGCGTAAGTGCCTAGCTCGCCAATTAAGTATGCTAAACGCATAATTTGTGTAGAGTACTACAGACGTCTGTCTCCACACCGCCAGCGAGCTTCATCGGTTAATATCCAGCCATTATGCCGGCGGCTTGCTTGTTTATAATTCAACATGTCATCCCATGCTATTATTGTACAATGCACATAACTAACAATAAATATTCATAAAGATGGCATCATTTTGGTATAATAGGTAGTCAGAGAGACTAGTCGTGAGATGTAGCAATCTTGTTAGGTCAAAATCTGAGTGACGTTTTATTTTATGGCATTAGGAAACGAGGCTTTAGGCTAGTGTCCACCTTCGGAATTAATAGACAACTTTGTCGACGTTTCAAAATTGTAAACAGAAAATTAAATCTAGTCCATGGTTTCTGCGTTCGAATTATGAAATGATAATAATATTTTTGAACATTATAATTTATTAGTTTTGAAATGTCGTTTAAATTGTTAATAAAGCTATCTATTTTTTGTTTATTAAGCAATTAGCCATACCTAGTGTGGGTGCTAATTGTAGGCCGTTATTAGAAAATACATATGTTTTTTTTATTTTTTTTTATTGTAGTATTCATTTTACTGTAGGTATCTTTCCGTTGTATATTTGCATACAGTGTTGTCGTTAAATAAATTTATTTATTTAATCAAATTATCAGCAAAAATTACGCTCCGAAGGTGGGAGCTGAGTCTAAGTGTACAAAACAAAATACGTAAAATCTGTTACTTAAATGTATGAAATTCCCCAATGGGTTTTACTCTCCTTCATATTATCAAAGCTAACAATAATCTTTAATATAAATTCCGATCTCGACCCTCGACACACTTCGAGCCGGCGGCGGCGCTCCCCCACAATATAAACTAATATTTTATAAAGAAAACCTCACGCCTGAGTGCTCATTTTTGATGAAACGTCATTTGCAAGGTACTACCACTGAATAAATATACCTATATAGAGATTATGTGCTAAATTATAGTGATACATATCTAAAGATAACGCAAAAACACCTAAGAACCGAGTTTATTGTGGTCTATAAAAAGTAAAAATACACAAAATTCCAATGGATGATAATTATTTATACGGAGATTATTTACAAAAGTCAATGTTATAAAAGAAATCAAATTACCGGACAACATGAATTAACTTTTTCAGAAATACGTATCCTAATATTTTGTAAAATAAACAACAATAGTTCAAATACTCGTATAAAATCCCCGCGTCACAAAACCACCAATTAAACTTTTCAAAAAGTAATTTTCTTTTAACCTTTGTAACAGTAATAAATTGCACTTCAATTTTTAGTACAGGGTGTTGTAGCAACTGTCTGATTGCGAGGGATCCGAGTCAATAGCTGCGAGGGTTGGTGCTCCCCCTGTGTTTGAACTAACCCCTTCGAGCTTCGCCTTGTTTGCATTGTTCGCTATTTGTGCAGAACAGACTACGGGATGGACCAGCCGCGTACAACTGTTACTGTGATATGTAAGCGAGATTTAATGATACCAACTACATATTTTAATTATCACTGCGGTGATAAAAAAGTTCAAAAAATATGGGGGTACTGTACTGGCACTAGAATCAGATCTTAGAAAAAGAAAAGTAAAACTGGGTGTTAAGTAGACTACTTAAAGATTGCGACAGAAGTAAAACTCTGCAAGTCGTGATGGTTGCTAACACTGACCAGGCAGTATCAACATTTACCGTTAGTAAGTTCCCCATAACATTCATAGGTACACATAATCTGTGGCGATGAACACTCAAGACCAATAAACACGATTATAATTAATATTATAAGTTTGTATGTTTAATGTAAATTAATGACATGTTGACTGTAACACACGTTTGGCATTAATAGCCGTTAGTATTGTTATGAAATAAATAAATAAACAATAAAAGATTTTATTCCCACCTGAACCACAACTGTTTTTTTATCAATTCGCAACAAACTTTGTCCAAAAGTTCTTTGTCTATTTTTGACGAAACGCATCTTCGGTAAAAATTGTATTTCGACGACAAGCAGTTTTGACTAATCGCAACCAAACCAAGCCATTTCCATTGAAATAAGTACCATCTATACACATTATAATATAGGTATATAGGTGTTGTCTTAAAATAGGAAATCTTTAATTGGCAATATGTTTTTTTTAATAGACTTTTTTATTTTTTAATCTAAGTGCTGTAGATTTTGTAATAAATAAATAAATAAAAAAAATAAAAAAATAAATAAAAATAACTACCATCTATACACATTATAATAAATAACTACCATCTATACACATTATAATAAATAACTACCATCTATACACATTATAATAAAATCATAAAGGTAATTTTTTGTCTTTGTTTGAACGCACATGACGTATACACTACTGAACGGATTTGGATGGTGTTTTCACGGATATTATATAAGTCCAGATTGACATCTTGGCCATAGGTTTAAAAAACATTTTACAAGTTAAAGTAAGTATAGAACACGAAAGAAGTTGCGGGAAACAGCTAGTATTGAATAAAACAACGAACGGCTTCTAATATAAGGATAAAGTAACTTCAAACATTTGCTTTAGTATGCAAAGTAAAAAAGCCGCTTCTTAAAATTCTTTAACAGCCCCACGCTGCAGTTTTACGGACTATTACGGTGAATGGAAAACGAGTGAGTCATAGGCGTCGAGTTTACGAGTCGAATAGAAATCGTCTGTTTTAAATGAGGACTCAAGGAGCGGACAACGGCTCCATTATTCATGAGGGCCGTTTCACGCCTGGCCACCGGAGTATGTACGCTTCAAGTGCCTAGTAGTGTGGCTGGCATCAACGCTGTTTCGAAATCAATATCCGTGTCTCAATCACTGCAATTAAGGCGTAGTAAGGGGTCGTATTCAGTAATTAGTTTCGCGCCGTCGCCGCCGGCGAGGGGCGCTGTTTAAACGAGAATAACGTTAAAAGCCGGGAGCCAACTGCTACAACTGGCGTACAACAGGCTATAGATACAGTATGATACAATAACCTTAGTAGGGTTACGTCAGTAAACGATATTGTGAGCAACAATTAAAAACCACGTTAACATATTACTTCAGAAGTTTAAGTATAGGTACTTATTGCTTTCTCGTTCCGTATTAAATCAAAATTAAAGGAACCAGCCCACTTATACATATCTAACATGACAACGTAAACTTTTTATTTTTAGAGCATTTCCAAATAGAAGTACTTCAACTTCAGCGTAGATAAAAGTTAATAACTTAATGCTTGATAAGAGATAAAAAACATCAATCGAAAGATAGACACTGGTAATAAAATCCTATGATGTATCACTACATGAGTAAGAACATGATAGTGAGATTAATGTGTAGGTAGGTACGCGAGATAGCGGTGGCAGCCAGCACTCATTGGCACACATTATTACGTTGTTTCATTGCGTGGTTTAGGCGGCAATAAAACAGTGTTTATTAGTCTCGAGTGTTCATCGCCACAGATTATGTGTGCCTACATGTTATGGAGATTCTTGCTAAAGGACAATGTTGGTATTGTCCGGTCAATGTTAACATACACCATCGACTTGCAGACTTTACCTCTGTCGCCATCTTTATTTTCATCGTCATCGCATGTGTACTGCCCGGCCAATGTTAACATCTGTCACTCTCATGCGGACTTTGTCCGTACAACAACGGTACATATTTGCAGTTAAGTGCCACCTCTGTCGCCATCTTTATCACTTGAATCTTGAACAGTCTCTCTCTACATAATAATATTTAATCTCAATCCTATGATGGGAGATTTTCCAAGCCAATATTAGCTTCAAAAACACTTTGCAAAGTTTGCATGTACTTACTCGTACTATCCGGCGGAAATATCTGTTTCTCAGATAGGGGGGCGTTCTAGCAAAGTACGAGCGGCTACGGAATGTGTCTTCAACTGTCGTCAGGCTCACACATACGTTCATGTTTATGTGAGTGAAAGAGACGGACTAAACTGTCGATTTCTACTTTTGCATGTAGAACATGCCATAATCGCTACCCCAGGTTCACAGACATTTCCAAAGGTAGTAGGTATCTGATGTAGACAAAGGAAAGCTCAACGCCCACGAACAGTGATTCAGTTTGTTCGCCGTTCCTGATGGAAATGAAACGTTACGGAGCACTCTGTATAGCTGAGCCGAATTTAATAAAGCCACCAGGGGTCAATGTCTACTTTTTTTTCACATGTCGCATATCGCGTCCCTGGTATTGTAGGGGCCGAATTTGAAAACACAATTAGACTTAATACAGAGGTGATTGTTGGCGGGCGAGGGTCGCAGCGAGGGGTTACGGCAAATCCTTTAATTTGGCTCCCCGATCAAATAATAAAGCGGAGGGGACGCGCGCCGAGCGGCGATATCGCGTTTAGTGGTTTTATTGCAAGCGCCATCTGCCGCGTGACGCTCCCCGTAGATCGAGAGATAAAGCGAGGGGCGACGGAGCGTTCATTGTGAGTTGTTGCGTTCGTTTAGACAATTCACAATGCTGTACTCCGCCTGTAGATGTATGAGATACCGCACCCATTATGCGGACCCTAAACGTATCTACTGTATGTTGATGTGAACAATCACCAGACGTAATTTGATAACGAATCACGCACGGTCCGCTGCACGTACCTATCATCTATACTATAGGTACTGTCGTTTAAGTTTTTAATAAACAAAACATGCTATAATTACAGCTTATTCTTCATAAAACTAATTAAGTATATCTGATCGAAATTAAAGCTAACGGTAATTATCCGCTGAAAGATTATTTAACTGATTAGATAGGTACCTAATGTAAATTATATGTATAGCAAATAACAATGTAATTAAGATAAAATTGATCTCCCGGTATTAACACTTAATCTGGTTTATGATTAATAAAGCGAAATAGAGTTCCGATAACCTGTGTAATTTATAAACGTCAGGAGTTCGATAGCGTAAAACCTTATTAGGTTAGTATAGACTGGTGGCTTATAGCGGGATTGAAAACAAACAGAATTAGAGACATTGCACAACCCCAGTTGTTTCATTATAAATAGTAGGTAAGCGGATCGGGCACGTGCAATGTTTTTATCAATGAGAGCCGGCGGGTGTGGTGTGGACGCACCCTAACGCAGGGGTAAACAAACCTCCGCCCCGCGTATGAATAATTCGAGCGCATCAAGGGCTAGGGACAGGCACCGGGGGCAGGGAATCGAAATAACCCCTAAATTATTAAATTATACGGACATGCACAGTTGGAAAGTGCACAGATTGATTTTTCATAAAATTAATGGAATGGACTCGGTGCTTAATAGATCAGGTTTCATTTTGGATTCCGAAGATATTATCGAATTATTTAGAGAATGCAATTAAATTTTATAGATTATTCCTACCTTAATAACTTTCATAAGTCACATACCTTCAGAACCAAAATGTTGAATTCCCAATAACCTCAAAAATGAAACAATTTGTTTATAATCAAACATTTCTTGAGGGAAGGTAATGTTGATATGTACTGGAAAAAGTTAAAGGATCGTGACCACCTAAACCTATACGCTATATGAAAAATGTAACGTATATTTCCAGCGTAGTGAGTTTACCACGTCATCATTGATATTTCATAACGAGCGGGCACAAGCGGGAGTCGGGGGTTGAAAAGAACGTGTGCAGCCAAGCGCGGTAGGGGTGCCACGTCGCTCGTAAACCCCGACAAAGTATTTTATCGACAACCCGCCGCCACGAGCTCCCGCACTTCGCAACCCTATTGTCTCACTCGACACTCGTGACATTTCATGAAATCACTTCACCGTTATGAATTTATAGCTCTTCAGTTATCGACTTCTCAATCATAAAGCATCGGCGCGTTATCAACATATTTGACATTACCGTGCATTCAACTGCGATCAGAACTTTGCATAGCCTACGACCGACTCCGAGCCCAAAACACGGAAAACTTTTGCAATAATTGACAGCGTGAAAGTCAGCTCGGGCGTGAATAATAGCTTCGTACAGAACAATAAGTCTCCGTGTCGATACAGCCACACAAAGACGAAACAATCAATTCACGGCGCAAGTAGGTGCGATTCGGCACGGTCCGACTACGTCTAGCCCCGCGACTAACAAAAGAAAATCTAAGCAATTAGTCGTCGTCAGAAAGAGCGGAAAACGCGCGTTAGATGCGGTCACGCCGTAACGCGACGCGGTCACGACGCGCTTCGCTTAGCGTTCAGATGCGATAAAACAGACCTTATCGCCGAGAAACATCGCTACTTACTCGGCGATTGCGGTGACAGATTTAGCTCGACCTTGAAACGTCAGAAGTTCAATGAAACTCCACAAAAAGCGTAGCCGAACGATATCAGTTCGAAAATTTCAATCTCGCTTTATTGAGTGTTTAACCCGAAACAACCGGCCGTCACGCGCTACGCCGAGAAACACAAGCACGATGCTGGACAAATCATAAAAATATTACTTGTTATTCTATTACGCTCGCATGCGATCGTATAAAAGCTTAACAAAGTCGGAGGGGTATTCCGGTTCTCGCTCGACTGAGCGTGTTAAGTGCTAATGTAATAATCCATTACAATGAAGCGCGGCAGTGTACGCTAAATAGCGCATTCAAGCATTGAGCCGGCGGAGGCCGCCATCTGTCCGCCGCAGCGGTAAACAATGCGACCCCTCGTAATCACCCCCCGACTAGTTCGCCAGACCCTAAACAAATATTGCACACTGTCGCCGGTTTCACTCATAAGAACTTCATACATACAAAAGTGTGGATAAGTGCACTAAATCCTAAAAATACTCATCCAGAAACAAATATGATAAAATTAATAAACAACAGATGAAGAAAAACACCTGTTTCGTTTCAAAATTCTTCGTGAGAATATAAATGTGTGAAACGAATGACTGTTTCTTATTAGACGTTCAAGCGTTGTAAATTGATTTTGGTTCCGTTTGGAGGACGTGTTAAAGTACGGTTATTATTAAAAAGCGGGGTTCGAGCCAGAGAGCGTAAAATCAACAGATTACTACGAAGGAACCCCGCGGGTCGCCCCTCGGGCGTAAGGAACCCCTGGCGCATGAAATATCTATTCGTTGCGATAGCTATTGTTGCCGTGGTTAGGGTTGACAAGCAGACCGGTAGGTATAATATTGTTATAAAAATCATTCAGTCGAGGATTGATGGTGATAAACTTCATTGTAACAAAATCCCGTTTTTACAGAATCACCAGTGATTACAAAGTCGTCCATATGAAACAAGCTTGTCATCAGATTTTTTTAAATACATTAATACTTAATATTGCACTTCAGAATTATTGTAAGCCCAAAATTAAGCAATAATAAATAAAATACAACTTTTAGGGTATATTAACGCAGACCTACCGCCACAAGTTTTATTAATGTCTATTAAATAATCTAAAACATCTCGTTTTATTTAGGAATATTATTTAGATGTGATTATTGTTATGTGATTTAATCATGGTGTATTTTAATAAAATAATGTCATAAAAGTTAGGTTTTTAATAAAATAACTAATTTTATGTAGTTTTTCACTCTATTTGACAACCCTATAGTTAAATCATCCCCCTTTTGTGAATTCTACTAAGCGTCTCTAACTCATAGATATATTGTCTCCACTTTAGTCGCGCACATTAGGGGAGTCTGTACAGGCTTCAGTCCCCCAGCTATATATTCCTTCACAATGCATCGAAATAAACGCCATCACAACATAACTCTAACCGCCACGACTCTGATTGTTAGACAAATTATTATTTTTACTAAGAGGGGAGCGCCAGAGGGAAATTGTTTAGGAATTCCACAAAACGAAAAACAAATAACGCTGTGAAACTTCGTGAAAATTAAAAAACCGAAATGTCAACAAAGTGGTTTGACCATGCCGTGTCGAGCCACCCCTCCCCCTTTCCCTCAAGTCCCCACCCCGCCGCGGGCTCGCTGTCAAACAACGTTTATACAACAAACAGGCGCAGAGCAATAACACGATTTTTTTACTTTTACATTTTCCCGCTTGCCACTTCGTAATAAAATATTACGAATTTTCATTCTGATTACTTTTAACATTAGAATGTGAAAACATTTTCTTAACACTATAGAATTATTATAACCTTGAAATATAGTAGGGTACATACCTGCTTGTGCATTTCCACATTGAGGCCGTAAGACATTTCATAGTACTGAAACATAAATGTCACGGGTTGGAGGAATCGATTACAACAATGTGTGAAAATGTTGAACGTTCAAACTGTGTCACTGAAATATTTTGGCACAGATTAGCTTCCTCAAATTATAGGAGCCGAGCGACTAAACATCCGCAGTAGCACAGTTTGGACGACCGCCAGAAGTGTTTCCGACACATAAAAATGCTCACGAAAATTTCCTCTCGAGCGTATTAAAATAAATTGCTAGCGATTTGGCAACACTTAATCGTGATTCATATCGAAGTGTGGAACGAGCATGCGCGGATTAGAGTCTGCCAAACAAAATACACTATTCGTTATGTTGAATATTTGGAGAATTTTATCGTGGGAAATACATGCTTTCTGAGTTACAGCTACCCACATCAAAGTGCACAGAAATAGAACAGAAATAGATGTTCAATTCGGATAAACGAACGTAAACAATTTTATAGCATGTGTTCAATTATCTACAAATATTAGGAGGGTGCACCAAATGGATAGTCAGATCCAATACAAGATAATATAATGGTCGATACGGGCAGCGAACAAAGGGAACATATTTATAGATTTTACATCCGAATGAATGTAACGTGTATTTGATGGCACCTCTATTAGACTGTTAAATTAAGTGTTCCCTTCAAGAATTCGGATTTATGATGACAAATAATGCAATAACAGAAAATATCACCTACACCAAGTCCATACAAGTAATTGTATAGTTAGAGCTAAGATAATAATTTTCAGATTTGAATACGATTTTCTCAGCATTATTCGAGTAATTTGTATGTAATGAACTTATACAGAGCGTCGGTGGCACAGTGGCAAGGACGCCGGACTCGCATACGGGAGGTCCGGGTTCGAAACCATGCAATGCCATGTAGCAATGAGTTTTTCGGATATTTCGAAGACTTACGTACATTTACCGACTACTCTAACGGTGAAGGAAAACATCGTTAGGAAAGCTGCATGTCTGAGGAAATTAAAAGTTCCGAAGGCGTGTGAAATCCACCAATCAGCACTGGGCCCGCTCGGTGGATCATGGCCCGTACCCCTTGTACAAGGGGAGGCCTGTGCCCCAACAGTGGGGACATTAATAGGCTGATGATGTGATGTGAACTTATACCTATACTATATCTTAATCATGGATATATATCAGTCAGTGATGCAAAATCATTGTGCTATTTTAGAAAAGCATCTCTGGCGTGTACCTACTCGTACATAATCTAATATTGAACGGATTGTTTATTGAACAAGATTTACAAAGGGTAAAGATGAAAGAACTTACCATAACATAATGCCTTTGTATTTCAATTTTTTCACTAGCCAGCTTTTCGCATTCTAATTTTAAACTGAAACAAATGAAAAACACGTTATAGTAAATTAATACGAGTTGAACTTTAAAGCCAAAAGTACTCGTATGGGGACCGTTTCAACTCCCAAAATATAAAAAACAGCTCGCTCATCCATTTGTCCGCCTTCCAGAAACATATTGTGCTTTACCAGCAGTATCCATAACTGAACAACATTCACTATAGAGCCAAAACTGAAATCGCGAAAAAAATCAGTTCTATACAAAAGCTCAATACCTACACGACTAAAATGTATGAAATGCTGATTTACTCGTATTTTCGAGATTTTAGAGTAGGCTCCATAGTAAAAGCTGATGAGTTATATATGGATACTGAACTGAACAGCCCCGTTCGGCTCTATACAGGGTTATTGTAACCTCACGTATATGTAATAGGATTTGATGAAGTTTAATAACCTTTAAACGGAACTTCGTAATTTTGACCCTAAAACTTGAAGATAAAATTAATATTTTATAATAAGTGTTCGATAAGGTAGGTACTCGACAAATCACAACACTTACATTCTATTTAAAGAGCACTTGTAACAAATAAGATAAGGATTTTATAACAAACGACTTATTTTATAGTTGTTATCGCGTGTAGTGGGTCAGACTTGTTATGGTTAGACGTTTTTATCGTCGACTTGACAACTCTGTTCATTTTCCCTTGTAAACTAAAACTGTATGCTCAGAAAAACAGCGATTTACCCGATAAGTAGCTCATGGGCTATAATTCTACTTTTTAGTGAAACTACGTAAATAAATTCTAAGCTAAGTATTTCTTATCGCGCCAAATGTTGCCTATTTTATTTTGTAGCATTTACTAAGTCGACGTAAAAGGAGTTGGAAAACATAATTCGGCTTAACGTTTATTTTCCTTTTGATAACAATAGACTCTTTTTGGTCACAAAAAGGCTGGGGACACAACAAAAGAGTTAAAATAGTGTTCTCAAAAGGGACAGGTAGGGGACGATCCCAGTGGTATCTACTCGGTGACAGAGCCGGGGCGGATGATCTGCCTTTAGCTGATTTATTTTATGACTCAGATTTAGTATAATACTCGTGTGTTTAAAGCTTAGTGTTGTTTGAGAATATCCTGATGAATGACACGATTGTAAATGTAAACCTGTAAGAGACTTAACTTGTTGTGTACAACTTCTATTGAAACTTATGGGTAGCCTTGATTAGACGATTATGTTAATGACGGAAGTAGCAAATTAATTAACTATTACGTTTACTAATTAATTATAAGGTGTTTATACAATTTGGTCAAATATTTGTCCATAATTTAATAAAGGTAGGTATAATAAAAACGATACAAGAAGTATTTAGAAGTATTATACTTCTAAAAGTAGTATACTGACTTGTGATATTGCGCCTGTAGGAAGTTGAACTCTTCTTTAATCCTGTCACAGGATTCTCCCACCGTGAACTTGATAGGCTGGCCGGGTTGCGGCGGACCCTGCAACAATGCATTAACGATAGTATTAAATATTTGATATACATACTTACTTAATAGTTAGAAAAAATAAAACAAAAATAATTTGAAAATGAAATTGAAATTGAAAACGTTTATTTAGCGCTGTAAACACTAGAATACAGAATACAGAAGTATAAAAAGTTTAATACATGCAGCACAGAACATCTGGTGTGGTACAGTGCCAAAAAGGGTACACCAGCTCAGCATAATGCTGAGGCAAGCCACAGCGCTGATTTTCAGCTGCCCCCTCAGTATTTATTTATTAATTACTAAGAGAAACACAGGTACAATGGTCCTGACCCCCAAACTAGGATAGTTATCCTGTACTATGGGAAGAATTAAACAAAAAGGGATTAACCGTTCCTACAATAAATGTAAGTAGGAAAGTGAAAAGAAAGCATAAACCAGCCATTTAAGCGCCCTTACTGGACATGCGATGGTTCATAAATTAAAAGCGCGCAACACGAGTCATCAATCTCAGTCTCGCTACAAAAACATTCCTATCACGAAACAAAAATTACACGCATCCCAAATTACCATAATACAAATTATCCTTTAATGACCATAATTCGGTGTGAGCCTCGATTAATGAAAAAAAAACGACGACGACCGCTCGCCTCTTAACACAAAAATAAAGTAACGCGAACACGCGAGCAAGTAATAATAAAGTAAAAAATAAATAAAAAAAACTAACTCCATAATAAGAAGCCCGAAAATAAAAATAAAGCGAGGGACACGACAACACACGGTCGCCGGGAGGCCGGCAGCAAAAAATAAATAACCGCCGCGCTCGGAGCCGGCGCGAGGAACAAACGGACTTTAAAAATAATAAAAGGAACGTAAATAAAAGCGTAAAAGGAACTGGCGCGGCGCGGCGCGGCGCGGCGCGGCGTGTAGACGTTGTAAATGGAGCTGCGGACAATCGGGCTCGGGAAAAATGCGGCCGGGAATTTAGTGAATGTGACCACTGGAGAGATAGCCTTGCGGTCGCGTCTCGGCACCGCTGTCTCAGGCTGTAATGGGCGATCGCGCTTAATAACCTAATAACATCACGGATAACCGCAGTCAGGTCCTACGATGTTTTCCTGTACGTAACAACTTATAAGAGTTATATATAAGAAAGAAAATTGCGAGTGAATTGGTACAGCTTCGTCGCCTTACATCTAGCGAATGTTTTTGAAGAAAACAGTATTTCTGCAGACTTTTTAAATCAGATGTTAACGACGGTTAACCTGACAAATAACATTAGTTCCTAATGGAATGTTTCTCACGTTTCTAATAAGAGTAAATGAAAATAAAACGTCGACCGTGTGCAAAGACGTGTAGTAATTACTTATCCATGTTCACATCGCGGGATCACTCGATCGGATAATAAAAGTAAATTGAAAGTGGCACGTTACGTGCGCTAAGAAGGCAAGAGCAAAACGACTTCGTCAACTCGACGGTAGCGCTAAGCACCGCATGTGGCGTGCAGCCGCGACGCGATGCCGCGACGCAACGTGTTGCGTTTCCCAGACAATGCGTACCAACCTTTATTGTTTAAAATTATGCTGTTTTATTGAACGTTTTTATAGTTTTATCCCAGCACATTTGGACTAGAAAAAATAATGGGTAGATTGATTAGTCAGTCAATAAACTTAATTTAGCACCATGATGCAATTTAGCTTTAAAAATAAAGTTGAGGTTACACTTAAGATTTCTCGCGTGTTATTAACATAACGTGAAATAAGTGAAACGTTCATTATGTATAAAGACATCGCAACGCAATAAAATGCACACCTACGCCCGCTAACGCCGTTAAAGAGGTAACAAAAGACACTCAGAGAATTAATTAACGCGTCACATCCTACATAATACGTGAGTAAAATGAAATTTATGCAGTGAGTAAGTCAAGCGAGTTACGAACAACGTTTTAATTTACGACGTAACTTGTCATTCGAGGTGAGTGTGCACACACCCTAGCCGGAACCAGACTTTATTACTTCGTCATTCGCTGTCTATCAGTTATTTATAGGTACTTTATTATTTGTTTAATTCATTATACAGAAGGCGCTCGATAATCCGGCATTTTTTCCCGGATTACCGGAAATGCCGGATTATTGGATTTCTATAGGAAAAACTTAAGAGCGTCGGTGGCGTCGTGGCTAGGACGTCGGACTCCCATGCGGTAGGTCCGAGTTCGAAACCAGGCAATGCCATGTATCAATGAGTTTCGTCGGTTTTATCGAAAGACTTACGCACATTTACCGACTGCTCTGACGGTGAAGGAAAACATCGTGAGGAAATCTGCACATTGAGATAACCAGTGTGTGAAATGGGGAAGGCAATGGCAAACCAAAAAAATTAAAATCTGCCACGGGAGTCGTTCTATGTGAATAATTCCTTAGAATGATCACGACCCTCAGGAATGAGGAACACGACTTAAAAGAGAAGAGATAGGAAATAATTATATCATAGATTTGCATAGTTAAAATATTTATTATTATAGGTTAGACATAAAAATTGGTAACATTGGTACATAATTGGTATTGATAAGAGGTTGTAAACTGCCGCATTATAGAGCAGTAGAGCTGATTTGCAAAATACCGGACTGTTGGACGTGCCGGATTACTGAACGCCTACTGTATTTTAGCCGGTTTCATTGCTTATCTCACCGCTAATACGAACCTATTATTATTTAGGCTGCAGCCTGTATAGTCAGTGCTGCGTTGGTGTTTTACGATCGCGATTAAATCACCATATAAAATAACATAAATAAAATTACGACTGGATTAAATTAAACGCGCGGTCGTAATAAAAGTGTACAACACGGTAATCGATGACATTGTGATATCGTAAGCGGTTTTGTAATAATATATCTGATACATACCTATACTGTTTATTGTTTACAATATTAATTTACCTACGTTTGCTATTGATGTATTATATGTTGCTCAATTATTTACTCGTTAGGCAACCTATAAATAAAATCTTTATTTTTAATTTATTTTGAAAGAACGCAAAATTTGATATGGACTTGGGTATATTTGAGTACCTACTTACTATTTTATTTATTAAATTAAATGTACAGCATTTTACATAATTTATAAAAAGAATAAAATATTACTTAAACATTTGCCAATTATAAATTTATTAAAATAAATTTAATTATTGTACCTCCAACATACAAATAACTCATATTTAACATATCTAAACAGAGTTCCCATGAACTGTAAAAATTAATCACACCCTTCTACATCTAAACTAATAGCCCCGAGTTCGATCACCCAAAACTTCAAATTGATCACAAAAGAAACAAAAATAATCCACAGCAATAATAGACTGAGTAAACGTTCCCCTTCAACAGAAAAAAAGATTCCCATAAATTATCGCCGAAAAGGTCAAATTAAAATACAATGAACAGTTTTTGAGTGGCAGTATTGTGTAGAGGGCCGGATGAAAGGCCCGCATCCACCGGCCGGCGACCGTCACAAAAACAAAACTAAACAGAATGCGTTTAAACGGATATAAAAAGAAATACGTGTTCTTATTTCAAATTGTTGAATACGTCTGTCTGCCCACGTCTATACCTGTGCGAGGATTTCTTTTTTTATCGTAATTCGAATTTGGAAACGACTGAATGAATAGGACATAAAACGCAAACCGTTGCGTGGATGGAACACGAAAAGCAAAACGAAACGTCATTTTGAAGATATCACAAATTTCTCGTTATTTGGGTTAATTAAATTTTATTTCTCAAAGCTATTAGTAAAATTGTGATGATATCATGGCATCATACGGCCATTTCAAAATATCAGACCTAAAAAATCTGTTAAGACAGCGTGGCACGAGACCGAAGGGTAAAAAAAATATTTGGTGGAAAGGAACGCGTCTACATGTTGATTGGCTAGTGGCGCCTCTAGTGGCAAAACATTGCAGGATTCTCTCCTATTATGTAAGAATTTTTAAGGTTTTTGTTTGATAAAGATTCGAGGAGTTTCTCCCGCGCTTTTGTTGCATCAACGTCAGCTCTGTTTCGTTTTGTCTTGCAAATTGTTTTACAGTAGTGCTTTTTAGTAAGAATGGTGTTTCTTGCTCGAAGAACTTCGACAAGATAGAATAATGTGTGGGACAGTGAAGTAAAGTCAAATAAGACGCTGCAGCCCGATCCGTACTTGGCTGGATTTTGAAGAGCATTACTCCGTCCGGGACGCCTTCTTCTTCAGTTCATATGGTGCAGAAACGTGGAAGATTTTCCCAGAGAGCATTGAAATGTGTCACATCAGTATTTTAATGAAGACTTGAAAGAGTTGTTTACATCAGACATGGCTGTGTGGGCTCAGTTCCCTTTGCCTTAAAAAAACAAACAACAACAATCGAGATCAGTTGGTTCAAGAAAAACGTGGAAAGTGGATCGATGTCAACTGTTTATTAGAGATATTAGAGGCTAGCCGCTGCGGAGCACGCACACTAACTCACCAGCTCGGTAAACATCTAAACACCATTCGCACTTACAAACCAAACAAGCATACACAAATATTTGAACACCTAGATTGCTTATATCACGCAACGACCTAACCCACAACCGTTACAAGCCAACGTGTACTCTATTCGGATTTCATTAGAGCTCATACAAGTAGGTCCAATGGCTTGAACTTGTTACCTTTTTATATTGAGCTGGTAAAAAATGCTAGTAAACTAATATGGTTGGTAGCGCAGGGATCAGAATAGCTGATTTTATTTTCTTAGAAACACAACACCGTTTGTCGCCTGATGTAGGTTGGGTCATTTGGTTGACATCGACATTTCTAAGAAAAGGAAAAGTCTATTGTATTGATATATTTTTTTATTACATCCTACTTAGAAGTGAGTTGTCTTTTTTCCTTTGTTTTGATTTTTAACTCCTACTTACGAATTTGTTGTATGAAAGATTTGCTAGAAAGCATCAGGGCTCTTGCCCTTTCGTTCTAGACTGCGAATGGGTTAAAGAAAGGACATGGAACGTTTTACTATAGATTCTGGCGCTTCTACTCACCGTGATTTTGAAAAAAATACGATTTTTCTGCGATCGATCCCAGCTCGATAGTTCGATAGAGGACATCAATAGAAACATAAAACATATCTTGACAAAAACTCTTAAAGTATCTCTGAACCCAGATATTTGAGTTGAAAGTTGCATTATTATTTTTAGTAAGATTCCTGGGTCAAATATCTGGTTTCAGAGATACTTTAGGAGTATTTGTCAAGAGATGTTTTATGTTTCTATTGATGTCTTCTATCGAATTATTAAGCTAGGATCGATCGCCAAGAAATCGACAGTTTTCGTAATGGCGGAAAGTAGGTTTGCCAAGGTTCCATGGCCTTTCCTCCATGTAAAGGTTGTATATAGTTGTCAACCCTACATATGACATCAACGTCACTGTAATTACGTTCAGCTGATTACTACACCTCGTCGGTCCTCGTCGACTCCATCAATTCCCATGTAAGGCAATGTTGATGGCATCTTGATTATGACGAAGCATTGTTAGCATACTCCAAATGCCGTGTTTGCGCGCAAACTGATGATAAGTGATATGATAACGTTATCAACTTATCAAGTTATCAGCACGAATGAATTTGGACGAACATTGACTCAAGGCTCTACACTTATCATCAGTGATAATGGTAATCCTTTTGACAAGATACATTTCCGGTAATGGTATTTTATAGACGGGACGGGAATAATCGATAAAGTTGGGTTATTTTCAGAATCTGGTGGCACAAAAAATAAAGGTTAATCTACTGCACCTGCTTGTGAAATTATTACGTGAAATTTTCCGATAACGAACGTGGCCGTAGGTATACAATAAAATATTTTTTTATAAGTGGAACTTATTATAAATCAACTTTAAAATGGATAGTTAGTTTCGCCTTATAAGTAGTTTCAGTGGTGAACACCAAACTTTAAGATGCTAAGTGAGTTTCATACGGATCTTTTTAATATTTCCTAGTCAGGTGAGCAATTCACGTATGTATGGGAGAAAGTTCATTTCTGAAAGTTTTTAGACTAAAGTTACTATATCTTTTAACAAAATATGCTCGTTCTATATTAGCCTCGACCAGACGGAGCCTTAGAAAAATATTAAATGCAAACACGAGTGTATGCCCTCGGTCTGTGTTTGAAGAAACGTGGAATATGTGACGAGACGAGACGCCATCTCATTTGTTCGTAGCGGTAATTCCGTGAGTCAAATATTGACCGAGTAGGACGCGACACGGATTTTGAGCAAATAGACAAATAGGTATTACATTAACACCCCGCCCCCTCGCACCTCACACCTCACGCCCGCGATCCGCCATAGCACTCATAAAACTGAAGTGAGATCATAAAAAATCTTATATTGCATGAAACAATCAACAATGGAAAATCCATCTATAAATTACTTAGCCTTTCCCACTTTCTTTATTGCTCGTTTTATTTTTGGAACAGTTGAAATTACTTCATGACTGCGTTACAAAGAGCCCACTTAATCCCCATAAGGTGGACATTAACAGCTGATGTTAATAAGCATCAATCAAAAGACATGCATTGGCTTGAGCGACTTCCGGTACTCGGTACGCATTCTGACCAAATAATTAAGACCCCTTAAAAAACTATACCACTTAACTCCAATAAAGGGACGGAATAGGTAGGGGAGTTCTCGGCATAATGGCCGCGACTGTCAACAATAAACTTATAAAGTGGTGTACACACGGCCGCGTGGGAATGCGCAGACAATAATCGCGCCACTGTGTACTCAGCTCATTACCGAGCGAATATTTTTTACAGTTTAATGGAGATCGCGTGATGGACGACTAATTTGCTTGGAGTACCTAACAACAAATAAAAAGGTGTCAAAGTTCCATTAGCTTAGTTTCATCGCTTGCCGATTTAGTCAAAGCGTTTTTATAAGGCTCATAGACTCGAACCTAGTTAGAAACTTTTTACGGCTTTTTAATTAATTCAATGAGTAAGTAAACTATGTAAGTACTGTTTGATTTTTAAGTGCTTATAATGCGTTTATAACTGTTAATTAAGAGTTTTTTCAAATGGTATAATCGACAATCTAGGATAATTATTTAAATGTATAATTATTGCTCAGCGAACATGCTAACTAATGATTTTTTAATAAATGCAATAAATTGGATTACATTTTTCAATTAACTGTTGCGTTCAAGACCAATTAAAATTACATTAAATATGTAAAGCGGTTAATCACTAAGACAATTTGAGCAATTACAGAAATGACCTAGAAGTTTACGGTATTCTAAAATAGATATGCCTTGAAAACGTTGATTTTAAAATAAACCATCTGGTAGAAGTGAGTTAGTCGGTAAATTGATTTTTAAACTGTGGTTAATTTTCTCCGACGGGAAACATCGCAACAGATGAGCTGCGGTCTGTGGCTAGACTTTAAACCGACTGAACGGTAGCTTTAATCTTATTTTAACGCTATAAAGTTTAATTTTATGCTGGATTTTAAGACCGTGGTTAAAATGCGGGAACACATGGTCAAATTGACTTAAAATAGTGATGAACAAAATTGAGTTTCTATTTTTAAATTGTCTTTGAAAACTTAGCTGTCGTCTTCTTTTAGAAGACTTCCTTGCAAGGTAGACGAATAGACGGTGTAATTCATAAAGATTTCTAGCGTAGCTTATGTTTATGTTTTCCAGGAATTTAATGCTGGCACTTATTCGGAATAAATGTGTTTTGCCAGACATAGGAATCAGTATTTTGAATCATATTATATACGTATTATATTATTTATGTATTTATTGTTAAATGACAGGGGACGGAATAGTCATGATTTGGAGTATGATAAAATCTTTTGCAGGCAATTTCACGGGTAATAGAGTGTGTCTGACAATCCACGCGGGTCGGACCGGCCCTGCGGGTGGTTCCGTGTCCTCTCCCGTCCCGTTTGTTTGTCCCGGAGCCCTGGCCCCACCGGGCCGTATTATCCTCAGCATTTATTATTACGACTGCCTGCCACCCTTGCAATGGTTCCGTTTTGTGAAACATTTTACGGCAAACAATTTTGATAAATATTTTTTTACATTCTAAAAGCCATTAAGTCAAAATAATGAGTTATTCTGACTAAAAATTTCTAGCGTGTGCTCTAAGTCTAACAATTTTCTTAATACCGTTCATAGAAAAGACATCAACGAGCGGGTTGCTTTTGTACATCCGGGAAATTCACAAATATTGTTCTTCCAATAATTTTAAACGCCTATCTACTAATGTTTTCGCTATGAATAGCCGTCATAAGTGCCCATACTCATAAAAAGGCATTCACAGACTTCTTAGTTCCAAAGGAAATTGTTCAAACGATGGTAATTTCGCGTCAGAGACGCAGCTTTCCCGGCGCTTTTATACTTTTTAACGATCTCGACAATGTAATGTAAGGCGACGACTCAGTGAGTAGATTATCCGAGTGATTTATGTGATGTGAATCTTCTCAAGCCTCACCGGATGCCTGGCGGCCGCCACGGCAGCGGCGGCTGCGGCGGCGTTCATCGCGCCCGCGCTTGGATACATCCTTGCGTCAAACACACACGCTCATGGTCTGCAGAACACTCTGTATAGCACACCACACACTCCACTCCACAGAACAAGTAAACAACACTCGAGCACGGCCAGTACACACGCGGATTACAGGTAGTAAGAGCACAGAGACGTCCAACACACGCGAGCACTGCAAGCGAACTGCCGCCGCGCGGGGCGGCCCCCCACCCCTCGAGCCTCACCCCACCGGCTCTCCCCTCGCATACCGTGCCATACATTTTCTCCACTCGAATTTTTCGTCGACTATCTTCATGTTTGAGGAATACTTAGGCGAATCGGAGATATACGCTCTAATAGATACGTATTATTTGAGGATTTCTAGGGACCGTGGGAGGTGGGGGTGATCCCCGTTGTTGGCGAAACTTGGCTCTAGGGGTTGTTTTGGCAAACTAGATGCAACGTTTTAACTCGCCCTCGAGTGCTATAATCTTGTTATGGTGGACCTGAGCATGTTCTGTCTGACCAACCAAGCGTGGAGTAAGTTAGAATGAAGACATCATTACTTGTATTATAGTCTAGACTTATCTGCCTGTATTATGTTATTTATTAAGCTTACGGTAGGTTAAGTCTTTATAATGTGGTTGTTTTCTATGTTTATAGGATTTTTTTCTGTCATTACGGTGAGAATTTCTACGATACTAAGCAATGTTTTAGTTACTTACTTAGCTTCAAGTAATGCAAGATTATAATACCTACCTTAAAGGTCCTTACACCTCTTAAAATAATAGCTTAGATCGCCTATAACGTGCTACACTTATATTTAATTAAAAAAACTTTGTATTAATCAGTGTCCACTGACGTACGACCACATATACCATATAATGAGTACTTACCTGTGGTCTACAACCTCAAATAATAGCCTTCTTGGTCAATATATCGCTAGAGTAGTTATTACCACGTCTTTCACCGGTGTACTTGCCTACAGCAGCAGAGCGCAGTGTTCGCATATGCTATTAGATGAGCTACCTAAATGGGTGCTCGCAGTTATGACTCAATCTCATTTAACCGTCTGTCTGTGAAGAAGCCCATTGAAACCCGTGGAAACTGGGGAAGTGGGGGTGTCTAGGTCATGTGCTCAGGAGAGAGAGAGAGAGAGAGAGAGGAGATGATCATCCCTCCAAAAATGGCCCTTAAATGGTAGGTACCCACTAGGAAAACGTAAGCCTGACAAAGATCCGATTGTCGTGTCAAAAACTTGAAGATACTGCTCAAGATCTCAAAAAGTGGACAGCAATTATTTCAAGCCCTATAGGGGTATAGGACTCGAAGGGGGTGACAGGAAGGAAAGAAAAAAGAGAAGAAGCCCGTGTTTGCCCTCAATTTTACATCATGGTAAATGACGATGAAGCCGAACATGGAGTTCAAATGGCACTTCTAAAACTACAGGAATACATCAACGCCAAATCAAATATATTTAGCGACAGATTAAATAGAAGGGTGTTAGAAAACCCTGAAGGGTCCTACCATAAGGTGAATTAGGTTGTTGCTTCGTACGACACGCTTACCCGGTGGTGGTAGAGAAATAATTTGTCCATCCGTACATAGAAAAAATCCCTTAACTTAGCAGAAGTTCGTACATTTAGTGTTGTAATTTTGTCTACATCACAAACCCTTACTTCAGCACATTGCAGGGATTTTGAAACTGAATCGGGCCGAACTCATATAAATCTCATTTTCGGTTTAGTTTGTAGGGTTCGGTCCGATACCGTTACAAAATCGCTGACGTTAGGCTTATGTAAGATTACTTTTAGTAGTTAGGATGACCTATGACTCTTCTCTTCTTATAGTTAGTCGTATTTCTAATTGAAAATCTCATTGGTAGATCTTTCCTGGACTCGATCCCGGACCTCCCGCATCTGACATCCTAGCTCTTCTCCTCTCCTTGAGCAATAAATTGCTAGAGTAGCACCGACCGGGTTGGGTTCGCATGCTATTAGACGAGCTAAATGGCTGCTCGCGGATAGCCCGCAATTGTGGTTCAATCTAATTGAACCGTCTGTAATTGCACTTAGTTGGTCGTGGTCCTTGCTTCCCACCTTGGTTCTCGTTTCCTATAGGTAATAAAGCCCCTATCATGAGGGCGCCACTGTTGTATTTGTATAATTACATATATATCCTTGTTACTGAGATCGCAATGAAAAAATAGTTTTATGGCGAGGGTTTATACATTTCTGGTCAGGCTTTAGATTTACTTCTAAAACCAACGGCGTTTAGCATTTGTCATAAAGTTTTTTATTAATTAGTACGGGTCTATAGGTCAGAATATAGTAAATAAAAAGTACAAAACAGGCCATGATTATTCAAAATAATAACAGAAATTAATGATGGTACTCGTAAGCAGATTTATTTAAATATTACAATTTGTAATAGCTTCACACAGTGAATGCAAATACAATCAGGGAAAATGCATCACGCCATGAAATAAATTCATCATGCATGTCATAGTTGGTATGTACATTAATTTAAACGACCGATTTGTATGAAAAGTATAAGATATGTGAATCTTCTTTTCGGTAAAGTTGTTCTACTCACACAAGTTCTTAACTTAAACCTACCTATAAGAACTAAAATCAATTTTGCATATAATTTACTTACTTAACTTTAGCACAGTTATAGATAAGCACACAAGCGCGTCATCATCCATTATCAATATTATCATATACTCGTATACGCCTGTTACGTCTATTGCAGACGATTTAAACAGCGCATTCAAAGTTCTAACTGCCACGCGAAACCGCACTTATTATTAAGTTAACGTACATATGCACAAAATAAAACTATAGGTATACAACAATACGGGGCGTTGTTTGTTATCAAAAAACAGTCGATGTGTTGTTGCGTCGAGCGCGGTAGCCGCAACAAGCCACCCTTTATGTAAACTTGCGCCGGCGACGTGTGTGGCGCGTACGCCTGATAAAAAACTGAAAGCTTTCCAATCTAGATACATGCTGTATCAACATTACGTATTATACTACCTGTATTCTATAGGGTTCGTGGAATAATAGTACATTACTACAGAGGCCACGAAATCAGCCATTACTGGCCGCGGATCATATTGAAAGGCCAAAGATGGCTATTTTGGTCGATGCTTGTATAATGCTTTTCTCAAATAATACGAGGAAATAAAAAAAAATCACATTCCGAATACTAACTCCAAGTCGAAAGTAGGCGTCCATAAAAGGAAAGAAGTGGCGATGTCAGTAGGAGCTGGAGCTGCTCGCGCTGGTGGTGACGCGCGGCCGGTGCACGTAATCGAATAAAATCTCTTCGCACCGTACTGCGTTTTAATGTTACAATTCGAATTATTAAAAGTATAAAAACAAAAGAGGATAGGATTCCTGGCCTAATCTTGGTAAAGAGGTATGAAAATCCATTACTGTCGTCAATTATTATTTTTAAATAAGTATTTGGCTTCGAGACACGAAGTATGTACTTCCCTGGCTCAAAATTCGAATGTATTGAGCACATTTCCGAGCATCTTTGAGAAAATACTATTGTAGCATTTCAAGCAGTATTAAGTTATATGATCCGTACCTAGTGCATTAGTGGCCATTAGCTGTACTTTAGTGGCAATTCCTGCTGGTGATAATTAAATGACTGAACATAATAAGGAATTATTGTGGTAATAGTACTTTAAACGGACAATTACTAATACAGTTCCCCTAATATTTTCTTTTCTTTTTTCCCTTTATCACCACAAAAAGACCATGACAATAAGTAAGTATGAATAATAACGAATACCATATTGTAATAGTAGGTAAGTATCTGACATCCCCCGCCCAAATCATTCAAAACACATTCAGAAGCATTCTTATCTAAACCAAAATAGGAATACATACTTGTACGTATTTGGTGGATCTATTCCACCCTATCTATGACTACGGTAATCTTAACCAAACTCAAATGTGAAAAAGGGGCCAAGTTTGGTACAAGGAACCAGTACTTAGGTTTGTAGGCTTCGCCGATAAAATAAATTTCGTCCAAAGTGAATATATCTTCAAACTTATCTTCTGAAAAAGGTAAAAGTTAGTAGGTTAAATTATTTATTTAAAATTAACCTAATTTGACAAGGTTTCACACCTCATTGACATAATATTGACATGACATTAAAATTATAACTAGGTACGTAACCTGGTTCATGTTAAAAATACGAGTAAATTACTTTTGTGTGAAAATTTGCCAAATTAGGTGGTTCAAAGTAAATCTAAATGGTTCGTGTAGAAATATACGAGCAGTCAGTGCATCGTCGACGTCGCCCTTTTTTTCGAACTTGGCGGACATCACTGCGGTGTACTCGTATCTAGATGTGAACTGTACCTTACCTTACTCTATCAGTGAGCGCAGGCGCCAGGATGTTGACACAGAGTGAGATAACAGTCGTCAGGGATTTTTTTATTTAGATAAACCCCTCTGAACGTTTTTAAACGTAACAGTCTGAGTATCCTGATTATAACCGGTTCAAGTTTAAATCCATTTCTTAAATAATTCATCATCATCATCAGCCTATTAATGTCGCCACTGTTGGGGCACAGACCTCCCCTTGTCCTTAAAAGGGGGTACGGGCCATGATCCACCGAGCGGTCCCAGTGCTGTTTGGTGGATTTCACACGCCTTCGAAAACTTTTAATTTCCTCAGACATGCAGGTTTCCTCACGATGTTTTCCTTCACCGTTAGAGCAGTCGGTAAATGTACGTAAGTCTTCGAAAAAATCGGAGAACTTATTGGTAAGTACATGGCATTGCATGGTTTCGAACCCGGACCTTCCGCTTGGGAGTCCGGCGTCCTAGCCACCGACGCTCTTAATAATTATCACCAGTTTATTTCTGTCAGCACTTTGGTAGATAATAATTATAATAATGGGCTATAGTGAGTTTGACGAGTATTACAAAACCGTTCCATACGACTCGATTTGCTGCAAAAATCTACACTTACTCTTATCTTTGTATAGTTATCTGTAAGCTATATACAGTACTCTGACTCTTTGCCCTTGCGAACTTGGTGTATAGGCATCTATAGGGGGGAATATACTCGCTATAGGGGGGCGTTTTTATAATACTTATCAATAAACTTCAAACAGACTATAGAGTTTCGAAAAAGGTGTGAAAATGATTGCCAATGGTGACTATGGTATGGGCGTGGCCTGTGTATTCCTGTATTTAATGAATTAGTAAAAACATTAAGCTTACGTAATTAACTTGCTATACCTATACGATAGCTTTATCTATATATAAACGTCTGCGAGAAATAATTAGATAATTTTTGTTATTTTTATTTTCCAGATACGCTATGAATATGAAGTAATGTCTAATACAGTCCGGTGGAGGGACACTTTGACCCCCTCCTCCTCGTAGAAGAGAGGTGATCTGCGTGGGCTCTAATTTTTAAAATAACGCATTGGGTGTCCTTCATACGTGAGCAAATTTTCACTTTCTTTGCTCGCAGTGCATGGTTTTTTAACAACCGCCGCAGCTATATTTAATTAAGTTGCTAATAAAATTATCAAAGCAGGATGTTCCTTATGCAACAGGCAAAAACAACATCTAAAGCTATTAATTAATTCACCATAGCCAATTACGTAAGCTCCAGTTTTACCTCATTACAGCATTATTATTGTTGGCATTTATCGTGAAATAAAAACTCCAATGGTTAAAACATTTCCTTTAAGAAAGAACCCGTTAAACACAGTACTTAACACGTGAGTTTCATTTGATGCAGTATTGCATTCTACGAAGTGCGATGTAGTTTTTGCTGTCCAATGATCTTAGAAGTGTGCTGATGCTGCCTTTTATAGTGGTGACCACCCGTGGTTCCGTCTCAGCAGAAATGTACGCCTAATGCCTTCTGGGAGATTCTTCATTACTCGTAGAAAGGACTGGGAAATGATCAGTTAAAGACATCTTAAGACAAGTAATGCGTGAAGGTATTATTTAAAAAAAATTTTGCGATATTGCCTGCCATGATACAAACATTGTAACATAACATAACATTCCTGTAGTTTTTACTTTTCCTGATCTGTGTACACAAAACTGTCTGATCTGTGACAATAAAGTGTTTCTATCTTTTGTATGTATTAGAACAAAAATGTAAATAAATGGTTAACAGTTACGGTTGTGGGTACTTGGTGAAACTTGTAGTACATGATTAGACTTAAAGTTTACACATCTTCAGGTATTATAATACTAATGTAACACCTGAAGATGTGTAAACGAAACGGGTCATAATTAATAAAATTCAATTAAAACCCGTGAAACAGTATATTATTTAAGTCTAATCATGTAAATAAATGACTGACTCATGTGGGCCCCTTAGTATATAATCGCATTCCCTTAAATGTTAAAGAAGCGTTTAAAATAAAATCGTTTAAGTACCGACTAAAAACATGGGTATTCGAGCAGACTTTTTACAATTTTGATAAATTTATGAATTTCAAATCCAAATGACATTATACTATATTAAGTACATTACATGTAATACATGACATTGATCAGTTTAAAAAAAAATTATTATTATTATTTATTATTTACATTATTGACTTGACTATGATGTTTTTAAATCTAATTTTTAAGACAAATGTTTTCATGTATGTTATTGCTATGTAATGTAATAAAAAATAAAAAAAAATGAATTTGATTCATTTATTTATTATTTATTCTCTCTTTTTTTAAATCGGTTAAGGTTAGTGTTGTTTGAACAGTGCGAAATGAATCGATGTTTGTCGATTCCCAGAAGAAATATCATTTTAGTCAGTAAAGCCCAAATTATCTATCAGGTAGGTATTATTCGGAGTAAACAACATTTATCAAGAAATTAGGTACTCGTAGTATCTATCACTCAAAGTAGCAGTAAGCCAGTCGATTACGAGTAAAAGGAATCGAGTCAATATCTAGAAACAAATCCATAGTTTATCTACCTATAAGATAAAAAAGGCTATCGCGTTAAATAATAATATTATTGTTAAGCTGGTTAATACGTCTCAGTATTAAGAGATAATAATGCAGGTAAGGCAAGATACTTACCTAGATTAAAATAATTAGAATTTCCCCAAAAAATATGTTTTAGATAATTTTGTGCGATAATCAAAATTGTTGACAAATTAATTAGATATGTACTCATAGCTATCCGATATTACGACAAGGTCCAAATGAATAAGGTATCATTGTGCTAGTTCACTGTTATATACAATACAATAGAGTTTACGTATAATATTTATCTGTTTAGCCATCGAGTATATATAAATTTATAATTATATATTTATTTGTACATCATAATATATTAGTATTATGTATAATATAATTAGTATGCATTTTTTAAAGATTTATGTCGTGGCAGTCCCTCGTTGCGAGGATGACTTCTGATAATCCGTTGTATATTGATGTTGTCTCTGGTGCGTGCTGGAGTGGCTCAACAACCCGATCCTGGAGTTGCACTGCACTCTCTTTCTTTCCTGACGAAGAAAGATTTATGTATATGTATTATGAATAACTATTTATATATCTTTACTTATATAAGTTTATGTAACCTAATATAATAATAACTATCCATTTTATATGCACCTACCTAAATATCTCTGCATAACCCCATGGTTAGCTGGTAGAAAATGCCGCAAGGCATTAAGCTCGCCTCATGTACACCTTTTTTGTGCATTAAAGTGTAAATAAATAAATAAATATTACGCGTAGAGTTATAAAGTCGCCGAAAGTGCCAGAAACGTCTCAAATTATAGGTTGACATATAAGCCATGTACACACGCAGATAATAATCGCGCAAATACAGTCGTATTCAGTACTTAGGTGCGTTATCTTGTAATTTACGCGCTCGCCATCGCCGCCGACGAAGTAACGAGCCGCGACAAAAAGACGACGCTCCGCTCTCTCGTTTCGTTTCAATTCGTCTCGTTTTTGTTTAGCTGCCTTTTTTACCTCACTTTAATTCTTATTTCGAACAGTCGTTTTGCTCGATCAAGCCCACATGTCGTGCCCCGGAGCGGAGTCGATGACAATGGATGTGGTAGAGTTTTATGTTCTCTTACCTGCCTGCCTACATTGACTGTTGATACGTTTTTGCGGTGTATTTTTATGGTTTTCGAGAATCTTTAAATTATGTACCTAATATTGTGCTACCTGTACTTTCTTACATATAAATTATACTCGTACAAAACAGTAGAGTCTAGCTGTTCCAAAGTCTGAACTGTAGAGTTGCATGTAATACCTACAACCGATGAAGACTAGCTTCGTATCTTGCTTGATTCTTGGTTATTTTAAAGCCAAAAGAAGTCTCGATTTATACAGGTGATTAATACTATACCTACTTTATCAAAAGTATTATTCTTCTCCACTTTACGAACATTAAGCTCCAAGCTCGCCACGCGAGTCGTGTACTTGGCTGTCAATTATTTCATGGCTTCAAGATCAATGCGATAGAGCTCCCTCACAGCGCAGCCGGTCTCCGCGCGATCGTACGCGATAACGAATAAATAACAATCAAGCTATATCGCTTCGACATCGGCACAACATACCACCTTTAACTTACCCGGCTTACCCCACCTGACATTCCGATTCTAACTTACCCCACCAGAAATACCGAATTTTTACGATCCCACCGATATAAATCGTTTAGTTAGATCGTAAGATAAGCTTTAATTAATTAGGTAAGTTTATCGAACCGTTATTCCATGTCCATTTAATTTACAATCTTGATGAAGGTAATAAACACCTTATCAAGATTAAGTTTGTCAATAGTTTAGACTAGATTTTACATTGACGCTGTTACAGATTATAGTTCAATTACCAGGAGGGCATAAATAAGAGGTGGTTAATTGGCAAGTGGACGGTGGAACAGGCAGCGGTGGTCGCGTTATCGCCGTCGCCCCACGCGGAGTCTGTCGCGTAGCTCCACGCCAACGCATACAACGCCAATGTCCGCAAACAACGTGCTGCATAATTAACCGGCGCGAACAATTAGTTGTATAACCGGCCTTTGTGTCGCGTAAAAAGCGACTATTTGAAAAGGCCACTCCGCTTCCCAGAAGGCTCGGATTCGACCCGTTTATTCATGCGGAGCACAGACCCTAAGGTTTTTTGCTCGAGAATTAATATTTAATGGCTGCAGTAGAAATTGCATGCGATCGGCATTCAGATAAACGTAGACGTAGGTACGTATTGACTTTTGTAAAGGTGTGAATTATGAATACGGTTATTAATGTTTCGGTTTATTTTCTTTCCGCATTTTATTTCTTTCAATTATTCGCTTCTTTACGTCCTTTTCACGGTTTGAATCCGTTTTATATTAGTGGGGTGCTAAATCTGATTGCGGGTCTTTTGGGAACACAATCACATCTTTTATTTCATTACTTACTAACAGACTAAGTCTGTAATAGACAGACAGCATTATCTTAATTTGAGGATGGTACAGTCG
Source organism: Hofmannophila pseudospretella (assembly GCA_947369225.1). Lineage (NCBI taxonomy): Eukaryota > Metazoa > Arthropoda > Insecta > Lepidoptera > Oecophoridae > Hofmannophila > Hofmannophila pseudospretella. The sequence goes on from OX376325.1 coordinate 8,517,741, forward strand.
ACCACAGGTCAACCTACACAAAACGTCAAAATTTGAGAATTTAAATGTATCATATTACGCATAAGTTTGAGTTTTAATCGAAGGTTTTTGACAGATGGTATAGATACGAATGCTTGTGGTCGACTGTACGTACTTTATTAGTAAGGGAGCGCAATTTTCATCTGGGAAAATTACGCGCGTTATTATTTTTCCGGTCCATTCCGTCCGTCACGGGTGCTTTCACTCATTTCATAATTCAACCTTTTAATAAATTTATCAAGTAAGTACGCACGTATCTGGCAATTAAAATGGGCACTTCAAAAGTCGAGTGGTCGGTCATCGACAATAAACAAAGCGGTCTATTGCGCAACGCTGTCAGTGGCATCATCACTCCAACAATGAGCGTAAATATCGCACTTACCCACCATTCATTGATTGACACATCAGTGTGGCTATCAGATTCCAAACAGCTACGTTCAATGCCACTCGGTACATTGCCGTTAATATAACACGTGATGTTTAGACTGATAACGAGCGAACACCAGTGGATATTAAAGTGAATTGTTTGATAAAACACAGACAAGGTGCGCGTGAGTGATTTCGGTACTAATTAAGAGATCATTATCATGCCGACGTAAGCGTTACTTGCGATGGTATTAAGATGATATCTTCTCGTATGGTCGACGCAATATCTTAGAATGAGTGTAGACATACATAGATTTGATGGTGACTTTACATTTTTTCGTGTTTTAAACGCAAGAATTTTAAGACTAGGTGTTATTAAAACGATTTGTAAGGATTTGTACATTAATAAAGTTTTCTTATTACCCATTCCAACTAAGATTACATCTTGTGCTATGAATAGTCTTTCAAAGTAATTACGACGTTTGTCATTATAGTTTCATTCTTCGTCATATAAGTATGTAGGTAATATCCTGTTACCTCTTATAGAGAAATCAGAAAACCTAATAGATGTATCGACCATTATAAATTGATTGTTAGAGAATAGAAAGGTACAATTACGACCTATTAGCAGAATAGCTGCCCACCTCTGGTAATTGGAAAACTTTAACGTCAATTTTGTGAGACTTGTTAATTGTGAAGAACATTCCTTCGTGAACATAATCTTACCTTTAATGACACTGGAATATTGTTTTTTTTAGTGGAACATTATTTAAGACAAGTTTGTGAAAATTTAATGGGTATATGAGAAAATTATAGACAGGAAACATGAATCACACCCATTCAAACTTTTACTGCTTGTTGCAGAAAGTCTTTTGCATTAAAGAACAGTAATTTTATATGAAAAAGGTGAGATTTTTAGCTAAATTTCACAAGTTGGAGAGGATTTAGTTCCTAAATAAAACTTTAGTAAACCAATGTAGGTTAACTTAAAATTTTACAGTAAAATTAATCATTTAAAATGGCATCGGTAAAACAATTGAGTGCAGATTTAGGTAAGTTATTTAAACCGAAAGGAGGTTTAATTTCTCTACCCAATGGTTGTCTAGAAGAGATCGCTCTTAGCGATAAGACCGCCTACATAGTATCAATCATTCATAATATAACATATCGACGATGAAGTGTAATTACCTCCTAACTGACATTCTAGAATTTTTGAGATTATAATTTTTAGGACATAAAAATTAAAATACAATTTCGCATGCACTAGTTTATCTAGTTTTTTTATAGGTTATAATCTGTTTATTTGTTCATCATTATACTTCATCGTCGATATAAGCATTGTTTTGTAGTAATTTCTGTTTTGTTTTCCTGTTTTCTGTTGTTCTAGGCACTTTTGCGTCTGGACCGAATAAGACGGGTCAAGGTATCATGTTAGTTTTTATCTTGTTTTTTTTTACATTACGTAATGTAAGTAAATATTTTTAATTTGCTTCACTATTCTTTATTAACTATTTCTTATTAACTAACTCTTTATTGTACACACTCATAATATAATACAAACTTAGACAAAATATGAAAAGCACAAAGGGCGCGACTTATCTCTAGTCTATCTAAGAGAGCTCTCTTCCACCAAACCCTAAAAAAAATCTTGTGGGGGACTTAGTCCAAATTTTTTATCTTTAGTTTAAATTTTCTTCTTAATTTAAATTTAGTTTTAGTGTATTTGCTGTATATAAAAACATCTGGAAATAATTGATATTGAAAATAATTCTAATCTAATCTAAATCTCTAAGTTAAGTACTAGTCCAAGATTTATAACATAATGTACATTCGTATTTGACAATGCCTTATGCAGCAGCCATTTTTTTTTCTTTGTCTTTTGACAATGCCCTTTTATAGCAGCTAGTAGCATGTAAGTAATAATTTAATGTTGTAATACCTATAACGGATAATAATTGTACCATGACGTATCTAAGCGTAACTTTGTTGCTTATCCTATGGTTAGTGGCCAACCTATTTTGTCAGAGTTATTCAGGCCGCCCGTAGGCATCTGACTTGGCTTAACGACTGCTGTCGAACGACAACAACCGACTGCTTAACGTGCTTTCCGAGGCACGGAGGAGCTCACATGAAATATGCCACTGGCGGTCACCCATCCAGGTACCGACCGCGCCAACGTCGCTTAAACTACACGATCACTTTCGGACCGTGCTCGCTACTAGGCTGCGAGCTCCTCACGAGCGTAACTTTGTTATCAACAGATAAATATAAAAAAACTAAACTAAAAACTAAAATAAGATTTTTCAAAGAAAAAGGCAAGTAGGTACTCGTAGGTATGTAGGTACTTACGTGTTGAATGTCCAGTCCTGCGGCTACCGGCAGGCGAACCTTATCGGATGGAGGTCGCCACACCACGCATACCAGCCATCTGTCTGTCCACCGACGTGTCTCTTTTATTTTTTGCCTTTCCTCTCGAATGTCGATTATTCTTTTTACTTGCCTACACTGATAGGCGGCCATTCTTTAATTTAAGGGGCTACTCGCAAATAATTAAAAAAAAGTGGGACTGGTAATTGGTTGCGTCATTCGTCTGTGCTCTACATATAATATATGTACTCATGTAATTTTTGTGTGATGATGATGAGATGAAATAGGTACATATACAAACTTCATGGCTCTAATTATGTGTTTAATGTTAATATACATACCTATTTACAATTACGGTATTTGCTTTACAGGTCTCGTTATAGCAATATGACAGGAAAACATTACGATTTATGTAGTGGGTGTTTGATAGATATAGAGCTCATGTAGAGAGTCAGCTGTCGGTTCATTAGTGGTATCTAGAGACTGCGTGGTCGTGGCAAGGAGCAGGACTCAGGAAGCGCGACCTGCGACCCGCGGCTGCCATTAGCGCCGCGCATTCAATAATAATGAACGAGTCGCACAGAAATATCCCCTGTGTACACCCACTCGCACTCGCGGCTCGCCCGCTCCGCTCCCCGCTCCCCGCGGCCGCACCGACCGACCGCATTTTATTTTTTCGCTGTCGCACATTTCGCCGTCATAGCTATTTCCACTCGAGGCATTATACGCGCGCGCCTGTGTGAGTCGGTCCACGTGGACCGCTCCGACGTCGGCGAGCTGAACTCGTCGAATACGACGCTCCCATTGGCTCGCACGCCGAGATCGCTTATTAAGGGCGGAGTTACACGCGTTCTGGCCCAGCTATTGGGTGAAACACTGCGCCGAAACGCGTCGATTGGTCCAGGCGATTTTTATAAGCGAGTCGGTCCACGTTGACTCGTTTATCTATTCAGACGCCGGCGGCGCGGTCGCGGGGGGAGGCCGGGGGGTATACGGGCAATCAGTAAAGGCGGGAGGAATACGGCCATATTTATAAGAGCTGCGGGGATGCAATCACGAAGCGGCGCGGGGGGCGGCGGGCGCAGGGGGGAGGCGGCGGCCATTTTGAGGGCAGCTCTTTTTATTCGTTTTTCGCGCGCGCGGGGTGCGTCGCCGAAGCGAGGCGCTCGACGGGAGCGCGCCGTGCGCTAATTGCGGGGGTAATGAGGGCGCTCCACTCGGCTCGCTCACTCTATTAAACTCGCTCGCTATCGACTGCCTTATTGATTTGTCCTTAATCGAGGCGCGGTGGAGTGGCGAGCTCGGTGTAATGTAAACAAAGCGCTCGGGGCGCGTCCGCCGCCGCCGCGCGGAAACGTCGCGCAAATTGAATTAGAATGATTACGGGCGACACAGCACTGGCACTGACCTACTCATCGCGCCACACTCGCCCGGCTACTTGCCTCGCCTGCCGCCTCCGATGCTCAATAACCTTTCGTCCGTTGATATCACTTCAGTCCCTCTCTACTAAACCCAACGTGGTTTTATTATTCGAGTTTAATCACCTCGCCAGCATGGTGTAATGTAATGACGCCTTTAGTAGAATTTCATTACAAAGAGTCCTATTAAACTTTTGTGTTTTGTGATACCTACTACAGTCAACAAATATTTACATGCAGATGCATGTTTACTAAGTAAGTATTTTCCGATTCAGTAGGTACGCGTGGCCCCCCGATTCTAATTTCTGGATCCGCCCCTGTTTTATTCAAAATTTAAAGTATACCTAGGTACTTATTTAAAAAAATATTTAAATACAAGGTTTATAAATAAATAAAATATTATTACTTGTAAAATAGTTACCTAGGTATTTTGTAATTTTAGCTTAAGGATGTATTTTCAAATAAAAAAAATAACAATAAAAAAAAATATTTTAATTATATTTGATTCTAAATTTTAAATACTTACGAGATTTCCCTATAGGTAAGTATGTAAAAGTAAAATACACTTTATTGCACTAATATAAACCAACAAACATGAGATAGTAAAGGAAATAGTGTAGTATAATTTAGGCGGCCTTATCGCTAAGAGCGATCTCTTCCAGGCCCCCTTCGGCCAGAGGAAATGATTTCGAGAAAGAGGCAGCAGGTGTGCAATCAATGTAATCAATTTATGTACCTAACCTTTGTTACAAAAGAGTAACAAAGGATAACTTTAATTCCATACTTACTTAGTTATAAGACTTAAGTAAGTAAGTTAAGTTAAGTAATAAGTTAAGTTCATAATATCAATAATAAGTAATGAGTTAATTTCATTTTAGAGGCGCATAGCGGGCCTCCATACGGATGGTTAAAGTTTATGGTTATTGGCCTTATTGGTGGATGGTGGTAGATAAAGCTTAGGAACTGTAGGCTTGGGTTCTTAGTTCGTAGCCTAGTTGTGAGCACGGTCCGAAAGTGATCGTGCAGGTTCAGCGACGTTGGCGCGGTCGGTACCTGGATGGGTGACCGGTAGTGGCATATTTCATCTGAGCTCCTCCGTGCCTCGGAAGGCACGTTAAGCAGTCGGTCCCGGCTGTTGTCGTTCGACAGTAGTCGTTAAGCCATGTCAGATGCCTATGGGCGGCCTGAACAACTCTGACAAATAGCAAGCAAGCAAGTAAGTAAAGTTCTAATATAATTGAGTATCGGTGGCGTCGTGGCTAGGACGTCGGACTCCCGTGCGGGAGGACCGGTTTCGAAACCATGTAATGCCATGTACCAAAGAGTTTTTCGGATTTTTCTAAAGACCGTATCTACATGCACACTGAGACAACCGTACGTGAAATGGACAAACCACCCCATTAAATCTGCCAAGAAAGTCGTTGTATGTGGTTATTTCCATATAATGATCATGCACTACCCTCGAAAATGTTGAACGACTGAATTAGAAGATCGATTCGTAATAAATTCACAACTGAGAAATACAAATTAAACTGTGTACGAACACATTATAAAGTATACAGCATACAACTAACTAAACTATAAGGTGTTATATGCTGTGACCAATTTCGATATAGGTAAACCGCTACAATAAATAGGTAGGTGTGTTTGTTTATGAAACAGACTTGTCCAACATTGTACTACTCGTATTGTACCCTGTACCTGACATTGTAGGACACGACAACTGCAAAACCACTATTAATAGTAAGAATGAGGGTAAATTGCGTAAAAATAAAAATCATAAAGAGTGATCGCGTTGATGTCTTTTGTACTGCGGTTTTTATTCGCCCCCTAGTAAAAATACATGAATATTTTTTTTATTTATTTTTATTTATTTTTGCGAACTTTATAGCTTTATACTTAAAACTACACATATACAGCCAATTATAAAGTTCGACCTATTACAATTTTTTATACACTTATAAAAATACACAAATATAAAATATAATATAATATAACACTAAAATAATACTAAAGCTAAAACTAAACTAAGGCTAAGAAAGCTAAAGATAAAAAAATGGGTTATATCCCCCACATCCGGCAGTGTACCCAAGAGACTGGCTGCGTTGCCCCGTTGGATAGCTAAGCTAATCCGCTGGGACAAATAGGAGCCAGATCTTAGGTCTTTTGACGCGTCGACCAGGCGCTTTGCGAGGTCATTGAAGACGCGGTGCGCTCCCGGGGCCCAGGGTCCCAATGTTTCAACCCCAAACGGCTCAAATATGTATGTCTCACCCAGATTGGTATATTTGCGCCGTTTGAGGGTTTCTGCAGCAGCGGCCGCAGAGCCGGCTCTATAAGAAGTGGCTGGAAGGTGAGACGGGTCCCACACCAAAGGCCGTCCCATCCAAGGTACGAGGGTCATTCCGTCGGGCCTCTTGCCATCGTCGCGCGTCAGTCCGCTCGGTTCAAGAACAGCAGGCGCTCCGGCGTATACACAAATAATACACACACACACACACACACACACACACACACACACACACACACACACACACACACACACACACACACACACACACACACACACACACACACACACAATACACTTTATTGCACAAAAATAATGTGATACAGTGCGTACGAAACGATTAATACAATTTAGGCGGCTTATCGCTAAAAACGATCTCTTTCAGGCAACCTACATACCTTCTCTTATATCAGCATCGTATTTAATTATTTTCTTTTTTATTACACTCTTTTTAATAACATTAAGTAGGTATAGTGGACCCCTCTTTCTGAATGCTTTGACTTTACTCTTCAATTAATCCTATTGAAACTTTTCGCTCGTCTTTTTCTTCTCGGTTGTCTCTGAATTTATAAAAATAAAGGCTCAGTCAACAATCCTATATTTTTGTATTATATTGTAGTCTTAAAAACTGGTGGAACACTCTTCCTTCCGACGTATTTCCGCCGCGTTACAACTTGAGGTGCTTCAAAAGGAACGGAAAGAGAGTCCTTAACTCGGTATATACTTAGAACTTAGTTGGTTGTCTGGAAGAGATCGCTTTTAGCGATAAGATCGCCCAGAAGGTGGCGTGTTCATATCGCCAATTGTAGGTAGGAATGCGCTATGTCATGACGGGGACATGGAATGACGTAATGTCAGTTGCATGAAAGGGAAGATCTTCCACCAGGCGGCGTGTTGTGCCTGGTGACCAGATGTCTGTATGGATGTTTGGAACTCGTAAATATGCGAAGTCCCAGGAAAATTTCGATAACGCGTTCTACACCGATGTGAGTAGGTACTAATTGTAAGCCGCGTCGTGCGTCGCCACAATTGTATTAATTGTTTCGTACGCACTAATTCACACTAATTTACACTAATTTTGTGCAATAAAGTGTATTCATTCATTCATTCATTCATTCGTAGATTTTCCAAGTGGACTAAAAATGTATATCTAGGTACATACCTACCTACTTGCTTTCATTTGATAGACATAATAATAAAGATGACTAAGCCTTCGTAGAAAGAATAATGAAATGCAACAACATCAAACGATCCTGCTGAGTGTGTTTTATAGGAAGAAGTGGGTGATGCAACTGCAGTCGTCGAGTTATCCAATCACCTATGACTAATACTGTCCACATAGAGCCACAACATCAGTAACAGCCATCTGTGTCAACCGTTCACAGTTGTGTCGCAAGGTAATAGGTATATGACCGCAGATAAAAGAGTAACAGGGTGTGACAAAAACCCCTTAGAGTCCCAAAGGGGGGTGTTAAGTATCCATATTATTACAAGTGGAAATTTATTATTAGCATATTTTAAAAATAATATTGTAAAATTTATATGATATTGTAAATAATTTTGTAAAATTTAAATAATAAAATAGTGAAAAAGTAAGTCATTAGCACTGATCGGAGTAGGTAGAGCTCTTTCGGGTCAATGTCCTCAAAGGTTATATTAATATGGATATGATTTCGGGATCCCGTTTTAAGTTATCGAGCAAATGTTGTAAATTACTTTTATAAACCTCGCCCTTACTCCGCGGATTACGATTTTTTTTTAAATTGTGAACTTACGAAGAAGTTAAAACACTACCATAGGTACACTAGCGCCATGAATCTTAAAAAAATATATTTCGCCACCAATCTTATATGTGTATCAAAACAAATATAACGTTGAAAATCTAAATAATATATTTATTCAATCACGGAAATCCCGGGATTATTGGGCATACTTATCCATATTATGACCGTATGTGGCAAGTACCAAAAACAGCCCTACCTACTCCGATCATAGATTATTACATATTAAAATTAAATATCTACATTAATGAATCTATAATAATAGTAAAGCTAAAACTAAACTTTGATTATTGTGACAAAGTTTTTTTTTCAGTGTAGGGAGTTTTTGTTACAAATCTATGGTGTGACGTTAGTAGTGGATCGACCAGATTCCACCACCAGGTCAAGGATGTAAGTGACTTTAAGTTTTGTAATGAGAAGTAAATTGCCCCCAGTGGCCTTTTCCCGGCTTAAAGGTACTTATCAAAACACGTGCTCGAAAGTTTTATATGGACTTCTGGGAATTACCTCCTCCCATGTCCGCCTTAGGCTATGCAGAGGCCCTTGGGTACATTGAGTTTTTGTATACAAACATACAAGATTACAACGCATTTGCAAAATCAAATATTAAGTAGGTTAGGTTATGTTAGGTTAGCTTTTATATGGGGGGTGGGGGTGGGGGTGGGGGGGGTCCAACTGTCCAAAAATGTACACATATTTTTATTTTTTTTCATTTTCATTTATTTAACAGACAAAAAAGTCCAATAATTTTAACTTTTAATGAGTACATTAGGCACTGTACAGGAGCCAACCAGCACAGAGATCCATCCGATTGCCAGCTGCACACAGTGTCTCATAATGTGACAGTTGGGCTTAGTTTAGTTTAGTTTATTCAAAGATGAACTAGTTTTTGCCCGTGACTTCACGCAGAAAAAGGCAGAACTCTAAACGCCAATCTCAGTCAATTAGATATTACATAAACATTAAAGTACACGCAAGTTAAGCTGCGGGCAAATGATAGTTACTATAAGTACCTTTAAATAATGTATGTATAAGTAATGTCGGTAAAGCATTTATTTTACAAAAGCGAGAATGTAGCAGACACTGATACAAAAGATGAATATTCTGCGATATTTTTTTCCACGTATACTATAAGGAGGGTCCGAACCCCCTACACATTATGTATTACTTACGTTACTTATTAAAGAACGTTAGTGCGTAAAACTACTAAAGTTCTTAAAAAAACTTGACACTAAAATATCTCAAGTGAAAATATTTCTTTACCGCATTATCCACAGTGCGACAATAACATTCGCGGGTGACATCTGTGTCAAATCAACTGTGCACACTTGCAACTTATTGTCTTTTACAATCGTGACGCCAGTTGTTAGCCCAGAAGTATTGGTTTGTAATAATAAACGACGGTAGACACTAGTTGAAAACCATAGTTAGCTATGGAAAGGTCACTTTAACTCACATACACAGCCGATAAAAATAAACCAAAAAAAGAAGTCCGTCCATCCTGCACAAGGCACATTGTGCATTAATACTAAAGGATTTGATTTCACTAAGGAAATTGTTTTATTTAATGATTAATGTGTGAACTTTAACCGAATTTAATATATAACATTAATCATCATCACCATCAGCCTATTGATATCCCCACTGTTGGGGCCCAGGCCTCCCCTTGTACCGAGCGGGTCCAGTGCTGAGCGGTGAATTTCACACGCCTTCGGAAACATTTAATTTCCTCAGACATGCAGGTTTCTTCACGATGTTTTCCTTCAGCGTTAGAGCAGTCGGTAAACGTTAAGTCTTCGAAAAAAATCCGAAAAGGTCTTTGGTACATGGATGGTCTCCTGCATGGGAGTCCGGCGTCCTAGCCACGACGCCACCAACGCTCATACTCATGTAACAGTAAAACTTCTTAATTTCAAACTAAGGTCATTTGCAAGAGTTCATTAACACGGGTTACAGAAGTAATAAATTACTTAATTCTTGGAAAATAACATTAATTTTTCCACATTTGTTTGTTGTCATGGATAATTTAATTACCTGTACATATTTTAAAAATAAATTCATAAACATCAGTTCAAAATTTCGTCTTTGCTTTGTATAAGTTCTTATCTTATCTTATGCCGGGAATAACTCAGCGGCACTTCAACCCTTTTGTTCAACTCTTTTGTGCCTACCCCATTTTACACACTGGTCATCTCAATGTGCAGGTTTCCTCACGATTTCTTCCTTCACCGATAGAGCAGTCGGTAAATGTACGTAAGTCTTCGAAAAATACGAAAAACTCATTGGTACAGGGTACTGCACGGTTTCGAACCCGGACCTCCCGCATGGGAGTCCGGTGTCCTAGCCACTGTACCACCGACGCTCTTTGTATAAGTTGATTGATCATAGGTGTACATAGAAAAGTACACCTGTAGGAGGAGTTTGAATCTATAAATAAACACTATCTACAAGTAATCTCAAAATAGAATCAATAACTAACTCAGCTAACAAGCCTTTACCTACCTATCTGACAATCACTACCTTACCGCACGTGTTACCTTTTAATGACACAAATTATCACTATCTCGCAAGTGTAACTACACTCATACTGTAGAGTACAATCGCCGTCTAATTTGTTCAGTATGTGAACAAACATAATGGCCAGCAGTCAAGTGTGGCACAAGTATAGTTCGTGTACAGTAGTGTACGTACGTACTACGTACAATGGGACGGGACGCGGCGAGCGGGCGATATGAAATTTCATTAACGAGGGTCGGCAGCTCTACAAGACGACGACACTGTGCATGCATGGTACAGTAGGGAAACATTTATTTTGGGTTTTTATTTATTGTAAATGGATAGCAGACTATAAAACGAGCAGGTAAGCGTTCTTCGTAGCCCATAGCAAAGAATATACAAGGTGTTCTTAAGGATATGCATTAACTTCGCCAAAGACGCTTCTATATAATATATTTGACAATGGAAGTGATCCTCAAAAACCGTTAGTTTTCGAGTTACTTGCTATTTTACTAAATTTAATTGACTTATACAATGAGTAAGGGTCTTTTTTTATGCCCGTATAAGAAAAGCTGAAACAAAACAATAACACACTATTTGCCTTTCGTTTGCACATGTCATTAATAACTTATGTCATGATTGTTAGGTTTAAATTAATCAAAATGCGACGTTGCCAGCTCGGATAAAGAGTATGACATACTAGGTAACTTAAAGCAAGGCATTTAGTTTGTATGATTTTATTTTTTTAATACATTTAAAAAATGTTACATTACAATATGGAAAATGATTACTTCGATGTTCTGAGTACAGTGTCAAAGTTAATGCATATCCAAAGGAACACCTTGTATATCACACATCATTATAATGTTATTAGAGCATTTTCTATGCGCTGGGTAACCTTAAGGACTTAAATGTAGTGTCTCAAGTACCGGTAATTAGGCTGAGTCTTTACATTTCAAACCGAAACACAGCAAGTATTGCACCAGCTTTGCGGCAGAAATAAGTAAAGGGTGGATAATCTTGCGGATGCTTGCGTGTTTAGATGAAAATGCGATATAGATAGGTACGGCTAGGCCAGTGAATAACCCATACCCCAACGACTACCCACCATACCCAAACCTAATTAGACCGAACAGATATACCTTCCTTACAGTACTGCGCTCTACCGCGACACAGGGCAAACAGCGCGCGTGAACCCACGAATAATTCACACGCGAGCCCTACAAATAACGTTCTCTCCCCCTCCCCCCCTACGCCCCTCCCCGCCCCTCCGTCCCCCCTCGCCCCTCCGGCCGCAAACTGAGTTATTTATCGCCCCCGCCCCCCGAGGGGACAGGAAATACCCGCACGTATTTTTACTGCCGCCTGAAGACCGCGCGAACCCCGAGCGACATCTCGCGGGGGGCGCTTGTAAACTAGCGACTTGACGGTGTCTTGTCGCCGACTCTACAATGTGGGTGGAGCAGAAAGTACAGTTTACTGTTTTGACAATAATTTTATTGAAAAATATACTTAATAGGAAATCCTAGGTGGATGCGAGTCTGTTGCTAGCTCTGGTGTTATATTGCTACTAGGGATGTTACGGAGCTTCGACTCCGACTCCGAAAGGTCGGAACTTCCGAGCCGAAGTCGGAGTCGGAGGTGTAAAATCAACACCTCCGACTTAGGCTGCGATAATTTTGAATCGGAAGTTAGGTATACCGAAGATTTGTGAGCTAACATATTCAAATATCAATATTTAATTAAATAGTGTAGGACTACATAAAGGAATATGTTTTACAGCAAACCACCAGACATGATTTCAATATGTTTACCTTTGACTACATAATTATTTTATCATAATTATAACTGTTTCGGTCATTGCTGTGTGTGAAATAAACGTATTACTTACTTACTTACTTATTGCCGCAAACGTCGTCATAAAAATATTGGCCAATATTTTAGTTCAGCTATAAAAATTAAAAAACGGTTTAATATTTCAACTTCTTCTGAACATCTCCTCCACCACCGACTCCGATAAATCAAATTTAAAACCTTCGGTTCTGACTCCGGTTCCGGTAAAACCACCTGCGTAACATCCCTAATTGCTACTGGTTTTTGCAATTATTGCAAACTCTACATTTGGTTTCGAGGTTACAAAAGTTTAATGAAATAAAAACTGTCTCTCCAGCACTCTAGTTAAGAGTTCCGTTCCTTGTTCTAAATCTTGAAAATGCCAGAGTAGGTAAACACATCTATGGCCTGGCCTGACTCTACTTTATTCTTTGAAATGTTTAGTTTGGGCCTACTAATTAGTGGATGAATGATAGATTAAGAGTCTAGAGATCCAGGGTTCGCCATTCCAAGAATCATTCGTCTCTACCTGCTCTACTGCTACGGGATCCGCTCTCACAGCAAACTTTGGAAAAAAAAAAGCTTTACGTCAGCCAAGGAGAATTTGTTTATGAATGTTCAACGTTTTTAAGTTTATGTTGGTAATAAAAACCGTACTTACGCTGCGTTTTATTACTGTTATTTGATAGACATTCTAGTAAATTACTTTTTTGTTATTTAATTTCTGAAACGGCAGAATAAAGAATAACACTTAAATACTTACCTATTACTTATATCTTTGTAATATTAATGGAAAACAATCATCATGAATGTCCATAAAGTAAGTAAGTTGTATACAAATGTTTTATTAGTGGAAAAGTAGCGGATGTTTAGTCTCTTTTATACCTATTTGAATAAAAGAAAAATCTGTAATAATACTAAAACTAAACTTAGACTAGATGGAGCGACGATCTGCGCAAGGTGGCTGGCAGCGACTGGATGAGAAGAGCCGAAGATCGGGCTCAATGGCGCGCCCTGGGAGAGGCCTATGTCCAGCAGTGGACTTGAATAGGCTGCTGATGATGATGATGAAACTTAGACTAAGAAGAAAATTATTCTTATTAGAATTATTTCTCTTACTGAAAAAAGTAGGAACAAATTAATATTAGGTACCTACCTACGTATACTTACTTATCTTATGATAGGGGGGCGGGAATAATCCCAGCGGCACTTCGACCCTTGAGGATCTTTTGTGCCTATCCCATTTTACTCACTGGTCATCTCAGTGTGCAGGTTTCCTCTGTTTTCCTTCACCGTTAGAGCAGTCGATAAATGTACGTAAGTCTTCGTAAAATACGAAAAACTCATTGGTACATGGCACTGCATGGATTCGAACCCGGACCTCTCGCATGGGAGTCCGGTGTCCTAGTCACTGTGCCACCGACGTTCTAGGAAGACGTGCGGCTAAAGTATCCTGGGAAACCATAGAGTCTGCGACATCGGACAGAGCGCGGTAAGAAAAGAACATCAGTTCGATCATGTCTTGTCTGCTCAAAGCCGTAGCGGAATAGCGGTAGCGGTAGCCGCAGTGGAAGTTGGTAAGGTTGGACAGAAGTAAAAAGTTTCTGGTAAGGTTGGACAGAAGTAAAAAGTTTCTGGTAAGGTTGGACAGAAGTAAAAAGTTTCTGGTAAGGTTGGACAGAAGTAAAAAGTTTCTGGTAAGGTTGGACAGAAGTAAAAAGTTTCTGGTAAGGTTGGACAGAAGTAAAAAGTTTCTGGTAAGGTTGGACAGAAGTAAAAAGTTTCTGGTAAGGTTGGACAGAAGTAAAAAGTTTCTGGTAAGGTTGGACAGAAGTAAAAAGTTTCTGGTAAGGTTGGACAGAAGTAAAAAGTTTCTGGTAAGGTTGGACAGAAGTAAAAAGTTTCTGGTAAGGTTGGACAGAAGTAAAAAGTTTCTGGTAAGGTTGGACAAAAGTAAAAAGTTGTCACCTTGATTGCTGACATACATTTTCGTACTTGCTTCGGTAGTGTCTCCAACAAAATCGGCTTCTAAGAATAATTTGTACCTTTTAGATTTTATTTATAATGATTGGGTATATTCACTATTTAATCTGAATCCTTTAGCCTTAAGACTAGAGGACAATACATGGACGAAAAAAGAGGTACCCAAAAGAGGGGAAAAGGAAAAGAGGTAGACCCTTAGGGAAGACCTTATAAACGATGGGATGATATCTTTGCAGAGAAAATGGCAGCACACTGGACGATAATGGTGAAGGACAGGGAAAACTGGAAGAAATTGGGGGAGGCCTATGCCAGAGATGAGATTATGCATGAGTAATAGGAATTAAAGGCTGTTTTATTTTATTTATATTCACTATTTTCTCGTCAACGAAGCTGGTGCTTCGTTGACGCTCGGCGTCAATATCCTGTACACGACCATGCAGATCTCAAAATAGTGTCTGATTCGCCGGGTACTGGATCCAAATCGGGTTTCTCATCCCATACTAATGATAAGTATTTTTTATGGTACCCGGAGAATCCTACACTATTTTGAGATCAGGAGCCCAATTCGCCTAAATTACAACGTTTGTAGTTCTCTCCTATTCAATTTCAATTTAGTTTTCCAAATCGCATTCTGCTGGCGCATAACTCTACCACTGCCACCTTTCGATTTACTATCGATCGGGCAAAAGTACCTCGGGATGAACTTGTGTTCGATCGTTATATTTGACTGAAGCGTTTTGTCACCGTTCAACTGCGATTCAGTATAAACTAAACGATTTATTAGAATGCACAAATACGTTACTGTTCGATGGATCGTTCGTTGACTCGATCGGAACTTAACTGAAATTGGATCGTTAGTAGCATACGAAACACGTCATAACGATGCAGTTTAGATTCTATTTAGTTACGTTGTATTTAGTGGAATCGATCTTCTGGCCGTGTACCGGATAATGATGCTACCACTGAGAGCTTCTACCATTAGCTTGGCGGCAAAATCGTGACAGTCTGTTTGCACAAGAAGCAGAAGTCATTGGAAACATAATAACGTCCTCGTATATGACTACAAAACCACTGGATGCATTAACGTGGTCAAAGACGTGGTGTTGCGTGATTATTGGCAACACTATTCTACATAGTTGGAAGCTCAAAACAACCCCAAACCGTGTTGACGTGGTGGAATGTGTAAGCTGACGAATTCTCCTATTTTTTCTTACATATAAATCTAATTATACCAAGACGGTGTCTGTCTCTCCGTTCCTTTTTAATACTTCTAACGCTTTTCAAACTTAACAGAAATTCTTCAAATTTTGCAGAGCTAATCCTTTTTTGGTCAATAAATATCAAGTTGCATTTTAGACAGATCGAGTTACGTGATAAAAATCTAGATACGTGACCATTCAAAACGGTCACGACAAGGTAGTTTTTAATAAAAACAAAATCTGATTTTGAGGTAAAGTAAGTAATATCGAAATCAAAAACTAAACTAAATGCACGTAGATACTTACTTACTAACTTTGCACACCTACTACCTCTTTCTCGAAATCATTTCCTCTGCCCGAAGGTTGCCTGGAAGAGATCGCTGTTAGCGATAAGGCCGCCTAAATTGTACTTCACTATTTCCTTTACTATCTCATGTTTGTTGTTTTATATTTGTGCCATAAAGTGTATTTTACTTTACTTCACTTTTAGTTACTCCATCATTTACACTTTTTTTTAACGAATAGATCGCTTAATCTTATTACCACTTAAGAAACGATCTGGTTCAAAGGTTTGTTTCAAAAATCAAGTAATTTATTTAGTTGCAAGCAACGGCCTTAATGTTAAGACTTCCTTAAGTCTCCTGTCATATCTATCTAGAGATATGGCGTAGGAAGGGATAGCATGTATATTAATGAAGACTTGACGTTTCGTGCAACTGATGGTAAATTATTTTAAATTATTACCTATCCTACTTAGAGAGCGTTCCATAACCAGTTGAAATAATTCACGTTGACAACTGTCCATGTTCCATTACCGCGTTAACAGTTGAAAATGTATCAAACTTGTATTCAAAACAAGCAATGCAACGTGTACTTCTGTCAACGTGAATAATTTCAACTGGTTTTGGAACACACTTTTAGATTAAAAGGCCAATATACAGGCAAACTTTTCATATCTTCACACTACACTGTCGCTAATCTCTTTAATGTCCAATTAACTTCAGAGGTTGCTTGGAAGAGATCGCTTTAAGCGATAAGGCCGCCTTTGTACATATCGTGCTACATTCCTGTAATTTTTACTTTCCCTATAAAATGTTTCTATATATCTATCTATATTAGTAAAATATACCTACTGAAATTCAATTGTTATTGAATTATTTACTTAAATTTAAATGGTTTCGTGGGTGGATATAATATATAATATATAAGGAAGGAAATCTTGAGCGTATGCATGATAAGTGGAACAGTAAGCACTTGTAACTACGCTAGCGTCATTGTTTTGGCGTATTTGCGGTCTGCATGGATGTTTGTGAGTCAATTAGTGGCTGGTGGGGCCGGCTGGCTGCCCGCAGGAAACATGCTGCTCGTTTTTAATATGTCCTATTTATATTTCATACTTATACCCTAAATACCTACGTTCATTAGCTATTAGCGTAATAACGGTAAAATAAAAACGTTATTTGAGAATAGATTACCAAAATCTATAAGGTAATTAAATTTAATATCATTTTAAAAAAGGTTTAAAGACTTTTTGATTGACAAATGTATTAATTTAAATGAATTTTTGTAAATAATGTAGAATTAATGTAATTTTCTTTAAATTTGTATGCCAATAGTGGTAGAAGTCCTGCTACTGACTATAATTTGTATGCCAATAGTGGTTGAAGTCCTGCTACTGACTATAATTTGTATGCCAATAGTGGTAGAAGTCCTGCTACTGACTATAATTTGTATGCCAATAGTGGTAGAAGTCCTGCTACTGACTATAATTTGTATGCCAATAGTGGTAGAAGTCCTGCTACTGACTATAATTTGTATGCCAATAGTGGTAGAAGTCCTGCTACTGACTATAATTTGTATGCCAATAGTGGTAGAAGTCCTGCTACTGACTATAATTTTTAAGTCCTTTTTACCGCCTACTTTCAACATAAAATAAAATGACAAATATTCTCGCATGGCAATACAATGTCATGCGAAATTTTTTTTTTTTTCATTTTTGTCATTTTATTATATTTGATATAATTGTTAAGGTTATAAATAATTTAATTATGGATTCATTTATCTGAAAAATATCATGCTGCGCAGGCATAAGGTTGAGATTTAATCGAAGATTTTTGATAGATACTACTATACCTTGTGGTCGACCGTACCTACCTAAATAAAACAATTTTTATGCTTCACGCAAAGTCACAAGGCCGATAAAAAGTTTTGAAAAACAATTTAAAATGCTTAATTTAACCCTTTACATGCATTTGGTTTTGATTATGAACACGTAGGTTACGGCAAAAACTATATGTGCTTCAGTGGGACAGTGAAGCACGGCGGCGGTGTGGCGCTGGCCTAGCGGCTCGCCCCCCATTTTTTGCGGGTATGTAACGTGCTCGGTGACACCTCGCGGGTCAAGTGCGGGGGAGGGGGTCGCTAATTCCGAGCTCGTGACCGCACCCCCGCGCGCCCCCTCGCCCTCCCGTGCCGTTTTCCCGCCGGATTTGCGTTCATGCAGTAAAATAAAAAGGGCGATTTGGCGCCCTCCATCGACGCCGCCCGATTAGCGGCGCCCGGGGAAATTAAAAGTATTTTATTCCAGCATTTATTCCCGTTTTGTTTGTGTTGAATAATGCGAACATGCGGCGGCGGCGTGGCCCACACCCGGGGCACAGTGTATGACCGATGAGACGATATTGATAGCCATGTTGTGTTGGGATTATGATGGATGTAGGTAATTAACATACCGAAAAGTGACTAGTTTTATTGCTATGAGAGATTTTCCAGCTTCAGTTTCTGCTATTCGAGATAGATGGCGCTGTATCTAACAGGAATGTCAAAGTGACAGAAGTGTTGTTTTTTCATTGCATAGAAATAGAAATAGAAAATCCTTTAATAACATACCATTTTTGGCTTAAAATACTACACCATGCGAATACATTTTTTAAATGATATGGCATGATATGATATGCATAGTAGGTAGCTTTTTTGTAAAAAATATATAAACTCATCGAATTCATCATTTCCCAGTGATAAAACAAGAACAATAAGCAAAGAATTAATATCGACGATCAAATATTTAAAAAGTAAGTTTTTTTATTCAAATTTTATGGCCTAGGTACATGCTAGGTGCCCATATTTTGGCACATTTTGACATTCCAGTATACAATCAGCGCCATCTGTTGAGTTGATTGGAAGCTACCGGAAAATCCCTCATTGAATAAGTACCTAACTACCTACTTACTTTTAAAAGTCAACTAGGTACCAACTTACTTATTAACAATCGCATTTTCATGAAATCAATGCTACCTATTTAAAAGCCCCAACGTAAATTACTTAACTTAAAATAAAAAATAAAATAGGAATCAATAACTTAACTTACTTACATTAATTGAAATAGCTCTACTAAAACGAAGTTATAAATCAAAATGCGTCACAAAAACAATTTTACTGGAATCAAAACATTGCCAAGACTCCAGACAAAATCGTGTTTTGCAGCTTTTTTTACCGAAGTGAGAGGGCGGGTCGAATAACTCGTCCATAAATCAAAAATTAGCTGTAACCTATAAAAGCAAGCGAGGGACTTAAAGGGACACGCGCTCTGTCCGCTGAAACTTCCGTTCCGGAGGTCATTAGAAAAGGTTCCAATTTCAAAAATGTCCTATAAGTCATAAGTCATATCATAGCCATAGGTATATGGCAAAAAACGCGGGATCTCCACAATTTTATAGCGCTGCAGGGACGAAGACACCGCTTTATTTTTTAATAAGATTGAGTTACATATAACTTGATATAACTTAAAATAAAATAACAATCGACATTTTACTGGCGCTTACTTAACTCACCTTTCTGAATTTTCAGTAAAGCAGCTAACAATAACTTGCCCTTTACCATGCGTCGCCGAATACACCGCCAGAGGGGAGAAGCGTCTAATATTTCCGGGTCTTTTGTCAAAAGAGCCCCTTTTCAATGAATCAAGGATTCATAAAAGAACTCAAGAGTAGATTTGTTTCTAGGAAGGTCCTTATTTAAGCCACGATTTTGGGTTCGTTGCGTACCTTTTTTCAAGTCTATAAACTGCTTCTTTATTGTATAAAACCTGTGTTCCTTAAAAATAACTCACACTTGTCGTTATTAATTATTAACTTTAAGTGCTTAATTTAATATAGACTTGGGCCCGGTACCTGCCTTTATACAACTGAACTTTACTAAGTTTTAATTAATTTGTAGTTGGTTTTATGTTTAACCCTTTATGCGCCCACTCTTTAGAAGTTTGTTACAATGCTAGAAAAATCTTTTATTTAGTCGGTCCAACACCCACAAATATAAAAGCGGCATATTGTAACAGCACAATATTGCGAATGTAGAGTGCAGTGCGACGGCTGCATACACCTCTTGGAGCGCTATGAAAACGTCGTGCCTCAGCACAACAGTTGACTCGGAACAGACATATACACACACGCTCACGTAGAGCACTACAATAAGGACGGGCGAGAGGGTGGTAGGGTGAAGCGAGGGGGCTGTGATGATGCAGTTTGCACCGCGGCCTCCTCCAACCTTCACCAACTTGCGCCCGTGTTCTTGGGAATCGTTTTAAATTCAAGAACCGCAGAACACTTCCCGAGCGACAACACACTCTCCTCACTAGCGATAAGAACTAAAATGTAATTCCAGAGTTTTTATAAGCCTTTCTGAAAATGGAACCCGTCCTCGTCACAGCGTGAGATTTAAAACTCTACATAGATGGTCGGAAAGTTGAGAATCGTATAAATTATTCACAAATGGCAGCCGTCCTTGGTGTGAGTGCGGAGGTGAGAAATACATTAGCGGTACCGTTTTCTATTGGTTGTTGCTTCTGTGTTGATATTAAGCAGTCCACGTGGACTGCTCCGTGGTTGCTTGTCTCGTTTTTTTCGGCAGGCAGTTCGCTATCCGTCCCGTTCTAATCTACAACGAAACGTGGAATGTCATGTCTGGAGTTGTTCAGAAAGTCGTGAGCGTGCATCGTGCTTCTAACTTGGCTCACATTCTAGAAGAGCTTAACTTTATTGGTACTCAGCCATAAAATTATATTCAGGTGTAGCGTCTTACGGTCGGATTTTGTATGAAAAATATTGTGGTTAAAATGTTCATATGTATGTGAAGTATTGATAAGCATTTTTAAGTCAATTAAGGTTGTAAGCTAAAAGCGGTTGTTGCTACATTTAAATTATCGGTCGGCATTCAAATAACGCCATTTTTTTCGTGTCGGCACGATTTTATTTATAGTTATAGGTGTTATGTTATAGTAGGTAGGTAGGTTGTAATTGTAAAGCCGCGTGGGCGATGTTATGTATGCGGCGCGTATCAAATATGGGGTATTCATTCACTTAGTCATGGCACAGGTCACGGATATCGGTTTATTTAGTCGCGAGCGAGCGACCAGCGGTCGTCGAATAGGTAGGTACCTAAATGTCGTTTACAATTAGGAAGTAATTCACAGATTCCAGAGCTTATGAATGCCAATAAGTAGCAGGTGTCATAAAATTGTTGCATAATATACTAGTTTAGCTATCTTAAAATTAATTCCTATGTGTGGTCAAGACATCAACAAAAAACAGTGAGACCACCAACACAAAAAGTATATTATTTTAAAAATACATACATCTCATATTAATATCATATGTACATTCTGACCAAAAACAGTAGAAATTAAACAATAGCAAATTTACATACATTGATGTCAAATCACAATGACATTTCCATAGTATTTCAGTAAGTGTTACCATTATTTAAGTTGTACTCTTTTTGGTCAGACTATAATTAAGGCCATTAATTAAAAAAAATATTATGTATTTTAAAAATTCGTCATGTGTTCGTCCGTCACAAACGTCACAAATGTGGTTATAAAGTGGCGGCTAAAGGGTTAAATGGGGTCGATTAAAAAGTAATGTGGATAGAACAACTTACGAATATTTAGCAAATTACGGCCGTAAAGACATCTGTTGGAGTAACACGGTAAGCTGCTATCCAGTGCAACAGCGTTGTGTAGTTTTCAAAAACACGAAAGAAGTTAAGGAAACTGTGCACCCAGCAAACGACATGGTTCAGTATTTTTGCGATAGATGGCAGTAACATGATTTTTATTTCAATTTTTTTTTAATTATATGTATTACAAGCTCTGGATACAAGCCCTTTTTTGTTCTGTGTTTATCAAGGAGATTTTGTAGGGGCCGCGTTGGATATAATACAAAACGATAGAAACGATAAATGTGTCGACCGATTTCAAAAGCAGCCAACTCCACTATACATTTGAACATTTTTTTTCGTATGTTATTAATTTATTATAGAGCGACATCTTTTGTACAATGGTCATCTTTTGATAACAGCAATTTTAATGGTAATTTAATCTAAATAACGGCCTTTATTTCAAAGTTACCATCTCCTTAGTAAACTTTAGTTCAAACAGAGCCAACTCTATTTCAGACAATCGCAGAGCGGTATGACGGCAACATGGCGCCCAGTTGACGTTTGTTACAGAGATAGCGTTATTTCAAAAGCAAGCAAGCACGCACGTGTCAAAATAAGACAAATCGTGGCCAAATCCCAGTCAATTTGGTTTGTGTTGTTACGAAATAAGCCAACTCCAAATATATATTTTTATTTACCTCAGGAAGCCAATTCTCGCAGAGTTCGACATACAAAAGTCGAGCGCTATGACAGTCTTGTCACGCTCACATACAATGTGAGCAAATGAGATAGGACTAGTGTCGAATTCGATATTCCACCTGCGAGAATCGCCGTCCAGTTTAGGCAAAATTCTTAAAGATTGTGTTACAATTCCGTAATAATCTCTTTAATTTCTTATCATCTAAATTTTTGCTTGATTGCGTGACGAAGACTACATTGATTTGGGAATTGCCGCAAGAAGGTTCAAATGTGGCCTACATTTGAACGCAGATACCGCCGCTCAGACGTCGTCGTCGTGATGGACTGCACAGATTAGAGTATATGTCAAATGGACTGTACAGCTTATAAGTACCTACCAGGTAGTTCGTACCCTGTGTTGACCTAGCTACGCTTAAATAGATTATTAAACTTTTATATACATAAATAAATACCTTATTTTAATAATTTAGTAAATTGCTCAATTATTCATAATCTTGAGCGATGATACCAAAAAGGTTAAAATATTAAAAAAGTTCTGTGGATGATACCATATTATTAGGATGATACGGACGGGAAAGTACACAAAATTTTTCGTGCACATTTCATCATCGGCTTTTTATCAAATACTTCATCAATTTTAATGGATAATAAAGTATATACTCATACTTTTTTCGTTTCTTTCAAGAACGTTAAAAAAGTCCTCTCCCTCCACGGCCGGCAACACACAAGCAATACCCCTGGTATTGCACGTGTCTCTAGGCGACGGTGACTACTTACCATCAGGTGGCCCGTCTGCCTGTTTGTCGTAGCTAATTTATAAAAAAAAAAAAGTCAAATTTGCCGGAATTGCCCAGCGGGCGTACGGTTGGCCGGTAATTTGAACTTGGGCTGCGCAATCCGTGCGCGTGCGTGGCTCAAAACGCTTTGAACCTATCGTAAAAACAAATATACGAAGAATAAAACTGTCAGTGTCATTATTCTTTGCAGTCATTTCATTTTTGTTGCTATGTTTTGAAATGTTTTTGGAAGTTTTGAATGGTTTTTTGAAAATAAATTGTTCATAATTATCTGCTTGTAAATAAATAATGGATTAATATTAAACACAGAAGAGAACAAAAGAGAAACATATTACTAGGTAGTAAAATTTTCGAACTCTGCTTTTCAACTTTTCAGAGGTGGTGTGACAATGGCCCCTCGTATTATTTTACTGTTTAGCGGTAAAAGGAAAACTGGCAAGGACTTCTTGACTGATCAGTTGCAGAAGTTGTAAGTATAGATCAATAGAAAGTTACAAAATAAATTACAAACTGAACAACATATTTATCTGACTTTACTGGTGGTATGACTGCAAAATGTCAGCCTGGGTAGGTAGGTACCACCCTTTTACCTATTTCTGTCGCATAGCACCAATTCTTGCATTGCTGCGTTCCAGCTTGAGTGGTAAGTAAGTCAGCGTAATTACTCCCTAAGTTTTCAAGAATAGCAAATCTAAAACCCTCTAGTAACATTTTAGTGAGGTGAGATGTGGCGATGGTGCCCATTAGGTGGCCCGATTACTGGTCTACTTTTCATGAAAACTAAATAAATAAATAAATTCTTTATTTTCAGGCAACAAATTATATAGCTAACTATACAAAAGGCCCATAGATATATACCTTACAGACTAACATACATAACAATATTTATGTAAAAGAATTCATAAATAAACCCTCAATTTCTTACTGATGATAAAATATCTTCAGTCTTATAATAGTTGTAACGAATAAATCCTGTCTTTATTAATTAATTGGAACTAAAAACTATCACCACTTAAATACTATAAGGTGGTGGAAGAAATCAATTTTAGTAATAAAATCATCTAGATTGTATGCACTAGCACCGATTCTGGGATGTAGGTAACTCGCTAAATTCGTCACCACTCAGAGTGAGCGAGACAGATTCATTTAGTTTTAGCCATTGATTTGGTGGCCACCTCAGAATAGACGCCACTTTGTATACAATTATTTCACATTTCATACAATAAAATGTACCTATTCATTCCTTGTACTCAGGCTAGGTGACAGATGTGATGTTATAAAAATATCTCAGCCAATCAAGAGCCACTGGGCCAAGGAAAAGCATTTGAATCTGAATGAGCTGCTGAGCGACAGTCAATACAAAGAGCAGCACAGATTGGACATGATAAGGTGGAGTGAGGAGATGAGGGAACAAGATTACGGCTGTTTTTGTAGGATTGCTTGCCAGAATGGTGATTTGTATTTCTTTTTTATACTATTGTACATAATAGTATAGGGATAATACTTCATTCTAATAGGACATTCTCCACAAGTATTAGTTCTATTCTGAAACTCATTAGATACTCCCAACAAATATTATAATTTGATATTGGTTTCTGACCAAATTAATGTTATTCTTGTAAATAAGTGGGTCTTACAATTTGTATATGTATTGTTTTATGTCCAAGAGTGTATGGTTACTACATTGAAACAGAATCTGTGTGAATTTGGTAAGTATTTTCTTTAAAATATTAAATCTGTTTTCAGCTGACGACAAACCTATATGGATTGTCAGCGATATCAGACGCAAAACTGATATACATTGGTTCAAAGAAACTTACCAAGATCTAATACGAACCATCCGGATTTCTGCTGACGAGGAAACCAGGATCCAAAGAGGGTTTGAGATCCAAACTGGTGTTGATGATGCACGATCGGAGTGTGATTTAGATGACTATAAGGATTGGGATCTTGTGGTTGATAATGGGGATGGAAGAAAGGAGTTGAAGGAACAGCTAGGTTGTATATTGAAATTACTGGCACATTTATGATGTCTTTGGAATTTTAGAACATACAATGATGACTTTTTATGGGTTAGTAGGTGAGGTAAAGAATGTCATTTATCGTAATGTATAGAGTGGCGCCTTACTGGCTCGAGACTGCAGGAGAGAGAGTGATGGCGCTCTTTGGTATCGGAGGCCAAGATTCACGTCAGGTTGTTGTGCCAGCAGAGTAAGTAAGCATAATATTTTTATAATTCAACATTCCTACATAAGGTTAAATCTTAACTGTATATAAAAATATATTGCATTTTTATGAATTTGATGCTATTATTTATATTTTTTGACCTAATTGTTTATGACAATTTTATTGTATATTAATTTAATTTGTTTTTTAATAATTTATATTCAGTAACTTATCTTTCAACTGGATAATAAAGGGTCTAGTCTAGAAAAATAATAGTGTTTAGGTAAACACTATTATTTTAGTAAACACGATCATGTTTTACAAGATGATTAAATTATAATCTATTGAATTTTATTGTATTTAAAAGAATATTTGTTTCATTTGCTTATGCATTGATGCTGAATTTTTTTAATCAAAGAATTTAGGAGGGGGCGCTTGCAATTTATCAAATCTTTGATCAGCACTTTCTTTGTTAAGGCGCGTACTTAGCTAGATCATGATTGTATACGAGGACAACCTCAATTTTTTTCATAAACTTAGTCGAGAAAAATTCTGAGAGAAAAAAGTATATTTGAGACCTTTATGCACGTATGTCGGTAACTCGTTACACAATTCATTAAATTCCGCACAATAGAAATAAAATTCCAAACATCTAAACATATGAAAAAATGAGTCTAAAATCTTTGAATATCAGGTACAATGCGTAAGATTTAGTTTCAAGTATCATGGTCATTCGCGTCGCTGGTCAAATGCGAATATTGTACTATGCGTCGAAAGATCCTATCTGGTCATTTGCGTATATGAAAAATGGTATTTCGCGTATACGGCAATTTGCGTTTCTGGCCACATGCGTCGAAAGGGTGTTTTTGCATGTTTTTACGAAAAAGAATAAGAATAGAAGAACTCATTTCATTTGGTTCTTATTTGATTTTAGGTATTGGAATTTGACCCAAAATAACAATCTGTGTTCCTACGTCAAACGTCGTCGGTAATTATATTTTGAATATTGAATACCGTTTATGAAATAATCGCTGAATTGTCGAAAACCGTTCGCGCTCATTAACTTCCGGCACCGTGCGTCTCGCTCACGCGCATCTACAACTTTAATACGTTTGTCTCGCTCATGATCTAGCTAAGTACAGCGCCTTAAGTGGTTAAATTAATTACAAACTTCAGAAACTTAAATATGAAAAAGGAAAGCATAATCGATTTCGTATAGTTGGTAATACCATGTTGGTAATACCATGTTGGTAATACCATGTTGGTAATACCATGTTGGTAATACTATACAGTGAGGCTTTGAAGTTGACATAAATGTCGGCAGCAGTCAGACAGTCTACCGCAGTGAGACTCAGCAGTTCATGTAGGCAAGCGCGCAATTGCCATAAGTAGAGTTTGACGTTCTGGGAGGGGAGGGGGAGTAGGGTTAATATACTGAAATCGGAAAATAGTACTAAAATGTTGGTCAAGGACCTATATAGAGATCTAACAGGTTTTGGGAACCTGCACTAGCCCCCGTTGGATCCGCTAATGAAAGAGGGGTTTTCAGGTTTTGGGGAAGGTGAATCCAAACCTCAAAGTCCTCTTAAACTTCAACCAACCAGCCTCAACCAAAGGTCTGAGTAAACAACTGCTACAAACCTACAATAGCTATATGAAATTCTTGCGGCTGGTGACGTGTTTAATTTATTGTACCCAGCTAAAGCTAGGTTACATCTTTTGTTTTAGTCAGAGCTAATATTAGCGATACTAGGGATGTGCCGCAAATGACTGATTAGGCCGTCTTGCACAAATCGTTAACACTCGAGTAAACTCTAACCCGATGTCAATTTTGTATGAAAAGCAGATAATTCGTACGTTAACCCGGGGTTAAATTTTCGCGCAAACGGGTCTTAGTTGGCCAACAAAACAGGTTCTCCGGCGAATTTTTAATCAAAAAATTGCTGAGTTTCTGTCAAGTCTTCACTGACCGCCAGTACACGTACCGGCCGGGCCGGTCTACCACGTCCATGGGAGGTGGTCTAGAGGGAGCGCGCGCGAGAGTAGAAACAGCAAGTCGCTGTGATATGCTGCGACCTCTCACGTGCCTTCGATACCGCAGATCGCGTCCTGCTGCAGCCAAATCTGGAGCACTACGGAGTGAGGTCCAGCTTTACAGTTGATTACTGACTTCGTAACTAACCGTAGGTAAATTGTGGTCGGTGATGCAAGCAGGGTATCGGAGTACCTATCACAGGGGTCGTGTCTCAAATACTACCTTCGCCCTACTGTTCAACGACCTCCCGCAGTCGATAGATTGGGTTGAAGTTTACATGTACGCGGATGACGTGGCAGTCCACTAGGGCTAGCACCTACCTCATTATCATCAGCATATTAATGTCCCCACTGTTGGGGCACAGGCCCCTCCTTGCACGGGCCATGATCCACCGAGCGGGCCTATAGTGCTGATTGGTGGATTTCACACGCTTTCGGAAACTTAATTTCCTCCGACATGCAGGTTTCCCCACGATGTTTTTCTCCACCGTTAGAGCAGTCGGTATATGTACGTAAGTCTTCGAAAAAAATCCGAAAAACTCATTGGTGAATGACATTGCATGGTTTCGAATCCGGACTTCCCGCATGGGAGTCCGGCGTCCTAGCCACTAGACCACAAGCACCTACCTCGCTAATACTAAAAGATAAACTCGATCAAGTAGCGCAAAACCTGCAT
Organism: Hofmannophila pseudospretella; assembly: GCA_947369225.1. Lineage (NCBI taxonomy): Eukaryota > Metazoa > Arthropoda > Insecta > Lepidoptera > Oecophoridae > Hofmannophila > Hofmannophila pseudospretella. Next base: position 8,545,798 of record OX376325.1, read on the forward strand.
GATTGGTTTCAGGTCAACGGGTTGGCTCTAAACTTTAAAAAAACCCGTTAAAATGATTAAAAAAACTATGATATATGACATAAGTATACCTACTAATAGATTTGATTATATGAATATGATTGATTACCAATATTAGGTAATGTTATTTGTATAGTATTAATGCTATTTTTTTAAATTATAAATTTATATTTGAATTTTTATTAATTCATTGATTTAATTTTGTCATTTTTAGTTATAATGACATTATTTAGTATTTGAATAATGTATCCAATGTTTAATTAGTAATTTCTTTGACTTGTAAACTTGGTTTATGAATAAAGATATTGTGATATGATATCATATTTACTAATAAATATAATTACAGTGACACAGCCACGAAAGCAACTTTCAAATCGAAAGTTGCTTTAGGTTTTTGAAAGTTGCTTTAATTTATATAAAGCTGACTGATTGCGAGATTATAAAAGAAAATTATTAATATTATGTATAGTCCGGCTTTAAATATTTTTTTAAATAATCTTCTGAATATTAAAACTCTTATTAGGTACTAACTTGGTAGTCAAGTTTGGTTTGGTCTAAATTAGAAGTAGGTACAGACCACACATCACTGTTTGTTTGTTTATCGCATTGTTAGTGGCCAACCTATTGCCAAAGTTGTTCAGGCCGCCCTTAGGCCTCTGACATTGGCATAACGACTGCTCGAACGACAACAACCAGGATCGACGGCTTAACGTGCTCTCCGAGGCACGGAGAGCTCAGATGAAATATGTCACTAGCGGTCACCCATCCTGGTACTGACCGAGCCAACGTTGCTTAACCTGCACGATCACTTTCGGACCATGCTCGTAAATAGGCTACGAGCTCCTCACTGAGAAACTATTATAAAGTCGTTCGATCACCATCTAAAGGCCTGTAATCGGGTCACGTGAGAGCGACCTTCAGGCAGCCCCTGTATAACATATACCTACAGTTCACTTCATCCGCGCTGAATGCTAAACTTAATTGCCCTTTTTACAGCCCGAAAGCCTATCAATAAAATATCGTAACCGATGAGGGTTATCGCTTTTATGGTTTGCCTGTTATTCGGATAAGACGTTCTGAACTTTTTGTTTATTCTTATCTCTTATTGCTTTCTATGATTAGGTTGACTTAGGGATTCGGACCGAAGTAAAGTAATTCAAGGTTGTACTATGACGCACCATACCGCACCATCATTAAGTATGCGTATCATGTTCGTGCAATTGCGTTACTCATGTACAGCTGCCTGATCTGTAGCTGTGTACTGAATGGCTTGGTGTCGCCGGTGTAATGTCAACTGCGGGTAGTGCTCGCGGGTGATGCGGCGCGGCCGCCATGTTGGCAGCCCGTGCTTTCAGTTGGTGAAAGCCCAAAGCGCAATGAAATCAACGGATATGTCTCGGAAGTGTTTTATTGATGTCGACCGCTCGCCAGCCAGTGCCACTAGGCCATGGGAAGCGAGTAGCGGTATATGTTTGCGCCAAATATGTAAAGTCGTCTGCGAACTCAGCGTCCGCCGGCGCCGCGCTGTCGCCGCCGCCGCGGCCACCCGGCGCAGTTCCGCGGCGGGTGCGTCGCCCAGTCGCGCGCCAATGCCGCGTCCTTTGTTTTGTACATGTGTGTCGGGCGCGGAGGGTATCGATGCGGGTGCGCGCGCACCCCCGCACCCCCCGGGTTCGATTTTCCCCGTCCGGGCGACGGTGGCGGCGCGTTGCATAACTGTGTGGCGGCACTCCGCGCGCGACCCAGCTCCGAGCGCCCGCCGCGAGCGCGCCCAACGCGCACACACGCGCTACGTCGCGCCCTTTACGTAACGCGCGACCACCGCGCGCGATCGCGACCCTTCGCCGCCCGGAAGGAAAGGTTTGGAGTGTTGAGTGTGCTTCTGGCTTGGTTTTATTTTGCGAGGAGACTGCGCGCAAGGAACACAGCGGATCGACGGTCGGCCGGTAGGTGTTGCGGCAGCCGCAGTGCGCGCGCTCTTTGTGCGGGCGCGTGGTGGTGGCGCTGGTCGCGTGCTGAATAATTGACGCGGAGGCTGGCTATGCCGCTATCGACCCCCTCGCGTGACTCGCGCGATTAGCGCCGCAAGGACGCCGCGCTGGCTGCGGCACTCGCCCGCCACTGCCGCCGCCACTGTCGCCACCGCCACCGCCACAGCGCACCACACCATTACTATGTGCTCTACTTTATCGATTACACCATATTTATGCCTTAGGTATTATTGTCAACATCAACAGCGTAATACCTAAATTCTAGTTTCTGACACATGGAATCTTTCCAGCGAGCAGGAAATGCGTACTTTACTCGTTCTGCGTTCATTCCCTTTCTAACAATAGCCGTATATTGTTTTTACTTTTCCTGATTTTGTGTACAATAAAGTGTTTCTATCTATCTATCAAATTATTCGTCTGATCCAAACTGGACATTTGAATCAACAATGAACGAGGCACAGGACAGGACCACTTATGTGTCTAAATGCGGAAACAGGAGCCAACAACCTAACAATGAACGAGCAAAGTGCGCATATCTGCAGATCACGTCTTCAGTGAAACGTGAATCAAAGCAATACGGAAGTGAATCATTCTTGTAACTTTCGGTTACTGGAATGGGGGTGAATCACGACCCGAAACTTCGCAGCTTTAGTCAAATGAGAATTGACAGCTCGCCTGATAAGCTCTGCGGATCGAAACTGCCTATTAGTCGTACCTATCGCTTTCACGCTTTCTGTCGTAACATTTTTTCACTGTATTAATGTATATTCATACCCCTCCTTTGTCAAATAGGTAGTTACTGTTGTCAATCCTAATCTCTATAGAACACGGATCTCGACTGAATAATTACGCAGTTTGTTTATCTGATGACGAACTAAAGATTATAGTGTAAGTAGCTGAATCATAAGGCTATAAATTGAAACTTATTAAGTTCAGTCTTATTTTAGAACAGGAACTTATTACTGAGAACTGACCTGAAATAAGTCAAGTCTGTTACGTAAACCTGAGGCTATTTTGCGCTTCATTCACTTTCAGCTTTCGACTGTTCGATCGATCATCGCGAAATATATCAAGATATTTGTTTTCGCGGCGTTTTACTGACAGAAAGTTAGTGAAAAGGTAGACTGTGAAATAAAGTAGGGTTGAATGCGGGTCTACGAAATAGCGAGGCGCGTAGACTGTCTACGCGCGAAATGTAGCTGCCTACGCTTCAAAAGGTTCGTTCTTCCGATTTTAACTTCTATCTGACAAGCAAAGCATTCTATACAAGCGTTTACTTATCTTTTAAGTATCTTTATGAAGCAATTTGATCATCATCACAAGTCTACTCTTCTCTACTGCTGGACATGGGCATCTTCCAGGGCGCGCCATTGAGCCCGATATTCGGCTCTTCTCATCCAGTCGCTGCCAGCCACCTTGCGCAGATCGTCGCTCCATCTAGCAGGGGGGCGTCCCACACTACGTTTGTCCAAACGCGGTCTGCAATCCAGAAAGATCTTAAATGGTATAAACGGTATGATAAAACAACTTGAACGTTGACTGTAAGCAAATATAACATAAACATTATTTCCTCGATTTCATTGCAAGGAACGTCCTCGTAAAGTATTGATTGATTTCGTTATTAATAGTTAATACCCTTATAAAATGTGATTGTTCGTTTTATAGCTTTTAGAAGTAGGCCGTGGGGCGCTGCCAATGCAATGCTCCAATCAGAAGTTATGCTATATGCCAGCTTACTTCTTTTGAGAATAGAGGTATAGATACTTCTGTATAATAAAAGTAATAAACTACGTATTGTAGATCTACAATACGTAATGTTTACTTTTATTATATGTAGGTATTGGCGTCGATTCCGGGGTGGCCGCCAAACCTAAAGAAACTGTCACGCTCACTCATACGAATACCTACTCGTACTATAGGTACTCGTAAGTATCTAGCATACGCTAGATAGTGGAAGAGTGAGGATGACGTTTCGTTTAGCGATATTTTAATTTAGCGAGAGACACTCCAGAATCGGTGCCACACTAAGTTTAATACCGCGTGTACATTTTAACTTAGCTAAGGAGTTAGCTTAGGAGAGATTATTTTAATCTTTCATCCAAGAGCAAAGCTACTGCTATAAATTAGGAACGTATCCATAAATAAACATTTTCACAACATTTACAAACAATATTGTCTTAACCAGAAAACCACGTGGTTTAGATGTTTCTATGAACATTTGAGATTTAGGAAGTGCGGCCGTTTTTCGGGGTTATTTTATTGTTTTCCGGTGAATCCAGATTCCCTAATTACGCCTATGAGCGAACCGATCCATCATTCTCGTTACCATTGTGGTTTCATCGCAACTCTTTAGGGAATGTAGATTCCGTTTCCGATCCGATTCGTAGATTTATTTCGTTGCAGATATTCTTTTATATTGTTGTATAAAGAGATCAAACGGGCCAGTTGATTGTAAATGATCACTGCCACCAGTCGACACTAGGACTTACCGTGAGTTGCAAGAAACGTCCTTAATGTTAAGGCTTCCTTAAGTCTCGACGAGATGACATGATATTAGAGCTATGGCGTAAAAAAGGATAACATGTATTTTAATGAAGACTTTAAGGATGTTTCGTGCAATCATGTGCTGTTAATAACCTACACTGGCTCACTTAACCGTTTAAATCGGAACACAGCAATGCAATCAATCAAACTCCCACTCTCTCCATTGGCAGACTCCTATCACAATCATGTATCACCCTAAAAACTATTTATTTCTTTAATAGTTCTGAGAAATTAACTGCTTTTAAGACATAGCTGTATATTGTTAAGTTGAATTCTGTTAAATAAACCCTACAATTCATGCGCACAGCGCAGTCAGGTTGGGGTAGAGGCACAGATTACCTATGGCTGAGGGCACAATTACCTCCTGCAATTAGCGGGCCGTGGGTAAGTACTGCCCAATCTCGTCTATTCCCATGTTGCCACCACCTGTTTTGCTACCACCGCCACTGGTCGCAAATGGTAAATTTTTCCAGTCCCACCGGGATGGCAACACAACACAAAGTGAAAATGTGTCACGTCTGTAGCTATTTGAACCATTCTCAGAATAAATGGATCAGTACCCATTTGCCACCGCTGGTGGAAACTGGCAAAAAAAAAACAATTTGCCAACAATAGTGGCAAAACACCTGTTTTGCCACTACTGGTGGCAACCGGGTAGACGCCCAATCTGAGTACGGCATGAATATTATTACAGTTTTGTCCTGTCTGTCCCCTAGAACCTGAAGTAAGTCCTAGCTAGCCTGCTTCTGAACAAAACGAACAAAAACCTGGCCCTTGCTATACTTTAATCGATTGTATTTGATATCACACAGACCTTATGCAATTGGTATTTCTTTACAAAGTTCTTCGCTCTTTGCCCTTTGTTCTCACAATTTTATTAGAGGAATTTTAAGTATTTTACCTTTCCCGGTTCAGCTTCACGTCGGATGCCTTCTTAATCTGTTTTTTATGGATCGAAATTACAAACGCCCTTGTCTTCCGTATTATTAATCGTCTTTTACTAATGATTTTCGGTGATCCGACATAATATATCCCACAAAAACATTTCACGTAAAAAGTAGCCAAGTCTCGTGTATCTAAAAGTTATGAGATGCAATATAGAGCCAAGTCCAATGCTCTTACCTATATTACTTTCATTAACGAGTCGCTTCAAGTCGCTACATTTTAAGTTTAAGAACATTCTGTGACTGGTAATGACCAGAACAAAGATAGAGGGGAGTCAAAAGTACTCTGAATTGCTTCGGGAAAATGTTGTACGACAGTGTGACCGCTCTTTTGGATTGACTTGGCGGGGTCACTACCGTGCCAGATTTTTATATTTTTTCTTTCATACTTATAGGAATTTAAATTAATTGTTATTTACCGGGTGTGCTACAATGTACCTAGATAAAGGTATTTAAGGACTAAAGGAAAAGTGGTATGACTCCGTGCAGCGTCAACCTGAGGTGGTTTGACCTGTTTCTGTCGCAATGCTGTGTTTCGGTTTAAAAAGTAAGGGAGACAGGGTAATTATTGGCACATGACGCACTCCACCGTCTTAGTGCTCAAGGTTAGCAGCACATCAAAAACACTACAAAATCATTACAGTGAGGTGAGATATCTATGGGCGACTGAAGTAGTCACTTACTATCAGGCGAACCGTTTGCTCGTCTACTCTCTAAGTTTTGTTTACAATAAAGATTGTTCCACTGCTAGAAAAGGCCTCTGCTCTGCTCTGCTTCTTCTTCTTCTATTAAGGGGCAGGCCCCTGTCGCTGCAGCAGTCTCCATACGGTTCTGTCCCCCGCCTTCTCCTCAAACTCCTGGTACGACGAACTTACGAGTATATCTACAAAAAATATATAGTTGTCATTTAAAGTGGCTATATGTACCTACTTCTGTTTTACAAAACGTATAGAGTTCATGATAATAACGTTGCTTGAATTTCCCGTGCGAATTCGATATTTTCCAGAGGAAAAGTAGCCTAAGTAGTTTTTAAGGACTCCAAAATACCTATATACAAAATGGTGTCCATTTGTGTTACGATATAACAAATCCCTAAACAAATGAATGAATTATTTATTCGTCAGAAATATGGTACACGACAAATCTTAAATATTAGGTCTCACATATTTCGCCAGCTTTGACATGCAAAGCAGGTATCTATCCAACAACGCTTTCACTTAAAATGCACTAAGTAGGTAACTAAAAGATCGCACCGTCAATGGCCTAGTAAGTTGACCTAATTGCGTTTTAATAAATATACGAACCGTTTACCATATTTAATATGGTTGTACATAACAATTTGGTTTACAGGCGAACCGGTGCGTTTCATGCGTGATTGTGTTACAGTTGGTATTTCATTTGTGGCGCCTCACGCGAGGCATTTCGCGGGTGGAATCGGTGGGAATGTTGTCAGTATCGGTTTTGAAGGTAACAAGCGCCGTCAGAATGAAAATAGTATAATTACACGATAGGGAACGGTTCACATTTTTTAAAAAAATATTGACTTCTAAACCCGCATTTGACCTCGATCTCGCCTGATGGTAAGCGACGATGAGGTCGACGATCGAGCATGCGGTTCAGGTTGTTCCTGATCAAGCCTATGTCCTAAAGGGCGGGCGGATCTGGGCATCTGGGATAATTGAGCTCACATATGCTTTGGTAAAATGAAACTGTAAATATATGAGTTTTTGAAACTTTATAAAAAAAAAGTCTTCGCCACCGACCAAACATAGTAGGTACACATTCAATAGATCTCGCCTAGAGCTTATCTTTCATTATAGAAGAAACGTACTAAATCGTGTGGGACAGGGGATAGCAAACCAATACAAAGACATATTTTGACCTCAGCTGCATTTGGGGGGGAAAACATTTCTGAAAATGTTTTCCTCCCGCTTAACTCCCCGCGAGCTTATCTTTCATTATGGAAGAAACATACTAAATCGTGTGGGACAGGGGATAGCAAACCAATACAAAGACATATTTTGACCTCAGCTGCAATTGGGGGGGAAAACATTTCTGAAAATGTTTTCCTCCCGCTTAACTCCCCGCGAGCTTATCTTTCATTATGGAAGAAACATACTAAATCGTGTGGGACAGGGGATAGCAAACCAATACAAAGACATATTTTGACCTCAGCTGCAATTGGGGGGGAAAACATTTCTGAAAATGTTTTCCTCCCGCTTAACTCTCCGCGAGCTTATCTTTCATTATGGAAGAAATATACTAAATCGTGTGGGACAGGGGATAGCAAACCAATACAAAGACATATTTTGACCTCAGCTGCAATTGGGGGGGAAAACATTTCTGAAAATGTTTTCCTCCCGCTTAACTCTCCGCGAGCTTATCTTTCATTATGGAAGAAATATACTAAATCGTGTGGGACAGGGGATAGCAAACCAATACAAAGACATATTTTGACCTCAGCTGCAATTGGGGGGGAAAACATTTCTGAAAATGTTTTCCTCCCGCTTAACTCTCCGCGAGCTTATCTTTCATTATGGAAGAAATATACTAAATCGTGTGGGACAGGGGATAGCAAACCAATACAAAGACATATTTTGACCTCAGCTGCAATTGGGGGGGGAAAAATTTCTGAAAATGTTTTCCTCCCGCTTAACTCCCCGCTTGTTTCCTCTGTGATATCGGTGGATAGAGTGGAATGCCACTTAATTTGAACATTATGTGTGTTTTAACCTCAATTAGCTTCTGATATTTAATATATTATACATTGCTGTATAATCGAAACAATGTTTCGGTGTTGTATGAAATGCTTGTTAAAAGCGTTGTAAAAACTGAATGATGCTATAACCCTACCGATCGGATTTATTATTTTCAAATCGCCTTGGACCCTGCATGAACCATGCATAATCTGATCAAAATAAAAATTCAAAATGGCTTTAAAAATCCAATGGCATACTATTTCACTATTTATTGTTTTAAACTAAACTTTAATAAAATACAATTTAATTAAGTTGGTTAAACTATAATCATGTAAAATCGGATTTAGAATTTAAATAATAATAATATTTTATTATAAGGCCCGCTTGCGCGAAGGTCGAATTCAGAGATAACCCGAGAGTTACTGCTTAACCAAGGTTAAATCACAAAAACGCCATGTACCAACGCAAACCCTGAAACAATTTGTATGAAAACCATAGACAGTCCACCAGTTAAACCACGGTTAACTAACCCGGATTAAGAACATCTAACCCGCACTTTCGCGAAAGCCCTAAAGAGCGTAAAAATCAGACTGGACCAAGTTAAAAGTAAGTGCCCATGCAAAAAGGTTTTATACAAACATAATCAAAGTGGCCTCATTTTATAAGAAAATGCTTTTGAAATCGCCATGAAAAGAAAAAGAAAATCGAGTAAGTACCTACTATGGATGAAAGAAAAATTTTACTCTCCCTCCCAAGGGGCGGGCGTTGTGGTTACAAAAAATATTTTCTGTTATAATAATAACCAGTGTTTTTCATTTTAACTTACCTACTTATTTCGATTTAAAAAATACAAAAAAAGTTTTTATACCCTGACCATGAACTAAAAAACCCTCGCCACCGTATTGCGGAATCAAATGGTAGGTACTACTAGGTACTCACTGATGGTACTATTTTTTTCATAGCGAACTACCTAACACAGTTTGTAAAACTGCCAATGGCGCCCTCTTGACAGAGTTTTTAGTTTCTTTCAGGTCAGGGTATTTTAAAGCTTTTATAATTTATTTCATACAATTTATGTAGACATTTAGTATAAATAAAATAGGATAATACGTATGGCAACGTTTGCTGAAAATATTTTGAAATCGCCTGCGCAAAAATAAAAAGGAAAATAAAAAACAATCTAAAAAGGAAAAATAATCAATGGTTATGATTATTTATTAATAATTTATTTTCTATGGCTTTAAAAAAACATCACCAGTGACTGTGCGCATCTGTAGTCCTAACAATGTAATATACTTATAAGGTCCTTGATTCCCAAATCGTCAAAAAAAAACCGATGAGAATGATTATAAAACCCACATGTTATAGAAATGTCCCAGGTGTAGGTAAATCTTTTCAAAGGAATTTTCAAAATCAGGCGTTCGGCGGTTTCTTTCAACGAGTATATTCGTACATGTTCTGCGACTGCTCTTGTATTGATCAACTTGCTTGCAAAATGTAGATTTCCTTGGGGGTACTGTCCTCGGAATCACCTCGCCCCGACCAGTGCCACTTCACAGCGAAAATATTGATACTATGCAATGCAATGCTATTCACTTGCCAACCCTCTCTACCCATACATTTATACATTCTATGCAAGCCACAGATATTTTTATGCAAGCAGATGCAAATACATTCGAATTGTACATTTTACAGGTGTAACGAGAAATAAAGAAGGTTCTGGGATAGTTTTTAACAAACTGAACTTTCCAGGATAAAACCTACCACATATTTTGTATGAAAACAATATTTTTGTGTATTTTCAATTTCCTTTTTCCACTGTGTATTTGCGAATTTTTTTGTCATTTTATTATTTGATATAATTTTTAATGTTATAATTATGGACTCATTTGTCTTATTTAATAAATGAATTAATTTAATTTAATTTCAAATATCCTAAAACAAATTGCTGACGTTCTGAAATAATGGAAGCCTGTAATGCAAGCAGTTTTAAGTTCGTGCCCTGTTTGGTATAAAACATATATATAATATTATCATCACGATCTGTAAGCCATAGTAAGCTATGGCAGAGTCATTTCAACTCCCATTAACAGTTGTTAAATTAAATATGGCAGTCTATCCATTCGCCCGCCTACCAGAAACACACTTGTGTATTATCTATATGCAAAATCAGTCTAGATTCAGTCCACACATAGATCACTCCCAAAGGCGCACCACTGAGTTGAGCAGCTGAGCTAGATCGTTAGCTCTTCGAACAATCTTGTTCAGATTGTCGCTCCATCGGTCTGGGGGTTCCCCACGCTGTGTTTTCCTAACCAACAACGTGCAGGCACTTTTTTGAGTCTTTGGACACGGATTTCTAGGGAAATAAGTTATATTTCTCTATAAAAGTTCTACAGATATGTCATTTAAAACGGATTTTATTTCTCTAGTAATCAATTTCTAAAGATTGCAATAAAAGTGCCTGCACATTATTGGCAAGCGTAGGCTCGATGGAGCGGCGCAAAAAATTCAAATGACTGTATCCATCCCGCTTGGTATGTATTTATGAAACTTTGAATACATCACGGTGGAAGCAGGCTTTTCGACGAAAAAACTTGAAAGCAATTTAGTTGAGAGCCGGTCGTCGCACGTAACATATTATTATGTACTAAAATGTACACAGTTTACATACATGTGCTTGGCAGGGTTGATGGTATGTTTTGATGTCTTGTAAGTGTAACTAAGTTTAAGCTTAATCAGGAGGGAGGCCTCGACCCAACCTGTACCCATATCACGGTACGTCGCGATTCCGATAATTTTAATGCCTCCCTCTTGTACCAGATAGAATCGCAAGGAACTACATTATACTCAAAGCTCTATCTCTCTATAACGTATGAGTTTCAATATTGCCATCTCACTGAATAAGATTACATATTATCCGAATAAATTTGAAAGGGCGCGCGAGGTATAGTCAAATAAAAACGTTTTATTTAAACACGCATTTCTATCCTATTGCATTAATCAGTAAAAGTTAATTAAACTCGCATATATCTAAAATTCATTAGAGATATTATTAATACGAAATATTCAGTTATGTGCCTGAATTATTCCTTCCAAAGTTAATCAGTGCGATCGGTATATAGAAATGCAGTTGTTTAAAAATATTATAGCTCTAAAGTGCCACCTGAGCTATGTATTCGGCTTTCTGCTTCAATCAGCACCGACCACTTTGTGCTCCATCTAGCAAGGGCATCCCGATTTGTCATTTAAAGCACTTATTAATATTTGACTGAATTCAATTAAGTCAAGTGTAAACACACAAGCCGCAAAGGGTCGCGATCGGACTAAATATACTTATGTAGGTTCTTGTAAAGAAAGAAATAGCTGTATTAATAGTGGTAGGTAGTTTTAAGACGATTGGTTTGGTAACACTGGCTACCCATTTTACACAATAAAATAGGGTTCAAGGCATCGGTTAGGTAATCTGACGTCTATTACATTATTAGAATTCTTATTGTGTACTCCACTTCGGCTGAGTAGGGTCGAGTTAAATAACAACAATAATTCAAGGCTCTCCGACAGAATACGAGACTACTCCCAACTGTTGTTAGTCCACTTTTTTTAAACTGGCTTTCGGGTAGCCTAAAACTGTCCTAAAACTTTGTACCTACCTTTCGGCTAATACTTATCTACCTAAAGTCGATTTATAGTGTCTACTACTATTAAATCTATCGCTAATTATTGAGAACACGTTGAAAACCATAACAAGCCATGGTGGTGCCATTTCAACCATTACTAAATCTACCCTTGAAATCTATTCTTCAAAAAGATCAAGGATTTAAAGTAAATAAGTATTTTCCTGGCGGACCAAATGGGCAGACCACCAGCCCGTTAGTCGGACGATATCGTCAAAATGCAAGGATAAACTGTGGGTGAGAAAAGCACAAGACCGTATAAGTGGCGCTTGAAGGTAGAGGCCAAACTGGGGGGAGATCGGCTGAAAAAGAAGTATTTTTACCGAAACATTTTTACCGAAACTTCATATCTTAAAATGAATGAGCTTATCTAACATGCCTCGCCTAAAACTCTACTTACACCATGTTATCATAACTTTACATGTTGAATTAAGCAATATAATGATGATGATGTTAGGAATATTTCTATCGTGTTTCTATCCTATAAGTACTCGTACATGCCTTCAGATATTTAATTACAAGTCTTTGACTTTCTCTATTATACATATAGCCAGAAATAGGTATATTTCTCATATGGCTTATATATATGTACACTATGTACACTACTTAGATACTCGTATTAACATGAATAATAAATATTATAATAAGTATTCAAAGGTCACCACTCCGTTATAATTATTTATAATAGTGCTTATTACACTAGACTGAATTTGTCGATGGTTTAATGTAGTAATTAGATAGACTTTTGTTTACAAGCTAAATCTAAATCGCACACTAACCGTACTGAATGTATTAACACTTGACTGAAATCAGGGAGAATACTGGATCAAGTTTAATAAGCACTTATCCTGTAGGTAATAGTGAAGACTAGATATACCAGTAGTTACTGGTTCTTGCAAAAACACAGTATTTTTCGTGTTTAACCTAATTTTTGGACATACTAAAGAAGGACCAAAAATTAGTTTTTCGATATCTGAACTAACATCAGAGATATTATGGTTAAAGTTAGTATTGGACAGATGATCTGTTCCTTTCTTGCAAAACAGTCCTTTATATGCAGCCAGGACCTGCTTGTACGGCGCTAGAGAACAGTTGCGTCATAAAACTTATTGCCATTTCGTTCTACCGTTCTGATTTTTGATTGCCTATAGATATTTAATTTTTCAACGAATTTTAATTCTGTTTTCACATTTGACCATCAATTTATGACTATTTCATTAAAAAAACTAAATGCATGCAAAAAAAATTGATACTTGGAAACTACCCTATTACTGGTTCTTGCAAAAAAGCAAAATATTTCTGGCTGTTGATGAAAACAATTAACTAGAACTAGACATGACCTCACCTAATGTTCACCTAGTTTGAGTAGTTTCTTCAGCATATATCGAGGGATTAGACGTGACAGCCACAACAAAACATATAGGTGCATATCTAATAGCTTTTCATACAGTAGGTATGTACTCGTATGCACTCCCTACTTCATAGTCGCAACGTCTCCGAGGAAATATAGCGCTGCCACAGCGCTGCATTGTAAAAATAAAAAGGATTGAGACTCTACTTTTAAATTAGTTAGCTATGCCAAAAGGGCTACCAGACTGATAATCGTAAGTCCACTTGCGCCAAAGTACGGGTTAGATGTCCTTAACCCATGTAAGATGTACCAGGGTTAACTGTAAATTTGATTTGAGTTACCCAAGTTTAACGCAGGCTATATAACGTTGGTGCAAGACGATTTTGTAATTTAACCCGGGGTTAGGCATTAACATACTTATTATGTTTAATAAGTATGAGTTTGCAACATATCTATTTTCGACATTTTACAAAGAGATGATCAATGGATCATATAAGTCAACTGCTCATATGGTTATTCTCGTCGTTCAGATTTTTTTCAAGTTGTATAAGCATAACTTTTACAAATAAATCTCAGAAAGGTTTCCAAAACCGAAGTTTTCATAAAAGGTAGGCGTTTTGCCATGTACACCTGTTAGTTTTAGAAGTTACATGTGACCTACCTGCTAATTTCGCCGGGTTATACTCGGTTCAACGTCGAAATACGCATAGGCCCGCAGTGGCGCCCAACTCGGCTCGGGAGCCTTGAGCTACCCCCCTCCCACACCCGCTTCCATACCCGCTCCCCTCACCCTCTCATAACCTTTTCTTGTATTTTCTTTATTAGCATGGCGATAGCGACTAATTTCGTATTGTTAGTTCTTACTTACTGCCTCCGGCTGGAGTTCCCGTGTCTCAGTTTTATTAGTTTCCCTTTGTACGTATTCAATATTACGGCTCTGTTTTGTATTTCATCTTTACTAGACGGAGAGACGATATGGTTTTACGCCGAAATTGCTCAGTGCCGTCGGGCTTGTTTTATGGACGTTCGATTTAGACTACTGTTGTCAAGGCAGACGATTTATGAAGGGTAGAAAGTTATGCAATAATAAGCTATCGTAAAGTTTTACGTTGCTACCTACTTAAATACAATTTAAAAACCGCTCCGACCGAAACATATTATGTTCCTAACCACTGAAGTGTTTATAAATCTAGAAATACGAAAATTAGATCTCTATGGGTTCGTTCCGATTCCGTTTCAAAATCGCTGCAGTGTGCTAAAGGCGTGAGTCTACTCACCTTTTACTTATTACGCTAGGTGATATTTGTTAGCAAACATTTGAAAACCAATAGAATATGTTTATTATATTATTCTCACTTTTACTGTGAGATGGTTTTCTAAGAACTGCTTTACACAAAGTAATGTACCTACACATTACTTTGCCAAGACATAATTATATTAGAGGCTCTGCAATTACGTGGAGTTCATAAATATCTCTGTCTTACGAGCGAAGTAAGGGTTTCGGCAACTAAGCCTTTTAAAAACACTGGAACAACAAAGGACTTGCTAGAAAGTACAAGAGGTGACAGTCTAAGCGAGCACTAGAGATATACCAATCATAAAAACATCCTAAACATATATTATATGCAGAATAGAAGTAGTTACCGGTTATTTCTGTGCTACTCGTACCTATTCTCTAGAATACTTAACAGTTGTGTAAGTATGCAGGTTATTTGTTGTAGGTGGAATTTCCGGACAATCTTGACAAAAAACGCAAAATTCTAAATTACGATAAACTAAGTCATAACCGGTCATTTTCACTATGAGACCCCTTACAACGTGAATTGGCGGAATTATTGTGCCTTAAAACACAATACCAAATCAAATTAATTTTAAAAAAAAGTATACAGGTAATATTGGTACTAAAGATTCAGACCTCAATCTTAGTTTTGACTAAAACATTAATAGTAACCTAGTTACCATACTTGTAAATATTAATCTCTCATGGCGCAGCCGGCAATTTTATTCCTCTGAGATATCTCCAATGAGAATAACTTCTCGATTTGCATGAAAATCTGAAAGTTTCCTATTCCAACCAGTGATCGTTTCATATTCGATAGGTAGTCTACTGATTGACAACTCTATCAATAGAATAGAGCCCAGTAGCGGTCTAGAATTCCTTTTATGATTTACATTTTCGCGTTGTTTTTCAGGAATTCTACAGTTTTACAACGTATGTCGTTCTTTTCTAATTAAGTACGATTAAGTTTCCGTATGGATTCAACAACAAATCGTATTCTGCTAACAACAAATCGTATTCTGCTAACATAAATAGGTACGAGGTTTATCTCATGAATGGTATTATCTAATAACTTGAAAATTGGCTATCCTATCCATGTCCTTCAATTGAACAAAATATACAAAAAGCCGAAACGTGGACACTGACGGTGCGACTGGTTCACAAATTGAAAGTCGCTCAGCGTGCTATGGAAAGAGCTATGCTCGGAGTATCTCTGCTGGATCGAATCCGAAATGAGGAGATCCAAAGTTAGAACTAAAATAGAACAAAAGTTATCGACATAGCTCATAAGATTAGCAAGCTGAAGTGGCAGTGGGCCGGTCACATCTGTCGCAGAATCGACAATCGCTGGGGTAGACGAGTTCTGGAGTGGAGACCGGGTTTGGGTAAACGTAGTGTGGGACGCCCCCCTGCTAGATGGAGCGACGATCTGCGTAAGGTGGCTGGCAGCGACTGGATGAGAAGACCCGAATCGGACTCAATGGCGCGCCCTGGGAGATGCCTATGTCCAACAGTGGACTAGAGTAGGCTGCTGATGATGTAAAAAGTCTGTAAATTGTGAGAAAAAGGCAAAACAGATCCTTACAGATATAGCGAGGCCCGACTCGCACTTGGCCTTTTTAGATAAAGTACGTATCCTACATGCACGTTGTATTGTTAGCGGGCCGACCGTAGATCGATGGCTGGGTCATCAGCCGCCGACCACCTGGCTCGGTAATGGAAAATTCCGCAGGTATACCTAGTCTACAGGCTTGGTACACCAACGTACAGGTTTTGTCTGCTAAATCAGGTATACTTAGCCTGTACCAACATCAGTGCTGTACGGCTACATCAGTGCTGTCGATAAACTGACCAAGTGCTATTTTCGCAGATACATACTTACATCATGAGTTTGTGCAAAATAACTGAACCTAAACTCTGTATACAAAATCGGTAAATCAGATAGTAGACAACACTATTATAGATGCGAAGTGTTAAAAAAATATCAGAAACGGAATATACGACTTGTAGAAAAGGAACTGAAAAACATCTTGCACGAATGTTTTAACTTCAAATATACATTATAACTACCTACTTATTATTAAAAATTAGTACGTGAAAGGTACGAATACTCTCCATTTCTTAACCCAAAAGTATTCGTCTTAGAAAATAGATTGAACAATTTACGATGTGAACTAAAAAGGAATCAAACTACGTCTAAATAAAACGACATTTTCACGATTCTTCGGACCTTCAAAAACCTTCAAATCTTCCTGTGAATTCAGTGATATGTTTACCATTTTTGAAATTTAGTATGGATTTTACTACCTCCGAAGGAGACTTGAGTACCCACTGAAGCCATCCTTCCCAGTAGGTACCTACACCCACGCCATGCCCTTGCGTGTCACCATGACAGTGACGATCTAAGGTCGACCTCACTCCAACTCATCTATTATTGACGCGGTGTAGCGGTCAGAACCTCTAGAATAGTCCACCATTAAAACGTGGCTCTCGGAAATAGCTTTCATGTACGAGTAGTTTAGCAATTAGGCAGGCAATTACTTATAAAGACACATGGCTCTATGAAGTGCCTAGAGAGAATATTTTAAGAGAAGTATAGATTATTAAAATGAGAGCATTCGTATCTTATGTTATAAATAGTTATAATTTAAATATTATGGTCTGTAGATGTTTCGCACTGTAGGTACATAGTAGGAACATGCTATTGACATTGTTTCATATAGAATGTATGCAGGATTCATGCTTCACTTTTCATCGAAACTACAAAAGAACAACAACATAGTTTCGATAAAAAAGTTTTAATATCTACGAACTGAAATAATGTTATAAATTATAATATTACATGCTAAAATCTGAAGCACAAATACTCAAAAGTTCATTCGTGATTTGTTCATATTTTCGGTAATTCATAACATTTGTCATATAAATTAAATACCTAGATATTCCCGTTCGCTATTTAAAGTAAATACCCATGATACTAATGTGTTTTTGAAAACTTATAGAGAATAATTTAACAAAAAAATCTGCTGTATCATACACAACTATTGGAACTTCCAAACATACTTCCTGTCACATGTGTTTATGATAATTGTGTATCAAACGCTGCCTAATATTTATTACACGGCTCATTAATCTCGGAGGCTCTTGTCGATTACCGACTGACACTCGAACGTCGTTACAAAGGATTAGGTAGTACGCGATCCCACGCTAAAAAGTTTAAATTACTTTTACCCACAACATGTAAGAAATTTTACTTGCCTTGTTATTTGGAGGAAACTGCCTACTTTGTCTGGGTTTGTTGTTTATTGATAAGGTTATAAAGTGTAGGTAAAATGCTGCAGTTGGCCTATAGAATAAAAAATATATAAACATTATAAACGTAAATTATTTTTCAGTTCCGATGTATTCATACAACTGGCAAAACGTAATGGTGTTACATTTAACATATAATGGTGTTACATTTAACACCATTCTATTTTGCCAGTTATGTGAATACATCAGAACTGAAAAATAATTTACGTTTATCAAGTTTAAATGATTAATGAATCATTAAAATATAATGGTGTTACATTAATAATTTAAATAATAACATACTCGTATATTATTTCAGCATTGTATCCTCTCACACGCAATCTCGGAATTCCCAATGATATAATATTACGATAATATTTAACGCTATTAGTAAATATAACAGCTAGCCGAAAGTACTACAATTTATGTCAATATGTAACCTCTATACATGTATTGTACTCGTATACTATTGTTATTATAAGTTAACAAGATCGTATGCATATAAACTGGGGCACAAAGTCGCCCTCGATAACCCAAAACTTATCGATAATGATGTAACATTATCGAAGACAACATACTCGTAAGTATAAATCCACAGATTTATAAAGTAAGTATCTACCAAACTTAATATCCGTTATCCACATTCTGACTACAGGGTGTAGAAAACCGGGTGATCCATAACTAAACAACTGTCACTATGGGGCCTAATCCGAAATCGCGAAAAAAAATCAGCTGTTTCATACTTATCGGTTGAGTAGGTATTGAGCTTTTGTATGGAACAGCTGATTTACTTTTCGCGATTTCAGAGTTGGCCCCATAGTGAAAGTTGTTCAAATAATGTAAGGTGTACTGAAAACCCCCCCTTTTGGGGGCTATAGGGGGTTACATCCAGTATACAAGTGACGTACCTACACACATTAACAATTTGAACTAAGTGGATATTTGCTTCAATCTTAGTATGTGGTTCTTAATTTCGGAGCTTAAAGTTTTGCTAAATTAATTAAAAGTTTGACCTACTTTGGCAGGCTTTATACGGATTTTTGGATTACTAAAACTTTCACATAAGTCGGATGTTCAAACCACTGCTCTGTCAGTTTGGTCGGAGTTCTCAGAAAAAGTCCGTCCGCACAATCAAATTCACTGTTTGGAACTAACGTAGTCGAATATTTTTTAGACAACTAGGAAAAAATATGGCTTCAAAATATTATTATGATGGAAAAAATAATATCAAAATACGTACCGCCAGTGTCAAGTGCGGTCAGAGCTTGTCGTTTGGTTACGTAGACGTTATCATGCAAATTAGGTATGTAATTTAAAAAGTTTAAATTTTAACAAAAGTTCCAATTACATGTGTTGCCATATTTTTCCAAAACTAAAAAATAAACCTGAATATTTTTAGCACGGTAATAGTATATAACCTCTAGCAGTCATGATATTATTCAATAAGGATAATTAGCTATAATGTAGAGCAATGATAAGGCAGTCTCACCTACGATAACGTAGCACCCTTGTAGCACTGGCGTAGCTACACGTAGTTTAAGTGCTACGAAAGTTTCACGGTAAATCTAGAAACTCATCTTACGCTTACCTTACATCAAGGTTTCTCAGACTTATTTTCTTGCGTACCTGTGCCTTTTTGTCAACGTCAAATTTTACTTCCTTCTTCAAAATTCTTCCCAAAATATTTAGTAAGTACAGTGGAAAACACATCACGCCATACCCTTTAGTACTTTGCCGCTGTAACTTATTTGACATACATACGAATGTCAAGGAATCGTAACAAAAATGTATTGCAACAGGGTTCCACAGAGTATAGATTGACGTGTCTTCCACTGAATTTTGTTTTATTAATATTTAGTTAGACCCATGACTGTACCTAGACTTTTTCACATAGGAAGGCGCGTCGAACTTTTATGAAAACCTAAATAAAATACGGATTCTCACTGATGAAAGTCGGAAGTCCTCCTTTATGTACTCTCTGTGACTCAGACGATACTAATCGGAAAACTTCCAACTTTCATTAGTGAGAATCCGTGGTTTATTTATGTTTTTATAAAAGTTCGACGTGCTTTCCTATGTAAAATGGCTATAGCGCACGCCCAGGGATACGCAAACAACACTTTGAGAGGCCCTGCATCACGTTATACAAAGCTTTCAGGGCCTTACGCAAGTTTTGCTTGGTCATTGTTTGCCGGTCCCGCCATTCTTGCTATATTAGGTCAAAATTTGTTAGTAGTATGACCTTGCAGATTCCCCCTATTGAGATTAATTTGACATCACTGGCCTACTGCTGAAGTAATTAGTTACGTAACATGCGTTCGACGTTATATGTTTTCGATAGTAACTGTATAATCCTTTTGGTATACTTATACTACTCTTTGATGGTAACTTATACTACAAATGAAACTGATTAAGTACTTTTTTTTCCGTTTCTCAAGTTCCATATTTTATTCGGACTTTGCAAAGTAATTATTTTTCACATTAGTGTGCAAAAAGATTGTATATTATTTACTAATTAAAAATACTAACTGGCCGCATCACAACGAAAAAATATTTGGAATTGCCCTAAAAAGAAATAAAATTTTCATTTGTGGCTTATTAAAATATTTTTTGTAGTTATTTTAACCAGTTACAAAAATATGTTTCAAAAAGTTTTTATACGTGCACTTAAAAGGTTTAATTACAGCACTAGCAAGGAGTTCCTATACGAGTATGTATATTAGAAAATGTAAAGGCAAACGCATTTGCTGAAAAAATATTTAGTAACGTCATAAAAAGAAAAACAATATGATTTATTATTAAAAATCTTTACAAGTGCCAGTTTCTGTACTCAGGTATATAGAACTACCTTGGGTATTACCTAAAAAATATTTTTTGTTACAAGTAAATTACTGAAAGTAAAAAATTAACAAATGTAAGTTAGCTAACCTCAATCTATCAAGGACACATGTAAAAGCGTACAATTTTTCCCTCTACGTGTATTGTAACCAGCTAATTAGAATTAGAATAATACAGCCGTGTCACGTTTCCACTAACCCCACAGTTTATCGGGTATAATTGCAAAGTGTGCATTCCGTGCATTTGCCCTAGTACTACACGAGCTCTGCGGTTGGCACCGTTTTAAACTGGGTCACTGTTTAAAACTCCATGCTCTTCGCTCGGTCTGTAGGCAGGTGTAGAGACTAAAACAATGTGCAGGTACGGCCGAATTTAAACTTTGTTTTAAGAATGCAGGGTTGAGTTTTTCGGTTTATTAGCAATTTAGAGGGTTGCAGGGTTGAGTTTTTCGGTTTATTAGTAGTTTAGAGTTTTTGCTTTTTTCATGGAAGCAGCCGTTCATTGGAGGAGTAGGTAGATCTTTACTGAATTTCCTTTTATATCTCACCTGAAAAAAAAACTTATATTTCAATAGGTAATGCTGGTAGTAGGCATTACTTCAAAAGAGTTTTAACTTCAATTTTAGCGAGAAGTATTTGAAGAGTTTCACACACAGTTTACCTTTGACAATTACTTGTTAACCAACAAAATCACCAGTAAATCATTTTTAAAACATATTAAATATATGGCGCTTTATACTTCGTCAAATTCCCGATAAAACTCTATTCAATACTTATATAGGTACCTATTGTACATACTTTCAATATTATCCCTCAAACTATTGATAGGATATTCAACTCTTAAATGTAAACGCCTATGACCACTTCAAACCACAAAAGAACAACATGCAGCAGTAGGGAGGTAGGATAGATCGAACTATCCTACCTCCCCCGTTCCCGGAATCGCTTCGCAAGACACCGCAACGCAATCTGTTCGAGTCCTTTCGGTTTCGCTTTCCCGATAAGCCATTTCAACTTCCAAGGATAGTGTAGTCTCTGCTAACAGATATGAGAGGGGCAATGTAAACTTGGCGGCTTCGAATAACAACTTATCCAGTGTGATTTGTCATCAAAGTTATGCGTAGTAACCTAACCTAGAGCGAACATTTTTTGGCAAGAGGTGATACCTGATTGGTGAGGTCTTCGTCGTAACCTTCATTGCTGATGATTGCGACATATGGAATTAGCGGTATAGAACGACAAAGAGACAATTAAAAAACTCTTTAGTACAATAAAGAGACTGTTAACAAACAAACAAACGACATTCATGACATATTTAATGGGAACGATTCCCATTACTTTTCCCATCAGCTGACATATCTGTTTGAGATTTCTCTGAGTGGGATATCTGGTAGCTAGTATTTAGGTAAATACATTATTTACAGAGAAAGTGATGTCTGGCTATTTGCGAATGATTGCGGAGTAAAAGAGGCATTTTGTTGGACACTTTAAAGCCGATCTACAGAATCAGCCACTTGTTATGTTGTGCCGACCCTACGGTCTTCTTGCTAATTTGTTAATTACACAGAATACCTGCTCTAGAAGTTCTATCATGAAT
Source organism: Hofmannophila pseudospretella (assembly GCA_947369225.1). Taxonomy (NCBI): domain Eukaryota; kingdom Metazoa; phylum Arthropoda; class Insecta; order Lepidoptera; family Oecophoridae; genus Hofmannophila; species Hofmannophila pseudospretella. The sequence goes on from OX376325.1 coordinate 8,568,026, forward strand.
AATTTTACATAGTTTTAATATTAAAATACATAGCTGATCAAAAGACAAACTTAAATTCCTCGTATACCTCGCTCAATATCCTTTTAGTATTTCGGTCAAACCCACGCGTAGTGGCGGCGGACGTATTTGACGTCATCAAACTGTGCGTCCTTGCCCCCTCATACTCGTACCTTCGGCCTCGCTGTGAGCAAACTTGGTAGCTACAGCCTTTATACATATTGACACTCAAACCCTTTTTATATCTTAGAAGATACTTTGTGATATTATTACCTCTAATCCTCTAAACAGACTATGCGGAGTATCAAAGAAAAAATAGCAAACGAAATATATAATTATGATATGAGAAACCTAAGCACGGATGCTTGAAATTAATTCAATCTGTCTTTCTTTCTTGCGTGTAGTTAGTGGCTAATGTAGAGTTATTCAGGCCGTCCGCAGGCCTCTGACACGGCCTAACAACCGCTGCCGGACGTCAGCAACCGGGACCGATAGTGCACTCCAAGCACGAAAGGGCTGAGATGAAAATGTTCCACTAGCGATCACTCATAATGATTCTGACCACGCCCAGTTAATCAAATTGATTTTCGTGAAAAGCTGCGATGTGTAAGTACACATAGAGCTATTTATATAAATAATTTGTCATACAGATCGTATCATATTCAGATCCTATATTCATATTCGTAGGTAATTGCACTCGCTATGTGTATCGTTTCGTCGAAATTATGCGATCAATACGTATATTGATCGCATAATTTCGACGAAACGATTATACGTAGAGGGACATACTACTGTCGTTAGACCGCGGTGCGCCTTATATTTTTATACAGTATATTTTTATTGAAACCAGCAATGACTGGATCTTATGGATGAGAATTTATCTAGTTCAGTATATTATGACTATGAATATTTACACTATTACCAACAAAGAAAGTTAAGTAAATACTATTTCAGAGCCCATAAAGAAATGTTGTTATCAAGAGTTTTCGATGCGATGCTGATATGAGAACTTAAATGGAGTTTCTCATGTGCCGACAATTACGCTGGCTCTCCTACCCTTCAAACAGAAATAGCAATGCAAGCATTGCTGTTTTGCGGCAGAAAGAGGTCAAAGGAGAACTGTAACACTCTCGTCGAAACTCAGCACACAATCAGCCCTGCGATTCTATTGACGCCTTTGCATTCCTTTGTTGACAAAGGGTTGAGATTTCTATCAAAACAGGCGGGTATCGACCGGTACCGGTATTCTCTAGACTGCAAATGGCACGGCGCTCGCGATCGCGGGTCAAAACGACGGTGTCTAGCGAAGCGTTGACCGGGTCGACGGTAGGCGCGGATCGATCGCCCGACCTGCCGTTTGTCAGCCCCCACAACACTGGTATTATATCAAAGGATCCATGTGCACTAGGACTTAAATTCGAACCTGAAATTAAAGTATAAGTCGTTAGATCTTCACAACTAAGTGTTGATATATACAGATAGACAAGAGAAAGAAAAGAGAGATGGCTTATTATACTTGACTGAATTAAATCTGACTGAATTTTTTAGTCTCTGAATTAATTCAAGTGTAAATGCATTCAGTAGTGTGATTAGTCTGCGGTTTAGAGCACGTAAACAGAAGCCTGTCTAATTAGTACACTAAATAGTCGACTAATTATACGAATGAATTCATTCTAGGGATTGCCCTAGAATGAATTCAAACATTATTCAAATCTTATGTATAGAATGAAAATATATCCGTTGTAATTTTACATACCGAACTGGACTTAATTTCATCGAAATTTTCATTGAAATCATTTGAGAATTCGAATGCTGGGATTCTGGAATAATGCAGCACTTCAATACTAAAGTGTTAATACATAAGATTTGAATAATGTTTGAATACAATAACAAAACATAGGTTTAGTCCTAGTTTGGACGTTACAAGGTTTAGCGTAAATATACCTACCAATGTAGGTACATTATAATTAACAGAATCTTTCAAGTAAAACCTAAATAAAACTAAATAACATTTGCTACTACTAGGTACCGTAACAATGAAATACCGTAATAATAAATAATGGCTAGAAATATGCTCAAAATCATCGCCATCATCAACTCCCAACGTTGAATCATTCGGTGCCCTGAAAATCGTACTAGGTATTACGTATTAACCAAAAAGATCAAATAAGTTATGAGAAAACTATTTTTTTATGATCAATTGGCCACTTCTGCTAAAAAACTAATTTTGGTAGCCATTTATACTGTTAAAAATACAGTTGTTTCTTTTTTAGAGATAATAGCGATTTGAAATATTTCTTGACGATTTCTTGCCAGAAACATTTTATAAACCTACAATTCACTTCAAGTAATGAAAAATGCATTATTATTCGAATTTCAAATCTTAGGCGGAACAATTTTATGATAAGCACGTGTATTTAAAGAGGTAACCACTCCACTCAGTAAATACTGAAAGACATAGCAACAGTTAAAGCTGCAGTACGGTGAGATTTGAGGTTAGGTTAGGTTTCTGTTTCCGCATTTAGACACATAAAGTCGGATTCAATAGAACCTGTTCATAACATAAACGTTGTGGCCCATATTGGCGATGTCGATGGTTTGATGAATTATCCATGTTTTATTAATATTTCATCGTATAATGTAGTTTAGGATACGAAAAAAGTCAATTCCACGTGAATTAAACTATGGTTAATCGTCTAATGTGATAAATCAGGAATAGGTTTGTTTACATTATGAACAAGTTCTATTTAATCTTGAATCCGACTTTAAATGGTGCTTTATTGTTTAGCTACGCTTCCAGCCATAGGACATTCACAGACTTCACGGAGCGTCCCTGGTTCAACAAGGGGTTGTGAGATGAGAGAGCGGTTACCTCAAAGCGGGTAGTTGTCGTACTCTACGTATACGTATCTAACGTATGGCGTTGTAAAAATGTGCTTTAAGACTTTTAATTTAAAAAAATGACATGACTTTCGGAGCAGCAGCGGCCGGGCACATTGCGCAGGCGGCAGTCGTCGCACATGAAGTGACATTAACAAGTGGCATGTGACATGTAATATGTGACAAGTGACAGGTGACTGGTGATAAGTGACAGATGACAAGTGACAAGTGGCTGAGTAGTCATAAAGGTATAAATGTGCTTATTACTCCATCAGTTAGCAATATGTATGGATGGAGTAAGACGATTTAGGTGTGTGGTGTATGTAATGTGGCCAATATGCCTTTTTAAATTTATTTGACACATTCGTACGAATATCAAATATGTTATTTTTGTAAGTCCTTTTCGCTTCGCTATGTTTATTTGCCTTCGCTGTTTTCAATGGCTTCATAGAAGTTTCAATAAGTACAACTGTATGGCCAAGTATTTTCCCGCCCAAATTGCGGACAACTCATAAACTACGAAAGATACGAAGCAGTAATTTTGTGCGTACACTTTGGGCGAGTCTCGAGCGTATCCATTGAGAATACTAGCTTTTCAATTTCATACAATATTTTCCTTATTTTCCGCTCTGCCGAGGAATCCTGCACGAGATAAGTTTTCAAGTCACGTGTTATTAAAGCCTCGCTTAAAGATGTAATATGCTGTACTCATAAATATATTATTTACTTGTCTGGGTATATTATCTATTGTATGTGTTGAGTTATATAAAAAATCTAGCCAGCTGGCTAAAAAATTGAAGTTTCTTCGAAATAGGAAATTTCTTGACGGTTTCGACGCATAGCATCGTCAAATGACATAATTTGGGCGAATTGCGTATTTTAATGTAAAGTACGCGAATGACCAAATCAGTAAAGTATGTATACGACACTATATTTCGTCTCTATGAATCCGACCAAAGAATATATTAGCTATTGTGATCTTCATATTGCTGAGAAGGTTACCTTTAAATTATTCCTAGACATGCTTGTCTTTCCTTTCCTTAGGTTTCTTTCTATTTAATAATATAATCGGGTCATAATGTAATACAAATTCATACTGTTCATTCCTTATTAAATTAGCTAGGTATCGTCTGTTATTTACCGAGCCAGATAATATATCTTACTCCATTGTAATACGGTCAAAATTTGGGTCACACCAAATTCAAATTGCCAACAGCACTTAGCCTCCTTGTATCCTTAACTACCGGTATGAAACATAACATAGGTACATTCCTCGTGAACACTTATCTCTGTACCCATAACATGTAGACAGATAATAATATATTACAGTAACATGTAGGTAGGATGTAATCTTCAGAGCCCGTGCGACCTACATTTGAACGAAAGATGACTTAGATACAAACAACGTACACAGATAAATTCTCGGTTTTGAAACAATACTATAAAAAGCAGGCTAATAACCAATTTTTGGAATTTGTAATAAGACTAACTGGGAGTAGTAAGAAACGTCCTTAATGTTAAGGCTTCCTTAAGTCTCTTGTCAACTTTATCTAGAGATATGGCGTACAAAGAGAGAGATAAGGACGTTTCGTGCAACTGACGATAAATTATGATTCCTAAATACCCCAAATGTTAAATGCGTTAATTGTTTCGAATATTGATTGAAATCTGACTCCCCTCCACACTCTTCTTAAGTAGTAAGGAAATTCTTATCATGTAAGACATAATTCTTCATTTATTACTTAGAAAGCTGATAATATTATTTGAGAATATAGTTTTGCCAGTACTTACTAAGCCCTTGTGTTACATCTTCGGCCTCACTGTCATTTACCACCAGGTGAGATTGAGGTCAAACGCGAGTGAGTTCGTGGAGAGTGCAGTGAACATTTTCAAAATCAATTATGGACGTCCCACTTTCTCTCAAACCAGACATAACTTTATTTACAAACATAAAATATTCACAGGAGCACAGAAAAATAAATAAAGAAACGTAAATACTAAAGGACGAGCACGTTGTTTAATGTTCTTGAGACATGGTATATATAAAATAAATAATTGATCGGTTTTGGTCGTGCGTATAAGTACAGCTTGAGTCCAGGAGGACTATTAAAAAAAATTGATTGAGAATTGTTTTGTGGAAAGTTTCATGACGCCCGCTTGTGTTAACAAAAGCATATTTAACCCATGAACTAAAATATATTTAGACGATAACAACCCAAATTAATTCAGTACAATTTATAGTTGAGCTCGGGGTGGACGTTGTTTTCTATTTGTAGCTAGTATGAAACGCCTACGCGTCTGCGGCCTGCGACGTAGCGGCCGCGTAGACCCTGCCAGTTCTGTGTTATAGTTGTATGATATCGATTTGGTATTCTTAACTCTAATAATGGCTACTGAATGTAGGTCATTTATCAACCCCCGACCGGATAGAGGAGGGTTATGCATTTTACGTGGACTTTTGTTAATTTGCTTGAGGATCTGATGTTCATCAGGAAACAGTAAATGGCTGTACACAACGGTAAAGCAGGGATGTTTTAACAAAGAATTTTGTCCAGAGTTTTCTTAGCCATGTCTGTTAAATAACAATTGTTTCTAAGACCTTGGAGTATGTTTGATGACAGATGGGATCTCTGGAACGAACAGTTAAGTGATTCTAGTTTGAGCTCAAATGTTTAAGACCATGGTATCTTGAGGACCTGATAATGATCAGGAAAAAGTACCTAAAAGCACTTCATCTTTACACTCGGAGGTTTCTTAAAAAAATATGAAATGTCTTTGATCGTTCTTCCCGTGGACTTCTCATTTCCATACGATTTCGGTAAAGGTTGCCATTATAGATATCTACTCTTTAAAATGAAACTCTATACTGTAGTCTGGCCTAAGGGTTAAAGGTCGTGAACTGCTCAACAAATCAAGTTAGTGTCGCGGGGTGAGAGTTGTGGCAGGTGTCAAGTTACTACGCTCACAATGCTCTTAGCAAGCTTAGCTGCACTAAGCAATAAGCCGATTTTGTTGTAAGACCTAGGAGAAAATGAAGTGGAAAATTCTATTGAACTTGTAAATTGAACCCTGGCATTATTTTTCGTGATGCGATTCTTAATTCTTTAGCGTTAAAAATACAATATTTACTTGAAAAGTAAGAGAAAATAAGAGATAATATGGTGTTGCTATTGATTAGTATTGTCCGTGGAGTCAAAGTTATCTTATCTTATCTTATGATAGGGGGCCGGGAATAATCCAAGCGGCACTTCGACCCTTGAGGATCTTTTATGCCTACCCCATTTCACACACTGGTCATCTCAGTGTGCAGTTTCCTCACGATGTTTTGATTCACCGTTAGTGCAGTCGGTAAATGTACGTAAGTCTTTGAAAAATAGATTTATTCTGGGAGTTCCTCACTATTACCCTGCCCACACAACGCTGAGGAAAGGTTGTCAGTGCATGTACTAAGTGACAGCATGTGGCATAAGGTATGTATACCTATTTATTATTTCCACTTGCATAAGTGTTGAATAGTGTATTTATTTGGCCTAATTCTTAACACATGGAATTACCTTTTTTTTCTATAAAAGTACTTATGAACCTATTTATACTCCGCCATTACTCCATGTCTAACTACGCGATAACAACCATGCTTACCCATCCAATCCGATTCATAGTGCGATCACGTTACTTTATACAAAAACTAAGAGATTAATAAATTCCTACATAACATTATGGAATTTAATAGCTCACTTACAGGGTAAATGGCACCGATTCTGGTAGTCACTCGTTAAATTAACACATCGCTAAACGAAACATCACCCTCACTCTTACACGATGTATGAATTAATGAACGTAACAGTTTCATTTAGTTTTTACTTTAAATGCGGCCACCCCAGATTGATGTCAATATGAACGGACAGCGTGCGTAAAAATAGTACTAGGGTACATGAAATAGAGAAAGGTGAGCGTGAATTACGCTAATCGTTCACCACGCCCACCATCCGCCTTCCACTCCAATCAGCCACCGCGCCATATCCGTGTCAAGGGCTTATACACGGTAGCTATAGCTGTAGCTTGTTTTTCCTCCTCATTTTTAATGACAAATAAACAGCGATAACTCTTATCTATTGAATAGAATTGCCTACAGGACTTAATGGAATTTCCCAATAAGCCGCACTAAATCAACTGAATATTAATACGGTGAATATTGGAAAGGTTCGAAGTGAGGTCCAAAAGTTTCTGTAGCATTAGTTAACATATTATATAACGATTACTGAAAAACAACTTTTCACTTCGCTGTACATTGTCAATTTTCATTTTTTTTTACCTATAGAATATAGAGTTTTCCAGCGTCAATGTAAAGATGTAAAGCGATGTGGATTTTTGTGTGGCTAGTTTACAACATCTTTTTAATAATTTATTTTATACGAGTTTACGGTTATTTTTCGGTCTAAAGTTAAGAATACGTATGGTGCACCAATGAATGAAGGTGAATACCAAACAATTGCACAAACTTTACCTTTAATAAATGTTCCATGATTAAGTTCACGCATTTATTAAATCGCGCATCGAAACATTTTATTAAATATTTTTTATTCCAATTCGGTAAAATTTGTAACTCGAATGACGTTCTACCCTTCTGCTTGTAATAAAAAAATAAATTGCAAATCGTAACTGTTTTCCCTGCAGACATACCTATCCATCTTCTTGTGCCTTGCGTTAGAGTAAAAGAGGTAGAAACCTTAGGACGTATCATGCAACTGACCTTATGTCTTTCTGTTCATAACTAACAAATTAACAGCATTTTACAGCATAAGGCCCGGACTTCACGAGTCCGGTTCGGTTCGCTGCATTAAATCACGAAGCGCTGACTTCAAGTGGAGCATTCAAGTGATTGATTGTAGGGAACCGAACCGGCCCTGGTACCGGACTCGTGAAGTGCAGGTCTATCAGCCATTGTTAGCGTAAATTAGCATACGCTAATCGGCTCCACCACACCCCGTCAGCACCAAACCAATCAACCTAATGTTAGTGTCAAGTATCTTGCTTTTAATCTTATTAAGGTGTTGTTCTTTTCCGTTTTATAAAAATTGTTTCATTGTGTGAAAAAGTAGAGCTTGGAGTTCTATTATTATTATCCGAAGATCCGTTTTAACACGAACTGACTTAACACGTTTACTATTTCCACCGCGCTAGAGGCACCCTAGTGCTAGCCAAAGAGTCTGCGCCTCCTCCTCATAACAATAAAGTTAAATTAGTTAGTCAGTACCAAGTAGACCAGCGGTATATAGGCTCGCCACATATCACGTTTGTCCACCAAATCTTACGGCGAATAGTAGGAACTACATGTGATTGAAACTTGTTCCTCTGCCTATCCCCTCGGGGATTATGGACGTGAGAGCTTATGTATATTATGTATTAAATTAGCTGGACGTGTGAAGTTGTCAAACAATTTTCTATGGAACTGTAACACCTTTGGCACGCTGCAGCGATTTAAAACAGAATCGGACCGAAGATAGATAGTACAATTCCAGAAGTGACAATTAAGTGATTTTCAATTTTTTTTACTTTTTTAGCCCTGGCCTTACAGTTTACATTATTTTTAAAACTCTATAATAAAAAATTTAAACTGTACATGAATTATATTAATTATTGAAATGGTAAATAAAGTTAAATCCATGATAGTTAATTAAATTGTTAAATAATTTTTGAAATACAGAAAATCTAAACTTGTATTGATTCTCGTGACAAAATTGAAAAAAAGTAGACAAAGAGGTAAAGCAAAGTGTTCACATATCCGTCATTCTACATAGAGACCGTCGGTATGTAATTTATCTACACATCTGCCTAGTAAAACTAGAGCATTTGTAATGGTTAATTTCGCTCTGTTCCTCTAGTACCGGTTTAGTTAGTGGACGTTCACCCTAGCGCGGCGCTAATCGGATGACACGCTCTATGTGACGCCTCTTTACTCGGAGTAGCTCGGCACTGCACTATACTATTTTCTGAGCGTTCCAAATTTCAAATTGAATGAGAGTTTGACATTTGGGAAGCTAAAAATGGAAGCTTTATGTCACCTCAACTCTACTAAAAGAGTTAATACAAGTGCTTAAGTATCCAGGCGCGGTCCTATAGCTCGACATTTGGGGGTAACACACTTACAATGTAACTGTGGATTTTGGCGGAGACATAATAAGGGATCGCAACTAATTACATCATATTTTCATTCGTATCTAACGAACGAAGTAACCAACTCAAAGAGGACAAATATATTCATTAAGTAAGTACCTATGCTACCCCTAATAACCCAACTAAACAATGATTAGAGAGTGGTTAGATTGTTGCCGCTCGTTGAAAGTTAATAGATGTTGTGATTGATGATGATGATCGGAACATTTTAGTGGGCCACAGTCAAACTTGGCACTGCTGACCATTAGCAGTTGTTATAACTTATAACAAACTATTATTATAGTGTAAATATAGTATAGTTATTGTCTAATACCCCACTTTAGGTCACTTTGCCGACAGGTGTCGCTGTGCATTTATACCTGGCGGCATCGTTTGGTGACCTCGGTTTTATATAGCATTTTTTTGGATTTTAATTAAAGTGTACTCTTCGAAAGTTCATGGTTTTCTGTTCTTTTTGATATAGGCGCCCTCTGCGCAACCAGATATAGTTTAAACCTTTTGTTTTTATCACAACTATTGAATTATAATCCTAAAGCCTAGCCCTGTAGTATATGTCTTCATGATGTCATCTTCAATAATTAATTACTGATACGAGTAACTTCACTGATACTGATACTGATTTCAAAGTTTACTACGCAAAATGCTGGTAAGAAACGACTAAAGACGACCCGACGCGGGCGCTGCCGTGATATAAACTGCTGATATGATGAAGTGCTGCTTGTGTGCTGCTGAATTGCTTCTGCTACAAAGGAGATCTACTATACGCAAACACAGGATCTAGAGAGGTTTGACGCAGGGTGTACAGTAGATCAATAGCTAAAGTATACCAAGTTTTGAGTAGGTTGACATGTTGTCGATTGTACCTATTTCCATTATAAAAGGTTTTTTTAAAATCTATTGACAAAACTAAAATATTATCCCCATTACAAACTACATGTAGTAAGTACAGAGCAACTTCATGGTACGGTGTGAATACATATATAACGTAGATTTCTCAAGACGTAGATATGTCTATGCAATTTACAAAAACATGGTTCCCCTTGCCTTCAATGCAAAACGAAGAGACATTCATCATTACAATAATATCGTGTGAAATATATTCGGCTCATGTTCAATGTTCCAACCCGGATTTGACTGAAACCCTCTAATGTAAAAATATAGATAGCGGACGTGACACGAGAATGAATGGCCCCGAAAATTTCCACCGAAATCTTACAGCTCCTTTTTATATAAATAATCACCCAGCAGTTTGTTATTTCAGAAAATGCGAAAAGTTTTAGAAAAATTGCCAAAGAGTACGTTCACCCGCGCTTTAGTTATTGTCTTTCATTCCAGACTGAAATCTATTGTATTGTATCTAAAATAAGCCGCGGAGGACCGTGTAAATGTAACAAATAGGGTTGTGGGCTCCCCGAGGAGTCATCCTAGGGGAAAACCAACCGAAGATCTTTGGAAAGAAGATTGCATCTCACTAAAAAAGTAGTTTGTCAAATGGTGGAATGGCTCTTATTTTATTGCTAGCTTTCGCCCGCGGCTTCGATGGGGAATATTTTTTTCCTATCCTGTGTAATATAACATTTACGAATAACATAAACCCCATCCAATTTGGTTCAGCGGTTCTCGAGTTATCAGCGAACGAACATTGAGTTGAAAATTTTGAGCTGCCAGCCAACGTAACAAATGATATGTAGTATAGCTACTTCCGATTTGTATAAAATAATAAGTTTTATAACGTTGGCTTCGATTTCTATAGAAAAAGTATATTGTATTTGAAAATAAACTTATCCAGCTTAACAGGAATACGGTCCACAGGGAATTTACACCTATCTAAACGACCTTTACGAGTATTTATCCATATTTGTGTAGGACAATTACCCCAGAAAATTGTTCAGCCGAGGAAAATAACATTAACGGAGGTAGGAAAATGAGCAATCAGTAAGTTAGGTCGGTAGGTACAGCATGTTCCGCGAGACCGCCGGGCGCGGCGACGACGGCACTGTATCGATCTATACGATGCGGCACCGACCGGGTTTGTTCAACCCACCTACATACGAGTACATACCGCACACTCAACACCGTTCATTCAATTCAATTAATGCCGTTCGTAATAATGTCGGCTGCTTGAATAATAGGTGTTAGTGAAGCTCTCAGGAACTTCGGCAGCAAACTCGAGAGCAAAAAGCTCCTTGTTTCCGTGATGCATGGACGCGTAGAGGTGCTACGACACGCGTAGCACTACAGCTACGGTGTATAGGGGTCTGTTTATTAACTTTGGTTGAGCGAAGATTTATTTTATTTTATGATAGTTTCTAGATTTGGTGAATTTAGTAGCGCTTATGTCCATAATAACCACTTTCTGAAATACGTAATGGCCGTATTAATAACAGAGAAGTTAATTTTATTCTTTTCTAGTATTTTTCTCGTCAAATTCATGTTATATAGTATTATAATGTAATTCTAAAACAAATGTTCAATTCAAAATACTAAAACTAACAAAGCAAAGGATACACTGTAGAAAATATATTTCAAAGAAATAAAATTCTATCATATGATGCTATCTACTTAGATTCGGTGAACTCGTGAATATTTAGTAGGTATGAATGCCCGTAACAGAAAAGTTATTATTATTCCGTTCTACTAGTATTTTTACGGAATTATAGTTGAATTTATAAGAATTAATACAACACAAATCCTAATATATAAAGCAGAATTCTATTATGTAAAGCAGACGATAGGTGGGTGGGATTTCCTAACGGCCGTGGGTGAGAGTTAAAATGGCCACTTGCTTCATTCTTCTTGAATATACTCGTACCTAGTCCTTATTTATATTCACCAATAGGGAACAGAAAATTTAATCAAATCAATTCTAAAAGATGAGATGAGATATTATTCTTGTACGAGTAGGTATTCATCTCCATCTCCATAAAGTGTAACACCGAGAACGCACAATGAATAGCGGTGTTTAATAAGAAATAATCTCATTCGAGAGGGCAAAGAACTCTATAGCTATTTACAATACCTACTGCGAAATATAATCAGAAAGGGGTGGTTATACCGGCTTTAGAAAGCTTTGTACATTTGATAAACCCCAGCTGCCGGTCTAGATTATATTCTAGCCCTAAATTCATCCGTCATATACGCAAAATATACGAGTATTATCAAAATACTAGGAATAGGCTGAGGTTTAAAGAATCACACAATAAATGGATTTTGAAATATAATCTATTAAATCCCAAAGTCATTGTGAATTTACTAACTAATTTTGGTATATAACTAAGTGTCCTATAAAAAAAATTGAAACGTACAGTAATCACTTTAATTGGCCAATCATCGCATATATTGCCCACTACAAATTACTTTGCTCACTGATTTAGGAACTTAATAATGAATATGAGTTTTATGAAAAACTGCCTTTCACTGGTATTTGTCTTCAACAAATAACTAAGTGAGAGGCAGTTTTTTGCATGGGAAACAGCTGTCGGTTGGCAATCACAGTCGTATTTTCCCTGCGTGAATTTCATAAAAAACCACCTATTTTAGGAGAGCACCATCAAGTAGGTAGGTACTTGAATTACAAACGCGAGGGCCCGACGGTTATTGCATTTGTCTCGTTACATGGCAGCGTTCGCTAATCTTATTTGACGCGGAGACAAGATCCATCCACTTGGAAAAATTGTAGAGCCGTTTTGTTTTCGCTTGTGTTTTAAGGATCCACGAAGTATTTGAAGTGCCTACAAATGTATAAAGGATTTTTTAACTGGAGATAATTTATCAGTTGGTAAATACTGTCTAATCATCCCCTCATCCAGCGTCAATATAGCGAAAACCGGTACTTTTCACCACCTCGTTTTCTTTGAGCCATTACTGAACGCGAATGTATTCGTTACTAAAACAGTCCACATAATAAGATTTTACCAGGTTCTGGAATTCTGTGCAGTTGTTTCGTACATCTCTCCACTGATCACGATCTACAGAATGTCGTAGGTGGAATATATTAAAGGGTATCTTGCAAGTACATGATGGAGGACCGTATTAGCCTTGCGATCTCCATTTTCGACCTTAAATGTTTGCCTTCAGTAAAACACCGTTTAAAATTTATGGGGTTTACGTGTAATACTGTACTTACTCTTAAATTAATTAGTACAAACAAGCAAAGTTAAAATTCAATGTTCATAGAACTTTCGCCTTCACAAAATCTTTATTACCTACAGTCCAAGTAATAAAAAGTGCCACTTTCACAAATTACCTATCTACGAGGTTCCATTGAGCTGTCTGTCTCTGTCTAGAACTAGAATCTATGTAACTATAGACTGGGGAGTGGATTCATATTCCAACGATGAAGCGAACGGGAAATGGTAGACCGGGCGTCGCGTCGTCGCCCCATCCCGGTCCAATCTCACCCATCTAGGTCCAATATGAATGGAGGCTGAGTTCGAGGGGGCGGCGGCACGGCGGCACGGCGCCGCGACGCTTAATGAAAGGAAAGTCCCGGTGCATACGACAAGACTCAGCAAGTACAATTTTAATAAAAACTACTATCATCTTTCTAATTTTAATTCTTCTTCTAAGTCGTATTCCTCATTGAGCGTCGTGACCATTACATGTAATGAACCACATAGAACGATACTCTTGGTAGATTATGGGGTGGTGTTCACACACTGGTTATCCCAGTGTGCAGGTTTTCTCACCACGTTTTCCCCGTTAGAGCAGAATTGGTAGATGTACTTTGTAGATAGTGAATTAGGAATGACTTAAAATATTGTGGAAATTGTTTTTATAAATGAGATATGTACTTGAATAAATTAAAAGGTGGAAACGTATGACATATATAGAAACTTTAATGAAATGGAAAGCACTTTCCTAATTACACAATTAATTATTACAGTAACAGTAGCCGGAAAGCTCGATTAGTTATTGATTCTTTGGTTTGTCAGATTGTTACTTTATATATAGGAATATAGATAGCCCGTGACTTTTGTACGGGCATGTGTTTAGAATTTGTATTCTTGTGAAATACGAACTTGATTTGTATTTGACCCTAACTAAGACGCAAAATCGGGACCGAGACATCGCGTAGCCAGCCCGCCTCACGTCTCTTTGTGTGGTCTGGGGCTTAGGATTCGCTCTGAAGAATTTCTGTTGAGAATTTAAAATATAAATTTTATAGTATCTTGAGACCCCAAACAGTATAATTCAGGGGTGATTTGACACGAATTCGCGTGTCCATATTCGCGCCGCGATGCGGACGGGGCGGGCGGATTTCCCGGAAGCGCCACTGCGGTTGTGTCGACCCACATGCCAGCCCGCTATGTGACACTACTGGATTTCCCATTGTCTGTGACGATTTTCTATTGTTCGTGACTGTTATTATTTTCATGCTAGAGCCATGAAACTGTCCCCTTCTTTGCATGGGTAATTAGGTACATTTTAGTGCCGTTTTCACTCGGAACTTTTGCTCACTTCGTTCATACTTCCTAAATACATGTTTCGAAAGATTTGGAAAATAATATAAAGTGAATAAGTCCTTATTACCATTATATTCCCTGTTTTTAATAATTTACAATATATTTCGGATTGTTTCTATTACCGTATGTTGATGGTAGCTAAATCTACAATTAACAAATTAAAACAAAATGACACTCGTATACTAGATTGAGTAGTTCCCATTTGATCCTATGATCCGTTTTCTCATTTGATCCGGTATTTTTATTTTTTTATTCCTAATAGATTCTGTATTCAACGGCTCATAATAAAATTAAAATATTACTATATTTTTTATTCCCGTTTGATCCGCTATTTAATTTTCATACAAATAGTAGTACAGTCGACTAAGGAAACTTCATAACATTAGCATATAGAAGCATTAACATATAGAATTATTAACATTATAGAAGCAGTATAAATAAAACAATTACCTATAACTTTAAATAATTTGGGATGATCCTTTATATCATCCTTTGATAGATGCCATATAACGTAAATGTGTCGCGTTTCGCGAATAATGTCAAAATAAGAACTTAAAATTTTGCAACCGAAAACAGCTATAAATATTTCTATACATAAAAATGCTATGTTTATATTCAAATTATTATTTATTTATATATTATTTCATGTACGTTCTGGCACGTTCGACTTGCAAAGTCAATTGCTACTGATTGTGTTATTACGCTCACACATATGTCCGTGTCTATATGAGTGAACGAGATGGATTGAATATTAATATCGTTCCGATTTTTACATGACGATATGGGCCATAATCGCTACCCCATGCCATAGATTCTGCCGATTTATATGAGTATATGACAAAATGTATTCAAAAAGTCTGTAGTGAGTTTCTCCCGCGCTTTAGTGGCATCCACGTCAGCTTTGTTTCGTTTTGTCTTGCAAATTGTTTTACAGTAGTGCTTTTCTAGTAAGAATGGTGTTTCTTGCTCGAAAAACTTCGACAAGATGTGAATAATGTGTGGGACAGTGAAGTAAAGTAAAATAAAACGCTGCAGCCCGATCCGTCCTTGAATTTTGAACAGCCATACTGCATCCGGGACGCCTTCTTCTTTGGTTGGGATGGTGCAGAAGCGTGGAAGATTCTCCCAGATAGCATTGAAATGTGTCACACCAGCATTTTAATGAAGACTTGAAACAGTTGTTTACATCGGACATGGCTGTATGGGCTCAGATCCCTTTGCCTTAAAAAAACAAACAACAACAATCACACAAACTAGAAATCCTAACAAGCATCTCTGGGCTGCGCTAAACTTTCCGGAGCACAGTTCAGCCTGCCCTAAGACCTTCGAGCCTAGTTCTACGGCATTGCGTAGCAAGGCCGCTCGGTCAGTAGCTAAAGTACAGTTTATTCAAGGCTACATTGTCGTTCCCAGGATTTGACCTTCTGAAGTCCTTACAAGCTGTTTGTAGGCTTGTACGAGTATATAATGTCACTCTAGTTGTACCTACTTAGTGTTTATATTCTAATAATTATTCGAATGAGAAATTCTGTTGAATGCTGATTGTTCTATAGACCCACGAAAAGATATCATACATAGAACCTGATCGTATTCTTATATTAAGAACGCACCTGATTTTTAATCATTTAAAGATCAGGTGCGTTCTTAATATAAGAATACGATCAGGTTCTATGTATGATATCTTTTCGTGGGTCTATAGAACAATTAGCATTCAACAGAATTTCTCATTCGAATAATTATTAGAATATAAACAGTAAGTAGGTACAACTAGAGTGACATTATATACTAAAAAAGTAACTTTTGTCATCAAAAGTTACTTTTTTGTTATCTATTGATTCATACTTAAATATCTATACCTATTATATAACAGATAACAAATGTTGTGTACACCTTGCATTGGCATAAGTAGATAAAATAAAATAGCCTTTTATTTTTCAAACAAACTAATTTACAGGCATGCACAATATATAATTCATTCTATTATTCCATTTATATGATATTAAATTACGTATTTATTGTATTAAATTATGTATATTATTATTATTTGTCATTCATATCATATCTTTATATATTGTCGTTTAATATCTTATTTCATGTCATATAGTAGGTACTTATTAATAAATAAGCCTAAAGTTAATACCTTACTATGATTAATGTGCAATACTTGAGTCGTTGTTGTGCCTCGATAAATAAATAAAAAAGTATAAGCGTTTATCATTTTCATCAACTGTACAAATAAGACCTTTGTCAATATTTATTAATACTTAATACATAGTTTTAGTACTATTAGGCGAGTTACCCCTTAATGGAACCGTGAAATTTTCGTTTTTAGGGTTCGGTACCTCAAAAGGAAAAAAACGGAAACCTCACAGGATCACTTTGTTGTCCGTCTGTCTGTCCGTCTGTCAAGACGCCTTGTCTCAGGAACGGTTAGAGGTATCAAGTTGAAATTAATTTCAAATACTAAGGTCTATGGCACTTGGTGTTGTATAAAATTCAAGCTTCTTACTAAATGCAATCAAAAGATACGGCCATATGTTACATATTTTGATACTCACGGACTCACTCATCAAAACCTATAGGGTACTTCCCGTTGATCTAGAATCATGAAATTTATGAAGCAAGGTCTCATACACAACTAACGGAAAAAATCCAAAAATCGTGAATTTGTAATTATATTACATAAAAAACTAATTTTACGAATACAATTTCTACTACAAAGCTAGTTTGTCATCAATCCTACATAACAACGGATGATCCGATTTGGATCCGGCTTTTCTATTGAATAGATAATTTTTTCGGGAAGATGAGGCCAAAATCAAAATCAAAATGTTTTATTGTAAGTAAATACATTATAGTACATATTACAACGTCATTTTGCCGAAGATGGAGCAAGTGGGTTTTCTCGCCTTAATTAAATATTTATTCGTAAAATACGAACCTACTAAGTTTTTAGGTAATGTGATTTTTTTTAATATTGAAATATTTTATCATATGTAGGTAGGTATGTAGGTAGATACTTAAACCTAACTATCTACATAATTAAATTTGTACGGAACCCACGGGGCGCGAGTCTACTCGCAATTGTCCGGTTTTTTAAGGTCATACGTCACGGTCGACGAAAAAGCGAAGGTCACCAAGGAGTAACCACGAGTCCGTCACCACATTTTACTGTAGGCCCACGTCACAGTTGGATACCTACCCACAATCTAATGCAATTAGACTTTATGAAGACTGGTAGTACGTCAAAATGTCACGTACTTATATTTCAGGGCCCTATCGTGATGAAGGCTGACGTATTATCCTAAATTGAAGGAATTTTAGAGCTACTGTGTAGGAGGGACAAATCATTTCCATAACCATTTATCAAGGGAAAACGTGCCCAAATGCGACCCAGTTTAAAAACCTCCCTTTGTTATCATTACGACACCGTTCATCATTTAATTTTGCACAAACTTCTGGAGCCTAAGCGTGGTTCTTAATTGCAGTGGTTCTAAAGTTCATTTTGAATTTTACATGGAGCTATTGGAGCAGTATAAAATTTAATTCATTCATTCATTTCAGTCTCGATCTTCTTTGTCGTGTGGTTAGAGTTGTTCTGGAATGATAAATAACTTGTTACAGGTACTCTTTCTTTCTTGACTGTACCACCTCGTTTATATTTGATAAAACGAAATAATTAGGTAGATAACTTTTCGAGTCGGGTGAAATCGTCACTAACCCGATAAGAAAAAGTACCAATTATAAACCATATTTTATAACATTTCGTAACTCCGACAATTACATTTGTTAAGTATGTACATGTATAATGTACAGGAATTAAACTGTATGTTTGCTTGTTACAGAGCAGAGGCAGCTGAACCGCTAAAGCAGATGTTGCGCGCGCGCCGACGTGGCAGAGAGGAGCGCGCGCGGCCAGCGGGCGACGTGGCCTCCACCCCGCGCGCCCTCTAGACACATCTACACACTGCACTATATACGGTACTGTACTCAACAGTTGAGTACAACGTGGTACAAACTTACTGATCCGCTAATAGAGAAGAGAGACGTAACAGAGAAGAGTCGTAAATTAAAAAACCCTAGGCTACCTGAGGAGACTGTTCTTTATGCTTGTATGCTAGGGAGAGAACCATCCAGATAACTTCTTTCACTCCATATCCTTTCATGTTTTGCTCTAGTAGAGCCTTTCATAACTCAAAGCAGCAATATGTCAAAGTTTCTTTTTATATTACAAATTATCCGATAAAGAATAACGCCTACCTATCAATATTATAATTCTTGCCGCCACGTCAGGTTCCAAATTACTTAGTAGTAAAACAAAATTAACATCCTCTGATGTACGTTGTACTCTTCTCTAAACTCTTTTAGCCATTATAACTTTGAACGCTTTCGTCAATCGACTTAACTTCGGTCATAAAGAACGTTACAAAATTAAATTTCTAGGGCACTACTTAGCCTTGTCCATCTAAAAAACCCTTGAGGCATCCCTAATGCACGATTCTCCAAAGCCTATAAGAACTGAATTGAATTTCTGGGCGGCTGTTCGAGCCTCCACGTCAGTACATTCGGTGTTGTTAACCTATATTCCTTTGTCTCTTCTCAACGAAACCCTGAGCTCATTTCGTCAAACGTCTCTCTGCGCTACAAATTTTTGCTATTTTCGTATTTTTTTTCCTTTGAAGGCGTCAACTTTGTAATACAAAGTTAGGTTATTTATAGTTAAAACTATACTTAGTTACTCAGCTTTCAGTTAATTACAACAACAACAACTGAACAACTCTGACAAATAGGTTGGCCACTAACCATACGATAAGCAAGTTAACTACATTTATCATAGATATTCATTCAATCGTTTCTGAAAACTGGGTAACATTTTCAGTCTGAAGCGCGTGACACAACAACCTTAATTAACCTTATTAACATCTTGACGCTTTACAGGGAAATTCGTTTTACTTAAGTGAAAACATTTTTGTAATATTACTGCCTCTGTAATTTCCGGTGTCTCGTAATGGGTGTGCAAGACATTATAAGTCACGAAAGCCTGAAAATTGTGACGTAGAATTGTAGATTATCTTTTACTCGTATATTATTATTATTTTATTACTCTTAAATTTCACATAATATTGATACTGTTCTATTATTTTGTTACTCATCTAAGGGTTAACGAGCCCCGCAAGGCCTTGATGACGGCCGGGAATAACCCAGCGGCACTACGACCCTTGAGAATCTTTTGTGCCAACCCCGTTTTACACACTGGTCATCTCAGTGTGCAGGTTTCCTCACGTTGTTTTCCTTCACCGTCAGAGCAGTCGGTAAATGTACGTAAGTCTTCGAAAAATACGAATAACTCATTGGTACATGGCACTGCACGCTTTCGAACCCGGACCTCCCGCATGGGAGTCTTACTCCCATCTGTTATATAGGTAGTATTACTTCTATTATTATTCTACTTTGTCTTTTTATGTACAGAAGATCTGTAGACATTCAAACTAATTGGCAATGAAAGTACCAGAAAATACCACAATCAAATTTCAGAGTTAGAAATTAGTTTAAAAAAATCCCGTGGTACTACCAGTTGTACCACCGGTAGTACCAAGGATAAGTAGCCAAAAAAGGAAGTGCCAGGCTGACAGAGGTAAAAAAAACAGCCAATTCAAATAATCAATTTTAGTTCAAAACCTACCGAAAACTATTAAAACTGCTCCAGTTTAAAATAATTGTAACGGTTATTGTTCCAGGTCGGACATGAAAAATCTCGCCCATTTGCTGGCTGTCCCTATCAGCGATCACGTGGTAACTTTCATCTCTCTGGTAGCCGCGGCCATACTGCTCTCGCGGACGACAGGTAACTTAACAATCACTAAGGGTTACTTGGCACCATGCGTTATTTGACTGTTGACCTACTAAATTCGGCTTGCGCGAAAGTAGAGTTAAGAGATAACCCGAGAGTTAGTACCTGACCCGGATTAAATCACAAAAATGTCTTCCACCAACGCTAACCTTGAAAATTTAGTATGAAACCACAGACAATAATCGAGTTAACACAGGGTTATCAATCCCGTGTTAAGATCATCCTTATTAGCCCGCACTTTCGTGCAAGCCGCCCTAAGATAATTTTTATCAGCCACGTTTTCCACCAACGACTACTTAGTTGCACGTAGTTAGCAGTTTCAGATAAACAGATGGACCCAATGAGCTTACTAACTGATGAATATAGTGGTTGGTTAGATATTAATCTAAGTGTATCACTTCTATCTTAGTTAGTTAGTTGGGTTCTTTTCTATGAGAGTTGAACATTTTGGGGGGTCATGACCCCTGTGACCCCCTTCTGCAATTGCACTTGATCTTTTTATTAGTATACATATGTATAAATTGAAAGCCCATAATCGGCAAACTGAAGGCTCGGTGGTCGGATGATTTAGATATACGCGAAACATAAAATAGAAAAAAAGTATTTCTAATACGGCCAATAATTTTAATGGTTGACCACCCTTAGATAGCCACCATTAGAGACCACCTATAGATTCGAGGTTGGCAACTTATCACATTAGCTGGGCAAAATATATGTTGCGTGCACTTGGATTCCATTGGCTTTAAGTGCGCCTGGTGCTACGGCATAGAATCCTGCAGCGAATGTTTATGATCTTGATTCTGCCCCCTAGCCAAAACCCTGGGTCCCTCCTAAACGAAAACCTGGGTACGCTGATAAACCCTATGAGAACTCTTGTTGTTCGGCAGAAGGGCGGTCCGCCCGAAGGTGGTGTGCGGGAGATCGCGGGCGCGGGGCGCAGTGCCACGCGCGGGCCCCCCACCACTACCACACACGCCCGCCCATTCACTGTTAGCAGGTAAACATACAGACAAGTAAGGAAAGTTGAGCATGTAACCACGTTAACTCGAATGGCTTCTAAGGTCTTTTGGGACCCCCCTAGACGTGGCTCTGACACTCGCCCATACATAATTATACACGTTATTCAGTGTGAATTGCAAGTAAATAAGAATAAGTTTATTTGTGCGGTAAGATGACAAAGTATTCATAGTCCATACACCAGTAGGAACGTAAGCATAGGTTATATTAAACTAAATAAATAAAATTAGTGAGCAACAAGTTAGTTTACAATAAACGCTGACCTCCGAACTTGGAAGTTCCTGTATCTCGGAGGACAGATATCTTCTGTGACCAATGGAAATAAACATGTAACAGAACAGACGTTGGCCAAAATATCAAGAAACCCTACCAAATTAAGTGTCACTGGCGCCTTTTATATTATTTTACAATTTTCCGCATTGGTGTAAATACTCGTAACACTGCAATCAGAATCACAGTTGCTAATCAATTTTTGCTAAAAAAAATATTATTGTAGCCAGTTATGCCTCAAGTATACTTGAGGCCACCAAGTCTATATTTCTATCAAGTTTCAAAAGTCCTTGACCTTTTACACGACAAAAATACCTAATTAATGTACTACCGTAGGTACTACACGAACATTATATGGGATTATTAATAATACTCATTGGCCTCTACATTAATTGCCTAGATACTTATATCGTAAATTTTCGTATCGTAACAAATGTTACACTGACATTGACATTGTTCCTTCGGAAAGTGGACGACTCCTTTATAGCAGGTCCTTTCTCTATTTGAAGTAAAGGTAATTGTACAAAAAATCTGAACAGCGGGATTCTATATCCGGTTGCAGACAATTCTTCGCACAGTGGGTTGTTTCATGGAAGGAATGCATTCCCATTTCACTAATTCAAAGGCATTTTCAGGAAAAGCTCTGAGAGCTTTGTTCTGTTGATTATTCTCGTAAAGCCTTGTCACTATCTGTCGTTTTATTTTTCACGCGTCGCATTAATGTCTGTTGTAAAGCTTTGTTTATGCCATGAAAAATTCATTTGACACAAAGAACTTTATGTATTTTCATTTAGGTGACGAAACGTACAAGCAAAATATAATTAATTATTACACTAAGCATTTAATTTATTGGACTAATTATATTATATAAGATTTTTTAGTCTATCTGGAAGAAATAATTACTGAAATAGTATGGAATTTGTCTATCTATTGATTTAAATTCTACTCTTTAAAATCAAGCTGCAAATATTGTTGACAGAGAGTCTTATTTTTAATAGAAAATGCTGAAAAAAATTAGAATGTTTATTTCTATTGACCCCTGCACTAGGCAGACCTGTATCGTAGGGGTCAGAATACAATATAATTGCAAGTTATATTTCTTAAACAGACCTATCTCCATAATCTTAATCTATAACCAACCGCCAGAAATAAAACAGAAGAAATAGACCGCAAAATAAAGTCGTGGGTAGTGAGACGCACGTAAAATATCTTAGGGGGGTAGGACTGTAGGGCCTTGGCCTACTTAGCGTTTATGTAGGAACAAACAGGGGTTACGCAACGAGGGTAAATGTCAAGCGAAACTCCTAACTATAATCCTTGCTATGGGATATTAATGACGCTATTTACATTTTGATTTATTAAGATCAGTGCTTAAATAAACAGACGTTTATGCTAGTATAAATTTTGCTTTACAAAGGGTGAAACGTCACAGACTCATGGCGCTGCATTCTCTCTGTCGTATGTCTGCATGAATCAAGGCGCTCAATTCTTTCTGCCTACCCCATAAGGGACAAGTCCAAAGATTTCTACTAGTCCGATTTCAGTGGACAAGTCGTTCTTTTCGAGGTACTACCAGCAACTTCAAGCTATCCAACGGGGCAAATTGTTTATCTTTATTTTTGTTTCCCTTTTTCCTCTTAGTTTAAGTTTAGTTTTAAGTAGTTTTAGCGTGTTTATGTTTGATGTATAGACAATCAAGTTAAATAAAATAAATAAAGATAATATTGGACTAATTTTAATTAGTTTATTTCTAATTTATTTATGTCGTGTTTTTTTAATTACGTCGTTGTTTTTACACCAATCAATTGGAAATTCTTAAATGTTTGCAATAATTACATTCGAAACATTTTTATCGCCTACTGTACCAACGGAACAGCGGAGGGGTGACGCCTGAGAAAGTGGGAGACAGGGAGTGACTCCTTGAAATTGCTGGATAGTCAGTGGCATAGCGTTCATTTCTGCCGCCTGGGGCGAAGATTGAATGTCCTCGCCCGACGCACAATTTTTGCAGCCCGATAAAAGGCCTGAAGTACTGTGCAACCATTTCAATATAAATTAGGTAGGCTGTATTAGGGACGCAGTTGCAGTGGGGTTCGTGAAACACAGGACATTTGTCACTGTCACATATCACTTACCAGCTGTCACTTGCTAATATGTCATTTTACGATACGTGCGTGCGGCGCGATATCTATGCTGCCTCCATGACTCCACGCTGTCACTATACATAAGTATTATCAATTACAATCAGTAAGTTACTAACTGTATTTCATTACCTACAGCTTAGTTATAATCGCTACGAAATACGTTTCTAATGTTGTTCTTTCTATTAATACAGTAGGCAGTTCACTCGGGGGGAGTTCGATAGACAATGTCCGAGGACTTGGACTCGATCAGCGAGGAAGAACGAAGCTTGTTTAGACCCTTCACACGAGAGTCACTGGCCGCTATCGAAGCCCGTATAGCTGAGGAGCATGCCAAGCAAAAGGAACTCGAGAAAAAGCGAGCGGAAGGCGAGGTGAGTCGGAAATGTCCATCTTAATTTTTTTCACGTGTGTTTCATTATCCAAACTAAGTACTCGTATTAGCGTCATTTTATGATCAGCCACAATGACTTTTGTAATAGAATTTTGTGATATATTACGACGGCAATTGACAGTCGTAATTGTTTTCAAATTTAACTGAAAAAGCCATTGGGTTGCGTGATAATGACACCAGGACAAGCCATAACAATCATACAAGTCGAGGTAGTTAGTTTAGGTGCAAAGTGTAAGAGTGTTCAAAAGCATTTGTCGACACAATGATTGGGAATTTGACAGCACTCAACAAACTCACTTTAACTATGTGGCACAGTTGAAAACTCGAACAGAAAGGGTTAAAATAAATGTTTTAGTATTAATTAACAGCTCTGACGGATAATTTTGAAATTATTCCAGAACGATTTGGGGCGGACGAAAAAGAAAAAAGAAGTAAGGTTGCTTGCTTGCCCCTTTTACCTTTTTACGGCTCGTTTTTATTAGAGAATTATATTTTAAACAAGTTATCGCTTGAGTCGAAATTGATTTGTACAGCAAGACATTGCTACAACCAACTATTGGCGCCACAATTGTCCAAGTGCGATAACTTGTATTGCATTCTGATTTATGCATATTGAACGCATTCAAAGCATTCCTTGAACACATCGCTTTGTCGGCAAAGTATTCGTAACCAACCGGTTGCCTAACAAGTTCAGCTGTTACCTTTGTATGGAACAGCTGATCTTACCGTAGTTGATCAAATGAAAGCTTCTCATATTTATTTGCATTCAACGGTCTAAATGTCGAAACTCCGTATATCTTCGCCATCGAAATCACTAGACTTTAAAGTATAGACATCCCGTTCGTAAAACAAACAAATTAAACATCCTTTTAGTTATCGCTGTTGTCAGTAACACTAAATGACCCCATTTGGATTATAGCAAAGCCTCTAGCGAACCTTGAACCCGGAGTAATAGACTTAAATTGAGAGTGTATAGTATTTATAGCCTAGTAAATGTACCTCTAGCAGACTCCAGATTAAAATTAAATTGGAAACCGTCGTCGCTCGATCCTCAATTAGTATTTCAGGAATTGTCGCGAGCAAATTCATGAAACGTCAGTATCAAATTAGTGAGTTGAGTGCGCGTTATTATAATTACATCAGCACCTGACATTCACCATTATCAAGCATTGCACAGGACTGGCTCATTTCGCCACATCATCATGGATTGCAGTCATTTAGGTCTAGCATGGTGACATCACCTAGCTAGTGCATAACTGAAATTAGTTATCTATCAGTAAGTTTCATAAAACTTTAAGTCGATACAACATTGTTAGCAATTTTATTCGTAATTGATATTTGTCTGGGCTTACGCTAGTCATGTCGACCTCCTATTCTGGAACCTGTTTCGAATTAAAATCGATAAGTATTATTAACATCGGTGAAGTAAATAAATTTTATGTACGTACTTAACACCTCGATTGGTCTGTTATTAGTAGGTACGTTAATTTTGAGAACATGAAACTATAATTAATATTCTGAATTATTTTTTATTTCATTCTCCGTCACAGGTGTTACATAAAGTATCATGTGTATCACGTGCGTTAAGGGCCGAATTATCTCAATTTGTGTTCCACAGCGACCTATCACTTGATAACACAATTTGGACCTTACCACACTAGTTACACAATGTTCTGTGATATGTTTGATTCGGAATGGTAACACAATAGCGAGGAAGTTTACTCAATACGCTTCTAGTTCCGCCAGACTCACATCATAGCCACACAACGCACCACACTCGAGCCAACTAGCTTCAATTCAAAGCCTTCACGAGACATGCTGACTCCACAGACTCTGTAAATAATACTCGTTGTTTTTCGACCAACAGTATTGTTACACAGTGGCGTAAACTCATGATTATTGTCTTTCTAAATAGGCTTCAGTAGGCCAGCTTACTTTGAGAGACATTAATTAAATAATTTTATGAAATAGTGAGTGATGTCAGAAGCGTAAGTAAAGTTTTATACTCGTACGTAAATGAATTAGATTAGATAAAGAATATATAAAATTATTTTGAATGGAATTTGGAATTGTATTGGACGCTTTTTAAAAGTGTAACATACACCACCAAGTATAATTAATTTTACTGAATTTTTATTATGGATGTTCCGAATTTCGGTATTAATAACGAGTGTCTCGTTCTCCAAACAAAAGTAACAAGGAACGTGATTTTTACAACATTCAGAAATTTAAAGACAAAAGAGCTGAGATATCGATTTCAAAACATTTGACCTTCAAATTCTTTTTATTCGACATTAACGCTCGGGTAAACATAAAATAGCCAGAATGCAAGTTCCTCCTCGAGGCTAAAACTTTCAAACTGGTTTGTCCATTAGAAAATGGTTTTGCTCGTGGTCATACTATTTTGACTGATTAATTAGCTTTCCTAATTCATACCGTGACTATACGTAAAGTTCAAAACAAAGGGCGAAGCAAAAAGTACAATCTAATTCTCTAAACAGTAAAACCACGAGGAAAATTGGTCTTCCCTTTGGTCATAGTGGATTGGCAAAAAAAGTATGACCACGAGGAGGAACCCCGGAACGTCTTACAGTCAGTTGCATGAAACGTCCTTAAAGTTAAAACTTCAATCAAATAAATGTCATAGCTATAGATAGAGATGACATGAGATTTAAGGAAGCCTTTATATGAAGGACGTTAGGGCCTGGACTACATGTGTCCGGTTCCAGTCCCGATCCGGTTCGCTGCTTCCAATCAGGAAGCGCTGGCTTCAAGTGCGGGGAGGGCGGAACGCATATGATCAGTTGCAGCGAAACGAACCGGGGCTGGAACCGCGTGTAGTCCAGAATTAAGTCCATCTGTATAACTGTCACGTCATTGCACTGACCTGATAACTGACCCCGCTGTGTGACGTAGGTGCGTTACGATGACGACGACGAGGACGAAGGTCCTCAGCCGGACGCGACCCTGGAGCAGGGCCTGCCGCTGCCGGTGCGAATGCAGGGCTCCTTCCCCGTGGAGCTCTCCTCCACACCCCTTGAGGACATCGACCCTTTCTACCACAACCGGACAGTAAGTCACATCTCGTTTTCCATAACCATCTCTCCGTGTATGCGACAGCTTTTTTTTAAACATTTTTTTACATATTACCAATAATTATCATTAACTATTAGGCTAAAATGCGTATACTAGAAGTTATCTACCATAATGGTTTATAAAGAAACTTGGTAGGTAATTGGTAAAATATTACCAGTGTCTTTAAAAGATAGGTATTACATAGGTACCACAAGTTATGGTAATATTACTGTCACCTCTCTTATGTCACAAATTAAAAATACAAACACAGAGTTAGGTAGCTACATATTTTAACATTGATACATATTTGGTTCTCTTCTTGTTCCAGACCTTCGTAGTTATAAGCAAGGGTAAAGATATCTTCAGGTTTTCGGCCACCAACGCCTTGTGGATATTGAACCCGTTCAACCCAATAAGAAGAGTGGCGATATACATACTAGTGCATCCTTTGTTCTCGTTGTTTATTATTACTACAATTTTAGTCAACTGCATTCTTATGATAATGCCTACAACGCCTACTGTCGAAAGTACTGAGTGAGTATCCATTTTAATATCACTATAATCGTTATCTTAAATAGATACTTCATTAAAATTTCCAACTTTTAAACTACCATAGGAAGAATTCCGAGTTTATTCTTAGGTCTTAGATCATTTGTAGAATGCACGCTAGATTCAAAATTGTTAGTTCAGCTAGATTCTGATTCAAATATACCTATTGATATTTAGATAATCAGAATATTTTACTAAGTATATTTAGAGATTTTAAATAGCATACCTATACTTATTGTATATTATATTATCGGGAAAATGTTATTGTACTTACCCAAAAATAGTGTTTTTTTCATTTTAGATAATGAATACAATTGTTTTTGATTTGATTTTGATAAAATTATATTCATAAAATACCTAAATAAGATTACTTCGCTCATTTGTGTCATTTGTAAAAACTAAATATTACCAAGCTTTCGAGCTTTATTTACATCCTAAAAATACACCTTACTGACTTAATGAATCATGAATGTTTCTAAATATTTTGCAATTACATTTTTAAAATTACTGTCTCTCTTGGCCTAACTTAAATAACAACTGATCACATCCATTACCCTTCCCGCCTTTTGTCTAGGCACTACTATACTTATTATGTAACTTAGAACCTTTACTTTGTATTATACCTCACCTTCTACAAGTTCAGATACAGAACTTTCATTTGTCTCTATTTAAAGTAATTCTCAATTGTTTGTAATATGAGAAGTTTGTATTTCCGAGTGGCGTTCCTCAGTGGAGGTGAATTTTTGCAGAGTTATCTTTACCGGGATCTACACGTTTGAATCGGCGGTGAAAGTAATGGCCAGGGGTTTCATACTACAGCCATTCACATACCTTAGAGATGCATGGAATTGGCTTGACTTCGTAGTTATAGCTTTAGCGTGAGTAGTAGAATATTTTATATTTAGTAGATTATTCAAATCGTTACGTAGTTTTTTATGGTCTTAATGTCTCGTTCGATAGTTGTTTTATAGACGAGTATTTAATTGTTAGCGACTTTTAAGGTCGAACAGAAAGTTTCTAAAACTTTTAACATTAACTTTTGAATCATCAAAACATGAATTTTGAATTTAGATAAGCTGAGCGATCAAAACTATCTCGCTACTATTACAGTTGTAGGTAATATAAGAATATGTACATTATAGTAGTTTTATGTAGTGTAGTTGTAAGTATATTAACCTAGTATTTGTGTCGTGGGTGTCTGTTCGCAGCTATGTGACGATGGGCATAGACCTCGGAAACTTGGCCGCTCTCAGAACGTTCAGGGTACTCCGAGCGTTGAAGACTGTAGCCATTATACCGGGTAATCCATTTGTAATTCTTTGTGTAGTCAACTATAGTTTTAGCGATACCCTTATATTAGGTAACAACAGTTTAATTTTAGATGTAGAAGTAAGAACGGTAGAGGTCGATATTAGTGTTACAATAGATGAAATAAAAGAACAAGAGAGAAGTATAAGCAGAACCAAATATTCCACATGTACTCATCGCCACAACCAAGCTTTATGGTTAAAATCAGTGACACCATTTAAATTAACAATAAACAAACTATTGTAGTTGATCAAGTAGATTACTTGTAGCCAACAATGTTCTTCTTAGTCGCATTTTCATTACTGAATGTCATTTCCATTCCGGATATCGGGAAGTCTTAGAGTAACACTTCAAAATGCATCCAACAGGTTTGAAGACCATCGTCGGAGCTGTGATAGAATCGGTGAAGAACCTGCGCGATGTGATCATCCTGACAATGTTCTCTTTGTCGGTTTTCGCGCTAATGGGGTTGCAAATCTACATGGGGGTGCTGACGCAGAAGTGCGTCAAGGTGTTTCCTGAAGACGGCTCCTGGGGGAGTCGCACCCACGATAACTGGGAACGGTTTTGTCAAAACGAGAGTAAGTTTCATACTGTCTTTCCTAACTAAGCCTTCAATTATAAATCAGTGATAGATAGAACGACTTTAAACGTACTGAAATTCTGTTGGTCCTTTGGGACTAATTATTTAGGACTGGGAAGATATTTCGCGAAATACCAAATGACGTGGACCAAAAAGTGAGTTTAGTTAATAGAGTACTAGAAGTAGAAAATATAATAAATAAATTCAAAATAAATATAAATAAAACTTTACAGCGAACAGTTCTGGAAAACTGGAATGAAATCAATCTGTTACCATTTCAATTACAAAACGTTTCTAAACAAACATAAACAGTTCAAAAGCGGCCACGATAAGCTATCAGGGGCGAAGGATCCATATAACACAATTCCTGTCGGTTTCCCTTTTGAATCAATAGGTACCCACACCTTCCTCACTTACACAAGAGTTTACAACCAACCAACATAAAAAAACGACATTTAATCACTTTTCAAGAAGCAAATGCAACGCCTGAACTTTGTATAGCAACGAATATCGCTACAAGAAAAGCCGTTAATACCCGGCTTTATCGTTCATACAATCGTATCAATAATCTTCTCTTTCGTACTCACGAAATCTATTCGCTCGCTAACTCTGTCCCACAAGCGCGAAATATTGGTTACTAAGCCGCCTCACAACGGCTTGCAACGACGATCATATTTCACTTGCAGAGGGCGCCAGTTTGTATGTATCGAACTGTCATGAAGTGATGTTTTACTAGATGGCGGTGTTAGTTCCGATTTTTTCCACGTGCGATAAGATCTGTGTCAGATTGTAAATGCGATGGTCAGATAAATTGATGCATTTTTATTAGTGGTTTTTAAATTATTTTGTATTACCTATATTATGTTATAAATAGTTTTCGTAATTCTTGTGTTGTTTTTATTCAGTTTGTGTTGTTAACTTTGTTGTTATCTATACGATGAGAAATGGCTGCGTTAGTATTGCGTAAGCCTTTTTTTGGTCGACTTCCCTTGAAAAAATATTCACCCTTCGCCACTGTAAGCTATTATTATATTACAGATTCGAGGTGATGCTGAATGCACTATGAACTTGTAATAAAACCTCAATTCATTATTTCAGCGAACTGGTACGAAGAAAAAGGTGATTACCCTTTATGCGGGAACTCATCAGGAGCAGGGTAAGATTCCTTAAATCTCTAAATCGAACTATTCCAAAATCTCGATTAACATATATACCAACGTCATACCCATAGGCAATGTGAACCGGGCTACATCTGCCTGCAAGGCTATGGGCCGAACCCTAACTACGGCTACACGAGCTTCGACACCTTCGGCTGGGCCTTCCTCTCCGCGTTTCGCCTTATGACTCAGGACTACTGGGAGAATCTCTACCAACTGGCAAGTTTTTCCTTGTCACATAAATCATTCATCTCTTAGTAGGACTATACTAATGTTTTTCACAACTATAACTGTTTAGTCTAATCTCTACTCTCTTCTCTGTTTCAAAATTATGGAATTCTTCAGTAATATAGAAAGTTTATTTTGACTGTACCTACCGTATTTATTTCTTATCTTGGGTACCTTTTCTGTTATGTTCCAATAGTTAGGTAGGTATGTGATTTGACATTTGGATATCATATCCTATTAAAACTACAAAATTTTAGCACTTCGCTGTTAGTTACCTACTCATGTAGATTGGTACCTATTCTCAATCCTTCATACACTTTGTGTTCAAGTTAATAATTCTTTACCAAATTCGAGGTAGTCCATTAAATAAAATAATCATAGCAAAGCAAACACATGGAATTAACAAAAACTCTGGCATTTACTTACATAAACGAAATAAAACAAGTTCGTTATACCATTACATTAACAAAATGCTGGAGGGCATGTAAATACGCCTAATGGGATTGACGTCATACGAGTGGTTCCCACCGAAAACTGTGGTGATACACGCGATGGTGCCAGAGCGTTTACACTGCTTATGATATAGTGTTTGTTATGTATGGCTATTACGTTATTAATGCTTTGGATAGTTTCATTTAAGTTACATTTTGACAACGTTTGTTTGATTATATTTGTTGCGGTTGGACAAACGAAAAACCTAATCAATTTAATTTTCTAACATCATTATTATGATCAGCCTACTTCGGCCCACTACTGGGTTTCTCGTCCAGTATTTTCTTTTAGAAACAGCTGCAAAAAGGCTCTGATTTCGGCAGAATTCAGAATCAGAAAATGTAATAAAAATAAACAATGGAAATGAATCATGAAAGAATGAACTCAACTCTCATTTTGCAGGTGCTAAGATCAGCGGGTTCGTGGCACGTGCTGTTCTTCGTGGTGATAATCTTCCTGGGCTCGTTCTACCTGGTGAACCTGATCCTGGCCATCGTCGCCATGTCCTACGACGAGCTGCAGAAGAAGGCCGAGGAAGAGGAGCAAGCTGAGGAGGAAGCGCTCAGGGTATGCAAAAAAAATGTTTAATTTTATTGAACAATAAAATTTAACATTTTTTTGAGTTCAGGCCCTTTTCACAACAACAGCAGTCTATTAGATAAGTCAATATCGAAGCAACCAAAAAACAATAATTTAAAAATATGTCTCACTTTAAATTTAATTCACAAACAAATAGTTCAGAAACAGCAGCGGCATAGATCGATCCCACTTCTGATTCTCAATGACTGATTTTAGAGATTTTAGCCTTTTACGGTTACGGTTTTTATTAAATAATACCTTTTGTATCCAATTTTCTTTAAAAAAATTTAAAATATAATGGAAACTTTTTAATTGACGTTGTTACCAAATCTGTGTCTATAAGTTCAAAGATATATTCTGGTAGGTTGTTATATTTTTTTAATAATTATACGATAAACTTAATATCAATACTTTAACTGGTACCTACTGGTCCTAAAGTCTTCCAATAACAACAAATCAGGTGCGACAATGGCTAAAAGATAGAATACCTACGAGATTGAGGCGTAAGCGTTGCCAGATCGAATCCACCTTTGTGCCTACCATTGTGAAAAACCACTAACACAAAACAAGCATTTTAACTAAACTTAGATGGATTTGCTAATAAAAATCATTAATACTGTGCAAAAATACTGTCTACCCCTAGGGGATTATGGACGTGTGAGTTTATGTGTGTATATAATAGAATATTATTTGTTTAATCTACAGGAAGCAGAACAAAAAGCAGCCGCCAGGGCGGACAAACAAGAGGCGCGCGAGGCGCACGCGCGCGATGTGGCCGCAGCCGCGGAAGCCGCCGCGTACGCCGAGGCTCACCCTGCTAAGTCCCCCAGCGACTTCTCGTGTCAGAGCTACGAACTGTTCGTCAACCAGGAGCGCGGCAACCAGGACGACAATACGCGCGAGCGCATGTCCCTCCGTAGCGACCCCTTCCAAGACTCGGTGAGCACACAGCCCACGCACAAGCCACCCACCGACCCACACGAATCGGCACGCCGGCAAAGGAAGGTCAGCATGGTGAGTATGCTGCGCTCGACACGCCCACATCTCGCTGACAATGATTCACAGAGGCTCTCCCTCACGCGTGCGTAATAACGGACGGAATACCAACAGGAGATGTCCCATAAAGTCTTATACAATTTGAAAGAGCGTGACACTTTTATTCAGCACTGCGAAATGAAAGTGTCAATTCCGGCCGGTATTTCACAGTTATGTATAAGATCACGCGCGGATCACAAAATAAATCTAAGAATAATTGTCGCAAAAACGCATTGCGAAAATTCAGACCGGTATTTCGTACCTGTATGGGAGAGCCTTCAGTTGCACAAACAAACAAGACCTATTGTCTATCGTATAAAGAAAATACTAACAGTTACTGTAAACTAACAATGTTGTTGATATCAGTAGTCAACATCATGCCGGTAACGAAAGGACTGGTCAAATTCTTAACAGTGCTATTGAAAAGAACAAGTGCAATGAAACAGTCATTATAGTCTGCTTCGAATTCAAGCCTAGTCTCATAAAATATGACCATAAGCTGCTTTGACGAAGTAAGTTACTTTTAATTAAACGCAACTGAATCATTGGCAGTGAAGCACAATCTTTTCAACTTGATCCTAATCATTATCACGCTGCTTAACACTTATCATGTTCTGAATTTTAACATCGTCTTTTATTACTTGCCTAAAGGGACTTAACATCTACGAGTACTTTGTCACCTTTCCATATTCATTTTTAGCACTTTCTGATTTTACGCTCAAGTTGAAAAGAACTATTGTTAATTATCGATGTTAATTGCTGTAAGCTTAAAAACTTTCCCCGTGTTATTGATTTGTTTTAGTTGACGAAACCATTTGAATTGCAAATAAACAGACGACCGTGTCTCTGGCAAATAGAGTGATTTTTGCCTCGTAATTATCTTTTTACTAATGTTAAACGAAGATCTGAATATTTGCAATGTCTGGATATATCTCCATCTATTATTTATTATTAATTTATTTCTTGTTTGATGCTACTAAAGCTACTTCGGCCTAGACATGCTATTGAGACTGCTGTTCTGTATTTAAACCATTATTCTCATCTAGCCTATCATGTACGATACCTCATCGATGCTATGCAGATTTTGGTAGATATTTACATATACGAGTACATTATTTCCTCAATTAGATCAAGCTAGTTCCATTAAATGTTTCAGATTTAGATATTACGTATGAGCACGATATTTCATTTGTCTTTTTACATTACTACATTTATTAATTTTACTCTACAAGAAACACCAGACGAATTTTAATTTATATGTTGCATCTAAACAGTTTGCTAGAATCCTAATCAATATTTCAAATGATTCCGCATGGTTGCTATAGTAGAGAGTATTAGAGAGTAAACATGATCATACATTCGTTTCATGTTAGTACTCTAGCTAGTGACCAATCTCCAATATTATTTCTTTGTTGAAAGTTGTAGAACTAATACTCTTCAATCGATAGATAGATCTATTACAAAATAATTATAAAGATTTGTAAATCTAGCTAGTTTTACTATTCGTATGACAAATATTGGAATAAAAAGTTCTTGTATTTCAAGGAATATTATTGGAGAGAACGAATCTATTGTCATGGTAGATTGTTTCTTTTGCGATTTGAGTGTTGAGGAGCGGACCGCGGTGGAACAGTTACCAACGAAGGAGAGGTAGGTCGCTCATATCTTTACCACTAAATTGGTCATAAGATTAAAATAATTAACTATTCCTCAATTTTGATTACTGATATGCGGAGGCTTCGATATGAGACAAACAAAGGAACAGTCCTCATGACTATAGATGTAGATTGGAAGATATATATAGTTACGATAGGATTAGCAGTATGCGAATATGCATGTAATTTAACCCCACATTACTTCATGTGTTTATAAACAAAGTTACTTGACTAACTATTGCTTTCACACATCATCGCTACTTTCTTTAAGTCATCAATACTCGTAACATATGCAATAAGAATTGTTTAAGCATCCTTTTTATATCACTTCTATCGCGGGATGCAATGACACCGTGATTGATCATTCTTATTGTATCTGACACCTCACACAACTTTTAAATTGTCATTTGCAGCTACACTGTAGATCTCGATCGGCTACTCACTGAGAGTCATTATTGTTTTTATCTTCACAATTTGCTTAGAGCCCGCAACTTATGTTTTTTGTGGTATGTCAGATTTCGTTATGTACTTATTTCGTTTGTTCTATGTTAATAGGCGATGCCTATTTCGGTCCTTTTATCCTATTTAATGGATGTATAGATATTTGGTCGATATAAGATGCTTGAAGATGGGAGTTGGTAATAAATTCAAAATTCTGTTTGTGTATTGAAGGTCCCCCACCCTGAACGCATTAATAAATACGGCCAGTTGTCATATGGGCCGCTGCGGGAGGGCTCACAGGTTTGTCCTACTATCCTAATTGGTGTTTGTGCTCCCTTTCCTCTTCCTCTACTATAGGAGTTATTCCATTTTTGTTTTCTGTCTGTTTAATTAGCTCTTGCTCTTCTAGATTCTGCTATTAGCGATAGCGGTTTTTTTTCGAAGTCTATTTCCAGCATTCATTTAATTGGTAACTTTAAACATAGACTTTATATTTTGCTCTATATTAAGTATACTACTTGTGTTGATGCAATTAGACCATTACGAGCACTTTCTATTTCTTTATCTTCATTGTATTTTTTACTTCTTTCTAAGCATTTCCCACTGTTGCCTCTTTGATTAATTCACGTGTTTATCTCTTTGTTTATTAGCACATGAAAGTAAACATTTTGTAAAAATATCGAAATTCAGGACTAGGTACCTCCATAAAGCGTAGCTAAAGCTAAAGCCTCTGCAACCGGTTCCATTACTTTAGAACTTATTGACTAAGGACCATAGACCTTATAGATTGGTTGATAATAGAATTTAGTAAGTTAAGTATTTACTACTCGATCTGAATTGAGGAAAACCATTTACAGAAACAGTATTAGTTACCATCTGGTAGACTGAAAATTTTAAAAAAGTAAGTAGTTATACAAAACAAAAATCAGCTTAATTAAAACCCAACTTCCGATTTACTAACGACAAAATTTAAGGTGTTTCTTTAAAAATACAATTTAGAAAAGACACAAAGTGTGACATCAAAATCACAGCAAAAAAAATTAACGAAGCAGCTACTTTTAAAGCAACACTTTACCGGTCAACTAATAGCTAATAAACTAGCATTTTGAGACATTACTATGACACAGGCTTCATTATCACTGCCTGGATCGCCATTCAACCTGCGGCGAGGGTCGCGAGGGTCGCACCAGATGACTCTCAGACCCAACGGCAGGTCGCGGTACCCTCCCGGAGCCGACAGGAAGCCTCTAGTACTATCCACGTACCTGGATGCTCAAGAACACCTTCCATACGCGGATGACTCCAATGCCGTCACACCTATGTCGGAAGAGAATGGTGCTATCATTATACCTGTCTACTATGCTAATTTAGGTTAGTAACTGCGTTTATAATTACAGTGTACAAACTTATAGAAGACACGATTAAAGTTTAGAAAAGGCAAGCTGAAAGAGAGAGAGAGAGAGAGAGAGAGAGAGAGAGAGAGAGAGAGAGCTGTAGAGCTAAACTCTGCCACAGAACTAACAGTAGAGGCAAGTCTGAAAGTGAAGACCACATAAAGTTAGACATTCCCTAAGCCCCTAAGTTGGATATCCATGAAAGTCAGTAATCCATTCGTTGTTCCGTGCCTTGGGAAGACCTAACAGAAAACCGAAAGGGGTTTTTAGAAATGGAAACTGTTAGAGATAGATACAGAAGCAATTTAATCTCTACTTAGGTAAGTTAAAATGTAAAAATATTTGTATGCTACACAATGTGGCAGAAAGAGCGATCCTTTATTATAATTTAAGAGCTCTATAACCTATCTATTTTCAGCAAATAAATCAAATCAAAATCAAATCATTTTTTTTTATTCAATGCTTATATAATATATAATACCACAATACAATACAATATAATTTAAAACAAGTAGGTAGGTATATATTTATAAAAATCAAATCCTGGCACCTGCACTAGCCAACGGCTGTCTTGCAGCATGCCAGTCCTCACTAAGATAGCCAGCGGGATATGATACTGTGGGTGTACAGGGGAGAGGGTGCATGTGTGAGGTGGTGTGTGTGTGTGTGTGTGTGTGTGTGTGTGTGTGTGTGTTGTGTGTGTGGATGTGTGTGATGTGAGAAATGATTACTTATACCTTCTAATGTTAAAACTCCAGGCTCCCGCCACTCATCGTACACATCGCACCAGTCGCGGCTGTCTTACACATCGCATGGTGACCTACTGGGTGGTGGCAAGGCGCAAACGAAGGAGGCGCGGTTACGCGGCCGGTCTGCGTCGAGAAACCACAGCGTGACGTCACAGCCACACGCGTATCCACTGCCGAGGCAGGATTCGTCGCTCGCTTCGAGGCCTCTCAGAGAATATGTGAGTACCGCATGAGAACTGTGCAGTGCCATGTACCAATGAGTTTTTCGGATATTTCGAAGACTTACGTACATTTACCGACTGCTCTAACGGTGAAGGAAAACATCGTAAGGAAACCTACTGAGATAACCAGTGTGTAAAATGGGGTAGGATCGGGCAGTTAAACGAGCGTATGTGGGACGCTGTAACTGAGAACGTCCGGTCAGACGTCCCAGATACCGCTGGCGCGATGAAGTGGAGAAAGATCTACGTGAGCTCCTGGGCGCCTGACTGGCTCGAGGCTGTGCCCCCGCACAGAGAGAGCGAAGGTGCTCTGTGGTATCGAAGGCCAAGATCCAATTCGGGTCGCTGCGCCAGCGGAGTAAGTACCTAAGTATGTAAGTAAATGGGGTAGGCACAAAAGATCCCCAAGGGTCGAACTGCCGCTGGGGTTATTCCCGGCAGACGAATGCGTGACGTTTATCTTATCGTAAGATAAGATAAACGCATGAGAAACGGCATTTATCTTAATCATCACTCAACCTGCAGTGTTAGTTGTATCAGATGACTCTGGTATATAGACGTTGCATTGGAACTCGTCCCTAAGAATAAATTTTGCCTAATTCTTTAGGTTGATCCACAAAGTTCACTTCCCAAAATATCATGTAACCAAAATGTCAGAATACCTGTGTTTGAACATTTCTAGGCAATATATGACAGAAGTAAGGCATAACAGAGAAGGTCCAACAGAAAGTTCTTCGAGAAATCACAATAATTTTACAGGTCTGATACCTAAGCCACATTACCGCTTACGAGACAGAATCCGTCGAGAATATTTTGCATTCTTATATGTACAAATTATATAATTAACTTACCGTAACTTTTTACGTTCCAGGAAATGAGCACGACTGAATGTACAGACGAAGCCGGAAAAGTATTAAAGCCATCAACAGATAACCCTTTCATAGAGTCGTCGCAGCAGCCTAATGTCGTAGATATGAGAGGTAAGTATACATGTTAGTTGCTTCAAAATTTTGTAAATACGTAACAGGTTTCATGTAACGAAATATCAAATTCTATTCCAGATGTAATGGTACTAAATGAAATCATCGAACAAGCTGGAAGACAAAGTAGAGCCAGCGAACAGAACGGTACGAAATTCTTAGAGAAATCTTTTCCTACAAATTACTTACTTGTAAAAATGAACAGTTACAAGTGACATTGTTGTTGTCTTGTGGCATTTTGTTACTTTCAAAGAATTAATTTATTCAATGTCTTATGTTTATGTAAAGTCTGTGTTTCAAGTTATTTCGCTTCTTCAATACCTACCACAAAATGTAACTCTCCGTGTAAATATATGGTACTTTCTCAGATCCTTACTAAATAAACATGTAATATAACAATATTACACTGAACACTTACACTAACACGACCGGTATTTGCTCATTATGCATTAAAAGAGCATAATTGGCAAACGAAAGACATTTGTGGGTGTCATTTATTACGAACATGTTTTATTGCACCTGCACATAAGAGTTGTTCACACGGTTTATCCTAGAAACTTCGTTTATAGCATCTATCGATGTCACAAATTAAAATGTCCTTTAAAAAATTGGTAAATCTTTTAACTATAGCAACCACAGGTATCAGAAAAACTGTGTGAATGAACCATCAATACGTCAAAGAAATAATTAAACGCTCGTATAGTTAATTTTACAATTGTATTTGATAGGTTTGCGAAATGCTTATCTATTTGACGATTTAATTAAAAAACCTTGCGACAATTAACAATTTTCAAAAAATAAATCAGGTATTTGTTATTACGAGCTTCACGATGATTTGTTCTTTGACACACAAATTACGTTACTACCTTACTGGCAAAATAAAACACAGGACCGTAGACACACTGCCTGTTATCACATTGTATAGTGTGTGCATCAAAATATTATAACATCACATCCAAGGGTGTTTCTGTATGCACAAGTTGTTGGTGACATTACGACGCACAAATACCATAATCACTAACAAAATATGCCGCCTTGGTGTCTTGTCTATTCTACTTTATTGTTTTTCTTTACTTCTTGCTTTTGCACGAAATGTGTTTGTTTGTGATCTGCATGGCATGTCATGAAATGTTATTCTGTAATAGTGATTTTAGGTTTGTCTTTAAATTGATTTACCGCATGTTTATAGATAAAATCTAATAAAAGGCATATAGGCCGTAGTAAAGTGTTAGATAGATAGCACTTTACCGATGCCTGTGGCGTAATCATTCATATTGTTAGGCCGACTTGCGCAAACATTTAACCCTACATTAACTCGCAAATTGTCTGTGCTTCGAGAGTTAATGGTTCGCCTTATAGTGCCATTGTCATCTACTCTTGAAAGTTCGTTACTAAACTCATGTAAAATTATTTTTGCGTCGACAAAAATATCATCTAAGTAGGGTATATATTACTGTTGATTATTCAGATATTCATATTTTTTGGTCTTTTAAATCTATAATGATTCCAAAGAAACTCCGCTCAATTTCATTTATTGTTGCATTAGGAGTAGTTAATTGTAATAAAGCTTAGTTGCAAGGTTTGATATTCAACTGTCAACATTCAGTTGCCACTGCCAGTAATGATTTGGATTTGTTTTGCACCGACTTCACTATTCAGTACTTC
Organism: Hofmannophila pseudospretella; assembly: GCA_947369225.1. Taxonomy (NCBI): domain Eukaryota; kingdom Metazoa; phylum Arthropoda; class Insecta; order Lepidoptera; family Oecophoridae; genus Hofmannophila; species Hofmannophila pseudospretella. The sequence goes on from OX376325.1 coordinate 8,608,326, forward strand.
CATAGAATTCCCGTGTAATTTTTTTTCATTCGCGAATAGTACAGTGCACGGGAAGTAGTTGAAAATTACGCATATTTAATTTTGTGATATAAATGACAACCAACAAAATCACGAAAAATATGGATATTGGTTAAAAATAAAATTGTCTTTGACTACTCAATTTCCATTTCTTATTTCATTACTTTTGTTGAAAATCCTTGCGCTTTCGTACGAATAATGAGCGAATACTAACATGTTTTTCTGTCTCTCCTCTCTTACACAAACATACACGCACTCTGCCGGTAAACGGGACGCAACAGTGTCAGTGTACTACTTCCCAACAGCGGAAGACGATGAGGACGGACCCACCTTCAAGGAGAGACTGCTAGATTACTTCATGAAGGGGATAGACGTGTTCTGTGTATGGGACTGTTGCTGGCTCTGGTTGGAGTTCCAGAAGTATGTCGCACTGATAGTGTTCGACCCGTTCGTGGAACTGTTCATCACGCTATGTATCGTCGTCAACACTTTATTCATGGCTTTGGATCATCACGACATGGACAAAGATATGGAAAAGGCTCTCAAGAGTGGCAATTATGTAAGTTTTAACATTTCATACAAAATTAAGTGTATGTAAGTGTTAAAATAAGGTGTTTCAATATTATGATTTTTTTTCCAGTTTTTCACGGCAACATTTGGCATAGAAGCAATGTTTAAATTAATAGCAATGAGCCCAAAGTATTATTTTCAAGAGGGTTGGAATATTTTTGACTTTATCATCGTGGCCTTATCACTATTGGAGTTGGGTTTAGAAGGTGTTCAGGGTTTGTCTGTGTTACGTTCGTTTCGTTTGGTAAGTATCACTTCAACTACTTGTTTATCTACTATAATATATTTAAGTACTTTACTATAAGTTTTATTCATTATCTACATTATGATAATTTGAACCTTATCAGAACTACTTTGAAAACAACAGTCGTCGCATTTATCGCAAATTAAATGCAGTTATTTAATATTAATTCTGTGTACTTATCTCAAATTAATTTTATTGTCCCTATATTTAAGTCTAAATTAGTAACCTACAAATATTGTTAACGAATTGGCGATTTGAATTTCTCCTCTTACATGTGTACACGACTACAACAATCATTTTAATACTATCTGTAACATTAACATGTAAATGTGATGAAATATTTTCAGCTACGTGTATTTAAACTGGCCAAGTCTTGGCCGGCGCTAAACCTTATTATATCCATAATGGGTAGGACGGTGGGAGCTTTAGGGAACTTGACCTTTGTTCTTTGCATCATTATATTCATATTTGCCGTGATGGGAATGCAGTTGTTTGGAAAGAATTACACAGGTTCTCTTTGAAAGAAAATTTAGCATCTCTAAAGAACTAAGCTTCATTATTGATTCAGCTTCACACTCCCGAATATTTTACACTGGGCTTGATTAAACATTTCATGGAGGACTGCGATGCGAGTCCACGCTGTGGCTTTATAACACGGAATGTGGCTCCATCACACGAATGGGCCTGAGACGAGACACGTTATAAAGCTATACCACGCAGCTTGAGACCATACGTTAAGCTTTGCATCGAGTATTTATAGATTTGACTTGCAGCTTTGCTTACGAAGGGTAATTTACGCGTCGAGTCATTGCTGATGGGATCTATGTCGTTGATGAAATTATTATTAGGCCATCTTATATTAACCGAAAAGATAATAACGACGAAGAAAATACCGTTATTGATACTAAAGCTCTCACAATATTGGAAGACAAACATATATCCCACTCATACAGAACTAAAGTCAATGCACATTTGGATAGGTAACTCAAGCACACATTTGCTAAACATGTCCGACCCAGAATCACTCACACGACCGAGTCGATGAAGACGAAGTACCTAATTCAACAGCAAACAGAACGAGGACGGTGTCCTGAGTGATTGTGGGTCTGTGAAGAGGAGCCGCAGTAGCATAGGTGAAGCGCCGGTACGCGAGCTTGTGTGACGCCTTGTTTCACAATTTGTAATTGCAGCTTCGAGTATTCAAATTGGCAAAGTCATGGCCGACACTTAATTTACTCATCTCTATAATGGGTAGGACGATGGGTGCCTTGGGCAACCTGACCTTCGTATTGTGCATCATTATTTTCATATTTGCCGTGATGGGTATGCAACTATTCGGGAAAAATTATGTGGGTAAGTGTAATTGGTGGGAGTGTTGCATGTTCATTGGTGTTTGGACGTGTTAATGGTACGGCGGCGGGGCCCGATGTATTAGTAAGTGAATGGACTTCAGATTCAGTATTTGCTGCTTCTAGTTTGGAACTAAGTTAAATATTTCTATTAAAAATGAAGTACATTCATTAATCATACAATTAAGTATGGATAGCCTTCAAGCTTTGGTCACTATTTTCCCAAAGTGCCAATAAGAGTACTTTACCTACTTATTAACGCTCGTGCAAATTTTATTTCCTAATGATTAACTTTCTCGCTATCTTTACCGCTTTGAAAACAACGAATGCTAGTAACTTCTATATCATTTAGTACGTTTGTGGCAGAATGACCTAAGCTTCCTTCTTATCCTAGCTTGTTTCCCCACACATTGGGCCCACCGCTATGTTTGAATAGTGAGTATTGTGTTGATGTGCGTCACACTGTTATGCTCATCGTCATTATAGGTGATTGGCAACATTTGATGTGTCCCTTCCAAGTGAGCCTTAGGGAAATGTACCTATTTATTATTTCCCGCATTAATAGCCCCCTAATAAGGCGCCTCACTTGTGAAACATTTATAGCCAGCTTTTCACGTCTTTTACGATCCTTCCCCTGGCCTCTTAAATTATTTATTTATTTAGAAATAAAGGCATTTACTGTTTTCTTTGTAAGTTGGTTATTCCTTCTATCTGCGCTGTTATCATAATCTCTAGTAAGTATTGCATGTCTGTAAGTAATTACTTGGTTAGAATCTATAGTCTAAACTTCTAGAGCCTTAAACTTTTCTAAGGTGCGCTTACACTGTTCAGCTTACGTAACAATGTACATAGTTTGTAGCAAGAACTTCTTAAGATTCATCATAAGTATTTACAATGTATGTATGTACCTACTTAATACATTGACAGAAATTCTTGCATTCTGTGTTGTAAGTAGATAAATACTTATTTAATTAATTATAATATCTGACAAATGATGATAAAATATGTAAAAGCTTGTATGCAACAGTCCATTATTTATATACATATATATAATAATAATAATAGTAGCAATGTTAATGTCAACTACGACTGAATTGTAATAAAATTGGTCCACATGTTAGCATGTTACAAAAAATAAATCACTATTAAAGTTTGCATTATCAGAATTGTTACAGTTATCAGCCTTTTAACACTTTTGTAACGTGTGCACAGATTACGTGGACCGTTTCCCTGACGGAGATCTCCCCCGGTGGAACTTCACTGATTTCATGCACAGCTTTATGATAGTATTCCGAGTGCTCTGCGGAGAATGGATAGAGAGTATGTGGGACTGCATGTTGGTCGGCGACGTCTCTTGTATACCGTTCTTCTTGGCCACTGTGGTCATTGGTAATCTTGTGGTCAGTATCTTTTTCTAATTCATTCGTGATTTCTTCTTCTAATCTAAATTCTTTGTCTCTGAAGAATTGTATCGTTATATTAATCAGAATCATTAACATATTTTAGGTACTTAACCTCTTCTTGGCCCTGCTCCTCTCAAATTTCGGTTCATCGAGTTTATCGACACCTACTGCCGACCAGGATACCAACAAAATAGCAGAGGCCTTCAACAGGATATCGAGGTTCATAGACTGGGTAAAGCGGAATGTCAACGACTTCTTGAAGCTGGTGAAGAACAAATTGACCAATCAGATAGCGATACATGCTCCCGGTAAGAAGCGTGTCGAGTTGCCGATTTGTTGTGGGCATGTTGTTGTATAATTATTTTGATGTGTAGTAGCTAATGGTTCATAGAATGTCAAATGTATGTAAAGTAAAGACAATAAAATGTATTGCAAGGGTAAGTATACCAAAAAATCAGAGTACCTAAATGTTTAATGTAAAACTATAATGTTCAAAGAACCTTTCTGTTATATTGTAGCATGATCAGATAATGTGACGAAGTTAACGAATAGAGCATGATGTTTAATAAAGAATTTGTGTAATATGTTGTGTTGTTGGTCACTGTGCGTTGCCTGAGCCCTAGTAACCCAAGTGTAGACTTGCAGACCTGTCGTGTGTTCGTGTTAGACATAAATCCTTGTTGATACACTCTTGACCTCATTTCTCTTTGTGTTGTGTTTTTTTTTAATTGTTTCTAAGTATATTTCATCGATGTATTGTATTCACGCTTCATATAATTATGTGGTTTATCTATTTACAGCTTATACAATTAAATTGATATCTACTTAAGGCTGCGTACTAAAATTAACAGACAACTAGCGCCACTCTGCTAAAACAATAATTTCTCTTAAATACGGGTTAATTTTGAAAAATGCAAGTAAGTATTTAAGTTGTTCTACAGGTGAAAAGTGATTTTTCAGAACCATAGTAGTAGCTTTATTTTAAGTCGTTTTCCTATAGTTGTCTAGACGGAATAAAGGGACCACTTTCTTCCGTTTAAATAACTATGCGGAATAAAGTTAAAAAATAAACCAATATGTCTAAAAAATCATCAGAACAACAACGTAAATCCCTGTTTTTTTTAATTCCCTCGTATTTGGAAGAAATATATTTATTATTAAAGTGGCGCTAGTTGTTTCCTGTTAAATTCGCACCTACACTTAAAATAAGTGAGTTGTGCATGTATGTAATTATACGTTATTATATTAAGCTTGATAATTCTAAATTGTGTGTATAATGTATTTAATTTAGTTATTCAACCTCAAATATATCATCACATAATATAAATTAATATAAATTATGCAAATATACAATTTTAATTAGCTCCTTAAGTAACTATTAATTTAAACATTTTTAGTACCTACGTTAAACGTTTTAGAAGTGAAAAATATCAAATGTTTGATACCATTTTCCATTTGTTATCATCCATACTTTATTTGAGGATTCAGCAGACAGATATATTATTTCTATATTATTATTTTTGAATAAAAAATAAATTCAATAGTGGTGGATCCCTCCACTAATCAAAGTACTAGATTTTAGTTCAATTGGAGTGATTAATAAGATAATTAGCAAACCATAACTTTTAAAAAGAAAGTCGTACGAGTAATGGTCATTCAAAAATGTTCTAAGTCTGTCCGTGGTCTGATTTCTATGCTTGGGTGCTGGCGGCGACTTCGATGGCACACGGTGACGCGGCAATAGGCTTAAAAGCGGCCTTATGTGGGCGCTGTGTGTCCTCAGAACGCGTCGACAACGAATTAGAACTCGGCACGGACCTCGACGACCCAGTACTCTACAAAGACAAGAAACTAAAAGACCAAGTAGAAGTAGCTATAGGCGACGGCATGGAGTTTACAATACCAGGTAATTAAAATCACCGTTTACACCTCACAATATCTACGCACTAATTAATTGAGAAGGTTATTATCATTCGCTAATAAGAAAATGATATTCCAGGTGACAATAAGTACAAAAAGGGAAAAATATTAATGAATAATATAAGCGCAATTACAGATAATCACAAAGACAACCGGTTAGACTGCGAACTGAATCATCATGGATATCCCATACAGGTAACTATGGCTCATAGTGATAATAATAAAATGTAAACGAAGTGGATGCAATAATAATAATAATACTAAAGAAATATTCTTGTTCACAGGATGATGACACGATAAGTCAAAAATCGTACGGTAGTCATAAAATTAGGTCATTCAAAGATGAAAGTCATAAAGGCTCAGCAGATACGATAGATGGAGAAGAAAAGAAAGACGCTAGTAAAGAAGAATTAGGTTTAGAAGAAGGTCTGCTTCGAAGAAAATTATTTTTAACTAAAAAGTGTATAATAATATAACAAGCTAACACCTCTACTTCGGTTACAGAAATGATAGAAGAAGAGGAAAAACTAGAAGGTCTAGGCAAGGCAGATATAATAGTAGCCGCTGACGAAGAAGTAGTAGACGATGGCCCATCGGACTGCTGTCCCGAGCCTTGCTACCAGAAGTTCCCATTCCTGGCTGGAGACGACGAATCGCCGTTTTGGCAAGGCTGGGCCATGCTCCGACTTAAAACTTTCAGACTGATAGAAAACACTTACTTCGAAACGGCTGTGATTACTATGATCTTGCTCAGTAGTTTGGCTTTGGTGAGCATTACCTCTAACCTATACATTATTTATTATAATTTAGCATAGGTATTGTAAATCTAATTATGGATTTAAAAATTTGCAGGCCTTGGAAGATGTACATTTACCACACAGGCCTATTCTTCAGGATATCCTGTATTACATGGACCGTATCTTCACCGTTATCTTCTTCCTTGAGATGTTGATCAAGTGGCTCGCCCTCGGCTTTCAGAAGTACTTTACTAACGCGTGGTGCTGGCTTGATTTCATCATTGTCATGGTAAAAATTTGTTTTCTTTATCTCTTCAAAAATATTTAAGAAGAATAATGCCTTCCTTGCAGTATGAAATTCCATTATGATACTCATGACACGATTTGACTTGATGTGATATTGTGCTATCATAGATTTATATCCCCATTATATCTATTTGGGCACAGGCCTCACTTTAGTAAAGGGGCGGCTCCATATTGTAATCTGATAGAAAATGTTTAATCTGATTTGTTCACAAATGAAAATATAAAGTAAGTTGTTGTTGATAAGTAAATGACCAAACGTGTCGCGTTAGTTGTCGCTCGTAAACCACGGCGCGGTGATGGCGGGCGCGGACGACATCCCGGCATTCCGTTCCATGCGTACGTTGCGCGCGCTGCGCCCGCTCCGCGCTGTCTCAAGATGGGAGGGGATGCGCGTGAGTACGCGCCCTCACGATCAACGAAGTGGCGCTATCAGTGTCGGTTTCGTTGCGCTGCTCATTAATCTTACTTATTCCACATTCATTTTTAATTCAAAAGCGAATGTTACATTTTGAATTCTCTTTTGATACATTTGGATGGGCAGCGCAACTCAAAAGCGTAGCTTTGACTGTTCGATGTCTATCGCAGCGGAGACCGACTAGTCTCGCGTGGCTGCCTCGAGCTCTCGATGTCGTAACGTTGTCTGTGGATGCTTCTATCTCTAACCCACGACTCCTGCTACTTGGCATCTTCACCTCTGGTCAATAACTGAAGATAGAAGGCCCTTCACAGTGTGACTTGACTTGAAATCCCGGTATTTTTAAGTGCATGATCGACACGACCTTCATGTGCTATTGTAAAGACAGTGCTATTTTCAAAAATATATAAATAAAATATTCTAAATCAATTTATATCGTAACAAAAAATGAAAATGGCACACAATATTTTGTATGGCGTGTTTGTATCATATAAAAATAATCAGCTGTACACTCTTATTTGTCAATGTAGCTTTAGCTGGATATCAGAGAAATATATTTCGTCTATTTCAAAAGTTCGATCAATCAATAAGATTCCTATTTCTCTGATGTCTTCTGTTTTCTTCCTGAATGTACAAATACCTATCAGTACTGGTGATCCTAAAACTATACTTTTAGCGTCTTGTCGTAATGTTGCATCATTCTTCTCGTGACTATGTCATGGTTCCATTGAGGCGTTAGGTGTGACTTGTAGGTTGTTTGTCCTCCTCAAAATATTGGACTTGTCATCAGGGTTGTACAGGATTTTCTGTCTTTTTAGCATATTATCTCTATCTCCTTTAGGCGCTGCTAGATATTACCCTTTATGAACATGTTTAATATCTGTAACGTATAATATTATGTTTTGTTGTGTATCTGAAATTGCTACCCTTGATTTCATCAGGTCTCGCTTATAAACTTCGTAGCGGCGCTTTGTGGTGCCGGCGGCATTCAGGCGTTCAAAACGATGCGAACGCTGCGTGCACTGCGCCCGCTCAGAGCCATGAGTCGCATGCAGGGCATGAGGGTACGTACCGCCCTGCCGCACGCCGCGGCTGTCGACTTCACCCATCGCCCACTCACCACAGTACACGCAGCTCCACACCCACTACCATACTTAACCATCCGACATACTCCGACATCTGTACAGCTCCAACAAGCCCACAAACATTCCTAAATCTCAAAAGACTCGACAACTCGGCAATTCGCTCTTTTCAGTAATTCTGCATCAATCACCCGGTCTTTTGTTTTTTTAACTTATTTTTCGAAAGTTGTTATTAAATCCATTGGCATTAGTCGATTTTCGATTTAATTAGAATCATTTTGAAGTCGTCGGTGGCACCCTTGAATGGCTTAGTATCATCACTTGTCACATTCTCTTTAGACATCGGTCCAGTCGTTATGTCGGAAGAAACATTCATTGTCATCTTTTGGTCTACGTTTTCTCTTGGATCTTTCTCATTATTAGCTAGTTTAGATACTTATATTAGTTCATTGGAATGTTAATTTAGATTCTGCACCTTAGATTTATCTTCTTGTATCTACATCGTACGATCGAGATGACAGACGCATGAGCTACCTAGTACTCGCATATTTTGGATGATTTTTGTTCGAAAAGTAAGTAAATTATGTGCTTTTGATATTATTTTGATGTTGCTTTAGTATCTTTGTGCATGTTACTGTATGTTAGTAAGTAGTTTTACAAGTTAGTACCTACCTACACGTAAACATACGATGCAAAATTATTAAATTATAGTAGTACAATTAGAATTCACAAAATTTTGCACACAACCCGTTTGCTTTCAAGAAAATTCTAAACAATGGGAGATATGCTTTAGAAATTAGAATCATTAGAGTGCTACTTTGGGCAGATACTAGAATCTTAAGAACTGTTAACGTGTATAGAATAGAACCATAACAATAATACTAAGGCAAATACTATAATAGAGTTATATTGCTATCCTAGGTGGTGGTGAACGCTTTAGTACAGGCGATACCCTCCATCTTCAACGTACTTCTAGTGTGTCTTATCTTCTGGCTAATATTTGCCATCATGGGAGTACAACTGTTTGCTGGAAAGTACTTCAAGGTAATGCTGACTTAAAAATTACCTATTACAAATAATTTATTTATGCATACCTACTTCTAAGTCGTATTCCTCATTGCTGAGGGTCGTGATCATTCTAAGGAGTTAATCACATAGAACGACTCTCGTGGCAGATTTAATGGGATGGTTTGCCAATGCCTTCCCCATTTCACACACTGGTTATCTCAGTGTGCAGGTTTCCTCAAGATGTTGTCCTTCACCGTCAGAGCAGTCAGTAAAATGTTCGTAAGTTTTTCGAAAAAACCGAAAAACTCATTGGTACATGACATTGCATTGTATCGAACCCGGACCCTCCTGCATGGAAGTCCGACGTCCTAGCCACGACGCCAACGACGCTCGTATACCTACTAACTACCAACTAATTGATTGCAAATATTTTGCAGTGTGTCGACTTTAACCACAGCACAGTGAGCCATGAAATCATTCCGGACAAAAATGCTTGCATTTTGGAAAACCTCACGTGGGAAAATTCGCCAATGAATTTCGACCACGTTGGCAAGGCTTACTTGTGTCTGTTTCAAGTGGCCACATTCAAAGGTTGGATCCAGATTATGAACGACGCCATAGATTCCAGAGAATCCGGACGACAACCTATCAGAGAAACGAACATCTACATGTATCTGTACTTCGTATTCTTCATCATCTTTGGCTCATTCTTCACTCTCAATCTATTCATCGGTGTGATCATCGACAATTTCAATGAGCAGAAGAAGAAAGCCGGTGGTAGTTTAGAGATGTTCATGACTGAGGATCAGAAGAAATACTACAATGCCATGAAGAAAATGGGATCTAAAAAGCCTTTGAAAGCTATCCCAAGACCGAAGGTATGACCAATATCAATTCAATAAGATTATTTCGCTATGCCTATATCATATTTGCATCATGGATTGTAACTTTTCGATTTCAGTGGCGGCCGCAAGCAATAGTGTTCGAGATAGTGACGGACAAGAAATTCGACATGATCATTATGCTGTTCATTGGCTTCAACATGTTGACCATGACGCTGGACCACTATCAGCAAACGATAACGTTCAGCACCGTCCTCGATTATCTCAACATGATATTCATCGTGATATTTAGTTCAGAGTGCCTACTTAAAATATTCGCCTTACGTTACCATTACTTTGTGGAACCATGGAATCTATTCGATTTCGTCGTTGTCATGTTCTCTATTTTAAGTAAGTTGAAAGTCACAGTCTTCATTTTTCTTTGTGATTTATGGAAGTTCTGCGTCAGTAACAAAGTAACTTTCTTTCGCAGGTTTGGTGTTGAGCGATATCATAGAAAAATATTTTGTATCACCGACTCTATTGAGAGTAGTAAGAGTAGCAAAAGTGGGTCGAGTGCTCCGATTGGTCAAAGGCGCCAAGGGTATCCGAACGCTGCTTTTCGCGCTAGCCATGTCACTGCCAGCTCTGTTCAATATCTGTCTACTGCTGTTCCTCGTCATGTTCATCTTCGCGATATTCGGCATGTCGTTTTTCATGCACGTGAAAAATAAAGGTGGCCTCGATGACGTGTACAATTTCAAGACATTCGTGCAGAGCATGATCCTACTATTTCAAGTAAGTATCATTTATGTAATACTATTTTTGGGCCATTGCAGTTATTGCATTATTAAGAGGCATTTGAATATTAATCCAGCAATTTGTATTATGAAACCCGGTGCGTTATCTTGTGCTCTAGACTAATTATTGGCACTGATGTGTTTCCGAGACACCATAGCCCTCTAACAAACACCAAATCGGCCATCAAAGGAATTTTAGTGGGTGAAAACGTACGTACCCCACCCTCTCCCTCAGACAACTAGGATATCTTTGAAAGAATTCCCCCCGTCAATAAAAACACTAATTATTGATACAACTTTTTAAGCTTTCGTGGTTTTTGTCAATACTATAGTTTAGACTCGGTATTCTTACCACGGTTTGGGGCAGCCTACTTAGTCTAACGGCGACCATGGCGCATGCCGAAATATCGGGAGCTCAAAACAACCCCAAACCGTGGCAAGAATACCGTGTCTAACTATACTAATTATTGACTTCCTTGTTGGCAGATGTCGACATCAGCCGGATGGGACGGCGTGCTGGACGGCATCATCAACGAGGAGGAGTGCGAGTTGCCAGACAATGAGCGCGGCTACCCCGGCAACTGCGGCTCGGCCACCATCGGCATCACCTTCCTGTTGTCCTACCTCGTCATCTCCTTCCTCATCGTCATCAACATGTACATCGCCGTCATCCTCGAGAACTACTCCCAGGTGCGTCTCACGATTATGTATAGTCCATTCCCTCAAATAATCTCGGTATACTCCCAAACGAAATGCGGGACTGCGGGTGTTTAAATATCGGATAGGAAATTGTATCGTAAAATAGGAAACTTGTCGCGGCGGCATCGTTTCACAAAAAATCGTATTATAGTGTTAAACAGTACTTAAACGATAACAATGCTTGGCGTGGTCATGACATAATCTGAAAATTAGTATTAATAATTAATATATTTTTGTTTTGTTTTCAATTTCATTATGATTAGTTATTTTGTTTATTATTTTAATTGTTAATTTTATTGTTATTTTGAATGTATATTATTGACGAACAAAAGTGTACAATTTGTACCAAATTGGAATAAATGAATTGAATTGAATTGAAGTTGCGGCGTGAGCGCGGGCGGAGTTTTCAAAGAGCGAGACTATTTGAGCGAATAGACTTTATCTCTATATTTACCGTTATACGAATTGACGTAAGCAAGATGCACTTCATATGTTATCTGAAGAGACGGTTGAGTAGGAGGGGGTGTGACGCCCGATCCGGATACTTCCTTTCCTTCCTACTTCTGAACACATTTCCCACGATATTCAGTGGGCGGAAATGCCACGTGCATTTATGGAGACTTTTGAGCGTCAGGGTCAGGCTTTCCACCAAAGCTGTGCGAAGAAGCGCCAATAGGATCGCGCCATTATCGCGTCATATCACGTGATGATTAAAATGACGATCATATTGGCGGTTACTTTTCTCGCTCATCGCCTCGTTTCCTCGCACAGATTTTGTGAAAAGACGTAAGGGGCTGAGTTTTTTTCACTTAGCTTTCGAGCACTCACATTGACGCAATATAAATTATTTGCTTTATCCTAACAGGCCACCGAGGACGTGCAGGAGGGCCTGACGGACGACGACTACGACATGTACTACGAGATCTGGCAGCGGTTCGACCCCGACGGTACGCAGTACATCCGCTACGACCAGCTGTCCGACTTCCTCGACGTGCTCGAGCCGCCGCTGCAGATCCACAAGCCCAACAAGTACAAGATAATATCCATGGACATCCCCATCTGTCGCGGCGACATGATGTTCTGCGTGGACATCCTCGACGCGCTCACGAAGGACTTCTTCGCGCGCAAGGGGAACCCCATCGAGGAGACGGGCGATCTGGAGGTGGGGCGGCCCGACGAGGTGGGCTACGAGCCCGTGTCGTCCACACTGTGGCGGCAGCGCGAGGAGTATTGCGCGCGACTGATCCAGCACGCGTGGCGGCGGCACCGCCGCGCGCACTCCGAGCCCGCCACTACGGACGGCGAGACGGAAGAGGGCGCGGGCACGGGCGCGGGCGCGGCCACGGCCGTCCTGCTGGATGCCGTGACGCCCAACGGGCACCGCGTGGTGCTGCAGGCGTGCGGCGCCGCGCCGCGACCGCCCGAGCCCGCGCCGCCGCCCGCGCCCGTCTGACCCGCGCTGGCGCTCGCGCTGCTGCCCGCGCTCATCGACGACGCGCCGCTGCCGCTGCCCGCACCGCTGCCCGAGCTCTTGAGCCCACCCAAGCGCACTTAATTATTTTTTACGCTAGATGTTTCGTGTACATAGTATGGCGGCGGGCGCGGGCCGCGGCGGGCGGCGCGGCGCTAGTCGGCGCCGAGCTGCGCATCTGCGCCGTTCCGTTCGTGGACATTTATATTCTTTGACGTTCCGAGTGTTGGAGTGTTTTATATTCGCGTGGCCGAAGCTTACGAGACTGTTGTTTTGCGACCGATGTTCGCGTGCGTTCACCGTGTTTGTCGTATCGATTAGAACCTTTCGTTTCGCGTTAGACCTGTCCCCGTGAGAGGAGCCGTTGAGAGAATCGTTTTAGCGAACATGCCGTATTTTGTTTTCGTTCTCGTCACTAGTGATGTAATGTAAGGTATTGGATAAAATTGAGGAAATTCTAAAGCTTATTTTTGTATTCGATGAATATCACTGTCTGTATATTCTTAAAACAGAGATGAACTCTATAAATTATTGTGAAGTCGAAAGATTAGTGTCCGATTGTGAGATATCATTTTCATTCCCCGAAATGGTGTCACACAATACTCCCGTGTATCGTGTGGATGGTGGTCGGCGGTCGGTGGGTGGGCCGGGACGCGAGCCCTGGGCACAGCGCGAAGGGCAGCAGTATGTGTGCCGAATGACAGTCGTTTTCTTACGTTTCGCTTCGCTCAGGGCGAGGCCGCAGCGGCCGGCCGCGCCGCCCTCGGCACCATCCGCCCGCAGCTCGTCGAGGGCCCACTCACTGCCAGCGATCGATGTAGCACTCTACGTTGGATTCAAAGTTTAGTTGTACCGAACAAAATTGTAACATTACACCATTAAACCACTCGACTCGTCCATCGTGCTGGGCGCTAGTGTTATCGTATCTAATAAAACGCTTAAGAGAAGCAATGGCTACGCCGATTCATATCAATTTTGTCCGTAATAGTTTTAATAGTTCCAATTTATAAGCTTCTTATTGTACCGAGACGTTAAGTTGTATCTTTCTATACGAGGACGGCTCAGCGCCGGTCCTCGAAATTAAGAGTTTAGAGAAATTTTTGCAAAGTTATCTATGTAAGCTTAACAAATCAGCTGTGAAATCGGTACCAGAATTCACTTCCGTCCTAATTCAGTATGCATCATAGGAATCGAGCCATTTTATGTAACGCGCACTCTCCACGTAGTTAATGTAATTTCCTTCCCCTGAATTACATTAGCTGTGCGGGAGGCGGGCGCGGCCGGCCTTCCCCTCCGGCCTTGCTCCCACTTCCCGCCCATTTATCGCAGCATAAAAAAGAACAAAAAAAACTCCTACACAATATTCCAACCGTGATATCAAACTTGGTTGATAAACACGCCCAAAACAATACAATTATCAGGATTACATTTTTTGGTCTTTTTTACACTGCGACACAATATACCTGTAATCTAATAAACTGCGAGCGGGCTGGTACTGCTTCGATGAATATTGCTCTTACAGATTACATTGTGATGTGTTAACTATGATATTGTAATGTTTCACATTATAACGTATCTATTTGGCTACCATACCAGAACGAGTCACCGTACTTAGCAATAAGATAAATGATAAACCTAAGAGATCGAACGTCCCTTACCGAGTAAGGTAGATATTATTGAAGTATTTTTATTTTTCGATTGAAATCTCTCTGGATATGGATGTAGCGCAGTGCGGAGTCACCAGAGAGAAGAGAACAGAGCCTACAGCAAGCAGTGAGAGACTAGAGAGATACGTGCGTCGTACCTCGTGAGAGTTGAGTTTGTGTCAGTATTGTCTTTTCTAGCACAACAAACTAATAAATCATTAAATTTTTGTAATCTAACTTTGAAAGTGGTCAATTTTCTACTACTCTGTAAATATTGAGAGCTTATCGCCGGGTAGATCCCAACCGCACGTCGCCACACATTACTTATCATGTCTTACTATTGATATCAGCGATACGTAAGTTAAAGCTTGAAGCAATAACGTTGACGAAGGTTTCGCTTCTCATTATGGAACATGTCACCGGATGTTGTGTGTCGGTTGTTTTCAATTCCTTTACATAAAATGTGAAAAATTCAGAGTGCAAGACAATTAAGTATTGCAGAGTTTAAAGAGTCAGTGTATCGTAAACTAACATGAGACGCTTACAGTTTTGCACATATTTTGCAATAATTACTTATGGTTACAGATAATAATTATGTAGATAATTTTATAAAGAGAGTGAAGTAGCGCGAGACGCGCGCGGGCGCAGTTCCCCGGCGCCCGCGCTGGTCTCGCGCGTCCGCCTGACGTCACACCGTGCATGTGACGTCACTTTACAATTTCTTCAGTTACATTACATGACACGACGTTGCCTAATGTCCAATGGGGTGGTTCATACTGCCATAGCCTGGAAATCACTTGACTTCTCAAATTATCAGAATAAACAGCAGACCATCACTATAAGGTATAGGAATTATAGGAGAGTTATGTGTGCAAAGTAATTAAAGAAACTGGAAGCTATGAATCGCTCCATGGGAATACTTAACTTTTTTGTTGTACAGTCAACCCCCACTTATGTTGGTCAAACCAAACATTTTACCTACTATTAGGCATATTTGCACAAAGAAGTTGTGTTTAATTAAGTTTAGACAATAAGTTACGATATCATTGTATTATTTCTATACTTACGACAAAAAAGTGAGTTCAGTTTGCTGAATGATAGAGGTTTAATTGAGTATTTATTATATATATTGTTGAAGTTTGTACAAAATAAATTAAGTAAACGATAAAATATAGAACTTGACTGCTTTACTTCGTGGTTTTATTATGGAGCGTTGAGATTTTGTCAACCTACCTACTCATATTCAAACTACGCAACTGCCTGTTGCATCATAAAGAAGGACAAACATGACACACAATACTATATTTTCAATAGATCTACACAGTAGCGTACGGTCAGAGAGACGTAGGTAGAGGCGCAACATGTAAGTTAAAGATTTTCAAAAAAATACTGGACCGATTCTAAAAAATATTTCACTGGTCTTTAGTCTAAACTCTTTAGTCTGGAGCGGCTTCACTGCGAATCAACGCTTTAGTTATTATACTATAGCATTATGATGAGTTAGAGATTTGTTTGGCGTCACATTGAAGAACAAATTTGTCTATCCCCATGTGTTTCCCCATGTGTACCTCTATGCTGTAAAATATTAATCATATAAAGGTTTTGTTCTGTTCCTTAAACAACATAATAATTAAAGAATTTTTAGAATCCGTAAAGTTTATGAGAATATCTCAAATTATAGTTGCGCCTGTATACATCTCTCTGCAGGCGACTGTACGTAAGTACCGCTTAACGCGTTTTTTCACGAAAAGAATCACACGAATTAAAATCATAAACTCGTTACAATTCCATATAGCCTTCTTGAAGATACAAAATAACAGCAGCTGCAATCAAACAGCATTGTCTATTTTTATTTAGGTTTTTATTATAATTTTATAATATAAAAACTTGTCCTATACATTTTTATAAATTACAGAGTTCCGTGAAATGTGTTTACTAGATTAGATACTGACTTAACTAAAATGAGGAATCAATTCTAACTCATTAGTCTTTATTCACTTGTCAGATTTGGGATTCAATAGTTCCGAATAGTTTTGATTTATGGCCCTGTAATATAAAAATAAAATGGATTGCAGGAACGACTCGAATTAGTCACTGTATACATTCTTTCGAAAATTCATTGTCAATTTTACACAGGGTCTTTAAAATGATTGCCCTATCACAAGAACTATTAAAATAAAAACTGAGAAAAACTTTTTCTGGATTACAACAGAACAAAACAGCGATAAGTTATTAAAATACAATACACCTACTGTAAATAAAACGGATAACGGATCGAACGACTGTGAATCTAAGGACAGAAAAGAAGCACATATCTACGACGCACTTCAAGCTACGCCTACGGATATAGATCCGATCTGTTACGAACCTTATAAATTCATAAAATTTATAAAAAAATCTAAAAATAATTTATAAAACGTAAAACAGTACTTTAGATATGCGACATAACGAGTAACTCAACCTTTAAAATATTCGTAATTTCGTACATATTTTATTACTTGTTAGTCTCTATCTAATAATGCTCCAATAATTACGTCACGACATAGATTAATTAAAAATAAACTGATTACAAATAGTTCGAAATTTAACTAATCGTCTGAACTGTACTGCGGGTGGGGTGCGGCAAGTGCAGAGCGCGCTAACTGACAGTTCAGTTCAATTGCTGCGTAGTACTTCAGAAGGTAGCAAATTAACAGAGATTGTTCTCCAGAAATATAATGACAAGAGGGCAGTGCCGCATAGTTTAAAAACCCGAAGCACGATTCTGGTCATGCCTACACTTTTGGGCAGGGAACCCTGTATGTATTCAATGTCAGAATGAGCGAGCAACCTTGCTCTCGCGATAGACACTTACGGCACTGAGCTCGGCTTAATAATGACAGACCTAGAGTAGAGACGCGCGAAAAGTGTTATATTTTGGTGTCGCTCGCGCTGACGGTCATCATATTCATGAAGACAGGATGCCCTGTCAAAACTACAATTTACGAGATAATATAAGTCACTCACCAGTGCCCAACACTAGGCTTTACTAGGTCTTGTGGGAGAAGGCGCCAACGCGTCCCTGCGACAAGCATTCAATTAGCATACTGTTGAGACTGCCTGCCGCTAGCTACCCTCGTACCTTGGACATCTTCGACAGTCCTGCACATACATATTTTCTCGTTTGTTCTTAAATCGCATATTTGTCTAAGGTAAAAATAGTGTAGCAAAATGACTAGGTACTAATCGTTTGGAGGACGACCACTGAAAAAATTTAACCAAAATACTTGATAGAGATTCGCATAAATTTATTACTTTCAGCAAAAGCAAGTAATTTACTGAGCGTGATCGATATGTCGAAGGAAATAGCAATGGACTGTGGTGTGTATTTTTGAAAGGGAGGTACCTGGGATAAGCTGATTTAAATTCGTTCGACGATTGTCGCTGGTTTAAGAATGTGGTCAGTCCACGGCCACACCACCCTACAGGCTCCTCACTTTTTGGAAGTTGGTTTTGATTTACACACAACACAGTTCGTTCACGAGAATATTATAAATCCTTTTTTGGAAATGATAGTGAGTTTTTACAATTTATTTTGAATTTCGTCTGTGAAAATTGATTCTGTGAAACAGCTGCGTATAAGTATGTATGTATACAGGGTGTAACATTAAGAACGGTCAGTATGGGAAAGTCTGAAACTATAAGACATACGAAGATCTGTTCTTAGGAACCATGTCATCAATTTTAGTAACAAGAAAAACTGTATTCATACATTTTTTTAAAAACCTGTACTCAGCCTGGGAATCGAACCCGGTTGTTTTGAAAAAAAATCCAACACTATTTCTGTTTAGATATCGACTGTGTAGGTCTTAAGGAATAAATGTTAGTATGAAACGTGATGTTTAAAATTAATAAAACGCATTGTTTCCATATCTTTTAATTTATTTTAGTAGGTGTTCGAAATGACTACCATTTTGTAAAATACAACATTCAACTCGTTTAGGTAACGATCTTACTATTGAATTTTGTATCTTCAGGTGGTGAATTTGCGTTAAAATTGTCTCTATGGCTGCTTTTAGGTCTTCAATTGTGTCGTAGCTTGTTTTGTACACTTCATCCTTAACGTAACCCCACAAGAAATAGTCTAGTCTAAAATAAATTAAAAGATAGTAATTAATAGTCTAGTCTAAAGTAAATTAAAAGATATGGAAACAATGCGTTTTTTTAATTTTAAACATCACGTTTCATACTAACATTTATTCCTTAACACCTACACAGTGGATATCCAAATAGAAATAGTGTTGGATTTTTTTTTTCAAAACAACCGGGTTCGATTCCCAGGCTGAGTACAGGTTTTTTTTTAAATGTATGAATACAGTTTTTCTTGTTACTAAAATTGATGACATGGTTCCTAAGAACAGATGTTCGTATGTCTTATAGTTTCAGACTTTCCCATACTGACCGTTCTTAATGTTACACCCTGTATATGTGCCAGGTGTAGTTTGACCAAACCAGGTTGGATGGATGTTCTCCAATATTCACATCCCACCTAACTCTAGTCTAGTACTTTGGCCAAATTTTAAAAGAATTTAGCCTTCACAAGCTATATTTAGGATTGTAGTAAAATTTCTAGACATTTGATTTATAGCCATCTTCCTGACAGATACAGCCATTTTGTTACACTATGTATAGTTTCATGAAGTGATCGCAGGATTTGGATTAAGGTTCAGGTAATTTAAACAAAAGTCCTCTCGATGTTACTATTTTTATTTCCGTCTTAGACAAATGTGTCCTTAACATAGACACACATACAAGATGCTCATCAATCAATACATAGTTATTGTATGTTATACTCTAACTGTAATATACAGCATCCATATTTACAAGTGTGTATGTGTGTACAGAAAAGGTCCACCAACTATATTTTCATGTAGGCTTTTTAGTAAGGATACTAAAGGGTTCCAAGGTAGTATGGAGGACCTTTCTAAACTAGATTAGAGTTCACTATGTGACCTCGTTATAGAAAGCTTTATTATAATTTCACGACATTTACTGGCAGTGCAACCGACTCAACACGAATCAACCACAATTGGTTCTATTATTAAACTTTTAATGAGACAGGGATATGTAGCGCGAGGTTTATCATGAAAAAGCGAAACCCTCTCTTCGGTCGGAGGTTAAAAAGCGGAGTTCGGCGATTTAGAAAATAGTCCCATCTAGTTTGTTAACAAGTGACGTTAAAAATTAAGTCCTATGGTGTCAATAAAAAAAAATTAATACGAATCCGTAGCCACATATCACTACCTTTTAAAAAGTTACGACATGACCCACGATTGTAACCCTAAATACTTTACAGTCGTTATTATTTTAATTTTCAATCGCAAGATTTAGTATTTTACAATTTTAATTTTTAATATAATCATTTGAATGCAGTGGCAGTTCGCGACGACCGCCTATTTTAATATCAGTTCTACCAACACCGAGAAAAATTGAAGCCTTCGAGGCGTTAAATAATAAGTCGATCACAGAATAAAAACACTATACCTTGAACTAACAGCTTAATCTTTAAAGTGATAAACAGTACTCTAATAACAAAAATATGATTTTTGGTAAAAATATTTTCTCGTTTTATTCTTAACCGATATTATATTTATATTGTGCCACTGTTGATTCCATAAAAGTATTGCCGATAAGCGAAGAAAGCCGACGCCAATGCAAACTGAATAACACCACAATATTTTAGTTGGTACAATGAAATGAGGTCGTATAATACACGATTCAGAAAAGCATCAAGTTTAAATGTATTCACTACACTAAGCAATTTACACGGCTCTACATTTAACATTAAAAAATCAATGAAACATTAAAATTAGAAGTCGAACCGTGAGTCGCAAGAAACGTCCTTAAAGTTAAGGCCTGCTGAAGTCTCGTGCCATCTCTATCTAGAGCTACTGCGTAGAAAGGAATAGCACGTATTTTAATGAAGACTTAATTTTACGGACATTTCGTGCAACTGACGGTAAATCGTACAGTTCAAAAATAATATGCACTCTATTTAACTATTACAATACAGGAGATCCGACTCTTTACAGTATGAAAGAGAATGAAATGTTAGAGCTAGCTTGTCAGAAAAATTATGTGCAGGGATTTTAATTATAAGGAGAATCGTGAATAACGTGGAATTATGTATGAAATATTGCAGCAATAGTCAAATAAAAATATAAGGCATAATGTAAGCTACAATTTATGAATTATATTATTCGAATAGTATAAACTATGACAGTTACTTAAAAAAACTTTTTTTTATTATTTTTAATAGTCTGAACAATAATTATCAAGTATTTTGTTACTAAATAACTTGTATTGCAAATTATATAAAAATATTTTTCTTTTTTTTGGGAGTATTGATGAAAGTTAATGTATTTTTAATGTAAGGTCAACCCATTCAAATCAAACTAAATCGAAATTTTGAAAGACTTAACCAGAAAACGGAGTGATGACACAAACTTTGGACTCTTAGGTTAAATATTAGCATTCTATTTCGTGTCGTTTACGACATTTTCATTTTGAAGGTCCTACCTTTTTTGACACAAACTCCATCAACATTATTTAAATTTCCCTTTTTTTTCTTATTTTACTACAGAAGTCTATCAAGTCAATTACGCCGGCAGTGTGTGGTAAAATCTAGGTGTAATTACAAATAAATGTAGAAAATAAGAAATGACATCTGTCAATGTCTAGTAGAGACTGTCGATATTCAACATCCATTACAAAAATGGGGTTCCTTAACTGATTTGATAGACTCTTAACATTCGACCTAAGCCCCCAATGTTCAGGTCACCGCCCTGTATCATGAGATCTTACATCTGCGACCCTTTCCCGCACACGCGCCTGCCGAATTAAAAATACTGTACAATACAAGTGAGTTTCCCTTCCAAGGCATTTGTTTGCGCAGTTCGTTCACACGCGAGTTTAAAACAATTATGTGATAGAGAATATCTAAGGCCCAGCGCACATTAGAGGAGTGGCGAAAGTGGCGAGACGACTTTGATAACAATTTAAACTAAATTTAAGTCTCTAAAATACGGTTCAAAATGGCCTGCGCCAATATCAAGCGACTCAGGCAGCGGCGCGCAACGTGGCGCGCAGAAAGCTGGCGTGCCATTTTGAACCATATTTAAAAAAGTTAAGGTCGAGTTTAAATTGTTATCGAAGTAAATAGCCTGGTCGCCGCTCAACTTGTGTACGCTAGGCGTAACACCACCGTTACTTTACCGGCTTCTTGGTAAAGCGAATTTAAGGCGCAGTTACACATCGTCGTTCACCGATTCAGCGACCGGCCTGCGGTGGACGATCTACGGTCACCGACCTCCGTTGTTTACACTTGGTCGTTGGGCGAAGTCGTCCAACGTCATTCGTTCGATGACAACCTAGTGACACTTGACGTTCGCCAATAGCGGTCGACGCCTGCTGTGACCGACCAGAGGGTCAGTCAACGACCATGTGTAACCGCGCCTTAACTCTTTTTATATTGTCATGGACCTCACATGGCGATTTACTAACTATATCAATTCCCAGAAATATTACGCTCGTATTTTGGTTTAGAACGCACGCGTTTTCAAGTCCGGATACACGCCCCAAAACAAATGTACAATCAATGTACTTGGACACAAACAACGAACAACTTCACCATGCCATTAATTTAACCTATTTTATATACATATGCAGTGTTATAAAATACCTGTATTAACCTTTTTAGGGCAACTCGGTATCATTAACTGAAGAACTTTAGCCAAGCAGCCCTTGAAAGATGTCATTAAAATGATTCTGATACAATTTGTACATATCAACAGATTGGTAATTCTTGATAATTTCCATAAGTTACTTGGTAAAAGTTATTCATTACGTGTAATTACACTGGTGCGCTTCATGCGTCAGTGTTGTCTATGAAATCTAACGCAAGTTAATGCGAAGCGCACAACTGTAATCAACTAATTTATCGATACTGAGTCACTTTGCAAGAGGTTAAAACCGATTTTTTTACCGCACCCTGCATATTATATCCCTAACTAATATAAACCGCGTGTACCCAAACAAATATAAACCCAATGTTTCCATACGACATACATTGGTCACCAGTCAACATTTGTATAGTAATGCGTGTCGTGGTGTGTGAGCGAGACGCGAGTGGCATGTGTCGGCGGTGTGACAGAGACGGAGGGATTTACTCTGTGTAGTCCCAGCAGTCCTTCTCATAGCCCTCGTGCACGTGTTCCAGTAGCACTTTGCGTCGGCTGTCGCAGTATCTGCAACAATACAAATAGTGCATAAAACACTGAGAAAAAAAAACGCAAACGTGGACGTACGTACGACGGTAAATTAATCAAGCGACTTAAAGAAAATCACAAAAAAAAACATCTTAGCCTAGCGCCGGCGCGGGCGTCGTGAACAGACCTAGTAGTTCCATACATTATACAAATTAGCCCGGCGAAAAACTGTCTTGTGAACACAAGCATATAACATAGTATAGCATATAGGTACAAGAATAGGTAAAATACATGAACGAGGTGAGGTCCAAAAGTTTCTGGCCTGACAAAGAAAAGACCTTGAGTGTCCTTTTTCTTTGTCAGGCCAGAAACTTTTGGACCTCACCTCAATTAAGTATTATCATACCTACCATTTTTATTACAAGTTGGTAACAATAGACAATCATCAGTTTATGATACTTCTCAATGAAGCTCATTAAGCGGACATCAAACAGAATAGTGTAGTCAAGTCTTATTATGGAAACAAGAGAACAAAACGAACCGAACGTCGAGCTAATTTCCTGTGAAGTCGCTACATGAGTGACGCTTCTCCATAACATAACATATCATGCGCCATTTTGGGTACAGAGTCTTAGCTACTACCGCTAAAGATGTCAAGAACGTACCTGTATTATCCTGGACCTTCTGCTTGATGTCAGCCAGGTTCTCGCTAGTGATGTCTCGCTCGAGGTACACCGATAGCGTCTCGGTGGTACAACTAACTGCTATAGGGCAGGTTGTAGCTGTGACTCAACGTACCTGTATTTGTCCTGAACCTTCTGCTTGATATCGGCCAGGTTCTCGCTAGTGATGTCTCGCTCGAGGTACTCCGAGAGTGTCTCGGTGGCCGACTCCAGGTCCCGCTGGTTGTCCTCGAAGATGACCGACTGGTTGTTCTTGCGCAGGTAATACGCGAACACATAGGTGTACATTAGCGTCTGCCGGCACTGACAGAGGATGTCCACTGCTTTCTTTAGGAACTGGACCTGCAATGTGATATCGGTAACTGATGATACAAATGTTCTATATCCTAAGGAACATAGAAAGTGACGGAGTTCCCATCATACATCATCAGCAGCCTATTCTAGTCCACTGCTGGACATAGGCCTCTCCCAGGGC
Source organism: Hofmannophila pseudospretella (assembly GCA_947369225.1). Lineage (NCBI taxonomy): Eukaryota > Metazoa > Arthropoda > Insecta > Lepidoptera > Oecophoridae > Hofmannophila > Hofmannophila pseudospretella. Next base: position 8,632,219 of record OX376325.1, read on the forward strand.
GCGTCATTGAGCCCGATCTTCGGCTCTTCTCATCCAGTCGCTGCCAGCCACCTTACGCAGATCGTCGCTCCATCTAGCAGGGGGGCGTCCCACACTACGTTTGCCCAAACGCGGTCTCCACTCCAGAACTCGTCTACCCCAGCGGTTGTCGGTTCTGCGACAGATGTGACCGGCCCACTGCCACTTCAGCTTGCTAATCTTATGAGCTATGTCGATAACTTTTGTTCTATGCCGGATCTCCTCATTTCTGCTTAGATCCAGCAGAGATACTCCCATCATACGAAGTATGAAAATTTTGAAACATTTGTTCTCAATGGTTATTAAAACATTTGCAACTGCGCATACACATACAAAATAATCAGACCGAACTAGCGGTTTATCCTGTGTAAGCCTAGCGACACACTATGCCGAAATTATCGACGGAACTCCGGTCCGGTTACGCTCACAAAGCTTTTTAAGTTACCCGCAACACACCTGACGGAAATTACGTTGCCAAAAACTCGTACAAAATTACTCGTACAAAAGTACGTTGTTAGTCGCCGAACTGCGGCCGCGTAATTTCGGCATAGTGTGCCCCTACACTAAGACGACTGACCTCGATCCAGCTCATGTTGTGCTGCTGCATCTCCTCCATCTTCTCCTTGACGGAGGCATACAGCTTGGACTCGAAGCGCAGCGACTGCATGTGGTTCATGTAGCGGTTGCAGTAGAACAGATACCGCTGCAGCGCCGCCCGAGACCGCTCCTGCGCGTCACGCGCCGCCTTCGCTTCGTCCTCGTCGTACCTGACAGTTAAGAGTGTTATTACTTACACCTGCACGATCGACATATTATGTAGCTGTCTCTCGCTTAGAAACAGCGTTCGCTAGAGCGAGAAGATTGCTTCCACAGAATCGGACAAGAGTGCGGGGCCTTGGAAGCAATCTTTGTCGCTCTAGTGAATGATGTTTCTGAGTGATGGACAGGGATATAGATACTAGAAAAAATTGTTTTTCGATATCTCAACACATAAGATATCAATGGTTAAAATAAGTAGTGGAGAGATGCTGACCCTTTTTAGCTGCCGCTTCAGTAATGACGTCACAAATTGCTATTATCGTTTCTTTCTACCTTCTAATCCATGATTGCCTGAAGTTATTTTATTTTCAACTAATTTCAATTCTGTTTCCACATTTGACCATCAATTTAAGTCTATTTTTCAATGTTTATGAAATGCATTTTATATTTGATACTTGTCAAATACCCCCTATCGCTCCAATCGGATTTATTCGATGTTTTACCAAGCTGCCCTCACTCACCTATTGCAGTTGTACCAGCTGCTGCCATGCGGCTCCCAGGGCCCGAGGCACACCCAGCAGAAGTCTGCCTTGCAGTTCTGGTTCTTGCACACCATGTGGTTGCACCCGCCGTCCTTCTCAATCGTCACGTTGCACTTGGGACACTCCTTCGTGTTCGCCGCGATCCAGTTCGACGTTTCAGAGTCGTCGTCGCATTTCTGAATATCAAACGTAATTTATTCACTATAGAGGTTGTTTTTTTTACTTTGATTGTACAGGGTACATATATAATTTGGGGGCTAGGAACTTTGAACCTGTTTTCCTAATATATTTTTTTGAGGAAAACAACAAAAACTAAGTTACAGTTCGAGTTACAAATTCTCGTAAAATTTATTGTTACACTATAATTACACATACGAAACTATGATACATAGTATAGTATTTAAATATTCTGTTTCCTTGATCTCTTTTCACAAGCAAGCCAGACCAGGTGATAAATTAATACAGCAATTCGATATTAACAATGTCCACTTACCTTGATCCACTTCCTGAGCAGGCAGCACCGTACGGGGTCGTGCCAGTTCTCACCGCACGCAAAGCAGAACGTGTGGGCGCATCGGCAGGTCACTGGTGCGGCCTCCACGTACGCCACCTTGATCGCATTGCTGCAGTCCGGCGATGGGCACCAGCGCAGCAGTCGGTTGCACTGGACGCAAGGATTTACAGTTAGTGAACTTCAATTTCACAATATGAAACTGGAAGAATTGTGAAGTGTGTCAGATGAAAAATGGATAAGTGGTTCTAAGATCTTCGAGTATCTTGGGATGTTGGAGTATGATGGGATCTCTGGAACGGTAACAGTTAGGGGGTTGCTCAAATGTTTATGACCATGGTGACCTTTCCACATCTGGATCTTTGAGGATCTGATGATGACCAGGAAAAAGTAGATCTCCACCATGGTACGTCGGGGGTTTGTTAAATTTTTAATTACGAGTTATTTTATTTACGACGTAACCATCGTTTGACCTCAATCTCACCTGGTGGTAAGTGACGATGAGGTCGAAGTTGGGGAGCACACAGGCTTAGTAAATAGAGGCTCTTCTATAAACACTGACGTAACGCCAGACTTTACAGTCGCTAGCCAGGCGGAGCCTAAAGGGGTCCTACCACCAGCAAAAATATGCTTATATGTGCTATAAGCTTTACTTACCTCGACGAAGCTGTTAGTGATGATGTGCTGGTATTTTAGCTTGACCCGCGGGTCGCGCACCAGCCGCATTACCGTTGCGTCGTCCACCAAGATGTCGCACGCATGCGCCGCGCACGCTATAGTTTGACCCTAAAACCGTAGAGTTATGATCAGAATGTATAAAACGCAAAACGTCTAAAATGCAGAATGTCTATTGTAGTAAATGTCTAAATATTTATAAGTCTAAAACGCAATTCGTCTAAAGAGCACTGGATAACTGGAGAAAACTGTACATACATACATAAACTCACGCCTGTTTCCCGCAGGGGTAGGCAGAGACTAAAGATTTCCACCTGCAACGATCCTGACAAGCCGTTCTCGATTCTTCCACACTCATCAATCGCTTCATACAAGCTCTTCGGTTAGTGGTTGACCTCACCTGACGTTTCTTTAGAACGTCCGCTGGTGGACGTAGGTCCTTCTAGGCTCCCCTTCCCTACCCTTCCATTCGCTTTTCCTTATACTCCCCTTTCGTTACTCTCGTTTCATTCATTCTTTCTACGTGTCCAAGCCATCTCAATATCCCTCTTTCAATCTTACTCACTACATCTTCTTGCATTGCACCCCACACCTTTCCCTTACTTCCATAAAGAAGCCTTACTAACTGTGAGTTGCAAGAAACGTCCTTAATGTTAAGGCTTCCTAAGGTCTCGTGTCATCTCTATCTAGACCTAAGGCATACATATGGTTTAACTTTAAGGACGTTTCGTGCAACTGCCGGTCATACACCTACCATTACCATTTAGCTTCACATCGAAACTAATATAAAGTAGAAAAAATATCAGATGTTACATTATACTTACTAAGCCTTCCTCCATAATTTTGGTTGTCAAGTATTCGCACCAGCACTGTGTGCAAAATCTGTGACCACATTCCAAACCTGTCATCATCTGTAATGAAATGAGTGAACAAAATGATATACATAATCTACATACTCGTAAAAGTATAAAAAAATGTGTATTGTAAAAATAATATTCAATCGCACTTACAGATGTTGGTAAAACTGAAAAACATATTTCACATTCTTCAGTTCCCGTAGTCGATATCCGTCTGATCAGCTGAAAATATAAAATGATAGATGTGGACTCACTCAGTGTAGAGCATTTTTAATTAAGCGAAATTAATATAAATACAGTCAACAGAACAAAACATACTAGATTAAACATACACCCAATGTTTTTGTCGATAAATAAACAATTTTATTAACATTAAATGTGTTTTATTAACACACAAAAAAATTATCATAGTTTTTGGCATTTTTAAACAGCTTTTAGCATAATTTTAGTAGCATTTCGGCATATTTTGTTTTAGTCTTGTTGGCAACACTGATTATAGGTGATTTCCTTATTAGAGTACCTACTGTTACTACACTCAGTAGGAGCAGAATTTACTATTCCATTGCAAAAATGTTAGCTCCTGACATATTTGGGCATCAAACTTACTAAGCCGAGTTCTGTACAGCGTGATTTCAAAGAGTAGAAGTCAATGACAACCTTATAATACACCAATATCAAATTGCAACAATATTTCTAAAACTGTTGTTATTTCATTTCTCCTCTTTAAATGTGCATAATATAAACCACTTTAGTCAAGTCCTCATAATATTGAACAACTGTTCCTCACTCTAGATTTACAAATTCATGTCCACCTACAATTAACCCAGAAAAACCAACAGATTTACATGTGATGTTGCAAAACAGTACCTTGGGTCTCTGTATGACTGGTTTCCTGAATGGGTTAATGACTCTAGCCTCGGCAAACAACTGATCCTGGTCACCATCGTAGAACCGTTCCATAAGCTTCTCCTTGTCCCATTTGAAATGATTTAACAATATGCGGGTTGTTGTTGCTGGGATCTGAAAAACGATCATCATTACCCATCTAAACTACTTCAAATTGGTATTGACCAATGATCTGGAATTATTTCATCAGGTTTTCTCTAAGTATTGTCCCCTCGAACGTTCAATAAATGTCGCTTAAATCAAACAGTCTTCGAACCCTCAATGTGAAATGTTCTAATAAATTTAGAAAAAGGGGTGAAAAAAATTTTTGCAATCACGATTTGAACCTGCAGCCTTGCCTTTCCTTGGCACTGCTCTAACCAACTGAGATATCGCGGCTTATCCTGCTAGCGTCAAATTAGTCAACCGTTTCTCCGTGTACCGTCTGTGTAGGCGACGTTTATTAGAGTATACCTAGCATGGCCAAATGCTTAATAAACAAAAATTAAATAAATCCCTGTGAGGGGAGGTCCAAAACTCCACGGAATGGAGGGGAAGGAAAGGTAGGTTCACTCGCTTAGTATCTTATTAATTGGCAACTCTTAGTACCACCCTACAAACGACTCAATCCGGAAGAAAACTGCAAATATGGAGCAAATTAAACATCGTGCCATAATCAAGTTCCTTACAAAGCAAGATAAACCTCCTCAAACCATAATGAGTGAGATGGGGCAGTTTATCGGGACAAATGTCCTGGTAAAATCATATCATATAAATGGCATAGTCTCTTCAAACAAGGCAGAGAGTCGATTAAAGACGACCCCCGCTCAGAACGGCCTGTTAAAGTCACGAAACAGGATATTGTCGACAAAGTCGAAAAATTTAAATTGGAAGATGCTTGTCTGAAGAAGAAACAGCTTACTGCCTTAGTAGGCGTATCAGAAACCACCATTTCGAGGATTCTACACGCTCATCTTGGCATGACAAAAGTCAGTGAAAGATGGGTGCCAAGAATGCTCATGTCGCCCCAAAAGCAACAACCAATTGAAGCGTCAAAGCACTTTTTAAAGCTGTGTGGTGTGGTGATGACCCTATCCCCATTTTGGAGCAAATTTTTACTGGGGATGAAACTTGGGTTCATCATTTTGAACCTGAGTCTAAACAGGAGTCGGAGGAGGATGCAATGGCATAAGAAGGGTGTGTACCTTTCTTACCCACTTTACTTACAACCCCTTAGAAGTTTAAGGTATCAGAATTTGATAGCTACGATTTTTTGGAACACTGAAGAAATTTTGCTAGTGGAGTACAAAGAAGTTACTCCTGCAAGACAAAGCACCGGTTCACAAGAGCAATGTTGCGATGACTGCTTTACACAGGTTCAAATCGCTTGCACATCCACCACGCAGTCCCAACCTGTCCCCTAGCAATTATTTATTTCTAAATTTGAGTTAAAGGGGATAAAATTGTATGCCAATAAAAATGTGAAGGAGGCGATTTCAACTCATTTTGAGGCAAAAGATAAATCGTATTTTTTTGATGGTATAGAAAAGTTAATATCGAAATCTAAAAAAAATATTGAGCTTAAGGGGATTTATATAGAAAAGGAAAAATAGTTTCATTATTTTTTTAAATTAACAACTCAACATCGCGGACTTTTGGACATCCCCGCATATTTATTGCTGATATGACTTTCAAATAATCAAGTGTGTTTTTCTTTAACCAAAATAGCACTGAGTCATGATTTCATGACCTATTTGGAAGCTGCTGAGTAAAACATACAGACCTACTTATGTTGTATAAAATGTTTACACTACAGGTAAATATCTGATAGATTGTATGTTTTCAGACATTGATTTATTATTAAAACAAAACAAACATTTATAGCTATCAGGATACCTTTCTCTTTAGGTATTTATTATATTGTATTGGGGTAAAAATATTAATCACCTCTTGAGTAATCAAGGTAAAAACTCTCATGAGTCACATGTAGGAGCATAACAAAGGTGGCATTCTAATAATTTACAAATTTCAGAAAGAGACAAAGGAACATCTATTGATTGATTATCAACAATACACAAATCTCACACATCAACAATACAAATTATTTTTCATTGTATTATCTAGAAAATGTAACTGCTGTGTATGAGTCACTCTAGATTTTCTCTAAGATTTCACACAACTTGTAAACCTATGGGCATTTGGCTTGAAAAATAAAATTCCCCTTATCAGAAAGGTCCATCTAAAAAAATAAAAAGGTATGCACAACTATGAAATAAGACAAAATATAATCAGATGTCATCATAGTTATAAGTTGAAAATACTCCAATAACTGCACTGGAGAGGCATATTCTAATAGGAAATCAGAGAATACCATGTATTTGCTAAAAAGTTTGTGTTAGCTAATGTTTATTATCTGTAATGTAGTATAAAGTAGGTTTATAGGGCAATAGCATTTTACTTTGATAAGTCAGCAATATGATCATTTTAGAGTTATTATACTTGTGTTATATTGGGAAAATAAACTGTGTATTACCGACAGGAGTCACAGGGACGTCGAAACTCGACACAAAAGAGGCTATTGAAGTATTTCGACGTCCAAGTAACCTCATTCAAGCGATCCATTGTTTACCACTAACATACTGACCTCGACAACAGTGTTCACTTCTTTGATGCAATCAACCATGTGCTGAACGATTTCCTCCGTAGATAACACCTCGTAGGGATACTCCTCGAGTTCCGTTTGGTCTCTCCTGGTACTGTGGGTCTCAACGTCCATTGCAAAGTCGACATCGTCTCCGCTGGACTCGTTCCCAGAATCGACATCATCCTTTGTGTCATCTTCGGAGTCCATCGTCGAGACTTCCACAAAATATTATATACTTGATAATTAGGGCACAGCCAGAGTACTTCTAATGATGAAATAATTACACCTAAGATTTAGGAAAGGTCAACAATGAAGAAAATAGTTCACCCACGGGCTGCCAAAAGCTCTGACGTATAGATGGTATTGTCTATGACGTCACTCCAACTCTATTTGTCGATGGTTATCGGAAACTCAACTTTTTTTCTGCAGTTTGGCAGCTATGGAATGTGTTCGAACTTGTCTCTGGATGGGCGGATATAAACGGACGTTAAAAAAACGCTCCTCTAGTTGCGACATATAAGTTGAACAAAAATGGCGGATGCGCAGTCCAAATTTCGGGTCTCAATCGAAGTGCAGTATGAGGTGCGAGTGCAACGCTCGTTAGAGTATTATGTTCCTTGGTGCAACGCGAGTGGCCGCGCGTAATGTACGTCTATTCCCAATCGGTGTTGCCATGCCAAATCGCACAAACTCATGTTTGGAAATCGCTTAATTTTTTAAACAAGCAATCCAAATATTCGTCTAATTTTTTACAGTAATTGTTAGACTGTTTTAAAACTAGTTGTTTTACCGTGTCGCCGTCGTCTGCTTTGTCGCGGTGCAGACTTGGAGTTAAAACTGGCGAATCACGAAGCGTGAAAGCCATAAATAGAAAAAAAAACGGTTTTGTACGAGTCGGACGCATCGAGGGGTACATTGTCGAAAAAAATATTTTTCCACTTAAAAAACATAATCATCTTTATTCTCGAAATCTTAAATAGAACTTCATTTTCCACTACACATACACCTTCTATCATCAGTATTACTTATTTATTTCAGATTTATTGTCGTTATAAAATATATATTTTTTAATTCCGAAAAAAAAAATATTTGAAGTTTGAAACTCCGTTTTATTTTTCCAGTAATATAGGTATAGAAAACAGATTTTTTTTTTTGGGGTAAATCTTTTTCGCACATTTTTTTACTGTGACACATAAAATAAAAGAAGAGTTGTTATGTGTAAGCAAAACTGTTTTCGATTCGATTTGTGTAGTAAACTGCAGTAGTGCGCGAATCGCAGTAGTAAAAATCGACATTCATGATCGATCACTCCTAGTTTTAAGTATTTATATGCCTACAGACTCGGGCGATAATCTGCTCGAATTTACAGAGTGTTTAAGTGAAGTGTATTCAGTAGTAGAAAGTAGTGACGTACAAGCTGTCTATGTACTTGGAGATTTCAACGCACACCCTGGCGAGTTGTTCGGGCGGGAGTTATTAAACTTTTGTGCTGAGCGGTCGTGGCGGTGCGCCGATATTGAAGCCCTGGGCTTGGGGTCGGACTCGTATACATTTGTAAGTGATGTGCACGGATGCCGAAGATGGCTGGACCACTGTGTGGTTACAGAAGCTGCCTGGCACACTATCTCTAATGTTAAAATTCACTGTGATGTGTACTGGTCTGACCACTTTCCCCTTGAAATAGAGTGTAATTTGAACTTAGTAAGACCTAAAGTAATTGCAAAAGATGTTCCATATAATAATAATAATATACTGTGGGGAAACCGTAATCAAGTTCAAATAAATAATTATAGTAAAATTTGTAACGATAAATTTAGACTAGTCGATTTTCCCGACGAATTTAGATTTTGTTGTGATAAATTGTGCAACAATTTAGAACATAGGATCTTATTGGATGAAATGTACAATGACATAGTTACCATTCTTTGTGCCTCCTCAGTACAAAGTTGTGAAGAGGCTCGCGGGGTGAGGGGGAAACGTGTCGTGGGCTGGAATAGGCACGTCCGTGCAGCTCACAGGGAGGCCAGATTCAAATTTCATACGTGGACTTTGTATGGTAAGCCCAATGTCGGGATTATATATGAGGAGATGTGTGAAAGTCGTAAAATTTTTAAAGCTAAATTAAAGTGGTGCCAAAATAATGAAGAACAAATTCAGATGGATATTATTGCCTCCCATCATTCGGCGAAAAAGTTTAGCAGCTTCTGGAAGTCCACTAATAAACTAAATATGAAACCTGGTCTGCCTGTGAGTGTGGATGGTGTTAGCGAGCCTATGGCAATTGCTAACTTGTTCCGGGAGCACTTTAGGGTTGAATCTCCACTTGGGGAGACGCCTTCGTATGGGTCGATCGGGGGTGAGACTAGTCGTGAAGCGGAGCTAGTGCGTTTCTCGGCGAAAGAAGTTGCCTCTGCCATAAGAAACATGACGAGGGGAAAATCTCCGGGACACGACGGTCTCAGCGTAGAGCACCTGCAGTGTGCGGGTGTGCATTTGCCTAGGGTACTGTCAATGTTCTTCTCGCTGTGTGTCGCGCACGCGCACCTTCCCCAGGACATGATGAAAACTATTGTCGTGCCAATTGTCAAAAACAGAACGGGGGACATATCGGACAAGAGTAATTACAGGCCCATCTCCCTGGCTACGATCATAGCAAAAGTGCTCGATAGATTGCTCGACGCCCACCTAGATAAATACCTACAGTTACATGACGCTAAGTTCGGTTATCGTGCGGGACTGTCGACTGAAAGTGCAATTTTGAGTCTTAAACACACTGTTAGGTATTACACGGATAGGGAGACGCCTGTTTACGCTTGTTTCCTTGATTTGTCCAAAGCTTTCGATCTAGTCTCTTATGATGTTCTGTGGGACAAGTTAAGGAAAGCTGATTTACCACCGGAACTTGTATCTCTTTTTGAGTATTGGTACGGCAATCAAATAAACCATGTAAAATGGTGTAATACGCTCTCTGACGCATATAGCTTGAAATGCGGGGTGAGACAGGGCGGGTTGACCTCGCCTAAGCTTTTCAACCTGTATGTGAACGAACTGATCATCGGGCTCAGCAACCAGCGTGTCGGCTGTCACGTGGACGGCGTGTGCGTGAACAACATCAGTTACGCAGACGACATGGTGTTGCTGAGCCCGTCGGTCGGCGGACTCAGGCGGCTACTGGCGACATGTGAGACATATGCCGCTGCTCACGGCCTAGTGTACAACACTAGGAAAAGTGAATATATAGTATTTAAGTCTGGTAACAAGTGCCCGTATTTTGTACCGCCTATTAAGCTGAATGGCCAGGACATTAATAGAGTAAGTCATTTTAAATATCTCGGTCACTTTGTTACTGAAGACTTAAAAGATGATATGGACATTGAGAGGGAGCGCAGGGCTTTGGCGGTGAGAAGTAATATGCTAGTCCGAAGGTTTGCTCGTTGTACTAATACAGTTAAAATCACGCTTTTTAAAGCATATTGTCAAACATTTTACACGAGCAGCCTTTGGACGCACTACACTCAGAGATCGCTAAACGCCCTGCGAATCCAGTACAACAATGCCTTCAGAATGCTATTGAGGCTGCCTCGCTTCTGCAGCGCCTCCGGAATGTTTGCGGAGGCGCGCACCGACGGCTTCCATGCGATCGTGCGCAAGAAGACCGCCTCCTTGCTGCACAGAGTGGAGGGCGGCAACAATGGCATTCTGAAGATGATAGCGGGCAAACATGACTGTCCTATAATCAGACACTGGGTTCGTGTGTTGACCGGGTTCGGGTAGGTCCCGGTGAACACACCAACTCTCTGTCCGTCTGCCTTTAAGTTTTTCTATGTAAATAATTACTAACATAGTCTTAAGTACCTGCATTGTTACTAACAAATATTGAACCTCTGTTGTTCCAAAAATAAATGGATTTGTATTTGTATTTGTAAAACCCTTCCACATGATACCCTACTTTCCCCGCCAGTTGCACTACTATCAGATTTCGACCTCCTCCCCCTATTTCGGGCCTCATTTTCAATAAAAATAAAATCATTTCCGACTTCCTTTTACCTAGGATAGATGCGGGTAAGCAAATCCTATAACTGTGCCGAATTTCAAGTCGATGGAATTAGTAAGTAGTTCCTGAGTAAAACAGCTGCAACCTACAGACGGACACAGGTCTCACCATGAGTGTTCCGAAATCCTAGATTTAGTGACAAAGTGGCTAAGGTGGCAACAATGAGACCGGCAAGGTAGACGGAAAATGGAATTTATTGACAGTTATGCCGGAACCACAGTAACGTCTAATGCCATTAATTGACGCGTTTATTTAAAATGCACAACATTTTCATTTATATTTTGGCCGCCATCTTTTATTTTATTTTCTCTTGAAATGTATCAGGATTCCCTACAACTTTAGTTCGAGAAGACCTCATCTAACCAAGATAATCTCCCAATTCTTCCAGTTTCATATTGTGAAATTGAAGTTCACTTGTTGTTCCTAGTCATCATCAGATCCTCAAGGTATAGAGTGGCATTGATCGCAAAAATGCTTAGTCAAGATACATTACCTATTGGCTACAATGTTGCAGAACGGCATTATATGTATGTGTGCAAATAAATTTTAATTCATTCATTATATTTTTAGACTTGTAATTACAAGAATGAATTGTAGCTTCTTGACTTCTTCTTGCTTTCTGGTAACTTATGCGATCTAAGATTAACAACTTTGATGGGCGCTGCTGCTGTTATTTCTTGACGCTTGATGAGCTCAAACAACGAAACCCCTCAAAAAACAATTTTACATACCTACTTAATTTTATTGATTTTTCGATGAATCAAACAAAAAGAGTATCTAAATTTTGGATTTTTTTTAACAATGTAAGCTTTGATCTCACATAGTTAAACATGAAATTCACCTCACAAAAAATACCACTCACGCCGAATCTACGCCGAAATCACGCTGCCGCCGCCGATGATTTTAGCATCGGCGCCCACCTCTATGCTAGATACAACGCTGTGTCTGTCATAGCGGCTAAAACGCTCGGCAAGCCTTCATGAACTCGAGCTTGTGTGGTTCCAACCCTGGGACCCTCGCTGCATCCCACGTTGGTTTCAACGCTTGGGCCAATCCTGGGTTCACCGCTGGGACCGACGATGTTTCCAAAGCTGAATCCAACATTGGTTCCTACGCTGGGTCCTGGGTCCAATTCCACCTTTCAGTGAAGGAAAAAATCGTGAGGAAACCTACCTACACACTGAGATACCAAGAATCTGGTGGCTATACCAGAGTTTAATACGAAAAAGGCAAGGACCTTCACTGTAAGATCCTTGGAGAAAGATTTGTATAATAAAAACTAAATTAGGAAAAAACCTACATCTTGACCCAACAGTGGACTAATAAATAGTGAGGATGTAATGAAAAGAAAAATAATTATGAATAAATCAAAAAATATTCTGTTAACTTATAATTTTCTTCAAAGAAAGTTGATAAATTAACAGATTGTTCTTTTTTTATTATTAAAAATGTGAGCAAACGGGCCACCTGATGTTAGGTGGTCACCGTCGCCCATAGACATCTCACCTCACTGTATTAATAGAGGGTTTTTGATGCGCTGCTGACCTTGAGGACTAAGCTGGATTGCCTCATGTGCCGGAAATTACGCTGGCTCTCTTACCCTTCAAACCGAAACACAGCAACGCAAGCGTTTCTGCTTCACGGCAGAAATAGATAAGAGGGTGGTACCACCCCAGGCGATCCTTCACATTAGGATCTACCACTACTCTTTTTTTAAGGGATATCCATCCATTCTCTGCATACCCGCCAGTTATCTATGTACCTAAGCATCCAACTTACTTACCTATGTACCTAAGCATCCAACCATCCATAACTGCAAAAATAAGATTTTTTAATACACCGGACCCTGACAGTCATAATTCGGAGATTGAGGTGAATTATTTCATCATTATTATTGTATAACGACCTAGACCTACCTAATAAAATTTCTTACATTTAAATAGCCCAACTTTATGATGCTGCAGGTATCAGCAAGAAACTAAGGTCCTCAAAAGTCAATCTGAATACATGGACGAAAGAAACCACTAGTTGGCTCACCTCGACTCCGTTTTACCTCAAAGTGCTCTGTATCGCTTGAATCACTAGATGATGAACCATGTTCACCTTCACCTTCTTTTCGCGTAGTGCTTCTCCGTTTGCCTTTTCTAGTGCCGACCCCTTCGTCGTCGCCGCTCCTGACCTCGCTTACCGGCAAAGGTTCCAGTTCTTCATTGTTACTCATAGTAAAAAAATGGTAAAAAAAATACGTAAATAAAAAAAATTCAGTAACATAAAATAATTTGACATTTTTTTTTATATTTTTGATAATGACAAATAACAATTTAGGTAGGTACGAAATCAGTGTTTATATCCTCTTTGGAATAACTCTGCATTTTTTGTTGATAGTTTATACCTCAACAAGGGCGGATCCAGGGGTGGAACTAGGGAGGGGGGAGGGGGCATAGCCCCCCAAAACCTATAACACCTTATAGGACGCGAGCCTTGACAATTTTTCAATACTTTTGAATTTCAGTAACTGATGGTCCCCCAATGATTTTTCTGGATCTGCCCCTGGATATCAATCAAATAAATAGAAAGTCGTAGTAGTCGCGTTTCAGTACATGTTTTTAGGTGTCAGGGGTAGGGGTAGAAGAGCGACTGATAAGTATGGGCTGACGCGCGGTGTGGGGGAAAAAAAATGTGCGCGACTCGTGCCTATATTCAGATTGGCCATAAACATTGACGCCCTCTATACCATGTTACCATATAAATAAATAGATAAGCTGGTAATACAAAACATAACCATTTGCACAAATTTTTGGTTAAAAACAAATTATGCAAAAAAACACTTGGTTTTGATACAAGAATTTGTGCATGTCTTATTTGCGCAACATACATAATTAACAATATTTCAGTAAAATATTATTGCACTAAATCAACATGAATAAGCACAAACTACCCAGAAAGAAGTTCACACCCCAAAATGAAAAAAGGTTGGCGATCCCTGATGACCTGGCAACTAACCACTTGATGACTAATAAAGTTATTACATGCTCAGTGCTTACTATGTAGTAGACTTAAATATGAAAGAGCCCTTTTAAAGTAAAAGATGGAAAAGTAATGTGCATTGTTATGCCTATTTTATTTTAACTTTCAATGTGCACTCTTTTTTCTGGTCTTTTAGGTCTATTTAGGTCTCAAACTTAACAAAAAAAACTACAACCATAAAAAAGAATTAGGTAACATTAAAATTCATATAATAGTATCTAATTCATTTTGAATTGATTCAAATTGCAGAAAAACTGAGTACAATTCTGGGTGTGTGATTTCTATTTCAGTTTCATCTTCTTGTTTGCTCAAAGTTATGTAAGCTTTTGGGACTTTGCATTTTTTTCTGTAAAGCGAACTCAGTTCAGCATGCACTTTCCATGAAAAATTTAGGGAATCTGTGTTTTTATCAACCACCTCTGAACCCAACTCGTTCAAAGTTGTCCTAGTTTCAATGGACCATACTTTTACATTAGCCTCAGCCTTTTCGTCACTCAAACCCATTTTGATCAAATCACTTTTCAAATCTGCAGGCATGAAGATAAATTTTAGTAGTCTTTTGAACAAATAAAGTATTGTTTTTATAGCCAAGAGCAAACTTTCTTCATTGATTTTGAATATTTTCTCAAGTTTTTTACGTTCATCTTCAGTAAATATTTCTGTATGCTGAAGCTTCTTTTTAGCGATTATGCGACGAAGAAATTGTTCATATTTAGTGTCGTCTAGATGGTTGATGACTGCAACACCCTTATTGAAACTGAAATCAAAATTATGTTCAACAAGACTAAATGTAGGCACCTACAAGTAAACCATTTAAGTCTGGCTACGCCCGCGACGTAAGAGGAGCGCGGGGTGCGACGACAGAGGGTGAGCGAGCGAAGGGGAGTGGGGGAGGGGGGAGGAGGTGCTACCCGTTCGGTCCCTGCTCACCCTGTCGTCTCGCCCCGCGTCACTCTTACGTCACGGGCGTAGCCAGACTTAAATGGTTTACCTATAGTAGCTTTACTTATTATAAGTCTTGTATTTATTGTATAAATACCTCGGAGATACTTTCAACCAAGAAGAATCCATCTTTATATAATATAACTACAAGATATGAAGAACACAGTATTTAAACACCGTTTAGAGAGATAGTATTTAAACACAAACTTGCATTACATTGCAACTTTTGCAAGATAATATACATAGAAAACAAACGTAAACAAAATTCAATCAATCCGTTTTTTCACGTTGACCAAGAACAATGTATTTTTTTAAAATAGTATTTAATAAGGCATTGGCCACACAGGCCATCAGCCTAAACATTAAGCGATTTAAAACAGTTTTTAGTTTTTCAGCATCAAAATGTGGTGTAGATACATTTTAACACTCGGGAAAGTCGCTGGAGAAGGTTCTACGGTGTTATTTTATTGCTCAAAAATTGTTTTCTGGTGATTATGATACCTAAAATTGGTGTACTTATGTCTAATAAACTTATCCTCGTTAGTGGTTCGTTGTATAGTTTCACTCTCTGATTCTGCGGCGGGCCATGAGAATTCGCCAGAGACTAGACCGGTTGAAATTTCCGTCATAACTCCTAGTATTGTTAAAATGTATCTACACCACAACATTTTGATGCTGAAAAACTAAAAACGGTTTTAAATCGCTTAATGTTTAGGATGATGGCCTGTGTTGTCAATGACTTCTTAAATTTAAAAAAAAACTATTCAGTCAGCGGTTACCATGTGGTCACTCACTCACCAAGTCACCACTGACTGTCATGTTAGTGTCAAGTCAAGTGTGATGTGGGACGTTATGAATTGAAACAACAGATAATATTTCATCATGTCATTAAAAGTAGACAGAGTTCCAGAAAATATCAACTTTCCCAAAGAAGAGGAGAAAATTTTGAGCTTCTGGAAAGATATCGACGCTTTTCATAGTTGCCTCAAGCAGTCGAAAAATAGGCCCAAGTAAGTGTGTAAGGTTATGTGATACCTACTATTTACAGGTCTGGGTACGTCAATTATCTCTTCTATTCTATGTTCTATTTGATAGAATATTAATTTAAAAAGCCTTCGTATGTGATAAAATACCAGCTAGAATAGAAGATCAACTTTGGCGCTTGTTCTATACTTTATTTATAGAATCGACCTGCTAATAAAATACATCCCTGTGACACAATCCTTTTGGTATACTTATACTACACACAGCATAGAAAGAGTATACATAGAAAATAATAGAATACATGTGAACAAGCGATAATAACTTTCTATCATAGAAAGGCTCGATCCATGGGATAGATCATAGAATAGAACAGGTGGAATATATCTAGGGGTACGTAGAAGTAGAAGCTTAGAAAAACTTGCTGCATTGTTTCTTTTATAAATGTTTGCTTGTCAAACATTCATTTATATTATTTCCTCTGTACCTATATTGTGTTATAGGTTTTCATTTTATGATGGACCGCCATTTGCAACTGGGCTGCCACACTATGGACACATTCTAGCTGGAACAATCAAAGACGTAGTCACAAGATATGCCCACCAGCAAGTAAGTCTTAGAATTTTAGGCCTATGTTGTATCTTCACATCACTATAAAGTTACATTCAATATTGGAAAGGTCATCACAATTTGATATAACTTTCAGTCAGGTATTCTTAATCAAACCAGGGACTGAAAGTGGTTACCTGAACCTATTTTTCAGTACATGCAAAACAAACTCATTGATTTTCAAAGTCAATATTTTTTTTATTGAAATTTTAGAATATTTTTAAAACATAATTTTTTAAGCTTAATTCAGGTAAATTTTTAGTTTCAGTCCATGTATAAATAGCATGATTTAATTTCACATATTTACAGGGATTTCATGTAGAAAGACGTTTTGGCTGGGATTGTCATGGCTTGCCTGTTGAATTTGAAATTGACAAGTCATTGGGCATTAAAGGTCCTGAAGATGTGGAGAAGATGGGCATTGATAAATACAATGCAGAGTGCCGAAAGATAGTAATGAAGTATGCGGACGATTGGGAAACTATTATCACCCGCATGGGTCGTTGGATAGGTGTGGTTTACTTTTTATTTTTTGTTTTCCAAGTATCAAATATTAATAGCATTTCATAAAAATTAAGAAATGGATGGTCTCTCTAATTTGAGATTCTTCATCAGGATGTCCATGTAAGTTAATTGATGCAATAAAAAAAATTAGGTTAATATCCTATTTGCATCATGGCGATTTCTATGAAATTTGTTCACATAAAAACCTCAATATGGCCTTCTGCTATATACATAGTGCTTATGATATTAGTTATCTTTGATTGTTTAGTCTGTATTTTATTGTATTATAATTTTGCTGTTAATTTTGTTTTTGGTCTTCCAATATTATAAATCAATAATGTCTGTTTTTCACAGATTTCAAAAATGATTACAAGACTCTTTACCCTTGGTTTATGGAGTCAGTCTGGTGGGTTTTCAAGGAACTATTCAACAAGGGCCTGGTTTACCAAGGGGTGAAAGTCATGCCATTTTCAACAGCATGTTCAACGCCTCTCTCCAACTTTGAATCTGGGCAGAATTACAAAGATGTTGTTGACCCAGCGGTGGTTGTGACATTCCCCACTGCTGAAGGATTCTCCCTGCTTGCATGGACAACCACTCCCTGGACACTCCCAAGCAATCTAACTCTCTGTGTCAACCCCAAACTAACATATTTAAAAGTACAGGAAAAATCAACAGGTGCTTGCTATGTCCTCCAGGAGGCGCGGTTCCCAGTAATTTTTAAAAATGTAGAAGACTTTGATATACTTGACAAATTTCCTGGTACCAAATTGAAGGGTATAAAATACACACCGCTTTTTGATTACTTTGTTGGAAAGTGTCCTAATGCTTATCAAGTACTAACAGATGGATATGTAACAGATGATTCTGGTACAGGTGTAGTTCACCAGGCACCATACTTTGGTGAGGATGATTTCAGGGTTTGTCTTGCTAATGGAGTCATCACAAGGGATCAGGAAATCATCTGTCCCGTTGATGCAAGTGGTAAGTTTACAGAACCCGTGAAAGACTTTTTGGGACAATATGTTAAAGATGCAGACAAAAACATAATTGCACTCTTAAAAACTCGTCAAAGGCTTCTTCAGACTGGGCAAGTGAAGCATAGTTATCCATTTTGCTGGAGATCAGAAACTCCTCTTATTTACAAGGCTGTACCGTCATGGTTTATTAGAGTTGAGCAAATGAGTCAAGACCTTTTGAAGTCGAGTGAAGCCACTTACTGGGTTCCGGAATATGTCAAGGACAAAAGGTTCGGAAACTGGTTAAAGGAAGCCCGTGACTGGGCTATCAGTCGGAATAGATACTGGGGTACTCCCATTCCATTATGGATCTCCAGTGACAAACAAGAAGTAGTTTGTGTGGGCAGCATTGCTGAGCTGTCTGCTCTAACTGGTGTAGAGATCACTGACCTACATAGAGAAAGCATTGACCATTTGGAAATCCAGAGTTCTCGACCAGGACACCCACCACTAAAGAGAGTGTCGGAAGTTTTTGATTGTTGGTTTGAATCTGGATCTATGCCATATGCTCAGTGTCATTATCCTTTTGAAAACAAAAAGGAATTTGATGAAATATTTCCTGCAAATTTCATTGCGGAAGGTATTGACCAGACTAGAGGGTGGTTCTACACTCTCATTGTTTTGTCAACCGCATTATTCAACAAGCCGCCTTTCAAGAACTTGATTGCTAATGGCCTGATCTTGGCATCCGATGGTCAAAAAATGTCAAAAAGAAAGAAGAACTACCCTGATCCCCTAGAAATTGTCGAAAAATATGGTGCTGACGCTCTGAGACTTTATCTAGTCAACTCGCCTGTTGTAAAAGCAGAGAACCTCCGATTTAAAGAGGAAGGCGTAAGAGATGTTATCAAAGACGTGTTTCTGCCGTGGTATAACGCGTTTAGATTTCTGATGCAAAATGTTGAAAGAATTGTGCAAGAAGACAAAGTCAACTACAGATTCAATGAGAAGGCTGTAAGAGATAATGTTATGGATAAATGGATCACATCTTCCACTCAGTCACTGAATAGCTTTGTGAAAAAAGAAATGGCAGCCTACAGATTATACACTGTAGTGCCAAGACTGACCAAATTCATTGACCACCTTACCAACTGGTACGTGAGAATGAATCGAAAGAGGCTAAAGGGAGAAGATGGTGTAAAAGATTGTCAAGTGGCACTAGACACGTTGTTTGGTGTGTTGTTTGACATGATACGAATGATGGCACCATACACACCCTTCCTCACTGAGGTAATGTACAAGGTTCTTCGTCAACTTTTACCAGGGGACTCCCTTGAGAGTGTGCATTTCAACATGATTCCTGAACCTAAGCTGGACTTGATAGACAAAGATATAGAGAGAGCTGTACAAAGAATGCAATCTGTGATTGAATTGGGAAGGGTTTTGAGAGACCGGAAGACTATTCCTATAAAATATCCCTTACCAGAATTGATTGTCATCCACCGCGACGACACATACTTGAATGACGTGAAGGCATTACAAAAATACGTTCTGGAAGAAATGAATATAAAGAGGGTACAACTGACAAGTGATAAAGAAAAGTA
Organism: Hofmannophila pseudospretella; assembly: GCA_947369225.1. NCBI lineage: Eukaryota > Metazoa > Arthropoda > Insecta > Lepidoptera > Oecophoridae > Hofmannophila > Hofmannophila pseudospretella. The sequence continues at coordinate 8,651,790 of OX376325.1, forward strand.
TGGGATTACATTGAGGGTCGAACCTGATCACAAGGTTCTTGGGGCTAGATTGAAAGGAGACTTTAAAGCAGTGACACAAGCCTTGAAGGACTTGAATAATGATCAATGTGAAAAGTTAATTGCTGATGGATTTATTGAATTAGTTGGTCAGCACATTGACGTGTCGGAAGTGAGAGTGATTTTCCAGGCTACAGGCAATGACCAGTACGAAGCACACAGCGATAATGATGTACTTATTCTCCTGAATGTGACACCAGACCAAGACATGCTTGACGAAGGATTCGCAAGAGAAATAATAAACAGGGTTCAGAAGTTAAGAAAGAAAGCACACTTAGTGCCTACTGATGAAGTTGACGTTTTTTACGGAGTCAACAAGAGTAGCGATATTTTACGCGTCATAAACTTACATCGCGAATTTATTGAGAGCACTGTAAAGGCACCTCTGATATGTATTGAAGAGATCTCTGCTTCTAAACCTGTTATTATTGAAGAAACGCAAGAATTGAAAGGCTCAGAGCTGAAATTGGTGATAACTTGGAGAAAAGAGATTGAATTGCCAACAAATCCTTGGGCTAACATTGTTTTACAGGATATAACTCCAAGATTTGGCGTTACTGTTAATCGGGCCAGCATAATCCTCAAAGATAAAGATAATAAGTTTATGAGTTTGGATAAGCTGTATAATGAAGTCAATATTCTGTTTGGTTTGTATGGTATCAAGTTTATGTTGTGGTGTGACGGGGTTGAAGTGAAGAGCACTGTTAATTTGAACGCTAAAACCATTATTGTTTCTCAAACAAAACCCAAAGAATGTGATTTGCAATCCAGTCCATTCTGTAAGTTTGTTAATGTTGCTAATGGCACGAAATCTTTGACTCTATTTTTAGAGAACCCACAAGGAAAACTTACACTAAACAAGGAACATGCTGTGAAATTCGTTTCTGAGTATTTGGGTGTTAATATAAAAGACGTTGAAAATAAACTATTTAAATAAAATTGCAGGTTTTAGAGGGATAAGCAAGTTCTTATTTTATTGTGCGAGTTTGTCTTTTATATCGGTTGTATGATTTATTACTGATTCAGCCACTGTTTAAACTACTTTCTCCTTAGCTCTTTATTTAGAATACCAGCACTATTTTTAAACAATTTTGTGAAAATATCGATAGCCAGAAGATTTTGCGATAATAGCACTCTAATACGAAGAATTCGCTACCATATAATAAGGCAAATAATGTTAAATTATTTATTACTAGGTAGGCACTACTACAGTATTGTTTCAAAGCTGGATGTAATTTATTTTTTACCTAATAAATATAAAGTAACCCATGATTCATATTTTTGCTGTCTCAATATAACCCAAACGATAACACCCGAAAAAAAGTTCAGTTTTGAACGATTTGTCTATAAAAATGATACGAGTCGGTCTGTGAACACTTTGCCAACTTTCTCAGTGTGCCTACTTTTCGATCAAATAATATAACCATTCCTGTTTGCCTTACTTTTTATTTCTTCATATTACTAATTACATTTCGCAAACTTTGGGATATTTTAGTATTCTTATTGTAACTATTGCATTACGTTATCATTATCGCAAATTTTTGCTATGTTTGTACACGATATTTCGCCCACAAGACAACCAAGGTGTATATGTCGGAAATAGCCAAAAGCAGGGATTTGGCCAAATCCCATGGTAAATGTTTAGCTAGTTCTCTTCAGTAGGTTGGATTTTCTCCGTGTCACGGGTATTTATTTTGATGTTAAATGAAACGTGCAGTTATTGATTAACCTTTATTTAAAATGTATCCTTCATAAATAAAACAAAAAATAAGCATTAATAGGTCAATGTCCACAATTTAATTATCATAATAATAATAACGTAGGTGCAGTGTGCGGTTTTATCCAATAAAATAAATTATGTTAACAATTTGTTTGTATAGTACGATTTGTGTGCTTCCTAAATTTGTTACGGACTCGTAGTGGAACAAGCATTACAGGGTACCAAGCGTATCATATCAGTGTTAACTATTTTTAGGGTTCCGTAGCCAACTAGATACCCTTAGGCCCAACGCAGACGAGAGACTCCGCGGCGTACTACTTAGTCCGTGAAAACAGTACAGAACTCGCACAACGCACACGGCATACTATTTTTTACTCTGACAAAATGTATCCCGGGAAACGAAGGACACTCGCGGACATCTCACGGACCGGACTGGACAAACTACGCGGTTGTCCCTAGAAATAATACAACTAACGTGTCTAGGCGCATCAACGCAGACGACGGATTTATTAGTCCGCGCTGAGCGCTCATTGAGCGTCGGTGGCCTCGTGGCTAGGACGTCGGATTCCCATGCGGGAAGGTTCGCGTTCGAAACATCGTGAGGAAACCTGCACACTGAGGAAACCAGTTTGTGAAATGGGGAAGGCAATCTGCCAAGAGAGTCATTCTATGTGATTAATTCCTTAGAATGATCACGACCTCAGCAGTGAGGAATACGACTTAGGAGAAAAGTGCTCATAGAGTACCTTATATATACTGAGAATAATTAATCAAATATTCGAAAGCAGCGACATCTGTTGTCGTGAGCCCCGAAACAAACATACAAAAAAGGTAACGTTTTCGCTTGGTTTGGTCTTTGGTGATTCAGAACTACTTTAGTCGTTCGGCTAAATAGACATGATAGCAAACGGTGAATTTTGCGGTTATATGATAGTTGTAATTGATGCAATATAGGTATTTATGTAGTACTAAAATGTATCCGTGGCATCTATTGGCGGTAGTCCTAAATTACGTCAAGTGAAAAAACCTACCTCCCTAGAGTTTCGCGGACGAACTGTGCGTCTTCTGCGTTGAGTCAGCGTACTATCCCTCGCGCACTGTTCGCCGCGCACAGTTCACGGACAGTACGCGATGGACTGTTCGCGGCGGACAGTCTCTCGTCTGCGTTGGCTCTTACAGTTTCGTCATGTCTATCTGTCTGTCCGTCTGTAGTATATCAGTGTAACTTTTGAAATACAGTTACAAAACTCTAAATTATAGGTAGATACCTACTTGATACGTTGTGAAATAGAACTCGACAAAGTAATGTAGTTACTTTGGAACAAATTGTTTGTGATAGAACGGCTACGGAATCCTTATGTGCGTGACTGACCGAGAAGCTCTCGGCTGTTTTTTTTTTAAATTATTGATGTCACGTGGAGTTTATGTAATTCTTCAAACTGATAGGTATGTTTTTTATGCTTACCCTGCCTTGCATACCAGATATAGCAACAAACTGATTGATGCGAACAATTAACTTACAAATACATCACAGTTATCTACGAAAGTAAGGTCCATAACGTGTCATAAGCGCAAACAACTACAAATTCTAGATAGTTACAATTTAAAATAAGATGGACAACTAAACTATAGAAATAACTACATAATTCTAAAGTGGCATTAAAATATACATTGCGTACTAGAAGGGCAGCTAAAATACAATGGGATAGCATAAAACGGATAATTTCAGTAAGGTAAAGATGTAAAGAGCAACATTGGAGTATCAAATTATGCATTTGAGGAAGACAACAGTCAAATAAGCTATGCACGCACCTGTGCTTTCTTTTAACTTCAAGCTAAATGTCAGAGGCCTTCAGGCGGACCTGACCGACTCTGACAATAGGTTGGCCAGATTGTTGGAATCTTGAGTGATACTGTAGAACGGTCGGCCACAAAAAGTACAAACATTTTTCATTTGAAACTTGTGCGAAAATTATCGTAAACCTAAAATTTTGGTAACTTATTTAGTTCATTCATTTAAATTAAGTAATTTTACATTCACGCAATACAATTTTGTAAACTGTAATACATTTTGATAGGACAACTTTGGTGAATATGCATTATTAACCTAGAAAATATTAAAAATAGTTAACCAAACAAAAACAACGAAACCAATGTCTTTTAACAGCACTTTTGGAAGGGTATCGTGCGCGGACAATCGAATAAAAAGTGTGAACCAAGAACTCTACTCGTCTTATACAGCCATTACACAATATATAGCTTACTTGCTTAGTTTAATAAAACTGCGGATTGAATAATGATACGACGGAAATAAAGTCAAGGCAATGTGGTAATAATGTCGGTCGATCACTTTTTTGTCGATGTCGGCAAAATACGCCATAAAACGGTCATTCTAACATACTAACATTTAATTAATAATAAGTATAGTGTGGTATAGTTAAACGATTAGAAAGTTAAGTGTGATTGATAAAGTTTAAGTTATAAAAGACAAGTGCATGTTATATAAGCAAGAAAAAATATTGTGCATTAAGTATAAAAAGCGAATTAAAAATAAATTGGAATCAACTAAGGAATCAATAAACAAATTTCGTATTTTATTGGAATAAAATGCCAAACTTTAGTCTTCCATTAGTTTATATCACAAAAACACAATACATTAAGGTATATTTTGCAATTATTCACTAAATGGTCTCTTAAAAACCATCGAAATGAAACTTTGCGGTTCCGTTGTGTTAATAATTAATACTGTTTGGCAAAACATATTTTACGAGTGTAATTTTATTGCTTCAATTTAAAACAAAAGCTTTAAAAAAATATTGCTTCTAAATTAAACAATAACAAGTGGACGAGTAATTTCAAATACATCACATATAATAGAAATAGAGAAAACCTTACGTCTACTAGAATGGGGTGCGCGATAGGGGATTAAGTATTGACACCAAATACATAAGTATCAGAAAGGAAACTTGGGCGGTGAATCCGCAATGCGCCGGACACATCAAGCTATTCTCTGCGAAACCCTGTCGCAAGTTTTTATTATGATTTCTTGATATTTGTATGAATGTGTTAATGACGAAAGTACCAAACCCTGATGAGTTGGCCACTTAAGTGTTGGACTTCACGAGGCCGGTTGGTTCGCTGCAACCAATCACATACGCTTCGCCCTTCCTCATTTCAGAATCAGTGCTTTGTGATTGGATGCAGCGAACCGAACCGGACAAGAAACGGCCTCACGAAGTCCTAGCCTTGCAGCTAGGCGCTGGACCGACAAAGACGTTTCACCGATATCGTGCGGATTGCGTATGGTGGAGTGCCGCGCGCTAAAACGCTGAGTTACCCGTCAGATACTTACCTATTTCGTGGTATTGATGTAACATGAAAATACAATGCCGACGAAAGGTTAATTTGTGGACCATTATCGGTTATACTATAATATAGATAAACATTACACATAAGCCAACGAAGATATACACACTGTTAATTGAAATATATGTATTTGATAAATTATATTATGCGTCAACAAGTTTACACATAGATCGTATTGTAGGTACACATCACACATCATAAGCTAAATTGTTCAAGGATATCTGTCACTACGAAGGCTTCGACGTCATCAGCTGTCGGGTTCATAAGTTATCGGTCGGTTATTGCACTTCAGTACATCATAACATTAGACAAGTCCACGCCGCACTGAGACACGATCTACCGCCGCTCTCTCTATACAATACTCGTTATAACTTAGGCCAGCCGCGGCACCGGATAGATCGACTAACGGCAAGTGCAAATAAATAAATTATATATTCATCTAGGATAAGATTTATTAAGAATAAAAATAGCGAATATTTCACACTAGAAATAACTAAAGATTCATTTAACGTTTTAAATACATTATAAGATACAACATCGCCTACTCAGTGACTAGTCTAACGGCGTATAATCCTCCTCATATCATACTCGTAACATTTGAATAGCAACAACGATAAATACATCACAAGGGGACATAAGGCCGCCCGTCGCCCGCCCCTCGCCCCTTACGGCCGCCCGAGGCGGCGTGTGACGAGCGCAGCTATACATTATGCTCTCTGCGCCTCTTCACCTGTATATCAACCAAAAATAAATCTAAATTAAAAATTTAACAAACCCGTGTTTTACCAATGATTTCTGACATAAAATTAACAATCCGGGTCGAGGGATCACTTGTTTCGAAGATCAAAGCTCTAGATATCACTTTAAAGCACCGAAACCAACTAAGGATTCCTATGTCCACAAATTATGGTTCCTTGAGTTATGACTATAGGAAATATGTATACCCTGGAATATAAAAACTCTGTCAAGAGGGTGCCATTGGTAGTTTTATAAAATCTGTGTTATGGAGTCCGCTATGAAAAAAATAGTAGGTACCATTTAATTTTGCAATATGGCGAGGGTTTATATATTCCTGGAGTTAAATTTCCCTTTTATGTTTTAACACATTACATCGCCTCACCTCATAAACAAAAAGAACTGACGTCGATTCCGGAGTGATGCGATGGCTTGCCTCTGTTTAACCATCTCATGACATCATTTTATCGTTTTGAGAATGGTAATAGCTAATACAGAGTGTCGGTGGCGTAGTGGCTAGGACGCCGGACGCCCATGCGGGAGGTCCAGGTACGAAACCATGCAATGGCATGTACCAATGAGTTTTCGGTTTTTTACGAAAACTTGTGTACATTTACCGACTGCTCTAACGGTGAAGGAAAACATCGTGAGGAAACCTGTATGTCTGAGGAAATAAATGGCATGTGAAATCCACGACACGTATATAATCTACGAGCACTACCACGGCTCATCGGATACGGACCTCGTTAGTGTTAATACTGCGCGTGGTGCAAGGGCGGCGCGTCTCTTTCGGGCAGCTTCCGCACTTTCATCGTGCCGTCCGCGCCGCATGAGAACAATCGCCCCGCGTTGTCTGCAAGATATATACTCATTATTAATAATAGTTATTTGTATATTTATTCATTTTTAACCATTTGGAACATTTAGAGCACTGTGGTTACGTCAACATAACATGAAACACATTACACAAAAAGCGTTAAATTGAATGAAGAATAGGTCATTACATTACATTTCGGAAAAATTACAATGCTATGGACTAATAACATCATAATTAGAAGAAAAAAAATGAGTAATATAATTATAACTTATAGCTGCTGTAAATAATACAATAGTATCTATTATAAAAATTCACATTATGTTACTTATAATTTCATTTTACATTAATATTCATTTAAATTATAATAGGCGGCCTTTGGATACGTCTTTCAACTTACAAAAAAAGTCGCGTCAGTAAAGATACTCCTTGGTAAGTTCTAAAAGCTTGGATGACGTCAGAATCTTGGAGCAAACAGGTAGTTAGAGGACGTGAACCTATGATACTCATTTTGTGGTGGTACGTTATACGTTGCGCATGCGCATGTACAGTGGACAAAACATCAGATTTATACCCTTTAGTAGTAGTTGTAACTTATTTGACACATTCATACGAATGTCTAGGAATTGTATCAAAAACTTATTGCGACAGGGTTTCACAGAGTATAGCTTGATGTGTCTTCCACTAATAAACTTACTAGTAAATTGGTTACTGGGACCGGCCAGTAAAGGTTTAAGCTACCTGATTACTTCAACAGCCCACCACAATAATATCGTTTTGAAAACGGATACCTTTAATATACCAACACGATAGCATTGTCTCTGTTCAACACGCCGTCTCAAGACTTCCGTTTCATTCATAGGCGACGGTGAGAACTTATCATTCCTTGTAGCTAATAACATTATAATGGGTGGACCAAAAGTCCGTTAACATTTGAATAGGTCGCTGCGTCGGCGCGGGCGGGGTATTGGCGCGGGGGGTGTTACTACAAGCGAGAGCTACTAATAGGGATTTAGTACCATGGCGTCATTCAGCGGAGCGCAACGCGCATTTTGCGTACGCGAGTACTATCGAAACAACGATTCTACGACCGAAGCTAAACGGAAATTTTGTAATCATTACAATATACGGAACAGAAATCAAGCACCAACAATTCAAACGATTAAAAAATGGGTACAGAAGTTCGAAACAACAGGTTCAACTTTAAGTCAACCACGATCCGGCCGACCTAGGACATCGCGCGATCCAGTAAACATAGAGCGTGTACGAGCGTCTGTTCGAGAACAACCTGGTCTCTCTACTCGAAAGCGGTCTAGTGCTTTAGATGTGCCCAGAACATCTCTAAATCGCATTCTACACAAAGATTTACATTTACATCCTTACAAAATTCAAATTGTACAGGCTTTAAAGCCAAATGACCCTGCTCAGAGACTGCAGTTTGCTAACGAAGTGCTTGAGAGGTTTACGAGCTTCAATAACATCTTTTTCTCAGACGAGGCACACTTCCACCTAAATGGACATGTCAATCGACAAAATTGCAGATACTGGAGTGACACTAACCCGGACTTGAAGCACCAAAAACCTTTACACTCGCCCAAGGTTACTGTATGGGCCGCATTGTCAGCCAGCGGAATCATTGGTCCATATTTTTATGAAGATCAGAGAAACCGCGCCGTCACCGTTAATACAGAGCGATACATTGTGATGCTACAGAATTTTTTTGCTCCAGCATTACAGGACTTCTCAGGCTTTAATCGAAGCTCTTGGTTCCAACAAGATGGGGCAACATGTCACACCTCCAATGACTCTATAGCAGCACTTCGTGAAATTTTTGGCCAAAAAGTCATATCCAAAAGAGGTGACATTCACTGGCCACCCCGCAGCCCGGATTTAACTCCAATGGACTTTTACCTTTGGGGATATCTCAAAAGTAAAGTTTACATCAGCAACCCAGTGTCTATTGAGGAATTAAAAGAAAATATACGCGAGGAAATGCAGAACATTTCACCAACCACTTGTCGGGCGGTCATGCAAAATTTCCGTTCCCGGTTACAGGTGTGCCAGGATGAACAAGGGTCACATTTGAATGATGTTATTTTTAAAAAGTGAAATCCTAATTTGTCTACTTTATTATTAAATAAACAGTTTTTCACTATAGTAGCATTTGTATTTTTTATAACCATTTTAAATGTTAACGGACTTTTGGTCCACCCTGTATAAAGAAAAAGTTGAAGAAATAATAAGATCATTACTCACCAATGTGAATTTGCGTGACACCTTGGCCGATGTGCTTAAAGAAGGAACTCCGTGCGTGCTCGCCGGCGAATGTGTGTAAAAGCTGATGCGTCGCCAGCGAGAACACCTGTCAAAAACGTTGGAATCAATATGACACTTGGATATTAAACATGAAAACGAAGATTCGACTCCACGACTGTTCAAGAATGTAGGCAGTTCAAATACAGGATGGCACGCCTTCTGGAGGCCAATAGGGTATTTGACACTTTTTTGAAAAGTATGTTAAAATGTTTAAATCATAGCCATTCATCAACAAAACAGAACTGATCTCCCTACATTCGTTGTGTTGTTTACTCGATAGTGACGTCACACTTGACAGCGTCATGGCGGATAGCGTTTTAGGTCACGTGATATACAGATTAAAAAAGGGCGATATTAAACTTTAATTATTAAATTTAAATCGTGATTTCATATCTGAAATCAATATATAATATTTATGTTTCCCATTACTTGAACTATATTTACATACTCTCATAATTTATTATTTATGATGGCAAGTAGCCTATTCTCAATAACGAGATATAATATCAAAACTCGATAAATATCCCGTCTCGTATATCGATTATAAATATCATGAAAATATCGACAACTAAGGATCACACTCGTTGCATGTCGAGCGCTGGGACTCGATAAATATCGAAGGTGATAATGCGAGAATAGCAAAAAGTCCCGTCCTTCGATATCGGTCTCACACGAGACGTCCCGCGACCCTCACCTTGATGTCCCCGTCGGCCGCACCGATGGCGTACAGCTCCTCGCGCGGGGACAGCGCGATGCACTTAACGGGCGCGTGGTGCGCGTGCAGCTTGTGTCGCGGCGCGCGCGCCTTCAGGTCCCACACGAGCACGTCGCCACGCCGCCCGCACGACACCAGCGCGCCCGACGACCCCGCGTACGCCACGCACGCCGCGCCGCCCTCGTGGCACGTCCACGCTGCAGTGTCATGGAACGATGGTTCAGTGTAGATCCGAAATATTATGAGCTGTATTTCGGATCAACGCTCAAGTGTCGACGTTCAAGCCTCTTCTATTCTATGACCTTTCCGTATATCGAGACTCTCAATGATAGAAAGGAAATATCGCGTGTTCACGCGTATTTTATTGTCTATTCTATTTCTACACTGTGATTGCCGTTCATAGGGTTCAATTAGCATTTAATTCTTTATAGAATAGAAATTCTATCTATCGCATAGAAAGCGTGTTTAAAGACAGTGTAATCGTCCTAATATTTTTAAATGTATTCAATTTAGATCACTTTTTAGAATAGTCCGATAAATCATAAAAGTAAAAGAAATACTCACAAACCACTAAAGCTTTCTTGATAGGCATCAGCGTATCCCAAATCGCCACGTTTTTGCTTTCTGAACTGTGACCGGCTGAAAGAAAACATCGAATTCAACTCACGAATTTAAAATAAAAGAATTCTTGAAATTCCAATTTGATAATATTTACCTGTGGCTACTAAACTACAGGATCCAAGGAACACGAAATCACTGATTCCTTTACTGTGACACTGGTGCGTCTGAAAGAGAAAAAATAATTGATTTTAACTACTGAGGCGACTAATCAGAGTAACTTGCTGGTGGTAGGACCCCTTCAGGGTCCGCCTGGCTAACGAACATTCTTCTGTCGTCAAATATCTTCGCTTCGGTGTTGATGTGTTTCAGCAGTGTTTATAGAAGACCCAGTACTTACTAAGCCCTTGTGCTCAATCTTCGGCCTCATCATCACTTACCACTAAATGAGATTGAAGTCAAACTCGGGTTTAGATATAAATATAAATAAAACTATTCTAGAGCCTTTAAGTTTTTGAAGGAAGGTTGACAGAGACAACCTACCTTCTAAATGTTCAGTCTCTCGGATACTATGGAAGTTTGAATGTGGTATGACACTATGTAGAGTCAGCCTGGGGACATACCACCCTTGCCACAAAACATTCAAGCAGCATTGCTGTGTCTCGTTTTGAAGGGTAAGAGAGTCAGAGTAATTACCGGCACATTAGACACTGCATTAGTTCTTTTTTTTTAAATTTAATGAATTTGTTCTATGTATAAGTTAACAACAGTCTTTTTTTGTCAACACAATAAAATTGACTTTGTCGGCACGTAAAATTGATTTTGCCAAATTAAAACCAGGTCTCTGTTTCCCATATGTTTTGGCTTGCCTATGCGTCATAATCCAAGATTGAAATCCAACTATGTTGTTTATTAGTTATCAGACTACCGAGAACCGGACCCGGGTCACCTTGTAATGTTATGTCACTCACAAAGAAGGGTCTCGGCGAAGCGTGCGGCTGGCCCGCGCTGTGCTGCGGCGCGGGCGGATGCAGCTGCCACAAGGCGAGGTTGCCGTCCGCGTCCGCGGCCGCGAACTTGTTGCCGTAGTCCGAGAACCGGACCCGGGTCACTTTGGCGAAGGCCCCGGGCGCACGCGGAGACCAAACGCATGATGGGTGGCCCCACTCCCACAGCTGGACGGAGCCGTCCGCTCCGCCGGTCAGGTCTGCAATGCGTGTGTAAAAAAAATTAGAGAACTGAAACTGTGAGACATTTTAAATATGTGATTATATACGGATCACTCCATTAGTAGTGGTAGATCTTGGTGTGCATGTCCATTGCTGGTTATCATTTTATAAAATTAAAACGTCAGCCAGTGAACACGATAACAAGCAACGTACTCAATATACTTCTATCTTTTCTATTACTACTACATATTCCTGTTGGTTACATTGGAAGATGGCTACTAACTGGATGTAAAAAACCATTTTTACTAATAGTTAACAGAGAAAAACATTATTAAGGAATCAACTTTTGGCAAAAAAATTACCAAAACCGTGCGTGTATGTACAATAATAATGTAATATGTTATTACTAACTAACACAATAGGGATATGTGCTTCATGAAGATCAATTTTGATAAAGAATGCGGCAAAAACTTACACAATGGTTGCGTCGGATGCGCCGCCATTCGCTTGATATTGTCGATTTTGTGTTTCAGGACCTAAACATAACAATTCATGTCAGTGCATCTGAGCGATCCTTTCGTATCTGTTATTAGAAATGTGCTCGGAAAAGAAATTCAGTGATTACTAAACTACCATATCAAAAAAAATATTGGACGTCACAAATTATACAGGCTGTTATGTAACACCTGTATTGACCATTTGCAGAATGAGTGAGCCTCTAACTATAGCCAAAAAAATTGGAAATAAAAAAATACTATTAGTTTTTATTAAAATTGATATAAATGTTGGTAAGTTATCCCCACTTAGTCAAATCGCAAAAGGTCATTATAGATATTACACCTTGTATGTAGATACTATAATTGTAGAAAATATGAAATAATTGTAGATTAGACAGAAAGACATCTAACAGAACATGCGTGAAACCACCAAACAAACGGACATTGCAAACGAACAACATTCAAAAACCTTTTAACGACAATACGGTAGCAACATAATTATTCTTACGTTTAAAGAACTGAATCACAGTCTAAAAAAACACGAATAATTGATATGAATTATGAACAAATAAATAATCAAAATTGAGAAAATGAAACGATCAGTGAACAAGGGCCAATTTACAATGAAAAGTGAAAGAAACGATCCAAAAGAAAATACGAAACTAAGAAGTTATCGAGCCAATAGAAGAATAACACGACTACCAAATCAGAAATCATGTTTAAAGTAAAACCAGCAGCGCGGCAGGGATATCGCTGAATGACTTGATGAAAACTACGAAAAATAACCGAAAAAGAAATGCTAAATAGAATATAAATAATAAGAACAGTAAAGAATTTTAGGACTAGTGTTCACCGTGTGAAACACCCACACATTCGTACATCGCGTGCTATACAAAGCGCTGCGCCCTCTACTGACGAACTGGCAAAGTACGCGTAAACCCCGCTCGTGCAATGTACCTACGACGACGCGACGTGCGCGTGGTGCGCGTGCCTCGCGCGGTGATCGATATTACCAAAATTAATTACTGTTCTTGTTTATATTGTGAGCCAAATGAAACAATTGAAATCGAGCCAAAATAAAACAGGAGTGCGGAGTGACCAGGAAGATTCGTGAAAATAAAAGACAGGGGTAGAGCGCGCTAGGGCTGTCACTGACCGGTTTCATGAGAAGCTTGGAGCGATGCAGCACGAGGCGACAGTATTTCGCGTCGTGGCAACCCGGGAACTGCAGACCCTTTACCTGCGACCAACGCTCTGTTACACACATCCATCCATACATACATTCTTACACACAGTACTACTATTCTGTCGAAAATGAATCTAAACGCAGTGGTTTGTCGTTCCGATTATTACTTTACTATGACACGTTTGTCGTTTGGTTATAGATAATTTGATGAAAATGAAGCCAAGTTATTTGTTTTTAAACTCAACTTCATCCTTAAACTTCAACTAAAACCTAATCTTGACCTAATTAATATGAAAATACAATTGACACAGCCTTCCATATTATTATGCGTTTCTTTCACATACGATTACACATGATGCTATATCTTTTTAGTAAATACGAGCTGCAAGTAGTAGGAAAGAGAGAGAATAGAAGCGAGAGCGAAGCGCAGCGGGAGGCGACAAAACATGAGGTCACGCGGAGGACAAGTACATACACAATACCCACACCACGTTATTTGTACGGCCACTGAGCAAATAAATGTAACCACAAAAGAAAAACGTATCAGAACTCTAGAATAAATCAATTTAAATCCATATTGGTAAAGGGTCTAAAGAAATTCTACTGAATTAGTATTTATATACTATAATAAAAAATAAATTTTCTATCTGCGATCTTCAGATCTTGTTTAGGGAAGACTATGCGAAGGTTATGTATGACATTTGATTAGTTTTGATTTGAGAAAGAGCTTTCCTTTTTTAGGTACAATATTTATAACAGAATTTCTATTGCAATACTTGCAACATTTGAAATCGCTCTTAGGCATAATAGGTACAGTCAACCACAGGTCAACCTACCCAAAACGTCCACATTTGAGAATCTGAACTGTATCATAAAGCGCAGGCATAAGGTTGAGATTTAATCGAAGGTTTTTGACAGATGGTCTATAGCTTGTGGTCGACTGTACAAGGGTTACATTAATTCGCGAGTGAGCCGACAATTTAGTTGATTAGTGATTGGCGTCAACGTACGGTGACTATATACGCTTCGAGGCCAGTGGGCCTTAGGTGGCTGGCGCGCTGCTCCAGCTGTGGATTGCATTATTTACAACAATCAGTCGCCCACGGGTTAGATACGTGATACTATAGGGGTTCCTGTGTTAGTTATACCAATTATTAGTAAATGATTCTGTAGATAATAGTGTGACTTTGTTAGCACCATAAAATATTAGTCATAAATAATTTTCCAGCAGTGAGACAAGCTAAGGAATAAAAAAACCATTAATAATTTTAAACACTTGTATCAGAACTGTCCTCTAAAACTGCATATTTGATTGACAGATTTCAGAGGTGTATTTAAATTCCTACACCAGTTAATGGGGATGTGAATTAGATTTGCCTGAATTAATCTAAAAACAACATGTATAAACAAAGAATGATATACTTTAGGAAATAAATTAATAATTAATATCCCCCAATCTTTAAATGCGCTGAAATTTGTAAGTAGATAATTAACATGTAAACCAAATCAGAAATAAGACTTCCCCCTTTCATAAGACATAGAGGAGCGCGTGGGCTCGACCGCAATGCCACAATGAACGCACGAGTGCGTGCGCGAACAAGAGGTTTTGGAACCGGCAATATTTCAACTATCAAGTAGTAGGTAACTATTACCAGATTTAGAATGTTTCCTTAAACACCTTAAATAGTTCCCAGCTGTCAGCTCCGCTCAGGCGATACCTATACACAAGTGCAGCAGATAGTGTAGCTGTGAATGATCTTAGTATAAATATAAAGCGCACGTCATACTTACAACACTAGCGCCGCGGCCGGTCTGACTCGCCATACCGACCGGCGCTTGCGGCGCGTTGGGGTTCAGTGGGGAACTGTTGCCGGTACCCGGAATGGATCCGGTGTTCGGTCTGGAATAATAGATTGTGTTATAGTTCCAACAACTACAAATTTATAAAGTGAAATGGCACCGTCTTGTCTCCTCTATCTATACCTGATATTAAAATGTATTGGACATTATCTGTTATTGGCAATTTCACTGTCTAATGACAATTTGCGTGATGTTTTTTTTGGTGAAATGACCAAATGTTGTCATTTTGCGTTTTGGACATTCTGTGTATTGGGCGACGTTCTGTGTGTAATTCGTTCGTTGCTACTAACTACAAAAAAATATCCAAGTACCATGTACATTTTATAAACAAGGCTGAGCCGCATCCTGCGAGCCCGAAGGCCGAGCTATGCGTAGGGCGAAGCCCGGTCATCGCAATCCCTCCCCCTGAGTAACTTAAGCGACTTCGCCACAAGCTGAGCTCCACGTAAGGCGAAATCCGGAGCGACCCGCTGCTACGTTAATTGCCATCCCTCCTTAATAATCTTTGACTGGCCGTTTCCTACGTAGGGCTAAGCGTCACGTCCATTCGGCCTCTCTTAACACAGGAGCCAAGCACCAGAGTCCACCTCGCACTCGTCCTCGGCCCAGCACGCACCGCCGCGCGGCTGTAGCGACACGTTAACCTCTTGATAATGGCGACCCTCGTAACACTCACTTGTCCTGGTGCTGTATGAGCAGGAAGCCAGTGTCGGGCAGCGCGGCGGGGTCCGCAGCCAGGCCCAGCAGGTCCACCTCGCACTCGTCCTCGGCCCAGCACGCACCGCCGCGTAGTAGTAGCGACACGTCCATCTCCTGCACCTCGCGTGCTGTGGCCACAGCTAGCAACCCGCCACCGACCTGCGTAAAGAAATGGATATAGTGAAGACGTTAACACATTGCAGTAATTTTGTAGCATAAAAAAATAATTAGGGGAGTATGTTAATACAGGGTCTTAAAGCGAGTGTGGTTCTTAGCGAGAGGGACATTCAGCTACAGGGACTTTTAACGACACCGTGACATTTCGCTACTGTGACATTACGCGCCGAGAGGGTTAATATGATAGTTCTAGTAATGGGAAACAGAAATATATTTATTTCTGAGCATGAAATCACGATTTTAATTTAATAATTTGAGTTTAAAATCGCCCTTTTTTAATCTGTATATCACGTGACCTGAAACGCAGTAAAACGCTATCCGCCATGACGCTGTCAAGTGTGACGTCACTATCGAGTATACAACAGAACTAATGTAGGGCGATCAGTTTTGTTTTTAGAATCGATAGTGACGTCACATCAAAACTATCATGGCGATCAGCGTTTTCGCGGGAATTTTAAATTATAATTTTTTTAATGCTGTTTATGACTATTTAGCGACTTTATTTGAGGAAATAAAAAATCTAGTAAAGAATAGCTATGATTTAAACATTATAACATACTTTTCAAAAAAGTGTCAAATACCCTATTGATATTTGACTGAACCTTGAAAACCAAAAAACAGATTTCGCGATTTACGCGTTTGTTTCCACTCCTCCAACTCCTGACAGCTCACCCTGTTGAGACAGAAGGCGGCGATGGAGTCCTGCTCCTTGTGTATGATCCGCACGGGGCTGTGCAGTTCGTCGTCGCGGTGCGCATGCGGGGCGCCGCCCGGCCGGGCGTCTGCACCGCCCGCGTCTGCGGACATTGATTGCGTGCGGCGCCGCGAGAACACCGCTCGGATGAACACCTCCTGCAATACAGAACCAGTGAGATACAATGAAACGGGGTGTCAGATCGAATAATACGTAGTACGTCCAAATATGCAAAATGTCCAACTTTGGTAATTTTTTTAAAAAAAGTCGTAGCAAAAAAGTCCATTAAGCAAAATGACCACCTTTGGTCATTTTTGAAAAAAAAGGTTAATACGTAAAGTCGGACCGGGCTGCTAGTTTACCAATAAAATAACTTGATGAGGGTTGTGAAAACCAAGCTAGTCTGTTGGTAGGTTTGACACGGTTTATTATTTCTCTAAATGACATATTCAACATATTCATTGGACATACAAATGTCAGCGGCCTAAGATAGTGACAGCATTAAAGAGCTTGGATGCACTAACAAACAGGCTAGGCGTTTTCAAGACGTAAAAAGGTTAAAATAATGAGATAAGCGTGTAACCTGAACTTGCTCCTGACGAACGAGGAAGTTCCATAGCCGCCTAGCTGGCGCAGCGCTCCAAAGCGCCGAATTGAACGGAGTATTATGCTTTTCCAACAGACACCTGAAAAGACACACCTGTTTTATATTCGATATAAAATCTGCGCATAGGTCACATTGCGCTCAAAAATATCAGTAACTGAACAGTTTCATGACTGAACACAAGAAATGGTCATTTAGGGAAAGTAGTCATTATGAAGGTAGATCAGGATCTACCTTCATGATGTTGAAGGTGGTAGATACTGATGAACAAGAGAAAAAAGGAATCTGTCATTGTGGAGCACATGTAAGATTATTAAACCAGCAGTCAACCCACTTATATTTATTGATAGGCGGCCCCGACGTCTGCTGGTCGGGGAAGCAGCCGGGGATGTAGTCGGGCGGAGGCGCGCGGGACTCCAACGTCTCAGTCAGCTGCTGCTGCCATTGGTCCACGCGCCTTAGGGCGCCGTGAACCATTGGGCTAGTGGTTGCCAGTTCTGTGATAAATAAACTTAGCTACGTTATGTATTGTTTTGTAGACATTCATTTCAGGTGTAATTACGCGTGAAAGGACTATTGTTCTATTTTCCTCTTAACACATTCACGAAAAGAAATCAAGGCAATGTGACCGAGACTTCCTGCGTGAGATTTACGGTCGCTGATTCTCACATGAAAAGTCATCGAAGAGTTTGAGAGTAGCCGATAATAGAGAAGTGTATTATTGAGAAGCTATTTGTGAACTATCCTCTACCCGTGCACTAACCGACCGAATGCCTTTCTGATGGCATGTAGGACGCGGGGTGGCTTGCGTGATTATGTGGGTCTTTTTTGGATGTATTCATATTATATTATTATCTTATTAGATAAAGGCAAAAGTTTCTTGCGATACAGCTCAGGCGGTATGGGATCCAGAGCGCTCCCCTCCCGCGCGAAAAAAGCTCTTGATCAATCAACCAGGCCGTAAAACCCCGAATCAATATCCCGATAACCATCGACAGGATCATATTTTAAGATGACCAATAAGTAACAACTGTTTCATGTTCTAACACGAGTATGAGTCTGGTTCGCGTGCTCCCTGTTGTCAACTGCAACCTCACTATGACACATCACCTGACATCTCTATGCCGCACAGCTGCAGGAACTGCTGCAGCTTGCTTTGCGCGAGCCGCAGCACGGCCACGCGCATCACGTACCACGAGTACGAGTCGGGGTCTGCATGTTCCGTATTTGTCAACTTGCGACGTTTCTCTGGCCTGTAGGTACACAAAAGTAATTAATGATGTATTCTACAATGTATGCCCGATCGCGAACTGCGTCAAAATCCGTGAATTTACGGATGCTTCCGTCCATTTTTTGGTTAAAAATCTTTTTATGAATGGAGTCGTCCGTCAACCGAATTCGGATCGAAGGAGTGCGCGATCACTCTATGCCGTAACCAATGTTGGTTGACTAGAATTCAATTTGTTTGCCGCCATATTGGCGCCGATGTCTTTAAAGTAAGCCGTGTTGGTTGACGTGAACTATATTCTCTCAAACAAAAGAATTAAAAAATAAAAGTTAGAACTGTCAAAATCTAGTGGCAAAATCAATAGCGTAGCTGTCATTTCATACATGTCCCATATAACAAGGTTTCAAAATAACCGGCCAATTCTCCTTCTGTGTTTTGTCTAATACGCGACATTGGCGGAATTATTGTGCCTTCACCACAATAAGGGCCATTTATAAAAAAAGAAATAAAAATATATCTAGATAATATACTTCTGTGGTTAGCGGTTACTAAAAAGTGGTTTAAACAGTCCTATTACAACTCACAATCGGCACAAATAAAAGTAGCTCGAAGCGGTTCGTGTAAATAAAGCACGGCGTGCGCAAGGCCGGTGTTATAAAACTAGGCTTACGCACCATCGTGAGTAAAAGTTTAAAAATACATCGTAAGGTCTTACTTATTATTGGAGGTGTCGAAAATGTCGTCGTCCTCGGGTTCGCTGCTGCTGTCCTCGGCGTCCTCGCCGCCAGACTCCGCCGAGTCATACTCGTAGTTCTCCGGATCTTGTTCCGGCGTCGGCTGCAATATTAGATAAGTTCAATATGAACTGCTAGAACCCGATTCTACTGTTGGGTTGTTTATATGGAGTTTACATTGTATGTATTAGTAAACTCAATTTAAACTAATTACAGCGACTTGACGTTTTTCGCAAGCCACTAGTTACGTTTCGGTCAAGCCAACGATCGATTGGTCCGCTCATGTGTTAGTGTGGTATAGCAGAATACGATTTGTAGCTAAAATTGTATCGATACGAAGACGTAATCGCTACTTTATTGGCAAAGAACTACAAAGTTTAAAAACTGGAATAAGGCTTCTGTTTATTAACCAAGAACCGAACGAACGAGCTTAACCTCAAAGTCCGCAAAAATAAACCCAAATAAATAATTGTTAATAAGCATCTAGGTATATCGCTATGAATCATTCTCAAAGTCATACAATACCGTAATAACTTGACCGTCATGTCGCTTAGTGTAATCGCGCGAGATCTCAATGTTACGTTGGTTTCGACAGTCGAGCGCGTTGATCTCAACGTTAAAGCTCAGCGTTCATTAGAAGAGAAGATGCGCAGCGACTTTTGTTGATAACAATTGAAGCCTCCACTCCGATAGTGTGTGCTGGGCTAAATTCTACTAAAGCCAACGTAACTCCTCATCAGTTACCTTAGTGAGCAGGAAGGTGAGGATGCTGCAGTATGGCGGCACGAACTGCTCGCGGTAGGTAGGGCGGCCTTCCTGAATGTTCTTATGGGGTTGTGCGGGGCCTAGCCCCAGTAGACGCATGTTCAGTAGAGCGCGCTTCTCCCGGAGTGAGGACCACACTGAGGTGCCCTCGGGACGTTCCACTAGTTTCGGCTGTAAAATAAATAATCTATATTAACTATCTGCGAATATAAATGCGCGCCACTGCTTGGTTTATATTCGTCCAATACCTAGTTCTATCGAAACGTAATAGAAATCGATAAAGATAAGTTATCTTTATCGATTTCTATTACGTTCCAGTAAAAGGTCAAAAGTAAAAAAGTTATTTTTTTATTGAACGTAAGTATCTTAAAGTGATTTTTTAACTCCTTACTTTCTTACACAACTAGATGACTCTTAAACCTTTACCATAATTTAATCAAAGTGTTCTCATGAAAAAATAATTAAGCACTTCTTTTTCCGAGACAAGGTAGATATTCTATGAATGTAGAATATATATCTCGCAATCTGTACAGCTGATGAATGTCGAGTAAAGTTACGTACACTGCGCAGAACGTTTACCTGTGGCGGCGCCGGCGCAGTAGTGAGCAGGCGACGCACGCCACCCCCGAACAGCTTGGAGTGCGCCTTTACATCGGCCGTGTGCGCCGACAGTCGGTACAGGAGATGAGCATCCCTGGCGGCTAGGGCCCAGCCGAGTAATGCTAGATACACTGCGCAGAACGCTTCGGCTAGTAACACCGGTAGGCGAGGCGCGTCGTCTTCTTCTGCCGCGCGGAGGGCTAAGCCACGAAGGGCTGATACACCTGATGGTAAAATGAAAACTCTATTATTTAATGCATAAGTGTGTTTCTGGAATACAGGCGATAAATATGGATTTTTTTTAGATTTTAATATTATGGAGTTGGTGGTTGAAATGGCCCCGCCATAGCGTGCTACGACTTTCAGCTCGTATAGGATTAAATTAAAATCCGCCACATAACATGTGGTCATTTTAAACTGCACATCGAATAGTAATACAGTCGTCTCTATTTTGTTTGAAGGTTTCAAAGTTCGATAGCAAAATCTCGTAATTTTATTCCAACAGTGGCGCTATAGTTGGTTTCTATTAATTTTAGTATAACCTGACCAGGAATATGAATACCTTGTCAAGAGCGCCAATCGCTATTGGTACTTTTACAGTCTATGTTAATAAGTTCGCTAAGAAAAAAATTGTTCAATTTAATTCCGCAATATGGTGAGGATTTTTATATTTATGGTCAGGGGTATACACAGCCTTTAATAATTGAAAATTGTTTAGTATATGCATTGTTTAGTACGCTGGGTTATCAGAAGATTAGAGACTTACCTGGCCATTTATTAGGAGGCGTAGTGACATTGATCTCTTCGATAGATTGACGCCGTTGTCGCGCGAGCAAGTGAGAGGACCCGGCTGTTTCCGCTATGACACTGCCGACAATATTTAAAATTATCAGTTCCTTATACCATGAAAACATGGGCAGGTACCCAAAGCGGTTTCCTGAATCCGGATTTGCAGTACGTGCCAAACGCATGCCAAATTTACAATACATTATTTATTTTAGATTCTTCCATGTCAGCATGCGTTTTGTGTTTTGTTTTACATATGTTGCTTAACAGGATTCAGGTAACCGCCGATTCTGGATACTCTGAGTATTTAGATGTCTTTATTCCGAAAAAGACCTCCGATTTAGAAGATAGTGACTATACGCGCGGTGCATTTATGACTTGACAGACTCGCCTAACGTCCATTTATAGTGGAGGTTCCAGAAGAGGGGTCTATAGAAGGCATGGTCGCTTCCAAAACCTGTAAAGTCTCTACAGGGCTCGAAACTTGACTCGCCAATTTTCAGTACTATTTACCGACTTTAGTAACTGCTTTGAAGGGGCTTCAAAGCATTTTCTGGGTCCACCACTAGCTTGTTGCACGTTCATTGTACCAAAGCTCTCACCCGTCGTGATGATGGGTATGCTTCAAGCTGAAGGTGTCTGAGTCGCACAGACTCTGGTAGATGCAGGCGGACAGCGCGACCGCGAGCTCGCGCAGCGTGTGGAGCAGCCGCGTGGCCGATCCGCCCGGGATGCCGAGCTCGCTTATTGTTCCCAGCATGTCGTGCGCCACTGACTGAAAGGAAATAAGTCTCTTTAGAAATGAATATTAGTCGGCTGGATTATGGTAATTTGGAGCTTTGCTTCAGAAATCATAGATGGCACTATCTATACTAACTTAGATACCTATGAAGAAATAAGCGATGCCGATAATCGCTAGATGGACCTTGTACCCACACCTCCGGCTTAATCGCCGCCGCGTTTTCCAATTTCGCCACAGTGGTGGTCAAGTTCACCGGCGTATTTTAGCATCGCTTGCTTTCTTATATTCCGACCGATTTCATTATAATTAAAGACTTTAATCTAATATACCTGCAAGTGCCTCACGGGGTCGGCGACAACGGTGTTGTTGGCTGCCACAGCGGCTGCCAGCAGTGGCAGCGTGGTGGGGAACGGTAGCGGCGATAGCAGCTGCTGGTGCTGCTTCTCCTGCCCCAGCTCCTGCAGCAGCAGCACCAGCTCCATCCGGACCGACGCAAGGCCGCCGCCGCCGGCGCCGTGCAGCGAGCAATACGATAACAGAGTTCGTAGCAGGGTCTCGTTAGCTGGAAAAGAAGATTGGATTGCTTGGGTCCCACATACTGCGTTAACAAGGGCCGGGCCGGGCCGCGCCGCTCCACATGTAAGTGGTCCCCGTCGCTCATAGACATCTCACCTCATAATTAGAGGGTTTTCGATGCCCTGCTAACCTTGAGGACTTAGATAGAATGCCTCATATGCCGGTAATTACGCGGGCTCTCTTACCCTTCAAACCGAAACACAGAAATGCAAGAATTGTTGCTTTGCGGCAGAAAAAGATAAGAGGATGATACCACCCCAAGCGGTCCTGCACATCAGAATCTACCACCTTCGTGAAATTAACTACACTCTCTTTGTAACGAAAAGTGGATATCTTAAATACCAAATATAGTTGTTGAGACATGTAGCCACAGATACACAAACGGACAGACACACTAGCCAAATTTATAATAAAACCCCCCAGGTCGGGCATTATGGTACCTACCAGTGGTACACTAATCCTTTAAGGGAACGCACCCATTTTTCTGCCAACAAGCAGAATCAGAGTGGGCTAGCAAAAATTTGATTAGAATCCGAGGCCAGTACACACGTATTGGTTGAGTTTACCTTCACCTATGTATTGGCGAATAACAAACAATAACGCGCGGTATTTTACAAGTGCTGCCATCTGTCGGTCGCCTCGGACACGTAATAATTGGTTCCTATAATCTCCGACTCAGAAGGTTTTAGAAGTTAGACGGAGAAGGCGCTACTAATCCGATTTCTGTGGTTAGACCCGTATTTTACTTTGTCTGTGGCTTCACATCTCAAGAACCGATGGTTCTACATATGATTGAATCGATGATTCTATGTATGATCCTACAATTTCTACATAATTGATTATAAATATTTGATAATAAATATAATTCTATTCTATTCTAAATACGTCTGACATTTTTTCTTCGAACAATATCCAAAAGCAAACGAAATTTTGTAACAAACACGTTTCAAAATTTCAGAATTAGGCCAGATATTGCTAAAAAGTATCAGCAGTATGCAGCGTGTGTGCGGAGCATTTGCGCCATTCACACACTTTCACTTCGTACTTCATTTTGATACGACCATACAACCATTTTAACATCAGACTCTACAGCCACATACCTTTGAGCCACTTCTTACGTCGCACGGCACGCTGCACCTTTGCCTCAAAGTCGGCCTTCTCTCGTATCAGCAGCTGATGCAGCGTGGGCCGATCGGGTAGCGGAGGTGGGTCCGCGTCAGCGCAGATCAGTTCCCCGCCGGCGTTCGCGCCGTTAGCAGACGCGTAGCCGCAGAGGCGGCGAAGTGCTTCCACTTCTCGCTCCAGCCAGATGTACAGTTGGTAGCGGAGATGTCCACCTGTGTCAAATTTGCATGATTTTATGACGTGAAGTGTGTGTGCCAGAAAAATGTACTAAATACTAAATTAGATGATATTAGATTTAAATGGTGTGTGGTTTTACTGTAACAGTATTTCTTACTAAACTTTTAAAAGCAGCATGATTGATAGCCTATGATAATGCACGATATTATAATATCGAGTTTTATAGGATGGTAAAATGTTTCAGGATCTCTATAAATCACGTTGAACACATAGAACAAAATCAAGACAATTTTGGTAATTTAATATTCCTACCATTTTTGCAAATTGTTATTTTAGCTTGCTTGAATTTTGAAAGAACTTTTGATTGGTCAAGAGAGCAATTCTCGCAATCGAACGACCATTATAACCAAGGGTATAAACCAAGATTACATTTATCTCTAATTCCTTAACTCACCATCAACTTCAAAGCCAGTGGCCAGCGTGCTGAGCTCCTCCATCAGTATCTTGAGACAGGCCACGAACTTGAGCTGCTGAGCCATGATGTCCACCGTCGGAGACTCCTCCTTGTGTTCCGGGAGCCCGTTCACCAGCGGCTCCGGCTCCGGTTCCTCTTCCTTCTTCTCCTTGTCCATCTTCATTTCTAGAGGGGGCGTTGATGCGCCAGATTCACCGGATCTGATAGAAAATATAAATACTCTTGTATAGGTGTACCAGTATACGATGACAAACATATATAAACACATGTCCAATCTGATGGAACAAAATAAGTAGTAAAAAATATTTTTTATTGAAGAGCAGACACGCAAACGGACCATCTGATGATAAGTGGTCACCGTCGCCCTTAGAAATCTCAACTCACTAAAATGTTATAAGAGGGTCTTTGATGCGCTTCTTACTTTGAGACCTCATGTGCCGGTAATTAAGTTGGCTCTCTTATTCTTCAAACAAAAACAACAATGCTTGCTTGCTGTTTTTCGGTTCGATTTCCGCAATATGTAAAAGAATCGTACCAACGCAGGCTGACTCTGCACAGAGTGATACAATCTATGCGCAGAAACAAAAGGCAAACTTCTTCATCGTTAAAAAGGTCGGTAGTTCGATTTGTTTACTTACCCCTTATCATCTTCCTCGTCATTCCAACTGAGGACACGATCGTCGTTCTTGACGGCGGCCACTGGAGCTCCCCAGTCTACAGCCGCCGAGCCCCAGTCCATATTGTTGGTCTGTTCCTCGTCTGACAAAGCAAAGACAACTTTTATTTATGACACACATCAAACTCCAAGCTTGGATACAAATAACCCTGACCAGGAATATAAAAACCTCGTCAAGAGTGCGCCATTGGTAGTTTTATAATCTGTGTTGTTGAGTTCGTTATGGAAAAATAATACCATTTAATTCCGCAATATGGCAAGTGTTTTTTTTATTTCTGGTCGTATACAAAAGAATAGTAAGACATTGAACTGGAATCAAAAATACTTAGTACAATGGGGAACAGAAACCATTTGATATCACAAGCGATGTTATTCACAACCATAGCAAACCATAAAAATAAATAACAATACAGTACAATTACTAAAATTGCCAAAAAAAACAGAACTGTTGGCATGGGTTAATTATAGCTATGATCGCTAAACCCAACACTATCTAGTATTTGAATGAGCGTGACAGTTTCTTTCAGGTTTAACTTTAGATTTGGCGGCCAAACGAAGCCAGTACCTTTGTTAAAGGTGATACCCTCAATCTCCTAAATAAAAGATAGACAAATCCACACACAAGCAGTGTAAAACAATCCATACATACAAACGAACATAAAGCACAGTGACGTACAAAGTGAGGTGAATTACTCGTACTTTTGGCTGGCGAATCTTCGCCAAGGTGTCCCGTATGGATAACGGTTTCGTCCAGCGACGGGACCGATACGGGGTGCTTCGGTTTCTCGTCCCGTACCCTCGCCGGGAGCTTGGATAGCACTTCGAGAGCTAGGGCGGGGCAGCCGGCCTTGAAGTGGCCGTGAGCGGTTTGGAAGTAGAGCCGGCGTTCCAGCCGAGTGATGCCGTCTTCCGCTTCTTGTTGGAGTAGTGCTAGGGTGCCTCCCTGTGAACAATGTTTAAAGCATTTAATGTTTTATGCGCTCAATTGCCTTCATTATGGGTCTAAAGCTTCTCTAAAGCTTGAACTCCTATTACAATCCCTATTCTAATAAGGTTTGAACTTACCTGGCTCGGCAGATAGTGCCGTTTCAACCTGGGATGCGTCCTCAAGTACACGTAGAAGTTGAACACGCTCGGCATGGGCTCGTTATCCTTTGCCACGTGCAGTCTGCCCGCGGGGTTGAGCAATGTATCTAAAGCTTCCCCGTATCGTTTGAGCTCCCACAGCGCCATAGAGCGGACGAAAGGGTCAGGGTGAGCTCGCTCCAGGTCTACTTCGCCGTCTTCCGATTCTCCTCTGTGATAAAAGATGCGAAATGATACAAAGATGTTTTTGCGATGCTATTCGCTTAGCTAAAGGAAATTAAAAAATGAATATCAGAATATTATCGAGTTATTTAAAGTTAATTTCTGCATCGAATATGCTTATAAAGAGTGGTCAGTAAATTATCTTAATTTCAATGTATCGAGCTATCATGATATGGGGCCGGGAATAATCCAGAGGTACTTCGACCCTTGAGGATCTTTTGTGCCTACTCCATTTTACACACTGGACGTATCAGTGTGCAGGTTTCCTCACGATGTTTTCCTTCACCGTTAGAGCAGTCGGTAAATGTACGTAAGTCTTCGAAAAATACGAAAAACTCATTGGTACATGGCACTGCACGGTTTCGAAACCGGACCTCCCGCAAGGGAGTCCGGCGTCCTAGCCACTGTGCCACCGACGCTCTATCTATCTATTCGTCTAAATCTCAAGTTGTTAGAGTTAAGCCTGTGTATGGACAATCAATGGGGTCTATTTAAATTCTTGAGTGAGACTATGTATTTTTGCTATTATGACGATAACAAAATAGGCGTAGTTACCCAAGTACTTCATCCATGAGTAGTTTCTTCAAACTGTTGGGCAGAGCGGTGTCGGACTCGTACAACCGCGCCACTATCATTGCCAGTTGCAAGTCGTTCAGGCGAGTGATCAACACCTATGGATTACATTATTAAATGTAGGGTTTGTACACGTGGTCGCAGGTTCGATTCCCGGCGGCAGCAACGTAAAATGGAAATGTAAACAAACTGAAAAGGATCGGTTATACCATAACAAAAAAATCCTGTCGTCTTCTTCTTCTTCATGAGGTTTTTTTCGGTAGAAATGTGGGTGAATCCGGTATAAGCACTGCTGGCCTCATAAATCAGAATATTTCCCTGTGTAATTTTTTTCTTTGTTTATTTCTATGGTATCTTACCCTGTCTAAGATTGTTATACCAGTATAATTTGCTCATAGCAAGAACATACCTCCAAAGCGTCCTTCAAGGCACCTCCGAGCAGGAAAAAGGCGGCTGCGTGTTCAAAACGCTGCCTGCCAAGGAGTACAAAAGCGTTCTTCAATGCCGCTTTCCGCCAACGGTTTTCCGCAAAGTTATTTGCGAAGAACTGTGAAGAATGATACGTGTAACAGTAAATCACTACTGAACATAATCAGCTGTAATCCGAGCAAGAAAACCTACAATTGGGTTAATAGAATCTCCAATTAAACATCTGTAAAACCGTAATGACGTTAGATACAGTGAATCTTCAGTCTGACATTCAATTGGGAGAAAACAGAGAGAAATGTAAAACTCGTTAGTTGTGCAAAACTACACACCGAAATAAAAAAGGCAACTCGAGTCAACTTACCGTACCTTCACCCCCTTGTTTCCCACATAGATGGTTTCGTTGACTGCAAGTTTTGGTGTCGGGTGTGGTAAATATAGACTAAATACACAATGCGATTCACAATCGCACTATATGACGCCTCAACCAACTACAACCGAACCGTGGCTGCAACCGGACTCGTGATGTCCTACCCTAAAGTGTACCACGTGTCGTACACTACTTTTACTAACATTTTGAAAAATATACTGTACGTAACGCGATTTAAAGCTCACATTCTATTGTTATACTTCTAGTCGAGTTGGTGTTGAATCGTTATAGTGCGATTGCCTTAATACAAACCGCAGTAAACCAGAATACCAGCGCTGTAGGCATTCTTGTCTGCAGCAATAAGCTAAGTTGAGGCCCTTTTCACAATAACAGCAAACCACCAGACATGATTTCAATATGTTTACCTTTGACTACATAATTATTTTATCATAATTATAACTGTTTCGGTCATTGCTGTGTGTGAAATAAACGTATTACTTACTTACTTACAGTAATCTCCTCGTCGCGGTTGGAGCGGAACAGGCCCCAGAGCAGCATCTTCTTCCTCATGGCGAGGTAATGCAGTGCTGCGTCCATGGGATCCTGTTTCTACATGTACGTGTCTTCGACCAATCACAGAGTCAGACTATGACGTCACTTACCGAAGTCATCTTATCGTCCCGGTTGGAGCGGAACAGGCCCCAGAGCAGCATCTTTTTCCTCATGGCGAGGTAGTACAGCGCTGCGTCCATGGGGTCCTGTTTCTGCTTGTACGAGGCCCGCGCCAGTCGCTCCACGCAAACGCGGAGCAAATCGCCGCGGATCCACCAGCCAACACCTACGTGAAACATGTGGTTAGGTTATGGTCTAAAATCGTGTAGAGGCAGAGAATTCTCTACTGTTACCGGGTAAGCGAAATAATCGACTAGCAAAAATAAAGGTAAGTCTCTTAGCGATCGCGACCGGCGACCGCGATAACATAACGTCGAGATAACGTTTCATTATACTTGATTCTGGGCACACCTCCTTGTTATATTTTAAACTTTATGGATATCTCAGGGATGTCTTTAACCGCCGACCGATCGATTTAACAACCGATGATTCGATTTGGACCCGTTTTTTTACAAAGAATTTTGTCGAGTGTTCTTAGCCATGTCTGATAAAAATGAACCAGAAGTTTTCAAGATCTTGGAGTATCAAGGATGTCAAAAAATGGGATCTCTGGAACGGTAACTAGAAAGTTCAAACTTAAGCTCAAATGTTTAGAACCATGAGGCCTTTCCCAAATCAGGAACCTTAAGGACCTAATGATGAAAGTTATGTCCAGAATGACAAGTCGGGTGTTTCTTAAAATTTTAATTTAGGGTTATCAAAAATAAAATAGTGATTATTTTCGACACTTACCCAGTTCCCGCATAGTACTCCATTTCGGCTGTCCCTTAGTGTACCCTGGCACCAAAGCCAAGAGTTGCTCGTGGGTCTCAGAGTGGAACGCCCAAACAAGGTTGCAAGTGCCGACGCCTGTGCGTTGGAGCGACGCGCGTTGTGCCAGCGGCAAGCATCGCAATAGGTAGCCGTAGTGTTTCATTGCCAGTAGGAATCGTAGACCGCAATCGTCTAGAGAATCTGTGAAGTTTTTATCAAGTTAAACCTATTCAATCACCAAAAAAATTAATGGTATAATGACAGATGAACGAACCATAAATACAAAATACAAAAATATTTATTGAACCAGAACATTCAAATTACAATCAAGTAACAATACATATCGGTCTCTACTACCTGCACTGAATGTAACTGGAAGGTGGAAAAGAACTAAGAAGTCACCAATATAAAGAAGGTTTTTGATGTTGCTGTTTTCTGGTTGGAAAAATAATTCGGTTTATCAACTCGAATGCAGGAAAGGATCATTCAGGTACGTTTAGGGCTTCCGCTAGGGACGCGGACGCATGCGGCGGGTATACATTGCTCGTAATGAAGTTAAAACGTCAGGGGCCAGCTGAAAATCAGCGCTGTGGCTTGCCTCAGCATTATGCTGAGCTGGTGTACCCTTTTTGGCACTGTACCACACCAGATGTTCTGTGCTGCATGTAATTAAACTTTGTATACTTCTGTAATCTGTATTCTGGTGTTTACAGCGCTAAATAAACGATTTCAATTTCAATTTCAAACTTGTGTTTATTAGTCCACTTACACCTCATGACACTTACTATTTGTCATGTCAGCCACTCAGATCCAATAAGGCGTCGTTTTTACTTACCAGGTACAACCTCTTGTCCCATCCCAGGATTGACATCGATCCTGGAGCTGGTAGCCAGCCTCTCCGCGAAGTCCGCGTCACAAGTGGATACCGTGTCGGCTAACGCCAGGAGATGCATCTGGTCGAGCGAGCTCAGCCCCGGCAGGTGTGTGTGAGTGAGTAGGCGAGAGAGGATGCGACCTGAGGGAAAAGAACACATTATTGTGAAAGTACAAAAGACAGGTATTGGTGTGATATGAAATATGAGTATTAACTGCGGGCGTGGTGACTAGGGTGTTGGAATAATACGAGATACGCGTTCGTGGATATTTTCCAAGAATTGTACAGTGGAAGACAGACACATCAAGCTATACTCTATGTAACCCTGTCGCAATAAGTTTTTGTAGACATTCGTATGAATAAATTAATGCGATAAAGTACTAAAGGGTATAACCTGATGTCCACTGTACTCATTGCTCTGAGAGTAAATAAAAGCATGAGGAACTATAGGTAAACCGCATAACTGTGCAGTCCCTTGCGCGGCAAGAAAAGTGTGGGGCGGGACGTCAGAGGGCGAGCATGCGACTGTCGCTTGAAATATTTTTCCTTGCGAAAAAGTTCAATACCAGGTAAACTAAGTATTTCCACCAGACAGACCAGCCAGCGGCAAATGGTACCGTATTGAACATTAGTACCTCTCAATTGATAGGAATACTGGCTATTTTATGAGCAAATAGATGTCTTAATCAAAATTCGAAAATACCTTAATACCTTTTGACATTAAACTTTTC
This sequence comes from Hofmannophila pseudospretella, assembly GCA_947369225.1. Lineage (NCBI taxonomy): Eukaryota > Metazoa > Arthropoda > Insecta > Lepidoptera > Oecophoridae > Hofmannophila > Hofmannophila pseudospretella. The sequence goes on from OX376325.1 coordinate 8,682,548, forward strand.
ACCATTTCATACAGAGTTTTCCTTATTTCCCAACATTAAGTCATTTACCTTGCCTAGGCCCAAAGTGTGACAGAGGCTGCCGCTCGGGCATCGAGGGTCTTCTGTCCACGCCGCCATCTTCCTCTCCCAATAAGAGCTTGTCTAGATCTTCGTCTGTATCCATCGTTCCTTCGAATAATTCGTTGTAGTCCTGCAATGATGATTTACACCGTCAATAATCAAATATAATTACTAAATATGAGGTTAGATAACATCAGTTTGAACTTGAAAGCTCGATATGTTCCGGTACTGTCAAATGTATCTACTTTTTAATGATATCTAAGAAAAAACAAATTTGTAAAGTGCGAAAAATCCAACAGATATTCCAGCACAGATAACGGAACGCTTTATATTTCGAGACTGAGGATTTATATAGTTCGAATGTAATTTTTTTGGAAAAGACTTATTCGAGTTGTAAAAACCCACATGAAGTGCCATTTTCTATGGAAATGCTATATTAGCACATCGAAAACATTATAGCGAGGTGAGATATCTATGGGCGACGGTGACTACTTACCATCAGATGGCCGGTTTGCAAAAAATTATTTCAATTGATACTTTAGGTACACGTGTTTCTTTACATGACTGTAGCATATTCAGTTACCTTGGCTTCCTGAATGGTGGATGGATGATGTGCGGACTCCTTGTCGGCAACCAGCAAGGTCCACAGCGGCAGTGGTGGCACCGACGTTATTTCCGCGTAATCCAGCTGCACGTCTTCTGTTATCTGAATTCGAATATTTTATCAAACAAATCCATAATTTGTAAAATTACAATTTAATTTAAATTTCCTTAGGACTAAAGCTGTAGAGGTATAACCGCCAGTCGCACAAAACGTCCTAAGAGTTTAAGTCTTCATTAAAATACAAGCTGTCCCTTTCTAAGCTTTAGCTCTAGATAGTGATGGATGGCACAAAACTTAAGAAAGCCTTAACATTGAGTACATTTCTTGCAACTCACGGTATGTCTTGATGCCTAGCTATTAGTTTTCTATGGTCTCCTTCAATAATATGTAATTCTGGTTCAAATATTATTTTTATTTGTAGGTGCACATTAGTATGCTTGTGCATTACGTGATTGAACAAGACAAGATGCTTACGCATTACAGAGGCGTGAACTTTTTAACACAAAACTTAGCTTTAGAGTAAAAGCTAAGTTTTGTGTTATGTTGAAGTACTGTGTGTTGATGTAACTGAATAAAGGACACTTTAGGGTCATGTTATCTTTTTTCGAAACACATTTACTGATTGCTCTAACTGTGACGATGAAACGTGAGGAAACCTGCGTACTGAGCTAACCAATGTGTGAAATGGGGAAAGAAATGGAAATCCACCCCATTAAGTTTGCCAAGAAAGTTGAAGAAATCTGTCGGTCAACGGTGTCTATCAGGGATTTAGAGTTTGTAAATCTGTACCTATACTGAATTCAGTCTAGTGCAATTAAACACTTTAAACTTACTAACTTACTTACTCTGCTGGCTCTGCGAACCGTAGTGGATCTTAGTGGATACCAAACTAAAGTCAATTTTTATTAGATGCAGACACCCGTCACAAATAACTGTCAAATTGAAAGTTAATTTCGAGGAAACACACATTTTATTGATGAAAATTGATCAAAATGCTGTCCAGTTTTGCATTTTAATGCCGATATTTGATCACTTTTTGTACAAAAATATGTACATATCATATAAATAATTCACATTTTATTTGCTGTCAGGATGACGGGTATCTGCATCTACTAAAAAAAATCGATTTTAGCTTAGCTTATAGCAACAGCTTACCTGTCCAACGCCATCTAGCGGCGAGGCGGCGCCGGCGGCGAAGGAGACGGAGAGCGTGCGCGAGCGCGACCAGCCGCGCTGGAACAACACACGTGCCATGCACTAGCCGGCGTCACGCTGGTCGCATGAGCGCTCATACTTGACATGCCAAGTCAGGGAGGAAGGTACACGTAATGCCTCGACACAATGGCAGGCAATATTCTCCTATTTCTCCCGCTGCTATACTTAATTTTTTTTAGCATTAGACAGAAGCAAGTTTTAAGTATTTTATCGGGCACGTTATAAATATGATGTGCAAAAATTTCAATTAAGGTCGCTAAAAATTACATAATATTTTTTCGTAAACATCTCACCGTCAATGTTTATCTAGATTTTGTCCCGTTTATTCCACAAAATGAAGTTAAATTGAAAAAATAAATATTTACGAGTATATTAACATCACTTACAAGAATGAACGCTACTCATTTACAAATACTCTTCATAACAACTTTTTCTTCCCCTTACTATCCCATCGTAATCATCATCTACAACTAATCATTCTGTCCCTGTCACACTAGCGAGCATCAGAAACGTGCCAGAAAACAGAAGAACCACGGACAAACACATAAACCTCCAATCACGACTCATAGTGTAGGAGGAAGCTTAGCAATACTGAAATGTGATTGGAGAATGGGTAGTGAAAAAGTTAACGTAATACCATCGAATAATGTTTTGGTCATGTTTTCATACACATGCCCATTGCGAATATATAAGAGTGTAAGAGGAAATGCACTAATTAATTAATTAATTAATTAATTTAATTAATTTTATTAAATAAGGAGAGCAGACGAGCAAACGGGCCACCTGATGGTAAGTGGTCACCGTCGCCCATAGACATCTCACCTCACTGTATTAATGTTGGAGGGTTCTTGATGCGCTGTTAACCTCGAGGACTAAGATGGATTGCCTCATGTGCCGGAAATTACGCTTAAGCTTTTTATAGCTGAAATTACCCCACGCATATCAATAAATTGTCCAGAAATGTTGAAAATTGAAGAAAAAAATATACATACTTCACTTACAAATTGGTAGGTCGTCATCGGTAACATTTTTTTAAAATATTGACATATTAATGCTCGTTATATTAAATTTTATCTTATTTTCACCCCATAAAAGCACTTGTACCTTTTCCATTACACCTTTATAATTTCGACAAACTATTATATTCTTTAGGACCACTTTCTTACGCTCAAAATGCGCGGTATATTACAAACAACGTCACACAGAGATATTTAAAAGCTAATGGTCTGTCAAGGAAGCATGACAAGTATCTGTGCATAAAGTGTATAATTATGTGTTAAGTTTATGCCCACATATAAATTCGCAAAACTTTATACAGTGCCTGTGAATCTATTCAGTAGCGTGGATTCCTTTATAGGACTTCTTGTGGGCAGCGCGAACGAGGACTGAAGGCATAGATTAGTAAAATTCTATTGTTTGTGGTCATACCTGTCTGGATAAGCTGTCTTCATCGCCTGTTGAAGAACGACCCGTGTACGTTCCGCCGATACATCTGTGGAGGAAACCTTCAAGGTAGATTCCTTAATTTTTCCAAAAATAATCTAGGTATTAGAGAAAATCGATTCAATATCGAAATTTTTTGAAAGTACGGATTTTATAATACATTTTTACAACGCCATGTATTCAGCTCTATAAAGACAATTAATTAATTTAAATTAGATTTATTTTATTATTTTTTGGTTGTTGACACTATTTATTATTTAGTTAGATTAAGTTGACCTATTTTATTTTATTGGATATAACTATGTTATATATATTTTTTACCAATGACGATGTATGATTAAATAATAATAAAAAATAATTTGAATTAATTTAATTGCAAAATACTCCGTAGTAAGTGCAGGGTGGACACCCCCCCCCCCCCCCCCCCCCCCCCTATTAGAATTAAAGCGTACGTAGCAGTAATTGAGGATTAAAAACAGTTTTTTAGAATCACCACGTATTGCTCACCTGACAAGATGAGCGAGTATAGCCTTCACCCATCTGATCTTCCCGCTATTGAGCAATTCCATCAGCTGCTTGGGATGGTACTGCGGTAGCACGGGACACGCCATTTGTGAGGCTTCGAATAGCCCGTAGTCGGGCATGTAGTCGAGAAGAGGCTGTGAAACATAGCGTTATCTTAGACGCGATTAACCTATGCTAAGTTCCTACTGGTGTTTGGACTATGAATACTTTGTCATCTTATTGCACAAATAAACTTATTATTATCTTTGGAACGGTAATAGAAGAACGTTCCATAACAGTTGAAATAATTAACGTTGACTGGAACGCACTCTAGCTAGATGGTTCGAGTCGTTTGGGTTCAAATGTTTAAGTTCATGGTGCGTCTCCGACATCTAAATGGATTTGATGATGAGTAGGAAAAAGTAAGTGAATTCCAATTTCACAATATGAAACTGGAAGAAATTGATTAAATATGGCGGCCAAAAAAAATTAATAAGATGTGGAGTTAGGCATTTTAAGATTGCCATGGCGAGGCCGAATGCCGAGTTCCGCATAGGGCGTATCCCGGAGCGTCCCCCCGCCTTCAGGCGTCGCAGGTCTAACCTGCTGAATGTGCTTAGTCATGTCAGATGAAAAAGGGATCAGTGGTTATAAGATCTTGGGATGTTGGAGTATGATGGGATCTCTGGAATAATAACAGTTAGGTGGTTCGAGTTTGAGCTCAAATGTTTATGACCATCGTGACCTTCCCACATCTGGAACCTTGAGGACCTAATGATGACCAGAAAAAACTAAGGGGATCTCCACAATGGTACATCGGGGTTTCTTGAATTTTTAATTTAGAGTTATATATTACGAACGCTTTTATTAACACATCTTCAGATATACTGTACCTGTGGTTGATCCGGTTGGGCCTTGTTCCGCCTCCGGGCATCGCGCTCCAACAGCTGCAGGTTGATGGACGACACGCGCTGCAAGTGCGGCGCCGAGATACGCAGGTCCGAGTCGCGGAGAGCGCGAGATTCACTTCCCTCTTCTAACTCCTGAACAACACGATGACAATAAATAACAAGTATTTATGTAAGTATTTTAAAGTGTTTAGGGTGGTCGAGTCTATAGTTGACCAGGCACCGGTAGGTGACCACTAAAATGCCTATAGAGTAGCACTTGTTAGTCAGAACTAAAAAATTGGGTACTTAAACGTATCTTGTTTTTCTTTTGTAATTTAAGACTACCAGAAAGTAGGCAGCATTTGAAATTAGTTAATATTATAGTAAGAATGTTGAAAAGAATTAAGTATTATGCATAGAGCGTCGGTGGCACAGTGGCTAAGGCATCGAACTCCCATGCGGGAGGTCCGGGTTCGAAACCACGCAGTGCCACATGACACTGCACCAATGAGTTTTTCGTATTTTTCGAAGACTTACGTACATTTACAGACTGCTCTAACGGTGAAGGAAAAGAGAGAAAACCTGCACACTGAGATGACTAGTGTGTAAATGGGGTTGGCACAAAAGATCCTCAAGAGTCGAAGTGCCGCTGGGTTATTCCTGGCCGCCTATCATAAGATAAGTATTATGCATTGATATAGGATTAAGTCACTGGTAGCGGAACGCGGTAAATATGAATATCCATTGCTGGTGACTGTATTAAAACGTCAGCGAATGAAACTCTATAACCAGCGACACACTTCGAAATTATTCGTCCGCGCCCTACGCAAGTTTAGTACCGGCGGAGGACCTTTTAAACTATTTAAAAAATCAATGCATTTCATTTTAGTGAACGCTTTTTAAGACACGGTCATGATCAATGCAAATTAAAATGTAAACACATACCTGACCACCACTCTGCCCGGAGATCGTCTGCTGATGCTCCGGCTTCCACTGCGAGTACACATGCATCTCGGAGTCCATTCCGACCACCAGTATACCATCGCGGACCCATGAGATCTGCATCGGTAACGGAGGCAGTCCGTCCGCGGTCTTCAGTTCGATGCGCCGGAGTTGCATCCATCGGATCTCCTCAACGAATAGCGGGGCGGCTAGTGAGGACGCCTTACGGAGTATTGGACGGTTGTTATTTATTGATTCTTTCATTGCCTGTAAGAAATAAGACTCGTTTGTGCAGGGTGTACGATATAAATGAGATATCATGAAAGAGACAAGTCCTCTACGCCGCGCTGTAACTTGTCTAACAAAGTATTTTTGCAGTTAAAACGTAACTCGTAACATTTATCCTACAATGAGCAGCAGTTAATTTAGCAGTGATAGTTAATAAAGCAGTAATACGGTTTTAATTTTTTTCTCTTAATGAGTGATAATAATTGATAATCGTCGATAATTGTAAAAAAATAATATTGGATAGTTTTATACGATCTGAAATTACTGAGGTGGCTAGAAATCGGACCTCGCACTGTTTGTCGATTCAACAACAGTCGTGGCGTATGTTGAATAATGTTTGTATTTTCTGTTATTAAGTACATGGCCGTAGAAAAAGTATTGTATGCAACGCGCGTAATGGCGATTTTAACACTCGAACGAGGTTTTAAACAGTTCTCGTGTTAAAATCGGTATCAAAACGTGGCCGTTGCATAAACTATTATTATTGTAGTGCCGTGACCAGGATAAAGAAAAATTCCGTGTATCATAGTCCTTTCCATAAACCGTGGTGCGGAGATGTATACAAAACAAGCTAATGACAATACAGACACGTGTTCTTACCTTCAAATTAGCCTGCGCCAGATCACTAGAAACCGGCGTGAACAGTAGTACTCTCGAACCAACAGCAACTGTCAATATATGCGACCCGTCTTCCTTCGACACCCAATCTAATTGGACGAGATGTTTCTGAGTCAACGGGCAAGTGTTTCCATTCTCCATGATACTTTTGCGGAGAGATTGGAGCGTGCTGAACGATGGTACGGCGAGGAGGCCGGGCGATTTGCCCGTATCGCCTTCCCCGTTGCGGTTACTACGGCTGTCGTCGGATGAAAATGTTTGGAGGACCTGTAAGAGATCATAATCTTGTAACGCGTTTTTCTTAATTACAATAAACTTGGTATAAAAACAAAATAAAAATTTAATCATGCAGACAGTATCTATATCCCACTCTAAATATCGGGATTCTACGATCTATTGGCGTAATGAGTGAGTGCATCTGTATAAGACGCCAGGACTTCTAGGTTCGATTCCTAGATACCCAAAGGCACTCCAGTCTTGGGATAATTTGTATTGTGTGTGATATAGCACGGCATCCCAGCATGGAGCCTTGGCCGTACGAGAATGACAGTTAATCTGTCAAATCAGTATAGCCGAACGTGTCATCATGAATATGTTAGTAAATTTAGAGTACCAACCTGAGTCAACCTCTGCTTCTTCTGCATAAACGAAGTATCGTGCAAATACGACAAGTCGATCTGTGTATCCGCACAGACTCCAACTCTGGGCAAGCTGACGTTCCTTAGCGGTATCGTGTCTTCCAACAACCATTCCGCTCCGCCCGTGCTTTCGCATTCGTAAACGCAAACACAAAGATTGACGAAGCGAGCGTCGGTGTTGTTGGTGGTAGTACCGCCTTTGGGCCGAGTGAAGGAGCGGCCGCACTTGTAGGCGCAAGCTATCCGGCCTGAGTAGGCGGCGCTTATGTGGAGGGGTTGACCTGTTACGATACATTGATTATGTTACTCGACAATAATAAGATAGAACCTTCTCGTACCAAGACAGTTTAGAATGGTTTTCGTGGTACTATCGTCCACTGTTGGGGCAATTGCCTCCCTTGCCCAAGAGCCGAGCGGGCCCAATTATGATTGGTGGAGTTTACAAACCTTCGGAAAAAAGGTTTCCTTACGGTCCTTCACCGTTAGAGCAGTCGGTAAATGTAGTGTCGCTTTAACTTAATCGACACATAAATACGAATGTCAAGGAATCATAACAAAAACTTATTGCGATAGGGTTCCATGGAATATAGCCTGTGTCTTCCACTGTACGTAAAATTGTGGAAAAAATCCGAAAATTTCTTTGGTACATGACACAGCATGGTTTCGAACCCGGACCTCCCGCATGGGAGACCGATGTCCAAGCCACTACATCACCGACGATCTTCTCGTTTAATCATTGATCGTGTATTCGCTTCGATCTACTATTTTTAACAGATTAGTTAGCTGAAGTTTGAATTACTGTAGATTCAAGGTATGGAGTTTGGATGAATATGATAGATCTCATAGAATATACGTATGTTTTAAATAATGTGGAAGTTGTTACCTGGAATGTCTATTGTAGATTCTTGATCCTTATTCATCATCTCCCATTCTTTCCACGTATACGCGAAATCATCATTTTTCTTAGATACGTCACATTTCCAAAACCTGAAATAAAAAATATCGAACATAGTTTTGAATCCACATAACGAGAAATCTTTTTTCTTTTCTAATTTTCCGACATAGTTATTTGGTTATCAAATGCCATTTGATTTTTTATACCTACTAGCGCTAACATTGAAAATTGTAACAATTATGTTCGTTACGAATTTTAACAGGAAACAGTTACCGCCACATTAATAAAAAAAATCTATTTCTTCCATACAAGGGAATTCTGAAAAATCAGGGATTTACATTGTTTTTCTGATGATAAATGATTTTTTAGAATATTGGTATATTTTTATTGCAAGTCGTTTTCATATAATTATCTAGACTGAATAAACTTGCACCTTTTTCTGTCTAGACAACTATAGGAAAACGACTTAGACTGAAGCTACTACTATGGTTTTGAAAAATCACTTTTCATCTGTAGAACAACGTAAATACCTGAATTTTTAGGGTTACGTCTTCTTATGTTAAGGGGCAGCAGCAGTCTCCATCCGATTCTGTCCACTGTCCCCACCTTCTCCGTAAACTATTCCTTCAATTGTTCCATATATCCTATCCTCGGTCGACTCCTGTCTTTTTCCTTAATTTTCCCTTCTATTACGGATTTAATTAAATCGTTATGTCTGATTATGTTCCTATTTTAGAACTATTGAGAACGGAACCCTTGGTGCGCGAGACCGTCTAGCACTTGGCCGGTTTTTTAAAAATAACCTGTGTTTAAAAAAGATATTGAAACCCTTACCTCAAAGTGCTGTCTGAACAAGCAGTAGCCAGTATGTAGGGCGCTAAACACGCAGGATATATGGACGCCGAGCTGAGATGACCCGCGGCCGGCGTCGCATGTATTACGTCCACTCCGTCGGGAAGGGACAGAGGGCATTCGCACACCTGGAACATAATCTCATATTAGTTTTTTTGCTATCCAACACTATTACATACGATCGCATGGCCGAGTCGATTCTACCTTTGGACCTTTTATTCCTTTTTTTGGGAAATCTTCCAAAGATATCTGTTCTCTTGGAGGATCGAAACCGGGGTATATGGGAATTTTACCCTTCGATGGCTGACCTAGGATAGGCATTCTAGCATAGTGGGAGTGGTTAATAAGTAAATCCCATTTTACTTCGACAGTAAAATGGGTATTATTTTTCAATATTAACGTGTAAGTCTATTAATTCAATACAAGGTGACAATACAAAAAACGAGTGACACGCAACAAACATCGCGCAGTATCAGCCTCTCTGTGGTAGATGAAGGACTGAATAAATACTCTTTATTGCACAAAATTAGTGTGATACAATGCGTACAAAACGATTAATACAATCTAGGCGGTCTTATCGCTAAAAGCGATCTCTTCCAGACCTTTTGGTGGAGTAATTTTGGTAGAAAAAGGTAGGTTGTGCACCGTTTACAATAATATATATATTTATAGATATTTTACTGATTTCTTGTTTGCCTCGAATCTGCTTGTATTGTCGAATCTGCTACTGTTGTAGCAGAATATAACAGTAGCAGTATATTCAGAACATGGACTACATTTAATAAATATTCTACCTTCTTGGTAGAGATAGAGATGTGAGAGCTGGCGGCCGGCGGCGGCGCGCGGTCGTTGTCCATAGACACGGAGTTCTTCCGCGACTCTCCTTCATCTTCTTGCACGAGCGCGCTATCCGGAACGTACATCATGCTGTTTGTGAAGTCATCTGTGAATAATAGTAGATTCTCTAACTGTGCGGAAAGGACCAAATTGTCGCTACGAGTGTTATTCTGCAACACGAGACGTAGGCGAGTGTTGTGGATACACAAATGCGATACGTTGTCTTCTGACTAAAGGTCGTTACGGGTCCGCAACTGACAATTTAAGAGACATGGCGCAATACAAAGAAGCGAAAAGCACTTACAACCATCTCGCTTTTTTATATTGCGCCATCCTCTTCAATTGTCAATTGCAATTGAGCGTTTTGTGGATCCCTTACAAAGAAAATAATGACTCAAAAAAGTAAAAATAGGAAAGGATTTTAGTCTACGTTAGATATTGCTTTGTCTTACCTGAAGGATCAGCTTGCGATGACACAGTAAGTCTCCACATATGAACAGTGGATCCTCCATCGGTTCTCTCCAGCACGACTATGTAGAACGGTTCGTTGAATACTGCAGCCTTGCGTAGATCCACTATGGCTTCCAGGCCCGTTTCAGTTATGGTGTTTAGTGAACCTTCTACGCCCGAGTCCGTGCTGTCTGAGTCTGCTGATGATCTTTCCCCTAAGAAAATGAAAAAAGTAAAAATTGAATAAACTGGAATTACGACAAATAAAATTACTGAGTCTTATTCCTTCAAAATTTCCGAGAAACCAGCCTTTAAACGTTAAACGGTGGCTGGCCTGGCAGCTGTCGAGCAGTCGTTAGGCCACGCCAGAGGCTTGGGCGACCTGGGTAGCAATTCGGTATTTGACTAAATAAAACATGTGTTTAAGGGAAAAGGGGAAGGAAGGGAAATAACGTGTTCCCTTGCCGAAACAGTGTACCAGCACTGGAAATGCACAAGCACAGTGCTGTTCTTCACACACTCACAAATATTATGCGACCGTCGACGGTCTGTCAGTGTTCTTAACAAACCTATATTGGTTTTTGTTACACTGTGAATGTAAAAAAAATAATGTAATTATGTAGATTTTCAATAAATAAAATAAAATAAAATAATAAATAAGTGGTTTACGTGTGCACTATTTTAGTACTGCGCGAAATGTTCGCCGTACACCCGAGGGTACACTAATGTCCACCGTCATTGGTCGTGTTTATTTTTTAACATTTGTTGACGTTTCGTTCATAGCATCGCCATTCGCTAGTATAATTTTTTTGTATTTTTTTTACTATTTTGGCCGATCAAACTCTCTAATCTAATCACAAAATTCTAGACTACCAGAACACTTCTGACCCTTAGAAGTCTAGGATTTTAATCGCGGGAAGGGTTAATGCACTGACCAGTGATGAGTTGCTGCTGAAATACATGTAGAAGCTGCGTGTTGTGCCAGTCGTGCGTCGCGTCCGCGATTGCGTGCAATTGGATGATGGCGCCGGGACGTGCCGTCGATTGTTGCGACACGATCTTGATCCGGTCGTATAGGGGCACCCCCCCGCCTTCCTCTAGTGTTGAGTCGGATGACATCGACATTGTGTCGTGTTGCTGTAGAGAAATATTTACATACAGTCCGTGAGCTCTTACTGTGCAGTTACATATAGTCTTTCACTGATTCAGCGACCGACCTGCGGTGGACGATCTACGGTCACCGACCTCCGTTGTTTACACTTATCTTATCTCATGATACCCGGGGCCCGGGAATAACCCAGCACTTGACCCTTGAGGATCTTTTGTGCCTACCCCATTTTACACACTGATTATCTGTGTGTAGGTTTTACGATGTTTTCCTTCTCCGTTAGAGCCGTCGGAAAATGTACGTAAGTCTTCGAAAAATACGAAAAACTCATTGGTACATGGCACTGCACAGTTTCGAACCTGGACCTCCCGCACGGGAGTCCGGTGTCCTAGCCACTAGGCCACCGACGCTCTGTTGTTTACACTTGGTCGTTGGTCGAAGTCGTCCAAAGTCATTCGCTCGATGACAACCTAGTGATACTTTGACGTTCGCAGAAAGCGGTTGACAGCTGATAATTCACATATAGTCGGTGTCCGCCTGCTATAACCGCCCAGACGGTCGGTCAACGACCATGTGTAACTGAGCCTTTAGAAGGGGATTCGGGGATTCGGGAATCAGATACAATCGGTCTGTCTCTGTCGTAGTACATTCGCGTATCGCTATCAATAACGGAAGTCTCAAGATCCGAAGCCCTTTCTAAAAACTCACGCACTGTATCTGACGTTAGTAAATATGAATGGATAGTCTTGGTCCTGTTCTGAAGGACGACAACATAAATTGGACAGGTCTAAGGGCCTTTACATAAAGGCCCCGGCGTATGTGTGAGCGCCCATATAAATCGAAGGAACTCTATAGCCTGCTGCGCCGCGGTGGCTTATGTGAAAGCGTACTAAAAATTATGATGTACATTTATATCTCTAAAAAGAAAAGGTATAATCTGTCAAATATAATTTCCATCCTTCAAAATAGCGCCTTTTGTGTTTTCTGAAGAAAAACATGAATTTAAAGTTAATAATAATAAATAAATAAAAAGGTTTATTCATCAACAAAAAAGGTACAACAATTTTTTTCCAATTGTGGAGGCCCTCTTTTAAGTGTGACAACACCTGTGTCAGAGGGCCACGCTCTTCCATAACTCTTTAATTACGTACCTATTTACTAATATGTTTTTAAATTTATTAAAAGTACGAGAAAATAGTGTTTGTGTGTGTGTGTGTATTCCGTAACCCTGCGACAAAGTTAAATTTAAGAAAGTTAAGTTAAAGAAAGGTTAAAACATTAACTTCAAAATTGTCAAGGTAATATTGAGTTTAAAAAGTATGTACATATACATACATTACATTACATACATTAGTAATTTTATAGGAAGACAATACAGCTGAAATACACAGATGTAAAAATACTTACGAATACATCTCTATGACGTCTCTCAGAAGTGGCAATTTCAGCTAAAAGAGTTCTCGCGTCGATGACAGCTTGGAAAACTCGTAAACTCTCGCCGTCGCTCGCGACGAAACAAGCAGACGGCGAATTTGATAGATTCCCGAGGGTTGTGCTGCAAAATGGAAAAGAATTTTCTAGAATTCACACTAACGTATGTTCTTTTGGCATATTTTAGGAGTCAGGCATCAATTAATTGAGAGGTGACTTTCCCGAAACCTTGGGATCTTCAAGGCCAGAGTGAATAGGCATTTACTGGACCCGCATGCTCCATCGTCGACCTCATCAACGCTTACCATCAGGCGAAAACGAGATCAAATGCGGGTTTACTAGTCAATAAAAAAATAAAAAAGACTTGAGGTTGGGTTGCCTATATCCTGAGTTTTCATCAATCCTGTATACACCTTTAGGCGCAAGCGATACACGAGACGCAAGGCGGATGCGAGGTTGGAATTTTGAACTGTCTCGAACTATTGAAATAAAGCTCACCATTAATTGGCACAAAACATTTAAAAGCGACGCAGAACGAGCGCTGTCATAATTTGGATTGACAATAAATAATGAACTTTAATCTTGTTTACAGTTTAAAATTCTATAGTCGCGTCACCCCGTGGCTTAGAGGTAAAAAATCAATGTACTAGAATAGACTGAAAACTAGCCTAGATGAAAACTAACCTAGGTAACAAAGTAGGCAACCATGCGACGTTGCTGAACGCAGACAAATGCGGCGAGTTCACTCTCGCCAGTTCGGATACTCCACCAGATTTGCCGAGAGGTCCTACGCATTCAACGCGCCACATTATCAGCTCAGAGCATAACCCTCCTGCTGCCGAATCGTCGTCAGGTTTCTGGAGGTTTCTTTCATTGTCTGCAAAAATAACGTGACACTGTTTATTATTTAAATTTTGAGTAAATCTTATTGAGCACTGGTTGCACAACCAACATAACTTGACTGCAAACATCATAGTGACTTAATGTTTTAGCTCTGAGTTAGTTTTGAGGACAGCGCCTGCAACCGAAATATAGACCAAAGACTTCTATTATTATTAGATTTACGGGTGCTACTCACTAAAAACTTCTATGTTCTCTGTAAATACTTTATGTAATATATCTCTCCATAATCCCCGAGAGGGTAAACAGAGGAACCACCTTCATCATAGGTAGTTCCCACTTTTCGCCGTAAGATTTGGTGGACAAACGTGATAGGTGGCGAGTCTATCGCCGTCTACTAGGTGTAGAATAGTATCCACAAAAACCCTTAGTCGCCTCGTACTACCACGAGAAGAGTTGGAGTGGTGCTATTATATATGGCCGGCACGACACGGCAAAAATATTTTATAACGTGTTTAAAACTTACCAGAAATATTGTGGTGGCTAGTCGTAAGCAATAGTGGTAATACTGGATGGCATGTGATGTCATTAACCCTAAATCTATGGCCGGACGCCCTTGAGGCGTGACCTATTGATAGCACCTACAGAAACAAACAAATACATTATACTTTAAAAAATTTTTTATTAAATACTAATCAAGGTCGTTCGAGACTAAAGCCGCGTCTCAAAACATCTACAGTGCATGAGCTCTTAGAAAAAAAAATCGGGTATCGGGTAAAATCATCCCGTCTCTGTCTTACTGCAGTCGTAGTACATTCGCGTATCGTTAACAAGAACCGAAGTATACCGAAGTTTTAAAGGCCCGAATGTTTAACTTTTAGCTTTTAAGCTCACGCACTGTAATGAGTTATTGTGTTGATCAAAACACGCGCAGAATACGCGACGTAAAGATCGCAACAGTTAATAATTATAATTACTACTTTATTAATAGACCATATAGGTACATATGACAAAAATTATGTAAGAAATATCACAAAATGAGTAAGATTCTAACATTACCAAATTTTCCATTCTAACAAGTGATAACATATGATATGATCTATACAACAAGAACCGCTTTTGAAAACTAGTTATATATTTGAACCAACAAAATCAGTATGGTATTTTCCAACTTTCAGATTTTTCGCAATCTTCGGTTGGTAATTACCCTGGCTCTCTAAGATTGCTTTGAAAAAATAGGAGAGTGAACCTGAAAGTAACGGAACTTGAGTAAATTTTTACTCAAAAGCTTCAAAAAAGATCAAATTTTGTAAGTCTAGCTTTCTAAAATGTTTGAAAAAGTAGGACGGGTGGCTCTTATTTTTACTCAAAAGCTCCAAAAAGAGACAAATTTTATATGAAATGAGGTTATCATACCTGAGAAAACTTGGATTTATCATCGAAAGTGAGCTGCCAGAGGTTGAGCGTGCCGTTGGTGTGGTTGGTGACCATGGATATGACGGGCGCGGAGTCAAGCACGTCGCCCTCCTGGCTCTCGTCGAGATCCTCGGCAGCCACGCTTGCCTTCCGCTGCATTTCGTTGTTGTTCTCCTCGCGAGGACCTGGATGAAGAAATATTTCCATGATTGGTATTGTATTCGAAATGAAGTTATTTGTTATGCCAAACGACGAAAAAACAGGCCAACATAAAATGAAAGTCAACACTGGTTGAAGAATATTGTCAAAACTATAGTTAGACACGGGATTCTTACCACGGTTTGGGGTTGTTTTGTCTACCCGCGACCATGGCGTATGCAACTGGTGCCGAAATATCGGGAGCTCAAAACAACCTGAAACTATGGTAAGAATCTCGTGTGTAACTATAGTACTGGTTGAAGTACTAAAAATATGTACTCACCGTTTTCCTGAGCCTCCGTATGGTCCTCATTCTGCGGCCACTCGGATTCATCCTTCTCTTCTTGAACACTAGCTAATGGTGTGGTCACCGTCTCCGGTTGCTGGGGTTGACCTGAAATATATACAAAGTTGTAGGGCAGAGGAATAGAGGGGAGGGAAGAGAGAGTGGAGAAAAAAGGACGCAATCTCTTTTGAACAGCATTTAGGACAATAGTAATAGGAAACCAAACGCATTGGCTTCGATTCCGGGGTGGCCGAAAAATCTAAAACTAAAGTGTCACACGCACCCATTTACCAGACTGTACGAGTGAGCGGGATATTTCATTTAGCGACCATTGGCGGCCTTCCCGGAATCGAGGCCTTTTAGGAATTTACGAAATCTGTATTTCTGTAAAGGGATGAAATACAGCTATAACCGATTCCCACACTCAATACAGTATACTCGTACCTGGTGTGACCGGCTTGGTCCTATGGCGCACGTAGAGCGGCTGCGCGGCGGCATGGTACAACGCGGCGGGCGTACACATCGTGGTGGCGTCCCCGAGCGGGAACGCGGACGGGATCCGCGCGGAGAACGACACCTGCGCTTGGCGGATTGCTCCGGCTTGCAGTTCGTCTAGCCATTCACACACCCTGTACAAAAATTATGTGGTTAAAGCTACTCTTCACGATCGGCCATGTTGGGCGATTACGATAGGCCATGATGGACGATCGTATGGACACGCGCACTATCAACCTCACGCATTTTTTTAATGTGTGTACGAAAAACCGATGGCTATCCGATTGTCGCCAATAAAAGGCCATCATTGCCGATTACACACGAACCCTCTACACCAGCCTTTCCCAAAGTGGGCGATAACGCCCCCTTGTGGGCGCTGCAGGCCTAAAGGGGGGCGGTAAGAGACCCAGAAAAAAAATGGGGGCGTTGTGTAGAGGCTTGGGGGGTGATTTGTAATTTCATTTAGCTAAGAGGCCTCTTAGACACCGACTGGATGAGCTCTCGACTCTCAACTACAACTTGTGAACATCAACTAATATTAGTTAAGAGATTGCTCAAACTCGGTTCGCTATTTATCTCCGCGTAGTTCATATATCTGTCATGTTTTATTGAATATATGAAATAAAAATCATGTCAATCGATCGCTTCGTTTCGAAATGAAAGTAGACACAAACAAACAAATAAAAAGGTAACAGACATACTTTCGCATTTTAATAGTTATTAGTACTCCTAGATAATATCGTAGATAGTATAGATACCTAGATATACGTTGTTGATATCGTAAGAGTTAACTTGAGACCTGAGCGCCGTTGTGTATTACCGACTGTGCTCAGGTTTTAAGGTAACTCTTGCGAATTATAGTAAAAGTCTCGTTTAGAATTAATCTCCGCTAATATAGCTCACAATAATTAATTAATTTAATTTGAAGTTATAGTCGTTTTTAAGTAGGGGAAAAAATGGGGGCGCTAAAAAATAATTTATTCTCAAAGTGGGCGGTAGACAAAATAAGTTTGGGAACCCCTGCTCTACACGATCGTAGGTGCCTGTATTCGCCAATTATGGCCCATCATGGCCGATCGTGAAGAGGTGCCTTCATAGATATATCAGTAGTATTAGTAAAACCATCAAATCATTAGACCTGCACTCTGGAGCCATTCAAGTAACAGCAACTAGATCTGAGCGTTAGGGAGTAAGAAGTGTATTGACTCTGTGGCAAGTGCTTACCATATAAGGAAGCTGCTATCGACAGGGTGAATTAGAGAACAGCAGACTCGCACTCTGGAGTCATTCCCGTAACAGCGACTAGATCTGAGCGTCAGTGAGTAAGAAGTTTATTGACTTTGTGGTAATTTCTTACCATATAAGGAAGCTGCCATCGACAGGGTGTATAGAGAACAGCAGGTCCGGACTCTGGTGCCAGTCTCGCAGCAGCGACTCGATCTTAGCGTCAAGCGAGTCGGGTAGGTGGGTACACGTGACGTCAGTCGCTATGGAGTTTATTGACGTCGTGTTTGACAGAGTCGGGTGACTGTGGTTGCCGCTGGCTACAGACGAAAATGAGTATTAATTTTTGGATAACGTGGTGGTAGAGAGGTATAAAATTTTGGAGAGTTAAGTAGCTGTCATTTATTGCAATCGTTTCCGGCGTGGACGCCAAATTTTGTGATGATCGCTAAACGAAACGTCAGCTCACTCGTAAATAATCTACAGGTAAACCAAACAGGTACGGGCGTGCGACGAGCGGGGGGTAAGGCCAGCCTCCTGCTCGCTCCCAGCTCACGTCACGCCCCGCGCCTCACTTACGTCACGGGCGTAGCCAGACTTAAATGGTTTACCTATAGTCAGTGCCGGATTAAGTGACTTGGATGCCCTAAGCAATTCAAAACTGCGGTGCCCCTTTCTCTTCCCTATGTAAAATTTATTATGTTCTTCGAAATTTCGGAGCATTTCCGTCACAGGTGACGGAGTAGATGAGAGAGCTAGGACTAAATTTCAGCGCTCGTGACCCCAGGGACCGCGGCTGGGGGGCAACACTCACATGTCTTGGCTGTGGACTTGGTGTCCAAGACGTGATGCCCTAAGCAACTGCTTACTTAGCCTATTGGTTACTTGATTCGGCACTGCCTATAGTATATGATATGAGTGAGGATAATTTTCATTTAGGTTTAGCTTTGGATTTGGCGGCCACATCTGAATCGGAGCCACAATTATTACAAATCAATAAAGTACTAATTTCATCATACGAACTTTATCCGAAGAAAACCACATAAGGTAAGCTACACAGCAGCAAAAAAGTTTGCACAATTCGTCTCATATGTCAATATAATATTACCTGGCTGTTCATCACTGTTGCTATTATCCTCGGACTGAGCCTTAGAGAGATGGTGGCTCGGCCGTCTATGGCCTACTTGTCCTAAGCAGCATGAAATAAGCAGCTGTTACAAGCTCTGCTGAAATATCTAAGGTACGAGGTGTGCGCACGGGCCAGTCGATATCGACGTACATTCGACCACGGTCGACCTACCCAAAACGTCAAAATTTGTGAAACTGAAATAAACCATATTACGCGGACATCAAGTTGAAATTTTACTGAAGGTATACTATAGCTAGTGGACAACATATCAAGCTACACCATTAGTACTTTGTCGCGTTAACTTATTTGACACTTTATATAAATGTTAAGGAATCATAACAGAAACGTATTGCGACAGGGTTCCACACAGTATAGCTTGATGTGTCTTCCATAGTACGTTGCTGGTTATCGTGTTCTTTCGCTAACATTTTAACGTCATATACAACCAGCAATGGATGTTCACCCGCCGCGTACCCACGCCTCGCTGAGAATTGGCACTGATACGTTAAGCTTTTCGCTTATTGTACTTAGCTAGAGGCTCTCGCTCGACAAATTAACAGAGTGCTGTCAGATATTGGTGTGAAATTTTTTTTTTTTACTTCTTAAACTGCATTTGACCTCGATCTCGCCTGATGGTAAGCGACGATGAGGTCGACGATGGAGCATGCGGGTCATGTCTTGTATACGGAACGAAAACGGTTACCTGAATCCTATTTCGCAAGTAATTTGAATCAAAAAATTGAAATCAAAAAGCATGTAGGTAGGATATTAAAATGTAAGGTATTTTTAGCACATTTGAATAAAACGTATTCTGTTTTTTTTTTCTAAAATGACAAGATCAATGCGATTGTTATATAAGCATCGATAATGTAAAAATCTCAAACTTTCGAAATTAATACTATAGACGCACTCTTTATAAATTTGCCAAGCTTTTGTTAATTTGCAATGATCACAAATCATATGATTAGTAATAACTACAGGGTCCATACCACGAACTAAGCTTTTTTTTATCGTGGATAGTTATTTCTTTCTTTTAAAGCGATAATTATTCTAATCAAAATTAAAGCTATGGTATGGTATGTTCCAACTCCAAGATAACTGGAACTACATACTATACACCTGAATATGGTTAATAGATTAATGGTTATACTTAGTGGTTATACAATATACAGATTATACAATAAGCTGAATGTAGGATAATATAAATTACACACGTGCGTCATTCTCTCCGTCCGGGTGTGCGGTGTGGTCTGACCCTGAACCTGCTTCCTCCGCCTCTTCTTTATCTAATACCTACAAAGAATAACATTTTTAACCCCCGGCCGATCGATTGACATGTTTGTCTGTGGCCTCATCATAACTTGACAATGGATGATCCGATTTGGATCAATAAAGAATTTTGTCTAATCTTCTTAAATGACGTGGAGCTAGGAATTTTAAGATAGCGATGGCGAAGCCGAAGACCGAGCTCCGTGTAGGCGTCGCAGGTCTAACATGATGAATGTTCTTGGTCTTGTCTGATAAAAATTATTGGATCAGTGGATTCCAAGATCTTGGAGTATCTTTGATGTCAGATGGGATCTCTGGAACGGTAATAGCTAGATAGTTAGAGTTTGAGTTCAAATGTTTTGAACCATCGAAATGTATGAAACAGCAGGGGTTTTTTCGCAATTTCTGACTTGACCCCATACTAAAAACACGCCAGGGGTTTGTTACACCCAGTAGACATCTAAAAAACAATTCCTAATACGATTTTTGAAAGAGATTCTCGTAGCACTCGACAGTTAGATGTCAAGCTCTATGTGTCTGTAACTGTCTAGCTTTAAGTCTATAACTCACTTTTTTAGTAAGATCGTGCAGTATAGCTTCAGCTTGGCTGGTGAAATGCATTTCCTTGTTGTGTAGCCAATGTAAGATGAACCGTCCACCGCTAGCTAGTGACGGGACCAGCGGTATGTCCGTCTCCGCGTTTATTGACGCCGCCAGGTGGAAATGTAAGCCTGAAAGTTTGGTTTAGTATTAGCTAGCTTATGCTTAAGTCTCTCGAACCCCCTATCTGGACCCCCGCGGAGTCCACGGACAATAACTGTTCCACTTGGACCCCCGGGTGGTTCACGGACACTCACTATTCCACTTCGACCCACGGGGGGTCCACGGACACTCATAGTTGTTTGAATAAAACTGTTAAACTTTATTGTTTATTTTGTCTGAACAGCACTGGTTTGAAATAACTACTTGAATAGTAAAAGTAACTACTCCTTAAGACGCTTGCAGTGAATTTCTATAGCTCAGTTGAAATCAAGCAGGCCCCGGAAAGGCTAGTAGCGGGTTCGAATCCCGCTCGCGGCTCAACTTTTTACACTTATCTAATTTTTATTTGAAGAGTGAAAGCCTAAAAGTCGAGTTGTAATGAATATAAAGCGAATTTTCAACTTTCAATATTTCTATAAAAACATTCATGTGCGTAAAAATTACCATTGCTACCATGCTATTGAACTATCGTTAATTTATAATAGCATGAATAACTTAACGGTAATAATATTTCCGTAAAATCTAGCACGAATACGACATATATATGTAATAATTACTAATAATGTATGACTTCTGTGGAAACGGAGTCGTAACGTTGTCTTTATTAGGAGACATAGAATATTATGAAAACGATTATGTGGATCTTAAAATTATGAAACTTAATAATAAATATTGGTCTCACCCCCAGTATAAGAAGTAGAATGGTAAGGGTTGTGGAAGTCATGGGCGCTGTAGGTGGAGGGCAGCGTGGGGATCGGCGCGCCGGGCAGCTTGGACGACTGCGCGTTCCGTCTGATGTGGAAGCATGTCCTGCAATGCAGAACATCAATAAGCTACCGATTCGGTGTAATTTAAAACAATATATAGAACATCCCTCTGTTAGATGGAGCGCCGATCTGCACAAGGTGCCTGGCAGCGACTGGATTAGAAGAGCCGAAGAAGGAGAAGGCTCAGTGCCGCGCCCTGGGACAGGCCTACGAGTATGCCCAGCAGTGGACTAGAGTGGTTTGCTAATCGATGTTATAGAACGCCCTACGCCGCTTCCTCATTTCTCTTCAAGTAGCAACATTTCACCCTCTACAGCGAAGTATGATGTCACTATGTATAATTACTTCATATGCTTAAGACGCTGCTTTAATCAGTGCTTGCGGTGTTACTACGCCGCCTCCCCTTTACCCTTCAAGTAGCCACATTCCACCATCTACGGCTATGCATGACGTTACCATGCATACTGACTTCATATGTTTGAGACGCTGCATGATCCGATGCTTGTATCGATGCGTAGCCATCTGATAGTGCAGCGGGGTACAAGAGTGCACTGTTAATAAAAAAAATGAAAAACAGCGCTGATTTTCAAGCCACAGCGCTGAGCTGGTGTACCCTTTTTGGCACTGTACCACACCAGATGTTCTGTACTGTATGTATTAAACTTTGTATACTTCTGTATTGTGTACTGTATTCTGGTGTTTACAGCGCTAAATAAACGTTTTCAATTTCAATTTTTTACTACGCCGCCTCCCCATTCAAGTAGCCACACCACCTTGAGTCATGTATGACGTCACTATAAATAGCTTGAGGCGCTGCATGAACCGGTGCTTGTGTCGTTGTATGGCCCTCTGCCGGTGCACCGGAGAATGAGAATGCGCTGTTACTACGCCGTCTCCCCATTCCACTCTCTACGGCGATTATGATGCAAACTCACTTCATATGCTTGAGGCGCTGCATGAACCGATGCTTGTGTCGATGCGTGGCCCTCTGCCGACGTGGCGGGGAACGAGAGTGCGCTGTTACTACGCCGCCTCCCCATTCGTCCTCGGGTAGGAGCGTTTCGGCCCAGACGCGGCAAATGTTGTCCACACATGACGTCACGAGTACGTTGCCTACACTGCCTCTGTTGGAATAAGAATAGGGGTTTGTTTATTGAGATAATTACTTATTGAAGAGTTGAGATGATATTACAAATTGTGAAATATATATTATTTCGACAGGACTCGAATGCAGCAGTAGCCTGTCAAAGACGTATTTAGTCTTTAATGAAAAATTACAATGTTGGGGCCTACGTGGCGAGTGGCGCCAGGCTACTGCTGCATCTTCATGCAGCATGTATAGAAAAGAAAATTAAAAAAAACAATTTTGAACGATTGCTTTACTAAATAAAATTAGTATGAGAGGGGATTAGTAATTAATTATTCGATTACCGATTTGACTGTATTTTTAAATAAAAAAGGTTATTTTTTTATTCATCAAAAACCTAGATCTGCATAAGGACTTGAGAAGTAAATGAGTTATAAATGCAATCAACTTACTTTGGCATATACTTGCTGGTTTTCCGCCATGACAAATGGGTGACGGCCCTTGGATGTGCGACGTAGATGAACGTGTAATTCAGCTCTGTAGGGGAATGCTCGCCGTGCGTTTGTACTAGCACTGAAAACAAATTGGAATTTCAATAATTGATTGAATTATATAAGAGGGCCACAATAGTTCTTCCTTCGACTTGCTCCACCGGTTCCGGTCGTGATCATTATATAGAAATAACCACATAAACCAACTTTCTTCGCAAATTTTTTATGAGTTAGTTTGCATACGCATTTTGTTTTCTTCATAGTAAAATGTGTGAGTCGTGAATTGCTTCTTTCCTTCCCAGATTATTTGAATTGGTGCGATACGAATCTGGATAACATATCTTTATCAAACTGAGATTATTATCACGACCGCATTTACGTAAGAATTCTATAAATATTTTTGTTGAATTAGGAATTTGAAAGGAAAAACGGTACGAGTGTGGAATAAGATGGAAGAGAGCAGGCCCTGGAGAGGCTAGTCGCGGGTTCGAATCCCCCGAAATAACCCAAAATATTTCACACTTTTTTAGATTTGTAGAATAAGATCTCGATATTCGATGCCTACTTTTCAGACTAAACAAATATAACCCTAAATCTAAGAGCAATCGTGAGTTATTCACTCACGATCGGATGCAAAAACCATAAATGGATGTCGTAATTTTATTACCTTTATTTTGGTACCAGATCTTAACGAGTCTATCGTTGATACCAGATGTGGCGAATAGCACGCCGTCGGGAGAGAACGCGAGGTGGTGCGCCGGCGTCGCCGTGTGACACTGCCACACGCATATCCAGCCCTGGGGGACAAGGTTCAAGTAAGATTAAAGTTTTTTTTTATTGTACTAATAAGGACTCTTACAAATATGTGTAAGCTACTTTGCGATTTAACCTTTAAATCACTGGGACTCTCCGTGGATCGCCGAATCCGTGATTGGGACATGCGCATGTGTCGCGGAGAAAAAGCCGAATTCAGTGAAATAGCCGAATACCCTAGGAATTTGGCCAGGACTCGGGAGAACTGCTCTGAGGGTCCGGAGCACCATTGCCGGAAGGTGGAGGGTATGAAGGGAGGACAGGTTCCCCGGGGTTATTTCCTCCATACTACCTACTCTTTGAAGAGGTGTAGGTCGGTACTTACGTACAAGCAATATTTTCAGCCCCCCTCCCCCCTCCAACCAATCTCGTAACTCATTATTACATGATAAACAGTTTTAATCCACTATCCGTCACTACTGACGACCAATAAATCCCTAGAGTATTCGGCTATTTCCCTGCGACATGTACTAAGAAGGAGTGCAGACGTAAGTGGTCACCTAATGTGTTTTGGATATAATGCCTCATGTGCCGGTAATTACGTTGGCTCTCTTTCCCTTCAAACCGGAACATAGCAATGCTGCTTTGCAGCTAGGTGGTACCTCCCCAGGCTGACTCTGCACGGACTCACGGAGTCATACTACATTCAAGTTATAAGTAAGTCAGAAGAAGACATTATTTAAACCCACCGGAAAACGATGATCATACTATACCGAACGAAGTGTATGATTTGTATAATTGTTGTTGTTTGTTTTTTTAAGGCAAAGGGAACTGAGCCCATACAGCCATGTCTGATGTAAATAACTCTTGCAAGTCTTCATTAAAATGCTGGTGTGACACATTTCAATGCTATCTGGGAGAATCTTCCACGCTTCTGCACCATCCGAACCAAAGAAGAAGGCGTCCCGGACGCAGTATGGCTCTTCAAAATTCAGCCAAGTACGGATCGGGCTGCAGCGTCTTATTTGACTTTACTTCACTGTCCCACACATTAATCACATTTTGTAGACGTTCTTCGAATAAAAAACACCATTCTTACTTGAAAAACACTACTGTAAAACAATTTGCAAGACAACGAAAAAAAGCTGGTGTGGACGCGACAAAAGCGCGGGAGAAAAACTCATGATTTGTATAATTTGGGTTCTATTCCCGTGTCATCGGGAAAAAACTTGTCTTTGATGTTGTGACTGCTAATGTAAATGCAGTGATTGTTGAGACGAGAAATCGTCTTTCTTTTTTCTGTTATCTAGTCTAGTATTTAATGAGATCGATCTGTCTTTAATACTCCTAACTAACTCGCTACAAACTCAACAGAAGGATCAAATTCATATTTCAGCCAGATTGCCAGATTGGAAAAAAAATCTAGACCCGTGACGGCCATAAAAACGGTCACGAGCTCGTATTAAATCTGTCTATTACTAAGTCAGACAAGGCCACTTAGTCATATTTTGATGTTTGAGGCAGAATTAGTGGTAAATTATAATTATACCATTGCTTAAATTTTTCCTTACTGAAAATCTGCGATAAAAAAATCTCTAATATACGTATAGGTAGTATAACGCATATAAGTACCATAGAAAAAAAATAGTAGCATTCCTAAATTAGCTTTAATTAAGACCGTTCGTCCGGTCCACCACGTAACTACAAACGTGATATAGAAACAAACAATGATATCAGCCCGTGAAGCACAAAATAGATACGTAAGTATCAGAAGGGAAACCGAGTACTAGTATTCTGACGAGAGGCACTCACACGGTGCCGCCTAGGACTCCATAGGTCCGGTTCCATTCCGATTCGGTTCGCTCCATCCAATCACGAAGCGCTGATTTAAAGTGGGGCGAAGGCGGAACGTATGTGATTCGTTGCAGCGAACCGAACCGGGGCTGGATCCGGACTCGTGTAGTCCGAGGATGGAACGATAAAGAAGTTCCCACCCATGTAACCGAACAGTGCGCGGCGTGCGAATGTGCGAGACATATATTTGTTCTACTCCTATGAGAGTATTGATTTGATATTATTATATTTGTTACTGTAATTAACTGCATTATATGTTTAGCTGCATAATTAACTTTTGACCTGTAATGTAAATTACCAATAAAATTAAATATATGATTATGAGTGCCCTCGCGCTAGGACGCAAGCAATGTTTCCCTTCTAGTACTTATCTATTTTATGCGTGTAATATGTATTGTTGTGCCACTTTATCTTATCTGCGGACATCTGAAACGCGTTAACTAGACATATGCATAAAGATGATTTTAAATGGGCTCTATTTTACAATTTTCGATGATATCGGTATTAAATTTTAGTATCTTTTTAAATAGACTTCATCAATCAATATTAATTCGATTAATATCAATTTAAATATGCCGTTAATCTATTATCTATATTGTAAGTGCCAGTTGTATGCTAGCTTTATAGACATTGGGAGTGAACACTTTTTCGACATTCTTAGTTGGTATAGGTGAAAAACTTAACGAAGGGAACCCTTGCATGTACTAGTAATACAGTTTACAAAAAAAGTTTTGTTTAATTTGACTTGACAAGACAATTAAATTGTATGTGCTTATTGTTAGTCAAACAATGAGTTTGCAAACCATACGTTATTTGATAAATTATAAATATAAATTTAAAAAATAGTGAGAAACATACTCGGAACCTAAGAAACGTAAATTCTCTATCCTTAATTTTAAGTAATACTGCTCTCTTGAATAAGAGCATATAGCATTGCCAAAGGAAATAAAAGATTGTAATTTAGCGAGTTTCAAACAAAAGCTAAAGAAACTGCTTGTTAACAAATGTTATTATAATATCGTAGAATTCATGCAGGACTCTACTATTCTTCTTCTACTTCTTCAGGTCCTAGATCACCTAGTGGTGCATAGGGCTGAGACAATATTCTTCCACCGCGCTCTGTCCGATGTCGCAGACTCTATGGTTTCCCAGGATACTTTAGCTTTTTTTACTTTAGGACTCTACTATTAATGAATATTAATTTGTATTTGATTCTAATAAATATTTAAGTTGACATTTGTGTACTAAAATGTGGAATATAGAGGACTCGATTGTATCTTACTAACAACGGACTAATGTAATTTACTTATTTATATTCACGAATAAATGAATTATGAATCGAATGTCTATTCGTACACACTACCATTACATTGCACTATAACTGGTTGCTAATATTGAATAACAAATCCTCTTTCGTAGCCAGCCTCGAAACTCAGCTGCGATGGCCAAAAAGCGAAACGAGCTATTATAACAAAACAGTCGATTCCAAATTACAAGACACCATACAAGCAGACAAATGGTAAAATACATACACACATAAATTCGGTATGCAATTCAGTCAGACATTCGAACTACCCATAAAGCAGCTATTTCAGATGAAAAATAAACAAGGGAACAGCCGCCCGAATTGTGAGTCATTTATTAAGGGAGCGTTTCTATTATGCATGGCGTACAGTGCGAGAGTTTTAAGAAAGGGCTTCGGGTCATGAGACTTAGGGGATAGGGTAGGGTAAGACAGAGACAGAGACCGATTTTACCCGATACGTGCATCCCCTTCTAAGAGCAGATTTGACGTCACAATAACAACCAATCAATCGCAATCAACCTTCAAAAGCTCGCGCACAAATACACTTGAAATTTGCAACCTGCGCATGAGATCGTGCATAAGAAAAGTTATTCTATACTTATCATTACTTCAGTAAAATAGACTTACAGGTTCTTCCTCCTCAGGCTGTTTGGGTTTGTCTTCCTTATCGCCGCCTATTTGGAATGTCACACCGGAACTTGCTGGAAAGAAAAATATATGTATAAAGTATTTTTTCTACTCCCATTTCGTAATTTGGCCAATACGAAACTACAATCAATAATACAAAGTGGTTCATTCTTCATGGTAGTGTAAAAATGAAATATTTTAACATGTTTTAAAACGAAATATTTTAACACATTTTAGTGGTGGTGTACTAAAATGTAACTGCTTAATAGGTTTATGGAATTGAAATCCAATTAGACAGTGGATATTGGACATTAGAAACTGGACATTGGACATGGACCTTGACATTGTGCATTGGAGATTGGACATTAGCGACATCAATTAAGTGCCCTTTGAATGAACTCCTTGCATGAAACAGTGTGTGGAAAGTGCAAATTAGTTTATTTATTTAAGTATTCATGGTCGTAGAAAAAGTATTGTATGCAGCTGCGCCTCGTTTCACAAACAAGCACACGTGTTAAAATGGCTAACATTATGTGACAGTTACATAAACTACTATTTTGTTTTAATAATACATCATAAACTTGTAATTTTAAACCCAAATACTTATAAAGATTTATTTATAACAATAAAGCCCGCGCGCGGTTTTATCGCAAGAGATTAGTAAATCACGCGATTAATTAAAGTAACAAAAGAATTCTTGAACCAAAGTAATGAGAGTAAGAACCAAGTGTCAGATAAGTTAAAGCGACAAAATACTCAAGGGTACGACTGATGTGTTGCACGTGTATTGGATTTTAAGAAAAATATACTTCGTTTACATAACATTCCTCAAAGAAATCAGCTGGAGATATAATTTTTTCTACTCCCATTTGGTAATTTGTTTAATGTGAAACCACAAACAGCAACATAACCTACTTCATTCCTGCATTACGATACCGTCAACTCATTATGTACAAAGTAAAATTAATAGTTTCATGAAATTTGATACAAACATAGTAGTTTAGGAAAAAAAAATATCACGGAAATAAAATAGTCGAATTTTTAAATATATTTTTTAATGACGGTACGGCCCTACTCGACAATTTGGACCACGCACTGTTGTCAACGGAGTTTTGACGAACTGTCATGACGTGTTGGACGCTTCACAATAGTTTGTATTTTCAGTTATTTAACTATTTCATGGTCGTAACAAGACATTGCAAAACTCATTTTTCTATTTTAAAAAATGGCTGTAATTACGTGTCAGTTGCATAAAATACTATTCAATTACACACACAAAAACAGCCTCGGTGAACAATATGCTAATCACTCAAGATAATTGAAAGGTGAACTCAACTCAACCGCAGTGTTAAAATTTTAAGTTTGTCATTACATGACATAAAGATCTTAAAACTTATATATAATACATGTTTACAATTTTAACACGAGGTGAAAGCGATAGAAAGCTGTGACAGGGCCATTTCAACTACGATCCATAGCCGTTATTAAAAATTAAATACCTTATATAACTTTTTAAGCTTTCGTGATTATTTTCAATACTATTACACGGGATTCTTACTACGGTTTGGGGTTGTTCACGAGAGCTAAAAAAACCGTGGTAAAAATCCCATGTGTAACTATAATAGTATAAAACAATCGCCCATCTACCTGCCCAGTCCACTTGTCCTGGATTCATTCAGTAGGCAGCAAACAACGTGATAAATCTTAAGAAACTATTGAAAATAACAGAGCAGATATGCTTACGTTGGCTGTCATCCTGGTACAAAGACGCCTGGTGCCAAAGCTGCAATATTCTGCCTCCGGTGAGCAGCCGAGTGCCCTCGAGATTCCACGACAGAGCTGTGATTGGACCGTCCGCCACCAACTTGCCGGTTTGCACCCATCTGTACTCCAGACCCTGAGGAAACAGTATACAATAGTAGCATAGTATAAAGTCCATTCGCATAAATCGTGTCACTCTTTAAAAATGACGCTGGCGCTCGTATTTCAAAGAGCGAAGCTATTTAAGCGAATGGACTTTTAAACAAACCTATCCTTGATTTATCAACAATAGACGATCAACCATCAGTCATCGATTGACTAACAATGGCGTGGGAGGCATTTCCAAAGAGCGAGACGATTTGACTAGACTTTACCGAGTGCAACAATGGTCTGACGACATTCAAAAAGCAACCGGCAGTGACATCATGATACCACCAGCAGAATACTACCAATACTGGACCTCAACAAGGCTGCCGACGATGAGGAAGAAGGTGAAGGTAGCATAAAATAAACTTAGCCTTACATCGTAAGTTCGAATTTCGCTGGCAACAAATACCAGATGATATTATAACAAGAAGTGATACTTCGAAAGATAACTGAGATAACTTTTTGACTGTTAGCGAACAGTTACTGCATATGGTCTTGGAACCCGACATAATCTCTAGTAATATTATTAGATCACACAGACGTGTTCTATACTTGTGTTAATGATTGACCTACGCCTACGGGCACTGGCTATCGAAAGTACAATTAATTGTAAATTTCCATTACTACTACTATTATGCTTATCAACAATAAATGATACATAAAGGAAAGTTCCTAGACTCATAAGAAAAGTTCTAAGTTACAGCGGTCCAGAGGGATGTTACGGAGCTTCGACTCCGACTCCGAATGGTCGGAACTTACGATCCTGGACTTCCGAGCCGAAGTCGGAGTCGGAGGTGTAAAATCAACACCTCCGACTCCGACTTCGGCTCCGATAATTTTGAATCAGAGGTTATATATAATAGGTAAGATTTGTGAGCAAACATATTCAAATATCAATATTTAATTAAATAGTGTAGGACTACATAAAGGAATAGGTATGTTTTATTGCCGCAAACGTTATCATAAAAATTATTGGCCAATATTTTAGTTCAGCTATAAAAGTTAAAAAACGGTTTAAAATTTGAACTTCCTCTGAACATCACCTACGCCTCCGACTCCGGTTCCGAGTCCGATAAATCAATTGTAAAACCTTCGGTTCTGACTCCGGTTCCGGTAAAACCACCTCCGTAACATCCCTACCCCAGAATCACGAAAAACTGCAGATATATTTTTCTTCCCATCACAATCAGGCTCGCTCAACGAGTTTATAGACCAACTCCTACTTGTAAGCCTAGTAGGCATTTTTCCATAGACGTTACTAGCGTCGTCCGTAGCCGCGCGTGTCTGTCCTAAGTAAGACAGTCACATGATCCATTGAATTGGATAATGAACTTAGGGATGCACATAAAGTCCACTTTAGTTTGGCAATGATCTTCCAATTGAATCACGTGAGCTATCAGATGATCAGTCCTTATAGTACCTTAACTTAACCCTTTTCGCTGTTAAATAAAAATGTTTTATGAAATTATGACCTTGTTGGTCATGGTACCAAACTTTTGTACCTACTCATCCTGTTTCAAAGAATAGAATAAGAATAGTTTTTTTAAAGTTTTTCTTTTAAAGTCGGTAAAGATTTAGTTTTTCCGAATTGGAATTTTCCTACTACCACTAAGTAAGCATGCCGTACGAGACAAGAACCAGAGGAACGTGGCAGGAGCCACCTAGCAATCTACCCCTCAGGACCTCAGACTAGTGACCTGATCACCTATTTATTTGTCACCAAATATCTTCATCAGTAGTGTTTACGACTTTACGTGCTCAGATTATAAACGATCCAGTCTTTCAAAACTTGTGTGCTTCATCGTCGACCTAGTCTTTCATACTATCAAGTGAGATCAGACAAGGTAAAACGCGGGTATAGATAAAAACAATTGCAATGTTTACTGCATTTATGTTAAATAATAATATCGCTTCAGGAAAGCGACCAAGGCGACTTTATTAGCTGAATAAACAGCGGTTTTACGATTAAACAAGGCATTCTACCAATAAAAACCAAATACGCTTCTTCTGATTTGTTTATAATTTATAATATAGTGTATAATGAATCAAACTGTACGACTTCGAATAAAACAACAAATCAAATATTTATATGGTCCATACTCCAATGACGTAGGGAATGAAACAACGTGATTACAAACCATTGTTGCCGTCTGCAAGCCATATATGACAGATAACAACATAATATGTCAACATTAAATTGAATACAGTTTATGTACAATCGGCAACGTATTAGACACAACAATCAAAATAAGGATTATATTAGGACATGTTTATTAAATATACACCTAAAGAGGATAGTGTCAGGTGCAGCATTGTCAAACAAATATTTTTATAGCTACGTACAATACTTAATGCTACTGTTACGAGACTAGTAATTGAAGACGTAATATCAAGATATCATCGAAACTATTACCACCGCAAGGTAACGCGGCGGTAAACCAGATGTCCTAAATACGGGCCGAGACGAGACGCTAACATCGCAGAAAACCGTAAAATTGAAAAGCAAACTCTTGTGAACAAATCCTTATGTAACAGTTCTGCCGGCAACTGTACAGAATCAATATTTGATGGGTAGCTGAAAAATTCCCACTTAGCTGAGAAACTGGACACGTAATAAAATACCATAATCCTAATTCCTGACGCTCTGTGATGGTTGTGGCACTATAACCAATAAAACATGCATGCAATCACAGATCTATAGATATCTACATGAAGGAGCTTGTAGCCTAGTTGCGATCGAGCAGATTATGCAACGTTGGGCGCAAACGGTACCAGAATGGGTGACTGCTAATTTTCATCTGAGCTCCTCCGTGCCTCGGAGAACACGATAGTCTGGGACTATACGAGGCGAAGCGAGACGCGGACTTCAATCGGGGGGAGAGCGGAACGCTTGGGATTGGCTGCAGCGAACCGAACCGGCGCTGGAACCGGTGCATGTAGTCCAGCACTTAAGCAGTCGGTCCCGGTTGTTGTAGTTCGACAGCAGTCGTTAAGCAATTTCAGACGCCTTCGGGCGACCTGAACAACTCTGACAAATAGGTTGGCCAGTAACCATACGATAAGTATGCAAGCAACAGACTACATGCAATGCATAAGTGTAGACATGAATGACGACTTTTTAAATTACCCGCGACAAACCTGACCGAAATTACGCCGCTTCTTACCATGTCATTGGTTCCTTTGTTTGTCGTTTCTACTGAATACGCCTATGCGCTTTATTAGCCGCTGAACTTCAGCTGCGTAATTATTTTTTAAATGGCAATCGTCCTTTTGGACATTTCTGCCAGTAATTTCATCATAGTATGTCGCTACATTAAGGGTACCTTATCTATTCTAAGATCTATCGCATAGAACGAGCCTTTCTATGATAGAAAGGAATTATCGCGTGTTCGTACGTATTCTATTTCTATGATGTGATTCTTTATAGAATAGGACGAGAGTTAAAGTTGAGCTTCTATTCTAGCGGGCATTCTATCGCATAGAAAGGCTGTTCCACACGTATCTATTTTATAGATTCCATCAAAAAGAACATAGAACAGGTAAAAACGTAGCGTAAGGCAAATAATTTGTCCATACATCTGATTTTAAAAAATAAATATGTATTTTGAATAATAAATATTATTATATCGTCGTAGATCTGATTTACCAACGATACGTGCCGAGAACAGAATGATTCGTGGACAAACAAGATCTCTAACCAGATAATAGTTCTAAATTGTATGCCATTATGTAAATAAAAATTACAGAATGTTCGAAATAGCCAACCTACTTCTAAATGGTAATTATAAGGTATACACACTCTATACCTTCAGAGGTAAAAATATTATGTAAAACTTCCCATTAACATATTAGCAAGATATAGCTAATCGTAACGTGTAAGTATATATCTACATACATTAGTCATTACTGAGTTCTATGCTTGCCTCGGTGAAAAGGCAACCAACAAAACACTAGCAGCATATAAACATCACCAATTAAATGGCAAGTGGACTAATTGACTGCTGCAAACAATATCTAGGTACCTACATTTGATGTCATTTGTTACACCAAAATACATTTTATACTTGTAGTGTTATTTGACATTTATTTGTACAGAAATTTCTTAGGACAAAATCGCTCAAAGCATTCATTGCCTGTATTTGATGTCACTTTACATTCATGATTAGCAAGTTGAAGTGGCAATGGGCTGGCCATGTCTGTCGCAGAACCGACAACGTTCGGGCAGACGAGTTCTAGAGTGGAGATCGCGTACAAGAAAGCGCAGTGTGGGACGCCCCCTGACCTGAAGAAGGTTGCTCACGATGGTTGGATGAGAAAGGCGGAGGACCGAGTAAAGTGGCGCGCCCTGGGAGAGGTCTATGTCCAGCAGTGGACAGACACGGGCTGGTAGATAGATAGATAAGGATCGAAGGTAGTATGACCCTGTGCAGAGTCAACCTGTGATGTACCACCCTTTTATCTGTTTCTGCAGTAGGTAAAGCGTTGCTGTGTTTCGGTTTGAAGGGTAAGACAACAAGCGTAATTACCGGTAGCTACATACGGTTAGCAGCACATCGAAAACCTTCAAATAACTTCATAGTAAGGTGAGATGTCAATAGGCGGTGGTGATATAATAAAAAAACTATAAAAGAAAAAAGTATCTACCTACCTATGTATACAATCTGCCATCAGTTTCAAGTAATCAAATATGTATGTTGAGATTATAGTAGTTAGGTATTGTGTAAAAAAGTTTTAGTCTAGAATAATGGGGCTTCCATAAAAAAATAACTACAGAAAATTTTATAATAAGAGGTGTGACATCACTACAGGCTATATCATATGTACCTAGGTAGGTTCTGTACATGACAATGATAACAATAAGTATAGGTAGTGTTGGTCTGGGGCGTCAGGCCGATAAAGGAAAACAATTTATTTCAGTATTCGGCGGGATTTTACTCTAAGCTTATCTCAAACTCTAGTAATAGTTATGGGCAAATTCGATATTAGTATTATATATTTCGCTCATTAGTAGGTACTTGTGTCAAGAACTGTTCAAATGATGATTCTCAATGGGTGTAAAGTGACCTGATCATATCATCCACCATCTATAGTTCATAATTATTACATATGTATATATATTTAATATTCATAGGGAATCCCCTGTACTGTCGAGTGTGTGTATATCATTGGTATAAATATGCATTTCAGTAAAAAAAAGTACATCCAGTAAGGTAACGTCATTCAATGTCCACTAAGCTACCATGTCAAGTACCACTTATCTCTGATAAAATCAACTTCTACTCCATTCAAAATTGGCAATCAATCATTTTGCGACACATCTATCTTGAGCCTAATTACACAAAACATTTTTATAAACCTGTCTTTATCGCAGAGATAGCCATAAAGATAATGAACTAAATAAAAAAAAATGCATCTATTATCTAATCAATAGTGTCCATTACGGTAAATGTGTTCTTATTTTGCAACCTTACTGTACACATGTGGTTGTGTACACAAACTTGGTGGATCACAACAAAATCTTGACACTATCTGTTAGAATATTAGTATCTGTTGGTAATAGGGTATTTGACAAGTATCAAAAATTAAATACATTTCATAAAAATAAGAAAATAGTCTTAAATTGATGGTCAAATGTGGAAACAGAATTTAAATCCGTTGATAAATAAAATAGCTACAGGCCATTAAAAAATGAGACGGTAGAAAGAGACGGCAATAGATAATTGTGACGTCACTGTTATGTAGCGCCATACAAGCAGGTCCTTGGCTAAATAATGACTGTTTTGCTAGAAAGGGATAGAGCATCCCCCCACTACTAACTTTAACCATTATTATAGCTGATGTTAGTTGAGATATCTATAAACGGATTTCAGATTCATCTTCAGGATGTCCATGTAAGTTGATTGACGCAATAAAAAAATTTAGTCAAATACCCTATTGCTACGATTGTACTGTTTATTGTCCATAAACATGAAAATAAACAATTGGGTAAGAACCTGACTCTTGAGGAAAATTAGTCAAATATTGTACCTAATTAACTATGCCATACATTTAATATTTCAGTTGCAACTCATTTGCCAATACAGTTTGTAGTGTCACTTGCTATCTCTAATAATCTGTTGAAAATGATAAAGAGAGCAAGTGTCAGTGTCTAAACTGGTCACACAACTAAAGGTATTCAGTAAACTAACTCCATTATCTATTACGCTTTAATTTATAGATTCTTGTTATCAATCAACATTAGAGATTTGTTATCATTAGCAAAATTACTGGTGTTAGACACCTATACCTATCTGTGCTATACCTTTTGTACATATTTTATTTTTTCGTTAATTAAGTTGTTTTGTATTTGTATGTGTGTATAATAAAGATTATAAACTTTAAACCTAAATTATATAATTTATAAACTGTTTATTTACTAGGAAATAATTAGATACAGGTCTGTTCCTCCATGCTTGTGAGAGCAATCAGGCAAACCTCTTGTTAGCATTTCCATCATGTCATTTACAATGGGAAATGGTCACAAAACCAAATAGATTTGACAGACAGATGGACAACAAAATTATACTAATAATATAAAGGTTCAGTTGTTCCATTTCGAGGTCCAGGACCCTAAATATAATAACAGTACTCACGTGTGTAGTAGCTGAACTGTGTATCAGAGGTGTAGGCTCAAATATACACACTTCTGCCCCATATGCAGCAGCAATCTTTCCGGTGTCCGTGCTGCAGTCCAGAGAACCAATTCGGACATATCCGTGGATGGCGCCAGGTATGATCTGCACGCGTTCGAAGTCTGATGCTAGTATCACTATGTTACATCCTGCTGCGTAGGCCTGGAAATGGTCGGAAAATTTAAGAGAATGCCCCAGCACATTTTAGACTACTAAAACGTTTAATTTAAAGGAAATAATATTTGAAACTTGTTAGGCAAATACCTAATTGCATTTTATTGGGTTTCAATGTCATTGAGTCAATTTTAAGCTATTATGATACAAACTTAGTCAATAAATTAGGACAATTAAATAACATTCCTGTGCTTGTTCCTAATCTATAAATCCATATATATCTTTACTTTAGCCTTATAATATTTCTTTGAATTATGATGTCAATATCAAAAGAGTTTGCCAGTAGTGGTAATTCATGAATCATGACATTAATCACAGTATACAATCAATTAATGAAGTAGATATTCACTCGAGTAAAAAAAGTGCACCCTATGTTTTAGCCTCGGACTACACGCGTCCGGTTCCAGCCCCGGGTCGGTTCGCTCCATCCAATCAAGAAACGGAATACATGCTTGCAGTGAACCGAACCGGGACTAGAACCGGACGCGTGTAGTCCCGAGGCTTAGTCGGCTTGCATTACTGTGATAGAGAACCACAGGCTGTTAATGATCAAATGCAACTCGTATTTATTTCATTTTTAAAACAGTGACGTGAGAGGCATTCCTATGAATAACCAAATGAAACGATGACCAAATGGGAATAAGCCTTTTATACTATCCTATATAAATTATTGAAAAACTCCACAATTACCCAGTCTTTATGGAAAATCTAGACTATTGCATTGGACAGAATAGTTGGGATGGATACAATAAGTCTATATAGCCTAGGTTAGGCGATTTTAGAATATAATGTTATCAAAATAATCATATAACATATTTAGTTTAGAATTTTAGTTAATCATTTTATGTACCAATTTAGATCCAATTTTTTACACTTAATCTTTTTATACAAAGTGAAAAAAAAAAAATTGAAGCTAATTATTACAGGTGATTATTATTTGAATATAAATATGAATCAATATAATATATTTTGTGCAATAAAGAGTATTCATTCATTCATGAATCTTTATATTCAAAATTTATATTTCAACTGATTTTGTCAATAGATAACGTACCTTTTGGATTGTACCAATTTTTTTCCCTTTATATACATATAAAATGATAATTTCGAACATAGCACTTTTCCTGTTGAGAAATTAAAAAAATGAATTTACCACCTTTTGCACATTAGGTAGTCTAGTAGCAATATCAGTTGAATGAAATATGTATTTGGAATATCTTTATCAGTGATGAAATAATCACCACTACTAGCTATTTCACCCTGTATACCATGTCAAGATAAAAGTACCTATTCTGAAACAATGATCCATTAAGTTACCTCGAGATAAACAATTGTTCTCAACAAAGATATTGTTATTTAAATAACTTTAACCAACCAATGCAAATTAGGCTTCAAGGAAAACCATCTCTTGTACATACACCAGTTTACACCACTGTATCTAATGGAAATAAGGTTGAACAGACAATCAACCAAAGATAATACTAAGTATTTAGTAAACCAAATCATTTTATGCTTATCAATCTGGGGTAAATTAGATTTTCCTGCTTGGACCATTACTCCACAATAACCATATATCAAAATCCTTGGTCACAAGACTATACTATTGAGAGTCCTTGACCAATATACTCACTGTAAATGGTATTCCTTCCACAGAACCCACAGCAAAACATTGATCTCCTGAATTACAGGCACCACTTAGTACTTGGTGACAGTTCATAGTGAACTAATAAAACTAAAATTTCTTCGCTATACTTCACCCAGGCGACTAAACGATACTGTTGTTCCTTCAATAGAGTAATACATAATCATTAAATGAAATAAAACCTATGAACATTTCTAGATTTAATTAATTCTGTAATAAAATAGAATCACGAATAATCCACTGACACCACACATCGAACGTGACGTGAGAGAATGACGTAGAGAGAGAAAGAGACAGCATTTTTTTTTCTTCTTTTTTGTTAAATTTAACAAGGCATTTGGCAACACAGGCCTTCAGCCTAAACATTAAGCAATTTAAAACAGTTTTAAGTTTTTCAGCATAAATATGTTGTGGTGTAGACACATTTTAACACTCCTACGAGTTATGACGGAAATTTCAACCGGTATAGTCTCTGGCGAATTCTCATGGCCTGCCGCAGAATCATAGAGTGAAACTACACAACGAACCACTAACGAGAAATTAATTTTAATGTATTGAACATACATTGTCACATTTACTAACGTTTGCTAAACAAAACTCCACAACAATAAATTTTGAGCAATAAAATAAACACCGTAGAACCTTCTCCAGCGACTTTCCCGCCAATAACCTGCTTAAAGTGCGTTTTGAAACTGGAATCCATAAAAAATCAACAAACAAGGAAATGAATTACATAACTACAAGGATTTATCATATATTTCGCCTAACTGTTAGATATACAGTGAAATGAGATTATTATGAAAGAAAAATATCTGTGAATGTTGTATGTATTTCAGACAAAACTATCAAATTCATGTAAATGTTACTTCTATATACCTAACTATTTTGGATGTTATGTTCAGAACGGATTTTTTCTCATGACAATAAGTGTTTACAGAGCTAAAGTAAAATTTCCACTCCAACAAGTTTAGCCAAAAAAGTCAAATTTTTGTGTTATGTAAAATGAAAACAAGATTGTTTATTGCATTGAAGAATATCAATCTAAAATTTTGTCACTTATTGCGGTGGTTTAATAATAAAAATATGATATGATAGACTTGAAATTTGGTACATTTGAAGAATTTGCTTGCTCGCATCTAACTCAGCCAAAAAAATAAGTGGAAATAATTTTATTTTTATTGAAAATAAATTTAAAACGTTACGTATTTTTTCAAAAATAAGCACTAGGCCAGTACAAATAGCGTCATTAAAAATGTTAGTCGATTTTCGGAGGAAAAAGAAACGACAGATTTAAAAAAATATAACCTGGTCACACTTTGGACGACGGACGGCGGCGACAGTCGATCGAACGAATGGATGGATGACGTTTTGATTGTTCGTTGTTCGTGGTTTGGAGTCAATAGTTGTATTTGTGTATTGATCTGTGTACAATAATCAAGAGTTATTCTAATTGAAGGACACTGTTTCGAAAATCTTGTGTTTCTGTGAAATCGTCGAAATCATCTTGTTTATCAACAGAGTTTACGACCACTGCCCCTCCAACAAAAGGTAAGTTTTCCAATTTACTTCTTATCATTCGTAGGTAACCCAGTAGAATTATGTACCTAGGTTCCTTCCGAATTTCTCGCTGTGTAGATACCATGTACAAAGCAAAGCACCTGTCAGTCAGACTATCCGTAATGACCGTGTGAGATTAGAATGGCTACCTAACTCTAACTAGGTACCTACCTACTACAGGACTGTTTTGATAGAAATTGAAGAAAATGTTTATTCTACTTTCAAACATTAGATTTTGATAACAGAGTTATAAAGAAGTTGGAGCTCTACAGGTACTCTATGACCAGCTGCTTGACTATCAACAACCTTCTAAGTGTCCTATGGGAGTTTAAAATTTCCTACCTTATCAATTATGCTAGTGCCTATAGATAGGTATTGTTTTATATGGGTATGTTCCAAAACCACTTTCGCTTTGTCAGGTAATAATTGCTGAGTAAATTTAGTGATTTAGAACCGGTTATTATTACCCGACAAAGGACACTCATTTCTAGAAACAGTTTTGGAACTGGCAACTAGCAGGCATTATATATCCTTTGTTGGGGATTTATTACTTGTTTTGGAACATACCCTATGTTGTTAGCTTGTGACAGTTGTTGGGTACAAGTATAGCTTTTTTTACATGACCCTACCTGGCTGAAATACAAACTTGATTGAAAAAAGTTTTGTTCGCGTGTTAGGGAGGCGAATAAGGGAGATAGGAGTCGACCCTCGTGCTGGCGCCTTTTTTAGCTCAACACATCTCCCTCGCTATCCAGCAAGAATATGCGGGGAGCATTATGGGAACTTTCGGTCAAGGGGTACTTCGTGGGAACTTTTTGACTAAAATGATTTTATATAATTTGTAAGAAATTGGCTCTTAGTTGAACAAACTTGATTGAACTTTGGATAGTTTTGATTTCAAATATTTGAAGAACTTCTGTTGACTTTGAAGGATGTTAAAAGTATTAGAAACGGACAGAGATATCAATAAATTGGTATTAGAAAATAAAGTAAAATGCAATTTGTTGCACAAAACAAAACAAGTAATAGCTACATAGAAGTTAAAAGAAGCACTACTGCACTATTATTCGCGGCATATAACTTGACCTAAAATGGCGGTCGTTCCGCGCAGGTACAATACAAATCCCGTAAGGTTACGCGCGGCCCCTCGAGTCGCACCTCATACCCGATATTTGTTACGCGCATCCGCCATTTTAGGTCAACTTATATAACAATACCTAGTTTTGATTTCTGGGGATTACTTATATCATTAGTTATCTACGCAATGTTAAGTACATTGCGCCCAGGTTTTTCAGAACCAAACAGACTTTTACACTATGGTATCATATAATATATATCAATACTACCACATACTCATTACTAATATTCTTATAATTAATATAGCCAAAGATTAAAATAAATAAATTATTGTATTTATTGTGTATCAGTTTATTTGTCAACTGGTACTACAAGACTGATCTCAAATGGGATGAGAAATCACTGAGAGAAAGAGAAGAGAAATCACAATTATGATGGGATACAAATATTTTTAATACCCTGGTATTCAGAATTTATATAGAAATTACAGGATTCTTACTAGTGGTACGATATACTCAAATTCATGCCCTATTTTGTATTCAGTTTTTGATTTCAGTACTTTTCAGTAATTACCTCTAGCTGCTATAATTTTTATATTCAGTAACAACAACGTTTTATCTCAATTATTCACATTGTGCGCTCTATCAATTCACATTGATATGATAAGTCAGATTCACTGGCCTCTGTTTCCCGCCAGAGCTCTGATGAATTAACTTTTATTTTCGACCAGACGCTATTCCTAATTGAGCCTAATAACTACAGATGAACTTTACACTATAAGTGGCTAAACTGTATAACTATTATAAACTTTACCATCTTTACAATAAAGATGAAAATGTAGTGTACAACCTTCAATAAACAAGAAATATGTACTATAATGAATTCACCATTGATTAAAATAAAACTGTAGAGAATTTTGAGCTTTGTTGAGTTTGATTTTAAAGTAGAAAAGAGGATTTTCTGCGCCTTGTTTCATATGATGTCACTCTATAATTTTTTCATAGCCATCTGCTGAGATAAGGCTAGGCTTGATGAGTTCTGTGTATTGTTTAACTGTTATAAGATAGTTTCAAAACAAATTCTAATAAAATTTCTTGTTTTTTTTTGCAACTAAATCTGTGTTTGACAACAATATCACCTGAGGTAAACGACTATAAAGCCAAAGCCCCCTTTTGCCTATAGTGATTTGTACTTTAATTTTAAATTTATATGAGTGAGAGATTTGGCAATAAATGTATTTCTATTTCAAAGATGGAGCACACGGTTTAGTAAGATTTGTTTGATTGATTTCATTATAATAGCTCTTGCTCATGTATTGAGCATTGTGTGTCATAGTGGCTAGTATACCGGACACCCATACGATCCAGTTTTAAAATCAGTTCACGCCAATTACTAATTATACCAAACACTACAACCGACCAAAAAAGATCTGAACATTTTATCGACCACGATTTTCAGCAATGCTCTAACAGTGGAAAGACAAATGCATACATACTCGTACGAGTAAATAAACTTGCAAGTTTTGTAAGGCATATGAAATCCACCAATCAACACTGGATCTTGGTGCTCCCCTCCCTTTGGTGGACCACGTTACTTATTCTTATGCAAGGGGTGCACTTTTCCCTAACAGTGATGGATGACACATATATTCAGACCAGCCATTCTACGTATCTATTCGTTGCGTATTCGTTCAGCCAGGGTTATGCCGCACAAATGTTAGTAATCCGACCTTTATTATTTCACCATCAACCACATTTACCAAAACGTCGACCTCATCGTCGCTTACCATCAGGCGAGATCGAGGTCAAATGCGGGTTTAGTAGTAGATAAAAAAAAACAAAAAAAAAAACAAAGCGACGATGACAACTTTGCTACATTACATTAGACTTTCGACGTCTGTTAATACTGAATGTTAATGACCTTTATCACGTGACAATCTGAAAAAATTGTTTATAAGTGACGCGTGGTTTGGAAATTTAAGTTTCTTAGTGTTGTTATTTACACGAAAAAAGAAAATTCTTAACAAAATGCTTAAAAAAGTTTAGCATTTGTATTCGACTTAATAAGGTGCAGATAATCAGCAAATCAATAACAGTAACCTTTAAATAGCATTGTACGTATACCCGTTCACCACTTGTGGGCACATCTCTGGGGGTCTTGTCTATTTTAGTCAGTTTCCCCCTCCATTAAGCTCTTTAAATTAGCTCCTTGACTTTACCCGCCTTTTTTTCAAATGTTTCATGTTTTTTATGACCACGCGTTCGTCTCCAGTTAAAATTAACTCCGTGGCCTGCGGTGATCTTACCCTATCCTATGAGGCACTTTATTGCTGTATACGAGAAAGTAAAAGGCTCATAAATCTTTTTATTGATAGTATAAGAAACTGGGGCAAACATTAATTTATTTTCAGTCACATCCTTTCTCCGGGAAGTAGGTTTACCTGGGTAATATCCCGTGTTACATACTTGTACTTTGCATCAATATTATATTTGTTACATGTAGGTGAGTGCTCTCGGCTCTATGCTCTCATTCTTCAATAATGTACATAGAGCATTGAATATATACGGTATGTTGAACACGAATCCACTGTTGGAGTATCCGTCCATACTAATACAAACGGGTCTATGACAGATGAAAACCCAATTTTCCTTTGTTGTACAAAGTAGCAAGTAAGTAGGTATATAGTACTTACACTGCGGGATAATAAAAGCTTTGATGTTCGATATAATACTCTCATAGATTACCTAGAGAATATTAATACTGAGTGCCTATTAAGGTTTCAGGGTAATATCTTTGTAGATCAGCCTTTCCTAAACTTTTTTATCAGTGGACCCTTAGGAAATCAACGATGATCGTCACGGACTCCTTGAAAATGAAAAACGAAAGATTAATAAAAATGCTTAAAATGGTTCATGTAAACACACGGCCTGTGTCTGTTAGTTTTTCCGAACTTGGCTTGACACGCGCCGTGTGCATAGATTTATTGTGCTGTGTCCGTGGACCCTTTAGGAATGCTCGTGGACTGGGGATTGGAAAACGCTGTTGTAGATAAAGCTGATAAAGCTTTCGCACATGGGTGTACCTAGAGTTTTGAATAAGCCCTTAGGAACTAGAGGAAATTCTGAGTTTTTTACTAATAATAAATTAATAACGATCTTCTCAAGAGTGTACTGCACCGGTTTTTAATTAAAATAACCTAGAAGGAAATCCGAGCTTATTGGGTAATAAAGCAATCTGGAGTGGAGTGGTCGGGACGGGAGAAATATTTGACGATCTTCGGTAGAGCATCGGCTAATAAAAGTAACTTATTTGAGTACAGCCTCTGAAATTTCCGAAATCTGACATGTGTCTAGGGAGTTAGTTTGTTAACTCGGGCTATTAGGTTCTTGTGTGTTTAAAAATCTTCGGGTTTTTATTCTAAGTAATTTCCAATTGTAAATATCAACTCCATTCTGTTCTTTTATCCCC
Source organism: Hofmannophila pseudospretella (assembly GCA_947369225.1). Lineage (NCBI taxonomy): Eukaryota > Metazoa > Arthropoda > Insecta > Lepidoptera > Oecophoridae > Hofmannophila > Hofmannophila pseudospretella. The sequence goes on from OX376325.1 coordinate 8,726,324, forward strand.
AGTCGGCACTTACGGGTCTCGCTCGGTCGGGAAAGTTGAAAGGTCAACTAAATCCCCATCTTGCGTGGCTCTCGTTTACTCAACCTTTGTCTACATAGCTTTTATCTCAGCCCTTTCAGGTTTTGTGTTAGCGATATTTTATTTTACTAGTTTATTTATGTATGATGCTAATCTAATCTTTTTGTGATTTTTATGATATTGTTAATAGTTCACTGAAAGCGTTACAGTTGAGTCTGACTACCGGCAAAAAATACATTCATCATTATCATCAACAACCCTTATCATCCTACTATCAGGCACTGCATATGCCGCCTCTCTCTTTTGCCACCCTTATCGGTCATGTGCAAGCCGCATCCAGGTTTTACCAGCGACTTTTATAATATCGTCTACCCACCTGGCCGCTGGACGACCAGCTCCCCTTTTCCCTGATCTAGGCCACCATTCATAAAGAGCTCTACTCCATCTACCATCACCTCGTCAAGCCATGTGCCCTGCCACCGCCACTTTACAGTTTGAAAAAAATATAATAGTGGTCAATGATATAATAATATACAAATGGTTCATACGTAAGTACATAAGGTAGCTTATAAGGAATCTGCATTTGACCATCTTTTAAATAAATTATGTTTTCTAAGGGTCTATTGACCTCAGCCTCAGGTGTCCCTTTTTTTACGTACTGATAATTGCTGTTGGTCCTAATAACCTTTACCGCTTGCCCGGGGGGTTTGGGGCGAGCGCTAAGTGTGCTCCAGCCTGGAGGAGGACTTAAAAACTACTATAAGAAGCCACTGCCTAAGGGCACCCATATGGATACGGACCTCGGCTTAGGACGTCGCTGGGGAGGGAGGGATCGGGGAGAAGCGGCCTGGAATACGCCGATAGCGCGTGTAAGCGCCAGAAGCGGGTCGGCGCCCGCGCCGGCGCGGGCGGTATGTAGGTGCTGTGTGTGAACTACTATCGGGTGGGGGCCTCAGGTGTCCCATTTGCTCCTGTTCCTGTGAAGGGTTTCCATGTAGATTTCTGATCAAGATGGCTTGTAGCCAAATATTTTATGTTATTTGTGTATTCACCCTTGACTTGACATGATACAGGTAATCGTATTATGGGCTATTAAGTCTCTTTGTCTGGCTTTATTCTATTTCATGAAATATTCACGAAAGTTATTTTATACATAATCCTTAGATGTTTAGAAGCATCATATTATTTACAGAAATTCGAGATAAAAAAAAACAACCTGAGACGCTTACTTATGAATTTAAGTTTGCCTTTGAAAACAGAAAGGATTTTAATAATAGAACACGTGGATTAAGCGAAAAATGGCGTTCAGTGATTTCTGTCTATATTGTGGCGAGCGTGATCCACTCTTTGATCTGTTTCTGCTATGGTAATGTTTATACCGATAATGAGATCTTCTAACCTATTTGAGTTAAGTTATTTGTCGGAATAATTTCCATATTTCTTCAGCCATTTGCTGGATTTCATTAATAGCCATTTTGATGGTAGCACGTTTGTAATGAATATAGGCGTATTTACAGGGACGCTAGCACATTCGTGCTCGACTTCCAAATTGGTTGTGGTAGTAACAAACGTCTAGATTTCTTAACAATTTTTTCGTGATGTTGATGTGCTTAATCGACTGCGCGATTGACCTTATAGATCTCCCAATGTTGCGATTTTTTTCTTTCATGAAACGGTCAAATCTTGCTAGTAGTAACGCAGTCTTCATTAGTCAGACTCGGCGAAAAAACAAACTCTTCCGTACTTCATCAAACGTCGGAGGTCACCACTACATAAGGAAAGGATGCGACGGTACCTTTGTATGCCTAAAGGCGACAAGTTGTTTGAAATGATCGGTAGATACAAAGATGACTGTAAGTCGTTAGGTCCTGTAGCGAAGAAGAACTGGGAACAGGAAAAGATCTTCCCACCAGGCTGGGTGGCCTTGGGAACAGTTGATGTTTGGAACTTGTATTTATGCTAAGTCCATTGAAAACTTCGATAGCGTGTTTTACAGCGACATTGTTAGCGATTTGAGTGAACTAACGATTAGTTCACTCAAATCGCTAACAATGCGTCGCCACAAATAATGCCATATTTTTCATATTTATAACTAGTGTTCGTAAGACACACAGTAACCACGGCAGTGTGTCCGCCAAGTTCGAAAAAAGGATTACGCACTGATTGTGTTCATTACATGAATCATTTCGAGCTACTTTTGACAAGTCAAAATCTATTTGACCTACACACTTGTAAATGTGAAAACATGCCAAGTTAGGACTTTAGTTTTTTTAAACAATATTTTTTTCTTGTTTAACAGTTTAAACAATGTTATAAGATTCTGTAGGTAAGTTTGAAGGAACTTTATTGAATTTAGCACCCACTCAGATTTTAAACATTTTATCGGCTATGCACACATTAACAGACCCATTTATTCCGTGTACTGGCCCCTCTTTTCACATTTATGTAATTGGTGGAATATTTACTTCACAGGCACTTTTATATACTACACACATTCGAAGTGGACATTGGGGGCCTCTACCAAGAGTCTCCATTGCTCCTTTCCTGTGTAACCTCCCGCTATTTGCTGACTAGGAGCTCGCGCAGGTCTCTCCACGGCTTGCCTCCAGCGATATGTCATTATCATATGTAAAATTAATGTCATATCATAACTTAAGCCTCAAACCTATACTCTACAGCTCAAACTGTTCCGAAAAATATACATTTCTAACTAGAAATTGATGCTCCCTAGGAATAACAGTTACTAGTGCCTCAATAGTTATAATACAGTCATGAATAAAACATTCAATTACTCGTAATTGTTTTGAATATGCATAATATTCGGGTATGTGTCATCCATTCGACGCGTTAAAAAGTTACAAGTTTAATTAATTGGACAAGTCAGTTTTAAATGTTATTGACCCATTGTGTTGAATGTTTGTATGTGTCATACATACATCCATAACTTCACGCTACGTCCCTTGCAGGGTAGGTAGAGAGAATGGAGCACCATGAATCTTGGCACGCGGCTTTTACTTTCTTTTTTTCTCTTGTTTGTATGTCAGTACTTGAATCAGCAAAATTTTCCATGTCACTTTAAAAAATATTTGGCTTCATATGTAAAACGATTAGCTGATATCGGCTTTTATTACATCCTGTATGTATGTATAGAGTGGTTATTTATTTATACACCTGGAACAAGAAAACATACGCTAAAGTAGAGTGATCTGGGGGCACGGTAGTGCCCCCGCCAAGTCGAGTAGAAAAAAAGGGACTCTACCAACATTTTCTGGAAGCATTTCGGCCTGTTTTAATCTTTGTATCAGATATTACTAGAAAACTGAAGGCTGGTTTACAAGCTAAAGTAAACCACTAAGTTTCATGTTCATATCTCTTCTAGTCTCTTAGTAAATAAAATGCAAAGTTAGGCTATTTTAACACTGACTGACTCACTCACTGATCATCAAAAATCTAAGGTACTTCCGTTGGTGCTCAAATGCTGAAATTTCGCATAAACATAGAGCTGTGTACACAAATAAAGGAAAAACTATCGAAAAGGGCACAGTAGTGCTCTCGCCAAGTCGATCAGAAACTATAAACACGGAAAACGGTAATAAACGGAGCCTAGGTATATAGTCTAAGGTATGGCAGTAAATTTGGACCTCACAGAGTACCACCACGAGACTATTATAGCGTGAAAGCTGATAAAAATAAAAGGCCAAGTGCGAGTACGATTCGCCAAAAGTCATGATGTAGTAAATATAAACAAAATAATACTCAAGAATATTGTAAGTTTCACCTGATATTGTAGTAATATCTGGCAAAATAGTGATTTTAGTGTTAATTTTAGGGTTGTATGTTTTTATGTAGGTAGACGTATGAAAATTTTAGTACTATTAAAGTTTATTCGTCAAATGAGACTACCTAATTATCTTAATTTCTGGGTTAATTTCCGTGAAGTTATGTATGTTTGTGTGTAATTTCCGTAGTAATTCTGGGTACCGCATTGCAGACGACGGGAATTGGAAGCTTCGTTCGTGTTAAGCATGAAATAAAACAATTATACACTATTTATGACATAAATAAGTTCCTACGCCTACATTACAATAACATGCCATTGCCGATTGAATCACAATGCTGTACTCGTATGTGTATAAAATTACATACCGGTTTCGATAATACATAATTTCCAACGGGTTTCTGTAATCTGGCTACGGTCTACGGTTCGTGGATCAACGCAAGCCTTGCGTCAATCCACGAACGTAAACACCGTTTTCCTTTCGCCGCCGGCCTTTAAATAATTTGTTGGCTTATACCTGGCCTTCTTCCTTTCTATAAGTACCTACGTCACCTTCGCCTCGTCCAAAATCCCATCCAAATTAGATGGATTATGTAGACAGAACCAGCTATGATAAAGGTTTTTTACAATAATTTGAGTACCTATCTCTAAACCTATCCGATATCGATTTCGGTCCATTTCATTTCAATCTTTGAATTGAACAAGGTCAAGTGGGGAAAAATGTTTCCATTTCATTATTTGGAGCAATGCCAAAGTCCACCTGCAAAACGCGGAATGGTTAAAACATTCCGCATTTAATGAGTATTTGGTTGCTAAAGCGCAAGGTTTAACGCCTTTAATATCACTGCAACGATTTTGAAACGGAATCTGATCGTACCTATACAAAATCTAGAAAATCGAAAAATAGATTTCTAATTTATTCGTTCGATTCCGTTTCAGAAACGCTGCTAAAGGCTTAAAGATCTCAATACCACACCAACCAGTTTTATAACCAACAATAAAAATCTTGCTATGTGTTCGCCTTAAAGATAATCTATCTCCATTATTATGAGTTAAACTTTTTAACCGAAGACTTATATTGATGGTATAATCCAGGGTTGTATACTCTGATAATCAAATCTGGCCTCAATCAGTGTAGTAGGAGCTGAGAAATCCTCAGCCGAAAGTCATAGAACCTTTACTATACAGTACCAAGTTGAACAGAGGTAAAGTTATGGCAGTTATAGTGTGCAGTTAGCGCACAGGTTGTTACGGTTGTTATATGTGAATATACCAGTCTCAAAATATTGCGTAGATATTTCCAATATTCTGGACTCTGAGGCACCCTGTAAATAGTCAATATTGACATTAGTTTTGTTTCACCCTAAATATACCAAATGGTTTTAAACTATTTATCTAGTCTTGTACTGCTCAAGTGCAATGCAATCCATTGTGAAATTATCTTCCTTACTAATGTTTTTTGTCCCTTTCTGTCACTTTGTGTGTAAAGCTTGACCAGAAATATAAAACAATCGCCATATTGCGGTATTAAATGATTTTTTCTTCTTCATTGCTATTAGATTAATCACAAAGAGTGTCGGTGGCATAGTGGCTAGGACGCCGGACTCCCATGCGGGAGTTCCGGGTTCGAAACCATGCCATGTACCAATGACTTTTTCGGATTTTTTCGAAGACTTACGTACATTTACCATCTTCTCTAACGGTGAGAGAAAACATCGTGAGGAAACCTGCATGTCTGAGGAAATGAAAAGTTTCCGAAGGTGTGTGAAATCCACCAATAAGCACTGGGCCCGCTCTCGGTGGATCATGGCCCGTACCCCCCTTGTGCGAGGGGAGGCCTGCGCCCCAACAGTGGGGACATTAATAGGCTGATGATGATGATTTCCAATAAATTATTGTCAATGCCTTATTTAGCTTGACCCCAAAGGTTTCTTGGATATACCCAATACAAACCTCGTAGAGTATTATAATTAAACCTTTCAGGATAATTTAATCTAGGTTACGATCAGCATGAAATATTGATCACCAGGGATTGAACGAAATAGAGATATGCCCTCTATTAACTTTAAGTCATTCATTTACTTTATGTGCTAATTATAGTGTAATATCGTCATACAAAATATTAATTGCTCGCTTATATAAGCTTGCTTTTTCAGACTTTCAATATCGCGTAAGCAAGGTTTAAGAAAATGTCCGATGAAACTATCAAGGTGAGCCTTTTCTATTAGATTAAGTTTTGCAAGGTTATTTGGCGACGCCACTATTAGTAAAGTTTGTAAGAGATTTCTAGAACTTTACTCTGCGTTTAATACTATACGGATAATAATACACCACATATTAAGTACCTTACTATATTTATGCTCTAACAGTTCAAAGACACGTAGAACTGTAACCCTTACATTAGAGTACACACTCCACAATGTCTCTAAAAATATTTTCTTTATCAATGGAAGGTAAAAGTGTTGGGATAAAGTACTAAGTATGTATGGATTTATACTTATGTAAACCCCGACCGGGTTTATAATAGAGTTATAATCTGCGTTTATGGAAATTACTATAATGGTCACATAAAATTCCGCAACATGGCTTGGGTACTCTTAATAAACTCTGTTTAGGCTCTCATACCTTTACAAAAATTGCCGACTGACCTTGATATGGAGATGAAGATATCATATAAACTACCTACTTTCCATGATTTGGCCATGGAATCTAGGCTGCAGAACGAGTCGTCAGACTGTCGGGCGCCACGGCTCGCCGCCTCGCCATCAGTGTATTAGGCCAGGCCAGACTTCCTACGCACGCAAATATTGTCTTCCTTTATCCAATGCGGTGTTACTGCGTCTTATTCCGTAACATGATAATCTAGATAATATAGTCAGCTTGTAATTATGACATAATTATTTAGCTATTTTGAATTAACTACATGGTTGTGTTATTTTGGATGTTATTTTCTGTTTTAAAATAAACCTTTGATAATTTGGCTTGGGACTGGGCAGGCCACGTATGCCGGATGCATCCGGAAAGTTGGGCAAAGATCGCCAAGCACTGGGCGTCACAAGACGGACAGCGGCGCCGAGACAGGCCTACAGGCGTTGGTGGAAAGACGATTTCAACCACTTCCAAAAAGGATGATATAAGGACGCCGAGGATAGGGAAAAATGAAAAGGAGGAGGGGAAGCCTTTGCCCACTGACAGTTTAAAGGTTTTTTAAAAAAAATTGACATGTATTAATAGGTATTAGTCCAAAAATTCTAATTTGCACGATTTTGGGTCATATCATTTGTAGTATCAGCTAAATTCGCAGGCCATACTTTTCCGGTTTTGACAAATTGTAATGCGAACTAACTAACATGCCTGAATTTCAGTTTATATTTTAAACATTGCAGTTAATTACCATACTTAACTCTTCGATCGCATAATTTTCTTTATACGAGTATCTATTGATTAATCGCCTCGAAGTTCTTTGGGGAAGTAGATGTACCTTTTCCCCAAAGTGAAGACTGGAATTTTCCATCTTTCTCCAGTACTTCTAATTGTTTGTAAAAAATTAAGGGATCCAACGAAGTCTGAAGAGATCTCTATAATGGTCAATAGCGCTCATAAATATACTGTTACCGTTACTGAGGAATCTCTTGAGGGATTTCGCTGTCAGCTATGAGAATTAGAAACATTCGACCAAAATGTTTCGATTGAGTCATGATTACACTTGACTATGTGCGAACAGAAATACTACGTCATCGGTAATACATTATTAAGAAGCAATTTATTTGTTGTTATATTATTATCTGTCTTTACTTTTATTATGGGTGGCGAATTTGAGATAAGATTGTGGACATAAAGTAATTTTTTACGCCGTCTTCTATGTATACGATCCTAAATTCATTTTATTACCGGAATAGATATTTTTGTTTCCTCTTTCTACATCGGCTTCATTCGCCCTAGGGTTATGGTAGTAATATATATATATATATATATATATATATATATATATATATATATATATATATATATATATATATAATTTATTTATTATCAATGTCTCGGTTTGGATTGTCCACTGAGTACGTCTTGAAACGGTTATAAATTGCATTTTCCCTATAGACAGAGCGAGGTCCGACACGCACTTGGCCGGTTTTTATTATAAATCATATCTCAATTACTATTTCCAGTTCAGTGTGCAGCTGCAGGGCAGATGTTACACAATATTACGAAACTGTTCTGAAATTTTCATGACATTTTTTCGCTGCAACTGTTGAGTTAATATCAATAATACCTCCCCCTTGGGGGGTTAGGTCCTATAACCGGAACGTCCGGTCGGTCTGTTAGGTCCTATAACCGGAACGTCCAGTCGGTCTGTTAGGTCTATTTCCCCGAATGTCCACTTTCCCGGTACGTCCATTTTTCTAACCTACCAATATTTCGTTCTAGATTATAAAATTGTTTCTATTTAGATAAAATGTTGTCTTCATATTTTGTTCACGATTTACTTTGATCATTAAAACGTTGAAAGTAGATGAATATTGATCAGAATATTAATATCGAAGTGAATCTCTTAATCGGATATTAATGTCTTAAATCAGATACGACGGGCATTGCCAGGGGTTGGGGGTTATGGTTGCCGAGGACGGTTCGCGACCCACATTTCCGAATGGCTCCGTAGCCTATAGCTGAACCGTTCGCGCCCCTGACACATTGACTTATATTTTACCCTCGACCCCTTTTAACTGGGCACAGTCACAGCATCTAAAAATGGTTTTACGTTTTATCTTAATAACTCGTATTACAAAAACCAGTTGCCTTCAAAAATAAGTTATAGGTAATAATGTGTGATTGTGACATAGGGGTTGTTAAAGTATTACGTAAGCAAGCATCAGGGGGGGGGGGGGGGGGGGGGGTTTAACTTTACTTTACTTATTTTTTATGACAACGTCAGCAAACAAGCGATTATATTTTAAGTTATAATTTAACTGTAAGTTGGCCTTGGTAGGAAAATATGGTTCGGTAGATTTTGATGTATTTGCCCAACTTTCGCATTTTCCCCGATAAATTAAATTTAGTAGGTCCGGAATACACACATGACGTCACATACTTATATTAGGTAATAACAATGATACTTGTTTATGAATTATAATTAAAGAATTGACAATTTCTGTATATTGTTTTAATGCATACCGTCAACTCATTAAGTACGAAGTAATAGTTTCATGTTTAATACAAAATTAGTAGTTTAGGATTTTTTTTGTTAAAATGCTAACCACATGAACAACTTGAACCACGCACTGTTGTCAACGGAATTTTAACGAGCTATCATGGCGTGTTGTATGCAATTCCACGTAATTAGCCATTGTAAAACTCGTTTTTTCCATATTAAAAACTCATTTTACAATGGCTGTAATTACGTGTCAGTTGCATAAAATACAATTGTGAATTGTTACGAGATTCTCGAGTTTGTTTGGATTGCCTTCAAATTTATCACGAAAAGTTTTTAATCGGATTTCGCTGTCGCCAGGGGAAACATCAAATTAGATGTACTTAGGTGTGTTTTATCATTTATTTTTCTAAATATAGAAAGAACTAAGTACCTGGTACTTATAGGTTTCCTTTAGCTACGTCAAATGCTAAACTAAAACAAGATGCATCAACCGAGTTAACCTATTTTCTCGTCAAGTAGGTATTTCGAGATTTTTTTAACCTCCATACATAATAAATTCTAGAAACCGATTTTTATAATGTACGTGATGCAATATGGTTGCAAAGCAATTTTCGCTTCAGCGGTGATCCACGTCTCGGTTCCATCCGATGTACTACGTGCGTGGGTCAAATATATTCTTTTAGCCTTACTTAGTATTCTAAAACCAGTATATATTGATACCTCGACTTATTCACGGTCTGTCATGCCTTTTCAACAATGATAACCTTTGTTTTGTGAGCTCTGGAGATGATTTTGCAAAGTTCCAAATTCCAGCCATAGAATTATTCCAGAACATTTTGTTACGAAGATAAATATAGCTGATAAATATTATCTTTGTTTCTCGAATCTAATATCAGATGTGTCAAGGATGCCACAAAAGAATTGTGTACCTGGAGCCAGGTCTTAGCTGGAGTTCTGGAAGTTAGTATCGGCTCGGTATGCCGCTAGGCATGACATAAGTATACCTAGTTAGTGATGGGGAAAGTTTCTCAGAGAGAGAGAGAGAGAGAGAGAGTGATGAGAGAGAAAACGATGGAGAAATCATATTCTAGAAGGTTCCTAGGCTTTGGAATATCCTCTGCGAGGGATTTGTCCTTCAGGCGAATGTAAGCCGATGTCGCGGGGTGCGGGGATGCGCGCGCACCCCCACTTCGATCCGTTCCACTCGTTTGAATGAACCGACGACGGTCACTCACTAATTTGCTGTAGCCGTGTCTGTCCTGACCTTTATGCTTGTTTTCTTTTCTCCAGCGTAATTTTATTTTCGCCTTACGACTGAAAGGCCATTCACAAATATTTTTACAAACATCTCCGTTTCTTTAAATGTTTGGAAAGAATGCATGAATATCTCTGCCTTTAGGAACTCGTGGACTAAATTAATATGAAGTTTATAATCGATTAGATTTCTCGAAATATTTGAAGCAAATATTTACCCATTAATTCCTAATAAATTAATTAATTTACCCTGTGCCTACACCAATATAAAGATAAGATTTGACCTAAATCCTTTTACATACCATACTTTTCTGGATTTTTTGCCTAGATTTTGCCTACAACTCTTCACAAGTTTTATTACATAGGAAAAGTGATTCTTAAATAAACATTTAGGTTTCATTCGTAATAAGCTAACAAAAACAGTAGTATCATAACATAACCCATTTTGTTATTTGAATGATTCAATTCCAATGCCTACGGAGGAATACGAAGACGTAAATAAAGTTTCCATTTTGTTTGATTCAGCTCATTTATAATTGCTGAGGATCTTAAGAGGCTTAGTTTCTCTGGGAGTTTTCAAAAATAATCCATTCCTTGCTCTCTTTTTTTTCGTATCCTAAATTCGACGCGGATTGGACGTGTTTCGCTGCTCAAAGCAGCCTCTAATCTTTCGCCAGGAATTTAATAACCCTGCTGGACTAACACGAAGGAATGTGTGCCTTGTTGGGACAGATCGATCTTCTGAGTTACTTTTATTTATTAGTGTAGTAAACAGAATATCGTAGCAACTGTCGAGTTCTACAATCCGCCTCTCAGACTTCTGAAGACGGATTTATTGTGTTTGCTATACGATTATACTGTTGCTAGATTCTGGTTATGTATTATCATCGTGTCTTTATTAATTATTTACGAGTAGGTAGGTACTTACGTGATTGATCATACTTATGTATACGAGTATTATAATTACTAATTACCTCTTCGTGTTTTAAAATATGAATAATACTTTTACATAAAGCATTGAGTGGAATAGTGACTCTGAAGAGACCAGGCACTTATGGACAAGTATTGTTCAAATATTATACAGCCATTTTTTATTGGTTATGTTGTAGCCAACGTCCTCATAGGTGTCGACTGTGGGATCCATTGGTTGAATAAAAGTGGACTGTATGCTGGTTAGTAGATATTTAATGATGTTAAGAAATTCTTGTGTCAATGCAAAACCTGGTATGTACAATAACTTGCAATTAGCAACTGGTTATTGTTTTAAGATCAAAACGTTGCACACGCTTCTCCTGTCTGTTGAGAGATGACAGCTCCGTCCTAATATTTGAATTTTTGACATTTTGGCCCCGCTACTGCCTCAGGCCCCTCGCGAGACGTTCGTTTCACGATCATGTGTGTATGTCACATGCTGAGTTGGCTATACAGGGCTAAACGGTTGAGAGTGAGTGAGAGGGGCTGAGAGTGCATGAGTAGCTGATGGGACCCTATCCTAACAAGAACAAATGAAGAATTAACCATGGACTTACTATGTGGCCAGAATACGACCAATTATATTATGTTCCCAAGGCCAGAAGGACAATCTAAATGACTAGTTGAAGAAAACCACTATTTACCCAACTGTGATACTGAGTGGCACATTCATACATAGTAGTTTACGATTACGACTTCAAATAATAACAACAAATAATGTATATTGGTCACACAAAATTATCCACATTTCCAGCCTTGAGTCACAATTCGAGCCACAATTACGAGTACCGCGCGATAAATAATAGCCGAGATAATCGACCCCTGATATTAGACGTGTCATTTCGTTTGCTAACCATAAGTGGGACAGTAATTAAGTACTTACTGGTTAATTATACATAATTTACAGATAATATTCTTTATTAGTTTAACTGAAGTACAGATTTTAAAGATACTTTTGTAGTGTTATAGAGAAGATAAGAATGGTGTCAATTTTTCTGACTATATTCTCGGTTCAACTTTGTAATTGTGACTGTTGTGGTATCTACATAGATTGAACCCCCAATGGATTATTCTAAATACACAGACAGAACTTGAGTCGGAGCTTAAATTGGATACGGCTAATTCAGAAAAAATCAATAAGTATTTATTTCTTGAGCGCGTTTTCTTGGAAATCTGTTGTTAGCCTCAAATTATAATGTAAAATGAACGTAACTATCTTATTTCGTAATGATCAATTATTTATCACCCATTTCAAAAGATGTTTTGTTACAATTTAAACAAAAAAACGGCTAAGGAATGGAACAGCCTGCCGGCGTCTGTGTTTCCCGAATCCTACAACCTTGGGATCTTCAAGGCCAGAGTGAATAGGCATTTACTGGACCCGCGTGCTCCATCGTCTACCTCATCGTCGCTTACCATCAGGCGAGATCGAGGTCAAATGCGGGTTTAGTTATACATAAAAAAAAAAAAAGCAGAAGTAGGTAAACATTAAAAGCGCGATAACTTTTTACGACTAGCTTTATCTAGCTAGAGAACAGCTGGAGCTGGAACAACATGAAAATCAGAAGCAGAACAGAAACGGTGTACGAGTTAACCCAATAAAATAACTGGAAGGACTCCGTGAAATTAGCTAATTGGCTTTTGAGATTGTTTTCCTTGCACCACCGCCGCTGCCGTAATGTGATAACCTCGAGAGTTTTAAACAGAATACAATCTCTTTAACTAGCTTTATTTCTTTTTCTTATCTCTTTAATATTTGTGTAATTTTTCGTCGAAGGAATATAAAAACCCTGTCAAAAGGCCGTCATTGGTAAGTTATAGTTCTTTTTATAATTTGTGTTATGGAAAAATAGTACATAACATTTAATTCTGCAATATGGCAAGGGTTTTTATATACCTGGTCGGGGTATATAATAGAAGTTTGCAAGAAGTAATAAAGATTTATATTTTAAAAGCATGGCTACCTAATTTATGACCTATAGGGCAGAATTGATCATTTATATAAACTATTCGTAATGTTAGTTAGATAACGCATGCTCGAATCACATTTCGATACGTTATCTGGTGACCCTGAAAACAGTTATACATACTTACATTATTTATATTTATTGTGATGATGACTATGATAATGTTTATTTTAAATTACACTTTTAAACTGGTCTCCCGTGTAGATAATTCTGCTAAGTTTAGATATGACCACCAGCAGAAAACTAACAGTCCCCTACGGGTTGTAAGTGCTGGTGCAAACTCTGTGAACCTATTTGAGATAGTTTAATGTGTTTTGTTCAGCCTGAAATGGGCAACCTAGACAAACATATTATCTAGCCACATAGGTAAAGTTAATTTCCCAACTGAATCATTTCGTGGTTCTTGTTTTTGTGACTATTATCTGATTATGTCGTCTGTTATTACGTGGGAAATACGCAGAAATTAGGTCCAGGTTCAATCCAAAGTGACACTAAGTTGGTAATTACGAAAAGTAAGTATATTACGAAGATAAATAAGATATTAGGATGAGATTTTAACAGTTCCCTGGAAGAATAATTAGTTATTTTAGAAAAAGTTTTGAGTTTACGTTTGAAAATTAAGTTAAAAAGTTAGTTATTCGATTATTTTTTCCTGGAAATGACTTGATGTCCACAGGAAGAATGACCAAAGGTATTTCAGAAAAAAATTGATTTAACGCTTTAGGTAAAAACGTCAGATTATTGATTTAAAAAAATATCTGAAATGACTGTTCATTCTTCTCGTGGAACCCTTTTCTTATTCTAGTATCCAGTAATTGTCTCAAGAAATCAAAGTTATACGTCTGCATTCGGTGGAAATTACAGGATGCAAAGTAAATCGTAAAATAGACTAGAGAGATTCACTTTGCTGGATAAACTTGTTAGTACTTATTAGTTTATATCCTTCTGTAGGGTTGCCTAAAGCACTTTACAATATGACTGACATGACATGACACTATGACTTTTTACTTATTATTACTTTTTTCTAGTAGTTATGACATTTAACCATAAAGTTATTAACTTAAATGGAAGGTGGAAGATGAAGCCAATTTGAGATCCGCATAATTTTGTACTCCCTTCAACTGTCGCAATTTGATACGTTTTCTGGCACTTGTAATGGCATCTTTTATTTAATTTTTAGTTTAATTACTAATTTTTACCTCTTTCCTTACCATGTCATGTGTCATTTGATGGAAATGAACCCCACTTTATTATAACCAAATAAATTGACTAAATCCCGTTGTTCATTTATTCTAAATGCAATTGACTGTAGCAATCTAACCTATTTTCATATTTATATCCTATTTTCTTGGTATTCTTCATATTCAGTCCATGCTTCCGCTAGAAAGTGTTGCATTTTGTTTTATTGAATATGAAATTCTAGTCACGTATATGCGAAACGACATCCTTCGCCAACTTCGCTGTAGCAGGTATCGTACGAGTAGCTTGCATATTCATATTTCGGAATAGCAATTCCACCTTCACAATTAGTTGTCCCCTACAGTTTCACCAGTTTACTTCCATTTGACAGCCCTACGGAGTCCATCTCGGGTGTCGGTCGTAGAACGTTCTGGAATTATGTATGTTCCTAAGTAGATAGTTTGGGTTGAGGAAACTCTCCTCAACTTCAAGTGATAAAGCAGGTATTTAAACGTACTTAGGTGAAAACTCAAGGCTTAAAAAATACCATTGTAAAAAGAGATAAATTACTGACGCATTTGATGTAATAAGCCTCTACTAGTACGTCACCATCAATCCACCATCGTATCGGTAGACCTATATTGAGTCCTATATTGGACAGGCATAGGCCTCCTCTAATTCCCACAAGCGGGTTCTGCTGGTGGTAACACGACTAAACTGTCTTTTTTTAAATGTCGACGGATCTCGCGCTCACGGTTTACTATACTACTTATTTGAAAGTTATTTCGGTACAGCTTCAGGTGCATGTAATCTTAATTGACAACCTTTCCAAGTGGCAAGCATATAGGCTCGAAAACCAACTGAGCATCGTTCTGTTCTCTCTTCTAAGTCGTGTTCCTCATTGCTGAGGGTCGTGATCATTCTAAGGAATTAACCACATAGAACGACTCTCGTGGCTGATTTAATGGGGTGGTTTGGTGGTGGAAGGCAATGGGCCTTCCCCATTTCACACACTGGTTATCTCAGTGTGCAGGTTTACTCACGATGTTTTCCTTCACCGTTAGAGCCGTCGGTAAACGTACGTAAGTCTTCGAAAAATATGAAAAACTCATTGGTACATGCCACTGCACGGTTTCGAACCCGGACCTCGCGCACGGGAGTCCGGTGTCCTAGCCACTGTGCCACCGACGCTCGTTACAGCTTATATATCGTTCTGTTACAGCTTATATAAATTTTCCATTCGCAACGTTTTTATACGGCTATTTTTTTACTCGGGTCATTTCAATTCCCATTAACAGCTGTTAAAAACACACTTGTGCACAGGATCCTTGAATCTACATATAAACTTCGCTTGACAACCCCGTAAAGTTCATCTCGGTTTAGAGCTTTGCCTGATATGTAGGTGCCTGAGCAGATAGTTCGTGAGTAGGAAATTAATTTCAGGATATAGTAGGTATGCGATCACACATATGATTAACTATTACTACCCCTATTTAAATCAGGTTATCATTAGGATTGCAGTTCATTTTAATGTTACAAGTACTTTCTTTTCTATTCATTTAGGTACGTATTCGTCCAGACATTTTAGAATGTTTTGAAAGAACATTGAACTACAATATTATGTTTCAATTAACAACACCCACTTAACTACTTGTGCCGTCGAGAAAGTTTCATGATATAGTGTGGGCGTAAAGAAATTCCTGGAACCAGGTACGGCAAATTACAACCTCTGTTTTACTAATAAACCAATTAGTGTTGTGAATAAATACGTCAGAACAGTGCGCGTAATTTTTCTTTTCTTATTTGATTTTGCATCATTATCGACATTTTTGTGCGGATTTAGCTTTATTTTTTGCTTGAAACACGATTTTTCCGTGCCTCCACAATCGACAGCTCAGTTGATTAACGTTTTCCTCGGTTTTTCTCAAATTTATGAGCAAGTACCTACTACACATTATAGGCTTTGTTCCGAACACACGTTTTTATTAACGTAAGGGTGTTACCACACCCGATTGAGATTGAGATCAATCGACGTCGATCGACAGTTTCTTACTACACCAAATCCATCTGCGCGATTGCTCGATTTTTATCGATCCCTCATCTATCTATTTTAAATTTTAAATTGTGTTGTAATTTGGTAATAAATATATTTCTATTTCTATTTTTTTTCTATCGATAGCAAAAATGGCTCTCGCGTGGTCTATCGATGGTTGTTCGATTGTTTTATCCACCAGTATCCATAGATCAGCCAAAGCTTACCACATTATTCGATCCACGTCGATCTACGACATCAATCGACGTCGGTCGGGTATGTCACCGTGGTAACAAGTGGTAACACCCTAATTAAATTACCTTTTATAACATTTACATTTTAAATTAACATTTTATTATGAAATTGTAATTGACATTTAAAAGTGGACGCGGCACGTATTGTGGTGTGCTGTAATTCGCACAAAAGTTCCAAATTAAAAAGTTCTGGGTGTCGGAGTAGTAAAATGAACCAATTTAGGCGGAGGACGAAGTTGTGATACGGCGAGTTCTGCAGCTCTACCACCATTGGACGAACTTCTCTCGCCCCGATGTAAAGTGTTTAAAATGTTCGTGGAAACACCCCTACCCCTTTTACGAGCTCATAACCAGAATAAGCTACTTTAATGCCATAAATTATTCCGTAGACATACTACGTAAGTAATACTTTTATCTATTCATCGTCCCGTTTTTCTTAAATAAGAGAACAAAGAAGTTCGTCGTCTAGTTTTAGGATTTATCAGAGGTTTAGTCTGTAAGGTAAAAACCAAAAACATACTTTATCTATTTGCCTCCTCCCGATGTTTACCCATATGTCAGCTTGACCGGCAGGATTACATATTTAGGTATCTGATGGATCGCGTGCGTGCTACGCTTTTCTTTGTTTCATGTGCTTTACTTACTATTCCCATAATTTTACGTTACTGTTTATTTTGGAAACATATGGAGTTCCGATAAAGTAGAACATACTTCAGTTTATCAGACGATTGCCTTTCCTACAGATCCTTCGACTTTTGAAAGAAATTCCTACGCCCGCTTTTATTGCGTGAATTTTCCAATGTATTTGACGTCAGAACATGACGTAATGTTGCCCTCCTACACGATCGACTTACCCAATTGCGACAGTGAAAAAAGAAAATCGACAATCCTATATAACTTATCCAGGTTGTCTTTTTAGAAATGAAAATGACGCTGCGATAGTGTCGATTATTCATAATATTGGGTCGACTATAAATAAATCGTTTCGAAACAGAGGACTGTGGATTGGTATTGGGTTCACGTGTGAGGGGCGAGGCTGCGCGCGCATTCTAGTGCCTCTGTAGGCGCTACGAGCGCCTTTCAGTCGCGATCGAGCTACGTGCTACGACGCTACGCCGCCGCCGTAGCACTACTGACACTTTATTCACCGTCAAAGTGTAGTGACAGTGAGTTCTGATCTCAAAGGAGTTTATAGATATTGACACACAAGAGGTATTGTTGTTTCGTATTTGTGAGAATGTCAGCTTTTAGACGATTATTTTCGTTATTTGATGTTGTGTTTGATGTCTGTCTGGTTTTGGTTCTTTTTACCTTATGGATAGGAAACTAGGGTATGGATAGGTACTTAGTGATGGTTTAATTGTATCATTATATACTGTTTGATGTTATTTTATAATTATTATCGTCAAAAGTAAACATGTGATCATTATTCACATATCAGTGTTTTATACCTATAATACATTTTTACTCCTCCACAATACATACTAATGTAATTTACGTTTCATCAATCAATTGTGAAGGTTACGACAAACGTTTCTTTCCTTGTCCGTATTTTGAGAGGAATCGTAAGCTTTTGGTACAAAATCGTAACATAGAGAATAGGTAGTTTTTGATTTATTAAAAGCTACCTAACTACGAGTACCTATATGGTACTAGAAATATGGATAGACATTCAAAGCATACCTAGAATGATATTGATACATTAAATCGTAGACGGAGTTAATTAAAAACATCAATGGCTATTCCAGAGGTACACATTGATTTCATTCATTTACTACGAGTAATTTAACAATACCAATTACTTCCTGAAGGGTTATGGACGGCGATGAGCAACTTTATATTATCTTGGTGAGAGTTAGAGATGGGAAGCCTCCACGCGGCTCGAGCAGCAATGAAGAATTAAACCAAAATGTATACTCTACTTTTGGTCACAGAAAATTACCTGAAAACGTAATGTTTGTACAACCCGCCTATTTTGTCGGGAAAGCGCTCGTACAGTGGGCAACACATCAAGCCTACCTAGGGGCACTTTAACGTGATGGTTAATAGTGGTTATACGTAGATTGCAATGGCTTAATATAGTTTGATGTGTTGACCGCTATTCACAAAGTTGACCGCTGTTCACAAGCTTGAGTTTGTATGTTGATTTTTCATAGACCATGAAACAAGGAATAGTGCTGACTTTTAAGTGTGATGTTGGTATCTATTAGTGTAATCATGCACGTACATTCTTACTTGTCTTATATAAAATATCTTCACGAAACTATGGCCTTCACTGGAAGCAGTGATAATAGGGCGTCACGAATTAGTATGATCGGTAAAGTATTGATTTTTTAAAATTATTATAACTCTTTATTGTACACACAAAATATGATACAAACTTATACAAAAATGAATTGTTTTTGTTTGTTTTCGGAAATTAATCTTAAAGAGGACAAATATTGTTTCTTTGTAAGCCAAGAAATAATCATCTTTCATCGTTAACTCTTAAACTTGTAACCTACGATTATAGCTTCAAATAGCTTAATTGACTCTAATATTAATTATGAAATTCTTGTTTACCGGTAAGGCAATGCAAGTTTCTGAAGGCCTGCATTCACTGTATCTATTAGTTTAGGATCTCTAGTAATCTTTACCGTCTAATTTTAGCCTGTAGTTGGTAATATCGAGTAGGAAGTTTATGATTAATTTACAATAGAATCGGTTTCATACACCCACTTTATGAACGTCACAGTTATTACTTATTATTATTAGGTAACACGGTAACACTGAGAAAAATTTCGTTGTACGAGTATGTAACCAAAGCTTCGTCTACTAACGTGAAAACAGTGACTACAAAACTATCGGTAACGTGTAACCAAACATTAATTACATATAAGAAACCAGTTTTGCTAATTTCAAATGACATGACATAGTTTTGTTATTTCTGAAATAACAGAAATAGTTTTGTTATCTTCTTTTGTCAGTGTAGCCGAATATAATCTCAATTATTAGATATTTGTACCAGCTCATAGAATATCAAAGCATTGTGCGCTGATGTCAAATCAGATTTGTTTCAAGTACCTGTTAAATTAACCAGACCTTTGAACGGTTTTGCAAGATTAGACTCGTTTCAAATGATCTGCAGAATTGTTATAAAGGCAAACTACCTAGATAGGTAGTTTAGTACAGATGTACTGAGAAAATCATTACACACTTACTACTTATTTTTAATACCCGACCGATCGAGGGAGGGCGTGTTATAAGTTTGACACGTTTGTCTGTATGTCTGTTTGTCTGTGGCATCATAACTTAACAACGGATGATCCGATTTGGACCCGGTTTTATATTTAATAGAGAATTTTGTGGAGAGTGTTCTTAGCTATGTCTGATAAAAATTGGATCAGTGGTTTCCAAGATCTTAGAGTATCTTTGATGTCAGATGGGATCTCTGGAGCGGTAATAGCTAGATGGTTCGAATTCGATCTCAAATGTTCAGGTTCATGGTGCGTTTCCGACATCTGAAACCTTGAGAATCTGATTATGACCTGAAAAAAGTTAGTGAACTTCAATTTCACAATATGAAACTGGAGGAATTGTAAGATAAGCCCGCCGAAACTATAATAGTTAGATGGGGTCTTCTCGAACTAAAGTTGTACGGAATCCTGAGACATTACAATAGAGACAAATTAAAGATGGCGGCCAAAAAATAAATGGAAATGGTGTGGAGCTAGGAATTTTAAGATAGTCATGGCGAGACCGAAGGCCGAGCTCCGCGCGAGCAAAGCCCAGAGCGTCCCCCCGCCTTCAGGCGCCGCAGGTCTAACTTGCTGAATGTTCTGAGCCATGTCAGATGAAAAATGGATCAGTGGTTCTAAGATCTTGGAGTATCTTGGGATGTTGGAGTATGATGGAACGGTAACAGTTAGGTGGTTCGAGTTTGAGCTCAAATGTTTATGACCATGGTGACCTTCCCGTATCTGGAATCTTGAGGATCTGATGATGACTAAGAAAAAGTAAGTGGATCTCCACAATGGTACGTCGGGGTTTCTTAAATTTTTTATTTTGAGTTATTAATAACTATCAGTAGTTAAGTCACCCGACTAGTCATCGTCATCATCAGCAGCATACTCTAGTCCACCGCTGGACATAGGCCTCTCCCAGGGCGCGCCATTGAGCCCAAACTTCGGCTCTTCTCATCCAGTCGCTGCCAGCCACCTTGCGCATATCGTCGCTCCATCTAGCAGGGGGCGTCCCACACTACGTTTGCCCAAACGCGGTTTCCACTCCAGAACTCGTCTACCCCAGCGGTTGTCGGTTCTGCGACAGATTCCCGACTAGTCGTCAGATCAAATCGCCCGATAACCTAGTTATTTGGTCACCTGAGTTACCACTTACTAAGTTTCTAATAGAACAAGACGCTCTGTCCCTTTGAGACCTTTATTGAGACGACATTATTAGGTTATTTATAGGTCATGTAACGGAAATTGATTAATCGAGTGTCCCGTAATCGATCCCTAGAGATGTCATTAGGTGTGGAACGTCGTTGTTTCCTTATAGGGGTGTCTTGGCTTGTTTGTGCGTCTTATGGAAGCCATAAGAATGTTTGATGAATTGTATATTGTGTATAGTGATGATGTGAATATATGAGATATTGTGTCATCACAATAACTTGTGTGGGAGCGAGAAAGTATGTAGCAACGTGTATTTTAATAGTTTTCAGTGGGTAGCTTTTAGCTTGCGACTACATAAGTTGGAAAAATACGATGTGTTCATTCGATGGAAATATTTTTTAGATCCTTAGTAACTTTTAGATATCCTTTATAAATATTTCATTTTGTGAATAAAACCGTTCTGTATACCTATAGTAGTTTATGCAACGGCCACGTAATGGTGGCGATTTTAACACGAGAATTGTTTATGAAACGAAGCGTAGCTAAGTTTCATAAAAGATCGTTCGAGTGGTAAAGTCGCCATTTATTAAATTTGGTAGGTTAGATCTTATAATAATAAAATGTTTGTTGACTCTTTTAGTAGGTACATTGTTTACAAGGTTTATTTTTTATTTTTAAACTTGGATTTTACTTCAAAAGAAATCTAATTCGAAAGAAGATTTTACAAATATCAGAAATAAGCGATACAAAGAAAAGTACATTGTCTGTTCTCTATTGTGCATCTTCTATGTAACCTAACAATAGACTGAAAATCTTCGAAGGTTATGTCATACTTTATCGTTCCATGCTCAGACAAAACGCAATATGTTGCTAGGTATCTACATAGAGAATACATCGCGACCACCCACGTAACATCGTGAAATATTGTTATTTACACACGTACGAGATGTATGTACTCGCATTCATACCTCCATACATACACGACACGTACCCTAGTCTCGTATTTAATTATTTTTGACGCCGCTGACTCGGCATGTTTCTCTGCGAAGCAAAGATTTGTCCCTAAGTTAATTATGTAGTTAGTGAATGTTATCCTCAATTTGAAATAAACAAAATAAGGATGATGAAGATTAATGAACGATTAGCTTAAACTAGTTTTGTCACTGTTAACTGAAGAGTCAGTCTTGATTTTGGCAGGGAGGTTCTGCTACGGGATGTTGTACCAAAAGTGTAATTATAGGTACTTGCGTAATTACGGAGTAGTTCACCTAATGGCGTTCAACTCAACAGGTGTTAGCAACAGATGTCAAAGATTCATACAAATCATGCGGGAATTCATGAAGCAATGAAGGCGCCCCCTATATACTTGGATAGGAAACTACTTTTTCCTTCATCCATGCTGGTTTTTATATTATATTTACTATCAACGTAGAGTATTTGATAGTATTTAATATTATACATCATCATTTTATACATAATATGTATAAAATTACAGGAACTAATTTTTATGTTTCAAAATCATACATAATGCAAGTTTCATACGTGAAACAATATCAAGAAATAACGTAGCACGGGAAACGTCTAGCCTACGCAAAAGTTGCTGAGCTACGCCGTAGCAAATCTTGTTACAGTAATGTGCTACGCGCCCTTTATGTGTTCTGGTGTTGTGAGGTGCTTACAAAACACATATTAAATTATATTGCATTATATTGTTCGAAGAATAGGAATAATACTCGACGGAAAGCTTTCTATATCAATATTTTGAGTAGGTTTAACGGGCCAACGTATCTTAAGTGGTCACCGTCGCTCACGGACAAATCACCTCGACCACCACTTGAGGACTCTTCACAGAGTCATACCAACTTGGCTCTAGTAATACTTAGTGATTTAATTTTGTTGTTTAAATCGATTAATATTTTGAGCGTGCATCATTTACTGAGCTACATACAAAGCTTTACAGTTTCGATTTAGTTAATAGTAGTGAGTGTTCATTAAGCAATCGCGGTTAATGGGACGGTCACCCTCTGCCACTGCACTAGGGTAAATACCGCTATTGTTGACCCACCACCGATTACATAACATTACGGCTCGCGAGTATCGATCGCTCCGCGTGGCACGGTGCCAGCGACAAACTCGTTCACCCCACGTTCTAGAACAGAACTGGAATGGAACTGCTAGAAGAGAACTACAGATAAAAGTTCCCGGGAACTTTTTGGTGTTGAAACTATTTTATTGCCGTGCAACATTCTCGCCCGTGTTCCAGACAACTTGCGGACGTGTTGCAATGTTCTTTGTAACTGTTGTATAACAAAACTATGTAAGAGTCTGTCATCGAAGTAGTAGCAAAGTATGAAAGATTTCTGATTGTCTCTTGATTGCGATAGTTGGATCTTTTGAGCTATCAAGCTCTGCCAATGTCATGATGTTCGAAATTGGAGTAAGATTTATCGGAGTTGGCAGTAGAAAGATGACTTTTCTTATCTTTTCTGATTATTACTTCTCAGACGTGTCAGATCTTTATAGGATCTGATTATCATCTTTAATAAAACTTCTTTCTTTATTTACAGATTTGCCGTGTGACCTTATAAACTGACGACTCAAGCATGGCTTTCGCTGGACTCAAGAAACAAATCAACAAAGCTAATCAGGTGAGGAGATTCTTCTAATGGCCAATTTCTCTCGCTGCGGTGATAGTGTAGCTGGAGGTCAAATGATCAGCTAACCTTTGGTTCATTCATTCATTCATCATCTTACCGCACAAATAAACTTATTCTTATTCAAATATTGTAATGTAACGTGCCATGACTTTTTCTACTCCTATTTCGTAATTTGTTCATTAAGAAACCACAATCAATAACGTAAAGAGGTTCATTCGTCATGGTCGTATGAAAATAGTGTTTTAATGAAATATTAAATAACAGTTTTCGATTGTAATATGTAATTTTTTCTTTATTGTATGGCACTGCATACAAGAACTCTTTCGTAATAAATGCACTACATTCTACTGACCAATTACTTGGTACTATGGACATAAAAAAACTCGACCCCCGCGCCTGCGCCATGTTGATAATACGTCAAACATATCTACGGTTTCCATAGTTACCAATAACATGTTAAGCTGTCATGGCGTCTGTTGAAGTCTCCGTAATGGTTTGTATTTTCTGTTTATATGTCTCGTGGTCGTAGAAAAAGTATTGTATGCAACGCACGTAATGGCGATTTTAACACTTGAACGATTCATTATGAAACTTTCAACGTTTCAGAATAGTTATCATGTTAAAATCGCTATCATTACGTGGCCGTTGCATAAACTACTATATTTCACTCTTTCTAAAAGAATGTAGACTGCGTTCTTTCTGACACTGGATATTAGAAAAGTTTACTTTATAAAACTACCGTTATCGGAATTTCATATCAATGTTCGGACAATTCCAAGGAATATTCTTTTTTTACTTCCATTTATTTCCAATTAGACACGAAATGTTTTGCGTGGGTTGCAAATCGTAAATTCAATATCCAATGACAATTTCCGCGTTCTAAAATTATCTTTTTTGTATCCTAAAAATATTCTTCAAGCCTTTCTTGATAACGACAACAAATAACTTCTATTCAAACTTATCTACGTGTAGGTAAGTATAAGAACTCTGATCCTATAATGGCACAATTTTAAGGATCAGTCATTCCGAATATGGAATATCTAGGAAGGCGATCTATATTTGGATAAGTCGAGATATCGGAACATGGCATTAGTTCGCATCCAAGAGATTGTCTATAAACCATTTAATGCTTTACGAAAATACGTCAGCGTTTGCAGTTGAACCTTTTTAAAACGTGACTTATGTACATGTGTGAGGTACATTATCTACGTCACTGGTATATTAGAAAATAGAAAACGTACGTGGTTTTCTATTTTCCGTTTTAAAAACCCTGTAGTAACACGGGACTCGACGCCGATGTGTCAGCCCGGATGAAATATTTTTTTAATTATCCGAATGGACACTTTGGAGTGTAATGGCCGTGACGTAACTATTTATTCGGTAACCTTTCAGCGCTATTTTAAAAGAATTATATTGCTTTGGTAGTGAAGAAACCAGACATGTCTGGACAAGCTCTTTAAACCACATAGATACAGCGATGGCGGTTTATACCTATACCTCTCTATTTATTCACTTTCTCTACCCCTGTGAAACGAAATAACCCGCGTTCAAATCGGATAATCGGTTGTTGCATTATGATGCCACAGACTACTTATTTTTGGTCAAGGGTTAAAAATGGACGGTACCGTTAGATAGATTATAAGTAAGCACGTCAACACATTCACTGAAATAAAACTCTTTAAACCTATTTAGTAGGTGCTATAATCCCTGTCGTCTTGGGAGCTTTTGTTTCCTCCCCTTTATGTCTCACTCCTTCCTTTCCAGGAAAGAAATTTAGTGGACGTGTTTCGCTTTACTCGAGATTTAAATTGAATTAAGCTTGTAAACCCTCTTCGTTACCGGGTAGTTACAACGACCTATTTCCCTGAGGAAACAAGGATCCTTCTTGTTATTAGGGACAATTGACGATGTTTGGAAGTTGCCTCAATACATATCGAGTTTAACAGATATTTTGTAGTGAAAACTTCTTTAAAATCGGTAACCAACCACTCTGAAAAGTTGACGCTGACGTCATGCAGTGCCCGTCACGCTGTGCACTGGTTCGTGTCACTCGGTGACCCAACTTTTAATAACAATAGCTCGGAGACCAAGTGAGTGAGGTCAACGAGTGAGGTATCGTAGGACAGAGTAAGGTTGTCTGGCACTTACAAAATAATTTGGTCCCCTTCCCCCCACCCCTTCATCATCAACATCCTTGCTTTAGGATATAACTAAAATATAGAAATTCAATCTGCTATAAGCATCCATAGCTCAAAGACAAAGTGAGTGAGGTTAACGAATGGCATATCAAAGGATAGAGCAATATAGTACGCTAGTGGAAAAAAAAATAACAGGTCTTGTGATTTCACTTCAAACCTCTGCCAATTTTTATTTAGGTACGATAAAACCACAGAAATCGCTTTATTTCTGTGGAGAAAACAGTAATGATTTCGTGCAATTAAAGGTTCACTATGTATTTAAAGCAATTAGGTTTTCGAGTAACCCAATTAGACGTTCTTAAAAAGGTCCCTTTTCAGTCCCGTTCTCAGTGAAAAAAATATCATCAACGTATTTTAACCTGTAAATATTTCAATTAGCAACTCATTAACGTTACATTAATTTATCAAAACCCTGTCTAATATTATTAGGGTCATTAATAACCACGCGACCTCATCCCAGCACCAACATTTGATAACACTCTTAATCTCCCGTTTCTTCGACGTTGCTCGTCATTTCTGCTCGTAGTTCGGCCTTGTGATTGATGGTCTGGTAATGGCGGGCTCGTATTGCCTCCCAGATTTCCTAAATCCCTTCCCTTGTTGCCTTTTGTAAATAATACACTAAACAATTTCATAAATTCATCTGTATATACGTCATACTGTTAGTGTTTAGTGGAAAAAGTAACTGTTATTTCAGAAATAACGTGGTAGTGCCTCTAGTGCTTTCTGCTTGACCCCCAGGTGCTGTTAACATTATCTTATGTCTTTCCGTCTGACATACTGTTACTCCATCTCCAATTCTTCTCCATCCGTATCACATCTGAATCGACTAAGTAGGCAGTGAAATTTTGACCCAAAAATACTGTTTTTATTGTATAGGGACAGCAGACGAGCAAACGGGCTAAGTGATTACCGTCGTGATTAAACTCAAATAATATACTGTTTCACAGGTTTTTACTGTATTTTATTAATTACGACCGGTTTCGTTTTCACATCTTCAGGTATTTGTTTATAAGGTAAACAGGTAAACAAATACCTGAAAATGTGGAAACGAAACCGGTCGTAATTAATTAAATACAGTAAAAGTCTGTGAAACAGTATATTATTTGAGTCTAATCATGTACTACAAGTTTCACTAAGCACCAACAACCGCAAGTATTAATGATTACCGTCGCACAAAGACATCTCACCTCACTTTAATGTTATTGGAGAGTTTTCGATGCGCTGCTAACCTTGAGGACTTTGTTGGAATGCCTCATATGGCAGTAATTACGCTGGCTCTTATACACTTCAAACCGAAACAGCAAATCTTTGATATATTCCAAAGGAAAGAATTTTAGAAGGTTACAAATTCCCAGAAACTCTTAACGAATTTACCGAGTCCCTTTTAATTATTAATAAATTACTTACAGGCAGGAGTCATGCTTAAGGGACCTGGTAAAATGAGATTTAGATTATTGTTTTATTACTTCAGCCAAAAGTGACGCTGAAACTCGTTGTTTTATAAGCTTTCACCCACGCTATTGCTAAATGATATTAAATTACAACCTTTTGTGTTTCATTAAGTCGGCGGGCGTCAGGTTTCTTCAAGACAAGTCTTTGACGAGGTGATGTTGAATGATAAGGGTATCTCGGTCAATATATCTTCTGTTTTTAATGTACACAGGGTTATTTATGATAACTGTTAATTTATTTAAGAGGGGCGTTGTTTCGGGCATGTGGAAAGAAAGAATGAGTGACGATCGAATAACGAAACAGGTATACGAAGCGAAAGTGAGGGAAGGAGAAGACGGGGTCGTCCTATACTGACCTATACCTAAATATAAGGTTGATAGAGTGCTCATAGATTTTAATATACGGCGGCTCATAGATTTTAATATAGAACAGACGACCCCAACGGCGAGGAAGCGTGAAACGACGAATAACTGTAGAGGAATAAGAGAGGCATGCCAAGACAGATATTCGTGGCGCTCCAGTCTCTCGGATATACCGTGAATTATTTTAAAAGCCCCCGTATCATCCTCGTGAATATCCCCTTACTTTATCCTGGTCATCACCAGGTCTTCGAAGTTCTAGATGTGGGAATAGCACCATGGTCCTACACATTTGAGCTTTTTTTAACTCGGAAATGCAAGCATAATGCTCTACGAAGCATAGTGCTCAAAGAATGTTATAACAATGTTTGTGCAAATATCTATTTCAAAATACAGCGTGGATGCCTAAGGGGACCTTTATCTTGGGAGATAAATTCCACCGCCATGTTAGGGTAGGATCGGGCGGGGGGTGGAGGGTGGGGGGGGGGGACCACTGAGGCTTATCGACGATGGCGATCGTTTTAGTCGACCTTCTCTCTCGCCTGATTTTCTTCCTTCCCCACCTTATTTACAAGTCCGCCCAAAAATTGACGGCTCCCTAATGTGCTTTTTACCGTGGTTAATAAAAAACGTAGGGTAGTAATAAAAAAAACGTAAAATTAAGCTAATATCGTATGAGTTTTATAGTTAAGCTTTTAATGCTAACCCGGTTAGTATTTTTGTGCCAATTGTGATCGAGGTTCAAAGAAACTCAACAAGGTGCAACTTTCCGACTCGGTTTTCAAACAATTTATTTGGCACGTACTTAAAAAAAATTAAAAGTAGGACGAAACCTGTATCTTAGAAGTAGGGACTTACATTCTTAGATATGAAATATTTTACTGGAATGTTGTTACTATTATTATTATTCTTGTTCTGCTTTCTTATTCTTATTAGTTCAATCAGGCTGTTTCACTGTTGGCATGGCAATACAGTGCGCGGGTTCAATCCGTTTCTTTCGCCTGGCGCTCATAACCCGTGCCGGCACCTATACCGGTTAGCTTGGGTAGTTAAGTGGGCAATGGTTTTCCTACTATTCGTTACTGGAATGAGGGTACTGACCTCAAATCAAATCAAATTTTTTCATTGTAAGTAAGTACCTTAAAGTAGATTTTTACAACGTCATTTTTTACTCTACCACCGCCGCTTCGTAAGGTGCTGTAGCTGAAAGGAAAGAAGCGGCGCAAGAAACTTTCAGCAGCATATGTTTTGAAATAAATATATCTTACAATAATTATGAATACAATAATATCCACAATGTGCAGAGCTGTAGCTGAATTAAGGACCAAGCCTCTTTATCATTTGAGTAGTCATTCATTTTATAATAACCCTTTTTACATAAGGTCCTTAATTGGGGTAGTTAGTGGGTTTTAAATTTTTTATCTGTCATATTTATTACAGTATCAGGTATCATATTATAAAATCGTACACAGTGAACAGTGTGACAGTGATGTGTTTACTTCAATCAAATCGTAGACAGTGATGTGTTTACTTCACTAAGTCTAAAACGTGGGACTGCAAGTTTGTTTTTGTTTCTGGTATTGAAATTATAATTATCGCAGTTTTTCGGAAACAACCGTAACTTTTTGCGTACATACTTAATATTTTCATAAATATACGAATTGTAATATAACAGTTCAGAATCAAGTATTACATCATGATTAACTAGTACTTACAAATAACATTTAATACTCGTGATAAATATGTATGACATATTCATGTTAATTCTACATTATTAGTCTAAAGTTAACCGCGTTCTGTAGGTATACAAGTCATATATAAACGAGGAAATCTGTAATTGGCCTTCTTTAAGTTTAATACATATGTAATTTTATAATTGTTAGTAGCTGTAGATTTCCCTTATTAAAAACATTGAGTACGTCGCGTGTAATGTAATGTTCCTCCGGTCAGTACCGCGCCATGCTCGCCATCGAGCGCCTATTTGTTACATTACACGAACATAATACCGGTCACTACCCACCTTGAACCGTGCTTCTTGAATCTCGAATAATGTGTGAATGGAACATGTACCGCAGCACATCCCATTTATATACCCAGTTACTCCCTAATGCACTTTGCAGATTTAGTTCATAAACCATTACTCCACTCGAGTATATAACTGAGATAATACCATCATAAAGTCTTGAGAGCATCCTGAATCCCGATGCACCCTTGTGCCGGGGCGAGGGGCGGGTCGCAGGGGCGCGGGGGGCGCGACCGTGACCCATGCCGCCCTACATCGTGGATGTGCCCCAATTATTGTGGCCTTCACTATGCCTCCTGCCTAGTCCTGTGACATTGGGATAGATGAGAGGCGTAGTTGTTAAAAAAAACTTTAATTATGATAGGTAAGTGCTATCATTTTTTCTAGATAATTGCTTAATCTAGTGGAAGAACCCTCATGTTACGATGTTTTGCTGTGATTCGATAAAGTACATTTGAATCAATTTGTTTCTGCTGGTTCTGCCTCCTTTGGAACGTCAATAATGGAGAATATATCAGTTCCTTGTAACCTAATAGAAACGATAAAATTTATTGGAAGGCTCCCAACTTTGTCCTATTCGACCATTGTTTTCGCTACTATGTGGCTACTACTACGCCTCCGCATGAAACCAGACACTTTGGGGCGCCTATGTGACGATATAAATGGACTACTTTGAGATGAAAATAATCTGAGGGTTGAACAAATAAAAATTTGCTGATACTGACTTGTTATGTCGATGTATAGTCAACCAAACTCTATTTTTATTATTGTATTTTATTTCAAAAGTGCTGCTGATTGTTTCTTGTCTCGCTTCTTTTCTTTCAGCTACTAATGTATATACTTTTAAGGTAGTTACTAGCAATATTTAAAAAAAAATTTAGTTGAGTTTATATATAACTGGCTACTCAGTCCGTTACTCAGATAACGGAACTAATGTTCATGGGAAATATAAGATTGAGAAGTAATTTTTATTATAGGAAAATAAGAGATTCTTGTTAGTTATTTTAAGTAAGTGACAACATTAACTTTATTCAAAATAAAATAAAACTAATATAACAATAAAATAAATGCTTAAGCTAAAATTACAAAATACCTAACTATTTTAACATATTTTACCCCAATGGGTAGAGCTATTAGACGTTGTTAGAAATGTTAGAGTGCAGCATGGAAGTATGACGCGAAAGTTGACGACCCAGAACACAGTCGTAAATCTTCTCTAAAAGTAAGTTGCTCTATGGTGTCAGCCGGCGCTCTTTATATTATGCGGATACTTATAAATAATTTCCTACAGAAATCTAAGTGCCGCCATCAAAATCCAACGTGTTTATTATACTTATTAGTCAGATGAATATTTGAATAATTTAGCTTGTAATCAGTTTCAATTCATCTTATTAGTATTTATATAAATGTAGCAATTTATTATACCTATTTACTCGTATATATATTATATATAACTCTCACGTCCATAACCTCCGAGGAGGTAAACAATTTATTATATTTTAAGATTACGCATATTTAAATTAATTTGTCTGTTTTCTTTTTAATTTTACTCGGTGTTTGCTTTCCGTATTTTATGACGCATTCAATATTAAAATGCTTTGAAAGAAGGTCCCCTAAACTGAACTGAAACGTTGCCGCTGATTTTGATAAATCAGCGTTTCTTAATCTTTTTAATGCAAACCCTTCCTTTTTCAGGGTCATTCCTCGTGTTCCACCTAGGTGGAACACGAGGAATGACCATATTATGATATAATCACGGAAAAAATTTGGCTACCCGCGTGCACAATGGCCATAGAATATATATTAATACTGCATATAGAGTGGCCAGGCCACAGCCTGCCTACCACAAATTTTGTACATGCGTCTGGTACAGCCACAACCTTGTATCACATCGTCTCGGAGTAAGTTTCAGTAATTGGTTGGTATGGCTTTAGAGTTATGATCAGAATGTATGTATGTATCAGACTTCTATAAAATTTTGTTTATTATTATGTACTTTTTAATTAAATAAGGAGATCAGACGAACAATCGCGCCACCTGATGGTAAGTGGTCACCATCGCCCATAGACGTCTCACCTCACTTTATTAATATTAGAGGGTTTCTGATGCGAACACAGAAACGCAAGCATATCTGCTTTGCGGCAGAAATAGGTAAGAGGGTGGTACTAACCCAGGTGATCCTGCACATCAGGATCTACCATCTGTAAATTAAAAGGCGTTAAAAAAACGCAAACTTACCTATAACTTTGCGTTTTATTAACGTCTTAAGGCAAGTTTAAATTAAAAAAGTTAAAGTTTAAATCTACAATTTAAGTACGTCGAAGTCAGAAAGGTCACGCTAGCTAAACATAGAACATGGACCGTAATAATAATGTATTCGTAACATAATTTGAGTATAAGTTTTGCTCGGGTAATAACGAAGTTAGACTGTCCTAGGCTAGCCATAAAGTAGAAACTTTCATCGGTTCAAAATATACGTCTCTCGCTTATTGTTTAACTGGGTTATTCATCGCATATGGTTATTCACGAGTAAGTACTTACTATTTTCCTATCTAGATATATCGTCGTATTATAATTAACTAATTTATCACCACTATTGGGTATTAGGGATCAGTTCCATGAAACTAATGGGTCAAAAACCGCTTTAAGCGATAAGGCCGCCTTTGTACATATCGTGCTATTATTCCTATAGTTTTTACTTTTCCTGATTTTGTGTACAATATTGTTTCTATCTATCTAAAAACCCACTAGTTTCATCATGGAACTACTGGGATCAGACGAAAATTTCTGCTTTACAATATGCTTGTTGAACGATAGACCTATACGAATATACTTAGGTTTTTTTTCTGTGATTTCAGTCAGAATAATCCTATAATTTAATAATCCAAGGTTCAAAGAAACATCATACTATAAAAGGATCCCCCGATTCTTATTAGATCTAAAGTAGAGTACGAGTAGACATTACATATTCCTTCATTTACATATTAAATCGCTTCAGCTATCACAAAGACCGCAGCATAAAGCGTTTTTGCCTATCTAGGCACTTGGCAGTAAAAAGTTGATTTGAAGCTTGCGCAGGCGTTTGCGAATACGGCCCTTGTTTTTGTGTGGGCGACAACGCGTTATGAAGGATCTTGGGCTATGAAGGCTTAGGTTGTCTCGACCTTGCTACGTCGTCTGGTTGGGGTAGCAGGAGAAATGTTATGTAGATATTACGGCTAACTATAAACGCAGTAAGCTTAATATTAAACCTTCCCAGTTATAGTTTGGATTCAAACCACATTGACGATATTTGATAGGATTGTTTTATAAAATAACTCTAAATAAATATCTGGAATCTTGAGGACCTGATGATGACCAGGAACAAAAAAGGGGATCTCCACATTAGTAATGTAGTTATTTTATAAAGCAATCCTATCAAATATCGTTAATGTGGTTTGAATGCAAACTATAACTGGGAAGGTTTTATTTTAAGCTTACTGCGTTTTTACTTGTACCCGACTACGCTTACTGCGTACCAATGCGACTTACCAATGTGGAGATCCTCTTTTTTGTTCCTGGTCATAATCAGGTCCTCAAGATTCCAGATGTTAAAAGGACTCCATGTCTCTAAATATTTGAAGCCCAAACTCGAACCACCTAACTGTTACTGTTCCAGAGATCTCATCTGACATTAAACATACTCCAAGATCTTGGAAACCCCTGGTTCAATTTGTTATCAGATATAGTTATGAACTCTGTCCAAGATTATCTGTATCAAATCGAATCATCGGTTGTTGAGTTGCGATGCCACAGACCACCAGACAGACATACGCGCCAAACTTATAACATACCTCTTTAGGTCGAAGGTTGAAAATATTTCTCAACAAATTAGCCGATACCCAAAACTTATAATTGTGACCCTACTTAAATAGACAAGTTAGAGACAGGTCATTTCACAATGCGACCTTATGGGCAATGAGGGTTGCTCGACCTTTCAAAGTAGTTTGTGAAAAACCTTGCTAATGTTGCTCACTGGGTGCGCTTGAGTTTTTTGTAAACTCTCATATAAGCTTGGGCAAACTCAGACCGATATTTGTATTAAACACTACTCCAGACGACTAACGACTTTAAAAAAACTATATACCAATATTATTCAATAACCACTCCAACTGAGCTAAAATGCATAGATACATATATCTGTGCTCTTTGCCTTCTAACCGGAACATAGCAATGCAAGAATTGCTGCTTTGGGGCAGAAATAGGTAAAAGGGTGGTACTTCCCTAGGCTGTTAGCAAAAATTTTGATATTTGTATTAAAAAAGGGTGTGTGCTTATGACCACACGATAGAAGTGAAAACTTATAAAAAAACCACTCAAAGCAAGACTTAGATCTCCATAGAGAAATGAACAATAAAACGATGCACTCCATGTTAGACAGTAAACGTGACTGATGACAGCTGATGACGACTAGAGCCGAGTATACGCGATTCAGCGGCACCGACCCGAGCGCGCTTGATTTCGAATGGAGCCGAGTATACCCGATTCAGCGTCACCGACTCGAGCGTGACGGTTCAGTTTGGTTCACTGTTCAGAAAGAGCGCAAGGTGCGCCTAAAGAAGTTTTCACTTCAATAACCAATAATCTGATATGTTTGATGTAACTGTAAAATCAAGGGTTTAGTTCGCATTCTTGCAATATTATGCGTTCGTAAGGAATCCCGAAACATGTTTTTTTTTGTATTGTATCATAGCAAATCACTTTAGCTACGACTAGCTAACTTAACTCGATTAATACATAAATAACTTAGATCGATGGATACCCTGTCATTTACCTATTATTAGACTTTGAAAACTCCTAGCTTCAAGCAATTCAGTTGTACAGATAAATGCGGTTCAGATCAGACATGACCTTTAACAAGACGAAGTAATTTGAACCTTAGTAAATCCGATGCTGCATTAATTAAATAGGTATCAGCAATTAGTGGTCGTAATCCTAAGGGCAGAGATCCCAGTGTCCGTTTAAGATTTCAATTTCGCTCTAATTGAAAAGGATTTCAGAGATACCTAAACCGTCATTTATACGAAGTGTCCTGATAATTCAAGTTCCATTAAAACATATGTACTCTGTCCCTTTGTACGTCATACATTACTCTTAGAAAGAGATGTCAATATTATTATGGTAGTCAGGATTTTAAAAATGATTAATGCATTTGCAATGAAAGGAAACATGGAATACGTGTACAAAGGTGACCTTATCGCTCAGAGCGATCTCTTCCAGGAAACCTAGGCGATAGAAGAATTATTAATAGGTTACCGGCAGTATAGTGCAGAAGAGTGAAATATGAAATATTTATTAACTATATACTTTTAATATTTAGGTAAAGCTCGGTACGAATATCAAAAATATATGACTATGATTTTCAAGCATTCTAGATCTTTGGATATCTGCACATCTGAGATTCCTACTTGTATAGCAATACACAATACACGTAAACAATTCTTAATTGTTTTATGTTGTGGTCACTTGCAACGCGCAACTAGGATTATTCACTCTACTCGTCGTCAGATATCGCTAATTGTTCCGAACGAAGACTCTGCATAGTAAAATTACCTAGAACGCGCTATCGATATTTTCAAGAGGACTTCCAACTATCCACTCGTAGCCTAGCTAGGACAACTGGCCATGGTCACCACACCGTGCACCGTTATTCTCCATTAACGCCACTAAAATATAATTTAACTTGTTGCTAATTTTTGAATTAATTTTGAATTAGCTAACTGTTAACCCTTTCCAGCCGGCGGAGATCTGTCATGTTAAAATTTCAATTTCGCTACATCAAGTACTGGGGGAACAATTCGGCCAAGGTTCGACCTCGACCCCAGCTTTGTTCTCCCGATACCTCTGCGCTTCCTTTGTTGGACCGCACATGCACAGATCTTTACCTTATATGCATATACTTATATGCATATACGTATAGGTATAATTATGTGAATTAATAACAGTAACTTTTAATTTTATATACACCTGTCTTAATATATCTGTATGTCCCGATGGTTAGCTTGTAGAAAATACCACATGGAATAAGGTCGCTATACGTACTTAAACCTTATGGGTTCTACTATAAATAGAAGAAATTTTATACTTATGGGTTCTACTATAAATAGAAGAAATTTTATACTTATGGGTTCTGCTATAAATAGAAGAAATTTTATACTTATGGGTTCTGCTATAAATAGAACAAATTTCAAGTACAAGTTCAAGTTAAAAAACCTAAGTTGTCTCCAAACAGGCATATTTTATAAGAATAAGGATGCGACACATTAATCATGGGTTTAAATATAACACACAAATTACTCCCAGACCAGAAAACGTGCCTGAACTTTGGATACAAGTCGTATAGTCAACATCGAAAGAAACTGATGAAAACACATGTTTTGAAAAGTTAATCTTGAACATCGACTTTTGACGTTGACTGTGCAAGCTCTCTGACCAGGAATCAAACTCGCACCCCTTTGTACTAAAGGCAGGCACTACAAACTATGCCAAAAAGCTCCTCTAAAATTTAGAATCTAAATGAATATAATGAAAGTAACCGAGTTGGGACGAATAAAAATAATGTAACTGAATTTTGCTAGATCTTTCACTTTGGGGAAAACTCATTTAGGGGTTGTCCTCAGGCGAGCAAGGGAAGTTTATTTATTTTTAGCAGTGAACGCTCCTTTGCTTCGTATAAAAATAAGAATATTCTAAAACCTCCGAGAAAGTTCAGATTAAGAGTAAAAACTTGAACGCAATCCTACTTATCAGATCAAAAGTTGTATTACGAGTAGGGTTGAAATATACAAATACCTAGTTTTGAATTACATAGATAGAGCTCGCTTTGCATTGCACCGAAGCGGATTCAATTAACTGAACGTGCACCGGATAGTAATTTAATCGTCTAGCGTCTAACACAGGTTCATCAGTTGAAACGATATACACTAATCGATTTTAAGAACACGTATTATAGCTCTTAATGCACTAAGAGTAAATGCATTACGCAGTACGGTTAGTCTGCGATTTACAGCCTGTAAACAGAAGCCTGTCTGAAATGTAATAAGCGCTTATGTTTTACTGTGATATAGATCCCACCAAAAACATAAATGTGAAAAAAGGGGCCAAGTTTGGTACAAGGAACAGTGAGTCTGTCGGCTTCGCCGATAAAATATTTGAGATCTAAGTAAGTACCAAGTTAACCTTCAAAATCACCTACAGAAATATATAACATTCTTTGAATTGTTTAAAAAGAAAAAATACTGCTTCTTAAAACCAAATCCCTAACTTGGCAAGTTTTCACACCAGACTCTTGAACTCTTGTCTTCTATTGAATGACTCTTGTGTGACTCTTGTTCTTTAAACTGACTATAAGGTTTCTTCATCATCAGTCGCTAAATTAAAACATCGCTAAACGGAACACGGTCTAGCATATGAGTGACCGTGACAGTTTCATTTAGTTTTAGCGATCGCCCCAAAATCGACGCCATTTTTACCTTACAAGTATAAAGTACGCTTTTATCATATATTATTTTAGGTTTATAATTTATCCCAACAGAGAAAACTTTTGTAGTTTTACATACAAAACGTTTTGTGTTTTTGTATAGAGCACCGTAAAACATTTCCACCTGGATTCTTCCACGTGCCTGTTGGGCATTGCGCTCACATTGTTCTGACCTTTAGAATTAGCCCTGTTGGTTATCACAACATAATTTGAATAAATTCTGTACATTCATACCCCGCAAAGTACGGTGTAATTTATGGAGGTCCGCCAGACTCGTAACATACATAGATTGTGGCATTTAAAAAATGTAAATTAAGCTCGAGGTTTTGCAGAATTATATGGGATTCATATTGTACTAATTTCTGAAAAATGAGGAATATATCACAGTTGTACGTGATAGTATAATAAAACGGTTATAATTCAGACTGAACACTTTATTTTCTTCTGGGTGCTATAACGATCTCCGACAGATTGGCTGCCTATCGAGAGCGTTTTACCAGCTAAACTCGCACCAACCACACCCCGTTCCCTCGGGCTCCCTCGTCACGCCACGTTTCTTTAAGTTCGTCAATTACAGAACTTTTTTTACAAATGCAACTAACAAAACCATTTATTGATTTAGTCAAGATTATCGACAATTAATGACGTAATATTTATTTATTATTTGTGAAAAGCACGTATTTATTAATAACTGCCATTTCCGTAGCCTTTAATTATAACATTTTAACAACCACTTCCGTCGCACCGGATAATGGAAAAATACTCAAAATCGTTGAAATCTATCTTAAATCAATATTAATAAAAATATCATTATTAATTAATTCTAAAATTCTCTGAACCTAACATTCGACCATCCTGGCACCGTGTATGTCCCCATACACGTACCAAGTCGTCAACCTAACAATAGATATTACGGATCCTACGCTAATTGCCATAAACACAAAGGACCAAAACACTTAATATTTTTAACCATTTGCGTATTTTAATGGTTCTGTACGCAAATGGTCAAATCGGTAAATAGTCAACAGCGGATTCAAATATCAATTCCGCGGAAGGAATGAAGTGCAAGCGAAGAATATAGCAATGTTGCTGTTTCAATTTCAATTCAATACGGATATGAAAGTCTACAATAGAAAAGTAACATAGATATGTAGAATTTCTACAATAGAAAAGTAACATAGATATGTAGAATTTCTACAATAGAAAAGTAACATAGATATGTAGAATTTCTACAATAGAAAAGTAACATAGATATGTAGAATTTCTACAATAGAAAAGTAACATAGATATGTAGAATTTCTACAATAGAAAAGTAACATAGATATGTAGAATTTCTACAATAGAAAAGTAACATAGATATGTAGAATTTCTACAATAGAAAAGTAACATAGATATGTAGAATTTCTACAATAGAAAAGTAACATAGATATGTAGAATTTCTACAATAGAAAAGTAACATAGATATGTAGAATTTCTACAATAGAAAAATAACATTGATATGTAGAATTTCTACAATAGAAAAGTAACATAGATATGTAGAATTTCTACAATAGAAAAGTAACATAGATATGTAGAATTTTTGTGTACAATAAAGTGTTTCTATCTATCTATAGATATTGGAGGAGGAGTTTCTCCCGCGCTTTTGTGGCGTCCACGTCAGCTTTGTTTCGATTTGTCTTGCAAATTGTTTTACAGTAGTGCTTTTCTAGTAAGAATGGTGTTCCTTGCTCGAAAAACTTCGACAAGATGTGAATAATGTGTGGGACAGTGAAGTAAAGTCAAATAAGACGCTGCAGCCCGATCCGTACTTGGCTGGATTTTGGTGAGCCACACTGCGTCCGGGACACCTTCTTATTTGGTTCGGATGGCGCAGAAGCGTGGAAGATTCTCCCAGATACCATTGAAATGTGTCACACCAGCATTTTAATGAAGACTTGAAAGAGTTGTTTACATCAGACATGGCTGTATGGGCTCAGTTCCCTTTGCCTTAAAAAAAACAACTATAGATATTGTAGAATCTTTCCAAGAAATAAATTATTCCACTGTGTCAGACAGCTAGTCTTTGAACTTTGAATATACTAGCTATGTTGCTGATATATTATTATGTAAGTAGGTATTCTGATATATCCGAATATTGGTCTTAGTTCTATAACTAAGACCAATTTCAACATAGTAGGGAGAATTCTATTATCCTATTAATATTCTATGTTGAAAGTGGATTCTATCGAATCGTGTCTTAATTCAAGTAGGCCTACAAAGTAAAGTAAAAGTAAAATACACTTTATTGCACAAATAAAACAACAAACACAAGATAGAAAAGGAAATAGTGAAGTACAATTTAGGAGACTTTATCGCTGAGAGCGATCTTTTCCAGGCAACCTTAACCTTAACCTTTTTACGAACTAAAATTTGACGAAAAACGAATTTGACGAATGTCGCGTCAAACAAAATTAATATGCAAGTATACTAAGTGTAGTAGTAGTATAGTGTAGTAATCGCTCGCAAAATACCAGCTTCGCAAACTGTTAAATACCTAACCTACGTAAGATCTTGTGTTCACAAATTGTCAGATTCTCGTTCACATATCATACAGAATTACTCGTACATATCATTAGAGGTACATTACATATCATACAGATATTGAATAATTTTCTACCAACTATTCTAACACAATATAAACCGCTCTTTTCCCGCAATGTTTCACGTTATATTACAAAAGTTTGTTTTCTTGTTACAGTATGTCACAGAAAAGATGGGCGGTGCCGAGGGCACCAAGTTGGACTTGGACTTCGTGGAAATGGAAAGAGTAAGTTTTTCACCCCATTGTTAGTCACCCCATAAGTGTTTATATCTAGAGTCTATTACATGAATTATGTTATGGCACCCCATTCTTAAACGTAGTGTGGGACACCCCTCTGCTAGATGGGGCGACAATCTGCGCAAGGTGGCTGGCAGCGACTGGACGAGAAGAGCCGAAGATCGGGCTCAATGGCGCGCCCTGGGAGAGGCCTATGTCCAGCGGTGGACTAGAGTAGGCTGCTGATGATGATGATGACCCCATTCTTGTAAAGAAATATAAAAATCGACAGTAAGCAACAAGCAACACCAGTTGTTGCAGCCAAAATGTATAATCCGCCGTATTACAAAGCACCGGTTTAGAAACCAGCGCTCTTGTGTAAAACGGCTAACTAAAGTGCAGGCGAATTGTAGTTTCATACACGTAAAGGGGGATGATAAAAAATGTTTTTGTAACCCAATCGTGTGGGATATCGTTTTTCGATCGAGTAGAGGACTAATATATTTTTATTATTTGGAAAACAATTTACTGTTAAGTACTTACTTGAATTTCAGTAGAACCTTCAATTAAGGCCTTCAAGATATAATAAAGAAAATTGGGCACTAGCTTGTATTATTTAAGAACTGCTATGAATTAACATAATAAAGTTGTATAAACGGTAGCATAATAATGCTACCGTTTATACTATTAAATAAACCTATAATTAACTATACAAACCGTATTTTCCAGAAAACAGACGTGACATGCGAACTGGTAGAAGAATTACAGACGAAAACAAAAGAATTCCTGCAGCCAAACCCGACGGCGCGGGCCAAAATGGCCGCCGTGAAAGGAATTAGCAAGCTAAGCGGCCAGGCCAAAAGCAACACGTACCCACAGCCCGAAGGCGTGCTGGGAGACTGCATGCTGCTCTATGGCAAGAAACTCGGCGAGGACTCTATCTTCTGTAAGTCAACTACACTACTCAGCAACTTCGCCTTGTCACCTGAACTGTCAAAGTATCTCCTAGCAGTGTAAGACAGATCAAGCTATTACTCTATGGAACGCTGTCGCAATAAGTTTTTCATAGTGATCCCTTGATATTAATGTGAATGAGTCACTTCACAGTGTTGTTCACTGTACAGTGGACGTTTTAGGAACCGTCTCAGGTCTGTAATCTTTGTCAGATACTTAAGTGTTTTAACATTCCTTGAAGGAGAAGCAACGAGAATGGTTGCTGATTTTGATTTCTTTTTGCAAGATCACCTATCTTAAAACTGTAATCAAAAGAAACAACAATGTTGTACAAAAAAACGTAAGTATGACCTCCATGTAAAATAAATAAACCCTTGCAATAGAAAGTCAAAGAAAATAAAAAACAGAAAAATGTTGAAAAAATAATCCTTCGTGCAGAATTTGATCCTAAGATTTTTTTATTCTGAGGATTGCTCTAACTAAACCAACAGTTTCACCACAGTTCATTAGTTACGTGAATTCTCTCTACCCTTACTTTATTTTCATTCTTTACTTGTGGCAATGCCTACATGTGAACCTGAGATTTATCGGTTCCAAATACTGGGAGTTTGTCAGGAAGAATATGGCAAAAATGACAAAAACTCTTATCGATTGCTATAAAAACGGACGAACGCTTATCGGGCTGCCGTCCATTGGAATTAAACATTGTTACTTAATTACTTACGTATTATTACTAGGATGTATCACGTTGGGTTCGCGACTCTTGTCATTGTCACAAACATTTTAAAATTCGTTACTTTGACGAAATCTACAGGATATATATCTACTTAATACCACATGCCACTTTTTTTTCCAGACAGACTTAAATTTCAACCAATATGACATTCGGTATTTCATCGATAACGTGTGGAGTGAGGCCCATTCCTAACCCATGTTAGAGTGTCATTAAGGGTACTGAGAAAAAATATATTTTTAAAACCGCAAATTAGCACCCTTCCTGTTTTGTCAAAATTTCTAAGTATTTTTTGGCCCGCCTAACGACACAACGATCAAACTTATGTAGCAGGCGTCTTGTACTTTCCCCTGTACTGTTATTGTGAATAATGTAGGCATCGATTTACATAATTTAATTTGGTATTAACTTGACCTTGAATTAATGTTACGCTGAAATTTTACATTATATGCGTAATATGTTACGTAATATACATACATAAACATCGTTTATTCAAGTGTTTTACTTGATTATAGAGGTATGTAGATTCTACTTGGTAATCAAGCAGTTATGTAACTTAACCATGTGGGCTTACGGGGCTCGATACCTGCTGAGAACAGCATAATATGATAGATAGATATATTCATCATTTGTTAAATAGACAGGACAACGCACAGCCCAGAATCAAAGCTACTATATCCCAGTAGCTTTGATTCCGGGCTGTCCGCTAAATAAAAGTGAAACGTTTTGTACGCATTGTATCACACTAATTTTGTGTAATAAGAGTATTCATTCATTCATATACTAGATTGTGTAAGAGTGAGGGGGACGTATCGTATTGCGAGCATCGCTAAACTGGGCGGCCACCCCGAAATCGATGGCAGTGCATTCTTAAAAAAATAAATTATATTGCATTAATTCAACTACTCATTATTATAATTATTTGGAAAAGAAGGACCCGCCACTCACCCTGATTCCATCAACTAATTCAACTACTCGTATTACAATTACAATTTAATTAATCTGTCTGAAATCTGACGATGCAAATGTTATTTCAAATGTTAGAATTTTGAATTTGATGAAGAAAAACATCGTGAAGAAACCTGCATACTGTGATAACCAGTGAGTGAAATGGGGAAGGCAATTGCAAACCACCCCATTAAATCTGCCACGAGGGTCGGTCTATGTGATTAATTCCTTAGAATGATCACGACCCTCAGCAATGAGGAACACGACTTAGAAGAGAAGAGATGATTAAAGCTACCTTGTCTTGCCTCACTGCCAGCTCGTAAATCAACTTTGAAATAGCGTTGTTATATTCAGTGTGAAATACAATTAAATGAGATTGATATTCACCACAAAGAAGAGCATGTTTATAACAAAAAAGAGCATGTTTATAACAAAAAAGTTTCAGATTTGAGACATTAATGTCTAAATTAAAAATAATGTCTAATTAATAATGTTTAAATTGAGGTTCATCTTTTGTTATTAATAACAAAAAGTAAACCTTAATTTTCCATTGATCGGATCAACTCGCGGTTGATTACGGACCTTTACAAAAAGCATGAATACATTGCTGTGTCGGTTTGCAGCACAATGCCTGGTCGAGATGGGCGAGGCAATGAAACAGATGGCCGACGTGAAGTACTCGCT
Organism: Hofmannophila pseudospretella; assembly: GCA_947369225.1. Taxonomy (NCBI): domain Eukaryota; kingdom Metazoa; phylum Arthropoda; class Insecta; order Lepidoptera; family Oecophoridae; genus Hofmannophila; species Hofmannophila pseudospretella. Next base: position 8,769,630 of record OX376325.1, read on the forward strand.
CGACGACAACATCAAGCAGAGCTTCCTCGAGCCCTTGCATCATCTGCAGACGAAAGACCTCAAGGAAGTCATGGTGAGTTTAAATGCTGGACTATACGCGTCCGGTTCCAGTGCCGGTTCGGTTCGCTGTAGCCAATCGCAAGCATTCCGCCCTCCCCCCACTTGAACTCAGCGCCTCGTGATTGACTGCAATGAACCGAACCGGCGCTGGAACCGGCTCATGTAGTCCAAGCCTATCTTTTATTAAGAACGTAAAGACATTCCTATCCTTTTAAGGCCGGTTACGCACAAGCAATGCCTCTGGTGTCGCACATATCACTACCACTGTCTTTACCATCAGGTGCTTCTTCTTGCAAAGTTAATTCAGATGGATCTTGAGCACGGATAGAGTCCGGAGAAGAAAAAACAGGAGTGCCTTGCGGCGCTCCTCTTCACTCTCCACGGCGCCCCGGGGCGCCGCGGCGCACACTTTGGGAACCCCAGACATATTGCATAAAGCTATCTTTCTCAGGTGTCCTGACAAAACGGCCGTTGTTAAAAAAGAATGATCTTGCCTGCTCTTGTTTTTATTTGATTCAAATTATGAAATAGTGAAACAGTAGTATTTTTTTAATTGTAACTTATTCCTTTACAGCATCACCGAAAGAAACTACAGGGCCGTAGGCTGGATTTCGACTGCAAACGACGTAGACAAGCAAAAGGTGATTATCACATGCATTTAATCTTTTATAGGTCGACCAGAATCTCATGACATTAAAATAAATAGTAGAAATAAGATGGCGGAAATACCATGGCAACACTAATCTGACAACAGTCAATATATCTATATATTTTATTCCAAGTAAAATAGGGATACCGTTTAAAAATTTCAACTTCCATTATTGTCATCAGATTCTGGTCGACCTTTACTAACACTCTAAATTACATTTCTTTAACTTTTTTCTTGTTTGGTTTCGAATTCAAGTCTAATTTTGTGTTTCTCCTTTGTTTGAACGGTATAAAAGGCCCTGGTAGGGTAAGCCCTTACATGAGTCCGAGTCACAGCAGTACACCAAGGCAGGGTATGTGGGAATAGGAGATTATCCTGCAATGTTTTACCACTAGAGGCGCCACTAGCACAGTTACAAAACATACATACATTCAAAAATACGACGTACACGACTTAAAGATGATTTTATTCTAAACATAACATAACCTAAATGTATTGCTTTCAGCGACAATAATTTGATAAATAAATAATGATTATTTTGATTATTATTGGATGTATTATAAGATTTTTGTTTAATAATCTTTAAAAACAAATATCAACATACTACTTACCTTTAAACCAAATTCCTTCAGACTCGTGCCAGTTTTAGCAGATTTTTTGGGTCTGCTATTTTGAAATGGCCATATGATGCCATGATATCATCACCATTTTACTATAGCTTTGAGAAATTAAATTAAATTGACCCCAATTACGAAATTTGTGATATCTTCAAAAATAACGTTTCGTTGTTTAAGGAGTGTGCTAGTGGCTCCATCTACGCAACGCTTTGCGTTTTATGTCCTATTGTACAACGCGCTAGAAAATGTATCTACCTATATAGATAAGCATTTACCCCAACATAGGCTAACACCCCATTGGAATAGTACTCGTGTTTAGTAGCACTTTCAGCGTTTGTTTGTTAAACAGTTGGATATTTATTAGCTGCTGAAATGCTAAGACACGAAGTACATGATGCATAGTATGTAAACTAACTGGTGGTATATATTGTATGTACAGGTTGACTCAGAATAACTTTTGCTTCTATGGCTTTTGGAAGTTAGTGAAAGGATTTTTTTTTCTCAATTTGGTAAGGGTCTGTCGTCACAGCTGGCGGTGACGCGTTCTGCGGTTAACTTGGCACTTGGCACTGAGTTTTGTATTTGAGAATACGATTGGTAGAATTTATGGAACACAGAACGCAACACCACCACCTGTGTGCATTCCGACAGTATGCGGTCAAGCGTCCTGCGATTTGTGTTCTCATTCTGATTGGCGCAGATTGTTAGGTTTTTTGGAATTAGATTGCGACCTATCCTTAGGCTTTATAGAACGTGGAACGCAGAACGCGTGACCGCTCTCTGTGTGCACGATCCCTAAGTGATTGAGGGAGCAACGCAAGTCATGGATCAAAAGTTGTTCAGTTATCGATAAGTACTGCATTATGTACAACCTGTTGGTTTAAATACTGTCTTCAAATCCTATAATAAAAGCTCGTTTCTTCCATGTCCCGCTCCCGCCGTGCGCCTGCGACGATCCCTATTCATCACACGTTCGTTCATTTGCCTGACTTTTTTTTCCGACGTTTGGTCTGTATACATTTTATTTTAATTTTACACTATTTCGTGTACGAACACGCTACTGTACGTGCACTTTAACATGCTTTATTTTTCGTTTTTATTTTTTGTGTTAATTTCCCGTGTATTTTAAGTTATTCTTCATGAACACTGTTTTTAAGTCTAAACGTTTCATTTTAACAAAATGTTTTTGCGGTGAATTGTTGTGTACTTTACATGTGATTGTGCGTGTACTGATGGATATGTCGGTTGGAGCGTCACACAGCAGGTTCTCACATTCCAGACGACGAAATCCGGCAGGCGGAGGACAAGTTTGCAGAATCGCTGCAGCTCGCCCAAATTGGCATGTTCAATCTACTTGACAATGACGTAAGTAACCACCTGTGATCTGTATTGATTACTTGATACTAGAAAGAAAGAAAGAAAACACATTTATTCAACATTGCATTATACATGATTAAACACAAAAAGACAACATTAAAAACACAACACAATGTTAAAAAGACATATGCTCAGCATGTACTATAGTTAGACACGGGATTCTTACCACAGTTTGGAGTTGTTTTCAGCCACCGATATTTCGGCACCAGTTGCGACTAAACCAGCGACACATTATACCCTAGACGAGTAACTTAACTTAACAAAATTCCCGTAAAAGCCGGCACCAAACCTCACGCCACTGTGTGCGAATTGAAAATAATGCAACACATTTCTCACACAATGAAACTCAAATTAATATTTGAACAAAAATAGATCTTACGGCGATGTCACAAAGGCGAATATCCGTCTACGTAACTCTTACATAGGATCGTATGATGCACAGATCGATTTCAAAATTCGAAGTCAAACGATTGACTCGCCGCTCGCACACAGTTTTAAGCCCCGCCCACCTGAGTGCACGTTTTGTGGCGCCATTCACGTGCGTCTATTACATTTCTAGGCTATTATATATCGCTGGACTAAAACTATCCCGAACTATGGTAAGAATCCCGTGACTATAACCACTAAAGTTTAAAAAGTTTTATTGATTACTTGATTAAAAGTCAAACTTATAACACCTCTTCTTTTTGATTTTTCTGGATGTTTTCAACCCCCGACCAAAAGGAAGAGGTGTTATAAGTTTGTTTGGTATGCTTGTCAGTATGTTTGTTTATGGCATCATAACTCAACAGTTGATCCGATTTCGATGCGAATTGTTTTATTTTATCGAGTCTTGTTAGCCATGTCTGATACTAATTGGATCAGGTGTTTCTGAGATTTTGGAGTATGTTTAATGTCAGATGGGATCTCTGGAACGGTAACAGTTAGATGGTTCGAGTTTGAGATCAAAAGTTTGGTTAGAACCATGGTGTGCCTCCCACATTTGGAATCTTGAAGACCTGATGATTTCCAGGAAAAATTAGGGCGGTTTTCCACAATGGTAAGCCTGGGATTTCTTTTTTAATTTAGAGTTATTATTCATGTTATGTTTGTCTCTGGGCCCATTTACCGTTCAGTGTGTTGTTTATTAGATTTTTCTAGAACATATTTCTGTTCCAGAATATCCGTGTACGTACTTATTCCACATTTTGTTAAATAGTTGGGGAGGTCTTTATAGATTCTGTTTCATTATTCTTTAAAATTAGTAGAATGTTTCTGGAATCCAAATAGACTCAAAAAAAATTAATTCCAGAGTTCACTAGAAAACCAATTTGACCAATTTCCGTTTTAGGGCCATAGACAAGACAAGAGGGGGTTCAAACCCACGAAATCCATTGTTTCTATATAATATATAAGAAAACCTCAAAACCACCCTTCCTCCACTAAAACTAAATCTTTTCCTGGACCCCCTTAAAACAATTTCTGGCTACAGTAATGTTAAGAGCGTCGGTGGCCTCGTGGCTAGGACGTCGGGTTCCCAGATTCGAAACAATACAATGTCATGTACCAATGAGTTTTTCAGTGTTTTCGAAAGACTTTGTACATTTACCGACTGCTCTGACGGTGAAGGAAAACATTCGTGAGGAAACCTTCACACTGAGATAACCCAGTGTGTTAAATGGGGAAGGCAATAGCAAACTACCCCATTAAATCTGCTACGAGAGTCGTTCTATATGATAATAATAAAAATAAATAGGAATACTAGTCCTCGCCGTGGAATTGACATTTACGCAGAATATGATTGTGCATGCAGGTAGAGCAGGTGGCACAGCTTAGTTTTTTCGCGGAGGGTCTGCTGGAGTACCACCAGCAGTGCACGGAGATCCTCCAGGGACTCGTGTCTACGCTCATGGAAAAGTAAGTTTTGGTCCTGACAAACAAGAGTCGGTGCGGGTTTTAACAGAAAACACCTATCGCCACTCTAATAGAAAAAATCGATCTCTTCCAAAAACAAGGTAATTTTGAAAAATGCACATCTTTACGTTGTTCTACATGATACAGGCAAAATAATTTTTGTGGGGGAGAACTAATTACTTAGTTAAATTTTATTGTTTTATCTTATTCATATGGTCGTCCGTTACACGTCTTAAAAGAAGGAGATCTTTTTTTTTCATTTGGTGTAATGTGATTTTTAGCTTTATTGCAAGTCGTTTTCATATGGTTGTCTAGACGAAAAGAGTGGGCACTTTTTCCGATACTATGATTCTGAAAAATCCCTTCACCTGCAGAACAACATAAAGACATTCATTTTGAAAATTGCCATGTTAATTGGAAGATATATATTTTTTATTGGCGCTAGCTGTTTCCTGTTAATTTTAGTACGCAGCACAAAACAAATACAGTTACAAAGAAGCAGGAAGGTAGATAACTGAGGAAGACAAACTATATCATATCAACATATCTGAAATAAATGTTGATTTTTACACTTTCTCCTTCATTGTATCTTCATACCTTCATACTATCATTCTACCATCATTGTAAATTAATCGAAGACCTGAATGCGATTTGCACAGGACCGGAAAGGCACAAAAAGAGAGGAGCCTTATCCCGGCAATGGGACGACTTGTGATGATGATGATAATCATTAATAGTTTGTGAACTATAATTAGAAAAATCAAGACAGCAACAACACTAAGCGATTCCCTTCACCAACTTTATTATGCTGAGGTGGAGACCTGTTTGCCATCACATTGCAGCACAGTTTTTTTTCTTACATTTATGTATTATCGCGTTGTATTTACATATTATGTACCTCTGTGTTGTGGAATGTTGACCAAATAAAGATTTTCTATTCTATTCTTCTAGGAAAGAAGAAGCAGTGAACCGTCCGAAGCTGGAATTCGTGCCGAAGACGCTTGCTGACCTTCACATCGAGGGCATCCACGACCTGAATAATGGTAGGCGGTACGGTTCCACCCAGAGCCTGTCCCGTCCTTCCCACTCGCACCTCCCCCCTTCCTCATCCGTCGGCGACCTCAGCAACACTGACCCTTTCAAAGCCTGGGAGGCTCCCCTACCTAACTTCAGGCCGCAGAACTCAAGACCTCAGAATTCAAGGCCGCACGATATAAGGCCTCAGAACTCAAGGCCGCACGATAAAAGACCTCAGAACTCAAGGCCGGCGCCCGCGCCCGGTTTCAAACCGCATCCGGCGCCGAGAAATCAGTTTAATGGAATGGACCCGTGGACAGGTGACTTTGGTTTTATTTGCCGGTTCATTTATGTTCGGTTTTGGTTGTGGATTGTGTTTTTGGGAGTCGGGTTTCGGGGTGGTGGTGTAAAATGGTGCTTCGGGTATATATGTAAATGTTGTCTGATATTTTTACTCTTCTGAAATTACATTGAGGTACCTTTTGCGGGTTTTCCGAGTGTCACACTAAATTTAAATCTCTAATTGATCCGTCGCCTTCACTGTTACACAATTTGGTATACGAGTGAGCGTGATAGTGACAGTTTCATTAATTATTCGCTTTAGATTTTCGGCGATGTCTGGAGCCAGTAAGGCCCGGACTACACGACGACGGTTCCTAGGCCGGTTTCAGTTTCGGTCAGTTCCATGGAACCGATGCTTCATATAAACTCGAACAAAAATGCGCTGTCGCCTACACGTATAACCGGGGCTCAAGCTCAAGCGCAACGCATGAGTTTGAATGCAGTCGACCACACGGCCTGTACCGGTGCCTGAACCGACCCGTCGCTGCAACTGTCGTCGTGTAGTCCGAGCCTAAACGCCAGTGTAAGATTGCCGCTAAACCTAACTGTAAATGAAACTCTCATGCTCACACTTATGCTAGATTGTGTTAAGAGTGAGTGTGACGTTTCATTTAGCGATGTTGGTGCAATTATATAAATAAAACACTCCTAAATATCTGGACAAGTCGTAGTATTTTTATTAATATTATCTACTTTATCAACCAATTGTCTATCAGATATAGCACTTAAATCCGGCAAAAGAGATTATCCATAACGTTGCCAACGATTTTTCTGGAACCTTATCTTGTTTTATGAGGTAGATATAGTAGAAACCACAGTCCATAATCAAAATCACCAATGATAGCACAACCACACGCGTCATTCGTGTTCATGGCACCCGATGAGGCACACTTAACATTCCATCTGTGACTAATACATACTTCATTATCGTTATATACAGGGTGGAACGTTAGGGGCAGTAAGAACAGGGGCACAATTCGCCTATATTACAACGTTTGTTCTATATATTTCTATTCAATTTCAATTTAGTTTTCGTTCCAATTCTATTTGGACACCAAATCGCATTCTGCTGACACATAACTCTACCACTGCCACCTATCAATTTACTATCGATCGGGCAAAAGTACCTCGGGAGGAACTTAGTTCGATCGTTATATTTGACAGTTGAAGCGTTTTGTTACCGTTCAACTGCGATTCAATATAAACTAAACGTTTTAGTAGAATGCACAAATACGTTACTGTTCGATCGATCGTTGACTCGATCGGAACTTAACTGAAATTGGATCGTTAGTAGATAGTAGCATACGAAACACGTCATTACGATGCAGTTTAGATTCTATTTAGTTACGCTGTATTTAGTGGAATCGATCTCAAGTCAAACCAGAATCTTTCGAGGGTATAGAGATAGATGGGCCGCTAACTCTTGGCTGGCCTAAGAGTTCGGCATGGTGATTGCCTACCTCCTAGCCAGGTACTTCTTCTTGGGGTCGTCTTCAATGAGAACACTGACTAAACTTGTAAACCAATAATTGTATTCCAATTAGACTGTACATAACGGTGATGGAGGAATGACTGGAGTTAATACGTGGACGCAGCCGCGTGCGATATAAAATAGCTGACTAGGACGAAACACAGGGTCTAGACACTGCGAACACTGTGTCCCTACAAGGGTTTATTTATATACAGGTGTAACAAAAACCCTCTATAGTCCCGAAAGGGGGGAGTGTTCAGTATCCATAACTGAACAACATTCACTATGGGCCCAACTCTGTAATCGCAACAAAAAAATCGTCTGTTTCATACATTTTGGTCGTGTAGATATTGAGCTTTTGTATGGAACAGCTGATTTTTCAGTTTTTTTTTCGATTTCAGAGTTGGTCCCATAGTGAACGTTGTTCAATTATGGATACTGTTACTGAACACCCCCCTTTCGGGACTGTAGGGGGTTTTTGTTACACCCCAGTATGTTACGAAATGCTCGTCGGGAACTTTATAATTATTTAAATCTGCACTTACTGGCTGTATAATATGTGAATGTAGTTTTAAATAACTCAAAAGTTTGATAAAATCCCTTGATAATATTTTTAGCTGTAACGAATCTTGGTAGCTATTACCGTTCTCAAAACGATTAAATAATATCATGAAATTGTCGTCCTAAACAGAGATAGCGCTATACCAACACGATAGCATTGTCTCTGTTTATCACGCCATCGCATGAGATCATTTCATCGCTTTGGTAATAGCTCCATTTTACCTTTCCACGTTTTATAAATAACAATAGATCACAACTATGAATAGATCAAACTCTTATCAGGACATCGTTTCAAAGTCTTTTAGTGTGAACAATGGCATGGTAAATCTAATACTGTATTAGACAGAACTAAAACAGACTTGTAAAGGAGAACTATTTCAATATTGTAACTAACTCGGACATTATATGATTGCGTTATAAATTTTTCCATGAAATGACTAGCCACGTTGTTTAAGGCCAATAGTGGAGTCGCAGCGACTTTCTACGACAACAATGTAAACTAAACCATGCAGTCTCTAAAATATGGTTCGAATGGGGGTGCTTGGGATTCCGCGCTTCGCGTAGCTTGCCGCCGCCCAATCGCTTGAGCAGGCTATTTCGATCCTTATTTTAAGGACATTAAAGTTTAGCTAATACTGTTATCGAAGTAAATAGTTGCGCCTCCTCCGATAGGTGCGCTGGGCCTAACTCTACGTACGAAGAGTCGTGACGTTCTGTAAATAAATCCTATAGGAGTTTATACAGAGTACAACAGAAATCCTGTATTGACTTCATAAAGGGAGAGTCAGTGTTGAAAACCATTTTTTTTAATTTGATAAAATAATTTCTTGGAAAGCAACTTTTTACTTTATGGGAAACAGCCAATCAATTTGTACTGTATAATATTACCCACCGAAATAAAGTGGTACATACAGTAATCCCCCGCTTTTACGGGAGGGATGCGTTCCGCGTTAAGCTATATTCGCGTATATCGGGGTTTGCTTTAAAACAATACATAAACATGCTAAATCAATTTAATTTTATTGCAAAATACATTTTTACGAAAATCCACGTCTAAAGTCTTTTGAGTTAAGTTTTGTTTTCTTCTTACATACCTGAAGAACCAACATAAAGACGGCAAGTCGCAAAGGAAAACATTTTCTGGGGAACCCCTAGTCAGAGCTAATATAGAGAAGGCATGTTGCACCAGAAAACAGTTTGTGGGGAAAACCCCAGTTAGTGTTTGTAAAAATCGCGTAAAGCGGGGCAATTTAGCGCGGAATTTGGAATTCGCGTTGTAACGAATCCATGCAATACGGGGTCGCGTAAAGCGGGGGGTTACTGCACTTCAGACACTGCAGAGGCAAGCCTTTCTTGGTCAATACATATATTGTATTACATGCGAATGTACGCTATACTATTAGATTAGATGCAAATATTTTGAACTGTGCATTTGCTTGTTAAAAATACTGAAAATTTTCCCTACAAATAATCGACATCGCGTTACATTGGCTCCTTGATATTATCAGTGGGTAAATAAACGTATAAAATTGACAATGTAAGAAATTTTTCTCAAAAAAAAAAACAAAATATTGGTTTTTAGGTAATCGTTTTTGTTGTTGTTGTAGTAGTAACTTGTAGTGACTACCCTTGAAATATTTGCATCTGATTAAAAACACCGTATATACATAAATTCATAATAATATGTACAAAGGGAAATAGGCAGTCTTTTTGTTTCTGTTCAAAGCTTTTCCTATTTATTTGTGATTTAAATCGGTCGAAGGTTATCAGGCGTGGTGGTACCAATTGTACAGTGACCAGATTTTCTTTCAGGTTGCCGAATTCATCCATTCCTATCCTCACCTCTCCTTTTGTGAAGTATTCTAAGCTATATTAGACATAATTATATATATGTAAAGATCAGTTGCAGATTTTATTACCTAATTTTGAAGCATTCTTGAGAAGACTTAAATTGTCTACTACACTTGTTACTTGTAAATTGTCAAAACAACTTATCTTTGCATATAGTGTACTCAATATAGAGTGCTATCTCTAATATTAAATGTAATTTAAAGATTACAGATTCCTTGTGCCTATACTATTTAGAGTGAAGTTAGTTCACGCATGTAGACTCACTTCACATGGAAAATGAACCAATCGCGTGATCCAATTAATGAAAATGCACCAATGACACTCCCGTACATACTGCTAAAGAGAGAAGAGACCAAAAATCGTTTATGCGCAAACTGTCCTTGTTTCGTACCCGTAGCTGTTCTGTCTTATTCATTCTCATCTATTATCCGTTGAGTTAATGAGACACCTAATTAAAATTTATTTTTAGGTGTAAAGATAGCATTCTGAATTGAGATGAGTATTAATGTTATTTATGTATACGTATATTCCTGTAATATGTATGTTAAAGTAAGCCGGATGTTTTTAGGTTTCAATCTCTAACTATTTTGTGAACTTCAATTTCCCGTTTGTTTGAGCGAGTAGACAGTGTTGTATGTACATTCTGTCTCTTTCTGAAATGTTCGATGTTCAGTCATTTACAGACGAACAGAATTATTGACACAGCTGACAACAAATTACATAAAAGTAACATTAATTGATTTAAACACACCCAAGTAACATTATTTCTCTGAATCTATAATAATGTCGCAAAGTATACGTTACTTTGTCAAACTATTGAACCTGCAAGTTTCAAAGAGTTCTATCTCTAAACCTTTTAAAGCATCACACTAATTTGTTCGAAAATTGACGTTTTGTTTAAGATGAAAACTAACTGTACCTATATTTAACTAAGATTTTGTGACGATATAAAGAATTGAATCCCACTGTAGACAAAAAATATCTCTAATGCTTTAATGTGATGTGACTTAAGTTTTAAATGAAAGTAAACATTCGATAAATCTAGCAGGAAACGCAATTCTGTCTGTTTAAAATATCAAATAGTGCCAAATAAGAATAGACCGTCCAAAACTTATCCCATACATATTTAAGTATATTTTAGCTTCGGTAGTCCACATGACATTGACATTGTTCGGTGAGAATTAACCCCTGAGACATGCCACATTGACAGCCACCAGGGGAACATCCGAATGAATTACCAACTCAGACCAGCTTGGCAACTGGTTTCCCTTCAAGGCGACTAACCCCCATACGTTTAAGTATATTGTTTGACGTCGGTGCACTGAGTATGGAGTGTTTATTTATTGCGTCGCGGAGAGGGCGGCTCGCACTCCGGCTCGCCGGACCATAAGCCGCCGTCGAACCTCGAGCTCTTCCCGGGATCGGGCAGCGTGCAGCGCTCCAATAACGGTAACACATCACCACACCCCACACGTAGCCAAAAGTCCTAGACTTTACCCGTGGTAGTCCCAGGGGGGTCTAATGGTATGCCGGTCAATCTCCGTTTTGTATACCAATAGAATCGCATGATTTGTTTAATCTGTGAAGAACCTATGAAAATCGCGCGATTGTATTGGTGGGTGACAGATGCTCCGCTTTGGTGGTCAAGCGCAGTCAATTGTCCTCAGATCGGGCTTTTCTGAATATATTTCTGGCTACGGCATAGCATCACACACTGACGCGTACACAAACAACATTCAAAATACACTAACTATAGCTGTACGTCTTCTAAGGCAAAGTTGTGAATACATTGGTCGGACTCGATTTATTTTAATCTAAGCTTTTTCTTTCACTGCTGGAGAAAGGCTTCCCTTCGTGTTTTTCATTTCTCCCTAGGCGTCTTTGTACCATTCCTGCTGGGTTGTCTAACTCGTCTTTCCACTCTATAATTTATCAAGAAGACCTAGTACTATATATATCCCACAGAGCCATAATACTATCCTTTTAGCATTCACTAAATAAATAATAGTAGTTTATGCAACGGCCACGTAATGATAGCGATTTTCATTGAGTTTCATAATAGATCGTTCGAGTGTTAAAATCTCCATTACGTACGTTGCTTACAATACTTTTTCTACGACCATGAAATATATTAACAGAAAATACAAACCATTACGGAGCGTTCAACAGACGCCATGTCAGCTTGTCAAAGCTCCAAGATCCGTCCGATTTCTCGTCTCCATAGCCACCTCAGTTATTTCAGATAGTATTAAACTTCCGTCAATATTTATAGGGCAATGATTTCGTGCCCCGGGCTCGTGAGAATTTAATTTTTATTATGGTCCAACGACGATCGTCCGAATATGTACAGCTTATAGTTGAATACACACATCACACTTTACATACGCACGTAGTGGTTCAACTCGCTAATCTAGGCGACGGAATAGAAATAAATTAAGAATGTCGCGTACCGCAAATTCGAAACGAAATTTAAAATAGTTTGCAATCACGCTCACATTGGGACAGCGAACTTTAAATTTAGTTCATCTATTTTACGCCGATTTGAGACCACTGAACTGAGTGATTAGTTTCCGTTCTAAACATTAGTGAACTCTAGTTAAAACTACACGTACACATTAAATTAAACACTTTATGCAAATATTTGAAACACCATATAAAAACTGGTCTACTTTTAGATATTTTCTCTTGACGCTTGTCTAAACTCTTGGATTTTGTTTGATTTTAAGTTTTTGTTTGAATTTTACACTTTTATTTTGGTCTTGCTCGTTTTATAGAATGTGGTTTTATATTTGAACTTATTTATAAGTATTTTTCGTGTGTACGTCAAAAACATCCCATTTAAGCTATATAGGGCTTCTAAATATACTCACATCTTTAATTTCAATGTACCTACTTGTAAAAGCATGCTGTAATGGATGTCTCATTTTAACGCTCACTACAAAGTCACCTAAAAGTGAAATAGCATTTTCATACAGTAACTCAATATCGTTCAAAGAAATCACATAACTTCTAAAAATTCATATCATAGCTTTTTTGTGAAAATGTCTATCTTTCATAATAGAAATAGAGCTTTTATTATGAAGAGCTTTTTGTAGTGCGTAGTGGTGTCCGATTATCTATTGTCACGAAACTTCATACGTAACATTAGTGTGGAAAGTTCCAGTTCAAGGATAATGGAAAGTTTAGTTTTATTGTTTACTATTGATTTTATCGTATTTTATTGTTTCTCGTGGCATCACTACGTATTTACACCAACTATTTACTGCGTACAGGAAAACCTAAGATTGCTACTACAAATCACTTGGAAAATTCCTTTGATTTTTTGTCAAAGTTGGCAAGTACAGTTTGAATCAAGTATAACGTCATTTCACGTAGCAACCTTGGTTTTCCGCACTTTCACTTAACTCCTGCGACGTTCATCTTTTTGTGCCTAAACTCAGTGAGTGAGACGGAAGGCACAGCTGGCCTCGTAAGCCAAAAAGTCGACTGTAGGTAACTTCAGTGATTAAATTCACTTTTATTATCACCATATTATCACAATTTATCCTATTTAAATTACAACTCACGACCTGTTGATTTTTTGGCTGCGGACTAGATAACTTCGCAGGTGGTAAGTAGAAATAACAATCAAATACAGTCCGAAATGTTTATCTGGAGGTGGGGGCCGGGCATAAACTATTTTTAAAAATGCCTCCGATTCTTCTCAGAAATACTCCATATAAGCTAAATAGATAATGAACCCATAGACTCTCGCTAGAGAGTAGTAGTGTTATGTGCCCACAGAAAGTAACTCCCTTGAATTCCAAATTATTTGTATAGGTAATGTAAATTCCTAAACAGCAAAAAGCTTGTCACTGGGTTATTACATTACATACATAACTTCACACTTGCGGGGTTGGGAGAACGGTGCACTTGGCACGCTTCTCTATTCTCATCTGGGCTATGATCATTTTCAAATAAGATAAAAGTTTAAAAACAATTCCGGGAGTAAGATTTGAACTATTGTCGCTAATCTCCACTAATCAGATAAACAAGTCGGTCTATGTTAGCAAGCGCCAATAGATATTATAAACTATATGTTACCCCAGCGTCGCCACTGCCCTCACCGGTCAAGTCGCCGGCGCGGACGCCGCTGGCGCCGGCCAAGGGCCCGTGCTGTACCGCTCTCTACGACTTCGAGCCGGAGAACCAAGGCGAGCTGGGATTCAAGGTAAACAAATCTAAACAATTTGGTTGCTGTATCCTCATACGTTTAATTTTACTTTGAATATAATTCATGGGCCGACTATGGCGAAAGGTTCTGAGGTTTTAGTCCGCCCCGAAGACGAAAGTTCGCAAAATAAAATGTGTCAAGGAAACTTTCCTATATCTTATTGTGTCACCCTTGCGTTTATGTTTACTAAGCCCGTGGGCCCCCCATCTAATCACCTCATCGTCACTCACTCAGATTGAGTGACCTCAATCTCACAGTGGTGAGGCGGTCACGCGAGTTTAATTGTATATAGAAAAGTGGTCCTTCTGTAGGCCAGTGATGCTCAATTATCTATGGTGAAGTGAATGGAAGAGAAATATAAAATGCAAAGCAGAGAGAATGGAGCGCCACGAATCTCTGTCTCGGCATTCGTCTTATTTCTACAGTCGTTTTTTCTACACGCGTTTCGTCACGATATTGTAATGTGTAAATGGTCCCAAAATGTAATGTAATGTCTTTTTCCTATAGGAGAACGACGTAATCACGCTGATCAATAAAGTGGACGATAATTGGTTCGAGGGCTCCGTGAACGGCAAGACGGGCTACTTCCCCATCAGCTACGTGCAGGTGACAGTACCCCTGCCCAACATGTAAGCCCCGCGCGCCTCGCACCACACGTATTAATTGTCCTAGGTAATGCAACTCGCTCCTCGACGCGGAAACCCCGGAGCACGATTCTGATCGTGTCTACACTTTTCGACAGAGAACCCCGTATGTATTTACAGTTAGCCGATTGCAATTGTTACGACACATGCCGTTGCGGTACCGCCCGTTCTGAATAGGAAGACAGGGTTCCCTGTCGAAACTTTATTGAACTAAAAATGTTACAATATACTGGGATTGTTGCCCTAGTTCCCACACCAGGGTTCATTGTGTCGTGGGGACACAGGATACCCGCACTACTTACTTTAAAACAACGAGCTGTTAAGGTATGGAGTTATAACTGACGCGAGAGATACATGCCATGCGCTTATTATTACTATTAACGTTTCCATTATGGGCACAGGCCTCCTCTTGAACAAGGGCGGTGCGTGCCATGGTCCACCGAACGGGCCCAGTGCTGGTTGGTGGATTTCACACGCCTTCGGAAACATTTTTCCTTAGAAATGCAATGATTTCACTGAATTATGTTCATTCCATAAAAGATTAAATTATTTATTAAATGCATTTAGTACATACGGTTAGTCTGCGATTTAAAGCCTATAAACAAGCCTTTGTAATTAGTCGACTAAATCGTCGACAGATTCAGTGAAGTGTAATAAGCGTTCTGACATTAGTCGTGCGGCCGCGACGTTTGTCAAAATCGTAACGTTTCGCATGAATCATTTGTTGCCAGATTGCTCTAAGGCGTTACTCTTTCATACTTTAAGAACTCGTTGCAGAATGAAACAAAATAACTAACTGTATTGATGACATGCATGGCGATTTAGTCTCCATTAAAGAACTAGAAAAGTTTTGGCCCTCATGCATAACAGCTCAGCAGTGCAATTTGCATAGAAATTTAAACGAGTGTACCTACAAAAGTTGTTCTGTTTTTTAAATAAACTGAATCGTCCTGTATGTTTTGACTAATTTCGGGTTATGTTATGTGCTGTAACAGGAACATCGATGTAAACAGTAAAGTTTTGAGGTTGCAGTGTTACAAAATAATTAACGTTTGACAAAATAACTAAAAACTATCAGAAATATTTTGGGCGACAGACTGTCATCCTATGACCACGTATTGTTCAGTATAAAGGCCCGTTCTGACAGGAGGCGGTCACACGTTCCGCGTTTAGCGTTCGCACTCTGATTGGCGCAGTGTTTTACAGTCGGGTATACGCGCCAATCAGAGGCTACCGCCAACCGCGTAATGTTTAGATCGACCTGTCCCAACGGGCCTTTAGCCATGATTGTCGCACTGTAGGGCAAAGATGAATTTATATTGTATAAAGGAAGATCTTATCCGTCTTAATGAGGAGTTGTATTATATAATCAATTGTTATTATGTCACGTTACGCAGTATTACGTAGATGATTTGTATGATTTGAATTTGTAACTGTGTCAAAAGCTCAATGTTCTAGTTACGGACTTTTACCCTTTTACCTTACCCCCCAATATTATTTATTAAATACAATGAATTATAAACAGTTTACCATGTTAATTTAAAGAAATTATGTAATTTCGACCACGTCTTCCGGTTGTTTTCAGAAGTCTCACGTGTATGTTTTTACTGTATAGTTTGCATTTATTTGCCAAAGTCAAGGAAGACTTTCAAACAGTAGGTATTTAGTGTGTAGGAATCATTTATTGCCATTTTATTTTATGACGTTAATTTTAATGTTGTATTGGTGCCGTCTCGGTTAAAGCGAGCTAGGTGAAAGAGACGGAGTACAGTCGATTACTAGCTAAAGTATACCATATGTCAAAATTCTACAATGAAGATTGTGGCGAATGCTTTAAGGTTCATTTCAGATAGCAGAAATTTGACAGATGATGTACATTAGCTAGAGGTCGACTGTACCCGACAGTGTCGTTTGACACCAATTACAGTACGCGGATGCAGTTGACTTCGTCTTTCTTCCCAGCGCGCTTTGACCATGCCGACATATATTATCGTTATGAATTTAATTATTTAGGTGCAAAGAGCTTTTTAATTTATAGTTTAGTTGTAATTCTAATATTACAGCCGATACCTACGCTAGTAAGTTCGAGTGGTAGCTAGGAGACGAATGACAGTGAGCTCATGAACACCAGTTCGGGACAATGAAATGAACCAGTTCGATACAGGCTTTATCGCACTGGTGATTTGCGAAAGTATTTCTAGTGAGGTGATCCGTCAACGTGCTCGCAGCGTGTGCGCAAGAAGCTTTTAACATTAAGGAGATGCTGGAATCGGGTCAGATGGTGAACACAGTGATGACAGTTATCGAAAAAGCAATTTAACTTAACTAATTATGTGCCTCCTGTGAAAAGGGTTCAATTCGATCCGACCCCTATTTGAATTGAACCCTTTTTCACAGGAGGCACAGAATTCAGCTTAGTTCGCGGCGCGACGCATGCGCCATACTATTTTGGGAGAATTGCGACAAACTTGTTGCGCACACGCGGTGAGCACGTAGAGGATCGCCTCGTTGGAAACACGTTTGCGAATCTCCAATACGATAAAACCATAAGATAGGAACGCTGGAGGCTCTAGCCTCGAGGCAGCATCAATTCTGAGACGTGATATTTTAAAGTAATGCCTGTAAATTAGTTTTATTGTGGATCTATTTTTGTAGATGCGCTATCCTCTTTGTATAGTATCCCTCGGACGCAGGATTAGTTTACGTTAGTTCTCGTTATTTTAATTTACCCTCCAGTAAAAGCACAGGACATAACGTTTATTAGGATTGTAATGTAATCTAGTTAACATAATGAGATTAGATTTTATAGTTAAATCTTTGCGGGTAATTATTTATCTAAATGGAGAAATGTATACAATATAACGTATATTATACACATGATAGGAGTGGAGGAGATGTAAGTTTGTTGAAATCTTGCCAGAAATTCATGGCGTTTCGATGTTTGATGTGTTATTGGCAAACTATATTAATAACAATATTATAATGTCATTGTGATATAATATCATACTGTTGGTGCAAGCCTTTAAATAATGAGTTAATTAAGTTTATATTTTTTTAAATCAGTCACTCCTTAATATTATTTTGCATAATATTTCGTTTAGTTTAATCTACTGTAACTGCTTTTTATTTATAAATTTTAAAGCATAATTAATTGATACCAAAAATATATCAAATTAGTAATTTTATGACATGGCCTCTATTCAATAGTATTGTTAAATGTACTTTAAATGCACTTATGAACTTAAGGTCTTAAATCGTACTTCACTTTGTCCAATATTGATGTTGCAGTAATATCGAACATTATTTCTATTAAAATAAATTCATTAATTGTCATAAATTAAAACGGACCCCATTGTATCACTTTTCTGGCATACAAAAGACAATACCTAGATCTAATGTTAGTTGTATGTAAGTTCATAAATAATTGTTCTATCTTCAAGTGTCTCTTAATGTAAGTATTTCGAGTAAATAATGCATTCATCAGTGTTGCGAGAATGTCTGTCAGGTTTAAATGTTTTAAATGTTCGATGCTCCGGCGCGGAATGTGGTAAACATACCAACATCCGCCAGTAAGCATCGTTGTGGAACCATATTTGGTGCGTAGTTTGGGGACAAATGGGATAGTCTGGAAATGGACGACGAATTTGATTTCAGTAAGCATTGTATAGCCTCGTGTTACTCCTTAATTTAATTGAATACGTAGATGAGTGTATGCGAGATACTGTCCTTTCCTTTAGACACTACCATATTGATCCCTTTAGAACAGTAAGTAATCCCTTAACTACGCACTTGCTCGTTACTACGACTTTTCTCAATATACTTAAATGTAAATGCATTTTAAATGAAAGTTGAACGATCTCTGTCCTTCCACAGAACGGGTTTGGACTGTTGTTGTATTTTAAGATTCTACATACTTGAAAAAATGTGTAAATTGACAAAATGAAGAGTGGTTCTATTTTGTAATTACCCTTTACTGTGTTTGTTCAGTGTTGCTTTATAAAGGGAGCTATTTTATGGAGGCATGATGCTTGTTGATTAATTCGTGAAAATATGTACCTATTCGTACATGGCGTCGATTCTTATTGTGGATACTAATTCTAAATGAAAAAACTAACACGCTCACTCAATGGTGACGATACGTTTAGCAATGGTTTAAAAGCGAGTGAATAGAATCGGTGCCAATAAATGTAATATAAAAGTTCAATGGACCTGTGAGTAGTTCATTTTAGCAGTCATTGCACCCTGCCTCATTTAGATATGCTATAAATATAAATAAATGGACGAACATACAAGGTACTGTCCAACTTTGTACAAGGTATAATTTCCGTTCTGCTATATATCAATTTGTATTTATTATTATATATATTTATATACAGGCAGCATATGTGCTGATGCGTCTATGTTATAGATAAGTTCTTAGTTTCACAGTTTATAGTTTTAATAACGAATTAAATGTTCTTAATTTTATACAGAAATGAATTCCACATTTCTGTTCTTATGGATTAGTTTATGGTTGCTTACATCCATAATCAAAGCGGAAATATAATCTGTTGATATCATATACCAAGAAACATTGAAGTCAAAACAAATAACGCGAACTTTCCCACCTACGTATGTCTGTTACTAAAAATATGTCAAGGTTAATGAACCTATGTAAACAAACAAAATAGCATCATTTCTCCAAAATAAAACGGAATGCTCCCAAAGTACTCGTATGGATCTTAAAATATTTTGCTATTGGCGCGAGAACGTCTGATGTTATGGTGTAATATTCTTGTTCATGTTACTGTAATCTTAATACTGTAATTTGATAGATTAACTTGAGATTTACGAGATGTAATACAAATATTATTGATTTGTATTATGTAACATTTATCCCGAAACTTATTGCTCGTTTTCGCCTCCTAATAAAATGTTAACAATTAAAAACTACAGGTTGTTTCATTTCTTTGTTCTTCTTACCCGAGTTCTTGTTTTATCTTATATCCAGATGAGAACAGCAGCAGCGACGCGATCTATGTTCTCGGTCAATCGGATGGGTTTATTTCCTCGGTGATTTGTTTTATTCGTTGAAACTTTTAATCAGAACTTACTACCCACAACCTAATCAAGTGAATGCTCGGTGCAACGTTTAAATGATGGAGTTAAACCGATTGCGAAACTCTCCCAGCTTGTGTACGAAGAGCCGACTCTAAGGCTCAATTTACATTGCCGCGGAATGGAATGGAAGCGAGTTTTCGCAACGTAATTGTATATAGCATAATGAACTTTACCTCAATTGTGTAACATACAAACTAAATACGAGCCAAAAAAAGAGGTCCGGGGAATCCTCGCGCATTCTCGAGAATTCCCCTAGCGGTAAAGCGTATTTAGTTTGTGTGTTACACAATTGACATAAAGTTCATTGTGCTATGTACAATTACGTTGCGAAAATTCGCTTCCATTCTATTCCGCGGCAATGTAAATTGAGCCTAAAGTAGGCCTCTACCGCGTACGCGCAGTGCGTCCCAGACCTCTGGACTAGTAACAAAAAAATCAGTAAAACAGCCTTAGAATATTTTCACCATCCCCCTCCCTAATCCTGCCACGTGCAGTCCGCGCTTGAATATTTAATATTAAAGTTTAAAAAACTCGTCATTTAGAGGTTACTGTACAAAGTGTAAAATTGGACCAACTACATAGTATAGCAAACTATCTAGTTTGTCCACGAGATACGCCATGTTTCGTCCCCATACAAGAGTGTAATTTCCTTGCTGTACGTCCAATGTTTATTTCTGTACCTATTCAAATTTGCTCACATATGATTCATGGACGTATCAGGCTAGGGACAAAATTGCAATTATGAATCATATCGGACGGAACCTGTTAATATGAATTAAAATATGTATACCATATGTAGCAAGTAGTATGATTCTTTTGGGTTCAAATAGTCCATTTCCTGCTGCTACTAATCTTATTGATCTATACAGGGTGTAACATTAAGAACGGTCAGTATGGGAAAGTCTGAAACTATAAGACATACGAAGATCTGTTCTTAGGAACCATGTCATCAATTTTAGTAACAAGAAAAACTGTATTCATACATTTTAAAAAAAAAACTGTACTTAGCCTGGGAATCGAACCCGGTTGTTTTGAAAAAAAAATCCAACACTATTTCTATTTGGATATCGACTGTGTAGGTCTTAAGGAATAAATGTTAGTATGAAACGTGATGTTTAAAATTAATAAAACGCATTGTTTCCATATCTTTTAATTTATTTTAGACTAGACTATTAATTACTATCTTTTAATTTATTTTAGACTAGACTATTTCTTGTGGGGTTACGTTAAGGATGAAGTGTACAAAACAAGCTACGACACAATTGAAGACCTAAAAGCAGCCATAGAGACAATTTTAACGCAAATTCACCACCTGAAGATACAAAATTCAATAGTAAGATCGTTACCTAAACGAGTTGAATGTTGTATTTTAAATAATGGTAGTCATTTCGAACACCTACTAAAATAAATTAAAAGATATGGAAACAATGCGTTTTATTAATTTTAAACATCACGTTTCATACTAACATTTATTCCTTAACACCTACACAGTCGATATCTAAATAGAAATAGTGTTGGATTTTTTTTCAAAACAACCGGGTTCGATTCCCAGGCTGAGTACAGGTTTTTAAAAAAATGTATGAATACAGTTTTTCTTGTTACTAAAATTGATGACATGGTTCCTAAGAACAGATCTTCGTATGTCTTATAGTTTCAGACTTTCCCATACTGACCGTTCTTAATGTTACACCCTGTATATACATAGCGACTCAGTGCCAAATATTTTCGTGCGATATTCGAAAGTATGGCTTCCTAGATAAATCAAAGTTGACTGTTCAGTTATATCGAGTCGCCCTGCAAGAGGTCAATACAGATAATGATAGGATATAAAATTAAAACATGCAATTAAAATCAAGCTAATTGGTTTATTGAATAAAGCAATTGGAATGATTACAATTATGACGCGAATGTAAATTACAACAATTTTCGAACATATTTTGAATGTACGTTGAATACTGATTAAATGTTTGAAAATTACATTCAATGTTTAGTTGCCACCACGGAGTCGGAGCACCAAGTGCAAAGTAGATTCCTTTTGGATGTTGTAGTCTGAGAGAGTGCGGCCGTCCTCAAGCTGTTTACCAGCGAAGATCAGACGTTGTTGGTCAGGGGGAATGCCCTCCTTGTCTTGGATCTTTGCTTTTACATTTTCAATGGTGTCAGATGGCTCTACCTCCAAAGTAATGGTCTTTCCAGTCAAAGTTTTAACGAAAATTTGCATACCTCCTCTGAGACGAAGGACTAAATGTAAAGTAGATTCTTTTTGTATGTTATAGTCGGAGAGGGTGCGGCCATCTTCCAATTGCTTTCCAGCGAAAATCAAACGCTGTTGGTCTGGGGGTATACCTTCTTTATCTTGGATCTTAGCCTTCACATTCTCAATAGTGTCTGAGGGCTCAACCTCCAGAGTGATGGTTTTGCCAGTAAGGGTCTTGACAAAGATCTGCATGCCACCACGGAGACGCAGCACTAGATGAAGGGTTGATTCTTTCTGGATGTTGTAATCAGACAGGGTACGGCCATCTTCCAGCTGTTTTCCAGCGAAGATCAAACGCTGCTGGTCTGGGGGGATACCTTCCTTGTCTTGGATCTTAGCCTTCACATTTTCAATAGTGTCTGAGGGCTCGACCTCCAATGTGATAGTTTTGCCAGTGAGAGTCTTAACAAAGATCTGCATGCCACCACGGAGACGCAGCACTAGATGAAGGGTTGATTCTTTCTGGATGTTGTAGTCAGAGAGAGTGCGACCATCTTCCAGCTGCTTTCCAGCAAAGATCAAACGCTGCTGGTCTGGAGGGATACCTTCCTTGTCTTGGATCTTAGCCTTCACATTTTCAATAGTGTCTGAGGGCTCGACCTCCAATGTGATAGTTTTGCCAGTGAGGGTCTTGACAAAGATCTGCATGCCACCACGAAGACGCAGCACCAGATGAAGGGTTGATTCTTTTTGGATATTGTAATCGGAGAGAGTGCGACCATCTTCCAGCTGCTTTCCAGCGAAGATCAAACGCTGCTGGTCCGGGGGGATTCCTTCCTTGTCTTGAATCTTGGCCTTCACGTTTTCAATGGTGTCTGAGGGCTCAACCTCCAGTGTGATGGTTTTGCCAGTTAGGGTCTTGACAAAGATCTGCATGCCACCACGGAGACGCAAGACCAGATGGAGAGTGGATTCCTTCTGGATGTTATAATCAGATAGGGTGCGGCCATCTTCCAATTGCTTTCCAGCAAAAATCAAACGCTGTTGGTCTGGTGGGATACCCTCCTTATCTTGGATTTTAGCCTTCACATTTTCTATAGTATCTGAGGCCTCGACCTCCAGTGTGATGGTTTTGCCAGTGAGGGTCTTAACAAAGATCTGCATGCCACCACGGAGACGCAGCACTAGATGAAGGGTGGATTCTTTCTGGATGTTGTAGTCAGAGAGAGTGCGGCCATCTTCCAGCTGCTTTCCAGCGAAGATCAAACGCTGCTGGTCTGGGGGGATACCTTCCTTGTCTTGGATCTTAGCCTTCACATTTTCAATAGTGTCTGAGGGCTCGACCTCCAATGTGATAGTTTTGCCAGTGAGGGTCTTGACAAAGATCTGCATGCCACCACGAAGACGCAGCACCAGATGAAGGGTTGATTCTTTTTGGATATTGTAATCGGAGAGAGTGCGACCATCTTCCAGCTGCTTTCCAGCGAAGATCAAACGCTGCTGGTCCGGGGGGATTCCTTCCTTGTCTTGAATCTTGGCCTTCACGTTTTCAATGGTGTCTGAGGGCTCAACCTCCAGTGTGATGGTTTTGCCAGTTAGGGTCTTGACAAAGATCTGCATGCCACCACGGAGACGCAAGACCAGATGGAGAGTGGATTCCTTCTGGATGTTATAATCAGATAGGGTGCGGCCATCTTCCAATTGCTTTCCAGCAAAAATCAAACGCTGTTGGTCTGGTGGGATACCCTCCTTATCTTGGATCTTAGCCTTCACGTTTTCTATAGTATCTGAGGCCTCGACCTCCAGTGTGATGGTTTTGCCAGTGAGGGTCTTAACAAAGATCTGCATGCCACCACGGAGACGCAAGACCAGATGGAGAGTGGATTCCTTCTGGATGTTATAATCAGATAGGGTGCGGCCATCTTCCAATTGCTTTCCAGCAAAAATCAAACGCTGTTGGTCTGGTGGGATACCCTCCTTATCTTGGATCTTAGCCTTCACGTTTTCTATAGTATCTGAGGCCTCGACCTCCAGTGTGATGGTTTTGCCAGTGAGGGTCTTAACAAAGATCTGCATGCCACCACGGAGACGCAGCACTAGATGAAGGGTGGATTCTTTCTGGATGTTGTAGTCGGAGAGAGTGCGGCCATCTTCCAGCTGCTTTCCAGCAAAGATCAAACGCTGCTGGTCTGGGGGAATACCTTCCTTGTCTTGGATCTTTGCCTTTACATTCTCAATAGTGTCTGAGGGCTCAACCTCAAGGGTAATGGTTTTACCAGTTAATGTTTTCACGAAGATCTGCATACCACCACGGAGACGGAGCACCAGGTGGAGAGTGGATTCCTTCTGGATGTTGTAGTCAGATAGTGTGCGGCCGTCTTCCAACTGCTTTCCGGCAAAGATCAGTCGCTGTTGGTCTGGAGGAATACCTTCTTTGTCTTGAATCTTAGCTTTTACGTTTTCGATCGTGTCCGAAGGTTCGACCTCCAACGTTATGGTTTTGCCCGTCAATGTCTTCACGAAAATCTGCATTATGTTATCTGCAACAACGAAACTGTGTTTGAGAACAATAGAACTAAAAATTTAGTTGTATGATGAAATGTTTTCGTGTGTAGTGTAAAGACAAAGAAAGCTCTCGATCACAAAATGGCGTCGCAAAATGAATGACGACATTGACGTGACGTGTAAAAAGACAAAGGAAAGACGCAGTCATGAATGGATTATTCGGGAAATAAAGAGAGATTATAAAAACTATCGTAATTACTCACCAATTTATATATCCTGACAATAGGAGAGACAATATATTATTTTACAAATAAAAACCAAATTATAACAAGAACCACAACTCTTCTCAGTTTCTCAAAGATTGCAAATCAATTTAATAAAAAAAGAAATTCCGGATCCTTATATACTTTCTTGTGATTTTGTACTATGGCAACATTTATTTACACCAAAGACTACTATCATCTACTTAGGCTATGTTCAAAAACTACTTTCGCGTTATAGGCATATTACTGTCGAGATAAAAAGTTACAGGTCGGTGCAGTTCTCAAGGTCTGATAGGATTCAGCCCCAGTTCATATTCAATAAAAAGCATATAAAACCTATGTTCCAACAAGGGAAGAATGGAGCCGTGGTCTGAGACCACAAGGTGAAACAGTCTCTTACGGTACGTAGACGGCTCCAAAATGGAGTCTGGTATAGGTGCAGGAATTTATGCAAAGAACTGTAATATTAGTCAAATCATGAGAAAGCGTGTCACAGTCTTCCAGGCTGAGATGTATGAAATAATTGCCTGTGCATAGGAGAACTTAGACCTGTCCGGACCCCTTAATTCCCCCGCCATCCCCCTATGTACGCCGTGGCCCCAGTATAAGAGAAACCGGAACGTTTCGTTTAGCGATAATCGGTAAAGGCTTTATAGAAGTACCTACCTATAGGCTTCGGTTCCAGGGTAGCTGAAGCTCACTTTCGGGACTTCTCGATTAGCGATTATCGCTAAATACCTCGGAATCAATGCCATAGTTGGAGCGTTTAAAAAGAGTTCGTTTGTATAGAGTAAGAGTGTGAATATTGCTTAATAGAGTTTTTGTCTGTTATACAGTTTTTTACCCATAGCAATACTTTAATGTCAATTGTCATTTTCAAAATATTTTTTTGTCTGTGGCCGGTCGGGCGTATCGAGTGATCGAGTGCATTAGAGTTTATGAAAATTAGATTTTTAGTCTAAATTATTTAACATTTGGCCTCAAAATGCGTCACAAAAAGCTATTCTAGACTTTTACTTTAGTATCTTGTTCGTAAATTCTTGTTTCATCCCCGTGATTTTGCTTTTAAACCCGCTAAAGACAGCAAATTTTTTTGTTCCTATTGTAAACACATTGAGTTATTTTCTTGAAATTCTTTTAAAGGACTACATTGCAAGTGAATAATGTGTGAGTCACTGGCTTTTTCACTCGCGCATAAGTGAATTTAGTACTTTTGATCTTATTTTGTACAAAAAATGGCTGATTTGATACGTGCTATGGGGGCTCCGATTGGACCCCCTGTGAAGGACAAACTGGGATCACCTTCAACGGAATCCGAGGACGGTGGCGGCGATATTGCGGAATTAACTGCAGACCTAGAACTAGACGAAGCCGATGGCCCCAGCACTAATGGTAAACTTTATACATTATTAAAATTCATTTCTTCAATTTGTAAACATGCATTGTTATGTTATCATTTCTTAACCACTTTTAATCTGCTGCCACTTCCTACTACATGCTAGTCTTACAGCTTTTATTTTTTACAATTAAATTTAAAAAGTTAGAGACTGATTAAACTGGCCTTTCTATTATCTATAATACTACATAATATATGGATTAACGAAAGTTTATTGTTTATTTATTACCTACTACTTCGTATGCTGAGTGTATGTCTGAAGCATAGTGTATATGATCTAAAATGGCTGTTTTTCACTAGGTGAACGTCAAGCAGTGCTGGCTCCTCCAGAAACAGAGTGGTACCACGGCCGCTTAGACAGATACACTTCGGAGGAGAGGTTGTGGGCCGCTGGGAAGCTGGGGAGTTACTTAGGTAAGATTTAATGAACTTTCATAATAGGTATTATAGTTAGTTTTTTAACAGCAGTGAACACAAATGTTGAACACATCACATTTACTTTATAAATCCTTAAAACTAAATGGACATATATGACACCCTTATGAGGCTTTTATGAAAGGCATAGGATTATTCCTTGAATTCAGTTTTCTTAAATGATCACTAGTGTTATTAAATAAAATCCCCTCAAATTAAAACTCGAGGGGTGTGCTATTTCAATGCTCATCATAAGTGTATAAACAATGCCTTAAACTTTGGTACTTTTAATAATAATTAAGATAACATAGAAGTTATGGACATGCTTATACATACATATATTTACTGTTTCAAAAGACAATATTCAATATTCATGATATGTAATTTGATAGTATAAATTGTACTGTATTAATTAGCAAATAAATGTATTATATTAGGGGCATTCCATGAAAAAGTGAATCTTTGGGTTAATTTAAAAAATTCGAGTAATGAAACAATTGCTATGTCAGGTGTTACTTTGAAGCTATTGTTGATCAAATATTTTCAATATAAAATATTGTTTTAGACTTGTTTCTGCGATTCAAAATCTGGTGAGAAAGGTATTGTAATAACGTGTTGGTTTCCGCAACTCGACGTCTTTAGCGCCTATTTTGCGTGTTGAGAAAGGTCTTAGTAAAACACTTCGTTTACTGGTCAAGTTGGCAACACTGTGGTGTTACTTTGTAACTAAAGGCAAGGGGTATTAATAAAGGCATCTTGATTGATTTTATTATTATTCTGTCAACACAATAACCAAATTATTGATGTTATATTGTGTCCCATCTGTGACAAACCCTTTTGTCATGGGTGAGTTAGTTATCACAGGTTAGACATAAAAACTTTTGAATCTTGAATTTGCGATTAAAAGGTGATTTACACATGTAGTGACAACTACTTGTACCTATGATGTAGTAAAAAGGGCAGTGTGGTGTGGGCACTCTTAAGTGAAGAAACGGAAGGTTGAAATAAATTTGATTTTTATGTACAGGTTTATGCAGTCTTAGTCAGTTTAAAAAATAGTAAAAACCGTATATTTCTACCAATATACTATTAAAATATGATTGCTACGGCTGAAATAAAAATAAATATCCACTAAAATATATCATAATAAAAATGAAATAATCCAAGATTATATTCCTATTTAGGCAGCAATAAATAGCTTTTGAAGCAGTTTTAATAATTTATGTAGCATTTTATTTATTTGTACGTGTGTTATACTCCTTTAAAAAGCTTCGATGATATGTATACAATCGAAAGTGTCCCGCCCATGACAAACGCTGTCCCACCCGTGACATTACAAATTTGACATTTTATTAAAGGAAATACAACTTCTTTGCTAATTTTAAGTTTTGATGTTGTAGCTAAGTCTTTTATGTTTATACATTATTTATTTTAAAATATCCTATTAATTACCAGAGTTACATATAATACACAGAGTAAGTGTATCCTGTGTATATCTAGACGTCAATTTTTTGTCTTGCCCGTGCCATAACTTATTTTTAGTTTTCTTTTTAAATGAAATTTCAAATCTCTATATCTTTTATAGAAAACCTTGAAGCTAAGATCGTATTGTTCGTATAAACCAATAGGTAGGTTTTTTTTTTGGTTTTTTTTTTATTAAATATAGAGAGCAGACGAGCAAACGGGCCACCTGATGGTTTGTGGTCACGGTCGCCCATAGACATCTCACCTCACTGTATTAATGTTAGAGGGTTTTTGATGCGCTGCTAGCCTTGAGGACTAAGATGGAATGCCTCATGTGCCGGAAATTACGCTGGTTCTCTAACCCTTCAAACCGAAACACAGAAATGCAAACATCTCTGCTTCACGGCAGAAATAGATAAGAGGGTGGTACCACCCCAGGCGATCCTTCACATTAGGATCTACCACTACCAAAAGGTACCTAGGTTAAAGGATGATTGAATTTTTATAACGGAATGCGACAACACGACTTGAGACTGTCCCATGGAATGATGATGGAATGCCCCATTTATGAATATTTTTACCAATGTGAAAGTTAGGAAAACAAGTCAGACAAATGTTTTTTATAAGTTAAATACATTCCTATCACTACACCAAGCATGATTATACTTTTTCAAAGGTGTTTTCTGTTATACCTTAGAACATATGTTTTACAATGCACAATAGGACACGAGGAAATTTTCCCATCACTCAAGTTTTCTACTTGTATTATGTAATCCGAAAGTAAAATGTTTTCTTATGTTATTGTTACTATAATGTTCTAGAAAAGTATATTTGTTTGTGTGTGAAGTTATCATTCAACAGTTTTCATCAGGCATAACGTAACACTGTTTAAATTTTAATATATCGTACCCAAATATCATAGAAATTCCCATATCTGATAAATCCCATTCATTAATTATTAAAAAATTATTTCCATCTAGATCTGTTATAAAACAAGTGTATTTACATACATACCTCATTTCTGCCTGCAAATTATGTCTTTGGATCAATACATGATAACTAACCAAAGATTTTGAAATTTACACTATAGTATATGTGATACTTTATTACAAAATCTCAGTTTTGTAAACTCATTTGGTATAGTGAGTTGTTACTATAATTCTGATAGGTACCTACATGTTTCATTTGTATGTTAATGTGGAGCCTATTATAGCATGTTATAAATAACATCTAATTATACTAACCTTGTTAGGTAGTTATCTATGAACAACGAAGTGAAACTGAGAAATTATAAAGATGTATTCCTTTTCAGTTCGAGAGAGTGATCGGAAACCTGGATCGTATGTTCTGAGTTACTTGGGTCGTACTGGAATTAACCACTTCAGGTAATTAATGCGCCATTGCGGTACTGTGTACCTCTGACGTCAATGACGAGAAAGTTGCAGTAGTTTTAATGGATCACCCTCACCAAAGGGTAATTTGCGTATTATATCATGATCAGACGGCAAATATCCGCAGTTATCTATCATTAACGATTTTTTTGCTGCGGATTCATTATAATGTGTTTGATTCCTTTACACAGGGTGAGTTTTTTAAGGAGCACCCAGGGATACTTCTGAACTCTAAACTAGTTAAGACTTAACTATAAAAGTATTCGAAATGATTTTTTAAATAAATCCAATTGTTCCTTTGAAAATTTTCCCGTAACTGCGTAACTGTATAGGTATTCTAATGACGAAAGATGAGAAATGCTGTTGAGAAAGTATAATTTTCCTAAGACTAGTAACTTGTAAATGTTAGTTATTTGTCTAGGATAACGGCAGTATGCGGCGACTACTACATTGGAGGTCGTCAGTTCGACTCCCTGGCAGAGTTAGTTGGCTTCTACAGCCACTGCTCAGACCTTTTGAAACGGGAGAGACTGGTCGAGCCGGTACCGCCGCCAGAACCTGTTAACGATAAAAAGGTAACTAAGGGTGTGTGCCACTGAAACAAAGAGGAATTTAAGCAATTGGGTAAATTTTGAGACATTTTTAAAGATATAGGATGTGTGAACGTGATGTAAAACACACGCATTCATCATGCTTTAAGGATAACCATATTAATTGACAAGGATAAACATGCAAATGTTTAAAGAGTTAATATAAATGCTACAAAATTATGTTTTAGAATTATGCCCACCTAATGCAACATCTCTTGTCTAAATAAATAAATAATATATTGAGGATAAAACTTTTTTGAGTCACATTTGCATTCAAATAAGAATAGTCCAGCTATAAAAAAGAAGTATTATATACGCACTTCTTATTTTCATGACAGAGAGTGGTAGCAATCCTTCCCTACACCAAGATGCCTGACACTGACGAGCTGACCTTCCAAAAAGGCGATATCTTCTTCGTCCACAATGATATGGGCGATGGATGGCTTTGGGTTACGGCTCATAGGTAAGTTCTTTCTTAGATATTACCTATCGAGAGTAAGAAATACAGCAAGATTGTAATAAGATCAAAGCGTCGCTTCCGGCTTGACCACTAAATCTGAAACTAAATGAAGCTATCACGCTCTGTACTAGTATAGATTGCGTAAAGAACGAGGGTAGGTGACGTTTCGTTTAGCGATAATTGTTAGCGAGTGACACGTCAGAATCAACACCAAAGTACAAGCGCATTTATCTGTGATCGAAACGTCTAGCTCTTTCTATCACCGTCCGGTTTTTCTCGCAGTTTATTCAGTATTACTCATGCTGATGTCACAGAGTTCATTAGAGTGATATAGATAATTTGCCAGCCTGTAGCCCTGTATTAGGAACATAATAATGACAACTCATTCAGCTTCCGTCGATACATTTCCATAAAAAGCAGCACTGAATTCGTTCAAATCATATTTGCAAACAATTTCTTATCGTAATGTACTCAATTTTCTTATCTGCTAAATATTTTGCCTTGAATTCATTATGTCTTCCTGTGCCTACTTAGAGCCAACGAGCGCAGTTCCTACGCCGGCTTATGAAGGGCGTACGTCCGTTGACCTTACCAGGCGTATCATTACTGGGTCACTGATTGTGACGCCGTGTCCATTGGTTTCGAAGTCATTGCTCCATGACTGCCGGCTCTCTATTTACATATGAATGATGTCATTGAGGTGGACATATTTTTCTTTAAGTGTAGGTAGTGTTTTATTATGGAGATGAGGGTTTTGATCATAGATACTAAAATGACGATATCATACCTGCTAATGGCTTTTGTTTTAATTAGGCATACAGTTGATATTAGATGCCGTGACGGTATGTATGTTACAGAATGGATTTTCCTTAGGGGTAGATTTAAATCTTTCGGAATTAGATTAAACTCTGACTGATGCGTTGATGATGCAACACTGACGGGATGGCCTTATTGCCTTCTTTGTTGCATTTAATATTGCAATCGTTGTGCAATCTTTACCAGAAATATTTTACTTATAGATTAACACTCACTCTGTTAGATCGATCCAATGTGGATCACATTTGATTATGATAACAGTATTTCTTTAATTCTAATTCTGCAATCTATGTCTATGACATTAATTTTTAAAGTAATATAGAACATAAAAATGGGTAATTTTTGTACCTATAGACATAGGTAATTATTACATTAAGAAATATACAACTAGAAGCCTACTTTTCTATCAGAGTTTAAAAAACGAAGTTAAATACTTAAAACATCTTTCATCAGGACGGGGGAACAAGGAATGATCTTCAGAGAGCTGGTCGAGGACCTGGACCCATCAATCGACCCCAACACCGTCTTCTCATGGTTCCACCCCAACTGCACTAAGAGCGAGGCGGTGGACATGCTCGTAAAGGCAGGCCCGGGAAGCTTCCTCGTCAGACCCTCGGACAACTCTCCCGGAGACTACTCTCTGTTCTTCCACATCAACAACCAGATACAGAGGTTCAGGATAGAGAAGAAAGGGGTCCGGTACCTCATGGGCGGCAGGACGTTCGAGTGCTTGGACGCGGTGATAAATAGGTACAGGAAGGAGCAGATCGTGGAGGGACATACTTTGGGGCAGCCGGTGAGTTGCGCACTTTGTTATTTTATTCTCTGCTTAGTTGTATTCCTCATTGATGGTGGTCGTGGTCATAACTTTCTTGGCATATATAATACTGACAAACCACCCGTTTGCCAGTATTCCTCATTTCACACACTAGGTATCTCAGTGTGCAGATTTATTCACGATGTTTTATTTTTTTTATCTTCTTTTATACTACTTTTTTTTAACTACCTATCTTATTTTTAACTATCTACTACTAACTATATTTTTTACTTTTAACTATCTTTTTTTATCCTTTACCTGTGGAACAGTCGGCAAATGTATGTAAGTCTTCGAAAAAAAACCATTGGAACATGGTTTTAACCTGGTTTTGAACTCGGACCTTGTATATGGGAATCCGGCGTCCTAGCCACCAAAGCTTTATTTTATTTTATTTTTTACTTGGTTTTTGTCTGAGACTTTGATGGATGGTTTTTGTTGTTCAGGCCCCTATTGAAAGTTTTCGAAAATGGTTGTTGGAGGACAAACTATTTACTTTGTCCAAAAAATATTTATAAGTCATAATCTATGATCGGAGTAGGTAGGGCTGTTTTTGGTACTTGCCACATACGGTCATAATATGGATAAGTATGCCCAATAATCCCGGGATTTCCGGGATTGAATAAATATATTATTGAGATTTTTAACGTTATATTTGTTTTGATACACATTTAAGATTGGTGGCGAAATATTTTTTTTTAAGATTCATTGCGCTAGTATACCTATGGTAGTGTTTTAACTTCTTCGTAAGTTCACAATTTTTTAAAAATCGTAATCCGCCGAGTAAGGGCGAGGTTTATAAAAGTAATTTACAACATTTGCTCGATAACTTAAAACAGGATCCCGAAATCATATCCATATTAATATAACCTTTGAGGACATTGACCCGAAAGAGCCCTACCTACTCCGATCAGTGGTCATAATTGTGCATTTGAAGAGATTATTTCAAGGTTTTTTTTTATCAATATCATTGCTTATTATTTCCCCATTTACTTTTACCATCGTGTAAAACAAAATCAAACATTGTGTAACCAACTAACCATGTTCATTGTGGAATTGATAATTTGAGAGAAATAAATATGTCCTGTTAAAGTATTCATATAACTGTGTTTATATTCCCGTTAACATAGGTTCAACATGGAAGTAATATTACTTACCACATATTACTTTCATGAGGATTAA
This sequence comes from Hofmannophila pseudospretella, assembly GCA_947369225.1. Classification (NCBI taxonomy): domain Eukaryota; kingdom Metazoa; phylum Arthropoda; class Insecta; order Lepidoptera; family Oecophoridae; genus Hofmannophila; species Hofmannophila pseudospretella. The sequence goes on from OX376325.1 coordinate 8,802,917, forward strand.
GAACATGTATTAACATGTTATCGATGATAATGACATCACCATATAACTTTGTTTTGTTGTATCTTCAACCTGCTGCAGCTTGCTCGCGTAGTCGAGAATTTTCTTCAAATTGACTCACTAAATTAGTCATAGATATCAGTTTAAAGACGGAACCTTTAATCTATTATAGAGTTTCTCGTTAACTTTGAAAACTCCAGAAAATTCGAATAGTTCATGGTGTTGAGTTATAGACTGAGTACTGATAGTTATAGACTGAGTACTGATAATTAAACAATGCATTTTATAATATGTATACGTAATATTGTATAACTTTCAATGGTTTTCCTTTTAGCTAATCGCCGAAGGACACCAAATCGAACCGCAACAAAACACGACCGGTGCGGCGGCAGAAAAGATCTACGCCACATTACGGGAATGCCGAGACCAGATCGGTCTGAAGAAGATGAAGGGCATCAAGCACCAGGGGTACTTAAACAAGAAGTCTGATAAAGGTGCCAAGAAGTGGAAGGCATTGTACTTCGTGCTATTGCAAGAGGGAACCGATACTCATCTGTACTTCTATGACTCGCCGAAGAGAACGAAGCCTAAAGGGCTGATCGATCTCTCGTGCGCTTATCTGTATCAGGTTTGTTTATTAGTCTTCTGAAATATTAGTGTAAGACTTCGTCAAGACCCTTTAAGATACTAACACAATTATTTTTACGAGAAGTGAGCGATTTAACAACTTCAAATGAGTTCTTAATGACCTTCGCAAGCATTGACTTCTTTTAAGTCGTATTCCTCATTGCTGAAGGTCGTGATCATTCTAAGGAATCAATCACATAGAACGACTCTCGTGGCAGATTTAATGGGGTGGTTTGCCATTGCCTTCCCCATTTCACACACTGGTTATCTCAGTGTGCAGGTTTCCTCAGGATGTTTTCCTTCACCGTCAGAGCAGCAAATATACGTCTTTCGAAAAAACCGAAAAACTCATTGGTACATGGCATTGCCTGGTTACGAACTCGGGACCTCCCGCATGGGAGTCCGACGTTCTAGCCATGACGCCGAAGCATTGCCTACCTAGATGAAAAATAAGTGATATATAATATATTTTGAAATCGATATTATGATATTAATTAATGAGAAATCTAATTGATAGTTAGTAGGTATACCTACTTTTTGCTGATATAGTATTTCTAGGCCGTTTTTAATTAGCGCGTCTAACCTAATAAACTTAGAGGGAAAAGGATAACAGACGATAAGGTTATCGTAATGGATTTAAATGACTCGATTATAAAAATAACTTTCTGTTTACTACTGTGTAAGGTCATTTATTCATGTTAATGAAAATTGCATGGCCCAATCCAAACAATGGATTGGTAACCGCAAAGTAGTACAGGTAAAATTGAATACAAAATGCTTGCAATCTACAATGGATTAGTTTTGTCAAATATCGGTACAAAATATATTTTTTTTTCTTTCTTTATTGCAGGAAACCCTACAGCGTATATTTTTTTACATAGTAAATGTTCTTTAAATATTTGTATGCCCATCCAAGATTCCACATATCAAATTTTCTTAAAATAACAGATTATTGTAAATTGTACCTTATCAGCATGCCTATCTATTTTTCGTGTGCTCCGAAATAGGATTCATTTAACCCAGGGGTTCCCAAACTTATTTTGTCTACCGCCCACTTTGAGAATAAATTATTTTTTAGCGCCCCCATTTTTTCCCCTACTTAAAAACGACTATAACTTCAAATTAAATATATATAAACTCGTTTATCTCATTCGACGCTCAATCGTACTCAACAAGTAAGAACAAGTATTATATGAACCAGCCAATTGATACAGGAATGCACAATTCAGGTTATTTAACAAAAACTTGTTAAAACATGATTGCCCGCGGTCTACTATCTACGAAAATTACCTATCTAGGAGTACTAATAACTATTAAAATGCGAAAGTATGTCTGTTACCTTTTTATTTGTTTGTTTGTGTCTACTTTCATTTCGAAACGAAGCGACCGATTGACATGATTTTTATTTCATATATTCAATAAAACAGGACAGATATATGAACTACGCGGAGAGAAATAGCGAACCGAGTTTGAGCAATCTCTTAACTAATATTAGTTGATGTTCACAAGTTGTAGTTGAGAGTCGAGAGCTCATGCAGTCGGTGTCTAAGAGGCCTCTTAGCTAAATGAAATTACAAATCACCCCCCCAGGCCTCTACACAACGCCCCCATTTTTTTTCTGGGTCTCTTACCTTTAGGCCTGCAGCGCCCACAAGGGGGCGTTATCGCCCACTTTGGGAAAGGCTGATTTAACCGTTTTCGATCCCTGATTGAAAAGATGGTCAATTAATCATCATTCATTTAACACTTTCAGGTCCACGAGTCCCTATGGGATCGCGAGTTCTGCTTCCAACTGGTGGAACGGGCTCTACCATGTCTGTCGACACACACGTTCCTAGCTGCCAACAGCGCGGTCGAGGAGCGCGCGTGGCTCGACGCGCTGCGCCCGCTGTGCGTGCCGCAACAGGCGCGACACCAGTGCAAGGTAACGGCTTGTGGCGACGCACTACGATTAGTTCACTCCACTCGACAACAGATGTCGCTGTACAATGCGCAATGTACAACGCGTTATTGAAGTTTTCTGAGGACTTAGCAATATACAAGTTCCAAACATCAACTGGTGGCGCATTGGTCCCCAGGCCACCCACCCTGGTGGGAAGATCTTCCCTTTTCCTGTTCCCAGTTCCTTTTCGCTACAGAACCTAATTACTTACAGTCATCTCTGTATAGAGCGCTTCAATCTTTATGGCCGATCTGAATATAGGCACGAGTCGCGATCCAGTACGCGCACTTTACCTACCGATCATTTCGAATAACTTGCCGCCTTTAGGCATCCAAAGCTACTGGCGCATCGTTTCCTTATATGCGAAGTCCTCCCTAAACAATCGGCCTCGATGGGCGACTACGATGGGCCATCGTGTGGACAAAATCAAACAAAAACACCAGCAAATCAATTTGCAAGCAGTTCAAATAGACGGCGCATCAGAACTTCGTGAAGTTCCCGCTAAAAATCCAAAACTGCGGTTCCGAAGATGTACTAGAGTACGCTGTACTAGTGTGTATATAATTACTTTTTTGTACGTCACTTTGTAGGTGGTGTGACTCTAGGCAATGCTTGCAATACATTTCTCACACAATGAAACTCAAATTAATATTTGAACAAAAATAGATCTTACGGCGATGTCACAAAGGCGAATATCCGTCTACGTAACTCTCACATAGAATCGTATGATGCACAGATCGATTTCTAAATTCAAAGTCGATCGCAAGGCGCGATTGACTCGTCGCTCGCACACCGTTTTGAACCCCGCCCACCTGAGTACACATTTTGTGGCGCCACTCGCGCCACATTATATTTCTAGGGTATTATATTTCGCTGGTTTGGCCAAATTGCAGGTTCCGCGCGTGGTGTGGTTGCGCGCGTTACGCGTCAAGTGCCTGACGGCGCACCGCCTGCCCGCGCGCCTGGCGCCGCGCCCGCACCTGCGGCTGACGCTGGGAGCCGCCCCGGTGGCGCGCACGAGGCCGCGGCCCTCGCCCGACCCGCGCTGGGACGACGAGTTCGTGTTCGAGTGAGTAGCGTTCCGTCCGCTTGTTCGTGCGTCCGGTCACCGCCTCGAAATCTCAGTCACTCACTGTCACGGTCTTACACACGTCTGAACTTCTTTGTCGGTCCAGCCTAATACTCGACAATGCGTTGGCGTCTTGGTATCGCTCGCCACCAACGTAGGTACCGTGGTTCCTTTCTTTTATTTATCTATTTCCTATCCCTGACGTCAATATCAAAAATCGAGCCACGTCGTGTTGTTGCTGTATAACAGTACGCCAATTCATACCATAGTTAGACGGGCTCCACGAAAATATGGTTTTGGTCGCCACCGAAATTTTATTTTGTCAAATGTTGTAAGAATAGATGACGTTGATATGTGTTTCGTAGAAAGCTTAATTTTACGACAATAAATATTCGTCTAGTCCCGGAAACTTTGCCAACATTGTTTTAGGAGAAACCGAAGCGTACTTTATAACCATCAATTTTGAATACCATTTTTGTCTTTATCTTGCAGTGACGTGCCTCCAGATGTTACTTCATTTACCATCACCGTCCACAACACCGGAAAACGAGGGAAGGATTCTGAAGTAAGGAACCACTACATTTATAATACAGAAATCATTTGAAACTAAATAACAGTTGCGCCCTCTTCAATCACATCATGGAAATCGTTGACTAAATAGGACATATAATGCAAATCGTTGCATAGATGGAGCCAGCACACTCCGTGAACAGAATAGCAAAACTAAACGTCATTTTTGAAGATATCACAATTTTCTCGTTATTTGGATTAATTTAATTTCTCAAAGCTAAAATTGTAATGATGTCATGACATTATCTGGCCATTTCATAATAGCAAACCTAAAAAATCGGTTGATATGAAGACTACATGTTCATATTTGGCTTTGTGCTAATTTAATGTTTATTAAACAAAAATCTTGTAAAATCATCCAATATTAATCATAAAAATAATCATTACTTAATTATTTATCAAATTATTGTCATTGAAAGCAATAAATTTAGGTTATGTTATGTTTAGAACAAAAACATCTTTAAGTCGTACACGTACGTCTTATAAATGTATTTTTGGAACTGCGCTAGTGGCGCCTCTAGTGCTAAAACATTGCAGGATTATCTCCTATTCAGTCATGTGTAATAAATGCTTAAGATGTGTTACTATCCCATTCACAGGTGGCAGAGTTGACTATAGAGCTAGCGAACCTAGCTAACGGTGAAGAAATAGAAGAGTGGTATCCACTCGTCGGAATGACCCCTATTGGGGAGTGGGGATCCTTAAGACTGCGTATCAGGTAAACCTTTTATCAACTTCTTGGGCTTTACAAAAACTTACCTCTATAAGGATTTTCAATGTCAGTGGTTGCTAAACTGGCGTAAGGACATCGCGACGAACTTTAAAGCTCGACAACTTTGGGAGAAGAGGTGTCCGCAGAATATTATTGGGTATAATGGGTGTTACTTCATAATAGGGTACATAACAAGTATCATATATTAAATGCATTTCATAAAAAATTAAGAAATAGACATAAATTGATGGACAAATATGAACACAGGACGGCGATTATCGTAGTGGAATGTCGAATTCGACATTAGTCCTATGTCATTCACTTACATTACATGTGCGAGCGCGACATGACGTTCGTAGCGCTCGACTTTTGTATGTCGAAAATTCCTGAAAATAGCTACAGGCAATCCGAAATTAGACGGAAGAGTTGGCGCTACCCAGAAGTGACGTCACTCCTGGATAGCGCCCTACAAGCAGGTCCTTGGCTACATATTAAGCCTGTATTGCTAGAAAGGGACAGAGCATCTCCCCACTACTAACTTTAACCATTAAAATCGCTGATGTTAGTTGCGTTATCGACTGCCACAACCAAAACAATCCTCCGATATTCTCCTTCCATTATAAACTTGCCCCAGTAATTCTAGGTCTATTTGATTTCTGTTTACATATTGTGTTGTTTTTTACAGGTATATGCAAGAGCTAGTGATGCCGCGCGAGGAATACAATCCTCTGCGCCAACTACTACTCGAGCCCGGCTTGCCGGCCGTCAAGGCGCTGTCTGACATGTGTCGCACGGACCGCCAGCCGCTGGCCACTTGTGAGTTGTTTTGAACCCCCAACCAATCGACGGAGGGCGTGTTATAAGTTTGACACGTTTGTCTGTGACATCATAACTTAAGGGCGTCGGTGGCGTCGTGGCTAGGACGCCGGAGCGGGAGGTCCGGTTCAAAACCATGAAATGCCATGTACCAATGAGTTTTTCGGATTTTTCGAAAACTTATGTACATTTACCGATTGAAAACGTCGTGAGGAAACCTGCATGTCTGAGGAAATAAAAAAATTCTAAAGGCGTGTGAAATCCACCAATCAGCACTGGGCCCGCTCGGTGGATCATGGGCCATAGCCCCCTTGTGCAAGGGGAGGCCTGTGCCCCAACAGTGGGGACATTAATAGGCTGCTGGTGATGATCATAACTTAACAACGTATGATCCGATTTGGACCCGGTTTTTTAATTTAATAGAGAACTTTGCTTGGTCTGATAAAAATTGGACCAGTGGATTCCAAGATCTTGGAGTATCTTTGATGTCAGACGGGATCTCTGGAACGGTAATGGCTAGATGGCTCGAATTTGATTCATGGTGCGTTTCGGACATCTACAATCGTGATACAATAAAAAATATTATATTTTCGTAAAAGAAAAATTAAGCGGATCAATATTTTACTATACATTTGTGTTCACAGCGGTGCTCCACGCCTTCACGGAGTGCGGGCGCGGCGCGGAGCTGGCGCGCGAGCTGGTAACGGCGGAAGTAGCGCGTGAGACCGACCACCGCTCGCTGTTCCGCGGCGCTTCGCTCGCCACCGCCGTCGTCGACGAGTTCATGCACGGACAGTGCAAGGCCTTCTTACAGGTACACATTTTTTAAAATTTACGACTAAACCCGCGTTTGATCTTAATCTCATGCTGGTAACTGACGATGAGGTCGAAGATGGAGCACACAGGTTTAGTAAGTAATGTTTCTCCTATGAACACATCAACGCCGAAGATTACATAGAAGGATGGTCGCTGAAGGGGTTCTACCCCCAGCGAGTTACTCGCCCATTAAGGCCTCGTATGACACGCTTGCCCAGTAGCGGAAGGTATATTCTAATCCGTCTCATACACGAATAGATTTATAACTTATAGATTAGATTATAAGAAAGTCCACCTCTCCGCCCCTTCTCCATTCTATTTTTCCCTGTCCTCAGCGGTCTACATAATATTCCGATATTTTTATTTAGTATATTTAATTAAAGAGGATCAAGACGTGCAAATAGGCCACCTGATGGTAACTTTGAGGTCTTGAGGATGATATGTTGTATGAACCGTTTGTATCGAGCGTCAAAAATTGCAACCTGATTTTTTCCTGGCAAGATTAACTTCTTTTTATTAAAGTTATTTTTCACAGGCGGCGATATCGGAGACGGTGCAGAAACTAATAGACGCCAAACAGTCCGCCGAGCTGAACCCTACAAAGATGGACTCGCCCGACGACGCGTGTAATAACGCAGAATTTCTGCTTATGATCCTCGATCAGGTAAGCAAATCACATACTTTTTACCACGTACTTCTTAGTCGGTAACTCTTGACAGAGTTTTCGTGGTTATGGATTGCTCCGAGGTCTTAGCAAAGTGTCTCCATTTGGCTCGGTTGGTGGCATTGCGAGAACACTCGACCAGGGAACACTTCGTCACTTACTTTATGAGGTCTGACCATCTTGTCGGGGATCTACCGCGCGATCTTGTTTCCTTTACTTTACCTATCAGACGCTCCATTGAATCTTATGTAGTATGAAATGTAAGTAATATACTTATCATACCTCAATGTGCTCCTGCTATTATGGTTCCGTGACTTTCGGTCTACGCATACACATAGGATAAACATGTATTGATGAATCTTGTCACTCAATTTTTTTTTAATTTTTTTTTTAATTTACTTCTAAACCCGCATTTGACCTCGATCTCGCCTGATGGTAAGCGACGATGAGGTCGACGATGGTGCATGCGGGTCCAGTAAATGCCTATTCACTCTGGCCTTGAAGATCCCAAGGTTGTATACTGCACTCGGTAAATTGTTACTTTTAAATTGCACCACTACCAAAAACGTTTCTCGTTTCTGGAGAAGTGTTTTCCCAACAAACTAAGAAATGGTATTTGTTCCAGATAACGTTGTCAATTTTCACATCCCCCGAGGCATGTCCGCGGCCCGTACGCTACTTGTGTGGGTGTCTGCAGCGGGCCGCCGTGGCGAAGTGGCCCAATGAGAGATTCGTACGGACTAGGGTTGTATCAGGTAAATATCATATTCATTTATTTCAGTAATGTAATGATCATACACTGTTATTCTTGTCTGCAGCAATAAGCTGAGTTGAGGCCCTTTTCACAACAACAGCAGACCATCATACATGATTTAGATATGTTTACCTTTGACTACATAATTATTTTATTATAATAGGGAACTTGCATGTTTTTTTTTGTTTTTAATCGAAAGATACTTTTGATAAAGATACTTGAAGAGAAACTTTACTGAACACAAAAGATTTTTAATATGCTTATTTAAAGAGATATAGCTTTGTAAAAACCCATAATACAATTTTCGCGCCAAAACGCATTCATTTTCTCAAGTGACGTAATTGGATTTTATGTAAACAAACGTGAGCTGTGAACAGTCTTGAACTTGTCAAAAGATTTTTCGCTTTAGAGGTTATTTTTATATTGGTTATTACAAGAGTAATAAAACTATTTACAGTATTTGTGTAATCCTAAGAACAATAACTAGGGTGTAATCGTAATGATTCGTTGTTTTAATTACAAAAGTTGCCAATTGCAAAAAATATTTTCCTTAGAAGTTTATCAAAGTTTATGCAGATTTGGATACGTGTAAGCGTTACTGCCAGTTATTTCTATATACAGTTATGTATAATTATTATAATAGGTATATAATTTATAAAAATAATAATAGTTTATAATAATAATATATATTTATTCAGATAATTCCGCCTCACTTGTAAAAATATTCCCTAAATTTAGGGTAGAGAAATCCTATGACGTCACTCAATGCTGATAGGTGTTTGAAATTACGTTCCATTTCGCGCTACTAAAAAGCTAAATATCTCAATAAATACAAATATATAAATATTACTACTCACAATTTAATCTTTTTATGTACTATTCTATCGACTGCAACACATAGTTTTAAATTTTAAAATTCATGCAAGTTCCCTATTATAACTGTTTCGGTCATTGCCTTGTGTGAAATAAACGTATTACTTACTTACACTGTCAAAAAGATAGGTACGGTACATTTCACACTAATAAAATAAAATAAGTTAGAAATAAGTATGAAAATATTAGCATGTCATGATCATTTTGTTCTCATATTACAGTAAGTACAATGTCCAACAGTATACAAAAGTATTGGAATATATATATACATAAAACATCAAACAGTGCCACTACAAGCAGTTCCAGTTACTGGTTTTTAGGGTTCTGTAGTCAACTAGGAATAAAAGGTTCGCGTCCAATTGCGTCGTCACGCGTCCATTGCGCTGCGAACGGAGTGTCGGTATTACGAATTGCTTGGTCAAAATGCAGACGTCCGGTCCGGGTTTTCAAGATATAGTAAACGAATCAATACAAAGCAACTAATCCGTACGCAGCGATGACGTCGCAATGGACGCGAGCCTTTATAGTTTCGTCATAACTATCTGTACGTCTTATCTGTATAGTACATGTAAGAGCTGGAAGGAAAATAACCTACGTTTGGCTTGGTTAAGTAAGAAAAGTAGTGCCTGCCGTGATTTAGCCGTGTCGTGCAGGCCATAAAGAATAGCACCACTCCAACTCTTCCCGTGGGTGTCGTACGAGGCGGCTAAGGGACTTGGTAGATACTATTCTACATCTAGTAGACGGCGATAGGCTCGCCACCTATCACGTTTGTTCACCAAATCTTACGGCGAAAAGTGGGAACTACCTTTCGGTGGTTCCTCTGTCTACCACCTTGGGGATTATGGACGTGAGAGAGAGATGATATGTATTTATTTACAGGGTTCATATTCCTGCGGCTGATCTGCCCAGCGTTAGTGGAGCCACGCGCGTGGGGGCTCATCTCAGTGGTGCCGCCGCCCCATTCGCAACGGTCTCTACTGATGGTGGCCAAGTGTCTGCAGAACTTAGCCAACCTGATCGAGTTTGGAGCCAAGGTAGTGATGAATAGTTCTTATTGCCGTGTAGTTAGTGGTCAACCAGAGTCATCAAGGGATCTGACATGGCTTAACATGCTCCCCGATCCAGGAGGCGCTTAGATCAAAATGTGAATCTAACGGTCACCCAACCTGGTTATGGTTAATCTCCCGTTAAGCAATTAGATAGCTATAATTTTATGAGAAGTAATTAACCACCACAATAAATAGTCCCGAAATGATAATTAAAATTGATTCACTACAATGGTCCAGAGGTGGATTTTTACTTGAATTTATATCACACAGGAGCCGTACATGGAGGTGGTAAACCCGTTCATCCTGAAGAACAAGGAGCGGATGGTGGTGTTCTTGGACCAGCTGAGTTCCGTGCAAGAGCCGGGCAATGCGCCGCCCAACACTACCAATAACTTTGACATTGGTAACTTGCCTACAACTACATGTTTAATTCAAATTCTGTATGAGGGTGCGCAAGCGCTGCTAGAGGATGTCGACGTATGTTGCTGGTTATCGTGTTATTTCGATATTGTTTTAACGTTATAACCAGCAATGGATATTCAATCGACGCGTTTGAACGCTTCGCACAGCGTTGACAAAGTCTACAAAAATGTTCTAACTGTCTACATTACGTATATGTTAATATATTTTTATTTTATTGTATAAGGAGAGCAGACTAGCAAACTTGCCATCTGACGGTAAGTGGTCACCATCGTCCATAGACACTATAGTGCTATTGAGAGTTTCCGAAGCGTTGCTAACATTGAGGATTACGATGGAGTGCTTCTTGTGCCGTAATTACACTGGCTCTTATCCTTCAAACTGAAACAGCAATGCAAGCACTGCTGCTTTGTGGCAGAAGTAGGTAAAAGGGTGGTACCACCCCAAGCTGACTCTGTACAGAGTTATACCAAAAGCGGGTTCAGCAGTGTCAGTAACTGAACAACTATTGTTGATACTATAGTTAGACACGGGATTCTAAACCATGAAAGCTTAAAAAGTCATAACTATTGTTAAATTACTTTTTGTTATTGATTCAATGGCGAGCCCTAGGAGAGGCATATGTCCAGCAGTGGACTAGAGTGGGCTGCTGATGACGATGATGGTTGATTCTGACGTTACTTCCATAAAATTGACAACATATATATAGCAAAGGAGCTTTAAAATGTAGAAAATAAAGGTTAGTTTTATTATTCGATCTGTTCTGACTAAACTGACAATATATATTGTCACTGTACAGCGAAGGAGCTGGCAACCCTGCACCACATCTGCGTGTCGCACCTGTCGGAGCTACAGACGTTGTCCAAGACGCAGCCCGCCCTCCGCAAACTGGTCACCGTCACGGAGATGCTCACCAAACACAAACACAAGTACCTCGAGATGATCAGATAGGACCCGTCTACAGTTTACACAGGTGAGAACAGTTAAGGCAGGTTTATATGGATGCAGTTACTGACTGTAATCCTTTGACTAGTCAGTGCTGACCAGAAATAATGCGATAACAATCGCCAGCACTGATTTTAATAATAATAAATTCCAAGTTAGTGTTACGGACCTGCGAATCGTAAATAAGACTAGGTACAAGAAAATAAGGTTGTAATTCCGAAATAAGAAAACGAACAAGGGGCCGTTCATGAGTTACGTAAGGATGATATAAATCAAAGATTGACATAAATCAAAGATTTTTTTAATAGTTATGTGTAGTATTATAATTAAAGGTAAGATTTGAAATAATATTAAAGTAACGAAACAGTGGTGGCGTGCGTAATACGTGTAGGCTGAGTGACGGCTGCGTTCGAATATTACGTAAGAATGGCTTTTACCCCCCTTCCACCGAGGTAAGGTCATGTACAGATTTTTTAAACACTCCCTCCCCCTCGGGCCCTTATGTAATTAATGAACGGCCTCCAACCTGTACAGTCGACCACAGGTCAACCTACCCAAAAAGTCAATTGAGAATCTGAAATTACCTTATAGGGCAGACATAAGGTTCAGATTTAATCGAAGGATGACAGATGGTATAATTTAGCTAGTAGTCGACTGTACATTAATAAAAAGTAAATGACGTACAGACATACCCTAGACTTGTAGACTGTGTATATCGACACAGGGTTGCAGTTAATAATTTGAGCAAGCCAACAGTCAAAAAAGTGCATTTTCCGGCTAATTCTATTCTATCTAATTTTTCGCGGGTAATGTAACAGCTCTGATTCGAGCATTACACCAGTGAATACGTCGAGACGCGCATTACAGCGCGCGCACGCTTGTAACATGCGCGTGTAATGTATTCCTATTTGTTACATTACACGAATAAGAGTAAAGAGGCGTGCGCTGCTATATTAACAGCATTCTAGTTACGTGCCGATATTTATAATGTGGTTTTGGTTTTGTTGCAGGGTAACAAATTATATCTCAACCGGACGAGCGGTAGCGGTAGGTAGGTACTCCTTCGGTGCAGGACTCATTCCTTCGGGCTGCGTCACACTCCGATGTAATACTGCGAGTCGGTCGATCGCCACGTTGTTTGTATGTCGTCCGAGCGTGCCGCGGTCTTTAGTCTCACACGGGTAGTCATTGTAGCTTTAGCCTGATTATGTTATTGACAGGACGCATCAAAACGAATTTGTTTTTGAGCTTTCTCGTGCCAAACTCTCGTATTAAGAGTGCGAATTTTGTATTCATTTATTCTATTAAAACTACCTAAACGTTTCATTTATTATTATAATAAGCAAAAATGAACAAAAAAAAGCTCTCTAGTATTGTAAGATATATTTATTATTTTATATTTTAGGTAATAATTTGCGCATTTAATTTATAATCGTTGAGGTAATTTTTGATTGGCGATAGGTTTTTCGAGTAATATAATAATGAATGACTTAAACTTTAAAATCGTACAACATTTTGATACAATGGTACGTAAAAGTGGTCTTAGAAACTCCGAGCAATATTAAAACCTCTTATTGGAAATGCTTTAAATTAAAGGAGATCTTTGGTATTAAGGTTTCTCTAGATACTCTTTTGTAACCCTTTTATACTATGCGACTATTATGTTTAGAATTTTATATTTTAATATTAACCCAGTGTGAAGTGAGCGCAATGGTGTTCTAATCTATACTTGTATAATCGTAGCGTGTAATGGACAAACGTACCCTGCAAGTGGTTTTCTGGTTATTATAATTGAATTTATAAGTTATTATAATATGATTATTGAAGTACTGGATTTTTGCATTCCATGGTTTCACGATATATCGTCATAGTATGATCGAATTATCGTCTATAGAGGTGGCCGCCGATATAAAAACTATAAAAAGTCGAATTGTTGCATAGGGACGTAGACACAGGGTCTAAAATTCTGTAGCACCTCTCTAGGCGAACTTAGATCCAGAGTGCAAAAATCCGGTTACATACGTAGATTTATGATGATAGTTGCCTTACTTACTATGCTCTGGAGCACGACCGCCGACTCTGCTGTGCGCTTGGGTCGGTGTATGTCAAGTTCCAGAGACAGAGAGGGAAGTTCTCGAGCTCCCCACCTACACTTGGAGCTGAGGCTCCAATAGAAGGGCAGGCTGTTGAGGATGTGGACGCTATGGAAATCGCGTCCACGTCACAAGAGGAGGACGAATGGACGAAGGGCTTGGAGGAGGATTTGCTGGGCGAGGAGGAGGGAGACCATGGAGGAGATGGCGTCCCTCTCGTCTAGCTGCAAAGCCATACAGATTAACCTCCACCACAGCATTACCGCTACAGCTCAATTACGGAAGTGGTTGGAGGTTAACAAGACAGCCATAGCATTGATACAGGAGCCGTGGATCAATGCTGGCAGGATTTGCGGACTTTCCAAGAGTGGAGGTAAATTATTTACGGGTCCAGAACCCAACCCCAGGGCGTGCATTTACACAACCGGGGACATTTTTACACAGCCACTAACAGAGTTCTGTTCCAGAGACCTACTCGCCCTGAGGCTGAATTTACGACAGGACTCTAGCATCCCGGAGCTGGTGGTCGCCTCCGTGTACATGCACGAGGGCGACAGCCCTCCACCTGAGGAGATGGCGAGGCTTGTCAACTACTGCGAGCGCGGCGGTCTGGAACTAATCATCGCCACGGACTCAAACGCCCATCACCCCCTGTGGGGCATGGAGCACAGCAACAACAGAGGTAACGAACTTACGGACTATCTGTTCACTACGAACCTAGAGATTTTAAATATAGGTTCTGAACCGACGTACGTCACACGGCGTAGTAGTACAATAATTGACCTGACTTTGGCAACGAGGGGCGCAGCGGACCTCGTATCCAACTGGCATGTGTCGGATGAAGCATCATGCTCTGACCACAGGTGGATCCTCTTCGATATTCAGGTAATTATACAGCAGGCGCCACCTCGCAGGAACCCACGGAAAACTGACCGTACCAAATACACGAGATGTGTTACGGAAAGTCTGAACACGATGAGCGTCCCTGAGAGGATGGAAACTACGCAACAAATCGAACTACAGGTAAGTGCTGTCACCAAAATCATTGTTGACAGCTACCAGTCTACTTGCCCTCTGACCAGTCCCCCAAGCAATACTGGCAGAAGCCAGAAATGGTGGGGCCCCGAGCTAGAACGGCTAAGGAGAAAGGTCAGACGCTGCCTAAACAGGGCAATGAATACAAGTGCGGATGAAGACTGGGATAAGTATAGAGAGGCTAAATCCTGGTACAAAAAACGCATTAGATACAGGAGCGGAGCCTCGTGGAGAAAATTCTGCGAGGGCATCGAATCCAACATGCAGGCAAACAGGGTGAGAAAGATCCTAGCCAATCAACCTAACCAAGGCCTAGGATCCCTCCGTAAGCCAGACAATACTCTCACTAACTCTCTGGAGGAAGCACAGGAGGTCTTATTACAGACCCACTTCCCCGATTGTAGAATGGTAAGCACCACCAGTTGGGTGGACATGGAATTTACGCCAACGGAAGACTGTTGGCATTACGCCCAAACGGTTGTGACTGAGGAAAAAACAAAATGGGCTCTAAACAGCTTTGACCCCTTCAAGGCGGCGGGGCCAGATAACATCTTCCCTGCCCTACTTCAGTGGAGCGGTGAGAGGATGATCCAGGTCCTGACCGCTTTAATGAGAGCATGCCTAGCGCACAGGTACGTTCCCAAACAATGGAGAGAGGTAAAGGTCGTTTTCATACCTAAACCAGGTAAAAGTGATTACACGGATGCGAAGTCCTTCAGGCCAATTAGTCTTACGTCTGTCCTCCTCAAGACTATGGAAAGAATGTGCGACAGGGAACTGAGGGACAACGCACTGAAACACATTCCGCTGCATCGGAATCAGCATGCTTACAGCTCAGGTAAATCTACAGAATCTGCACTACACATGGTAGTAAGCAAAATTGAGGAGGCAATTGCAAATAAATCCATGTGTTTGGGCAGCTTCATTGACATCGAAGGGGCCTTCGACAAGACCAACTTCACCAGCATATGCGCAGCTTTGACCAAACATGGTGCGAACGCGTGCATGATAGGGTGGATTGAGAACATGCTCAGCAAAAGGTTAGTAAGGTTTGCGGGTTGTGAGTCCCTAGGAGCAGTTGTCGTGAGAGGCTGCCCCCAGGGCGGAGTCCTCTCACCCCTCCTATGGAACATGGTGGTAAATGACCTGATATCCACACTCAACTCACATTCCCACTTTGCTATTGGGTATGCAGATGACATAGCAATCCTCATCTCAGGTAAATTCGCAAATACTGTTTGTGAGGTAACACAAGGAGCACTACGGACCGTGGAACGATGGTGCTCTGACTACCAACTCTCAGTAAATCCTACAAAAACCGAATTGGTAATGTTTACGAACAAAAGGTCTCTGGGTAACTATAGACTGCCCGAACTGTTCCAAAAGCGGCTACAGCTTTCAAATGAAGCGAAGTACCTTGGGGTGGTGCTCGATAATAAGTTAAGCTGGAATAGCCATCTTGAATACAAAATAAGGAAAGCTACTATCACGTTCTGGCAGTGCCGTAGAATGATAGGTAAGACGTGGGGGCTATCCCCCAGGATTGCTCTATGGCTCTACACGACGGTGATACGACCGATGGTCAGCTACGGAGCAGTGGTCTGGTGGCCACGCACCAACGTCACCACTGTTAGTACTAAACTACAAAGACTCCAAAGGATAGCTTGCATGGCGATCACAGGCTGCATGAAGACGACACCTACAGCAGCTCTGGAAACCATGCTGAACCTACCGGCGCTGCCCCTCTTCATTAGACAGGAGGCAGCCATTGCAGCGGTTCGTCTGAAAAAGCTATACCTATGGAGAGACGTCAGGATTCCCCACACTGAAGTCCTTAAAGAGGCTAATGAGGACCTCCCTTTGATGGAAGCAGTGTGCGATAGGATTCCGACGCTGTTTGTCTTTGATAAGAAATACAAAATACAACTGTACGAGGAGGACTACGAGAGTCTCAACCCCAGAGAGCTCAGAGTCTTCACGGACGGCTCCAAAACAAGGTCAGGCACTGGCTCCGGAGTATTCTCGGAGGACCTAAACATAAAAATATCTACACCACTTGGTGCTCACAACACAGTCTTCCAGGCCGAATGTGTGGGCATCATTCGTGCAGCCGATGCAATCGCCGCTAAAGGGGTACGGGATTATCCAATCCGGATACTCTCTGACAGCATGGCGGTACTTATGGCCCTCAAAAGTAATGTCGTCACATCGGGTCTCATAAACGAGTGTCACCAAAAACTGAATAAGGTAGGTAGTCACATCAAGGTCACCCTTCAGTGGATCAAGGGACATAGTAATTCTCGTGGCAATGACGCGGCGGACGAACTGGCGAGAAGGGCATCAGAGATGGTTGCAGAGGGCCCAGAGCCCCTCATACCCCTGCCCTTCTGCTGGATAAAGACGTCGCTGCGCCAACGCACGAAGGATATACAGAACTCTAGCTGGGCCAAGGTCGTGGACTGCAGGCAGTCTCGAGAAGCCTTGCCGAAGGCTGATCCGAGACTAACCAGGCAGCTCCTTCGGCTCAGCAGAGTCAAACTGCGGAAGGTAACCGGGATAATAACCGGTCACAGTCCACTTAACAGACACCTCTTCAATATAGGATTCACAGACAGCCCCTTGTGCAGAGCTTGCATGGAGGCAGAGGAGACGGTCGCCCACGTGCTCTTGGAGTGCAGAGAGGTGACCACCTACCGGGCGGGAAGCCTTGGCACCCCAGGATCACTTCCCGAAGTCCTTCAGGACATCAGAGGACTGCTGGACTTTCTGGCGAAGTTGGGGTGGCTCGATCAATAGTAGTTTCCACCACACGCAAAATAGGCGCTTAAGACGTCGAGTTGCGGAAATCAGCCCGTTATTACATTACATTACATTACTATGCTACATGCACTGAACATTCTTCAGGTATTGCAGACAAATCCTTCAATGGCTTACAAATTTGGAAGTTAGGTATAGATGTCATTAGACACAGTCAATATATTTTCACAGGACTCTGGGTTTACAACAGGTAAAATGATTTTTGAAAAATAATGAAACAGGTTCGTTTTATTTATGTAAAGATCTGAGAAAATAATCTGAGGTACGCAAAAAGTAAGCCAATCCTTGACACTTGAATTTAGAAACATTTATGTCTGCTGTACAGTATGTATTGTTAAAAAATGGTACAACCTGTACTATCACTTTTACCTCTTGTAAACTTATAGTTATACCCGTAAATTATAGAGATTTAGTATAGCATAATAATATTTGACCATCATTTTTAAACACCAAAAATGGAAAAAGGAGTATGATTGTGTGATGTGATTGATATGACAGTGATCGGAATGGTAACGTACGTAGAATCGTGTCGTATGGGTGTTGTGTTTAAATTGATCTTTTTGTATGTAACTGCACATAACAGTTATTGCAGTGCACCTTGACTATAAATGTAAATTCTCTGTGATAATGTTTAATTATTCCTTTTTCATTACAATATCGATTTTTTTTTCTGTGATTTATGTCATTTTTTATGCAAGACTGGTGTTCACTGAAGTGTTTTCTTTGGGTCGACTTATATTCAGCGGACGAAAGGCCGTGGCGCAGCACGCCGTTGTGACCGAAAATACATAGTGCCATCGTCGCGGCGGTTCGACTGCTGAATCGATCCCTCTAACATGTTAAAAACCCATCAGTGAAACATTGGGCTTTATAACAGTGTTTACAATTTATTACATTGTTATTATTATTCATGGATCTTCCTTCCTTTCTCCTTGCTCAAATTCAATGTTTATTGTAGTTAATCGTTCATATAATTGTATTTCTAGTGCCATATAATCAGTACTTACTTTAAACACTCTGCACATGCTTTAAATAATCACAATTTGCAATATAAGAAAATTCATTTTCTTAGGTGACTCGTATCGTATTGTCGTGATAAATTGCAAATAAGTCCTTTTATTATGTGAATTATACACACAGAATATTATTAATTCTTTTAGTGGGCTGAAAAGTCTAGATGTTAACATTGAAAGCAGATCAGTAGATCATTGTCTGAAATCAAAGAGGATGATGGAACCCATTTAATTTTTTTTGATGAGTAAAGTTTATTCAATCAAAGCATCGAAATTGTATGTTAATAAGATTGATTTATTTATTCAATAGTTTGTACTTTGTAGGTCTAGTTGATGTGTAGTCGCTGTATTTAAGTGTTTAGCTTATGATAGGACAATGTCTAGACTGAATTACGCTCCAATTAATAGATGTGTTAGGTATTAAATATGCACTAGATTTTCCACAAAATTGTAACAAAAACAAGTGATAGACAATCGCAATATTCCACCGATTTGATAAAAGTACTTTTGTATACCGAAAAGGAGATTATCCTAAAGAATATTAATACTGTTAACGTTTTGAAACATTTTACAATGCTATGTCTTCAGTGTTTAGAAAGCTAATCGGAATTGCATTTCAGTAAGTACAGATTATTTTTGTTGATTTGAATAATACATATAACATTTTTATTTTGCCAATGGTATTATGTACATAACATATTAATTTCTTCAAATTATGTTTTTATTGAGAGGCACATTTTGTATGATTGCACTTGTTAATCTGCATTTAAAGTTTACAGCTTGTGAAAAAGCAAATCTTGAATCTGAAAATAACTAACAAAAAGTACTGCATTTTTAGTTACACAATAGTATTAGATTTTGACTGTTTTGTAATCTCTTTATATTCTATCCCTTAGTATGTATGTACTGTTTTCTATTAAACTTTATCTGTGCTAGAAATCCGGTCTCATAAAATATACAATAATGAAAATAAGATGTTTTTTATTTATATTATTTATTAGGAATCATATAAAATTGATTAGTGTATTTATATACAAATGGGAATGGGATACCTACCAAGTTTACAAGTTCAAGTAAGAAATAGTATGGAGAAGGCCATTCCAACACAACAAACTGCAACATAGGGAGATTTACGTTCACCAATTCTTGCACATTTCCAAAATGACCCCAATAATCTGGAAAATGATAAAACTCATTAAAAGTCCTGCATGTTAGGTTATGAGGTATCTGTTACGGTAAGTTTACACTCACACTCAAAAATGACTTTATGGGTGCGAGTGTAACCTAACCGTGACAAAATTATTTTAAAAAGATTTTACAATTTCTAAGCTTTTCTTCGACCCCTAAAGATGCTCTAACATATAATAATAAGCTAGCTAAAAATTCATACCCAGTTTTATTACGGTCCATCAAACTGGGGAAGAAGGATCTCAAATACGCACAAGTGCATATGAGCAGCAGTATTACCGACAGTAAACTTTGGAAATTGAATATTGCACTCTGAAACAAAATAATTGATTTTAGTTTCTAGGACATTCATATAGGTTATATTTGCGGGTTAATAACAAAAACTTACCATTGTGATCAGTTGACCAATATCACTAATGTAAGTAAACTGATGAAATTTAGAAATTGCGATTGGAATAGAATAGAGTAATTCCTCACCAAATGTACTAAATCCAACAGATTCAGAAATTTTATTTTCGTAAATAAACGATATTGTCAGTGACAACTCACTAAAAGTTCTAAATCTAAAACATTTCATCAATCATGTTATCAATCATCTTTTTGATTTATTCTTGAACGAAATATGTCGAACTTCTTTTTTGGCTCGTGCACACTGTCTGTCGTTGGCGGATCGGATAGGCATCGATTCTGAGTGTTAAATTTGGACTAAATCTAAAAGTAAGATAAACTTTACCGCTTATATACTAGATTGTAAAAGAGTGAGCGGTACGTTGACCGTAGGCGTAGTGTACGTCCAATAATAATAAAGCTCTATCTACATAACGGGACGGGACGGCGCGGCGCACGGCACCTGTCTGATAAATTATTTCAACAGAGGCGTGGGTACCCTAGTGTTGAAACGTAGTTTGGTAGTCTAGATTGGAACGATTACAATGACAAGCTTGACTTTGATTTTTTTCTTTTATGCCATTAAAAAAATGTTTGTTGACGTGTGTTGTTGTTGATTGAAGTGTATGAAAGAAAACTTGAAAAAGGGTTATAAAATTGATTTTCATTTTATTATGTATAAATTACATTCAAAATAATTATTTTTCACCCCTGGGGAATAGCGATCCAACGATGAATGAAGATAAATTCTCATTAGTCGAGAAAATAGTTAAGGATATTGATAATATCATTTCAAAAAATGCGGAGTTGTAAGTACATTCTCATATATTTGGCAAAATTTCAATAACTTACTTTCTCTTTGCAAACAATTTACAAAGGCGTCTATAAATAATTATTATCCTTCTATTTTCAGATGTTCCTTCGACATAGTACCTGTAGAGACTAATTTTCAAAATAAATCACCAGTGCTTCATTTGGAAAATTGCCTTGGTTTGGAATCTTGGTGTGTAAAGCATGTTTACATGTACTGCTATTCTGAACTTATGGACAAATACTTTACTAAACCAAAGCGCAAAACATTGAAAGTGACTTCTTTCAATTCGGACAGACTAACAAGGTTATCGAACATCACACTTTTGCTAAACCCAGAATTGAATTTTTTGTGGAACAAACGAAAGGAAATGATACTCAAGTTATTGTTGGAGAAGAGTTCAGAACTTCAGTTTACAAGATTGGTTTTATCACGGAAACCCAAATGCAATGATGCATTCGCCTATAGGCGGTGGCTTTTAGACTCTACATTATTAGGTGAGTAGGTCAATAGATTAGTTTTAGAAAGTATAAGTGTTCAGAACAGTGTTGTCTACAATTGTACACAATGTAATTATGACTTGTTTGCCTTATAATGTTTTTCCATTTTCCAGGTGGAACCCTCCAAAGCAACTATATTGAAAATCTTGCAAATGAGGAACTAAGCATTTGTGAGATAGCATCAGACAAAAGCCCAAACAACTACCACAGCTGGAATCATCGTATGTGGCTGTTGAACAAACTGAAAGCAGTGGAGAAACAGTTTGATTTAAACTTGTTATACATAAAAGAATATGATTTTTCTCAAAGGTGGACTTCAAAACATGTTTCAGACTTTAGCTGTTTCCATTACAGGCAGTTTTGCATCAAAAATATATTTGGTATCAGCAATGTAAGTTGGAAAACTTTTGAAAACACAGTTGATGTTAATTTACGTAAAAGTTTCGTTAGGGTTCTTGCCACAAACTTTCCTAAAGACGTAACTATACAAGTGTCAGAAGAAAGCTTGTTATCTTATTCTGAAGATAACTTAGTAAACTTGGTACTGTGTTATCCTGTCAAGAATTGTAATTGTGCTGTTGACAGTGTCGTAGTTTGCAGGAAATTGGAAGTTTTATTCCATGAATTGGTTTTGGATAATGAGTTGTTACGGTTTTACAAGGATCATGAGACATTATGGTATCACAGACGGTTCATTATTCATCAAATAATAGCAATAATGTATGAACATTTTGGAGTAGTCAGACAAAACAGGGTGCTGGTCAAGAATACATGCAGGAAATGTAATGCAGATGATTATAGGCAGAAACAGGCAAAGATAATACGGTATGATAGTAACCGTATATACTCCAGTGTACTTTTCAATGTGGTACTGTGTCACGAGAAGAAATTTATAACTGAACGGAGAACTGATGGTGATAACTATGCAGATAGACATCTCAAGTATTTAAAATTTGTTGAGGGTCTCCATAATGTGATGTAATGATATTTTTAATGTAAAAGTCTGAAAGACAGTAAAATCACAATTTAGATCACAATATTTAATCTAATTTTAAATAAATATACATATTTAATGGACTTCTAATAGTAATAAATTAATAATACATATAATGTATTCCAATGTAGCTATTGATATCAAATAATTATGTATGACTGCATTTCTTTTACTTTTTGTTAGATGTAAGTCCTGTTTTTGTTGTTTGTTTATAAAATTTTAGTACCTATCTATTTTAAACAAAAAGACATGTTTTATATTTGATTACAATAAATGCTATTGATTATGTATTGTTTTTTTTATTATACATGGTGTAACAAAAATTCCCTTGTAAGCCGAAACACGAAGCTTTGGGATCCGATTTTGCTAATACAACGTATTTCATTATAAACTACTTAAATTGCAGCTTTTGTCATTTTTCGTATGCTACTAGTCACGAACCGTACAATTAATGTCACCTTTCGGTCAAGCCAACGATCGATCGGTCCGCTAATATGTGTGAGCGGGTGTTATCAGAATATGATTTGTAGTTAAAGTTGGATCGATATGAAAACGTAAAAAAGAATGATAAACCTAAAACAGTGGAATTGGGTTGAAAATTACACAATTATCAAAGGTTGTTCAGTATAAAGAATACCCCTAGCTGTTTCCGCTTACACATTTAAAAAAACAAAACACGGACGTTTGAGTAAACACTCATTGCGGAGTTGTATGACGTAAGGGGGTGAGAGCAAAAACGATTTATTCTTATAAAGAGGTAAGAAGAAGTACGTCTTTGTAAAAAGTAACGATGAACAACTTTCTTTACAGTGTCCGTCAATATTTAGAAACAACTAACTCAGAGAGCAGACACACATGTGACCCTCTGCTCTGAACGATTGATTTGGTTTTGTTGCCAGTTCGATTAGGTCGAATTTTTTCATCGAACTTGCTTTTTTCTTATCAACCTGTACCAAGATGTACCATACTAAGTACCTACTGGGTATGGATAAACTTGATATTTTGCGTAGCAACCGATTTTAACCCCCGACCGATCGAGGGAGGGGCGTGTTATAAGTTTGACACGTTTGTCTATCGGTCTGTTTGTTTGTGGCATTATAACTTGAGAACGGATGGTTCGATTTGGACCGACCAGGTTCATGACTACTTAAAGACCCACCAGACCGACATAATGTTTGTGCAAGAGACCTTCTTGAAACCTAGTATGGGCAATCCTAAGATTGCAAATTATAAGATCATCCGTAATGATAGGGTCCACTCCGCGAAAGGCGGGACCCTGATTTACTACAGAAAGTCTCTTCACTGCATCGCACTTGACACCCCTCCCCTCGTTAACATCGAGGCTTCAGTCTGCCGACTTGCCATGACAGGCCATCAGCCTATTACCATCGCTTCAGTATACCTCCCCTGCGGTAAGGAATTACTCAGGAGGGATATACAAGCACTACTCGACTTAGGCGACTCAGTCATAGTGGCTGGTGACATCAACTGCAAACATGAGCGATGGAACTCCATCATTTCAAACCCTAACGGCAACAGACTAGACGCATTAGCTGACACACTCAACTTTGACGTACTAGCTCCCATGTCCCCGACCCACTTTCCCTACACCGTCAACCATCGACCCGACATACTCGACGTGGCTCTCTTCAGGAACGTCTCCTTACGGTATAGAGACGCTACATGAGCTTGACTCCGACCACAGACCAGTACAACTCCTTTTAGGTCCGCCCGACTCCTCCGAGCCGGACACCAGGACAGCAATGAACTGGAAAAAGCTCGAGGAGTCTCTCCAAAATCCTAGTTCCCCCTACTGGACCAGATTCCTGACATTCTCACCTCCAAAGACGACACAGTGCTGGCGGTCAATGCCCTCACCAGTCACCTCGGTAACGTCATTAGTGACGCCTCCAGGCGGGTTCCAGAGTCGAATGATCGACGCTGGGAGCTGCCTGAGGATATGAGGGAGCTGTTGACGGCAAAGAACGCCGCCACTCGAGCTTACGACAATTACCCGACTGATGACAACAGGAGACGGCTACGCGCTTTACAGAGGGACGTAAAGGATCGCATGGCCGAGCTCCGAAACCGTAGGTGGGACGATCTGCTTTCGGAGATCTCGCCATCCCACCAGGCTTACTGGCGCTTGGCGAGAGCTCTTAAATCAGAAACTGTCTCAGAGATGCCCCCACTAAACCGACCGAACCAAACTCCCGCGTTTGACGACATCGAAAAGGCCGAATGCCTTGCCGACAGCCTGGAAAGCCAGTGCTCCCCTTCCCGCGAACCCGTCGATCCAACTCACCTCGACATGGTGGACCGCGAAATCGAATCCAGGACACAGGTGCCCCCGTCCGATCCCCCGCTGGATCCGATTACGGCTCAGGAGGTTCATACCGCTATCAAAGGTCTTAAACAGAAAAAAGCCCCCGGCTCAGACGGAATTACCAACAAGGTTCTCAAATTGCTCCCTGCTCCCCTGATTTGCCTATTGGCATCTATTTTCAACACCGCAATGGCCAACTGCTCCTTTCCAGACGCCTGGAAGGAAGCAGTTGTCATAGGTATTCCCAAACCAGGTAAATCGCGCTCCGAACCCACCAGTTATCGCCCCATCAGTCTCCTCAAGACAATGGGGAAAGTCTACGAACGACTTCTCAATAATCGCCTCCATGACATTGCCAAGTCCAAAGGTTTAATCCCTGACGTCCAGTTTGGCTTCAGACCCGGACACTCGTGCGTCCAGCAGGTGCACCGCATCACGGAACACATACTGGAGGGACTCAATTATTCGCGTAAGCCGATCCCCACAGGGGCGCTATTCTTCGACGTGGCGAAGGCGTTCGATAAAGTCTGGCACAACGGTTTGATATACAAGTTATACCAAATCGGGGTGCCGGATCGTCTCGTACTCATACTACGGGACTTCCTCAGGAATCGAACGTTTCGCTACCGCGTCGAGGGATCGCTCTCCTCCCCTCGCCAAATCAGAGCCGGAGTCCCCCAGGGCTCCGTCCTCTCGCCACTCCTCTTCTCACTGTATACCAGCGACATCCCTCGCCATCCAAAGGTAGAACTCGCGCTATTTGCGGACGACACCGCTCTCTACACCTCTGATAGGAACAGGGCTCGTATCACCCGGATTCTCCAATCCGCCGCCACCGCCCTAGGCGAATGGTTTCGGAGGTGGAGAATCGAGGTGAACCCTGACAAAAGCGCCGCCATTCTCTTCGCTAGGGGTCGTGCCCCTGATACGACCACCCATGTTCGGAATAACATAGGGCAACTCTCACTTTTCGGCAGACCTATCCCTTGGGAGAAAAAGGTCAAATATCTAGGAGTCACCCTTGATAGAGGTATGACCTTTGAGCCACACGTAAAACGCGTCCGCGACCGCGCAGCATTCATTCTCGGCCGGTTACACCCGATGCTAGGCAAGGGGAGTAAAATGTCACTTAGAAATAAGTTGACAATTTACAAAACTTGCATCCGTCCAATCCTCACGTACGCAAGCGTGATATTCGCGCACTCTTGCCACATTCGCCGCCTTCAGGTTATCCAAAATAGGTTCATGCGTAGAGCAACCGGTGCTCCATGGTACCTACGTAACGTAGACCTCCATCACGATTTGGAACTCCCCACGATCGCTCAATACATGAAGTTAGCGTCTCGACGCTTCTTCGAGCAAGCTCCCCACCACCCAAACCCTCTAGTAGTAAGCGCCGCCGCTTATTCGACTAACGGTTTACCGACATTCCGTCGACGACGTCGGCCTAGACACGTCCTAGACGACCCCGACGACGCCATCACGATCTCCATCGCGGAAGCCACTCCCCCACCCGATAGTAGTTCACACACAGCACCTACATACCGCCCGCGCCGGCGCGGGCGGCGACCCGCTTCTGGCGCTTACACGCGCTATCGGCGTATTCCAGGCCGCTTCTCCCCGACCCCTCCCTCCCCAGCGACGTCCTAAGCCGAGGTCCGTACCCACCTGGGTGCCCTTAGGCAGTCGCTTCTTATAGTAGTTTTTAAGTCCTCCTCTAGGCTGGAGCGCATTTAGCGCTCGCCCCAAAAAACCCGGTGAAGCTGTAAAGGTCATTAGGACCAACAGCAATTATCAGTACGAAAAAAAAAAAAAAAAAAAAAAATCGATTTGGACCCGGTTTTTTGCCATGCCTGCTACATAATAACTTTAAATTAAAAAAATTAGAAATTCATCATCACATCCTCAAAGTTCCAGATGTGGGAAAGTCACCATCACCTTCGGTCTCGCCATGGCTATCTTAAAATTCCTAACTCCATATCCTTTACATTTATTTATTGACCGCCATCTTTATTTATTTTTCTCTTCATCGCGTAAACATTGTCTCATTATTCACTACAACTTTAGTTCGAGAAGACCCCGTTTATAACTATTATGGTTTCCGCGGACTGATAAACTTCAAATTCTTCCAGTTTCATTCTGTAAAATTGAAGTTCGCTTACATTTTCCTGGTCATCATCAGATCCTCAAGGTTTCAGATGTCGGAAACGCAACATGAACCTAAATATTTGAGCTCAAATTCGAACCATCTAGCTATTACCGTTCCAGAGATCCCACCTGACATCAACCAACCAACCAGGTCAACCATGACCAAATCGGATCATCCGTTGTCCAATTATGATCAGGCGACAGACAAATAGACAAACAAACGTGTCAAACTTATAACACCATCTTCCTATAGCGCGCCACATTTTTAACTCCCGCCCGACCGACGGGGGTTAAAAATGGGGCGCGCCCTCGGGTGGGACGCTACTTGCGGAGACACGCTGGCTCTGTCCCACCTCCAGAGTAGGTACGTGCAGGAGGCCGGTGCTGTGGCTGAAGCGACTGAAAGCTCACAAATATAGGGTTATCGGCAACTAGTACAACTTTGTTGCACATTTGGTGGCGAGACCCTTGGTCCTTGGGGCCCTGGAGCATGGTCACTGTTCCGAGAGCTGTCCTAGGGCTGGCGGCTATCTCGCACGCCCAAAGGATCAGTATAGCGATGCAGCGGGGCAACGTCGCCCGCCATCATCTTTGGTACCCTACCACACGGGTCTAATTTAGACATTTTTAAGTACATAACATTTAAGTTTCTTTTTGTACATTTTCTCTTATTTATTTTGTTAGTCTTCCGTCTGTAATTATAATAAATATACATACTTTTTTTCTACTCCCATTTCGTAATTTGTTCATTAATAAACCACAATCAATGTCATAAAGAGGTTCATTCGTCATGGTCGTGTGCAAATAGTGTTTTAATGAAATATTAAATAGCAGTTTTCGATTGTAATATGTAAATTTTTCTTTGTTGTAGGTATGACACTGCTTACAAGAACTCTTTCGTATTAAATGCACTACATTTCACTGGCCAACTACTTGGTACTATATAGCCATAAAACAAAACTCGACACCCGCGCCTGCGCAATGTCGACAATACGTCAAACATGTCTACGGTTTCCATAGTTACCAATAACATGTTAAACTGTCATGGTGTCTGTGGAAGTCTCCGTAAGGGTTTGTATTTTCTGTATTCGTCGTAGAAAAAGTATAGTATGTAACGCACGTAATGACGATTTTAACACTTGAACGATCTATTATGAAACTCAGCTTCGCTTCGTTTTATAAACAGTTATAATGTTAAAATCGCTATCATTACGTGGTCATTGCATAAACTACTATTAAGTTTTCAACAAAAAAAAATTTCAAAAGGAAAATAATAAGAATCTCTGAAAGAAATGGTCTCCGAACGCGAGGCGATTGCTCACGAACCAGGCCAATATACATTCGACAATCTCGTTCGAAATTAGATATTCCATTTCTGACACCTATAACACCTCTAGTCTCTTGTTTATCTCTCCACTAAAAAACAAAACCAAAAAGGAAGACCTCTGCACACCTCAGGAAAAGGGTCATTTCTCAGCTCCCTGGTATCATAACATGATGCATTGTCAAAAAGACTATCCTCGGGAATCTATCTACATTTCAGTGAAAATCGGAACAAATCCGTTAAGCCGTTTTAGCGTTTATCCTTCACATACAGACATGAATAAAATTGTTCTGAGAAATTTCGTTTTATACTATGTAGTGATGATAGTGATCCATTAGTTTCAAAGAACTTTTTGCTTTTCTAAGCTTTTATCTAAAACTTCTTTGTTAAGTCCTTATTGTTGGGGCACAAGCGTGAGCCATTGTAACTAAGATGTGTGTTACCTCACGATGTTTTCCTTCACCGTTAGAGCAATCGGTACAGTGAACTTCTATCTTCAGAAAAAGCCAATAAACTAATTGGTACAGTTAACGTCAAAAGTCGATGATCAAGATTAATTTATTAATTATTTAATAGGTACTTAGATATTAGAAGTTCGAAGTAACTAATCAAAGAACATGCATTTGAAATCACATGGCGTGACATGGGCCTGGAATCTACATCAGTCCCAGAAATTGTTATCCTACGACGCCATCGAACTTGTAATTAAATGTCTATAGACTCTATAAATTGCTAGCAATATAAATTGTACGTATATAATTCAGTTCCAGGCAAATGAATTTCTGGGAAACTACTCTATAGCCGCGCTATTTGTGTGCAGATAGGTACTACCGTAGTACACGTTTTCATTTGTGTAAGTACTTGATATAACAGGTGCACACGCATTACGCATCGGCTAGGCCAATGTGTACGATATGGGTCAGGAGGCTTGCACGGAGGGGTACTATAAATCTTTCAAAACAACATAACTCCATTCAACCGCAGTCAAGTTTCAATTTTGACACGTCAGCAGTAGAGTGGTTTTTGCAACTCTAAGAGTACCGATTTGTTGCGTAATGACATTTCAGCATTTGTGACGTCACAACAGTCGCGCGTTCGCGGGCTCTTTCGATCGATTCGGGGTCGTGCTTCGGCGGTTTTCGAGAAAACTCGGAAAAGCCGAGTGACGCCGCATCACCACGTGCTGGTTACGTAACTGTGCTGTACAACTCATTGACAAAGATTATTTGTGTAACGAAGCCTTAACTCTGTGTTGGACATGCCACATTTGGCGCCCAAAGCCCGGAAAACTTTAGGAGACTCTTCAAATGTGAGAGTAATTACAGAGCATTGAGTAAAAAGGTACAGACGTATTCCTATTTGGGTTAATTGAAGTGGATTCCACTTTTTGTTTCACCCTTTCAGTCTGGACTGGAGTATTGAGGTCCTACCTATTTATGAGAAAGTAAATTCTCTTTTCTAATTCTTATTCGTTTTATAAATCCTGGTATTTAAAAATAAGACTCACGCCTACCAAGTGGGTAGATCTTAGGCCCTAAGTCACTACACTAGGGTTTGGCATTCTGCCAAAAAGTATATAACTATTCCACTCGAAATGCTATATATAAAGTTAGATACATGATATCTTTTTTATATTTTCTTATTATACATGACATTTTCTTTCAATATTATCAATTTCTTTTAAATAATTTAGTGATTGATTCTGGAAAATTAATCTATTAAATTATGTTTGTAAGGTCACTTCATTTAATAACCATGACCCATGGATTATATTTTATAACATCCTACTTAAAATAACAGACTTTACATGCTACTGGAAAATATAAACATCTCTAAAGAGCAAAAAGGAAACTTTATGTGGATAAAGTTGTGGAACTTTAACCACGATATCCCCAAAAAGTTATTCCGGACCATTTTAACGACATAAGTTTCAGCTTAATTACGTTCTGCAGCCAACAGCCTACAGCCAAACAGGTTTAACATGCGAAACGTATAAGAACGCGACTCGGAAGTACTCCAGATTACGGAGATGTAACTGGAGGCGCGAAGAGAAAGCTTATGAGAACATTCCGAGTGCGTTTACACAGTTTTAGTGCTTGGGCTAGTGCTACTGTAAAATCCCATCCATGTCATACCTAACCTACTTATAAGTAAATGCGCCAAATACAGGTTACCATTAAAATAATATGCTACACTTGTCATGCTACGCCGTAGATGGCGTCTGCAGCGAATACAAGAACATGCGTAGCACTTCGTATGACCTGCCATTTCTCAAGAAATTATTAAGTCGTAAAGACCCTTTCTCAAGAATATTAATATTAATTGGAAGAGAGTGTTCAGAGTATGAACTAACAATACGTAGTAACGTAGTAGTAGAATACGCAGTGAGCTACGATGGGACGTAGCATTGTTAAAATAATACAAACCTTGTAACTTTTTAAGGGCATACAATGGTTATGATTGAATGATTTTAATGTAAATTGCCTAAATCCACTAGTTCTGCCTGCGGCTTCGCTCGCCTTAACATTTTTATTTTTTTTAATTTTATTTTTTATTAAATAAGGAGAGCAGACGAGCAAACGGGCCACCTGATGGTAAGTGGTCACCGTCGCCCATAGACATCTCACCTCACTGTATTAATGTTGGAGGGTTCTTGATGCGCTGCTAACCTTGAGGACTAAGTTGGATTGCCTCATGTGCCGGAACATTTGCAATTTAATTTCCCATAGGAGGAGTATTTTTCCGCGGTAAAAAGTAGCCTCAGTATCATTTGGGTCTTAATGTGTTCTTGTGCAAAAACTTTTGTAGATCCGTTCAACCGTTTGATTTTGAGTAACAGATAAACACATACAAACAGACAATTTCGTTACTGTTTCGCTTATATAACTAACGTCTTTAGCACTGCAGCGAAAGCGAAACGGAACCGGAACGAAACCACAGAAATCTATTTTTCGATTTTCTGGATTATCTAGATTTCTATGGTTTCGGTCCGATTTCGTTTTGCTTTCGCTGCAGTGTGTTAAAGACGAAATTGTTAGTAGAATTAGACCTAAATGATCGTCAGGTCTATATATTATATAGGTGTATTATAGGTATATTATATAGTATATAGGTGTATATATTCGAGTATGTAGTTAAACCCAAAAACCCTGTCACGAGGACGGCTATCGTATTTATACCTAATATTTGTTTTGGAGATCGCAATGAAAAATGCAGTTTCATTTAATTCCGCAATATCAAGAAGGTTTTTTAAATCAAGATTTTTATCAGTAAAATTGACACCAGAAAACAATCAAGTAAGTTCTAAGCAAGTAACCTTGAACGAGTAAAGAGACTGCAAGTATACCTGCCTACATACTCCGGGCATTCAACTACGTGCAGCGAATTTTTTAAATTACACCTCGCATGCGGTAAGTACAGGTTTCTGATTAAATTCCTGACTGGGATAATGCGATTTGGCTCTCAAGCTGGCTTTATTAGAGCTTCAGAGAAATGAATCGTGAAAGATTTGAGATTCATTAAGTGAAACGAAAGATATGAGTCCAGTTTCTCGTGGCTTTTCGCTTCTATTTATAGCTATTATACCTACCTAATTAGGGGAACATATTTTTCTTTTCCTTGATTGATCGTCGACAATTACTACTCTATATGTATATCTCAATCGCCTTCACCATTGCAACGGAATCGGAATGAACCTAAGATATCTAGAAATCAAAAATATCTATTGGTTCGGTTCGATTCCGTTTTAAAATCGCTGCAGGGTGCTAAGCACGACAACACGATGAAACAGACGCCTTAAAAATATAATAACTAATACTTCAAACAGGCCCTCTATCCTATTATAACAAACAACAAGTGTGTTTCTGATAGGTTGGTAGGCGAGTGGGTGGGCCAGCATTTTTTTAAATTTTGCCTGACTGTTAATAGGAGTTAAAATGACCCCGCTAAAATTTAAAAATTAGGGGTCATAAATCATGATTGATTTATAATTCGATTGGTCCCAAAAAAATTCCAGATACCTTCGAAAAAGTATATTTCTGTATGGGGTGTATACCGATGTCCCCGTTTTCGGCACTAATGACCTAGGTTCTCTACCTAGGTCCTTCCTATTGATATGATTATTCAGAAATAATAGAATCAAGTGAGCTGAATCTACTGTCATAGGTCTCATGCTGGTACTAAACGAGATAGGGTTATCTATGACGACGATCGTAACTCCGAGACAACTTGGAATTTTCCATAATTTTTCCGACGTTGACAATTTATCTTCATCTTTCTTTAAACAAAATCTAAAGTAGCAGTTCCAGGGTGGTTATTATTAAAACGTTAATGTGACCCATTTATCTAAAGCTTCGAGATGAAGATCAACTGTGATATATTTCGTCGGAGAACAAATGACGGCGTTGCGTGCGCTGGCCCAGGCTGCGTGTCGCCGCTCGTTCTCCCTCCACTCGACCAAACACGGCCGATTTTTTATTTTGTATTTATGTATTTTTCATTTTATTTATTTATGCATATAAAATTAACCTAATCTCTCGCTGAGTGGCGGCTTTAACGGCAAACGAGGTTAAGGTTCAACAGCCAGGTGGACGGACGATAATACCAAAGTCGCTTCATAAACCTGGATGCGACTAACACAAGGGCGGTACATAAGACAGGTTTTACCAGCAGTGGGATGATGATGATTTCCAAACTTCAAATATGGGCAAAATTATTATAGGAACTAAAATAACATCTCCACTGACCCATATTATTCTATGTACCGGGCTGTGTCATACCGTGTCTGGGCTAAAAACAAAACGCTCAAAAGACACCGGAT
The DNA here is from genome assembly GCA_947369225.1 of Hofmannophila pseudospretella. Classification (NCBI taxonomy): domain Eukaryota; kingdom Metazoa; phylum Arthropoda; class Insecta; order Lepidoptera; family Oecophoridae; genus Hofmannophila; species Hofmannophila pseudospretella. Next base: position 8,835,629 of record OX376325.1, read on the forward strand.
GACCTATAATCCCGGGTCACCGCCAAAGCTGCGGCGGCAGTCTCGACCGCCTCCATAAAAACTGCATCAGTTAAGACTAAGGCAGTGCAATAATTGCATCAAGTTTAACCGGGGCCGATCGATGTGAGGGTATTTACCTCGCCGGGCGAAAATAATCCGGGTGCCGGTGATGTCAGAGGGTGTAGCGATTGCGCGTGCGTGAGGAAGCGGCGAGTAGTGGTAGTGTGGAGTCCTTTGCGCTTTTCGCGCTACATCCAGCGCTTTTCTTTAGTATTTTGTCACCTATCTCGAAAGGACATTGATCTGCGCTCGTACATCGAAGGAAACGTGAGCGTCTTCGTTACTCCAAGGCCCTATGAAGTATAGGTACTAGTCCAAGATAGCCAGCCTCCTGGAGTAGTGACTGGGTTATGAGGCACAGATTTTACCCGCTAAAACCCCTTCGATGGATCGCACCGGAGGTGTGTTACATAAGTCAATGATGACGATAAATGCAGCTTTATTTTCCTTAAAAAATGTATCACTCGTGTCATACTCTGGAAGTTTTTGGAATATATTAGAAAATTATTTAGAAAACCACGACTTTTGACTACCTCCTGGTCTGTCCATAATAAAGTCTTCTACAAGAGCTTTCAAATACAAATGCAAGGTATTATTGCACACTGATACAGTAGTAGGTGGTATATCTATATCCTACCTACACTGTAAATAATTATTTTGTGACAACAGGGAGTGTGTTCTGGTTTCACGTTTGATTCCTGATCAAGAACCGCAGATACATTTTATACAAGTTCTGAAAATGTAGAGTTAAACGTTAGAGTTTTAGGATATAAACAAACAATCCAGCACAAAGTGCTTTAATAGATTTTGTAGAGAAGATACTGTTATTAATAAGTTACTTGGGTGGGAGGAGAGGGTTCTATTTGTGTAGTGTACAACTAACAATAAGGTCTGGACTACATGCGCCGGTTCAGCCAATCACGAGGCTCTGACTTGCAGTGGGGGGAGGGCGGAACGCTCGTGATTGGCTGCAACGAACCGTACCAGCGCTGGGACCGGCGCATGTAGTCCCAGCCTAAGTGTAGTTGTATATCCAGCGCTTTTTTAGTCAGTCGGCAGCGCGGTTCCGCTTAAAAGAAGCGGCAGCAATGGTCGCCGGGCGTCAGTCGGTCGCCGGCCCGCGGAGAGCCGGGCGCGCGTGTCGAGAGATGGCGCCCCGCGGCGGCCGGTGAGGCGCCGGCCCCGCCGACCGCCCCGGGTCGACGGGCCAGCCAGGCCGGGACGCACGGCCCAACATGTCCTTACTCAGCGTCACAGGTGTGTTGTGTATCCTACGGCTGGTTTCCCGCCAGTGCACCCTTTGTGTCCACATGCCAGAGTTACGCAGCAATTGTGGTCGTTACGGATGCGTATTGAAACCTAGCAGGTTTTCTTTGCCCTTACAGCGGCTTTATTGAGGCGTTCGGTAAGACAAAGAAAAGGTTTCTTTCTTCAGACATCGCTGGAACAGACGTTACCTTAATACCTAGATGTAATGTACCTTTTGGTTACGTATTAGTCGTAATTCAATATAATATTTCTGAGTTAAGTACGAGTATGTATTAGTGTGCGTCAACGAACGGTATCAGATAGCTGAAGTTTGATAGTCGATTTTGATAAACCTAGAAGCCCTTTACATTGCGTGGGTAATACAGGATCATATTGCAGACTCTATTGGCATTTGTCAGTCAACAGTGCTCTTGAATATTGCGTGACATTTGAATTTTATGGTCTTTTTAAGAGTCAATTAATTGTTTAATGTTGTTAGAGAAATTATGTGTAACGTTAGAGGCTTCAACCATATTATTCATCGCGATCAAATCATTCAACGATTATTTTACAGTAACTTTATTCATGTTTGTTTCTATATGATATTAAAATGACGGCGTCGGCACCGAATATAAACAAAACAACATGTCATGGCAATCAAGGTGAACTCAATTCCCTTTACAAGCACATCGTCCCAAGCTTGACTACACATGCTTCAGTGGTGTTGTTATAGGTCCCTCTGCGCCATATAATGCAAATGTATAGGTCAACTATTATAAAGCTTTATATAAGAAAAACATAAAAACACAGTGTTAAGGTTACGACACTGTTTTCTTACAAATTGATTTACACATTCCTGTCTTACATTTGATATATTTCACTGGTATACTGTTACTGTTAATTAAGTCATGCTGTTTTATTGTGGCCAATACGAAAATAATACACTTTAGAACCTTTATTATACTTAATAGTGAATGTCATGTGTTTTATATATATATTCTTCTTTCTGCTCCCTTGTGAGATAAAACATTGATTTTTTTCCATTTTAACCACACTAGGTAAGAACGTGCGATGTGAGAAATAGGATATGTTAATAATATGACGATTTTGTGCACATAATAAAAGAAATTGTATTTATCTATCTATGTAACATAATAATAGATATTATACTTTTAGTATAGACTTAGAATATATATTTGTTGTGCCCAAATTCGTAGTGTCAATCGTTCACGCCACCAAACAGTACTATATAGTTGACGTAAAGTCAAACTACTCTAAAAAAGAGTAGTTTGGATTGCCTCAGTATGGATCTTGTTATCTTATCGTATGATATATGCCGGGAATAACGCCAGCGGCACTTCGACCCTTGAGGATTTTCTGTGCCTACCCCATTTTACACACTGGTCATCTCAGTGTGCAGGTTTCCTCACGATGTTTTCCTTCACGAAAAATACGAAAAACTCATTGATACATTGCATTGCACGGTTTCGAACCCGGACCTCCCGCATGGTAGTCCGGTGTTCTAGCCACTGTGCCACCGACGCTCATATGGTCCTTGTTAGCTCTTTTTGGTTAATATCTATTCTAAGATTACAGACTTTTTTTAAACTGAATCCCTAATTGTCGTATATGACAAATAGAATATAAGATTACCATTAGATGAAATTGAGCACTAACGTAGATTAAGGCTTAAGTAATAAAAAAGTTGATGTTTGGTATACCTACATGTTTATATTATAAACTTTGACTTACAAAATTAAATGCCATACAAAGCATTTTAGTAAAACTATCGACATCATTAGCTGTTTTAGGTAGACTTGCTCCAACATCTAACTTTCGGAATTATGTGAAATTTTGAAGTATGTATCTTATTCTTATCTTACCACCCTCTCACAACAGGTATGAACAACAATATAAAGGATAAATAATTAAGTTTTTTAATTTTTATATAAGTGTATCCCCCAGGCCATTAGACTGTTGCTATCTACTACGCTACAAGACGGCCGATAAGGCCAGTGCAGGTAGTAGAGACCGATATTTACTTATATATACATTGTAACTACACTGTTGTTAAATGATTATAATTTGAATATTGTTTGGCTTAATACATATTTTTGTATTTGTATTTTGTATTCCGTTTACGAGCTAAAAACGCGTGACAGACGGACGGACGAACGACGGAGCAACAGCAATAGGGTTTCGTTTTCCATTTCGGGGTATGGATCCATAAAAAAATGTAGCTTGATCACTATGTGAGTGCAATGACCTGCAACACAACTGGTTTGAGTTTTACCGGTTGGGTTCTAGGAAACTGCGGTGCAATGTCCTAGCAAGGGAAAAACCAGGGTGTTTATTACGGTTTTTTCCGCCTGGTATCAGTACACCGGTTCATGGCCCTGGTATAGCTTGTGCTAAATAGAGACAGCGCTATACCAACGCGATAGCGCTGTCTCTGTTTCATTTATTCATTGATAATATAATTTGATGGTTTTGAGAACCGTAATAGCCCTGCTGATTAGACGAGGTTTAATTTTTAACCATCGATCAAACAGTTCAATTTTCAAGAAACGCTATACGCGTATGGTTTTTTTTGTTTCAAAGATATTTTTTTAGTGTTTTAAAGGAGAGTGTTTCACGTTCTAATTGGATCAATGAGTTTCCACGATCTTGGAATATAAGAATAAGAATAGTTTATTTGTGCGGTAAGATTACAATGGATTCATCGTCCATACACCAGTAGGAACATATGTTATATTAAACTAAATATAATTAGTGAGCAACCAGTTAGTTTATATCTTATTATTACATATGTATAGACAGGCAGCATAATGTTGATGCGTCTATGTCAGTGTTGGAATATTTAAAATCTTTCATGTAATATAGGTGGTACGAGTTCAAGGTCACATCTGGAACTTGAGGTCTTGATGATGACTAGGAAAAAGTAAGAGGATCCACAACGTTATGTCAGGGATATTAAATTTATATTTATATCAATTAATGTGAAAGAAATAATTCTAAAATAAAATAATTAAAAACCCCCGATTAATTGACACCAAAGATACTCCAAGATCATGGAAACCCCTGATATTTTTTTAATCAGACATGGCTAAGAACACTCGCGACAAAATAATCCGCTTCCAAATCGGATCATCGGTTGTTGAGTTGTGATGCCACAGAAAAACAGACAAACAGACATACGCATCAAAAATCGTATAACACCCCTTCCCCAGTCGGTCCATCGGGGTTAAAAATTTGGCTATGGAATGGATGTTTCGCGAGTTTAGTGAAACAACTATTATTTATTCTGTGGTAAAACTTATAATTGCTACGCGTGCTACGGCTACGGCTCGTAGCACCGTAGCAGCTAGTATTAATACTCGTGTATATAAAGCTTTATTATTTATTTTCTCGTAAATTAGATTTCTTTGCAAGGTCTTGTCTTTTCTTTATTAAAGATTCTTAGGTTTTCTAATGTAGGCAATTTACGTGTAGGCACTTAAATAACAAAAAATAAAAACTGTTAATTATTTTTAGAATAATAATTTTCATTTTTTTGAAACAGTTTCTTTTATGTAATACAAGAGGCAATATTACGTCCAGAAAAAAGTATACAGTGTTTTTAAAATGGCTCAAAAAATAAACATCACTTTCATCGGTCGGTGTCGGTCGGTGTCGGACGCCATGTCGGTTTGCGTACCGCCCGTTCTGAATAGAAAAAAAAAAAAACAAAACAAAAAAAAAAAAAAGTGGTAAGGACCAAGACCCCGGAGATAATAATAAAATTATGAATATCTTTAGGATGTACTCAATGAGATAAGTAGGTACATTTGCGCTTACTATTTTTCATACATCACTTTCGTTACAGTCCGAACTTCTGTAAGTGTCATTTAGTATAGAGATACAGGGCGTATTCTAATGCTAACTTATCACTATAGGTAGCATAATTTGATTAAGGAGCAGTTATACTACTACCCGTCGGAAATATCTGTGGATCTAAGCGGGGCGTTCTGGAACGTTCTACATAGATCGGCTACGGAGGGTGTTGTTACGCTCACATGTATTATTACATCCGTGGCTATAGGAGTAAACGAGATGGTTAAAATGTTATTTCTATTTTTGCATGTCGATACGTGCCATTATCGCTACCCCGGGTTTACAAATATTTCCGGCGGGTAGTGTAGGTATTTCGCGTGTTAGGCTAACGTTTCGTTTTGCCAAGATTTATGGAAATTGCCAAAGCATTCCGAAATACAATTCCAGACTTTGCTTACACCCATACTTTCGGCTAGAATCGTTGTGGGTACATTATGTAGTAGGCTGTCTTGAACGAAGGTTGGCATTATTTCTTTTCTCCTTTCTATCTCTATTAGGGTTAAGTGAGTACTTACATACATTTTTAAACAGTATTTTTATTCTAACACGTTGTTTGTCTTTTTAAGAATTGTATCACATAACAAAAGTGATTTCTAAACGACATTATGTAACAATTGTAACTCAAACATTACAGAGAGATAGAGCTATCAGTTTACAATATAGTTCCTTGCGATTCTAACCCATGCTAGGGTGGTGGTTTAAGGAGGGTCCTGACCGGGATCATATTCGTGTAATGTAACAAATAGGCGCTCGATGGCGAGCAAGGTGCGGTACTGACCGGAGGAGTATTACATTACATATGACGTATTCACTGATGTAATGCTCGATACCGAGTTACATTACACCAGGTCGTACCCTCCTTAACATTTTAATCAAGCCACATCGCATGCTATTTAGGTCTTTTCTCGTCATAATGCACGCGCGTCATAGTGACACCGTCGCCTCCTCACCCTACACAGGCTGACTCACGTAAGCTCACAACTGAAACACTGTCCTACTGCTATTAGAAGTCTGTCTAAATCACAAACGGTAGCGAGCATAAATATGTTGGCTTGTGTGGTGGGTGAATGTTTTTGGTTGCCATACTCCCGATGCCAAAAAAGGAGAGAGGGGGGGGGGGGGGGTCAAAAAAAGAAAATAAAGGTCAGTTCACACACATAAAGGACCACATACGCGTCTAAATGCGGAAGCATATGAGCCCAACAACCTATGTTACACTAAATGCCACTTGAGCCAACAATTAATCGTGGATTAACACGCGGATTGTAGACTATACTTACATACAAATTTGACCTCGGGTTAGTGAACCCAAGAGTTAACAATCCGCGCAAGACAGCCTTAGTTGAAAACAAAAGAAATAATTTGTTACAATACAAAGCGATTATACCATGGTCAGGAATATAAAAAACCTTGTCAAGAGGGCGCCATTGGTAGTTTTATAATCTGTGTTACGGAGTTCGCCATGAAAAAAACTGCCAGGGTACATACCTACCCACCAAAATTGTCTTTGGTGAGATATCGACTTACATACTGTAACCGCTTGCTTGAGCTTGTATTTTAGATCGATCGAGAGTCAGGTGCACTCAGAGAACTGTGTCAACTCAAGACGGAGCATTTTATAACGCGTCAGTCACTATAGTAACGTTCACACAATATTGCAGCACTTGGCAGGATTTGCTTCAATGAAAAAATATTGCCTGTTTGACGTAGGTACATGCTTTTCTTTCCAAATTCCAATTGTACATTGTAAAGATGATATATGCAAAGATGTAAAAGATTATTCATTTTTCGATAGAATGAATAAGACAATGAATGATAGTAGACGAAACCAAAGATAAGAGACTCAGTGCAGGACGCTCCATTTTCTCTCTCTAAGGAATGGTATATGTATCATATTTAGATAGATACAGATGGTAGAACCTCAATTAGCCGCTCCAATTAAACATATGACTGGATATATTACAATACAAAACGTGAAACAGAATCGTAAAACAATCATTATGAACTTATATACTAAACAGAAGGAACATGATTTTACTTACCCTGATACTATACACACACCCATGACTTATACTTATACTTATGTTATACCTATTAAAATACTTATATCTCACTCATACTTTAAGCAATGGATATCCTTCGACGTGTACTATACTTCACTACTACACTGAGAGATATCGAAGCGTACCAAAAATTCCAGCGACACAGCGAGGCCCGAAGTTGACCCATAGGTCATATATTTTCATACATTTGACATTTCAGTGCCCGACTAATGTATGAGAAAATGTTCAAATCGCATGCGCGAACTGGCAGACGCGGTTTCCTTATAATACTCGTACTTCTCTAGCGAGCAATCTATATAGGGGTGTATTTCAAAATCTTTGATTCTGACAGTTCGCCATACAAATATAATATCCTATACATATATACCCTAACCTAATATTAGTTCAGCTCATGTGGATAATATAAAAAATCTTTTTTTTGCACATGAGTATTCGTTAAACTGGAATTGATCTCGAATTTTACAATACTATAGTTAGACACGGGATTCTTACCGAAACCGAGTTCAAAAAAGAACCCCAAACCGTGGTAAGAATCCCGTGTCTAACCAGTGTTGACAATAATCACGAAAACTTAAAAAGTTATATAGAATTTTACAATTTTACACACAGCAAGACACACTGGACATTTTGATACACTAAAGCAAAAAGATTATCTTTAATTGTGAAATGTACAATTTTGTTGAAATGAATTAAACTCTATTTTTAATTATTAGTGTTGTAATTACATTAGATGTATTCGCTTAGCGACAGCATTCGACCTTTATCACGAGCACCTTTAAATGTCAAGTTATTAAGGCAAAGCCTACGACAAAGCCTGCACAGTGACAAGTGACGTAATATATATTTATTGTTATATAATCTGTGGACGTTATTGTATCTAGCTATTTGAAATGGAGCTACAACACAAAGTATCAGGCAGAATGTTTGCATAACATTTCTACGTAGAGACCACGACATGGTTTCTTATGATTAACAAAAATGGATAAGTTTTGTACGGAATAAGTCTTGTTTTTCTTTGTTTTAGCTTATAAATGATGGAAAAATGTGCCTTACGTAAAATCACACGTAACTAAAGGAGCAAAATAATGTTTGTGAGTTTTAAAACACCCCAGGACCGATTCTTAAAATTCTGTCACTGTTACATAGAGGATTTATACTACATGCTAGTAAAATTATTTTTAGAATTGGCAAATAGTTTTGAAAAAAATCTCAACCATATACTCGTATGTTGACCCTGTATACCATTTTCTACATTTGAATGTACAGTCGACCTTTAACATATTATCTGTTACATTTCTGCAATCTGACACGAGTATGAACCTTAATCCAGTCACCATAAATACATGTAACTGTACGCTTTCAGAGCGTATAGTTCGAATACCTAGCTTCATTTACTCGTATTGACTAATCGGTATGAAACTAAAATATACTTATTTAAATATCCCAAACATAATTAAATGTTTTTCTATTATAAATAACCTTCAAATAAAGATTATGTATTCTATTCTTCAGCCAGGCACTATACATACAAGTACAGTTAAATCTGAGCACCAAATTGTACCAATAGAAACTAGCACCAAAATAAATTGCTGATACACCTCAGCCAAAGAATAAGCAAGGAATCAATGATTTATAGAATGGCAAACCGGCGAATATCGCTGTTCACAATGCGATGCTTCGTTGTAATAGAGACGATGACGCAGCGCTTCGCTTCGTATTCAGGGCTTTCGCAGGCCATTCTTTGTGATTCCCGTACGTTTCGTTTCAAAGATAAATGAATGGGTCAGTAGATAGGCACTACTGTTTATTTTTAAGAGAATTTTATGTGGAAGTTTGAACGGAAGGGATGTGGGCTTATAGTTAAGGAGAGAAAGTACTTAACTATAAGCCCATACACAGGAACAACTTCACCGAAAAAGAATAGAGAATCAGTTTTTTTTATGGGAAGGTTTTCATTTTTATGGGAAGATAAAATGGTGATATTGATATTGACAAAAATAATTTTATTGTTGATTTTTTGGGTACCTTTAAACAAACTACTATTAAATATAAGAACTATTCGAAAAGATAGTAAATAATTGAGTTACATGACTAAGTTTACTATATTTACAAAATTCACGCTTGCATTTCATCTTAAAGATAAAGAGTTGATTTGGGTTGGTATCATAACGACTATAGATCGAGGAATGACCAGGTAGCCGCAATGACTAATTCGCAAAATGACTAGGTCGCAGAACGACTAAATATCAAAACGGCTAGGTAGCGGAATGACCACATCTCAAAACAACTAGGTAGCAGGTTGACTTGATCGCAGAATGTCGAAGTAGCAAAATGACCACTTTTTTGTTTTACATGATTCGAACCCGTTTTGATATTTAGTCGTTCTGCGACCTAGTCATTACGGCTACCTGGTCATTCCGCGATTTAGTCGTTATGATACCAACCCGTTGAAATGACTAACTTACTTTTGGAATTATTTTTGCGGACACAATACAAATAAAGATAGAAAAAAGAAAGAGATCGCGTGTACCGAATCAATTTGAAATACATTAACAATTCTCCCTAACCTACATTACAGTACTAGTACGGGAATAGGCAATGTATTTTAAATCGCTTTTGCGAGTTCACTGGTTACATGTGAATTTTTATGTCGTTTTCACTAGGCAACTGATTTTACGGTAATATTGTCTACTGGGTGCACAGAAATGAAATATTATATTGGTACCTCAGTGACTGGGTGTAATAAAGCTGGAAAAGGGTGTTCAGTATTCATAAACGAACTTTCGTTCTAAGACATTTTGATTTTGGAAAAAAAGTTTTGATTCTCCATATATTTTGTAAAATCAGTTATGGATACTGAATACATGCCTAAATACCTTTCGGCTAGGTTTTTGTTACACCTCTAGGTAAAATAAAATTGTTGCTTTGTGTATACATACTTGTAGCTACGAAAATTCGAACGGAATATTGAATTTTCTCCATCCAATGATAGCTTAAAAATTAATGTCAAGTATAAATAATCGATTGAATCTCGGAAAATACGCAATTATTCCCTTATTGTCTCGTTTGAGGGCCATTCCTATCATTAGTATCTTTTTCACAAAAAAAGTTTCGAATCAAGACAGTTTATTTATATACTTTGACTTATATCTACTTGTCTACGTCAGCAGGCCTTTAGGACCTATAGGTCTTCATTGGCGTAAATGCTGTTCTTTGTTCTTCGATCTTGGAAAAATATAGCAGTTTAATGGAACAACCTGGACGGTGATTATGCCTACGTTTAGGGAACAAATAAATCCATTTGCACAGTGATTAGCTAATCCATTGTTCTTTAATAACAAAGCAAAGCAGCGGAGTCTATATAAGCCTTCACTCTCTTGCGTTGTCTGTCTTGTGTCTTTACGAATATGTCCATTTAACAGATAAGTCCGCCAGTATAGGTAATGCTTCTTTTCCTGTAATTTGTACTTATCTTGTAATTGTTCTCTGCTGGCAAAATCTGAGTCCTTTACCATTATAAGTTACCATCTCTTCAGCCGTCTACGAAACCGGACTTTTGTAACCAATTACGAAAAAGGATTATTTTTTCTTTCTACGTAACCGGATTTGAGGCTAATGGGGTCTAATGGGGTGAAGATTGTTGTTTTGTGAAGGGGAGGGGGTGGTTTTGTGGATTTGGGGGAGGGAATTTGCACTCCCGAAACTTTAGATAAAAGAATAAACAGGCGTTCGTTCCTTCATGCCGCAAACTCACTCCTCTCTACTATCAAGACATAATTTATAATTTTGAAACTAGAATTTTGGGTAGGGAAAGTTAGAGACGATCTACGATCCTAAGCTCATTTAATAGTAACATAATGTTAATGTGGATGTAAATGTCTATCGTCCTGGCATAATATCACTTTAAGTGCCTTCTTCCAGCGTATATTCCTGTCTTTGGCGTGTCACGTCCCGCCCATTAACTGGGTTCAAGTGCGATGAGACGGGTTATCAGTAGAGTGTCAGTAGAGATGCTTTTGGCCAAGACCGATAACGATAGTTAAGTAATTTATTTATTTAAAACTTAATAATACTGAAGGTGTGTATTACAAGGCGAATATACGCCCGCTAGCGCCACCTATCGCCAAAATTAATATTTGTTGCATTATTATATTTTATTAAAAAAACCCAGCGAGTCGCACTCCGACAGGATAAGTATAGTATTTTTTAAGTTAGCATTAATAACCCTGTTTGAATTCTTGAAGTTACTGTACGCATTTCCACAATAAACGGCTAAAAGAAACTTATTTGATTTTAAGCATATAAAGCCATCTTTAATTCATCATTTGAACAAATTACGTACGACTAAGATCTTGGTTGGAGTGAACAATTTCTTGGTTGAAGTTAACAAACCGACTTTATATGCTCGTATTGCAACAAGTTCTTGTTTGAAGTAAAAAAGCTTTTCTTTCATTATTTCTTTTCTTTCTTTGTCTATACTTTTCAAGTCGCTGGTATAGAAAGAAGCCTTTAACAGGTTTTCATATACAATTAAGAATCACTAAGTGTTCGTGAAACTTTCAAAGAATTTAAAACGTGGATTAAACTAATTTGGATTCACTTTGACAAAAGTCTAATTTGTGCCCGAGACCGAAGTATCAAGCGGTCTCTAGTTATCAATATTAGTACTGCCAGCGACCACTGGCACTTCATACGAAGTTGGGAGCTAAGTGATATCCTCATAAATCATAGTGCCTGAATAATCTCCGGGATCGCCCTAGTTCCCCAGACCTAATTCAATATGACCCTTCTATTTTGTCTAGTTTAAACGCAGATTTCTTTAACAAGGTTTAGTGTAATCTTATGTTGATACAATTTATTTATCTTTGCGATGTAGGTTGTTAGATGATAATAATGTATCCAATCCACTTTTTAGGATAACAAGGTTTATAATTCAATGTGTATCTTTTTATAATAAATAGGCATACTCAAAGTAAAACACGATTTAAGTAGGTACTGTGATAGGGCTTCTCAGATGATGAAAAGAGTAGTTGCTAGGCGAATTTTACGTTTATTTTGACATTAACCGGAGCACGGCGTTGGGCCAACTGACAAAACTAATAAATCAACATCAGAACAATGGGATATCTAAATATTTTGGAATAGCAAGGAGGCCAAGGTATTATAATACCACAAATAACGAACCCTTTTATACACATAGAAAGACAAACTATGGCATAGCTTACCTCTCACGTCCATAATACACGAGGTGGTAGACGAACCAATGCGTATATAGTATTAGAACACTTTGTAGATATTAATAAGTGGGATATCCTCGTGGTCACGCTAATTTGTCACAGTTGTATAACCACGAGTCGAGTACAAATTATTCTTGTGGTCTGTTGAACAAGAGATCGAAACTTGATATTTTTTTCACTCCTTTGATATGTAAATAATAGAAAGTGTTTTTAACAAACATTTTTTTTGTTTACATTGTTGCTTAAAATTATTTACATAATACAATTAAAAATTATTTGTTGCCGACGACGCAAAAGTTAACTCCGTCCATTATAATCTGTGGAAAATTCGCTGGACCGAAATTGTGGTTTTGAAGTGTGGGTAAGCCTTTATGAGATTAAATTTTTGTTTACTTAAGTTTCGGCTTTAGGCCTTTTTTGGGCCTTACGTGGAGTACAATAATACTGAAATTTTAAATTAAATTTCTAACCCCGGTGAAATTCTAGAGAAGAGCTTTTTGCTAATTTTAATTATTTTTGCGTAAATTGCTCATAGATTATTTTTCCCACACGCGATCTATACTCGTATAATATCCATACTTTTAGATAAAACTAGCTAAGAAGACAAATAGGAAAACAAGGGTTCATAGTGAACCATATCATCACCACACAGACTCAATGGGGGGTTCGGTCGCCCCTCTGGGATTTGCCGCAGGCAATCGCCCCCTACGTGCTTAGAAGAATACGTTACTGCAAATACGCAAGACCTTAACTGTATAACTTTTAGATCCTACGACTATTGGTTTTTTTTATGATTTACTGATGATGGTGCAAATACAACACATCAGGCCCCAGGCCCTTTAAGTAGTAATTTGTCGCTTTAATTTATTTGACACATTCATTAAGGAATTATTAACAAAAACTTATTGTGACAAGGTTCCACAGTATCTTCTCATAATCTTACGGTTAAAACAGTAATAACTTGAAGTTTCAGGATTCACGGCGCGCCGCGAGATCCTATCCCATTTGATTTACAATGTGAACCTATTAGGCGCACGTTCTCCTATATATTTCTCCCTTATGCCTCTCGGTATTCCGATCTCATATCGCTTAATGGTCCGTCCATATAGTTTCTTTTTTGGCTTGATAATAAATAAGAACTTAATAAAGACTACGTACGTATCTTAGAAATAAAAATAAATTACTTTAATACTTATATTTTACATATAATCTGGCGAGCTGTCCGGGCTTTGGGAAGGGTTTTCCCGCGTCAGCGATTTACGGAGATGGAGATTTCGTTTTTTATGTGCCGATTGATAATGATAAGATCTAGGTAATAAAACGCGTGAAAACAAATTAAAATAAAAAATAGAAACTGACTACTGATGGTAGCGACTAACGATACAAAACAAACGAACCGCTTTCAGAAGACTCGCTTTCTTTTTTTATTTATAATTATTGTTTTGGCTTCCATACTAATAGGCAACAAAATCGCTTAGGAAAAAAATATGTATGTATTCCTAGGAACGAATTGAGAAGGGACTGAAACAAATTACTTTTATTGTTCTTGGACGCCAATTTAAAATAATGACTACATCCGTAAAACGTACCTACTCGAAAACCAAACAAATGTGGCGAATTTTGGCAAGAAATATTATGAGAGTTAAAACAAAATCTCCGAATAAAGGAGCTTGTTCATTAAAAGGAAGTAGAGCTGAGTTGAATAAAAGTCTATCTTGAGCTGGGAAATGTGGACAGACGGGAGAATAAGTAACTATATATTAGCAGATTTTTATACAGCTGGAGGTTCATTCTGAATACATATAACACAGCTTGCTTCAGTCTTGATTCTCGCGAACCAAAACATAAAGGTCAGTTTTGGGTTTCCTGAAACCAGTTGCAATTTTCTTATTTATCTGATACACGAGTAAAGGAGAATGAATTTTACCTATGATGTTGTCAATATAATAGCTCTAACGTGCCCCCAGACAAAGCACATGCGTTTATTTTTCATAGATTTCTAGCCTGAATTTTTATTAAAAGCCTGAAATTTATTACTGGTGGCGCTGTTTTGTATGACAATAAATTCCAGACCCACGGTTTCGTTACTCGAGATTTTCTGATTCGCTTTGATGAACACCTACCCTAAGACCACGTAATTGGATTTTCGATAAAAAATGACGTCATTTAGGAAGAAATGGACGTCATAAAAGTTATAGACCCGTAATAGCTATTATTTATAATAAAAGAGCCATAATTTATTATTAGATTCTGTGAACGCGATAAAGAATTAACGAGGTTAACAAAAATACCTTTTAGTATAGGTCAGTAATTTTAACCTGATATAATAACTTTTGACTGTTTGTTGGTCGTAAATGAATACTGAATAAATATCGAAAGTAGATCTAGAGTAAGTGAAAGTAGATTTAGTCATCCATCATCATCGCGGGTCTGTAATGGAAGTAAATGTTTTTGTCACTTTTACTTATTTTTACGATAAATTAAGGTTTTCATGAAACTATTTTCAATATCACTAGTCTGCCTAGAAACATTATATTACCTCGTGGAACAATAATTGTAATGTCCACTTTTTTGATAAATGCCTAAAATTCAAATTCGAAACGTAACCAGTTTCGAAACTGGTGACAATCGTCCATTTTAGGAACTGGTTACGAAAATAGTTATGGAAATGGACTAAACGAATTTAGGAGAAATGATTTTTTTCGATACTTGCGCTAATTTCGCTCGGGTCGAATCTTCTTATCGTGAAAAGGCGAATGAAATATAAAAACTACCAAACTACGGTTATACGCGAAAAATGTAACTAAAACTAAACTTAAAATAAGAGAAAAAATGAGAACAAAACTGAAGAGAAAAAAATTGGGCTAAATACCCCACATACGGGGAGACAAGTAAAGTTAACTCATCATTTATGGTTCACTGTGTACGATTTCATAATATGATACCTGATACTGTAATAAATAAGACAGAAAAGTTAAGACCCACATAAGACGGACCTTATGTAAAAAGGGTTATTATAAAATAAGTGACTACTTAAATGATGAAGAGACTTGACCCTAAATTCAGTTCCAGCTCTGCACATTGTGTACATACGAGTATATGATTGTATTCATAATTATTGTAAGATATATTTATTTCAAAAGATGTGCTGCTGAATGTTTCTTGTGCCGCTTCTTTCCTTTCAGCTATATAGCACCTTACGAAGCGGTGGTAGAGTAAAAAAGAATGACGTTGTAAAAATGTACTATACGGTACATACTTACAATAAAGAAACATTTTGATTTTGATTTAGACAAGACACTGGCTGCCCACTTGGATAGCTAAGATAATCCGCTCATTTATTCGAGTCTTTTGTGTGTTATATGAGTATTTTTATACGCTTGATGCTTATGCAGTGACTATGCAAGTATGAATAACGAGATATGCATGTGAAGCACGCTTGAAATACGCGTGTCGTGCAACCTTGTGCCATCACGAGCACTCTCTGCCCTCTGCCCTTGCTAGTGTCTGGTCCAAGTGAGGGATTTGAAGCGTTTCTTGCATTGAGTACCGTTGAGACTCTTTTGTGACTATTGTAATGACCGCTAGGTTCGTCTATGGAGCAGGTTGGCAGGCTGGCAAAGAAGTTCGCGAAACAGTTTCCATCTTCTGTTTTTGGTTATTATTTTCTTAGTTGGACTCCACCTTATTGTTTAGTAAACGCCTTCCGAGCGATTTCGAAAAGGCTCGATCCGTACTTGGCTACTTTTTGAAGAGTCATACTGCGTCCGGGACCCGGGACTTTGGTTTGTACGATGCAGAAGCGTGGCAGATTCTCTCATATAGATTGAAATGTGTCACACGGCCATTTTAATTAAGAATTGAAGATAACCATTATTTAAGATGTCGACTGAAGGACTTGTATCCATGGTCATGAACAATTTAAAAAGAACCTACTCTTTACTTGACATTGACAGATGACATTTCTGTTTTCTGTCTTTTTTAACTTTGAAATTTTACCCAACACAGGCGGCGATATTGACTTAACAGATTGTCAAGGTGTGACATTCGATACCTATCTGAATAATCACTGAAGTGAAAACGTCCAGATTCACATTTCCATCAATTAAAATAAATAGATTAAAATAAAACTATCGTATTTAGTTTGTGCTTAAAGAAGCACGAACTAATTAATTTGAACCAATCATGTATGAAAGACCTACTTAGTTACTGAAGTCTAACGTTTGCTAACAAGGTACGAGTTACAGCTTTACGAAGCAAAACAGTATTACGTTGTACGACTGAATGAACAATACTATTATTATTCCATAAACTGCATCTCGGTCACGATCCTGTTGCGATCTTTTTAAACAACTGCATCTTTATTAACCGATCGCATAGTCTTTTAGTCGTCTTTAACTTTGGAAGGTATAATTTAGACATGACTGTATATTTCGTAATAATAATATCCCTAATGAATTTTAAATATATGCAAGTTTAAATACAAATTGCATTAGGACAGAAATGTGTTTAAATAAAATGTATTTTTTTTATTTTTTATAATTTTTATTTTTTTATTTTTTATATACGCGTTTGCTTAATATTGGCTGAGAAAGGAGATGAGTGATTATTGAGGGGTTTATAGCCTAGTTGCGAGTCTGCTCATAAAGTGATCGTGTAAGATAAGTCACGTTAGGAGAGGTCAGAACCAGGATGGGTGACCACTCTAGTGGCGTATTTCATCTGAGCCCTTCCGTGCCTCGGAGAGCAGGTTAAACGGTCGGTCCCGGCGGTCGGTGAGAGCAGTCGTTAGGCCATATCAGAGGCCTACGGGAAGTCTGAAAACTCTGACAATAGGTTGGCCACTAAACATACGATAACAAACAAAATTGAGCGAGATGGCAATAATGAAACACATATTAAAGAGAGATAGGGCTATAATTGATAGGAGCTATATCAGTTTACAATATAGTTCTTTGCGATTCTAACTGGTGCTAGAGGAAACACACAGGGGGCAGACTTGACTTGTATAGCGCTGATATTGCTATCGTGCATTTGCATGAAAGTACATAAATAAACATTAAAATAAATTGTAATAATTTTTTGAATTTCAATTTCATTCGGTCACACACCCACACACTCTCACACACCCAAACACGTACCCTCACCCTCAACAAACACACACCCTCACCTTTCCACCCCCCCTGACCAAACCGCACACATACACACACACACTTTCACTCCAGCTGAAATGCTCTTATGATAATTTAAAATTGTATACGAATATTTATTATCATTTATTTTATTTATTTATTTTGCCTTTATTAATAAAAATTGAACCTACATAGAAGAGCCCAAATCCCGCAACACAGGGTATCCTAGTGCGGGATTTAGAGCATCAACCACTTTTTGTATTAATTTAAGTTGCAAAATAAATATATTTTATTTTTTAATTGGCAACAGTACAACAACCCAGGAATAACCTGATGATTATAATATTTCAGTAACATTTTGCACGAATTCGACATTATTGTCTAAAATGATTTGTATGGAAACAGAGTCGTGAGGGCACGGTACAAGCTTGAGTGCCATTCTTAACTGTTCTAATTCCATGATAAAATTAATAATAATATTCTAAATCTTTGTTAAAATCGAACGCTCTTTCTAAAGCAAGCTTTCCGCTGTAGTTTGTAATTTGTGGGGGACACGAACAAAGACCATAGTTTGCAGTCGACATCCGCTCTGGCATTATATTAATTTTCGAGTTAGCACCCGCTCTCTCGACCTACGATGTACATGTAGGTACAGTACTATCCACATTGTACATGTTGTGTAGAGTATTAGCAAATTACACCTCTTGGTAATAAAGTCGACATTTGATTGAACTAGGGACATTCATATTATTATACAATTGAATGCAGTTTTTTTTTAATTGTACATTTTTCTTTGCAAACTCCATGACACAGATTATAAAACTATCAATGGCGCCCTCTTGACAGGGTTTTTATATATTCCAGGTCAGGATATACGAGAATGTACCTATTTCTTGCTTTATTCTTTCTTGTTTTAGTGGTCAACGTGGTTAATTTCCAACCTATTAGAGGCGTTTAGGCCGCCCTTAGGCCTCTAACATGGCCAAAAGACTACTTCCAAACGACAGCAACCGTAACTAACAGTTTAACGTGCTCCCCGATGCACGGAGGGGCTCACATGAAATGTGCCACTTACGGTCACTCATTCTGGTTCTGACCGTGCTCAACGATGCTTGTTTCGGTTGCTGCCGTCCGGAAGTGGTCGTTTGGCCATTTTAAAGGCCTAAAGGCGGCCTGAACAACTCCGATTAGAGGTTGGTCATTAACAACGTTGACCACAAAAGCAAGATAGAAGAAAGAAAGAAATACTCGTATATCCTGACCAGGAATACATAAAAACCCTGTCGAGAGGGCGCCATTGTAAAAATTAAAAAATGATGGATGTAGAAGAATATTTGTACACTATTCACACCTCACTTATACTATTAAACCTTTAGGGGCAATAGAGACCGCTTCGTTATACGTCCTTCGACGTATGTTTAAAGTAGGAGACTGCCAAATGACGTGAAATGTAATTTAATACTTTTTGTAAAGAGCTGCATGTTTGTGAAATACACAGAGTTGACACAACGCCCACCTGTGCGCGAAATGCCGGCTTTTCACTGACCTTTCCGTGTAGACTGCCAAGTGTACGTTTGCGTCACACAATGTGCGGGTTCCGTCAATATTTACAATTACACACTCATAATTGTTTTGTTCTTTCTTAAAAAATGAGCAGTACACTTATTGTCTGTATTTGAAATAAACTATTATTGTAAATAT
Source organism: Hofmannophila pseudospretella (assembly GCA_947369225.1). Classification (NCBI taxonomy): domain Eukaryota; kingdom Metazoa; phylum Arthropoda; class Insecta; order Lepidoptera; family Oecophoridae; genus Hofmannophila; species Hofmannophila pseudospretella. The sequence goes on from OX376325.1 coordinate 8,854,943, forward strand.
GAGCTTCCTCAACATTTTTTTTGTACCTAGTTCCCAAGGGAATCAATAGCAACCTAGAAATCGGAAAACTTATAAACATTTTAACCTCAAATATGATCTCCATATCAAATATCAATATAATAATAATAAAATATCAATATATAATATATATATATATATATATATATATATATATATATATATATATATATATATATATATATATATATATATATATATATATATATATATATATATATATATATATATATATATATATATATATATATAATATATATATACAATATATATATAATATAATAAAATATCAATATATCCTCAAATATATCTAGAAATTGGGAAACTTATAGATAGATATCGATACTTTTTGTAGTTCCCAATGGAATCAATAGCGACCTAGAATTCGGGTAACTTGAACATTCAACCTCAGATACGTATTATCTCTATAGTTACTATACACCCCACTACAGCCACGACGACTCCTTATCAGTCACTTAAGTATTAAAGTCACTGACCTGTAATATATATTCTATAAGACACTGGACTGGTGGCTGTCAAACTAATTTTGTGCCTACTTGGTTTTCATTTCGCCATTGTGGCGCTGAATACAGTAGCGTTGGTTACGAGAACTAAAATTAGTGACGTGCAAAATCTTTTAGACGTGACGCGTATCGATGGATTTCATTCGAAGATACGATATAAAAATTGATAGAAAATGTCGGTAATAGGCGCGATTCTGAATGCACCCAATTTCAACACATTTTCACACAGTGTGACCAGATTTTATTTGACGAATCTACTCTGATTAAAGTGCATTTTCCGGCTGTAACATTTGAGTAATTCTTTACATCATCACACATTCTTACGTCATACCCATGTCACATTTTTTTTGTTAGAAAATGAAATTAACGCTACAATTTTAAGAAAATGTACTAAATTACCAATCAATTATGCACCAAATGCAAACCCTCATTTGCAAACAAACATGCGCTGCTATATTGTTTGCTTGCTTCTACTTCAAACACATCACAATGTAATTTTAATGCTTATTATTTTACTTAGTTTAGTATTACGTACATGTTTCATATTAACTTGTGTTTGAATAAATAAAAATAAATACAAATACAAATATTCACAGCATTTTAGTTTATAAATCGTTCGCAAATTTTCGCATAAATATTTTGTAAGATGTATCCAATTTTCAGATGTCATTAAAAACTTAATATTAATTATTCATAATACATAGGTATTAGGGATTTCTTGAATGGATCCACAAACCCTCTATGAACCTAAAACCTCAAATTAATAGGACATCTCAGTAATTAATTATTAACAGTTCGCGAAAGCTCCGTTGGAAAGCTTGCAAGTTCGGCGGATTTATCGCTGTCCTTGTTATTCTATCAAGTGCCACCAACTTTTTTATTGGCGGCGGCTAAGTACGAAATTAATATCTCGAGTGTGCTTTTTGACGTAGATTGAAGTGTGCGATTATCGACAGTCATTCCATAAATAAAAAAACTTTGTATCATAAAAATAACTCAGAAATATTTTGTCAACGTTGACAAACTCAGGGCAGCAGTCCTCTATATTTATTGGTAAATATTTTATTAGTACCCAAACTATTGTTTTGGTACTTTTAGAATAGAATAGCTAGAAGTTTTGTTTTTAATTGTAGCATTTGGATTATCAAATAAGAACTTACTTAAAAATAATACTTATTTAAGTTTTCGTACTTGTATTGATTAATTTACATACTTACTATGAAGCTTTGTCTTAAATTATTATGTAATTGTCTGTACTTTTGCTGATCCGTAGCAGGTACTACGAAATTTCGTAGCACGTAGCACCAATTTTACGTTGTTGTTGATTAAGAATTACGATAAGGTGATATTCATAATGATTCTTAAAACAGCGACTATTTTTATGGAATTTGGACTAACTATTTATATGTACTGTATTGAATTTTTTCCGTCGTATATGTCTTATTTAAAAAAAAAATCACCATGTTCCTATAATATTATTTTTAGCAGTTTCATTCTTTTCCTATACTTTCCTTGATGTAGCTTTGTCGACGGTGCGGCGTTGTGACGAAATTGGCGCGACCTTCAAGTTCAGGGTCATGCTGCGTTGTTATATAAGTATTTTCCCTATGTTTGTTCGTTTCCTTATAAAATTATTGTTGAAAGCAATTAAGGAAAAACATCGTGAGTGTCAAGACTCAAATTAGAGTCGAAAATAATACACTGTAGAATCTTTTGTTTTAATACGATTTTTCAAACTAGTTAGATAAGGATTTTGAAACGAATTATAGGTGAATACAAAGTAGGTGTCCAAAATAAATCCCACAAAAGTATTTTTAACTCCAGTACGACGTTTTAGATACAGACCTATTCTCAATAATAACATTTTCATAATGTATTTTGATAGAATAGTCCTATTTTTTTTTGGGCAATTTGCTAAGGTACTCATAGTCACGACACGGCGATACGATATTAACCTAATTTTTTTTAATTGCATCAATCAACTTACATGGTCATCCAAAATAAGGATTTAAAATTAGTTTTTCGATATCTCAACTAATATCAGAGATATTAATGGTTAAAGTCCGTAATGGAGAGATGCTCTGTACCAATTTAGCAAAACAGTCATCTGCAGCCAGGACCTGCTTGTATGGCGCTAGGGAACACTGACTTCATAATACCTTTTGTCGTTTATTTCTACTGTTCTGATTTTGGATTGCCTGTAGCTATTTTATTTTTCAACGAATTTTAATTCGGTTTTCACATTTATCAATTTATGACAATATCTTAATTTTTAAGATATGCATTTAATATTTGATACTTGGAAACTACCGTATCATCATTCAGGTGTATAATAATTATTTTGTAGGTACGCTCTATCAGATGTAGCAGATGTTTATTTGTTTATTGTATGGTTAGTGGCCAACCTATTTTCAGAGTTGTTCTCAAGCCTAGGCCTCTGACATGGCCTAACAAGTGCTGTCGAACGACAATAACCGGGACTGACGGTTTAACGTGCTCTCCGAGATAGTGAAATGTGCCACTAACGGTCACCCATCCTGGTTCTGACCTCCAGGTGGGTTAACTTCCGCGATCTCTTAATGACCATGCTTGCAACCAGGTTATGACCCCCTCAGCATATATAGCAGATGAAGGTGACATTCGATATTCAATCATATAGTAGATCACGTGTATCTATATGAAATGTAGGCATAATTCCGCGCAGCCCGCCGTATCTGTTATTGCTGGCACAACGCCATTAACTTCCCCCCATATTACGGAAACTTCCTCCAAACCAACTGTTACAACACCGAACCCAAAGGCTATAAATATAGGATCGAAATTGCATTGTGTACAGCCTGCATTAACGCCCGCCGAGTTTTTGTTGGACTCCTTTTGTGCATTCCACTTCGTAATCTCGGAAATGGAATTGGAGGTGCTTTGTTGTACAGGGTGGTGTTCGATTGTGTTGCTTTAGATACTCACAGGTGTTCATTATAAATGGTGTTCTTTACTTAGCTAAATATATTTACATAACATCTTTATATGTATTATTGGCATGCTATTTTTAACCCCGGCCGACATAGGAAGGGGTGTTATAAGTTTGAGGTATTTGTCTGTGGCATCATAACTCAACAAAGGCAACATATAATTGAATAAAGTTGGTAAGTCAAGTTTTTTCCAGTGAAATGTTTTTTCTTCTGCTTCTGGCGAGTCATTGCGTTATAGAGTTTTCAAAAGGAACTATATTAGGACTACAATTAGGATCAAAATTAGTAGGGGAAGAAGGACCCGCCACTCACTCTCGGATTCGCCCTCCCCAAAGATAAACCAATCCAGAAGGATTTACATACACAAAGGATGACAAATCCGAACCCCCAAGGAAAGACGAATCCAAGGACGAGAGTCAGGTCCTTCTTTAAAAAATAAATAACCTAAAGTTACGCCTGATTCCATAAACTAGGACTATTTCACAAAGAGCGGAAATTTAGAATTTAACACACGTACATTTTAAAGAATTATACACACTTTATGTTCTACGAACGCTTAATCTAATCAGATTTATCTTGTCAAGGTCTTAGTCCTTGCTAAATCAATTATCCTAACCCGGCCTAGGATTGTCTTCCAAGATTGTGCAAATTCAAGATCTAGGAAAGCACATCCTACACTCTCTACACAGAGAAGATTAAATCATGGATTACTGTTCACACAATTACCTACAAAGTGGTCGGTAATTGGAGCTGAAGCGTATTATAGTTCTCTATAGTATAGATAGGTTAATGCTATGTGAGGCCCGAGCTTCGCGACGAGACATCTAATCGTCTATTTTAGTGGATCTATTGATTTTATAGGTAAAGGGCGACAGATAGTAGAGTAAAGACTGAGTTGTCTATGGGTCTAAACTATTCTTAGACAAAAGCTGGAATCTTCGATGTAATAAAATGTACAAAATAATGTTTTTCTCAGGATACTTGCAACAAAACCACTTGCTAATGAACAAGTTTTGTCAAGAACATTGTGGCGACGCACGACACGCGCGCCACTACGTAGAACGCGCTATCGAAATTTTCCTAGGACTTCGTATATATACGAGTTCCAAACATCCATAGTTGGACCAGCACATCTGGTCACCAGGCACAACACCCCGCCTGGTGGAAGATCTTCCCTTTTCCCTTTCATACAACTGACGTTACGTCATCCATGTCCTCACATAGCGCGTTCCTACAACATTAAGTATAAGAAAAATAACTGCGTCGTCGGATCGAATCCACACCAGGAGCCCAATTCCACTGTTTTCCAATTAAGTAGCGATTACGTTGTCGTATCAATGCAACTTTAACTGCAAATCGTATTCTGTTAACACTACTCTACTATCACATAAGAGCGGATCGTTGGCTTGACCAAAAGGTAACGTTAAACGGATGGTTCGTGACTAGTGGTATACGAAAAAAACGTCAAGTCGCTGCAATTTAGTTTCTATTGTGCGTACGTTGTATTAGTAGAATCTGTCTATTGTCGTGGACTACTCCTATCTAGCCAAGCATTTAAGTCTAGTTGGGCAAAATCTTACCAACATTAATGTTTTTTAACTAAATCTTCTTTAACAATGAAAGCAAATCGTATTGAGATTTAAATGTACTCGTAATAAGATTTTACAGTAAATTAAAATGTACAAATATGTAGGTATAGGTAGGTAAGTACCTACTAACAGTATAAATAAATTATTTTCTCGTCAAAACTTGTTCCGTAGCAAGTGGTTGTGGTTTTATTACAAGTATCCTGTATTTTCTACCAATTGAAAAAAAAAATTTTTTTGTACATTATTAGATAGTAAATTAGTATCTGGCCATTTAGTATGTCAGCTGTTTGACTGTCAGATAATTTATATTATGTCTTTTGTTCAATAACTGATCCTGTCAAGTAAACACACTGAAAACCTTGATTCCTGTATTTCCACTCTTTCATCATCTATCTGCCAATAATCCCAACATACATTTGGGTAAAATCACACTTTTACCCACGTCGAGTTAAGTATATGCTGGTATGATTATGCTTACCTTTACAATTAGGTTTGTATATACAGTCACTGTATTCAAAAGCCTTTTTTAAATGAGCAATTTGAATGCATGTTTCCACTTTGTATTTTCATTTCAACACACAGAAACCTCTGTACACTCTTTCCGTGTTTTCATGCAGTTCTTGAGCAAAAAAAACTTTTATGTCTCTAGGAAAAAGTAAATAAAAATACATATTCGGACTCCACTAGATGAGAACTAAACAATTACATCAATAATGTCATCTTGGGATCTTCAAGGCCAATGTGAATAGGCATTTACTGGACCCGCATGCTCCATCGTCGACCTCATCGTCGCTTACCATCCGGCGAGATCGAGGTCAAATGCGGGTTTAGTGGTCAATAAAAAACAATTGAAAAAATAACATCCACACATGATAGAACAAAATCAGTTTTTATAGACTCTCTTCACTTGTTTGAGACTCCCTCTAAATTATAATTCTACAATTATGTCGATACGAGTATTTACGGTTTTGGGTCAAGGGAATAAACCGCCTAGATTGTATTAATCGTTTTGTACGCATTGTATCATACTAATTTCATTTGTATCATAAAAAAAGAGTATTCTTTCATTCATTCTTTCATCAGCAGTCTACTCTAGTCCACTGCTGGTCATAGGCCTCTCTCAGCGCGCTATTGAGCCCGATATTCGGCTCTTCTCATCCAATCGCTGCCAGCCACCTTGCGCAGATCGTCGCTCCATCTAGCAGGGGGCGTCCCACACTACGTTTGCTGAAATTTGAATAAATACATAATTTCAAATTTTGACGAGTTCTGGAGTGGAGACTGCTAGATGGAGCGACGATCTGGGTAAGGTGGCTGACAGCGACTGGATGAGAAGAGCCGAAGATCGGGCTCAATGGCGCGCCCTGGGAGAGGCCTATGTCCAGCAGTGGACTAGAATAGGCTGCTGATGATGATGATTTCAAATTTTGAAGTCTATATATATGTTGTTTCGTTTACGAGCTGGAAGCACATGAAAGGCGACCTGACTGACGGACGATGCAGTGACAGCAATAGGGCACCGTTTTCCCCTGGGGTGTATCCGAAAAAGTAGAAGTTTACTGAAACAGAAGACAGAAAGAAAGAACTTATTTCCAATAGCGCACACATACAAACAATTAGGTATAGAATATAAAAGGAAAAATATAAAGATGGATATTTTAATAATGTATTAAAAATGTAATATTGACTACAATTTTGATTTGGGATAAAATCCTGTTATAAAATTGTAATAGTTTAACAATAAATAAATACAAATATAATTAAACAAAGAAGAAGAAAGAAAGAATGAATAAATAGAAGTATTAATAAATGTTTCGAAATATTATCAAGGCAGTAAGTACGTTAGTGTTGCATGAATATTTGTATAGAAAAACTATAAAAATAATCAAAACAGATCAACAATTATTCTGGAAAAAATAGTAAAATAAATCAAAATTTCCATATCTTTCTAGATCATTTGATTTCCATTTTTGTTACATCCAATACTTACGTACAATAAATGCGTAGTAGCTTTAGTGAATTTGGCACAGAACTACATAAAATACGAAATAATTATGTCGTAAATACTACCAATACTTAATGTAGGCACGAGTACATAGTGTACAACTGTGTCACACGGAAGTATTGGAGGGTTGCCAGCTGTCACCGTTTATTGTCAACTCGGACATTCCACGCTCTCCGCCGGATTATTGCTCTCTCGGCAAGTTGGCAAAACAGGGCCAACTACCCTACACGATTTTGGGGTCAAAATGATAAAACTTACTAAGCTCTATCTCTGTGGGCTCATCGTCACTTACCACCAGGTGAGATTGAAGTTGAATGCGGGTTTAATCATTAATTTAATAAATAAAATAAAAATCTTTTTTACACTTTTTTAAAATATTCTATAGAGTAGACTGTCCCACTGATGGGCAAAGGCCTCCTTTACATATAACGTAATATTATGTGTTCGACTGTCATGGTGTCGTTGTCAAGTCGTGTAAAAAATATACCTAATCTAGTGGCTTAAAATATTTGAAATATAATAAACCATTATAGTGTCAGCAAATATTACCATATTTGCCTTATTTTATATTAATTACCACACAATTGGTTACGAGCGTTACTTAAACGCTCCTCTATAAAACAAGGTCGCGTAAATAAACCGCCGAACTACGACGAGCCCGCGAGCGGATGACACAATTAACCTGTTATAATTTAAAAATGTTGTTGAAAATATTTATTATTACATTCATATTTTTTATCTGAATTTATAAAGAATTTAACTTAAAAGAACACTTTATTTTAATGTAATTTAATATTAAAAGCGGAACCGGAAAGAGGTTGGCACACATGTACGAACAGACACGTTTTAATGAGTAACGGGCTCTAGCAGAGGAGCCTCATTCCAGTTCCAACCTTTGAAAGTAAAACTTCGAGTATTGGGCATAGCCATTGTCAAAGTGAAATTGTGTTATTGAAGTATAACTCTGTGTAAGTTGAGAGTCTAAGTGAGATCATGAAATAATAACTGTGAGCATCCAATGCCATCTTGTATTTGATTTCACCTCCACATTGCTCTGTCCAGACAATATCTCGTCAATAGGCCAATCTAAGCTGTGGCCTTAATATTATTAACGGATCCTTTCACAATAGTGATTGCCTAATGTAGCGGTTATCCCAAAATCAATATTTGATTTATTCCGGATTGGTCCGCAAAATTCGTACTTAACTCGTACCACTTAAGTATTCCCGTGACAGGAAAAACATGAACAAATTATACTGCAGCAATAAGCTGAGTTGATGCCCTTTTCACAACAACAGCAGACCATCAGACATGATTTCAATATGTTTACCTTTGACTACATAATTATTTTATCATAATTATAACTGTTTCGGTCATTGCTGTGTGTGAAATAAACATATTACTTACTTACATTATTCCGTTCGGGTGTTTAATTATTTTATTTAATCTATAAAAAAATTGCAAAAAGTGTAATGTTTGGCCATACATCGCAATCGTTGCGCAATGCAAATTACATTACCCACTTAGATTCAGGAAATTAAACAATAATACATTAGTTTTATGAGAATAGTTCAGATAAAAACTAAGTGAGAGGCAGTTTTTCGTGTAGACAACATCTGTGGGCGGTCTATAATAGTTCTGGAGGTGGATACCGCCCAACCTGAGTAGAAAAGTTTGATCCATCAGTTCGGCTCGTATGATACTTTCCGGGATATTACGGTAAAATAACAACCAATCACGTTTCACTGTTTGTTTTTCCAGAAACAAATACCGGGTCTTTGTGAGTGAACGAGATGGATTTAATTGTCATTTCGATTTTTGCATGTCGATAGGTGTCATAATCGTTACATATTTCCGCCGGCGGGTAGTAATAATTTAAATTCTAATTTAGCCTAAAGTTACCAGATGTTACCACGACAAATTACTATGATAAATAATTCCTTACTACTTGCTTGATTTTCGATCGTAAGATCTCGTGAGTGTGTGTGTGTGTGTGTGTTTACTTGCTAATGCAAACAATGGTAGGGATGATGTAGATTGCCTACAGGTTGTGATCAGATAGGAAAGTAATTTTTTTAATAATAAAATTTCGAATATAACCTGTGTAACAGTAAGAATAAGAATAAGTTTATTTGTGCGATCTGCGCAAGGTGGCTGGCAGCGACTGGATGAGAAGAGCCGAAGATCGGGCTCAATGGCGCGCCTTGGGAGAGGCCTAAGTCCAGCAGTGGACTAGAGTAGGCTGCTGATGTATGTATGTTATTTGTGCGATAAGATTACAAAGGATTCATAGTCCATACACCAGATCTATCTATCTATCTATCAGCCCGTATCTGTCCACTGCTGGACATAGGCCTCTCCCAGGGCGCGCCACAATACTCGGTCCTCCGCCTTCCTCATCCAATCATCGCCAGCAACCTTCTTTAGGTCGTCGGTCCACCGGGCAGGGGGGCGTCCCACACTGCGCTTTCTTGTCCGCGGTCTCCACTCTAGAACTCGTCTACCCCAACGGTTGTCGGTTCTGCGACAGACATGGCCTGCCCATTGCCACTTCAACTTGCTAATCATATGAGCTATGTCGGTAACTCGCGTTACACCATACACCAGATAAATAAATAATATTAATCAAGTATTTTTTTATTATGCACGGTAAAAATGATAAGCGAATTTTCACTTAAATTTAGACCCATTTTCGGCTTTTACGCGAATTTCTTATATCCAGTATATTTAACCAAATCATACCAAAGTTTGTTCTACTTTTCATGTACGCGTGATGTGAAAATCCCATGTTTCATATCTTTAATATTTACAAGTTACTTTATTTTGTCTAAATTTAATATCCATGTTTAAGTATTTACTTGTTTAATATTAACAGAGAAGCTAATTTAATAAAATACCTTTCATGTTTATGCGAAAGATTAAAATAATAATTTAAGTTAATACGCGTATAAGACCTTTTCTTAAAAATAATTATAATCTTGGATGAAAGAAAAAATATTCTATGCATTATAATGTCTTTGTTTTTATAAAGTGTTCCTAAAATAGACGTTTTAATAACAAAATCTGGCCAAGTACGAGTCGGGCCTCGTTCTTTAGGGATCCAACTCTAAAGTATATTTTTTTAAACTTTTTCTTGTGTTGCTCACAACTTATAAACTACTACTACTGTATGTATTGACAATGCCCCTTTACAGCAGCTAGTAGCGTTCAGTAAATTTAAATTTGAAATTGTGTACAAACTTACATATGTACATATGTATATTATTACATAATGTACATTCGTATTTGACAATGCCTTATGCAGCAGCCATATTTTTTCTTTTTCTTTTGACAATGCCCTTTTACAGCAGCTAGTAGCATGTAAGTAATAATTTAAATGTTATAACGGATAATAATTGTACCATGACGTATCTAAGCGTAATTTTATTATCAAAAGATAAATATATTAAATACAATACAATACAGATACTTATAAGATGTTTTAGTATTTGCTGTTTAAACAGAGTATATGGTCGATACTATAGCTAATTTTTAAGTTCTTAACGTAAGACTTGGTAAACGTGGTCTAAAATTTTCAACTTACTTTATGGGCGCTTATGTCGTCGGTATTTCTCTATAAAAAAAGAAATATATTCGCACTCTACTTGATAAGCTCTAAACAAAAATACCCCACCTCATAGGGTACAAAACATTTTTTTTAGTCAACCACCTTTAGCTGTATGAGACCCGTACTAAAATGTAATTCTACAAAATTTTTAAGTCTAAATTAGGATCCAGGCCAAGGGAATACATATGTGAAATTTTAAAGTCTCTATCTTATTTCGTTCACGAGATAGAAGCGCGTGACAGACGGACAGACGAACGGACGATGACGAAACAATAGCATTAGGGTTTCGTTTCCCCTTCGGTCTATGGGTCCCTAACAACTCAATCAGTCACTATAGTCTTTTTCACATAGGAAGGCACGTCGAACTTTAATAAAAACTTTAATAAAATACAGATTCTTACTGATGAAAGTCGGAAGTCCTCTTCTGTGCACTCTCTGTGACTCAGCCAATACAAATCGGAAGACTTCTAACTTCCATCAGTGAGAATCCGTATTTTATTTAGATTTTTATAAAAATACGACGTGCCTTCCTATGTGAAAAAGACTATAATTAATCCACTGAAACTTAACCTATCTTTAGCTACATACGAGTACTTGGTTTCTGACCAAAACAAACCTTTAGAAGAACTTTAGTTTATTTTTGTTATTATGTTTTTATATGCAACCTCGCTTTTGCCGCTCACATTTCCATGTAGGTATAATTAGAGTGAAAAGCTTGACCTATTTCCCTTGCAATTTCCCATGACATGACACATATGACTGGAATGTTAGAATGAGTAATAAGACCACTGTAACGCCAGATAGTTGAAGAAATAGCTTACTATTTCTTCAACTATCTGGCGTTACAGTATATAGCTTACTATTTTCACACTATCACCGCATGTTTACACTAACAGCTGCTGCGCACGCGAAGTTAGGCGCGGTTTACACTAACTCAACGAGTTAATTAAGTACTTTTAATTTGCACGTGCACGTAGCTAGTTAGTGGAACGAGTATATATACAATTGTACATTTAAATATACACTAAGACCATGAAAATAATTAATGATGCCCTTATTATAAAAACAACATTTTCAACATTTATTATTTTTAATTTCCGTATATGTGTTATAAGTTTGACACGTATGTCTGTTTGTTTATCGGTTTGCCTTGTGGCATCATAACTCAACAACGGATGATCCGATTTGGACTCGTTAACAGTTAATTTTATCGAGTGTTTAAGTTATGTCTGATACAAATTGTACCAAGCTTTCAAGATCTTGGAGTATTTTTGATATCAGATGGAATCTCTGGCACGGTAATAGCTAAATGGTTCGAGTTTGAGCTCAAATGTTAAGGACCATGGTGCCAATTTCATATCTGGACCCTCGAGAACCTCGTAAAAAAATAAGGGGATCTCCATAATGTAAAGTGGTTTCTTAAAAATGTAATTTAGAGTTTTTATTTGGTTTCCATTATAATTTGTAACTGACCAGTAACATTTCTATTATTTAAGTTACTATTATATCTCTAAACAAAACTACATCTAAAATAAAGCTTCTAAGCCAAACTTATGAAGCCACACAATGCCAGAGAGCCACGAACAAAATGAGTGAAACTTATTACACCCTCCTTTCAAGTCGGGGTTAAAAAGACGGCCACAAGGCGATCGCAATTTCAAACACACTAAACTCGAGTCCTCAACAATGGAATGGCTCACAAAAGCCTCAGAAAGCTGTGTCATACTGAAAAAAAAACTTTCATAGTTCCTACTCGTACTTAGTAAACTCATTCGCAATTTCTCTGCCAAGTTCTCTGAAGTGAAAGTCTAAGTGAAGCGATGAAGGTTAGTCAGAAATGAGTCAGAAGTGTTAAAGCCTTTTTAATTGTAGAATTTTTATGATTTTTATTCTTTGCTTGGTTTGGGATACCTATGAAGGAAGGAACATGCTGCCTTCTATGCTCTATGGGTACCCCGAATAGTCGATGAAAGTATATTACTATTTATTTACATTGTGTTATGAGAACTAAGTCGACCTTTTACAAACCACAATATGTATCACAATTGCAATTTATTTATTTATTTTTGGTAAATACTTACCTAAATTCGTCACATAAGTATTTAATCTTTTTGATGTTTAACCACTATCACTATCGCTCCCACTGACATCTTGGGATAAGGGGTAAATGAAAAACAGCGCTGCATAATTTGGTACCCGAGTATGTCAGCATTTGTTGACTTTCCCCCCTTTTGCCAAATATACATAGTGCTTTGTAATTAATTTTAAATATTTTGTAAAAACATGAGTATTTGGCAATAAATGTATTTCTATTCTATTCTTTTATTTGCTACAAGTGCATTGCAAGTGAACTTACGGAGGTTCTTTTCCCCCGACTACGGTGAATCTAAAAGGAACACTTGTAATTTCGGTGGTGTGTAATATCACTTATCGTGGTCGATTTCTGGTAAAATAAATCCAATCTAATACTTATATTTAATTACTCTTGACAACTCCATATAAAATCAGTCTCTTATTGGTAGTTTAATAGTAACTAAACCTATTTCATTGTATCTTGAACTTATTTCATAATTAAACGTTTGGTTGACGAAACCGCAAACTGTAGAGTCGGCGACTAATTTTAAACCCTCGAATTATTTATTAATACAGTTCGTTGTCTAGTCCGGTCGATATATACCTAGTTATTTATGTCTGAGGCAGCGTTTATTTCATGATAACCTCGATTATAGAGGTTTATCCAGATTTAAGATTCGACAATACGCGAGAAAAAAATGAAATAAGAACATAGAAATTTACTCAGCTCTTGTGTGCTATTTTATTGGTCACCGACTTCAGTAGTGTCGGTTTCTATTTATTTTCACGCGTTGTAATTATAGGTGATAATGATAACTTATAAACTAATAAGTATCAATCAGCGTATCTGTATTACGAACGTTTTTTATTCAGTTCATAATTGGAAAATACGGTATTATTGTTGCTAGAGGCTTTTTGAGGTTTTCTATCATTTTTTATAATAATTCAGTAACTAAATAGATTTAGATGTATTCATTTTCACTCTTCCATATTTAAACAATATCTTAATCATCTAAATCCTCTAAGCTACCGATTTTGTTAGACAGATCCACTCACGCATACGAGTTGACAATTGAGAACCTCTCCTTTTCGATCGTCGGTTAAAAATTCGGAGAAGTTTCTTGGAACGGGTGTATGTTAGTGCGATTCGTAATTTTAATATTTATTTGGAATACATAAAATATAATAGAAAAATCGTACTTAGGAAAGAAAGTTCATTTATATACCCATTTATCTGTACCCGGCGTGCCATTTCTAAGTATTTGAACAACCTTATTGTACCTCAAATATGTCTTTCCGTGTTAAAATTAACGAAATGTAGGCAAGAAATATTCCAGTAATTTAGAGTCGGTTTAGGGCTATCTTTTATTTACAGAGTGTAACAAAAACCCCTATAGTACAGAGCTGAATGACGGGTGTTCAGTATCCATAACTGAACAACTTTCACTATGGGGTCAATTCTGAAATTGTGAAAAAATCGGTTGTTTCATAAGTTTCGGTCTTGTAGGTATTGAGCTTTTATATGGAACAGGATTTTTTGATAATCTGGTTAGTTTTTCATGGTGTATTTATATTTCTTTGACCTTCCCTGAAAATATAGCCAGTGGATACAGGTACAGTTCCATAACATCGTTATTTTATTACATTTTTATGGGACATACGCGGATCCGAGCGAGTATCATATGTGGATTTCGACGCTATCAATGTGATTTAGGAAATACCCTTAAGTAATTTCGATAAAAGGACTCTTTTATTATCATCTAAATTATTCTAAATCGAAATTTTCTCGATAGAAAGTAAATGCGGTTCGCGAGCTTGAACAATCCGAGAATTCTAAGAAGTTTGTACAAGTCGTGAATTTAGTAAGTACGTTTTTGTCTCTTGAAAGGTAGCTAACCTTTATTAATGTTGTCCGCGGTATCTCCGAAATGTCAAATTGCTATGACATTTGAAATCTTATTTATTTATATTTTTATATTTTATTTATTTGTCAGTTTCACAGCATATTTCATATTAAAAATATAAATCAAACATTTAAAAATCTATAGATTTCAGTTATGAAACCAAACTATTACAAAGCTATTTAAAAAGGTAATTTAGCAAATAGTAACAAAATGAAAGAGAAAAAATTGTGATAGGATCTTCAATTATTTTTACCCCCGACCGAATTTGCACGTTGCACCCGGCGTGATGCGAGGTTGTTTGGTATTTATTATAGTTTGTGTGGTTGTGCATTTTTTACATTCTCTCATATTTCTAAAACGACTGGACGGATTTGCATGCAAGGAATATTACGCATATCAGGATGGTTTTTATATAGATTTTATCAAGTCAAACCCCAAACACGGATCGTGCGTTGTAAGTAACCATTTAGATTAGCTTCTAATCGTATGGACCCCATTTGGACATACCGTCGTGGGATATTTTTCAAACGCTGTTGTGTCTTCATATACAAAGATTTATCATCCTTCAAACTCTTTACGACTACTTACTAAAATGTCCCCGTATTTAATGTCACATCTCTAATAGCTTTCTTAAGGCTCCCCTTTTCATACCCTTTATATCTCAGAAACAGAACACCAAAAGGTACTTGTAACGTGTTTCATCAAAGGGCGCCATACACCCGGTTGTTGCGATTCGTCGAATCACCGCCGGGTTGGATTTATAAAAGCCGGGCCTACACATATAAATTGCCTGCGTCGTTAGAAAGGGACTGCGGGTCCGGTAATTTCAGGGAATTCAACTGTACGTTGGAAGGTTTTGGTCTGATACGAAATTTTGTGACAAGAGGGCAATAAAGCGTTAGTTTTGGGAAATATCCATTGTGGTAAGTAACTGAAGAATGAACCATATACTTGGGCCATGGTTTTTTCGACAAATGGCGCACGAAGGTGCGAAATTTCCCTGTGGTGAAATTGATGTTGCTTTCAATTATAATAGGTACTCGAATAACTTTAAAAAAACTATAATAAAAGCATGAGCTGTACCACTATATAATATTCAATATACTTGATTTCAATTTGACCTTTAAACGGAAAAAAAGATCGTTCTCCGAAGCACTCAATCTATGTCTAAGGCAGGACTGCTTATTATCGTCGAGGGGGTCTGAAAGTGACAGACCCTATCTATCTATGGGCCATGGTGATAAAATGAGGCTATAGGACCAATAAAAATGAGGCAGTTTATAAAAACTGCCTGATATAAATCATGCCTATAAACTGGGCAGCACTAAATTATGATATGACAAAAATAGTTGCGTGTATGTTCTTTAACTGTAGAATAGAAACTGATAATGAATGATTTTATTAGATATTTTTTGTGACAGGAAATTCAACAAAAGTATGCTTTATTCAAAGAAATGAATACGCGTTTCTGGAAATCTTGAAACAAATTCAATAAGTGAACAGTATTTAATTACTATAACGTGGCCTTAAATGAAAAATTAGTTAGTTGAATTAAAAATTCAACAACAATTTGCAGAAATACCTTTACGTCGCTTCAAAAAGGTTAGTAAAAAATAAATAAAATGTTTAGTAAAAAACCACATGCAAATATACGTACAGTCAACTTTAGTAAATGATTTAACGAACACAGAAATATTTAACACGCATTGTTTTGCACACAAATCAGGTGACACTGGTATTTGCGTGGGCGTCGCGTCGCTACAAGTATTCGTTAGCAGTTAAACTTTTTCTGAAGCTTTACGAAAATAATATGTTAATTCATGATAATAAATAAAAAAGATTATTTTACTTACGTTAAAGGCATTACATTCGACTAGTTTTGGAGTCTCACTACGCCATTCGTAACATTTAGCATAACTAAAATAATAGGGGGAATAAGGACCCGCTGTTGGGGAGGGTCAAATACCTATACCTAATATAACTGCTTCCTTGAGTTACCTGAGAGTCCCCCCCCCTGACCTATCAGTATCGAAAGGGGTCATATAATTGATGAAACCGACCGTATCTCAGATCTGTTACACTTGTGGTCGGTACGACTCTGAAAATTCACCTAAATTTCAAAGAACTTTGTATATTATAAACTAAATTCAAGCAACTTCAGTTTTTTGTGAAACAGATTTGGATTGGAAAATCCTGTTGTTTAAATAGGTGGGGAAAGTAGACCGATAGCGATAGACCTCTATATACATGAAGAAAAGAACGCACGAGGCGGGCCCTAAAGGAGGGTGACTATTTGTTGTATTTAAATATTCAATTTCCATACGTACCTTACACTAAACATACAGCAAGACATTCATAATTCACATGAATTCCACCGGCAATACCCTCAATTACTTCTAGAGGAAGAAATACTAATAAAAAAACTAACAAAGAAAGCCTATTAAGAAGTCATAAAATGAAATACATTGAAGGAAGGTTACAAAAATCAACAAACCAAATGAAAGAAGTATGGTGTGTTATCAAGGAGGAAACAAACAAACCCATCACCGAATGGGATTGGTATCCCATTGATTTTAATAATATTATGATTGTGAGAGACGAGCCTCATTTTGTACTATATAATCTCATACTGATACTGTATATCATATTATTATGTGTACTGATTATAGTATAACCAAATAGGCAATATATTATTTCTATTTCTATTTTCAATTTCTTAATAAATACGGAAAAGTAATTCAAAACATATACATTTTAAAGTCCATTCCATTACTCGTATTACGGTCTGAAGATGAATCTCTCCTGTTTAAACCCAGCGGAGGTTTTAATTAAGGGAATGGCTCTTATTTAAATTTGTGGCAACATTTCGTTTTTAGGCGTAAATGTGGAGGAGTTATCGGCCGCCGTTAATCTCGGAATATCTTTTACTTTGTTGGCATCTCTATTACTAAAGGCTTGATGAACCACGGCTTGGGTATTAGAAACAAGCTCGTTTTTTGTATTTGATTGGAGGTTATTCTTTTTAAGACCCTGTCTATCAATAGGAATGAAGCTAATCCTAATTCTTTAATCTTTGAAGTTAATCCCCCGTGAAAACTCACGTTCTTTTTTAAGTCTGTTGTCATGAAAATTGATATAAAAAATATAAAATTCTGTAAATAATTTAGGTCTGAATTTTATGTTATTTGGTCTTTATTTTTAATTTAGAGTTGTCGCTAGAGAAATGTTCGGTGCTTTGCTTATGCTTACTTTACTTACAACTGACTATAAGACTATAAGATGAGGCCGAAGATGGAGGGTTTTTTGAGTGAAATATTTATTGGTAAAATACGTACCTCTCTTCAATTTAAGAGCTATGCTCTTGTCGGTGTAGTAAACGCCACTGTGTCCTGTCTAGGGCCCTTTCCTTGACCTCCTTATACGACGCAACGCCAGCCTTCTCTTTGATTTGATCGAAGTAGCTTATCCTCGGTCTTCCTCTTTCCCGCTTGCCTTCAACTTTTCCTTCTATAAGGTTTCTTATGTATTCGTCGTGTCGTATAAGGTGGCCCACCATATTTCCCCTTCTATTTTCAATAGCCTTTAAGATGTTTCTCTTTTCTTTTACTCTCGTCAGTACCTCTTCATTTGTCACTCTCTCTGTCCAGCTTATCCTTTCCATCCTCCTCCAACACCACATCACAGCACAAAATACGTACCTACTTACTTTTTATTTCGGAAACGTGATTTTTTTAAATATCAAAATATTTTATCAAATTCAAAATTATTTATTCTTGTAACTGGGTACGTTACATCAAGTACGTCAAATTTACAAATAATAGTAATAATAATGTAAGTACTTATATAAAAAAGTACTTATTAATAAATCTTAATAACTAATAACATTGAAGTAAAATTGTTCAATCTTCCGATATCGTCCAGTTGGAAATATTTAATAGGCGCATTGACATATTCATTTATATGTTCATCATATGTAAGTATGTAGTTAGATAGATAGAAACCTAACAATCTACATACTGAAGTTTGTACGGAACCCTCAGGACATCAGTCTACTAGCACTAGACTGGTTTAAAAAAAATTAAGTATTAAATAATGCTATGCATATTAAATTAGAAAAGGGAGCCGGATCGAATCCACCATTGGTCCATTATGGTGGACCACTACAGCACTGGTATATTAGCCTAGTTGGAGTGGATAATGAAGGTAATATATAAAACGTAACCAGTTTTTATTAAAAATAAAAATGAATCTTGCTTCTAATTTTTAATTTACCAAGTCTTGTTATTGACGTCTAATTTTTCACGACGATGCCTTGTTCTCTAAAGAGCCCGAAGCCTTAGACATTTTTTGCACCACCCATTTTTATTTACTTTGTCTTAACAACAATGAAAGAAGGATTTTAATTTATATTCGACGGCAAAGCCTTTGTCAGGTAGGTATTTGGTGTTTGATTTAGTTAAGTGTAAACCAAAAGAACTTTTTTAAACCTCTCTTTTTCTTTATGCTCCGAAATGTTTCGTGGAAATTGTTGTTGTGTAATTTAAAAAAAAAATGTTAAAACTCACGAAAGGATACAAATATAAATATACTTTAATGCACACCCGGGAAAAACATACAACATAAAGAGAGGTACAATACAATGTGCAGAAGGCGGCCTTATCGCTTTAAGCGATATCTCCCAGGCAACCTTCAGGATGAATAGGATGAAAAAAAATCCAAACGGTTAACCTACGCTAAAAACAGGTGATTATTAGTCTGCTAGAAAAACTATATCATTTAGACTTGGATGTAATAACAAATAGTCACCCTCCTCTAAGGCCCGCCTCGTGCGTTCTTTTCTTCATGTATATAGAGGTCTATCGCTATCGGTCTATCGATCTGATTCAGATCCTAATAATAATACATTTTAAATTTATTTATTCGCAAACAAATATACACTTGTGTCCGAAATTTAACAAAACATATTGAGGATATTACATTACATGTCAAAAAGTACAAATGGGAATAGAATATGTCAATAATAATTAATAATATACATATACATTTTTATGCTCCTATAAATTCAGTTATGGAGTAGAAACACCTCTGCAATAACAGTGACCTCAACTTCTGTCTGAAATTACTAAGCGTGATGTCGCCTTTGAGCTCCGTGGGAAACCGATTGAAAAGTAGCCGCTCATTGTACCCCGCCCAATGCCTCGCCACGTTGAGTCTGGGGACGAGGGTACTAGTAACAGCTTTCCTGCGACTGCTTTCTCGTGCAGATTTCTCGTCCTCTGTCTCCTGTACCAGCCTTTTCCTTTTGAAGTCTACCAATAAGACGAAGATGTATAAACAGGGTACAGTTAAAATAAATCTGAATGATAAACTTTCTTTGTTAATAAACAAAGATAATTTATCATTCTCTCATTACAGATATCAGAGTGGGTTTTATATTCAGTGTTCACCTCTGTAATATAACTTTTATACAAACAATCAAAATTACAAGAGCACACATATGACTAAGTGTCATTCAGATTCATCAACCTAGAAAATTCCGACAGAGTTTTTCC
Organism: Hofmannophila pseudospretella; assembly: GCA_947369225.1. Classification (NCBI taxonomy): domain Eukaryota; kingdom Metazoa; phylum Arthropoda; class Insecta; order Lepidoptera; family Oecophoridae; genus Hofmannophila; species Hofmannophila pseudospretella. Next base: position 8,875,184 of record OX376325.1, read on the forward strand.
GCCAGTGGAAAAATTAAATAATTCCCTTTCATCTTACATCATCATCAGCAGCAGCCTATTAATGTCTCCACTGTTAGGGCACAGTCCTCCCCTTGCACAAGGAGGTATGGGCCATGATCCGCCGAACGGGCCCAATGCTGATTGGTGGATTTCACATTTCTTCGGAAACTTTTCATTTCCTCAGACATGCAGGTTTCTTCACGATGTTTTCCTTCGCCGTTAGAGCAGTCGGTAAATGTACGTAAGTCTTCGAAAAAATCGGAAAAACTCATTGGTACATGGCATTGCATGGTTTCGAACCCGGACCTCTCGCATGGGACCCCGGCGTCTTAGCCACTAGACCACCGACGCGTACATATTGGTGTAAAAAAATAGAACGTCAAACTTATTCATGAAAACTCTTTTGTTATTGTATAAGGAGAGCAGACGAGGAAACGGGTCACCTGACGATAAGTGATCACCGTCACCCATAGACATCTCACCTCTATCACAATTCCTATATCTATTATTTTTTCGATACGTTGTAACGATGTCGACTTCATTGTCCATATCAACCTCCTTGCCATCAATATCAACCTCATTGTTAGCGTTTAACTTACCTCATTTCGTGTTGGCATTCATTTCTTCATCTATATTTTCAAAATTCAAATCATATTCCCATTCCATTTTTAAATTCCATTATTTCATTAATTTCATTGTTTTTAGTTATTCTCTCTGTATTTTGTCCTGAACGTACGTATGTCCGTTTTATAAAATTGTCTCCTATTACTACCAATTTTCTACTATTGTGTTGTTCTGTTCCTGATAAATATAATATCTACTATTACCAAGGTTCTTATATTACTTCATCTGCACACTGTCCTAGAACCCTGTCAGCCGGCACCTAGAGGGCAGATTGTAGCAACGTTACTAAACTTGAGGACTTAAATTGTATTTCTTAGAAAGGTATTCGTCTTCATAAGTCGGCGACCGAAAAATCGGATTTCAGAATGACGTTGTTATCTGTTTATGAGAAAGCGTCCTAAATAGGATTTGGAATTGTGAAAATATTAACTTGGCGTTTGCGGACGGTGGAAAGTTAACGCCTTAGTACCGCAGTAAATTATTAAATTTGTGGTACAAGTTATAAGTTTAATGAGCTTACCACTTATATTAAAATTTAAGAGCTGACTAAGAGTTGACTCGATATACTTCTTATAACTCCTTGAAAATATTAAAAATCTTTACGATTTTTAGTTATTAATACATTTACGAAATTTTGATCAAGTCCAAACAACTTAATAATGATGAAGCTTTGAGTAATGTCTTGACATTTTGTTCTTTTATTGTGGGTTATGAACCATACTACCATTGTCTTTAATCATCATCATCATCAGCCTATTAATGTCCCCACTGTTGGGGCACAGGCCTCCCCTTCTACAAGGGGGTACGGCCATGATCCACCAAGCGGGCCCAGTGCTGATTGGTGGATTTCACACTTCGATTTTTTTTAATTTCCTCAGACATGCAGGTTTCTTCACGATGTTTTCCTTCACCGTTAGAGCAGTCGGTAAATGTACGTAAGTCCCCTCCGTGCCGGTAGTACTATCTTCGAAAAAGTCTTCAAAAAAAGTCTTAGGACCTCCCCGCATGGGAGTCCGGCGTCCTAGGCAATACACCACCGACGCTCTTGCCCTTAATATGATTTACAATGTACGGGATATTCTATATAAATGCATTCATTGCAATATTTTGTGAACTTCTGCTTTAATTGTACACAAAAATAAACAATATTGATACCTTGTAGTAGAAATTAGAATCCCTCAGGAGCGCAAAAAATGCCTAAAATTAATGTTTAAAAACAACGTACTCGTATACCCATACACAATGTTTTGTATGTAAATAGCTCGGATCTGTGCATTAAAGTGAATTATAAATTCTACCTCTTCAAGAGTGAATACAGTTGGACCACGAGTCATAAACGAATTACTCGTGGTCCTACTGGTTGTACATGCAGTTGGACCACGAGTCCGCAGCGCTCTTGTTGCTAAAACAATACAGACAATTCTCATCTTTTTAAGTCATTTTGTTGATAGTACTCTGACGGTAAACAGAATAAAAAGGAACACGAGTGAAGATAAAAATAAGTCATACATCCATCGCGTTGTAATTTTAACTTTGTGATTACCTACTGTAAACTTTCGGATTGCACCACCCACTGTATAAAGTTTGATTGCCTTTAGCCTTTAGGTACTAATCCGCGATTTTGCGACTTACGAGTGGGTAGCCTGATAAATGAAGAAAAACACATTGTATAACTGTTATGATATGATTTAAGATAGTTTTCTTCATAAGCTTGTCGCTTGCACCGCACCGTAATAAAAAGTTTTTGTTATCGCCCTACTGGGGAGCACTGTTTTCAATGAGTTAACTTTCTTAAGTTTCCTAGATAAGGACTGGGAACTTGGAATCAACACTTTGGGGATTAGATGAAATGATATCGGGTTTCTCTAGGTTTAAGATGGAATATTTGCATAGTTTAGCATTCGATAAACTATTTTTTAATGGTTATTTACGAATTTTATTATTGGTGGATAAATAATAGCTCAGCTGACTCTAGGATTTAATAACTTATTTTGGTATATAAGTATTTGGGATAAAAAATTGGTTCGAAGGGATCGAGAACATTTGTATGTGGTATCATGTTCAAGCCGTGTTTAATGGGCTGAAATGCATTATTCGTGTAAAAAATATTTTGAAAATATAGAAAAGTAACAAAAAATACCAAAATAAAATAAGTGTTGTTAATATAACGACCTAATTTTAGCTATGGGGAGCGAGGTTGCATATTTCTATTTTTTATCGTCGCCTATAACGGCCACAGTATATTTTTAACAAAGTTTAATTAGTTAACTAACTTACGGCGGGTGGTACTGACCACCACCATCGATTGCAGGGTTATTCTTGTATATGACGTGCTGCACGCAACCGCAGGGGTCTCCTATTTAGTTATTAACATTTTGTCGTTAAATTTTATGTTTGTAAGTTTCTTATAAGTCACTGTTCTTTCACACCCTCATCTTTTATACATAAAATAAAATGTAGGAAACAATAGCTAAAAATAATAGTTTTTATATATTTTTTCTTAGTACATTGTGAGTTTTTTTTTCTATAAGAAAAAGATAATAAGTATTACTTATTTCAAATAAAGATTCTGAAACTGAACAGGAAAGGGCGCTAATTTTCCAATTTCTAGAAGCGCTTGACAGACCAAAGGACGGACAGACAGATGGACAGGTGGACGGACGGACGGGCGATGGAACGACAGCAATAGGGCTCCGTTTGTACCTTCGGGATACGGATCCCTAAAAATAGAAAGGAAAGCGCCCTGTAGTTAGAACTTTGGTGCTGCTCTATAATCAAATGAACGTGTTTTCCCGCTGTCCCTTCTTGCATTATTATTCTGCACGCTTTTAGTTCACAAATAGACTGAAAAAGCACAGTGCTTAAAAACAATCAATTTCACTAGAAAATTCATGAAGACAAATTGCCACGGTGAAATGAAAACCTCGCAAATAGCTTTGCTTTACCCTCACACGTGTAGGACTTATGTGCCGTTTTATTAGAGTACTCGTACCTTGTACCCATGGATGAAAAAAAATAGTCTCGGGCGTTCGTTCCTTCATGCATGTACCAGTACCACGGGCAGTTGCGATTCCAATAATTTAAATGCCTTCCTTCTAACACCCCCCCGGTGTTATAAGGAAGAACTATATCGTAAACTGATATAGCTCCTGTCAATAATCGCTCTATCTCTCTTCAATGTATGAGTTGCCATCTCGCTCGATAAGACGACATATCCGGAGAAATGGGTCAATAATTATCAATCGCGGATTATCAATAGGACATTAAACGCAATGCGTTAGGTAGATGGAGCCACTAGTACACTCCGTAAACAGAAAAGCAATATGAAACGTTATTTTTGAAGATATCATAAATTTCTCGTTATTTGGGTTAATTTAATTTCCCAATGGTATAGTAAAATTGTGATGATGTCATGCCATCATATGGAGTCTGAAGGATACAAAAATATTTGGTGGAAAGGAACGTATCGACATGTTGATTGGCTACGTACCGTTGTGCTAGTGGCGCCTCTAGTGGTAAAATATTTCAGGATTTCTCGTTTCTATTTACGGAGTATGCTCGTGGCTCCATCTACGCAACGCTTTGCGTTTAATGTCCTATTTGCAGAAATTAATATGTAATTTGTGGTAACTTTATACATGAAAACGTAAACAGAAAATGGCTCTTGCTGCAGTAAACGAGTACAGTAGGTATAGGCATGTTGTAATTTTTTAATTGAGTTGCAATTATGTTGTAAGTTATAGCTTGCAGAAAAATAGAAGGTACATATACAACAGAAAAAAAAGACAAAATGCTAAAATAGAGTACTTACAATGCCGGATGTCCACGACGGTGCCGATCTGTCGATATTTTTGAATCTCATTTTGAGTTCACTATTTTACTCGTATGTAGGTAGGCAGAATTTATACTTTGAATCTTAGATAAGGGGCTATCCATAAATACGTCAAACTAATTTCATGATTTTTGGACCCTTCCTTCCCGTCCTTGTTACAGGTGGTCATATTTCTGTGACGGGGGTCACAGGTCCCCTGGGGTGACGTCACAAATTTTGAAATTGAATTAAAACAGCACTTCCTAAATTATTTATATATATTTTTATTTAAAATCTTTTTACATAAAATCCAACATTTTAGACAATTTATCAAACCTCAAATCAAATCACCGATACAAAATGTAATTATCTTGTGTCCATGGACTTTGAACCCATTCTTTATATTATTTATGACTTCTTCTTTTAGATTTACGCATGTGACGTCACGGAGCTTATGACTCGTTGTGCCCCAAGTCACACGATGTCACACTTTGTTGACCCCCCTCCCTCCCCCTTAACGTGTGACGTAATTTATGGATGCCCCAATTATTTAGATAATCTAAGATTATTTTACCAAATAGTTTTTGTTATTTTTCGATACTGATTAATTTTTTGTGTGTTGTTTCAGTAAAAAAGGCGCGCTATGTTGGTATACAAGGTCAGTTACATTTACATATTTATAATGCTCTTTCATACTTGCTGTGAATTTTTATTTTCTAACATTGGTGCACTGTGTAAACATAATTCTGGTTATCGATAAAATATATTAACAACTTAAATACTACGGTAAGTACTACGAATATTATATGTTATTATTTATTATATTATTATATTAATATTATATTATTATTATTACTTGTGTTTGAATAAATAAAAATAAATAAATTATAGAATGTCCGTTTTATCAAAATCAGCATCGCAGCACAATTTTTGGACTTTTCATGCGAAATTATAGATTTTTTTCATAGGTCCTTTAACAAAAGCTAATCAAGGCTTTATTATATAATATATATTTGGAGATTATTTGGAGAGTACAGTCGACCACAAGCTATAGTATACCATGTGTTAAAAACCTTCGATTAAATCTCAACCGTATGCCTGCGCATTATGATACATTTCAGATTCTCAAATCTTGATGTTTCGGGTAGGTTGACCTGTGGTTGACTGTACAATTATGAACCTTAATCATAATCATTGAACAATAGCAATTACTGTTCATCTTTAGTTCAATTTGTTGCGTAAAGTTTTTTCTCAAGTTACTTTTTGTCTCACAATAAAATTAACAATTTTTCTTCATATACAGGAACACAATTCAACACGTACGTGACACTCAAGCTACAGAATGTCAAGTCTACAACGGTGACAGTTAAGGGCCCCACTCCATCTTGGGAGCAAGACTTCCTTTTGTGAGTATTCGCCTTAATTTTTATTTAAGAGTTGTGTCTTCTCCGGTACATTACAGGTTTCAGGGAAAACGAACAATTCCCTTTGGAGTGAAAGTATCCATGAATGAATTGGATAAATATTTTAGTTTGCCAAAAATCAAACAATTTTTCGATTTTTGTCAGAAATTGACCAATCATGTCCCAATTCATGTTTTAAAAAAATCTGTGTTACACTTGGTCAAGTAAAGTGCACTCAACTCTCGCCACTGTACTTGACCAAGTGTAAACCGGCCCTTAGGGTCGCTAAGGGAAGGAATGGGAAGCTTAAGTATTATTAGAATCAGCCACCGCTTTAAAATTTAACTAGAAAAGAGCAGTAATTTTTTCAAGGTGTCACTTAAGGACTGACTCAAAGTAACATTGAGCCTTCCATTTTGGAGTCTATTAAGGCTAAATTATTCTCTCTGTCTGTTTAGGAGTTTCCTTGCATCCAAATGCAAACAAATTTAATTATGTTATGGATTTGGTAATTGTTTTCTTTGACTTTGAAAAGTGTGTCTAATTAAAACTAAAATATACGAATTTCATATATTTTGCACCACTGACACGAGCGGTGCGTTTATTGAATGCGTTGATTAGGAGTGAACCGACACTGGACTTGTTCACTTGTTCTTTGGCGAAGTTCACAGAGGTAAAATATATATAACTGTATGTATGTATCTTTATATTTTGTGTGCTGTTTACAATACAATTAGGTTAAGCCTGTAAGTTGTAAACATTGTGTGAAATGAGAAAATAATAAATATAAAAATTCCTCCATATTCGCATTAGCACTTTGCAATATTGTACGTATATTCAGTACAGCGGTATTCCACAGAAATACGATTATAAAGGATTATGTTGACCCTTTTTGGTGTATTCCAATTTTAACCCTTTTCTTTCACACAGAAGAATCTCCAGTTGTACTTAATAGGCTGTCCTTAGTTTCCCAGGCGTAACTTGACGGAGGTGGCCAGTATGCTCGACATTCGGGACACACTACGAACGTATGTACTCGCAGGAGTTAGGCACAAAGACATTCCTAGTCTAGAGGATTTCGTAACATTCATCAACATTCTGGCTTTTTATACATTGTCATAGCGCTGTCTCACTGTGGGCTGTTATAAGGTTAAGGGCGTTAGCAAGATTTATGAGTTTTGGCGAATATATGAAGTTTTTAGGTATCTAAGTTTCGCTTCTGAGTTAGTTCGTTGGTGTAGCGAAATAACTCTATTTTGTGACTTTTTTAAAAACCTAATGAAAACTTGGGGCATGACCAACTTAAACTTAATTCTTCTGTCATCATCATCATCAGCAGCCTACTATAGTCCACCGCTGGACATAGGCCTCTCCCAGGGCGCGCCATTGAGCCCGATATCGGCTCTTCTCATCCAGTCTCTGCCAGCTATCTTGCGCATCGTTGCTCCATCTAGCAAGGGGGCGTCCCACACTACGTTTGCCCAAACTCGGTCTCCACTCCAGAACTCATCTACCCCAGCGGTTGTCGGTTCTGCGACAGATGTGACCGGCCCACTGCCACTTCAGCATGCTAATCTTATGAGCTATGACGATAACTCTGTCGTTAATTCTTCTGTACCTTACCATTATTCATCTTCATCGTCATCTAACTTTATTTATTTCTTCGTCAATCTTCACTTCACTACTACACTGATATTCATCAAAGCTTGCCAAAAACTCTGACTTGATTCTGACAGTCCGCAAAACAAATATGCAACTCTTGTACTATTTTCTACATAAAAAAATTCTCATCTTTCTGTATTTTTTGTTGCCCAATATACACACATCAAAACAATCTAGGGATATTTGATGTTAATTTATTTTTTGGAAAACCACAATTAGTTTCTTGGGAGAATTATATATAAAATTAATTCAAATTTTATGCTTTAATAAAAAAAATATAATTAGGTAATAAATACGACGTTTTCTTGCAGTATTTAAAAAAAAATGAATATGTGTTAAAATTTAAGCTCACTGTATATATTAAGTAAATTAAAATTGTTAGGACAAATAAAGATGTTATGTGAAAAACTTAACATTTTATACAATTTAATAATCCGTATTACCCCCCCTGACATTAATAACATATCGGCAACGGTTGTTCATGCTTAAAATTAGAGTGTCAATGTCGTGCTGCGGTATGAGATCCCAGGTTCTTTTCAAATGTAAAAAAAGTTGCTCTTCCGTCACCAGATTTCCTGGGAAGTTTATTAAAGCTCTCCTTTGGAGCATATCCCATGCGTGTTCGATGGGATTTAAATCGGGAGACTGTGCAGGCCATCCCATAACCGTCAAATCATGATCCCTAAGGGCGGCCGTTACCAGCCTCGCCGTGTGTGATGGGGCATTATCTTGCATTAACTGGAATTGTTGACCGAAGTGCACTCTAAATGGAACAATTACAGGTACCACGACTTCGTCACGGTATTTTTCCGCAGACATGTTGCCTCTTATCCAAATGAGGTCTGTTCGCGCGCCAAGACGAATGCCTGCCCACACCATGATTGTTCCGCCTCGGTAAGAATGGACCTCTTGTGGGTGCTGGAGGCGACTTATCCTGCCTGGCACCCTCCAGACTAGTGTTCTTCTCGAGTCTGGGTGAAATCCAAATCGAGACTCATCAGTAAAGAGTACCATGGACCATTGGTTGTCGTTCCATAACAAGTGTTCGCGAGCCCAAGCAAGTCGACGTCCGCGATTGCCACGTCGTAAGGCTGGAACACGAAGCGGTCTGCGGGCATGAAGGTTGACTTCATGCAACCTACTCCTGACAGTTTGGTCACTGACAAGTACCTGGTGGTCCAACTGGAGCCTTTGCACTAACTGCATCGCCGTAACATTCGGTTGCCTTCTGGCGGCATTCTGTAAAAAACGATCCTGTCTTGGAGTCGTAACGCGATGTCTCCCTGTGTGCCGTTCCGCCACTTCTCCGGTAACACGATATCGTAACCACAACCTAGAAATCACGTTTTGCCTTGTTCTTAGGGTATCAGCAACAACGCGTTGGACGGTACCAGCTTCCAACATTCCTATCGCTCTCAACATTTCTTCTCTGGTTAAATGTCGACGTGGCATGGTGTCGCAAAGCTCGCAATAGCACTCTGGATTCAAAATTTAGTTCTTGGCGGAGCTTAATTAATGATATCAATTTTATTAAATAATAGCACAAAGCTTAATTTTCAAAATTCGTTTGTAACTTCCTGAATTCCCGCGCAAATCTTTTTTATTTTATTTTTATTTTTTTAATGGCACTAAAGAGTGTTTCTGCCATATAAACATTTTTTCTAGATGGCCAGTATATTTCAAATTATGCAAAAATGTGAATATCCCTAGACAGTTTTGATGTGTGTATATGTATTTACCCTTATATTAGTTCTGATCCTGTATGTAATATAAAAGGCCTTTGGGTCGCCGTAAGTCTTTGTTATCACAAAGTTACCAACTTAGTAGTCAGCTTTTTGTACTTTCTTCATTTATATATAAAACCATCAATTTTTTTCCTCGGTTTTCCTTCTATAATAATTTCCATCGTTTGTGCCATAAATTTTGTAACAAGTTGGTCTATATGTTATTACTTCCTTTATTGCCTTTAAATGTCATGTAAAAATGTTTGCAATGTAAATATACTCTTGGAAATAAGCGTTGGCATGGCGTAAAGTTGCTCTCTTTTATTTTTAACCGACTTCAAAAAAAGGAGGAGGCTATCAATTCGACTGTATGTGTTTTTTATGTATGTTACCGCATATCTTCGGCATTTGTGAACCGATTTATATGCTTCTATTTTTAGTGACAAGAGTATATCTTCAGGGTGGTTCCGTAAAAATTTGGTTAAGATCTGATGATGCACTTCGGAGATGGACAGCGGAAGTCCTCAGCGGGTGACAGCAAGTCACTTGTAATTAGACAATTGTGAACCGCGAAGCGCCCCGAGTGCGGCGAAGCCCTTCTTTCTCCCACCTACACCAGACCCTCATCATAATGTAATTGTGAAAAATAAAATTGAATAAAAAATAAAAACCGCATTCAAATCACTAAAAAGTTAAACAAATAATTATAGTAGGTACAAAAATGGAACCCAGGTGTACCTGTAATTATTTGGAGTCGGTGCCAACCACGGTGCAACGCGTTGCACTGCCAGATTTGATTTAAGGCTCGCCGCGCGCCGCCGTTCGCCGCACAGTAAGTCCAAATAATTATAAGTACGCCTAGGTTTCATTTTTGTATTATAATTATTTCTAACTTTTTAGTGATTTGATTGATTTGAGTTTTTTTTATATTATTATAATTATTTTTTTATCATTGTCCATAGACTTCTTAAGTACTCACATGGAATTACTAAATACTGCGTACAGATGCACTTCGTAGTACTTACTAACTTCATGGGTACTACGGACAACTTGTTAAATCAACTTAGATCCATAACACCAGGTGGATACCTACATAACTTTTTTATTGGAAATAGATATAAATTTCGTTTCAGTAAAAAAGGCTAAAGAAAAGCCTCCAAGGCAATGGGATTACGGCAAGATGAATGAAACATTGGTATTATGGGTGTCATGGTAATAAATGTGACATGGCGTGGTCGTTTCAGAAGCGAGATATTTCGGTCCCTTCTTCGTTCCCATTCCACTTTGGCAACCAACTGTATATAAACCTATTGTTAAGTCTTGATAAAATGGTGATTCAGTCCTGACTGGAACAGGGATGGTAGGAGGTACCTGGGTAGAGAAAAGTGGAAAAAAGGAGGAGAGGCCTTTACCCAGCAGTGGGACAACTGATAAGCTCCAAAAAAAATATTCGAGTAAAATAAAGAAACAACGATTGCACTTAAACTCGATCTATATGTACATACGAATACTTATGATATTTTTAATTAAATAAAGAAATAATTAGAATTTTTATTTACTTAATAATAAATTACATCAATAATACTAAAACTAAACTTAGACTGAGAAGAAAATTTAAAATGAAGATTAAAAAAATTAAATAAAAATAAAACAAATATCTATGTCTTTATGACAAGATTAGAGACCCACTTACACGTTGTTAGGTAAGTTTTCTTGGTGGAGTTTCGCTAGGCCGCTAGAAGAAGATGAATGTCGTCTATAATATATTTAATTCTAATAAACGAAAGATTTTATCATCATAAATCATGATTATATTATATTTACTAATGAGCTTTCCAGATTATGTTTATCGATGAGCCATATTTCGCAGTGCAGCTTATCAGTACGCCCCCATTTTCGAAGTATCATTGTATACGCAGTTTGCAATTTGATAGCAATACGCTATCACGGTATCGGGTAAATGCAACATTGACGCATCGTTACGATTCGAGAAACGCCTGATTACGAAGTCTATAGTACCTAAGTATAGTTATTCATTACAAACTCATGGACTTGTAGACTCTATGTGTCTCGTATGCAAAAGCATAGCCAGGATTTTATTCAGCGGGTGGCAGATTTTACCACATGCACATTTTACCAATTATGTTCAGGGACAATTTTGCACTGCAACATTTACCCACAGTCCGTCCGACATATTTCCTGGTTTATTGAAATGGTGTTCGAATGACTGTTTTTCGAAAGATTCCGAAGTTCTCTCATGAATCTGACCCAGTGTAAAAGAGAACGATAGATTTATTACATTAGATAGATATATTATTAGATTTATTTATTTATTTTTTAACTATTTTTATTCTTATTCGTAATTTTCCGATTTCCTACGGAGTTGTGCGGTATTTTTGCTGAGCGCGTTTCCATCCTCCATCCATCGTATGCATGTGCATGCTCTGCCCCCAGAATACTAGCCTGTACGTCTTACCCTATACGTCTACGAGTACAGCGTCTAATTATTCCTCTACATGGTTTCCTGAAATGGTCCACTTAAATGGAATGATGGAATCAGTAAAGTTTTTCCAGTTTTCAAATGTTTTGAAAGATTCTGGGAACTGGACATTCGGGGAACTGGACGTTCGGGGAACTGGACGTTCGGGGAATTGGACGTTCGGGGAACTGGATGTTCCGGGAAATGGACATTCGGGGTATTGGACGTAACGCCCATTATCCATTCTAAAGGTGTTTGATTTTGCTTAAAACATTTCGACTATCTATTATGAACGCTTTTGCCCATGTTAAATATCATATCATAAAAGCATCTTTAGCCAGTGTATTCAAACTTTTTAAATCATGGTCCCTTAGGTGTTTACCGATGATCGTCACGGACCCTTTGAAGTTAAAAAACGAAAGTTGAGTGTTATGGAGGAGGTTAAAAGTGCTTAAAAGAGGTTAAATATACACATGGCGAGTGTCTACCTGTTACTTCAAATTAAGCCAGGAACACGCCGTGTGTCTTGATTTAGATTTACATTGAGATGTATCCGCGGATCCCTCGAGATATGCTCGCGAACCACAAGGGTGGACCCCAGGTTGGGAAAGGCAGTGTTAAGCAAAAAGTAGCAGTATTGTCGTGACCTATTTACTTAAAACAACATTTCAATGAATTTCAACTCTCTGTAGAGTCGTAGGAAGTTGTTACCTCGGATTTTTCTCTTTTTTCATAATGATTTGTCTACCGCTCGACTTTTAATATTCAGTTCGAAATGAGAAAGGAAATGTAAACAAATTATTTTGCGTGGTTCTCGATTCTTTCTCATAAATATTTACGTAAACCGTCTATTCTAAGATTTTGTTTGAATACTGACTGTGTTCTTTTGTATGAGCGTCGTTACACATAGTTAACACAGGTTACATATAGTTACATATAGTTGACACAGGGGACATTTTGATACCCTGGGCTTGTTTCGAGGTCTCAAAAATATATCAAATCATTTTTTTTTATTGTAAGTAAGTACCTTAAAGTACATTTTTACAACGTCATGTTTTACTCTACCACCGCTTGGTAAGGTGCTATAGCCGAAAGGAAAAAAGCGGCGCAAGAAACTTTCAGCAGCACATCATTTGAAACAAATATTATATATATCACAATAATTATGAATACATCAATGTGCAGAGCTGGAGCTGAATTTAGGACCAAGCCTCTTTATCATTTAAGTAGTCATTTATTTTATAATAACCCTTTTTACATAAGGTCCATCTTATGTGGGTCTTAAGTTTTTTTTCTGTCATATTTATTACAGTATCTTTGAAGGTATGTAGGTACCTAGACTTAGCTATAAGCTTTTCGGGGCGGGCTATGATTATTTATTTAATGTAATCAAATAGAGATTGTTCTGATTACATCTTTTTAAATCCTAAGCATAAATGTGTTTCTGGAAAGCGAGTTTTTTAATTTACAAAAGAAAAATGGTCTCGCCTTGCATATGGCTTTTAACACCTTCCAACATTTTCAGTTTATGATACCTTATAATAATAAGCTTATAAAGATTTCCTAATATTTTCTATTCATAGAAAGACGATCGGCTTTCGAGAACCAAGTATAAATATATTCTATTTCAAATGAAGTTAATTTTGATTTACTGATCTATTTCTAAATTTAATCCTAATTAGCGCCGCTAAATCTGTCTATTACATTCAAAACACGTGGAAGAATCGTTTAAATTTCACAACAACATTTAAGTTCATTTTACTGGAAGAATTAGATCTCACAAAGCCCTTCAAATCTCAGAGATACAACGTCAAAATATCTAAGCACCCATTGTAAGCCCGTTTAAGAACATCTGCGTAATAACAGAGCACGTAAAGCTGTTTACACATGCGAGATTGTAAGATTCTCGTATTTTGTTGTGCTTCTATTGTTGTGCTCAAGTTTCTGATGAATTCTCTTTGGTTTTTAGGGATATGTAACCCCAAAGGGGAAAATTGAACCTTATTGCTGTCGCTACCCCGTCTGTCACGGGGATCTAGCGTCAAAAGAGAATAATATACAGATTACAAAATTTTACATAATATGTAATAGGCGATTTCCTTGACCTAAGTCCCCTAAACGTAATGGGAGTCGATTTTTTTTTCTGTATCTCACGAAAGTACAATTCTAGGCCTTGCACGCAGATGCCGAGACAGGAATCGTGATGTACAGTCCATGAATGTACTGGTACAGTAGAATCTGGGCTCCTCCGTGCCAATGAGAAATGTCGTGTGTTCAGGGTCGTAGGTACCTAGTTATCACAACTACTAACTATTATTTATTCCGTGGCTCACTCAGCTATGTACGGGACCCTCGTGTAGGATTAAGGGACGTCAGATTTGATACAGTCGTTGTGGTCGCTTGATGAAATGTTTGTGGTGCCTGGGTCCAGTTTGTATAACTCATTTTAACCTTAATGTTTGCATTAAAATGACAAATTTTGAAGGTGGTATGACGCCCGTACCTACTGTTTCTTTCATCCAAGCTGCACAGCATGAAGAAACGAACGCCGAGACTATTTTTTCTTTCATCCAAGCAATACCTTTGTATTGCCTTCATGCTGTGCAGCTTGGATGAAAGAAACAGTAGGTACGGGCGTTCATTCCTTGATGCTGTGCAGAGTCAGCTTTGGCTGGTAGTGGTACTAATGCAAGCATTACTGTATTTCGGTTTGAAGTGAGAGAGAGCCAGCGTAATTTCTAGCACATGAAGCGCTCCATATCAATCCTCAAGGCTAGCAGTGCAATGAAATGATCTAATGAATTGTCATTAGATCCTATTGAGTCCGATCTTCGGCTCTTCTCATCCAGTCGCTGCCAGCCACCTTGCGCAGATCGTCGCCCCATATAGCAGTCCCACACTACGTTTGCCCAAACGCGGTCTCCACTCCAGAACTCGTCTACCCCAGCGGTTGTCGGTTCTGCGTTCATAAAATATTGATTTTATGGTTTTCAAAACGCGTCGCGCAACTGATGTATCAGCTCAAGAAGTCTAGGCTCAGAATACTTTTTTTATGTAATTTTCAGTAGGCAGCCATAAGAGTCACGACCGAGTACGTCACGTACACAGTTATAAAGTTGTTTTCTAAGTCGCACATCATGCAAAGTTATCTAATAAACCTTACTCGTTTACTGTGGGCGTAATGCTGCTTTTATTGCTTCAAAGTATTCTTACTTTACAAGCATTGACTCAGCCACTTAGCACGTAATAGCTCTGCATTAACAGTAGTACTTATTGCTTTCTACAATGTTGGTAATGAATTACAAACGCAGGTTAAATGTTAAACGCAAAAATAAAATTTCATTGCATTAGGGTACGCTCAGGCGTTTTAGTTACATCATAGCTTTAAATCTCTTTAAGTATAAAAGTAAAGCTTCTTTTATTTTAACTTTCTCTTACGAATATTTTTTTGCCGTCTAACCTTGGCTAAACATCGGCCTTGTTCATTTAGTAATTTAGAGTGTATTTAGTAGTTTACTTATCTCTTGATAAATGATTAGATCGTTAGGTAAGGAGTTTGTGGTTCCTAATGCCGTCATGAAACACGCCTATGTATTTCTGTTCCTTAATTTGCTTGGTTTTTGTACATACCGTGTGCCTAATAGAGTGTAAATTTAAATCTTCTCTGATTGTTCGTAGCACAATAAACCCATTTAATGCTAAAATGCCGCATGGGTTTTTGTTGAGCGAATGGCTGGAATTAATCGTTTAGATGATAGGGTTGCCATTAATGAGACAAAAATAGAGAGGGTGGATGTTTTAGACGTATTTTGAGCAACATGTTACCAATTTGGCTGTAGACTGCAGACCGATTTGAACATATTATTTTACAGTACCTATAAGTGAAACATAAATCAATAAAACCGACTAAAACAATGATATCGATCTCTAAACCGATTTTTCCTGGTTTTGAAACTAATAGGAGATAAGTAATCCTGCAATGTTTTAACACTAGAGGCGCCACTAGCAAGTAGGTACGTAAATAAATATATGGTCGAACCAAAAAACATTAAAAAATATGTGCAGCACACTTTAATCCTAAAGATTTTTTGAAATAGGTATTAAGACGTGGCATTGCGTACACTGGCGTTGCCAATCGAAAAAAATATATATCAATTAATTAAGCAATTTAAAAAAAGTGTCTGGTATTAAAGTTTTGTGTTCTCATATTGAAACAATAAGAAACAAAAAGCGAAACTGTCAAAAGTGGCCACTTTCTTCTTCATTCGTGGAACCTTAATACCAGACACTTTATTTTCCTTTGTACTTTTCAACGTACCTTTCCATCATTTTCCTTTAGACTCGCGCCACGCTGTTATAACATATTTTTTAGATCTGCTATTTTGAAATGGCCATATGATGTGATATCATCACAATTTTACTATAGCTTTGAGAAACCAAAACGACGAGAAATTTGTGATGTCTTCAAAAATTACGTTTCATTTTGCTTTTCTGTTTACAATGATGATAGTGGCTCCATCTACGCAACGCTTTACGTTTTGTGTCATATTCTTTTGAGTAAAATTGTTTGAAAAGAATTTGTTGAAATTGTATTTATTTGAAAAGATTTTTTAATATTTCTTTCTATTACAGTTGGTTTTAGTAAAAAGTTAACGAGATATTTAAGACTCAAAACACTCGACAACGTTGTAACCCTAACTTTAAAACGTGCTGACTTTCGAGCCAAATTGTTGAAATGAGCGTAATCCACTAACGGGATTAGTCTTTGATTTAGTACTAGAAGAAGCGTTTAATTTGGATTTGAATCAAGGATTAAAAATAATGTTAAATATTACGAGATAGAGACACTGAGGTAAATGTTTTGACGATTCAAGATATATATGTACTGTAACGATGTCGACTTCATCGTCCATATCAACCTCCTCGCCATCAATTTCAACCTCATCGTTAGCGTTTATCTCACCTCATTTCGTGTTGGCATCTTCATTTCTTCATCTATATTTTCAAAATTCAAATCATATTCCCATTGCATTTCTAAATTTCATTATTCCATTAATTTAATTGTTTTTACTGATTCTCTCTGTATTTTTGTCCTAAACTTGTGTTGTTTTATAAAATTGTCTACTACCTATTTTCTACTATTGTGTTGTTCTGTTCCTGATAAATATAATATCTACTATTACCAAGTTCTTCTATTACTTCATCTGCACACTGTCCAAGAACACAGCTAACCGGCACCTTGAGAGCAGATTGTAGAATCCCGTAATCTACATTATAACATTGTCAAAAACACGAAAGTTTAAAAGGTTATTTTTTATACATGTACATTTAAAATAAAACCAGGCACAAGAATCTGTTATTATTTCTAGACTAGTTATGTACTAAAATCACGCTATATTTTGCGAAATTTAACTTTTTATTATAATAATTTTCAATTTGTTGGTCACACCTTAAAACACGTGGAGAAAGGCAATTAGGGGTGTATCAATAAATTTCCACAATAAAATACAATGTTTATAATTTATTTCTTGCACTATACAGCACGCTATACACACTGTAGTTGGGTTGGTAGTTAAAAAGATTACAACTAAACTGCTAGATCGTGAAATAAGGACCCAATATATCAGTCAATGTCAACAGTGCTGCTATAACAAATACCAATTTAATTGGTTTCTTTGTTTCAAAGCGTTGACTCTGAGTTAGGGACCTCTAAATTTGAAATATTGTTTGTGTCATTCACACAATGTCAGAACTTTTAATTGACTATAATTTAATTTTTCTTTTTTCAAATAAAAAACTTTGTTAATGTTTTACACATTACCATTATTCTTTATTTTAACCACTCCAACTAGGCTGAAATACCTGTGCTAGGAGTTATCCACCACAATGCTCCAAAACCTTGAAGCCCTAGAGATATTTCTTCAGAAAACATCCATTCGATTTCACCAGTATGGAAGAATAAACACGTCAGTCACTTGTGGAGGCTTAGGGCTGTCGCATTGAGAGGTTTTCTTGACTATTTATGTGTAAAGGTTCAATCGTGCGTCGTGGATGGAAAGTTACGCGGATAAATTGTGTGTCATCTACTTAAGTCGGTTTTGTGTAACAAACTTCTTTCGGAATAAACTAGCCAAGTGCGAGTCGAGCCTCTTTATTCCATCATCATACTATATGCTCGAATTGGCTCCCATACTTCACGAGATATAAGTTGTGACCGCATCAAAAGACAATTTTTTTCCCCAATACTCGCAAATCATCATCATTATCAGCCCATGTCGTCCCACTGCAGGGTATAAGCCTCCACTCTTTAGTGCCACCCTAAACGATCCTGTGCTAGTCGCATCCAGGTCTTCGATGCGACTTTGGTGATGTCATCCGCCCATCTGGCTGCTGGACGACCTACTCCTCTTTTCCCCAACCTTGGCCACCACTCAGTGAGAGCTCTCAAATAGTCCTTAATAATATATCCCTATTATTAGGACTATTTGCGAGTAGTATTTGTTTTTTGATGTTAGTACATCTTATAATTCGTGAAGTATGGGAGCCGATTCGGGCATCAAGTGTCAAACTTTTATGTCATCTTTTAAAGCTAATAATTTCGTCAATTTTAAAGATATGTAAAAACAAATAGTACCGTTAAAGACATCTATAAAGAAAGCTAATTTTGGAGCTGAATGTATTTGGCAAAAATAATCAGGAGAGATGAGAAAGGAGCTCAAAGTTAGCCATAAATTTATTCTTTCATTTGCAAGATAAAGTTTGCGGCACAGCGTCCCTGTGCCTTTTCATTTTTTTATTTGTTTGCTCGATACTTATAAACTATTACAAACGTTTCTAGGTTTTAGTGTTTGTTCTTCAAATAGAGGATATGGTCAAATGAATTTAGGCATTTTTCAAGTTCCTAGATAATACTGTTCATGAGATTAACCTCGTGACATAAGTGGTCTAAAATTGACAAGTTTGCCGGGTCCTTATGTTGTTATTTATACAGGGTGGATTTTTGAGACGGGACAGTAAGGGCAGGTATCTTAACCGTTATAGTTACAGGAAAACGTTCCTAGGAGACCATCCATAACTTTTTGAGATATTCTGAACTGCATTCAAAGATTTTCGAAACAATGTACAGTCAGCGAAAAAAATGCTAAAACAACAAAAAAAAAATGTTTATGCCAATCAATCCTAATTCGTGTAGGGATCAAAAGACTCTATCGGGCCAACAGAGGTTTGAGTACTAGAAATGATAGAAATCGCCAAAAACTTTTACAATACATTTCGGTAAGAGAGTCGAACTTCTATGGGCAAACTTTTTATTCTGGGTAGACTATCTGCTATAAAAAAACTTTTTTTTGTGGGGCTACCTAAAAAATGAAGTCTACAAAAAGAAATACGGCAGTGTTCAGGAGCTGAAAGATGCATTAGCGAGGATTTTAAATAATATCCATCTAAGAAAGTTATCGGCTGCAACTTGCTCAGTACAAAAACGAGTAAACTTATGTATCCGTGAAAACGGCGGTCATTTTGAGTAATTTATTTCATAGATCACCAGAATATTACCTATTTACGTTTGTGTTTAAAAATTCATGTTTTAAATTATTAAATTTTATTTTGTATTCATTTGTTTTAGTTCTAATGCTGTAGAAGATTATCGATCCGACTATGATTTTCTACTTAGTTAGGTACTTTTGAAAAAGGATCGATTGGTAACAAAGAATAATTTCGAGTTCACTAAGTAATCGTTTTTCCGTACAAAATGTATTGGAAAAGTTTTTGGCGATTTCTATCATTTCTAGTACTCAAACCTCTGTTGGCCCGATAGAGTCTTTTGATCCCTACACGAAATAGGATTGATTGGCATAAACATTTTTTTTTTGTTGTTTTAGCATTTTTTTCGCTGACTGTACATTTTTTCGAAAATCTTTGAATGCAGTTCAGAATATCTCAAAAAGTTATGGATGGTCTCCTAGGAACGTTTTCCTGTAACTATAACGGTTAAGATACCTGCCCTTACTGTCCCGTCTCAAAAATCCACCCTGTATATAATAAAAATAAATTCGTACTCTACTTGTTGAGCTCTAAACAATTATATGCCACACGATGGAGTAAAAATATTTTTAATGGACTTTTTAATTTACTTGTAAGAGGACCTCCTCTGAAATATGATTCAGTCGATATTAGGATTTAGATTAAAAGGACACATGACATGTGAAACTATGAAGTTTGTATCTTATTCCGTTTACGAGCTAGAAGCAAGTGACAGACAGATTGACAATGAAGCGACAGTTATTTCGAGGTACTGATCCCTAAAAAGTTACTAGTTCAATATTGATCGACAAATATTTTTTAATCGATCAATATTTACCTATATATCGACAATATTTGATATCGACAAATTAATTTCAATTAGTTTTAAATTGAATTAATTTTTTATATACCTAATTTCGATTTGTAATTTATGTTTATCTGTATTATTGTTTCATTTTTTGTATGACTTTAATTTAATTATTATTTGATTATATAATTTTATATTTAACATAACTTCTTCATTTTTCGTATGAGTACAATTCCAATTTTGGCTCCGTGCTGTATAAAATTGTAATACATTTTGAATAAATGAAATAAAATGAAAAGGGATCATTGGATCTCTCTCCACTGTACATACCTCTGATGGTAGTCACAGGTAGATTTAGGACTATAGGTACCTAAATATTATATATTAGACTTACGAACAAGGATAAGTTCAGTTATTGTGGGTATAAAATACAAATTATAATGCTTGCTCCAGTTTTTGTTGTAAAAATATATTAAGTATTTTTTAAAACACCTGGGACTTGCCTGGAACTTGATGACGTGTTTATCTTTTCTTAGGACATATTTTCCTTATGTTTGAAGTCGCTGATCCACTTTCCGCTCAATTTTGCGTATCATCTTGCTAAAGTATCGGTTTTCAGCTTACACTTTCGTACCTTATTCTGAAGGGTTTTTACAGAATTTCTCTGGCACTTAGCTTGGTTTATCCGAACATGAAATAGGCTATTAAGGTTTTAGGCTTCAACACGTAAAGAAAAAATTACAACAATAGAAAAAAAATTATTGTAAAAGCTACATCGACGCAAACTTAACTTTAATAATGTTTACCTTATTAGTAAGTATAGTATGGTAATTAATTACCTTGGTATTTATATATTAATGTTGTAAAAAAAATTCTCTTATATATAACGTTTTCCATAAACCTTGCACACCTACTACCTTTTTTTTAAAAATAATTTTCTCTGCCCGAAGGTTGCCTTGAAGGGATCACTCTTAGCGATAAAGCCGCCTAAATTGTACTTCACTATTTCCTTTTCTATCGCTTGTTTGTTGTTTTATATTTGTGCATTAAAGTGTATTTTACTTTACTTATTTCATTACAAAAAAAATTGAAATGGATTATCAATTCAATCAATCAATCAATCACCTGAAGGTTGCCTGGAAGATATCGCTTAAAGCGATAAGGCCGCCTTCTGCACATTGTATTGTACCTCTCTTTATGTTGTATGTCTTGTTTATGTCCCCGGTGTGCAATAAAGTATATTTGTATTTGTATCAATTGTACAAGATTTCTGGTTACTATTACAATTTCCTTGTTTTGTATTCGAGATTTTCTTTCCGTGAAAGAAAGAATCAATATCCATGGTGTGCCTGAGGCTTTGAAAACAAATTTAAAAAGAGAAACATTCACCTGCTTATGTTGGGCTCATTCGCGCAAACAAATATTTGTTTGTTTTGATAAGTTTTCGCCGGGGGCGGGAATAGCGTGGGTTCTGTAGTGAATCACGAATTATTTAATCTTAAGTCGTGACAAGAAGGCGTGTCACTGTTTACGTGGGCATAATTAAGATTGTTTACGTTCAGTTCCTTATCTAGTAGGTATATATGAACATTTAGCGGGTCTATGGACGTTGAAATTTAAATATCAGGGACTGGTGGTAGACTCTGATTTTCAGGTTTCCTGAGAACCACCCTGTGCTTTTAACTATGTCTGCCGTAAAGCAGTACTGATTGCATTGTTGTTTTTGAAGAATAAGAGAGCCAGCGTAATTAATACTTCTCAAGGTTAGCTGCGCATTGAAAACCCTTTTGCAATATTTTAGTGAGATGCGAATTTATGAACGATGACCACATACTGGTCTGCTATTTTAACAAAAATAACTGATTATAATCTGTATTGGAAATGGGCTTAGGAAAAAGAAAACTCTCTGCACTATTAGATGGTCGTATATTGAATTAGAAAAAAATATGGTGGTAAATCTCTTTCATAGAAGTGACCAAGAAACAAATAAATGTTTTATTTTATCTACCTTCATTATAACGGTCTTGAATATTTGTAAATACCAATAGTCTGGTACAGTCGCAGTAAAACCATTTGGAGCAAACAATTGTCAAGTAGTTATGAAGCCAAATAAGCTTTCCATTTTATTTATTGTTGAAGGCATGTGGATTACATCACGATATTTGTCTTCAGCGATCAAGAAAGTAATAAATCCAAGATATTAATATACTTAAAGATAAGTTTTAAAAGGTAAAATTCCTAAGAATAGACGTAGAACAAAATATCGAACAAAACCGCCATATATTCGGAGCAAGATTTCGGAGCAACTTCTTGATATCAAAATCGAGGGTGCGTGATTTGTACATATCCTCTCAGAACGGATAGCTCTCGGTTTCCCTTTTCAGTCAATCCTCGATGCGGGGATGTAGGAATACGTTTTTATGTGGCGCGAACTGATTTTACGGACTGTTTTGTGTGTTGGGTGCTTACTAAGGGTTGCCTTTTTTGGTCTTTTCAGAACTATTGATCATAAAAGTTTAGTTTAGTAGATTAAGATCCGAAGGCCGAGTGACTAAAGTGGCGAGAAACCAGGAAAATCAGATTGATGAGGGTCGCATATAGTCGCATTACAAAAAAAGTGGAACTAACCACATAGAACGACTTCCTATGGGGTGGGGTGAGACATTGCATGGTTTCAAACCCGAGTATCCGTGTATAGCCAATTATGCTATATATCGACGTTTTGTTTGTTTGTTTGTTTGTTTGTAGTCTCTTTATTGTACACACACAAGAAAAAATACATAGAAAATAAAAAAAACATTACAATATGTACAAAGGCGTACATATTGTAGGTGTATCTATTTAGTATCTATTTCATACGTCTTTTGCACCCGTATATTATGTATCTTATGATTTTTCCATCACCTGAAGGTTGCCTGGAAGATATCGCTTAAAGCGATAAGGCCGCCTTCTGCACATTGTATTGTACGTCTCTTTATGTTGTATGTTTTGTTTTTGTCCCGGGTGTGCAATAAAGTATATTTGTATTTGTATTTGTATTTGTGTATGTACGTTTGTTGGAATACTGCAGTACTTACCTTATTTCAGCTTGGAATGTTACTCGTATGCGTAGGTACCTATCTCGTTTGCTCCCAGAGTTAGGACAGATGTCAACCCTTTGTGTACAGAACGTGCCGAAACCGGTTATTTTTACCGGTTCACTGAGCCCGCTCACAATATTGTACGGCGTGGCATTGGCATTGATGACCCAGAAACAGGTTCGGGTAGACAAATAGGAACATCAGCGTTTTGTATGAGCAATTCATTTTATGGAACAAATATGATAAAAGATAAGATTAGATAAAAGTTATGATTTATTGGCATTATTCGTGGTTTATAAATATTACTAAAATATAATTTGGCGATGGCAATTGGCAATTGTTAGCTTTTGTTAATAAAAAACTCCGTAATAAATCATTTATTAAAGGAGTTTAATAGGCCCGCAGACATATATAATCATATAGACCATTTAATAGAGAGAGAGAGAGATGACTTCAGTCAGTGTAGGCACTCACGTTAGTGCAGTTTCAGGTTTTCAGTCTTTTTCCTATTTTCTTCAACGCCGTCAAAAAAAGGACGAATGACTATAGATGAAGCAACATCGACGTGCCAAAGCAGAGACTCATGGCGCTCCATTATCTCTGTATACCCCGCTAGAGATATAAAGTGAAGTTCATACATAACTTCACGTTATGGATGCATAATGCATGCTTTAGTAATTATGGTTTAAGATGATGTTTCTGTTTGTCCTGCAGTGAAATCAACGACATCAACCTGGGTCTCCTGGTGGAGGTGTGGAACAAGGGTGTCATCTGGGACCGAGCACTTGGCTACCACTACCTTCCGCTCACTTCCGTCGCATATAACGAGGTAAGAAGCATCTATCTACTTTACTGTGTATTAAGTAATAGTAACCTTTTTCATATCTTCACACTACACTGTCGCTAATTAACTTTAAAGGTTGCCTGGAAGAGATCGCTTTAAGCGATAAGGTCGCCTTTGAACATATCGTGTTACTATTCCTGTAGTTTTTACTTTTACTGTATTTATGTACAACAAAGGGTTTCTATCTATAATTAATAACTGTAAATTAATTAAGAAACCACCGACTTACATTATGGATATCCCCTCACTTTTTCCTGGTCATCATCAGGTCCTCAAGGTTCCAGATATGGGAAGTGCACCATGGCCCTAAACATTTGAGCTCAAACTTATTGCACAAAATTATCGTAAAAGTGGATAATACGATTTAATTAGAAATCATGGCACGTAATCCCTCGAATAATGACCGCACTAGTAATAAATACCGCAAGTAATAAATGTAATAATACATTTTCGATACTAAAAACCCTCATTAGACGGACCAAACCGCCCGATGCCAGGAATTTTTAGCTTAATAAGCTCCTTATTCTGCTTATTATGTATCGGCAATCGATTAGATTATTATTGGAATATTAATGGGGCGCCATGGAGCTACTTAATGGTGTCTAGCTTGGTAGCGATAAATCAGTCAGTCAGTAACAGTGGAAGAGCTGATTTCAGTACTACGGCAGATCTTTAAACCACAACGCGTTTACGCAATAAAATTAAGCGAATAGGGAAGAACTGTTTTTGAGACTTCGGTTATAGATAGCGATACGCGAATGTACTAAGATTGTAGTAAGATAGTGATATGAAAGATACCGATTTTTAGCGGTAGGTACGTCTTTAGCACACTGCAGCGATTTTGAAACGGAAGCGGACCGAAACCAAAGAAATCTAGAAAACGGAAAAATATATTTCTATCGGTTCAGTCCGATTCTTTTTTTAAATCGTCGCAGTGTGCTAAAGGTAAAGGCGTTAGGGTCAGGCCAACGCTGTACTGTAGCTCAACGTCACTTACCACCAGGTGAGATTGAGGGCAAACGTGTGTTTAGATATTTAAAAAAAAACGAGGCGTGCGTAATACGGCGTGATGAGTGATAAGGTACGTTGCTGGTTATCGTGTTCTTTTGCTAACATTTTAACTTCAGAACCAGCAATAGATATTCGCGTCTCATTTGCAACGCAAGACTGAAACTTACCATTGCATTGCTCCCTCAGCAAGAGTGCGGCGGGCGCTGGGTAGAACTGGAAGCGCAGTTGATGATGCGCGGCAGTGCTGTGGTCGGCACCACCGGGACCACCGGCCATGCGCTGCTTCTCGACTGCAGGTTCGAGCCGCCCTTCGGTGAGTAACGTCAGTCCATTTCTCCCATAGCTATGGTGTTGAAGGAATTCAACACTGACAAAAAGCACAGAAATCTGACTAGTATATAGCTCACCTCTATAATGATGATGTGTGCACTGACAGCAAGCCAAAGGCTCTGCACTGAAAGAAAAGCTTGTTTACTTCAAACTATAACTTGTTTTAATACAAGCATATGCTCTAAGCCGACTTTATATAAAGTCGGCGTGTTAACTTCAACCAAGATCTTAGTCGTATCTATTAAGTAATTGGTTCAAATGAATAAAAATTACTTCATATGCTCTAAATCAAACAAGCTTTCTTTCAGTGTTTGCAAATTCCCTTATTTTCCTATACATTTGATATACAAATGCCCGACTAATGTATGGAAAAATGCTCACATTGCATGCGCCAACTGGCATATGCGGTTTCCAAATAAAAATTCTCTAGCGAGCGAAATTCATTCATTCAATCTACATAGGGTGAATTTCCAAATTCCTGTTATTTAGGAATAACAAAACTTTGTCAAGTTAATACAAAGTGGTTTACTACATATGAACAAGGTTTATGTTACATGTCACCAATAGTTTTGTAGTTATTGGCTTCAAACTTTTGTTAGAAATAAAAAAACATTTTTCATCTCTGTGCGTCAACTAGGTGCATTTTAAGGCATGATTCGGAGTTCGACTGATACTATGCAACAGTCTGAAACTGTCGCCGAAACGAAAATACTGATTGCTATGGTTTTATGTGTATGTGGTAACGTCCGACCTCGGCAGCAATGCTGCCTGCAGTTCATAAAACTTCGGCAGTGGAATTCCGAATCAAGTCCGAAGGTCCGAATCATGCCTATCGGGGTCCAAATACCCACAAACATTGTGAAGTCAGCCTCGCTCTATATAAACAAACGTATGCTTGGCGCGCGCACATTCTGTTGCAGCTCGTCGAGTCGTCGACATGTGCTAACGCATTAAATTATTCCTCCTAATTAGTTTTCACTAGTTAAATAATGACATTCTGATTGGAATGAGTTGTATTGATTACTTTAAAATTACAATCTGTCAAGTATCGCTCGTGTTTTCCATCAATTTCCTTATTATTAAACATCCCAACACCAACCCATAGAATAGACGGGACCTCAAGTGCTTCCACGCCTCTTCTCCCATATGTCTTTATGTAAACGCCAAAATTTACAAATCGATATACGCGTAAATATCAAACTCATGGAAACTCTATAGAATGAGCGAAAAAATATAATTTAGCGGTATAACACGCAAGTGGGGTATCGGGGTAATTTACGGTGACGTGTAAGGAAAGGTTAACTTTCTGGTAACGTTATACCTAACCAGGAAAGGCACTTGATGCCAATCCAATATCGATATTACTCGTGCGGCTCAGCTGATTGAAACACCTTCTAAATACAGAAGAGGAAGTAGGT
This sequence comes from Hofmannophila pseudospretella, assembly GCA_947369225.1. NCBI lineage: Eukaryota > Metazoa > Arthropoda > Insecta > Lepidoptera > Oecophoridae > Hofmannophila > Hofmannophila pseudospretella. The sequence continues at coordinate 8,901,899 of OX376325.1, forward strand.
TGTATAAAATTGTTGGATAGGAAAATAAAAAATGAAACTTTAAAAAAAATTGGGAATTTGTATTCAGAGCTACAACTTAGAGGTTTGAAGTGAAATCACGGGACCAGATTTTTTTCCACTAGCGTACAATCTTGCACTATCCTTTGATATGCCACTCGTTGACCGTTGAATTTCTATATTTTAGTTATATTCTAAAACCATCTCTCATATAGAGGGGGAGGGTGAAGGGGATCAAATTATTTTGTAAGTGGCAGACAACCTTACCTCTATCCTACGATACCTCACTCGTTGACCTCACTCACTTGGCCTCCGAGCTATTGTTATTTAAAGTTGTGTCACCGAGTGACACGAACCAGTTCACTGCGTGATGGGCACTGCATGACGTCAGCTGTTGATGTTACCATAACTTTGGAAGCCATTCGAAACATGGTAAATAAATACATCTACAAATATTACTGAAACACTCCTAGCACCACTCCAACAAATACGTATTAGCTCCTGTCATCATCATCATCAGCAGCCTACTCTAGTCTACTGCTGGACATAGGCCTCTCCCAGGGCGCCATTGAGCCCGATCTTCGGCTCTTCTCATCCAGTCGCTGCCAGCCACCTTGCGCAGATCGTCGCTCCATATAGCGCGCGCGGGGGGGGGGGGGGGGCACTGCTACTACGTTTGCCCAAACGCGGTCTCCACTCCAGAACTCGTCTACCCCAGCGGTTGTCGGTTCTGCTACAGATGTGATATCTAATCTTATGAGCTATGTCGATAACTTTTGTTCTATGCCGGATCTCCTCATTTCGGATTCAATCAAGCAGGGATACTCCGAGCATAGCTCTTTCCATAGCACGCTGAGCGACTTTCAATTTGTGAACCAGTCGCACCGTCAGTGTCCATGTTAGCTCCTGTGTTGTCGTTAAAATATTATACTATATATACCTTTGAGAACGATTTTTCGCTACAAAAGTAGATAGTTCGAAAATCGATCTAACCACTCATAAAAATATCATTTTTCATATAAAACATTTCATCCTGCTCTCACAAACACTATCAGTAAAAGAAAAGAAAGGAATAGATACATCACGGATACCCAGTTGAGCAGTTGGCAGGGTTCTCAAGTGGGCCAGGTCAGGACGGCGCCGTCTGAGAAGCAGCCTTGGCAATCCCAGGACGTTGGCTGGACTATTATTACATTTGACCTAGATTTACTAGCTGGAGAATCCTTGTTGCTAAGCCGCAGGCCATTTAGAAGAGCACAGTGTGGTAGAATTTACTGGCACTATGTAATTTTAAGATCTTTGTAATGTACCTATATTCTTGCAAATACGAGTTATCAATGTCCATTATCTAAAAAGAAAAATTTGAGCGTTATTATCTGAGCATAGAACTCATATCCAATTTTGGTCCTATTTTTACTGTTTTTCAATGAGGAGATTTGGCCCGGGTAAGGGTAAATTTACACGTGTTTTTCTCAGACCCAGACAGACATTGTTGGCGCCGTCTAGGCGGGAATGGCGGAATGGTGGGCGAATGCCACCGATTTTCCCGCCAAGGTCGCGAGATGAGACCGTTTAGGAAGGGTTTCCGGAACTTTCAGTTTGGTAAATAAAGGGATTAGAGTTGTTTTTTATCGTATGGTTCATGAGTCATGACATAGCCTAACGACTGCTGTCGAACGACAACAACTAGGACCGACTGCTTAACGTGCTTTCCGAGGCACGGAGGAGCTCAGATGCATATACCACTAACGGTCACCCATCCTGGTACCGACCGCGCCCAACGTTGCTTAACCTCACGATCACTTTCGGACCGTGCTCGCAACAGGCCACCAGCCCTTCAAATTTAAAGGGATTACAGTGGGAAGATGGATCTTCCCACATCCCACTTCCCACTGCATGAGAAAAATAGATTTTAGGTAACAAAATCGTAAATTCTTAATGCGTTCACAAATCTTTTAGAGATACGAGTATACAAGTTTAGACTGAACGAGTTTGCGATTATTTATATCCGGGACGAGAGGTGGGATGAAAATACCCGGCGGATCTTACGTTTCAGAACGAATCCTCGAAGTAGATAATTTTGAGTAGTGAAGGGAAAAAACATACCAATACAAATATTCTTTATTGCACACCTAGTACAATAACAAAACATACAACAATAAAAAAATACAATACAATGTACTGAAGGCCTTATTGCTTAAAAACCTTACCTTTGTAGTGGTATTATTGATAATTACAGCCGATGTGACATTTTGGATCTTGGATTTTCAATTTCTTTACACACACATACTCGTATCAGTAAAATATATCTTATTGGTTTTCATGAGCTAGAAGAGAAACATAGGATGTCTGAGTGTGTTGGTGAGGAGAACCGTCTAAAAGTACCGATTATGACTCTTTGATTTCCAAGGTTTTCGGCCCGATTCCACTTAAACAACGTAATCTCAATATAAACTAAATTCCAGTCACTTAATGGTTTTCGTATGCCACTATATTATAGTTACGAACCGTTCGAATAACGTTACGTTTCGGTCAAATCTACGATCTATCGATCCTCTCATACTCAACAAATATTTTAGCGACACATATAGCTTATTTTGTCATCTAAAGAAGAACAAGAACGCTACAGTAGCTGCGTTTAGACCATATGGCGATTTAAAAGAGTTTGTTAAAAAACGATATCACTTAATGCTATAAAGGTTGAAGACGCAGTTGTAAAACATTGGAATTAGGGCTCCAGGCTGGGTAATGAATAGTAGGATTTACGTTTCCACGTAGGTTGTAGGCGCTTTGGCCGGAATGAAGGCAATTTTAGCCAATTGCGTGGGAGTGACGATTGAACGCTCGTGTAGGTACTGAATGGTAAACCCGTATTTATTTTCAAGTATATTCGCAGGAAAAGCTAATATTAGACATCAGAAGGAAGAAGTTTATCTACTCAATGGTCTGAAACGGTAATATATTATTGACGCAAAATAAATATTATTGACTGACTTTAACTTTATCCTATGTATTTGAATAAACGTCTGTTGTATCTCTCGCAAATGGTATAAATCACTAATCGCGAATAACAAGTATTTACCTTTGCACTCAAAATATGTTTTGGTATATATTTTGTTTATGTCCACACGTAACTTGAAAGCAGTTACAAAACTATTCCTACATTTACTTTTACTAATTTCAAACGAATTTTGATTATGACTTGACAAAGCTTTGTTATTTCTGAAAGAAAATAACCTTATTGTTGTTAAATGTGGATCGATATGATAACGTAATCGCTACTTAATTGGAATAGAACGACAGTCGTTGTAGAACACTGGAATTGGGCTCCTGATAATTAGCAAGTTGCTTACCAGGTGTTTTATCCGCGGCTTATAACCGACAGGCACGCCACGCCCCCTATATGTTTTACGCCTAAGTTGAACAAAAAATGGCGGTAGTTCCGCGCAGGTACATTGTAAAATGCTATGGTTACGCTGGCCCCTCGCGTCCCGCACTTCGATTGAAACCCGAACTTTATCACTGCGCATCCGCCATTTTTGTTCAAATTAATTGTCGCGATGTATAATGTGAGTAACATTCGACTGACGAATCACAGCATTCGGTTAACCATCAGAATCTTCTTATTGGTTAACAGTGACTCCCATCGACTTCTCAAGTTTTGCTCATAGGTGTTAAAAGCGCAAAACAAACACAGGCGGTGAGGTGACGACATGCCAGTCGGCACACCTCTTGTGTTTTGCGCCGCTTCTTTTTCATATATTTTGTATGAAAGTAGTTTGAAGGGGTCGGAACACGGGCACAACGGCCGGCGTGCTACCTCTTAATCTACTTGCATACGAAATGTATAAAAACGACGGGTGCAAATCAGATAGAGGCGGCGCGCTGACGTTGCGCTGTCAGCGCGCTGCCGGAACGCATCTTGTATATATGTTTTGCGCCTTACCTTCTCTGCGTAGATTTGTCGAGCTTTCGAAACCCTAGGGACATATGCGGAACCCCTCACGTCAGATTTCATGGATGACTAGTACGCAATATGAACAGAATTAAATTCAGCAATTTAAGGTTTGGGGATAAATCCATTTTTCAGACCGCAAAGAAATATTGTGTCATACCGTGTGGGTTTAAATCTGTCTTGGATTTGGTCATTTGGTCAAAGGCTTACCGATACCGTAAGTATCAAGATAAGCCAGCACCGCCGCCAGTTTTCTTTCCTTCTAGTTTGGGAGCAATATAGATTTAGATTTTTTTCTAGTTTGATCTTAAATATTACTCATTATATTTTGAAGAGGGAAAAAATGTTACATTACTTACTTATACAATGTTTTTCATTTGAAATTTAATATTTTCATAACATTATAATTATATAGAAATTGTTAGGAGTAAGTGTACCTATAAAAATACTCATATTTCACCAAAGATATACTTATTTATTAAAAAAAATTTCTTGTAATGTTATATTTTTCTAAGTTTTCTTTCCTACAGAAACTCGCAGATAATAAAAATCTAGATTCTTTTTCCACAAAAATAGGCTAAAGCTCTAGGGCATGGTATTATGCTGAGCTGATTTAGTGCTGCAGCATAATATGTACATCGCCCACATAATATTTTAGTTCTATATTGTTTAGTTGTATATATTACAGTATTCAACATAAGTGGTACTGCATGTGTGTTGCAAATTGCAATAAACAAATAAACATTTTTCTATTTCTATAATAAATATACAAGTTTAATTCTCTTATTTCACTGCATTTCTAGTCAGATTAACTTCTAACAGCCATTACATAAATAGTTGACCTTGATGAACTCTATTCTCGTTTGACAAACCTGATACTGTGTGTGAGGGGTTGAATGACCTCCCTGATGACGTCACGGCACGAGTGTTTATAGATGATGGATGGCTCACTTCCTGTCGCTGTCGTGTCACGTAGATAAGTGACGCAGTGACTTTGGTTGGGTGAAATGTGAAACCCTTCACTTCTTATAATTAATGGGGCGTATCATCTATCGCGAGATCAGACTAAGGGTGTTAGCCCGATCAACATGTATCGGTGGTATATTGATTATTGACTGTTCAACGTCGATCATTGTTTGCTATTAAACCAAACGGATCTGCTATCGATTGGATCCGACGTCGATCGTGCGATTGTCGATTGATCGATGAAAATATTCGGCTTTGATTGATTGATCGCAACATCTAACACAAGGTGGATCAATTGTCGTTCGACGTGTTTTACAAGACGCAATAATTGATCATCCTGAGCTATTACAGTGTATTATATAATATATATAGTCCTCCTCGTCGAAACCGACGACGGCGACCCCCTTCAGTTCCTAGCATGCGCTCGAATGTGGCTGGCGAATCCGAACTTGCTCTTGAAGACCCGGTCACAGCGATCGCAGTAGAGTAGTCCGACACTGTTGTATGTGTAGTGGTAGAAAGGCTTTGGGCGGGTTTTCCTTATATGGCGTTTGGTATCAAGATTAGCTAGACGGGCCTCTTCAAACTGGGCTACACTTTTCCTGACACTCGTACGCCACTCCGGCCTCCGTGATGCGAGCTCTTCCCACCGCTCAGTTGGTATGTCGCAGGCATTTAGGTGTCGCTTCAGCACGTCCTTATATCCTAAGGACGTACAGTGTATTACAGCTATTATGTCTCATTTTAATTGTTTTTATTAAGTTTAGTGTTGTACAATATAGTGTAAATATTACACCTACGCGGCTGACGTTGATTAAGACATCGATGCGACATCGTTCGAGCCGGTCTAATAATACCCTAAGAGCTTAGGTGGCTAGGACGTCGGATTTCCATGAGGCTCCGAGTTCGAAACCATGCAATTCCATGTATTACTAAGATTATCGGTTGCTGGTAATTACGCTGGTTCTCTTAACCTTCAAATTGGAACACAAATTGCCAGCACTACTGCTTCATAGCAGAAAATAGATAAAAGGGTGGTCTCCAGGCTAACGGAATCATATTATCTTCAAAAATCTATAATAATAGTACCATTGATGTAGATCTCATGGGGTATCCAGTGATCCCAACTAAGGTGGCATCTTAAATTTTTTCGCTGTTTTAAAAATGTAAACTGACTGGGGTCAAATCGAGTTGAGGAACTTTCCAGAAACGTCCTTGGTAACAGTAAGTATTTTATCGTGCAGAAAAATGGGATATTCACAAACATTTACCAACTTGACCATCGTGGGAAAGTTTCCAGGGCTTCCCGGTTCGTAAATTCGGAAGATTAGTGAACTTGCGTTGCGTATAACTCTTTCTAAAGTTTTATTTATTTTTTGGCTTAATAAATATTTTTGTATTTTTGATTTATTCCGGATTTGAAGCTATGTTAAACTTTTATCATCAATGACGTTAATTAACATCAAACAAGAATGCTGAAAGAGAGCAATACTGGCAAATATTTTGAGGGAAGTTTCCTCGACACCCGCCCGGCTCCGCGCTGTATGACATGATTTAATATTGTGTTTGAAATTGCATAAAATTGTACAATATAATAATTATTTTATTATATTGTACATATAATAAAATAATTTATTATTTAATAGTTACTAATTCTAATCAATAATTAAAAGAAATCTGAATCAATAAAAAAAATTAAAGCCCACGACGAGCTCTATCGTTTCAGATTAGAACGAAGGTGGTAAACAATAGTTTGGTATGAACGGCGTGGGATGATGTACTACGAGTAGGTATGAACAAGAACATTTGCGCACGTATTGTCCCGGTATATAATACCGCCAGTACATAATATAAAGTGTGTGTAGGTATGTAGGTAAACGAGGCTCACATCCGCATCTTGTCTCCGCTTCCTTTCGATATCTTAGTATACGAGTACCTGCGTGTTACTAAGGAAGCCCGCCCACTCGAGCTGAGTGAAGGGTACGGTACCGGTACCGGTACGGGACATTGAGGTAGAGCGCTGGTTATCATATCAAATATAAGTCTCATATAACTAATATATAAGTTAAGTTATATAGTTAGTTAAGTCAATATTGACTTAAATTTAACTTTTACATGACTGAGAAGGTACCCGGGTACCTTTTCCGTTACCGAAACAATTTTTAACATTTTTTTGCATATGTTGCTTATTATTCTGTGACTCAGTTGCATCTCAAAACTGAAATGTAAAACTGCACGTTTCAAAAATACTGTATGAAGTTTTTATCCCTTTACACGACGTTAAAGGTACCCGGGTACCTATATAGGTACATATATAGTCATAGGTACATATAGACCGGGCTGCCGGACGTTTCACATTAGTCGATAACGATATCGACACGACACCGATAAAAACAAAAAATAAAATAAAAAAATATTCATGCAGACAGTGTATTTTACATTTTCTCAGATTTTCCTGGCTATGTATGTATATGGGGCCGTGGACAAGATAGTGTGTGTGAAAGAGTATTTTACTAAGTGTATAAGATTTGACAACCGACGATATCGTTATCCCTATCAGGACAGGCCGAGAGAATGGAGCGCCACGAATATCTGTCTTGGCACGCTTAATTATTTAAGTAAAGGTAACTAAATTAGTCTGTGGGATACTGACGCCCGAACTAGGTTATTGTTTTTATTATTTCGAACCGGAAATGTCTTTATAGGAAATATCTTACATTTTGGGTAAATATACTCACTCATGTCGAGTGTGAAAAGGGACAACTAGAGTGCTTATCTGTAGCAAGGTTTGGGCGTTGATTGCTCTATTTCGGTAAGCTTGAAGTTGGTAAAGTGGGAGTGTTTGTATAGAATACGGGAAATGTCAATTGCCAATTGACATTATTGGATTCCTAGAAATACGGTGGAAATTCAATCGCCTTGGTAAACTAAATTGGTTAGGCAATTCAATTGTTCGAAGATGATTCGACAAAATATACTACGATTGTCAATGCAAAATATACTACGATTGTCAATGCAAAATATACTACGATTGTCAATGCAAAATATACTACGATTGTCAATGCAAAATATACTACGATTGTCAATGCAAAATTAGTTATAATAGTCATTTAAAGGGCTGTAATACGACTGTATTTAGGTAATAACTTCTTTAGAATCGAGTTTCGTTTCTTAGCTTGCCTGGGATGGTGCTACCATTTTACCTACTTCTGCCGCAAAGTAGCAATGCTGGCTTGTTTGAAGGGTAAGAGGGCCAGCGTAATAATTATTATTTACAAATTTCAAACTGTACAAAAATTCTCGCAAAAGAAAACCCGGTTACAATAATAAAACACAAAAATAAAAATTGCATTTCAATTTTGGCGCCGGACGCCGCCATTGTCATTTCGGCTGTGTGACTTCAGTTTTGAAACATTTGTTCTGTCACTGTGCATGTTCTATGAGAAGCGAGTACTTCTAAGTTTTTATTTACAAATATGAGTTTAAAATTATATTACCAGTACTGTGTAGTGTCCTGTTGTGAAAACAATACAAAACGCACACCTACGAAGTTATTTATTAATGTGCCACGAGAACTAAAGCGAAGAAAACAATGGCTGAAGCTTGCAAGGAGCGGTCCCTCCTTGCAAGGAGCGGTCCCTCCTTGCAAGGAGCGGTTCCTCCTTGCAAGATTCAGCCATTGATTTCTTCGCTTTAGAAGCAAATATCACTGAAAACTTGATGAAAACGTCTTGATGTAGGTAATATAAATCTATATTCTTTTTTTTTTTTTTCAAATATCAATATTTTATTTAAGTATGTACAGAAAATATAATATAATATAACACTAAAATAATACTAAAGCTAAAACTAAACTAAGGCTAAGAAATCTAAAGATAAAAAATTTGGGTTAAGTCTCCCACATCCGGCAGTGTACCCAAGAGACTGGCTGCGTTGCCCCGTTGGATAGCTAAGCTAATCCGCTGGGCCAAATAGGAGCCAGATCTTGGGTCTTTTGACGCGTCGACCAGGCGCTTTGCGTGGTCCTTGAAGACGCGGTTTTAGGTTTAGTTGTGAAAACCAATATCAATTTGTACACTTACTTTATGATTACGACCATGTTCGCAATAGGCTTCGGGCTCATCTGTTCTCAGGTTATAATAATATACTTAACTATAATCGACGAACACGTACATACTTCACTAAACCTTAAAAAAACCAATTCATATTATGTTCTCCGCTGAATTTCGAGATTTTCTTATTAAATTATTCGTTAGGTATACCTGCTTGAATTGATCATTGGTACTTACAAATTCGTGGCAAATTGGAAGAATTGGCTTTAATAAATCTTACCATAGCTAAGTAGATCTTGTTTCTTTCGGCCTTTTTCTTCTTTCTTTTGGCCTTTTATTAGGTATTTAAACCAATTAAATGACGAGAACACTCAAACTAACACCTCAACAATTTCATTGGAATGAATGAAATGTACGAACGAATCGAACGAATGATTCTTGTTCGGAGTTTGTTAAGAACAATGACGTCAAAGGTTCGTTTGACAGCCGTGATGGCGTTTGCGGTCGGTTGAGGTACAGATTAAAATATATATTCATATTCATTTACGTCAGTAATGATCATACATTGTCAAAAAATAAATAATAAAATGTTAGCATGTCATGATTATACATTAATATTAATAAGATTTCTTACTTAAAGTAAGTATAATGTCAAAAAATTAAAAAAATAAAATTTTAAAAAAAGTATTGCAGAATATAAATATACAGTATTTCAAATATCATTCGTCAAGGAACTCATTGACAGAGTAATAGGCCTTTTGGATCAACCATTTTATAATTTAATAACAAAACAGTTGTACGTTTTAGTATCTCGGATAGGAGCTGGTATTTTGTTTTAAATTCGCGGACCAGCGACGTGCGTGGACAGCTGAGTCATTGGGTCATGGGGTATATCATTTTACTTCCTTAAATAATAAAATTCAGCATTTATTTTGTCCTTTTTGAATAGGGATTTAGAGCTCGTAGCGTACATGGTATTAAAGGGACGGAACAAGTGATACCAAATTAGGTTTGATTGTGATACATGTCCAGTCTAAGTGATGTACTGATGTACGTTTAGGGGCATAATATATTCTTGTTATCTAAACTATCTGTTTGCAAAATATCTTTTTTTTCTGTTACTGCAGGAAAATACCCTCGTCAAGTCGTCGGCACTGAAACCCCTCTAATAACATTATGATAATAAATAAAATAAAAATTTATGCAAACAGAGCCTTTTACATTTTCTCAAATTTCCCTGGCTCCCACACTAGGACGTGACGTGAGGAAATAATCACATACAATGACATCATGGGATTTAATGGGGTGGTGTGACATTGCCTTCTTCATTTCACACACCTTTTACCTTATATCTTAGTTATCTCATTGTGCAGATTTCTTCACAATGTTTTTTCCTTCATCATTACAGCAGTCGATATAAATTTGGTACATGGTTTCTAAGTTTTCTAACCCGGATTTTACGGCAGTATACGTCACTGATGTTCTCTTCTTCTCTTTCTTAGCTTTCTTAGACCAGTACATGATATCATAAATGGCGTGCTAGACAGAGACAGTACTATACCAAGGCGATGATAGCATTGTCTCTATTTAGTACCCAGGATTACCTGATTAACTTCACTGAGGTAAGTAGGTATACCTTGTTAAAATGTAAATCTACTTTACGAAGTTCTTTTACAAATGACCAATTTTATCGTCCCATCTAAAGCGGGAGAAAGGAATCGTCAAATACCTTATACAATTGAAAAGACGAGAATAGCGAATAAAAAGCGTATTAAAACCGATACGGAGCAGAGGACAATGTCTCGCTTTTAAGTTCATTGATTATTTTAGTACAATTCGATGTAAAGTGGCTTTGGGATGGTATAAAATATATACCTACACATACGAGTACAAACTCATAAAAACATAATTTGTTTCTTTTTAAGTTTGAAAAAGGGATGTTTCTGAAGAACTGAAAACATCATGATTAAGAAGACCCTGCGGCGTCGTCTGCAATCACAGCACTTCACATTTTGGAATAGATTTAGTATGAAAATTAAATATTTGGACGGAACTCCGTACCTCGAAAAGCAGGGCGTCCTGAACAACTCTGACAATAGGACATACAACACAAAGCGTTGCATAGATGGAGCCGGCACACTCCGTAAACTGAAAAGCAAAACGAACTTCATTTTTTAAGATATCGCACATTGCTCGTTATTTGGATTAATTTAACTTAATTTCTTAAAGTTATAGTAAAATTATGATGATATCATAGCATCATATTGCCATTTCAAAATAGCAAACCTAAAAAATCTGTTAAAACAGCGTGGCGCGAGTCTGAAGGAATTTGGTGGAAAGGTACGTATCTACATGTTGATATTTGGCTTTATGTGCTAATTTAAAGTTTATTAAACAAAAATCTTGTAAAATCATCCAATATTAATCAAAATAATCATTATTTATTTATCAAATTATTGTCATTGAAAGCAATAAATTTAGGTTATCTTATGTTTTTTGTACCTGAGCTAGTGGCGCCTCTAGTGGTAAAACATTGCAGAATTATCTCCTATTGGTTGACCAAAGGTTGACCACTAACTATACGACAAAATGATAGAGATGACTTGACGAAAAATTTATTATTTTCATTTTTATTACTATGTGATAGTTCCAGGGGATATGATCGCGCACATTAGCACATAGCCATAGCACATAGCCATTTTATTAAAAAACTAAACGAGTTGCACTCCAAAAGGAATAAGTTCCTAGTATTTTGTTTGAATTCCTGAAGTAAGAAGTTACTGTACTCATTTACTAAAAAAAACGGCCGTTATTAACGGAAATGGGTAAGTAACTTCAGGAATTCAAATCGATATTTTTTTTTCGATTGGCGGCGGCGCCAATCGATGATACCCTTTAAGCGGGTAAGAAATAAGTGTATGATTTCCCCTATAATAATAGCTTATAATTGATGTTATAAAAAGTGAACAATCTAGTTGGAACATCACGCTGCATACGATTATACCGGTCGTTTTGTGCTAATGTGGCCATTAGAGCGTGGGATATGGGTCACCGCTTTGATGTTATCTCTCGATCCACTTCAGGTTTGTTTATTTATGTGTCTCAACTTGTTTATGTTTATCTTTCCAACTATTAATAGAAATAGGGTTTTTTTCTGGCCAATGACCGTGTTAGAATCTTGAAAATCACTCGAACATTTTGGCGTCTGTTTTGAAAAATCAGTTTACCAACGTCGTGATTATGAGAGAGTCGTATATGTATGCATCAGGAATGCCTAGAGTCTTGTATTCCAAGTGAAATTGGAGGTTAGGTTGCCGTTTTCACATCATCTGTCTGTAGTATTTCACTCCCATTTCACTGTCTTATATAACGTTCAATTATCACGGACGATTTTTAGGTAAAATACACTAGTTTTACGAAAAAATGACCACTGTAAACCATTTTTAAAATAGGCCGAACACGCCATGACAGCATGAAAGTTTGTTGAGCTTTCATGAAAGCTTGTTGAGCTTTCATGCTGTCATGGCGTGTTCGGCCTATTTTAAAAATGGTTTACAGTGGTCATTTTTTTCGTAAAATTAGTGTATTTTAGTATGCTTATGTCTCCGAATGAGTTCAATCTTAAGGTACGTATTTGTGGACGTCTAAACAAAAATAATCTTGAAACTGATTTATACTTTCGAGCGTGCTAATTTGCATAATAATAGATTAGTGTGCATACGGGTGTCCATAAAACGTTCAAAGGTTTATAACGGAAAACGGAGTTCTGAGGGATTATCCCGTAGAATTCAGTTTGACAGTAACGAAACGAAAATTTTGACAATCGGTCTCGTAAACCAAGGTCCATATACAATAGCGCAACCAGTAGTCTGACTGTAACAGAATTTCTGGCTAGTATGTTGGAGGCAGACCAGAGCACACGCATACAATGGATGGAGGATGGAAACGCGGTCGGCAAAAATACCACACAACTCCGTAGGAAAACGGAAAATTTCGAATAAATCTATTGTTCTCTTTTATCTTTCGAAAAATCTCCGGAGATGACCGGAAAAGTGTGGTAAATGGTTTTGTCATGGTTTCTTTCCATATGAGGTCGGGGGCTGTGTTTTTCTTTTTGTCATATGCTAGACGATAGAGACGAAGCGACAACAAAGAACTCTTATTCCGAGAGAGATATTCGTTTCGTAATTGTCAAAAAAATACGGGATAAGCCCACTGTTGATATCTTTCAGTCAGTTGTTCGACCATCTATGGCCATGGTGGTTTAAAACATAATTCAAGTAATTTGGTATCTTGTACGGTATGTTCCCCTTTTTTTTCTAAACTATGAAAAGCAAACTTGTTAGAATAAACGAGAATACAAGAAGTGTATTTATTTATACATTTATTCTGAATTCGTGTGTTCGCGTAGCAGGTAAATTTTTCCGAAGAAAATAAATTAAGATTCATTTGTATACTCCCCGAGCGTTCCATTTCGGCAGTCTCTTAAAATTCAAGTCAGGTCTCCTTCAGGAAATGGCATTTGAGATACCTAATCCTGTTTTATAGCAACCATAATGCCAATTAAACTTTGCGAGCGGCTTTTTATTATTCGATAATAAAATTGTAGAGGGAATTCGGGAGACCATTGTCATACTAAAATCGTAGGAGGCGTAATGGTTGTCAGTTAAAAATTATCTATAGGTACCTATATAATATAGTGCTAATGTAAGTACTAAATGGAATAAGTTATATGTTCCCTTGAGCCATATCCGAATATCGGCTTTAAAAAAGCAATGTTTTTTCAATCCAATATCTTTATTTCCGCTTCTTACCCGTGGTATTACCGGTGGTCCTACTGGTAGTACCACGGGAAATATTTTTTGCCCGTAGTACTACCTAGTTGCCCATAAGCTGTTAGTATACAATAAGCTTTCTCACTTTGACATATATTTTTATGTTTTGACAATGCCTCTTTACAGCGGCTAATTACTGTATTTTTTTTTACTGACTATGCCCATTTACAGCAGCTATAAGTTATAATTATGTTATTATTAATTATTTTTTTCTTCTAATTATGATGTTATCGCTTAACAGTGCTAGCTATGCCAAGCAAAAATTTTAATTTAACGCTTTTGTGTAATGCGTATCATATTATGTTGACGTAACCGCAGTGCTCTAAATGTTTCAATTGGTTCAAAATGAATAAATATACAAATATACAATATACTAATGTTAGTAGAGATAATTGGAAACGTTATGGTAAGGGTACCTGTCGGACCTCCGACAAAGAAGCTTCTTTGCTACTACGTGTAGCCGTATCCAGTGCACTTTTTCATTCGTGCATTTTCCCATACTTTGTTTGCCTAAAGTCCACACTGCCAGAACACTATCCTTTTATAGAATTATATTTTAGAGGGGGTCGTACAAGTAAAGGGGGTCGATAAAAAATATGTTTATATCACATCGTGTGGGGTATCGTTGTTTAGAGCTCATCAAATAGAGTACGAATAAAATATTTTCTCGTACAATAATTGCCCGTCAAAGTTGTCAATTTAAGACAACTTTGACAGGCTGACAGAGGGCGAGGGTGCGGCGGGCGGGAGGTGGGGCCTACCGCCCGCCGCCCGATCGCCGTCTGTCGTCCCGCCCCGCGCCCCTTTTGCCACGCAGGCGTTACCCCAGTTCAGCGGTTTACCTATAGAAATAATCGTTAAATATTGTTTAATTAAATTAAATTAGTTACAAAACACATACGTTGGTAAAAGACACATTATGTCCGAAATAATTAATTTCCGTTTAAATACAGTGATTGGAGCATTTTTCATATCTTCAGACAACAGGGGTCATACAGAAAACACTCTTATGTTATAGCGCAGTATTAGAAAAGCTCAGGCAAAGTTTATCTTTGTTGCGCGAGTTCCGGTCGTGGATTTGAGATACCGTAGTAAATGTTCACTATTACTTTTTACAATAATTGCTGTTACAAGAGTCAATGAAGCCAATTCCCGCAGAGTTCGACATGCAAAAGTCGAGCGCTACTAATGTCTAGTCACGCTACACATGTAATGTGAGGTACGAAAATCGCCATCAATATCTTATGCTTTACATAGAAAGGTGTCTTGTTGTCTTAAACCGCAATTGGTACATGACATTACACACACACTGCATATGCACACTTACATCATTACACACTCCCACACAACCTAACACACCCCCACCCATACTCACTCTTACCATTATCTTTACTAAATTCCTTTATGATTAAATTTTCCAAATTCCTTTTAGGTTAAGAATATAATTTGTAATTTGCTTGCACAGAAAGTGCGACGGAATCCCGACTTACAAGATACAGGTTTTCGACCTAGTTTGTAAGTCGGAGGTACTTTTTTTGTGTGCCCTGTAATAAGTAAAAAATAAACTTTTTTTTTACATTGCATGGTTTAAAACTCGGGTCTATGAACTAAGAACTAATATGAACTACTTTAATGGATTTCTTTATTTGTTTGAATGTATTCGACTTCATATAACAATAGTGAGCTCGAATGACCGAACTTGTACGAATGTAACACATGTCGTGTTAACATCGTATCTATTACCGTGAACCTGTAACAATGTAAACAAGCGTCATGTAAATCATCTGTTAGTAGAACTACAGAATTGTTATGTCTACATGTGTAACAAAAAGGCATGTAAACCGAAAGGAGGGTGTTCAGAATCCATGACTGACCAACTTCACTATAGGGTCAACTCTTAAATCGCGAAAAAAATCGGCTTTGCATACAAAATCTCAATCGAAATGTATGAAATAGTTGATTTTTTTTCTGCGATTTCAGAGTTGGCCCTATATTGTAAGCTGTTCAGTTATAGACACCGAACCCCTTTCTGCTTACAAGAGGGGTTTTGTTACACCTTCAATATTTATATGATATAATCCCACTAAAAACATAAAAGTGAAATAAAGTTCGGTACAAGTAAGGTTTGTGTGATCGGAACTTGTTTATACAAGTGCGAAGTTCGGAGAAAATATCGTCAGCGTGTTCTAATTTTGTATTGCGATATCGAATTTGTATGCAGGGACCGTTCAGCGCCATCTGTTAACAAGTAGAGAGAAGTTGTCGTGGAATGTCCAATTAACTTCAGAGGTTGCCTGGAAGAGATCGCTTTATTCCTGTAGTTTTTACTTTTCCTGATTTTGTGTACAATAAAGTGTTTCTATCTTTCTATCTAATGTCGCTTGGTTATTATGTCATCTTGGTTGGTTTGTGTTGCGTAGCCGTCGCTACAATATCTTAAGTGCGCAACATAGTATGAATTATACAACATTTCTTGTTCGCATTCGTCCCCTCGTGACTTTAGTGAGATATGAAGCGCATATGCATTCCGTGCTCTGAATACAGAATGGGGCGACGCCGACCGTTTTCTCGGTGCATTTTAGCGGTCTAGTTTTATCACAACTGTGAATGGGTTTTGTACATTAAAATATAAAGTGAGTTAAAAGGAGTTATTATGATTTTCAGTGCGACTGTACCTAGTAAGACAGACAGCGGCCGATTTTACCCGATACCCGAATGTTTTTCTAAGAGCTCACGCACTGCACCTACACTTTTAAGTTATATTATATTAAAGGATTTTCTGATACCTTTCCCCACGATTATTGTATTATTAAATTCTTTAATTTTTGTTTATAAATAAATTAATATAATTAAAAAAAACATTGGAACTATGGAATTAAATAATTAGAATACTGCATGCAGTATATTTATTTCTAACCTGCCTGCCTTAAAACAACTTCGTTTATGCCTTTTTCCGCAACCCATCTAAAATTCAACCCAACTTCATTTGACGCTTTATAAGCCCATACCTTTAAAAGTTACGTATTTTCACGCACTCTGAACAACAAAAACTCTCGGCGAGGTTCTCAACTATGAGACCAACTAAACTTGGTCTGTTAGAGTTGCTAAAAATAGCTTTAAGCAGTAGTCGGGCAGAGGTCAAGTCAGGCTGGATGGTTGTCGACGTAAAATGGGGGCATCTCCCGAGTTGTCGCGATGACCCGGGTTCTAATAATACGTCTAGAGCCAGTGTTGCAACAAAGTCTGGCGTTGTAATGTGTCTACGGCGTAGCTAGTGCTACGTGTTTGCTACGAAGTTACGTGGGTGAGTTTTCGTTTGGTCCCTTCGAAATAAATCTTTAGAAATTAGATGTGACATTGTTATTAAAATTACTTAGCAGTCACAATATCTAACTATAATCCGTGGTAGGTACATAATTAGTTTACATTTTTTATTAATTAATGTTTCGAATCGAAATGGTATGTAATTGTCATTTGTCGGGAATGTTTAGTTAAGTATGTACTGTTAAAGTTTCTTTCTATCTCAAAATTAGAAGACTTGTTTACTCCGGCCATGGGTTAATTTTACGACTTATACCAATGGTACTACCGGATGGTACTACTGGTAGTACTATGGAATTTTTTCTTTATCATTCTGGTATAAATCAAAACAAATATTTCTCAGTTCATTCTGTTCTCTACGACGTGAAGCTTACCTATGTATGGCCTTTATAACTTACAAGAGTACTTATGTGCTGAGTATTTATTAATAGAAGGAGCAATATCGTTTTAAATCTGCCCACACGCAAGACAACGCAGAAAAGGTGGGGTTCCATTATACTTGAAGCATTATTTATTTTTATGATATTATGAACATAATTTTAACATTCTCCATAAAAATTGGCCGCTCAAGATATCACATATTTTATATGGTGAGGAGAATTTTTGAGAGAAAAGTTCATATCTATTCATGAGTAAAACTCTATTTTCTGAGAATATTTGGTAAATGTATGGAAATTTATCACATACTCGTAGTATAAAACTAAACTGGCGTGTCCGTTTGTCTGTCTGTGAAGGGTAATCTTGAAAAAGTCTGAATGGATTTTGTTCAGGTTTTGACTGATGTAGAGGTTCTCGACTTGATTCTCGATGACGGCCATTTTTTATTAATAATCGAATTTATACGATGTATTTTAAAAAAGAGGAGAAGTAGGTCGTCCAGCAGCTAAATGGGCGGATAACATCGAAGACCTGGATGCGACTAGCACAGGATCGTATAGGGTGGCACAAAAGAGTGGAGGCTTATACTCGTGGGACGACATGTGCTGATGATGATGATGGTGATTTAAAAATACATATTTCATATCATAACATGGCAATGACCTTGCCTTGTATTGCAAGGTAGGTACAAAACTTGCCCACGGAAATACTTTCCAACTTTTTCTTTATGTTGCCAACTAAAGTCTTCATTAAAATGCTAACGCGATCTACGTCATAGGTCTAGGTAAAGATGACACAAGACTAAGGAAGTTCTAACATTAAGGACGTTTTATGCAACTCCCGGTAAAAACACTCTTCCTGACTTCATGGTTCCGCCCTCCATGGGTCCTCACTACGTTATATCTAGAGACGGGCAACACATAATTAACTGGGCTTTCGATTCAATTCGAGCAAGGTTTATACTGTTGTTAAATCCCTTCCTGTCGATGTTCTAGCTAGAGGAATTCATTATGTCCTATTCATTTCACACTCTCTTAATCCTTATCAGATGCTTAGGAAGTCGGATTCGTCGTCGTTTTTCAATTGTAAATCCTTCTGGATTTGGTTATAAGGACGGTGAACCCGAGGGTGCATCGTGGCGTGTCCTTTCTCACCCAATCTTTTTAATAATTTACATCTAATGCCGTTAATTTTAATTCTAATTTCGGTGAATAAATACTCTGGCATTGAAATTACTTTACGTCAGCCTGGTGTATGTAATAGATGGTTTTCAGAGATTAGCGAGAATTAAAAAAGCGATCTCGAAGGCCGCTATGATTTATTTACTGCTAACATTGGTGACGTAGCGGTTTCAGTCACGCCAACTTCGTACATGAGGGTATTTTTAGAAAAGTTTTTTAGGGATCCGTTAACTGAACTGCAAACCGAGCTATCGTTGTATTCAAAAGCTAAGTGGTCGTGGTAGACGGACGGATGTAGTCATCCGTCCGTCTATCACGACCACTTAGCTTTTGAATAAAACGTACTTAGAGTTGCAAGAAACGTCCAAATGTTATCTAACTAGAGCTATAGCTTAGAGAGGAATGGAATGTATTTTAATGAAGACTTTTTATAAACGTCTAAGGGCCATCGCATATTATACCCTTTTTATCTACAACTACAACTAAGACACGTAATTATTCCCTTGACCCGAAACCGAATATCGAATTAATGGAAACCGTTAATTTGTTATCGGTCTATATCAAAACCCCTTCGATCTGTCTAACATTGATGGTTTATTGTGATAACTACAAATAATTTATGGTTTTGCTCACAACTGGAAATAACTATAGGTATATTATAGATTTAGCACAGACCCCTATGATGTTAGACTCGATTCGCACTTGGCCGGTTTTTTATACTTAGCAAGGTAATGAGATTTATGAGTCTGGCTAAAGGCAGGTTTACTCATATCAGAATATTTTTAACATTAATAAAGTATAATCACGAGATTTTTTTATTGACATGACTGGTTGTTAGGCTAAAATAAACTGTTTGAAAATAATTAATTGGTAATTCCGCTTAAGTAAAAATCCGAGCTCCATTTCATCGATTACAAACACAGAATTGGTAAGTCTTTCTCTCATTTTATCAGGTTTAAATTGATACTCCAACAAAATACTTTTTTGGTATGGTATAAATTGTAGATTACCTCTATAGTTTATAGGATATAACCAAGAGTTTTAATAAATAAGTATCATATATTATAATAAATAAATATATTATGGCCGTAGACAGAGGGGAGGTTTTGCCCCGCTTCCCAGTTACCCCCTGGATACACAACTAATTTTTGAAGAAGTATATAATATATTTTTTGGATCAAAACCGTGAAATCTTTGAACACCGTCCCTGAAAGAAGTTTAGCCCTGAATGAGTATTTTGCGAATTACCTGTCTTGTATTTTAGTAAGCTTTTAACTAATGCCCTATGTACTAGAAAGGTAATAATAAATTTATCGAGTTTTTACTCTGTAGGTTAGGAATAAACGGTGCGATTACAAGCCAATTTATGGCAACTAACATGCAAATTTTGATCTGTTGCAAAAATAAATTCGTATAATATTACTATTTCATTATATTTGCAATATACAGACACAAAAACATATAAATAGCAACTCGGCTTAAAATAAGAAAAAACTAATAGCGATGGAGTGCTACGAAACGTAGCACTCCATTCTCTCTGCATAGAGTATTTTTGACTAAATTTTAATATTTATATTTTTAATTTTTAATGAACTTTTAGTTTTTGTTTTCGTTTTAGTTCATTAGTAATATCATTTTATTACTTTGAATATTATATAATACAAAATATCGAACAAGAAAAGAAATCCTTGTTAACATAGAAGCAGAAGATTTGATGTCCTATTTAAATCATAACCCTCTTTTTTGCTCGTCGTAGTAGTAAATAGGAAGTAACGAATAACTATACTTGTGTTATACTTCAGGAACCATGCGATAAAAACCAAAGCTTTAATAACAATATCCGTGATGGAGGCCTGTAGGGAAATACTTCATTTCATCTAAGAAATTAGGTCGCGGGTAAAGTTTACTACCCGCGAGATAGGCCCATGATTGGGGTTAAACGCCTTTTAATTATCTGAAGTCTCTGTTTTGATGAAGTGAGGTGATGGAGCAAAATTATGATTTTTTTTCTTCTTCTTCTAGTGGCATTCCTCACTGATGAGATGAGTGTCGCGTTCATTCTGGAATTGTCAACATAGAACGACTATGTACCTATCTATCATATCTATCAGCCCGTGTCTGTCCACTGCTGGACATAGGCCTCTCCCAGGGCGCGCCACATTACTCGGTCCTCCGCCTTTCTCATTCAACCATCGCCAGCAACCTTCTTCAGGTCGTCGGTCCACCGGGCAGGGGGGCGTCACTCTGTGCTTTCTTGTACGCGGTCTCCAATCTAAAACTCGTCTACCCCAACGGTTGTCGGTTCTGCGACAGACATGGCCAGCCCATTGCCACTTCGACTTGCTAATCATATGAGCTATGTCGGTAACTCACGTTTTGTGACGGATGACTTCGTTTATAACTCTATCCTATTATGTACCTGACTGGGCAAAATTAATAGGGTCTCGATTTCACGTTCAAGCACTGATTATCTCCAGTGTGCAGGTTTCCTCACCATGATTTTCTTCACCGTTATGATTTAGTCGAAATGCACGTAATTCTTCGAATTATTGTTAACGCTTATTTTGAAGAAAAAAGTTACAATTCTCTACCTTGTTTAACTTTAGGGTTACTATGTAGCGACAGCTAAGCAAATACATACTTATAAAAAGTTCCGGCTACACACAGTTGGACACCTGTCCCCACACATACCACCCAGCTTATGGATATCCCATGATTGCAAGCATTAAACCATCAGGTGACCTGATTGCTCGTCTGCTCTCCAAATACAATAAAAAAAAACTGGGATAGAACTAAGTATCAAGTTCGTAACTATATTTGAAACAATTTTCTTTTTACGATTCCAGATGCAGAAGGCACGGGCGGCGCGGACTTGCAACGCAAGCTGGATCTGCTCAACGGAGCTCTCGACGCGGAGCGAGCGGAGCAGGCTCGTCGGCAGATGCAGTACATCGCTCACTGTTAGTATTGATACTATCCAATGTAAAAATACCTACTCTGCTACGGCGGACCTGGTCTCTCTTAAAATACATTTTCATTTTTTTAAAAATGTTATCGCCTTTATCAAAGTTCAGGAAACTATGCTGTTTGTTTACCTGTCTCAACCACATGAACCATAAATCAATGGTCCATATGAATAGTTCCGTAAACATTAGAAGTAGTTTTGATTGCTTCAAGGTAAAGTCACGTGGATTTGTTTGATTGTGTATCATTGTGCGCTATCGACAGTGACGTATATTATTAACTTACTTTTTATGTTTAGAACATCCAGCAATCAAACTTTCTTCAATGATGTATACCGTTATACGGTTATTGCTTCACAGTATTTTCTTATAAGTTGAATTCCGTCGATTGATATTATTAGCGAGGTCTTTTCCTAAGAGTATGTTCCTCAAATTGTGCCTAGACCTAAAACCAATTTGCCGTAAAACTGTTTTCAAACATTTTACCAACCCTTTTTCGTCAACAACTCTAAACGGAACTAGATCCTTGGAGCCTTTTTAAAACCCTCATTATGCCCGCATTTTATATGCGGGTTGGAGGAATAGTGTGGTCTAGTAATTTCTCTGAGGGTCTAGTCAAGTTTTACCATTATCATTTTTACCGTGTTGTGTTGTTGAGACTTCTGAGATCAAGAATATATGGGTCATCATAGACTTATTGAACTGCATGATCTCTAATTTGAACACCATAATCTCTAATCTGCAACAAACATTGTTGGATTCCAAAATACATTGGTTTTGGTTTTACTAAAATTCTCATAATTTATTTCAAGTGGCGATCGTGACAGAAATGATATTGGCTATAAGTGTTGAATCATATAATTCGTATTTTTCAGCAGAATTATCTACATTACTGCTACAGAATACTATGTATATTACCATTTAATCATTTTCTTACTCGCTTGTATCATCCCATTGAAGAGATAAGTTTTTTTTATGTTTCAGCGGGCTACTCAGAAGACTCTGATTACACGTCAGATCTCAACTACCCGGTGGGTCAGCACCCCAACTGTAGCGCGTCGCAGTTCAGAACCGCGGCGCATCAGATGCACACGCCACAGGTAACTGATGTTTGAACCACTGGGCAGATTACAGGACCAGAAGCACTTTTCTGCACGTCATAGCCTGTCATAGTGACATTTTTTTGAGAAAGTACGAGTAATTTCATATTTGTTATCTACAATTCTTGCCCTTTAATACCAGATGATTTTTTTAAATCGACTCTGGTTTTTTTAGCATTGTCCTTTGAAGAAATTCTGTTGAGTTTGAAGGGAGTTAGAAGTATTAAAACCATACAGACAGAGTCGATCTTAATAAATACTAGAGTCAATAGAGATGTAAAACCTTATCCTGATCTTGGTATATTATTTTAAACATTTTTTTTTTAAATACTTCAACTTTAGCTTTATCTAATGTTTTGAGGAAGAGCGGGGCCTCCTAACACAAGTATATCTTTACTTAAAAGGAGTGCTCCAACAATGTATATCTATATATGAGGTTGAAATGATAATAATGACATTTTATTTAGGGAGCGATCTAGGCCAGGTATTTTATTTGTAAAATAGTTAGGTATTTTGTAATTTTAAATCACATCAAATCAAAATACTTTATTTGTCAGAATACTGCTAAAACATAAACAGTAACAGCTTAAACATTTATTTTAGTATTATTTTATTTTGAATAAACCCCTCATCATTTTATTTATTTTATTTTATTTAACACTTTAATACACAAAAATAGTACATGGCGAGCTTAATGCCATGCGGCATTTTCT
This sequence comes from Hofmannophila pseudospretella, assembly GCA_947369225.1. Taxonomy (NCBI): domain Eukaryota; kingdom Metazoa; phylum Arthropoda; class Insecta; order Lepidoptera; family Oecophoridae; genus Hofmannophila; species Hofmannophila pseudospretella. The sequence goes on from OX376325.1 coordinate 8,925,360, forward strand.
ACCAGCTAACCATTGGGTCATACAGATATTGCAAGGCAGGTGCATATAAATTAAATAGAAGATAATTACTAATTATTATTACTTACTATACTACAAAATACCTACTCGTATAATATATAAAAATATACCTACACGTATGTTACTACATAACAATTTTAATTTTTTCCATTTTGATTGTGTTTGATGATTTCTATACTTCTTTCCAGAGGTCGCTGGAGGTTTCGCGAGAGAACTCATACGAGCGGGACGAGTACCACATACATGGCGACGCAGACCCGTTGTACTACAACAGTCAGCCGAGATCCAACAGGTACGGTGGACTCTATTTTCGGTTTGTTCAGAGTAGCTTTTGCCTCCGGTCTCAAAACGATGAAATTGCCGGCCACATGCGATGGCATGCTAAACAATGCTATCGCGTTGGTGTAGCGTTGTCTTCGTTTAACAGTAACAAGCCATCTTTTTTTTTTAAATTTACATAACCCCAAAATTCCTTGCACAAAAGGCAGGTGGACTCTCGACTGATGAAAAAGGTGGTCGAACGTATGATCTATTTGGTTCGTAGAGTATTGCTATCGGTCCAGAATTCTTTCATTTCGTTTTGTATTACAGATTCCTGGGAATAATGAAACGAACATTAACTTGCTTTGAACTTTTCTGTTTTGTTTCAACCATTTTTCTCTGCAACTTATCTAAATAGGTAACTTATCATTATCACTAGTAATTCACCGATATGGTTTATCAATAATTATTTTTTTGCTTTCAGGATAGACACGTGGTCTCAGTTGCATGCGCAGGCGAGTGTGGAGTCCGCGATATCGTGGCGAACGGCTGCTGATTGGCAGTCAGCAGGTAATACATTGCTTGGGAAAGGTCAAATCTCGTTCTTTCAACTTTACCTTATACCAGGGTCCAGCTCTTGCCAGACGTGTTGGAATTGAAAAGTCTCTACATCGCTGTCGATGGAAATCTTGTGGATCTTCTTTACGAGATCAGATACTTTTCTATTCTTATTAAGTTGCATTAGGTATTCTGTTAGGTCCTATAAAACATTCTAAGTAGAGAAAAGGGCTGCTCCAGATTCCGGTTTAGACCCGTAAAGATGCTAATGAAATTCCTGGAACAACTTTATTAACATTACAAGCTGTTGCCCGCAACTTTGTTGGCGTTTCACACTAACTTGACCACCACATTTTGACCCATTTTTAAGTAGAATTTTGAAAACCTCTATAGCTTAGATGTTAATCTGGACTTCTTTTAATATATCCGTAAAACACCATCCAAATCCATTCAATAGTTTTTACGTGATGTGTGTTCAACAAGACCAACAAAAAGTTTCCTTTTACGATTTTATTATATAACAAAATCGTGAAAGGAAACTTTTTGTTTAATCTATACATATGTATAGATTTATAATTTGGAATTGCAGAGGAACAGCGACGGCCGAGCCTCGAGCGGCAGAACACGTTGTATGACGACAGCATAGGCTTCGGTTACGATGCCTACACCACTAGTACGTACATTAGGTATGCTCATTCATTTACTTAACGTTGCCTCTCAGTTGTATAAAGTCATCCTAAGTTACTCCTTGAGATGATTAAACATGACATGTCCATAAGAACTCGAAGAAAGAAACTTTCGCGCTGCTACGCTCTTAGATGCCTAATAGTGCCGGTAAATTAAAAGGGTTTTCGTGTATTTACGTCGTTTATTGAAACTTATTTTATTTTAATTCTTTAATTTAAAAAAATATTTAACTCTTTATTGTACACACACAATATAATACAAACTTATACAAAAATATGTGAAGAACAAAGGGCGTGACTTATCTCTAAGAGAAATCTGTTCCAGCAAACCCCATAAAGTGTCATTTTTTTACACTTAATTATTAAACAAGAGACTCGTTTATATTTCATCCAAAATAAAATCTATGAAATTGAAATGATCCCCAATATTATTTACTTCCTAAGTTTGAGCAACAGCCCGTGATCCACTTAGAAAAAGCATTACGCTGACTATTATCTCACCCTCTTACCCTTCAAATCGAAACACAGCAATGCTCTTTGCTGCTTTGCGGCAGAAATAGGTAAAAGGGTGGTGTGCCTCCCCAGGCTGACTCTATACCTACTCATACCACCTTCAACTTAATTTCCAGGGACCACTCTCATATATCGCAGCAGGCCAGCTACGAGGAATATTTCGACTCGAGCAGTTACCCGTACCAGATGTCGCTCGTCGGCGACGACTCCCGCCAGTGGCCCAGCGGCGGACAGTACTTCTTCGATGACGGCCACGGTCTCACCCCCACCGAGTACGAGAATATCGTCAATAAACGACGGTCGTCGGTTGTGCAGTTGCCTCAAATCCCGTCTAAACAGGTAACTGTCACTCGTGGAGTCTTCAATGACGACAGGACAGGACAGGACTTCTTCGATGACGGCCACGGTTTCACCCCCACCGAGTAGGAAAATATCGTCATTAAACGACGGTCGTCGGTTGTGCAGATGCCTCAAATCCCGTCTAAACAAGTAACTGTCTGTAGCTACCCGTACCAGATGTCACTAGTGGAGTTGTAGGCGACGACCCTGCCAGTGGCCCAGAGGCGGAAAGGACTTCTTCAATGACGGCCACGGCCTCACCCCCCACCGAGTACGAGAATATCGTCAATAAACGACGGTCGCCGGTTGTGCAGTTGCCTCAAATCCCGTCTAAACAGGTAACTGTCTGTACCTACCCGTACCAGATATCACTCGTGGAGTCGTAGGCGACGACTCCTGCCAGTGGTCCAGAGGCGGACAGGACTTCTTCAAACACGGCCACGGCTTCACCCCCCACCGAATAAGGAAATATAGTCAATAAACGACGGTCGTCGGTTTTCACGTCAGGTTTTACCTAGCCCTCTACGCATGTAAAATAATAATTATATTTAATAAAAAAAATAAAAACCGTCTTCTGGTCTATACGCTCCATCGTTTGTATTCAGAAAAATATCACATTTTTTAAAAAGCTTGCGAAAGTGTTTTTAATCTTGGCAGTTTCCAAGATATTATTCGATGCTAGCACCATCTATTACTAAAAGTTATTTATGCTTTAATTATTTTATTGACGATCAACGTCATCTCTGATTTCTGTAATCAACTTCTTGCTACTTGTTGCAGCTCCCGATTTCATTTCTTCCAAGAAATTATTCGATACCATGTTTGTATACCTATGTCGTAGACACATAGCGTAATAGCGCGTTTCACGAAGTGCTAAAAAGTTGATAGTGTAATAGTCGAATTCTATAGTGTCTGTCTAAGATTATTAGCCACTTCGTGAAATGCAGATCACCAGTTAACACATAGCGTAATGGTATTGAATTACACTACTTGGCTAGCTCTGAACCGTATTTTATGAAATGCCTTGCGATTTGCGACTACAGCTTGCGACTTGCGATTGCAAATTGCGACTTTACGGCTTTGCGACTTTGCAACTATTGGCCTATGTGTCTTTGTGATTTTGAATTTTGAGACTATGTGAATTTGCTACTATGTCTGCAGTTAGTCGCAATGTCGTAAAATCACAGTTGCAAAGTTGCATGCATGATCGCAAAATCGCAGTCGCATAATCGCAAGTCGTAAGATATTTCAATAAAATGTACGATTCAGAGATACCTCAGACCCAAGAGTCATCCAGGACCGAAACCCAGACCTAAAACCTGGGCCCAAGGCCCAGATCCAAAACCTAGACCCAAAACTCGGACCCAAAAACTAGATCCAAGACAAGAATGGGATTGAATCCGGATCTCGCACATATTGAGAGTCGAACGTCCTACCTACTACGCCACCAGGTATTCAATTACACTATCCGCGTAAGACGCGTGTTAGGCATTTCACGAAGTGCGCTTCAGGGCTAGACAGATAGTGTAATTCAGGGGATTGGCCGTAGTTCAACCGGAATAACAATACCATTACGCTAAGTGCTAACTAGAAATCTGCATTTTACGAAATGGCATATTTTTTAGAAAGTGCAATACTCGACTTTTACAGTACCTTCCTAAATTTATTAGCGCTTCGTGAAATGACTCTGCACTTGCTGAAATGCACCATTACGCTATGTGGCTACGACATATATTCTGTGCCATCTATTATTAATAGTTATTATTTGAGACGAAGGTTACCTTACGTTATAAACATCAGCGCCATCTCTGATGTATGTAGTGAACTGCTTGATATTTGTTCCAGCTGCCTCCTTCATCTCGTTACTCTGACTGCAACGAGATGGCGCCGTACAAACCAAGACCGCGAAGAACCACCGCCAGTCTTCCAGGTTTGTTTCGAAGTTGTTTGGAACTCAGAATTCGGACTGTAAAGGCCGACTAGAAACATTAGAGTCAATTGAGCGCAATCGCCACTAGTACTTTTTAAACCCTGCCTCATAGAGATTGCTACGAAGAAATAGTTCACATGATATTCCACAGCGTGGCGCACTCTACAAGTAATAAATCTGTACGTCTGGTCGGGCTTTAGTCTTTGAAAAAGCACTTTTTTCATAGAGCAGAAAAGTTCGCAGTCGTTTGCAGTTTTTTCTTTGAAGCGTTGTTAACTATCGTGCTTATACCGAATTTTTATAAAAACTTTTTTTTCGATTAGCGGCGCTAGTGTTCGTGACGATCCCTCAATTAAAACAGTTTGTACGTCTTTACAGCGACGCCGTCATCGACGCCGAAGCGTGGGCGGGCGTTGCCTATGCCGCCCGGCAGCGAGTCTGGCTCGGTGCGGAGCGGGCGCGGCCGCCGCCTGCCCCGCGTGCCCTACCCACCCCTCGCACCCTTCACGCACACGCACGTGCCTTACGTACCCGGTGAGTATTATTACGTGCATGGTATCTGCACGTGTATGTAGACTACACGTGCCGCCAGGCAGCGAGTCTGCCTCGATGCGGAGCGGGCGCGACCGCCGCCTGTCTCGCGTGCCCTACCCACCCCTCGCATCCTTCACGCACACGCATGTGCCTTACGTTCTTACATACACTGTACACGTGGCTTACGTACCAGGTGAGTATTCGTATGTAGATGATAGATGTATTACCGCGTACGTAAATGGTGAGCGCGTGCAGAGGCAGTGAGAAATAATTGAGTCCTTTACTCTATGTTAAGTCACGCCTAAGATAACAAGAGCAAGGACATATTTTTCTGGTTAGTACATTTCCGAAAAAAAACGAAATAGAAGAAATAATTTGCTGCTAACTTTATGTTCTAAAACACTACCTTTTTAAGCACTGCAGTCTGCTCTTGTAATCATGCAAGAACAACTTTTTATAAACGATAACTATTATTATTTTCAGAACCCGAGAAGACGATACCCGACGTGAGCTACGGCTATGACAGCTACGGGTTCAAGCCGGAGTATCGGGGTACCGTCACCGACCAGTATCAGGATTCTAATTATAATACAAGGTATGATTGTTGTTGTTGTCGTCCTATGGTACCCCGGAGGTACTGAGAGCCTCCACGAGATATGTCCACGCTGCTTTGTCCTGTGCCACCTTCTTAGCTTCACTCCAACTCAACCCTGCTGTCTTAGGTCACGGTGGACAGTCCGCGTCCACGTGTATACAGGACAGCCAGGTTTTCTCTTCCCGCGTGGCTGCCACTCGAACGCGATCCTTCTGGAATTTGCCTCCTCTCTTCGTAGCGTAAGCTATTCATCCAGTACCAATTGCGTCGGAAAATCTACGTTCTTATAGGTGTTTGACGACATCGGGTCAACAGGTCTTCGGCTAGTAAATACGGAGTATGGATCTAAGGGACTTGTTGATGAAAACTTGAAGTTACTCAACAAGATATAGTACTCTTAATAATATCATCTCAGATATCAAGTAACAAGTATGCTCAGATTCGGAGGAGAGATAATCAGAACTGAGCTATTTTGGAAATTCGAAAAATAAATTCTGCATTCCTATACAACAAAATCGCTTGTTGTTGATTCTAATCTGATAAACATACTTTCGGATCAGAAGTTTTTGATCCAGCCCATGACCCGTCTCAGCTTTGACCCCTGCAAAGGACCGTTGATATTAATCATAGCTATGAAATGAATGCAAATGCGATGATTTGACTGTGATTGAGATACGGCGGTATCTACAATTTGTAGTTTAAGATAGTTCTGGATTATGAGGAGATTCACAGCTCCTTCTCTTGGTCTGATCAATTGGGATATTTGTACCTATATTTCCTATCGTTACATCAGCTATCCCAGTTCCTGCACATAAACCGAGGCGATTATGCCCGACAATACGATACAAACATACATACATTTCATTACGTATACTAGATAGATACCACAATAGTGAATATTGTTGTTGCAGTTACGACGAGGATGGGATGCAACCTTTCTTCGACGAAACACCTCATGCCACTCCGCCTGCAGCTGGTAAAATCCTACATTTAAAATAACCTACATATTTAATGAATCACTGTCTATAATTACAGTATGAGAGTCAAGGATCACGTTTTATCAGTAGCATTGAAAACAAAATTGCATAAACGATAAAAGTTTCCGTTTACCGCCAGCATCACTGATTATTATATTTGCTTCAATTTTTTGTTCAGTTGTTTACAGACATTCGCAACAATGTCGTGTCAATTCATAAACAGTTTCTGTGAAGAATTTACGCTCAACATATTTAGAGTTCTGTTTAAAATTTCAGCTCAAAAACCTTCGTGGAGTGAACCCGAAACTCAGTTTACATATCCAGTGACAAGTGAAGAGGACACTTTGATAAATAAGTCTGTGCAACCGACAATAGCATCGTATTTAACACAACCGCCTGTTACGACTCAGCAAGATCTTTATTCCGATAATAATTATCAACAGTACGATTTGCAATATGAAGACCAACAGTTAGATAAGCAGGATCAACATTTTCAAGAACAGTATCAGGACCAAACAGATTTTCAGCAACAGTCTTATGAATATCAGTATCAAGAGGAGCAGAAAAAGCAATTACAACAGCAGGAACATCTTCAACAGCAAGAGCAATATCAGTTGCAGCAACAACAATACCAGCAGCAACAACTACAATTCCAACAGCAACAACAACAATTCCAGCAACAACTACAGCAACAGCAGCAACAGCAAAAGCAACCGTCGCAGCAACTTCAGTCAAGTGTTATGACCGGTGCGGCAACTTTAGGTTCATTAATGGCTGGCGGCGCCAAGAAACTCGGAAGTTTGTTTGGTGCCGCAGCCGCTGCAGTAGCTCCTGCGATTAGCCAACCGGCGCCTGTACCAGCCACCACTGCCCCTGTTAGCCAGTACACATCAGTCATAGCACCCGTAACGCCTTTCTCTAGTACCACAACAGTTCCAATCGCATCCGTCCCAGAAGTTTCACCATCAGTGCCAGTGTCCGATGTGCCCACTTCAACTCCCGTTAACTTGCCCCGTGCTCCGTCATTAAGACGACAGGAGTCTATACAGAGGCCTTCAGTGCGTCGAACTCGGACATTACCCGACGCACCGGATGACCTGCCCCCGTCGAGTTACGAAAGTGCCTACGAGGATGATTACCATAAGACTGATTCTGATCAATTGACAGACCGCGATAGGACGTCTTTGGACAGGTATCGTGACGACGAATATATTCACGATACCATTCCTGAAGAGGTCGCGGAAGACGCGCACATGCACGATGAGACCAGCCCTGTTCTTCAAAAGACGTCACCTACGAGGACGGTGACGCAAGTAAGAAAGCCTTCAGTAGATAGCTACCACAGTCAAGCGCCGTCGATTATTGATCGAAAACCTTCGCAAAGTTCGTTTCATCAAGAGGAAACACATGCTATTGCCACGACACAAGAAGGTGAGTACCAGGAACTGAACAGTAGCACATTTGACTTATTTTGTAAATGTTTCATGTTATTATTATTGGATGATGAAAGAAATATTTAGTAAAATTAAAAAGTAAAAAAATAACTACCTAACTAAAACTCTTGCAGTAATAACTCAACATACAGATACTCTAATTTTGCACTAATCTTATAGAATCCGCGGCGGAGAAAACCAAAGTGACCTTTCAAGTAGACCGGCCAACATTCCACGAGGTTCCCGAAGAAGCCGACACGTTTCACCAAGACGAGCCTTATAACGAACACGGTTCCGAATACCAACACGATCAGACTTACCACCAGAACGAAACGTTCCAAGATCAGGAGAATGAAGGAGACGAGCAGTTTAATGAGGCTGATGAGCAATACCAGGACAGTGTGTTTCAAGAGGCCGAGAGGAACGAGGAGCCGCTGGAGTTTCAGCCGCAGCAGCCGAAGTTGACTCCGAAGCAGAGGTGGCATCGCGCGTACAACAAGATCGTGATGCAGCTAAACGTGAGTACTCTTTGCTGTTCGATGGTGAAAGCAGATGAGTTTATTATTATAATTATTGTTTTGATATATATTTTTGATTGAATCTTATCGTTTAGACTGATTTTTACTTTACTTTAATTTAATTTAGATGGGTACTAAGATTATAATAATCTCCCCGAACAATATTGAAAAAAAAATAGTTTAATAGGTTAGTAATAAAAGTACATTAGTACTTTACCATGCATTAGCATTGCGTCCTCTTGACATGGATTTTATTTTCCCGGTCAGACTAAAAAATAAAATTTGTGATTGGGTATTGTTGGTAAAAAAATTAAAATTGTTATTGGGTATTGTTGGTAAAAAAATAAAAATTGTTATTGGGTATTGTTGGTAAAAAATTGGGAAAACGATTATCTCTGCTTTTATCATCATATTATTTTTACTTGTTATATTTCTGTGATGTGACATTTTGTTAGTTTACATCGAAATGGAGAATCAATATTTTAACATTCATTGGGATCAAGGTAAGTTTCATATCTGTGTAATAAAATAAGTATTACTAGCTATAATGTCATTTTGCCGCGATGCGGGAAAAAATCTCGTGTAGGTGTTCAGTTTTATGGAAAATTTACACTGTCCCAAATAACTTTATGAATAGCTTATGGAAATCCTTAATAATGAAATAAATAATTCATAAGATAAATGTGAAATCGTAATGGTATAACTTCGAATAAGGATAAGTACAAATGATACAATAAATATTAAAAAACACTTTAATATTTCAGCAGTTGATTAAGTTATACGAATATTTTATATTCCATTATTCGTTTACTCTAATAACTATGTATACTACATTACTAATTTAAACGCGTTAAAATTACATTATAAAAATGTACTTAAACACTTTTTAATATCAGTTACTTACTGTGTCTAAAAATCTTACTTTGAAATTAAAATTATATGATTCTCGTTTACAAAACAGAAAGCGTTTGTTGTCATGATCATTTTGGACTACATTATTTAAAATAGGTAATTGTTTTATTGAATTCATTGTGGTAGGTAACTTACAATAAACTATACAGGGCGTTCCATAAATCGACGTCAAGCATTTAATAGCTAAGGAGCCAGCTTAGGACTAACTTCGTTAGTAACGTTGTTAATGGGGACACCTTACATTACCTGCTTAGGCTCTAAAATAACGACCAATATTAATCTGTTGTTGGCAGCTATATCTGCTCTATCTACCTCTTACATATTTAATTAACAATATTTATTTATCCATTTAATTGAACAAATATGAATTCTCATAGGTACATCCTTATTCGTTCCGACCGTTCGTTATGTCTATTAAAATATATAACAAAATTTCACAAATCATTGAATTAAAAGACTCGGTATTCAATAAAAGATTAAAGTTATATCTTCTTAACAAATGTTTCTATTCACTGCAGGAGTTTCTTAAAATGACATTTAATGTATCCCGGTAGCATTTATTACTGTTACTTACTTACTTACTTACTCCGCTGGCGCAGCGACCCGAAGTGGATCTTGGCCTCCGATACCAAAGAGCGCCATCGCTCTCTCTCCTGCGCAGTCTCGAGCCAGTCAGGCGCCCGGAGCTCCCGCAGATCCTTCTCCACTTCATCGCGCCACTTATTACTGTTATAATTTCTTATTTTATATTGCGGTGCCCTACTCAGGGTTTCATGTTAGAACATATAATATATTTTTTAAGACCAATTGTTACATATGAAAAGCAATAAATGGTATGAGTATCAGTACGAGTACTTTTATACAAGAAGTAATTATTCAACATGTATGTGAATAATGCATAGTGGAAATTCAAATCTAGACAAGTGTCATTTTCTGACATGGAATTATAGGACATGTCTTACGCACTCGCCTCGTACTGGTGGATTCTTAGGCTGAGCACCCCGTAATGAAATTGGCAACTTTGAGCATACTATTAACTTGGCAACCGATCAACCTATCAGGTCGCTCGAAATATCGAATGATAGCGTTACTCGGTTCCCTTCTACCAATGGTGATTACAGTTCTCGATATTAACATCAGTCGCCTCCAGGCGTTGCTTCCGTGACGGTGTTTTGTCGCAAAAAAAAACCACCGCGCCGCAGTAAAATTGTAATAACTTTGTCAATAATAGTCAAATTCAAAAACTAGTGAGTTTCCAGTGAACCTTAAAAAAGTGTATCTTAAAAAACTGGTTATGACCCAGTAGAGCCCATCAAATAATAATAATAATTTTACAAAAATAAAAATAATCACCATGCTTCAGACAAAATGTCGAGACAAAGCAAGAAAACGAAAACTGAGCGTGAAATCCGTCAAGTCAAATGCAGACAGACAACGCAACTACTGTTTGAAAAAAAATTAACAAAATCGGACGAGTCTGCACAAAATGGCGACCGATCACAAGATGGTGGACCGAGTCGAAATTTGAAGCGTTCGCTATCCCCGGTTGTTGTACCGTCTGGAATGCTTCTAAGGATCTTCTAAGAATCCGATGACTCCAACGCTGGTGATGAGTGTCTCATGGCTCATCGATGCACATTTAATCCTTGTCTGCTATATCTTCTGCCGGGGTGTCTGCCATACCTTCTGCCGGGGTGATACCTTTGCCTCGAGTAAAATTTTCCCTCTCCACGTCACTTTGTTACTTATTGATGGACTATCTATCTAATGGTACTACGTTTAATTGACACCTTGTCTGGAGCTTCTATCACAGTTGGGGTCCAATCTCTCTTGGAGTAGCGTCATGGACATTGGTTACTGGGCCGATGTCGTAATTTTCTCTATTATGTCATGTAGACATTGCAAGTGGACATAAGTTTTTCTGTAAAAGTGGCAATAGACATAGGTATGTGTCTATACAGCTACTTAATTCTGGTTACTATATTCCGACATATAAAGAGAAACAAAAATAACAACTCTGTATACTATGTTACAGAGAAGAAGAGAAGAGAAGAGATCTGTTCTCCGAGATACAGGAACTTCCTAGTTCTGAGGTCAGCGTTTATTGTAAACTATCTTGTTGCATATAACATGTGCTTAAGTTTCTACTAGTGTATGGACTATGCATCCTTTGTAATCTTATCGCACAAATAAACTTATTCTTATTATTATGTCAATATAAGCCTAATTTATTTCAGCAGCGTGATGAAAATTATAATTAATAAATAGATAAATAATTCCAAATCCAAAATAAATTGTAAAATCAGTGATCACTGCTTCCCACACAAGGAATCTATGTGCTGTGGGAAGCAGTATACGAGTATAATTATGTTTCTATTTACTTCGATATGTAAATAATTATACCTATATTATAATACATATCCTTTATCTTATTCTGTTTACCATTGCTATTTTTGTATAAAAATATCACTTCTCTAGTATTAGAGAAGGATAGCGGCAGTAATTACGAGTAAGGTAACCTTACTTACCTACTTATTTTCCCTTCAGATACATCCGAAGCCCTAATTTGAAAAGAAAATTAATACTTTGCCCCAGTTTGAAGTTGAAAACAACAATTCGCATGAAAACACAGATGTACAAAAGAATAATTTCTCCCTTAATGAAAACAAATGTGCGAAAAGGTACGCAAACATTTTCCACGGAAATATATTGTATTTTCCAACAAGATAAACGCATCTAGTTACAAACAGTGGTTCCGTACCCCGCAGCGTTGGATCGTGGCTACATAGTATACTGCTGGGAAATGTGAAAAAGCTGTTACGTTTGCTTAGAGGAACGACCTCTAAAGCTTCTCTCACACTGATGCGATCAGATGTAGCGCAGGCTACACTTTAATAGACGAGTCCACACCGCTTGAAGAGTTACCTGCTTCGTAGGGCGCAATTATGTCTTCGCCTTTTTCGACGAATAAGACAAAATCATGTCTACCTCGCGAGGTGGTGTAAACTCGGGTAATTATGCTACTCGTATGTGGTTAAGGTGGAAACATGGAAGAAGAAAAATATTGGGATTTATCAATATTTTAGTAATATCATAAATGTCACCATATCATTTAATTATTTTATATTGTTTGATTATCAATTATTCAGAGATACTATTTATTTACTCGATGATTGGAAAATCGAAGAGCTAACGTACGGACAGTGTTATGTAGCATAAGGTATGCAGGAGCAAAAATATATTTGAGTTACTCTACTGGAACAATTCTTCAAGTTCTGTTTCTCATACATAGACGAGAATTAATATTACATGTTTGTATGCAAAAGGACCACTAACTCATACGTGTCTAAATGAGGAAACAGGAACCCAACAATCTAACCTACATAATAGTGTAATAATTTTTAGAATGATCCAGTAGTTTTTGAAAAAATCTCAAACATACAATGTTGGCTCTGTATACCATTTCCTACATCTGACTGTACGATAGGTTCCTGCTACGCAATCGTCCCCTTTTAGCGACAGTGTGAGGGATGCTTTATTGGGTTGACCTTGGAAGCAGTCTGCTAGTTAGTTTTATGGCAGAGAATAGGTAATGAACAGCTCTCCTAGGCCGCAATAAAGTGTTTTCGCCTCCCATAACATATTTTAGCTTATTTTTATGAATTTGGAGTAGAGAAGACCGTTACTACGCGTAATACTATAAAAAACTTTATTACAATTTTACAGTTTCACTTTGCACTTAAAATGACAGACTTGAGTGATGTCAGAGCAATGAGTGACGGTGGTCAAATAAGTTAAAGCGACAAAGATTATAATCACCAGAAATTATTAAAAAATAAACATTAATATATCAATTGAAAATCTTTGCAAAATATCGGGCTGTGTAGGGGCGCACGGAAACGCGTCATCATTCACCACTATAGATGTAAAGCCGGTTTAAAACCAATTAAACCAAGATTGGTGTTTTAAAATGGTTGAAAACTTTGAGCATGATCATCATCATCAACATGATCATTATCATCATCATCATAATCATTATTTTTGAGATTGCTGAGATCCGTTGATATTCCTCCTGCTCATCATCAGACCCTCAATATTCAGGATCACTGGAGTACACAGGGTCAGTCCCTCTTAAAGTAAATGAAAGAATTTTTAAAATCGATTAAGTAGTTGCCGACTTATCGTAAAAATTCACCACCAAGCTCGCCGCCGCGTTACCTTTGCGATGCTCCCGAAACCGTTTTGCTCGCTCCGCGCCGGACATTGGGATACCTGTGCGTGGACCATAACCTCCTCTTTGCAACGATATCCTTGATCTTTATTTTCGACTGGCTCTAGCTCGTGCTTTGCCCGACATATTGAATTATTTCAATATTTTGCAGACTCACTTTAAGTTTTTGCATATAAATCTTGTTCAAAATACACGTATTATTACTTAATTCGATCGAGGTCGACAAACTCTTTACATAGATACCCGAATTACCGCGCTGTCACGTCCGAGTCATGAGCTACACTTAATAGTAAAGAGCGAGAGTCTCGGTTTAGGCCATGAGTTCTCCGCGCCCCTCCCCGCCGCCCCGCTAGCCAGCGACGGAAACTCAAGGTCGTATTAGAGAGCTAACTATATATGCTACACAACGATACAGAACATACGTTTCTGAGGCTAATAGCTAGACAGTTACTAAGCCAAGACGATAGAAACGTTTTCGTTACGGTCCAAATTTCTATACTGCTACCCGTATGTATCGGTGTGATTTTAAAGACGTTTCACGTCAAAAGACGTCTCTTTCTCTATTTGCTCACTGGTGGGTTACTTGTTCTTACCAGCCCTACTCCATAGAAATGCCTGAATACTTATTTTTCTGGAAATAATACATTTATTAAGAAAAGTATAGCATGTCTAAATGTATTTGTAATTGTAATACTGTAATATTTATGCTGTATATTCTACTAAACGAAATGAATATTTAATAGTCTTATTCTGTTTTTACAACAGAGCCTACCTAATTATATTCTGGACATGAATTCGAAAGTAATAAAGATAAACATTGTTTCAAAGGCCTAATCTTTGTTCAAAGAGTTCTTTGTTAAAGATCAACAAATCGCGTTGAGTTGTTTCTGTAGTTAGGTTAGTAAAACAGAGACCCCTTCATATTTTTTTTGTACTTCTTTGATATTAATGTTTCTACGTATTTACCTGTACAACTATACGTATTATATAGGTACTTAAAAGGTAGTTCAGAAGATACGTCGGTTGAAATAATTTTAGGTTTCGATGTCGAATTATCGAAATACGACATGTTGATGTAATTACTTTAGTTTGTAGGTGTCATATGACCAATGTTGCATATTTACGAATAGTTATTTCACAATTTTAATACACCTGTATCGAGAAAAAATAATAAAGCAAGTTGGGTTCTTTCTGCTAACAACTATATGGTGTAGTAGGTAGCACGTGGGGTTCCGCCTATTTGATGTTTTTTATCACAATTTTTTAAGTCGTTATTTTGAGGAAATCTTTAGGCTTATAGGTTTTATCTATCATGCTAAATTGTTTTTCCACACCGACTAAAATTTCACCCACGGTTAATTATAATTGCTTATTAACAAAATTTTACATCTTATCAAACAAAATTGACCAAAGCTACGTTCCTTTTCTGTAAAATAAATAAAAATTAGTCCCTTACGGGGTAGGCAAGGCAGACAAAATCTCTGTCTCTATTTCTTTTAGAGAGAATACCTTCTTTTTTATGACATGAATGAATAATTTTACTTATAAACAATTTTTTGAGGAACAAATTATACAAATAGGTGCTCCATTAGCAGACGGTAGACATCGAGTATATATAATCTCTATTTTTTGCATTAAACCTAAAAAGCTTAAATCGACCCTAAAAGGTACGGATCAAGGGATTAAAAAATCATGCCCTTTTAAATACGTATTATAAATAACTTCGAGTTCCAGCCATATACAAAAATATAACCTCTCTGAAAATCGAAAGCATACAATCGTACAATACTTATAATTTTCATCAGCTTTTGCTTTAAACCAGGCATGAGAAATTTGAAGAAATATTAGTTGAGTTTTAATTATCCTCTTGTTTTCATTTGAGCCTACGAATACGGTTTGAGTTTATTCAACCTACATCTTGTTATCGTCTATCATTATTATATTAGTGTCTATCAAATAATGGCATGTGCGCACATTGCCAACTTTCGCACTTCGTCTACTTTTTGAGCTCCCTGTACTATTGTTTGCACTTTGCCAAGTTTTTAAACTTTTCAAGCTGCTAGTAGCATTTAACCAACTTTCTCAGTTTGCCAACTTTTTGATGTAGTTATACAATTAGTTGGATTTTGCCAAGTAATCAACACTGGACGCCGATTTTTTTACAGCTGTTAATCTTAGTAAATGTTTGACTGATTTTAATATTAGCGAGAAGTGTTTTTTACAGCTTCTGTAAAGTAATATCGAAGAGAGAAAAGCTGTCTTTATCATAAAAGCACTTAGGTACATTACTTATACTAAGTACATTTAAGATGAATGATGGTGTGAAAGAGAATTACAATATAATTTTGTTAAAGTTAGTTTTTACATAATTTCTAAAATGGATATGTAAAGTTCTGATAATCGCACAACTTTTTATGTAAACACTGAAACTTTTTCTTAAATAAACGTGAAAGATCTGGGCAGTTTGTTGTAAGCGTCTCGTGGCTAAGTGGCGGTCTCGACGGGCGACCGCCTTTGAACCCGATCGCCTCATTAGTTCAGCTGAGTTCCTCCATACGCACACCTAACTACGCAAGTACGCACTCTCCTCTCAGTCAGCCCACAGACTCTGCACCGTACGCACCCCTAATAAAACGCAAAAGTTATATTGAAAAGAAATAAAATTAAGTACGCTTAGGATTCGACAACATTGCGCAAGCGATGGCGGCGGAAACACGCGAGGTCGCGATAGCGACATCCTGCGGGCGGCCGTGGCCCTATTGATTAACCAGACACGTCGCACGCGCACCTATCTATATGCAAATTTTCTCGACTGCAAGTGAAAATTTTCAGTCGCACTTTTGACGTTGTGTTATGTTGTCGTGACTTTTAGAAGGAAAAATGCTGCGGCGCCGTAATGTGCAGGCGACGAGTGAGGCGGACGTTCGCGTCGAGCAAATTCCGTGCCGCTCGAACGTGGGGTCGCGACTTCGAGTCCGTCGTGGCTCGAGCTTGACGGATTTGGACAAGCTTCGCTGTGGTGGCTCGAGCGGAGGTGGTTCGATTGGGGATTTGATGAACATGTTTAGTGGCAGTGCTAATTCGATCGGCAGCGACACGCTGGTCGCGAGAACCGTGCCGTTGGAGACAGTTCGACGGAATGTCGCGCCGTCGAACTCGACTCCGCTGTCGCACCCGCCACCCTCGCCGCTTATCCACGTGTCCAGACCCGTGGGACCCTTAACAATGGCTCAAAGAACTCTGAGGTTTAGCAGGCTGTTGAAGTACCAGCCCTGTTCCGCTGACGTTCTCATTGTTTTGGTGAGTGTACTTATGAAATATTCCTACCTAAGTTACTGAGTTAGTATAAGAATCGAAAATTCGCAATCGTCAGCCATGTTCAAAGATTCGAATTTTTACGCACAAAAACCACGATTCCTTTGAATCTGTTTGCTGTTACAGTCTGTGCCATGTACTTAGATTATAATGATGCGTAATTTACATAATAGCGATTTCGCGTAATGCGGTGATAACAGCTGTGTACAATCTATCATAATATTAGTTAAGATAAAGCTTTGTTAAGCATATAAAGTGCTAGTTAATTGGCACCATGATAACGATCAACTCTATGTTTATACACTGATATATGTGATGATAACTTCTGATCTGATGATAAATAAGAACTTTTCACTTATATAAGACTTTATTGCATTCCTATATTGCAGCTGTTTACGAGTATGATGGCAAAAGAAAAACAAACTCAGAAGGTACCTAATGTTTTTATGTAGCACCTGCTCGAAAAGAGTCTTTTTCTTAACTGTTGTTCGTATTCATGCCTGTTCTTAACTGTACTTTAATTTAATGGAACTTGAAACTGAAATTATTATCTTTTTTAATTTCTCTATGTTTTACATAAAGTATCATGATCACGTGCGGAAAGATCACGTGTCGCACTCGCGTTTTGTTTATCATAAGAACTTGTCTTCAGCTCGTGTTATGATCTAAATACTAGTAGCGACAATTTGGTCCTTCCCGCACTCGTTACACAATGCATTATTATTATTTCAAAGTTGATTATACTCATGCCTGTTTATTTTCCCTACCTCGAGTAGGCATTATTAAACCTCTCTCGTATAAAAGAAAATCCTCTTGATTGAATGGGAAATAAATTCTTATTGGAAACCTTGGGTTACGTTCGTCGCATGTTCTTTTTTTTTACCAAACAAGAATATTTTATTAGTAATGTTGTTCAAATGTACCTCACTTCACTCCTTATTGTCTTTTTTGAACCCGAATAAATAAGTGTATTTACAAGACCATCTGTTATGAAAATTAAACCTTAATTTCCAAAGAGCCCTAGGAATTAATAATATGATTTAATTCTTAGCTAGATTTTGTGTTATGTTGATAGATGTATGACTTATATGAATTAAGATTATAATAGTACCATAATGAGTATAAGTACTAACAAAATCGAATTTCTTTTTTTTATACCGTTCAACGTAAGTAGTAGGTGATATCCTTCTATTGAAGAGTTATAAAACAATTTAAGAGATTTTTCTTAATATTTTTACATGACTTCGAAAATACACAAACGCATCGCATGGAACTTAAAATCGCATCTATTCGTTCTATAGTCCACAACAATTAAGAGTGTTAGACAACCGCGTGACACTTCTCAATTTCATACCGCCATAGAGATAGAAAATTAGTTTTGTGCGCGTATCTAACTAAAGTACCCCATTATAATATAAGTTCACAACTATATTGACTCTTGGTTTGAATGCAGCTAGTTGAATCACGGCGAATGCAATCCTTGCCTCAGTGGGTCAGATCAATGCATAAGGAAGCAGTAGCACCACACGGGCCGCTGGATCCATGAATTTTCAACGGCTGCAATTTTATTGAAATAGTTCCATTTGCATAGGAAATGAGTGTGAATAACCTACTTTATTTCGTATATTTATGTTGTGGGAAAAGATGGCTAATACTTTCTTGGCTACTTTTGTGTTTTAATTAAGAATTCTTCATGCGACTTTAAGTATTTACTTAAGTACTGATTATTATAGTACTTATAGTATATTTGTATTGTATTGTATTTATACAATACAATACAAATATACTTTATTGCACACCCGGGACAAAAACAAAACATACAACATAAAGAGAGGTATAATACAATGTGCAGAAGGTGGCCTTATCGCTTTAAGCGATATCTTCCAGGCCACCTTCAGGTGATGGAAAAATCATATGATACATAATATACGGATGCAAATGGCGTAGGTATGAAATAGATACTACCCCTCTGTATTTATGTTAATTAATAATAGCAAAAATCGAAAAAAGGGGGCACAACGCACTGACATGTGTTATATTACAGGAATCATTTAGAGACATTTTCGACCCCGTATAACTCAAAATCATTTAAAAGAAGAAAAGAGTTCAAGTCTTCTGTGAAATAAATACAATACTACTGGGTGTAACAACCACCAATTAAGCGCTCAGGTTCAGAACGTCCACTTCCTAAAATGTCCACTTCCCGAAACGTCCACTTCCTAAAATGTCCTCTCCTAAATTAAGGCGTAAGGGAAGGGAGATGATAGGCATAACTGAAAAACATTTGTTTTATGACTTTTTCACAACAAGAAATGAATCTTGAATTATTGAAGTTATATTTTTTTTGGTAAAATATTAAAGTTACCTATATTTTCCTACCAAATTTTCATCCTAATCTGGGCTTATGTGTTTCGTTACTCTAAAGGTTTTGTACTAATTTAGGCTATTAGTATCTTAGGTACCTACTAAATAAGACACGAAGTTACAATTTCGTTTATTTATCAAAAATTCTCTATACAAATACAGCAATCCTCGAAGTTTGTATAATTAAACAACTAACTTAATTAGACTTTGTAAACACCTGTGTATTGACAAATCTGAAATTCAATTAATTTCTCCACGGCGCAATTTAAATGAGTTAAGGCTCCTTTACATTATCTGTTTTCTGACAAAAACATGCATACAAATAATGCTACGAAATCTTGATGTATTTTGAAAAAAATCTTGATGTATATTGATAGATATTTAAGCTTTTGAACAGTTCATAATAGTTTTGAAATTTATTTGTTAATTAAAAACAAATATTGCTATATTAATTTGTATACTTAGTTGATGTAAACCAACATTAAGTTGAATTTTATTTATCAAAAAGTAATGTGAAAATTCGACATAAGTAGCAGTCAGGTGGAAAGTACCCTTAAGGCTTTTAATCACTTGGTTTAGCACCTAATTGGACGATACATCAAAATGTCATGTGGCTAAAATATCATCAAAGAGCGAACACGGGGTGACATTTAATTGTTATAAAAGTAGAACACAAATGATTAAGATTTAAACAATATACTGTTTCACGGTTTTTTAAATTATATTTTATTAATTACGAATCAGGTATCATCTTCAGGTATGAAGATGTGTAAACGAAACCGGTCAATAAAAAAATATAAAATACAATAAAAAAACCGTGAAACAGTTTATTATTTAAGTCTAATCATGTACTACAACTTTCACCAAGTACCAACAACCGCAAGTATTAACAATATTACCCATTTACATAATTGAATCGGTACCTACTTATAAGGTTTACGAGCTGCATCTTCCGCCTCATCGTCACTTACCATATAACGAAGCAACAATCCTTGCAATTACAAGTCTTAAATGGCAACATTGACGTTATTTTGTATGGGAATTTATATCAATGTTGCCATTGTAGGCTTGTAATTACAAGGTTTGTTGCTTTGTAATCTGGGACAGGGTGAGATTTTGGTCAAACGAGGGTTTACATTTCAAATTTAAAATAAACATCCACTTTATACAAAACCATACAACACTCACACTTAGTTAATCATAGAAAGAGGATATCAGCCATTTGCCTAGTATCTTAACTTTGTACATACATTGTGAATGGAAATAAAACTTTTATTGATAATAAAACAGGATGAGTTCATATTACTTGATATCGCATACTTTGTATCATCTACCATGCTGTAGAGCATGAAACAAGATGTTCGACCAACATACTTAAAAACAAATAATAATATTAGAAATTTTCAGCAGATAGATTTTAAGACAATGTACATTCTAATAGGCACAAAAGAGGGTATCTTAGTAATAATTAGTTTCACGAGGGGTTAAGAGCTAAACGAACTTCTAGAACATGTTTTCGATCATCACAAGTCAATAACATTGAAAAAAACTTTGCTGATGCAATTATTTCATTTTCACTCATTTTTATCACGCTCACGATCTATAAAACTATCAAGCATACTTCTTCATGAACTTTAGGAGATACTTCAGTTTCGGCATCTCGATATTGTGGATACATCTGTTGAAATCACCGATCACTTTGACCGAGTGCGTCATCATTCGCGAAATTATGTCCTTCAAGCAGACACTGAGGTCGGATACCTCTTTGAAGCCGTGTATGGCTATCTCAGCCATCACCACGGGAAACGGTGAAGTTTCGTATAAAAACTGGAAAAGGAAACCATATTTAGATACAAGCAAAGAAACCTTAAAGTCCTGGACGCTTGCACTAATGATATATACTGTGTAAAACACAAAACGAATGAAGGAGCTTGTCTGAAATATCTACATTTACTTATCTCTTCATAGCTCAATCTAGAAAGGTGCTTATATCAATGTTGTAATAAAAGAAGTAAACTATAATATATACTAACTTTTGATAATGATAATGGAACGTTAGCACTATTTGAAAATTTATCAAAAGTGGATACAAAGGTTTCAAATTTCCCCAAAGAAGTGAAAGGGATTGAAATGGACTCAGAAGACGAGAATATTCTTTTCAATGTTTGTAACATTAGTTTAGCTGACCTCGACTCTTGGACCCGTATCTGATAGACCAATAATTTACATCTGCGTCAGCAGTACAATATATTGTGATAGATGGGTCTATCGTATAGTCGAATGACATTTCAAATTTCGCGGTGCTTAGTTCCATTCTACGCCTCTCGCACTTTCGTAGTGGTGTAAGCTGAGATTTACGGAAAAATACCATTTCTTTTCAATATGGAATAAAGGTAAATAAGAAATAGTAGCCCCTTTTGGTAGTAAATAGTAGCATTTATTTGCATATGACCATATACGACCAATATCGACATAAATTTAGACCTCTCACAAAGGCGCACGAATTAACTCGATCTTCGATCGTATTTTCTCTCTCAGCTACCTTATGTAGATCTTTATTCAGTCTATTTATTTATTCAAAACTCTTTGATTTACAGTGACCCTCATAAAATTATGGAAATCATACTCACGACTGTCCTTTCAAGATCTTGGCTCTCATGAGAGCAGTTGCCTCCAACTTGCTGTTGCTTCTGGCACTCGAACAGCTTCGACGCTGAGTACTTCTTCAGGTTTTCCAGAGTTTCGAAATGGACTTGTAACTTTTCTATAAACAAACAAAATTGAGATTTTTTGCGTTCTATGTGAGTTCTCATTTTTTCAAATTAATTGGGCCGTATTTAAAAAACGTTCGGTAAATTTTACTTTTTTTCAAAAGAATATAAGACCAGGTTTCCAAAATTTGGTCTTAATGATGAAGAAAATATTACGCTTTACATTGAAAATGATACGAACAAAGTATCAGACACAACAGATACGTTCGCAACACCAACAGCGCTGTCCCAAACATTTGCACACGTCTGCTAATATTTTCCTTTACCAGCCTTTGTTTTGGACACATCCTGCAGTACAAACGTTACGTAGGTAAACAAGGAAGACTGGCCCAAAATAAAATGGATACAGAATGTAGGTTGACAAAGCTACCGTGCGGCCGGAGACGGTTCCGCAAACAATTTAGATTGAACGTAAACACAGGACGTTTAAGTTGACTATTTGACATAGATACCTTTACCCTCGATACAACTATCTAAACAATTGACAATACACCTCGGACATATCTTTCGATTAGATCTGTGTAGAATTTCGCCCTGACAATGACAACTCAATTTTCTAGGATAGGTTAGGTTGTTTGGCTCCTGTTTCCGCATTTGGACACGATGGTCCATTATGACTGTGTGCTTTCTAGGATAAGACAGGGTAGAGAATTTCATTTTGTGAGAATGATATTTGGGTTAAATAACAGCTTGGGATGATATTACTGAATAGAAACCTAGAAGTCAAAGTAAAATTAAAAGTTTGACAAGTGGATGTTATAGGATTTTAAATCAAAAATATAGGTGGTATAGATGTTGATACATAAGGCAACATATAGTCAGTAAAAGTAAAGTAAAATACACTTTATTGCACAAGTAGAAAACAACAAACAAGAGATAGAAAAGGAAATAGTGAAGTACAATTTAGGCGGCCTTATCGCAGTATTAAATACCTGGTAACCTCTGCACTCTCTGGTATCCCAAGGCGAGGCATAGAGTGACGTTCTCATCTGCAAGCTGTAGATTTTCACCTAGGAGTTTTACTATGCTCTCCTTGCAGTATGTTCCATTACGTGGTTTGCGATCATGGATTATTACCTAATAAAAAATATTTATTATGCTACGTGACTTTATAAATACTTACTACTTACAAGTAAAGATATAAATCAAAATATGAATAGATAATGTCATTTTGATAGTTGTTAACTACATATTTGAAAATAAACGTACTTAATAGATGTATTATAGTATTGATATAATCATCAATTTACGGATGTTTGAGTTTAGATTATGCCAAGTAAAACAGTACTAGTTATACACTTACTTACACTTAACTAAAGCTTAATTAATTGTAACGTTTATTGGGTAAGTACATGAAAAACCTTTATTGACGATCGTGAAATCGATTTGCCGTAAAAGCCGGTGTAATTGGAATTGAATTTATTACTATGTACCTACAGTCTGATTTAAAAAAAAAAGTAGAAATTAAGTAAAGTCTTTAGTTAAACCTCATAGAAATGTTACGGTTTGACATACGGGAAGGTTTAAATTCTACTTTCAGAGAGATCAGACTTTACTGAATTTGCATACCTACTCAAAGCTACAGTTTCGTGAAAATAGCAACAGCGTTTCATCACCTTGATAACATATTACTTTTTACAGTAATTTCAGTTATTCATTTAGATCAATTATAAATGAATAATGAATGAAAAATAATTATTTGTTTATAAAAGTGAGGTTTTATTACAGGTGCACCAAGTGTAATACAACCTCACTTCTATGCAATTTCATTTGTGACCAGGATCGATTTCTTAACTTTCTAGGTTATAATAATCCAGTAACATTATTTATTGATCGGAATTTGGAAGAAAATAACGTATATTGCGTTAAATAAACACTCATACCTGAAAATATAAAGAAATTTGCTCAAGATACACTGTCATGTAGTTGATAGCTTTGTCGGCCTCGTTCTTCATGAGCAGCTTTATCTGGGACACCAGGGTGTCCATGTCCTCCCGGGACTTTTGTGTTCGGACCTGAATATCCGCAATAAGAGCCCGGTATCCATTTATTAGATTGTCCTGGAAATCTGTCGTCTGAAAGTTTTAGAATTTTTTTAATAATATACTTGGAAACTAAACGTCTAGATGTATAGTGGGATGGCTCCTTAAATGTATGTATGTAATGTTGACACAATAATGATGTCATCAGTTGAATTGTTTACAGATTTACAATACCCGAATGCATTATGCAGGCGTTTGTTTATTTTAATTGTATTAAAAACAATATTGTTACGACATGTGTAAACAATCATATCATGTTTTCGTAATATGACAAAAATTACTGAACAAATAAATCACAATGTGACATCATCACCATACTATTGGTTTTTTTGTGAACGAATGTTAGTATGATATCAAGCTGATAGTGCGATAGGAATATCAACATAAAAATAAAAGGGATAGGTCGCTGATTTTATGTACTATGTATAGATGGTTATACATAGTACACAAAATCAACATCAACATACACTCATTCATATAGGTAGAGTCAGCATTGGATTGGGTTTTCTCTAAAATTTTTAAGTATTAAAAAGAGTCAAACTGGTCTGGTATTCAATGCAAAACAATTTAAAAAGGTTATAATGTGTATGTATGCACAATTTACGATCAGGCTCAGGAAAAGTACAACACAATCACCTTACACCGTCAAACATTTAGATTTTAAGATTGCTTTCAACGATTTATTTTGTTCGAAACATTTGAATGCCATAATGTGGCTGAATACTACTACTATATATAAAATTATAAGATCTTTTGTTATATAGTATTCTAAGCAAATAAACTATTTCTATTACAAAACCTGGATGAATTCCTTACAAAGAAGGACTTGTCTCTGCCGACTATGCTAGAATGTCGTTGAAATAACACTAAATCTGGTTATTACAATATTATCAAAGAAAAGCAGATAAAAGCCACATAATGGTAAATTATCACCTTGCTTAACGTATGGTTAGTGGCCAATCTATTGTCAGAGTTGTTCAGGCCGCCCGTAGGCCTCTGACGACGGGAACGACAACAACCGGGACCGACTGCTTAACCTGCTCTCCGGCACGGAGGAGCTCAGATGAAATACGCCACTAGCGGTCACCCATACTGGTACCGACCGCGCCCAACGTTGCTTAACCTGCACGAACACTCTCGGACCGTGCTCGCAACTAGTCTATGAGCTCCTTAATTGGACGTTCAGGGAATAGATTTCACCGACTGGACCTTTTTGGAATTGGACGTAACGCCCAAGATCCTCTCCTCTTGTCACCGTCGCCCATATACATCACACCTCACTATAATATGCTGCTAACATTTCTTGAGAACACATGGAGTGCCTCATGTGCCAGTAGAATTCAAAAATATCGAACGGGCTAGATCTAATCATGTTCTTGCGAGAAACGTAAAAAAAATACAATGGCTAAGGTACTGATCGTTTTTTGTAAGATAAAGAATATACCTACTTGGAAAAAAGTATATAAAAAAGGCGTTAAACAGAAGCACAAGCTATCGAACAAAAAAACTATGTAGTTTCTGCAAGATTTCTATGTTATACTTAAAAAGAACGAAAAAACTTTAATATGGCGAAGTTGCCAGGCGAAATATAAGCGGAATGATTGTATTGAATCTTTAAAAATACATTTATCGAGTTTTGAGATTAATAAATAAATGGATTATTGTACGTAGGTACTTTATTTCTCTCAATTTTGTTTTCTCAGTGATCGCTGCGCCAGCGGAGTATGTAAGTGATTTTAAAAAGCTGTGATTTTAAAACTCATTTCGCTTCGTTTTAAGTCCACGGTGAAATAGCACTTATTAATTCCGTAAGTCCATTGTCACGTACTATCAAGTGAGATCGAAGTCACAGGAATTTAAAAATATTATAAATAAAAAAACCACCCACCTGAAAACTGACGACGAATAGTACAGAGAGAAATACAAAAAACGTGTTACGATTCATCTCCTTTTATTTTATTATGTCCATCTCAACTCTTCGCACTCGACATGGTCCGGATGCTTTTGTGAAATTTTAAAACTGTTGTCTTTCCTAATGGTGCATCGAAGATGTTGTCTGGACTAAAATCGGCGATCAACTGCTCATTTGATTGTTTTGTGGGGCCGGTTGTTTTGGCTCGGCTTTACAGTCAATCGTGCTTGTTTTGATTCCGTTCAAAACTCTGCCAACGGTGATTTGTCGTGATATTATAGTTTATGATTCAAGCTATTATTGTTTTATAATAGTTAGTTTGGTCAACATAATAATACCGTTATGAATAATGACGACACAGTCTTTCGAATTTTGAAAGGCCTTTAAGTCCAATAATAACAAAACAAATAAATACTACGGATAAATAATACGGTTTAAGACATTTATTTCACTAAAAAAGGATATAATCCACTTTGCTTAGGGAAATACAGGATAAACTTATTGTAATTAACAGTGTACGGTAGAGATAAGGCTTATAAATTAAATTACTATTGTATAATATGATCTAATTGAAGAGCTCCTACTAGAAACTATACTACATAGAAACAAAGAATATTGAATTTTGAATATTGAGCGTCGGTGGCGTCGTCGTGGCCATGCGAGAGGTCCGAGTTCGAAACCATGCAATGTCATGTACCAATGAGTTTTTCGGTTTTTTCGAACGACTTACGTACATTTATCGACTGCTCTGACGATGAAGGAAAACATCGTGAGGAAACCTGCACACTGAGATAGCCAGTGTGTGAAATGGGGAAGGCAATGGCAAACCACCGCATTAAATCAGCCACGAGAGTCGTTCTATGTGATTAATTCCTTAGAATGATCACGACACTCAGCAATGAGGAATACGACTTAGAAGAAGTAGAAACAGAACTGATTTTGAAAAAAATAAACAGTATAAAACATCTGTTTAGGAATACGTCGCTCTTAAAAAATCAAGGGTAGAATGGTATTAGTATTACCGATTGTTTTCCAAATTCCATGAAAGACAGATTTCAAGCTATTTTTCAATGTTCGATGAATATCTCAGTCATGACGATGGCGACTTGGCTTTACAACGTGTATACTCGTACCAAATGTTTACAAACCTACTAAGTAGGTTTATGTTCGACATACCTATATTAGTGACGATATATCGGTTTTGCAATGGTTTTCTGAACTCAAATGTTACTGGACATAAAATATTAAAACTATATACTTTTTTCATCACCACTATTGTTGTGAAATATAATATTAGAAAGTCAACAAAACTCTTAACCTGTATATATATATATATATACTCAGAGAAACTTCCTAGAAAGTACTGCATAAAATTTACGTAACATTAAATTTTATTAAGTTATGATGCTGCATTGAAAATTTTAATCAACTCCAGTTGAGTTATGCTGCAAGATAATGTTAACTTGCATTATTTTGCAAAGGGGAATAACCTAGTTTTTATTTTGTAATATAACTTTTATTATTCCTCAGAAACCTCCAAGCAAACATTTACTTCTTCTAAGTCGTGTGTTCCTCATGGCTGAGGGTCGTGATCATTCTAAGGAATTAATCACATAGAACGACTCTCGTGTCAGTTTTAATGGGGTGGTTTCCCATTGCCTTGCCCATAAACATTTACTATATACCATTAATTTAGTCTTTTGTTATGAGTTTTTTTATTAAATACTTAATATTATATTCTATCTACTATTAAATACTAATTATGCAAAAATGGGAAATAGCTTTTAATTTCAATCGACGCAAATTCAAAAATACGAGTATGTTTACCGGCTTGCAAATGCAGATAATACAGTATTAAAACTCTCTAAATACAGTAATAAAACACAGAGACAGTCTGTGTTTTATTTTTGGAACCGGTATTTCTATTGCATTTATCGTAACTAAAAAAAATATTCATTCGCTTGACCAAAATTTTCCGAAGTAGATGAAACCCAATGAAAATATTGCACATAGTTTCCGTACAGCGCCATCTGTTAGCATTTTCCCGAATTATGAATGCATAGTACTCTAGGCATCGAAATTGTTGCGGGAAAAGCGGAAAACTGTAGATGAAGCATAGGTCATTCCTTATTGTTCCGATAGATGGTGTTGAGTGTATCACAACCTACGAGTGTACGAAAGCGTATAAGGTACTTAACATTTCCTTGACGAAAGCCTATTATTCACACAGCATTAGGTAATTAGTGGACATTTTGTAAATTTAGTATTATTGACATTGTATACATTTTAATACCATTCTCTTTTTATTAATTTGTGAATTTGGTGTATATGCCTGTAAAGATAAAGTTTAGTGTGACATGTTTATGCAACTATATCTCCAATATTCGTAATACTTACCTAAACTTTTACACAATAAATCTTATTTGTTGGTTATTTTGACTATTGATTATTTTGCGTGTTGCACATTTTGCACGTTGGGGAATTTTACGTATTGGACGTTCTGCGTATAATTATATATAAAACGGCAAAGCGCAATGTGCCACTGGCCAGGGTATGCGCACGGGCGGGCGGACTCGATTAGGTGGGTGAATTTATTAAAAAAAAAATAACATCCACCTTTGGACCCATCCTATGTTTCTGAAAAAGGTGGATGGGTGAGTTTATTTTTTACTAATTTTTAATAGCTGTGGATGGAAATTGAAATGGCCCCCCCGTAGCTTTCAACACGTTCTACTTTACATAATGCACTAATAAATGCAAAGTCACACGTAAAAGTCGACAAAGTGTAGGTAAGTAAGTATTTAATACGCGATTGGCATTCAAATTAGATGGGGCCGGGGTTGGTCGCGTAATTATATTACCTTTGCCCGTGTTAAGCCTATACATAATTGCTTTAAGTGTAATGTAAAGGTACTGACACACATGCTCAATAATAGCACAAAAGCATGCTATTATTGAGCAAAAGCTACTTAGTGACATGTGTGTAACATTGCTTGTAATAAGCATGTTCAAAAATCAATAGTTGTTTGAGTTTCGAGCGTGCTACCTGAGGTGCGGGTGTAAGGGGGTTAAAACAAGCATGCTTGTCTCAAGCAAATGTCTACAGTTGGAGAGCATGCTAGTTTTAAGCATGCTCGCAAGCATGCTTTTTTACGAGCATGTGTCAGTACCTTAAGGGAAAGAAACGTGTCGGTATTTCTTTCGTGTTTGACCTAGAAATACAATATGGTATTAACCTAATTATTTTTTATTGCATCAATCAACTTACATGGACATACTAAAGAAAGATCTAAAATTAGTTTTCCGATATCTTAACTAACATCAGAGATATTAATGGTTAAAGTTAGTATTGGATAGATGCTCTGTCCCTTTCTAGCAAAACAGTCCTTTATATGCAGCCAGGACCTGCTTGTATGGCGCTAGAGAACAGTTACGTCATAAGACTTATTGCCGTTTCTTTATACCGTTCTGATTTTTGATTGCTTGTAGTTATTTTATTTTTCAACGAATTTTAATTCTGTTTTCACATTTGACCATCAATTTATGACTTAGTTAATTTTGAAGAAGTGCATTTTATATTTGATACTTGGAAACTACCCTATTGTAGTTAGTTCAAGTTCAAGTTATTTTTATTAAGTTTTTCGATCTACACATTCGCTAAAATTCCGTTTAAAAAACCGGCCAAGAGCGTGTTGGGTAGAGTAAAAAATGACTATTTAAAAGAGTCCGTTATAATTTTATTGAATATCATTATGATTTTTTTTTCATATTTTTTGTAACTGTATTTCAAAAGTTACAGGTATACTACACCCTCTGTGACCTCCAGATAGACAAACAGACATGACGAAAATATCCCTTATATTTCCGTCATGTCTGTCTGTCTATCTGGAGGTCTCAGAGGGTGTATAGTACTCCTGTAAAATTATAACGGGCTACCCTAAAACAATTTTTACTAATGATCATAAAACAAATATTTAAAAACGAAAATACAAATTGCAGGTCATAAAGCAATATTTCATATCACGGTAGATTTACCATAATTGCTGCGATCAGTATTAGTCGCGAAAGCACCCCACACGTATAGTATTTGGAATTCTGAAATGTCGTGAGATTAGTATCAAACTCAATCTAACCTGTGTTTATATGTGAGTGTAATATTCGTAGGTATCTATCAATGGGCCATATTCGAACACGATATACGAGTATCTATAACTTTGGAAGGAATAGTACCGGCTGATGGCAAAATGGGCGTATCGTAATAATAATATCAGTCAATAATATTTGGCTAAATTAAGCTAAAACGGCAAAATACCTAACACCTATTTTACAAGAAAAAGACTTGGCCCGGGTCGCTCCCTACAGGGATACCGAGGAGGCTGGCGGCGTTGCCCCGCTGTATAGCGAGGCTTATACGCTGAGCTAAGTAGAGGCCAGCCTTCTAGTCCCGAGATGTCTCTACGAGGCGCTTCGCTATTCCCGGTAGAGACAGTGGGCTCCAGGCCCTCACGGTCCCAAAGTCTCCACCCCGAACGGCGCAAATATGCAATCACCACCCAGCCCCGCATATTTGCGCTGCTTGAGGTTCTTCGCAGAATTCGCTGCTGATCCGGCCTTCGCCGCCGTGTCTGGAAGGTGGGAAGAGGCAGTCTCTAATTAATTTTTAATATAGGTATGCAAGTTTAAATAGATTTGCATTAGGACAGAAATGTGTTAAAATAAATGTATTTAATTTGACTATACTTCGCGATTCGGCTACTTTTGCCATTGGCCTTTATGTAATTTTATTTATCTAGATGACAATATTTAAGAACTTAATTATGAAATAATAAAACAAACGGTAAGAAATTAGCCTCGGACTACACGCGTTCGGTTCCAGCCCCGGTTCGGTCCGCTGCATTCAATAATGAAGCGTTGATTTCAATTGGAGATGAGGGCGGAGCGCATGTGACTCGTGAAATCCGGGTCTTATTTATTTATCAGCATGCAACACCGTCCGTTTCAAGAGCGTCGGTGACGTCGTGGCTAGGATGTCGGACTCCCATGCGGGAGGTCCGAGTTTGAAACCAGGCAAAGCCATGTACCAATGAGCTTTTCGGATTTTTCGAAAGACTTACGTACATTTACCAACTGCTCTGACGGTGGAGCAAACCTGCATACTGAGATGACCAGTGTGTGAAATGGGGAAGGCAATGGCAAAGCACCCCATTAAAAAAATCTGCCACGAGAGTCGTTCTTTGTGATTAATTCCTTAGAATGATCACGACCCTCAGCAATGAGGAACACGACTTAGAAGAATGCAACACCACCGCAGACGATCAAAAAGGCATTCTATAAAACTTTCCTGAAGAAAAATCCACCTCAAAACACACGTGTGTAACTTACATTTGTCTAAATTCAAAAAGCTTTCCTAGCGAAGCTTGTTTATTGCATTTCCTACTCGCACTCACATACATTCAATACGGCTGCAATACGTGCCCCGGCCAATGAAGAGCGATTGAACCGACACACGGTACAATTGTCGAATTGCTTTTGGGTTTACGATTGCGGATATTCGATTTCGAGTTGATTGATTTAAACTTGCCTCTGCTGTTGCCGTAATTGAGATTTTTTTGGTCAGTTGGAATTATCTAGGGTTATAAGTACACGGTGTAATAAAATATCGCGGTACTGACGGCTTGCATTTTATTAGTGACAAGTGGAAAACCATATATTTGTACCTCAGAAGCATAACAGTGTAAATGCTTTTCTACCATTTTCTGTTTCTTAGGTAGCGTGGCAAATTATAATCTAGAAAGGTTTCATTAATAAATTAAAAAAAAAACTTTGAGTATTTGTTTTTATCAATTTTATACTTAATCAAAGTCCAAACATGACTAATTTTTACATAAAATTGTCTCATTTGTAAAATTGGTTATGGCACTGACAGTTTAATGCTTCTGAGGTATAGATATAGCAATCTATGGCGGGACTAAATGGGCAAAAAGTTATTTCGGAAAATTAGATTGATGTCACATCGGTGTTTTTTTTTCTGACTGACTGTTGCTGGTAGTTCTTTTCACGTTTACGACGTCATCGGACTTTAATGTCACGATGGTGAGACCTACTAACATCTTGGGATAAGGGGTGAAATGAAAAACAGCGCTGCATATTTGGTACCCGAGTATGTCAGCCTTTGCTGACTTTCCCCTATTTTGCCTAATATACATAGATATACTCGTACATAGAGTATCTCCAACGATATTGTCTTTTCCACTGATATGCTGAATATTTGTAAAAAATATATTATTTTTCTTTTTGGCAATAGTATTTTTTTTTTCATTCTTTCTTGAAATCAATTTTGTAAAATTATCGCTTTTTTGTTACATCCCGTATTATACTAACAAGTGATGACAATATATGTATGATGTATTAATATTAATTGCAAGTAACATATATTTTTATTAAAGACTAATAAAAACAAAAACTTACCGTCATGACCGCCATTACCGTCATAACCACCATGACCGCCGTTACCGTCATACCTCAAAATCACCATTCCTTTAATAAACGGAAATAAAATGTAAGGTATTCATAATAAATACCTACTCAATGATTGGGTCGAAGAAGATTTTTTTTCATATTCTGTGTACAATAAAGATTACACTAAACTATAAGCCCCTATATATAATTATGGCCATATATATTAATATAATTTCCTAAATGGAACAACTGCACGACCTACAAAAGATCAATAAATCGGTTTAATTAATTAAATTTTAAATATCGAGCATTTCGTTGAAAATATTATCAAGCATTACCTGGGCTGGAAAAGTAAGACGGAGTTAACATTTTAAAAGTAACAAAGCTTCGTATTAATTACTTGGAAATTAATTTGAGGACATCAATTAGGCTTATCGTGACAGCGCACGGGCGTTGCTTGGCTTGTACTTAATCTGAGATATCATTCAGCCCGTTTCTGAGCTGGCAATGGGCTCGGGTAATGTTGTGTTCTGTTCATAACATGACACTGTTTGTTACGAAATGTACGTAACGGTGGAGCATCTTCACAAATTGTCACATCCCATTATGAGTTCAGGGGTGGGTTAGACCTCTTGACTGTTATTCGTTTGGTACCAGTAATTCCATTGTCTAATTCTATAATGGAACTAGTGGAGGAGAAAAAGTCATAGACAAGACTAATTGAATTATTAAATTATTTTTTTGTCACACCTGCTCAAAAAAAGGCCTATTTATCGACTGAAAACTGTTCGGGAAGTGCCACATTTCCGTACTGAGTGCGGTTATAATTACTTACTGTCAGAAGTATTCAACAGTCAAGTCAAGTTTTCATCAGCCTATATACCCGCTAATTCATTTGAGTTCATGAACATTATGAATAATATGGACCGTATTATTATTCATAATGTAGTCTGAATCTATGATCAATACGCAATTATAAAGTAAAAGTATGAATTCCTTACAACCATCTCATAAAAGGTCGCTAGCATCGTCATCTTTGGGTTATTATTCATAGAAGTCAACCCTCATCGCCTCTGTAGTCTAGATATTAGGTCCAGGTTTCCTAACTCATGTTTACGAAGTTTTCCTAGGAGATAAGCGTAATGTTATTAAAGTTACGCTATTTCATATTCATGGTCGTTATTACATCAAACGAAAGAAAAGTCACACACAGGTTAGGCCAAAAAAATCATAGCATCATGAAAATAAGCTTAGGAGCAAAGTGTCGGTTGTCTTGCAGCCGGATGGCCTGACGATAATTATTATGTAAGAAAGATAATAAAAACTATTCATAATATAGGATCATACCTATAGTATGAACTCTGATTTCTTTTTATTTGTGTGTGCAACAATAGTATTATTTAACTAGTGCGGGAAGGGCCAAAAATCCATTTTTAGATGGAACTTTAGCTTTTTTTCCCGCAGGGGTAATACGAGTATTACCACTGCGGAAAAAAAGCTTAAGTCATAGACGAGTCTATGACTCGTTTTGTAGCGTCAATTTGGCCCTTCCCGCACTAGTTAAATAATACTATTTACAAATTTGACTAAGTGAAAATCTGAACTTACGCTTTTAACACACTGAAGCGGTTTTGAAACGGAATCAGACCGGGTTCGGTCTGACTGGTAGAAATATATTTTTCTGATTTCCAGATTTCTATGGGTTCGGTCCGATTCTGATGTATGTGCCTTCAGTGGACTTAAATTCTTTTATCTCTGCATTTATTAGGTCAAATATGCGAAAGTTAAAAGGATTTCCATTGTAAATCCTTTCACTTCGCCCCGCGAACTATTAAAATTCAACGTGCAAACATTCCAATGCAATCGGTGCACATATACATTCACAGCGTGTGCGACTTTAAAATTAAATCTTTCATCCCGTTATTGGTTCGAAGATATATTCAGGTTCAATTCATGTTTTTCACTTTGGTTATAGATCAAACGATTAGTTGTTTTACAGAAATCATTATCAAGAACGGAAAAAGCAGAGATATTGAAAAAGAATCGGACCGAATACTTATCTTATCTTATGATACGACAGGAATAACCCCAGTGGCACTTCGACCCTTGAGTATCTTTCGTGGCTACCCCATTATACACACTGGTCACAGTGTACAGGTTTCCTCACTATGTTTTCCTTCACCATTAGAGTAGTCGGTAAATGTACGTAAGTCTTCGAAAAATACGAGAAACTCATTGGTACATGGCATTGCATGGTTTCGAACTCGGACCTCCCGCATGGGAGTCAGGTGTCTTAGCCACTGTGCCACCGACGCTCATGAATTGGACCGAAGCGTTGGATTCGAACCTATTCCGCTCAAAATTGCTAAACTGTAAAGCCTTGGAAACATTACACAGTTTTACATATGGAATTGTGTTAGCAAATTCCATCCCACATTGCATTATAACAATTGTGCAGATTACTTCGTCGCAACGCTGTAACCACTTATCTTAATCTACAACACAAAGCGAGTTTCACACTGCACCACATGCGCTAACCGTATTTCCCGTACATTATTACTGCATTAGTGAGGTGTTATTTTATATTAAACTCGCCGTTTGTGCTAACGCTCCTTTAATATTTGTTGTAGCTGTTTTTGGTTACGGTGTGACCAGAACCTTCATTGAATATAATCTTTTGATAATTTCGACATGTTTTCGTTGTTAAATCAATTCTATCTTCTATTTTTTTTAACAAATGGGTTTTCTTTTTCTTTCAGTTAAACAAAAACAATGTACAAATAAGGTCGATTTTTCCAATTAGGCTTGTGCTTCATTATTATGAACACTGGTTGATTATGATATTTGACATAATGAGTTTCTCTATGGTGATATCATATCATATCCTACCCTTTCTTCTATGTTTGTGATATGATTATTGATAGATAAGAGAAAATAACTTTTTTTTAAATACCGTGATCTACTGAAAGGTCCTTCAATCATACTCGTATGTTAAATTATTCCCGCCACGAAGGGTCACTTATGCAAATTCATTTTTTTTAAATAAAACCACAGACTACATTGAATTGAATGAATAAATGGAGCGATGATACAGTGGCTCTCGACAGCTGTGTGAAAAATGCATCGAAATGCATAAAATGATAATAGATACGGTGCATCGTTGGATTTTTTACAATCATATTTTTGTCTGCAACATTTACCTCAATATGCTTTTTTTACAGCTGTTTTAACTTTAGTATTTTACATTTTAGTATGGAGGTTTTCGTTCGTAAAACAAATTAACTGGATTATACCTATAGTTGATAGAATCAGGCGTAACTTTGCGGAAAACCGTTATTAATTATAAAAATTATTGGGTGAAAAAGGACCCGCCACTCACCCTCCGATTCGTTACCCCAACGATTACCAAACCCAGAAGGATTTACGATTGTTAATCCTTTGCGATTGCAAAGGATGACAAATCCGACCTCTTAACCATGTGATAAGGATTGAGAGGGTGTAAATAAATGGGACCTAAATGAAGTAATAATTTAAATAGTAACAAAACTGTCTGACCTAGCTGCTTCGATTTCTTTATGAAAAGGCTGAAGTTGTGATTAGTTTTCTGCTGTAAATTTTTCATAAAAAACTGCCGACTCTCAGTATTACGCTCCTTAAAAAAATGACCTGTGAAGCAACAGGAATTAGGAAGAAAGGGTATAGATACATTTAAACTGGTTGAAGGATGATTTAACCGAGTAATTTGCGCTCAATAGTCCGAAAGCTTTCAGAACTAGCCCGGGGGCTTTTCTGGCATTGTGGTGTCCATCTACTCGGAACCTAGACTGGAACTATGGTTTCTAGCACCATTTGTAGATGGTGCTACAATTTTGTTCTTTCTTAGTGAAGTTGTAAATTGATATTTTTTCATGACACTTTCTTTCAGCTAAATGGTTATCTAGAAAAGATCGCTTTTAGCAACAAGACCGCTTACATTATTACAATTACTTATTATATTACTTACGCGTTATTTTATACCACCGATTTTTGTAAAATAGATTACGTTACTTGAATTATTTCACTCAGAAAACGATGATCTATAATATACGTGTTTTATAGTAATATTTGTGAATTCTACTCTAAATTCCCTGGTACAGTCAGTCAAATGGTGTCTTTATTTACCTACTAATCATTATGTTCTTATTTATTATTTTTAGAGGTCAATCTGTCTTTATCGCAACAACTATATTTTGCTTTTTGTAAGAACGAGGTAGACGCTATTTTTGCTAAAATATAATGGCTCTTTCTTTGTTCGAAATACCTTGAACAGGCAGCGTAACTTTTTCAAATAAAGTATTCCCATTTGCTTCTAGTGTCACTCGTATCAAGTTATGCACTATCCTATTGACATTTAACTCTTTGAAATCTCTTTCCATATCCGTCCCAATTCCAGAAAACCTTGGTGACTCTACCCCAAATGGAATTAATTAAACAAAACATCGCAAGGGTTCTACAATTAATTTTATAGTAGGTACAGTTTGTGTGCCTTCAGTCTATTAATTTGCGAATGAGAATTGGCTTTTATTGGGGTACGGAGACGTGTCATAATTCCTAATTGGGTTTTTGAGTGAGCCTTATTTGGAGGTCCTGTGAAAGTAGGTGTAGAAATGCTAACGAGATAAATGGAATGACGTAATGTCAGCTGTGGTGAAGAGGGAAAAGGGAAGATCTCTTCCACCAGACGGGCTGTTTTGCCTGGTGACCAGTAGTTCTGGTCCTTCAATGAATGTTTGGAACTCGTATATAGGCGAAGTCCCATCGAAAATATCGATAGCGCGTTCTGCGTTGGTATGTAGAAAATTTACAAGGTTTCAGCTTTCCGTGGAACCCTTTGAAAGGTAATACCGTCGAAAAATATCTAACCAACTTTCAACCCTATTATATTACCTTTGAAAAGTAATTGGTCGATTGGTCAGAAACTATTTTAGACTTACTTTTTTATAACAAAAAAAAGTTCAAAAAGTAAAGTTAAATAGTCAGTTCAAAAGTAAACAGATACTTTTATCCGTTGGTAAGTTAGTATGGTTATAAAGTATGAGCTGAATTAACTCGTGTGTTATAACGAGGGATTATTATTGCCACAGATTAATAGAGATCCGAGTATAATTTATTAACCACTCGAGATTCCTGACCGTAATGCATTGGCTGGGGCTTTAACTAATAATACGACAGGAATATGCTAGATTCACTGCCCCTTTATAGTACTCGTATTTATTAACGTCAGAACAATTGTATAATTACCTGAAGGTTGTCTGGAAAATATCGCTTAAAACGATAAGGCCGCCTTCTGCACGTTGTTTTGTATTCTTTTCTATGTTGTACGTTTTGTTTATATCCTGAGTGTGTAATAAAGCATATTTGTATTTTGTTGAATCGTCCTTAATGTTAAAGCTTCCATAAGTGTCGTATCATCTTTATCTAGATGTATGGCGTAGAAAGGGATATCATGTATTTTAATCGACTTAACTTTAAGTACGTTTCGTACAATTGACGATAAATCGTTTAGCATCTGATTATTCGATTATTCGTCATATTGCCTTCAAATAAAGTTCAGAAATGGATGTACAGGGTGGACCAAAAGTCCGTTAACATTTGAATAGGTCGCTGCGTCGGCGCGGGCGGGGTATTGGCGCGGGGGGTGTTACTACAAGCGAGAGCTACTAATAGGGATTTAGTACCATGGCGTCATTCAGCGGAGCGCAACGCGCATTTTGCGTACGCGAGTACTATCGAAACAACGATTCTACGACCGAAGCTAAACGGAAATTTTGTAATCATTACAATATACGGAACAGAAATCAAGCACCAACAATTCAAACGATTAAAAAATGGGTACAGAAGTTCGAAACAACAGGTTCAACTTTAAGTCAACCACGATCCGGCCGACCTAGGACATCGCGCGATCCAGTAAACATAGAGCGTGTACGAGCGTCTGTTCGAGAACAACCTGGTCTCTCTACTCGAAAGCGGTCTAGTGCTTTAGATGTGCCCAGAACATCTCTAAATCGCATTCTACACAAAGATTTACATTTACATCCTTACAAAATTCAAATTGTACAGGCTTTAAAGCCAAATGACCCTGCTCAGAGACTGCAGTTTGCTAACGAAGTGCTTGAGAGGTTTACGAGCTTCAATAACATCTTTTTCTCAGACGAGGCACACTTCCACCTAAATGGACATGTCAATCGACAAAATTGCAGATACTGGAGTGACACTAACCCGGACTTGAAGCACCAAAAACCTTTACACTCGCCCAAGGTTACTGTATGGGCCGCATTGTCAGCCAGCGGAATCATTGGTCCATATTTTTATGAAGATCAGAGAAACCGCGCCGTCACCGTTAATACAGAGCGATACATTGTGATGCTACAGAATTTTTTTGCTCCAGCATTACAGGACTTCTCAGGCTTTAATCGAAGCTCTTGGTTCCAACAAGATGGGGCAACATGTCACACCTCCAATGACTCTATAGCAGCACTTCGTGAAATTTTTGGCCAAAAAGTCATATCCAAAAGAGGTGACATTCACTGGCCACCCCGCAGCCCGGATTTAACTCCAATGGACTTTTACCTTTGGGGATATCTCAAAAGTAAAGTTTACATCAGCAACCCAGTGTCTATTGAGGAATTAAAAGAAAATATACGCGAGGAAATGCAGAACATTTCACCAACCACTTGTCGGGCGGTCATGCAAAATTTCCGTTCCCGGTTACAGGTGTGCCAGGATGAACAAGGGTCACATTTGAATGATGTTATTTTTTAAAAGTGAAATCCTAATTTGTCTACTTTATTATTAAAAAAACAGTTTTTCACTAAAGTAGCATTTGTATTTTTTATAACCATTTTAAATGTTAACGGACTTTTGGTCCACCCTGTAGTTATTTTTTTAATGGATATGACTTACAAAGTGGTCACTACAATGTAAATTAAAACAGCTTTAAATTGTTCATTTTACTGCAGACGAAAGTTCTAGAGTATCCGGAAACTTAAACGCGAATTCTCGGCTTTAAAACATATTTCTGCGGGAATTCCATTTTCCCATTCTGTTACTTCCTTACATTTTGTTTAAATAAAACATTGATATTACTTACACATTACCAATATTCTTTATTAATTACTCCAACTGGGCTAAAATGCCTATGCTAGGAGTGGTCCACAATGGTCCAAAGGTGGATTTAAGGCGGATCTCACACTGACGACGCATCCCGCACCGGTCTGCGTGAAACGCAGCGACGCCGACGGTGATGCAGATCACGCACCTCGGTACGGTTTGCCCCGCAACTCCGTCCGACAAATATACTTTATTGCACACCCAGGACAAAAACAAAACATACAACATAAAGAGAGGTACAATACAATGTGCAGATGGCGGCCTTATCGCTTTAAGCGATATCTTCCAGGCAACCTTCAGATGATGGAAAAATCATAGGGATACATAATGTACGGGTGCAAATGGTGTATGAAATAGATACTACCCTGAAATAAATACTTACTTTGCTTTTTTTTAAATAACAAATTTTTCGCGACCTTGACTGTTGAAAAAGCGACAAATTTCTTGTAAAAAAACCCATTTACATTTGTCTGTTTACCGAATCGCAGGTATGTGAAGCAATTTCAGGCGCATTTTATTCAGTTTTTATTTTAGCAAAAGTTACGAAGAAATAGATTTAATTTTTTTACGCTATGCGGTGTGCGGGGGGCACTGTGAGATTCGCCTAATCCGGCGACGCTTACGCCGCAGTTTCGTGCTCCGGCCTTTGAGCTATTGTCGTTGCTTTTCATTAGTTAAAACTACTCAATTTTCATTTGGGGGGCTATTTCCCCCTTCCTGATCCGCCACTGAATCCCACTGATGAAAATTGACGTTCAGTCAAATCGGTTTATGGTCTCGGTCTAAGGTAAAGGGGCTGTGTGAGCCGTGTAGTGGGGATTACCCCCCCCCCCCCCCCCCCGCACGCTTGCCCGGTTGCGTCGCAGAACTTTGTTTATTGGCAAAGGAATTAGAGCCAGCCATCGGATTAATTGCAGAAGGATAATAGTGGAAGCTTATCCTCTTACTCTGTAGCTTGGTATTGGCGTCTTATTGACTTGGTACATAAGGTGCTATGTTATATCTGTTGAGGGTTATGGGCTAGCAGTGCAGTGGAATGAGGAATGATGATTAAAAGATAACCTTAAACAACCTTCTAACTCATATATTTCCATACAAAAAATTGACATTGCTTTACATTAATTTCAACAGTAACTATATACATATAGGAAAGTAGGTAAGGTAAGTTAAGTAAATAGAACTTTGTATTAGTTACATTCTTTTATAATATTAACCTCTAAAACGGGGTAACTAATATGGATAAAGGGGTGAATAGAGAAAAATACGAAACTTTCATCGAAATATCACGAGAAAAGAACACTTTAAAGCTGGCGGGATGAAATATTCACCGAGCCAATAATTTTACATCAACCGTGACAAAAGATATGAAAACCATATTTTCCCCTCAACCCTTTCATGGACCTGACAGCTCTATTCTCGTCCAGAAAATGAGTTTGATACAAAAGACATTTACAGTGTCATTCATAGTATAGCTTCTATTCAACTGGGTTTCTTTCTTTGTAAAAACAAACGTAAATCTGGGATTACGTTCCCGCGTTCTCTGCTAGGGTTGTACTTATGGAGGATGAATACGGATCCCCGATTAGGATAATGGTATTGACATCTTTGTGGGATTTTAAAATGGTAATATTATGAATGTGGATCCATTTGGTTACCATATATAAATGTGGGTACTTTATTTGGTGATACCGGTAGAAAGATGAAAATTAAATACAGCTTTACAAAAATATCTGTCGAAATTTTGACCTTATTTTCTTTGAATAGGTACTTACGTCTTCTAAAAACTGTAGAGAGTTAAGTTGAGTTCGGTTTGAATTGCTTACCGACTGCGGTAGCCGGCGCGGAGGTCTTTCTTTCAAGTTACTAGTCGAGGGGCGATACTACTCGTAAAACATATAAATAAGTACTCGCAATTTACAAAACCAAGATACGAGAAGAATTTATTACGTCATAAATTCATAATCTTAGATTAAATTATTGGCATAATAAGATAGTACTTACGACTACCTGTCGGTGGTTCCTCTGTCTACCCCCTCGGGGATTATGGACACAAAATATATAGATATTTTGTGTTGTAGATGTGAGTTTGTGTATGTATGTTTGTACTTACAACAATATGGTAGACTTATACTACTGAACTTTATCTTATCTCATGATAGGGGGCCGGGAATAACCCCAGCGGCACTTCGACGCTTGAGAATCTTTTGTGCCTTCCCCATTTCACCCAATGGTCATATCAGTGTGCAGGTTTCCTCACGATGTTTTCCTTCACCGTTAGAGCAGTCGGTAAATGTACGTAGTAAAATACGAAAAACTCATTGGTACATGGCACTGCGCGGTTTCGAACCCGGACCTCTACTGACCTTTACTATTAGGTATCTAGACAATATTCCCTGGCTCTAACCTACCTGTTCAGGTTAATCATTTTAGGACTAAATAATTGTACATAATAAATAACATCTGTATGTAACTCATGATTATGCATGAATAAATGAATTATGTTCTTAGGTCTAACCTGTGTCTTGAGAATCAGTTCCTTCCTAGTGATTTGGATCAATGTATTATATATGTCGTAGACACATAGGGTAATGGCGCATTTTAGGAAGTACGTAGTCATTTCACGAAGTGCTAATAAAGTTAGATACTGTAATAGTCAAGTTTTAGACTGTCTAAGGTTTTTAGCGACTTCGTGAAATGGGGATCCTTAATTACCACAGCGTAATTGCGACTTGCCATTGAAAATTAGGTTTTATGTTTTGAATTTATACTAGCGCCATCTCTTATTACCCCAAAACATTAATTTGATTTGCTTTATGAGTCAATATATTATAACGTTATGTTAGAGACTGTTGTTAAATATAGTTAATATTTAGTAAATAATCGATCGCGGGGAATTGAATTGAAAACAAAATAAAGTAAAATAAATTTTGTTGTACTAAATGCTATAAATCTCATATAATATTAAGTTTAATGAAATTTTACCAAGTAGCGACACGAAGTATCAATAATATACATATACGTATGTATGACATTTATAATAAAACAGGGGCAAACTACCAGATTGCGCAAGTTTCAAAGATGAGTAATTGAGATCCACATGTGATGCAATATCATTACGCTATCTGCGAATTTATGATCCTCACTTCACGAAGTGGCTAAAAATCTTAGACAGATAGTGTAAAACTCGACCATTACAGTATCTGTCTACGATTATTAGCAGTTCGTGAAATGCCTACGCACTTCGTGAAACGCGCCATTACGGTATGTGTCTACGACATAATATATAAGTTATGCGGATTGTCCTCATTTAAAGATGAGGATGCGTTATCTACAGCTCTAATCCCGCATTTATTTTTTGCATGCGAATTTTTCACATTCTCTCTTTGAATTCGTAGGGTTGTTACTTCAAACGTGTTGGGTTAGGCGAGGGGTTTTATAAACGAAAGCTGCACTTTTACGACAAATGCGGGACAAAAGGAAATGTCTTTTTTGTTTTTCGAACCCTTTCCGTAAATTGTTTCCGCAATTTGTAGTCAAAACGTCTATCAGTATAGCGTTATCGCAGTAAGTAATCGGGGTTTCAAAGCTCCTTAAGTTCAAGTTTGCTACTTTAGATGTCTGTGGTT
The DNA here is from genome assembly GCA_947369225.1 of Hofmannophila pseudospretella. Lineage (NCBI taxonomy): Eukaryota > Metazoa > Arthropoda > Insecta > Lepidoptera > Oecophoridae > Hofmannophila > Hofmannophila pseudospretella. The sequence goes on from OX376325.1 coordinate 8,968,503, forward strand.
TCAGTAAAGTTTAAGTAAATGTCCTAAGTCTTTGTGGAATAGTCTTAGTCTACAAGTTTAGTAACTTTTTGTAAGAAAATATCAACTTGAATAAGAATGTTAAAAGCTCTACCCATTAAGATGACAAAGTTATGGGAGAGTGTCTAACTAGTGTGGGGAGGAACAAAGTCGCAGCGAGTGTTATTTCGCAACGCGAGCTGTAGGCGAGTGTTGTGAATACACGACTGCGATACGTGGTCTTCCCGCACGTTATAGACACGATATTTTTTACATCTTCGAGATAAGATTATTCATACGTTTCATGGGTACAAATAAATGATAAATAAAAATATTTTGGAGCTAGCGTAACAAAAAGTCATTATTATGGAGCACTGTTCGTATTTTACAATAATAAAAAGCATTCAAAGGAGATCTTTGGGTCATAAAGTTTAGAATTGCCATAGTGTTTCTCGCTTTGAATTCAAAAGTATCAAACGTTTGGTGTAATTCATAGGCTTATCAGCTTCGAGGTTATTGAAGCGACAGTACTTTATCACTGTAAAAAATATATTTTTGATTTAACCATCCTTTTCTTTCCGCGTAGGGTGCGTCTCCCCGGATTCAGGCACCGCAGGTCTAATATGCTGAATGTTCTTAGCCTTGTCAGATGAAAATTAGATAAGTAGTTCTAAGATCTTGGAGTATCTTGGGATGTTGGAGTATGATGGGATCTCTGGAACGGTATCAGTTAGGTGGTTCGAGTTTGAGCTCAAATGTTTATGACTATGGTGACCTTCCCACATCTGAAACTTTGAGGATCTAATGAAGACCAGAAAAAAGTAATGGGGTCTTTAGAGCGTCGGTGGCATAGTGGCTAAGACACCGGACGCCCACCGGACACTGGGTTCGAAACCGTGCAGTGCCATGTACCAATGAGTTTTTCGTATTTTTCAAAAGACTTACGTACCTTTATCGACTGCTCTAACGGTGAAGGAAAACATCGCGAGGAAACCTGCACACTGAGAATATGATCAGTGTGTAAAATGGGGTAGGCACAAAAGATCCTCAAGCGTCGAAGTGCCGCTGGGGTTATTTCCGGCCTCTATCGTAAGATAAGATAAGGGGATCTCCACAATTGTACGTCGGGGGTTTCTTAAATTTTTTATTTAGAGTTATTGCCTACCAAAGATATCTTAAAAATATTTAACACAAGTTTTTCCAAACAGTAACTTGTCATAACTTACACCCGACTATAAGTTATTCCGCGCGTACCCCGCCCGCTCGTAACGTAGCCGTATTCATAGGTGTGCAACTATTGTGCCGGGTCCTGTCTGATATTATCGGCAGTTACGTAATAGGATTCGGAGTTTTTTTTCAAAGAGTTTTTTTGTACTACCGAAAAAAATCACATTTTTCTAGCGACCGTAATAATTCATGCATGCATAAGTTTGGTAGGTAGCACATCCGTAAACTATTAGAATGAGTTTTGGTTTTTGGTTTAATAATGTTAAATTCCAATAATAACTTAAAAATTAAACATGAATTATTTATTTAAAATGCAATAGTATTCCCATTGAATTTTAAATAAATAATTCATGTTTTATAATTCAATAGTATTCCTATTGAATTTTAAATAAATAATTCATGTTTACTTTTCAGTTATTATTGTAATTTAACATTATTAAACAAAGAACCAAAACTCATTCTAATAGTAGTAAAATAAGCAATACTAAAATATCTAACCTAAAATTGCTAAGTTTGTCTATCTAAATAAATTAAAGTTTTTTTGTATTTTTTTGTGTATTTAAAAGGTGTACAAGTAAAATACTGCTACGGGTCTTGCTACGGCGTAGTGGATATCAACCTCACACAATATACAATTGCTACGGCGTAGTGGATATCAACCTCACACAATGTACAATTGCTACGGCGTAGTGGATATCAACCTCACACAATGTACAATTGCTACGGCGTAGTGGATATCAACCTCACACAATGTACAATTCCAAAATACGAGAACTTAATCCCTACAAGTTTTTTTTTATCGATCGTACGGATGAATTCAGAATACGTCTAATTGCATGAAGCCAGTGAAGCCTTATTAAAATTCTAACTACCTCATGTATAGTAATATCGCTTTATAAAGTTATGACCTAGAACGGGGCACAGAAAGAGAAGTTTTAATGGATATGTGTTTCGGTTTGAAGGGTTAGTGCTAGCGTAATTGCCGACACATGAGGCACTCCATATAAAGCCTAGTTTACATTATTCCAGTAGGTATTCTAGTCCCGTAGTCCAGTAGCTATTTAATCTAGTTTAGTCAGTTTTCTTTGTTGCCTTGGAGATGCTTTAACGTTTTTTGCTGTAATGAAAATGTTAGTGCTTTGTGATTTGTTTGTTCTCTATTTGTTGTTATCTGTTGATTTCTATTTGTGCAATAAAGTATATTTTACTTAACCTTACTTTACTTTCATCAATCCAGCAACAACAGTTGATTGGAACAGTGTTCTATTTTTCATTCCGCAGGAAGTAGCTACTGGATTGTGGAACTGGAATAATGTAAACTAGGCTTAAGTCGTTAGGGTTAGCAGCGCATCAAAAACCTTCGAATAACATTATACTGAGGTGAAATGTCTATGGGCGACGGTGACCACTTTAAAAAAAATATTATTCTGTCTCTGTTCACCTCCGATACTGATCTATTCCATCATTTACTTTACCACTTTTATACTTTTACACTTTTACATTTTATTTATTTACATTTCCTCTTTTCTCTACTCGTTCCATTTATTAATTATTTTATTATATCCTTTACGGTGACCACTTACCATAAGGTGGTCCGTTTGCTAAAAACGGATATTTCACTTTTCCACACCTAATATCTGAATTAACATAAGCTCACATAGACAAACTAAAACTACACAACGCTGACTCACGCTTACGTAGAAATAATTTGCATCGCAGAATCTAGCGCAGGTTACTAAGGTAAATTTAGCAACTGAAACAGGTAACGGCGAGATTCTGCAATCCCAGCCTTGGAGTGAGGTCGTAACTAAACACTTTGTGTACCATAGCTCGAGATATCTGATTCTGTGTGCTTACAGAGCTGCTTAAATGTGTGAAGATACGCAGTAACAGTATTCATGGCAAGCGTTTTGCTTGCTATGAATATAATTGATAAGAATTTTACAGATTTTGGATAATTTTAAATTCGAAACAATTCCCCAAGATCTGTAATAAATAATATTGATTGATGCGCCACCGTCGGACTCCCATGCGGGAGATCTGGGTTCGAAACCATGCAATGTCATGTACCAATAAGTTTTTCGGTTTTATAGAAAGATTTACATTTACTGCTCTGACGATGAAGGAAAACATCGTGAGGAAACTTACACACTGAGATAATCAGTGTGTGAAATGGGAAAGGCAATGAGAAACCACCCCATTAAACCTCCCAAAACAGTCGTTCTTTGTGATTAATCCTTAGAATGATCACGACCCTCGGCAATGAGGAACACGACTTAGAAGAAGAAGAAGAGCTCAATTTGCAGGTCTCTAGTTATTTTTATACCTACTAAGCCTTATATTTTCATAACTTTGGTTTAGTAGGTAATCTTGCAATGTAGTTAAGCTTCGTGGGATTTACTAGGCTATGTTAGTATATTAACGCAAAGTTTATGATGTGATGAATTGTGTTTATTCTTATAATATCATTTTACTGGTTTAAATATTACTATAGCTGTACATGAATACGTTTCTGCGTTTTATCACCCCTTTTTTCTCACTGTCACTTGCGCTAGTCACGTATTTCATCACACGAAAATGGGTTAAACAAAGAAAGATGGGAGGAGAAAAACACAGATTATTCTTCAAGGTTTCACTACCTCGTTTATACATATTTCATATAGGTTTTGTACGGTATGAAAAGCAACAGGTAACTGAACTAGAATTAAAGATAATATGTGGATGTAGAGGACCTAATAATTATTGAAAGTGGTATTACTCTGTGTAGAGTCAGAGGTACCAATCCTATATCTATTGCTGCCACAAAGTAACAATGTTTCGGGTTGGAAGGGTAAGAGAGACAGCGTAATTACCGGTACATAAAACACACCATCTAAATCCTCAAGGTTTGCAGCGTATCGAAATCCTTCTACTAACATTATAGTGAGATGAGGCGACGATTACCACTTATATCAGGTGGCCTCTTTGCTCATCTGCTCTCCTTAAATATATGTATTTCCATATGTATCTAAAGTTCCGTATTGGAAACCTATAGAACACCAAATTACAGTATTAAATATACGAGTAACGTTACTAGGAATACGTGGAAGGCACTCAGAATTCCTGCCATAATGGTACGTAACCAACCGAGAAATATTCTGTAAGTTATGGAAAACGGATATTAAAACCATAACATATACGCTATTCACGGTGGCATTTATCTATAAAATCATATCCCATCGAACCTAAACCACTTGTATTAGAAAATTAAAAACGAAAACGGAAACATCGCCAATTTAAAATTTTGATCTCAATTTTCTTCCGACCCCTTTGTATTGTTTTTGAAATGATCTTTTGCAGCTCTTTAGTTTGTCTATATATCGATGAAATGATTTTTTATTTTTAGTCAGTTATGTTTAGTCACATTGTTTTTACATAATAGACATGGTTTTTCAAAATAAGCCTATGTCAATCAAATCAGCTATTAATATAAATGAAATGTTATTTATAGGCCTTCTACTGCAATATGTGCAAGAACTGGGGAGCCGATCTAATGAGGGAAAATGTACAAGGGACCCAACTGATCGGACCAGGTACAGGAGCTGTGAAACCCCTCAAAGTCAAGAACTAACCAAAATCTCAACCCTCCTAGTTTCGACTTACCAAAAGCTTGAAGATTGAAGATTGAATCCGAGATTAAAGATTCGATACATTTAATTCAAACAGAAAGTAGCTAAGCCAATAAAACGAGAGAGCTAACTTTTTCATCTCAACTAAAGTTTACGGCTCAATAAACCCAACTTTAGTTACGGCACTATTTAGTTTTAGCTGCGTGCTAGTTTCGCAATGAAATAGTTTCAATCTTTTAGTGAAATAAACGTTCTATAGCTTTCGGGTTACATGTAACGATTATTTCGGGACAGTCGATGGAGATAACCTGATAGACGAAACCATAATTCGAGATAATGAACCGGCCAATTGAATGACACTACTACCGAGCTTTTTCACGAAACGAACGAACGAACGATGTAACATCACTTTACGTCACTTTTCATATTCTTATCCAGGTGTGTTCATAACCGTTGCTACTAACTATAAAACGTAAGGTTTTTGCTCTGCGACATAATAGTTTCAGATACCGATACTATGCCATTGTCACTGGTTTGAAAGTTGATTCTATTCAGTTGGTGATATGCAAAAACATAAAATCAAGAGCACTAGGCCGATTTCTATGTAAAGTAATCACTAATACCTAATAATTTCTAAATTCCTAACGCTTTGTTTATTAATTTGGAATCAGGTTCCCTACCAAACAACTATTACTACTATTTATAATTCATAAAATAAAATTACATATTCAGTTATGATAGAGAAAAGGTAGTAAAGGACAACTACATATAATGTATATAATGTTTTATTTATTTTACCTAGCAGACCCTGTGAAATTCACGTTGGTGCCCTTCGGGTGTTGGTTTATTTAGGATAGGGATGGGTTTCAGTTACAACAATATTACCAAACCAGTGGCTAAATCGTTTGCTTTTTAGCTTTTCAAAATTATAGGCGTGACTTTGAATGAAAAGGGTAATATGGATTGAGTTAGCCACGTTTGTGATAAACATCAAATTTTTTAAACCTATAATCAGAGAAGGCGAGGTTTATTCATAAATCATAATCATTCGACGCGCATGCATCTTGAAATTTCACTGTAACTAGAGGGCTGATTTTGATGGAATATATTTATATATTGCGATAGGCTTGCTTACCAATTAACGGATGTTACATTTATGTAATTTGTTAGCGCTTCGTTTCTATAGGCTGATTGATAATGGTAACTACCTAATGATTGGAACGCGTGAAAAAAAAACCGAATCTACTGAAGTCGACGTAAAAGACGTAAAAGAGCCGACTTCAGTAGTTTGTTTCTTTTTTTGATTAAACCGTGACTTTGAATGAAAATTGGATTGAGATAGCCACGTTTGTGATTATATTTCATATTTTTTTTAATTATTCGGGCTTATCCCAAACTCTGCTAAGAGAATTATTGTTGTTGTTGTAGGGTTCGGGCATAAAATGCTAATGTCTAGTAAATAAAGATAAGGCAGTACTAATTACGTTTGCATTTAAGCTCCGGTTTTTATTTTGCGTTGGTGTTTAGTAATGGATGAACTGGTCCTCGTGGTTCGACTATGGAGTCGAACTACGTGGTCCTGGCGTTTAGTAGTTCACCTAGTAATATTCTAAAATCGAATCAACTGGAAAAAAAAGTTCACGTAGTCCGATTGATCGAACCATGCGGTCGAACCACGTGGCCTGGAGCGATATTTTGGGTATAACAAAGGTAGGTATGCGTGTGGTAGGAAGGTTGGTGACAACTGGACTAATTCCTGAAGGCGGCAGATATGAAAGAAATTATTGAAAGGTACAGTCAGCGTCAGATAAATGTTAGCATCCAAGGTAATCAAAACCATCTAAAGAACACAAGTTCAATTTTATCTGCGCAGTCAGAATTATCATATTGTCGTAAGCAACCGAAGTGGTCAATATATCTGAGCAACACAATTTCCATTATTATGTACGCAGCCGGGGTGTTCATTATTTGCAATGATGACAGATAAGATAATTGACAATCTGTTATTAATTGTACCCACTCAAAAGACTTTGCAAGTAAGTACTTACAATACTCCTTTCTTTCGTTCGGCTCGTGTCCTAAACTTAGATGCATACACAATGCATAGATACCTTTGAACGATTTCCCCGCCAACATAATAATGAACACCCTGGCTGCGTACATAATATTGGAGATTGTGTTGCTCAGATATATTGATCACTTTGGGTGCTTTCAACAATATGATAATTCTGACTGCGCTGATAAAATTGAACTTGTGTTCTTTAGATGGTTTTGATTACTTTGGACGCTAACATCTATCTGACGCTGGCTGTACCTATAAAGATGACAGGAAGTATAGAAGGCGACAACCTCGGAATGCGATTGCTAAGGAGTAAGGAGTGGTTATAGAGCGTCGGTGGCACAGTGGCGAAACCGTGCAGTGCCAATGAGTTTTTCGTATTTTTCGAAGACTTATGTATATTTACCGACTGCTCTAACGGTAAAGGAAAACATCGTGAGGAAACCTGCACACTGAGATGACCAGAAAATAGGGTAGGCGCAACTTGCTGAAATTTTCGAAAGATACCCAGCCTCGTAACGAAAGTATTACTACTGTCATTCTGCATAATTAATTTCCCAACTCAACTTTTTTACTTCAACTTGCATGCTTTTGCTTTTTTTTCTTTAAATAGTGCTCACACTTTTTAAATCCTTAATCCCGACTTTAAACGGTTATAAGCCGCAGGTTGATGAGATTTTAATTTAACTCAGCTTTTGAGTTACAAAGAGAGCTTTGCTGGCGTATTAAATTGTTACGAACGCAGAGCTAAAGCGGACCGGATAATGAATGAGCCATTCCTCTTTCTAGGATTGTATCCCACGTGTGTCTGTTTTATGGAGATGAGTAAAATTTAGGGTTAGTGTCGAAATAACTGAGTTTAAAGCTACGAGTAACTATCGTTAGTTTGGCAACAATTACTAGTATTATATTATATTTAAGAGACGTTGTATCCAAGGCGTTAGCATATGTCATACAGTTTTTTTTACATAACTAGTTCGGGTGCTATCGTTCGTGATACCTATAGATAAAAATATCGAAAAAAATATTTATATATTTAATGATGCTATTATGCTCACGCAAAGTCCTATGGTGCGCTAAAAAAACTCTGCGAGGTCAAATGTAAGGGGTTTTACAAAAAATTATGATCGATCTTATCGTCCCTTACAACAGGGGTGAGTTTAAGGTCAAACGCGGGTTTAGTGTATTTAACTTTATACCCTCTGTCACCCCTGTATGGTACAATGTGCCACACTTTTCTCAAAACTGAAATAATTGTTTAAAGTAGCATAAAAACAATAGTACCTTATTTGTACTCGTATTTATGTATTTTGACGACAATAAAAAAATGAAATCGTTATATATTTTGATGCTTTAGGCAGGAAAGTGCAAGAAAGTTTATATGAAATCACAATTTAATGTATAACCTTAAGATCTGTGTGTATTTGTGTATCCTTCATTTATTAGGCAGATATTATATTACGCAACTAGCCTAAAAGGAGTATTTCATACGTAAAGCCTGAAATCTAAAGCTCACTATTAATTATCAAATGTTACGTCCTAACGTGAAATTCTGTCGTTAGCATCCATGACATATAATCACCCTGACTGAACCTGTTGAACATAATTTCAATTTAAAGTCGTATTAGACTGTCTAGATTCTAATGAAGACAAGTTTACAGTTGCAATACACGTTAATAAGCTGTTAAATTAACTTTGGAATCGTAACGTAGGACTTTTTAAGTAATTCCTTACTTCAAGCGTCATATTTTTTTCTGTTCAAAGAACTTAATTGCTATTGAAATTTTATTTGAAAATTTAATCATACGGGTTTCAAAGTACGTACTTATATTAATTACCCACTACGAGGGAGTTTATCAAAGAACTCACAGTTAGGGTTTCATTCTTGTAAATAGATTTGTGTTTCGTCTCGCGTACCTTGCTATCTCGAGGATATATTATATAATGAAGGAAAACTGAGGATTTTACACTTTTTTAAAAGTGCCTTCCTGGATGGTCCCAGACGCGTCCCCGGTGTCATGTCGTATGTTAGAATCGAGTGGAAGTATCCATAGTACGCCATGGTTATTTTTTGGCTGGGTCTAAGTCGGGCAGTGCAAAGCACGCCGTGGACAGCCGACCGCAGGTGGAATCAATGTGGGTCGACCGAGTGAGCGCAGAGTCTATCATGAAACCTAAATATCTGACATGATCCACTTGAGGTACGGTTATTCCGTTGCATGTTGCGTTATGATTACTAACTCTTGACCTTCGCAGTTGGAAGTGCATGATGTTTGGTTTTCTCAATATTCAACATCATACCGTTTGCGGCAATCCAGTCAGCAATTCTGCTAAGTATTTCTGCTATTTTGGACTTTAGTTCGTCATAGTTTTTAGCAGTGATGACACAGCCACTCGACGAATAGGACGTGTTCCGCTTCGTTGTATGCTGTTGTCAGATCATTGACGAGGAGGACAAATAGTTTATTCCCCATAATTGATCCCTGTGGAACTGCGCATTCTCCGATCGATTTCAGGTCAGATTTGGTGTCACGTACGAATGTACTCAAAAAATGTCACGTAAAAATGAAGCCACAGTTTCAAAGAAACTACCCCTCAGTCCATACATCAAAAGATTTTCTAGTAAGAGCGAGTGTTAACCAGCTCGAATGCGTTGTTGATCGGCTGATTTACTTATAATTATTCAGTATATTTTGACATCGATGTAGTAAATGCACTTATATTAACTGATATAAGATGGACCTTATGTAAAAAGGAATATTATAAAATAAATTACTACTTAAATGATAAAGAGGCTTGGTCCTAAATTCAGCTCCAACTCTGCACTTTGTGTACATACTCGTATATGATTATATTTATTTCAAAAGATGTGCTGTTGAAAGTTTCTTTCGCCGCTTCTTTCCTTTCAGCTAAAGCACCTTACAAAGCGGTGGAAGAGTAAAAAAATGACGTTGTAAAAGTGTCCTTTAAGGTACTTACTTATAATAAAAACATTTTGATTTTGATTTTTTTTGATTTAATACTATTAATACAAGTATATATTGCTATTAAAATGCCGGACTAACAGACAAGACAAATACAATGTTCTTCATTATATATGACTTTACAAATACCTATGCGTATTTTTCTTTTCAAATACAAAATACTTTAATGGCATAATAGATAGTGCTATGGTAAACTTATACCATTAATCTGTACTATTAGGTATCTAACAATGTTCTCTAGCACTCAAATTAGGTCTAACCTGGTATCTTGAGAACCAGTTTGCACATTAAAAGTCGAGAAAATATGGTTATAGTAGTTTCGAGGCATTAGTAGATATTTATCACAGGCTAAGTATTAGAAATTATTTTTAGACTAGGCTGAACCGCTTTTCGACCTTTGCGAGTTTTGTCTTTAGGCTATATAAAAACGCCTGTCAGACAGATTTCATAGATATGCTTAGAAGGAAGTTTGGTTGCGTAATAAAAATGTAATAATTATGAAAAAATAGAAGATTTTATTTTTTTATAGCATTATTTGAACCTCGTAGCATACCGTAGCATACCAAACGTAGCTCGTAGCTTGTCTAAGTAACGTAAAAGATGAGAAAACTAGGAAATCTTAGCCAGAAAAGTACCTGATAGTAAATCTAGCCGAAAGCATAACAAAAAGCTGCACTTTCCGGAATATTCCTTGGTATAACAAGGAAAAGGAGGAACTTTTCAAATAAAAGCTGCTACGTACGGTACATGCACCTACGAGTATGTAGGTACGTATACTTACCTACGTGCATCGTCGAAGTTACGGTGAAATATTGAAAATGGCTTGTGAGCTCGACACTAGAAAAGAGATCGCCAGATAATATCTTCTTTACATCGCTGAAGTCTGTTAAAGCTTTTTTTATTAAACTACTCAGTATTATTACCAAGGGCAAATCCATCAACTTCGTCATAAGAAGCTTTGAGTAGACCTTGAAATGTTTTTAATCAGATTTTAATATCACATTTTGTAATACATAGATACAATAATTAGTCAAATACGTTCATATATTGTAGTGTTTCATATATATAGTTTACCTCAGTCGAAATGGTTATTAAGGACAATAGTAATGTTCAAAACATTAGATTTTTTTTTAAAATGAAATAAAAAGTAAAACAAAATAACAAGAAAAAAAAACAAATAGGTCTAGGGTATAAATAATCTATGCTTTGCATAATTTAATAAAGGAGTATATCTTCAAAAAATATACGCAGTTGTATTTGTAAATAAGTAAATGATATTCCACGGAGCACTAAGAGGGTAATGTTTTTACTTATTCATGTTTATTACGCTGTTATCATTACGTACAAAAACGTAGGCCATTTCCCTGAGATTCTGTATTATTACTCTTTACTGAAAAGTTTAAGTAAGTACTTTTTTATTATCCCGCGGTATTAATTTTTTAATCACGATTTATTAACTACATTGGCCACTTCATACATACTCATATTCCCATAATTTCTTCTAAGACCTGCTGTCTTTAATTATAATAATTTCACTATGAGGTGCTCGTAGCCTAGTTGCGAGCACGGTCCGAAAGTGATCGTGCAGGTTAAGCGACGTTGGCGCGGTCGGTACCTAGATGGGTGACCGCTAGTGGGCATATTTCATCTGAGCTCCTCCGTGCCTCGGAAAGCACGTTAAGCCGTCGGTCCCGGTTATTGTCGTTCGACAGCAGTCGTTAAGCCATGTCAGATGCCTACGGGCGGCCTGAACAACTCTGACAAATAGGTTGGCCACTAACCATACGATAAGCAAGCAACTATGAGCAAACGGGCTATATGATGGTAAGAGGCCACCGTCGCCAATATACATCTCACCTCACTAGTGAGGTCTATGTCGAAAACGATGAAGGTTAGTAACCTTGACCACTTAGATGCTGTGCCTCATGTGCCGGTAATAGTGCTGGTATAATTTTTTTATTATTATTAATCAATGAGAACAGACAAAAACGAACTATCCGATGGTAAGCGGTCACCGTCGCCCATAGACATCTCACCTCACTGTATTAATATTAGAGGGGTTTTGATGCGCTGCTAACCTTGAGGACTAAGATGGATTGCCTCATGTGCCGAAAATTACGCTGGCTCTCTGGCTCTCTTACCCTTCAAATCGAAACACATAAATGCAAGCATTTCCGCTTCACGGCAGAAATAGATAAGAGGGTGGTATCACCCCAGGCGATCCTTCATATTAGGATCTAACACTACAAAGTGGTTCTGTTATACTCTTCAAACCAAAACACAGCAATGCAAGCATTGCTGCTTTACGGCAGAAGCAGGTAAACTGACTCTGCACAGACTGCACCACATTCTTAGAAACCTTTAAGTGAGATCCGGAATAAAAACCCATGATCGTCTAAGTGATCTTAATCCAAAAGGCGACCAGGGCCCTTGAAATCTAAAAGCTATTATTACAGACCCATTTGACATGGAAGGTCCTTATCAAAGGCACGTCGTAATATCCAATTACTGCGTTTTATCAAGAGGATTTATGGGGTACCCCATTTTATGAGACAGTCGCCAATTTTCTACGCTATTGTTGCGTCGCGATGCTTGGTTCAGACCGTGCAATTTTTTTAAAATTAATATAAACATAATAATATCGTAAAGGTAAATTTTTGTATTCGTTTGAACGCACGTCAAGTAAAAACTACTGAATGGAATTTTGAAAATACTAAACGGACTGTTTGAAAATTCTGGGGTAAAGTTAGTATAGATTATAAACACTTCTACAGCTTTAAGTTGTAGTCCACGCGAACGGAGTCGCAGGCAACAGCTATTATAGAATAATTTAGTTAGACTAGTTTTCTAACTAGTGTCAGTTATGGGACGCGACAAGTTTCAAGTGTCCTAGACTTGTAAAGTTGTAGCACATTCGCTAAGGACGTCATCTACGCCGTAGCTATCATTGTAACGAGTTACAATTGTTGAACAAAAAGACGCAACACTTGGTTGATAATGACCTATTATGTTACTAGCTTTTATCTCGCGACCGTTTTGTTATGGTCCCTGATCTAGATATTTTTTCGTCGATCTGGCTGTATCTGATATACGCACTTGACCTGTATTTTATCCTAAGAACTAAGTCTGCAAAATTTATGAAGAAATTATGTTGAGAGTTAAATTAAAACCACACAGACAGAGGCAAACTTCATTCTTCATAAACCTTTATTTCACTTTTGTAATTTTCAAGGCTACCATTTTATTTGGTGGTTTTAAAAGTTAATATTATGCATTTTTTATTAACCACTCCAGGTACGCTAAAAGCTTATTTTATAGTCAACAATAAAACTCTCTTATTCCGAGACTACTAAGCTATTGTGTAACATACTTGTAGTGCAGAACATGTTACAACTTTGTTTCGAACTATGCGGCGACACTTTTTCAACAATATAATGTTATCCAGCTTCCACCAGCGATGTGTACTCATATTTATTAATCTATACACGTATAATCGAGTCACATCTGTATGCTTATACGCTTTGCATAAAGTATTAAAACGTCTGAGGATGTAGGACATGCCCTAGATTACTATGTAAGCAGTCCATATATTTTATACAGCGGAACATCGCAGACAAAGCCTATGAAAAAGATATAAAGCTATGAGATCCAGGGTTCATGAAATGTTGGTAGTAATTACTGGAGGTTACTTGAGCATCCACTTGTTATCGTTTCTTTTATGGCTATTAAAGCTAATATCTAACCTTCATTAGAGGTGGATATTAAGAGATACATTATTAGCTTACTTACCGCATTGTTCTTCATAAAATCGTTTATTTCTTGTAGTTATTTTAACTATGTGTTTTAATGTAGCGCTACGTTGTTGTAATGATTAGTCTTTATGAAAAAATATTGGAGGAAGAAGGACCGCCACTTACTCTCGGATTCGCCTTCCCCAATGATAACTAAATATAGGAGGATTTACAATCGCAAAGGATGCCAAATCCGACCTCCTAAGGATGTGATAAGGATAGAAAGAGATTGAAATGAATGAGACCTAAATGCAAAGCAGTATTCCGCTAGAAAATGTGAGCTTGAATTCAAATTCGACACAGTGTTTCGCCTCTAAACGATTCATTATCAGGACAAGTTGACAAGAATCATCAACAAAAAGTACGTTTTTTTTTTAATGTAACCTTTTCAATGTCATCAAAACCAGACAGATACAAATACTACAGCCAAAGAACAAGTTTTTACATACAATATGCGAAAAGACTTCCCCGACTTTATATTTAGTAGACTAATATTTGGTATCATGCATTTACAATATCTTCGGTTTTAATTATATGTTTTTTGCGTTTGGCTTCAAAAGGTCCATTTACCAATGTCACCCAGATAAAGTGTTAAGATCCTACATAATGTCACGATCTAACTCGTTACCGTGTAAATTTTTTCATCTCTATCTATAATCCTATTATATAGTTAGTTAAACCAGAACTCGTGCAACTTTGGCATTTGCTAGCGCAATCACGCCGAACTCCTGCAACTGCAGCTTAGCGCGTTACACAATTCCTTCCTAACCTAATAGTGTCAACTACGTACAGTGGCGACCTGAAAGTCTTTACGTTGGATCTTACTTCCAATCTTAACTTTGGGCGCTCCATTGAGTCAAAAGCTAAGACCGCAGCCAAAAAATTGGGCATTCTGAGTAAGGTTAGGCGGTACTTCACGCCGGGACAGCTCTTAAACCTTTAACCAAGCCCAAGTCCGGTCGTGCATGGAGTACTGCTGCCACCTGTGGGACGGCTCAGCTAAGTACCAACTGGCTGCCCTTGACTCAGTGAAGAAACGCGCTAAGCGCCTTATAGGTGACGAATCGCTGGTGGAGGCTAGACTGCAAAGTCTGGAACATCGGCGCAAGGTTGCCTGTCTATCGGTATTTTATAGGATACATTTCGGAGAGTGCGCATCGGAATTGCACGACCTAATTCCAGCATCTCCATTCCGCCTTCGGACTACCAGGCGCGGGGAGGGGTTCCATCCTTATGTTGTTGATATCCCATCTGCTCGTACGAAGCGATTTGAGCGCAATGGGGTCGCCATGATGATAAAATCAATATACTTATCAATGACTATACGTTTCTTAGCTACCTTGAAATGTAGAATTATCGAGAATTTTAAGAACAAATAGGAAAAAAATCCGTTAATTTTACCAGTAGAATAAGAAGAAAAATATTCCGTTAGTATTACTTGTTCTATTGGTAGAACGAATAGAAACGAACCAATCAGAATCAGATGGTACCGGATTTGGCACAAATTGAAGGTGACTGAAGATGATGATGATGAAGGTCAATCTGTGATTTTAAATGCTTCTGGCATATAAAATGGCGCGTACCAGGGTTGTACTCAGAGGAGGGCTGATTATATTTTAATATGGATTCTCGCAAGCTCATTTGTGTTCATGCAAGCGTCCCATACGAATTTTCACGGGTCTCAGGGGACTGTTCGTTATAATGTAGTTAGTATCTACTTACCAACTAAATATCAAGCTTAGTAACATAAGCTTTGTAGGATCGCGTCGACCTCTGACCGCTATACTTAATAATTTATTAGTGTTGTATTGCAGATCACTAAACGCCTTTATTTTTTAGAAAACAATTTAAAAATCAAATAACGAAATTACGTAATTTATCATAGAGACCGAATTGTTTGAACGCCATAAACCCCTCCGTTCATCTTTATAAGTATCATTTAATTAAGAAAATTACCTCAAAGGCACACTTATGCCTCCTCCTAAAATGTTCATTAAGAAATCTCATTGCTCTCCCGAACTATGGCGGTAAATCTACTAAATGAACGAATGAATGAACGAATTACACCGCCCTTTCATTTTACATCGCGAGGTTACTAAATGGCGGTATGGATGTAGTCCCTTCTAGATTTGACTTCAGCTCGCATTGCTGCATAGTTAACTAAAAGTAAGTGAAGTAAAACTAAAACAGTTTTAAGAAAATAATATAACAATATTCGAATCATTCGAACCTTCACTGGGACTACGAAGAATACACTACAGTTGAAGGGCGGTTTTTCGTAACGTTTGTGAAGTCTACAATCTCCTTCTTTATATAATTTTCTTAAAATACCAGTTACGACTTTTAAAGTTTCTTCTATACGTAGTGAATTTTACCATTTTTAAATTAGGTATTTTAATAGGAAATCCTCATAAGATTTTTAGTTCACGGAGAAGCGATAATCGCATTAAAACTATTTAGGTCTGAACTAATCGTTTACGGTCTATTTTTGAATATAAGAGCTAAATAGCGAATGGTGAATGAGAAATATTTTAATGCCGAGTCGGCATCGGCGGCTCAATCGAATGTCACCGTGGAACCTTGTCGTCATAAGTGTTTGTAATGATTTATTGACATTCGTATACATGAATATGTCAGATAAGTTAAAGCGAAAAAGTACCACCAAGACCTTTGTGACAGTTGACGACTGTACAGAATTAATATGGAACGAAGACTACTGTTCGTAATTCCAATGTTTATTTCGCTTTTCTTTGACAAATGTGTGGTAGATGTGACAGGACCGGATAATTATTTACGGCTACCTGCTTTTTTTCGTATTTTGACGTCGAGTGACAGCTGACACCCCACTGCTTCCTAGTCGCACGATATCCGCCGCGCCGACCGCATGCATTTTGAAGTGATCGCAAATCAATAGCTTTTTTAAGAATTGTGAACAAGGATCATTTTCGTCATCACCTGTGCTCACCACCGTTATCCTCATCCGCTGATTTGTCACCATCATCGGGACGACGACTCTGAAGAACGGAATCAAAGTAAGTGGTTTTTAAATCATTATCTGCGACCGTTACGTTCTAACTACATTCTGTCCAACTTATTCTTTCAAAATTTCATACAGTCCACGATTATTTCCTTCAACTACGAAAACCTGGTTGTATGCCCTGAACAGGAATTTAAAAAAACCCTGTTAAGTGGACGCCATGAGTAGTTTTATAATCTGTGGTATGGACTTCGTTATGAAAATAATAGTTCAATTTAATTCCGCAATATGGCGCGAGTTTTTTAGTTCCTGATCAGGGTATATATACTACAATACTATCATTATACTTGTAGTAAGATTCCAGATAGGTAGGTTATCTATTATTAAAGTAAAGTAAACTAAAATACACTTTATTGCACAAGTAGAAAACAACAAACAAGAGATAGAAAAGGAAATAGTGAAGTACAACTTAGGCGGCCTTATAGCTAAGGGCGATCTCTAGTAATTAGTAATTATTGTTCTCTATTAGTAATTTATATACATGTTTCAAAACATACTATCTACTTCAATACTGAATCCTCTTGTATGAAATTCATTCCCCCAGTAAATCTAGCAAAGCGCCTAAAAACTGGGTCTGTGAAGCTTTTCAGTGTTTACAGTAATATTTCATGTTTCTCGCTGAGAGAGGCCTATTTCCCGACTTATGTACCAGCGCGTTAAAATGTGGATAATTTTTCATACTGCGCGTTTTTTTACTTGAGTGACATTAATGCTTACTTTTGGTTACTGGAGAAATAAATCAGTGAATTTAACGGTATTGATGATGTTTTTATATCACCTATATGCTTAAAACGGTGGTGGTATTCCTTAGGAGTCCTTGTTGTACGTATGTATAAATTACAATACAAATGATCATAATCAGCTATTTTTTTTATTGTATTGGAGAGCCACCATTTAAGACCAGCCAACGGGCCTATTGATGTCAATTTGATCACCGTTGCCCATAGACATATCACACCTCACTATAATGTTATTAGTGGGTTTTTGATGCGCTGCTAACCTTGAGAACTTAGATGAAGTGCCTCATGTGCCGGTGAGGAATATTAGGAACATTTTCCCATTTTTATTTGAGGAAACTGAGGTGGTATTTATGAGTAAGTTCGCTATACCTTTTCGGATCTTTATTGATCATCCATTATTTTGCAATGTTCCAAAGTTTATACTCATAAAACTACTCATAACAAATGTTAGTTCCGTTAGCAGTTAAGTCTTACTTATCTGTTTGTTAACATAAGACTAACTATTGGTTAGTTAGTACTTTACCCAACCCCCAATGTTAGATTCTAAATTTATATAAGCTAGCACTAAGATTCGGGATTTCGATATTGAGTAATCTTGTTATAGTTTGCAAACTTCGTAAATAACGAACTGAATACTAAAATGGTCTAAATAGCTAGACCAAAATGTTTCTTAGCTTACTGTTGATTCTGATCCGTAGCGTGTGTATGCAAAAGCGTAGAAACGTGCTACGAAATAAATAAATTGCTACGCGTGTGTACTAGACGTAATAGCTATTTGTAATGTACCTAGAATATTATAAAAGAAAGAACAAGTCTTAATTTTTACTTCTTCCTAGTCGCATTCCTCATTGATGAGGGTGATCGATCATTCATCATCGTCGTCATCATTTGTTCATTTCGATATCTCTAAAATCTTATATACCATTCATACTTATTTACCTTTAGTTCCCAGAATGTTTCTTACCAAAATTGGGTAGAGGTTTTGCATAATTAATGATACTGAACAGGTAATTAAATTATTAGCCGTTCTTCTTCTTCTTTCGTGTTGATGATCCGAACTAAATTTTTCCCGACCAGAAGGCAGCCACATCGATAGCCCTCTGGTTGGCCTCGAAAAGGTCCTCCCGCGTACAGGTGGAGGACCGTATTAGCCGTTATCTTTCTGTTTAATTCCTCTTGAATATAATGTGGTATATATACTTAATGAATTGTCTCTTATTAATGTTAGCAAAGTACCAAAAAGTTAATTTCTATTCTTGTCAATAATCTGTAACTCATCCGATAAATACGAGTATCACCTTTGCCCATTTTCATTTCCAATTTATCTTCGGAAGAAGTGAACCTTGCCTGTATAAATATAGGAAAAGTATTTAGGACACCTGGATCAAGTAGATTAGTACTAAAACTAGAGTTGTATATATTTTAGTATTATTCTAGCTGTTCCTCTCCTTTTGATTTTACATCCATCGAGTGAGGACCTATTTTTATTTTGAAAGTAGGTTAGAAAATGGAAATATGGTTCTAAGGAGTTTTAACTTTGTCTTACAAAGTAAGTGATGTGAAGACACAGTTGTTATCTTTTAAAATGGGAACAGTGACTAGTTAAGACCTAAGCTTCGGTTTGGTTTTCTTAAATAGGTTTTTGAATAAGACCGAGTCCGTTATGGAGTAGGTAATTGCTAAAATGTTTACTTAGTTATTTGAAAAGTAATTTTGATATAAAATATTTTTTTAGGTAAAAGGCTTACTCTGAACTATCAACGTGTTCAACATAATCTGTGTAGAGATTAGGTATACAAATTTATAAGACGAAGAAAATAAATTTTGAAATCTAGACATCAAGAAACTGTGTGATCCAAATAAGGATAAAATCAAAACCATAAATACCTATATCCCTTGGTTTTCCCTTGCATTTCCCCTCCCTAACAGTGACAAAGTTTTGAAGCATTTTAGAAGTAATGTTCAAGAAAATGAGGTCTTGAAGCTTTAGTATTCATATTATTACGTATTTTATCATAGTGGAAGATTACTCTTGTTCAAAGTTGTTACACGGTTTTTAATACTATAGTTTATGTCACCCGTTTATAATTAAAGTTTGTTACCTTGTTGTTGGTGTAGATGTCGCAGTTAGAGAATATAACTCGCTGTTTTACAAATCCGCTAGTCATTTAGCAAAATGACGCCGTTATATATTATAACAGCCGAACGGCATCGCGTTACGTTCGATACGGCGGTCCACGTTTAGGCGTAAAATTGCTGTAGTGCAGCTGCATTGTATAGGTAAGGTAATAATCACTTAAATCAATGGATTCTCATTGAACCCCGGTGTTTCCTGGTGATTCACCGTACGAGTACTTCTCTGTAATTTGCGGTGATAACCCAATGTTTGTTGTTTTATGATTATGCAGAGCCACGGGCAATTGACGAAACTACATTTCATTGCACGTTGTTTTACAAAACAGCTGAACGATGACCTGTCGCATATAAGAACGCAAAAAGTTTATACAAACGGGCGTATTAAGGTACAGTCATTATGTAAAGCGACTGAACGTTGTTCCGCTGTAATACATAACGGTGACGTTTTGCGCAATAGCTAATGGTTTCTTAATACAGCGGATTACACAATCGGACTGCGACATAGATAAGGAGAAGTTAGATCTTGGCACTGTAATATAAATACCAGCAGAAACTAGGTATGCACTTAGATTCGTACTTGTGGGCTAAGTGTGCGCTAGTGTTTCAGAGGAGACCTAGTTAGGAACAATAGTTTTAGATTGAATATAAACGTTAATTATAATGTACTTCCTAAATATCTAACTTTAACTTTTGTTTATCAAATTTCAATTATCAAATCAACCATTCCTAATAACTATTCGTATTCTTAATTCGAATGTAGAATTAAGATCATTGACTCATTGGCTTGCACATTAGACTTTTTCTAGACATTATTACATAAGACGTTTTCATTATCTCTTAGAGACGATTGTATTATATACGTAAGTTATACGGATCAAACCTCGTACCGCAGAACCATGGTGTGTTAACGTACGAAATTAAAAAATCGTATACCTACTTCCCTAAGTTTTCCACAATATTCTGTTTCATTCCGTATCGTGTGATCCTTAGGGAGTAATATAGAGGGAGCACTGCTTTGTGGACCTAAGAGAGCTGACACAAAAACACCTCTACGCGTGCATTGACTAAATTCTATCCAGGAATATAATACACGACCTAACTACTATATAGTTTTTCTGTGATAAAGTTAAAAAAATACGAAACAGTAGTCCGTCTACCTTTTGTGGAAGGTTCTGCGTTCGATTCGAAATGTAAAATTGGATCAACGAGTGCTTAGGTGTGACGCCATAAACAAACAGACATACACCTCAACAACACTTCATTTTCAACAAAAATAAAGGGGTTATGAATAATCCTTTCAATTTAACAAATTGAAAAAGATTCAATATAAATGGGCCGGTGGAGAAGCTTACTTAGTCGTGGTGTCGATTTTGTAATTACTTTTATATTGTTTTAAAAGTCGGTTTAATTAAAAGTTTATTTTTAGTATAACGACGTTTATATTCCTTTTATGTCTCTGTCTCATTATTTATAGCACTTAAATTTTTTATGGATTTCTCAATCAAGTTTCTAAACTTGATTTCTTTCGTCTAAGAAAGAAATTAAAATTTAATTATTATGTATTTCTAGTTATTTTGTTATACTTATACTCAAACTTAAACATATTTCTGCTACTAATAAAAATAACAGTCTTGTTTATATTTATACCTAAATTATTTTAAAAGACTTTTGGTAATTAGCTACTACAACATGCATTCAAGCTAATATAAGCAGCAGGTAATCCTCTTATATTTTAGGCTAAAGATGGCTAAAAGTCAAACTTATTAAGGCTCAATCCGACCGAAAAAAATCATTTCTCCTAAATGAAGGCTTTTATTAAAAAATGGAATAGTAGAAATGTGCCACAGAGTTTAATTCTTTATAATGTTTTAGTATCCTCATAGTAAAACAATCTAAGTAAAATGGTAATGTGCTAAAAGTAGCCACTTTTAGCACCTTCGCTTTCTTCTTGCATACTTACTAAAACATTATTAAAAAATCTTCTTCATCCGATACAGGTAATCATAATAATCATTTCCTCTGCCCGAAGTTTGCCTGGAAGAGATCGCTCGTAGCGATAAGGTCTATTCACTATTTTCTTTTCTATCTTTTGTTTGTTGTTTTCTATTTGTGAAATAAAGTGTATTTTACTTTACAGATAAGTACTACGAAAACCTTAAACATAACCAGGAAAACATACCTCGAAATTGCTAGATACTTACCAAAAATTAGTTTAATTATACTCGTATTAGTACGAGGAACTATATATTATATATCAGTATATTTTGTTATGATTATTTGGTTAGATGAATGTGAAAAATCCTATGAACCTAATTTTCATTTCAGGGCTTATTCCGAGTTGAATAAGCTTAATTCCGTAATTTGAACGTTAATATTGACCAATGAACGCTCCGTAAAGTCAGATCACGTAAACAACCTCATTATCCTGACCAATCCTGTTCGTTCCTCACATGCATATTAATCGAGTACTTGCAACTGTTACTCGAATGTTTCCTGCAATAAGTACCTATGTAGTGGATTCTTTATTAAAAGATCGTAATATTGTACTTGGAGGGCTTTTACTAACTTACTAACCTAAGGTATAGTACCTAGCGAGTAAGGGAACATAGAACAGGGACAGGAAAATATGGCTGACATTTCCATGTTATTTTCATTTTTATTATTTATTGTCATATAATTAGATTAATCTATAATAATACTAAAACTAAACTTAGACTAAGAAGAAAAAAACTAAAGATAAAAAAATTGGGTTAAGTCTCCCACATCCGGAAGTGTACCAAAGAGACTAGCTGCGTTGCCCCATTGGCTAAGCTTATCCGCTGGGCCAAATAGGAGCCAGGTCTTGGGTCTTTTGACGCGTCGACCAGGCGCTTTGCGAGGTACTTGAAGACGCGATGCGTTCTCTGGCTCCAGGGTCCCGATGTTTCAACCCCAAACGGCTCAAATATGTATGTTTCACCCAGGTTAGTATATTTGTGCCGTTTGAGGGTTTCTACAGCAGCGGCCGCATACAGGTGGCTAGGAAGTGAGACGGGGCAAGGGTGACGACGCAGTTGGTGTTCCACACCAAAGGCCGTCCCATCTTCCAGGGTACTAGGGTTTTTATTATTGACGTGCAGAAATACTACAGATTATTAATCGGTCAAGTCAAACTACGTCAGTATATACTTACTTCATTATCCTATAAGTACTAGAATAGTCATAATTATGGCGTCGTCGGTTGCCACTAAATTGAAAGCTAAACTATAGGCGAATCCCACAGAAATCGGACTACTAGCACCCTCCTTTAGCCTCCTTTAACAAGATTGTGTTAGAGTGAGTTTGACGTTTCGTTTAGCGATTCACAATTGATGACTATAATTAAATAATAGTAGTTTATGCAACGGCCACGTAATGATAGCGATTTTAACATGAGAATGGTTTATGACACGAATTTAAGCGAAGCTGGGCCACGCCTGAGCGATATCGACAAGCTGTCATGGCGTTTGTTGAAGTCTCCTTAATGGTCAGTATCTTCTGTTTATATGTTTCATAGTCGTAGAAAAAGTAGTGTAATGGCGATTTTAACACTCGAGCGATTCTCATGGTATAATCGCTATCATTACGTGGTCGTTGCATTATCTACTATTGTGTACTTAGTTTATATTAATAACAGTTTAGTTCTTACACCTGACACGATTAACATACTCTAATATGAGCGAGCGTACGAGCGAGCGTATGTGGGACGCCCTAACGGACGACGTCCGGTCGGACGTCCCAGATACCGCTGGCGCGATGAAGTGGAGAAGGATCTGCGGGAGCTCCAGGCGCCTGACTGGCTCGAGACTGCGCAGGAGAGAGAGCGATGGCGCTCTTTGGTATCGGAGGCCAAGATCCACTTCGGGTCGCTGCGCCAGCGGAGTAAGTAAGTAAGTAAGTAATATACATATTTTGTATATGAATCTACGAGTACTTTAAAATTTAAGGGAATCTTTATGTCTTTTTTCCTGAACTGTAGGATTATAATAGTAACAATCACGATACTGTCTTCAAGACCCAGATACTTAATCTAGGCTAAAAATATATTTCAAGGAATACACTTAACAAAGGAAGAAACGTCATTTGCACAACTCCTTTCATCTCCACTGTGAAAGCTTAAAACGCAACTTATTAAGTTCGTTCTTCATTCCCTTCACGTTATATTTGAACGTCCAACTCTCCAAAGACGCAATTTACATAACTAAAAGTGTTTCTTGAATTAGAATCACAAATTTTGTGGCACCTGTTGCCTCGTTATTCCTTTGGTGAAGTTTAGTGATCATTTTGATTATTCTGATTTCATCAAAATATTGGATCTCTTTTATTTTCATTTCTGCGATAATGACTAAAATCTAGCACATTAGCATATTATTCTATTTCATTATTAATTTGTGTTTACATACTAAATTATTCATTGTTGTCGGTAAATCTTTATGATGATAATATTATGTCCAACTTGCGAATAATATTACGAAACGTTGTTATAAATGTGCGTAGGCATCTCAAAACATGTAGTAGTATAAGCTCGGATTATTTAGGAATTAGATATAGAATATATTATAATACTGCATATAGAATGGACACGCATTGCTTGCAATTTTAACACCTTACCTCTAGCTCTGCTCTGGTACAATTGTCTTCTACCACATTTCTGTAATAGTTAGCGAAAGCTACGAATCTTCTTTCTTCATCGTTATTAGCGGGTTTTGGATAATTTTGAAATACTTATGTTTTTTCGGGATCAGGTAAAATGCCATTAGGGGTCACTACATGCCCCAGAAATAACATTTCCTTTTTAAGAAACTGACATTTCACTGGGTTCAGTTTAAGATTGACTTAATCTGGCAAGTATGTCCATTAAATTTTGATTACGTTGCTCTAAATTTCGTCCAAAACACACTAAATCGTACAAATATGATTGGACTGATTCGGGTTCGACTGTCTGTGTCTAACGGTATTTAAAGTAAATAATTAATCCCCAAAACTAGATTGCACAGCGATACAAAAGGAGAGGAACAAAGGGGCTCACCGGTTTTCGACAGGTTAACCGGGTTTTCAGGCTGCTCCAGCTGGGTGGCCACCCTCTTCTTATCTCTGCTGCTGAGTCTTCAGGATAGACACACAAGAGCACACAGTTAGGTCTATTAGCGTTTTCCGGAAATATATAATATATATTTTATTTTCTCGTATATTTTAAATAATGCCTCTGACGTGACTTTAATAGGTACATTATTAACTTACTCCTTTGTTTATGCCTAAAACTACAAATATTATATTATTTATTAACTATGAACAATGACTAAGTGCTGTAAGTGAATGAATAATACACCAGCTTAGATATGGGCGCATCAGCTTAATGCTGCCTGCTCATTAATAAATAATAATAATATTGTTCGAAATAATACAGCGTTTTTCTTCCATAGATACATATTAATATACGAGTATATAAACCACCATATGTGTATAGCGCCGCGATGCACTGCACTACACGTGATGATACCATTATCTTATCACCACAGTCAGTTTATCGTACTGTTCGTTAACATATCAATTACCACAGTTCATGTATAATAGGTGAAAAGTTTTAGTCATTTGTTCTGCACTAGCTCACGCGATTGATATAATCGACTTTTTTGTCTCATAACTGTCCCATTTTTTTTAACTTTGTCACGGATATTTGCGAAGGAATTAATGAATTATTCGTTACTCCTTGTTTCTCGTTCAATTGAACACTCCAAGGTGTCGCCATGCTGCGGCTATCGGCTATCGGCACCGTTACCCGATACCACTGACGCGCGGCCAATGCAGGGTCGCCATGTACGGACGAGGTTATGAAAGTAAAGACTGCTGGATTAAAAATGAATTTATTGTTATTTTGCGCACGTATATATCTCACTACACTACAAACTACAGTGTGATTGTTAATGTGTCTTTGACGTTTACTGTACACGATTTTAGTTAACCTACTAAGGATTTAAGCAGAATGTTGGGTAGAAGACAATGACTATTTTGCTTCATGGCAGAAGAGAAAGATTCTTTTTTTGGTTTTGGTTTGAAGAATATGTAGCAAATACCTAACTATAGAGATGGTAACGAGAAAAGGGGAGGACATACGGTAAGACTCATACTCAGAATATATAAATATATATCAGAACAATGTCTTAATCTAATTTGATAAGTGTCCCTCTAGAGCGTCGTAAGCAATATTCACACGTAGAACGACTGAGAGTCTTGGATTCCGGCCAACCAACCTTGGTAGTTTTTTGCACTCAAATTTCATGAACTCCTTACAACGAGCTCATATGTATGGAACGCTAATGGAAGCGAAAAGCTCACCCACCAAAACGCACATCAAAGGGCGGCGTCACAATACATATTTGTGCAAAAAAATACTAATCTAAATGCGCCGCTCGTGGCCGACCGTAACGTTTATCAGAATTCAGATATATCAGTGGAGTCGTTTGTCCTTTGTTTTTATTGCTTTATTTATTTATCGTTAGATTATTTTTGACATGGATTACATACTCATACATGTCTCTCTCGCACGCTCGGGAGGTAATTCGCGTCGCACTCGTCGTCACGAACACATGTACCGCGCCTCGCCCTGCCACTTAGTCCCCGTTCGCACACCAGACCGCGCACACGTAGGTACCGATCGACGGAGAAAGGTTTCCCGCACATTACGACTACAAGTGCCACTGACGTGAGTGATAGCTCATTCGAAAGGATTTAAAAAGGCCTTTCCTTTAAAGTAATAATCATTGACATATTCTGAAAATTTTCGAAGCAGCTTCCCTTTGAACCCGTGAAATAACGTCATTCCGCGAAAGAAGAGCAAGGATCTGAGTGGAAATCCGCCACAAAATCGTCAACCGTCATTAACTTCGGCAGAGCGGAGCCGCAGGTATAGATAAAAGAAAAAACTAAGAGAATCGGATCACCAGGAAATAAATTATGGGTCTCCAAATACTAGCGTGCAGAATGAAAACCAGACAGGTAATTATGTAATCCATGTTCGGTAGGTGCCACAAACAGCGATCTACCAAGGGGAGTTCTTTTTACAAAGGGCAATGGTTCTTCAGCCATGCTATGGCTTCATCGTCCAGGAAGTGTACTTTGTCGAGTCCTCTTGGTATGGCCCATATTTCGCACTCCTCCGTGAGGTGACTCATTGTTTGCACAGCACTGAATGGGGTTTTGTTTCTTGCATGACGTTACTTCTCCTGACGTTTAAAGCTCGTTGACTTCCAAGGACCTATATCATTTGGAATTTCACAAAATGTCCCTGTCAAAACATAATGGCGCCAGAGAGGAGCAAGTTTGGGCGGAATGTGCACCGCGTGCTCCCATGCCGAGCCTCGTTTAGAAATTTGCATACTGCGCGCCGCGCTTAACGTAAACACACGAGGCACGGTCATGCACGGGCACGCTGAAATTAACTGGTTGAAATAACATTGATATTGCTAGTGGGACAGCAGCTTTATTGTCATTATCGCAATGAAATTGGTTTACTAATGGAGGCAAATTTTATTACAAACTCCTTGGTCAAATATCACTGGCGGCGAACTTTAGTATGTTTTTAATTTATTATTAAAAATACATGTCTGTCACTTTTCAATCGCTATGATGTAGGTACCCGGAAAGCATTTCGTTCTATGATCTATTATGATTTTAAACGAGGGTTAACATATAAGAAATCAAAAGAAAATTTAATCAGTGCTTTTGGGGAATTGGCTCCAAGAAATCGGAAGAAAGTAAGGCAGTTGAAGCGTCAACAAAAATGGTTGCCTTTTTTTTTCCGTCGTACTGGACCTGCTGCCGTGATTCCACCAGAAGATCGAAGAACAGTTAATAGCCAATGGTATTCCGAGGTTTTCCTGCCGCTAGCCTTCCAGGAGCTGAGGACGATCATCCGAGGAGCGCATAGCGTGGTATAATCACTGTACGATCACGCGCCATTGGGACAAGTAGTTTATCAATGATAGATACATAGGGGGTATCAACTTTATCGCTTCAGTTATAAAATGTACGGTAGCAGTAATTAGATACACACTAAAAATATATATATCTAGGTAATCAAGTACTTTATTCAGTTGGATATATAATTTGGTAGACCCAATAATAACGATAGATGTTAACAAGATGTTGATTGAAGGAAACTAAACTGTCTTGGTAGGCTCAAATTGAAACAAGAGCAAACAAGCTTTTTTTCAGTTTGTTTCGTATTCGTCTTTGCACCAATTCAGAAAGTTTTTCAATATTCATCTTTCGCAATTCAAAACAGATATTTCTGGACATTATTCAGCGCGCCAACTAGCAGCGTACCTAGCGGAAAAAATCCGCAACATAAAAAAGAGTGCGAGCATGGCGCCGTCGGTCCGTTGCTCCGATAAAATTATTAATTAAAAACCGAAAATCTCGTGCCACACGTAAATAACCTTCTGCAAAATCAACAAAAAACACTCCAGCGCCGATCTAGACAAGATTCATAACGAAACCAGCTCTTGGAAGCGGCTGCGGCATGGCTGCGGCTGCACTGGTGAGTTTAAAAATCCACTGCTATCTGAACTATCGAACCGTGTTCCGAACACAGTGTAAACTTATTTTAAGGGGTTCAGAGCTAGTTTTGATCGACGCCTTGTAGTCGAAAATCCATTTCAGCGACTGGTCATCTGGTATTTCTGATTAAAATAGGTTGAAATCCCTGAAACAGTGTCGGAGACGTTCGTAAAACGATTTCGTAGATTTGTATCTTGTTTGTTTCGTGTGCTGTTGTATTGTAGGGGATTAGCGCAGCGGGGCACGCGTGTAACTACACCCTGTGTCTGTATTTTAGCCGTATTTAATACCTCGTTGATGCGACACCAAGGTATAGTAGATAGAATTAACAGAAACTCAAGTAGGCATACAATGTTTGCAAGGTACTTCGAATATCTTTTACGTATATCTTGACGTGAAAACGTTTTAAGCTTATAGGTACCGAGCTTGGACAGAGTTTTCGTATGACAAAATCGCGTAAAATTTACCATCTTGGAAAATGTGTGCTTACATGTTTATATAATATTTAAAGCTGTATTGACTTCAATATCTATCCGAATATGTGATCGAGTCAAGATTGATCTTTCTTCTTGTCCTGTGGTTAGCAGCCAACCTATTGTCAGAGTTATTCAGGTCGCTCGTAGGCCTCTGACATGGTCTAACGATAATTACTAACCAACAAGACCTCTGTAATACTTAAAAACATTAGTTGTGGGCGATCTGTACCTATATTGGACAGTGTGGCTAGCCCGTAGATTTTCGTAGCACGCGCGTAGCTAAAAAGCGTAGATATATAAATTCCTCCTTTTCCTCGCGTCGCAATCCTCAATGCTGAGGGTCGTGACCTTCTTTAGGTATCTCTTTCTGGCAGATGATCTTCCTCCATCTATTTCTGTCCCCGGTGGTGTGGAAAGCATAGTGAACTGTAGAGTCAAGAGTGGTGCGAATATAATCTAATCAACACATTGGACTACGTCCTCGAGGCCTTTTGCCTTTCATTTTACCGGTGACAATGAGTTTTTCGAGGTTATCCATCACTGCCTTTCCTACAAGTAAATAAATCACTACTTACAATATTGGTTTTTAAATGAAGTTGAGTTACTGCTTACTGCACTGTACTGTAATGGTATTTCAGCCGGTATTTAAAGCCTCGCTGATGCGGCGTCACGACTACGCTGTGTTGCAGAATTAGCCTCCCTTTATACCTTGATGCCACTGTGACATAATTTAGTGATTAACATGGCAGTGTCCTGTATTAGTACTGTAATGTTGTTTGGCACTCTTGAGTAATGGAAATTATATCTACAGATAGGCCCGGACTATACGACGACGGTTCCTAGGCCGGTTCCAGTATCGGTCGGTTCCATGGAACCAGTGCTTCACATAAACTCAAACAAAAATGCTCTGTCGACTACACTGCAACGGTTCCACTTGGAACCGGCCTGCTCGGTTCCTCAACCGAGTGGGGCGGGGCTTGAGCGCAACGCATGAGTTTCAATGGAGTCGTCTACACGGCCGATAGCGGTTCCTAAACCGAACCGTCCCTAGAACCGTCGTCGTGTAGTCCGAGCCTTAATGTTTTCCGAATGTATTTCCTAATAAGTAATTGATTTAACCTGAGGTTTACTATTAGCATATGTTAGTACCTTGGCCATATTTATCGTCAACATCGTCAGCTTTAAAAAATATTGTCGTTTGGGATATAGGCCTCCCTTTGTCCAAGATGCCACGGCTCACACTGTGAGCTGTGACTGTGAGTTGATTTTAAATTCCTTCGGAAACTTTTTTCATCTGATATGCAGGTCTAATAGTTTGTTCGATCAAAAGTCAGACTTGATCGTTCAGAAAACCCAATGTTTCGGAGAAAAATATTCAAAACCAAATGAAGTTGAAACTGAGCTTTTATCGGGCACAAAAGTATACCAAATGAAGCGGAAACAGAAACACTGAAAGTGCTGGGCACATTTTGATAGCTCACTGGAATATTAAGCGATGTTTTTGGAGTCCTATCTATCTCTTACATTAAATAAATAAGAAAAAACAGAAACGATGCCTCTATAAGCGTTATGTCGGCGCTGCGCATTCATTCGTCGTCGAGCAGATGTTCCGCAGGCGAACTTCCCTAAGATTACACGTTGTAGATAGCTGTTGTATTGTCGCAAAATTAAGAAATAAGTTACATCTAAACTCATTTGAAGGTTAATTTATGCTTTTGTAAATTTTCGTATAAAGTCAGAAGTTATATTAGCATTAAAGTTTCTAACGTATATAATTTTTTGTTTCGCTATAACACAACAACATGGTTGACTTACTAGAAACAATATTTCAGTAAAATGAAATGCAATTTTAACATTTGTTTAAAAACCAGTCCGACGACGTTTATTGATCCAGAACCTAATTCGCTGCACTCGCTGTAAGAGTACATACACTGCAGGTGCGGCGTGATTGTCTGAAAACGCTATTAGGGAGCGTCTTTTCTGTTTATTTATCTGTTTTGTGTCCATGACGTAGACGTCTGTGATTGTACATTCCAAATTGATGGATGTATCTAACCTCTCCTGAGATTCGCAATTCCATTTCTTTGATTTGCGCATCCATTTATTGGGTATTTTCTTGAAACGTGCCACAGTGTTGCCAACTGTTTTTGTATTTCCCTAAACAGCAATTTGGGCAATAAAAAGAGATTCATATTTCGTTTAGTGAAAACAACAATATGCAAAGTAGTTATTTTACTGTCCTCTAGACAGTAATGTGGGTACGCTGTTACTTTTTTGCAAATCCAATTATTTTCTTTTATTACATTATTACATCTAGCACTTTTTTGGAATGGCAAAATATTTTCGTGAATCAGTACGGAAATTAACTTTATTACTTAGAACCATAATTAAGATAAAGCTTTAATTGTATAAAGCACGAAATGTATGCTTAGAACTTGTACTTGGAAACTACAATTAGCGCAAAACATACTGGTTAAGTACCTAACCCACCTAATACTTTTTTATTACATTTATAGCCTTGGATACAAACCTATAACTATAAATACATTTTATGAGCAAAAAACTAATTTGCGAGTTTTTTAGTGTACAGTGGGCAACACCAGGCTGCCCTTTAGTACTGTGTCGCAATAACTTATTTGACACATTATGAGGAATCGTAACAACAACTTATTGCGGCAGTGTTCCACAGAATATAGTTTGTTGTTCTTCCACTATACCAGGGGTTCCCAAACTTATTTTGTCTACCGCCCACTTTGAGAATAAATTATTTTTTAGCGCCCCCATTTTTTCTCCTACTTAAAAACGACTATAACTTCAAATTAAATTAATTAATTATTGTGAGCTATATTAGCGGAGATTAAACATTAATTCTAAACGAGACTTTTACTATAATTCGCAAGAGTTAACTTGAAACCTGAGCGCAGTCGGTAATACACAACGGCGCTCAGGTCTCAAGTTAACTCTTACGGGCTACACCTGCCTGAATAAAACAAACATGCATAAACTCGTTTATCTCATTCGATGCTCAATCGTACTCAACAAGTAAGAACAAGTATTATATGAACCAGCCAATTGATACAGGAATGCACAATTCAGGTTATTTAACAAAAACTTATTAATACATGATTGCCCGCGGTCTACTATCTACGAAAATTACCTATCTAGGAGTACTAATAACTATTTAAATGCGAAAGTATGTCTGTTACCTTTTTATTTGTTTGTTTGTGTCTACTTTCATTTCGAAACAAAGCGACGATTGACATGATTTTTATTTCATATATTCAATAAAACAGGACAGATATATGAACTACGCGGAGAGAAATAGCGAACCGAGTTTGAGCAATCTCTTAACTAATATTAGTTGATGTTCACAAGTTGTAGTTGAGAGTCGAAAGCTCATGCAGTCGGTGTCTAAGAGGCCTCTTAGCTAAATGAAATTACAAATCACCCCCCAAGCCTCTACACAACGCCCCCATTTTTTTTCTGGGTCTCTTACCCTTCTTTTACCCCTTTAGGCCTGCAGCGCCCACAAGGGGGCGTTATCGCCCACTTTGGGAAAGGCTGCACTGTACGTACGAATGCAAACTTAAGTAATTCGCAACTTTAATCAAATTAACAAAATTGTTAACGCGTTACACAAAATAAATAAGAAGACCAGAACGAAAACTCAGTACTAACGTTCGTGAGCGAAGGGACTCCACTCACACTCGCACGCGGATACATGTGCGGGAACTTCTATATAGATCCAGGACTACGGCACTGTGCAGTAAGTGGTGTGAAAGAGTCTCCTGTGCGCACGCGGCGGGCGAATATCCATGAACAAACCTGGTTGTCTATGAAGACATATTATTCCTCGTAGATAACCAATTATCAGACTTGATTATCTACGAGGAAGTCACGATCGGTTTCTGGTTTTTGGATTTTGGTTAAGAAGTTAAAACGTCTACGAATGAACACGATTCACCTTCTGCGAGTTTTTCTCCCCGCGAACGCCTAAAAACTTCGGAGACTACTTTTTTATTCATCCATGTGGGTTTCCCTTCTGATAGTTATTTATTTTGTATTACACTTGATAATCCGGCGAAATCCTTGACCTTTATAAGGCTGATGTCACAACTGTAAAACGATTTGTGATGACTTTCACCTTTCTGTTCGTATTCAATTTAATACACGCGTGTGTTTCTAGGAACATTGAATGGAGTTCATTGAAGCGAATATCATTATTGTTAACCGATTTCAAATATACAGGAGAGGTTTATTTGAAATCACAGTCCGATGGATATGTTATATGCGATTGAGCGAAATGTGTGAATGTTTTTTTTATCAAGCGAAAATCGTCCGCACTGAACTGTCAGCGGTAACAGTCTGGCTGAAAATTTCGAAGTTTCTTCGAAATTGGAAGTTAAAAAACAAGTTTTCGGGAAATTATTTTCTCACTTCGCTGTACATTGACAATTTTCTACGTTATATTTACCTACTGAA
Organism: Hofmannophila pseudospretella; assembly: GCA_947369225.1. Taxonomy (NCBI): domain Eukaryota; kingdom Metazoa; phylum Arthropoda; class Insecta; order Lepidoptera; family Oecophoridae; genus Hofmannophila; species Hofmannophila pseudospretella. The sequence goes on from OX376325.1 coordinate 9,001,617, forward strand.
AATAATCTTCCTGATCAAAGCGTCAATGCAATGCGATGTCAATTTATGATGGATGAGTTAGAAGATTATTTATTGCTATGAAGTGGTATACGCCGCAAATACTCTCTAATATCTCAAAATATTCGCATCTTTTAAAATATGACCCTATAATACGGATCATTCTCAGTAGATCCATGATTTGATGATTTTTTTTGTGTAGTTATGAACCGGAGAAAAGTAACTTTTAAAGAAATGTCTCAAAGAATAAAATTATATTCTCATTCCTTCTATCTTATCTCATGCTTGAAACACCATCTCAACTATTCAGTGCTCGTACAATGACCAGAAAAACACGATGACAGATTTTTTGTTCAGGCGGGGTTTATTTATTATGACAGATGGACGACTCGCTCATAAATGCTGGCTGGTGCTTTATTGCATTTCCGTGTTCAGCTGTGGTTAACACATTGTATTCATAACCCTTTATTAAAAGCCAAAATGAAAATTTATAGTACTTCTATGTATTCCAGTTCATAAAAGCAATTAGAGGATAGTGGATTTGGTATAATTACGAGTATTTTACATACTTAGAATATTGATTCAACATTCTAAAACACATAACTTTTGTTGTAGGAATTTTATCTATTTGACGAAATTTTGAAACAATTATTTTTTTATGAATACTTATGACTAGCATTGACTTTAAAATTAAGTTATCTCAATTACTGTTCATCTTGTTTTATTGTGTTAGAGTTATTGCAAATATATCATTATCATTGGTAGATTTATATCATTAGTAAAAATACATAGAGTTAAAGTTTAGGTACTAGGTCGTCCAAAATTAGGAGTAAGTGCTAACCGTGACCGTTCGTTGTATATTTAAGGATCTGTCTGAAATATGAACTTGATCTATATTTGACCCTAAGGATTAGCTCTGCAATATTTAAATTCTGATTTCTGTTGAGTTTGAAGTTTAAGGGAGTAAAAGGTATTAAAATTAACTGATATACAAGCTTTACGCTTCGTAGCAAAAACCTACTCTGCTACGCATGCTACGCCATAGCAAGAATTAAGCAGAGGGTACAAAAATACCTGCTTCAATGAACTTTAAACAAGCTACCTCAAATAGTCGTAGCGCAAGTCATTAAATTTCTTATTAGTAAAATTTAAAGCTATTTCTGCATAAATATAGTCTAGGTGTTCGCCACAGAGTTGTTTGAAAACGAAATCCAGGAGCAACAAATTCCAATTTAAGCCAGTGCTGTGCTAGCGACACGTAAATCGTATAGCCTATATAAAGAGTGCACAGGTGCAATACCCGGATGCAATTCACGTTTAAAATACAAATAGTATGCAATGCAAATTTAATCACGAGTCCGCTTCCCTTGATAGCTGTGGTGATGGGTTTCGTGATACTTTGAATTTCAAATCAAGTCTTGAAATTTTGAATATGTCAGTGACTGTAGATAAGATCTATGTTAGCTCAGCTCATGATGGGGATTTCTAAAAAAATATTAGGCCTACAAATATATGCGGTTATAAAAGTCGAGCGGCAACAAATCTTACTTTCTTCGAAAATTGGCTTCACCGAAAAGTAACGTTAATCGAACGCTTCCTGACTAGTGGCATACAAAAAACGTCAACTGTCTGCAATTTAGTTTATATTGAGATATTTTTTAAATTATTAGAACTGTAAAGTTCATCCAATTGAACAACAATAATAAATGTTATCTATAACAACATAAAAGTATATCGTATACCAATAGGTACATCATAGAGGTCCTGTAACATTTCAACTAACATAAATCTTACATATTTTATTTTATTTTATTTTTATTTATTTTTTATATGATGACGACATTAATAAATAGTAGTAGAATCGGAGCTCCTGTCCCGATTATTTTAGTAAGCAGTTTGTTAGTGGTAAATAAACGTCGGCGGCGGTGGCCATAGGTTAAACGTTTGTTTACTAGCTTAACTTAGCCTAAAAGATTATTTAAACTGACAGCCAGAACGCAAAGTAAACCAAGTAAACTATTTTGTTTGCGGCGTAATAGGAAACTCCTTAAGCACGTTTACTAAAATGATTTATGATTGGAACAGAACGCAATTACGTGTATCAAAAGTCTATTTGGCTAAAGTCGTTAGACCGTAGTAACGGGAAGCTACTCTAATGATATTTACGTGATTACCTAATGGAAGAATTGAATTTTAATACGTTTACGGTATTTTCTACAGATTTGTTTCAGTTATTGACAAATGCAAATGGAACAGTAGGATGTTTAGTGAACCAAAGGGAAAATTAATTCACCATAGTTCAGCCAGTTCAGTTGAAATGTCCAACTGGTTGAACTACGGGTCTGACCACATCTAGGTTTGGCCCTCACCAGGGGATTATGAGGGTGACGTGAAACCATATTATTATTTATACCAAAGGGTAGTGTTACATCCCATAAGCCACTGCGACCTAAAAGATCTATTGTGACTATCCCTTGTTAGTTACAACTCATCCCCGAGGCCAACGTTCTTCAAGATCCATATGATTCTCCTCAAGAGTCATTAAGTGACCTGCTAAGGATTCTTCTGTGAATTTCTGCTGTGAATTTCTGCTGTGAATTAGAGCTTCGCACTCACAGAGAATAATTATGTATTGGCGTTTCCTCTTCCACAGAACAGTAACTGCAGGTTCAGTTATGTTTTTGTATTTATAAAATTCTTTATTAAGCAAACTTATAAAACAAATGCATAACTAACTTAAAGTTATACAATACAAATGATTTTGTTGTTAACTTCAACAGGCAAAAAATACACCTTCTAAAGTTATTTACATAATTAATAAATGCTCATTACATCTTAAAATGTGTCAAAGTTAAGTAATAATTTTACGTTATCGTATAAATATGTAAGCTATTGTATAGACTTTACTTTTTTCATGTGACAATAAATAGATTTGCAGGTTCAGTTGTGTCGGTTCAAATCAAACCTTAGTACCAACCAGGTACAAAATCTCATCAATACAATTTCAGCCAACCCTTTGAGTTCAAGTGCTTCCTCAACCCTAAGATTTGTATTGAACATAGAATACTTTGCACAGAGGATTTGATTTTGATTTATACATATGTTTTTTCTCTGGACAAAGTTAGTTCCTAAGTTATATTACTCTTGAACGTTGCATCTATTTTTTCCTTGAATCTATCCTCTTTATGAAGGAAACAAGTCCACCCGGGTCGCTGATTACCTTCATCATCCTCTATTACTCACATCAAAACCACAATTACTCTTGCATGTATGTATATTTATTTAAGGCGCCTCACACGCTCGCACTCGAGTTAATATCCGGTCGTTACCGGTTGTATGTATATTAATCAACGTTTCCCCTTAACGTAACTCGGTGCTCAAGAGATTTTCAAAATGTCATTAATCTTTAGTAGAGTATTTACAAAATAGCATTACTTATCAGTTAACCTTATAATAGGGACTTTGACAATGTAATCGAATAGCTTTTCAAAGGCTGAAACAAGGGCACATTTTACCTTTGGAAAATCGAAACCTAAATACAAACAATTTGACTTTTACGCTTTTAACACAGGAAGGACACCGAATTCATAGAAGTCGGGTCGGAATCCGTTTCGAAATCGCTGCAGTGGTTTTCATGTTAGAACAAGGTTTTCATGGCGGAACCTGACTTATGAGTCTCACTTGGTCTAGAAAGATATATGTTTAATTGGTTATTGGTATAAGCCTCCTGACAGACCGATGGATATACGGATACAGTGACGTGATTAACCTTCGACATAGCTCATAAGATTAGCAAGCTGAAGTAGCACTGGGTCGGTCACATCTGTCGCAGAACCGACAACCGCTAGAGTGGAGACCGCGTTTGGGCGTTCTCCACTCCAGGAACTCCAGAACCGCGTTTGGGTTTGTGTGGAGACGTAGTATGGGACGCCCTGTTAGATGGAGCAACGGTCTGCGCAAGGTGTCTGGCAACGTCTGGATGAGAAGAGCCGAAGATCGGGCTCAAAGGCGCGCCCTGGGAGAGGCCTATGTCCAATAGTGGACTAGAATGAGCTGCTGATGATTAACCTTAGGAATTTTTGTTTACAATAACCACGAGGTCCGAAATTTTTATATATACCGCTAGGATCTCGGAAGGGTTACGATACTGGATAGATAAATAGATAGATACACTATATATACATAATTACAGGAAAGTACATATTACAGGAATAGTATACTATTCCTATCGCTGTAGCGATTGGCGAACGACTGAGCGACAATAAGATCCGTTTACCATTCGGTATTCTATGTTCCTTAAAAGTGCTAGTCATTTGATCAGATGTTAGTTACATTTTTCTGATTATTACGATCTTGGAGGAATAAATTTTCCGGCTGCCGCCGCGAGTTTAAACTTTCTATGCTTAACTATAGTTTCTTGTAGATTTTCTGAACTAATTTTCTTATGTGTTACTAATTGTACACAAGCAAACGAAGATAGCATTCTGAAACCAGACGTGCCTAATGAAATTCTCAGCTCCTACTCTAGGGAAGATAAATTACCTGTAGTTAGTGTTATATTGCGCTTCAAAGAGGTCACCACAACTTTTTCATTAGTGTGCTCAGCTTAAGATACTTTAACTTGGCAAAAACAGATAACTTCAACATGACTGATTTAATGCTCCTATATTTGCTTACTTATAGAAAGATACAATCTTTCAAAGGCGTTAAACTTTTTGGAGCTTTACTAAGTAGATGCGTGTTGTACTTATAACCAAATAACCACAAACCTGTCTTCTTTAACAGATAGACCTTTTCTAAAGTAAGTTCAAAATAACAATTATCTTTTCTAAGATCATCTTCCAAAATATCTATATCCCTTATACGTGTTTTTAACTGTAAGTCATAAATAATAGTTTATTAAAAATAAAGTAATACTAAAATACATACTTAAGCTAAAAATACAATCCCATATACTATATAGTAATTGCTATTGCTATCTTTTAGATCTATAATATGTATGAACATGTAGAATTTCAAAAGATATATACAGCATAACGTATACAATACAATATCTTTATTTATTAAATTCCTTTTAGGTTAAGAATATAATTTGTAATTTGCTTGCACAGAAAGTGCGACGGAATCCCGACTTACAACTTTGGGAGATATGGTTTTTCCATAATAATAAGTGTAATAAGTGACCCGTTATTTTGGGTCCCAGTCTATTTCAGTTTAATATTGCACAAAATGAATGTGTCTAATAATTTGTATGAAAACTGAGTCATGCTGTTTTGCACCTAACATATTCCACAGGATATACGGTGCCTATGCCAAGTCGACTTATCACCTTGATTTATGCCCGTTCCGAGGGAGATATGCATCGAATCTATTACCCCTCGACTAATTGTTGGCACCTACCGGATTAATGGCATGAATGGTATTTTGCGGCGAAGACTTCATTGTGGGGAAATGGTTCTACACTCGGGGTAATGAAAACTTGTTGCCCCTGAAAGTTTCACTTTGAATTCATTTTACAATCCTAGAGGATTTTTAGAAAAAGCTAGCAGTAATTTGAAGTTTAACCCTTTGCCTTTCGTATGTGCCCCATGTGATTAGTTTTTTTTCTTAAATAAATGGCCACTGCAAATGCACACACGGTTTGCAATTTTTAGTTTTTGTTAAAGTTAGACACTTAGAATCTAAAAGTTACTCGACCGTTATAACCGTGTCTGTTTTGAGAAAATATGAAATAGCATTAGACGAAATGCCAAACAGTATTTATTTATTTTATTTACACTTTATTGTACAACAATACACTTAATAAAAACAATTAAAATGAGTACATTGTACAAAGGGTGAACTTATCTCTAAACGAGATTTCTTCCAGCAAACCCGCGTAAGTGAAAGATGCGTTAGTCGTTAGTGCGTCAGTTTGGTTGCAATATGAAAAATATTGTGATCATGATTAATGATTATCTTATTGATGACACATACATTCAGAACAGCCATTCTATGTATCTCTTCGTTATTATTGTTATTATACAGGGTGTAACATTAAGAACGGTCAGTATGGGAAAGTCTGAAACTATAAGACATACGAAGATCTGTTCTTAGGAACCATGTCATCAATATTAGTAACAAGAAACACTGTATTCATACATTTTTTAAAAAACCTGTCTCAGCCTGGGAATCGAACCCGGTTGTTTTGAAAAAAAATCCAACTATTTCTATTTAGATATCGATTGTGTAGGTCTTAAGGAATAAATGTTAGTATGAAACGTGATGTTTAAAATTAATAAAACGCATTGTTTCCATATCTTTTAATTTATTTTAGTAGGTGTTCGAAATGACTACCATTTTGTAAAATACAACATTCAACTCGTTTAGGTAACGATCTTACTATTGAATGTTGTATCTTCAGGTGGTGTATTTGCGTTAAAATTGTCTCTATGGCTGCTTTTAGGTCTTCAATTGTGTCGTAGCTTGTTTTGTACACTTCATCCTTAATATCCTTTATATCTAAATAGAAATAGTGTTGGATTTTTTTTTCAAAACAACCGGGTTCGATTCCCAGGCTGAGTACAGTTTTTTTTAAAATGTATGAATACAGTTTTTCTTGTTACTAAAATTGATGACATGGTTCCTAAGAACAGATGTTCGTATGTCTAATAGTTTCAGACTTTCCCATACTGACCGTTCTTAATGTTACACCCTGTATACTAAGTAATTAATTAGTCAGTGCTAATAAATGAATACTTACTTACTCCGCTGGCGCAGCGACTCAAAGTGGATCTTGAATACACGTGGATTATTAGTAGCTTCCCGTAAACTAGGAGATGTTATTATAATGAAATACTTCCGTTTATCCATAGATTATTATTATGCACCAGGGTGTTAAAAGAGCGCTTATTTTATTCATATTTATGCACTACATCTGCTCCATGCTAGGATGCATAAAGCACTTAGTAAACAATGTATGAGCTTTTAACACAAAAGCTATTTATTCTAGTAGCTGTGGCTAAAACCAAATAGATACATTTTACTTTGAAAATATATGGCCCAAAAAAGAAAATAATATCAATTATGTAGTCAGAGCCCCCACTATGAATGTTAGCTCGAGGCTGTTAGCTGTTATCCTGTTAGTTGTTAGCCTGTTAGCCCGAGACCGTTTTGTATTCTACAAGTCTAGAATTCTTCTTTACGATCTGACCTAAATAGGAACCTGACTTGTGTTTGACACTAATTAATCGCTGTGCAAAATTTTAATTGATTCAGTTAGGTTTGAAGAGTGTTAAAAATATTATATAACTAGACTAAATAAATAAAAAAATTAAGAAACCCCAGACTTACCATCACCCCTTACTTATTCTTTGTCATCAAGTCGTCAAATAGTTTTATTTCGTTACACTTTTCTCTCACATTTAGTTAATATTTTAGTAGTACTCGTACATAATGATTGGTAAACTTTTACTAGCTGTACGATTTAAGTAGACGATTTCAGAAGTTTCAATAACAGAACTTCTTATATTTAAGGAAATGAGAAAATTCAAATATTTTACAGAAAGTTTATGGGTAAGTAGAGTTATTAACGCCCGGCCGATCGAGGGAGGGCGTGTTATAAGTTTGACACGTTTGTCTGTCTGTTTGTGTGTTTGTCTGTGGCATCATAACTTGAGAACGGATGGTCCGATTTAGAGATTTTTGTTGAGAGTGTTCTTAGCTAGGTCTGTTAAAAATTGGACCAGTAGTTTCCAAGATCTTAGAGTATATTTGATGTCAGATGGGATCTCTGGAACGGTAATAGCTACATTGTTCGAATTTGAGCTCAAATGTTCATGTCAATGACATCTGAAACCTAGATGAACTGATGATGACCAGGAAAAAGTAAGTAAACTTCAATTTCACAATATGAAACTGGAAGAATTGTAAGATTATCAGCCCGCCGAAACAATAATAGTTAGATGGGGTCTTCTCGAACTAAAGTTGCAGGAAATCCTAAGACATTACAAGAGAAAAAATAATTAAAAATGGCGGACAAAAAATTAATGAATTTGATATTGGAGCAAGGAAGCGAAGGGCGAAGCCCGGAGCGTCCTCTCGCCTTCAGGCGCCGCAGGTCTAACTGCTGAATGTTCTTAGCCATATCAGATGAAAAACGAATCTGTGGTTCTAAGATCTTGGAGTATCTTGGGATATTGGAGTATGAAAGGATCTCTGGAACAGTTATATAGTTATCTGGATCTCCGGTAACAGTTATAGGTGGTTCCAGTTTGAGCTCAAATGTTTATGACCATGGTGATCTTCCCACATCTGGAATCTTGAGGACCTAATGATGACCAGGAAAAAGTAAGGGGATCTCCACAATGATACGTAGGGGGTTTCTTAAATTTTTAATTTAGAGTTATTACTTAGTAATTAATTTTCGTAAGCACTATCTCCTACTAGTAAAATGTGGAGCAAAATTAATGCACTATGTTAGAATATTCAAAGTAGCGTTGTGTACAATTAACAAGTCGCACCGCATCGCAGTGCAATCAAGTGTAACGATCACAGGAAGATTATTCAGGCGTTAATTTGTTCTGCAAAGTCAGGGTGGGAGTAGGGCCAGGCCACAGTTGTTAACTGGAGTTGAAAAGTCGAGGAGTTAAGAAACAGGTCATATAATTATGCATGATTCTTATTTGAGCTTCTAGTGTAGCACAGAGAAAGGAGAGTAGTATCTCCATACAAACGTGCCCGTTACGGCTCTGTGTGCGTTCTCTATCTCGACGAACAATTACATAAGATCTCACTTGCGCTTGGAAATTGAATCAAGTGAGATTTTATGTAGGTGTGCGTAGGGTAGGCGCACGCACACTGACGCCGTAGCAGGTACTTCTACGAAAACTGTAGGCAAAGCCTTTGATATATGGTTTTAACTTGATGAGCCAATAAGAGCGGATGGCTTTTCGTTTTGGCAAATAATTAAACCACAAACACAAACATATTATTATCCAATAATCCGCGACATTGCATAATGTGTTTCCCAATATGCTGGTTATTATTACCAATACCTGTAGGTGTTATTAAATCTGAAAAATCTACTAGACGGATATCTATTTTTAACAGACGACGAAAAAGGGAGAGGTTCTCAATTCGACGCGTTTGTATGTGGATTTGACTCGAAATTTCTCGGTAACTAGAGGGTCGATTTTGATGAAATGTATTGCGTTAGGCTTGGTATTGTTTGAATTAGGGAATAGGATGAGTTAAAATATCTAAAACTGTTCAGTTTCTTAATAATTAAAAAAAATGTTGGCCTTGGCCTGCCTCTAGCTATAATCCAGTTATTGTGTCAAATCACTTTTAATAATAAAAGAAAGAAAGAAAGAATTTATTTTCAATAGCGCACACATACAACCAATTAGGTACAGAAGGTAAAAATAATATTAAACAAATATATTATAAAAATAAATAAACAAAAGTAATTAAGTTTGATGAAGGTGGTGTGCAGCACCGGACAAAGGGGACTGCCTCAGCCTGTTGCCGCAGCGGATTTAGCATTGCGGCGCTGATTTTCAGGCATCACCTGGGTGCCAGGGATCACTCCCTAATGATACACTACCGGAACATATAAATAACGGAAATATAATAATATGAATATTAATGCAACACATGATGAAGCTCGCAGAAAAATATTAATTCTGAATCGACAACATGTTGCCGCAAATTAGTATCCATTGTATAATTTTACAAAATTAGGCTAATTTAATAATATTTATCGCACGGACCTAACAACTTTGGTAACCTAGAGTTACCTAAAATATTTAGACAGATCATAAGCCTTGAAATTGTTGAAAAACTCATTGGTGGTTACTTAGAACTTCCTTAGTGTAAACGTAGTGACTAATCCTCTTTGAGTAAGGCTACTTCTTTTGGAATTTTTTATTGAGGTATTACCCGTGATCCAACTATCTTTTCCCCACCTTTTCCCTCTATTTTTTGACACATTTTATCTCAGGATAGCAAATAAATTGTAAGTTGTTTAAAATTACTCACAGGAGAAATCTCAGTATATTGAAATTTTTATTATGTTTTTTTTGGTCGCCGTTAAAGTAATTAACTGAGCGGCACTCTAGCAAGCCGTGAAAATTTTATTAAAATAAAAGAATGTAACCGATTCTACTGAAGTTGGCAATCAACAAAATAACACAAAAGAGCGCGAATTCAGTAAAGTCGGTTACATTTTCTTAATGTAATTTTTTTAGTCGTTTTGATGGATGAATATGCTTAGGTAAACCTAAAACCGTGCTAGGTAAGTACTTATGTAATGATGACGAAATCAGTCTGGGACATGTATCACGCCAGAGTGAGTGATGTCGCCTTCTAATGTGACGCGCCCATATGGAGATTTATATTGCAAAGAGGCGGGGCCCGAACATACCAGAAAGTACACCGCAGAGCAAGTATGGAAAAAAATGCCAGTGAAAAAATAAATACTCATACCATTTATTGTTTTTCAAGTGTATCAATTGGCAATAAATATATTTTGATATATGTATTTAACAATAAATATATCTTACGTGTTTTGATGCATATAACAAAATACTACAAAAATAAAAACTTTCTATGTGTAGATGTCGAATTTTTTTTTAGTTTCTATGGTGAAAAAGTTTATAATTTTGGTTTTTAAAGCATATTTCTTTTTCATTTGAAACAGGACACTTTTTATTTTCTCCATACAATTTTGTTAGAAAATTGATTTCAGGTGAATTTTCACTTATCATTTTTTTCCTCGAAATCTGAACATAGAAAGTTTTTACTTTTGTAGTATTATTTTATATGCATCAAAACACGTAGCATATTTTTTTCACCGGTATTGTTTTTTCCATACTTGCTCTGCGGTGTACTTTAGTGCGGGCGCAGAAATGTTTCGATAAGCTGGGACTATATGGAGCCGGTTCGGCTCCGGCTCGGTTTGCTATATCCATTCCCATGTGTTGATTTTAAGTTTCGCCCACTCCCCGCTTGAAATAAAGCGCATATGTATACCGACTCGGCTCTGTGTAGACCCAACCTTACAACCCTTGCTGTAAAGAGATTGAGGTCAAATGCGGGTTTAGTCGTAAATAAACAAAGTATTTCTCCTAACAGTCAAGGGTCGTAACCCGTATTTTAACGAATCGCAACCAACATCTCGTAACCAGAAAAAAAATCGGATGAGAAAAGTAATGTAGGTACCTTACTTAATCACGTGCCTCGAAATTTATTCTGATATTGAGGGGAAGGCGATCCAGGCCTGTTTTGTATTCTTCTTTGCACCAATTTAGAAAGTTTTTCAAAATTCAACTTTCGCGATTCAATACAGATAGTTCTGGACATTCATTAGCGCGCCAACTAGCAGCGCAGCGCACCTGCTGAAGAGGATGGCGCCATCGGTCCGCCGCTCCGATAAAATTATTCATTAAAAACCCATAATCTCGTGCCACACGTAAGTAAACTTCTCCATAATCAACAAAAAACTTTCTAAAGCCTTGGGTGTCTACCACAACTCGTTTTACACGAACAATTCTGCCACGCACCTGTAAAATGTGGGACTCTCTTCCATCCGACGTTTTCCCGCAGCGCTACGACATGGGATGCTTCAAAAAGAACGTTAAAAAAGTCCTCTCCCTACACGACCGGCAACACACAAGCAATATCCCTGATATTGCACGTGTCTCTAGGCGACGGTGACTACTTACCATCAGTGGCCCGTCTGCCTGTTTGTCGTAGCCAACTAAAACACTCCAGCGCCGATCTAGACAAGATTCACAATGAAACCAGCTGTTGGAAGACCATCAGAGGGCACTCAAGGATTCTTGGCTGCGGCTACGCTGGTGAGTTTAAAAATCCACTGCTATCTGAACTATCGAACACTTCCGAACAAGGTCTTTTCCCTGGATACGACCCTGTAATAGTCTGATTAAGTTTGTCTGTACAGTGTTATCTGTTTACTTGACTGTGACTACGGTTCATAAATAATTGTAATGGAACTAAATATATTATATAAGCTCTTGTATTGGTACCTACTTAGAATATTAACGTTGAATCTAATAAGCAGTGATCGGATTAGGTAGTGCAATATAGGGTTAATGACCTCAAACCTTATATTAGTATGGATGCGCCCGCGGGATTGCGGGATTTTGGAAATGTTCTGTACATATACAATGTTTTTTCTCCTAATGGGAACACCAAAAGGATACCATCTCATTATCCCTTTTGCGAGAGAGAGACAAAGAGATACCACTATTAGGACTATATTCGGGATTTATTGAATCTTTCTCACATTCTTTTCTTTTTAATGTAAAGTTTAAAAAAATAATTTAAAAATTAAAAGTTTATACTTATTACAAGGCACAAGAATAGGACCTCCGACTTACGAACTAGGTCGAAACCTGTATCTTGGAAGTCGGGACTCCGTACTTTACTACTACTTTCTTCCGTGCAAGCATATGACATTCACACGTTCTTAGAACACTCTTATCAGTCGTAGTCTTTGTTATACCGAAACAATACATTTTCTATGAATGTTTGTCAAGTGTAAAGTAAACAACAATATGGTGGCAAATTTAGCCTTGTGACTTATACGAATGTTTAATAATATATCCAATGTAACCAGCTTTTAGCGAATTTGTAATCCCGGGATATCGTTACTTGTTGGGCATGTCCATGTTCATATTTCGTCATGGAACCCCGCAAAATTGCACTACCTAATCCGATCACTGCTAATAAGCATTGAGTTGATCAGATACTTCATGTTGTGTAAGTGCTATATAGTCCCGTCACCTCGTATAGGGCGTTTTCACATTACACGATAACGACACCGACACGACCGACACCGATGTGTGTGTGTGTGTGGATATGGTGTCGTGGTAGTGTCTTTTTTTATTTATAGTGAAAGCGTCTTGTACTAAATGTATGAGATTCGACAATAGACGATATCGTTATCGTCTATGAAAACGCTCATACACGGATTCTAAGTAAGCGTCAAAGAGCGTCGGTGGCCTTGTGGCTAGTACACCGGACTCCCATGCGGGAGGTTCGGGTTAGAAACCTGCAGTGCCATGTACCAATGAGTTTATTGTATTTTTCGAAAACTTGCGTACATTTACTGCTCTAACGGAATTAAAACATCGTGAGGAAACCTGCACACTGAGATGACCAGTGTGTAAAATGGGGTAGGCACAAAAGATCCTCAAGGGTCGAAGTGCCGCTGGGGTTATTCCCGGCCCCCTATCATAAGATGAGATAAGATAGATCCGATCTAGTATTTCGATCGAGGTTTTTGGAAAGCTTGATAAGCCCTATTCTTTAAGGGGAGGTAGATTGCAAAAAATCATGAATAGGTATAGGTACTTATACAATTGTAATGGAATTTGCACCATAATAATAGTCTTTGATTGTATAGAGACGGTTGATATTACTCCAAGATCTTGGAAACCTCTGGTCAGATTTTTATCAAACATGGCTTCAATTCTGTTAGACTGTTTGTTCAATTCAATAAATCTAATTCTCTGTTGAATAAAAAAGAATCGGGTCCAAATTGGATCATCGGTTGTTGTGCTATGACACAGACAACTTCTAACAGCCTTGCTCGATTGGGGTTTAAAAATAAATAACGGTCAATAGTAATATCGTAGTATAAGATATAATCTACCTATAGTATGCATTTGTAATACCGTCATATAAGCACTTCACTCGATTGTATTCACGTTTATTTAGATTACACCTAGGTGATTATAAGGCACGACTGTATAGAGGTAATGTAGATACAATTACGATTATTCACTCAACACTTTCCAGCTTATGAATATTTATGTACTTACCTATTTTGTAATAACAGGTCACAATATAGTGTAGTGGAATTAGCCGCATTTATCCCCGAATGAGTAGAATGAACGAACCACAGAGAATAAATCAAGATAGAGCGGGCAAGTGAGTGGGGCACGCGTGTCTCAATCTTGTATTATACTACAAGATTTCTATCATTCAGCGACTAGTTTTCTACGCGTACCGATCAGAGCGGCTGTGCTAAAATGCCTTATTGTGCGGTTTGTAACTGTAAGAACAACAGGTACGACAGTGAATCGATCAGAAAGAGGTATTTCGTTCGTTATCACGTCACTTTAGGGGCGTAGCTTTTGACACGCGCGATTGATATGGCTGCTCGCCCGCGTCACCGTTCTACTCTTGATTTATTTCTATGGAATGAACTGATTTTTTTGTATAACAAAGCTAATGTATACGATGACCCAACGGTTGTTGTTCGACAGCAGTCGTTGGCTTTGGTCATTGACCTACGGGCGGCCTGAACAACTCTGACAATATGTTGGTCACTGAACACATGACCAAAAGAATCAGTTTTTATTTATTGTAATAAATTGAGAAGAGAAAGAATATATCGAGCTACATATCTATATTGTGTTCGTTATAAGATAACACATGTAAATAATAAGAAAATATAGCATCAGCATTGCAAATATACAATAATGAAGCGTAGTGTAGGTACTTACTTATGCAGCACTAAAAAAGCCTTTATCATCATCATCAGCATATTAATGTCCCCACTGTTGGGGGTACGGGCCATGATCCACCGCCGATTGGTGGATTTCACTCACACACCTTCGGAAACTTTTCATTTCCTCAGACATCATGCAGATTTCCTCACGATGTTTTCCTTCACCGTTAAACCCTTATACTCGTAGAACCTCAATTAACCTACTGTGGAAATATACATTCAAACGACCACTTAGTTATTTGGTCCATCTCCATATCGCTTTACTATCTTACAATGCCATTATTGAATTATCCCTCTCCATACTAGCACTAAATTAAGCCATCTAGGTATGACGTGATCTTTTAACAACATAAAAAAATAATGAGATCATGTTGATATGTTTTTGACAGCCTAATCTGAGTCAGGAAGGCTTTTATGTTATGAAACTCCACGCAGTAAAATATTCACAATCCATTCATAATAAATCATGCTCTCATTTATTTTTCTGTACACGGAATATAAAAAACCGGCCAAGCGCGAGTCCGATTTCGCTCTATAGAAATCCGTACTCATGTGTTTATTTAGAAAACAAACAAAAAATCCTGCTTTGATCACAATTTACAAATTTGTTGTATTACGTATATAATAAATAGGGGATATGACCAATACTGTAGCCAATTTTCTTTTCAAATTCCTATGTATGGGCGTTTTTGAAATAGACCGGTATCAAAGTAGTCTGAAATTGACAACTTTGTTCCATTGTCCCCTTCAGAGTAAACACGTATCCCTAAAAAAGGAGTAGGCTCACAAATTATTATATAAACGACACTACACATGTTTTTGTCCGTGTTTATGCTCGCACAAATATATGCGAAAGCCTTTTTTTTATGTCCGTCGCTTAATTGCCTCACAAAGTACAGAGCATAAAATTGGTCTGTTATTTCAATTGTTTACTTTTATAGAGTGTGTATAATATTATTATGACAAGTTGAAAGCTACAGCGTGGTATGGTGAGGTAATTTCATTCTCAGCAACAAAAAAACAGCTGCCCTAAAACAGTCGTCCTCCACACACAAGCTACGCACATGAAGTGCGGCGCGGACGTAACGGTCTAATTTTGAACTGTCTTGTACTGTATTCAAATGCCAATACTCGTAAAGTTCACTATTGATTGGCACAAAAATCCAAGTGACGTAGAAGAAAAAAAAAAGAAAGAAAAACACATTTATTTAACATTGCATTATGCATACATAAGTCGCCCGACATCTCATTAGTGTGGCAAGCAGATTAAGCTTTTTTAAGCTGGCAATAATAACCCTGTTTGAATTCCTAAAGTCACTGTACGCACAGTGATTACAGGAATTCAAACAGGGTCATTAATGTAAGCTTATAAAATACCACTTTTTAAAAATAAAACGTAATAATGGAACAATGTGAGAAATCTACTAATCAGCATTGGGCCCGCTCGGTGGATCATGGCCCGAACACCTCGTGTGCCTGTGCCCCAACAATGGGGACGTTAATAGGCTGCAGAGATAAGTTGAGATGGATGTAACAAATACTTTTTTTATTTATTAGCAGCACTAGTGAGCGCTATCATACTACGCCTGGATTCTGGTAGATATAAGTTTTCCCTCCGCATGTAACTGTGCGTGATTTTCCCGCGATCACCGTTGCATGCTGGCCACCGTGTTATTACATTGTAACACGTATGTGATTAACATTGTGGTAGTTACTTATAACTGAGAACGAGTAATGCGAAAATACATATACAAGTCGTGGATTTAATTGTTTTGTGACTAGTTATAAAGCCATTTTGTAATTAAAGAAAATGCCGTTTGTCGCCATGTTGGTAACAATAAGGTTTCGTTGTGACACATCTAAGAAGGTCAATGAAACCTACCAAAATAAATTTAAATTAAAAATGTAGAAAACTCCCGACTTACCGTCAGCGTTTTTCACTAATTTTGTTTAGTTTAATATAACATGTGCTTAAGTTCCTACTTGTGTATGGACTGTGAATACTTTGTCATCTTACCGCACAAACAAACATATTCTTACCGTTATTAAGAAACACTTACAAAATTTCTGGACTCATCAGATTCTCAAGGTTTCAAAATTATGATGTTTGTGTAATTTTAGTGTAGGTAATTGCCTACATTTACCTAATTAGGTACAAAAAATTTGTACGACTCTTAGGAAAGCCGGTCGTAATTCAAACCGAGTTATCGTGACGTACTTGATTGCCCAGTCATCCAGTCATTGCTCACTGCAATTCACATATATTGCCCACTCCGATTTAAAAAGGTAACAGCAAGCTTTATGAAAAGATAGTACAGACAAATACTTAGCTGGTTTTCTTCGTGTGGGCAATATCTGTGATCTGTCGGCGGGCAACCATTGTCGTATTTTTTTTACTGTGTTACACCAGTATTGTACCTAATATAGACAGAGCCAAAAATATATCTACATACAAATTAATAATGAGGTAATTTTTTGAACTTGTTTCAAATCGGTAACCGGGTACCACTCTGAAAAGTTGACGCTGACGTCATGCAGTGCCCGTCACGATATGTAGCTCGGAGACCAAGTGTGTGAGGTCAACGAGTGAGGTATCGTAGGATAGAGTAAGGTTGTCTAGCACTTACAAAATAATTTGGTCCCCTTCCCCACTTCCCCTCTATATGAGAGATGGTTTTAGGATATAACTTAAATATAGAAATTAAATCCGCTATAAGCAGCCATAGCTCGAAGACGAAATGAGTGAGGTTAAAGAGTGGCATATCAAAGAATGGAGCAAGATTGTCCGCTAGTGGAAAAAAAATCCGGTCTGGTGATTTCGCTTCAAACATCTAAGCTGTAGCTCTGAATACAAATTGCCATTTTTTTTCTACAATGTTTCACGGGAAAGTATGAAGCTGAGACAAGTAATTAGCAAGTCACGTTGATCTGCAGAAATTATATTTCTTCATATCATTTTCTCTCCATTTACACTTTGGTGTAGGTCACAAAAACTTTACACTTAAAGCTAGAGGTGCACCGGATAGGGGTTTGGCCGCATATCCTGATACCGAATATACGGCCGGGTTGGATGGTAGGCGCTACAGACAAGTGACGCGCCAGCGTGAGCTCACGCACTCATACCTGCGGTTACTAATAAATTGTCTGCTAATGTTTATCTTTAAATATTTTCTTAATATTGTGATGTGAAAAATTAAAAAAATGGTCTAGGCATAGACAAATAAAAAGTGGCTTGTTTTCAGTGTATTTATTATTACTAAAGTTATTATAACCTAATGAGACGTTAAATACACAAACATATTGTCTCATATTACTTTGTCTTGATTTTTTGTTCAAACGGCCGGCCGGATAGTAGCATCTACTATCTGGTATCCGACCGGATAGCGAAAATCAGCCAAATAGGCCGGAAACCGGATACAAACCGGATATCCGGTGCATCTCTACTTAAAGCGTCTTTGATGTGTAACATCTAAACAACGTTGAAGATAATTTTGTTATTAAATGAAGCTTCATTATTTTTTTTCTTTCAGTTGGGACTCCAAATGTGAAACAACTATCGGATTAACTGTCTAACTTTTAGACTAAGCTCAGAATTTATTAATAATCTTACTTTTTTTAGTATTTGGTATCAGTATTATCTATTTCTGTACTGCTGCAAATATGGATGAACGTGCTTTTTGTCTGAAATAAAGAACTTATTTTTATATTATTATTATTAAAAAGATTTTAATTGTCTAACTTGTTTCTTGATGTAAATATGAATGGATATTACATTATTTCTTGTTTAATAAAAGCGTAATAAAAAAAAACTCTGCACAAAAGCATTTCAGCAGCATCTATGTCCTTAATCAAAATACAAATACACCCTGTACGTATATACCTAAATTTGCTGCCTAAATTTTCTCTTCGTTGGCAAACAGCGTGCCAGCGATAGGTCGGTGGCGGTGTATGATT
Organism: Hofmannophila pseudospretella; assembly: GCA_947369225.1. NCBI lineage: Eukaryota > Metazoa > Arthropoda > Insecta > Lepidoptera > Oecophoridae > Hofmannophila > Hofmannophila pseudospretella. The sequence goes on from OX376325.1 coordinate 9,020,089, forward strand.
GTCGAAGCCCCCTGTATACACAGGGATAAACTCGTTAACAAGCTGACACATCCATTTTTTGTACCGCCTGTAGATCACCTTGTTCCAAATTTTATAATTTTTTTTTATATAATGAAAACTGGCATGTCATGTTTTGGCACGGAACGTTGCGTCGATGGTAATTAAAAGTTTGAGACAAAGACAATTGACTGGGGGCTAGTTGTTGTAGGAAGAAACTTTTCTAACTGGTAGTAACTTATACAAAATAGGTAGAAAATTTGCAATGTTCTAAGTAAATTTAAATCATATTCTAAGTTGTAAGTAAATAAAAAAGTAAACAAAAAGCTATTAATTGTTGTAATAGTACTCGTAGTAGGTAATTTTACAACATAGGTAATAGATAAGTTGTGGTTTTGAGAGCGATCCTAGCGCATATTAGATTTCATAAGTTACCCAAGGGTTGGCAGCTACCTCGCCTCGCCCAAAAAATCAGCATTGCGGTTCAATGAAGCATTGCTTCGGTGCAATCGGTGGCCTAGTGGCTAGGACACTGGAATCCCATGCGGGAGGTCCGGGTTAGAAACCATGCCATATACCAATGAGTTTTTCGGATTTTTCGAAGAATTATGTACATTTACCGACTGCTCTAACGGTGAAGGAAACCTGCATGTCTGAGGAAATAAAAAAATCCAATGGCATTCCAATTGCACTGGGCTCGCTCGGTCGTTCATGGTCCATACCCCCTGTGTCCCAACAGTGGGAACATTAATAGGCTGATGATGATGAGGCAATGCTGCCAATAGCCTAGGCACCCTGTCACACGGGTCCAATTTCAGACATTTATGATTGTTTTATTATTTTTATTCCCTGGAAAAGCATTAAGTATGGTAGATAAATATATTATTTGGGTCGTTTATCACTGTCAAAGTGTTTACTTGTTCAATAAATTTTGTGCAAATTATACTCTAGACAATTGGAAAAATTATCGCCTTTTTGTCATCTTCACTACAAAATGTAGCACGTTTTCATTTATTTAGAATTGATTAGGCGAAGAATGAGCATACGGGTAATTCTCTCATTTGGTGCAGAAAAGAGTTTATGTGGAGAGCAAGACAATGAATCCTCATTACAGTAGAATTTAATGTTAATTACCGTCGCGTCAAACGTCAATACTATCTTACGGTACCTCATTACCATCTTTTAGTGAAACAACTTTTGATTTACCTATACCAAAAGAGAGACGAGTGGCATTCCATTTTCTCTGCCCAATTCGCAAGGGAAATTACACCCAGCAGTTTTGTATTGACGACTCGTGAAAAATTAGAAAACTGTAATTATTAAAATCTATATTGATTTAATTACTTCACATAATTTATTTAAATAATACGAGCACGGTCCGAGTGATCGTGCAGGTTAAGCGACGTTGGCGCGGTCGGTACCTGGATGGGTGACCGCTAGTGGCATATTTCATCTGAGCTCCTCCGTGCCTCGGAAAGCACGTTAAGCAGTCGGTCCCGGTTGTTGTCGTTCGACAGCAGTCGTTAAGCCATGTCAGAGGCCTATGGGCGGCCTGAACAACTCTGACAAATAGGTTGGCCACTAACCATACGATAAGCAAGCAAACAAGCAAGCATTTAAATAATAAAGTATTTTTAGCGTTCCGCAAGAAACTCGTTGGATCCCTGAAATTTGAACAGGATTATAAGCAAACAGGGAAAATTAAATGTGATTCAAAAAGTTCTCCCACTTATCCGGAAGGCTAATATTCTTTATCTTTCTCTGTTTTGTTTGTTTAATCTTATTTTCAAAAGGGAATCTGAGAAAATACCCACGGGCTATGGCGATTCTCTTTTCATTTTCAGTATTACCCGTAAAGGAGAATTATTCTATTGTATTGTATTTTTAGGATTACAAATAAAATGGATATACATGTTATGTATATAGCTAATATTATTATTTTGCGGGTAAGCTTGATTATTCAAGTACAGTTAAAAAAAAACACAAGATTTTTTATACAAATTACAATTTCAATGAAATAACTTTCTTGAATATTGTTAACGACGGCGACCCTAAAATAAGTTAGCATAAGATTGTGTACATAATAGATTAAGTTCAGAATAGAACATTGTGAAACTGTGTTCTCGCGGTATAGTATCCCCGTGTAGTACTAGTTGCGACACCTCTACCGGGGATATAAGAAGGGCATTTTTACCGTGAGAACACAGTTGAATCCAGTTGAACAGCCCGATTGGAAAAAGGAAGAATTACAATAAAGAAGCCTTCGAGGAACCGGACCGAGATTTTTATTATACAGTCCACTGCTCCACGACAAATATTATGAACTATATCTTGTCTTATATTATGATAGGTGGCCGGGAATAACCCAGCGGCACTTCGACCCTTGAGGATCTTTTGTGCCTACCCCTTTTTACACACTGGTCATTTCAGTGTGCAGGTTTCCTCATGATGTTTTCCTTCACCGTTAGAGCAGTCGGTGAATGTACGTAAGTCTTTAACAGTCTTTTCTTGTAACATGAGCTTAAGTTCCTACTCCATTGTAATCTTACCGCACAAATAAACTATTCTTATTCTTTGAAAAATACGAAAAACTCATTGGTACAAGGCACTGCGTGGTTTCGAACCCGGACCTCCCGCACGGGAGTCCGGTGTCATAGCCACTGTGCCACCGATGCTCTAATAATTATAATATTTATGAACTAAGCATTTTTACAATCTATTTATTTATATAGAATCTGGAAAAATGGAGTTGCCAGTATAAATATTAAATTTAAAAAAATCAGTCATTGGTTAAATAATTATCAAAATTATATATTTACGAGTATTCGACTGAATTAGTAAATTTTCGAATGTACGAGTACCTAACTTCAATTTTTCCATCTTTATACTGAATTAGAATATTTTTCTCCTTTGTCTCTCCAGTACAGAACGTTAATAAAAGTGATTAATGCAAGAAAGAGATGTTATAAAACAATTATTTAAATTCTCAGGCTTATCCCGTTACAGAATGAACGACTGTTTAATGAGATAGACCGGGAGCTAAGACAAAGGATCGCTCATTAGCTGATAGCTTGCGATCAATCTCAATTTATCTATTAACGCTTCGACTCCTGACCTACAGCAGTTTGTAAATTGTAAGGTTTCTTACTCGATTGTAGTTAATTAGTGAACTTGAAATGATTTTTACTTTGATTTTCTATTCTTTTTTTCTTTTGGAATTTATTTCTGTGGGATTTGAAAGACTCTTTCTTACTATTCTTACGGTGCGTATTTCGATGTTAGGAGTGAAATGGAAATAGCTACTCTTGTTTTTTAAAGTTCCGTGCCATAAAAAGAAAATACGGAACCCTAAAAAGATCACTCACTTGTCCGTCTTTCTTTGCTATCACAACGTTTTTTAGGAGAAACTATTAAATGTTGAAAGTTGAAACTTGGTATAGATAGAAAGCAATTGACTCGCATATTTTCAAATTATCCAATTAAATTAATTAATTAATTAATTAATTAATTAATTTTATTAATTATCTATTCAAATATATTCCTGATACCTATGACATACCTACGCCAGTGGCATAATTCTCTATGCCTAGGTACAGTATGATGTCCGGCTGTACAAAGGTAACAGGCCAAGAATAATAACTGAAGACTCAGGGGAGAATACAGAAAAAAAAATCATTGGTTACTGTACTTTTAATTTTTTTTTTTTTATGTATAACAAAACCCGCATTTGACCTCGATCTCGCCTGATGGTAAGCGACGATGAGGTCGACGATGGAGCATGCGGGTCCAGTAAATGCCTATTCACTCTGGCCTTGAAGATCCCAAGGTTGTAGTTTTCGGGAAATACAGACGCCGGCAGGCTGTTCCATTCCTTAGCCGTTCGCATAATGAACGAAGAAGCAAATCGCTTCGTACGAACAGATGGGATATCAACAACATAAGGATGGAACCCCTCCCCGCGCCTGGTAGTCCGAAGGCGGAATGGAGATGCTGGAATTAGGTCGTGCAATTCCGATGCGCACTCTCCGAAATGTATCCTATAAAATACCGATAGACAGGCAACCTTGCGCCGATGTTCCAGACTTTGCAGTCTAGCCTCAACCAGCGATTCGTCACCTATAAGGCGCTTAGCGCGTTTCTCCACTGAGTCAAGGGCAGCCAGTTGGTACTTAGCTGAGCCGTCCCACAGGTGGCAGCAGTACTCCATGCACGACCGGACTAATTTACGTCTAAATCCGTGTTTGATCTCTATCTCATCTGGTAGTAAATGACGATGAGGTCGATGAGCACACGGGCTCAGTAAGTACTTACTGTGTAACTTATAAAGTAACACAGAAAACTTGAGTTTTAGCATTTGTTGTTCAAATAATGACTAAGACTTCAGCAAATTGACAACTTCCCCCCCCCCCCCCCCCCCCCCCCCCTCACCCCTGGATCCTCCACTGTGAAGGCTGCCAGATCCCTCGGGGCCGACACGACAAAGCTCCGGAAATATTAGCCTTGTATTTGTAATTCCCTTTAGCATTCCGGAGTATGTGGGATTGACGCCCACACAACGCTTGTTTCATAATAACAAGAGAGCAACAATTATTTATGCTGTACTGAAATTCAAGTTATGTAGGTTGTGCGTAAATATTTAATTTAATACTATAATTAACCCGTCAAGTGTTTCCGTACTCCCGTTTGTACACAATTTTTATTGTTTGACATTTGTTGACGTTTCGTTCATAGCATCGCCATTCGCAAGTATAATTTTTGTATTTTTTTTTCCTTTTTTGACCTATCAAACTCTCTAATCTAATCTCGAAATTCTAGACTACAAGAACACTTCTGGTCCATAGAAGTCTACCCCATGAAGTACCCCGATTGTAAAAAACGGTAACGGATTGGCTTAAAACAGGAATGTACGTAATATTAAAGATTGAAAATACCTACGATATCGTTATTGTCTAATGTGAAAACGCCCATTATCTAATATACTTAAACATTACAAAATAGAAGTGTATTTTCAGTAGGTGAAAAGATGGGCGGGTTTTATTTAATTTTACTCTTTAACGGATGTTAATGGGAGTTGAAGCAGTAAGTACTATTTAATATCCTGTGGTTGAGTGATCATTCTATAGCTTGCAAGCTATGGCTATAAAGCCATAGCTTTAAACTCGTTTCAAATATATTCTGACGCGGAAATCCGCAATTAGCTCGTCCATTTGTTTCTCTCGTATGACGTCAGCCATAATTCACCAGATAAACCTCAACTCAAAACGATTCTAATGCACCGTGATGAATGGGAGTGGGATAAATTACTTGTTGTAGCAATGCAGAGCCATAGTTTCCGTTTTTTATACGGCTGAAATGTATGAAACATCTGATTTTTTTCTAAGAATTGACCTCATAGAGAAAATTGGTCGGTTATGTATGAATACTGAACAAAGGAGAAGAAAGGAGGGTCCTTTCGTTTTTTAATAGGCTATAGGGGGTATTCGTTACACCAAGTATATTAATAGTCCTATCTCGCTTGTTCTCGCTAAAAACATCCTTAGCTCTCGACTTCATTCAACAAACGCCATTACGCATATCAAAATTATGGAGCACTGATAAGATTATTCTAAGAACGCGTTGCATAGAACCGTGTGCGCCACTAGTGATATTTGGAAATTATAATATTAACGTTATCTGTCTGTAAACACTTATCCTATTTAAGTTATTGGTCGCTATTGGTTACTGTGGGTTCGGTTTCAAATAATATTGTTTATTTGGTTACCTCTAGCCATAGATCCATTTGGTAGTGTCAAAATTTATTAAGCGTATCATCACGACCTAGGCTTATTATGAGCACATACCACATTTTGTGTCAAGTTTGCCATAATAAATGCGATATCGAAAATGAAACACCTAAAAAAATATAAAAATATACAAGTACTTATATAAAATGGTCTAATAAACTTGCATGTACTCGAAATGCCGAAAGTAGTACCATAATTTCAGTGGCTTCCCTTGCTCATGTAAAATAAATATAATATTTTACATAATAATTACTTTTGCAACTAATCGATATTAATTTCTCTATGTTGTTTGTGAAATAAATTATTTATCTATAGGCACCGACAAGTCGAGCCAAAAAAAACGAGCCACACTGCCGTACTACTTTTCCCCGAAGCAATTCATAGCACTTTTGTTGCGTAATTGCCAAGTCACAGAATGTTTTTAAACTTAAGATATTTTTGCTACAAGATCAATTTGCTAGTTTAGTCGTTTTGCTACATGGTCAATTTTCCAGTTTAGTCATTCTTCTGCATGGGTCTTTTGGATATGTGGGTGTTCCTATAGCGACCCGATATAGCGACTTGGAACGACTTTTAATGAATGTAATAGTTGTAATAGTAAGAGCATTAGACTTGGCTCTATATTGGATCTCATTACTTTTTCCGAGTAAAGATACAGGAGACTTGGCTACTTTTTACATGAATCTACTTACTATTAATGTTATCTTGATTAGAACTTGAAAGTAATTGCTCGTACTTAATATTCTTGCACCCCAAGGCTATAGAACGAGTGAATATTATTTAAAAGGAACGGTTATTATCTCTTTCCTCAGAGCGAGAGTAATTAAAAGATGAGATGTAAAAGGCACTTAAAAAGGCGTAAATTTCAATTACGTTAATAACCAGTGTATGTGTTTATAGGTTTATTTTATCTACCGCCATTAAAAAGTTCATTCTCTTTATGGTTAGTGTTTTGAAATTTCTGAAAAGCAAATAAAGGAATAATACTGAAATATCTACTATAGATAATGTAAAAGTTCTTTGGAAAATACTTACGCCGGCTCAGCGACCCGAATTAGATTTTGCCCCAGTGTTGCCACCTAAGTTATGTAAAAATTGCTAGGAGTATTGAGAAAGTCGCTAGTTTAGGGAAAATTGTGCCCAAATATCGTTAGTTTTTGGAAAATATATGGAACACTAACTTAAAAAAATCGATAAAATGTATGAAACGCCTGCCAAACAATGTCGCTGATAAAAAAGCGCAAGAGACGCCACTGCTCCCTGTCTGGAACCACCACTGGAGGGATCCAGTTGTCGAAGTGCAGCTCATGCAGGTCTCTTTCCACCGCGTCTTTCCATCGATATCTGGGGCGACCTAGGTACTGTACGACGTCATGTCTGTCTCTAGTTAATACTGAAAATAGAGAAAATAAATTAGTGTCTCAACAAATGAGTCTTTAAGGTTCAATTATATGAAAATCGTGACGCAGTCTAAATGAAAATGACCCTACGTACAGTTTTATTTTAAAGAGTAAAATTGAAATAATGGCAACTTATTTTTTGTTTTTAAATCTTCTGTACCTAATTGTTTGTATGTGTGAATGAATGAATGAATGAATACTCTTTATTGCACAAAATTAGTGTGATACAATGCGTACAAAACGATTAATACAATCTAGGCGGTCTTATCGCTAAAAGCGATCTCTTCCAGACAACCTTCTGGTGGAGTAATTTTGGTGGAAATAGGTAGGTTGTGCACCGTTTACAATAATATATAATATTTATATATACTTATATATAAAATATCTACATATACACTCACACATACATAAATACAAACATACATAATATTAAAATATAACTAGAAACCAAAGTTGTGGAAAAGTAAGGAAGGAAGAAGGAGTCATTGGGATAGATAGTGGGCCTTAACCTGTGCCTTGAAAATATCTAAGGATTTGGCTTGTGTGCGCTATTGGAATATTTTTTTTCTTTTTTTCTTTCTATTTACTGAAATCTTATGGAAATATCATTGAGATTTGACATCGACGTATGGTAATGGTAAATTGTAATTATTTAAATAATCATATTTTTTTTAAATCATACTGTAATTACAAAATTTTTAATAAAATTGTATTTGGATCGAATTAACAATTAAAAAAAAAGTGTTGAGTTTTTATTCTTTAATGTTAGGATACATTAAGAACCGTCGAAAAAATGTTTTAAATTGTAAAAATGTACAGTAATAATAAATTAACAGTAAAAAATAAAAGTGTTGAGATTTTTTCTTTAATATTAGTATACATTAAGAACCGTCGAAAAAAACATTTTTTCGACGGTTCTTAATGTATATTGTAAAAATGTACAGTAATAATAAATTAACAGTAACCTAGAAAGCCATTTAGCAATTCAGTGGGTAAACGAATTAGCTGGAATAATTCCTTTTGTTTTTCCACGCTACTGCGGCTGCGGTTGCAATATACAAAATTACCATAGAATGAATTAAAAATAGTACTAGTGTAATTTTCATTATTAAGTTTAATGAAAATAATGAAAGTAATTTATTTTAAAATATGCTTGATTTTTTTGTATTGTTTTGGTTATTCCAATAATAACACTTTATACAATTTTTAATTAAGATTTTATAATTATTAGCTGGATTGACTATATTTATATCTGGAATTTCAGCAAATTATGTTTGAGATTTGAACCAAAATATACTTAATTGAAATAAATAAAAATAATAAATAAGACTTTATAAAACGGTAGTAATTTTAAAAAATAATTATAGACCGGTATTGGCTAATTTTCATTGAAAGTATTTATTTAATTTAATTAATAATTACAACGACAAATGCACTCCTATTACAGTAATTAATTAAAAAAATACATTATGTATGAAGTTATAATACATTTGGATAATATATTAGTTCATTCAGTATGTACTCACTACCAGATACTGTATCACTCAAACATTTTTTTGATTCTTTGTAACTGTACTTCAAAAGTGACGGGGGTATCCTTAATGATATGCAGACAGACGGACGGACTGAAATGACGAAACTATAAGGGTCCTAGTTGGTTATGGCACAAAAACGCTGGTCTGTCCTAAACCATCTTCAATATGAAAATCCCATACGCCAATTCCCATGTAAATTGGCGTTTTCCGTAGCCAAACTGGCGGGACGGCTGTCTGTCATACGTCACTCTATGGTAAATGGGATAGCGGGCCGGGCAAAACGTTTTTTTTACGCTTGTTTTTGCTAAGGTTTAAAAAGGATCGCGCTTTTATAGACGCCAACAGATTAGTAGGTTTAACGCGTCCAGTTCATAGTACCTTGTAACGATGTCGACCTCATTGTCCATATCAACCTCCTTGCCATCGATTTCAACCTCATTGTTAGCGTTTATCTCACCTCATTTCGTGTTGGCATTTTCATTTCTTCATCTATATTTTCAAAATTCAAATCATATTCCCATTCCATTTCTAAATTCCATTATTCTGTTTATTTCATTGTTTTTACTGATTCTCTCTGTATTTTTGTCCTGTTTTATTGTTTAAAATTGTCTCCTACTACCTATTTTCTACTATTGTGTTGTTCTGTTCCTGAGATATATAATATCTACTATTACCAAGTTTCTTCTATTACTTCATCTGCACATTGTCCTAGAACACTGCTAGCCGGCACCTAGAGGGCAGATTGTAGCAATCTAGGTACCTTTATTGGTATAAATGTTACTGTGAATATCCGATATTAGTTAATGTTAATGTTAATAAACAACCGCATCTTTTTAAGCATACCGATTGCAGTTAAGCAAACTGCTCGAGAGGATTTTAATCGAGCTATTATTATTAATTATTAAATGAAAAGAAATAACTTTCCGAATAATTCAATTGATATAAATAAATTTTTAAATCTTAGTGAAGTTAGGTTACTATTCGAATAAAACGTATTTTAATTGAAAATGAAGGAGTTGAAAACTGAAAATCTTGATCCAGAGCCCAATTTTACTTTTAGAGAAGTAGTTTTAATTAATTTTCATCTATTACAGCTAAAACAACAAATTATAGCGAATTTAATTAAGTGAGGTAACATCTAACACTTTTCATTTTCAAGTTACATCGTAAGCAAAACTTTTTCCATAAAATCCGCTAAGAGTAACTGGATCGTGAAAGGTGACGACCTCGTTATAAAAACCTTTTTAACCTTCCTGTATTAATTTTTCTCTTGGAGTAATGGAAGCTCAAGCTGCATTGGAAGTTCAATTTCTTTGACTTTTTGAAACTGGATAGATTTCGTTGTATTTTTACAAAGCACATGAGGCGCTGCATCTAAGTCTGCAAGGTTGGCAACGCATCGAAAACCTTCTAATTTAATACTTATTGTTAATGTGATTAAGGATCGCCGCGACACAGGATCGCCCTAGTGCGGGGTCCAACAGCAAACTTTAAAACATGTAAAAAATTATTGTGGTAAATAAATTATTTTGTATTTTGTATTTGTATTCTAACATTTTATTGAGGTGAGATGGCTATTGGTGACACTGACTACTTACCAGAAGGTGGTAAAAAAAACAGCAGTTCGGTTTAGCTGGAGGTGCGATCGGAGGAATATCTTTTACACTTGTTTCAAATACTTGTATAAGATCAAAGCAAGAATTTTAATAAACGCAGCGTTAGATCTAAAATTGTTACCGAATTTCGAGTTCATATTAATGTCGTATTTGGTACCGTGTATTATTACCATAGCTAATATGTTAAAAGCAAATTCAAGTTCACGTCATGTCGGAAGAGTTTTGGAGATATTTAGAATTCTCTCCCTAAATCTGCCAAAAAGCTTTCATCTATTCCATTTGGTTTATCTCTGAGTACTCGGCCCAACTAAATAAAATATAAGGGTATCTACTTACATATTTATAATGAAGTATTAAAATGCCAGAAACTTCAAACAAACCCGAAAGAAGATTTTAGGTTAAACAAATTACGGAAAGAGGATTATTTTGAATTACTAAGGTCTGGTCTTTTGGTGATTTTCTTTGAAAAATTCTCTACTCATAATAAATTTATAAGATTAATTATCGACATTTTCCTTGACGGTAATAAGAATTATGTTTAGGAAATAAAATTCATTTAAAATATTAGAATCATAAAGTACACCACTCAACAGCTAAAGTAAAATCTGTAGGGATACTTTGTATTATTATGAAAATGACTAATTATAACAAAATTAGTAGAGCCTTTTAACCATTTAGCTCATTTATATGAGCTAAAGGGTTAAAAGGCTCTTTACTACGACTCTCCAACAAGAAATATTCCAAATATCGATGAAAACAAGACTATTATTGGACAGAGAAGGAAATCCACTAAGACGATTTTGCAAGTTTCAAGTGCTCTCTACCGCTTCCATCCTTGAATAGAACATTACTTCGAAATTATCTTATAAGAACGTGGGTATTTTGGTTCTAAACTTGCACCGAAAAGTTCCACTGCATAGTGTAGTCCCCTGGCGCGTCCATCTGTCTGTGTGTGAAAATTAATCTCGAAAACTGTTGAAAGGAATTTGAATCGGTTTTCACTGTTGAATAGATTGATTTCCGAGGCTCTGCGAATCCGGGGTTCGTCGCTAGTAATAGATACATTCGGTTTCTGTACAATAATGCTTAGTCAATCGATGAATATTTTCAGTTCAGTTCTAAAGATATTCCTAACTAAACGCGGGAATTACTGATTTCCTGGAAATATCGTAGAAAGTAGAGCAGAATTCGTAGAAAAACCTGTAAGATTTCCGATTTCAATTATGTTTACGCATGAAGGTGTACTACTTAAGTGTGTACTTGTACCAAATACTTAGTATTTCTTGTGTTTACGTAATTCAATTTATTTTGAATTTCTTTAGACTTATCCATCACTAACGGAAGGTCATGACAATAGTACCTCAGTTTTGTTACGCTTTTTGGCCGGTGCAAAAAAGTGATAACTAAACTCTGTTATGTCACTACCAAATAGTTTATGTGAATGTAGTTTCGATGACATGTTACAATAGTTTTGTAGTGACTGATTTCAAGTCCGGTACATTTAGATATGGTTATATATAACGAATTATTTTTCTCAGTGCACCTGTTTGTGCAAATTCACGCATGAAGGTCAATCTTCATTCGCGATTCAATTCGATTTATTTCGAAAGAATATTTTGGTGAAAAATTACTGAACTGGCTGTACAGACTTTGACGTTTCCACATCAGTTGAGAATGTGATTGTGATCACAAGATATGTCAATAATCGCGTACAGAAGTGGAGCACAGATGTACGGATCCGCGCGGATCCAAGCCAAGGCCGCAGCGTGCACAGTTCAAGCAACAGTTGAGAGGTGCGTGCGGGCGGGGGCAAAATCAATAGACGAGACGCCCCGGGAGCCGCCCCGCCCCCCGCCATAGCCCAAAACCAGCTAGGGTTGTCTACAAAATTGATAAATTAGAGGCACTTGTAAGTTTGTCGACGAAAATAAAGTTACGTGCGGTAAGAATGTAGTTCTGTGTTTATGACTAATATGTTTATCTCATAGTAATTAGGGACGGAAAATGGTTCTCATAGCATAACTCTCACGTCCATAATCCTCGAGGGGGTGGACAGAGGAACCACCTTTATCAAAGGTAGTTCCCAATTGGTTCTAATGTCAATTTATTAAAATAACCATACAATAATAATTCTCAACCTCAATCATGTTTGTGGGACACTGCAAATTATTGCTGTTTTACTATTTAGGATGGTCTGTTTAAAGAATGCGAGCAACTTAAGAATTTGTCTGACATTTTACAAGTTTCACACGTTGTTTTTAATTTTTTGGCATCCGATTTAAGATCATTGTAAAACCTAATTCTTAGGTATAAATAGACAACCCTGAACCCAACATGCCAACGGACAGTTGATGTGTGTGGCTTTAAATTTTTTATATTAATAAAATTTCGGTTCGCATTTCAGCTATCAATGGGTTAACATTTTATGAAATATTGATTAAATATTAAGGGATGTTATTGATAAATCCAAAATTGTTTTACACAGTTTGATAGTCCATTGTTCAGGAGACTGTAATTATGAAAATTGCAATTCATTAATCACTATCATTAATCAACGTTCCATGAACAAGGAGTCTATGAAATAAAGAAAAACAAAGATTTCAGCAACATCAAACATTTTGTCAATCCAAAAATAAAGACTAACATCAAATTTTAAAGAGAATGTCACATAAAGTTTGTCGTATGTTTTTTTAATAAAGACCTGTAAATCCATTTTCAGTACCTAAGTAAGTTAGTGCTATTCATCTCAATGATTCCCGCATTGGACCCTCTAATAGCGTGGATGGAGCGAGCCTACCACACCAGGCCTAACTCAAAATTAAACTAACTTAGGTCTATGGAAAATTTAAACTAATTTGAGAACAAGGCCGTATATTGACTGGCACAGTGGTTTTCATAGTATCTAAGATTGTTTTGGATTAATCAAAGTTGCTAACTAAACTCGACGATAACTTTGCCATATTTGAGCTAAGAGATGCCTAAATCATAGCATAAGTACCCTTAATAGGCATACTTACTTCCAAGATAACAGTAAGTATTCCCACTTGATGTTTATGTATATTAAGAGTTTGCGAAAACTTCTTCGGCTTCTAAAAAGCTGCCAGTCTCGTTATGCACGATTTATATGGAAATAATATTATGCAGAATACTAAGAGATCAACAAAATTAAAGTGTATCCATCAGTCAACCTAACGTTATTCACCCTGACCATCCAGTTTGGGACAGGTTCATAGGCAGAGGGGGAGTTGAATTTTGGGATCTGAAACGCCCCCCAAAATGTTTCCCTCCTAAATTGGTACACATAGAGACAAAAATGTAAAAAGATATAGAGACAAAAATGTAAATGCAAAAGCAAAAATTTAATTAGTAGGCACACAAGGAGCACGCGACATCTATATTTTTGAAAATTTTGAATTTTAGATTTTTGATTCCACTGAACCCCCCGACCGCTGATCCTGGCTACGGCCCTGGTTTGGGAGTACGAACATTGAACTTCGAAAAGCTTCCTTTCGGCCTAGGATCTGACTAAGACTATAATACTTTACTATCCGACCCGGATCTAATGAGCATGCCGTAAAGTGCAAGAAACGTCCTTAATGTTAAAGCTTCCTTAATCGTGTCTTCTTCATCTCATCTAGAGCTATGACGTAGAAAGCTAGCATGAATTGGTCGACTCTCATCACATTCTCAGTTTTTCCATTTCGCTAATCTGTTGCCAGATCTGTCGCAGAATCTGATAACAGTTTTGATTCTGAAATTTTTTGAACACTTATGTTATGTTTGGAAGAGAATAGTTAATTTTCGTTAGAGGGTTTATGTTGTAAATTTCTTTTTATTACACTGAATTAGTAAATGTATGTTGGTGATTTTAAATTTTGCTTTGCAACTGTACTTTGCTTAATTGCGATTAGGCAGAAACCGGAATGTGCTAAAGAGCGATTGTGAAAAATTTGAATTGTGCAGAATCGCGAAATGGAAAAAAATGTACTGAGCGTCGACCAAATCATATTTTATTGCATGGCAGCCTCTGGTTTAGTCTATATCGAGAATAATGTTTCGTTATATGTAACCAAAACTTTACGTGTGACTACAAAACTGATTACCAATATGTAACCAAAGCCACATTTACATGTAGTAAACTTTTGCAACTTCAAATGAACTTTGGTAATGGCTTGATAATATTTTGTTATTTCTGAAATAACCAAAGTAGTTGGGTACTTTTTTTGCAAGTGACATACGCTATTCCAACAAATTGTGGTCTGCGTTCTCTGGATTAAAGAGAAGTTACGTAACAACGAAATCCCTTGTATTCCATTGACCTGGAGGGCCCGCTTACCGTTCATTATTTCACCGATTCTATCTGAAGGCTGTCAGGTACACTGACCCGAATAAAGTTCCTTGGTTGGAAAACAAAATTATAACTTATCGAAGCCTCTCTTTTTAAATCTTCCCAATAATTCATAAAGTTGTATAAAAATAAGTGAAGTGATAAATCTGGGGGCACGCTACTATTTTCACACAACCATGAAGAATGTACCTCTTTATGTTATTGATTGTTTTCTTTATGAACAAATTACAAAATGGGTGTAGAAAAATAAAATTAAGGCCTTTCTAAAGCGATAATAATAAGGTAACATGACATCGGAGGCTATTGCCGTCACTGTACCATCGATCCAGGTTTAAAGTTAGTAGTCACTCCGAAGGCAACCGTCTGAATAATATATGACCATCCCGGGCATGGCCGGAAGCTTCGTACGTAGTCGTATAAACCTATTCCGGGCTTATTCTTCGAAAACAAGCCATCTGAATTAATAACATACGCAATAAATACTTTAATAACAAATACCAACCTACGGGTTTCTGGGTTACTAGATATTTTCATACTTACCCATTTTCTGATAACTTATGTATTCTTTTATAATAATACTGTATAAGAATACCACCCTCTTATCTATTTCTGCTGTGAAGCAGAAACGCTTGCATTTCTGTATTTCGGTTTGAAGGGTAAGAGAGGCAGCGTAATTTCTGGCACTTTGCGGCTGAAATGGTGCCACCCCTGCCTGACTCTGAACAGATTCCACCATCTACAAAATTCTTTGTAGATTCAAGCCAATGAACGTCATCTTCTTCGTTTATCTTTCGTCCTTATCCATCGTTATTTCTGCCTAAAAGCCTTTTACAATAACAATATAGGTATCTATGTTGTAACAATATATGTCTATCGAATAGTCAATTTTCACATACCGTAATAAAATCGCGCCCAAATGCTTCAGTTACCCAGAATTTTAATTTAACAAAACCTTTTTCGGCTCCCTTGCTCGATGAAACTTTAACACACAATATTGGTTTGCGAA
The DNA here is from genome assembly GCA_947369225.1 of Hofmannophila pseudospretella. Classification (NCBI taxonomy): domain Eukaryota; kingdom Metazoa; phylum Arthropoda; class Insecta; order Lepidoptera; family Oecophoridae; genus Hofmannophila; species Hofmannophila pseudospretella. Next base: position 9,035,774 of record OX376325.1, read on the forward strand.
TCGATTATAACCCTTCACAGCTTTAAATATCGAAAGGAAAAGTTTTACGGATGGGTTGAAATACTTGGTAGATTTTCTATCAGTTCGTTCGCAGAGAGTTGTAATGAACATAGAAAATCTTATAAAATGTTTCGTGTAAAACTATTAAAGTGTGGATCATGAGATTTTCAACTTTAAGCCTCCTTTGTTTGAACTCAAGCTTTTGTGAAAAGCTAAGCAATCTGTAGATTCAAGCTCTCGTAAACAGATTGTCTTAAGCTATACATTATGTTATGAATAGGATTAAATTAGAGTGCAACGTTATTATAGTGAACTAATTTTCATGTCCTACGACTTTTTGAAGTTCGAATTTTGAATTTTGTAGTCGTATTCCTCAATGACGAGGGTCATTATTATTCTATAGAAATAAGTAGGTTTCAACTACATTTGCAGAATTTTTTGCTTTTATGCAAATTACTACAAGTTTTATCTATAAAATACCCATAAAAATACATTTTAATGGGTATTTACATCAGCAGCCTACTCTAGTCCACTGCTGGACATAGGCCTCTCCCAGAGCGCGCCATTGAGCCCGATCTTCGGCTCTTCTCATCCAGTTGCTGCCAGCCACCCTGCGCAGATCGTCTTTCCATCTAGCAGGGGTCCCACACTACGTTTGCCCAAACGCGGTCTCCACTCCAGAACTCGTCTACCCCAGCGGTTGTCGGTTCTGCGACAGACGTGACCGGCCCACTGCCACTTCAGCTTGCTAATCTTATGAGCTATGTCGATAACTTTTGTTCTATGCCGGATCTCCTCATTTCGGATTCGATCCAGCAGAGATACTCCGAGCATAGCTCTTTCCATAGCACGCTGAGCGACTTTCAATTTGTGAACCAGTCGCACCGTCAGTGTCCACGTTTCGGCTCCGTAGGTCAATGAGTATTTAAAAATACATTTTTAAATAAAAAACAAATACTTTATTGGCATAATAGATAGTAACTACAACAATACTGTATTATTAGATACTCTAGACAATGTTCTCTGGCTCTCAAACTAGGTCTAACCTGTATCTTGAGAACCATTGCAGTTCTCAGATTCAGTTCAGAACAGATGTTTTTTCAACGAGATAATGGTGTTATAAAAATGTATTCTCATAACAAAACGAACTTAAGATAAAGTAGACCTAAGATTATCTCTACAAATCTCTTATAACCTACATCACGTCATAAGTCGAGCTGACATTCTGAAAAAGATGTGTTTGTCCGTAGGAAATCCGATACAGGCGATTATCACATAGGGCTGTCTTGTCGGCGCGGTTTGCGGTAGAATGTCACGTTAGAGAAGCGGAATCGGATAAGTTTCAATTTTCATTCATCATCATCATCATCAGCTTTTTAATGTCCCCACTGTTGGGGCACAGGCTTCCCTTGTACAAGAAGGTACGGGCCATGAACCACCGTGCGGGCCCAGTGCTGTGCGGTGGATTTCACACGCCTTCGGAAACTTTTCATTTCCTCAGACATGCAGGTTTCCTCACGATGTGTTTCTTTACCGTTAGAGCAGTCGGTAAATATACGTAAGTCTTCGAAAAAATCGGAAAAACTCATTGGTACATAGTATTGGAGGGTTCGAACCCGGACCTCCCGCATGGGAGCCCGGCGACCTAGTCACTAGGCCACCGACGCTCAATATTCATTATTTGATAAATAATATATGTAGTTGTAGGCACCTGACATAATTACATTATAGGACACAAGATACAATTGGCATGATTTCCACAGTTTTTATGGAAAAATACAAAACCCGCAAAATGTTTCTGGATCCAAAATTTTTAACTAAATTGCGTACATGTTACACATTGAAAAGAAGAAACATCTGTTCATTTGTTAATTTCAAAGAACATTAAATTAGTTTGTTGGTTTTGTTTGTTTCGTTCCGGAACGAAATGTCTTTTAATGTTTGGTTCCAGACGTGACAAGAATAAAGTAACTAACACTGGTTATTATGGGACACTGCGGTCGTTTTAGCACACTGACGTTTTAGACAGGAACGAATTGTTAGTTTTTATTGTAAGTGAGTACCTTATAGTACATTTTTACAACGTCATTTTTTTACTCTACCACCGTTTCGTAAGGTGCTATAGCTGAAAGGAAAGAAGCGGCACAAGAAACATTCAGCAGCACATCTTTTGAAATAAATATATCTTACAATAATTATGAATACAATCATATATGTACACAATGTGCAGAGCTGGAGCTGAATTTAGGACCAAGCCTCTTTATCATTTAAGTAGTCATTTACATAATTACAACTCTTTTTACATAAGGTCCATCTTATATGGGTCTTACATTTTTTCTCTGACATTTATTACAGTATCAGGTATCTTATTATAACGTCGAACACAGTGACCCATAAATAATGTGTTTACTATACTAAGTCTAAAACGTGGGATTAATACGATTGTTTCTCTATTACCTAACGCAAGTAGATTAAATAGATTAGTTTTTATTTTTATTTTCTATATATAATATGTTAGTCTGTAAATGTGGGTGTCTATGGGTCTAATTGCCTGAAATAAAGTTTTCATTCAATCATTCATTAGTCGATAATTAAATAAGTGGTATCTACCTAACTAAAATCGAGACTACGGCGCAGCATACCCGGATCGAATCCAATTTTTTTCCAATTTATCCTAGTTGGAGTGGTTATTGAAGAATGTTGGTAATGACTAATGTGTAAAACATTAAAGTATATGAGCTCTTACAAAATTATTCGAGTATATGGGGTAAAATCGTACTCTGTCTCTGTTTTACATTCGCATATCGCCGTCAGTAACCGAAGTCTTCTCTAAGACCCGAATCCTTTTCTGAAAGCTTACGGATTGTATGTACTAATGTTTAAATAAAAACACGTTAACTACTCTTTATCCCTAACCGCGACTGTAGGCGACAAGTGTGTTTTTCGCTCTGTATGTGTTTGTAGGCGGCTGTAGGCAGCAGACTGTGAGAGAGCCCTCTCTCGCTAAACCCTCTTACATCGCACTTGTCGATGTTGAAAGGTCGCATGACAGTCTGTAGCTTCAGACGTCACTTTGCTTTCACTTCATTGCTTTTACAAGATAAAATACCTGTATTATTATTTACCAGGAACAGGCACGGGGGTCTTGACCCTATACCCCTGATGTTCAGGATCATCTGGGTTGGTAACACCGTAATTTATGTCTGAGTTATGTTTTTATTTTTATTATTAAATAAGGAGAGCAGACGAGCAAACGGGCCACCTGTTGTTAAGTGGTCACCGTCGCCCATAGACATCTCACCTCACTGTATTAATATTAGAGGGTTTTTGATGCGCTGCTAACCTTGAGGACTAAGATGGATTGCCTCATGTGCCGGAAATTACGCTGGCTCTCTTACCTTTCAAACCGAAACACAGAAATTCAAGCATTTCTGCTTCACGGTAGAAATAGATAAGAGGTTGGTACCACCCCAGGCGATCTTTCACATTAGGATTTACCACTACTAAACATTAGGATCTACCACTACTATGTAACGTATGTTTGGATAAAAACCTATCAATCGTAGATAAATGAATTAATAAGAGACTTCATTACAATACTTTATACAATTTGGAATGATCCTTTAGATAGATGCCATACAATGTGTCGCGTTTTGCGAATAATGTCAAAATAAGAACTTAAAATGTTGCTACCGAAAAAGGCTATAAATATTTCTTATACATTAAAATTGTTAATCGATCTTTTAAAGAATCGGATCGGTAACGATTCGAGCACCGAATAAACATCCCTGTATGATACGTCAATCAAACTTCTAAAGGATCATCTGAAAATGAATAAAGTATTATTAAGTAAACACCTAAATTACGGATGCAGTACCTACACGTACAATGAAAGAAAAGATTGTTTACTTCGAACAAGCACTTGTTTCAATATGAGCATGAAAAGTCGGCTTTTTCACTTCAATGAAGATCTTAGTCGTATCTATCAAGTAATATACCTATTCAACTGAATAAAGTAAACACATAGCTGTTTTGCTCATACATTGTTCTACCCCACCTTCAGCGGGAAACTCCAAAATTCACTTTTATCACAGAACCCAGACTTGTTAAATTAAACATCTTGTTTCCCACAAGTTTCTTATCAGCGACTGTCTGCGGAACGCTAAAAAGGGCCGCTAAAACCATTCTCCCAAGTTTTCTACTCGACCTATTTTCTTGTCCGCTACTACTCGGCACCGCTCGCCAGTGTAATCTTATCTGGAAAACGTAATTATTGGAAATTCGAACCTTAATAACTACTAATGCCTTTTAGTTATCCCCTGATAGTATTCATTAGTATCTAGATTGAGGCATCTTGTTATTACAGAGAAATAAATTACATCTTTATGTTACAATATTCTGTTGTCCTTGTAATTTTCGCAGTGAAGTTTTATCATATTACAGATTTTGTCCCCGACTTTGGGCGTGTGATTGATCTATTATTTTTTATGGCGCTTGATTGGTGGGTATTATTATAATCTACTAATTAATTACGGTCAGCTGCACGAAACGACCTAAATCTTCTAACTAAATGCTATCCCTTATTACGCCATAGCAATGACAGGAGACTTAAGAAAGCCGTAACTTTAGAGACGTTTCTTGCAACTCACGGTGAGTTTTAAAAATATACTCATTACTCATCTCTCAGAAATAATAATAGTACTGTATCGTTTGGCATTAGACTGTGTCTCTCTATACTAATATTAAAATAAAAAATCAACAATTATTGTACCAAAACATTTTTTACACAATTTCACGGAACTTTTCCTGTTAAGGTAAACATTTCAGAAGAAAACGTGGCAAAATAACGTTTGAATTATTATGATAACAATAAAAGCATACGGTATATATACTTAACACACTCGACATTTCTCTGTTTATTTGCGAATTCTTACTTTTTATCACCAAAAAAATTTACCTTCTTTTAAGAAAATCCTCGCTATTTGAGATGAAGATTTTCTTCGTGAATTTAGCATCTCATCGTTCAAATTGGCTCAGCGATTCTCAATTGCATTCAAGATTTCTGTGAGATATTAATTCCATTTTACTGAAAAGAAAAGTTATTCGTTATGCTTGTTTTATTTCAGTTGTCAAATAGATATGAGTGCTTACTTATAGCGACAGTGGTTCTATTACCACCTAGGTAATTAGAAGAATAACTATTTAGACAATGCTATGAAAACAAAAATGTTTTAGGAATCTCTTTACTATAGCTATAATCTTATATCTTAATCTATAATCTTGTCCCATGTAAGTATAGTAGACCCTTTGTAATGGGATCTCACTTGAAAAATTGAAAGCCATAGCAAGGATATGGCAAGGCCATTTAAACTTACATACTCGGCCTTTTTTTTAAAAAAAAAAGCTCGGCCAGAAATTCACACGCCCTGTCCAGAAATACAATTGTATAGGATTTAATGGTTTTTTAAAATCACGATAAAAAGCATCAAATAGATTCCTTCACTTCAGATATCTTGGACTTTTGATTTTTTTCTGTATTTTAGAGATTTTGGTACACGACAAGGTGACCATGTCAGTTTCGTTAGGGTCACTCAGGGAAGGAATGGGAAGCTCAAGTATGTATTATTGGAGTCGCTCTTTAAGAGGGCAAATTCAAGGTAACATGATTATTTACAGTGAATGATTCTTAAAAGCACGCGTAGGTATAATGGATTAAAAATTTGCTAGGTAAGGGTAGAATGATTTTAGTGAACAGCTTTACCTGGAGAATGTGATAAATCGTCCATATTATGTAGGGTTTTCTATGAACAACCTCAAGTCGAATAAGCTGCTTATCGCCTGCGGAATTTTTTAATATATTTTTTATTTACTTCGTGTATTATTCTTATCGTATATTCTGAAAAATCATCCAGTCTTAGAACCTTTTATATTGATTCTATTAGAATAACTATAAAGCTAGCCTAGTTATAGCTTACTCAGACTTTGTATTCACAATCAATAAGGTACTTAGGCGAAGTCCCATATCGGTGTTCAATGTACGTAACGTTGTAACGTTTATCTTAGTTTTATAACTTTCTTACTACCCTCTTTGTATGTAGGTATGCATACAAAATCGTACAGCGAACATAGGGAGGAATCTCAATAGAACAAATAGTAGAAGAAAATAAAAAATTGCGGCGATGACGTCACGGATAAATCCCACCTTTGGAATAAATTGTACTAAATTGTAATACGGATGTATGGGGAAGGCAATGGCAAAACACCCCATTAAATCAGCTACGAGAGTCGTTCTATGTGATTAGTTCCTTAGAATGATCACGACCCTCAGCATCTCTACTGAGGATCATTCAAGGGAAAACGACTTAGAAGAGAAGTGACTCCAGACACAATATCTTTTACTTTGGAGTAATTAATGAAGAATAAGTGTAATATAAAAAAATATTCCTATAGTTCCATTAGAACCCAGCTTCTGCAAAATCAAAATTAAGAGAACGGCTCGGATTTTTCTTCACACAATTTCCTTTCATTATAGTTACTTATTATTTTTATTTAACAAGACATTGGCAACACAGGCCATCAGCCTAAACATTAAGCGATTTAAAACAGTTTTTATTTTTTAGCATCAAAATGTTGTGGTGTACACATTTTAACACTCCTAGGAGTTATGACGGAAATTTCAACCGGTCTAGTCTCAGACGAATTATGATGGCCCGCTGCAGAATCACAGAGTGAAACTACATAATTAACTACTAACGAGAAGTTTATTTTAAGAGTTCAACACATTGTCACTGTTACTGAAGTTTGCTAGATAAAACTACACCGATTTTAGCTATCAAAATCACCAGAAAACAATTTTTGAGCAAAAAAATAAACACCGTAGAACCTTCTCCAGCGACTTTCTCCGCCAAAACTCCATTATACGAGTAGTTACTTTTTAGTTCAATTTATTTCAACTTAACTGTGCTTATAGTTATAACAAAGAACTTTTAATTTACTAAGCGAACGAAAGTTAAAAAAGTACTGACTATTTATATCTATTTCACTCATACTCATTATTTATGCCATGACTGAAAAAAAATATGTCTGGCGGGCGTTCCTACCTTCATGATTTATTCAATCGATATCCTTTTTTCGTCGATGTATGTTTAGTTATACTTACTACTATTATTATACATCTACACTGATAATATATCGAAGCATGTCATAAATTCTCACATAATTCTGACAATCCGCTATACAAATACCTTCTCTTGCAGACCCTGTTTGTAGTAATTTCCATACTAATTTTCTTAAATATGTTTATTTTTTTGCAAAGCATTATTTACCCTAATGTTAGTTCTGTTCTGTAGGTAATACTATAGGTCTTTGATTTAGTTATAGGTACCTATAAATCGTTAAAATTTGACTGCAGTAAAGTACCTAAGTACCAGTATATCAGTATATCATTTCAAATCCGATGATATAACCCATAAACTAACAAACCGGTCAAAAGATTTCTATCAGAAAATTAGGAAACCCTCAATTTGTTTTCTTAACTAAATTTCAATTTTGATGAAACCAGTCCACCTCGTACCTTGTTTAACTTGCAACGTAAATTTGTTTTTCACCGCCACAAACTGCTGAAAGGGGAAGCTCGGGTGAAACGGAAGACGTCGTCTCCCTCCAGCTAAACCGCAGAGAAATTATGTGAGTCCCCGGCACGTAATGCTCACTTTAATCATTTAGAAATGCGGGACAAAAGGATTTTTTTTTATTTTAACCAAATACTGACATTTTGATGATGATAGTGAATAATGTTGCCGGCATTAATTATATAGAACTTATGTTCAACTTTTGGTAAAGTTAGCCATTTAAAATTACCCATACCGAGTGCACATCAGGGTGAGCAGACTTGTTCTATAATGGAGAATTATTTTTTGCCCTGTCTGCCCTGTTCCCCCTTCTGAACAAAATCCTGGTTATCGTTCTTGAGTTACGGCCATATTTCTTTCTATCGACGGGCAACCATACTTTTATTTCCCCTACTTAAATTATTAAAACACTGGTTTGTTTTCCATGGTCCACCACCCAGATGTACCATGGGAAATAAACCATTAAGTACTTACATCTTATAGAACTGAACTGATTACCATTTTAATTCACTTACCTTAGTTAACCACTTTTATACTGACTATCACGAGGAAAATGCAGGCAAGTAATGACGCTGCATTTTATCTGCGACCTTCCTAGGTACTTACTCGTAGTACTTACCTGTGCTAGGATGCCTAGGTCGCGCTCGTTACCTAACGTTGGCGCTCTTTTATTACAATATGAATTAAGTATCTCTTGGAAGCATAAAGTGGAGTACATTTTGTTGATATGCGAAAAAGGCGATGCGAAAATTATAACCATTAACTCTTATGATGGCAAATAATAGTTTATGCACTGATATGTAATGATAGCGATTTTAACATGAGAACTGTTTACGTAACAGTTTCATAATAGATCGTTCGAATGTTAAAATCGCTATTACGTGCGTTGCATACAATACTTTTTCAACGATCATGAAACATCTAAACAGAAAATGCAAACCATTACGGAGACTTCAACAGATGCCATGACAGGTTAACATGTTATTGGTAACTATGGAAACCGTAGATATGTTTGAAGTATTGTCAAAATCGCGCAGGCGCGGGTGTCGAATTTTTTAATGGCTATAATACCAAGTAGATGGCCAGTGACATGTAGTGCATTTAATATGAAAGAGTTTTTGTATGTAGTGTCATACAACAAAGAAAAATTTATATATTACAATCTAAAACGTTATTTTATATTTTATTAAAATACTATTTTCACACGACCACGACGAATGAACCTCTTTATGTTATTGATTGTGGTTTCATAATGAACAAACTACGACATGGGAATAGAAAAAATTGTTTTCAGAATCAAAACTAAAATTAAACATTTTTATTTGTTGTTAGAGTATAAATGTTACTTATAAGAATTATTTGATTCACTACTCCATCTCAAGATTTAGATCTTGAGAGTATTGTCTGAGTTGTATTGAATCAAATAACCCTTAGGTATTTAACTGTATGCTCGCATATTCGTTTAATGGTTATACTTAATGTCCTTCAGGATCTTAGGATTCATCAAGTATCCAGAAGGACAGTAAAATAAAAAAGAAACAAAACACAGATTACAGTTAAGAACAGTCACAGTACTCCAATAGCTTAGTCTCGAGATCACGGCTAAAACATTTCAGACGGAGACTTCAACAGAGGCCATGACAGCTTATTGGTAACTATGGAAACTGTACTTAACTAATTAATAAAATTGCAAATTTGATAGATGTCACTACTAATATGACGTATTCACCCAATAGTTTTGCGTTCTCCTTTCGTCGTTACTCATTAGACCTCGATAGCTCAGTAAAATAGGTCCCGAAAAGGCTATCCGCGGGGTCAAATCCCAATCGTAAAAAAATGCACACTTTTTAAAAGTACCTTCATTTGTAAAACAACGGAAAGTAAAAACTTCTTTCTACATTCCATTTTTCTCTATTCAATATTTCAACATTTATTTCTTCTTTGTATACGATGTATTGCCTAGTATTGCATCAGTTACCGTTCCAGTTATTTATTTCCTCTGTAAAGACCGAGGTCGCATTGTAAACGACCGTTCCTGGCTTCAGTTAGTCTTGTTTCACGCACAGATGCGCTTTCCTAAGTCTGAAAAATACGTTTCAGGAAACAGAGGTGGAATATAAACGTAGAATGATACGAGTGCATGTCACGTACAGTGAAGGTTTCAGGGGAATGCTTGTTTTAACAAAGAATCAATAAAATTGCAAAGTAGTTTTATATTATTTTTTACTATATTAACACTTGTTGTAAAATTGACAGTGTTACTTTTACGAATGGTGTCAAGCAACATTTTTATTTATTTATTAAAAAAGTTAAAATAATCTACATTACTTACCTCTTTCACTGTAATAATATAACGAATGTGGATACTTTATGTGAGTCAGGCAGACCATTATAAGATAAATACCTATACAATTAAGTCAATAATATTAACGTCCATTGCATAATGTACCGAAAGAGTACAGTGTAGCCAAATCCCTCCGTATGTATACAAAAGACTTTTAAGAAGAAAGAAGATTACATAACTAATTTAATTGTTAAAAAATCACTTTAATTGTTAATTTAAAACAAAACTAATAGAAATGAACAGTACTTAATACATTTTTTTTCCACGGAATTCTAAAATACGTATTACTTGTAATTGACGGTTAAATATATTTGTTTGACGTATACCTATATGTTTATTTAACATGTAAAAAGTAAAGACTATACAATAGTTTATATATTCATAAGATAATGTAAAATTAGTACCTACTGAACTTTGACACATCTCAAGATGTAATGAGCAATATTAATCAGGTAAATTACTTTAGAAGGTGTTTATTTAGCCTGTAGAAGTAACAACATCATATGTAATTGTATACCTTAAGTTTAGTTATGCAATTGTATATATAAGGTTGATTAATAAAGAATTTATAAAAACAAAACCTTATTTTAAAAATAACGATGTTTATGTCTTTAATATGAATATCCTGAAACTAAGTGAATCCAACTGTCTTACTCCTTGAGAATAAGAGCTTTTGATTCGTCGCTGTGCATCGTAACATACACGAGCACGGACTTGAGTTCAGATTGCGGATTTGAACGTCTCGAGAATTCACTCAAAAGACACCCGTGAAAATTGGGCTAACAACAGTCATTTAATAGTAAAAAATAATGGCGAATCAAAGTTCAATATAATTATTATAAAATAATCCTCTTCATAAACGGTATAAGTGTGATTTTACACGACCGACTTAAGCTAAGTTATGAATTGAGCGAGTATTTACGAGTATTCGAGTACTTATTAGGTCTCCCTTTTGAACGTCGTCAATAACACTGGGCCTCACCGTCGCCCATTGTTCTTTAATTGGATAAAAATATATATTGTCATGGCTTTCGGCATTTCGGGGCCCTCGTCAGACCTGGGACCTGGGTTCGTGCCCCACGTGCTCTTAGGATAAAAACCAATGACTATAGAACCACTTGACTGCCGATGCGGGCGACTCGCGCTCGCCGAACATTAGCAGTATATTTCTTATAATTTTCGCGGCACTCTAGACGTTTATCAGAATTAAAGCGAGCTCGTTGATGTCTTTGTCGCCGCCTTTTTCTTTCATGTGCTTAATTGTATAGCATTGTCTCGTTTTTCCATTGTCATAGCCGCGCTCTTCCCTCCGCTCAACATTTTTCGCTCAACGTTTGTAGGAAGAAATATTCGTACTCCATTGGTTATTTGCTCCATGGTAAAGAGGGAACTTTGCACGCGACCCCCCACGCCGCACAAGCCCCACGAGACGCCGGTTTTGCTTCTCCAGCTGGTTCAATCCCTAATGGTTCACTTAATCGTAGCTGGTGCTCTTGGTCGTGTGACAAATAGCCTGTTTACATTCCCCATTCCGATAATAGAGTTCACAGCTAAAGGGTATTGATCTCGGATAATGTTATTGCAATACGTCGATGTCCGCATTATGTTGACCTGGGGTGTTTTAGATATAACGTTTGGTTTCGGTCACAAGTGCAGTTTCAGAGAAGTGATCTATACCTGTATTTGTTGGTCATCAAAAACTTGCCAGTTTCACTTACTTTATTACTTATTTATTAAAACCGTACGGATATTAGGATATGTTGGTTACGTTATCTATATGTAAGTAAATATAACTAAAAAGATTGTAAGTACAGACTTTTGGAAAAATATGCGGTCTATACCGCGGTAGTAGTATGCACTTACAAAAGTAAGTTTGTAAACGTAAAACTAGGTTTTTTATGTAATTCAATTACAAATTAACGATTTTCGGATTTTTTCCGTTAGTTGTGCTGTGAGACCTTGCTTCGTGCCAAAATTCATGATTCTAGGTCAACGGGAAGTTAGGGAGGTTTTGATGAGTGAGTCTGTTAGTATCAAAATATGTGCATATGTGGCCGTATGTTTTGATTGCATTTAGTTAGAAACTTGAATTTTTTACAGCACCAAGGGAATATAATCCTTAGTATTTGGTATTAATTTCAACTTGATACCTCTACTCGTTCCTGAGTAAAAACGTCTTGATAGAACAGACAGGCAGATAGACAAACAACAACAAGACAGACGGACAACAAAGTGATACTACAAGGGTTCCGTTTTTTCCTTTGTACGGAACCCTAATAACAATAATAATTACCGACACTGAAGTATAAACGAGTGTTTAAATAGTAACTACGAGTGGAAAAAATGAAAAAAAACTTTTTCCTGTTAATTGTAGTCTTTCGTGTTTGTTGTATTTTGTGTTGCCAGTTAATTAGACCCTGCAGTGCAAATTGTCTTTTAAGGAAAATTAGTTATGAATTTCTGTTGAAAATTTTCCGCTCCGGTTTTTACGTTTTCGAGTCGATGTATTAGGAAAAAAAAATTTAAGCTAATAATTAAATTGGCATATTAATTTTGAAAACAGAGCTTAGGTAACTAAAGTAATTAATATTTTAATTACGTAAGTAACCACGGAATATCTTTGAAGTTGCTGCAGCTTTTTAAGTGTTCTAAACCATGCTCTAGAATAACTTTTGCTCCCGGCTTATTTTGGTGTTTCGTACTGTGTTCTCAAAGCTTTGCAGATGTTCAAATAGGACTTGTTTAACCAAGGTTCATATCATAATTAAAGCTTATGTGCTCAGGACATGTCTCTGGATACTGAAAATATTATATTTGCTTGGCATGAACAATTTATAAGGATCTTATCTGACGTCGTTAGATTTCTGTGCTTATAAAGCTTTCCTGCTAGGAATACCTTAGATACCTCTAAGGTATGCATGCGAGTACATATCATATTTTAGTGCATACTTCACTTCGTCTACCTTTAATCATCAAATTATTTCTTTCAGATGTTTGCTGGAATAAATTTCTTTTAGAGTATGTACCTACTTCATAAATCTATCTATATCCAAGTCCTTACCGTATTTTGTATGTACATACAAGTAGGTGCATATAATATAGTCACTGCATAAAGCTTTTTTAATTTTAAATTAAAAAAAAATGAAATACATATTTTAATATTATACTCCTCACGATCCTATGAAATAAATAAATACATACATAACTTCACACTATGTCCCTTGCGAGGTAGGCAGAGAGAATGGAGTGCCACGAATATCTTTCTTGGCACGCTTCTTTTGCTTCCTTTACAGCCATTCGTCGTTTAACGCATGCTCGCCGTAATAATTTTCAATAATAAGAAATTGCCACTTTAAATACACATCAGGGTTATATACCCAGGTACTTTAGCGCTTTAACTTAAAAAAATAAAATAAATTTTACTGCGATAGGGTTCCTCAAAGTTCATCACAACAAGACCACAACAGTCGATCCTAATAGCCAGACGTTTACAAAACCTACTGTTAATTAAAACAGACACTCAAAGCAAGTGAAAACTCATAAACAGAAACGAAAACCACTCTACACTCCCGAGGAAATAATGAAATTCAATTTTCATCAAGGGAGTAACGAGTGAAGTGCCACATAATTGCACCCCAGCACTCTGAATGTATAAACTTAAAACAGAATGCACTTTTATTACGAGCCTGCCAAAATGGGTCAGGACGAGAACAAATCCCAGAAATTGTACCGTAATCTTTCTCTTCTAAACTGGGTGTAACAAAAAACCCCTTGTAAGCCGAAAGGAAGTTTTCAGTATCCATAACTGAACCACTTTCACCATGGGGCCAACTCGCAGTGCCATGTACCAATGAGTTTTTCGTATTTTTCGAAGACTTACGTACATTTACCGACTGGTCTAACGGTGAAGGAAAACATCGTGAGGAAACCTGCATACTGAGATGACTAGTGTGTAAAATGGCGTAGGCACAAAAGATCCTCAAGGGTCTAAGTGCCGCGTGGGGTTATTCCCGGCGCCCTATCATAAGATAAGATAAGATGGGGCCAACTCTGAAATCACAAAAAAAAACTGTTTGATACATTTCGGTCATGTATGTATTGATTATTATTTATTGAGCTTTTGGATGCAAAAGCAGTTTTTTTTTCGCAATTTCAGATTTTGCCCCCATAGTGAAAGTTGTTTCGTTATGGATGCTGAACTTTCGGCTTACAAAGTGTTTTTTTTACAGTCGGTATAAAGGACGTAATGTTTGTAATTGTAAGGCCTCTGACTTAAAAACTGATATCGAAAGAAAACAATCGGGACCGTCTGTTTAAATATTATCTCCGAAACTCGGAGGAGGTAAAAATGTAATGTGACGTTAAATAAAACCAATTTTTTTGACTGGGAACCTTGTCTTCCTATTCAAAAGGGACGGTACGCCAACAGGCCGAACGACATGCCCAGCGACACCAAAAAACAATTGCAATCTAGATACTATCCAGTAGTAAGTATCGAGGGTTCCCTGTCCAAAAGTGTAGGCTACATCAGAATCGTGCTTCGAGCAAATGCTTTTTCCAGTGTACTAAGACTTGTCATAAGCCTGATTAAAACCTAATTCTAAGTATATTGTTGGTGTGCGTAAAACATTATCTAATGTCTGTTTAGACTACAGCCTAGGTTAGGTGGTGGACCGTAGAACTTAATGCCTGGACTGGAAACAGTAAACGCGAAGAGAATGCACTTTTAATCACGATCCAGAGAAAGTGGGTCAGGGCGGGGATAAAAACCAGAAACTGTTTCACCATCCCGCTGTATATTGCCAATGATTTATATTACGATCCTGTATAACGCCGCGCTTAAAACGAACACAATGGGGCTTAGAGAAAAATAAATAAAATTATTGTGTTTTTAAAGCGTCGTTTAAAAGTTCAATTTATGTAGAATAATATACAATTTTACAGAAATTGCTTACCAACCTTGTTCTAAGATAATCTCTTGGAAGCAGTTTGTTTATTTGTAAATTGCCAACCTAATGTCAAGTTTTTTAGGCCGCCCGTAAGACTCTGACATGACTTAACAACTGCTGTCGAATGACAACAACCGGGATCGACTGTTTAATGTACTCTCTTAGGCACGGAGATTATTTAATTAATAATTTGTACATTTGAAAACCGACGATGTACTCGTAGGAAAACCAAAAAAGTTCAAAGGAACAAACTGATTTAGAAAGCACAATTTTTTTAAATTTTTCACACAGAACTGAGGCGTATCTAAATGAATTATTTATTTATGAATTACATATTCTAAACTCGTGTTAGAATAAAAAAAAATACGCAGTTAGTATATTAAATTCGATAAATGTATAAGAATGCTACGCCGTAGCGTCGTAGCAGCTACGCCGTGAATAAAGTCATAACCAAGAACGCTGTACATACAGTTATGTACGTTATGGGATTTATCACACAGAGTGTGGCTCGATCTGCAGGCTGGCCGAAAAGACAATCATTCTACAAAGTCAATACAAATGAAAGCACACATTTTTTAAAACAAAACATAATGGATTTTCCATATTACCAATATTCTTCTTTATCCAACTAGGCTAAATGGCTGTGCTAGGAGTTATCCACCACAAATAGACAAAAGGCGACGCTTGCGCTGCAGTCTCGTACCCTACCCTTTGAACGATTGATGTCGCAATGCGTGCTGCCCGGTCCACGGGTCGCAGCCCGCTCTCTGTGTGACGAATCCTTAACTTTTTGGTACTTTGTCGCTTTAAGTTATTTGACATATTCATATAAATATCTATGTCACATCTTCTCGTCGCCCATACCTCAATGTCTAAAGACAAGAGTCTTTAACCAGTGCGTCCTACCAGTAATGACCTACGGAGCCGAAACGTGGACACTGACGGTGCGACTGGTTCACAGATTGAAAGTCGCTCAGCGTGCTATGGAAAGAGCTATGCTCGGAGTATCTCTGCTGGATCGAATCCGAAATGAGGAGATCCGGCATAGAACAAAAGTTATCGACATAGCTCATAAGATTAGCAAGCTGAAGTGGCAGTGGGCCGGTCACATCTGTCGCAGAACCGACAACCGCTGGGGTAGACGAGTTCTGGAGTGGAGACCGCGTTTGGGCAAACGTAGTGTGGGACGCCCCCCTGCTAGATGGAGCGACGATCTGCGCAAGGTGGCTGGCAGCGACTGGATGAGAAGAGCCGAAGATCGGGCTCAATGGCGCGCCCTGGGAGAGGCCTATGTCCAGCAGTGGACTAGAGTAGGCTGCTGATGATGATGATGATATAAATGTCAAGAAATCATAACAAAAACTTATTATGAAGAGTTCCACAAAGTACAGCTTGATTGGTCTTTCACTGTAAATAGTATAATTGTATAGTCAATATAGAAAGAAGTGCGCACAACGCACAACATCTTGGTTAATGGTTGATTGTAATGCTTTTAGTCGCAAAAATAAATCTACCAACATTTGTGACTTCATAAAACTTGGAGTGAAACAACAATGTCTTTAAAAACCTCGTTCAATTTGTCTGCCTGCTATTTTACGATAGTCAAGACGGTAAAACGAAGTGTTTTTAAATTTTCTTTCCCTTTTGTACTATCAGCATCAAAAATCTTTTAATATTTGTAAAACTTCCTGTAAAAGAAAGAAAGAATTTATTTTCAATTTTTTACACATATCAACAATTAGGCACAGAATATTAAAATGCTCATAATTTTAAACAAATATAAGATTAAAATAAATAAACAACAGATATAAATAATTAAAGTTTGATGAAGGTGATTTTCAGGCATCACATATATGCCAGGGATCACTCCCTAATGTATTATCGTACATCCCGGAACACAAATTAATATTAGTAAATATATACTGAATAGTTGGTACAAATACCATTAAAGAATATTAATAAACAGAAGTAAAATATTAGGAAACGTAGTAAGGAATTTAATTTTTAAATTATACATGAGAATACAGGTACATGTATGTAGGTATTATTGTATAAAATAAAGATAAAATTGAAAATAAACCAATTAATGAAAATGAAACAAAAATAGTACTTATGTTTATTTTAAATACTAAGAGATTAAAATGAATGGTAAGACTAACGAGTCTTATCAAAGACGAATGTACCCAAAATGCAGGAAGTTATATACTTAACAAAATAATTGTGGTGTTTTGTCACCTTCAACCCATTTTGTGGTGTTTTGAAACGTGATTTTCATTACAGGCATTTTAACATTTCATATAAATTTAACGCACATATAATTATGAGTTTTTGTTCTCGAATGTACAACTGTCATCATAGGACGCTTCGTTTTAACTTTGATTAATTCCCCAAACAGTCGAGCGGCTATTCCATTCGTTCTTTTACCATTCTTTCTTTATTGGTGCTATATTTATCATTAAGGCGTTATTTTTCCCTTTATTCTTACGCCGATCGAGATTAATAGCTGTATACTATGTTCTAGATTATTTCTTGTTTATGATTTTCAATTTTCTCTCTTGCTTTAGTTTGAAATGATTGATGGTGCGTACTAGATTACAAAGACTCAACTTACTAATAGACATAAGTTTGTTTTCTTAATGTAATTATTTTGATGTGGTATTAGTTTTGCTTTAATAAAAAATAAATAAAATAAAAGAGTATTTATTCATTCACACATTAGTAAAAAGGTACAATATTGTTATTTTATTCTAATTCTTAACCTATAAACAAAATATATATTCTCAGTTCTTTTTCAGATGATGATGATAAGCAGGTAACAAATCAAAGATAGAAAGATATCAAAAATTCAAAATAGTATGTTTTTAAGACAAGTAAGATAAGTATATATATATATATATATATATATATATATATATATATATATATATATATATATATATATATATATATATATATATATATATATATATATATATATATATATATATATATATATATACATTAGTTGCACTTGTATTTAGGAGATTTGATGTCACCTGCCACCGATTGACTGCATTAGCAAAATTATTTTAATTTAATTTACTAGTTTTAAATAATTAAATACTTACATATAAGTCAGATAATTATTCTGACATGAAGTGTGAAAATTATTTATAACTTATTCAACTTGATTTTATAAACACAGATTTTAGTTAAAACTCAGTGACGATGGTACAGCTGTCACAGTATAGTATAATAGCGGTAATCCTAATCAACTTGTTTTAAAATTTTCCAATCCCACGATGAATACGAGTCTACTTGCGACTCAATTTAAATGCCTATGAACTGATAACACTCAATGGAAAGATCCTTATCGCAGTCACTTCTATCCAAGGCCGGATTAAGCATATCGGGGCCCCTAGGAAATGCATGCCTCTACCCTTTTCTAACTTCCTAAAATATTTCTTTTTCTACCTTAACTCAATTTTATCCATATACGCTGTTTTTTTACTACCTACATTACGTAGGTTTACCCAGAAACGAGTTCGTAATTTGGCGCGAATTTGACACAGATGTCGGATGATGATGGATTAGGTTAGAAAGGACGGGAGCGAACGAAGCGAGCTTGAAAATTCGCCTGGATTCGACGCAGTTGATAGTTTTCTCTGGGCGCGGGGCCTCTAAGCGACGCGGGACGCCCATAGGCAGTTGCCTCACTGTCTAATGGATAATCCGGCCCTGCTTCTACCTACATACAGACTCGAGGACGAGCAAATGTACTGTGTAATAGTTCGTAGGTTGAATCCAACTTTATCCAACCTACGAACTACACAGTACATCTTATATTAGGTTTGTAGGTTGAGTCCTGCATGGCCGCTAAACTTAAATTTAAGTTCAGTCCGTCTGTCTCTTTCGTTATCGGTAAGAAAAGGACAGATGGTGTCATTTTAGGTTTAGACCAATTGATGGGGAAATCTTCCAATGGAAAATCCTTGGATGGAGGTTCGCCCCAAAAAGTTTTGCCGGTTTCAATCCAAGCCACCATAAAGGTGTCTGTAGAGATAAAATATACTACAAATAGATAAAACTTATTTCCCTAGACTCACCCAACTCTGCTTTTCAGTTCAGATTGTCCGCACATATCGTTTTCACCAATTTTAAACAGATTTTCACATAATTTTCGTTGGCATAGAAAAAAACATCTTTTGTTTACGATGCGGCAGTAAGAAGTAATCCACTTCTTTTTAAGTTTTGACTTGCTCACAGGTTTGGCTTGTCCACAGCGCACGCCGCGTTCCATTAACCCCAAATTGATTCAAAAGAGAAATAGATATACATACACATACTAACAAGATAAAGGCAGAAGATGTGTCGTGTTACATTTTCTTTTGAACAGATAGAAAAGAATCGAACACCAATGTTGGTTTAATTTACTCCACACTCTACCTTAATAGGTACAGGGATAAGGCCGCCTTCTGCACATTGTATTGTGCCTCTCTTTATGTTGTATGTTTTATTTTTGTCCTGGGTGTGAAATAAAGCATATTTGTATTTGTACAGTAAATGCTCGATAGATTGATCAGCTAATCACCTATTGATGAGTAAAGGGACTCATTGCGTAGGCATTTAATTCAACTACGGTAATTAATAACAGTTACCTGAATCCTATTTTGTAGCATATGCTAAATTGAACGAAACTATCATGCGAATAAGGTAGAACTTACATTAAATGTTTTTTGTTAAATAACTGTACTGGTTACCGGTATTTGACCAACATAATTCTACCTTAAGAGCATGCGTTTTTCGTTCATTTTTGCATGTGTTGCAAAATAGGTTCATGTAACCCCTTTCGGTCTCTGATTAATAGTATAGAGCGCTTGGACGGACTTAAGTTACGGTTAAGTAAGTCTACTGGAGCGGACGGTCTATCTATAAGGCCCTGACTACACGACAACGGTTCCTAGGCCGGTTCCAGTATGGGTCGGTTCCATGGAACCGGTGCTTCATATAAACTCTAATTAAAATGCGCTGTCGACTACACGTACAACGGTTCCACTTGGAACCGGCCTGCTCGGTTCCTGAACGGAGCAGCTGAGTGGGGCTTGAGCGCAACACATGAGTTTGAATGCAGTAGACTACACGGCCGGTACCGGTACCTGAACTGAACTGTCGCTGGAACCGTCATCGTGTAGTCCGAGCCTAAAGGCGCAAATCGTGAACTTTGCTAATTATGCCGCTTCCCGTACTGTCGGCCGACACTCTAAGTTCTGCAATTTATGCTTACTTTGTAGAGCCACAGCCGAGTGTCTTCTAAATGCATAGTAGCGCCAGAATATGAACATAAAATTAGAGACTATCAAATGAGTCATGGCATCCTATTTTTCTAAAGGAAAATAAAAATCGATAGTAAGAAACACTAAAGTAATTCCCTTTACTAGACATTGACAGATTGTCTTGAGATCGACTTGATAGACTCAACGTCTTGAAGGTGAGAACGCCCGCCCTTGGTGAGGGTGACAATTTTTTCTTTCAACCATGCTCTAGTTACTTACATTTACATTTTTACAAAAGTTGATGATAAGTAAGCAACCTATAAAGACCATCCTGTTTCGACTGAACGATTTCGAAGTATCGAAGACATGGGCATGCACCAAACAGTTCTGAGGCCATATGGGCAACTGCTAACAAAGGATTATTGAAAAGGAACAGTCGGTTCCCTTATTTATCCCCCCTCCGCCCTCCTCTTTCCCAAGTGAGACGTATCTGTAATCAAAGGGAGTTAAACATTCCGGACACAAACTGTACCAGTTAAATACTCTATTTAATTACGATCACTAGGCTATACACTCGCTTTAAAGTGGTAATCATTTTCTTAATTAGGTTTTGTTGGGCGTCAAGCTAAAACGATTATTCCAAGTGCCTGTAACATTTCATCTCTCTGAAAGGCACGTTTTACTGCCTTGCCTTTATAAACAGACTCCTTTACTTACCTCAGACTTTATGTCAACCACACCACTGACGTGTTTATTATGAATTAAATTAGACCATCGCTCATGGTCGTAACTCGCACCAGTTAGTCACAGGGGCTGAAAGCGGTTACTAGAATTCTATTTCGCAATACAATGGACAACACATCAGGCACTTTGTCGGTTTAACTTATTTGAAATATCCATACGAATATCAAGGAATCATAACAAAAACTTATTGGGACAGGGTTCCACAGAGAATAGTTTGATGTGTCTTCCACTGTGAATGCAAAATTGAACACAAAACGCATGATGTTAAACTACGATCTACAATAAATATTTTTGTTAAATCTCGGTATCGGTTACCGGTATTTGACAAAAATAATTCATTGTAGATTCTACCTTAACAGTATGCGTTCATTGGCATGTGCTGTGAAGATAGTCACAATTAAAATACATGATATCCCTTTCTACGCCATAGTTCTAGATACAGATGACAAGAGACTTAAGGATGTCTATTAAATACGTTTTTTGCGACTCAAGATCAGTCCTTCTTTTAAAAGTCGATAGCGCATTGACGACTTCAGTGGCTATGATTACTGAACATTATAAAATTTTGCTTATTTTCCACATACACTTTGAAAGACAATAATGCTATTGCGGAGTCATTAAAACTCTCATCTACTACCGTTAAAAGTTTTAAAAAAGCTCGCCCTTTACTTGCCCGTCCACCGTTCGGAAACACTCTTGTGTCTTATATAATGGATAATTAAACGTCGCTTATATTCAAACGTGACGGTGATGGTTTTTCACCTTAAAATCTAATTTACAGTTAGCTTAGTACTCCGTTTACCTGGATTACCTCAGTTACATTAGCTTTAGGAGGATTACGACTAGGGATTAACTTATTTAAAGGTTAGTTAGCAGACTGACATAAATTTTAGCTGGCCCTTCCTAAGTTTCAACAACGGACCAAGCATCAAGTTAGTTTTTGGGTTTTGGGTTCTTGCCTCTACATTGTTTCTTATTAACTGATTGTTTTATTTCAGTATAATTGTGTAAAACTGAAACTAAAAAGACATAATTACGTAATTATTATATCCAGCATTGACACACCTCAATGACTTTAGGAATAACGGTACCTAACTTGTGCGGGTAGAATCAAATTATCACTTCGAGTGTTATTTCGCAACATGAGCCGTAGGCGTGGTCTTCCCGCACGTGATAGACACGATATTTTTATTCACCAGCGAGAAAAGAATAAAATGAAAAAGAAATAAAGCAGTTAATAGTTCATATCGATATAATATGTCCACGGAGAGTGAGCGGTCCATAATATTAAGATCAGGGGTTGAAATAAAAGAACTGTTTCATCGACGTGTGCCATTAGCTACTATTTATTATAAGTAATTAATTACTTACATCATTTAAAAAGTTTAAAACTGTATTTTGTCAATTAGATTGAGGTATTCTTTATTAAAATATTAATCATAAAATATCGTGAGTATTTTTTCCCGTAGGTATACTGATGAGGGAATGTTGTACTTCTCCCACAGTTTTCAGTCGATAAATATGCTCATATTTGAGCAGGTGGAACAAAAAGATAATTAGCAAGAAAGTACATTATGTAAAATAGGAAATGTAATGATATCATATTTTTCCAACAGAGCGGTTGTAAAGGTTTATTCCACGCAATGATTACAATCCTCAATAATAATATGGCTTAGACTTCTCTTAGTAGGAATTACTTTGCAGTGTCTTATTTACGAAATGTGTTTATTGCGAACTTTAATGCCCCAGAGAGCAAAGTGGAGCGTGCATTTCAAATAACTTTATTTTGAAAGCATAATTAAAATTTTCAGCAAAGACGAACTTTCCTGAAGTTAAGAATTCCTGATTCTCTGCAGTTCTATTGTCAGAGTTGTTCAGGCTGCCCGTAGGCCTCTGATATGACTTAACTCGAACGACAACAACTGGAACCGACTATTTAACGTACTCTTCGAGACACGGAGGGGTCAAATGAAATGTGCCTCTAACGGTCACCCATCCTGGTTCTAAACTCGCCCAACGTGGCTTAACTTGCACGAAAACTTTATTACCACGTTCGCAGCTTAGGCTTTGAGCCCCTCAAATCTCTACTGAACAGTTACAAAGGAATTTTGTATATTAACTTGGGTCACAGATAACCTAATAGTTACTACGTAACTTGGATTATTAAACTTAATCTACATTTTGACCTTAATCTTAACATTGATAAGTTTAAAATTAAAGGTTAAATATTTGGTAAAAGCTGAAGGTAAAAGCGTAGGCTGGTAATAATGACTTCATTATTTACTTAGTTTAAGTTAAAGTGGGTACTTGGAAGCTGTCACGAGTAGTCCTGAATTCTAATACTAAGATACAACCTTTTCGTAATAATGAATGCCATGAACCTGTCAAGTACGTCCTGTAAATGTTAATAAGCTTATTTACTCTGACAAATTTCAAACTTGTATTCTTGAAGCATGATCAAAGTTAAGGCAGAAATGTGTCAGACACATCAGCATCACAAAGTAAGTGACGATGGCACAAAGGACTAGATTGCGGCGCAAGGGTCGTCGGATCGAGTCTACCTTTGGACCATTGGGCCACTCCTAACACAGGTATTTTAGCCTACTTATATAGGTTAGTGAAGAATAGTTACTTACTTAAATGCGTTTTTAAAGAACCTCATCCATTCCGCTCAGAATATTTTTGTCTTCATCCAAGATGGGATAAATTATCCTGCAGCAAACGACACGAAACCCATAAACATTTCTAAAACATAATAATCATGTCCACGCAAACAAATTCAAGCTTTATAAGGGTCACGCAAGGTCCCTTATAAGATGAAAGAAGCATTATAGGAATATACGAAATATTGAGTAATTTAGCTGAGTTATCATGAGTGCGGGACCCGGAATCTTGCTGAAATAAAAGCAAGTTGAATACAAATCGGTCGCTTAACAGCTTTTTAGTGCAGCCAAGTATAAACTCTACGAACGTATATATTAAGGTCAGCATACACTGTAATTGTACACTCGAGAGCACTTGGTGCACTTTTAGTGAAAGAAAAACTAATTGCGCTGTTGTTGCAGTCAGTGCAGTTGTAATTAACGTGTTGCCTTTTCTTTTCTAATGTTTGGTAGGTTTTGTAAGGAACTGAAGATGTGTACTAATGTCTTATAATACTATTGAATATCAATAGACAGAGTGTTGTTAAGAAGACATTCAGCAAAGTTACACTGAGGTTTTACCAAATACATTTTCTTTTAAAAGATAATGTTTTTTCAAAGGCGTAAAAATCGGGTCGGTATGAGGCTATTTTGTATTTTGATAGATTCTTGGCTTAATTTTTTGTGTGAAAAGATCATGTTTAATTTTGCGGAACTCAATCTATTGTGTACAATTATTTGGAAAGGTAAAACTTCAAAGTACAATAAGGTACAAAAACAACCTTAAATCCTTGCCCTTCTTGGCCTGCCCTACTTTGGACTATAGAAGTCAAGATTAGTTTAGACTTTATTGAGGTCAAACTTATGGCGAATTCCTGTGTGAATTCCCTGCTTTACAGGCGCTCGTATAGTGCGGTCGTGAAAGTACACTTTCCCACTACAACACGAGAATGTGTTGTAATTGTGTATATCTCCCTTTCTTGAGCATGTCTAGGATAATATGTTTTTCCTATACATTCGTGTTATGTAATTTACTTTTGCTTCGCTTCCTGGTGTAATTTCTGTTTACTTTTAACTATAAAAACATTTCTTTAAATCTATCTGTCAGTATAGATTATGCATGTGAAATTAAGACATAGATCTGAGTGAGCATCGATTAAGTAACAGAAAAGGTCTAAGGATCTGAGTTACAAGTTTACAACTTCTTATAAATTCATGAACGCATAAACACCTAATAAAGAGAAATGATATCACGTCCTGATTCCTGACAACCGCATAAAACTTTATATCTTATTCAAATACGGGACAATACGGGACATTTCGTGGATGCCATAACACCGAATGGGTTTTATCCAGTTTTATCTGCTCCTCAACCTACTTAGGGTTGTGTAATAAAACTGCATCGAACTCAATCCCCTTGATACCCGGTGCTCAGCTGTTACGAATCCGACTGCAATGCCCGGAATTTCGTGTGGTATTTGAGAAGGAATTTTCTAATAAGTAGTTTCCTTTATGTTACCTTCTATTTACTTGTACGAGTATGTTTGGTTCAGAAAATAAATACCAACAAAGTCTATTGATCATCGAACAGAGCTCAAAAAATAAGCATTGTTGTTTTTACTTCTTAACGGATGTATCTCGATTCTTAGAAGAAAGCAGACGGGGGAATTTATTTACTTCATAATCTCGATTCCCAGCTTTTACCACGAATACAATATTTTCTTGTGAAATATTTTATGTCACATTATCATTCTAATGTCGGATTTTAGAAAATAAAACAAGTGGGATTCATTTCTTTAAAATAATAATGAGTTGAATGAAAATACTTAAGTCCCGAATGCATTTTCACCAAAGAACGCCATATTTTTCAATTGTCAAGTAAAACCCGGTTCATCTTACCGCACAAATAAACTTATTCTTATTCTTTTCTCGCGGAAACATAATTGACCGTCACAACTACAAATGCCATGGTGCGTATGCAGCTTTAATTTTATTGCTACAAATGCGACTTTCATTCATTCAGCCAGAGACATTCGAAACGAAATACGTGACTTTTTTAATCTATTTTAGTTTTATTTTCGGGGCTTCGAGCCATTAGCGAAAACGTGAATGCAATTCAGTTTCTAATTTAGATGGCTTTATTTTAGCTCATTGAACGGTCTAATTGCCTTCGCTTAGAAAACACTTAAATAAATCTCTTATTACTTAACTTAATATTGGAAAAAGTCCAATTCTTACAAATATTTCAAAGAGAAAAATATTCACGTGAAAAAGTTACAGCTATTTTTGAAATCCCAGAATGTATTCCACATTCCATATTCCGAGTTCTATTCGAAATTCTGCGAATTTCCTGCAGAACACGGGGCACCGGGACATCGGGACACCTGACACTCGCTACGGTCCCGTAGTCACGAGGCACCCAGTCGGACAATGGGTCACAGCGTAGCAATAACTCTGCAACCTTTGTTCGCTGCAGCTTTGACATCCGCACAATTTGCTTCCCGCTTCGCTTCGCCACTGAAACAGTGCAAAAGTTGACTGTTAGTGGACGCGATGAATGTACGCTGTCGTTTAATGCACGGATTTTGTCACTGGGAGTTAAAAATATAAAGATATTCGTAGAAGAGTAATTTATCGTAAAACACAAACGATGCTCTTATATCTGCTTCCCGCAGCACAGGGAAGTGCAGGAAGCAGAAGTCACATTATATTATATTAGCGATAAGGCCGCCTTCTGCACATTGTATTGTACCGAGAGGTACAATACTCGTACAATGTGCAGAAGGCGGCAGAAATTTGCGGAAAGAATTTATGTTGTATGTTTTGTTTTTGTCCCGGGTGTGCAATAAAGTATATTTGTATTTGTATTTATATATTTATCATTATTTTTTCGGAAGTTCTATTTATTTAGGAAATCCTACAGAAATTTAAATCCGAATTATTTGTTTTCGATCAAGAACTTGAGGGTTCTATTTTAGTAAGATAAGAATGATTATTTTCTATTTTTATTAACAGTACTAGAGCTTTTCGAACTACTTAAAAGAATAATTTATAAGGAATCATTAAGAATCAAACCGAATATATTTTAAGAGAGCTTTCGGCGAGGCTGTTAATACAAAATTCTTTCATAAACAACGCAATAACAACCAGAAGATTTCTCGAACTTTCAACTGGCATTCAACCCGGAAAATAATTACAAATAGTTTATGAAGGTTTCGTCAGACTTTCCAGCAACTTTAGCACTACGCTTTAGCAAAGCATAACATAACTCTCACTACGGTTTAATTATATCAAAATTAATTCCAGCGTCAGCTACGCTGCTTAGCGTCAGCCCGACGCTGATGTCAATGCGTCAGACGTGACTAGACTACCGCATTGACCCAGCAGCAATATCTCGTGGCTGTTTGGATAGTTGGAGGTGTAGTATGCGTAGTGTGGCGTGAGAAAATTCTTAATAACTTGAATTTATTACGACTGATGTTCTCATTCATAAGCGTTTGCACTACGTGAAAGTATTGCCAATAGCTGAAAATGACAGAGAACTTATGTTATATAATAGAATATTATAATAATACTGTATATTTATACATTGATTCAATAAATAGGAAAATTTAGAAAAATACTAAGGAAACACTGTGCAAGGAAATTGTATACCAAGTTACTTACTAATTTCATGGGTATGAGTAATTCATTAATAACATAACATAACCAAATGGTAAAATTAATGAAACTGTCACGCTCACTTACTCGCATATATTATATGTTAGATTGTGTAAGACGAATGATGACGATGTTTTAATTTAATGAATTGCTTGCTTACTTGCTTGCTTATCGTATGGTTAGTGGCCAACCTATTGTCAGAGTTGTTCAGGCCGCCCGTGGGCCTCTGACTACGGGAACGACAACAACCGGGACCGACTGTTTAACGTATTCTCCGAGGCACGGAGGAGCTCAGGTGAATATACCACCAGCGGTTACCCTTTAGTGAGTGATATCCCAAAATCGGTGCCATAGTAGATGTTTGTTATTCAACCTCCACGTCTATGTCTAATTGCTCAGTTAATGGAGCAATAAAACTTTATTCTTTCTTTAGAACACGATAAAATAAATACGAGACTAATTTTGTCGTAAAACGGTCTTTAGATTTTAAACTATTTCGCCAAACGTTGCGGAATAAATCCCTTATTTTCCCGGGTGGTATCGTATTCGCTTCGTTCCGGGAAAATACTGGAATGCCCGGGGCGGGCGATAAGACGGATTTGCCGAACTACCATATACCGACCTCCATTCTGATATTATGCGAATGTAGATATCGGTGTTACCAAAAATTGGGAAGATGCGTCATAAACAACTACTGTACTTGCTTAAGATAAAGCTGTAAAGCATTCTTGGATAAAAAAAACCACATAAATTGCGACAATGTAAAGCAGTGGCATCAAAACCAAAAGCTTATAGCATAACTAAACGCTTTCAGAGTTTTGAAAACCTTTGAATATTAATTGTTTAGAATGTCCAATTTATAATATAATTTGTGTACAGTAAGGAATACAGAAAGAAGAAAACTATCCGTCTCAACCCTAATCGTTCCGTTGCGTATTTGGCCAAAATCTTGGCTCGCTGTCAGTTCTCACATCACCCATTCCATTAATTATTACTGTGGCTACTTCAGACTTTTCTAAAGAACTATATGGCAATTATGGCACCAAAACCATCCCTTGAGCTGTACAAAGTTCTCCAAGTACAGCTCTTTATTGTAAGGGGAGTGCAAAAAGGCACTTGAAGTGCCGCTGAGTTTCGCGGCTCATGTCGTAAAAAAAGAAACTTAGTTGAATCCTGTATGACTCTTCAGTAAACATAATTCTTATCCTGCAATATAAGTTAATAATGTTGTTATTATTATATGGGCTATAAATTCATCATATCGCTAATAGCACTTTATAGGTAGAGTTACAGAAGTTTTATTAAATAAAACATTAAACTTGTACGTGTTTTTGCTGCATGCCATTTAGCTGCTCTACATTCTTTGCGTAAAGTTTTCTTAAAGGTCTACATATTTAGTATAGTTTCGTATTTTAATAATGCTAAAAAAGAACCTTAAATATTATTTAAAAATGCCTTAAACTAGGCCCGTGTGGATACAAAGATAATGCTCTCAATCAACTTCTTCTTAGTCGTATTCCTCATTGATAGGAGTCATGATCATTCTCTGAAAATACCCACATAAAATGTCTTACTTGGTAGTTTTAATGCGGTGTTTTGCTATTGCCTTCCCTATTTCACACACTGGTTATCTGAGTTTACAAGTTTTCTCACAATGTTTTCCTTCGTCGATAGAGCTGTCGGTAAATGTAAGTAAATTATCCGACAGAAAACGATAAACGCATTGGTACATGACATTTCATGATTTCGAACCCGATCCGTCCACATGGGAGTTCAGTATCCCAGCCACAACGCCACCGATTCTAACTAAAAAGCTATTAAAAGTCGAAATCGGTCTTATGACAATTGCTGCGCAGTCATGAGTCTTGAGCCTTAACATAGCCTTAATACTTATAACCATTGAGTTGTCGCTTGAAGTCATATTACCACCAATTGTACCTAACAAGTTCGGTTTGTTTCCCACCAGTCATTATTTCCGCTCCAATAGCTGTATAAAGGCAATATAAAGGCAGCCGCTCGCCGTCAATGTTTCCACCACTTGATTGCTCGCCAATTACCCCGTTATGAGTTTTGATTTAATTAATTTCCGTGTTAGCATTCCCTTTAATTTCTTATCAGGGTGTTTTGTATTGTGAGAGAATCAAGGCTTCAGGATGTTAAGAATAGTGGATGGGTGAACTTTTATTTAATGGCTGTGGATGCGAGCTGACGTAGTTTAGTTAAATGGCTCTGCTATAGATTGCTATGACTTTAAAAAATATATTATTCCGAATTATTTTTTCTTACTTTTTACTGGATAAAGCCTAGATCCAGAAGCGGTTCACATTGAATATCCTTATTTAAGACTTGCTCCAGTAGCATCGCTAGTACCCTCAAGTTCCATAAATGGGAGTTGCCGCATAATGAGCAAACAGACTCATTGTCTTGTACTACACTACATACGAGTACAATAATCAATACAAGCCATGTCAGCTGCAATAATAAAGCAGGTCACAATCTGGAAACGTGTCAGGTTGACACAAACACTTGTACACTAACAGGGCTGGAGCTAGTTTGGAGACCTGCCCAGAGAGAGACTGGAACACCACACGAGAGCGTTCACTAATATAGGTCTGGACTACTTTGGCCCTGTTGTCGTCTCTATTGGACGCCGCCACGAGAAGAGGTGGGTAGCGCTGTTCTCCTGCTTGGTCAGCCGTGCCCTGCATATTGAAGTCGTGCACTCTCTATCAACAGATTCAGCTATTATGAGTCTCAGACGCTTCATAGCCAGACGCGGCTGCCCGGCTAAGATAATATCCGACAACGGGACTTCGTTCATAGGAGCCAACAGAGAATTATCCCAGATGTTTGGACAACCCGTGACAGACTTCGCTGTCAACAATGGCATTTGTTGGATATTTTTACCTCCTGCGAGCCCCTTCATGGCTGGTGCCACAGAACGGATGGTGCGGTCAGTCAAGACCGCACTTAAAGCTACTTTGGGAGAGCGCACCCCTAAGGAAGAGGTCCTCCTGACATTCCTGTTTGAAGCCGAGGCTATATGCAACAGCAGGCCCTTGACCTATGTAGCGACCGCCGCCGACGCTCCTCAGGCAATTACGCCTTTCCACTTTTTGATCGGAGCTTCCTCCAACAACCACTGGTTGGCGGGTGACTTGGACGACGACGATCTGGTGCGACGGACTCAATGGAAGCAAACCTTGAGGATGGCGGACCACTTCTGGAGCAGGTGGATCCAGACCTATATTAGTGAACGCTCTCGTGTGGTGTTCCAGTCTCTCTCTGGGCAGGTCTCCAAATGGCATTTGCTGAGGTTTCTTCCTACGGCGTTGACACTCCCGACATTCTACAGATACGGCCTTAATGGCGCGCCTGCCGCGCAGAATCCAGAAGCGCTGTCTCAACTCATTGAATACGACTTCGTGGAAGCCATGTCCGGCTTTGACGTGTTGGTGGGCGATCAGAAGACGGACGATTTGGTGATGGTCAAAATTACCTTTTCCGAAAAAGTCTAAAAGTAGAGCTACTGAGTTTTTAGATTTGATTCATAGTGACTTATGTGGTCCGATGCCGCAAAACTCTTTTGCTGGCGCGCGTTATATTCTGACTTTTATAGACGACTATAGTCGGAAGGTGTTTTGCTATTTTCTTGATTCGAAGGACAAAGTGTTTGGTCTTTTTAAACAGTTTAAAGTGCTTGTTGAAAACCAAATGGAAAAGAAAATTAAGGTCCTTAGAACCGATAATGGTGGGGAATATATGAGTAGGGAATTTCAAACATATTTGAAAAACTGTGGAATTAGACACCAAACTACTGTTCCGTATTGCCCACAACAGAATGGCGTAGCAGAACGAGCGAATCGTACCATCGTTGAGACAGCTCGCTGCATGCTGCAGGATGCAGGTTTGGATCAAAAGTATTGGGCTGAAGCCGTGAACACTGCGGTTTACCTGAGGAATCGATCACCAACAAAGGCTGTTTTGGGCGCTACTCCAGAAGAGAAGTGGTCTGGATCAAAGGTAAATCTGAGTCATTTAAGAATTTTTGGCTGTGCAGCTTTTGCTATGATCAATAAAAGGAGAGGGAAACTAGATTCGAAGTGCAAGGAATACATTTTTGTTGGGTACTGCGATGAATCGAAAGGATATCGATTGTTAGATCCCTTGGCTCCTTCTGAATGTATATTTGCCAGGAACGTTAGATTTATTGAGAATAAGTTTCACAAAAATATCGAGAAAACTGAAGAACCTGTGCAATATATGATGATCTCTGATAATCCTGTTGTAGATATTATTGAACAGAACGGAAAGTCCGATCAGAGCGGAGGATCGAAGCAGGAGACTGAGAGTATAGAGGAAGCTGAGAGTATGGAGACGTTGACAGATCCGTCAGATCCCACATACGTACCTTCATCCGAAGACTCTGAGGACAGTCTAGCTGTTTTCCAAAGCTTGGTAGACGATGACGATCCAAAATCTGTTAGCGAGGCGCTTAATGGACCGGAAGCAGAGCAATGGAGAGCCGCTATGAAGGACGAATACCAATCTTTTATCGACAATAAATGTTGGACACTTACTAATTTGCCGAAGGGGTCGAAGCCTGTCAAATGTAACTGGATATTTAAGAAGAAAAGAGGTCTGAATGGTGAACTCCTACAATATAAAGCTCGCTTGGTTGCTAAGGGTTTCACGCAATAATATGACGACTTGTAATATGGTTGCAGACATTTTAACTAAGCCCCTGCCGTTAGATAAACATGGTAAATTTGTGTCAGATTTAGGTTTATCATAAGAGTGTAGTATTTTGTTTCTTTACGTTATTAAGGACAGTTGTAAATTGTTTTTTGAACTTATGAACTTACTATATGTTATGTTTATTGTACATGCAAGTTTAAGGGGTCGTGTTAGAGGTTTAAACTTGTTGTCTATGTTTATGGTTTGACATCGTGTGTCTTGTGTGTTGTGTTGACACTTTGTGAAAATTAATAAAGTATATCCATTTATCTCAAGATAATCGCCTGTATTTCTAACATTAATTTCATAAACATTATAATTTTTCAGTTACCTCTGAGAGTTCATGCAATATTGAAATGAATAACATGATCTCATACAATATACCACTAGCTAAAGTATATCATCATTTTAGATTCTCAAATTAAGAAGATCAAATCCGGATCCTGATCCGAGCTCCAAATCGGCCAATACCTACTGGATAATTTTTGAAATCAGACGAAAACAAAAAAAAATATTTTTCACAGTTTTATTAATATATATTTTAAGACAACCAAATGCTTTTAACAAATTGATGAAGGTATGGTAAAATACAAGAAATAGACAAAAGTGAAAAATATTATTAAGCATATGGAACTTTGCGAGCTTTTTTCGACGTAAAATCATATTGTGGAGGTCCTGGTCTCCAGCCCCTGTTGCCCTCCCCTCCAACTCCTAAATCCGGCCCTGGCTGCATCACATCGAGAGACAGTGTCACAGAAACGGGCATGGCTTGACAAGTTGCAGGAGTACAATCTCAGTGTTATTGGGACACGTAATCATCGGACACTTTATACTTGTATTGTGCAGAACTTTGTAATCGATTTTCGATTTGAATTGAACGTGAAGTTCCGTGAAACACGAGTTTATTAGGAAAGTTAGGAATGTGGATAGAGTTCAATTAATTTCTCTTGAAATAGGGCATTAAATAAGAGGTGTTCTGTTTTATTAAATTCCATAAAACAATTCCCACTAAGTACTCGTATGTAAAATAAATAATTGTAAGGTTAAGCATATTTTTGTGGCCTCATTCGAGGGTAGAGGTTATGTAAACTGTTTTTAAATACATTGTTAGTCTTTTGGTGGGTTGAATATTACACAGAAAATAACTCTAAATTAAAAATTTAAGAAGCCCCACGATTGTGAAGATCCCCTTACTTTTTCCCGGTCTTCATCAGATCTTTAAGGTTTCAGATATGGAAAGGTCACCATAGTCATAAACATTTGAGTTCAAACTCGAACCACCTAACTGTTACCGTTCAAGAGATCCTATCATACTCCAACATCTCAAGATACTCCAAGATCTTAGAACCACTGATCCTATTTTCATCTGACATGGCTAAGAACATCAAGTATTGGACCCGCGGTGCCTGAAGGCTGGGATTTCGTCTCACGGATCAAAATTTTTGTGTTCATAAATCTGCTAGTAACCATAATAAATTTTACATGAAAGGGAAAATAATAAATATATGAGAAATAGATTTTTCATTTTGTAAAATATTTAATTTATGAGAATTATAGGTACCTACGTTGCCTACGTTTATCAGTTCTACCAGTGTGCAATAAGGTGGTTGAAACTGACCTGAAACTTAAGTATGCACTCAATTTTAAACCTTAGGGTGGTAAACATTTTCTGACCGCCACTGTACACTAGACTAACTATAGTACAGCCATACAGTGAATTGCTAGTAGCAATTTGCTACACCTGTCATACATAACATAGGCTGTCCGTCAAGGAAACCGCTATAGCACTCAAGCGGACATTGACTGTAGCCTGCGGAATTGTGCGGAATTAAACGGAATCCAAGCGGAAAGTGTGACATGTCAGTGGCGAACAGCGCCGCCAGTAAATTACTCTTGCTTGACTGTAGCTGAAACAGATTCGCTGACTGCCAATCAATTATATTAAATGTAGTTCTGGCCGGGATATTGTGGATATATGGAAACCACTCTGAGTTAAAATACCTACTAAATTAAAATTGATCGGGTCTACTAGCATTTGGATATCTTAGCTGTCGATGACAGAGGACTATAAATAGAAAAAAAATCTTTAATACAATACAATACAATACAAATATACTTTATTGCACACCCGGGACAAAAACAAAAACATGCAACATAAAGAGAGGTACAATATAATGTGCAGAAGGCGGCCTTATTGCTTTAAGCGATATCTTCCAGGCAACCTTCAGGTGATGGAAAAATCATAAGATACATAATATACGGGTGCAAAAGACGTATGAAATAGATACTACCCTCAAATAAATAAATAACAATAATAAAAAAATCAATTACCTAATTCTAATAAACAGTGTTGGAATTATAAAACGAACAATTTTAATACGTACAAATGGTGCTAATAAAAATTAGGCGAATATTTAATTTTAGGTCATCAGATTTTATTGTCTAACTTACCTTAACTCTTGCGGGGCCGTACAAACAATGAGCCACGTAACGGAGGACTGCGAAATATGGGCCATACCAGGAGGAATCGACAGATTGCACTTGCTGGACGACGTAGCCATAGCATGGCTGAAGAATATTTTGCCTTTGTAAAATAATAGTGTGATTGTGTGATGCTGACGACCGAACGATACATAAATAAATTGTCTAACTTTATCTATATTTTTGTTCCTACTACAGAAATTATGTAAAATAATAGAAACCAAAGGTAATAGCAGTAAATTTTGTTCAGTTATTATTAAGAAATAATATTGATGTTTTACATAAACATCAAGTTCATTTCTCAATATTTATACAGAAAACAATCCATTTTAATTATGCCGTTTCCACTGCGCGCAGACGAAAACTTGGAAACTTCGCCTATCTGTAGATTTGAAGACCTCAATGAACTTGGAAATATAAATACTTACAGGCGAAGAGTACAGGAAATGGCCGGAATTTGAGGTCATTCTTCAAATTGCTGTCCGGGGCTAGGGTTACCACAAAAAATAACTTACACAAAGTAGAGGGACGAGTTCGTAAACATTACCTGAAACGTATTACTTAACTGATTGTAGAATAGAAAAACGTTTATTTGTTATCTGCAGCCTACATGCAATTGTAAATATCTACCTATTAAAAAAATAAGGGAATGATTTTATGAAAAAGCGTGCAAAACATAGCATAAACTTATTTATTATGTTTAAATTATGTAGTTATTATGAAATTTCACTGGCATGTGTTATTAAAAAAAAAACACATGTCAGCAAAATTTTAGATGAATATAATTAAATCACTTAAACCAGTGAACTTGGTTTATCACGTCAATCTTCTAGTAAGTATGTCATTAATCAAAATATGACAATCCATTTAAAACTCTCATATAATACTCTTTTCTCTTCACGTAATAGCTAAGAAAATTATGGCTAAAAGGCGTCTTCGAGAGTGTAAGTTGACTTAGTCCATCACTTTGAAAAACTAGGTCAGACGGTAATTGACAACCCTTGGCGAGACACGCCGAGAATTCCCAACAACTCGTGGAGGCCCTAAAATTTTAATTACGCTGTATCCGACTATTCTTCCCCGAAACTCGGGAGAAACGGACTCCTTTAATATTATTGCTATTATTCCCTTCCAAAGAGGGTCCAACCGCAATAAAAAATTTATGTGGGTATATTGAAAGTGGGTAGTTTATTTTGAAAGTATTTAAGTTATACATACTCTTCCA
Organism: Hofmannophila pseudospretella; assembly: GCA_947369225.1. Taxonomy (NCBI): domain Eukaryota; kingdom Metazoa; phylum Arthropoda; class Insecta; order Lepidoptera; family Oecophoridae; genus Hofmannophila; species Hofmannophila pseudospretella. The sequence goes on from OX376325.1 coordinate 9,071,439, forward strand.
TTTCAGAGTTACGATTAAAAATAATATTATCTATTAATTTGGGAATAAAATAACTTTAGAAATTTAAGTGAATATTAATTTTACTGACGATTTCAACCTACTTTTGACATTTGTGGGTAGATGATTTCATGTAAACGGAGCGTGGGATTTACGAGTAATTACAGAAACAAGATAGGTTTGGGAGTGGGAGTCAATTACAATATATTAATTACGTGTAATTTGTGGTTTTCTTTCTTTCATTACTTTTTGATAATTCAATACTTATACTTTGTAGATACTCGTATACTAGAGGGTTTTCGATGCGCTAACCTTGAGGACGTAGATGGAGTGCCTTACGTGCCGATAATGACGCTGGCTCTCTTACCATTCAAACTAAAACACAGGGTCTGATATATAGATTCGAATGACGTTTTTGAGACACACGCCTTTGCGAAAACCTAGTAATACAAGCATTGCTGATTTACGGCAGAAATGAGGTAAAAGTTTGGTACCACCTCAGGCTAACTGCACTGAGTCATACCACCTTCAGAATCGGTTTCTAAAACTACAAAATAGGCTATTTTCCAAGTATCAAATATTAAATGCATTACATAAAAATTAAGAAATTAAATTTACACATTTGACCATCAAATCTGAAAACAGAATTAAAATTCGTTGCAAAATAAAATAGTTACAGGCAATAAAAAATCAGACGGTAGAAAGAAACGGCAATAGAGAATTATTGCGTCACTGTTCCCTAGGGCCATACAAGCAGGTCCTGGCTACATAATTATTATAAAGGACTGTTTTGCTAAAAAGGGACAGAGCATCTCTCCAGCACTAACTTAAACCATTAATATCTCTGATGTTAGTTAAGATATCGAAAAAATAAGTTTAGAATCTTCTTCAGGTTGTCCATGAAAGTTGATTGATGCAATATAAAAATTAGGTTATTACCCTATTATAACATGATACTCAAACTTTAGTCCCTATTGATATATCACTATTCGTAATAATAATATATTAAAAGGTCCGTACGTTCATTTAAGGAAGGAAAATACGTCAAAATAAAGCCGAGGAATTTATATAATGTTCGTGGTTTGGGACAGCCATAATCTCAATTTTATGGGGACGACCCCTAAAGGCCGACCTCGATTAATTGGAAAGACTCTTGCTAGATAATGACGTCTTTATTGGACATTTTCGTTTAAGACGTTGTGGTATTCGCTATGTATATTGATCCAATCTAAAATAGACATTTATTGACTTACAACATCATCAATAGAGCGTCGGTGGCGTAGCGGAGGTCCAGGTTCGAAACCATGCAATGCCATGTACCAATGAGATTTTTTCGTAAACTTTTATTTAAAGACTGCTCTTAACGGTGACGGAAAACACCGTGAAAAAAAATCCAAAAAGGCGTGTGAAATCCAACAATCAACAATAGGCCCGCTCGGTGGATCTTGGCTCTTGTGGAAGACCTGTGCCCCAATAGAAGGGACATTAATAGGCTGATGATAGAGGTTCAACATGTTCAAAATGACACAGGAAGACCAGTGAGTCGTTCATTGAGTTAAATCAGGTTCTTACATGATCAAAAGGCTTGTTCTTTTAATTTCTCAAAAACTTCTAGGAATTCGGAAGTATCTAAACTCTAAGTAAAGTGTATTTCTACGTTAACATCCCAAAATTTGGCCCTCCCGAACGATAAGCAAATCAAGAAGGATTTACAATCGCAGAGGATGTCATTTTGGAAAAGTAGCCATTAATAGTCCCAGTGTTGTGATTTTAGCCATTATAAATTTGGATATTTTAATAGGCAATAATTCAGTATTTAAATGTGACAGCAAAATTATTTCATGATAAACAGCCGCGAGATTTTATATAACTTTAATTTTGTATTGAATATTTGAATAACTGATGGATCGAATAATTGACTATTGAATATTAATGTTTATAAAGTGTTATATTAAAACAGCCACGAAGTAATATTGAAATGAATGCATTATGTAGGAGCGTAGCGTACAGTACTACGAGCGTAGCAGATTTATTTTTCGTAGCAGACGCTACGAGCTTTTAAGCTGCATTTAAAAGTTGGAAAGCTTATTAGAACTTGATTGGTATTTGAAGTAAAATCAGTTTAATCCGATTTGTTTTAGACGATACTATCTATCTATTAAGTATTTAATTTAGGTACAAGACATTTGACATTTAAAAGTGCTACTGTACTTTTCTTATCTTAGATATAAATATAAATGAAAACGTTAGAGGTAAGATATTTTTGACTGGTTACTAACTAGAAATAATATTTCATCATCGTTTCTTTCTAATCTACAGAACAGTAATTAACACGTAGAGTCGTATAATGTAATATTTAAACATTCTACCTAGTTAGTACCAGAAAAAAAAAGAACGAATAAATACTTTCATTGGATTGGAAGTAGGTAATTATTCGTTCAATACAGCAGACAAATGAACTGAATCGGAACATTGCCCGGTCCGGGCGGGTTGGCGATCATCCGGATAGCAGTCCGGAATTCCGGACAGCTATCACCCGGCACGCGACTTCCGGACCGGGCGACAACGCCTAGCTGTTGCACAATCCTTAATTAATTTGATTTTCATTTCGATTTCTGCGAAAGCATTTCTTTTTAACCTCCGACCGATCGAGGAGGGCGTGTTATAAGTTTGACACGTTTGTCTGTTTGTATGCCTGTCTGTTTGTGTGTTTGTCTGTGGCATCATAACTTGAGAACGGTTGGTCCGATTTGGACCCGGTTGTTAAATTTAAAAGAGAATTTTGTCGAGAGTTTCTTAGCTAGGTCTGTAAAAATTGGACCAGTAGTTTCCAAGATCTTGGAGTATCTTTGATGACAGATGGGATCTCTGGAACCGTAATAGCTAGATGGTTCGAATTTGAGCTCAAATATTCAAGTTCATGGTGCATTTCCGACATGTGAAACCTTGAGAATCTGATGATGACCAGGAAAAATTAAGTGGACTTCAATTTCGCAATATGAAACTTACGAAACTTTGTTCAGTACAATGAAAAATACGTCTACCATTTCATTTATACTGTTATTCTTTAACAAAAAAAATATTTTAGACATTCAGAGTTGATTACCTACATCAAAGGCAGAAAAGAATAATCCCGCCCACAACTTTCGCCCGTTCTAATTGCTTAAAATTACGCACTGAAAGAACAAATTATTACAAAAAACACCCACATAGTCTATCTCAAAGGAAATTTACACAACGTTACCTTTTATCTCCTTTCCGACTTTAACATGATCACAGTGTACTAGCATACAGTGGGACATTGGGCATAGGCGGGAATGTTAAAACGTGTTTGACAGATCGCAAAGAACTACAGAGGCAAAACGGCAAGTGAAACCATTCAATAATAATACAGTGAGGTGAGATGTCTATGGGCGACAGTGACCACTTACCACTAATCAGGTGACCCGTTTGCTCGTATGTTCTCCTTATTTAATAAAAAATAAAAAAGTAAAAAGTGAGGGGTGAGTGAGAGGGCGCCGCGGGAAAGTGGACCGGTGTGCGCCTTCCCACAGGCTGTGATTCTTACTTTAACGTCTTTAGCGTTCCGCTTTATCTATACACAAGTAAGTACTAAAGTATAAGTAAAGAAAATAAAAGTAAACTATTTGTCCTGGATCCGTGACCGAATCTATTGTTAAGTTATAGTTATGCAAATTACCACACACGATAGGTTAAGATGCCGTACAATTCCCCACTTCCCCACGCCTGCTCACTTAAATTTATGTACAGAAAATGCACATTAGGCGACTGCTAGAAAATGGTATTTCTTTTGGCTGTGGTTTGGTCCCATTTATCTGACCGGAACTTGCGCCTGTCAACAATATGGCGTCGTAAAGTCACGCGCGTTTACAAAGACGTTAATGGACATAATAAAAGTGTCTCGGAAGGTGTAGGATTGTTGGCAACACCGCCACGACCTGGCACGAATGCCACTAACATCTGGCACTTGTTGCGCCAGCAACATTGCCAATGCCAAATAGCACGAGTAGTGTGACTGAGAATGACGCTCTGCGATGGACCAGTTCTACACTGAAAGAAAGCTTATTTGATTTAGAGCATGTAAATAATTTTTTATTCATTTGAACAAATTACTTGATAGATACGACTAAGATCTTAAGATCTTGGTTGAAGTAAACAATTTCTTGGTAGAAGTTAACAAATTTTTTTTGTTCTCCGACTTTATTTGTTCGTATTAAAACAAGTTCTTGTTTGAAGTAAACAAGCTTATCTTTCAGTGTATATAAATATACACGTTTAACTTTTACAATTTCCACTCGCGGGCCAAAATCCGCGTAACAGACAACAGGCGCGAGGCAGCCTTGTGTCAACCGTTTACTTTTCATTTAACATTAACCCGAGGTCAGGTTTGTATAAAAAACATAGACAATTCACGAGTTAATCCAGGGTTAGACGTTGGCGCAATTTATAATACAAATACAAAATGTACAAATATACTTTATTACACACCCAGGACAAAAACAAAAACAAACAACATAAAGAAAAGTACAAAACAATGTGCAGAAGGTGGCCTTATCACTTTAAGCGTTATCTTCCAGGCAACCTTGATGGATAATGCATCGCTCACACCTAAGCGACCATTGCAAAGCGTTTGCGAAGCGCGTCAGTCGCGCGGCAGACGCTGCGCATTACATTTATATTTAGCCATACACATTACGACCTCATGTTCTACCAAACAGATGGAACACTAAAGAGTATATTATGTAACATTGCGTAGAGTATTTGATATCCTAGCTTCTTAAAAATAAATGTTCTTCTTGAAATCGCCGACATTTCTAAAGGACTTGACGTAAACTGACTTTTGAGTGTGCTGAGACGCGGTCGCTCAGGTGTGTATAGTTTCGCGTTACCGACGTTGTCGCATCGCCACCACTTCGCAGTCGCTTGGCCGCTTAGGTATGAGCGTGCATAATTAATAGAGATAAAATGTAGTATGAATAATCTAATGACAAAATAGTGATATATAATCTTTTTCTAAAATGTCACATAAGAACGAATTAGTGATGTATCTACCACAAATTAGTGATGTGGTAAGGTTACGTTGTATAAAAAAGTCCAGGATGCCTTCCTATATGATGAAAAAGATTATAGTAGTGCCTTCGAATGTCCATTGCTTGTCTTGTCAATTCGAATTTCAATTGTTTGTGCAGAGACAACCAGATAAATGTGGTAATTTCGGTATAAAGAAGCCTCGGGGCTATTGTGTGGAAGGGTATAACAAAGTTCAGGATATCGGATGACGAAGGTACGACGTTGAGTGAGTTACGAAGGTACGTTGTCAGAAAATTTCGACTTTATTATTTTTGTTAGTATAATCAGCTACTAGAAAGCCGAAATAAAGAGACAAATATCAATATTTGACTCTCTATTTCGGCTTGGTATTCAAATACCACAAGATGAAACACACATTTCTTAAGATATAAATACTACTCTTATCATATAAATACGACTCTTATCATATAAATACGACTAAGTACTCATAGTAATTGAATATACGACTGCTACATATAAGAAATTAAATAAGTAAGTAAGTAATACGTTTATTTCACACACAGCAATGACCGAAACAGTTATTATAATAATAAAATAATTATGTAGTCAAAGGTAAACATATCTAAATCATGTCTGATGGTCTGCTGTTGTTGTGAAAAGGGCCTCAACTCAGCTTATTGCTGCAGACAAGAATGCCTCCAGCGCTGGTATTCTGTTGGACCAATAAACACTGAATTGATGATGTTTTCACTAAGACCTTATGTTTCAAGCAATTATTGTCATGGTAAAGTAAACTAAACAAAAATATGTCCTTACACAAATAGTGGAAGATACATCAAGCTACGAATTGGCACCCTGTCGCAAATAGTTTTTGTTGACATTCGTATGAATGTCAAATAAGATAAATCGACAAAATACCAAAAAGTATACCATGATGTGTCGGGCAATGTACTGTTTCTTTTCGTCTAGAAATGACCACTTTTAAAAACGACCAATTATTTTTTCATCACTTCTGGTTCTGGTTGATTTTATGTAGATCAAAATAATCATTCGGTCAATACTTGCAGAATAAATTAATTATTTAAATAACTTGGCGAATATTCTAAATAGAGGACCAAATAGCTATAACTTAAGTATATTTACAGAGTGAATAAATTTTGTAACAATATATTATCTGTGTAAACGTCTGAAACAACCACAGGGTGGGATAACTTGGAGCAATAACCTAGTAATCTGAGATAGCAGACTGATCTAATGTTACAACGCCAGCTGTAATATCCTTAGTGGTAAAGTTAGATATTTATGTTTCATTGGAAGTGTTAGAATATCACGGTATTACTAGAAACTTAAGGGCTTTGGACCTTGTAAATTGGAGAATCTAACATTTAGATATTATCATATGGTACACTGGATTACCATTTTCAAAAACTGATACTTTTAATAATTCTAAAACGAGCTAAAATTGGAAGAGGCACATTGACGCTGTGTCGCAAACTTTATGTGTGAAAACGTGTTCGCTGACATGTCTAGTCATTGAGATATAAGACCTCAAGGGCATAGCGAAAAATTGCTAACTTTCTCTTTCCTGATGACCTCCTTGACAACTCTCCTGATTATTTTAGCCAAATACACAAATGAGCTTTGTTTATCGATGTTTTCAATGATACTATTTGTCATTAACATATATTTAATAGTTATTCGCTTTTGAAAGAAGACATAAAAGTGTGTGTGACACTCGACGCTCTACCCGGCTCGTATACATCACGAGTTATAAGATGATTTCACTTAAAAAAACTGCATGTGCTCATGCATTAGAAAAAACTGTTATTGTTATATATACCAACATACAACATGACATGCATGAAGTTTGTTTGTTTGTATATAGGTACATAATATACTCTTTACTGTGCAACAAAAATACATTAAAACCTATTCTAAATACAGTTGAAACAGTTGGCGGACTTATCCCGGTTGGGATTTCTTCCAGCCAATCTTTAGTTGTAGAAAAGTGTAAATTATATAAAATCAAATAATAATAAAGTCGAAAGCAAAGTTAATATTTTTTATTGTGATTACGGATTAAAACAGATAAATAATTTATTAAACTGCATATTACTTATACTTATGTATTCAAGTCCCAACTATGGTGTTTGCTTTGTATTGTTTATATCTATTCTATATTATATCTATTCTGATGTTTCTAACATCTTCTTTCAAATTTGAAGTAAAAATAAATAAAAATTATAACTGTCTGTTAGTGGCCAACCTATTTGTCAGAGTTGTTCAGGCCTCTGGCATGGCTTAACGACTGCTGTCGAACGACAACAACCGGGACCGACTGCTTAACGTACTTTCCGAGCACGGAGGAGCTCAGATGAAATATGCCACTAGCGGTCACCCACCCAGGTACCGACCGCGCCAACATCGCTTAACCTGCACGATCACTTCGGACCGTGCTCGCAACTAGGCTACGAGCTCTTTTTATTATAATAATAATACTTACATACCATAGAATATATTTTTTATACCACAGTCATTAGTCTCACCACTACAATTAATTACAAACTGCTGCTGAGCGTTCAATTCTGTAATGAATAATGAGTTTCTAAAATCACATACAATGTCAAATTAAACAAAATTTCGAATAGAAATTATAAAATACATAATATAGAAAATATAATTTGGTTTATTGCGATTATCTCAAAAGATTGACGAGACTTATGACGAAATTGACTTTTGATGAGATACGCCCTTTCTTCTTATCGCGGCAACATTGACTATCCACATCTCGATTTAGACTTTTACGCGGCCACTGTGACAATAGAAAATCAGAACTAAGTAAATAATGGGTTTTATTTATACACCGCAGAACTAGGCACTCTAGATTTGGCAACAAAACCAGATAGACTTATTATCGATCAGTGGAACCTCGAGACCGTCTCATCTGATTTTAGCTCTAGACTAGGAATATATACAGGCTGTTGCATATATCAACGTTAAGCCTGTAAGAACAGATTAGCTAGCTCATGACAAATCAGAATAATTAAAATTGAACTCAGTGAAAACTATAGTTTTCGAGCTATTGGCATTTTTCAAAATTGGGAATAATTTCTGCTTTAGGAAAAAATTAATACAATAAAATTTGAAAATCATCGATTTATACACATACGTTGCACACTAAGTTTCATGCAAAAAATTGTATCCAAAAGTTGTCCGACCAGCTGGTAGGACAACTGCAGATGCACGCGGGAGGACCTTTTCGAGGCCAACCAGAGGGCTATCGCTGTTGCTGCTGGCTGCCTTCTGGTCGGGAAAAATTTAATTCGAATCATCAACACGAAAGAAGAAGAATTGTATTAATTCATTCATTCTTCTAACAGAGTCCCAATAAAAATGTGAAACCTTCTAAGAGCTATAACAATGCCAGATATTTAATTGATTTACATACAATATAAAATTTTGCATAGTTCTACAATTAAAACTACTAAATACGATTTCTTTCTAGAATAATGTTCTAGAAACTCAACTAAAATAGGTATTCAATTCTGTTCCGATAAAAATATTCCAACCAAAGTGATTTTACCAATAAAGCGTTTGTAAATGATAAAACCCTGTCCGGGCCGTCACTTCCATCTGCCGGGATTAGCTTACAAAGTCGTGGAATCGGGTTTTCTATTTAGAAACTGATTTCCGACGACATTAAATTAACCATAAGTTATGAGTCCTCCTATAAAGTGAGTCGTCCTATTTACCATTATTTACATATATTTACCTATTCTTATCAGTTTTTTTTTTATTAAGGCACTTGCAACTGAGCCCATACAGCCATATCTGATGTAACCAACTCTTCGATTCTTTATTAAAATGCTTCATTTTAATGCTATTTAGGAGAATCTTTCACGCTTCTGCATCACCGAACCAAAGAAGAAGGCTTCCCGGGCGCATATGGCACTTTAAAAACCAGCCGAGTCTCATTTGACTTTATTTCACTATCCCATACATTAATCACATTTTGTAGACGTTCTTCGAGTTAAAAAAACACCATTCTTACTTGAAAAACACTACTCTAAAACAATTTACAAAACAATGAAAGAAGCTGGTGAGGACTCTCCCCTATTCTTATCATTCATCGCCTTGTGTTCAAAACAATTTTTGGGTACTGATTGGCTGACTAGGTATGTTTGTGAAAGAAACGGGTAAATTATTCAAATTTAAAAAATCTGATTAACGCCACAAAAGCCAAAGTTAAATAGACATACACGTTAAAATAATAACCTAATTTTTGGAGCTACTTGATAAATAGTATGGTGTCTGCTCCAGATACAAGGTAAATAGATCAAAGAGGGTACTTCTGCCAAGGATAAATAGGCACAGAATATTTTGTTACACCCTGTATTTATCTAGCCTCGTTTGTGAAATACTATGAGATATAAAGGGAAAAAATAAAGAATATAATTGACGACAGTGTTTGGTTGCCATCTACGAGTAGCAACAGAAACACGATCGAAATAAGAAATAAGATAGTTTTTATCTACAGAAGAACTTGGTTACACGAGAATTCACTTTGAACTACATTGTCCTCTATTCTGTCTTTTAGTAGCGTCAAGTTATGTGTTGAATTTTGACGCTTGTAATTGATTGTCTACTTTCAAGCCATTGAGCCGTTTTACTTAATAAAATCAAATTTTTAAGAAGATTAACTATTTTGAATTATACATACATACATCATTTGGCAATGGGAGAGGCTTACGTCTAGACTTGTAGTGACGGCTGATGGTAATGGGTAATGTTCCTAAAAATATAATTTTATCAAGTAAAAATGTTCACGATGTTTACTCTGTAAAACGATGGTGCACATATTCAGAATTTATTTGAACTTACGACTATATACCAGAAAAAAGAGCGTCGGTGGCACCGGACTCCCATGCGAGAGGTCCGGGTTCAAAACCGTGCAGTGCCATGTACCAATGAGTTTTTTGTATTTTTCGAAGACTTACGTATATTTACCGACTGCTCTAACGGTGAAGGAAAACATTGTGAGGAAAGCTGAACACTGAGATAACCAGTGTGTAAAATGGAGTAGGCAAAAATATTCTAAAGGGTCGAAGTGCCGCTGGGTTATTCCTCCTATCATAAGATAAGATATACCAGAAAATATTTGCTGTGATTGTAATTGTAAAGTGATTTTATTAATTCGTTATATAATACTTATTGTTAATAATATTTTTTATTAAACCACAATACTTGGTCGGTTTCATTTTAATTTACTATACTACTCTGGCATTCTGATCTATTTTACAGCTAATGGCCATTGCATATTATATTATAACAACTCGACGCGAACCCGACACGAACTCAACTCAGAGCAAAGCATTGAAATGTGAGCTTTATATCGTAGTGCATACAGTAGGTTTTCAAAATTCAGAAGTAGAAAGTGAAGTAGTAGTTGATGAGTTATCAACACGTGGGCCACTCGTCGACTACTACTTCACTTGAATTTTGAAAACCTACTGTATGTTATACGATATAAAGTTCACATTTCAATGCTTTGCTCTGAGTTGAGTTCGCGTCGGGTTTGCGCCGAGTCAGCAGCAATGACATTTAAGGAACTATAGTAATCCTACTAGTATTGTTTGACAGGTGCTAACGGTGAAAGTAGCTAACTGTTAACCCTACCCTACTAGGGTATACACACTAACGTATTTTAGTGGATAAATGTATATAGATCGTAACCTAACTTTTAACTAACGTAGGATCCCGTAAACAAAAACTTATAACATTATTATTTTCCTTTTACATTGCCAACTTTCAAGGTGTTATTGTTATCTTCTCAGTCCCAAAGGCCCTGAAAAATGCATGAAAAAATTCTACCTAATAACAAACATTTATTCACGGAACTACCTATATTTTTGCGTTTAGTTAACGAAAACTTTCTTCGATAACAATCTTCGTATAGCCGGTGGAGTTAACGTTAACGTCCAAAGGGTCTTAATAGAGCGGCAAACTTCCTTAAATATTGATAAATCACGAACTCTTTACGACTTCATAACATGCGATTATCGTCCAAGATAAAGGAAGATTACCTACTTTCCGAAATTATATTACGGGGTAAGTAATATATGATATAACAACAAAAGAAATATCCTTCCCTCTACAACAAATTGCCGAAAGATGTGACAGGTGCAACTTCCACAAATATATTTAAAAATCGACTAAAAATGGCTCATTCAAAAAGCTTTTTTATCTTTAAATGAATTCCTAAATGGATAATCTATGTAATATATTTAGCTGTAATTGTTGTAATTAAATTAGATTTACATTTTACATTGAATTAGAATAGATATTAATACAACATATATTTTCACTTAGGTAAATAAAATAGACATACTTGTTGTACTTAAGTAGTACGTAATTATTTGTAAATAATGTTATTATGAACCTTTGACGTGTAATTATATTTACCAATAAACATGAATATGAATATCAGTTAGAAAAAAATATAAGATTGTAATTCTGGAAATAAAATAAAACTAAAATAACACTAAAATAAATGCTTAAGCTAAAATTACAAAATACCTAACTATTTTACAAATAAAATATCTGACTGGCTGGCGGCGTAGCCCCGCTGTATAGTGAGGCTTATACGCTGAGCGAAGTAGAGGCCAGCCTTCTGGTCCCGGGATGCCTCTACGAGACGCTTGGCTATTTCCCCGTAGAGGCAGTGGGCTCCAGGCTCCCACGGCCCTAAGGTCTCCACCCCGAACGGCACAAATATGCAATCACCACACAGGCCCGCATATTTACGCCGCTTATAATTTATATATATTATATAATTTCAGTATCTATAATTTTGTTTGATATAACGATTACTTGACATAATTATTATAAGATATAATTTTAAAACACATAATTAATAACATTGAGTAGTACGATACGTGTACTAAACGCTTTGTGTACCGATCAATCTAATATAATCTAAACTTATAATAATCTAAACTTCACATGGTCTAATATTCACTTACTAATATACTTTTCGTCTAATTTCAACGGAACTAACGATAGAAATTTATAAAAAAATATTGTTTTAAGCTTCATTATGACAAATTAAATTTTATCTTTGCAAACAAGCATCATGCCGGCATGCAAGCATGCAAGCAAGTATGCATGCAAGCAATTTTTTCTGGGTTGTTATAAAAAATATCCTGACGAAGGGCTGCGCTCTCTGCGCCTTTCTGCCGCCCTAGTCTTCAACCTAACCCATTCGTGTCGTTTTGCCGCTCCGACATGTAAGCTCGCTTACAGGCAACAGTACCTACCGATTATTCCGAATCAACCGAGGCGTGTGCAGACGAGTCGTTATCGACGTACGTTGCTGGTTATCGTTCTATTTAGCTAACAATTTTAAAGATCCTGATGTGCAGGATCGCCTGGGTTGTTACTACCCTCATATATGTTTCTGCCACAAATCAGAAATGCTTGCGTTTCTGTGTTTCGGTTTGAAGGGTAAGAGAGCCAGCGTAATTACTCGAGGCACTCCATCCAAGTTAGCAGCGCATCAAAAACTCTCTAATAACAATACAATGAGGTGAGATGTCTTTGGGCGACGGTGACCACTTATTTGTACCATCAGTTGGCCCGTTTGCTCGTCTGCTTTCCTTATTTAATAAAAAAAACAATTTAACGTCACGGGTGGCAACCAGACATCGCTTGGTAACTGCGTCGAGTAACTCGCCGAGTCTTCTTGGTAAATATTTTTCTAACTAAGCAATAACATTGACTAATTAATTACGTTGTCACGCGTGCTCTCGTCTCGTTAATTATCGCAACAATTAATTTTGTTTTGTATACATGACTGAAATAGGTTTTTTTACAGTTCCGCTATAATGGAAAATCATTAAAAAAATCCTCAACCACAGAAATCGGATTACTTGCGCCCTCTTGAATTTCAAAATCCTCAGCATAAGAGTATGTTTCGGTTTTCTACGAGAATCTGTTACAAACCATATTATTGTTGAGATTGAATTGGAGGAATTTGACAGATGGTATACTTTAGCTAGTATCCGAGTGTACTCCCACTTGCGCTAATGTTAACTCTCGGATTAATGCTCATAAAAGTATGGGCAAGTGGGCTTAATTCTTAAAAAACCTATTGGGCAGTTTAAGTGTACGTACAAGGGTGATACGAGGTACAAACTTTTGCTATCAAAAAGTTCCCTGGTAAAATAGGATTACAAGTTTTATGTAGCACAACTACTGTCGTCTCGGTTAAAAATACTTCGCTTCTAAATATTTCATCGGTTTCCTAAAGTGGGGCACGTTATTGTGCGGGTATATATTTCTGTGACTGCAGAATTTTTCGAGCTGAAAGCGTTTGTCGCACTTATTTTTCTGTTTTTGGTTTAGAATTGTTTTTTTTTTTCATGATAAAGTTTGCATAAATTTAAAGCTATAGTGTTCATTGTGTCCTAAACTGCACAAAGAAATTATAAGACAACAATTTTAGGGACTCCATTTGGAGTGAAGAACAAAATAGTGAGTTGCTTCATTTATAGCATTTATGTACTAAGTATGTAGGTACTATTACTCGTACCTGACTTACGTACGTACCTACCCGCACACGATGACAATTCAGGTTTGGCAGTTTGATCGATTGACCATTTGCGATAGATTGATGGAAAACTTCATAACGTTATATGATAGATTGCATGATGAAAGACAGTGTTTAAGAGAGCCACTCCATTTTCTCTGCCTATCTAGGATAGTTGTATACAATGGATAACACATAAGAGTATAACTTTAACTAAAGTTATTGTCGCTTTATCTTATTTGGCACAATTCATAAGAATGGCTTGAAATTATAACAAAAATTTATTGTGACAGGGTTCCACAGAGTTTATGTGTACTCCACTTTACAATCACTGAATAAAGAACGGTGTTCGTCCTATTTTATTGTTTAAAAACGGTTTACAGTGGTTATTTTTTCGTAAAACTTATGTATTTTACTTAAGTAAACGTTATATAAGACAGTAAAATAGGAGTGAAATACTACAGATAGTGTGGATCCGGAAACCTAACCTCCAATTGCACTTGGAATGTAAGACACTAGGCATTCCTAGTGCACACGGCTCTCACTTAATCTCGACGTTGGTAAACTGTTTTTTTCAAAACAGACGCCAAACCGTTCGAGTTATTTTTAAGATTCCAACACAATCATTGGCCAAATTGCAGTGTAAATCACTAGCAGGGGCCATTAATTAAAGAAAAAAAAGAACCAAGAGCATCACCTAGAACGCGAATCGCTTGCAAACAAACGAGCTACAGCCTACCGCGCTACGAATACTCGTAGCAAGTGCCACGAGCCATTTTAAAAATACATCGGTTAAGTATCGGCTACACGACCTGAGAATAAATTGAAACTGAGAATCCGAACATATTCTTGTCGCGCACGCAGTGATCAATCAATCCGCTGTTAGCGCCATGCCATGCTTTTACTTAGACTCTGACAGACGGGCGTGTTAAAAACGAAATGATTACACCGTCGTCCCGGTTTATTGGCGAAAAGTTATCTGTGTTTACGGAATTTACGTATTCGAAAAAAGTTACGTATACCTCCTTAGCTTATGGGTTCTTATACTCACTTACTAATGTTATGACATAGGTAGTACCGTGCGTGAGTTTTAGAAAGGGATTCGAGTCTTGAGACTTCGGTTATTGATAGCGATACGCGAATGTCTAAGACTGTAGTAAAACAGCGACAGACACCGATAATACCCGATACCCGAATCCCCTTCTAAGAGCTCACGGACCGTACTTATTACGTGACTGCATCCGTTATTTAGGTGTAATTACTTCTCTTATATCTCTTACCGATTCATTTGTATGAAATATCCGTTTCCGAACGATGCTACATCCCTAAGATTACCAAGTATGTTTTTGTCTAAACGTACTTATTAAAGTCGCTCATCATTAAATAGTTTTTTTCGCTCAGTGTAGGTTTCATTGTTTTGGAAATCAAATTTCGTTTCCGACTGCATGCACATACAACCCTAAGTTTGAACTATATATATAAGTTATATAGTTCAAACTTAGGGTTCAAAGCTACACAGGTATAACTTAAACTTGCTTAAACAATATCCCAGTTTCCGACTTACCACTCCTTTGAGTTAGAGAAGTAGACTTCCAAACTGAGTGTACCGGACTGATAATATGAGAGTTAGCTGTATATCTCGTAGATAGAAGGGAGGAAAGGTGACCTTAGAAATATCGGATTTAGCATCCGTATATAGCCTTGAGCGGCTCAAATAACTACATTTATATCCCCGGTAATATTGTAAGGACTCGAGTTCTTGTCAAAAGGGTACAAAATACGAAAATCCTTTAAATGTCAAGTCGCAATATTTATTTGGGAACATATTATGTTGCGCATCACAAAACGCGTGGAACGTTTGACAACATCGAAAAAAAAACGCGACGTGTGTTATATTGATATTATATCTACCTTGTTAAAGCTCCCCACGGTTACTATTGTTTAGAAAATCTAGTTCAATTTGAATCCATATAACCGTAGAGGTCAAAACCGAGTAACAAAGCAAAAAAAGGAAACACAACTCATTCCTTTTCTTTTTTATTGTTTCTGCTTTGTTCGTTTCCGTTGGTACACCAAAAATGCATTCAGATACTGTTTTTATTCGCTGCTACGGGTACGTAGGAGTACGTCGTTGTGTGTTGTATATGAGAAAAAAGTGGTTACTTGTTACTATCGTACTTCTATCTCTAGCTCTTTAAATAAACAAATATTTTATGTAGCTGTTATAAAAGAATTTATAAATTATTTCTTGAAACACAATCTTACCGTTGAAGTTTAATTACAAAACGTGTTGACTTATTAAATGTGTTAATAAGTGAAATATCAATACAAATTGTGACTTTGTACATCATCATCATCAGCAGCCTATTCTAGTCCACTGCTGGACATAGGCCTCTCCCAGGGCGCGCCATTGAGCCCGATCTTCGGCTCTTCTCATCCAGTCGCTGCCAGCCACCTTACGCAGATCGTCGCTCCATCTAGCAGGGGGGCGTCCCACACTACGTTTGCCCAAACGCGGTCTCCACTCCAGAACTCGTCTACCCCAGCGGTTGTCGGTTCTGCGACAGATGTGACCGGCCCACTGCCACTTCAGCTTGCTAATCTTATGAGCTATTTCGATAACTTTTGTTCTATGCCGGATCTCCTCGTTTCGGATTCGATCCAGCAGAGACACAGTGACTTTGTACAAACTGAACTAAAACCTACAATAATTTATTACAATTTACATTGAAGTTAACAAGCCCAACTACGCTTACCAACAAAATACTATAAATTACCTGTGTAATATGTGATAATAAACTATCTGTTATGTTGGGAGGAAGCTCTAGGACAATCTTGCATATTAATGTGTACTCTGAGACCGTAATTATAAAATATGGGTCAAGCTATTCGAAATGGGTTAGAAGCGTTTACTATTGTACGACGTTTTGTGATTTTACTAATTTTTTTTTATTATTGACAAAGTTTAGATACATTCTAAATTTATTGATTTGATTTGATTTGGAACAGTCTACCTGAGGATGTCAGGGGGCCCCTAACAAGTTCCTGTTCAAAAAGTTTGTCCGTGAACATCTGCGACGTTCCAGCCAATAAGATGTTTGTTGATATGCTTGTTATCACATGCATGTTTTATAAGTTTCGGTGTTCATGTATTAAGTTAATCTGGCATTAAGCTCGCCTCATGTACTATTTTTGTGCATTAAAGTGTTAAATAAATAAATTTGATCTATATAGATACATTATCCCCCAAATTGAATTTGCCGTAGTCAGGTAAAAAGAACCAAATTATATTTCAGGATTTAATAAAACTTTTAACGCGGTTAGAAATATAAATAGAAGAGACTTTATTGCCATATATATGTTTCAAGAAGAATGTTGTTACGTCACCTTTTATCAGAGTTTATTTTAGCTGACTTTTTTTTTATTCAGCTGCTAAATCTTAAAGTAAAATTCCTTTTTGATTGTTAATGACATTCTCACAATGTTTCTTATGTAATTGTAAGAAGCGACATTAAAATCAAAACGGATTTTTACTTTAAGATTTAGCAACTGGAATAAAATAAAGTCAGCTAATATAAACTCTGATATGAGGTGACATAACAACATTCTTCTTGAAACATTACTATATCAAACAAAGGCGAGAAGGCGGAAACTCTACCTAAAAGACATGTAGAGGCGAAATATAGCGATAAAAGAATAGAGCGAACTTTCTCTAATCTACAGTAACTTTCCCGATGTCCGATATATATTATATCAATTTCTATAATATTTATCTGAGTCATAACATTCTCAAAGTGGAAAACGGCAGTACGTATAAGTTATTTCGGAATGTAGAGTTCTGAAATTGAAAATATTTTGTAAGAACTCTACTTTTATCTTCAGCAATACTGTACTGGCTGTTATGTTTCTAGAATTATTTTTCACAGATCTAGCTGAAATACTTGCAACATTTTAAGAATAGAAATTCTTAAGTTGAGTTTGTAGACAAAGCATTACAACCACACAAAGACAGATACGGTTATTATTATACTAGTCGTAGATAATAAATCTTTTATCAGACAGAAATGATTACGAGTAGGGTGCTGTTTGTATTTCCCAACTTATAATACTATTGTAGTAATATTAGGTAATAAACCAGACTCGTAACACTAAGCCTGTTAGACAATAACTGATTGAATTAAATATTGGAGTAATGAATTGCGGCTTCAATGCGGAATTAAATAAATATTATAGAATTCAATAAAATGAATTTTCTAAAAGTATATTTTATAATTTAAAATTATTTATATAATTCAATAAAATTATTTATATAATTCAAGGAAGAGTCACAATATAAAAAAGAGAAAAGGTGCCACAAGAAACGGTACTGGTAGAGAAGGTACCAAGGATTATTGTAATTAATTTATACTTCTTATTTATTGTACTTCATACCTTTACCCACCATAAAAGTAGTCTAAACTCCCCTAAATCATAGGTTGGCTGAAAGAGATCCCTATGGGATAAGCCCGCCTTTGTACATATTTTAATGATTTTTTATTTTTTGTGTATTTTTTTGTGTTTAATAAAGATACTACAAACAAACAAACAAGGATACTGGTAGCATTGCCTCTGGATCGCTATGCTGATCCTTTGGGCGAGATAGCTGCCAGTCCTTAGGTAGCCTACCATATCATAGATTTTTAATACGTAACCAATCTTTCTATTCCCATGAATATAAACGTAACACGTAAATAGATTTTTATAACTGACCAAAATCGATTTGTACAGTCGCCAATAAAAGTATGTTACCACTATTCGACCTTAATACCTTAAAATAGAGCTGAAAAGGTATTTAGGCGAGTATTTACTACCTATTGACACTCACGGTGTGATAACGATCACCAACAAATAAAAATAGAACTGATATTTTAGTTTCTGTTTATTATTTACTAGCTGTTGCCCGCGACTTCGCTCGCGTAGACTACAATCTAACGCTATAGAGACGTTAATAAAATCTATACTAATTTTAGCCCCACATTTGACACACTTTTAAGAAGAATTTTCAAAACATCTATGGCTTAGATGTCAATCTGGACTTATTTAAATATATTCGTGAAAACTCCATCCAAATCCGTTCAGTAGTTTTTGCGTGAGGTGCGTTCAAACAAAACAGACAAACAAAAATTTATCTTTTTACGATTATATTATACAATACAATACAATACAAATATACTTATACGAGTATGTATATAGATGTTTATGTGGTATTTGATTGTTGATGGCTAGAAGCTTGGATGAAAGAAAAAAAAGTCTAGGGACGGGCGTTCGTTCCTTCATGGCTGGAAGGGTCTAGTATAGTAACGATTTGGATAACTCTTGTAGTATTAAAGCGATGAAATAGTGTACGATTGTGAAACATTTGTTTCTGCTTTTTGGACATTCTACCTATTGATTATTTTGGGTATTGGACATTCTGCGTGTATTTCACTTTATCGTGGTCAATAACGCAATGTCATCGTATGGTGGACATTTAAATACCTACCTAATAATCCTTGAGAGTAAAATTGTTCCTAATGTTTGTTGACCGTAAAGTCAGTAGCGCATCGAAATCCCTCTAATAATAACAATCATAGTGAAGTAAAATATTTATGGGTAACATTGACCACGAACCGTCAAGTGGGCGTTAGCTGGTTATTTCTCCTTTTAGGTACAATAAAAAAAAACTAGGTAAGTATGCCTATGTTCTTGATATGACTTGCCATGAATATTACATGAAAGAATTCATCGAAAGAAAATTCCTTACACTTACCTATGTTTAGACTTCATTTATAAATGTTTAATGGCCGCTTGACTGTGAAAAGAAATGTTCCAACAAACGATGTTAGCTGAAGAATACCGTAAAAGGTAGTATTTAGGTAATTATGCTAAATCTCACTGTATATGAGAGGTTTAGTATTCATGAAGCATCTTTCGAGCTATAAAGTTTACTGCCAATTTGACTTAACTCTCTTCAGTTTCAGAGTGAAAAGATAAAGGCCATCATACAACCAAGATATGACAACTGTGATGAACCCACTGTTTATGAAATAAAAAGATATTAAAATAGAATCACTGTTGCAGAAAAGTGTTAAACAAAATAGAACAAAATAACTATGATTGCCTGCAGTCGACAGCTATTACCTTCGCGAAAAAAAACTGCATTTTATACTTAGCATTTGTGTGAAATCTATTCATAAAACTCGTTGTATTACTTATATCCCTGAATCTGCAATACCTATAACTTGCGGTGTCTTCGATGACTGGGAAAGTTTATCCTATTACATATAGGGAGAAATAGGGATTTTAAATTTCGAAATTGAAGGGGCTGTATCTCAGTAACTATAACCACTTGAGTCTTTAAATTGAAGTGTATAGAATGAAAGTTGTAGAAAATTTTATGAGTTTTTGGATTTTTTTCCCTACGTCGCACCGTTTTCGTGATATAAGCGAAAAACCCAAAAGTGGGACCTTCTTTGTGCCCCCCCCCCCCCCCCCCAGGTTCACCTACTAGACTTCAGGACTTTTAGCATGTTCACTCCCTAAGCACCTTGAACAAGTTTCTGAAGGAATAGCTTAGGTACCTGCTCACGCCCTCTACAACCCCTTTATTGACTGGACTACTATGCCAAAAATTCTACCTTTATATCCCTAACTGACAGAATGGAAATGTAAAATTCAAGTTCTATCAAATAAAGTTATAAACGTGAATCCATTGTGCCTAAGAAGACTATCGTATAACCGGGAATGATTGAAGTAAATCGGTAGCCTACATAACGAAACATTTATAATTCTAACGAGTTTGCAGACTGCAAACCCTTCTCATCATTCAATAAACTTTATGGAAACGAGAACTGCCGTGTTTATAGAGTCAAAACCCATGGCGTGGTGTTGTGACTGAGCGTACAGGTGGCAATGGGGTGTGTGGGGTGCGGCGCGGCGGTGCCGATGGCGTATCGAGCGCCGGCGGCGGCGGCGGCGGCGGCGGCGCGCGCAGCAGTGCATCGGGCGCCCGGAGCCCGGCCGGCCGCGTCCGCATCACATGCGCCCAGCTCCAGCCCACGGCGCGAGGCTCGGCCTCTCCTCCCCCCGCGAAACAACCCATATCCTTGTACATATGCATCCCTGGTACGCCAAGTGCTAGTGCTGTGCTGTGACGACTCGATAATCGACCACGTGATCGCGGACTCACACGCGTAGTGTAATTAGTTAATCAATTATGTAACGGGACTAGTGTTAATGAGACTTTGTTGACAAAATGTTGCGTGCAATTCCGAAATTGCGGCGCGGTTTTATGTTATCAAATAAAGTAGACTCACTTAGAGTCGTGTCGAGATTGTCGGAGATAAGCTGTCAAGTTATACTTATGGCAAATATGTAAAGGAGGGGAGCGAGCAGCTTTATGACCTAAACTTTTAGGGAAATGTCCCCGGCGAAATTGGCTTATACTCTTATCCTATGCATACAAACTCACAAACTTGCAATGTTTAGGTTATGGGGTCGTATTTGAAGGATTCATGAGTTTAGACTACTCATCTACGAAGAAATTCTATCTTTATTATCTCTGTGATAGTAAAGACTGTTATAAATTATCAAACTATTAAGCTGTGTGTGCTGCAGTTAACAAATAAATGTTTTTCTATTTCTAAGCGCATAAGCACTACACAATCAAGTCGGAAATAAAGTGGCTCTATGATTTTGGACCGTGATATCGCATAATTTATCGTAGACTTTCCGTAGCAGTTGCTACAAATCAGCTACGTGTCAGCTACGGTTGACAATGTTGT
Source organism: Hofmannophila pseudospretella (assembly GCA_947369225.1). Taxonomy (NCBI): domain Eukaryota; kingdom Metazoa; phylum Arthropoda; class Insecta; order Lepidoptera; family Oecophoridae; genus Hofmannophila; species Hofmannophila pseudospretella. Next base: position 9,092,877 of record OX376325.1, read on the forward strand.
ATTATAGGTGATATAAACGCAGTTCTTTTTCTATCAGAAGTCAAGTAAAGATTTGTACATATTTCTTAGGAAATAATGACATCTTGTGATTATTTCGGGCACGAGATTTAGATAACAATTAGATAACATAAAGAACCTAATGAAAGAGATTTTTAGATTCCGTTTTAACCAACAAAAATCACTGATTCCTAAATCTAAAGTTAGTGTGATATATTATTGTACGTCTATGGGCATACGTATAATTTGGTAGATGTCGTGTAATGGAACGTGTGTAAGATGGGAAAAGAAGCTGAAATACGAGTAGTTATTATGAATATAATTTCGAAAGAACACAGGCTCCAACTGTAAATCAGCGTCGCATCCCAGGTTGCGGCACGATGCTGAGTTGGAGCCCTTTTTGGTTTCACAATATCACACATTGATTCTTCTTTGTACAATGTATTTTGTATTGTGTGAGGTAAAATAAAATTACTTACTTACTAAATGCTCATCATCATCAGCCCATGTTATCCCACTACTGGGTGCAAGCCTCCTGTCTTTTGTGCCGCTCATTTCGGTCCTTTTCGATCCTATCGATGTAACTTTGGAGATATCATCCGCCCATCTGGCTACGGATGACCTACTCCTCTTTTCCCAGACCTTGACCATGAGGAAGAACCCCATAGGAGTTGGCTTTAGCATATTATTATTATACCCAGTTACCTATCTAGAACATTTTCTTCATCCAAGAGTCTAGTAATTGTCATGTCTTAGAACTAGTATGATAACGGATACATACGATAACGCGGTATCTCGCCACGCCGCCTGAATAAATTATTGCCTCGGCTCCTATTCAAACATTAATCAATCTGTCTTACCTTTTCATCTATTTACCAAACCCACCCATACTCACCCTATGAGGTAGAACCGAGCCCTTTATACGGTTAATTAACTTTTTTATGGGTTGATTCGTTTTTTACACTGTCAGGTCTTTGACATACAGATCTGTACAGTCCTTTCGCTTAAATCGTCTCGCTCTTTGAAAATGCCGCCCGCGCTCGCTTTTCAAAGAACGAGAATATTAAACGAATGGACTTTTAAACAAACCTATCCTTGAATTATCAACATTAGACGATCAACCAGTCATCGTTTGACTAACAACGGCGCGAGCGCGTGCGGCATTTTCAAAGAGTGAAACGATTTGATTGAATGGAGTTTATGTTTTATGATAAGATAAGATAATTATTGTTATGTCATTTTGATATTATTATACAGACCTGATGTGACAGCAATTCTTACCTTTTTACCAAACTGGATGGGTTACATACCCGATTAGGCAGAAACAAACCCCTTTTTCATGAGTTAGTTGTTGTTTCGATAAATTTGATGCAGGATGTTCCAATACGATAAGTCTTTAGGTGTTAGGACACCGGACTCCCATGCGGTAGGTCCGGGTTCGAAACCGTACAGTGCCATGTACCAATGAGTTTTTCGTATTTTTCGAAGACTTACGTACATTTACCGGCTCTAACGGTGAAGGAAAACATCGTGAGGCAACCTGCACACTGAGATGATCAGTGTGTAAATGGGGTAGGCACAACAGATCCTCAAGGGTCAAAGTGCCGCTGGGTTATTCCCGGCCCCCTATCATAAGATGAGATAAAATAGCGACTGCTAAACCAATACCATCCCACTGTTGGGCTTGTGAGAGACAAACCTTTCAAGAAAAAGTATCTACATAAAAAAAGATGAAAAAAGAAAATCCTTCTTGATTCATTTATGATTGTCGGCAATTTTTACGACTTTAACGTCACTGGTCGTTCATCTTCATAAAAATAGAGTTACTGTTACATTAGGTGCTATAACTTTTGTGACAGGTCTTAGTCACAGAGTTAACTGAAAATTTTGCATAATTTACCTACTTTTAGCTAAATTATTATGTAATGATAGTGATATGATAGTCATCTATAAACTTAGATCACAGTGTTCAAAGAAATCAAAAACTTAATCTGTAAAATTCGTAACTGGCCTTCTAAATTATTAATTTCTTCCTCTAAATGTACTCAATTTGGGCTGTGATTTTTACTAATAAACAGAATATGAATAAATACTCGTAGGATCATTATTTTCAAAAGCTTTGATATAAAATCGGACTTTGGATTTGTCATTTCGTGAAAAGGATCAAGGTCGTATACTCGTACAATGACTAAATTTTATCCCTCGAAGTGACAGCAGGGACATTAAAAGCACAAAGCTGTATTTTACGTTGTACAAAAATAACGGCTCTTTAAAGTCCATTGTGTTATTGTTGTAAACGGATTCTATGAATTCGTTGACACAGCAAAAAGTGTATCTACTTAATTTTTTGTTACGGAATGTTTTTTACTCTAATTGTAGTAATTTTTGTACCTATTTACTCGTACATAAGAGGGCGCAGTTACGCCCAGATAAGTAGATCCGCTTTAGTGTTTGTTTCATTAATTTACGTTATTATTATTATCTTCAATCTATTAATATTCATCCTCAATTCGTTTATATTTAAAGTTTGACACGGAGACATTATTTTGTTTTAGGAAACGGTACGAAATAGTAAAATAAAGTACAATTTTAATCTTTGTATCAAGAGTGATCAGGTTCGTTCAGTTTTCAAACATTGTGAATAGGTGAGTTCATTCCTTAAAACAGTGTCTCTTCATTTTGGCTTTAACTCCTTGCAGTCTATCTAAACACACAGTAGTCTGGCCGTCAAGTTCGGAAAAAAAGACGACGCACGCAGTGTGTACATGAACCATTTCGAACCACTTTCGACCCCCCTTCAAATTAAAATATATTTAACCTAATTTGTTTGTCTGTTAGATCAATTTGATAATCGAAATAGTTCCTGAGTATTATGACTGATGTTATATATTTATGTAGGTAACTTTGAGGGAACTTTAATAGACCTGGGGTGTCGATTATTAATTAGATCTCAATTGATTTAACGGCAAATCCTAAATACCCTCTAGTTCCTTATACTGAACTTGACCCCTTTTTTAACATATACCTATGTTTTTGGTGGGATAATTCATTACCATGGACCACAAAACATCCGATACCCCAATTCAATCCAGTGTCTGTAACCCATGTCTGTTTAGTTGTCTAATCTAACCGAACATGTAAAGCTACTCGCCCGTTTAAAATAGCCCAGTTTTTCTCCTTTCTTTTTTGCCGTGAATCCCTTTTTGACCCTAATATATTCAATACGGGTTCTCACGCAATGAAAAAGGAAAACGTATTCTTTTTATGATTTTGACGTGTAACGTCTAAAGTAAAAATACTCGTACTTCAGTACTTTTGATGTTGTAAAGTTTACACGACGACGATTCAAACTCGGAAACAACAAATCAGACTGAAATGATTTTGCTTTCATTCCAACCGGTAAATATTTCCATTCCTCAAATCTCGTATTCACGCCAATCCTACGTGTAATAGCAATAGGTATATATATTTATTTATTTACGATATTTATATTTTTTTATCATTTATGTGTAATGGTAAATGAAGGTATATAAATTTTTCACTTATTAATACTTATATTCAATTAAATTTATTTGTGTCGTATCTTTGTCCTCTTGGACAGGTTTTGGCCAGCCATCGGTCATGGTCCAACAGAATACCAGCGCTGTAGGCATTCTCGTCTGCAGCAATAAGCTGAGTTGAGGCCCTTTTCACAACAACAGCAGACCATCAGACATGATTTCAATATGTTTACCTTTGTCTACATATTTATTTTATCATAATTATAACTGTTTTGGTCATTGTTGTGTGTGAAATAAACATATTACTTACTTACTTACTTATTTACTTACAAAAAAATTGTTTTAAACTTTGTAATGATATGTTTTATAAAACGCGTCCCCGAAAATTACTCCACGATATTGCGTGTCTTACTTGGTTTGTTTATCGAATAACGTGCTCAGATATTCATTTTGTTTGTGGTTTGTGAAAATTGATTACCCCTGTTAGTTAAAATTAGTATTAAAAGAAAACTCATTGGAGCTACAGCTTATGCTTAGCTTATACTCAGGCCTTGTGAGTTAAGTTATATTTTCATATATATTTTGGGTGACTTTGATCTAAGATACGCCTACATTACCATGATTTAGTGACACGACCATCAGTCATGATTATAAAAAAGTAAGTAAAACATACCTTAATGGTACTTGAAAAAATTAAATACTTCTTTCTATAAGATTGAGCTTATCTCTAAAATATTTCGTCCATTTACGATGTGGTACATATAGAGAACGAAATATATTTCTGGTGTTGCCTCCTAAAAGAGCTGCACAAATAAATGGAAAACTATTTATTTATTTCCACAACAGTGGCTCTATTCTGTATCTTGCTCTTTGATATTTTTTTTGGTATTGACAAAAGCTGCTGGTCTGGTATGAGATCAATGTGACGCTAATGGGTATTCTAGACCCAAGGGCGGGGCCTCAGTTGATTGATGACCCTTGAAAGCTTGTATAATTAATGCTCTCTAACCGACCGATCGGGCCACAGACAATTAGTTCTATTATTGGCGTTGCCAGCCTAAATATTAAAACACACATATTATAATCCTATAGGTTTTGGCATCATGAAAAAAGACCGTCATGTCAATTCTGTTCTTTGTAAACTGAACAGTTGATCCATTGGGAAAAAAAATCCCCTTCGTACAACCAGTTGGACATTGCAGTTGGACCACGGGTTTTTGAGGGATGCCATCCTTTTACCTATTTCTGCCACAAAGCAGCACTGCAATGCATTGCTGTGTTTGGGTTTGCAGGGTAAGACAGCCAGTATAGTTACCGGTACATGAGGTACTCCATCTAATTCCTCAAGGTTAGCAGCGCATCGAAAACCCACTTACAATCAGATGGCCCGTTTGCTCGTCCGCTCTCCTTATACAACAGAAAAATCTAAAGTACTTAATGGAAAATATTATAAAAACTTAAAGCAAGAGCACCAAATCACGGGAAAAGGATATTATATCACAATAAACGATTTATATAACTTGCCTCGTGCCTATATTTTTAAATTGTTCACAAATAATGAAACGAGGAAAGTTAACGTAAACTTTGACCGCTTTATTGAAAAGACACATTAGAGGAAATACGCGGTGAAAACGGACGTATCGTTCCGACCGATCTTTTTCTAAAACGCTTGAAAGGTAACCTTTTGAGAAGGCGCGTGCTTGAAAGGTAACCATTTGAGAAGGCGCGTGCTTGAAAGCGGTTAAAATGTGTCAACAGCATTACTTGAAATAACAAAGCGATAAACTGGTACATATAAATTCAAAAATATTTTAGATACTTACAATTTAGTATAGGAGATAAAATAAAATACTGTCCAGAATCAAGAGCGTGAATAATACATATGTATATAGATTTTTATCGATACATTAGCCAAGAAGGTCTTCCACTCATGATTGTGAAAATCTTTTCAGAAAATAACCGAACTGTTCAGAATAACCACACAGTAACTCATATTTATCCTGGCAGCCACAATTTGTCAAGCTATTCGGCGATCTGTGTAAAGCAAAATTGAGGAATTATACTTTTCTCTCTTTACCCTTATGGCGAGACTTCGGTGTCCGTCCGCCTGTCCGACTGTCTGTCTGTCCGTCTATGTTTTTTATTTTATTTTATGTGCTATAGTTTTTGACTTAGAGCCAAAAATGTGCAAAGAATTTAAAAAAAATTATTGAAAATTATTAGTACCAATAGAAGGTATTATATGTATTCCCGGAAAAATAAAATAAAGTCTAAATATTTATAATTTTTTATTTATTCAAAACTAATACTGCTTATTTTTTTGAGAACGGAACTCTCGGCTTGGTGGGCGAATCCGACTCGCACTTGGCCGGTTTTTTATATGATGTATGTGTGAATTTTATTAGGAACGAGAAAGAACAAAGTTAGAGAAGACGTGACATTCGGTTGACACGACCTCGTTATATTTCCAATTTTGAGAGCGTTTTCCTTTGCCTTGATCCGGATGAAAAAATCTCATAAGTCACGAACATCGAACTACTGAATTCCGGCAAAAGGATATAAGTACTTATCTTTTATATTTTTACGTAAAGATTTTGAATAATGCTTGTCTAAACTGATCGGCTGACACAGCAAAATAGGACCAAAAATATTTTTGTAAATTTCGAAAAGTCGAAAAGATGTTTGTTCGTAAACTTCTAAAACTATGGTTCTAAAACAGCCATTATCACAGAAAAAGAAGTCTAATCCTAGAGAGGTGAACAAAATGTTTGATATCTCCACTAAATCAAATTCTTCAGTAATAAATCTTCGAATCCCATTCAGCGAAAACGGATAATAATCCTAGAGAGGTGAACAAATAAGACGTTTGAGATCACAACCATATCTCGAGGGGCTCGTAGCCCAGTTGCGATCATGGTCTGAAAGTGATCATGTAAATTAAGGAACGCAGTCTGTAGGCAGTGGCAGAACCCTACTGGCGGCCCGAACAACTCTGGCTATAGGTTGGCCACAAACCATACCACAAAAAAAAGAAGACAACCACATTAAGAACCATTTCATCGAATCCTTAAATAATAAAAGTCCCTGCAAATACAATTGTTATGGGTTCGTAAATTTTCCAAATGGTTGCGTCAAATCGAGGTCAAAGCAATATGGGGACGAAGATCACATCACGTCTACAGACGGCGCGTGACTACTCCTCATTACGGCCGCAAACCGGATCCAACCAGTTACTGCACAATGCCTCTCGCTACTTCCTTTAAAAACCTTTCTTCTCTAAATTCAGCCTCCGTAGGCGCTAACGAGAAAAACTGATAGAACCCTTTTCTCAACGACTCAGAATTGAAAGTCCAATGTGGCTTCAAAAATTTCTTTTAGATTTATTTCTGAAAATGGAATTTCATTTAACTCGACAGTTTCTTCCGTGTGCTTGAGACGAATTTTAAAAATTGATGGTACTTTGTAGGTTTTCTAAATTCTTACCATTCTTCTGTTTTTTTAATCCGGGAATTTCTCGTTTTTCTGCAACCAGTTACATTTTCTATCTCACTAGGTAGATACTCATTTCGGGACCAATTAGGAATATTTTTAAAATGTCGTTTGACTTTGAAATTTTCGGGCGTTTACTTAAATATCTAAACTGTAAGTAAACAAATGAAAAGTTACAGACAGTTTGTAAAGGAACGTAACCATTTGTCATCTAACTAATTCGTTTACCTTGAAGCTTTTTTTATTATAACTATACATACATAATTGTATACTCGTACGTATACAAACATAACGTTGACCTGACCTAATAAGTGCTCGACCCACTTTATTGAGTGATTGTTATAATTTATGTTAACTATACTTACTAAGAATACTTGTTTTCAAGCAATAATAACTGTTTTTTTTACCGTTTCCTTTAATTAATCTGCAAAGTTTTCTCGGAATTAAATATTAGCTTTAAATATTACTACTCGTAATTGAATTTGTTAACTCGGTAATATTGACTCATTGAATTTCTTAAGCGCCGTCGACGTTCCAATTTTCTTTTCATAGATACAGTACTATGAGCTTTTCTGCGGCCGCAGCTATCTTCTGCATACAACTCTTAAATGCGTTGCGAAAAAAAAAAATAACGTGAAAAGAAACAAGCGTGACCTAAATAAACATTTAAACAGAGAGAAAAAGTACTTTTCCTTTGCGTGCAAAGCGTGAGTTGCTCTCAACCACCGTTAACATGACTCGATAAATCCTCGAGTTCTCTAACTAAAGGGCAGTCATAGTTTGCGTGATGCCAGCAACACGTAATATAAGTTAGTAGCCACAATAAACGATAAAAACTTCGTGGTCCCAAGAATTTACTGTTTTCGGATATTGTCCTTGTTCCTCATAGTTGTGATGCCTACTGCCTACTGAACTTTATTAATACACTGCTACAATAGATACGCTAACAGAAGTTAGAAGCATTGTCATGTTATGACATCACTGTCAGCTTACACTTTGAGTGGCACTTTATAATAACTTTTATGCTTATCTCTATATATTGTAGTTAATATGATACTTTCAATTCTGAGGATTGTTTACAATAGAATCAATTACGGTAAGCGTGAGTTTATGCGTTGCAATTTCGATTTTGACTCTCTTGAGTGTCTCGATATATCCAATTTCCGTTTATATCGAACCAACGTTCGGGGTGAACGTTTCTATATTTGTCACATCCAGACCTTCCTCATCAATTGCGACGTATATCTTTTCAATTTCTTCATTATCGCGTGGTAGGTATCATTTCATCAAATTTTAATTCCGTACATTATTGGCAATGACTTCTTTACCATTAGTTTTGAGTCACTCGTTGTTGCTTTAAAAAGATTCTTGACAGCCAACACGGAGTATTTAAAACATGAATAATTTACTATGACATTCAGTACTAAGCAAGGTCGATCTCATCTCGTAAAGTGCTCACCAAATTCAGCCTCATCATCTTGAGAAGTGCCTGTCACTATTTATTTATATAACACATTGTTAAACCGTCGTATATCTCGCACACCTTCGGAGCACAATGAGCAATATACACGAAGATATAAATCAAGTTTCACACAATATTACAGTCGGCGTATTCACACAGGGTGCTTTATTTTATGAAATTGCCGCGCCGAATAAGGAGGCCCTAGATAACGTGGACTCAGATAAGACAAAGGGATGTATCGGGTCCTCAGGTAAGCGCCTTGTGTTCTCTTGCCGATTGAAAGTAAGTCTTTTGAGGCTACTCATAGCGTGCTAACTCCTTTAACGCTCTCGATCGCAAGTACCATGCTATGTGAACAACGCTATTTGAATACATTAACGATTTGATGGAATGGGTTCTTAATGTTATAGATGAATTAATAATGCCTAACACAATAATTATGATTCCGATAAAGTAAAATTGCTTTTGCGTTTAATATGAAAGATGTGTCAATGTACTGTTGTTGGACGTATTTTGATATATTGGTTGGTTATTTTTGAGTTCAGATTCATAAAAAATATCTTGTTCTTATTAATATCTGAAGCGATAATTTCGAATGAATATTTAATGAGGAAACTAAATATCTCGATGAATTCACAACAACAAAGCCGTTAATGAAATAGCCATTACCTTTTCATTTTTCAAAAACGAAAGATAAGGAAAAGAAATGTCACTCTAGCCCAACAACGTGAAGATGCTACAAAAAATGTAACAAATGAAAACTCTAAGCAAAAAAAAATTCATTGTGTCTCCAATTTTAAGTCTCATGAAACCTTGCCGGGGTACGTCTAAAAAATGTACATTTATCTTATTGCCCTTCGTTGCGTCTCGTACATCCAATGATTCTCGTTGACCTCATTTCGTGTCTTTTATGAGCCGGTTCTCTTCGTAATTCTTTGTATTATTTCTATTTATTTTTTCCTCAGCAAGCATGCTCGTACGTTTTCCATTTGCAAAAATCTCATTGGTTAAGTAAATTGCAAATGTTAAATGTAGATTTTATTCACCAATTCTTTTTACAATTATTATTTCCTATAATATCTTTATACCTATAATGTCTTTGTCCATATACCGGATATCTGTAATCCTGTCAGCTGTTTTGTTCATCTATTTCAATTTTCTGGTGTTTATTATTTTTTCTTTTAGCAATCATTAAAGTCAGTCTTTTCAAAACAACAAAGTTCGCCTCTTTATACATATTCCTTTCTTTGTGCGTTCCAGTGGGTGTTTCCGAAGCCTTTTATTTGATCCGTTTAAGCCATTTACGACAATCGACTTAAACGTTAAGAAAAATGAAGATGTCTTCAGTAGCTGCCTGTAAAAACGCCTGCTCTATATAACCTTTCCTTCGTCGTCAATATTTCACTACTATTTTTCACTATTCTTTCTCCGACTTTAGCTTCGTAGGCGCCTTTTCTAGTTTTACGGATTTTAGCTTGCAGATGTCGATCTTCCTATGATTTTGTCTTATAAAGAAAAGGTACATACATACTACATAGGTATTTTATTTTTATTTATTTTAGCGAACTTAACAGCTTTCTACTTAAAACTACACATATATCTTAAACATAAACAGACAATTATAAAGTTCGACAAATTACAATTATTATTTTTTATACCGAGGATAGAAGTAAATAAAAGGTGGAAGAAGAAAGACAACACTATGCAAATTAAAATAATCCCCGTGCAAATTGTCTGTCGCGTTGCTCGTCTGTGAGGTTGAGTATATGTGAGTGTTAGCGGAGTGTGGTATAGGTTCTGTGATCAGGAGATATGATGATTAGTGGTTAGTGGCTGCTGTGGCCGTCTAGTAGCGCTTGGGAAACGCGATTTATAAACTGAGTGCGCGTGAGAAAGAAGACGTCCGCATCACCGAATTTCTTGTCATAAGTAGTGACTATTCTGTGTAGGACAGAGTTTTGAGCGTAGTTGGTGTGAACACAACCGGCGTAGAAGGTCCGCGTGCGTCTCGTGCGAATATTACGTACTTACATTTGAATAAATACATAGTCCAAATTTCAAGCTACCAATCCCAGTCTACATTTCAACTTATATGTTTGTTTCTTTGTTTGAGATTTCTTTACTGAACTTATATAAATGAAAGTACAATAAATAATATTAAATACACAAAATTAAAATACAATAGTACCAAGACGGACTTCATTCCATTTGAGATCTCTACCAGGCATCTTTTATAATATATTTGTTTCCGATATTTACCCGCTTACCATCCATAAAAAGCAGTTAAACTCTTACCGTCACAATTTCACCAATAACTTTATCAATTTATGTCAAGTTGGGAATAAACATGACGCTTCAGACGGTTCATGGTTATGTTAGAATGTGGGCAAGAAATCAGCAAAACGTCAGCAAATGGAAGGGTCCGAGGGTTTCGGAGGACGAGGGACGCTATTTGACAGCAGGGTCAAGGGGTTAACGACCCTTTAGGATACTGTTTTTTCGTTGAGTGATTTTTGAAATATTATGCTTTTCGGTTTGAAGGACATAAAGAAACTCTAAACCAACATTTCTTTTATAAAACTGACCACCAAAATTAAGCAGAAAATGCATTTTCTCGCTTACTCGTATGTACCTACTCATACAAGACGAACTAATCCATCGCGAGTTGTAATTCCTTTTGTACCAAATCTGCATGTGAACCGATATATGTTTTTATTTTTATTAATTGCATTGATAATGTTTAAACATTATCAATATTCTTCATTAACCACTTCAACTAGGCTTTTCGTACAATGCCTGCATGTGCTAGGAGTGGTCCACTACAATTGGCCAAAGGTGGATTGGATCCGGCGCCGCTTGCGCCGCCGCAGTCTCGTGCCCCAGCATTTGGACTACTGTCGCAGTGTCGCTTCGTTACTTAAGTGACAATGGATCACGAGACCCTTGTAAGCGCATATTCCCGAGGTTGTGCGATTCCAAAATCAATTAGGCATAAAGGTACGAACGCCCGCACCTATGCTTCCCGACCCCGTACCTTACTTCACCCACCTCCTCGAATTGGTGACCTAAGTTCCGATACAAAATAACATTCTATCAATTGGAGAGAGAGACAAATTTTTCTTTCATCTATGCAATTAGGTATGTCCTTTTCAGAACTCCTTCCACAAACTAAAGAGAGGTATCAGGTCATGTACAATATATATGTACATTAATGATATACATAATTATGTATGCCTCCATCCCTATTCTTGTCGTTTCATGGGTTCATGCCCGTTGACTTCTCCTGACTGAAATTATCATGGAAATTAAGATTTAGCACTACATAAATTATGAGCAAAGCACTCCAATTACTAACCATGAAAAGAAAAACAAGAGGTAGATGTTTATTTAGATATTGAAGCGATAATGGGTCAAAGGCTAGGGCACGAGTCTGCTCCGCAAGTGTCGCCGAATCGAATTCACCTTTAGACCTTTGTGGTTGACATCTGATCCGCAATCAATAACTCCTAGCACAGGTATTTAAGCCTATAGTGGTTAATGAAGAATATTGGTAATGTGTAAAATTAATCGGAAAAAAAATTGGATGAATAAATTTTAGAAAGGATCAAATAGTGATAACAATTCCAGAAAATAGTTATTGACAATGAAACCAAAAATCGAGTACGCGTAGGTTTTAGAAAGTTACTCGAAAACTAATTTCGGAATAACGCGTATAATGATAGTGAGAATTTTCATCATGGAAATACGGAAAGGGGAACAATGGTGCCGCTGAATGAAATGGCATGACTCGGCGAGCGTCGTACTGGGTCGGTAGTAGATACGTTCACGCTCGAAACCATTACGTTTTACGTCCTTGAATTACACTTTTAACAACTTTTTGTTGGATATAAGTCTAGTGACCTAAAAAGGCGAATTAACGAATAGAAGGAAGATATACGCATATTCAAAGCTTTGATAAAACGGTAACAAAAAGTTTGGGTAAAAAAACTGAAACAAAAATGGGGAAAATACTCGTAGGGGTAAGTCATGATAAATACTATTCTAAGAAATTCTAAGCAACATAATTATCAGTCGACAGAGTAGCTAAAGAATAATAGATCAATTATTTAATATCGTGGCTTATATTATATCACATCACTCAATAAGTTCGTAGGATGACATATAGATGGCGCCACTATTGGCAAACCATCCATCCATCCATATCACTCTTAAAGGAGACTATGTTGAAGAATAAAGTTGTTATTTTATTAGTCATCCTACGATCTTATTGAGTTATCTGTTAAGTTACCTCTGAAACGGGTAAAACCCTGGACTATTATAAAGGTTTAGTTTAATATCAAGGTTTTTATATAATGTTTAAAGCCCATTTGCCTCTAAAATAAGTATTGAAGGTTAAAAACGTCACCAACGGCTTTTGTACAAAGTGTATGCACCATTAATATTTTATTATTAATTTAATACTATTATATAATACTGAAGTATTTAACTTAGATGCCTCAGAGGCAAATGAATCAGGTGTCCTAAGTAAGCCAAGAGAGATCTGTGTCCCACCGGTTGTAAATCACAACATAAGTCCGGCCCCTTCGTGTCTGTCAAAACAAATCAAACCTGATAATCTGACTTCATATTCCCACCGTCTGGGACTGGCTTTCATATTCAGATACGTAGATTATTCTCCGAGATATATTTATTTGTCTCTGTTTACTCGACTGCGATGATGTGTTTTATTTCTGGTACAAGTAAAGTTGAACTCATTGACTCATTTAATAATGTAACTCAGTTTGTCATTGTGTGATGATAACTTTTTATTATTCAAGATTAGGGATGCCCTGTGCACTTTAACAGAGTCGCCTTGCTTGAAAAAATTATTTATTCTAATAGTGTTTACAGGGATTTAAGGCCCGATGGTTTTATTACTATCTTGTTGCTTCACTACATAAATAATTAGTACTTAATCATAATAATCGCACAAATCCTAATACAGTCATAGAAGTTTAGTCAGTTTCGTAATACAAATTATTAGGTAGATTACCTAGTATTTTGAGATTTAGGTAGTATTGGCTTTAGACATACAGGGGGTTGATTCTTATCATACGACTTCAAAATACGCAAGAGAGAACTATCAAAGTTTATTACCCACTGATAGAAACTGGTCACACGACTGTATAGAGTTGTCTCATGAACTAAAACGGGGTATTGCCCGTGGTCCAATTGCAATGTTCAACTGGTTGTAACGTTGTACAAAAAGAGCGTCGGTGGCACAGTGGCTAGGACACCTGACTCCCATGCGAGAGGTCCGGATTCTTCGAATGAGTTTTTCGTATTTTTCGAAGACTTACGTACATTTACAGACTGCTCTAACGGTGAAGGAAAACATTGTGAGGAAACCTGCACACTGTGGTGACCAGTGTGTAAAATAGGGTAGGCACTAAACATCATCAAGGGTCGAAGTGCCGCTGGGTTATTCCCGGCCCCTTATCATAAGATAAGAACACTGTACTAAACTAAATGTTCCTGATTGTAACACTTTGAATTTAACATTGCTAATTTCAGCAAAGTTCTTAACAAGCACTATGTAGTTGCTATAATTTCAAAGTTCGAGGCAACCATGCTGGGTAATTAAATCATTCGATTAGACCCTGAATAGGTCGCTAACGCAGTTATCGTCTGCTGAAGTTTTGCACGCTATCTATGGATTTTCAGCGCTAAAGTTTCGTGTCACCAATGTTTTGAAGGGAAGCTTGTTATTGCGGTAGTCTACCATCTACCACTACTACACATGTATACTACACTAGGAAGCAAAAGTAACGGGTCACTTAAAAAAAACTATGATATTTCCTTAAATATATGAGATTGATTCCTGAAATTGTAGTATGTTGAAGATGACTTATTAATAAATAAAAAAGTACACAAACCTTTTGTACACTATTTAATTTTAATTTAAGAAACGTAAAACACACTTCTAACTTATGGCAACAAAAATTACATATCTCATTTTTGCTCATAAACGTTTTTTTAACTTTTTTTATATTTAGTATTACCTCCACGAGCCCATATAACTTCAGTAACACGATGTGGCATGCTGTTAATCAAATTTCTGATACGATTTTGGTCAATACTCACTACTGATCTAAAAATATACTATTTATACGAACGATCTATCTCTACAACTTTGGGAGATATCACGGTTTTTCAAAGTGACCCGTTATTTTTGCGTCCCGGTGTATTACTATATTAAAACTATCTTTCCTTGGTATTAACATGAAAACCTTTAGAGATCGTGTGACTTATAAGAATAAAAATTCTTCTTAATGGCAATTGCATAAAGCTTCTAATGGTAATCCTCTAATAGTAGATCTGATTTCCATTTCTATGTTACTATCTATTACTATTTAAGTACTGCCCAAAAATATGTCACTGGTTTGACAAACTATTTATTATTAATCTGTGTAATATCCTTTCGGATTAAGGATAAAGAGGCCTTAAAAAGTATGCGTCCTCAATTTAGTATAATGGAGGATTTACTTTAAAGACTCTTTTTGCAACTACCATTATAATTAGGCACCTGACTTGTAGAATTTTTATTAATTGAACATTGAATACAATAAAAATCCGTGTAAATATTTATTTATCATCACTGGGAAATAGAAACACAACGTTCATTCCAAACTCCATCCAAAACGCGTTCGTTCATTCATTAACTACGGGCTGTTATGACAAATTCCGCTTCGGTGGAACATCTGTGCAAATTTGAAGCGTTGCCAACAGCTGCATCCTCTTTCTGCTTTCCTAGTAAATCCAGCTTCAAATTTGTCATAAAATTCCGGGGTTTTACGAATATACGAATGTGTTTATTATCATGGGTAGTAGATAGGTATATCAATTTTACCATTGTTGAGTAAACTTGTCTTGGATCTGTCTTTATAGTTTAACAACTGCATTATTTTTATTTTATTACAATGTATGGCAAATAAATTAGGAGTGAATTGAATATTCTTATAAAAATGTATTCGGTAGGTACTTAATTTTAACCAATATTCAAAATCGATGTAGCTACATATTATTATCTTAAAACTTGCACTAATAGTTAATCAGATTTCTGATCTACCCATGACTTAATGTCACTTTAGTATGGGAGAGAGATTACCACAAGAGCTTCGTCAGGGTTTACATTTGATATTTAATTTTATTCTCTTGGGACAAAATGTCCAATCTTTTTTATTTTACTTTCAATTTTACTTTTTATTATCGGTAACTCAGTACAAAATCTAACTCGTTGTGAAATCTCTACATTATTTTAATAAATTCAACCCTTGGCATAAAAAAATGTCTGAAAATAGTTCGTCAGTTACCTATGTGACAATGCCAGGTCCATTATAAAGTGGCGCATCGGAGAAAATTTTGAACAGCTGCCAACAGATGCATTTTTCTCAGTCTTTTAATCCACCATGAAATGTCAGATTGCTGGCATACGCTCGTGTCATGGTGATTATACGAGATTTAATGACTGTTGTAGTGGTTTTCATGCCTTGACGGATTAGTAGAGAGATAGGTGAGAAAATAATTTTGGTCAAATGGATTTTGGAAATTATTGGAAATGGAAATTTGATCATCAATCATGTCTTGATCGTTTAAATAGTGAAACAAGTCTGTTAATGGATTTGTGCATTGGATTAGAGGAAAAGCGCTTTTTCTTTAGTCCACCTCAGCTGATTGATAATTTTAGATTTATCTTTAATAGTACCTATCTAATCCAATACAAACAACCTCTAAAGTCCGCCTTTGTACACTTATTCTATGTTTCCTTTCCTATGTAAACTTCTTGTGTGCAATAAAGTAAATTAATCTATCTATCTCTCTATCTATCTAACCTCTAAAGTCCATGCCATATTACATAGAATACAAACTTATTCTTGGTCTTCTTATAGACGCCTCCTCGCTGAAAAGGACAGCAAAACGACATCCTGGCCAAATTCATGGAGCGGTTTACCATTGCCTTCACCATTTCAAAACTAGTTGTCTCAGTTTGCAGATTTCTTCACGATGTGTTCCTTCATTGTTAGAGCAGCCAGTATTCTAAATATGCAAAGCACAAGTGGAGATAAGCAAAGGTAGCTCCGTTTCTCTGTCAATATCTTCCTCTGTTCGGCTACTCTTTGCCTCTTCTTCTACTCTTTTCAAAGGTGGTTTGTGATTGTGGCTCTCCTATTGTATGTCAGTATGAAAGGCAATATATAGCAATTAAATGAGATATATTCTACCTAATTTTTTTAATATTGATTTGTTCAAGGTGATTGATTATGGAAACCGATATCAAGGATTCGGTAGATCGTATATCGCGGTTAGACTTTCGACAAAATAATGGTTTATCAGAATTCAATGCCTTGTCAACAACTTGTCTATTATTAAGATTGATTGAGTTTACGACTTTATATGAACTTTGTTTTTCTCAGACTATTATTGTTACGACCTTACTAAGTCTTAGCATTTCTTTTTGTATTCTATGCTTACTCTTACATTATTGCCATCAGAGTGCTTATCCTATAGGATTTTTTTGACAATTACGAAACGAAAATCCCTCTCGAAAAGCGAGGTCTGAGACATGGTATTCAAGGCTTGCCTTTCTTGTCGCTTCGTCTCTATCGTCTAGCATACGGAAACCATCACAAAACCATTTACCGCACAATTCCGGTCATCTCCGGAAGTTTTTGAAAGGCCATAATTCCGCAGCTCTCGCTTTAATCTGACATCTGTGTGAAAGAGAACGATAGATTTATTCGAAATTTTCCGATTGCCTACGGAGTTGTGTGGTATTTTTGCCGAGCTCATACGGAAATCATCACGAAACCGTTTACCAGACATCTCCATCGGTCTTCGGTAATCAGTCGGCAGTTTTTCCAGATGCATCGTCCTTGCTTCCTTGTTTCGCACTTTCATGAGTCGATTTTAAGTGGTAACGAAACGAACGAAAACGTGAACTTTCCTAACTTTTGGAGTTATCTACAACTGCATTCACAGATTTTGAAAAAATGGTTTAGTCAGCTAGAAAATGGGCAGTTCTCACATTTTCTTTTTATGGTGGTAATCAATCCTGTTTCTTATAAGGATGAAAAGACTATGGGAACTACTGAGGTTAGAGTACTAGAAAAGTCAGAAATCACAAAAAACTTTTCCCATGCCTTTTCACTACAAAATGTTTATTGTGAAAAAATAAAATTACTAATTATTATGTACAATTATTTAATTTGAAAATTTGCTTGTCCAATCCTCCATCCATTGTGTGCGTCTGCTCAGCCCAGCCTACAGCCTGATATTCTGATACAGTCAGACTGTTGGTGGCGCTATTGTATATGGAGCTTGGTTTTCGAGACCCGTTGTAAAAAATTTCGTTTCGAGACTGTCAGACTGAATTCTACGGGATAAGCCCTCTGTTTCTATTTAAAAGATTTATTTCCCTATACCGATACCACCAGTCACTATGTTTTAAACTATTTCAGACTTTTTGATGTAGGTAAATGCCATAAGTTATATTAAAAAATCTTTATCAATATTAGTACTTCCTATAGAAATTCTCATAAGTAGAACGTCTCTGCGTCTATTTCTAAGAACCTATTAAGTATCCACCAAAAATATATATATTTCAATACACTTTAGCATCCCGGTTCGTAGTAGGGTTTCGTACTGATATTAAATTTTCGGCTCTCGATATTTTTTCTTTTTTCTACCGTCCCTTAATTTAGCTATAAATAACATATACGAAACACTACAAATTACTTTAGCGACATTCCCATAAATTTCGTATAACCCTTGAAGGTCCGTCTAAGAATTTATGTTTGACCACTCAGCCCCAGTGGGTAGAATGTGGGCATAGTCTCAGGTAGAAAATTGTTTATCTACAACCCTTATTTACACGGTCCCTTATTTATTTCCATGTTTTTATTTGCCCTTGATAAATGTTAAAGTTATACTTTCATTGTTTTATTATAAAGTTCTACTTCTGTTTTACAAAGCTCAGTGAAGTCAGTAAAGTCAGACTTTTCAAAAAGTTTCAAGATGATACTTGTATTCTATATCTCAGTAATATGTTGCTAGGTTTCCATAAATACAGACAAGACAGAAAGATATAAAGTTGGGACATTTTAAATAGAACTTCTTACTAATCGTTATAAAATAATTTCAATGTCGCAAAGGTACTTATTGTATACCTTCATAGTAAGGAGAGTAAGTAGATTCTTATGTATGAATAATAACAGAAATAGAACTATAGAATAACGAGCATATATCTTTTTTGGTGTTTACTTCTTTAGTTTATAGATTCTTATATAACTTGAAAAAACCGTGTCCAAATCGGATCATCCGTGGTTAAGTTATGATACTACAGACAAACAGATAAACGCGTCAAACTTATAACTCCCCTTCCTGGATCGGTCGGGCGTTAAAAAGTATGACAATTGCTTAATACCGAAACATATTATTCACATAACTAAACAGTCGAAGTTTACCGCCTTAACAAAAATAAAAGTAGCAAAATCCGTGTAGCCAACGCCACACCCAATAAAAAAATTCTTTTAAACTTCCACCATAGAGTCAGGTCTACAAATCCAATTAGTGTTGAGCAAAAGTTCGGGTCGGCTTTGGCTGGCCTCCAACGGTTTCAATCGGAGATTGCCGTCCACGGAAACTTTATGCTCTTCGTCGGTTCATTGTCACTAATTCAGTTTGGTGTCGTGAGCAGCAAGACAATCGCCACATGATTATTTTGCATCGACTTGGCTAAGTTTTTAAACTTTTTAGCCTTTTTTCCATAGCCAACTTAGGAACCCTTATAGTTTCGTCATGTCTATATGTCTAAATAGACATGACGAAAAAAAAAAATATGTCACGTCATAAGATCCTTGTCGTTCCCCTTGTAACTTTTGAAATAAAGTTACAAAAAATCTGAAAAATATTTGAATGATACCTGTTGTTACATGTTTTCAGTGAAATTATAACGGAGCCTGTACCAAAGCTACGTCGTGTATTCGACAAAGTTATAGTGACATACTTTCATAAACTCTCACGTCCATAATCAAATAGGTAAACGAATTGTATAAAATCGACCGCAAAATACTTTTTGTGATGTAGGTACGTGCTCGTGCATATCGGTGAAACTGTAAAGGCATCTGTGGCCAATACCAGTAGTGTTTATATAGAAAAAAAGAGTGTTCGACACGCTTATATTTTGGTCTACACATTACATAAAACATTTTTTGATTCTACAAATGGGAGTGAGAAACAAAAGACATGTTTTGTGTAGATGTTTTTTGTGTGTATTGTGTAGAGTCTATCTACTGTCGTGTCTCTAGCGTTTTGATCTAGGCTTTAGTAAAACCTAGGTAAGTTTTTACGTAGCAAATAATATATTCTTTGGTAAAACGTACAAACGATATTGTAACTAGTACATTATTTATTTAAAAAACCTTTTGGATTATTCTCGTTCCTAAAGCCTATCGCTAAGCTGCGGGGAAGTTTATCGAAAACCGATACGGATTGGAGTTTCGTAGGTACATGTATTGGAACCAAACATTTGGTGTTGTAGATAAGGGGTTATTGTTTATCGGACATCTACTTAGCGATAGGTTACCGACATAAGCAAAGATAGAGGCATCTGCGGAGTCTTTGTTGCCATATGATTTACGAGTATAGTAATAGTGCGCCTAATATTGTTAGAGGTATTTTATACACATAAATATAATCTGTGAAAATGTTTACTGAAAACCAAATTCTGTTAATTCTGAATTAACTTACGGGTACAAATCGATTTTTAGTTTTGGAAAAACGAAACGATTTTTAATTATTTTCTCGTCGCATAGCGCTGTAATTGCTAGAACTAGGTGAAAAATTTAAATTTTGTTATTTGAAATTGTTTTTCAGTAAGTTGTCATGTTTATCGGTATTTTCCTCCTTTAAAAGATGATGACTAATCCTACCAGGGTATTATTATTATTATTATTATTGATTAATGAGCAGGCAGCATTAAGCTGATGCGCCCATATCTAAGCTGGTGTATAGTTCATTCCCTTAATAGCACTTAGTCATTGTTCATAGTTAATGTTAGTTAATTAAGTCCACCACTATTTATGCACTGTTTAAAAACCTATCTAGTCTATTTTTGAAACTGTTGACCGAAGATGCATCCACGACTTCTTGCGGTAACTTGTTCCATATTCTCACGACTCTGTTATTGAGAGAGTTATGGCCGACCAAGGTGTTTGAACGAGTGGTCTTCAGTTGCAAGTCAGTTAGTTTTACTTTACTTAGATAGGTAAATATACTTAAATATATTCCAATAGGCACGATTTTCAAAGTTTCTCTCATGACTTCTGATTTAATAAGACATCTAAAAGTTTGTTTGGACATTTTCGTGTACAGGGTTGAGAAGTTTTTCAAATCCGATCAGCTCATATTTAATGCAAAGGAAAATTTCGGAATCTTCTATAAACTTACTATTCCTTTGAAGTTAGTAATTTGGTTTCCACAAACAATAGTTGACTATGCTAAAACTTGCCTAAAGACATTAAAAAAACTCTAACGGTTTTCTAACTTCTAGGGTGGTAGCGATCCCGGGGCGTACTCTAGTAACAGGATTACCTGTGTGGGTGCTATATCTTGTTACGATTTATAGGGTACAGGTTCATCTTATTAATTATAACCTTGTTATAAACTGTGTCTTGTTGTAAAAGTTTAATACAAATTTTTATTTATGGTTTTATCTTTATCGCAGGTAATCTTACAGCTTATTAAATACATAATAATTGCTCTTTGAGAAACTGTATGCCAAAACAAGATTCCAC
Organism: Hofmannophila pseudospretella; assembly: GCA_947369225.1. Taxonomy (NCBI): domain Eukaryota; kingdom Metazoa; phylum Arthropoda; class Insecta; order Lepidoptera; family Oecophoridae; genus Hofmannophila; species Hofmannophila pseudospretella. Next base: position 9,114,158 of record OX376325.1, read on the forward strand.
ATAATAGGTATATTTATCACATTACAATTACAACAGGGATTGGAGAGATGAGGATAATTTATAAATGTACATAATAAAATAAGTGATGTATGAAAACAGATAGTAAACAAATGTTGTGTTGGCATGGTGTGTGAATGTTACGATGTGTAAGTATATGACGTAAGTAAGGGGGTGTCATTGTGTGTATTTGAGACTAAGAGCATATTAAATCTGAAAATAGAAAATTAAAATGTATAAGTTTATTTACTTATACAGGGCACAAAAAAAGGACCTCCGACTTACAAACTAGGTCGAAAACCTGTATCTTGGAAGTCGGGATTCCGTCGCACATCTGTGCAAGCAAGTTACAATTTATATTCTAACCTAAAAATAATTTGGAAAATTTAATCATAAAGGAATTTAGTAAAGATCATGGTAAGAGTGAGTATGTGACTACGTGGAATCTGATCAAATCTGATCAGCTTGCTGAATAAGGCGTGTGTGAAATACCTAATTAGTTCATGAACCATAATTATTTGGGCATCAAATACGTATCTGCAGTTTATGAAATCTAAATTGTTAGAAAACAAAACTTCAATTTTGTTTCATAGAATCACTAAGACTTGACTAAGAGTATCTGGCATCAGGCTGGGTCAAGAGGGAGCAACTGAGATCTCGGGACGAGCCCCGGAAGGGGGACACGGTAGCAGCTCCCACGCATTACGTCCTTAGTGAAAAAAATATCGATCGTCTCAACCAGAGGCATCCAGCGCTCTAATTTTCGTAATAAATTAAAACCGAGGGCTTGTCGAAATTAAAAACTGCTAAGCGTGACAGCGCTCCGAGGAATAATGGCGTTCTTAAAACAGGGCTTTGTTTAATGTAATAGAGATTTCAGTATCGTGTCCTTTGTTGTTCTATAGGCTTGCGTATAATGTAGGTACAGCTTAGCAAAATATTTACCTTGTTATAATAACGTGCTCTTATGTAGTCTGGGTATCACAAATATGCGTATGAAATATTCAGCAAAGCATTCCTTCTTTGTAAACCTTAGTTACGTATTTCTCCTCAGGCGTCCTTTCGTTTAGTTAGTGCCTTAAATGCCAAGTAGTGTTTTGGCACGCTTTCGGAAAGCTCTAGGAATTCTATCCACGCCTCTGTTTCGAAACGTCACAGCACTGCAAATTGTTTACCTAAGAGTACCGGTTACTTATATCTCTGAAACCTACACCCTAAAACATAATGCCGTAAAGAAAATGTATCAGATTTCTTACAGCTCGCGTCCATTCTGATACAGTCAATGCGGTTTTATAATCCCATAATCCTTAGGTTAATCTAAGCGAAGCGGTGGTCGGACCCGGCGTTAATTTCCTTTCATTTTATCCCATTTCCCTCCCTCGCCGGGCGAAGCCTTCCACCTCTGAGACAACTTGCTTACGTGGAATCGAAATCGAACCGCTTAGCTGCCTCCAACTAGAACGCGTCAACTTGTCCATAAATAACATCCCCAAATCTTTCGAACAACTATTGACACGTATTGGCAAAGAGAAAATTGTCACCAAAGTTTACATGTTCTATTGAGGTATTTCCTTCCAACCTCCCGTTCGCACTGGTGTGCACATAAGCAAGCTTATGTCCAAACCAGTGATTTCCAACAAAGTGTTAATAACCATTTTTACGTTACAGTAAAGTGATTAGTGTAAATTCAAAATATATTTTTGATGTATAATTATCAATTTAATTCCGTCGAAGTACAAAGTATACATAAAAAGTGTCGAAAATAATATAATAATAGTAAAAAAGTGAACTATAAACAATGAGCGCTGACATTCGCGAGTGATAAAATGATAATGAAAAGAACTGTCTATGACAAAGGACTGTTTTATGTGGAAAGTGTGAAAAATAAAACGATATGGGATGACTGATAGTGAAAAATGTTATGTGCAACCCACTGTCCGTTCAGAAGATGATGCGCGATATTCACGACAATGCTGGGGGCGGCACAAGCGGCGGGATGGAGGAAAGCGAGGGCGGAGAGAGTGGGGCTGCAGAGGTCGATATGGACGACTGCGGCTCCCTCGCTCTGCCCCCCGACCTGCCCCCCTACACCGGAGACTACATCATTAGCGACTACATGGAACGCCTAGGGACACGCCTCAACATCCTCGAAACAGAACTCAAATACGCCTGGCGTGCTCTCGACCTCCTCAGCCAAGAGTACGTCAGGATGTGGGAACGACTCGAGAGGCTAGAGGCTTTGCTAGCAGATCAACAGGGTGTCATATCGACCTTACTCGACTTTTATATGTGTCGCACTGTCAACTCCAGAGACCCGATGAGTCGACTAGAAGTTATAAGGGAGATATTAGGAAATGGTACTGTAGAAGATGGCATAGAAGAAGGCTTGGATATAGGTCGAAGTTCTGTATTATTAGTTCCACAAGAGGAAATAATGGAATCGGATGAAGCCTTTTATAAGAGCTTAAACCAAGCTTACCGAGATGACCTCGTATGCGAAGAAACATCTAGGCCACCTTCACAGTTAGATATGATTTGGGAGGCACCAGAGGAGCCCGAAATAGAAATGATTCCTGCAAGCTCAAGACAAATTTATAGTGCAACAGATTACAAAGATTATTGTGGAATGCAGGGAGGACCTGATATTAGCGAAAGAGATTTGGTGCATTTATCTACATTAAGTACAATAGATCAAATCACAGTAGATAAATTACATGAATTAGATAGGTTGACAACCCAATTACACAAAGATTCGAGAGAGTTAAAAGACTTGAAAACTAGGCTTCTTAGTCCTGAAACAAAATTAACATCAAAACATGATAGAGACATAGAAGCCAAAGCACTCGTCGAGGATGGTAACATTATAAACGAGCAACTCAAGAATGTGTACTCTGGCGGTGATAATTGGGGTATCAGCGACATGATAAAAAGTTTCGATGATTTTATGTTAACGACACCTAAAGATTCAATTGTTAGAGAAAAATCTCCATCTAGGTTATCGTTGACAGAAAACACTGTAACAGATAGAACAATAGATTATTTGCCAACAACAATTTCGCCGCGACGAAAATTTGTACCTGAAAGAACAACGACAGAGCCATATACTACTGTAACGGGACGTCTAGCATATAGTTCGGCGGTTGCTAATGCAGAGATAAATGCAGCAAAAGCTAATAAATCGCCAAGTGCTCTATCCAGAGACAGATTTGAATATAGTTCAAACTATCAAATGGCGGACACTTCTAGACAAAGCTATTATACCAACAAAAGCTCGTCTCAGCAATTAAATGATATTTATAAAACAAGCTCAGATCAACATTCACCATTGTCTGTTCATGAAATGTATAATGGACCTTCTGACAATAGACTTGATTTGAATTACGAGGAAAACAGATTGCCTAAATCTCCTAGTCCACCCCCGCCGGCACCGCCCAATGGAGCCGACTTGTTCTCTTCTATTGAAAATAACAACGAATCAATGTCCGCCCATCAATCAATGTTATCCACTGGTTCTATTCCAGGTGATGGTATACGTTTGAGTCCTAGATCACCAAAGTCTCCAAAGACATCACCAAAACATTTAAAAAGAGATACGACGAATATTGTTGCAGCAAAGTCTGATTCAGGGCTATCATCTATGAGTGGTTGGTCTAGTTTAGAAAAGAGTCCTGGGTCACCTAAAATGGGAAGAATTACGCATGCGAGTCATGACGTACATAAAATGAGAATTACATCGCCACAGACTATTCAAAGAATGCCATACGAGATCGATTCCACTAAGCCATATTTAGAAACCCTAGTAGATTCTTACCCATATGAAGGAAAAAATGCGAAAAGCGATTATAACTTGAGAAAAAATGATAACTTACCTAAGGATGTGTTGAGTTCCAGAGATTTAAATAAATTGCAAGAAAAAATTGATAGCGCATTTCTAAAAAGTGATATTCCTTACTCAATTGCGGGCCAGGGGTCACAAATAAGTAATATGAGTGAATACTACTATGGAAATGAGGCGCCTTCAATTTATTCGGTGGCTGGAAATAGGCAAGCAATATTTACTACTGTTTATAGCACTCCAAGAGGAATGTTGTCCGAAGATAGGAGTTTTTCCGAATTATTAGATAGGAATGTAATTGCAGAATCTGTTGTGAGACCAACAGCAGATTCATATCCACCAGAACCCAGTTACCATGCAGAAACTGTCGTGATGTCGACAGGGAATACAAATAAAAGGCCTCTCATAAGAGCAAATACAATGGGTGCAAATGACCCACAGTTTTTTCAAAATGGATATAAAGCAGCAGGTCACCGGACTGGCTATCCACCAGGAAGCCTTACTGATGCATTATCTTACTATCCGACGTCTAGTAGATATGATTCCCCAAAACGAACATCGCTTGAAGATCAACTATCATGGCCAGGTGGTAGTAGATCCCCTACTAGTTCGATGGAAACATCTAGTTTGAAGTCACATTCGCTGAGCATAACGGAAAGAAAACAATTTCAGAATCAACTACAACAAGAATATTTCAAGCAACAACAATATGACCAACGTAATGGTAATATTATGTATGAGAATCAAGGATATGATAAACAGATGCCTATAGACCATTCTAAACCGAGGAAAGAACAATATGTTGATTCGAGTGGCGTATTAGTTTCAGAGTCAGGTTATTTATCTATTTCGAGTAACTTAAAAGGTAAAGTACAACAAGATAAACAACTAAAGAAACCAAAGCGAACATCTTCTTTGAAGTCAGCCATGTCTTCCATGAGTCATTGGTTACCAGAATTACATTTGCCTAAGAAACATAGATCACACTCTTTACCATCTGGTGTAGATACCGTAGAGCAACCACAACAGGAAAAATCACTAAAAGAAAGAATTCTATCAGCCCAAAGAAGAAAAAAGAAATATCAATTGGTAGCTTCTATGTCTGGATTGTTACAAAAAGCCAGACGAAAACATCAAGCTAGCCATCAATCATTGTCTGACCCTGAAACGTCAGAAACAGAATGGTCTGGGGGGCGATCTAGTGCGCAGTCTGAAGATAGCGATAGTGTCTTTTCCGATTCCACACATGAAGGTAGTATGTTTCCAAAAGTTGCCCCTAAACCTAAGCAAAGAAAAATAAATCATCAAGAAATTATTGAGGAGCAACAATTTTTACAAGAACGACAGCAACAGGGTTTAGATTTTCCTGAAGAAGAAGTGGAGACCATAATCGAGGAAAGTGACAAATTAAGTGCCAATAATGCTCTACCACGGGACAAAAGCGATGATATTGACTTTCATTTCGCTCGCGTTAGTCAAATGAAGAAAGATACTATAACTGAATTAGAAAAGTTAGATATTGACACCGATATATCAAATGTCGACCTATTTGAAGAGGAAATCAAAGAGGACAACCAATCTCCTGCATCACTTTTTGCAACAATTGGTGATGTAAAGAAAGCATCAGCTACGCCGGAGGAAGGCTTCGTTGAAAATAACAAATCCTATAATGGGAGCTCGCAAGAATTTGCAGTATCACGAGCACTGGGAAAGTATCGACTCCGAAAGTCGACATCTATATCTGATGAACAAATCGAACAAACATCTCCACCAAAATTTGAAACAGATTCACAAGACGAAATTAATGAGGATTATGCTGTTCCGAATCAAAAAATGAAACTAATTCGTAAACCAAGTACCCCTGAAATAATAAACAACACGTTATTAGAAGAAACTACAATATTACCAGAAAGAAGTCCATCTATTCAAAGTTCTCGTGGTATACAAAATAAGTTTCAACCAAGACATCAACAAAGTTTGGAAATACCGAATAAACATGATGATGACGATAGCAGAAGTACACATTCTTGGAGAAGTGGTTCACGAGTATCTTCTAGGAGGCAAAGTACGGAAGATAGCATTGATTCAGAAGATGAATGGTATTGCTATGAACTAAGAAAATTGGAAGAAATGGAACATCAGTCTCAGTTAGATGCAGAAAGACAACTAACATTGGCTGAAGAACCCGAATTTGAATTACTGGAAGAGCCGAATGAAAATTTGAAAGAAAAAATGTCGTTTGTGTTGCGTGAGCTAAAACTTAAAACGGCTTCAGTGAAAGTAAAATATGACGAGACCCCTGTAAAAGAAACTTGGAAGGATATTACAACTTTCCCAGTTATTAGCGAAACAACTGACAATACTATGCCCGATGAAGAATATGAGGATGATAAATCTTTTGTTGATTCTGACTCGGGTGAAACTTCAGGACCTGATAGTCCTGTGCAAAGTGGAGACGAACTAGATGAAGATTATGACATGCCTCAAATACATCATGAGCCCGCTCCTATTGAGGAGCCGCCACCTCAGCAAGATGCTGGAGTTGGAGGTGTTGGAAGCAAATGGAAGCTACTCAAGGCATTGAAGGACCGCAAAGCTGAGGAGAAGACATCAGACACACCGGCAGCAACCACGCCTTCAACCGAGAAAGACAAAGTGAGCGCAGGTGTAAGTTATCTTATGCAAAAGTTTCATGAGATTAGAGTTAAGAGTTAAACTTACTATTAAAGTTAAGGTATTTATTTGAGCTGTTGAGTATTCTAACAATGTTAAAACTAAAACTAATAGTTAGACTGATTACCCAATGCCGTTGCAAAAGTTGTTTAACCCGCTTTTCAATTACTCTTACTTACGTAGAATAGTTGTATGTAGGAAATATAATTCTTAGGTAAATGTAATTAATAATCGTCCATTTCAACTACTTCCAATAAAAGATTTTAACAAAGTTAATAACAAGGTAACTTTTCTTATTTTATATTTGATTGTAATTTGTATGACAATCTTTTAATACAATGTCTCTACATTTTATTAACCATCTTATTGCAAGATGACAATGTACAATTGTACACTGCAGATGAAACTAAATATTCTGGTTGTGAAAACTTAACCATAAATTCAACCAAATATTCTTTATTCTGAAATTATAGCGATAGGTGCTCTTTTACAATATACATCATAATTATTTACTTATTATGCTCTTATTTAAAGGAGGCAATAACTAGAATAGAATAATCCAGCGCAATAGGTAAGAAGTTCTATACTATGAATATTGGATTTTTATATAATGCTTACGAGTGTTAAACTCATCTTAACGATGTTTATACAATTTGTAATGAAAAACTTGCTTAGTACTTATAAACTCTTTATAAACGTATATAAACAAGTAATCAGTATTATAAATGTGTTTGTTGCTTGAGCTCAATATTGATCACATTAGCAGTCAACATTCTCACGAATACGAGTACATATTTTCGCCCTTAATTCAGAAAATCATTCGTAAGAATCAGAGGATTATACTCGTACTTATATTGGGAACATAAAGCGTACAAAGCTCATTCATTGTCATATCATCTCATATCATGAAATATACGGTATGTTCCTTTTATTGAGAGTTATATAGCGTAAAGAAACATCGACTTGATTTGTGAACCTGTTGATCATAAAGAGGCTAAGGTAAACACTGTCAGTGCAAGGTTCTGGATCTATATTATTACACGTCTTTCTGGTTTCGTTCTTTTCCTTAATACGTTATGTTCCTAACAATAATATATCATGTTGCATATTATGTTAAACCATCAATTCCCTTCTATCGTCACGTAATTATAATTTAAACAATTCCCTTTTATCACTAATATTTTCGACTTCAGTATCATTCAAGAGGTTTTTACTGCTCTTAATCTAGTGAGTAAATTCGTTCTCATAGTAGTCGATGTTTCTTTATTTGCAAAGATTTACATGATAATCTATCTACTCATTGAGTATAGGTTACTCATCATATAACGTATTTTAACTAGAAATCACACAGCTTAGAATATCGTATAGCTATATTTACACATACATAAAAAGATAGCTTGCACTTTATGTACTAACATATTTAGCGGAAGAATTAGATGTTGAATGATATTACGTAGAAGTAAAATTATTATATACGTACAGTTCTAGCGGAAATATTTCTTTAGCTATATCTACTACTACTTTAAGTTCTATACAAACAATGACATATATCTTATTAACGGGACAGTGTAAATCGATTCTTCCTCGAATTATCAAAATACCATTCGTGCTTTCAAGTTCATCCGAAATGAAATAATAATGATATTATACCTACAAAGTTAGCCACAATCATGATTGTTGAATATTGTATTTTGTAAAAAATATGTTTGTTGTTAAATATTGATTCTCCATTGCAAGTGTATTTAATTTAATTTATTATTATTATGTGTGGTAAAGTGAATCGATTAAATTTTCATGCAAGATTAATAATGTCGATATTTCAACGATTTTGGATACTAGAATGAAATGAATTAAGTATTTAAGTATTTCATGAAAAATTGATCGACGTGATAAAAGATAGAGTTGTAATTTGATATTATTTTTTTAATGAATCAAATGTTAGCTTTTTATTTTATTTTAGTTTATTTTTTTCTAATTGTTTTTTGTTTTGTTTTTTAGAATGGCTCCGGCGGATTCAACGATCAAGGCGGACGAGGAAATGGGTATGAGAATACTTTCTAATTTTTAGAATTAAACAAACCTTTCAAAGTACTAGTAAGTATGCGTCGAAAATATGGAACTAGGCCTGAATAGGATTCCCGATTCACATGTCATGGTTATCATTCCTTAAATTCTCATGAGACATCTTGACATATCTTTGAGTTGTACCTAATTTTAAGATACTGAACACGGTATTTGAAATATTTTTTCTTGTAGGCATCCCGGAGACAATCCGTTCTATAGCAACATCGATAGCATGCCCGACATACGGCCGCGAAGAAAATCGATCCCGCTCGTCTCTGAACTCGTAAGTAACTTTTGAGTACTCCTAATAAACCCCACCTCCAATTCAGTATTAAAATCCGATGGAACTATCTTTTTCTTTGACCGGTTTCAATATCTTGAGCTGTGTTCCAAATGTATGAGCCGAGCGAGTCTCGAATGGGGAATTATCAATCATTCGCTTTGTTGTCTTATGTATGGAAGGTATTTGAAACTGGTCGTAAATGTATACAGCTCGCATCAACGTACGCTTCCTGAGGCTTAGTAATATTAGGCGGGTAATAAATGTTTTCTTCTATACGGAAAATTTCCATATTGTGTATGTTGAACAATTTATGGGGAGATCGTTTCTTTTAATCCAGGCTATTATGTCCTACCTTTAATGGTACGAATTCCTTAAGAGAATTGGATTTCATGAAAATAACGAAGCTATAAATGTGTAGCATGGACATAGATCGAATAGTCAAAACTTCATAGCGTTAAACTTTTCTATTATCCTGAAACGTAGTACGTGACTAGGATCTCTCTTACAATAATATCATTTTTGATTTAGTTACGATTTACTTAAATTATTCATATACTCCCCATTTGTTGTTTAACCTAAATGGATCGTAAAACAAAAACTTTCAAACGTTTACTAAAGCCTTTCTCTTCATTAATGTTTCTATTACCTGTAATATGTGTTACCCTTCTTTCAACACCTATAGACGGCCTTTTATACCCACCCAGTGTTAGATGGCCTACCAAATTCCATACAACCTACACTATTTAAGACATCAATTAGGGGTCACCAAAAAGCCTTAGCGGAATTATAGATGCCGAAAGTTCCTGATAAAAATTAATGATATCATTGCATTTTACCCCTTACCACGGACCTGCAGGTTCTCAAGGTATTACTTTCCCAATAACACATTCTATTTCTATGCATGCAAATCTAATAAGGATGTGAAAAGATTAAAGAAATTTGGTGAAATTCGAAGCTTTACTTCGTCTTTTATCTTTTCATGTTCTGTTATCGGTATGATAGTTTGCTTGCATTAAATTTATTTAAACCGTTTTTGCCTTTGCACGATTCTGCTTTTAAAATTTTACCTTACTGAGGATTTAAAAAACATAAACGTTACATGAGCTGCGATATCCAATAATTTCATTAATCCTGCTTCAATATACGATTGATGAAAAATGGAATTCCGGGTTGAAAATATGCACGTGTTTGCAGATTAATTTCGTTTTCATTATGAAGCTTCGCCATCACAGCAAATATTGTTTTTTTATTCGAAAGGTTATAAATCTTCATCATTTGATTCTCTGACATCAATAAACAATTTCAATATTGCAATTTTTGTTTACACACAAACAAACATACATTATTATTTACTTTTCAACATTTTTACGCACCTGAAAATTTGTTCTTCACATTTTGCCGATTCATTTTTCGTACACACAATGTACTGTATTTAACATTATAAGAAAGTTGTAATTAGAATCAATAGTATGTATTACACTTATTGTCATTTAATATTGTTGTAGGTACAGTAAACATTTTTATAAAGTAATTTTTTAATAGAAAAAGCTCAAGGAACAGCTTAACAGGCATGTGTAGTAACATTTAAAGAAACTAATTTTTTAGTAACATTGCAGTTTTCAGTAGTCAGATAGGCAAAAAAATTAAATCGCTTAAAATTAGCAAGCGATAGAAATAGTGACATAACACCATCATGCTCAGGTTTGAGACTGAAATCGAAATTGATCTGATCTTTGATCTGATCATTGATCTGATCTGATAATTCAACTTATTTATTTATTTATTTCTGACTGTTCAGACCATGGCTGCAACTAAGAGGAACGCAGGTTTGACGTCGGCTGTTCATCGTGCTACATTAAACGATGAAGAATTGGTGAGTCTTAATTATTTACAGCACCGTCATTTTACCCCTATTCAACTGTATATTTTGAGATTTCATCATTCTCAAGGGTTGTATCGTACTAAAAACGGAAGTGTCTTACAGAAAATGCATGTGTATAAGAAGACTTTGCAAGCCCTCATCTACCCGATATCATCGACGACACCACATAACTTCGTCTTGTGGACGGCGACATCTCCTACCTATTGTTACGAGTGTGAAGGTCTTCTGTGGGGTATCGCGAGACAAGGTGTCAGGTGCACAGAGTGCGGTGTCAAGTGTCACGAGAAGTGCAAGGATTTGCTCAACGCCGACTGTTTGCAGAGTAAGTGGTTATGTCTTGGGAATGTTCTTATTTAGTTGTTTATTGTGAGAATTTCTTTTGAAAGTTGGTAGCATTGTTCAAACGTTTGTTTCACAATTTAGTAAAAAGTAAGTGGATGAAGTAATACAGTGTCATTTATTACAATGAAATTAAAGATGAACTGTAATGTTATAGAATTTTGAGTCATTTTGAATTAGATATTTAATAATGAAATTCTCACAATATTGAGAGTAAAATCAAATTCAAATTCGGTTTTGAAAATAATACAGAAAACTTCCATCTTGAACATTGTTCTTGTCAAGGCAATTTTGAACAGAAGTACTCACGAGTTATTGATACGGTTATGCGTGTACTGTATTATTTTCAATTATACGATATACGAATCAATTATTTTGAATAAAGAAGATTTCGTTTAAAAAAGGTCATCACTTCATAAATTCTTGAAGATTCCACACAAAATAGTTATGTTTATGTTCAGTGCTGGCTGCCAAGCGCAGTGTGCTCCTTATTAATCTGAAGTAGAGTCAAGAAACACTCGACGGATCGCGCTCGTTGTAGACAAGATCTTTTCTACGTTGCTATACGGAAAATAAATTTTGTCCTCTTAGAATTTCTTACTTTGCACTTAAACCGCGACCGGAATTGAGGGAATCATTGTTTTTGTACAAATTATCTTAGTTTTATTACGGGTGCAAGACTTTGAGTATCCTTGATAGTTCACATCTTTGTATTTCCTTAATAATTTCATAATCCTACGAAAGTAGGAACATCATCTTCAAAACTTTTAAAAAGTTTGAAAAACATTCCTATATTTGTAGGATTTGAACTTATATAATAGATTTACTAAGACTAATAAGAATTCAGAAAGTTATAAAATGGGTTACGAATATTGAAGAGGTTTTTCGATGGCTTCTTCTGGAGTTTGAATTGCACTTAATGAAACCCTACACTGGTTGAAGAGCCCTTTATACGCACGCTTTACAGTAGTCCTCCCGTAGAATACCTCTATATAAAGTAAAGATTAACAGATTTATGACCAAAAGGCCTATTTCCATAAAAGATGATCTGTAATAAAAATATATCATTGACTATTTTTGAAAGATTTTGATCATACTAAATTCTTCAAAGGGAATGAAGTGATGACCTTATGACTTTACTAATTTATCTACTTTAGAAAAGCACATTTAGCTTTTACCTCCCTAATTTATTAGATTGTGCCATCTAAGAGAGGTATCTAAAAAAGGTAAATCTTATTTAACAACACCAAAGATGTTGTCGTAGTCGAAATTGATTATATTAATATAATTAGTTCAATTTCTATGCATGTGAACGATTTTTGCATGCATCAGTTGCTATTACATCAATGGTCTAACATTTTCACGAAGTACACAGCCAAGATCATCGGTCATGAGAGCAAATTTACAACTAGTTGATTTGTTCATTCGATGACGTCACAGGAATTCACGCAACTCTAATTCGAAAGCAAATCATGGAAGCATATTTTTATCGATGTCGTCTGTTTTATTTACTGTCGTATTTATTTGTTTCTTCCTTCTTCATGTTTATTCTGACCTCATATAATAAAGAGCATGTTTTTCCCTTCCAATTAATAAAATTTACCAATCGCTTCGTCGGTGTGCATGGCTATCGGTTTACAATTAACAACCATATTTTCCAAATTATTATTCCCTTAAGTAGTATTCGGTCATACATTTGCACGATCATGCAGGCGAGCAGTCGTTTGGGCGAAATATTTCCGCGTCTCACTTGAAGTTTTCAATTCCGGTTTGTCGACTGCACGCCATCTTCATTTCTAGTCTACACTTTGAAAACAATATTATTATTATTCTATCTATACAAGTTAGTTTATTTTCAATCAAGTGTTTTTGTGCTTTTGTTGTTTAGATTTTGTTTTCAGTCTAATACTTAATTCATTATTTATTGTTTCTACTCTTCCCTTATATTTTATACGTATACATAATAAAATATTTACAAATTACGTTGTGTCTTTTAATCTTTTATATTTGTATAGTCGATATAATTCTATGTATATTTTATAGGAGTATTTTAAAGCTATATAAATGTTTTCAAAGTGTACATGCTAGACCACGTAGATAGGGATTTCGGTCCTGTCAACCCATTCCTTTTGGGTCGCCCCGCCCAGCGCCGAAACTTACGGAAGCCCTTGTCAAACTAAATTATTTTACTTTATGTACTTATCTTTACTCTATACTCACATTCAACACTTTCCAACACACAGATCTTTTAACGGTGAAACAAATTCAACAAAATATAACATTGTTGTAAGATGTGCCTGTTAGCAATGTGTGCACGCAATCCAATGTCTGTCCACTTCGATATTATATGTGGTCCCTTAGTTTATTTATTTTACATGTTTTATTTATAGACTTCCACATTTCTGTGTTCTTTTCACTATCTTTATGTTTTTACTTCTCAATCCCTTTAGGATCAGCGTTTAAGAATTTTTTTTAATTATAGTTTGTGAATAACTGAAAATTAAAAGTAAATTATGATGTATTCCATTCATCCAATTAAATTCAATCAAACTATACTTATACATATAAATACAAAGGGTTACTTCATTTCATAATATAAGCCTAACGCTGCTGGAATTCAACTTGGCAGCTTGTTGGTGAATATCCCAGATTGAATCCTAGCCACTAACAATCTGCCAGATGAAAAATATTGTCACTGATCATAATGCGTTGGGATATATTCAATTTGCTGGAGAAGGCGCCGTGCTCAGGTTGGCTCCGACTGGCGCCGCTCGAGGTTAATGACCTGATTAGATCCGACGGCGTGTATCCTTCGATTCTGAGAGTTTTAATGTTGGAGTCTGGTCCGGTCGGAGACTGAGGGTGGTCGTTGCGGGCCTGAACGCGGGGCGGGGGGATCGTCCCGGCGCTTCCCGCGGTCGCCAAGAACAGCCTTGGCACCGCCTGAGTAGTGTGCTTCGCAGGGGCGGCCGAGAAGTCTTCCAAACACGGTGCCGAGGACAAAGCCAATTCCATCATCACCGCCATGAAAGAAAGGATGAAGCTTCGGGAGCGGGATAAGCCGGAAATCTTCGAACTTATCAGGTATGTACTTTCTTTTGACTTGTCCTATTTAATTTGTTATCTGAAGATTTTTAGACCCTCTCGGATGTTCAGGTACATAAATGCAATAAAATATTTTATCCCTTATTCCACACGAGTTTAGGTTTAATATACTCTGCACATGAACAGCAATAATAAATGGCTCTAAAATTGGATCACTTCCGCAGGGGCGATATTAAATATTTGATAGCCACTGCACTTGACTGCTTTGGATAGTTTTATGGTTCTATCTCTGAACAAGATTGCTCAAACTGTTATATTGACACTGCAATTGAAAGTAATTTTATCATAAAATAAAAATATTCTATGAGTAACATTGCTGTTGGAATCGATAAAGAGAACAAAAGCTATCTAAAGTCACAAGGTGCACTTCCCTAGTGCGATGACTGACGCCACCGTGTATGTAACAGACAGGTGTTCGCCATCGACACAGAGCCACACTCGACGCACATGAGCACCGTGAAGCAATCAGTCCTGGACGGAACCTCAAAATGGAGCGCCAAGATCGCCATTACAGGTTCGAAGACCGTGACACTAACAAACCTTCCTCAACAGGTCTTCAAGCGGCCATCAATTCTGCGAGGCTCCAGCAAAAACACAACACAGACACGACACTAAATTGATTGCATCTTTCGTTTCATGTGGCGGCCAGGCGGACTTTTAACGTCGATCCAGACACTCACATTGACAGTCTTGAACAGGCCGAGCAAATCACTATAGAAGGAACGTCAAAATGGTCGTGCAAGATCGCCATTACAGGTTTGCGGTGGTCTTTTGCGGCTACGACCCGCACGCTCGCGGTTTTGGCTCTATTAGACAAGATTCTTCGCCTGACTTCTGAACTTTACCAATTTTGATATCTGCTTGGTTTATCGTAACCAATTATGTCTATATCGTTATGAAACACTTGTTAATTTCTTTATTTGAACTATGAGCCTTGGACCTTACCACATTCAAGCCTTTGTCAATTTCGTTATTTGATCCGTCAGTCTTTGAATTCAAACAAGCAGATGTCAAAATAACACTCTACTGCAATCTTACTTCCAATACTAACCTTATTCCTTCACGGTCGATACTGCACCGCTCTTATCACTTCAATTGATAAATTGTAGCTTGGTTTGATCATTAACACTAAGTATAAGGAAATTCCATGAATCTTACACTTCAAGAACAATTATAACAACGTTAAGGATCACGCACACCTAATTTTAAACTTCAACACTAATAAAGTGCAAACAGTCACACCAATTAATAATTATCGCAAAACCACAGCTCAGCAGCACGTCTGCTAATTTGACACTATAATTGCATGAATTATCACGAATTTAAAATCAATTTGCAAATGTTACGACTGGATTGTCAGGAGTCTGTTTTGCACACGATGATTTGGTCTAGATAGGTAATAATAACCTAATTTAATATTTCAGGACAACCTCTTGGAAACGATTGATATAGTTTAAAGTGAATGAACATTTAGAGCCAATATTTAAAGCATGGAGAATGCATAACCCCGGTTCAGTTCAATAAAATCTTTCTTCTATTTCTTTTCTATTTTCTGCCAAAACTTTCCGATTCGTGAAAATTCCGGTAGGTACCATTAGATTTGATTCCCAAGCATTCTATACATTTTCTTCTTTGAAACTTTCTTCTTGGTCGAATTTTGTATTTAGAAGTTGCGATAACGTAGTCGCTATGTTCGAGATTTAGAAATCTAATTTGGTCTTGGCAAAAAGTTTGGTAGTTTTGAAGCTAGTGTCTTCTTATTCGACCCCAGCCTGTTCTGACCACACAAAACCCCGTTTGTAGATACGAAAGGTGATAATTACACTAAAATTAGGTACCTACTTGGTAAGTAAACTATTACTAGAAAGTAAGTAGATTTAATAATTTATTAATAAGAGATTTGTAACCGAGAGTGAATAATTACACCTACATAATTGTTAACGACGTTAAATATGAGTTAATATCACGAATATTACCGTTGCTGTAAGAGAAATAATTAATCAAAATACGTACTTACTCATTAATTACTTTAATTTAAGTGGGTAAACAATTATATGAAAACCGTTATAACGGAATATCATTCAATACAAAATTAAATGAGACAATAAATGTAATTGATTATTTTATAATTTGTTATGTCTTGTGTATAAAGTCCATTCCCTCAAATAATCTCGGTATTCCCAAACGAAATACGGGACTGCGGTGCTTAA
The DNA here is from genome assembly GCA_947369225.1 of Hofmannophila pseudospretella. NCBI lineage: Eukaryota > Metazoa > Arthropoda > Insecta > Lepidoptera > Oecophoridae > Hofmannophila > Hofmannophila pseudospretella. Next base: position 9,130,546 of record OX376325.1, read on the forward strand.
ATCATAAAATAAAAATTGTATCATAAAATGGGAAAGTGTATGCGGCAGCCGACATTCTTTGTTGTCGCGGCGACATCGTTTGACTAGCAGCGGCGCTAGCGCGGGCGGAATTTTCAAAGAGCAAGACAATTTGCGGGAATGGAATATACACATCAGACAAACGGTTAACAGGTAAAGATTATGTGATACAAATAGATTTAAACATTGACCAAATAGAGGTATTAACCTGGCCCTACGCGGGCAGTTATTTGTGCCCAAGGTTTGATCGCGAAGGACAAGAGTGGAACTTCTGACCCCTACGTCACCGTTCAAGTTAGCAAAGTAAAGAAGAGGACGAGAACGATGCCCCAAGAGTTAAATCCTATTTGGAACGAGAAGTTTTATTTGTGAGTACAGAAAGATAAACTTTTCTAAGTAATACGAGTATACTAGTCATATATATACGGAACTTAACCACAATATAATTTCCTCAACCAAAATATAAATTTTCTTATATAACGTTTTCTGTAATGATTGCACACCTACTACCTCTTTCTCAAAATCATTTCCTCTGCCCGAAGGTTGCCTGGAAGAGATCGCTCTTAGCGATAAGGCCGCCTAAACTGTACTTCACTATCTTTTGTTTGTTGTTTACTATTTCTGCAATAAAGTGTATTTTACTTTACTTTTACGAGCCCGATACGATTATCAGCAAACAAGCGTATTGTGTAACTATAAATGGAAACTAAATCTATTTGTTACAGGATAATACACGTATCAATCATATTTACCTTCAGTTCAGATATAAGAACAGTAATGAAAAGAGAGCTCAAGTAACAAATCAAATAACCATTACGTAGGTAATATTGAAAAATATTTATCTTGCAGCGAATGCCACAATTCTTCCGATCGCATCAAAGTGAGAGTTTGGGACGAAGATAATGATTTAAAATCCAAACTTCGGCAAAAGCTCACGAGAGAATCGGATGACTTCTTGGGACAAACAATCATCGAGGTAAAGGAAAAATTTGACTATAGGCTGTGTAAAATTAAATAGTCGGTCCCATCACTAACAGGGGTAATTCAGTTTTTCCTACATTTCAGGAGAGCGTTTTTAAAAAAGTGAGGTAGGGTTTTATCACATATTGCAAAGGTTTTTGTCTTTACATCAAGTTTAGTGAGCCTTATTAATAAGCAAGACATGAGTAAAATTATTTCGTTAGTCTGACACTAGATACCATTGTAATTTAATGTTATGTAGCTACGTTGGATAGTTTGTAATTATTTTATTGCAATTTGATTACAATAAGTTAGCATAATTTGCATTCCCGCGTTAAGTACACATTTGCAACGACACGTTCAGGTTACGTCCTATCGAATGTGCCAGCCGTAACATTGTAGAACGTAAAAACTAGTTACATATTATTAAAATCTAATTGTATAACATTATTCAGACAAGAAAATTAAACCATTTGGTACTTTTATAATTATTTGAAGACGATCAAGCGAATTAAACTTAATGATATGTTTATTGTTGCCTTTTGTTACTATTTGTTGTAAGCCAACATTCAAATCTAATTATGCTTCTTGTGTCACAGGTTCGAACGCTATCGGGTGAAATGGACGTATGGTACAATTTAGAGAAGAGAACCGACAAGTCCGCTGTATCTGGAGCCATTAGACTGCATATTAACGTGGAAATCAAGGGCGAAGAGAAAGTGGCGCCGTATCATGTTCAGGTAAGTCTATTAATAAGTTTCTTGTTCTTTTGACTTCACGGAATGTTTGAAACGGTCTTGGAATTTCGTCGACGTCGTAATGTTCGTAAGAACAAACTTTATAAATACTTCATATTCTAGCATAAATTACGACTGCCTAGAGGTATACGATGAAACATGGTTTGTAGGTTAACTGTAAAACGCATACAATATAAGACACGAGAATAACAGCTCATAAAAAGATGTTACTTACATTATAGCCCATATAACGGTACTGCAACATCGTCGATTCCATAAACGCGTAAGTGTAGGAAAAATATCAACTCCTTTTATCATAGAACTCAACATCAAAACATCGTAAGGCTACGAACACGGATGGCTATAAAAACAAGTCTGAGTCGCCTAAATGTCCTACCTTTCTTTTATGCTTCTGCTATTATAACAAGGTAAGTAACTTACTCAATCCATATGGCAAGTCAACAGGTTGTCGAGGACATTGGCATCATGCCTCTTGGACATAAGCCAGCAGCTTTAGTAATCACGTGGTTGTTACCCACAATTACTTGACTAATGTTTTGGACGATTGTTTCCTACGATATTACGAACTAACTTTGGTTTATTGTGTTTTTATTTTACTAATAAATAAAAATAAAATGTCTTTATTATCAGCACTGATCGGTGTAGGGCTCTTTCGGGTCAATGTCCTCAAGGGTTATATTAATATGGATATGATTTCGGGATCCCGTTTTAAGTTATCGAGCAAATGTTGTAAATTACTTTTATAAACTTCGCCCTTACTCGGCGGATTACATTTTTTTTTAAATTGTGAACTTACGAAGAAGTTAAAACACTACCATAGGTACACTAGCGCCATGAATCTTAAAAAAATATATTTCAATTCCAATCTTAAATGTGTATCAAAACAAATATAACGTTAAAAATCTAAATAATATATTTATTCAATCCCGGAAATCCCGGGATTATTGGGCATACTTATCCATATTATGACCGTATGTGGCAAGTACCAAAAACAGCCCTACCTACTCCGATCATAGATTATCAGATAATACACCCATAGTACCTACAAGTTTAGTAAAAATACAAATAAAAGTAGATAAACAGAAAATTAAATTAAAAGTAAAAATAAAAAGTATTCACCAAAAAGGGAGTGTTTTAAAACAATACAATGCTTGCTTATCGTATGGTTAGTGGCCAACCTATTTGTCAGAGTTGTTCAGTACTACTGTCGAACGACAATAACCGGGACCGACTGCTTAACGTGCTTTCCGAGGCACGGGGGAGCTCAGATGAAATATGCCACTACCGGTCACCCCATCCAGGTACCGCGCCAACGTCGCTTAACCTGCACGATCACTTTCGGATAGTGCTCGCAACTAGGCTACGAATACAATAAAATGAATACCTTAAACATTAAACATAATAGAAGTGAGTTTCCTACTTTTTATTCGCAGTCTGGTGCATCTACAGCCAGTGTCCATAGAACCTATTTCTAGAACATATTACTAATGATACCATGAACAAATATTACCATAGCATCAAAAATCAGTAAAGTATCTAATATGCACCTAGTCCTCTTACTTTTAAATGAATATGTTGCAGCTGCAGCAATGTTCAAAAGAGAGATAAACGGCGAGCGTAACTGTATTGTTATTTTGCGGCATATTCTTCAAATTAATTTCACATTGAGATTGTAAAAGTTATAAACTCGAAGCCGTTGCTTTACAAATGAGGAAGCTATAAAAATTCTCTCAACTTTTTCAGTTGAATCATTCCTTTGTTCCAATACTTCAATTCAAATCACCATAATCGTTTATTATGGTCGTAGAGTCGTAGGTATTTGAGTTCAATTTTGTTGAACAAACAATTAAATGTTGTTGGAGGAAATTCGACACAGATAGGATTACAATTTCCAAAGCTAAATTGGCACTATGTCACCAATGGTTGAGGTAGTCGTGGATTTTATAAAATATTTATGATCTTTTAACGATACTTAAATCATAGAATACACGCAGACAGTTTGCTCAATACGAACGCGCGAAATCGACTCACGCGCACACGGGCACTGTGTACAGGCGATCTCAAAGGAAGTCAAAGGAACTCGGGGGCGAAATACACGTTCTCGTTCACGTGCTGTGCTATAGAGTGGTAGTTATAATTTTTTGTACTTTTAATAAACGAAATACATTGCAATACAATACAATACAAATATTCTTTATTGCACACTGGTCAAAAATATATACTTAACAGAAGAAAAGATACAAAATACAAATACAATTGGCGGCCTTATAGCTTTAAGCTATTTCGTCCAGGCAACCAGGTAAGCGGGTGCAAGAACGATTTAAATAATACCAAGTAATAAAAATACAACAATTATGGGTACTTAATAAATAATAATGTTTAAAATACACAAATAGGTAGGTACACTTAGATATTTATAATATAAGTACATAAGATAATATATATATTTCAATTTGTAATTTTAATTTATTTTTATCTGTATTACAGTAATTTAATATTATAAGATTCATATAATTTAATATTTGACATAATGACTTTTCATGTATGACTAACTACAATTCCAATTTTGGCTCCGTGCTGTATGACATTGTAATACATTTTCAATAAATGAAATGAAATGAAATATAATATGTATACATGATATAAAGAAAAAAAAAACTAACAGATAAACACAATACATTCTATAGAATTTAATTACACATAACCACATTGCCAGAAATATTTTTCACAAGGCTATTTCTTTTAAACTGGAAATTATAACTGCCATAACGCTACTACGATCGAGTGACGAATCAAAATCGCGGACGCCCGGAGCGGACCTTCTGTGTGTATACTGCCTTTAGATAGAAGGTAGAGGTTTTACATTCATGGATGGAATTGTCCAAGCCCACTGCGAGTCGAATGGGCAAACTTTTAGGAATAAATGTGAAAAGTTTGCAGCGGAGACTAACTAAGCGAAACTGCTATGTAATGCGAAAGTATAATTTCTTTCTCACACTCGGATTCTACTCGGTGGTTTAATTTTATGAAGCAAATTGGGTACCTACTCTATTCGTTCTAAACTCCGCTTTTTTGTTATTCAAAATTCAAAACAACCTTTTCCAGTATGGAAGAGCAATATTAGTCTTTCTTAGGCACCTCATTAAGTGACACTTACTCGTATATTAGAGCGTCGGTGGCGTCGTGGCTAGGACGTCGGACTCCCATGCGGGAGGTACGGGTTCGAAACCAGGCATTGCCATGTACCAATCAGTTTTTCGTTTTTTTTAAAGACTTCTCTGATGGTGACGGAAGACATCGTGAGGAAACCTGCATACTGAGATAACCAATGTGTGAAATGGGGAATGCAATGGCAAACCATCCCATTAAATCTGCCATGAATGATCCTTACAATGATCACGACCCTCAGCAATGAGGAATACGACTTAGAAGAGAAGAGACTCGTATATTCAGATTTCAATCCTTGTTTCTCTATTTTGAGGAAGGGAGGGGGTAGTTTATTTGTCCAAGGTCTTTGTTTTATACCTCATGGCTTTTTCCGCTTGGGTGAAAGAAAAATAGTTATCCCAGCGTGTTTCCTCCATTTTGATTTTCCTTCATTTTCATGATTATCCGTAAACAATTAATGAATGGAAACAATTGTATAGCTTCAAACCTTGTTTTCGGCTATCAAAGTTTTGTCAGTTCCATCTAAAATTCGATTACTAGCAATTCAATTTCCTGTGTGTGATTTGAAGGACTATACAAATGTTTGCGAAATTGATTCAATTTTGATCGCATGCAGGTATTTTCAATTCCGAAATGAATGCCTACTTACAATTTACTGTTTTAAATATTATATGACGTACTGACCTGTATACCTATATCTTCACGCTCTGTGTCCCTTGTGTGGTAGACAGAGAGACGGGAGCGCCACTAAATTAAACGTGATTCCTTGCCGAAGCCGTGCACTAGCACTGGAAATGCACAAGCACAGTGCTGTTCTTCACACACTCGCAAATATTATGCGACCGTCGACGGTCTGCCAGTGTTCTTAACAAACCTATATTGGTTTTTGTTACACTGTAAATGTCAATGTTTGAATGAAATTATGTAGATTTTCAATAAATAATAATAATTATTATCTGGCACATCCCTTACTCTTCATCTGCTAATATAGGTATACAATTAGTCGTCGTTTTATGCAAGCTCATCATTATCAGCCTGTTAATGTCCCCACTGATGGGGCGCAGGCCTCCCCTTGACCAAGGGGGTACGGGCCAGTGCTGACTGGTGGATTTCACACACCCTCGGAAACTTTTCATTTCCTCAGACATGCAGGTTCCTCACGATGTTTTCCTTCACCGTTAGATCAGTCGGTAAATGTACGTTAGTCTTCGAAAAAAATCCAAAAAAACTCATTGGTACATGGCATGGTTTCGAACCTGGATCTCCTGCATGGGAGCCCGGTGTCCTAGCCACTAGGCCACCGATGCTCTGCATGCATGCTCGCCGTTATGAATCTAGAATATTTTACCAGCTAAAACTACCTTTCTAGAGTGGAATATCTAATAGTGCTTTCACAGTGCTTCTGTGCCCAGCTACGATTTTACTACCAACTCTAGTGTCATGTAGAATAGTCAGCTAAAATAACTTTACCGCAAATGTATGCAGAAACTTTGTTTGGCGGTCTGAATGTCCTGTGCAAATCTAGCGAAGTGCAAGTATAATTTACGAGTGAAATGCTTTAGGTGTCCTTAAACTAGTTGGAACTTGCGAATTCGAGATTTTTATAGTAAATTAATTCCTTTTCATGATAGTTCATTTAGTTACACAAAGCATACTGAGATTTCAACCACAGTTAATACATACTCAGTTCCTTTCAACGCCATAGCTCTAAAAAGAAATGACGCTAGACTTCACATAACCAAAATTTTAAGAAAGCTTCATGCCATTGACCGTTACTATAGGTTGAATAGGTAATTGGATAAGTTCGGTATAATGCAGAGTGATCTAACAATAGTTTTAGCCGTTTCCCATCACCGGGTTTTCCAACAAAGTACAATGTTATTAAAAGTTGTACTGACGACAGCGGCGAGGCTGCCTGGTGTCCTCATTTTATTTACTACTCTTGTCTTAGCTTTTTAATGGAAAAGTCTAGTAAGAATAATGTTCCGTTGACTTTCTATAGGTACTTAGGTTTAATGTAGATACATATTTCACACATAGTAGACGGCGGTAGGCTTTACAACGTTTGTTCACCAAATCTTACGGCGGTTCCTCTGTCTGCCCCCTCGGGGATTATGAACGTGATTTGTCATTTTATGATTGTAACGATGTCGACTTCATCGACCATATCAATATCAACCTCATTGTTAGCGTTTAACTCACCTCATTTCGTGTTGGAATCTTCATTTCTTCATCTATATTTTCAAAATTCAAATCATATTCCCATTCCATTTCTAACTTCCATTATTCAATTAATTTCATTGTCTTCACTTTGTCTCTGTATTTTGTCTTGAACGGACGTTTTTCCGTTTTATAAAATTGTCTCCAACTACTACCTATTTTCTACATTTACTATTTTCTGTGTTGTTCTATTCCTTAAAAATATACCAAGTTCTGTTACCAAGTTCTTCTATTACTTCATCTGCACACTGTCCTAGAACCCTGCTAGCCGGCACCTAGAGGGCAGACTGTAGCATGTTTATGTTACATATTTGACCTAAAGTACTAAGGACGTGCTTCCTCTCGACCCCGATCTCATTTCTGCAGTATAAAATGAAACATAGACGAATAACTATTTAAAAATTTGATTGTTCGTATCTATGCGTAATTGGAAGGTCAACTCACCTTTTGAAGTTAGAGCCCTTGTGGGGTTGGTAAAGAAAATATACCAATAGGTATGTCCTGTTTATGTCACGCCACATTCGCTTCATTTATCATTTTGTCTACGACATGGGATGGGTTTTTTCTTCCACTCGTTTTGCAGATAAATATCTATTCGAGATTAAGACTTGATCCTGTTCTTTCTAGTGCTTGTAACAATATCAACGCATCTGTATTTCTGATTGCCTTTTGTTCAACAAACTCATTTCCTTTTATTTAGACCATCTTGAAATTATGGACGGCTATTCGTATAGGGCACTTTTCCGAGCTATTGGAGTCAGAGTGGCTGCTAGCTATCTCACGTCATAAAATAAATGTGAACCCATAAGTATTCCGTTTTCCCATTTTAATCCGGAACGCTAAAAGGAGAACGTGCGAGAAATCTTTTTGACATAAAATTGCCTTCATAACTTAAGCCATTTGAAGATTATTAATACTTCAAGGAGTTAAAGGCTTTAACTTAAAGGCGTTATAGGAAATAAGTAATGGGAATATTACTTATTTCCTTTTTATTTGTACTTAAATCTGAAAAATAACTTTTCAAGTGGGAAGCGCTGGTATGATAGAATCTTCGGAGTTTAGTTTAGACACCAGATGATACTTCACAACTATATCTAAACCCTAAATTCTCCTTGTAATATGCATAGATGTACATGTTTTTGGCAAATAAATTATTTATTTATTGCTATTAATGTTATAAATATTTTGAGATCGTGATGATTTCTTTAGACCATAATATGGTTCATATAACAAATTAAAATTATTCTCGTCAATACACAATCGTCGTGATGATTTAGATCATATGGTTCATATACCAATTGAAATTATTCTCATCAATTACACTTATTGGTTGCCTGGAAAAGATCGCTCTTAGTGATAAGGCCGCCTAAATTGTACTTCACTGCTTCCTTTTCTATCTCTTGTTTGTTATTTTCTATTTGTGCAGTAAAGTGTATTTTACTTTACTTTACTTTATAATTTTCCAACAATATTATTGTTGGTAAAAGAAGTTCTGAAATCTTTCGAAGTACAAATCTGAGAATTGCTCTTTGGTCTCAGTGAAATTACTTAGTTAGGGATCCACAAGACAGTTATTGAGTTCTATGCGATGATTCTTGAGTATTTCCCGAACATACTCGTATTTCTCTCATAACTTCTAGTTCTTGTGCAACATCAATGTAAGGAATTCTAATTTTGAGACTAATTTTATTTTTAATATTCTTTTCTAAAATCCGTGACGTATGCTGTGTGTTACATCCATTACGGGCTATCTGCAAAGTGCATTAAAGTGGCAAAAATATTCCCCAATTTATGCATATGGAAATAGTTTGACTGTGGTTTTTTTTTCGAACTTTGCGGTACAGAATCTAACCCCGACTTTGAGTTATCAAAAGGGTGTCGCTGGTACGTCATAAAAGCTTACCGTACCTTTATTTTATTTTATTTTAACAAGGCATTGGCAACACAGGCCATCAGCCTAAACATTAAGCGATTTAAAACAGTTTTTAGTTTTTCAGCATCAAACACAACATTTTGATATATATACACATTTTAACACTCCAAGGAGTTATGACGGAAATTTCAACCGGTCTAGTCTCTGGCGAATTCTCATGGCCCGCTGCAGAATCACAGAGTGAAACTACACAACGAACAACTAACGAGAAGTTTATATTAAGAGTTCAACACGTTGTCACTGTTATTAAGGTTTGCTAGACAAAACTACACCGATTTTAGCTATCAAAATCACCAGAAAACAATTTTTGAGCAATAAAATAAACACCGTAGAACTTTCTCCATCGATTTTCCCGCCAAAACTCTTTTGTTCTGACAATCTAAGAGATATTTTTTAATGAATCCACATATTCCGTGTTAGTAAGTAAAAAGTCACCTTCGCCCACAGACATCTCACCTCAGTCTAATATTATTAGAGGGTTTACGATGCACTGCTAACCTTGAGTACTTGGGTGGCGTGCCGGTAATTACGCTGGCTCTCAAATCTCAAAGAGATATACAGCAAAGCAAAGAAATAAAGGTAAATCAATAAGGTATTATTGTGCTAGTTCACTGTTAAATACAATACAATAGAATTCACGTATTTATATGTTTAGCTATCGAGTATATATATTTATAATTATATATTTATTTGTACATCATAATATATTAGTATTTATATGTTTATGCATTTTTTTAGTTTTATGTATATGTATTTTTAATATGTATTATGAATAACTATTTATATATCTTTACTTATATATTTTTGTGTAACCTAATTTAATAACAACTCTCAATTTTATATGCATCTACCTTAATATTTCAGCATAAACCCCATGGTTAGCTGGTAGAAAATGCCGCAAGGCATTAAGCTCGCCTCATGTACACCTACTTACTTAAATAAATAATAAAAATAAAAATAAACGGGTGGTACCCTTAGATTATAAAAATGGTACCACCCCAAGCCGACTCTGCACAGAGCCATACCACCTTGAAAAACAGTATCTCACAACTGTGTCCCTTCTTCGTATAAATTGTAGTCTTATCTCTCAAGATCGTGCAGCTTATAAAAATTCCGCCCATCGCTGTGCATTTGGGGAAAATTTAAATGGCCACCTAAATTAGCTTCATAAAGAAATATTAGCACAATTTGCGTTAATTCCGTTATTTTAGTTAAATTACACTTTAGGGACACGGCAAAGGACATACCGTATTACGGCTCTAATGATTACCTGCCAGTCCTGCCACAGTTTTAAGGGCGGCATACTAGTGTTAAGCTAATGCCGTGTGATAATAGAGGGGTTTTAGCACTCCCCCGATATGACAGGATGATAAATTGTAATTGAGTTTGCTCACAATTGTTACAAATAGGAGTTTAGGCAGATTATTGGAAGCACAGAGAACTGACGCCCACTATTTCGGGTGAATATCAAAATCTTTGATAGGAATACTTGGGAAAGATGTGGCCAAAATGTCGAAAATTTGTTATCTGCAATACTGCATCGAATGGTCTCGTGTCTCTATGATAAAAATAAATTACTTACGTCGTCGAAAAGGAAGCACATATTATGATTATATTTTACTGAAGTCTGAAAAGTTATTTTCACCCCACCTATTCGAATAGAGCTCTTTGGTTCAAAAAAGTGGGAACAAAATAGGTATTTTTTGTAAGAGACTTTCAAACAGGGAAGAAAAGTTATTTGAATTTGGAACATGAATATTCTTCTTAGTGTACACCGCGACCAAAGAGATAGAAGAATAATATTGTATGAAAAATGTTACTGGCTGGCGCGGTATTTAAAAAACAAATGAAAAACGAGCGCGAACCACATCTTCTGATCAAGGTGATGTTACAACCCGGACAATTCGAAAGAAACGACAAGCTTATTGGATATGTACTTATTATAAACGGATACTACATAATACTGGATTATTATAACAGAAGAAAAGAAATTGGCAAAAGAAGAAACTAAAGAATTGGCTTAGGCCTTGATAACTAACTCGGATATGAAAAAATATGAAATAAAAAATGGCTGTATGGTCACCAACCCTTGCCTGTTCTTTTAGAACGAATTAAACTACTACTACTCAAGGTGATGTTATTGTTAATAAATAATTTCGAAAAAATGAGTTCTTCCAGAAGTAAAATTGATGCAAAAAATGTGTAATACATAATCTATTACCTATGAAATCGCGAGAAAAATACTTGAAACCTATGACAATTTCGTATTTCGTATGGGAAAATGTATGTAGGTAAAAGGAGTGAAGTTTTTAAAAAAAATGTGTATTTAGTTATGTTTGCTTTGTCCAATAATTAATTACATTATTGTATGTATAAATAATATATTTATGAGCTGTATTTAAAGGCCATTCTTATTTGTTTTCCTCATAGGTGGAATGAAAATCAGAAAAAATACCAAAATTATTTCCATCTAGGGCGACGTACATGAATCCTTCGCTAGCTCTGGTTGTTGTTTTTTTTTATTAAGGCAAAGGGAACTGAGCCCACACAGCCATGTCTGATGTAAACAACTCTTCAATTCTTCATTAAAATGCTGGTATGACACATTTCAATGCTATCCAGGAGAATCTTCCACGCTTCTGCATCATCTGAACCAAAGAAGTAGGCGTCCCGGGCGCAGTATGACTCTTCAAAAACCAGCCAAGTACGGATCGGGCTGCAGCGTCATATTAGACTCTATTTTACTGTCCCACACATTAATCACATTTTGTGGACGTTCTTCGAATAAAAAACACTATTCTTACTTGAAAAACACTACTGTAAAACAATTTGCAAGACAAAGAAAAAAACTGGCGTGGTGAAAAGCGCGGGAGAAACTCTCGCTCTGGATTCAATATAATGCCCTCGCCGCAAGTATACTATTTTGGTCCCTTGTGATAATTGTATCAAAAAAAAAATTGCCTTAAAAATAGTACATCGCTATTTTAAGGCAAGGCTGTATCTAGAAAAAACCAAGTGCAATTTATATAGTATATTTTTGGCGTATGAATATCTATTTAATTCTAAGCAACAGTGACCAAACATTAGTTAAGACTAAGTAAAGACTTTGTCTTTTCAAATTCAATTTTTTTAGTTAAATATTACCATCATATACTTCGTAAGATTCGTTGTGCTATGTACACCCCCATATAACATCCATGAATAGGTACATCTATCTATGCCGGTAATTAGAATCAGTTAAAAAAAATCAATAATTTTAAATGGTTTCATTGAAACTGGGTCAGTTTAATTATTTACGTATAATGCCGGTCAATTATGCAACATTATCCAATTGAGTGCACCGAGGTACGAATACATGCTTGATTTGTAATTTATTCAACATGAAAGGTTTGTGCTGTCACTTGAATATCAGACATTTCACGATGGATTGCGGTTATTTGCATAATTACTGTGTCTGTGTGACTTACATTACTAAACGATTAGTATTTGCGGAACTTACTAACCCATCAACGTCTTACTATTTAACTACGAGTGTCGGTAGCACAGTGGCTAGGACACCGGACTCCCATGCGGGTGATCCGGGTTCGAACGCAGTGCCATGTACCAATGAGTTTTTCGTATTTTTCGAAGACTTACAATACAATACAAATATTCTTTATTGCACACAGGACAAAAATACAGAACAGAAGAAAAGATACAAAATACAAATACAATTGGTGGCCTTAAAGCTTTAAGCTATTTCTTCCAGGCAACCTTTGGGTGATGGAGTGTTTGTAAAATACAATGACTTACATACATTTACCGACTGCTCTAACGATGAAGGAAAACATCGTGAGGAGTCCTGCACACTGAGGTGACCAGTGTGTAAAATGGGGTAAGCACAAAAGATCCTCAAGGGTCGAAATGCCGCTGGGGTCATTCCCGGCCCCCTATCATAAGATTTAACTATCTATCTTTCTACCTTTATCTAACTTACGCGTTGTAACTTTTCTTAATTTGTTCCAACTAATAACTTTCCTTAACTTTTGTCCAATGTGCAGTAGACAGCTTATAGTTTTTTTTTTTATTTTCTTAACTATAAATTGTACTTCAATACGGATGTCTATCTGGAAATTTCTCCCGCGCTTTTGTGCCATCCACGTCAGCTTTGTTTCGTTTTGTCTTGCAAACTGTTTTACCGTAGTGCTTTTCTAGTAAAAATGGTGTTTCTTGTTCGAAGAACTTCGACAAGATGTGAATAATGTGTGGGACAGTGAAGTAAAGTCAAATAGGACGCTGCGGCCCGATCCGTACTTGGTAGAAGAGCCATACTGCGTCCGGGACGCCTTCTTTTTTGATTCGGATGCTGCAGAAGCGTGGAAGATTCTCCTAGATAGCACTGAAATGTGTCACATCAGTATTTTAATGAAGACTTGAAACAGTTGTTTACATCAGACATGGCTGTATGGGCAAAAAATAAACAGGATGTCTAACTGGTTGATATTTAGCGTATTCGGCGTTTTGAGAGTTTGACTTTATGCGTATAATCCGTTCAACAAACAGCTACCTTGTGACTAAGCTATAAAATTAACAGTTTTAACTGGTTTTCCCTTTGCCTTCCTCTTTTTGCCATATCTATAGCTATGTGATGATTTGCTATTGTTGGAATCTCTGATTTTAAAAGTATCATTCGACATCTTTATCCCATCTTGCATCTCACCAGAATACTTTAGATTTCGTATTAAGCATCCATTAGACAATTTTATTAAATTCAGTTCAATCCAACTCAATTCAAATTTATTTATTGGGTATATAGTTATTATTATTAAAACTATTATTGATTATTGATAAGGGCATTATTGAAACTGATGTTATGTCACGGGATTCTTACTAGGGATGTTACAGAGCTTCGACTTCGACTCCGACTTCGGCTCCGATAATTTTGAATCGGAGGTTATACCGAACCGCGACCAGAGCGCGTACAAGTTAAGGGAATCTCCTCACGCTCGCGCTCTTAGTCACGATATCGCTTATTTTGCTATGCTACTTATGTGGCCGGTTCAGTTTTTTGTTTTGTGTATTGTGTGTCAGGCGCGCTACAATTGAATTGGTGACAAGTTTATTTATAGAACAATGAAGCCAAAAACAAGTATTATACATGGAACTACTTTTATGAAGTTGACGGGAATACGGCAAAGTGCAAATTTGTGAGAAAACATATTCAAATATCAATATTTTATTAAATAGTGTAGAACTTACTTACTTACTTACTCCGCTGGCGCAGCGACCCGAAGTGGATCTTGGCCTCCGATACCAAAGAGCGCCATCGCTCTCTCTCCTGCGCAGTCTCGAGCCAGTCAGGCGCCCGGAGCTCCCGCAGATCCTTCTCCGAAGGCGCGATGAAGTGAAGTGTAGAACTAAGTAAAGTAAATAATAAGCTATATTAAGGAACATTATTTATTGCCGCAAACGTCGTCATAAAAAATATTGGCCAGTTCAACAATAAAAATTAAAAAACGGTTTTAAATTTGAACTTCTTCTGAACATCTCTGAACTCTCTTCTACCTCCGCCTCCGATTTCGGTTCCGAATCCGGTTCCGACTCCGATAAATCAAATTTCAAACCTTCGGTTCCGACTCCGGTTCCGGGAAAATCACCTCCGTAACGTCCCTAATTCTTACCACTATTTACTTGTTTATGTTTGTTTTGAGTTCCCTATATTGGTAGAATCCCGTTTTTAATTATAACAGCATTTGTATATAACAAAAATAGTTTATAAGGCATTTAACACGCACATTTACGTAAGAGAGAAATTGTATGAATAATGTTAGTAATTTCGTTGAAGAAATCTGGCGTAACCTTCGACACGATTCCGTTCTACTTCTCTTGAATACCAATTACCTGGCTTTGGTAAACTTATTGAAATTGGACACAATAACAGACCTTTTTTCTTCAAGAGTGGCTTACTCTTTTCTTTATCTCTTGTGATTATGAAGAGTTTTTTATTCGTTAAATTCTAATAAAGTTACGTTTACTTTATTTTACCTTAAATTGTTGTAAATACCTACTATTGGAAACGGGCTCAGGGAAAGAAAACAGTCTGCACGATTCGATGGTCGTATATTGAATGAGAAAAAAGTATGGAGGTAAATCCCTTTTATAGAAATGAAAAGGAACAAATAAATGTTTTTATTTTGTCTACCTTCATTATAACGGACTTGGATATTTGTAAATACCAATACCTACACTAAGTTTTTCTTCAATATAATCGCTTACCTACCCCTTTCTTTATCTCTTGTGATTTTCAAGAATTTTTTTATTCGTAAAATTCTAATAAAAATACGCTAACTACCATTGCCGGGAAGAGATCGCTCTTAGCGATAAGGCCGCCTAAATTGTACTTCACTATTTCCTTTTCTATCTTTTGTTTGTTATTTTCTATTTGTGAAATAAAGTGTGTTTTACTTTTTACTTTTACTTTACATTAATTAGAATACTAATATAAATTAATATAATAGTAATATGTTTGAAGTACAATACATGAATTGATTTTGATAGTGAATTTTGATAGTGGTAGATCCTAAAGTGAAGGATCGCCTGGGGTGGTACCACCCTCTTATCTATTTCTGCCGTGAAGCAGAGATGCTTGCATTTCTGTGTTTCGGTTTGAAGGGTAAGGGAGCCAGCGTAATTTCCGGCACATGAGACATTCCATCTTAGTCCTCAAGATTAGCAGCGCATCAAAAACCCTCTAATATTAATACAGTGAGGTGAGATGTCTATGGGCGACGGTGACCACTCACCATCAGGTGGCCCGTTTGCTCGTCTGCTCTCCTTATTTAATATAAAAAAATTAAAAAAAAATGTCATTATTGTACTTTGTTCTCAAGTTATAAACAATAAACAATTTCCTTTCCTTTTGTTTCTATCATTCTCGCCCTGCACAGGGAATTCGTTTTACAGAAGTGGGAATACTGCCACTTTTATTATTTAAACGGTTACATAGTACCCTAGAGCTTTAAAATCCTTCAGTGACTTCCTATGGCATACTATAGAGGTAAAAATTTAAGAAACTCCCGTCTTACCATAGTGGAAATTCCCTTATTTTTCTGGTCATCATCTAATATTCAAGGTTCCAGGATGTGAGAATGGCACCACACCATCGTCAAAACATAAACATTTGAGCTCAAACTCGAACCACCTAACTTCCAAAAATCCCATCTGATATTAAAGATACTCCAAGTTCTTGGAAACCCCTTATTCATTTTTGTCAGAAATTGCTAAAAACATTCTCGACAAATTCTGTGTTAAATTATTTTACTTATTGAACAATTTGCCTTTTGAACAAAATGCGACGCACCGCCACTTCTTCTAACAATGAGTCGTATTCCTCAAGGGTCGTGATCGGTCGGAGGATCGTTATCATTCTAAGGAATTAATGAAATAGAACGACTCTCGTGAAGTCTCGTGGCAGATTTAATGGGGTGGTTTGCCATTTCTTTCCCCATTTCACACACTGATTATCTCAGTGTGCAGGTTTCCTCACTATGTTTTCCTTCACCGTCAGAGCAGTCGGTAAATGTACATAAGAAAAAATCATTGGATGATGACATTGCAGGTTTCGAATTCGGATCTCCCGCATGAGAGACCGACGTTCTAGCCACGACGCCACCGAAGTTCTCAAACAAACAGACATACCGTCAAACTCATAACATCCCCTCCTTTTCATCAGAGTTTAAATAGCACAGGGTTGTTTCCACAGATACTCTACTTACAACCGAGTGAGTTTCCCAAAAAAAGTATAAAATTCCGACCTGCTCCAGTAGAAAAGTAATGCAATTAAAAGTTGTTTGCGTGACACTCCTGAGCTTTTCCGGCAATTACGGACGTAAGAGTCCAGGGATCAAAGCCACGTGTAGCATTACTTCTAATATAAATAAATGCGGGAATTACCACCAGAAGGACTAAAAATACTCTTTAAATAAAAGTAAATGGATCGCATTTAAGTCATCAGCAAATTAATTAAAATTTGCTATCATAAAAAAGGAGTCGTAAAAATAATACATTGGCAGCAAATTTAGAGCAGCTAAAAATCATAAAAATGATAGCATAATAATAGCAATACTGTCACCTATTATTTAATTTTTCGGTATCTATACTCGATGGAGGGTATAGATAATAATTACTCTTTATTGTACAGAAACTCAGTTATAACAATGCATACATAAAAAGATGATACAATGTAGGCGGTCTTAACCAAACGATCTCTTACAGACAACCTTTGAATCCTATGTGTATAGGGATGCAAAACCATATCGATTTTCCAAGTCACATAAAAGTTGTTCTATATTAAGTGTTGTAAGTACTCGTATATGTATTTTTACGGGTTCAGTTCAGGGCTTAGTTATGTAGGTACAGTGGCCAACACCTTAGGTACTTTGTCACCTTAACATAATATTTAAAACATTCATACGAAAGTCAAGAAATTATAACAATAACTTATTTAGACAGGGTTCCACAAAATCAATCTATCTTATATTGATGTGTTTTCCACTAAAATATTTTAATGGTCCACACTTCAAAGTGAATAAACATAGGTTTAGTATAAGTATATAATGATCGAGCTTAACATAGCGAGACTTTTAGGTCTCCCATGAGGAACCTAAATCTTACAGAGATGGGAAAATGGGAAGAGACCTATAAAATACGAAATAAAACTTAACGACGTCGGATTTTAATGGATGGTCCATAATAGCGGATTAATTCTATGATGACTTAAGTTGAATTTGTTGAACTTTTTTACTAAAATCACTGAAATTTGTCATTTCTCATGTTGGACATTTTTAGTGTCCGACCAAAGCTTCGGCTTCGGCCACCTTCGACCAAAAAACCACCTTCGGCTTCGGCCAAAATGGGCCGAAGTTTTGGCCGAAGCCGAAGGTTCCTAACAAACGATGAATTCGAACGAATTTTTCACAAATCGCAAGGTAATTTTGATTACCACTAGATCAACTTCTAGAGAAGATTAAAATTACCTTTCTATATTATATTATACAGTCGATATAAAACCTTCAATTTTAAAGTTTTAAAATCAAATCATTTAAATTAGCTTGTATCCAATCTTGAACAAAATTGTTAAAGCTTTTAAACCTACGACTTCGGCTTCGGCCGAAGGTTGTGCCGATAGCCGAATAATCGGCTTCGGCTTCGGCCAGAAATCGACCGTCGGTCGGACACTAGTCATTTTGCAAATTGGACGTTCGAGAGATAATGATAGTTTATTTTTCTGTCATACAAGGTTCGCTTTTCAACCTTAAGAAAACCAAACCAATTACATCAGAGGAATATATTTGGAATTCTATTCTAAAAAATATTCCAAACACCTACAATCTATCAGTGTCAAGTAATTACGATTAAAAATCTTTGTCAATTCAAAGTAGAGCAGCTAAGTATGCGATTAAACATATTTAAAAAAAGTATACCATGTTGACCTTGCTAATGAAAATATATTACAGAGTTCCCACCCATTCCCATAATAAAGGGAAAAGAAATTATTGTTCTCATCCCCAATGACAATAGTGACCGTAATTAACGACTGCCCTTACATCACGGGAACGATTCAATATTTTCTTCTTTTCCCCATCCCTTACTTCCATTAAATGGGACGAGGATATTCTTTTATTTTGTCTGAACTCCGCAATTTGAAGAGCCACATTTAGTTCCTATGTGCTGGAGTTGAAGAATGTTGACCTATAAAATAAGTTAAAATATGTACGAGTACTTATATGTATTATTTCACTTGTTAAAATTTTGTATCTTTCGCATTATTTTCGACTGACTTCGGTTCAGATTTCAAAAATAAATATTTACTGCTAAAGCACCGACTTCTACCCCACTCGAATTTTTTAAAACTTATTCGAGAAAATAACATGAATATTATGTCAAATTCGAGTGATAAATGACGTAAGCTTATCGAAAACAACCTCTATTTTTCAGGGTACTATATTGTTAGAGCAAACACTTCGTAAGAAATTAGGCTCTTTCCGTAAAGCGAAAAATCACGATAGACACTCGGCACTTTCTGAGCAAGATAAATGCTGTAATTGTCTGTGGTCGAAACACAAATTCTCGTACAGAGTTGGCGCCCTAATTCCTTTTATGTGGCCTTTCCTGCCAGGGCCCGAGGTCGCCCAGGGCGTCAGATTTTTAGGGGCGATTTTCATTTATAAACATGAGCGGAAGCTTGATTTTAATCTAGAAAAAAGTTTAAAAAAATTAGCTTTTTTCTAAATTTGAATTTCCGCTTCGCATGGCGTACATATGCCCCAACAGTGGGAGTTAATAGGCTGATGAGATGGCGTACATGCTAAATATTATAGTTAAAAAACTTGGATTTATTGTTCAAACCAGTGAAAAATCACATTAGGTTTGATAACAGAACTGTACCTCCTTACAATAAATTACTGGAAACGAAACATCATTGCTAACTTTTTTACTGTTACTACTCGTATTTTGATATAACTAAGTGCTTTCAATGGATTTTGAAATTAATTACTTGGAATTGAAAAAAGAGTGTTCTACAATATTTTAAAGTCAGGTCTTGCACTCGGATACGCCTCGAAGCACGGCATTGTACAGGAAACTTATTATAGATTTAATGGGAAGAGAAGCCACAAACATGGGGCGAGTTGCAATCCTAAATCCGGTCCTGTTCTTAACGAAGGAGACGAAAAGGAAAAGGCTGTATATGGCCCATACCGGTCAGGCAATAGGGACTTAGTTTATCACTTGTGGAGAGAAACTTGGAAGCCTCTACAAATAGTATGTAGATTAACATTATTTTATTTTATTATGTAACATTATTTGAATACCGCTTGTATTACATGCATATACTTACATCTAATATTTAATGGTTGGCCAATAGCATGCAACTTAATTTTAATTTATAGCATTTAGCCATGCTGGGTGTACTTATATAAATTAGAAAAAGTAGTTAAAAAAATTCGGCTAACAGGATTTGAACCTGCGACCTTGATGCCGGGGGAATGAGCCGCGATAGGTTGGGCTTTCAGAAAAGACGAATAATATTTGTATTACTCTACACTGAAAGAAAGCTTGTTTGATTTAGAGCATATAAAGATATATTTTTTCATTTGAACAAATTACTTGATACTTGACTAAGATCTTGGTTGAAGTGAACGATTTCTTGGTTGCAGTTAACAAGCCGACTTTATATGCTCGTATTGAAACAAGTTCTTGAAGTAAACAAGCTTTTCTTTCTGTGTATGAGTAGTAAATTAGATACAATCGTTTCGATTCTGTAATTAGACACAGACATAAAGAATGAGACATGTTCATGAACAGGACACGTTGCGCAAAATGTATTCACAACCCTAATCAACGATGGTATCGTGATCGGTAACTGTCGAAACATTGATACCTTACCTTTGATACTTTGATATGACGCCGCGCCGTGGTAATTGTGTATATCACAACTTTGAAAATAGCCACGTCAACCTATTCGGTAGTACAGAATCAGGCGAATTCTACATACAAGTGGAACAAAATAGATGAAACTATACTCGTATCTACTTACAATTTACTAACCATTGAATTATAAAACAATCTGCCTGTCCTCTGATCCGATTATAAGGTACTTTATAACACCCTGTTATGTATACGGGAGCCTTTTACATTTCTATATTGAGAATATACATAATTACCTAAATTAGCGCGTGTAGTTTAATAAATTCCAAAAACTACAAAAGGTTATATTACTCGTATCATTATCACGCTATATTTCAACCCATAAAGCCATTTGGCTATGTTACCCATAATTTACTACTCAGGAAACAGTAATTGTTTTATTTCGAAACTTCAATGGCTTTGAAATATTTGGTAATTAACCTTAACCTTAATCACGGACTTAAAGGACTTAAACCTTAAACACGGCAGTAAAGGTTTTTTCTCAAAGATGCTATAAAATGTGCTTAATGCTTTCAAAAATAGTAGTCGGGAAAAACATTGCGGACTAGGCAATTGTCCGCCGTGTCGGTGGCGCCCCCTACGTCGCCACCGCCTGCCCCGCGCGCTTTGATGGCAAAGCGGAGTTGGGTGGACAGGAGAGGTGATGATCGGCGTAGCGGGTAGAGTATTTCCACCGAAGATGAGCGGAGACGTTTTCTGGCTAGAGCGGAGCTACCTTTTGCCACACACATCACTCGTATCCACTACGTGCCTCCACGCAGCACAATATTACACCGCCTCTTATCTCCGCTTCGATAGCGCCAAAGAGAAATGAGAGAGTCTTCTTTTCTTGCGAAACGTGCAGAAGATGTCTCGAATGTCTAAATCTTATCATCACCTTCATCTCTGTCGCCTTTATTATGGACGCCTAGCACTTCCAGCTTGGAAGCAGTATTTGGAATGTAACACATTTTTATTTCTCATTTTTCTGAGCCTCCCATGGTTGGGCCTCAGAAAGCACATTAAACTATCTTTCCGGCTACTGTAGTACGACAGTACCTAGTTGTTAAGTAATGTCAAAAGCCTACCAGGCTACATGCACAACTCTATAATAGGTTTTGTCAGGTTTGTTCAGGAGTTGTCACTTCCACAGGGCGTCCAGAGCGAGGCTCATCACTCGTGCTCGTCCGTCCCATTTTAAACTCTGCAACCCACCTTTTAACCATTGAATATGACGGGGCAGAGTAACGCAGTGTGCTGTCCATAATCCTTCAAATGGAAGTATTTGATTACTGCTCGTTTTTCCAAATCTTCAATTTTTTTTAAACTCTAATTATAGAGTTTAAATTAAAATGCTGTCAATCAAACACTAACCAAGCTACTGGCCTGCAACTTTAGGCATAAGCTAGTCAGGGATAGTACTATGCAATACTAGTGTATAACTGCCCTAGTGGCGCCATCTCTGTGTTGGGGCCGGGACTTATCAGCCGACCCTTGTATAAAAGGCCGCTATAATATCCACATGGCAAAAAAAAGAAGAGCAATTCAAAACAGATTCTCCATATACTCCTAATTCAATTAAACCAGTTCATGTTAAAGTATTTTTCAACTAATTTCGAGTTCCGGCATCTGGCACCCGAGATAAGCTCAGTTGAACTCGCTACATAATCCAATTATGGTATCTACAGGTACATAGACGAGAGGCATTTTGCTCCTCTTTGATGTTACACAGGTGCCTGTGACGTAATCGTCCTATCTGTACAAGGTGGAAGGAATAATGTTATTCCGTGACGGCTTTAACCCCA
Source organism: Hofmannophila pseudospretella (assembly GCA_947369225.1). Lineage (NCBI taxonomy): Eukaryota > Metazoa > Arthropoda > Insecta > Lepidoptera > Oecophoridae > Hofmannophila > Hofmannophila pseudospretella. The sequence goes on from OX376325.1 coordinate 9,152,853, forward strand.
AACGCTTACACTCCAGCGATTTTAAAACGGAATCGGGCCGAACCCAAAGAAATTTATTTGTCGGCTTTTTAGATGTCTATGGGTTCAAAATCGCTGCAATGTGCTTTAGGCGTAAACCATTTGTACTTAGCGATTGAGCGTTTATAGCTAATTTTTACTTTTAACCCCTTCACTGTGAGCAAAGCTCGAAGAGAGTTAATAGAAAGTTATGTCATCGTGAAACAAAATCGTAATTTTTTAGAATCTAATTCCTGTTTTTGAATCTAATTCCTGTAAACGAGTAGGTACGAGTGGAATTATTTTTCTGTCATTAAAAACGACCTACTATATACTACTATTAGTTCCGTTTCATTGTCTCATCCCGCCATTTTTATTTTTGTGTCTTTTTGTTATCCATGGAAGAAAATATTATAGTCTTTTAAGTACTTACTACCGTACTTTTTAAGTAAAATAGAAGATTTTTACCGACCTCGTAAGTCGTATAGCCAAATATTTTACTCCTTTAAAGATTTTTGTAAAACATTATTTCTAACATTACACAGGGTTCGTTCCTCAGCATACTGGCATAATTTTGACACACCTTGTACAAAGCGGCCTCACGCATGATGAGAATTTTTCATTACGTAACAAGGTGTACCTACCTGTACTGAAATGGATTTTCATTGGACCATGAAAGGAAAGGCGAAGTGAGACTCTTTCTGAGAAGTCTCACCCGCTAAGTATTTTCACGTCACATTAACTTTCAGTGCTAGGTTTTTACATGGAAATTCTGTTCGCACGGTTTCCTTTATTAATGATTTTTCTTTGACAATTTCGTTGCTAATTTCCATCTCATTTGAAGGTCTAATAAAAATGTAATAATGTGATCATGTCTGGATAAAGTTTTGAAAATATATTTTTCAATGGAATATGTGTTTTGAAGGTGACATGAGTCTTTGGGCACCCTTTTCCCAATTTCTGCCGCAAAGCATGCCGTGTTTCGGTTAAGAGAGCGAGCGCAATTAACGGCGCATGAGGCACTCTATCTAAGGCTATCAGTGCACCGAAAACCCTCCAATGACATTATAGTGAAGTGAGATGTCTATAAGCGATGGTGATCACTTGCCATCAATCGTCCTAATTGTTATTAGCCTCACCATTCCACTGCTGCAATGTATGTTAGTCTGTAAGGTTTTTATTTAGGGCTTGTGCAGCTTGAAATAAAGGTTTATTATTAAATCCCTGTCTTCGATCTTTCCAAACGACGTCCTGCTTATTAAATAAATGGAATTTCTCGAACAAAACTGCGTTTATCAGCCAGTTAATCAATAAATTCCGAGACTCAGGCCGCAGCTGTTCAATAATAAGAAAATTGCTTTCTCCTAATCCCATTCTGCGATTCTCGGATAGATAGCCATAATAATATTAAATATTATAAATATTACGCGTAAGTATGGCTCTGATTATTTAACTTTTAATTAAGGTCTTTCTCTAGGGACTTATCTATACTTGAGTGCCGAAATATTAAAAGTAAGTAATTAATAATATTTGGAATGTGCGCCATTATAGTTATATTTATCTAGATAAGAATTCAAAGTGCTGAGTAAAATGAAGGTTTTAATGCTTTATCCAAGGCTATAAGTTTCCATTCATCAATAAGTTGACATTATTCGTCTTTCTAGCCAATTAATGATAGAGTCGAGTCGATAAGTAGTTGACATTATAAAATGGTTCATGGTTAAATGAAAAAGGTAGGGTAGATAGTAAGTTTAGATAGAAAAAGGTAGGGTAGATAGTAAGGTAGGTAGTAAGTTTTATTGTGACAACGTAGTTCAATGTTTTAAAATGAGTCAAAATTCAGTTTCCGCCAGGCGTACTGTTGAGAGCCTACCAATATATTTAGTGGCAACACTGTTATTATTAAAAAAAAGCATTCGGTCGCAAGCTACCGGTGTGTTTAATTTACAAGAGGTTATGTGCCCTTTACACGTATGTAAAAGTAGTTAAAACTTTGAGTAATTTGTGTGAAATTGGTGAAATGGCCGGAAACTACATCGTAAACGTGCCGAAACTCAAAGGGCGCGAGAACTACGATTGGGCGTTCGCCGCAGAGAATTTTCTTATTCTCGAAGGAGTCAATATTGGAATCAAAACCGACAAGCCACTTGACGCAGCCGAAAACGAAAAAGCCAGAGCAAAGCTGATAATGCAGTGCACCTGACCGGTTTTTATTTTTTAATAGTAGGTAGGTAGTTTTTTATTTAATAGTAGGTAGGTAATTATATATTAGGTTAGTTAATATTAGGGATCTATAATGTGTTGATGTGTGTGTGTGACGCTGACGCGTACTCACTACGTGTACTAATTATTATTTACAAAAGGGAGCAATAAGACCGCCGATAAACTGCTAAGCAGTTTGGCGGTATACACTTAGATATTACTGTATTTTATACTGTGTAAAAGTTGAATAAAATAAAAAAATAATGACTATTGATTCGTCGTTATATGTGCATATAAAACTGAAAAAACCATTGAAAGTTTACATCCAAGGCTTAATCTGCACAGAGATATACCACCTTCAAAATACCTTCAACTACAGAATTTATGGATAATTTGCATATTATTAGGATATACCATTTCCTTCGGACTTAATTTTGTTTCGTTCTGAGTTAGTCTCAATGAACTGAAGCAGGGATGAGGAAGTGAATAACTTAGTTATACAGACAATTCCAGAAATTCCGAACAGTGCCTTGTTTTAAGTTTTAGGTATTGTAATTCTCCTAGGGTTGGGCCAGAATTCTCTCTCCGCCTCTGCAAACCGCACTGAACCGCTAATTTTGTCTATAATTAACACATCCATGCATTCAAAATGTATTCATTCACATGCCGAAATTCAGTTAGGGAAACATACTCGTAAACAATTACTTTTTTAGATTGAATGAATAATCCATACTCACTAGATTTAACTGTATTATGCAAACACAAATATAAGGTAATTTTTTATTAGTAGCAAATATTTGGAGGTTTCTAATTCTTCTTAGAACTAGAAACCTAAAATGGAAATGGGCAGGTCACATACTAAGACTAGAGGATAACAGGTGGACGAAAAAAGTCACGGAGTGGTACCCAAAAGAAGGGAAAAGAAAAAAAAGGAAGACCCTATAAACGCTGGGACGATACCTTTGCAGAGCAAACGGGAGCACACTGGACGAGAATGGTGAGGGACAGGGAATACTGGAGGAAATTGGGGGAGGCCTTTGCCAGAGAAGGCAACTACTAAAAAAAATAAAAATATATAATAAATATTGACATACCTATAATAATTTAGAGAAATAATGGAAAAATTACATGTTAATTTTATTTTAATTTATCAATGATTGTCCATTGTCCAGTGGTAGAATTAAAGGCTGTTTTTATTTTATTTTTATTTTATTTACACGAAAAAATAACCCTGTTACTTGTATGAATATTTTCTGTACTAAAGAAAAATAAACCCCATTATTTTGCGCCTTGGTGACTTAAACTCATCCATTTCTCAACTCGTTTCATACTTCTTATTTCAGTATTAGAATAGCAATAATTCATTCATTTCTAGAATTTTCAAACAAACTATTTTTCGATTTTCTCGAAAATTTAATATGTAAAAAAATATATTTGTCCCATCTTTATTGTTATAATAACCTATAGACGACACCCTAAAAATATTTACCGCTAACAAAATAGGACCCTATATATAGTGTCAGTGACAATACACAAATACATAACACCTAACACCTACAAGGGCTTTTTTGGATACAAACACGAATGTTGAATACAATCGAACCCAAAATTTCCGTGTGCTCCATTTTTGACCTCATCGTCACTTACCACTGGGTGAGATTAAGGTCAAAAGCGAGTTTAGTCGATAAAAATCTCCTAGCATAGCAGGCAAGTACAATACACAATTACACACATCATTATACATCAGTATTAGGTATTCAGATTTGAGTATTATTAAGCTTTTTGTCAGTAAGTACGTTATAATTTCTTGGATGACGATAAAACGAAGTCTATGTCGCCAAGTCGAAAAAGTTCCTTCCTTCATTAATAGGTAAGTTATTATTTTATTACCCACGACTTACGACGGAACGGAGAAGGTATATGCGTTGGACCTAAGAGGATGTTTGTTTGGTTGTGTTTGCATTTGTCTGTTCCCATCCAGCTCCGAAACGGCTGAACTAATTTCGATGCGGTTTTTTGCTATAGCTTTGGAATTTATCAGAGCAGGTTCTTAGCTGGATTTTATTGTGCTAATCCACCAGGGAGCGCCGCTGTAGATATGGCAATGCTTAATATTTGTTCTAATCGGACTGACAATTAGCATTCGGGAGTTTTCATAGCTTCTGATTTTGAATTTGGAAATAATTTTAAATTCGGCGCCTGCATCAGATAGACCACCAGGAATCCTAGGATATTATCATAACATGGTTCTACGCGCTCTCAAATTAGCTAGCGAAGTCCCTCACTCGTGAGGGTCCCATTTAAACCAATTTATCTTTCCGTGATTTATTAAGGGCCCCCTTTAATTAAATGGAACCTAAAACGTGGCCGACACTTTAAGCAAATTATGTGAGTGAAGCTTGGACTACGCGAGATGATAAATTATATTTATAACTTGTTGTAGATAGATGATGTAATAGGGTTTCTGTATTGACTTCGTGCAGGGTGACAGTATCGATCATTCAATTTTTTGTGTGAAGTAACTCTTATAAATTCGTGAGAAAAATAAATCAACTCGCCATATACTAATCATTTGCACCGATTTTATATTTTAGGTAAATAGTTTACACACGGTACCTATACAGGGTACCTAAAATCCCTATAGTGGGGGGGGGGGGGGGGGGGTTTCCAGTATCCATAACTGAATAACTTTCACTATGGGGCCAATTCTGAAATCGCGAACATCACCTGGTTCATACAAAAGCTACAGGACCGAGTGGTGTATGGTTTTTGTAACAACCAGTGGATATAATGTGAATACTAAACTATTTAGGATAGTAGTATTATAGATAGATAGATAGAAACACTTTATTGTACACAAAATCAGGAAAAGTAAAAACTACAGGAATAATAACACGATATGTACAAAGGCGGCCTTATCGCTTAAAGCGATCTCGTATTATATTTCAAACAAAGTATAATTTATTTTCGTCAAGTCAAGCCATTCCAACAAAATCAATATTTTCTGTCTTCATTCCTAACCATTTCCATTATTCCGTTTGATTAAGTACCAACATTCCGATTGGAGATCTGTTCCCCATCATCCCCTTTCTATCCCACATCTATGGCGCCATTGATTGATGACGTGATCCCAATTTTATGGTCTGTTTGTTGTCTCCACTTAATGCGAAACAGAAGCTTCCATGCTATGGCTATAAAATAGAAACAGGAATATATATCAGAAGGGAAACTGTGAACCTGCACGCCGTTATGACCCTTTTAGATGATCAATTGCGATTGACAATTGGAGAGGATGGTGCAAAGCGCCTCTCACTTCTTTGTATTGCGACATATAACGTATTACTTACTTACTTACTTACTTACTTACATATCGTTTTAATTTTCAATTGCAACTGAGCTTTTGCTGATCCTTTACACACGCAAGACAGCATAGCTCAGAGTGTAGCGGCGGCGGAAAGTATAGCCGCTTATCATTGCTGTGCCTCACACCGTGAATCCTATAGTATTGAGTTTATCAGAAGATAACAGAAGGTAACTACTTAACTATTTTGTGCTATGGTGGTTATGTCGTTCTGTCGAACCAAATTAATTAAATATAGGCTCCGGTATGTCTAGATTGCTGAACTCCAAAGGAATATTTTTTTCAAGGAAAGACAAATTACTTTGTAGGACTGTATCTTAAAAATTCGTCTGAGAATGATGGCGAATATAAAGAAGCCGACATTCTTGGATTGTGATTTCCCTGGGTACAAAATTGTTTAAATTTTTCGTCTAGTCGATAATCTCAATAATGTGTCTTATATTATGTTTGAATTTTTTATTATTTGTAAGCACCTGGACGGTTGTAAAAAAGAAACCTCTAGAGAATTTATCTACATCAGAATATTACGAAATTTTAAACAACATTTCTAGGAGCTTATGATGAACATTATGCTACTCTTTTGATGGGAGCTTAATTTAAAAGATTGCTTAGATATCCAACATTTTTCAGAAGTTCTCTCCCCTCATTATTTCAAGAAAACAGGGAACATTTTCCATTTTGTTAAAACACTACACAGCGGAAAATGTCTCCTGGTTTTTGCGACGAATACGCCTACAAGACAAAATGAGAATCAAAGTTATGAAGAAGTTGCTTACACTCAGCAACTTTTGAAGATTTAAGGCCGAATCGACCGCCTCTCCGATATTCAACTCATAAAACAAAGGAATAAGTGCAAATTATCCTTATTTGTAAGCCTCGGCAATGTCCTACGGTTTCTGAGTTAACGAGGAGTTTCTTTGAAAGTTGAAGACTTTTAGGATATCTCTTTTTAACCCCCGACCGAAAGGGGGTATTGTAAATTTGACTGTCTATCTGTTTGTTTGTTTATCTGTGACATTATATCTCAACAACGGATGATCAGGTTTAGTTGCGGTTTTTTATTTGTAAGATTTTGAAGTATCTTTGATGTCAGATGAGTTTTCTGGAACGGAAGGTAAGTAGTTTGGTAGTTCTAGTTTGAGCTCAAAAGTTTAGAACCACGGTGCCATTCCCACATATGGCACCTGATGATGACCAGGAAAAGGAAGGGGTTTCTTAAATTTGTAATTTAGATTAGAATTATTGGAATTTTGTCCAAATTCGTAGATACATTTTCACGTAACGTATATTATGTAGTAGTTACATATATACCGTATATGTATAACCTGTTTTTAGACTAATTAGATTTTCTCTGATAATATTATCTAGTTACATTATATTATAATATTATCAGGTACTAGGTACCTTAACTACGAGAAAGTCATAATTATGTACCGTGGGCTTTTGAAACCTAATTTGGCCTGATATTGAAGCAACGGCCTCAATATTTACGTTCCCAATGAAAGCCTCTAATGAAGACGATGTTACGCGAGCTGCTCCAATGCCAAGATTAATTAAAATTAAAGAGTCCAGTAAACTATTTTTTTTCGAAACCGAAGCCGAAATAAAAAATGGAAAAGAATATAACAATTAAAACAAGCGATTTGCTTGTTTTTTAGATGTCAATACATTTCTTTCTTTTACTTTTATATTTTTTAAATTAATTGACCACCAATTTTTTTTATTAAGATGTAGATGAAGAAAAACCCTTTAAAAATGCTATATGCAAGTTATTAGGTTCGGTTTTTTAAAGTGATAAGGATCTACATTTACAGTTTCAAAATAATTAACCGATTTCTATAAAGAAGGATGTTCTCAATTTTTTAAATTTTAGATATGTTTTAATTGTTATTTCTAATTTTTAAATTATTAGTTAAGGATTAAATGACGGTATAATTTTTTAATTAAATATTAAGCTGGTAGAAAATTCCGCATCGCATGGTTTAATGCACCAAAACAGTACACGGGGTATGTACTATGTTTGTGCATTAAACTGTTAAATAAATAAGAGCTCGTAGCTTTAGCTTAGTTGCGAGCACGGTCCGAAAGTGATCATGCAGGTTAAGCAACGGCGGCGCGGTCGGTACCTAGATGGGTGACCGCTTGTGGCATATTTCATCTGAACTCCTACGTGCCTCGGATATCACGTTAATCAGTCGGTCCCGGTTGTTGTCGTTCGACAGCAGTCGTTAAGCCATGTCAGAGGCCTACGGGCGTCCTGAACAACTCTGACATTAGGTTGGCCACTAACCATACGGCAAGCAAGCAATAAGTACTTTTTCTCTTATTTTTCGTTACTCGTTCTATTGTAATTGTATTGTATAAATAAATTGAAGTTGTAAAATGACGTTTGATAGGATTATAACAATAAAAAATTATACATCTAGTTTTTGGCCGAGGCCGTATACCGAAAAAAAAAGCACCGAAGCTGACTTTCTCACATACTCTAATGAAAGCGCTCTTGTGGCTACCCGCGCAGCTCTTTTCGGCAGTCTAATGACTGCTCCATTTGCAAATTAATAATTAATTTCCGTACTTTCATAATTATTCAGAAACCAAGCCAAGATTTTGTTTACATTTAAGTTAATATTATTTATCTAGACCAGCTCGTTTAGAATGGAAATAAATATAGAGTGCGATATGGTGTGGAACTTTATGTGAACTGAAATTTTTCATAGCAATCTCCGTAAACGCAGGTTATAAAAGTACGGTAAGGGAGTTTTGGCGGGAAGTCGCTGGAGAAGGTTCTACGGTGTTTATTTTATTGCTCAAAAATAGTTTTCTGGTGATTTTGATAGCTAAAATCAGTGTAGTTTTGTCTATCAAACTTCAGTAACAGTGATAATGTGTTGAACTCTTAAAATATTTTTTTTGTTAGTGGTTCGTTGTATAGTTTCACTCTGTGATTCTGCGGCCATGAGAATTCGCCAGAGACTAGACCGTTAGAAATTTCCGTCATAACTCCTAGTGTTAAAATGTGTCTACAACATTTTGATGCTGAAAAACTAAAAACTGTTTTAAATCGCTTAATGTTTAGACTGATGGCATGTGTTGCCAATGCCTTCTTAAATAAAAATAATATAAAAAAGTACGGTAAGCTTTTATAACGTTCCAGTGACTCCCTTTTGATTCTGTACCATCGAGTTGGAAACAAAACCACAGTCCAACTATTTCCATATGCATAAATTGGGAAATATGTTTGCCACTATATTGCACTTTGTAGATAGCCCGTAATGGATGTAACACACAGCATACGTCACGAATTAATCTATGTCAGAGTTCCCGCTGTTCCATAGCGGGTCAGACTCCGACGCAAGTTAGATTCAATTTATTTCCGTTATGCATTCTGATTTCCCATGCGAATTCAGTTTTGTTTTTGGAACTAAAATTTTGAAATTAAAAGAGTTCGGTTTTGTGAATTTTTTTTCAGCCAGTTCGAGAATATTTAGAGTTATTGGCAGCCGTATTCCATTTTAGAATACGAAATAACTGATAACGAAGTAAAATATGTTTGGTTATTTATAATAGCGTTGTTTTGTATTTTGGTTTATGATTTCGATATTCTGTTGTTTCAAATTATAGACTGTCATAAATTAAAGACTGTATTCCAAATTAGCCACTTTCCCTTTTGGGGCTTGCCTACTTTCCTAATAAAAGTTAAACTGGAAAACTGAAATCTACTGAATAGGTTCCTATTTACCTGATAATTTCTAAGGAATTATCGAATTACGAACTTAGTATTACGTATATTTCTCATGTTCAACGACTCCGCTCCGGGCATCACAATTAATTGGAGTTGTAACGACTTCCAGTTTGAGATAACTTTATCGAAAATTCATCGATCTTTCTTGAATCTCGCGTCTTCCATATACCTGCCATTTTCCAATTGCCCTACCATTTTCCCGCCAGTCGGTTACCGATGATAGAACAGAGCTGATTTTTCGCTGCATAAAAATACATCATCACTTACCATCAGAGATTGAGGTCTAACACGGGTTTCTATAAATAAATTAAATGAACGTCATCACGGAATAGAATACAGATAGATAAACAGTTTCATAAATTATATTTCATGCCCTGAAATATAAGAGCGTCGGTGGCATCGTGGCTAGGACGTCGGACTCCCATGCGGGAGGTCCGAGTTCGAAACCAAGCAATGCCTGTACCAATGAGTTTTTCGGTTTTTTCGAAAGACATACGTACATTTACCGACTGCTTTGACGGTGAAGGAAAACATCGTGAGGAAACCTGCACACTGAGATAACCAGTATGTGAAATGGGGAAGGCAATGGCAAACCACCCCATTAAATCTGCCACGAGAGTCGTTCTATGTGATTAATTCCTTAGAATGATCACGACCCTCAGCAATGAGGAATACGACTTAGAAGAAGAAATAGATTTATTCATTTTATCGAGGGGCTCTAGGTGCAAGCATTGCACATTGTTCTGGAAAAGATCGTGCAAGCTAAGCATTGTCGGACGTGGTCAGAATTAGGATGACTTGCGGCAAATTTTCATCTGAGTCCCTTCATTTCTCGGAGAGCTATCACGAAACAATTACCGCCTGGTTTTCTATCCAGCTAGGGCGACATGATTTTGATGGACAGTTTATTAAATCCCATACGAATGTTTGGATAGATAGCATGTTTTAATAGTTGTTACTCATCACGCCATAACGCCTCATCAAACTTGAATGGTACGGAGTACCATTTGCACGGAGGATACTATTCATTTCGGAAAAATGTATTCCAAACTTTTTGATGTTGCTCTACAAAAAAACACTCCTATGTGCAGACGTAGTCATGTACAAAGGCTAGTTGCTGAATAAATCAATTAATAATGTTCCTCATTTCCTCTTCCACAGTACACATGTCTTCACGAGAACCTGTTCCACTACCTGTGTGAGGATAATGGCGGAGCCGTCACGTTACCAGCTGCGAGAGGAGACGACGCGTGGAAGGTGTACTTCAATGAGAACCCCGAGGAGATCGTTGACGAGTTCGCCATGAGATACGGGATTGAAGCCATCTATCAAGCTATGACGTGAGTAATGTGATGTGCCATGAAGGTCAGGGCAACATAGTTGCACGAAGAGGTCATAAAGTTAACGCTCTTTTTTTAATAGGAGTTTTTTCATTAAGAAAAATAAGAATTCTACAAGTCCAAGAAAAAGGTTACATTTTTTCTGAACAATCCTTTGGATCATTATAATGGATCACCTCCTAGCACAATCATTTTAGTACCTATGGTTAATAATATACGTTAGTAATGTGCAAAACATTACGCTCTTAGCTTATTAGCTCTTGAACGTCATGCTTTTCTTGAAGCTACCTTTAATTTCTGAGGATGATGACTTTTTAGTTGCGACCGACTCTTGTGTTTCATATTATTTCTTCACAGTTCTATCATCTGTAACGATACCTATTATCTTAGTTTTGTAGTCAATGTGTTACTGAAGTTGTTACCTATATTCAAAAAATAACAATTTTCACTATATCTACTGCTAAATTAAACTTGTTAAAACAAGTTTTAACAACTTAAAACCAGTTTTAACCAGTTAACCCAGCTAGATATCGCTCTCGACACTATAATATTCTCTAAAGAAAACTAGTTCTAATAGCTATAAAAGCTGAACCACCATAAACACAGGTTACATTACACACCGAGCTATCTTCTGACGGTATCGATGGGTTAATATTGATAAAGTGCGCTTTCACACGGAATATTGCTCCTAACATTGTAACGTAGGTAGGTAATAGCTTAAATGTAACTCTATCAACAGTATCTTGATAGTTCTAGAGTTCTATTAGCTATGATAGCATTTTAAACCTATATTTTAACGCAATAAGTATTGATTGTTTAACTAAAGATAAAAACCGTCGATAAGAGGAAAATGTAATTAATAATAATAAGAGAATTATCTTAAAAGGTACTCTGTGTGTTGCACCCATGTCCCCATAAAAGTCTTCCAAACATCCGGGCCCCTTAGGGCCGGTGCAACCTAATGAGATACAAATAATAATTTATTTTTTTTCAGACAACAAATTACATAGCCAAATAAAACTAAATACAAAAGGCCCATAGATATATATCTTAGATAAGTAAAACAAATACATTTTGGTGCGGCGGATGACAGTTTATTTGTCTTCGTCTCTCTATAACGACGAAAAACCACCCCTTCAAGCCTGATGGCGGGAACGCAAATTTTGTATGAGTTGAAACCAGTGGGCCCTACTCCAACTGTTTCCACCTTACTCCACTTAACACTCCCGATTCCAAAATCTTGCCCTGGATCATCGTTTGGAGATGACGATTTATGTTTTCCAACGTCGTCTTCACATCCAAACGAGACACTTATATATAGAAGTAGTCGGCCATGCAGCTTGAAGGAATTAATTAAAGCATGAATTAATTATTTAAATGGATATGTGTTTGTTTAAATTGTGGTATACACCTTAGTTCCAAATACATATTAATATATTCTAATAAGATGATTATGATTAAAGTAGTAAGCAACCGTGAATCAAAATGACTTTCATTGGCTAGTTCTCAATTTGTCTGTCTACTATCTCTATAGGGTTTTTATTTTATCTATGCTCTTTCGGCCATGCTCTTTCTTAAAGTCTGGTGATGCCGTAAAGGTCAATAGAACCAACAGCATTAGTCAGTCAGAAAAAAAACATGCTCTTTCAAACATTAATTAATTCAAAACTGTTGTCAGGTTTACATAGTCATATTCATTAACTGCTTTACCTAGCATGTAGTCTACATTAACCGTCGACTGGTTTTTGAGAAAATTTTCATAAAAACCTGTTGCCCCTGTAAACTTTTCTATTTACCCTTAATTTTCTGGAATGTCACTTAAACTAGCATTGTCTTTTCCAGCCACTTCCACTGCCTCTCGACGAAGTACCTGTGCGCGGGAGTACCCGCTGTCATGTCGACGCTACTCGCAAACATCAACGCTTACTACGCTCATACCACTGCATCATCCGCCGTGTCTGCTTCGGACCGATTCGCTGCTTCTAACTTTGGGGTAAAGATTCACTTCTTATTTATATTTAAACTAGTGTTAGTTTCATCTAGTTAATGGGATTAAAGGTGAAGCATGAAAGTTTAGTAAGTGTCTATCACAGACTTGATGATCGGAAAATTGTGATAAGATTTGATTCTCTCATATACTTTTCTTTGGAAGTTGCAAATACCTTGTAAATGAATAAAACATATTGAAACTTCTTTAATCTTCCTAGCATTCTTACCACTCTTACCAGCTGGGAAAATTGACAATACCCTGTTTAAACTACTATATTTAACATCAATTGTCAGCCTACCTCTACCACATCGTATATCTACTTACACTACTTTCACTTCGACCAAAATATGTAGATGTTTATCAAACTTCATGCGCAGTTTATTAATAATTTATTTTACCTCATCATCTAACAGAAAGAGAAGTTCGTCAAACTTCTGGACCAGCTGCACAACTCCCTCAGGATAGACCTGTCGATGTACAGGAACAACTTCCCCGCTTCCAGCGCAGAGAAGCTTATGGACCTCAAGTCTACTGTCGACTTGCTCACTAGTATCACGTTCTTTAGAATGAAGGTAAGATAACGATTTTCCATTATTGTGATTCACATACAGCAATGTTTTATTGAAAATATTATCGTAAATTATAAATATGAAACAGTAAACTATGTAGATGAAGCAAAAATAAAAAAGACCTACGAGACCAAAGATTGATTTTTTCAATCAATTACTAAAACTTTAAGATAAAATTGAAATACGTATCAAGTGTAATATGAAAATCAACAGCCATTTACTTCTCATCATATCATAATATCATCCACATAAATCAAAGTTACTTCGTTTAATGTATTACAAAAATATCTTTATATCAATAAATAACAATAAAAATCCATTGTAATAATTAATATTGTTTGTTTTATTCCAGGTCCAAGAGCTGAGCAGTCCTCCCCGCGCTAGCACTGTAGTTAAGGACTGTGTGAAGGCTTGCCTTAGATCAACATATCAGTTTCTATTCGAAAATTGTTACGAGCTTTACAACAGAGAATTTCAGGTAACTTCCCTCCATTACATAAATATTATATATATCTTTTACATATTTTTTTAAATCCATAAATCACTGTCTAACCCATAAACTTTCTGAAAATTCTGTTAACAAAACAAGGAATAAGAGAAAAGTTTTCAGACCTAACGATCTGTAAAACATTGAGGTATTTAAGCTTGACCTTTGAGTATAACTTGATCCATAAAATTTGTTTGGAAATTAATTTGAGGCGATCATTCAACAAAAGAATATTGTTTTTGCTAAGAAATTAACTTTGTTTGAGATTATTAAAATATGATAGAAATTTTGGGCGCCTTTGTTACTATAAACAAAATAAGCTTTGTTTGGCGTAGGTAGTTAATCAACATTTATAGGAAATTACACGGAACTTCCAGATTCAGATCGAATAATTCGAATTTTCCTTTTAAAACTGATTTTTTATTTTAGGTGGATCCACATGAAGCCAAGCGTGATCCATCTGACCACGGGCCGCAGTTGGACTCGGTGGACTTCTGGCATAAGCTCATCGCTCTCATTGTATCTGTGATAGAAGAGGACAGGAACAGTTACGCTCCTGTTCTCAACCAATTTCCGCAAGAGTTGAATATTGGACAGGTATATTACACTCTCACAAGGTTGTAGGTCCAGGTTGGGTACTAGCAACATAACTAATAAATTTTTAGGTTTTCAAAGATTAAAACTAGTAAACGCTAAAAAGTTATTTTAACAATACCAAAACGGTACAACGTTATGAATTATTTTATCGTATGGTTAATGGCCAACCTATTGTCAGAGTAGGTCAGGCCGCCGATGAATATATATATAAAAAGTAAAGAATATAGTATATTATTTAGTTTAAAGCATGTTGAATTTGTTTCTACTTAGCTTTCTGCGGCAACAATGTGGTCGCTGTTCGCAGTGGATATGAAATACGCTTTAGAAGAACACGAACAGCACCGACTCTGCAAGTCTTCCGCTTACATGAACCTACACTTCAAGGTATTGGACAAGACATATTATCTTCTTTTCATCTAATCTTCAAATCCAATAGCATTCTATAAAATCTCCATAAATTCTCCTTTTTAGGTGAAATGGCTTCACACAAACTACGTAAAAGATGTGCCTCCGTATTGTGGTGCTGTGCCAGAATATCCCGCGTGGTTTGAACCCTTCGTGATGCAGTGGCTCAATGAAAATGATGACGTTTCTTTGGAGTATCTTAACGGGGCGTTCAATAGAGATAAGAGAGACGGGGTAAGTTACTTTAGCTGTTGTAATATCTGTAGAAAAGAAATTCTTTGTGTTTTCATGACTCCAACTGAAAGCACACCAAGTATTACTATTGATTGTTAAAGTAAAACTGATGTGCCACAATATAGATCAATTATAGCTCTCCATTATCTTTGCCTAGGAGCTAGACCATACAGCTTGATGAATTGCGTTCTATCAGTTCTAATTAGATGAATACAATAACAATAAAACTGTTGTTGTTGAACACTTTTGTCTTGTTTTTACCAGTATTGTGATAAATAGGATATTTATAATAACAGACAAACTACAAAATAAAATTTAAGTTCATATTCGTAACTAGTAGATAAATGATTAATTAATGATTTTTTATTTATTTCCAGTTCCAAAAATCCAGCGAGCACGCATTATTCAGTAACTCCGTTGTCGACGTTTTCACGCAACTTACCCAATGCTTCGACGTAGTTTCCAAGCTTCAATGTCCAGACCCTGAGATCTGGAAGCGGTACATGAAGAGATTCGCCAAGACAATAGTGAAGGTTCTTGTGGCCTATGCAGATATCGTGAAGAAAGAGTTTCCTGAGCATTTAAAGGAGGAAAGAGTGGTATGTAGGATAGGAAACGCAACTCCTGTCAAAAAAATACTGCACAACTTCGAATTAATAAAAACATCATTTCTGTTCTGTCACTAAATGGTCACTCACTCACAATTTTACATTATTTATTCTTAATACTTACATTATTATACACATTCTTCCTCTTTATTTATAGGCGTGTATTCTTATGAACAACATTCAACAACTCCGGGTCCAGCTTGAGAAGATGTTCGAAGCTATGGGCGGGACTAAATTGGAGCGAGACGCAGCTGATATCCTTCATGATTTGCAGCAAAGCCTCAATAGCACCCTTGATGAACTCGCTTCTATGTTCGCAAATAGGTAAGACTTGATCTTATAGATAGGAGCATTTTGGATTCCTAGCTTAGATGAGACAGTCAAGCAGGTTATGATTTTCTGCTCTTATTAATTCAAAATAATAACTAACACATCTTATAAAGACTATAAAATATCGAAGCACGATTCTGATCGTGCCTACACTTTGGAAACTTTGGAACCCCGTATGTATTTACAGTTGGTTGATTGAAATTGTTTCGACATCCGCCGTTGTGGTACCGCCCGTTCTGAATAGAAAGACAGGGTTCCCTGTCAAAAATAATACCCAGATTGCACAAAGGTTACATGCACTTTGAATACGCGCTGGAAGCACGTTGCTGATATAATTTTCCATCCCCCAGCCTCGAAACGCGTATCACTGCCAGTGTCAAAGAGCTCGGAGAGTTGCTGCAGAAAGTTGGTGGTGGCGGAGCTCCGGGAGCGCCTCAGCCTCCAGCTCACCATGAAGCTGATGAGGTGCTCCGGCCGCTCATGGATATTTTGGTATGTTAAACCACCTCTAGGGTCTACTCAGAGTTTAAGTGGAATAATGTAGAGTTCAATAGGTGCATTTTGTTTAGTACCAATTCTTGAAAGTGTACTGTATGTACTGTTTGTACCAATTCTTGTGCTGTACTACTTGTGTTCACAGCGATCTATTGTTAAGACGTCATGGTAACTGCTGAGTAGCTTTACGTACCGTTCATAGTTTAAATTTTACTACTTACTGCCCCGAGATTGTTCAATAAGTTCGATGAGTACTCCTTTGATTCAATCTACAGCCTCTTTGATTCTGAGTAATTGGAATTAATATTTATCAAACAGGTTTACAAAGTTTCACATTTTTTGTACATTTTGTTAATACTATTTACCTAGTACCTATGTTTTCGTTGCAGGATGGCTCGCTTACTATGTACGCGGAGTCATGTGAAAAGACTGTACTTAAACGACTGCTGAAGGAATTGTGGAAAATTGTTATGAAGATACTCGAAAAGACTGTTGTGCTTCCGCCTATGACTGATAAGACGGTAATTTGATTATCTTTATTATCGTTTACAATATCTACTACTTATTGCTCATAAGCAACTGAAAGTCCAGTCGTTTTCATTTCATTTGACAGAGTCGACAACCAGTTTTCATTTTTAAAATAGCTAATATCTACCCTGTTCTTCTTTTAGCCACAGCGAGATTTTTTCATATTTTGTACTGGTCTATCTGGTTGTGACTTAAAAACTCTGAACTAAACATCTTTATTACTTTTGATGCTGAATTATTTCTTTATACAATTCTCTTATTGGCAGATGATGTTGAAGAATTTAACGAACAATGCCAAGAACCTAGCAGCTAACGCGAAGATCGAAGATATGACGCAGCTTTTCAAGAGCACTGTGGGCAAGCAAGATGTCAAACATGCACTTTCCGGCGTAATGGATATTTCTAAAGAGGTACTTGTTATTTATTATAACCATTTTTCGTAGGACTAAGCTTTATCAAAGTGTTTTTGCAGAATCGTTAGGGCCACTATCACATATTACATCTGCCAAAATAACAGACTGAACAACTTTAGTGATGGGTTTTTTGTTTTTATTTTCCGATTTCGCGTAATAAGACAACAATATTCTACAATAATTTAGGTACCTGAGCGTGTCCCTTTTTATTTTTAATAACAACTCTATCTTTTTCGGTAACGTTGAATGATACCCCACTTCGCACTTCATACTAATTTCACCAACTTAATTCACAGCACCTATCAGCAGAGAAGAGTCTTACACCGAAGCAGTGCGCAGTATTAGATGCTGCCCTCGACACCATCAAGTTATACTTCCACGCTGGAGGGAACGGCCTCAAGAAGACTTTCCTAGAGAAGAGCCCAGAACTACAGTCCTTGAGATATGCCCTCAGTCTTTACACACAGACCACTGATACGCTGATAAGAACGTTTGTTACGAGTCAGCAGAATCAAGGTTAGTCTTCTGTTATCCATGAAGCGTACAATTTATCTTCCAATAAAATATTCTCCGGAAGCAATGTACCTTGCCCTAAAGCTTCTTTTCTTCAGTTAGATGATTCTTAAGATAGGTAATCACGGGGCAAGTCAGCTAATGTCTGTATCAACTTTTGCAGATGCTGCGGTAGCAGAAGAAGGAAGCGTAGGTGAGGTGTCTCTCCAGGTGGATCTGTTCACACATCCAGGAACTGGTGAACACAAAATCACTGTGAAAGGTAAATATAGTTCTCTCACATTACCTATAATAACTACTGTCTCCAATTATTTACTTCAGAAAGTAGGTTCCTAATGCACATGGAGATGCAATTTTACTACATTCTGTCTTAAAAGAGTAGAAAATAAGTAATGGCAATCTAACATCTTCTTCTTCTAAGTCGTATACCTTATTGCTAAGGATCGTGATCACTCTAAGGAATTAATCACAATAGAACGACTCTCGTGGCAGATTTAATAGGGTGGTTTGCCATTGCCTTCCCCATTTCACACACAATCTACCGTATGTAATACGATATAAAGCTCACATTTCAATGCTTTGCTCTGAGTTGAGTTCGTGCCGGTTTCGCGTCGAGTTGATATAATATGCGATGGTCATTAATGTGTTTGAACACATACCTTTTATTTTTACATGCTTAGCTTAGTCACATCTTGAGATATACTACTACCGTACTAAGCCACAATTTCTTAAATTCCAGTGGTGGCAGCGAACGATCTGAAATGGGTCATAGCAAGCGGCATGTTCCGTCCTTTCATCGAAGTGAACCTCATCGGGCCACACCTCGCGGACAAGAAGAGGAAGTTCGCTACAAAATCCAAGAGCAATAACTGGAGCCCGAAGTTCAATGAAACTTTCCACTTGTAAGTGTTTTTTATTCCGGCTGTCACTTTTATCTGTAAAGTTTTGTTTAGAGGGATGTGATAAAACACACTAGCTGTATCAGCTGTTCCTGATAACAGATGTTGCACCTGAGAATTCAGTTTGACGGTCATAGTAACGAAAGGAATTTTTTTACGAAATTTTACACAGGTGTCAGATTAAATAGAATGCTGCGGAATTATGGCAATGTTTCTCAAAAACTACCGGAGATGACCGGAAATGTGTGGTAAATGGTTTTGTCATGGTTTCCGTATGCTTGACGATAGAGACGAAGCGACAACAAAGGTAATTCCTGAATACCTAGTATGTCTCAGACCTCGTCTTTCGAGATTTAGAGATTTTCGTTTCGTAATTTTCAAAAAATCCTACGGTATAAGCCCTCTGGTATCTAGTGTATTTATCATTACAAACCGACTTCTATAAATCGTGAAAGGCTCTTTGTCTTTAGGATCTAGTGAAGACATATTACGATCGATCGAAAATCTTGTATCAATGTCTTAACATGACGACCTACTCTAAGTAAAGAAAAAACCGCGTCTCCTGCGCGTGTTTTGATCTACACTATACACAAAAAATATCTGCTCAAAACATTTTTTTATTCTACAGGTGAGAGTGAGAACAACATGTTAAAGTGAGAAACAGATATGTTTTGTGAAGTTTTTTTTTGTATAAACACGCGCAGAAAACGCATTGTACAATGGTACTATAACAGCCTTCTATTCTGTGTTCTCTTTACATGTTATACATGAAAAGAGAACCATTTTATTGCCATAAAAATACATATTTAACTAGTTCACTCGATAATACTTTAATTACACAGTTGGCAATAGGCATCTGGCTCAGCTAATGCTTCAATGAATACACTTGCGTGTAAACACACAGCTACTGTATACCATCTGGTCCAATTTCTGCAATCTGAAATAAACCTTTTAATGCTTTCGCCATAGAATTCAAATTTAAATTGTAGAATTTTGACAGAATTGTAGAATTCGATGGGTATACAGTACTTTAGCTAGGGGCCGACTTGATTTAATACCTCACTCCTTCATATCATTAAATTCGAAACATACCTACGTAGATGTAATGGCGCCTGTGTTTTTCATAAAATAGTGCCAATTCTTTTCCACAGCATGGTGAGCGCGACGGAACAGCTGGAGTTGTTTGAGCTGCACGTGTGCGTGAGGGACTATTGCTTCGCCCGTGAGGACCGCCTCGTTGGCGTGGCTGTCATGCGCCTTGCCGACATCGCTGAACAGGTTTGTTTGTTTTGCTTTTCGCCCTAATACTGTGTCTTATTGTTTATTATCTCTAAAATGCCGTATCGGAATACTTTTTTTAATATTTCTTACAGAATTTAAGATTTTGATCTACAGTGAAGATTATTTATTTTATCTACATTACATCTCTGTCTATGTCCAAAATTATACTATTCTTAATTAGGTATTAAACACATTTTGATCGTGGTTACACTTTTGGGCAGGGAACCCTCTATGTACGGGCGGCTCTTTTCTGATATATTTTTTACTACTGGATAGTATGTAGATTGCAATTGTTTTTGGTGTCGCTTGGTACGTGGTTTGGCCCGTTGGCGTAGTACGCCCCTTTTGAAAAGGCAGACACGGTTCCCTGTCAAAAAATAACATTGGTAATATTTTGCACGTCACTAACGATCTATCAGTACAACCAGGTGAATTTTCCACCCATATCCGTAAATTAGGTTTACATAACTAAATAAAATAGATCAAAAGCTTGTTCTAGGCACATTTTACCTCAAAAATACTGAGGTGGAATCGATCCAGCGGCATTTACGGCAGTTTCCAATACAATTATTGAACCATTGTTGCTTTGAGTCTGTCATAGAATAATTATAATTTGATTCATTTCAGGGTTCATGTGCGTGTTGGTTACCGCTCGGTACAAGAGTCAAGATGGATGAAACAGGCTGGACGATCCTCAGAATTCTATCCCAGAGGCATAGCGACGAAGTAGCCAGGGAATTCGTCAAGCTCAAGTCCGAAATGAGGGCGGAAGCACCCAGCGGTCAGGGCCAGGGACCTTCGTGAAGCCTGTAAGGTACAAATCACGTGCCACGTCGTTCAGCAAAAGCTACAAATCCGTGAGGATTGAACCTTCCTTCCTTAAGCAACTGGAGTGATGAACCGGTTGTGAAGTTACTTCGTACTTTGAAGTGAACATAGGCGTTACTCGGGTCTAGTTTCTAAAGAACGAGACAGAATTAACAGAGTAATCCGATGGAGAACTTCGTGAAATGGAGAACAGAGAAATTGACATTAGGCGCTCCGGCAGTTCCCGGTCAGTGCTCGTTCGTTTCATTTCTTATTGTCTCGTTGTCGAGATGTTTTGTAAATAATTACGATGTTAAGTTACTAGTATATTTTGCACAAATTCGTAATCGTTAGCAGAAAAGACTGACCGTAGGCGGCCGAGGGCGTCGCGACGTCCACTGATGTTAGGCATTCAGCAAATTCTAAATGTACATCTAGTATTTATATTTCATCAGAAAATCTATATTTTAGACTAGTTTCATTATCACAGTCACTCTGTCCTCCCAATTCATTATTTCGCTTAATGTCTGCAATCGAAGTTCATATTTCAATACTTATTTTTGACAATAACTTGTGTTCGTGTTTTGCTGAATACGTAAAATAGTGGATACGTCGAAATACCACGATTTATGTAATAATATTTATATGGACCAAACTGTCGTAAATACGGATGCATTAATCCTTAACCCTTAATATTACTGCATAATTATTTATCTAATTAATCATCTACTCGTTATACATGTACAGTAAATAATATATGGCCTTATGTAAATTATTTCATTCGTTTGTTGGTACATTTAGCTTCAATCGAATTAGTAAAAGTGTTAACGGTGTAATACTGAATGTTGAGATATCATTTCTATATTTTTCTTTGTCGGTAATGCGTGGTGTTAGGATTATGCAAAGTACGTAAAGCGTTTAGGAGATGAGTGTTCTAAATTTGAATTAATAACTAGGATATAGCTACATTATTTTTATTCTAAAAATATACGGTCTTGTCATCTTTTATAGTTATCTTTTATGTCCCGTTTTGAGTGATCTATAATAACTATTGTGATTATTTGTTTCTGTATCTTATCGACATGTAAATACCAACTAAAACATTGTTTAAAAATAAATATATATCACAACTTTGCTCTTAATTTAAAATACGCTTGGCCTGTTCAACGTGTAATCTAAAACCTCCTATGTCTTTATGTAATATTATTGAAAATTGTGATATTGTTATAAATCGAGATACCTACATCATTACTGTCGTGGATATTATGTAAATCTGTTTTTAGGTGTTAAAATTCATGGATCAAAGTGTTGACTTTTGAAATTGTTTTATGACCTATACATACATTTTCAGATCCAGGGCACTGACTGATACAATTTATTTTAAATGAGAACCGAATATGTTTAATATACTTAATTACGTCGATGTTTATACTACATTTTAAAACAATAATTCTCTTTTAACATTAAATTTTTGATATTTTATGGAGAGACTGTATTTAAAAATATTATTCAGTGCTCAAAAAATAAATTTGATAAGTTAAAGGCTTATTTGGCATACAACAATAACAATTGTTGATTTGTAATGGATTTAAAATAAGACTTAAAATATCACAGTCCAAAACTCAAATACAGTGTTTGATTATCGTCACATAAATACATTTTAGCCTGTGTATATTTTCAAATTCATCAGACTTCAAAGAATATACCTAAACACCATTACTTTGGGTTGACGCGTCATGATATTAAATATCTAAATTCTTTTATCTTTGCAAAAACGAATTTCGATACTGATACCTTTCATACAAGAGATAGACAATATTTAGAGGCGTTTGAGATGTGGTGTTGGAGGAGGATGGAAAAGATAAGCTGGACAGAGAGAGTGACAAATGAAGAGGTACTGACGAGAGTAAAAGAAAAGAGAAACATCTTAAAGACTATTGAAAATAGAAGGGGAAATATGGTGGGCCACCTTATACGACACGACGAATACATAAGAAACCTTATAGAAGGAAAAGTTGAAGGCAAGCGGGGAAGAGGAAGACCGAGGATAAGCTACTTCGATCAAATCAAAGAGAAGGCTGGCGTTGCGTCGTATAAGGAGGTCAAGGAAAGGGCCCTAGACAGGACACAGTGGCGTTTACTACACCGACAAGAGCATAGCTCTTAAATTGAAGAAGAAGAGACCTTTCATACAGAATTTAACAATTAAAATTAAAATCAGAATTTTACATTTTCTAGATGTAAGAATGTAGATAAAATAAATTGTTATATTATCTACATACTTACATATATAAATAAATGAAGGTTTTAATTAATTTAATCTAGAATTAAAAAACGTATACGATTTGTTCACAAACGTCATCACACAATTTGACGTTTGTGGATTTGTGTAAGTGCATACATAAGTATGTACTTATCATACATATTAGTAGAAGATTTTTAAGATTTTGTTTCTAAAATCGTCCCGTTATTATACAAATGGAACAATATTGCAGCAAAGTATTATATACACAATAATTAACTATTCAGTAATTGGTTCTTTATTCAAAATAAAATAAAACTAATATAACAATAAAATAAATGCTTAAGCTAAAATTACAAAATACCTAACTATTTTACAAATAAAATACCTGACCTAGGTCGCTCCCTGCAGGGAGTGTTCCGAGGAGGCTGGCGGCGTTGCCCCGCTTTTTTTTGTAAGTAAGTCTGAATGATTTTGAAAATATACGCGATGTGTAGCGAAAGCACATCACATAGCCAACACGGGAGTTAGATTTTTTAAATATTAGCATTTATCATGGATTACATATCTGTAGATAGAGAATGTGGTTTGTCTAGTCCAAATCTCAATAATAATTATTATTAAATATATATTTACTCGTCTTACTAAAATAATAAAAGATTTCTTTTGTTCATAATTTATATTTCTGAGTCGACTGAATCTGTGTAACTATAGCGTAATAGAAAATAATTATCAATATTAAAATTTCGAATTGTATTATATTATTTTTGGCAAATGTATTCTGTTCAATGTACTAATGAACACATTTTGAAAACTTGATAAGTTACACATAATAGTTAATACATTATTAATTGTCCATTGTAATAGTAAATTAACGATATAACATTGTTGGTAAAGTAAATAATTGCGTTGCTACATTGAATGGAGTAGGTTATTTTACAATTTTCTGTCAAAAGTTAATAAAATTGTCTCTCAAATTAGAACTCTAAGACTGGGACTACACGACGACGGTTCCAGCGACGGTTCGATTCAGGAACCGCTACCGGCCGTACCGCTACGGCCTACTCGACTGCATTCAAACTCAAGCCCCGCCTACTCGGTTCAGGAACCGCGCTGGCCGGTTCCAAGTGGAACCGCGGTACATGTAGTCGACAGCGCATTTTTGTTTGAGTTTATATGAAGTTTCGGTTCCTTGGAACCGACAGATACTGGAACCGTCGTCGTGTAGTCCAAGCCTAACCGTTTTTGGTAACAAATTTCAGAAACATGTTAAAAATAGTTTCATTGCGATAATAAATTCATTGATAAATCAATTCATTTGTAAATATCGACAATTCCATCACGAATGAATGGTAAGCAACAATCCGATAGGATCGTGTGATATCTACATAAACCAACAGTGAATCAGTATTACGTTCGATGTAAATTATTGAAGTAAGTAACAGGTACGTATTCATGTTTGTGTATCGTTATTTTATTAGTTACGTTACTCAGTAATAGTCACAGTTTATGAAGATATTGCGATTCGAGCTAGTTTAAAAGAAAAGCGCACAGTATTCATTGTACTCTTCAAAATACTTATCTAACAAGAAACATAATGACACATAAACCTTTACCATTTGACAATACTTGGTAAATATAATTTTTAAGTATAAAATGTGATCGTCACATGCATGGGCATCATTGTAAGTCTGTTATGCTCCAACTATAGTATTAAAATCACTAAACATTGCATATATCTTTGTATAAATGCATATATGTAAATGTTACATGTTTAAACACATTATTGAATTTAGAATTTTTATGAAAAAATAAATAAATATCCGTATTTCAAATATACTTGGTTTTGTTTCATTCTTGTTTATTTTCTTGCGTTTGTATAGCTTTCCTGTTTAGACGGGCGAGTGGGTTCTGTTGGCAAATACCTACTTATAGCAATCAGCGATGGAACAGATGGTTTCAAAGTAAACTTAAATGTGATGACGTTTGTCGGATATTGACGTGAGCGTTGAAGAATTTGAAGATATGAGAAATTTCCTGTGATCTGCGAAGTAGTAACAGCTGCAAGATTTAGAATAAGTAGTAGGTTTCTATGATGGTACATTCTATTGACGCAAGTTATTCCGTAAGTCAGAATTAATGAACTAAACTAAAATGATTAAATTGGCATCATTCTATGCAAGAATATAATTAAGTACTTAACAGAATATCCTGTCTCTACCCACTCACAAATAACCGCTTATATACAGTAATAACAATAAAAGAACGCAAAAAGTCCAAAAAAAAACTAAAACAAAGGAAATTGCAGCCGATGTTAAAAAAACACTTGAGCAGTTCACAACGAAAGCGTTGAATATTTCCAAGAACAACGAACTCTCACGTTAGTCAGATCCACTGATGTACAGTAACTCTAAGGCGATTCATGAGAATGAAATGCATGTGGATTGCAACCTTGTTTAGCTCTGTCAACGGCTTCGAAAGCTGACTCACACACAGCAGCTTTTCCAAGAATTTCCACAGCTGATATGATACAGTTTATTTAAGACACAATAGGATCGGAACGCAGACACTCCCACACATACATACACGCTGCAGACTGAGTACGCTGCCATGGCCGTTGTGACGTCATAATTAGAGGAAAGCGGAAAGGGGGGAAAACGAGGAAGACTATTTAAAAACGTCATTCATTCATGAACTCTAAACAGCATTTCAAGATTGACTACCGTCGCGTACGCACGTTGGGCGACCGAAAACTGTTTCGCGCGCTATTTTTAATTCTTCAAGTACAAAGTGTTATACTTAGTGCTATTCTTTTGTGAAGATGAGCGGAAATTTCCTCACGATTCCTGGAGATGATCCCATTCAAAGGCGGTCACGGGTAAGGCTTCACTTTGTTGTGCTTCGATGTAAATAGTATTAGTTCCTATAAATACCAAGGTACGCTCATCACCTGCAAAGAGACGTGTACACAACACGTAAGTTTGAGATTATCTCAAAAAGTACTAGACGGATTTTAAAAATTCTTTCACTAATCTATATTTTAAAGTCTAAACTATGTGATAGTGGAATAACTTTTAGAATAGGTCTAATAGTTTTTGAGCAAATCTCAATTATACATGTTTCCCCTGTCTTTTTGTAGGCGACTGTATACAAAGGTAGGTACTCGTATTGAGCCACTGTGCCCTTATATACAATACATTAATCATGTCTAACTTAGTGTCGACGTAATAATTATAATGGCCGTACATGGTACATGCGAGAAAATAAGGATGGCTATAGGATCATCCATTCAGCTAAACGAACATGCAGAAAAATACGAATACTTACCAAGGAAGTTGCATACTTATTAAAAGTAAGTAACTGGAATGGGAACTTCGAAACCCTGTTTAAAAAAAAGAGAAGCGAGATAGACTGGAGTAGGTATCCCGTCTCTTTTACGTCAGTTACAAGGTCACTGTATTAAAAAGAGACGGGATACCCACTCCAGTCCATCTAGCTTCTCTTTTTTTTTTAAACAGGGTTTCGAAGGAGGCCACTTTGTATCTAAGAAGATTCCATTCCTGTTACTTACTTTAGTAAGTATGCAATTCTCTTGTCCTTTTCGTGTCATGCGTCACGGCTTGCACAAAATTGACAGCTTTGAAACAAACAACAAGTTCTAGTTTACTTTGACAAAGTGTACCCATTACTTCTTTCCTCGACGTACATTTTATGAGTCTCTACCTACTTTACAATTTATAATCAACGAATCGTCTTTTGTCTATGGTAATTAGGCACTCGGCCAATCACTGTCACGTCTGTTCCGTTTGTTGTGTTAAGAACTTACAGAAAGAGCCAGTGTCGAGTGAAATTACGTAGGTATATAAATGTAGAATATCTGAAATGACAAACTCTTGTTTTTCAGTTGGATTTTGGTGAAATTGAATACGGATGCAAGTTTTTGTATTATTATTATCAGTACTAACTAAAGTACTAAAGTTCTGATAATAGTATCTAATATAAAAAATTGCATATGAATTCAAAGTAGGTAGGGTACTTACATGTATTAAGGATCCAATCACAAATTAGATACATGATTTAAGTATGCTTAAATAAATCTATTTATTATTTATTTAAGGATTTATCGTCAGTTGCCCTTAGAGTTCATTTAAAATCGACGATAATTTTAAAGAGTAGGATATTATAATTTCTGGGTACAAATATAATAAATAATACAGGATGTCCACGACGGACAAGATTTACTAAATTGGGGATGGGGGGTTGAATAACTTTGAAGTGGCGCACAAATCACGTTGACATAATAGGCTGATGGATGACAAAGATGCAAGGAAATTTTAAGTACCTATGCAATTACTTTCTTATTAAAAAAAATATTTTTGTCAGAATTCAGGCAAATTGCGTTTTAGACATTAATTTTAGGATTTTGGGTTTTAGATGGTCACGCTCATGGGCTGTAAGTACTACTGAATGTTTATGAGTGTTATTGATTCAACATAACTTTCCTATAGGTAACTTTTTTCAATTGAGCGTCGGTGGCACAGTGGCTAGAACACCGGACTCCCATGCGGGAGGTCCGGATTCGAAACTGTGCAGTGCCATGTATTAATGAGTTTTTCGTATTTTTCGAAGACTTATGTACATTTACCGACTGCTCTAACGGTGAAGGAAAACATCGTGAGGAAACCTGCACACTGAGATGACCAGTGTGTATAATGGGGTAGGCACAAAAAATCCTCAAGGGTCGAAGTGCCGCTGGGGTTATTCCCGGTCCCCTATCATAAGTTAGGTTAAGATAGGTAACTTTTTTCAATTAGGATATTCCGTCGAAATCTTTTCACCTTCATGCATGTACCTACTTACTTCTTTATTTTAAATTTCGCTCTCTTTTACTGCATCAATAGGTATACATTCCATGATATTCATCCCTCAAACCATGGAGTAAATATTTGAGGCTTAGTATTCATCCTTCGTTCATACAATTTAGTTCTACACAATAATCTAAAGATATGTAGATGTTTCTGGGTTGTCCCAGCGATCCTCTGCCAATATACAAGGTTTGTTTACTGTGTCTGAAATTGTGGCCTTGACCAACAGAAAGAGATGAAATAGGTTGTCCTCTATAAATTTCTAAGCCTTTTCGGTGAAGTGGCTCAAATTTCTAAGCCTTTTCGGTGAAGTGGCTCAAATTCGTCATTATTTTCAAAAGTATTACCAACTATTTTCGTTCGCTAATCTTTCTTGCCATGTATCATAATTCAATGAAATCATTAGTCATAATTTATTTTACTACTAGTATGCAGTACTATAATATTCTATGATAATATAATTATATTGTACTAATTTCATTCATCTTTCCCTAAAAAATCCTACTCTCGACCTTGAGCTGACCGATTTGTATCTAGAAGTTCAAATGTTTTATTGCTGTTAATTTTTTTGTATAAAGCTTTTCTTGCGGAAAAAATTTGGCATAATGATTACCTTAACACTCAGTGACTTTGAAAAGATAGAAGGTGTTACAGTAAATCGTACATATAGGTTCCTCTTTTGTCATGTACGACGCTTCAGAATGGTCCAGTCGGAAATATCAAAACTAGATTGGGTAATATCAGTGATTCTATAACATATTGATCAAGTCCAAATAATCCAAGCTACAATCGCTTTTAATATTATGACATAAGTACTATTTTTAACTTATAAGAGTATTTAAAACATGGCAATACCAAATGGTGTTAGTAATATTACGTGTTGTGGTAACGGAAATACTAAAGCCTATGGTAGAGTAATGGGGAGCATGGGTTACCTCGTCATGGTGGGCACTGGCAGTTTGGATTCATTCGATCGATAACCCCGGAAATAAATAATCGATTTGCCTAATCTGATTCTATATTATTTAAAAGAGTGAAAATTGTCAAAAAGTACAGACATCAATTACACTAAACGAAGCGTCGCACTTAATCTTACACGATCTTGAATATGAGTGAGCGTGACAGTTCCATTTAGGTTTAGATTTAGCGGCCACAACAGATTTTTTTATTGTATATTGTATAAGGAGAGTATAAGAGGCCACCTGTATTAAATGTTATGTAATTTTTAATAAAGTTTACAAAGCGCGGTTCGCCGGCGTTTCCTTGACGCCACTACAGTGGGAACGACCCGAACGAGCTTTAGTTTAGGTCGTTCCCAAAAGTTCCGTTTAGAAGTTACGGAACATCCTGTATGAACGCAAACGTTCGTCATTAAGACTTTGATGGACGAGTATCTCACGTCCACATTCTAGGGCTCACAATGTATAACAGAATATTTTGTAATTCTCTCCGTCACCACGCACTATGGCTCGTCGCCAATATTTTCATTAATTCTCGAGGCGTATCATTGCGATTGTCACGAATAAATTGAAAATGCTCTCGTTATGTTGGTTTCAAACAGATTCTTACTGGAATTTATGTTCAAATTCATAGACCGTGAAATCTTTCATAGCTTTATGAAGTCAAAGTTTAATTAATCCCTTTTTTATTAATAATGTGTGTTTCATTGGATACCTTTGTAGAAATCCCCTTACTTACCTTTCCCTGGTTATCATCAGGTCCTCAAGAATCCAGATATGGAAAAGGCACCATGCTTCTAAACATTTTAGCTCATACTTGAACCACCTAACTTTTACCGTTCCAGAGATCCCATAAAAATAATGTACTCCAAGATTTTTGAAACACCTGATCCAATTTTTATCAGACATAGATAAGAACAATCTTGAAACTTCTAATCAAAACAATCCGCGTCAAAATCGGATCTTCGGTTGAGTTGTGATGCCACAGACAAACAGACATAGAGACATACGCGTCAAACCTATAACATCCCTTAATTTGGACGGGGGTTAAAAACGAAGGGGTACGATAGATGAAAGTTTTAACTCTTTATATTGTGTTTTTTAGGAAATCAGACAAACAGATGTGCATCTGATGGTAAGTAATCAAGTCTCCGTCGTTCGCCCATAAACATCTCACCTCACTATTTAAGTATGTTTTTTTTTAAGTAAGTTGTATAGTATTCCTCATTGATGAGGGTCGTGATCATTATATGGAATTGACCACATAGAACTATTCTCTGAGCAAATTGCTTTCCCCATTTCTTTCACACACTGGTTATCTCGTATGCAGGTTTCCTCACGATGTTTTTCTTCACTATTATTAGAACAGTCGGTAAATATACGTGAGAAAGAGCGTCGGTTGCACAGTGGCTAGAACACCGGACTCCCATGCGGGAAGGTCCGGGTTCGAAACCGTGCAGTGCCATGTACCAATGAGTATTTCGTATTTTTCGAAGACTTACGTACATTTACCAACTACTCTAACGGTGAAGGAAAACATCGTGAGGAAACCTTCACACTGAAATAACCAATGTGTAAAATGGGGTAGGCACAAAAGATCCTCAAGGGTCGAATAGCCGCTGGGGTTATTATAAGATAAATGTACGTGAGTCTCCGAAAACTGTAAAACTCATAGGTAAGTACTTACATGACATTTCATGGTTTTGACATCGGACATCGACATCGTTTGACATCGTTTTTGGTTCAGCGTAATAAGCTTTACTCGTACGGACGCACTATTATGTTACTAGAAGATTTTCGATTTTTAAAGCTTAGGACACGGGCATGCAATTTTCATGATTATTTTAATATTCTACACTATAAACGTACACATAATCGTCATCATGTAATTTTAGCTGAAACACTGTAATTCAGAAATTCCACAAATTCTAGATCGAATACTCGAACCGGAATTCGAGTGGGCATGGAATCGAAGAAACTGGTCGATCCATTGAAAAACAACTCTGACGCAACTCGTTACCGACGTTTACGTTAAACAATTAGTACCGCTACATACATGAAATGATCTAATTTTACTTCTCAAGAAACATTCCTGTGTATTCTCCAAACGCGTAGACGGAAGAGTGAGTCAGAGTCACGTCAAAGCAGCGATCATTCAAAGCTAACGAGCGCTGAACGCTGAATGCTGAACAACGCGAGGCCGACCGTCGCAGGCGCATGGCCAAGGGCTCACGTGACTCATGCATCTGTCATTCACCCGCGCCAGTGACAAATGACGCGGTATTTTCAAATGTTACGTTACGCTGTTTTGCTGTGGTGTTGTTTTTGTAACTTATTACAGGTGGGTGGAGAGAAGAGATAACTCACAGAATAGAGATATGTATTGAAAGGCCTCAGGTTAATATTATTAAAGTGTATACCAATGTCATAAAGAAATTTTTAATTTAGATTGTATGCGAAAGAAATTCGAAAGATTAAGTGGTGTATCTTTGGAAAAAGCATCATTATTACTTACATAGATATACTGTTATAAAATAAAATTGTAGTGTATTTGAGGGTAGGTAAATAGATTCGATAATCTATTTACCCTGCATCTAACCCACACAATTATTTTATTTTTTACCAGTACCTACAAGTAATAATAATGATGGTGTTGACACCATAGATATGATTATGATCAATCATCATATCAAATCTAAAGGGATGTAATTAAAACTTTTGTGATTGGGATGTTAGAGATTCTAGGTTATGTATTAATCTATTTTTTTATTGCATCAATTAACTTACATGGGCATCCTTTGAAGGATCTAAAATTAGTTTTTCGATATCTGAACTAACTTCAGAGATATTAATGGTTAAAGTTAGTATTGGAGAGATGCTCTGTCCCTTTTTAGCAAAACAGTCCTTTATATGCAGCCAACACCTGTTTGTATGTCGCTAGGGAACACTGACGTCATAATACTTATTGCCGTATCTTTCTACTGTTCTGATATTTCATTGCCTATAGCTATTTTATTTATAAACGAATTTTAATTCTGTTTTCACATTTGACCATGACTATTTCTTAATTTTTAAGAAATGCATTTACTATTTGATACTTGGAAACTACCCTATTTGAAAACTCAAAAAGTTCCGTAAAATCCATATTAAAATCTAACCAAATGCAAGCTCAGCAAGCTGGGTGAGGGCCAAATTCGGAAACCTGTTCCTAATTTCACTGGTGTAATTGATTCACGAAGATGGTATTTCTATTTTTTTTCTTGCGAAGCCGGGACTGCCCGCTATAGTAGTGATATAAAATGAAGTAAAAGTTTCGCGTGTTCAAACACGTGTTGCCAGACAGGTGCTGGCAATCCGTCAGACATTAAATCTAGTCTGATCTTAATTGGGGCACAAATGACACGTAAATCACAAGCTGAAGGAAATTATTAGGCCACCTACAACATGGATGTAGGAAGGAAGTTATTATCAAAAATGTATAGTAATTTTTGCATTCTTAAGTATCTAGTCATCTGTCTAACAGATGTTATATGGATAAGATACAATGGCACCGATTCTGGACTATATTAAAAAAGCTCCGAGTGAGTGGACTTTTTTTTAAAACACATTAAAAACTCCCTATACACTATGTACCTAGGTAGCAGGTAACACTATTATATAAAACAATATCACTTACAGTATTTTTACAGCGGTCTGAAATTACTAACTCAAAAAATCGACGAGCACAAAAATTTTTATTTTATTTTTACTACCAACTGATTGTAGACAATACACGCACTAGCAATAACCTACAGTAGTAGATCCAGGTACCATAGTATTGGTAAGTATCTTTTTCAGCGAACCTTGAATCCCTAAAAGCTTATTTCATTTACTTATCACATTTCGAAGACGGTAAACAGTGCCTCCATTTTATATTAGCTATATTCTAGACACACTGAGTGTGTCCGCCAAGTTCGGAAAGAAAAATTCCTTTTATCGGAAGTAGGTACAGAGAGGCGTAATGAAAATGGGCAACGTTTCTTTTAGGTTTAATGAGCTTCCATCTCCAATTTATTGCAAATGTCATTTAAAATAATTTGTTCTTTCATTCTACAGAAACAGCATGACAGAAAACTCAACATTCTTCCGAAATTACATCTTTTGCAGGATTAATTAGAATAGCTTCTTTCATCTGCTCTATTATCGTTATTATTTTCGCTAAGATAAACAAAGTGCCAGCTGCCGTGTCGTGTCTATCCCTACATCTATGTGAGATAGTTATAACAATGTTCCACGAATAACTTGTCTTTGGAGGATCTGAATGCTTGAGAAGTTTTTTTTTATATTAATTACGTAATGCAATATTCTTTATCTAAAAAACTAACATTTTTATTTTTTATTCTACAAGGAGAGCAGAAGACGCAACCTGGCCACCTGATGGTAAGTGGTCACCGTCGCCCATAGACATCTCACCTCACTGTATTATTATTAGAGGGTTTTTCATGTGCTGCTAACCTTGAGGACTAAAATCGATTGCCTCAGGTGCCGGAAATTACGCTGGCTCTCTTACCCTTTAAACCGAAACTCAGAAATGCAAGCATTAAGAGGGTGGTACCACCCCAGTCGATCCTTCACATTAGGATCTACCACTACAGATAAAGCTAAGATAATATATCACGTAGTATGAAAATACCTAAGGTGTCAATTTCAATAGGAACTAAATTTCAACGACTTTACGTTTTCGTGCTACTGTCACGAACCGTTCGAACGGTACGTTATTGTCAAGCCAACGATCCGTCGGTTCGTTCATGTGTTTGCATGGTGTTACCAGAATACAATTTGTTGTTAAAGTTGGATCGATACTTGAACGTAATCGCTACTTAATTGGAAATAAACGACGAACCTTATAAAACAGTGGAATTGGGCTAAATCTATAGCTAATACTACCTAAGTGAAACTCTCACGCTCATTCAGATATTATCATAGTTACTGGATATGATAGATTGTTTTACAATGAGGGTGAAGTTTCATTTAGCGAAGTATACTTTTAGCGGGTAAGATTCCAGAATCGGTGTCATTATTGTCATTTGATCTAATCTAATACAAGATACAATTTTTGAACGCTAAACCGCATTTTTACTTCTAAACTGTAAACCAGAGAATACTTAATAATACTCTGAATAATTTAGTTTATTAGATTACATTTGGATCCATCATAAATAAATGTGATCATTGTGTAATAATAATTAATGTGGTATGTAATTCTGAAATGTGCTCCTTCTGAGAATCTATCAGATATCGTGGGCGTTCTAGAAAATGAACATTCTCCATCTAAACGTAATCTTAAATAGAGTAAGGTACCTACTCGTATTTATCTATTAGGTAATTTCGAGCCCTATAGTAGAAATAGAAAGGAATAATGAAAATATTCATATGAAATTCATGTCATAAGTCTAACGTAGATTAATCTTAAGGTTAGGTCAACCTAGGTACGTAGGTACGTGGGACTATCCCGCTCAGTAACACATTATATTAATTTAAATACTAACCTACTCGCACATGATAAAATTCACAGACATGATCATCATCAGTGTCAATTGTGAGTACTTTGGTTTTATCGTCTTTTATTTTAGAATCGGTCTTCCGAACGGTGCCAAATCCGATTGATATGCGATCAACTTTAGCAGTAATGGCGGGCTAACAGTTCTCGAGTTGGGCGAGACTTTACGATCCGTTGAAGATTAATGAGAGTAATTAAATACTGCCACATAATTCCGAAAGTATGACTGTAGACGAAGCGAAAGAGGCGTGCCAAGACTGAGATTCACGGTGCTGTATTCTCTCTGCTTACTCCGTACCCGTAAGGAACAGCGTGAAGATGGCAAAGGATACGTATATCCTTGTAACGATGTCGACTTCATCGTCCATATCAACCTCCTTGCCATCAACTTCAACCTCATCGTTAGCGTTTATCTCATCTCATTTCGTATTGGCATCTTCATTTCTTCATTTAAATTCAAATCATGTTCCCATTCCATTTCTAAATTTCATTATTCCATTAATTTCATTGTTTTATTTGTATTTTCACTTTTTCTCTGTATTTTGTCTCGAACGGACGTCTCCCGATCACTTTTATTTCCTACTACTACCTATTTTCTGTGTTACTGTTTCTGTGTTCTTTTCCTTAAAATTTAATATTTATCACCAAATTCTTCTATTACTTCCTCTGCGCACTGTCCTAGAACCCTGCTAGCCGGCATCTAGAGGACAGACTGTAACATCCTTAGTCATATATAGGGTTCTGAAAACTTTTATTTTTTATTTTATTTACGACTAAACTCGCGTATGACTTTCGAGAAAATGAACCGTCGAGGATGCGACTTCGAGGATGTAATATTCGGACTCAAGTAAGTATGTTTGACCTCATCTGATGGTAAGTGACGATGAGGTGGAAAATGGAGCACACTTAGTTAGAGTCTGGAAACTGGGATTCTTTCTTTGGCTTGCAGTCCACTGATCATGCTCATCACGAAATTGAAATCCTTCTTCATCGTTACTATAAATGCCTTGGAAAAAAAACTCCGCCCTACGGTGCGATGAGAATATTTTTTTCCTGGGAATGTTCTTGATATACTACCTCCAGATATACTAACTCCAGTTATATCGGACGTTCGGGGTATTAACTGGGAGTACTACAAACCGAAAATTACTGAGATATACTCCAGTGCAAACTGAATGGTCAGATTGGATTACTCGAAATGCAGCTAGTTTCGGAAGCCGTTTCGACAGATAGAAACAGGATTGGGAAATCTTTCCATTTGAATGCACGTTTATTTAATTTTAAGCTATAGGACATTTGGAATTAGATGGGAAGTATTTTCCCGATGGTTCCCACAATATATGGAAATACTTAAATTACAGTAGAATCACAGATACAGTTACAACTAGAATGATAGGAAGAACTGTCTAAGTAGAATAAAAACTAGATAAATGACATGGATAGTAGATACTATATTGTATATTAAAGAAAAGCTACCAGACAGTTTGTTATTAATGAACCGATAAAAACTAACCACGAGATGTTCTACATCTTCCATTGCAAAACTACACTGAAACAAATCGTTGAACATGATTTATTGAAAAATTTTATTTCTTTCGTAAATGTAATTAACCTAGTTATTTGACACATTTCTTCTGTGCACTAAATGCTTAAAATAAATGAGTTAGTAAATCTAGCGAATGATTTTAAATGCATTGCATAATTCGGTCATAATTATTAACATTATTTTAGAGCAGTCGGTAAATTCCAAAATCTCATTGGTATGTGAAATGGCATTGCATGGTTTCGAACCTGGACATTTTTTAAAAACATGTAAGTATAATGTTAATACGCACGCACATCAGTATGCACTTACTTACCTATAGTATAAGTATCACATCTATGTATGATTTGTACTATGTACCACTGTAATTACATTATTAATTTTAAACGTATGGTTTATTTGCAGAGTTCATCGCTAACAGACCTCATATCAGCTTTCGACACCAAAGCGCAAGCTCACACCGATCTACAGAAAGTGACCGCATTCAGCGGAAGTTTTGACAAAAACCACAAACCTACCTTCTCCAAGGACGAGTATGGCAAGTGAGTACTGGCCTATAGTGATATTTTGAATCATCGTAATATAATATTCTCTAATCCTCAGATCAGATCATTTGAACATAAATAAGCACTGCCCACAGAATATAAAATATATAATGACATAGCCGTTTTATTTTATGGATCGTAAAACTTCACCATAACGCCTTCAATAAAAACAAAAATACCTCAGTGAGTTATTGGATTATTTTCGATTTGCGAAGTTCTGATGGATGCTTTGTATATCCATTCGAAGCTTATAAAGCTCTGGAAACTGGAAACGCATTGGACCGAATTTTCCTAATAATTAACAGCCAACTTAATCGAAGTTTGCATGCATTTAGAAATTAGAAACAGTTTTGACCGTTCTGCGTTCGAATTTTGCAACAATAGATATTTTGTTGATAATGCACTCCAAAAATGGGGGCCAGGTCTTATCTATGGACGGCTCTAGTACCTATTTGGAGGGTGTCCTTTTAAAAAAAAACAATTTGTAAAGAGTAAAGTAAATATTTTTTTGCAACGGATAATAGTTGCCGAAATTGTTGCCAAAGTTGCCAAAATTCCATTGAATTTTGACTCCTGAAGGTTGACTTCCGTTGATCGTGGCCGATGCGACTGACGGCTGGCCGCGCGCGGCCGACGACATACCTTGCTTCCGATGTTAGCGGCTAGCTGTCTAGATGTAAAGCCCTGTCATGACAGTTCACGAATGAGCGAGACGCACATAAGGAAGCGAGATGAATATATACACGCGCGCGACAGGTCTAGAAACGATCGCGCGCGGCTACGACAGACGTAGTCCGCGCGCATCAGCCGCATCGGCCGCGATGATCGGAAGAGGTGCCATACATTTTCATAGTGTTTAGTATTGTCGCGTCAGCTGTCAGCCGCCGGCCGCGCGCGTCAGCCGCATCGGCCGCGATGATCGGAAGAGGCGCCATACATTTTCATAGTGTTTAGTATTGTCGCGTCAGCTGACCAGCCGCCGGTCGCGCGCGTCAGCCGCATCGGCCGCGATCAATGGAAGTCTAACTTTAGTCAAAAACCGAGGGAATTATTAAAATCGATTCTGAAGTCACTTTTATAACTCCCCAAAGTCCCTCTTGAAACCTTATCTGATGTAATCTAAAGTTAATTGGACAGTATCTATAAATAAGATCGACCCACAGTGATCGCACAGTTGTCCAACCTACACTGTCCTGTCCAAAGATTAAAAAGCTTTGAATATTAATGACATATGTTTGAAAGTTCGATATGTCAATATCAAAGTTGTATGTTTTTAAAGCAATTAAGAGGTACGAAATGGAAAAAGTTCATTTAATTATACTTATGCGATTAAAGTAGAATAGATAACAGACAGACATACCTTATTGTATGTAGTATTTCCACGATATATGTATAAAACGTTTTACACCTATGGATAATATAATTGTTCTTTGAATTTAGTCAAATAATTTAAAAAAAACATTCATAATTTCGGAAATGCAGGTTGTTAGTAGTCCCGTCGGTTATTGCACAGTTTCTTAAAAATCGTGCACTTCCTGCAAAGAATGTGAAAATTTGCACACGTATTTGGGCACACAAAGGGTCACTTTAAAGATTAGTATCTTCTGTTCTAGACCTCTAAGTTATACTTTTTTTTCAGACCAGTCCCCGGGTCAATGACCGAGTTCCGAGGAGCTGAGGCACAAGCCAGGGTCTGTTCAGAGATGAAGGAGTTATGTGAAATCATCCACGAATACGGAAAGACTCCGAGCAAGGGTTTACTACCGCCTGAACTACAAAATGCATCCAAAGTCATATCATTTGGTGAATTATTCACGGTTAGTAAAAAACAGATTGACAGAGTGCTCTCAGATTTTAATATACAACGCCGAGCAGCGTGAAACGATGATTGACTGCAGAGGAAGCAAGAGTAGCGTGCCAAGACAAGAGATTCGTAGCGCTCCATTCTCTCTGTAGGCAGAGAGACTGCCACTACTTAGTCGTACTGCTCATTGATCGTGATTATTCTATGGAAATAACCACTTAAAACTACTTTCTTGGCAGATAGATTAGAATAGAATAGAAAACGTTTATTTGCTGTCTGCAGCACACACACAATTCCACTTATATATTATACAATAATATATAAGTGTATACATATACATATATACGAGTACTATACAATATATTCTTAAACTAAATTACTAGATACTCGTATATATAATGAGTTGGTTTGCCATTGCTTTCCCCATTTCACACGCTGGTTATCTCAGTATGCAGGTTTCGTCTTGACGTTTTCCTCGGTAAATATACGTCGGAAAAACCGTAAAATTCATTGGCATAACATTGCATGGTTTCGAACCCGGGCCACAATCATTGGAGTTCGGTTTCCTAGCCACTACGTCAACGATACTCCAAGTTCTTAGTAGTACACACCAAATTTCTTATACAAATATAATACATAATTATAAACAATATTTACGAAAAGATTAATTACTTTCCTTGGCAATGTTGAAAGTTAAAAACTTGCCTCAGAATATGAAACCACAATCACGTCAAATTGAATTCTGATGATGTTCAATATGACGTAAAAAAATTAATCAGAATTTTTTAATTGTGTTTTAACGAGGTTTTTGGAGTTGAATGAACTTCTAAAAGTATTATTACTGTTCGTTAAAATTTTGAAGCCTTTTAAAAGATAATTTTGAATATATATTTTTTATATTGTTTATATCTAGTCATAATAAATTAATAACAGACAAAGCCTTTGCCGGTCTAGAATAGACCCAAAAGGCTATATAGACTCTAGATCAAAAGGTGAAAATTATTATTTAAATGCCCCCAAAGCTTCTAATAATAAACTCTATAACTAGATCAAAGTTTATCGCAAGCAAATAAATTAGTTCGAACTTGAACTTCAAACAAATTTGTTTTCCTATCCATTTCATTTTAATTCCTAGGTATTAATTCTATATAAAACTTATCTTTTCCGTTGTAGGGCACCGATTCTTGTTACCCACATATTTTCCTGAGATGAATATGATGTAATAATTAAATAAACGTGTGTTCCTAACACAAACACCTGTCTGTCATACACGAGAATCAGATTATCTTTTGATCTTCTTCTTTCATTATTATTCCGACATTTCGCGTACTGGGTTGCAATTTGGTACGATAGTTGTACACACCAATAGCTTACTTTTAAGAAGTGTTGCCATGGGGCACCACTTGTAATCGGTCGCCATCTTGAAAAATACGTCACTTTTTTCCAAAAATGTGAGATAGAATAAAACGGTATATGGCAGATATGGTCCTTAAGCATGGTATAATAATATAGTTTCTCATTTTTTTATGAATTTGTTGATGAATGGGTTGTTTTTTATTTTTACTTATTTATCAACCATAAAAAAAGTTATAATTTTTTTTGACATATCCCACAAAAACCAATTGGTTTAGCTGTGGGAATGGTGATCGCTATTATTTTAATAGATTAAAAGGAGGAAGACGTTCTTCTCTCATCGAAGACACCTGTCTTTAATTAGCTTTTTAACGTCAGATAACATGAAACCGATCATTGTTGTCTATTTTCATTTCCCGCTTACGTTATACGAGAAGTCGTCGGTTTACAGAGTCAATAAATAAAAACCTATTGTGAGGAAAAGCGTGGGATTATGTATTGTTTTTCGCTGACTGACTGAAAAAGTAAATTCTTAATGTCACAATGGAATTAATTACGGGTGACCGCCAAATTTATCGATGATTGCTAAACGAAACGTTCCGCTCACATACCTAGTACAAGTGAGTGTGAGTTGTGACCCGTGACAGTTTCATTTCGGTTCAGCTATAGATTTAGTGGCTACCCCGGAATCGGAGCATCTATCTGATCAGATTATTAGTGGTATGATTCCGTGCAGAGTCAATCTGTGTAGGTAGCACCCTCTTACCTAATTCTGCCGCACATAAGCAATGTTTTTATTGCTGTATTGTGTTTTAGTCACAGAACATAATTACCGCCCTGTTTACTCGTCTAGAAAACAATAAATAAAACATTAGCAGCATCACCTAAGTCCTCAATGTGAGCAGCGCCTCAAAATCCCTTTACAATATCGTAGTGAACCCGTTTGCTGGACAAATGTCCTTATTTTGACCTTAATATCACCTGGTGGTAAGTTACGATGAGGTCGAAGGTGGCGCACACGGGCTTAGTAAGTGCTGGAACTTCTATAAACACTGCCGAAATCTATTACTAGCTACGCTTTCCCAGTGGCGGTAGGGATCTTCTAATCCGTCCCATACACAGAAAAAAATCTTATATAATAAAAAAGGGATATACTCGTACCTACTTCTATGTAGATAATATAAATGGATAGTTGTATAAACAAAGAACCAGACAAACAAACAATAAAATCCATATATTAGTACAAATTGTCTGACATATAAATTAAATAAAGCAACTCGAGAACCACGCAAATTAGATTAATATTATTAATATGTTAATACATGAACATTATTTGTGAATATCCCAAACACAAAAGGTAAACAGCGACGAGGGATGGTATCCTAAGATTTTATTATAGCGGGGTTTTGGGGTATATAATACCTCATTACAATGGCATTGAGCATAACAGTCCTTGAGAACCCCTCGAGATCCTTTCGGTAAATAAGACAATGCGCAGTGTAATTAAATACGCAAAATGGGAAAATTAATTTGATGTAAAGTCCTTCCTCAATTTTTAAACTATTTGTAAACAGTCTGAATTGAGTGAGGAAATACGGTGATTACTCTATCTTTCTCTCTCCCTCTCATCAGCATATAAACGCCCCTAACCATAACAAAAGATGTGCTGCTGATTGTTTCTTGCGTCGCTTCTTTGATTTCAGTACTACAGTAAAAAAGATGATTATTTGTAAAGTGTCTTAAGGTACTTCGGGGCTGTACATTTATTACGTAAGACAATTGTGACCTCTTTTTGACCCCCTCCAACCTCCCCCTTGTAAGAAATAATAAGATTTAGTCGAACCCGCTCCCAGCTAAGATAAGATTTACGTAAGATTAAAAATTAGTTGTTGTACAGGAAAACTGAATAAAAAACAAGTATTATATGCAAAAAAAAAGTTATTTTGAGAACGGAACTCTCGGTGCGCGAGTCCGACTCGCACTTGGCCGTTTTTTTTTAAATTGCGAGAGTATTTATGTGACGTAATCTTACGTAAGACATATCTAGACACTCTCCCTCCCTCATGTAAGAAAAAATAAGATTTGTTTGGAAATCGTCTAAATCGTATTACGTAATAAATGTATAGCCAACAAAAAAATACTAAATACTTGCAATAAAAAAAATGACTTTGACTTTGATTGGGGCACAGGCCTCCCCTTGTACAAGGGGACACGGGCCATGATCCACCGAGGGGGCCCAGTGCTGATTTGTGTACTTCACACGCCTTCGAAACCTTTTTTCCGAATTACTTCTCGATTTATAAAAGTACATACTTCGTGACTAGTCTCACATTCATTATCGCAATAATAATTACTTATGTAAGTTTTTAATCATTTTATTTTATTTTTTATTTTTCACAAATTGCCTGAAACTCTGACTGATCATGATAATCATTATAGATTGGTAGATTGGCAACAAAAAACATAAAAATATAGAATAACGTTTCGTAATCGAAATAAATTAAAATTGTGAAGACGGAACACTATTGCTGTCACTCCGCCGTCCATCAGTCCGTCTG
Organism: Hofmannophila pseudospretella; assembly: GCA_947369225.1. Lineage (NCBI taxonomy): Eukaryota > Metazoa > Arthropoda > Insecta > Lepidoptera > Oecophoridae > Hofmannophila > Hofmannophila pseudospretella. The sequence continues at coordinate 9,195,059 of OX376325.1, forward strand.
TCAAGCGCTTCTAGCTCGTAAACGCGAGACAATGTACAGACTTCAACATTTTTTCAATTTTATAATATTACGGACTGCCTGACGTTAGCATTAGACAGCGTTTACTATTTAATTTCACCAGGACCAGGATATTGTAATAAAGTATGAAAACGTCATATTGCGTACTTACATACTATATTTTTCATAGCAAACTTCATAACACAGATTTAACTATCAATAGAGCCCATTATAGTTATCTTAGGTAGTTTATCTTGACAGGGTTTTTTCTTATTATGACAGCGATATTTAGAAGTGATCTGACTCCTGTTCCACGTAACTTAGGTTAAATATTTATGTCATAATAAGAGTTTTGGTTCTAAATGAGTCCTATCTACTACTGCACTTCGTTTGGTTTGCTGGCAAAAAAAATTACAAATTCGAGCAGAGCAATCAATATTATGTATTTCATGGCAGTTAAAGTCTACAACCACCTCCCTGAAAATTTGAAAAAAATCCAAACTGAAGATCAATTTCAAAAGTATCTAAGGGACTTTCTTTTTTTTTTTGACTTGCAATTTTTTATTAGGTATTAATATATATACAATATAATTTACAATAGAATTAAGAAACATGTCAACTTAAACTACAAACATACAAATTAATCGTCACAAAATATAATTATATTATAACTTACAATGAATCTAAGGGACTTAGTATAATTGATTAATATATTATTATTATTTTGTTTTATTTTCGGCATCATTAAAATAAAAATAAAAAAATTAAATAAAAATTTATTAATGCAGACAGTATCTTTTACATTTTCTCAGATTTCCCTGGCTCCCACACTAGGATACCCTGTGTTGTGGGGGCCAGTCTCTTCCGGTAAATAAATTATGAAAAAACATAAGGCAATGCTAAATTAAACAGTTAAGAATGCGTGTATGTGGTGTGTGTGAGGGGTGTGTGCGTGATATGGCGTGTGTGTGATGTGTGTATGTGATGTGTGTGTGTGTGTGTGTGAGGGGGTGTATGTTGGTAGGTGTAGGGGTCAGTGTGCGTCCAATAGGACTCAACTAATTGGTTCATTATGATTTGTTATTTTGTTTATTATTTTAATTGTTAATTTAATTGTTATTGTCTATTTTGTATGAATATTATTGACGAACAAAAGTGTACAATTTGTACCAAATTGAATTGAATTGAACTTATTAACCTCCAAAAGCTAGTATTCAGTTCGGGAATATTTTGAAGATATACATTTAGAAAATATTATACTAAAAGAACTGCTCTTACAAACTTGCTATACCGACAAGGTTCATCATGTTAGGTTATGTATAGTTGTTACTAAATAATTGTACATAATAAATAACATCTGAATGTAACTCATGATTATGCATGAAGAAATGAATTATGAAGATGGGTTTGAATCTCTAGCTTCCTGTCCACCACGATTTAGGAGATTTGTTCCATATTAAAAGATGTTTTCCTTCGATGAAAGGTTGTACTAATGAGGTCTCTTGTGTTCTTGTTGTTGTTGTATTAATTTAAAATTGTATACGTTTATTTATTTATCTTTCCTTCATAAATCAAAATTGTTCCTAAATAGAAGAGCCTAAATCCCGCGACACAGGGTATCCTAGTACGGGATTTAGAGCACCTACCACTCTTGTATTAATGTAAGTTGCACAATAATTTTTTTTTATTTATATTATTTTTTGTACTTTTTCGCGAGATCTATCAAATTCACTATGTTTGGTTGGACGCGAAAAGGTAGGACCATAAGCTTGTATAGGATCCACCTAATCTCTTTTATGCTGATGTTGTTTCCTTTCACTTATTCTATACCATACCTAAAGTGATAAATAAATAGCCAGGTGATTGCAAGCGGTATTTCATAGACGATTTCCAAAATCAACATTCACATGGAAACAGTGTTTACGCAAATGTTCCCGAGTAAACAGGAGGTGATACATCAAAGATCCAGACAGATGTGTTACGTCGAACTCATCCGGCTTGCTCCAAGTTCTGTGTTGCTCCAACTACAGGGCTGTATTTAGTAGTAACAGGCTGGTTTCCGCAATTCCGTATTTAGTAATACAGGGCAGCTGGGGCCCACAATCAATTTGAATTACCAATGCAACGAGATACCTGGCGGGTAAGTGATTGCCGTCGCCTTAGATACTCGTATTTCACCTCACTAGTCACCTCACTTTACGAGCCCATCTGGAAGACACGGTTTGGTTCGCTGCGAATGCACAAATCACAAAGCGCCAATTTTAAGTTGGGGAGAAGGCGGAGCGCATGTTTTTGGTTGCAGCAAACTGAACCGTGACTGGAACCGGATTCGTGAACTACGAGCCTTTAATGCTCTGCTAACCCTGAGGACTTAGGTGGGTTGCCTCATCATATTACGAGAGCAATGGCCCTGGTAGCTGTCTTACCCTTCAAACTGGAACACAGTAATGCAAGCATTCTATTTTGCAGCAAAAATAGGTTAAGGGTTGGTTTACCTACCCAAGCTGACTCTAGAGGGTGTGTCATCTTCCGGCTGGCGTCTCCAAAATTGACGAGCTCTTCAAATCTTGTCGAGCGCGATCCGCCGTGAGAGTATTTTAAATTATTTAAAAAAAACGGCCAAGTGCGAGACGGACTCGCGCGCCGAAGGACTACGTTTTATTTTTCCCGACCCGTAGTGTAGTTAAAATTTCACAATGGCTTAATTACATACGAGACTCGTAAAGGTACCGAAACAATGGGTATAGAAAAACCTGTAATAAAAATTGTGGGCAATTATAATATATTATACATATCTAGTGTATAATGTAATGAAATGATTCTGTGAAAGATTTATTATTTATTATAAAACAATGAAAATAATAATGAATGCCTATAGTCGTACATAGCTCTATTTACTTTATTAAAATAGCCTTCGTGAAATGCCTTAATTAAGATCCTTAAATTATATCTAAGTTATATTAATCTGCAGACTAAAGAACCATTGAGGCGTTTCTCCGAAATTGAAAATTAATTTTCGGTGGCCCAATCAACTACGGATCTGGCGCGGTATGACGTCATACGACATTCCACGTCGCACGACCCCGACACGGCCAAGATTTAAATTTGGAATCGGTTTACTAATGCCCGACCGTTCACTCGCGCGCAATTAGCAACATAAACATCTGCGCGGGCGCACCCGAATATGGAAACGGAAACGGTTCCTTATCGAAAATAAACTCTGGCTGGAATTTTTCAAAGGTCGCTCCTGTTTACGTTTGCACGGTATTGGCAAGTAAACTTGGGTAAATATTGAGATTTCTCTACCGCTCTTTATTTTATTTCCTTAACATCATCATCGGGTGCTATCTTCAAAGTGAAGTTTGGAGGTCAGTAGGCAAAATCCCATGCGATCCCATGCTGCGTTGTGTCTTTCAAATCATGGTAGCTCACTCTGGTCCACTGCTTGACATCGTCCAGCTAATTGCGCTTAGGACGTCCTGTACCTCTCTTTCCAGCGATCATGCCTTCAAGGATGCATCTTGGAAACTCATTTAAGGATCCTTTTTGCAGGTGTCCGATAATGAAGGTCTTTTTTCGCATGACGATTGACATCAGTTAACGCTTGCCTTCTTAACTTACCTACAGAACTTCTCATGTGATGATGATGAATTTATCAAATTATTCATTTCAATACATTTCTACTGACAATAAGTCGATTCTTCTTCTAAGTCGTGTTCCTCATTGCTGAGGGTCGTGATCATTCTAAGGAATTAATCACATATAACGACTCTCGTGGCAGATTTAATGGGATGGCTTGCCATTGAATTGCCTTTTTCACACACTGGTTATCTCAGTGTGCAGGTTTCCTCACGATGTTTTCCTTCACCGTCAGAGCAGTCGGTGAATGTACGTAAGTCCTTCGAAAAAACCGATAACTAATTGGTACATGACATTGCATGGTTTCGAACTCGGACCTCCCGCATGGGAGCCCGACATCCTAGCCACGACGCCAACGACACTCTTACAAAAAGTCGATAGTTTATAATAAATTATCAGTCACGAAAGTACATACTCACTTTCTACGCCATAGCTCTATATAGAGTTGATACGGGACTCCTAAGGAAGCCTTTAACATTCAGTATGTTTCTTGGAACTTAAGGCGAAGTACCCGCATTCCGAATTCGAACGTCCACATTTCCTAAATCGTGAGTTTTCTGTTGCTTCCTTGAATTCCTTTCCAATTGAATCTTTCAAGAATCTCTTTAATCGCAGCAAGGATTTTGACCTTTGTTAGGTAGGATTTACTTTGATCCCAAAATCTGATGACAGGTCGAAAAATTCTTGGAAAATTTGACCCAAAACATTAAACATGAATTACATGAATTCGCCAAACAGTCGCTGAAACCTTTTATTTCAATTTTGTAAACGGACTTTCCTTTCAAAATGAAGCGTAGAGAGGATGTCCACTTAGTGGTATGTGGCGGTGACGTTTTTTAACCTCCGACCGATCTATGGAGGCCGTGTTATAAGTTTGACACGTTTATCTGTTTGTGTGTTTGTCTGTGGCATCATAACTTGACAACGGATGATCCGATTTGGACCCGGTTTTTTTTATTTAATAGAGAATTTTGAAGAGAGTATTCTTAGCTAGTCTGATAAAAAATTGACCAGTGGTTTCCAAGATTTTGGAGTATCTTTGATGAGAGATGAGAACTCTAGAATGATAATAGCTAGATGGTTCGAATTTGAGCTCAAATATTCAGGTTCATGGTGCGCTTCCGACTTCTGAAACCTTGAGGATCTGATTCGAATTCGAATTCGGAACGGGTTCGAAACCGTGCAATGTAACGTATAAATGAGTGTTTCGGTTTCTTCAAAAGACTTAAGTGCGTACATTTACCGAATTTAATGGCGAACTAACACCGTGAAGAAACCTGCACACTGAGATAACCAGTGTGTGAAATAGGGAACACAATGGCAGACCACCCCATTAAATCAGCCAAGAAATTCGATCTATGTAGTTTTGTTCCATAGACTAATCATCGATAGAAGGAATACGATTTTAGAAGAGATCACGATGCTAAATTTTTTTTAAGGACTCTCTTAACATTTGGGCAATGATACTCAAACACCTAACTTATAAGTAGTTAAAAAATTATAACTTACCATTTTATTTGTTACAGTTATACACAATAATAAATGACAAACTAGTCGGGTTACTTTTACGGACGAGGAAACATCACCTGACGTACTTCGAGGGAGAAGTTCTATTTCAGGTAAGAACGACTTCATTCATACATAAAACACAGGGTCGCGCCTAGGGTCGATGACGTTCAGGGCGAGATTATAGCGCACTCAAAGTTCTAGAGAGCGTCGATGGCCTAGTGGCTAGGACGCCGGACTCTCATGCGGGAGGTGCATGAGTTTTTCCGATATTTTCGAAGACTTACCTACGACTGCACTAACGGTGAAGGAAAACATCGATAGGAAACCTGTATGTCTGAGGAAATTAAAAGTTTCTGAAGGCGTGTGAAAACCACCAATCAGCACTGGACCCGCTCGGTAAATCATGGCCCGTACCCCCTTGTGCAAGGGGAGGTCTGTGCCCCAACAGTGGGGATATTAATACGCTGATGATGAAAGTTCTAGAGAGCGCTGAGTGGCATGGGTAACAAATTGCTTACTTGTTCGTAGACACTTAGATTTCTATCAATTTATAAATTAAAAGTCTTAATTGCAAAAAAATAGGTAAGTATTAAAAATTACATTCTAGTGTCGTAGCAAGAAGAAAAGGCCGCAAAGTTTGGGAAAATAATAACATTTGGTTCAAAATACATTCGGGATTTCGGGAGACAATCCCCACCTGGCCCTCTTTGCTGCTATACTGCCATATACGAATATGATTATTTTTACATTGCTGATTGCGCCTCCGTGATTTGTGCCCCTGCTGCCAGGCCCTTAGCACAACACTGTGTACACCCCGCTTTAACACATTAATAAGAGAAAAGTTTTGCCGCCAAACACACACGTTGTGATTACGGTTCCCGGTATAAATACGTTACAAGTTGAAAACCGGCGCGCGGTCAAGCTACGGCGTAGAAAACGTAGTAGCTACGAAAGAAGGTTTTAAATTCAAGCTACGGCAAAATCCTTAGGTAGGATACAGATTTTAAATACGTATAGGTAGCTCTTTTTCTTGTCGTGTAGTTAGTATTGTTGTTCAAAGATATTAAGGCCGCCCGGAGGTCACTGACATGGCTTAACTAATATGACGACTGCTGAGCTAATGTAATAAGGCACAGATACACTAGATTTAAAAAAAAAGTTGGATGGAAACCCTTGGTCCAATATAAAAGACTGCGGCTTGAACATAGTCCAAACAAAAGTAACAGTAAATAGCGTTTAAGTAATTTTTATGTTAGATGGGGTTTAAAAAGAAATAGTACGGATAATTTTGTGTTTCCTTAGATTTACATCAGTCGTAGGTTAGTTAGAACTTTGAATTAATTAAAGTTCTAACTGTGGTTCTAGCAGTGACTAACAAGCTACGGAAGACAGAATCTTTGCTGACTTTACTCGTACATTTCTCTCTTGGCAAGTTGGGTTTGGTATCTATAGTAGAAACTCTGTCGGTTGGATACACGTATCTTAGTTACTTAGTTACCTGCAACTATTTTAAGGAAAGGTTATTGACCTGCCTATAGGGTTATCAATTATTCAAATGTTGGTAGTTATAAACGATATTGTCTAGAAAGCGATGTCTAAAATCTGTTCTGAAAGAGACAATTAGGATCGACAATTGAACATAAACTTTTTTAAGACTGTCTTGTACAATATCTTTTTTACATTTGAAAAATATTCCGCACTCCAGCACAATTACATGTTTGTGCCTTTTGCTGTGGAGACTACGGGCTGCTGGAGTGCGGAAGCAAAATCATTTGTGGGTGATATTGGCCGTCGCCTTAGGGAGAGGGGTGGTGACCTTCGCTCCGGCTCGTTCCTGGTGCACAAAGGTTGGCCATAGCGATCCAGCGCGGTAACGCCGCAAGCGTTATGGGCACCTTTGCATCGGGAACGACAAGGGGGGAGGTTTATTTATAATTATTTATTAATTATTTGACATTATATGCAATTTTGATCTAAATTATTTATTAATTTTAAATAAACTTTATATTGATGTAAAATAAGTTGATTGAGTCAATATAGTTATTAAATTTTTACATTTCTGCAACATAACTGTGTGTAATATCTGTTTTTTCTTTTGAACTCAGAAAACTAAATTCAATTTTAGATCTGGATCCATTGTAACTTCTATTTCCTTGTACCACAAGCCAAGCAAGCCTACAAGCCTACAAGCCCTTCAGGCGGTCAACAAATTTTTGTATTCGAAACGGATATCAAGTCTTGCACTTTTTGATTTCTGTATGCAAACGAAGAGTCGCAGAATTGTTCAATTTTTTTCTCACGTACTTACCTAATATTTTTTGTAATTTTCCTATTTCCTGTATTTTTCAGAAACAAGATGACGACGTACCAGTGTTTCTGATGCAAACCATCGCTGAGGTCCGGTCCTACTGCGACAACAGAGCGATGCAGGCACGAAGATCAGTCTCGCCCATGCCTCAATAGAATAATCCAGATATTATCGCACTTTTTATGTCTTTAGCACACTGTATATACGATTTTAAAATGAAATCGAATCGAACCCATAGAAAACTATTTCTAAAAATTCAAAATCGCTGCAGTGTGCTAAAGGCGTTAGTGTTGCGAGCAACTATATAGGTGAAACAAAACCCCCTATTATAATAAACAGGGGGTATTCAGTTCAGTTTCGAAAACTCAACTTTTTTTTCTACTATTTTTGGAAATTCACAAAATATCGCATATAACACCCCTTTTGCATTGGCGACTGAGCAGCGCTAATTAGCCGCATTCCATATAAAAAACCAGCCAATTACGAATCCCTATATTTCGGGGTAGGGTAGGCTATCCCTATAAGCCACGCGGCGGGCTTGCTGTTTTTACGTACGGCGGCGACGTAGCCGCCAATGAGAAAGGGCTCTAAAGCAATTTCAAGGAACACTGACAGTTGCAAAAGCATTCAAATTATACCACACATTGGTATTTTTATAGAGACAAATATTTTTGTAACTAGAAGAAGTTGCAGATTTAGTGTAACTCGTTAATTATGTATAGTTATAGGTTAAAAATTCTTAGCATAAAAGATTTACCGAAAAGAAGGGACCTTAGATAGTAGTTTTCCTTTGCTTTTGTGTTGTTCTAACTTGTTTTGTTTGTCGTCATCAGCTTTGTCCCACTGTTGGGACACAGGATACGAGCCAATATCCACTAGTGGATTTCACAAGCCTTCGAAAGCTTTTCATTCCTCAGACACGCAAGTTTTCTCGGGTTGTTTTTCTTCACCGTTTGAGCCGTCGCTACCGACGCTCTTTATGTAATTCGACCAAAGTATATTAAAATAATTGTGTACATGACGTTTTGCAACGCAACTTACAAATCCATCGATAATTAAATTTTATTGTTATTTGTAAATTATTTAAGGATATGATGATAGAGGTAGGCGATAGAGCTACCTATACAATCTGATTTTAAAAGTAGAATTTAAATAAATACAACTTGCAACTTATAATTATAACATCGATGTCAAATCGCATTGACATTTGCAACTATTTCAATGTATAATTTTTGGATGAAAGAAAAAAAAGCTCCTTTATTGATCTGACTTTTCAATATAAAAGTTGCCTTGTTGCTGTTGTTGTGTTATTAAAATTCTATTCTTTAGAATTAAACTGTAATATGTGTGGGGCAGCATCAGCTCCGAAGGTCAGTCCCTTAAGCTGCCTGCTGAATATAGATAACCTAAACGGAAAAAACGCTTTCGGATTTCTTATCCAATTAAGAAAATATTTAATTTCTTCAACAAAATCTTTTGGTCATCTCAGGTCAAGTACATTGTTTTGAATCAATATAGTATATTGTTTAATTTTAAAAAAATTTAATTATATCTGACCCAAATTGACCTATTTTACTTGAACAAGGTATTTTGTTCGTCCAAAGTGGTGTAATTGACCTGAGATGAATTACTTGAACTGAAATACCTTTCCTTAATTGGAAATGGGTCTGAACTGAAAGCATTTTCTCCTTCATATTTACATATAAATGTAAGTAAGAATATAAATAAGGTCAAGTCATGATATTACTTGTGTCTCAAAGCTATAACGAAATATCTAGTCACTCTAGTCATTAATAAATAAAGTTTAATTAATTGTGTACGGTTAGAGTACATATGTATTCCTACTTCATAAAACTTAACTACGACTTATATATTTTACTAATTTTCACGGGAACAACTATAGAGATGGATCAGAGTTTTAATTTACTAAACTACTTCACATGGTTAGAACCTTCAATGGTTCTCATGATAAAATAATAAGTTATTTGAAAATGTTGTTTATTTTCCCGGCGTCCGGTTGTAACTTTATCAGCATAAAATAAAATGTAGAATTTTGTCAGAGCTTTCATTTGATGTATCACTCAACATGTTACAACCGTTGGAATAGATGAAATATAAAATATTATAATTAAAGACAATGTTGTCTATCTCTGTCTGGCGTCAATTTACAGCTTTGTTGCCAGATAATAATTTGAAGAGTTTCGTCAGAGCTTTCATTTGATCACTCAATGTGTTACAATACAATTTTAGGACAAAATGCCCAATCTTGCCTAAACTTTTTATGTTTTTTGTTAAGGACATAACATATACTAAGTTACTAATATATTTTCTAATTCTTACCGTAAGTAAAGGTCAGAAATGGCTCGAAAGTTTGGTAAATATCGAAAATTAATGTATTTTGCCCTGCTTTTGGTTCATAGTCTACCTGTCTACCTAGGGTTGTAACTTCCAGACGATTTTTTTTCTGGCTGGGAGTAAAACAGTAGAAAAACAGTAGAAGTACGTAAGAAGATCCAGAAAAAAAACCAAATTATTTAATTTTAAGTAACTTAACTATTCTTCTTCTAATGGATTAAAATAACTCATCCAAACATTTTGCAAGCTAAGTATAGTAACTTATTTTTCTATTGGAGAGCCAGACGAGCAAACGGGTCACATGATGATAAGTTTCATCGTTGGCCATATACACACTCACTATAATGTTATTTGAGGATTTTCGCACTGCTGTATAACCTCGAGGACTTGTCTCATGTGCCGGTAATTACGCTGGCTCCCTTACTATCAGGACATAGCCATGCAAGCATTGCTGCTTTGCGACAGTAATAGGCTAATGGGCGGTAGTTTGAATCTACAGAGATTCATACCACCGTCAAAGCTATTTTCTTATTTGTCGTACAGCTTACAAGATGATCACGGTAGCTTTTTTTATCATGGCAGCTTCTGGTTACAATGAACAAGTTACATAGATAATAAGACTAAGAAATTCTTGGAAAAACATATAGGGTAAAACATATAGTGATTGCCCGCCAAGGAACAATGTACAATTACAACAATGTACATTGGAATAACGTACAATTTGTGTTCAAGTATTTAATTAGTTTACAAAATAATTACAGGTCAGCAATCCCAGTTATTATTCATTGACACTAAGTGCCGTTACATAGTAGAACTTCAGTTTACTTAATAGGTAGTGAATGATGATTTATAGCGGTCAGTTCTACAATTATTATGATTTTATTTTTAAATAAATTTCCGCGACCGGTTTTGATGGGTTTCGAATTGCGTCATTTTCATGCGACCTGAATATCCCAGTTATTACTCACTGTAAATTACAGATATTATCCACTCAGATTCAGGAAGAACAAATAAAAATAATATAAATACATGTTTTTATAAGAATTTAAATCAGACCATCTCATCTCCTAATGAGAGGTAATAGCTGCCGGAAGGCAATCACCGTTGTTTATACCCTACTTAGCAACAATTTTAATAAGCAAAATTACTGTTTCGTTCAATTAAGAATTTGCCGTTGTAATAAATTGCTTTCATAATTTAATAAGGTATTGAAAGGTTTCTCATTGTGATAAATAAAAGTTATATTTTATGAAGAATTATTCTCATTTCGGATTTCCTTGTTAACAAGTTCTGAGTTTAAACTCAGCAGGTACTTGGAAGGTGAACACCCTCATAAGGTCCAAATCGGTTGTAGATAAAAAAAAACCTGAAAAAAACTTCCCCTGTTTACATCTTCTTGTGTTTATTTAGGTAAGTACTTCTTGTTTATAAACAGATGTCATGTTTACTTGTTTTTCTACGGGAGTAGAAACTTGTTCAATAAGAAATCTCAATCGTCGTGTGAAAATAGTGTTTTAATGAAATATTAAATAACAGTTTTCGATTGTAATATGTAATTTTTTCTTTGTTGTATGGCACTGCATACACGAACTCTTTCGTATTAAATGCACTACAAGTCACTGGCCAACTACTAAGTATTATAGCCATAAAAAAGAACGTGACACCAGCGCCTGCGCGATGTCGACAATACGTCTAATATGTCTAGGGTTTCCATAGTTACCAATAACATGTCATGCAGTCATGACGTCTATTGAAGGCGACGTAATGATTTGTATTTTCTGTTTATATATTTCATAGTCGTAGAAAATGTATTGTATGCAACGCACGTAATGGCGATTTTAACACTCCAACTATCTATTATGTAAAACAGTTCTCATGTTAAAATCGCTACCATTACGTGACCTTTGAAACTACTATTCTGTTAACCTAATTCAATTATGATGTTGTAAACAAATTTTTTTTCTATAAAAAAATTATTAATTAAAAGAATTCTTTCAAAGACAATATTCGTGAGGGATGCGTTCCAGAGAAAATCGCGTTAAGCGAAACTCGCGTATATCGGAGTTTGCTTAAAAACAATACATAAACAATAAACATACTAAATCAATTAATTTTCTTGAAAAAAACTAGGATAACATTTTGAGCTTTGGTTTTACCAAAATACACATCCATGGTATTTTAGAGTTTTGTTTACGTTCTTGCATACCTGGAGAGCCAACATAAAGACGGCAAGTGGTAAAGGAAATTATTTTCTAAGTAAGACCCTAGTCAGAGCTAACATAGAGAAGGCAAGTCGCACCAGAAAACAGTTTGGGGAATACCCCAGTCTGTGTTTACAGAAATCGCGTAAAGCGGGGCAATTTAGCGCGAAATTTAAAATTCGCGTTGTAACGAAACCGCGCAATATGGGATCGCGTAAAGCGGGGGATTACTGTACCTTCATACTTTGAGCCGCATTAGTATGTCGGATTAATATGTCGGAGTCACTTGAATGTAAAACGAGTAGAGACACTAGTGTCTCTACTCGTTTTACACGTGGATAGCATCCACGAAAAGATGCCATTTATGAGCAGGCCTGTGTGATGAATAATCCATTGTGTATGAATATACATTCCCATATTATGCATGAACATTGAAATACCCATTTTAACGTTTAAGAAACAATTTTCACTATCTACAACGTCGTCGTCAGAGTTTATTACTTTTAAAACATCAGAGAGTTTCAGCTAGCCGGTAGGTAAGTATAGGTACTTATTACTTCCTGGTTAAAAAGCGCATGAACCTTCTGAGGGTGGCCTACCTAATACCAGAAAACTATAGACTCCTTCCTTTAAGCTGGCATAGCATCCTTGATGCAAAGCATCTTCAAGGAACAGTGATGCTTCGGGCACATACAATCCAACAAGGGTTGAAGATTTTTAATAAAAGGCAAAAGGTCACCTTATGGTAAGTGGTCACCTAGAGACACGTGCGATACCAGAGGCATTGCCTGTGCGCTACCGGCCTTGGAAGGATACGTCGGAAGTTCGGAAGTGCCGCTGTGGTCAATCAATAAGTGATGCCGGTTGTTAAAATAAACATAATTTATTCTTATTTCTTTCTTTATTTATTTCTTGTTCCTTTCTAGCCTAAGTTAACAATGATTCTTGACAGAAAGTAAAGTAACGCTGGGCACGGTTTGTACCAGGATGGGCGACCGCTAGTGAGATAATCATCTGAACTCTTCGGTACTTCGGTAGCCAAAAGGCTAAACGACCAAAAAAAGGGAGAGAGATCAGCAGAGACCCACGGGCGGCGTGGCCTGACAATAGGTTGGACACAAACCCCAAGATAAAGAAAAAGATCCCTTGATTCCCGTTTTCTAACAATCTGTATATCGTAGCGTATTATTCCGCAAAATCCACCTAATGTTCACTATATAAATAAGCTCAATTTTCTTTTTTTAATTTACAAATAAAGTCTTGTAAGTGGCAACAAAGGCATTTGAACGATAATTTGAAGACTTTTTTCTTAGAATTCCTGAAAGCATTTATTTAAATCTATTTTGTTTGCGAATGCCGCTATACTTCCGAGAAGATACTTTTAAGTTTTCTCTTCAGTTAGTTTACAGAGTGAAATCTTATTAGGTTGAAATAACCCATGAATGAATGTTAATATATTTCGGAGAAACAGAAAGCGACTTCTTCCACACAAGAATGGTTCAGATTACCATTCTTGTGTGGAAGAAGTCGCAATTATTTTTCTATAATATTGTAGTTTATATTAATAGATAATTTTACCCTTTATAGAAACCCTAAAACTTTGAATTAGCAGTGGCTAATTCAAAGTTTTAGGGTAGTGAGCAGATTCATAGGTGTTTTTGCAGGTCAATCATTCGGCTCAAAAGCTAATCCAGAATGATTGCCTCCATGTCAAAGCGAGCAGATCAATGAACCTGAATGGTAAAAGCTCATAGGTTTTATTGATACCTCACAGATTTTATTGATATTCTTTTCTTTTATAGGACAAGGAGAGCAGTGGAGCAGACGGGCTACCGGATGTTAAGTGATCACCATCGCCATAGACATCTCACGTCACTATTATGTTATTAGAAATTTTATTGCGCTGTTAACACTTGCTTATCGTATGGTTAGTGGTCAATCTATTTGTCAGAGTTGTTCAGGCCGCCTGTAGACATCTGACATGGCTTAACAACTGCTGTCGAACGACAACAACCGGGACCGACTGCTTAACGTGGTCTCCGAGGCACGGAACAGCTCAGATGAAATATGCCACTAGCGGTCACCCATCCAGGTACCGACCGCGCCCACTTCGCTTAACCTGCACGATTACTTTCGGACCGTGCTCGCAACTAGGCCACGAGTTCCACGCTGCTAACCCTCAGTGTTAAAATGGAGCAGAAACGTTTATTTTTATCGATCTGTGGATACTATACTTACCTAAATTGGAGTTCCGGCCTAGTGCCCTAGAGGCCTTAAAATATCCGTCAACGCGAGTCCCCGCTGTGAAGGAAATGGGATGGAGAATAAACATCGGCAGTTTTATAATTCCAAAACGGCTGGTCCTTAATTTCGAATCATTAATATCCGGTTCAAGTCTATCGAAAAGAAATGGACTGATCTTCCTCAATATCTCTTTTTTTCTGTTTAAAGGAGAAGGCAACATTTTTAATGAACTTCGGTATAGTTGAGAATAATAATGTAAGTTATACAGTTTAAAGCTTACATTTGGAAGTATATAAAACCAAAACATTAGTCTCTTTAATTCGAGGAGTTTTGAGATAAATACACTACATACACTTAACGAACGAAGTTAGTTTAGTTTAGTTTTAGTGTGTTTGATATAATAATGATATGTACATATTAAAGGCAATATATCACTTAGGTATTAGGGGCCAATTGTACGTTTTTTTATCAAGCTCTAGCGAGGACACGGCTTGATCATATAAGTTAATATTTTGCACATGCATACTTCAAACCTCTATCAAGGTCTATATGTTTGAACAATTTTTGGTCAATTATTGTTGTTCTCTACTTTACTTACTAACTCACGAAACCAATAGGCGCTGGTGGCAAGTGATGGAACCAATTCCCCAAAAGCACTGATTAAATTTTCATGTGATTCCTTATATGTTAACCCTCGTTTAAAATCATAATAGATCATAGCACGAAATGCTTCCCATGTTACCTCCATCGTAGCGATTGAAAAGTGACAGACATGTTTTTTTAACAATTAATTAAAAAATAATTAAAATTCGCCTGTGATATTTGGTCAAGGAGTTTGTAATAAAAATTTCCTCCAAGGGATAATAAAAGTAAAACAATGAGGTTGATATAGTTATCAACCTCATTGTTTTACTTTTGTTAGTCAACGGATAGTGCCGTTGACTAACAATTTTTGAACCGCCTTAGGTAATAATTCTACAATAAAGATGATATTCGGATTTAGGTCAAGAGAATACATATTGCGTGAAATTTTGAAGTCTGTATCTATTCCGTTTAGGCGCTAAACCCGCCTTACAGACGGAAAGACGGACGGACGACACAGCAATAAGGCTCCGATTCGGGGTAGGTAGGAATCCCTAAAAATCAACCAGTATTTTGTTCGAGATTGTATCTAAGCGAGATCAAAGCAAACTTTGAAATATAAAATAAAATATTAAATTCGTGTTTCGATTGCTTTTTCTACTTATTGACACGCCTTCTACTAAAGTAGGGAAAAAGTACTTATTATATAAAATCAAGGAAAAGTAATTACCTACAGGAAATTCCAGAAGGTAAAAATATTTTTAGAGACTTTTCTTAATACCCACTCTATTTATTTAACTTTAGGTATTTCCTTCCAATAATGACGAGAAAATTCAAAAATAATATAAGACTTCATTGTGAAAATTAAACTTGTAAATAGGTACGAGTACATAGGTGGAGATACGAGTATTCATGAAATTTGCCATTTGCCTCTTGTACCTACTCTTAAACTGTATGTAAGGCAATGTCTTCCCTTCTGACCTTACTCCTGTGGAAGTCACGCCATATCATGCGATTTGACTTCAGCGCAAAAAAACAGATCTATTAATATCGTTTGCAGCATTTATTGAGCCCAAGACATATTGAACAACAAGCCGGTGATATGGTAATACTTAATTCATTGCATCATAATCCACAATATGGTCATGATCATTGACATCATCATCGTTGAGCCACATCACGAAGATAAACGTCGCCACTTGCACGTTTCGGCAGGTGGCATCTCCAGAGCCACGCGTGCGCCGGCGCATTGCCAGCAAACAGCACTCGGACGAATATAATAATGTTTAAACACAGTGGTAGATTAGACGCTGTTATGTAAATTCCCTATACATTGAAAGAGAGTCACAAGTGCGGGTACGCCCCAGACGAACAAGTTGCTTTTAAGGAACTTTCTTGTTACTTTGCTACGGAACACTTGCACAAGCACAATAACAGCAGCCAGTAATAGCAGCGGTGGCGATGTACTACAGATAATTCAAATATTCTTCTTCAAATAAAATGAAATAATAAATGGCGCGCGGAAGGGTTCCATCCTTATGTTGTTGATATCCCATCTGCTCGTACGAAGCGATTTGCTTCTTCGTTCATTATGCGAATGGCTAAGGAATGGAACAGCCTGCCGGCGTCTGTATTTCCCGAAACCTACAACCTTGGGATCTTCAAAGCCAGAGTGAATAAGCATTTACTGGACCCGCATGCTCTATCGTGGACCTCATCGTCGCTTACCATCAGGCGAGATCGAGGTCAAATGCGGGTTTAGTAGTATATTAAAAAAAAATCATACTTCAGACTTCAGTCGTCCCAAATTAGATAAAACCTCCTTTTATACACCGAGTGCGTCAATGTATGTAAAGGCTAAAAGGGATCGGAAAAAGTACCAATTAACTCGTGTCAAATTCACAACGATATCTAAACATGGACCGTGATATGATTGAACAAGCTTTTGAGGATTTATGTCTGGAAAATTCTCGATAACTAGAGAGCTGATTTTATTGCAACGTATTGCGTTTAGTTTGGTGTTGTTTAAATTAGGGTAAATTAAGAGTGAAACATCTAAATTTGTTCAGTTTCTGATTTATTATAAAAAAATGTTAGGTTAGGTCAGGTACCTCGGCCGGCTTTGGCCGTCCATTGGCGGGCGACCCTGGGGAAGGCAGCAACGTGCTATGGCCGCACGCTGCTGTGACGGGAGGAACCGGGAGGTGGAATGTACACCTCCCAGGAGGATCCCAAGGCAAATGCTAGGATGCAGGAACCGGTGCGTTCCTCTGGAGAACGCACCGGGATTTCCCCCCCGTTACCAAAAAAAAAAACAGGTACCTCGGCCGGGTTCACTACGCCTTGTCAAAGCAGCCTGCTACTAACACTAATAAGGGTGAAACTTTCACATTATAACCTGAATAAAGAGCGTAATAACTATACTATATAATAGTTTAATAGCGAACACTATCGGCATACAAACCTTTCAAGGTTTTGCCTAATGCGATAAAATTTACGTACCTACCATGTTCCTTTTTTTTAAAGAATAAATGAAAAAAAAAATGTTGTAACAATTTCATAAATTAGAATCAGTACATCCACATTATTATTTACGTTGGTATACTTATCTAATTATTTAGATCGATCACAGTTAAAAAATCACAACAACCGATAGGTAAGTAGTGAATTTAATGAAACTCCGATAATGATAATGTTTAGTGTTCTCTTTAATCAAATAATTAATGGGTTTGTTTTGACATGGTACAAAACTTGGCATATCGTTTATTTGTAACAAGGTATAGGTACATACTCAACACTGTGTTTCTGGGAGGAGCTTTCTGTATTATTTTTTAACAGCTGTGGGTGGAAGTTGAAAAGGCCTCGCCATACCTTGCCATGGCTTTCAACCGTTTACTATAAAGTTAACATCAGAGATTGCACATAGAACATATACTAAGTCGCAAACCCCCTAGCTTAAGGTAAGAGTTCTAGTCTGGATGTCGTGGACAAAAGCCTAACCTAAGCCTAAGCCTAGCCTAAGCTAAGCCTAGCCTAAGCTAAGCCTAGCCTATAGCCCTTTAGTACTTTGTCGCTTGAACCTATTAAACACATTCATACAAATGCTATGGAATCATAACAAAATCTTATTGCGACAAGGTTCTGCAGAGTTATAACTCTATATATGGTTTGATATGTCTTCCACTGTGATTTTAAGAACGATTGAAGAGAAGAACACGTTTTTTTTCTTGGTTCCTCATACTCGCTATCTATCGCTGATATTGGGCGACGGTTTTAAAGAATTTCTGCATAACAGAAATAAATCAAGGTGGGCGAGCTGCTATATGAATCGCGCTTGTCAACATTTTCATAAGCAACGCCCCTAAAGTGACGTGAGTACGAACGAAATACCTCCTTTTGATCGATTAACTGTCGTATAGTTCGTTCACAAATAATCCTACAAAAACCTCACGAACCGATCATAAACGACCTTTTTGATAACAATAGAATGGAATGTTTTCAAACAATGCAGGTACTAGAGCCGACCAGTTTTGATCTTCATCTGTTCTACGTTTGTCGTTTTCATTTTACGTTTTACATTCGAAGTGCTTACACGTGGGTTTTCTATTCCTAAAAATCGTAAAATAATTTGAAAATGTCTTTGTTTAGACCGTGGCAGTCAGAAACCAATGGTGATCAATCGCAAACTTTAAAACAAGTTCATTTAAATGCACAGTCACAGCAAATTATATTAAATGTTTATAAAAAATTGTCCAGTGAGTGTCGTCCAAGCGCTGCAAAACGTACTTCGGAGTTAACAGGAGTGCACTATCGCCAGGTTTTGGAACTAGTTCGACGAAACGGTGTGAAGGAACGAATACGACGGTCGCAAACAAAGTTTAATGCTATTGATGATTTTACATCGGACTGCATAATAAGGTTACTCCATAGCTTTTATAGCAAAACTGTAGTGCCTACTCTGGATATGCTGCTCCACGAAATAAAAGAACGAGGCATTGAATTTCCTTATGGTAGAACGCTTCTAAGGAGCTATTTGAAACATATCGGTATATTTCAAAGTATCAAGATTAATTCATCGCCTTATTACAATTAACATTTTTATGTTCCACTCAATTGACACTATTGTTTGACTCAAGTAGGATCTTTGTTATAATCTCAAGTGGTTTGTGTAGGATTATTTGTGAACGAACTATACCTGTTGTTCTTACAGTTACAAACCGCACAATAAGGAATTTTAACAAAGCCGCTCTGATCGGTATGCGCCGAAAACTAGGCGCTGAATGAATGAAATCTATTGCAATATTGAATCACGAATGCTCACTTCACCGTTCTATCTTGATTTATTTCTGTAGTCTGCTTACGTTGAAGCAGCCACTTTATAGGTCCTTGTCATGAATCGTCGGTGGAAAATCATCGGGAACGGTTTAAGAACCATTCCCGATGATTTTCCATGAACTAAGGTTCCCAAAATATTTGTCCATATACGACCCTTCTAGGATGCCTTCATCATATAAGGGTCGAATTATTTAAGTATTTAGATACCTACAAAATTACAGTGAAAAATATAGTTAAAGTTACTTTAACAATTACGTAGATATTAATGTACAACTTTACAACCACAAGTATAAAAACCTTTCTTGGGTGAAGATATCGCAACTGCGTCGTACATGAACGATGGTCACAGTCTCAGAACGATCGATCGTTCGCTCCACAGCTGGTTTGGTTTCAAACTTGCACTTACTTATAATAAGAATCTAGGTAAGTACACATAAGTGACTCTTATTAAAAGTACTTTAGCATTCGATCGAACTGTTGTCAAACGATCGTTCGCTAAACTAAGTCCGAACTGTTACTGACTCACTCTAAAAAATTATATGTACAATTTTACAACAAATAATAACAATCATATTATATAAACAACTCCTGGGTGTAGGTATGTATAGTGCAGATTTCGCAACTGCAAGATCGGTCGGTTGTCGAACGATTTCGTTCTACAGCTGAACCAAGTCGGATATAGAACTCACCATCACATTTCTTATTTATGTACAATAGGCTTAATGATATTCGAATTAAAAAGCGCTTACTCCTATAATCACTATTAACAAGTCTATAGTATAAAACTCTCTTAGGTATAATATTTTGACTGCATCCGTCGGTTGTCGAACCAGCGTTCGCTCCAAGGCCGGACCAAGTTGGAGCTGATCACTTTTATACTGAATTCTATCACTTCACAACTACTATTAACACGTTTATAAGTATAAACCACTTTTGGGTGTGCATAGCGTAAAAACCTCACAGCTGCGGGCCGGTTTGATCGGTCGCTCGTCGATCGATCGGTTGTTCCACGGCTGGATTGGATCGGAACTTGCGCTCGGCCCCGCTAGCGAAGTCTCTTCGAAACGCACCGCGTATCGACGATTGCATTTTGGACGTACCTGTGGCAGAATAAGGACACTCATCATCATCAGCCTATTAATGTCCCCACTGTTGGGGCACAGGTCTCCCTTTGCACAAGGGGGTACGGGCCATGATCCACCTAGAGGGCCCAGTGCTGATTGGTGGATTTCACACGACTTCGGATTTTTTTTATTTTATCAGACATGCAGGTTTCCTCACGATGTTTTTCATTAGATCAGTCGGTAAATGTACACAAGTCTTCGAAAAGTCCTAAAAACTCATTGGTACATGGCATGATTTCGAACCCGGACCTCCCGCATGGGAGTCCAGCGTCCTAGCAACTAGGCCACCGACGCTCTTAACGAATAAGGAAGTCTTAGTCAACGTCAAAGGCATTTATTGTAACTATAGGTACATTTATTGTAACTATAGGTACATTTATTGTAACTATAGGTACATTAAATCTTATAAATTATATTTGTTCAGAGCTATAGCCTACCACTTTTCTTGGCGTACAATATAATAATAGTTACATATTTAATTAATTTTTGATACATTATTTGTTAATATTATTATTAAAATCTTAGATTATTATTATGTTGTTATGTATTATATATTAAAGGGGAAATACTAACTTTTGCAAGGAAAGATCAACCATATCGAAGAAAACTTATATTATAACATTTTATGATTTGTTTTAGTGTTGAAATGGTTTACCTAAATACTTAGATAAATACATACATAATAAAATGTAGATTTATACAAAATATAATAAGCTTATTTACAGAGAAAACACGGCGTCTAAGCCGTTGAGCGAAGTAAGCACCAGCTTTGAGATACCCGAGGCAACGACCAGTTTGGTCGAAATATCCTATAAATATTATTTTTGGCGGACAACCACAGACTCAAAATTTCCACTGCGACGATACTTGAAATGTCAGTTGACGTTGCTACAGTCTGTCCTCTATTGCCGGTTAGCAAGGTTCTAGGACAGTGCGCAGATGAAGTAATAGAAGAATTTGTTGATAAATAATATATTTTAAGGAAAAGAACACAGAAACAGTAACACAGAAAATAGGTAGTAGGAAATAAAAGTGAACGGGAGACGTCCGTTCGAGACAAAATACAGAGAAAAAGTGAAAGTACAAATAAAACAATGAAATTAATGGAATAATGAAATTTAGAAATGGAATTGGAACATGATTTGAATTTAAATAAAGAAATGAAGATGCCAATACGAAATGAGATGAGATAAACGCTAACGATGAGGTTGAATTTGATGGCAATGAGGTTGATATGGACGATGAAGTCGACATCGTTACAACGTAAGGCATATACCACTGTCATGCCCCTTACTTACGTCAATTTAGATTTTAACCATCGCAGTTAGAGCGACGAATTCGTATTGTGCGGAGTTGTGAACATTTTTACTTTATTAGACTTAAGGCGAGGTTATCCGAACGCTAACGCCGCCAATCGATAAAAAAAAACATATTTGTTTCGTTATTAAGTTTTGTTTAAAAAACTTACCCGAAAGCACTCCGAAAGGATAAGTAGCATTTTTTAAGCTAGCATTAATGACCCTGGTTGAATTCCTGAAGTTATTGTACGCATTATCGCCAAAAGTGGCCGTTATTGGCGGAAATGCGTGCAGTAACTTCAGATATTCAACTAGGGTCATTAATGCTAGCTTAAAAAATACTACTTACCCTTTTGGAGTGCTTTCGGGTAAGTTTTTTTAACACAATAGTTTTGTTTAACAAACATGTTTTTTTTTCGATTGGCGGCACTAGCGTGCGGTATACCCCGCCTTAAATAATATACTGTTTCACGGTTTTTTAACAGTATATTATTTAAGTCTAATCATGTACTACAAGTTTCACCAAGTACCAACAATCGCAAGTATTAACAATGTTTACTTTATGCTATTCGATGCCAGTTTCCATAATATTGAATAAAAGCTAATTAATTCATTCCTAGGTCAACACACCACCTGGACCTGCAGTTTCCTTGACATACTATGATTTGCTGCTTCAGGTAGAAAATAGGTCACCTGGTAAAGTCTTGAATGCGAATTGTATTTTCTGTTTGATAGAGTGAAAATATCGATGAAATCCACTCTAAGGATGTTCCTAGAATAAATAAAGTAGGTAATTCAATGGATAGTGCTCCAGAAGCCGGACTTTTACTGAGAAATTCACTCATGAATGTAAACAACTTTGTCAAAAAGTTTGATAATGGGATTTCACGGGCACGGGCAACAAACAAAATTTTTCAGGCTATGTATAAAATAGGTGACCTAGAGCGATAGATTTGTTATAAAAAGTCGGAAAAAATTGTAAGTAGGTACTCCATTTCCAATTTTTTTGGGCAAAGATATATACAAAAACCCCCTTGTAAACTGAAAGGGAGGTGTTCCACAACTGAACAACTTTCATTATGGGGCCAACTATGAAATCGTCAAAAAAAATCAGCTGTTCCCTACAGAAGCTATAATGACCTATAATGACCGAAATGTTTGAAATAGCTGATATTTTGTTCTGTTATGAATACTGAACACCCTCCTTTCGTCTTATAAATGTTTTTGGTACAGCCTGGGCATATGGAAACAACAACTTCGTCACTCACTGGTAAAGTCTAGATTTACATTATATTAGAGAAGGCAAAGTGACCACAAGCACGTAAAGTGACAAAGGCAGTATGCGGGTCAATTTAGTCCCTTTGTGACGTTCTACAAACATGCCCTTGCCTAACTGTGGGTTTCATTTGCGAGCCTTTCCGCAGCTTATTGCTTTTACCCGCAGACAGTATAAATAAAAACATCCCAGAATGTTAGATTTTAAAAAACTAGTTGCGAGCTTGGTCCGCCAGTTAAACATTGGGCGCGGTCAGAAAGAAGCGGAATGGATGACCGCTAGTGGCTCATTTTCATCGGAGAGCATGTTAAACTGTTGGTTCCGGCTGCCTGTCGTAAGACATCAGTCGTTAGCCATGTTAGAGAGCGGCCTGAACAACTGCCAATAGGTTGGTTACTAACCATACGATAAACAAGCAAGCATCTAGTTACGGGAAACCCAGTTTAATTAATCTAAAAAGTATAACTAAATTATCAAGTTAAGTAAAAATCATGTAACGGCCAAGATAGAAAGTGCGATAAGCAAAAAATAAAATCTAATACATCTGTAACATTGTAATAAGTATCTTTAACGGAAATGAAACTACATTTCAACTAGAATTTCCTACAGGGATTCCTATGAACTCGTCTAAAGTCCAATATTTCTCGCGTTTACACTAATATACTGTTGCTAAAGTAATTAAGTTGAGACCAAGTTATACCCGTTACTTATTCCGAGGACAATTTCTTACAGGACAGGTTCGTTGGCCTCATTGGAGCAAAAACTTAATCATAGAAAATAGGTAGAGCTACTCGTAAGTACTTATAGCGAAAGATGTTCATTACATTTATCCTAAGTTCATATACTTTATTAGTAATTAAGTTAGATTAAGATAAGCTTCAAAATTAATTAGACAAATTTGTTTCCCAATTAATTAGTAGGTTAAATAAATCAGTTTTATTTAATACTGCGTAATTAATTGAAATACAAGATTTTTTGAAGAAAAGGTACTAACCCCGAAATAGGACTACGCCTCTAGAACAATTATGTGAGCACTGGCAGCGAGCCACGAGTTTACCACACAGGGCATATATTTTCATACGTTTGACGTTTCAGTGCCCGACTAATGTATGGAAAACCTTACTGCATGCGCCAACTGGCAGAGGCGGTTTCCATATCAATCCACATAGGGTGAATTTCAAAATCCTTGGTAAACTAATTACCTATTGTAACATAAAACTTAGCTAATTTAAATTAAGTACCTATGTAACTTAGAGTCATACGAGAGTAGGAGGTACTTACTACATAATGAGCAATAATCTTGTATCGTTTTTTCTACAACATTAAAGCTATTCGAAAAAAAAAATATTTTGAACCTACCTGCATAACTCTGGTTTATAAATTTATTTAAAAGGTACTCATATAAATTGTACCTGGACTATAAATAGTATTGAAAATCATTTGAAAATCATGAACGTTATATATCTAAGAGGATTCCCAATATTCATTTCATACGCTAATGATACGAGAAACGATTCAAAACAAAGATTCATTTTTGGCATTGCGTAGGTAGATACTATAATATATATTATACGTCAGATTATTCTTATGAATTGAGAGTAATTGGTGAAATTTTCAATTGGTAATAATTTCGTATTCAGTTCGTTAAATAAACACGTAGTGAGCTCAATACGTGTTTATTTTATATGAATAAAAATATAATTTGCAAAATATATCTATGAATTTTCAAAAGTCATGTCGTTTTTCAACCGACACTAAACTAACGTTCAACCGATCTATACGTATTTTATTACATTACACCTGAATACACTTTTTCCCCCTCAGAGTTTCTTTGGGGTAATCGGAATCAAATGCCAATTCCCTAAAGTTATTTCTCTCCTTCTATATATACCTTCCCTGATTGAACAGGGTGATTAATTTTGATTCTCAATGGTTTCTATTAGCGAGTGCATTGGCAGGGGGCTATTAGATATTGTTCTTCAGAGAGTCATTTAATTAATTACAGAGAACTTTTCAAATAACATCTCCAAGGTATTAGAAGCTGCGAACAAAGGTCAGACGACATTGTGTAAATGAGTAAAAGGGTAGGATTTTACAGCGCTTCCAATTAATAACCGGTACCCTTAGTATGACACCAATAAGGGTTGAAAATTTCAAATGAACCCTTTTTCTGATGCACGTTTTAAGTCATCAATATCTACCTTTATTTAGTGGGTACATTGAGAATTGTTAACGTTAGGATATGAATGTTAAAACATTTTGGATGAGATACAAAAAAATGCCAAAGTAGGGATTAAATGTCCTTAAACCGCCAAAGATCACCCAGAGACCGTCAACCTTAGTTTAGTTTAATCCAGGTTTTGGTGATTTAGGCACTAACCCACGGGTTAATCCTTAACTCGAGCTTCGCGCAACTGGGTCTTAGACTGTTCAATTCACGATAGATTCAGTACTCAAAAAAGAGACAATCTCTGTCAATGTTAAACCAAGGAAATTATGAGAAATTCTACTATGGCCCAAGTTAGTATTGTTGATGTCTGGAATTTTCTTGCCGCAGTCTTCAGACACAGATTACCTAATAGTTTCCTTCAGATCTTGATCTAGGGGGCATTTCTTCGTGCTCACTTTCATTCATTCATGCACTCAGCTCTCCTACCGGTTCCCAAAATTCATTTAAAATTTGAACGTTCTAAAAATCGATTTGAAAATAAAATTGATTTATTTAATCGATATTTATCTAGAAATCTTTATAAAAGTCAATTTAAAATTGTATTAGTATTCTATTTGATACTGGTACTACAGGTAATTATAATGTAGATACAGTGGAGATCGAATTAATGTATCAAATTAGGTTAAAGTGACAACGCACACCACCGCGTGTGGTTCGTAGCGATCTCTCGGATTACGGCAATGTCAGTCCAGTCACCTTGTACTCATATAAAATGACGTTGTTACTAGTAATTATAGACGTCACGATCACGATAAAGTAATTAGTAGATATATCGATGTTATTAGCTATATGTCAATATTGTTAGGTATCTGAATACAATTAATAAATAATTATTCATAAACTATAGGACATTGCCCCGCCGGTCTCTATGTGTTTGATATAATTCGAGTCATGCCGAATAATTACAAGTATCTTCATATAGGATATACCTTGTAATTACCAGAATTTAAATACATCGTGTGTTAATGATTATATATAATCCATTACGGATTAGTTCATACTGTCGCTCACTACGGTACATAACTCTAAATTAAAAAACTAAGAAACCCCCGACTAGCTATGGTGGAAATCCCCTTACTTTTTCACGATCCTCATTAGATCCTCAAGGTTCCAGTTGTCCGAAACGCACCATGAACCTAAATATTTGAGATTAACACTTGTATACGTACGTCTACGCCGTAGCTTGATCAGCGTAGCGTAGTTTTTCGTAGCAGTTGGAAATCTCGACAACGAAGGACATGTTCTATGGGTTAACGATCTAATCTCTTCTCTTCTAAGTCGTTTTCCTCATTGCTGAGGGTCGTGATGATGAGGAATTAATCACATAGAACGACTCTCGTTGCACATTTAATGGGGTGGTTTGTACGCAGGTTTCCTCACGATGTTTCCTTCACCGTCAGAGCAGTCGGTAAATGTACGTAAGTCTTTCGAAAAAACCTAAAAACTCATTGGTACATGGCAATGCCTGGTTTCGAACTCGGACCTCCCGCATGGGAGTCCGACGTCCTAGCCACGACGCCACCGACGATCTAATACTTACCTAGGAAACCTATAAAAATATGGGATTAATAATTTTATTATACCTTGATGGAATTCTTATAGAAATAAAAAGTGTCGCTATTTTAACCCCCGTCCAACAGGAAGGCGTGTTACATACGCGTCTGACTTATTTAGACGCGTATGTATGTTTCTCTATGGCATCATAACTACCCCATATAGAAAGCTTAACAAACGATGTATGAAATTTAAATAAGTACCCTCAGCTATTAGACATCAAATGATATTTTTAGATATCAAAGGATATTTCAATATCAAAGTTGCGAAAACATTAAATGACCCTGACTGTGTACTGAACTGTCTACTGAAGATATACTGCATAGTAATTGTATCTTCTGTTTTATTTTTATTTTCATTGTGGGTAGAGAAAGGCAATGTAACACTAATGATTTTTTATTTTTTTTTAATTAGGAGAGCAGACGAGCAAACGGGCCACCTGATGGTAAGTGGTCACCATCGCCCATAGACATCTCACCTCACTGTATAAATATTAGAGGGTTTTTGATGCGCTGCTAACTTTGAGGACTAAGATGGATTGCCTCATGTGCCGGAACTCGTACAAGTCGTACTCGTACAAGTCATTTTGAGCAATCGTCATACGTAAATGGTAACTTTTGGTCTAACTTAATTTACAATAGGAAAAGGACTATAGGTAGGTATGTTGATAATGTTTGTATTTATTTAAAATAAACTTTTATTTATTTATTTATTTTATTTTATTTTATTTATATTACTTAAACTTTGTAAAGTGGTCGCAATATGATAAAAAATAATTGTAATATCCGTGTAGTTTCCGAGATTCAATATTTACGATTAGTCAAAGACAAGTGCGTCACTTGATGCTAGATCTCCATAGAAAATACCGTTTTCGAAAGAGATAAATATAATCAAACTAAATAATTATCAACAATTCTACATGAGTCAAGTACCCTAGCATAATTATTATCATCAATAAACAAAAAAATATGTATAATCAGGTCACAAAACTGTACAATAATACCTAATTGGATGAAAGAAAAATTAGTGTTCATTACGCTGTAAGCAATCAGTAAAACAGACAGCGACCTACAAATCGTAATTCATTATAATAATTTCACGTCTAATGTAATAAATTTGATACATAATTGTGTTTGCTATTCATGAGGCCCCAATATTCAAGCGAAAACGTCCCGATATTTAGGCAAAATTACAGTTATTATGGTCGCGATAAATTCCATTCATAATATCGGGATCCCATAAATTTCTGACATGACAGTTTTGGAAGACCAAGCTTACCGCTACAGAATGTATAAAGTTGGTTTCACACAGTAGAATCACACAACGGAGAATCTTGAATAGAATCTTCCACGCTTCTGCACCATCCGAACCAAAGAAGGCGTCCCGGACGCAAAATGACTCTTCAAAAACCAGACAAGTACGAATCGGGCTGCTGCGTTTATTTGACTTTACTTCACTGTCCCACACATTATTCACATCTTGTAGAAGTTCTTCGAGCAAGAAACACCATTCTTTCTAGAAAAGGACTACTATAAACAATTTGCTAGACAAAACGAAACAAAGCTGACGTGGATGCCACAAAAGCGCGGGAGAAACTACGCAGGAATAAGGTTGAAATTGAATCGAAGGTTTTTAATTGATGGTATACTTCAATCGACAATAAGTACTAGCTGTCACCACTTGATTTATAAAAATAAAAATTAAAAAAAAAGATGTATTCAGTAACAAAAAGGTACAAACATTTTTTTCTAATTGTGGAGGCCCTCTTTTAAGTGTGACAACACCTGTGTTAGAGGGCCACGCTCTTCCATACCTCTTTGTTTATGTACCTATTTACGAATATAATAATAATAACGTGTGTGTGTGTGTGTGTGTGTGTGTGTGTGTGTGTGTGTGTGTGTGTGTGTGTGTGTGTGTGTGTGTGTGTGTGTGTGTGTGAGTGGGTGTGTGTGGGTGTGTGAGAGAGAGAGAGAGAGGGTGTGTGTGAGGGTGTATGTGAATGTGTATTTCTAGCTACACTAGCGCCGCAGCGGAAGAAATTGGCAAATGTTGCATGCTATTACTGCGCGTCGTGTGCAACGGGCATTACCGATACATAATATGATATTGATTTGTTATACCAGTAGCAATAGAATGGAACTTAAATATTAGGTTTATATCTCAATAAAATAATAAAAAAGTACCTACGTTTCTCAATTCCCCGATACCAAGTTGAGATAATATTTGACTAATGTCTAAGTACACAAAAAATCGTCAATTAGTTTCTGCGCGATTTCGGAACAAACATAATAAACACAAAGGGTTTCTTGAACTTTGCGAATCACGATAATCTAGTAAATTCCTAGAATGTCGTCTACTTCTGACACAACCAATACTAAAGCCTACTACAAAGCCTAAGCCTACTTTACACTGCAGCGAAAACAAAATGGAAGCAGTCCGAAACCATAGAAATTTAGAAAACCGAAATAGATTTCTATGTACCTATCTATTGGAGCGTCGGTGGCACAGTGGCTAGGACGCCGGACTCCCATGCGGGAGGTCCGGGTTCGAAACCATGCAAGGTCATGTACCAATGAGTTTTTCGGTTTTTTCGTAAGACTTACGTACATTTACCGACTGCTCTGACAGTGAAGGAAAACATCGTGAGAGGAAACCTGCACACTGAGATAACCAGTGTGTGAAATGGGGAAGGCAACGGCAAACCACCCCATTAAATCTGCCACGAGTGTCGTTCTATGTGATTATTTCCTTAGAATGATCACGACCCCAGCTATGAGGAACACGACTTAGAAAAGAAGAAGATCTATAAATATCTAATCTATTTCATGTCTTACACACTCGCTTTGTATGTGAGTGATCTTGTGTCGAGTCGGTGTCAAGAAAATGTGTACTTTCAACATACCACTAGCTCTTGAACTATTTAATCTACAAAAATGGATGTTATACCATTGGATAGAGTCTTTCGGCCCCGTTCTATCGATACCTAACAATAACTGACATAGCTACAGCTTGCCGATGTGGGTCCCTTTTTTGGCCAAAAGTATTTACATACTTATATTAAATTATCTATAACTTTGGATCTATTAGAAATATCGAAACACTTGAAACTGCGTTGTTATGTGCTTGAACTACACTACTTCGCACCTGGTTTCAACAGTTGAAAATAATTGACAAGTTTCATCAGTTGTGATGTGACCTCATGCCTCGCATAATCTCATATAAAAAGGAAGCCCAGTCGAATTCGACAAAAAACCCATGTTTAACGCAGAGGGACAAGAGCATCTATCGTTTGCGACAAAAATCGCAACAATCGGACCACTACGCGCAAACTGGCGGCCCTTCGCGTGTTGGTACAATGTTAGAGTTGCAGAATATATTCCATGTTTCGGCAGATCCCTTCTGAGATCTTCCAAAGATACCCGGGCCACTTTTTTACCCACTAAAACCCCCTTGATGGCCGACCTCGTCCAAATCGAAAGGCTTCAGGATCTCCAGAAGAACACACCAGTGCCAGGGGGCACAAAGTAGGGGTAACATTTTGCCTTAGGTCCATCTTGGGAGGTGTAATGCACCTACTGATACCTGCCCCCAGGCTCGCCTACCTGCGATGGGCGGTGAAAGCCCCCACTTTAGCCGCCCGTGACCCTAATGACTCCTTTTAGTCGCCTCGTACGACAGGCAAGAGTTACCGTAGCCTAGAATAGAATTCCCTGTGAGATGGCTAGAAATATAACGGTTGACAAAGTTTAGCATGATTTCATGATTTTAGGTTCTATTCCTAGGAATCCCTGGTTATAAAGGTACTGCTTGAAAATCAGCACCGCTGTGTTGACAGCATTGCGGCAACACGCTCAGGCAGTCGCCTTTTCTGGTGCTGCACACCACCATCATCAAACAGTCCGTGAGTTCTTAGAAAAATTTCGCGTATTCACTGTACTTACTTTTTGTTTCATTTCATCTTTGTTTGTTTATCATTCGTATTGTTTTTGTTTAATTTCTATCTTTGTTTGTTTATCTATTATCATGTGTTTTCAGTTTATTTGTTTTGTACCTTTATAATCATTATTAGTTTGTAACTGTTATGTTAGAGTACTGGAATAAAACTATTTCTATTCTATTCTTTTTGGACAGTCCACATGTCCACACTTTGTTTTTGACAGATTAATATATATTTGTTTCGACTGACTGTGAGATCAAAGCCAATGTTGATTTACTTGCGGTCGTGCATTCCAATGTGGGTTGACACGGCCTTTACTACCCGATATTGTTTTTTCACCACAGGATGCCCGTTTCACTAAAATCGCTTGTGTAGAGACACCGTTCAAATACTTCCCTTTTTTAATAAAATATAGTACGATTTTAATAGCGTGAATTAAATGAATTACGAAGGTTCGAAAGTGATGGTACAATTTAGGCGCGGTCGGTTTTTATGGGTGACCGCTAATGACCATTTTCTTCTTTCAACAGTAGTCCTCAGGCCATATCAAAGGCCTACTACTGTCAGCCTGAATAACTTTGACAATAGGTTGACGAAAAAAATAATTTTATCTCCATTAAGTAAAATATTATTTACCTTCAAAACCGAAATTGAACCGATACTAATTATATAAATACTCTTCCGTTACTGTGATTCTAAGCAAAAAATACTTTTCTACTTCCTATTAAATATTTTATTTCGTAATTGTTGAGAGTTGTCGCCGGATACTAGAAGTCCCAAAGTTTCTGTAAAACTTCCACAAAATGTTTTAATAGGAATTAGTATCTACAAGAAAACTTACAGTTTCTGGATGAACGACGTCGTTTGTTGGCAGTTTACTCTTGAGAGTTCCCGGGCCAGACAGTCCTAGAAAAAATAGACTGAAGTTAGGATTATTTCAGATATTTTCGTAATAAGCCTAACTACTTAGATGTTTTTACAAATAAGAACTAATAATAGGTAACTATTACGAGTATACAGATTGTAAGCGAAGGTTCCACAGTGTCTATATATAGGACGCCAGACTCCAATACGAGAGGTCCGGGGTTCGAAATCGATACAATTACCGACTGCACTAAACATTAGAAATACCTTTGTCGTGGAGACTATACAGTTTTAAAGTAACTATAAGTACCTATTATAATTTCGCTAGCGACGAGGAAGTGAAGCATTATTTACCAGGCATATCTGAAGGGTTGCTATGAACACAGAAGATCTTCCTCATGGTTCTGAGGAAAGTCCTGAAATCCAGGGTGTAGGAGCCGTACACCAGCGGGTCCATACAGGAATTGGAGACAGCCATGATGAAGAAGAAATCTTGCGCCATGGCCGATACGTGCACCGCTGACTGCCGGTCTAGCATGTACCTGCGAAAGTATTGAATTTTGTTTCAAAGGTTGTTCTTCCAGATGGAAGAGATCGGTTTCAGAGATAAGGTTAACCGAGGTTTTCACTCTAAGGCGACGAAACGAATTTGGTTAGAATTGAAGCCGAAATGTTTAGAATCATGACGCTATATTGATGTATCTTGAATCGATGGATCTCCAAGTAAATCTAATGGTTTTACAAAAAAAAAGTATTACTCTTGAATTCCCTATTGAAGCTGAGGCTTGATGAATCACATTCATATCACCTTACCTTTCTGCCGAAAGCAGCATTGCTTGCATTTTGCATTAATGGAGGGTAAGAGCTTAGGTAAGAGCTTAAAGGAACAAGGGTAAGCGTAACTACTGGCACCTGAGTCCTCCCTCTAATAATAATGTGAGGTGAAAAGTCTTTTCCACGATGACCGTTTAGATACCATCAGGTAGTCCGTTTGATCATCTGCTTTCCATAAACAATAAAAGAAAAACATGTCTCGAATTGATGAGCCATCTACACGATCTGAGGGCTTGTCCCGTAGAATTCAGTTTGACAGTCACGTAACGAAAATTTTGACAACGGGTCTCGAAAACCAAACTCCATATACAATAGCGCCACGAATAGTCCGACTGTAATATAATTTCAGGCTGTAGGCTGGGGCAGAGCAGACGTACACAATGGTTGGAGGATTGGACAAGCAAGTTTTCAAATTAAATAATTATTCATAACAATTAGTAATTTTATTTTTTCACAATAATAAATTCTTTTATATAACGTTTTCCATAATGCTTGCACACCTACTACCTCTTTCTTAAAATCATTTCCTCTGCCCGAAGGTTGCCTGGAAGAGATCGCTCTTAGCGATCCGCCGAGTATAAGGCCGCCTAAATTGTACTTTTTCCTTATCTATCTTTTGTTTGTTGTTTTCTATTTGTACAATAAAGTGTATTTTACTTTTACTGTCTAATGCCCTACTTTTGGTCAATTTGCCGACAGGTATCGCTGTACGTTTATATCTGGCGGCATCGTTTGGTGACCTCTGTTTAATATAGCATTTTTAAAAACTTATAAATTTATTATAATCTATATACTCTTCGAAAGTTCATGGCTTTCTGTTCTTTTTGATATAGGCGCCCTCTGCGCAACCATTTACTTTTACTTTACTTTAAACATTTTGTAGGGGAAAAGTATGGGAACAGTTTTTTGCGATTTTTTATTATTTATTATTTTATTTAACACTTTAATGCACAAAGATAGTACATGAGGCGAGCTATTAAGCTATTAAGCACGGCATTAGCCGTGCGGCATTAAGCTCTGATTTCTGACTTTTCTAGTACTCTAACTTCAGTTGGACCCATAATATAAGAAAAAAGTTGTTCTTATGATATAAGAATATATTATAAGAACATACGAGTATTATTTAAAAAATATATATTATAAAAACAGTATCGATTGACACAATAAAAATAAAATGTGTGATTCTTTTTTGCTGAGATACGATTTTTTCAAAATCTCTGAATGCAGTTGCAGATAACTCTAAAAGTTAGGGAAGTTCACGTTTTCGTTCGTATCGTTACCACTTAAAATCGACTCATGAAAGTGCGAAACAAGGAAGCAAGGACGATGCATCTCGAAAAACTGCCGACTGACTATCGAAGACGGAGATGTCTAGTAAGCGGTTTCGTTATGGTTTCCGTACAAGCTCAGCAAAAATACCACACAACTCCGTAGGCAATCGGAAAATTTCGAATAAATCTGTCGTTGTCTTTTTCGGTTTTTACACAGGTATCAGATTAATGAGAGAGCTGCGGAATTATGACAATGCCTCTCAAAATCTTCCGGAGATGATCGGAAACGTGTGAAAAATGGTTTTATGATACTTTCCGTAAGCTAGAAGATAGAGACGAAGCGACAAGAAAGGCAATCTTTGAATACCCAGTATGTCTCTGATCTCGTTTTTTGAGAGAGATATTCGTTTCGTAATTGTCAAAAAAATCCTACGGAATAAACCCTCTGAGGTAATCAACCAGATGTAGGACCTCAGACACGTCTCTGTGAAAATAATACTTATTCAGAATTCAAAGCCATAATTCTCGGAATCATAATATCCACGTTTCCAGGCGATGTTTATACCTTAACCAATGGAAAAGTTCCGTAAAATCTTTGGAAATTCCCACGGTTAATATGATACCATTAGCGACCCACAAATTTGTTTATCCCAAACCCAAAATTTACTTTTACCAACATAATATAAATTAGCTAACCCATAAACTTTTTAAAAGGAAATAGAATTAAGACTCTTACTGGTGATTTTCGTAAATAAACACCAACAAAAATCTTCAAATTGTCATTAGGATAAGTTAAGAAATAGAACCAAGCACTAAACTGCAGAGTACTATATAACGAAGAAACTAAACACTATACTGGAACAAACATTTGTACCTTGGATGAAAGAAAAAATAGTCTCCCTAAGTGCAAGCTTTCGTTCCTTCATGCCTACTACTTTCTTCACACTATTTACCTCAACTATACCTATACCTCTGTACCTCAACGTGAGAGTTATGTATGTATGTATGTAAGTCTGCATTTTGGCCAAGCATTATTTTGCTAAAATGAAGTCTGCTTATATATGTCGCAACCACATAGCGTAATGGCGTATTTCAGAAAGTGCGTACCTAGTCATTTCACGAAGTGCTAATAAAGCTACTTCCTGTAATAGTCGAGTTTTACACTATCTGTTTGGGATTATTAGCCACTTCCGATTCCTAACTTTTTAGCCCACCATGAAATGCCTACGCACTTCGTGAAACGCTGGCGCGTTACGCTATGTGTCTAAGAAATATAAACTAAGTAGGGGAACATGGGGGGATATCAGATAGGGGCTAGAAACAGACAGCATTATATTTCATACTTCCAGCTACCGCTGTATCATTCTAGTAGATTAGAAAGCATTTGTAGATGGTGCTTATCTCGTGTACAAATGGAGATAGGTCTGGCGGCGTCGGCGTTTAAGAAAATTAAAAAAAACACGTAAGTGAAGTAATATTCTTACTTATTTCAGAAAATATCAAATTTTCTATTGACTACCAATGTGAATATGAATAATTTATTTCGCAGCAGCGACTATTTGACAAGTTATTAACGCTTTTGTTACACAAATTGATGGTTACATCTACCTAATATAATGTTTATTTGTAAACAAAGCATATGTGGGGTGCAACCAATATCATTAAGCCTTACCAATATCATTAAAGAAAGCCGTATTTAATACTTTATTTTAAAGGAAACGAAATAGGAAAACAGACCAAAGATAATCCCAAATAAAAATGTAAGAGAAAAGAATTAACGAGAAAGATGTTTTGCAGAATGCTTTAATTGAGATGAGAAATATAGCTACAGAACGTCTGCAGATGATTGTTTGGATGCACAGTTTGTTTAAAACAGACCTACAAAGCTTGTACCAACTGTACTACTCAAGAATTAGTGTTTTGCGTATGTCGCTCTGCAAATAAATTGCTAACCATATTTACCCCACTTTTGGAAATGTGGTATCTGATTTGACCCATATACAAGGGATAAAAACGGATATTCCAAATTTAAGTAATTGTTGATTAGTTACAAACTTAAAGTATTTTTTTTTAATTGCCATTGCTCACCGTTAGTGGTTGATTGTTATCTAATTCCAAAATAACCATTGCCACAAAAAATTAAAAATTCATTTTTTTCTTAACTATCCGGTGTTACCCCACCTTCCCGTATTGTTGGTTGTTTGTAGCCAATAACCACACGACAAAGAGACCAACGACCTGCTTCGATATTTATATCGTAGGTACTCTAATATACTTACTTATTTCTCGATTTGTATTATAATGATAGCGTTGATCGAGCGTCGGTGGCGTCGTGGCTAGGACGTCGGACTCCCATGGAGGTCCGAGTTCAAAACCAGGCAATGCTATGTACCGAGTTTTTCGGTTATTTCGAACGACTTACATACATTTACTAACTGCTCTGACGGTGAAGGAAACATCGTGAGGAAACCTGCACACTGAGATATCCAGTGTGTGAAATGGGGAAGGCAATAGCAAACCACCCCATTAAATCTGCCACGAGAGTAGTTCTATGTGATTAATTCCTTAGAATGATCACGACCCTCGGCAATGAGGAACACGACTTAGAAGAAGAAATTATAATGATAAGATTGATAAGACAAAAGTCGCTTTGTAAGAATATTAATGTTTGTTATTGATGAAGGAAACAAGTCCGCCTCAGGTCAACTGTCATAATTATGGTCGCTTTTTTCCTGCAAGATATCTATTAGCCTTGAGTCGCCCCACAAATGACTCAACAATAAGTAAAGGTATAAATATGTATTTTTTCCTGCTACGGCATTAGCAAAATAAATTATCGAAAGTGGTCCAGACAGCTGTTGGTGTGAAAAGGGTCTGTTCTCAGCCCAGCTTATTGGCAAGGATTCCGGCAGAGCTAGGTAATCTGTTGCGGATCCGGATTTATTTTATATTAGCTATAGGTACTTCGTTCGCGTTCCGTACTAATTTTATACACTGACCAGAATTATTAAAACGCTCTCCATAATCAGGAATTAAATGGAACATTTTTTTTCATAAGAACTCCATAACACAGACTAATATAAAACAACAAACATGAGATAGAAAAGGAAATAGTGAAATACAATTTAGGCGGCCTTATCGCTAAGAGCGATCTCTTCCAGGCAACCTTCGGGCAGAGGAAATGATATCGAGAAAGAGGTAGTAGGTGTGCAAAGTTTATGGAAAACGTTATATAAGAGAATTGTATTTACAACAATAGTAACATATAATATACTAAGTACATAAAATAAATAGGCAGATATATACATATATGTATACTTAAACAGATAATGATAAACATACATTAAATAATACATAGACTACATAAACTAAAATATATAATGAGTACTCATGTACTCATGTATGTTATCATCACTGATCGGTGTAGGTAGGGCTGTTTGGGGTCAAAGACCTCAAAAGCTAGATTAGTGCTAGGTTAGTATGGACATCTGTAGACGTCAGAGTGAAGCGAATTTATAATTCAATAGAATTTCGTCGTCTATTTCATTTCTTTCAAGTATGTCTAAATCCGGGTTTCTTTAGTAGTCTTCTAGTCTTCTTTTAAATTCCGAAAATCCCGGGATTTTTAATATATATTTTTAATGGCATGTCCTTAGTATGATGATCGCAGGTTGGAATTACCAAAAGTAGCTCTATCTACAGCGATTTTTTCAATTCTGGAAATCCCGGGATTATCCAAATATGGTTTATAAGAAAGTCGTATCCATATCATGACCACAGCTTGTAAGTACCAAAAACAGCCCTACCTACTCCGATCGCTAGATATCATACAGGATAAGCAGAATAACAACCAGGAAAGAAAAAAGGAAAGGAAAGTTTAAAGAGGTAGGAATCAAAGACTATTAAAATTACCAATGGCGCTCTCATGACACGGATTTTATATTTATTCACACTTGACCCATTTTTAAGTCGAATTTGCAAAACCGAATTGGCCGAGATGTCAATCCGGGCTTATTTAAATATATCCGTGAAAACTCCATCCAAATCTGTTTTACCGTTATACGATTATAGGTACGGTACATATATAGGCACATCATTATGTGTTGATTATGTACAACCCGGTACGTCCAGTATTTATGTTCCTCAACAGTGTGGGTAGTTTATGTAGAATTTACATAAGTGTTATTAATAGAGTATTAATGGAGCGTCGGTGGCGTTGTGGCTAGGAGTCTGACTCCATAGGGGAGGTCCAATTGACTGATTCGAAATAACGGTGCTTTATTTACGACTAAACTCAATCACCTGGTAAGTGACGATGAGGCCTAAGATGAAGCATACCGGCCTAGTCATCGTCATCAGCCTGTTAATGTCCCCACTGTTAGTGCACGGGCCTCCCCTTGCATAAGGGGTACGGGCCATGATCCACCGAGCGGGCCCAGTGCTGGTGGTGGATTTTACACGTCTTCGCAAACTTTTAATTTCCTCAGACATGCAGGTTTCCTCACGATGTTTTCCTTCACCGTTAGAGCAGTCGGTAAATGTACGTAAGTCTTCCAAAAAAGCGAAAAAACTCATTGGTACAAGGCATTGCATGGTTTCGAACCCGGACTTCCCGATGGCGTCCTAGCCACTAGACCACCGACGCTCCGTTTTTAATTTAAACTCCGTAAAGGACAGTGCTTTTTGTGTTCAATGTATTTATTTTTATTCTTACGTACAAATTGAGCTATCTAAGTAAACATTTTTCAATATTGACAGATTCAATATACATTTTTGATGTGGTATTCAATAAGTATACCAAAACACAAAATATCAAGTAAAGAATTAAGTTGCAACTAGGTAGGAGTAGCTTTTAAGTGTGGCACTAACTTTATTCATAAACGTCATTAAAGACACTTGTGTTTACGATATGCCCCAACAAAAAGACATCTTATGATATTTGCCGGTGATAAAGCGGTAGTCCACCGACGCTCACCTGCTACCGGCTTAGTAAAAACTGGAAATTTTATAAATACTGCGGAAAACATCAACACTGTAGTGACGATTAGTGGCGACAGACTCTATAACACATTTATGTAGAAAGGTGGTCGCCTGCCAGGCGGATCCTGAAGGGGTCCTAAGAACTCCTGTCCTAACACCGTAACAAGGTTACTCGAGTTAGTCGTCTCGTACGTACGGAACGACGCGCTTACCCAGTAGCGGTAGATAAATCCTAATACGAATAATCAAATACAAATAATCAAATACAATCATCGGTTCCGCTTCTGCGATGTAATCGTGATTTTAAGGAAATATGACCTTATCCAATTATTTGTATCGAGGGAAATATAAGTAGGTACGATATTAAAATTGAATTGGAATCTCATCGTATCATTCACAGATACATACAAGATTTAAATTAACAAACTTTTCCTATTACTTTTTCTCATCTTGCAATTTCCCATGTCATTAAAGTAAAAATCGAAGATGAGCTACACTCAAAGCTAACCAGTGGGATGGCATGTTTTACAGATACAGATATTTTTAAGAAAAAACAGAAAATACATTGAAGGGTAGGTAGAAGATAGAAGGTTTCTTCGCTACCGATAGCGACGATGAGGCTTGATCCTATTAGTTTATTACAGATACGTACTTCAAACCTCTATCAAGGTCTATGTTTGAACAATTTTTGTTAAATTATTGTTGTTTAGCTAAAAAGTGCACAGCTAAATCCATAATTTTATCACATGTTTCTGTTAGTATGACAAAGGTCCTTCGTATTTCAATTTTTGTCATAGAAAATTTGAAGTTTGTATGAGATTATGTCTCTAGGATTTTGCGCTACAGCCATAACAACTTTAAATTTTGGCGGTGGTATAATCCTTCACACGAGTACAATACCTATAATTTTTTTTTCTCTGTCTCTAACCACAAAATTTTGTATAACTTCAAAGAAGCCACCCTAAACCACAGTTTAATACAAATTCTAAGCGCTTCTAATTCGCACACTTCAATAGTAGGTATTAATATGCAAACATCGTTTTCGTATACCTACATAGTTAGTCATTCTAAACTTGCTTTCAATTACGTATTAAAACACTATATACAGTACAATACAAGACAATAATCTTTATGTTCAGGCTGCATAGGTCCATAGATAAATTACAGATAAAATACATAAGTAATATAAAAATAAAATAAAATACTTGCTGTCCCTTTCATAGCCATAGCCATAGCTCGAGATAAAGTATCAACGCCGGAAGCCTTTTAACATTAGGAAAAGAGCGTCGGTGACTCCCATGCGGGTGGTCCGGGTTCGAAACCGTGCAGTGCCATGTACCAATGAGTTTTCGTATTTTTCGTAGACTTGCGTACATTTACCGACTGCTCTAACGGTGAAGGAAAACATCGTGAGGAAACCTGCACACTGAGATGACCAGTTTGTAAAATGGGGTAAGCACAAAATATCCTCAAGGGTCGAAGTGCCGCTGGGTCATTCCCGGCCCCTATCATAAGATAAGATAACTTTAGGAAAGGAAGCATTAGGCGTCTGATCCGAACGCCTCAAGTAAATTTATTCTACTGTGTTCGACTGTCTCAAGTATATCCGATTGTGTCCAATTGAAGACATATTTTGTTCACTTACCATAAAGTCATGGTGGCGTATGGGAGCCAGCAGCAAGCGAACACGGTTACTATGGTAACCGTCATCCGCAGCGTTCTCCGCCTGGCGCGAGCGAGAGGCCTCTGATCCGAGCGCCTCAAGTGTATCCGACTGTGATCTGATTGAATGCATTTATCTGGAAAAAAAAACATTCGTCACGTTAATTGAACGAACGAACACTTGCCTTATTTGGTTTCGATTCGACATTTCCCTTTTATCGAACAGAATTACCCACGATGTAAGAAGGCCGTCAGAATAATGAATTCCGCATTCAACCCAAACTCCGATGATGATTGGCAATACTAAAAAAAATAACAAAGTATCAATATGTTACTTGTTGAAGTAAAAACTTCTTTAGGCGCCACCTTGCGCTCTTTCTGAACAATGAACCAAACTGAACCGTCACGCTCGAGTCGGTGACGCTGAATCTGGTATACTCGGCTCCATTGGACATCAAGCGCGCTCGAATCGGTGATGAGTTTTCACTTCTATCGTGTGGTCATAAGTACACACCCTCTTTTTTATTTCGTCAAATTGTCTATTCTGTGTGTGTACCTATAAATATTTTAATTTTTTTTATTTATATAAAGACAATTCTAAATAAGTCAATTGACTAAAAAATTCTATTAAATTCGTCCGAGGTATCATTATTACTATTCGTATCTTGTAATCACTACGGTATAAGACAACGCTTGCACACCTGCTACCTCTTTCTCGAAATCATTTCCTCTGCCCGAAGGTTGCCTGGACCAGATCGCTCTTAGCGACAAGACCGCCTAAAATGTACTTTACTATCTCATGTTTGTTGTTTTATATTTGTGCAATAAAGTGTATTACTTTACTGTACAAAGTTTTCTGATGTGTCTGTCTGAATGCGCAGGCTATAATCTCGGAAACGACTGATTGATTCCCAAGGACTTTGGCTTAAGGCTTTTTATTCGTGCGAAGTTGCGGTGGGATGGGTAAAATTCAAATATCGGGGTCTAATTTAAATCCTTTTGCTTAAAATGTAATGCAAATCGTATCTGTTTTGCCCTGGTAAAGTACTTATGAGCCATCCTCTTTTGCCATGAAAATAACAAAATAGGTATAATAGATATAAAAAGCGTAAATACCTACATGCAGAATGGATTGTACATCATTTCGTAGTACCTGTTTCGTGGAACATTTAATTCCGAAGCCGTCATACCCACGCGGTACTTAACAACGTTTATTCATTCTTTAAAAAAGGGAGGTTAAGTGTCAGACAGCTACCGAGCCTCTACATTTTTCGACGTTATTTGTCTACGGACAAGAAAATGACCTTTACTTTTAAAATACATCATTTACGTGACTCTACTTTATCCTTTTCACTCCACTATGACTAACGGCCTAGAAACATAGTACGGCGGTAGAAATATATACCAGGGAAGCCTAAAAAAATAGAAAAATATTTTTCCAGGAATCATGATGAAGAAAGAATCTAAGAACGCTCTTATTACATAAATGTACCTAAATACTCGTCGATCGAGCTTAAATGAAATAATTATAATCTAATTCAATACTCAAGGGTCTTAAGTAAGGGTTCCTTATAATATTAGGGCCGGGAGGGGGTGGGGGGGGGGGGGGGGGGGGGGTGGGGGGGGGGGGTTTGTTTGTTTATTATTTTCGCAAACAGTAAAATACTACTAATTAGCACCAGTAAGTACACTCGTACCCCACAGAAATAAATCAAAATAGAACGGTGACGCTGGCGAGCTGCTATAGGAATCGCGCCTGTCAACATTTTCATAAGCCACGCCCCCAAAGTGCTGAATGAATAAAATCTTGCAGTATATTGCAAGATTGAGACACGGGTACCTCAATTCGCCGTTCTATCTAATTTTATTTCTGTGCTCGTTACCTAAACCTACAAACAAACGAAACAAAGAAATTTCCCGCCTGAAACCTGGAACCGCGTGCCTTTGATTTCCCACGATGTTATACGTAATATAAAAACATGTAATAAGTAATATAAACAACGACATTAAGTAGTATTATTATCACAAAAGCCTTTATACATCTTATACGTACAAGGCCGTTACCACAATGGATATTTTGGTACGACTAACAAGCATAATAAAGAGCATAATAAGTAGGTAATTCATTGTGTAATCTCTCCTTGGTTGTGTCATAAGCATGTAAAGAAGATATAGACTCTATTCTGTATCTTGTCACTAGTGATAAAACGGGGTGAATCGCCCATGTCATGCTTTTTCGTTCCATATAACCAAAATTGTGATAAAAAAGCGCGACCTGGAGCGAGTCACTCTTTTTATCACAGTGACAAGATACGGAATAGAATTACAGCTTATAAATAAAAGTGACTGTTACAAATAGGGATGTTACGGAGCTTCGACTCCGACTCCGAAAGGTCGGAACTTCCGATCCCGGACTTCCGAGCCGAAGTCGGAGTCGGAAGTGTAAAATCAACACCTCCGATTCCGACTTCGGCTCCGATAATTTTGAATTGGAGGTTATACCGAAGATTTGTGAGCAAACATATTCAAATATCAATATTTAATTAAATAGTGTAGGACTACATAAAGGAATATGTTTTATTGCCGCAAACGTCATCATAAAAAATATTGGCCAATATTAGCTATAAAAATAAAAACGGTTTAAAATTTGAACTTCTTCTGAACATCTCCTCCGCCTCCGACTCCGGTTCCGACTCCGATAAATCAAATTTAAAACCTTCGGTTCTGACTCCGGTTCCGGTAAAACCACCTCCGTAACATCCCTGGTTACAAATAATAGTAGAATACTGTGTAAACGTATGTTTGCTCGAGTAAAACTTTGTTACTAACCAAATATTAAAACTATGGATATAGGTTTACAACACTTAAGTATATATAAAAAAAGAGCGTCGGTGGCCTAGTGGCTAGGACGCCGGACACCCATGCATGATGCAGGAGGTCCCGGTTCGAAACCATGCAATGCCATATAGGTGAAGGAAAACATCGAAAAGAAACCTGCATGTCTGAGGAAATGAAAACTTTCCAAAGGTGTGTGAAATCCACCAATTAGC
This sequence comes from Hofmannophila pseudospretella, assembly GCA_947369225.1. Taxonomy (NCBI): domain Eukaryota; kingdom Metazoa; phylum Arthropoda; class Insecta; order Lepidoptera; family Oecophoridae; genus Hofmannophila; species Hofmannophila pseudospretella. The sequence continues at coordinate 9,238,309 of OX376325.1, forward strand.
ACTGGGCCCGCTCGGTGGATCATGGTCCGTACTCCCTTGTGCAAGGAGAGGCCTGTGCCCCAACAGTGGGTACATTAATAGGCTGATGATAATGATCATGAAGTATATTAAATATAACTTTTTAAGCTTTCGTACTGTCAATGCTATATAATTTAGACACGAGATTGATTTGAGCTCTTTATATTTCAGCACTGTTGTATGCGCATGCACCTGTGCCTAAATATTGATGGGAGCTCAAAACAACCCCAAACGATGCTAAGAACCCATGTCTGATTATAGCATAATATATGTCCATGGGCGTTGCTGAATTTACTCATATTTAACAGAAACGGGTATTCAAAGGAATAATGCATACCTACATCGTAAACGAACGTATTTCAGTGTAAAAGTTCTAAAATGTTTGAATCCGGAAATGTAACAACTTGTAGGAAAGCTGTGTCGTGTAAAAGTTTTGTATAACTTTGTATAAAACAAAGGCAGGGAAGCAAGGGTTGAAGGGAGCTGCGTTTCTATGGTTGTCGTTTTACTGTCATATAGCTTGATAGCACAGAAACATCAAAAGCGCTGCTCCATCTCTGTAAGATTGAAAGTAAATCTATGTACCTATCTAAATACATATCATTGGTACGTACAAGTAACGTCATAACTCAATATCTAACCTAAAGAATTAAAAATGTGGTACATTTTGTGGAAAGATATTTAATATCTATGTACAAAATATTCCTAATTTTATCACACGGGGTATTCGGTCGCGCAGCCAGAGTTGAGGCCACACGCATACAGTTACATGTATTGATGAATCTAAGGCCCGACTCGCACTTGACCGGTGTTATTACTTCCATTGTTTTTCGCACTCCTAATTCAATACTGTAAGCAATTGTAAATAATAATTTACATTGCATTGAACTCTTGTTCACACATGCGTGTAGGCATACGCACATACAAAATTTGGCAATAATAAACATTCCTTTGACAGGTCACGACCCCATGCGACTCGGGAGGTCAAATAACTTCATTTGCATATAACCGGGTACAAGGGAATAAGGTTTATTTAACCTACCGGTATATTTTATAATATAAAGAAAGTAATTACCTACATTTAAATTTTTCATGTAAAATCTTTATCCATGCAGTCTCGATTCAAACAATATGTTTTAGGTCTATATTAGCGAAGTGTATTAAGAAATATTTACTCTTTAAAAATATTTTAGTCATTAGGTATTCATATATTAAAAAAAATTATGATAACGGTTGCCTGAAATAATAATAACCTACTTTTAGAAGAACAAAATGGGATGTAAGTGAAAGAAAATAAAACTAAAATAAGTCGTTGTAGGTACTTTTTTAACGTTACCAAAAATATTTAAAAAGAATAAAATAGAAAATAAAAATCTAACTAAAATAAATTAAAAAAGTAAGAAAAAAAATCTCAATTTCTTATCAATGCTTGCTTATCGTATGGTTAGTGGCCAACCTATTTATCAGAGTTGTTCAGGCCGCCCGTAAGCATCTGACATGGCTTAACGACTGCTGTCGAACGACAACAACCGGGACCGACTGCTTAACGTACTCTCCGAGGCACGGAGGAGTTCAGAAGAAATATGCCACTAGCGGTCACCCATCCAGGTACCGACCGCGCCAACGTCGCTTAACCTGCACGATCACTTTCGGACCGTGCTCGCAACAAGGCTACGAACTCCTTATCAATTATTCGCCAGTATAAAAAGGTATTAAAGGATTAACCGGCATTAATGTAACAATATCTAGTTATTAGCTATTTACGAGAAAAGGGCTAAAAAGTTAAAAATAAAAGACTTTAGAAATGGAATGGGAATATGATTTGAATTTTGTAAATATAGATGAAGAAATGAAGATGCCAACACTAAATAAGGTGAGTTAAATGCTAACGATGAGCTTGAAATTGATGGCAAGGAGGTTGATATGGACGATGAAGTCGACATCGTTACAATATTGTATCACTTGGAAGCCAAACATGGGACAAAACCCGTAACACTATACCGGCACTAACTTTCCAAGAATAACTTTTTACGACCTAACCTACTTTGAAAGTCCCTTTTTCGTGTTCCAGACTTCTTATGACAAAATAATTTTAACGCATTTTTAAGAAAACCTATATACTTGGTACATAATTGGTAATTAATTCTGTGTCTTCTCATAAATAAGTCATGCTCCCATACATTATATTACACCCACGTTTGGTACAGTTGGATTTCAAAAATGGTATCCAGGCCTTTAAATGTAGATGTAGTGAGGTTGCTAGGTTTGCCACAAACAACTTATTTATAATCATCACTAGATGTCATCACCACTCGCTTAAAAAAGTTATCTACAGCACAAGAGTGTCTTAATATGTATCTTAATTTCAACCGTAAGCGTATATAATGGTCACATGATCTCGTGGTTAACGCTGCAGGTCAAATATACAGGGTGTCCCAGAAAGTATGGATCAAACGAAATAGGGTGATACCTGAAGTCATTACCTATCGATATAACCTTATATATGGTTATCCGATTCTTCATGAAAAAAAGGAATTTTATCAATTATTGCCTAGTAACACACTAAAAAAATTATTTTAAAAAACTAGCAGATATTTGTCAGATTTTCTTTTGTAAAATATAATTTTATTCCATAAATGTCTAAATAATATTCGTCATGCATCTCAAATGTTAGATAAATAAAACTAAAAATCTAAAAATATTTCAGTGTCAGTAAATAAGTACAACCATCTAATAGACAGTTCAGTCAAACAGGCCCCCTCTCACCGTGTGCTTCCCAAAAATCCCCATAATGCTTGCCGCATTGTCCCGCTGGATTGTGATGGAGATGTGTTGGGCGAGGAAGGAAGATTTTCTTTTCGTATGCTTTGATTTTTATGCGGTTTTCTTTATTTGATAGAATGACTTGTTATGAAGGTTCCTAGCTCTGTTTTATCAAAATTGATACAGCGGTGCTTAGCTACGCCGGCTGACACCGGAGTGACGAATTTTAGCATTGTTACAGTATGTGAGTCAATACGCAAAAATAGTAGATAAAATATTTCACTCGAGATGGCGCACTTTACTATCTATGGGCTGCTATACTATAATAAATGTCATCTATTGAGAAATATAGAAAATATTTGTCTATAGTAAGCTTCAAAGTTGCCTGGATACCAATTTTGCGCTTCGACTGTACATATTAAGTCTCAATTGATAATCAATACCAGACATTTTACATCACAAAATCACATATGATATTAAACGTTAATTTTTAACGTTTATTTATTTATTTATTTTATTTATTCTTTTACACTTTTGTGTACAGGTGAGCTTAATGCCTTGCGGCATTCTCTGCCAGCTGACCTTTGGGCATGCAGATATGTTATGGCGGTGCAGTGGCAATAAAAATGACAAAGAAACTTAATAATATGTCAAATTTATATAAAAAATAACACTATATTAAAATAACAACATTCTTACATAGTATACTAATATACAATACTAATACAAATATACAATATAGTTTACTTATATACATAAATACAATATAATTAAATGCATACGAAAAATAATAGAATATTATGCACAAATATATTGATATGTAAAATATAAAGTTTTATAGGCATTATGAGGAACTCATTTATTCATTACTATTATATCATTACTTCCAAAGGCGGGCTGCGTGAACAGTGAACGAGTACGGGTAGAAATCAGTATGATGAGAGGGGAGGCCAAGGCGAAGATTGTGGGAAGAACGAAGAGATCTGTCATGAGTTGAACATAGGTAGTGAAAATTAATTTTGAGGTAGGAAGGAGAAAATTTTTCATTTAGTATAGAGTATAACAGACAAAGAATGCGCGAGTCTCTTCGTTGTCGAATGGTAAGCCATTTAAGCTGGGACCTGTATTGTGAAACATGATCGTACTTACGAAGGCCGAAAACAAATCGAATGCAATTGTTGAGAAGACGATCAAGTTTATTAAGATAAGTCTCTGTTAAGTCCAAGTAGCACACATCAGCATAATCTATAATTGGCAACACTAGCGCCTGAACTAGCATTAATTTCGTCTTCATGGGTAGAAAACAATTCAAGCGATAGAGTGTGCGTAAAGTGTCTACCACTTTCCGACTCACCTCTGCAATCTGCACGCTCCAGCCAAGAGTTTGGTCGATGTGAACGTTCTTCTGATCTTTGAAATTATTCAGTTTAGGTTCAGAGTCAGCATAAGGTGATACCACTCTTTTACCGCAAAGTAGCAATTCAAAGCATGGCTGTGTTTCGGTTTGCAGAGTAAGAGAGCCAGCGAAATTACCTGCACTTGAGACACTCAAGGTAAGCAGATTCCTCAAGGTAAGCAGCGCATCGAAAACCCTCTAATAACATTAAATTGTGGTGATAATCTGTGGGTGACGGTGACCACTTATAATCTGGTGGCCCGTTTGCTCGTCTGCTCTCCTTATACTATTAAAAATAATTTGGCCAATTGCTTGAAGCTTCCTTAAAATAATAAAAGAGCATTTATTCATAGACACATAGAATAATAAGGTACAACACATTATACATTTTAGGAGCTCCAAGCCTAGTTGCGATCACGGTCCGAAAGTGATCGTGAAGGTTAAGCGACGTTGGCGCGGTTGATACCTGGATGGGTGACCGCTGGTGGCATTATTTCATCTGAGCTCCTCCGTGCTTCGGAAAGCACGTTAAGCAGTCGGTCCCGGTTGTTGTCGTTCGACAGCAGTCGTTAAGCCGTGTCAGATGCCTGCAGGCGGCCTGAACAACTCTGATGAATAGGTTGGCCACTAACCATACGATAAGCAAGCAAGCAGTTCTTAATCTATAAAGAAGAAAAGAGAGATAACGTATATCTCTAAGAAGTACTCGTAAGTACTGGGCTATTTGTAAGATTGAGTGGAAAAAAACTTAAACCGTTTTTGCTCACAATATTACAGATGTATCAAGTTTTAGTATTTGTTCTTCAAATACAGGATATGGCCGATACTTTAACCAATTTTTAAAGTTCCTAGTAATACCGTACATGAGCTACACTTCGTAGCAAACGTGGTCTAATATTGTCAACTTTGATGGGCGCTTACGTCAATATTACTCTAGATAAATAATTTAAAAAAAAATTGATGAGCTCTAAACAACGATATCCAACACGATAGGGTACAAACATTTTTTTTATCGACCCCCATTACTTGTACCTATAGGAGGGTCCCATTTGAAATATTATTCTATAGAATTTTAAAGTCGATATTTCGATTTGGGTCGAGAGAATAAACAGTCTAATCTTGTATCGTTTAGGCGCTATACCATCCTGTCAGGCGGACGGATGGACGGAGTTGCGGCAGGATTAAGGCAAGGGGGAAACCCCTTCGGGGTATGGATCCCTAAAAATGACGGCAACGTGCTATAACTATTCCACTCCCGTAGTTCGCACAGGTACTGTCAAACATAAATTACGCCTAACATTCAGGATTCCCTCCATGTTTCGTATGATCTCACGCCCAATTTTGTGTTTAGTCAGAATATAACCGGATTTCCCGGGGATGTAGACGAAAAACCAACCGTGTAGCTACACCTGAGCGAACCGCAATTTGTTTATTATATTAATTTGAAAATGTAGGTAACCTTGGATGAAAAAAATGTCTCTATTACTTCATGCATGCGCGTTTCTTACTTTTATGCATCGTCTTAACCACACCTCAACATAAAAGCTAGTGCCACATTTTCATCTGAGTCTGGGCCCCTCCGTGTCTCGGAGAACACCTGCTAACTTTCGACGAGGGTCCACAGACACGTGCCTGAAAACCTCCGACAACTTCGGACAACTTTAGCTACTAATACAAGAAGAAGAACGTAAAGGTACATATTATGAAAATCATAATGAGAATGACATTAGAATAACTATCTTTATTGTTTAAAGAGAGTGCTTACGGATCACCTGTCACTATCGCCTTAGACATCTCACCTCAGTGTAATGTTATTAGAGGGTTTACAGTGCGCTACAAATTTTGAGTACCTACTTAGATGATGTGCCTCATGTACCGGTAATTACCCACGATCTTCAAACCGGAAAACATAGCTTTGCAGCTGAAATAGATAAAATAGTGGTACCTACACAGAATCATACCACCTTCAAATATTATGTAGTCAAATAACAATGAAAGATTAAGTCGGAATGATATAATATCAGTCACAGCAAGCATTCTCAAAATACATAAAATAAATCTTAAGTGGGGCCCGTAAACATGGTAAGTAATACAGGAGCAGACTTCATATTAGCGTAAATAATGCGTGGCAAAAACGCACGCATAGGTTAGAGAAATAGAGTATTGGCGGGAAAGTCGCTGGAAAAGATTCTATGGTGTTTATTTTATTACTAAAAATTGTTTCCTGGTGATTTTGATAGCTAAAATCGGTGTAGTTTTGTCTAGCAAACTTCAGTAACAGTGACAATGTGTTGAACTCTTAATATAAACTTCTCGTTATTTGTTCGTTGTTTAGTTTCACTTTTGCCCAAACAGCTTTTTTCACCAATTCGTATAATTTACTGTAAAGTAAGTAAATATTTTAGAGAATAATTTCAAAGTGATACTCTCTACTCTTCTTTCTACTCTCTACTCTCTACTTCTCTCTCTGTGTCTTACCGCACAAATAAACTTATTTTTATTCTACTGTATGTACAACTACTACACAACCCTTGATCACAATTGCGCGATATCGTGACCTCTCTCTTGACTTCTCAACAATGTTCTGCACGAAACAGCTTTCTCATTTCAACTTTACTTTGATATAGTACTTACATACGTATTTAAATATATTAAATTTCCTAACAATTTGTCTGGCATTTCTCTATTAGTTTCATCTGCGACGTATAGGCATACCTTAAAATGTCTACTTTGTAGAAATGTATAAAAGCAAAGAAGAGCCGTAGATCGGGCTCAATGGCGCGCCCTGGGAGAGGCCTATGTCCAGGAGTGGGCTAGAGTAGGCTGCTGATGATAAAAGTAAAGCGATTGCTGATTGGTGAATTTTGCAGAAATCTTCGGTGTGAACTTTATTTTCTATAAGTAGGTCGGGTTCAACGGAACTTGTTCATAATATACACAAACATATCCTTCATATCACATTATAGTTTAATTCACGTGGAATTTACTTGTTTAATATTAACATTAATACAACATGGATAATTCATCAAACCATCGACATCGCCAATATGGCGGTGTTCAGTCCTATAGGAACAAGTTTCATTGTGCTCGACTATATGTATTTTCCTTCATTGTTAGCAAAAAGCTATAACTATATTGTATCTAACTATTTTATTATAAACGTAGGCACCCTATTAATCCCTTGAATGTCTTTTGAGCTTGCTCCTTTAATTAATATGTCGCAGGGAAATAGCTGAATTCCGTAAAACAGCCGAATACTAGGATATTGATATAAGGATATACACCTTCTTACACGCCCACTCATCCTCTTTCTCTCACGCACACACCCTCAAACACACACAAACACACACAGACACAATGCATTCCTACCACCTCTTATATTAACCTTTTTTATTGTCTTTCTTTCAAATTTTGTTAGTTTTATATTATCCCATGTTCTGTTAAATGTTCATTTGCACTGGTCACAGAAGAGATCTGTCCTCCGAGATACAGGAACTTCCTAGTTCGGAGGTCAGCGTTTATTGTAAACTAACTTGTTGCTCACTAATTTTATTTAGTTTAATATAACCTATGCTTAAGTTCCTACTGGTGTATGAACTATGAATCCTTTGTAGTCTTACCGCACAAATAAACTTATTTTTATTCTTATTGGCCAAGACTGGGGAGAACTGTGGCTCTGAGAGTCTGAAACACTTTGGCGGATGGTGGAGGGAAGGGAGGGCAGGTTCCCAGGGGTTCTTTCCTCCATACTACCTACTCTTTAAAAAGGTTTAGGACGTTACTTACTTACACGCAATATTTACAGTCCCTCCCCCTCCAACCAATCACGTAACTCATTATTACATGATACACAATTTTAATCCACCATCCGTCACTACAGACGACCAATTAACCCCAAATCCCTAGAGTATTCGGCTATTTAATTTCCCTGCGACAAATACTCATAGACAGGCCCAGGTGTTCCGCCATAAGCTGCAAAGGGACACGGAATTAATGTCTGTCAAATTTAATTAAACATAGGTATTATGATTTAGAAATAAATCTAGGGCAAGTTATAGGCAGATAACCTGAGCAGATAATGATGAACAAAGCACTGCTTGGAAAGTCAAAAATTAGATGTTGCAATTAACAAATACTAGTTTCCCAGAAATATTGGATTTCAGCGGGGGCGTTCTGACGTTCAACATGCAAATTTGAGTGATTACGGAATTTGTTGATACGCTCACACGTCATATGTTCGTGTCTATGTGAGTGAGCGAGATGGATTAAAAGGTTTCTGTTGTTGCATATCGATACGTGCTATAATCACTACTCCAGGTCCACTCACTGCTCCAGATATTTCCGATTTCCGACAAGTGTGGATGATTGTTATTATGTTTTAGTTAAATTTTCTTGAACTGCCTTCTGTGAAATTACTTTCAGGTTATATTAACGAATTGGGTAAAACGTTTATATACATACCCATTATAATATATATATATATATTATACCCTTGGACTTGATAAACATAGTACATATTACATAGTACTGATAGCTTTATCGAAAACAATACCTACTGCATCAGGTATAACCGATCACTGTGCATTGCACATGAGTGTTCAATAATTCATCACACTTGCGGATTGGTCTCATTATTTTCAAAGTTTTCACAACTGGTTTTTTACAACTTTTCTAAAACGTCAAAATTTTGTAAAACAAAAATACGTATTTTTGAGTGTAAATATTATTGTGTGCAATTAAGACTGAGATTTAATAAAATTTGACAGCTATAGTAGTCTACTGCACTTAAATAAAATCTAACCTGACATTTCCTTGGAATTCTTGGATATTTCATAGAATATGCACGCGTAGCACACTGTGATGATGAGCAGAGGAAGGAAGTACATGGCGCAGAGACAGAACACATTGTAGGCCAACTCCTGGTGCTGGCTGGAGAAGGCTTCGAAGGAGACGCACTGCTGGAACTCCGGGACCTTCGGGTGATGCATGACGCGGAACACTAGGCTCTGCAACAAAGGAATTTGCTTAATGTTGCAGAGAAAATAAATTGTTTCACTATAGTTTCGAAACGTTGCAAATCACATATCGATATATTAAAATGTCACGATACTATCTAGAAATTCACTGGAACCGTTAACCAGGGTTTTGAACTCGCCCTGCCCGATCATTTTATGACCAGGAGATCGATTCCACTAAATACAACGTAAGTAAATAGAATCTAAACTGCATCGTTATGACGTGTTTCGTATGCTACTATCCACTAACGATCCAATTTCAGCTAAGTTCCGGTCGAGTTAACGATCGATCAGTAACGTATTTGTGCATTCTGCTAAAACGTTTAATTTATACTGAATCGCAGTTGAACAGGTGTAACAAAACGCTTAAACTGTCAAATATAACGATCGAACATAAGTTTCTCTCAAGGTACTTTTGCCCGATCGATAATAAATCGAAAGGTGGCAGTGGTAGAGTTATGCGTCAGCAGAATGCGATTTGGTGTCCAAATAGAATTGGAAGAAAAACTAAATTAAAATTAGATAGAAATAGAACTAAAACGTTGTAATTTAGGCGAATTGGACCCCAGCTCGCAGCTAGACTATGAGCCTCTCAATCCCCTCAGATAACTAGAAACGACACTCGGAGACACGGAATTTTACTTTTACCCTGACACAGTACTATCTTAATAATACAATTTTAATATTAAATTAAAACTTAAATCTTAAACTGTAATTACGATTTCAGATTCAACAAAATCAAATCAATCAAAATGTTTTTTATTATAAGTAAGTACATTATAGTACATTTTTACAACGTCATTCTTTTTTCACTCCACCACCGCTTCGTAAGGTGCTGTAGCTGAAAGGAAAGAAGCGGCGCAAGAAACTTTCAGCAGCACATCTTTTGTAATAAACCTTGGTAAATAATAACAAAAATCTCCATATTCGCCAAAAATATCGAAAATCAAACTCGGTACACTAATATACATTATTATATTTTTAACAATAGTGAAGTTTACCAAAATGTATCGAAAAAATCTTAGAATTTCATTTATAGTTTTAACGACTGAATGGTTATTTTTTCAACTGTGAAATTACTTAGGCACTGAAAATCAAACCAAAATGCGAGGCGAGGGCGTCAATTGGAATGGAAAATGATTTGAAATTGCCCAATTTATTTTATATACACATTCATTCATGGGTTGTTATCTACGAAAAATATTAGTAAGTATTCATAAGTAAGTATAGGTACCTATATAATATTATTTTTATAAATTAAGTCCAGAAAATAGTAGAAGTACCTACTTATGAAGTGAAATAAAAAAATATAAAAAATATTTCAACCTTTTCCTTTTGGAATACGAGTCCTTTACCTAGAGCAAATAAAAACTAATACCTACATTAAAATTTTCCTTCCATCATTAAGTACATTACCTAATGTTAATTGAGACAGAGTAGGCACTAACATCATAAGAAATTGTCTAAAGAGATCTAATAATAAAACACAAGCATTTCACTTTCCATCAGAGCTTTGAAACTAACAACTAACTTTCAAAATAACATATGCATTTAAAATTCCATTTCACTCTGTTGGTCTCAAAAAATCTTTTAACAGAACACAATAAGAATTAGGATAACAATCGACTCAAAAGCATTTCATGTAAGTCACGGTTATCCCTGAAATGGAATCAGACCGGATAAAGGTCCTTTTATTGTCGATAAAAACGTACTTTGGGACAGAACTGAGCCTAATTACGCCTTTATAAAGTGGAAGTTTTGCTATTATGCAACATTTATTATCTTTTTAATTGTCTGTAATGTAATAAGGGAAGTTTAGAGCAAATTAGATGTGGAGATAATGAAACCCTGTCTTCAATTTATGAGCCATTACGTTATTAATGGAGAGGGTGTCGTTGTGAAAATCTTGTTAACTGGTTATGTAAATATGTATTATTAATATTTGTATAGTGTTATAGTTCATGAGTGTACCAAGATTGTTAGTTTTGATGGTCCACAAGAAAAACTAAGATTGTTTTCTCTGACGGAAAGAAAGGATTAAGCGTAAGAATTGGCTTAATGCCCATTCTTAGACCACAACGTACATACATACATACATAAACTCACGTCCACGATATTTTATGTCCATAATCCCCGAGGGGGTAGACAGAGGAACCACCGACATGTAGTTCCCACTTTTCGCCGTAAGATTTGGTGGACAAACGTGATAGGTGGCGAGTCTATCGCCGTCTACTAGGTGTCTAATAGTATCCACCAAGTCCGTTAGTCGCCTCGTACGACACGGGAAGGTTTGGGGTGGTGCTATTGCCAGCACGACATTAGACCACAAGGTTCCATATTTTTAGGAAATCTATTATAACGAGAGCACAGCAAAGCAATAGCGGGGCCATTTCAACGCGGCAGTAAAAAAATAATCTCGCCCATCTACCCTTTAATAACAGTTGGTCCTACGCGAAGCATAAATGAGAGTTATGATTTTAGCAGTCCATGTATGTATGTAAGTATGTATGTTCATCTGTTCCCTCACAGCGAGCGCCTAAACTACTGGGCGGATATTAACATAATGGGTACTGTTGGATTCGTCTTGATTTGATCATACGCGTGAGATTAAATATAAATAAATTATATATTATAAATAAATTCTGAGATATGAGTTGGAGTCGGGGCCTCTCTATGTCAGAACTCAGTTTTAAATGAAATGGTACCTATGTTTTCCCTGCCACCTGTATAAGGTGAATAATTAGGTAGGTATGTGTGCAAGGTATGTAAAGAATTCGGGGGCTCCGACTGATATTTCAGAATTTAGTGACAACCATATTTTGTAGTGATTTAAGGAATAACTCACAAAAGGGCTTAATACTTGTGTACTTGTTTTGTTTTAATCGTAGTCGGGTTTTAGTTTTTTACTTTATTTTTTCCGAGTTCTATAAATTCCGTCATACTTTGAGATGAGACAAAACTTTTGTTACAACATAATTTGCAGAGGCACTCGGAAAATATGCAAAAAGGAAAAGAAGTACCAGAGTTTCAACAACTGTAATTTCCTCTCAGAGAGTTTACAACATGAAACGAAATAAATGAGTTACTTAACGAAAATATGAACCATAGAAGGTTGTTTTTTGTTGGCTTTTGTTTGAGTTGCCACTTAATTGTGCTGCAGACGTAAGGCTGGGACTATACGACGACGGTTCCAGCGCCGGTACGGTTCGCTGCAGCCGATCACGAGGCGAGGCGAGACGCGGAGTTCAAGTGGGGGAGAGCGAACCGAACCGACGCTGGAACCGGTGCATACAGTCCAGCACTAATTAATATGCAGCCGCCTTTATCGTTGTATATATCCCTCTTCGAGCAGTATGCATATGATTGTATTCTCCAATATTAAATTCCATTTCCGAATACATTTCATTTTTAAAAACTCAATGTTTTTCAACAACGACCAGTTAGGCGGTATTCATATACACGGTGAAGTAGACAGACGACTTTGTACTTTATATGAACACAGATCATGTGACAGCCGAGTGCAATGCTACTTGCGGTTTCAAAACCACATAGCAGTTGCTTGTAGGTGTAATTTTTAGGTTATGTTTTGTTTGACTGTCAATGAGAGAAGGTGTTCGAGAATATGACAGAACTAAACTGCGCCAAAGTGTTTATTTAGAATATCCGGTCATAGGTTATCGACAGACAAAAAGCGAATGTTGCAATAGCTGATGGCTATTTAAAACTCTAATACAAGCTGACAAAATATCCTCGATATTTCTATAAAAATGGGTATACTAGCTGTCACAATTTGACCGCAAATTACACTAGTGCCACAGCGGGAGAAATTGGTAAATGTTGACTGCTATAACGTCAAGTTACCATACCTTGAGGTAGGTATGGTGTAGTGTATTTATCACCTTAGACATATTCCCTGTAACAAATCAATAACAACCTTAACCATACAATCTCCACATTGATGAGATTGTCTTATTAATAATGGTGTCATTAGCAGAGCTACGTGCCAAATTATTATAAGTAATTAATGTTTCCATTACCTGCGGCAAACTACATAGAAGAGCTACAAGCCACGCGAATGACAGCATCATCTTGCTTCTCTTTCTCGCGATAGGCAACCGAAGGGGATAAAGTACAGCGAAGAACCTGAAACAAATTATGGTAATTAAAGAATTGGTCGGGAAGCTTTTATAAAGCTTTTCGTTTAATTGAATAAAGTAGTAGAATAAACTTGAACCTTTAAACGTCAAACATTAAACCATAAATAAGCTTTTAAGAATATACTGTTTTTAGATTAAATGTCCAAAAGGTCTCACTAAGAGAAATCAAAAGAGCCCAAATACGATTGGTCTGCTATTGACGATAAGGAGTTCCGTTGACCATAATTTGAAATTGAAATTGAAAACGTTTATTTAGCGCTGTAAACACCAGAATACAGTACACAATACAGAAGTAATTTCAATTTCAATTGTCAATTTCAAGTGGTGTGGTACAGTGCCAAAAAGGGTACACCAGTTCAGCATAATGCTGAGGCAAGCCACAGCGCTGATTTTCAGCTGGCCCTTCAGTGACTGCACGGACGAAGAAAGCAACAGTGTGTGCGTGTAATTTCGATTTTATTTTCAAACCCTGGCTGCTCAGATCCTGGACGGTATCATAATTATGTTACTAAAGGACTCATAAACACAAGTCAAACGAGCCCAAACGCTACAATGCGGCGTATGGTCCGTTGAGCCGTATTACAATCCGGGTGAACGTCAGTTAGCCGTTTTGTAAACGGACTAGGCGTTATGTAATCCGGAATTATACAATTCGGCTGCGACATATAGAATTATATGTGCATTTGCACAAACTCTTTGGCTCGCTGTATTGGATAATATTCGACGATATATTAAATAACGATATCGTACTTAGGTATGTATTTTATTTTCTAAACTTGTCTTCTACAGTCGGATCCCGATCTCACACGTTGGGTAGTGGCAGTCCCGTGGCTCCAGAGTACCTGAAGGAAAGGTTTGTCGTGCGCGCTTCCGTCAGTGGTCGGCATCCTCGGCCGAGCACACGACTAATGCTGCAATATCCATCACATTCCACCGAATTCTATAGTCGCTCTTTCACAGTATTGTACCTCTCTTTATGTTGTATGTTTTGTTTTTGTCCTGGGTGTGCAATAAAGTATATTTGTATTTGTATTTGTAGTGATGAAAATACCAAATTTTTTCAGTAAATACTAGAAAAGAAATTGTTCGCCTGTTTCTAATAAAATATTTTCTACAGATACCTACTCTAAAATTCCGATATTTGCGTAGGTGGAAGGACCTAACCACTTAGTCGACTCACGAAAGCTCGAATCACGGAAGCGCGACACAACGGAAGTGCGACAGCACTATAGAGCGACTTTTAGCTGTGATAGAATTTGACGATATCCATGGTCGAACACGTAATCACGTTATATTGCAATATCGAGGCTGCAGATTCGTTCCAGGATTAGCATCGCCCGGAGGAGGGGGGCTCTCAGTTTTGGGTGCGATTAACGTATATATTAGGCACCGGTGCGTTCCTCTGGAGATCCCGGAGCCCTCCAATATGCACGAGGTCGGCCATCGAGGAGGTTTTAGTGAGTAAGAATCTCACATAACCCGGTCTCTCCCCCGGGAGGATGGGTATCTTTGTAAGATTTCTCAAAAAAAAGACACACGGGAGTATGTCCGGGAAAACAGAGCGACGTGTATTATTATATTACCATTTCGAGCCACTTTCAACCCCTATAATTTAAAATCTATTTTAACCTACATCCTAAATAGTTCCCGAGATATTAGACCTCTCAAAAAATTAGGAGCTCCAACCAACAACACTACTCTTTACCGGATTCCCTCCCCAACAAGAAATCCCCCCAACCCCCCTCCACCCAAACCCAGTAGACAAATATTATTGAATTTGTATTTTCTGTAATAGCGCCTGTGGCACGAACTCGATCGTAATTTCTATTTAATTTGATTAATAAATGAAAAAAATATACAAGAAGATAAATGTTAACGAATATTTATCCGTGATCTATCACAGTAAATCATCAATAATAGTTCAATGGAATTCACTTTTTATGTGCCTTAAACAACATGTTTTTATTTTCTTATCCGTCACTATTAAATTCATCAAACCATCGACATTGCCAATACGGTGGTTTGTTCCTTAAACAAATAAAACTTTCAATGAAAATAAAAGAAGGGCGTTCACCACGAAGGTAAGTCCTTTAGGTTTGGCTTTAAAAAAGGTAAAAGAGTTTGGCAACGGGGCTTCCTTCAAAGTTTTCAAGGAGAGCTCCCGCGCTTTTGTGGCGTCCACACACCAGCTTTTTTTCATTGTTTTGCAAATTGTTTTATAACATATTTGCTCGTAAAGTGGCTGTAATTACACCAATTTCAATATCGTAATGTATCTCATTACGCACTTGTGCGTTATAGTAATGTGAAACGCACGAGTTTTTTTAAATAAAGTAACATGTACGGTTTTTTAAGATGCTCCGTCTAAAAATGAACGATACTTTTTAAAATCTTAGCAAAGAGTTTTTATGTTAAAAAAGTGGTCAATATTTTATGAATAAAATTAACTTTGGGAGATAAAATATAATAAATAAAGATTTAATTCTTTAATTTAATTAATTTTGACAATAAATTACAACCATTTATCTGTAACAAAAACACAAAAATATTAATTTACTTTATTAGTAATACTGGCTGTTTTTGTACCTTTACCTAAAAAAAGTTGATGCGCGCGCATCGCTAATTTGTGGACAAGTAAAATTATTCCGCGCGCTTTTTCTTTTCGCTGTATTGTTTTTATTTGAAAATGTCGTCAAGTAGTGATGAATTTATTAATTTGACACCGCCACAAGTCTTAAACGCAGCGAAAAAGGCTACTCTAAGCCTCTTGCCTGAAAAATCGACCGATAGATACTTACAAGCGTATCAAAATTTCATCATATGGAAAACAAGCAAAGATGCAAATTCATTTTCAGAAAATGTGTTTTTAGCATATTTCATGGAACTTTCTCAAAAATATAAGTCAAGCTCATTGTGGTGCTACTATTCAATGCTAAAAAGCAACTGGCAACGTAACAATCACTTTTAAAAATTGTTCAAATTTCTATAACTGCTTTAACAAGTAATTAAAGATTTATTCGTTTAAGAAAGTCAAAGTTTTATTTATTTCCTCGTAAATATGTTATAAAACGTCGTATGACATACGTGCGCTTTGAAAATTACAGCCTCTGCTTCCTTATAGCCCTCGCCTACGGCTCGGGCTAGCAATATCGCCTCGGCTGTAATTTTCAACTTACCGCACTTATATCATAATGTACTATTACAGTAGTGCTTTTCAAGTAAGAATGGTGTTTTTTATTCGAAGAACGTCTACAAAATGTGATTAATGTGTGGGACAGTGAAGTGAAGTCAAATAAGACGCTGCAGCCCGATCCGTACTTGGCTGGATTTTGAAGAGCCATACTGCGTCCGGGACGCCTTCTTCTTTGGTTCGGATGGTGCAGAAGCGTGGAAGATTCTCCCAGATAGCATTGAAATGTGTCACACCAGCATTTTAATGAAGACTTGCAAGAGTTGTTTACATCAGACATGGCTGTATGGGCTCAGTTCCCTTTGCCTTAAAAAAAACAACAACAACAAAATCAAAGTTTTCAAATTGTCCGCCCCGTTATTACTTAGTGTCGCAAGCACCTGTTGCAAAATTACTGATAATGACAATGGAAACTTCCATAAATTGCAAAACTTTCGAAGTGGAAACTTTATCTAGAATGTTTTAATAGCAGAGGACAACCAGTGTGAAAAAAGTCACATTAAGAGGTATAAGTACAGTCAACCACAAGCTATAGTATACCATTTGTCAAAAACTTTCAGTTAAAATATCAACCTTATACCTGCGTATTATGATTTTATGATACATTTCAGATTCTCAAATTTTGACATGGTTGATCTGTGGGCGACTGTACGTATTTGTGGGTCACAACATCCTTCCTGTTATCGGAAGTCAATTCATACATTTTGCATGCACGGTTAACGGATCAGAAAATGTTAAGGGCTACTCGTATTATACTGTCAATAGGAAAGTATAGAAGGAAACTAATATTCGAGTAAACAATCACTCTTACATACTCGTAAGATGAATCTTACGAGTAAACAATCACACTTACATACTCGTCAGATGAATCTTACGAGTAAACAATCACACTTACATACTCGTAAGATGAATCTTACGAGTATGTAAGTGTGATTGTTTGACTCGAATATTAGTTTCCCTCTATATTTTCCTATTGACAGGATAATACGAGTAGCCCTTCATAGTCACAAAGAGACTTTTGACGACGTAGCTAAGTTACGTAAGATGAATCTTATGAGTATATAAGTGTAACTTAGCTTTGTAAACTCTAAAATTGTTTACTCGAATAAATATATAATAACTAATAAATAAAAGGTTGGCTGGAAGAGATCCCTTGGGATAAGCCCGCCTTTGTACATATTGTAATGTTTTATTTTCTGTGTTTTTGTGTGTGTGTGTGTGTGTGTATAATAAAGAGACTACAAACAAACATTAACTTACCTATCAAGAGATATACAGACTAGCACGTTGGACGACAGATAGAGGCCGAAGGCCCTTAGCACTAAGAAGAACTTGCAGGCCAAGTTGCCTGCCAGCCACGCGTTCGTTGTTCGCCATCCAATCTGAAATAAAGAACACTTTATTTGAATAAATATTTTATTAAAAATAAAGGCAAATCTACGGTAGATTTTACTTTCAGACGACTTCGGTTGCCAGCAGTGGGCATGGGTCCACACCCATGCCCATTGCCAATTTTTTTTATTTGGAGTCGAGTTTGAGCCTTCTCAAAAAAAATCCTGGTTCCGTTCCTGGGTCAATGTTCTGTAAGGTATGCGGCGTTTGGTCCGCGTGGGGTAGTAGGCAAACGCCGCTCGAGGCCGTTCCGGGGGCGTGTCGTTTGTCCGGGCGCGCGTTCCCGCTTGATCCAGCACGGAAAAATAAGGCACGGTTGAGTTGAGCGGTCGGTGGGCCACCACGCCCACACGAGCGGCGCGGAGATGCGCGCAATGCGCGTGCGTTCATAGCAGCGGCTACCGCGCATCTTATAAGCAGGTCCTTCGCTGGGTTGGCTACATACATATAAAACTGATTTGCTAGAAAGGGACATAGCATCTCCCCAGTACTAACTTCAACCATTAATTTACCATTATATCGCTGATGTTATTTGAGATATCGATAAACGGATTTCAGGTCCATCTTCAGTATATCCATGTACTCGTAAGCTAATTGATGCAATAAAAAAAATAGTAATGTACCCTATTGTAACGAGAGTCAGAACAAGTAAGCAAGTACGTCAAGATAGGTACTGTCTACGTTTGTTTTGTACATATGGAGCACAGTTAATAAGAAAAGTAGATAACAAGAAATGGTCAAGCAGAGGAAATATTATACTCTACGACTTATCTTTTTCTATACATAGATAGCAAACCAAAGAATGAACAATCGCTGTATAGAAAAAAAACCTTCCATATGTGAATGATCTATTCGGTCGATCAAAATCCCAACCATCAATCAATGTAAGAAAAGTAGATCATACTGAGATCTACATAATTGATGACACTGAGGAAGTTGACCGCTTTTTAGA
Source organism: Hofmannophila pseudospretella (assembly GCA_947369225.1). Lineage (NCBI taxonomy): Eukaryota > Metazoa > Arthropoda > Insecta > Lepidoptera > Oecophoridae > Hofmannophila > Hofmannophila pseudospretella. The sequence continues at coordinate 9,257,192 of OX376325.1, forward strand.
CCCTGAGCCTGGTGCCACATAATAATTACTTATACCGGTTAGTCATTAATCAACCTAAATTTTCCTTCCAGCTAGGTATAATTAATTAAAGGTTTGGCAAAATATTATGATGTTGCGTCCTCACTTCACACCAAACACCCAAGTTTTTCGCCTTGTGTATTCATGATGAAATTAATATTTAACATAATCTTACCTAATTACATTTTTTATTGAGAATAAAATCTCACTATACTTCGTTTTTTTAACCATTACAAAAAACGTAAACAAAGAAGCAGTAATCGCAATCCTGAGGTTATGTTTATGCAAAGTAAAATGGTGGTCATGGGCGCATGCCGCATGGTTAGCGACTTATTTGAAAATCATTCAACGTGCTAAATATTTGACAGGTGGTACGACATTCTTAATTTAGCCGTATTGTACTACTAAAACGTCGTTTTACGTTTAGGCTTCTTTAGGTTTTTTATAGTGTAAGTTTTTGAAGACGATTGTTGATTTTATTATCATTAGACCCATAACGTTTCAATATTGAGAAATACGTATAAAAGTAACGTACTCGTATAGACATTGGCGGTGAGGGTTTACGATAAAAAATGTATTTTTAGCGACCTTACTCGTAGTTGATATTTTTGAACATCATATTTATAACGTGCCCGATAAAATACCTACAATTTGCTCCTGTCTAATACTAAAAAAATGAAAAAAAAAATGAAGTGTGAAAAGAATCACACATGTAGTGAGGGCAAGACCTAATACGAATACGACCTAATACGTAATACGGTACCTAATACCTGATACGTAATGTTGAGTACAATACTATTTTAAAACACTGGCTATCTGTGCAACTGAATAAAACGTCAATCGGAAATACTTTGTACTCGTAGGTATAGAATGTAAGTATAGCTTGGAGAAAAAAACTTCCCTCAAGTTTTATTCCGCCGCGCCGTCAGTTGCAGCTTTCTGATAACTTAACCTCTTTAAACGCAACGTACCTACATAAATCACAAGTAACTATTACCAGGATTTCCGTACGCGTTCGTGCCATATTATCCTTATCCTGTCTTGGGTCCCATACGATTTATGTTTCCACTGCTACTGAATATACGAATACATACTATAACAATGAGGAACAGTGATTTTGCGGCACAGTTTAAGCCTTAAACTGTATGTTGACTCCCTTAAACTTTAAGGGAGTACTTTAGTATAATTCTAGAGTGCTGAATACGAAAAAACAATCAGATTTACCGAATTGACTCTAGTTTATGAGATAAAGACTACCAACTAAAAGACTGTAGAAGGCCTAAACAAAATATATCTAATATATTTAAATACCAGCTACGTAATAAATGATAAATTTAAAATATAACTATTTATTACAAAAATAGATTTTGCAAAATTCATTACAAAAAAAATTATATTTGATTTTCTATGTTTTTTTTGGTCAGAATAACCACTTTGTAAGGTCCAGCATTAGTCTGCCATCATACGGCGGTCCCATCGGCCTTAGTATCTTTCGTCCGTTGTCCTGATATCCTGGTGAAACCTCTTACCTTATTCCTCACTATAACCGCCAAAGTTGGCAAGGAATTTGTCCAAATAACTATGCAATTTAATGCTCACATTAGCTCATCAACTCATCTCATCTCATCAGCCTATTAATGTCCCCAATCACTGAAAAAAATTCTGCCGCAGAAAAAAAATATTTTTTTCCCATTGTAATGTTACTCCTACGAGTAGTTACAGTGGAAGATATATCAATGTATACGAAGCCATTGCAATCGATGCCGTACAACCATCGTGTTAAAGTGCCCCTAAGTATAGCATGATATCAGAAACCAAGGTAAACAAAGTGTATTTTTATACTCGGAATTTCTTTCAAATCGCATGAAAGAAAATCCTCCGGTGGGACTTGAACCCACACCTCTAGCTTAATCGTAATCGACTGAGTGATGTAATCCAAAGCCTTGTTCAACAGTACGCTACTGGTTGTGCCTACGCAGTAGTATTACGGGGGATAAATCTACCTAGTCATTGATGGCGCTAACAGTCGATAAAAGCTTCTTAGAAATGAATGAATACACTTTATTGCACGTAAATAGTGGTGGCGGTCTTATCTTAATGTATAAGTACTTAGGTACTATCCTCATTCCTAAGTACTTATACGTTAAGATAAGACCGCCACCACTATTTTCGTGCAATAAAGTGTATGCATTCATTCATTCTAAGAAGCTTTTATCGACTGTTAGCGCCATCAATGACTAGGTGGCGCTAACACCTAGCGCCACCTAGTAATATAGTTTGCTGCTATATCAACAAGGATGTTTGATATAGCAGCAAACTTCCTTGTTGCTTGTTTATCCGAGAAAATGGTTCAAGTCCCACCGGTTGATTTTCTTAGCATCGCTTACTTCTGATATTTGTAGTAAGTAACCTACCCAAGTTAACCTACCCAAAACGCTATAATTTGAGAATCTGAAATATACCATATTGTCGCTTCGCCTACCATCAGGCGAGATCGAGGTTAAATGCGGGTTTAGTAGTCAATAAAAAATATGAAAATAAGTAAAAAGGATATGAGACTAAATTCAATCACTTAGAAAAAAGTTTCTTTAAAAAATAACTAAATTACATTAATTTATTTGTTGTTTTATTTTTGTTCAATTGTTAAGAGTTTACCCAAAATTTGATAAAATGTATTCGAATCAATTTGTCCATAAAATTGGTACTAGTTTTCGAATAAAATTACTAATTTAAAAATACTATCCACAAGAATTTCATGTATCATACTTTTTCGAAATCACGATAAAATGCAGCAGTTTATCCGATAGTTGATCAACTTTCTGTAGTAGATTTTTTTTTCGGTATTTAATTTAAGGCATTTAAATATGGCGTTCATTTTTTGGCGGTTTAAAAAAGATTTACAAAAACATGAATTCAATTCAGTACGTACTGTACATGATTTTTTAATGCTTCCACAGGAAAGGCCGATCCTAGATGAGCATAATACAAAAAGAAAATCTGTAAATATGTGCTAGGCCGTTTTTGATAAAGTTCCAAAAATTTTATAACTTTTTATGTGAAGAATTGGATAATATAGATAGGTAATCACCTCAGGCATCACCTTACTGTTAATACTTTCTACCTTTATACTTTCTGGGACACCCTGTATATATTATCTTTGGTTATTGCTTTCATATGCGTACGCAATTTATTATACGATTATATTTTTATCACCGTATTATGTGTATTTTTATACAGCATGCTTAGTTTATAGCCTGGTGCGCGGTAATCGTGCATATGTCTAAGACTTCGTGTAGTGGTTGCTGCTTTATTGTGAAGAAATGTTTATATTTTCTTACGAATAGTCATTTCTAGGATATATACTATACAGTTTGAAAATACCAGGTCAATGCAGGTTTCTGAAATTTGTGTGATTCTTGTAGGTGTCACGACTTCTTGTTTTAGTTTGGAAGACCATGCTAGACTTTCCAGCTTTTTAGCCGGTTTTGTTAAACTGTTACTATTTCCTGCTATAATTATGTTTTTATACGTTTTTTTTTTAATGTATAACTAAACCCGCATTTGACCTCGATCAAGCCTGATGGTAAGCGACGATGAGGTCGACGATGGTGCATGCGGGTCCAGTAAATGCCTACGTTTATGCTATAAGTATGTTTTTGTGAGATATTTTGTGTTGGATTTTTCTGAAGAGTGTTTATATTTGCTGTGCAAATACATCCTAGTCACGATCAGCTCTGTATATACAAATAAGGACGTTAATTCTACATATTTGATGTTATCTTTAATTCGGATACACATCCCTCCATGCTTTCCTTGTTCTCTTCTGTAGAATGCTGCTATCTTATAATTATTTATATGTACATATTCATGTTGCCCTGTATTTAACCAGGTTTCTGTCAGATATAATATATCTATACTGTTGTTATCTTGTAAGAAAGCATTAATATAATTAATCTTACACATTAGTCCACGTATGTTTTGCTTCATGATCGTGACTTTTGTATTATTATGGTATTATTGGGTGTATTCTTAGGTTTGTTTTTATAATCCAATTTTGTTGAGGCAGAGTTTATACTAGGGATGTTACGGAGGTGGTTTTACCGGAACCGAAGTCGAAACCGCAGGTTTAAAATTTGATTTATCGGATTCGGAACCAGATTCAGAACCGGAATCGGAGGCGGAGGTAGAAGATGTTCAGAAGAAGATCAAATTTTAAACTGTTTTTTAATTTTTATAACTGAGCTGGTCAATATTTTTTATGATGACGTTTGCGGCAATAAAACATATTCCTTTATGTAGTCCTACACTATTCAATAAAATATTGATATTTGAATATGCTCCCAAATCTTCGGTATAACCTCCAATTTAAAATTATCGGAGCCGAAGTCGGAGTCGGAGGTGTAAAATAAATCGGAAGTTCCGACCTTTCGGAGTCGGAGTCGAAGCTCCGTAACATCCCTAGTTTATACCCTGTCTCATTGTATACATACATTCTGGGACACCCTATATAGAATTTTAGTATGCATGCGGTGGCATATCTAATTACCTATTGGTATTATACACCGCATGCATAATAATGTACACTTTGTTTCTGAACGGAATTGACTTTGACCCATATCCATAACCATGAATGTTTATGATGGGACATGAATGGATATAATATGGTTGAATAGGACAATGATTTCAAATAAAAAAATGCATGGTGTTATGGGCTGGATAGATGCCAACTACGTCAGGACCATGTTGAAGGTGTTAGCAATTTGACAGTGAAATTGGACTGACATAATTCTACGACCACAGAAAAATAAGATTTTGAAATTCGGAGACGGCTACTACGTCTATTTCTGTAGGAATAAACATCATTTCCGCTGCCTACGTAATGTGATTAGGTACCGTAGTTTACTACGGCGTAGCAGGCGCACGTAGCTTATACAAAACGTAAAAGCTCTCTATAACTTAGTGATATCTTACGCGATGGCGTATTTGAAAAATGGCTTTTATTGGAAAAATGACATTAAGAACCTTAGCAACACACGCTTATAGTTACTAATTCCAAAATAAGAATTAGAGCGTCGGTGGCGTCGTGGCTAGGACGTCGGAGTCCCATGCGGAAGGTCTGAGTTCGAAACCAGGCATTGCACCAATGAGTTTTCCAGTTTTTTCGAAAAAATTACGTAAATTTACCGACTGCTCTGACGGTGAAGGAAAACATCGCGAGGAAACCTGCACACTGAGATAACCAGATTGTGAAATGGGGAAGGCAAAGGCAAACCACCCTATTAAATCTGCCACAAGAGTCGTTCCATGTGATTAATTCCTTAGAATAATCACGACCCTCAGCAATGAGGAATACGACTTAGAAGAGAGAAGAATAATGTGAGTGTCAACGGAGACTCATGAAAATGAATTGGCGTTACGGGGTCTGCACTTAGGATCCGAAGTTTCGTAACACAAAGAAAATACCTAAGCTAACAGCATCACTTATCACTGTGTATTTTGTGCATATTTACATAATTCATTGTCACTCTTTTTCGGAGAGAGTAAGTCAGAAATGTACGGTTAAAAAACTAGAAATAATCGTACATAGTGTTAAAACCCCAAGGATGAAAGAAAAAGTAGTATAGGGTTCGTGCCTTCATGGTTAAAACGTTCTGAAATGTCAAACGACAAACGCCTAAGTAAGCTCACATTGCTGTGGCAAACTGTAAAAATAGAGATAAAGAGTACTTTTACAATACAAAGTAAAAAGTGCTACTCCATATAAAATTCGTAAAAGGAAATAATTTTCGTTTTTTTCGGCGTTCGTTTCTTCATTTTTTTAATTTTACAAGGCATTGACAACACAGGCCATCAGCCTAAACATTAAGCGATTTAAAATAGTTTTTAGTTTGTCAGCATCAAAATGTTGTGGTGTAGCGACATTTTAACACTCCTAGGAGTTATGACGGAAATTTTAACCGATCTAGTCTCTGGCGAATTCTCATGGCCCGCCGCAGAATCACAGAGTGAAACTACACAACGAACCACTAACGAGAAGTTTATTTTAAGAGTTTAACACATTGTCACTGTTACTGAAGTTTGCTAGACAAAACTACACCGATATTAGCTATCAAAATCACCAGAAAACAATTTTTGAACAATAAAATAAACACCGTAGAACCTTCTCCAGCGACTTTCCCGCCAAAACTCTTTCGTTCCTTCATGGACAAACTATTGCCTAAGTAAGCTCACATTGCTGTGGCAAACTGTAAAAATAGAGATAAAGAGTACTGTAAATATAAAATAAAAAGTGCTACTCCATATAAAATACGTAAAAGGAAATAATGAATGTAATTTCTAGACCTTAGAACTTTAATAACAAAAAAGGAAGGCAAAGTTAGAGGTTCATAAGAGAATGTCTTTCAGTTTTTATTGAGATCATTTTTACGTTCTGCAATATTTTAAAACCGACACTTAAACATTTTTTGCAGCTGCGTAAGTATTATGAAGCATAGGCGTTATGTTCCATAACTTACGATTCGGAATTCCGAAGATTGACCGTCTCTTCTTCTATATTGCCATCTGCTTGTATAGTTCCATTAATTAATTAATAAAAATATATAAAAAATACATTTTTAGCTACAAAAGTATACAAAGTACAGCGTGTTTTATTACGAACGCCTGGCCTATAAAACTATGTAGAACTAGTGCCTTTACCTTAGGGGCCCGAATTCATTCTGCGTATAATTCCATAAAACTGTAGGTATTAAATACTTTACAATATCTGCCATTGCATTCTATCACGCGTTAGTTCCTAAAATATGTGTTTGCGTGGGCAATAGAATATGGTAAAACTTGGCGTCAGCATGCCGAATACGTAGTTCGGAGAGGGGTGATGGTATCTGGATGACAGGCTCGCTTAGTTCAGATGTCGGCAATCTCCTTCTATATGCATGTTAATGATATATGTACAATAAAATATTGTATATGAAACTTGTCACTATAGTGAGACTTTTACGTGACATCGGAAGTCTCCACAACGGTAAGTCAGGGGTTTCTTAAATGTTTAATTTAGATTTATTTGTGAAGTAATCATGTAAACTTATATACTTTATAAGTTACTATGTATAATGATATTATTAAGAGACCAGTCTTAATTTCAGATGGTTATAATACTAATGTCGGTGACACAGTGGCTAGGGCACCGGACTCCCATGCGGGAGGTCCGGGTTCGAACCCGTGTAGTGCCATGTACCAATGAGTTTTTCGTATTTTTCGAAGACTTACGTACATTTACCGACTGCTCTAACTGTGAAGGAAAACATCGTGAGGAAACCTGCAATGTTTTCCTGTGTTGGGGTTGGCACAAAAAAGATCCTCAAGGGTCGAAGTGCCGCTGGGTTATTCCCGGCCCCCTATCATATGATAAGATAAGATGATGCCTATAATATTATTAATGGCCGCTCCTAGGTCTTTGTGCGATTTAAAAATCAATCATCAGAATGTCAAACAATCATTACAACAATCGTTCCAATGAATTCTGAGAATTATCACAAAATGACTATCTAGCTATATGAATTAAGTCAACGAGTTTGAAAGCAAGATATGGAAATGTATTCATTCATACTTATATCAAGCACTGGCGTATTCATGGGGTTGGGGGTCATAGCCCTCCAACACCTGTAAAGTTGACCATTACAAATATTCTTTATTGCATACAAAATACAAAAATATGGAGAGGAAAAACATTTAAAAAAACATAAGACGGCATTGTAGCTTTTTAGGCCGTCCATTGCGGAATTGAGAATGTATACGAGCTGACGAGTCGATGTCGATGTAAATTGCTGGTTATCGTGTTCTTTCGCTGACGTTTTAACTTCATAACAAGCAATGGATATTCATCCACAGCGGATGTCCGCGTAAAGCAGCGGACGGCCTTAGTGCTATTTTCCGATTCCAGTAACTATAGGCAATAATAAGGTTTCTATGTTGTAATCTAGGAAAAAGTAGTAAGAATATTTGTTTCTATTTCAATGGCCCAGATATAAAATATTAGCTTTATAAGTTTCCCCTTATTTCTACGTAAATTTCTTAGAACTAATTAAAATCTGGGCCCTATTTTACCATTTCGAATTAATGCAAAAACAAGGTATTAATAATAGTTTAAAATTTCTTATTTCCCCACATTATTACGATACCTAGTAGCCTTCTACGATTAGGAGGGTTGGAGATCTAAATCCATATCCACCCCTAGTCTGTATCTTGCCTATAGTGCCTTGCAAATAGAGAGCATCGTATAACCAGACCAATCATAGCAAAACCCACGCAAGGAATATTTAAAATAAGGGTTGGACCACACTTATCCGCACGGAAGCGTATTTTTCCGTAACTCTATTGTTTTTGTCACATCGTAACATCAATCTATAGTTCCAATAGCTTCCACGGAATCGGCCCGCCGATGATGAAGAGGCCGGGCCCTTGAAAGCAATCTTTCTCGCTCTAGCGAACGATTATTCTGATCTGCGCGACAAACAGGGATATAGAGCTACGGGAAAATGCAGTTCCGTGCGGGCAGGTGAAGTCCAACACTAAGCAGGACATCAACTAGTTAGAATAGTAGATATCCAATTCAAATACTTTATTGGCATATTAGATAGTACTAAAACAATGTTGTAAACTTAATATTGACCTGTACCATTAGGATCCTAAACGGTAGGATCGCTTAGTTTGGTACCACCCTCTTACCTATTTCTGCCGCAAGAAGCAATGCTTACATTGCTGTTTCGGTTTGATGGATAAGTGAGCCAGCGTCATTACATAGCGGCATACGAAGCACACCTTAAGATTAGCAGCGCATCGAAAACTCTCTAAGAAGATAGTGAGGTGATACATCTATGGGTCACGGTGACCACTTACCATCAGGTGGCCCGTTTGCTCTTCAGCTCTCCAAATACAATGAAAAAATCTGACAATGTTTTCTGGCTCTTAAACCTGTATCTTTAGAACCAGTTCAAGTATAAGATAATGATAAGTTAGTTACCTCAAAGATGCTCGGAAATGTGCTCAATACATTCGAATTTTGAGCCAGGGAAGTATACACTTCCAATCTCGAAGCCAAATACTTATTTTTTTTAAAAGACTAATATAATAAGGTAATTGATTTTCATACAACCTTTCCGGGCTAAGGCCAGGAATCGTCTCGTCTTTTGTTTTAAGTCCGCACTGCGTTTTGATTTTGCAACTTGGAAGTACTAACTCTCTTTAGTTAGATATCTCTCTATATTAAATTTCTCTCGATTCCGGGTCAGAAAATTAAACAAATAATGCGCGGGACAGCGCGTAGTTTCGCTTATTTTTTTCCTACTTTTGACTTTATTAATATCATTTTTATTAAAATTGAGTAGATCTAGTGATCGAAGTAATAAACACGTTGTTTATTCACCACCAGATATCCTGAATGAAGCAAGAATAGTGATTTATTAAGTCGCTTCCAGTACTTTCATGTTGGAATTGTAAGTGCCTACTTACCTATATGAATTGAACTACATTTGATTTACAATTTCCTCGCATTAATTGAGAAAAATTCTGTAAAAACTTTGACGGAAAAAGCCATTTTCGGCCTGGGAGCTTTCAAACTGCTCCACGGCCGGTAATGGCTTATTTCCTGGCTTCAGCAGTAATGTACTATTAAAAAATTAATTCAATCGTGTTGATACATTCTTACAGTGTCAATGTCTCTTGACTTAAAGTATACTAGTGTCTACAGGTGGTCTAAGTTAATCCAGTCGCACAAACTCCGAACTCTACATATTATAAAGGATCAAACTTAGAAACTCGTATAGGGATCCTCTTTGTAGATGTCCGAAAAAGGAAGTCATTCTTTACTTTACGGTCGACATCAGTTGTAATATTGAATAATAATTAGTATGTTGAACGTCGGAGCAAGGGTAGCAAGGTTAATCAGGCTATTTGAACTCCATCCACGGCAAAAAAAAAAAATGACTACCCACTTGAAAGCCCGCCAGAGGCATACTTGTGCTTGGCTTATCGCTTCAGAATCAAAGCTTATCTCTGACATTCAAGTTGTAATAATCTGAAAGTCATATTTCCAAGAATGATTCAATATTGAAAACAGTCACTTAACTTTCCAGTGTGACTCTTTCTATTGATAAAATAAAATATTCTTTTACGTTACAAAAATATAGAATAGAAATACTCGCTCTCCCTTATCTCAAATGCAAATATGTTATTGTTGTTTTTGAGTAAACTCCTCCCTCTACTGGTACTGGTACTCCTATTGGGTTAGGGTTGTAACGATGTCGACTTCATCGTCCATATCAACCTCCTTGCCATCAACTTCAACCTCATCGTTAGCGTTTATCTCATCTCATTTCGTATTGGCATCTTCATTTCTTCATTTAAATTCAAAATCATGTTCCCATTCCATTTCTAAATTTCATTATTCCATTATTTTCATTATTTTTACATTTTCTCTGTATTTTGTCTCGAACGGACGTCTCCCGTTCACTTTTATTTCCTACTACTACCTATTTTCTGTGTTACTGTTTCTGTGTTCTTTTCCTTAAAATATATTATTTATCACCAAATTATTCTATTACTTCATCTGCGCACTGTCCTAGAACCCTGCTAGCCGGCATCAAGAGGACAGACTGTAGCAGGGTATAACAAAAAAAAACCTTGTAAGCCGAAAGAGGGTGTTCAGTATCCATAACTGAACTAATTTCACTATGAGGACAATTCATACATTTCAGTCCTATCACTATTGAGCTTTTGTATGGAAACAGTTGATTTTTTTTTCGCAATTTCAGACTTGGCCTATAGGGAAAGTAGCTGTTTAGTTATGGATAGTGAACATCTCACTTTCGGCTTACAAGGGGTTTTTGTTACATCATGTATTGTATATTCAGAGTCACGTTTTAAATATATGGTACCTACTTATAATTTTCACAAACTACTTAATATTTACAATTGTTAAGTAATTATCAATAATAATATAATATGCATAAAGCGGTACTTCACGCCCGGCTAGAGGCTAACGCTTTATAAAGCGCAAGAAAGGCCGCATATGGAGTACTGCTCCCATCTCTGGGCCGGCGCACCCGAATACCAGCTTCATCCACTTGACTCCATGCAAAGGCGCGCTACTCGAATTGTCGACGATTCCGTGCTCACGAGCGATTTAGAGCCTCTCAGTTTAAGAAGAGACATCGGCTCTCTCTGCGTCTTCTATCGCGTATATAATGGGGAGTGCTCTTCGGAACTATTTGACCTGGTGCCATCTTCTACTTTCTTGAATCGCACCATTCGTCAGCGGCTCAATTTTCACCCGCACTTTCTAAAGCCTTGGGTACCACGACCCGTTTTACACGAACGTTTCTACCACGCACCTGTAAAATGTGGAACTCTCTTCCACCCGACGTTTTCCCGCAGCGCTATGACATGGGATGCTTCAAAAAGAACGTTAGAAAAGTCCTCTCCCTCCACGGCCGGCAACACACAAGCAATACCCCTGGTATTGCACATGTCTCTAGGCGACGGTGACTACTTACCATCAGGTGGCCCGTTTGCCTGTTTGTCGTGGCTAATTTATAAAAATTAAAAAAAAATGCATATTCATAATTATTAAATTAATTATAGTGTATACAAAATACAAATACAAAAATATTTATTAACCCAAAAATATTCAAAATATAATCACTTAACAATAGTGTAGTTACAATGTATAAGTAAATATCGGTCTCTACTACGTATGTGTAGGTAGTTGCACACTACCTATTATAATTGTACGATTGGTAGGCGAGTTTTCGCCGGACTTATAAGGCAAAGCATTGTCTTTTGATTGTCCTCGCTTTTCCGTCCCAAATATACCACATAAATATATATAAATATCCAAAAGAAATGACAAGTTTGTGAAATACGCTTAATTACGTCAAACTCACCCGTTTCCATGTTGGCCACAATAACCCGAGAAAGGCCATCAATTGTGGAGGCCATGAATTGGCCATTGTCCAACAAGGGGTCTAAGATAAACGAGTATGGTTAACCAAGATGGCGTGACGTCACGCATCCTTTATGTACAAAAGTAATACCGGGGGTATGTGGCCCGGACTTCACGATTCCGGTTCCGGCCCCGGTTCGGTTCGCTGCATTCAATCACGAAGCGCTGACTTCAAGATGCGGAACGCGTGTGATTAGTTGCAGCGAACCGAACCGGGGCTGGAACCAAGGCTCGGACTACACGCGTCCCTAAGGGGTGCCGTAGTGGCTAGGACATGCGGTTGGTTCGGGTTCAAAACAATGCAATGCCATATACTTCTTCTTTCGTGTTGATGATCCGAATTAAATTTTTCCCGACCAGAAGTCAGCCACATCGATAGCCCTCTGGGTGGCCTCGAAAAGGTCCTCCCGCGTGCAGATGGTCGGACACGCGGGACAGCAGAGCTAGTGCTCCATGGTTTGAGGGGAGACACCACACTCACACTTTACTTAATCGCTGGAAAACCCCCAATTTTGAAGATTATCTCCGCCATATACTCAATGAGTTATTCAGTTTTTTCGAAAGATTTTACCGACTACTTTAACGGTGCAGGAAAAATCGCGAGGAAACCTGCACACTGAGATAACCAGTGCGGAACCAGGAAGGGTAAACCGCAAACCTATCCATTAAAACTGTCATGAGAGTCTTCCTTTTTGGTTGTCCGGCGTCCTAGCCATTACGCCACAGACGCTCTTAAATGGGATATATTTAAGAGCGTCTGTGGCAAGACGTAATAACGTACATATACGTAAATAATAAAGTGAAAAACTATTTTTCAATTATCTTCCATAATGGTTAGTTAACTTTATAAGGCCCAGAGCATTTATAACTTAGGGACAGCAACTCGAACTATAAATAGACCTTATTTCTAAAACCGCCAAATGCATTGAATATATAAATATATCTATCACTATGGGCTCTAAATATATTTTATGTGGGTCAGAATGACTATATGATGGTTTAGTAATAGACCCCTGGACCTTACGAATAGCTCCTAAAACATGTATCATTAATTATCATTAGGGCATGCTCCGTTGATTCGAGCACTTAGAAAGAATGAGTGATGAACGAATGACGAAACAGGTATACGAGGCGTAAGTCAATGGAATTCGAAGCCGGGGTCGTCTTAGACTAACCTTTAAAGATCAGATTGACAGAGTGCTCTTAGATTATAATATACAGAGCAGACGACCCCAACGGCGAGCACGCGTGAAACAACGAATGACTGTAAAGGAAGCAAGAGAAACGTGTCAAGACAGGGATTCGTGGCGCTTCGTTCTTTCTGCCTACCCCGCTAGAAGTATAATGATAAAAAAAATATATAATAAAGGCTAATATCGAGGGTTATAATTTCAAATGTCGTAAGGGACAAACCCCTACTTTTCAGGAGAATCAAAAAACAAAATTTTGACTAAAAACGTCATAACTTTTTCAATTTTTATCCAATTATGATGATTTCTAGACACAAAGTTTTAAACAACGTCTTACTATTATTTATTCTGTGGTCATACTAACATCTCATTTTGCATACTGTCATTGCAGGGTCGTACCCTCCCCTCTTTCTCTCTACTCTATCTCAGAAGTCGAACCAAATACCTACAACGTTAATTAAACGCACATCTCCATCTCTGAAATTTTAAATTACACCCACTGCGCTATTGCACTGATCAAAACACCTCACGGTTGTAGAACTTTATAAATACAGCTTTTTGATCTGAAAAGGTTTCACAGTTCATGAATTCATGATTTCATGATATAGGCAATTTTACTAAAGCAACTTTTACCCACTTTAATAACACCTACATCGTAGTTTAAAATTCACACTTGCCTATCACTGGAAGAATTTCCTGATGTAATCCTGAGCGCGAATCTCTAATGCGCTTAACGGATGTGCAAACAATGAAATTTCTGTGCCTCCTGTGAAAAAGGGTTCAATTCGAGCTGACCCCTATCTGAATTGAACCCTTTTTCACATGAGGCACAGATTTTCACTTCCGCTTTAACTGAAAAGTGTGTTGTTTTTAGCAATAAATAAAGTGGGGTTAATGGAAGAGTAAAGCTTTTATAGTGTAATAGGTTTACGGGTTTATTATCGGGTCGTTACGGCCTTTCGCGTATCTAGGAATAAGGCAGTGTGTCTGCCAAGTTCGGAAAAATGGGCGACGATGATTTGGTATATTTATACGAGTATTTCGAGCTATTTTTAAACCCCTCTATCTTCAAGTTTAGTTAACCTACACAGTTACAATTCGGCCCGCCAAATTACACAAAAACTAAAATTTTATAGCAGAATATAGAGAACTGTGAAACCTGTTTCATATTTTATAGAAGCTATCTCCCTAGTTTAGAATAATGACATACAAATGTGGAGCTCTGCTAAGCAGATACATAATGGGATCTAGTTTTCTCAGAAAATATTGCTAATACGAGTATAGCATTTTTTTTTTGTAAAAATCACAATAAGCATTTTTTGTAGATAATGATGTACAGTGTATTTGTCACGTTGAAATCCAAGTAGTAAAATCAATATGGTAGGAGATATTTGCGAACAGAGGCGGATCCAGAAAAAATGGGGGGACATCGTTTAAATTGGAAAAAGTATGTACTAAACATAATAAATTAAATAAGGAGAGCAGACGAGCAAACCGGCCACCTAGTATAGATAGTAAGTGGTAAGTGGTCACCGTCGCCATAGACATCTGACCTCACTGTTATTAGAAACTCTGCTAGCCTTGGGGACTAAGATGAAGTGCTGGTAATACGCTGGCTCTCTTACCCTTGAAACTTAAACAGAGAAACACAAGCATTTCTGCTTTACGGCAGAAATAGATAAGAGAATTGTACCAACCCAGGCGATCCTGCACATCAGGATCTACAACCTGTCAAGGGTCAATTGTCAAAGGCAAGTTGAGCATCGCTCCCTATAGCGATCTTATTGCCCTTGTTTGTTTGTTTGTTTGTTTGTAGTCTCTTTATTGCACACACAAAAAATACACAGAAAAGAAATAAAAAACATTAAAATATGCACAAAGACGGGTTTATCCCATAGGGATCTCATCCAGCCAACCTTTGCTTTAGGACAGTTCATGGAGCACTGTTTGCAAAAGTTCATTTTCTAACGGAGTGTAAAAAGTTTGCGTTGAGGAATTCGTGGGGACTTATTTTATATCCTTGTACAAAATAATAGCCACTGCTGTCAACCAAAATTCAATCGCTATCAATCAATCAATCATTTATTCGTGAACATAGGTAATAATAAGTAAGTATACAGTTTAATGAGTTGGTATCACTATGCTCCGTCGTTTGACATACAAATATTTTCAATAATTTTTTAAATGTCAATATTATTATCATTTTAATGTGACGCTTAGACATGATCAATTTCTGGCTACGGCTCTGGCATTACCAAATAGTAGTGTCCGACCGATGGTCGATTTCTGGCCGAAGCCGAAGCCTATTATTCGGCTATCGTCACAACCTTCGGCCGAATCCGAAGCCGAAGGTTTAAAAGCTCTAAGAATTTTGTCAAGATTGGATATAAGCTAATTTAAATGATTAGATTTTAAAACTTTAAAATTGAAGGCTTTATATCGACTGTATAATATAATATAGAAAGGTAATTTTATCTTCTCTAGAAGTTGATCTAGTGGTCATCAAAATTAACTTGGATTTGTGAAAAATAATAACATTTCGAAATAATGTTCTCCGCTCATTCGTAAAAGTTCGTTCGAATTCGTCGTTTGTTAGGAACCTTCGGCTTCCGCCAAAACTTCGGACCATGTTGGCCGAAGCCGAAGGTTTGGCCGAAGGTGGTTTTTTTGGCCGAAGGTGGCCAAAGCCGAAGCCGAAGCTTCGGTCGAACACTACCAAATAGGTAATATTGGGCGTTTTCACATTAGACGATAACGACACCGACACGACACTGATATGTATGGTGTCGTGGACGACATAGTGTGAAAGCGTCTAGTACTAAATGTATGAGCTTTATTGTTGTGGTTATATCGTCTAATGTAAATTTAAATTAGCGTTATTGTGAGCTAGATGTTCCTATAGAAGGCACATCTAGCCTGCCACGGTTGAAGGAGTCTGAATCCCCACTGAATATTAACCAAATTAAATCAGATTACAACGTGTCTCGTATTATTTATCTTGTTAGGGTATATATATGGATGCTGTTGCTAGTTTGGACTAGAATAATGTTACAAGTACAGTGGAAGATACATCAAGGTATACCCTTTAGTACTTTGTCAGTTTATTAGACACATTCGTACGAATGTCAAGGAATCATAACTAAAACTTGTTGCGACAGGGTTCCACAGAGTATAGCTTGATGTGTAATCCACTGAGTTTTGCGCTCCTGGCCACTAATAAATGTTTGAATTTCGAATGTTATTTTTTTTTTAACATAAAAACTCATTTATTGTTTAAAATAATTTTTGGCGGGATATCGCTTGTCAATTTTTATCAAAAGTCGAAGTTCGTCGTCCGTAGCAAAAATGGAATTAACGCGAAAAGATTTTAGGGCGATGATTTTTTATGGTTTCATAAGGTTCCTTTCTCCGCAAGATTACACTGCTCGTCTTCAAAATGCTTTTGGAAGGGAAGCACCTCATCTGAGCACCGTAAAGCCGAGTTTCTCTCCATGATGAGATTCGTGAATCACTGAGGAAAATGTGGCTACTGTCAGGAGGCTATTTGAATAAAACCGACGTATCACCTATGCGGAGATATAAACAAACAATAAACGTAGTGCAGATTATAACATGATGAAATTATTGCCAAACTTTTTGAACAATCCCAATTTGTTCGATTTTCAAAATTGTTGGCATAGTAGTGGCCAGCATTTTTCGGAATTCATTGTTCCACAGTAACCTTTAAATCATAACTCATACTAAATGTATGGGAATAGTTTTTTGCTATTTCTGAGATTTCTAGTACTCTAACATCGGTTGACCCTATAAAGTCTTTTGTTCCTGACACGAAATACAATCGATTGGCACCAATTTTGTTGTTGTTGTGAATAATGGCATTTTTCTCGCTGACTGTACCTTTTTTCAAAAATCTGTGATTACAGTTTGAAATAGCTCCAACAGTAAGGGAAGGTCTCCTAAGGTCATTTTCTCGTAGCTCCAACGGATCTGGTAGCTGCGCTGGATGCCCTGGGGAAACTTTCCACCCTGTATATACTTTTTGTTACTTAACTCACAAATTCTTGTCAAATAAAAATCAAGACTGGCAGCGAATTGTAGTGAATTTAGCAGTTTTTAAACAAAAGAATAGATTTTCCACTTACACAAGTTTTACAGTCAAACAAAACTTTTGACTGTAAATGCCTTTGTTTACAGCCCCAATAAATCTGAACACAAATGGCTAAGCAGTATAAATGAATGTTAGTACTTTAGAGACAGACAGAATAATGTTGCACGATAACGCTGTGAATTTTCCAAATTGGTACACAATCTTTATTATTCTTTGTGAGTAACTTTGTACTAGGATAAACCATATAGTGACTCTACAACCGCTACAAATTATACATTATTCGGTACAGATATTTAGTTTATTTACAACATTAAGAGAGCGTCGGTGGCCTAGTGGCTAGGACGCCGGGCTCCCATGCGGGAGGTCCGGGTTCGAAACCATGCAATGCTGAATGCCATGTACCAATAAGTTTTTCGGATTTTTTCCATTTACCGACAGCTCTAACGGTGAAGGAAAACATGGTGAAGGAAACCTAAATGAAAAGTTTCCGAAGGTATGTGTAATTCACCAATCAGCATTGGGCCCGCTCGGTGGATCAAGGACCGTATCCCCTTGTGCAAGGGGAGGCCTGTGCCCAACAGTAGGGACATTAATAGGCTGCTAATGATGCTGATGACAACATTAAAACTAAGAAAACAACAACGAAAATCCCGCACCTCGGGTGTACGGTTCACATTTGACGGGTTAAAAAGCTAAACAAACATACTAAAAAACTAAAACCACAATTAAAAATAAAACATTTGGGCTAAGTCTTTGCCTAATGTCCCACATCTAGCAACGTACCCATAAGGCTGGTCGCGTTTCCGCGTTGTACGACTTTTAGCAGCTGGGTAAATGTGTACTTTCAGCATACAACTATCTCTTGAACTAGTTAACCTATCTAAATGAAAGTTATACCACTGGATAGAGTTATTCGGCGCCGATCTAACGATATCGAAATAACTGAAACATTGTTTTACGGCTTCGCTACAGCTTGCCAAAGTGGGTCCCTTATTTGGCCAAAATATTTACTGACTTATATTAAATTCTCTTTAATTTTGGAACTATTATAGATATCGAAACACTTAAACTGCGTTGTGATGTGCTTGAACTACGCTTCTTAAAACGAGGTCTCATTTCGAATCTGGTTTCAACAGTTGAAAATAATTGTAAATTTCATCAGTTGTTACGTCATGGCTCGCATCAAATGTCGTAACCTGAAAAGAAACCACAACCGAATTCGAAAAACGGCAATGTCTCATGCAGAGCGGCAACGTATCTACCGTTTAAGATATAAATCACAACAATCGGACAACTACGAGCAAAGTAACGGATCATCATGTCACAGTGAACGGAGTGAAAATGCAAAGCGCTCATCTTCGCCAGTCGCCCGCCGCCGGGCCGTCTGGAATGCCTCGTAAGCGTCGAGCGATGAGTTTTTTCTTTCTTTTATTGTTTAATACAAAGGAACATGGTAGTTACATAAACTGTATCCCATTAGGCAAAAACTTGAAAGGTTTGTTTGCCGATAGGGAGTTCGCCATTAAACTATTAAACTATTGTATGGTAGTTAAACAATTACATATCACAATATAACTAAGGTAACCTATAATATGAAGCTAGTATCATTTTCTATATAATATGCTTGTATTGTTTCCTTAAAGTTTAATTGATTTAGGTAAAGTCTCTCACATCATCTGGCAAACTATTTATTATTTTGGGTAATATATATCTATAGTTTCTCGCACCATATAGGTAATTTAAAGTGACCTTGATTACATAGTTTTCTCAATCTTTCACATCGTTTTTTTTTGTTCTAGTTCAATAACTTTATATTGCTCTTCTTTTAATTTAGTCTTATTTTGTACTGGCAATAACTTACAATATTGAAATAATTTAGAATAATCTTGGCAATATTTACTTTTGATATTTTTTGTTACAATCGTTTTCAACAGTCTTATTTGTAGGTTTTTTTTCTATATATGTTTTGTACGTTCTTCCATAACTACATATAGCATAATCAATCACAGAATCCGCCAGTGTTAAGTTTTGAGGCCGGAGAAGTGGATACTTCATATCAAAATTCTAACGATGGACATTCAATGTGGAATAATCAGTCTCAAAGGCGAAGTGTGAGCTATCGTGGTGCAGATCGATAAATTCCATGTTTCGGCAGATCCCTTCTGTCTAGCAGGTTTTTTAACGTACTGCTGTAAAAGGGCATTGTCATAAATGAAAATTAAATTAATTATGTACTCATACACAAATGACAACAAAAATAAAGCTGCTCTCTGCAACTGTTAAACTAAATAAACTAACTAACTCTCATTATAATAACGTGCTGACATTAGAAACTCTCATGGGAATAGATAATTAACAAACATGACGTCATTAACGCAGTGTGATCTTGTCACTTTGAGTGTGATGAGATCTAAAAGTGTCTGACCTATTTCTGTACTACATAAGCCTACTGTTTACGAGGAAACTATAGGTACTTAATATACAATAGGATACCTACATTATCATCAAATTCGTTAAAGTTACAAATTCGTCGTTTTCTCACAAAATAACATACTTATAGTAGGCGACAACCTCGGAATGCCGTTGCTATGGAGTTGCTAGGCAAATTAGGCGCACGGCAATGACCGCTTACGGTGTTGTCATCCGCCATGTTTGACTAGAAACGAATCTCGACGTTCGCTTTGATATCAAACATGCATAGTTCGTAAACAAAGGTTTATTTGGGAACTATGCGACAGTGTTCAGTCCCGAAAAAACTACGGACATAATCTAGATTTGGTTTATTTTGATGACAGATCATGACTAAAAACGCCTAGTTTGTTGTGGCCCTAAGCACGGCCCATCCCCGTGCTTAGGGCCACAAGAAACTAGATACTATTCTATGTTCTATTTGATAGAATCTTTGAAGTAGATCAATGTAAATAAGCTTTTAATGCGATAAAATGCCCGTTAGAATGGAAGCTCAACTTTGGCACTCTTTCTATTCTAAATAAAATCGAGAGGCAAATAGAACCCTGTGAACGACAGTCACAGCATAGATATAGAACAGACACTGATAACGCAATAATTCCTTTCTATCATAGATCTTTGCAATAGATCATGAAATATATATTTATAGGTATTACCCAACGTATTTGTCACATCACTATAAGGTATATAGTCCTCCTCGTCGAAACCGACGACGGCGACCCCCTTCAGTTCCTAGCATGCGCTCGAATGTGGCTGGCGAATCCGAACTTGCTCTTGAAGACCCGGTCACAGCGATCGCAGTAGAGTTGTCCGGCACTGTTGTATGTGTAGTGGTAGGAAGGCTTTGGGCGGGTTTTCCTTACATGGCGTTTGGTATCAAGAATAGCTAGACGGGCCTCTTCAAACTGGGCTACACTTTTCCTGACACGCGTACGCCACTCCGGCCTCCGTGACGCGAGCTCTTCCCACCGCTCAGTTGGTATGTCGCAGGCATTAAGGTGTCGCTTCAGCACGTCTTTATAGCGCAGGAACTGTCCACCGGATTTGCGCTTCCCACTGGAGAGCTCCGAATAGAATACGGCTTTCGGTATTCTACAGTCATCCATGCGCTGAACGTGGCCACACCACTATAAGGTATTCCGGGGATGTCATGTGTATAAAAAAAATGAATACAAGTACGTAGACAATTGGTACCTATTTTAACTTAAAACTGTGTGCTTTATGTATTTTGGTTTTTAAATAAAATCTACTTTCATACGAATGTAGATCACCTCACGATTTTGTATGCAAAGCAATATAAAGTGTAATTTAAAAGAGATTGGGCGGATCCCATACAAGTTTGGACCTATATTTTTTTTCGCCTTCAACCAAACAGTGCATTTGATAGATCTCGCCTAGAACTACATTTTTATTAGGGAGCAAACACCCTAAGTCGTGTGGAACAGAAGTTTTATTTAGTCGCTCGCTGGGGAAACAAAATAAATAGAATCAGAGCAATTTGTATGAAGACATTGTACTTTTCTGTTTCCTTTTCTATCTTTTGTTTATTGATTTCTACTTGTGCAATAAAGTGTATTTTACTTTTACTTTACTTTACATTCTCTAGCTCCTATCCTAGGCGAAGCCGTGGGTCCAAAAGCGCCCAATCTCCTTTGATATTCGGAAGTTAGACGAGAGTTTTTTCTTAGTACCTAGGTACTATCATATTTTTTGTAGATACTTACTAATAACTATGTATTTCGAATATAAACCTTTTATTTATTTAGTTTCCTCTTCAATTAGACTTTCATTAATAATCTGTACGAGTATATTATTAACAAGTACAGTCTTTTTTAGTTAAGAAGGTACGCCAGAAGTTTCTATAAAATGTAACCTTGCAACACTAAACATTTACGTCACGAAAACTAATAGGTAGGTTGTCTAGGCTAGTGGTCACAAATTTAAAATCAGAGACCATCAGATAATTCCGAGTATTCCCAATTGCCACCTCCTTGCAATTACCTCCTAGACTCAATGATTACGTCACGGCGCTAGGACGTGACTTATAATCGGTACGTTGTTGATTTTGTGTGTTGATTCGTATCGATTGTTCGTTGATATTATTCGTATACTCCGTTAAAGTTTTTGTTGTTTGTCTGTTTTGTTGAATTTACGTTATTGAGTTTATACAGAATTTCCTGAAAACTCATTTCACAAACTAGGTATTGTAACAATAAAATGGGAAATATTAAAGACTTTCTAAACGTATTCAAATATTATTCCATTACGCTTACGGTTTTTTCATAAAAATAATATTTGCAGTGATCTGGTTTCTCAAATTATCATAGCATCATCACTCTATTAATGTCCCCACTGTTGGGGCTCAGGCCTCCCCTTGCACAAGGGGGGTACGGGACATGATCCACCGAGCGGGCCCAGTGCTGATTGGTGGATTTCACACGCCTTCGGAAACTTTTGATTTCTGCCGACATGCAGGTTTCCTCACGATGTTTTCCTCCACCGTTAGAGCAGTCGGTAAATGTACGTAAGTCTTCGAAAAAATCTTGGAAATTAATATGATGCTTAATAAATACCTAGATAAAACACCGGGTTTGTTGTTGTATCGATTTTATGAAGTGTGTAGATATGATCGTTATTCGGTAACGATTTCACCGAATGTGGCACATTACTAATTTGTTGTTATGACTTACAAGTTACATGCTTCAGCCATGCCTTGCTGTATGAAAAAGTTATAGGTACACTCATCTATCATTAAAGATAAAAAATAATAATATTAATATTATATGAAATACGTAAGTAATATTAAATTGCTGCCTGGTCTGTTCCATCCCTCGCAGAGTTGAAATGAAATACTTCATAAGAGGTTCTTGGAAATCTCCTATAATAACCACAATTTCATATTATGGGCACGGAAATACACATTGTCATATTTATTACATGATTCCTAATAATACATATTATATAGTCAAGTAAGAGTATATAAAAGAACGAGTTTAGGGTTCCACATAACTGTATCATACAAATCTACTGATATAGGTTGTGGTATGTAGTTTAAAGCAATTTTCAATTGTCGTGCGTTAACAATCCATCCATTACTCTATACAAAGTTGTGTGTATCTAAATCAGAAAGAAGAAGGCCTGACTTGTATGAAATTCGGTTACCCCTCATTTCACACAAAGGCTCTCTTTGTACAATAGCTATTATTACTTGGCAGTGATATAAACTACTACAATTTTGATGAAATTAACAGCGTATCAAAACAATCTCTGTATTAACTATGTTTAGGGTATTAAATATTAAAGTAGATATTTGTATTATAAAAACGTGTCACATTTACGGATAGCAATAAATGATTGGTAGTACTAAAGTTGCATTTAGTGTTCCAGTCTATTTTATTCCAATTGTCTTCCCTTTAAATAATAGTGCGGCCGAGACGTGGACCAGCTGGAACGCCACGGACTCTCATGTCCGAGGAGTGCTCTCGCGTCGGTAGGCTACCCTGGAGTCATGCGGATTGTCGAGGGACGACGGCAAGAGGCCGGACGGCGCCACGCTTGTGCCATGGAACCTTGAACGGTCTCTGGTGTGGGACGTTACGTGTGTAAATACTGGCTAGGGATGTTACGGAGGTGGTTTTACCGGAACCGGAGTCGATCCCGAAGGTTTTAAATTTGATTTATCGGAGTCGGAACCGGATTCGAAACCGGAGTCGGAGGCGGATTCGAAACCGAAGTCGGAGGCGGATAGATGTTCAGAAGAGAGATGTTTTAAACCGTTTTTTAAATTTTTATAGCTGAACTGGCCATTATTTTTATGATGACGTTTGCGACAATAAAACATGTTCCTTTATGTAGTCCTACACTATTTCAATAAATATATAATATTTGAATATGTTTGCTCACAAATCTTCGGTACAACATCCGATTCAAAATTATCAGAGCCGAAGTCGGAGTCGGAGGTGTAAAATCAATCGGAAGTTCTGACCTATCGGAGTTGGAATCGAAGCTCCGTAACATCCCTAATACTGGCTCCATCTCAAATCCAGCGGACCGCCCTCAGGATCTGTGCGGCTACCGATCTCGCACAAATGCTCAAGCGACGCGAATAATCGAAACTTCTTAGCCATTATAATTTTGCGGTGCTTGCTGTTGAGACTATGGGTGAAACTAAACAGTTAGTGCAGGATCTATCCACCCGGTTGGTTCCGAGCCTTCGTAGACCTCAGGGCTGGCATGCAACCTCACACTGAAACTCAACCTCGCGATTTAGCGCGGTAACGTGGCCAGTGTCCTGGGGACCATGCCGCATGCTGGGGAATTTTAGGATGTGTTCGGCTGATAAAATGTTTTAGTCATAAGCTTGTGTACATTTTTGTAAGGGAACATTTTGTATATACAGGATTTAACAAAAACCCCTATAGAGCCGAAAATGGGGTGTTCAGAATCCATAACTGAACAACCTTTTACTATGGGTCAACTTTAAAATCGCAAAAAAAAACAGCATAAATTTTTATAAGAACATTTGATAATAGCTGGAAAGACTCAGCTCAGCTCTCTCAGAGGAAATAAAACAGTAAGTAAATAAAAATAGGGATACTGTATCGACAGAATAGACGCTGTGTAAGTAGTTTTTATGTTTCCCTAGGGGATAGAATGCGACATTACCATTTTATTACCTACTTTTGTGAACCAAGACAGTACCTAGAGTTTGTGTTGTATTGTATCTCAAGTACTTATACACATTTTACAGCAAATCAATGGCAATATCCGCTTACCATGACGTCCACTTTCCAAAATTTCCGATTTTCCTAAAACGTTCGCTTCCCAAAATCTCGTAGATACTTATGCGACAAAATGTACTCGCTCTAAGTTGGTAATATAACCGATATTACTTATCCCATAATACCTTATCCCACCAAACAACATTAAGTAAAAACTATGCATTTTTTTTATTACTGTTATTTATTTATTTGAGGGTAGTATCTATTTCATACGCCTTTTGCACCCGTATATTATGTATCTTATGATTTTTCCATCACGTGAAGGTTGTCTGGAAGATATCGCTTAAAGCGATACCGCCTTCTGCACATTATATTGTACCTCTCTTTATGTTATTTGTTTTGTTTTTGTCCCGGGTGTGCAATAAAGTATATTTGTATTGTAAAAACCTAAAACCCGACTACGTTTAAAAAGGTCAAAACAAGTACATATGTATTAAGCCCATCTGTGGGTTTTGCCTTAAATTACTACAAAATATGGCTATCAATAAATTCTGAGAAATGAGTCCGAGTCGGGGGGGGGGGGGGGGGGGGCGAATTCTTTACATACCTTGCACACTTACCTACCTAATTATTCACCTTATACAGGTGACAGGGAAAACATAGGTACTATTTCCTTTAAATCTGAGTTCTGACCTATGTCAGGCCCCTCTATAGGGGTCCCCGATTCCGACACATATCTCAGAATTTATTGACTAAACTCGGTATAAACGAGCTTCACCGATAATCTAATAAAAACAGTCCGATAACTGAACAACTTTTATTCTACCTCTTTTTTTTTATTTTCGCACCATTTATATTACTAAACCTACTCTAGGTACTGATAAATATGGGGCGGAGAGAATTAAATACCGTGTCGATAGAACAACGTTTATTACAAAACTAACTTACCCTCAATACAATGTGTTATTTTACTACCTACATATACAACAACTTCCCACACTAAATCCACAATACCGGTGTAACGATCTTAATAAAATTACCCGGATTATATAAAATCAAACATGCGTATTTCCGCACATGTAGCAAGGATCCGCGGCACAGGTACTGTGTAAGCCTATAGGTGCTTACTATCGTTTCATACGTTCCTGCTCATGTGCGCAAATACCTACGCGTATAATCTGTTAATGCTAAATAAGTAGCTGAAGTAAATAAGATAACTATTAGCGATTAACCAGTAAGTAAACAACTTATTATAGATACAATAAAGTGAGCTTAATTCTAAGGTAAATTCGTACCATGTAAACTAATTAATTACTTGTCGTAAGTATATGAGCCTATATAATTAATTATAACTAAGTTGGCCCTTAATTAACAATAACGCTGCACGGGCTTCCTTATTCGTTTAGGTCGCTCCCTGCGTTCCGGAGAAACCGCCACTACTGCGCCCTCAGCTAATGCAGGTTCGATATCGTTATCAATCCCCTGATTAGTAGTATTCGTGCCCCCATTACAATTACGACTCGTATTGCTGTTCTCTACTCCTTCCCGCGGTTCGTTAGATAAGCGCGGATCACGGGGCAAGCTCGGTCTGGGCGAAGCCTTCGGCTCCGAGTCGTTACTCGTCGAAGGAAATACCAATGAGCTTCTCGCTCGCTGTCTCATCTGGTCGACGTGCCTATGGTGAGCAGTTCCATCGCTCGTCACAACCGTATAATCAGATTTGCCCAACCTATTCGTGATTACACCGTCTGACCATTTAGAGCCTGGTCTGTAGTCTCTAAAAGTCACGCACTCTCCCACGGGAAATTCCCTGCTGCCTCTATTCGACCGTTCGATACTCTTAGACTGTTTATCCCTAACTTTAGCCGCGGCGTCGGGTTTCAATATGTCCAGTCGTATACGCAAGTCGCGCCCTTGTAGCATCCTGGCCGGCGATTCGCCCGTAGTAGTGTGTGGCGTGTTGTGGTAATGCAAAAGGAATTTTAAAATGGCTATATCCACATTCATCTTTTCAAATTTAGCTTTTTTAATGACGTTTTTAATAAGTTTAACCGCGCCCTCGGCCGCTCCGTTGGACGACGGATGGTAAGGCGCCGAATACATGTGGTGGACTCCATTGGCCGTCAAGAATTTATTAAATTCACTACTAGAAAAAGGAGGTCCATTGTCCGTCACTACCTGCTTCGGAATCCCCCATCTAGCCCACGACTCACGCAATTTAGCGATTACACACTCGGCTGACGTTCGGCCCATACGAAATACTTCGATCCATTTCGTTCTAGCGTCGATAGCTACCAGGAAACTGTGACCATCTATGGGACCCAAAAAATCTAAATGTATTCTTTCATACGCGCGCTGCGGCCAGTGCCAGGGCACGGGCGCGCTGGCTGGCGGCGCGGGCGCGACGGCGGCGCACGCGTCACACGCGCGGCAGCACGCCTCTATGGCCTCGTCGATGCCGGGCCACCAAATGTAGCTTCTGGCCATGGCTTTGGTCTTCACGATGCCCATGTGCGGCTCGTGGAGTTCGCTTAAAATTCGCTGCCTACACGCTTCCGGAATCACCAGCCGGTGACCCCACATGACGCAATCTAGTTCTAAGTATAACTCGTTACGTCTATTGTAATATGGTTGCAATTCCCTAATTTCTATGTTTTCTGGCCAACCGTTTCTTATATAATTGACTACTCTACCGAGCAAAATATCCCTGGATGTCGTTTGCCGAATTTCATTGTTGTCAATTAATAAGGCATCCGATGCAAAATGTAGGTATGATTGTTCCGGTGGTTCAAATTCTCTTTGGTCGCCTATGGGTAGCCGTGACAAGGCATCGGCACAATTATTATCAGTAGTGACATACTGTATATCAAAATTATACCCGCTTAATATGAGTGCCCATCTTTGCATTCTACTCGATGTCATGCTAGGCACTCCCATTTTTGGACCGAATATGCTAACTAACGGTTTATGGTCCGTTTTTAAAGTGAACCGCCTACCGTATAAATACTGATGAAATTTACGCGTACAGTAAACAATGGCCAAAGCTTCCCTGTGGATCTGAGAATAATTCCGCTCAGCAGAAGTGAGTTTACGCGAGAGGTACGCGACGGGGCGCTCGCGGCCGCGCCGGTCCGGCTGCGTCAGCACTCCGCCGACGCCTTGCATGCTCGCGTCACATGTTAGAGTCAAGTCCCGCCTAGGGTCATAATGAGCCAATACGTCACTACTAGAAAGTGACGATTTTACCTCTTTGAAAGCCGCCTCGCACTCGGCTGACCATTTCCAATGTTTACCCTTTTTTAGTAAAGTATACAAGGGATGCAATATATGACTAACATTTCGGATGAATTTCGCGTAAAAGTTTATCATTCCTAAAAATGATCGGAGTTCAGTAACGCTGCTCGGGCTAGGCATTTTCGTGATAGCGGCGATCTTGCTCGGGTCTGGTTTTACACCCTCCTTACTCACCACGTAACCTAGATAAGAGACTTCATCCGCAAGAAAAGTACACTTATTTTTCTTGACTTTTAGCCCCATATCTTTTAATCTACATAACACAGCTTCTAAAGCTACTAAATGCGACTTGCGATCGCGGCCATGTATTAAGATATCATCGCAAAACGACTGGGCATTAGGTATTCCATTTACAATGGAAGCACTGATTCTACTGAAAATACCGGCACTAGACGATAGACCATACACTAATCTATTATATTTGAATAAACCGCGATGTGTGTTGATCACGGTGTACTTTTTTGAGTCCTCCGATAAGATCACCTGATTATACGCCTGTGACAAATCGATTTTGGAAAACTGCTCACCTTCCGACAAGTTAGCGAACAACTCGTCCACTCGAGGGAGGGGGTATCTATCTACCATTAAGACAGGATTTAATGTTACCTTAAAGTCAGCGCAAACCCTCAACCCTCCGTCTTTCTTAGCGACCGGAACCAGAGGCGTCGCCCAGTCCGAGCAGTCCACGGGCTCGATGACGCCGTCCCGGAGCATGGCGTCGATTTCAGCGTCGATCCGCTCGCGCAGCGCGAAGGGCACGGGCCGCGGCCGGCAAAACACGGGCACCGCGTCGGGCCGCACGCGCAGGGTGGCGGTCCCCCCGGTATAACACCCCAGCGTCCCATCGAACACCTCCTTATATCTGTCGAGGATTACATTCAACTCATCAGCGTCTGCTTTCAATACATTGATATCGACGCATTCGTTAGTGACACATTTTAAAACAGGAATTTGTATAGACAATTCTGCTAACCATTGCCTACCTATCAGACTAGTCTCCCCTTTTTCTAAAACATATAGGTCTAATTGTTACACAAGCCATTATATTCCACTGACGGTGTTATCATTCCCAGCGGTTTCACTTTAGTTCCGTCATAAAACTTAAACACAATTTTAGAACGCTTTAATGTTAAGTTACTAAAAAGACGTTCGTAAGTTCTTTTATTGATAAAAGAACTAGCCGCTCCAGTGTCTATCTCCATAAGCACTCGTTGACCGTTAACACTTATCGGCAAACTCACCGGCTTGTAGTCACTTAGTGCCATTCTATAAATGGCCTCCTCTTCGATGTCGTCGTCGCTGTCGACGTCGCGGTCGCCGCCGCCGCCCCGGCCGACGTCCTCGGCCACGAAATGCGTCTTAGAACGCCCATTTGCACCCGCAAACTGCTGCTCACTCGACGACATTTTTGGACAAACACGCCGCAAATGCCCAGATGCCTTGCAAAAACTACAAATATAGTTGCGAAAACGGCACCGCGATGCGTTGTGGTTATTCGCACCGCAACAAAAACAGTGAGCTCGCGGCGCGGCGGCCGCCCGTGCATTGAAACCGGTTCTCTGCGCCTGCGCTCGACTGCCTCCCGCGGGCGCGGCCGTCGCGCGCGCCGCCGCCGCCACCCGATGCACTGCTCCCGCGCCCGCCCCGGAACCCTCGGGGCCCGCGCTCTCTGTGACGCCGCTCTGGGTGATGGCTGCGTTCCGTTCCGCCGCCTCCAGAGCACACGCTAATGTCACCGCGTTTGAAAATGTTAGGTTTTCCTCCGCGAAAAGCCGTTGTCTAATGACTTCTCCATTCACTCCGCACACGAATTGATCCCTGAGATTGTCCATCAAGGAATCGTTAAACTCACATGATCGGGAAAGTTTCTTTAGTTGCGCCACATAATGCAGAATGCTTTCATTTGCGTTTTGTCTCCGTAAACGAAAACGGTAGCGTTCCGCCATTACTGATGGTTTCGGGTTTAAATGTTTTTGCATCAACTCCACTAACTCACTATAGGATAACTCCGAGGGCTTCTCGGGACTGGCCAAATTAACCATAAGTTCGTAGCACTGGTCTCCTACCACCGAAATGAGTGTAGCTAGCTTCACTTCATGTTTAATGGCGTTCGCCGCAAAGTACATTTCCAGTCTATCACAATAGGAACGCCAATTACCGGATTCGATGTCAAACTCACCGATTTTACCAATAGACATGGTTGCACGCACTAATTTATCCAAATACTGTAAATGTTGTAAAAATCGTCGCCAATGATAAATATGGGGCGGAGAGAATTAAATACCGTGTCGATAGAACAACGTTTATTACAAAACTAACTTACCCTCAATACAATGTGTTATTTTACTACCTACATATACAACAGGTACGTAAGTATATGTCTTATTGTTACGTACCTAATTTTTTTTATTTACACCTAAACCCGCGTTTTACCTCTATCTCACCTGGTGGTAAGTGACGATGAGACCGAAGATGGAGCATACAGCCTATTATCTAGTATTCTATGCCTCTTATCTTCAACGGAAGTAGGTCAAAACGATTATATCCGGCATTATTCGGTCTAACCCTAACCATCGGTTAAAGGACTAAGTATATAAGCCACCCTTCTCTAAAAGTTTGTTTATTAACATTATGTTTGACAACCACTAGAAGCTTTCACACAAAATTGTTTCGGCACTTTACATGGACTTTGGATTGACTACCTTATTTGAAGTAAATCGCTTTATTATCTCCAAGAATTTACAATAATTTATTAGTATATATTTGTAGTGTGTATACAACATAAGATACAGTGTTATGGAATGTCCAGCGGTCATGGACGTTGTATAAGTATTTTCTAATAAATGTATATTCTGTAATAATTTACATAATGATGTCAAAACAATGATTTCACTCCATTGCCCAGGATACGAACTAAATATATATGTATATATATTTAGGGTAAGTCTTGTTAATGTATATTCTTAGGGGTAAATGACCTTCAGAATTACTTTGATTTGTTGTCAGAGTTAACAGATAGGTACTCGTAACTGGTGATAAATATCTATCTAAGATTTTGATATTAAAAAATATTACTTAAAAGGCTAATTTAAAAAATAAAATAATATGTAATAATATGCAAGATAACAGAAATTTGCAACGTGTAACTATTAAGACGTGTATATATTAGTTAAACGTAAATACCTATACACATTAAACCTTTATTGAACACACACACAGTTAGGGAAATGGCTCGCTGGCTTCCAAAATACAGACTGTACTGTCCCACTGCTGGGCAAAGGCCTCCCTCCAATCTCTCCGTGTAGATACTCGTATCTTCTTCGTAATTCGGATAATTAATGAAGTTCTGATTCTAAGAATTGAATTGAATAGAAATCTGCAACTACGTAATTGGATAAGTCAAGTAGAAAAAAATGCCAAATTATTCCGCTGAAAAGATCGTTCGATAAAAAATATTTATCTTTGCAGTTAATTTCAGTGACAGCGTTTAATATGAATATTTTGCTTGAATAAAGTAAGCAATAAATTTCGAATGAAGTATTTATGGTAAAGTTGTGTATATACTTAAATAAGTATCTCTGCCTATTCCACAATATGGATTTAAAAAAATATTATGATTATTATTTTGCCTTTGATATTGTATTAAAAGTAAATTCCACTTCCCCGCGTATCCTGCAATATTGTTCCACTCTGTATCCAAAATTTCGTGTATAGAAAGAAGTGTTCATGAGAAACTTGAAAGAGCCGTGATTGATTCTTAAGATCTGTTGCCCAACTTACAATAAAATATACCCTTGTTACCATCTTGACCCCGATATTTTAGGCCTAAATTTAATTTAATACATTGTAAAGTAGCAGGCAAGATAAATTGGTTAAACTATACTCGTTTGTTATTTAGATATACAGGACCGTGATAAGATTTGCTACCGCCACTGGGTAGAGCGAGGTTAGTACTACTGGAATAGCTCTGTGCCTGGTGTACGAGATGACTAACTTCAGGGTCCACTCAGCTAGCCGCCGCACCACCCCTTCTATGTAAAGTCTTCGTCAAATATCTTCGTTTCGGCATTGATGTATTACGACAGCGAATATACTAGAAGAATCCATTCATTTCTAATATATTTGCGATATCTTCGGCCTAATCGTTACTTATACAATAAATGAGATTGAGGTTAAACATGAATGAGCGTAAGCGTATTAATTGTAAAATTAATCTTTAATTTTTAAAAAAGAATATAACACTATCAGGATCATGGCGTCCTCATAAGGTCAGCAACTCTTTAAGATCCTCGTCTTTTGTAACAGAAGCAGATTTATGCACATTAATGTATTCTAGTGTTTTCGGCTAAACAAACTTTCAATCAAACGATTTTTGCTCAAACCTACTGTCGCTCAAACGTGCATCGGCCAAACAAACATTCGCTGATATGACAATCGGCTTTATGTGTTTCGCCCTCATGAGATCCACCCGTGTTTTTGTCATATTAAAAAGGTAATCTGTCATCTGATGGGAGTTCAGTTACCTACATGTTGTTTGTTGTCGTTCTGCAAACACAATTTCCTGCGTTCTCTCGCCTCTTCTATTAACCTATATTATTTCCAAACATGCATAGCTGTCTGTTTACGCAGAATGATGGATGTTTAGTTAGAATATTTTAGGTTAAATTAATACCTTCATACCACAGGTATTTGAGCCGCTTCAGAATCAGTTTACAAGCAATTTGCTAGAAATGGGATTACTGCAGCTTCAGCTCTTTCGTCTTTAGTACGGGACCCTCGGTGTGCGAGTCCGACTCGCACTTGGCCGGTTTTTTTTCGAAGGTGGTGGACACTAGATCATAGACTGGGGGACTTTAAGAAGTTCGTGTTCACACGTTCTGTACTACCGTCGTCACTGTAGAATTTATTTAAGTGAAAAATACTTAATTAACTCACTGGCAAAACATGACAAATCAAATTTCCAACCCTACAAATACTTTACGCTTACTCAACATGAGTAAGCGTAAAGTATGTGTACAAGGAAGCGATTTCTATGTTACGTCACGATGTCCTTCGAAACTCGACGTCAGGTTATTAAGTGTGATACGATATCCCGTGATTTATGGGCGGCACTGCGATACGATACAGCCGTTTAACTTTTGTGTAAAAAATAAATATACGTTTATACTACATTTTGCTCAACACCACATATACATTTAATATGGGCACGAACTTTGCCAAGCACCTAAGTTTAGCGGTGCAACGCGGAAACGCGGTCAGCATTTTGGAAAGGTGTACTTTACGTGAGGGACTTAGGCCAAATTGTCTACCTATCTATCTACAGTATATTAAATTTACTGTATTTGAACATAATTAAAACTAAGGAAATAACGATCAATGAATTAAAACTAAAATCTAAAACTAAGAAAATATTCTACTAAATGTACATACAAATAAATCTTATCACGGTTTCTTTAGTTTTAATTATGTTCAAATAATGTAAAGGAATC
This sequence comes from Hofmannophila pseudospretella, assembly GCA_947369225.1. Lineage (NCBI taxonomy): Eukaryota > Metazoa > Arthropoda > Insecta > Lepidoptera > Oecophoridae > Hofmannophila > Hofmannophila pseudospretella. The sequence continues at coordinate 9,290,479 of OX376325.1, forward strand.
GGGCCGGTTTCCATACAAGACGAGGCCTGATGACAGATACAATTTTTATTAAAGAAAGTTATTGAAATTAATGCCATTTTTGTTAAATATAGTATAATATTAGTTAGATAATTAATAAATATATGAAACTTTATCGTCGTTTGGATACAGTTCAAAAATCGATGTGGCTGATAATTTGAGTACAGTACGTAGAAGACACAGCAATCTATAAGAGTAAAGATTGCTGTGTCTTCTACGTACTGTACGCGACATGGTTCCATAAAGATGGAACCATGTCGCAATACGATTTTGTTGTGATCTCTTGACATTTTGTATGAATGTGTCAAATAAGGTAAAGCGACAAAGTACCAAAGTAGAAACGCTTTTGCTCTGGTGTTGCTGGAGTCTCTAGGTGTGGACGGTGACCACTTACCATCCGGTCTGCTACGTTTGTGCCTATTTATAATGCATTTAAAAAGAAAATAAAGATACCTAGATGACCTGGATCCAAACATATTTGCGACCAAAAAAACTATAAGTACGCCTTTCCTAAGTTAACTAATACTTACATACTTTGTCGTTCAGAAAATGTTAAGACGACACGGGGAAATATGTGTATTTTTGTATTTCCGGTACGAGACAGATAGTCTAATAAAAGCTATTTCTGTACTTTTATGACAAAGTCGTCTAGCACGTGCCAAATAAAACTAAAAATAAACTGAGGAAAAAAAATTGTTTGATTTAGAGCATATAAAGAAACTTTATTCAGTTGAATACACTACTTGATAGATTGAAGATCTAGATGGAAGTGAACAATTCCTTGGTTGAATGTGAACAAGGACCTTATATGCTCATATATTGAAACAAGTGCTTGTTTAAAGTAAACAATCTTTTCTTTCAGTGTATAGATACAGGACGTAGAGAAATGCATTCTCAAGTTATGTCTGTGGGAGATAGAATCAACACAAATAGAAGTCTGCTAATGGATGTTGCTATAGGTACTGACGTCGGACTTTGTTGGACGTATAAAGGATGTTCAGAAAATGTTTGACACCCTAAGGTCTATAATTGCAGGCACACGTCTGTTTAAAATGTCATTATCTAATTATTATGTAATATCTAATTATTGTGACTATTATAGATAGGATAGATAATTTTACACTGAAAATCGAACGGTCAAAGTGGTGACATACTGGGTAAGTATAACATAGATTTGATGATTATTATTATTAATGTGCTTTTTTAATATATGGTAAACGTCAGAAATGAAAAGTGGCGTAATTACGGAAGTACGAATAATATACCTACATCTTGCATATTCATTTGATTTACTTTTTAAAGACGCAGTTTTAAAATGTACCTAGACCTTGTTGCGCTCGATTTGAAAAAGGAATTAAATTGAAAACTGGTATCACTTTCAATCTGCCAGTGCCACTACAAGAGAGAGCAAATGGTTTATTGACGTTTCACTTGTGGAACCTCTTTAAAGAAAATTACACCTAGTTATTTTTAACGAGAGGTATAAATTCAAATATGTATGTACAATTCTGATTAACTAGAGGGTTTATTTTGATAGAATGTATTGCGTTAGGATTTGTCTATGATATGTTATGTGACTTAGGGAAAATTATGAGTAAAAACATATAAATCTGTTCTGTTTCTGAGTTATTATAAAAAAAGTTCGAGCTGCTGCTTCCAACAGTAACAGAGGTGACATTTTCACTTTATGAACTGAATAAAGAGCGTTTCTATGGTAAAACCAATTAACAAGGTTGTTCCGCCTCCGCGATGTTTATTATTATTATTGGATTAGTAGGCAGGCAGCTACTGCTGGTTAGCCTGTTTCTTAAAATTTCGTAAGTTGTTTCGTATTTTGTTTAGAGTTATAATTTGAGTAATAACTTAAACTCTAAAGTTTAAGTTATTTATGCTCATTGATAAAGGCAATAATTATATTATTATTTTTTCAGAAAAAGAACATAAACTGACTCCATCAAAGACAGCAACCAACATAATAACACAAAAGAGCCGACTTCAGTAGAGTCCGTTACCATTTTTGGTTTCAAAATATTTTTGGGAATCTAAATATAAATCTAATAGAATTGGAGTGTCTCTAAAGCCTTTTGGGAGTCGTGATTCAAAGCCTCGTGAGACGTTCACTTAACTCACCTAACATAAGTATATTTTTATAAAAACCTATAAGTAAATATTTAAAATAACATGTGCCTATTCTTCGTCGCTGTTTTAAAAATACTCGTATTTGAATTTGTTTTCAACTATTATATATCATAGACATTAACCATGAATTTACCATCAGCTGCACTAAGCGTCCTAAGTATTTATCCTCTATTAAAACGTATCCAACCCTTTCCACACCATAGCACTAAACTTTTCAAATGAGGCACACACCTTCTAACACCATTATAGTGAAGGGAAATGTCTTTGGGCGACGGTGACCAATTACCATCCGTTTGTGTATCCGTTTGCTCGTATATAATAAAATATCTGTGGCACCTGGATTCGATCAATTCAAACACCAGGCATCTCTCTAGTTGCACAATATAAAGACATAAATCGTAAGGTTGTGCTAGTTGGCACCTCTCTAATTGACTTACCTCCAACGGTATGACAATGAAAGTGACGATCATATCCGCCACAGCGAGATGCGTCATCAGCAAGTTGACTCTCGACTTCCTCCTGCGCGAGCGCACGAGCGAAGTAAACACGGCGACGTTCCCGAACGCTCCGGTCGTCAGCAGCGCGCTATACATCCCGATCACGAAACCCTGCTCCGCCGCTGGCAACATGACGTCATCCGTCACGTTCATCGTCTCACTTGGCGTCACATCCACGTTAAAATAGTCCCAGAACTTTTGATCCACATCCGACATACTAGTCGTTCGGACGCTTTGTAGCATTTTCAATAACCTACATGGTTTCTTTTTATAAAAGGTTTTACATCCACGTGGAAGGTAGCTTTGTTATTTGTGTGTTGACGTTAAATGTATGTTATTTTACTTAAATTGTTTTATACGGTTTCACTGTAACGTTTGATTCTTTTTATAGGTTTGAACATACACATTTTTAGCACTTCACTGTTATTCCTGATGTTTTAGGATCAATATTATCTAAGTTTTTTGAAAAGCTCTAATTCACCATTTTTTTATCACAACCAGAAAAAAACTAATTACTTATCCTAAAACAAAATAACACTGATTTTAGATCAAAGTCAAGAAACTTTGCCTGAAACTTTTTACGTAAACACAACAGCGCTTTATCTTGTCACCCGTATTACGTCACAAGGCACAAACACTGCCTACCTCGTCCTGATAACTAAACACGGAAAGTTAATTAAAATTAGTGAACTTCGAAGGCGTAGATGGTCTACGAACGTAGCTGATTGCACGAGTAGCTACGAAGTGTGCGCTCGGCGTAGCGACATAGCCCGAAATGACGCTCGCTCGAAACTCATTCACAAACGGAGATAAAATCTACGTCTACGAAGCTCACCATTGATGTATGTAAATGGGAAATATAGATTTTGACATAAAAAGTCGACATGTCGCTTCAGCTCATGAACGATTCTGGGAAAATTATTGCTTCTAAAGCTCTTAATAAAATAGAGATAAAATTTACGCAAAATTTACGTTGTTAGCCATTTGTTGTGTAAATTTCGAGTAGAATGTCGTATTGTCAAACAAATCTAACAACTGTATTCACGAAACTTGAACGATTTTGGGAAAACATCTTGTATAATTAATCTCATAGTTTAAGTAATGGTTACAATTAAATGAAATTGAGTTTTAACATATTTTATGAATATAGATAAACATATATATATTCAGATGAGAAAAAAGAAAGTAAGAGAGTGAGTGTAATGAGTATAATTTAACAACAAAGAAATTTGCATTTTCTTTTTAATAAATTTTATTTATATAAACAATAATCCTTCAATAATAATATACTCGTACCTCACCAGAAATAATTTCATTACGTTTACCAGTTTAATTTTATTTAGACTGGTATTACCTCGTTTATCTTGATTTGGAAGATATATTCTTAGTCTACGAAAACGAGCAGGTAGAATATATAGTTCTGGTTATCGCAGAAAAATTAAACTCCTATTAATTTAATAGTTAGTTTATAATTTGCTATAGTTGGCATGAATCATTTCCGCCATTATTTTGCATTTTACACTGTATCCCTTGCGAGGTAGCCAGAGATAATGGTGCTCTATGAATCTCTATCGTGGCACGCCAACATTTAGACATAATAGTAAAATTATAAAATGTCGGTCTGTAAACGGTGTCATTCTATTTTGAGCGTTATAAAATAGACGAAACTTTCGGAAGCTTTTATATGTGAAAGTATAGGTACAAGATACAAATACAATGTCCTGCTTCACTATGATGTTCTGGCTCGTATAACCTCGTTAGATTTGCGGGGAAAAGGTTAAGAAAAAGTTATAATTAGTCCATTGGGTTAAGTCCTTTTATTTCATTGAAATGATATTCCGAACACTAATAACACAATAATCTGGGAAGAGTCCTATAAAGAGTTATAGTCAGATTGTAACTTGCAATCTTGAAATGTATAAAAAGAAAATGCGTTAACTAAAATCCAATAACTTAGTTTAGAAACGGGTCGTTCCCCGTGGTAATTTCTTTTTTTCAATCGGTTGAGTCAAGCGCATTCTGTAGCTATTTCTTTAAGAATACAATGAAATTTTAATGGAAAGAAAAAACCTTATTTTAAAGAAAAAAATGAAGCAATAGTTAAGTTTGTTTTAGTCGTTTTGTAGGTTTGTTTTCCTCTAAGACGAGATTGAAGCTCTGAGAAGATGAGAAAATGACGGCCGTCTAGCTAGAGGTTTCTTATGAAGAAATAATCTGAAATGTTTTATCGAAAGGTCGGTGGCATATTATTGTTATGTCATAAGATTTCTTATGTAAGTGTCAGATCTGATAATAGTGGTCGTTGGGCCTCTTTCCTAACAGCATCAATATTCTCAAGGTTATCCTAATAAAACTTGCGAATGTTGATTTAGTACAAGTTCTGAAATTTTTCTCTTCTACGAATACGACCTTTAGTATTTTTACGAAAACAAAAAATATCTTTAATATCTTATTACGAGTTCAAAGACCAGCTATTAAATAGTTATTGTTGTAGACTCAGCTTCAGAGAAATCAGATTTTCTAAAAATAATAGATAAATAGTTGCTTTGTTCGTTATATGTGGCGTCATGGCTAGGACGTCGGACTCCCATGCGGGAAGTCCGAGTTCGAAACCAGGCTATGCCATGTACCAATGAGTTTTTCGGTTTTTTCGAAGGACTTACGTACATTCACCGACTGCTCTGACGGTGAAGGAAAACATCGTGAGAAAACCTGCACACTGAGATAACCAGTGTGTGAAATGGGGAAGGCAATGGCAAACCATCCCATTAAATCTGCCACGAGAGTCGTTCTATGTGAATAATTCCTTAGAATGATCACGACCCTCAGCAATGAGGAAAACGACTTAGAAGAAGAAGAGATGTCATTCAACTAATCATACTTATTACAATTTCATTAATAATTGACATATTTGGTCACGAGCTGCTTTGCAGTTTAGTGTGGAATAATCTTTTAAATACGCTTATTAACCCAGCAGAGCGCGTCTGCTGGCTGCTGGAGTTTGAGAGTAAGGGTTATGGCTCCAAACTTTATCATCACTTAATATCGGAACTCTCCTGGACCGTACCACCTTTCAGATTGCAGTTTCCATCCGTTTAGGCCACTTTAGGCGCTCCCTGCAACCCCTCCCCATCGCTGCTGGTGCCGCTGCCCTGTTGACCAGCTCGTCCACCATGACCTATCGTGCGCCCGAAGTGTCGGGCCTCATTCCCTGGCAGCTGGGACGATCTCTGGTATGGGACGCTACCTACGTCGACACTCTTGCCCCGTCCCATCTTTCAGCTACGGCAGCAAAAGGTCAGGTCAGCAGCGGCTTCTGCGAAGAACCTCAAGCAGCGCAAGTATGCGGACCGTGGTGGTAATTTTAAAAAAAGTAAGTAAGTAATACGTTTATTTCACACACGGCAATGACCGAAACAGTTATAATTATGATAAAATAATTATGTAGTCAAAGGTAAACATATAGAAATCATGTCTGATGGTCTGCTATTATTATGAAAAGGGCCTCAACTCAGCTACATTACATATTTGCGTCGTTCGGGGTGGTGACCTTGGGACCGTGGGGGCCTGGAGCCCACTGTCTCTACCGGGAAATAGCCAAGCGCCTCGTAGAGACATCCCGGGACCAGAAGACTGGCCTCTACTTTGCTCAGCGTATTAGCCTCGCCATACAGCGGGGCAACACAGCCTCCTCGGGACACTCCCAGCATGGAGCGAACTGGGCCAGGTCTTTGACTTGTAAAATAGTAAGATATTTTGTAATTTTAGCTTAAGTATTTTATTGTTATTTTAGTATCCCTTCTTTGCTCATTAAACAATTATTTAATTAATAAACAAATTTACGATTAATAAAATTAACTTAGACCCAATGCTTGCTTGCTTTTCTCTATAGACAAACTTCTCCTTAATAATTACAAAGAGTTATGAAGTTCCGATAAATCGGATCCGTTGATTCATATAAGCAACTAAAAATAGCTGTAAATTATAAACCCTTATGTGTATGATATTTGAGTCGAATGTGTTAAAATGGAAACGTTAAATGTATTCTGAGATCCAAACTTACTTACAACGTTGAATACGTGTGTGGGATCCTTAAGGTTTCAGATGTGGGAAGGGCACCCACCATGTTCCTAAACATTTGAGCTCAAACTCGAACCACCTAAGATTTACCGTCCCATCTGACATCATCCAAGGTCTCGGAAACACCAGATATAATTTCTATCAGAAACTGTCGACTAAATTATCTGTTAAATAAAAAATCTGCGTCGAAATTGGATTAAGGGTTATTGAGTTATGTTGCCACAGACAAACAGAAAAACGCGGCAAACTTATAACACCCCTTTATCAGTCGGTCCGGGGTTAAAAATAAATCTAAGTGAAAAATAATCTAATCTAAAAGTATTTGGTCAAAAGTAAATCTTGAGATAATCACACAAAAAAAAAATACAGATCAGACGAGCCCAAAGGCGAACATGCGTGAAACGACGAATGACTGTATAGAATAAGTTTAAGATTTAGACGAAAATGAATCAAGACTTGTGCTCTGAGTCTACTCTATTGTCTAACTAGTGCGAGAAGGACTAAATTGTCGCAATATCCCTATTTACTTAACTAATCTGTTTATTAGTTACTTACTTACTAATAAACAGATGGGAAATGTTTATAAAATCATTTATATTACATGTGCTATGGAGCGTAGCATACTCAACGTGAAAAGGACGGATCGCGTCAGGAACACGACCCTGCGCTCCAAAACACGCATCGCTGATGCAATAACTAAAGCATCTCTATTGAAATGGGGCTGGGCAGGCCACGTATGCCGCATGCATCCGGAAAGGTGGGCAAAGATCGCCATGCACTGGGTGCCACAAGACGGTCAGCGGCGCCGAGGCAGGCCCAGGCGTGGGTGGAAGGACTATATCGACCACTTCCAAAAAGGATGGTATAAGGTCGCCGAGGATAGGGAAAAATGGATAGGGGGAGGGAGGCCTTTGCCCAGCAGTGGGTTAGCCTATAGGCTATTATAAAAAAAAAAAAAAAAATTACATATATAATAGAAAATGTACAAAATACACTTAAATGTTACGTGTGGTACCAAGGTTGCTGGCTACATTGCCCCGCTGAATCGCTATGCTATTCCTTTGGGCGAGATAGCTGCCAGCCCATGGGTCCCTCGTCGCATCAAATAGGCGCTTGGATAGCTCTCGGACCAGTGACCAAGCTCCATGGCCCCAAGGACCTAGGGTCTCGACGTTGACGACGATCGAAGTTGTGTTGATTGCTATAAACAGATTAATGAGTAAGAATAGAGATATAGCGACAATTTGGTCCTTCCCGCACTAGTTAGACAATATACTATTTACTTCCATCATTACAACCAACATGTTAAGTTTTAAATATTAAGTTTTAACATACCTACTATTAATTTCATCTTTCATTATTCCCCGGCTCTTTGTTATACGATCTTTATTTAAGATCTGTCGTGGACAATTTTCATTAATATTTCAGACTTAGGTATATTATTTCGACAATCTATTATATTCAATGTTTTGAAATAAGATTCTGTGCGTGTAATAAAGATTTTTGATATTACGCTTCAGGTACCTAAACTTACTTAGGTACTTTTCACATGTAATCATATTATTGATGTGTCAATATTATTTTTTCGACGTACTGTAATATTGTGGTCTAGGAGTGGTATGGAGGTCGTACGTCTGTACTTCATATTATGACATTTAACACATTCCATTTACCAAGAAATACTTTTGTTATTGACGACGATATATAATTGACCATAATTACTTATATCTGTGTTTTTATGTGATATTTACGAAAAAAAATGTTTCTATTATCTTCGTCCCACTACTGGCCTTCCCTTCGCTTCAATTTCATTGATTAATTTCATTTTATTAAAAGAAAAAAACTATTAAAAAATAAAACAGAAATCTAACTAAAACTCCTCCTCCTCGCGTCGTAATCCTCAATGCTGAGGGTCGTGACCACCTTCTGGCGAATGATCTTCCTCCATTTATTTCTGTCCCCGGCGGTGTGGATGGCATCGTGAACTGTAGAGTGAATGGTGGTGCGGACCAGCGCATCGGACTACGTCCTCGAGGCTTCTTCCATTCCATTTTAACTAAAACTAACCTAAGAAAAGATAATATTTGGCCTAAGGCCACCCCATCTGGTATAGTACCAGAAAGGCTGGCCGCATTTCCGCGGTGCATGGCGAAACTTAGACGCTGCGCAAAATACGTGCCAGCCTTTAGGTCTTCGGATGCCTCGTATGAGGCGCTTCGTGATGTCATTATTGACACGGTTTAAGCTCCCATGATCATCCCAAAGTTTCTACTGCAAACGACTCAAATATGTAGCTCGCTCGCTCGCATATTTGCGCCGTTTTAAAGAAAGAAAGAAAAAAGAAAAAAACACTTCACCACAAAAAAAATACACATTTAATTCACTCCATAATACAATTGGCAATAGGCACATGGCTCAGCTAATGCTTGAGTGAATACACTTGTGTGTAAACATACAGTGCTGATTTTCAGCTAGTCCTTATATAAAGTTAACCAACTAACAACTGCGACAATCTTAGGTTAGATTTGATTTGGTTTCTTTTAGGTTCTCTGCAGACGCAGCTGCGTAGTCGGCCTTAAATGTGGTATTTGCTGTATTTATTTCAGAATCTTTATCTTTATAATATCGTTTCATCGACATAGCTCATAAGATTAGCAAGCTGAAGTGGCAGTGGGCCGGTCACATCTGTCGCAGAACCGACAACCGCTGGGGTAGACGAGTTCTGGAGTGGAGACCGCGTTTGGGCAAACGTAGTGTGGGACGCCCCCCTGCTAGATGGAGCGACGATCTGCGCAAGGTGGCTGGCAGCGACTGGATGAGAAGAGCCGAAGATCGGGCTCAATGGCGCGCCCTGGGAGAGGCCTATGTCCAGCAGTGGACTAGAGTAGGCTGCTGATGATGATGATGATGATCTTTATAATATCAGCAGTAAGTATAGCCTAAACGCCTCTCCCCGGGCACGCCATTTTAAGCTAGATCTTCATTTCTTCTCAACCAGTCACTGTCAGTTCAGGATATAATTCTATCTGAAATCATGAAATCAACGCCGCGTAAACAAACAATAAACGAATTAGGAAGGTTCTTACTGAATATACTCGTACATTGATTCAATTCCGATACTAATTGGATCCAGAACTGTATATGGCCAGATTATGTATTGGTTACCCCTTGTGGTATTTGTTGGAGTTCAAACAAAGCGTATACGGTAAAATGTAAATGGGAGTCAATGCTATCAACCTACCAGTAAATCTGCTCTCTCATGTACGTATATACATAAACTCTCCCATTCAATAATCGCCGAAGGGGAAGACAGAGGAACCTTCAATCTCAGGTAGTTTCCACTTTCTGCCATAATTTTTGGTGGACAAACGTGATAGGTGGCGAGCCTACCGCCGTCTACAATAGGTGTAAAATAGTATCCACTAAGATCCTTAGTCGCCTCGTACGACACCCACGGGAAGAGTTGGGATGTACTTGCATGTACGAAATTAAGATTTCGCCTTATTTAGTCTAAGAATTGGTTAATCGCCTTTGAATTAGATATTTAATACTCAATAAAATGCTAATGAAAATGTTAAAGTTGTTGCTTGAATCATTAAGTGACGAAGTCTAGATTTATTTGGGCTAAATTGGCACAAGAAAGTCCAAATCTAGGCCGTTCAAGTAGATGCCGATTCAGTGGTCGTGATGTATGTACGTACACTCATGGATCTGTACAGTGGACAACACATCAGGCATTAGGCTTTAGTGCTATGTCTTCCACTGTACACTATGTAAACAAACATACCCTGAAAAATATAACCTTCCGTCAAAAGTCTAATGAACAGAATTTACATCTCCAAACGTCCGAATAATTAATTAATTAAATTATAATGGCTATAATATAATTAAATTAATTTTAAGTATATTTTGTAAAAGCGGCCAAGAGTGTGTCGGGCACGCACATGTTAAGGTTCCGTAGCCGTTCCATCACAAAAAATATTTTGCGGTCGATTTGAAACAAATTATTGTTCCGAATTATTTAATTAACAGTCAGTAAAATAAACAATTAATTTAACTATTAAGTTAAAGTATTATTAGTGGGATTATTTTATTTTTATTTAATATCTTTGTCGATTTTTATTTCACAACGTGACTTTGGTACAGGGTCCGTTAGAATTTTAGATGTAAGTAAGTACTTACTACTGGGCTTTGTAACTGAATTTCAAAATTTAGAAGACAGACAAGACGAAACTATAAGAAAGAAAGATATTAAACTGCGTCTAGCCGCGCCGCGTTTGGTGTGCATTGTCTCATATAGATGCATACAAAATTGGGCAGCCGCGGTCACCGTACCGGTGTGTGGAGCTTCTAAGGGTTACTAGTTGACTACGGAACCCAAAAACGACGTAAAAATAAGCATTTAATTTACGTGAAGGGTGAGCTGCTCCTGGCATTCGTAAGATAACACAAATTGTTTATGGACTTAGGTACGAACCCTTTTGGAAAAGGGCGGCTTTTACCTCGAAAATGAACGCTTTTTAACTTATGGACGTAATTTTTCAGCTCGTCACATTTTTTGTATAAAAAAGAGTAAAAGTTATACAGAACGTAAAAGGATGAAGAACCTTTTAATTTAAAATTAATTTATACGTTTTACAAAATTATACCACTTACCAGATAATTATGTTTAATCTCAGATGATTTTGTACCTACTAACTATTTATTTAAATGATTTTATCTTGCTAGCTTGCCTATGTATTTATTCCATAAAAAAGTGCCGTTGAAGGATTATAATTTTTATACATATTTTTGCGTAATTAAAGATTTAACATAAAAATGCGTATATACCAGTGTACTAAAGTCTAAAAAATAACAAGAAAAAAAGCAAAAAAGCTTAATAAATGACCAGCTTTTTATTGCTTTCCAGAGATAAATCGCAGTCATCAGAGTGGGGCGAGTTCGAGGGCGAGCCCTAATCCCTGCCCTGTGCCCCTGACAGTTGACCTATGGGGTCCGCTATGTGCCAAGCTATGAAATATCGCTACAAATCTCCAGGGAATTATATCTGTAATAGGAACCAGTTAGCTTTGATAATACGAGGGGATTTTGAGGTTTTCGGTCCCGTTATTTAGTAATACCAAACTAGCGACAGGATAGGCGATAGGATAGGTCAAGGGGATAGACGACCGGATAAGCGACAGGATATGTGATAGGATTGGTCACAGAGATAGGCGACCGGATAAGCGACAGGATATGTGATAGGATAGGTCACGGAGATAGGCGACCGGATAAGCGACAGGATATGTGATAGGATTGGTCACGGAGATAGGCGACCGGATAAGCGACAGGATATGTGATGGGATTGGTCACGGAGATAGGCGACCGGATAAGCGACAGGATATGTGATAGGATTGGTCACGGAGATAGGCGACCGGATAAGCGACAGGATATGTGATAGGATAGGTCACGGAGATAGGCGACCGGATAAGCGACATGATATGTAATAGGATAGGTCAAGGGTATAGACGACCGGATAAGGGACAGGATAGGTCACGGAGATAGGCGACCGGATAAACGACAGGATAGGTGATAGGATAGGTCAAGGGGATGGATAAGTGACAGGATAGGTCAGTATTTTTCAAACTGTGGGTCCCACAGGGATCGCGAAGTCTTGCTCGGGGAGTCGCAGTCGAAAGCCATGTAAAAGTAAAAAGCAAGGGTTGTAGGTCCTACACTACAATAAAAAATCTACAATTTCAGTAAGAAGGCTGAGAGCCGTATCTTAGCCGTTATCGCTAATTCGATTGTAAAAGGACTAACAGACGGGTGAACAGAAAAATGGGCACTTGCTGTGTCAGCAAGTGCTCCGTTTGTCCACGGGTACGGAACCTAAACGATATCTTACGGTTGTGCAATTATAGTGAAAAAGGTTTTTTACCTGCGTAAGCAATAGGTAGGTAGATTAACTTCCTTTATTCTTCGGATTCCCTTAAACTTATCTTATCTGCTGATAGGTATTTATCAGACAATTAAATTCAAAAGTACCTATATATTTACAGTTAACCGCAATTATAATAATCACTCTAACTCTATTTATTTTTTAAATATTTACTCTAAGTATATATAAGTTTCTTCCGCGCGCAAGAGTTCATCTTGCGATTATTTTAATTAGGATTTTTCAACAACTTTTAATAATTTATTTAAGAATGCCCATTCTTTATTAACCACACCATGCAACTAGGTTATATGCCTGTTGTAGGAGTGGTCTACCAGGGTAGTCCAACGATGGATTCGAACCGGCGACGCTCGTACTTCGGCAGATATTTTTCTAAATCTGCTAAACCGGTTTTGATGTAACTTTGAAAATGGAAACAAAATTATTTATTTAAAAAAACTTGTGTTTCGCCGAGATTCCATTTGACTAAAAGTTGCTTCTGCGGCGACAATCGATTGGGCTACAATTTATCATTATGAAATTCTAACCTAAATTAATTCAACATATCCTTGCACACCTACTACCTCTTTCTCGAAATTATTTCCTCTGCCCGAAGTTTGCCTGGAAGAGATCGGTCTTAGCGATAAGGCCGCCTAAATTGTACTTCACTATTTCCTTTTCTTGTTTTTTGTTTTATATTTGTGCATTAAAGTGTATTTTACTTTACTTATTTCTAGATAATTTTTCATTTAAAAAAAGTTCCACTGAAACCCCTGATTGGTTTCCCGCTGAATTCTTCACAGCTATAGATACAAGTATTTACTAATTTATTAACTAACTTTTATAACTTACAGATTATTTTCTAAACTTACCTTGAAAGGCTAGATATAAATGAAACCATCCTGTATCCATAATGTTCCATCCTTATGTTGTTGATATCCCATCTGCTCGTACGAAGCCATTTGCTTCTTCGTTCATTATGCGAACGGCTAAGGAATGGAACAGCCTGCCGGCGTCTGTATTTCCCGAAACCTACAACCTTGGGATCTTCAAGGCCAGAGTGAATAGGCATTTACTGGACCCGCATGCTCCATCGTCGACCTCATCGTCGCTTACCATCAGGCGAGATCGAGGTCAAATGCGGGTTTAGTTATACATAAAAAAAAATAAAAAAAAACTATAACTAATACTTGCGGTTGTTGGTACTTGGTGAAACTTGTAGTACATGATTAGACTGAAATAGTATTTTTATTGTATTTTATTAATTACGACCGGTTTCGTTTACACATATTCAAAACTTCGAAACCGGTCGTAATTAATAAAATACAATAAAAACACCGTGAAACTGTATATTATTTAAGTCTAATCATGAAACAAAAACTAATGAGTATTTAATGAAGTCGACTGTACTTTTATCAGCAATTTACTGGTCATAACATAATCACATTGCAAAGATATAGATGCTTCGATGGTGATATCAAACGATAATTATTATATTCAGTCCGTTTTGAAATAGTGCTGTGATTTGTGGAATAAATAGTTTTGTGATCGTATTTACAGTGTTACATTAAATATAGATGTTTAAACGAAACAGTGAATGTGACAACAATCTTGCGGGATTGAGAACAGCCAGCCTCTTTAACTAAACCCACATGCTCCATTTTTTGCCACGAGTGGATATCATCCACCAGGTATGTAAGTTATTTTTAATGGCCTTTATTGTGGTTCAGGCACAATAGTTCCGCCAATGTCGCGTATTAGACAAAACACAAAAGAAGAATTGGCCTTAGGTTCTCAGCCTAAAGACGTCACAATTTTTTTTAAAAAGATATGAATGATTTATACATGCTTCTATTTATGTATAGGTATTCTGGTGTAAATCGTAGACGTGCCGTACTGTTATTTCACTTGACTGAATCAGTCAACAACAGTGGTATATTATAATTCAATGGTCGACTGACTCATTCAGTCAAACTGAATTCAGTCAAGTGCAATAAGCTCTTTAGTCAAGAGTAAATGCATTTACTAAATCCCTGACTAAATCGTCAATCGTCGGATTATAGCCTGAAGTCTCTAACAACCAAAAGTCACTGCAAGTTAGATACAGCATCTTTCTAGTGTCGATTCTATTAATTTGGATTTTTCCTTCCAGGGGCATTAGGTGAGCCTAATCTTAGGCCAGATTAAATGAAATATACTTTCATTCTACACATTGTTAATGTAAGTAGGTACTTTTAGTAACACATACTAATTATCATCTATTATTAGGCATATTCACAGAAATCAGACTAGTAACGCCCTCTCCGGTATATTAGTGTCCATCAAATAAATCATAATCATAATTTATTCATAAAATTAATTTACATGTCAAATGTTCTTAGTATAAATATTATTTTACAATGTGTTTACATGTCAAATATTATTTTACAATGTGTTTACATGTCAAATATTATTAAATTTGTGTTTTCATTTCACATTACTTTTTATAGTAATAGAATTCGTTTATGTTGTAAAATGCACAGCCTAGCAACCACATTTTTAATTTATTTTCAAAATTAATTACACTATCTGAATTTTATATTTCATTCTGAATTTTATTGTAAATTTTTGGCCCTAAGGCGTACACGGTTTTGTTTTATTTGTGCAATCGACATTGTTTAAGTTTTAATTCGGTTTTGTTTCTGAGATCATACTTGATGTCAGTATTATCATGGAATAAAATGTATCTTTGTAATCTTACCACACAATATGGCTTTTACAAATCTGCCTATATCATATATAAATTGTGAAATGAGGGTGAGGATTTTATATTCTAAGAAAAGGGATTTACTTTACTTTACTTTTTACTTTAGTTGCACACATAAATTACAAATGTAAAAACAACAACAAGAAATTTTACGTACACAGGTAGAGCTTATCTCTAAAATAGAGATTTCTTCCAGCTAGACTAGGATTTAGCCGGAGCATCTAGGGGAGCTCGTGCGATAACACGGACAGGATAACAAAACCAACTGAAAAAGCTTCTTGATAGGCTTATAATTATTTTCCAGTGAGATACGAGTACAATAAGTAAATTTTATAAATTTACTGCGTACTTATGTCTCTTTATATAAACTGAGGTTTTGTTTTGTCACCGACAAAGTAATATATTTCCGTGAATTATGTAGATAACTTGAAAATTTTAATGAAGTCAAACAAAAGTTCGGACAAAAAGTGACGAAGAAATGTTCTTACTTTCGCGAGATTGTTATTCATTTGCGTTTCATTAAATATATTTCTTGTTATTTGAATAAAAACTTGGTAGTTCCATGAAGAATAAGTATTTTTATAGTTTAGGTATTACATTAGGCTCTTCAAAATGATCGTGCAAGATAAGTAACGTTGGGCGCAATCAGAAAAAGGATGGGTGACCGTTAGTGCAGTACATTTTCATCTGAGGCCCTTCGTACGTACGTCAATTTGCTCAAGCGTGTGTTGGATGTATAGATTTTCGAGATTAGAGAAAGTCAAAATCAAAATCAATCTTTTTTATTATAAGTATGTACCTTAAAGTCAATTTTTACAAACACTCTACCACCACTTTGTAAGGTGCTGTAGCTGAAAGTTAAAAAAACCTTCAGCAGCACATCTTTTGCAATAGACATATATCTTACAATAATTATGAAAACAATCATATACACCCACAATATGCAGAGCTGGAGCTGAATTTAGGACCAAGCCTCTTTATCTATTTATAATAAGCCTTTTTACATAAGGTCCGTCTTATGTGGGTCTTAAATTTTTTCTCCTTAATATTTATTAGAGTATCAGGTATCTTATTATAAAATCGTACACATTGACAAATACAAATAAAATAATTTATTAACCACAAAAAAATTACAATTGTTTGTAAATTTACTATTGGACCCCGCACTAGGGCGACCCTGTAAAACCCATAAATGATGTGTTTACTTTACTAAGTCTTAAGCGTGGGACTAAAGGGACGTAAAGTTTTTTAATAGACCACCGGAAAAAATGCAAATATAGAGTACAATACGGCTCTGAATATATTAATATAAATTATATCATTGTTTTCTATAAGATTTTTTATTATTATTTGTAAGTAAAGTAAAATAAACACTTACTTGATTTAGTAATGACGCGATGTTCTTTTTTTTCCATAAAAATAATTTCTCTTACAACGGCACATTCACTTTCACATCATAATTTCACTAACTTTTTTATTCAAACTTTCAAATTCAATTTTTTAATTCAAAAGCTTATATAATACATAATACTACAATACAATACAATATTTAAAACTTTTAGTGTTACTTTAGATTCATATTCACAGAAACTAACACAATCTCTAAATAATAAATATTTTTATCTGGCTATTGATAGCAAGATAAAAATAAAAAATAATATATAATATATTTTATTGATAAAAATATCAATTTAGAATTGTGGTGATTGCATATTTATGTCGTTCGGGGTGGAGACCTTGGGGCCGTGGGGGCCTGGAGCCCACTGCCTCTACCGGGAAATAGCTAAGCGCCTCGTAGAGACATCCCGGGACCAGAAGGCTGGCCTCTACTTTTCTATTATATGAATTTTATTTAAAGATAATAAATTGCCATACCCACTTATCGTTCGGCGTTTTGCTGAATCCTCAGGTTGAATCCTATTATACTCGTAGGACAAAGTGATTGAAGTATCTCGAGTAAATAAAATAAGGTTATCGATTCGCCATTGTTACTAAATATGCAATAGATTTTATAATCAACCAAATTATTTTATGGAAACTTGTTCACATTGAACACTAGACTAACACTGTTCACATTCGTTCTACTCGTGTATATAATTCTCCGACTTAGATAATTTAACGCCACCACCAGAAATCACCAATATCGCAAAAATATTTCAGTGTTTTAAATAAACTTTCCTTTCATTAGTTAAGTAGTTACTTATACATACATACATAGTTATTATAGTATTATTATAGTAATTAATAATGTTAATGTTTACTCGCAGGTGTGATGAAAAACGTTTTGTGATCACGTGCAGAAAGGCAATTGTAAACTCGGGCCGTAGAATCCCTCGCCTTTCAACTCAAGATTCAATCTCGTCACCGTTACAATTGTTAGCTTTCCGCACTGATGGTATCGCAATATACTTTAATTGTATAATGTAAATAATTCGAATTAATTCAATAGGTATTCTCGTATTCTCTCAAGCCTGGATAAAAGATCCTAAGACTGCTATGTAGACAAATCGAAAGAATTTGCGACTAGGCATATTTTTCTGAAAGAGTTAATCTCTTAACGATAATCCATCTTTTGTACGTACCAGTTCTGAAAGTTTTTAGGGATTTGTAATAACTAAGAATGTTTTAATAGAGTTAACATTGTTTCTTTTCAGTTGAAAAACTTCAGTTGTATTTCATAAGAAAGGGCGACGGCCCACTGGCCGTTCACTAACAATGTTGCCATACGTGAATGATTCAAAAGCGTTAGAACCAGAGGAGCAATACGACTATGAAAATGCGAAAGGTAAGAATCATTTATCTAACATGGGTGTGACAAAAAGGCGAAAGGGATCTTTAGTACCTATTAATAACTGAAGAACGATTTCGCCTCCAAGCAAATATAGCGCATTTGATAGATCTTACCTAGGACTACATCTGTCATCGTGGGACGAGCGTCCTAAGTCGTAAGGGACAGGAGCTAGAGGCCAAAAACAGTCCTTATTTAACTTGCTCTGATTCAGTTCATAGTTAATACTTGCGGTTGTTGGTACTTGGTGAAACTTGTAGTACATGATTAGACTTAAGTAATATACTGTTTCACGGGTTTTTACTGTTTTTTATTATTTACGACCGGTTTCGTTTACGCATCTTTAGGTATTTGTTTATAATTATTTTCTTAACTACTAGTAGTAGTTAGTAGTATACTTACTTACTTACTTACTCCGCTGGCGCAGCGACCCGAAGTGGATCTTGGTAACAGTATATTATTTAACTCCAATCAGTTTATAATATTTTTGTTTCGCAACCAAACAAAGGACATGAAATAGGACTCATTTATAAACTAAGGGAAATAATATTCAATTTTTCATTGCAGCAATAAAGTGGTATCACTATGTCCTGCTAAACAGACCTCTGAAAGTCGTCATAGCGTTCCTACTACTTGCAATACTTGCACCGATTCTCGTCTACTACTTCGTATTATTCCCAAGTCTGGATCTACCACCGTCTGATGGGTTCTCATTAGGCACGTGCTTCCTTAGCAGAAATGCCAGGCTCCCATGTGGCATTGCAGCAGTAAATGACACAGACTGCCACCCGCAATGTTGCTATGATTATAACAGCAATCTTTGCTTTCATAGACTCCCTTCAAGATTCTCCTACCACATGGCCGAAGAATGGGACGAAGAAAGAGACGATGAAGCTACTTTTATACCAAGAATGACTTTTGTTCCATATAGAAATCAGAGCAGTGTTCCCACTATCAAAGTCTCCGTTGACGAAGTCTCTTCGACCCATCTATCGCTAACATTTTATAATCCTCAACGAAGAACAATAGAAGGAAAAAGAATAGAAGACAAAGATTACATTTACAGTATTACATTACCAAAAGTCAATGGAAATGCTCATCAATTGAACATTCTAGTCAACAGAACCGAAAACGAAACCTTGTTCAGTATGGTCAGAGGCCCTTTTATAGCCTCAGACAATATCTGGGAAATTGCATTCAGGTTAACTGATGAGAAAATGTTCGGTTTGGGAGAGATACCGTTAGAGCAAAATATGACTAAAGTAATTTACAGATTTAACGGAAGCTTAAGTTCGATTCCATTAATCTTTGCTAAATCCAATGGCGCTTACCACGGATTGTTGATCGACGTCAAGGAGCCGACCGAAGTGCAAATACAAGGCGAGAACCAAATCGTTGTTCGTAGCTTAACCGTACAAGGTTTGAAATTTCATGTATTCGTGGGCCCAGAACCTAAAGATATAATGAGAGACGTAATGAGATTAATACAATATAATAAGGGCTTGGAGTATTGGATGCTAGGCGCTCATATTTGCAGGTAAGTGGCGTGGCATCACTTTGATTTTTCAAGCGAAATTAAATTTTAGTTGTGTTTTACAACGTTATTTCGCATACCCATTAACTTTAAAAGTATCCGATACTTATTCCTTTTACGACGAATTTTTCTAATAAAATGCGGTCCTATTCTACCCTGAAAAACAATCTTCATCTGAGAACGTTCCTAAGTCATGTATATATCTACTTATAGGTATCAATAATCTTTTGGTTAATAAGAATCCCCGCAAATCAATTACACTTGGATTACTTTAGAAGTCATTGAACGGATTAAACATAATAAGTAATTGAATATACAGGTCCTCTTGAAGTAAGGGCCCTTCCTATAGACGGACTGAGTCCCAACATTTATTTCATCATCATCATCATCCTAAGCTCAAAATTACAATCATCCCACTGCAAGTAATAAGCCTCCTCTCTCTTATACCCCTTTTCCGATCTCATGCAAGTCGTACCCAGAGGTATTTGATGCGACTTTGGTGATATCATCCATTCACTTGGCTGCTGGACTACGTACTCCTCTTTTTCCAGTTCTTGGCCACCACTCAGTAAGGTTTCGATCCATCGGCCATCGCCACGTCTAAACAAGTGTCCAGGCCATTGCCACTTTTGCGTCGTGATGCGCTTTCTACGTCTTCTTTCTTATTAGAAATAATTCGAATAAATATCTGTTCTTAATTGTAACTTATTGTGGCTTATACTCGTACTTGCGGTTCTTGGTTCTTGGTGGAATAAAAACTGTAAAACAGTATAATGTTTAACACACTAATTATTACTTATTATTTCAAAAGATAAAAGGAAATAGCGTAAGAATTTACTCCTGCAGTAATTCACACTGTTTAATAGCAATTGACACTCAAAACTTTTTATTCGACAGACTAAAGTATCATGGAGTAAGTAAGGAAGCCTTACAAAGTTAAAGTACCTAAATATATTCAAGTCATGGACGTAACAGCACCTTTCCCTCCGCGCGACCCTGTAAAACTTCAACAATTTATATCCAAACTTTTACTTTTTAAATTGAGAATAACTGTAGATCCTATTTTTAATTTAGACAAAAGCCATTGGACGAAGTTTAGTGTAAAATGAAATTGGTTTTATTGTGAATTTTTTTTCAGCGATATCTTCGTTTCGCCCACTGAAGCCCTTAATGGTCTTAGCGAATTTCTAACAAGCGCTGAAAGGGATAAGTTGCCGTTTGAGAGCCATTGTGGGGCAATGCCCTTAGTCTTCCAAGATGACTTCTGTGAAACTGAAGGCAATGAGTATGTGGAAAAAAGTGCGACCTTAGTTCATAATGCTGGAAAGAAATTTATTCCGCATGTTTCACCTTATGTAAGTATACCTAATACTTAGTTATAAAAACTATATTATGATTCTAGTCGTGAAAGAACGCTCCCCGCCTCATATGTAGGTCTAATGTTAGGGGACACTATTTTTTTCATTCTATGTTTAGTGGAAAAATGCCAATTTCGTTTTTTCTGTAAAGTTATTCATATTTATAAGTAAGTACTTAGTTTTCATTCCAAAAGCAAGTAGAACTTGCAGGAGGTACTAATTGTTTATAAATTTTAGATTCAGGTTCACTACGAAGAGGAGTGTAGTGATTCCATAGAAGAAAGTACTACTACAGAGAAAACATGGGAAGAAACAATTGAAGAAAATAGTAGAGAAACTAAATCAGAAGAAACAATTGAGTCGGTTACTGAAGAAACCTCATCGGAGCACACTATTGAGTCAAATACAGAATCAGGAGAAACTACTGAGCCAACAGCAACACCTGAAGCAAGACCCGAATGTTCTTTATTGAAAGATTTCGAAGATCTCATGCTCCGTGATCCGCTAACAGCAGTAATCTACAGAGGAAGGATAGGAGATGAATACGTAATCTACCCAGATTATGGCAATGTGAACGACAAGTTCTTAGAGAGATTATGGAAAATCAACGCTAAGCTAGATGGTGTTATATTAGAAAACAGCTGGCCTTTAGACGAATCTTACAAGTTTAATAATTATACTTATAAAATACTTCCGTATTATAATATGGTAAGTTAATATATTCACGCTAATACACGGCAAGATTTATTGTATGCAAATATTTTGAAATTCAGGGCGCTACTTGTTTTTACTTTCATTACCAACCCATAAGTAGGTAACGGTATAAACATTACAGAGGTAGGTATACGAGTACTTACCAGGTTTGGTAATTTGGTTTGAAACATACTATTATGTTCTTGATTTCGACATGTTTATTTAACAAACATTAATTCGCTCTTAACAATTCTGGAAACCCTTGCTATTTAAGTATTCTTGGAACACTTGCAAGGCTTCTATTTTATGTAAACCCTTACGACGAAACTTCTTTCAAAGTTTAACAATATCAGTCCCAAAAGTTTTAACAATTTGATTGGATTTCTAATTACGAAAACAATCAAACATGAGCACGGGCAACAAAAGCAATTTTGAAATGAGATATGAATTAATAGCCGTAGTTATACCATTTGTCAGGCCTTTGCAGATCCAAGAGTCTTTGCTGCATTAGTATAGTTTTAAGGATCCGTACCCCAAATAAATACTACCCGAAGAGCAAACTGAGCTCTATAGAGTGTAATACTCTATTATATTTTCAGGGTTAATATTTTGCCCGGATGTTCTTATTTTTTGTTCTTTTTTCAGCACTTTGAGACTGCTTTCAATTTTACACCACAGTGGAACATATCACGACCCAGTGGAGAAAAGTACATGTACAGCCACAATGAATACGGCAACAACTTTGCAAATGCTTTCAAACAAATTGTCAACGACATCCCCATTTGGACCACCAGCCAATGGATGAATGGAGAAGTCATCGTTAACCAACAAAGCGTTGACGTGTCTTGGACAAATCTTCAAAAAGAGCTCATCGACGCTGCTCTTGGAGGAATTTCTGGCAACTGGCTCTGGTCTTCCCCAGTCTGTGGCGATACCGAACACTTTAACGATGCCACCCAAGTCGGTTTATGTGTCAAGTGGTACATGGCAGCGACTTATATGCCGATGTTGAAAATACACTCAAAATCTGTGTCAAGAGATCCTCTAGCGTTTAATGGCACTAACAGAATACACATGATCACAGCATTAAACCGCAGACTAAGTTTGCTACCATATTTCTATACGACACTCCAAAATGGACCGCTGTTGAGACCAATGTTTTACCAATTCCCTTATGCAGAAGAGTTGCTAGACTTAAAGACGCAATTCAGCGTTGGAGAGGATCTGCTGATAGTACCGAACTTACAGCCAAGTCAGAGCCACGTCCATGCTTGGATCCCCCCACCATATACTTGGTACGAGTTTTGGAGTGGTTTGCCGCTAGAGGGCGAAGAAGGTGCGCCGGTTACCATGACAACGACAGAGGCCGATTTTTTGACATTGATACGTGGCGGTTCTATTGTTGTTATGCAAATGGTAAGTTTTTCAATAGATTATTCTTTGATTCGTCACACACATTTAGTCACTTCTGGAACTTATTATTATTATTAACTTAATGGTCTTGGACAATTTACATTTATTTTTTCGTTCATCGTATGAAATTCTTCTGTTTTCAGGATGTGAAACCTACAGCTGAAGAAACTCGTCTTCAATCGGATTTCACTCTCACTATCGCTCTTGAATGTATAGATACCGAGATAGAAAATGAATATTTCGAATTAGTGAACATCACAGACTGCAGTGCATATGGCAGCGTTTATATGACAGAATCTATGACCTTATTCTTTGAAGCAGATGCAGATAAATTAAAAATAACAGCCAATGGAACAGACTTTGAGTCCTTTTGCGGACAAGAGCAACATGATTCTCCTGTGAAGGATAATCAGATCATAAAGGAAGATAAGATATGGGCAAATAGAGTCAAAGAAATAAATATCTTCGGAATGGATGATGAGCATAACAATTATGACAATCATAGACATATTGAGAAAACAATAGATTTGTGTGAACTGGAAAATAGAAGTGAGATAGAATTTTCTCTTGTAAATTAGACTGTAATTATAGTACCTAACTAAAACTATTTATTGTACCTATATTTACCTAATGCACTTTTTGCTACAAGAGCATTACAGTCTCAACCTAAAAAGTACTTGAAAAAATCATGTCTGGAAAGTTAAAATTGGCTTTAATTTTAAGGAATTAATTTGCTTGTTTATTTCTGAAATAGAAGTAGAGTATAATCGACAACTCCACTGTATAACTAATAAACTATCCTTGGTTGTTTAGTCCGGTTAAATAAATTACTTGTATATTTAATATAAATATTTCATCAAATTTCCAATTTATTATCAAAAGTAAATAAGCTGGAGTAGGAACAATACATATTTAACAAGATAACATTTAGTAAAGGAGTCTGTTGAAATTATGATTAACCGTGTGGTCATATGAAATATAGATAAAATACCGAGGAGATTGATAAGTCGAGCTGACCCCTTCCTGAACTTAGATAAATCTGTTTACTTACTTAATAAAAGCATATAGATGGTCAGTTCATTACAAAACATTGATGAGTGAAGTCACTCTACTATACCAGACGAAACGCTCATGAGATCGGACGCCAATCCCGAAAGCCCTACTGAGAGAGAAGAAAGACATTTCTTGAACCCAAGCCCCAGAATGCCGAACATCAAAGTTTTTACTGGAAGTTCTCACCCAGAACTCGCGAAGAGAATCGTGGCACGTCTCGGAATAGACCTTGGAAGAGCCACTACTAAAACCTTCAGCAATAAAGAAACGAATGTGGAAATAGGAGAATCTGTAAGAGGTGAAGATGTCTTCATCGTACAAAGTGGGTGTGGAGATATCAATGACAACCTTATGGAGTTATTCATAATGATAAACGCTTGTAAGATTGCATCAGCTTCTAGAGTTACAGCTGTAATACCCTGTTTCCCTTACTCCAGACAGGACAAGAAAGAAAAAAGCCGAGCACCTATCACGGCAAAGCTTCTCGCAAACATTATATCAGTAGCTGGAGCCGATCACGTCATCACCATTGACTTGCATGCCTCCCAAATCCAAGGATTCTTCAATATCCCTGTAGACAATTTATACGCGGAGCCTGCTATTACAAAGTGGATCAAAGAGAACATTCCTGAATGGGAGAGCAGTGTCATGGTCTCACCTGATGCCGGTGGTGTGAAAAGGATGACCGGCATCGCTGATAGACTCGACATAGACTTTGCTATCATCCACAAAGAGAGACAGAGAGCCACTGAAGGCGACGAAACCGTACTTGTAGGTGATGTGAAGAACAGAACTGCAATCATGGTGGATGATTTAGCTGACACTTGCGATACTATCGTGAAAGGAGCTGAGAAGCTACGTGAAGCAGGAGCGAAGAAAATCTACGCAATTTTGACTCACGGAGTCCTCGCAGGTAATGCAATTGAAAAAATAAATAACTCCTGTTTAGAGGCATTCGTGGTGACGAATACAATACCGCAGGATAAGAACATGAGGATGTGCCCGAAGCTCCAGGCAATTGACATTTCCGTGATGTTGGCCGAGGCGATCAGGCGCACACATTACGCTGAATCGGTCTCTTATTTGTTTACAAATGTGCCGTATTAAAGAGAAAGACGAAATGAAAAATTAGTAACTATTAGCTATCAAAAGTAAATCTATTCATATTATTGTCTGCACTGCTCTAAGTAGGTAACTAAAATAAAATCTTTGCGATTTAGCGGATTCTTACAAATCTTAGGAAAATTGTAATTCTATTTTACTGTACCTATTGTATTTATCTGCATTCATATACTGTAAAATACAAACTATTAAAGTGAGATGATGAAACAAATTATTGAACTACCTTTATCAGAAAGCTTTTATTAGCAGGTTCTTGAACTGGTTAACCAAAGAACGAAAAATAGAGCGAGAACGTCCGAAAGATTGTACATACTACATGTACCTATTACTGACGACAATTTCATTATATTTAATGGTGTTCACCGTCTAGTTTGATCTAAATACGCAGTGGCTACTCAGATGGGAAGAGTGTATGTACTTGGGTCTACTAATCAGCTGAGTTCAGCTCGCATCCCGGTGCCGGATAGACTAGGGCCGCCCCTGAAATGCTTAAGGCAAGACATGTAGGCAGGTACCCTTAGAAAAGCCTTGGGGAGGCCTTTGCCCAGTAGTGAGACAACCACGGTTAAGAACAAAATGTAGGTACCCTATACCTGCGTTCACGTGATCCGCAGTTGGAAAAATTTAGGAAACTATAACATAATCACTATCAACGATATACAATTATAATAACAATTACGGATCGTTTGTTCAGATCATTGTAAACAAATATTTTGTTACATCACATTATGTTTACCGTCTCAGAGATAAACTTGGAGTTATAAGAGGTCATGTATATGCCAACAATATTAATTACGGAAAGGATAGGTAGTATTTGAAATTATACAACTTTACTAGGAACCCATCGAAAAGAGATCATATTTCCTTTAACAGGCTGTTGTAACAAAAACCCCTTATACCTAGTCCCGAAAGGCGGTGTTCAGTATCCATAAAAAGTGAGTTGTCTTTCTTTTATCTATTAAAACTTTTAAACTCTCCCTTACGGGACTGTAGGGGGTTTTTGTTACACCCAGTATAACATCACGCTTTATGCGTTTACGTCTTCGTTTTGGCCTTTCACATGCGGCAGCGCACAGCTCGCATGCCCAAGCTCATCGCATGCGTCTTTAGGCGCACAGAACGGATCAGGCGTTGACATAGGCAGTGTCTACCAGAAATCAAGCATGCTAGTTTTACGGGCGCATGCGACGTGAAAAGCGAAACCGAAGACGAAAGCCCATAAATATCATCAGCAGCCCACTCTAGTCCACTGCTGGACATAGGCCTCTCCCAGGGCGCGCCATTGAGCCCGATCTTCGGCTCTTCTCATCCAGTCGCTGCCAGCCACCTTGCGCAGATCGTCGCTCCATCTAGTAGGGGGGCGTCCCACAATACGTTTGCCCAAACGCGGTCTCCACTCCAGAACTCATCTACCCCTGCGGTTGTCGGTTCTGCGACAGATGTGACCGGCCCACTGCCACTTAAGAATGCTAATCTTATGAGCTATATCGATAACTTTTGTTCTATGTCGGATCTCCTCATTTCGGATTCGATCCAGCAGAGATACTCATAGCTCTTTCCATAGCATGCTGAGCGACTTTCAATTTGTGAACCAATCGCACCGTCAGTGTCCACGTTTCGGCTCCGTAGGTCCCATAAATATAATAACACATAACTTATATTTTATTAATGTAAATTCCTAATATTTGTAATAGCAAATATGTAGACATTTATAAGAAATAAATCACTACGTAAATATTCTTGGTATTCTTTTAAAGTAGGTTTGTACCTTTTGAGCTTTATCTTATTATTTTTTCATTAGTATTAAAACTCAGTCTGCAGTCTGATGGTTCAAAGAAACGACTTAGATCTTAAACAAACCTACTCGTATCATTGGTTGGTTAGTTTTGAGAAATATTTTATTATTGGCATTCTACTGAAACACAGATTACGACACCTACGCAAATTACGTACCTACCTACCTACAAAACGCAAAAATCTTCAATTTTATTTTTATGTAATTTTATTTTTATAAAACAATGTAATGTCAAGAAATCATAACAAAATCTTATTGCATGATATGTCTTCCATTGTACTTACCTACCTAAAGTATTTATCAAAGCTACTAACTTACAGCCTATCTTATCAGTAAAACTGTTATTAACAATTCGGTAGATTCCAAGTAACAAATATTAAATGCATTTATTAAAAATTAAGAAATAGACATAAATTAATGGTCAAATGTAAAAACAGATATAAATTCGTTGAAAAATAAAATAGCTACATGAAATCAAAAATCAGACGATAGAAAGAAACGGCAATATTGCATTATGACGTCACTGTGTAGTAACGCCATACAAGATTCTGATGGCTATGACATATTCTGGGACAGAGCATCTCTCCAGTACTAACTTAAATCATTAGTATCTCTGATGTTAGATATCGAAAAACGAATTTTAGATCCTCAGGATGTCCAAGTAAGTTGATTGATGGAATATATTTTTTTAATCAAATACCGAATTCTACATCCGGAATTACCTACTCTTGTACGAGTAGGTACATAATATGGAAGTGAAATATGTAAGTAGTTATAGTGACAATGATCTTGTCAAACGAGTTTCTCTTTAGAATGTGCTGCCATCTGGGGGTACAGTCAGTACCTAAGTGAGACCTTGCTGGAAATGACAACAACCAAAGATAAAATTAATTCTACTCTACTACACATCGACCGTCTTTTTCGAGAGTGGAAGGTGCGGCGCTGTTGGTAAATGAAACTAACTTTCTAATTCATACACTCCAAGATTAGTACCAGTTTTCGACACTCGTAAAAAAGGCAGGCAACATGTTTACGACCGACATGTAGAGTCTACTTACAATTACAATTACATTTGACATTAGATAAGTAAGTAATCTGAGAGTCCATTATTACAAGTCTCACAATCGACGTAAATCGTAAACAAGTTCCTACATTAGAAGTAAATCGAAGTCAATAATCAGTTAGGTACAAAGGTTAGAATCTACATAACTATATTTACGTACCTATCTTAATAACAACATAGAGGTAAGTAAACATGTTTTACGTTTATTACGTGTTTAACTGGTATTAAAAAGCGTTCTGGAACGTTTGATATTTATAGTCGAGCGGCTACGGAATGTTGTTATGCTCGTTACTTTGCGATTAAGAAACGTTTTAAGACTTCCTTAAGTCTCGTGTCATCTCTAGCTAGAGCTATGGCGTAGAAAGGGATAGCATGTAATATCTTTAATGAAGACTAAACTTTTTCGACGTTTCATGCGACCTACTATTGCGACGGACCTGACCCTGCCGGCCCGGGCCGTGATCATGATGGCTGACATCCTCAGAAGGTGCCCCCCCCCCCCCCCCCTAACTATAACATAAATCTGTAGCTATTCTACTTATTACTAACAGGCCCCAGAATACAGGCGAACAGAGAAATGTCAACGATCCTATACAAAACGGACCTGAGCCCGCCGGCCCGGGCCGTGATCATGATGGCTGATATCCTCGGTCTGGAGTTGGACATGCGGGAACTTAATCCTGTCTTAAGGGAACAGGATGCGCCCGAGTTTGTGCAGGTAAGGTTAGAGACAGCAGTCGTATAGGGGTTCTTTTCTATGGGAGTGTACACCATGCCAACATTCGCCAAACGCTCTGAACCAAAGATCACACTCAGAACGATCTATCTATAAAGGAGCATACGTACTGTTTTTTATTGTATATGGAGAGCAGAAGAGCAAACGGACCATCTGATGGTAAGTGGTCACCATGGCCCATAGACATCGAATTATTGTTATATGGAGTGCCTCATGTGACGGCACCACTCGTACCCACGGCTCTTATATCTTTCAAATCAAAACACAGCAATACAAGCATTGATGCTTTGCGGCAGAAATTTCGGTAAAACGGTTACCCCAAGCTGAGTCTGCACGGATTCAATAATTACAAAATTAACTTCTAAATATTTTTTACAGAAAAATCCAATGAGAACAATTCCTATTTTAGATGAAGGCGATTTCTGTTTATCAGACAGGTTGGTTAAAAATTAATATTAATTAGCGTGTACACCATGCGAAGCGGATATTCAGATCTAGAAAAGTGTGAAAAAAAATCCGCGAGCGGGATTCGAACCCACAACTAGCGTTTTCAGGACTTGCTCTATCGCGATATCTCATAAATTTACATAATTCTTTTAGCATAAACCTTTTAGTATCCGTCAATTTCTACTGTTTTCAGTCAGGTGTTAAATAAGTACATATTTATTACGATAAATTATGATAATTTCTATATTTCTGTAAATTAATTATCTCATTCCAGTCACGCCATAATACTGTACCTTATAGACAAATACGGCAAGCCAGAGCATTCTCAACTCTATCCACCGGACAGAAGGAAACGTGCGACGATCCATCAGAGATTGTTCCTCGAATGCAGCATTCTGTTCCCTAGATTGAGAGCTATAATGGTAATAAATTCATATATATTCTGCCTTAAAAGTGTACATACAAAATTAAATTGGCAATGATACCAAATCGCAATGATATTTATTTATTCGATACGATTTTATCCGTAGGTATATTATTTAAAATAGTATACCACTAGTATACATACTCTTTTCATTTTATATTTATAAACTGGCCACTGGTTACGAAAAAAATAGTTTTGAAAGCCATTAGATGTATATTTTTTTCTGTTATTCGGCAATGGAAGTAATTGTAGTAATTCATATATTTTTCAGAGTAATTTAGGCCAGTAATATATTATTAGTCATGACATGAAGAAGGTTATATTTATATAAACAATCTTTTTTAAATGCCAAATGTGTACCTTATACTGGCCACAGGCCACGAAAAAATTGTTTTGAACGCCATTAGTTGGTTTTATTTTTCTGTTATTTGGCAGTTTTTACAATTTTTCGAGCACTTTTTGGCCATTATCTGAATATCAGTGAACCAAAGAGATTTCATGTAGGTATTGATCCGTAATACTATAACGCGGGAAATTATTAGGTAGGTATCAAATTACGAAAATATTTTTACTACAATTAATTGTAGTAATTAATTACAATATTTAGCCAAGTTAGCCAATTCTGTAACTACATTTCAGTGATTTATGATTTTAGGCGCCAACGTACGCCGGCAGACTGACAGAACTTACAAAGTTCATGATTCTAAATATTGAGGACGCATACAAAATGCTGGAAGATTATTTGTCCAAAACTTTGTATTTAGCTGACGCCGTTATGACCATAGCAGACATAAGTGCCATCACCACTGTTTCTACGTTGAACGAGGTGCACCCAGTTGATGACAAAAGGTAGGTTCTAAATCTTACTTTTTTGTGTCGTGTGGTTAGTGGCCAACCTAGTGTCAGTTATTCAGGCCGCCCGTAGGCCTCTGACATGACCTTACGACTGTGGTCGGAAGGACCGTTAGTTTAACGTGCTCTCCGAGACAAGAAGTGGCTCAAGCGACGAAAATGTGCAACTAGCAATCTATCCTAGATAACCTATCCTGGTTTTGATCGCACCTAGCGTTGCTTCGCTTAGATTAAGGCCGTAAAATTTTTTTTCATTTGAATTACAGTATTGTAATTCCTGTGTGTAATTACTATTACACAATGTGTCTAATTAATTAATTAGTGCAATGGAATACTCATAACATTTATTGATTTACATGTGTTACAATTGGTCTTTAAAAAAATTATATGTCCATACATGAAACCCTTGAGCAGGGCACCGCAATATTGCAGTTTTAATTACTTATTTTATATAAAATAAGAAATTAAATATAAATTATAATAATAACAAATGCTAACGAGATAATTCATATGAAATTAAATGTCATTATAAATTATTGACATTAGAATATAAACATTTGTTAAGAAGATATAACTTTAATCTTTTATTGAACGTCGAATCTTTTAATTCAGTGTCGATGATTTGTCAAATTTTATAATATAAATTTTTACATCTGAATATTTTTACATTGCCTGCATTAATTTTTTTTTTCTTAGGTTCCCGAAAGTGAAACAATGGCTCAAAAACATGTCAGAGAAAGAAGTCTGCAAACGGATTAATGAGCCGAACTGCAAGCTGCATGCGCGAACGCTCATAGAATGCATGGCGTATAACATGGAGAATCATAAATCTAAGCTCTGATGCTATATGTACTGTAAAATCCAACATATATGATTACTTATATTATTATACAAACACTTATGTAAAAAAACAGTAACCCATTATTATTAAAATTAAGCAGCATTTTATTTTAAAAGGGTGTCTAAAACGTGTCCTCGTGGTCATTCTACTATGACTAGTGTTGCCAGATCGGAAAACGGTAATATCTGGACAACATTTCAAAATGTCGGGATTTTGGAGTTGTTGTCTGGAGAAATAAAATAATATGAATAAAAATTTTGCTTTTTATTACTAAAAAACTAAACATGATTAACAATATTGATATTGAATTTTTTTACGGAGTTTACCAATTTGGATCCTTTAGGAGCGTTAAGAAAAGACTTAAAATTCAAACATATTTCCTTGAAGTTAAGTCTAATTACTAGCTCAGCTTTAATTAAATCAAAGGTCATGCGATTCCTCTTTGTATTGGTACTTATAAAGACATTTCTGGCGGGAGATTTTGTATTTTGTCGGGAGTCTGGACATCATATGAAATGTCGGGAGAATCCAGGCGAATCCCGACCATCTGACCCTAACTATGACCACGAGGAAAAAAATCCACGTGGTCATACTGCTGTTTGACACTAAAATTCAGCCTGTATTTTCATATGGGTACAATTCTACATAGAAATGTAATAATTACTCATACCTACCCCTACAGGAGGGAGGAACTAATAATAAATCGACTAAATATTTTACAGTATGACCACGAGGTTTTTTTTTCTCGTGATCATTCAAGTATGACCACGAGGCAACACACTAATGATTAATAATTCTTCTTCATGGTCGCAACGCCACCGATGCTCTAAAGGTTGTATGGAAGAGATCGCTTAAGACAGCCTATATTGTATTCTACCAGTCAGTAAATTTTGTGCAATAGAGTATATTCTATTCTCTAAAGCGAATAAACACTACGTTTTAAAAATTACGAATATTGATTCTGCAGCTCTCCTATTTCTTGCTTAAGCTTGACCAGAACAATAAAAACTTTGGCCATATTGGAATCTAATGAAACTATATTTTCCATTGCGATCTCCATACATAATAAAAGTACCAATGACAGGGTTTTTAATTTCCTGGTAAATGTAAATATACATACATGCATACTTACATAACTTCACGCTATATCCCTTGCTGGGTAGGCAGAGTGAATGGAGCGCCACGAATCTGTCTTGCTAAAAGTTGCTTGCTTGCTTTTCGTATGGTTAGTGGCCAACCTATTTGTCCGAGTTGTGCAGGCCGCCCGTAGGCCTCTGACATGGCTTAACGACTGCTGTCGAACGACAACAACCGAGACCGACTGCTTAACGTGCTCTCCGAGGCACGGAGGAGCTATGATGAAATATGCCACTAGCGGTCACCCATCCAGGTACCGACCGCGCCAACGTCGCTTAACCTGCACGATCACTTTCAGACCGTGCTCGCAACTAGGCTACGAGCTATGATTATAAGAGTAAAAACAAAAACAATGTTTATAAGAATCACAGGTTTTTATTTTCAATATAACTAAAAAGAAATGCAAAGAATTTTCCAACTTCACATTCCAGTAACGTCTAGGGCTACCATATGGATAACTTTTTTTTTTTTATGAGAAATGAATGATTACAAAAAACGTTACACATTAAACATTTCCTATAAGTCTTATAAAGTCTCTCGTGAACGCCCTTCGCACATTAATAGCACTTAACAATATCGATTAAAGTACACATACAATACTCTAGTAACCACGTAGTTCACTCTTGCCTCAACTCAATATCGCATTATATTGGAATTTAAAGACTATCATTTTCACATAAACTTTGCAGGTCTTCAGGTCACTGTCAATTTGGGAGCGAGTCTTTATTCGGGCGTTTCTGTCAAATGTTGCACGTTAAGTCTTAATTTACGGCAGTGGCAGCCAGCATTAGCCATCCTCCTTGGGCGGAGTGAACCAACCTGAAAATTACGGAGGTTATATCAGAATCGGGACAGACAGCTCAGCAGACACTATTTATATATATGGATCTTATCTTATGACAGGGGGCCAGGGATAACCCCAGCGGCACTTCGACCCTCAGGGATCTTTTGTGCTCACCCCTTACCTTCCTGTTCCTTAAAGATGCTTTGCATCAAGGACGCTGTACAGCTTACAGAAAGGAGTCTATAGTCCTCTGGTTTCGGGTAGGCTACCCCCAGAAGACTCATACGCCCTCCATCCAGCGAGTCACATTCGCACAGCAAGTGTTCCATTGACTCAAAGGTGCCACCACAGGCTCTACAGGTGGGATTGTCTGCCAGTCTCATCTTGTGTAGGAGACTCTTAGTGCCAAAATGGCCTGTGAACGCCCCTACAATGAGACGGATGAGACTCCTGCTATAATAAATTTATATATGGACACGACAGTAAAGTAGACACTGATATTGCGGTAATTCCTTTCTATCATAGATCTATGCGATATATCATAGATAATATACCTAACGTATTTGTCACATTGTGTTTCGCTTTTGACAGCGTCGGACACTGGGCTGTGTTTCATTCTCTCCATCGTTGCGGAATAGGGTACATGACTATATAATTTTTATTGCATCAATCAACTTACATGGACATACTGAATATGGATCTGAAATCCGTTTATCGATATCTCAACTACCATCAGCGATACTAATTGTTAAAGTTAGTAGTGGGAGCGTCCCGTTCTAGCAAAACAGTCTTAATTATCTAGCCATAGTCCTGCTCGTGTGGCGCTACTATGGAGTGACGTCACTCCATAGCGCCATCTTTCTTCCGTCTGATTTATGATTGCCTGTAGCCATCTTGTTTTTCAACGAATTTTAATTCTGTTTTCACATTTGACCATAAATTTGTCTATTTCTTAAATATTATGAAATGCATTTAATATTTGATACTTGTCATGTACCCTATTGACAGTAGATATGTGGATATCCTTCGGCCACCATGCAGGATTGGATAATCTATGTAGATTATTCTATGGTGAACTGCGCAGTTTCGATGCAGTTCTATTGCAGTTGGCATGCAGTCGGCATGCAATTTTCTTATCAGTTATCCGACTGCAATAGAACTGCACAGAAACCGCATCCAAACTGCAATTTTGCAGCTGACTTGCAGTCGAAATGCAGTCAGTCTGTATACAACCTAAGTCGCTGCGACCCTGCAACCCGACATATCTAAATCTACGAGTATCTCACCGTTCTTCTCGTGTATTTGCACCAGGCACTTGAAGCTCTGCTGCGCACGCGCCAGGCTGTACTGCGACTGCGACACGACCTTGGTCGCACCAAATTGTATGCGCGCCTTGCCCTTCACGAGGGTCGCTGCGATCTGCATGATAACCGCCTCTACGGTGTACGCTGAGGACCAGCCCTGCTTCGTGAGGAGTTCCATGCATATCGCGCCTCCTACTAATACGTAGCCTCCTGGAAAAAATATGAAAAAGAATGTTATATTAGGCCTTGAAAGTGCGGAGGGTGGGTATTTTTTTATTTACCTTAAACCCTGAAAGTGAAAGTCATGCATGACATTTATAAAACCTACTTTTTTAACCATACAGTAGTGCTAGTTAAAATGTACATATAGCATGCTATAAGAAATGGTTGAATAGGTGTTCACTTTTGTTATGACCATCTACTATTATGCACTTAGGGGCCATGCATACATTACGTCACACGAATTTCATGATTTTTTGATTCACGATTTTATAATAAGATACCTGATACTGTAATAAATATGACAGAATAAAATTAAGACCCATATAAGACGGACCTTATGTAAAAAAATGACCACTTAAATGATAAAGAGGCTTGGTCCTAAATTCAGCTCCAGCTTTGCACATTGTGTGCAATGCTGTATTCACAATTATAGTAAGATATATTTATATCAAAAGATGTGCTGCTGAAAGTTTTTTGCGCCGCTTCTTTCCTTTCAGCTACAGCACCTTACGAAGCAGTGGTAGAGCAAAACATGATGTTGTAAAAATGTACTTTAAGGTACTAACTTACAATAATAATAAAAAAATATCTCCAAAAGTTCGTTGTAAATGGTAATAACCATGAGGATACTTTTGAAACTAATTGTAAGCATGTCATGTCAATGACCAATCCGTACCGGAACAGAATGTTGGATCTCGGATCATAGCCACTTCCCCAACAGTAAAGTTTCGAAGGTGGTGACTCTAATGTGCAGGATCGTCTGGGGAGGCACCACCCTCTTATCTATTTGTAGGTTTGAAAGGTAATACTCAATACTCATTTATTTCGTAATTTTCATTACATGTCACATCTTGTACAATATTACATAAATTAGTTCATTAATTAAATTAATTAATCTCTAATTGCAATAAAAATAATCATGTCAAAAACAAATAATTACAATAAAAAAATAAGAATAAAAATAGAAATTCAACAGACAAATACTCGTCTCCATAAAAACAAGTACAATGTATGTACATGAAATTTCAATTGTTTCATATGTCAAAAAAGTAAATTAAATGTTAATAAAAATTAAATTAAATTCATTTGTTTAACAGACAAAAAAGTCCGGTAAGTCAAGTAATTACCGGCACATAAGGCACTACATCTAACACTTAAGTCCTCCAGGATAGCAGTGCATCGAAGAACCTCTAATATGGGCGACGACGACCACTTACAATCAGGTGGCCCATTTGTATAATAAAAAAAGTAATAAAGTCAAGTTCATGGTAAATACCTGATATAATAGGGTAAACGACACGCACAAACGGCGGTTCGAAGGGGTATGTCTCC
The DNA here is from genome assembly GCA_947369225.1 of Hofmannophila pseudospretella. Lineage (NCBI taxonomy): Eukaryota > Metazoa > Arthropoda > Insecta > Lepidoptera > Oecophoridae > Hofmannophila > Hofmannophila pseudospretella. The sequence goes on from OX376325.1 coordinate 9,326,774, forward strand.
TTGAACATAATGTTCAGAAGGATGGAATCTTTGCCCTCCTTCTCCTTAAGAAGTAGCAGATCGTTGTGTAGAGGACTGTCGGGGTCCACCGAGCGAAGTCTGATGTTCCACTCGTACAGTGAGTCGTTTACTAGCTCTGTGGGTGACAGAAATATAGTTTTTTATTAGTTGTATTGAGTAATAAATGTATGAAGCAATGGTGATTCAGTAAAGAGCGTTGGTGGCATGGTGGCCAAGACAGCGGACGTCCAGATTCCAGGCAAGACATGACGTACCAAAGAGCGTTTTTTTTTTTCACCTATACCTTGTTCATTTTGGGATGATCCTTTAGAAGTTTGTTTGACGTATCATATAGGGATGTCTATTCGGTGCTCGAATCATTACTGACTCGATTCTTTTTAAAATAGATTAACTATTTCGATTAATTAATTTACATTCCATAAACATAACTCTCACGTCCATAATCCACGAGGGGGTACAACAGAGGAACCATCTTCATCATAGGTAGTTCCCACTTTACGCCGTAAAATTTGGTGGACAAACGTGATAGGCGGTGAGTCAAATGCCAAATGAAAAATAAATGGGCAACTTCGGGTATCGATGGATACTATTCTATCCTGTAGAGGATAGAATAGTATTGGACTGTAGAGGATGGATACTATTCTATCCTGTAGAGGATAGAATAGTATTGGACTGTAGAGGATGGATACTATTCTATCCTGTAGAGGATAGAATAGTATCCACTAAGACACCGATATCCGAAGTCGCCCATTTATTTTTCATCATCACGATTACAAGTAGTAGATTGAAGATTTTTCACAATAATTGTCGATTTCAATGAGTCAATATCTAGACGATTTGACGTAAGTATGTAACTGCGCAGTTATTGAAAAAAATATAGTACCAATCTTATTTCAAACAATATATGAATCTATAAATAGACAATAATTTTAATACAAAAATAGCATTTTAATGCTGTTTGACATTATTCGCAAAACACGACAAATTTACGTTGTATGGCATCTATCTAAAGGATCATCCCAAAATGAACAAGGTATAAATAGTAAGTAGTCACCACAGTCCATAGACAAATCGCCTTACTGTTTATTCGAAGGGTTTTCAACGCGTTCCTAACCTAAAAGACTTCGATGGAGTACCTCATGTGTCGGTAATAACGCTGGCTCTCTTACCGATCAAACTGGAACACAAACATTACTGCTTTGCGGCAAAAAATAGGTACAAGGGTTGACTGTGCACAGAGTCATACATACCACCACCGTGTTGAGTTCTCTAACAGATCTTATTTTTTCTCTATTTTTTATTATTTTATTTTTTATATATAGTAAGTAAGTAATACGTTTATTTCACACACAGCAATGGCCGAAACAGTTATAATTATGATATGATATATTGATCACATGTTTTAAAATATATTATACGAGTAGGTATTTTATAGTATAGTAAGTAATAATAATTAGTAATTCTCTTCTATTTAATTTATATGCACCCGCCTTGCAATATCTGTATGACCCAATGGTTAGCTGGTAGAAAATGCCGCATGGCATTAAGCTCGCCTCATGTACTATTTTTGTGCATTAAAGTGTTAAATAAATAATAATAATCTTACTCATATCACAGCATGACATATATATACCACTTCTTTTACTCGCGAGGCATACTTCTATATTTTTCTTTTTTCGTCGAAAAAAACGTAGGTACGATCAAAACTCACCAATCGAATACATGTTATTCTTGAACGAGCATGAACGGTATATATCCCTGAGTTCTTTCATGAGTCGGTCTGTGGCTTGCAGGCTGCCGGTAACGCTACCCGATAGGTAGTCTTGTCGTTGGTTCTGCCGCAATCTCTCTAGCGTCGCTAAATGTTCTGTTTCCATGTCGTCCTGGAAAATATAGATTACTGGGTAAGTAATTTACATATACATTATGGAATTAATACCTACACATTTATAGATAGATACAACTAATTACTAATTTCAGATCTTATAATTTTTTTTTTAAATTTATCCGCATTTTTTCTGACGTATTCCTTATTGATGAGGGTCGTGATCAATTCTATGGAATTTGCAGATTTAATGTGGTGGTTTGCCATTGTTTTCTCATTTGACAGTACTTATCACAGTGCAGTCGGTAAATGTACGCCAAGTCTTCGAAAAATCCGAGGTAAACTTAGCAATCTTAATAATGTTATAGCTTGGTTACTTTTCGATGTGTCATTGAATTTTTTTTAGTACCAATTGTTTAACATCCTGTTAAATAATTGGTCATCTAGAGCTATGATGTAGAAAAGGATATAATGGATTTAAATGAAAACTTAACTTTAAGGACGTTTCGTGCAACTGACGTCGAGTCTACGTGAAGAAGGCTGATGATTCTTAAGTGTGACTTCTAACTGTGTTCTTAAAATCATCTGGGAAGGAATGGTATAGGTAATGTCTTCCGATGTCAGCAATTTTGTGAAGCCACGCGGCTGCGCCCGCGTTAACTTCAGTCGTTCCTAAGCCGTCAACTATGTGCGCATTGTTATCAATATATATTTCCAGTTAACTGAACTTGATTGTTTCAATCAAGACCCTGAAGATGAGAAACCTTGAACATCCTTCAACCCCAAAGGCATAAATCTGTTAACCCACCTTGTTGCTGCGGCCTGCGTCTTCAACCATCTCCATTGGCAAGTCGTCCTCTCCCTCCGAATCGTCCTCTTCGGCCGCCATTTCCTCGTCCTCCTCCGTGCCCGACTCGGCTCCGTTCGACGTCACACTCGGAACTCTAGAAAAAGGATTATTTTTATGTAACACCTTTTTTCCGCGGATGGGATGAATTAGAATATCCCTACCGCCACTGGTCAAGCGTGGCCACTTCCACGAATGAAGAAGTAATTTTAAAAGATAGTTTTGTATCTCATATTGAAACAATAAGAAACAAAAAGCGAAGTGTTCTTCTTCATTCGTGGAACCTTAATACCAGAAACTTTTTTAAATGCCTTAATTTATATGATATATTTTTTCGATTGGCGGCGCTGGTGTGCGTAATGCCTCGCCACTAACTCTTGAAACAGGTATACGAAACGGAAGTGAGTGGAAGGAGAACACGGGGTCGTCTTAGACTGACCTATAAAGATCAGATTGACAGAGTGCTCTTAGATTTTAATATACAGAGCAGACGACCCCAACAACGAGCATGCGTGAAACGACGAATGACTGTAGACGAAGCAAGAGAAGCGTGTCAAGTACAGATTCCTGGCGCTACGTTCTCTCTGCCTCAATTCAACTCAACTCAACAGATTTTCGTTGCCTAAACTTCTCTGAGCTAAATCTTGGGGTCACATACAGGTCAGTTGATACTTCAGCCAAGACGAAGAATATTTTTTTTAGAACTGTGACTATACAAAATGGTCACAGGCTACCAGCCAGTGTAGTTATAACTATAACAATATCGATAATAATTATTACCTACTATTAGTACTGCACGCAACAAAGACATTGCACAAAAGATAAACAATATTATGTAATGTACTGAGCATTTTACAATTGGGTACACAATAGAAAGATTACACTGTTCCAGGCTTACAATAGGTATTACAATCTGTTGTTACAATTTTATGACGGTAGGGGGGTCCTCAGACTACATAAGATATTTCTCAAATACCTACTTGTAATTTACCCAAATTACAAGTCAGGAGTTGTCAGCATTGACTGTTTTCTAGTTGTCAGTTAAATAAGTCCTAGTGAAAAAAGTAATTACTTTCGGATTTTACCCACGACAGAATGGAAACGCTATATGCGTCTAGGACGAGAGGCTGTTAGTGTGCTTATGCACTTTATATTTACTAAAATGCCTAACCACAATGTAGAAGTAATCATCAAATCACTCCGTAACTATGACTGATCTGTCAGTAGCAGTAGTAGGAAGAGATAAAGAGGAGTATATTTTTATCTATAGACACATTGAAACACGCCAAATCAAAAACTAAACCTGAATGAAACTGTCACGCTCATGCTTATACTAGATTGTGTACCAGTGAGCGGGACGTTTCGTTTATCGATGATTTTGACACACCAGAATTGAGGCCACAGAATACGTCACTTATAAATTAAACAAAAAAAATTAAATGAAGACAGGAGTAATAGACATGCAAGTACCTTTTTTAGAATAGAACATTCATCATTCATAATTCTATTCTACACCTAGTAGACGGCGTTAAGCTCGCCACCTAGCACGTTTGTCTACCAAATCTTACGGCGAAGTGAGAAGTACCTCTGCTTGAAGGTGTTTTTTTTTGTTGTCTACTAAACTTTTGACCTCGATCTCGCCTGATGGTAAGCGACGATGTGGTCGACGATGGAGCATGCGGGTCCAGTAAATGCCTATTCACTCTGGCCTTGAAGATCCTAAGGTTGTAGGTTAGGTTGGTTCCTCTGTCTACCCCCTCGGTGACTATGGCCGAGTTATGTACCTATGTATGAACATTCGTCAGTCAGTAATCCACAATTAATCAATCACAGACATACCTCATATGTGGTGCAGGGTGGACAGGTAACGACAATGAGTCTAAGTCTGGTGGCTCTGGCACACCATGTAACTTGCATAGCTCTCTCAGCAATATTCCCACCTGAAAATAAGTTAACATAACAATATCATGAGAGGTACAGACAAGTGGAGCAAAATTATCACAACTTGGTATCCAAGAGGCGAGAAAAGAAAGAGAGGTAGACCATTCAGACGCTGGGATGATGTAATAGCGGAATTGGCCGGTAGGACGTGGACTAGGGTGGCGTTGGAAAAGGAAGAATTCAGAAGACTGAGGGAGGCCTTTGCCCAAATCCATCCCATCAAAATCTGAATGAAACTGTAATAAATAAATAATGAAAACAATTTCATACACGACTCTCCCTTAATCTCTATGTCGGTAAAACTGTTTTTTTTTTCAAAACAGACGCCAAAACGTTCGAGTTACTTTCACGATTCTAACACGGTCATTGACCAAATTGCAGTGTAAATCACCAGCAGGGGCCATTCATTAAAAAAGAAAAACAATAACATGTAATCAAAGAAATCACACTAGGAATGCCCTCTCTATACTGCATTGATTGATAATGAATCGCTAATTTGAAAATGGTATGACTCTGGCAGACATTTTGGGTAATCGTTTTACCTATTTCTGCTCATAGCCTAGCTGGGAGTATGGTCATAAAGTTATTGTGCAAGTTAAGTGGTGTTGGATGAGGTCAGAACCAGGATAGGTGACCGCTTGTGGCAGATTTCATCCAAGCCCTTTCATGCCTAGGTAGGTAATTACACTGGCTCTCTTACCCTTTAAACTGGAACACATTAAAATCTTTTATATACATGTAGTTTTGCAATAGCAAATCTTTGATTGAATCACATCAGTGAGGTAGAAATATTTAAACGGGTGGTACTTCAGGATGGTATTTCTTCCAAATAACCCTAATTATCGTGTTATCTATGGACTGCAATAGAACATACCTGATTTATGACATGATTGTCTCTGCCTTGTGTGTTGCTGAGGATCTGCACGGCGTTGGTCACAATCGGATCCTCGCTGTCTGCAAACCACACTGGTGGGGTGTTGGGGTATGTCTCCTGAACACAAAATAAATATAGTTTTAGTATAATTGTACTTAGGATCAACTATACATACCTTGTGTTTGGCCATAATTAGGGCATGCAATCCGGATATCCGGATAGCAAAATTATCTGGATATCATTCCATTTTCGTTATCCGGATTTCAACCACTTTTTTATCCGGATAATCCGAATACTTATTTTAATAGAAAATTAGTCCTAATGTATCATTCTTTCATTAAATGGTATAGTACCTATTACATATATACATTTGACCTTATTTGTCACTAAGCCTTTGAACTTAGTATTTACTACAAGGTAAGTTACTTGTAATGTTTGTCCATACAGCAACGCCGACAACCAATAAAATATCATGCAGAACATTGGCTGTGATATTTTCATAACTTTAGTCCCCCCGCTGGCAGGCACACCAAAAAAATGTTCTTACTATGTTTAAAGGCTTTCCATTGATTTCACAAATTATCTGGATAATTCGAATCATACAGATAATATATTTTTTTAATTCGAATAATCCAGATAGTAAAATCAAACGAATATTGCTTGCCCTGCCCTAGTCATAATATAAGATCTGTACAACTCAATTAGATTATTATGTACTCAGTTAGAGTTAGATAACAAATTTAGTAAGTTGTAACCTTTGTACAACATAATTTGTATCATCACATCATACAAGATACCTATGGAGTCAGTGCAGCGTAGTTAAATTGCATGAGGTACAATCCACCAAAACTAAAACAGAGAAATGCATTTTAAGTCTAGTTTATTAAGGCTAGTTCTTGATCCAGCTCCTGCACCTGGTCTGAACATTTGGGACTTTTGAACATTGAGAACTTTTTTTAAAATTAATGGCCTTCGGTATTGTGTTTTAAGGCACAATAATTTCGCCAATTCACGTTGTAAGGGAGACACATCGTGAAAGTGACATTATGACTTGGTTTATCGTAATTTAGAATTTTGCACTTTTTGTCAAGTTCTACAACAAACATAAAACGGCACAATGGTACATATGGACGGATGAAACAATATTGAATGGGAACATTTGGGGAACTTATACATATAATAAATATTTATGATCGAGTTCTGTGTACATTAAGGCTGTGAAATATTACTTTATTTTACACATAAGTAGGTACTTACTTTTTGTAATGTATGTAAATGAAATGGCTAACTAACTTAATAACCTATTTATGTGTGCAAGGTTGTATACATGGCAAATATTTGAATAGTGTGCTACAGTATGGCCTGTTCTCAAAGGCAATATCGTCATTATTGCATCAAGTTTACAATGTCTATGTAAAATATTTGGCCCTGGCCCTGACTAGGGTTTTTGAATTGCCTGATTTTTTCATTCCCAGGAAACGGGAACGGTTTTTTCCATTCCCCGGGAATTTCAGTGACCTTTTAAAAAATCTGTACAAAAATGTAATAAACATGTACTTCTTTTCAAAACCGAGTTCCTAGGCTTATCATGGTGGTTCGTTTCAAATGAAACGGGAACCTACAAAATTATTTTGCAAAAATTTAGTTTTATTTGAAAATGGCAACTTCGGTGTCTATCCGTCCGTCCGTCTGTCACAGCTGTTTTTCTCAGAAACAACTAATGCTATTGACTTGGAATTTGGCAGTAGTACGACTTGCTTGTCTACATCTATCTTAGGAAAAAGTTTACAAGTTATTTTATTTTTATTAACAATGGGGGTCGAAATTTGAAAGTGAGACAAGTAGGCGAAGTGGGGTATCATATGAAAGGGCTTTGTTTGTTTTAAACATTTATGGTTTTTGAGAAACAAACATTAAAACTATATTTTTTATATTTTTTTAAGATTTTTGGGTGAGCGATTTCGACTCGCACTTGGCCGGTTTTTTTATTATTTACTGGGTTAAATCTTATCTTATGATAGGGGGCCGGGAATACCCCAGCGGCACTTGCACTGCACGGTTTTGAACCCGCATGGGAGTCCGGTGTCCTAGCCAGTGTGTCACCGACGCTCTACTAGTTTCATATAGTAAAACTATGGAGATTTACCAATTTATTATATTATACTCCATTCCCGACTACCCGGGATTACCGAACAAAATTATCGGATAGAGGAAACTAGTTTTACCCGGGAAGACGTGAAAAAACCCTAGCCCTGACTTCACGGGTCCGGTTACAGCTACGGTTCGTTCACTCATGCAATCACGAAGCACTGACTTCAAGTGGGGGAGGGCAGAATGCTAGTGATTGGTTGCAGCGAAAGTCGAAGCTAAGTCCGACGCTATTACATACCTAATCAATCCTTAGGTACAATGAATACTATCACCATAGTATTTTAAAAAATCTTCCTTCAGTATGTAAAAAATGAATATTAAAACATATTCACCCCTTATTATTGTGCTACATTCATGGTATATCAACATGAAAGAAGTTACAAATAATAATAGTAAGTTGCAATGATAGTAAACAACAATATTTACATGTTTCAACTTAATAGAAAAACCCAATATTCAGTAATTAGTTAGCAAATAACCCTATAAATATTTACATGGACTTTAGAGGGATAGAGATTATGGAAGTGTCAATTGAGCAAGCAAAAAAGCGTATTGGGGATCTATAAAATGTTCATTGTACATGACAAAAAGCAGGTAGACAGAATGAGTAAGCCATTGTCCCAAAAACGCCGCGTTAAACCGTTACTCAAACAAAACAGATGCTACTTTTAGTAAAACATAGCTGTAATACGCCATGAACACGGACTAAATAGCACTGAAATTATAATGATCGATAAAATGACTCGCCTTAGGCCCGTATGTGCAAAGATACATGATTTACCAACAAAAACGAGCTTATCGCGATCGATACCACTGCAGTCTGTGCATAAACATGAGCTAATGTTAGTAAATAGTCTGTCGAGAAATACCCAAGCCAAGTGTTCAGCTAGGAACAGTAAAAGCTAATCGCTTCCGTAAACCTTTTGTTGACAGCCCTGCCCTCATAAACACAGACCCTTTGTCCCAACTAACGATAATCAATATGCGCATCACTCTTCCTAGAACACTTCAACTTTCACTGTTGGCAAAGAAGTAAATAAGGTAGGTAGGTACTCACGGTAATATTTGCGTGTATTTCATATTTCTTTCCATTTCTGCCAACGAATCTGCAGGTCAGTTCGTCGACACTAGCTGACATTATCTGAAAGCGTTCATGATTTTTTGGAAACACTTGTTCTAAAGTCTTGATTTCTAACTTAAGTGTATTTAAACAAGCCATTTAGTGTGTTATAACACTAATTCTAAACTAAATAACTAAAATTCACGATAAAATACATAGGAATAAATTTACGTTCACTCCGCGACAAAGCAAAATGGCGGAATGTACGCAGTGTTGTCATGTCATTTTTTTTTATAATCCCGACCCGACTAATGACGACGTATATTTCAGCAAAGTTCACCCTTTTGTGCCTTTTTTAATTACACAATTATTCTGGTTTTGCGATGCAAATTGGCATTATGGTTATTTTTCCAGTGAAAGTTAAGTATTTCGTTACGAAATTGTATTACAATCTACTATATTTTACGGAAAATTTTGTATGTTAGCATCACCAAAACGAATTTCTTTTTATGTCATATTGTATCACTAGATGGCGCTCCATAGAAAACAACCAAAAAGATTTTTTCTTCTTTCTCGTCACATTTTGGCTTCCCATGCAGAAGATTTAGCCAATAATACGTAAAATGTAGATTCACACAAATCAAATGGTGTATTTATGTAAATGGCGGACCTATTAATCCGAGGTTGAAAAACAGGCCAATGGCAAGTTTTATGTTATAATCGTTAAAAGTCGCTATCAAATGCATTGTATATCAGTAAATGTTGCCATTATTCTACTCTTTTTTGACGGACTAGATTTTTAGCTTTTTGACACAGAGTCAACGTCACCTTACTCTTACAGTGAAAAAAGCCCGAGGAGTTTTCTGACTTCGTAGATGGCAACTCTGATAAGGTTCCGTTCCATAACGTTTTATAATTACCCGACAAAGTGTAATAATTACTCTTCCCGGTTTCGAAACACGACGTTGATAATTCATCTGATAGTTCAAGTTGTGTTTCGGAACCGGAACTTACGGTACCCAATACTTCAATTGTCAGGTGAAAGTTTTTACTTGGAGAGCGTTCCATAACTAGTTAAAATAATTCACGTTGACAATTAGGCAAGTTCCATTACCGCGTTAACAGTTGAAAATTTATCAAACTTTATTCAAAACAAGCAATGGAACGTGTACAATTGTCAACGTAAATTATTTCAACTGGTTTTGGAACGCACTCAAACCAATTCCAAAACGTTCACATTACCCGAGAATAATTGTCGGACAAAGCGATACTAATGTTACGGAACGGTTGTCAATGGTCAAAATAATATAAAGCTGTCAAAAACGCAAACAAAATAAAACTTTAAATAAAATTATTAATTTTTACACAAAATAAATATGAGTCGAGACACATATTCTTCTAGAAGCAGCTCTATGAAGAGAAGGCGGTCGCGTTCCGACAGCCGAGACAGAAATAAACTTAAAAAAACCAGCCCCGGCCCTGCTACTCCCAGGCTCTCAGAAGAATTTAGTTTTGAGCACTTTAAACGAGATTTGAATAAAATAATCTTATACAGCAGCGAAAGTAACACCGTTACAAACAGTCTGGATGATTTTTGGATATTTTTGAAGAAATATGAAGCTACACTGAAGAAAGCCGGCAAACCTATACTTGACTATCAAAATGAGGAAAATCCAGATTTAAATCAGATAGGAGTTCCAATAAACTTTTCTAAGTTTCACTGCATTAACTTTACGACCAAGTTAAAGTTTATGGATACTGTAAGTGATGGAAGAGACAGAAAAAAGTTGGATAAAAAACTATTTGAAGCATTTTTGAATATTGTATCAATTTACTTAGATTTTAAGAATAAAGAGAAATTTGAAAAGCTGAAGAAATTGAGACAGGCGCAAAGGGACTTGCCTGTTGCTAAATACAGGTAGGTAGTGTCTAATTTTTTGAAAGTCTACTATGAAAGAATAACCTTTAAGTCCATTTATATAACGGTGATTGATTTTTATAAGAACACCATTGTCATTCAATGATATTATTATACTTAACCATATGGTAGTGCACAGGGTATTATAATATAACTTGCATACCTGCTTACCTAAATTACTAAGAACATATGTGGCAGTGAAATAGCCTTAACATACTTTGGAAATAGCCTAAAACAAGCGTAAGCGTGTGTCTAGTAGAGATTCCACGAATATTCGGCTACTATTCGGTATTCAGCCTATTCGGCCACTTTTTTTTGGTATTCGGTATTCGGCCGAATAGTACGCACTATTCGACCGAATACCAAAGAATACCAAATCATGAAAAAAAACCACATATTATTCCAGATTATATGTATTCTATTACCAAATTACAATACTTTAGTAAGTAAAATTGATCAATGGTAGGTTGTGATGGATTAAAACAAGCTTTTCAGCATTTGTTGGTAGCAAAAGATTGCGCTTTTCGTCGTAAATGATACCTGCTTCAGAAAATAACGAACGTATGTGTAACGAACAAACAATTGAATAAGAACTATTATCTGTACAATATTAATGTTTTATTATGATCTGACAAAGCGTGCCGTGACGTGATTTACTCGCAATTGAAACAAATACCCACCCGTCGCTCCCGTATGCACCGTAATGAGACAGATTGCGGCCTGTCTATTACGAGTTTACGCCTTCGGCAACCATGTATTTTGTGCCGAATATTCGGCGCTTCGGCCGACAGCGTTGCCGAATATTCGGTATTCGCCAAATCACTATTCGTGGCAACTCTAGTCTCTAGTACTAATAGTAAACTCTTTCAGGGTATTCGGCTAAAAACTCCGTTTTTGGGATTTTTCCCTGCAACATATACATAATGAAATGAAATATTTTATTTCCAGTAGCACTATAGATAGGCACAATAAATGATTAGTAATGTCTTCTAATACTAATACAAATTAAATACATTAAATTAAAATTGTTAAAATTAGATTTAACTAAATTCAGTAAGTTAAAACTCATCATCATCAGCCCATGTCGTCCCACTGCAGGGTATAAGCCTCCACTCTTTTGTGCCACCCTATACGATCCTGTGCTAGTCGCATCCAGGTCTTCGATGCGACTTTGGTGATGTCATCCGCTGCCCATCTAGCTGCTGGACGACCTACTCCTCTTTTTCCCGACCTTGGCCACCACTCAGTGAGGGTTCACCGGCCATCACCATGTCTACCCAAGTGTTAAATTAAAATTAATGTCAGTAAATTATCTACAGTACAAACATAATATTATGGGTAATCTGAGTTAAAAGATGATATTTCCAGGAATGAGATAGCAGCAGCAGTCCAGAACGAGAGAGTGGTAGTAGTGGCTGGTGACACAGGGTGTGGGAAGTCAACTCAAGTGCCCCAGTACCTGCACGAGGCTGGCTTTCAGAACATTGGTGAGTTAAATAAAATAAGAATAAATTATTTCACTGTAAGACTTATGAGGTATAAATGTATGGTATATCTCGCACGTCCATAATCCCGAGAGGGTAGATAGAGAAACCACCTTCGTCATAGGTAGTTCCCACCTTTCGCCGTAAGATTTGGTGGCCAACATGGTAGGTGGCGGGCCTACAGGCATCTACTAGGTGTAGAATACCACTAAGACCCTTAGTCGACTCGTACGACAGCTACAGGAAGAGTTGGGGTGGTGCTATTCTTTATGTCTGGTATGACACAGCACTTTAGTCATAAAGTGGTCACAGTCACGGTACGACACAGCAGGTATAAAAGTAGATACATTAAATAACTCTAGTCCCCACAGGATTCCCTGTGGGTGACCAGTTTCTTCCAGTTGGTACCAGATATCATTGTTTTAAAATCAAGGACCAAAGGTTACCTCAATTCATTTTGCAGCTTATCCAAAACTGACACAAATGGCATGCAGTAAATTCCAAATAAAATGTTTTACTATTGTAATTTATTGCATGCAGTTTCTGATTAAATGATTGACCATTCTATTAACTTCTGGGACCTCCCTGCCTGAGTAATGCGTTCTATGTAGAGCTATTTCACTTAGTTCCCTCTGCAGAGCAGCGCTTACTGATTTTCTGTCTGGCCCCTCCATTCCATCTTCCAGTGCCTTTGCAGAACCTCAGGATATCGTAGTTTAGGTCTTGTAGCTCTCCTCCTATGCTGTCCCAGCTGTTACTCTTTAAAGTAATCATAATATATCATAAATTGTAATATATTTTCCAGCATGCACACAGCCTCGCAGAATAGCCTGTGTGTCTCTATCGAAAAGAGTGGCATTCGAGATGCTCACACAATTCGAAAGTAAAGTAGGCTACCAGATCAGATTTGAGAAGAGCAGGACAGCTGAAACCAAGATATGTTTCATAACTGAAGGATTATTATTGAGGCAGGTATGTAATTACAAAAGACGAACTTAATCCATATAAGTGTAAATTAAAACTGGAAGATGAAATGAATTAAAAGGAAGATTACTACATAACTTAGTAGAAATTTCTACTAATTTCATTAGAAATTGTTCACTGGCAAGGGAATGTGTGCTGTATTGCTGTACTGTCAACAACATTGAAGTAAATTTATATAGCCAAAATGTTTTTGATTAACTTTATTATTTGGTTGATCTATTGAAAGTATGTCCATAATCACTGGCAAGTTAGTGTAGAATATTTGCCTCACGAATGTAACTATCAGCTTCGCCTGTGGATATTGTTTCCTCATCAATTTGCCCTGATAAAGTACCTGAGTTAGTAGCTAAATAACAAGCCAAATAGAGGAAAACATTCCACCGGTAGACAGACTTTGACATTAATCACAATAACAAAATCAAGACATTATTATTAGAACATTCAGAACAGTCATGTGACTGAATCAATTTTTTACCTATACCGCATAATAAAATAAAATAAGCCTTTATTCACTGCCAAATATGAATTAACTTATCAACTACTATTAACTTATCAACTAGGTTTGACATCAGCAGGTTGTCCCTGACCATAGGCCTCTTCCAAGTCCTTCCACTTCTCTATCCCGGGTCGCTCCTCTCCATTCCTTGGACAGGACATCCTCCCAGCGTCTCTCTGGCCGGCCTCTTTTACGCTTCCCATCTCGCGAGTACCACTAAGATATTTCTTGTCTATTTGTCCCTTCTGGATCTCATCATGTGACTAGTCAATCTCCATTTCAAAGTTCTCGCATTATGGATCACAACCATTACTCTCGTTCTGTCTCTATTTTTAGCCTTATGCCTAACATGCTCCTCTCTATACTCCTCTTATAATACCACATAGTACTATATAATACCCTATGCTAAATAAAATAATATTCATCCGTTTCAGATGTCATCAGAGAACCTACCAAACTATGATGTCATCATACTAGATGAAATCCACGAGCGGCATCTAATGGGAGATTTCTTGCTAGGCGTACTCAAATGCCTAATACACACTCGTAGTGATATCAAACTGGTGCTTATGTCTGCTACTATCAATATTAAGTTGTTCGAAGATTACTTCTCGGCTGAGTCCGCTGTAGTCATACAGGTATGTTATTTGGATACTAGTTTTATTAGGAATATTAACCTAATTCTTCTTCTAAGTCGTGTTCCTCATTGCTGAGGGTCGTAATCATTCTAAGGAATTAATCACATAGAACGACTCTCATGGCAGATTTAATGGGGTGGTTTGCCATTGCCTTCCCCATTTCACACACTGGTTATCTCAGTGTGCAGATTTCCTCACGATGTTTTCCTTCACCGTCAGAGCAATCGGTAAATGTACGTAAGTACTTCGAAAACCCGAAAAACTCATTGGTACATGACATTGCATGGTTTCGAACTTGAACCTCCCGCATGGGAGTCCGACGTCCTAGCCACGATGCCACCGACGCTCACATTTATACACATTATCACAATTATATTCATTAAGACTCAGACCTAAACAATATAACCTATCAAAGCCTCTTTTGTGTTCTTAGAAAGTCATATGCCCAGTACTTTGGGTGATTTGCTTCCTAAGCTGGAAAAGGTTTGGGCGCGAAGAGTTTGTATAGAAATCTGCCAAAAAGGTGTGTGGCTATTTCTATTAGAATGACATGTCGCAGTACCTACTGTTATTGTGTATATTTCCAACTGCCATACGAATAAATAAATAAATAAATATTAGAATGATCACGATCCTCAACATCGAGGAATATGACTAAGATGAACTTGGATGAAAGAAAAAATAGTCTTCCTCCCCTGAAGAACTGTTTAGTGTTTATATCCTGTAATAATACAAATACTTTATTGCACACCCGGTACAAAAACAAAACATACAACATCAAGGGATAATACAATGTGCAGAAGGCGGCCTTGTTGCTTTAAGCGATATCTTCCAGGCAACCTTCGTAATATGTATATACGAGTATATGAATAGCTACAGTTCATGTTCACGTATCATATATTTTTTCCTATTGCTAGGTGCCTGGTCGCCTGTTCCCAATAGAACTGAATTACAAGCCCATATTCATTGAAGACAAACCGACGAGGGATGATAGGCTAGATCCCCAGCCATACGTGCAAATCATGCAGTTGATTGACAACAAATATCCAGGTCAGTGTTGCAAGACTTCATAAAGATTTATTTAAGAAAAATAAATTCCCGCATTGCTGTTAAACTTAAATTTACGCAAAGTCCGTCTGCTTCTCTCGTTATCGGTAAGAAAAGGAAGGTTTCATTTTAGCTGTCAGATTACAAAACAATTATTTATTTATTTATTTTATTTTATTTTATTTGGGTAGCTTACAGCCTTATTTACAAGTTACATATACATATATAATAACAATAGCCATTTATTAGCTTCCATAGTTAATGAAAAATTAATAATAAAACTCTTAATCTAGCAACCATGTACATTTACAGATAGGCAGAGTAAAATTCGTTAGTGAGTAAGGATTTCACGGAATCAGGACTACTGTTGAAGAGATCTATAGTAGGGTTATATAGATGGCATGATTTGTATTAGATCTTAATTTCTATGGAGCTGTCTTAATTTGACAGCTCTAAACTTAAAAGGACACCATCTTCTTATTCTGTCCTTTTCTTACCGATAACGAAAGAGAGGGACGGATAGAACTTTAAGTTTAGTGGCATTGCAGGAATTGAGACCACTGAAGCAGATTATTAGGCCTGGGGATGCTTGTAATATACAGTGGCTAGGACACCGGACTCCCGGGTCCGGGTTCGAAATCGAGCAGTGCCATGTACCAATGAGTTTTTCGTATTTTTCGAAGACTTATGTACATTTACCGACTGCTCTAACGGTGAGGAAACCGGCACACTGATTTGACCAGTGTGTAAAATGGGGTAGGCACAAAAGATCCACAAGGGTCGGAGTGCCGCTTGGGTTATTCCCGGCCCCTATCATAAGATAAGATACGTAATAATAGAGAGAGTTTTTTTTTCTTAGGCTGTTTACTTACCAATTGGATTTATTTGGTTGTCCTGACTATTATAGCGAATATTAGTTTTCCATTATTTTTCAGGCGATGAAAGAGGTGATCTGCTCATTTTTATGTCGGGTGTCAAAGAAATAACGGCGATATGCGACGCGGCACAGCAGTATACTGAGAAATCTAAGAACTGGATTGTGTTGCCATTGCACAGTGGGCTGTCCCTCTCTGAGCAAGACAAGGTAAGAAGTATAATAATAAATAAAATAAGCATAAAAGAAGATGTATAATAGGGTATTTGACAATTATCAAATATTAAATAAATTTTATAAAAATAAGAAATGAGACATAAATTGATGGTAAAATGTGAAAACAGAATTAAAATCGGTTGAAAAATAGAATAGCTAAGGCAATCAAAAATCATACGGTAGAAAGAGACTGCAATAGATAATTGTGACGTCACTGTTATGTAGCGCCATTCAAGCAGGTCCTTGGCTACATAATAAAGACTTTCGCTAGAAAGGGACAGAGCATCCCCCCACTACTAACTTTAGCCATTATTATAGCTGATGTTAGTTGAGATATCGATAAACGGATTTCAGATCCATCTTCAGGATGTCCATGTAAGTTGATTGATGCAATAAAAAAAATAGTCAAATACCCTATTTGTTAGAAGCAAAGCAAGGTTTTAATTTATTTACCTGTAGTCTGACGGTGTTCACGGATACTACAAGTCTATTCTTATCTTCTAAGTGATATAACTTATAGGTACTTATCCAATATGTGTGACACTGATATTATTGATCTATTTGAATTATTATTTGTTAATGACATTATAAGGATTGTAATTTTAATTATTTATATTAATGACATGTTGTTTTTATAACTCTGTGTTAGTGTCAGTTGATTATGAATTTTGTATAATACGATTTCGACTTGGAAATTTCCTGTAATGAGGTTGTATACACATATCTTAAATACCGTATCAGTCGTAATTACCTTACAGTGTCAGTTAACCCCATGGTATCCTTAAGATCACGACGTGATACTAGGGATCAAGTCCTCATGTATAAAATTATAAGTAATAATATTGACAGTCCTTATCTTTTGGGTAAAATTGGTTTTTCGTGTCCTACCCGTAGTGTGCGTATACAGCGTCTTTTTCATATTCCGCCGTTAAAAACAAATTATGGAAGGAATGCTTTTATTCCGCGAACATGTGTCTCCTACAATAAACGATTTACCAGTGTTGACCTTTTCAACTGTTCTTTGGGACAGATAAAAAATAGTATTATGATGATTAGCAGTAACCTATCTCCAATATAATTTTGTTTATTTGTTTTAATAGCATTGTTTTATATCCATCTACATTATTCTACATTTACTTCCTTTGTATATTTAATTTTCTATGTTTATATATAACTAGTGTGTACTTGTCTTGTCTACATGAACTGAAATATTTTATTTACGTTTATAATATTTGTGAACCCTTTTTGTTTCTGTGTAATTTTTTTTGTTTATATGTATTTCTATCTATTTGTAAACTGTTTGCGTTCCTTAATAAATAAAATATAAACATATCCAAATATGGTACACAAATATTGACAGTGGTACAGTGGGGCGACATTATCAAAGTCGCATCAAAGATTGCGTAATACGAATAAGCAAAACAAAAACCTTATAATTTTTTCGACATTCTTATCACTATAATTTTTTTCACTGGGTTAGATATTCTAGGTTTCAAAATAAAATTTAAATATTTGTAATAAGATCTATCAAATGTTGTGTTTTAGGTTTCAACTATGAGCACTTGGAATTTTGGGCCGTATATCAAGGAAACATTATCTTGTCATTTCAAATAGTTATTTACGTCTACGTACATACATACTTAACGCTATATCCATTGCGGGGTAGGCAGGGAGCCACAATTCTCTGTCTTGGCATGCCTCTCTTGTTACTTCTACGTCTATGTAGCTAGTACTAATTTATAATTTCAGGTGTTCGACTACCCACCAGAAGGCGTTAGAAAATGTATAATTTCAACCAACATAGCAGAAACTTCCGTAACCATTGACGGAATACGATTCGTCGTTGACTCTGGAAAGGTAACAACAAAAGCCATAGGTACCTACACCCTGACCAGTATTTAAAAAAACAGAATTAATTAAGCGGAATTAAATGTGGAACTCCATAACACAAGACTATTAAAGTAGCAATAGCGCCCTCTTGACAGAGTTTTTATATTCCTGGTCAGGCTACGCTTGTTTTACTAAGGTGTGTATTGCAGATTTGTGATGTAAAATCGAAAAATTCGATTGAAGTTAAAAGTACCCAAAGTTCCTAAACAGTAATTCGAAATGTGGACAAGACTGTTAACATACAAATTATTTTCAGGTCAAAGAAATGAGTTACGATTCCACTACGAAAATGCAGAGACTGAAAGAGTTTTGGATTTCTCAAGCGAGTGCTGATCAGAGAAAGGGTCGAGCTGGCAGAACTGGTGCGTAATCAGAATATAACACTCCATGGAAATATGTGATTTATGGTCATCGTACATTGTAGCGACTCGACGCGAACCCGACGCGAACTCAACTCAGTGCAAAGCATTGAAATGTGAGCTATATATCGTATTACCATGGGGCAGTACTTGGATTGTCGCAGTTTTTAGTTGGTTAACTTTGTATAAGGACTGGCTGAAAATCAGCGCTGTGTGTTTACACGCAAGTGTATTCACTCGAGCATTAGCTGAGCCAGGTGCCTATTGCCAATTGTATTATGGAGTGAACTAAATATGTATTATTTAATTTTTTTGTGGGAAAAAAGTGGTTTTTCTTTTTTTTTTCTTCTATATTACATCTTTTTATTTCTTCTCCAAAATTCAAGTGAAGTAGTCGACGAGTGACCCACGCGTTGACAACTCATCGACGACTACACATTCTACTACACCTACTGTATGTGATACGATAGAAAGCTCACATTTCAATGCTTTGCACTGAGTGAGTTCGCGTCGGATTCGCGTCGAGTTGGTACAGGGTGGACCAAAAGTCCGTTAACATTTGAATAGGTCGCTGCGTCGGCGCGGGCGGGGTATTGGCGCGGGGGGTGTTACTACAAGCGAGAGCTACTAATAGGGATTTAGTACCATGGCGTCATTCAGCGGAGCGCAACGCGCATTTTGCGTACGCGAGTACTATCGAAACAACGATTCTACGACCGAAGCTAAACGGAAATTTTGTAATCATTACAATATACGGAACAGAAATCAAGCACCAACAATTCAAACGATTAAAAAATGGGTACAGAAGTTCGAAACAACAGGTTCAACTTTAAGTCAACCACGATCCGGCCGACCTAGGACATCGCGCGATCCAGTAAACGTAGAGCGTGTACGAGCGTCTGTTCGAGAACAACCTGGTCTCTCTACTCGAAAGCGGTCTAGTGCTTTAGATGTGCCCAGAACATCTCTAAATCGCATTCTACACAAAGATTTACATTTACATCCTTACAAAATTCAAATTGTACAGGCTTTAAAGCCAAATGACCCTGCTCAGAGACTGCAGTTTGCTAACGAAGTGCTTGAGAGGTTTACGAGCTTCAATAACATCTTTTTCTCAGACGAGGCACACTTCCACCTAAATGGACATGTCAATCGACAAAATTGCAGATACTGGAGTGACACTAACCCGGACTTGAAGCACCAAAAACTTTTACACTCGCCCAAGGTTACTGTATGGGCCGCATTGTCAGCCAGCGGAATCATTGGTCCATATTTTTATGAAGATCAGAGAAACCGCGCCGTCACCGTTAATACAGAGCGATACATTGTGATGCTACAGAATTTTTTTGCTCCAGCATTACAGGACTTCTCAGGCTTTAATCGAAGCTCTTGGTTCCAACAAGATGGGGCAACATGTCACACCTCCAATGACTCTATAGCAGCACTTCGTGAAATTTTTGGCCAAAAAGTCATATCCAAAAGAGGTGACATTCACTGGCCACCCCGCAGCCCGGATTTAACTCCAATGGACTTTTACCTTTGGGGATATCTCAAAAGTAAAGTTTACATCAGCAACCCAGTGTCTATTGAGGAATTAAAAGAAAATATACGCGAGGAAATGCAGAACATTTCACCAACCACTTGTCGGGCGGTCATGCAAAATTTCCGTTCCCGGTTACAGGTGTGCCAGGATGAACAAGGGTCACATTTGAATGATGTTATTTTTAAAAAGTGAAATCCTAATTTGTCTACTTTATTATTAAATAAACAGTTTTTCACTAAAGTAGCATTTGTATTTTTTATTACCATTTTAAATGTTAACGGACTTTTGGTCCACCCTGTATAATATGCGATGACCATAAATGTGTTAGTTTAAAATATGTCAGATATTGGTTGGCCATTCCAAACAAAAAGAATGTTAAATATACATATAAAAACCGGACTGTAGTAGCGCCTTGTGAATTTCTAAATCTTACCACATTTAATTCAACTTATATGCACTGGTCGCATTTTACTGCCATTTGATGACACTTGAGCGTCGGTGCCGTCGTGGCTAGGACGTTGGATTCCCATGCGGGAGGTCCGAGTTCAAAACCATGCAATGTCATGTACCAATGAGTTTTCCGGTTTTTTCGAAGGACTTACGTACATTTACCGACTGCTCTGACGGTGAAGGAAAACATCGTGAGGAAACCTGCACACTGAGATGACCCGTGTGTGAAATGGGCAAGGCAATGGCAAACCACCCCATTAAATCTGCCAAGAGAGTCGTTCTATGTGATTAATTACTTAGAATGATCACGACCCTCAGCAATAAGGAATACGATTTAGAAGAAAGATGACACAAGAATGTAGGGATATTATTATCCTTTTTTCTGCTCTGTAACTATAGACTTTATCCCACAGGCCCCGGTGTCTGTTATCGCATATACTCCGAGCAACAATTCTCAGACATGGAACCCTTCAGCACGCCGGAAGTATCCCGGGTTCCCCTGGCATCCTTACTGCTCCTCATGAGCTCATTAGGAGTCAGCGACGTCAGGAGGTTCCCGTTCCTCGACACGCCCCCGGAGGACGCCGTGGAGAATGCACTGTTAGAGTTGAAACAGCATGTAAGTATCATTCTGTACCTCAGAAGAATAACAAACACTGTAAATGCCTTTTTACTAGTATTGTAAATATATCTAGAATAGTTTCTTTAATAAATAAATAAATCCTTACATTATTTTCGGGCGCACTTAAATATTGCAGTTAAAAATGTAATATAAAAGCTTTTTGAAATAGTTTTATAGCGTATTTACCGACTAAATAAACTCTTCGTCTTCAAATCAAATCAATTTTTTTAATTGTTTGTTAGTAAGTACCTTAAAGTACATTTTTACAACTGGTATTTAAATATTCCCTCTATCTTTCTAAAGATTTGCAGTTTTTTAACTTTTACTGGCGGTGCTATTCGAAAGGCTTGGGCCAATAATGCAGAGTACGAACTCGTGCCCAAAACTAAAACTAAAACTAAAACTAACGTTGTATTTCAGGGAGCCCTAACCTCAAACGAGAAACTAACATCTCTAGGCAAAGCCCTGGCCAACCTGCCCGTAGAAGTGTCTCTGGCCAAAGCCCTAGTTGTAGGGAGCGCTACACTACCGCCACACAAACGGGATTCCGCTCTAGCGCTCGCTGCAGCGTTGGGCATCCGATCTATTTACACAACTAGAGCGCATCGGGATTTTGATTGTGAGGTTAGTCTATTTTTTTACCCACTATCACTATCGCTACCACTGACATCTTGGGATAAGGGGGGAAATGAAAAACAGCGCTGCATATTTGGTACCCGAATAGGTCAGTATTTGCTGATTTTCCCCCCTTTTGCCAAATATACTTAGTGCTTTGTGATCGGTTTGTTCTCTATTTGTTATCTGTTGTTTTCTATTTGTGCCATAAAGTGTATTTTACTTTACTTTACTTTATTGCGTTCAATACTGTATTTATAAAGTTCTGACCACACTGATCTAAGCTAACATCATTATTTTCTGTCATTCCACTTCATAAAGCATACGCTGAGCCGAGGTAACGTCATTCGCTTCTGTTATCCCTCTGAACAATTGTCTTGTTTGCTTGCGCCTTTGGTAATGTCGTGGATGGATTTTACTTATACTTTGCAATGGAGAGTCGAAGTCACTGCTAGAAAGTTCTTAGTTCCATGATAAATGGAAACCGTATTTCTGGAGGAAATGTTTAAGAAAGAGCGGTAGCGGTGGCGTAGTGGTTAATACGCTGAATATTCAGATCTCGTTTGAACCCCAGGCGATGGAAAGCCCATAAAGTCCAGCTACAATCGTCTTAAAATTAGTAACTAAACCTCTCCATCTGCCATCGAATTCATCATCAGCTTATTAACGTCCCCACTGTTTGCGCACGGGCCACCCCTTGCACATTAAGAGTTACGGGCCATGATCCACCGAATTGCTGCTGATTGGTGGATTTCACACTCCTTCGGAAACTTTCTTCAGACACGCAGGATTCCTCACGATATTTTTCTTCACCGTTAGAGCAGTCGGTAAATGTATGTAAGTCTTTGAAAAAATCCGAAACCTCATTGGCATGGTTGCATGGGAGTTCGGCGTCCTAGCCACTACGCCAGCGACGATCTTTCCATTTTACCATAGGATGACCAGGACGATCTTCAGCGGATACGGCTAGCGAGAGCCATTTGTATTTCTTATTGCTATGTCTTCTCTTACCTTCCAGAACGCCAGGAAACCAGAGGAGTCCGACCATGGCGACCCATTGACTCTACTATCGCTATACTGCGCGTGGCTGACGATCAAGTCTGAAGGGCAGGGCGGACGCGCGTGGTGCCGCCGCCGCGGGATAGAGGAGCAGCGTCTTTACGAGCTGACCAAGTTAGCTGCCCAGCTGAGGAACTTGCTGCAGGTACGAGCTTTCGTAACCCGATGGGGAAAACGGAATCCCATTGCTGTCGCTACTCCGTCCGCCCGTCTGTCACGCGGTTCTAGCGCCTAAACTGAATAAGATACATACTTCAAAATTATGTATTTCCTTGACCCAAATACATTTTTTTAATATTTTTTTTTAGAGATATATAACGACGTAATAAATAATTAAGGCCTAGAAAAGCCCGAATCCCCCCGTTTTTGTTTGTTTAAAACACTACTGAGTTAGAAAACTCGGTATAGAAATACTGCCCATGGTTGCCAGTGGCAACCAGATGAGTCAATAAATTGTTATTTATTATACAGGATAACAACTTGATGGAAACAGCAGAGCCCGAAACGATGTCGTCAGCTGAGAGAGCGATGCGGCACGGACAGATGAAGCAACTGAAAGATATGAGAAGGTAATACCATGGCACACGAAGAAAGGTCTAGTTCATTCGCTCAAATCGTCACGCTCTTTGAAAATGCCGCCCGCGCTCGCTTTTTTTTAAGTCAAACGATGACTATGGTTGATCGTCTAATGTTCATAAATCAAGGATAGTTTTGTTTAAAAGTGGAGCGCGGGCGGCATTTTTAAAGAGCGAGACAGTTTAAGCGAATGGACTTTAAGGATTGCACGATGTTCACGTCACTGCACATGGGTACGTTGCAGTGTTACGTTTGATGACGTACCAATGGTACGTACAGTGACGTGAACATCTTGCAATTCGTAGTCATTTTGCCTAGTGAAGAGTGAGCCGTCTTCTTGTGCCATAGTAATGACATATACTTCATTTTTTTAGCATTAGACAGAAGCAAGTTTTAGGTATTTTACCGGGCACGTTATAAATATGATGTGGAAAAATTTCAATTAAGGTCGCTAAAAATTACACATTATTTCGTAAACACCTCACCGTCAATGTCTGGCTATTTAAGTAATTAATACGTTACTTTTATACGTATTTCTCAATATTGAAACGTTATTAGTCTTAAATGTGCTTAGTCAGACGGAGAGACTGATGGGGGGGGGGGGGGGCATAGCATTTGTACAATGTATATGAGTACCTGTGCGGAATGATAGTCATTTTGTTCAACTTTGACGCGATCTGTAAAGCGGTCATATATAGCGGCCTCTATACTTCGTTGTTCTTAGTATTAGAAAAAACGTAAACAAAGAAGCAGTAATCGCAAACGTGAGGTGATGTTTATGCAAAGCAAAATGGTGGTCATGGGTTAGCGCATGGTTAGCGACTAATTTTAAAATCATTCAACTAGCTAAACATTTGGCAGGTGACACGAGATTCTTAATTTAGCCGTATTATACTACTAAAACGTGGTTTTACGTTTAGGTCCCTGCTTCTTTAGGTCTTTTATAGTGTAAGATTTTGAAGACGATTGTTGATTTTATTATCAACCAAACAATTTTTATAATTCAACTTTCAGACAATACAAACATAAAGCAGCTGAAGAGTCGAAACGCAAGAAGCGGCTCAAAGTGGACTCCTGGGAGATAGTGGACGAGAACGCTGATGACGACAGTACGTTAGACATCCGCGACATAGAGTTCCGGATGACGAACGACGCGAGGAGGATACAGGCGCTCATCTCCGGGGCCAGCGCCTCGAGCGGTCGAGACCTCGTCATGTTGAAGGTAATGACGAATAATAAATGCCTTCTTCTTCTTCTAAGTCGTGTTCCTCATTGCTGAGGGTCGTGATCATTCTAAAGAATTAATCACATAGAACGATTCTCGTGGCAGATTTAATGGGGTGGTTTGTCATTGCCGTTCCCCATTTCACACACTGGTCATCTCAGTGTGCAGGTTTCCTCACGATGTTTTCCTTCACCGTCAGAGCAGTCGGTAAATGTACGTAAGTCTTTCGAAAAAAACCTAATAACTCATTGGTACATGGCATTGCCTGGTTTCGAACTCGGACCACCAGCATGGGAGTCCGACGTCCTAGCCACGACGCCACCGACGCTCTATAAATCTAGTTAAAATCTAATCTTAATCTAGTTTAGTTATCGCCTTAAATCTAGTTGTAAAACTAGTTTTTTCTATTTTGATACTCCCTACTAGGGATGTTACGGAGGTGGAACCGTAGTGGAAACCGAAGGTTTTAAATTTGATTTATCGGAGTCGGAACCGGAGTCGGAGGTAGAAGATAGATGTTAAGAAGAAGTTCAATTTTTAAACCGTTTTTTAACTTTTATAGCTGAACTGGCCAATATTTTTTAAAACGACGTTTGCGGCCATAAAACACTCCTTTATTCCTACACTATTTAATTAAATATTGATATTTGAATATTTTTGTTCACTAATCTTCGGTATAACCTCCGATTCAAAATTATCGGAGCCGAAGTCTGAGTCGGAGGTGTAAAATCAATCGGAAGTTCCGACCTTTCGGAGTCGGCGTCGAAGCTCCATAACATCCCTACCCGCTACGCTCGTATCTAAATCGAAAAACTCATTTTACAATGACTGTAATTACGTGTCAGTTGCATGAAATACTATTGTGTTACAGATAGTGTTATGCCGAGCGTTGTACCCACAAATCGCTGTCGCTGATGAGTTCAATTACTACAAGGTTAGTTTCATTCAATTCAATTATCTAATGTTATGTAATTATTTTCAATTATGTTATCTAAAATATATAGAACATATCTAATGTGGTACCATACTGTTACCTATTTCTGCCACAAAGCAGCAATGTTTGCACTGCTGAGTTTCGGTTTGAAGTAAGAGAGCCAGCGTAATTACCAGCACATAAGGCGCTCCATCTAAGTTCTCAGGGTTAGCAGGGCATCAAAAACCCTCTAATAACATAGTAATGTACATTTACCGACTGCTCTAACGGTGAAGGAAAACACCGTGAGGAAACCTGTATGTCTGAGGAAATTAAAAAAAAAACTAAAGCCGTGTGAAATCCACCAATCAGCACTGGGCCCGCTCAGTGGATCATGGCCCATACCCCCTTGTACAGGGGGAGACCTGTGCCCCAACAGTGAGCCCAATGCTGATTGGTGGAATTCATATACCTTCGGAAACTTTTCATTTCTTTAGATATGCAGATTTCCTCACGATGTTTTCCTTCACCGTTAGAGCAGTCGGTAAATGTACGTAAGTCTTCGAAAAAAATCCGAAAAACTCATTGGTACGTGGCATTTAGCATTGCATGGTTTCGAACTCGGACCTCCCTCATGGGAGTCCGACGTCCTAGCCACGACGCCACCGACGCTCTATAAATGCCTTAAATCTAGTTGTAAAACTAGTTTTTTCTATTTTGATACTCCCTACTAGGGGATGTTACGGAGGTGGAACCGTAGTGGAAACCGAAGGTTTTAAATTTGATTTATCGGAGTCGGAACCGGAGTCGTAGGTAGAAGATAGATGTTCAGACCTCCCGGACCTCCCGTATTCCCATGCGGGAATATTGCCCGGCGTCCTAGCCACTAGGCCACCGAAACTTTTTCTTTAATCAATTTTTTTTTTTTTTAAATGATTCCCTCATAATTTTGCACGTTTACATCAAGATTCTATGTACTTTTCAGTCGATAGCAGAACAACTATACCACACTTGGAGCAAGCCATTCGTGTTCCTGCACCCTACATCGTTCTTCGGCAAGCAGCCCAGGGTTCTGCAGCTATGTGAGGCAGACATACAGACAGACACACCCGCCGGGTACAAGAGCAAACTGCCTCTGTCGGCTAAACACCAGATATTATGCTATTTGTAAGTTATAGATAATTCATTACGTTAATTATAACAATACTAGCTGTTTCTAGGTTTTACTTGAAGAATTTCTTCTGGATCCGCTTGGCTACAGGTGAACCATTTAGGCTCGGACTACACGACGACGGTTCTAGGGACGCTTCGGTTCAGGACCCGCTACCGGCCGTGTAGTTGACTGCATTCAAACTCATGCGTTGCTCAAACCCCGCCCACTCGGTTCAGGAACCGAGCAGGCCGTTTCCAAGTGAAACCGTTGTACGTGTAGTCGACAGCGCATTATATGAAGCACCGGTTCCAGGGAACCGACCGATACTGGAACCAGCCTAGGAACCGTCGTCGTGTAGTCCGGGCGTTATTATTTACAAAACTAATACCTTTTACTTATTTTCACGCCATGTCCAATGCGGGGTAAGCGGGAAAGCATTGAATTATAGTTACAATATACCACTGGGATATAATATGTCAAGTCGAGGGAAAGCCCCACGGGCGACAGACCCACTCGCCGTACGCTCGCCCTTTGTCGTCACGCCCCGCGCCCCTCTAACGTCGCGGGCGTGGTCTGACTTAAATGGTTCACCTATAGCCACCACTCTTCGTAAAGTATTACGTAAAATATCTCGCTTCGGCGTCGATGTGTTCCGGCTGAGTTTACACGATCCACTTTCTAAACCCGCGTACTCCATTTTCTGCCTCATCGTCACTTATCTTACCATCAGAAATTGAGGAGCTCATAGCCTACTTGCGAGCACGGTCCGAAACTGATCGTGCAGGTTAAGCAACGTTGGGCGCGGTAGGTACCTGGATGGGTGTTTTCATTTGAGCTCCTCCGTGCCTCGGATAGTACGTTAAGCAGTCGGTCCCGGTTGATGTCGTTAAGTCGTGTCAGAGGCCTACGGGCGGCCTGAACAACTCTGACAAATAGGTTGGCCACTAACCATACGATAAGCAAGCATCAGAAATTAATAATAATGTAATTTATTGTTATAATTTTCAGATCTCTGCTGGAAACAACCAAGCCGTACATAGTGAATTCAATGAGAATGCCGGCCGCTCAAACCTTGCTTCTACTAGCACATACTATAGACACGAATATCGGATTTACCAGGTGAATTTATATTCTTCATCCTATACTGTTCACGCATTCCGCCTATGGAACAATCTCCCATTAAGAGCGTCGGTGGCACAGTGGCTAGGGCACCGGACTCCCATGCGGGTCCGGTTTCGAAACCGTACAGTGCCATGTACCAATGAGTTTTCGTATTTTTCGAAGACTTACGTACATTTACCGACTGCTCTGACGGTGAAGGAAAACATCGTGAGGAAACCTGCACACAGAGAACCAGTGTGTTAACTAGGGTAGGCACAAAATATCCTCAAGGGTCGAAGTGCCGCTGGGGTTATTCCCGGCCCTCTATCATCATGAGATAAGATCTCCCATTAGATATAAGGAAAGCTCTGAATCCCTGTGTTTAATAATCAAGTTCGTAGCTACTTTTTGAGTTCCTCGTAATTTTTTTAATCTTCTACATCTACATCTTGTATTTTACATATCAATATATTTGTGCGTAATATAGTGGTAGTGTGGATCTGTACGTAAATTTATTCCAGGCCGGTAGAGCCCACAAGATTCATCCTGACCTAATAAATGACCCCCACAACATACGGAGCCAGGGAAATCTGAGAAAATGTAAAAGAGACTGTGTGCATGAATAAAATTTTATAACCATTATCATCAGCCTATTAGTGTCCCCACTGTTGGGGCAGAGGGGGTACGGGCCATGATCCACCGAGCGGGTCCAATGCTGATTGGTGGATTGCACACGTCTTCGGACATTTTTCATTTCCTCAGACATGCAGGTTTCCTCACGATGTTTTCCTTCACCATTAGAGCAGTCGGTAAATGAACATAAGTCTTGGAAAAAATCCGAAAAACTCAGTGGTACATGACATGGCTTCGAACCCGGACCTCCCGCATAGCGTCCACCCACTAGGCCACCGACGCTCTAATTTTTTTTAAATAAAACAATTTAATTTTAAATATTAGGGACCACTTCTGGTACCATTGTAATGGTTAGTTAATACATTGTTACACTAGGTGCCAGGACGGCGATTCTCGTAGTGGAATGTCGAATCCGACATTAGTCCTATTTCATTCGCTCACATTACATGTGTGAGCGTGACAAGACGTTCGTAGCGCTCGACTTTTGTATGTGGAACGCTGCGAGAATCGCTCTCCAGGTCCTTACATATATTTCACAGCACTGCCACAACATATCTGCATGCTCAAAGTTCAGTTGGTAGAGAACGCCGCAAGGCGTAAATCTCACCTGTACACACGAGTGTAGGTAGAAGAGTAAATAATGAATTTTGTGTATGTTGAGATATCGATCTCATAATAGGTTCGATAAAGGTCAATTTGAATTGTCTTATTTATAAAATCTTTACCTACCTACTACGCAACTGACATGGTGTGAAAATATGTATCGGTTTCTCATAATGTGCCTATATCATCAAATGTTTGTTTTCAGGATAGTAGCGGACTCTTGGTTGTTGCTTGAATTTCCATATCCTGAGACTGGACTGAATTTGCTGCTGAAAGCTACCCGGTTGAGAAAGAAATGGGATATGCTTATCAACAGACGGCTGGCAGGTCTGTTCTTTTATTTTCTTTATTGTTTCTTTGAAGATCGTATTATAAGTTCAAAATAATGTGATAGTGAGTCAATGAATATGGAAAATATAAAGACTAATGTTTTTTTTTTAAATATAATTTAAATCCTTTTTTCCTTATTTTTTTTTGAACTATACCGGGTTGAAAGCGTCGGGGAGGCTTATGCCCAGCAGTGGAATAAACATGGCATATAGCACTCTGTGCCATGGCTAAGGGAAAAAAAACATCTACCACTACACCCAACGACGATTCCCTTATGTTTTTTTTTCGTACTGATAATTGCTGTTGGTCCTAATGACCTTTACAGCTTCACCGGGGTTTTTGGGGCGAGCGCTAAGTGCGCTCCAGCCTGGAGGAGGACTTTAAAACTACTATAAGAAGCGACTGCCTAAGGGCACCCAGGTGGGTACGGAGCTCGGCTTAGGACGTCGCTGGGGAGGGAGGGGTCGGGGAGAAGCGGCCTGGAATACGCCGACAGCGCGTGTAAGCGCCAGAAGCGGGTCGCGGGTATGTAGGTGCGGTGTGTGAACTACTATCGGGTGGGGGAGTGGCTTCCGCGATGGAAATCGTGATAGCGTCATCGGGGTCGTCTAGGACGTGTCTAGGCCGATGTCGACGACGGGATGTCGGTAAACCGTTAGTCGAATAAGCGGCGGCGCTTACTACTAGAGGGTTTGGGTGGTGGGGAGCTTGCTCGAAGAAGCGTCGAGACGCTAACTTCATGTATTGAGCGATCGTGGGGGTTCCCTTATGATGTGATGTGCCTATACCAAGGAAATTGCATACTTACTAAAAGTAAGTAACTGGAATTGGATCTTCATAGATACAAAGTAGCCTCCTTCGGAACCCTGTTTTAAAAAAAGAGAAGCCGAGATAGACTGGAGTAGATATCCTGTCTCTCGTCTCGACACAATATTATTATTGACATTTTAATTAATTACAGTAATACATAATATTATGTACTTATTATTAATGGTTATTATGACTTTATTAAGTAAGTAAAGTAAAGTAAAATACACTTTATTGCACAGATATAAAATACATTTTTTATTTAACACTTTAATGCACAAAAATAGTACACGAGGCGAGCTTAATGCCATGCGGCATTTTCTACCAGCTAACCATTGGGTCATACAGATATTGCAAGGCGGGTGCATATAAATTGATAGAATGAGATAGGAAAGGAAATAGTGAAATACAATAGTTAATAATTGTTATGTAGTTCATCCGGGAGTTTTTATTATTTGTTTTTATCTACGTGTATATCTTAGTATATGCTGCATATTAAATTAGTATATAATACCTCAGTGTATTTTGACGTGTAATGAACATTATCAATAACATATGTCTATGTCTTTTACATCGGTTACTAGGTCACTGTGTTAAAAAGAGACGGGATACCTACTCCAGACTATCTCGCTTCTCTTTTTTTTAAAACAGGGTTTGGAAGGGCCCCCCACTTTGTGTCTATGAAGATCCCATTCCAGTTACTTTAGTAAGTATGCAACTTTCTTGGCCTATACTATACCACATTATGGCTACTGCGCATCGATTCTCAGCAACTTCACAGCATTTTAGTTACATCCGATGTCTGTGCCTAATAACCTATGGACGAGTTTCCAACTTCTTCTAACCTTCTTCGTGACGACTATTTTCCAGATGCGAGCCCAAACAAATCAGTAGAATCGGAACTCCAAAAGAACCAACCCAAAATATCATACGAGGAGCTCCAACACGACCTATCCTACGAGATCGGCTCATACATGACGTCAGAGGTGTATTACACCATCAAGAGATTGCTTCCAGGCGACCTGAAGGTTTTGTACTGCGGTGGTGATGAGGCCCATCCGATTGTGGACCCTAATCCGTTTGAAGAGGGTTTCGAATGCCGCCCTAATGAGAAGAAAGGTGGTGTCTATGTCACGGATAATGTTGTTTATAACTGGTTAGTTTTTCATTCGTTCATTCATTTACAGCTCTATTGCTCCTATACTGGAATTAAAATAAGATTTTTACAATACGAATTGTAGGGGTTCTTACTTCCGATTTTAAGGGTTTTATCCAGCGAAATATTATACCCTAGAAATGTAATAGACCCTCGCGAGTGGCGTCACAAAATGTGTACTCAGGTGGGCGGGGCTTAAAGCGGAGTGCGAGCGGCGAATCAGTCGCGCCTTGCGTTTGACTTCGAATTTTGAAATCGATCTGTGCATCATACGATCCTATGTAAGAGTTACGTAGACGGATATTCGCCTTTGTGACATCACCGTACGTTCTATTTTTGTTCAAATATTAATTTGAGTTTCATTGTGTGAGAAATGTGTTGCATTATTTTCAATTCGCACACAGTGGCGTGAGGTTTGGTGCCGGCTTTTACGGGAATTTTGTTGGAAGTTTTATCCTTATCTTATGACAGGGGCCCAGGGATAACCCCAGCGGCACTTTAACCCTCAGGGATCTTTTGTGCTCACCCCTTACCTTAGTCTCCTTCCTGTTCCTTAAAGATGCTTTGCATCAAGGGCGCTATACAGCTAACAGGAAGGATAGAGTTAACAGCTAAGATAGTCTTCTGGTTTCGGGTAGGCTACCCCCAGAAGACTCATACGCTTTCCAGCCAACGAGTCACATTCGCACAGCAAGTGTTCCATTGACTCAACGGTGTCACCACAGGCTCTACAGGTGGGATTGTCTGCCAGTCTCATCTTGTGTAGAAGACTCTTGTTGGAAGTTACTCGTCTAGGGTATAATACGTCGCTGGTTTTATCACACTAGCTATTTGCAAAAACGTTCGACTGATTTTTAAGATTCTAACACGGTCATTGGCCAAATTTCTCTGCTAGTGTATAGCAGGGACCATAATTAAAGAAAAAAATCTTTGGGTAAGCTCAAATCAACGAAATATTTCTATTTCAGCGTGGTGGATACCGAATGGAGTTACAACAGCTACCAGGAAACCTACAGCCTACCCTACACATGTCCCGAATGCAGCCTCTCTCTTTGCTTGTCTCCTCTAGAACGACTCCAGCACAGAGTGTTCACATGCTCTTCTAGACCAGAACAGAAGGAAGCTAAGCCGTCTACAGCGCCAAGGGATAATAGACCTAATGCCAGAGAGTTTAAGTGCGATATTTGTAGTGAGACGTTTTACATGACACCTGTTGAGATATTGAAGCATAAGAAGGGTTGTAAGATGAAATAAAGTATTAGTAAGGTATGATTTAAGTTTGCTTTAGTAATAGGATATAAAGCGCAAAGCGTTGCGTAGATGGAGCCACGAGCACACTCCGTAAACAGAAAAGCAAAACGAAACGTTATTTTTGAAGATATCACAAATTTCTCGATATTTGGATTAATTTAATTTCTCAAAGTTATAGTAAAATTGTGATGATATCATGGGGAAATACCCCGGTATTTGGAAGTTATCCCGTGTTACCCCGATTCCTAAGACAAGCGATCGGTCAAATGTTGAAGGTTACCGTCCCATAGCAATCCTGTGCTCCCTGGCCAAAGTCTTCGAATTCATATTGCACAAGGAGATAAGTGCTCAAGTTAAACCTGTATTGGCCAACTCGCAACATGGGTTTAGGAGTGGCCGCTCGGTCAATACAAACTTGTTAACACTTATCGACACAGTCGCTGAGTATATGGACAAGGGAGTGCAGGTGGATGTGGTCTACTTTGACTTCCGCAAAGCTTTTGATCGTGTCGATAACAATATCCTTCTGAGCAAGCTCTGCTCCATAGGTTTTTCCCCTGGTCTACTACGACTTCTGGCTGACTATTTACGCGACCGTCAGCAATTTGTCAAACTAGGATGTTTTGTTTCTAAACCATACCATACCAGATCTGGTGTAAGCCAGGGGTGATTTTGGGTCCTCTTCTGTTCATCCTCATGGTTAATGACATTGAGTCAGTACTAATGCACTCAAAATATCTTCTATATGCTGATGATCTGAAATTGATACTTGGTACCCGGCAGATCATTGATTGTTCTAGGTTGCAGGAGGACATCGAGAGGGTTTATCAGTGGAGTATCGCCAATAAACTTCTGTTTAACACTGAGAAATGCTGTATAATGAGTTTTACCCGCTCGGTGAATCCTATTAAGGCGACTTACATGCTGGGAACTTATAATATCGCCCGTGTTAGTGTTGTCAAAGATCTAGGTGTCACCTTTGATCCGAAACTGACCTTCCATGATCATATTAAGACCCTTGCCGCCAACTGCTTTCGAAGGCTTGGTTTCGTAATACGAAATGCTCGCGATTTCTAGGACCACGGGGTAATTGAATTACTGTACACTTCCCTAGTGCGAAGTAAAATCGAATCGGCTTCGATTGCTTGGAATCCTCACGAGAGCTCATATACGCTTTTGCTGGAAAAAGTACAAAAAGCTTTCCTGCGCTTTTTATACAAAAAGAGATTCGGATACTATCCATTCATGTACCCCACCAAGTTCCTTTTAGGAGTGCTCGGCTATAACTCACTGGAGGTACGGCGCAACCGCGACCTGATGTGCACTGTGTGCAAAGTCATACGGGGCGAATCGGACTGCCTTGACTTAACTAACTGTACGTGCCGCTTGCGGGTCCCTGACAGCCATCTTCGTACTTACCTGCGTCCTCGTAATCATGGCCTGCTGGCAGTGCCCTCTGCGCGTACCGAGGCACGCAGACAGTCCCCTCTTGTGCGAGCGCTAGCGGACATTAATGCGCTCCTGATATCAGCACCTAGGTGCGACCTGTTCGCTGATCGATGGCCGAGTGTAATGAGAGAATGCTACAATTTTTGCGAGACTGATGCCTGAATGTGTTGCGTCCTTAATGTTAAGTTTATTCTTTAATAATGTAAATAATGTGTTTCTTAATAATCTTCTTTGTATATATTACTTGTATAGTTTTTAAGTTACACTGTCTAAATTGTCCAGCGCATTGGTTCCGACTGTAATGCTGTTACAATAGTTTTTTCAATAAATAATAATAATAATAATAATGGCATCATATTGCCATTTCAAAATAGCAGACCAAAAAAATCCGTTAAAACAGCGTGGCGCGAGTCTGAAGGAATTTGGTGGAAAGGTACGTACTACATTTTGATATTTGGCTTTATGTGCTAATTTAAAGTTTATTAAACAAAAATATTGTAAAATCAAACAATAATAATTAAAATAAACATTATTTATTTATTAAATTATTGTCATTGAAAGCAATAAATTTAGGTTATGTTATGTTTAGAACAAAATCATGTTTAAGTCGTGTACATCGTATTTTTGAATGTTTTTTGTAACTGTAGTGGCGCTTCTAGTGGTAAAACATTTCAGGATAATCTTCTATTGAACCGAGATTTTTAATAAATTAATGAAGGACACTTCTAATGACTCATCTATACGATCGGCCA
This sequence comes from Hofmannophila pseudospretella, assembly GCA_947369225.1. Lineage (NCBI taxonomy): Eukaryota > Metazoa > Arthropoda > Insecta > Lepidoptera > Oecophoridae > Hofmannophila > Hofmannophila pseudospretella. Next base: position 9,361,637 of record OX376325.1, read on the forward strand.
TGATGGGCTATTACGATGGGCCACGATGGACGATCGTATCGAGACGCACACGATCAACTGCATGCATTCCTTTGATGTGTATACGAAAAACCGACGGCTATCCGATTGTCGCCGATTAAAGGCCACCATGGCCGAGCGTATACAGGAGCCATCAAACAGACATTAGCATCAAACTTAAAACATCTCTTTCTTTTGGTCGGTTATTAAAAAGCTACATAGTTCCCCATAGAAACCTGAATCAGGGTCCCGATAAATCAGTAATAATAAATACTGTTCAGACATTATAAAACAAAATAAGACCCGCCCAGTGGAATAGGATTCCTCAAGTATTGGCAGTAACGTGTCGAAACAAAGAAACTTAGTTTTACTGCTACGAAATCATTTTATCCACCATTGTGCGTAACTTCAGGCTATAGAGTAACATTAAGTAGTCTATTTTCCTTAGTGAAGCGAACTTCCAATCTAAAATTGAAACACCATATCAATTAAACTGTTCCATTGGGTATTTCAAACCCAGGAACATAAGATCCGATCAATAAACCTAGGAGGCCTTCGTTGAAAATAGCGAAAGTAATCTGTTTCGTGGTTTACTAGTGCTTCTGGACGAGTGACTGGCAGTGAGGCAATAATATTTTATTGCAAGTAAACTGGTGCGAATACTGGGCGAAATGGTGTACAGTACTCTTTAGTACTTAAAATGGTGCGAATACTGGGCAAAATGGTGTACAGTACTCTTTAGTACTTAAAATGGTGCGAATACTGGGCAAAATGGTGTAGAGTACTCTTTAGTACTTAAAATGGTGCGAATACTGGGCAAAATGGTGTACAGTACTCTTTAGTACTTAAAATGGTGCGAATACTGGGCAAAATGGTGTACAGTACTCTTTAGTACTTAAAATGGTGCGAATACTGGGCAAAATGGTGTACAGTACTCTTTAGTACTTAAAATGGTGCGAATACTGGGCAAAATGGTGTACAGTACTCTTTAGTACTTAAAATGGTGCGAATACTGGGCAAAATGGTGTACAGTACTCTTTAGTACTTAAAATTGTGCGAATACTGGGCAAAATGGTGTACAGTACTCTTTAGTACTTAAAATGGTGCGAATACTGGGCAAAATGGTGTACAGTACTCTTTAGTACTTAAAATGGTGCGAATACTGGGCAAAATGGTGTACAGTACTCTTTAGTACTTAAAATGGTGCGAATACTGGGCAAAATGGTGTACAGTACTCTTTAGTACTTAAAATGGTGCGAATACTGGGCAAAATGGTGTACAGTACTCTTTAGTACTTAAAATGGTGCGAATACTGGGCAAAATGGTGTACAGTACTCTTTAGTACTTAAAATGGTGCGAATACTGGGCAAAATGGTGTACAGTACTCTTTAGTACTTAAAAGAAAGAAAGGAAAGCACATTTATTCAACAATGCATTATGCATAATTAAATGTGCGGGCCCAGTGATGATTGGTGGATTTCACACACCTTAACCCGGGTTCGAAACCATGCAATGTCATGACATTGGTTTTTCGAAAGACTTACATATACGTACATTCTACTGCTCTGACGGTGAAGGAAAATACCCTGAGGAAATCTACCGTGTGTGAAATGGGGAAGGCAATTGCAAACTACCCCATATTCATATCTGCCAAGAGAGTCATCTATGTGATAATTAATTCCATAAGAAAAGATAAGGATCTCGACTGAGTATATCATCATCAGCCTATTAATGTCCCCACTATTGGGGCACAGGCCTCCCATTGCACAAGGGGGTACGGGCCATGATCCACCGAGCGTGGCCCAGTGCTAATTGGTGGATTTCTACGCCTTCAGAAACTTTTCATTTTCTCAGTCATGCAGGTTTCCTCACGATGTTTTCTTTCACCGTTAGAGCAGTCGTTAAATGTACGTAAGTCTTCGAAAAAAATCGAAACACTCATTGGTACATGGCATTGCGTGGTTTCGAACCCGGACCTCCCGGGAGTCCGGCGTCCTAGCCACTATACCACAGACGCTCTGAGTATATAGCAGATGTTATGGACTCTTAAGTCCTAGATACCAGTTGATACATAATGGGTCACTGACCAGAGCCAGCTTAGCTGAGGTGGAGTAAAAGAACCACCCTTAAACATGTCATTACTTACACTCATGAAGCGATCGCTTAAAGCCGTCCTTGTATGGACGAGCGATTATTGCAAACGTGTACGATTACTTAGTAACATAGGCCGACTTGCGCGAAAGTCGAATTGAGAGTTAACCCGAGAGTTACTCGTAGTGTATGTTATTACAAATTCATTGACTTCCTTATGATGATGTCACAGCTTATCACCTGTGACGTCATCAAAACTTAATTAATGTTGACATTTATATTATAATTTGTACAGACATGTTTTGTATTGGAGGGGGTAATAGCCGTATAGTCACCGCGCCAGCAACGAAGTCCTGGTCCGCCTTTGGAGCTAATGCTAACATTATGCGCTCAAAAACCATCCCCCAACATCTAAAGAGCAAAGTATTCGAGCAGTGTGTCTCGCCAGTTTTTACGTATGGAATGGAAACTACCACGTTGACAAAGAAGTCCGCTGAGAAGCTTAGAGTGACACAAAGAGCGATGGAAAGGGCGATGCTCGGTGTAACACTGCTAGACCACAAACGGAACGAGTGGATCAGACAAAGGACGAAGCTTAGAGACGTGGTAGACCTCATCGAAAGCCGGAAATGGAGATGGGCGGGACACATTGCACGGATGGATAGGGACCGGTGGACCAGAAGAACGCTTGAGTGGAGACCACGGCAAAACACGCGGGGACAAGGTCGCCCACCTATGAGATGGGTGGACGACATTCGGGGAATAGCGGGCCACAACTGGATGCGCACCGCCTGCGACCGTCGGAAGTGGAAGAAGTTGGAGGAGGCCTATGTCCGAAGGCGGACCACACGTGGCTGAGATAGATATTATAATTAATTAAAAACCAATCTTTATTGTTAATTCTTATGTATTTTTTTAAATTGAGACATATCAGTAAAAAATTTGATGTTCTTGTTTTGTTACCTTTATTATTATTTTGCTAATTTATTATGATTGATTATTTTATTGATGATAATTTATGATTGATTGATTTATTAATTGAACAAATAATTTGTACGCTTTCGTGCAGAATATGGTGATACTGAAACACAATGTAACATCTGCATTACCCGTATTTACAAATAAATGATATTTATGTCTAGTGCTTAACCAGAGTTAAATCACAAAAACATCTCGCACCAACAACGCAAGACAATCCGCGAGTTAAACCAGGGTTAACTAACCCGGGGTAAGAACATTTAATCCGCACTTTCGCGCAAGCTGCCATGCAGGTTTTTACTTAAGACATAACTGGTAAAAGAAACAGTAACGCAAGTAAAATTTTTAGATATTGTCTAAAGTGTAGGTAGCTCTACTCTTAGAGCCTTATCCCCCGTTACCCGTGTTACTACCAGTCTTATGAGGATTTATGAGCGTTTTGCGAAACGTAGGTATTTCCCAATAAACACTGGGCGATTCGCGGGTGATTCACGAGTGTGTTTCCCCGATTTGCAAGCAATTGAAATCCTGAAATATTTTATGCCTCTATGCAATGTCTTGCTTCGGTTCTGATCTAGAGTAGTATTCGTGTATTAATAGAAAATCTGCATAGCATAGCATAACTCTCACGTCCATAATCCCCGAGGCGAGGGGCACCTTCGACAGTTAGACAGAGGAACCACCTTCTTTTTCATTTCATTATAGGTAGTTCCCACTTTTAAGATTTGGTGAACAAACGTGACAGGTGGCGAGCTTATCGCCGTCTACTAGGTGTAGAATAGTATCCAAAAAGACCCTTAGTCGCCTCGTACCACACCCACGGGAAGAGTTGGGATGGTGCTATTCTTTATGGCCGGCACGAAAATCTGCATTTCTGATTTTTTTTTTTATTTCCACGCCTCTAATTATGCAAGCGACGATTGCCTACCTGCCTAAGGTATGATCAGAACGCTAGAATAAAGTAGTAATACTGTTTGTAAAGCCTACTGTGCCTATAGGTTCAGATCACAGAAACAAAAAGATATAAAAGTGCATTTACAAATGTAAAGAAACATTTCATCGTCCATGTTTCTAACCACACTATCTGAAGTACATAAGTAAGTATCTACGAGTACATGCCAAGTTCTCGCATACTTTTGTTTCTGTCCTATATTTAGAGCTCCCGATATCCCAACAAAACAACCCTAGCTGTGGTTGAATCCCGTCTCAAACTATAAAAAATATAGTAAGTACTTTGACAATAACCACGAAAAGGAATATGCATACAATTTTGAAAAATTTGAAAAAATAATGAAGAACATTATATTTTTATTTAGTTAAGTAGATTTTGGAAAATTGATATTTTTTTTAAGGCAAAGGGAACTGAGCCTATACAGCCATGTCTGATGTAAATAACTCTTGCAAGTCTTCATTAAAATGCTGGTGTGACACATTTCAATGCTATCTGGAAGAATCTTCCACGCTTCTGCACCATCCGAACCAAAGAAGAAGGCGTCCCGGACGCAGTATGGCTCTTCAAAATCCAGCCAAGTACGGATCGGGCTGCAGCGTCTTATTTGACTTTACTTCACTGTCCCACACATTAATCACATTTAGTAGACGTTCTTCGAATAAAAAACACCATTCTTACTTGAAAAGCACTACTGTAAAACAATTTGCAAGACAACGAAAAAAAGCTGGTGTGGACGCGACAAAAGCGCGGGAGAAACTCCCTATTTATGCCTAAACTAAACGTAATCAAAAAGCTCAAACGCGGTTCTCTATGGTTGTAACGTCAAAGTTCATGTAAACAAATGTTTTGCTAGTAGATTCTTACGTTATATATTGGATTTATCAAGTTTATTTTGTGTTAACTGCAGTCTAAAAGGTAAAAACCGACGAACATATTGTCAGTGACAAATATGATGAATTTAGTTTTGTTTACATAACATTTGACGTCACAACCAGCGCGGGAAATGGCTGCCCGGAATTGAAACTTAGAAAAACTTCTAAGTCCAAAGTTCTTTTTCTTCTTCTTTTTCTTTTCTTCTTCTTTCTTCTTTTCTTCTTCTTTCTTCTTTTTTCTTCTTCTTCTTTCTTCTTTAACTTACTTTCTTGTTTCTTGCTTTTCTTTCTTAGTTTGGAGCTCAAAGCTAGTCTCAGAAGGCGTAAATATGACTTTGCTGGCTGTGACAGTACGTCCAACGATGAGAAATATAATTACACGGCGACATGAACTAACCCCTCGCTCCATATCTCCCAGTTTCTGCCGTCCTTATCAGTATGGTAGGTGTGTCATTAAGGCGCGCGCACACAGGCGCGGCGTCGTGACCCGGCCGCCGGCTGATGGCGCGGCGATTGCGATGCCCTTTTTAATTCGCACAATAACGCACCGTGCGTCCAGCGAGCGGCCGAGAGCGGTCACACGGGGTGGAATTGTTTCTGTAGTTTTGTGTTGTTGTTGTCACACAATTTTTAACCCCCGACCGATCGTGTCGTGTTTATAAGTTTGACACGTTTTTCTGTCGATGTTTGTCTATTGGTATGTGGCATCATAAATAATTTAACAACGGATGGTCCGATTTGGAACTGTTTTTTTTTTAAATTTTGTCGAGTTCTTAGTAAAGTAAAAATAAAATACACTTTATTCCACAAATAGAAAACAACAAACAAGAGATAGAAAAGGGAATAATGAAGTACAGTTTAGACGGCCTTATCGCTTGAAGCGATCTCTTTCAGGCAACCTTCGGGCAGAGGAAATTAGCTATAATTCTTAGCTAGGTCTGATAAAAATTGGACCAGTGGTATCCAATATCTTGCAGTATCTTCGATGTCAGATAGGATCTCTAGAACAGTAATAGCTTAGTTAGATGGTTCGAATTTGAGCTCAAATATAAAGGTTCGTGGTGCGTTTCCGACATCTGAAACCTTGAGGATCTGATGATGACCAGGAAAAAGTAAGCGAACGTAAATTTCACAATATGAAACTGGAAAAATTTGGACATTATCAGCCCGCCGAAACCATAATAGTTAGATGGGGTCTTCGCGAACTAAAGTTGTAGGGACTCCTGAGACAATACCAGAGAAAATAATAATTTAAAGAGCAGTCAAAATGGTGTGAAACTAGGAATTTTAACATAGCAAAGGCGAGGCCGAAGGCCTAGCTCCGCGTAGCCCGGAGCATCCCCCCGTCCAGGCGTCGCAGGTCTAACCTGCTGAATGTTTTAAGCCATGTCAGATAAAAATTGAATCAGTGGTTCTAAGATCTATGTTTGTCTAATCGCTAGATCTATATTTATACTTGCATCTTAGAAAATATTGGATCTGTCACAATGTCATGGGCGTGGAATTGGATACAGACCACATCTCAACGTACCCAAGACATCAAAATTTGTGATGGTACTGAAATAAACCATACTTGCAACAAATGAAAAATAGGAAATAAGCTTAAGTGGCCAGTCCTTGCATTGTAAATAATAACCTCTTTAAAATATCTTCAAGTGGATATATATAAGTTGTAACTCTATAGTTTAATATTTGAAAGTTTAAAAAAATGACATTATAATGTGTTGCATATTTATTAGGAAGTTGGGCCGTTGGTCATATAAAAAATAGTGGTACCGTGGGGCATGCTTTTCAGGTTTTTTAAAATTAGGAATAACTATTACACGGACCTATGGGTGAGATTAAATCGATGTAATTTAACAGATTGTATACTATAGCTAGCGTTCGAGTGTCGGTGGCGCCGTGGCTAGGATGTCGGACTCCCATACGGGAGGTCAAAGTTCGAAACCGCAGGCAATGCCATGTAAAAATAAGTTTTTAGGTTTTTTCGGAACATTTTACGTACATTTACCGACTGCTCTAACGGTGAAGGAAAACATCGTGAGGAAACTACTCGTTCTATGTGATTAATTCCTTAGAATTATCACGACCCTCAGCAATACTAAAACAGCAATACTGGCAAGACTGTTGATTATTTATTTGTTTGTAGTGCCAATGGCACGAACATGCTTTATTTTTTATTTTATTTTATTAATGTACGGAAAAAACTGTATGATTATAATTATTGATTTATATTGTTCTTGAATTGTATTATTGTTTATTATAAGTTCTTAAATTGTTATATTGAATTGAAAAAAATATTTACGAACAAAAGTGTACAAGCTGTACCAATTTTTAAAAATAAACTATTTCATTTCATTTCACTGAGGAACACGACTTTAGAAGAAGAAGATTACTAGGTATAGCTAGTAGTCGACTATACGATATTCTAACCTATACGCCACCATACTTTGCTCCTAATTTTCTATGGTTTTTATTCTGAAATCCTAAGAAGGAATAACATCATGTGGGCCGACGCACCGCGAGACCGTCCAGCAATCGTGGTGAGCGATCGTTCGCTCCGCCCTCAGCCGGTCTGACATTGTAGACAGCTCTGAAACATATCATAGGTACTATGGGAATAAGGGAATTAGTAAGTAAGTAAAGTAGAATACACTTTACTGCACAAATAGAAAACAACAAACAAAAAATAGAAAGGGAAATAGTGAAGTACAATTTAGGCGACCTTATCGCTTAAAGCGATATCTTCCAGGCAACCTCTGAAGTACTTCTGAGATCAGTAGTACCTACCTACTTTGATTACTTATTTTCTTCACTTAGATCATCATCATTACTCTAAGAGGCATAGACATAGACCTCCCCCAGGGCGCGCCACTGAGCCCGGTCTTCGGCTCTTCTCACCCAGTCGCTGCCAGACGCCTTGCGCAGATCGTCACTCCATCAAGCAGGGGGCTTCCCATACTATACTTCATTTTGTTTATCATTAGACAGAAGCAAGTTGTAGGTATTTTACCGGGCACGTTATAAATATGATGTGCAAATATTTCAATTAGGGTCGCTAAAAATTACATATTTTTTCCTTTGTACATATCGTGCTACTATTCCTATACTCATACTCATTTATTAACACCATCGGGACACCAGGAACTCTTGGTTACGTCATGCTTTTACAATAACTTAAATTTCAAAACAATTTATGCCAACCACAAACATAACTGGATATAGTATAGTTTTTACTTTTCCTGTATTTGTGTACAATAAAGTGTTTCTATATATCTATCTGATCTCAAGCCTCTTATCAAATAGGTATTGTATATCGTAGCCAGAACATAAACATATCCGGTGATTGTATAAAAGTTTGTCTTTGTCTATAGATAGACGTCTTGGATAGGTAGGACCGTGATCTAGTACTTATCCGTTATCTATCAAGTACCTACTCACACCCTCACATACACGCATACTTAATTATTTAATTAATTGCATAACCTCATTATGTCATCATATAGATATATCGGAAGAGACTGGCCCCCACAACACAGGGTATCCTAGTGTGGGAGCCAGGGAAATCTGAGAAAATGTAAAAGATACTGTGTGCATGATTAAATTTTTATTTTATTTATCTGCTTTAATCGAGTTCATCAAATAAATTCAAATCACGCTAACTCTCAACCTTGTCCTACACTTGTAATATAATTGGAGGGCTATAATTTGGCTATTATTAAGTAATTACGAGCCGACCTCGCTCTGAAACAATGTCGGCCAATTTGTGTGTCTGCGCCCGGAAGCGTGCGTCCGACTGTACTTACACGTCCTGGCTGTCAACGATGAGGCGAAGTGGAAATCACGGAAAGGATTTCGGTAATAGTGTACTAGTTTGTGTAGTATGTAGTGTGTAGTAGTTTAGGTAAATAAAATTGGCCAAACGTGCCACCTGCAGCGAAATATTATACCCTAGAAATGTAATAGAGGCACAAGAGTGGCGCCACGAAATGTGTACTTAGGTTTAGGTACTTAGGTAGGGGTTTAAAACGGAGTGCGAGCGGCGAGTCAATCGCGCCTTGCGCTGACTTCGAATTTGGAATCGATCTGTACATCATAGGCTCAATTTACATTGCCGCGGAATGGAATGGAAGCGAATTTTCGCGACGTAATTGTACATAGCATAATGAACTTTATGTCAATTGTGTAACATACAAACTAAATAGTGCGAAAAAAGAGGTCGCGCGTCCTCCGGGGAATTCTCTCGCATTCTCGAGAATTCCCCTAGCTACTTTTCTTTTTTGGCTTTAAATCCTGTTAGGTTTAACCCCATTTAGGTTTGGTCTCTTCTACGCAAAGATTTAGACGGCGCTACTAGTCCGATTTCTCTTAGATACTCCATATTTCTGGACCTCTTAACTCTGGGTTCTTGAGACGTTGACGCCTTACGCAACTGACAGTCAATCCAACTAACTGTGTTCACGAGAACAACCAGGAGATCGATTCCACTAAATACAACGTAACTAAATAGAATCTAAACTGCATCGTTATGACGTGTTTCGTATGCTACTATCAACTAACGATCCAATTTCAGTTAAGTTCCGATCGAGTCAACGATCGATCGAACAGTAACGTATTTGTAAATTTTTATAAAACGTTTAGTTTATACTGAACACAACTAAATTGAAATTGGATAGAAATAGAAGAAGAAAATATCGAGTGAACTAAATAATACATATAATATTTGGTTCACTCTATAATACAATTGGCAATAGGCACCTGGCTCAGCTAATGCTCGAGTGAATACACTTGCGTGTAAACACACAGCGCTGATTTTCAGCCAGTCCTTATATAAAGTTAACCAACTAACAATGCGACAATCTAAGTACTGCTTTATGTATGTGATCATTAAATAAATTAATAAACTATAGGTAGGTGTAGCATAGAACTACAAACGTTGTAATTTAGGCGAATTGGGCCCCAGATTACGGTATCAACCGGGTTACAGTATCAGTGCAATCGTGAACCGATCGCTTAACAGGCAGTGGTTAGCTTTTAACCTCTCGTCTGCAACACAAACTTATTTTAACTGTTTTACTAACCTTTATTCCTCAAGTCTTACAGTTAATTTCACACTGCCGTGGTTCAACATGGTAAGCGAAGGCCAGAGTAGCTGTCAACCCGTCAGAGCTAGGAAGCAGAGCATCTGTTGTTTAATGAAATTATTTCATAGAATTAAAGCAGAGTGTGACGGGAGCTTCAACGAAGTCGTGGCTCCGTGAAAACTTGCTGTTTAGTAGATAATACAACCTTCTGAATACTAAGGCCGGGTTACACAGATTGTCTAAATAATTGTTTACAAAAAAAACAGTACTATTTGTAAAACAGAACCTGAACCAGAAGAAAATATAATGTATGAGGGTGTTTAGCTGTATAACTGCCAAATAGTATCAAAGAAGCAAACTCCTTCCTTTCATTCAAAAGTAAATTAAAGCTCCACCTTTTAAGCCAATTTACAGAATTAAAATAATTGATAGTAATTGCAATATCTATCGGTTAAAGCAATCAAACCAAATGGCAGGTTTCCTCACGATGTTTTCCTTCACCGTTAGAGCAGTCGGTAAATGTACGTAAGTCTTCGAAAAATACGCCTAACTCATTGGTACATGACACTGCACGGTTTCGGACCTGACCTCTCACATGGGAGTCCGGTGTCCTAGCCACTGTGCCACCGACGCTCTTCTCAACGGTCTAACTGAACTATACAGTCATAAGTAGCTCCAGCTCCTACCCCACCTCGTAAGGTCGCCTATAAACCAGCCAGCCTATCTCATGTATAATTAAAGCTGAGTACAAACAATGTCCATTATCAGGCATCTGATCCCAGCGCGGCCAGTCACGAGGTTTTTCAATTTAACGCCGACCGCCCGACTTGTGATGCTTTTACTTTATAGATAGAAAGCTGATCTGTGCGCTGTTCCGATTGTGGAGCAGCCTTTATGCTGTAAATTAGTTTTGATATTATTCCGTGTGAGAATTGGCCCCTGACAGTCAGGGAACATCTGAATAAATTGCTAACTCAGACTAGATTGGAGACTCGTTTCTCTTCAGAGCCATTAACCTCCAATTTTCATCATAATTAGCTTATTCATGCCCCCAATGTTGGCGCACGACCCAGGTATCCCCTTGTATCAAAGATTTTGAAAATCTATCGGTGTTACTCGTCCGATTTCTGCTGTAGCCTGTAGTCTGTATTAACCTACCCGGTCATAGCTATCAATGTATCATCCAATAACCTAACGGCCGTAACGATTCTGACAATAGGTTCGCCAGTTACCATACGACAAGAGGAAGAATACCTACCGTGCTGTGATAAGTCAGAAGTTACACTAACGTGCGAGTTTCAAAAGTCCAATTCGAATTTACTCATCATATGGCAGCGTTTCTTGTCGTATCGTGCCACAATCACATATCAGTCACGATGTAAGTATATATCACTAGGTAAATCACTATCTCCTCGTCTGGTATACCTACTGCTAGTCTGCGACCCTCAAAATTTTTGTTGAAATCATCTCCGCTCATGGTACCTACAGAACCACGGATGTTTTACCGACATTACTTATAGATAATTTATTTAAAGGTACTTAGAGTAACTATCGTTTGCCCGCAACTTAACTTGCGTGTACTTTAATGTTTATGTAATTTCTAATTGACCTAGATTGGCGTTTAGAATTCTGCCTTTTTCTGCGTGAAGTCACGGGCAAAAACTCGTTTATCTTTGAATCTGTACATTGTTGGACACTTGGGCGCCCTCCGTGTGAGAGCTATAGCTACGTCCCTCATCATCATCATCATCAGCAGCCTATTCTAGTCCACTGCTGGACATAGGCCTCTCCCAGGGTGCGCTATTGAGCCCGATCTTCTGCTCTTCTCATCCAGTCGCTGCCAGCCACCTTACGCAGATCGTCGCTACCATGGCCGCCACCGTGACCAGGAATAGTGGGGCGGCCGGGAACTGGGGGCCGTTTTCTTTTTGCGCTGTCCATAGGAGGTGATGCCATAATCGCCACGCTAGGCCTGCGGGTTGGCGATCGCAGTAGCCGGGTCGCTTGCCGCGATGACGCTGCTGCCCGTCATCGTGCTTCTGGTATTTTGACCCAGCCATAATTTGAGTGGTTATACCGCCACTAGTCGGTCGCCAGGGACTCGTTCGTTAATCGGCAGGATGCACCACGTGCAGGTGAGTTTGACATTTGGAGGTCTAGATGTTGGTGACCCCCCTTACATCCCTCAGACCTAACTAATGTCACAGTCGTACAACTGTGACAATGTGTCCAATAAAACAGTAATCTCTTCGATAGTAAATCTTGCGGTAGTTCAGGCATGTAAACCCTGGCTGTTTTCAATAATCAAATATCTTTAAAATCATGTCCGCTCATGGCACAAGGCCTGCCCCTGAGCTGGAAGCGTCGTGTCGCGGCGCAGTCGCACGGCAGTCGCGATGTATCGTCCAATAGAGCAGTAAATCGTGCAATATCTGTGCGGTGCAGATCGCGAACGATCTAACGCGAGCTTTATTCTATTCCCATTACAACCAGAGACAATGACCATAGAAACTTTATGGTTATGTCCACATCAAATAAAATTAATTCTGACGCGGACTGCTTCTGGCGTGGATGATTTCAGTTGAAGTCCTGTAAAGAATAGTTTGGTAATGTAAGGTCTAGTCAATTTCTGGAAATAATTATTGATTTATTAAATCCATTATTATTTAACAAATTTATTTATAAACAAACAAAATATTTACCTGCAGGAGCATACATGTGACTAACTATAACTACTTAATTATTCCTATAACTTAAGTAAAAATTAAGAACAAAGAAGCTAAAATACTTAATAAAGGGAGAACACTTCCTCGTCTAGGTTTCCTGAGAGCGGAGATAGACCTCTGGTTTTTTTCAAACTCTGAGGACCGCTAAGAATTCAGCATTCGGTTCCTATCTACGTATTTCGTCGTTAAACTGAGGTCTTGGTGTATATATTTTTTGCATAGTATTTAATTTGTTTTGTATTTTTTAAATTGAGACATTTCAGTAAAAATTCGATGTTTTTGTTTTGTTACCTTTATTATTATTTTGCTAATTTATTCAGAATGATTAATTTATTGATGACAACCTACAGGAGGATCTCGCAAACGTGGAAGACCCAGAGCTACATGGAAACGTAATCTTCAAAAAGACCTCGATGCGGCTAAAGTATCCTGGGTAACCATAGAGTCTGCGGCATCGGACTATTGTCTCAGCCCTACCTATGCACCACTAGGTGATCTAGGACCTGAAGAAGAAGAATTTATTGATGAAGATTTATGATTGATTTATTAATTGAACAAAAATGTGTACGCTTTCGGGCAGATTATGGTGATACTGAAACACAATGTAACATCAACATCATAGCATTACCCATATTTACAAATAAATGATTAATGATACTTATATTTCTATTTCTGTACTACTAAGTTAAGATAGGAACAAACCTCCGCCTCGCCGGTTGCGCGTGAGCATCATTTGCGCGGTCACACGACGACGCGGCTAATTTGTTAGGAATCGAAACAGATCCCGCGGCCCGCGATACAGCCGGAATGCAATGCGAATGGCCACTGATCATGAAGGTGGTGATCACGCTTCGTGATGGAGTTTTGATAACAACACTTTTTGTCCTAAGAACTATGCGACTTCTTTTATTAAGCTGACTGAAGTAGGTACCCGTGAGTTACAAGAATCGTCCTAAATATTTAGGCTTCCTTACCCAAGTCTCGTGTCAGTAGAGATATGGCTTAGAAGGGAATAGCGTGCATTTTAATGAATACTTAACTTTAAGAACGTTTCCTACAACTGACGTTAAAACAATTTGGGGAAAGTCCCACTATAATTTGTACATTGCTAAGATTTTTTTGATTCTAGGTAGTTGGGTCGTGGTCATTCTGTCATTCTATGGAATTAACTACACAGAACAACTTTTTTGGCATATTTAATTAGGGTAGTTTGCCATTGCCTTCCAGTATTAGGAACCTTGGTTTTCTCTTTTTAATTGAAATTGCCGCGGTATGGTTTATTACGGGGAGACTTTTGAAGTCTTGTACAGAATGATGGACTCTAGATTTATCTTATTAGGGTTTACTTTCAGCAATGTTAGAATTAGTCCATAAAAGCACTGTTTAGTTTGTATGTCGAAATTGCTTGTAACAAGGCATCCGACATCTATGACTGCCGTTTTCACAATTTCCTGAATTCGATTCAGATGCCAACTATTGCCTATTTATCCCTCTCTGACTGATATCATCACGGCATGTAGCGTACCCCGAGCATCTGCACCCAGGACGTAACCAGATAAGCTGTGTGATAGGGCGCACTTTATAGAGCAGCGGCACGCAACACAATGGAAAATCCAGGCACCTGGGTATTTACTTTAAATTGTTATCGATGTCATGTTTTTTGTGCGTATAAAAGACTCTTTGACTCTTCATGTTTTAATGGCAGATCTTGCAATAATAAATAGATAAGAAGAAAACTTCAGGTCACGTCATTAACAGGTGCCCAACTTTTCTTACCCCCTCTTGAAAAACATACCCCCTTGATTTTTTTATGAATACGACAGTGCTTCATGCAGAGTAAACCATCATATAGGGGATCATAAGTAGGTATAGAAGCCTGCCGGAAACGGTGTGTGACTCGTGGTCCCACCTACATTGTCCCACCATTACTCGTAGTCCCACTAGTCTGAATTGTAGGTATGTGGTCCCACTGCATAGTGGGACTACCAGTAATATTTGTAGTTTACGGCTCGTGGTCCCACTCTATTTTTATTTCCAAGTGTAATGAAGTCCTTCAGATACTGACCACTTTAGTCACAATTCATAATATATTATAATTTTTACCTACAAGGTATTGTACCTATCAGTGTCCGGTGTCCTTCAAGTTGTCTTTCTTCACACCATTTTCCGTTATATTCGTTATAATCATTTCCTCTGCCCAAAGGTTGCCTGGAAGAGATCGCTCTTAGCGATATGGCCGCCTAAATTGTACTTCACTATTTCCTTTTCTATCTCATGTTTGTTGTTTTATATTTGTGCAATAAAGTGTATTTTACTTTTACTTTACTTTAAATATGTTTCAAATAATAAACAATAAATGTAAAATCTTACTTAGTGGCCATAGGTATTTCTATTTCCCAATTAATGTTGAGTTCCTAAAATATTGTGATATTGTTTATGGCCAAATTAGTGGGTCCATGAGCAACTGCATTACGGCTGACTGATGATCCCACTAGACAGTGGGACCACGAGCCCATTATATCAAGATACTGTACCTCTAGTGGGTCAAATTAGTGGGGTCACGAGTCGTAACCTGCCGGAAACTATCCTTCCATATAAAGTAACAAAAATACCACAGTTAACACTTCTATGAAAGGCAAGGTACACTTATACTTACCTTGAGTACCTACCTAAGTTATTTCTAAATATACTAACGGAAAGTAAAGGAAGTACGACGGTATCCCGACTTCCAAGATACAGGTTTCGACGTAGTTTGTAAGTCGGAGGTCCTATTATTGTGCCTTGTAATAACTAAATAAACCTTTTCATATCTTCATTTTTTTACTCAGGATTTCCGTCTACGAGGATATTTCGGAACCTGTAACTACACAAATGAAAACTGGTTCCTCCTTCGTACTGATCTGCTACGGCAACACTGCTAGTCGCACGCTTGGCGGTCGTGGTGCGATTTGTCGTCTGCGATTTTATCGCGCTCGTAATTCGACTGCCGTGCGTGTCGGTAGTCGCTTAAGGTAGTTGTACAACGGGATGGTACGGGTGCACCTAAGACGAGCAAACTGGCTAACTGGTGGTATACACTATATACTAATCTTATGATAAGGGGCCGGGAATAACCCCAGTGGCACTTCGACCCTTGAGGATCTTTTGTGCCTGCCCCATTTTACACACTGGTCATCTCAGTGTGCAGGTTTCCTCACGATGTTTTCCTTCACCGATAGAGCAGTCGGTAAATGTACGTAAGTCTTCGAAAAATACGAAAAACTCAGCGGTACATGGTACTGCACGCTTTCGAACCCGGATCTCCCACATGGACGTCTGGTGTACTAGCCACTGTGCCACCGACGCTCTCACCTGATGGTAAGTGGTCACCGTCGCCCATAGACATCTCAGCTCGGTATTGAAGTTAATAGAAGATTTAGATGGAGTGCCTCATGTGCCGGAGATGCTGGCTCTCTTATCCTTCAGACCGAAACATGAAATGTAAGCATAGCTGCTTTGAGGCAGAAATAGGTAGGAGGATGGTACCACCCCAGACGATCCAGCACATCGGATCCACTACCTTCAAAGTGCTATAATAAATCCAATTTTCTATGAAGTATGTGTTTTCGGATTTTCTATTTTAAATCCATACTTCTAAGGGTGAAAACGCCCTTAAATATAGGTAGGTGCATAATCTCACGACGAATGCTGTTCTTTCCTACAAAACAAATCAGCTATTTGTTACATTTGTGTACATATATGATTGTATTCATAATTATTGTAAGATATATTTATTTCAAAAGATGTGCTGCTGAAAGTTTCTTGTGCCGCTTCTTTCCTTTCAGCTATAGCACCTTACGAAGCAGTGGTAGAGTAAAAATGTACTATAAGGTACTTACTTACAATAAAAAACATTTTGATTTGTTACTTTTTTAACAAAGCCCGAACATGCGTCCTTTAACCTCTGACAAGAATATATTCGACATTCGACTTACGATGCCCAAGTCTCAATGGCCAGCCAGCCTAACCTTGTGTTCGAAGCCGAGCACAGATAGCATACGGCACGGGCGCTCGTGAGCGATGGCTCTCAGATAACAATTGCTTTGTTTCGCTGTAAAACTCGAAAATTAACATCATTTGCCAACGCCCGATTGCGCCCGCGATACCGACACTAGTTCTGCTCTGGTCTAAGACACGGGCTAAAACCATTAGCTTTTTATTTTTTATTTTTATTGACTACTAAACCCACATTTGACCTCGATCTCACCTGATGGTAAGCGACGATGAGGTCGACGATGGAGCATGCGGGTCCAGTAAATGACGTATTCACTCTGGCCTTGAAGATCCTAAGGTTGTAGGTTTCGGGAAATACAAACATTTCCAGATGGGGGAAGGTTTTGTTTAGAATTTTCATACAACTATCCCCCTATACGCTCAAAAGAAAGAAATTTTTTGACTTACGCAAGTAGGTACAACTTTTTCCTGCTGAGAATTTGGAATTAGGTACTTATCACTTTTTACACAAAATACAACATATCAGTTAAAACCAAAACATTAAAATTCACCCCTGTGTAGATTGCTCGCTAGATAAGTTTTATAAGGAAACTGCGTCTACCGCGTCTAAGCGAACTGCATTTTCCCATACATTAGTCGGGCACTGAAATGTCAAGTTTATGAAAGTAAGTGAACAGCTCACTCCGATTTCTGTGGTTAAAACTTTTTGGATCCTCATTTGACAAAATACATTACTTCACGCTACAACCCTTGTGGGGTAGGCAGAGAGAATGCAGCGAATCGCCACGAATCTCTGTCTTGGCATGTTTCACCCTGCAAACCCATATGAGTGAATGTATCCTACACTACTTAGGTAAGGTGTATGACTCGTGGTCCCATCTACATTGTCCCACCATTACTCGTAGTCCCACTAGCCTGAAAATGTAGGTTCGTTGTCCCACTGCATAGTGGGACTACCAGTAATAGTAGTAAATTACGGCTCGTGGTTCCACTCTTTAGTACTTACTATCAAGAAACTCGTTCTACGTGGTTATTTCCATGGAATGATCATGATCCTCATCAGTGAGGAAAAACTATAAGAATTAGACTTCTTTCATCGCATCCGACTTATGAATTGGACCCAACCCATACAATAATGTGGTGTTTAGTTTTAATAGTCGTCGAGATGTCGGGATCCGATGGTATTGGTGCTGGTGTACCTCTGAACGGTAATGGCCAGGTGGCTGGTGGCTGTCTTGCTGTTGACCTCAGATGAAACCAAGCTTCACATTTACGAGGAACTGGTTCGTTGTATCAAAACTTAAACATCGAGGGAGTGTCAAGAATTATGGGAGTAAAGATGATTAACATTGGCTCTAAAAATTCTAAAAACTAAATAAGTAAGTACTTATATTTTTGACGGTTGTATGACTTTGTGCCGAGTAAATCTGGGGTAGTAGGTATTTACCACTATTTGCCTTTTTCTGTCGCAAAAAAGCAATGCTTGCTGTTTCGGTTTGAAGGAAAGATAAGAGAGCCAGTGTAATATACCGGCAAATGAGGCACTCCATAGTGATGTACAGAGATAGATAGATTAATACTTTATTACACACAAGAAATTTACATAGGAAAGGAAATATAAAATAGGTGTACAAAGGCGGCCTTATCGCTCAGAGCGATCTCTTCCAAGCAACCTAGAGAGATGAGACGTCTATATATGGGCGACGGTGACCAATTATACCCTTTGTTACGAAGTTAGTGTTTCATGGCAGGTGGGGTAGATAACTTGACGCAATAAAGATAGAGATAGGGTAGAAGTCGGTGGTTTCATTCAGGTTGATTTAACGATGGTGAGATTTTAGAACTAAAACTCAAGCGATACATTTTAAATTATTATTAGAGTAAAATCTATAATAATGATGAATTTGTCGCTACTAATTTCCAAAGACGCTTGCAGTAAAAAAAATCGTCCTGTGTTATCGAACCGCGATAGCTCAGTTGGAATAGAATAGAGCAAGCCCTACTAAGACTAATCGTGTGTTCGAATTCCACTCGCTGAAAATTTATCACACACATTTCTTAATTTTTCTTGAATCTTGCACGCACAGGTAAGCTCTTCCAATTAATTTACCACGAGACTAGGCAACTATTTATATCATAGTAACAGTTGCAAAACCCCGAAACATAATACAATAATAACCGAAAACATAATACGCCGTAGATCCCGGACAATGGCTCGAGGCCTTGGCCAAAAATATAAAATGTCAATCGACTTTTGTTGAAGCAATTATTCACAATTGTAATGCAATTATGAGCCAAAATATTCAGTGAACAATAACTATCTTTGTTGGAATACAATATGAGATATGACAAGGTTTGATGATCGGACCCCCCGCCACGCTTAGTAAAAACTAAAAGTAGACATTGCAAGCCATGTGAAACTGGACTTTAAAATTACCGAAACAGGGTGCTTAAAAATTTACTCGTTGGTAAATAAATGTTTGTGGAGATTACAAAAGAAATGGCGCTAAGGTATGGAAGGCGTCTTAGAAAAAATAGGCAAATTTCATGCAATTTTGGACGTAAAAAGCTTTATCCTTCCATGAACGGATTAAAGAGTCACCGTAGTAAACGTATTTGAGTATTTTATATTATTTTAATTTATTTATTTTAGCGAACTTAACAGCTTTCTACTTAAAACTACACATATTATAAATCCAGCCAATTATAAAGTTCGACAAATTACAATTATTATTTTTAAACAGAGGGTAGAAATAAAAAGGTGGAAGAAAAAAGACATAACACCATGCAAATTAAAAGAATCCCAGTAGAAATTGTCTGTCGCGTTGCAAGTACAAGTAGTATAAGTACCTACATAAGTTCACAAATCGTAGAGTTCGTCTGGGAAAGAAAAATGTAATCTTATACTAAGTAGTACGAGTAGCTGGATTAATCAAATATATGATTAATTGATTATTTATCGTGTGTCTCCAGCGCATGATTTGATCCTAAGAGCTTACACAAAAATACATATATATTTTTGAGGGTAGTACCTATTACATACGCCTTTTGCACCCGTATATTATGTATCATATGATTTTTCCATCACCTGAAGGTTGCCTGGAAGATATCGCTTAAAGCGATAAGGCCGCCTTCTGCACATTGTATTGTACCTCTCTTTATGTTGTATGTTTTGTTTTTGTGCCGGGTGTGCAATAAAGTATATTTGTATTGTAAAAATACTACAATACATTTTTGCTTGTACCTACAGGTGAGAGTACAAACATGTTAGAGTGAAAAATAAATGTATTGTGTGGGAGACTTTGAGAAACAAGATGGAGACGTGGATTAGAGTAGGTAGGTCTGGGTTATTCTACTAAGTTTAGTAATCATTATTAATGCGATTAGATTAACGAACTACGATCGAAGTTTAGCGCTACAAAACTAGAGTACTTATAACTAACTTTATGCTTCTAACTGTAATACTAAAGTTCTGGAATCAAAACCCAGTCACTGCAGCGATTTTGAAGCGGAATCGGGCCGTATCCATAGAAATCTAACAACCAAAAAATAGATTTCTATGGAGTCGGTCCGAAACCGTTTCAAATTATTACAGTGTTAAGGCATTAAGGTTGACTCTTTAGATAAGATAAGATAAGATAAGATTTATTGTGTAAAAGTTTAGGTAAGAATTACAATTATTGCAGATATAGTTGCATAAACATGTCACACTAAACTTTACCTTTACAGGCATATACACCGAATTCAAAAATTAATAAAACACATTTATACAGATTATGAGAAGGAAAAAAAAAGAAAAAGAGTATAAGAGAAAGAGTTCGAATGATATGGTGAGCAAATCCCCACAGTCAATTTTTTTTTTTGGAGGCTAAATAGTGTTTTTCTTTTTAAAAAAGTGTTTTTGTGGCAATAAACTTATTCTTATTCTTCTTTCTTCTTCTTCTTCTGCAAGATTTCTTATTTGAACTTTGACGTTTTGAATTTGATCGCCCCAGTTTAATTAATTAACTACGACGTATCACTTTAATTGAGCAAAATAACCGATTTAAGCGGTTTTAGGAAACACTTCAAATGTAATGCGCATTTGAAAGAAAACAACTTCGGTTTATAAAGAGTACGTAGGGAGTGGTAGCAAAAATAAGTAGTTTGAATTTATTTACGATAATAATAAACTTAGGTACTAACTTTCGGGGTCTGTGTAAATTGCAGAGATACTTAGGTATCTAGATAAGTACTTATAGGTATTACAATATCATTTTATTAGGGACGTAGGTACAGTAGGCATAGAAAAGTATTAAAAAATATATAAGGTAAAAATAAAAGTAAAGCCTTACATTTACGAAATTAGTAAAAAAGTAGAGTTCAATTTAACTTAAATAAATAAAATAATCTATGTGAAATAACAACATTAAATTACCTGTTCTTGATGAAAATGATGTCGAGATTTTAAGATAGCCATGGCGAGGCCGAAGGCGAAGCTCCGCGTTGGGCGATGTCCGGAGCGTCCCACCATTTTCAGGCGCCGCAGGTCTAACCTGTTGAATGTTCTTAGCCATGTCAGATGAAAATTGGATTAGTGGTTCTAAGATCTTGAAGCATCTTGAGATGTTGGAGTATGATGGGACCTCTGGAACGAAAATAGTTAGCTGATTCGAGTTTGAGCTCAAATGTTTATGACCATGGTGACCTTCCCATATCTGGAACCTTGAGGACCTGAGTATGACTAGGAAAAAGTAAGGGGATTTCCACAATAAGTCAGTGTATTTAAAATTTTTAATTTAGATGTATTGGTAAATGGTTTTTTCCATGAAAACGGTCAAGCAAGCATTTGGTTAACAACCTGAAACTTACCTACCTACCTAGGTAGGTATTTCTTTCAACTTTTTCATACTCTTGTTGCTTTTGCCGACAGTGCCCAGCAATTAGCAGCTAAGTACCGTCCGTGCCAATCGCAAGAGTCGATACGCAAATTGCCTGGCGGCTGTTTACAAAGACCTCCCCCTTCTCCCCTCATTCCCCCCGCTCTCATGAGGACAATTACCCTCTTCCATGAGGAAGCGTGAGTTTTGTCTTTTCCCATGGCTTTGAAGAACAAAAAGAAAAGGGTTTGGCCATTTTTTAAGGATGGGGAAATGTCAGTTTGTCGTTTGAGAGTGTCATTGCCATACCTTAATTATTAGGTACCCATGATATTTATTTGATTTTGTTATTTCCAATGTTCATTGTACTGATAGGTTCATTATGGCACGTAACCATAAGTTTTATCAAAGAACTTTTATCTTAGCTAGGTATATTACTTAATAATAAATTATGTAACATGTAGTTAGGGCCACATTGTCGCAGCGAGAGTAATTTCGCAACACGAGCTGTATGTAGTAGTGGATACAAATACAAATATACTTTATTGCACACCCGGGACAAAAACAAAACATACAACATAAAGAGAGGTACAATACAATGTGCAGTAGGCGGCCTTATCGCTTTAAGCGATATTTATTATTATTATTTATTATTATTGTTGTGTATATACTCGTATTAGGTTTTACTATTTACAAATCTTCGCGCCCTGAAACCAGAAACTGGTTTGTCTGGGCGCTGCACAATCCACTCAGTTAAATGAAACACCAAATATAAAAACAACTTAACACATACAAATCAAAAACATGACCGTAGGTAAATAATTGATAACGGCAGGTAGGCATCTATCACGGGAGCCAGGTTCCAGGCAACCTTCAGGTGATGGAAAATCATATGATACATAATATACGGGTGCAACAGGCGTATGAAATAGATACACGAGTATGATACGTGGTCTTTTCCCATGATATACATACACGATATTTTTTGTTACAACTGCCAGAGAAATTTAGAATTCATCCAGTTTTCAGTACAGTAATAGACCCATTATTGAGCAGGTGTAACAAAAACCACTTTTTACTTAAGTGAAATTTTGTGGTACAAATACAATGTTTACAAATCACTTTTTACCTACACTGTAGATACACGTAAATATGTAGTGTATGTGTAAGTAATTTCAGCTTAAAGTAAGGCAATTCAGTGTGAAGAGTTAAGCGTCGGCAATTTCGGTGCGCATTGTCTTGTCTCGTCTTCGCGTAATTGGTGAACAGGTGCGGGTTTGGAGGGGGTGATGGGAGAGGGGGAGGTCAGGCTGGAGGTTGTTTGAAGGTTTTAGGCCAGTTTGAATGGAGCAGGGAGTTGAATTGATGACATGTAATGTTGCTCTACCTAAGTGCATCTTTAAACTTGATGGCAGAGATTTAGAATAGAAAGTAAAGTAACATTAAAATACACTTTTTTGCACAAATATAAAACAACAAACAAGAGATAAAAAAGGAAATTGTGAAGTACAATTTAGGCGGCCTTATCGCTAAGAGTGATCTCTTCCAGGCAACCTTCGGGCAGAGGAAATGATTTCGAGAAAGAGATAGTAGGTTTGCAATCAATATGGAAAACGATATATAAGAGAATTATATACATTATTATTATTTTAGAAATTCAGCCATTAGGACATAAAACGCAGAGCGTTGCGTAGATGGAGCCACGAGCACACTCCGTAAACAGAAAAGCAAAACGTACCGTCATTTTTGAAGATACGAGTATCACAAATTTCTCGTTATTTGGATTAATTTAATTTCTCAAAGCCATAGTACAATTGTAATGATGTCATGGCATCATTTGGCCATTTCAAAATAGCTGATCTAAAAAAAAATGTTAAGAGAGCGTGACGCGTATCTGAAATGTAAAAAAAAGATTTGGTGGAAAGGAACGTAGCTACGTACCATTGTGCTAGTGGCGCCTCTAGTGGTAAAACATTGCAGGATTATCTTTATCGAATTATATGAGCTACTGATGTTTAAAAAATACACATAAGACATAAAATTGTGTTTCAATGTTGTAACCACTACCTATATGATATAGGTAAGTATATAGTATTCTACACTATTCGATAGACAGTCAAAGGTTTGCAGGAAGTGATCCCAAAATGGGATAAGTTCGTCTTTGCACTTCTTAATTCATTTATTGTATGGAATAAGTTATATTTTTGGTGCAATTATTTGTTTACAAAACAAACAAGACCAATACTAGGATACCCATGATAAGGTATCCTAGTAGGTATTAGAAATAGTATGGGTAATGGGAAAAAGTGCCCATATTTGATAATGGCGCTTTCTAGATCAGGAATCGAATCTGGACTTAACCCCTTGCACAAGGTAAACTGCCCCATGATAATCGTCAAAAATTCTATGAGTTGCAATCTGTGTACTATCCCTCGGTAGAATGTATTCAAACTCCATAATGAGATCTTTTAATGTTTCCGCCTGCTTAACTAATATAATACCGCACCCGACAGAGGTACTTATGATTAGACTTAAAATCTGCAAATTACGTACGCACTCCGACCGGCATCGGCACTCTGCAGTCAACTGGTGCATAATGAGCAGTTCGGAGCGTTCCCACGCACTGGGAGATATGCGTACACGCATGGCGTAAATACTGTGAAAGGGTCTTGACAACAGAGCCTTGACGCCTACGCAGAAACCTGTATTTCGTGCAGTTAATGAAAGTATTGAGCTGACTGAGGAAAACTGCATTTACGAGTAAGTATTTGTTCTTCTTCTTCTTCTAAGTCGTGTTCCTCATTGCTGAGGGTCGTGATCATTCTAAGGAATTAATGACAGAACGACTCTCGTGGCAGATTTAATGGGATGGTTTGCCAATGCCTTCCCCATTTCAGACACTGGTTATCTCAGTGTGCAGGTTTCCTCACGATGTTTTCCTTCACCGTCAGAGCAGTTGGTAAATGTACGTAAGTCTTTCGAAAAAAACGAAAAACTCATTGGTACATGGCATTGCCTGTTTTCGAACTTGGACCTGCCGCATGGGAGTCCGACGTCCTAGCCACGACGCCACCTACGTGACGTCAAGTGAAAAATTAATTTCGTATAACAGTCCTTTACTTGTAGTTGCTATGCTAAATGAACATAATAACATATTAAGTATATGTAGGTACTTAGAATAGAATAGAATCAGAATAGAATAGAATCACATTTATTGCTGATTACTTTATAAGAAATTTTACCAAAAAAAAACATTAAAATTTAATGTAGATGCAGATACTTATCAACTACGTAAGTATCTATGAGAGCGTTGGTGGCCTAGTAGCTGGGACGTCGGACTCTCATGCGGGAGGTCCGGGTTCGAAACCATGCAATGCCATGTGTAAAAAAACAGCACTCGTCGTGAGATTATGCACCTACCTATATTTAAAGGCGTTTTCGTATTAAGTATGGATTTAAAATAGAAAATCCTAAAACACATACTTCAAAGAAAATTGGATTTATTACAGCACTTTGAAGGTAGTAGATCCGATGTGCAGGATCGTCTGGGGTGGTACCATCTACTGGTGGTACATCTATCCTACCTATTACTGCCTCAAAGCAGCTATGCTTACATTTCATGTTTCGGTCTGAAGGATAAGAGAGCCAGCATATCCGGCACATGAGGCACTCCATCTAAATCTTCTATTAACTTCAATACCGAGCTGAGATGTCTATGGGCGACGGTGACCACTTACCAACAGGTGAGAGCGTCGGTGGCACAGTGGCTAGAACACCAGACTCCCATGAGGGAGATCCGGGTTCGGAAGCGTGCAGTACCATGTACCGCTGAGTTTCTCGTATTTTTCGAAGACTTACGTACATTTACCGACTGCTCTAACGGTGAAGGAAAATATCGTGAGGAAACCTGCATGTCTGAGGAAATGAAAAGTCTCCGAAGGTATGTGAAATCCACCAATCAGCACTGGCCCCGCTAGGTGGATCATGGCCCATACCCCCTTGTGCAAGGGAAGGCCTGTGCCCCAACAGTGGGAACATTAACATGGTGCTGATGATGATGAAGTATCTATGCATATTTGAGAAAAGGGTGGAAAATCAACAATTCTGACATAATCGGGTACCAATTATGCAGCGCTGTTTTTCATTTCACCCATTATCCCAAGATGTTAGTGGGAGCTATAGTGCAGTGGGTAAAACAAATACTTAAATTACTTACTTACTTATTCCTTCCCAAAGATTTTGAAATGAGGGCGCTACTAGTCCGACACTTGGATCAAGAAAAACTTTCCTTATCTACATGTTGATGCTGACTCTGCCGATCTATTCTTTTCAGTCGCCGTGGTCATACTCCTCAGTAAATTTTTACACTTATTTTTTATACCAAGCCATATTCTCTCTCTCGTGCATGAATGTTCAAAATGTTTCAAAATAACTTTGCCATACCATAAAGCAATTTATTCCTCTATATAAAAACTCGACACGATTGTCTTTACCCCCGAGGCGATCCATATCGCACGCTTGGTCACATTCTTGTCCTACCCGCACGTAGCATAAAAAAATAAAAAGACGCCTCCGATTCATTCGCCCCGCGGCGGCGGTCGCGAGCGGACGTCTCTTGTCGCTGCCTTGTGGGAACCTTTAATGGGATCATTTATTACACTGTAGCGTAATTGTGAACGATTTATGCTTACAATTTGTTATGTGGCGACGAGGAAACGACACGACTTAAATCACGTCAATTTACAGTTGAAATGGAAATGGATCAAGTAACTTTTAATTGTCCTTAAAATTCAAAATCTTAATTAACTTTTTAACAGGATCAGAGGCATGATAATAGTTAATTTTATTTTCAATTACATGTACTATATCAAGATTAATCAAGCGTATTTATTGATGAAAGGAATGTACCTAGTTAAATTACCCTGGCCTATTACATGCTGGTGTGACAGTAAGCGACGTATTCGTAGCTAGGGCCTATTAATAGGGGCGCTGTAATATATTGCAATAGTAGCAGCTATGCTAGAAAACAGAGGTTTAAATCAAACTTGAATTCTGAAAATGAATCATTTAAATTAAATGGAAAAGAAAATAGGGCAAACATAACTGATTGAGATTTTATCAAAAACTACTTCCTTGCTTGCTTATCGTATGGTTAGTGGCCAACCTACTAAAAACTACTATACGGATACTAATAATTCCTTAGCTAATTATATTTCAAAATCTAAAGTATGGAAAGAATTTTTAGAATAGTTCCCGTAATTTTTGTGAAAATCATCAATAACACAATAGTAAATCTAATTATTGTAATTTATTTATACTTATTATTTATTCTACTCCAAACCTTATCCACGATAAAAGTAGTGTCAACTCTCCTAAATCGAAGGTTGGCTGGAAGAGATCCCTTTGGGATAAGCCCGCCTTTGTACATATTTTCATATTTTTTTATATTCTGTGTATTTTTTGTATACAATAAAGAGACTACAAACAAACAAACAAATCTGTATACTTTGCAGTCCACAGTATTCGGGTCAGGATATTTTAGGAAGTGACCACCTAGCGCTCTTTCGAACTTTGGGGGCGCTATATTGAAATTGCCTGGGCGTTATCGATAGGTAATACTCACAACAGCGGAGCTGACCGAGAGTTAGTGCTAGACTTCCAGCCCCGGTTCGGTTCGCTGCATCCAATCACATGCATTCCGCCGTCCCCCACTTGAAATCAGCGCTTCGTGTTTGGCTGGAGCAAACCGAACTAGTAGACCGGGCTTTAGTTGCCATGCTCGAATCGATATTGTAATAGCGCTCTCTCGATTTTTGAGGGCGCTAAGGAACCCGCAGGGCGCCAATGATAAGTATGACCCTGGTACCAGCTGAACTGACCGAGGTACTCGTAAATGTCATGCTCGTATCGATAGTGTAACAATAGCGAACACCGCGGGCTACGTGCATTGTTGTGGATAACGCGCGATTTTGCGTTACAACTGTTTTGTTGCGTTGCGTGCGTTGCCGATAGGATTGCAGCATGAACGGAACGGAACAGCAGGAACGAACGCCGGGAGACTATATTTTCCTTCATCCAAGGTCTAGGTGCCTACGTTAAGAAACTTTTTAGAAATGAGACGAAACATTTCAGTCTCCCACCAAGTAATTACTTAGATATCTATAGACAAAATAAATAAGAGAAAAGGTACCTACAACAAGAAAATTAACTATTAAAAATCCTGAAATTAGGCTCGTGTGGTAGTGTACCAAGGTTACAAATCACATCATGCATAGGATCAGTATTGGCGGCATTTTTTACCTAGTCCATTTTTTCTTTCGTTTCTAAAAACTAGGGGTGCCGTATCGGCCCAAGAGGTAAAAAAAATAAAATTGCCGATATTAAAAAACCTTATTATTAGCCGTTTACAGCACAAAATTATTGGGTTTTTTTGAATTGGTGCCATACTTGGCACGCGCTAGCCGTTTATTTATTTTAGTGAAAAAATGGGAGTCATTTAGCTAAACTTGTAATGACCGGTTAGTTGAGGGTTAGGGCGGCTGGAGATCATAAAGTAGCAACTCCATAAGTCCATATGCCACGAAGAATATTGCCTGCTAGATTTTGCTGTAGGGGCTCCATGTTTTAGCGGAACAAATCCTGCTCTAAAATCGTTTCAGCTGAATCAATTCTTGTAAATGATCTGACAATGCGTGAATATCGCTTATAGGGGAACATGGGAGGAAATCGGATAGGGGGTAAAACAGATAGCATTATATTTCATACTTCCAGCTACCGCTGTATCATTCCAGTAGGTTAGAAAACATTTGTAGATGGTGCCATGGTACTTATCTCGTGTACAAATGGAGATCGATCTGGTGTTGTTTATTTCGTCGACGTTTGAGAAATTTAAAAAATAACACGTAACTTACTTACTTATTTCAGCAAATATCAAATTGACTATAGACTACCAATGTGAATGTGAATAATTTATTTCGCAGCAGCGTCTATTTGACAAGTTACCTACTGTTTATTAGTAAAAAAGTACGTGTGGGGTGCAACCGGATGGGGTGAAATCGGATAAATATACATACTTATATTTTTCTCATTGTCTATGGAACACGGATACGTGCTATTGCGTATCTGTAGCGTCTTATCCTTTGTCTTCCCGAAGCCCTGGCCACCTCGGAAGGTACAGGCTCTAACGACGCGACGGTCTTTGCTCTTAATCGTCTCACAATAATTGCTCCCACTTTGCCCGCCATAAATCATGCGCCTAATTAGATATATCAAGATCCCTTTGACGTTTAGAATAGACACAGTGCACAAAACAGCAGTAACAGCACTTTGTTTTTACTGCTCTTACGTACACAGGCCAGGAGATCGATTCCACTAAATACAACGTAACTACTCATAAATAGAATCTAAACTGCATCGTTATGACGTGTTCGTATGTTCCGATCGAGTCAACGATCGATCGAACAGTAACGTATTTGTGTATTCTAATAAAACGTTTAGTTTATACTGAATCGCAGTTGAACGGTAACAAAACGCGTCAACTGTCAAATATAACGTCAAACATAAGTTCATCCCAAGGTACTTTTGCCCGATCGATAGTAAAACGAAAGGTGGCAGTGGTAGAGTTATGCGTCAGCAGAATGCTATTTGGTCTCCAAATAGAATTGGAACGAAAACTAAATTGAAATCGGATAGAAACAGAACTACAAATGTTGTAATTTACCTACCCACCTACTACCTTTTTTTTTCAATTTATCATTCATTTATTAGAAATTGTCAAATTTATAAGTAATAACCTTAAAATATAATATAAACATATTATATGGGTCAAAATCCTAATAAAATCCTTAATCTAATAAACAGCCTCGAGTCGCACCCGGCGGGAAGGTGCCCATCACGCTGGCAGCGTTTCCACGCTGAATAGCCAGCGAGATGCGCTGCACCAGGTACGACTTGGCGCGGGGGTCACCTGAGCGCTCTCTCAGTCTCACCTACTACCTATATATATTTAAAATTGGACTTATTAAAAAAATTATGTGCACAAATGATTACCTACATAGAATAATTGAACATTTTACTATTTATTTCGCGATAATTGCAAAGGATCTGGTCATTTTCAAGATCATTAGGTATACATAGCTATTTCAGAAGTATTTAAAGCAAAATATGTAAGAGGAGTTACTGTTCTAATTGCACTGTGTACGTTCCGTTGTAATGATAGCACTTCTTGTGTAAAATTTCTAATTTGGGGTTATTTTTTTGTTCCGTTCTGACCTGACATGGATAGATCTGTTTTTAGATCAGGAATTTTAAGAAATTGCGAACAATTTAATTGTAAGTACCTATATAGAAAGGTTTTACTCAAAAAAATAACTTTATACCATCTGTATTAGGTACATAATTATTGTAATTAATGTTCTATACTTATACCTACTGTCTGTCTCATATCGCAAAGTATTTACACGTATATAGAGTAAGAGTTAGTGATGGTTTCGAAAAACGTAAAACGTAACTAAGGCAGATTATTTTTACTTATTTATTTCATTCTTTTCGGAAAACTTACAGTTAATATACAAAATTTTAGTAAATATAATATAATCAAACTATGCCACTTTTGTAATTTAAAAACATCGATGATTTTAGAATAAAATGAATTTAGAGTAGATATCTATCTAATTTTTTTATTATAGTCATCAAGCTATTTATTTAATTACCTATCTACCTAGTTCTAAATTACATATTTATTGCACATGGACGTTTCGAAAAGTCACAAATGTGATTTCAAAACGGTCGCGATATCAGCTCCAGCGCATCAGCACGTACGCGGCTATCGTCCAATCGCGAGCGAGGGCGGGGAACGAACGTTGAGTTTTGAAAAAAGAACGCGGCGTTCCATTCGTTCCGATTTATCTTCTTGTCATCGTAATATTCCATTCTAGAGACAGATTGGTTGGTAATGGGTTAACGTGATTTAACTATGGTTCTATGTTGTTGTTGGAATCCTAAGGTGGTACCTAGAAGGTACTCAGGGCCTTCACGAGATCTCTACACGCCTCCGCTCTCATAGTTAAATGGACGTTACTAATTATCTACCTTTTTATATTTACATAAGGATTTTGAAATTCACGGAGAGGGCGCTTTGGTAGTCTGATTTCTGTGCTATATACCCTTCTGTGTACTGGTCGTTTTTCCAAAGTCATTATGCGTATTGGTCATTCTACGTATTGGTCTTTCTGGGTATCGGTCGTTTTTCAAACGTTGGCAATTATGCGTTATTCTGCATACTGGTGTACCCGAAACGAATGCCTAGCCTAATGAAGTAGGGGAATCTATATATCGTAGGGAAATACCCAAAACCAGGGATTTGGACAAATTCATAGTGATTCTTTCTTCTGAGGATATGTAGAATGGAGGAAACAAGCCGCAGTCATGGAATCACAAACCGACATGGTTAGGATGAAGGCTAGAGCGGAAAATAGGCGTAGGCGAGCGCAGTTTGCTTGGATTTGGCCAAATCCCTGGTTATACTGCTCATAACTATTAACATTTCATTTTTAACATAACTAAACATTAATAGATATACTTTACGCGCCCATTTGTCTCAGTCTGCCCTTGACATTTGCACTAGAGACTGACTTCCTCAAATCAACGCACAAACGAACAAACAAATTATTCCTTTACTACAAGCGGTGCACATCAATCAATGCGTCGTCGGATACTTAATGACATAGTAAAGTCTGTGTTGCGATCGTTCTAAGTATCTGATATGATTGATTTGTTTCACATTTAGACGACGAGTCATCTTACATATTTGAAAGCTGCCTATCTTCTACTTGTCTCTATTGTTACAGATTTATTAAGCACTTGCTTGCTAACTACACGTCTGTATTGGTATTTTCTTTCTTCACTGGCGTGGATTTTGGCCTCGTATACTAAGAGAGCCTCAGCAGGAGGGTTCAGCGGTTTAACTCTATCCGAAATCTTTTAACGTTCCCTCACCCGAAGCTATTCTGTGCCCGAAGCCACAAAAACGTCCCTTCCACAAACTTCAAACTTCTTTCATTGAAACTCAAAATCTTGTTTACATGATTCAGATTCAGAAATATTAATAATATAACTAGTACATACATATGGCTGAACACAATAAGAATTGATCACAGTTTTTACATATCAATCTCTTCTTCTCTTCTAAGTCGTGTCCCTCATTGCCGAGGGTCGTGATCATTCTAAGGAATTAAACCACATAGAACGACTCTCGTGGCTGATTTAATGCGGTAGTTTGCCATTGCCTTCCTCATTTCACACACTGGTTATCTCAGTGTACGTAACTAAAAACATGTCTCAGCTAGGTTATTCAAAATATTGGGAAGCATTTCATTCACAGTACCTACTTATATCACAATTAGATATTACCTATACATACTTCTAAACTCTTAAAATACGAGTATATTGTATATACATATTATTTAATTGCATTATAATTACTAATGATTTATTTATAAATGCCTTTAGGCAAAAAGCACAGTTGGTAGATGAAGCCTTATCTAATAGTGTTTTTGACAAGTTATCATTAATTTAACTCCAATCAAAGCGACTGGCAAAGTTATTTCCTTGAGTGTTTTGTTAACTTATGTTATCTTCGTCATTATTTTTAATGCTCAGTTAAGGTACTTATAATTACGAATTTAGGATATCGACAATCAGCATTCAGTTATACCTACCTACATCGTAACGTAATTACCCGTGTTCAATGTTATGTAATGTTTTTCAGGACAATACAGTCTTTACCTCTATAGTGAAGAAGTAGGCTTCAGGGGGCCAATCAAAAGATAGAGAGCAATAGTCGGAAATTCATGATGCTGATAATAATAAAATGTATTTACAACATATATTATTGCATGCCAGATATATGTAAAAATTTCAGTTGTTAGAAACAGAGTTGAGTGTCGGTAGCGTGGTGGCTAGGACGCCGGGCTCCCGTGCGGGAGGTCCGGGTTCGAAACCATGCAATGCCATGTACCAATGAGTTTTTCGGATTTTTTCGAAGACTTACGTACATTTACCGACTGCTCTAACGGTGAAAGAAAACATCGTGATGAAACCTGCATGTCTGAGGAAATGAAAAATTTCCGAATGTATGTGAAATCTACCAATCAGCATTGGGCCCGCTCTGTGGATTGTGGCCCGTACCCCCTTGTGAAAGGGGAGGCCTGTGCCCCAACAGCGGGAACATTATTAGACTGCTGATGGCGATAGTACAGCTGCATCAGGATGATGACCTCCACAGATGATGTGGAAAACTCCTAACTACGCACCACCAAAACCAGATCATGACCTCATTCGCGGAAGAGACAAAGCTTATTCCGATAGCATAATGATACGCTTCGTGACAAGATCATTAAATTCGACACCTATCGCGAGCAGCGCCGGCCCGTACAGGGCTGCGCACGCACAACACACATTATTCATTGGATTTCCGGCACGTAAACGACAGTTTAGGAGTTTTTCTATGGGGTAATTATTGCAACATGCAAATTGGATTAGTTTTTGTGGGACTTATTATATTTCAATTACAAAGTAAGAAATAGAACTGTTTGTATTTTTCCCACGGACTCCATGACCTGGGAAGACTGCAAAAGTATAGCCGTACATATTATGTGATCTATCTCTATATATATTTTTTTTTCGACTACTAAACCCGCATTTGCCCTCGATCTCGCCTGATGGTAAGCGACGATGAGGTCGATGATGAAGCATGCGGGTCCAGTAAATGCCTATGCACTCTGGCCTTGAAGATCCCAAGGTTGTAGGTTTCGGAAAATACAGACGCCTGCAGGCTGTTCCATTCCTTAGCCGTTCGCATAATGAACGAAGAAGCAAATCGCTTCGTACGAGCAGATGGGATATCAACAACATAAGGATGGAACCCCTCCCCGCGCCCGGTAGTCCGATGCGCACTCTTCGAAATGTATGCTATAAAATACCGATGGACAGGCAACCAAATATAATAACTAAATATTTATGACAATTTTTAGTGTAAAATATTAAACAGACAGATCTAGGTATTCTATTTAGTATTTTGTACAATTCATGTGGCTAATAGAACCCCTTTAACATCCACATGTCTGGAATCGAATTTGGACATCCAGTATTCGCGTCCAGTCTCTTATAACTCTACGCCACCGAGAGAACCATGACATCTTCAACGCCTTGGTAAATGGCAAATGATTGTCAATTGAGCGTTGTCTACAAATAAAACGTGCTAATGAAAAAAAAACTTCCGCCAAAAAGCGACAAGCACCTTAATCAAATTTGGAACACATTCTTAATTTGAAGACGCGTGGCAATGGCAAGATGGCGGCTTGGCAGAGTTAGCACGTTGGCATAATGTGTTGGGCAAATGCCGGCCGCTAAACTGATTGGCAGGCAATGAGTGCTGTTAGCATGGCACTGCCATATTCAGGCCACACTGAGTCAGTACGTGACATGAGCTTCCAGACCAATTAAATTTGGTCTTTGACGAACATGGACAACCTATTGTGTCTCGTAGTTTCTGAGGTGTCTAATACTCCCCCGCATTTGATCCTCGGAATAATATTTTTTTTGTTTTAAATTTCTTAGACTAGAGCGTCGGTGGCCTAGTGGCTAGGACGCCGGACTTCCATGCAGGAGGTCCGGGTTCTAAACCATACAATGCCATGTACCAATGAGTTTTTCGGATTTTTTCGAAAACTTACGTACATTCACCGACTGCTCTAACGGTGAAGGAAAACATCGTGAGGAAACCTGCACGTCCGAGGAAATGAAACGTTTCCAAAGGTGTGTGAAATCCATCAATTAGCCCTGGGCCCGCTCGGTGGATCATGGCCCGTACCCCTCTTGTTTAAGGGCAGGCCTGTGCCCCAACAGTGGGGGGTGGGGGTGGGGGTGGGGGTGGGGGGACATTAATAGGCTGATGATGAAATTTCCTAGTCGCGTTTATACTTATAATAACCATTTTGGTACCATTTTCACCCGTTTCCTTGGGTACAATTATCATAAATCGGCGTTGATGTGTTGCGGCAGCGTTTATACAAGTCAGTACTTACTAATCCCGTTTGCTACATCTTCGGCCTCATCGTCACTTACCACCAGAGATTGAGGTCAAACGCGGGTTTTCGGAATAAATAAATCTTTAATCGATTCAAAGAAAAAACTGATGTTCTGAATTTGACTGTATGTAACACACAAACAATACCCCTGGTATTACACGTGTCTCTAGGCGACGGTGACTACTTACGATCAGGTGGCCCGCCTGCCTGTTTGTCGTAGCCAATTTTTAAAAAAATTGTTTTTAAATTTATCTTTTATGTAAGCAAAGTTTACGCCTGAATAGTAGAAAAGGTGACTCGTAGGTACCTACTAGAAAAGTTATCTTAAAATATTGACCCACCTAGGGTCAACTGGTGGACTTGGTGGTGGAAACCCACCACGGTTTCAATTAAATTTTAAATCGTTTTTTCTTCTTCTTTGTCCTCTTGGACAGGTTTTGGCCAGCCATCGATCATGGTCAAACAGAATACCCACGCTGTTGGCATTTTTGTCTGCAGCAATAAGCTGAGTTGAGGCCCTTTTCACAATAACAGCAGACCATCAGACATGATTTCGATATGTTTACCTTTGACAATATTGTAAAGTGGTGTGTAGGGGTTGAGGTTTAGGATATGAACTTAAACCATTTACATAACTTCATAGTATATTCACACAAACACAAACAATGATTATACTAATACATGTAGAATATCAATGCCCCTAATCCTATCTTCTCCTATATACTACTAAAATAGGACGCCTCATACGTGAGTTAATCCTTGTATGTGAATTAAATGCTATCTATAAATTAATCTTTCTTTTATTGCTTATTCTATATTACGTGTAGATGGATGGATAGATTCAACAGGATAACTCATGTACGACACTACAATATAATTATTTTATTATAATTATAACTGTTTCGGTCATTGCTGTGTGTGAAATAAACATATTACTTACTTACTTACTTTTTACCAACGGCTGTATGTCCATGTCGAGAGCTCTTCAAACTCTGGTCGTACGTAGTTGCAAAAGCACTATTAAGGCTCATTAACATGGAGGTTTGTCTGCAAGCGGCGTATTAACCGAACGTGGTCTGTTTGAAGTTCTTTTGTTCGAACGTTTTCTTTTGTCGTTCACAGCGATGGAGTAGGTGTGAATGTTCTAGTCTAGATCCAGTAATGATAAAGGTAATCTTTGATCATGTAACGGTTAGTCATGTATTAGTAGATTTGTGAGCTGGTTTTTTTTGTTTAGTCATTGATTAGTTAATGCCTAAAGTCGTTTTGCTAACTGCATTCCTAGGTCAGTAATGAATGGTATTTTTTCGGTAAATTCTCTAGAGATTTGATTGTGTGGCAGTAAAGCATCTTTATCTTATCTTTATCTTAGATATAGGGACAACATTTGTAAGTTATTAACTCGTTTTTGATATAGGATTATGACGGTAAACTAAATACACTTACAATAAAAAAATATCGTAAAATATTTCCATAAAATGACTAATTAATAAGTAGGTATAAGGAAATGTATGCATCTTTAACTTTAAATTAAAAAATAATTAACTAAAATACAAATACCTAGAATCGTATCACCCTCATTTACTACTCGTATATTTTTTTTTATTTTTTATTCTTAGTTTAGAGACTTTGGTACACGACAAGGTGACCATGTCAGCCTCGTTAGGGTCGCTAAGAAAAGGGAAGGGAAGCTCAAGTATCTTTAGAGACAGCTCTCACTTTGAGAGCCTCGTATAGGTACTTAAAGTGACAAATAATCGCTTGAAATCCAAAACTTCTTCAACTTTTTCGAAGAAAGAAAAGTTTTCATCTCAAGTCCCTTGTTTCCGGGAGAGTTCTTTTTCCAGCCCGTAAGGAAATTATTTAATTTCTACACCCATTAACAGCTGTCAAATTTAAAAAAAAACCACCATCCACCCTCATATCCGTCCACCTACCTACAAGAAACACACTTGTAATCTTCTAACATACCATCATTGGACTAAATTTTCATGCTGTTTCTCCAACAAGCAGCTCAGCAGGTCGATTATCTAAAGCTGGCACGTTCACACTACTCAC
This sequence comes from Hofmannophila pseudospretella, assembly GCA_947369225.1. Classification (NCBI taxonomy): domain Eukaryota; kingdom Metazoa; phylum Arthropoda; class Insecta; order Lepidoptera; family Oecophoridae; genus Hofmannophila; species Hofmannophila pseudospretella. The sequence goes on from OX376325.1 coordinate 9,398,335, forward strand.
ACCATTGCAATTTCATTATACAGTATAGTATATATCCATTAGTTAGGTGGGCTATGTATAAAAAAACAATGGGATAATTGTATTGTATTTATGTTGTTACATTATTCTTAATCGCAAATTAAATTATTTCTTCTACGCCATTAATTCGATGTGTGAATGTGTTGTACGGTGCCAGCTTTAGATAATCGACCTGTACGCTCTCAGAAATACCTACATCATCAAAAGACACCACACCATGGTCATGTCATAGAATCTACCTACGAACCACGTGCTAATAGGCAATAATTGATTTCCATCGGCGGCCACCCGCGCACAGTGGGCCCAAACGGTGCGTTCCATATCATAAATCTATAACTTCTTTATTTCTTGACATATTATTTTGAAATTTTATACACACATACTAGAATACATAGGCTATCAATTGAATAAAAATTCATGGTTATAACACAACTAATTATTTAATTTAAAAATATCAAACATGAAAATCTTCATTTTTATTGCCATAAAATTAATTAAAAAATAGCAATAATTATTACACTATTAAAATAATATTTTTATGACTAAAACTATACTTTTAAACATAAAAAGAACCACGTTGTATATTTTTAAGACATATAATAATTATTTTCTCTACTCGAGAACAGTTATATCTAGAAGTTCTTTAGCTTCGTCAAATAATTCTTATATTATTAAACTTGGTCTGTAGAGGCTCGATATGTATGGATCAGATGTACATAGCAAAGCGTGGAAGACGTCTTCATTTGTAGCTGACCGGGAACACGTTCTGGCATGATGCAACCGAAAACTGTTGTAATCTTTATTCCTTGCTTCTTGGGCGTCTTCAGAAAGTTGACCAATTGGCAAAACTACGTAGTATTCTATAATTTGTGCGCCATGAATATTACGGGATTAATCGGAAGTCCTGAGGACATAGTTTGAAGAGTTATGTATAGTCTTCTTATTATTAATTCTTCGTCAACACCCGTTATCTCTGCAGAGCATTGATAGTTTTGAAAGAATCTTCTTGACGTCATTGCTATTACCAGTACCTTGTCTTGGTTGGTCTATATGCAAGCCAAGTTCTTCACGAAAACGTCTTTGCACAAGCCTTTTCTTTTCTTCTTTACTTCTTTTGTTCTCAGGTGTTGACGCTGACCACTATTGAGAAGATAAATTGTATGAAATGTGTAGTAGCATCTCCAATTCTCCATACATCTGATCCGAGCATGTAACGTAGAGTCCGTATTGGAAAGAGTTTTCGTTCACATCTCTAGCCCTTACTCTGTGCTAATCGCACAGAGTTGTCTACATGACGTGGCCAAACTTTTATGAATACTGTTTACTACAGTACTAATTTCTGATGCCGGTAAATTAAAATTTACCATTAAATACTGTTCAATTTCAGAAGTAGTTTTCTCGTTAATAATTAAAGTACACAAGACACGTCTACTGCAAACAAATTCACTCATGTTGCACAGTAATTTCGTTTTTGTTATGTATGTAAAAGTTGTAAGACGAATCAAAGGATCCGATCACTTTAATGGTTGGATGGTCTTTTTAGAGTACTCCAAGATTAGTGTATAGCGCAAAACTTATAAATTAAATTTTATTTCATTATATCTTATAAAATTATAATTAAATTAATTGATATTCGAAGCAATAAATGCAACCATCATTGTTATCTATCAGTTAACCAATATAGATATATAATACAGATATGTTTATCATTTTAATGATTAAAAGATGACCGCAAGATATTTTTTTATCAGAAGGATTTTTTTTTAATTTTTAAAAAAATATATTTAATTTTGAAATTTTTAAAATTAATTATTTGGCACGTAACCTAAAGTCATTTGTCAAATAAAATACTTATTCATCATTATTACTCAACAGTTTATAGAATAAGAAATAATATTTATTAATTCCCAAATATTGAGAATTTTACTTGTCTAATATTTTTTGCTCTAAAGTAAAATGGCGCAAATATGCGCAAGTTTTTATTTTTTCTTCTCAATATTGAATAGTTTACGAACCTTTAGCAACAATTTACTCAACTTCGGCAGCCTTCGGCAACAGAGAAAACTCCAAGTGAAAATAATAAAATGTTTAAAATGACTTCTCTCACGAATAAATTTTTAACATTTTATTTCTAAATGAAAGTCAAATATTAATTGCAGCATTATAAATTAGAGATCTTGAGCTTTCCAAAAATATATAATCTTGCTATAGTGTCTATAGCAACATGAGCAGAAATTGACGTCTAACTGTCACCATGCATAGTTTGAAAAACATGAAATTATCGAAGTGTTATGTTTGAAAATAATTTTAGGTAATTTCAACTAAATTGAAAAATATAAAAGCCTTTCTGCCGATAAGCTGGTCTATTCTATTAGGTAAAACCATCGACAGTTCCTTAAAATTACGAGTTTCACCATAACCATTTTCGATATGCTCTTGTTTGGAGGGTTCCCACTGTGCCGCGTCGCGTTTATTTTTAAACACTACCAACAGTGTTGACCACTACCGATGTCTGTTTTTGGAGTTTAGTAGCTAAGCTGGGAGACTTTTATGAATTTTGTAGTCTGTCTGTAGATATTTTTAACGAAAAAGGTAATTATCGCTGAGAGAAGGAGGAGTGATCAGAATTAATTCACAGAAGAATTATAATATAAGCCTTTATTGCTGTTTTTTGACATACTTTCTTATATCTATATAATTATTATTTTTCAATATTTATTTAGGTAATCGGTGTCCGGATTATCTTCTGTCCCCCTCCTCTATAACAGCTTGTCTTCCGACATAGGCCTCCTCTAAAGACTTCCATTCTTTCCGATCTTTTGCCCGTCTACTCCATATAGCACCTGCCGTATACTTTAAATCGTCTTCCCACCTTTTTGACTGTCTCCCTCGGCTTCTTGTAGTATCTCTAGGATACCATTCCGTTATGTTCCTGGTCCACTTTTCTTCCACTTCTCTTATCATATGACCAGACCATTGCCATTTGAGTCGTTTTATTACAGTTTCAACATCTTTGAATTTAGTTTTATTCTTTATTTCTTGTAGTCTTACTTTGTCCTTTAGTTTAACTCCAATGACGCTTCGCTCTATACTGTTTAGGCATACTTTGAGCTTGTTCAGATGGTTGCTTGTCAATGCCCATGTTTGGCATTCATAGAAGAATTACGTAGCTTATAAGTGCATCTGGTTAGTCAAGGATCCTTCATCACAACCAGACCTGGACAGGTACTGCAGTGTCTCCACAGAAAGATTAGAAGTCATCTGATTTCTAAACCCCACCGATGTTTCTTCCGTAATAATCACGGTGTATAGTAGATAGATAGAAACACTTTATTGTACACACAATCAGAAAAAGTAAAAACTACAGGAATAATAGCACGATATGTACAAAGGCGGCCTTATCGCTCAAAGCGATCTCTTCCAGGCAACCTATGAAGTTAATAGTAGTATGCTAGCAAAGTTTTTTCTTATTCGGATTTCATTTCATTTTCAAAAGTCTTTATTAAATCTTATAATTATGATTAATTACATAAATCGACACTGTCAACAATGTAAATAACATGAAGTCTTAAATAATTCACCGGCCTACATGCCATTCGGAAACTTAATAAAATGAATGTTAATTATATTACCTATAAAAATAAATTACAATATATTCTTACTATTTATACTCGTATATATATGTAAACTTTGAACAACTCAATTCTAATTTATGTGATGCCTACTGTTCTACGCCCATTTTCACTGACTACGATGTAGGTACTTTTTGAAACTGTGTTACAAGATTAGAAAATTAAATTCCTCTGATTATTTAAGCGTCATTTAAACTATTCTGCAGGCAAATGAGAACGACTGTTCTGCCGATGCGTGCAAATTCGTAAGTCACTGGCAGGTTCGCGGGAAAGCTTCCATAAACAATGCCATTAGCGCGAGCGTTACGCGGCAGATTTTAAATTTGGAACGCGAGCGAGCGAACGGCCATTCGTCATGTCGCCGCCGCGCCCGCGACACTCCGCCGCCTATGGAGCGTTTCTGTACAGCGCACAGATGATTTTGATATTTTTGCAATGATTTTTATATATAGTGGTGGTCGCTGAATTCGCTGATCACAATCGCGGCAGCTGCGCTATCCCTCGCTATTCTCGAAACACAGGTTGCTTCATCTATTCATTATTTTTCAAATCATTTAGTTTTACAAATAGAAACACCAATATTACTCACACAGTTCTACTTCGCCAAATCACATTACTTACAGTACATTTAGGTACAAATCAGAATTCACACTCCCCACCACAGCGCCCACGACACAGGATTACCCAGTGGGTACTAACGGTAGGCTCGTTATTAGGAAATATGTATGTTTTTTATTTACTTTTATTGTAGTATTCATTTTACTGTATAATAGGCAACAGGCATCTATCTCAGAAAATCCTGGAAGGATACTTGTAACGTCCTGTCTTATACAGCGCTGATTAAATCAGTTCCTGTACTTTACTAAACTGCGACAGGCAGGATACAAGGAAATGGCGATAAGATCGCGTCTTGCGTAGTGTAGACCGGTGTGAAGTTGGCAGCCTAAAACTCGCAGCCTGTATAACCTGACCAAATTAAGAAGTCTTGGTTTTTATATACACAATCATACATAAACTCACGTCTATAACACAAAATATATAGACAGAGGAACCACCGACAGGTAGTTCCCACTTATCGCCGTAAGATTTGGATTTTAACAGAACACATCAACGTGAGCTGATTCTGAAATTTGTAATGTGACCGTGGGCGCTTTCTTCTCTATCCTTTCGTAGTAAGTATCGTCAACAATAGACCGACGGTGGCACAGTGGCTAGGACACCGGACTCCCGTGCGGGAGATCCGGGTTAGAAACCGTGCAGTGCCATGTACCAATGAGTATTTCGTATTTTTCGAAGACTTACGTACACTTGCCGACTGCTCTGACAGTGAAGGAAAACATCGTGAGGAAATCTGCACACTGAGATGATCAGCGTGTAAAATGGGGTTGGCACAAAAGATGCTCAAGGGTCGAAGTGCCGCTGGGTTATTCCTGGCCCCCATCATAAGATAAGATAAGATCGTCAGCAACGATCAATTTATTTTTTAACTCTCTCTAATGAAATTAATAACGGGCTGGTATCAGAGACGCGCAAATGTGACTCAATCTCTCTCACTCGTTCGTTACCTGCTGCGACAAATTCGCTGTTGCTGTTTCAGACCAAGAATCAAAACTTCTCAACCGCGCTACATTTCTCGTGACTAATGACGTCATGTGTCCCGCGCAGCGCAATCGCAGGCAAAGCAACGTCAAATGACTCGAATGAATTTAAATTTTGAACTTGGAATGGAACGAAAGTCGAACACTAACTAGGGAGGCGGCGGCAGTTGTGAGTTATGACTGAACTGTCGCGCGAGTTACTCCGGGGCATTAAAAGGTGCGCAGACTTTTTTCCTCCACTTCGAGGCAAATTGCTATTGTTGTTATTGAAGGTTTCCTGGAAGATATCGCTTATAGCGATAAGGCCGCCTTCTGCACATTGTATTGTACCTCTCTTTATGTTGTATGTTTTGTATGTATCCTGGGTGTGCGATAAAGTATATTTGTATTATTTCATATAAAATAAAGGAGTGCACACCTAACCATCTGCATGAGAGCGTCGGTGGCACAGTGGCTAGGGTGGTCCGGGTTCGAAACCGTGCAGTGCCATGTACCATTTTTTTAAATTATTTTTTTGTGAATTTGGTGTATATGCCTGTAAAGGTTTAGTGTGACATGTTTTATGCAACTATATCTGCTATATTTGTAATTATTACCTAAACTTTAACACAATAAATCTTATCTTATCTTATCTAATGAGTTTGTCGTATTTTTCGAAGACTTACGTACATTTACCGACTGCTCTAACGGTGAACGAAACCATCGTGAGGAAACCTGCACACTGAGATGACCAGTGTGTAAAATGGGGTAGGCACAAAAGATCCTCCAGGGTTCAAGTGCCGCTGGAGTTATTCCCGGCCCCCTATCATAAGATATGATCGTAGGTACTTAAACAAATACTATAAGTAGGTAACTCATGGAACAAAAGTTATTTGGGCACTGCGTGGTTTCGAACCCAGACCTCCCGCATGGTAGTTCGGTGCCCTAGCCACTGTGCCACCGACGCTCTAATTACACCATAACAAAGACAGCTGATAATAAGAAGGCACTTTACCTATGGCTTGACATTTAGGTATTGTACTTAGGTAGGTACCTGCTTATTTCTTAGAAGCAAGGTAAAGCCAAATGAAACCATGTAAGAAACAAGTTTCATTAGCCCACTCTGCCATTCTGACCCGCTCAATGCCGGTTAAAATATTCAAACAACGAGCTCATATATGTATGGAATGATAACGGTAGTGTTAAAATAGCACTCACCAAAACGCAGTGCAAAAGGAGCAATACATATTTGTGACTTGCGATTGGTGCGAAAAGTGAACGTCTCGTAGATTGACCAGTCCCGCGGTGATGCGCTGTTCGTAGCGAACAGCAGCTGTGACGTTTATCAAAATCGTTAAGACTACACGATATAGACGGTTGCAGGCAAGACGTGGATGAGTCTAGCGTAGAACTGAGAGAAATGACACAAAAGTGAGAAGGCTTATGCCTTGCAGTGGGCAGATACAAGTTGTAAAATTTGTAAATGATGATACTGAAAGTACTACACGTCGTCGTAAACATCTGTAAACCTCTCAAATGACTTTTAATGATGATAATTCAATAAACAACAGATATTTGTCGAGAATGAATGCGTGCGTCTGTGATTACTTTAGCCTACCTATCGGTTCTCAAAATTTATCTGTGTAAATAATGAATTATTGTGAAACTGTGAAACAAAGTCATTTGACAGGTCCACAGATATTTCCGACGATAGTACGTTCGTCGTTTTGTTTCAAGAAACAAAAACAAGTATGACAATTCATAAATAAAAAGGCTAAAGTCAGATAACAAATAAATATCGGTAGATATAGAATACATAAAACCAAACACTTGTAAATAATTTGCTATTCCCCGAAAGATGGCGTCACATAGTAGCGACATACAGTTGTAATAAAGTACATACTAAAATTGGTCTGAAATAAATATCCACTCAACCGGTTTGGCGCGTCTTATCAGTAAGATGCGGTAACATCGACGCATTACTATACCTACTGCGCCTCGCATTTACGACTATCGAATAACTTCGCTAATTCCATAATGAATTTAAGTATTTGTATTTTATTGTGTACTTTTGGCAATAGTAAATAAAGACGTACGACCGATTTTTTACTGGCGCACAAGCCTTAGCTTATGCCAGTATTATGTTTTAAGACGTAATTAATTTTATTTAAATAAAGGAAAAATAGTATGGCATTTGACATTATGTCTCCCTACATTTAAGATCTCGTTGAGGCCAAGCTAAATTTTACTCACAGCGGGATACGATGTTCTATTAACTTCCAGTAGGTAAGAGTATAAGAGTCGAACAGACAGACAGACAAATTAAGAGCTCACTGCTCATGTTAACTAGATTTCTGGATTACGTTGAATGTTTTAATTTTAACTATGATGTGGCTTGAACGGGGTGAAATGTAGAGTTAGAGATTTATATTCAGTATAGCCTGACCAGAAATAGAAAAATCAAGTCAATCAAGTCAAAATACGAAAAACTCATTGGTACATGGCACTGCACGGTTTCGAACCCGGATCTCCCGCACGGGAGTCCGGTGTCCAAGCCACTGTGCCACCAAACTCTAAGTACCTACGATACATAGGTACCCAGGTAACTGACTAAGGAAATAAAAGTTAATACTTACCAAAGGAGAGGAGAGTTGTAAAACCGCTGCCTGAAAGCCACTCCAGCAATGATCAACTTTTACAGTTACAGGTAAGTACGGTAGAAAGTGTATACTTTGGTGTGTCTAAGGAAATAAACACCCTGTGTGCACTTAGTAACTATACTTTGTTCAATTTGGAATGCTCCTTTAGATAGATGCCATACTACGTAAATGTGTCGCGTATTGCGAATAATGTCAAAATAAGAACTTAAAATTTTGCTGCATCACCATTTTGTACCAACAGCAACAAAATAGAAGACCTCACTCACCTCCTAATGGAGTGTGACCTGGTGAAAGTTGCGAGGATGAAATTTGGCCTCAATAGGCTCCAAAACATAGCTCATATGATTAGCAAGTTGAAGTGGCAATGGGCTGGCCATGTCTGTCGCAGAACCGACAACCGTTGGGGTAGACGGGTTTTAGAGTGGAGACCGCGTACAAGAAAGCGCAGTGTGGGACGCCCTCTGCCTGGTCTACCGACGACCTCGAAGAAGGTTGCTGGCGATGGTTGAATGAGAAAGGCGGAGGACCGAGTAAAGTGGCGCGCCCTGGGAGAGGCCTATGTCCAGCAGTGGACAGACACGGGCTGATAGATAGGCTCCAAAATGGGAGGCTCAATATTATTTTGAGTCAGTCCTTATCTGATAATATGAAACACTTACTGTTGTTTGCTAAGTTAGCTCTCAAAGTGAGGGCAGACTCTAATAATACTTGAGCTTCCCTTCCCTTTTCTTGGTGACCCTAACGAGGCTGACATGGTCACGTTGTCGTGTACCAAATCCTCTAAACAGAGATTTAAAAATAAGCTTCTGAAAACGGCTATAAATCGGTCTCTGTGCGCGAGATCGACTCGCACTTGGCCGATTTTTATTACAAAATGGAATGGAAATTAATTAACCGAAATAGTTAATCGATCTTATAATCGAATCGGTAACGATTCGACCACCGAATAGACATCTCTGTATGATACTAATACGAAATCGGATTTCGCGTCGAGAAATACTATTTTTCATAGTCATCGGTGAAGGAAAACTTCGTGAGGAAACCTGCACACTGAGATGACCAGTGTGTCAAATGGGGTAGGCCCTACAAAAGATCCTCAAGGGTCGAAGTGCCGCTGGGGTTATTCCCGGCCCCGTATCATAAGATAAGATAACAAACCTACTTGGTAGGCTCGTAACAAATTAGGTTGTTTATTACTTCAACCAAGAAATTGTTCACTTCAACCAAGATCTTTGTTGCGTACTTGTGTCTACCAAAGATCTTTGTTGTGTCTACCAAATAAACTGTTTAACTGAACAAAGTTGCTTGGTGGGTAGACAGAGAATCAACCAGGCGTTTTCTCAGTGTATAAAGTCCTTTTTCATAAACAAAACTGCACTTCACATACCTATCCAAGATTTACCTGCGCGATTTCCTTCGCAGGAAACCTTATGGGCGTATATCCTAGGCTTAAGGGCACCCTTTGACTTCATCCACTCTAAAGGCCGCCCTAACCTAACAGCTACTTACGCTAGTCCCATTTACTTATTTCACTTTATCCTCCTACATTTGCATTCCATTTCATTCGGACTTGCCCCCGGACACTTTTATACCTTTTTTAGTGTCGTTTTATTTTTATTATTTTGAGGGTTAACTCCGGTAAGGGTTGAGTAGTTTGTTTTTTCGGTTTATGAGGACCTCGAGTGCAGGGCGAGAGGGTTGCCGGATTTTATATGACGGTTGTGCGAAAGTTAAGGGTTGCTTTTATTTTATTTGTTTACTTTTAGGAAAATACTCGCTAGGTAATTTATCCAATCTATTAATATTCTATTTTCGAAAAATTCATGGTTTTTTTGATTGAACAAGAACAACATGTTGTTTATTTGATTGAGCGGAATGTATTTCGAATCATCTAAGTAAACTGGTGTTGTTTTGAAATGCATTCTCTAAATTAGTACTCGTATGTATAGAATTAGTAAGCTAACTTGATTGAACGGAATGTATTTCGAATCATCTAAGTAAACTGGTGTTGTTTTGAAATGCATTCTCTAAATTAGTACTCGTATGTATAGAATTAGTAAGTTAGTACTACTAACTTGATTGAACGGAATGTATTTCGAATCATCTAAGTAAACTGGTGTTGTTTTGAAATGCATTCTCTAAATTAGTACTCGTATGTATAGAATTAGTAAGCTAACTTGATTGAACGGAATGTATTTCGAATCATCTAAGTAAACTGGTGTTGTTTTGAAATGCATTCTCTAAATTAGTAGGTACTCGTATGTATAGAATTAGTAAGTTAGTACTACTAACTTGATTGAACGGAATGTATTTCGAATCATCTAAGTAAACTGGTGTTGTTTTGAAATGCATTCTCTAAATTAGTACTCGTATGTATAGAATTAGTAAGTTAGTACTACTAACTTGATTGAACGGAATGTATTTCGAATCATCTAAGTAAACAGGTGTTGTTTTGAAATGCATTCTCTAAATTAGTACTCGTATGTATAGAATTAGTAAGTTAGTACCTACTACTAACTTGATTGAACGGAATGTATTTCGAATCATCTAAGTAAACTGGTGTTGTTTTGAAATGCATTCTCTAAATTAGTACTCGTATGTATAGAATTAGTAAGTTAGTACTACTAACTTGATTGAACGGAATGTATTTCGAATCATCTAAGTAAACTGGTGTTGTTTTGAAATGCATTCTCTAAATTAGTACTCGTATGTATAGAATTAGTAAGTTAGTAGTAAGCCTGGAAGAGATCGCTATTAGCGATAAGGTCGCCTAAATTGTACTTCACTATTTCCTTTTCTATCTTTTGTTTGTTGTTTTATATTTGTGCAATAAAGTGTATTTTACTTTTACTTAAACTAAAAATAAAAATAATATATTAGTATGAATTTTTTAAACAACTATTATAGGAAGGCACAACGAACTTTTATAAAAACCTAAATAAAATACGAATTCTAACTGAATGAATGAATGAGTGAGTGAATGAAGAAGAAGAAGAAGAAGAATGAGTACACAGAGGAGAACTACCGACTTTCATCAATCAGAATCCGTATTTTATTTAGGTTTTCATAAAAGTTCAACATGCCTTCCTATGTGAAAAAGACTGTACAAAGGTACACTTTATGGGAAAGTATCTAGATTAAAACAAATAAGTATAAGTATCATGAAGTTAGTAGGTAGGTAAGTACTTACTAATACTTAGTCATTCCATGGTTATGAATAAGTATTAAATCTGTTTAAAGGAGTTTTATGTATTAGGGTCTGTCGTGGGAATCTAATGTTATAGTCATTTCGCCACCGATGCTCTACTTCAGGACCGCAGTTCACATCTATAGATGTAGGTACAGTCGTAGTAGGTAGTCGGCCACAGGCTATAGTATATACCATGTGTCAAAAACCTTTGATTAAATCTCAACCTTATACCTATTCCAAATTTATTATTATTTATTAATGAGCAGGCAGCATTAAGCTGATGCGCCCATATCTAAGCTGGTGTACCTAATGTTCATTCCCTTATAGCACTTAGTCATTGTTCATAGTTAATTAAGTCCACCACTACTTATGCACAGTTTAAAAACCTATCTAATCTATTTTTGAAACTGTTGACTGAATGCATCCACGACTTCTTGCGGTAGCTTGTTTCATAATCTCACGACTCTGTTATTGAGAGAGTTATGGCCGACCAAGGTGTTTGAACGAGTGGTCTTCAGTTGCAAGTCATTATTATGCCGGGTTCTGTGTATAGTATTCACGTTTTGACGTTCACCTGACCTGTGGTGGACTGTACTTGTTGAAGACACTATCTTCGTAAATATATTTTCCCTTTCCTCTCGATAAGTATCTAATCAGCTAATTTGTCTAAAATGTTTTGAATCCGAATAAACCCTTTCTAATTTGGAATACAAAACCAACAAGGCACAGTTTATTTGGTTAAGCTTTACGTCTAGTACCTAGACACTCATTAATTGGAAATCAGAGTAAAACTCCCAGAATTTCGAATACGGGGATCCCAGTATTTTCTCGTCAAAGTTTCGATCGGTTCGAATCCGAGCGTAAACTTTCAGCCGCTAATTTGGGAATTGCGAGTGAGCTATTAATAAAGCCCCTGATTTTTCTCGAACACCTTTCTTTGTTTTGTTTTGGACATTCATGTTAATGGGAGGTTCCCTGATTTCAATACTTAGAGCTGGCTTAAGGGCGGCACACAGGCGAGTTGCGAGCGAGTCCAAAACGAGGCGAGTGCGCAGCGTGCTCGCCGCGAGTTCGCCGCGGACGCGCAGCGAGCCCCGTTTTGAACACTCAGTGACCGAATAGATTCCGATGAGGAAACTCTGCTGTTAGCTTTGTTACTTCGAAGACGCAGGATCCATTATTAAGTAATCGAATGGGATAGAGCGGCTACTATGAGCTGTTCTGCAAGCGAGTTAAAAATAATCCTAAAAAATGTCGTTTCTACCTGCGAATGACAAGACCTACATTTTACGAGTTGTTGCATCTGATACAAAATGTACCACACCGAAGATTATCAGTGTCTCCCGAAGAAAGGCTCGAAGTGGGGTTGGCGGGCTGTTGAACGCGAGTGTACAAAATGGCGTCGACGGCACTACTTCGCGGCGTGTTCGCCGCGCACTCGCTGCGAACTCGCGGCGAGCTCGCTGCGCACTCGCCTCGATTTGGACTCGCTCGCAAATCGCCTGTGTGGTAAGGCCCTAAGTTAGACTTCCGTTGATCGCGGGCGATGCGCAGACGCGCGCGGCGACAGCTGACAGCTGACGCGACAATACTAAAACAAACTTTGTGATGCAGGTTATGTGAGCATCTATTCTCGTATGTAAGTATAAAAAGGCGCAAAAAGTATAAAAATATAATGATTATTTATAATAAAATAAGGCAGCAACATGTCCGCCGATAAACTGGTAAGCAGTTTGGCGATATATAATTAACACGCTATTGTATATTATACTGTATATAAATACATTTAAAAAAAACTTCCGATCATCGCGGCCGATGCGGCAGACGCGCGCGGCCGATGTGTGTCGTAGCCGCGCGCGATTGTGTCAAGACCAGTCCCGTGCTTGAGTATATTCCTCTCGCTTCCTCATGTGTGTCTCGCTCATTCGTGAACTGTCATGTCAGCCTGTATTGACAGCCGCGCGCGTCTAGCCGCTGACATCGGAAGCAAGGTGTGTCGTTGGCCGCAACGGCCGCGATCTACGGAAGCCAACCTTCATAGTTCAGAACAATTAGGTATAAGTACTTACATTGCAGTTGGTTCAGTCAGGCGTACCTGAGTATGGATTAACAATTCATACGTACATTTTTTATTGTATAAGGAGAGGACGAGCTGATGGTAAATGGTCACCGTCACCCATTGACATCTCATTATCATCAGCTCTCTCTATCAGAATCTCATCTCATCTCTATCTATCTATCGCAAGATACTGACCTAGTTTGGGATTCAGTGTGTATAATTTAGTAGTAGCTTATGTTTAATTCAATTTTTTTAAATGTATTATGTTACCAGCCACACCCGATTTCAGGACGAATAATCGGTATATCCTAGCCCGAACTAGGTCGTCCTAAGCCCGATATGAACAACCAGTTTAGCCTAGGGCAGACTTGTTGATCCTAGAATGAATACGAACTGATACACTGAAAGAAAGCTTGTTTTATTTGGAGCATATAAAGTAATTTTTATTCATTTGATAGATGCGACTAAGATCTTGGTTGAGGTGAACAATTTCTTGGTTGAAGTGAACAATTTCTTGGTTGAAGTTAACAAGCCGACTTTACATGCTCGTATTGAAACAAGTTCTTGTTTGAAGTAAACAAGCTTTTCTTTCAGCGTATGCCCTTAGTTTAAACTAATTTTGTCTAGTCCAAAATATATTGCAGTTAAATATTGTTTCTTTTAGGTATCTCCCCTCGAAATCGACAGTTTCCTGACCCCTGACTGACTGACCCCTCCCAAAATGTTAAGCTAGAACCGCCGTTGCTGTCCTCTATATACAAGTAGCGAGGACGTCCCGTCACTTGTCACCTGGGCCGAGACGTGGCACCAAGACGCGACCGGAGCTCAATCAATTGTTCCAACCTCTTGTGCTTTTTCGCTTAATAGACTTTTTAACGTATAGGTTTTCTGTGACTAGGTAGGTTTCTTTATTTTTGAACTATCATTATTATCAGAATCATTGTTTGTTTATCAGTCTGTGTCGTCTTCTCTATAAGTAACAAGGATGTCCCATCATTTGTCATATGGATGGTTCATAACGCGGTCGCTGGGGGTGTGTCACAGGGGTCATGACCTCCCTCAAAATCCCATAAAAAGACTCTTAAATTAGTTGCGACCCCATATAATGACGCCTCCACCCCCCGACTCAAACGACAGTTTCCTGAAGATGTAAGTAGCAAGGACGTCCCGTCACTTGTCACCTGGGCCGAGACGGGACCGAGACGCGGCCGGAGCTCAATCAATAGTTCCAATCTAGTGTGCTTTACGCTTAATAGACTTTTCACCGATAGTTCTACATAGAGGTTTTCTGTGTCTTGGTAGGTTTCTTTGTTATTGAACTATCATTATTATCAGAATCATTGTTTGTCTGTCTTTCTGTCTTCTCCTCTACAAGTAGCAAGGACGTCCCGTCACTTGTCACCTGGGCCGAGACGTGGGACCGAGACGCGGCCGGAGCTCAATCAATAGTTCCGCGCAAGCCCGTGCCGCGCGGATTGCGGGACACTGGGCGACGTCGCGCGATCTATCATTATTAGACTTCTTAAAACTGTTGGACAACGGCTCCTAATCCTGCTCCTAATCTACTCTTCAAATATTAGTAACAATTTTCCCATCATTGAATATGTGTAAAAGTGTTTAGCGCAATTAAAACTGCTGTCCCACCCCACTGTTGGCCTCTCTATTTTTCAAATCATCATCATCAGCCTATTAATGTCCCCACTGTTGGGGCGCAGGTCTCTTCTTGCACGAGGAATGTCCACCGAGAGCGGGCCCAGTGCTGATTGATGGATTTCACACACCTTCAAGTATATAAACCAATAAATATTTTTATATTTCACTCTTCTGCACTAAACTGCCGGTAACCTGTAATTCTTCTATCGCCTAGGTTGCCTGGAAGAGATCGTTCTGAGCGATAATGCCGTCTTATATAAGTCCTATGTAAATCTCTTGTGTGCAATAAAGTATTACTATATCTATCTATCTATCTAGGTCTATCTATCTTTTAATTTCCTCAAGCATGCAGGTTTCCTCACGATGTTTTCCTTCACCGTTAAAGAAGGTAAATGTACGTAAGTTTTCCAAAAAAACCGAAAAACTCATTAGTACATGGCATGGTTTCGAACCCGGACCTCTCCGCACGGGAGTCCGGCGTCGTAGCCACTGGGCCACAGACGCTCTTCAAATATTACCTTGTAATAATTTTCCCATTCGATGTTTAAAGCAGAATTTCAGTAATTTATTGGTATTAATCAAGATATCTCTGCTTTTATGATATAAAAGAATACCATAAGCACTAAGCACTTTTATCTATCTCCGATGGTCAAAGTGTCGCTGGGGAATTCCCTTATCATTTATGTTATAATCTATATAACATATTGTCAGTGGAAAGGAAAAAATGCTAAAGCGCCAGAATTGAGGTTTTGGGAAATGAGTTTTAAAGTAATTAGATTAAAAAATGTATTTCCCAAAACCGCCATTTTGGCGTTTTAGCTTTTTTTCCTTTCCACCGACGATATCTATCTAGGCAGCGTATTTCTTGAGAATGAGTATAATTTTGAAGTGATTCAGTGTGATTATTTTTAAGAACAATTTCAATCAACTGTGTATGTATAGTTCTAATTTTGAATTTTAAATTTAGAACACGTGCCAATAGGCGGAGCCCGGCCAACCAATAAGAAATGTCGCGCAACGCGACACAGTGACAATTTCCGCCAATGGGGACAGAGAGCGCGAGGGCGGAGGTGACATTTTCAGCCAACCCGCTGACGCCGCCTACGCGAATTGAATTTTAAAAGAATAAACAATGTTTTAAATTCAGAAGGTGTTTCACAGAAACAACCAATTTATCTCAAACAATTTTATTACTTTGACCTTTATACAGAGTTGTTTAGAAAAAAGCTATTGTCAAAATTCTTTTGTGATAAGATAAAGCCAACACGGATTTTTCTCGTATTTTTAGGCTCAGAAGAAAAGGAAACATTGTTCTGTTTTGAAAATTATTTTTTAACCAACAATGCATATTTGTTCTTACCTTACATGACAGGAAGACCTGTTGGAAGGAAGGTTGGCTGGAAGAGATCCCTATGGGATAATGGATGATGGCCTTTGTACATATTTTAATGTTTTTATCTTCTGTGTGTTTTTTTTTGTGTGTGTAAGAGACTACAAACAAACCTGACTATAAATTTGATAATTAACTTACCTAGTACCTACTTCCTACATTAAAAAATATAGATAAATCTGATTTCTTTTTTAAAAAAAAAGTATTTTCAAGGACAGTAATACCCCGCTTTACGCGAGAGATACGTTCCAGAGAAAATCGCGTTAAGCGAAATTCGCGTATATCGGGGTCTGCTTAAAAACACTACATAAAGATACTAAATCAATTTAATTTATTGCAAAATACAACGTGATACATTTTGAGCGTTGGTTTTACGAAAGTCTTTTCTAAATACGTCCAGTCTTTCCTAAACCTATCTCTGTCATACCTGGAGAGCCAACATAAAGATGGTAAGTCGCAAAGGAAAACATTTTCTGAGGAATCCCCTAGTCAGAGCTAACATAGAGAAGGCAAGTAGCACCAGAAATGAATTTGTGGGGAATACCCCAGTCAGTGTTTGCAGGAAATCGCGTAAAGCGGGGCAATTTAACGCGAAATTTGAAATTCGCGTTGTAACGAATGCGCGCAATACGGGGTCGCGTAAAGCGGGGTATTACTGGAAATTATAAATTACGTATGAAAGTAAAAAATAAGTAGGTTAGTTTATAACTTCCTTGGGTGTTTTAATAAACAGATAACATGGTAGAGTTATCAGAAAATCAAATTACATACCTCAGAAGTGAAGAAGGAAGGGTTCTTCTTTACGAAAGAAGAAAGTTACAAAAAAACAACAAAAAACGTCTCAAGATTAGATGGTGACATTTCTAGCCAATGGGAGCGCGCTTCCATGTCATTGGCTGGCGGCGACAGCTAGATGTCACCGTTTGTCGCTTGTCGCGAGAAACGGAACTCTATTTATGTAGAGCTGGCTGTGGGTGCAAGCGGGATGGGTGCTTTGCTTACGCAGGCTTCTATTTATGAAAATTGTAACGGTTATTGCGTTCGTCATGTGAAGGAAATAAGTAATACATATACTGAAGCTTTCATAGAAGCTTAATTGTAAATTCAACTGTCAGAGCTCTTCTCTTGCTAATCTGTTTTGCGAAACCTTTCTATAAGTTACTTAGGTTATAATGTTACATACTCAAGTTAAGTTTAAGAGCGTCGGTGGCGTCGTGGATAGGACGTCGGACTCCCATGCGGGAGGTCCGACTTCGAAACCAGGCAATGCCATGTACCAATGAGTTATTCATTTACCGACTACTCTGACGGTGAAGGAAAACATCGTGGGGAAACCTGCATACTGAGATAACCAGTGTGTGAAATGGGGAAGGCAATGGCAAACCACCCCATTAAATCTGCTACGAGAGTAGTTCTATGTGATTAATTCCTTAGAATGATCACTACCCTCAGCAATGAGGGACACGACTTAGATATGTAAACACTGTGATCTATTCTTATTGTGTTCAACCATATGTATGTACCAGTTTTATTAATAAATATTTCTGAATCTGAATCATATAAACGGAATTTTCAATTTCAATGAAGGAAGTTTGAAGTTTGTGGAAGGGACGTTTTTGTGGCTTCGGGCACAGAATAGCTTCGGGTGAGGGAACGTCAAAATATTTCGGATAGAGTCAAACCCTTAACCCACCTGCTGAGGCTCTCTTAGTATCGGATGCCAAAATCCGCGCCAGTGAAGTAAGAAAATACCAATACAGAACCAAAGTGTAGTTAACAAGCAAGTGCTTAATAAATCTTAGGGGGAACTAAGTTTTTTTTTTTTTTTTAATTCAAATTTTTTTTGCGCCCTCCTAACGACACCCCGACCGAATAGAGAAGAATATACCTACTTACTTACTTATTTCTTTAAAAGTCAACACTCGTCTACAGTCAACCATGTGGTTGACTGTAGACGAGTGTTGACTCTATAGTATACCATCTGTCAAAAACCTTGGATTAAATGTCAACCTTATGCCTTGCGCAATATGACACATTTCAGATTCTCAAATTTTGACTTTTGGGTAGGTCGACCTGTGGTCGACTGTACCTACAGCTACAAGTAAACTTAAAGCTTTGGCAGCATTCTCTATCAGCTGACATTACTTACCTACTTTCTTGCTGGAAAGGAGCTTTTATAATCTTAGGGATTTCTAAGCATAGTAATATAAATATACATTACTTCTAATTGACATCATAGTAGTTCTGGAGTGGAGACCGCGTTTACGTAAACGTAGTTTGGGACGCACCCCTGCTAGATGGAGCGACGATCGGCCCAAGATGGCTGGCAGCGACTGGATGAGAAGAGCCGCAGATCGGGCTCAATGGCGCGCCCTGGGAGAGGCCTATGTCCAGCAGTGGACTAGAATAGGCTGCTGATGATGACCATAGCTGCCTAATTTTATTTTATTCTAATTTTTAATTGTACTTCACTATTTCCTTGTCTATCTCACGTTTGTTGTTTTACGTTTATTACGTTACGTGCAATAAAGTGTATTTTACTTTACTTTTTATTTAATTCTTATTATTTAAATCTTTCATTATTATTTAGTCCTAATTTACATCATCATTGTTTAATTTCATTTTTATTCTTGTAATTATTGTTATTGTATAATAATTTTTGCGATGGACAGTATTTTACGGAATTCTTTGTTCCACAATAACCTTTAAATCGTAACTCATACTAAATGTTTGGGAATAGTATTATTTTGAGATTTATAGTACTAGAACCTCGGTTGACCCCATAAAGTCTTTTGTTCCTGACACGAAATAGAATCAATTGGCATTAAACAAATTTTTGTAGTAAAAAATTGCATTTTTCTCGCTGACTGTACCTTTTTCCAAAAATCTGTGAATGGAGTTTTAAATAGCTCCAAAAGTTAGGGAAGGTCTCCTAAGACCATTTTCTCGTAGCTCCAACGGATCTGATAGCTGCCCTGGGTGCTCCGCCGAAACTTTCCACCTGTATATAAAATATGTTTTCTCCTAAAGGGAACTCCAAAAGGAAATCTCATCATCCCTTTTGCGAGAGAGAGAGAGAGAGAGAGAGAGAGAGAGAGAGAGAGAGAGAGAGACAAAGAGATACCACTATTAGGATCTATATTCGGGATTTATTGTCTCTTTCTCACATTCACACTTTCTCAGAACGCTCTTATCAGTCGTCGCCTTTGTTATGCCGAAAGAATATATTTTCTAAGAATTGTTGTCAAGTGTATAGTAAACAACAAGTAATAATCTCATAAGAATGTTTAATGTTTTTTGTGCCATCACCTTCCCACACACTCAGTACCTCACATATACTTGTTTTTTTTTTTAAGGCAAAGGGAACTGAGCCCATACAGCCATGTCTGATGTAAACGACTCTTGCAAGTCTTCATTAAAATGCTGGTGTGACACATTTCAATGCTATCTGGGAGAATCTTCCACGCTTCTGCACCATCCGAACCAAAGAAGAAGGCGTCCCGGACGCAGTATGGCTCTTCAAAATCCAGCCAAGTACGGATCGGGCTGCAGCGTCTTACTTGACTTTACTTCACTGTCCCACACATTAATCACATTTTGTAGACGTTCTTCGAATAAAAAACACCATTCTTACTTGAAAAGCAGTACTGTAAAACAATTTGCAAGACAACGAAAAAAAGCTGGTGTGGACGCGACAAAAGCGCGGGAGAAACTCACCTCACATATACACCAGTGATTCCAGATCACGAAAGTAAAATTACAGTGTTACTAGCTAAAAATTACAGGATATAAAAAAAACCAGTAGATTACAAAATTTTAATACAGTGAGATTACAGTGAGGACATTGGTTAGATATTGAAATAAAAACAAGCTGTTTCATTTTTCTATTTAGTTATTATCACTGATCGGAGTAGGTAGGGCTCTTTCGGGTCAATGTCCTCAAAGGTTATATTAATATGGATATGATTTCGGGATCCCGTTTTAAGTTATCGAGCAAATGTTGTAAATTACTTTTATAAACCTCGCCCTTACTCGGCGGATTACGATTTTTTTTAAATTGTGAATCTTAGAAAAAAATATTTCGCCACCAATCTTAAATGTGTATCAAAACAAATATAACGTTAAAAATCTAAATAATATATTTATTCAATCCCGGAAATCCCAGGATTATTGGGCATACCTATCCATATTATGACCGTATGTGGCAAGTACCAAAAACAGCCCTACCTACTCCGATCATAGGTTATTAGTTATTAATTATTACAATTAAAATTTCGAAAAACACGAGGAAATTCAAATATCAATCAATCCATGCGTCAATTTAAATCCTACAAACGAAATGATTTTTAAAATTTTCTATCAAAAGCACGAGGACAATATTTTGGAATGATTAATAATCATTCCAAAATAATTTCCTTGTGTTTTTCGTAAATTTTCGCGGTCATTTTGGAAATCATTTCTTTCGTAGGATTAAAAATTACAGTCATTCGAATTTCGAAGAATGGCTTGTTGGGTTAGCATGTTCCCTTTAATGGTGTTGGTGATCAGACAGTTCCGTTTCGTTTCAAGTAGATATCATTAAATTTTATTATTTTGATTCCTGGGCAGGGCAGTAATATTAAATACAGTAAATCTACTCTATTACAGTGAATCTGGAAGCACTGCATACACACTAATATCCTCATTCATACAAACAAACACATTCATACAACACAACACGCACACACTGTTGCTTTCTTCGTCCGTGCAGTCACTGAGGGGCCAACTGAAGATCAACGCTGTGGCTTGCCTCAGCATTATGCTGAGCTGGTGTACCCTTTTTGGCACTGTACCACACCGGATGTTCTGTGCTGCATGTATTAAACTTTGTATACTTCTGTATTGTGTTCTATATTCTGGTGTTTACGTTTTCAATTTCAATAATATTTTTGAACGATATTAGTGTCCAATGTAACCGGTTCTTAGCGAATTTGTAATCGCGGGATATCGTGAGCCATGTTAATATTTCGTCATGGAATCCCGCAAAATTGCACTACCTAATCCGATCACTGGTGATGTAACATGGATTCAATAATATAACTAAATCTTGATTATTGCCATGGGCAAAGAACTTTTCTTGTTGCGGTGAGCAATCAGTAGCTTTTTCGTGCGCCATTTTTCGTTGCGTGCGGTTCGAAGCGTGCTTCTCACTAACTAAAATTATTAAATTCAAATTGAGAACAATCTCGCTACCTCGGCACGAGCTTCTGTCGATCGAAATCGAAATTCAAATTTGATCAAATTTTCTTTTCGGCTTCCGTGTAGGAATTCGAAACGCCGAAATCGAAAACAATAATTTCGTTCTTAAATGCGTCTTTTTATGTTTTATTGTGGCCAGTATTTTTCGCTAACATTATTGCTTCAGTGTTGTTTGTTTCTGAATAAAAGGGCGGTAAATAATGAACGAACGCTTTATACCTATACAGGCTGTAACATTAAGAACGGTCAGTATGGGAAAGTCTGAAACTATAAGACATACGAAGATCTGTTCTTAGGAACCATGTCATCAATTTTAGTAACAAGAAAAACTGTATTCATACATTTAAAAAAAAAACTGTACTCAGCCTGGGCATCGAACCCGGTTCTTTTGAAAAAAAATCCAACACTATTTCTATTTAGATATCGATTACGTTAAGGATGAAGTGTACAAAACAAGCTACGACACAATTGAAGACCTAGAGACCAGCAGCCATAGAGACAATTTTAACGCAAATTCACCACCTGAAGATACAAAATTCAATAGTAAGATCGTTACCTAAACGAGTTGAATGTTGTATTTTACAAAATGGTAGTCATTTCGAACACCTACTAAAATAAATTAAAAGATATGGAAACGATGCGTTTTATTAATTTTAAACATCACGTTTCATACTAACATTTATTCCTTAAGACCTACACAATCGATGTCTAAATAGAAATAGTGTTGGATTTTTTTTTCAAAAGAACCGGGTTCGATGCCCAGGCTGAGTACAGTTTTTTTTAAAATGTATGAATATAGTTTTTCTTGTTACTAAAATTGATGACATGGTTCCTAAGAACAGATCTTCGTATGTCTTATAGTTTCAGACTTTCCCATACTGACCGTTCTTAATGTTACAGCCTGTATATGTATGTACGTATATGTATGTATATTATATTTATAGAGATATTTATTTTATAGTTATTGTAGCATATTTATGTCTTTATATATTGTATTTATTTTTATTTGACGTACACACTATGTCTGTCTACCTTTAAATTATAACGCATATTTCACTTTCGCGGGTTTTAATTTTAATTAATTTATTAGGTAAACACAACAGATTACAACCATAGAAATTACATAAAAATCAATATAAAGTCATGAGCTAGGTCGTAACCCTTAACGTGTAAACACAGCATGGTTAGGAAGTGGGAAATTGGTTGTTGTACAACATTGAGTTGGGAAAAAATACTATTGAATGTAATGACTAAAAAAACCTATACCTATTTGAAAAATAAAAATAATAAAGTAAAGACTATAAAGTAGGTGCGTGGATAGCTCACTTGAGGTTTGCTGGAAGAAATCTCTTTTAGAGATAAGTTCTCCCTTTGTACAATGTCTCATTTTAATTGTTTTTATTAAGTATATTGTTGTACAATAAAATGTAAATAAATAAACGAATATTCTTTTCAAATTCTCAGTAAGTAAAAGTATCATAGAAATTACAATGTCACATTATACCCTACGTAAGTATTGTGAGATACATTTTAACTTTAAAATACCAGCTTTCCCAAAATGCAGCTTTATTCTGTAGATAATTTGTATTCACTTGTCAAATAAACACAAAAGTTCCTTATTGTAAACCCACGCGTACTCTGCAGATGTCGTGACGAATAATAAAGTGTCCAAATATCTTACAATGTTGCTTACAAAACGTTGAAATTAACTTTTATAACTTTTTCTGTAATAAAAGTTGTCCGCAAAAAAAGTCTGAAAAGCCATTATCAATTTTTGAAATTCCTGGCAGCACTGGCCACTAACAAAAATGTAGAAGGTGAAATGAGAGTTTCTCCCGCGCTTTTGTCGCGTCCACACCAGCTTTTTTTTTCGTTGTCTTGCAAATTGTTTCACAGTAGTGCTTTTCAAGTAAGAATGGCGTTTTTTATTCGAAGAACGTCTACAAAATGTGATTAATGTGTGGGACAGTGAAGTAAAGTCAAATAAGACGCTGCAGCCCGATCCGTACTTGGCTGGATTTTGAAGAGCCACACTGCGTCCGGGACGCCTTCTTCTTTGGTTCGGATGGTGCAGAAGCGTGGAAGATTCTCCCAGATAGCATTGAAATGTGTCACACCAGCATTTTAATGAAGACTTGCAAGAGTTGTTTACATCAGACATGGCTGTATGGGCTCAGTTCCCTTTGCCTTATAAAAAACAACAACAAGAAGGTGAAATGCCCAATTTAAAATTTGAATATTATTTTCGGAATTTCGAATTCGAAAACCGCATCGGTCGATCACGGCGGGAATGTGTGGACTACCAACTTGATTTAAATTTGGAAGCACGAAAGAAAGTTCTCACACTTTGTCACTCCCTTGAGGGACGGCGTATTTTATTTACATTATTTCAAATTTAAATTCGTTTCATTTTCGAAATACCTGCACGGTAGGCGGTTTACTTTGATTAAGTATACCTATATGCCAAATTGTATCAAAGAAGCAAAGTCCTTCCTTTTATTCAAAACTAAATTAAAGAACCACCTTTTGAGCCAATTTACAGAATTTAATTGAATCCAAATTATACCTATTTTATGTGTTATTCGTCTTCTAGTTACCCGCATCTAAGAAAAATTACAGCTCTTCAATTAGATCATATTATACACCAGTAATTTAATTTATAAGCCTTATGTCTACCGTACACTGTTAATTACAATAAGTTTATCCTGTATTTCCCTAAGCAAAGTGGATTATATCCTTTTTTTAGTGAAATAAATGTCTAAAACCGTAAAAAAACCGTATATGCTCAGGCCAAGATCCACTTTGAATCGCTGAGCCAGCGGAGTTAGTAAGTATATAATATGTAAGTACTATAGTATTTATATTAAGTAAATATGAAATTAATGAATATAGATAATATCTAATTTCATAATTATTAGGTATTAATTAACTAAGGGGGCAACCATAAATTACGTCACACGAATTTCATGATTTTTGGAGCCTTGGAGTCATAGGTGGTCACATTTGTGTGACCGTCCCCTGGTGTGACGTCATATATTTGCAATTTTAAATTTAGAAAGCAATTCCAAAATTATTTATTTATTACTATTTAATTTTTTTGTTCATAAAAACAACAATAAATCAATTATTTTAGAAAATTTACAAAATATCGAATCAAATGAACGATTCAATATTTATGTATTATATTATATTTATATACGTATTTTCTATTTTGTATTATTAAGTAGGTATATTTATTTAGCAGATAGGTGTACACTTCGCCTGCCTTGATATGAATCAAATTGTTATTTTATGGGGTTTGCTGGAAGAGATCTCTCTTAGAGATAAGTCACGCCCTTTGTGTTTCACATTTTTTTTTTGTATAAGTTTGTATTATAATGTTTGTGTACGATAAAGAGTTATTATTATTATATATTTTTTAAATTTCTGTTTATCTCCCATTCCTGGGGTATTCTACCACAATCGCGGGCTTTTGGCCAAACGAGAGTGGGGACGAAAAAATAAAAAGATATATATGAAAATGATAAATATGTAAGTATTTTATAGTAATTTAAGATTATTCTTCTATTGATAAGAATTTGCGAACTATTCTGCATGTATTTATTATAACTGCTTTTTGTAGGAGTCTGTATGTGAGGGCGTGCATGCCAAGTGTTTTGAGGCCGGTGTGAAGTGTGTTTGGGATTACTCCTGTGGATGACAAAATGATTGGTATAGTTTTGACTGTTTGCACTTTCCATTGAGTCTTTAGTTCAATTGATAAATCGGTATATGTATTTGGAAATGTTATCTGTGTGTGTTGATGTAACGTTATGCGTATTGGGTATGGCTATGTCTATAAGGTAAACTATTTTATTCATCTTATCATGGAGTGTGATGTCTGGTCGGTTGTGGTGGATGGTTTTGTCCGTTAAGATAGTTCTGTCCCAATATAGTTTGTAGTCTTCTGAATCTATTATCACTTGGGGTGTGTATTATTATTATTATTATTAACGATACAAAATGTAATCATCTTGTGTCCATGGCTTTTGAACCCAATCCTTTATATTATTTATGACTTCTTTTAGATTTCCGCATGTGACGCCACGAAGCTTACGACTCGTCCCCCCTTGTCACACAATGTCACACTTTGTTGACCCCTCCCCCTTACGTGTGACGTAATTAATGGATGACCCCGTATACACACACCGTCTTAAATAATAAATTAATTTCAAATATTATTTAAGACGAAGTATGTATAAGTACCTACCTATTCCTCTTTATCTGGCCTATAAGAGTTTAATGCCTAATTACACACAGACATAACAACGGTTACGATATTCATACTATGTCGTACCGTGTCGTGTCGGTGTCGTTATCGTCTCATGTGAAAAAGCCCAGAAATAGAGTTCTAACCATTGAAATAGAAATATAAAAACTTTATTAATTAGACCATATATAAAAATATCTGTAAAAAATATCACAACATGAGTAAGATTCTAAATTGACCATATTTTACATTCTGACAAGTGATAACATATGACTGTATATATTGACTTCTATGGATAGATTCACAGAACCTTAATGGTTGGTTTACATTGGTCAAGTGTTTAGCGAAGTGCAAGGACAGTGGCGAGTATAATGGCGAGTGGCGAGGCACTCGCCAGTGTCATAAAGTAAAAATTTTTTTTTTTCTCTTATATATCTTTTTCCATATTGATTGCACACCTACTATCTCTTTCTCGAAATAATTTCCTCTGCCCGAAGGTTGCCTGGAAGAGATCGCTCTTAGCTTGAATTGTACTTCACTATTTCCTTTTCTATATATTTTTTTTCTATTTGTGCAATAAAGTGTATTTTACTTTACTTTACATAATTTAGAACCACTGGCAAGGCAGCTTGCAAGCTAACTTGACTCACCACTGTTCACCGGTTTACACCACTGTCCTAACTCACTGTACTTACCCACTTCGTTTAACACTTGACCAAGTGTTTTTTTTATCGGGTAAATTAGCCTTAATATCGTGTCGTCAAGAAACTTCTAAATTCCGCCATTCGGGTAGCGAAGACAGCAGACGATATTCGCTGAATAAAAAAATCATTAAAAATAATTTACCTACCTACCAAATTAAAATTGTAAACTAGAAAAATTAACGAAACTTTTTAAAAACTATTCTAAACTTTTGTGAAGTCATTCTAAGCTTATGTGAAATAACTCATTAAAAATAATTATGTTAGTTTGTTTTTATATAAACGATTGGAAAAATATGCAATTAAAATGGCCGACATTATACAGTAATTTTCACGACCTTGACACAACAAACAAAACAACCAATCTACATCTATTCAAATCTACTAATCACGCAAAAACATTATAATGACCGTTATTGAGCATCGCGTGCAATATGGCGGCCGGTGCGCTTGCGGCGATGCTTCCAAATTCAAAATTCGAATCGTTCGAATTCGATTGTTTGCGCCACCCCGAGGCTGGGGTTCGCGTGATCAATCGATCTACACTTTAACAATGGAGGCGTTTTTCACGAAGTATCCCAAATATGCCGTGTGTTTTATTGTCTACCTTAATGCTTGGTCAGAATTCCTGTAGGTAGTATTCTTTTACAGTTGATCTTATGTTAGAAAGTACAAAAACGTAACCTAACATAAACCTCGACTATAACAAAGCTCCTTAGCAGAATTTCACTGATTTTTCCAAATCAAAATTTACGGAGTAACAGGTTACTTCACGTTCCTAAGTATCACACTAATTACAGAAAGAATTGCAGCAGGTAGCTATTTTTTCTGTAATTAGTGTGATACTTAGGAAGTAGTTAGTGTGTTGTGGTTAGGAAGTAGGTGGTGTGATACTTATTAGTGTGATACTTAGGAAGTAGTTAGTGTGGTGTGGTTAGGAAGTAGGTAGTGTGATACTTATCAGTGTGATACTTATTAGTGTGATATTTAGGAAGTAGTTAGTGTGGTGTGTTTAGGAAGTAGGTAGTGTGATACTTATCAGTGTGATACTTATTAGTGTGATACTTAGGAAGTAGTAGTGTGGTGTGGTTAGGAAGTAGGTAGTGTGATACTTATCACACTACCTACTTCCTAACCACACCACACAAACTACTTCCTAAGTATCACACTAATTACAGAAAGAATAGCTACCTGCTATTCTTAAGTAGGGATTAGTGTGATACTTAGTAGTAAGATCATGTGTATCATTTAACTAGATAAGCAACAACCCTACTATAGATCTTTTCAATAGTAATTCTGAAAAATCCTTTCTTACTAACGACTTTTCCTCTGCCTATTTGTAGTACCTACATCGTATCTAGATTAATTGTTTTGTTATTAATTTTACATTAACTGTGGAAGCTTTATAAATGGCTTTTGATTTTAAAAATGCATATGTAACTTGTAAATAAGGCTGTAAGCTATCCAAATAAAAAATAAAAAAATAAAAATTACAATAGAACTGTCATATCAGTGTATAAAGTAAAATATAAGGTAAAAAATATCGTTACTAATAGAGTATTAAATGCTCTAATATCGTTGTCCCCAGTTTAATCTAGATTTTTAATCAATTCAAATCATTTTTTTCAATTGTAAGTTAGTACCTTATATTACATTTTTACGATGTCATTTTTTACTCTACCACCGCTTCGTAAGGTGCTGTAGCTGAAAGGAAAGAAGCGGCGCAAGAAACTTTCAGCAGCACATCTTTTGAAATAAATATATCTTACAATAATTATGAATACAATCATATATGTACGCAATGTGCAGAGCTGGAGCTGAATTTAGGACCAAGCCTCTTTATCATTTAAGTAGTCATTTATTTATAATAACCCTTTTTACATAAGGTCTGTCTTATGTAGGTCTTAAATTTTTTCTCTGTCATATTTATTACAGTTGCTTGCTTCTCGTATGGTTAGTGGCCAACCTTTTGGTCACACATTTTTAAAAGGCCCTTTATTAAAAGGGCAGTAATAACTGAAGTGAACTAGAGTCAAATAATTATAATGTTATAGTGGAAGATACAGCTATACTCTGAGGAATCCTGTCGCAATAAGTTTTGGTTATAATTTCTTAACATTCATATAAATGTGTCATATGAGTTAAAAAGTACCCTAGAGTACCCTGATTTGTTGGTCGCTGTACCTACTTAGTGGCCAACCTATTTGTCAGAGTTGTTCAGGCCGCCCGTAGGCATCTGACATGACTTAACGACTGCTGTCGAACGACAACAGCCCGGCTGTTAACGTGGTCTCCGAGGCACGGAGAAGCTCAGATGAAATATGCCACTAGTGGTCACCCATCCAGGTACCGACCGCGCCAACGTCGCTTAACCCGCATGAACACTTTCGGACCGTGCTCGCAACTAGGCTATGAGGTACTCAATGTATCCTCCTCATATTACAGTATCAAGTATCTTATAAAGATTTGAGCAAAGTCTAAAGATATTGCAGTCGTATTTATGCGTGGATTTGTCACTAATAAGCGTTTCACGTCAAAATACAATGAGAAACATCACTACTAGTGAAATAAATGATTTCACCTCACTCACCTCCTAATGGAGTGTGACCTGGGAAAAATTGAGAGGAAACAATTTGGCCTCAATAGGCTACAAAATGGGAGGCTCAATATTATTTTCAGTCAGCCCTTATCTGATAATATGAAACACTTACTGTTGTTTGATAAGTTGGCTCTCAAAGTGACGGCTGACTCTAATAATACTTGAGCTTCCCTTTCCCTTTTCTTAGTGACCCTAACCAGGCTGACATGGTCACCTTGTCGTGTACCAAAGCCTCTAAACAGAGATTTAAAAAAAAAAGAATAAGAATAAGTTTATTCGTGCGGTAAGTTTACAAAATATTCATAGTCCATACACCAGTAGGAACTCCATATTATCTGGAGTCGTCTCTTGACTCCAGACAGTATTTCGAAGCAAATCCCTAAATTGCTGCCTATATCTGCTATAATAACAACCGCGATGGCTCCCTAAGAAGCCACCACCACCGCCTCATTAACGGCTGCCTAAAAAAACAACGTTCTAGAAAGCCCCATTTCGAACTTTTCAAATTCAAATTCGGATTCGTAAAGCCTCGGTTATATTGGCGTGGAAAATATAATCGTAAATCTTTCAACGCGCCGTCGTTCTTGCGTGTGATAATAAGTCAGATGCTATGTACTATGAATGTTTTTTTTATTAGTACCTAAGTACAGTCTACCACAAGCTATAGTATACCATCTGTCAAAAACCTTCGATTAAATCTCAACCCTATGCCTGCGTAATATGATACATTTCAGATTCTCAAATTTTGACATTTTGGGTAGGTTGATCTGTGATCGACTGTAATAATAATTTATTTACAAAAAGAATTGATGTACAGGTAACTATGACGTCACAGAGTCCCAGGTCACCTGAGTTAAATAACATTTACTCTACAATCAACCTTATTTAACTCTATGTGCACGCTGAATATCTAATAAAAAAAACATAATAAATAGTAATAAAACAAATCTAATATATTTATACTCCAAAACTCTAGCAATACATGTGCAATCTAGAGCTACAGCCATAATTTATTTTAATTATTCTTGGCCAGCCATATATATTTGTCTATCAAATCAGATAAGGCACCCCATTTTTACAATGGCAATCAAAAATCGACAGTAAGCAACACCTAGCTACATATTTAAGGAGTTTTTGCCGCGCTTTTGAAGCATCCACGCCGACTTTTTATCGTTTTGTCCTACAAATTATTTAGAGTGGTATTTTTCTAGTAATAGTAATGTTTTTTACTTGAAGAACGTCTACAAAATGTGATTAATGCGTGGGACAGTGAAATAAAGTCAAATAATACGTTGCAGCCCAATCCGTACTTGGCTGGTTTTTGAAGAGTTATACTGCGTTCGGGACGCTTCTTCTTTGGTTCTGACGATGCAGAAGCGTGGCAGATTCTCCCAGATAGCATTGAAATGTGTCACTCCAGCATTTTAATGAATAATTGAAGATACTCATTATTTAAGATTTTGACTGAAGGATTCGTATCCATCGTCATGAATATTATTTTTTAAAAGTACCTACTCTATAGTAGGCATTGACCCTGAAATTTCTTTTTTCTGTTTTTTGTTGCCATTGTGCGTAGATTTTACTTAAAAGCCATGGAAACTTATGGAACACCTATCTACCGATCTAACTAGTTATCCGAAATTTAAAAAAAAAAAAATATGACAATTTCTTGGGGATCGATCCTAGCTTAATAACTCGGTAGAGGACATCAATAGAAACATAAAACATATCTTGACAAATACTCCTAAAATATCTCTGAACCCAGATATTTGAGCCAGTAATATTACAAAAAAAATATTGCATCTTTCGACGGCAAATATTTGGGTTCAGAGATACTTTAGGAGTTTCGTCAAGATATGATTATGTGTCTATTGATGTCCTCTATCGAATTATCGGACTGGAATCGATCGGCAAGAAATCTACATTTTTCAAAATCACGAAAATAGGTGTGCCAGTCTCCATAGTAAAAAGTTTACCACCACCCTCTGCCGGCGTACCTGAGTTGGACTCTATGATGTATTTACGTCGTTGTGACGCGCGATAGATGCATTCGCTATTCTGCAAGGACTTTTCAAGCTTTGAAATAATCCATTAGATATTATGAACGCGGCTTTACGTCGTCGTTCGCGTGACGATACTTTTTAAACATAGAAGGCTCGTTCTTTTTGCGAATTAGAAGTGTTCTCTTCAAAACAAATTGCTGACAAGCGGGACGTTCGAATTCTTATTTTGAATGCGCCAACCGCGGCCAATTTCTTTGCCAATTCATCACGACTCCCAGTACTTTAATAATGGATTTTATGCGTTTGTGTTAAGAGTGTATAAGTAGGGAAATAGTAAATTGGTATTGCAATATTTTGAATTTAATTCGAAGTGGGTTTCGGATGCAAATGCGGCTGATGAGAGTTGATTATTCAAATGAGAACAGACTAGCTCTTTGTGCGACTTTTGCCAGCCCATGTGGATAGCCTATGGTGAGGTGTGTGGCTTGATCAACTTATTTTGCGTGTGTAATTCGTAATTTTTTGAAACTTAAGGTAAAATTGAGATTATATAGAGTCCCAATTTATTAGCGGCAAATATTTCTAGGGTGTCATCTATAGGTTATATATAACAATAAAGATACGCAAAAAATTTTTTTTTTACTTATTAAATTTTCGAGAAAATGGACAAAATTGTTTGTTTGAAAATTCTACAAATGAATGATTACTATTCTAATACTGAAATAAGAAGTAAGAATGAAACTCGTTTTTTAAGGCGCAATATAATGGGGTTTATTTTTCTCATGTATGAATTTTTTTCATACAAGTAATAGAGTTATTTTTTCGTGTCAAGTGGTACAAATGACCAGCACAAACCCCTCTCCCCCTCTAAATATTTGCTACTAATAAAAAAGGACCATATATGTTTTATTAAAACATTAAACGTCACGTATCAAATATTTCGATCAGAAGGTAGAGATAAATTGTATTTAATATAATATGTAGGTAGGTAGTAACTTATACTTCCGATCATGGATAGCACTGCCAGCACTTCTCGCATAGTTTAAAGTCTAGAAATAAGCCCGTTTTCAATAGGTTAAGAAAAAAAGATAATTAGTACCTAGTGTGTGAAATTACTATAAAAAGTAGGTTCCTAACTTCTTATTATTATTTAAAAAAACAACAATATATTTAGGTAAAATACTTACGTGTCCATAAAATCACTTTATATCAATACCCTGAACACTTAGAAGTGGCACAACGTACAAACTACAAACACAAAATCAATTTACAAGGGCTCCCGGGTCTGATAGAATAGAATGATGCCTGATAATGGAAAGTTTAAAAATTAACTAGACGACCGCACGCGATGTCAGTCGACGTGACAGCGACGTGTCGCGTGACGCGACAACAAATGTCACGGCGGGTGACACACAAATGTCACTACCGCCGGTACCGTGATGGTATGGTGGTGTAATGGGACCCCAAGTGCTTTAAAAGTGGTTTGATTTTACTTGTATCTATCACTTACGATTTCTTTTCTTTTACAATACTTATACAGGTGTAATAAAACCCTTAGGCTGCCTGTCCTCCAAAGCTGTGCGAGGAAGCGCGACGGTGAGCGAGGAAAAAATCCGCCAATGGGATTGCTCCATTTCAATTGTCACGTGATATGACGTGATAATGGCGCGATCCTATTGGTGGATTTTTTCCTCGTTCACCGCCTCGCTTCCTCGCACAGCTTATAGTCCCGAAAGTATTATAATTTAATATTCTATTTCTTTATTAGAACAGCCATGGCCAGGATGTCGGAAACCCAGCGTCGGCGTCTGTATTTCCCGAAACCTACAACCTTGGGATCTTCAAGGCCAGAGAATAGGCATTTACTGGACCTGCTCCATCGTCGACTTCATCGTTGCTTACCATCAGGCGAGATCGAGGTCAAATGCGGGTTTAGTAGTCAATAAAAAAATATAAAAAAACGAGAGGTCTAAGTTTGATTTATAACAGAAGGTTTTTGGTTTTTTGAGCTTACCTATATACTTGCATTTAGAAAACACCATGAGGAAACCTGCACACTTAAGAGTGTATAAAAAGTATATTTATTAGCCTATGCATATCATGTAAAAAATATATTCATGCAAACAGTATGCATTTTACACTTTCTCAGATTTCCCTGGCTCCTAGAGTCACTATAAATATTTTCTTTTTTTATGAACCATCGTAGTGATACTTCAAAATAAGTACTTACCTCTTCTTCTGCTCAGTTGTTTTGCTCATTAATAACGGTCAACTATAATACATAATTAACCACATAAAGACTACCTCATAGCCTTCTCCATTTCATAGTAGGTACCTACACGGGTTCTCTCACTGTGTAAGTTTCCTCACGATGTTTTCCTCCTTCACCGTTAGAGTAATCGTAAATCTTCGAAAAAACTAAAAATGTCATTAGTATATGACAATGCTTGGTTTGGAACCCGGACTTCTCCCGCATGGGGAGTACAGCGTCCTATATAGCCACTACGCCACCGATCTCTTGCTCACCCATCTCCAAATTTTTCTTTCACGTTTCATATCTCATTCCCCTCAATTTGATCCTACCTAACCCTTTGGTCTCCAGTCAAAAGATATTATAAATGCAAAAAATTCAAAGTATCCTTATTTGAAATTCATAAATCACATGAATGAACTCGCTCAAGCTTCTGGTGTTTTTAAAGTTTTAATATTTTGTAGCCTTCGGCTGTTTGGAATTCGTGTACTACCTCTTTTATACGAAAATCTAAATTACTTACTTATTTGATTCTCCACTGCGTCGCTATGGGGGATGGTCTTTCGTAATCATTACTTCATTATCATCATTTCTATCGGTTGTGGTCACTTGCGGTTGTTTACGATTACATAAAATACAGAACTATATGCAGGGTGTACCATTGAGATGGGTCAGTATGGGGAACTCTGAAACTATAAGAGATAGAGAAAAATGTTCTAAGGGACCGTGTCGTCGATTTTAGAGTTAAGAAAAATTGCATTCATAGATTTACAAAAAACTCATACACGACTCGGGATTCGAACCTGGTTATTTACAGAGAAAAAAAAAACGTATGTTATTTTATTACGATAATGGATAGTGTTGTTTGTAATAAATAAATGTTGCTTTTAAAACACTGTGTCTACAATTAAAAGAAAGTGCTGTATTTAATTATTTATTCAATATAGTAAAACGTCTGGAATGGCATAAAATACTTAAATTTAGCATTTTTTTTAGTTGTAGACCATGTTCCATAGCAACATTTATTCCTTACAATCTACGCTATCAATTTTCGTAATAAAATAACATACGGTTTGTTTTCTGAAAATGACCGAGTTCGATTCCCGAGTCGTGTATGAGTTTTTTGTAAATCTATGAATGCAGTTTTTCTTAACTCTAAAATCGACGACACGGTCCCTTAGAACATTTTTCTCTATCTCTTATAGTTTCAGAGTTCCCCATACTGACCCATCTCAATGGTACACCCTGTATATTTTATTATTGACTTCCCTCATTATTTAATCTCTGTATTTTAAATATTGTTAAGTAGCCATATCCAATAAGTAAATGAACAGAAATCACTTACTATTCTTTCAAGTTCTTTCTTAGAAGTATAAATCTGTACCTCAGAAGCATTAAACTGTAAGTGCCGTAATCAATTTTACAAATGAGACAATTTTGTGTGAAAATTAGTCATGTTTGGACTTTGATTAAGTATAAAATTGGTAAACAAAACCTCAGTTAAAAAAATATATATTAAAGAAACTATTCTAGATTATAATTTGCCACAATGGCAAAAAACAGAAAATGCTAGAAAAGCATCTACACTGTTATGCTTCTGAGGTACAGAAATTAGGAAAGATAAACACCAATTATGTACAATGATTTAGTCCTAACATGATGAACCTTGTCGGTATAGCAAGTTTGTAAGAGTAGTTCTTTTGGTATAATAATTTCTAAATGTTTATCTTCATAATATTCCCGAACTGAATAGTAGCTTTTGGAGGTTAATAAGTCCCTTAGATACTTTTGAAATTGCTTTTCAGTTTGGACTTTTTTCAAATTTTCAGGGAGGCGGTTGTAGACTTTTACTGCCATGAAATAAGTGCTGCCATTTGCATTTTTAATCTTCGGTTGATATAATTTTGCAAGTACATAAATATTTAAAAGAAGTTTTTAGTATAAGAATATTTGTAATAATTTTGTCATTCTACCATTTCATCAGTCATCATCAGCAGCCTACTCTAGTCCACTGCTGGACATAGGCCTCTCCCAGGGCGCGCCATTGAACCCGATCTTCGGCTCTTCTCATCCAGTCGCTGCCAGCCACCTTGCGCAGATCGTCGCTCCATCTAGCAGGGGGCGTCCCACACTACGTTTGCCCAAACGCGGTCTCCACTCCAGAACTCGTCTCCCCTACCTGTCAGCTGGGTTGGGCAGCATTTCGGAAGTTACGTCACATCTTCTCGTCGCCCATACCTCAATGTCTAAAGACAAGAGTCTTTAACCAGTGCGTCCTACCAGTAATGACCTACGGAGCCGAAACCTGGACACTGACGGTGCGACTGGTTCACAAATTGAAAGTCGCTCAGCGTGCTATGGAAAGAGCTATGCTCCGAGTATCTCTGCTGGATCAAATCCGAAATGAGGAGATCCGGCATAGAACAAAAGTTATCGACATAGCTCATAAGATTAGCAAGCTGAAGTGGCAGTGGGCCGGTCACGTCTGTCGCAGAACCGATCTCCGATGTTCTACCATTTAATGCGAAGCCATTAACATGGTTATTCCTTATGAAATGAAATATTTTAACCACGGAAATCGAACGCGTCTATTATAACACTGTTATTGTACTAGCATATAAAATTTTAATAGTTTTTACCTGCGCCTCGTTACCCATCTAAAGTTACTAGTTTACTCTCATGTTAAAATGGCTATCAATACCTGGTAGTGGTATAAAGTATGTTGTACCACGGTCTTCGAGAGATTCGAATAAATCAGTGAGGATCGTCGATGAGTAGGTATTGATTTCGAATCAATCAGTGATAGATAGATAGATACACTTTATTGTACACAAATACAGGAAAAGTAAAAACTACAGGGATAGTAGCACGATATGTACAAAGGCGGCCTTATCGCTTAAAGCGAAACAAACACACACACACACACACAATATGTTTCACAGGTCATTAGTGCAATTTATTTATATATTTTTGGCAAATTCTTACAATTTTTTTTTACATAAGTAGGTATTTAATCTTTTTTATGTTTAGTTTTTAATTATTATTTTTTACCCACTATCACTATCGCTCCCACTAACATCTTGGGATAAGGGGGGAAATGAAAAACAGCGCTGCATATTTGGTACCCGAGTATGTCAGCATTTGCTGACTTTCCCCCCTTTTGCCAAATATAGTGCATTATAATTTTTTTGTAAAGAAATTATGTGTATTTGGCATTAAATGTATTTCTATTATATTATAAGCGATCTCTTCCAGGCAACTTCTGAAGTTGTTTGGACATTAAAGAGATTAGCGACAGTGTGGTGTACTGTAGTGTGTGATACTGAAGTAAATAGATAGGATTACATATACCGATGTAATATTTTTTCTATTTACTAATTGGGTAGTTATTTTTATGCCAGGTAACTTATTTTTATGCCAGGTAACTTATTTTTATGCCAGGTAACTTATATTCAAAATTTTAATAAAAGAATGTAAATTAATTTTTTTCAAAACATTTTATTACATACTCATTATCGTTTGGCAAAAGGAAGAATAACATGCTTCGTTTAAACGTACAGTTTAAGATCAACCTTAAAATTTTAATACTTTTTGGTTTTTATACAGTTTATTAATATTCACAGGGATCACACAACTCATACAAAGTTATACATAAGTAATTATTTCTAGTATTTCTGGTTATGTGACTGATGATTATTTTGAACAATATCAAGGACTTCAAAGTGAGATGTGATAAGTGAGAGTGGATTAAATCCATTTGTTGTACTTATACATTTATGCCACTTGTTACATCTCAAATTGATAAAGAAGTATATGTACATCGATGAGAAATAATATTTAGGAGTTTAGCACCAAAATAGCAGATTATGGTTTTACATCGATACAAAATACAGGTGTCCGAAGAACTACGTATGAGAAAATCTTTCTATTAGGGTTTTGAATAACAGTACTTACTGAAAACTGATTGTAAGTTTAGTTTCATCCCATTGTATATTACATCGATGTAATGTAACTATCCTATGCTGAATTTTGTACATCACTATTATTTATTTACATTATTGCACAATTATTACTATGGAATGTTGAGTTTTACGCAATTTTTAAGTCTATCTATGATTAAATCTCGATAACTTAAAATCTAAAATAGCAGTTCGTTTAGGTTATATTCACATGACATAGGGTTTCATGTAGAAACCCGATTAAATCGGCTCAGCCGTATTATTTACAAAGATCAAAGTTATTTGTACAAAGTCCACCATCATCCTTTATTCTATGAGAATTTAAAGGTACTGGGATGCAGTTACTAGGAAATTAATTTCGAACCTATCTAGACTATTTGGTAATTCTAAATAACATCACAAATGCACTTGAGATTTGTTTCTAGTCTACTCAGGTCACGAGGGGTTCACGTGGGATCTGCCGTTCTGCCTTCTTGAGATATGGGACTCGTAGTGCATATTTCTTTTAGTCCTCGAAAAGAATGCAGCATTGCAACCACTCACAGCACACCTGTGCAACGATTGTATGTGCACTGTCTCACAATGACGCTTCAGAGTAGTCAAGTCTTTAAAAGTCTCTCTGCAGCCCCGACATGGATAGCATCCATCTTTACCAGGCCGCGGAGCTTCGTCTTCTACGCAGTAATTCAATTTTCGAATCAAAGGGGGTGAGAAATTTTGGTTCTGACAACCGAACGCGTTCAACCCTGGCGGGAGAAACCCTAACGGTATGGGTGGGAAGTTAGGCAACATGCCAAAAGGTGTGAATAAAAAGGGGTGCTGCGCGAACATGTCACGGTTGTTTAAGTACGCTTCGGGTACTAGAGGTGGGTACGGGGAGTTAAAAGGCAACTGACTTAAATTCTTCAATTTGTCTGATTCTTTTGCTAGGTAGTACTTATGCGATTCGATGTACGGGACGGCGCGCTCTTCTTCGTTAAATCTCAACATCATTTCTGCTTGTTCACGAACTTTCTCCAGCATTTTTGTAGGAGGGTCATCTCTTATTTGTAAATCTTCAGCTAATATTTTTCTATGCAGACTCACGTTAGCACTGTGACGATCTCTACTTCGTTTCGCCGTGAAAGCGGCTCTACAACCTTCAGTGTTACATTTGTACATAAGTTTTAAATGTGCGTTTTGATAATGTGTTTTCAATACGTACATGTTCTGGAACATTTTTCCGCATACTGTACATTTTCTAGGGTTTTCATGGTCTACAGGAACATCAGTAGTGTTAATGAAAAAACCGTTTTCAAAGTGGCCAAATATTTGACCTTGCGTTTCGTCTGAGGTACAATCATAACTTGACACTGATGAGGCGGGAGATCTATCAGAGTAGTCGATGGTATCGTTCATAGACAGATTATAGGGCGCTAAAGAGTTACTATATGCATCACCTCTCTTCAACGTGTTAGGAAAATCACCTTTTGATAAGCTTTCTAACCGCTTTAGTGCATTTTCCGATGAAAATTCTTCATTCGATTGAATGTTATCCGAAGCTTTGTTATCGGATTTATCTACAGGTTCTTCTTTAACTCTTAAGTCTTGTGCGTTGCTGTTTATTTCTCGTGACTCTTCTTTTATTAATGTAACTTCTTGCTTTACCTTTGATTCCGTAATTTTTTCTTGCGTATTTGTGTACATTTTATGGTTGCTCTCTAAATCTTCTTTCTTAACTCGTTTTAAATCTAGCGCATTTTCTTCTTCATTATTCTTATCGTCTGATTTTTGAAGATCTGTGCTATGTTCAGATACATAATTATTTTGTAGACGTGTAGGATTCAAATTTTTGCGTTTTCTTTTCATAACTTCAGGACTACCTGTTTCATCTTTTCTGTTGTCAGCTACTTCATTATGATCACTTACACTTTGATCGTAGTCTGTTTCAGAATCATCTGCAGATCCTATAGACTTATTTAGGTTAGAATAGTAATCACTGGTGTCAATATGATCACCGTCATCGTCGTCGTCATCACCCGCAACCACTACTATACCATCATCTTCATCAGAATCCTGACCGTCCTGATCTCTATTCTCTACAGAATTAGACTCACGTCGCATAAATTGTGTTTGATCAAGATTTGGTGAGAAATTCATATTATTCTTGTAGTCTAAAGGAACATTGGGAGCGAACCCTCTCATACTTTGTGATGGGTTCATTAAAGAATACGATCCAAAAGGATGCATCGGGTTCATCACAGAAGGCATGCTTAATCCTGCACCATGTGGCGAGATCAGGACTGGGTGAATTTGGGAGCTTCTACCGTCATGTGGTGAAATCTTTCTTCTTAAATGTGGCGAATGTAATTTAGGATTTGGGTTCGCGCTATGTCTGTTCCTTGACCTTCTTGAGCTGAACATCATACTGCAGCCTTCGACTGTGCATTTATGCATCTCGCGCAGGTGTACCGCCGAGAAGTGAATCTTCAGAGCGCCTTTGTCGCAAAATGTCTTCAGACAAACGTTGCACTGAACTCTTTTCTTGCCAGTAGCAGGATTAATAAAATGTGTACCTAAATTCAACGGTAATTGTGAGGCGCCCCATTGTCTTTTCGGTGGGCTTATGCATTTACCTAACATCATGTTTCTAGTATTTTGTGCTGCTTCAACATAAGCGTCCTTGCTTAAATTCAGAACGTTTTCTTCATCCGACCTCATTCCGTCTGATCGTTCTTTCCCTAAAGTGTTTTTGCTCTTATTATCATGCGTTTCAACTGGCTTAGCTGACATTTGCGGCAAAAGTGCTTGTAATGATGCCAATCCCATTGGATTCTGACTGAGAGCGGCAACCATTGCTGCAGGATGACTAAAGGTAGAAGGCATCGACATTGGTGGCATAGGTAAATTTCCTGGTAGCTGGAAATTTAAAAACTGACTTCTCATTATATCCATTGCTTTTTCGGCAGAGCTCATATCGTAGCTGGGTTTTCTCGGTTCTTCCTTTTCAGTAATTTCATTAACTTTATGCTTACGGAAATCGAAGGGCTGCATATTTTGGAGATGGCTTAATGGAGATGAATTTATTGGACTAGTCGTTGAGATGGGACTGGATGAGGTAGATAGACGGATGCTGTGATTTGGTGAACCTTCAGCAGAGGATACTCTGTGCTGTGGCGATTGAGGCTGCACAGGCGACGACCTGTTGGGAGACATTGCTTCTTTTTTCACTTCTAAATCATGTTTTAGAGAATTACTTCTCATTTCTTTTTCTTGAATAGCTTTAAGGTATTCAAAGTGATGTTTCGCTTCCATCATGTGTTGGAAATATTTCAAGGACTCCTCATTGCGTGCGTCTTTTCCGGATTGTTCCATTAGTCTTCTGAACTCAGCCTCAAGTTTAAATTGCTCCAAAGCCCTTGGGTCAGAATAGCTCTCCATTCTTTTATCTTTTCCGTGATCGTGGTCCTGGCTACCTCCCTGTGGTGATGGCAGACCATTCTTCTTGTAAATGGGGAGGAGAGACGTCTTGTGAAGGGCTCTGGCTTCTTGTAGTTTGAGGATCTGCTGGAGAGCCATGTTGTGTTCCGGGCCTCGTCCACTCCATCTTTCTGCGTTACTTGATTGAGATTCCTGCAACAACAGAGAAAACATTGGTAAGTGTTGTGAAATATAAGTCTGTCAATTTTTGGAATATGTAAGTAGGTACTGATTAGGATTAGCATTGATAATAACGGAGTATTCGGGGTATACAATAATAACAACCATGTTGTGGCAGTAGGATCCTCAACCTCAAGCCGGGTATCATAACATAAACAAGGTAATAAACTAAACATTTCATTCAATTAAATTACCATGGATGAATATAGTTAGGTACCCAATCGTAAAAGATTATCGAGTCTAGAGCAAAACCCTAAACATGGGTCTTTCAAATGCCTCTTCAAAATAACTATCGGGCCGACACAAAACCACACCTTGCGTTTTCAAAGGCTAATATCAAATTAATTCCAAGAACCGAGAGCAATTGGGTAAAATTGTGTAAAATGACGGTTTCGACTCAACTCGAGAATAGAAAAGTGGTTTCTGTCGCGTGTTTGAAACGATTTAATCCGAGAACTAAATTACTATTCATTTAGTAAGCATTCGGGTCGGGTGAGCGTTGTCAAAGTTAAATTCCAGTTAATTTGACCACTCCTCTCTGAACTGAGTTTAATGTGCATGGAATGGTAATAATATTATTGTTGTAATGTTGAGAGCTTTTGTTAATTACAGTTATATTTTTGCATACTCGATGATGGATGAAGATTAATTGATGTAATTATCGTAAAGTAAAAAGTTTTTTTTTCGATTGTTTAATTGATTCAGTGACATAACATTATTACACATTTATGTAATTGAAACTGTGACTTATATTTATTTACTGTTATTTATTTTAATTAATGCATATATTTGCATGTATATGTACATATTTATATATAAATGTATATATTAATAGATTTTATAATAGTCATATCATCCCATACTTCCTATTTCCTTTAATGTTGCATAGTTAATAGTATAAAATAAACATCATAAGCTTTAACTTAAATTGTAATTTTAAGTTGTAATTCTGGAATTTGATTGACACATAGCTTGTAAAGTGGTCAATGTATGTATCTATGTAATCTCCACGACACAGGCAACGCCTAATGTGAAATGTTAATTAATATGATGTAAAGGAATATTTTTTCAATTTCTTTTTAAATAAATACCTTAAGAACTAAACATGTCATGTCGCTGTGCTTAAACGTGACTTAAAAAATAAATCTTAGATTAGATTAAAAGTTTAACAACATAGTAAAACCGACCCTCCCTTGCCGTGTGGTGGATTTGATTGTCGCCTTTTAAAACAGTTTGTCACTCGATTATGGCGTGTAAGCGATGGGGTTGCCATATCATTACCCGATTCTGGGGAAAATTAAATTGTCGTTTGCTTGCGCCACGGCGTCGGGGGCAATTTCTAACTCCGGGCAATTACAAAGAAAAAGATTCCGTTTCTAATGCCACAAGAGGATAAACACAGGGATAATAAAGTGTCGTTTAAGAAAAATATACGTTGGAAACCGAGTTGCTTTGGGTGGGACGAAATTATAGAGCGATTTCAAAGTAATTTCGTGTACTTGGGTACGTATTCACAAAGTAGATTATAAATTGTGTTTTTGTTTGTGTGTTGTCTTGTTTAAAGGGATAATATGTATATCATTTAAGTAATTGTTACCAATTTGAGATGAATTTATTTTTTAAATGTTTTCTTGGAATTTATTACCGTTTGACGATCATATGCCGCTTTAATCTTAGCAATTACTGAATTAACTTTTAATTTAGTATTAAATTAATTCTTGTATCGATTATGGTGGATAAAGCTTTGTTTACATGCCGTAAAGGGGAGTATACATTGTTACTGGGTTTAATTTTAGCAGAGATGTGTTTTCATTACGTTAAAGCGGCGGCACGGCGTTTAAGGGTCCCAAAGCCTGCCATTAACCAATCACATCATTACCTGACGTAAATTCATATAATTTAATTAAATAACATCTCGCGGAGACCCTATACTCGTATATTGCAAAATATGAAGGAACGAAGTCTGAAGGTTTCTTTTGATTTAATACTTACATAAAACATCGTAAAAAATTTATAACTTAGATAGGTAAGTTTTTGGAACTTTCTGATTCGTTGGGACCTATTATATACTCGTATACCTACTTTCTTATAATTTTAATAATTTTTTGAATATTTTTTTTCGTGTTCCCTGTACTTTAAGCTATGCTAAACCTTGGACTCCACACTAGGCAACAGCCTGTATCGCGGAGGCCGGTTCAATTTTCTTATCTAATAGTTTACATCAATTTATAGATATTATTTATTTATATTTATATTATAATTGAATGAGATAAAGTCTTACTTACTTATAGTGACTTTTTAATTATATTGTACAGTGAATTGATGTTTATGACCCTTTACAGTACTTCAGTATTAATTGAAAAATTGGACCACGGCACAAATAATAAATCAACTATTGTAAATAAGTACCACAAACGTCAAAATAGGTATAAAATGTCTTTGATAAGTACTTATATTTTTTTTCTAATTTAATAAATAAGTACTTACTTAGTTATTTGTATTTATAATATTATAATTGTGTCTTCAATGTGACAAAGGGACGTGTTGAAAATCAGCACTATGGACTTCGTCCATAGCATGAGCTGAACACGCTCCCTGTTGCCACAAATTAGTTTATATACAACATTGTAAGGGCAAGATAAAGAGCGCCGGTGGCCTAGTGGCTAGGACATCGGACTTCCAAGCGGGTGGTCCGGGTTCGAAACCGTGCAGTGCCATGTACCAATGCGTTTTTCGTACATTTACCGACTGCTCGGACGGTGAAGGAAAACATCGTGAGGAAACCTGTACACTGAGATGACCAGTGTGTAAAATGGGGTAGGCACAAAAGATCCTCAAGGGTCGAAGTGCCGCTGGGGTTATTCCCGGCCGCCTATCATAAGATAAGAAGATAAGAAGGGTAAGATATGTACGTGTAATATGTATTTGTGTACAACAAATTGTTTGTATTGTATTGTATTTTAACTATTTAAGCACTAGATTAAGTTACGTACCAACCTGAACACATAATTACAAATCGTGCCATTCACGCAATACGTTTCATTATCACAATTCCTATAAGGCAATCACTGTTTTCGTTTAGCTGTGGGAATGTTACATTACCTAAAAGTAAGTAATTGTCAACAGTGTGCAGAAAAAAGGCGCAAGCGCAAAAAATCGGCCAAAGTCGCATGGTTTTAAGCCGAGGTGACTGACCGCCAAACAAAAACGTTCAACTACACCTGCTCCTGTTACAACCTGAAAGAGTCTATTTTGCAATAACAGGTATGGAAGGCATAACATTGCAGCTTTATCTGACCCACGCCTACCGGCAAAGCAATGGACAAGCGGACATATTTCACAGCAGTTTTTAAACGTTAAAAACATCACGAAATCTGCCTTAATACATTCATTTACGGTTTCGTTTCGGTCAGTACTTCAGGAGTGTTTTTTAGCATTTTCGATGTAAAAAAAGTGCATTTCGCGATGATCGTTTTTCGTTGCCGCTGTCGTGACATGCCATATTGTTCAAAGCATGATACATGGAGTGTGCGAACTGGTTTGCGTACTGTGAAGCGCAAAAGTGCTGCCATTTGCGTAATGACCGGCTTAAACATGCGCCTGAGACGGTAGGGGCTGAGTTTTTCTTATGGGAAATCCGTGTGTATGGTAAACATTCGTACTGGGTACTGTCGAACGCAGCAGTTACACTACATTATTGCTGCGTTTATTGCGGGTGTGATCAATTTTGTGATGAATTGTAGCGTAAAGTAAATTT
This sequence comes from Hofmannophila pseudospretella, assembly GCA_947369225.1. Lineage (NCBI taxonomy): Eukaryota > Metazoa > Arthropoda > Insecta > Lepidoptera > Oecophoridae > Hofmannophila > Hofmannophila pseudospretella. Next base: position 9,442,910 of record OX376325.1, read on the forward strand.
AAATTTGAAATTGTTTACAAACCTATTATAACATAATGTACATTCCTATTTGACAATGCCCTTTTACAGCAGCTAGTAGTGTGCATGTAAGTAATAATTTAAATATTATAATATCACGGATAATAATTGTTCCTTGACGTGTCTAAGCGTAACTTTGTTATCAAAAGATTACTAAAAAACTTAACTAAACTAATTTAGTCGGTTTGGGCTCTATATTTAACTTTTCATTTTAGTAATAAGTACCTACGTATAGTTAGGAATAAATTCTACTAATAGGTACAAAATTGTAATTGAGTAAGTTTGTAATGATTTTTATTATTCTAATTATTTCAATGCAGGGATAAAATAAAAAGTATAATTTCATTAAAGAACCAAGAAGCCAATTAGCTTAAAGTTTAGAACTCTGGTTGAGAATCCTCGCTACAGTTTTCTTCAACAAACGCTTCTGTACCGGAAAGTACGGGCTCTGAAGTTTCATAGTTACCTGCAACGCAGTCTGGCTCCCACCCAATAATTAGCTCGCATAGGGCAGCAACTAGATAAACACCGCGCCGGCAACCGAGGGCAAGTTGTTCATTAATTATCATTAAATGGGCAAAAATAATCTATTGTACAACTTAAGTTTCTATTCGAACTCTACCTAAGACATAAACTACCATAGGGCTGTAACAAAGATGACACCGCGACGGAAACCGAGGGCAAGTTGTTCATTAATTATCATTAAATGGGCAAAAATAATCTATTGTACAACTTAAGTTTCTATTCGAACTCTACCTAAGACATAAACTACCATAGGGCTAGTAACAAAGATGACACCGCGCCGGCAACCGAGGGCAAGTTGTTAATTAATTATCATTAAATGGGCAAAAATAATCTATTGTACAACTTAAGTTTCTATTCGAACTCTACCTAAGACCTAAACTACCATAGGGCTAGTAACAAAGATGACACCGCGACGGCAACCGTTGGCAAATTGTTCATTAATTATCATTAAAATGGGCAAAAGTAATCTATTGTACAACTTAAGTTTCTATTCAAACTCTACCTAAGACCTAAACTACCATAGGGCTGTAACAAAGATGACACCGCGACGGCAACCGTTGGCAAATTGTTCATTAATTATCATTAAATGGGCAAAAATATTCTATTGCATAACCTAAGTTTGTGATTCAAACTCTAAGCCTGAAGCTTTTAAGCTCACATAGGGTAAGTATCGTAGTGCATAGATGACACCGCGACGGCAACCGGGGGCCAACACAGTTTTTTTTTAAAATTATTGTTGTTGAAGATTTGTAATTACTGTAACCTTGTATGTACAAGGTTACAGTAATTACAAATCTTCGCGCCCTGAAACAAAAAAGCTGGTTTATCTGGGCGCTGTACATTCCACTCTGTTAAATTAAAACACAAACTTAATATAAAACAGCTTATATGGCCTATATGGTCTATTAATAAAGGATTTTCTATTTCGATTTCTTAACAAATACAAACCAAAACATGACCGTAGGTAAAAATTGGTACATGGCATTGCATGGTTTCGAAGCCGGACCTCCCGCATGGGAGTCCGGCGTCCTAACCACTAGACCACCGACGCTCATTACTATCTTGCAATTTTATTAGCAAAAATATTATATTTCATGACCTAAGTTTGTGATTCGAACTCTAACTAAGAGCTAATCTTTAGCTCGCAACGCATGGATAACACCGCAACGGCAACCGTGGCCAAATCGTTCATTAAAATAATAATTATTGGATATAATACAATCTAAAAATTGGTATGTAGGTTTCAAAAAGATTGGATTCCAGCAAATAAAAACTTGACTGAAACTCGCATGTTAATAAATTGTATGGCGGGAAATCAAAGGTAATCTAATCTTTTTCTTTTTTTTTTACTACTAAACCCGCATTTGACCTCGATCTCGCCTGATGGTAAGCGACGATGAGGTCGACGATGGAGCATGCGGGTCCAGTAAATACTTATTCACTTGAAGATCCCAAGGTTGTAGGTTTCGGGAAATACAGACGCCGGCAGGCTGTTCCATTCCTTAGCCGTTCGCATAATGAACGAAGAAGCAACACGCGCACTCTCCGAAATGTATCCTATAAAATACCGATAGACAGGCGAACTTGCGCCGATGTTCCAGACTTTGCAGTCTAGCTTCCACCGGTGATTCGTCACCTATAAGACGATTAGCGCGTTTCTCCACTGAGTCAATCTATCTGACAATCTAACTAAATATGGTCTAGTTTGAAGTAGAGTTACTAAAAACTGATACACTAAACATAAACACTGAAAACTAACATTTAGAATTATCGATGAATAAAAATTAAGTTAACAACTAACCACATGTTTCCATGTTTTGCTTGCAATGTAGTAGGGTAAATACCCCAATGTCGGTCCTTGAATTAGTCACCAGAAAAAATTCCCACATCTCGTACCGCGCTTGTAGTAACATTTTATTGTCCTACAGTCCATGTATGAACATTACGATTCACAATGTCGACATCAAACACAGGCGATTGTATCAATATTTGTCGTTCGTTTAACAATGGATCATGGCCGTGTGGGTGGCCATTTTGTGTGTGCCTATTAATTTAATTAACATTACACTGTTCCACTCATGAACCAGTGTGTTCTAGAAAAGAGAGAGGAGAAAAGACTAGTGTTTGGTTAGAAGTGTCGAGAAAGAAGTTGACCTAGGATTAGTAGTAAAATAATCCTATTACGATTGACAAATGTGCTTCGGACAGATTTTATTCTTTATTTATGGCTGCGGACGTGAGTTGAAATGGCCACTACTTAGCTTGGTTTGGTTAATTAATAAGCAAAATAAACTGAGTACTATCTCACCTAGTAAGGTAAGTACTAAAGTTGCTATGGAAACTCAAAAACGAAAATAAACATGCATCTAAGTAAGAGCCTGTGCACACCGCGTTTTTTATACGCGTTTCAAACGAGATTCAGACGCAGCCAGTAAAGCCAGCCAGCCAGATCCGCAACCAAACTCATTTGTTTAATTTCAATAAACGCACTTTAAACGCGCGCCTGTATCGCGTTTACGCGCGTTTTCATCGATACAAACGCACCTTAAACGCGTTTCTTGCGCGTGTTTATATCGCGTTTTCATCAATGCAAACACAAAAAATCTGCTTTTTTAAGCTCTACGGCGCCGTAAACGCGCACATACGCGCGTTCTCGAAACGCGCGTCGTCTGCGTGTATAAAATACGCGGTGTGCATTGGCCCTAATTATTGAGCCTGACTATATTTTTCGGGATGTTCAATATGCGATTGGCGATAGGCTAGCCACCTTTCACATTACGGTGAAAAGTGGGAACTACCAATGATGAAGGTTCCTCTGTGTACCCCCTCGGGGATTATGGACGTAAGAGTTATGCTATGCTATGCACTTTTTCTTTATAAATTGGACTTTTGCTATAATAACATAATAATACTATTTGTTCTTTAACAAGACCTCCCCAAGGTTCTTTCAAACGCCTTAAAAATTAACTTGCATAGGTATATTATAAGTAGTTCGCTGGCATCTGAAATAGGCAAGCCTGTATTACGGAATTCATTAGGGACCTTGTAGCAACATCAGTTGAAAGTTTTTTAATATCCTTATTAATATTGAAATAATCACATGTAAACACTTAGCTGTTCAAGTATACAGGATACTTAAGTATGTCGACCTCGATCCTGGAGTTTACTAGGCCCGGTCCACTTGCTTAACTTTATTACAGGTTCGACTCCGATGCAAGAACGTGTGCCAAGGTACATTGTTATTACAAAGACACCATAATCTGTCCACATTTCCCATTAACTGTGGTACAATTTAGATTATTTGAAATTATCCACTCGCTACGATCGCTTAACTTTAATATTCGTAATGATATAGTGTGGACAAGTATGGTTCGTCCGGGGCTTTATCTAAATCGCGGCTCAAGGCGCCTGGCGTCGTTATGGGTATTAAATAATAATTGGATAACGGGCAGAGGTCAAGTATCGATCGAGATTTGGTGGTTATTATTACGCTGTTTAGCAAAGATGCTGAAGGCTGTGATTTGACATTTGCATTGAAAATGAAATTGTAAAACGTTTATTTAGCACTGTAAACACCAGAATACAGCAAGTACACAGTACAAAAAGTATACAAGGATATAATACATTCAGCACAAAAGATCAGGTGCGGTACAGTTCCAAAAAGTATAATGAGGTAAGCCACAGCGCTGATTTTCAGCTGGCCCCTCAGTGACTGCTCAAATGTATTGAACTACAGAGCTTTTTGTAATGTTTTTAATTAGTCGGGGTCCATGGTGGCGTAAGTAGAACCATCTCCCAGGGATCCGGCTACCTGGTCGATGTTTTTCACGTCATAGTAAGCTATACACAGGGTCCAACAGAATACCAGCGCTGTAGGCATTTTTGTCTGCAGCAATAAGCTGAGTTGAGGCCCTTTCCACAACAACAACAGACCATTAGACATTATTTCAATATGTTTACCTTTGACTACATAATTATTTTATTATAATTATAACTGTTTCGGTCATTGCTGTGTGTGAAATAAATATATTACTTACTTACTATACAACCGTCGATCCTGGCTTACAGGATATATACATGGGAAACTTCAGTAACAAAAACAAACCCAAATAAGGAAACTTCTTCTGTCTGTTTCTAAAACTACTCGAATATCTATTTCTTAAATATTTTAATAATCAGATCAATCTGAGAGAGACAACGTTATAGGACAACGTGAGAGGCGCAAAAAACAATACAGCGCCTTGTCAAAAGCAAAAGTCTAAGAATTATGTTAGTTCAAAAGAAATACTTCAATCAGAATAAATTGCTGAGTTAGGTTCACAAGTCACAATAACCAGCTTTTAGGAAAAAACGCGGTTAAAATAAGTAAATTTTTATAATCCAGAGTCTGAAAGCGAAAACGACAAACAGACAAACCTTATCACATCCATCCTCCCACCACCGTTTCACAAACTGTGCCAATTTCTGCAAACTATTGTCACACATTTCTATCTGTCACTTGTCACCAATTACACTAATGTCACTTATAGTAAACACATTGTCACTAAAAGGTTTAACGCCAAATAGAAATAGAGCAAAGGGTCAAAGGATAGAGGAACTTCTTATGCAGATCAAACGTTGACCCATTCACGTTTAGGGCAGCACTGACCCTATGACACCAGATGAAACATCAAAGAAGCCGACAGTCGGGGGTGGGGATGGTTTGAAAAAAAAAGGTCAAGTGCGTGACGAGTCTCAACGCTTGGGTTCCCTACCTACTCAAGGCGAATTAACCCGCAAGGAGTTTCGTAATAATATAAGCAAAATAAATGCAAATAATAACCGTTCGCTTATATACGTAAGTACTGTAATAAATTTAGACTGGATTCAAGTGGCTATATTATTCGAGTATCTTTCAATATTGACTCAGAACACGGTCATATCGTAGAGCGAAATATTGGATTCTTCTTTTATTTCAATAGAATCACGCTGTCTACTTTTAAATCTATTTTTTTTAAACTCAAAGTTCCAAAAAGTTTACTGTAGGTACAGGTAAGGTTCTACAGTAGGTACATACCTTTTACGACAAGTCTTTATCTTCCAGAGAAAGACATCGAAAAATTATAACACTGAGGCAAAAATTGATTTTTAAAAGTTCGTCTGTGTCAATAGTTAAAGAAATGTATTCAGTTTCTAAGCGAGAGGCTTGCGACACAGACGGATGAACAGATCAGCAGTATGGAACCCCAAAAAAGGCGTTCCGTTCAGTAGCATTTGACATATCTACCTGAGACAGCGGACAAGTGAAAAGGTAAACAATAGGTGCGCTTACCCTAGTCTGCAGGATTTGCTGGGAGTAATATAAGGGAGTTTAAACAATATATAAACAAGATTGTAATTTTGTTGCGGACTGAGGGGTGGTCTAGATGTACTGTGCTACTGGGCTTTTTAGAAAGGGTTGTAATGATCAGTTGATGCAACTGAATTTTGTATTGTCAATAACAAGTCAGCTAGAAAAAGGTTCTAGTTTTTGGGTTAAAGAAACAGTTGGCTTAAGTTTTTTTTTTTTTTATTATTAAATAAGGAGAGCAGACGAGCCAACGTGCCACCTGATGGTAAGTGGTCACCGTCGCCCATAGACATCTCACCTCACTGTATTAATATTAGAGGGTTTTTGATGCGCTGCTAACCTTGAGGACTAAGATGGAGTGCCTCATGTGCCGGAAATTACGCTGGCTCTCTTACCCTTCAAACCGAAACACAGAAATGCAAGCATTTCTGCTTCACGGCAGAAATAGATAAGAGGGTGGTACCACCCCAGGCGATCCTTCACTTTAGGATCTACCACTACTAAATTATTATTAAGTGTTACTAGATTACTAGAGTAATGTTTGCGCAAAAATGTTTTAGCTCTGTACAATTGGATCAGCTGATCAATGATCAATTGATCATCAGCTGATCAACAAATCCTTAAGTTCCAAATATTTTTTTTAGAAACTTTTTTTGCTCTTGCAAGTGGTATTTTAAGTAGTAAGCAGTCACGTAAAACAAAGAATGTAATTGTATTATAGTTGTTGGTATATCATTATCATCATGGTTTAATTTCCTCAGACATGCATGTTTCCTCACGATGTTTTCCTTCACCGTTAGAGCAGTCGGTAAATATACGTAAGTCTTCGAAAAAATCCGAAAATCTCATTAGTACATGGCATTGCATGATTTTGAACACGGACCTCCCGCATGGAAGTCCGCGGTCCTAGCCACTGGGCCACCGACGCTCTCTAGTTGTTGTCTTGTGTCAGAATTTATTGTTTACACATATAGTAACCATCACCTACCACATTTCATAAATTCTTTGAATTACATAAGAAAGGAATAAAGCAACCTAGCAACTTCAAACAAAAACAGCAACAGTGGAACTATACAAAAGTCACAAAATGCACTTTACAATACCTACTGTCTATTCAAAATGGCTTCCGAGAAAAAGGGTCGGTGCGTTTGAAGTTATACATACATGTGAGACACATTGGTCAAGGGATATTTACCAGGCGTCGATGCGACGCGGACCATTATTACCCTACTGATAAGGAACGAAAGAAAAAAAAAGGATTGTTAAGATTATTTGCTGTTTCCGAGATGAATTAGAAAAAAACCGGTCAAGTGGCAGTCGTCACTCGTACAGGGTTCCGTCAGTATTTAACCGTAATTTCTGTTCTTGTTTTATTAAAAAAAATTAAAATGATAAGTTTATTTACTTATTACAAGGCACAATAATAGGACCTCCGACTAACAAACTAGGTCGAAACCTGTATCTTGTAAGTCGGGACTCCGGCGTACTTTCCGTGCAAGCATATGACAATTTATAACATTACATTAGTAACTATACCTACCTAAAAGGAATTTAGAATATAAAATATAATATAAATATAAAATAATATATTAAGAATAAGAATAAGTTTTTTTATTTATTTATTTTATTTTTTTATTTATTTATTACAAAATCTACAGCACTTAGATTAAAAAATAAAAAAGTCTATTAAAAAAACATATTGCCAATTAAAGATTTCCTATTTTAAGACAACGCCTATAGGGAGAAATAAGTTTTGGTGTGTGTGTATATGGATGTGTTTATTGGAAATGTGTGTGAGCGTGTTTGTAGAAGAGAGTGTAAGGGTGAAAGGGGTGTGTACCTTTGTATGTGCGGTAAGATGACAAAGTATTCATAATCATTAGGAACCAGTAGGAACTTAAGCATAGGTTATATTAAACTAAATAATAATATTTTTTTTATATTAGTGAGCAACAAGTTAGTTAGTTATTCGTTACAAACTATTATATGTTGAAGGTATTCTGTGGTATTTTACTATAGATTTAAGTATATAAGTAATCATATTTTTTTTTCAGTTTTTAGAATTTTGGTCCTAGTATGCTGTTTGTTTTATTTGTATGGGTATATTATATATATTATTGTAAACGGTGCAGAACCTACCTTTTTCCACCAAAATTACTCCACCAGAAGGTTGTCTGTATAAGTACCTAAAATCGGAATAAGTACCTACCTCTTATATACGAGTACTTCATGTGATGAGATAACTAGAGGTCATTATTAAGAAATAATGATAAATTTTTATAGTGATAATCTCCACAATCCACCCATAACAAAATGACAGTCTACAAGTCACAAGTCTTCGGGTATACGGAACCCTAAATCATTTTCTAAGATGTTGTTGGTACAAAGGTCAAAAGACTCCCTTTGTTATTTTTTCTTTCTTACACGTGGAGCTATTCGGTATTCCACATGTAAAAGTTTGGAAGTAAGAGTTTTAGAGTAAGTAAACAAAAGAAATGGGAATAATATACTCATAAATAATAATTATGGTTTCTTTGTAACTTTGTATACCTACTGTAGAGCAAAGTCATTTCAACAGACATCTTTTTAGATCAAACAGATATATTTTTTAAAATATGATACTTGTACTACCTATTAGGTAAGTGGTTAAGTACCTAGGTATATAATTAAATAATATATCACACTTAAAATAAATCCTCACTCATTTTGTAAAAATGTAAGTGTACCTGCAAAGATGACCGCAAACTAGTAACTTTGACCGTACAGTCGTCACTATTTTTTAAGATTTTTAAAAATAGCATAGTGAGGGATTGTCTAGGCGTGATCGATTATCATAAACACAGGTCGTAAGCCATCTTGCGCTAAGAAAATTTGCGAGTTAATCCAATGTTTAACAAGACCACACCTCTACGTCCATTGTTTAGGTAGCCTAAAACCATTTCCATCCCACAAAGCAGTACATTCACCAACATAATTCAATAAAAGCCGAAGCAAGGCAAGTTTCTATCACTCGACTCATCACTTAGCCTGTCAAGAGAGCACGTACACATCAGATACTGTACGCGAATGTACGCCCCGCGGCACCAAGTAACTTTGCACCTAATAATTTTGCCCGGGCAATTATAATTTTGCCCCGCGATTATAATTTTACAACTTTGCCCGGCGTTCGTAATTTATGCGTGTGACGATGGGATCGGTGGGCGGTTGGTGTCATTCGAACGTTATGATGAATTATTTTGTTGATTGATTGATTGATTTACTATTCTCAAGGAGGTTCCTTTTATTTTAATGTTTGGTAGTTAATAGAGTTTTGTAAATAAATAGTTTGTCTGTTTTAATTTAGGTATAATTATTTTATTGCTCGTAACGGTCATTTTTTAATATTTATGTATATAATACAGGGCGTTAATAGTTAGAAATTTATAACTGGCGAGTGAACCTACTGAAGAATAAATTAGCTTATTATATGGGACGGGGGTAGATGAAGCCTTACGAAAGAGGGTCCAGGGTAGACTGCGATAATCATAATTTCAATACCAGAATCAAAAACAAACTTGTAGTCCAACGCTTTAGACTTAGTAAAGTAAACACATCATTTATGGGTCACTGTGTACGATTCTATAATAAGATACCTGATACTGTAATAAATATGACAGAGAAAAAATTCAAGACCCATATGAGACGGAGCTTATGTAAAATAAATGACTACTTAAATGATAAAGAGGCTTTGTCCTAAATTCAGCTCCAACTCTGCACACTGTGTACATATATGATTGTATTCATAATTATTGTAAGACATATTTATTTCAAAAGATGTGCTGCTGAAAGTTTCTCGCGCCGCTTCTTTCCTTTCAGCTATAGCACCTTACGAAGCGGTGGTAGAGTGAAAAAAATGACGTTGTAAAAATGTATTTTAAGGTTTAAACTTACAATAAAAACATTTTTATTTTTTTACCACGATTTTGACCCTGAATAATGTCTTTGTCACATGGTCCATAGAAAACGGACTAGTGGCACCATTTTCATAAAGTGAATTACAAAACATTACTCTTACTCTTACCCAAGCACCAAAGAAGCAGATGGCATTATAGATCAAATCGATAGCCTCGGAAAGGCTGCGTAGGAGCAGATACTGTGGTCATTAAAATCTATTGTTCCTCCGTTCGTTAGGCCGCGTTGCCTCTAACTTATTGCCTAATCGATTTAGATAAGCGATCGTGTATCGATTGGTTAACACGTCTCATTTTCATATTGATAATGTCATTGAAATATGAACCAAAAAGTTTACATAAATAGGACAGAAAGAAGAAATCGGAGTATACTTTATACAATTTGGGATGATCCTTTTGACAGATGCCATACAACGTATATGTGTCGCGTTTTGCTAATAATGTCAAAATAAGAACTTAAAATGTTGCTACAGAAAACAGCTATAAAAATATTGACTCAATAAAAACGACAATTATTGTAAAAAAAACTCCAATCGATTTCTTTTTCTTGTAATTATGATGATAAAAAGTAAAACTCGAGAAAAATACCTCAAAATATTATATGTTATCTTATTTACTTTAAATGAAAGAGTATAATTTAAGTAGTTACATGTCTGCCATTGCGATTGTGTCTAACTAAAACATTTTCTTCATCTTCTAGGATAGGCATCACTATATGATACGTCAAACAAACTGCTAAAGGATCATCCCAAAATGAACAAGGTATAGTGCAGCACCCTTTCAGATACAGCTTTTTTGGCAGTAAACCCAATAATATTGTCAAGGGACTGTATTTTACCAGCCTATGAAGTATTTTGCTAATTACTGTAACAAAAATAATTATTTATAGTGCCTAGTTAAATAATAGTTCTTGGTTACCATAACAGATGGCGCTAGCGGTATGAAAATGTGGAGTATAGAGACATTCGTATATTTATGTAAGTTATTAGTTCTATGTAAGTTATAGCGATAAGTATTGAATACATTTGCTTCTTCGTTCATAATGCGAACGGCTAAGGAATGGAACAGCCTGCCGGCGTCTGTATTTCCCGAAACCTACAACCTTGGGATCTTCAAGGCCACAGTGAATAGGCATTTACTGGACCCGCATGCTCCATCGTCGACCTCATCGTCGCTTACCATCAGGCGAGATCGAGGTCAAATGCGGGTTTAGTAGTAAATAAAAAAAATTAAATAAAGGTTATTGTTCTCTGAGAAATAAGTTTTACATTCTAAAAATGTCGGATGAGAAAAAACAAACTAAAGAGAAATAAAGAAATGACAACAAACTTAATTGGTAATCATGTAGGCATTAACTGTTAACTTGACCAATAAACAAAGTTACTAGGCATACTAAGTTAACAACTGGTTGACCTTGAACTCTATCGATTTTCCGTTTGCTGAACTTGGAGCCGTGTTCCATTGTGATCATTGAAAGTGATAGTCATTTTCTATAATTAATTCGATTCATTCATCTAGTTGCCATATCTTTTTTTGTTGTGTTTTTCGAATATTCGAATAGAGATTTTTTTGGAGTTCTGCGGACTTGAGAATAGTAATTTCAATAGACGTGTATTCGATTCATGTAGCTTAAACCTTAAATATTTCCATAAATATTATTGTAATGGAGAAATATTAGGGCGGGTGGTGGTTGCATAATAATTGAAAATAGACTTTTTAAGGTAACTAATTTTTTATACGTCTGAGAGTAGAGGTAGAGCGTTCTAATTTTCAAATTCGTAAATAGGTCCTTTAAATACTAGATATAGTATATACTATGGTGACGTTATACAACTATGTATAAAGGAACTACTCCCATCTCTACTCTATACCCCAAAATACTGAAAATTTCGATCGCCTTTAATAGGAGACACGTGCATTTTTATATTTAGTTTTATGGCTCTGGGTACCAGCCCGGAGACACGTGCAATACCAGGGTGTTGCCGGCTAAGGCAATATGTAACGTTGCCCCTTCTTGTCAATAAAGTCAAAAGTAAAACCTGTCAACACTGCAAACAAGAGTTTGTTTGTTTGTGTCTGTTTAAGTCAAGTTAAAAATAAACTTTTTAACTATGCATGTATTTTGAATAGTTTATTATTTGCTACAGTACAATATTTACTAATATTTTTTTAAATGAATAATTTAGAAATGTCAAATTAAGCACTTAAAAAAAAGTTCAGTCAAGTTAACTATGGGGCGTGCATCGTGCAAAAATCATCGTGGACGTGGTGGAGTACATGGCTGGATTTTGAAGAGCCATACTGCGTCCGGGACGCCTTCTTCTTTGGTTCGGATGGTGCAGAATCGTGGAAGATTCTCCCAGATAGCAATGAAATGTGTCACACCAGCATTTTAATGAAGACTTGAAAGAGTTGTTTACATCAGACATGGCTGTATGGGCTCAGATCTCATTGCCTTAAAAAAAAACAAGACGTGGTGCCACGCTGAATTGTCAGGGAAAGGCTTTGGACGAAGAATGTAAGAACATTTATATCTATTCATTTACATAGTATAATATTTCCTTTTTCCTTACTTATATACCGACCGGAAGCAAATGATCCCTACAGCACAGGGCAACCTATTGTAGGTATCAAATGCAAATATTTCACCCAGCCTAAAAAACACTACACATTAACTTTTGAAATTGAATAAACTCTGTTCGGATTTAATCATCATCATCAGCAGCCTACTCTAGTCCACTGCTGGACATAGGCCTCTCCCAGGGCGCGCCATTGAGCCCTATCTTCGGGTCTTCTCATCCAGTCGCTGCCAGCCACCTTGCGCAGATCGTCGCTCCATCTAGCAGGGAAGCATCCCTCATTACGCGGTCTCCACTCTAGAACTCGTCTACCCCAGCGGTTGTCGGTTCTGCGACAGATGTGACCGGCCCACTGCCACTTCAGCTTGGTAATCTTATGAGCTACGGATCGGATCTGTTCGGATTTAGATTAAGATATTTTATATTAATTTCATTAGTATTTTTATTTGTAAGTTTAAGGCTTTTGTCATATTTTTGAAAAATAAACTTATTATTATTATAAATACGATCTCACTGCTGTACAAAGGTCTCATGGGTACAACATTAACCAAACAAGGGTTCTAAATAAACTTTATATCTACCCAGCCAAGCAAAACGTAACTCGCCTAATGGTCTGGCTCAAACTATGCATTTCGCTGATGACTACGATTTATTTCAATATCCCGACTATCCTGGCTGTAATGTAGTGGGATAGGCTACAGCATTATATTATATTACCAGGTCCCGCTGGCGATCCTAGCTTTTAGATTTTAGTATCTTAGCTGATGACTGCTGTAGCACTAAGGTCATCTGATTATTTCGGGATTTGGTTTGAGATGTAAGTTTTAGATACTGTACTCATATGTATCAAGAGCGTCGGTGGCGTCTTGGCTAGGACGTCGGACTCCCATGCGGGAGGTCCCGAGTTCGAAACCAGGCAATGCCATGTACCAATGAGTTTTTCGGTTTTTTCGAAAGACTTACGTACATTTGCTGCTCTGACGGTGAAGGAAAACATCCTGAGGAAACCTGCACACTGAGATAACCAGTATGTGAAATGGGGAAGACAATGGCAGACCACACCATTAAATCTGCCACGAGAGTCGTTCTATGTGATTAATTCCTTAGAATGATCACGATCCTCAACAATGAGGAATGCGACTTAGAAGAAGAAGAGACTTATATGTATTGGGTTTTTTCGAGTGAAAAAGATATATTCGTTTTTTGTTTAAGATTGAGATCTTGCCACCGTTATCCATAGACATCACGTCATCCTTCATCTTTATTTCACCTCGCGGTAATGTTAATTGAGGGTTTTCGAACCTTGTGGACTAAGATGGAATGCTGAATGATGTTGTGCTGGTAATTATGCTGGCTTTCTTTCCCTTAAAACCGAAACACAGCAATGCAGCTTTGTGGCAGAAATAGGTAAAATGATGGTGTACCCTAACTCTGCACGGACTCGCCTTCAACACTATAATATAGCGTTGAAGATTATATAATATAATATATTATATTATATAATATACAAATCCTCCTCCATACTTATCAATCCGATTCGTACCGAATTCTTTTTAAATGAAGTTCATATCATATAAACCCCTACCAACCCTATTTCAGTTCTGATACCACTTTTATTACACTGTACATGTTCCATGTCGTTGTTTCCATGTTATAAGTTTCTTAGCTTTAGCTTTATTCGCATTACATCCAGAAAATCGGCGCTGGCATCGCCCGGGGCGGCGCTGCGGTCGGCGGCAGTCCGCGGAACTAATGGCGTCACGCTCGCGGCGCACGCGCCGGCATCTGCTCTAGCTGCCACGCTGCCGGGATCAGCCGAGTTGACGGGCGGTAGGAGCCGTCGTGACTGCTGTCACGAAGGCTGGCTGATCTGGTGGGGTTTCTGCGAGGGTATAAAATCTGCGCTGCAGCTTTTTCTTGAGTTTTTCGATCTTCACTAACACAGTCGCCACTACATTAAGGATATTTTTAGGAATTACCGAAATGCGGTTGAGAGTTCTATATGCCGCACGATTTTGTATAGAATAGAATAAATGCGAAGTTGAGTTTCCATTCTAACGGCCATTTTATCGCATAGAAAGACTGTTCACATTGATCAATTTCATAGATTCTGTCAAATATAACATAGAATAGAAAAAGTGAGAACGTTCCCTAAGATCCTCTTGCAATCCACATACCGATTTCCAATATTCGATACAATTCCCATCCCCGTGTTTAGGGCCACATTAAACTAGGCGTTTTAGTCATATATTTCATAGATCTGTCATCAAAATAAACCAAATCTAGAATAAGTCCATAGCTTTTAACTGAACACTGTCGCATAGTACCCAATTAAACCGTTGTTTACGAACCATACATGTTTGATATCAAAGCGAACGTCAAGATTCGTTTGTAGTCAGACACAACGGATGGCAACACCGTAAGTGCTCCATTTGCCGTGCGTCTCATTTGCCTAGCAACTCCTTAGCAACCGCATTCCGAGGTTGTCGCCTACTATATGTATTAGGTACTTAGGTACACATCGTCAATGGAAAGGAAAAAATGCTAAAGCGCCAAAATGGAGGTTTTGGGAAATGAGATTGAATGTATTTAAATTTAAAAAAAACCCAACACCTCATTTTGGCGCTTTAGGATTTTTTCCTTTCCACTGACGAAGTAATGTTACGAGTAGTAACTTACGACTGTTGCATATAGCATTCTCAAAGATAGTATATCAATAGCATACTTTTGGAACATTTCAAATATATCGAACCAAAGAAGCAGTGATGCTTCAGCTTCAGCACCAACAATTGTTGATGGCGCCGCGCCGCGCCGCCGCCGCCGGTCTCGAGCGTTGCCGCGTGAAGTCTTTCGCGAATATAGACTACAATCACCTACAAAATAATCAACAGTCACGTGATTTCAAAGACACCACTCCGTCCAAACCTCCAAAGAGACACGATCACGAATCATGATTGATTCCGTTAGCCGAGCAAAAAGTAGAAAATGTAAATAATATCGTCAATGGAAAAGAAAAAAAGGTTAAACCGCCAAAATGGAGGTTTTGGGAAATGAGATTTAAAGTATTTAGATTAAAAACTTAAAAAAATCCCATAACCTCCATTTTGGCGCTTTAGCATGAAATATCGACAGAAAACTAATAATTAACACAAAGAATGCTTGCTTATCGTATAGTTAGTGGCCAACCTATTTGTCAGATTTGTTCAGGCATCTGACATGGCTTAACGATTGCTGTCGAACGACAACAACAGGGACCGACTGCTTAACGTGCTCTCCGAGGCACGGAGGAGCTCAGATGAAACATGCCACTAGCGGTCACCCATCCAGGTACCGACCGCGCCAACGTCGCTTAACCTGCACGATCACTTTCCGACCGTGCTCGCAACTAGGCTACGAGCTCCTCCACACAAAGAATGACGAACATAAAGACAACCATAAAATCAAATTTGATAGTGAAATGAAAATCCCCTGACGAAGATGCTGCAGCAAAGCTCGGTTGACAGCTCGATCACCAGTAAAGAGCACAACCTGCAATTAAATCTGCATGTGCCCCGCCCACTGCAGCTAACTGCACGGGAACGGAGGTCACGATCTGCAAGGTACCTATGCACTTAAGTTAGTACATAAATACAGCTGAATCCTGGTATAATAATAACATACGAGTATGTATATGTACAGGGGATTACACATCAGTAGTAGGTACAGTATAGAACAAAAGTTATCGACATAGCTCATAAGATTAGCAAGCTGAAGTGGCAGTGGGCCGGTCACGTCCGTCGCAGAACCGACAACCGCTGGGGTAGACGAGTTCTGGAGTGGAGACCGCGTAGTGAGGGACGCTCCCCTGCTAGATGGAGCGACGATCTGCGCAAGGTGGCTGGCAGCGACTGGATGAGAAGAGCCGAAGATCGGGATCAATGGCGCGCCCTGGGAGATGCCTATGTCCAGCAGTGCACTAGAGTAGGCTGCTGATGAAGTAGGTACCCTTAAGTATTTTTAAATTTATTTATTACAAAATCCACAGCACTTAAATATTTATTTTAAAATAATGCTTATAGGGAGAAATAAGTTTCCGTTTACTTTTTAGAACTTAATAGATACATTCATACGAATGTAAAGGAATTATATCAAACATTGCGACAGGGTTCCACAGAGTATAGCTTGATATGTCTTCTACTGTACCAATACACGATCACTGGTCTTTTTTTTAATAACTATATTTAATAGTGTAACGTACCGTTGTTCGTTCTATTTCACCGATAGGGGTTATTTTTAGGATAATTTACTAGGTATATGTTACCTAAAAAATTTGCTGTATGCAGCAAAGTCTCTGTTAGCTGACCTCAGTGAATGGTATAGACACTCTCTCAGACCCAGAAACCCAATTGTTATCATCACAAGGAAGCTAAAGCCAGCTACATATTGTCATCCATTTTAATATAAAATTATAATGGAGATTTGACCACATAATCGTGTTGTGTCCCGCAACCAGCGCTCCATCTAGCATGTTAGGCGAGACCTGAAAACCAGCGTGTCGCTGAAGTCTCGACCATTTCATTATACACATAGGTCAATGCGTGTTACATATATATTTTGTTTATAGGTTAAGAATTAGAATAAAATAACAATATTGTACCTTTTTACTAATGTGTAAATAATAAAATGTAAAATGAATAAATACTCTTTTATTTTATGATTATTTATTATTGTTACTCAAAATACTCGAATACTCATTTAATGAAGCTTTCGGAACGTCACTAGGGCAACATTTTTTTAATGGGTTTTCTTTTGTCACTTTTTTCCTGTCTAAGAGTGCCTTACGAGTCTGATGCAGGGAATATAATATCCTGAAGATGAAAACGGAACTCTATTGCAGCCACTATACTCTGTCCATCCGTCTGTCTGTCACACAGGTCTAGCGCCTAAACGGCATAAGATACAGCCTTTAAAATTTCATGTATAATGACCCTTGACACAAATCCGAATATCGATATAAAATTGTAAAATTGTTTATAGAGGGTAAGTAAAGGGAGCTGATGAAACAATATTTTTGCACCCCACCGTGTTGTAAGCTCCTTTTAACAGATCTATTTCATGATCGGTATTATCTAGAAGCTTGAAAATTTGCTAGAATATTGCCTCTTTATTCCTCTTTTACCTAGATAAACAAATACTAAAAATTAATAAATAAGTCAAGTTTGTAAGTGATGTATATAAAAATATTTTACAAAAATTGTCATAAAAGTGCTCGTCACACACGAGCCTCCTAAGGTCTAAATGAGTCCTCCCATCTCAAGTAGAAGAATATGAGTAGATCGCCAAAATAAACACACTGAAAAAGACCCTAACCAACAAAGTGCAAATGTTGCTTGATTGATTCTTTTAAATTGATTTTACCAAGATTATGTTTGATTTGAAGTGAAAGTTATATAATATAATTAAGTGATATAATGGAAATATAAATATATATAGAATTTATAATTTAATAATTTAAAATCGCAAAATAACGGCTATTTTTTTAAATTTTTATTTATGTTTGATTTATTGAACCATACTTGGTTAGAGGCGTTTTAGAGGCGTTTGAGATGTGGTGTTGGAGGAGGATGGAAAGGATAAGCTGGACAGAGAGAGTGACAAATGAAGAGGTACTGACGAGAGTAAAAGAAAAGAGAAACATCTTAAAGGCTATTGAAAATAGAAGGGGAAATATGGTGGGCCACCTTATACGACACGACGAATACATAAGAAACCTTATAGAAGGAAAAGTTGAAGGCAAGCGGGGAAGAGGAAGACCGAGGATAAGCTACTTCGATCAAATCAAAGAGAAGGCTGGCGTTGCGTCGTATAAGGAGGTCAAGGAAAAGGCCCTAGACAGGACACAGTGGCGTTTACTACACCGACAAGAGCATAGCTCTTAAATTGAAGAAGAACTTGGTTATTGACAATAAAGCCAATTTGATTACACTCTTAACAATGTAAAAATAATTATTTTTATAAAGCACATAGTAACGTTTATTAACGAATTAACGTTACACTAATAACTTACTTGATAGATACTATAATATGGAGTAGCGAGTTAATACGTTGATTAGTACATTTTTATCAAAACTTTTGTTGTTTTGTTGTTGTAATTAAGCTGCTTTATTTCATAAGATAGTTTGTTAAAGTAAACAACATTTTAATTATTCTGACAAAGCTTTTTTTCAGAACACGTTCACCTATTTATCCGATTTCCCCGTCAACAGTCCGGACATCAACCGCTCTACCAGTTT
Organism: Hofmannophila pseudospretella; assembly: GCA_947369225.1. Classification (NCBI taxonomy): domain Eukaryota; kingdom Metazoa; phylum Arthropoda; class Insecta; order Lepidoptera; family Oecophoridae; genus Hofmannophila; species Hofmannophila pseudospretella. Next base: position 9,461,583 of record OX376325.1, read on the forward strand.
GTTTATATTTCCATCACGCATGAGGAACCTGCTTTACTTCAGACGCCGAAAAAACCCGAGTGCCTATATACCTACGCAGCTATATACCTACGCAGTTAGGTTAGATAGATGCCTCATCAATCAATGGTCATATTGTGATGGATGAGTAACGAATTAACGATGCATGAAAAAACTGTTGATAGCGGTATTGTTATCTAAAAATACATTATTAGGTTTACTATACAGGTGGTACAGCTAAGTGTTTTTATAGGCGATTATTTCCTCATTGGTAAAGACATTCAATAGTAGTTTATGCGCCGGCCACGTAATGATAGCGATTTTAACATGATAACTGTTTATGAAACGAAGCGACGTTGAGTTTCATATTAGATCGTTCGAGTGTTAAAATCGCCATTGCGTGCGATGCATACAATATTTAAAGAACGTTCAACAGACGCCATGACAATTCGTCAAAGCTCCGATGACAACAAAACATTGCAAGATCCGTCCGATTTCTCGTCTCCATACCCACCTCAATTATTTCAGATAGTATTAAACTTTCGTCAATAATAATTTTTTTTCAGTTTTCGTCGATTAATGTTATTAATTATTACCACTAATTCAGATGCAAATTGAAACGGCGCACGTATTCCGCGTCGGCTTGACATATTATTGGTAACTATGGAAACCATAGACATGTTCGACGTATTGTCAAACATGTCTACGGTTAGTTGTTAGGCGCGGGTGTCGAGTTATTTTTATGGCTATAGTACCTAGTAGTTGGCCAGTGAAATGTAGTGCATTGAATACGAAAGGCTTCTTGTATGCAGTGCCATACAACAAAGAAAAATTTACATATTACAATCGAAAACTGTTATTTAATATTTCATTAAAACACTATTTTCACGAAACCATGATGAATGAATTTCTTTATGTTATTGATTGTGGTTTCTTATTGAACAAATTACGAAATGGGGTAGAAAAAATCTTTTACCTAATTTTGCTACTATACTATACCTAATCTGTTATGCCATTAGGTCCCTATGTGATATGCTGTTATAGATCACCTATGCGAAAGTACAAATTTTTAATTTCTCAACAAGAAAAGTGCTAAGTCAAACATTTTTGTTTTTTTAAGAATAAATGGCCCCTATTTTTTGGCACTATCCAAAATGTCTATTTTAACGTTTAGTAAAAATTAGTGAAAATGTTACCAAATCTGTTAAGGATTAAAAAAACAATTAAATCAAACAAATAAACATACCTATAAAAAGTAAAACAAATAATATAAGAACATTATTATTAGTAATATAGGTCGGTAATATTTTATCATAAGAAATACCTGCATCACAAAATTTGCATGTGGTCGTATTATTATTTTATATTAACTATTATTAGACTTTATTCTCGAATACGAATTCTATTTCAATAAGAAAATTCCGTTATAGATATGTCACAAAAAACGTGTAACTCTTATTTTTTATTTTTTAAGGTCAGTTGTTAACATTTGCAAATTATAATGACAAAAACATTAAAATGTTATGGTCCGATCGTGATGATTTGACATTCACTGCTTCACTTCATAACTCAGGTACGTAATCATAATTTAGTGGGCATTTGTAATAAAATCCTAACAATTAGTTTACTTATAAGGTCTGTTAAGATTAAGGCGACTATTAAAGATAGAACCTTCGTAACGTCAGTATGTCTTCGCAATATTTAATGAATAGATTTATATCTGTAATTAATGAAATAACTTTTCAATTGCCCACTTTGACACCCACATATTTGGACATTCAATTAATACAATATCCACTGATTCGACGTTTCACAATCAATTGTTGTCTATTGGGATTGGATTGTTTATGCGAAACAAAATTGTATTGTTTTGTTTATTTTTGGAAAACTGCGATTAGCAAAGAGCTTTTTAAAATGCTCTATGTTGTTTAAATGTACCTACCTAATTTAAAATTTTTTAAGAGAAAATTATATAAAAGAATTATTACGTTGTATCGTTTGATTTGTTAATGCCAATAAAAAAATGAACAATATAAGTAGGTATTCATTAATAACAAAACAGATGAGTAAACAAGATTAACTGTAGAAAATAAATTCTATGTGCAAATTCCAATTGGACGAAATCCATAACAAAATATTTTATTATGGAATATATTTTGGAACGTGTAAGTTAAGGTGTTATAAAAAGAACAGAAAACTAACCTGAATCATGAATGCTTCTTAAATTAATCTTCCTCACAAACATACGTCAAACTGCACAAAGCGTCACTTCACAGTACATTTCACATCAAATCCTTGCTACACAAACATGTATGTAGTACGTACGAGACAAGATATATTCGTGATTGTGTCGATATATCGAACAACGTCAACACGACCGCCTAACAGTCTGCGAGACCGGACACTGGGCTTCAGGCGGCGAAGAGCGGGATGAAAGATGCGCGGGGGGACACATGCACGCTGAAGGATGCCAAAGGAGCCGGGCAGATGCGACAGGACTCCGGAGAAAAGAGACGACTACACTGCGTGACATTTGAAAACTGTGTCTTTACACCACCCTTTGTACAGCCATTATAATTTTGCTTCTAAAACAATACCAGTTAAGTCTAGTTTCGTTTTGTATTTAGTTATGTTACGTCCTTTTGTCGATTAGGTGGAAGTGTCGTCTAATGTGTCGCGCGATATGGAGCGCTAGCTTTAAAAGTGGGAAGCTTAGGGCCTAGTATCGCTCGGCGCTTTGTGTCGCTTGGGTCGTGTCGTGTCGCACGTGCTTGTCGCAATGTCGCGCGCGTGCGAGCGGGACGGTGCATGTGGGGTGGGAGGAGGTGTCACCACGGGTGCTTTTTAGGAACTTAAGCCGGATCAGCGCTAACTGAGCCAGCGCTGCGGATTTTATTTGTGACGCTATTTTGAGCTATACGAGGATCGTGAGCGCGCTTCGCGTTGCAAGTGGCTTGAGCTTTTGTAGATGTAGAGTAGGTAGAAGAATATGGTAAAAGGTACGCTAGCAAATGTACTCGTAAATACTCCTATGTTAATTTAGAATATCGTATTCTTACTTTATTTTGCTAGAATTTGGCGTCTGACATTCATTATTAATAACTAAAAATATAGTAAGTAAGCAGTCTATAAAATCTAGTAAATATAACAATTAAGGACATACTTAAAATTTTATGCCTTGGTGGCACAATTGGTTTATGCTACCAAGGCGCAAAATAATGGAGTTTATTATTCTTTTGTCTGTACTAAAGAAAAAAAGCGTAAAGCGTCGGTGATACAGTGGGGTCGGAAGGTCCGGGTTCGAAACCGTGCAGTGCCATGTACCAATGGAATTTTGTATTTTTCGAAGACTTACGTACATTTACCGACTGCTCTAACGGTGGAAAACATCGTGAGGAAACCTACACACTGAGATGACCAGTGTGTAAAATTGGGTAGGTACAAATGATCCTCAAGGGTCGAAGTGCCGCTGGGGTTATTCCCGGCCCCCTATCATAAGATAAGATATAAGATAATTGCTTAGTAATTCTATTGTTGTATGCTTACTACAAAATAGGGTACACCTTAAAATACTTTTTAAACATCATGTAAGAAATAATGGTTCTATGGTTCTACAGACTCTAATACCGTAATTTTATTCTGTCCATGTACCTACGACATTACTGTTGGTAGAGTCCACTTTGTTGCATATTAAAAAAGGTAGACCTCAATTAAGATAGTTTCATATACAATCGAGCACCTGCACCTACTTACTCGCATCTACCCATAATTTCATTATTCACCTTTATTTTTGCAAAAGCAGTCGGTAGAGTGAATTAAAACCATCGAATCTTGTTATACCCACAGAACCCCATGTAGAAAATCACCTGTCCTTTGTCACTTGTCATCGCAATAACTGAATCCCATTTGGTAACAAAAAATGACTTTTTGCGACAAACGGACTTACCCCATTTTGGCACAATGCGGTAGCGCCATCGAACAATTATGCGACAATGGGATTGTGACATTAACTGATTGTCGCACTGAAGGCCACATAGGATGAATTATTTTCGGTTTGTCGCACTTCAAATTGCAAATCCTTTTCGTAATTTTTTGTCCACTTTGTTACTTTTTTCTTCTGTGTTACTTTTTTTTGTGGACGCGTGCATATGTCACTGGGCAGAAACCAGGGCACTGGCCACCCACATTGAGTCGGGAGCGTGAAATTAGCTGCAAGATTAGCTGCCGGCATCCGATTATGCATTTAGTATTATTTATAACCTGTTTATAAAGTTACTTGAAAAGAAAAGACAATTTGAAATTGTTCCACTTTGCTTGGTCTACTATCTTATCTTATCTTATGGTCGGGAAAAACCCCAGCGGTACTACGACCCCAGATGATCTTTTGTGCCTACCCCATTTTACACACTGGTCATCTCAGTGTGCAGGTTTCCTTACGATGTTTTCCTTCACCGTCAGAGCAGTCGGTAAATGTACGTAAGTCTTCGAAAAATGGTCTACTAGAATATATTCTTCCTGTCGTGTGGACAACCTATTGACTGAGTAAGTATTATTTAGAAAATAAAATTGAATTATTAAAAAAAAGATTAATTACGATTAGTTTAGATGACCAACATATTATAATTCGTCGATTGCATAATGGGTGGTAAGCTTACAAAATTTTCCTAATGTAAACATCATTAAAAGTTGCGAAGAACAGGTTTTAGATATTGACATGGGAAATGTGAGTAATGGTAATTTTAGGAAATGACTTTTTGGGATCTGACAAGTGGTCTAAATAATAAGTAGAGCACATTATTTTGTACTATTTTTAAAGTAAAAAATATTGTAGGTACGTATAATAAGCTATGATCGGAGTAGGTAGGGCTGTTTGTGGTACTTGCAACATACGGTCATAATATGGATAAGTATGCCCAATAATCCCAGGATTTCCGGGATTGAATAAATATATTATTTAGATTTTTAACGTTATATTTGTTTTGATACACATTTAAGATTGGTGGCGAAATATTTTTTTTAAGATTCATAGCGCTAGTGTACCTATGGTAGTGTTTTAACTTCTACGTAAGTTCACAATTTAAAAAAAATCTTAATCCGCCGAGTAAGGGCGAGGTTTATAAAAGTAATTTACAACATTTGCTCGATAACTTAAAACGTGATCCCGAAATCATATCCATATTAATATAACCTTCGAGGACATTGACCCGAAAGAGCCCTACCTACTCCGATAAGTGATAATAAGTATTGGAATTGAACAAACATTAGGTATATTGGTACGTATCTAAAACCTAACGTAGAAATGTATTTATTTCAATGAACTAAGTAAGTGGGTATATTTATATATGATTGGTTCCGGATTGGTCTACAAAACATACTGGTACCTACGTTTATATAAATAAAATTAATTTGACAAATGTTTATATAGCTAGCATTAATTATGACTTAATATTAACAATAACGTTTGTTATTTCCATATTTTATTACGTTAGAAAGGAACCTACAAGAGCACGCCAAACACTTGTGTTTCCTGCTGTAAATTGGTACAGTCAGACTAAAATTAACTTAAAAAAAATTACGATATTTTAATTGAATTTCTGCAGAGCAACTTATCTTATTCCTAAAGATTAAATTCATTTACAGAAACCTATTTCAGTTTCAAAATAAAAAAAATATTTTGTCTGATTTCCATAACACTATTGTTTTCAGTTTTTTTTTTAATGTTGTCATTTCATGGCATGGCATTGCTGAGTTCCAACTTCAATACCTAACCTTTACTTTCAGGATTTTACTAGGCGAATTAAATGACCAACTTTCTATTTAGAGCCAATCTAGACAACAGGCCCGTAGCCAAGATCAGCGGTCTGGGGGGAGGGTGGGAATGGTGGGTGGGGGGGTCCAGGTCCATGAACTTGTTTAAAGTTGAATTGAATTATCGTTAAGTAGGTAGAGTCAATCAAATGGCACCCCATTTTTGTAAATGGAAATAAAAACCGACCTAAGCTATAGGTACACTAAAGTAATACTCTAGTTTCTCTATACTAAGACATTGACAGATGACATTTCTTTTTTCTATGATTTTGTTGACATATACCTACGTAGATTTTACCACACAAAGGCAAGATCGAGTTGATAGACTCGACCGATATTATTTTCAAGGACTATCACAATTTTTTATTTCGAAAACTGTACAAAAGAACCAGTAATGTTGTTTTAATAGCTCAAAAGCTACAACTACTGGCTAGCGCAGACAAGTGCTCCAAAAAACACTTTGGGACAATTTGTTTATTAAATTATTGTTTATTACGCAGTTACTATTGTTCTGTTCTGGGACGTTGAGTGATGTCCGCAGATTATCGCATGTCGTTTGTTTGAATTGACTTAATGCTCGCTTTAGTTTTTTGTGAGATTTCGGTGGAATTGGTTGACTACCCCTCGGGGATTATGGACGTTAGAGTTACGTGGGGCGGTCCAAAAATTGTTAGTCAACGGCTTGTTATCAACCTCATTGTTTTACTTTTATTATCCCTTGGAGGCAAATTATCATTCATGTCATTATATTCTGAAAAAAAAAAAAACATTATTTTTTTTCAGAACCCACTATTGCTTGTTCCTATGTCTGTTTTCTTTTATTTTTTTTTAATTTTTATCTTTTCTATTATAAGACCTAGTTTTCATTATCTTGTCACTCGCCACTTTAGTAAATACGAGGCAGTCTGTTATTTGCCTTATTATCGTTAATTCACTTTGTTAAATCTATAATATACGCTGTCGATTGCCCAGTAAAACAAATTAGCCAAATATCACTTGCGTGCGAACTTTAGTTATTTTTTAATAATTTGTTAAAAAAACATGTATGTCACTTTTCAATCGCTACGATGGAGGTAACGCGGGAAGCATTTCGTGTCATCTATTATGATTTTAAACGAGGGTTAACATATAAGGAATCACGTGAAAATTTAATCAGTGCTTTTAGGGAATTGGCTCCATCACCTATTGGTTTCGTGAGTTTAATCGTGGTCGGAGCGACCTAAAAGATGACCTTAAACCGGGGCGACCACCAACGGCAGTCACTCAAGTAAACGTCATCAGGGTGGAGTGGCTAATAAAGGAATGTCGCAATATTACAAAGAGCGAGATTCAGGCCGTGCAATTGCTACCACATCCCCCCTACATTCCTGACTTGGCTCCGTGTGATTTCTTTTTGTTCCCCACGTTGAAGTAATCTCTGCGGGGAAGGAAATTTAGGACTGCGGACGAAGCAGTAGACCAATACCCTGTTTTAGACCTTCCGCGAGAACAGATTTTCACGTTTCGAAAGTTGGTTCAGTCGAGTGCATAAGTGCATTGATGCCGCAGGGGAATACTTTGAAAAGTTGTAAATAAACAATTGTAATATTTCTTTTATTTTCTGTATGACTAAAAATTAATGTATCGCCCTAGGTGTGCTGTGCTATGGCAAAATTCTGATTTCAAAAGGTAAAAAATAATGGTAAGACATGTCTTTGCGATTTGACATTAGTTTATAGAAAGTTATCATTAACTATAAAAGCAACTGAATGTTTCTGAAGACTAGGTAATGATAAATCGAAGTAGACTAATATCAGGAAACCATTTTTAATCCGTTCTCCTCTCCAAATTTTAAATTCTAAAAACAATAAACAATGACATCTTTATCACGACATCTGTGTTCGAAAAACCCAGCAATTTAGGCGTACTATCGTGAGATCGCACGATACCGAAAGGGACACGCAATAAAATGTATAACGATTCTCTCCTACCCACCCATTGTATGGCATCGGTAAAAAAAAACATCGTCACCTGTCGTGTCATTTGGTACCAATAAACGAACCGCCAAAGAAAACACGAAATTAGAAAAAAAACGAATCGCCGAAAAGTGATCCGAAGTACAACATCCCCTAGAACAAAATATGTGGCATTATGGTTTTTATTTTTTAAGAAATAGAGACGGTTTTGTTTTATGCATTTTGATGACGGAATTTTGTATCAAGGGACATTTTTTTGCCTAATCGTTTTGACTGAGGAGTATTTATGATGTGAAACTTTACTATGGGTATAAAACTTCGGTCAGACTTCATTAGTCGCGTTTTTGTTACAATAGAGCTCTATTGTTGGGTAATATGGTGTATGACAGGTATCGAAAATTTAAGGCTTTCATTATTATTAAAAATAGACATACTCGTAACTTGAAAACATAATTGAAATTCGTTGAAAAATAAAATATTTACAGGCATTCAGAAATCAGAAGTTAGAACGAAGCGGAAATACCTATTTATAACGTCTCTCTTCTAAGTCGTATTCCTCATTGCTGAGGGTCGTGATCATTCTAAGGAATTAATCACATAGAACGACTCTCGTGGCAAATTTAATGGGGTGGTTTGCCATTGCTTTCCCCATTTCACACACTGGTTATCTCAGTATGCAGGTTTCCTCACGATGTTTTCCTTCACCGTCAGAGCAGTCGGTAAATGTACGTAAGTCTTTCGAAAAAACCGAAAAACTCATTGGTACACGGCATTGCCTGGTTTCGAACTCGGATCTCCCGCATGGGAATCCGATGTCCTAGATACGACGCCACTGACGCTCTTTACGCACCATACAAGCTACATAGGTAAGGACCGTTTTGTTAAAAAGAGACATAAGATCTCCCCGTACAGACTTAATCCATTAATATCTCTTAAGTTAGTCGAGATACCAAAATCAAATTTCAGATCCATCTTCAGCATGTTCATGTGAATTGACACGGATCCCTTTTCGACTTTGAATTTCGCCTTCTGGAATTAGACCTTAAAAATTATGTTACGTAGTAAGTAGTATCAGACACAAGATGAAGCTAACTGACAGCACATCTTGCAGAGCCTGTGGTGAACAACTGGAGACCTTTTCACATCTCCTATGTGAATGTGACGCTTTCGCGGCAAAAAGGATGGGTCTGCTAGGCTCTGCCAATCCGGACCCAAGGGAATTCAAATCCCTCCCACTAAGACGCATAGTCTTGCTCATGCACGACATATTCGGTGATGTGGTCAAGGGATAGGTTCAAGGGGTTGAACACAAAAGATCCCCATGGGTCGAAGTGTCGCTGGGATCCTCGGCCCCCATCCAAAGATAAGATAAGATAAGTAGTATCAGAATCAATTTTAACATCTTGAAAGTTAAACTGAAAAGTTCATTTAGAAACTAATAAATCCTGTGACACATTCACATTTATTTACATTTATTTATTCGCAACAAATATACATTTGTGTCCGAAATTTAACAAACATATTGAGGATATTACATTAAATGTCCAAAAAAATATATAATAAATGGGAATAGTGGTCAATTATATACATTGTTATGCTCCTATAAATTCAGTAATCGTGTAGAAACACCTCTGCAATAATGTCGCCTTTGAGCTCCGTGGGTAACCGATTGAAAAGTAGCCGCTCACTGTACCCCGCCCAATGCCTCACCACGTTGAGTCTGGGGACGAAAGTACTAGGTACAGCTTTCCTGCGAACAAAATGGGATGAATAAGGATATATATACCTCTAATAATGAGACCAGCCAGGTGTATGTACAGTACATAGAATAATAGGCCTTATTCGGCTTACTCAAGCAGCAATTCCTTTGATGGTTGACTGCATAAAATTGGCACCTTTTACTTAGTGGACGTTGTAAAACTACAATTATTCTTGAAACTACTTCGCTATGTATCACAATCACCATCGATACTTACTTATATTATTTTATCTCTAAAAGCTTTTAAAGTAATTAACCGTAATTAACCCAATCGTTATTTAATTGATACGTCAGGCCAATTCAATTGTTAGTGTTATCTCGTTGGCCAATTGCTGCTATTTGGCCATATCAGTGTTCGGTTCGAGTTGAGACGAATTTCTGGCGATATTAGTGTTACGTAGGACGTGTTACGTCTTCATAGTGCCTTTTGTAATTCTAACGTCTCTTTTTTATCAGAATCTTTTTCCAAACTATACCTACGTATATCGTCTTACCAATGCCAAGTCCCCCTCTCTACTTTATCTATTCTGGGGTTACTTCGGACATTGTTAATTGCTTTATTTAAATAAATTACCTACCTACATAGCTATCTAATTATTATTTTGTTTTCTTACAGCAGAATACTTTCCTATGATAGAAGCAATTACATACTTAGTAATAAAAATCAAAACTGTGGGTAAGTGATAAAGAAGAAGTACAGAATATAATATAAATCGTTTATTGCCTACTTGTTACATTATAATCAGTACACTGTACACACGTAATTGGAGTATAGAGTACAAAATGAGACCTAAGAAATCATCAAATGAAATAAAAATTAAAAACATTGTCTCTCATTCTGGCGACATAACTTGAAGACTGGAATTCAAAGTATACGTAAAGATTACTATGATCACACGATTGGTTTACGCAAATAGGGCTCAAGACTGGGGGCTGCCATCGCTTTCGACGCGCGCGCAGAGCGATTGTTTATTGAAATCGCAATACTCGAGCAATCACCAGCATTCTGCGGTCAGTAATAAAGAGAGGACTCGAGGTAAGGGTCGAGTTATAAAAGACAAACAAGAACATGAAAACACTTAAGAAGTACACAAAGAAGGATACCGAAAGGAAGTAAATGTCATCCTAGGTTTAAGAAATAATTTGCTTTTGTTCTATGCCAAAATTTGATTCAGTTCGACTGAACCTTAAATGACTTAGGCTAAATCACATTATATCACATACAATTTTGTTTGTGCATAGTAATAACTTAATTAGCCAAAATTAATACATAGTGCTTGTCACGGTCTATTCTCACTATTAATTTTGGCATCACTATAACCTCGTTGCACCATTTAGTATAAAACAAAACTTGTTCAGTGTGCAACCAACCTGTACGCAGCTCCTGCATAGCCCTTGATGCAATTGCAATAATCGAGGGGCGAGCAATCACAAATAATTGAGTTTTGAATCAGGAAAGTGATTACCACTTTATTTTACCATTTGTACGATCTTGGATGTGTCCAGATATTTGAGTTTCAGTCAATTTCATTCATCTTTTACAGATTATTACAATTAATACATTTTTTTCAGAACCTTTAGACTGCAAAGCCTGATATCAAGATCTCTGTTACAAAGACAAGACAAGGCAAGACAAAGATAGAACAGGAGATAGAAGAGATGTTATAACATATTAAAATTAACAAGACGTAACAAAAAGAAAGATCAATGTATAATAAGTACAAAGAAATAAGAGAGATCAACTTAACAAAATACAAAAATAAAAAACAACCTTAAATAAAATACAAAAAGAAATTGTCACAGCACGCTCCCAAATGGATTATTAAAAGGCCCTACATCACGATGCCCTTAGCCCTATATTAATGTCGTCACGTTACGGTAAATTATCGGGACATCCAATTGGTCGGTGTCGTGACAAAAGGACATAAATATGGGAAAGTCGGCTTTATAGGTATAAGTGTAGACGAGGAAACACGCAGGGCTTAGGATCGACCCTTGATAGACTCCGCGAAACTTTGAGGCATTTTACATTGTAAGTAAAACACGAGTACGACACGAAGTATAAACTAATTTTACTTAGCAGGTTATTTCCAATATGCTATTTCTAGTAGAGTTAGTAATTTACATGATGACTTTGCCAAAAAGTTCGTTCAATAATGGAAATATTTGAGGTGATGTTGTAGGATAATATATATGCCTATCTAACGTCTCAGAATAATTTAATATGCGGATATTATGAATGATTGATTTCTAATAAGTATTGCAAAGTCTAACATCGCTTATTTCATCCCGGATGATGTAAACAAGCTTTGTATGGATACACATATAGATAGAGAGATCCTACGGTCCTGAACCGTGGCGTGTTGGTCATCTGACGCGGTAGGGGCTGTCACCGTACATGCGGCCGGTGCCCGCGGGTGGTATGATCGACCGCGCGCAACAGTGTCGAACGCCTTTGATGGGGCGCCGGCCTGGAATCCCATTAGGTTTGCTGTGTCCTTTAATTTAATATCAATAAAGAATCCAGAATAGTTAAATTAAATCGACAGTTACATTATGGTTCCGTAAGATTTTGATGTTTTCTGTTTTGTCTTCGTGACATGCCTTCGGAATTCCGGAAAAAGCATCTTTAATAGACATAATAGATAAACCATTCAAGAGGAATAGCAGGGCATTATAATTATTCCTTTATAGTGTCCTAATAGATAGAGAACTATTTATGGAAATGAGAAATCTACAATCAGCTAAGTACAAATACGAGTATTTATATTGCCGGAAGATAAAAATATAATCTATACACCCTTTGAATGTTAATAAAATATCTGAAATATCAGTTTGTACACTCATCGATTTTCTCGACTCAAAATCACTATAATTAATAACTGTCTCTACACCTTGACATGCAGCAGTTATTACAACTGTCAAATCCGCAATGCCATAACCGGCGCTGAACCCGCACCAGCGGCACATCAGACAGATACCCAGTGTCGACACATACCGTGTTGGTTTAGTGAACACAGCTCCGATGTGCCTCCCTGCGGGGTACTCAGTCGCTCTTTTTGTTTTTTTTTCTCCTTCCCTTTTTTATACGTCTCCCGACATGCCACAAAGGACGGCGACTTTTGTTCTCTTGTCTCGCTCGTTAATGATTTTTACGAATTATTAATTGTGGGCTGATAAAAACCGATTGAAAAATGGTGATTGTTATACGATTTGTTCGTACGGTTATGAGATATGGTAGGTCGGTTTACTCTGGATCGTTGGCCCATATGTTCGACTATTCGATAGTAGGTCCGTTAGATAGATAGATAGATAGAAACACTTTATTGTACACAAAAACAGGAAAAGTAAAAACTACAGGAATAATAACACGATATGTACAAAGGCGGCCTTATCGCTTAAAGCGATCTCTTCCAGGCAACCTCTGAAGTTAATTGGACATTAAAGAAATTAGCGACAGTGTAGTGTGAGGATATGAAAATGGTTATTATTACTTAATATACAGTAAATATAGTAAAATAAAAGTAATATGATATACATATATAAATATGTAGGTATACTAAAATAGTTAAATGCATAGATATACATAATATAAATAAATAAACATATTTAATAGATAGTAAACACTATATAGGTAAATATACATAATAATGAAAATAAAATGCACAACTACAACGACAAACAATGATGAGTGAGACCCGCTTTAAACGAAGTCAGGGATTCCGAATGCCGAATTAGACGAGGAAGTGAGTTCCATAGGTGTGCTGCCTTGACAGCAAAGGAGTCAGTGTAGTATCTGGTACGACACAGTGGAGCCTTTAGGATATTATCATTGCTGGATCTGAGAGCGACACCATGATCAGAGCCTAGGAATGTGAACATGGATTTCAGGTACGCGGGAGTGATAGGACTGTACAGGACATTATAAAGGAGGGAGAGGAGATGAAAGTCCGTTAGCATCATTATGAGCTGTTAATATTTGACTTATTGTCTTTTCTTTTTTACATTTTTTGTTTTCATCGTCATTTTACGTCGCAGCTGCTGATTTTTTTATAAACATCTATTAACAATTGTTTTTATTTTTATCAATGTTATTGCTTCCATTGTCCATTCCAAAATATGTAACAATTGTCTATAGACGGAATTGGAAACAAAACAAATACTTAAATAGCCTATCATTACCTTTGCCACCTCTAAAACCACTTGCATACCACCTTAATCACTGGCCATCATCTTTATTAGTAAGCATGTACAGTCATATAATCTCCAGGCCGAAACCTTAACCTTTGCTTTTGTTTAAACGCGTAATAAGTGCCGTGGGTAATTTTCTCGACATGATATATGACTAACGCCGCGACCGTCCCCGCACGGTAATGGCAGGGCGTGGTGGTACCATCCGATGTATTTCGGAACGTCCCATAGCTAGAGTCCAACAGTACCTAAATGCGAAGACCAAAGCCAGTTTGTCCGAAAAATATTGATTGAAACTTTGGTTTGGGTTTCACTATCGTTTGGCTTCAGCTTTACTAACCATCCCTTAATAACAACTCTCGTTGATGTACTGTTTTATTAAGTACAAGCTGCACCCCGGTGGCGGCTTCGCTTGCCTTGTTTTTTTTACTCAGAAACCTTCCCGGGCATGTGCACAACAACTTACGAAAGTTTCATCGCAATCGGATTAATGGTATAGGAACGCATAAAGCACAAACAAACAAACATTAATTTTTATATATAATATGTAGATAGTGGTAATTTATCTAGAAAAATATATAGAAAAGTTTCAGAAGGAAGTAGTATAACACATCGTCTTGGATTTAATGTACTCGTAATACGTGGTGTGGAGACTCCAAATAAACTGGATAAAGGATTGTACACAGAAGAAGATAACATACAGGAAAGAGAAGAGTCAAAATTAGGCGTAAATAATTTAAAATATAGGCAGCATTGAAAATACCATGGAAGCAACAATAATTGACCGAAAGATAATCTTTAGAAGGCTTCTTCGAAAAACCTAAAGTTAGACCCTAGCGGTAGCACCATTCGATATATTTCGGAACATCCCATAAGGTATCGAGCGTGGAAATAAATTAAATAAACCTCGTGTCTAATAATTAAGTCCGGTGGTGGAATCTTGATTAATAGTCGCTCGCTTCAGATAAATTGAAGCGTGATTAGCTATTCTGAGAAGTTGACAATGTTGCCGGTTTATGACTTATGAGGGCACGGGATATTGGCTTGTCTTTTTCGATCTTTAGCTGTAGGTTTCTTGGCTTTGTCGTTTTAAATTGTTGGTTTTCGTTGAACTCTTTATGTGGCTACTTTTAATTTCACTCCTCTTTCCTTTCCTATATTAAATACATCTCTGCTTACTATTTTTTTTCTTGTGCCTGTGTTTTTTTGGTGATAACTTCTTACCATGTTCCTTCTTCTTCTTCTTACACCCAGTCCCTCATGTTCAGAAAGTGAGCAGTGGCATTCGCTTCTTTAGGTTTCATAATAGCGTAACGTAACGCCTCACTGGTAATGTCCCCAGCAATAAAGTAAGGAGTGTCTTTTTGTTTGTTTGTTTTTAAGTTCTTTATTTAAACAATAAAACAAATGTAGTACATCTTAGACTTCAATCTAAGGTACAAAATCATAATTTATCTATGTTTAGCAGGCTGACAACACCTATTATAAACTTACAAATAGGTACGTTAAGTATGTACGTACCTACTTATACTATATAAAACTTAAATTCCGATGGAAAAATATGTCTATGGAATAAGTATGTACAAAACCTAAACCTACAACCTTGGGATCTTCAAGGCCAGAGTGAATAGGCATTTTTTTTTGGTAACGGGGGGAAATCTTTGAAAGATACCCAGCCTTCTGGGGGAGAGACTGGGTTATGTGAGATTTCCACTCACTAAAACCCCCTCGATGGCCGGCCTCGTGCTAATCGGAGGGCTCCGGGTTCTCCAGTGGAACGCACCGGTGCCCTCCTAGCATTTGCCTCGGGCTCCTCCTGGGAGGTGTACATTCCACCTCCCGGTTCCTCCCGTTACAGCAGCGTGCGGCCATAGCACGTTGCTGCCTTCCCCAGGGTCGCCCGTCAATGAATGGTCGAAGCCCCCACTTTGACCGCCCGCGACCCTGATCCCTCCTTTTATTCGCCTTTTACGACAGGCAGGAGTTACCGTGGCTCTATTTTTCGCCCGAGACTACAGGGCTGATAGGCATTTACTGGACTCGCATGCTCCATCGTCGACCTCATCGTCGCTTACCATCAGGCGAGATATAGTACTAAATAAAAAAAGTAATTAATTGTAACATGCTTAGATTTTTAATTATTTATAGAGTAGAACATGTGCATAAGGAGTGGGACAGCACAATATAAATAATAATAAAATGATAAGACAAAATAACAATGGAAGTACAAGTTAACATGACAACTGCCAATGCTGGCTCTACTTTCTCGTGTGACAAGTGACATGTGAGAACTAGAGTGAGAAGTGATAACCCTAACTGACTTATTGAACTCACTCGACGTGTTGAACTAGAGTAGGTACCTATGAAATGAAGACTCTTTGTATTTGTTGTAAATATGTTGTAGGTAGGTACTAATCGTAACAAAGATAGTATTGAAAAATAATATTCTTCAGAAATAAAAAAGAATAACCATGATCACTGATCAAGAAAAATGATTAGTAGAACTCTTTACGCAGGTGACGAAACACAATAGGCACTTTTTTATGTTACATAATAGTAAATATTATGTAATGTACTCAATATCTATTAAACCGAGGGCAGATGGCGCCACGGGGTTACATAGTACATATCGCACAAGGTGAGATCCCATCGCTCGGCCGGCTTATCGTTCACCATCATCTATAACACCATGAACGGTACAGACTACAGAAAATATGTAGAGACAACAAAAATCAACGAAACGATTAAATTGCAGGAAAGTCCTTAATATTAAGGCTTCCTTAAGTCCCTACCTAGAGATTTGACGTAGAAAGGAATGTAATTTTAGCTTAGGTATTTTAGTGAAGTTACTTTAAATCTTAAACTAACTTTCGAATAGAAGCGAACATCTCTACGAGAATACATTTAAGTATTTAATAAATACTGTTCCAAACTGTACTGTACTGTTTGTGTTCGAAACCATGCAATGCCATGTACCAATGAGTTTACCCCATTTTTACGAAGACTTACGTACATTTACCGACTGCTCTAACGGTGAAAGAAAACATCGTGAGGTAACCTGCACACTGAGATGACCAGCGTGTAAAATGGGGTTGGCACAAAAGATGCTCAAGGGTCGAAGTGCCGCTGGGGAAACCTGCATGTCTGAGGAAATTAAAAGTTTTCGAAGGCGTGTGAAATCCACCAATCAGCACTGGGCCCGCTCGGTGGATCTTGGCCCGTACCCCGCTTGTGCAAGGGGAGACCTGTGTTCCAACAGTGGGGATATTAATAGGATGATGATGATTTAATAAATACTGTAAATTATTAGGTAGGTTCTTACTTACATTTCGAAATATACAATAACGAAAATGGAACCTCTGCATTATCATGGTCTCTGCCCAAAGATTAATCTATGTTATGAACGAAGGACGTCGGCCGGCGGGTCGAGCGAAACATCAACCATTTTAATTATGTTCGGGACACCATTAACAATAAATCTGGTGTTCCTGTACAGTCTATAGTGGTCGCTAAAGTATACCATCTGTCAAAAACCTTCGATTAAATCTCAACCTTATGGCCTACGTACAATACAGCGCACTTCAGATTCTTAATTTTTGACGTATGTGGTCGTACAGTCGCCACACATGCACACCTCCCTGTACCCACGCACAAACACATAGGAAATAATCGATACTCATAATCGTGCGCGAGAGTCGATCGACGGTCGCCACGGTCCGATTTATGGCTAATTATAATTTTGTTTTAGCCATTCGCAGTCGTAAACTACTCTGTGACCAATTAACTAATTATTACGTTATTGCTGTTCGAAAGTGATGGTCCAATGACACTTTTTTGTCTGCCTTTTTATGCCGTCTTTGCATACTTTCTACACTTTTTTGGGGATTTCTCAGGAAATGAAACTTAAGTAGTCTGCGACAGATAAATTGAAATGACATACTTAGAATTAACAATATCTATTATATATTTTAGACACCTACGGAGCCGAAACGTGGACACTGCTGGTGCGACTGGTTCACAAATTGAAAGTCGCTCAGCGTGCTATGGAAAGAGCTATGCTCGGAGTATCTCTGCTGGATCGAATCAGAAATGAGGAGATCAGACATAGAACAAAAGTTATCGACATAGCTCATAAGATTAGCAAGCTGAAGTGGCAGTGGGCCGGTCACATCTGTGGCAGAACCGACAATCGCGCGGGTAGACGAGTTCTGGAGTGGAGACCGCGTTTGGGCAAACGTAGTGTGGGACGCCCCCCTGCTAGATGGAGCGACGATCTGCGCAAGGTGGCTGGCAGCGACTGGATGAGAAGAGCCGAAGATCGGGCTCAATGGCGCGCCCTGGGAGAAGCCTATGTCCAGCAGTGGACTAGAGTAGACTGCTGCTGATGATGATGATTTTAGACACTATTATAAATTTTTAAGATTGCATTAAATACTTGTGTTGCTATTAATTTTACTAAATAGATACTTATTATACCTTTGGTTCTTATAATAATTTGCACGCCTAGTACAAGGCAAAATGTATTGGTACTTAACTAACAACAACATCCTGTAAATACACCTACATTTTTGCAAATAAAGATATTCTGTATTCTGAATACTCTTGCATCCATTGCAGTATGTCCAAAGAGGAACAAAGTAAAAAAAAACATGAGGACCCAGGGTCCCCATTGTTTGGAAAAATCATAGACCCGCTGCTGCATCGAACTAATCGGCAATTAATTACCAAAAGGGGAGGTTGAGGTCAAACGCCGCCGATAAATTACAAAGAGTTTGTAATAAAATTCAACTGGACGTAGAAATACCTACTTAATTCTATATTACCTTTACATAGATACTGTTATAAATTAGAATAATATAATATTTAAACTGCTGTAGCATATTGTATTACGCTTTATCACCGGCGAATATCATAAGATGTCTTTTAGTTGAGGCATATCGTAAACACAAGTGTCTTTAATGACGTTTATGAATAAAGTTAGTGCTACACTTAAAAGCTACTCCTACCTAGTTGCAACTTAATTCTTTACTTGATATTTTGTGTTTTGGTATACTTATCGAATACCAAATCAAAAACTTATATCGAATCTGTCAATATTGAAAAATGTTTACTTAGATAGCTCAATTTGTACGTAATAATAAAAATAAATACACTGAACACAAAAAAACAGTCTTCAGTCAACTTTTATGAGTTTAAATAATTGTATTTCCTGAAACCTACAACCTTGGGATCTTCAAAGCCAGAGTGAACAGGCATTAACTGAACCCGTATGCTCCATCGTCGACCTCATCGTCGCTTACCATCAGGCGAGATCGAGGTCAAATACGGGTTAGTAATAGTAGTCACTAAAAAAAAACGATTTATTCGAGCCCAGCCGAAAATGATAAACAAAATAACGATTTGATTTATAAATGTGTTTAACTTCACTTCATTTCTCTCTCTCTCTCTCTCTCTCTCTCTCTCTCTCTCTCTCTCTCTGTCTCTCTCTATGAATTTAGTCAATTTTTGGGCTCACTGCACCATTTAGTAAAAGAGGTCGAACGCGCCTTATTACTGTAAGGAAATTTATTGCGATTAAAGAAAGAGAAAATATTTAGTGTTTCTAATTCAATGTAATGTAGGTAAGTAGATATTGAATGTACAGCATTGGCGCAAAATATTTTAGCTATCGTTCAACTAACGTAAAGGCATCCTTCATAGATAACCCCGTTGCACCGCCCTGGTCATGTTGACCCAAAGACACAATAAAGGACCGACTTGTCATCTGATTGTGTATTCCGGTCATTTTATCGTTGCAAAATTATGATGAATAGCTATTTCGCGGAAATAGCTGTAAATGAGACTAGTAGAACATTCACATGTCATTTAATAAGGTAGGTAAATGAATCGGTTTATATGAGGTAGAATTTTACATACGAGTACCTACGGTTAAGGTTTGCATTTTTTTTAATTATTGTTATTTATTTATTTGAGGGTAGTATTTATTTCATACGCCTTTTGCACTCGTATATTATGTATCTTATGATTTTTCCATCACCTGAAGGTTGCTGGAAGAGCGATAAGGCCGCCTTCTGCACATATTGTACCTATCTTTATGTTGTATGTTTTGTTTTTGTCCCGGGTGTGCAATAAAGTATATTTGTATTTGTACCTACATTTTTTATTTTACTTAAACACCGTGCAGCTAGGTTTAGGGATAGAATCTTCAAAATTTTTACTTTTAGCTTGATTGTTGCTATATCAACCCACTATTTAGCTATATTTAAATTTTGGAATAAATTGCTGATTTTGTAAATTTTTTTCTGTTTAGTCAAAATTTAAAAGTTACTTATTTATTCATTGTACTCATACCAAATGCTTTTTCTGTATTGTTATGCGATATTTTAAAATGTTATTTGATATTATTTTTAATGGTAGAATTATGGACTCATTTGTCTGATTTAATAAATGATTTAATTTAATTTTAGTTCATAGTGAAAGTGTTGTTGATAATGCAATAAAGAAATTCTAACATAAAAAGAGAGAATAGAAAAGAAAGGTTTTATTAGTAGTCATTTTGTAGAAATTCATTTCATTTTGTGGAAATAGAAAAATAGCAAGGATCGACCAGAAATTTACATGGAAGAAAATTGTGGACAACAAATCTACTAGAATGTGTGAAGTACTTACTTAGAGCCACAGCGTTCAAGAAGTGCATAAAGAAAAAATATATGATTTCGTCAAGAAAGAATGCTCATATTTTTTTTTCAAAACGACCATATATTATTAAACGTTATAAGTATGTAGGTACTTCTATTGTACAAATTACTTCTATTCAGCCCAAAATATTAACGCAAAATTTTAAACTTCATCAAACAAAAAATAACAAAACCCATCCTCATGCGGCATCTTTTAACCATGTCATTACGACATACATGTACACATGTAGAAAGGGACAAAGGGATAAAAGTTGAATAGATATCCTTCTGTACATAATCACATATTCGGGGGAAAACATGGTGGCTCCATAGAAACATAATCCACATCCTAAAGTTTGACAAAGAACATGTAATTGGATTACCGAGCACTTAATATCTTCTTTCTAATGCTGCTGCAAAAATTTTGGAATATAATCTACGAATTTGACACATAAAATGGAACCTTATGAGTTCTAAATTAAAGGTAGAGTTTTATTGAACATTGAAAAGATACTTATATTCTTTTCGGGGGGTATTACGAGTTCCCGGTACAAACGGGCGACAAAAAAATATCACCGCTCGAAAAGATGTCATATTAAGAAACATGTCAATCATATTTTTATGAAGCATTGAATAGGGCCGTTGTTCACTTGCGCAGTATTTTTTTCCATATTTCACGCTCAGTTTGAGTAGCTCCGGTTTTTGTTTAACTTTTTTTTGAGGGTTGCCGGGAAATTGCCGGATTTCTGAATTATTTTCGAATTCATTCGATTATTCCCTTACAATCGTATCGGTGCTTGAGATGAGTGCTTGTAAACATTTATAGGGATTTTACTTCCTGCATTGCTAATTATGTTTTATTATTTGGAATTAAGTTGTTATTGTAGATTTTTTTATATAATGCAACACCGCAATCTGGGTTTTGGTCAAATAACAACAAAAATATACCTAAATCATCTGAATATCGAATAATTTGTTTGAGAAGTATATAATTAAGTACTTATGAATGAGTAATGTAAATTTATTTTCGAAGACTTAATTACTTTTAGCGACTGCTCTAACGGTGAAGGAAAACATCGTGAAGAAACCTGCATGTCTGAGGAAATGAAAAAAATCCGAAGGTATGTAAAATCCACCAAGGGACCGCTTGGTGTATCATGGCCCGTACCCTCTTGTGCAAGGGGAGGCATGTGCCCCAACAGTGAGGACATTAATAGGCTGCTGATGATGAATGTAGAATATGGAGCAAATTGATTTTTATTAAGTCGTCCTTATAGTTTTAGAAAGTCGTCAAGAAAGATTCGTGGGATTTCTGATAATAGTTTTAAAACCATAATTAATTAACACAGCTATAGTCATTTGGTGCGTAAAGATCGCCATGCACTGGGTGTCACAAGACGGACAGCGGCGCCGAGGTAGGCCCAGGCGTAGGTGGAAGGACGATATCGACCACTTCCAAAAAGGATGGTATAAGGACGCCGAGGATAGGGAAAAATGGAAAGGAGGAGGGGAGGCCTTTGCCCAGCAGTGGGACACTCTATAGGCTATTAAAAATAGTCATTTTCATAATCGTAGAGTACAAAGATTACGAAATACAAGAGACAATACACTCTTACAAAGAGCAACAAAGGTATCTTCCTTCTAATTGAACTGCCACATGACCTCATTGGATCCCTTCGCATTACAGCGTCAAACGTTTATGACTCGTAACGCATTGTCTTGCAATTACCGGGGGTTTCACAAAATTTGGCACTACAACCACCGCTCTAACCTGACCTTTGAAACTTTCTGTATTTCTTCTAGATAAAGGTCAGGACAAACTGGTGAGTAGACAGGGGTAATTAGCGAGTAGTGCCCGTTGAAATTGCATCGCAAAGTGCCTCTAATAATGCTACAAAAAATTCTGGTTTTTGTTCTTTAAGTTCTTCCCCCGCGGAGTTCTATCAGAGTTCTAGTCGAGGGAGGGTGGGGAGTTCTTTGAACATGTGTCGTATAATACATTGTGTTTTTTGTTCTCGGCTTTGGTGTAACAGCGGAACAAAGAAGTCGTTGTAGACGGCGAAATTCGATCGGACGCGACATCACCGCCGCTGTCTCTGGGGAGAGTCGGCTTGATTGGAATTGATTGAGGAAAATTAATGGGTAGGCAATATTTGACTTGATTCTGTTACTGGATAAAATTATAATGAATTTGTGATGTGTGTTGCAATTAATGATAAAAATCAAATAATATTTAATTATCAATGTACGAAGGAATTTAGTTAAAAGTTGCTATAATGAGGTTACCTACAATTATTTAAATCTATAGGTAATATTTTTTTTCAGATGTCTGCAACATTATAATATCCACGCAATATCCTCCCGAATACTGCATTTATATTATTTTGTATTATTTGACCACACATATAGCCACATTCAAATTTATGATTTTGAATGTAGTTAGTAGTCAGTTAGTTGTTGGGAGTCAGATATGTAAGTGTAAATAAAAATAAAATGAATTCACCAATGAGGAATTACGACTATATTTACATTGATATTATTTGATAGCAAATCAGGGTGCCACTTTAGCCCGACCTCCTCTCAGCACAAGGGCCCTCTGTGAGCGACAACGCGGCTCTGTGCCGCTAATCACTTTCACGTGCTACTGTCCCTTCTGTTCTGAGTTGTCTGCAGTGCCGCGTAGCCTGCACTTCCTCGTCTTATCAGATTTACTGCTGAGGATAATGTTACACTTATAGAGGATATGTTTGGTTTAGTAATTTAGTAAAACATTCTTACGTCTTTCGTTTTTTTTTTATTGTATAAGAAGAGCAGACTGGTTGTCATCATCGCCATAGACATCTCACCTCACTGTGAAGTTATTAGAGGGTTTTCGATGCACTGCTAACCTTGAGGACAAAGATGGAGTGCCTCATCTGTTGACAATTACACCTGGTATCAGTAGTCCGGTTAAGACCATCACCCCCGACTGTCTCTGCACGGAGTCATTACCACCTTCAAAAGTTTTATTTTACCAAAAACAGAATTCTTTAAACCGAAAAAATCCCTTTACTTTATCGGATTTGAAAATAAGCTTTTTCTGACTTTGGGTCTCGTTGTCTTTCCGTCTAGAATTTTACTAAGACCAGAAAAACTCGAAATTGAAATTGAAAACGTTTATTAAGCAGTGTAAACACCAGAATATAGAACACAATACAGAAGTATACAAAGATTAATACATGCAGCACAATACATCCGGTGCGGTACAGTGCCAAAAAGGGTACACCAGCTCAGCATAATGCTGAGGCAAGCCACAGCGCTGATTTTCAGCTGGCCCCTCGATGAACCATTATTCGCACATGATCTCACTTTTCGTGTAAATACAGCATGAAATACCCAACCGAGTCCAGCATTCCCCGTACTAGACTAAACATAGACGTCCATGGGTAGTGTAATGGGGTAATAGTGACGGGTAGGGTATCTCAATAATTTCGTGTCATGTAGCTAGTCGGGACTGGCGGGCGCTACCCGTTCCCATGGCATTCCGCGGACCAGGACCAGGGACAAGGGGTTATTATAGACAAAGAGTTGCTTAATACCAGAGGATTACACACACGTCAAGGGAAGATACTTTGCCTACTAGACTAGACAAAGATGCAAGAATATCAGCTTGAAGAGAAAAGAAACAGACTCTTCGCGCAATAAAACGCAAGGTAGGGTAGGTAAGATAAGAAGATGCTTAATGTATAAGGCTTGAGAAGGTTCCAAAATTTGTAGAATTTTTGAAGAGTTGAAGAGACATGTGCAGTATTTACGGTTGTTCGGTCTAAATATGATATTTATGATTATTCTGGATATTCTGAGACAACTGAATTTTAAGCCTTCTATATATTTCGCTTTTTAGATAGAAGCAAATAAGATCTGGTTCTGTAAGTACTTTAGGAGAGGTTTTCAGTACCTAATCAGTGATAGATTACATAAAGTTGGCTAACGATAATGAAGTAGATGTATCTATAAATAATGACTATAAATGTGAAATTAACAAAGCGTCAACATTCGATAGCGTCAAAAACTCAGAAGAACAAATATGTCTCTGAGAGACATCCTTACTTCTCTACCTACATGACCACCTGCAAACAATCCACCATCAGCTATTACTTACTTCTTGCGAATATGGAGCCGAGCACGTAAATAAGAGTAGACAAAGAGAGCAATCACGTAAGGAGCAAGAGGGGAGATAAAAAGTAGCTGTCAGGGTAGTCACGAGCGGACCTCTGTCACGAAGTACTTAGATATGTAACAGTAGAGAAACTCCTGACATCCTACTATAGCGTTTTAGCGAGAATTACCAATCATATACCTCGCGCCGTGTATAGCGGCGAGATTCTTTCCTATTCTGAGGTAGTCCAGCGTTGGTCTAAGTCGAGGTCCGTGCCTTATAGGAAATTGGGCACCCATAACGTTATCGCACACATATCATTCCGGCACCGGATCGCCGCCGCCTCGCCTCTCCGTCAACCAGGCGACAACCCGACGTAGGCACGTAACCGGTGCGCTCAACATCTCCGAGATGTCGCCGCGGCTTGGACTTTTTGACGGCTAAACGTCACCACAGGCGGTCTGTGCGTCATCCTAGCGCCGACGGCGAGACGTAAGCGCGGTGACGCGACGCCCCGACGTAAGCGCGTGCTGTTCACTAGCTTGTCCCGAGGCGAGGCGATGCCGTTACGGCGGTGATTAGTGTGCGTTGCAGTAGGTATAGAGTTTCATACAAAGAATACTGAACGGCACGAGTTGAGGCGACGCTGATCAGGTGCCGGGGTGATACCTTTAGACATATTGCATCCTCCTAAATTATCTAGCGGAGTACCCTAAGCACTCGCCTTTCCACCCACTGAAGCAGTAACCGTCTGAGGTCAACGTAGTCCATATCGAAAAAAACATTAGCACGGCCATCTCTTGAGCTAGATCGACAAGGAAGTTCCGGTCCGTGTAAGCGAACGTGTAAACGACGGGATTCGACTGTACGAAGCGAACGACTTGCTCCAGAACGCTATACATAGGTACTCTTCTGTTTCTCACTTACCTGTTTTGTACCTCGGTGCACTATGAAGAAAAAGTGCGTTCTGCAGCCTGCAGGGTTATTATGGGTCATCGTGAGCTGTGGGACAATTGGATAATTAAACTGGTAGAACATCAGGTATTGTCCCGTGAATTATCCACGTTGTTAAATGTATTATGGATGGTAGATATGTTTCCAAGAAATGTATTGGAGAATGTTTACTTGGGATAACATTAAATATTGTAACCTATGTAATATTGTCATTTTGTGTAAAAATCCTTTGTTTTACTTTTTTGTAACGGTGATGGTGGATTGGAGTTTAATAAGATAATGAATAAGATTTTCATGTTGTACTGAATTAATTCAAAATGATGTTAGCAAATCCATTAAATATCTACAGGTACCTACATAAGTCTTTCTTTTTACCCGAGTAGGTACTGCAAATCTACTTTTAGAGAGCGTCGATGGCGTCGTGGCTAGGACGTCGGACTCCCATGCGGGAGGCTCCGGGTTCGAAACCATGCAATGTCATGTATCAATGAGTTTTCGATTTTTTCGAAAGACTCACTTACATTTACCGACAGCTCTGACGGTGAAGGAAAACATCGTGAGGAAACCTGCACATTGTGTGAAATGGGGAAGGCAATGGCAAACCACCTCGTTAAATCTGCAACGAGAGTCGTTCAAATTCAAATTGTTTATTCATTCATAAATATAGGTTGTAAGTAGGTACAAGTTGTAACATAAACGTATGGTCCTCTATATTTGGCTATAACAGCATACGATTTTTTCTTAACATAACAATTATAACAATAGTAATTTAAGTAATCTTTAAGTAACTAAATACATAAAATTTTAAACACAGTTAAATTCAAAATAAAATATGATTAATTCCTTAGAACGCTCACGACCCTCAGCAACGAGGAATACGACTTAGAAGAAGGAGGTACTGCAAAAAAGCAGGGTCATGATGAAGTAGGTGTTAGTATTTTCATTTATGATAATTGCCTATTCAGAAGTTTGACTTTCACAGCTTTTGAGAGCGAAACTAATTTCATCAATCAACGACAATCAATCATATACTGAAACTGATACTTGAAACGATTAGAAGGAAAGGTACAACGCCAGCATTTAAGAGGAATCGTTTAAAAAGTTGTTTCTTACATTACAGTGAGGGTACATTAAGAACAAGTGTACGTCAGGTGCTTGGGACGGGCCGGTCACGATTCTTTGACCGATGTCTAGCTCAAATACTAGCTCCATTCCTACGTTACATCAACGCAAACACAACCTTAGAACGAACGAACTTAAAGATGATGATCCTCTGCCAAGAAATAAAAGCCTTCTCAGGTTTGTTATTACAATTAAAGCTTTGTAGCGAAGTGCTTTAGGTAGGTTTCTGAATTGATGGTGGCTGGTAAGATTGAAAAGGCTCCGCGTTAGTTAATGCTCTGCCTATGATCGTAATAAATAAGTAGATGGTGTGTTGAAAAATTATCGGTACGATCGGAGGCGCAATGGACGCGTGACTTTTTTGCCTGTTTATATATTGAGTTTGAAAGTTGTGATGTTAAAGTCCTGGAAGAGACAGACGAACAGACACAAATAACTGATGGTTGTCATTAACAGGTTAATTTTATAATCCAACTGTTTGGACAAAGGCTTAGATAATTGAAATGATGTGAACGTGCGGATTTTGAGGGTTGTTTGTAAATGACCAGTCGACCATGCCATACCCTTAAAATTAAAATATTACGGTGTGTATAACTCGAATGGTTAACGTATTTAGAAAATAGAGTTCAACAAAGTAGAAATCCTCAGGATTTCTGGTTAAAATTGGTGTCCCTCAAGGTTCTATTCTCGGTCCATTTTTGTATATGGTGTATGTGAATGATTTGCCATATGTAGCACATATATTACACATATATTAGCACATATATTACACATATATTAACACATATATTACACATATATTAGCACATATATTAGCACTTATATTTGCCACATGTCAAATATCGTATTGTTTGCCGATGACATTTCACTTATATTCAAAGTTAACAAACAAGCCAATGAACTCATCGAGGTAAATAGAAGTCTTACATATACTTAATAAACCAAAAAATGGAGTAGTAAGTACCTACATACATATTATATAAATTAAATTTTAACCTTTTTTTGGATCCTTTTTATGTGGGCCGATTTATACTTATAGAACTGCTCTAATTTTCTATGTAAATACTTATCTCTCTATTTATTCTTTTTCAGAAAATCTCACTTCTACTCCTTGTCAGAAGTAGAAGTTATTTTTAGGTACTGAAGGCATCAGGATTTACAGGAAGATCATAATGTTACGCCTCTCTATAATAACTACATGAATTCACTTGATCACTTCTCATTGCGTACCTAATTCATTTAAATTGGAAACATCAAATTCTATATACAGTTTTACCATTAACAAAGATATTCCAGTGGGTTAAAGGTTTTACGATCATTCCGCCATTTCCAGTGAGCTTTATGGTTAATCTACAAGAACGAGTTCGAGACCCGCTGCGAAGTAATAAATGTAAACTAAATGCACGGTCGCCATCAAAATGTCATCAATGTTTTGGTAAATAAGTGACAGCTTACATAAGAAATACCTAGCTGAGTAAATTTTCATTTATTTTGTTAATCAAAAGAGAAGGGGAACTTTAGCACGGTTTATTCGTTGTTGGCGGTGGGTTGGTAATAGGCGCCAGGCGGTCTTGTTTCCTTCATAATATTGATAGATAAAGGTTACTTCATCCTTAGAAGGTTGAGAAGTTAATTTTGAGATATGACTTCAAGGGAAGTTAATTTCTAAATATACAAAGTAGAAATATATTACTCAAAGATATAGAAAGAGACATTGCAGATACGTAGTTTTTATCATTTTACCCATTGAATTACTAAGTACTAAGTAGTAGTACGTACGTACGTAGTAGACCCAGGGCTACATGGAAACGTAGTCATCAAAAAGACCTGGATGCGGCTAAAGTATCCTGAGAAGCCATAGAGTCAGCGGCATCGGACAAAGCGCGGTGGAAGAATATTGTCTCAGCCCTATGCACGGCTAGGTGCTCTAGGACCTGAAGAAGAAGAAAAAGAAGAAATTTACGTAGTACTTACTAACGCACTGTCGACAAGACTGACGTGGACAGACTCTACATTATAATAGTCAGTGTTAGACTGTGGTAATAGAGCTCAAAGAAGACGCCGCAAAAGATAACGATATCCACATACACTTTTTAATGTATGCACTCATCTTTTTACAGAGAAAGTTATCATAACATCGACATAACGATTAGAAATTCACAATTTGAGTGTCGTAACTTGTTTAGTAAGGTTTACAAGTAATAATTATACTCGTACGTATTTCTGACCTCGCAGCCACTGGGTGAATTAAGAGCTAAAATTAAAACGTGACAAGTGCTACAACATTTATAATCGATTTGAATAAAATGTATGTATACTTTTACTGACATCAACTAGACAAGCTAATTAAAAATACAAACAGACAGACAGTACTACTCGTGTTGTGATTTATAAGGCTTTACTGTAGAGTTCAATCGAAATGACCTTTTTATGAATATCGTTTTGTGCTGGTTCGGATATGAATAGGTGAATAAGAATGAAGATTAAAGTAAACATTTTGATATGTTGTCTGTCTTCCTGGATGGTTGAAAGCCTTAGCATTGAATTCGGCTTTTTTACTACTGAGCTATAAAGTAATTTTGTCGTTATTAAAATGTCGATTTAAGTGACACTGATTGTTTTCTTAGACAGGGCTGTTACTGGCTGTGCCAACTTTGTTCTTTTTATAACTTCATTGTCTGTCTTTTATATTTTTGCTTTTGTCTTTTTTCCTATACCTTTTGTCACAGTCCTCTTGTAAGCATCTACCACATCTATCATTTATAATATCACTATTTCCACTAAGTCTACCAGCCTTTTAATCAGTTCATTCTCTCCCTCGTCTATAAGGGCTTTTTTGATGGTGGTAAGTTGCTCTCATTGCAGGTTTCAATTAGGGATGAAGGTCGGCTCGGTTCTAGGTTCTTCTAAAACTCTATCGGACGGAATACATTAACGCCAAGACGGAGATATTGGGACCAGCTCCAAAGACTGGTACCTCTACCTCTAAAAAAATTACAAAAAATATTTTAAACTGATAGATAACATAGCCACATAGGTACTATCGGTTCAGTTGGGCTTCTCGTAGCCGGTAGCCTGAAGACTCACATTATCTGAAAGTTTTGAAAATTTCATTGCACGTACGTTTCTTAAACATTTCATAGTGGCAACAAGAAATTGTCGTCGCACGATTCGGAACTTTGCGCAACGGTGAGCCGCCGTGCGCACACGCCAGTCCACGATGAGTGCGCATTAGCAATCTTGCCTTTTAATTTAATTGACGATACACGAAACGAGTGTGTAGGTGCCGTTAAATTAGGACTGCTGTTAGGTACGTTCACCGATACTACTATTGGTACCATTTTTAGGGATCCGTATCCCGAAGATCATCCGAAGATATGGCGAGGTCCGTATTTTACTTTACTTTTTTTAAAGTATTCCGATTGCTCCCAAAAATCTTAGTGAGATACAAAATAGAGTTCTGTTAGCAGGAATTTATAGTACGTATCTACTAAGTTTGTCTAGGTTTATGTTTCTCAGCAGTAGATAGGTAAGTAATGGTTTACTTGTAACGATGTCGACTTCATCGTCCATATCAACCTCCTTGCCATCAACCTCATTGTTAGCGTTTATCTCACCTCATTTCGTGTTGGCATTTTCATTTCATCATCTATATTTTCAAAATTCAAATCATATTCCCATTCCATTCCTAAATTCCATTATTCCATTAATTTTATTGTTTTTACTTTTCTCTCTGTATTTTTGTCCTGAATGGACGTATGTCCGTTTTATAAAATTGTCTCCTACTTCCACCTATTTTCTACTATTGTGTTGTTCTGTTCCTGATAAATATAATATCTATTATTACCAAGTTTCTTCTATTGCTTCATCTGCACACTGTCCTAGAACCCTGCTAGCCGGCACCTAGATTTAGCTGATTGCAGCATACTTTTACCTATTTTACACCATGTTATAAACTATTAAATTATATTCCGTTTGTAGAGCTTTTATGTATAAAATTATGTATTCTGCGATATTAAAGAGAAAATATAAGCCCACTATAAGCCCACATCACCAGTCATAAATGATTACATATTCTATTTACCCAATAACTATAATTTGACATTCTAAATAGCTTATATCGTCCATCGTAAAGAGTGAAACCCGCTCTGCGCTTACGCATGTAAATCGACGTCACGACACTCTATTACACGAGTGGCTTGCTAATTAGGCGTATGCTACCAACAAAATTAAAATACATGGAAGAATAACTTCGTACAATAATATGGTGGGAGGCAAATTACCCAAGCGATTGGAATTCTGATATAAGTCGCGTACGCTGATTGGCCACGAACAGCGCTTTACCGCTATTTTTAGCATAATTTAATAGGTACATACAGCAAAGTCTCTGTTAGCTGACCTCAGAGAATGGTATAAATACTCTCTCAGACACAGAAACCCAATTATGTTATCATCAGAAGGAAGCTAAATCCAGCTACATATAACTACTTGTATTGTCATTCATTTTCATATAAAATGACATAATGGAGATTTGACCACATGATCGTGTTGTGTAGTAATCCCGCGACCAGCGCTCCATCTAGCACATTAGGCGAGACCTGAAAACCAGCGTATCGTTGAGGTCTCGGCCATTTCATTAGACACATAGGGCAATACGTGTTATAAATAGATATATTTTGTTTTTAGGTTAAGAATTAGAATAAAATAACTGTGTTGTACCTTATTACTTTGATGTGTGAATGAATACATACTCTTTTATTATTTATTATTTCACGATGACGTTTACTTTACACATTAATTTTAAGTCAGTAACATGACATGATTGTATTGTAATTCTCCACTAATGTTTGGATGCTATTTTTTACGCTTAAGCTGTGAGGAAAAACGCCATTCCAAAAAATATATGCGTTAAACTGAATTGCATTTTCGCTTCTACTGTCAACATTTTTGATAAATGCCTTAGGAGAAATGTTTTTTTCTTTTGCGTCGGGTTTAGACGTCTTTGCATACTTTAAGAGTTCGTTGGGCGTTTACTATTCATCATCGGAACGAACAGGTCTCTGAGGTGAAAGGTTAGCGTTGCAGGTGTTCTGAGGACAGGCTTGGACGAGTCATTTGATCTAACGAGTCGTTGTGCAACGATATTGCTTATTATCTTCAGAATAATCATATACAGGGTGAAACAGCTAAGTGTTAACAGGCGATTATTTCGTCACCGATAAAGATATTCAAAATATTTTAACTGATATTGCTACTAGGTCACATAGTGCAAAAGGTGGTATTCGAATAGATCCGATTTTTTAATTTCGCTACAGGAAAAAGTGCTAAGTCAAAAATTGACATTTTTTATTTTTTTTTATTTTTTATAAGCGGTCTATTTTTGATACTATTGAAAGGTTTATTTTAACTCTACATAAAATGTTCAGTACCAATTAGTGAAAATATCAATCTGAAGATATTTTTAAAAATCGATTGCATATGTTCATATAAATTTAAGACAACATATACGATATACAGGATATTCTCATGAATAATTTCTATTTTTGACTCGGAGTAGAAAAGTGATTACAATTAGTCATTAATTGTACACATTGATCTGAAGAATCTCTTTCATATAAAACTCGTTTTCTTTAAGATCCGGTTTAACCCACTTTAACCTGTTAAATATTCCAAATAAATGTTACAAATATTGCAGATATAGTTGCATAAACATGTCACACTAAACTTTACCTTTACAGGCATATACACCAAATTCACAAATTAATAATGTTTATACAGATTTTAAGATGGCTGGCAGCGACTGGATGACAAGAGCCGAAGATCGGGCTCAATGGCGCGCCCTGGGAGAGGCCTATGTCCAGCAGTGGACTAGAGTCGGCTGCTGATGATACAGATTTTGAGAATAATAGAAATCTTTTTTGAGAGAATGTCATTAAAATTTATACAATCACATTTTATTATTAAAAATGAATCATCGAATATTTACACTATTACAAACTTATCTTATTTTATTTCAATCATATATATTTTAAAGCTAAACTACGTGAGAAGAGCTTAGTCAAGGCCGCCTTTTAGCGCGCCCCGCCCAAATGTACCCATAATGCATGCTGCATTTCCTCGCTGAATAGCGAATTTATACAATGTCAATAATATTAAATTTACAAAATGTCCACTAATTAATGCTGTGTAAATTTACAAAATGTCCACTAATCTAAGCGTCTCGATTTGCATTGAAATCTGTATTTGTTTATCAAAAACTTCACCATCCAGCCAGCCCATCAAACATGGAGCACGAAAACAGCACGTGCGTTTACAAATCCAATTCCAAAACAAATGACTGCCTGCCTCCACCATGCCTCCATGACAATTTCACATGCAATTTTCTTATTCAAACTGACCATTACCGGCAATCTAGTCCCATGATGGGACTTCTATCTGAAGAGTCCACTGTAGAGACTTTATCTTAGGGAAGGATAAATTATCCTAAAGGATAAGTGATCCGAGAGGAAGGATAAGTCACGTATTTCGCACTTGGGACGGTCAGATGCTATGCTTCAATTGGATAATATATAAAATTACTTCTTTGATTGAATTGGTTATAGGTTTGGGTGGGGATTGTACTCGTAACTTTAAATGGTTTCATCCTAATTTGGATCAATAGATAAACAATTTGGTTTTAATTCGTTGTCCAGTTTAGGGTTTAGCTATGGTTAGTGTTAGTACTTTTATTGGGAAATAAAATTCTTCTCTTGTCGGTATCAAGTTCAACATTTTCTTTAAAGTAAACGGTTCAATTATTATTAAGTATTCATAGAAATAGAAAATCCTTTATTAATAGACCATTTTTGGTTTAAAATACTACAACCATGGGAATACATTTGTAAAATGATATGGCTTAACGTAGTAAACGTATGATCTATTAAAAGGGCCAAGTTCAGCTGAGTGTCGCTAGATGTATAGATACCTATACCTCTACCGACGCTGGTTTTCAACTTGACCCTTTCCAACTTATAGCTATAGAGAGCAACAATGTCGTTCTGTCTGTTTGTCTGTCGCATTAGCTAATCTCCGTTCATGTCACATACAATTATTTTACGCAACTCAACCAGTATCAAAAATCTGGGATTTA
Organism: Hofmannophila pseudospretella; assembly: GCA_947369225.1. Lineage (NCBI taxonomy): Eukaryota > Metazoa > Arthropoda > Insecta > Lepidoptera > Oecophoridae > Hofmannophila > Hofmannophila pseudospretella. The sequence goes on from OX376325.1 coordinate 9,495,313, forward strand.
ATCATAATCTACTAAACTACTACTTCATCGTAGTCATCATCACTTTTAATTGTATCGTTACTATGTATCGTTACGTTATTTTACTTGTTTGAACCTTTTTTAAGTCGACAACTTTCCAGACAACAATCCCATTTCTATACTTACATGAAAATAAAATAACCATCACTTCTTTTCCATTAATATATAATACAAGTGTTACTAACAAAAAGCGTGTCATTGTCAGCCTGTCTGGCGTGACGTTACCTACGGGACGGGCTACACGTCAAACCTGTCAAAAACGGTGAAATTTCGTCTCAGCACGATATATTCAAACTACTAGCGTGTCATTCGATACACGGGCGCTTGACGTCTTCATGACTACGATAACGTCTGACGTCAAAACGACTTAACTTGACGTCGAATAGACAACTGACTATTGCATTTATTCCAACCATAGATAAGGTTTTCATTGTAGAAGAGGCTATGATAGCATAAAGGAATTCGTCAAATGACCATCCGTCAACGTTTGTAAAAGACTACCAGCATGTTTTTAAACTGTATATGCTGTACATTGTAAGTCAAAGCAATAGAGTACAGTTTTCAAAGAAAGCTGGAGTTAACCCATTGAAGCTGGAGGTGGTCCAAAAGGCGCTTCTTATAGCTGACGGCGTCAAAATGTTTCAGAGCGGTCAAGTGTGATGAACTGATGACTCCTAGTTAGCGTGTGTGTTTGTATGTCAGCCTGCCAGAGACAAGATAATGCTACATGAGCATAGAGTACAGCTGGGGTACCCAAACTTTTGACTTCAGTGACGAAGATCGCCTGGGGTGGTACCAACAACCCCTTATCTATTTCTGTCATAATGTTAGATCCTAATGTGAAGGATCGCCTAGGGTGGTACCATCCCCTTATCTATTTCTGCCGTGAAGCAGAAATGCTTGCATTTATGTGTTTCGGTTTGAATGGTAAGAAAGCCAGCGTAGTTTCCGGCACATGAGGCAATCCTAGTCCTCAAGGTTAGCAGCGCATTAAAAACCCTCTAATATTAATATAGCGAGGTGAGATGTCTTTGGGCGATGGTGACAACTTAACATCAGATGGCCCGTTTGCTCGTCTGCTCTCTTTATTTAATTTAAAAAAAGGTTCAGAGTTCTGTTACCACAATTTTCTTGCTGTGAAATTTCTACAGAGACTTAGAAAAGGAACATTGACAAAATATGCTCTTGTTGACAATAACTCTTGGATTCAGTTATTTTTTTTATTTTTTCATATATTTTACGACATGGATTTTAATATTTTTTTTGTAATTTAAATTTCTTTTTTATAGCGTGCTTATAACTTAGCTAAGGTTGACAGTGAAAGTTTTAATTAATATTGTTTGTTTGTTTGTAGTCTTTTTATTGTACACACACAAAAAAATATAAACAGAAAATAAAACATTACAATATGTACAAAGACGGGCTTATCCCATAGGGAACTCTTCCAGCCAACCTTTGCTTAAAGAGAGTTTAGACTATTTGTAAGGTTTGGTTATTATTTTGGCATGTGCACACACAATTTATGATTGTTTATAAATAAATGATATGATTTGATGATCTAGCCAAAGTTCTATGAGACTCAGTTTGTGAATATAACCTCATCTCATATCATCAGCTCATCCCGCATATTCTTATTCATTACCATAGGTGACACACTTTGAGAACTATTGGTGTGTCTAAGTTCACTCGAGCGATTTAAACGTCAGTCTCGACTACTGATGCGCTAGATTTCTTTTATAATTATTTATGTGGATAGGTTTTATTAGATGATTACATAGGGGAATAAATGTGAGCTATGGGCAAATGTTGTCTCCTCAGGCAATAAGCATTTTATCCGCTCCCGACACTTTTATCATGGATAAGTTAATCGACTAGTTTTTGAAAACCGAAATTTATTTTGCATAAGTTAATTGACTAGTTTTTGAAAACCGATTTTTTTTACATAAGTTAATTGACTAGTTTTTGAAAACGAGGGATGATATAAACTGACAAGAAAATTCAATAAGTATTTTTACTTACATCAGGTTGTAGCGAATTCGGGATTTGTCAGAGTAGTACTCCAGTTTATTTGGGTTTTAGGTTTTTTTTAGTTAAATAAAACTAATTACATGTCTTAAAGCATAATACTGAGCATAAGGTCTGCTGTATGAAAGATTACCTAAAGTTAGACTTCCGTTGATCGCGGCCGGTGCGGCTGACGCGCGCGGTGATGGCTGACAGCTGACGCGACAATACTAAACACTATGAAAATGTATGGCGCCGCTGACAAACGACGGCTGACGCGCGCGGCAGACGTGTGTCGTAGCCGTGCGCGATCGTGTCGAGACGTGTCGCGCGCGTGAATATATTCCTCTCGCTTCCTCAAGTGCGTCTCGCTCATTCGTGAACTGTCATGTACTGCAGTGACAGGGCCTGACTGTCAGCCGCGCGCGGCTAGCCGCTGACATCGAAAGCAAGTTGTGTCGTCGGCCGCATCGGCCGCGATCAACGGACGCCAACCTTAAGAGTTCACAGGAAACATACATATAAGTATCGACAGTACGTAGAGCGTGGGTGGCACAGTGGCTAGGACACCGGACTCCCATGCGGGAGGTCCGGGTTCGAAACCGTGAAGTGCCATGTACCAATGAGTTTTTCCTATTTTTCGAAGACTTACGTACACTTACCGACTGCTCTAACGGAGAAGGAAAACATCGTGAGGAAACCCGCGCACTGAGATGACCAGTGAGTAAAATGGGGTACGCACAAAAGATCCTCAAGGGTCGAAGAGCCGCTGTGTTATTCCCGGCCCTCTATTATAAGATAAGATCGACAGTACGTACAGATTTATAGAGCAACGTAATTAGATCAATCACCAACGATTTCAGAGGCCTTTAATGTTATTCTCTGAAGGAATCCATATTATTAGAAGTCATACAAACCGACACTCCTATCATTAACACCGACTCCACGCACCATCCTCACGGTGACTCCGAATGGTAACTTTGAAACCAAACAAACGACAGTCACGTCCGAGGGTATAAAAATAAAAACAAGTAGACGATAAGTAGTGTAACGTTTCACAACATTTGACATTCCGGCAGGGCCCAAATTGCTAGTTCGATGGCTGGGTAACGTTTTTCTCACACGATTCGAGAGCAAATAACTGGGTGCTGATGATATGGCAATATCGTTTCACGAGTAATGCTCGAGGTGTGGACTAACGCGGGTGACATACGGACCTCGAATCTGGCGAATATTTGGATATAGACGAATTTATCGCCAAAGTGGCGTTGGTGGACAAATACAAAAACAGGACAAAGGAAAAGATACAAAAGACAAATACAATTGGCGGCCTTATAGCTATCAGCTACTTCTTCCAGGCAACCTTTGGGCGATGGTGGACCTTTTTATTTATTAGGTAAACACAACAGATTACAACCAGAGAAATTACAGAAAAATCAATATAAAGTTATGAGCTAGGTCGTAATCCTTAACGTGTAAACACAGCATTGTTAGGAAGTGGAAAATTAGAACTTAGGAGAATTAGAACATTCAGAACATAGAACTTAGAACATAGAAGAACTACAGTCGTGAAAAGAGAGGAAGATCAAACATTGGCGGACTCTTGAAAGAAGAATTTCATCCTAGGATAGAGTTATGTAAATGCAACAATAAAAGTATTGAAATCGGGAGAGGGTAACGTTGATATACCTACATAACGTACGTAACGTTGGATTCGTGGTTGGTTACAAACAATGACTAGACTATGCAGTCGTAGACCGGCATTGCATTGTACTGCCGATGCGGGCGACATGCGCGCGCCGAACATTAGCAGTTTATAGCATACAATTACGAAAAAAGTTAAAGAAAGCTCGTTGATGTCTTTGTCGCCGCCTTTTTCTTTCATGTGCTTAATTGTATAGCATTGTCTCGTTTTTTCAGTGCCATAGCCGCTCTCTTCCCTCCGCTACCCTCCACATTTTTCGCTCAACGTTACAAACGTTGAGCGAAAAATGTGGAGGGGAAGAAATGTAGGTATCGGTACTCTATTGGTTACCTGCATCATGGTTACAAATTACAATATGAAAATAGTTTTTTCTCTTAAAAATCCCTTTCAAATTGGAGTAAATACCTTGAAGAAAGAAGAATCGGCGTGTGACTCATCGCTCGGAGTATCTGATTGTAATTTTTCAAATGTTAGTCTGTCTGTCTAGGCATCCAGTAAAGTTTGTAGCTCTGCGCAACAGTGTGTCACACATCTAAGTATAGTTCCAGTCGCACTATCTTGGGCACAGCCAATTTTCGCCTCTCATATTGGTAGCGTATAAGTGCTCGATTGTATCATGATTTCAAAATTGATTCAATTCTGTCTCGGCACTAACACCACATCCTCTATAGACCCTCCGCCTATCTCTTTCCTATTTCTGTTGTTAGACAGAGATAAACGTATAAAGAATCTATCTCGTTTGAAATAGAAGTACTGGTTTAGATATGTGTCGATTTTAGTGAGTCGGCAAGGGCTATGTGTCAATTTCGCGTAGTAACCTGTAAGTAGCGAGGGTTATTGTGGTGATTCTTTGTGCTCATGCGCATCCTTTGTGGCACATTCCGGAGGTGATTGCGTCTGAATGTAATTTTAGCTATGATTGTTTCACGTTTTTAGATTCGACCGTACCTATAGTGTGAAATAAATTGAGTCTAGTATTTGCAATATTTTGTTTCGCTTAGATCTATTGTGGCCATTTTTTGAAACCTTACTAAAGTCACATTTTGTTGATATTAGTATTAATTACTTTTCTATGTTACGTGCTTGAATTTGAATCTATTTTGGAATTTTTAATTTTTTTTTGCAATTCAGATTCTATCATGTACTTACTCGTACATATAAGAACTTTTATTGTGACCATTCTTAAAAATATGTACTCTCCTAGTCTTCCAGAATTTCTGTTGAAAACTCCATCAAAATATATATGTATTTGCATGCTCATTGTTGAGTATAATGTATCAGTTCTTTGTTTAGAAAATATCATCTTGGAATTATGTACCTACATTCTGGACAAATAAATTAATCTGAATCTGAATCTATAAAAAAAGTTTGAAGATCAGTCGTTATTGACAAACCCGTGCATCATCTTTCATTCTAAAAATACAGGGACTAGGTACATGAAAGTCAATGGAAAACGTGAGTACAGTGGCGTTCATATGTTATTATTTCATTTTAAAATACAGTTAATTAAGCTCTCATATTATGTTCTGACCGACTGCTCTAACGGTGAAGGAAAACATCGTGAGGAAACTTGCACGTCTAAGGAAATTAAAAGTTTTCGTAAGTGTGTGAAATCTACCAATCAGCACTGTGCCCCCTCTGTGGATCATGGCCCGTCGTTCCCCCTTGTACAAGAGGAGACCTGTGCCCTAACAGTGGGGACATTAATAGGCTGATGATGATTATGTTCTGAACTGAATCTATTGCGCTACTTTATGCCATGCTAGTTTTCTCAAAGCGTTTATTCCTTTTTAAGTACCTATGTAAGAATTTAGGTACGTCATTGTGTTTTTTTTTTAATTTATTAAGGAGAGCAGACGAGCAAACGGGCTATCTGCTAGTAAGTGGTCACCGTCGCCCATAGACATCTCTCCTCACTGTATTAATATTAGAGGGGTTTTGATACGCTGCTAACCTTGAGGACTAGGATTGCCTCATGTGCCGGTAATTACACTGGCTCTCTTACCCTTCAAATCGAAACACAGAAATGCAAGCATCTCTGCTTCACGGCAGAAATAGATAAGAGGGTGGTACCACCCCAGGCGATCCTTCACGTTAGGATCTACCACTACAAAAAGGTATTGTCGTAAAAATGGGTGACAGGTAAGATAAGATAAGATTTGTTGTGTAAAAGTTTAGGTAAGAATTACAAATATTGCAGATATAGTTGCATAAACATGTCACACTAAACTTTACCATTACAGGCATATACACCGAATTCACAAATTAATAAAAACATACATTTATACAGATTATGAAAATAAACAAAAAGAAGAGAATGTCATTAAAATTTATACAATGTCAATAATATTAAATTAACAAAATGTCAATAATAATCCAAATTAAATATAAATCAGCAATCAATCAACGTTTATCGTCCAAACATTCCTTGACGCTATAAAAACATCTTTCCACAAGCCATGATTTCAGAGTAAATTTAAGTTTATTAAGTTTCAGCGTTTTAAATTCATCGGTTGAATTTTTTATTCAATCACTTCCATGTCTTGATCCATCTGACTATGAGGTTCATTCTGAAAGATAATGCTTTTGTTCGCGACAGTGCAGTCGTAGACGGCATGTCCGCACGGTAATGACATTGCGTACGTGCACCAATCGACGCATAGCACGGTACGACACGACGACGCGACGTGCGCAAATACGCGCGACTGTACCGACGCCACTTGTGTACGCAATTGTACCGGTAATGACAAAAATAAAAACAGTAGTCTGTCTTTCAGTTTGCCAGTCTGTCTGTGTATGTGTACTAAAGCATTAGCTGAGCCAGATGCCTATTGCCAATTGTGTAAGTAAAGTAACGAGTAAACTAAATATGTATTTTTTGTGGCATTAAAGTGTTTATCTTCTTTCTTCTCCTTTACTAGTCTTTGCTTCGCGATACATTTATTGAATATCGTTACTTGATTATTTTATCTGTCCACTCTGTTACTCGCTTTATTGTAGCACCTGGCTCAATCTTCGACCCCGTACCGAAAGTATCGGCCGGTTCCAGTATCGGTCGGTTCCATTGAACCGGTGCTTCATATAAACTCAAACAAAAATGCGCTGTCGACTACACATACAACGGTTCCACTAGGAACCGGCCTGCTCGGTTCCTGAACCGAGTGGGCGCGGCTTGAGCGCAACGCATGAGTTTGAATGCAGTCGACTACACGGCCGGTACCGGTTCCTGAACCGTACCGTCGTCGTGTAGTCCGAGCCTGACTGTCGCTGCTCTGAAACCGGCGGCGCGTGGTGTGCGAGTTTACGAGTGTCGCGTGCGGCGATTATTGGTATACCAAGATTCCTTACTGTCCCTATTTATATTGAGGTAATAACAAAACTGATTTGTGCCCCGATGAGACGTGGACGTGAGCAAATTTTCTGGAAAACAGACGACGTCGAGGCCACTGTACGATGCTACCGTAATTACGCGTTTCGATCACACATGGAACGTGATATGTCACGGTAATGACATACGACATGTGAACGTGTGTCAATCTTTGCTGCAGGAAAATCAACGGTACGTGTGTACGTACGCTATAAGCTCTGTATATTAGAAATTACTCGTTGTGATTACGTTATGATAGATGTGTTTGTAAATCTTGTACGTGGATTTGATGGTTAGTGTGAAGCAGTGAGGGTTACGTATATTACTCTTCTTCTTCTTTTCAGCCTTTTATTTTTGGTTACGGGGGGGGGGGGGGGGAAATCTTCGAAACATACCCAGAGGGGGGAGAGACTGGGTTATGCGAGATTTTTGCTCACTAAAACCGGCCGGCCAGCCTCGTGCAGCATATAGGAGTGCTCCGGGATCTCCAGTGGAACGCACCGGTGCCCTGCTAGCATTTGCCTTGGGCTCTTCCTGGGAGGTGTAACCATCTTTTCAGCCTATCGTAACCCATCGTTGGGTATAGGCCTCTTCATGAGCACCCATTCTCCTCTGTCTCTAGCCGTTCGTATCCACCGTCTTCACAATTCGTCGGTCTACCTCCCGAAACTTCTGCGATTTTTTCGTTTCGATTGGTTTCGACCGATGTTTTTGTTAAAAAAATTATGAACTGTCATATCCTGTTATTTAAATCGATGGCAGCAATATATGAGTTGGTACTTACGAAGCACAATAGTTTTTTTTTTTAATTTTAGTTTTTTTTTCTATTATTATTATTTATTTATTGAAAATCTACATACTTAATTACATTAAATTTTTCACATTCACAGTGTAACAAAAACCAATATAGGTTTGTTAAGAACACTGGCAGACCGTCGACGGTCGCATAATATTTGTGAGTGTGTGAAGAACAGCACTGTGCTTGTGCATTTCCAGTGCTAGTGCACTGCTTCGGCAAGGGAACACGTTTATTACCTTGTGTGCGTTATCGGACAGTACTGCACAGTAGTGTCCGTATGCTGTGCCCCACACAGTCACGGGTACGCTGCTCATCACAGGTGTTACCATTTCCAAAAAAGTTTAATTAAATATTTTAAGTATAAATTACATGTTGAAATTATTGAAATTGAACATTGAGCTGATACACTGATAGCCACTCCCAAATAACAATTTGCCTAGACATATAAACACGATTACACCTTCAAAGCGATGCCACGGTAAGTGACATACCAAGCCCAGTCAACCGTTCCCAATCCGAAGCTCACTGGTGCATGACTGAACCCTCTAATGCAATTGCACATCTCCTCAATATGCACAGCTAAATATTTGCTAACTGATTAAAAGTCAAAGCTGTCATGCTTGGGGCCACCGCACGGAAACAATTCCTAGTCAGATCTAAATAATATTAGTGGAGCGAATCACACGCGTCAGAGATCACAGGCAGTGTGCGCGGTCCTTAGGTCTAATAGGGGTTGGCGTTAGTAGTAGATGGAGAATAGAGTAGAAGCGATTTCGAGGTGTACGAGTAAGTGGTAACTGAAATATGAATGTTTTTAAGAACAACACATCTTCTATAACCCTATTGTGCGAATGTGTAGATTGTTTGATGAAATCTCTTTGAGCAGTAACAGTAAGCCATCGTTAGGCATATTCGATCCTAGGCCATTAGTTTTTAAAAGACTGGTTAAGGATGTTCTCACGCACCAACTTTATTATTTTTATTTTTCATATTTTTCAGTAGGTATTATTTGTCATTACATTCACTAGTATTTTTGCTTTCCCAACTCAATGTTGTACAACAACCAATTTTGCACTTCCTAACCATGCTGTGTTTACACGTTAAGGGTTACGACCTAGCTCATAACTTTAGATTGATTTTTCTGTAATTTCTCTGGTTGTAATCTGTTTTGTTTACCTAATAATTAAAATAAAATAAAATATGAAATATGCCATTGTCATTGTTCTTGTGGGAAAATTCATGGTAAGTAGTCCGGATCTAGATAGGACAACTCTTTTTATATCAGTTGCTTACAAACACGTAAGTAGGTATGTGGCTAAGAGCGTCGGTGGCACAGTGGCTAGGACACCGGACTCCCATGCGGAACGTCCAGGTTCGAAACCGTGCAGTGACATGTACCAATGAGTTTTCGTATTTTTCGAAGACATTACTGCTCTGAGAAGGAAAACATCGTGAGGAAACCTGCACACTGAGATGACTAGTGTGTAAAATGGGGTAGTCATAAAAGATCATCAACGGTCGAAGTGCGCTGGGTTATTAAAATAAGATAAGATAAGGTGGCTACTAGCAGAGCTGCTGGCTCAAGCGAGACTTGTAGGAGGCTTAAGTAGGTTTATATACTGCAATCAGCATATAATTGAGGCAGGTATTGTAAACAATGCTCACACAGATTTATTCCCTTCGGCCGTCTGGGAAACCGGAGTTTCGTTCTACTGATAATCGTGCGTGAAGATTATCAATAACTTTCTGAAATAGCTTCGTTTAATATTCACATTTCCCAAAGGACGTTGTCAATTTATGTTATCACAATCACATAGTGCGAAAGCTCAAGCGAAAGAAAACTCGCTACAGCGTCTGCTCCGCTTATTACTCTACCCTCACCCTGAACTCCCGTCTCGGAAGCTCAGAGTTGACATTTAAGATTAGCGGGATTTATAACGCAGCAAAATTTCAATATAACATGCAAGCAAGAATAATTTTCAGAGGGAAATTGCTATTTTCCCGTCTATGGGGAGAATTTCCCTAATTTTGTTTACCCACAAAGTCAAATGTAGAGTTATTAGGTAGAGTTTGTCATCTTGATGCTCTCTTGGCTTTATTCTTCACATTGGCATTCTGTTACTAGAAAGAGAGAATGTGATCACTACATTTGTAGAATGGATTCGTTTGGAGATTGATAGACGTTAGTCAACTATAGGTACTTTTGTTTTCGACATAAATTGTAATTTCAGCGTCCATTACCGCTACACCCTGATTTCATAATAAACTGCCAACACCAGAATTATTCTCGTATATTGACACGATGTCCTATATACGTAAATAACATAGGAATATCAAACAGAAACTATTATATAGGTAAAGCTTTTTTTTTAATATAAATTAGCTACGACAAACAGGCAGACGGGCCACCTGATGGTAAGCAGTCACCGTCGCCTAGAGACACGTGCAACACCAGGGGTATTGCTTGTGTATTGCCGGCCGTGGAGGGAGAGGACTTTTTTAACGTTATTTTTGAAGCATCCCATGTCGTAGCGCTGCAGCTGTGGAAAAACGTCGGGTGGAAGAGACTTCCACATTTTACAGGTGCGTGGCAGAAACGTTCGTGTAAAACGGGTCGTGGTAGACACCCAAGGCTTTAGAAAGTGCGGGTGGAAATTGAGCCGCCGACGAGTGGTGCGATTCAAGAAAGTACACGACGGCACCGAGTCATATAGTTCTGAAGAACACTCCCCATTATATACGCGATAGAAGACGCAGAGAGAGCCAATGTTTCTCCTTAAACTGAGAGGATCTAAATGCTAACTTAACTTGTCTTATTTATATATCTGTTCTATTTCTTTGTTTCATTGAGACTCCTAGAATTATCATGATCACCATTTACCATCAGGTACTGTAGCCCGTTTGCTCGTCTGCTCTGCTTAAAAAACCCACCTTTGGCCTTTTCTTCTATATCGCAAAGGTTTCGGTTCCCGTGACTAAATATTACCCACACTTTTAAATATCTTGGACTTAAAAATAACAAAGTTAAATTTACATGCTGTCGAATCTTTTTTGGCAATTTTCAAATGTCTGAGGTATTAATTGAAACCTATAAGAAAAACAATGCAACACTGTATGGCAGTTTAATTCATTGTCCGGGTGTCCAGTAGTCGGATGAGGGTGGATTTGCATGGGGGAACAGATGTATTGTTCCGTACGCGGGGTGGAATGGAACAATCAATACTACATGGTAGATGTTTTGTTCTGTGTGTAATTTGGAAGTGAAAAGCTGATTGTGAGGATTTTCTTTTGACTCTGAATTCTGTTAGCTACTATTTTTATGGAAGCATTTTGATTTATAGAGCTATTACTTTTGCAGTTCTATCGCAGTCTGCTTCTATTCGTTCCAGCTAGCTCACAAAATGTCAAATTCTCAAAATGTCCAATTCTCAGTACCTATATACATTCTCGTATATGTCCAATTTTATGAAAACTTTCGACAATAAATATCCATAGAATTAATGTTCAGTTGATCATTTTCTATATGCCATATACCAATGAGATTTTCGGATTTTTTCGAAGACTTATGTACATTTACCGACTGCTCTAACGGTGAAGGAAAACTTCGTGAGGAAACCTGCATGTCTGAGGAAATAAAAAAAAATCCAAAGGCGTGTGAAATCCACCAATCAGCACTGGGCCCGCTCGGTTGGATCATGGCCCATAATCTCCTTGTGCAAGGGGAGGCCTGTGCCCCAACAGTGGGGACATTAATAGGCTGCTGATGATGATGATGATCATTTTCTATGATATGATATGTAGTTAATTCTTATTTTAAGTTAAGTAGGCAATTATTTTATATGTAAGAGGAGACTGATTGATGAATAGTGTCAGAGCTTTAAGTTTTAGTCCAACAAAGCTCTTAACACCCGGTATTTAGCTTTACCTGTCGCGCATGCCAAGCAAAGCTTATTTCGTGAAACTTTACAATTTAAGCTTTTGTAAGCTCCTTATGATTTCTTAAGAGCCGGTCCCAATCGAGCGTCGTTTATTATTTTATTATGCCTTTTAATGTTCACGGAGCCGGATTCGAAACAATTATTACCTAAGTCGCACGGTGAAAATCTGTTTATATTTTTTAATATTTGTTAATTTATATAGAAAAATAGAAATAAGAACAAAGATAAATTTTAATAACCTAAAAAAACGTGTTTTTACTACCTATATAACGAAAATAACTAAACACCAGAATTTTTTCAAGTCGAACAAATCAACCCCAACTTAACTGCAGTCTATTGAAAAACCTTTAAACAAAAGAGCTAGAAAAAGAGCAATGATATAAAACAATGAACCAATTACACTGTCGCCTAGAGTCCGTAGTAATCCCGTGATAGGGGGAAGCAAGTAATAAAAAAGCGCAATCCCCCGGGATTCATGTTAAAAGATTTCGCCGCGAGGGGGACGGAGGGGATCAAACGTGTGATACTTTGTCTTTTTAAACGCCCGTTGTTGGGTAAGTAAAAAGGAATTTCAAGGGATATTATGATGGAATTTTTAAGGTTTTTATCGTGATATAGATGGCAGCAGTATTAGAGTAGGTAATTGAAATGATAAAGTTACACTAATATTTTCACAAAATCTATTAAGTACCGAGTAATGTGGCGCGCCCTGGGAGAGGCCTATGTCCAGCAGTGGACAGATACGGGTTGATAGATAGATAAATATTAAGTATCGTAGCGTAGCGTTAATGTTCATGCGAATGAAGATACGGGCGGGAAAGCCAACTAGTTTCAAATAAATGAATTGATACATCCTAAGTAATTTATAATAAGATTGGAATAGATATCTAATTATGTCTTAAAGAACAAAACCAATCTAAAATACTCATACTCGTATAGTAATTAATCCCAATAATTCCTAAATAATTTGTAATTTGACAACAAGGGAATGAATTAAAAATTCAACGCTACTTACTTGAAAAACATTGGAACATTTAACAATGACTTAAGTCCCACTTAAACAAACAATTGCTAAATTAACAAGATAACTGACGTCGTTTGTCCTTTCCCCCAACAAGGTAAAACACGGGATTTTTTTCCCGGAAAAAAATAAAAATAGGGGAGACAGGATTACTCGCCCCGAGCGCATCTAGATGTGACAGATTACCCCGTAATTTCCTCCAAATTGATATCTCAAGAGGTTTTTCTTTTTTTCCCACTTTTTTCTCCCCTGTTCTGAAAGATTGCCAGTCATCGCCGTTTATGGGATAAGAAGGTTATGGAAATCTTTGACGTAAATTGGGAAAGTTTGGGGAAAGTGGACAGAAGCGTTCTTTTTAGCTGGACTTTAATGTGAGAATCAGAGTTAGGGTTAGCTTATACTTAGGTAACTTAAGTACTCAACATTAATTATTATCTATTAATTTATTTTCCTAGTGGTCATTATTAGTACGAGGAAACACAGGGAACAGTTTGTTGAAATTAGTTCTGAGTTTCTATGCTAAATGGTTGGAGATAAGTATATTATTAGTTTTTCTTAAATGTATTATGAACATCTAAATTAGTATTAAGGTTGATAAACATATATTTTTTCGAAGCCTATTATTCGACTCACAGGCATCAAATTAAAATAATATATATTTATTTATTTTTTATTTTGATTTCATTGGGAAATCAACAGCGTACATCATAGATTTAACAGAGTGAATTAATGATAATAAGGCAAATAACAGACTGCCTCGTAGTTACTAAAGTAGAAAGTAGACAAGATAATGAAAACTAGGTGCTAAAATAGAAAAGATAAAAATTTTAAAAAATGATAAGAAAACAGACATATAGGAACATGCAACAGAGGGCTCTGAAAAAAATTATAGTTATTTCACAAAAAAAAATCTTTCTTACTTATTATTTTTAAAACATACATATTGATAAAATATATATAATATACATATTATAATATAATAATTAATTTGAATATATACATATTAAAATGTTATATTATAAAAAGGTAAATATCATATAACAGTAACACAAATGAAATTCCAGTGATCAATCAGACTCCAACCATCACAGTGAATGATCAGATACCGTTGAAACATACGACACAATAACCCCTAGCTAATTGCCTCACCGAAGCTACCGACATTATAAATCGCAAGCCTCCAGTGCCAATAAATAAATCTGCTGCGTAGGCGCCGACGGAGAACAATCTGCACAGTGGTAAATAAGAACAGAAGTGTATCTTAGTATTTGACGTTTGAGTGAGGCGAGGCACTCACGATCAACGCTGTACCGTAGTACAGCGTGAGCAAGCTCGTAAGCATTTTGGTACGTCGCGCCGGGTGGGCTAGTCGATGTCGATGCACATTGCTGTAATTATCGTGGTTTTCACTGACTATTTAACGTCAGAACCAGTGAAGGATATTCATTGTTTATCATCATCATCATCAGCCTATTAATCTCCCCACTGTTTGGGCACAGGCCTCCATGATCCACCGAGCGGGCCCAGTGCTGATTGGTGGATTTCACACGCCTTCGGAAACTTTTAATTTCCTCAGACATGCAGGTTTCCTCACGATGTTTTCCTTCACCGTCAGAGCAGTCGGTAAATCTACGTAAGTCTTCATCGTTCGCATGCCTCAAATACAGCGCCGGCATTTACGTTCGTCGATATCTTCTTTGTTCCTGCTTTTGCAAAAGGCATGCACAGCACGACGCGTCGTGCTGTACTTACGTACATACATGGCACGACCACGAGGTGCGTGATTGTGCACTCAAGGCGAATGCTATCGCTAGTACTGAGGCACCTACCATTCTGTTCTTGTTTATTTTGTGCCTGTACGGTGCCATATAGCTCTTCTGCCAGTATGAAGAGAAACTAAGGAAAGCTTTCAGCTAACTAAATGAACAAAGAGCTTTTGTGATACCTCCGAGAAACTTTGTTAAAACTATGTTGAGATCTTCGCCTAGACATATTTTCTTAATCATTACGACGGGTGACTGTTTTATGGCTTAATATCTTTAATATTAACATCTTGCTATGAAATGTCATTGATTGCTCCAGGCTTCAGCAGCTAAATGGTATTATGATGGTGATTATACAGACAAATGTGACAATTGCGGCGACACCTTGTCATTTCTTATGGATTTATAAGTGTTATGTTAAAAAAATTGTAATTGTGATAATGGCTACTTGCCATCATAAACAATAAATTATGAGATTATGTAAATATGATAGTTCAGGTAATGGGAAACAGAAATATATTAATTTTCGATCATGATCATGATTCATGCTACTGAATGCGCTTCTTACATTAGTACCGGAATGCGACTTATTTGCCAGTCAATGGAAGGAATTATGTTACCAATGTCTGCGATTTTGTGAGAAGATGAATGATTAAAAATAAGTTTATTTGTACGGTAAGATTACAATCTTAGATTATTATCTTTATCTACTGTACGATACTTACTATACGATACATTAAGTACTGTATTGTGTCAAGCATATGAATTCACAGTGTCTTAGTTTTAACTGTATTGCTGTGCAATTTTTTGTAATAAAAAATAAATAAATAAATGAAATCACGATTTTAATTTAATAATTAAGGTTAAAATCGCCGTTTTTAAATCTGTATAACACGTGACTTGAAACGCAGTGAAACGCTATCCGCCATGACGCTGTCAAGTGGGACGTCACTATCGAGTAAACAACACAATGATGAATGTAGGGCGATAAGTTCTGTTTTGTTTGTTTATTTAATCGATAGTGGCGTTTCAGCAAAACTATTATGGCGACCAGCGTTTTCTATACATTAATGAATACCGGAACAAAATCCGTTCAGCAGCTTCCTAGATTTCCATCACATAAAGACAGACAACGCGCAGCGGGTCTGTTTTATAGTATGTAGTGATGTTAATATTGCTGTCTTCAGTTTATTAGATCCTAGGATCTATGTCTTTTTATGAACATAATGTCAATTAGGTGGTGAGGTTGACGTTGACGTTGACGTCTTTTGTATGGAGAAAAAAGTTTTCTACGTGGACCATCATTATTTATACTTTTATTCTAAGTTTCAATTTGATACTTGAACTTCATTTTAAAGACCTAACCTTGAAAGATTTATAACTTTAATTTACAGATTTATGTAGTTTCAGTTTTAACAATAAATTAGTCATTATTAGCTCGGGGAAAATTTTGCAACCACTTTTTCTAATTGATTTAAGTAAGTATAACAAATTAGTTGACTCTTTTGCTATATACGCGTATGTTAGCTTTGCTACTAGTGGTTCCTCAACCTTACTCCTCACTTTACAAGTCTAGACATCTATGTTGATGACACGATACGCCTGAGCCGTGTACCGTGTTGTCAGCTAGTTACCGGTATATACCGGTATATATTGTATCGGTAGACACCGGTAGCGGACAGTGGTATAATTCAAATTGATCACTCAGGTAGGTATCACCATCTATTGAATACTCGACTCGTATACTAATTTCCGCTCTTTGAATTAATTTAAAGGCAAGTAAAGTTTATTGTGTTATCTGCTGCTGGATTTATTTCAAATGGCTTCATAAACCCAATTAGTTATAGAATGACCATGTTTGAAATTAGATATAACTACCGGTTAATGTCTGATTTAAAAGAAGTTTCATGACCTTTGAAGTTACTTAGTTTTTACGAGAAATTGAATACAAATACACTTTATTGCACACCCGGGACAAAAACAAAACATACAACATAGAGGGACAATATAATGTGCAGAAGGTGGCCTTATCGCTTTAAGCGATATCTACCAGGCAACCTTCAGGTGATGGAAAAATCATAAGAACCTGTTTTGGATTGAGTATAAAGTTTATAACCGGACTGGATATACCTCACGTCACATCTTCTCGTCGCCCATACCTCAATGTCTAAAGACAAGAGTCTTTAACCAGTGCGTCCTACCAGTAATGACCTACGGAGCCGAAACGTGGACACTGACGGTGCGACTGGTTCACAAATTGAAAGTCGCTCAGCGTGCTATGGAAAGAGCTATGCTCGGAGTATCTCTGCTGGATCGAATCCGAAATGAGGAGATTCGGCATAGAACAAAAGTTATCGACATAGCTCATAAGATTAGCAAGCTGAAGTGGCAGTGGGCCGGTCACATCTGTCGCAGAACCGACAACCGCTGGGGGAGACGAGTTCTGGAGTGGAGACCGCGTTTGGGCAAACGTAGTGTGGGACGCCCCCCTGCTAGATGGAGCGACGATCTGCGTAAGGTGGATGGCAGCGACTGGATGAGAAGAGCCGAAGATCGGGCTCAATGGCGCGCCCTGGGAGAGGCCTATGTCCAGCAGTGGACTAGAATAGGCTGCTGATGATGATGGATATACCTAATAACGCATATTTTTTAATAACCCGAATGCATTATTCAAACGGTTATTCAGAAAAAGGCGTTTTAAAGTACCTAGGTAGTTAGTTCCAGTTCAGTTTCAAACAGAATTAAATTAGAATGAAAAATTATCAATTAAGACCTCTGTGCTAATTCCTATAATAACTGCAATACAAAGATACTGACCATCGGACAAGTGATAAAGACGGCTGATAAATTATACCAAAAGGATACGTCGACCTCTCTGCGAACCAGAGCGCGACTTCCCGATCGCTTGCTCATCGCACGCGCAGATATCACCACCAATTCACCCAGACCTTTAACCATCGCCTCAATTAACTCCTATGAAGCCTACACAAGAAGTGTTGAAGGAGGGGTGGAAGGCCAAAATATACTGGTCCCTTGGATTGCGTAAAATGTTGTATAAGTGAACGTGGCTGTGTTTTATCGCTACCGTTTGGTACAAATACAAATTGCAGTTAACATGAGGTAGATGATGCTGATTTTGATGTTGTGCAACTTTGCAGTAACAATGATGAATGAGACTGTCTGTTTGTCAGAATTGAAAGTTCATGGGAGGTGATTACTATTCTTAATAACGCTAATAATGCTACAGGAAAGCTACCTAAAACATAAAAATATGTAACAAAATTTCACAAATCATCGACACTGAATTAAAAGACTCGATATTCAATGAAATATTAAAGTTATATCTTCTTAACATATGTTTCTATTCACTGCAGGAGTTTTTTGATGATAAAACCAATACCTAACTATAAAATCAATTATGTATAACTTATAATGACATTTAATTTAATTTATCCCGTTAGCTTTTATTACTATTATAATTTATTATAATCTCTTATTTTATATTGCGGTGCCCTACTCAGGGTTTCATGTATGATTATATAATATATACTTTTAAGAACAATTTGTAACACATGAAAAGCAATAAATGGTATGAGTATGAGTACCAAACTAAAGAAATCCCATAAATACCATAACACTAGGATGTCACACACTTCAGACCTTGAACCCATAGCCTGAATCATACAACATCAACATCAGCAGCCTACTCTATTCCACTGCTGGACATAGGCCTCTCCCAGGGCGCGCCATTGAGCCCGATCTTCGGCTCTTCTCATCCAGTCGCTGCCAGCCACCTTGCGCAGATCGTCGCTCCATCTAGCAGGGGAGCGTCCCTCACTACGCGGTCTCCACTCTAGAACTCGTCTACCCCAGCGGTTGTCGGTTCTGCGACAGATGTGACCGGCCCACTGCCACTTCAGCTTGCTAATCTTATGAGCTATGTCGATAACTTTGTTCTATGCCGGATCTCCTCATTTCGGATTCGATCCAGCAGAGATACTCCGAGCATAGCTCTTTCCATAGCACGCTGAGCGACTTTCAATTTGTGAACCAGTCGCACCGTCAGTGTCCACGTTTCGGCTCCGTAGGACATTACTGGTAGGACGCACTAGTTAAAGACTCTTGTCTTTCAGCCGTAGACTCATACATGTTAGTATTTATTTACCACAACATTTTATTGAGAAATATCGTTGAATTTTTATCCACGATGTTTTCTACAATGTACTCGTAACACAGTTTTCTCCTGACTGACAGACCACAAAAGGCTGTCGTATTCCGTGACAGCTGACACCGGAAAAGTGAAAAATGAAAAAAGTATAAGCGGAAGTGAAACGAACGATCGGATGGAAGGCAAACGTTCACCCCTAGACAGCCATCAGTCACACTGTCGTGTTCATCGTGACAGCCACGATTGTGAACTGCGAAGGGTGTCAGTAAACTTTTAGTGCCATTGGATGAGATAATACATGTTGGCCCAGTAGGCTTTAAATGGAATACCTAATACAATTTTTTAAATTGAATAATGTAATAAGCATGCGAGAATATAGATTCGTGGCACAGGCACTCCATTCTTACTATCTTATACCCTTGAGTATCTTTTGTGCCTACCCCATTTTACACACTGGTCATCTCAGTGTGCAGGTTTCCTCACGATGTTTTGCTTCACCATCAGAGCAGTCGGTAAATGTACATAAGTCTTCGAAAAATACGAAACACTCATTGGTACATGGCACTGCACGATTTCGAACCCGGACCACTCGCATGGGAGTCCGGTGTCCTAGCCGCTGTGCCACCGACGCTCTTACTATCTTACTACTACAGTTTGTTTGTTTATTTATAGTCTCTTTATTCTACACACAAAAAAATACACAGAAAACAAAAAAAACATTGAAATATGTACAAAGGCGGGCTTATCCCGTAGGGATCTCTTCCAGCCAACCTTTACAGTACTATCTTACTATCTTACTCGTATGTGTACTTGCCACATAGCATGAAGATAATTTATGTAGAAAGCTCTCACTTTGTGTATTTCCTCTAAATATTTTTTTTTTATTAGACAAAGAGCGGGTGTGACAAAAAAATGAGATTTGTCCAAATTGAAATATGTGCAAAAAAATATTGCACATAATATACCTACTTACAGCTTTATTTGCTCGAAGGCTTCCATATTATTTCAACGTATACAAAGTTGATGAAATTGTACTTTTTGTCAGGTCTACACTTCCCTTAATTAACTGCTGATATACGACTGTGATAGATGCGAAAGTTTCCAGAACGTAAATGGTTAGGCTTTTGAAACCCTTTCTTACTAAAAAAATTGGAATGCTAGGCAGCTGCATATAAAATGTTTAATTTAATTCCATAGGTCTATTTTTATTATTGACTACTAAACCCGCACTTGACCTCGATCTCGCCTGATGGTAAGCGACGATGAGGTCGACCATGGAGCATGCAGTTCCAGTAAATGCCTATTCACCCTGGCCTTGAAGATCCCAAGGTTGTAGGTTTCGGGAAATACAGACGCCGACAGGCTGTTCAACTCCTTAGCCGTTCGCATAATGAACGAAGAAGCAAATCGCTTCGTACGAAGATGGGATATCAACAACATAAGGATGGATGGTAGGTATTGCCTTTGAATGCAACATTTAAAAAAAAATTCAAACTGGGAATATCCCTCATACAACAGCTCCGACCTGTAAGCTTGCGTATGACGGTTGACGTCGAACCCCGGACGGGCGAATCACTGCATCGCCTCGGGGATCACGTGTCCATGAGTGTAATGTTATCTACTTACACTGTTCAGTGTTCGTGTGTTGTAAATTGTAATGTTTTTTTAAAATATTTTGTTTTACAGCTTTGGGTTCCAGCCCGTTTGAACCTAATAGTAAAAACGTTCAGTATTACCAGTATTTGTGTTTTTTTTGGAATTAAGTTTTACGGCTCTGGGTTCCAGTCCTTTTGAGCCTAATAGTAAAAATGTTCAGTTTTTTTAAAAAATCTCTGTTTAGAAGCTTTGGTACACGACAATATGACCATGTCAGCCCTGTTTAGGGTCACTAAGAAAAGGGAAGGGAAGCTCAAGTATTATTAGAGTCAGCCCTCACTTTGAGAGCCAACTTAGCAGTATTTGATACGTTGATTGCTTTTGTTTTTATTCATTATGGAATGCAGAGGTAATATGGGCCATGTTATGGTAAGTAAGATGGTGGCTGGCTCTGCCCCAGAGTCATTCATTATCTATCAAAAGTTACGTTTTTCGCAATTTCTTTCAATTTTATGCCAATGTAGGTAGGCACTTGTCTATATTCTGTAGCGTATTTTTACAACTTAAATAAGCTAAAACTAGTATTTGAGGGTAACTGCAGATACTGCATGATTAGCTATTTCGGTTGGTGCATGAGACTGTATCTATATGTCCCGTAAAATCCTTTTATTCATAATTATAGATCGTAGATTCCAATTTAAAGTACAGTGGCCAAAACATCAAGCTTATACTTATCCCTTGGTAAATAAGTAAGTAAATATGTATTTGCAGAAATATGTGTACATTTGTTCTTATTACAATATTATATATGTGTACATTTGTTCTTATTACAATATTATATATGTGTACATTTGTTCTTATTACAATATTATATAAGCAGTATCAACATATTTTACCTTTCTAGGTGTGCATATATTTATATCTGACAGAAAAAAATAGATTAAGAAGGCAGTGTATCAAATTAATTAATTATTCAATTATAAATACAATATCTCATGTCAAATTTTATAAAGTAAAGTCCTTATCATTGTCATACAAAAAATCCTTCACTGAATAAATAGTATTTGTCCATTAACAATTGAAACACTGTTTGAACAAGCCTATACCTTTTTTTCAGAATATCAGGTAGTTTATTATAAATTCTGATTGCCATTCTATTATTTAATTATTATTATTCATTATTCTTATTTGACAAATTCATACGAATGTCAAGAAATTACAACAAAAACTTATTGCTCAAGCTTCTACGGAGTATGCTTGATATGTCTTTCACTTCCAATGTCAACAATTTCAAAAGTAAGCATTGCTTTTGATACAAGAAAACAACTAGAAGCGAGCATCATCAGACAAATGGCTATAAACTCGTCTACAACAAGCATAAAGCTAGACATAGGTATAGGAGAACACTAAGATCCAAGCAGCTTGAAGCTCCTCATATCATGTACCTGAATTACGAAGCAAATTACAGACTGCATTACAGAGATCCAACGAAACAAAGCACGTTTATGCTATGTTCGTCACATCACATGTGGCCACTGGGGACGCGAGGCGCATGCGCGGAAAGTGTGTATAACAGATACTATGAATAAACTTAAACCTTCGTGCTAAGGAGATAGGAGTAATATAAGTCGCGATTAGTCTGTGAATTTATACTTTTGAAATTCAATGAATTTAGGAATATTATAGGAAAGTAATCTTTATATTACGGTACTCAAAATATTGTGAAATAGGTAAGAGAATAAAGAGGATGCGCTTACGCATGCCAGCATAACTTTATTGCGATTTTATCTACACGTTAGTTGCATTACCTTGCCGAAAATAATTTATTTTGCAATCGATTTTATTTCATTACAAAAGTATGTTAGGAAAGGAACCTGAAATACTTTTCTTAGTATGAGCATATATCGATTTCGTAAATCTTCTCAAACTTCAATGGATAAAAATATGTGACTACTCGTATTGTTCGTAGCGTAGGTGGCGTCGTGGCTAGGACGTCGGACTCCCATGCGGGAGGTCCGAGTTCGAAATCATGCAATGCCATGTACCAATGACTTTTTCGGTTTTTTTCGAAGACTCACGTACATTTACCGACTGCTCTGACGGTGAAGGAAATCATCGTGAGGAAACCTGCACACCGAGATAACCAGTGTGTGAAATGGGGAAGGCAATGGCAAAATATAAAATAAAAATAAATAAACCACCCTATTAAAAATCTGCCAAAAGAGTCGTTCTGTGATTATTTCCTTAGAATCATCACGACCCTCAGCAATGAGGAAAACGACTTAGAAGAAATTTTTCATTAGTCCAATACACATTTAAACACAAGACGAGGTATATTATTTACCACACTTAAGTTCGAAGACTATATCATACCCAGTTGCATAGTTTGGCATCATAAACTGCATCTCATTAACCTGCTCGTTACGATACTGTCATCTCGGTTTACAACCTATAATGACAACCATCTCGAATTCTGTCTATAGGGGCCTGGTTGATGACCAGGGATGGCGTTGGTTCAAAGTGTTGTGGCCTCTCTACTAATGGCCTGAGATCTGTAATCAGAAGGTATGTCTTGAAAGTAAGCAGTACACAGAAGGTACACAGAAAATAAAACATTAAAATATGTACAAAGGCTTATCTCTTCCAGCCAAACTTTGATGTAGGAGAGTTAAGACTACTTTTATTTTTACTCCTAGTATTTTACGTATGTCTGCTAGACTGCTAGCGACACCCTAGCCATATTCCGGAATTAAATGAAACTATATATTCATTGCGATCTCCTTAACACATATTATAAAAGTACCAGTGGCGTCCTCATGACAGGATTTATATTTTCCTGGTCAGGGAATACTGATATTTCTTGGGTAACTTCTACAAGTTGATATTAAGTGTGAAATAAGCTAACATTGCTTTCGAATCTAGGATAAATGCCAAGTCAACGATAAGTATATCGTGATCAAGTGATTCACCGCATGCTAATTAAATATACCGCGCATTTGAACATTTTGAGCTTCGATTATATTTTGGTGCCGAACTTTAAATGATTCACCCCACATCGACGACAAATTCTAACTAGATACATCCCTGGTGTCCATTCTCAGAAGTTGACAGTGATGGCAACTCTACCACAATAAAACCGTAAAACTTGCTTAATTGTGACCATAAAGACGGAAATATTTATAGCTTTACGTCGTTCTGCTTTCCATACATCCTTTATTTTGACCAGTAAGGTTGCAATTTCAATAAATTGGGAATATATCGATGGCATATTAAAGTTTGTATTGTGTTAAGTTCAGCTCGTTATAGTGACAGGATTCTGGCCAAATTTAGGGTGTGAATAAAGATCAGAGATCCTCCGACAGTCTTAATTGATTTCGGAGTATTAATGTAACTGTATTGGCTACTGGCGATCTTATTATTTATGAGAGGATATGAAGTAGACTGAGAATGAGGTTTTCTGTGATAGAACGGTGATAACTTTCATTGATGATATAATCATGATATATCAACATGAAATAGCGAAAGGTAATAAATGGTATGAGTATGAGTATGAATATATATTTTGCCGAATAACATTATAGCGAAATTAGGTAACATCGAAAAAATGGTTACCAAGTTAAAGCTAAAGCTAAAGCTTTTTTGGTCAGCCATAGTGGTCCTACAAATGGTTTAGTTGATGTCGGTGGGTCAGTGTGGGCTGGACCCGAGACCTTTGTCCAGGACCTGAACCCATGACCTGGGGTACAATTCTATATATTATGATACTTTGAAAGTATTGGTTCTTCGTCGTTAATTTTGTGTTAAATATCGGGTAGGCTGTATATTCGGGAACTCGTCACATGGTACATTTGTATCATGTTCCTTGTCACTCAAGAGGCCTCGAGGACGTAGTCCGATGCGCTGGCCCGACCAAATCCGCACCACCTTTGACTCTACAGTTCACTATGTTTTCCACACCGCCGGGGACAGAAATAAATGGAGGAAGATCATCCGCCAGAAGGTGATACCTAAAGGTGGTCACGACCCTCAGTATTGAGGATTACGACGCGAGGAGGAGGAGGACTTGTCACATAACACTTATCACTTGACTCTTGACTTTGATTTTGACTTTAAGCCCCCTAATGGTGGCGCCTGATTCACGTTCTATCGTCGTGGTAAGCTGGGGTCATCCAAGTAGTTCTACTATTGACTGCATTATACCAGCTCTAGGATTTAAAAGATACGAGAACAAACAACACTTATATAATTAGTTACTTACTTGCTATGTTTTCGTTATAGTATATAGTTTAAGGAAGTGACTTCCTGCCTCCTACTAACCGAAATGTAAGTGTTTTAGAAACTTATATTCTTATGAATTCGTTAGTACCACGTTAGTAACTATGGGGCTGTTCAAGTATTACGTAAGCATCAAAGGAGGGTAGGGGGTTTTAACTTTGCTTATTTTTGATGACAACAGGGGCGGGGGGTTAGAATGGTGATTACGTCAGCACAGAAAGCGATCAGCAGTTAATAACAATATGAAACTTGTTTATGAATTATAATTAAAGACTTGACAAATTCTGTATAAATTATACCAATACTCACGTAAGCGTACGAGGGGGAGGGGGATAAATTTGCTTGCTTTCGCTGACAAGGGGGGGTTAAAAATAGTTAGAATTCTGCTTAATACTTGAACGGCCCCTATTACATGGGCAATTGAAAGTTTTATGTATGTAAAGTATTTTCTGTTATTATTATAAATTGGTATAGAAACTTTATTTAGTAGATTGTTTAGTACATGTTACCAACCTAGTGAATACCTAAGTATATATTATAATTCTCAGAATATCGATACACGAACACAGGCAATGGAATTTACAAGTTTTATGACAGTATCTTCTCCATTCACCAAACACCAAATCTAAACACTCATATCCAGCTATTTCTGTAATATCCATGTTTGCTCACATGAACTTAGGGACCACCCACACCGCACCAATAAACGCGGCGTTTTATGGGCATGTTAATAAATGCGTGTTTACAGTGGCGGTCACGCCTTGCAGCGTATGAGCTGTTTTTGTCAACTTCACGACGTTGTCGCGGTGGGCGAGGGGTGGGTGAAGGATATTTTCAGTTTGTTTGGGCAGGGGATGATTATTATTATCCAAATATCTGTTTATATTATTATTCTTAATAATCAGGAAGAGTCCAGCGGAATAGGCGACCATCCTTCTAGGGTACAAGATTATGAAACTATTTGTCAAAAGTTTAGTCTTTAGGCTTTGAGAGTTATCGGAAGTGTTTGTTCAATGGAACACTTGCTGTGCGAATGTGACTCACTGGCTGGAGGGCGTATGAGTCTTCTGCGGGTAGCCTACCCGAAACCAGAAGACTATATCTATCCTGTAAGCTGTACAACGTCCTTGATGCAAAGCATCTTTAAGGAACAGGAAAGAGACTAAGGTAAGGGGTGAGCACAAAAGATCCCTGAGAGTCGAAGTGCCGCTGGGGTTATCCCAGTCATAAGATAAGATATCGGAAGTTTGATACACTATATACGAGTACTTTGTCCACCAATAGAGATATATGCGTTTGATATCAATTGGATACTGAGGTACATAGTATACTTATCCTATGCTACGATAGAAGAATAGAAGTATACTACTTCTATTGCTGTACATGGTAAAGCAAGAGTCCTCCTAGTACCTCATCCCATGCCAATAATTCCAAACTTTTCTACCATCTTTGTTCTAGTTTTAAACAATAGAGCTCGTCGAGTATTTGCCGAAAAACTCGATCACACTAGTACAGCGCGGACCTGGGTGTATGCGGAGTAAAACTAAGAAAGACTAGAATCTAGAACGAAGGTGGAAAACATTTTTTCGACGGTTTACCGAAAAACTCGGTTTACGGAGCAGACCTGGGTGGATTGGATGCTGAATAAAACTAAGAAGACTAGAACCTAGAACGAAGGTGATAACAAGGAATTGTTTGGGATAACGGACTATTCACTCGACTCAAAAAACTAATTTGAATGTTTAAAGGTAGAGATTGGGCGAGTCCAATTCAAGCTTGGACCCAATGTTTATTTTCGCCTCCCACCAAACAGATTGCATTTGATAGATCTCGCCTATAACTACGATTTTCATTATGGAACATCCTAAGTCGTGCGGATTAGAAGTTTTGTTTAGTTTCTAACAATATAAATTCAGTATAATCACAGTTAGTCTTCTTCTGCTTCAGGCTTTAGTCATCCACTGCTGGATATAGCCCTCTCCTATATATTTCCATGTAGCCCGATTTGCAGTGCTTCTGAGCCAAGTCACTCCAGCTGTAGCCCTGATGTCGTCTGACCACCTCGCTGCCGGACGTCCCGCACTCCTGCTGTTTGCTGCCGGTCTCCACGTAAGTACTCTGTGGGTACACCTGCTGTCGGTTCGCGTAGCCACATGTCCCGCACATCGCCATTTCAGAGTCGCTATGCGTTTAGCTACAGTAGTTAGTATGAAGATGTTTTTGATCTCTAGCTCATATCCCACACGGCCTTGGATGTTTCTTCCATAATGAAAGATAAAAGTCTAGGTGAGATCTATCAAATGCACTATGTTTGGTCGGAGGCGATGCCGTGAGTTCAAATGCGCCCAATGCCCAGTACAATAAAAACAAAATTGAACATTGTCTTACAATCAGATTACTATAGTATCTCACGCTGGTCCGATGCGTAGGTAATTACACACCAATTAATGTCTAAATAAGTAGTCGAAGACGAATGAACAAAGAATAGGCTTCATTAATCACACCGAAGCAGATTGGAGGTGTGACCTCGGTCATGTTTGGGCGTTTTGTTGCATTATCTGTGGCTGTGTCTATACCTGGTTAATGAAACTGTTGACTACTTATGGTTTGCTTTGTTTTGAATCAAAATCAAAATGATTTTTATTTTATGTAAGTACCTTATAGTATATTTTTACGTCATTCTTTTTTACTCTATCACCGCGTCGTAAAGTACTATAGCTGAAAGGAAAGAAGCGACACAAAAAACTTTCATCGCCACATCTTTTGAAATAACTTACTTAACTTGACTCAGTGGAGAAACGCTGGTGGAAGCTAGACTGCAAAGTCTGGAACATCGGCGCAAGGTTGCCTGTCTATCGGTATTTTATAGGATACATTTCGGAGAGTGCGCATCGGAATTGCACGACTTAATTCCAGCATCTTCATTCCGCCTTCGGACTACCACGCGCGGGGAGGGGTTCCATCCTTATGTTGTTGATATCCCATCTGTTCGTAGGAAGCGATTTGCTTCTTCGTTCATTAAGCGAACGGCTAAGGAATGGAGCAGCCTGCTGGCGTCTGTATTACTCGAAACCTACAACCTTGGGATCTTCAAGGCCAGAGTGAATAGGCATTTACTGAACCCGCATGCTCCATCGTCGACCTCATCGTCGCTTACCATCAGGCGAGATCGAGGTCAAATGCGGGTTTAATAGTCAAAAAAAAAACTTACAATAATTATGAATACAATCATATATGTACACAATGTGCAGAGCTGGAGCTGAATTTAAGACAAAGCCTCTTTATCATTTAAGGAGTCATTTATTTGTTAATGTAAGAGCTTTTTCATTTCTAAAGTCATTGTTCATAAAATTCTTAATACCTATTCAAAAATTTTCCTGCCACTTAGTCGTCATTAGCGATTTGTCTGTACCATGAAGTTAGTAAGTATCTACTGACCTATACAATTAAGTTAGCAATAGGATACTTACTAAATGGATCTTTCCTTCTGATATTAAAGAGGGCAATTGCTTCTGCATCATCATTTCGAGACAGTTGATCTTTTGTAGACCCAACAAATCCTTGGAAAAGGATTCCTTCTCTACTTTGTCGCTTCGCTACTTCTTTAAAACAACATTTACCTAACTTAAAAATCATCTAATTACGTTTCAAACTGACCAACATTTTATGTGGTTTTAACACGATCACTGGATGATGTAGCGTGTAGATAAATGTTCATACCTTGACGAAGGCATATCTTAGCAATTAAAGCTTGATGAATTAGGTTTAGTAGGTTAGTGTCGTGTTCATTGGATTTTAACTGATGTTTCCGATACTTTTTAGAGCAAGGCCTACTCGTACCTAAGCATAATATATGAAATATAATATATCATCAGCCTATTAATGTCCCCACTGTTGAGGCACAGGCCTCCCCTTGTACAAGGGAAGTACGGGCCATGATCCACCGAGCGGGCCCAGTGCTGATTGGTGGATGATTTCACACGCCTTCGAAAACTTTTAATTTCCTCGGCCATGCAGGTTTCCTCACGATGTTTTCCTTCACCGTTCGTCCTAGCCTTTAGACCACCGACGCTCATATTTGCATTGCTTTTATATGAACGTAGATTGTTACGTAAACAAACACGTATTTACAGCATTCATCATCATCATCAGCCTAATAATGTCCCCACTGTTGGGGCACAGGCATCCCCTTGCACAAGGGGGTACAGCATTAATTTTATGAATCTGGTATATTAGGTAGGTGTATCTGGTACCGGTACCTGTTTGTCTAAATACTTAGATTTTGTAATTTTTATTAAAGAGCCTTAGTTAGGTAGGTATCTACTGACTAGATACCTACTAGAACTTAGAACTTCCTTAGTTACTGAAAAGCTATAGAAAACATGCTAACTGAAATTGTAATATAGATGACAGATTTGTCAGCTTCCTCCATAACCTAAATCATTCCCAGATGAAAGTATATTAGTACACTAGTGACGCACCTATAGCCTGTCTCCCAAACCTAGATACTAAAACCAGTTTTCTTTGTCTTTTTTTGTATATTCCTTCCATGTTTTTTGTGAAATTTAAGTGAGTTTGTGAGTTTTTGAGTTGTGAGTTTTTCATTGATTAAAAAAATAACAAAAACGCAATCCTTTTACCATATTAAGTACTTACCTAATTTATATTCGCAATCGCTCCTATATCTCCTGCATCCCCTGTCCACATTATTACGTACTATTATCCCATTAACACCTCAATATACATTATTTGTGTATTCCATGTAGTGTCCGACCGAAGGTCGATTTCTGGCCGAAGCCGAAGTCGAAGCCGATTATTCGGCAATCGGCACAACCTTCGGCCGAAGCCGAAGGTTTAAAAGCTCTAAGAATTTTGTTCAAGATTTGATTTTAAAACTTTAAAATTGAAGCTTTTATATCGACTGTATAATATAATATAGAAAGGTAATTTTAATCTTCTCTAGAAGTTGATCTAGTGGTCATCAAAATTATCTTGCGATTTGTGAAAAATTCGTTCGAATTCGTCGTTTGTTAGGAACCTTCGGCTTCGGCCAAAATTTCGGCCCACTTTGGCCGAAGCCGAAGGTTTGGCCGAAGTCGAAGCCGAAGCTTCAGTCGGACACTAATTCCATGTAACCTGTTTGCATGCGAAACATGCATCTGCATCATGATCATGCATCACATCTCTGACCTGTGTCAGACGAGAAAATTGCACGGTAACAAAAAAAACCTAGATACTTTACTTAAAAATAAATATATACCTATATTAGCGCCATACCTTACAAAGATAATGTTTTAATTGTAAAGCACCTCGCACACCCACACGCGGTCTGTCGGCGGGTCTGCAATCGCTGAGTCATGTCGAGTGTCGCCGTGTCGCAACTAGTGTCGCTGCGTCGGTGTCTCCACGTGGGTGGGCTGTCTGATACGCATCTAATTAAAATGTACTTGTATTTGTAATACTAAACCAAGGATGGGAAACGTTTGCGTCATTCTTATCATTGGTTAGAATGGTTTGGTCATTGATTTGCCTTATTTTTACACTCCCGACACAAGTACATACCTAGTAAATATCTTAGTTATTTCTTATTCTTAGTTATATCTTCTTAACAAATGTTTCTATTCACTGCAGGAGTTTTTTGATGATAAAAACAATATCTGACTATAAAATCAATTATAACTTATAATGACATTTAATTTAATTCATCCCGTTAGCATTTATTACTATTACTGTACTCGTACTGTGAATTACAATAAGTTTATCCTGTATTTCCCTAAGCAAAGTGGATTGTATCCTTTTTTAGTGAAATAAATGTCTTAAACCGTAATATTATAATGTATTATAATTTCATATTGCTATTATTGTGTATTTTATATTGCTGTGCCCTACTCAAGGTTTTATGTATGAACATATAATATATTTTATTAAGACCAATTGTTACACATGAATAGCAATAAATGGTATGAGTATCTATGAGAAGTATGTTGTCTATGGATTCATATCTCAACAACGTTTGTAGGATCGTAATGACTAGGAAAATGTCACAGCCTAAAATTGTAAGATTGCACCTATCGGTAGGTATGAATGCAGATGTGTCTATTTATTTATGGTCTACATCAAATGTAGAGTCATTGCTCTCAATAATGGTCCCAGTTTCACGGACGGTCCGACCGTCCGTTTGTTTAGGATCTTACAACGACAATGACAATATCTATTCTCAATCGACACTTGTTTATTTCATAAACATCACTGTCTCAACAATCTACAAACTTACAAATGTCGTTTACAAAACCAACATGACACTTGTTTGTAAAGGCAAAGAGCTCAGATTAATCGTTTTGTAGTTACGACGAAGGTAGAAGGAGTTTGGCATATCGATGTGAGGATATTGATGTTATGAATAGAGGTCAAAGACTTGAGTTTGTGATGTGGGAAAATACTTTATCGAACATGTGATCGGAATTTTCGGTGACATCGGATGATCCTCAGAGATGCCAAAACCGTTTGGCAACGTGATCTTGAGTAGGTACTCAATTAAACATATTTTTATATGTATGTTAGTATGCCAAAAGTTATTTATTCCGCATAGATACAATTTTTAACTCGTGCCACTTTTAAAAGTAGACCTGTGCCTAGCTGGGTACTTAATTATTATACCAAAAAGTAAAGCAAAGTAAAGTAAAATACACTTTGTTGCACAAATATAAAACAACAAACGTACGCATTGTTCGTTTTGTACGCATTGTATCATACTAATTTTGTACAATAAAGAGTATTCATTCTATCATTCATTCAAACATGAGATAGAAAAGGAAATAGTGAGGTACAATTTAGGCGGCCTGTAGCTATGATTTCGAGAAAGAGGTAGTAGGTGTGCAAGTTTTATGGAAAACGTTATATAAGAGAATTTAATTTTTTTAAAGTTTAATACTTTGATAAATTACAGGTATAATAAATGAATTAAGTAAATAATTCTAGAATTTTATTGTCAAATTCAATAATACAAATTGTCAAATTTATAAGTAATAACCTTAAAATATAATATAAACATATTATATGTGTCCAAATCCTAATAAAATCCTTAATCTAATAAACATCCCCGAGTCGCACCCGGCGGGAAAGTGCCCATCACGCTGGCAGCGT
The DNA here is from genome assembly GCA_947369225.1 of Hofmannophila pseudospretella. Taxonomy (NCBI): domain Eukaryota; kingdom Metazoa; phylum Arthropoda; class Insecta; order Lepidoptera; family Oecophoridae; genus Hofmannophila; species Hofmannophila pseudospretella. The sequence goes on from OX376325.1 coordinate 9,527,110, forward strand.
TTCCACGCTGAATAGCCAGCGAGATGCGCTGCACCAGGTACGACTCGGCGCGGGGGTCACCTGAGCGCTCTCTCAGTCGTCGGCCCAAACCTCGGACAAAATCCTTGGCCTCCGTGCACCATACGCCCGTGAACGAAAATATAAGCCGTTTCGAGCCCAGCGTACTTGACATGTTTTTGTTTGGCCGCCCACTCGGCAGCCGACCCTGCTGTCCGGACGGTGCGGCCTTGATGGGAAGCCGCGAACGTGCTTACGCACGTGGCGTCCCACAGCAGGGATATGCCTTTCTCCCAAGGCACCAACGTTAAACCGTCAGGTCTCTTGCCATCAGTACGGCTCAATCCAGGAGGCTCCAGCACGCAGAGAACATTGGTCGAAACCAGGGCACGCCGCACGATCTCGTTAAGTGCGTGGTGGCGCGGGAACCGGCCCGCACACTTGGCACAACTGAGCCCGTGGTAGCCCCTGTATAATAAATTAAAATAATATTGCAACTTATAAACAAAACTTTCTGCTCTCCTTATACAATAAAAATATATATAATGTGCTCTACTTTTTATTTCGACTCTAAATAAAATGCCATTGGGAAGAATTTTAAATCACAGAAGTTCGACGGCGGCAGTCGGCAAATACAGGAGGTATTTGCCGACTGCCGCCAAGGGAAGAATGGATAAACCTACAAACCTCATTAAAATTAATAAACACTGTTGTAAACAACTTACATAAACACTTTTAATTAACCTTTTAATTTAAAAACGCTTCATAAACTACGATGACCATATCTACCCCACTATGTTCGCAACATCACTTAGTAACACGCGAACTGGTCATAATTTTCCTAAAATCGCTGCGACAACGGTGGACGACTGGACGACTGGACGACTCCATGCGCGACAGATAGCGATCAGAAAACGCCCAGTTAAACGCCGTGGCGTGAAATAAACGCCGGGCAGAATATCGCGTGAAACATGCCGATCTTTATCAAGGGAAGGCTTTATTTCAAGGGTACGGCTGGTGGTGCTATTTCAGGGAAAATTTTGGGCGATGTATTTTTGGGTTTTGTATGACGTCATCATTTCGCGATCTAATTCTATAATGCAACTTACATTTGACAGAACAACATTCATAAACTAAACCTAGTCCAGTAATGTTAGGATTTTATTAAGTACTAATATTATTTTCATGATTTCCAATTCATTATTATATTTTATGGGTACTGTCACATATTAAAAGGATCTGTCGAGTATCCCTTACATCGAGAATAAAATGACTCTATCGTGTCTTTAATCCAACGGCTAATTGAAATTTCATAAGTGTGTTCTATTATATCTGAAAATAGTGCCATCTTTTATCAGTCTCGCAAAGCTTTGCGTCGGTGGCACAGTGGCTAGGACACCGGACTCCCATGCAGGAGGTCCGGGTTCGAAACTGTGCAGTGCATGTACCAATGAGTTTTTCGTATTTTTCGAAAACTTAAGTATATTTACCGACTGCTCTGACGGTGTAGGAAAATATCGCGAGGAAACCTGCACACTGAGATGACCAGTGTGTAAAATGGGGTAGGCACAAACGATCATCAATGGTTGAAGTGCCGCTGGGGCTATTCCCCCCTATCATAAGATAAAGGTTAGTAGGTAATATGTTGCATCGTCTCTTTCCTTATCGTCTCTTTTGGAAATAGTTTTCATTTCGAAATGGGCCCAAAATCATTCAGCTCTCCAACATATTATATTTCAAATTTAAGTTAGTATATTAAACTATATTAAAATTCATTCGATTTCAAATACGACGTATACATTATATTTACAATTTATTTTCAAATATCTGCCATGATATCATCACAATTTTACTGTAGCTTTGAGAAATTAAATTAAATTAATCCAAATAACGAGAAAGTTGTGATATCTTCAAAAATGACGTTCCATTTTACTTTTCTGTTTACGGAGTGTGCTGGCTCCATCTATGCAACGCTTTGCGTTTTATGTCCCAATGAATCATAGGAAATTTAGGATTTTTTTACTATGGTTTTGTTCACTACAAAGTAGTATTGCAACTTCCTTGACATCACCTTATACGTTTATGTACAATGCCGGGCCGCATGCATCTACCGCATCATAGATAATACACCTTCCGCTAGAATTTAAAACCCAAGTTTCATAGCCTGCTTTAAATTCCTTGCCTGAATTTCCTTCCCCTCTACCCTGATAGTATCTGCTAGCACGCGAAGGCTCGCACTTTGTATACCACTTCCGGCAGCTAGGCTCCGGTCCGGTCAACTAGAACGGAAGTAGACCGTTCGGGCTCTATGTCACCTTAAGTATGTGTTGTGATTAGGTGGGATTTATGGCTTTCATGGCTCCGGTGGGTGTAATGTGTAATTACGTCTTTATTACTTAGTTTTTTGTGGGGTGTATTTTGATGGTTATTTTGACAGCGTGCTATGTTGTAAGTAAGTACTATATAAGGTCATTTTTTATTAGTAGCAAGATTTGGAGTATGTGCTGGTCATTTGTACCACTTTACACGAAAATAATAACCCTGTTAAAATTTTCCATACTAAAGAATCTTATCTTATGATAGGGGGGCGGGAATAACCCAGCGGCACTTCCACCCTTGAGAATCTTTTGTGCCAACTTCGTTTCACACACTGGTCATCTCAGTGTGCAGGTTTCCTCACGATGTTTTCCTTCACCGTTAGAGTAGTCGGTAAATGCACGTACTTAAGTCTTCGAAAAATACGAAAACTCATTAATACATGGCACTGCACGGTTTCGAACCCGGACCTCCCGCATTTTCATGCGGGAGGTCCGGTGTCCTAGCCACTGTGCCACCGACGCTCTATACTAAAGAAAAATCAACCCCATTATTTTGCGCCTTGGTGGCCAAAACCATGTCGTTATGAATTCTTATTTCAGTATTAGATTAGCTTAATCATTTGTAGCAATTTCAAACAAACAATTTTGTAGTTTTTCTCGAAAATTTAATTATTTTTTTTTGTTACTAATAACAATAACATTTTTTTTACTTATTCACACTCTAGAAATATTTGCCGCTAATAAAATAGGACCCTTAATTTCTCAGAATTTTTGACCTAAATCTTATTTCATTCATTTTGTGCGAAGTTCCTAGAGATTCCATTGCAAGTAGATCCTTGACAATAAAAACACAATTCAAGTTACCTATTTATTTACTTACATGTAAGGCTCATTTTACATGCGGAATGGAATGGAAGCGAATTTTCGCAACGTAATTGTACATAGCATAATGAACTGTATATCAATTGTATAACATACAAACTAAATACGAGCCAAAACAGAGGTCGCGCGTCTTCCGGGGAATCCTCGCGCATTCTCGAGAATTCCCCTAGCGGTAAAGCGTATTTAGTTTGTATGTTACACAATTGACATAAAGTTCATTATGCTATGTACAATTACGTTGCGAAAATTCGCTTCCATTCCACGGCAATGTAAATTGAGCCTAAGTACATACTTCAACTTAATACTTATTTACAAAAGTGTCACCAATCGTCGCAAGTCTCCTTCAATTTACATAACAGCTGTATGTAAGTTAAGTACATTTATTTAACCTCGTACCTAGTAATTACGTTCCACGAATGGCTTTTAAGACAAGACCTGCCTATCTAAAGCACTAGTGTCATACAAGCCATCCAACATATGGTTGACGACCAAAGTTGTGAATGCAGCTTTATTTACAATATAAACAAATGGTATCCACATGTCGCGCCTGGCAATGACAAGGTCTCAACCTACCAATTTACTTAGACCTCTCACATGTGATACTCCAACTCCTCAATGTACCTAAATGTCTCAATCGAAGAGGGGAAAGGAAGATTTTTCAAGACCGGTCGGGATAAGAATAAAGTTGTGACACAATAAACATTGAGATATTTATTTATTTACCATAATTATACATAGCAGATGTGTTAAATGCCAAAGCGGAGAATAGTTTCGGTCGTGACTTTTAAGAGTTAAAAACTGTATTTTTGTAAGTAACTGTGTTTATTTTATTACAAGTGGGTCACGTTATTTCTGAAACACTGCTTGGAATATATCAATACCAACATATATAGGTAAAGTACTACATGAACTATCATTACACAAATATCATATCAAATATCATTTTCATGAATTATCATTGTATTATATATATATATATATATATATATATATATATATATATATATATATATATATATATATATATATATATATATATATATATATATATATATATATATATATATATATATATATATATATATATATATATATATATATATATATATATATATATATATATATATATATATATATATATATATATCTGTGACATTTTGTTATCTTTCACTTTGTCTTACTTAGGTATACTCTGCCTCGAGTATAAAGTGAAGTGACAAAGTGAAGTTAGTATTTAGAAAAGAAACCATCAAAGCTGGTTCCCGCGCCCCTCTTACCCCGCAGGCGACCCCACAGTGAAGCGGTTTACTTATATGTGTTCCGGAAAAATATAGAAGTGTACTTCTATATTTATAGCCTTCAACAGAAGGCAGCCAAGTCAATGATCCAATCAAATCAACCCGCATTCATAATGGCGCTGGCACATGGGTATACGAATCGACTCGAGGCTTTTTACAATACCATCTATAGGAAAACCGCTTAACGGTGGGGTCGCCTGCGCGGCAAGAGGGGCGCGGGGCGCGACGTTAGAGGGCGAGTATGCGGCGTGCCGCCCCGCGCCCCTCGGGGTAGCGGCTCGCAGGGCTAATGCTAACAAAATATTATTATTATTTTAAATCTCAGTTTAGAGGCTTTGGTACACGACAAGGTGACCATGTCAGCCTCGTTAGGGTCACTAAGAAAAGGGAAAGGGAAGCTCAAGTATTATTAGAGTCAGCCCTCACTTTGAGAGCCAACTTAGCAAACAACAGTAAGTGTTTCATATTATCAGATAAGGGCTGACGCAAAATAATATTGAGCCTCCCATTTTGGAGCCTATTGAGGCCAAATTTTTTCCCCTCAATTTTCCCCAGGTCACACTCCATTAGGAGGTGAGTGAGGTCTTCCATTTTGTTGCAGTTGGTACAAAACGGTGTTGCAGCTCTTCCCACCAAATGCAAAAACTTATTTAACGGAATGTGACCCGAGCGTAATCTAAATATTATGTAAAAAAATGACCAGAATAACTAAATACCGTTGAGAGAACGAATAAACCCAAATCGCAAAACGACTATGTACTTATATAGAAAAATGATTTCCGTTTTCATTGTTACAGAAATATTCCATTTAAAAAAAAATCTTCCATTTTAGAAAACACAGAATTCCACCGTAACTTGTCTCTCAGTTCGACACTGGCGATCCAAACTCGTTCATCACGACGCTATAATTAAATAGGCCATGTCCGTGGACGCTAACCAGAGACATCATGAGCCCACTAACTGCCAGCATTGATTGTACAAACAACAGTTTCGGTACGGCGGAGGCAAGTCCCACGGAAACACTTGTTTGGTCTTGATTAGCGACGACTTTCCTCGACGTATACAAATACGTCGAGGAAAGTCATCGCTGGAAAACGATTTCGACGTCACAAGTTTGATACAAATCAAACTTGTGACGTCGAAATCGTTTTACATATAAGTATTGTTAAGTCTATAAAAGATTTTTGTACAAAACATACATATGTGTGCTACAGTCTGTCCTCTAGGTGCCGGCTAGCAGGGTTCTAGGACAGTGTGCAGATGAAGTAATAGAAGAACTTGGTAATAGATATTATATTTTTAAGGAACAGAACAACACGGAAAATAGTAAATATAGAAAATAGGTAGTAGTAGGAGACAAAAATAAACGGAGAAACGTCCGTTCAAGACAAAATACAGAGAGAAAGTGCAAAATACAAAGAAAACAATGAAATTTAGAAATGGAATGGGAATACGATTTGAATTTTGAAAATATAGATGAAGAAAAGGTGAGATAAACGCTAACGATGAGGTTGAAATTGATGGCAAGGAGGTTGATATGGACGATGAAGTCGACATCGTTACATGTTATCCATCAGGGCGACTTGGGCCACTTCCTAACTTGTCAAATGATCGAGAATCGTCAGAGAAGACAGGCATGGCTAATGCCTGGGAAAATGCTATACTTACATACGATCTAGTCATTTTGCTTTACAGGTTGGAAAGTTTCGGTGGGGCAACCAGGGCATATACCAGATCCGTTGGAGATACGAGAAAATGGCCTTAGGAGACCTATCCTAACTTTTGGAGCTATTTAAAACTGCAATCACAGATTTTTGAAAAAAAAATGATGCTATTCGATTTTATTTCGTATCAGGAACAAAAGACTCTATAGGATCAACCTCGGTTAATACGGAACTCGAAACTTACTCGTTTAGAGTACTAGATATCTCAGAAATAGCAAAACAACTATTCTAAATAGCTCCAAAAGTTAGGGAAAGTCTCCAAACACCATTTTCTTGTAGCTCTAACGGATCTGGTAGCTGCCCTGGGTGCCCCGCCGAAACTTTCCACCCTGTATATACTAATCGTTATGCGATTTCTCAATTTGAGCAATAAAAATGACCAGAACAGCTAATAAGCTATTCTGGTCATTTTTATTGCTACCAATCCCTTGTACGATGTACATAATATTTTGTTAACAGGTGCTTCTTCTAGATCGTGATCATTGAAACAACAACAGAATTACTCTCAAGATTTAAAGGGATAGTTTGCAATTGCTTACCCCATTTCTCACCTGGTTTCTCAGTGTGCAGGTTTCCTCACGCTGTTTTCCTTCGCCATTACAATCGGTAAATGGATTTAAGTCTTTCGAAACACCGAAAAACTAATATGACATTGCATGGTTTCTGATCCTCCCGCATGAGAGTTCCAGCCGCTACGCCACTGATTCTCTAAATTGTAGTTGAATAACCTAAAATTACACCTACTTAATAAAAAAAAATGATTTACAACTAGCCAGCTATCAGAGACACGATCGAAACAAGTAATAACAGCAATCAACAACTTTACGTGTCAACACACGAAATAAAAAAAAATAACAAATGACATCGGCTTATCGGAATCAGGATCTTTATGCGTAATTACGGAGTTGATACTAAAGGGGGCGGTTCGTATTCGGTACTTTCTAGTTTCTGTTCTGTTTCAAGTTTATTTAGGTAGGTTGCACAATAAAAAAATTAACTTTATCTCTAAATAAATGTATTTAAAATGTATATATATGTACTTTATTTAAAAAATATATTTCTATAATATGAGAATATAAATAATCATACATGTCAAATGTTAGATAAATAAAACTAACAATCTAAAAATATTTCAGTGTCATATAAATAGTCAATAAACAGGTATAACCATCTAATCGACAGTTCAGTCAAACAAGTTCCCTCTCACCGTGTCCCTCCCAAAAGTCCCCATAATGCTGGTCGCATTGCCCCGCTGGATTGCGATGGAGATGTGTTGGGCGAGGAAGTGTCCGGATTTAAAATTAAGTCTAAGTTGTGAATAAGACAAGTATTTAATTATTATATATTATAATTACTACTTGTATGATTTTGCCTGCTGAGTGTACGGAAAAAATCCAGTGTGGCGAGTTTACAATTAAAAAACAAGAGTGTGGCGTATTTACAACAACATGTACCTACCTGTGGCGAGTTTACACATATTTTTTGTGTGTGGCGAATTTACAATGGGCAAATTTACAATAACCCCATCTAGTGATTATACTCGTAATATAAATTCATCAAAAGGTTATTAAAATAAACACTTTACTTATATAGCAAAAATATACCTATGGCTTTTTCACTAAATACCTACTCGTAAATGTTTATTAAACCTATAAATGTATTTATAATTAAGTCTAAGCTAAGACATGTATTTGATTATTATCGAGTCATCTAGTGATTATAAATTATAATATAAATTGATGAAAAGGTTATTAAAATAAATACTTTACTTACTAAAAATAGTGGATTTAAGTTTTATAAAGAGTAAGTTGTTGAGGTAGGTAAGAATAATTTTAAAAACATTAAAAAGTACTTTTTTCAAATCCTACGGCGAAAAATGATCGAATGATGATATCTTTGATCAACATCTGATCGAAGTGTAAAAGCTCGTAATTTTTGCTGAATATATATACTAACATAGTTTTTAAGTACACTAACACAATGGATCAAGTTTTCTGAAAAAAATAAATATTGAATTGAATTGAAAAGTAGGAACTCACTGTGAAGGTGGTTCTTCTATCTACCCCCTCGGGGATTATGGACGCGAGAATTATTGCTTTTTAAGAAGTATTTTTGGTTGGTAATAAAGACACGCGTAAAGAGTGCATATAAATAAAAATTAGAATGTAAAATTTGGTTAAATTAGAATCTTGCTTATCTTGTGATATTTCTTACATAATTTTTGTCATATGTAGGTACCTATATGGTCTATTAATAAAGGATTTTCTATTTCTATTTCAATTGCTAAAAAAAATTAAATAATCGATATTAAAAATTGTTGTTACTAATAAGGTTTATGGACATATATCTGTCTGAAATAAAAAATGATTTTATTTATCTATTTTAGTAAATATTTAGCTTATGTTACAAGAAAAATTGTTACTTACTACAACCCAATTACAACTTGATCATGTTACTCGATGGTTACCATAATAACTGATTACGAACTTCACGCTCGTGAAACAGAAGTCCACTGTTGTAATTCTATTGTTTTCCCCATAGATAACAGAGCCTGATAATGCTTCCCTAATGTTAATGTTAGATTGACCTACCTAGCCTACTTAAGGGACGAAATTGAGTGCGAAACGCAATCTAAACGACCATCACCACGACACCAGAAAGAAGTTTAAATAAATAGGTGATAGAAGTGGCACAGGTGCGGGGAGCGTTATAGGTACTGACCAGGAATATAAAAACTGAAAACTGTCAAGAGGGCGCCATTGATAGGTAAGCAAGTAAAGTAAAAGTAAGTAAAATGCACTTTATTGCACATAGAAAAAAACAAACAAAAGATAGAAAAGAAATTAGTAAATACAATTTAGGCGGCCTTATCGCTAAGAGCGATAGGTTTATGATGTGTGTTATGAAAACAATAGTACCATTTAATTTTTGGTCAGGGTGTCATCCCCGTGTCGCCGTGTCATTCCCGTGTCGCCGTGTCATCCCCGTGTCGTCCGCGTTTCGTCCCAGTGTCATCCCCGTGTCGTCCCTGTATCTTTCCCGTGTCGCCGTGTCTTCCCCGTGTCGGTCCCGTGTCGTTCACGTGTCGTTCATATGACATTGCATCACACATTGGGACTGGACGTTTTTGGAAATAGACCTAATGGAAAATTGACGTTTTGGGAAATTGATCATTTGAACCCTAACGGTAGGTATTTTTTTGTGTTAGGTATATCTGATATTTATGTGAACCCATTTTTATGATTCAAAGCTCCTCCAGGATGGTTCCGATAAAAATTTGGTAAAGATCTGATGATGTACTTTAGAGATAAAAAAAGAGTCCACAATTCGATATGTGAATGTTTTATGGAGTATTTTTTAAATATTTTATTTTCAATCTTAGAGCTATTATAAGCAACTAATTTCAATATTTTTATTTTCTGAGCAGTAGTCGTTTTTTTATAAATTTTTCAAACTTTTTAGTAAAAGTAGGCTGGATAGAGTCAATAGCCTTTGCTGCGTACAAAACTCAACCTGTGAACGTATCTTCTTGTTCTAAGTTCTAAGTCGTATTCCTCATTGCTGAGGGTTGTGATCATTCTAAGGAATTAATCACATAGAACGACTCTCATGGAAGATTTAATGGTAGAAGGTTTGCCATTGCCCTCCCCATTTCACATACTGGTTATCTCAGTGTGCAGGTTTCCTCACAATGTTTTCGTTCACCGTCAGAGCAGTCGGTAAATGTACGTAAGTCTTTCGAAAAAACCGGAAAACTCATTGGTACATGGTATTGCCTGGTTTCGAACTCGAACCTCCCGCATGGGAGTCCGACGTCCTAGCCACGACGCCACCGACGCTCTAAACTTTGAACGTATAGGCGACGCTAATTCATATCGAAGTAGGATATTGAAGGCACTTCTATAGCATATTTATTGAGATATCTGTAATAGACCACCTTTATGAGCCATGTTATAGTTTGTTATAGCTTATTATAGCGTGTAATAGCTGGCGATAACGAACGGGTAACTGGTCGGTTTTCCTGTAGTAAGACACGCGACAGTGTTCGCTTAGGGTTATTAAATTTTATAACGTGATTTCGTGAAACACCCTTAATAAACCGTAATAAGATTACTTTTGGCAAAAAAAATATCCGTAAGAATAAGTTCCTGATCTAAGAAATATAGTAGGTAATTTGAAATCTTGTTCCAGAGTATAAATGTTCCGTGGATTGTAAGTCGGAAATCCTCGCACGGTGCCGAGCCCATAAATATATAAAACTTTTATTTTTTCAGGTCCAGTTAGATGACGAACTATTTATTACCTAGATCCTTTATTACTCTACTGAAGCGGTATGTCACCCATCCCATTCCCACGGTCATACACTGAAATTAAATCCTTGATTATTCACGTCACATTATTCCATTCGAGGAACGCTCGTTAAAATCCCGCCCTCCCATTGGTCGGCTGTGTCACCCATTTGTCACCAAGTCCCGGCCAATGAGCGTGCACGTTTTGAAAATGGAACACGATTGAGAATGTCACTCGATTGTCGCTTTATGTACGGAGTCTTTTGTTAAGTTCGAATTGAACTTTTGTTAAGCTCGGTTTTCAAAATGGCGACTGTTTTTATGTGCTTTTGTGTTTTAAAAGGCGTGAAAAACTAGCTAAAATAGGTAATGTAGAGTCTCCATCAAGTGACAGATCGCAATACAAAGTAGGAAACATTTATTTTGTTTGTACTTCCTTCACATCGACTTCGATTCCGGTAAAGATAAACCTAAATGAAATTGTCACGCTCATTTTAGTTTAGCGACCATCACACAATCGATGCCATTGTCACTTTATTCCACATTAAATAACATTTATAACAACCATAAAATAAGTTGTTACCAACGGGGCAACGCAGCCAGTCTCTTGGGTACACTGCCGGATGTGGGGGACTTAACCCAAATTTTTTATCTTTAGTTTTCTTAGCCTTAGTTTAGTTTTGGCTTTAGTTTTATCCTAGTATAGTATGATAATTAATTACCCTGGTATTTATATGTTTTTGTTGTAAATACCATAAAATTATACATCATTACGTGAAGCAACAAAATAATATTATCAAGTTAAAATTGGAACACAAAATTGTGAAATACGACGGTAATACCTATATTTTCTTCACTCATCACGCCGAATGAAACAACAAAAAGGACACAATTTCGCCCCAAATCAAGCGTGACTTTTAACAAAGGGCGACGCATACGTGCGCTGCGCAATCGTTTACAACCCGACCAAATTGAAAAGCGCACTTCTAAAACCAACGTAGAAGTATTGTGCGACTATTCGATACGGTCGTATAGCAGCCCAGTGTGCCAATTGCCCCAGGTCGGTGGAAATAACATGGCTGTATCATTGTTATACAAAAGCGCAGCTGTTCTCCTCCCTGAGGGTAAAAAAGACGTTTTGTATTTTTTTTTGGATACGGTGGTGCGTAGGGCTCTTTTAGCGGTCACCGGGGCTTGTACGCCTCCTGTTTTGTGCGTTTGATACTTTGTGTGTACTTCTATTGTATCTGATACGTTGATGTCATTGTAATTCGTTTGGTAAATTACATTGTTGGCAGAATTATGTACATAATGAGATATTTTTCTTATTAGTAGTGTCACCGACGGCGGCCTTAGAATAGGTTAAAATAAGTTATAATAAGTTTGTATATAATAGATTAAGTTCGGAATAAAACATTTTCAATGATTGTGTACTTACTTAGCATAATAGGAAAAGGTAGAGCTAAGTAGGCGAAAGTTTGTAAAACTATGTTTTCACGGTATCGTATTACGTAGTTGTGACACTTTTGTGGGGGATATAAGTAGCGCATTTTCGCCGTGAAAACACAGTTGAAATCCAGAAAAACCCAGTTGAAAAAGGAAAAAAGGAAGAATCACAATGAAGAAGCCTTCAAGGAAACCGACCGCGACTTTCATTCTACAGTCCACTGCTCCACTACAAGTGGTATCATCATTATCATTTATTTATTGCTTAAACTATGAGTATAGAAGATTTTTTGTTTATGTATATGTGTGTTGTTGGTGTATTATATAGTAACATATATAGTTTAGACCCTTGCCGGTATTGCTTATCATATCAGTACTGTTGGGTCGATCTAGGGCTTCAGGCCGATATTATAAAGGAAAACACATATTTTCAGTATTCGGCGGGATTTTACTCTACCAGCTTATGTCAAACTCCAATAATAGTGATGGGCAAATTCGATCGCGCGCTATTGTTGTGCGCGCTGTATCGATTTCTCTCATTAGTACCTATGCTATACATAGGTAAGATTCAAGTAAAATAATTATACAAAATTAAATAGAACCATTAAATCTGTAATTGTCAACATCTATAATTTACTTATATTAAATATGTACTTAAATCTAATAAAATTTTGTCATTTTTGTCATCTAAATATTCTTGGACCGTGTGGGTTGACATTTCATCTATAGCACTTTGTTATTGCTAAAGCAATATGTGTGGGCAAAGATCGACTTTCTTGGCAGATTTCTTGGGGTGGTTAGCCATTTCCTTCCTCATGAGATAGACAGATGTACGAAAATTATGTCTTCTAGGGAGGTGGTGGACGAACCAGCTTCAAGAAAGGTGAGAGTGATCTTGAGGCATCTTGTCTAGAAATGGGGGGTGTTAGTAATTCTTAGGCAATGATGCCATGATGGCATGGCTTAACAATCAATCGGAGATGGCTTTTAGCGATAAGACCGCCTAGATTGTATTAATCGTTTCGTACGCATTGTATCACACTATTTTGTGCAATAAAGTGTAGGTATTCATTTATGCATGCAATCTTAGACTTGTTGTGAATGCTGCTAGTTTTGTTAAGTTTTGTACTAGCACTGTATATTAAACTTCTGTCTCATTCATAATCATCTATATTTCCTAAAATAGTATTAAAATCTGTTTTTTTATTTTTTATTAAAGAAGAAAAGCAAACGAGCAGACCTGATGTTCACCGGTCACCGTCTCCATAGCCATCTCACCTCACTGTATTAATATTAGAGGGTTTTTGATGCGCTGCTAACCTTGAGGACTAAGATGGATTACCTCATGTGCCAGAAATTACGCTGGCTCTCTTACCCTTCGAACCGAATCACAGAAATGCAAGCATCACGGCAGAAATAGATAAGAGGGTGCCCAGGATCAATCTTAGATATTTACTAGATCACAAGTAATCATTTATTCATCAATTCCATGATCTATCTGCAATTCAGTTCCTAACGGCTTAACCTTTCTTTGAATTTGAGTGTCTCCTTTTACATCTATCCCCGACTCACCCAAGCCGCCATCTTGCTTTTCATTATTCGCCATATTGAATAATCTTTTTATGAAAGAGGTAAGTGCATTAATAACCCATCGGGCTTGAGACGGGATATGGCAGATGCGTGTATTTAGCCTAGGGTGAAGTGCTTTAGTCCAAGAGTGTTTATCGTGTAGTAATGTAGTGTAAAGAACTCTTGACAAAGTTTTATTGGTTCGTGTCTGGTGATCTTGGATAAAGAGTGCTAATTTTGAGTTCGCAAGGTAAAGTGCTAAATAAAATTAAGGTGAAGTAAAATGTAATTAAAGTTGTATTGTGTTTCTGATTCTGATTCAGATTCAGATAAATTTATTTGTCCGGAATGTAGGTACATAATTACTTACTTACTTACTAACTCCGCTGGCGCAGCGACCCGAAGTGGATCTTCGCCTCCGATACCAAAGAGCGCCATCGCTCTCTCTCCTGCGCAGTCTCGAGCCAGTCAGGCGCCCGGAGCTCCCGCAGATCCTTCTCCACTTCATCGCGCCAGCGGTATCTGGGACGTCCGACCGGACGTCGTCCGTTAGGGCGTCCCACATACGCTCGTTTAACTGCCCGATCCTCCCCCCTCCTAGTGATGTGTCCGAGCCATCGGAGTCGAGCCGCTTTCGTCTCTCCTATAATGTTCGGCTCGTTCACCATCTCTTCTATCTCCCTATTCTTTCTCATCATCCACCCTTCATCTTCCTTCTTGGCTGGTCCCAGAATCTTCCTCAATATCCTCCTCTCGGTCACCAAGAGTCTGTTTTCTTCCTTCAAGGTTAGTGTCCAAATCTCGCATCCATACATCAAGATCGGTCTGATGACAGTTTTGTAGATCCGGATCTTGGTATTTCTGCTCAGTAACTTGGACACCAGAGCCTTGTGCAGGGCTGCGGCGCATCTTAAGTACATCATACAATGTACATAATTACAAGATGGTATTTTCTAAACAAAGAAGATACATTCCACTCAACAATAAACATGCAAATATAAATAATACAAATAATAATATAGTCAGATAAACTATTAAATATAAAAGTCATTTAGATCGTAATTATTTGTCTTTTTTTGTTGTCTTTTTAAGAAACAAAGTCTACAAAAAATATCTATTATTCTTATAAATATTATAAAATTTTTATTAACCGAATAGAAACTGTCTGTCTGTCCAATCTATTGTTCATTTCGACGCCATCTTCCTTTTTTAGATGCTAATTGTTCTGCGCAAGGCATAGTTTGTTTTATTTTGATATATGTAAAGCTTAGAAATGTTGTAGTCAAGGAAATCATATACCATACGTAGTGCTTATAATTTCCTTGGGGTAAGTAGGTACTCTATAAATGCTAACTCGAGAATTACAAATTATAATTACAGATATGCTAACGACAATTTTAATTTCTTTAAAAGGGGTCTATCGTATTCTTACCTAGTCGAAAGTTTATTCCATTTACATAAAAAACTGGCAAATTTAACTGACAATGTATGGGAAAAAACACTATCCTTTGATATAAGTAGGTACTTAAAATTTAACTTAAGATATTTGTGATTTTGAAATCAAACGATAAAGCTTCACTCCTCTAGTAAATTCCTTAGCAGCATTTAACTTAACTGCGAACAAATCATTACTTACTTATCTAGATTTTATGGCAAAATCGACACTCTAGCCCCACATTTCTTTCCCTCCCGAAGTGGGTCACTCTTCCCTCCCTATCCGGGCCACTGGGGCACACAGGGACCCACTTGTCTAATATTGATAACACGCACACACGCGTGTCGATCCTATGGGGTACTGTCTCTAAGTACTGTCGAGTACAACAGTGGTTCATATCAATTTAATTTTTTTTAAAGTAATGTTTATTATTTATTTAATTAATAAAAAGTACGATTATCAATAAAATTTTCATATTTTTGCGTAAGTACTTGTATAATTATGTGTGTTAAAGGTATGAAGTTTCTTCCATATTATCTGTTTTACTAACGGGAAAAGTTTTTTTGCTAAAGCCTGCTCTACGTTGCCATTTTATAAAAAGCCAAAATATACAAGTATTGTTATTAAAAACAATAAACAAATCTTTACATATACAGTTAACGAATAATCTACTTGTTCGGGCATTACAATTTACCTATAAGTGGGTATACTACAATATCAGCGACATGCGGGCGTGCGAGTGGTGGGAGACTCTCGGTCGGCTGCCATCTTGCATCGACCACACGAAATCAACGGCGGACAATTAAAAATTCGGTTTATGTGGTTTTTCTCAATATTTATTATTATTATTATTTCTCTGGACAATTTCCTTCGATTTGTGTGCTTGTTGTGTTTGTGTAATAAATTAGCTAGCCAAAACTTTGTGATTAGTGAGAAAACTGATGTGCACTGTTGTACACCACGTGGCCTAGCTCTTTCCATGAGACGCAGCACAAATCCAGTCAAGGTGAGTGGTATACTTCTTATGGGTCTATTGTAATGCCTGGAAACGCCTAACAGAAAAACCAGACCAGCTCCATCCACTGTCTGTCGAAGTATATCAAACACTACTTATAAATTACGTTCGTTCCCAGTAAATCCATTAGCCAGATAATAATAATAGATCTAGTGAGATTTTTTTCTCATTAGATTTGTTTTTAAAAACGGATCTAATGACAATCTTTTTCTCAATAAATCTTTTCTCTCCGTCTATCCAGGGTTGTCACAACGCCCTCTCGCTGATTTATGTGCGGCGCGGGCGGGCAGCTGAAAGTTTGATGTGGGTGCGTTGACGCTGACAACCCTTGCCAAAACTACATACACCATATAATTACCCACACATACCCTTTATACCTACTATCTTTAAAACATAGGTACCTACTTACAGTCACATAGCTACCTAGCAACAAAGCGAACAGAAAAGAAAAGTGTTGGAAATTCTTTTTTAAACTGCTGTACTGAATTTTAATATTTTGTCAGAACTTACATACATAGATGTAAACTAATGCTACATGTTAGTAAAAGAATTAAATTTCGAAAAATGTTTATTTATTTAACAATCTAACTTTTTTCAACTTATTTTAAATGACTTTTGATGAAATTGCCAGCACATTAGGCACTCCATCTTTAAATAACTTTTGATAAAGTAACCAGAACATGAGGCACTGGTGGAAAAAATTGCGGCAGAGAGCAGAAGGAGATGAGACAAGGCTTACTTGAGAAGTTCCTGGATCTGATCTCCGGCAGCTGGTTTCTTCTGGTTTCCACCAAAGTTTGAAGGGTTGAGCACTTAGAGCACTTGCGGCGATAGTTCAGTTACAATATTAGAGTAATTAGCGTGGAAATTAATTATTTCCGAGGAGCGTTTGTTTTGCGTGACCGTTGCGACAGAAGTCATTTCACGAGTGAATTTGATTGGCAGATGACATTGTGACGTCATCACGATGAGCGTATTCTTTCGGTCTTGTCTCTTAGATGATAGGTAGGAAAGGAACAGGTATAATTATATGAATATTAGATAAGTATAAATGCGTATACCTAGTGTATTTTTTTAAATAACGATATATGGCGTTAACAGGCACTCCATCTTTGAATGACTTTTGACGATGAAATTACCAGCACATGAGGCACTCCATCTAAGTCTTCAAAATTAGGACTGAATCGAAAACCTATAACATCACAATAAGGTTAGATATCCTTTATCATCAGGTGGCCTAGACCCTTTTATTATGGCTTCCACTAGTGGTGTTACAGCAATACCAAAATCAACATTTATTGTGTTCGATAACACAGGTGCAGAAACCTACCAATAATTCATAATTAATGAGTAACCTTTAAACATCGCATCTTGAAACCGGGCCACAATCTCCAATATGTCACATCACTTTGAATTAGCAAGCTTAAACCCCCGGGCGCTGTGAGAGCGATCACTCATCCCAAACCGGGCCTTTTCGACCCGATTGCCTCACCTAATTACCGAATTAAGAAATCGCGGCCGATATCTCTCGTTAAAGACAATAAACCTATCATTAATCATTAGGCATTAGCCCGCAATCATTAATGATGATATTAGGTGTTTTGTGCGTTTGGGTTTAGTCGGATTAAGTTACAAACCGTAACGGTTTTTATTGGTTTAGTTTCTATCATTAAGATTAAGATGTATTAATCTTATATATCATTTAATTTTTATTAATTATTATAGCTATTATATTATATTGTATTTTTATTGTGGTTGATTGAGCCAATATTGTTAATTATATTCGCAGGAGATATGCATATATAGGGTCCCATTTAATTAGCGGCAAATATTTCTAAGCAGAAGCGTGGAAGATACTCCTAAATAGCATTGAAATGTGTCACACCAGCATTTTAATGAATAATTGAAGAGTTGTTTACATCAGGCGTGGCTGTATGTGCTTAGTTCCCTTTGCCTTAAAAAAAACAATATGCTTCCCAACCGACAAAAACACTGGGCCTCAAAATGTACAGAAATTAGCCATCCTTCTTTATCCATCTTTATCAAGTAGTTATCGTAGTAAAGATCTGGAATGTGCTCTGAAATCTTACGAGGGTCGTGTTGTAATTTTGTTGATCACTAGATAGATATATTTCTATGTATGCTTCAATAAATGTATCATGCACCTTGTCTTGTGATCAGCTTATAGCTTATGCCATCTGCCAATATCTCGATACGAGGTTCGAAGAGAGGGCGGAGCGATCGTGATTGCGTTCTGAAAGTCTACGAGCTAGGTTTTGTAATTGTTGATCGTTAGATATTATAGAGGATTTTCAAGTTCCATGTTAGTATGAAGATCACGAGCGTCGGTGGCACAGTGGCTAGGGCACCGGACTCCCATGCGGGAGGTCTGGTTTCGAAACCATGCAGTGCCATGTACCAATGAGTTTTACGTATTTTTCGAAGACTTGCGTACATTTACCGACTGCTCTAACGGTGAAGGAAAACATCGTGAGGAAACCTGCACACTGAGATGACCAGTGTATAAATGGGGTAGGCACAAAAGATCCTCAAGGGTCGAAGTGCCGCTGGGGTTATTCCCGGCTGCCTATCATAAGAAAATATAATAAGTATGAAGATCTATCGATTTATATATTTGATTGGTCATTGAATCATACCTAACTACTTTCGAAGTCAGTCAGAATTAAAATCGGTTCCCACGTTGATTTATTGTTCTTAATCACTTGCAGGATAATTTATTATTTTCTATGACATTTATTAAAATTGCAATAAGTGATTCTAATTAACTAAGAGGTTGTAAGTAAGTATGTAGGGTTTTCACGACTTTCTTTGGAAATGTATGTTCGTAAAAACTTACAGCTGTTTCCGAAAAATTGTGATAATCATTATTACAATACCAGAAACAAAAACAAACTTGCAATCGGCTTCAGACTTAGTAAAGTAAATGTATAGGTACATCATTCATGGGTCACTGTGTATTTTTTATAATAAGATTTTGACGCTGTATTATAATAAATATGACAGAGAAAAAAAAGACCCATATAAGACAGACCTTATGTAAAAAGGGATAAGACCGTCTAGATTGTATTAATCGTATCGTACGCACTGTATCACACTAATTTTGTGCAATAAAGTGTATTCATTCATTCAAAAAGGGTTACCTATTATAAAATAAATTACTATTTAAATGATAAAGAGGCTTGGTCCTAAATTCAGCTCCAGCTCTGCACATCGTGTATATTATGATTGTATTCATAATTATTCTAAATTAAGTAGGTACCTATATTTATTTGAAAAGATGCGCTGCTGAAAGTTTCTTGCGCCACTTCTTTTCTTTCAGCTATATCGCCTTCAGAAGCGGTGGTAGAGTAAAAAAGTGACGTTGTAAAAATGTACTTTAAGGTACTTACTTACAATAAAAAAAACTGATTTCTGAAATCGTGAATAAAACGTCTTGGTTATTTTTTGAACACTTGCTTGCTTGCTTATCGTATGGTTAGTGGCCAACCTGTTTGTCAGAGTTGTTCAGGCCGCCCATAGGCATCTGACATGGCTTAACGACTGCTGTCGAACGACAACAACCGGGATCGACTGCTTAACTTGCACTTGCTAACGACTAGCAGTCACCTATTCAGGTACCGACCGAGACAACGTCCCTTAACCTGCACGATCACTTTCGGACCGTGCTCGCAACTAGGCTACGAGCTCCTCCTTTCCACTAAACCTCCACCTTTACTTAGTTAAATTTATGACAAAAGATGACCACATAACTAACTGCGTCGTTAACTGGGATCAGTCAGCAGAAATAATGACAAGCGCGTTCCGGTTACGCGTTTGCGCGTATAATAATAAACACTTTTTACGCAGTGCCCTGTGCGTACGGTACGGATCCAAATGACACGTTACGCTCATAAACGACGCACGCGCATGGCTGTGGGGGTGTTATAATTGTTGAGTTTGCTCGTAATTTTGTGTAAATAAATAACATAGTAATTTAGAACGAAAGGTGTCAAAGAGCTATCCTATTTCTGTTTTAAAGTTCTTTTATTAGGGAATTTTCAATAAGTTTTTGTTAAATATTCTTTCTTAAGTTATACGTAACAAACAAGCTTTATAGATAATCTATAGGTTTCTTAAATGTCAATTAGATTTGTTCGTTATAAATAAATCCTTTCCAATAATTAATTAAAATCGTGTCTCAGTACAGGTTTAAGGCAAATTTCAAAACTGTCAAGTTACGAAATCGTAGTAGATACAGTTTGTCTATCATCGCTCAAACATCAAGTACAGTCCGCCCAGAAAGCTTCCAACACTTCTTCCATAAATTACTCAATTAACTCCGCCATACAATTAGCTAGAAACAAAATTTTTAATAATCAATCTCCGAATCGAAAGTACAGTTAGTGCCAGAAGAGTAAAAATTAAGTAGAAAAAATAATGAGCACATTAAAACAAGTGAGGCGTGTTTGGTGCGACGCCCGTGTAGAGTGAGGCCACAAAAAATGGGATCCCACGAAAACGATAGAAGCTTGAAAATTTGATGTTATGTTCGCGAAGTAGTCAAGTTGAAAAAAATATTCAGCTTCCTGGAAATGACCAGAACAAAGATAGAGGGTAGTCAAAAGTGATCTGAATTTCTTCGGGAAAAGGTGGTAGGCAGTGTGCCCGCTCTTTTGGCTTGATTTGGCGGGGGCACTACCGTGTCCCCAGATAATATCGCAATGTCACATTATCTATACTAGAATGAAGTTTTGGTCATTCTCTGTAGTCTCAGCTCGTAAGATAATAAGAAAAAGTAGCCAACTTTTGTTTTGTTGGGCTGGTTGTAATTCTTTCTACAGAAACAGAATTTAATTCCTTACTACTTTGGACAAATTTTTGAGTTGAGGAAAGAAATCAAAGAGGTTATAGGTACTGCTGATAATCATCACTTCCCTTTTATTTCACACCAACACTTTTCTGCTCTTTTCAGAGATTTAATTACCAACCACTACCTACTTACGATATTATAGTATGGTGATAAATCGTATTAATATGAATCAGCTTAGTTTCAGCTTTACAAAAACCTTGTAATACTAACGTGTAGGTATTTGGGGTTTTCTGGAAGATATCTCTCTTAAAGATAAGTCACGCCCTTTGTGTTTCACATATTTTTGTATAAGATTGTATTATGGTGTACAATAAAGAGTTAATTAGGTAAGTAACATTTCTTAGTCGTATCTACTCGTATAATCCTCTTAAAAATCCGCGCTTTTCTTGGCTCTGTCTGGACAAGTTGCATAGATTGGAGATCGTGACAGATGCTCAGATGCGATCGTGTGAATTTGATAGTGAAATATTACGTTCAGAACTGCCCCGCGACCGTAACTACTGGTACAGTCAGCATGCAATGAGCATTGTTATATTATGAGTAGCGTCAAAAATTTAAGAAAGATATTATGCAGGATATAATAAGTAGTAAGTATTCGAAGAATTGTTTTCTTATTTTTTTTAGACGTATTTGTCTAGTCAGCTTCTAATGTTTTGAAATTTTTCAGCTTTAGCTGGATATTATTTCGTCAATCTTAGTTCTGAGCCTAGCCTAGCCTAGTGAGGTCCTCACAGCTTGCAACGCTTCTACTTCGAACACATCACTATGTAATTTTAATGCTTATTATTTTATTTAGTTTAGTATTACGTACTTCTATTAACTTGTGTTTGAATAAATAAAAATAAATACAAATATTCAAGCCTTCACTTCTTTCTTATGGCGTAGCTATTTCGTTGCATTGCATGATAGATTCTTCGATAAGAATAATCCGTATTCTATTTAGGTTTTTTATAAAAGTTCTATGTGCCTTCCTATGTGAAAAATACTAAAGGTATAAAATATTATCCACTAAGATCCTTCTTATCTTATCTTATGATAGGGGGCCGGGAATAACCCCAGCGGCACTTCGACCCTTGAGGATCTTTTGTGCCTACCCCATTTTACACACTGGTCGTCTCAGTGTGCAGGTTTCCTCACGGTGTTTTCCTTCACCGTTACAGCAGTCGTTAAATGTACGTAAGTCTTTGAAAAATATGAAAAACTCATCGGGGCGGTTTATTAGATTAAGGTTTTAGACACATGTAATATGTTTATATTATATTGACTATATTTGTATATTGAAATTTGTATCGTTAATTTTATAATGACAAAGGCAAATATAATAACTTATTAACTAAAAAAAACTCATAGGTTGACACTCCATGGTTTAGAATCGGGACCTTCCGCATGGGAGTCCAATGTCCTAGCCACTGTGCCACCGACGCTCACGCTACTTAGTCGCCTCGTATGACACCCACGGGAAGAGTTGAGGTGATTATATTATTTAAGGCCGGCACCACACGACACCGACGCATCTACTACAACTTACAATTCTCTTTATTTTTGCCATCTGTACAGGCTGCTGCCGAAATTTGGAAGACGTGACGGTGGCCAACGAGCTTGACCGAGTAATACTCAGTGGTACATTCTACCACTAGCCAAAGTATACCATCTGTCAAAATTCTGGAATTCAAATTTGAAGTCTATGTCGAAAGTATTATGATTCATTTCAGATTGCAGAAATTTGACAGGTGGTATACATTAGCCAGAGGTTGACTGTACTCGTATCAATGTGAGATGGCGGCAGGGGGCATAGTCGTGTGGCAAATGTTTTTAATTATACTAATGTGCACCGTTTCGTACACTTTCTACTCACGAGGCCCAGTGCTGTTTGAAGTAACGCGAAAGAGGCTGTTTAGGAAAACCTAAATATGTTTGTAAGTACCGCGTTATTCCAACTAGCCAATATGGATTATAGTGACGTGACGTATCAGAAAAAAAACGGAGGAAAAGTTAGGTCTTCCCTAAAATTATGGCGAGGTAGCCGATAGGTATCTGGGTGGTATTTTGTAGAACTGACGTAGAAATACGAGTAGAAAGGGTTTGAATTGTCTGGAGTTCTGGACGCTTTATGGCCATCCCATATTATACCAACTCGACGCGAATCCGGCACGAACTCAACTCAGAGCAAAGCATTGAAATGTGAGCTTTATATCGTATTACATACAGTAGGTTTTCAAAAGTAGAAGGTGAAGTAGTCGTCGATGAATTGTCAACGCGTAGGCCACTTCGTCGACAACTTCTTCACTTGAATTTTGAAAACCTACTGTATGAAATACGATATAAAGCTCACATTTCAATGCTTTGCTCTAACTTGAGTTCGTGTCGGGTTCGCGTCGAGTCGCTACTATGTACTATGGGCCTTTAGGCAGCTAATAGTAAATCACTCGTTATTTTTCTATGGACTTCTGGAGTAGGTATTAGACGTGAAAGGATGAAGCACTGCAGCTGGATATTGGAATAAGATAACATTTGTAAAGCAGCACTTGGAATATTGTACATTACATACCCTTTACTTTACCTGGGTAAGCATGTGATTCTATTTCCGTTATTGAACAATCCGTTTTAAGTGATGACTTAGAATCAAGACTTTTTAGACTTGCTCCTCTGTCTCTCTCGTTGTAGCATTGCTCTGAGAATAAAAAAATGTTTTTTTTAAATCTTATTTTATTAATTATCTAAGATACAGCCTAAATTCTTCCGTTACATTACACGAAGAACCAAAAAAAACCTCCAAATTACAACTTCCACCGCGACACGTCCATAAGAAATAGCAGCTAATAACAACGTGTTGCTCATTATGAATAATCGTGTTGGATAGTAGCGGCTGCGTATGCGCACCTAATCATAATCCATTTACAAATCATAATTAATCTACATGCGAAGGCTGTGTCGTGTGATCGATAGCAATGTCCTTAGAGCAGGGTTTCTTAAAGCGGGGTCCATGGACCCGGAGTGCCGGGGGTCCGCAATTTATCTTATGTTTCTCAGAAATGTCCACCCTGGAAACGTATCTGAAAATATCGATGTTTTTCGTGCGATAGCGGACTGACTTCACACTGCCTGTTTTGAGAAAGCCGGCACTTCTTTGCCTAAACTTGGATTCACCCTTAAAAGCAATAAATAGTGGTTTTCAAAATTCGTTCTGTTTTTCCTACAATTCCCTTCTGAAGTCCCGGGTTGAATGTGGTCCGTGACTATTAAAAGTTTAAGAATCCCTGCCTTAGAGGCACCTGTATATCATTAAATATATGCTTGATTTTTTAATGATAAATTAGATTTTATATCAAAGTCAGTAACTGTAGTTTGACCACTTTTAAATTAAATATGCATAATACACTGTTGTAATCCAAAACGTCATAACATTTTTTAAAATTATCAACAGAAAATCTTAGTTTACGCGTATACTTACGCACGACAGTTTTAATGTATGGTGCGTAAAATTAACTAAATCCTTCAGTGTGTTCAACGTAAGTTGGTGGTTCGGAAAATACAGATTGTTGCCGCTGACTTTTGTCTTTGAGTCAAAGATCAAGCAAATCGCTATTATCCTATCATAATCATCAGCAGCCTACTCTAGTCCACTGCTGGACATAGGCCGCCATTGAGCCCGATCTTCGGCTCTTCACATCCAGTCCCTGCCAGCCACCTTGCGCAGACCGTCGCTCCATCTAGCAGGGGGTGTCCCACACTACGTTTGCCCAAACGCGGTCTCCTCTCCAGTACTCGTCTACCCCAGCGGATGTCGGTTCTGCGACAGATGTGACCGGCCCACTGCCACTTCAGCTTGCTAATATTATGAGCTATGTCGATAACATTTGTTCTATGCCGGATCTCCTCATTTTGGATATCCTATAATACACTATATTTGAGTAGGTATGTACACACTTACACTAAAAAATGATTGTTTGCTTCAAATAAGCACTTTGTTCCTTATGAACCTCCCGTGTCGGTTTGTTTACTTCTATACCAAGAAATTGTTCACTTCAACCAAGATCTTAGTCGTAAGTAAGAATAAGTATCTCAAATAATTTGTCCAGCTGAATAAAGTTACCTACTTTAGGTATTGACCAAAACTCAAATATTTTTT
Source organism: Hofmannophila pseudospretella (assembly GCA_947369225.1). Classification (NCBI taxonomy): domain Eukaryota; kingdom Metazoa; phylum Arthropoda; class Insecta; order Lepidoptera; family Oecophoridae; genus Hofmannophila; species Hofmannophila pseudospretella. The sequence continues at coordinate 9,552,082 of OX376325.1, forward strand.
TCCAGTGTAACAAACTTGTTTTTTTTCTACGAAATTGATCTATTCCAATAATTAGACCTAGCCATTTTTCTTATTTCTATAAAATTAGCGTAAAAACACAATCTCAAAAATACTTCCACGCGAATATCTCCATCTATTTTAACCCTTTATCCGCTGTGACGCAAGCCACCCCCCGACCACTAATCACGGGGGGCGGCAAAATATTAATGAAGTATCTGATACAGATATGTTCAGAGTTCATCGACTTTTGGGTTTTACCAGGAACAAGTCTGAAAGCATGCGTGGATTTTAGTAACTTAATAAGATATGAGGAGGGGTTGAGGGGGATTTTGTAACTGATAATTAATGGATATTTCATAGCAATTTATTAGAATTATAAGGAGAGCATTTTGGATCACAAGTTTTGTTAGATTTTTTTATTTTTTTTATTTTCTCTCTTAGGGAAATTTACAGATAAATACATAACTTCAACAGTCTTAGAATAGTCTATATAAATAAAAATGTGCTAATAATAAATTTTCAATTGTAAATAACGTATACACGACCGGTTTCGTTTACACCTGATACCAAATACCTGAAGATGTGTAAACGAAACCGGTCGTAATTAATAAAATACAATAAGAATACCGTGAAACAGTATATTGTTTAAGTCTAATCATTAATAAGTTTTAATTTCGGTTATAGGTATAATGAGAATTTCGATTTTCGAAGTTACTGAGACGCCTCAAAGTCCTGAAGACGAATGATGGAAACTATTGCAATAAAGGATGCATATAATTGCATGCATATATTATATATGCATGTCATTCCAAAATGATCATGAAAACATGTTATTGTAATTACCATACCTTTCCCATCGTAAAAGTAGTCTAAACTCTCCTAAATCAAAGATTGGCTGAAAGAGATCCCTATGGGATAAGCCTTTGTACATATTTTAATGTTTTTTTTATTTTCTGTTTTTTTTTTTTAATATTAGTACAATAAAGAGACTACAAACAAGAATAGGCATTTACTGGACCCGCATGCTTCATCGTAGACCTCATCGTCGCTTACCATCAGGCGAGATCGAGGTCAAATGCGGGTTTAGGAGTCAATACAAGGGAATAAACGTGTTCCCTTGCCGAAGCAGTGCACCAGCACTGGAAATGCACAAGCACAGTGCTGTTCTTCACACATTCACAAATATTATGCGACCGTCGACGGTCTGCCAGTGTTCTTAACAAACCTATAATGATTTTTGTTACACTGTGAATGTAAATGTTTGAATGAAATTATGTAGATTTTCAATAAATAATAATAATAAAAAACAAAAACACAAACATGATTACAAATAACGTGAAGAGAGGCTGTTCAAATATGATTCAGTATAAAAGGGGACAAGCCCCGTTAAACAGAAATCTGTTATTTATTTACTAAAAATAACTTTGCAGACAGCATCTAAAGTATGAATGAGATGCCCAATCCACACCACCATTTACTTATTAATCCAGGTCCCTTAACCCTTAAAACGCGACGTTACATTTTAATAAAATTCTTGAGCAAACATTAATGAAGTCGGGGGTCTAAACAAGCCCCGCCATTGTACGCTCACGTCCTACCATTATGATTTTAACCGAGATAATGTACGGGAAATGACGGTAAAAGAAATTTAATTCGCGTAACGATGAAAGGGTTATATGGGGTCGGCTTTGATAAATAAAGCCGGGAGGGACTCGGAGGATATTACTGGCCCTTTTTTGCTCTACATATTGATATTAATGCTTGTGAATTTTGTCAAAATTGCGCAAGGCTTTGTGTTTTAGCCACGCCGCCGCCGTTGGGCTCGCTCCTTTCTAGGGTTAAAAAGGACAAGTTTTGGGATTATTAACACATAATAATTAAAGTTACTTGGTTATTATATATTATCCTATTATTATTCTCCTTTCTGTCATCCTTTCAATAAATATTAAATTAATAAATGTTCTAAACTTAACTCTATTTTTATTCTAATTTATACAGTAGATCTGATACAATTCTCTTGTTATAATATAGTAGTTTATGCAACGGGTACGTAATGGTAGCGATTTTAACATAAGAACTGTTTATGAAACGAAGCGATGCTGAATACCGATCTAAATGACATTTATATTGTATGATTTATCTGACTATCATATTTTTTATTTTTTATATTTGCATGCTTATATAAATCATTTGAAATTAAATAGAAGCAGTTTATAAGCAGTAGGTACAGCCGATCACTAGCTGAAGTACACCATCTGTCAAAATTCTACAATTCAAAATTGAAGTCTATAGAGTATGCATGAAGGTTCATTTCAGATTGCGTAAATTTGACAGATAGTATACCTACATTAGTAAGAGGACGACTGTACCTAAGTGGCAATCGGTTTTAACTAGTATATTAATACCCATTAGCTAAGTTAGGTATTTACATTAACTTCGACAGTAATGTTTTTAAGAAAAGTGCCTATGCCTTCGGTATAGGCACTAAAGGTACACGTAAATAATTTATACTTATCTCGGCCACTTAGCTAACAAACTTTGGGCGAGCGGGCCAACTGGCGACCGGCATTATAATAATGACTTTCCCAAACAACGGGCATTTTTTCTTGAAAAGTCGCATTAAGGTACCGACTACAGAAGCAAGCCTCATTTAGTAAAAAAGTTTTTCTACTACCATTTGGTAATTTGTTCAATATGAAACTCGCTTCGCTCGTATCAAAAACTAAAACTCATTTTACAATAGCTGTATTTACGAGACAGTTGCATAAACTATTTGACTTGATGTAGGAACCTATTTTCTGAATAAAAGTAATAATAGAATTTGCATCCAAATTCTCAAGGTTGGCAACATCAGGGACTCGAAATCATTTTAAAATGAGTACTAGAAAACGGATGACCATCATCAACAGATCATGCGGATCATGTACAGCATCAGGTCAATACCTTTGTATTACTTTAAAAAATTAAGTTCATACTTCAAGTACCTACTACCGGTGGTAGATCCCGATATGCAGGATCGCCTGGGTTGGTACCACCGTCTTATCTATTTCTGCCGCAAAGCAGAAAAAATTGCGTATCTGTGTTTCGGTTTGAAGGGTTATGAGAGCCATCGTAATTACCGGTTCACGAGGCACTCCATCTTTGTCTTCAATGTTAGCAGCGCATCGAAAACCCTCTAATAATAATACAGTGACTTACCATCAGGTGGCCCGTTTGATCGTCTGATTTCCTTATTTAATAAAAAAAACATGCAAAAATAGGGATTAGTCAATATTTTAAACCTCCTTACTCCAAATTAGTAATTTGACTCCGACATAATTTGCTTTACTCATATCATATCACCTCTTTATATAAATCTTATTCCAAGTTTATGGATATTTAACAAAACCCCAAGAATCCCAAGATCTCTGTAAGCTACATGTTTCAAAAATATTTCGCCTTACCCCCTTGCAAAAACTCCAAGGAAAACATTTCCCGCCACCCCCATTTAAATACTCCAAATGATTCCTCCAACTGTACATCCGAAGTATCTAGGCCCTCCCTCCCCCAACCCCCGAACTTCCCCCCCCCCCCCCCCCCCCAATCGTTAGCCACCGTCTACAATATTTGCATAACTCATTACGTTGCATCCATATTTAATTAGGATATTTCCTTCTTTCGGTCTTGCGAAGTTTCGTTTATGTTGGAGAGTTTGATACTAATTTCCAAAATGCAGTTTATTTTTTTATTTTTTTTTATTTTTTTTATTTTTTTCGTACTGATAATTGCTGTTGGTCCTAATAACCTTTACAGCTTCACCGGGGTTTTGGGGGCGAGCGCTAAATGCGCTCCAGTCTGGAGGAGGACTTAAAAACTACTATAAGAAGCGACTGCCTAAGGGCACCCAGGTGTATACGGACCTCGGCTTAGGACGTCGCTGGGGAGTGAGGGATCGGGGAGAAGCGGCCTGGAATATGCCGATAGCGCGTATAAACGCCAGAAACGGGTATTTTAGGACCTTTTAGGACTCTGAATCAGTGTATTGTAATCGCAGTTTAAATAACACTGTAATAAACCAGAGTACCGACATTTCCCCAATCGTGGGTACTCGAAACCGATTGCCATTTAATTTGGAGCAAGCCAACAGCCTCTCCGCCGTCAGGAGTGGAGTTGGACTGCTAATGGCTCAGTAAATAATTCCAATTTATTGATTTGAGCTCTTAATATTGGAAACCATTTAAAAGTTTTCTTTTCGTTGAGAACTTTGGAAGGGTCGTTCGTTGCGTTGGTGGGAATCGATCAAAATATTGTTTGTTATGTTTTGGTATAATAGGTGGTATACTTTTAGTGTGTACGTATATTTAAATTGATTTAAATTCACCTTATACAGTAAGTTATAATGAGAGCGTCGGCGGCACAGTGGCTAGGACACCGGACTCCCTAACGAGAGGTCCGGTTTCAAAACCATGCAGTGAGTTTTTCATATTTTTCAAAGACTTACGTACATTTACCGACTGCTCTAACGGTGAAGGAAAACATCGTGAGGAAACCTGCACACTGAGATGACCAGTGTGTAAAATGGGGTAGGCACAAAAGACTCTCAAGGGTCGAAGTGCCGCTGGGGTTATTTCCGGCCCTCTATCATAAGATAAGATAAGTTATAATGAGCTCTCTGATGGAGCATGTAATTTTCAAATAAGCCTTTTTGAAATCCAAATTAAACAATGTTCAAACTGTTATCTTAATAATATTAACACTTATTTACCGGCACCTAGGTATTAGTAACAGAATAGAATAAGAATTTTGAAATAGAGAAATTTGGACATCGATTCTGCCGTAGCCGCTAAAGCTAAAACTAGAAACTGTCATGTCATCATTTTATCCCTCACTCCAAGATTGTGTAATGTGAGGATGTCATTTCATTTACTGATTATTATGACAGACTTACCAGAATCGATACCCATATAACTTTACATAGATCAAATTCCAAATTCATGCTTCAAATCAAATATGAAAATCTGTCCAAATAATAATAACATACATAGAGCTGTAATTACCCCCTTTGCGTATTGACAAAGTGCACTTTAGCGCTAGGATTACAAAATGGCATTTATCCCAGACCCAGGCCAATATGATGAACAAACTATAAAAACAAGCTTCACTTTACAATCTAAAAACTGAAGTTTTACTCGCATCGTTAGAAATAAAGGTCAAAATTTTGGGAGTTCTGACTTTGTGAGTGGTAAATGTAAATTTGTTTTGGTAATATTTGAATAGATCTCTATAGAGCTGTGCGTACCCCCGACGGGTATTGACAAGTACACTCAGCGAGCGGATTATGAAATGCAACGTGAGAGTAGGTACTATGACATAATGGTGCGATGGTTTTATGTACAGTTGAAGGGTAAATACAAAACAAAATATCCCATCTATATAGTTTTTTCATGAAGTTTCTCATTTGTTGTCGATGTTCTTATTACTCTCATACATGTAACTTAAATGAGCTAAGTGATAATAATGTGAAATAATTCAGGAATTCAAATAGTTATACAAACTTAAATCACCAGGAAGGAACAGGAGCCCAATTCGCCTAAATTAAAACGTTTGTAGTTCTATTTCTATTAAATTTCAATTTAATTTTTGTTCCAATTCTATTTGGACCCCAAATCGCATTTTGCTGACGCATAACTCTATCACTGCCACTTTTCAATTTACTATCGATCGGGCAAAAGGAGGATGTTCAATCGTTATATTTGACAGTTGAAGCGTTTTGTTACCGTTCAACTGCGATTCAGAATAAACTAAACGTTTTATTGGAATGCACAAATACGTTACTGTTCGATCGATCGTTGAATCGAACGGAACTTAACTGAAATTGGATCGTTAGTGGATAGTAGCATACGGAACACGTCATAACGATGCAGTTTAGATTCTATTTAGTTATGTTGTATTTAGTGGAATCGATCACCTGAACTTGTTCTCAACATAATACTTTAGAAAAAAAATGTCTGGTCAATAGTACTTATAAGTTAACTATTTTGTTTGTAAGTAGGTACTATCTTATTATAACAATAAAATATTTCGTAATTTGTTTACACGATATAGAAGCTGTCTAGCTAATACCGACAGATCTTGACTTTACAAAAATATCGAAAGAAAAAATAGGAAAAAAAATCTTTTTTTTAACGACTAAACCCGCGTTTTAACACACTTATTGTTAAAATACTTTTAACTTTAAATCTAATCTATTTCGAAACTGATCGACTGGCGCGATCGAACAATTCTTTTTTTTTTAAAGATTTATTTAGTTCTGCATAACGCCATCCCCGATGATGACACGTGACGTGACGGCCATCAATTCATATTCAACGAGGGCGAGCGTCATGGGGATTGATGAAATCACTCCCTTCTGTACCTATTTGTACCTACTCTGTCCCTGTTTACCTATACATGTATAGAGGGATACATAAGGGTTTCTGTGTGAGATTTTGTTGCAATTATATTTCCCGCACTAGTTAGACAATCTACTATTATATGACCTCTTCAGATTATTGCTGTTAGTGCAGTTTATTGTCAGAAGTCTTACAGTGAGGGTGGTGAGAGAATATAATTAATTAAGTTGGCAGTTTGATCGAATTACTATTATAACTGCATTTTAAAAAGTCACAAAATTCGGCATCGAAATCAAAATGTTACAGCCCATTAAAGCAACTTTGAGAGCGTCGGTGGCCTAGCGGTTAGGTTAGGACTCCCGTGCGGGAGGCCCGGTTTCGAAACCATCAAAAATCGGAAAAACTCATTGGTACATGGGTACCAATGAGTTTTTCCGAAGACTTACGTACATTTACCGACTGCTCTAACGGTGAAGAAAAATATCGTGAGGAAACCGGACCCGGACCACGGACCTCCCATCCCATGGCATGGCAGTCCGGCGTCCTAGCCACTAAGCCATCGACGCTCTCATTTTAATGTAATTTTCTTAATTAATTTATTTTCAATTTGTATTTTTAATTTGTTTTATCTTTTTATTATTGTTTCTTTATTTATGGAAGACATCAATTAATTTAATCCCTGTTTGACTTGTGTAATTTTATATTAAGTTACTGACTATTGATGTATGACTACACTTTCGAATTGGCTCAGTGTTGTAATTGTAATGTATTTTAAATAAATGAAATGAAATCTTATCTTATGATAGGGGGCCGGGAATAACCCAGCGGCACTTCCACCCTTGAGGATCTTTTGTACCTACCCCATTTTACACACTGGCCATCTCAGTGTGCAGGTTTCCTCACGATGTTTTCCTTCACCGTTAGAGCAGTCGGTAAATCGAAAAACTCATTTGTACATGGCACTGCACGGTTTCGAACCCGGACCTCCCGCATGGGAGTCAGGTGTCCTAGCCACTGTGCCACCGATGTTCCTATAATTTCTTAAAACTCAGTGTCATTAGAAACAGAACGCGCTGATATACATTTTTCAAGGGAAGATTTAGTTAAAGATAAATAAATTCGGGCGTATGTTCAACTTTTATCGAATTCCTTTTCATAAATTTTAAAAGCTTTAATCTTAGTACCAGTTCAACAAATTTCTGTATACCCCGCTAAAGAAATAAAAATAACGGGTTACGACTCGTGACCCCACTAATTTGACCCACTAGTAGTACAGTATCTCGATATAATGGGCTCGTGGTCCCACTGTCTGGTGGGATCATCAGTCAGTCGTAATGCAGTTGCTCTTTGTTCCACTAATTTGGCACTGCACGGTTTCGAACCCGGACCTCCCGCATGGGAGTATGGCATCCTAGCCTAAAACGCTCAAAAAAATTTGTTAAGTTTTTATACAATAATGTGTATTCTACCCTCATATTCCGCATACTTACATAAGATTACATAACATTATGAAACGGGCAAGTTTATTCTGAAGATAAACACTCGATAAACATAGAGTCTCAGACATGTCAATAGAGATGTTCCTTGGTCCCAATACAAGTCAATCATCAACCCACAAGATTCAAAGGAAATTGCACTTTATCCCTCAATCTTTAGATGTAATTTGGAGAGAGAAAATTATGTAGGAATGTAGTCGGTAATCCAGGATCACTCGAGACACGATCGCGATGTTTGAGATCTGTCTTTGACGTGACTTTGCTAGAGTTTCGGGTCTTGGCGTGACAGTATTGTTTTAGTGTGACAATATCTTCGACTTAGTAACAACAGCAGCTAGTAGCAGCAGCAGCATTTGTAAGGACGTATTTCAACACGAAACGCGTTGATTTTCACTAAATACTGTATTAGTCGAGATCAGTCCAAGATTCCTTGGCTCAATCAATATTCTACTAGCAATCTAGACACACGGAGTCTGCCGAGTTCGGAAAGAAAAAGGACGTTTCCCCCCCTAAAGTAACGCCTAATTCCATCAACTATTCTACTAGGATTTCTTATTGTCTCGTAGTTATAATTCTTATTTAATTTAACTATATTTATTAATTTTCTTAGAATCGCAAGGTAAATATTTAATTAAGTAAATAAAAATAACAATTAAATTTACTTTAACAATTTTAATGTATTTAATTTATATTGCATTAGAAGACATTACTGATAATTTATTGTATCTATAAATCTTCTGGAAATAAAATATTTCATTTCATTTCATTCAGTGGTTGTAGTGTTCTTGATGTAAATCTCTAAAATAGGTTGGGCGCTGAGTTTGGTATCGTTTTTATAATTGCCACCATCATCCAGCTTCCTATTCATACTCATTCTAAGTTTACATTATAATAAAACGTGTTAACTTCAGCTCTAGATAATTCCGACGGAAGTCTCAATGACGCACTCGAAGCAATAAGATTAGTCGGTGACGTTTACTAGGCCCCCTGTGACTTAACCGTGAGTTAAATTTAACTCGAGTTGGCGCCACCAGCCGCCATACGACTTACGTTTAGTGCTGTAAAGTTTACATTGTATTTTAATATTTAACGATTGCCAATTATTCAAGAGTTTGTTGAAGGAAGAATTAGACCAGGAAACCCGGGTAAAGAAGAGATAGGGGAAAGAAAAAAATATTTATTATCTCTAATAGTAGGTACAGTTTACCGAATACTACTTACCTTTCAACATTTTATGGTTTAGTTCAATTTCTTGTTTGTCTTTCAATTATGATATATCTTATCTTATCTTATGTAAGGGGCCGGGAATAACCCAGCGACACTTCGACCCTTGAGGATCTTTTATGCCAACCGCGTTTCACACACTGGTCATCTCAGTGTGCAGGTTTCCTCGCGATGTTTTCCTTCTTAGAGCAGTCGGTAAAATAACGAAAAAAAATACGAAAAACTCATAGGTACATGACACTGCACGGGTTCGAACCCGGACCACCTGCATGGGAGTCTGGCGTCCTAGCCACTGTGCCTCCGACGCTCTAATTATGATATAAGAACTTAGTTATTTATATACACAGAAATCGGACTAGTGGCGTCTTCTCCTTTAGAACAATGACGTGAGCATTGACAGCGAGCTACCGAGTTGACCCATGGGCAAATAGTTTCATACATTCGACATTTCAGTGCCCGACTAATGTATGGGAAAAAGCTCAAATCGCATGCGCGAACTGGCAGACACGGTTTCCATATAAAACTTCTCGAGCGAGCAATCTACATAGCGGTGAATCTCAAAATCTTTATTTATATACTTCTGTGAGGAATGCGATAAAATATAAGTATGTACTTTTACAGTTATAAACCGAAATAGACAGAAAATAAAATACAATAGGTGTGTGGGAAGCTACTACATACCTATTTAGGTATAATCATACGAAGTTACGTAGCATGTAACAACGTATCTTTCCACATTATTGTCAATGGTAATAAGATATAACTTATACAAAAAGAACAGTTACTTTGAGCTGAAAATTTTGCTTCCACACTCAGTCTGCACTGTCAAACGCAATCAACCCATGAAACGAAACCCTTGGCACTGCGCCCGCGTCCCTTATTTACCAATTACGCACTTTTTGTTTGCACCACTCTGCCGGGTCAGCATTTAATTGAAAATGTCGGATCGCTCGCACGGGGGATGATTTTTGACGACGCATTTGAATTCTTTTTTTTTCATGCTCGTGTATGGACACCCTGTATACATAGAATAGACGTAGAAGTTCGTGTTATAAAGGATGTAATAAAAATATAATGTTGTAAGACAGTTAAAGCTAAGTATTTTACTTACTTAGATAATTGTCATCTTCCAGTGTGTTAGTACCGAGGCAGCGTGCCTAGAAAACTGGTAAGTACTTATATTACTTATATTGTTGCCTGGAAGAGATCGCTCTTAGCGATAAGGCCGCCTAAATTGTACTTCACTATTTCCTTTTCTATATTTTGTTTGTTGTTTTCTATTTGTGCAATAAAGTGTATTTTACTTTACTTTATTTATATTCTTACAAATTATGTATAAGATCTAGACACACGGGGGTATGTCCGCCAAGTTAGGATACTGATAACCGAATACCTTCTGCTCATCAACTATTTTTAATATCCTCAAATTTTCGTACAAAAAATTATATGAGAAATCGAATTTTAATTCCATGATTTTCCAAAAGCTGCGCAATAAACTAAACTAATACTGAATCGCTTCACAAATGGACAATACTTTTATATATTTTTTGTGCCTATTTATCGACTAAAAACTATGTGGAAAGACCACGTGTCGCTCTTGTGTATCCATCCGCACACTCGCCTTTGACTCGTGTTGCGAAATAACACTCTTGGCAACAATTTTGTCCTTCCCGCACTAGTTAGATAATCTACTATTGTTACATCATACATGCGTCCATATAACACTGATAAATGACCCACCCAACCGAAACAGCGATCGACAAAAAATAATCACTCGGTCCCCACCCTTGTAATCAGTACGAACCCCCGTAATGAAATCTGGGACGCCATTAAGGGATTAAAAATAATAACTACCCCCGTTTATAACAAGGGCTACCATTGGGCGTGAGGGACCAGGGGTAGTTGATGAACTATTGACAATTTAGGGGTTGAAATCACGAGTGGTGATAGTCTTTTTGATGTGGGACATTTATTTTATATTTTCTGTAAAAGTTTGAACGCGAATTTAGAACCAGATAAAATGACCTGACAAATCTAATAAATCATTAGATTTTACATAATAGCATTAACAAATAAAGATGCCATGGGAAAATGTAGGCGAAAATAAGACCGGACAAAGTAGGTGACTCAAGTATACAATACTACTGCTGGTCAAAGATTTATCAAAAAAAAGAAAAACACATTTATTTAAAAAAAAAATTAATTTTTTTATTGACTACTAAACCCGCATTTGACCTCGATCTCGCCTGATGGTAAGCGACGATGAGGTCGACGATGGAGCATGCGGGTCCAGTAAATGCCTATTCACTCTGGCCTTGAAGATCCTAAGGTTTTAGGTTTCGGGAAATACAGACTCCGGCAGGCTGTTCCATTCCTTAGCCGTTGCATTATGCATACATAATTAAACTTAAAAATATTTGAAATTAAAAAAAAACAACAACGTTAAAAGGACACTTGCTCGGCATGTTATCACAAGTATTTCATGAGTTATTGTTATTACTTTAAATTAAAAATATAACTAACCCCCGACGACGTACCATTGTGGAGATCCCCTTACTTTTTCCTGGTCATAATCGTGGTCTTCAAGGATCCAGCCGTGGGAAGGGTATCATGGTGGTCGTAAACATTTGAGCTGAAACTCGAACCACCTAACTATTACCGTTCCAGCGGTTCATACTCCATTATCCCAAGATACTCCAAGATCTTAGAACTACTGATCCAGTTTTCATCTAGCATTCATTTTCATAAGAATACTGAAGGCGGGGAACGCTCCGGGTTTCGCCATACACGGAGCTCGGCCTTCGACCTCGCCGTGCCATGCCATGACTGTCTTAAAATTCAACTTTAATTTTTTTTCTCTTGAAAGGACTCAGGATTCCATGCAACTTTCGCCTGATGGTAAGCGACGATGAGGTCGACGATGGGGCATGCGGGTCCAGTAACTTCACTCTGGCCTTGAACATCCTAAATGATGGTTTCGCAGGCTGATAATCTTCAAATTCTTCAATGTTCATACTGTGAAGTTGAAATTCGCTTACTTTTACTGATCATCACCAGATTCTTAAGGTTTCAGACGTCGGAAACGCACCATGAACCTAAATATTTGAGCACAAATTCGAACCATCTAGCTATTACCGTTCCACAGATACCATCTGACATCAAAGATACTCTAAGACCTTAGAAACCACTGATCCAATTATTATCAGACATAGCTAAGAACACTCTCGACAAAATTAAATTAATTAAATTTAAAAAAACCGGGTCCAAATCTGACCATCCGTTGTTAAGTTATGATGCCACAGACAAACAAACTTATAACACGCCCTCCCTCGATCGGTCAGGGGTTAAAAATTATAATATGTATGGTTGGCGATAGCTGGCTAAAGTACACCCCCCACAATATTTTTTTTATTTATTTTTTTATTTATTGCATAATACATACTGTATCCCATTAGGCAAAACCTTGAAAGTTTTGTATGCCGATAGGGAGTTCGCAATTATAGTCGTTAAACTATTGTATAGTAGTTGAAATTGAAATAGTTTATTTAGCGCTGTAAACACCAGAATACAGAATACAGAAGTATACAAAGTTTAATACATGCAGCACAGAACATCTGGTGTTAAAGTGCCAAAAAGGGTACACCAGCTCAGCATAATACTGAGGCAAGCCACAGCGCTGATTTTCAGCTGATCCCTCAGTGATTGCACGGACGAAGAAACAACAGTGTGTGCGTGTTGTGATGTGTGAATGTGTTTGTTTGTATAGTGTGTATGGTACTGAGTGTGTGGGAGGGTGATGGCATGGTGCGGGTGTATTTACATGGTATTATGTGTGTGGATGGTAGTCTCATCTCACAATACAACTAAGGTAACCTATAATATGAAGCTAGTATCATGTTCTATATAATGTGCTTTTAATGTTTCCTTATAGTTTATTCTATTTAGGTAAATGTTTCTCACATCATCTGGCAAACTATTTATTATTTTGGGTATTATATATCTATAGTTTCTCGCACCATATCCATTTCATATTCACTTTTGACGTTTTTGGGTAAGTTGGCTTGGGAAGGAAAAATATCGGGAACGGGACTAGAATGTATAGGATTGTTTACCTTATTCTAACAAAACAGTCGCCTGGACCAACCAGCTGTTATTACCCGATTATTACCTATAACGTTAACCCTTTTACGTCCACACATTACGAGCGTATTGTTATTGTATAAAACCTAGCTACTGCCAAAGGAACAAACATCTGAAGGTGGTCCTATGGCCACTACGGTAACTAAACATTGCATTAGCCATAAAAATTAAAAAAGAAAAATGTTGTAACTGGCTGGCTGGAGAACGAAACATATGACGTTCTAAATTTGAAATGTGTAAAGTTTTAAAGGAGTGTACACACGGGCGGCGCGGTAAAGGCGGCGTGTGTGGACAAGTGATTAGTGGAGGGACCTCCGGTGTGTGGCGCTATGAATAACTAGTGGCCAAGTCAAGTTGTCTTGTGGATAGACAAGGATGTCTGACACATACGGAATTCTCAGCATGTCGGTGCCATCCAAAGAAATAAAATGGAGATTATAAATTATAAAAACACATTTTATACCACGTCATAAAATATATTTTTTTAAACTTTATTTAAAGATTAAAATTGAGAAAAAATAGAAAAGTATACAAGTCGGTGGCCTAGTGACTAGGACGGCGGGCTCCCATGCGGGAGGACCGGGTTCGAAACCATACCATGTACCAAAGAGGTTTTCGGAATTTTTCGAAGACTTATGTACATTTACCGACTGCTCTAACGGTGAAGGAAAACATCGCGAGGAAACCTGCATGTCTGAGGAAATGAAAAGTTTCCGAAGGCGTGTGAGCAAGGGGAGGCCTGTGCCCCAACAGCGGGGACATTAATCGGCTGCTGATGATTATGATGATACGTATATAGCTTATAGGCACTTACAAATGATTTTTTTAAGTATAGATTATCAATCCCTTGCCTAAAATTACTTACCCTTTATGGAAATAGAAAACAAAGGATCAGAAAAAGTCCAAACTATTCTACTATTTGATGTTGTGATTTGTCACAAGAGCGTTAAGAGATGTTTCATTTGAAGAAACAGTCGTTCCCATCCCCACTGGATTCTTCGCTGTGTCCACTTTGCCCAGTACAAACATTGACCGAGCGAACTCCGGTAGCTTTTAAACAGTTTGCTCGGGTCCTGCTAATAGATGTCCCGCCAGATACCGCCGCGACCGTCAATGGCAACGGTTTTTTTCAAATTTAGAACGCGGAAAAAATAAATTGTCTCTTTTGTCGGCAAAGTCAAAGTAGGAAATTGTGTGTGTAATATTCTTTATTTTAATAGTAAAAAACTTTGGGCGTGGTATTGCGCACCTAGCGCCGCCAATCGAAAAAAATCATATGAAACTGAACTTGGCCCTTTTAATAGATCATATGTTTACTTCATTATGCCATATCATTTTAAAAATGTATTCGGTTGGTTGTAGTATTTTAAGCCAAAAATGGTCTATTAATAAAGGATTTTCTATTTCTATCAATTAATTAAGGCATTAAAAAAAGTGTCTGGTATTAAGGTTCCACGAATGAAGAAGAAATTAAAAAAAAATAGTTTTGTATCCTCATATTGAAACAAAAAGCGAAACTGTTAAAAGTGGCCAACTAAAAACCAGATTCTTTTTTTTAAAATGCCTTAATTAATTGAAATGATTTCTTTCGATGCGTCGTCTTAACAAAAATGTCTTAGATTATACTATATCTTAGATTTACCACAGATAATGTATGATTAAGTTTTTAATAAAGTTGCAACTTATTAAGCAGGAATGTTAAAAACATACAATCAACTAAAACTAGACGTGAATTTAAACAATACTAATTATAATTACAAATAACCGGGTATTTTGTTAAATTTACGATCCATTCTGTGTTATTAGCACACCATTAAGCTCTGAAGATAATCCGTCATTCCCATGACGATGTTCTCTATAGATACGTGAAAAACCACCTTAATGTGTACCTTTGAAGTAAACTTCAAATCTAAATTCAATCTTACGTGAAGGCAACAACATAAAAGTTGCTGGACAAAGTGTTCATAAGAATGCATTCGAAACATGGTAACTTCATATCTTACGATACTTTCTTTGCATCTAAAATAAATAGGATTTTCTTTATTTACACTGTTGTAAAGATGAGAATAGAATTAACTATGTGTCAAAATATATTGTTAAGTAGAAGGCCGTAAAATGTTAGTTGCATCAAAAATCAGGTGAAACTAGCTACTAGAGAACGGTGTAACTGGGTATTATAATAATTATTTTTCTCATGTTTAATCGTTTGTTAACGGAAATGACTCTAGTAGAGATTTGATTAAGTGTCTGTTGTTTTAAAAAATTAAATCGTTATGTGTTGAGTGAGAAATTAAAATTACCATATTAATTTAAATAAAAGTTTAGCCAGTAGCAATGTTCTTAAAGTGTGTGTGAAACTTGTTCCTTATTCAAACGCGAATTCACCGAAAACCCAGCACTGGTTTCTGAAACTCACATACATAAATGAGTTCTTAACCCTTTACTGCTTTTTTGTCATCGCGGGTCGCTTCCAATAAAAAGATTTTGACATTTTAGTACCAACTTACAACCTTAAACTGATTTCTCAGACGCAGGAAAATAAACTTTAGGTGTTGAGAAATAAAAATTATCCCGATAGAGATGCTAATTTTGGAGATGGTAAAAAATCCGAGTGAATCATTTTGACGCATAAAAGTTACGAATTAAAAGGGACAACAACAGACAAAGAAGCCTTTTGCATTGTGCTGTGACAGTCGCCTTGTGATGCCGCTACCAAGACTTTGTAATCTGACAGAAGTGTCACTGACTGAGTTTAGTTTTAGTAAGTAAGTAAAATACACTTTATTGCACAAATAGAAAACAACAGATAACAAATAGAGAAGAAACAGATCACAAAGCACTATGTATATTTGGCAAAAGGGGGGGAAGTCAGCAAATGCTGAGATACTCGGGTACCAAATATGCAGCGCTGTTTTTCATTTCACCCCTTATGCCAAGATGTTAGTGGGAGCGATAGTGATAGTGGGTAAAAAAATTAAAATTAAAAACTAAACATCAAAAAGATTAAATACTTATGTGAAGAATTTAGGTAAGAATTTACCAAAAATTAATAAATAAATTGCACTAATGACTTTAAGTTTAAAGTTATTTATAAGTGACTAAAACATATAAGGCAAATAATGAGTACCTATATTACAATGTTACAAACTTAGACAAAAGCGACATAGTTTTAGGAGAGATCTCTTCCAGCAAACCCCTAAAGCGACAACTTGTTATAAAACGGAAATTATGTAATATACCTACCTATATACTTAGTATTATTTCAACGGTTAATATTACATTATTTTTTTCTTATTTGATTTTTGAAATGTAATTTCAACTATGACTTACAATAATTGTGTATTTAAAATAAAATAAAAAAATATTCATGCATACCGTATCTTTTACATTTTCTGAGATTTCCCTGACAACACACTAGATGGGTATCTAGTGTGTTGTGGGGACCAGGCTCTTCCGATATATCTAAAATGTATACCTAATTTTAGCTGGTTGTATGTGGGTACCTAATACTTAGATAGCTAATTAGTTAATCATTAGATAATTAGTTAACCATGTAAGAAATGTAGACCTGAAACTTATATGACGTCATAATAAGTTTAATAAAGCATCTAGCATCTCCATTCCGCCTTCGGACTAACAGGCGCGGGGAGGGGTTCCATCCTTATGTTGTTGATATCCCATCTGTTCGTACGAAGCGATTTTCTTCTTCGTTCATTATGGGAACGGCTAAGGAATGGAACAGCCGGCGTCTGTATTTCCCGAAACTTACAACCTTGAGATCCTCAAGGCCAGAGTGAATAGGCATTTACTGGACCCGCGTGCGAGATCGAGGTCAAATGCGGGTTTAATAGTAAATAAAAAAATAAAAAATCACAATGAACCTATGGTTCAAAGATCTTTCGGCGAAGGCACCAATGCAGATCTATAACCTCTTAACTCTACAAAAAAATGCATCAATACTTCTTTGTACAGTCCGAGTGTAAATTCGGACCCTCAGTGTCGCCGCGGTCGTTTTAACACTGCATCGCTAATTGGACACTTAAGGCACGACTTAAAGGCCTAAAACAGTTTTTATCCGGGGCCCTCGGTGACCGGCACGGCACGTCGACGGGTTGAGCCACTGATGTTGCCGTCATTATTAATATTGTGGCGGTTTGTGTGCCGAACTCTTTATAGATGGTATTGGTCAAAAGGTACAGCCATAGACTACATTTTTCTGTTTTTTTACGACGCTGGCAGCTTCCTTGGTCTGGGAGCCTTGTACTCTTGTTGTAAAGGTTGCCTGGGAGAAATAGCTTAAAGCTATAAGGCCGCCTTCTTTTGCCTTTTCTTCTGTTCTGTATTTTCGTCCTGTGTGCAATAAAGAATATTTGTATTTGTACTCGAAATGTTCTCTAGAACATTGTCTGTGTTAGAAATGTCACCTATGACATGTTAGTCTTTTACATGTCTTCCTACTTCTCAGTCTTCATTACTGAAGGTCTTCTGGAGACCTCGCATACAACTGTTATCAATTCCCCCAATGGTGCGGTATCCCAGCATCCCGGATAGCTTTCTGATTTGATCTGAACATCGTCCGTGAACGTCCTTCTGCTATTTTACTCAATAACATCAGCCACCATTGCTGGATGTTGGACTCCTTCTCTCAAGACAAGTCAACGTGTCTTATAATGTAAGTACCTACAGTAGAGCGTCGGTGGCCTAGAGGACACCGGACTCCCATGCGGGAGGTTCGGGTTCGAAACCGTGCAGTGCCATGTACAAATGAATTTTTCGATTTACCGACTGCTCTAGCGGTGAAGGAAAACATCGTGAGGAAACCTACACACTGAGATAACCAGTGTAAAATGGGGTAGACACAAAAGATCCTCAAGGGTCGAAATGCCGCTGAGGTTATTCCCGGCCCCCTATCATAAGAAAAGATAAGTATCTACAGTGGAAGACACATCAAGCTACAATTCTGTTATGAAATCCTGTCGCAATAAGTTTTTGTTATGATTTCTAGACATTATGAAAGTGTTACATTGGTTAAAGCGACAAAGTTCCTACTTATAAGGATATAGCCCTCTTACCACCACGTGACCGTTTGCTCGATTTCTCTCTATAATATCTCCTTAATACTTACCAACTCTATGCTTATTCTTCAAAAGACCCGAGAGCTGGCTCCTATTTGGCTCAGCGGATCAGCAGCCAGTTTCTTGGGTACACTGCCGGATGTGGGGGACTTAGCCCAAATGTTTTATCTTTAGTTTAAATGTTCTTAGTCTAAGTTTAGTTTTAGTATCATTAATGTAATTTATTATTATGTAAATTTATAAATAAATCCCTTCTTCAATACCAAAACTAGGTGTACCATTGCGCCTATTCAGCCGTCCCTCTAAATAATTTGGCAAACACAATAATCTATTCACATTCAGTTTATTATGACACTGTTTATCACATCTTACAATCAGGTGATAATATGGACATCACATTCAATGTGACAATTGATGACAATGGATTGTATGGTACAATGTCTTTATTCCCCGTTCATCGTTGAAATTCAACTCTAGAAACTAAGGCTTTAGGTGTATTTCAAGTTGTTCCTGAAAAAGTGTTTTTATGAAACTTGAATGACACAAGAATTAGCACAGCGGTTTTCGTGTGGTGCCAATGAGAAAAGTACTCTCTTTGTTTGACATTGTCGAAATGTTATTGTCGTTTGTCGTTTGTCGCTTGTTTGTTGTTGTAATACTTACTTATTTAGTAATGAGTGTTTAGTCACGATTTTACTGTATGGCTTAGGTACTCTGGGCGTACTATATTTGTCTTTATGGCATCGAAATTGAACCTTAAAAACCACACTGGACATTTTTATATAGGTAAGAAGTTTGTTTGACGTATCATATAGGGATATCGTATCGCTGGTGGAAGCTAGACCGCAAAATCTGGAACATCGGCGCAAGGTTGCCTGTCTATCGGTATTTTATAGGATACATTTCGGAGAGTGCGCATCGGAATTACACGACCTAATTCCAGCATCTCCATTCCGCCTTCGGACTACCAGGCGCGGTGAGGGGTTCCATCCTTATGTTGTTGATATCCCATCTGCTCGTACGAAGCGATTTGCTTCTTCGTTCATTATGCGAATTGCTAAGGAATGAAACAGCCTGCCGGCGTCTGTAATTCCCGAAACCTACAACCTTGGGATCTTCAAGGCCAGAGTGCATTTACTGGACCCGCATGCTCCATCGTCGACCTCATCGTCGCTTACCATCAGACGAGATCGAGGTCAAATTCCGGGTTTAGTAGACAATAAAAAAAGGATGTCTATTCGTTGCTAGAATTACTGATTACTGAGTTACTGATTCGATTCTTTTAAAAATAGATTAACTATTTCGATTAATTAATTTACATTCCATAAGCATATATCTCACGTCCATAATCTCCGAGGGGGTAGACAGAGGAACCATGACCCATTTTCATCATAGGTAGTTCCCACTTTTCGCCGTAAGATTTGGTGGACAAACGTGAGAGGTGGCAAGCCTACTGCCGTCTACAGGGTAGAAAGAGTATCCACTAAGACCCTGATATCCGAAGTCGCCCTTTAATTTTTCATCATCACGATTACAAGAAATCGATTGGAGATTTTTCACTATTGTCGATTTCAATGAGTCAATCTCTAGACGATTCGACGGAAGTATGTAACTGCGCAGTTATTGAAAAAATATAGTATCAATCTTATTTCAAACAATATACATGAAATAATCTTTAAATAGATAATAATTTGAATAGAAAAATAGTATTTTTGTCTGTAAAATATATTTATAGCCATTTTCGGTAGCAAAATTTTAAGATCTTATTTTGACATTATTCGCAATACACGACAAATTTACGTTGTATGACATCTATCTAAAGGATCATCCCAAAATGAACAAGGTATAGTCACTTTGAACCTGGGCCGTTGTTTTACGTCAGAAATAGATAAAGTTTGTTTATACTTCTTAGTAAGTAGGAGATTAGTAGCTTTCCACTCACCAGAACACTAAAAAATCAAATCAAAGCTATGGCATACTTCATCATTACCCGTAACATCCCACTCTATTATTATGGGCCAGTGGCCGTTTTACTCTGACCTTTCAAGACCCATTACTATCCTTCTAATTTACTTAAAATTTCATAGACTTCGGGAAGGGGGAGGTTCTTGGTAAAATGGTGATGGTGTTGTATAATATCAGGCGTTGACACGCAATATGTGAATTATGGTGTCTTATGGGGTCTCGAGACTTTGCAATTTTGTTCTTTCGTAGTTTGAAGTGGATTTTCGTTATAAGAGGACATTTATGTTTAATGTTTTTAAGACACAGCTGTATCGTAATTATTATTACTTACGTTGGTAATCTCTTCAAATTACCTTTCATCAGCAGATTTTTAAACGACTACGATAAAAGAGTCGTCTCTTCTTCTAAGTCGTTTTCCCTCATTGCTGAGGGTCGTGATCATTCTAAGGAATTAATCACATGGAACGACTTTCGAGGCAGATTTAATGGGGTGGTTTACCATTGCCTTCCCCATTTCACACCCTGGTTATCTCAGTATGCAGGTTTCCTCACGATGTTTTCCTTCACCGTCAGAGCAGTCGGTAAATAATGTACGTCTTTCGAGAAAACCGAAAAACTCATTGGTACATGGCACTACACAGTTTCGAGCCCGGACCTTCCGCATGTGAGTCTGGTGCCCTAGCCACTGTGCTACCGACCGTACTTACTATCTCTAACATTTTTTTACTTCTAGTAATTCAGAAATTGCACAGATTTAGATGTCAAAACTTATGATTTTATCCCATTAAAACCAACACTATGACCCGTTGATTTTATTTATTACCCACATATATAATATTATTAACTATAGGTACCTACACAACACCTATTAGTACAACATTGGGTGCGTATTAGTACTAAATAGGTAACCCGATAAGCGAGCTTCAATTTGCATTGGGTTCTGCATAATGAACTCGTTATGACGGGAAGAGGTATTAGGGAATATGAATATGAGTCGTAACTGTAAAGAGATTCTAACGTGGAATGTGTTATTTTTGAATGCAAAAGAGTTTTTATGGGCTTTTAAATAATTAGTACTTATTTTAGAAGCTGTTGCAGATAGAATGTGGGCAGGTGACTTCCTTTTCTTTTCTTTTTTTCTTTCTTTTTTTCCTAATACAACTTGTTCTCAGTAAAAGCAAAGGTGGAAAAGATCCCTATGGGATGGGAACCTTTGTACTAGGTTAAGTTAATGTTTTGAATAAGTTTATATTTTTAGTTATATTTTGTATTTCTGATACAATAAAGTGTTTTACAAACAAACTAAATTACAGCGACTTGACTTTTTCGTACACCTATATTAGCGTGGTTTTAGCAGAATACAGTTTGTATCACTACTTAGTTGGAAAAGAATGACACACGTTGTAAAACAGTGGAACTGGGCCTTTGTACAGTCGACCACAGGTCAACCTACCTAAGAAGTCAAAATTTGAGAATCTGAAATGTATATTGCGCAAGCATAAGGTTGAGATTTAATCGAAGGTTTTTGACAGATGGCATACTATAGCTCCTGGTCGACTGTCCCAGAGATAAAAACGTTTTTCATTGCCTCAAGCTGTCAATATCAAATCTCTTCTAAGTCATCGTGTCTTAACCCTTTATCAGGCCCGATTAGTTCAGACATAAAAATATATTTAAATATGATATCATCCATATTTTTACCTGAGGAATTAATGAACCCTATTAGCTATTTTAAAAATAAATAATAAAATTGTTCCCAAAAAATGTGGTTGTTTTATGACCTATGGAAACAGTGCCTGCAACCCCTAGTCAGGCGTAGGGCATGAATTTGCAACATATTTTGAATAATGAGTTTTCACAAAGTGAAATGTTTAATAAAAAAGTTAAAGCTTACAACAAAAACTACACATATAAGTAATAAAATAATGTATATGCCAATTTAAAAAATGCTAAGGGTCTCTAACAAACTCAAATTATTTATGTGGTTGATGAAACGTACTATGCCTGATAAAGGGTTAAAATGTAAACAATGAACCGAAACTTTTCGGCAACTTCGATTTAACTTAATTTCGGTTCTCATCACGCAGAAACGATCTTAATCAAACCACGAAGTGTAAATTCAATTCCAGTTTCATGCTATAAACAGTAACCAGATAGGTGGGTAGTCAACCCTTCCGGTTTTCGCCGCGTCACCCTCGATTTGGAAAACAAATTAGCTCTCCTTGACAACCGACGACGTTCATTCAATAGGTACTAACTACGTACTTGGTATTTATAAAGTAAAGTAAAATACACTTTATTACACAAATATAAAACAACAAACATGAGATAGAAAAGGAAATAGTGAAGTACAATACACTTATACTTCGTATCTGATTTATGATAGGCTTTTTTTAACTCTCAGTTTCGAGGCTTCGGTACACAAGGTGACCATGTCAACCTCGTTAGGGTCACTAAGAAAAGGGAAGGGAAGAGACCCAACTTAGCAAATAACAATTTATTTTCTATTTTGCCTTCTATTTTGAATAATTAATGTCTTACTAAGCAAAGCTTTTTCATTGAAGATAATAGATAACAGTGAAGACTTACCATAAATATCAGGTCATCGTTCTGTCGATCTTAATTATTAATTCTTTATTGTACACATACAGAAAATGTTACAAACTTAGACAAAAAATGTGAAGCACAAAGGGCGTGACTTATTTCTAAGAGAGATCTCTTCCAGCAAACCCCATAAAGTGACAATTTGATATGAAAGACAGGCGAAGTGTGCACCTATATGCTAATATACCTACTTAATAATACAAAATAGAAAATACGTAAATAAATATACAAATATATACTATATACTAACATATAAATATAATTATAATAATATAACAGATAATACAGGGATGACATATTAAATTCTAAAGGAGAGAAGAATAATGTTCCTTGACAAGTTTCTTAAAGGTAGGAAAGGATTGACTTTCACGAATGAATCTTAGTTACATAATAAACAAAAATATGTAAGATTTTTATTAAGTTTTATTTACCACTACACCCACATTTGACCTCTATCTCGCCTGATGGTAAGCGACGATGAGGTCGACGATGGAGCTTGCGGGTTCAGTAAAAGCCTATTCACTCAATGCTTATTCATTCGTAAGGATCAGGATCCAACAGAGATCATCAGCTTCGATTCGAAACAAAAACTCATTTCCAAATGAAAATTCATACATGTAAGTAAGTATAGAAACATCCACAACAACCTTTCTATAACAACAAAACAGAAGAACTGATTTATCTAAATAGATCATCTTTACGTCTAGACGGAACTAGGCCTAACTAGTTAGGCCTTAGGCAACTAAGGTAGGCTAGTTAAAGATTGGCCTAAAATGGCACTGCCAAAATGAGCTCGCAGAGGGTGGCAGATAAGGGGTGAGGCTTCTGTGAACCCACACCTGCAAGGGTTGATAACGGACGGCACCTTGCTTATATCTTCAGAAATAATGATAGCTGGTGCTACAGAGAAATTAGATAACTAGGGAGGTATTTTCATTTCACATTGATGAGGTTTTGGTACGT
Source organism: Hofmannophila pseudospretella (assembly GCA_947369225.1). Classification (NCBI taxonomy): domain Eukaryota; kingdom Metazoa; phylum Arthropoda; class Insecta; order Lepidoptera; family Oecophoridae; genus Hofmannophila; species Hofmannophila pseudospretella. The sequence goes on from OX376325.1 coordinate 9,575,920, forward strand.
AATTAACCGGGAGTTTTTAGTCTTCCAATAGTACCTAGAAACACTAGGACTTAAAAGTAAATGAATTTTGATGACACAAAAGAAATCAAAGATGTGGAAACGATATGGAAAATAAGGTTATTAATGACTACTTTGCTTTAGAATTTCATATTAATACTCGTACTGTATAAGAATCATCATCATCATCAGCAGCAGCATTATATTTCTGCTGCAAAGCTGCAATGCTTGCATTATTGTGTATTGGGTTTAAAGGATAAGGAACCAACGTAATAACTGGTACATGAGACACGTACTCCATCTATGTCCTCAATATGGAAAACCTTTCAATAACAGTAGTGTAGGAAATTGCAGCCTTAATTAATAATATGTTCTTTGGTTCGTATATTGACAAAGACGGAGGGTGACATGCGTCATAGTAAAAAACCTAATAAAAATGGACACGGTCAGAGTCCGTGACAAGTAAGTGAGGTGAGATGTCAATGGGCGACGGTAACCTTTACCATCAGATGGTTCATTTGCTCGTCTGCTCTCCTTAAAAAGCTTGTTGCATTCCGGATTGTTGTCTAAAACTCATCCTTAATTTAAAATTCCTTATCCCAATCCAATGTGAGCGTCGGTGACGTCATGGCTAGGACGTCGGACTCCCATGCGGGAGGTCCGAGTTCGAAACCATGCAATGTCATGTACCAATGAGTTTTTCGGTTTTTTCGAAGGACTTACGTACATTTACCGACTGCTCTGACGGTGACGGAAAACATCGAGAGGAAACCTGCACACTGTGATAACCAGTGTGTGAAATGGGGAAGGCAATGGCAAACCACCCCATTAAATCTGCCATGTGAGTCGTTCTATGTGATTAATTCCTTAGAATGATCACGACCCTCAGCAATGAGGAATATGACTTAGAAGAAGAGATTCCAATCCAATGCTTGATACATTTACCTTTCCCTAATCTTGCTATTATATATTTCAAACGTCGGTTTCAGTCCAATCACTGCTAGCTACTCCAGATCGTCTCTCCGTCCAGAAAGGGTGACCTATGTAACATAAGTACCTAACACACATATTTATTACATAGCTACTTACAAACATTTATATCACATCTTTAGAATTCCGCGTCACCGACTCCTATGTTTGTCGAGACAAAACGGCTTGATTAATAATCACCCCGTGAATTAATAACCGCAGTAATTGAGATGTTTGCATAGATTCCGGGGTCGCAACCCTTGTGCACCCTTATTATTTGAGCTCGGCTCATATTCAGTCAACCGAAAACGCTGAGACGTGCCCGTTTTATATTAGCCGGGCTTGTGTGGGTGAAGGGGTAGCGGCGTTGAGGGTTGTTTATGTGGTAGTATTCGGAATCTCTCTGTTTGGAATAGAGGCCCGGTCTATAGCTGTACATGCCTACTTTAGTACACACAGTACCTCCTCCGCTAGCGACCTGAAGAATTGTTCTTGGCCTCCGATACTAAAGAGCGCCATCGCTCTATATCCTGCGCCGTCTCGTGCCGGTTTTCGATTTGAATCTCTCGCAGATCCTTCTTCACTTTGTTTCACCAGCGGTATCTAGGACTAGCTGTTGATGTCATCCTCCTTCATCCATAACGTCTCATTTGTCATTAGTTTTTGGCAGCTTGATATTTGAATTTCGCAATTTCTCTTTAAAATCGGAATATCGATTAGACTGCAGCCTTTCCCAAAGTGGGCGATAACGCCCCCTTGTGGGCGCTGCAGGCCTAAAGGGGGGCGGTAAGAGACCTAGAAAAAAAATGGGGGCGTTGTGTAGAGGCTTGGTGGGTGATTTGTAATTTCATTTAGCTGAGAGGCCTCCTAGACACCGACTGCATGAGCTCTCGACTCTCAACTACATACAACTCATTGGCAGGTGTAGCCCGTAAGAGTTAACTTGAGACCTGAGCGCCGTTGTGTATTACCGACTGCGCTCAGGTTTCAAGTTAACTCTTGCGAATTATAGTAAAAGTCTCGTTTAGAATTAATGTTTAATCTCCGCTAATATAGCTCACAATAATTAATTTATTTATTTTGAAGTTATAGTCGTTTTTAAGTAGGGGAAAAAATGGGGGCGCTAAAAAATAATTTATTCTCAAAGTGGGCGGTAGACAAAATAAGTTTGGGAACCCCTGGGTTAGAGCGTCGATGGCTTAGTGGCTAGTTAGTGGATCGGGTTCGAATGCATGCAATGTCATATCAATGAGTTTTTCGGCTTTTTCGAAAGACCTAGGTATATTTACCGATTGCTCTAGATCAGTGGTTTTAACCTCTTAGTGATGAGGGACCATTTGACAAAAATATTGTCTGACAAATACTAAATATTGAAAACAACAAACAAAAGAAAGAGAAGGAAATAGTAAAGTACAATTTAGGCGGCCTTATCTTTAAGAGCGATCTCTTCCAGACAACCATCGGGCAGAGAAAATGATAAAGAAGAATAGTAGAGTTGCCAAGTCGTGTCAACGGACTCGGCTAAAGAGTGAAAAAGTGGCTTGTTTTCATTAGTACCTAGTCCTTTTTTATTTTTATAAACAGTCTACGACAAACAGTAGGTAGTCACCGTCGCCTAGAGACACGCCTAGTTCCACGTGCAATACCCCTGGTATTGCACGTGGAACTTAAGCACGTGCAATACCAGGGGTATTGCTTGTGTGTTGCCTGCCGTGAAGGGAGAGGACTTCTAACGTTCTTTTTGAAGCATCCCATGTCGTAGCGCTGCGGGAAAATCGGGTTGAAGAATAAGGATATAAAGAATAAGAATAAGTTTATTTGCGCCGAAGATGACAAAGTATTCATAGTCCATATACTATACAGTAGGAACTTAAGCATGTTATATTAAACTAAATAAAATTAGTGAGCAACAAGTTAGTTTACAATAAACGCTGACCTCCGAACTAGGCAGTTCCTGTATCTCGGAGGACAGATCTCTTCTGTGACCAGTGCAAATGAACATGTAACAGAACAGACGTTGCCAAGCCAAGAAAATGTAAAGCTGACAAAATTTTAAAGAAAGACAAAACAGAACAATAATAAAGGTTAATATAAGGGATGGTGGGAATGCATTGTGTGTGTTTGAGGGTGCGTGTGTGTGAGAGAGAGAGGATGAGTACCCACTCATCCTCTCTTACACACCCGTGTAAGAAGAGAAAAGAGCGAAGAAAGTTCCACATTTGACAGGTGCGTGGCAGAAACGTCCGAAATCAGCAGAAAGTCCTAAAATACGAGTAGGTGTCCAGATTATTTACTTAGTTTATATTATGGAGTATGTACTGGTACTTTCTGGTACTTATGTACAACTAACAGTAAGTGGAATTCTTGTCTTGTGCGTAAATATACAATTGTTTAATCACTGTAAATAATAAATTCAATTATAACTGTCAATGTTGTACAGCGCATCTTATAACTTGATTTTAGAGTCAGCATAACAGATTTTATGATATATTCAAACTATTTCAAACTTATCAATTTGCTTAATATGTACCTCTCGGTCATTATGAATAATGGCAGGTGAATGTGATGAATAATGGCAGGTGAATGTGATGAATAAGACGGTGATGAATATTGTCGCATTGTTCAATACAGCTGGTATTTATGCATAATGTTCCGATATTATACATATTTTCAGCAATTTATTACTTTTTTAAAATCTGTTTTTATAGAAGCTTTGGTACACGACAAGGTGACTATGTAAGCCTCGTTAGGGTCACTAAGGGAAGGAATGGGAAGCTCAAGTATTATTTAAATCAGCCCTCACTTGACCGTATATAACATATACGAGTAGGTATATTAACAAATAATCAAAAAAATATTGTTAAATGGACTGTATACTTACAAATTAAAATGAAACAGATATGGAAATCCTGCTGCTGCTAAGCTGCCGAATGCCTGAAGGGCAGACAATCAAAACCATCACATCATCGTACTTCTGCCGATCACCAATTCAAGTCATCGCAAAAGAAACATGCTTTTAAATTTGAAACCAGGCATGGAATTTGATAGATTTAGTGCAGCACAGTGTCAGTGCTTTATTTTATCATCCCTTATCCTGAATATTTGCTATGGCGTAGATTTTACATTTCAAGATTTTATCAAGATTTTAAGTCCCTCATAATAATTGACCAAGGTGACTTACCTACAAGACTTTATTTTCCGTCAAATCATTTGTCAATGGTAAGAACCATTGTACGAGAAAGTTGGAAGAGAAGTAATCAAAGTAAATGCAGATGCTTATAGAGCGTCGGTGGCACAGTGCCTAGGACAGCGGAGTCCCATGCGGGAGGTCCGGGTTCGAAACCGTGCAGTGATAAGTACCTGATAAGTAATGTTAGTAAGTTTTTCGTATTTTTCGAAGACTTACGTACATTTACCGATTGCTCAACGGTGAAGGAAAACATCGTGAAGAAACCTGCACCCTGGGATGACCAGTGTGTAAATGAGGCACAAAAGATTATCAAGGGTCGAAGTGCAGCGGTATTATTCCCGGCCCCCTATCATAAGATAAGATAACTGCAGATGCTAACTAAAATAAATAAAAAAGGCTCTATATTACCTACACGAGTAACTGACTCTACTGACGGTACACATAAATCGTAAGGCGTGTTCACACGGCGCACATCAGGCGCACGACCGTTGCGTGATCGCGTTCGAGCAGCTGTCATTATGTCTGCGCTGTGCGCCGCGTCATGACGCACTGTTTGAATGGCCATTATATGCGTATATCTATGAAAATTAGTGATGTAACGTATAGCGAATACGAATATCCGAATAAATATAAATTTTATTTCATGTCAAAAGGTTACATAAATGTCAACAGCCTTAGTCTAATAAACCGCCACGTGTCGCACGCGGCGGGAAGGCGCCCATCACGCTGGCAGCGTTTCCTCGCTGAATAGCCAGCGAGATGCGCTGCACCAGGTACGACTCGGTGCGGGGGTCACCTGAGCGCTCAGTCGTCGCCCAAACTGCGGAAAAAAACCTTGGCCTCCGTGCACCATATGCCCGTGGTCTCTACAGCGAGTAGCGCAAAAATATAGGCACTTTCGAGCCCCGCGTATTTATCATGTTTTTGTTAGTTTCCAAATTAGTAGGTATTCGGCGAATAAGTACGTATAATTAAAAAGTCTAAAAAAATGGTTAAAATAATGTGCAAATACAAAATAAATCCAAACATAAAATTATTCAAACTTACGATACTATTTTGCAAAATTTTCGTAATGGTTTGCACAACAGTGAGTTACCGTGACTACACTAGGCTTATTTTTTGTCCTCGTCTTTTCTAGGAATATTATTTGTTTTATTTTATTTAAGGGGATTATAGTATAACTGAATTTTTTTTTCTTTTAAATTTATATTAATTTCTTTTTTATTACCTACTGTACTATAGTACTGGATTTGGTATAATTTCCCATGTTATTTCCGAAGAAAGAGGCAAAAAGCAACTTTTTGATGTATATAGGTATCATTTATGCTATATAGCAATAACTATATGTCATTTGCGAATTCAGTAAATAATGCATGAGTTTTTTGTAAAACAGGACGATTGAGTTCTAATTCTGTTTAAAATAATAATAATATCCTGTTTTCTCTATCTGCGTTGTCTGTCGTATATTTTTTTTAATTTAAACATGACGAAACAGTATTTTCCGGTTGCAAGAGAAGACGTAACATTTATTTAGGTATTTTACTTTTTTTAAATGAAAAAACCAAGGACACAATTCAATTTCGTAGGTATATTTTATTTTATTTACTTATTTAATTATTCGTAATGGAATATAAATATTCGTAAAATACCGAATACGAACAAGCTTTCGTTGCATCACTAATGTGAATGTTTTGTTCACTTGTAATGATCAGTGGACATTGTTGTATTATGATGAAGAAATACCCGTATCTTGTGCATTATGAAGTTTAGTTGTTTCGCAGGAATTCCTGCGAAAAAAAAAAAATTTTATTAATTACTTAATTTTTACTTTTATCCAGTGCCACAAGAAGTACCAAGCGTAGGTGGAAAGACGATTTCGACCACTTCCAAAAAGGATGGTATAAGGACGCCGAGGATAGGAAAAATGGAAAGGACCCTTGCCCAGCAGTGGGACAGTCTATAGGTTATTAAAAAAATCAGTGGCGTAGAGCGACATTTTGACGAGTAAACCTGTGTACCTTAGCGGGTAAAATGATGGGTCTGTCAGCCTATCCAGACCCAAGAGAGAATACAAATCACTTCCACAACGATGAACGGTCTTGCTTATGCAAGACATATTCGGTGAAATGGTTAAAAGAACTTACAAGAGGTTGAACCCAAAAGATGCCAATGGCTCGAAGTGTCGCTGGGTCTTCATGGATGTAAAGAAATCCCAGGAAGATATTCCCAATTCCCCACACCTGACACCTGTCTAACTCAAACGCTGTGTAGGAAACAAGTGGTTTATTGACAAGTTATGTTCATCTACCTACATTATTATATCTTATTATAATTATACCGATTCAATTAAATTGATTTGTGTCGTATCTTATCAATCGTCAGGTTTTGGCCAGCCATCGGTCATGGTCCAACAGAATACCAGCGCTGTTGGCATTTTTGTCTGCAGCAATAAGCTGAGTTGAGGCCCTTTTCACAACAACAGCGGACCATCAGACATGATTTCGATATGTTTACCTTTGACTACATAATTATTTTATCATAATTATAACTGTTTCGGTCATTGCTGTGTGTGAAATAAACATATTACTTACTTACTTACAATTAATTTTATTGTACAATGTTTTAAAACACAGGGATTTAAGTAAGTAAGTAAGTAGAGAAAGATCTCTAAACTCTTCATAAATCCGATTAGTAGCTTTCTTCTCTATTCGTCGAGAATCCTGCTACATACCTACCTACAATATTTTGAACTATAATACATTAATAATGCAATGAACATATTATCACAACACTAGGGAACCTAGTGTGAGGTCTAGGGCCTTGTATTTATGAGTCAATATTTAATATTAATCCTAAAGTTTTTTTGCCTTACCTATATAATTTTTAAAGTCTACTTTAAACAGAAAATATTCCATATTTTTTGTGCTTAACCATCGAAGCTAGTTAAGTTAGGTTAAAGGTGTTCAAAGTTTAAAAATATCGTCACGTACAGGATGGATAGTTACAAAGGTGCTCATTACGTTGTAATGTCGTTGGATCGTGATCGGTGCGCGGGCGCGTCGTTTGTGATGCTTCGGTAAATATTATGTTTTTCTGTCTGTCCGTCTACCTACGTGAAGGTCAATAGCGATGGGGATTAGTATAGAAGGATACGTGTTATTTATCTGGGAATTGTACGTACATACGTAACTGTCACGTCCGTAATCCCCGAGGGGGTAGACAGAGGAACCACCGTCATCATAGGTAGTTCCGTCGCCGTAAGATTTGGTGGATAAACGTGATAGGTGGCGATCCTATCGCCGTCTACTAGGTGTAGAATAGTATCCACAAAATCCCTTAGTCGTCTCGTACGACACTCACGGGAAGAGTTGGGGTGGTGCTATTCTTTATGACACGGCACCCGGCATGACACGGCACTGGGAATTGTATCTGGGAATTGTATTCAGGTAGGTACTCGTATAATTTGCTGATGTAAGTTTGACCTAGAGGACGAACTCTGTGCGAGCCAGTTGGGGTAGTTTCTACCATTTTTTTACCTATTTCTGCCGTAAAGCAGCAATGCTTGCTTTGCTGTTTGTGTTTGAGAGTGACAGCGTGAGGCTAGCACTTCACGAGACCGGTTCCCTTCCTGTTCGTTTCGCTGCATCCAATCACAAAGCGCTTGTTTCAATTGGGGGTAGAGCTTTCCGAGCCATGTGATTGATTGCCAGTGACTCGAACTGGAGGTTGACACCTTGTGCCTAATTACCGGCGCATGAGGCACTCTATCCAACGCCATAAACATACTGCAGCGATTTTGATACTGAATTATCGCGACCTCAATCCTGCCGGGGGTTTCCCCCGCCAGGATTCACTGCGGTGAGGACTGCGTGAAGAAGACGAAGATGATGACTTACGGTACACCCAACCCCAAAGACCTGCTCGGCGTCATGGGTAGCGCTTGAAACCACTGGCAAGGGGACTACGCCCAGGAACAGTCACCACGCTCCCCTGATCAAGAGGAGCGGGAAGATTTTCGAGAGGTGATACTGAATTTATGACATATGAAAAGGAGAGCACTACTTTTACATACATACATAAACTCTCATCTGCAACACAAAATATATAGATATTTTGTGTCCATTATCCCCGAGAGGGTAGACAGAGGAACCACCGACACGTTCCCAATTGACCTGTCAAGTTTAAGTTGCCATATCCTTCAGAATACGAGGACCTATTAATAAGTTAGAAAAGTACTTTGTTTTATTTTATCTGTCCACAGTATACAGTAGCTAACAACTAAACAGTTCCAGCAAACCCATTCCCGCAAACAATACCCACAATAGGTACTATAGAACCGTTACCACTCCAAACCTTTTTTCCAACAAACTACATAGTCCACTCCACGCCGAGTTAAAATGATGCTTAAAAGCCTGTCATTTCGCTATGAACTCTGTTATTAGCCACTCACTACCCCTGCGTTAAGACTATTTTACGAATGAGTGGTAAAAAAGGTAATACACCCACTTTCAATTCAAGCTTCGTGAGTGACAGTTGACAGAATGGATGGAGTATTAAAGGGTTAACAAAGGGCTGCGACAGGACTGTAGGGCATTAATAATTGCTATGGGTGCGTGAGGGTTGGGTTATGTAGGTAAGAGTATATAGTCAACAAAAGTGAGTTTTGAGAGTTTGAAACATGGCGTGTGTAGCGGGATTTTGTCGCATGCGATTTTGTTTAAATTTTAATACATTTTTAAAAGGCCCTTTATTAAAAGGGCAGTAATAACTGAAGTGAACTAGAGTCAAATAATTATAATGTTATAGTGGAAGATACAGCTATACTCTGAGGAATCCTGTCGCAATAAGTTTTGATTATAATTTCTTAACATTCATATATATATAATGTGTCATATGAGTTAAAAAGTACCCTAGAGTACCCTGATTTGTTGGTCGCTGTACCTACTTGCTTGCTTATCGTATGGTTAGTGGCAAACCTATTTGTCAGAGTTGTTCAGGCCGCCCGTAGTCCTCTGACATGGCTTAACGACTGCTGTCGAACGACAATAACCGGAACTGACTGCTTAACGTGCTTTCCGAGGCACGGAGGAGCTCAGATGAAATATGCCACTAGCGGTCACCCATCCAGGCACCGACCGCGCCAACGTCGCTTAACCTGCACGATCACTTTCGGACCGTGCTCGCAACTAAGCTACGAGCACCGTACCTACTTACATGTAGGGTCAGAAAAATAAAGCCTAATCATATTCGTTTTGTACGCATTGTATCACACTAATTTTGTGCAATAAAGAGTATTCATTCATTCATTCATTCAATATGACTGTAGGATAAACTGTCTGTTGAAATTAACTTTTAAAATGTAAACCGAATATACTCGTAGCTGCATACAATCCAGCCAGCTTTGCTGACGTTACAAACAAAACATAACTACAGCTGCTGACTTGTATCATTTTAAGGAAATGAGACGAACGACTCACAAATAAAACATCCAATTACCCCATGCAAATGAATAACATGCTATAATAATAACCTTGACCAAGCTCGCGTGATCTTAATTCGAGAACCCAAGTCGACAATATCGGGAATTAACGAAAGTAATTCGTGTAAAGGGGAAAATTGTTGTGAATTCATGTACGGTGCGGTTTCCGATTCACAATTAGCGGTTGTAATTCGGTTCTCGTGTGCACGACGTCATTTGGCGGTTATTGTGAATTGTGATCTGCGGTTGCGCCGGCGCATGTCACTGGTATGGCGCGTCGGTGCGCACGATTGTCGCATGCTCGCGCCCTTCTGTGTACCAAAGGCCTTTATATATTATGTTTTCTAAAGAATACACTGGGTGTAAAGTAAAAATAGACTCGAAAGGTGGTGTTCAGAATCCATAACTGAACAACTTTTACTTGGCGCCAACTCTGAAATCGCAAAAAGAAAATCAGCTGTTCCATACAAAAGCTCAAACATGACCGAAATGTAAGTATGAAACAGCTGATTTGTTTTTTGAGATTTCAGAGTTGAATACCCCCCCTATCGGCTATATTAATCTTCTTCTGAGACGTGTTCCTCGTTGCTGAGGGTCGTGATCATTCTAAGGAATTAATCACATAGAACGACTCTCGTAGCAGATTTAATGGGGTGGTTTGTCATTGCCTTCCCTATTTCACACACTGGTTATCTCAGTGTGCAGGTTTCCTCATGATGTTTTCCTTCACCGATAGGTAAATGTACGTAAGTCTTTCGAAAAAACCGAAAAACTCATTGGTACATGGTTTGGCTTGGTTTCGAACTCGGACCTCCCATGGGAGTCCGACGTCCTAGTCACGACGCCACCGACGTTCATAATTTATTTATTCCGCTATATAGATAGGGGTTTTTTCGAAACACCCTTATAGCTATATCGCTTCTTTCAAAACTCAGCGCTTGAAAGAAGAGACCTAATACCAGGCCGTGGGCAGAAATCGGCTGAAAAAGAAGACGAAAGAAAGAACATCGGTTAATACCAAAGTTGACGACATTATAGCTCATAAGTATTACGTGACATGATATTGGCAAATTTCAAACTGCAGGAGCCATTTATTATAAGAAGCTGCTCTGATAAATTCCAAACCTATAGCAAAAAACCGTATCAAAATTGGTTCAGCCGTTTCGGAGCTAGATGGGAACAGACACATGCACACACAAACAAACAAACATCCTCTTAGGTCAAATGCATATACCTTCTCCGTTCCGTCGTGAGTAACAAAGGAAGAAAGGAAGATTCTTAAGGTGAAGTGGCAGTGGGTCGGTCACATCTGTCGCAGAACCGGTTGTCCGTTAGGGTAGACGAGTTCTGGAGAAAAGTGGAGACCACGGTCAGGTAAACGTAGTGTGGGACGCCCACTGCTAGATGGAGCGACGATCTGGTGGCTGGCAGCTACTGGATGAGAAGAGCCGAGATCGTGCAATTCTACAGACCAACTTTACGTTTACAGAGAACAATCTTAATAACTAAACGTCAACATTAATTGGTCAACTCATCATTCGTATGGCGTTTTTTTTTAATAAAGACAATTTACAGGTACTTATAAATAACAATAGATTCTCGTTGACGTAAATGTCAGCATGAAGGGAATTGGTTGGTCATGTCACAGCTCAGGCACGGCACATGTTCGCACTTGGTCTCTAAAGGGCTTTTATAAAAATATATCTCGCTATTTAGGCATTAAAGACTCCTAATTAAGATAATTTCGAGCGGAGTGTCAAAATGAACCGTCACAACAGTCACATAATTAATTATTGTCACAGGTTTGAGATCGAACGACCGCCGAAGGGCTAAAAGGCTTTTGTAAGAATAGTTGGTAGTTAAAATACACCAGGAATAAAGATATTTAACTCTATAGCATAATAGCCCAATTTTAACGAGGTGCATTATTTGCCTTCTGTATACAACGAGAAGGCATCGTGACTTTCCTTGAGTTGAATTTTGTTTTATTGTATAAGGAGAGTAGACGAGAAAACGAGCCATCTGATGGTAAATGGTCACCGTCGCTTACAGACATCTCACCTCTTTGTTGAGGAGCTCGTAGCCTAGTTGCGAGCACGGTCCGAAAGTGATCGTGCAGGTTAAGCGACGTTGGCGCGGTCGGTACCTGGATGGATGACCGCTAGTGGCATATTATGAGCTGCTCCGTGCCTCGGAGAGCACGTTAAGCCGTCGGTCCCGGTTGTTGTCGTTCGACAGCAGTCCTTAAGCCGTGTCAGATGCCTACGGGCGACCTGAAGAACTCTGACAAATAGGTTGGCCACTAACCATACGATAAGCAAGTTCTGTTGGTTTTCCAATAAAATTAAAATAAATTAGAGTGCCTCATGTATCGGTAATTACGCTGGCTCTTATTTCTCGAATCGAAACACAGCAATGCGAGAATTGCTGCTTTGCGGCAGAAATTAGACTTGCCATAGCACCTTCTATATATTGTTTTAAATGTAAAGTTGATGGATACGATTTACCAAAAAGCTTATATACTGGAGTTTGCAGTTTTCTAACTTCAAATCAATGGTCGAATTGCAATCTCCAGTGTAGTAGGTACCTATATAAGCTTCTATATTAAGGATTTTACTAAATACAAGTTCCATTAAAATTTTCTGAACGCCTGTTTTTAAGATACTTAAGATAAGATTTGATGTGTAAAAGTTTAGGTAATAATTAGATATGCCACGAATATTCGGCTACTATTCGGTATTCGGCCTATTCGGCCACTTTTTTGGTATTCGGTATTCGGCCGAATAGTGCGTACTATTCGGCCGAATACCGAATACCAAATCATGAAAAAAAAACCACATATTACTTAAGATTATATGTATTCTATTACCAAATTACAATACTTTAGTTAGTAAAATTGATCAATGGTAGGTTGTGATGGATAAAAACAAACTTTTCAGCATTTGTTTGTAGCAAACGATTGCGCTTTTCGTCGTAAATGATACCTGCTTTAGAAAATAACCTCTCACTATACACACTACTCCCAGGAGACGAAAGATAAACTTTAGCAAATTTCGAGAGGCTTGGGTATTGTTTTTCGTTTGCTGACCACCACTTGTAAGGATCTGCTGTCCGATCTAGGCGAATTGTTTTCAAATAAAAATCCATCTCTTTTGCCACAGCACTCTTCTCCACATCCTCATCATTATTATTTCGCATATTATCTGTAGCGACTTCGTCAAAGCAGTTCCAGAAACTGTCCTGTATTTCAATAGACTCATCATTTTCATTCAAGTTTCTTTTCTTACGAAGTGGAGAAGAATCTTCATCGGTACTACTAGATTTATCACAATCACAACTTATTTTCAGAGCTTCTAGAAGAATTTTTTGTTTTACTCTTTCAGTTTGAACCAATCCTAGGAAACTTGTTTTGAAACGTGGGTCAAGAAAAGTAGCAACCAGATAGTTGTTGTGACAATGAGACAGGTTGCGGCCTGTTTATTACGAGTTTACGCCCTCGGCAAGCATGTATTTTGTGCCGAATATTCGGCGCTTCGGCCGACAGCGTTGCCGAATATTCGGTATTCGGTATTCGGCTAAATCACTATTCGTGGCAACTCTAGTAATAATTACAAATATTGCAGATATTGTTGCATAAACATGTCACATTAAACTTTACCTTTACAGGCATCAATAAACACCAAATTCACAAATTAATAATGTTTATACAGATTTTCAGAAAAAAAGAAAAAGAGAATGTCATTAAAATGTATACAATGGCAATAATATTAAATTTACAAAATGTCCAACTGCTGTGTGAATAATATTAATACTTTGTGAATAATTTTACATTCCTATCTACCATTTAGGTTATTCACACTAAAGACATATTGCCACTTACATGTGAAAAAGACTTAAAAAGATGCATGTTCGCTACACTATTCACTAACACTATATATTATATATAGTTAGTGGAACGCAACGCACTAAAACTGTGGTACCAAAGCTGGTAGTACAGTATTATGATGATGACGGGAGCAAACCACCTTTCAAAAAAACAAACTGCGCTAATTTTTGCTTGCTTTCCATTTGCTTTGAATATCACATTTCCTTTGCAGTAAGTAACAATTAATTTGTAAAGCATCCATCACATCTTTAATTACTGCATGAATAAAAGGCCGCCATCGTTGCTATTAAGCCGAGTACACACGTAACTAAGTGACGGTTGTAACGAGAAAATAACCCTTTGCGTCGCATCGCGCCGACGACGCGTTCACGAAACAATTATGTATGTGACATTTAATTGAAGAGCTTCCACCCTCCCGCACCATAAGGCCCCTAAGACCTTAGCGGGGAGAATATTTTACCCAGCATAGGTCGTGAAATTCCAGCGGAATATCCATTGCCTACGTATAGTATACAAAATTTACAGAGTGTCATCACTAACTTGTTGTAATTTTTTTTTCACTAATTATGGCCTGTGCTAGACACCCTGCAATTTGGCCAATGACCGTGTTAGAATTATGAAAAACACTCGAACGTTTTGGCGTCTGTTTTGAAAAAAGTTAGTTTACCAACGTCCAGATTATGGGAGAGTCGTATGCATCGTGCCCTGCATTCCAAGTGCAATTGGAGGCAACTTAATTGTCGAATTCACAACATCTGTAGTTTTTCACTCCCATTTTACTGTCTTATATAACGTAAACGAGAGAATGAGTACAAAATTGACCGAATTTTGAATTTTGACCGAATTTCAGTCGAACATGATAGTTCTTGATATGTATTATTCGTAGGTCAAGACAAGTTCTGAAAAATAGCAAAATGATTGATCACACATTTTTGAATAAAAGGTATTACAGATGTAATATATAATAATATATATGCATGAATATAAATCTTCTGTGTTGCCAGTTGCCCCGGAATCCGGCAATTTTCCGTTAAATTAGCATAATTGCAGCGCTAACAGGTGACAGCCGCGGGGTCCGGTGCGCATGAGTGACAATTACCTGACACTTTTTGATGCGTGTACTCATTCAATTAGCGCCCGTAATAATTAACCAGGCAAATGTCTGCAGATGGGCCTTGAAAAAATGAATTTAAATAAAAGAAGGTGAAAGATAGCAAGGTACAACGGATCCATATAAACTCCTACCAAAAACCCGTTAAAAATAAGAACAGCTCGCCCATCCTCTAGCCCACCTTCCAGAAATATTTTATGCTATCTATAAAACTTGTACTTTCTACTATATACTTTAAATCGTAATAATTGAACTGCTGGAACTTTGACACAGAGACAGTTTCTAGTTAAAGAAAAAAATATACCTAATACAAATTAATATAAATAAGTATATTTGTATTTGTATTTGTATTAATTTTATTTGCTAAAAATACATGTCCAATGTATTTTATCTATGTAAAGACGTGCAAATATGTAATATAATACAAATGTCAATACATTACATTCAAGGCTTATAAATCAGAGAGTCGGTGGCTTAGTGTCCGGGTTCGTAACCATGCAATGCCATGTACCAATGAGTTTTTCCGATTTTTCCGAAGACTTACATTTACTGACTGCTCTAACGGTAAAGGTAAACATCGTGAGGAAATCTGCATGTCTGAGGAAATTAAAAGTTTTGTGTGAAATCCACCATCACTGGGCCCGCTCGGTGGATCATGGCCCGTACCCCCTTGTACAAGGGGAGGCCCTAACAGTGGGGTAATAGGCTGATGATGAATAATAATAATAAATAAAATCTTTATTTTCATTACAATTTTTTTGTGTGTGTTCTAAGTGGTGATTGGTGTTTGGTGTCTCCTTTTAGGCAAGTAATGCCTGTGCCAGGAGGCACCGCTTTTCCATAACAATATTGACTATATATATATTTTATAAAATATATCATATATATAAAAATGGTCGTGTGTGTGTGTGTGTGTGTGTGTGTGTGTGTGTGTGTGTGTGTGTGTGTGTGTGTATGTGTATGTGGGGGTAATGTGTGTAATGTATTATAGAAGGCTTATAATAATTTAGTCATTTGTCATTTCCAAATATTCTTGTACTGAGTAGAAACATTTATCTGTGAGCCACGAATACAATACATATTTAAATTTATTTGTTATTCGGAAGACTTAAGTTCTTCAGGCAGTTTATTAAATACAGGTAAGTATCAGTTCTGTTCTGTCATTAACCGTACTATTCAACCGTGTCATCTACTATGGAATACACACGACACCGCCATAAGGCCGTGTTCACACGAGGCCGCCTGGCACGAACGGCGCGACATCGCGACATCGGCGGCGCCGACAATTAATCAACCGACGCGTAGCCGCGCGTCAACCCGCCGCGCGTCGCTTTGTCGTTCAAATTGCTTTATTGTGGCCCAAATTGGCTTTGGTGGGCGATTTCCCGGCACGTTACACCTTGTTTATAGTTCTGGGAAACTTGAAAAAACTATTAACAACTAACTTTGTCGGCCTAAATTGGTTTCAGAGTGTCATTTATAAAAGGCGGGGTAAGTTTGAATCAACTTTTTGATAATGGTTTTAGAGTACACAAACTCTTTCGTCGGAGTTTGTTGCACGTTTACAAGTAAAGTAAGTTTATTGGCCAACACATCAGGGTACCTTTTACGTAGTCGCTTTATATTATTTGACACATTTATTTTATTTTATTTTATTTATTGAGGAACGCCAACGTCTACAAGTATTGTACATTAATAATACCTATATAAATTATAGGCTTAATTTCTAATACTTGTGAACATGAACATTAAGCACGTTGTTAAGTCTTAAGAACATTGTTAAGTATGTACTAAAATAACAAGAAATAAAACAGTTATAGAATAACTCTAGAATCTATAGATATTAAATTAACAAGAATGGTATTAAAATAACAAAAAAATTAAAAAAAGAAAACTTAATATCTACTAACCACTCGTAGCTCTGCTCTCAACGTGTCTCAGTACCTTACATTTATACTTATGAAGGGAATCATGAAACAGATCGAGATCACCAATGATACCAGCGAATATAATGAAATAATATCAAAAACTATATTTATATATTTTCTATTTTGTATTATTAATTAAGTATATTTATTTAGCATATAGGTGTACACTTCGCCTGCCTTGATATGAATCAATTTGTCACTTTATGTAGATTGCTGGAAGAGATCTATCTTAGAGATAAGTCACGCCCTTTGTGCGTCACATATTTTTGTACAAGTTTGTATTATATTGTCAGTGTACAATAAAGAGGTGATTGTGATAGGGTTCAATATTATGTGTCTTCCACAGTACCTACCCACATATCGAGATTTCAAAGTTATTTGGCAATTAAAATCTTGGTCCCTCATTAAAAGGCAGCCATTTTGGTCGCTCTCGGTTGATCGGACGACCAAACAATTCGCCCAATAATCGCTCCCCCGCCCGAAAGTTTGATTCGAGCGAATAAAAAGAAAAGAGCGTGCGTGCAAAATTGCCGACTTTATTAGCGAGGTCGGTCACACACAGAAGGGTTAATTCAAGATTATTATCTCGTCTAGATAGGGCAGGTTTTTCACATGCGTTTACAGCGGCTTAGGGGTACACTTGTCTTACATTATGTAAGGGGTTCTTACTAAATGTATGGGAATAGTTTTATGCTATTTCTGAGATTTCTAGTACTCGAACCTCGGTTGACCCTATAGAGTCTTTTGTTCCTGACATGAAATAGAATCGAATGGCATCAAAAAGTTTTTTTTTGCAAAATGACATTTTACTCGCTGACTGTACCTTTTTTTCAAAAATCTGTGAATGCAGTTTTAAATAGCTCCAAAAGTTAGGAAAGGTCTCCTAAGACCATTTTCTCGTAGCTCCAACGGATCTGGTAGCTGCCCTGGGTGCCACGCCCAAACTTTCCATCCTGTATAACAGATTCTCAACAAATGTAATTTAAAAAGAGTTATTTAATTACATTTGTTGAGAATCAATTATAATAGAGTTATTTTGGCATATGTTTATTCAAAATAAAGTAATACTCAAATAACACTAAAATACATAGGTACTTCAGCTAAAATTACGAAATATCTAACTATTTTAGAAGTAAAATACCTGGCCCAGGTCGCACCCTGCAGGATCCTGGGAGTGTTCCAAGGAGGCTGGCGGCAATAGAGTTATTAAAATTACATTTGTTGATAATCTGTTATAATAGAGTTATTTTCGCATGTGTTAATTCAAAATAAAGTAATACTAAAATAACACTGAAATACATACTTCAGCTAAAATTACGAAATATCTAACTATTTTACAAGTAAAATACCTGGCCCAGATCGCACCCTGCAGGATCCTGGGAATGTTCCAAGGAGGTTGGCGGCAATAGAGTTATTTAAATTACATTTGTTGAGAATCTGTTATAATCTGTTATATTCGTCTTCTTTTAACACTTTCCTCGCCACTTTAAATGTATTTTCTCCGAACCATGCAATTTGGGCACCAACTCCACAAAAGCAATTTTACGAAATAAATCAAAATTAATTCAATGCACTGTAAAACACAATACGCACAATGCTGCAAGGCAGAAGCGACAAAACCAGCGCCTTTTAACATCCAACGATCACGAAGGTCACGACCTCAAGTATTGTGTTGACCAGCCATTGTGGCCACTAAACGAAACTTAAACTGAACTCTATTACAAACAAATTTTAATAATGTATATAGTATTATAACTACAATTTTGAGTTTTTTAATGCCGTAATTTGATCACTTTTTGTACAAAAATATTATATGTATTTCATTTTATTATAGTAATAGTTTGATGACAAAAATATAAAAATAAAATAATAAAATCAATGTCATACTATAACTAGATATAAATTATATAATATAATTTCAGTCAAACAGCCCCCCGCGAAGTGCCCCCTGGCCGAAAGTAGGTACCCAGGATACTCGCGGCGTTCCCTCGCTGAATGGCGAGGGAAATGCGCTGTACTAAAAAGTGGCCGGCTCGCGGATCACCTCCTCTCTCCTTAATTCGTCTCCCCACAGCGCGAATCAGATCTTCGGCCTCGGAGCCCCATGGTCCGCGGTTTCAACTGCCAAAGGCACGAAGTCGTACATCGATTCCAGGTTGGAGTACTTTAGGTGTTTTCTCTGGGCCGCGGCAACAAATTACAGTTTATTCTTAGTACTATTAACAAAGCACAAACAGTTTGATGAAATTTGAATTTTCGAACGCTGTGTTGCAAAGTTCGAAACTTTTCGAATTTGTTTTAAAAAACAAATCACAATAAATCAAATGAATTTGAACTTTAGTTTGTTATTGAAAGGTTGAAAATCGAAAATTAAAAGTTGGAAGAAAATTACCAAGGTCCAAAGATGGTATCAGCCAGTGTTAGTGGAGGGAGACGCTATAAATTAGTCGGATATTGAATTCAATTGTTATGTGGGCACGTTTGAGACGCTGTTATCGAGTATTGACCTTTGTGATAACATACGTACAGTGGACCACAAGCTATAGTATACCATCTGTCAAAAACCTTCGATTATATCTCAACCTTATATGGGGCAATATGATACATTTCAAATTCTAAAATTTTGACGTTTTGGGTGACTGACCTGTGGTCGACAGTACGAAAAATCGCCTTCAAAGACCGCAATATTTATACTTAAAAAAATTTTTTTTGACAGTTGCGCCTAAAAATTTTTTTAAAAATTCATACAAACATCCAAAACATAATTAAACCAATTTCATAACCGGCCACTTTTACGAAGTGTCTCCCTTACAACGTGAATTAGCGGAATTATTGTGCCTTAAAACACCATACCTAAGGCCATTAATTACAAATATATATATTATTAATTATCAATTATGTCTTTACAATACATGTGGTAGATCCTAATGTGAAGGATCGCCTGAGGTGGTACCACCCTCTTATCTATTTCTGCCGTGAAGCAGAAATGCTTGCTTGCTTGCATGTTTAACGTTACATTAGTGTCATTTCGTATCATCCCTCTGCTCAGGAATTTAAAAAAACTTCTGTCAAGAGAGCCCCATTGGTAGTATATCAGTGTTATGGAATTCGCTATGGAAACATAATGACATGTAATTCCGCAATATGGGGAGGGTTTTTATATTCTAGGTGAGGGTATACGTGACGCTTTCGCGGCAAAAAGGATGGGTCTGCTAGGCTCTGCCTATCCAGACCCAAGGGAATTCAAATCCCTCCCACTAAGACGCATAGTCTTGCTCATGCATGACATATTCGGTGATGTGGTCAAGGGATAGGAACAAGGGGTTGAACACAAAAGATCCCAATGGGTCGAAGTGTCGCTGGGATCCCCGGCCCCCATCTAAAGATAAGATAAGAGGGTATACGTATATAATGTAGTTATATATGTCACAGACTACGTCAACTTCAACTTTGGTTCGCAATTCCGCTTGTCCTGACCGCGATAAACAATCCAATTCACGGAACTCATCGCGTTGCGTCATGTTAGCCATGTCGCGGATCGGCGCGGGCGCAGCCAGGCGACAGTTGCAGGAACTGCCTCCGATTGCTTTTGAACAAAATATTGTTGTGACGTCATTGAATGAATGGACTTTGATAAACGGATCTCAATATTACAGATGGTTTGTTTCCTTAATAAGTACATGGAGTTGGAGTTAGGCAGCAAAGATAAATATGCATAGGTGAGGAACTGGACGTAATCTATTTACAATACAAGGACTGTCTCAATTACTAAGTTAGTTATTTGGTGTAGTAAATTATATCTAGGTCAATACCTAGACCAAAATCCATAGATCAAAATGAAATACCTAGGTAGTCAGATTTTCAGTGTTTTTCCCCGTGCATGACTAAGAGAATATCCTATATATCATAGATAGATAGATAGAAACACTTTATTGTACACAAAACCAGGAAACGTAAAAACTACAGGAATAATAACACGATATGTACAAAGGCGGCCTTATCGCTTAAAGCGATCTCTTCCAGGCAACCTCTTAAATTAATTGACCATTAAAGAGGTTAGCGACAGTGTAGTGTGAAGATATGAAAAAGGTTACTATTACTTACCTACTTACTTTTTCATATCTTCACATTTTTTTTTTTTTTTTAACTTCATATTTTTTTATATATCATTTTTGACGGCTGCGGATGGAGTGTTGAAATTGCCTACACTGTAGCTAGCTAGCTATGGCTTTCAACTCGTGCAAAATAAAATTCATGGCGTTCTTCTCTAATTTTGGAAGAAGGGCCATGATCCATCGAGAGCGGCCCAGTGCTGATTGGTGGATTTCACACACCTTCGGAACTTTACATTTTCTCAGACATGCAGGTCCTGCATGCAGTTTCCTTACGATGTTTTCCATCACCGTTAGAGCAGTCGGTAAATGTACGTTAGACTTCGAAATAATCCGAAAAACTCATTTATACATGGCATGGTTTCGAACCCGGACCTCCTGCATGGGAGTCCAGCGTCCTAGCCACTAGGCTACCGACGCTCTAGGATGAGTTTTTCCCAGAGTTCTTATTTGAGGGTTATACATAGATAATTGACAGCACACCTAGAACCCACCATTCATATCTCCGTGTACCCTTCAAAATTACCGACTAAACAGTATTACTAAAATATAATCCCTATCATAAGCACATGGCAACACTACATACATCTGTCAGGCGCGCCCGCCGCGATTTAAAAAACGAACGAGTCTCACAATGCGTTCCGTTGATACACATTTTGTGACGCCACCCAGTAAAACTTTACCTCTTCTGTTTCTCTTTCATGGAGACATCGGGGTTCAAGTAAAGATGGTTGGAAGTATAGTCCGCGTCGGCAGCGCCACGGGCGGCAGATGACCGCAACATGATTTATGATGGGGTACAGTCGGAGCATTTACATTTGAAAATGTGATCTCTGTAATTATGCGCCTTGTTTCGGCCACGGGCGGTTTGTGTCCCTTGATGGCCGTGTGTGAGTCGGGCCTTTAGACTTCTGTGTTACGGGTCGAATAAGGAATTACTTGCTAGAAGTATTCGAGACATTATTCAGAATGTATTCAGAAATTATACACAGAAGTCGTATCATCTTGAACACTGTGAGATAAGTAGTCAAAGCAGTTTCAGAATTTCATGAAAGAAAGAATGAAAAACACTTTTTTTAAAATCTCAGTTCAGAAGCATTGGTACACGACAAGGTGACTATGTCAGCCTCGTTAGGGTTACAAAAACACTTTTTGCCACAAAAAACATATTAAATTCACTCGTTTAACGGCACTTCGTCAGAAGTCAGAATTTTTTCAATGCAATATAATTTTGTACAGTCTTTTATTTTCACAGTCATCTATCTGATATCTCTGTGGTAGGTTGAAATCCTCTATCAGCAACAAAACATTAATCTCACTGAGTCAAACAAGAAGTCATCATCCTCTTTACCGAGACACGAACAATAATTTACCCACCACCATAAAAGGAACATCAATAAAGGAACCAATTTCAACCCATATTGTTTGTCAAAAATTCGATTATGTCCGGTGTTTCGATGACAAAACGAAACGAAAAGAAAATTAAGAACACAATGCGTTGATAGGAACGCATCCTTTGATTAAATGAGGACGAGGATATAACGGAACATGTTCGAAAACTAAATAAACTTTTTTCTGGCGCTATAGGTTTGAAAAAAGAACGATCTCGTTTATTTTCCCGCGCTGCGGCGATGAACGAGGCGTGACATTTGAAATTTTCGGAGTTGTCAGCGGATAAAAAAGGAAAAGAGGAATAGGGAATAGTGTTGTTGGTGTAATATTAATGCGTCTAACGGATCTTTTGTGTTGCGCGAGGGGGATGCATCATTCACATCGTCATCGCTTTATTATTGAACTGAATAGGTTAATGATATCGGAGCAAAAAGGATTGTTATTAAATTTTAAGGCATATACTCGTATACTTTTTATGACATCTTTTTTTATTTTTTTTAGTTTCCTCTCTCTATTATTGAAGTTTCTGTGGACCTGAACCTGAAGGTTCTTTCTGTTTATCAGAATTTCGTAACTGTACAACATAAATCTCAACTTAACCTAAAACAAATATAATTATGTTGGACATGTCATATCATAATATATTTATTATCCATGATTGATTAAGTTGTAATTTTTCCAGCCAGTATTAATAATTGAGTACCTAAGTAAATAATCGCGCGCCAAATTCATCAGCTGTTCTTTATTTTTCAAACCCATAGTTTTCGACCAGTATTTGATTCCCTGTGGGTATTTTATCGGGTCATTATTACGGTTAAACATTATTGTTATGATTTACGGCGATCGCGCCACGCGAGTGTTCCGCTCAGGTGGTTCCCGCATCTGCTTATTGTTAATACTTAATAACCTATTGTTGGCGGCTGTCATGTAAATGGCCATGTGTGTGGAATGTGCGTATTGAACATCCTGAAGCCACGTGGGTTTATTTTTTTTAATATTACTAATAGTTACACATATTTATATATTGATCCATCTTGTTTAACCATTTTTCTCTATTTAGTGCTTCGTATTTCCATCTAGCAACAGGTTTTCCTACCTTTGTTTTTCCAATTATTGGTTTCCATGTAGTTATTGTAATTGTACATATTTTTGGGTGCATTCTTGCACAATAGAAAAGGAAGAAAACTTTTGCCTTTTCTTGTAGAAAAGAAAAAAAGATTAAGGACGCTAACATCAAAATAAATTTGACTCCTAGCAGATTTACTATAAGTACTGCAGGATATATTTTTTTTAATTATAATCTCTGCGTTAGGTTTAATTTTGGCTTAATAAATAAAAAAATAGTTACACTGTCTGACGTATCGAGCATATGCTCATGCTCGATGTAGTGGGGGCCCAAAAGAAGAAAAAAACAAATTGGTGCTTAGTATTGCGCAAGGCCTGGTATCGTATATAACAGGCATTTACAGATGTGACATTGAAAAAAATCATAAATCTGCTTCATCGTGTACTTCAGTACTAAAATTCACAAAATCGCAAACAAAACGAATGTTCATTCGACATTAAAAATCACGACATCGAGTTTTAATCAAAGGGTCTTTACCCATTAATTGAAGTGCGTAATAAAGCAGTTGCATTACTGTGCACTGGCGGGTGCCTGATGCGTTTCGTTTCACATAATAGTACATTATGATATAAGTGCGGTAAGTTGAAAATTACAGCCGAGGCGATATTGCTAGCCCGAGCCGTAGGCGAGGGCTATAAGGAAGCAGAGGCTGTAATTTTCAAAGCGCACGTATGTCATACGACGTTTTATAACATATTTACGAGGAAATAAATAAAACTTTGACTTTCTTAAACGAATAAATCTTTAATTACTTGTTAAAGCAGTTATAGAAATTTGAACAATTTTTAAAAGTGATTGTTACGTTGCCAGTTGCTTTTTAGCATTGAATAGTAGCACCACAATGAGCTTGACTTATATTTTTGAGAAAGTTCCATGAAATATGCTAAAAACACATTTTCTGAAAATGAATTTGCATCTTTGCTTGTTTTCCATATGATGAAATTTTGATACGCTTGTAAGTATCTATCGGTCGATTTTTCAGGCAAGAGGCTTAGAGTAGCCTTTTTCGCTGCGTTTAAGACTTGTGGCGGTGTCAAATTAATAAATTCATCACTACTTGACGACATTTTCAAATAAAAACAATACAGCGAAAAGAAAAAGCGCGCGGAATAATTTTACTTGTCCACAAATTAGCGATGCGCGCGCATCAACTTTTTTTAGGTAAAGGTACAAAAACAGCCAGTATTACTAATAAAGTAAATTAATATTTTTGTGTTTTTGTTACAGATAAATGGTTGTAATTTATTGTCAAAATTAATTAAATTAAAGAATTAAATCTTTATTTATTATATTTTATCTCCCAAAGTTAATTTTATTCATAAAATATTGACCACTTTTTTAACATAAAAACTCTTTGCTAAGATTTTAAAAAGTATCGTTCATTTTTAGACGGAGCATCTTAAAAAACCGTACATGTTACTTTATTTAAAAAAACTCGTGCGTTTCACATTACTATAACGCACAAGTGCGTAATGAGATACATTACGATATTGAAATTGGTGTAATTACAGCCACTTTACGAGCAAATATGTTATAAAGAGAATTTACCACACGTAGTACCGACATACGACAAAGTGCAGACGTAGCATCGCCACCGTCGCTACTAGACGCGAACCAATCGGGTTTATTGGCCAGTTTTATGGCCATATGTCTCTCAATGTGGTGTTATTACACCGTACGAAGGAAGGTACCTACTAGGAATGCGTAACAGAATGTGGGCTAAATTCCATATCAAACTGTAGTTTGATAAACGTGCTACATCACGCCTCCCGAAAAAAAGCATTTATTAAAAAAGTGAAACAAAAGAAGTACCTAAGTAACATGTTTATTTCACACACAGCAATGACCGAAAGAGTAATAATTATAAGAAAATAATTATATTGTCAAAGGTAAACATATCTAAATCATGACTGATGGTCTGCTGTTGTTGTGAAAAGGGCATCAACTCAGCTTATTGCTGCAGACAAAAATGTAGTAGAAAACAAAAGTGCTAAAATTCCTAGAATATAGTCCTAATAGTGGTATATCTTATTCTCTCTCTCTCTCTCTCTCGCAAAAGGGATGATGAGATGATTTCCTTTTGGTGTTCCCATTTCCATTTCTCCTGAAAATGTGCTTTATATATACAGAACATTTCCGAAATTCCGCAATCCCGCGGGCGCATCCATACTAATATAACGTTTGAGGTCGTTAACCCTAAATTGCACTACCTAATCCGATCACTATTCATGACCTAAACATTGGATGGTGCATCTATCTTTATAAGTAATTACGTATATTGGAGGAATACAGTAGTTGTTAGATAGATGGCCATTAAATCGTGGAATGCAATTTATTTGATGATACTTTCTTAGATCGGTTGAGTCTGCCTAGTGCAGTAGTTTTAACGTAGGTACCTGGAAGCTCACTGCAGAACTGGAAGGCCTTATTATGGTTTTACATAATAATTGGTACCTATTATACAGGACCTCTCCGAAATTACAAGTCCGACTACATAGATAGATAGATAGATAGAAACGCATTATTGTACACAAAATCAGGAAAAGTAAAAACTACAGGAATAATAGCACGATATGTACAAAGGCGATCTTATCGCTTAAAGCGATCTCTTCCAGGCAACCTCTGAAGTTTAGTTTATAGATTTTTATAATTGTTACAAGTAGGTACTTCTTCTATCTTATCAATGAAACATGCTATAAGTAAAATATTATAGTTGAGCTATAGGTAATACTTGTTATAATTGTCTGGCTATATCTGAAGAACTTTCTTCAAGTAGATTCTAGATTGTAGGCCAAAAATCCACAATGAGTTTTTCTGGATGAAAACTATGACGAAAAGATTGGATGCTGGATGGCCTTCTATTCACGGCTGACATAATTATAATACATGAGAACGATCATAATTGAAGAAGAATTCAACGTTGAGATTTCAGTTTTACGAGGTCTTTTTACATCTCAAATGGCCACCTGTAACCTAATTTTTTAATTTTGCAGGGAGCCACCACTTCGCCCGCTCGGCGCGGGGCGCGGCGCGCGGGGAGGTGATGCGATCAATACCGCTCCCCGCCCGCCCGCTGCCGCGACCCCCCCTCAGACCTCCGCGGGAACAGCGAGAAAAATGTTTAGAAACTGTGAGACGAGAGGAGTAAAACCTTTTGAAATGTTAGAAAAGAAGGGAAAATAAATGTTCTAGGTTTCTAGTTTCTAAGTATTTCAAGATAAGTCAATACTTGATCAATACCGTTCTTATGACGGTACAGTAAACTGTCTATAAAAATACCATATTATAATTCTGAATATTGACCTAGATTTCTGATTTAAAGCTCCTTTCCGTTGAGGCATGTGTCAAAATTCAGTTCAGCTAATCTTCCTCAGCCTCTAGAAGTTTACGTAACTGTTGCCAAGAGAAATTATCTCTTTTAATAAGTCACCGCGTTGCACCGTACATTTCTCTATTTTTAAAATTAGAACACACAAGCCCCGCCCTACGGTGTGACAAAAGCGGCCAATGGGCGATGTCGCGCTGCCGCCCGCGACAATCTCGGCCAATGGCATGCGTCGCGCGCACCCAATGACATCGTGGTGACACAGCGCACGGCAGGTCAACGCCCTATAGTCACGTGGTTGGTTGACAACTGGGCGTTTCAGTTCAGACGCACTATAAGTAGAGATGAGATGAGCTTATAGATCGGGAGTTTTTACAAAGGGATTCGGTTCTTGAGATTGAGACTTCGGTTATTGATAACGATACGCGAATAAGCTAAGACTGTAGTAAGACAGAGATATACTCACCCGATACCCGAATCCTCTTCTAAGAGCTCACGGACTGTACTCGTGTGGCAACTAAATTGTCAAAATGACTTCTTGAACGTTCATTCTATAGTATTAAGGAGTATAATGACCATAAATATTAAATAATTAAAAAGGTCTTGTTATATTTGACTATTCATTATTGTAAAATTTATATATGTCGCAGGGAAATAGCCTAAAGCAGGGATTTGGTCAAATCTCTAGAGATATACTCCTAAAGTATCTCTGAACTAGGTATGTTACGGAGCTTCGACTCCGAAAGGTCGGAACTTCCGATTGATTTTACACCTCCGACTCCGACTTCGGCTCCGATAATTTTGAATCGGACGTTATACCGAAAAAAAATTGTGAGCTAATAATGTTTTTTTGCCTCAAACGTCATCATAAAAATATTGGCTAGTTCAGCTATAAAAATTAAAAAACGGTTTAAAATTTGAACTTCTTCTGAACATCTCTCTTCTACCTCCGCCTCCGACTCCGACTCCGGTTCCGACTCCGATAAATCAAATTTAAAACCTTCGGTTTTGACTCCGGTTCCGGTAAAACCACCTCCGTAACATCCCTACTCTGAACCTAGATATTTGACCCAGTAATCTTACTACAAAAAAAATGCGACTTTCAACATCAAATATCTGGGTTCAGAGATACTTTAGGAGTTTTTGTCAAGACATGTTTTATGTTTCTATTGATGTCTTCTATCGAATTATCGAGCTGGGATCGATCGCTAAGAAATAGTCATTTTTTCGATATGGCGGAAAGTAGGTGTGCCAAAAAGGTTCCATGGCCTTTGCTTGTTATGAAATTTACATTTTCAATGGTCCACTAGTGAAAAGCGACGAAGGAAGGAACGACGAAGGAAGAAACGACGAAGGAACTAAGGAAATAAGAGAGAGTGAACTCCAATCATATTTTGAATGTGTAGATTGTTTAACGAAATCTCTTCGAACAGTAACAATAAGGCATCGTTAGATTTATTCGTACCTAGGCCATTAGTTTTTAAAAGACGGGTTAAGGATGTCCTCAAGTAAGCTATCCACGCACCTACTTTATAATTTTTATTTTTCAATTGGTATTTTTTAATCATTACAATCACTAGTATTTTTTGCTTTCCCAACTCAATTTTGTACAACAACCAATTTCCCACTTCCTAACCATGCTGTGTTTATAGGGTTACGACCTAGCTCATAACTTTATATTGATTTTTCTGTAATTTATCTGGTTGTAATCTGTGTTTACCTAATAAATAAATTAATATAAATTGTATACTTATCAAGCTGGGATTGATCGCCAAGGAATCGTAATTTTTTTTTTCAAAATCACGGAAGTCTCCATACTAAAACATTTCATGGCGTTTCACCCCCGATATCACTGATCCCATTTCACGATAGATATCGTACAAATGGCATTGATATCAAAATGCAAACATGCAGATCCCCGGTCACCGGAGGTAGTTACAGCCCGCGGTGCGACCGGAAACGGAAGTCGGAGCCTCCGGGCGGCGCGAATGTTGACTGACAAATCGTGGTCACCACACAAATGTACATTTGTAGATCACCCCTACGTGCGAGAGCCACGAACTCAAAATAACCTCCCATTGTAATGTTTAGTTCCACTGGTACTCAGTTATTGTTAATTATTTGGCAACACTAACACAAAATAGTTCTGTTCAGGGTACTATTTTTAATAAATTGAGTATTATACTGCTGTTATTTTCTGTGAAAATTATTATGATATAAAATTAAATAAGTAAATAACTGTTATTAAGGAGCAGCTGATTCGGAAGTTAATGAATACTCTTTAGTATGAGGTACCTATGTGTCGCATGATCATTGTGGTACAGTTTGACCACATGCTATATAGTATATATAGTCAAAAACCTTCGATTAAATCTCAACCTTATGCCTGCGCATTATGATACATTTCAGATTCTCAAAATGACGTTTTGGGTAGGTTGACCTGTGGTCGACTGTATGTACGAGTAAAGTCCGTTTGCTCAAATCGTCTCGGTACTCCCAAACGATATGCGGGACTGCGGGTGTTTAAATACCTATCGTAAAATAGGAAATTGTATCATAAAATTGGAAAGTGTACGCGGCAGCCGACATCCTCTGTTGTCGAGGCGGCATTAGTGCTAGCACTAGTATGGCATTTTCAAAGAGCGAGACGATTTGAGCGAATGGAGTTTACAGTGGAAGACATCAAGTTATACTCTGGAACCTTGTCACAATAAGTATTTGTTAGGATTCCTTGACGTTTGTATGGATGTGTCAAACATGTTAGAGCGACAATGTACTAAAGGGTATAGATAGCCTGATTTTGACCACTGTAAGTAAATATTACATGTAAAATACCTAGAGTAAAGTAGGTAGGTAGATTTCTACCCCAAGTTCACAGATATTTCCGACGGATTAGATAGGTACCTGCCTAAGTATAGTTTCTACAGGAGTACCAGAAACTAAAAATATAGGTACGTGAATATAGATGAGATTAGATACGATATGGGGAAGGCAATGGCAAACCACCCCATTAAATCAGCCACGAGAGTTGTTCTATGTGGTTAATTCCTTAGAATGATCACGACCCTCGGCAAAGAGGAATATGACTTAGAAGAAGAAGATGATAAAATAAGTTGACTGGAATGTTTAAGGCAATAGATAATATATGGGAGGTAAGTTTACAAATGGTACTTATAGGGATCAGGGAACTCACTGGATTCGTTTTTAACTGGAATGAATAATTTCTTGTTAGTAAATTACGAAACTTTAATAAAATCTAATTGGAAATCCACGAACTATATATACTTAAGTAGGTCGTAAATTAGGTAAATACCGAAATAATATAATTCATGTTTTAAATTATTTTAAGTTGTAAATTTAATTTTCTTAAAAAAAGTTGTAAATATATGATTAAAGAATTATATAAAAATATATACTTAAATATAAAAGTAACCTAAAATAATTACTAATACATTTCACCAAAAAAATTACTTATAAATATTTACATACTTATGTCTTTTATTATATTTACAAACTAAAATTTAATTAATTTCGTCAATAAAAAAATAAAAAAAGACTTATGAAAAGCCTTAGTCAAAAATCCCGCCCCGTGTCGACCCTGGCGCAAAGGTCCCCATGACGCTCGCGGCATTGCCACGCTGAATCGCCACGGCCAACCTCTAACATAACTAAAATGAATTCTAGTTATGGACTTAGGTACCTATATCTAATCTAAGTAAGTACCTATGTCACACGCACCTATTCTTCTAATTATAGATAAAAAAGGTGTTTTTTAACTCTGACTGTGACTTCTTTTGGCTTTGCCGTAGTCGGATAATAAAAAACAGCCCCAAAATAGACATTAAACGACAATAAAACTAACTTCTCCATTCCAAGAACCAATCCTTATTTAACCCTTCCATTTCACTATGATCTCTCATATTCATATATTCGCCCCAACTTTGTTTCTTCAATTACGAGCTGAAGGAGTCTAATTATACTGGTTCAAAGTTTATTGGTGCAATACAAAATGGATCCTGACGCGGCATGGTCTAATTAATCAAAGGGTGATAGTAAAGCCATGATTGCTATGACAACAAGTTTATGGCACATGGCTCACTCAATGATGGTATGATGGATCAATCAAAACTTATGGCGGCGTTTTTCGGAATGACACAATTAAAAAGTTTATTTGGTGGATTTTTATGATGGAAGAAAAATTGATGAGTGGTTTAATTTACTGAAGCATATAAGATTAATTAATTCGGTATACTTAGGTAAGTATAGGTACATACGTAAATACACCTAGTGATGTTTAGTCATAAGAAAGAAATCTAATTAGACATGAAAGTCAGTCTTATTGGAATTAGGAAAAGGAACCAATAAAAATGACTTAAGTGTGGTTACCCATATACCAGTAAAATATACCAAAAGCATGACAGGAATCGGGTAAAACCGGTAAAACTTTACAAAATGCCCCACTTGACAAAACGCCCCACACCTGTATTGCACATAAATAAAGCTGCGGCCGCACGGTCGGCGCATTTGAACTGGCAACAGCCGCCATTGCGGCGTAATACAAAACGAGAGGCATTAAAACATTTTCCTACTACTTTTCCTACCTATAGGTGCAGATTGTAATGCCATGAGTATGATTATTCTTTAATTTAGTGCCTCTTTTGTTATAAATAAGGCTTATTTTTCTTAGAGGCATTTTGTCACTAGGTGAGGGGCGTATTACCTAGGCTTTTCTGGGCAAACGCCCCACTGAAGGTTCATGATTTTTTTAAATAGTTCCCTTCTGAATATTTGATTGATTGAAATGCCATTGAAGCTGAAGATACTTAAGTTTGTTGACCAATAAATATTTTATTAATATCTCATAAACCTTGTGTTTTATATGTATTTAAAAAAAATTGGGCGTATTGTAGCGTTTTATCCTAAGTAAAATCATTAATTTCTAGGAAAACCGTGTCGTAACGTTGCACCTTACATGTGAGCTCTATATACCTACTTACTGGGCGTTTTCACATTAGACGGTAACGATACCGACGATAGCGGAGAACTTTTAGACTCACCAGCGCAGCCAAGAATCCTTGAGGGCCATCTGATGGTCTTTCAAGAGCTGGTTTCTTTGTAAATCTTGTCCAGATTGGCGCTGGAGTGTTTATTGTTTTTAATGAATAATTTTATGGTAGCGGCGGACCGACGGCGCCATGCTCTTCTCTCAATCTTTTTATTAAGTTGCGGATTTTTTTCGCTAGGTGCGCTGCTATTTGGCGCCCTGAGAATTGTCCAGAGTTATCTGTTTTGAATCGCGAACAGGACACTGATACATTATATGGTGTCGTGGACGGCATAGTGTGAAAGCGTCTTGTACTAAATGTATGAGATTCGACAAGACACGATATAATTATCGTAGTCGTTATCGTCTAATGTGAAACGTATTATAATTGTCAAACCCATAATCGATTCTTCAGTACTGTCTTCCCCGTTGGCGCCATCTGGTGCCAAATTGCCACGCGATGATTCAGCAACTATTGGCTATTGGTGCCATAACGCCAGCTGAACGAGATTTAGATAAGGAAGTTGTTTTGGCTGGTTCCGTGTTGCATCATGCACAGTCTGACCCTGAAATGCTTGTGGCATTGTTGATGGACGCGCCGCTGCCAACATTTGTTATACGTAGATATAGGGCATAATTTCTCTGGAAGAAAGAAAGAAATAATTTATTTGCAATAGCGCACACATACAAACAATTAGGTACAGAAGATAAAAATAATATTAAACAAATATATTATAAAAAATAAATAAACAAAAGTAATTAAGTTTGATGAAGGTGGTGTGCAGCACCGGAAAAGGGGACTGCCTCAGCCTGTTGCCGCAGCGGATTTAGCACTGCGGCGCTAATTTTCAGTATAAATTCGTATTTTCATTAAACATACTTTAACCAAACTTGGAATATGAAGTAAAAAAAAAGACTTTAAGACAGTTGAAGAATCCACCAGAAAGCTCTCGGGATCTTAATAAAAAAAGGTGTTCGAAAAGGCGATAACTTCCTTGTCAAGCCTCTCCAAAAAGTCATTTCATGCAAAATTAACATGCCATCCTTTTTTTGTCACCGCCGTGTGAGGACATGCCCTTTATTTAGTTTTTTTTAATAACGGTCCTTCTATTCGAATAGGCCAAGTATCAAACTGTCGAATTTGAAAACAACGTTAATTTGCCTGTCATTCTTATGTTACTAGAAGACTGAACCTTATTTATAAGTGCTTAAAGGAGCGAATGATGCAACCTATCTGCAATTTATAAAAGGTATAGGGGATGCTGTAAAAAATAGCAATGTCATCGTTTTGGTACGATCTGACAGAAACTGGAGCGATGCTCTACTGTATCCTTTTTTTGACGCTTCTTTTTTTCATCTGGACATATGTCGTTTTAAGACAGTTGTGTAGTCATTCCATTCCTTCATAGAGTACAGTATCCATAACTGAACAGAACAACTTTCAGAAAAATCTCCTGTTTCATACTTTTATACGTTGTGCGCTTTTTTTAAGTACCAACTGGTTGCCCTTGACTCAGTGGAGAAACGCGCTAAGCGATAGGTGACGAATCGCCGGTGGAAGCTAGACTGCAAAGTCTGGAACATCGGCGCAAGGTTGCCTGTCTATCGGTATTTTATAGGATACATTTCGGAGAGTGCGCGTGTTGCTTCTTCGTTCATTATGCGAACGGCTAAGGAATGGAATGGAATGCCGGCGTTTGTATTTCCCGAAACCTACAACCTCGGGATCTTCAAGGCCAGAGTGAATAGGCATTTACTGGACCCGCATGCTCCATCGTCGACCTCATCGTCGCTTACCATCAGGCGATATCGAGGTCAAATGCGGGTTTAGTAGTCAATAAAAATTAAAAAAACCAGCTGATTTTCTCGCGATTTCAGAGTTGGTCCCATAGTGAAAGTTATTCAGTTATAGATACTGAACACCCCAATTCGGCTTCATAGGGGTTTGTTGCACCCTATATTATACTTTATCTATCCCTACACTATCGATAATCATCTTCACCATGAGCTACTCCCAATTTCAAAATATCCCACGCCATAAATCCCGAACCGTCACTTAATTTATGTAAAAGCTAACAACACATCAGCTTTGGGGGTATCCTTTGAACTGTATTCCGTCTCACACCTCGAAAGTTTTATAATCTATCAATATCGTTAGTACACTGAAAGAAAAGCTTGTTTACTGCTTGTTTCAATACGAGCATATAAAGTCGGCTTGTTAACTTCAACCAAGAAATTGTTCACTTCAACCAAGAAATTGTTCACCTCAACCAAGAAATTGTTCACCTCAACCAAGAAATTGTTCACCTCAACCAAGAAATTGTTCACCTCAACCAAGATCTTACTCGTATCTATCAAGTAATTTGTTCAAATGAATAAAAATTACTTCAAATGCTCTAAGTCAAATAAGCTTTCTTTCAGTGTACAACCTAACACAGATATTTTACATTAGAATACCCCAACTATTTATAGGACATTCGATAATAATTTGTTGGTAAATCGGTGATAATTTTCTCTGCAATTGTGTTTTAATAAAAATAATTCTAATAACAATAACCTGTAGAGCTTTTGTTTCTGTTTTACAGAACACCTATACTGTTTAACTTACTACCTACAATCTGCCTACAATCCAGGTGTAATTGAAAACGAAATTGAAATTTTTTTTAGCGCTGTAAACACCAGAATATAGCATGTACACAATACAGAAGTATACAAAGATTAATACATGCGGCACAAGACATCCGATGTGGTACAGTGCCTAAAAGGGTACACCAGCTCAGCATAATGCTGAGGCAAACCACAGCGCTGATTTTCAGCTGGCCCCTCAGTGAATTGTGCTGTCTTTTGGAGCTGTGGAGTCATTATACAGTTGTTGACTGTACGTCACTTGCCTTCAAAACTTTATAAGTCATAGTTAACCGACTCTAACCGTCTTTTCTTCTTGGCGAGGTGTACTTCAGATAATTGCTTCACAAAGTGTCAAGCGACAATGATTCTTGGGTGTCATCTTGGTGTCACAAAAAGTGTATTTTTGTAAGATCATTCTGGTTGATGAGTTGCCCTTTGTTTGCGGCGACTCTTTTGTGGCGGTAACATCGTATCATCGAGATGCGCAAGAGCATATGGGCATAATACAAATAAAATCAGTAAAGGATCTTTGTACGCCGCCGCACATAACAGCAATCGCTTTAAGTACCCACTGACTTAAAAATGTGATAAATCTATATGTTTGATTACATTATGAACAAGTTCAATTGAACCCGACTACCTATATAGAGTAGGCTTCCGTAAACGGTAATTGGATTTGCTAGAATTATTTTCTTTCAATTCTTTATGTAATTTTCTCAAAATTCTATACATTATGGATTTTATTTCTTGCAATCAATTTATTTACATTCTGGATACTAATGTAGGTATGTATCAACTTATTATGAGAGTATAGTGATAATTTATTTCCCGAGCTTTGACGTGGAAAGCCTAGAACTTAAAGGAGCTTGTTGAATTAGTTTGTCTATCACTATCCGTTAATTGGAGGTTTTCGTGTTAAAAAAAATGAATTTGTTTTTGTTCTCATAAATGGCTCTCGCACGTAGGGGCGATCTGTCACTGTCAGTCAATAACAATTCACGCGTCACGCGTTCAAATTATATCTAAAATGAAATAAATACACAGATAAAAAGGGATAAAACATTATTTGCTATAGCGCGATCTCGCTCCCAAATCTAAAGGCTCTCGTGGAACTTCGATAAACAAACTGCAACACTAAACGTTGGCAGTTCTACGGCGCCATCTAGCGAGCCTCTTGGCACCAATCCGAAACCCATGTAGATGACGCAGCGCTGGCGAACGGCATGCGAATGTGTGAGCCCTGCCAGACGGACGCTTCCAACTGAGATTCTTTACTGTTCTTATTTATATTGTGATGTGGACGTGTGGGATTGTTGGTGCTTAAAAAAGTGCCAGCTAGACATCAAACGACGCTTAGAGATGCTTAGCGCCTGTTTCCCATGGTGAGATGATCAAAGACCCGGAGCGGTTTTGTGACCAATTAATTTTAAATCTCACACTTTGAACTGTTGTCGTACTAGACTGGACAGTAATGAAGGTGTGAGATTTGACCAGTTACAGAATAAGAGGGATTTTCTTAGCAGTTCATGTTTATATCTCTATACTTTTTTTACAAGTATGATCATCTATTGGCCTCATATCTACAGCTGAAGAGGAAATAATGGCATAATTATATATTAGGTTAGCTAATATTAGGGATTTTAATGTGTTTTTTTGCTATGGCACCTAATTTACGAGACGCAGTTACTTTACGAGGCACGTATAAAAATGTGGGTTTTTAGTTTGACGGTAGGTGGTAGGTGTTTTGGTTTGTGATGTAGGTTATGCCATCTATTATGTAAATAAGTATAAATATATAGTGATTATTTATAATAAGGGAGCAACATGACCGCCGATAAACTGCTAAGCAGTTTGGCGGTGTATAATTAAGACGCTATT
The DNA here is from genome assembly GCA_947369225.1 of Hofmannophila pseudospretella. NCBI lineage: Eukaryota > Metazoa > Arthropoda > Insecta > Lepidoptera > Oecophoridae > Hofmannophila > Hofmannophila pseudospretella. Next base: position 9,611,985 of record OX376325.1, read on the forward strand.
GTATATTACACTGTATAAAAAAATAATTTAAAAAAAAAGTACTTACGTAACTTTAGTTATTGTATTATGAGAGCAGATGAGCAAACGGGGAGAAAAACAAAATATCTCACCTGACATTAAAATATTAGAGGGTTTTCGATGCGCTGCTAACCTTGAGAACTTACATGGAATGTGTCGGCTGACGGTCTTTTACCCTTCAAACCGGAACACAGCAAGCATTACTACTATGCGGAATGACACTCTTTTAAAAATTAATGTACAGTCGACCACTAGCTAAAGTGTACCATCTGTCAAATTTCTTAGATCAAATCTCAACCTTATGTCAGCGTAACATGATTTCTTTCACATTCACAAATTGTGATGTTTTGGGTAGGTAGACCTGTGGTCGACTGTACTACTCCTCTTTTCTATTAATACAGATAATACAATATCACCAAAAGAAAAGACCTGGCAAAAATATCGCAAGCGCAACAAAGCAAAAAGTTTCAATATCAAACCGGCCAGTAACTCACGAAGTTCATCCACCTCCGAAATTCGAAATGAACAATCACAGACCGGAGCTAAACCCGCGGGTTTTGTATAGTATAACACATCAGGCTAGTACTTTGTCGCTTTAACTTTTTTAATACAACCATACAAATGTCAAGGAATCGTAAGAAAAACTTATTGCGACAAGGTTCCAACGAGTAAAGCTCGACGCGTCTTCCACTGTACCACCCACAGGCCTTCTAAATTAACCGTTTCGGACGCGACGGACGTCGGTGTCAACGTGTCACTCTGTCAAGCTTTAAAAGCTTCGACCGGAACTTTCATGCTTTCACCCGGTGTTCGGTGACCGCTACGATTGTATGCAGTTTTGTTTTTAATCTCTTTGGCGACGATGCAGTCGTGATGTAGGTAAAATAAATAGATTAGATGTGAATCTGGTTACGGTTTACTTTGTTAATTTTTTTTAGTTGGTACGTTACGTACCTACCTATGCTGTTTTCCAAGACTGGTAATCGACTTATTGGAAAACTGTGAAACGGCGGCGTGTAACAAAAGATACATATGTTACCTGCTAAACCCGATTTCAGGACGAACTAGTTTTGCCTAGGTCAACCTAATTCTTCCTATACGCGACAGAATTAACCGGTATAGCCTAGGCCGAACTAGTTCGTCCTATACGCGATAGGATTAACTGGTATAGCCTAGGCCGAACTAGTTCGTCCTAGCCCGAAACTCCAGCCCTGAAGCTGAATTGAGCATCATGTAAAAATGCCTCAGCACTTAAAATTAGACAATTTACGTGTACCACACGATCTCACTATCAGCAGTGAGACGAGAACACCAATCTCTCCATCCGTCACCTCGGCTCACGTTCTTCAGATATGACCACTCTATCAGATCACACAAGTTGGAAGATGTGACGTAAACAACTATTTCTCTCAAACACGCACAATGCAATGGTGGATAATTGTAAGAGTGATAATCAGTTATTAGTTCAGTGCATTAAACATTGTATGACTCACTAAGTTCATAAAAATATCTTTGTATTACCAGACTTTTTACGTATGGTAATAGGCAATTGCCAAATTTTCAGTTATAAATTGACATTTATGAGTTATTACGGTTTGGGAGATCATTTTGTAATCTCGTAAAGAAGAAAATTTATCGAGTTTATTTTATCTCTTTAGATTATTCTATTATTTATTCTAAATTCTTCTTCTTTTCTTAATTGAGTATATGGAGTAAGTATATTAAAGAATATACTTACTCAATATACTCAATATTTTATTGCAAATAAGTACTTACCTTAGAAGTACATTTTTTAAAACTCATCTTGTAAACTACCACCGCTTCGTAAGAAAATTTAAGAAGACTTTGGAGGGAGGGAGGGGTGTTCACTGAGGGCCAGACCGAGTATATTGTCTCGCACGGTATTTAAAAATTCTGAAAACAGAACTTTTCAGTACTTCTTCTTCTAAGTCGTATTCCTTATTGCTGAGGGTCGTGATCATTCTAAGGAATTAATCACATAGAACGACTCTCGTGGCAGATTTTATGGGGCGGTTTGCCATTGCCTTCCCCATGTCACACACTGGTTATCTCTCAGTGTGCAGGTTTCCTCATGATGTTTTCCTCCACCGAAGTGTTTTCTTTCAGTACTTACCTGTGGCTAAAAGAGCTAAGAGTGGTAGCAAAAGGATTTCCAAATCAAATCAAGTTTTCAACTGTAGTATATCTCGTAGTTTCTACGAAGCGTGTTTCACTAGACAATTTGAAAAAGAGTAAAAAAGTAAAAAGTATAAAACACAAAGGTTGCGCCGGCGCCCGCGTCCCGCTGGCGAACTGCTCTTTAAACGCCCTCCCCCGCTGGCACGACGCATGGACAGATGGCGTTACAGGGTGTAGCTTGCTTGAAGAATTCGTTTAATTTTTTTTTCAGTGTTGTCATGACTCTTCGTTGTCATGACTTTACAACCCACGCCAAAGTAACGAAGCCCTTCGTTACTTTGGCGTGGGTTGTAAAGTAAAAGTAAAACACACTTTATTGCACAAATAGAAAACAACAAACAAAAGATAGAAAAGGCAATAGTGAAGTACAATTTAGGCGGCCTTATCGCTAAGAGCGATCTCTCCCAAACAACCTTCGGGAGGTAATAGGTGTGCAATCAATATGGAAAACTATATGTACAATAACATACTTACTTGTGTGGTTGGTGCTCTCATTCTTTCTTCCGCAACTGTACTTAGAGTATACAAAATGATAATTGAAACATTCTTTCTTCAAAAGTATACAGGAAGAAAACCCATGTCATAGGTTTGTGTACACCTTGGTACTTACTCTAAGGTTTTTTTTTTTTTTTTTTTATTAAATAAGGAGAGCAGACGAGCCAACGGGCCACCTGATGGTAAGTGGTCACCGTCGCCCATAGACATCTCACCTCACTGTATTAATATTAGAGGGTTTTTGATGCGCTGCTAACCTTGAGGACTAAGATGGAGTGCCTCATGTGCCGGAAATTACGCTGGCTCTCTTACCCTTCAAACCGAAACACAGAAATGCAAGCATTTCTGCTTCACGGCAGAAATAGATAAGAGGGTGGTACCACCCCAGGCGATCCTTTACTTTAGGATCTACCACTACGTATTGTGTGTGTTACGATACACTACGTAAGGTGTTAATTTAATTAATAATTTCTAAGATGAAAAGCACCGGAAAGACTAGTCGCAGATTCGACCTACTTGCAATAAACCACATTTCACATTTTTCTAAATTTTAATTTCCGCTTCGCATGGCGTAAGTTTTTCTTCAGTTTCAGTTCAGTTCAGTTTTTTTATTTATCTTTTGATAACAAAGTTACGCTTAGATACGTCAAGGAACAATTATTATCCTATATTATAACATTTAAATTATTACTTACACACTAGTAGCTGCTGTAAAAGGGCATTGTCAAAATAAAAATATGGCTGCTGCATAAGTCATTGTCAAATAAGAATGTACGTTTATTATGTTTGTGACAACAGCTTTAAATCGTATTTCCTCTTCGAACATCCTCTATAAGCAGATTACGTACACTCCATAATCCCATATTTCGCCTCGCAACATCTCCGTTTTTGTCGTTGATGAAGAAATACCATTGTCTGTGGTCCGTCGATTAGTTACAGGTGACACGCCATTCACATTATAATCGATACACTCATAATCGATTAAGGCTTTTGTGGACGCGCCGGCGCATTTGTGGTCTTTTTTAGAGAGATAACTTATGACACTAGTGCATTGTGTTCTTTGGACATTATTTAGAAACAATATTTTGTCCCATAGCTTAATAATAGTGGTGAATTCGTGATGTCTATAAAATAATTATAAATTAAATAAATTTATTTCACGACAACACTGTATGCAAATATACAATGGAAGGTACAGTAAAATGAATACTACATTAAAAACCATACATATTTTTACATACATAGTTGTCAAATGCGACGTGCATAAACCACTGTCGTGGAAGCCTTCCCTGCCCGCTCTAAGTGTGATCGTAGCCTTAGTGTTGGACTTTATTCGCCATTTCTCCGCGAGTGTCTTCGAGTGAGGAGTCAGGGGCTCCTGGGAAGCTGCTGTTGGACCGCCTCGCCGCGACCGGCTCTGGAGCGTTCGAGGTTGGTGCACGAATTTCTTCTTTCCCGGTTCCCGTTCCGCCTAGTTGCGTGAGACATTCATTTTTTGTAGTCCGCTCTCTTCTTTCGCGAGTCCAGCCTTTGGCGCGAACATTAGTTTAACGAGCCTACGGTTAGCACCACACTAGGTAATCCTATGTCGTGGGCATAACTTTATGGATGACGAAATTGTTTGATTAGCAATAGATTTTAACTGTAAGTGCTGGACTGAAGTGGTGCGTCCTGTCCCATCCCCGGTTCTGTTCTCTGCGACCAATTACATGCGTTCCGCGCTCCACCCACTTGAAATCAGCGCGTCGTGATTAGATGAAGGAAAACATCGTGAGGTAAACCTGCACACTGAGATAACCAGTGTGTGAAATGGGGAAGGCAATGGCAAGCCACCCCGTAAAATCTGCGTAGAGACAGTCGTTCTATGTGATTAATCCTTAGAACGATCTCACGACCCTCAGCAATGAGGAACACAACTTAGAAGAAGATGTGACAATGCTAATCTTTTATAACTTTTCTATAACTTTCATTACTAAAATTATATAGAAATGAAATCGATTTAAAATTAAACGAAATGTCCAAATAAATTAGGGGGGTTGGACGAAAAATCGTAATTTCCAAAAATGACGTCCGGAAATGGTTTGAAAAACAAAGCGCTGGCGACCACGCCTGCTGGGGTCTGGGCGCGCGTACGCATACTGTTCCCACGTATCAGTAGGTAGGCCATGAATTTCGAGAATGTGTACAAAATCTAATTAGATACTGATACCTCATCATCATCAGCAGAGCCCACTCTAGTCCACTGCTGGACATGGGCCTCTCCCAGGGCGCGCCATTGAGCCCGATCTTCGGCTCTTCTCATCCAGTATCCAGTCGTATTGATACATACATATAAACTCTCATGTCTATATCCTAAGAGAACAAACCAGGTAGTTCCAACTTTGCGTCGTAAGATTTGGTGAACAAACGTGATAGGAAATGATTTAAGTAACGTGATATATAATTATTCATGATTACGAAAAAAGTTTTTTCATTATCATTGAATGAGGAATCGAACCTGTAATCTTACGTAAAATGCACAATCTAATATGCTATTAGGTAGTTCGAAATTAAGTTGCACAATTTACCTACTAATTTAAATTTCCATACCAAGTCTTAAAACGTAATAATTAGTACTAAACAACTCTTTCCATCTTACAAAAAAATGTTTTACATTTAAAAAAAAATAGGAGATTAGGCGAGCAAACGGGCCATCTTATGTTAAGTGGTCACCGTCGCCATGGACTTCTCACCTCACTGTATTAATATTAAAGGGTTTTTTTAAGCTCTGTTAACCTTGATGACTGAGATGGATTGCCTCATGTGCCGAAAATTACGCTGGCTCTTTACCCTTCAAACCGAAACACAGAAATGCAAGCATATCTGCTTCACGGCAGAAATAGAGGGTGATACCACCCCAGGCGATTCTTCACGTTAGGATCTACCACTACTACTACACTATTTATGTACTTACTATAGTAAATGATAGAACCAGCACTAGCAGATAAAATGCAGTTTTTATTTATTTTCTACAAATTACTTGATAGATGTGACTAAGATCTTGGTCGAGGTGAACAATTTCTTGGTTGAAGTTAACTGGCTGACTTTATATGCTCGTATTGAAACAAGTTCTTGTTTGAAGTAAACAAGCTTTTCTTTCAGTGTACCAATATAGTGGCAGAATATATAAACTCGCTACTATTAGCATACCACCTTCATCAAATTTGTTTAAAATTATGATCAATTTTATCTTCTGTACCTAATTGTTTGTATGTGTACGCTCTTGGAAATTAATTCTTTCTTTCTATCTTTCTTTCTTTCAATAGTAGGTATCATTGATTTGATAGAAGGAGAAGCAACATGGTCACCCGAGCAGGGAGCCGGTATTAACGCGATGGGCGTCGCAAAACCTGCTCTGTCGATTATATTGGGCCGAGTGCACCGCTTATTTATAATTTAACAGCGACTGTGACGTCACTCCGCTGTTGTTCACCAAAACAAGGCAGGCCTGAAGTTTACTGAGAACATAGAGTGCATCATTATTCATCAGTAAACCGCTCTAGTACACTGCTGAACGTAGATCTCTCCCAGGGCGCGCTATTGAGCCAGATTTCTCATCCAGTCGTTGCCAGCCACCTTGCTCAGATCACCATTTTCATTCCACAGAAGAGGGCAATTCGTGCAATATATAATCTACGTTGCAGGGACTCTCTAAGGGAATTGTTCAGGGAAATAAATGTACTGACTGTCGCCGGTCAGTATATTTATGAAAATGTTATGTATGTACGCAAAAACTTACAGTTGTTTCCGAAAAACTGCGATAATCATAATTTCAATATCAGAAACAAAAACAAACTTGCAGTCCCACGCTTTAGACTTAGTAAAGTAAACACATCATTTATGAGGTCACTGTGTACCATTTCATAATAAGATACCTGATACTGTAATAAATAAGACAGAGAAAAAAATTAAGACCCACATTAGACAGACCTTATGTAATAAGGGTTATTATAAAATAAATGACTACTTAAATGATAAAGAGGCTTGCTCCTAAATTCAGCTTCAGCTCTGCACATTGTGTGTGTATATGATTGTATTCATAATTATTGTAAGCTATATTTATTTCAAAAGATGTGTTGCTCAAAGTTTCTTGCGCCGCTTCTTTCCTTACAGCTACAGCACCTTACGAAGCGGTACTTACTTACAATAAAAGAAAAGTTTGATTTGAATTGATTCGCAGTTCCATCTAGTTCGGAGGCGTCCTACACTTCGCTCGCTTAATCTCAGACTCAACTTTACCACTAGGACTCGTCTAGTTCGATGGTTGTCGGTTCTACGACAAATGTAACCAGCCCAATGCCACTTCAGCTTGCTAATCTCATGGTTTGTTGGGAACTTTGGTTCTGTGACGGATGTTCTCATTTCAGATTCGATCCAGCAGAGATAGTCTTATCTTATCTTATGACATATGCCAGGGATAACCCCAGCGGCACTTCGACCCTCAGGGATCGTGCTCACCCCTTATCTTAGTCTCCTTCCTATTCCTTAAAGATGATTTGCATCAAGGACGCTGTACAGCTTACAGGAAGGAGCCTTTAGTCCTCTGGTTTCGGGTAGGCTACCCCCAGAAGACTCATACGCTTTCCAGCCAGCGAGTCACATTCGCACAGCAAGTGTTCCATTGACTCAACGGTGTCAGCAGAGATAGTCAAAACAAAGACTGCTATAATCCAAAAACGTCTAATTTCGTTCAGATGTCACCATAGAATATGTAATAATAATTAGGTACTACGCAGTGATCTTGCGGCCGCATGGTTAGATGCAAAAAATATTAATCTAGATATTTTTAATTTATAAAACAAATGCGTGAAAGGCAAATTTAAAAGTAAATAATAAAAACGACATCTCCTATTTTCCTGCATATATTATATACCAACGTGCAAATCGAAAACACGTAGTGTCTGTTTTCAGTCTTCGAATGCGACAGCTTTCTTATTCATATCCAAATTCAAAATATTAGTTTCATCTCAACCGGAAGCCCGTCATCGATGGCATCGAGCCATAAATAGCAGCGATGGACGTTCCATCACGGTTCGATTTTGAAATTTAAATATGGAACACTTACCACCGGACGTTAAACGTTTATTCCTCTAATACGTCGTTATCAAGTGCCGCTATATTTGGATTACTTGTCCTGTGATGGGCTCAGATGTAAAGAAAATGGAAAGGACAACCAAACAAATATTTCGTTTATAGCAGGCCTCCTTAGAGGGCCAGCACAAAGACAATATTAAAAAGAAGACAGTGACAGTGTGGATAGGAAAATTAGTTATTCTTTTGTTTATTAATGTCAATTCAGTTTCAATAAATATATAAAATATTATCGTAATATAACTTGAGTATTAATTATATAGTGAGGCGTCTATAACTGGTGACCCCGACGTGATAGTAATATTATAAAGTGTGTGTGTAAAAAAATTCGGCGAAAAACTAAAAAAAATTCCATAAAAAATTTCGATTTTTCAAACATAAAAAATATACACGGTGTAATCGTAAGTACATGGATATACAGGGTGTTTATATACAATGTCTGATCCTGAAGTGGAAGTGCCACTTCCCGCTGAAGAACACACGGTCAGTATTAAAATACCAATATTTTTGAAAGACAGGCCAGATATATGGTTTTACCAAGTTGAAGCATTATTCAAAATCAGTAAAATTACTACAGAAGAAACTAAATTCAACTATATATTATCACAATTAGATCCATCAATATTAGAAAATCTTTACGATATTATATTGTCAGAGAGCACAACAAAATATACATTGGCAAAAAATAGATTACTTGACATATACAAGGAAAGTGAAGAAAAAAAGATCAAAAGACTGTTGACTCAAGTCGAGTTAGGAGATGCAAAACCTAGCCAATTCCTACGTCGGCTTCAAGGATTGGCAGGAACAGAAATATCCAGTAAAGCCCTTAAAACTATTTGGATAGACAAACTTCCTAATGCGGTAAAAAATATAATAGTGGTCAGCGATGAAAACTTAGATAAATTAGCTATCATGGCTGATAAAATTATTGAAATATCTTCAACTCCGACTATTTATTCAACAAGTGAGCAGCCAATACCGTCAACAAGTTTCAATTTGCTTACAAAAATCGAGGAACTGAAAAAAAAGATAGAATCCTTAACTGTCAGACACTCCAAAAGTAACGCTGATACTAGATCTCGTAGCCGCTCACACAGTCGCAGTCGCGATCGATTTAATCCTAAAGGAAAGTATTGTTTCTACCATTTCCGATTTGGTAAACGATGTAAGCCAGAAAAATGCCAACAACCATGTAGCTTCAATCAGGGAAACTCCAGCCGGCAGACGAAATAGCGGCTCAAACGTCTGCCGTTAATGAAACGTGCCGCAGATCACGATTATTCGTTAAAGACAAATGTACTGGTCTGCGATTCTTAATCGATAGTGGCGCCGATGTCTCAATAATACCTGCCTTAAATATTAAAAATTGCACTGAAAGCTCATATAAGCTCTTCGCAGCTAATAACACTGAAATTCAAACCTATGGTACTAAATTATTGACAATAGACCTAGGGCTGAGACGAAAATTCCAATGGCCATTTATAGTTGCTAAAGTCACGACAATGGACTGACGTCATACCAACTATACTATTGGGAATGCGTGCGTCCATTAGAGAAGACACAAATCATTCTATCTCTCAAATGGTCTATGGAAAAACAATTCGACTACCTGGCGATTTCTTTGATAAACCTTCAACTGAACAATTATCAGAAAGCTTTGTTAAAGAACTACAAAATCAAATGCAAAAATTGAAGCCAGTGCCAACCCCTCACAAGACAACAAGAAATATATTTGTACACAAAGCGTTGTCATCGTGTACACACGTATTCGTGAGAGTGGACAGAGTGAAAAAGCCGTTAGATTCGGCATATGAAGGACCATTCGAAATAATTACGAGAGAAGACAAATATTTTATTCTGAGAATTAAGTCGAGAGACGAAAAAATATCTATAGACAGACTGAAACCGGCTTTCATGATTGCTGAAGACATATCAGCAGATGACGACGAATTGACTGAAGATCGTCAAACTACTCCAGTATCTCACAGCGCTCGCCGCGTGGGATTCACGAAAGGGGGGTGGTATAGCAGGCCTCCTTAGAGGGCCAGCACAAAGACAATATTAAAAAGAAGACAGTGACAGTGTGGATAGGAAAATTAGTTATTCTTTTGTTTATTAATGTCAATTCAGTTTCAATAAATATATAAAATATTATCGTAATATAACTTGAGTATTAATTATATAGTGAGGCGTCTATACGTTCATTTTGCTGTGATGGGACTACGCAACCATATCTCACTAAGGACTTAGTTACTTATGTTATATAATTCCTTTTATAATCTCCTGAATACTCAAAGTAGTGCTTATTCTGATCATAAAGCCTTTTAATTTCATCATTTTACCGTTTACCCACTGAAACAGCAGACAAAAAGTGTGTTTGAAAACACACTTTTTGTCTGCCAAACATAGTGTAAAAGAAAAAAAAAAAGAATTACAGAAAGAATAGCTAACTAGCAAGAGCATGTGCAGCATTTAACCAGATAAGGAACAACCCTACTATAGATCTTTTCAATACTCATACTCATACTCATACCATTTATTGCTTTTCATGTGTTACAATTGGTCTTAAAAATGTATATTATCTGGTCATACATGAAACCCTGAATAGGGCACCGCAATATTAAATAAGAGATTATAATATTTTAAAATAGTAATAAATACTAACGAGATAAATTGAATTAAATGTCATTATAAGTTATACATAATTGATTTTATAGTTAAGTATTGGTTTTATCATCAAAAAACTCCTGCAGTGAATAGAAACATTTGTTAAGAAGATACATCTTTAATCTTCAATAGTAGTCCTGATTCCGTAAAATCCTTTGTTACTAACGAGTTTTCCTCTGCCTATCTGTTGTACCTACATGGTATCTAGATTAAGAGTTGTTTTGTTATTAATTTTACATTAACTGTCGAAGCTTTATAAATGGCTTTTGATTTTATATATACATATGTAACTTGTAAATAAGGCTGTTAGCTACCCAAATAAAATCAAATAAACGCCTCTGCTTGGAATGCCCTGCACAAGGTGGTATGGCAGCGACTTGATGCGAATAGCCGAACACATTATAGCGATAGGGTGCGCTTTTTGGGAGAAACTTACTTCTAATAGAGGCGTATTTCTAGTGGGCAAAAGAGGGCTGATATGATAAGCGTACTTTGATATACATTGACACTTCCAGTCTGAGCACGTCTTCGCACCGGCCAGTGCGGGCGCGCCCGCGCACATATTTATTTATTTTTACCGAAATAGACCGAACGGTCGTCGAGTGCGTCCGATTTTATAGAACGCCGCCCGTGAGCAATTTCAGTGGAATCCGACGCGTGGTTTATGTCTTAATGTAGTCGTTCTGATCAGGGATGGGATGCTGCGGCTTTTGTGGAACTGTGACTGGAAATGTCACAAGTGGTTCATTGTTCTCCATCCTTGTGATTGTGTGTCCTGATTACATGCTGTCAGATATGTGAAATCTGACTTAGATTCAGAAATAAGTAGTTACTTATTACATACCTATTTAAGTATCCGACAAATTTTAGGTAAGTATGCAAAGAAAATAGCACGAGATTGGTTTAGTGGTCTTGATTACGAGGACACTGAGAAACACAATAATTAAAACACACACACCACACCCTCCCTATTTCACACACACGTTCTTACACACCCACTCACCACCCATTCCTCTGGAGATCCCGGAGCCCGAGATGCACGAGGTCGGCCTTCGAGCGGGTTTTCGTGAGTATAAATCTCACATAACCCGGTCTCCTCCCCCTCCCCCGAGAGGTTGGGTAGATTTGAATTTGGGAGGTTGGAAGATCCCCCCCGCCCTTTACAAAAAAGGCCTCTTCATGTGCACACCATTTTCCTGGATTTCTAACCATTCGCATCCACATCCTCCCCGCCCCGCCGTTTTCATAATATCATCGGTCCACCTCGCGCTGTCTCCCGACACTTCTGCGTCCTACTCGGGGTCGCCACTCGAGCAGTCTTCGGGTCCACCTATCTTGCATACGTTTCCTGCCCATCTCGATTTAAAACTGGACTTCTTCTTCTAAGTCGTATTCCTCATTGCTGAGGGTCGAGGTTACATGGAACGACTGTCATGGCAGATTTAATGGGATGGTTTGCCATTGTCTTCCCCATTTCGCACACTGGTTATCTCAGTGTGCAGGTTTCCTCACGATGTTTTCCTTCACCGTTAGAGCAGTCGGTAAATGTACGTAAGTCCTTTGAAAAAACTGAAAAACTCATTGGTACATGGCATTGCATGGTTTCGAACTTGGACCTTGCGGGAGTCCGACGTCCTAGCCACGACGCCACCGATGCTCTTAAAACTGGACACTATATCTTTTTCCGTATCACGACATTCGGCACTCTATCCACAAAGTACATATAATACATACATATTATCACGAAAACCACGGTATTCCACAGTACTGAGATAAGTGTGATTTACGTTCAAACGTAATACTCGTAAGAAACTACATATTAAAGATCTCTTAATTAATAAAAGCAGATATATTTTAATGGACGCAGAGACAAATAATTAATTTACAAATCATAACACAATATTTACACTAGCACGAACAAAATAATAAACAGATTGTAGAAGTGTGAATTAAGGTAGGTAGATCTCTATATACTCGGCACAAGATATGACTAACTCATTCATATTAAAATATGGCATTAGAATACAATGAATGTCATCATGATCGTTCCCAACCCTAGTGGGAACTGTTACACGAATTCTGAACGGAATCACAGCACAGCGACTTGTAAAAACATGTTTTTAGTGGTTCGCCAGAGATCGATTGAGTCATGAATTGTGGTACTTTTCACGCACATTTTTTATGAAATATATTACCATTAATTTGAAAAAGCTTCAAAGACGTTTATTTTTAAACAGTGTAGGAAACAAAGGCGTAAAAAACGCGAGATAATCGCCTGCGTGAAACCTTTAAAGAGCTTCGGTTGAGTAGGTAGTAAAGTACCAATAAACGGTTGTTTTCGAAAACATAGATGTACCAGTACTTATTCTAACGTTGAAGGTAAACATAGTGAGGACACCTGTATGTCAGAGGATAAATTTCGATGGTATGTGAAATCCACCCATCAACCTGGGCCCGTAAGGGGAAGCCTGTGCCCCAACAGTGGGGGCATTAAAAGACTGATGCTCATGATGAAGGTTTATAAAATTGATTTAGTGTCATCGTCCCCGGTGAGTCTGCCCCGGTACCGGGGCAGATGGGAAAAAAAGTCTCATCCTCCCCGGTGGAATAGTTAACGGGGCAGATGGTACGAATTTAGTGTCATCGTCCCCGGTGGGAATATTTAACGGGGAGGATGTGAAGAATGTATGTTGTTATTCCCTTACCTTGAATGAAATTGATTTCTAGATTGAGGAGCATCCAGCCAGTACATATGTAGGTCACCGTAGCTTCCGCGCACAAACCGAGCCCGTCTAAAAGCTGCCTTCGACGGATTTATCAGCGTCTAATTCGGCGAGATATACGGCCCATAGAGAGCTTTATAGCTGCCCCCGCGCTGCAATAACAAGAGTGCAAGACGGTAAGCTGTTATTGCTATACGAGCTGTGGTAATATAATGAGAGGTAGATAATGACGAGTTCGATCAGTAGGTTCTAGAGTATTCATTCATTCATTCTAACTGGGGGCCGTTCAACTATTACCTTAGCAGAATTCTAGCTATTTTTAACCCTCCCGTCCCCCTTTTCAGAGAAAATAAGCAAAGCTCTTAACCCCCCCCCCCCCCCCCCACAATCCCCTTAACTCCCCCCCCCCCCCTCATACGATTACATGAGCATTGGTATAATTTACACAGGATTTGTCAAGTTTTTAATTATAATTCATAAACAAGTATCATTGTTATTAACTGCTGATCGCTTTCTGTGCTGACGTAATCACCATTCTAACACCCCTCGCCTCCGTTGTCATAAAAAATAAGCAAAGTTAATAAAGAGTACCCCCCCTTTGATGCTTACGTAATACTTGAACGGCCCTCTGTTGACGATGTTCTATGGGAATATAGGTACTTAAGATTAAGAGTCGCAGAACGACTATGGTTATAAAACCTTGAATTTTTTGAGAACATCGCAAAAATGTTCATGCTTTCATTAAAGTACAAGTAGGTTAGAAGACCCTATGAGCGCCGCGGTGCTAAAAGCGCTACGGCAACAGGCTGAGGCAGTCCCCTTTTTCCGGTGCGCATACCACCTTCATCAAACATAATTACTTTTGTTAATTTATTTTTATCTTATAAAATAAAATAAATAAATAAAATAATCTTATATATCGTTTTCCACATTGATTCCACATCTAATACCTCTTTCTCGAAATCATTTCCTCTGCCCGAAGGTTGTCTAGAAGAGATCGCTCTTAGCTATAAGACCGCCTAAACTGTACTGTACTTTACTTTTCTGTCTCATGTTTGTTGTTTTCTATTTGTGCAATAAAGTGTATTTTACTTTACTTTACTTTATATTTGTTTGAAATTATGATCATTTTTATCTTCTGTACCTAATTGTTTGTATGTGTGCGTTCTTGGAAAGAAATTCTTTCTTTCTTTCTTTCAATGAAATTTAGTGTTTCCAACACTGGTTGTTTATTAATTTAGTGTTTCCAACACTGGTTGTTTATTAATTTAGTGTTTCCAACACTGGTTGTTTATTAATTTAGTGTTTCCAACACTGGTTGTTTATTAATTTAGTGTTTCCAACACTGGTTGTTTATTAATTTAGTGTTTCCAACACTGGTTGTTTATTAATTTAGTGTTTCCAACACTGGTTGTTTATTAATTTAGTGTTTCCAACACTGGTTGTTTATTAATTTAGTGTTTCCAACACTGGTTGTTTATTAATTTAGTGTTTCCAACACTGGTTGTTTATTAATTTAGTGTTTCCAACACTGGTTGTTTATTAATTTAGTGTTTCCAACACTGGTTGTTTATTAATTTAGTGTTTCCAACACTGGTTGTTTATTAATTTAGTGTTTCCAACACTGGTTGTTTATTAATTTAGTGTTTCCAACACTGGTTGTTTATTAATTTAGTGTTTCCAACACTGGTTGTTTATTAATTTAGTGTTTCCAACACTGGTTGTTTATTAATTTAGTGTTTCCAACACTGGTTGTTTATTAATTTAGTGTTTCCAACACTGGTTGTTTATTAATTTAGTGTTTCCAACACTGGTTGTTTATTAATTTAGTGTTTCCAACACTGGTTGTTTATTAATTTAGTGTTTCCAACACTGGTTGTTTATTAATTTAGTGTTTCCAACACTGGTTGTTTATTAATTTAGTGTTTCCAACACTGGTTGTTTATTAATTTAGTGTTTCCAACACTGGTTGTTTATTAATTTAGTGTTTCCAACAC
This sequence comes from Hofmannophila pseudospretella, assembly GCA_947369225.1. Taxonomy (NCBI): domain Eukaryota; kingdom Metazoa; phylum Arthropoda; class Insecta; order Lepidoptera; family Oecophoridae; genus Hofmannophila; species Hofmannophila pseudospretella. Next base: position 9,627,217 of record OX376325.1, read on the forward strand.
TGGTTGTTTATTAATTTAGTGTTTCCAACACTGGTTGTTTATTAATTTAGTGTTTCCAACACTGGTTGTTTATTAATTTAGTGTTTCCAACACTGGTTGTTTATTAATTTAGTGTTTCCAACACTGGTTGTTTATTAATTTAGTGTTTCCAACACTGGTTGTTTATTAATTTAGTGTTTCCAACACTGGTTGTTTATTAATTGCTTTCATGGTTTCACTGCCTAGCTCCCAATCCTCGATGATAAAACCGTGAGTCTTCTTTAGCGAACTCGCTGTGCTAATTTGTCACAGGGTGTCGCACGGCCACCATTGTTTTCATTTGCATGCCGACATTTAATTGCTCAAATTATGCAAACGACTTTGCTTTGTCTGTTTTTTACACAAGAGTGCCTACCACCGAGACTTCAGCTTCAGCCACAGTTCACCACAAATTGCTTTGCTGTCAAATTATTTGGTTTCAAAATAGTTTAATCAGTTTTAGTACATCTACTTTCGGACTACTTTCTACTTTTTGCGTTTATTCTTACTTTTTGCGCACTAATTTTATTTAGTTTAATATAACCTAACTTATAACGTATGCTTTACCTACCAATACATTCAACCATTCAATAGTAGAGTCGATTTTTCTATCGGAAAAACTATTGTGTCCAAAGATTGGTTTCTTTTTGGCTTTTTCTTTTATATTAAGTACTCGTATATTTCCCAAACTTCGGAAAAGGTAACAAAGGACATCCTAATTCGAAAGGTGCTCCTTTTTTCATCTATCTGGTTTAGTTTTTCCATTCATTTGTCGTCCTATTATCTTTTCATATGTCGTATCCACAGAAATAAATCAAGATAGAACGGTGAAGTAGGGGGGGGAACCCGTGTCTCAATCTTGCAATATACTGCACTCTGAAGCGGCTGTGCTAAAATGCCTTATTGTGCGGTTTGTAACTGTGAAAACAAACAGGTACGAAAGTGATTCGAGCAAAAGGCGGTATTTCGTTCGTAATCACGTCACTTCAGGGGCGTGGCTGAAAATGAAAACAAAAAAATGAAAACACGAAAATGAAAGAAAAACACTGAAAATGTAGACAAGCGCGATTCCTATAGCAGCTCGCCCGCGTCACCGTTCTATCTTGATTTATTTCAGTGGTCGTATCCTATTTTCCATAAAATCTTTGGCTTCAATCTGAAACCACCATCAACTCCAGACTCTAATAAAAACCAACACTGCTTTGCATCCAAATCTTTGTCATATTCTTACAATTGAGGAACATTATCTATTTCTCCAACAGCAAAGCTAACATTGTTACTTATTCTAATGACAACGCTATGACCTTTTATTGTCGTCAGATAAAACTCCTTGCGTAAATTACTGTGGTATTTACCTGTCGTAAATATTATCTAGCTTATCTACATAATTAAATAGCTTGTGGTCTATAATAGGCTAGGTTTCTTGATAACGAGGTTGAACATTAGTTTTATCTCCAAATGGTTGACATTACAGTAAAAATATCTTGATACATGATCAGCTTTTGAAAGTCTAATCACATGCATTTGTGTACAAAGCGTTATCTCTATTAACTTTATTATAACCTCACTCACGGTTGACATTACAGTTGTTGTTGTTTTTTTTTTTAAGGCAAAGGGAACTGAGCCCATACAGCCATATATGATGTAAACAACTCTTTCAAGTCTAATCACCATCCGAACTAAAGAAAAAGGCGTCCTGGACGCAGTATAACTCTTCAAAATCGAGTTAAGTACGGATCGGGCTGCAGCGTTTATTTGACTTTACTTCACTGTCCAACACATTATTCAAATCTTGTCGAAGTTCTTCGAGCAAGAAACACTATTCTTACTAGAAAAGCACTAATGTAAAACAATTTGCAAGACAAAATGAAACAAAGCTGATGTGAATGCCATAAAAGCGCGGGAGAAAACTCACACACGTCTATTTTTTTTTCACAAGGCATTGGCAACACAGGCCATCAGCCTAAACAATAAGCGATTTAAAACAGTGTTTAGTCTTTCAGCATCAAAATGTTTGACATTTTAACACACCTGGAAGTTATGACGGAAATTTCAACCGGTCTAGTCTCTGGCGAATTCTCATGGCCCGCCGCAGAGTCACAGAGTGAAACTACACAACGAACCACTAACGAGAAGTTTATTTTAAGAGTACAACACATTGTCACTGTTACTGAAGTTTGCAAGGCAAAACTACACCGATTTTAGCAATCAAAATCACCAGAAAACACCGTAAAACCTTCTCCAGTGACTTTCCCGTCAAAACTCCCCAGATTACGTATTCCTGAACTACCATATCAATGATTCAATTCAATGATCTGGCTATAAACGTCCACACTATTGGATATATATAATTTTTATTTGTTCTATTTTTAAGAACCTTAATGGTAGGTCTATTATTACATGTGAGAGTAGGTATATCTCATGATCCACCGAAGAAACACAATGATATACAGGGTGGAAAGTTTCGGCGGGGCACCCAGGGCAGCTATCAGATCCGTTGGAGCTACGAGAAAATGGTCTTAGAAGACCTTCCCTAACTTTTGGAGCTATTTAAAACTGCATTCACAGATTTTTGAAAAAAAGGTACAGTCAGCGAGGAAAATGTAATTTTTCTCAAAAAAAATTTTTATGCCAATCGATTCTATTTCGTGTCAGGAACAATAGACTGTACGGGATCAACAGAGGTTCGAGTACTAGAAATATCAGAAATAGCAAAAAAATATTCCCATACATTTAGTATGAGTTATGATTTAAAGGTACCTGTGGATCATTGAATTCTGAAAAATGCTGGCCACTACATCGCCAATAATTTTGAAAATCGAACATATTGGGATTGAAAACACCATTAAACAATAGTGTCAAAGTTACTCTATGTTCATCTTTCATTTCTTCGTCCATTAATTCCAAGTCCCTAGGCGTTGCCAAAACAACAAACTTTATGATAATGACTCCGTTTCCTTCAAAACCAAAAGAATTTATTATTAAAACTTAATGTACGTATGTCCGCCCATCGACGAGACATAGATGACTGACGCAAAATATATGACTTACAAACCTTATGCTTTGCAATTTGTCAAAACATACCTCATCTCTAACGCCTTTAGTATTAGGTTTAAAGTGTTACATAGTTTCGAAATTGTTGCTGAAGATTTAAAATTGTAGGACAAGAACGGTTTTTTCTAACTCCGCCTTCTAAATAGTCGGGGACTCTCAACTAAATTAATACCTTTGCTTAGATGTCACGGCATAAGAAAATTTATATTAATTTAGGTTCAGAGACAGTTGGTTTAACATGCCATGTTGGAATTTAGACGTCACTCATAAAGCATTTTGTTTAAAGATAACCTAGAATTTGAATGGTTTGAAATTACAAATACAAATATACTTCATTGCACACCCGGGACAAAACAAAACATACAACATAAAGAGAGGTACATTATAATGTGCAGAAGGTGGCCTTATACGTTCCTGGCAACCTTCAGGTGAGGGAAAAATCATAAGATACATAATATACGGGTGCAAAACGCGTATGAAATAGATATACCCTCAAATAAATAAATAACAATAATAAATAAAATATTTTTTTTATATATAATCAAAAATATAATAATTAAATAAATAACACACATCATATGCTAAAATGAAACTGCATTAGAACAAATCGTTAGGCAGTGTATCCACACTGCAATTCGTAATGTTGACGAAGGATATTTTTAAATATTGGCAGTGATTTGGCCTGCCTGATAGATGACGGGAGGGAGATCCACAGCCTGACTGCTTGGACTGTGAAAGATTCGGTGGAGTGTGATGGATGGATAAAATTTGTTAGGTCTTCAAATTTTTTTTGAGAAAATGAGGCCAAATTCGTCTTTCTGTGGTGTGGTCTCCAAGGTGCAGGTCTATTGAAAAGCAATAAAGTACCGATTCTTTAGAAGAGATAGCTTAAAACCTCACAAATTTTATTTATAAGGTAACGCCCAATCCAATAAGACAAAGAAATTGACACCAGCATAAAGGCAAAAGTCAATTTAATTTGGCTCCCAGACAAAAATGGACATAAAAAAGCGTGGGTCCAAAGCTCATAAGCTTTGTCCCCGCCTATGTGTAGGGTTCCAGGGAATCTATTTAAGTCCCTGGGTCAATTATTAACTTTTTCGGGGTCCTTTATGGTGCCCATTTAAATAAAGTTTGCCATTAGCTATGTTTCTGACTTTTGGAGGTATAATGAGATTCTGTTGTAGAGATAATAATTATCATTTGAAAACAATTTAATTGTGGCCCTATATTGAAAAAGGAAAGGTCAGATAAGATAGGATAAGATTTATTGTGTAAAAGTTTAGGTAAGAATTACAAATATTGCAGATATAGTTGCATAAACATGTCACACTAAACTTTACCTTTACAGGCATACACACCGAATTCACAAGTTTATAATGTTTATACAGATTTTGAGAAGAAAACAGCAAAAAAGAGAACGTCATTAAGATTTATACAATGTCAATAATATTAAATCAGTCTTCAATGTTTTTCAAACAGATTAGACAATGTTCATTTATAAGTCTGAAAGTATGAGCGTATCTACGAATATATACTGGAAAGACGAATTTAATGAGTAAAAGCAAAGATATTTAAAGTAGAAATTGAATATTTTAAATATTGTCTAACATACTCTTCCCTAATTCAAAAAATACCAATTATTTCATCAAAATCGGTCCTTTAATTACCGAGAAAGAAAAAAGAAATGGCTGATTGACATACATAGAGCACAGAGCGGCTACAGTTCCTTTTAATAAAATCGAATGAAAATCAAAATAAGAAACCGACTTTACAACTTCAGTGACCAAAGAAATAATACAAAATTCAGCAAAGTTTGTTTTAATTTTTATTTATTTTGTAGTTATTTAGAATTAGGTGCTAGTAGTAGTAGGTATCCCTTACAAAGTATCAAAATTGGCACTAAACTAAAACGGAATCGTCACCGGATATACGTCACGTCGGCGGACGATGTTTTTGAAACCCGAACGAGTAAGTAACGGTCGGTGTTTACAACCCAGGCACGCACGTTGGCGCCAAAACCGCCGGTGTCGCCGTCACGGTGGCACTATGACAATGTTGCCACACTTAAAATAGATACGTTATTTATTAAACACGATGCTAAAAGTTGAGGTGTAAAAATATAAAAGTCATGAGGCAATAAAGAGACGATAACATAGAATATTCAGTTACTCAGGAGTCTTGAATGAACTTACACATGATTTTTAAACTCTTCTCCTATATGGCTCTTGTGTGAAAATTTGCCCAGTTAGGGATTTAGTTTCAAGCAATTAATCATTTATATATTCAAACAATGTTATAGATTTAAGAATAAGAATAGTTTATATTTCTGTTTTTTTTTGTTTTTTGTTTTATTTCTATAGGTACTTAATTTTGAAGGAACTTTCATTGAACTTGTTTAGATTTCAATTCTTTTAACGGCGAAGCCGATAGAAGACCCACTGGTTTCTTGCATCGAATTTAGCCCCCTTTTTCACATTTTTTTTGTGGGATTCTATTATTTATATACCATTCCATTCATTTCCATTTCATTATAACCTTTTCTGTCTTTCTGAATCATGAACATGATCTCACAAATGCAATTAATTTAGTAATTCCTTAGATAAATCTTTCATTTATTCACAATTTAATATTTATACCACACTGTTCGAACTGTCAATACGATTGTATGCAAATTATGAGTCAATAGGTCGTAATTATCATAATAGCAGCCGCTGTTTTCATGGCCTTTGTAGTGTTAATTGAACAATTAATTGAATAATTATTTTTTAACAATATTTTGAGTAACACACATACCTACATTAAATTTTGGTCGACATGATTCTAAATAAACTTACCTTACTCACTGTATTTGGAATGAAATTTACTTTTCGGTTTCGTGTTCTTGTAAATAGGTATCTAATACTTTGTCTACTTTACATTTACAATGAAATAGTTTAGTAAGTAATTAGGTATTCAAATTTTTTTCTTTTCTCTACAGGCGCACTAATAAACATTGTCATGCCAAAATGTACCTAGAGTCGCTTTAAATACAGAGACAAGCAAATAGAGTCAAATAATAGGGTGTAATAATTACTAACCACTTGCAGGGCGACTAACTGTCGACAATTTGACATTTTTCTATCGAAATTCTAACCCCACGTTGCCTCACACACGTCGGAACAGGACATACGTTTTTTTGTGTCTGAACTTCTGACGAACTGAAGACTCTGAAGTGTAAGTATTGTTATTCCAGCCTAGTATTGTTTGACCGGTTGTGACCTTTGGTCTTTGAAAAGGTTAATGACACTTGAAAACAAATCGTCGTGGTCTAAATCGCCAGAGGTATGTGAATGTCAGACCATTACCTACTCTTAATCGTAGGTCGGTCTTCAATGCTCCAAAGCTGTTCAAAATAAGTTAAAGATCGTATCGTGTGTAATATCAAAGTTAAAAAAAGGTATTATGTATACCAACTAAAAGCATTTTTTTTAAATCTTTATTATCTTATGATCCCAGCGGCACTTCGACCCTTGAGGATCTTTTGTGCCTACCTCATTTTACACACTGGTCATCTCAGTGTGCAGGTTTTCTCGCGATGTTTTCCTTCACAGTTAGAGCAGTTGGTAAAAGAACGTAAATCTTCGAAAAATACGAAAAACTCATTGGTACATGGCACTGCACGGTTTCGAACCCTAGTTTAGTGTCCTAGCCACTGTGCCACCGACGCTCCAATAATTTCTTATAACTCAGTGTCATTAGAAACAGAACGCGCTGATATACATTTTTCAAGTGAAAATTTAGTTAAAGATAAATAAATTCGGGTGTGTGTGTGTTATATGTAAACTATAGATTCCAAGTTTAACTTTATAGAAAAACAAGTCTTCATGCATACTTAAACAGTTACAAGAGCTACTGAAACGCCTACTGTTCCCGCAGAACTAACCACCAATTGCGACAGCACGATCTCGATGTGTACACGCAGAATAGAAACGATGTTTATCTGTGTAATACTATGCAATAGTACGGCTGTGGGCTGACAGTGTCGCCGAGTCACACGTTGGTCGCACATCTCCCACTATTGTTGACTGCTTGGTTACTTAGATATACGAAAAAAGAATGGATACCTTAAGAAGTGGATCATTGGGATCTAATATACTCAGAGATCCATGTTAACTTATCAGTTCATCTGGATCCCCCCGTCCCGTCGTCATCCATTATGCTGAGACAAGTAAAAGTAAGTAAAGAATAAGAAAGTAAGTGAATAAGTTTTTGGACCCATTTGTTTTCATACTTAATTTTTTTATTTAATAGTTTCAATATGTAACTGTATCTATTGAAAGCAAATAAACGTTTTTTTATTTCATTTCATCCCTGTGGATTGATGGACAAGATACTGTGTGGTAAGAAATGTGAAGTAAAGAGGAAAATTGTGTCAGCGTGTTCTAGCTTTGTACGTCGATTTTGAATTTGTATGCAGAGGGCGTTCAGCGCCATCTGTTGATGAGTAGAGCGAAGTAATCGTGGCATGTTGCTTGATTAAGATGTTCCTATTTCTTAGTTGATATGTGTTGCGTGGATGTGTCGCTACAAAAGTAAGTACCTACCTACCTATAGACAGCTATCTTATATTGTAAAATTTTAAGTTTCATCATTCCTCCACACTCTTCTTCATTTGCCACATCCACATCCAACCGACATCATAGCTCCATATAAATGTCGAATGACAAAGACAAGCAACAAATTAAGAGATCGAGTTCCCGCGTTTTGCATACAAATTGTTATACGAGACCGGCCATTGTTCCAAGTTTATCTGACGTTCCATCTGTGAGGAGCTAGAGTTCCGTATTCCAGATGGAGTAATGTTCATAATTATTATAATACGCAGGTAGTCCGATGTATTGTTTATGTTTTCCCCAAGTGTTATAGTTTTAAATAGAATCGTCATCGGGCGTGGCAGTGGTAACAACCGAGAACCCATTTTCGCTTAGCAGTAAAGTAGGATAAACAAGAGTTATGTTTGCGAGGCAATAGAATTAAATATCCACAAAAAACTGCTTCTCATGAGAAGGTTTACCTAGTAGGTACGTATGTGTCTTTCCATGTGTCCATTTTTTATTCTTTGGCTTTCTGAATCTGAGTGGGCTATATCTGTAATTTACAGTGGGAAAGGACTGTGTCAAATCGCTATTATGGTTTCCTAAATACATTTTCTATCTAAGAGCTCTTAATCTTTTTTAAAAGTATAATTCTGGCAATAATGTTGTTTCATGAACATTTCTTAATTTCTGTACCTCAGAAGCATTAAACTGTAAATGCCATAACCAAATTTACAAATGAGACGATTTCATGTAAAAATTAATCATGTTTGGACTTTGATTAAGTATAACATTTGTAAATAAATTGCCAAAGACTTATAAAAATTTATTAAAGAAACTATTCTAGATTATAATTTTCCACGATGCCTAAGAAACAGAAAATGGTAGAAAAGTATTTACACTGTTATGCTTCTGAGGTACAGATTTGTCTCGGGTACGGGGTGATATTGTCTTAGCAAATGTAATACCTACCCCAATTAAAATTTCATGAACTTTGTAGTTTACGCTCGCAGTAAAAAAGTTATATGGGCAAAAGCTTCCATGATCATGATCCATCTATAATTAGTTGTCTCAAGGCATCGAAACGTAATACATCCACCAATTTCCATTACCTTTCCTTCCACATTAACCAAATTGCTCTCCGCCTCGGCCCCATTCAAAACTAAGACAAAGCAAAAATTTACCTTCCAAAGGATTACCAAAAACCCGAATCTAATTAACTCTGAGGGCTCTTAATTAGTCCCCATTGTAACATGACAAGAGAACCAGCAATTTTAGTACAACCTTAAAACTTTATACACACAGTCGGAGAGGATAACAAATATCATCGAAAGACAGAATGGAATTTGAACGAATTAATCAGTAAACGAGCATAAAAACTGTAAAGATTTAAGAAAATAATAAGTAGTACGGTGGAAGAAATCGTAACTAAATATACCTACGACAAAGTAAGTCCAAGTCTAGGTACAAAATGTGACAAAAAGTGATACTTAATACTTTAATGTAGAAGTCAATAATAAAAGGAAAGAAAAAGGAGAAGGTATGAGTAGAAGAATATAGAAAGAAACTGGAAAACGAAGCCAAATTTGTTTGTAAAGTCATAAGAGACGTGAATATTCGGAAACCACAGTCAAAAGGCTACCCATAGGAACCTGCAGCATGTCCCAACTAATGTTTGGGCAACAAATCAAAACAAGGCTTTAAAAAACGTTTAACTAAATCATCGTTTCTCTCCGAAAACGGTCTCGCTTTAGATAATTATAGGCTTCTGCTCCGAGTCTCTTTTCACGTATGCATTCCAGGGAACTAATCAACATGAAAGAGAAGAACGTAACTCAGTCTCACTCTAACTTGTAGAAGATCTCGAAATCCGCTATAATCTTCGGTCACAAATTACTAAGTATCTCAGAACGACCCATCGTAATAATAGTTGTACATCCGTAGCAGTTTTTTACTATAGCCATGGCATTTTAAAATGACAGTAAAATACGTGGCGATAGCCTTTGGACCAGAACCCTCAGTGAATGATGACTGAAGACTGGCGTAGGTCATCCAGCAGCTAGTTGGAGCAGAAGATATCACCAAAGTCGCACTGATGACTTGTCACTTGCTCGGGACCGGGCAGGGTGGCACAAAAGAGAGGAGACTTATACCCTGCAATGGTCATCCATTGCAGGGTATAAGTCTCCTCTCTTTTCTCTCTCATCATCAGCAGCTCATATCATTATGAGCTGCTGATGATGATGATTATACAACTAGAAGTGAGAATAAGTCACGCTATTTTTTTACATAACATATTTTTTATGAGGCATTCTTCTACAGATCATGAAACAAATCATTTTCCTCCAAATTAGGTAAGGTTTCATGAAACCAAAGCCAAAGCTTCATGATGAGTCACTAGTAAAAGCAGTATCGAGCAAGGTGACAAGATTGATAGGCGTCAGTCCGTCACCTCTGCCGGTATCTCGGTGCTAAGTGCCTCAGATGCGGCCCAGAATGCAAATGAAGTTGTCCCGAGATAAAAACGTATTAACCACTTTGCACGTGCTTGTGAAATTATGTTACGCACTCACGTTAATATTATTTTGCAGTTTTCCGGTAGATCTGCAACAGAATTCGAAAAGAAAACCGCTGTTAGAATTGTTTTACGAGTATGACGTATACGCCGGACAGAAAGCCTTTATTTATCTGTGACAATACTCTGTGGTGCCAATCGTAGTACAGTGATAAGTAAAATAATTAGTAGTTTTATTAATCATAATCTGTTTACTCACTTTGAAATCAACAAAGCAAATAGAAATGAAAATGTATAATAAACTTCCAATAGAGATCACTAAACACTCCACTAAAGAATTTAAGGTTGTTTTAAAAAAGTACTTTCAAAGTAACGCATATTATAGCTTGTACGAATTCATGTCCACAAAATTAAAGCACACTCATTTTCTCTGACACATTATTCCTTACTAACTATAGAAATTATATACTTATACCTATTGTAATAGATTTTTTTTCCATTATCTGACAGTGTACAAGACTGTACCTAACTATTTATGTTTAATTTTAAGTATTTGACAGACACTTGTAACTAAAACTTTTGATTTGATATAGTTTGAATTTATATTATCGTTAGAGTATATATAATACTGCTGTTAATGACGTATCTAGTAACGGTTTCAGTTTATAAGATAAATAAATACAATACAATACAATCAACATTAAGTGGTTTTATAATACACTAGTTACGATTTCTATTACCCGTACGTATCGTGACCGACCTGGTGAAATTCCCTAACTCTAGAATACTTGTGGCTCCGTAAAATTCAAAGTTCTATATCAGATTCATCTTATTTTAGCAGCTATAATGTTGCAGCTGCAGAATGTAGAACCAATGATGGTAAAGCAAACAAAACACCGATATCGAGAAACTGGTCGACACAACCATTGCAACATGTCACCGCGTGAATTACATACGACACAATGTCACGACATCAATTAGCCTGACGTTGACTTACATCTCGCGATAGTCATTTGACGAAGGCGTATAACCATAAAGTTGATAAGAACGACACACCTCGACACGCGAACTGTCGATACTCGATAAACGGACGTGAATTATATCGACAACTGTCCGCGAACATCCTTATTTGCATTTAATTACTTCGTGCGAATCTTTCGATTGAGTTGTTCATAGTGATCACCTGTATGAATGGAACCGAGTAATATTTTTATTGAATAAGGTAAATATTGTTACCAACCGTTGACATCTATTCTAGATAATCGTTTTAATGTAGAAAAAAGAATTGCATAGCAAACCTAGGAGCAGAAGCTAAAAATGAAGGCTTGAAATTATTAGCCGCTCTTTCACGTCCAAGCAGTTAGGCTGTGGAACTCCCTCCCGTCATCTATCAGGCAGGCCAAATCACTGCCAATATTTAAAAATCTTCTTCGTCAACATTACGAATTGCAGTGTGGATACACTGCCTAACAATTTATTTTCTTATGCAGTTTAATTTTAGCACCTGATGTGTGTTATTTATTTGTTTATTATATTTTTGATTATCTATTGTACTATTTTTGTATTTACGTAATATTAGATTACTATTATTACTACTACATTACAGCCTGCACAGGTTTGCATTCTTTATTCTTGTTATTTCTTTATTTGAGGGTAGTATTTATTTCATACGCCTTTTGCACTCGTATATTATGTATCTTATGATTTTTCCATCACCTGAAGGTTGCTGGAAGAGCGATAAGGCCGCCTTCTGCACATTGTATTGTACCTATCTTTATGTTGTATGTTTTGTTTTTGTCCCGGGTGTGAAATAAAAATGTATAAATATTATTAATTATTATTGACATATTCTGTACCCCATTTTATACTTTTTGACATGTAATGTTTGTTACCTTAATATGTTTTGTTAATTTTCGGACACAAACGTATATTTGTTTGCGAATAAATAAATAAAATAAAGTATATTTGTATTGTATTGTATTGTATTATTGTACAAGAAAAAGGAATTAATTATGTGTCTACTAACTACTTTTTGTTATAAATTCATCTCTGGGTGTCGAATCATATAACCTAATGACAATGACAACCAAACGGAAAGGGATCGACGCAGATGGTCACTACTAATTAGCCTCCCCAATCCTTTACAATCATCAGATCAAAATGACCACGCATTTAATAAACTACTAACAATCATAAAAAATATTAATAAAAATCCTTCCTGTCTGGAAGATAACGAACGATTTCACCATGAATTGGCATGAAGCGACTGTTTCACAGCTATCAGGGAACACCTGCCCGGTGAAGCATCTGCGGTCACTTTATTGTCCGAAAGGATTCTCCTAAAGGGTAAAAAAGAAAAAGGTAAAAAATATGAAAAAAATCCTAAAAAGTATTGAGAGTTACTACAAGCGTTCAGTAAAAAACGTAATGTTGCAGAGAATAGTGATGGGAGTAATCGATAAAATCTCAGGATAAAATGAAAGTAGCTAAACAAAAATCAGTACTTTATTGTACAGAACAAAATAAAATTTGCTTAGCTGACGGTTTGTCAGTGTATCAATGATAGAGTATTGGGTTGTTTAATGCTTTAGCACCTAGAATGTGGTGATTTTTTAGAAGCAACATCTTTGCGTGGTGTTATTATTTTCGGAGTCATAGACACTTTAACACAGAGCGTCGGTGGCGTCATGGCTAGGACGTCGGACTCCCACGCGGGATGTCCGAGTTCGATACCAGGCAATGCTATGTACCAATGAGTTTTTCGGTTTTTTCAAAAGACTTACGTACATTTACCGACTGCTCTGACGGTGAAGGAATACATCGTGAGTCAACCTGCACACTGAAATAACCAGTGTGTGAAATGGGGAAGGCAATGGCAAACCACCCCAATGGCAATGAGAGTCATTCTATGTGATTAATTCCTTAGAATGATCACCACCCTCAGCAATGACGAGTTGGAAGAAAGAAGAAGACATTTTCAGCCAAGTCACTTCATTCATAAAATTGTTATCTATTAGTACCTTAGTATAAATTTCGGGAACACAATTAATCAGTTACGTACGCATTTATTGATAATTCATCACAATTTCCGAGAATTCGGATTTTTTTATCGATATTACGAACCCCCTTCCTCTTCAGCAGATGTACTCAGCAGCCGTTTGGTCCTCGAGAGAATAATTCATTTCCACGCCACTCGTGCCTCTAAACCGGTAACTTACCGGTACGAAATGAAACAATTGTAAAAACTGCTCGAGTAACAGAAAAGACCAAACAAGTCAATCATAGTTTGTTATAAGCATTGATTATTTTATTCGAGCGTCGGTGGTCTAGTGGCTAGGACGCCGGACTCCCATGCAGGAGGTCCGGATTCGAAACCATGCAATGCCACGTACCAATGAGTTTTTCCGATTTTTTCAAAGACTTTACGTACATTTACCGCCTGCTCTAACGGTGAAGGAAAACATCGTGAGGAAACCTGCATGTCTGAGGAAATTAAAGGTTTCGGAAGGCGTGTGAAATCCACCAATCAGCACTGGGCCCGCTCGGTGCATCATGGCCCGTACCCCCTTGTGCAAGGGGAGGACTGTGCCCCAATAGTGGGGACAGTAATAGGCTGATGATAATGATTTATTATTTTATTAGGTACCTCATATTCTGCAGTTCGATATACACTTTTACTCATATATGAGACGTCAAATAAAAGGCTTCCCCAAGGTTATTATTGAACCCAATTTGTTTCCTTTCATACAGTCTGTCGAACGCGTTACACAAAACTTCTTCGCCTATCTTAGCCATAAAACTGCTTTCATTGTAAATCACCGATTATTATTTAGTATGGGAGTATTGAATTATATTCTGTAGCTGTAAAGTTCTTTGCAATTTATTAATTAGGTGGCAGTCTTAGAAATGCCATTTTCTAGTAACTGCCAAGACCATAGTTTCTCAACCTGGAGACCGCGACCCCTAGAGGGGTCGCGTTTAGAAAAAGGGATAGTCGCAATGTATCCAAAAAATAAGACCCATATATGAAACATCTTTTTTTAAAAGTAGGTATTTTAAATTATAATCGAGTGTAATAAAATTAAATATTACCAGGTAATAACAACATATTAAATAGTAGTTTATGCAACGGCCACGTAATGATAGCGAGTTTAACATGAGAACTGTTTAGAAATGAAGCGAAGCTGAGTTTCATAATACAAGATCGTTCGAGTGTTAAAATCGCCATTATATGCGTTGCATACAATACTTTTTCTACGTCCATGAAGTATAAAAACAGAAAATACATACCATTACGGAGACTTCAACAGACGCCATGACAGCTGAACATGTTATTGTCATGGAAACCGTAGATATGTTTGACGTATTGTCGACATTTTTTTATGCGTGTCGACTTTTTTTATGGCTATTGTATCAAGTAATTGGCCAGTGAAATGTAGTGTATTTAATACGAAAGAGTTCTTGTATGCAGTGACATACAACAAAGAAAAAAATACATATTACAATAATAATAATTAATACTTCATTATAACACTATTTTTACACGACCATGATGAATAAACCTCTATGTTATTGATTGTGGTTTATTAATGAACAAATTACGAAATAGGAGTAGAAAAATAAACTAATAGCCAAAGGAGTTTGAAATAAATAATCACTAATTATTAACGTAGAAATTTATTCGCATTATTAACGTTAAATTGAAATATTACAGTGAGTGGGTCTCAAAGTTTTTTACTTATCTTTTTGGCTTTTTAGTGGGTCGCGACACTAAAAAGGCTGAGAAACGATGGCCAACACCTTTATTTTTAGTATAAGGGCTAACAGAATCTTTAAAGTTTATTTCCTCAGCAATATCTTAAGCAAAAACGAATGTCAAAGGGTGTTTAAAAACCAAGTTTTATTGCCAAGCCTTTGGTTTATTTTCAGCTACCTTTTCCAATAAATTCGCACTTTACTCGCGGATAGCTTGAGGGTGCACTAAGAGTTATCTAGCCGTTTAAGTTAATGAGTTGAAGTTAATTTTTAAAGGCATTCCTTCTAGCCTGGGTAACACAGTAGTCATGGCGGAATTTATTGATGGACAGTAATTAAGAATCCGGTTTACTGTGGATCTTAAAGAAAATCCTAAGATTATCTCATTTAGTTTCTGTAAGAATTCTTGACTATAGATTTGTATTTACAAGTATACAAATTACTTTATTGAGTTATAGTAGAATTGATTGACCATAAATCTTTCACTATTATTTTTTATCCTGTATTCTTCATTATTTTCATCAACGTTATTTTTCTAATAAAGTTGCTTTGATATCCTGGTAATGTTGTTTATGAGGAACTTTTAATGCCTAATATCAGATTATGTACCAGTTCAACAATTATTGCTTTTAAATATTATGATAAATACTTATTAATCTTCATTCTTTCCATTCCTATTGTTAAAAATTATATTTTAATAAGTTTGCACTAAGTCATCAGCTTCAGCTTCTAAGTCCATACTTCACCATCTTCAACAACCATGTTGAGTTCAGTATTGGACATAGGCTTTGCCTAACTCTCGCCATCGGATTCTGCTGGTGGTTTCAGTCACGACTCCAAAGTTACCACACTTTAAAATGCTGATGATGCATTCGTAGACTCCATCTGTGATTCACTATTCATCCAAAATAGTGATGACTCTCTCACTTTTCCTCTCTCGTTTTAGGACCTGAAACATATAATATAACATCTCAGTTCTTGTAGAAAAATTAACTAAAATAATTACAGCCGACGAAGCCTATGTCCAACATAGACTTGGTCTAATTCTGGCCATCGGATTCTGCTGGTGGTTTCAGTCACGACTCCAAACTTACCACACTTTAAAATGCTGGTGATACATCCGTAGACTCCATCTGTGGTATACACTGATAACTCTCTCACTTTTCCTTTCTCTCGTTTTAGGACCTGAAACATATAACATCTCAGTTCTTGCAGAAAAATAAACTAAAATAATTACAGAACTATTGGACGGAACAATGAACTAAAGGCAACTCCACACTGGTTCGAGACTCAAGACAAAGGCCGCTGCGGCTGAATAAATGCCAACCCATTTACAAGAGTGTAAGATATGACGTGATATAGATCACTCACTTCGTAATAAATAAATAAATAACATAAGAAAAATTACACCGTAAAGCGAATGTAACCGGAGGCGCTACGTCTTCGCTAGCTTCGCATGGATACGCCATAGTAATGCTGTTTTCATTACGTTACTGGAGTCCGCCAATGTTAACTCTGCAGTGCTTTCTCTCTTTCTCTTTTGCTCATTAACAAAAGAGAATTATAATAAGATAGAGATCTTACATAATTGTAGGTCTATGGTTCTGCAGACTTAGGTTTGGAGGTCTCCAGCGACAATCGCCGCGAATGGACAAGATTATGGTCCGTTTAATAATTTCGTATGAAAGTTATCTTTGTTTGTTTATCATAAAGCCAACCTATTGTAGGAGTTGTTCAGGTCGCCTGTAGGTCTCTGGTATGGCTTATGGCTTTCTCTTTAAAATACTTATACTAATTTATTCACTACCAAAGAAATTCGACACATCTGTGTGAACCGTGCCGCAATAAGTTTTTGTTATAATTTCTTGACATTTGTATCAATGTGTAAAATAAGTTAATAGCTTATCTTCTCGCTAAATATATCTCTTTGAGAATTTTATGTCATACCTCTCTCAATGTAGGTATGCTGTATTCAACTTCTAGTACTGTAGTTAACACACATCAGGTACTTTGTCGCTTTAACTTATTAATAACTAACTAAGATCGCATGCGTGAAACGACGAATTACTGCAGAGGATGCTGTGGTGACTCCTCATCCATCGACCTAGGTTGTGTTGGGTCTGACGAGGCGCCTTGTTCCGTGGTGACGTTTTCGGGCTGTGTTTGCTGCGTAATTGGTTGTTTTATCGCATTGTCACCTGCGCTCTCCTGTGTTATTATCGGACGCCTATAGTAAGTGAACATTGTAGGCCGCGGGTTGGAAGACACTCGTTGGGGCGGATCCACATGTTGATATTCGACCGTGTTACTTTGTTCTTGTGACGTTCTTGGTCTCAGTTGCTCTGCGTGTTTACGATTAATCGAGCCATTGACTTCTACTTGATACGAATTCTCCCCGGTACGCTTTGCTATTATTCCTGGCTCCGAACCCAGAGGAAGCAAGAGAAGCGTGCCAAGACAGTCGTGGTGCTCCGTTCTCGCTGCCTACCCCGCAAGGGACATAGCGTGAAGGTGTGTATGTATGTAACTAAGATCACAATGATAATACGAATAGCCATGACGTAACTTGCTTAAGGTTTTTCAGGTATCGGGCTAACATGTGCAATTTAAATTGTCCTATCCACAAGTCTTTTCCCCTTTAGCGCCGGGCGCAAGGGAGCGACAGGGACGGATGATTTAGAAACCCCTCGGGACGAGCGCGACGCGACCCGGTATTAATATTGTGACTCTGCAAAGTATATTCTAGAACTACAGATAATACAGAAGAAATTGTTACAATTGATATATCTTATCTTATGATAGGGGGCCGAGAATAACCCAGCGGCACTTCGACCGTTGAGGATCTTTTGTGCCTACCCTATTTTACACATTGGTCATCTCAGTGTGCAGGTTTCCTCACGATGTTTTCCTTCTCAGAGCAGTCGGTAAATGTACGTAAGTCTTCGAAAAATACGAAAAACTCATTGGTACATGGTACTGCACGGTTACGAACTCGGACCTCTTTCTCCTTTCCTCTTTTCCGGACCAGAATTTGTCAAGTCTTTAGTAATTATAATTCATAAACAAGTATCATTGTTATTAACTGCTGATCGCTTGTGTGAAATGGGGAAGGCCATTAAATCTGCCACGAGAGTCGTTCTATGTGACTAATTCCTTAGAATGATCACGACCCTCAGCAATGAGAAATACGACTTAGAAGAAGAAGATCTCATTGTTAACCCTTTACTGTACAATTTTGATCACTCCTTTCCCAGTGCTATGTTTCGGTATCTGTCGCCTTGCACCTCAAGCTAAATTGGTATCGAAATTTCAAATTCAAATTTCGGTTCCCATGTGTACCCCGCGGCGTTAGTCCTTTTACCATTGTAATTGGACCTCTGGTGATTTGGTAACCGTTGGATTACTGAAGCCCTTTGATGTGGCTTGATTGGCTCCGATACAGTTTAGTTTACATTACGCTTAACTGGTGCTGGTGTCTGGTTTGGTACTGGTACTGGTATTTTGGGTAGCGTGTGTTCGTTGGGTAAGGTTATGGATGGTAATGTAATTATGTCGGTTTTCGCGGATGCTGTTAGTCTTTTAAGAACTCGTTCAGCACACACGCACACACCACCCCTTATATTTACCTTTATTATTTTTCTTATTTTTCTTTCTTCCAAATTTTGCACTATTATATGTTCTGTTACATGTTCATTTGCACTGGTCAAAGAAGAGATCTGTCCTCCGAGATTCAGGAACTTCCTAGTTCGGAAGTCAGCGCCCATAGTAGGATAACTGGTTGCTCACTAATTTTATTTAGTTTAGTTTAGTTTAATCTGTTTGGTTACTCGATTACTGTAACGTATTTCTAATGTCTTTGCTACTACTATTTCCTATACCTACATTTATGTACCGACATTGTTTTTCTACAGACTTTTTATCTTTATGACGTTTCTTTAAATCCTTTACATCTGTAGAGCCTGTGAAATTAATGTTTACTTTATTTTTAACTCTCTGTTAGTAGGTTTATTTTTCTTTTATCTACCTATCGTTTAATTTTTATCTTGGAGAAATGTTTGCTGCTCAACATCTTTCCTTCAAAATTTTTATAGGAACTCGTATGTTATACTGTGTGGTATAATGCTCTCCATTGGTGGCCTAGTGGCTAGGACACCGGACTTCCATGCGGGAGGTCCGGGTTCGGAACCGTGCAGTTCCATGTACCAATGAGTTTTTCGTATGTTTCGTAGACTTACGTACATTTACCGACTGCTCTAACGGTGAAGGAAACATCGTCAGGAAACCTGCATACTGAGATGACCAGTGTGTAAAATGGGGTAGGCACAAAAGATCTTCAAGGGTCGAAGTGCCGCTGGGGTTATTCCCGGCCCCCTATCATAAGATAAGTTAAGATGTACCTAAGTGGGCATTGTGACCAAAGTAACTGTAACTTTCCTCTCTTCGATATCCATTATAAAATAAAATTTCCATAACCCATAATCCAACAATTTCGGACTTGAAAAAGACCTTGAATTTTACTTTAATGGCCTCTTACATATTCAAAGCCAATCTAAGAAATGGTCCTCCTGCGGCTATGACATATTCCCTTAGAATTTATAATTTAATAGCTACTGAGCTTACTGCTTACATTAAACCACCAAAATTAGATGATCTTCGTCAAAGATTTAACTTCAAGATATGAGGTGTCAACATAAATGGTCGGTTTAAACAGTTTTCGAGTTATACTCGATACAAATTACTGTGTTTAAACGTTTAAGCTATTTGGAAAGAATTTCAAAGATGCTGCAATTACAGTAGGGACAAGGTTTAAGTGAATTTCATTTTAAAATATATTTTTTTACGTTAGTTAGAACGACCGATGGCGTGGGACAGATAAGTACCTTCTTCTTCTAAGTCGTTTTTCCTCTAAGGAATTAATCACATAGAACGACTCTCGTGGCAGATTTAACGGGGTGGATTGCCATTGCCTTCCCCATTTCACGCACTGGTTATTTCAGTGTGTAGGTTTCCTCACGATGTTTTCCCTCACCGTCAGAACAGTCGGTAAATGTACGTAAGTCTTTCGAAAAAACCGAAAAACTCATTGGTAGGTACATGGCACTGCCTGGTTTCGAACTCCGACCTCTCGCACGGGAGTCCGGCGTCCTAGCCACGACGCCACCGACGCTCAGATAAGTACTCACTTAAAAAAGACTTCGAAAATTTAGAAGTTTTTGACTGCTTCTGAAAAAATATTGTAAATCCTTCAGCATCTTGTCTGGAAGGCATTCCTTTAAGGATAATTAAAATATAAATTCCTTTAATGTGTTTATTGTACATTGACTTTTCACTGCCCTCAGTAATCCAGCGGTTTTCTAACAATTACCCTGAATAAAAGCTTTATAAATATCAATCAATCAATTAGTTATATTAATCTTATTCTTTCCTCTTTCTCGAAATCATTTCCTCTGCCCGAAGGTTGCCTGGAAGAGATAGATCTTAGCGATAAGGCCGCCTAAATTGTACTTCACTATTTCCTTTTCTATCTTTTGTTTCTGGTTTTCTATTTGCGTGATAAAGCGTATTTTACTTTACTTAATCCAAGATATTTTAATATTTTTTGATATTTTAATCTTATTCGAAGAACGTAATCATTTCAGTAATATGTGTGTTTACTTCTACAGATTTTTAGACAAAGAGAGACGAGAGGGAAAGACTAAAGAACTTACGTAGACTGATAGAAACACTTTATTGTACACAATTACAGGTAAAATACAAAGTATGCTACAAGCGTGCTATGGAAAGAGCTATGCTTGAAGTATCTCTGCTGGATAGAAAACCGAAATGAGGAGATCCGGCATAGAACAAAAGTTATCAACAGCTCATAAGATTAGCAAGCTGAAGTGGCAATGGGCCGGTCATATCTGTCGCAGAACCGACAACCGCTGGGGTAGACGAGTTCTGGAGTGGAGACCGCGTTTAGGCAAACGTAGTGCTAGATGGAGCGACGATCTACGCAAGGTGGCTGGCAACGACTGGATGAGAAGAGCCGAAGATCGGGCTCAATGGCGCGCCCTGGGAGAGGCCTATGTCCAGCAGTGGACTAGAGTGGACTGATGATGTACAAAGTACATGAAAAGTAGCCTTAGCCAACAAAGGCGGTTTTGTCGCTTAGAGCGAACTCTGAAGTTAAATGGACATTAAATAAATTAGCGACAGAAAAGTGTGAGATCAGAGTTTCTAATAGAACTGACAAACACACTGTGTTTATGGATTTCATCATAACTCCAGAACCCTAAACACTGTCTAATTGGAAACCGTTCCGGGCCCAGCAGGGTTATTCCCTCCTTATTTCATTTAAAAACAAGCCTATTATTTCCCCAGGGAAACGGGAAGGTCGCGAATTTCATAATTTAATATTTACCGGTCGCAGGATATCGGATAATTAGATAGACGTGATTTGGTACGGGAAGGCGAAATTAATATCAATGTTCTTTGTTCTTGGGGGTAGGGCTGGCATTTTTATCGATAAATTTAATATTTGTGTGATAATTTTATTTTAGTATGATTAAAATACTAGATAAGTAGGTACTTCTTGTTAGTCGTATTCTTGGTTGATGAGGGCAGTGAACATTCTATGGAAATAACAACAAGAATTACTTTCTTGACAGATTTAATGGGGTGTTTTGCCTTGGTCTTCCCGAAACTTCCCCAAACTATACAGACTTACATTACAGTATTTTACAGTCATTGTTGATTTCTTAAATCATCGAAATATACAGTATGAAATGTCAAGGCATCTGAGTCAGTATGTAAATGGATTAGGTATAACTATAGTGCAATTTTTTTTTAAATAGACGTGTTACAATTTTTTTATTTTTTTTTTATTTTTTTATAATAGCCTATAGGCTGTCCCACTGCTGGGCAAAGGCCTCCCCTCCTCCTTTCCATTTTTCCCTATCCTTGGCGTCCTTGTACCATCCTTTTTGGAAGTGGTCGATATCGTCCTTCCACCTACGCCTGGGACGTGTTACAATAATTGTATTTAATTAGTAATAGGACTCAAATTTTTTACATAGTCACAGAGATACAAAATGACTACATTCCAATGACCACTTCCCCATAGTTACTATTATATTATTATTTTATTGCAGGTTATTTAGCATAGGTTACAGCAAAATAATTATAACAATACTTATTCTAAAAAGTTATATCGCCAATTACACAATAACTCAAAATGAATTTCAATAAAAGAGTACTGTATAATTATATTCTATACTTCTCCAATATGAATACTTTCTTAAAATAACTACTTCCCGAAAAATCTGGACAATGTACATAATTCGTTACCATTTCGTTACCTTTCTAAAGAAAGTAAGTAACAAAGTCTTAAAAGAATAGAAAAAGTTTTGTAACAATTATTGAGTCGATAAAAGTTATCGATGAACTCACCCCTCGGTCTACATCCCTATCTAAGAAAATGAAGACTAATGCTAACGCGAGCGTAGGGGCCCGGGTTCGATCTCAGACGCTACATGACAAACAACCTATGACACACATAATTTTTTCGTACGTAATTTAGACATAGGGAGGGAATATAAAATATGGTCGATATAGTGGTCATAGATATCTATTTTGATGGTGGTTTTATTGGTGAACCCGTATTTTTCTCATGGAAATTCTATTAAAAATATGTTTGTACAGTCGACCACAGGTCAATCTACCCAAAATGTTAAAAATTGAGAATCTGAAGTGCGCCATATTGTGTAGGCACACGGTTGAATTTAATCGAAGGTTTTTAACAGATGATACCATCTGTACTGGTTGTCAAAGTTTCTTCAAAACGCTCTTGGAAAAAATCAAGAAGAATAGAATTGTGGGTTTTCCCTTAAATACCTACAAGTAACTTGTAATAATATGTAAGTAGTTTGTTTGAGAGAACCCTACTTTCCAATGTAAATAAGAAATTAGCTGAAAACTTCATTTAGCATTAACCTTTCTCCTGAAATTAACCCATAACCTCCATAAAGGTTTCTCTATAAAACTTAACAAGTGAAGTGTTAATTAACTAAAGGCCAAGTAGCACTAGAGTCGCACCAGGCACCGCGCGACACCGCGTTAGTGAAACTGAGCCCCTAATCGCGCGATTAACTCCAAACTCTATGATTGTGTAGAGTTTAGAACAATTAGATCTGAATAATCGTAGAGCGTTGTAAATGGCAGACACCACTCGCCCAACGACGACGAATAAATGGCTGTGTCCCGTACAAAGGAAGACTGAATCTCGGAAAAACGTTTCTTATAAAAATCAGTGTGTGATAATGACTCGACCAGGTAAGAACATGAAAGCTCTGGTACAGGAGACTGCTGGCATGCTGGGTAAGTAGGTACAGCGCACAATACTAACCGAACAGAATCAGTCATGTCAGACTAGATTCGAATCTTGCTATGAATTTGTTCAGCGCTGTACTTGTTACCTACAAGCAAGCGTCGTTGTTTGGGACGTGATGACACGTAATAACGGTCGCCTCAATCGGCCAAATTGGTTTCGACGCATGCTGATGACACGTCCATTATGGAGATCGATAGTTGTTTTTTTAATTAATTTTTTTTTATGTGCGACCTTGACGAGTTCTGTAATAAGACCGTCTGCCTTTTTATTGTTGGCTTATCAGGCTCCTCATCTATTTTATGTACATGTTCCTAATTTCAATGCGTAGTACAGTCGATCACATGTTAACCTACCCAAAAGGTCAAAATTTGAGAATCTGAAATATACCATTGCTTATTGCGCAGGCATAAGGTTGAGATTTAGTCTAAGGTTCTTGACAAATGACATAATTTAGCCAGTGAAGGGTCACGAAATGAAAATCAATCCACATCTATACATTTCAAAGTCTACTCACCACGGTTGAGAGTTACCGGCTGTCGCTACAAGTTTCCTCGATTCAATTACAAAAGTTTGACGAGTTCGTTCGTCGTATCGATTGTCGATCTCTTGATTGTAGCTTGTACAGAAAATGTAGTATCAACCAGGATCACGAGCCGTTGTGGCATTATGGTTGGTTTCGAACCATGCAATGCCATGTACCAATGAGGTTTTCAGATTTTTTCGAAGACTTACGTACATTTACCGACTGTTCTAACGGTGAAGGAAAACATCGTGAGGAAACCTGCGTCTCTGAGGAATTAAAAGGTTCCGAAGGTGTGTGAAATCCACCAATCAGCACTGAGACCACTCGGTGGATCGTGGCCCGGTGGTCCTTGTGCAAGGGGTGGCCTGTACCTCAACAGTGGGGATGATAGATAGGCTGATGACGATGATGAACTCCATAACAGCTTATAAAACTGCCCATGGCGGCGCCCTCTTCAACTCAACCTCAACTATGATAAATATTGATTAGTTATCAAAGACAAGTTGTAGAGCAAAAACATTAATTTGCCATGGCCAAAAATAATTCATAAAAAAATAATTGTACACATGAAATGGAATTGAATCATATTTAACGATGTAATTGGTATTGATTGATATATAATTGCGATTATTAAGTTAACAAAAGACTTGTTCAAGGATTCCAGTGCCATTAGCACACAAAAAATAGGTACCAACTTACATATCTACATGACAAAAACTTTACTTATAAGCACTTACCTAGGTACCTCTATTTTAATCACCAACTTTGATTACATCATTCTACTCGCATTCATGACTCGATGTATTGTATGGTCCTTTAGTGCCCTATAGTGTCATTTCAAAAATTCAAATTCAAATTTTTATTCAAAAAGCTTATATAATACATAATATTACAATACAATACAATGGAATATAAATTGAAGCAAGTAGGTAGGTATCTATTTATAAAAACAAATCCTGGCACCTGCACTAGCCAACGGCTGTCTTGCAGCATGCCAGTCCACACTAAGATAGCCAGCGGGATATGATACTGTGGGTATACAGGGGAGAGGGTGTATGAAGTTGTGTGAGGTGATGTGTTTGTGTGTGTGTGTGTGTGTGTGTGTGTGTGTGTGTGTGTGTGTGATGTGATTTAGTGTCCTTTAGTGCTTTGTCGCTTTAATTTATTGACACATTCATATGAATATCAAGGAATCATAACAAAAAACGTAAAAAGTAGTTTGATGTGACTTCTACTATATGTATAAAATGAATAGAGAATGGTACTTTAATTATATACAAGTAAAAATTGTTCAGGTTCAATAATTTAGTTCCTTTTTCCAGATTCAGAATAACAACAGATCATAGGCAAGTATTTGCTCACCGGTGTAAACTCTCCTAAGACGTGACAACATAGTCTTTCTTGGTTAATACTTGCGGTTGTTGGTACATGGTGAAACTTGTAGTACATGATTAGACTTAAATAATATACTGTTTCACGAGTTTTTATTGTATTTTATTAATTACGACCGGTTTCGTTTACACATCGTAAGGTACTTGTTTATATTAATTTTCTTAACTACATGTAGGTAGATTAAAGATGCAAAGCTGTATTAATCTACCTACATGTAGTTAAGAAAATAATTATAAACACATACCTGAAGATGTGTAAACGAAACCGGTCGTAATTAATAAAACACAGTAAAAACCTGTGAAATAGTATATTATTTAAGTCTAATCATAGTCTTACTTGCTCTTAACTTATTGTCTAAGTTTTATTTTAGCCATAAAACATAGCACCACCCCAACTCTTCCCGTTAGTGTCGTACGAGGCGTAAGGATTTTAGTGGATACTATACTACACCTTAATACATAGACGGCGATAGGCTCGCCACCTATCTCGTTTGTCCACAGAATCTTACGGCGAAAAGTGGTAACTATCTATGATGAAGGTGGTTTCTCTGTCTACCCCCACGGGGATTATGGACATGAGAAAATTCCTACGGAGAAAATTCCTCTAAAAGGTGTAATAAAATATTTGTTTTACTCTATCTCTCATTCGACGTAAAACATTATCTCCCAATCAGAGCAAAGCGCAAATTATCCACAATTCCAAGTGCCGATGTCCCAAAAGAATGACATTCATTATTTTTTAAGAACATCATAAAACAACATTACGACCCTCGCACTATACTTACCCACTGTTCGTTACCAATTATTGGTCATAACCGGTCGTTCGATCTCTGTCGATAATTACTGCCCGTCCAAACACAGAACATAAATAACGTTGACGTTTTGTTTTGGACGCAACGTCTTTAAATTGGACAAAAAATGATCTGAGAACGTCACAAAACACGTTTTTTATGAGTTTTTGAAATGTGAAAGAAGTATCTCAGTTTCTTTGGGTCTTGTATGTAAAATTAATACAGTGAGGTGAGATGTCTATGGGCCACGGTGTCCACTTACCATCAGGTGGCCCGTTGGCTCGTCTGCTCTCCTTATTTAATAAAATATAAATATAATATTAATTTCGTATTCAAATGTTTGTGAATTTGAAATATTTGTGGTTTTGAGATATTTGAACAAATTAATTACATACAATTTTATCGTCGATATGCTCTGAATTAATTTTCTGTGGAAGACAGATCAAGCTGTACCTATTCAATGGAACCCTGTAGCAATAAATTTTTGTTTTCAACCCGTGACATTCGTTTAGAAATATGTCAAATAATTAAAATACTAAAGGGTAGCCTGAGCTATTGTCCACTGCACTTTGGATTTATTTCGAATATATTCCGCCTTTAACTACGTAAATAAACAACAAATAATAATACTCGATACATTATTTGTATTATCTTTGATAAAAGTGTTGAAAATTTACTTAGGTGAGGTATAAGTATGATATTATTCGATATTTCGACCTCTTTATTAATTTGTTGGCATTCACGTAACTACAGAAATTATCTACCAACAAGCAAAAGCTTTTTGCTTAAGAGTGAATCATTGTTACTTTCTTCATAACTATAAATTTTCTGAAAAAAGTAATTTTATCCAAACATTCAAATTGACTAAGGAATATTGATTCATAAGGAATATACAATTTCATTTCTTAATATTACTTTATTTTGATTTTATGGCGTTAACATTTCACGATTTTATCAGACCACCTTCTTAAAATTAAAAAAATATAGACGGATCCCTCAAGGACCGATATAAACTTCATCATCATCAGCAGCCTACTCTAGTCCACTGCTGGACATAGGCCTCTCCCAGGGCGCGCCATTGAGTCCGATCTTCGGCTCTTCTCATCCAGTCGCTGCCAGCCACCTTGCGCAGATCGTCGCTCCATCTAGCAGGGGGGTGTCCCACACTACGATTGCCCAAACGCGGTCTCCACTCCAGAACTCGTCTACCCCAGCGGTTGTCGGTTCTGCGACAGATGTGACCGGCCCACTGCCACTTCAGCTTGTTAATCTTATGAGCTATGTCGATGACTTTTGTTCTATGCCGGATCTCCTCATTTCGGATTCGATCCAGCAGAGATACTCCGAGCATAGCTCTTTCCATAGCACGCTGAGCGACTTTCAATATAAACTTAGCGATATAAACTTGGCCGGATTTAAATAAGTTAAGTTATTATTAGTCATTGTTGTTTAGTTGTAGTTAGTCATTTTTTAAGTTTGTCGATGTAAATTCCTTCGAACTCTACAAAGTACTCGTATTAAAATTTTTAACTACGCATCACATGGTGTATAATTTGTGAGTGTTATCCATGAAATCGCAGCGGGCAATTGAACCAGATGATTGTAAGAGTTTTTGCGTTTCCCATCATTGTGAGATGGCCTCTACCGGAGTGTTATTACATGTTCTATGACTCTAGAGTCTCTACTAATACCACTGTGCGGTAGAAAGCGACTCTGTAATCTTAGAGATCAATGGCACTACCAGTTTTATATAGGGTCCTATTTTATTAGCGGCAAATATTTCTAGGGTGACATCTTTGATTGACACATAGCTTGAAAAGTAGTCAATATGTGTACCTTGTAACGATGTCGACTTCATCGTCCATATCAACCTCCTTGATATCAATTTCAACCTCATCGTTAGCGTTTATCTCTCCTCATTTCGTGTTGGCATCTTCATTTCTTCATCTATATTTTCAAAATTCAAATCATATTCCCATTCCATTTCTAAATTCCATTATTCCATTAATTTCATTGTTTTCTTTGTATTTTGTACGTTCTCTCTGTATTTTGTCCTGAACGGACATTTATCCGTTTTATTTTTGTCTCCTACTACTACCTATTTTCTACATTTACTATTTACTGTGTTGTTCTGTTCCTTAAAAATATAATATCTATTACCAAGTTCTTCTATTACTTCATCTGCACACTGTCCTAGAACAATGCTAGCCGGCACCTAGAGGACAGATTGTAGCAACCTATGTAATCTCCACGACACGGGCAACGCCTAGTGTGGAGGTTATAGATTAATGTGAAATGTTAATTAATAGGTGGTAAAGGAATAAAATAAATTAAATTGTTCAATATTCAATTCAATTTTTTCAAAAATCTATAGATTATAACAATAACGATAGATCAAAAAAAATTTTTAATTTCAAATTTCGGAGAAAAACGACAAAATTGTTTGTTTGAAAATTCTATAAATGAATGACTTATTGCTATTCTAATACTGAAATAAGAAGTATTGTAAGAAGTATGAATGAAACAAATAAAGGGGTTTATTTTTCTTTAGTATGGAAAATTTTCATCCAAGTAACAGGGTTATTTTTGTGTAAAGTGGTAAAAATGACCAGCACGTACCCCCCTCCAAATTTTTTCTACTAATAAAAAAGGACCTTATATACCTATTACAAATATTCTAATACATGTATTCGTATAGGTGTGAAAATAATGTGGGTAACCTATTTCGCAAAACGCATTGCTGTGTTTTAGTTGAAAAGGTAATAGAACCAGTGTAATTACTGGCACATGAGACGCTCCAACTAAATCCTCAAAAGTTAGAAGCGTATCGAAAACTCTCAAATAGTGACCACTTACCATTAAATGATCCGTTTGCTCGTCTAATCTGCTTATACAATAAAATATCTATATAGTTTCATAACACCTAAATGAAATGAAATAGTATAATAAACAAATTGGAACAGCTTTTACACTTTTGTTCGTCATTTTTTCCATTCAATATATACAACAATGTAAGAACTTAAAATTAATTATAAATTAATAACAATAATCCTGAACACCTGTCGTATCGTACGAAAATGTTTACAGGATGAACCGTCAGGTGAAACAACTTTAGGAAGTGAAGCTCACTTGGTCCTGGACCCGTGAGCTTCGCTTTAAACTGACCCCAGAAATGGGAGAAAACCTAACAGGTAAACAAAATAATAATCATAATTTTTTATGCTTATCTACATTAAATGGGTAGGTTTAGAATTAAGTTACGTAGAAAAGCGTCGTTCGGCCCATACTACAAATGTGGTGTCATTTCTGTGGACTGTCTTTTTTATGTATATGTGTAAAATAAACGTAAAAACATCTAAAACAAAAAAAAACTAAAATAAAAATAAAAAAACATTTTTGTGCCATTGGCACTACAATCAAATCAATAGTCTGTAGTCTTGCCATGCATCTTTGCCAGTCATAAAGTCTGGCACGTACGCTTTACGAGACAGAGTTTTTTTATTTGATTTAAACTACAGCTATCAATCTTAATCATCTTGAAAATATCTTAAAAGATGCTAATTATATAGTTTGGTTAGAGCTTTCGTTTGATAAGTCGTTGGAATAGCTTTTATGTCAATAATTTTCAAAAAATATCAATATACCCTAGTCATTTACAATAGAGCTTAGTTATATCGATTTATTTTGAAATACTGAAACACTTATATTCTACTGATAGCCTAGTTGTATTGTAGTAACGGGCTGGTTTCCGCAACTCGACGTCTAGCGCTTGTTTTTCATGTGATGGAAAAACAAGTCACCCCAAGTCGCCAAAAAGTCCAGCAGTCCTTTAATGAGGACATTAATGTCCTACTGGACTTCGGGAAGTAACATAAGGAGTACCGAGGCTTTCCGCCCGATGGGATGGTGACCTCACCGCATTCTAATAGCACTTGGGCGACCGTCTCCTCTGCCTCCAGGCATGCTCTTCCGCAGTAGGGCTCTACTGAGCCGCAGGAACTCGGTAGATCGAGAGATTGCGCACGAGAGTGCGCTGGCGCAGCGATGATAGCCTAGTCAAATACTTAGCCAAATAACTATTTAAGATTGCAAATAATGTGAGATGTAACACAGAAAAGAAATAGACACGCTATGAAGCGAGATAATTTTAAATAACGGATATAATAAAGCTAAAGAAAGGTCTTTAAAGGAAGTCAACGATTTTACTGTATAACACAAATACATTGAGCTATCCGGTGGTCTGACATTTTAAAGGAACGTTCTCTCCTTCCGGCTATGAGTTCAGACTTCAGATTCTATGTAAGCTCTACCGCCGTGGGACAACGGCACTTAGATGTAATGAGCGCATGACTCGACACACGTAGCGACACTATATGTGAGCATTAGAGGACTAGTGATGTACTACGACCATGATATAATATCGATACAAGTGCACTGTCAAAAGGAAAACTTGGTTTTCTCATAAAAGGTTTATATGCTTTTAAATATAAAATGCATATTACATTTAAACTTATAAGATTATTTCCATTTGGTGGGAAGGGCTGCTGTTTTGTATAACAACACAATATTAATCTTACAGATCTTATTAATCTTAATAATATAACTGAAGACCTCACTCACCTCATAGTTGAATGTGACATAATCAAATACAAATATACTTTATTGCACACCCGGGACAAAAACAAAACATACAACGTAAAGAAAATTGAAAATCAAAATTGAGACAGTAATATTTGGCCTCAATATGCTCCAAAATGGGAGGCTCAATTTTACTTTGGGTCAGTCCTTAAGTGTTACCATAAAAAATCTGATCTTTTCTAAATTAGCTCTTAAAGCGAGGTCTGACTCTAAAACATTACAATAGGCTGACTCTAAGGGCTAGTTTACACTTGGTCAAGTACAGTGCCGAGTGCAAGTAAAATGGACCATGTGTAAATCAGCCCAGATTATCTATATTGTCACTAGCGGTCATCCATCTAGATTCCGACCGCGTTCAACGTTACTTAACTTGCATGATCATTCTCCGACAACGCAATTTGGCTAAATATGACCCCATAGAAACGGATTCTTTATATCTAGTGTTACTATCCATACATCTCGATCATTACTGGTCCGCTTTCGGACGGTACTCCAACTTCTTCCACTTCAGACGGTCGCAGGCCGTGTGCATCCAGTTATGGCCCGCTTGTCCCCGAATGTCGTCCACTCTACTCATACCTGGATTTTGTCCCCGCGTGTTTTGCCGTGGCCTCCACTCCAGCGTTTTTCTGGTTCAACAGTCCCTATCCATATACGTGCAATTCTATTCATGCATCCATCTCTATTTCCGGCTCTCGATAATGTTACCACGTCTATAAGCTTCGTTACAATACTCATCGACAAACCTCTCGACTCCGCTAGCCTGCCCTAAGCTCCATCCTACATCGCACCTGTATTCCAGCGGCGGCGCGCGCGCACCCGCTCATTAGGTCGCAGCGCGTGATTGTCATTTGGCCCCGCCCCACGCGCCGCTTAGACAATTATTATAATTCGTATCATTACCCGAGGCTGAACCACATACGAGTGACGGAACGTGGCTTTGGTTCTCCTTTTTGGCTTTGTTTGTTAGATTACATATGAAAAAGTTTGGTAAAAAATGTCGGCTGTAATGAAAAGGTGTCAATTCATTGCAATGATTTTCAGTTTTGTCTTGGTCGTCTCTATAGCAACGAGGAGCTGCGTCGTGCTCGTCAGACATTTCCTTGGGTCCGATTCTACTAATAACATGTAGTTTTTTTTTTATATATAAATTAGCTACGACAAACAGGCAGACGGGCCACCTGATGGTAAGTAGTCACCGTCGCCTAGAGACACGTGCAGTACCAGGGGTATTGCTTGTGTGTTGCCGGCCGTGGAGGGAGAGGACTTTTTTTAAAGTTCTTTTTGAAGCATCCCATGTCATAGCGCTGTGGAAAAACGTCGGGTGGAAGAGAGTTCCACATTTTGCAGGTGCGTGGCAGAAACGTTCGTGTAAAACGGGTCGTGGTAGACACCCAAGGCTTTAGAAAGTGCGGGTGAAAATTGAGCCGCCGACGAGTGGTGCGATTCAAGAAAGTAGACGACGGCACCAAGTCGAATAGTTCTGAAGAGCACTCCCCATTATAGACGCGATAGAAGACGCAGAGAGAGCCAATGTCTCTCCTCAAGTTTCAATAAAAACTAAATTGAAGTCACCGACTTGACGTTTTTGTAATATGCCATTAGTCACGAACGGTTCGATTAATGTTACGTTTCAGTCAAGCCAACGATCGATCTATTCACTCATTTGTGCTAGCAAAATTTGTATGATAACGTAATAGCTACTTAACTAAAAAGAAGGGCAAACGTTGTAAGACAGTGGAAATTGGCTTCTGGAGCTTACTGTTCTAATTTTATTTGATGTATACGAGGATCTATAAATACTACAATTACTATTACATAGTATTTGTCAAGGTAATATTCTTCATTAAATAATTAGATAGGGAATCTACAGTACATTTGACACATGCCTCAACGGACAGGAGTTTTAAGTTAGACTTCCGTTGATCGCGGCCGATGCGGCTTACGCGCGCGACCGGGCGGCTGACAGCGGACGCGACAATACGCCATATATTCATAGTATTTACACTATGAAAATATATGGCGCCGCTTCCGAACATCGCGGCCGATGCAGCTGACGCGCGCGGCCGACGTCTATCGTAGCCGCGCGCGATCGTTTCAAGACCTGTCGCGCGCGTGTGTATATCCCTCTCGCTTCGTCATGTTCGTCTCGCTCATTCGTGAACTCTCATGTCAGCCTGTTTAGACAGCCGCGCGCGGCTAGCCGTTGACATCGGAAGCAAGGTGTGTGGTCGGACGCGCGCGGCTGACGCGCGCGGCCAGCATCGGCCGCGATCAACGGAAGCCAACCTCAAGGAGGATAGGTTAGGTCCTTCTTCCGTATTATAATTACCTACTACCTAATTCTATATCTTCTTTTGTTTGTCATCTAATTTCTTCTAGGAACTTGCTTGAAGAAATCTATTCATAAAAATCGAGGTACTGATGATATAGTGTCATTGTCATTAAATAAAAACTAATCTAACCGACATCAGATAAAAACCGTCGTCGTGTGCAACTGTAAAATCTAATTTACAGACATTATTCCAAACATAATCTTAAGTGATGACCACTTTAGAGTCCAATTTCGAACATCAGTCAATAGTGAGCCAAGAAAATGTCCCCATTTGTCGCAACAGTAGGCGTGGTGATCCACTAAGACCGAAGAGTTAGACGACCATTTGTTTGCCATCTAAGTGAACCTTATCTGTATCAATTTAAAGAATAGTTTTACTAAAACGAGTTGCATAGAAAAGGTTGTCAGAAACGGAGGCGAGAGGTAAGTGGTCGAAGTAATTTGGTCGAACGCCATTAGACGAGTCGGTCAGTACGCTAGCTCACCAAAAGATTTTGAGCTCTGGTGATGAAGGTTCCTCCCCCGCGGAAGCCTGTAAAGCCTTCGGGTGCGGGAGGGGAGGAACCCGTTTAAGTGCATGTCGTATAGTATATCAGTACATGTCATTATGTAGCTCACAGAGCGTGAATATAAAATCGTTGTGTAACGTAATGGGGCTCAGAAGCTTTGTTCTTTTGTCTTGAGATTTCGTGAGGTGTCATTGAGCTGAAGATGGGTCATGGTGAAATCTTGACAAATAGGTTTAAGAGTCTATGGGTTGTTATTGTGACGCCATAGAGTAGATTGCTTCTTTTAGAATTTCTGACGTCCATTAGAAATATAACACCCATTAAATAGAATAGAATAGAAAATCATTATTTGATCAACACTTTACAATACAGAGGTACAATAGCGAAACAAAAATTTATGCTGCAATGTGCGATACGGTTTGGTACAAGTACCTAAGTCTATGCCTAATCTGTGTTCTCCAAAACATAATCAATATGAAATCCTCAATCATAATATAATTTTTAAAAAATGCATTCTTTTGTTTTTTTAGAATTAAAACTATAGTGAGACATATTAAATACATAATTAACTACGGATTACTCAGTGCTCCGCACAGTTTTGGCCTGTTTCGAAGGCCTTGATCACGGAGAGTGCGATGTCGACGTGACGGTGGTTCGTCTCGCACTGCAAGTGCAGTCAGCAGCGCACCGCGCCCGCTCTGATAGGCCGTCGCCCGAATTTCAACAAAGATAGTGGATGGACACTACCTACCACATGGAAGCCGATTCTATGCACTTTGACCGGTTATAGTGTTAAGGCGGGTGCCTTGGTCAAGGGGAGCCATGATCCACTGAGCGGGCGCAATTTTGATTAGTGGATTTCACATACTTTCGGAAACTTTTCATTTGCTCAGACATGCAGGTTTCCTCACGATGTTTTCCTTCACCGTTAGAGCAGTCGGTAAATGAACGTAAGTCTTCGAAAAAATCCGAAAAACTCATTGGTACATGGAATTCAGCATTGCATGGCTTCGAACCCGGATCTCCCGCTGATATATATCCTGGGATATCCCACAGGACTGCTACGGGAAGGCTCTTCAAGGAAACAAACTTGTGTAGCTTATCAGCGTCTATTGAGGAATGAATGAATGGAACTTATATTTTTCTACCCTACATAGGCCACCGACGCGGAGGAAGGAGTACGTACGGAAGGAGTTGCGTACAAGCAATCTCAGTACAGTTCCTAAAGTGATCATATCCAACACTTACATAGCGTTATGTCTTTTCCTAAGTTATAGTTTCATAAATTTCGTTGTTTCAACAGCATTACCGGCGACCTTAACACCGAACAGAACACTTACTTACAATAAATCGATGGAAATTGCTTTGACATTTTCATCACATGCTACAAAATGTTACCCCTACTTTGCGACACGGACATTCTTGGAATAATATCGTGCGGTAGTTTTATTGCAACATAAATACTATGTTACTCTTCACGGTGTGACAAAATAACTAACTATACAATCATTTCTTTTGGCAAATGTTGGTTTTCATCGTTGTCATTCATCATAATGATTTCGTCTATTCCCAGTAGTTCAATTAAGAGTTCAAATGATTGAACTAGTGGGATTTCTTGTAAACTATTGAGACCTTCATATTGAGTGTTATTCAACTTTTTTTACTATAAATTCTTTTGGCAAATGTTGGACTACATCGTTGTCATCTATCATGATTTTGTTTATTCCCATTAGTTCGATTCATTGAACTATTGGGTTGTTTTGTCATAGAAGCATTGAACTATTAAAAACATATTGCGTATTCGACTAATTAAAATCTCAAGTTCTCTAAGAGATTGTAGCGTAATTCAATACAGTAATAGGTATTGTAAAATGTGAACTAAAAAATGACGATCCACCATGCTTAAGCTCTCTGTGCCAATTCGTCGGGAATACTAATGCCAATGTTTTATTACACCCTGTTTCAATCAGGCATCTAATCTCCATAGCTAATTGAACTAAATTTCAATCTTTAGGTGTTGTTAGGAGCACTAAATCGGATCAAGTACTTATAAGACCTTTCATTGCAATAGATGTAAAAGCGCTTGTGTCGTAATTCAACGATCCCAAGTAGATCTTGGCCTCTGCCACTAAGAGTTTCCATTTGCTCCCTTTCTTGAGTTACCTAGTTAGTTAGTTTTTTGGGGAGAAATCTTCAAAGGATAGCCTCCTGAGGGAGAGACCGGGTGAAACATTTACCCTGCCACATCTCCATTCCGCCTTCGGACTACCAGGCGCGGGGAGGGGTTCCATCCTTATGTTGTTGATATCCCATATGTTCGTACGAAGCGATTAGCTTCTTCGTTCATTATGGGAACGGCTAAGGAATGGAACAGCCTGTCGGCGTCTGTATTTCCCGAAACCTACAACCATGGTATCTTCAAGGCCAGAGTGAATAGGCATTTACTGGACCCGTATGCTCCATCGTCGACCTCATCGTCGCTTACCATCAGACGAGATCGAGGTCAAATGCGGGTTTAGTAGTCAATAAAAAATATTTAAAAAAAAACAGTAAAACCCCCTCGATGGTAGACCTCAAGCATATCTGAGGACTCCGGGAACTAGTGCAGCTCCCATAGCACTTTGTCCAGGGCTCCTCCTGGGAGGTGAACGTTCCACCTCCCTAGTACTAGTACCTAGTACCTCCCGTCACAGCACTGTGACGGCCACGGCCTACTTTGCCTGACCGCGACCAAGATAATTCACCCATATTTGTCGCATCATACGACAGACAGTGACTTAGCTATGTTCTACATCTGACACTACACAGTATATTTAGTATCAGTATCACATCCTGCCAATGACTAGACTAGATCTCACCTAGGTCATAGCCTAGGTCCTCCATCATTCCAACCGTGGCGATATATGGTTTTAAATTAATTAGTAGATTTTGGTCGTTTGATTACATTAATAAATGATCTAATGTACCGATAGAAAAGCTCTACTTTCTCCTTTCTCTATCACAAAAACTATGTCTTTCACAACCGAAACAAATGGCATTCCATTCTGCTTCGATTATTCCACAATACATCCATCAAAATTAAGGCAGACATCTTCATTGAGAGTCAAAAGAGAAGCCAAATTTATCAACTTACAATTACCAACTTTATTACTACCGTTACAAAAAAGTTTCTAGCATATAGATAATGCCAGTGATTACAGTGAAATGTTTTCAACAACAGCCTAATTAAATTGGTTTCTGTATTCAAAGCTGGACAAAGATTTATATTGACGAATGGTAAGTTGTGATCATAATGATGAGTCTAAATTAGTGCAAAGTATTCGCTCCAATAATTAGAGAAAATTAAGTATTGTGCGTCTTGAATTGATTACGAATCTACAACTTTAGGAAGGAGAACTTTTGAATCATATCAGATAAAATATAATTACTGCGTAGACTAAAAATTCAGCCTAGGAAAACTATGATTGATAGAAAGAAGATCCTATTAAACCAACAGAAAAAAAAGATTGGATATAATCCTGTAGAAAAAACCAACGATAGACAAACCACAGAAATCGGACTACACTGAAAGAAAAGCTTGTTTACTTCAAATAAAAAAAGTTCTTTAAATACGAGCATATAAAGTCGGCTTGTTAACTTCAACCTTCAGGAGAAAACTTAAAATTTATACAATTGATCTACAAAAATCGGACACTGCTCCGTACATTCTTTAGGTGCCCTGTAACTACTGTCCTTCACAATTTGGAAGTGGTCGGTAATCTTATGCCTCTACTGTGAACCACACACATAATACCATGTAAATACACCCGCACCATGCCATCACCCTCCCACACACTTAGTACCTCACATACACACTAATACCCTCATTCATACAAACAAACACATTCATACATCACAAAACGCACACATTGTTGCTTTCTTCGTCCGTGCAGTCACTGAGAGGCCAGCTGAAAATCAGCGCTGTGGCTTGCCTCAGCATTATGCTGAGCTGGTGTACCCTTTTTGGCACTGTACCACACCAGATGTTCTGTGCTGCATGTATTAAACTTTGTATACTTCTGTATTCTGTATTCTGGTGTTTACAGCGCTAAATAAACGATTTCAATTTCAATTTTCAATTTCAACCAAGATCTTAGTCGTATCTATCAAGTAATTTGTTCAAATGAATAGAAATTACTTTATATGGCTCTAAATCAAACAAGCTTTCTTTCAGTGTACTAGCGCCCTCTCTTGAGTCAAACGAACAAAGCAAGACAAGTTGATAGTAATTATTTTAACCATAAAGAAGAAACGTAATAAAATTTTCCCTGAAAATATTGATCTGTTAGAGTCGGAAAAAAGTATGGTAATTGAACGGCAATTGAAAGCAGCGTAACTTACAAACAAATAAAAAGAATATGACCACACAGGACAAAATGGTGAGAACCGTGAAACAAGTGCCGGTTACATAACGTAAACGCAAAAATTACAAAAATCCGCGCGCACCGAGCCTTCAACCTCCACTAATAACCATTTACTCGGTGCGTACTGCCTCGGGGCAAGCGCACGCGCATCTGATTGATGCGTTTATAATTATGGCGGGTTTTGCGCTTGTTGCGCGGGAAAATATCATTTGCATGGTACAACACCTTAATGTCGGGAACGTGAGCCTTAAGTGACGCCCATTTACGGTGCGACGATTTTAGATAAAGGCAAGCTAATAAGGGGGTAATAATAGGGCGTACTATAATGCTAAGTGAAGGGTGGGAGGCATGGCAGACCTTGGGAATTCTGTAAAAGATTGAGACAAAAGAACAGCGAGAATTAAATCCAATAGTCATAGTGGTGCGATTTCAGACACTAAAAATGTAAAGTTTAAACTTAGTGAAACTGTCAGCACACTCAATCGATTGATCAAAGTGAGGATCCAGAAGAAGTTGATTTTTCGATTAGCTATTATTTTTAGTGATGAGCACTACGGAATTGGATACAATATACACAACAATATATCCGATTAAGTCCAGGTCCAGTATTACATAACGTATAAGTATAATATTAATTTATTGTAAAATCTTAAACAAATTGATTAGACTTAAATAATATACTGTTTCACGGGTTTTATTGTAGTTTATTAATTACGACTGGTTTCGTTTACACACCTTTAGTACCTGACCAGACCTGAAGATGTGTAAACAAAACCGGTCGTAATTAATAAAATACACTAAAACCCCGTGAAACAGTATATTATTTAAGTCTAATCATGTACTACAAGTTTCACCAAGTACCAACAACCGCAAGTATTCACCATTTAAACAAATTGCCTTACCATATTATTAGCGTATTATGTTAATTATATGCAAGCAATTTGATAAGTAAACAAATTGACACTAGGTGTTGAAAATGATTAACTAGGTACTGCATACTATTTTGAACTTCTGTGAAATAAGAGTACCTAAATTCGGAAAATCGAGTCTGTGCGAATTAAATTGTCTTACGATCTGTGCCAGCGACCAGCAGCGTGTCGTATAATGCATGGCTCCCCTTATTTCGATTAAACTGTACTCAATAGGCAGTTTCAGTTGCGATAATAACCTTGCTTCAATGTGACTGTAAAGATTAGTAATACTGTGAAAATAATTAGAAAATAATTTGTTGTGGACATCACTTGCATTTTTTTATAGGCTGTCCCACTTGCATTTAACAGTGAACAAATAGGTTTCATTGAACTTTACCGGTATATGAGCGTATGTTCTTACTAGGGATGTTACGGAGTTTCGAGTCCGACTTCGAAAGGTCGGAACTTCCGATTGATTTTACACCTCCGAGTCCGATTTCGGCTCCGATAATTTTGAATCGGAGGTTATACCGAATATTTGTGAGTATTTGAATATGTTTGATATTCAAATATCAATATTTTATTAAATAGTGTAGGACTACATAAAGGAACATGTGTTATTGCCGCACACGTCATCATGAAAAACATAGGACAGTTCAGCTATAAAAATTACGGTTTAATATTTAAACATCTGAACATGTTTCTTCTACCTTCTTCTCCGACTTAGGTTCCGAATCCGGTTCAGACTCTAATAAATCAAATTTGGTTCCCACTCCGGTACCAACTAAAACCGATAAAATAAAACCTCCGTAATATCCCTAGTTCTTACGAGTACATCCAGAAAACATTTTAACTAACTTCCTTAGTCTATAAATTAGGTTAATCAACTTACCTACCTTATAAATAGTATAAAGTGCTCTCTGTTTATTCTCGCCTTTATTTCCGATCTTTTGTCTTTCTTCTTTGATTGTCCAAATAAACCCTACTATAACTGTTTCCAAATTGAAATCCCTTGTTTTCACTATTAGGGAATGTTTGAACAGGATTCATAGGCTGTACAAAACGACGGTAGAATCTACACTATAAAGCTATAAAGCCGTGTGTACACTGAATTCATAGGCTGTGTATACGACCGCGGGCTGAAATTCGCGCGCTTCGATTATTCATACGCGGAGGTGTCGAGCGCCAGTCGCGGTGAGAACTGCCTGTTATTTTTGCAATAATGGTCATCCAACTATGATTATGTACAGTGATATACTTTTAGGGTTAGTATATGATGATGATAGGTAAGCACTGGTATAATAATCATAGGGGAATTCAGACTGGAAACAAACATAAAAACCCTCGCCATATTAGCCATTTCTAAGTCTATACGTAGGTACACACGTACGCACGTAAACCGATTCTTCAGACTTTTTCAAATGGTCACTGTTCTCTTCTTCATTTTCAGCCGATTTCTGCCCACTTCCGGGTGTAGGCTTCTTGTTTGTTTGTTTGTTTGTTTGTAGGCTCTTTATTGTACAAAATAAAAATAAGCCAAAAAACACACGTTCGTTCTATCGGTGAAGGGTAATTCGCTGTACCATAGCTGGCTCCATTAAAATATGTTCCACTTCACTCACTTCACTTCTTCCTTCCACTGTTCTCAATCTATAAATGATACTAAACCTAG
Organism: Hofmannophila pseudospretella; assembly: GCA_947369225.1. Taxonomy (NCBI): domain Eukaryota; kingdom Metazoa; phylum Arthropoda; class Insecta; order Lepidoptera; family Oecophoridae; genus Hofmannophila; species Hofmannophila pseudospretella. The sequence continues at coordinate 9,667,680 of OX376325.1, forward strand.
GTACATGTTATCTCAAGTCACGTGATGTGAGAGACATTTCATCGTATGTCCTTTTTTTTTAAATACACCAAACATACTTTTTACCTCTTAGATGATTTGCATTAAAATTTTGAGAACGGCTTACTGGCAAAATGCTAAAATAAGTACATGTGTATTAGGTACTATGAAGAAGTCATACATAGTCGTTGTGATTTTTTTCGTGACTTTCCAACTTAATGATGTATTTTAAATGTCAACACTCAAAATCATCAATGTCGCAATTTAATACATCCATCAAAACTTTTTCTACATTTCACCGGTCTCTGGTTTATGGACAAGAATTTTTTACACAGATTTCTTGAAATTATATTCGCTTGTCAAAACGTCGTCGACACCAAGGTGTGTAATGGCACAGCATCATCGTGGTTATTGAATCATGTTGCTGTCAGCATGCTGAATTTGACTTTCTATATGTATTCACGTTACTTGTAATATTCTGTAAAGTCTAATTAATAGGCGCTTAAGACGTCGAGTTGCGGAAATCAGCCCGTTATTACAAAGTCTAATTAATCTTGTCAGAACGCCATGCATTCATTTTTATTCACCTCCTTTACCTATGTTTGTCTGTATTTATAAACGCAAGAGCTAACAAACGTTACCTATGTAAAAGCTTTACCACTATTAGTTATTCTGTGCCTTTACTAATGTTTAAAATTACTAAATTTTTGTTAAATCCTTATCAAAGCATCGTCATAACTTTTTATTTTTACCTTACCACTACTTTCCAAACATGCTGCAACAAAAACCGTTCTCTTACCACTTACCACGACCTAACATCTTCACATCTCCAACGACCATCGAGTATTGACAGGACACTCTTTTTTACCGCACGTTTTTACACTCCGGCGCAGCGTTTGATCGCGGTGATTTGACAATATGCGCGGACGCTTGTTTGACACCGCGGCGTGTATCAGAAAAATCTCCATTAAAGACAGACGTGGAAAAAAAATTGACCACAAAAGACATGAATCGTTAATCGCGAGGGTGTCGGCTACTAATGGGAAGTTAGATGGAACAGTAAAAGCGCTGGAGTAGGTCCTCATAATTTTAAAGTACTTACATACGAATCATTTTATTTGTGATTTCATCGTTCCTTAATTTAATAAATTAAATCATTTTCAACTTTCATCAGCTTAATAATATTGCAGGACTCGGTGCATCTTATAACTACAACACCAGGCTTGGGGACAACCTCAAATCCGAGCCTTATAGGTTCGCAAAAGTAGGGAAAACACCAAAGTATACAACAAATTGGACAAAATAATAAAAGATGCACCGAGTGAAACTGCATTCACACTAAAATTGAAGAGTTCTTCAACGTCAGGTTGACCTGGTAGGTATATTATACTCGCCTACCCTAATTGCATGATTTTAAAAAATAACACTTAGTTTTAATTAAAATAGAAAATTATTTTATTATGGTTAATTATAAATTCAATTTAAATAATAATGGTTTGTAATGATAATGATAAATCTATGTGACGTATATTTGAATATTATAAATAAAGATCTAAATCTGAATCTGAGTACCTTGCAAAAGGCGTTAGGCTCGATTAGAGAGTAATTATGAGTTTAGGAGATTTATGATTACAGTACATTGTTAGGCAAAAATTGTAAGTGTGAATGTAAGTGTAATTCGGTAATGTGGTAGCAAATATTATAGACTAGCAACCTGTCCTACCTAAAAATGACATCCTCGGTAATCAGTTAAATATCACTACATAATAAATTTTGTTTTTATTATGTAGTGATATTTTATATTAATAAATTCCAAAATATAATGCACAGCTCCATTCAAAAACGGATACAACTCGCTCGACTCCAAACATTCTCACCTCCTGTCTACATAGCATCGGCAACCTAATGAACTTCCAAATGGAAGCTGTTCGTATCACTGCCAATCAGATTTTTATTTATCTCTCCCATCAAGAGGCTTTAATGGTAGCCAGAGCTGTTGAGGGAACATAGTGATGCTTTCACAATACTGATGTGAGTTAAAAGGTGTGAAGGTCAGATGGAGTAGATGCTAGCTAGCTAGTTTTGGATGAAGTTACGGTATAGAATATCAAATGGCATAAATCTATTTACAATGACTAAGCCTGGCCATTCGGCGGTGTAACGCTGCCAGTATCATCGGAACTTTACAGCACGGGGGCGCCGTAGACGGCGTGTTTACTTTGTAAATATAGTTAGGTAGTTGTAAATCGTGTATCTAATCTTATCTTTGGATGGGGGCTGGGAATCCCAGCGACATTTCGACCCATTGGGATCTTTTGTGTTCAACCCCTTGTTAGGAACAAGGTGTTCCCTTGAGCACTTCACCGAATATGTCGTGCATGAGCAAGACTATGCGGCTTAGTGGGAGGGATTTGAATTCCCTTGGATCTGGATAGGCAGAGCCTAGCAGACCCATCCATCACAGGCTCTGCAAGATGTGCTGTCAGCCAGCTTCATCTTGTGTATGTGGGCATTGGTGCTAAAGTAACCGGTGAAGGCAGGCGACCAGACGCACTTGACGTCTATCCTAAATCGTGTATAGCCTTTTATATAGTATATTGTAAGTTGGCTGGAATATTGTTCATAACCTCTATTTATGGACTTAAGACAGACTTGTAATGAAGGTGAAAATAGGAGAAAACCAGCAAATGAAATTCAAAGCAAGATCTTTCAATAAAAAGAATAATGATTCGTAATTTAATTTCACATGCTATAGGTAGATATATATAACATAACGTTTCCGCATTAGATTGTAGAGACGGACTAAACTTTACACTCGTAACATGTTCAGAGATAATGAATAGAAAGCGAAACGAACGAATCGACTGAACCAACCGATTCCATGGTCAATGGTCATCCATCAAGAAACATATAAACCTTAGTATCCATCTATCAAAGACGAAGCGACGACATTTAATCCCCAGACACAAAATCACTACCACAATGATTCTTGCTTTCGACAATCGAAACGAATACATATTTCATGACGTTCGCTTTCCTCCCTACTGTGGGCATCTAAGACGATGATATTGTGCTTTTTCGACTCGGAGAATAATTCCCCAGATTGTCGTTTTTAATTACGGACCCTTGGTAATGACTGCGCGACGTCGGAATGATAGTTATGGTAATTTCTATAAAAGCTACTGCCTTGATACTTCTTTTGTCGTTTCTGGGCTTCTGGTTGTGGAGTTGGCTTCGGAATAGTTTGTTTCTATATAACCAGAGGAAAGTATTGCAAAGTTAATAAGCTCTTCCTCGTTTGTCGGTCAACACCGTCCATTTTATACATTCCTGCATTTGTATATTTCGAATATTTTCCTTCTTCATAAAATAATTATGTTCATTTCCATCGTACTGCCTTCTATTGTCTGTTTTCACTATGCATTTATTTCAAAGGTTACGAAACACTTAGTTTTTTTAAAATCCTATAGCAAATTTTAATTATTTAAATAATATAATTAAAAATTAGTACTCTGTATCCCTTTTTTAGGTCTCTTTCTATTATTCGATAATTATCTTCAAGTAACTTTCTTTATCACCAAATATTTACTAGTTTCTACCATTTTATTTTAATAGTTCAACACAGAAGCCGTTTCCAACCTACCGTACCATCTCGTCGTCGGCATAGGAACCCGGGCGATGACTTGCAGATCCTCACTGACGATGATGTATGTTCCACCCGCCGTAATGAGAGCCAGGATCTGTCGGGATGTCTGCCGCACTGCCTATGTGGGCTTTCACATACTATGGGTCGGGTACTTCTTAATGTAGTAAAGGATATGTAGGAGGTAGTGAGAGTGGATTTGGAATTTATGGGCCAGGATTTGAAGGTTAGGTGCAATGATATCTGTCACGCTGCCTACGTGGGCATTATCAGAGGCTTATTAATGTAGAAGAAAATTTACGTGGGTAGGTATAGAGAGCAGAGAGCGTGGGAATTTGGAATTTACGTTCCAGTATCTGTTCCAGAATCGGCCTTTTTAGCCACTAACGTAAATACCATCTAATAGCTGCTTAAATCGGCTTATAATATTGTAAAGCAACCTTGTAAAGGCCTTTGATGATTTTGTTAAACAATTCAAATTCAAATTATTTATTAATTCGTAAATATAGGTTGCACAAGTTGTAACATAAATGTATGGATCTCTATATTTAGCTATAACAGCAAACGAAAGAATGTCACCCTCTCTATTTAGGTATGGATCATAGGTACTAGATATAATACCAGTAGTATATACCAGTTAGTATATAATACCTGAGTGTACTTTGACGTGTAATGAACATTATCAATAAAATATGTCTATGTGTATAAAGCAGAAAATTAAAGTGGAGCAAAGTGTGTCTATGTTCATATCATATCATTTATTCATAAACAATTATAAATTGTGTTTGAATACAAAAATATAGACAAAAAAATAATAATTAATAAAATAATCAAAAATAATAATTAAACTCTTTCAGTGTCAATATTAGCTACAGTATAAGCGTTATAATAAAAAAAAATTACAAAAAAATATAATTAAAATCCATGTCACAAAAAATTTTAAATAATAAAAAATCAATGTCAACAAATACAACACAATAAATTGTAATTTGCTAATTAGTCAGATTTCCATCATAGGTGCCTACTTACATTATAATTCTTCAACTGAATACAAACTCCTTTCTAAAAGAAGCGCTTTTAATTTAACTCTTTATGTATGGAGGCTCATGTCTGTTCTATATTGTACTTTATTCCATATACTTACTCAAAAATAGGACCGTTAAACGAAATTGAAACTGCGAATAGTTGTTAATTTGTAAATCTCTTTCGATTGCCATACAGCTGGATGGATCAACAGACATTTGGATGGCGTTGTCCTATAATTACGAACAATTTCCTTTCCAAATTGAAGTATAGACTTCAATTTCCATTTACACATGAAAGTGAAGCACACCCCAAAAGACCCCCATCAAGACGAGATCCTGTTACGTCATCACTTCACCAAGTCCAACCGCGGTGAATAGTGAAAAAGACATTATTCCAAATTTGAACTGCAATTTATCAAGCTTGATCCGCTCCTTTGACCCACCGTGTTATGACAAGATGAAATATATCTGCCGATGATATTCCAAATTCGGATCTTAGAGAGATACATTTGTGCTTCTTTTTTAGCGGTAGGGTGGTGACAATGGGTAGTATCGTATTAGAGTTCAAATAGTGATGTGACATCCGGTGTAACAATGTTTCGATGAGTGATGATGGTTGAATGTCGAGCGACGATTTGACTCTCCTTTGTTGTTTACTTTGGGTCGTCTTGGGGTGAAATACTTTTTAAAAAAGGGACGAGAGCTACTGCATGTCATTCTTTAAAATGTTTTAAAAAGCACACACGTAAGCTTTTGATGCACCTACCTACACATTCAATATATAACTTTGAACTTGATAGCGGTTAGTCATAATCTCACAAGTTTATTACTAGGAAATGCTATAGGAACAATTTAACACACATTGAATGTTGGAACCAATATCACACAGGTTGACGATCTGATATAATTATGTAGTGCAAAGCATAATATATGAGCGGGAAAATATAAACAAGGGAGTTTTGAAAAAGGTTGTTCTGTGATGCATTTTCCACTGCTCTTCAATCCTCTAACGATACTTTGGTATTGGTATTTTACTGAGCCTGAGCTCACTGCCTGTACATGTGAAAGAATAAGAAAAGAGGAGTAGGTAGATTAGAAATAAATTCTCTTGAACGCGGGCTTTGCCGTGAGTTGGATTTATGGGTAGAATGGATTTTAGGATGCAACATTAAAGAGAAGAAAAACTATTTTATGATAGAAAGAAAGAAAGAATATATTTCCAATACCGCACACATACAAACAATTAGGTACAAAAGATAAAAATAATAATATTAAACAAATATATTATAAAAATAAATAAACAAAAGTAATTAAGTATGACGCAGATATCGTCGTATGAAACTCGAAGATTAGTTTTCTCTGGCAGCTCTTTTAAGTTACAATCACTATCTGCAACATTGTCATAAACAAAAAACAAAATAATGATTTCTTAATTGAAAACTATTCCTCGTAATCCCGATCAGGAATTACAAAGAACGATATTTCCTCGTGATCTCACGCACCTGTGGAATAAAATAGCTGTCGCTAGTGAGTCGTACCACAATTTCAACGGCTAAATACAAAGGGAACCGCGATCGTTTGCGGCGCGGCCTTCATTGCGCAGGATGACATTCACAAAAACAATACTTCCAATAGCATACACGAAATTAACAGATAAAACAAAAATAAAGTCTATGAACACGTATATTGACGCTTCTAATGAGTAAGTAAGATAATAATAATGCACCCTAAGAATGCTTTCAGATGGTATGAAGGAATGAATTAAAACGAGGTCTATTAAAGGGGTACTGACGAGACATGATGGGCTAACCTATGACTATTTACCTGTCGAGACGGAGTGTTGCGGTACAAACGCTTCGCCCACAGCGACCTTGTTTATTCATCGCAGTGCGCGCGACCGCCCGAGTAGTTCACTACCGAACGTGAATGTGCCCGCGGAGCCAGCCACTAGTGGTCCGTTAATTTTTGGACCTTTTATCACGGCCGGGTAACATCTAGACAGGTATATAAACAAAGTTCATATCATACCTAATCAGAACAACAAACTTGACCTCTGTAAGAACCTAGCCTCGAAAACCACAAGGTTTTTACTGAGGTCCAGTTTAGTTATTCTGGTTAGACACGAGCTGGCCCATCAGGTCAAGTACGATTGACGTAGATTTTTAGGACTCCTGTATACTATTATAAACCAAGTCAGTGCTATTGGAACTCATAATTGGGGTGTCATCATCACAGATTGTTTTATTAGAACTGTTAACGCAATTTACAGACCTTATATCCTAGATAGATCCTAGATAGTCGATACAACCCTATTATATGTACCAGTCTTCAATCGTAGGAATATCGTACATTCTGGACAGTGAAATTGGTAGTTCGGTAAATGCGGATTGAAATATCCGTTGGCTGATCGCGAAACAGTAAAGACTTAATTGGTGTTCAAAAAATTCTGATTATACTCTGTAACTGTAAATTGGACATAGTTTTGGTTTATCCATACTTATTGTCTGAGAATACAGAGCCAAAGATCTTATTCGTTGACATCTTGATTAGTGCATGTTGTTGCATTTACTAGGTGTAGTTACTAGGTGTCGCTACATTATCTATCTAATATCATAATTAATAGATATAAAGTCGGATTCAATAGAACTTGTTCATAATGTAAACAAACCACCATATTGGCGATATCGATGGTTTGATGAATTATATTAATATTTTAACGTATAATGTAGTTGAGAATACAAAAAAGGTGAATCTTACGTGAATAAACTATGGTTCATCGTCTAATGTGATAAGGATAGGTTTGATTATGAAAAAGTTATATTGAATACGACTTTACGAGTATTGTGGTTTTATATTCATACGCACCCTTTAATATAGATAACTTAAGGTCTGATAGCTAGATATCTAAAAATTCCGATTTGACTACATACACTCGTGAAATAAAAATCGAAATTGTAATTTCCTGGCAACGTCTGATCGAGGGACAACAATTTGCGGTCACCGACTGATTACCAATACGAAACCTCAACCAAAACACGAGGAAACCACCACGCAAGGATTCTCAACCCTGCACCAGGCGACAGAAATTCTAAAATCGAACAAAGAAAGCGAAGAAGTTAAGGTCTTTCAAGGGGCTTGAATTGTCGAAATTCGTCACGTTCGCAGACATCTGTCGCCCGGTGTAATCGAATCGATTCGATCGACATCGAGACGGTTGCATAATTCGACGCGATGACAATACGAATCGACATCGTTGTTTGGGACGTGATTACACGTAATAACGGTCGCCCCAATCGGCCAAATTGGTTTCGACGCATGTTGATGACACGTAGATTATGGAGATCGATAGTTGTTTTTTTAATTCAATTTTTTGTAATGTGCGACCTTGACGAGTTCTGTAATAAGACCGTCTGCTTTTTTTTATTTATTATAAATTGGCTACGGCAAACAGGCAGGCGGGCCACCTGATGGTAAGTAGTCACCGTCGCCTAGAGACACGTGCAATACCAGAAGTATTGCTTGTGTGTTGCCGGCCGTGGAGGGAGAGGACTTTTTTAACGTTCTTTTTGAAGCATCCCATGTCGCAGCGCTGCGGGAAAACGTCGGGTGGAAGAGAGTTCCACATTTTACAGGTGCGTGGTAGAAACGTTCATGTTAAACGGGTCATGGTAGACACCCAAGGCTTTAAAAAAGTGCGGGTGAAAATTGAGCCGCCAACGAGTGGTGCGATTCAAGACAGTAGACGAAGTTTTATTGTTGGCTTATCAGGCTCCTCATCTATTTTATGTACAAGTTCCTATTTTCAATGCGTAGTACAGCCGACCACAGGCCAATCTTCCCAAAACGTTTCAAAAACCCAAATTTCAGAATCTGAAATGTACCATATTACGCAAGCATAAGGTTGAGATTTAATCGAAGGTATTTGACAGATGGTATACTTTAGCTAGTGGTCGACTGTACCTACTTAACAACCATAAAAGCTTCACCATCTCGTCCCGCAAGTGACCAGAGAAACGGGACCAGTTAGTGATTAATGTGATTATTCACTAACTGGTCCCGAACTTACAGAATTATCATTTATAACCTATATTATTTCAAAGTATTGATGGTTTGGAGAGAATGGAGCGATAGAAATTACCTGTCCTGACAAACGTGTCTCGCAAATTTTATGTAAGATATTAAAGAAAATTATAGTACTTTAAAATCCATTTTAAAACTTCACCGCACAATTCATTAAGACGATAAAGCTGCGTCTTTATTTCACGAGTAAATTGGCACCCTCTCTCGTTGATTAATAAGCCTCAAATTGAATGAGGCGCCTTTGACAGCATCAATTTTCTCGGCGGTTACACTGGAGGCTCGGTTACCCCTAAAAATCCACTTACAGTTGAGTCTATTTGAAATTTTGATCGAACCCTAACATGACACCTCGCTTCTATTTACGATGTAAATTGTCAAAGAGAGCTGGTAGTCGGTTTATATGCCTCGACAATTTATTGGTACCTAACTCGACAATAGGCTATTTGACTAATTTTGTAAAATCGTTTTAAATTATTTTTTATTACATAATTGATATTTCCGGGAGATCTACTGTATTATCAATAGAAATCATTGTTAAAGTTTAAATTTCACAAACCGCGCCAAAAACGTGTTTCTGTAATGGCGTCGGTCACATGACACCTGTGACGTCATACGCAAGTAAACAAGTTTATTAACCATAGTAAAACAGTGCGGCTGAAGTGAATTTCATCATTTTTCTTCAAATTTATTGGATAGAATGGTGTATGGTGCAGTGCCACAATGTACAAATACGTCTATAAATACTCCACACAAACAGCCATGTTTACTTGCGTGTGACGTCACCAGAGTTGCAACCAATCACAGGTTTCCGTCACAGATAAAATTTCAAAAAATATTTTTTGTTTTTCGTGTAATTTGTAAAAAATATACATATTTTGTTTAAAATAAAGGGTACTATGTTATTTTAATTTAAAAAAATTAAATATATAAGTAAAGAAAAAAAAATGATTAATGGCTATTATCTGATGGGATGACCACAATTTGTAGTATATTTTCAATGTTGTCAATTTGCCTATTGTTTATATCAAAATTCTTTTTGCTTCACTATTCCTTTTGTTGAACATTTGGCACAAATTCTTAATTTTTTTCGGATTCATTGGGAATTCCACAGAATAAGTCCGGAACACATTTTTTTATGTGGGAACTATAATATCGTATATATCAAGGGATATCACTCTGAAAAGTTGACGAGCATGTCGCGCGATATGCTGACGTCACGCTGTTCCCGACACGCTCTAACTGGTTTTTCTCGCTCGCTGACATGAATTTAAAGATGTAACGAAAATAATTAGGGAATTACAATCTGCTATAAGAAGCTATAACTCGGATACTGCAACCATACCGATCTTATGGTCCCACATCTATAGGTTATAGCCGAAAGTCTACAAACGGCAATTTTTTCAAACTAAACACAGTCCTTTTTGTCTGATACATAACTGGAACCTAATTATGTTGAAAAGATTTAGTAAAATAATAGACAGGTGCGTATTTAGAGATGGATAAGAAACAGGCTTTGTGTCTAACACAATTTTAGTAACTGCAAAAGTTATTTACGTCATGTAACCCTTTCTTAAAACAGTTTACGCGTCACCCCGCCATTTTGCATGGGCCGGATTGTCTCATACGTCAAATTGTCACGGGCGCAGACGTTGATCGATGGATGCACCTGCTTCGAGCGTGCCGACAACCCTTGTACGGACTCCATTGCATATCGCTTGCAAGGGTTTGTGAAAAGTGTGATTTATTAACAGTTTACTGCATCCATCTTTATCGTGTGAATAACAGGTGCAAGAATGTTGTACGATTTACATAATAAGTTCAAGGGTGATTTTTTTAATATTTCTCTTGCTTATTCTGGTAATGATAATAATAAAATAAAAATTGATAAATATGTGAGTCTCCTACCCATTACCTCTATTACTTTCAATCAAATTAGGTATTTGTTCTCTCTGCTCATCCTAATTTTTTGGTGTCTTCATTATCTTCATCGACCTATTTAGATGTAACCTATCAGGCTATATCTTTTAGTACTTTGTCCTTTTAACTTATTTGACATTATTCATTCGAATTTCAAGAAAGTACAACACAGACTTATTGCGGCAGTGTTCCAAGGGTTCCGAGTACAACTTGATGTGTCTTCCACAGTATATTCTAGTGTTGTCGTGTACTGAAATGAAATACAGAATATCATTCCCAGGAATACGATATAGTCGACATAGAATCGGAAGATATTACTTTTTCAATCCCTTGCGATGACGCGACATTTCTTTTGTCAACTTCCATATATCCAATCCTCTTTTTCTGTGCCATTGTTAATCCCAGTTCAATTTAGAACTTTAAATGCTAAGGTTTAGGTGCCAGCTTAAATTTTGGAAGAGCAGAATTATGGTTGTGATGTTGTGATGATATGATTTCAATATTCGTCTGATGAGAATTAAGACCACCCAAAGCAGACCGCTTGAATGGCTTCATTAAGATGGCATTAAGTTGTTATCACAACCTTCCTGCGGCTGGTGACAGGTGACACTGGAGTAAATTGGATGAAATGTACTCTTTAGAGACTGGAAGAGTTCTCAATGACATGTTTCATACGAAAAGGATGCAATTGAATGGGTCTATCGATGTTCAATCCTGTCGAACTTCAGTCGATCGATATAATGTCTTGTCGAAGTTTAGTTTCTCGATGTAGTGTTAGTCGATCTTCCGCCTGACAGTACACTCCAGAGATGTAAATTATTATAAACTATAATTTACAAATGTAGAATTATACTAACTAAATTGTGAAAGATAACTCTCTTGACAAAATCTAAATCATCCAATAAAATTGTACACCAGGCTGTATCTAGTCTAACGATTTAATAGATATAAATTTCTGAATCATTAACTATCGATAATTACAGACCGAGATTCGTCAACTAATCCCATATGAAATGACGTCAGCTAAATTCTAGAGGACAATAGTAAATCAACGTCAAATGTCAACTTGGCCCCTTGCTATCTTCTATTATCAACCTATCCAATATATCAAGACCTGTTAGAGTACGTGACTATTGTCTTTTCTAGAGAGATTTACTTTGACGGTCTAAGACGACAGAGATCTCGGTGACTGGTCCAAGTTCATGACTAGCGATTCTTCTGTCGCGTACCCACTTACTGTTAATGATAATATTAATGTTATCTCAGAAAGCAATCTATTGAAAGGCTTCTTGTGACGATAGGAGACGATTTGAATTGACTTTTGAATCGCAAATTGCTGGGGTCACAATGGATGATTATACTGCGGTTAGTGATTTTTTTATCATTCAAATGACTATGTGCATAAATAGTGGATTGCTACTATAAATTAACGGCACAAGTGAAATAACAATATCCTGATATCTATGTTTTAAATATATCATCATCAGCCAATTAATGTCCCCACTGTTGGGGCGTAGGCCTTCCCTTGACCAAGGGGATACGGGCCATAATTCCCGAGCGGGCCCAGTGCTGATTGGTGGATTTCACACACCTTCGGAAACTTTTCATTTCCTCAGACATGCAGGTTTCCTCACGATGTTTTCCTTCACCGTTAGAGCAGTCGATAAATGTACGAAAAATCCGAAAAATATAATTACAGATAAAATAAAAACCCCAAACGAGAACCCTGTGGCACTCCTCAACATAATTAACATTATACGTACATTTGCCCCGTTTAATATTTCAAATTCGAACATCCCATTGTCTACATAAATTTCAAATGCCTCCCAACATAACCTTTTAACGAAATGCAATTTTTCACACCAATTCCGCTCGAGCGTCCCCTGAGATGATGGTCCAATGCAAGACACGAACCTAAACTCCGGCAGCAGTATATTGAGACATAAATTTTTCATTTCGCCGCCGGCCACTTGTGATAACCTACTTGACCAGTGCGTCCCAGGGGATGCATAAAGGACTTCTCCGGTATAAGGAATCACATATTTCATACATAACGCTCTGTGTTGTATAGGGGTGAGCTTTTCAATATTTATCGATGCTTTTTAATCTATCATCAAGTAGCTTTGTAATTTTTGACAATATTTTTTAATGTAGAGCATTATGGACAGTTTTGTAAACATTGTTGGTTCATGCTTACATATTTTCTTATTATTTTAATGTTTGTGTTCAGTAGAGAAAAACGCAAACAAAATTATCATCTGAAATTTTAAGGAATTAACCTGAGCCCAAAGATTTTCCTGTTTATAAAGGAGTAAACGCCCAAGGTCCTTCACATAGGACTAATATCTAAGACCGCCAAAGACATCGAATTAGTCCTGTAAAACGTACTATGGGCTTTAATGATTTTATGGGGAAGATATAGGTTGATTTTTTGCGTTTGAGTCTTCCATGTGCCTACATGGAAGACTCAAACGCAAAGTTTACACCTGTAAAGATCATAAATATAACCAGGATCAATTCTTTAGATGACTTTCTTTAAAACTCAACCCATGAAGGCTCATGGGTTGAGTTTTAAAGAAAGTCATCTAAAGAATTGATCCTGGTTATATTTATGATCTTTACAGGTGTAAACTTTATCGATACGTTTCTTATCCCATCCCTACCAGAACAGTCTTGTTCACACCCCCAAAAAAAAATTGTATCGTCGCACAAAGGGCTAAAGGGGCTACCGGACGGACAATAATAAATATTTTGACGATAACACATAAATATCCTTCCTTTATGAATAACAAAATGTCGGGAGCCACAGCGTAAGGGCAGTAATTTCTTGCGTTTTTATGGTCATTCGTTCCTTCTTATAAATCGTTGACTATTTATTTGGGAAGGGGTCGCGCGATTTCTCAAGACTCGTAAAAAGGAGTATAAAATGTCTAGGGGTTGAGGGTGGTTTTAGTGGGCGCGAAAATATGACAGCACTTACTTTAGTCTAGATTATGCAAGTGCAACTTTACGGCTATGTTTCCATTCAAATTATTTTACACATTAATGTTAATCTTTTGTATCATTACAGGACCGCGTCACTTAACCCCGTCATAGCCTACTATGAGCATGACCGAATCACGATATATTTATTTAAAAATAAAATGTAATATTTTTTTACGAAATGTGATAGGAAAAATAATAATAAAACTTATGAATGCAATTGATGAATGTTGGTTGAATAGTATGTATATATATGTACACAGGTGCTTTAAAATTATTCATACAAAACTTAACTTGCGATAAATAGTTGTGATTCTACACAACAATAAAAAAAAATGTAGCTTTTTTCATCTATCGGTCATCTATTTGGTCATCTATCGTATTGCTGGGTTAAGTAACGCGTTTCAGTAATGATACGATCTATATTTAGAACTTCTAATATGATTAATTTTCAAATACCCCTACCGTCTATCCCCTAGAGCACCGTTTCTCAAGCTTTTTAGTTTCACGACCCACTAAAAAGCCAACAAGTAAAGCCAAGAAATTAAAAAATAAGTATGTTTTTATATTTTAACGACAAAAAATCTGAAATAATTAGTACTGATAGAAAGTGTTATGTGCATTCCAGGAAAAATAAAACGAAGTCTAAAAATTTGTGATTAATCAAAGAAAAAAATATTTCTTTTGAGAACGGAATCCAAAATGCGCGAGTCCGGCTCGCATTTGGCCGGTTTTTTATTTCATCTCCCGGATTTCTGATCCACTGAGTTGGCAACCCTACTTGCGAACCCTTACTATAATGATTTTCAAAGTGATTTAAAGTTTATCAAAATTTTACATTAATAAAGTGACAAAGAATGTTTACACTTGCCACCAATACCGAACAACAAGTCATGTGTGACCCCTTGTTCTTTTACGTGTCTTATTTTTTTGACACATTGCGACCCCCATATTCCTAAACGCGACCCCCAGGTTGAGAAACGATGCTCTAGAGAGTATTATGGACGTGAGAGTTATGTAGGTATTTTCAAATTTGGATATTTGTATGAATACTTTCAAATACATAAAAACCTATTATGCTTCTCTCCTTTATTAGGTATTTATAGTCGTCCCTATATGATTTAAATATAATGTGGCGACGCACGACGCGCCATTACTATTAGTACCTACTTACATCGGTGTAGAACGCGCTATAGAAATTTTCTTGGGACTTCGCATATATACGAGTTCAAAACATCCATAGTCAGGACCAGGACATCTGGTCACCAGGCACAACACCCCGTCTGGTGGAAGATCTTCCCTTTTCCCTTTCATACAACTGACATTACGTCATTCCATGTCCTCACATAGCGCGTTCCTACAATAATATCCGTATCTATCGGTACCGAAATAATCGCCTGTAAAGTCTTAGTTATTCCACCATATATTCGAGTAGTACTTACAAGCAAGAGCACTCTATGTATGTGGATATTCTGTGTTTCCAGGGTTCCTGTCTGAAGTAAGTGACAAAGCCGGAAATTGCCTCGAGTCTGCCTCGCAGTGTCGGCGGTGTCGGCGAGAGAACACGCGACACCGCAAGTCCTTGAAGCATCGTATGCGCCGTGAAATTGCATCGCTAATGCGTTTCTTATTATACT
This sequence comes from Hofmannophila pseudospretella, assembly GCA_947369225.1. Classification (NCBI taxonomy): domain Eukaryota; kingdom Metazoa; phylum Arthropoda; class Insecta; order Lepidoptera; family Oecophoridae; genus Hofmannophila; species Hofmannophila pseudospretella. Next base: position 9,682,961 of record OX376325.1, read on the forward strand.
ATGGGGTTAGATTAATGGAATGCTGTATAAACTTATACTTACATAGACAAACGATACAATGTCTCGAGCTCGTGATATCGTTTCGTCAGTAAAGTCGATGTCGTAAAATCTTTAACTAGAAGTCTAATCTTTTTTCTTAGTGCCGCTTAACCACTAGACAAAAATACCTAAATTTGCGATGTGGACATTTTCCGATTTGGACTTTGACATATCTTGATCTGGACCATTTACGTTCTGGATATTTACAGTTCCTGAAATCATATAGGTAATACCTATCTTATCAATGAACCAGATCTCTCTCTCATCTAAGTCGTGTCCCTCATTGCTGAGGGTCGTGATCATTCTAAGGAATTAAATCACATAGAACGACTTTCGTGGCTGATTTAATGGGATGGTTTACCATTGCCTTCCTCATTTCACACACTGGTTTCCTCACGATGTTTTCCTTCACCGTCAGCGCAGTCGGAAAATGTACGTAAGTCTTTCGAAAAAACTGAAAAACTCATTGGTAGGTGCATGGCATTGCCTGGTTTCGAACTTGGACCTCCAGCATGGGAGTCCGACGTCCTAGCCACGACGCCACCGACGCTCAACCAGATCTATTCACCTGTTAATGTGAAAAATATGTCAGAAAGTATCGGAAAATATCTTGGCGACAAATCCAGCCTAGATTGGGATATATCAAGGGCGTAAAACGTTCATATCAGAAAATGTTATAGGAGTGTAGACTAAGGTATATCAGCTACCCACTCAATGAAGAAAGAACGTGCCTTCTAATTTTAAAATATCAAGATCAAAGACAGCAAATTGATTGAAAAAACATACGGATCCCTTCGGACGATTGACCCTTTTCAGAGACCTTTAGAGGGCTACTTAGCGAATTGGTCCTTTCATGTCATTCCCTATTCATAGGAAAAATAAAGAACTTCAAAATATGGTGGATTAATAAATGAAAATGGATACTTTTCCAAATGAAAATCGTTGATTCTAATTTTGATGATGAAAATTTTATTTCCGATTATGATTCTTTATTTTCTATAGATGGAAAGAGCTATGCTCGGAGTATCTCTGCTGGATCGAATCCGAAATGAGGAGATCCGGCATAGAACAAAAGTTATCGACATAGCTCATAAGATTAGCAAGCTGAAGTGGCAGTGGGCCGGTCACATCTGTCGCAGAACCGACAACCGCTGGGGTAGACGAGTTCTGGAGTGGAGACCGCGTTTGGGCAAACGTAGTGTGGGACGCCCCCCTGCTAGATGGAGCGACGATCTGCGCAAGCTGGCTGGATGAGACGAGGCAGCGACTGGATGAGAAGAGCCGAAGATCGGGCTCAATGGCGCGCCCTGGGAGAGGCCTATGTCCAGCAGTGGACTAGAGTAGGCTGCTGATGATTTTCTATAGATAGATAAGCATTCAGGGAGTGATAAAAAATATGTGATAAGAAAATATCTGTACTGAGCACTTACAGGGCTTTTTAGTGTTAATAACAGGACCCAAGCGATGTTTAGAAATAAAATAATAATTAAATGACTTTCAAACAAATGAAAGTCAAAAACATTGTTATATTCGAAAATCAGCTGATATTTCGAAGCACTAAACGTCGCCGGATCAAATCCACCTAGGTATGGTGCATTATGGTAAATCACTCCAGCAATTTGAGTGATTTCAATGAACCTTCGTGAACATTTAGTAGAATTTAATTGCAATTACAATGAAGTCTCCATGAACATTAATGGCTAATCAAACAAATTTACGAGAATTGTGACCTCTAGTCCATTTTACGAAGACCTTTTTTCCTTCTACCAATATTTGAAAATGGGACTTGTAAGATGAGCTTTTGAATAGGGATGTACCTATAGAGCCTCTGAGGAATTGAGGATAGGAATATTTGGTAATATCCTAACAATCATGTAACGTATTATTAAGAGATTGAAAAACTGTGACTGTTGTGTAAATAGTTTTGAGAACTTCTACTTGAATTAATTATTACCCATATACACACACCCAAACTTATTTCTTCCTATAGGCGTTGTTTTAAAATAGGAAATCTTTAATTGGCACGTTATGTTTTTTTAATGGCCTTTTTTGTTTTTAAATTTATGTGCTGTAGATTTTGTAATAAATAAATAAAAATAAAGAATTGACCGCGTAAGTTATACTTATAACTAACTTTAAAATTATTATTATATAATAATATCTTATTGCGTAACATTCCTGAAACAGTTTCACTCCTATACCTATAATATATATAAAATAGACTAGATAGGTTTTTAAACAGTGCATAAATAGTGGTGGACTTAATTAACTAACATTAACAATGAACAATGACTAAGTGCTACAAGTGAATGAACAATACACCAGCTTAGATATGGGCGCATCAGCTTAATGCTGCCTGCTCATTAATCAATAATAATAATAATACCTACTATAGGAGTACAGGGCTTGTGTCATACTAAAAAGACGAATACAAAGTTTGATTTTTTTAAATTGTAAGGAGTGCAACAAAATCTGGTCACGTGATGGTAAGTGGTCACCGTGGTCCATAAACTTCTCACTTCACTATAATGTTACTAACCTTGAGGACTTAGATTAATGCTTCATGTGCCGGTAATTATTCTGGATCTCTGCCTTTCCAACCGAAACAGCAATGCAGCATTGCTGTTTTGCGACAGAAATAGGTGCCATCCCCAGACTGACTCTGCACAGAGTCATACCACCTTGAGTGTATGAATATATTATCCGAATTTGCGGATGCGGATGCGGATATACGTAACAACCCTACTTCAAGTTGTAAAGGTCTTTTAAGCTTTGCGCGTCATCAGTTCAAAAAGGTGGGCGTGTCTAAGGGCGTATAAAAAGCGTAAGGATCAAAGATGCTTTTTCGCTTTATTTTCTGACATCAATCATTTATAATGGTCCCGTTTTTATTAAATATAAGGCTAAATATCTTTGCATTTTTAAAATATTTCAGTATAGTTAGCCGTTCTGAAAAAGGAATCAAAATTCAGTGAAACATGACATGACCCCTTCATGACCCAAGATCGAACTCTGAACTCCGTATTGGACGTTCTTGTCTATCGCAATAACTATACCACTGCTTCGTGATACGAGTACATGCTACCGACGTCCAACGTAAGGAATTAATCACATAGAACGAATCTCTTGGTAGATTTAATGGCGTGGTTTGCCATTGCCTTCCTCATTTCACACACTGGTTATCTCAGTGTGCACCTGCACCTGCAGGCACCAAATTTATAAACTGCCAAAAAATCGATAGTTATTTTATCGACCAAAACCCTTCACTATGAGCATCGGTGGCGTCGTGGCTAGGACATCGGGCACCCATGCGGGAGCTCTGAGTTCGAAACCGTGCAGTGCCATGAACCAATTAATTTTTCGTATTTTTCGAAGACTTACGTACATTTACCGACTGCTCTAACGGTGAGGAAACCTGCACACTGAGATGACCAGTGTGTAAAATGGGGTAGGCACAAAAGATCCTCGACCTTTGACCCTTGGGTCGAAGTGCCGCTGGGTTATTCCCGGTCCCCTAACACAAGATAAGATAAAAGTCGTCAAATAAGTTAAAGCGACGAAAGTACCTGCTGTGTTGGACATTCACAAGTTGGCCACTGTACATTCTAACATATCACAAGTGACGGAAAAGTATGTCGAACCATCTTCCTAGTTATGTAAATAACCTTTCCGTGTATCGTACGTAACAGTAACATAGTTAGCACCGTAACTGACATGTAAAAAACAGAATTAGTATGTAATTAAGCTTGATTAAAACCGTCACCCGTCGATTAAGTCTGCACGGAATCAAGTCACGCGAAATTTGGTCACCTACTGACTGACTGACATTTTTATGCGATGCCTTGACAATTTATTTATTTAGCAAGAAAGTTTATTTACAAACAATTATGTACAGTAGATAAAAATAATATTAAACAAATATATTATCATCATCATCATCATTAGCAGCCCACTCTAGTCCACTGCTGGACATAGGCCTCTCCCAGGGCGCGCCATTGAGCCCGATCTTCGGCTCTTCTCATCCAGTCGCTGCCAGCCACCTTGCGCAGATCGTCGCTCCATCTAGCAGGGGGGCGTCCCACACTACGTTTGCCCAAACGTGGTCTCCACTCCAGAACTCGTCTCCCCCAGCGGCTGTCGGTTCTGCGACAGATGTGACCGGCCCACTGCCACTTCAGCTTGCTAATCTTATGAGCTATGTCGATAACTTTTGTTCTATGCCGGATCTCCTCATTTCGGATTCGATCCAGAAGAGATACTCCGAGCATAGCTCTTTCCATAGCGCGCTGAGCGACTTTCAATTTGTGGATCTTTTAATTCGTCGCTCCATCTAGCAGGGGGGCGTATAAAAATGTATGCTTGCTTCAAACTAAATCTCTAACTTGGCACGTTTTCACACAAGAATCAATCAAGAGAAGAGAGAAGTTCAAGAATCCCGTGCAACCGTCTGCCCATCCGTCCACCTCCTCTAAACACACTTGTCCCTATTACTTGTGACATAAAGTATAACTTTGACATTTACAACTATAATAAATTAATAATAAGGTAACAAATATTAACTGTTAATGTACGGATTACTTAAATATTTGTACGCTAGAAATAGCAGAATTTTGCATCAACAAGAAAGATAGAACAGAAAAAAGAAAGAAAAAAAACACTAGAGGAAGAAGAAGTAGAATAGTCATTCCCATAGACAAAGCAAATACAAATTTCTCTACATTGAACAGTAGTACCTAGTAGTAGATACCTACTTTAATCCTTCCTTCAGATTCATCTTCATTGTTTTGTTTATTTTTATTTTCTCTATTTTATACTATAATACCTACATACATACCTTCCTGTATTCTAATGTATAATTTAAAAATTAAGTACCTTCCTTCGTTTCCTAATATTTTACTTCTGTTTATTAATATTTCCGTTATTTATATGTTCCGGTAGTGTATCATTAGGGAGTGATCCCTGGCACACAGGTGATGCCTGAAAATCAGCGCCGCAGTGCTAAATCCGCTGCGGCAACAGGCTGACGCAGTCCGCTTTTTCGGAGCTGCACGCCACCTTCATCAAACTTAATTACTTTTGTTTATTTACTTTTAAAATATTATATAAATAACGAAACGTGAACACTGACGGTGCGACTGGTTCACAAATTGAAAGTCGCACAGCGTGCTATGGAAAGAGCAATGCTCGGAGTATCTCTGCTGGATCGAATCCGAAATGAGGATATCCGGCATAGAACAAAAGTTATCGATATAGCTCATAATATTAGCAAGCTGAAGTGGCAGTGGGCCGGTCACATCTGTCGCAGAACCGACAACCGCTGGGGTAGACGAGTTCTGGATTGGAGACCGCTTGAGGGACGCTCCCCTGCTAGATGGAGCGACGATCTGCGCAAGATGGCTGGCAGCGACTGGAAGAGAAGAGCCGAAGATCGGGCTCAATGGCGCGCCCTGGGAGAGGCCTATGTCCAGTAGTGGACTAGAGTAGGCTGCTGCTGATGATACATTTTTTTAAAAATTCTTAACAATGTTATATATTTATGTAGGTAAGTTTGAAGGTTAGATCTTAACACATTTATTGGCGAAACGACAGATTATGTTTTGGTGGATTACTTATTACATTATCATAAATCATGATTCTTCAATATATGGTTTTACTAGTGATTGTCTCTCGTCATAGAATAAACTAACAAAATTACTAATAACCAGTAGTTAAACGCTGTAAAACCCATTCGCGTAGCGAGGGTGCGCGCCGGCGCGTGCGTCTTCCGCCTCGTTTTCACGCTCCGTGTGACAGTTGAGGGAAAATCTTAAGGTCTCCTTAAATTAGGGTTGCTTTAACCTTTTATCTAGTTAGTACTTATATGATTAATTTAGGGTTTGTTGCTTATTTTTTCAATTTTAATGACTATGATTCAGTGTCACAACTATACTTCAACTATGTTTTTTTTTAAACTGACTCGCCATCCTACTAACTTCAGATTAGTGTATTGATGGAAAGCTTTAAGAGGGTAGTCTGCGCGTGAAAAATCGTGAAATTTCGATTGTTAATTTCTTCATAACTATAAATTTTCTGAAAAAAGTATTTTTATTCAAACATTCATATTGAAAATATATATACATTATATTCATATTCATTCATATCCGATGAGGAATATAAAATTTCATTTCTTAATGTTACTTTATTTTGATTTTATGGCGGGAAAACATTTCACGATTTTTCACGCGCAGCCCACACCCCCCTCTAAAGAAAAAAAATCCTGGTCTTTTTTTAACTTCCGAGTTTCCGACTTAGAAGATATACTTATAGCCATTTAAAAAAGTTCAAGTCGAACCTTTTTATCCTTTTATTTACTATTTATTGTGAATTAACGATACTAAGGCAAATAACAGACTGCCTCGTATTTACTAAAGTGGCGACTAGACAAGATAATGAAAACTAGATGCTAAAATAGACAAGATAAAAATTTAAAAAAATTGAATAGAAAACAGACAATTAAATGTGATTTAACAATTTTTTTTTCTTTCTTATTATTTATATATTAATATACAGGGTGTAACATTAAGAACGGTCAGTATGGGAAAGTCTGAAACTATAAGACATACGAAGATCTGTTCTTAGGAACCATGTCATCAATTTTAGTAACAAGAAACACTGTATTCATACATTTTTTAAAAAACCTGTACTCAGCCTGGGAATCGAACCCGGTTGTTTTGAAAAAAAATCCAACACTATTTCTGTTTAGATATCGACTGTGTAGGTGTTAAGGAATAAATGTTAGTATGAAACGTGATGTTTAAAATTAATAAAACGCATTGTTTCCATATCTTTTAATTTATTTTAGTAGGTGTTCGAAATGACTACCATTTTGTAAAATACAACATTCAACTCGTTTAGGTAACGACCTTACTATTGAATTTTGTATCTTCAGGTGGTGAATTTGCGTTAAAATTGTATCTATGGCTGCTTTTAGGTCTTCAATTGTGTCGTAGCTTGTTTTGTACACTTGATCCTTAACGTAACCCCACAAGAAATAGTCTAGTCTAAAATAAATTAAAAGATAGTAATTAATAGTCAAGTCTAAAATAAATTAAAAGATATGGAAACAATGCGTTTTATTAATTTTAAACATCACGTTTCATACTAACATTTATTCCTTAACACCTACACATTCGATATCCAAATAGAAATAGTGTTGGATTTTTTTTTCAAAACAACCGGGTTCGATTCCCAGGCTGAGTACAGGTTTTTTTAAAAATGTATGAATACAGTTTTTCTTGTTACCATAATTGATGACATGGTTCCTAAGAACAGATGTTCGTATGTCTTATAGTTTCAGACTTTCCCATACTGACCGTTCTTAATGTTACACCCTGTATATTAAAAACATACATATTGATGTTAATAAGCAAGTTTTAGCAAAGGTTCCGCGCTTGGTCCCACTTTTGGACATTTGCTGACAACCCTGCTGCTAAACGCACCCTGTGTGCTTGGGTGATTCGCTGTTCATAAGAAGCTACGATCTGTTAATAAATACTTTTCTTGTCGCTGTTCTTTGTCCCGAGCACAGCTCCATTACGACGAATTTACTAAAGCAGCTATAACTTTTGTTTATAAAAAAATACAATCTCTCTTCTTAACCATTGTGCAAGAAACTCGATTTTTTGTATATAATCGTACAGTTGTGGTAGGTAGTAAAAGTAAATTAATATTTTAGGTTTAACTATTAGTATCTACAGCTTATACCAAGCAAAGCACAACGTTAAGAATAGGTATTATGACCATAACTTTGAGTTTAAAATATACCTTTTTAAAGATTTTACTACTTGTACTTTTATATTAAGCAGCAAGTAATCGAGTAGAGTGGAAAATAGAAAGTCGTAGATAAAATATCTCAATTGTCAACATGATTAGGTAGAGTGTGAGGAACTCTATCTATATTAAATTTTGGAAAGTAACGTTACTCTCCTATGTGCAAAACTAAAACTAAAATCAACCGCAGCTTACACGGTTTATGGCCATCGCCTATTATACCAACTCGACGCGAACCCGACACGAACTCAACTCAGAGCAAAGCATTGAAATGCGAGCTTTATATCGTATTACATACAGTAGGTTTTCAAAATTCAAAAGCAGAAGGTGAAGTAGTCGTCGATGAGTTGTCAACGCGTGGGCCACTCGTCGACAACTACTTCATTTGAATTTCGAAATCCTACTGTATGTAATACGATATTAAGCGCAGATTTCAATGCTTTGCTCTAAGTTGAGTTCGTGTTGGGTTCGAGTCGCTACAATGTGCTATGGGCCTTTATGCAGCTAATAGTAAATCACTTGTTATTTTTCTATGGACTTCTGGAGAATGTATTAGACGTGAAAGGATGAAGCACTGCAGCTGGATACTGGAATAAGATGACATTTTTAAAGCAGAATTTGGAATATTGTACATTACCTATTACGGGTTCGCGTCGAGTCGCTGCATTGTGCGATGGCCTTTGTTGTTCTAAAGTTCATCGCAGCGAGACCGCACGGCTCGTCGCATCGCAAGTGCAGTATTGCATTATGCATGAGTCGCTCGGCCGCGACGGTCACACACCGACCGGCCGTACGAACGGAACTGTGCTATGGCTTAAAAAAAGTGCGCACTGTCTTTCGTCGGATAGGGTGTAACATGCTATTTCTTGTACATTATTGCTTGCTTGCTTGTCGTATGGTTAGTGGCCAACCTATTTGTCAGAGTTGTTCAGGCCGCCCGTCGGCATCTGACATAGCTTAACGACTGCTGTCGAACGACAACAACCGGGACCGACTGCTTAACGTGCTCTCCGAGATACGGAGGAGCTCAGTTCATCTCCATTCCGCCTTCGGACTACCAGACGAGGGGAGGGGTTCCATCCTTATGTTGTTGATATCCCATCTGCTCGTACGAAGCGTTTTGCTTCTTCGTTCATTATGCGAACGGCTAAGGAATGGAACAGCCTGCCGGCGTCTGTATTTCCCGAAACCTACAACCTTGGGATCTTCAAGGCCAGAGTGAATAGGCATTTACTGGACCTGCATGCTCCATCGTCGACCTCATCGTCGCTTACCAACAGGCGAGATCGAGGTCAAATGCGGGTTAAGAAGTAAATTTAAAAAAAAAAAGATGAAATATGCCACTAGCGATCACCCATCCAGGTACCGACCGCGCCAACATCGCTTAACCTGCACGATCACTTCGGACCGTGCTCGCAACTAGGCTACGAGCTCCTCTTTAATTTAGATATTATTACATTATTTTATTATTGATATTCTTACTAGACCCATTATGGAGAATTGTGTTCTTTTATTCTATTTGGTTTTAATTTTTGAAATTTATTTATTTACAATTAATTAGAGATTAAGATAATTAATAGCTAAGCTAAAATTCAAAAACCTATCTAAATAAATCTTTTGATTATACTTACTACTTAGGTATTATAATTACAACAATAGTTAGAGATACAACATTTTGAAATGAACGGTTTAAAACGTTTTTAAACTTTGTTAAACTTTCGAAGTTTCGAAGCAAAATTATTGACATTTTTCTGGATGGATACGCAGACAGAGGTTATAAACATTTGGCCACCTCAGATATTACAATACCCCGAACTGCGTCCAGTCAACACGAAAATACGTTCACGATTCATAAAAGAATGCCAAAAAGAATTTTATAACTCAGTAAATTCGGGCCTGGTGATACATTCCTCAACAATTTTAACTTTTCTGCCCGCAAAATCAATTTTACACGGTCATCCGGCCACTCATTTAGTAATTTGGCGGTAAAATGAATTGGTTTTTGTATAAAACACTTTGACAGTTCGCGGTACGGCCGGTAAAACGGTAGGCTGGACGTTTTTGATGTCTGGGAGATAATGTAAATCGTTTTTGTCAAATGTCAACTTCTGTGGTCGCCCCCGTTGCGTTTTTGCTGTCTTTTATGGGGTTCTGTAGGATGTGCGAGAAAATCCACTCGATACTCAATATCTTTATTGCGTTCCATAATGTATAATAGGTGAACTTATCAGATAATTTATAGATCATTATGGACCCTGCCAGGCACAGCAAAATTAGGAGAGAGGAGGATGATTTTCTATTTAAAAAAAATTATTATATAGAGTTATTTTTGTATTATTATTATTCAAATTCTAACCTGTTAGGTTTTCTCCCATTTCATTATTATTCATATTGTTATTATTATTATTTATTTATTTATTTACTTTATTTAGTTTAGAGAAAAAACTTATGAAAAGCTTTAGTCAAAAATTCCGCCCCGTGTCGACCCTGGCGCAAAGGTCCCCATGACGCTCGCGGCATTGCCACGCTGAATCGCCACGGCCAACCTCTGCACCAAGAACGACCTGGAGCGGGGGTAACAGCCTCTCTCTCTTTTAGGCGACGGCCGACCCCCCTGACAAAATATTTTGCCTCCGCCCCCCAACAACCTGTCGTTTTATTTTTTTTATTGACAAAATATTTATGTTTAGAGAATAATAAATAATATGTTTCTTACTGAAGTGTTCGTTAAATGAGAAATATATTATTTATTTTCCTCACTCAAATATTCATTAATTGTGTAGTAGCTTTTAGAAATTAAGAATTGTTTTAATTTTGTTATAAACTTATTAGTTATTACCATTAGTTTATATTTATATTTTAATAGACATTTCATATGGACCTGATGAACTTAATTGTACATAATTTAAAAGTAGTACTCGTTTAAAAGTAGTCTGTTATTTGTAAGTACTGCGACCACTTTTTCTACTTCTCTATCATACTTGTGAAAGAATAGTGAACTATTTATTATTGATCGAATTGAAATTCAATCACATTGTCTAGACTTTTTTTAAATTACTTTATTAATCAAAGAATACATGTCACAAAATACAGCTTCAGCTTTAGTCAGTTTTAAGACAAAATTACGTTAAAATTAACAAACATAAATTTAACTCAAAAATTCGCTAAATGTGAATGAAATGCGGAACCTTTCTAGGTGTGTCGGTTTCGCACTTGCCCGGGGTTTCTTACGAATTATCATAAGACGCCACACGCGGGCTAGTCTGTTCTCCTTCAGTGCACTTTGTCCAAGGACAGGTGAACTAAGGAACCATGAATCTGGTTATGAATATTTAAATTACGTATGCCTACAGGGGTGAAAAGAAACGACAAAGTCTTCGTAGGAATCGGAGCTGGAAATATTCGCGATTGTTAGTTTCTCATACAAAATAGAGTTATCAACACCCCTTTTTCCTTAATTTATATACTAAACACTTGAAACTTGAAACTCGGTATTAGTACCGAGTTTCAAGTTTCTAGGACAGCTGGAAGTACCTCAGAATTTTGATGATCGGTCATTCAGTGGTGAGGGACGGAATAACGAAACTTTATATTTTTTATCTCATTAACTATAAAAGATGAGCTTGAAATTTGGAGGTTTAGTTATGTTCCCGGAGTAGGTACTCAAGTTGAAAATTATTTCAGGTTTCTGGAAATGACCAGAACAAAGATAGACGGGGGTCGAAAGTGCTCTGAATCGCTTCGGGAAATGGTGGTACGGCAGTGTGGCCCGCTCTTTTGCTCGACTTCCCGTGCCTCCAGATATGAAAAAAATTAACTAAATTATTAGATGTCGCTACTCGTCCCTAAAAGACCTGGAAGCGGCTAAAGTATCCCGGTAAACCATAGAGTCTGCGGCATCGGACAGAGCGCGGTGGAAGAATATTGTCTCAGCCCTATGCACCACTAGGTGTTCTGGACCCTGAAAAAGAAGATGAAGACTCGTCCCTAAGACACATGCTGTGAAAATTACGGCGTGAGTCATTGGACCGCGATTGCCTATTGGAATAGAGAGGGCCCCAGAAATACTAGTCGCGTGTTCGAATCCCGTTCGCGACAATAGTATCACATTTTTCTAAATTTAAACTAAGTATAGACAAGTCATCAGTCAAGAAGCACGACACGTCTTTTTGAACTTTTTACTGCTCGCGATTCGCTAGAATGCCTTATAGTTGACTTCAAAGCTTCATATACAGCGTGTTTATGACATGTGAAAGCTAAAGTATGACACAAGGGAGCGACAGAATAGGAATGTTAATTGCAAGATGCACTCTTTGAAACAATGCGTAAACAAGGGGAGCTTTTTTAATTTGAACTGGTTTTCTAGGGAAACTTTTGTAGGAAGGAATGAGGAATTAAAAATTGTGTAATGTGAGTTTAAAAAAATTTAAATGTTGTGTTGTATGACAGTATGGAACTTAGAAACAAGAATACAAAATTGTTGAGTGAAATACGTTTTCCCATGAATGGTGCATGGCAGTAGAAGATGGTTTTAAGTACCAAGTAAGTAGTAAGCCTCTAGTACCTTTGGTAGTACTTACCCATAGTGTAATTTGAAAGAGTAGAACAAATTGCACGAAGTAGTTTAAAGAACAGGTACAATACGAATAAGAAACTATTATCGTAACATTTGTGTAAAAGATGAGAGAAAACACATTACAACTCAAATAAACGCAAAAAGACTGTAAAGAGTTTTTGGCGGGAAAGTCGCTGGAGAAGTTTCTACGGTGTTTATTTTATTGCTCATAAATTGTTTTCTGGTGATTTTGATAGCTAAAATCGGTGTAGTTTTGTCTAGCAAACTTCAGTAACAGTGACAATGTGTTGAACTCTTAAAATAAACTTCTCGTTAATGGTTCGTTGCTTAGTATCACTCTGTGATTCTGCGGGCCATATGAATTCGCCAGAGACTAAATAAATCTACACCACATTTTGATGCTGAAAAACTAAAAACTGTTTTAAATCGCTTAATGTTTAGGCTGAAGGCCTGTGTTGCCAATGCCTTCTTAAATAAAAAATACAAAAGTTACAACTGTAAACTGTTTCATTAAAAATTATGTATCCTTTATTTGCCTGTCAAAAACATTGTCGACGACAAAAACATCAATGTTTAACACGTGTCGACAGTACCAGTAAGTACACGAGTCAACGCCCGGGCTAATTCCGAACTACTTCCTGCAAGGTAAGTATTGGAGTTATTTTGGATTACGATTACCGTACATCATTCTATTGAGTGCTTTGAGTGGCTCTTCAAAAAGATGTTGTCTTTGTAGATAAAGATATACTTCAGTCAGATGAAACGACGTAGAGAACGGATGATCTGTGTCTTAGTTAATCGGTTTATAGACGGGTTTTATCGTTGGTGATACCTGAAAGATATTTTGAATGCAGCATGAGAAGAGATTTCATGATATCGATAACTTTGACATCTTAGGTTGCAGAGGACAGAGTGATCTTCCACAAGAATATACTCGAAGGGCCATAATCAGGACTTCAAGTCCCTGTTTAAACGCGAAAAAAGCTTAAGGGAATATTCAATATCATCTAATGGACGGGGTTCGATCCCAATCTCACCAGATGGTAAGTGACGATGAGGCCGAAGATGGAGCATAGCACACACAAGTAAAACTCAGTGACTTATCCAGGAACATGTTGAGTCTAGGCTCTAATATCCTGTCTTCGAAGAAGAACCTCCGGTATATTTATGAATGGGTGTGTTCGTGCCTCGACCACGCGAAATCTACGGCGGACAATTAAAAATTCGTTTAATGTGGTTTTTCTCAATATTTCTGGTCAATTTCCTTCGATTTATGTTATTATATGTTTAACTATGTTTGTGTAATATATTGGCTAGCCAAAACTTTGTGATTAGTGAGAAAACTGATGTGCACCACGGACACCACGTGGCCTATCTCCTTTGCATGAGACGCAGCTCAAATCCAGTCAAGGTGGTATACTTCTTATGGGTCTATTGTAATGCCTGGAAACGCCTAACAGAAGAACCAGACCAGCTACATCCACTGTCTATCGAAGTCTATTAAACAAGGTGTCAAAAGTAAAAAATATCTTATTGCAAGTGTTCTTGTAAAGACGTAAGTCAAAACTCTGAAGGAAACATTCTTGATGAATATAATTGACAAATCTGAACCGGAAAACATTAATTAACGATCCCAATTTGAGCCAAGTGTCTGTTGAATATTAGGCGAAACCACTGACGGCCAGGCGTTGTTATAGATATTTTAACGATCGCGGCAATTGAAGTTTGGGTGGTCTACTCATAAAGCTCCATCGTAACAACGGGTCAAGTTTGAATCAGCTGTCTATCATAGCGTAAATATAGGTTTATGAGACTAATATAGAAGGCGATGTGATGTGACTAAGAGAATACGGAAAATACTGTAGGTATATAGGCAACATTGAAATAGGGATAAAGAAATGAAGAAAGAAAGAAAGCTTACTAACGATGTTTAACTGAATATACAGAACAAACAGTGTCTACAAAGATTTTTCTCATCTTAAAATACTCCAAAAACTATTACCGGATTCATAGAGGAACCATTAGAATGCCAGTTTTAAATCAAGCTATTAATGGACAGCATAATTTTGGGATAGACAAACTGACAACAAAAGCTTTTGTATTGGTCAGAGAACATATTTCCATAGATGTGGTAAGTAGGTAAACCGTGTAAACAGAGGATATAAACTGACATCGTCTCCACGTGGGTGGTCTCAGTAACATAGTCTTTGATGAGGTTACTAAAGATGCCTGAAATGGAATTTAACTTTTTAATGTTCGTAAAAAGAACTTTTATATATAGCTGCGTTACCAGCACTACATAATTACGAGTATCAGGCTCTGTACACCGTGTTCCTGAGGATATGCATTATCTTCGCCAAACACTTCTGTAGCTTTTACATAATACATTTGCCAATGGAAGTGATCCTCAAGAACGCTTTGTTTTCGAGTTACTTGCCATTTTATTAACTTTAAAAAACGGAGTATTTGCCTTTCGTTTGCACACGTGTCATAATTGTAAAGTTTAAATTAATCAAAATGCGATGTTGCCAGTTAAAGAGTATTGCATACTAGGTAACTTAGAGCAAGGTATTTAGATTGTATGAAAATAAAAAAATATTAATATTTAAAAATGTGATAATATAGCAAATGACTACTTCGGTGTTCTGAGTACAGTGTCGAAGTTAATGCATACCCAAAAAACAAGGTGTTATACTCTACAGCTATAAATACTTAATCGAATTTTATAAACTAATTTAAATTAATGACCAGTTCATATACCTAACTTATCATTAATTTAATTGGAACGGGATCTAACTTTTAAAAGAAGAACTGAAAACCAATTAACGAAACAAAATAACAAAGGAAAGAAAGTAAAACGATGGCAAAAGGGTCTAATTTTGTCACTTGTATAATGTCCCGGTTCCTACAGATGCTGTGTCAACAAACAGTATCGTTTGAGATATTTCTGTCCGTTCGTCTGTCCATCATTCTGTATACATTACCGGCTCACAGAGACATCCGACGACAGCCTATCAATCTTTTAATAAATACCAGACTATGGGGAAACAAATATAAAGTTTAATTTGTACACATAAATTTGTTTCAGACGATAAAACTGAAGAAACACACTAAACAAATGGCAAAGAAGAAGCCATAAGGCTCAGAATTGGCAAGCACTTAGATGAAAAACTGAAAACGTAAGTTGGCAAGCATTTTATTTGTGACGATTAGTAAAAGACGACATTTTACGAGCGCTTTAAAATATGTTTTTCACACGCATTTTGACACTAGAAACGTATATTTCCATGATACATTTGATAGATGTTATGACTTTATAAGTTTATGACATTATTCGAGACGACTAATATCAATTTAAATTATGAAAATAGAATAATGATGGTTTTAAAACTGCGTTTGACGATGTCAGTGGACGTTAAACAAAAAGTTTTGCTTTGACAAAAAGTTAATTACGCTGTAAAATTGTAAACGAGCTACGTGTCACAGTGAAACTAAACAATAATAAAAACGTAGAACAAGGTCAAAGCTTGCAGGGTGCCGTACAATTTCATTTTGTAGTAAAAGCTTAACAAACAAAACATCGCCCACGCAGGGAAGAACTACTGTCTCAGCAAAGGGTTTTGGTTGTTCCCCGAGGAACCCAAACAGTTACTGTCGTGTTTACGATGACACGGAATTAGAATTCTCTCATCATGCAATACGAATATTGTCCTGGGGCAGTAAAAGCTCACATAAACATTGTATAAATTAAACTGGCAATCTACCAAACTGAGACCCATCCATTAGTTCACCGCGTTAAAAGTCAGCGATGGATCCGGGCGACAGTGATGTTAGTGATAGCTGGAGGCCTTCAGCAACCTGGAAAATCTTATTACCAGTACGGTGAGCTTTGATTATCTTGACAATCATAATATCTACAAACACACAGATGTTATAGCGGCTGAAGGTACTGTTGCTTTGGTTTAATTGGTAGCCTTTAAAATAGATTAAATCAGACGAAATGACAGGCAAAGAATTAGTTATTTGTACAATAAATCAACTAATATATCAAAATAAGGTAACGTTTGACCACTTTCCACTGTAAAGAATAAAATTATTGTAATTAATACTAACTTATAATTTCTTGTATCGTATTTAAATACTAAAGTTATATATACGAGTAGCTACTCTAATAGTCACCTAATAGAGTAGGTATATTTAGACTAATGTTTCAACCAAGTTCCAGTGTCAATATTACAAGAGTGTTATTCAAGGAAAGGATTAGTTCATAAAAATGACAAAGAAGCTGTAACATTGAAACCTGAGAATTATTACTAGACAGCAGCTCCTTCTCTTCTACTTCAAGAAGATAATCGTAAAGCTCCGCGTGCGACAGCTCACGTTTACAACTAGGAATCAACGCCAATAACGTTCGTCCTATTTTTGTCCGGTTATATATCTACTAATTTATAGTGCAATAAAGTTTCACTTGTCACTCACACGGGATTTATGTTCCATCCGTCCTAAATGCGGTTTCTTCCGCTGACGAATTTCCTCGTGTCAACGCGTACTATAAACAATATGTGAAGCGTGCAGCGTAGGCGACAAAGGCGACTCCGTACCGTTTGCCTTCGTTCATCTGTGACCGAGCGTCAGACGAAACAAAGGGAATTGTCTTCTGGAGTAACATAAACAAAGTTCAATTTCCTCGACGTGTTTTGAATGTTTCTGAAACCAACGACGTCCGTACCAGATTTGAGGTTCAAAGTAATTTCGGCTCTATTAATAGTGATGTAGGTGAAAACTCGAATGTTGTAGATAGTAGATAGAACTTTTTGGAAGGTAGTTGGTGTAAATCGTGCAGGCGGCGCCGGCGATGTCGTCGGGACGCCACCGCTCACACAAACAACCGTCGAAGCGTATCGAGGAAGGATGCTTAACACTTGCACCTCTAATTATATCCCAGGAACGCGCTGTGGAAACAAATACGTCTTTCTAGTCTAAATCGATGAGTTTCCCTTGCATTCCTCATCGCTTACGCTTGTCTCATTGCTTGTTTTAGTTTCAACTGTAAAATTTTAGTATTCATGTGAACAGCGTTTAACTGTCTCTTCTCTTAAAATTCAGAGATTATCTTACAGAAGGCCTTACTTAAGTGAATTAAATGTATAGCCTAGAACGATAGTAGGTTCAAATGAAAATAGGGGAAACTGTTTCGTAATAAACAATTGATAAACGGTTTTACAAAATCTCTGATAACATAACATAAGATCTAACGATCTTACTTTTAATTCAGACGTATCAATACAATATCAAAGCCAAATAATGTAAACCAAATCATATAATTATTTTCGTGTAATAGCCACTACAAAAGACGAAACACAAGAGAAGACACACGATACTAATAAAGCAGGCGCGATCAGAGAGCTGACAGAAGTGTCTCCCGGAAAAAAGTTAAAATGTTTTAAAACGGTGTAAAAGTTTCCCAGAACGCGATCGAGGACAGGTTTGTTTATGTTGCGCGGACGCAACCAAAGCAGATGTCACTGGATGTTGAGCCGTGTTCCTCTTAGCGATAGTTACAGGAATAGATGAGCTTTTAAACAGTCAGATATATGAGAGAGTATTATTCAGTCATTTCTTGAGTAAATGATGTATGGAGTTTGCAAGATGTCAAGTACATGACAATTGAAAAAGAAGGACAACTACATGCACTGTAGTATTTCCTAGTTGCATATTTCCTCAAATCTTTCTAGAGTCTAGAGCTATGTCATTTAGCTATATCGCATATAGCAAAGGATACAGTACTTTTTATTGGAAGTATGTTATAATTCTTAGAACGCTCCAGCAACTGATGGCATATCAAGATTTATTACAAGTCTTAGTTATTTATTTATTTTCATTTCGCAATTTCATAAATAGACAGACACTAAACTTCTCCTCCAAATCCACAAGACTTAAATTTAAAAACCGAATAACATGTACTATACATACAGCTACATCGCTCACCCAATTTGTCTTGTCCAATGTAAACATGAAATAAACCACATCAAACGAGGCGTGCCGCCGGCGACAGGAGTGATTCCATTGACAAAATCCATTATTGCCGACGTCGCATCGTGGGCAATTAGTAAACAAATGAGCCGAGTGACAGATCGAGATAGTTGGCACCGTGACAACTGGGCCTGGAGGGGTTAGGAGGTTTGTAGAATTGTAGGTGCTACAAAAACTCTGTGATTTTGTATACGGGAATTTTGAGTTAAGCAAATACTAGGTTGAGTTATTTGTGAACAATGTCTGAAACTTTTCCGGTCAAAGAGTTCATAAGGGTGATTAAATTTATACTTTACTTATGTTACCTGACAGTTTATCTGAAGATTTAGGCGTGTGGAATTCGCGTTTAACTTAAATACTTATTTACCAATTAATTAATCACCTGTATTTTAGTGTTATTTTAATATCCCTACTTTATTAAATAAATTCAATATGATTGTTGCACATTATCCGCACTCTTTTCTGTTTTGTCGACTCCCTCAGTCTGTTTTCTTCTGATAGGTATTGCATTAATTACAGGACTCAATCTTTTACTTAAAGCTCCTCTGCCCCTCACTTAATTTAAATCTTATCTATAATTATTAGAATATTCTTTTATTGTATCATCTCCCTAATCGTCCAAGAGTAACGGCCCATCGCTCGCGTGGTGACAGCTCCAGCCAGGAACATGTGTCGCAGTAAAAATAAAAAAAGCTCACGATAAATCCCGTTCACTGTTTACAGCCGCTATTTCGGATTTAATGACAAAGTCTGGAAGACAATCGCCGGTGATCTGTCTCACATTGTGTTTAGATTAGCACGATTGATCGTAGGATAAAAATTGGTTTATTTGTCTTTGGGATGCATTTGTGGTAATGGAATTTGGCTACGGGTTTGTAATTACAAATATAATCAGGCTATAATGTCTTTCTGGGTGGTGAAAATGATGACGCCAAAAATAACAAACCGAAGAAAGCAACAATGAGTCCATGAGTAGGAGTCCAAAGAGACCCAAACGTTTAACAAAAAGCAGGATCGATCTGGTCTCGATCGATCCTGCCTTTTGTTAGTATTAATGTGGCGGATCGCTCTTAATTGTACAAGATTTTATCTCAGTTAAAGAAACATTCGTAACATACAAAACATAATATATACAAAAAATAATAGGTAGGTATTCTAAAAGAATATAGCCATAATATATTTTGCCTATTGGATATTCTGATTGTAATTCATAAAAAACAATTAAAACTACAAATTACTAATTGAAAATCAATTGAAATTATTTGAAACATCTTACAAGCTTTAAACTTTTTGTCGTCATCTAAATGGAAGCGTGCCACAGAAGCTTTTTTGTGAGCTTTCATCGTCTGTTTTGTGTCCCTTTTGTCACATCCGATCGTAGTCAATTAGTGGCTTTTAGTTTTATTTGTAGCGTGTAACGGGGCTTTTAACAGCTGGATTCTTATGAGCTTTTAGAATTTGAACGAGCGTTTTGGATGTGACATCCAATTATTACGGCCAATAAATTGTAATGTCATTTTGTTTAATTATCTTACTCATTAAAGATAACGTTATTTTATTTACTGTTATTTAATATTTAAATGTGTTTACTGGTGTCACTTTAAACATGTTGACATTTAATTTTATCAAGGGTTAATACAATTAATTCATACGAAACACTAAAAATACAAACTCAACGCTATAGCGACTGTAAAATGAATATCCCTAGCTATCTTCTGTGCCGTCATGACTTTCTTTCATATTTTCTTTTGGAAATCTGTTAAATTCTTTAAAAGTTTAAACAATTTCATTCTTTGTTTAGAAAAAAACATTGGTATTGTTTTGTACATTACTAATATCCAACTAAACTACTAAAGGCTTTTAAGTATCTGAAGGAATCCACCACAGCAATGGGACAGAGTTGGATTCGATCTGATGACCTTAAGCTGCCTTTTGCACTGGTAACAGAAAATATCTGTCCTCCGAGATACATGAACTTCCTAGTTCCGAGGTCAGCGTTTATTGTAAACTAACTTGTTGCTCACTAATTTTATTTAGTTTAATATATTTTTTTATAACATATGCTTAAGTTCCTACTCGTGTATGGACTATGAATCCTTTGTAATCTTACCGCAAAAAAAATCTAATGAATCAATCCTTAACCTATTGTTACTTCATTTTAATGTCTTCGTTGTAATTGCAATAGTGCGTTTCAACTGTGTTGACCGCTATTACTACCTACATAGTATTTATAACACAATTTCTCCCAGTGCGTCCATCTATCTATATGTGAAAGTAATCTCGAAAATGGCTCTACAACAGAGTACTATATGCTCTACTGATCTGTTCCGGTTTAATTTACGTTTGTTGTTGTTGTTATATCCACTTTGTGAAGATGGATTTCCGAGGATGGTCTTTTTACCCATTAGCATCCGGGTCGTGTCGCTAGTATAGATTTAAGTTGTCCTACATGTCTTGACTGACATATTCATTAGGTACTTCTGTGCCTGTATTCATTGGGTACCCGAGTACCTCAGTTACATGACAAGCCAGTGCAAGTAAACAACTCCATGTCGTAACAGCCACTTTCCTTAGTGGTCAGCGTGCGTGAACACTCGCGATACATTCCGTAGACTGAGCTGCATTAATTGTTTCTTCGTCAGTCAGTTGCGCAAGCACTTCCGTTTGTGCATTAGTGAGGGGCAGAATACCCGGTTTAACACCTAAAGTTTTCGCCCAGTGGGTTTTTCGTTGGCGATTTTTTAATCACAAAAAGCTATAGAATTTCTCGATAAAATGCTATGTCATAAAAAGAGACCGTAACAAAACTTAAGCACATGTTAAAAAATAAGAGCGAGACAGAATTGCTTATGTTATTATGGGTCAAATGAAAGCGTCGGTGGCACAGTGACTAGGACACCAGACCGTGCGGGAGGTCCAGGGTCGAAACTGTGTAATGTCATGTACCAATGAGTTTTTCGTATTATTCGAAGACTTACGTACATTTACCGACTGCTCTAACGGCGAAGGAAAAGATCGTGAGGAAACCTGCACACTGAGATGGCCAGTGTGTAAAATGGGGTAGGCATAAAAGATCTTCAAGGGTCGAAGTTCCGCTGGGATTATTCCCGGCCCCCTATCATAAGATAAGATAAGATGGTTCAAATGACGAATAATATGAAAGGATGCTCATGAATCATGAAGTCACTTTTGTTACCAAAAAATAGAACCCAAGACCCATTGTAATTGCTAAGATGCGATTGGTTTTCGTGATCGAACTACTTACCAATAATTCTTAACAACTCAATTTTTTTTTTATTCGTTAACAATTTAATAATTGTGTTCGAAATTAAACATTATAATATTTTAACTAATACATAGGAAAACAATAATTAACAATCAATTATCAGCTAAATAACCCTTTATCAAATAAAGTTTCGGAACCAAATATTTCGGAACCAAATTTCCATTCAGTTCAAATCTCTGCCTCCATCACTATTAATGCACGCATACAGTCGACCGCGCAGCTCGTTTGTCAAATCGTTACATGCAAGTGTTACACGTTCTGTAAATTAGAGAGGTGTGTTCAGGATTGATCGATTGTTTTGACAGTTGTGCAATTTCAAAGAAAAACAGATTACATCAACAACATGACATTAACATCTTTTGTAACAATGTTCTGTCTCGCTGTTATTTAAACAAATGTGTATACACCCTGACCAGAAAAATAAAAACACTTTATTGACTTCTAAACCCGCATTTGACCTCGATCTCGCCTGATAGTAAGCGACGATGAGGTCGACGATGGAGCATGCGGGTCCAGTAAATGCCTATTCACTCTGGCCTTGAAGATCCCAAGGTTTTAGGTTTCAGAAAATATAGACGCCGGCAGACTGTTCCATTTCTTAGCCGTTCGCACTGTCAAGTGAAGAGGGCGCCATTGGTAATTGTAAATATAATCTGTGTTATGGAGTTAGCTATGAAAAAAGTAGTAACGTTTAATTCCACACTATGGCGAGGGTTTTTATATTCCCGATCAGGATATACCTACCTTCCGGCATGATCTATGTGCTGAACACGTGTATCATGTTCATGTGTATTCCTTTCAGCAAGGAGTGGCTGTAGATAGAGTCAGGGAGAGCATTACTCACTTTTCGCTGTAAAAGTACCCGGGAATATGAACGAAATTAGATGCGAAAGATATTCTACATTACAAACCACTGCGACGTATTTTCTCCGACACCGTGTATACTTTATCTTTCCTCCCAGGAACTGCGAAGTATTTTCTCTGACACCGTGTATACTTTATCTTTCCTCCCGGGACATACTAACAAAAACCCAAATGACAAATTTCAACCCCTCAAAAAACATCATGACTCCAGCAACGCTACCAAATCAAATATCCTTTCTTTCCTTCACCGGCAATAATTCCTAAAAGCTTCCAAAATCGTCCGGTTGTCAGCCCACCCATGCGTGAGAGCATGTATTTGTTTACGTTAATTTTTACAGCGGCCACGACAGAAACCAGACCAAGAGCTGTGCTCGGCTAATTATAGCATCGTTTTAACCTTACCACGTGGGGTCATTGACGTTGGGCGCCTCTAGCAAAGAGATCATAATAGAAATGGATAATTTTTCTTGTCGGATAGTGGATTGAGTGTGCCAAAAGTTGAGGAATAATTAGATGATCGGTTACAAGGTTATTTATAATCTTTAGCTGATAGCCTATATCCACTTGCGAACGTATTCCATTTACGAGTAAACCATAATAGTTTGTTAATTTTTTGGAACTTTATTGTACAGGATAATTGAGGCTGTAAGAGGCCTACAGATGGCCTGAACAGCTCTGAAAATATGTTGGACGCTAACTATAGGTACGACAAGAAAAAGAACCGAGCTCTTGATAGAGTAATTTTTCTGCACCTAACGGGAAGAAGTGTAATCTTAGTTTTCTCTGGAATGTAACAAAACACTCCTCATTTTTTTAATTCTGAAAGACGCATGGAATCGCAAGCGATTTTGCCTACTGACCTCCAAACTTCAATTTGAAGATAGTACCCGATGATGATAACTCCTCATTTATCACTGGCAGGGTAATTTTGAAAACCCCAAAACGACTTTCCACAAAATTGGGATTGGAATCTCCAACAGTTTTTGCAAATTTCCAAAATCATGGAGAATAAATTTCAATTATCGCTACTGAGTTACTCTGCAAGTGATAAAAATCTTATTTTAACCATTCCCCAATTCCTAACTTTATATATAACTGAAACATTTGTGGTGAAACCTGTGTCAAATGAACATGTCAAGCGGACTCTCTCCGCGTGATTAACGAGTGTCCGGCCAACATACATACATGTATACAACATACATACAACATACATGTGCAACAAACACATACATTACCATCCGAACCGCTTGTTACGTGTCAAAACTTCTGCAGCCTCCCTGCAATTAGTGGGCTTGTCTAATAGACGGCAGTTAGAATGATTTGGAACGAAATTTTCGGAGGTTTACATATGCCTGTTAGAAGAATCAAAAAGTTCCTAATAACAAGAAAAGTCTGGTATAAGTAATTGAAAGGAAATGTAAAGGTTGGTCTACATATACAAATTAAGTAACAAAATGTTAAAGAAACTTTTGAAATTTTAGGGAAAGGCCATCTTGCTTAACTTCGGAAACCGACAATGGTTCAAAGGCTAGGACACGAGCGGCGCAAGCGTCGATGGATCAATTCCACCTCTGGACTATTGTAGTGGATCACTCCTAGCACAGGCGTATTTTAGCCTAGTTGGAGTGGTTAATGAAGAATGTTGGTAATTTGTAAATACATTACCAGTGTTTTTCATTGCAAAAAGAGTCCAGCTAAAATGTAGCACTGAATATTTCAATAAACTAAACATTCGAGAATGAAGAACAACTTGTATTCTCAGTGACAGCGGTGACAATATTCCAAGTAAACGCATTCCGGGACAGGACGACGGAACATAAAGGCGGTCCGTTCTACTGAATTACACGAATTCCCAATAAACCCGCGAGAAATGTCCCGTAAAAGTGGGCAGTGCGTGTGGCCGCCGGATGGCGCACGCGGCGATGAATGGGACATTGTCACTGCGGTGTTGTGATACTGTGAAATGTTGTTACATTGCGGATATGATGTTAATAAATCTAATGCGGAGTGATATTGAATTTCATTCTGAGTCTGCTTAATGCGGAAATAACGTTTTTGCTGCAACAGTTAAATGTTATTTTCCAGGACACAGTACTTATCGTAGAATCTCTTCAAAGAAGACTAATCATATCTTGCCTAATTTGGGCTCACTAGGGTTTGCTTTCAGATTTATCATTTTCATTATACCTACAACTATTAAAAAAGAACTCTTCATTATTCTTTAATGTTATTAGCTATCAAAAACATCCATCGTGGAACGTTCTTCATCAACCGTATTTCCTGATTCCAACCAACTAGTTTACAAGAAAAATTGGAACCAAATTCCGAATGAATTCTCGTAACCATTACATCACGTCTAATCACGACGAATCCAACACGAAAACACGTATCAATCTAAAAACAAAATTCAGAAATAGAAAACAGTCACCATCGCACGCCGCTCACCTGCTGCTGTAATTATCTTAATTGAGTTTTTTCCATTACAACGCGGTCACGGTGGGGATGTCTCCGTTTCTCTACACACACGAGTCCTGATCTCTATCTTTGTAATTGGCAGGGTTACGTCCAGTGCACTCAAAGTGGACTAATTGAACGATGCTCCTTAGTTGTAATTTGAACAATTTTCTGGCAAAAAGGGGGAATTGGATTTTACGGTGACGTCACATGTTGACTTTACAGTTGGGTGGTTTTGGAGTAAAAAATAAATTAATATTTTTATAATGAGAGGCTTGAGTTACATTCTCAGGCTACTGTCATATGTCATTAAATAGGTTTCTCCTAAAAGCATACACTTGGTCCTTTATATCTTTTAAAAATATCTGCCTTATGAAGTGTAATTTTTCAAAAACATTGCTATCTGTTTTGATGAACATTTTATACATACATGATTCTATGTCGTGTCTATGTTTACCTCTATTTATTTAACTCAATGTTCTACATAATTGTATAATCACAACAAATGATGCTACCTCATAATGTCTTACTAGAACGAGAGCTCGGTTGCGAAACCTAAAGCCGCGCCAATTATGCCCCATCTAAACTCTTCAACTGCGGGTTTCAAAACGTTCGCGTGGCACTCGACATTATTTCATGTCTACCATTTTTCACGGGCCGTCTCCTTTAGTATTTAACCCACCATTTTACTTTGGCCCTCACTTACCTCTACCACCTTCCTTTTAGGGTCTTATGATATCTGTTTTAGAAAGAGGAGTGGTAGCTCTCTAAGAGTTGGCTAGATAATTTATCGAGTCTCCGGCGGACGAATATTTCACTAGGTTATTATTAGTGTTTGTGTCGTGATTTTTAGCAGTCTCAAGTCAGCTTGCGTAAGTTGTCGTGATCCCGTTTTGCGAAATTACAGGGTGAACTGTAACAGTGATATTTAAGCCACAATTAACATTCTGAGAGGATCCATCGATCGTCTTCTTTGCAACAGTGTCATTTCTTAACTTTTGGAAGATTGTAAGCACAGTTACTATCATTACTGGTTAATTGTATTGTAATACATATTACCAACGTAGTTTAGATACTTTGTAACATGGAACATCCGGTGTTACAGTTGTAGTAATAGAACAATTTCCAGCTATCACGTTTAGTATTTCGTCATCATCAAATGATTCATGTATTTTTTGGCATTTATTTTAATGACATCATCAAATTGGTTGTGCATGTTAGAGAAAATGTTCAGATAAGTACCTACTAGTTGACTGTCTGCTGTTAATAGGTTTCTCTTCCATCACCGGGCGACATTTCTGCACTACTTAACTACAGTTTTTCATATCAACTGATTGTTTAATTCACCCTAATTATAGCCTTTAAAAGGATAATAAGAGAAGCCGCTTCTAAAAAAGCTAACCAACGGTCACCATGTGCCCAGAAACTAGACAACTGTCGCATAGTTGTACGTACGAATTTAATCGTGGCGGTGCCCTTTGTGGAAGCGTGGAAACAAGATGGCGGAGGAGATCAAAGAAGCCGCGCGTGTGAGGCATCCGCGGTGAAATGTCACCACGGTCGATCAATTAACGGCTATCCAGTCTTTAATTCGATATTGATATCGGAATAACGCGAGTAGACGGACCCGCCGGAATGACCGTAGCTTATTCGGAGACAAGGTATGGTCTTTGGGACAAGAGGGAAGCAACGTGCGACAACAGATGAGGAAGACAAAGGTCTTTAGTGAAGACATTGAACGGGTAAACGTAGTAAATGGAGCAATGATAACTGATTATATTATTTATTTTCGCAAACTTCACAGCTTTCTACTTATAATCACACATAAATTACAAACATATAGCTAAATAGGAAGTTCAACTTATTACAATTTTTGAATAATCGATAAGGTCTATCGAGAAAAATTATAATAGTAGAAGAAAAAAGACGTAACAGTATGTAAATAATGAAATTAACCAAATGCCAGTGAAATTGTCTGTCGCGTTGCTTATATGTGAGTGTAGTGTGAGTTTTAGTGAAGTGTGATATATATAGGTTATGTGATCAAGAGATATGCTGGTGGGTAGTCGTGGCTTCAAGTAGCGCCTGGGAAACACGATTTATGAACTGATTGCGCGTCAGAAAGAAAACGTCCGCGTCACCGAAACTCTTATCATAGGTAGTAACTATTCTGTACAGAACAGAGTTTTGAGCGAAGTTGGTGTAAAAACAACCAGCGTAGAAGGTTCGCGTGTGTCTCGTGAGAATGGTGTTGGCCTGAACACCAACCTGTCCGATCAACTCGAAGCTGTCTAGTGAGACGTTGACGATGTCGTGCAGAAGTTTCATGTTGGCAATTGTGCGCCTATCCTCCAAGGTAAGCAGGTGGTGGGTTTTCAAACTAGCCAGATAGTCGACGTACGGAGTCTTGGAGAACCAATTCAAACGTCTTATGAAGGTTTTTGGAACCCTCTCTAGCTGCTGCTTATATAATAAATCATGTACGCCGGAGCCCAGACAGGCGACGCGTACTCCAGAATGCTCCTGATGTAAGCAAAATAAAGAAATTTTTGCGAACTGACTCATTGTAGCTACCAGTAAAATTGTAAATAGAGATCTATACTTCGCTGAAGAGAGATCTAGTTTTAGAAGTGGATAGAATAGAACAAGCTGGAATTAGTGCCGATCCAATGATCAGTTTTCTTATTATTATTGTGAGAACTGCACTTAGATTTCACATTGTATTTACTCAAATAAGAATAAAACTGTCAACTTATACTCTATAATAACACCAGAAGATCTTGTACTAGACGTCTCAAAGGCAAATAGAATAGGAATAAGTTTATTTGTGCGGTAAGATGACAAAGTATTCATAGTCCATACACCAGTAGGAACTTAAGCATAGGTTATATTAAACTAAATAAAATTAGTGAGCAACAAGTTAGTTTACAATAAACGCTGACCTCCGAACTAGAAAGTCCCTGTATCTCGGAGGACAGATCTCTTCTGTGACCAGTGCAAAGGAACATTAATGGATAAATACTTACGTTTTTAGAAGTGTATCCCCAAGCCATTATATTGTTGCTATCCACTATGCTGCAAGACGGCCGATGAGGCCAGTGCAGGTAGTAGAGACCGATATGTCTTACTTATCGATACATTCAAACTACATTGTTACTTGATTGTAATTTGAATGTTCTGAAGGTTCAATAAATATTTTTGTATTTTTGCATTAAATTAATAAAGGATGTCGCTTTTGCCTTACACCACGACAAAAATGTAGTCACCTATCGTGGAAACTAGGTTCAAGAAGACCGCGATGGGTGTACCAATGGCCGTGACAAATTGTTTGAGATACAGATACATGTCTTGTCGTGATGACGAGAACCATCAATTTTATTGGTTGTTTTGAAACGACCACATCTCTAACGTCAATGGCGGCTCGGAACATCGGCGGCTGTGAAATTTTAATTAAGAAATTGAAACCTACAAAAACGTCGAAAATTGTTTTATGGAATATTCCGCTGATAGCTAAATGGGGAGAATTTTCATCGACATATTAAGCGTGGTTCTGATTAAAGTTTTTATTAATGGATTATGTTTTAAGTTTCTACATTGGTTTTGCATATATTTTGAGTATTGACTTATCTTATCTTATGATAAATAACCCCAGCGGCACCTTGAGGATCTTTTGTGCCTACCCCATTTTACACACTGGTCATTTCAGTGTGCAGGTTTCCTCACGATGTTTTCCTTCACCGTTAGAGCCGTCGGTAAATAGAATAGAATGAATAGAATAGAAAAACCTTTATTAATAGAACATATATTTAAAAAATATCTGTAAAAAATATCACAAAATGAGTCGGATTATAAATTGGCCATATTTTACATTCTGACAAGTGATACCTAACATATGATATGATCTATTAAAAGGGCCAAGTTCAGCTGAGTGTCGCCAGATACATAAATACCTATACATCTACCGACGCTGGTTTTCAACTGTAGGTACGTAAGTCTTGACTTAGTGACTTCAACCTATTTCTATATGTTTTCAGAGGTACCTACTCGTAATTTACTAACTTATAATAAATACAGAGACAGGTAGAAAGTGCTGTACCAATAACTCTTATTCGTCATTACGTTTATGATTTCATAGACCAAGAAGCTCCTCCTGTGATCATTCTTTTAATGCGGTTGCTTCTCTTCCTCAAGCTTCATTCTTCTTCTTTTGAGTTGATGATCTATAGCTATATTTTACCCAACGAGAAGCGATTCGTGAGAGTATTCATCTGGTAGCCTGTAAAGGTCATAAAGATAATTCGAAGATTGAAACTAATGCATACAAAAAACCACACATTCCAAAGACCCCATTGAAAATACATAAAAGTTATTTGTGACCATTGTATTATAGGCGTGATCATAGAGTATTGTGATAGTTAAATGTGATGTGCAGTAATGATAGCAGTAGGTAACAAAACTAATTCATTATTGATGGCGTTGGACCGGAGTCACGCGCGGCGATGGACTTATCTACCGGCAGTTTAATTACTGAAGGAGTTTTACACTTTTCGATTAAAAGGTCAGTATGATGAATCAAGGAATTTATGACGAAACCTTCTGTAGCTTAAATTTGTATTTTTACTCTCATTTCGTAATTCGTTCATTAAGAAACCACAATCAATAACATAAAGAGGTTCATTCGTCATGGTCGTGTGAAAATAGTGTTTTAATGAAATATTAAATAACAGTTTTCGATTGTAATATGTAAATTTTTCTTTGTTGTATGGCACTGGCACTGCATACAAGAACTCTTTCGTATTAAATTCATTACATTTCACAGGCCAACTACTTGGTACTATAACCAAGTAACCAAACAAAAACTCGACACCCGCGCCTGCGCGATCTCGACAATACGTCAAACATGTCTATAGTTACCATAGTTACCAATAACATGTTAAGCTTTCATGGCTGTTGAAGTCTCCGTAATGGTTTGTATTTTCTGTTTATGTTTCATGGTCGTAGAAAAATTATTGTATGCAACGCACGTAATGGCGATTTTAACACTCGAACGATCTATTATGAAACGAAGCTATATTCTCATGTTAAAATCGCTATCATTACGTGGCCGTTACATAAACTACTATACTTACACGAAATATTCGTACATAACAAATGTACGAATATTTCGTGTAAGTATAGTAGTTTATGTGTTCATAGCTTGTAAGTATGACACAAATATCTCCATGATGACCCAGGTATGATCTACATTTGAGCTACAGTGATCTTTGTTTGACCGACTACCTGGATGAACCATACCGGTAGGATAGATAGATTAGATTTTGTCTATGATCTAGTAATGGACATTTTTAGCGAGGTCAACAAAATGACTTAAATCTAGGTCCTGTTCGTAATTGGTTTAATTATAAACGTGACCAAAAATGTCACATGTACGTAAAATGTCGACATTTACTATTTAGCAGAAAGATCCTGTTTAAATTCGCATTCTGCGCATCAATTTACTCATTAAATTTAATGACATCACATCACTAATTTAATCTTTAATATCTGTCAGCATCTTATGGATATCCTGCTTTTTGAATTGTAAATTGCATACACTATGATTGATGTTGTCAGGTGTTGGTTTGAGGGGAACCACGAACAAGATATTAGATGCTAATGAATGACCTACCCAGAATAGAAATTACTAGATTCAAATTTGCAGAGGCCGACAACCGACAAGAAGCTTTCTCAGCTTAAAAGAAGAAGAAAAACCTAAAAGCTTAAAAGAAGAAGAAAAAAAATGCAAAGGGCTAAGGAATGGCAAGAGTGGACAAAAGAGTGGACAAAATATTCGTACGAATATCACGAAATATTCGTACATTTGTTCATGTTAATAGCTTGTAAGTATGACACAAATTTCTCCATGATTTTATAATCATTACGAACAGGACCTAGATTTAAGTTATTATTAGATGCTAATGAATGACATACCCAGAATATAAATTACTAGATTCAAACTTGCAGAGGCCGACAACCGACAAGCAGTTTTCTTAGCTTAAAAGAAGAAAAACCCAATGATGTACTTTTTGATGGATGATATAGGTACGAATAGGCAGCTATTTCGTAGAAGGGATGTGGGTTATTTTAGTAAAGGCATGCGAAGGGCTAAGGGCAAGAGTGGACAAAATATTTACCTTCACGCTGCAGTTAACGTGTATGGATTGATAATGAAGACGATGTATAAATTAGCGGCCCAAATAATTTATTTTTGAAACAGAAATTGACTCCGGTGGGGGAAGGGTTTCATGGAACCACGAAAAAGCACCCCACGCCCATGCAGTGAAAGCCGAGTCCTTTTACGATTCTACGTGTATCAGTTACCTCAATAACTGTACCGATTTCTTGGTCGTGTCGTGTAAACGAGTGTACTCCTTCACCCGAGAGAGACAGGTACGAATGTTCTCCGTTCACAGTCCAGTTATAGATGCCGCTACACAATACGTGTACACGCTGGACACCAAGTAACAGAGCGGCAAGATTTAATGACCGCGACTTGCGGCATTACACATTGCCCACAAATGCGCACAGGGACGTTTGAAGGACAAGCTTTTGGGGCGGTATTAACCCGCCATCTCTGCTCTTGCACTTATAAGTCCTCCTCCAGTTTAAACAGGATCGACAATGGCACACTGAAAGTAGAAGGAAGATAGAGTTCTCATTTCTTCTACCTATTCTGTTTTTCAAATATTTATACAAGCTTTGATTTTGCATTAACTTCGACTTAACTTAATTTGAACTTGACATAAGTTATTAATGAGATGTGCAAACGAAAGGCGAATAGTTTGTTATTGTTTTGTTTCAGGTTTTCTTACGGGCATAAATAAAGACCCTTACTCATTGTAAAACTCAATTAATTATGAGGATCACTTCCATTGTCAAATATATTATGTAAAAGCTACAGAAGTGTTTGACGAAGTTAATGCATATCCTCAGGAACACCTTGTAGTATTCTATGTTTTTACTTGTGCTTAATATCTAGTATTCATCCAGAAAGGTAGGGGTAATGATCGCTATGCAGTGTGTGCCACAAGACGGACACCGGCGGGTACGCCCAGGCATAGATGGAAAGACTACTTCGACCACTTCTAGCAGAGAGGCAAAAGGACGCCAAGGATTAAGAGATATGTCTTTCCAAATGTCAACTGGTGAGTAAAAGTCTCGCTTTGTTCACCATCGGACAATATATAGGCTACAATAAAACTCTGCCTCTCCCATCGTAACCCATTGCGCAACATTTTCGACTCTCCAATTATCTAGTCACTGGGTAACCTTGTACAGATCGTTACCCCTTGTCATAATTTAAAGTAAACTTGGCGGATATCGTGATGATGGATCCCAAACCCATCCCTTCGTTCGGCTCTGTGCTCGCGACTGTCCAGCGTTACATACTGAATGTGGAATGGAACCGTTTCGTCATTGGACGGTGCACATAACGCACCTAAATACTGTGAGCGTGACTCGCGCTGATTGCTGATAGTGTTTGTACATAGTGCTTTGACTCTGTTAATTGGATCGAGAGAGCGACAAATTACCATTCGAAGAATCTTAAGTAGGAAAGAGCGCACATCATCATCAGCATCAGCATCATGTCCCCACTGTTGGGGCGCAGGCCCCTTAACCAAGGCGGGTACGGACCATGACCCACCGAGAGCGAGCCCAGCGCTGATTGGTGGATTTCACACACCTTCGGAAACTTTTTATTTTCTCAGACATGCAGGTTTCCTCACGATGTTTTCTTTCACCGTAAGAGCAGTCGGTAAATGTACGTAAATCTTCGAAAAAATCAGAATGACTCATTCGTACATGGCACTGTATGGTTTGGAACCCGGACCTTCCGCACGGGAGTCCGGCGTCCTAGCCATTAGGCCATCGACACGTATACATACAAACAATTAGGTACAGAAAAGTAAGTAAGTCATGAGTAGGTACCTAAGTAGTAATTTTTTATCTGAGCCTTAACGCATTTAGCGCTCTGCAGCCATATTGAAACGGAATTAATTTTTCGGTTTTCGATCCGCTTTTCGTTTAAAAACCGCTGCAGTAGTATGCTAAAGGCAATAATATACAAGTCCGAGTAAATTAAAATTAGTTTTTACTTATTGTCAGATAGGTACAGTTCACCGAGATATTATCGCGAGCTAATGACAATAAATTAAGAAATAATTTTTAGATGACTTTTACTTGTAAATGAATAGGTATAATTAAAATAACTAAGTTTGAAGACCCAACTTCATTCATCGAAGATATTCCTGTTGTTTAATTTAAACATAAAGTTTTGGACAAAGGTTACATTTACGAAACTAATTAGACAAAACAAATATACGAGTAGGTATATAGGTATGAAAAATGTTATATTAACTGATGTAGGTAAATTGCATATGTAGAAAAGCCATTTCAAACGCCATTCAAAACCTAGACAGGTAATAAAGATAAATTGACAAGGTTTTGAGATATAATAAGAACCAGAAGAAACACTCGCAAATAAAACATAAACACAATAATCAATCACCAAAAATATACACGTCCAGCAAAAATGAGCTGTAATAACACCGGAAAAGCGAACAATGCACCAATTGGCCGGTTATCTGGCCCCGAATCTATGTCTCTAGCGTCGAATATTTTGGGTGAACGGTTTAAAGGGAAACTTCACTCGGAATTAGAATACCAAGGTTATGGTTCGATTCACAAGCTATAGCGGTAACAATACACGAAACAGCATAGCATAATAATTGCTGTAGTGCATCGGGGATGTTTGCAGAAGCCCGCGTGGATGGCTTTCACGCAATCGTTCGAAAAAGGGTTGCTTCCCTGATGCACCGTGTACATAGCAGTCCCAGCAGCATCCTGTTGACGTTTGCCGAGTCCCCTGACTCCCCGATCCTGAGGCACTGGCTATACCTGCATGTCAATGCGAAGTAGGCGTCCAGTGCTTTGGGGTCGGTACCATGGGCTTTGTATTATTTCTTTAATAAATTTGTTTACTAACATTGCTTTAAGTAATATAATATACTAACTTTATTGTATCGACCCTGTTTGATTTAAATATATAATTAAATTAAATTAAAAATAATACATGCTATTGGAAAAACAACTTTGAAAGCTACCTATTTATTTTATTTTTCTGTAAAGTCTAAGTAATTTGTTAGCACCAAATTGTTCAGCGTTGATCTGTTCGAAGAATGTTTAGAAGAGCCAGTTACTTCTATAGATGAGATGTATGCTCAGATGGCATGAGTCACTTGAGATTGGGATCAAATGCCAAAATAGGGAAATAACAAAAACATCACAGTCAGCCACACGAGCCCTGTCCAGCAGTGGACTAGAGTGGGCTGCTGATGATGATGTACACTTACAGCGATATAAAAGAAGTCATCAGGCAGCACGAAGGCGTCAGCGAGATATATCTTCCTCTCCCTGTCAAACTCTCTCAGATGTATCTCGAACAGTGTCCTTCCATCCAAAGAGAGTATTTCTGCGTTGTTGTCTGCCACCGGTCTGTACGTTTCAGTCAGCGCTATTAACATGTGGTGGTATGTGCCTGGAAATACAAATAATGATTACTTGATGATCAGTACAAAGTATAAAGTTCCTTAAATTTACAGCTCCATCTGTGATAGGACTAGCATTTACTTTGTAATATTATAATATTAACTTGAGACACCATCAGAATTCTCAGTTATAATCTAGATTGTTACATCGTGCGGTGCCTTTTCTGGATGATTTAATTCCTTTTTGCAAATACACACCTAAGATAAGGGTAGTATGTTTGGCGTGGCAAGAAGAGCGAGAAAGAAGATCTATTCTATTCTACGATTCTTTCTCGCTCTTCTTACTATGCGAAGTTGTTCTTGCTACCCTTATCTAAGGTGTGTATTTGCAAAAAGAAATTAAATCATCCAGAAAAGGCACCGCACGGCATCACAATCTAGATTATAACTGAGAATTCAGAATTATATAATACATTGTCTCATTCGCAACGAACCAAACCTTTCACCAACCGCTAGGTTCTAAAACTTGCACCTCATGAACCTAAGCACAAGGTGTTATTATGTAAATGATGAGAGCCGGGTTTCGGCTGAGTCAATACGTAGTGGAAGGTAATTGGCGACACGTTCATACGCCGGTAGTTCCGCCTCCTTGAGTAGGGTTGCCAGATTATCGATGGATGACCTTTGTCGATGGTCGCACTGCAGAAATGTGTGCTACATTTTATAGAGTTTTAGGCTAGTTAATTGTCTCCCTCCTACACTAATTATATTGCTATTTACGATGATTATACTATATCATGTTACTAAGGTCTACTAGTAAAGTGTTACTGAATATTAAAATAATGGCAGAAGGTCCCGCTACTATTTTAATAATATCTTTTTTCCACTATTTTAAAATATATCTAGTTGCGTAGAGGGCGCTTATATCAAAAAGAAACGAAAGCCATTATCTTTCAGAGAGTAATTTATTATAAATCTTTAAAAACACTATAAAAACAGAGGCCATAAAACGATGCCGCCAGGTATAGATGTATAGCGACACCTGTCGGCAAATTTATCTGAAGTACTAACAGTGAGCTACTAATATTAGACATAATCTTCGACAAAAATATGATTCCGTAACGCTAGGTTAGAAGTACTCGTATATTATATTATTTGAGATGAGGACTATTGACCATGAAGACAAACCTGGAAAATTATGTGTTCATTTAACTTTTTAGACACGTACAGTGCGTGTGCTTTAAGAAAAACATTCGGATATCGGGTAAACTCGACCTCTGTCTCTTACTACAGTAGTACATTCGCGTATCGTTAACAATAACCGAAGCACACCGAAGTTTTCAAGATTCGAATATTTAACTAAAGCTCACGCACTGTACTTCAGATTTTAACTCTGTCAGATTTCGTCCTGTCATCAGATCCGCAAGAGGTGAGAAGAACATCTTTATTTGTATCACCACAAGAAGAATTCAGTTGTTAAGATAGAGATGTCTTCGCACAATAAAACCAACCATTTCTTCTAATTTTATCGATACCCTATCAGCCCTAAAGCACGCGGGGTGACGTCAGCTCACGACTCTACCGCGAAGCAATTTAATCAGAGTTGTGCGCAGTGACAGTTGCACTGAATTATGGCCTGTGATGCGATCGTGTGACCGATAGTGACACAGCCACCATTTACCGCTTTATTGACAGACTGTGTGGGAAAATTGCGAAGAAATAATCATTCCTATTTGGCATAAGGCTGAATAACCCGCCGACAGTGGTCGACCGGTGTGGCAGCTAGTCGATCTTCCAAGAGCTTGTCGCTTTTCGTCAAACTAACTGGGCCTTGGAGCTAAGTTCTCGATCACAGTGAAGTGACATAATTCAAATTCCAGGACTGTAGCGATAGTTCCACTGAATTATGACCTGAGATGCGATCGTATGCCATTATTTACCGCTTTATTGACAGACTGTGTGGGAAAATTGCCATAAAATAAGCATTTAATGCTCATTCATCCTTCTGCTTCCTACATTGGCATAAGGCTGAATAACTTGTCGATTACAGTCAACCTGTGGTGGTAGAGGAACCTTCTACATAATGTTTCATTGATAAATCCCTTACTCACCTAACCCGGCCTTAGACCTAACTAGGCTATACTTTGTGATCATGAACGAAGTGAGAGAGACCAAGGACTTATTTTAAATAGGTGAGGTAGCTGCAATGACAGTTACATATATTTATGACTCGCAATGCGATCATATACCTGATAGTGTCGTGGACTCTATTTATTGCTTATTGACTGACTGTGTGGGAAAATATTTTATACCAACATTTTTACAATGAACAAAATGACAAAGATCAAGGACTTCAAACTGAAGTGGGCGCCAGCGATTTGATTACGGAATGATATCAAATAGGACCTGATTCGTGATCAAGTAATTATTGATGTGGTTGCAGTATTAGCTGTTAATTTGAAGTAATCTAAGAAGACTTGTAGTAACTAAAAACATTAAACATTAAAATTTTGAAGGAAATATTGAAACAGTATTTTGTACAGTTTGAAAGGTGTGTAAAGTAAAAGTATGTAATGGAAAAGGTATGAAAATCATACATCAGCACACCAAACCAGGGTATGAAATGGGGAAGGCAATGGCACACAACCCCCATAAATATATACAAATACAAATATTCTTTATTGCACACAGAACAAATATACGGGACAGAAGAAAATATACAAAATACAATTGGCGGCCTTATAACTTTAAGCTATTTCTTCCAGGCAACCTTTGTGTGATGGAGTAAAAAAGAAATAAAGAAATATATCAAGAAAGTCATTAATTTCTAGAAAGATCACGACCCTTATCAATAAGAAGAAGAAGTGTATGTAATACCATTTAAATTACATAACTATCTGCGATGTTAGGTCTATGTTTATTTAAACTACCTATTTGCTACCTCTGATAATTATCTTACCTATTTACTATCGTAGTACTACCTACCTGCTGCAGGCTGTAGGTATCGAGGCGTGATGTTTCCTGGACCATATGACATCATCGAACGCAACTCTCATGACCCGAAGTCAAGGCTCTGCGTCAAATGTTTGCCATTGCATCCTCTTCATTAAACATTTATAATCGTTTTTGTTACGAGCACCTATTGTCCATTTTTTTCCGTCGATAATTTTGTTTATCACTTAAAGTAACAACCATTGGGGAACCAGTACCTACTCAATCAAATAGAAGTACTCAATCATTCGCCAACAATTTGTTTTGGACTCCTATATTATAAATAAGCATCGTCAGTTGTTCATTAGGCAAACCTTCATCTTTTTTTTCTATTCCTACTTTATACAGATTTGTATTCTACCTAAATATACTTTCCTTTTCTTCTTTTTTCTTTTTTTTAGGCTTCAGTCCATTATAGGACCTTTCCAGCCTCACAGGGAGATACAGAACTTGTGCCACTTACTACACTGCTGCATGCTGGTGGGCTTCCTGAGACTGCGCCCGATATAGCTGAACAGTTTGATCGCTGTTTTTTAAAGTGGATGACTTCAAACTGTACTCGTAATTATATCACATTGGCGTAGACCATCGTTTCTCGTCGTTTTTAATGTCGTGACTTTTGAACTTTTGGCTTTTAGTGCCAAAAGTTAAGTAAATAAACCTTGCGACCAAAACACTTTACACTATAATATTTCAAAGTAATTTAACGTTTACATTACTAACGTGACAAAGAATGTAGTCTTGTCTTGTTCCAAATACTGAACTCAAGACACGTGTAACCCCTTGTTCTCAACATCATCAGCCTATTAATGTCCCCGCTGTTGGGGCACAGGCCTCCCCTTGCACAAGGGGGTACGGGCCATGATCCACCGAGCGGGCCCAGTGCTGCTTGGTGGATTTCACACGCCTTCGGTAATTTTTAATTTCTTCAGACATGCAGGTTTCCTCACGATGTTTTCCTTCACCGTTAGAGCAGTCGGTAAATGTACGTAAGTCTTCGAAAAAATCCGAAAATCTCATTGGTACATGGCATTGCATGGTTTCGAACGCGGATCTCCCGCATGGGAGTCCGGCGTCCTAGCCACTAGACCACCAATGCTCGTTTGTTCTCATACGAATCTTATGTTTTAGACACATTGCGGCCCCCCACATTCCTAAACGCGACCTCTTTAGGGGTTGCGACTCCCAGGTTGAGAAAAGATAGCGTATACCAACGAGTTTCTTCATAATCGTATCTAATTACTTACATTTAATTGGAAGACCGTTTAACAGCAAATACATAAGACTTCATGACTAAAGTGATGTCAATATTTCAAACCATCCAAATAAAGATAACGCATAACAAATTGGATAATTTGAAGTTGTCTCTTAAACTACAAGCGGCAACTAATTTGAAAATCTCATGAATATGTATAGGATGGCATTTAAAAAGTCTGTCATTCAGCTAAATATCTAGATCTGTAGATAAAATCTGAGACTATATTGATCTCAGTCAACCTGACATGGTTGGACGGGATGCCTGAGAATTTTAGGCGAATGTGAAAGCGTGACAAGTCAAGAAATATTGAGTAGAGCATGTACATGCAAAAACATGTTATAAGTAGGTAACGTAAATCACCTTACATATTCTAAGATCCTAGTATTTACTGCTGATTTACTGTCGATGGCAAAAGGGATTGCATGCTTGATTGATAGCTGATGTTAGTTGAGATATCGATAAACGGATTTCAGATCCATCTTCAGGATGTCCATGTAAGTTGGTTGTGCAATAAAAAATAAATTAGTCAAATAACTAACTAATCGATATCTCAATAACTATTTTTTTATTGCATCCGTCAACTTACATGGACATCCTGAAGATGGATCTGAAATCCGTTTATAGATATCTCAACTAACATCAGCTATATTAATGGTTAAAGTTAGTAGTGGAGGATGCTCTGTCTCTTTCTAGCAAAACAGTCCTTATTATGTAGCTAAGGACCTGCTTGTATGGCGTTAAATAACAGTGACGTTACAATTATCTATTGCCGTCTCTTTCTACCGTCTGATTTTTGATTGCCTGTAATTAATTTTATTTATTTATTAGGTAAACACAACAGATTACAACCATAGAAATTACATAAAAATCAATATAAAGTTATGAGCTAGGTCGTGACCCTTAACGTGTAAACACAGCATGGTTAGGAAGTGGGGAATTGATTGTTGTACAACATTGAGTTGGGAAAAATACTATTGAATTATTTTATTTTGCAACAGATTTTAATTCTGTTTTCACATTTGACCATCAATTTATGACTATTTATCAGACCTAGCTATGAAAACTCTCGACCAAATTCTCTATTAATTTAAAAAACCGAGTCCAAATCGGATCATCCGTTGTCAAGTTATGATGCCACAGACAAACGTGTCAAACTTATAACTTATATCCCTCGATCGGTCCGGGGTTAAAAAAGAATATAATGTCATAACACTTTTTGTTATCGAATGTGATAACGGTGCGTCACCTTTAGTTACGTTATACAGTTATATATGTAAATTAAGAATTATTTTATTTTTAATCTATCTACGACATATAATTTAGCGCTATTAAGACATTACTAAAATTGAATTTTATAAAATTTTAATTATGCCTTTGGGTAAGAAACATTATAAATATCGTTTGATAGTTAGTTACTTGTTACTTCAATGTTAAATTTAATATGTTAAAATTGACATCAATCTTGTCGCCTGGTATGTCCGGCATCGCAATAAGCGTTGGCCGTTGCGTTGGCAGTAATTTTAGAATTCCCAGCTCCACGATTAAAAAAAAAGAATTTTTTTCGTGTGTGTGTGACTATAAAACACCAGAAAAAAACTATTTTTTTTAAAGTTAGTCTCTATGTCCTATTCTGCAGGATAGAAACCTAAATTCGACAGGTTTAAAAGCTCGTGTTATATTTTTCATAAGAAAAGACCCCAATGCCTCGTAAAGGACTTATATTCCACAAACTCATACAAATAAAGTAAAATAACGACGTTATAAACTTATAAACTTAACAATTTATTGAAAATATTTGTATGTCAAACGACGGAGCATAGTGATACCTACTTCTTCTTTCGTGTTGATGATCCGAATTAAATTTTTCCCGACCAGAAGGCAGCCACATCGATAGCCCTCTGGTTGGCCTCGAAAAGGTCCTCCTGCGTGCAGGTGGTCGGACACGCGGGACAGCAGAGCAAGTGCTCCATGGTTTGAGGGGAAAAACACATACTACATTTATAATACCTACTCATTTAAACTGTATACTAATATCTACATACACATCTACCTTTATGTACCTCGCACTCTTCCCAGATTTCCTTATTAAAAACACTTGCTATACCCGGTTGCATAACTAACTTGGGCAAAAATGCTCCTCCCAAAAGATATATGCAAACTTACAACAATCTTTCATCCAGCTCTCCTGGTATTGTCATTTTCCACGATATTGAGTACAAATTGAAGAAAAAAATATTGAATTACTAAACTCTGGTTCATCATAATTTTTGTATCTCTTCATTTTAGTTTATCTTTTAATTGTTGTTTTTATTTTCAAAAAAATAATGCTGTGTTTTTATCTTAAGTTTATGTTACAAACTGTAAGTACTGTAAGTCTAGTGTATGCCTTTACAGGTTGTAACATAAACTTAAGATAAAAACACAACATATTTTTTTTAGAAAATAATAAAAACAATTAGATGACAAATTAAAATGAAGAGATAAAAAAACTATGATGAACCAGAGTTAAGTGACTCAATACATTTTTTCTTCTAACTCTTAACTTCATCATCATCATCAGCAGCCTACTCTAGTCCACTGCTGGACATAGGCCTCTCCCAGGGCGCGCCATTGAGCCCGATCTTCGGCTCTTCTTTTGCGCTATCCATGGGAGGTAATGCCATAATCGCCACCTAGGCCTGCGGGTTGGCGATCGCAGTAGCCGGGTCGCTTGCCCCGATGACGCTGCTGCCCGTCATCGTGATTCTGGTATTTACTCTTAACTTATTATGTTAAAAATATTATATTGTTTAGTGGTATTGTCGATAGTGGAATTAAAGCAATAAATAAATAAAACTATCGAATATTCTGTAAAATTGTTCAAGTTAGAAAACTAGGCAGTTATTCGAAAATAGAAATCAGACAATGTTCTTATTTTAAAGTTTAGTCAGCATTATAATTTTAACCTTTAGAGTCCCATAATTCAACTTGAC
This sequence comes from Hofmannophila pseudospretella, assembly GCA_947369225.1. Classification (NCBI taxonomy): domain Eukaryota; kingdom Metazoa; phylum Arthropoda; class Insecta; order Lepidoptera; family Oecophoridae; genus Hofmannophila; species Hofmannophila pseudospretella. The sequence goes on from OX376325.1 coordinate 9,724,770, forward strand.
AAATACCACCACATCTCACTCACTCCAATCTACTTATAAATAATTTATAAAACCTGTTCTAAAGTTTTTATCATAATAGAGACATTAATTACTATCGAAATGACGATGGCTGCAGATAGGGTTGAGATGAGACGCACAGACGGATCGACGGACCACGTTGATAATAATTATTGCCAATCTCGGGTGATCATCTTTGCCACATCATCGCGCGTTCACATTCGATGGTTTGACATCGATTGACCATAGTATACGCAGAGTTCAGATAATTTCCCGCACATGAGGCACTCCGTCTTAGTCCTCAAGGATAGCAACGCATCAAAAACCTTCTAATATTAATACAGTAAGGTGAGATGGGTGACGGTGACTACTTAACATCAGGTGGCCCGTTTGCTCGTCTGCACTCGTCATTTTTTTTAATTAAAAAAATCTAACAAGATTATCCGAACAAAATAAAAATATCAAAACATATATATTATATATATTTAATATCAATATATCAGAGCTAACTTGTAGTGGTAGATCCTGATGTGAAGGATCGCCTGGGGTGGTACCACCCTCTTATATATTTCTGCCGTGAAGCAGACATGCTTGCATTTCTGTGTTTCGGTTTGAAGGGTAAGACAGCCAGCGTAATTTCTGGCACATGAGGCAATCCATCTAAATCCTCAAAGTTAGCAGCGCATCAAAAACCCTCTAATATTAATACAGTGAGGTGAGATGTCTATTGGCGACGGTGACCACTTACCATCAGGTAGCCCGTTTGTTCGTTTGATCTCCAGATTTAATTTTAAAAAACTAGCTCAGATATTTTGTTTGAATTTCTATCACCAAATCTAACTTTATTTAATCTGTGAAAGAAAGAAATTACTTAAAACTTTTTGTATTTCTTGAAAATTAGAACGAACGTAGCTCGAACACTAAGCTATGATAACTAAAGATTACTACTCCAGATTTGAGAAACTTCAAGTCCAAAGAAACTGACAGTCTTGTCACACCTTGTATCGATATAGGGTTTTACAAAAATCCCTTATGAAGGCAAAAGGATCTACAATATCTTTAACTGAACCTCTACAATATCTATAACTGAACTACTATTGTTTTACGACTGTTTGGTTTTTGCAAAAACTATATTCTATTCTCCATATATTTTGTACCGATCAGCTGATCGATTCGATTTATATGAAAAGTGAATTTTTTTTGCGAAAATATAAATTCATAGAACAGAAGTCATTCAATTATGGATACTGAACATCCCTCTTTTGGTCTAGGGTTTATTTTACGCCCGGTATACTGGTGTAACAAAAACCCGCTATAGAGCCAAAAGAGTGCTGTTCAGAATCCATAAATGGACAACTTTAACTATGGGGCAAACTCTAAAATCGCGAAAAAATATCAACAGTCCATACATAAGCTATATACCTAAATGACAGAAATGTATGTATGAAACAGCTGATTTTTTCGTGAAACTTGTTCAGTTATGGATACTGAACACCCCCTTTCGGCTACATAGGTTTTTTTTACACCAGTTAAATGGCCCAGACTAACCTACAACCTCTCAACACTCTCCGTATGCGCGGCATCGGCATTCATTTTTTGTCACAGCGCCGATAAGATCAGCGCGCGCGCACCGTGCGTCGCTCACACAATGGCCGGGTAATTGACAAACCATGACTCGATAAAGTCAAGGCCTATGCCGACCCACTTGTCTCCCATAGTGTCTTCTGGTTATCAGGGTGATTGGATTTGTGAGGGTCACATCACAATTCTTTTGGGTACCTACCGAGGGTTTGAATTAAAGGAACTGGGCATATTATGGAGTGTTAAAAGGTTTCTCCAGAATACATTCGGACAAAAGACGATTTATAGAAACGACAATGGCTCAAAAGACTTTGAGCACGAGAATGCGGCGCAAGCGTCGCCGTTTCGAATCCATCTTAATGAAATCCAAACAGTAGGACATTATACGCCCTTGCATGAAGATGTAAGACTTTATTTGAATAAATAATAGCAAATAACCTCTACCTCATCAATACCATAATTAATTATAATCATAATTCGACACCTCTCACAATTCGTGTCTATACATACCTATCATCAAAAGACTTCATCCGTCTTCCGTCATTTCCCAAGCAAGTACCTACTGCGACTTCCGTCATTGATTACTGGTGACCTCTGACGGCTATTTAGATGTCACGACCGATTCTCGAATCGAATCACGACTGATAAAGGTCATGGCTACACTTAATAGCATTGAATATTTTTGGTAATGTCCGTCCACATGTCATAGACAGATGTATGAGTTTGAAATTAGGAATAACCACAGGTGAGTCCGATTCCCTGTCCAAAGATACAGAATCAATCAGCATCATAAAGTTTCGAATCGTTCCGAAGTTAGTCTGTGTCAAAATTGCCGGAATATAGATGGAGGTTTTGAAGAACTGATAGTTCTTTTGTGATGACCACTCGCCAAACCATTAATCATACTTTTTTGTCAACTTTCCGTACTAACATGACGAAATTATGTTCTTTGTGGAGGCATTGTAGGGCGCTCCTTGGTTATGGGAGCCTAGTCATCACAGACCCGTAATTAGTTTTTAAATTGGATGGTTCACAAAAAAATATCAAAAGTCCCCGCGAACAGTTATTATATTCTAAGAACGAAATTTTGAATCTTTCGTGATTGGGTTTGACAAATTACTTCGGACTGATGGTCAATTTATTTGGTCATTAGTCACTACTGTTTTCTTGAAGATAAAAAGGTAATAATTTTTGGTCTATTTTGGTCTGCGTACCCTTGAACTGTGTTAAGATTGGATTAAAGACAAGAAGGTAAAGTTCGGAATAGCAGCGGTATAATTCCTTTTAGCACCCATACATTCTCAAGGTTCCAAACCGACAGCTCAAATTCCAAACTATCGAGTTGATGGAAAGACTTCCCAAGATGTGAAATAAGATCTTTGGTCAAAGACACCCTTCAACGAAGGCGCTATTATATGCAAAGTTGAAGTGCCCTGAACAAGACGTCAGTGAGATTTAAATACGTCTTCCTATCCATTGAGCAGTGGCCATAGAACCAGAGATTCCGAATGTGCAGAAAGAAGAAAACTAGAGTAAATAGATAATTAATACTGATATATGTTAGCATGACCTTTTTCTTTATGTTTAGAAAAGAAGGAGAAACTAGGAGAAAATTGTCTTCTAGATGTACTCGTACATATGGGATCGAAAGACTATGCGTAGGAGAAACTTTTGGATTTTTCAAGTGGCTTATAAAAGAATTGACTTTACTGATGCTCTTTTGACTGACCACGAATCCTGTAAAACTTTCTTTATGTAGGTATATCTGAGGTGAATCAAAAAGTTGTCGACAATAATGAGGGTGAAATTGAAAATTCAAAGGCAAGGGAAATAGTACACCATAATATACGTATGAGACTATGGGAGAGTCGCTAACTTCTCGCCTATTTCATAGCCTCTGCATTTTAGTTCAAAAACAATCGGACGGTTGACGGCGACCGTTCCACTGTACTGTCAATCGTATCATTAAGGCCGCCAGCACGCCAACTCCGGTGGGTCACATATCAGCCGCATACACTTCATTAGGCACTCTTTGTCGAGACGTGAGACACATTCAGGATTCTGCATTTGGTCGCCTAAGTGGATGGGAGATTGATGGATAATGGCGGGTTATCTTCCACTTTTAACGAAACGTGATGGTATTTGGGAGTATACCATCGATTCGTTTCACGTATTTACTCCACTACTACAGTTTCATGTAACATCTACAAATTCTTTGACTCATTCTCACCAAAATAACCGTTTGAGTAAGCTGTATTAGCATAACAAGCCATCCACAACCTTTGTATGTGTTGTACAAATTATGATATTCCGTATTTCAAAGTCACTGACATCCGAATACAGTTCCTTGACACGACGATATGACCAAACGTCTTGCATACAAAAATAAATATCTCCGAAAATATGACTAATAATCATTCAATATCTTCATATTGCATATTCAAAATTGAAGAAAAAAGCCTCTCACAATGACCTGCTTCGGCCTTCTATCAACATATGACGTGCTGAGTAACCAAGTTTATCTGACACGTCTTGAATTGTTATCGATTTTAAAATGAGCCTTATTGTGAAGCCATAGGATCGTCCTAAATGTTCTGTATCATTTTGGATGGTGCTGTTGTTGGTGGTGGCGTATGTCGGGATGTCAAAGCGTCGCGAACGAGCGCCGACGCGGGACAGTCTCGTGCTGAGAGTAATCTCAGTCGACCTCGCGACTAGTGATGCGCTTTGGACAGGTGAAAGTATCGATATGATCTTATCGACTTCCGTGTCAAGCAAAAGTGATAAGTAGACAAGTGACTACGGTTTTTTGGCGAAAATTCGACGCAAACAACATGTACTGGCCGATCAGCCTACGATCTTCATAGTAGGCTACGTTCGTTGGTGAGCTGTGGTGAATTAAAAAGTGAGAGAGAGTGTTGGAGTTATCGATCGAATATGTACCTACTATTTGTGTTACGTTTATCGATATCGAGTATATCGAGAGATGTAACAACATCATTACAGTCTCCGCGGGGCGCTTGGGTCAGAGAGTCGAGACAATCTGTCAAATGGAAAGAATCACACACACGGCCTGAGTCTCGCACCGCCGCCCTATTAATCATATTTCAGACTTTTTTTACCATTTCCGAACGTGTGTTCTCTCGGATAGTGGCTACTATTCTGACGCCGATTGCTCGAAGGTTTTACTAATTCTTCAATCAAAATTTGCTTTTGGTCACTATAGTTTAGGGTCGAAAATTGTGGAAGCGATAAGTCATATGTGGTAGGCGAAACAGAGCGGTGCGGCGAGGTCTTTTAGACAATACTTGTCGTTTGATTCGAGATGTCATGTTCCAAAGATAAAATCTTGACGAAAATTTTTGTTTGACGGGGTCAAAATGTGTACACGGTCTTCAATTACATTTGACATAGTTTATGTCGAATCGACGCAACGGCGGAGTTTTCGATTTGTACGTACAGTAAGATTGATTATTGAGATCACGTTATCCATTTGATTAATCTGCAGTGTTTCATGTTTTCGTACGTCAAACGTCGGAAGTGTTTGGATAAACAAAATCTTATTTGATGTTGTAAAAATACCGATTTGGAGAAAAATACAGTGGAAGACACATCAAGCTAATCTCAGTGGAATCATGTCGCAAGTTTTTAATATGATGATTATTTTCACCCTGAATCCGTCTCTGGCACTCAACTTGACATACTCAGGGGTTTAGATATCAGATTCTACACGTCTGACACGAATTTGGTCCATCTAGCTCATCGTTAACATACCTAAATATGGCAGCGGGATGCTGGCAGCGGGATGCTGGCAGCGGGATGCTGGCAGCGGGATGCTGGCAGCGGGATGCTGGCAGCGGGATGCTGGCAGCGGGATGCAGGCAGCGGGCTGCTGGCAGCGGGCAGCTGGCATCGGGCTGCGGGCAGCTGGCAACGTGAAGCGGGCAGCGGGCTGTGGATTTCGGGCAGCGGACAGCGGGTAAATAACAACCAACATTATATTCTCTAAATTAGTTTTAGATTTTAGTTTTAATTCTGTTCAATTAAACATACGAGTATGACAGACCAACAGGATAACAAACTAGAATTTGAACCATCAATTAAAAACTGCTACCTTATTGCATTGATTGCACTGCTTCCTTATTTAGTAAAGCACCATTCACACGAGACTAGTTACTGACATTGCTTTGCCATTATACACCGTTTACAATGTTACTCGTATATCAAAATTGTTCATGACAATTCTTTAATGGCTGTTCCTGTATACCTTAAGTGAAAAAATATCTATTGCATGTCAAATCACACAGAAATACGGCTCAAAATTGATTGTTAAATTATTAAGTGATATAGAAAAGATGATGGTTGGTAACGATCTTGACATACTTTTTCTTGGTACAGCATCGTCGCCCGCGGCTCTAACGTGGGTGATACGATTGACATTTATAACAAGACGTTATATCGGCCATTATGTGTTGATGGTTTTGTTCTCACAGTAAAAATATCTAGGGGTTAATGGTGCATCATTAAGAGAATGTCATTGTCAGAGACAAAATGGTCATAGTCGTTGAAACTGCAGCTTCAAGCGAACTTAGGAGATAGATTTGAAGGTTCATAGACTTTGAGCGTCGATGGCCTAGTGGCTCGGACGTCGGACTCCCGTGCGGGGTGGTCCGGGTTCGAAACCATACTATGTACAAATGTAGAGCGCTAAAGGCGTTAAGGCTCAGTTAAAAAATTACTACTTAGGTACTCATGAGTCATGACTTACATACTTACTTTTTTTAATTTTTAATATATTTGTTTAATATTATTTTTATCTTCTGTACCTAATTGTTTGTATGTATGCGCGTCGGTGGTCTAGTGGCTAGGACGTCGGACTCCCGTGCGGGAGGTTCGGATTCCAAACCATACAATGCCATGTACCAATTAGTTTTTCGGATTTTTCGAAGACTTACGTACATTTACCGACTGCTCTAACGGTGAAGGAAAACATCGTGAGGAAACCTGCATGTCTGAGGAAATTAAAAGTTTTCGAAGGCGTGTGAAATCCACCAATGAGCGCTGGACCTGCTCGGTGGATCATGGCCCGTACCCCCTTGTGAATTACATTAATTACATTAATATGCTGATGATGAAGACTTTGTTCATAGTCAGCCTGGGTACCTACCACCCTTTTGCCTATTTCTACCGCAAAGGCAATGCTTGCATTGTTGTGTTTCAGTTTGAATTTAGCGGTACATGACGCACTCTATCTATAGGCATTCAAAGTCAACAGCGCATCGAAAACCTCTAATCACGTTATAGTGAGTCTATGGACGATGGTGATCACTTACCATCAGGTGGAGGGTGGTACCACTCCACCTGCACGGAGTTATGCACAGAAAAAAATACTTGTTTGATTTAGAGCATATAAAGTAACTTTATTCAGGTTGAACACATTACTTACCAAACCAACCATTACTTAAAAACCAAATTCATATTTAGTGGGGGAAATCGCCCTTCAAAGTTTTCGAATTTATGGACATAGTGAAATCAGTGATTACCCCACTAAAATTAGGGCCGATAAAAAAATAATATAGGTCGGTTATTTTTCAATGCTCTGCAATATATCTTAAAACGAATCAAATCGGAGGAGTCAATTCTGCAACATGTACCAAACCGATTTCACTATGTCCCATACATTCGAAAACTTTGAAGGGCGATTTCTCCCACTAAACATTAAACTGGGCCGTTAAAAAAATACGGGTCGGTTATTTTTCAATGCTCTGCAATATATCTTAAAATGAATCAAATAGGAGCCGGGCACTTGGGGTACTTTCCTTTTAAGATCTTGGGTGAAGTGAACAATTTCTTGGTTGACGTGAAAAAACCAACTTTATATGCTCATATTGAAACAAGTGCTTGTTAACAGCAGACCATCAGACATGATTTCGATATGTTTACCTTTGACTACATAATTATTTTATCATAATTATAACTGTTTCGGTCATTGCTGTATGCGATATAAACATATTATACGAGTATACTTACTTACTTACTTGTTTGAAGTAAACAATATTTTCTTTCATGTACGATCAAAACAACTAAATCGTCCATTACAACACAAGCTATTTTCGAGCATACAAAAGTCATATTCTTCCAATGATACCTACTCATACACTTTTTATCCAACACGCATGACCCGATCGTCATCCAAAGTTCACGTCGCGTCGTGGGCTCCATCCGTCTCCCACAGATACCATCTGACGTAGCTGTCATTGCGCTGATGGTTTTCTATATAAAACCCCATTCGTCTAATTGTGACATCATTGTTTCAATTCATCAGTCAAAGTTTAGACTCGACCTTCGGGTGTCGTGCGTTTTGGGAGTGTAGATTTAGGAAGTCTTAGATGGGGACCTGGGGCCCAATTCGCCTCAATTACCACGTTTGTAGTTCTATTTCTATCCAATTTCAATTTAGTTTTCGGTCCAATTCTATTTGGACACCAAATCGCATTCTGCTGACGCATAACCTACAACCTTGGGATCTTCAAGGCCAGAGTGAATAGGGATTTACTGGACCCTCATGCTCCATCGTCGACCTACCATACATACATACCATTAGGCGAGTTCGAGGTCAAATGCGGGTATGACAGTCAATGAAAATTAAAAAAATTAAATTTAAAAATACCTTGGGAGGTACTTATGTTCCATCGTTATATTTGACAGTTGAAGCGTTTTGTTACCGCTCAACAGCGATTCAGTATAAACTAAACGTTTTATTAGAATGCACAAATACGTTACTGTTCGATCGATCGTTGACTCGATCGGAACTTAACTGAAATTGAATCGTTAGCATACGAAACACGTCATAACGATGCAGTTTAGATTCTATTTAGTTACGTTGTATTTAGTGGAATCGATCTCCTGGAAGACATTGGAATTGAATAAGTTGATATGTGAGACGAATTAGTAACAATATCTTGTACAGACTAAAAATACTAAAGGGGATTTAATTTATTATTTCGACAAAATCATAAGTCTAACGGGTTGAAGCGACATTTGCTTAATGTAAGTGTATTCACTGAAGCATTAGTTGAGCCAGGTGCCTATTGCCAATGGTATTATGGAGTGAAAAATATGTATTATTTTATTTTTTAAGGACAATAAAATGTTTTTCTTTCTTAATGTGGCTAAAGGCCAACCGACGATCTAACCTCTGGACCATAATCTTTTAGTTTGTTGGAATAGTTATTTAAGTATAGTATAGTAGTAGTATTGTGCGAAACGTTTTAAGTTTTTGAAAGTAGAATTATTTTAGTAGAAAGCTTCCATTTAGTAGTCTTCCGTGCAGTCACAGTCACAGTCAGCATTATGTTGAACTTGTGTACCCTTTTTGGCACTGTACCGCACCAAATCTTTTGTGCTCAATGTTTTATATCATTGTATACTTTTGTATTGTGTACTTGCTGTATTCTGGTGTTTACCGTGCTAAATAAACGTTTTTCAATTTCAATTTTTTCATACAAGAAAATTCCTTTATCACATTTCTTTGCATTGATAGTTTTACTTTTGCTATCTGGCTCTACTGTTACTAGTCAAGTAGGTAAATATAATTATTGTTTTGTTTTGATGTTTTCCTCGTTACTTATTGCCATGTCTAAACTTTTCTTAAGCGAGCCTTAGGCGTTGCCTTGTCCCTGCCAACGCCAGCCGTGAGAAGCCAATAATTGATTTCTTATTAAACTTTATTTACTTACGTTTTTACTATAACCACCTAACTTAGAAATGACTCGTCGATTCTCGTTAACTGTCATAAGTTCATAAGTTACATTTTCCTGTAGTGATTTACGGAATTTCCTAAGGAAATCTTTATGGGTAACTACCTGTTTCTTGTCACAAAAAGGTATCCTTTACATTTACCTCAGATCTGTGGCCTCAGTCTGATGCATCTAAATTATACACCATAAGTTCTAAAATGAATAATTGTAGCTGACTTTTCAATACCTATAAGGTTGATCTTCGCAGAAGACTCTATACAAAATCTCTATTCCGAAGACAATGATATGATCAAAAAGATTATTGTTAAAATTTCTTTGGAAATACGAATATATTTACTTCGATATTTTCAATAAATACAGGTAAATTTCTGCGAAATGTATGACAAATCAAATCAAATCAAATCAAAATGTTTTTATTGTAAGTACAGTACCTTATAGTACATTTTTACATCGTCATTTTTTTACTCTACAACCGCTTCGTAAGGTGTTATAGCTGAAAGGAAAAAGCGGCGCAAGAAACTTTCAGCAGCACATCTTTTGAAATAAATATATCTAACAAGAGGTAATTATGAATACAATCATATATGTACACAATGTGCAGAGCTGGAGCTGAATTTAGGACCAAGCCTCTTTATCATTTAAGTAGTCATTTATTTTATAATAAACCTTTTTACATAAGGTCCGTCTTATATGGGTCTTAAATTTTTTTACATTGAAGATTCATAACATTGAAGATTCACTTGGTGATACAGTTCCTAAGTCAAAGCAGCAATCTATTATAACGTATGCAGGTCCGATGAATAATATAATCAATTTGTTCGGTTGATTGCCTGGTATTGATTGCTTCTGACCTGACATTACCTGGTGAGGGTTGTCGGTGTTGTTATGGAAGTTTCTACTATCAACACGTCTTTTTGGGCCAGTGTTTTTGAGAACGCATTAAGCTTCTTTCATGAATTTATCTAGAGCCATCCAACGCTTCCGGCAGTGGTTATAGAAGATCCACTGCTTTTTGAAAACGCGGGTTTAGTCTTTAAAAAAATCTCAGAACAAAATCACAGTACTTATTATCTTATCTTATGGGGCCAGGGATAACCCCAGCGGCACTTTGACCCTCAGGGATCTTTTGTGCTCACCCCTTACCTTAGTCTCCTTCCTGTTCCTTTAAGATGCTTTGCATCAAGGACGCTGTACAGCTTACAGGAAGGAGCCTATAATCTTCTGGTTTCGGGTAGGCTATCCCCAGAAGACTCATACGCCCTCCAGCCAGCGAGCCACATTCGCACAGCAAGTGTTCAATTGAGTCTACGGTGTCACCACAGGCTCTACAGGTGGGATCGCGGTACCTAGTGACATATTACAAAACGTTTACTTGGTAACAAAATAATAATGAGATATAAATTCAGACAAAGGTTCAAGCTGCTGTTTTTCTCAAGATAAGTATCTATTACACTTTCACCTTGCCCAAATGAAACAATGAAACAAAAAAACCAACAAAACAGCATATAAATTGACAAACAGCCTTGCCACCTGATTTGCATATCAAAAAATTCTCAACTAAAGACAATGGAGCATTTAAACGGGTACAAAACCCTTTCTTATCTGTACTTTGGACATCAACGAAACCTGAAATGTCGCAAGAAGACCGTGTGAATCTGTACCGTTGCCTAATAAAAAAAACGAACCGATAATTCACTGTGCTCTTATTAAGAGACGGTTCGGCCATTTGTAAAATTGCCTGGCTTAAGGCAATCGCTGGACAGTTATGAAAGACTTGCGTCAATGACGGTCACATCAGTGTCTTACTTTAGTGCGGCACTCACGCGACCATTCTAATGTTTAAATCTATGGAGACCTTTTTTAATAAAAAAAATATGGACTTTTAAACCCGCATTTGACCTCGATCTCGCCTGATGGTAAGGGACGATGAGGTCGACGATGGAGCATGCGGATCCAGTAAACGCCTATTCACTCTAGCCTTGAAGATTCCAAGGTTGTAGTTTTCGGGAAATACAGACGCCGGCAGGCTGTTCCATTCCTTAGCCGTTCGCATAATGAACGAAGAAGCAAATCGCTTCTTACGAACAGATGGGATATCAACAACATAAGGATGGAACCTCTCCCCGCGCCTGGTAGTCCGAAGGCGGAATGGAGATGCTGGAATTAGGTCGTGCAATTCCGATGCGCACTCTCCGAAATGTATCCTATAAAATACCGATAGACAGGCAACCTTGCGCCGATGTTCCAGAGTTTGCTGTTCCTCTACCCTCTATAGAGCCGAAAGGAAGGTGTTCAGTACATCAGTACAGATACATGTCTCTACAGACCTACTCTAAAAAAAATCTAATTGCTCGTAGATACAGATAATACCAAATGACATGTGGATCACGAATGAGATCGCATTCCAAATTTAAATAGCAGGTGATCAAATAGAATTGGATACGATCGTTCCGAAGCGAGATTGGATCGAAATGTCAGTATCATCAGTGATCGTCGTCATTCAAAGAGATTAGCCATAATACATTAGTAATTTGGTGAGTGTATGGTTTTGTTTTCATAAAGTAACCATCATTTTGTCTGTCTGTAAAGGCCGGGTGACGTCCTATGGTGTGACATCACATATTATGCAATTTTAAATTTACAAATTATTAAAATAAAACAGCACTCCCAAATTTTTATATTTTCTATTTAAAATATTTTTTCATAAAATCAACAATAAATAAAACATTTTAGACAAATCACAAAACTTCAAATCAAATTAACAATACAAAATCACCTTTTGTCCATGGACTTTGAACCTTTCTTTTATATTATTTATGACTTTGACCCCCCCCCCCCCCCCCCCCCTTGTCACACGATGTCACACTTTGTTGACCCCCTCCCACCCCCTTAACGTGTGACGTTATTTATGGATGGCCCGTATTGGTTTGCTTGGTTAAACGAAGTGGCAAGTACGAGTACAGTGACGATGACAGTACTCGCCACTGTCCGATCGGTTTACACCACTATCCTTACAGTACTTTCCCATAGCGCTAAATACTCGATCCATGTTAATCGGCCATAAAGAAATCTGTGGAAAATTCCCAATAACTCTCAATTTTGTACGAACCGCTTTAGCTGTAAGCGAGTACCAAAAACTTTGTAGGGATTTCTAATCCTGTTACAAGCCCTGTGTTCTACTATGATTTGTTCTTCTAAAGTTCACTGTGTGGTGGCCATTTTGTAAATTCTACTTAATCCATAATTATCACTAGCTACGTGTTTGTTTTCTATTGGCTATGATTTATAATCTTCTAGTCATCTAATCTTCTACAGCATCATCAACCATTATATCATCTAACCTAATAGATCGCTCTGAGCTATAAGACGTTAGTGTCTTTGTACACCTCAATTTGTGTACACCTTATTTTCCTTTTTTTCTAATGTCCATCTTTCTGTCTGTCTTCTACTATAACATCAACCATTTCATCTAATCTTCTGCTGCATCATCAACCATTCATCTAATCTTCTGCTCTATCCTCGACCATTCATTTCTTTCATCGATTCCAATTCCCATACCATACTACACGACGCAGAAGGTTAGCCTTAGTATTCAATACGCATGCGCCCCGCATAAGACATTGTCAGCTCCAATCTTGCGGCGGCGCGCGGCGGACCGATAAAAGCGTCCACTGTTTATTTGCCGGCCACACGGTACTTGCGGTTTATGGAAATTGCTTTGGCATGTAAGTAATTTTCTAACTTCGGCCCGGGAATGTTTTCTAAAGGATTTTGAAGAGGAAATACTCGTATGGTTAATTCTGGAAGAGATTTCAGTTCATCTGTTGCATGTTGCGCAGCCAACTTTAATTATAAATGCTACCTACACATTCGCTTCCAATAAGAAGAAGTCTCGGCAGATAATAGTTAATATTGTCTCGGTACCCTTTTTCTAAAGGAAAATTGAGTCATCTGAGCCCACAAATGAAAGATAACTTTGGGTACAGTATGCATATTTTTCGGAAAACATTATAAGTGATAGACAACCGTCACCAAGTAACTTCTAAAACAAATAGGTATTCTACCTTGATATTATCTCTAGAAGAATGCATTTCATTACTATCTATATTACTTAAATAAGATGTAATGTAATGTAATAACGGGCTGGTTTATGGAACTCGACGTCTTCAGCGCCTATTTTGCGTGTGATGCTACTACTTACTCGAGCCACTCCAACCTCGCCAGAAAGTCCAGCTGTCCTTTAATGTCCTGTAGGACTTCGGAAAGTGATCCTGGGGTGCCAAGGCTTCCCGCCCGGTAGGTGGTCACGTCACTGATTTCCAACAGCACGTGGGCGACCGTCTCCTCTGCCTCCATCCACCTAAATAAGATAATACAAATGATTATCAGAAAGGTCGTAGCTTTGAACCGTCTTTCGTGTCCCCCTATTACCGCTTCCAGAAACTTTATATCCCACATCTTCCCACTAATTCTATAACCCAACCAAATTGAAGTTTCATTACTTACCAACAAACATCACCTCAAATATGACGTTTAAACTCGGCAAGGGTTCACGAGATTCCTTTTCCTTGGCCGTTGCAGATTATTTTCTAAGGGCCAGCAAGCCTTATTGAGGTTAGATTGGGACCATTAGAGGTTTTGTAATTCTATTACCTCTACTTGGTACTTGTAAGCGTCACGCGTTGCTGTGGTCTGGCGCAGAACAATACTTAGGACGGACTGAACTATAAGTAATTCTATAGGTAAGGGTAGTACCCGTCTAAAATATGTTATATGTGGAGCTAAACGGTTCTGGCACTGCAAAGTCAACCGGGTACAAAATGTGTTGTCACGCTCACACTGTTAATAGGTACATGTCCGTATCTATGTGAGTGAACGTGTAAGTCGATACTTACATAATCGCTACCCTAAGGCCACAGATATTTCCGACGGGTTGTAGGTACTTGAAGGAATAGTACCTGCTTAAATCTTCCATCAATTTGGTCAATTCTGTAACCTACTTAAAAAGTAAGTATTTATCTATATTTCACCAATAACAATACTTATTTTCAAATGGACTAAGCCTAGAGATACCAGCAACCATCAACACTTGACAAAGCTTTGTGTAAAGCACATATCATAAAGCTTATCACTCTACTAAGCTGATATTGAAGTGGCTGTCGGCATTGTGTCATTTATATTGTCCACATTATCACCAGCTATATCACCTGGTATATCACTATAATCACAGTTCTCCACTCGATGTTTAGGTACCAGCTGGATTTTCCCATGGGAAATTGTATTTTAAGCAAATAGATTTTTGATGGATACTTTTACAATTAGGTCATTAGGTATAAATAAGTTAGCATTTATTTATCACTATAGTTATGCATTTGTATGACTTTCTAGTTGGCACCAAAAGGAGTAGTTTCAGAAGTTTAATGCATAAATCTGTCTGTATGTTTGTTGGTCTATGAGTTTATATCTCATCAACCAAAGATCTGATTTTGATAAATACGGTTTACTTTATCAGAAAAAGTATTTCGTAACCTTCTCGGCGAGTGGTCATTAATAAATTAAATTAGTTTACTTATCTAGAATAAAGAGTAGATAGAATGGCAATAACATAACTTTGATATACAGCTACAGCTGATTCTTCTAAAATTAATAGAAGAATTTGAGTTAAAATTAAAATTAGATAAGTGGGAAAATTTTATCCCGTAACCTCTTAATAAAGTTATTAAAAGATGTCCTGCAATTATATTTGCAGTTAATCGAACTGTCCATGTTTACTGTTAATGTTATAACCTATGATCGGAGTAGGTAGGGCTGTTTTTGGTACTTGCCACATACGGTCATAATATGGATAAGTATGCCCAATAATCCCGGGATTTCCGGGTTTGAATAAATATATTATTTAGATTTTTAACGTTATATTTGTTTTGATACACATTTAAGATTGGTGGCGAAATATATTTTTTTAAGATTCATGGCGCTAGTGTACCTATAGTAGTGTTTTAACTTCTTCGTAAGTTCATAATTTAAAAAAAATTGTAATCCACCGAGTAAGGGCGAGGTTTATAAAAGTAATTTACAACATTTGCTCGATAACTTAAAACGGGATCCCGAAATCAAACCTTTGAGGACATTGACCCGAAAGAGCCCTACCTACACCGATCAGTGGTTATAACTATACAGTTATATTATAACTATAAAAGGTATAAGAATTCTTGAGGGATTATATGGGCAAATATATGTTGGGAATTATTAATTTAACGACTTCTTTTGTGCGTGTTTTATGAACTAGGTTTAGTTGTTTTTTACTGTTTTTTTGTCAAATACAGAAACGTTACACGACTCTGAATAGGAAGAGAATATTTTCCGAACAGTTTTCCTCCCTTAATATCTGAAGAATGTATGATTGATCAGCTGTTCACAGTGGTAGACGACAGTTAATAATCGCACCCCTAAAGTGTAATCTTAACTTTTTGGCGTAAGCGGTTAGCTACGAGCGAAAGTCAGTTACACTGCAGCGATTTTGAAAAGGAATGACTGAACCAAAAATCCAGAAAACCGAAATAAGATTTGTATGGGTTCCGTCCGACTCCGTTTTAAAATCGCTGCATTTGACACGGAAAGTCGTGGTGAATAAAGTAAATTAAAGTAAAATACACTTTATTGCACAAATAGAAAACAACAAACGAAAGATAGAAAAGGAAATAGTGAAGTACAATTTAGGCGGCCTTATCGCTAAGAGCGATCTCTTCCACACAACCTTCGGGCAGAGGAAATGATATCGAGAGAGGTAGTAGGTGTGCAATCAATATGGAAAACGATATATAAGATCTCTTTTGTTTGACTTTTTGACACTGGTCAGACACTCGCCACGCGCAACTTGCACTTCGCTAAACACTTGACCAAATGTAAACCAGCCATTAAGGTTCTGTGAATCTATCCATAGAAGTCAATGGCTAGAACTCTATTACTGGGCGTTTTCACATTATACGATAACGACACCGACACGACACTGTACGACATAGTGTGAATATCTTTATCGTTGTCGAGTAGAGAGACAATTAGTGAGAAAAGATAAGTGTCCAATGTTGTACCCCGATCGCCACTAGATGGCGCCACCGTTAAAGTAAAACGCGGTTTAGTGTAGTGTTCGTGGATTATTGGAGTTAAAGAGAGAAATTCGACCTGCTACGCTTTTTTATTGAGAAGCCCTGGGTTTGGGACCCCTTTTTTCAATAAGGATGAGATGTTATAAAAAAATAAATGCACACCGTCCAATACGCTATAAGTATATGCAGCACGCAAAATGACCAATATGGAATCCATTGAGCACGTAAGAAATATTTTTGTGAATTTAAATATTTAACCTATCGCTCGTCTCTTTTCATTTAAACCACAGAGCAACCGTTCAGTCTCGAAAGTGTTGACACCCGAAATTAATATTGTAGGTAGGTAAGTAAGTAAGTACTTAAATGAAATAAGAGAAAATTGGAAATGTGACAGAGAAAACTGCTTTTCCTGAAAACGTTACTTGTTTTTATGCTTCTTAATTCGAGCAATAACTAACTACTATGCCCAATATTGAAATGGTGAATTATTCATTATGAAATAGTGGCACGGCTGGGTGCAGGAAAATTTACAACTTTGAGCATGAGTCTCACCTGCCTCATTATAGGGGCGTTCACAGGCCATTTTGGCACTAAGAGCCTCCTACACAAGATGAGACTGGCAGGCAATCCCACCTGCAGAGCCTGTGGTGACACCGTTGAGTCAATGGAACACTGTGCGAATGTGACTCGCTGGTTGGAGGGCGTATGAGTCTTCTGGGGGTACCCTACCCGAAACCAGAGGACTATAGGCCCGGCCACCTATCATAAGATAAGATGTACTGGAGATGCATAGAGTAAGAGATGCAGTTGTTTCAAATTTCGATCGCAACATGATCTTTATCAAGGTGCTGTAAATAAAAACAAACAAACAAACATCCTCCTAGGTCAAACGCATATACTTTCTCCGTTCCGTCGTGGGTAATAATAAATAATAAAGGAGGTACTCTTACATTCGTCAACCAGCTAATAACCCAAAGCCACTTGACACATACATAAATGCATGCTTGTCGGTCTGTCACAGCGCACATTCGTCTAATTAGTTTGGTATAAGGGCTTGGCACGTGCCACTCAAGGAGGACATTGATTGCGGTCTGAAAGTGCCCAGCGGCTCGATGGAAAAACAGTGTAAGTCGAATATAACTCATAAACAATCAAACGTTTATTTACAGTCACATAATAGTCCATACGTCCAGCATCGGTGGTCTATACAATTCCATGTACCAATGAATTTTACGGATTTTTTCGAAGACTTACGTACATTTACCGACTGCTCTACGGTGAAGTAAAACATTGTGAGGGAACCTGCATGTCTGAGGAAATGAAAAGTTTCTGAAGGCGTGTGAAATCCACCAATCAGCACTGGGCCCGCTCGGTGGATCATGGCCCGTACCCTTTTGAGCATGGGGAGATCTGTGCCCCAACAGCGGGGACATTAATAGGCTGATGATGATGATGGTGAATAGTTCATACATACTCGTAATGGGTTAGTAAATTCGTATAGCTTTGTTCTTCTTCTTCAGGTCCTAGAGCACCTAGTGGTACATAGGGCTGAGACAATATCCTTCCACCGCGCTCTGTCGGATGCCTCAGACTCTATGGTTTCCCAGGATAATTTAGCCGCTTCCAGGTCTTTTTGAAGACTACGTTTCCATGTAGCCCTAGGTTTTATAGCTATGTTAGTAAAACAATATTGGTATTACTGAATTGTATTTTCTTTTTACTGAGGCATTGAGTAGCGGAAGAAAACCCTTTACAATGAAGCAGCAGACACAACAAAACTGAAATAATATTCACTTTTATTTTCAGCATAGCAATATTCTAAGAACTAACTTACTACATTTTGACATTACGCAACCATAGGCGACCTTAGGCATTTGTCCGCCCTTGCCCTTTCAACTGTTATTTATAAGAGAAAATTCTACAGCCATTCCTTCTAGATTAAATTCAGATAAACATTTACTATTAACTCTGGGCGTGCCAGCATCAGTAACGACACTACGTCATTTTATTGTCTTCGGACTAGAAGAGAACCGATCTTTACTTACAGCATTAAATCTAAAATACTTAGGTACCACTTAAATGTCCTGCTAATATTTTCGATAAAGAGGTATGACATTTTGTTTCTGCTTTTTGTATCTTCTCTGATATTCGTGATGTTGTCCTCTTCATAGTTAAAGTTATCAATAAACGTACATAAAAGTGTTAAAAAAGCCGAATCTCACACATCAGTGGCCAGTCCAGCCTGCACAGAAAGGTCCGCTAAGGAAGTTATAATTCCCAGTTTAAAAGAAGCCGCCTCGCGAAACATATTTCTGGCAATGTATTTCGTTTATTGAAAGTGCAAAAAATTATATATGCGCGAGTACTTCACGCTGAGTTCCTTTGACTTGCCCTGAGATCGCCTGTACGCAGAGCCCGTGTGTGCGCGAGCCGATTTCGCGCATTTGTATTCAGCGGACCTCCTGTGTGTATTCTTCTAGCCATTAATTACGTCATCGACAACGCATCAAATCTCCATATCAATTCAAAATTCATTTCCAACCACAATACTGACAGTACCTAACATCGTATTAATTCCTGTTAGTCTCAAAGTCTCATCGTGACCGATGATTGGCACTAAAGATTGGCACCGCCATTACCGGCTGTACACGTATAAGCTCTCTGTTCACCCGGGTATGCCCGCACACCGCACAATCCGGGATTACACGTAGTGACCCGGGTCGGGGGTGTTTGATTGCCATTTAATTAGGGTGAGTCTCTCTTTTATTTTGCGATTATGTGCGAGTGTTTCTGTGTCGTATATTTTCTCGAATTGAACTGTGTTGGTGTTTAGAATCAAATGTAACGAACTGTGCAGAAATAACAGCAAAGCTGGTGATATTCATTTTAATTTGAAAATTGGTATTGTTTATTGTACAACATGAAAAACTAATTGCTCTTTAGTCTTTGCTAAAGCAAGGGCTGACTCTAATAATCTCTAATAACGAGCCTAACATAATCACGTCTGATAAAATAGGTACAGTAAGTACCTAACCAAAAACTAAAAGTAAACTAGGTAGGTACCACCCTTATACAAGAATTTATAACTAGAAAATAAAATTCTTAATAAAATTTTGCACTTTGCGTCACTTACAAAACTTCATTGAAAACACATGGCGTCTATTTCCATGACAACGTCAGATTTTTATCATTTTTGTTAAGTATTTGAGACTAATTTTAGTCTGTCCCAGAAGCAAGAATCTTATCTCGCAGTAACCATCCATTTATTTTCAGAGACACGGGAGTCATACTCATACGTACACCTGCACTTGAAATTCTGGCCAGTGCTTTTAAAGTTCCAATAAACTCCGATTATGCCACTTCAGAAACGCTGCACTGCCAAATGAACCATGAAACTAAACAGTAGAGATGAAAATGCAAATGAATGTGGACGCTACTGACAATGTTTAACTACTAATAAAATTGGAATGGAAGTTTTTGAATCTGGAACTAGTGTAGTTGTTGATAGAGTTGGATTCAGCGTAAAAGTTGATGATATTGGTAAAATAGAAAGTGATGGATAATATATTGGATTCAAAGGCGCAGAGGATAAGGTAGAATTTGAAATGGATGGCATTAGACGATACTTGGCGCCACGCTTTGTCATGCCGATATAATCTACATCCGGAGGAGTTTCGGGATGAAAATATTTTTACTTATCTTAAGTGGCTGTATCTGCTTATTAATTAGCTATAGAAGGAACACGTAGAGCTGTCAAATCAAACGCTTTGTCGGTGTCGGGTACACTTATACCATTAATAGATGATGATTCTGTGGAATATTGACTAAGACGTTAGAGCTATGGCAAAAATTTAATTGTTTTTGATTCATCTACGAGTATGTTTTTGTGTACGTCTTTCAAGGAAATGTTTTTGATGATGACATTTAAAGTGTTACCTACGTTTTTTTTTGTTTTATAGATCCAAATGATAAGAATAAACCGTGATAATCTACAATTGAATGACGCAAGACGCGCAAGCGAACTCATAAAAAAATCTTTATAAGCACTTGACTTGCTTTGTGATGATGGACCTATTATTATTTGCAAATACAGTTTCACAATATCTAAGTTTTGACTATCCCCCGTGGTCATCTTGATCAGATAAGGACTAATTACAGTTCAAGAGATAAACAAAAGCCATTAAGTAACAAGTTTCGAAACAATACAAAAAAGGCCACAATATTTAATCATAGACACGACATGTTATAACTTATAAATAGAGGAAGACAAAAAAAACGAATAGCAATTATGCGATATCACCAAATCTACAGGCAGACGAGTCAGGTGACCGTTAAGACAATCATCAAATGCTCCCACTTCCTGCATTACCCGAGGAGATAATACATAGAAATTGTATATTAAAGTCACCTCATAAATATGTATATGTCACGGTCTGTGGTCACAGAAAACGCTTGCACAATCTCCCGCGCGGATGGCCCCTTGCGGACAAGGAATGACGTCGCGATGAATTGCAACTATTATTGTGTTTTTCAATTGAAATACATAAATTTAATAAGCCTCAAGTCAAGATACTGTGACATGAAGCAGTATCGAAGAACTCCAAATTGTAAATATTATCTGCACAGTGTGAAAATAATTCAGGAATTAGGAATGTAGAAAGGGTTAGGACTTTCAATAGCTTTACCGAATAGCTACTATTGTTTAATAGGAGGCCAGAGCGATCCATAAATAGCTGGAAAAGATCTGCCACAGCCGAAATAAGAAACGTGTGTCTTCAGTAATAACGCTGGACAGCGAGGTTTGGAGAAGAACATCAACGGTTCTGAGCTCCGTCTGGGAGCCAGAAAAACAATCATAAACTAACTACTCTTAAACTGGAAAGATGAACTGAGCTACATCGAGGATAAAGTTAGCTCAGCATGCTATGCTCTGAGGACGCTACGGGATGAGATAACAGAACGGCAACTTTTAATTGTGTATTACGCTTTAGTCGAGTCCAAATTACGATACAGCATCGCATTGTGGGGAAATAGTTTTAAATATAATATACAAAAAGCGTTCGTCATACAGAAGAGGGCCATACGGACAATAGTGAGAATACCACAGTGGGAATCCTGCAGGGATCACTTTATTAGATTAGGCATTTTAACTGTACCCTGTCTATACATCTTCGTCTTATTGGTAGATTTCAAAAAGAAAAGGCTGGTACAGGAGACAGAGGACGAGAAATCTGCACGAGAAAGCACTCGCAGGAAAGCTGTACCTAGTACCCTCGTCCCCAGACTGAACGTGGTGAGGCATTGGGCGGGGTACAGTGAGCGGCTACTTTTCAATCGGTTGCCCACGGAGCTCAAAGGCGACATCACGCTTAGTAATTTTAGACAGAAGTTGAGGTTACTGTTATTGAAGAGGTGTTTCTACACGGTTACTGAATTTATAGGAGCATAACAATGTATATAATTGACCACTATTCCCATTTATTGTATTGTATTTTTTTTTTTTTTTTTTGACATTTAATAACGTACTTATAACTTAGCTAAGGTTGACACTGAAAGAGATTAATTATTATTTTTGGCATGTAAATATTCAAACACAATTTATAATTGTTTATGAATAAATGATATGATATGAAATATAAACAGTTCAGAAGTCAGGCCCGATAGTAGTTCACACACCGCACCTACTGGCACTTACACGCGCTATCGGCAATATCCAGGCCGCTTCTCCCCGATCCCTCCCTCCCCAGCGACGTCCTAAGCCGAGGTCCGTACCCACCTGGGTGCCCTTAGGCAGTCGCTCCTTATAGTAGTTTTTAAGTCCTCCTCCAGGCTGGAGCGCACTTAGCGCTCGCCCCCAAAACCCCGGTGAAGCTGTAAAGGTCATTAGGACCAACAGCAATGTCAGGTCAAACAAAAATATCAGAAGTATGGATAGCGGTCGTCAACCATCGTAGTCTACTCTACATATTCAATTATTCTCGGCCGCAATGACGAACAAACTCCGACACAGACGACGACCATAGCGTGTAATAGAAAAAGTGATACGCGGCTCACCGCACGGGTCCATTCTTATCAGTTCTTTCATGATTGCCATGTCTTTGTAGCAGAAGAAGCGCTGTGAGGGGTTGAAAATATTGAGTCGTCATTTTCTCACGCTGCACTGTTATAGGTACTTACATATATGTCATCATCATTATGCAAGGCATTAACATTAGGTGCATATGTACATCAAGTTTAAATTTGAACACCAACTGTACTACGATAAGGTACCAACTCTGGCTTTTGTAATGGTATATTAGATGATTGCTCCAAAGATACTGAAAATCCTAAAATTCATCAAAACTATAGTATCAATGAATTATTTCTATTCTCTGCAGTGCTTTAATTACAAACATTCAGGGCAAAGAAGAAGGTTGCAACGGGATAGTAGCAATCAGCTCCAAACTCCCCCTGAGTTTATAGGTTTGGACCCCCCAGAAGGTTGGGTAATTTTTATCACGCCCTATTTTTCTTTTTCCAGGGCAAAGATAAATCGATTGTCTCCGATGACTCAAAATTTTTCTAAATGGACTACCAGATGATCCTGATTCTTTAAAAATCCGAATAAAATTGTAATTTAACACGAAATCTAAATTATGGAATATCAAATATGCTTTTTTTGCTGTTTCCAGCACGACAAATGCAAATGTTGTAATTACCTTTGTTTCCACACAGGAATAAAGAAATGTCGGACTGTGTGCGGTATCTTTTATTGCCATTGTTACGCGAATAAGTGTTCAACGATCCGTCAGTACTGTGTAATGTTCCGTTTTAAAATGTAATGAGGAAACTAAACACTCCTAATATAAACCAGATCTAGTTAAACAAGAGCTCAAAGCACGAAAAATGTCTTCAGCATTCACGATTTTTTGATAGCCAGAATTTTCAAGGTTGTAGGCCTTGATGTACTTGGCCACCCTTTTACCTATTCTGCTGCGACGTTCCGGTTTAAAGGGAAAGAGAGTCAGTATAATTACTGGCACATGAGGTACTGCATCTAAGTCCTCAAGGATAGCATCGCAACGAAAACTCTTTTGCAATATTTTAGTGAGGAAGGTAGAGATATATGTCCATCTTCACATTTGCGTCTGCACTGAAACACTTTTTAAAATTGCAGTTCCTTACGACACTTGCAATGCTCATTACTTTCAAAAACCTTAGTTCTTCATTTAGAAACAGTAGCGACCTCAACATCCTACGAAATAAGGCCACACCTAGTAGTTTCGCAACAAGGAAGGACGTGCGATATCACACGCCAGTGGGCGCGGAAGGAAGCTTCTGAGGAAGTTACCTAACCAGCCCGTCACGCCACGCCTGGCTAGGTATGCACGACTGGTAGTTATGTATGTCCGATACTCCAGTCCGGGACCCTGATCAGACCACTGTCATACATAATACAGAAGAAGGTGCGGTGCGGTCTGAAATAAATAATGTAAAAATTCCGAGCGTTCGATTGTATTTTTTTTATTTACCTACGACTAAACCTGCGTTTGCCCTCAATCTCACATGGTAGTGAGTGATGATGGCGCCGAAGATGGAGCACACGGGGTTAGTAAGTACCGACTCTTCTATAAACACTGCCGAAACATATCAACGCCGAAGTGAATATATTTGACACCTGACTTTATAAGAAGGGTGATCCTGAAGGGGTTGGGAAGTGGTCATTATGTAACGATGTCGACATCATCGTCCATATCAACCTCCTTGCCATCAACTTCAACCTCATCGATAGCGTTTATCTCATCTCATTTCGTGTTGGCATCTTCATTTAAATTCAAAATCATGTTCCCATTCCATTTCTAAATTTCATTATTCCATTAATTTCATAGTTTTATTTGTATTTTTACTTTTTCTCTGTATTTTGTCTCGAACGGACGTCTCCCGTTCACTTTTATTTCCTACTACTACCTATTTTCTGTGTTACTGTTTCTGTGTTCTTTTCCTTAAAATATATTATTTATCACCAAATTCTTCTATTACTTCATCTGCGCACTGTCCTAGAATCCTGCTAGCCGGCATCTAAAGGACAGGCTGTAGCAATTATGGGACGAAACCGTCATACTACCGGCAAGTTTCTCAGATTAGTCGCCTCATGAGTTCATCACACGCTTTCCCAGTTGCGGTAGGCATATTCTAACCCATCCCATATACAGCTAAAAAAAATTACACGTGTAATTTGAAACAACGTTGAAAAGAGAGCAGAGCACATAGTGCAAAGTTGTCGTTTAGGTTGTCTTAACACTCCGTCAACAGGTTACGACTCGTGACCTCACTAATTTGACCCACTAGTGGTACAGTATCTCGATATAAAGGGCTCGTGGTCCCACTGTCTGGTTGGATCATCAGTCAACCGTAACGCAGTTGCTCTTGGTCCCTCTACAAGATAATATATTGTGAATTGTGACTAAAGTGGTCAGTATCTGAAGGACTTCATATAATGAATGAATGGAAATAAAAATAGAGTGAGACCACGAGTCGTAATCTACAACTATTACTGGTTGTCCCACTGATCAGTGGGACCACCAACATACATTTTCAGGCTAGTGGGACTACGAGTAATGTTGGGACAGTGTAGGTGGGACCACGAGTCAAAGTATAAAGTATAACTATTGAATCACCAAGGCAAGTCACAACATTTGCATCGATTGACATAACCCACACTTCATCAATGATGAATCGACAAACAAGTCCAACGTGTTTTAATAGTAATGTTTCTCATAAAATTAATGCTATCGAGCCGGATATAAAACTGCCAGAAACTATTGACATTAATTCTCTTGACGATGATGGATTACTGAATCATAAACTGTTTAAAACTAATTATAATATTAGATATTTACCATTCCACTACCAGTTTAGACCTAATCAAGTGATGTTTGTCAGCTATATTTTTAAAGAAGTATTCTTTTTTATTTATTTTACAAGGTACATAATTATTACGAGAAATTCCAATTCATTATGTAAAACAATACTATACCACCTATAAATTAATACTATTTTACATAAAATAATTACATGCTTAAATAAGTCAGTGTTACTTCTGTGAATTCTGTCACCGAGCAATGGACCAGATCAATCCTTTGGGATACCTCGTTTAGTATACGAAGAGCTCTCGTGATTGGAGCAAATTTAAGAAGGTTTGTTCTAGCGGTCGGGACCTTGAAAAATTGGTTTCTGGGTCCTCGCCGCAGCTTCGCGTCCGGAACGAACCGTCTCAAGAATGCCAAAACCTGCCAATTATCAATTTTACCTCGGAACACCGTTTTTTTGAGGTATTAAGCATCGTAGGGACGGAAAAGTTCAACAATTACAATTTATGAAGCTTAAATTTTTCACTCTCACTGAAAAATTATGATTTTTAATCAGACGAAGTTCCAAGATCATAATTTTTATCTACCATACAAAAACTTATACAAGGGGCCATAAAATGAGCTGATGAAGGCTCGCAGCTAAAAGCCAGAAAGCTCATGTTATTAAAATTGACGACAGTCACTAACGAGCAGCTATTTGACGATGAAAAAAATTGCTTAAAGGCGATTGTAATACAAAGGTACGTGTACACAAACAACAGCCTTTTGATGTTGGTAAGAAAAAGTCCATAAAAAAATAGTAAGTATGTAGTATACTAGTTAACCGCCACAGATTGTTTAGGATAAAGGGTTAATTCGAAGTGAAATCATCTTTGCGTCAAGTTATCATTATGTAAGCAATTTTTTGTACTGTAACAGGCCGGCGATTCTCGCAGGTGGAATGTCGAATTCGACATTAGTCCTATCTCATTCGCTCACATTGTATGTGAGCGTGACAAGACGGTCGTAGCGCTCGACTTTTGTATGTCGAACTCTGCAAGAATTGGCTTCCTGGAATAATGATACAACCAATCCTACAATGAAGTAGTTCCGGTGTTGCGTCATATGTTATTTAAAAACATTTCTATGAAATGAAATGTATTTTTATGTGCAAGAACATACGTTATGAAGGATCTTAAAATTACATAGGCAGTTCCAGCATATCCTACCACATAGTGGTGTGCAAATTTATATAATACATACATTTTACAAGCAATTAGGGAAAATATAATTGATACAAAACTAATTAACTAATAGTCTTTAGATTATATGTCAGACAAGAACTCTTACAAGTCAGTTAGATACCTAAATAAGATTTATGACATTTAGAATTGTGGATAACTGTAGAAATTAATTACGTGAATTAATTAACGTAAATTAATTAAATATGATTTAATTACGTAATCCTAATAATTTTCCTACTCAGTTCTATTGTAATTATTTTTCTAGCAATAAGTGAAAAATTTCAATCAATCAATAAATCATTCATAAATGATTTATTGAAATTTTTTCACATATATCACAAATACACAATACATCAGAATACACAATCTTACAGGTCTTAAAGTAATGCACTTGTCAATCAATAAATCATTAATAAATGATTGATTGATTGAAGATTTTTCACTTATTGCTAGAAAAATAATCAGAAACCACAAATACACAATACATCAGAATACACAATCTTTCAGGTCTTAAAGTAATGCACATGTCACAGTATTCCAACTCATACCCAAAGTACTAAATACTAACCTAAGTTAAGACTCTCTAAAATATCTCACAGTCTCCCTTACAGTCAATAACTTTTCAATATCCCAGATATTACCGCCTCGAACACAAACGCATCGCCACGACGATAATGTGCACTTCCCATTACAGACACCCATCGTAAATCTACAGCTATGGCGTCTATCCCATACATTGTTGGTCCTTTGCCGCACCGCTTTAATACAGCCGCTGTAATGAATCCGCGAAGTAATTATCAAGAGGCTAGAGGTTCTTTTTTTTAATTTAACTACATTCGCTATGTTATGGCATGTTAGATTCTTGGGTGTGGAATGCGAATGACGTATTCGATTCTTAAGTCTATGAATTGTTTATAAAAAGGTAGATTTACGACGGGATTTGCTATTGTCAACATCATTATTATTTTAGGTATTAAGATAATGAGTTCGATCTGTCTTTAATACTCTCTTCAAACTCAACAGAAATTCAAGGTCAAATACAGGTCAAGTTCATATATTTTCAGCCAAATAGGAAAAAAAGAAAAATGATCCTTCAAACAAAACTGTAAGGGGTAGGTACATATTCAGTATAAACATAGCTGTACTTTTACCTTTACTTTTGGTACCTACTTACTGTGTATATTTTATTATTTTCCCCTTCTTACTTTGTGTTATGTGCAGTCGGATTAGGTAGTGCAATTTTGCGGGATTCCATGACGAAATATGAACAAGGACATGGCCAACAAGTAACGATATCCCGGGATTATAAATTCGCTAAGAGCCGGTTACATTGGACAGAAATATCATAAAAAAATATTATTACACATTCTTATGAGGCTAAATTTGCCGCCATATTATTGTTTACTTTACACTTGACAAAATTTTTAAAAAAAAATATTGTTTCGGCATAACAAAGGCGATGACTGATAAGAGCGTTCTGAGAAAGTTTGAATGTGAGAAAGAGACAATAAATCCCGAATATAGTCCTAATAGGTGTATCTCTTTGTCACTTTCTCGCAAAAGGGATGATGAGATGATTTCCTTTTAGTGTTCCCGTTTCCATTTCTCCTGTAAAAGTATTTTATATATACAGAATATTTCAGAAATCCCACAATCCCGCGGGCGTATCCATACTAATATAACGTTTGAGGTCGTTAACCCTAAATTGCACTATGTAATCCGATCACTGGCTATGTGTGGTTACACATAAGTTAAATGAAATGACGAACTTGTAAGTTTACAAGTTAGTCATTTCCTTTAACTAAACATTGATTAAACATTTTGAACTATATTTCACTAAAAGTGTTACGAAACCTCTACTTATATATATATATATATATATATATATATATATATATATATATATATATATATATATATATATATATATATATATATATATATATATATATATATATATATATATATATATATATATATATATATATATTATAAGTAGAGGTTTCGAGGTTTAGTCCTCCTCGTCGAAATCGCCGACGGCGACCCCCTTCAGTTCCTAGCATGCGCTCGAATGTGGCTGGCGAATCCGAACTTGCTCTTGAAGACCCGGTCACAGCGATCGCAGTAGAGTTGTCCGGCATTGTTGTATGTGTAGGTATGAAGGCTTTGGGCGGGTTTTCCTTATATGGCGTTAGGTATCAAGAATAGCTAACACTGCAGGAGTCATCAGCGCGTGAATTATTAAAGTGGACAAGCAGTTGCGCCGGTGCAGATCCACTCTCACATCACTCATTATCTATACCAATATTATAAAGAGGAAAAGTTTGATTTTTTGTTTGTTTGTTTGAATTGAATACGCTCCGAAACTACTGAACAGATTTGAATAATTCTTTCACTGTTGGAAAGCTACATTTTTCCTGAGTGACATAGGCTATATTTCATTTTCAAAAAAAATGGGGATCCTTACTTAAATTACGATAAAGTGTAAAAAAATATCAAAAAACTTCCTTACATCGCGTACGCTGCGAAAACTATTGATGATAGAACAAAATGATATATAACATTTTTTTAGAACACACCATTATCAACAAAAAAATTCAGCGGCAGCGTGTCTCTAACTATTATAGTCATGTCACAATAAGCGTTTTTTTTATAAAAAAAAAAGAAATTAAAATACCACCGCTACAAAAAGCTCTTTATTTGTACCTTATCAAAATAAATGATTTATTATTTAAGACTGCTTCAATACCTTTATATTACTTTTTGAATTATTCGATTCTGACATTCCATTCAAAAGATATCACGAGTTTAAAACTTTGAAAAAATAAACTCCATTCGGCTACTTATGCGTTGTAGGGCGTCACTCGGGCAGGGGTACGGGAGGGGAGTTAAGATCACGAAATAAATGTTTAATGCCCGTGCGAAGCCGGGACGGGCCGCTAGTACTTAATAATCAACGAAGGTAATTTGTCACCTTCATGTTACATCACCCATGTTTACGAATGTTCACATGAGATCTTGACCCCCGCCTGAACCCATGTCCCATGATTAAGTGTTCGTGTTACGCTGCGCCTAGAGCAGTTTTTGTTGTGACACTTTTGATGTTCTTTGTAATGGTAATGATATAGAGATCATTAAGGTCGCTTTTAATAAGATATACATTATGTTTGGAGATTGTGAGTTGCAAGAAACGTCCTTAATGTTTGTTCCTTCATGTCCTTTTGACATCTTACTAGATTCAGTCTAGTAAAACAATACATCACTGAAAACATGGTAGTATTTTGTCATATCACTAGATTGTTTCAGTAAGATGAGGTAATCGATGGGAATATTCTACATCAGCCGTGATTTCGTGGTATCCCTAGGGATTTCGCGAAATCACTGATATCCTCATTTCCCTGAGACATATACAAAACCCATATACCTATCTAAGTGTATTTTTGGGAGCGGAAGCGAACTACTTATTGTAAGAAGTAACTACTGAATAGATTTAAATAATTTTAGTACCTAGAATGAATGAATTACATTTAATTGCAAAATCTTAAAAAAGACCGCTCTCACCAAACTAAACTTAACCAGCGTTAAAAATAATAATAGAATAATAACCTTCATAAACGGCAGGAAAGACGCGCCGACCAGTGGCCACATTAGCATTAAAACGGTCACACAATTACATCGTGATTAGTGTGTCGCGGCGACCGGCGACCGGCGACCGATGCGACGACTGAATTCATTAGTTCAGCTCACCTGATTTTATTTAATTAAAATGAACTTACGTGTGAGTTTTGGTCGGTTTAACCGAGATGTTAACCCTGGTTTAGTGATGTTAATTGCGTTAATTTTCAGGATAAATATCTAGAGAGCGTTTTTAAAATTTTAAAAAAACTAAACAAGATAGTAAAGCACCTAAGATTCACAGACAAAAACATACTCTAAAATCATAACAATGACCAGATATTTCGTTTTCTCGGTTTTATCAATAATACTTTTTGACATAAGTACCTAACTAAAACCTCAAAGTGAAGAATGAAAACAGAAAAACTTAATTGAAGCATTAATCTTAGTATCATTACAACACAGTACAACTATGTACTTCAATTTATAATTAGGTAAATCCTTAACAAAAAAGTAAAAAGGATAAGAGGAAGACCTTATAAACGATGGGACGATATCTTTGCGAAGAAAATGGGAGTACACTGGACGATAATGAGGGACAGGGAACACTGGAGGAAATTGGGAGAGGCCTATGCCAGAGATGGCAACTACTGAAACAAATAATAAATATTGACATACTTATAATAATTTAATGAAATAATGAATAATAACATGTTAATCTTATCTTAATTTATGAATGATTGTGTATGAGTAATAGGAATTAAAGGCTGTAAATACCTACCTGAAGATGTGTAAACGAAACCGGTCATAATTAATAAAATACAATAAAAACTCGTGAAACAGTATATTATTTAAGTCTAATCATGTACTACAAGTTTCACCAAGCACCAACAACCGCAAGTATTACCCTTAACTGTGGTATAACTAGAATTCGATCTGTTCCACCGGCTCCGCGATAAGGAGTAAAAACATACAGTGCAGTGAAATGTCCCGTCTCTGGTCAGCGGAGTGAATCGTTGGGAACCGCGGTCGTTGTCGTCCCGTCCGTCGCGTCTCATGGTAATTACACTACGGTCTTGTGTTATTACACTTTATATCATTGCTGTGCATCTGCGTTACACTCTACAAGTATTCATTACTTTCAGGGTGCTTTGGTATCTTCTTCTTCGTTTTGTTCTTGTCGTGTGGTTATTGGCCAACCTATTGTCATAGTCTCAGGGTTGTTTAGACCGCGTAAGCTTCTGACATAGCCTACCGATTGCTGTCGAATAACAGCAGCCAGGACCGACAGTTTCACGTGTTTAGGCATGAAGGGGCTCAGAAAAAAGTGCCTCAAGCGTGCCCGAGCGGTCACCCACAATGGTTGTGACCGCGGCTAGTTCCCACTAGTTCACTAGCATGATCGCTTTCAATAATATCTCAATGGCCTTGGATTTCTGAAATCTATATCTAAAACGAAAATTTTCAGTGAAAGAATCGTTCCGATATCTTCTAACATAACGAAGCTATGACACTTTCAAAGTGCAAGGTGCTTAGTTGCCTGAAATTTTTAGAAGTTCCGTACAACGTGAACTCAAGTGACGTCACGACAATTTGACCCGTAAGACACATGTATAGTCTGTAGTCAGACAGCTGGGAGATGACAGCTTACTACATCAGCTGATTCTTTTTGACAAAGATCTTATGGCCTTTCTATTCTTTGTGGCCAGCCACTCGATATAAAATGCGTAATATTTTTTAGCAATAACTGACCAAAAAGTTATTGTCGTAATGTCACTGGCTGGTTACTACTAAACTGACATTAGGTAGCTCTGATGTGACGTCATTAAAGCCCCGGTCTTAGCGAACACGTGATTTTGCATTTGCCAGCGTTTTATTTAATGACAACTTTTAGAGCATATTTCTCGGGACCTATTGAAAATTTTGGAAAAATAATAATAGATTCCTTAAATTGTTTCTTCTTCGACGTGTCATACTCAGATATTCAAATATTGAACTTTGTATAGACCCCCATGGTACATCGAATTGCCTCATTTTTTCTGCAAATAAATATTATGCTTAAAATTAGAAAAAGGGTGAAGATTTTTGAAAAAGGGTGAACAAACATCCTCAAACGTCTGTTGGTTTTCGACAGCAGTCGTTTGAGGATTGTTTAATTTTAATAACTCTAACCACTATTCATTCATTCGTACTATAATTCCAATATTTTCATGTGGAAAGGATTGTCAAATCCTGTTGCTGTCCTGTGGAACAGGATTTAAAAGGATTCTCAACTGATTCTGCAACTATGCTGATAATGCGGGTATCGTTTCTTTGATTTTGTCCTAACGCGTACATACCTTAAGCCACGTTCCTAATAATGATTTTATATTAACATAATGAAATAATAAAATCCGATATCTCGACAACCGCCTATAAAATTTCCTCCACTATTATCTAAACACTAGACCCAATTTTTCTCTCCCATAAATCGTTCTCTTACTTATTATTTTGTGGTGCCATGATAAATACAGTCCAAGTATTATTTATGGCATGTTTGATCAGATATTTTCACTGTCCACTTGGAGCCAGAGCTTTGAGGGGCCAAATTGGCCCCAGTAAATCAAAAGAGGAAACTAGAGATAGTGACTGGGGACTATGTAGGTTTTCGTGTTAATAGCGTTTTTCTTTTGACAGTTCTTCGGTGAAATTGGTGGGTTGTGCTTCTGATGATTTATGTAAGTTCTCAGATCTTAAGAGGAATGCATAGAATGTAAGTACCAAAAGGTACTTAACAATTATGAGTTTTATATGTTTTCGTGTTTGCGATATTAATTTTATCAAAATGTTTTATTAAATTACTAAGGTCGTATTCGTCAACCAATTATTCCTCGTGTGCTACGAATTCTATAAGTACCACACTTAGAACTTGTTAATACAAAAATTGGAAAACAGAAATATTGTAAAACTGGCGGGAAAAGACAGACATTATTAAGATCTAATTAAAAAAATATGTGAAACCCAAGACAACTCAAGCTAGACTTTATATGATATCCTCTCATTATATTTTGGTTTATTTATTTATTTTATTTATTTATTTATTAGGTAAACACAACAGATTACAACCATAGAAATTACAGAAAAATCAATATAAAGTTAATAATTTCCTCATAATGTTTCGCTTCTCACCGACACTGGCAATAAAACTCAAGCGCGTGTTATAAGTTTGACACGTTTGTGTGTTTGTCTGTGGCATCATAACTTGACAACAGATGATTCGATTTGGACCCGGGTTTTTTATTTAATAGAGAATTTGGACGAGAGTGTTCTTAGCTAGGTGTGATAAAAATTGGATCAGTGGTTGTCAAGATCTTGGGTGTCTTTGATGTCAGATGGGATCTCTGGAACGGTAATAGCTAGATGGTTCGAAGTTGTGCTCAAATATTCAGGTTCATTGTGCGTTTCCGACATCTGAAACCTTGAGGATCAGATGAAAAGTGAGTGAACTTCAATTTCACAATATGAAACTGGAAGAATTGTAAGATTATCAGTTCGCCGAAACTATAATAGTTAGATGGGGTCTTCTCGAACTAAAGTTGTATGGAATCCTGAGACATTACAAGAGAAACAAATTAAAGATGGCGGCCAAAAATGAAATGAAAATGATGTGGAGCTAGGAATTTTAAGCTAGCGAGGCCAAAGGCCGAGCTCAGCGTAGGGCGATGTCCGGAGCCCCCCTCCCTCCACCCCCCCCTCCACCCTCCCTTCCGATGCCGCAGGTCTAACCTGCTGAATGTCATGTCAGATGATAAATGGATCAGTGGTTCTAAGATCTTGGAGTATCTTGGGATGTGTGAGTATGATGGGATCTCTGGAACAGTAACAGTTAGGTGATTCGAGTTTGAGCTCAAATGTTTATGATCCCATCGTCATAAACATTTATTTGAGCTCAAACTCACCATTGACCTTCCCACATCTGGAATCTTGAGGACCTGATGATGATCAGGAAAAAGTAAAGGGATTTCCACAATGCTAAGTCGTGGGTTTCTTAAATTTTCATTTAGAGTTATTAATAGCCTATAATTCGTCCCACTGCGCTGGGCAAAGGCCTCCCCTGGAAATAGTCTTACCTCGTATAAATATTATCGAGTCACAGTCATAATAAACCAACCCAAATGGCATCTAAGTTATTTCTCCCAAAAACACCCAAACTATTTTCCTCCTAATTTCCCCCTGCAGGGGTAAAACACCCCAAAGACAATAGCCCTAATGAACACGTCAATATTGCTTAGCGGACGACACTCTCGTAATGCCCAATGACATATAATGTTTGCGGGATGTGGGTTCGATTCCTGCCATAGCAAATGAATTGGTTCATCAGATCAATTAATTTGGTATCCATTTGTATATAATGGAAAAGCACATCAAATAATCTACTTTTTATCGTAAAACACAAGTTCATGTTAATTTTTTTATTGCAAATAAGTACCTACCTTAAAAGTACATTTTAACTAAGAAATATTCACTTCAAATAATCTACTTTTCTTGGCAATTTTATGGAAAATGATATAAGTTCTTCTTATTAAACCCCGACCTATCGAGGGATGATATAAGTTTGACACGTTTGTCTGTCTGTTTATGACCATGGTGACCTTCCCACATTTGGAACCTTGAGGATCTGATGATAACCAGGAAAAAGCTCTAACGTCGCTTACCATTTTCTAAGCAACAGAGTCGTTCAAACATAAAACAGGCTCCTTGATGACTTCTGAATGAATCTTGGTGACTTCTTTCAAAAATCGTCTTTTTTAAACGAACAGTCTGCGTCTAATTAAATTTTATGTGGACTATTAGTGAAAGTGAACAACAACAAGTGAAACTTATACGACACTGATATAGACGCACCAGCATTACGCTGCCTGTCTATTATCTTCATAATAACAATAAAATTACTATGGCTATGATGCTCTAGATACAAACATAAATGAACTAAAATATAAAGACCTAGAAGATGTGGCAATAATTTATAGCTGCTGTGACATCTAGTAGATTGAGCACTAAATCACGTTCGAAGCCACAATGAGTGAACCAAAAATCTCAACCATCCAAATACACGCGTCGTTTTGTGACGACTCAAAGGGGCTCATTTGTAAGGGAGCGCCGCGGGAAGGAACAATACACGTAATTTTCGTACAACACATTGATTGATAGCCAATCCCATTTCTCCTAGTGATGTTACGATATTGGTCTTGGTCAGAAAGTGTACAACCTGAGACAGTTTTGTATGACCAAGAATAAAACTGAGGCTTTAAACTTTGAGGAGAGGCGTAGCAAGAATTAAACATTTTGTATTTAATTTACCTTCCGAAGACTGGTATAGTATAGTAGTAGTATAACTCTAGTTTACTGAAAAATTAAAAGGGCGACGGATTTGTTGAACCAAGTTATATGACAAATAGAGTTTATCTGGTATAGACAGATTAACGAAAACCATGATAATAACAAGATATTTAAGTACTCAAGTTGAGTACATGAATAGTGCAAGTTGCGTAACTTAACTAATCTAAGATATATATCTAAACAAACATGTTGGTAATACTTTCTTAGGTATAAACAAAGCGAGTCAAGTCAGTAGTGCCAACTGTCAAGATGATGCGGCAAGCACTTACCGAAAACGATTTGATCTGGTTTCTTGGTCTTGGTCTCGTCAGTGTCCAATGTCCATCTCTACCTTCTTCTTCGGTTGACGTGTCAAACACAGACGCTCTAACGGCAAAGATTGGTAGATTTATTCCTTCTACTCACGACAATAGACGATGCTATGATACTAATCTAAATGTTGGATGATGTAATGGGGTTGTCATACAAGTTTAATACTCAACATTCGGAGGTGTAAATATGATGGTGTTTTGATAAATTGACATTAAATTTCAAGTGATTCAAGCGATGGAGATAAATGACACATAAAAACTTGTTGATCCATAAATTTTTTAAAAATAAACTACACTTTTCAGGGTCAAATGGTTGGACCCTTCCATAGTGAACTCATGTTCACTTTGATAATTACAAGTGAAAATGAGTAAATCTTTGATATTGTGGCTCAAGATAACCAAAGTCTAATTTCGGAGTTTGTTACACATTAGATACTTCGCTTCGGCGTTTTCAGGATAAAAATCATTAATTATTCGTTAATCGCCCAAAAGAGGACTCCCAATAAATTTTGGTGATTTAATTATTAACATATAAATAGAACACAGAAGTTCACTTGCCCTGGCCATTAAAAAAAAGCCAAACACAATCCATCAAAACCATAATTGTACCTGAGTGTACGCTCATTACCTATAGTTCCAGCTCTCTTGCCCTCTGAGGGCACAAATAACAGTACAGCTCGTAAACTAGTTGGCGCATTAACCATAACGAATAAAGGCCCTAAAAGCACGTCTCGGCCGTCCCTAAGGGCCGTTTCGGCTGTCAATGCGAAAATTTAAGTCCGCCACACCCATACACTCCAGAAGGGTCGACCTCTGTGCCCTTTGTCTCAATTGTTGCTGCCTTTACATTCCGCAACTCCTTTTTGTTTATACATGGTCGTGGCCACAGTATAACTTCATTGGCTTATGATTCGCTTCTAATTTTTGCGTTTGTAACAGTTGTCTTTGAATTTTCTTTTATATGGCGTCAGCTATGTGTTGGAGTAATAGTGTCCAATAGTTTTACTTTTTTTATGCGCTAATGTAAGATCCCCATTTCAAGTTATAGTTTATTGTTGAGATCATTAATAAATAATAGTATTTCACTTTCATAAAACCATTTCTATTATTCTGTTTGGTAATTAATTTACGAGTAGATCTTTTAAATTGATCTACTTTCGTTACCGACTACTATCCTATACAATTTAATAACAACAGAGCTTAATTCCGACCATGTATAACAACTGTTTGTTTGTGTACAAAACATTCGTCTGTTCTAATCTTGTTGTTCAAAGGAATGTGTTACCGACATCAGGCAGCCATCTATCTTGCTATAACGACAATGTCTTGATGTATTTTATCACATTTAGCCCCGGTAGAAATATTTACTAGCACCACCCAAGTTATCATGATCTTCGCTACTCCTCTGTCCCTTGCATCAAATATATGAATATCCAAGTTTTGTTTGTCATCTCAAAGGTCACGACTTGCTGGTTAGTTGGTTGCCGTGACCGTAGTGTTAACGGTCATATTTGTCATCTGTCAATTTGCCTTCTATTTTGGTTGGGGGATATTTTATGAAAGCTTTCGTTTAACGCGTGTTGTCGCTCGTGTTTTATCATCATTATTTTCGGCTCTTTTATTATGATTATTGACAGCAGTGACTAGCGATGCTACAATATTTTTAAGTGCAACAGTAAAGTTTAACTAACGAAACTAAAATGGTGTGACGATAGTGTTGTTTTAACTACAAATAATTTGTTACAAATTGTAAGTGTAAATTTATAGCGATAAAGTCCCCGAAAATAATACATCGCTGAACGAAATATTACCCTCACTCTTACACAATATAGCATATTGAGGGAGACAGTTTAATTTAGTTTACGAGTAGTTTTAGCGGCCATGTCAGAATCGATACCACTGTGCATTCATGACAAGCCCGAAGGAAAAAAACAAAACTAAGAAAATGAAGGAAAACCAGAGTTTGAAATCGGCAGTGCTGACGATTGTAAAGCCCATATACGGTGTATAAATTCATTTTATATATGATTTAGAAGGTTGTTTTTTGGTGAAAAGTGGTAGGTACTTAAAACCAGCCCTAAATAATATAGGACAAACCAGAGCAAATTTAGCTGCTGTCAAGAAGCGCAATCAAGGAAATCAGGGTACAGTCAGAAACACACCTCAAAGCCAATCTCGAAGTTTACGCCCAATTAATAATCGTGTAATGGCACGTTGCAGCGAAGATTTAGGGATTTTCGGGCATTTAGTGGGATGCGTTCGAGGCATTATGTTTAATTAACCAACTCCCGTCAAGCTGCGTTCACGGTAAATATAGTGACCGCAAAATAACAGCTTTCTTGTGCCTCCGATTATGTTTTTAGAGCTTTTTTTGAGTTTAGAATAAAAAAAAGTAGAATCACGTGAGATATATTACGCTGTCTGGGAAAAATTAGAAGCAAAAAATCTAGTTTTTGTAAGTTTAATTCGACTTCTTTCGGTACCATCTCTTACTGAAGGGCATGATATAAGAATAAGAAGAATAAGTTTATTTGTGCGGTAAGATGACAAAGTATTCATAGTCCATACTCCAGTAGGAACTTAAGCATAGGTTATAAATTAAATAAAATTAGTGGGCAACAAGTTAGTTTACAAAGTTTTGTTGCATTTATCGTCTTTAGCAACTCCAGTTTCTTGTTCACTCTGAGCATGATCTTCTCATTTGACACTCTGTTCATCCATGCTATCTACAATATCCTCCTGTACCTACACCAACATTTCAAATGCTTCAAGTCGCCTCCACAGAGTTTGGGTTTAAGTCCAGTTAGCCCGGTACGAGGTATTGTAAGTTTACAGTAAACTGAAACTATGATTGTATAAAAATATTCCGAACCTTGAGGATTTTTTTATCTAGCGACAACGCATCCAAAACACTAATAACAAGTTACGACCACGTTACCAAGTTACCTCCACGCAATAAAGCCTTGATTAAAAACTCTTTAATTTGAACTGACCTGCGTCTCGTGCGCATACCGTTTGTGGTTCTATTACAGCTTCCCTCATACAGGTTTGGCGAGCGAGCATGGGGTTAGTCACATCACAGCTGTAACTGTGTCCAGCGAACAATGACGTGGATAGAAATCGCAAACTTCAGGAATTGCAGTTATTAATAAACACTTTATTGGCTCTTTCATTGAAGACTGATTTGAAAATAATACTTTGTAGGTATTATAAATAATGTACAATTGCTACACTTTAATTCTGATTCATTTCATAATAAGTTAATACTTATTCGAGGTCGTGGAAAACCCTTGTTTCCAAAGTAAAAGTCGATTGTATTTTTGTGTTGGATGATATGCCTATATCATGATGATGATGATTCTAAATCAGTCTATTCACTGTAATGAGTATCGAAATAAGAAAAACCTGAATCGATGCGAATAACAATACATACATAACTCTCACGTCTATATCAGGTATCACGTAATCGTCTATGATCAGATTTGATCACACTTAATCGATTATATGCTCTCAGTCACACTCTCTCTCTCTCTCTCTCACACACACACACACACACACACACACACACACACAAACACACACGCACACACACACACACACACACACACACACACACACACACACACACACACACACACACACACACACACACACACGCACACACACACACACCTATACGCAATCATTATCATTAACACCTTTCTGTCTTTCTTATGCTGTTATTTTAATAAAACTTAATGAGTGGAATCTTGGATTGGCATACAAATATTTAAAGAAAATTTACTATGTAAAAAAAAATATCGCTGTAAGATTAAATAAATAAAATAATAATAATTCCCAAATAATGACATGCGTATTGCGTACATTACCACATTGCCATCACAAGTATTTTATCACATTTTTTTAATACAATATCATCATTTATCGGATAACTTGATCCATTGTGTTAGTAGTACTTAAAAACTATATTAGTAGTATACATTATTTCGGCAAAAATGACGAGTTTTTACACTTCGATCAGATGCTGATCAAAGATAACATAATTCGATCAGCACCCGAACGAACATTGCCACTACGACGTCAAAGTCACGCAATAGGCGGACTGCTTACCATGGCTGTATGGAGGAAGCTAAAAGGTGCCGTCGCGGCTTCGAAGCCATTATACCTGGGACCGAAACCACCACCCCTGAGCCTATAATTAGAGTCATCCCACACCGAGTGATTGATAGTTGGACAGTGCACAATAACGTATCGTCAAATGGGATTCTAATCACTTTTTATAGGACGCAGGATTTAGGAAAACTTTATAGTATAGGTAATAATGAAAAAAGCTCTGTAATAGGTATGGAGCTTTAGAAGCTGCGAAAGCATCGGTGGCACAGTGGCCAGGGCACCGGTCTCCCATGCGGGAGGGTCCGGGTTCGAAACCATGCAGCGCCATGTACCAATGAGTTTTTCGTATTTTTCGAAGACTTACATACATTTATCGACTGCTCTAACGGTGAATGAAAACATCGTGAGGAAACCTGCACACTGAAATGACCAGTGTGTAAAATGGGGTTGGCACAAAAGATCCTCAAGGGTCTAAGTGCCGCTGGGTTATTCTAGGCCCCTTATCATAAGATAAGAAGCTGCGAAAATACCGGAAACATTTACCTTTAAGTTAGCCTACATGGCTCAGCTGCTGTATAATATCTTCGTAGCTTTTTAAGCTCTATAAAACTAAGCCTTATGGAAATTTCTTACAACAGAGTCATTCATTGTCATCAATATCAGTCTATTTACATTCTTTTGTTGATGCACACACAATATCCCTTTGTACAAGGGCTAACTAACCATCAACAGAATTCATCAATTGACATCAAATTATATTCGAAGCTTTTTTGTTCTTTTCTCAGTAGAGCTTCTTTTTCCTGTATAGCGCTATTTATTTAAAGTGATTACTCGCGAAGTCAAGCTAGGTTACACTTTGTGAAATGCTTATTGTAATTAATTTTACTTATTATAAAATGAGACAGTACAACATTTTCTCGTTTACGCGTGTATATTTCTGTATATTTTATGTAAAATAGAACTTTCTTGTACGAATACCACTTTCTATAAGACAAAAATACATTATCAGATCTTCTTCAAAAATTTAAATAAATAAACTGTAGCTATACAAGTATCTTACATATTCCAATGAGTAATGTAATGATGTATTATCCCGGAAAATCTAGTTCCGTAAATGGCTAACTTTTTGCTCTACAACTTCTAAAATGATGATGCCTCATTTAGAGGCGAAACACGAATCGAATTTGAATTCAAGTTCGCATTTTCTAGCGGAATACTGCTATTCTCTTAGGTCCCATTAATTTCACGCTTTTCCTAACCTATCACATCCTTAGGGAGCCGGATTTGTCAACCTTTGCGATTGTAAATCCTTCTGGATTTGGTTATCGTTGGGTAGGGCGAATCCGAGGATGAGTGGCGGGTCTTTCTTCCCCAACTAATAATGAATTTCCGCAAAGTAAAGCCTGATTCCATAGACTAATCTAA
This sequence comes from Hofmannophila pseudospretella, assembly GCA_947369225.1. Classification (NCBI taxonomy): domain Eukaryota; kingdom Metazoa; phylum Arthropoda; class Insecta; order Lepidoptera; family Oecophoridae; genus Hofmannophila; species Hofmannophila pseudospretella. Next base: position 9,766,126 of record OX376325.1, read on the forward strand.
AAATCCGTCAATTTAGCTAATCCGATCCGATCTCACCGGGTTACAGTCATTCAGTCAGTCAAGTAAGTACCAAGAATATATTCTTATTCTAGGATAGTATATAGTGTAGAGTAGAAATCCAATTTGATTGTAATAATCTGAGCATACTGTATTACCTGGTTATACTAATCGCTACCCTGACGCCCCCTGCCTTCTGCGGTTGCTGGTCCAACCCCCAAACCCCTACATATTAGGAACGCCTATTGTTCAGGGTATCATATTAAAACCATGTAATTTTATTAAATGGCTACCAATTTATCTATGTAATCGGGTTTTGAAAACTTTCATTTTAAAAGGGTTAATCGCAAGTTCAGTCATAGGATGCACAAATTATATTTTTAAATTAGAGCTTTCTTTATGGTTATAATTATGACGCTTCGTGTAAAAGTTTACCTTGGTCCATTACTTAGTAAAACTTTGCCATAGCCCATGGCAAGTTCCGAAAATAAACAATTATCAAAAACCCATAAAAATATGATTGTCAATGCCCGCAGCTAAATCCAAAAATAAAAACAAAATATTTGGAATTTCTACCAAATTGCGTCTTTTAAGGGCGGCATCCACAAAAAATCTTTTATAAGTCGATTTAATTTCTCGTGAAAAAAATTAAGGGCATAATTACGGTCACAATCGAGCGGTTAGCGAGGCGGGACAATTAGATTTTGACGGGTCGGTGATAAATGATTGTCTCGTTCACCTTCATGACGAGAATCCGTAGAGTCGAAGTTGCGTTTTACCTCTGATGATCGAATATAGAAAGAGCTTCTAAAACTCATGATCAGTGATCGGATTTGGTAGCGCAATTTTGCGGGATTCCATGACGAAATATTAAATGGACATGCCCAAAAAGTAACGATATCCCGGAATTACAAATTTGCTAAGAGCTGGTTACATTGGACAGTAATAATTAGAAAATGTATTGTTTCGGCATAAGCGACGACGGATAAGAGCGTTCTGAGAAAGTGTAAATGTGAGAAAGAGACAGTAAATCCCGAATATAGTCCTAATAGTCTTTGTTTCTCTGTCGCAAAAGGGATGATGAGATAATTTCCTTTTGGAGTTCCCATTAGGAGAAAAAGTATTTTATATACAGAACAATTCCGAAATCCCGCAATACTGCGGGCGTATCCATACTAATATAATGTTTGAGGTCATTAACCTAAATTGCACTACCTAATCTGATCACTGCTCATGATATATATGAAATAGAACACGTCTAGGAACCCTAGAAAGGTTTATATTGTTTAAAATATATCAGAACTAGGATGGCTCTTCGATTTAAAACAAGTTCTTTCAACAATTAAGTATTTAATGGGAAGATGATAAAGTAAATAATGAGTTACTTTATCAATTTACTTGATACACTTTACAAGTGTATTTTACTTTTACTTACTTACTTTACTTCTCTAGGGTTCCTAGACCTGTTCTATTTCCTGTATATCATGAGGTTTAGAATCTATTTCTATGTCCAATCCTCAGTGAGTGGTGAAAAATAATATTTACGTAAATTTTGTAATCTATACAGATATATCATTATTTTCTCTACTCACTCTATGCCTCCATTGCTCTCTCCAAAAAGTAGGGTCAACAAATTAGGCCACTCAACAGTTTTCCGAGTTCTCCAGGATAATTTACCAACAATACGACCTACCTTATTATTAAAACGATCGTTTTCCTAACCGCGTATTATCAAATTTCTTCCATCTCGCCCTAGTATTATCACATACGTCCAAGTGTCTCGGGCGTTTATTTATCAACCAGCCCACACTGGCCTCGATACAATACAATACAAATACAAGTGCTACGGGTCGTGTTATGCTGGTTCCTTTAAAATCGAGCGATTAAGAGCAAATTGCGAAAGATTACAGACTGGTCTCGTAATCTTCGGATTTGTTACTGTAATTACAAGTGTCCTAAGTTTTAAATGCGGACATTAATTGGAGCACTGGTGATTTAGGGGAACGGCCTGATACTTTTTCAAACTGTGAAGTGTCTACTATTAGGGTTACTTAATTCGTCAAAAGCAAAACACGGTTTTCTGGATTTGAAGATGATGTTTTCTTGTCTGCAAATGGTTTGGTCGTAATTACTGTGTTTAAGATCTAAAAATATAGCCTGAACAAAATCCAAACTTTCAGTCATATAGGTATATCGTATATATCATATAATTAATTCATAAATAATCATAAATTGTGTTTAAATACAAAAAAAAACATGCCAAAAAATAATAATTTAAAACTTGCGTAGACACTTTGGCTCCGTCCCACCGCCAGAGTACGTGTAGGAAGGCCGGTGGGGCGGCTGAAGCGGCTGAGGGCCTTTAGACCCACAAATACAAGGACATCGGCAACCACTACAACTTTGTTGCATTTGGTGTAGAGACCCTTTGTCCTTGGGGCTCTGGAGCTTGGTCACTGTTCCTAGAGCTGTCTAAGCGTCTATTTGATGCGACGAGGGACCCAAGAGCTGGCGGCTATCTCGCCCAAAGGATCAGCATAGCAATCCAGCGGGGCAACGCCGCCAGCATCCTCGGTACCCTACCACACGGGCCTAATCTAAGACATTTTATAAGTTAGATTTTTTTTAAAAATGTGTATATTAAAGACTTATTATTTATTTGTTACATTCACATGTTGTATCAAATAAATATTTTAATTATTTAATAATTAAAAATAATAATTAAACTCTTTCAGTGTCTATCTTAGCTACATTATAAGCACGTTATAAAAAAAGAAATTCAATTTACAACAAAAAAATTATAAAAATCCATGTCACAAAAAAGATTAAAAAATAAAACTGAATCCAAGAGTTATTGACAAAATAAATACAATACAATTAATTATAATCTGCTAAATAGTCATATTTCCGACACATAATTCTTCTACAGAATACAAACTCCTTTCCAAAAGAAGCGCTTTTAATTTGACCCTAAATGTATGGAGGCTCATGTCTGTCCTATATTCAACGGGCAACTTGTTAAACAGCCGCACAGACTGATCTTCATGGTATTTTAGTGAACATGTTAATTTGAGTATTAAAAGAGACTGGTCAGATTTTATTAAACACAGTAGCGTATCCTGTACTAAACATTGATTTATTTTTATTATTATTATTTAATATAGACTTACTTACTAATATAGACACAATAAAAACCAGGAAATAAGTCAATAAAAGAAACGTTATAATTAGATAGCAAATATGATTCGTACTTGACATTTAACTAACTCAAGCGCGGCGGCTCTCCCTCCTATATTTATCAAATAATTACGCCATTACATGTTTCCACTAGTGTCGTATGGAATTGGTCTTTGTTTTGAAGACCAATACCGAAATTGTGAGCATCCACCGTACTGGAAAAGCAGATATCCCCTAGACTAGATTCATAATATAGTGTCTTTAAAGTTGAATGGAGCGTCGGTGGTGTCGTGGCAAGGATGTCGGACTCCCAAGCAACCATGCAATCTCATGTACCAATGAGTTTTTCGGTCTTCTCGAAAGACTTACGTACATTTACCGACCGCTCTGACAGTGAAGGAAAACATCGTGAGGAAACCTGCACACTGAGATAACCAGTGTGTGAAATGGGGATGACAATGGCAAACCACCCCATTAAATCTGCCACAAGAGTCGTTCCATGATATTAATTCCTTAGAATGATCACGGCCCTCAGCAATGAGGAATACGACTTAGAAGGATAATGTTGAATGCTCGACTCGTAGCTCATTAGGCTCGGAACTGTAGATTTTAGTCGAACACGGGTCTTCTATCGACTCGGCTCTTGAAAACAATTCCAGTCGTAGAATTAAATTGTCTTTTCAAAAAACTCAAAGAACCCGTCTTTGAGTTTTTTGACTTAGGCTCAGTGTTCGAAAAATATTTCAAGTGGCGTTTTATAGCCAGCACGCATTTTCAAAATCTCGAACACAGGTTAGTAAAATACAGTTTTACACGACGACACAGTCATAAAGACTAGTTAACTAATCAGCAAAGGTAGTAGAAGCAGTAGATTTAGAATCAGGAAAACTTATCTTTACTTACCATGTAAATACACCCGCACTATGCCATCACCCTCCCACACACTCAGTACTTCACATACACACTAATATCCTCATTCATACAAACAAAAACATTCATACAACACAACACGCACACACTGTTGCTTTCTTCGTCCGTGCAGTCACTGAGGGGCCAGCTGAAAATCAGCGCTGTGGCTTGCCTCAGCATTACGCTGAGCTGGTGTACCCTTTTTGGCACTGTACCACACCAGATGTTCTGTGCTGCATGTATTAAACTTTGTATACTTCTGTATTCTGGTGTTTACAGCGCTAAATAAACGATTTCAATTTCAATTTTCAATTTATCTATGCTAAAATATTTGTAGATACTATAATGACTTCAGAAGTCTTAGAAGATGGTGACTTAAGCATCCAAATAATTTAAGATCCAGAACGCGTCAATTTAAATACAAGAATAATATTTTATATATCCAAAAGACCAATATCAGAACCAAGCAATCCTGGTCTTTAGACCGTCAAGAGCTTTTGCTCTTTACTGGTCTATACAGTTCTGCACGGGCTATTCGTTCTTAGCTTTTGTTTCTTGCTACATTTTTTCTCAAACTTGTCTTGACTGGAAATGATTGATCCTTCGTCTAATGTTTTTCTAATTGGTAAACTAGGTGGAAAGAGCCGTGGCAACCAGGTTGAACGTGAGGCTGATTAACATGACAAAAAATATATAAACAGCATGTAATGACATAGTATAGAGTCTAGTATAGTGTATAGTGTCTCATATAGTATACATGGCTCCCATGTAGGGTTGCCACCCCTAAGTATATAATATAGTATCCTACTATATTGATACCTACTTTTTTGGGGTAAGCATGTTCAAACACCCCAAAAAATATAATTCACAACCATAAGATAGGTAATATAATGGTAAGTGCAGACAATATGTACATTCTTAAAACAGCACAGATTGCTTAAATTTTAAATGGATATGCAAGATAAGATAGGGCGAGATACAGTCACCTATGCACATGCAGAGTATGCCTAAATGATAGCAACACGGTAGAACATGTTCTACTGAGCCGCCCTGCAATCGAAGACTTCAAAAGCAAAATGGGGATGAAGAAAGAATCGACCCATGATCAGCAACAAGCCGACGACAGTGGAGCTACTCGTATTAGCCATATGCTCTAATTTGCTACTTCGGTGAATTGAGCTAGTTGAGCTGACACATCACCCTCCATTTAAGATAAAACGGAAGGAGGAATGGAATTGAAGAAGGAGCCAATATGTCAACTGTACAACCCTTTGCTTATGTACCTAAGTCAAAAGAAGAAGAAAACAATAAGAAAGTAGATGTTACAACACTAACAACTAAAGACGATGTAGAACACAACTCTGTCATTAAGCATAAAAATCATAGTTCTTCAACCAAAGGTCTTTACCCCGCCATTAAATCCACGCCAAGACCCCTTATAAATCCCACAGGAAGGTGTCAGTGGTTTTTACCGTCCAAGACATTTAATTACGAACGTCCACCAATGAATAATGCAATGCGCACACGCCGGAACGGTCACAGCGCGTTGCGACTAGCGGTAGGTGCCGTGTGGTAATGGTAACATTAATACTGTGGCCGTCTTTATTAGTGCCGTTGAGATAGGGAAGGATAAGGTTTGGGTAATTAACATAACTCTTGCAACATTGGTACTGGTGATGAAAATTAATGGAAAATGTTCAGCGGTGGGTTATTGTAGATGTAACACTGAAATACTTAAGTTTACGTAAGTCATTCAACTTTTATCACCATAATCACTAACTAAACCAGCATTTAGCGTTATTGATATCATATACATATCTATATAACCTTAGAATCCAATATGAAATATATTTTCAGTTAAATTAATCTCATCTTTATAATCTTTCTTTCGTTCGTGTGCTTCATCTTCAGCCTCGATGTAATTTTAGATGATATTTAGTAGTCAAGAAACTAACATCTTTCTAGCTAGATTAAATGCAGGAAGTTGAGTTGAATTTTTGAAAACATTATTTTGCATAATTTAAATTTTTTCCTGGAATCATCAAGAATAATTTTCCTGATAATGTTTGAAATTTAGACACAGAAGCTTCTCAAAGTTTTCAAAGACACCTAATGCGCAGCAATGATTCATCAATCAACCAAAACATTCTTGGAATCATTCGAAAATGAGCGATACCATTTGTCCCCAGGCATCACTCGGTTCGTAATTTCGGATCGACTCGGCCGCTAGTCACATTCGAAGCGAAATTTTTGACATTCCGTCACCGCCCTCAAAGGTGAGTTATACGAGTAGAGATGATCTACATGCCGCTTATATGTAAGAAAATTAAACATAAGTGAGAGATGGAAAGAGTAGAAGGAAGAAGAGAAGAAGGAAAGATCGTAGAAGAGAATATAGGATTCAAAATTATTATCGTCGATTAGGTGAGTCGATGTCGAAAACCTCGACATGACATAAAACTGCTTTCTCCCAGTTGCAAGTAAATCAGTTGTAAATAAAGAGTAATGTAGAGGTTTACCTCTAAAACACACACAAACTACAAGAAGACAAATTGTTCAAAAACACAGATATTACCGTACATTTACTGACTGCTCTATAACGATGAACAAAGATGTCAGGAAACCTGCGTTGCTAAGCAAAAATCTTAGCAATCTAAGCTCTATGCTTCACAGTAAGGAGATCCAGAGTTCATTCGTGGTCAATAAACCTCTGATGTTACTACGTAAATAGGCTAATGATGACGTCATACATAATAATACCTTTAAAACGACGAGTGGACTTTTAAAAAGAATTTAAAGAAATGGCTTATCTAGCAATCCTATTATTCATGAAGATGTAACAATGAATAATTTAATTGACACAATATTATAATTGACATTGTTAAATAATGAATATTTTTTCTGTAGTTCCTCCGAGAGTTTGCGTATTTGTTTTTGTCTCAGTGTATACCTTGGTATATGCATATTGAATGAGTGTATAGTACCTGTATTTTGACGTGTAATGAACATTATCGATAAATTGTATACGTTTATTTTTATTTTATTTTTTCCCTTTATATATCAAAATTGTTCCTAAATAGAAGAGCCATTTCCCGCGACACAGGGTATCCAAGTGCGGGATTTAGAGCATCAACCATGTATTAATTGTAAGTTGCAAAATAAATTTATTTGTATTTGTAAATATGTCTATGTGTATGTCTAACACACATCCAAACACCACCTCACACAACCTCATACACCCTCTCCCCTGTTACACAAACAGTATCAGATCCCGCTGGCTATCTTTGTGAGGACTGACATGCTGCAAGACAGCCGTTGGCTAGTGCTGGTGCCAGGAGTTGATTCTTGTAAATAGATACCTACCTACTTGTTTTAAATATTGTATTGTAGTATTATGTATTATATAAGCTTTTGAATAAAATTTTGAATTAGAATGTATGATTGTCTACCCCTTTCATGATCCATGTAAGCCCAGCACAAGGCATATCCTAAGTCCACGGCTCGTCCCCTCGGCGACGGCTGTAGATTTGCATAATAACACGGCCGTGGACTTTTTACTCTCTCACCTTGCCTTGGGGAGCTCCGAGCGCGGCCAGTTTTTTGACAAATTCCATTCCTTTGTTCTTGGATGGATTGCTTGGATATCTGAGGATTTACGACGCGAAAATATTGGGTTTAAAATTAGAGATGACATTGTTGTAGTTATTGTTGAGTAATTCGGGGCTTCTTCAAATATAAATGTTGGAGAGGTGTCCTTTGAAGTGTATTCTCTTAATTATTGTAATTTTTTGTTTGCAGGTTCTGGTGTTTCAGCTAATTGATCTCAAAACCGTGACAGTCAAGATATGACGCCATATTTTCCATCAGTAGCAATTAACCAAAGGGTTTCTGTGTGTCTCTGCATAGTGAATTGGTGATCCACAGAATAATTGCTTACTGAAAGTAGTAGTTCAGTATTATTTATTCTCTTTCCAAAGTCGTTTTCGATCACAGAACAGAAAAAAAAACTAAAGATTTTTTATTCCATGTCTTCGATGATGTGAACCCGACCATGAAAATGTAAATCGTTTTCTATTAATAATATTTGATATTCATCTTATCTTTGCTAACTCTATCCCGCTAACTACCTTCTCTATTAATATTAACCGATTTAATGTGTATAACAAGAACTTTGTTAAAAATATTATAATTACCTTCATCAAAAGCACCATCACTAACGTAATCTAAGTCTTTTACAATGTTGTAAAAGAAAGAGTAATTAAAAGCAGAAGCACTGTCCCGTCAAGAGACTCCGTTACACATATCAAAGGCAATCATCAAGCAGTATCTACGACAGCTTTTGCAACGGACGGACGGTGAGGCAACGAGCGCGGCTAGCCGTGACGGTATGACCGTCACTTACCACCGAGTATGTGATGTAAAGAAAATGTATCATTTTATGTATGGACTGAAAGTACCCAAGAATATTTAAAAAAAATTACTTACTTACTTACTCCGCTGGCGCAGCGACCCGAAGTGGATCTTGGCCTCCGATACCAAAGAGCGCCATCGCTCTCTCTCCTGCTCAGTCTCGAGCCAGTCAGGCGCCCGGAGCTCCCGCAGATCCTTCTCCACTTCATGGCGCCAGCGGAATCTGGGACGTCCGACCGGACGTCGTCCGTTAGGGCGTCCCACATATGCTCGTAAAAAAAATATTAAATTATTGGACTCATAATTTTCTAGTAGGTAAAGTACATAGAAGCAGCTCCGTAATTCGGAAAAGCTTTTCATCTTTTTCAAGTTTTTTCTTAATTTCAACTTGGTGTATTAAAAATAACTGTATGTAAGTACTCTTGTCATTTGTAGGGCGCGAAAAACCATGTTTGGCATTACAGTCCGTTAGCTCTTAGAAGGGTATTAGGGTATCGGGTAAAATCAGTTTCTATCTCTGTCTTAGGTAAGTCTCAAAGATACGAATCCCTTTGTAAAAAAACAACTCACGCACTGTACCTACGCATAATAAAACCTGAATATCAGTGTAGTTAAAATACCACATCCGCCTAATACGCGAAAAACCTTTAATTTTGTAAATTCAAAAAAATAATTACCAACAACCAATCTAGAGCTGTTCTATTTAAAACACTTTATACAAAAATATCAGAGCCCATTCGGCGTAAACGCAGTCATTGTTTCTATATTCTGGTGCAATTAGGTAGACTTACATTACATACGGATGTCACGCTTTGGTGGTTTTGTCGTTTGTAACCACCTTGTACACCCAACCGCATTATGCAAGTAACAGCATGACTGCTGTATGAAGGTACTGTAAAACTTGTATTGTCTTCTATACCTAAGTATTGCTCAGTACAATCCACCGGCTCGTCCAATAAGACGGAGCTGCTGATTGCAAGTGACACAATAGTTATGTACACACTATGTGCCTTATGTACCGTGGATAACACATCAGGGTACTTTGTCGCTTTAACTTGAAATAAGTTACGTGCATACGAAAGTCAAGTAACCATAACAAAAAGTCATTGTGACAGGGTTCCACAGAGTATAGCTTGGTGTCTTCCACTGTACGCCTTGGTATATAACTAAATTGTGTGGTGTGCTGTGTAATTTTCCGGTAAGCGAGTCCAACAATAGCTTATGTAAACAAAAGACGTTTTGAGCACGCATTGTTCTCGATTCGAATGCCTAAAAGACAAAAGACTGGAGATAAGAATTGGATTTTTCGAAATTGTTTGTGATTGCAGCAATTTTCAATATCGCACCTCGGAACATCAACACAACACGCACACACTGTTGTTTCTTCGTCCGTGCAGTCACTGAGGGGCCAGCTGAAAATCAGCGCTGTGGCTTGCCTCAGCATTATGCTGAGCTGGTGTACCCTTTTTGGCACTGTACCTTACCGGATGTTTTGTGCTGCATGTATTAATCTTTGTAGACTTCTGTGTTGTGTTCTATTTTTTATTTTATTTATTTAGGTATGCCAACAGCACATATATTTCACATTTTAAATAATTTTAATAAAATTGTACTTTTACTGATATATGTGCCAATTAAAGGCATACACAGCATTCACTAAAACATCGGGTAATTACTTAGGTATAACATTACAATATAGGTCTAGTACCTTATAACAATATACCTTATACAACTAACACTTTTCTGGTGTTTACAGTGCTACATAAACTTTTCAATTATTATTTTTCAACTACTTTTCTCGGACGATTTACTACAAATATACACCACGAACGGGTAAGGAATGGAACAGCCTGCCGGCGTCTGTATTTCCCGAAACCTACAACCTTGGGATCTTCAAGGCCACAGTGAATAGGCATTTACTGGACCCGCATGCTCCATCGTCGACCTCATCGTCGCTTACCATCAGGCGAGATCGAGGTCAAATGCGGGTTAAGAAATAATAAAAAGAAAAAAAAAATTAATATTCTGTCTTTAAGCGATAAGGCCGCCTTTGTACATATCGTGTTATTATTCCTGTAGTTTTTACTTTTCCTGTTTTTGTGTACAATAAAGTGTTTCTATCTATCTAACTTCAATAGAGTTCCATAAATTTTAAAAATAGCAATGACATAAATGGTAACGATGCGACAATAAAGACATTTATCCACGCACAATTTGCGGATAGTTTCGGTCTATGGAATGCTACTTAATTGCACACATTTGGAGCCCAATCTACTGTGTCGTTTGTCGGTATACCGTGATTGGCCACTGTGGAAAATCGGAATATGGTTTCTACTGGGATGACTGACCTTTGGCCACAATTTATTTTTATTGAACTAATCGGAAAGCTCAGTATCACTGAACACCCTTCTTTCGGAACTATAGGGGGCTTTTGTTACACCCAGTGTCTCTTACACTGGGTGTAACAATCAAACAAAACCCTTTTCGCCAAAATGTCAAGCTAGATCCGCTGAGCTTTCCGATTAGTTCAATAAAAATAAATTGTGGCCAAAGGTCAGTCATCCCAGTAGAAACCATAGTTAAAGTTGTTCAGTTATGGATACTGAACACCCTTCTTTCGGAACTATAGGGGACTTTTGTTACACCCAGTGTCTCTTACACTCCAACTCTGAAATCGCGTAAAAAATTATCTATTTGTTTAGCTTTCTCTTCAGAGATGTAGGTTTCCTCACGATGTCGGTATTAATAATTATATATAGGTACCTACTTACTTACAAGAAAAATCGTGATGCTGATGACACAACTTTCAATTAATTAGCTAAACACCACTATTACGTAAAACAAGATGCGTAATTCAAAAATAAAACAGAAAGTAGCCTTAATTACATAAACTGATCTCTATTTACAGGTTATAATCTAAATGAAGAAAAAAAACAGAGTTCAAAAGTTAAAAGCTGTTCAACACCGATGAAGGCAATACTACTTTATCCAAACCGTCAAGCAGTCGAGAACCAGTCGAGAGCAATTCAAATTAATGGGTTTGTCATCGCAATTAATTTTATAGGAATTAATATGCGAGCGGCGACAGCAAAGAGGCTTTTTTTTTTAAATAAAATTGACATTTAATGGACTACGGACGATGTATAGTGCGACTACGGTCAATTGATTGACAAATTTCGTGACGAATCCGAAATAGGTGGATTTCTTTTGAGAAGTCGCAGCTAGAGGTGGGGCCTCGAAACTGTGGTTATAAAACATAATCAGTTATAGGAATTTAGTAAGGCGATTTTGGTACCTACTTGGTTGAAGTAAGTAGATTAAGGCGAAAGAGAAGTAGGCAACCTTCAGGTGATGAAAAAATCATAAAATACATAATATACGGGTGCAAGAGGCGTATGCAATAAATACTACCCTCAAATAAATAAATAACAATAATAATAAAAAATGCACTTGGTTGAAGTAGGTGCCAAAACCTACCTGTACCTACTTAGGTACCAAAATCCAACAATATACTACAACCATGTAGGTACCAAAATCGCCTTACTCAATTGCTATAACCGATTATGTTTTATAACCACAGTTTCGAGACCCCACCTCTAGCTGTGACTTCTCAAAAGAAATCCACCTATTTCGGATTCGTCACGAAATTTGTCAATCAATTGATCTTGGACTTAGACTTGGATTGGACGATAAACGATAATTGATTGCTGATTCTATATTTATATTTTAATTGGATTATTATTAACATTTTGTAAATTTAATATTATTGACATTGTATACATTTTAATGACATTCTCTTTTTCTTTATTGTTTCTTCTCAAAATCTGTATAAACATTATTAATTTGTGAATTTGATGTATATGCCTGTAAAGATAAAGTTTAGTATGACATGTTTGCTACAGTCTGTCCTCTAGGTGCCGGCTAGCAGGGTTCTAGGACAGTGTGCAGATGAAGTAATAGAAGAACTTGGTAATAGATATTATTTTTTTAAGGAGCAGAACACAGAAAATAGTAAACGTAGAAAATAGGTAGCAGTAGGAGACAAAAATAAACGGAGAAACATCCGTTCAAGACAAAATACAGAGCGAAAAGTGCAAATACTCGTACAAAGAAAACAATGAAATTAATGGAATAATAAAATTTAGAAATGGAATGGGAATATGATTTGAATTTAGATGAAGAAATGAAGATGCTAACACGAAATGAGATGAGATAAACGCTAACGATGAGGTTGAAATTGATGGCAAGGAGGTTGATATGGACGATGAAGTCGACATTGTTACATGTTTATGCAACTATATCTGCAATATTTGTAATTCTTACCTAAACTTTTAAACAATAAATCTTATCTTATCTTACCGTCGCCGTCGCATTGAGTAAGGCGATTTTAGTACTTACTTGGTTGGTCTTAATATGACATGGGCGAATGTGTATAAAAACGCACCTAATGTTATGCTAGGTATACTTAGTTGTCGCTCACGGTACTATCTTTGGTCTTTATTACTAGAAACTTTTTATGACTGATAAACAGATGAAGCAACCGTTAACATTAACTACTTTAGGTATAATGAAGCCATTTAGAATGCACTTGTTTAGATAGTAAATTATGATAGACAAGACTGTATTAATAATGATAGCATATAACTAGACAAATTATATTTCCATACAAATTGAACATAAGCAATTATGCAGATGTACCATTATGCAAAACGTATATACCTAGCTCGTTTTGAGACATTAACACCTTAAGATTATGGGTTTAAGACACCAGTTTCGACTTAAAAACTATTAAAATGTCAAATGCAGTCGAACTATGCACTAGTGTTATAAAAATATTATGGCGGTGGACTTAGAATGTCGATAATTATCAATGTTTTTCATTTCTTCTTGTCGTGTGGTTGGACAACCTATGGTCAGATTTATTTAGGCGTCGAAATGACCTAATGACTTGTTGGTCGATAGTAGCCGGGTTTAGGTGAAAATGTACCACAAGCGGTCCTGATTCTGATTGCGCCCGACGTTGCTTGCAGTTAAAGCTGCACGATCATTTTCAGACCATGCTAGTAACTATAGGCTACGATCCCCTCGAATGTTCTTCGCTGATTTCGGGGCCCGAGTCAAGGAGATGTAAAAGTCGTAGTTAACGGTCCGGAGTTCTCACGACAGATCTGTCCGATTACCGCGTCGTGTTCATTATTAGTCAATCGAGCGGTTTTATTGAAATATCTTCGACTCAAGCGCCGAGCGATCGCGCCGCCTTTGATCCGCTCTTGTGTCAATTTCTCTAAACCGACATTTTTATCAGTGTGGCCAGGTTTACCGTTTTTGGATGATTTGCGGGCATTCGTTTCACTTCTTGTTATTTTGATGAAAATGGATAGTGGTTGCGGAGACCAAATATCGGGTTCATTGGTTCTCCTTGGAAGGGACAGACATTATGTTCAGCCAAAGAACTTTATATTATCAACAGGAATAAAACTTCTTTTTGTTTAGTAGTAGATAAGGCTTGCTGTTGCTGATGATGATTAACAGGACCACCTCATATATGTTTCAGCTCCATTTTCGGCCTTCATCATCATCATCAGCAGCCTATTAGTGTCCCCACTGTTGGGACATATGTCTCCTCTAGCACAAGGGAGTATGGGCCTAGATCCACCGAGCGGGCCCAGAGCTGATTTTTAGATTTCACACGCCTTTGGATATTTTTTATTTCCTCAGACATGCAGGTTTCCTCACGATGTTTCGGCGTTATTGTCATATTATTATTTGATAAGATTGAGGTTAACACGAGTTTTAGTTGAGAATAAGAGTCAAATTATATCATTAATCAGTGATTTGTTTTAGTAAGCACAGTATCTCAAAAGTCGGTAAGGTCCAGTTAGACTCTGAATTTGGACAAATCATATTGTCAAAATTCAGAGTCTAGCTGGACGACTAACAAAATGCGTCAAAAGTCAAAGCTCACATGTAATTTACACTTTAGATAATTTCTGTGTTTTTGATGTTGACTTTAGACAATTATTACAGACGTTCTGCGTTTTTTACCGTTGACCATAATCCGAGTGCTAGCAACACTGGTTTTTACTAAAGTCTTCTACTAGTTCAGAGACTTCGAAACATTACTGTATTTGGTAATTAGCGGAGTTTCACTCACATCTTTAATTACGAATACGTCGCTTTATTTCGTAGCTGTATTTTAATGGTTCGCTTTTAATTTGTTCAACGATTTAAAGTGAACTTAACTGCGACTACCTGGTTAAATGACTGGCGGATAATGTTTAAGTTTTTTCAGTGAATCCTACGGTCTTCAATCTTTGAAATGTTTGGAGGCATCTTCTCGTATACAAATATTCCTTAGACAAAGATTATTTCCATGATAACCTTTGTAAATCTAGGACTTTTACGAGTAGGGAAATTCAAGATCAAACCTAAAAATTCCAAGACGAGCCGTTATCTTATCTTATCTTATGATAGGGGGCCGGGAATAACCCAGCGGCACTTCGACCCTTGAGGATCTTTTGTGCCTACCCCATTTTACACACTGGTAATCTCAGTGTGCAGGTTTCCACACGATGTTTTCCTTCACTGTTAGAGCAGTCGGTAAATGTACGTAAGTGTTCGAAAAATACGAAAAACTCATTGGTACATGGCACTGCACGGTTTCGAACCCGGACCTCCCGCATGGGAGTCCGGTGTCCTAGCCACTGTGCCACCGACGCTCTAAAGATGGGCCTTTACTACTCTCTCTTTTATAATATGTGATTTAAATTAGGAGACCCACCTCCAGTCAATCTATCTCAACTTTTTTAATTAGTACATCTGACTTTTTACCATGCTCTACACAACTACTTCTTTGATCACCGTTCTTGACAGTTACGACATTGACATTCCAAACTTTTGATCCCTCTTCGCTACCAAGAGTCTATCTTTTAATTTATTTAATTTGCGCCTCTAATTACACACAATCATCTTAGAACGTGATTCTTCGTGACGCCTCTGACATACAAGGTAGTCTTTTGTGGTACCGTCATTGCTTGTCAGACGTGTGTTTTGCTCGTATGTAACCTTTCTATAAATAACTTTAAAGCAACCTCGATTCGTTATCTCTTTAGCCCCTTCGTCGTCTATTTTACTATGATGTCCGGGGAGTGCGGTAGTTCTAGTTTGAATGGTAGATTGCTACCATTATCGAAGAGTAGTAATCAGGCGTAATCACAGAACAACGAATGGTTTTTTGATCATGACTTTTTGTCAAATTACGTTTTTTTCTTCGATGGATTTTGATTCAATGTCAAAGATCGTCGTACGTTCGATTGACATCAAATTGTATACAATTATTGTTGGTATCCTTATATGAATAGGAAAAAACCGAATTATCCGTTAGTTACGCTGGCTGTTTTCCAGAGACATCACTCATGGAAAAACATTTTAACTTTTAACAATGCTTTTAATTTAAGATATTATTTATAGTTTTCAACTGCGGTAAATAAATACCTAAGTACATATTCTATCAACTTCGTCATCAGTAGTTATCTACTGATGACGCAGCTATGAAAAAATCTGTGTTAAATTATACGGGGTGTACCAAAACCCCTATAAAGCCAAACTTTTGTTCACTCTTCCTTGATTTTCGCAAAACATTCACCCACATTTAGACGCGCGAATTCTAAGTCCTACGTTACGTGTTGCATAAATGAAGCCCAAATATTACCAAATTCTACTACAATAGTAAACTTAATTGAAGCGGTATTTTGAAAGGACTAATCTGGCAACCCTGCCATACAGCCTCCAATCTGGCAACCCTGCCATACAGCCTCCTTATAACCTATCTTAAATTCCTATTACAGGTAATTGTTATAGGCTTCATACACAATAAATAATAAGGAACGAGTATTGCGAGGAGGACCCGGCTATCGCATGATCAGCGCAAGCGCAGAACAATCGCCATTGTGGCCGGCTGCCGGCGGCGCGGTTGTCACTGGGTGTTGCCGGTTCGAAGCCGGCCATGGCTTGAATTACGATAATGTTAACAATAATGGGGTTTAGATGCTTTGCAATGGGACGCTGTGATGGTGAATCTTGGTAAGTGCTTGGATTGTTAGGTTACCTTGAGTTTCTAGATACGTCCGTAGTTTTAAGTCTTCCATAATAATATTAATATTAAATCTTTATTTCAGGCTGCATCTTCTTCTGAATCGTATTACTGGTGGGGGTCGCTATCATTCTATGGAATTAGTCACATAGAACAGATTGGCAAATTTTAATGGGGTTGTATGCTATTGCGGTCCCCATTTCTTACACTGGTTATCTCAGTGTGCTGGTAATATATATAAATTGCAAAACAATACTAAAGCTAAAACTAAACTAAGGCTAAGAAAGCTAAAGATAAAAAAATTGGATTAAGTCCCCCACATCCGGCAGGTGTACCCAAGAGACTGACTGCGTTGCCCCGTTGCAAAATATAAATTTGAAATTAAATTAAAAGAATTTTTATTTGAAAGAATACGTTATGAAGTATCTTATAATTACATAGGTAGTTCCAGCATATCCTACCACATTGTGGTGTGCAAATTTATATAATAGATACATATATTTAACAAGAAATTAGAAAAAAGAAAAAAAATGACACGGAACCCAAGGAAAATATTTGAAACATCTTTGACATGAATGAAGAGAAAAACTATACTCGTATTTTGCATATTCCGGTTCATATTGGTGCAAAAAAACTAAATAACAAAAGGGAATAAGTTTTTTATTGTATAAGGAGAGCAGACGAGCAAACGATTGTCGACCACAAAGTGGTCACCGTCCCGTCGCCCATAGACACCTCACTATAAAGTTATTATAGGGTTTTCGATGCCCTGCTAACCTTGGATGGAATGCCTCATGTGCCGTTTATAACGCTGGCTCTTCAAACCATAACACAAAAATACAATCATTGCTGATTTGCGGCAGAAATAGGTAAGAAGGAGATCCTAGGTGAGCGTCGGTGGCCTAGTGGCTAGGACACCGGACTCCCATGCAGGTCTGGGTTCGAAACCAGGTAGTGCCATGTACCAATGAGTTTTTCGTATTTTACGTACATGATTGCTCTAACGGCGAAGGAAAACATCGTGAGGAAACCTACCCACTGAAATGACCAGTGTGTAGAATGGAGTTGGCACAAAAGATCGTCAAGGGTCGAAGTTTTCCCGGCCCCCTATCATAGGTGATCATGCACATCATGATCTCCCACCTTTAATGAAGAGATAAACTATTTTTTGCATATTCGGAACAAAATGACAAAAGGAAATAAGTCTACTTAAAAATCAAATTATCATACATAACTAATTAACTAATGGAGGGATAGAACTTTTCAGGGATCCGAGAGACCCCCGAAGAAAAAATGGAGCCCATTGTTGTCGCTCAGTCATCAGACCATCCATACCCTTGATCTTCAGACCTGTTTCGCTGAAGTTTTTCTTAACTGGCTTAAAGTTAGTCCCCACTTCGTTTTGAATCCGACAGGAAATGCTCAAACGTAAATGTAACGTATATACATACATTATATTACATATGTGTATATGTAATATAATGTATGTATTCGTATATATTATATGTATAACAAATATCATTATAATTGTTGAGTATGTATTTTATTTATCTACTATATCAGGATCATCAGCAGCCTATTAATGTCCCCGGTTAAAGCACAGGCCTCCACTTGCACAAGGGGGTACGGGCCATGATCCACCGAGCGGGCCCAGTGCTGTGCGGTGGATTTCTCACGCCTTTGGACCCTTTTTTATTTCCTCAGACATGCAGGTTTCCTCACGATGTTTTCCTTCACCTTTAGAGCAGTCGGTAAATGTACGTAAGTCTTCGAAAAAATCCGAAAAACTCATTGGTACATGGCATTATTTCGAACCCGGACCTAGCCACTAGGCCACCGACCCTCTTATCTACTATATAATTATTGTAATTTATTTATACTTATTATTTATTGTACTCCAAACCTTACCCACCACAAAAGTATAAACTGTCCTAAATCAAAGGTTGGCTGGAAGAGATCCCTATGGGATAAGCCCGCCTTTGTACATATTTTAATGTTTTTTATTATCTGTGTTTTTTTTGTGTACAAAAAGAGACTACAAACAAACAAACAAATGTCCTAAGAGGGATACTAATATTAAACGCTTACGACGTCTTTATCAAACCCTGCCCTTTGGTAAAGGCGAGTGCAGAATAAATCTAAGGCAGCTAAAGCCGCGGACATACGGTGAAAGTTCAGTGCGACGGCGGCGCTTGCGCCTGCGGGCGACGCGGCAGCCTACGCCAATCGGGCGTATTCTGGGTTACGATATTGAGACGATATTTGTACTGTCGATCAAAGGTCAAGCTTCACAATACGTTGAAATTTGTGAAACTGAAATTAACCATATTACGCGGACATAAGGTTGAGATTAATCGATGACATTTGACAAATGGTATATACTTTAGCAAGTTCTTATACAAAAGAGCCGAAAAACTCCTCTCCATTTTAAACTGTTCAAGGTATTCCTGCAAAGAAAAGGTTAAAAATTGGCTATTGACACTTGATTATTTTAATACTGAAAAAATATTGTTACCAATTAGTTGAGTTTTATGGACGTACACCCTTACACCTACCAACATACACCCCCTCACACACACTCCACATACACACATCACACACACGCCATCTCACGCTCACCCCCCTATACACACACCCTCACACGCACACACCCCTCACACACACCACATACATGCATACTTAACTGTTTAATTTAGTTTGTTCTGTTTTATTGCCTTATGTTTTTCATAATTTATTTATCGGAAGAGACTCGCCCCCACAACACAGGGTATCCTAGTGTGGGAGCCAGGGAAATATGAGAAAATGTAAAAGATACTGTCTGCATTAATACATTTTTATTTATTATTTATTATAAGTGTTCAACTGTAAACCAACGCGGAATTTTTCGGGCGTAAAATATTTTTGGGACCAGTCTAAAATAAATAGACTTCTAAAAATTTAAAAAGTTGGGAGCTACAACGTTAAAGATTGTTTGGCTTCCTTTCTAATTAGGTATTATAAACTCAACATCTGATGAAGAAGTAATAAATAAATAATATTACAAATTGGTTTCAGTATTTTTATCTTCTAAGCTGGCATATCAATCTTTTATCGAATGCAAGCTACTTGGAAAACTGAATTTATTAAACATATTTATATCGTATGGAACTAAACACATTCACTACGGGCATCCTACACCATAGCTTGATCCACGTTGCAAAGTTTCCTCCCTTTAACTCGTAGCTTATATCAAATATGACTGCGCTAATAATCTTACCACCTACTAAATCATTAGTGGTATACAGAGAAAATAAATTATGAAAAAATCGACCTGTCAAACTTCTTTTACACAGTGTCGGTCGGATACAATACTAACAACTGGTAGTGGTCATTGTAGGTTAAGGTAGGTTTAAAAATTCATTGTTTTTTTTCATACCATACTCATACGATTTATAGCTTTTCATGTGTTACAATTGGTCTTAAAAATGTATATTATCTGGTCATACATGAAACCCTGAATAGGGCACCGCAATATTAAATAAGATATTATAATATATTATAATAGTAATAAATGCTAACGAGATAAATTGAATTATAATTATTATTAAAACCAATACGTAACTATAAAATCAATTATGTATAACTTATAATGACATTTTCATTATAAGTTATACATAATTGATTTTATAGTTAAGTTTTTTGTTTTTTTTTTAAGTATTGGTTTTATCATTAAAAAACTCCTGCAGTAAAAAAAAGGAAAAAAGTAAGTATTAAAAAACAACCGGACTGTAACCAGCCAGCAGATAAGACAAATATAGAGATCACAGACTTAAAATTTAAGACTCTATATTTGTCTGGTCCGCTGGCTGGTTACAGTCCGGTTGTTTTTAACAACCCACTTTTAAAAAATATGAATTTTAAAACCTACCTTCATATACAATGACCACTACCAGCTGTCAGTATTATTTAAAAAAAGTGTCACGAATTCAATCTTAATATCGACACAACATAGAGTCTCAGAATAAAGCTTGTAGTACTGCATCACCCACAAGTGCGGTGGACAAGCGATAGGCTATTAACGATTTATTGCCAACAGATTGCTATCATTACGCCGACTGGATTATGTTGTTTGAATACGTTATTAGGACCTCGCGCCGGCCTTAGCGCATTATTGTTATAATTTAAAATAGGCTTTAGTTTCGTCTTTTCTCTTTAGGTTGGATAAGGGTTCTGAAATACTATCTTATCTTATGCCAGGGATAACCCCAGCGGCACTTCGACCCTCAGGGATCTTTTGTGCACACCTCTTACCTTAGTCTCCTTCCTGTTCCTTAAAGATGCTTTGCATCAAGGGCGCTATACAGCTTACAGGAAGGAGTCTATAGTCTTCTGGTTTCGGGTAGGCTACCCCCAGAAAACTCATACGCCCTCCAGCCAGCAAGTGTTCCATTGACTCAACGGTGTCACCACAGGCTCTACAGGTGGGATTGTCTGCCAGTCTCATCTTGTGTAGGAGGCTCTTAGTGCCAAGTGTTCTGAAATACTAACTATTAACTCTTGATCTTAGGTAACATGATTTTAGATAAGTGAAATGTACAGTGGAGACACATCAAGCTATACGAGTACTGTGGGGAACTCTGTCTCAATGTGTCATGACTCTCACGTCCATAATCCCCGAGGGGGTAGACAGAGGTACCACCTTCATCATAGGTAGTGTCGCACTGCGAGCTCAACCCAGTGTGGGTTGTAGGGATCGGCGGCACTGAGGATATTATCCAGTCGAAGGTAGGTAGGTATCGGGGGGTATAAGTAGCAGAAGATAGAATATGTACGATAGAAATTAACAAATAAAAATATCACGCAGCAAAAATGATGGATGAAAGTGAAAAAATTCCACTTATCCCTACTGGTAGGGATAGCTTGGTAGGGATAAGTGCACCGAGCGTAATTTTGTTAGGTATATGAATGTTTTTTGAAATTTTGAATAATATGCCGAAACTGTAAAAAGTTATGGGAACGAAGGCGCTATGCCACTGGTAGTACCCACTTTTCGCCGTAAGATTTGGTGGACAAAGGTGAAAGTGTCGAACAAGTTAAAGCGACTAAGTTTTTATAGCTTTTATAGCCTGATGTGTTGGCCACTTCTATTTTATAGCCTGATGTGTTGGCCACTTCTATTTTATAGCCTGATGTGTTGGCCACTTCTATTTTATAGCCTGATGTGTTGGCCACTTCTATTTTATAGCCTGATGTGTTGGCCACTTCTATTTTATAGCCTGATGTGTTGGGCACTTCTATTTTATAGCCTGATGTGTTTGCCACTTCTATTTTATAGCCTGATGTGTTGGCCACTTCTATTTTATAGCCTGATGTGTTGGCCACTTCTATTTAGCCTAGGTAGAAAATCTACAGCAACTATTAGGTATTTTGAGGTTTGGGCATATTGTTATGATTTTGTTTGGTAATAATACTTTTATTGTTATCGTACGAGTAGTATATTCAATTATGGGGAAGGCAATGGCAAACCACCCCATTAAATCTGCCAAGACAGTAGTTCTATGTGATTAATCCAAAGAATGATCACGACCCTCAGCAATGAGGAACACGACTTAGAAGAAGAAGAAGAAGTAGATTCAAGGGTTAAACTTTTGATTCAGTTTCCAGAATCACAGAGTTGGTAGTAGCTAACCACAAAGCTTAAAGCTTCACTCATAGGTACATTTGGTACCCTACGTTCTACAGAATTATTACTGTGTCCCAATCAATGAATATATATGTCGCAGGGAAATTGCCGAAAGCAGGGATTTGGAATTTGATAGGAATCACTAGATTATTCTAGTGAAATAGTGAATGGTCGCTTCATCGGTCTTGAGTAGTGATTGCAGGCAAGCATATACAAACAGTTTTTTCTGGGTTTTTAATAAAAAACTAACCTAACGATGGCTAGGACGGCAAAGCTAGCGCAGCGCTCGCTACGCCTATTTGCCGCCCTAGCCTTCAACACATCCGTGTCGGTTTCGCTCCGATATGTTTCTATAACTGCGGCTTGTTTCCTCTATTCTACGTACCCTCAGAAGAAAGAATCACTTCTCAGGACCGATGAATCGACTATTCACTATTTCACTAGACTAATCTAGGAATTTGGCCAAATCCCTGCTTTCGGCTATTATATACATACACGAGTACATACGATTTCCTTGAAGTCTTATTTGGATAATGGATATTAGATTAGGAATAACTAAAAAACATCGATAAAGGATATCGAGTCGAGGAGCAACAAAGAGTAATCGATATAGAATATCGAGTTTTTTTATTGCTCCTAATATAGTATCCGTTATACAAATAAGTCTTCAAGGAAATCGTGTATTCATTGATTGGAACATAATAATATTTCTGTTAAAAGAAGGCTGTCAAATATACGAGCGTAGATTAAGCTACCAACCCTGTGATTCTAGAAAAAGTTGATACATAGATAGATAGAAACACTTTATTGTACACAAAATCAGGAAAAGTAAAAACTACAGGAATAATAACACGATAAGTACAAAGGCCTTATCGCTTAAAGCGATCTCTTCCACGCAACCTCTGAAGTTAATTGGACATTAAAGAGATTCATCAGCAGCCTACTCTAATCCACTGCTGGACATAGGCCTCTCCCAAGGCGCGCCATTCAGCCCGATCTTCGGCTCTTCTCATCCAGTCGCTGCCAACCTTGCGCAGATCGTCGCTCCATCTAGCAAGGGAACATCCCACACTACGTGGTCTCCACTCCAGAACTCGTCTACCCCAGCGGTTGTCGGTTCTGCGACAGATGTGACCGGCCCACTGCCACTTCAGCTTGCTAATCTTATGAGCTATGTCAATAACTTTTGTTCTATGCCGGATCTCGTCATTTCGGATTCGATCCAGCAGAGATACTCCGAGCATAGCTCTTTCCATAGCACGCTGAGCTACTTTCAATTTGTGAACCGGTCGCACCGTCGGTGTCCACGTTTCGGCTCCGTTAAAGAGATTAGCGACGTGTGAAGATATGAAAAAGGTTACTATTACGGAAATCAAATGTTTCACCCATGAAATTGCTACGATAACAAAAGTATTGTTACCAAACAAAAGCATAACAATATTGCCCTAAACATGACTACAACCGTCGCTCACGTCCGAATAAACAACATTTAGCCTTTGCCAGTTGTTTTGTCCTATTGATTGGTCATTCGTACCACCTCCAAATACCAATGACCTGAGGAATCTAGCTGCCTTTCCCCTCGGGGTGCCTTCAAACCTTCAGATGAGAGAGGGTGGTAAGTTCTCAAAGTTTGCAGTAAGTAAGTGTGTTACGACTTACGAAGAAGGGACGAAAACTTCCTTGAAGTACAAAATAGATAAGTAACTAACAGAAAGGAGCTCCCTGACGCGAGGCACTCACTCATGTACGTACAGCAGCGCGGCGATCGCTGGGACTCGATGATTTAGGGCCGCCGCTGTGCGACGCTTACGCGGCGGGTGAATATCTATCCATGGCTGGTGGTTATGAAGTTAAACATCAGTGAATAAACATGATAACCTTCAATGTACGTCGATATCGACTCGCTTACGCCGCCGTGTGTTATATTAGTTACAAATTACTTTGAATTTCGTTTAATCACATCTCTAGTTTGCTAACAAAAAGGGATTAATAACCAAACTAATTCAGGTATTTCAGAAATAACAAAACTTTGTCAAGTCATTACCAAAGTTCATTTAAACTGTCAAATTACTGTAAATGCGGCTATAATTACATGTTACCAATAATTTTATAGTCACTCACTGTTTTCACGTTACAGATATAGGCAAAACTTTAGTTACATACAACGAAACATTTTTCTCAATGCTAGACCGATAAGGAATTTCTGGCGTGCAAGTTCGTGTGCAAGCAATGTGTGAGTGCTCGCAACAGAACGCTAGTAGGGAGATATTTTTCTGTTAGGTACTTAACTATTTTGTGGCCGGAGTTAGGGGCAGGGAGGGAATTAGCGGCGCTTCATTGGACCGCAATTAAAAGGGAAGCAGACGGAAGTGATACGGAGTTGCAGAGTGCTGCTGGGTTTAGCGGAATGAGGCCGGATTACAGGCTGACTTTTGTTTTGGGACGAAAATAAATTGCTGGATGGACACATGCTCTTACTGATGGTTATACCGCACTAGTTTTTTTTATTGTACAAAGAGAACAGACTAGCATACCTTTTTTTTGGTAACGGGGGGACATCTTCGAAAGATACCCAGCCTCCTGGGGGAGAGACTGGGTTATGTGAGATTTTTACTCACTAAAACCCCCTCGATGGCCGGCCTCATGCATATCGGAGGGCTCCGGGATCTCCAAGACTAGAAAACCTACCATAACCGCTTCCCATCGGAATGATGAGCTGCACAATGGACAGACACTTACTCTGTATTCCTATCCCTTTTCTCTCCAGTTATAATTGTTATCTATTTCATCTTTAGGCATTTATTTATTTATTTGTACTTTTAATATATTTTTGGTTTCGTCCCGGACCTGCTGTTTCGCCCGTGATGCCTTCGCCCTGGCACAGCTGAAAACCAGCGCTGTGGTTCTGCCATACCGGTTGGACCGCAGCACATGCTGAACATGTGTCCTTTAATGTTGTATTGTTTTTTAATTTCAAATCGTTTTAAGTTTAATTATGTGTGCATAATGCAATGTTTAATACCTGTTTTTCTTTCTTTATTTCTTTCTTTCTTTCAAACGAGCTATCTAAGTAGGTAGTCACCATCGGTGCGTCGGTGGCACAGTGGCTAGGACACCGAACTTCCAAGCTGGAGGTCCGGGTTCGAAACCACGCAGTGCCATGTACCAATGAGTTTTTCGTCTTTTTCGAAGACTTACGTACATTTACCGACGACTCTAACGGTGAAGGAAAACATCGTGATGACCAGTGTGTAAAATGGAGTTGGCACAAAAGATCCTAGAAGATAGATAAGTGGTCACCATTACCAAATACATCTCACTATTATTATTATTATTATTGGAGAGTTTTCGAAGCGCTGCTACACTTGAGTACTTAGGTGGAGTACCTCATGCGCCTGTAATGACGTTGGGTCTCTTACCCTTCAAACTGAAATAAAGCATGCTTTGCGGCAGAAATAATTCACACTGTTGGTGAAAATACCACCCTTTTAAAAGCTTGACACTGCGCAGAGATATAAGTACCATCTTCATCTTCATAAATAATTCATACATCATTCATTCAAAGTGTGCAAGCATTTTCTTAAGAATCATCTTTTGTTGCCTACAATCGAACTCTAGGAGTATTAAAGGATAAATTAAAACTCAAAGAGAGTTTAAGGTTATTTCCAAAGTAAGTCATGACCTCCTGTGAACCTCCCCCCTGCGACTTCGCCTGTAGGTTTCTACCTACCTTGCAAAATACGCACCAAGTTTCAGGCATACCTCATGCAATACCCAGTAAACTAGACAAGGAAGACTGGTCAGTGCTGGATGTTGAGTAACTCTATAAATCGTGCGCTCGTACGACCCCGCCCTGCGCTCGCTCACGCGCCGATACCATCGCATACATGGTGTAACTGGACCCTGGACCCTGGAGCCCGGCCGTTTATATCTTACTTTGTGGAATGTAGGTTTGTTAACCAACTTTAACTAAGAGAAGTTCTTAGTTTGACCTGTGCTCGTGTATGGCTGTTATTTATCAAATTGGCTAGAGTCGAAATCGAAATCGAGACGAAATTTCAGGAATCTTGTTTTACGTCTTCTATGTATGATTTCCTAAATTTTGAAAACGATGTTTTTCACACCAGGTGCTTTCAAACGTACCATGTTTGTATATAGCAAAGGTTTTCGGAAAAAAGTTCGACGTACAATAGAACTGTTATATCGTTCATCTCTGTTGTGAATGATTTTATTTTTGGAATTCAACCCCCCAAACTCAAAACCTCAAAACCGCTCCCTCCCTTCCACGAAACCTCAATTTTTGGTTCCTGAACACCTAACCCACCCTAAATAATCACTAAACCTCAACCTAAATATTATATGTTTAGTTAGTATGATGATAAATGATGGTAACACGGTACCCTGTAAGTAACATGGTAAGGTTGCCTGGAAGTGATCGCTCTTAGCGATAAGGCCGCCTAAATTGTACTTCACTATTTCCTTCTCTATCTTTTGTTTGTTGTTTTTTATTGCAAGTGCAATAAAGTGTATTTTACCTTTACGTTCACTTTAACCCTAAAGAAATCGTAACTTTAGTTTATCAAGTTGAAAAGTTGAGGTTTGTGCCACTGTGGACAGCACTATACACCTATTTTGTGTGTTATTCGTCATCTGGTTACCCGCAGCTCAGAAAAATTACAGCTCTTCAATTAGATTAACCTTAATATAACCTTAAATAGAAATATACTAGAAATTTAATTTATAAGTAATAACCTTAAAATCACGTCTACTGTACACACTGTTAATTACAATAAGTTTATCCTGTATTTCCCTAAGATAAGTGGATTGTATCCTTTTTTAGAGAATCAATGTCTTAAACCGTAAACCGTAAATCTATTTCCTAACCAACAGACTAGTTCAAGATGCCACCAAGAGTCCCTTGAATCCGAAACGCCTCGCAAATGCCCGGAATGCATTCCTGTCACATCCCAGAGATTCAGCCCCCTTTGGAGTGCAAACACATACCACAGTGATAGCTTTCAAGTATCAAGTGATTGTCTAAGCTTCCACTATACCTATAGACCTTAGAAGTCCTTAAGTAAAGTAAGGACTTATACTTATGTATTTTACTTTTACTTTAAGTAAAAATATTATTACAAATTGAGTGGCTTCCTTAGTGATAAGCTGTGACATCATGAAAATTTAAATATAATTGACATTTATAATAATTAACAGTGATCGGATTAGGTAGTGCAATTTTGCGGGATACCATGACGAAATATTAATATGGACATGCCCAACAAGTACCGATATCCCGGGTTTATAAATTCGCTAAGAGCTGGTTACATTGAACAGTAATCATTCAAAAATATTATTAAACATTCTTATGAGGCTAAATTTGCCGCCATGTTGTTGTTTACTTTACACTTGACAAAATTTCTTAGAAAATGTATTGTTTCGGCATAACAAAGGCGACAACTGATAAGAGCGTTCTAAAAAGTGTTAATGTGAGAAAGAGACAATAATCCCGACTATAGTCCTAATAGTGGTATCTCTGTCACTCTCTCGCAAAAGGGATGATGAGATGATTTCCTTTTGGCGTTCCCATTAGTATAAAAAGTATTTTACATACACATAACATCTCCGAAATCCCGCAATCCCGCGGGCGTATCCATACTATCTAACGTTTGAGGTCGTTAACCCTAAATTGCACTATCTAATCCGATCACTGATAATTAATTAAAAACCAATCTTTATTGTTTTTTTTACTAGTAAGTATGTGACATACCTATATGTTTAATATAAATTTAAATAAATTAAATAAAACTTATTGTCAAAAATATAAATATAAAATAACAAAATCAATGTCATGTCATATGTATTTTTTTTAAATTGAGACATATCAGTTAAAAAAATTGATGTTTTTGTTAAACCTTTATCATTATTTTGCTAATTTATTATGATTGATTGTTTATTGGGTTACTGGCGATTCCCCCCGTTTTCGTTTCCCCCCAAACAAATATCTACGTTATTATCGCGTTTTATCAGACGAAATCGAGGTGGTACAGTCAAAGAAAAAAGTACTAAGCCAATTATCCTTATATTTATTTTAGATCAAATTATTTTACATTATCACAAATCAAATCACAGCTTTCGCCAGTTTTACAATTAGTTTCTTACAATATGTATACGAAAAATGCTGAGTTATAAATACAATTATTTAAATTAGTCAAAAAGTGCTTTATTATATATGAATCAACAGATATTAAAAAAAACTATCACAAAAATCTCTAGAATATTAATAAAAAAAAATTAAGAAATTAAAACAAACTTTGGTAAAGAAAAATATATGGCACTCAATCATTAAAACTATTATAATAAAAATTTTGGGATTCAGTGGTAATCAATTATTACCCACCGAATACATACCTTTAAATTAGAGATGCCACGAATATTCGGCTACTATTCGGTATTCGGCCTATTCGGTCACTTTTTTCGGTATTCGGTGTTCGGCCGAATAGTGCGTACTATTCGGCCGAATACCGAATACCATATCAAGAAAAAAAACCATATATTACTCAAGATTATATGTATTCTATTACCAAATTACAATACTTTAGTAAGTAAAATTGATCAATGGTAGGTTGTGATGGATAATATCTCATAATATTCCCATATAGGCCTCTTTTTTATTAATTGGTGTCATTTTGTAAACCTTTTGACGAACAAACAATTGAATAAGAACTATTCTCTGCACATGCTGCTCTGCTAATATATAAAACATTATATTAATGTATTATTATGATCTGACAAAGCGTGCCGTGTCGTGATTTACTCGCAATTGAAACCAATACCCGTCCGTCGCTCTCGTATGCACCGTAATGAGACAGGTTCGGCCGCCGAATATTCAACGCTTCGGCCGACAGCGTTGCCGAATATTCGGTATTCGGCCAAATCACTATTCGTGGCAACTCTACTTTAAATATCTTGACTGTACTTATTTCTTAACTTCGGGGGGAATCAAAAATATAATTAAATGATATTTTTATGATAAGTTTTGGGGGGAAACGAAAAAGGGGGGATTCGCCAGTAACCCGTTTTATTGATGATAAATTGATTGATTTATTAATTGAACAAAAAGTTGTACGCTTTTGGGCAGAATATGGTGATACTGAACCACAATGTAACATCTGCATTACCCGTGTTTACAAATAAATGATATTTCTACTTAAAACCCACCACGAAAGTTTCCAACCAGAACCAAATTGTATTTCTTTTTACATCGTGTAATTTAACAAAGTACTTACAAAGAAATCCGGTCTAAATAACCTCCCGACCTAAGGAGCTTCCACACAATTGAACACAACACGAAATGTTGTCCACGGCGAAATGAGGGAACGTCGAGGAAAACCGAGCCAGTTGCTGTCGCACAGTAAATCGAGTCAGGTGGGAAAACATGCTTCCTTCTGAGGTTAGGGAGCGAAGAGGTGCATAGGCGGAAGCGAGAGCGATTTGAGGAAAAAAATGCTATTATTTGCTAATAACTAATATCTACAAATATAATGTGGATAAGCTCTGTTTCTGTTGTATTTAGGTCCATACAAAAGAGAACGGGGATACCAGAACTAATATACTACATGCCGTTCCTTTAATCAAAAAAATATTTGTGTCTATGACTGTGAATGATAGACAGATTAGCTAAATGACGTTTCAAAGCAATTGATTTATAACCTATGATCGGAGTAGGTAGGGCTGTTTTTGGTACTTGCCACATACGGTCATAATATGGATAAGTATGCCCAATAATCCCGGGATTTCCGGGATTGAATAAATATATTATTTAGATTTTTAACGTTATATTTGTTTTGATACACATTTAAGATTGGTGGCGAAATAATTTTTTTTAAGATTCATGACGCTAGTGTACCTATGGTAGTGTTTTAACTTCTTCGTAAGTTCACAATTTTTTTTATATCGTAATCCGCCGAATAAGGGCGAGGTTTATAAAAGTAATTTACAACATTTGCTCGATAACTTAAAACGGGATCCCGAAATCATATCCATATTAATATAACCTTTGAGGACATTGACCCGAAAGAGCCCTACTTACACCGATCAGTGTTTATAACCTAAAAAGAGTCTATACAACAAAAATGTTTATACAACAATAAATTAAACTTATTTATTTATTTTAACTGCAATAAAATTTCCTGTAAATAATAGTTAACAACAGTGACTAAGTTCAGCAAGTGAAACTCACAGCTGCTAACTATAGCAGTCACACGACTAGTAATAGTATAATTCTAAATTAAAAATATGCTTAATCCAAGGTTTTAGAAAAATTGCTGAAGATGTGTTACCGCAACGGTCATGGAGAAAAGCTTATGATTTTTAATAGATATTAGAAATCAGACGAGCTAACGGGCGACCATCATCTCCCATAGAAATCTCACCTCACTATAATTGTAATTGAGGGTTTTCTCTGTACTGCTAACCTTGAGGATTTAGATGGATGGATGGCTCCACCTTTCAAACTGAAATACACAATTGCAAGAATCATGTATGTATGCGCATACATGTACCACGTTCAAATTAACTTTTAAATAAGAAGATATTTTTTTCTACAGTCGAGTATACTATCAGTAAAAACCTTCGGTTAAATACAACCTTATTCCTGCGCAATTTGGTATTTTCAGATTCTCAAAATTTTGACGGTTTGGGTAGGTTAACCTGTGGTTGACTGTACTAAAAGAGAGTATATGTGTATCTATATTCGTAACCTAAATTTGCTTTGAAGTAAGTAGTTACGAGTTCCACCATTCCACCATGACCACACCATAAAGAAATGCGAAGAGCATATCCTTTAGACACTAAGTGATGGGGTGGCGACGACAACAGGCCCGGATTTAGTCGTGACGTATTACTAAATAAATTGCCGCGCAACATTTGTGGCGTACGTGTTTGTCATAACAACTGGTGAAATATGCCCCCGTCTCAGGTGGAAGGAGATAGCCTCATTTGTAAAGGTAAATGGGTCAATTTGGTGCTACATTTTTCTGGGGAAAACTTGGGGTTGTGAAAAGAAAACCAACTAGCGTATGATTAACGTTTAGAATGTAATAAATAATAATAATGAATTTAATCTGAAAAGTGTTGCCCCTGGATTATAAGAAAATACATAAAAAATATAAACTAAACAAAGCGATTACACACAAAATAAAACAATGTAAGTATAATTGATTGAATGAATGAATGAATTAATTAATTCGTGCTATAAAATATAAAAAAGTCAGTTTAAAATGTTTGTAACTACGAACGATGCTCAATAATAATTATGCAGTCATCAACACAATTTTATGTAGGTACAAGTATTTTTAAACTCTAATTTTATTCCACCAAACTTCAAACAACCACAGTTTGTCATATTATCTCGAATGCTCCATTGCATTTTGAAATAAATCACGCATTTTTCCGTCAGAACAGCCACGACAGCGTCAGGCGTCACTAAGTGCAAATCACTCCGGCACCATTTGTCCCTGAATCCCTGAGTTCGTCCCCACTTCAGGGACATATGGCGTGACATTGAGAATTCGCCGCGTGTTCGAGAACGGTAATTACGAGTCGCTTGTGATAGACAGAACGACCCTTTTCTTTTAGATAGGTATACGAGTACCTATCTGTATTTATAGGTGAAGATAGTACGTAGTACTATTTAGTATTCTGTGGTGAAGGTATACATACAGAAATAGAATTATAAATATCATTTATGAGTATTTGCAAATATGGGTAATGCAGATGTTACATTTTGTTTCAGTATCACCATATTCTGCCCGAAAGCGTACAAATTTTTGTTCAATTAATTAATCAATCAATCATAAATTATCATCAATAAAATAATCAATCATAATAAATAAGCAAAAAATATATAAAGATAACAAAAAAAAATCGTTCGTAAGTATGTTGCGGGTACAAAAAATGTATAGTCTATACTTTCAAGATTCAATTTTGAAGTCCTTATTTTCATTGACAACCGATTTTTTATCTGATCAAAAGCGTATCTGTACTTTAGCTATAAGGTTTAAATAAATAAATAATTATGATTTATGATTGTTCTTGAAATAGCTGCCTTCAGATTTATTTCAGCGGTGGGTCATTGTCTGACAAATAGATGTGAGAATCTGAATCTTATCTGGTAATAACTCTAAATTAAAAATTTAAGAAACCCCCGACGTACCATTGTGGAGATCCCCTTACTTTTCCTGGTCATCGTCAGGTCCTCAAGATTCCAGACGTGGGAAGGTTACCATGTTCATAAACATTTGAGCTTAAACTCGAACCACCGTCGGAATATGGGACAAAGTACACACTTTGTCCCATATTCCTACAGTGGTTCCTAGATGGACCCTCCTAGGGGATTATGGATACTTAATATCTATATATTTTGTGTTGTAGATGTGAGTTTGTGTATGGATGTATGTTTAATAGACTTCGGTAGAAAATGGATGGAGCTGGTCTGGTTATTCTGTTAGGCGGTTCCAGGCATTACAATAGACCCATAAGGAGTATACCACTCACCTTGACTAGATTTGTGCTGCGTCTCATGAAAAGGAGCTAGGCCACGTGGTGTCCAACAGTGCACATCAGTTTTCTCACTAATCACAAAGTTTTGGCTAACCAATTTATTACATAAACATAGTTCACATATAATCACATAAATCGATGGAAATTGTCCAGAAATATTGAGAAAAACCACATAAACCGAATTTTGAATTGTCCGCCGTAGATTTCGTGTGGTCGAGGCAAGATGGCAGCCGCCCCACCACGCGCATGTCGCGGATATTGTAGTATACCCACTTATAGACAAATTATAATTTTTAATTTCATTGATTTGTGATAAGAATAATAAACCACAGTAAAAAATATTAAAAAAATAGAACTTTAACCTTTTTTTTCACAGGCATTTTTTTTTCATACTTGCTCTGCGGTGTACTTTGGTGCTATTCGGGTCTAAATCTTAATTTTGAAGTACACTTACTGGGGAGTAAGTGTACCACCAACCACCAACCAACCAACCAACTTCTGATTATATCATTCTATAACGAAATTCGAAGTTTTTGAATGCAAACGTTCTACAACCAAGGTAGGTATTATTACATTCACATTACTCCACATAGCGTAATAATTGCACCATACCATAACAGATGGTACAACAGGAACAATAGCTCCATACTATAACATTTTAGTTTCGCTAGTTCGTGACGATTCGCCTGCGCCGGCGATACAAGCTGTTAATAGCTTAGCAGCTTTTAAATAACAATATAGCACGCCTACCGTTGTTAATGTGTTCTTAATCGGTGCGATCTTTCTCAGGGATGCCTTAGAATTTTAGTTTTCAAGGTTTATTGTATTGTGATGGAGTGCCTATTATGATTTGTAATGAATGTACATGACAATTGTGAATCTAGAATATTGAAATCATGGCCTTATTTAGTTTGCTTCTCGTAGCTGATGTAAATACACAATTGTCTCGGAAACCTTTACAGAAGAGTCTTAGTTAGATATTACGGTTATAATGGTACGTCTTCGGGAGGGATGTCAGGAACACGATGCAAAGTGGTTCGAAATACTGGCCGCCAGGAGAGCAAGCAGACACCGAGTGATCACTCATCTGCACCACTCGCTTGCCGCGCGTGCGGGCGTGTGTGCCGTTCCCGAATAGGTTTATTTAGCCACGAAAAGAGATGCCTTCGCGACGCTACTTAAATCGTCTGCAATAGACGTAACAGGCCTATGATGATGATGAATGGTAGCTGAAACAGTAAAAGTAAAGTTTGTGACTAGTTTGGCAGGAGTGTACCTTGTTTTTAAAGAGAAGTGTCCGGCTCAATATGTCCGCGGCTGCTCGGTATGTGGGCAGTTCGATGATTACATATATGGTTTTGAGTAGGCACGGTGATCTCCTATTATGTTTTCAGAAAAATCAACCAATGGAATTGGTTTAAACAAGAAGTCGAGCGCCACACAGTTTATACTAACTGTGAAAGGTATAATAAAATTAAGAAATCACCGCTCCCATGGTCCTAACTGAATCAAATAAAAAGTATGGTTTGACTTCTATTAAATTTGTTTTAATTTAGGACCTTACAGTTAACTATTTACAGTTTAAAAAAACGAAAATATGATTTACACGAGATAAACAGAACGACAAGGTCCATCGTATTATGTTGGCCGGAAACACCACAGGAACATAACACAGGGTTATGGTTTACATAGACAGGACTGCAGGTATCCTTCCTGGTTGACCAGGGACATCTTTCCGTCAGCCTTAAAACTTCAGTCCATCACATTGAAAAACATTGAAATTCCAAAAAAACCCTAATCATATGTCCCGCATGAAACAAATCAATTGCACTGCTTTACACTCTGACTGCACCTACTTAGAGACACATGGTGCATGTTCTTGAGACATGACCTTCGATGACCATGTGGTTTCCGAACAAAGAAAAATTGGCAGAACTTGGGGAAAACTTAATGGAAACACGATTTAGATTATATTAGAGCAATTCAATATGGAATCTAAACGCGAAAACTGAATAAAATTACTACGAAAAGTGAAAATTCTACATGACTTTATACTGACCTGTTACGTACTGAAAATTTAATACTTCATGGCTGTAAGTTACAGAAAACGAAGGGCTAGCCTTCTAATAGTGCTTTGCTCCTCTTCTTCACACGGAGGCAAATTCCTTCACATTTTAGAAAAGGCGATGCTCTCCGTTCAAAGATTCGAATGAAAAGAACTATAGAAAATATGGTTTTTTTTCGATGTCAGCTTAGTTTTTTAGCATTCATAATAAGCTACCAACGTTTTCTCAATCAATCGTGGAAGTATTATGAAATAAAAGCCCTATGTCACTTAGCAAAATCATTCTCGTGCTTTCTCCGTTCCGCTTAAAACGACTTCGGATGAATATATTTATATTTGGCCAGAGCCTAGTGGCTTGTGCCATGAAAATAATTAAAAATCTAAATGTCAACGGAAACGTAAACCAACCGACAGATAACCTAGACATTCTCAACTTTAAGATGAAAACTATGTAAAACAGTGCAATTTTGTGGTATTTGTATGTAACGACAGCTTTCGGGAACCTGCCGAAAGCGTACCGTTACAATATATGGGAGAAAGAAAAGAAGAAAAGATAAAAAGGAAAAGAATCATACTAAATAAGCAATAGTCAAGGTACAGATATATAAACTTTAGCGATGCAATTAGTTATTAGACGAAATGTATTCGAGCGACAGGCGCTGGCAACTCTGAATGCAGTAAAATACCAAGAAAATAACAAATTAGTTACAGTTCTCGTCTTTTGCGCCTTTGTTACTGCCTAGTTTAATACCTCCACTGTTCCAGTTTACGTACAAGTTTAATTACCTCCAGCTATTCAGTAAAAAGCTTTACAAGTCCACATTTCAGCGCTGGCAAGTGAAATGCGATGTGCAGAGAATACGGGCCCGCGGCCCTCGCGCCCACACTCAGTTGGGCTTATACGTCTCCTGTCTTAGCAGTGGTATCACGTAAGAACCAGGATAGACGGACCGGTTAATAACCGAGCGTTTTTGAGAGAACTGTGCAGTCAACAGCGATGTTAGTGAGTTATATCTTAGAGAATAGGAGCTGTTGCGCACAATGAGTCTATGGATCCCATTGTCTCGAGTATGATAAAACAGTTAATCAAGCGTGGTCTTCGATAAACCTTTATTTCGTACCATTTGATAACGGGAAAATAAGGTATATTAGATACATTTATTTAGTTTTCCTGAACGGCGACAAATGAAACTATCGCACCTACATTCTGTCATTGTCCCATTTACGATAACTTCCGTTTACGGTTCGATTAATAACCGTCTTTTGCTTAAAACTGAAAAATCCTGAAACTTGCCTTGCGATTTCGCAGCGAGTTCTTTTAATCCGTTGTTTAACAGCGCCGTGCGGAAAGGCCCTTACAGGCCCGGAGCTGCGGCCCTTACGCGGATGCAGCTCAACCTAATAATTTCTTAATGTCATGCGCTCTGAAGGGAATTATTGTTTTGTATTAGAATAATGGTGTACTCAGATTGTTAAGTATAGATTAGGCGGGGCCATTCTCTACTGACATATTGCGTTCTGCCTTTCGATTCTATTGTGGACACTGAATTGGGTCATTCCGCAAAATGTCAAATGCGGGTTACACAGGTATGGTGTTCACGATCTCTAATTATTTATTCAGTAATAAGCAGCTAATGGGTTTTATATTATTGTGGTTTGAGAGAAATATGGTTTTTATTTAGGAAGTCGTTCACAAAGGGTTTTGATTCTGTTGCCTATTAAAATGTATAATTTCATAATATCTAAATAAATTCACTTTGTAGAAACAACGTCGATACTCATAAAATATGACATATTACAGTATGAAAGCTCTCTTTGCAAATCGGAGAGACTTATTTTTTGCTAATTCTCAAGAACTGCTTGGCCAAAGCTGTTCAGTTTTCAATACTGAGTCGCCTTACAAGGGATCAATATTGTTACTCGTTTTATTTCTATGATACATCTATGGTATATCACGCACAATAGGACTACCAGGCGTCTTTCAATTTCCCTATTTGCTTTTCTTAAATAGCCTATAATTTGAAACAGATACAAAATATGTTTCTATAAACTACATACCAAGAAATTACCTAAGCCAATGATTTTAACTAGAAACTCACATTAAGCTCAAAGCAACGAGCACACGTGTATTGTACCATCCAACCGTAGCACATTATTTAGCCCAAGTACAGCATATTATAGTATTTAACAATATCTAAATGCTGGCATTGTCTTCAACATTAGACACGCTGGGAGAAGCTTTGAGGTGCGTAGGTGTTTCATAGACTATGAATTTGCAGATGTTACATACAGGTTTCACAATTTCAGGTTTTTATGGCACTTTTACAGAGCAGCCGACCCCAACGGCGAGCATGCGTGAAACGACGAATGACTGTAGGGGAAGCATGAAAGGCATGCCTAGACAGAGATTCGTGGCGCTCTATTCTCTCTGATTACCCCGCAAGGAACATAGCGGGAAGTTATACATGTACCTACTACCTATGTGCCAATGGGCCAATTATCATGTGCCAATTACCTGACGTCAATAATTATAATGTTTATGTATCATAATTTGTAATGTGTGTGTGCGTATTAGAAGACCATCTCTGCTTCTGGAAATAAATATTTTCATTTTTTTTTAATGTATGTATATATAAGGAGAACTGACGAGCAAACAGGTAGGTACTGATGGAAGGTACCTAGTCGTCACCGTAACCCATAGATATATCCTCTCTATAGTGTTATTAGAGAATTTTCGATGCGCTGCTAACGTTGAGGACTTAGTAAGAGTACCTAATGTGCCCGTAATTACGCTGTCTCTTACCCATCAAACCGAAACACAGCAATGCAAACATTGCAGATTCGTAGCAGAAATTGGTGTAGTCGGTAGTAGATTAATACTAAGCTTTTGAGCCAGGTTAAACTGCTGGCGTCTGAAAACGGAAGGAAAGTCATGCATGAGCTTTCACCCTACGTAGAGCCAATTTTGGTCAACAGTTTCAATTTTTCAACCAATCTCTTCGCATCTATGTCCAGCGTTTTGTAACCTTAGTTACTCAGGCTATTCGGTGGCAGAAAACACGTGTTTTCTGGCCCTTTGTTGTCATTTTCAAGGTCTTTCTGATTATCGCCCCCCACCCAGGCACCCTTTTCTCCAGCTACTTATATGTTGAGTTGGGGTCGTAATGTTATTTCACTGTCTTATTTTTTTTATTAACACTAAACTCGTGTTTGACGTCAATCTCACCTCGTGGTATGACGATGAGGATGATGGTTGTCTCCATGTTGAGTTGGGTCGTAATTTTAGTACAGTCTCTACTTTATTGTATGACTCTCTGCCCTATATAATCTATGGTAGTTAGTCATAAGGTAAGGTAAAGACGCCGCCTGGGGCAGGTTAAAATAGTCTCCGAGAAAGATCACTTTGTGGATAACAACATGGGATTAATTAAACGTGCGTCTGCGACGTTTCCACCCTAGGGCCTAGTTCAGAGGTAGACTTGTGTGGAGTTTTCGTGAACTAACATTTAATGTAGGCTTGATGTAAGGGGAATATTAAACCTACATTGAGTGAAATTCGTGTCAAGTTGTATATATGTTGACTTCATCGTCCATTTCAACCTCATTGTGAGCGTTTATCTCATCTCATATCGTGTTGGCATCTTCATTTCTTCATCTATATTTTCAAAATTCAAATCATATTCCCATTCGTTTTCCATCATATTCCATTTCTAAATTCCATTATTCCATTAATTTCATAGTTTTTACTTTCTCTCTGTATTTTGTCCTAAACGCACGTTTCTCCGTTTTATAAAATTGTCTCCTACTGCTACCGATTTTCCACTATGGTTGTTCAGTTCCTGAGAAATATAATATCTACAATTACCAATTTTTCTCTATTACTTAATCTGCACACTGTCCTAGAACCCTGCTAGCCGGCACCTAGAGGACAGACTGTAGCAAAGTGAAGAAGGAAAAGGAAAAATTTATAAATATGTCAACAATGCATCTGGAGCTTTTAGTTTAGTAGTTATAAATACGGAGAGTTATATAATCTTCTGTTATTACAGCCCGGGGAAACTGTAAAGAACGTCTGATACCAACAGCGTAGTCTATATAGAAAAAATAACTCCTGTGTTTTGCCAACAAAAATCCATTATATTTTCACGCCATAATAACACCACCTTTCTAACCCTTGCCATATTACAAAAATACAATATCTCACGTTAACCCTTTCCCATAAACATGTCAGACACAACTAATACAATTACGTCCACGTACGACAACTAATAAAATAGCAAAAGAAACGGCCAGTCGACACTTAAGGGCTCCAGGAGGGCCCGTTCAGTATTCTTCTCACCAACCCTCTGAGTCCTCACAAAGGGAAAAGGGCAAACACTTGAGGCGAAGGACCAAAATAGAGAATGTATTGAGTCGCGAATAAAATAAGGGTAGAAAAGAGTACGGATAGCCTTGTTGGGAGTGATAGAGAGTTGTTAATACCAACCAAAAAATTCTTAAAATGTTAAATAGTTAACTCTACATGTTAGCAGTGTAGGTTAGGTAGAATACGTATCTCTGAACCAATTTATTTGACCTAGGAATCTTACTAAAAAAATGCAACTTTCAACGTCAAATATCTGGGTATAATATTAAAAATCTCTTGACAAATACTTCTAAATATTTGTCAAGATATGTTTTATATTTTTTTATGTTTCTATTGATATCCTCTATCAAATTATTAAACTAGAATCAATCACTAATAAATCGTCATTTTTTTCGAAACGCGGAAAGTAGTTGTGCCTTCGTATGTTGAGGCTACAACTCGTAAAATTATACTGATAAAATAACTAATAAAATGCATATGACGATTTACGAGTTGTAGCCTCATATACTCGTAGATTGGACTTCAAGGGTATTGTTGATTTTTTTAAATAGTGTCGAAAAACATTTGATGGCCCATAGTGGCCCATTCCATGTGTTGTTATTGCGTAATGTAAGACACCATTATCATTTTAATCTATGTTCCTCGCCCGGTCTTTGCAAAAAATACGGACGAATAGCAACTTTCACAATATAGAACAGGAGGTTATAACAGCAACAGCTCTATACAAATCTGCACAGAGTGGACACTACGGGGTGACCGCACCACAGGTGCTCCATACCGGACGAACTTTTCAAATATTTGCTTTGGTGGCTTTTCCCATAGATTTGTCCGCTTTTCCCCTAAACGCCACTACCGATAACCGAGCAACTCGACGACCATTTGAATAAAACACCCTCCCGCCGCGGGGCTCCAAAATAACTTAAACCAAGAGGGGGTGGGAAGGCCTTTAAGATTGGGTGGAAAAATTTATTTAACAGAGCGGATCAAGTATGCTTTGACAGAACAAAAAGGGAAAAATAGGTATTCATGAAATCTTTTGTTGGAATATTTGTTTGGGATTTGAAGCAGTAAGAGTAAAGGATTTAAAATATCCTTAATTTTAATAAAATTTTAATTTTGTTTTAATAAAGGGCCCTTCGTAACTATAAAAAATATTGTTGACTGATTTTAGTTGTTCGATATCAACTTATCACTGCATTTATTATTATTATTATTAGTGAGATCTTTTTTACAATGCTTTGTTTTCCTAGAAAAGCTTACAGTTGAAGTTTTTCACAACTTACAAGAGTCTGTTTCCATTTTCCTAAAAGCTCTCAAAATTTTCCGTAGTAACGGAACCGAAATTCATACCCTTTAATAAAACTTTTATTAATCCTGTAACGTAATTTCCTCCAAAACTTTGATTCTGCACGTGCAATTCAATTTTATTCATCTATTTAAATCGATAAATTCAATTGCATTAAAACAAATCGATTTCCTTGTTCAGTAACGTCGCAAATTGTGCAAAAACGCACAGCTTCACAATTAGCACTCGGATAAAGCGTTTTTAGCGTAATAACCGTGGGAGAGCGTTTTTATACGAGTTTTAAGTTATAAGAGGCCGCGGTATAAAAGTAAAACATAGATTTTTGAAGTTAGAAAACTACATAGAAAGATAAAAACATAAATACTTAGTTGTTTTAAATTGGAAATGTGATAAAGTACGAGCTTTACTTGTCCAGATGTTGAAAGAGATTACGTCTAACTTCTTCTGTGGCCAACCAATTGTCAGATTTGTTCAGGCCGTCCGTAGGCCTCTGACAAGGCCTAACTGTCTAGGCCTAGCTGTCGGACGACAGCAACCGCGACCGACATTTAAGCGTACTCTCCAAGGAACGGAGGGGCTCAGATGAAAATATGCCACTATCTGAACTTAAATGGTCAGACATCATCGTGCCCAACGTTGGTTAACCTGCATGTTTACTAGGCTACGGTTATGTCTAATGAAATCTAGAAATGAGACTAAGTAAGTATGTACTGCAACAAACAAACATAACCCATGTTTTATATTATAAAAGTTAAGTTGTCATCGCTTAGATATTTTTCACTTCACTAATATTTCTAATCATCATCACCATCAGCCTATATGTTCATCATCAGCCTCCTCTCTTTTGCCACCCTATACGATCCTGTGCTAGTCGTATCCAAGTCTTCGATGCGACGTTGGTGATGTCATATGCCCATATTTTCCCCGACCTTGGCCACCACTCAGTGAGGCCTCTGGTCCACCGGCAATCACCACGTCTAACCAAGTGTCCCGCCCATTGCCACTTTAACGTCGCAGCCCTATATTAATATACCCGTATGTTAACGTCCCTATATTTGGGGAAACATGTATTATTGTTTATTAATTACACCCAAATTTAGTGCCTCAAAACCCTGTTAGTCGTTAATATAAATTCTCTAATTGGAATATTACTAATATTTACTAATAGCAGTAATATTTATCAACTTAATTATTATTAAGCTAACTCTCATAATTTAAGTCACACCCACGCACCAACATCGAACAGTCTATAATAACAAGCAATAACTGTGCGGCAGTCGACACCTTCGTGTCAAATCCGATAATATTAATGTCAGCCATAACCGATAGAGGCCGAAAGCCGAGAGCCGAGAGCCGAAATTCTCACGGGCGTGCCCGGTCTGTGTGGCGCATTACAAATTTGTCACATTAAAGTGAATTGCCAATGTCGTGGACTGAGGACACCGCGGCATGTAAGCTGCGGTTGATAGGGATGGGCCATCGAAAACTATCGATAAAAATATCGATAGTTTATAAACTATACAGGTCGATTATCTAAAGCTGGCACGTTCACAGTACTCACACCAATGCAATTTCATTATACAGTATGTAGTAATTGTAGAAATATTATATTATATTATTGTGATGCATGAAATAGTTAAAAACATTATACAGAATTTCGCGAGATTGTCCTCTTAAGCCAGATCAGCTC
Source organism: Hofmannophila pseudospretella (assembly GCA_947369225.1). Classification (NCBI taxonomy): domain Eukaryota; kingdom Metazoa; phylum Arthropoda; class Insecta; order Lepidoptera; family Oecophoridae; genus Hofmannophila; species Hofmannophila pseudospretella. The sequence goes on from OX376325.1 coordinate 9,808,360, forward strand.
TTCTGCCAGATCCGATTGTTTCAGAAGACATTGTACTCTAACCTCAAAATAAACATCAACTATATTTCTTAATAGTAGTAAAAACAAAACAATAACAATCTCAGTCACGCTCATAAGCTTGTCCGCGTGCGAGTGAGACAGAAAGACTTTTCATGTTGCGTATGCACTGTGACGTCTTGCCGCGTGTTTATTCACAGACACTACACAAACGCAATGTATAAATGTGTTGTACGTGCCAGCTTTAGATAATCGACCTGTACGGCAGAAGTTTATAAAATGAGCCACTTCAACTGTTTTTCTATGAATTCTATGAGCATTCTATGAGCATTACAAAATAATAATTAATACTCACTCTCTTCTATTTAATTTATATGCACCTGCCTTACAATACCTGTATGACCCAATGGTTAGCTGGTAGAAAATACCGCATGGCATTTAGCTCGCCTCATGTAATATTTTTGTGCATTAAAGCGTTAAATAAATAAAAATATTAAAAAATACATTAATGAAAATAGAATTGCTTTAATTCATTTTATTTTGAATAAATTTTCTCATTTACCTATAAACGAGGAAACATTTCAGTTAGTGACTATAAACGATGTACACAATTTAAAAGTGATTAGCGGATGAAACCTCACAAGAATAAAACAAGTAAAGCACCAACTCAATTATTACGCAAAAACATAAACGCGTTCATATTTCACAAGATATACGTAGTAACCGAGATGATTCATTAATATATCAGCGAGCAATCTCTCAAACTACAACAATTAATTTTCGCATAAACAATGACTGCAAACAATTTATACATCGATAATTTATTCGCAATCAATTTGAGCAGCCATAAATCGATAAGTTACGAGCTACGGCACTATTTCATAACCGGTAACTTTGCGACAAAGATAAACCATCTTATTCGATATCGTGTACAGACTTTGGCAACCACGACAGCTTAAAAACCTTAGTAAAATAATGTTTTTAGCACTGTGAACTTTAAAATATTATATTTAAGGTAGTAATTTTATCTGTGGTAGAGATTCTGCTTCGATCGCGTAATGTGTACGACGAAAAAGGTTGAGTCATACCAAAACACTTGATTTGCTATTCCGTACTTTTGAAAGGCGACGTGCGACTGTTTATTAAGTTCGCGCAATCTTGTCAATTAAGTTTTGTGGAAACGCTTGTTTATGCGTGGGATAGTTCATTTGTTTTGTGCAAATTTTAGTCGTTCGTGGGCCAAATTATTATTGTTGCCTTTATGTTATTAGGTACTAAAATGCGAAACGGTTAATGATCTTAGGGCTTGCATCAGCGACTTAATTCCTCTAGTTATTTATGGCCTAAGAGTAAAAACCTCTAATGAATTTTGTATTAGTACCTTGTGTTAGAACTCTTGAAGAGAAAAATGGAAAGCACAAGTCCACAAATTACATAATCATCTCTTTATCATTCATTCTTTTTCCCGGAAGGAATTTTAAGGAATATGGCGGCTAAATAATTCGATTTATTTTGCGCGTCTTGTAATCGTCTTCCTTTGAAAGAAGTTTTCGACTGCCGCCATTAGAACGACCACGAAGTTCTTTCCTCCAAGACCTTACCCCTAATTTCAAGGTCCTTAAATATTACACTCAAAAATAAAAAAAGGTTCTCACATTTTACATGATTTTTATGTGATCAATGCTGTCAAATATTTCATGCTGATGTACTAACATCTTTTAGATACCGTATTTAATTAACAAATGGTCATTGCTTTGCAACGGTATAAAGACAATCACCCTTTGCACTTTAGTCATACGGAACTGATATTATCGACTAAATTACTAACAGTTCCTCCGCATTAGCACTTGACGTAGGCGTTAGTGCTAAAACTTTATGACCTATTAGTGGAAATGATTCGACACAACCATTGTTACAGTTGGTCACACTTGGTAAAATTACTCACGTAATTTAGTATTCAAGTGTGACCTACTAGCCTTTAGCTTTCCTTTCGGAAGTCTCTTATTTTCTAGTGATTAATATAGCCTACGTAATATTGTCATTATGTCGTATCTAATTCAAATCGTAGACCGATTTGTCAGAGGCGTTTGGGCGTGTGTATAAAATACACCAAAGTATTTTATTATGACTTAGGTTTAAAATGTGTTTCTTATTCTTATATTTTGGATACTTCCGTTTCTATATATTTCTATATATATTACATCACTCTCAACATTTTATTAGCAATTAATAGTTCATTTTTATTACTACTAACATTTTCTGGTATACGGTACTCCTATACAAGTATTCGTATTTCATTCGACACATAGGTCAATACGTGTTACCTTTTTACTAATGTGTGAATGAATAAATACTCTTTTATTGTATTTTTTAAAGATTATATTTATTTTATTAATTAACAGTCCGATATAAAAATAAAATTGTAAAAATAAGTTATTTATGGTTTGTTGCCAAGTTATGTCTTATTAAAGAGAGAACAGACGCACATAAGTCTGCACTAATATATGTAGCATTTTATCTTCCTGCCTTATAAAATGTCATTACCTAATCAACAAGTTTAACGTGATAATTCCACATCTGAACTTACAACCTTTGCGTCTAAGTTATGTCGATGCTTACTCAAGTCAGCTATGGTGACATTGACTACAGATTTATTTTATAGTTATTTAGATTTATTGTTTACACTTTTATCTTCAAATCACTTAGCATATTGTTTGTTAGTCCTTTCGTATCATCAAAAGAATTTTGTTCTACATCTGTTTTTAAGTGACGAAAATATTTAAACTGTAAATACTTCCGCAATATCTAACCCAAACATTAGCTCCAATCAACTGTCAGAATAAGTCCTTGCAACACCAAATTTGTACCACAGATCAAAAAAGCTTCCTAGGATGTTGCTATATCAGACATTTGGGCAACAATAGCGGTATGTCATGCTATGAAAACATTATTAAAGAATACACACAGAAGGACCGCTCCGGGCGTCCGCGATCTTGACCGTACTCTTCTCTACGTCACTTGACCGTAGCGCTATGGCAGTTATAATTTCCAGTTTAAAAGAAATATCCTTGTGAAAAATGTTTCTGGCAATGTCTTTAGTTTATTAAAAGTACAAAAAAGAATACCTACAGCCGATAGCCTCACAGGACTTCCTTTGAGATTGCCTGTGCGCAGTCCCCGTGTGCGCGTGAGCCGATTTCGTGCGTTTGGACCTTCTGTGTGTATTCTGTGACATTAGTGTGTTATGGCGTGACCGCAACTTACTTGGCGGCCCTGTCATAGTTCAAGGCTATTATAAGACATCTTTTACACTTGATTTAGAATCATTACGATCAAATAATCGTAGCAGTTTATTACGTTATTACGTTTTCGCCTTTCTGACTACTGATTCAGAACAGTCATTTTCATAACATACCTACAGAAATGAGTAAATATGGGTAATGCAGATGTTATATTGTGTTTCAGTATCACCATATTCTGCCCGAAAGCGTACACATGTTTGTTCAATTAATAAATCAATCAATCATAAATTATCATTTGCCTACCTAGCTACCTTTCATTACAAAATTGAAAACTCGTATCGTTACATGTTCATCGTCGAGTTTAAATGTGTGACCCAAAAATTGTTCTTCCGAACAAAACATACACAAGTTCACGAAACTTTCATTTGAGAAAAACCGCAGGGCAAGCATCGATTACTCGCGGAGTTCAATCGCAACGATCATTACTGCGACTGTGCATACGTCTTTACTTGCCTTTACTTGCAATGTTAATAGTGTCCCGAGGCACTTTGACCGCTGATTGAGACAATTACAACTGATTGTGCCCCTTGGTCACCGAGATTGTGTGATTCGTGAGGCAACATTTTTTACTTTATTATTTCGTCTGTGTCGTGATTTATGTCCAAATTGCCTATGTCCATCGTGAGATTTTGCGTGATGCACTATAATGTAGCGCAGTGTTGTGAAATGATTGCTTAGATTCCGAGAGTTAACGACATTGACCAATTTATTTTTATTACGATATCTTCTTCATACAAGTGACTTGTAAACCTGCTCGCTTTACTTTCAAATTCAAAGTCATCATTCTTGTCAACTCTTGCATTTGCTAAAACGATTTAGTACTACCTACCTATTTCGTTTTAAACTTTCATGGCTTTAGGATTTTTAGATTTGACACGTGATAAATGGCTTAATGTTGTAATTTGACAATGTAATGTAGATTGATAATTTACGATGATTACGTACATATTGTATGTCAGAAAATTTCTAAATGTGCTGCACTTACATAATGGGGTATAATCAAATTCAATAATACAAATTGTCAAAAATAATAATTCAATAATACAAATTGTTAAAATATAATATAAACATATTATATGTGTCCAAATCCTAATAAAATCCTTAATCTAATAAACAGCCCCGAGTCGCACCCGGCGGGAAGGTGCCCATCACGCTGGCAGTGTCTCCACGCTGAATAGCCAGCGAGATGCGCTGCACCAGGTACGACTCGGCGCGGGGGTCACCTGAGCGCTCTCTCAGTCGTCGGCCCAAACCTCGGACAAAATCCTTGGCCTCCGTGCACCATACGCCCGTGGTCTCCACAGCGAGTGGAACGAAAATATAAGCCGTTTCGAGCCCCGCGTACTTGACATGTTTTTGTTTGGCCGCCCACTCGGCAGCCGACCCTGCTGTCCGGACGGTGCGGCGATGTAATGTAGTGTTCTAATTTCATATTCTATAATTCCTTCTTTCACTTTTTGAATATTTAAAACTGAGCCTTTACTCTGTGTTAACATTTGTCACATTACGAGACCTCCTCTGCAGTTTCTCACTGCAAACTATTAGCGTCGTTAGATTTAACACCGCCATAAATTCTACTGAAGCAAGTTAATTCAATCCCACTGTCACATCCGCCTATAAAGTTAGTATTTGCACAATTGTGAGTCAGTGAGATGTGGGCACTCGCTCCAGTACTTGAATGTGGTGTTGAAACAGCACGTTTGGTGCCACTTGACTCGCTAGTGTCAATACACCTACGCGACTTGACATCCGATAGTATAGCTTTAGTATAATCTTCCATCTATTGAGATATAGCAATTTTTATTTATACTGTTTATTACCACCATTTATTATTAGCATGGAGAGTAATGTTTTGTAGGTAAATCAACATTCAATCGTCGACTTTCCTGTCATTCGGAAAGAAAATGATAGACAAAGACGAAAACTTTCCTATGTGGTGTTTGACAGTAATTTTACTTTCACTTCTTCATAGAAATCAATTTTGATTTCGTTTCACGTATTTTCCTTCGCACTCTTCGCATTATTATTTAATAATGTTAATGTTATAATTTTAACTAGTTTTATGTAACAACGTTAACCTTTTTGTTACCTACGCTTGTTTTCTCGTGTAAATGAATTGTAATTCTTATGACAATGATAAAGTGCCTAGATGCCTCCTTTTGCGGACGAATCACCATTCGATGCAGATTTACTAATAATACGGAATAAGATAGATTTGTGAGATTGTAAATGACGATGACTCAGACTTTGATGAATTTGATATTAGGTACCTACTAACAATATTTATTAACTATATTAGTGCGTGATGAGAAGACGATTCTAAAATTTCGAATCTCCGAGTAAAGATAAATCATCATGTAAGTGTCGGTGGCACAGTGCCTAGGACACCGGACTCCCATGCGGGAGGTCCGGGTTCGAAACCATGCAGTACCATGTACCAATGAGTTTGACGTATTTTTCAAAGACTTACGTACATTTACCTGTGAAGGAAAACATCGAGAGGAAACCTGCACACTGAGATGACCAGTGTGTAAAATGGGGTAGGCACAAAAGATCCTCAAGGGTCGAAGTGCCGCTGGGGTTATTTCCGGCCCCCTATCATAAGATAAGGTAAGATAAAAGATAAATCATTGAATAAAAAGGTTCAACGTAGTTAGAGTACCCATCGTATAACGTTCGCATTAATTGGTCTGTAGTAAACATGAAGATAGAGGACAGAAGTTGAAAACAGTAAAATGAAGCCATTAAAATCTACATCTCACTAATAGTCTCAAGAACTGTAAAGCTAAAGCAAATTGCAATAAACGTAGGTTTAATGTCTTTATTACGGAAGCAATATCTCTAAATCTCAGGTACATCATCATCACGATGATTATCAATACTTTATCTGTCGATCGATCGAAATGTTGTCACGCTTCGTGATCGGACACTGGTCTGTTTGTTCACCTTCGATGGCGAGGAAGTTGATGCAATGAATTTTAAATTAGCTATTTCAATTGCAAATGCTACTGCTGATGAGACAGCCCATTCATTTTCTTAGATTTTGAAGATAATAATATTCAGATGAGATCAGAAAAAGATATCTTTCTAACTGTGATCCAAACTGGTAAAATGAAACTCAATTGAAGTTTTTGGCGAGCCCATTTTATATTGTTTCCTATGCGCCGCCGTTTCTTTGAGTTCAGAAAGTTACGAAGCGGTGGTATTAGAGGTTGTTTAGATGTGTTTTAAAATAATTTTATTTGGAGCCTATAGGCTGGCAAAGGCCTGCTCTCCTATATATATATATATATATATATATATATATATATATATATATATATATATATATATATATATATATATATATATATATTATTTTTTTATTTTGCCCAATAGGCTAATTAATGAATGTCCCAACAGCATCATTCGCCGCTGGTTATGAAATATGAATCATTATTTGTGTGGGACAAAGACTAGAGACATTACACTTAGGGGTGTCAGTAATAAGTCACCGTTAGGTACTGACCCTTTTAGTTACCCATCGACACTTTTGATAGAGTCCTCCAAACACTAACTCTCCGCTTATTTAACACCTGACTTAATTCAGTCATGCTGAATGAGCCAGTCTCGAAATTTAGTCAAGTATCAGCTACTTTGAGTCAGTAACCAGAAACCTGTCTAATTAGTACACCAAATCAGTCGACTAAATTCAGTCGAGTGTAATAAGCACTTTACTCTCTCTCTCTTTTTGCTTTCTCCCTATCTTTCTTTCTCTCCACAATTTTATGTCAATGGTTCTGCAGCCTTAGTCGTAGAGGACTCTATTACCAAACCGAGACACATCGTCGACTGTTTGGAACAATACGTAATCAGTCCATCTGACCGCAGCATCTCGAAACTGCACAATCACGACAATGGATCCGTTTATGTTTTAGTAACGGCCGGGCCTCGACTAATATCTATTAAAGCATCGCTAAGTGCCTGTAGAATTGTTCTGTTTGTGACCTTTGCAGCAGTGAGAGCCTCAAGGTCGGGTAGAGCCGATTCCATATATATGACATTTTCTACTTTCGTTTTCTGTGTTTCTAGACATCTAAAGCTTTCTTGATTCTACATCGCTGTAGATAAAAGATCTAGATTGACAAGTTGGATTGGAATCCATTTGTAAAAAATATTATTTATACCCACTTATTTTCTAATCTATAAAGGCTGTTTTATGTTCTAGATAAGTATTACATACCGTTTTACCTGTTGATGCTTCGTAAGTACTGAAAGTAATGTCTAAAATTGCTTTATCGGAATAAAGCAACTCTATAATTTTGGTTATAAATGAAAGGTACCTATAATAGAAGAAATAAATAACACTACGCGTGGCGACGCACTACGCGTGCCATTACGATTAGTACCTACTCACATCCGTGTAGAACGCGCTATCGAAATTTTCCTGGGACTTCGCATATATACGAGTTCCATACTTGGACCAGGCACAACACCCCGCCTAGCGGAAGATGTTCCCTTTCATACAACTGACATTACGTCATCCATGTCCTCACATAGCGCGTTCCTACAATTGGTGACCCCGACGTGATTTGAACACGCAACCTTCTTCAACCTTCTTAGCGCGTTCCTACACCACGAAAGACAAAATGTGATCCGTTTTATCTTTGTAGTGATATTCATTACTTCTAGCACTTACCTTTCAAATAAAATATATGCTTGAGTTTCTCTGTATGAACTAACCCTAAGTTTCCAAAAAAACAATAGCATCGGAGACACAGACTTCGCTTACGTAATAACGACTTTTGATGGATGACGACTATTTAGAATACACATTTCTACCTTGGGTGCTTCAAAAGTGGGACTCGGCAATACCATTAGTGAATATTTCCAAACTCCATGATTCATGGAGCTGCGCTCAGTTCATTGTCTCGATATTTCGCCGTATGCGTTCAATTTAGTGCGTTTTTCGTAACTTTTGGTTTGTTATGATAATGTTTGCGGTACGGGTTAATGGGCAGGTGCTGATTGGTGTGAATTGTGAACTAGTTTATGATGAAAATAGGTGTTGTTGGAGTGCTAAATGGAACTATGAATCATACGCTTTTTATTCGTATCTTGAGCTTTCGTAGTTCATTTTTTGTGCGTTTTTAGTTGCTGACCGTTAAGCTTGGAATTTGTTTGTTTACTTTTAGTTTCAATTAAAGAGTGAGTCTGACAATAATATAGATAGGTATTCCTTTAAAATAAAAACGAAGTTAAAATTATAGACTCTATCTTTTCACTATCTTTTAAGTTTTTTACATAAACTTTGCTTACTGAATGACATCATGACATGTAACGTATAATAAGTTGTAGTTCAGGGTAGTTTCCTGATCAAAGCCCAACTGGAATGTCTTTATTATGCTTTGCTAAGTGGTCAAGTCGTTTTTTGACCCATGATACCAAGTATCCTTTGCATGAACAAGAGATCGAAATTATAAATATTGGAAAGCTTTAGACTTGGTAAAGTAAACACATCATTTATGGGACACTGTGTACAATTTTATAATAAGATATGTAATACTGTAATAAATATGATAGAGCAAAAATTTAAGACCCATAGGTATAAGACGGACCTTACATAAGGTCAGGTAAAATATAAGGAGATCTCCACAATGGTAAGTCGACGCTTTAGACTTAGTAAAATAAACACATCATTTATGGGTCACTGAGTACGATTTTATAATAAGATACCTAATACTGTAATATATATGACAGATAAAAAAAAATAAGACCCATATAAGACGGACCTTATGTAAAAGGGGTTATTATAAAATAAATGACTACTTAAATGATAAAGAGGCTTGGTCCTAAATTCAGCTCCAGCTCTGCACATTGTGTACATATATGATTGTATTCATAATTATTATAATTTTATATTTATTTCAAAAATGTGCTGCTGAAAGTTTCTTGCGCCGCTTCTTTCCTTTCAGCTACAGCACCTTACGAAGCGGTGGTAGAGTAAAAAAGAATGACGTTGTAAAAATGTACTATAAGGTACTTACTTACAATAAAAACATTTTGATTTGATTTGATTTGCAAGCAAAATATGACATGGTACAAAGTATAAACTGCTGAACTCTAACTTTTATTGAATAAATAAAAATAAAATAAAAAAGACTGACAGACGTAATCCGCTACTACGGAGCTGAATTCTGACACATGTGAAAACCAAGGTACACCTACATAATTAAGTGAACGTTATAACTAAGGAAAACGTGATTTCCTTAACAATCCATTAATTAAATAAAAGGGCACACCAAAACATTGTATTTGTCCTTAATCATTATACAATTTTAAGGTAACACGTAGTTTAATCGAACTAATGTGGCCAGTCCAATGTCGCCGCAATTTAGACAAATCGAATCCCGCGCAGGTTGACAGCCGTGAAGGTTGCATCGCTGCACGACGCATGACGTCACACGTCGTGATTACCCTCGATTGTCATCAGGCGGTAGGGCTGGCAGTGACTTTCAACTTTTGGAAGATCCATTAGGTTTTGGTACTGAGACACTTTGGACAATGTAGTTTTTAGGTAAGTGTGTTTGGTAGAATAAAACTGTGAGCTTTACGGTGGAAGGATGGAGAACTTTAATCGTTTTGGGTATGATTGTGGCAATGATACAGTCGCGCCTGCGCGATGTTGACAATACGTCAAACATATCTACGGTTTCCATAGTTACCAATAACATGTTAAGCTGTCATGGCGTCTGTTGAAGTCTCCGTAATGGTTTGTATTTTCTGTTTATATGTTTCATGGTCGTAGAACAAATATTGAATGCAACGCACGTAATGGTGATTTAAACACTTGAACGATCTATTATGAAACGAAGCGAAGCTGAGTTACAGAAACTAAAGTTAGTGAGATTAACAGTTCTCATGTTAAAATCGCTATCATTACGTGACCGTTGCATAAACTACAATTATCATATTAGTCCCTTCTTCACTACTAAAGGTCGTGTCTAGTCTGGAGACAATGGCAAAAAATTGCTTATCAATTCCCTCCATTGGATCATGGCCTTCGGCATGTCGTAGGACGGTATTAATGGGCATCCTGGATAGCTTTCTGATGTGGTTTGATATCCCTTAAAGTACGAGTGAATATCAAAATCAAACCAATAGCAAAACTTGGGGTAACATAAGTAAATGCGTCTTTCGACATCCCTGCTGTCCACTGATGATCTTCGCGGCCTTGAGGCCGAAGTCACGAGCGTTGACAAAATAACAACATTGTGGATTTGTTTAATTTTAGTGGAAAACAGGCAGGCGTGAGCGGCGCATTAATCAGGTGGCGGATTGATGGTAAATCTGTGTGGTACAATGGGGAAAATGTTGCGGGTCACTGAGGTATTGTTGCTACAAATTAGGGATGTTACGGAGCTTCGACTCCGACTCCGAAGGTCGGAACGTCCGATTGATTTTACACCTCCGACTCCGACTTCGGCTCCGATAATTTTGAATCGGAGGTTATACCGAAGATTTGTGAGCAAACATATTCAAATATCAATATTTTATTAATATTTTAATAGTGTAGTACTACATAAAGGAATATGGTTTATTTCCGCAAACGTCATCATATAAAATATTGGCCAGTTAAGCTATCCAAATTTAAAAACGGTTTAAAACATATCTCTTCTACCTCCGCCTCCGATTCTGAATCCGGTTCCGACTCCGATAAATCAAATTTAAAACCTTCGGTTTCGACTCCGGTTCCGATAAAACCACCTCCATAACTTCCCTACTATAAATGGATAAATGTTCTATTCGGTTAATTAATTTTTTAAATAATTATTTATAAGAATAATAGATATTATTTGTAGGTATCTACGATCTAAATGACTTTTATATTTTATAATTTAACTGACTATTAATTATATCATTTATTTTTTATATTTGCATGCTCATTGTTGAGTAGAATATATCGGCTCTTTGTTTAGAAAATATCATCTTGTAATTATGTACCCACATTCTGGACAAATAATCTAATCAGATTCTAAAAGACTCGTCATTTATGTTAGTAATATTAGAACAGGTTACGAGTCATAAACACAATTTTAGAGTCTTTTATCACTCAATTAGGTTGGTTCGTTCGTTCGTTCATCGTATGGTTAGTGACAAACGTATTGTTATAGTTGTTCAGGTCGCCCGTAGGCCTTTGATATGGGTAAGAATCACCTTTTCATTTATTCAAGTGGAAAACGTTTTACAGAATCAAATTCTCAACGTATCTTTTGAGGGAGGGAGAGACTCAAAAATTAATACTTAGATAGATAGAAATACTTAGAAACAAGAACATACCAACAATCTATTGCGGAAAATATTCTATCCATTCAAACGACTTTTTTTTTCAACACTATGTTTGTCCGAAACTAAAACACGAAAACCATTCAGATATCATACTAATACTTAGGTATAAAGATAACTTTATAAGTTTTAAACTAAAATTTGATTAAATTCGATTTCTATTAAGATCGATTTACGACTCAATCGATAATTAATAACGCGCTTCTCTCTTAAATTAAACCACACGAAAACACATCTCGACGCAAATTCGGATTGATACGCACATTTTCTATGCAAATGTCGATTGCTTTAATTAAAATGGCCTTTGCTATGTTTATTTATACATGTAACGTAAGAACTTGGAAATTGTAGGCAGTTTTTATTGGATATAATAATGCGGGACAGCAGAGCATGGGACATAGAACCACATGGGCACCACCGAGAATAAGCTGCACCAAGGAACTTTGATTGAAATCAAAAAGTCAAGCTCCAACCCTATATACGACTACTTACTTGGTAAAATCATGAGACTGGCAGACAATCCCACCAGCAGAGCCTGTGGTGACACCATTGAGTCAATGGAACACTTGCTGTGCGAATGTCACTCGTAAGCGAAAGCGTATGAGTCTTCTTAGGGGTAGCCTACCCGAAACCAGAGGACTATATGCTCCTTCCTGTAAGCTGTATAGCGTCCTTGATGCAAAGCATCTTTAAGGAACAGGAAGGAGACTAAGGTAAGCGGTGAGCACAAAAGATTCATGAGCGTCGAAGTGTCGCTGGGGCTATCCCTGGCAGGCCTTATGACAGGGGCATAAGATAAGATACTTGGTAAAATTGGCCCATAAACTTACTCCTGCTAATAAAAAAATTCTGTACACTTTTCTTAAAATGATAAGAGAGCTCGAATAAGGTTCTCTTTCTTTCTATCTTTAATATGCATTTACTTTGACTTTGATATCATCATATTACATCCATGATGATATCAAAGTCACAGGACCGTATGGAGTGACGCTTCAAAGAAGAGGCCTATACCCAGCAGTGGGCAGAAATCGGCAGAATTCTTACCTACTTACTAAGTACACTTACTTTAGGATAGTAGGCTACCTTAGTTTTTGTAGCACATAACCTATAATGATTGTTTTATTTTTATTTTTATATGTATTTTTATTTATATCTTGTAATTATTTTATTTTATTTTTGTATTCTTATATATTTTTTATATTGGATTATTATCAGAACGTTAAGTTTTCAGATGTGGGAAAGGTAACCACGTTCCTAAACATATCAGATTATACCCCAACCACCTTCATTGTATCTTAAATATCTAGAAATAAAATAATGGCAACCTTTATTGAAATTGTATGGAAAAGTAATTTCTTATACAGCTCAGAACGTCTACTAAGCAAATCGACCAAATATCATTGGTGTAGGTATGGAAATTTAACATTGTTATCTAGTCTTTTTAAAAAGAAAACGAAAGAAGAATGAGAGAATTTACTTCCAAAAAAAGTAAATAAGTTTAATGAAGGTGGTGTGCAGCACCGGAAAAAGGGAACTGCCTCAGCCTGTCAACAGATTAACGTTCCCGAGAATCCGTCTGATATCGAAGATATTCCAAGATATACTGCAATAGTTTTAATCTGACATGGCAAGAAAACTTTCAACAAAATTTACATTTTAAACATAAAATACCGCATCCAAATCTGATCACTGGTTGCTGAGGAATGAAGCTAAAGTACATATATAAACAGACATAAATAACAAGTCAAACTTATAACACCTTTGGGCCATCAGAATACTAGGACAGTTACGTATTTTATACTCCTCTCCTCAGTCAATCACTTTTATAATCATTCCCACATATAAATTGTTGCCTCACATAAAAGTCACTCGGTAATTGATTTAATTATCTATTCGTCACGCTGACAACACTATTTAATTCGAGTGTGACCAATTATTATTCAATCTTCGCTATGACATTTCCATGTTTTATTGAAGATTTGCATTTAATTTGCGCTAAAAAAAAGATACAAGTATTATGAAAGTTGTTTTAAAGAATCGATGTTCTAGGCCGGAGGAACGTATGCGTAAAATAATAAAGAACTGATCGGAACGACACCGTTTCTTTATACATTGCTCGCTGAGTAGACAGCGATGAACAAAGCTTAAAAACCGATCGGCAATGTAGAACGAGAGCTCGATTTAAGTCGAGTTAAACATTGACATAATATTAGGCCAAAGCTTTCGTTTCGATCGCAATAAAAAAATATCTGATAACTTTATGGCCGGACATCAGCGATTATTTGATAAAAATACGGTAATATTTTCCATTCAAAGATAAAACGGGCAATGAATATTTACACTTTACACTTTACATCAAATGGATCAAACAAATGTATCGGAAAATCTTTTTCTTTTTTCTCATAACTGCCTCCTTCCTGCATACACCAATAAGTCACCAATGAAGTGACTTCCATACTTTGCCACCTTTATAATGTCAATAGTGGCATTAAATCTCAGAACAGACAGAGTCCATACGAACCACAAAACCTGTTCAGTTTGGAGACAACCGTCGAACACGCAAAGAGACAAGTGAGCATCGGCTACTGTGGGAACTGGGACGGACTGGCTTGTTTTGTTGTGACGCGGCGACGCAGGCGCCGCCTGCGATGATAGCCTCGTATGGCGCAAAGGATGAACTACTTACCGTTTGCGTAAAAATGCACTTAGAATTTATTAGCGTTCTCATTCGATATGAGACGCAAGTATGGCGAACAACAAATTTGACCAAAAGCACCTCTGACAAAAAAGGAATTCCGACGAAAAACATTTTTTACCATACGCTTGTCATACGCAATTTACGCATACAACCCTATTTTATATTTTGTAGCATAAAATCAACCAAATATTCTGCTGATACTCGTACGAACTGTGCCTACTGTCAGTAATTAGTGTTTGTACTGATTAAAACTTGTTGCAAAATCAGAAGTTGTAGTACAATAGTAGTTTATGCAACGGCCACGTAATGATAGCGATTTTAACACGAGAACGAGTTTATGAAACGAAGCTGAACAAGAACGCTTTAGTTTTAATAGCACTACATTTCACTGGTCAACTACTTGGTACTATAGTACTATTAGTACAAGTAGTGAAATGTAGTGCATTTAATACGAAAGCGTTCTTGTATGCAGTGCCATACAACAAAGAAAAATTTACATAGTACTATCGAAACCTGTTATTTAATATTTCATTAACACACTGTTTTCACACTACCATGACGAATGAACCTCTTTATGTTATTTATTGTGGTTTCTTATTGAACAAATTACGAAATGGGAGTAGATAAAATATTAAATAGATTTAGAATTAATTCGCAATATTAGTTTGTTACATATACAACACCTTCATTTTTAGTCACAAAGTAAAGCATTTAAATACTTAGTTAAGAAGAAAAAATGGCGGCATTCAATAAAACTCCCGCTACAGCTTGTGCTCTACATCTACACGCGACGTTTGACATATCTCCAGTAATTAGAAAGAAGCTCCAATCCGGATTTTATACGTGACTCGATCTCGATCCGAAATGATTTAATGACTCGACGATAGCGGTTAGATCGAGTCAAGTGATAGGGGTTTTCTATTAGTCTCACTTCGTGTTTTGAGACGAAGTCTAGCGTAAGGTGACTGGAGAAGTACGAGTAGATGACTTGTGACTTGAATTGACAATAAAATGAAACAGCATTTCAATTCCGATAAAAAAATATATATTAAAATACCACTAAAATACCTATGCTAAAATTTAAAAAGAAAGAATAAGTTGTGTAAATCCCACTTATTTTCCAGGGACCTAGAAAAGAAGGTTAATAAACTGATAAAGAGATCTCTACAAAAAGGAAAAAGTCAAATTAAAACAACAAATTCTGAATAAAGGTGAGGAGAAAAAAAAAACAAATTCCCAATAAAACTTGACATTTACTAAGAAATTGAAGTTGACCGTAGATATCAATGATATTATGTAGATATAATATTTGCATGACAAACACTTTTTATGACAAAATCTGGTTATGGAAAACAAAGGTCGAATAGTTTTGTAGGTATCGTGTCTTGAAAAACAAAGCCAATGATGAAATTAAGTACGTAGCATGTCCTACATGCGGTATATAAAATGAAATTAATACTGTCATTCAATGTCGAAACACCGATCAAGATTGAGCCCACAAAAACCACGGTGAGATGTCATGAATGTAATTGTTTTTTGTATTTAGGATGTCGTAGGCGTCTCGTTTTATTTATCTAAGAACGGTCTTCCAGCTCAGTCTTTCTGTGTTGATGCCGTGACAGTTTCTATGGAACCTTCGGACCATACTGAATACAATGAAACACAGTGTGTTACTGTGTTGGTAGTAAAAGACGTCGGAATTAAATAGGAGTCCCCCGCTGACTCCGCCATGTTAGATTGATAGATGATACCAAAACTGTTTTATCGTCCGAGACGAGGTTTTTTACTCGGGACCTTTTAAGTGAGAATTGTCTTCCGATGTATAAATTGGATTTTTATCTATTGAAGTGGTTTGATTGAAAAATCGGTGAGACAAATTTGGTAAATTGATTTTGTCATGCATCAGCAGTTGGACAGTCGTTCAGGTTTTTTTCAGTTTGGAGTATCTGCTTAGTCATCAATTGAGTTGATATCTTTCAGCGTAACGTTTATTTTTGTACTTTTAGTGACGATGAAAAGCCACTGATTACTCTTCCTTCCTGTTTACGCTCATATGTACACTTCTAATGCTTTTGATATATACATAGATAGATAGATAGAAACACTTTATTGTACACAAAATCAGGAAAAGTAAAAACTACAGGGATAATAGCACGATATGTAAAAAAATATAAATCTATATATATGTATATAAATCTTGTCATTAAATTGATACATTCATTCTCAAATGACTACGTTCTTCGCAGTAACCCACAAAGGGTGAGTGCAAAGCATAGTTCAATAATACTATGATTTGTGGTCATTTCATTGTCTTTACAAAGTTAGGCACTACACTACAACAAGTAGATAATCCACGAGATGCTGACTTGTTCTTGTTCTTTCATTACTGTAGAAGAGTAGAAGTCGTATTAGAAACTTCAAAGACAATTTCAAAACTATTATATGTGACCTCTAAAACTTTTTCATCTCTTACTGTGAATGAAGACCATTCATCATAAACTTTACCGTCCAAACTCTCTTTGCTGCTCGTGGGTTAAGTCATTTGTCTTTCGGGTCATAGGTTGTGATTCGTCTAGTGTTAATCAATGCTTGGACCGACCAGGTGATCGATTATCGTATGTAAATCTTGTGGGAACATCTTCTATGTTGATAGTTTGAGAATCTTCTACAGAGTACCACTATGAAATTTTGTCTGATACCCTAAAAGTTTTTGAGAAATGTTTTAGTCCATCTATGATTAGATATACAAATGTAACCCGCCCGCACCACTAACTAAAAACACTTTACCTTTGTTGACAACCAGACTTACGACACGACTGTATAACTATCGTACCGACTGAACTTCGACAGACTAAATTCAGATAGGACTGAATTCGATTGACCGAAATTTAAATCATCATCATCAGCAGCCTACTCTAGTCCACTGACATAGGCCTCTCCCAGGGCGCGCCATTGAGCCCGATCTTCGGCTCTTCTCATCCAGTCGCTGCCAGCCACCTTGCGCAGATCGTCGCTCCATCTAGCAGGGGGGCGTCCCACACTACGTTTGCCCAAACGCGGTCTCCACTCCAGAACTCGTCTACCCCAGCGGTTGTCGGTTCTGCGACAGACGTGACCGGCCCACTGCCACTTCATCTTGCTAATCTTATGAGCTATGTCGATAACTTTTGTTCTATGCCGGATCTCCTCATTTCGCATTCAATCCAGCAGAGATACTCCGAGCATAGCTCTTTCCATAGCACGCTGAGCGACTTTCAATTTGTGAACTAGTCGCACCGTCAGTGTCCACGTTTCGGCTCCGTAGGTCATTACTGGTAGTACGCACTGGTTAAAGACTCTTGTCTTTAGACATTCAGGTATGGGCGACGAGAAGATGTGAAGTAATAACGATAACGAAATTTAAAATCGACGAAAAAGTTTGGGAAAAGTACAGTGATACAATACTGGGAAAGGTTGGGAAAAATCGAGATAATTGTGAAAAGTTGTATGCGTATGTGCTTTCAGCTCTTCTATGTCATTAACTCATTAGATAAGAGAGCTTAAGATGATAAATCATAATTCATAATTCATGCATAATCATGAGTTATTATACAGATGTTATTATTTAGTCCTAACATGAATAACCTTGTCGGTATAGCAAGTTTGTAAGACTAGTTCTTTTCGTATAATAATTTCTAAATATTCCCGAACTGAATAGTAGCTTTTGGAGGTTAATAAGTCCCTTAAATACTTTTGAAATTTCTTTTCGTTTCGGACTTTTTTAAAATTTTCAGGGAGGCGGTTGTAGATAATGACGCCTTTGTTTATATTCTGAAGCATATTGTGTTCAAAAACTAACCGCATTTAAATGATTCTTAGCACAGCAATAGTAGACTGGCGCCTGGAATTTAGTTACACCCACAAATATATTATTCTTGTAGCAATGACTTTTGGAAAATATGATATGTTCTACAATAACAAAATACACTCCAATGGTGGGGAATTATTTTAAATCTAAATCAAAACAGTAACACCATTGTTTGCCTGTCTGATTCACTGCCTTCCTAAAGTCTAAGATTGCTATAAAATGCAGTGAGGAGCGCCAAATTCCCAGTTTAAAGGTAATGATCATTTCACGCATATAGAACACTGTTTAGATGCAGTTGGTAACTTATCTTTTAGCACTACAACACTGCACAAATCCATTAACGGATTTGCTTCCACTTTTTGTTCCACTCTAATCCATTGTCAAAATGGATAGGTACTTATCATATACGATACTTTTTGCTGACTACATACAGTGGCCAAAACTCTAAATTAAAAATTAAAGAAATCAAAAATCAAAATGCTTTTTATTGTAAGTGAGTACCTTATAGTACATTTTTACAACGTCATTCTTTTTTACTCTACCACCGTTTCGTAAGGTGTTACAGCTGAAAGGAAAGAAGCGGCGCAAGAAACTTTCAGCGGCACATATTTTGAAATAAATATATCTTACAATAATTATGAATACAATCATATATATACACAATGTGCAGAGCTGGAGCTGAATTTAGGACCAAGACTCTTTATCATTTAAGTAGTCGTTTATTTTATAATAACCGCTTTTACATAAGGTCCGTCTTATATGGGTCTTATTTTTTTTCTCTGTCATATTTATTACAGTATTAGGTATCTTATTATAAAATCGTACACAGTGACCCATAAATGATGTGTTTACTTTACTAAGTCTAAAGCGTCGACTTACCATTGTGGAGATCTCCTTATATTTTCCTGGTCATCATCATCAAGATGTGGGAAGGCCACCATGGCAAACATTTTAGCTCAAACTGAAACCACCTAACTGTTGCCGTTTTAGAGATCCCATCTGACATCAAATATACTCCAAGATCTTAAAAACATACATATACAACAATTTACCCGTGCCCATTCGAATGATTACAATAATCGATTGTAATACAAATTTATATGGGAACAGTGATTACCGGGTAATATTAGTCATTAGTTGAGATTTAGTCACGTTGTGGTGACGTCATAGCATATCATGCTAGGTCCCGACTGGATATAATTGCTGAGAAGTCGTGAATACCCTGATAGCGTTACTTTTGCGTAAATGCCTGTTGTATTTGTGACTAATCGGAGGTTTGTTTCCATTGCACATTGATTTTTGAGCCAAAAACTAGTAGTTACCTATCTAACAAGGCATATAACATTACTAATTTATTATGTTACCACTTTCTAGCTCTAGCATAAGTGGTACTCAGAGTGTTTAAAATGCTAAAAATGCTCAAAGTTTACATATTTTTTATATGTAAACTTTGAGCATTTTAATAAGAATATTTTATAAGTTTCCGAATGGCATGTAGGCCGGTGAAATATGTAAGATAATACATGTTATTACATTGTTGATAGTGTCAATTAATGTAATCATAATTACAAGTTACAATAAAGACTTTTGAGAATGAAACACAGAGTGTTAAAATCTACTAAATAAAATCTAAATCAGCCTGACCCGAGGCTGGATCTCGGATGACTTCATTCATAAAACTTAATCAAGGAGGCTGTTGTTGGTTGGAGTCGTCTGAATCCGAACTGGGATCGATCGTGTGTACTCCACACACGTGCCCATACATTATATCTTTGATCTGTAATGCCCATAGACACAAAGTACTGGTCTATTTTATGCCTTAGGTTAATAAAAAAATCAAAATCAAACTTTTTTATTGTAAGTATGTACCTTACAGTACATTTTTACAACGTCATGTTTTACTCTACCACCGTTTCGTAAGGTGCTGTAGCTGAAAGAAAAGAAGCGTCGCAAGAAACTTTCAGCAGTACATCTTTTGAAATAAATATATATCTTACAATAATTATGAATACAATCATGTATGTACACAATGTGCAGAGCTGGAGCTGAATTTAGTGAAACATAAATGATGTGTTTACTTTACTAAGTCAAAAGCGTGGGACTGCAAGTTTGTTTTTGTTTCTGGTATTGAAATAATGATTATCGCAGTTTTTCGGAAACAACTTTAAGTTTTTGCGTACATACAGGACCAAAAGTCCGTTAACATTTAAAATGGTTATAAAAAATACAAATGCTACTTTAGTGAAAAACTGTTTATTTAATAATAAAGTAGACAAATTAGGATTTCACTTTTTAAAAATAACATCATTCAAATGTGACCCTTGTTCATCCTGGCACACCTGTAACCGGGAACGGAAATTTTGCATGACCGCCCGACAAGTGGTTGGTGAAATATTCTGCATTTCCTCGCGTATATTTTCTTTTAATTCCTCAATAGACACTGGGTTGCTGATGTAAACTTTACTTTTGAGATATCCCCAAAGGTAAAAGTCCATTGGAGTTAAATCCGGGCTGCGGGGTGGCCAGTGAATGTCACCTCTTTTGGATATGACTTTTTGGCCAAAAATTTCACGAAGTGCTGCTATAGAGTCATTGGAGGTGTGACATGTTGCCCCATCTTGTTGGAACCAAGAGCTTCGATTAAAGCCTGAGAAGTCCTGTAATGCTGGAGCAAAAAAATTCTGTAGCATCACAATGTATCGCTCTGTATTAACGGTGACGGCGCGGTTTCTCTGATCTTCATAAAAATATGGACCAATGATTCCGCTGGCTGACAATGCGGCCCATACAGTAACCTTGGGCGAGTGTAAAGGTTTTTGGTGCTTCAAGTCCGGGTTAGTGTCACTCCAGTATCTGCAATTTTGTCGATTGACATGTCCATTTAGGTGGAAGTGTGCCTCGTCTGAGAAAAAGATGTTATTGAAGCTCGTAAACCTCTCAAGCACTTCGTTAGCAAACTGCAGTCTCTGAGCAGGGTCATTTGGCTTTAAAGCCTGTACAATTTGAATTTTGTAAGGATGTAAATGTAAATCTTTGTGTAGAATGCGATTTAGAGATGTTCTGGGCACATCTAAAGCACTAGACCGCTTTCGAGTAGAGAGACCAGGTTGTTCTCGAACAGACGCTCGTACACGCTCTATGTTTACTGGATCGCGCGATGTCCTAGGTCGGCCGGATCGTGGTTGACTTAAAGTTGAACCTGTTGTTTCGAACTTCTGTACCCATTTTTTAATCGTTTGAATTGTTGGTGCTTGATTTCTGTTCCGTATATTGTAATGATTACAAAATTTCCGTTTAGCTTCGGTCGTAGAATCGTTGTTTCGATAGTACTCGCGTACGCAAAATGCGCGTTGCGCTCCGCTGAATAACGCCATGGTACTAAATCCCTATTAGTAGCTCTCGCTTGTAGTAACACCCCCCGCGCCAATACCCCGCCCGCGCCGACGCAGCGACCTATTCAAATGTTAACGGACTTTTGGTCCACCCTGTACATAATATTTTCATAAATATACTTGCCCGCGACAGTCAGAATATTTATTTCCCTGAGCAATTCCTTTAGAGAGTCCCTAGCTTAGCTTAGGTTAGCTGATATCCAGTCTAATAGTTTTTTCACTTGTTTCTAATATTTGTAACATCAAATATTTGAATTAAATTCCAAGAATTAATAAATAATAATACAATGGTTTATTATATCTAGTCATATATTTAGGATAGATATTTTGAATGACGTATCGGATGACAATGAAGCCAGCTCCGAACAGCATACGTCCTTTGCGCCAAACGAGGACGCAGATGAGAACAGACATAAGACAAGTGTAATTGTTGTATGAATATCAAACAGATACATCGTTACAAGTGTTAATGTATATCTCAGGATTCTGATTCTTGTATCTTTAAATGTCTGCTTTGTAGCTATTATAGGTAAAAGGTTATTGGTTTTATCATCATCATTACCATTCATTTAAAAAAATGCTTCATGATTCAAACACTATAAGCTTGAGGTTGGATTGATGATGAATATGTCAAAGACCAAGCTTAAGTAGTCATAAAATTTGGTCGGGGTTCTAAAGAAAATAATATTGTACTGAATATTACTAACATAGCTACAATAATGTTCTTACCTATTCTGTTTGGACTATTATTGCCTGAAAACAAACATTTTTTGATTGATTAACTAATGCAACAACCATGTTATGTTTATCCCAGTCGTTCGTTTACTTCTATTACGTAGAATAGAAGTAAACAAAGCGAGGATCGAGTATATCCATGAGTACAAATACTTGGGCCAAGTAGTCTCTTTCCAGGCTCGACAAGATAAGGAAGTCGCAAGACGCACCGAAAATGCCTGGAGGAGCTATTGGTCCATGAAGGAGCAAATGAAGGGAGACCACTGTCGCAAAAGCGAAAACTCATGGACACCTGTATCCTTCCTAGTCTTACGTACGGTGGTCAGACTTGGTCTTTTACAGACGCTCAGAAGTCCAGCCTGAAGGTTTGCCAAAGGGTGATGGAGCACAGCATACTAGGTTTCAAATTAATGGATCGTGTCAACAACACCACATTGCGCTCCTTCACCCAAATTAAGGACGTGGCCCTGACCGCTGCCAAGTTAAAGTGGGACTGGGCTGGACATGTCTGCCGCATGCCAGACAATCTGGGGGCGAAGAAAGTCACTGAGTGGACCACAACCGCGGCGTCGCGGCAGACCAAGGCGGAGATGGCGTGACGATCTAGATGGTTTTAGCAAAAACTGGTCGGAGGATTGTCAAGATAGGGACACATGGAGAGGTTGGAGGGAGCCCTTTGCCCAGGAGTGGGATAGTGTGGGCTAATAATAATAATAATCAATTTTTAATCCCTCATCTCTAAGTAAATCCTATGGGTGTTTCCTGACAATTCCTATCCTATTACGCTCTTTTTCTGTTCCTGAAGAATAAAGTAGGTAACTAATATTTACACAAATCCTTGATCTATTCGTGACCATTGATCTTATGTTCTGTAAATATCATTTACTTTATTCATGAGAAACAGAAAAAGAGCGTAAGGGGATTGGATATTTCTCAGGAAACACCCCTATAGATAAAATATACAGACACATCGTTCTTTGAAGTAAATAAGTATATACGAGTAGGTAAGTGTCTTGATTTATGTTTTAAACTTTTAGTCAAAAAGATGGTCTTAACGGAAAGTAAGGGCTGAAATTACAAAATTTATCTAACAGTTGGGAAATACTCGTAGAAGTAAAACGAGTAAGTTTGCCAAAAGACGAAGGAAGGAAGAGAAAAGTCGTCTGAAATTAAAAATTTCAAGTTTAACGAATGAAATTTTCCACGTAGAAACCATACGCAAATATTCGTCTATTCGAACATATTCCCACTACCACCACTACATTCAAGAGTTCACATCCTTAGGTTTTTGCCTGATTCTTCAGAAGTATTTAAAACTCTTTCTGAAACCCCAAAAGTGACACTGTTAGTAATATCGAATGTCTATTCGAACATATTACCACTACCATCACATTATAACACTACATTCAAGAGTTCCCTTCCTTAGGTTTTTCCATGGTTCTTCACAAGTATTTAAAACTCTTTCTGAAACCCCGAAAGTGACACTGTTAGATAACGAAAAACTAGAGCTCCTCACCCAAGGGTTGGGCGGAACAGCAGTAAATAAATCAGTGTCGAAGTCCCTGGCACTACTGAATAAAATAGTCCTCTTTGAAATATCTCCATATTATCGTGAGACATTGCGGCTTCCCCAGTACAGTGAGCGTCGAACATGACTGGCGGATTTGACATGCTATTTGAATATATTTTTTGCAGTCTGAATTGTGAACTCATGAATATTGCAAATAGAATAAAAATGATCTTCTGACATGATATTTGCATTATATATGCTGAAATATATAGATAGTATAGATGTTATTATGATATTAGGAATATTTGGACGATAAACGATAATTAATTGATTGCTGCTTCTATATTTATATTTAAATTGGATTATTATTAACATTTTGTAAATTTAATATTATTGACATTGTATAAATTTTAATGACATTCTCTTTATCTTTTTTGTTTCTTCTCAAAATCTGTATAAATGTATGTCTTTATTAATTTGTGAATTCGATGTATATGCCTGTAAAGGTAAAGTTTAGTGTGACATGTTTATGAAACTAAATCTGCAATATTTGTAATTCTTACCTAAACTTTTACACAATACATCTTATCTTAACTTATTCTGGAGAAATTGGTTTTAAAACAGACTGAAGAGTTAGTAAAGTTTAGTAGAGGTAATATGACTGAGTTTAGAATCCTTCAGTAGTTTTTGCTTAGCAAACCATAATCACAGATTAGAAATACAATGTTGGTAATAACGGCAGAAAAATATCACGATAATCAGCAACATTTATTGGAATGAATAATGGCAAAAAGCTCTCAAACGACTACCGACATTTTTCTCTAAAGTTCTAGTAGTAACTAAGTAGGTACTTCATGTAACTTTTTATGAACGTGGTATTACTCTATGCAGAGTTATCCTGGTTATCCACAAATAAGCAATGCTTGCATTTGCTGTATATGAGGAGCTCGTAGCCTAGATGCGAGCACGGTCCGAAGTGATCGTGCAGGTTAAGCGACGTTGGCGCGGTCGGTACCTGGATGGGTGACCGCTAGTGGCATATTTCATCTGAGCTTCTTTGTGCCTCGGAAAGCACGTTAAGCAGTCGGTCCCGGTTGTTGTCGTTCGACAGCAGTCGTTAAGCCATGTCAGATGCCTACGTGCGGCCTGAACAACACTGACAAATAGGTTGGCCACTGACCATACGATAAGCAAGCAAGCAAGCATTTGCTGTATTTCGATGTAAAGGGAAGGGAGATTACCGGCACATGAGGCTTTCTACCAAAGTCGTCAAGATTAGCAGCGCATCGAAAACCCTCTAATCACATTATAGTGAGGTGAGATGTCAATGGGCGACAGTGACCTCTTTCTTACCATCAGATGACCCGTTGGGTCATCTGCTTTCCTTGTAAAGAAAAGTAGAACTGATGGTAAGTAAGTGCAAAGGACTGTACCTGCCGGACACTGTTGGACAGCAACAAAAAGTGTTAAATCTCCGGAGGCCGCGATTACCATCGGACGGACAGCCGCATTATTTATGTATAGCGACCAGCCGGACCTAAGCGCTGCCTACATGCATATTTATATAGCATGTCTAACCCTCTGTGTGATGCATTACACTGCATTTCGGCCTAGAGATCATAGGAGTGTAAGAAATATGGCCTAGAATTAATGGTTTTGTCATACAAATGTATTTAAAAGTGGTTATAAAACATTTATTGATTTTGTATTTCAGAAATCCGCCGACGGCGGTGAATGGTGGAGGACGTTGGTAAACGAATAACAAGGCTCAAAGTGGAGGTAGGCAGGACATTTAACAGATGGTTAGACGAGACGGAACGATGAACGATGAATGAAAGTGCTAACGCTGAAAAAGTAAACGGAATAGTGGCCGAGAATAACCGAAAATTACTAGACTACTAACTACCAACCCAATCGGTCGGACGACTTCGTAAAAAGTAGAGGAGACTCTGGACAAGGCAAGCACAAGACCGTTTAAAAAGGCACATGAAAGAAGAGGCCATACTCAGTAGTGGGCGGAAATTGGCTGAAGAAACGCCATGATATCCTATACTGTCAATTGTTTAGTGTATGAATATGAATCTCATGTAGGTCGCCTACTATCGTATTTTCAGCAAGGTTTACATTTTTTTGTCATCCTTGAAGAGTAGAACGTCCCGTGATAGGATAAAGGTATTCTTTCCAAAATTCACAATGAACACTATCATTTAGTAGGTACAAGTAGGTGTGTCGTAATTTATCTGTACCACATTACGAACATTCCTATCCTCCCTAATACTGTATACCTAACTGTCTCAACGAACCTGTAACATTTTCAGCATTGAAAAACAGTGTTCTAAATCTTTGAAAGCTCGTATATTTCTCGTCTGGATATACAGCGTGTAGCAATTACCATCAATCACGGGATAAAGCAGCAAGACACGTCTGCTGACATATTTCGTCCCCGATATGTGTCGATACGTTCCACGAACCGTTTGTTTTTCTTGGGTTCCCAATAAATTGTTCTAAAATAGCCTACAGATTTCACCGCAAGTGCGTCACTAGCCACGAACTTCGCATCGCACCATTCCGCTAAAGTTGTGTGTTCACTTAAAAATTGGTTGATCTTATTGGGTTGTAATGTTTATCTAGCTTAAAGATATGACGATAATCCCTCAAATCAGATCTGTTATACTTTTTGTTCGGCACAACTCAAAATTCACGCATTGGAACTTCATTAGCGATTCAATTATTCGATTCGACTCAATTAGTTTCGAAGTTATCCTTTGGTGAAAATGTGTGGACTTGCGGCTCGTTGGACTATGTCAGAGGTCTACGGGCGGTCTATAGGATTTTTATTTTTATTTTTTTTATTTACTTCTAAACCCGCATTTGACCTCGATCTCGCCTGATGGTAAGCGACGGTGAGGTCGACGATGGAGCATGCGGGTCCAGTAAATGCCTATTCACTCTGGCCTTGAAGATCCCAAGGTTGTTGGTTTCGGGAAATATAGACGCCGGCAGGCTGTTCCATTCTTTAGCCGTTCGCATAATAAACGAAGAAGCAAATCGCTTCGTACGAGTAGATGGGATATCAACAACATAAGGATGGAACCCCTCCCCGCGCCTGGTAGTCCGAAGGCGAAATGGAGATGCTGGAATTAGGTCGTGCAATTCCGATGCGCACTCTCCGAAATGTATCCTTTAAAATACCAGGATAACCACAACTATACGACAAGAAGACAAAGGAACTTGCATGCTGGTGTGTTTTATAAGTTCTTTGCTTTATAAATAAAGGCGCAGAACCAGACAAAATGACTTTCTTTGCAAGTCTCAGCAAAGAAATATATAATATCGATCAAGATACGAGTATTATAGTATACGATATATTATATATTGATGCGATTGCAAGCCATCATTTTGGACTGGTCAAAGTTATTGGTTTGTCGAATTTAGTCTAATTCAAATTGTAGATACTTAATATCTGTCTGTTTATTTTTAATTAATTTAATTTACTAGATTATTTTATTTTATTTCATTTAATATTCACAAAAGTAAAGTATTCAATCATCCATCAATGTCGCATCTTTTAAATGATTGTCGTAAAACTAAAACGTTGTTAGAACACTTAAATATTGATAGAATGCCAGTAAAACATTAAAGCGTCGTAAACTGAATCTATTACTATGAAAATTCTTTCAAAAAAATTTCGGCGATAGAAAAACGACAATAATACATTCCGGTATGTTTATATATGTTGCGGATATGTTTAAAGTACGTCATTTATTATTATATTTCTATTCGGAGCTCTCCAGTGGGAAGCGCAAATCCGGTGGACAGTTCCTGCGCTATAAGGACGTGCTGAAGCGACACCTAAATGCCTGCGACATACCAACTGAGCGGTGGGAAGAGCTCGCGTCACGGAGGCCGGAGTGGCGTACGAGTGTCAGGAAAAGTGTAGCCCAGTTCGAAGAGGCCTGTCTAGCTATTCTTGATACCAAACGCCATGCAAGGAAAACCCGCCCAAAGCCTTCCTACCACTACACATACAACAGTGCCGGACAACTCTACTGCGATCGCTGTGACCGGGTCTTCAAGAGCAAGTTCGGATTCGCCAGCCACATTCGAGCGCATGCTAGGAACTGAAGGGGGTCGCCGTCGTCGGTTTCGACGAGGAGGACTATATATATATATATATATATATATATATATATATATATATATATATATATATATATATATATATATATATATATATATATATATATATATATATATATATATATATATATATATATATATATATATATATATATATATATATATATATATATATATATATATATATATATATCTGATTATGGCTGCAATTGACTCTCAATCTTCAAGTTCTGTTACACTAAGTCTGTAATGAGTATGATTCTGGAATTTTCCTCTAGTGTCTTGGCATAGAAATAGTAAAGTAAAGTAAAATACACTTTATTGCACAAATATAAAACAACAAACATGAGATAGAAAAGGAAATAGTGAAGTACAATTTAGACGGCCTTATCGCTAAGAGCGATCTCTTCCAGGCAACCGTCGGGCAGAGAAAACTCAATCGGCCGATGGAAATACCTAAGGTGCTACTTACTAATAGGTGTACTTGCTTGCTTATCGTATGGTTAGTGGCCAATCTATGTGTCAGTGTTGTTCAGGCCGCCCGTAGGCCTCTGACATGGCTTAACTACTGCTGTCGAACGACAACAACCGGGACCGACTGCTGAACGTGCTCTCCGAGGCACGGAGGAGCTCACATGAAATATGTCACAAGCGGTCACCCATCCTGGTTCCGACCGCGCCAACGTTGCTTAACCTGCACAATCACTTTCGGACCGTACTCTCAACTAGGCTACAAGCTCCTCTACTACTAACTAGCCATTATTGTAAAAAATCCATGGGATTAGTCGTAATCCGATAGTGAACGATTCTATCGCGTAGTGTCTAAGAATTTACACACCATACTAGACTCCAATGTCATATACCAATGAGATTTTCGTTTTTTTTTTAAACTTACGTAACCGACTGTGCTACTAACGTAAGGAAATTTCTTGAGGAAACTTGCTGACTGAGATAACCAGATGTAAAACGGGGAAAACATTGGCACACCAGGGTCCTTAAAATCTGACAAAACCGTCGTTCTTTGTGGTTAATTTCATGGAACTATCACGTCATAATAATAATGAGGTATACGATTTAGAAAAAAAAACCCGATTGCGTATAAAAGCGAACTAAAAAGATGGAAACAAGACGGTTTCTAATGGTCACTGTTCTCAAAAATGAGGTGGACTCTCTAAGATTCATGCTATCAAACGATATCACGCAGTCGGAGGCCTGCGTGGTAATGCTTTTCAGTCCATATCCTTACTGCGTGATATCGTTTGATAGCATGAATCTTAGAGAGCCCACGAGATTTTTGAGAACAGTGACCATTTTAAGCCGTCATGTTTCCATCTTTTTAGTTATTAAAGAATACTCCACAAACATGCAAACAAACTTAGATACGCGCGAAAACCATAACCCTGTCCTTGCTGTCACGCAGTTTGCGTAAAAACAAGTTAATTAGAAGGATACTTATATAGTCCTGTGGCAATATAGAGTATATTGCCACAGGACTATATATATATGAGAAAAGTATTTATGTGGAACAATACAGATGAAATACAACCTGCATATCGTATACCGCAGACGGTAAAAACAGCCCCATATTTTTTAATTTCTTAAGTAATGTGAGCAGTGAGGTGAGACGACATCTCACGTCACTGTATTAATATTAGAGGGTTGTTGATGCGCTGCTAACCTTGAGGACTAAGATGTGAGCCTCATGTGCCGGAAATTACGCTGGCTCTCTTACCCTTCAAACCGAAACACAGAAATGCAAGCATTTCAGCGTTAGGTCAGCGTTTATTGTAAACTAACTGGTTGCTCACTAATTTTATTTAGTTTAATATAACATATGCTTAAGTTCCTACTGGACTATGAATCCTTTGTAATCTTATCGCAGAAATAAACTATTCTTATTTCTTCTTCGCGGCAGAAATAGATAAGATGGTACCGCCCCAGGCGATCCTTGACATTAGGATCTATAACTACAGAAACTACGATTATAGATATTTCGATCAAAAATTGTTTTTTTTTTCATCTGCGACATGCGCGTAGTGTATTATGGGTTTGTCGATGTCGAGTGGCACATAAACGTCACGTATCGAGGGAGCCCAACACTCGGCGTTCGTTGGCGCGCGCTCAAATTGATATTGAATTTATTTTCAATTTTAACGTGCCCTCCTTAAATGCGTAGAGTAACGGTGGTGATCAGAGAGAACGTTTTCTTTTTTATTAGATATTCTCGTGGGAGCCTTAACCACAGAGAACGCGTCCCCAGGGTGGCGGATAGGGGAATGCTCGCCAGTGCGACATAAGTTGCACTGGAGGGTAGGAGGGAAATAAAATATCTCCCGCGGACCAAAAAGGCCGGAGATGGAAACTCCGTTATCAAACCCCCACCCCGTGGCTTCTCCGGCATATCCAGAGTAGAGGTACGAGTGGAGATGCAGATCCAGGCCGGGATATGCATAAGAGATAGCAACGGAGGAACCAGAACAGGTCAACGGTGGCACTCAAAGTCTTCCACGAAGATTACGGCCTTGGTGTCAGGCGGCAGCCACCCGAAAACTATAAACCAAAAATTATATTTATTATGAGGCACACCTGATGGTAAGTACGAGTAGTAAGGGTCACCGTCGCCCATAGAAATCTCAACTTGCTATTAGGTTTTCGTTGAACTGCTAACCTTGAGGACTTAGATGGAGTGTCTCAAGTGACGATAATTACGCTGGCTCTTTTATCCTTCAAACCGAAACAGTAATGGAAACATTGCTGCTTTGTGGCAGAAATAGTTAAACGGATGGCACCACCCCGGCTGACTCTTGACTCTGCACAGAGACTTAATGAACGTTTCTTTCAACTCAAAGTAAATCAACTGAATAGAATGTTTATTTCGGATCGTGAATACTAAGGGCTTTAATTACTTATAGGAATAAATCAATCAATCTGAATCAATCCGCCAGAAGGTGATACTAAAGGTGGTCACGAGCCTCAGGATTGAGGATTACGACGCGAGGAGGAGAAGGAGGAAGGTGGATTATCAATTGCCACCTATCTATCAGGTCATAGATAAGGGAAAGTTACAGAAAGCTGTCTCTGTCCCAACCTACTCTACTAAGTTGACAGTGAACAGGCGCCACCGCGGATACAAACGTCAAACGCTATTTCTGTTGCGTTGCGACTGCGGCGGGCCGATACACCGCGACTCCAGCGCAGATCCCCCCCCCCTCTCCCCACTGCCGTTACATAGTTAAATAAATAACAGTAAAGCATTCCACATAGAAAAATAAACAACAGTAAGGCATTTCAGTACCCACTTAGTGTCTAATTGAAATAGCACTCACTATCGTCCCTGGTTGGAGAAGAATCTGCGTGAGCTCCAGGCGCCTGACTGGCTCGAGACTGTGCTGGAGAGAGAGCGATGGCGCTCTTTGGTATTGAAGGACAAGATCCACTTCGGGTCGCTGCGCCAGCGGAGTAAGTAAGTAAGTATGTAAATGTAAGTAAATAAGTTTCGTAAGTACGAGCTCGTAGCCTATTTGCGAGCACGGTCTGAAAGTGATCGTGCAGGGTAAGCAACGTTGGGCGCGGTCGGTACCTGGATGGGTGACCGTTAGTGGCATATTTCATCTCAGCTATTCCGTGCCTCGGAGAGGACGTCAAGCATTCGGTCCCGGTTGTTGTCGTTCGGCAGCAGTCGTTAATCCATGTCAGAGGCCTACGGGCGGCCTGAACAACTCTGAGTTTAGGTTGGCCACTAACCATACGATAAGCAAGCAAGTATCGTCCCTGGTGCGGTGACGAGGACGGCAATGAGAAAAAGTTCCATCCTCCCCGGTGTTGGTATTCTTGTATAAGGAGAATAGACCAGCGAACAGACCACCTGATGGGAAGTGTTATCCATCTCCTATTAGAGGGTTTTCGATTCACTGCTAACTTCGAGGACTTGGAGTGCCTCATGTGCCGGCAATTACACTGGTTCTATTAACCTTTAGACCAGCGAAACACAGCAATGCCAATTGCATGGCGGCAGAAACAGGCGCGAAAGAGAGGATGGTACCTACCTAGGAGATCCTGCACATCAGGACCTACACTATTAGATACTTCAGGATCTACCACCATTTCCACACTGGCACCGGACCAGTTCTCATGCTCCCGAACACAAAACAAATCTACACTCTTCAGTCTTCACACTTCAAGGCGAAGTTACGTTTCTGATCTATACTGTTCCCCCCTCACCCCTCAGACTCCATCAACAACCGATGGAGTTTGTCCCGTAAACAAGTGGTGTTTTTGTATGCATTTAAAAATTAGGTTATTTGAAGAGAGGCTATAAACTAGCCTCGGACTCACGGAACACTCGGTTCTGTAAACATTGTGAGTGTAAGTTATTGGCGAATCTGTCGGATTACGTGTGCTCTTGATAGAAATTGGTTTTATGTCAAAAACAAGGTTTGCTGTTAGGATTATATAAGCTAAAGTGTGATTTAGGCGTAGCTTTATCAGAATAATCAATATCCTGAACTATTTTTTTCATTACACAGAATATAAAAGTACCAGTGGTGTTTTACAGGGTTTTTACTTTTCTAGTAATTGAATTTTTTTTAGACCCCAGTTTTCCCTGAGGCAAGATCATAAGGATTTACCTTGATCTTAGGGTGGTAAAAATAGCTAGATATTATCTACAATATCAAGGAAAATAACAAATTAAGTAGGTGTAGAATGTAGATCCTATGAGTTTCTAATATTTAATAAGGTTTTATTTTTCTAAATAAATACTATGTTTTAAGGCCTAATTATTATTTTTTAATATTCGCTCTGATTTGGTATCCAGCTATGTTGTCTATTAGTTTTAAATATTATTGTAAATGTGACTTAATGTAGTGTTCTGAAAATTCCTTCAGGTAAAATATTTTATTTTATATTTATATTATTTTATTGACAACTAAACCCGCATTTGACCTCGATCTCGCCTGATGGTAAGCGACGATGAGGTAGACAATGGTGCAAGCGGGTCCAGTAAATGCCTATTCACACTGGCCTTGAAGATCCCAAGGTTTTGGATTGTTAATGGATTGTTGTAAATGGATTGTACTGACCTAAAGAGCAGGATCCGAGCCGCGCCTCCAGTCCCCGTCGGTGTGCGTTGGGCCTTATACTTCACTGTAATGCAATTATGCTGCTTTCCAGCAGAAATGGGTAAAAGGCTACTTACTCTGCACGATATTAAACCAATAAATACCCAAGTAGGTAAGTACTTACTTGGTTCCTTATAGAGAGAAAAAAAAACTCAAAAAGCAACCGTCGCAACTCACAAGACATCTGAATCGAGATGTTATCTTCAGGAAGATCACGAGCTCCAAACTGGAAGCGTGACAGATCGCGCCACAGATAACTCCTGACAAAGAGGTAGATATAGCGAGCTGTATGTCGGTGTGGAATAGAAATTGACACTTGACCACTTTGATATGAGTAGGTAATTGTTATTCTTGGGTACAATTGAGTTGAGCAGGCCAAAGTATACCATTTATCTTTCGCCTATAATCCGAAATCTCAACCTTATATCCGCATATTATAGTTTAGTTTCGCAAATTTTGACGTTATGGATTTGTGGTCGGCTGTACCAGCCTGTATTCAGAGTTGAATTTACAGTATTGGGGCACTCCACTCGGCGTACCTATCAAAAAGATTTTATTGAAATTATACAAAGAAAAAAAATGAGTTCTTGTTTCCTAGAATCTAAACAAACGAGCTCTGGTAACCCAGAGATAACAGCTGATCACAGGAATAAATCTAAGTACTAATTCAATAACGTGTTTGAAGGAAATGCGGTAAGCAAATAACTTCGTGGGTAAGTAAGTGGATGTATAGCCGTGACAAGATCTATATAATAAATAACACCTAATCACAGAAATCAAATATTATATAGAGGATATTGGTAACTCTGTGGATCTAATGAATTGACGTGGACAGATTTTACAAAGAGGTAGATAAGTACAAAGTTTTGAAGTGAAAACTTCTTTCGGTAACCACGGGTACCACTCTAAAAAGTTGACGCTGACGGCATGCAGTGCCCGTCACCAAGCTCGGAGACCAAGTGAGTGAGGTCAACAAGTGAGGTGTCATAAGATGTCTGGTACTTACAAAATAATTTGGTCCCCTTTCCCCCTCTCTCTTTCTCTTTATGAGAGATGGTTTTAGGATATAATTAAAATATCGAAATTTAATCCGCTATAAACAGCCATATCTCGAAGACGAAGTGAGTGAGGTCGACGAGTGGGGATAGAGCAAGATTGTCCGCTAGTGGAATAAAAACTGGTAAAGTGATTTCACTTCAAATCTCTAAGTTGTAGCTCTGAAATCTGAATACAATAAGCGATTTTTTTAAATGCAAATGATCACATTGTATTTTACCACGACGTCACCAACCCAATTTTATCCGCAATAGATATTGCACACACGTCAAAAGTATCACTTCCGCTTGTCAGGGTTGTGTCTAACGGCGGTGGTGTCGGTGAATTTTGCATGTAAATGCGGCTTCACGCGGGGCGGTAATGTGACAAGCGACAACCCTACACGAGCCGACGATCTGGGTGTCCGGGAAATGTGGTCATGTTTTAGGGTTGAATTCAACTAGACGAATAAAAAGCATTAGGCTGACAATTTATGAATTATACGCAAAACGTACAATAAGTATACGCAAAAAGTATCACACTAAATATAAAGTCACTATTAGTAATCTGTCCTAAAAGCACCATCTTCCAATATTATGGTTCAAAGAACTCCAATGAAAGCACCATTAGGGACGAAGGCTGTGAAGCAATTGAACCAACTCTTGGATTTACTTGACGGGCCATAAGTTCTCGAAATTGTCAGCATAACATAACAGCATAATTCAATCGTTTAGACGCTAGACCCGCGTGACAGACGAACAGACGGACGGACGGACACACAGCCTACATCCGTTTTCCCCTTTGGGGTCCCTAAAATGAACACACAATAATAAGCCAGTGATGCATTAAAACCAAGAGTGGCAGCAAAAATATCATTTTGTCGCAGCTTTCCGAATAACACCCCTGTATTCCGTGGACCGTGAATCCCGCACCACGGGTGCATGGTTGCGGGATTTATCTTTACCCTTGCACTGCACCGGCTCTTGAGGGGTTGAGGGGTTCAGGCGTGCATTTTATTGAAGAGACATTTGTTTAGGAATCAGGCACTTAGGTAGATTAGCTGAAAAGCATGTGTTTGAGTTCATAAATCTTGGTTAGGTTTTCTTCGAGTGTTCCCCTGGCAAAAAGCTATCCAGTTTTCAAAGGAGCGCTTGGAAAAAAATATGGTAAAAAATCTTTGTGAGTAGGTGGTACGTATAGTAGTCTTCAGATCAAGGTAACCCCTTTAGTACTTTCACAAACAGACACATTCATGCGAATGTCAAAAAATAATAAAAATTAATTGAGACAGGTTGCCACAGAGTATATTTGATGTATCTCCCAATGTATTTTTATTTATTTATTATGACTTTGGCCATTAGCCATCAGCCAAAAAGTATATACAGAAAATTATAAATTAAACAAAACAAAGAAACTTTAAAACTAGAAAATTCAAATGAAAGTATTTGAAACAAAGGGATTAAGAGCATTAAAAACAAAAATTTTGCAGTTACAAATATTTATTTCATTAGGAGTGCGTTCCAAAACCCGTTGAAATTATTCACTTTGACAGATGTACACGTTCTATTTTCAGGTGTTAACGCGGTAATGGAACATGGACAGTTGTCAACGTGAATTATTTCAACTGGTTATGGAACGCTCTCTAAGATGGTGAGAGTCCAAATTAATATATTGCGATTTTTTTTGTTAAGGGGAATTTGATGAGTGGAACTCCTGAAAATTTAGCGTATGTTTTTTACATTGGTAATTTTTTCTTGTAAATAAAATAAGTACTCACTGATTTATTTATCTCATTATAAAAAACAGAGTTACTAAGATGATTACGTGGTGGTGAGTAATTCACCTCGACATTTAACTATTCAATTACAGTTTAACCATTACGAGTTGTAACACGAACCGCCAAAACAATGTTCACCGCTAAACACCTTGTGATGGATCACTCCGCAACGCATAGGTCAACTGTGATCAGATATGTGCGTATTACCAATACGCAACGAGTTCCGGAAACCATAAGCCTTTTTATGTAATCAAATATATATCTGTGGACCTTTTTAAAAGTTAGCTATATAATTTGTTGCCTGAAAATAAATAATTTATTATTATGATAAATCAGTCTTACTTTTTTCTTATCTTATCTTATGATAGGGGGCCGGGAATAACCCAGCAGCACTTCGACCCTTGAGGATCTTTTGTGCCTACCCCATTTTACACACAGGTTATCTCAGTGTTATCTGGTTTCCTCACGATGTTTTCATTCACCGTTAGAGCAGTCGGTAAGTGTACGTATGTCCTGACTGAAAACCAGCGCTGCGGCGGTGGCTAGCATCTAGGCATATCGTCACAGCATAAAGCTGAGTTAGGGACTCTTTTGCCACATATGCATGTGAAATTGTGAACTTACTCTAAGTAAAAAAGTAACTCTTAAGTAACGAAATGTAATTATCGTGTTATGTATATGTGTACAAATAAATTTTAATTAATTCATTCATTTATTCTTCGCGAAAAATACGAAAAACTCATTGGTACATGGCACTGCACGGTTTCGAACCCGGACCTCGCATGGGAGTCCGGTGTCCTAGCCACTGTGCCACCGACGCTCTTAGTCTTACTTTTACTTTTCTCTCAATTTCGTGACAGTAACTAGAATTTTTTTTTAAAATTGCAGCTTGAATTTTAAATACAGGCTGTAACAAAACATACCTACCTTAACCAATTGATTAGTATAAATGGTAAACGATTTATTTCTATACATTTTACAAATTCTTTTAGACAAAAACTAGCCAAGAGCGTGTCGGGCACGCACATGATATTGTTCCGTAGACGTATTTAGCGGTGATTATTAAAATATTCAGTGGTCGATTTCATATAATTTGTTGAACTTGAGACTTCTGTTATTAATAGAGTAACACGAATGTACTAAGACTGTAGTAAGATAGAGACGGATTTTACATTTTATCCGATATCCTAATCCACTTCTAAGAGCTCACGGGCTGTAAGGAATAAATGAATGAATGAATAAATTAAAAAAAAATAAGGTAAAATAATTTGACGAGTTTTCTTTCACAACATAATTTATAATACTGAGTCTGTTACCTATATTTTTAATTGAAAGTTCTACCTACACCAGGCACTCGTACGTACCTATTATTCAGACTTTTTAAAACTGTATTTCAAACGTTAAAGACGCCCTGTCTGATACAGACGAAAGAACGGAAGGACGAACAGAGATGATGAAACTATTTAGCTATGTAACCCTAAAAATGTCTCTTTTTTTCGTCTTATCCTGACTTATTCTGTACTTGGTTCGCAAATAAATTCCCAATTTGACAGTGACGCAGGGCTGACAACATAAAAACCATGACGTCACACGCACGTCTCAATTGTCTTTGATCACAAATAGGCGCGTGAATTATTCAACAACCACTCCCCCCGCCTCGTGTCACACCCCCTGTCACGCCTGTCGGTGACTTGTTGGATTTGCATCAGATTCTATTGATACTGTGAATCTTTTGTAAAATCATTGTTTGGAAGTTCTACTTTTGAACTTTGTCGAGTGGTCGTTAGCCCTAATAGAACTAAATGTCTAGAGATATCTAACAGATGTGTAGTAGTTATTTAGAGAACTACTAGATAACTACTAGATATTTTATTTTCTATATATCGTAGCCACATAGCGTAATGGCGTATTTCAGCAAGTGCGTAGTCATTTCACGAAGCGCTGTAATAGTCGAGTTTTACACTATTTGTCTAAGATTTTTAGCCACTTCGTGAAATGCAGATCCCTAGTTAGTTAGATTAGATCTGAACCGCACTTCATGATGCCAGGTTTTAAATTATGAATCTTTTCTTTCTTCTTTTTATGTGAGTGCTGTGCACTTCTGTAATTGGATTATATATTAGAACGTTACCATATAAATAAGCTCGAATAATCCTAAATGTATAATCTTTTGATGTGCCAAATAAATTAAATAAATATCACTCATCAACCGTAATTCTAGTAAAAATATCAAAAAAAAAAGAATTAATTAAAATTTATTCCCAAAAATTAAAAAGCCACTCTTAATTTTCCTTCCGTTTGAACTCCTTTAAGAATATCTAAGCAGATTAAAAGAATCATTAACTATTCTCAGTTGAGCGGAGGCGCGTTCGCTCGAGTTTGCGAGAGACAAGGAGATTAAAGCGAACCCCGAGGCGTGAGGTGCAGGTTCGGTTCCATGTTGACTCGCCAAACGGGAGCTGGCTGTTTCCTTGTAGATTTTGAGTCATAATTAATTAGGTTTTTTTGTTAATTTTTATAATATTTTGCACATTTTTGCGCGGGAGGGGTTCCATCCTTATGTTGTTGATATCCCATCTGTTCGTACGAAGCGATTTCCTTCTTCGTTCATTATGCGAACGGCTAAGGAATGGAACAGCCTGCCGGCGTCTGTATTTCCCGAAACCTACAACCTTGGCATCTTCAAGATCAGAGTGAATAGGCATTTACTGGACCCGCATGCTCCATCGTGGACCTCATCGTCGCTTACCATCAGGCGGGATCGAGGTCAAATGCGGGTTTAGTAGTGAATAAAAAAAATTAAAAAAAAAACATTGCTAATATTCTAATTAGTCTTTCCCTGAGTTATCTGACCCTTGTTGATGTATCAATGTCAAAAAGGGTCGGATAATTCAGAGCCTAGACTCGTACCCAAACTTGCTTGCTTGCTTATCGTATGGTTAGTGGCCAACCTATTTGTCAGAGTTGTTCAGGCCGCCCGTAGCCCTCTGACATGGCTTAACGACTGCTATCGAACAACAACAACCAAGACCGACTGCTTAACGTGCTCTCCGAGGCACGGAGGAGATCAGATGAAATATGCCACTAGCAGTCACCCATCCTGGTACCGACCGCGCTAACGTCGCTTAACCTGCACGATCACTTTCGGACCGTGCGGTGCTCGCAACTAGGCTACGAGCTTGTGTACCCAAACTAAAAACTTGTAACTGCTAAGAATAGAATAGAATAGAATAGAATAGAAAAACGTTTATTTGTTAACTGCAGCTCACATGCAATTTCAATTTTAAGAGTGGACTACTTACTCATATTTATATTCATTTATACCCTGACCAGAAACTAATGAACCCTTGCCATATTGCGGAGCTAAATGGTACTATTGTTTTCATCACGAACTCCATAACACAGATTATAAAACGACCTATTAAGGCGCCCTCTTGACAAGGAAATGAAAAATGAAATGAAAAATGAAATGAAAAATTAAATAAAATGAAAAATGAAATGAAATTTATTGCCACCTTAAAGGTTTCATCTTCAAGGTTTTTTAGTTACTGATCGGAGTATATTTTACCTGAAGGAATTTTCAGAATACATCATTAAGTCACATTTACAAAAATATTTAAAACTAATAGACAACATAGCTCGATACCAACTCGGAGCGAATATTAAAAATATTAAAAATTAGACCTTAAAACATATTTAGAATAAAAAAAAACAAATTAGATATTACAAACTCATAGAATCTACATTCCACATCTACTTAATTTGTTATTTTCCTTGAGTAGGTAATATCTAGCTATTTTTACCACCCTAAGATCAAGGTAAATCCTTATGATCCTGCCTCAGGGAGAAATGGCGTCTTTGTACATTTGTCAAACATTAATTAGAATTTAGAACACTTTGTGTTTCCGTGTGTAAACCAATACCTCGCGAATAATAATATAATCTGCAGATGACTTCCGGATTACCTTTGAAGACGGTTATCTGTATTTAAGTTAGCCTTTTTGTTAACTTAGTAGGTGGGTAGGTAGGTATATCAATAGCAAAATCTATATCTTATTGACATTTTTTACATTATAGGTAGTTACGTTACCTACCAATTTATTTTCAATGTTTATTACATTATTTTATTTTATCTTAAATTAATTTTTCCCACGATTATTCTACAAATATGAATTGTGTTTTGACATGTATATTTCAAATTGTGTAGCATTAAATAAATTATTCTATTCTATTCTATTCTATATGTAAGTAATACAGAGGGCTTATTCCGTAGGATAAATTTTTTGAAACGAAAATCTCTCTCGAAAATCGAGGTCTGAGACATACTGCGTATTCAAGTCTTGTCTGTATCGTCTAGCATACGGAAACCATCACAAAACCATTTACCACACATTTCCAGTCATCTCCGGAAGTTTTTGAGAGGCATTACCATAATTCCGCAGCTCTCTCATTAATCTGACACCTGTGTAAAAGGGAACTATAGATTTATTCGAAATTTTCCGATTGCCTACGGAGTTGTGTGGTATCACATACCATCACCAAACCGTTTACCAGGCATCACGAGCACGATCTTCGGCTCTTCTCATCCAGTCGCAAGTCCAATGCAAGTCAAATGATATCAAATCAAATCATTTTTTTAATTGTAAGTAAGTACCTTTCGTAATTATATGAATTTATCATAATAAAATTATTCAGGCATTGCCCGTGATCCACCCAGTTCACTTAGGTGAACCTCAGGCATTTGCAGTTCAAATTAGGTTAGGTTTAAAGATATTTATTCACATTAAAAACATATTGCTACTTACATGTGAAAAAGACTAAAAAAGATGCATGTTCGCTACACTATTCACTTACACTATATATTATATATAGTTAGTGGAACGCACCGCACTAAAATTAAAAACACCATACATCGTCTCAATTTAATAATAAATGACTACTTTAATGATAAAGAGGCTTGGTCCTAAATTCAGCTCCAGTCTGCACATTGCGTACATATATGATTGTATTCATAATTATTGTAAGATATATTTATTTCAAAAGATGTGCTGCTGAAAGTTTCTTGCGCCTCTTCTTTCCTTTCAGCTACAGCACCTTACGAAGCGGTTGTAGAAATGTAAAGTAAAGTAAAATACACTTTATTGTACAAATAGAAAACAACAAACAAAAGATAGAAAAGGAATAGTAAAGTACAATTTAGGCGGCGATAAGTTTCATTAAAATACATGCTATCTAATAAGCTACAAGTACTTACTAAGCCAGTGTGGTGTCTTTGACCTCATCATCACTACCACCAAGTGAGATTGGTCAAACGCTGGTACAATTTAGGCGGCCTTATCGCTAAGAGCGATCACTTCCAGGCAACCTTCGGGCAGAGGAAATGATTTCGAGAAAGAGGTAGGTAGTAGGTGTGCAAGCATTATTTATTTATTATAATTTATAATTTTTTGAAAACTTATTACAATTTTACAACGGGATGTCCAAAATCAAAATTTGTAGTCAATACTTCATAATACTATCTTCTCTTCTAAGTCGTGTTCCTCATTGCTGGGGGTCGTGATCATTCTAAGGAATTAATCACATAGAACGACTCTCGTGGCAGATTTAATGGGGGTGGTTTGCCATTACCTTCCCCATTTCACACACTGGTTATCTCAGTGTGCAGGTTTCCTCACGATGTTTTCGTTCACCGTCGGAGCAGTCGGTAAATGTACGTAAGTCTTTCGAAAAAAACGAAAAACTCATTGGTACATGACATTGCATGGTTCGAAACCGGACCTCCCGCATGGGAGTCCGGCGTCCTAGCCACTGTGCCACCGACGCTCCATAATACTATATACATTATTAAAATATGTCAAATATTATGGAAAACGTTATACTTATAAGAGAATGTTCTATAAGTTATCTTTACTTAAATTAAAAACAATTTGATTTGATTCACAAATCCAATCAGACAGCCATCTCCGTGTCATCTCATTCATTCATTGCAAGCAGTCCGTTGTCTAACTAATATGCAAGAAATGACATTTAACCCTTCAAATTCCGCCGTACCAATTTCGAGGACTAACCGAGATTGCCCCGGGGGCCAACCGCATAGTTTGTCAAACCCTAATTAATAAACTACGGTCTCACCCTAGCGGGACCATTATACAAGAAACTAACTTACCGCGCCCTCGGGCCCTGTCTGTTCGCGTTCTCGACGAATTATTAATAACTGGTGCCTTAACAATAGTCATTCATAGGCCTGTTACGTCTATTGCAGACGATTTAAGTAGCGTCGCGAAGGCATCGTTTTTCGTGGCTAAATAAACCTATTCGGGACATACACGCCCGCACGTGCGGCAAGCGAGTGGTGCACCGGGTAGATGAGTGATCTCTTGGTGTATCTTAACAATAGTAGATTGTACGAATTTCTATTATCAGCAGCCCACTCTAGTCCACTGCTGGACATAGGCCTCTCCCAGGGCGCGCCATTGAGCCCAATCTTCGGCTCTTCCCATCCAGTCGCTGCCATCCACCCTGCGCAACGAATTTCTATGAACTTAGGCTCAATTTACATTACCGCGGAATGGAATGAAGCGATTTTTCGCAACATAATTGTACATAGCATAATGAACTTTATGTCAATTGTGTAACATACAAACTAAAAAAAAGAGCCAAAAAAAGAGGTCGCGCGTCTTCCGGGGACTCCCCGCGCATTCTCGAGAATTCCCCTAGCGGTAAAGCGTATTTAGTTTGTATGTTACACAATTGACATAAAGTTCCATTCTACGGACAAAATTCGCTTCCATTCTACGGCAATGTAAATTGAGCTTTAGGAACATATTAGTAATGTCGACCACAGGTCAACCTACCCAAACGTCAAAATTTGAGAATCTGAAATGTATCATATTGCGCAGACATAAGGCTGAGATTTAATCGAAGGTTTTTAACAGATGGTATACTATAGCTTGTGGTGAACTGTACAGTGCGTGAGTTTTTATAAAGGGCTTCGGGTCTTGAGACTTTGGTTATATTATATAATGTATTAATTGTAAGTAAGACAGACCGATTTTACCTGACCCCCTTCTAAGAGCTCACTCACTAGGACTAATTCATCACAAACCTACTGTTGGGGCACAGGCCTCCTATGCACAAGGGAGTATGGGTTCATGATCCACCGAGCGGGCCCAGTGCTGATTTGTGGATTTAACACGGCTTCGAAAAGATTTTAATTTTCTCAGACATGCAGGTTTCCTCACTATGTTTTCCTTCATGTTTTCCTGCAGTCGGTAAATGTACGAAAAAAAAACGAAAATCTCATTGGTACATGGCATTGCATGGTTTCGAACCCGGACCTCCCGCATGGGAGTCCGGCGTACTAGCCACGACGCCACCGACACTCGACATAAAAAGATCTATTTATACTTATAGGACTAATTATTAAGATCTATTTGGACCCTTACGAACTCCTAATAACAAAGTCGTCTGCTGGCTGAAGGTCACACGCGGAACCCTATTTTTCAAAAATGCTAACGGAACAAAATTCAAGTTATGTCAATTTCGATAGAACAGAACAAATATTCTTCTTCTTCTAAAGTCGTGTTCCTCATTGCTGAGGGTCGTGATCATTCTAAGGAATTAATCACATAGAACGACTCTCGTGGCAGATTTAATGGGGTGGTTTGCCATTGCCGTCCCCATTTCAGACACTGGTTATCTCACTGTGCATGTTTCCTCACAATGTTTTCCTTCACCGTCAAAGCAGCCGGTAAATGTACGTAGTCTTTCGAAAAAAACGAAAAACTCATTGGTACATGGTATTGCCTGGTTTCGAACTCGGACCTCCCGCATGGGAGTCCGACGTCCTAGCCACGACGCGTCGTGACGCCACCGACGCTCTCAGAACAAATATACGTAGAACTAATTGCTTGTGACATTTCTGTTTCTATGGGACTTGGTATCTACTTTACTACGTTTTATATATCTTATATACTACGTTTATGCTTAGGTAGGTACTTACGTTCAGTTTCCTTTTATGTGGGTAGGTATAGGTAAAAACAAGACTGACGACAATCGATACAAATATACCACCGGAAGGGTACGTGAGTTTGAAAGCCATTTGTTCTAATTTCATTTTAAATTGCTTATTTTAATTTAGTTTTACGTTTTACATCATGAGTTTTAGTTTTATAAAATAATTAATTAGATGCTCTATGAAAGGACAAGATCCACACTTTAACACTAAAATAAAGTTTTTAAAAAAAGTTGTAAAAAAGTCAGTTGTTATAAAAGTCGGTTATAAAGACAAAAAGGGGGTTGAGCTAACATGCCGTTAAGTATGTTGACGCGCCTTGAAGGTATAATCTCTATTCAGAGAGGAATCGGTTTGACTTGACATTGTTCGGTGAGAATTAACCCCTGAGACATGTCGCAATGACAGCCATCAGGGGAACATCTGAATGAATTACCAATTCAGACCAGCTTGGCAACTGGTTTCCCTTCAAGGCGACTAACCCCCGACAGTATCGCTTTAGAGCTGGTATATATGCGTACTAGGAAGAAAATTTCAATAGCGCGTTTTAGGTTTTTGTTTAATAACTCGTTAATTAAACCGTTCTCGATTATTTAAAGTTGTTTTTTTCATCCTATTGACTGATAAGTCATGTATGGAGTGGATAAATAGTAATATTTAAATGTATTTTGGAATTAATCGATAACTTTCTAATTTACGACTTATATCTTGCTTGCTAAGTGCTATAAGTGAATGAACAATACACCAGCTTAGATATGGACGCATCTGCTTAATGCTGCCTGCTCATTAATAAATAATAATAATCTTGCTTGATCCTCTATTGAAAATAACATGAAACGAAATATTTGCGCATTATGAATTCATTAGGCGGTGTTTATAGTAACATATGCAAG
Source organism: Hofmannophila pseudospretella (assembly GCA_947369225.1). Lineage (NCBI taxonomy): Eukaryota > Metazoa > Arthropoda > Insecta > Lepidoptera > Oecophoridae > Hofmannophila > Hofmannophila pseudospretella. Next base: position 9,853,145 of record OX376325.1, read on the forward strand.
CATTATTTGGTACAGTTAACAGGACTAATAACATAATATAACAACAATAGACACTTGCAGTGCGGACTCAATGACACTGAACAAAGAAATATTTACGTATAGATACTTTTCTCTCGAGTATTTTTTTTTAACTAATAGACTATTGCAATAACCCAGTATGATTAGAATTTAAGTTTAGGTATTCAAATAGTACCTATCTAGGTTGCTTGCTTGCTTATCGTATGGTTAGTGGTTAACTTATTTGTCAGAATTGTTCAGGCCGCCCGTAGGCATCTGACATGGCTTAACGACTGCTGTCGAACGACAACAACCGGGACCGACTGCTTAACGTGCTCTCCGAGGCACGGAGGAGCTCAGATGAAATACGCCACTAGCGGACACCCATCCAGGTACCGACCGCGCCAACGTCGCTTAACCTGCACGATCACTTTCGGACCGTGCTCGCAACTAGGCTACGAGCTCCTCATCACCTATCTAGGTGTAATCATACAATGTCAACCCTGTTTATATAAATAAGTAGTTGTAAATTATGTCCTGGTTTTAATCGAGCACACGCACCCATATTCAAACATGAATTCGAATGAGTAATCAATGTAACTAAAGTAAACAAAAGAACTGAAGTAACCAACACGAGCCAAGCAATTAGAGGAACTCTAAACAAATCACTTGTTAAATCGGACAAAGCGTTTTGTCATAATTCAGCGATGTGTTATTAAGATCTGGAATAATGGTATTACGGAAACCTACGTACAGCATGGTGAAAATATGACATAAGAAATGTTTGGAAATCTTTTGATTACATATCCCCATTCTTATGAAGGAAGGAACGCCCGCCCCTAGACTAAATTTTTTTTTCATACATGCCCATTTCCTACTTTAGCGCTCCTATAAAGGTGAGTTACAAAAATTTTGGTCTTTTAATATTAAAAGACCAAAAATTTTAAAAATCACCCTACGGTGAGAGGGCGCCACTGTCCGATTTCTGTATTAAAGAATAGATAAGACCTATGGCTTTTTATTTAGTCGTATTAAAAAAATATTTAATTAATTAATTATCCTAGTGTTGGAGCCAGGGAAATCAAAAACAGAAAATGTAAAAGGTAGGTACTGTCTGCATGAATAAATTTTATTTCATTTTATTTTTATTTTATGTTTAATGCCTCCGAACATATTAAGAGTGTCAGGTCAGTGCTACAGTGGCTAGGACATCGGACGTGTGTACCAAAGTTTTCCAAAGACAGCTATAACTGTGAATGAACACACCGTGATACCTGCCCTATGACACATAAACTAAGCTAACCAAAGTGTGTAATGTGGAAGTATAACCAAACTTCAACAGTATATAATTTGCTCATGGAAGATGTTCTAGTGATTAATTCTATCGGTGAGGGTGCGACTCTAACAGTATTGATCCACGTGGTCTGCTGAAGTCCAGAGGTGGACACGATTCAGCAACGTTTGCTCGTTTGCTGCCCAGTTATGGACAGAGAATTGACACATTAACCATAACCACCATTGGGCCCATAACCATTTGTAAATAACTTTAAATAGACGGAAGTAACTTTAAACTTGGTTATATACTTGGTATTATACGTAGAAGCCGGATCGTCTGGGGTTGCCAGGTGTGGCATTGTGTTTATGTTCATATACCAAGACATTCACACTGTCCGTATAGTATAAGCTGTTATTTTAAAACCACCATGTGTACACGGTCGAAACCTTGATGGGTCCATAATGGCGGTCATTTTTTACTCTGTGGCTGGGAAAAATGTTACGAATTAGCATTTTGAACGTCACCCTGTTATTAAATCATAACTGGTCTCGTAATAACAATTAGTGGCGGTTCTCACGGGCGATGGACATACGACTCGGGTAATAACTGCTTTTTTCGGTAGGATAAGATTTAAATGCCTTTTCGGTGAAGATTTTTTTATAGTCGAGGTTAATTAACTATGTACAGTCGTCTGCAGTATCCAATATTTAAGTTTTTCAAAAAATGAATGGAATGTGGTTCTTTGAATAGGACGGATCGAGCAGAGAGTAGAATCTTCCGGTCCAGGGCGAGATTTTGCCTGCTACATAAGAATGTATGTTTACAAGTTATTCTTATATCTGACTGAATACATTTTTTTAATAGCCTATAGACTGTCCCACTGCTGGGCAAAGGCCTCCCCTCCTCCTTTCAATTTTTCCATATCCTCGGCGTCCTTATACCATCCTTTTTGGAAGTGGTCGATATCGTCCTTCCACCTACGTCTGGGCCTGCCTCGGCGCCGCTGAGACAGGCCCAGACTGAATATATACTCGTACGAGTAAATAATTTCTTAGACATTAGAATGGTTATTCAAAATAAATAATTTAATTTCCAATGTTTTTTTTTCTCAATAATAATACAATGCAATTTACAATTAATTAATGATACTTTATTTTTATTTTTTTAATAATTAAGATATTAAATGTAAGTAACAGCTGTTAGAGTATATAAGTAATAATTGCAGACTGTGCTGGATTAAATCATATTAATTATGTTTATTATTTTATTAATCTTAATAATACGATCTAATACAATATTACAAGTAATATAAAATAATGTCTAATTAACCTGTTATAAAAATTTCAGATTGTTACCACTTTTATTATAGTAAGTAATTAAGTACGTAAGTAAGTAGTATGTTTATTTCACACACAGCAATGGGGTGGTTTGGCATAGCATCTATTGTCTATAATCCCCGAGGGGGTAGACAGAGGAACCACCTTTATTATAATTTATATTTATTGTTTATTATTATTTAAGTATTAAGTATATTATTATGTTTGAAATTGTTTAAAAGACTAAGGGAATTATTCTAAAAGTTTTTTTTTACCTAGTCTACCTTAGTCGCTTTTCTCTGCATAAAATAGTTATTCTAATCTGTCAAATAGTTTATAATAAAATCACAAACATTTAACATACCTACCTACATGTTGCCACTTTTTCTCTGCAAGTGACTTTACCATCGATAGCCAAAATAAAGAAGCTTCCCGCTTTTGAATACTATTCAAAAGTCATAAGTCATAACGTAGAAAAATGGACAGTCATTTTTTCACTGACTGTACATTTCACGTGCACTAATTTAAATCTAAGTCTATACTTAATCTGCACCTAGCCGTCATCTAGTCTAGTTTATTGTTATTGAATCATCATCATCAGCCATCGTCCCCACTGTTGGGGCACAGGCCTCCACTTGTACAGGAGGGTACGAGCCATGATCTACCGAGCGGACCCAGTGCTGATCGGTGGATTTCACACGCCTATGAAAACTTTTAATTTCCTCAAACATGCAGGTTTCCTCACGATGTTTTCCTTCACCGTTAGAGCAGTGGTAAACTGTTATTGAATAAGTACAGTAATTTGTGAATTAATAAAAAAATCTAATTAGAATGAATTAATATTACTTATTGTTTTATATAGGTAATAGTTAATTAATGTCACTCATCGGATATGATAGCTATGCTATGCTACTTATTATTTTTTTGTCTATAATTTTTATTTTCATAAACTTTGTTATCATAATTTATTTTTACTACCTATTAACTATGACTAGGTATTTATTATCTTATTTCGAGCTGTACCTATTACGAATATGCCTTGTTAACCTAATAAACATAAAAGTTGAAATTATGAATATTTTTATTAAGAAATTATTCCGACCGGACGTCGTCCGTCGTCGTCGTCCCAGATACCGCTGGCGCCATGAAGTGGAGAAGGATCTGCGTGAGCTCCGGGCGCCGGACTGGCTCGAGACTGCGCAGGAGAGAGAGCGATGGCGCTCTTTGGTATCGGAGGACAAGATCCACTTCGGGTTGCTGCGCCAGCGGTTACTCCGCTGGCGCAAGTAAGAAATTATTCAATACAGCTACTGGTATTTTATTTCCAATTTTAGAATAGCTATTAATGTCAAAATTGAATATTATACCCACTTACCTATATTCAAAACCAGAAACTAGTTATGTATGATGTATTCATGAATATTAAACAGTTAATTGAATTCTAATATTTATTTATTACGTAATTTTATAAATGACAGTCATTTGTCAACCGTATACTTTGCTTTTAAAAACGTAAAATGGAATATAAATACTGATACATTATTTTAAAATACTTATGTTGTTTTCATTGTTATTAATTAGTGTTAAGGTTGGTTATGGTGTGTGATGGGGATTCGCTATAAAGTTATACAATCTTTATTTCTTCTTTTTTCTTCATTATTGTATGAATTTTCTAGTTAGTTATTTCTTAACAAGCATATAACGAGATAGCATGTAATTTAAAGAAGACGTAACTCGTGCAGCTGACTAAAATGTACTTTAGGTATATCTAGGCAATTATAACATTGATTTAAAAGTTCTGTACTTTTAGGTACAGAGAGTGAGCGTCGGTTTGAGAGCATCGGTGGCATCGTAGCTAGGACGTCGGACTCCGGAGGTCCGAGTTCGAAACCAGGCAATGTCATGTATCAATGAGTTTCTCAGTTTTTTCGAAAGACTTACGTACATTTACCGACTGCTCTAACGGTGAAGGAAAACATCGTGAGGAAACCTGCATACTGAGATAACCAGTGTGTGAAATGGGGAAGGTAATGGCAAACCATCCCATTAAATCTGCCACGAGAGTCGTTCTGTGTGATTAATTCCTTAGAATGATCACGACCCTCAGCAATGAGGAATACGACTTAGAAGAGAGACTTTTAGGTAATTACTACTTAAGAAATTTTAAAAAATCATGTATTGAACTTTGTTTGTATAATTGTAGCGTGTGTATGTGTGTGTGTGTGTGTCACTATGTCAAGTTAAATTAAAAATTAATTAATTTGCTTTATCGTTTACATTACTTTGTATGCTAGCTTTGTATGTTTAGGTAGGTTTTGCTACTTTGATGCTCTTAGAGTGAAGTAATTTGTACCTCAGAAGCATAACACTAGAAATATGCTATTCCATCTATTCAGCTTCTTAGGTATTGTTGCAAATTATACTTGATTAGTTTCTTTAATTAATTAATAAAATAACTTTGAGAATTTGTTTGCTAATTTTATACTTAATCAAAATTATATTAAGTGATATTTTTTTTAAATTATAATTTTTACTAAAATGGTCACACCTGTTAAATTGGTTATGGCACTTACAGTTCTTCTGAGGTACAGAAATAAGAACTTAAGTTCTAAATATAAACTTTAATGAACTTTAAAGTTACTCATTGTCAATTAAATTACTGCCTGCGCAAAAATACATATGAGGAGAGGCTACACATTCCTGAGCTGCCGACGCTACAGGCACGGCGTACCCGAGGTGAACTAATCGAAGCATACAAAATCTTATCCAATAAGTATAACTGCCCGGACTTGCCCAGACTCTTCAGTGTGAATACTATACCCGGAGCCCGGCACAATAATGACTTGCAACTGAAGACCACTCGTTCAAACACCTTGGTCGGCCATAACTCTTTCAATAACAGAGTCGTGAGAATATGGAACAAGCTACCGCAAGAAGTCGTGGATGCATCTTCAGTCAACAGTTTCAAAAATAGACTAGATAGGTTTTTAAACAGTGCATAAGTAGTGGTGGACTTAATTATCTATGAAGAATGACTAAGTGCTATAAGCGAATGAACAATACACCAGCTTAGTAATGGGCGCATTAGCTTAATGCTGCCTGCTCATTAATAAATAATAATAATAAATAAAAAAGTAGGTGAAGTTCATCGCTTTGCTTTATCGTTTATAGCATTGTTTGTTTAGGTAATTGCTACTTTGATGCCCTCAGAGTCAAAATAAGTTGAGTCGTTAAAAACTTGAGTTGAACTAAATATTAACTTTTAATGAACTTAATTCCAAAAGTAAGTATAAGCATCTTTTTAATTGTGAAGTGAGTTAAGTGTTAACATTGTTGTTAGTGGAACAAAAAATGCTAAAGGCAGATGTTTATTTATGTTTCCAGTTCAATAGCTCCCACAAAGCCTGCAGAGAGTTAGCATTATTATTAATAAGCCGTAGCTGATGGCTCCCGACACAGAACTTAGATTTATTACTTTAGAATAAATAAAAAATTCAAGTTAACGTATTTTATTTTACATACCTGTACATATATTTTTTAATTATTTTATGAATAAATTCAAAAGTATCAACATTGGTTGGTTTGCAAATAAATAGATAAGACCGAAACGGCTCCTTTAAAAATGAATGGGCTCTATGAGTGTTTAGTTTAGTACCCCTATTGTTTACGTTCAAGTGGAAAGACGTCAGTTAATACTGAATCCACTATACCAGAGACGATGACGTTTCAAAAGAAAACAATTGTAATTTTTCCTCAATGAGTTTATTGCGCCAGAACAATAAATGAAGCTGATCACTATAACGTTTACTTTCAACATCGATTACGAATACTCTACACGATACCATACATATCGCACGCCGCCGAGTCCATTAATATTTATAATATTCAAGTCCGTATTGCACTTCGCTTCAAAAACAAACTCGATACCCAAGCGGTACTATCATCCCTTAACTTACAGTTCGTGGGATCAATAATTACGATATATTTGTCTACATATCACAAGAAAATACAAAACGAAATACGAAATAGAATTAACACAATAATTAAAATTATTAACAATTAAATATACAGTTTGTCGCGCGCCATTGGCTTTAAGGAGTGAGGTATCACCAGGACGGGCGGGGCGCGGGGCGGCTGCGTCATGACACCGGCACGTGGTGCTGGTACAGCTGCTCCTGGCGCTCGCATAATGACGTCATCTTCTTGAAGGACTCCGAGGTCTCACGAAAAAGCAGTTTAGCGTCATCTCTAGGCCGAGCGTGCGCCGCATCCAGCCTCCCCGGCGAGATCACCGGCGGAGACGACGCCGACAGCGGCGACAACGACTCACGCGCCGACTGCGACCCCGCCGGCGCCCCGTACGGCCCCCCTCCCGCCTGCGAAACCCCATTACCCATCAGAAAGGGAGCCGGAAAAAAACCCCGTTCCCCGAATTGTGGAAACAACCCCGCCTGCAACGCGCTCAGGTTCCTACTATAAAACTTCATCGTCTCTGTTACATAGCTGGGCAGCTGAGCCGCATCTTCGTTGCCTCCGTATCGCAGGCTTTCTAGCGTCGATGCGAGACCTTTTATATCTGCATATAGTTTATTTAGAAGTTCATTGTTCACTTCATACGGAGGCCTCTGTTCTCGAGCATCAGGCGAACTCGTCGATAGCAGTCGTCGATGCAAGTCAACATTCGAGCTATGTCTGTCTCGACTCCGTCGAGAGGGGAAGGCGGCGTCGCACCCGTTCACATCGCACGGGTGAAGTAACTTCAAGTGATCGTTTCTATAATGCATGCGCAGCGTGAAGTGGTTCTGAAATACTTTGCCACAAGCCGTACACCGGTCCGGGTTCTCGTCGTCTATGGGGATTTCGATGTCGTTGAGGTCTGTCCGCTCGTCTGTCCGGTCACTGCTCGCGGAGGGCGACCGCGCTCTCGCCAGGCGGTCCTCGATCGTGTGCAGGTCACTGCCGCTGTCACTGGGGGTGTATAGGTCAGAGCGCAGCCTCAACCCTTCGCGCACAACGCTAGGAGCACTGGATTCATCGTCCGACTCACTCTCAGCCTTCACTCGCCTCACCGATTCCGAGTCCACAGTAGCTTCCTCGCTGTTCTGAAATGGCTCCCATTTTTCCGGCTTTTGTTTTTTCAACGATAAAGGTTCTTCGTCGGCGCGACTCGAACTAGGCGTAGAGAGGTTTCTGAATAAATCCGCGTTGTATTCCTCGTCGGACACGTTGTATTCGTTGGCTTGGGAACACCGGGTGGGATTACCGCTCTTCCTCTTACGTTTGTTAGGAACAAATGAGGACATTTTATCATCTGAGGCGGTGGGGTCGGTGCGGCTGCCGGTTTCGGGTAGCACGTTAGCGCGTTTGGTATTATCTTTCTTTTTATTTACACTCAAATCCTCCGGCTCGTCCTCGTAGTTCAGCCTGTCTGCTGCCGGAGACTCCGCTCTATCTTTGTCCTCGTCGTCGGAAACGTCCTCGTTGTTTTCACTATAATTATTAGAATCCTCCTCGTGCGTAGCGGGAGGCTTGGCAAGATCTAAAGCACCACGAGTATGCTCCTCAGGCGGAGGGATGTTTCTGTACAATTTCTCAATTTCACTGAAGTTACGGAGATTGTCGAGCGGCACTCGCGGCGGCAGCGGCGTCGGCCCGTGCGGCGCGCCCATCGGGTGCGGCAGGCGCGCCGCCAGCTCGGGCGGCAGTAGTGCGGGCGGCGGCAGCGGCAGTCGCGTCAGGGCGGGCAGCAGCGGGAACGGCTGCGAGGACCTGCCGTCGTGGGCCGAGATCTTGCGCCGCACGTGGGGCGAATGCAACTTAGGATTCGGGTTAGCACTGTGCCGGTTCCTCGAGCGACGCGAACTGAACATCATGGTGCATCCTTCCACTGTACACTTGTGCATCTCCCGGAGGTGCACCGCCGAAAAGTGAATTTTGAGCGCGCCCTTGTCGCAGAAAGTCTTGAGGCACACGTTGCACTGCACTCTCTTCTTGCCGGTGGCCGGGTTAACGAACTGGACACCGAGGCCGAGCGGCCAGGGCGCGGGCTCGCGGCGGTCGCCCGGGAAGTCGGGCGAGCGCGGCTCCTCGTCCTCGCGCGAACTGAAGCTGGCGCCGAGCTTGCGGAAATCGAACTGCGGCGCGGGCTGGCTGACGCGCGGCATCATGAAGTAGTCCAGGCCAGTCGGCAAGCCGGGAACCGCACCGAAGTCTTTGCCGTCCATCACGTCACAATCATAACAACGCGCTCGGTGCAGGCGGGTGGCGCGCGACGCGGCCGCTTTGCGACTGAGGACGTGCGACACAGGTGACCGCGCGCGGGCGTCGGGCGCGCGACATGCGGGCGGGGGAGGGGAGGCGGAGGCGACGGGGCGGGGGAGGGGGAGGCAGGTGGGAGGAGCCCGCGCTGGGCGGAGCGGATCGATGCGCAGTGGGGACAGGCGACACGGCGAGCGCGGTGCCGACGCCGTGCCGCACCGGCCACTGTAAACACAACAACTAAGCTGCGCGTTACGTCACACACGGCTCTGGTCTAGAATACTAAGAGCACACACGTAGGTATACGAATAGGTAGCTAAGCCCAGTAAGTGCACTTTGCAACATCGCTGCAGACTGCAGATAATGTTCGCGGCACTACCTATATCACGCGACGATAACTCACATGGAAGTACGACCGCATACTTACCTACTTCAAGTGGGATAAGAAATTAAGAACTAACTTTTAGGAAATTACATACTAGATTTATTGGCCAAGCTACGTAGAATCTGAAGATAAATAGTCACCAGTTTTGTAGTCAAATTAAAAAAGGTAATAAGTATCACTAGCAGGGCAGAAAAAGCGGAATTTTGAAATTAGTTACAATTTACAACAAAGTTGAATTTCCAGAACTCAAAATTAGATAACTTTTGGTAACTTAATCCGAAGTTTCAAGATATCAAAGCGACTAATAAAACTATTCAAAGTCCTAGAGTCTAGGTGTGTACCATAGTAGCTCGTGTTTTACAAATTCCTGACGTACCTTTGATATACAACTAGGACACAAAAATATCGGGTCTCTTAAAAAACTATAACATTTCCTTAAATATCCTGAAATTGTAGTATGTTGAAGATGACTTTTTAATACATAAAAATGTACATAAACCTTTTGTACACTATTGTACATTCTTCAGGTGGTACTTGGTAGTAGGAGGAGCTCGTAGCCTAGTTACGAGCACGGTCTGAAAGTGATCGTGCAGGTTAAGCGACGTTGGCGAGGTCGGTACCTGGATGGGTGACCGCTAGTGACATATTTCATCTGAGCTCCTCCGTGCCTCGGAGAGCACGTTAAGCAGTCGGTCTTGGTTGTTGTCGTTCGACAGCAGTCGTTAAGTAATGTCAGAGGCCTACGGGCGGCCTGAACAACTCTGACAAATAGGTTGGCCACTAACAATACGAAAAAAAAGGTGATAGTGACATGATGCTGCACTGAGTAGTAAGATTTTAGTCAAGGAATTGTTTATATTGACAACTCGGTTTGACATAGTAAAAATATCATCATCATCTCAAATTTTAATATTTATTTATTTTCGAACTAAAACTAGTATAGATGAAACTTCATTTGAGGTTTATAACACTCATTACTGATCTACTTATAACATACTATTTATACGAACGATCTATCTCTACGACTTTGGGAGATATCATTATATTTAGAGCGTCGGTGGCGTCGTGGCTAAGATGTCGGACTCCCATGCGGGAGGTCCGAGTTCGAAACCAGGCAATGTCATGTATCAATGAGTTTTTAGGTTTTTTCGAAACACTTACGTACATTTACCGACTGCTCTGACGGTGAAGGAAAACACCGTGAGGAAACCTGCATACTTAGATAACCGGTGTGTAACCGGAAATGGGGAAGGCAATGGCAAACCACCCCATAAATCTGCCACGAGTGTCCGTTCTATGTGTTTAATTCCTAAGAATTATCACGACCTTCAGCATTGAGGAAAAGGATTAGAAGAGACTGTTAGTTCAGCCGTGCTGTTTTACTGTCGCCAATACAAAATTAGTACACACCTTTATTGTAATTAGGTATATCAATTTATAAACTTTGTAGTAAACCTTTTTTTTTAAAATCTCAGTTTAGAGGGTTTGGTACACGACAAGGTGACAATGTCAGCCTCGTCAGGGTCACTAAGAAAAGGGAAGGGAAGTTCAAGTATTATTAGAGTCAGCCCTCACTTTGAGAGCCAACTTAGCAAACAACAGTAAGTGTTTCATAGTATCAGATCAAGTTCATAAATAAACCTTTTAAAAATTGATTGTAATAATTTTTTGACAGGTACCTACAACAACACGATTGACTCGATATCAATAATATTTTAATAAAATATTACAAGAATACGATATGACTTGTATGGAAACCGAGTCGTAACAGTGAGGTGTGCCCGATGTCTCCCCGTAATGAGAAAGAAACAATTTTTATGTATTAACTAATTGTTGTTGTTGTTATATCCTCATTCATACAAACAAACACATTCATACAACACAACACGCACACACTGTTGCTTTCTTCATCCGTGCTGTCACTGAGGGGCTAGCTGAAAATCAGCGCTGTGGCTTGCCTCAGCATTACGCTGAGCTAGTGTACCCTTTTTGGCACTGTAGCCTGTACCACACCAGATGTTCTGTGCTGCATGTATTAATCTTTGTATACTTCTGTATTGTGTACTATATTCTGGTGTTTTCAGCGCTAAATAAACGTTTTCAATTTCAATTTTATTGTTACTGTAACCTGTAGATGCGAAATCAGTAGGTACCTAATTATTTGCATCTAATTAAAAAGCACCTTGTATACTTACCTAGGTTAAGACCTAGGTACAGGTTATCTTGTATAGGTGCATCTACAGGTTACAGCAACAGCGTGTAATCTTATTATTACATAAAAATTGTTTTTTTTTTCTTATTTCGGGAGACATCGGGCACACTTACTCCGCCAATCGAAAATAATACATTATTTTCTTACATTATTACCATTTATTTTAAAAAATCTCGACGAGGGTATCTATTATTATTATTTATTGAAAATCTACATAATTTCGTTAAAAAAAATTACATTCACAGTGTAACAAAAACCAATATAGGTTTGTTAAGAACACTGGCAGACCGTCGACGGTCGCATTATATTTGCGAGTGTGTGAAGAACAGCACTGTGCTTGTGCATTTCCAGTGCTAGTGCACTGCTTCGGCAAGGGAACACGTTTATTCCCTTGTGTGCGTTATCGTTCTCCGACCATTTGCTACAACTAACGCCATCTATGTTTGATCTATAGAACTATACTAATAATTATAGGAAAGGTGACGCTGTTCATATTATTTTAAATTTTATGAGTGTTATTTTTAATGAAATTCACCCGGAGAAATAATGGTTTTCGGATTTTCAGATTCTTATTTCTTTTTCCTCCTTTCTTCAATTTTTGAATTCAAGTTAGGTACTTTAATTTTAGTTGGAAGCTATAGCAAACTGTGGCGGGACACTTGAGCATTATATAAAATAATTGTTATTAATCACCAAAATAAGTATTAAATCTAAGTTGCTTAATGCAATTTTGTATTGTTCACACTTGGATACTCTATTTAAAACCATTTGGAAACAAATAAAAGATTGGGACCCTGGGGCCCGGGAGCGCACCGCGTCTTCAAGGACCTCGCAAAGCGCCTGGTCGACGCGTCAAAAGATCCAAGATCTGGCTCCTATTTGGCCCAGCAGATTAGCTTAGCTATCCAACGGGGCAACGCAGCCAGTCTCTTGGGTACACTGCCGGATGTGGGGGATTTAACCCAAATTTTTTATCTTTAGTTTTCTTAGACTTAGTTTAGTTTTAGATTTAGTATTTTTTTAGTGTTATATTATATTGTTAAAAAATAAAAGATACAAAAAATGCTTTATCAATGGTTATTCCGTATCCTTTCATAAACATTACTTACTGTTAAAACCGCAACCCAACATAGACTAAAGAAAACCACTACAAAGAGAAAACCACAGAAGAAAGTTAATATAACCATAAACTTTTATCAGAATCCGTTTTGTTAATTTTATTTATAACTCGAAATTATCTATCGAAATGATTTCTAACATTTAATTATTTATCATAATAAAATGTACCTACAACCCTTACAACGTAAAACATGTTGTATTGAATATATTAAATATAGATAATTGAAATTGAAATTGTAATCGTTTATTTAGCGCTGTAAACACCAGAATACAGAAGTATACAAAGTTTAATACAAGCAGCACAGAACATCTGGTGCGGTACAGTGCCAAAAAGGGTACACCAGCTCAGCATAATGCTGAGGCAAGCCACAGCGCTGATTTTCAGCTGGCCATAGTCACTGAGGGACTAATTAACATTTTTATTAAAAAAGTTACCTTTGATTAAAAAATACACAGTTTTCGTTTCTAGAGGCGAGATCGCATTTCCACCTGCTACGAATTAGGTATAGCTGATAATTTTGCTACGAGGGTCAAGCTACCTACGCTACGGCGTAGAGGACGTCCGTGTGACAACATAATTATACCGGCTGTCCAAGAAAGTACGATCAAATTAAACAGGCTTCCTATGGTTCTATAGCTGAAAGAAAAGAAGCAGCACAAGAAACAATCAGAAGCACATCTTTTGACATAAAATACGTTAAAACTATTCTGCGCGATCCAAATAAGTTCTAAGTACTAGTACCTATAAACCATTTAAGTCAGGCTACTCCCGCGACATAGAGGCGCGGGGCGAAATGACAGAGGGCGAGCGGTAAGCGGAAAGCAGGCCCCACCTCCCGCTCGTCCCACGCCCACCCGCTGTCGTCTCGCCCCTCGCCGTAGTCTTACTTAAATGGTTTACCTATAGTACTCTCAATGAGTACCATCAAAACAGCCATTAAGGCTAAAGCCAGGGACCTGCATATGGTGAAGTGGTCAAAAACGACCAACTTAAAACACTCTAAGTGGTTCATTGGAAATGGTGGCACGGCTGGGTGCAGGAAAATCTACAACCATAGCAGGAATCTCACCCGTCTCATTGTAGGGGCGTTCACGGGCCATCTTGGCACTAGTGAGCCTCCTACACAAGATGAGACTGGCAGACAATCCCACCTGTAGAGCCTGTGGTGACACCGTTGAGTCAATGGAACACTTGCTGTGCGAATGTGACTCGTTGGCTGGAGGGCGTATGAGTCTTCTGGGGTTCGCCTACCCGAAACCAGAGGACTATAGGCTCCTTCTTGTAAGCTGTATAGCGTCCTTGATGCAAAGCATATTTAAGGAACAGGAAGGAGACTAAGGTTAGGGGTGAGTACAAAAGATCCCTGTGGGTCGAAGTGCCGCTGGGGTTATCCCTGGCACCCTGTCATAAGATAAGATAAGATCTTACAATTTTGAACTTTAATTTGTACCTTTCTTTTCTTGTTCTGTAATTAGTTTTAACTGTAATCATGTTCCATCCCTTAGTTACCTACTCATTACACATTACATACACTACCCCCCAGGGCGGATATAACCCTGGGGAGAAACTAAAAAACACTACTTTCAAGATGCCATCGATCATGAAAGAACCCGACAACACCCGAATGGCTAAATGAAACGTCCAAATTCTGTAAAAAAATACGCAAGCACTCTCAATCGCCGTCTGTCAATCGAATGTTTCCTTCTGGTAGATGTCGTATCACACCCCGCAAACACTCCGATCACTCGGCCTCCAGGAAACAGTTACAATTACCGAATATCGTTACTTGGCAAAGTGTAAACACCACTCTTTTATTGTATGGTGCAAGTTTCATCAAAGTGACATAAAAATACTATTTTTTATTTCGTCGATGTCTGTCTATCGCATGTTTAGGTTAGGTAGGTGTCGTATCGCACACCGGTCACTTGGCCTCCAGGAAACAGTTACAAATACCGCGACTATCGTTACTTGGTCGCAGTGTAAACACCACTCTTTTATTGTATGGTTCAAGTTTCATCAAAGTGACATAAAAATACTATTATTATTTTCGTCTATCGCATGTTTCCCTCTGGTAGGTGTCGTATCACACTCCGATCACTTGGCCTCCAGGAAACAGTTACAAATACCGCGACTATCGTTACTTGGTCGCAGTAAACACCTCACCTCTTTTATTGCATGGTGCAAGTTTCATCAATGTGACATAAAAAAGATGTTCCTTCTTCATTCGATTCGGCCTGTCATCATTACCATTAGGTACGATCACTCCGGACATTTGAGAAACAGTAACAGTTAGGTATTTGTTATGCAGCGGTGCAGGTTTCATCAAATTGACAGAAATAACAAAAATCTTGCTGAAGCTGAGACTCACTGAAGCTGTTTAGGTTTGAAATAGTTTATTTTGTTTAAAAATAGCGAGTTGCAGTTCAATAAACTTTCGCTTTCCGTCCGCTTCCGCTTCCGCTCCCGGTCTGCTCCCGCTGTCGCCTGTGCCTTGCTCGGGTCAGAGTCACCCATACCGTACTATCCGTTTCGCGGTACGTAATATAAACACGATCTCTTTTTGTCCTAAGTGATCCGGCTCTGGTCAACGTTGATCTTTACATCGGATTGGGGACCGTTTTCACTAGCTTGTAGGAAACTTACCGGTCGGAAAATTTTCCGCATAATACAAATTAATTTTTTTTACTCTCGCCAAAGTCTACCGTCTATTATCTTCTAGTCTGTTCAGATTTACCCACACCATGCTTGACTTCTACCAAATTAAAATACCTACCTACATTACCAAATTAATGTAAATACCAGACACGGTTTTAATACGTATAGCGGTATAGCTACGAGCTTCGGTGGCACAGTGGCTAGGACACCGGACTCCCATGCGGGAGGTCCGGGTTCGAAACCGTGCAGTGCCATGTACCAATGAGTTTTTCGTATTTTTCAAAGACTTACGTACATTTACCGACTGCTCTGACGGTGAAGGAAAACATCGTGAGGAAACCTGCACACTGAGATGACCCGTGTGTAAAATGGGGTAGGCACAAAAGATCCTCCAGAGTCGAAGTGCCGCTGGGTTATTCCCAGCCCCCAATCATAAGATAAGATAGTGCTATCCTTCTATTACTAAAAATTTATATTGCTTAGCGGCACTGAGCAAGCAAGGATTTCCTAACTTGATTTATACAAAATTGTCCATTGCAATTCTAATTTGATTGGGCTTAGATCAGACCCACCACTCTATAAATTCGGTAAATACAGTATTTTCGTATGTTTCAAAATAATTAGTACCTAAATAGTACCTAGGTAGGTACCACAGAGTACTAATTCCCGTGCAACCTACAGCCTACATGCTCCCTAACGCCACGGCCGACATATTTATTTTGAAGCGCGGCCGCATATTTGTTTGGATTAAAAATATTTCTGGCCCCACTTGCACACGACACTGTACGAAGTATCGCGTCGTACACTGCTGGCAATGTAAAATAGACACGTGCCGTACACTGGCGTGGCGTTGGCGTACACTGCTGGCAATGTAAAATAGACACGTTCCGTACACTGGCGTGGCATTGGCATACACTGCTGGCAATGTAAAATAGACACGTGCCGTACACTGGCGTGGCGTTGGCGTACACTGCTGGTAATGTAAAATAGACACGTGCCGTACACTGGCGTGGCGTTGGCGTACGCTGCTGACAATGTAAAATAGACACGTGCCGTTCACAGGTGGATAGGACTCCCAGGCAAAAAAGTCATAAGTACTCCACTAATTTGCTAAAATCCTAAGTAACTGAAAATGTAAAAGTTTTATTTACATAAATACATGCACAATGTTAAGACCTCCGCCTTACAAACTAGGTCGAGACCTCACCTATCTTGGACTGGATCTTGATCTTGATCTAGAACTGGATCTTACATAAGTCAATGCTCCTCAAACATCGATATAATGATAAAACTGATCCATATCGATAACACATAACAACGACAGTTCATTGCATCTTTTTTTAAATTGCATGTTAATTATTACTTTCCATGCTGCCACGGCCGGCTGACCACTCGAGCACTCGCGTGTTCTATGCTTCACGTCCGTTTGTGGGCGGAAATTTAAAAAAAAACAGAAAAACATCGGTCTTGCTCAATAGCCACGATATCTTGTGGAATTAGCTCTAACTTCCTCTGATATTCGGGTGAGGACGAATCGTTTGGTGTTAAGGTCAGTTATAAAAGCGGTATGTCCTGAACCACGCCCAGTGAAACTGGCTAATAGAGGCCAATAGTTGTAGAAAATGCGAAAATAATTGTGTATCTTGCCAAACCGCACGCATAAAGGTAATCTAATATCTTATGCTAGGGGGCCGGGGATAACCCCAGCGGCACTTCGACCCTTGCGGATCTTTTGTGCCTACGCCATTATACACACTGTTCATCTCAGTGTGCAGGTTTCCTCATTATATTTCCCTTCAAAGCCGTTAGAGCAGTCGGTAAATGTACGTAAGTCTTCGAAAAATACGAAAATCTCATTGGTACATGGCACTGCACGGTTTCGAACCCGGACCTCCCGCATGAGAGTCCGGCGACCTCGCCACTATGCCACCGACGCTCTACGCATAAAGGCAAAAAGTTCACACTGCCGCCACCGGAAAAGGCTTCTTTCCTCGATTGCCAAACCTTTTATCTAAGTTAGGTTTACCTACGGGTTCCTTTGTTATGATCAAGTCAAAGCTTTTTACTTAAAATTAATTAGTTGAACTTATCCATGCAATAAAGTAATGTAATGACTGATCACTCCACTCAGTTGTAATAATGTAAAGATAACTGTTATTTTATTATTAATACTCTCTCAGATGAAAACTATTAAAAGACTCCCCACTGTTGGTTGGTGGGTTTTTAGAATATTGTTAAAGTAATGTAAGTACATGAAAAACTTTTTACTTCAGTTACAGTTCAATCTCAGTTTAGGAAATTCTGTTAATTAGCTATATATTGAGCGTCGGTGGTCTAGTGACTAGGACGTCGGACTCCCATGCGGGAGGTCCGGGTTCGCAACCATGCAATGCCATGTATCAATTAGATTTTCTGTTTTTTTCGAAGACTTACGTACATTTACCGACTGCTCTAACGGTGAAGGAAAACATCGTGAGGAAACCTGCATGTCTGAGGAAATTAAAAGTTTCCGAAGGCGTGTGAAATCCACCAATCAGCTGGGCCCGCTCGGTGGATCGTGTCCCGTACCCCCCTTGTGCAAGGGCAGGCCTGTGCCCCAACAGTGGGGACATTAATAGGTTGATGATGATGAGCCACAACACATCTGTAAACTATTTTCATAGCTGTAGTATATTTATGCCACCCCAAAGCATACAAGTTCATTATAAATTCATCTGAGTTGTTTTCATGTTCAACTCAAAAGACTAAACTAACACGCTTTTGTACCGAAATACAGAATCCTTGCATGACGTGATAATGACTGTTAATAAGTTAAGTTAACTAAGCTAGGCTTAACAACGGAGCAGACAAAGACTGCTTCAAAGTGTGCCACTAACTTTGACTTTGAATTATTCATGCTCTATGATTGACGAACTTACTAGAAAGGCGCAAAGCATTTTATGTAGGTATGAGAAGATTTTTTAATTTGAATTAAGATTCACCTGATAGAGCGTCGGTAGCACAGTGGCTGAGCACCGGACTCCCATGCGGGAGGTCCGGGTTCGTAACCGTGCAGTACCATGTGTTTTTCGTATTTTTCGAAGACTTACGTACATTTACCGACTGCTGAACGGTAAAGGAAAACATCGTGACGAAACCTGCACACTGAGATGACCAGTGTGTCAAATAGGGTTGGCACAAAGGATCCTCAAGGGTCGAAGTGCCGCTGGGTTATTCCCGGGTTATCATAAGATAAGATAAGGTTCACCTGATAAGTGACCCGATTAAAAGACAATTTGTGTTATTGTTTTGTACCTGTGTGTTTCTAGGTGCAAACCTCTATAAGAGATTTTTCCATAAACTTACATACACATTAAATTAGTCCATAGATACAAGAATTCTATTTGCCACGGATCCAATGAACATCTAGATTTGGAAAAAATGAATGGTTTTTGGGCAAGTTCAAGGATCGACTATCATAGATATCCGAAACTAACAAACCATGAATTCTGCAAGGTTTTCCGAACGATAACAAAATTGTCTTAATTAAGTATCTATAGACCTCGTATAAACGAAAACAATGTATCATAACGAAACATTTTTTAATTACAACAATTCTAACAACGAAAACTGGTGCCAAATGAAAATCATATCCTCTGCAGTCACCTCCAAACGTAATGACAGGACACTATGTTACCAAGTAAAAAATACAGCTAGGAAAACAAAATTAACTTAAATAAACCTTAATGTCGTAGAGAATAAAGGTGTTATTATTGAAATAATAACAGTAAAATTGGTAGAACAAGTTATGTTAATGTATTAGGTAAATCGCGGGGTACCGGAGTTGAAACGTGAAACGCCCCTGAGGAAGCCACTTGTAAAAGGAATGATACTTTGCTAAAATCGTCGCGTTGATTTGTTCTAATTGGTGCTTACGCCATTGTTTCGTAAAGTACGCCAGTGACAGCAATGGCAAGTGGAATTAACTAGAACGGACAAGGACGTGTGAACATGGATGTGATTCAGCAGTGGTATACATGCGCATGGTATAAGTGGACTTATCTATTATTCAAATATCTTGAAGCAATGTCTTTTAATGAAGCTAGTGACAGCAGCATAGATGCAAGACGAAGACGCAAATAAAAGGAAAGAGTGCCATTATAGTGCCTGCCGTGTCGTGAAGGTCATAAGGAATACACCACCCCAAACTCTTCCGGTGTTGTACGAGCCGACTAAGGATCCAGCGGATATTATTCAACCTAGTAGAAGGCGATAGACTAGTAGGCGACAAACCTATCACGTTTGTCCACCAAATCTTACGGCGAAAAGTGGAAACTACCTATGACTGAATATGGTTCCTCTGTCTACCTCCTCGGGGATTATGTACGTGAGAGACATAGATAGAGCTATCCGCTCATAAATCCTGAAGGGAAGCTAGTGAAGTGATAGGAGTTTAGGTGCAAGAGGAACAAGCCAAAGGCGAGGACGCGTGCGCAGTAGTGTGTACACGGAGGAAGTGATTCAGGCGTGGCATACTTGCGCACTGAAGCGGTTCAGCCGTTGCGCAATAACCCACTAAAGCCAGAGTAGTGTGGCGCACGCGATCCGAAGTAGGTATACCAATTATAGAACAGAACTTTATTATTAAAGACCGTAAATTAATATCAGATTTTGTGGATGACGCGTTAAGTACCGTTCATGTTCTATAGTTCATAATTTTAAAATAGACCATTGGTATTCGTAGTAGTCTTAAATTGGATTAGATTGGTAAAAGAAATAAGCGGCGTTTTCTTGTGATTTACTCTAATAAAAATGAATGAATGAATGAATGAATGAATACTCTTTAAGATGCTACTATGATCAAGAAGAAGTAGTTAATGTCAAACATCCTTATAAAACTGACAACTGCCTGCGGTTTTTTGTCATACTGTGTAAGCTAAGAATGTACCTTACTACTAAAAAGTTTGTTTACAATAATAAAGAGCCAATGAGTACAGCTAACTTGACATCAAACTAATTGATAGGGTTAGAAACGAGATAAATCACCGATGGCCCATATAGGTATGGACTGACCTGGACATGTCTGCTGGATGTTGATTGACTTATGAGTGAAGATACTTACCAACTGGACCTCACTAAAACAAAATCAGCATCGCGGCAGAACAAGACGGAGATGGCGAGACGATAATAGATAATTTTTTGGAGAACTAGCCTGAGGAATCACTAGTGACGGTTAGAGAGATCAGAGAGAGGCCTTTGTCCAAAAGTAGGTCAGTGTAGGCTAAAGTAATAATAACGCAATGTTTGTTATTCAGTAAAGTAAAGAAACAGTTAAATCTTTCAACTGACACAGCGATTTTAACAAGTTACCCCCCTAAGCGATGACTGTGTACTCTGGGACGACAGCGTGAAAATTTATTATTTCTGCTCAAGCACGCTAAGAGCTTTGTGTCGTAAAATCGGGAATTACCAATGAGCAAATTGTGAGGGAGGGTTTTCAGTACATTAACAACATTAGAAGTACTCTCTAAGGTGTCTTTCTTTGTTAAAAGATTTTAAATTAGTTTTAAGTAGGTACTTGACCCTCTCATTAAGATTAGTTTTTTAAATATTAATATTTTCAGATGCAAAGAGTTGAAGCATACGAATATATCATTGTAATCCATAGATTCACAATTTATATGGAAAGCATCGAAGTAAGATCACGCCATTGAACAATACTAACTAGTTGACATAAAGCAAACTACTCTTAATTAATTGCCTCAGTATGGAGTTCGTATATGGAAAGTAAAGTAAAATACTCTCTATTGCACAGAAACATTGTGGAATGAAATAAGGTATAATAGCAAGGGACAATTCAGGCTGCATTTTCGCTAAGAGCGATCTCTTCCAGACAACGAAGTACTTAGGTACCTTTAAGAATTCGAATCAGTTTTTCAGAAATATATTTTGTATGGAATCGATCTAAGCAAAATGCTATCGGGTTTTGGAAAAATATCGTTGTATCGCCTATGATTTATATGAAACTATTTCAGTTTTAGCTCTCCGCGTTTTAGCCGACTCTTTCCAATAACCATTTGTTATTTAAAATACTTCGACATTTTAAATAGTTAAAAAAACTTTGATCTATTTATTCCATTGAAATACGCGGTTCTGAAATCAATTTCAGTTTTAGACTCGTTTATTTCGGATGTCATTTTACGTTTACCCTCCCTTGACATGACTGTAACATGTAAACGAAGCTCTACAGTAAAGTGTTTGTCAATTAGTGAACAAGCCAGTCACTGCAGTAATTTGTCCTGGTTGAGCCGCGACATGACATTACGACTTTTCATTTTGTTTTAGTGACACTCATTTGTTAGGGATGTTGTTAGTAAAGTTAACCCTAAAATGTTTTGACGAGTCATTTTCGTAGATTTTCAAGTTAGTGGTAAGGTCGAAAAAACACTAAGCGTTGCAAGTAATATATTACCAATAATGGTAGTACTTTACTTATATACTTTTTATTTTATTCATTTCCTTGCAGATATAACAAAAAAATCTCGTGTTTAACCGTAGTAAAAAAGGCTCGTGTTGCGAATTAGACTCGTACCGATAATCTGGTCCCTCTCGCCCTAGGTAAACAATCTACTATAACAGATATCTATAATAGTTGTTTTCCTACTTTAATAAAAATATAGAGCTTATTATATATGTACCTATATCTACAAACAATGTAGCGTTGGTCTCATCTTTCGACATTCAAATCGTAAAAACGATAAGTAAGTAGCATTTGCTCAGTGTATTTTTTTTGTTACAGTATTTTGTTCAGTGGTGCTGATTTAGGTATAGGTATGAAAAATTTGAAATTTGAAACTCGACGAAAAAATTTTGGATAGGTACCTATATTTGTGGGTACAGTGTTATCTGAGCGGTGGGAAGAGCTCGCATCACGGAGGCCGGAGTGGCGTACGCGTGTCAGGAAAAGTGTAGCCCAGATTGAAGGGGCCCGTCTAGCTATTCTTGATACCAAACGCCATGTAAGGAAAACCCGCCCAAAGCCTTCCTACCACTACACATACAACAGCACCGGACAACTCTACGCGATCGCTGTGACCGGGTCTTCAAGAGCAAGTTCGGATTCGCCAGCCACATTCGAGCGCATGCTAGAACCTGAAAGGGGTCGCCACCGTCGGTTTCGACGAGGTAGACTGGATATTTGTATCTTATAAAAGCCGAGATATTTACCTACTGTACCTTCCTTCGTTTCCTAATATTTTACTTCTGTTTATTAATATTTCCGTTATTTATATGTTCCGGTAGTGTATCATTAGGGAGTGATCCCTGGCACACAGGTGATGCCTGAAAACCAGCGCCGCAGTGCTAAATCCGCTGCGGCAACAGGCTGAGGCAGTCCCTTTTTCCGGTGCTACACACCACCTTCATCAAACTTAATCACTTTTGTTTATTTATTTTTATAATATACTTATTTGTTTAATATTATTTTTATCTTCTGTACCTAATTGTTTGTATGTGTGCGCTATTGGAAATAAATTATTTCTTTCTTTTTATTTACCTACCTTCATTCATCATCATCACACAAAAATTGATGATCTTACGTTTGTCATGACGTCTTCTACTCTATTATATATAACAGCTATATTTCATTCACGGCTATAGTTCCAGAAATGTCTTGGTTACGGCCGTTATCCAGTGGGTCGTTTAATGTTTTAATGGCGGCCATTATGCAAACACATTAAGGGGATCGCCCTCGTCGGCTAGGCTTAAGGTTTGCTGAGTATACCGAAAAAAAACTAATTGGAATAAGTAACACCTGCACCCTGTACAGACGACGTAGAATGATGGCAGTGCTGTCTAGATCTCTACTTTGCAGAATTAGTGGCTATCGGAGATTCAGGAAAAAATTAAGAGTTGCGGTTGTTGGTACTTGGTAAAACTTGTAGTACATGATTAGACTTAAATAATATACTGTATCACGGTATTTTTTATTGTATTTTATTAATTACGACCGATTTGGTTTACACGTCTTCAGTTATTTGTTTATAATTATTTTCTGAAATACATGTAATTACAAACAAATACCTGAAGATGTGTAAACGAAACCGGTCGTAATTAATAAAATACAATAAAAAAATAAAGTGAAACAGTATATTTTTAGGTACGTCTAATCAATTAACAGTTTCACTGAAATATTCTTTTAACACTGAACTTCTTATTAAAATTCGAATGGTTTTTTTGTTTGTTTGTCTTAAGGTTAGTGGCCAACCTATTTTCAGAGTTGTTCAGGTCACCCGTGGGCCTCTGACATGGCTTATAACGCAACAACCGGGACCGATTATTTAACGTACTTTCCGAGGCACGGAAGGGACAAGATGAAATGTACTACTAGCAGGCACCCATTCTATAATGCTAGCAACATGGCACCTCAAAAATAAAAATAAAATCACAACTGTTTGCCGTATTCCCCTTAGATCCTATGATAGCTATAGCTTTGCCATGTTCACAATAAACCGGACGTATCGTGTTGAGTAACAAAACATTTCAACAAGTTGTTACCCTTGTTTTGACATGTCACCCTAATCATTATAGAAAATTGAAAAATATGAACCTTAAAAAAAGGTATACAGGTAAAGGTACACGTATATCATCGAATCGCATGATGGAATAGTTTAAAGAAAAAGCCAGTATCTAAAATAAAACTGAGAGAGGTTTTTAATCTGTGACACAGTTAACCCCCTACTTACCAGGGGTATCTAATGCACCGATCAGTCGCGGAGGGGAGCGAAAACCGCCGTCGAAAAAATAATAACAAGACTTAGCGCCTTTTTACAGTGGATCCTTACATAAATAATGATAAAGGGAAATTAAATCAAAGTCTTATTACAATATTAAAAGTTCGGAAGGCGTTTTTTAATGTCTCTAGCGGCGGTTAGGGACGCATATTTCAGTCAATTTGGTAAATGGTGGGAGGTGGTGATTTAGACCGCCGCGGCTGTTTGAGGGTTGTTTAGTTGTTTTTATTAATATTTTTTTCTGTTATTAGTGCATTTATTAATTAAGGTTGGTGACATTTATTGCTTATTTTTGTAATTTATGGATTTTAGGAGTTTATGACTTTGTAGTGCTTTGGTTTATGTACAGTCGACAGGTAAACCTACCAAAAAGGTAAAAATTTGAGAATCTGAAATGTATCATATAATGTATCATATAAAGGTTGTGATTTAATTGAAGGTTCTTGACAGATGGTATACTTGTCGTCGACTGTACTTTGTTTTTTTGGTTTAATGGTTTTTGTAAATATCTATCTTTTCTCATAAAACTGTAAATACACTTTGTTCACTAAAAGATTTTTGCATGTATTCATTTCGAATGGTAAGGTTTCTTAATTTAAAATACCTATTCTGCGTGCTGCGATAAGATATACTTACTAACAGTGATTTACAATCAAGTGAGAGAGTGCGCATCGGAATTGCACGACCTAATTCCAGCATCTCCATTCCGCCTTCGGACTACCAGGCGCGGGGAGGGGTTCCATCCTTATGTTGTTGATATCCCATCTGCTCGTACGAAGCGATTTGCTTCTTCGTTCATTATGCGAACGGCTAAGGAATGGAACAGCCTGCCGGCGTCTGTATTTCCCGAAACCTACAACCTTGGGATCTTCAAGGCCAGAGTGAATAGGCATTTACTGGACCCGCGTGCTCCATCGTCGACCTCATCGTCGCTTACCATCAGGCGAGATCGAGGTCAAATGGGGGTTTAGTTATATATAAAAAAAAATATTAAAAAAAGTTTTGAATATAATCAACTAAATCCTCATTTCATTCTTATTTCTCTTATTTTTCTTCATTCTTATTCTTCTTATTCTTATACTTCTTTTCTTATTTATAACTTTCGCTCTTCCTTACAGATCCATGATCAAAATGTAACTTACTCGTTAATACATTATAATCTTTTATGTTAGCAAATATCAATGCAACAGCTACTAATTTTTGGAATTAAATTATTTCTTTCTTTCTTTAATGTACTTACTACTTTTGGCTAGCACTATGGCACCAGCACTATCCCAGGAGTGCAGGCTAGTAGAAGCCTGTCCAGTACCAGCCATGCGTCTTGTCTTTACCGCTCCTGACCGCACCCCGGATGTATCCTGTCATATGTACTGAGCTGTGCAGTCTTGATACTGTGTTATACAGTTTATCAGTTACAGGGGCTTAGCATTATATATAAAAAAATATCATCATCAGCCTTTTAATGTCCCCACTGTTGGGGCACAGGCCTCCCCTTGAACAACGGTAGGGGCCATGATCCACCGAGCGGGCCCCAATGCTGATTGGTGGATTTCACATACCTTCGGTAACTTAATTTCCTTAGACATGCAGGTTTCCTCACGATGTTTTCCTTCATCGTTAGAGCAGTCGGTAATTGTACGTAAGTCTTCGAAAAAAATCTATTTTTTATGAACCACCCGGCAACCAACCATGCATATTTTTCGGTTTTTACGAAAAACTTCCCTTTATAAGGTCCATAAATAAGGAGAGCAGACGACCAAACGGGCCATCTGATGTTAAGTGGTCACCGTCGACCATAGGTAGGTTTTTGATGCGCTGCTAACCTTGAGGACTAAGATGGATTGCCTCATGTGCCGGAAATTACGCTGGCTTTCTTACCCTTCAAACCGAAACACAGAAATGCAAGCATTTCTGTTTCACGGCAGAAATAGATAAGAGGGTGGTACCACCCCAGGCGATCCTTCACATCAGGATCTACCACTACAATATAATAGTAAATAATATAATGTCTTCAACGATCAAAACTCCTCACTCCACCTGCTCCTCGCCGGTCAACCATTAGGGAAATCTGCGCAGCTAGTGCTGGTTAATTTATTCGCGTGAATATTCTTAAACTATCGGTTTTGCGGCCGCTGTGGCGATTCGGCCTTTATTTACGGCCGAGGTGAGGCCGAGGCCGAATTAGTGGCCGTCTCTAGGGATCGAATAGTATTTTTGGGTTGGTATTTGTTTGTAAAGGTTATAGAGAGGAATTAAAATTAGAGATTCTAGGGATCGAGTCAGTGTTGAATCGTTATAAAAAGCGATGGCCTGCCTACCAGTAGTGCTGTACCACAAGTGTTAATTTTGCCAAATATACATAGATATACATAGAGTATTTGCAACGATATTGTTTTTTCTGAATATTTGTAGAAAATGTATTATTTTTGCAATAGAGTGCAAGTGTTTCTTTCTTTCTTTCTTTAAATAATACCTACAGTGACTTATCTCCTTTGATCTTTTCGAATGCCGCCGCGCAGCGTAGGCATTTCCGCACCATCGATCGAACGCTAAGGGTTGTCACAAATGTCACAATAACTGGAAATCGATTCCACTAAATACAACGTAACTAAATAGAATCTAAACTGCATCGTTATTACGTGTTTCGTATGCTACTATCCACTAACGATCCAATTTCAGTTAACTTCCGATCGAGTCAACGATTGATCGAATAGTGCATTCTATAAAACGTTTAGTTTATACTATATAGCAGTTGAACGGTAACAAAACGCTTCAACTGTCAAATATAACGATCGAACATAAGTTCCTCCCAAGGTACTTTGAGGAACTGTTAAACCGAAAGGTGGCAGTGGTAGAGTTATGCGTCAGCAGAATGCGATTTAGTGTCCAAATAGAATTGGAACGAAAACTAAGTTGAAATTGGATAGAAATAGAACTACAAACGTTGTAATTTCGGCGAATTGGGCACCAGGTGTCCCAGAAAGTATGGATCAAATGAAACAGGGTGATTCCTGAGGTCATTAGTTATTACCTATCTATATAACACCATATAAGGTTATCCGATTCTTCAAGGCCAGAATGAATAGGCATTTACTGGACCCGCGTGCTTCATCGTCGACCTCATCGTCGCTTACCGTCAGGCGAGATCGAGGTCAAATGCGGGTTTAGTAGTAAATAAAAAAATAAAAAAGTTAATTAAATATTTGGAACTTTATCAAAAATGACCTAGTGAACCCACATAAAAATTTACAAAAAAAGCTACCACATATTTGGCAGATTTTATTTTAGTATTATGCTCCTCACGACGACGGGAGATGACCCTCCGACTTACAGTATATCGTTGCTATAGAATCTGTATACGGCCGCCCGCGCCCCTCGCTCCCCGCACCGCACCGCGTTGCCCTGCGCGAGTACGTTAGTCGGCCTACTGTATCTTCTTCTTCTTCTTCAGGTCCTAGAGCACCTAGTGGTGCATAGGGCTGAGACAATATTCTTCCACCGCGCTCTGTCCGATGCCGCAGACTCTATGGTTTCCCAGGATAATTTAGCGGCCAACTGTATACCTAGTTAAGTGAGCGAGGAAAAATACGCCAATAGTATCGCTTCATTTGACTCGTAACGACATAATGAAGCGAACCTATTGGTGGATTTTATCCTCGCCCCTGGCCTCGCTTCCTCGCACAGCATTGATGAACAAGCATCTCAAGCAAGATACTCTTTGGAGAGTCCAAAATTTCGTCCGTATCGACACCGGTTATTACGATATAGCAGCATATCAGCATTATTTATTTATTTATTAGGTAAACACAACAGATTACAACCAGAGGAATTACAGAAAAATCAACATAAAGTTATGAGCTAGTAACCCTTAACGTGTAAACACAGCATGGTTAGGAAGTAGAAAATTGGTTGTTGTACAAAATTGAGTTGGGAAAGCAAAAAATACTAGTGAATGTAATGATTAAAAAATACCAATTGAAAAATAAAAATTATAAAGTAGGTGCGTGGATAGCTTACTTGAGGGCATCTTAACCCGTCTTTTAAAAACTAATGGCCTAGGATCGAATAAGTCTAACGATGTCTTATTATATCAGCATTATGCTGAGCTGGTGTACCCTTTTTGACACTGTACTACACCGGATGTTTTGTGCTGCATGTATTAATCTCTTATACTTCTGTATTGTGTACTTGCTGTATTCTGGTGTTTACAGTGCTAAATAAACGTTTTTATTTTCAATTTTAATAATATTACCATAAAGTATAATTTGTAAACAACACCCAATTTTAGTCCCAATCTAAACCCATTTAGTGCATTGGAGGCATTATCACGCTAATTTACACATTCCTGTCACAATTTATCCCGCAAATGGCATAAAAAGGCAATTTCCACCGAAAAAAGTGGCATAAAGAGCCAAAGTCTAACATACGGGCGTTCGTAATATCAATTTGCCTCTCATACATATATTCATGACACATCGTGGCAGGTCATATAATTTATATGTGAAAGGCAAGTGGAAACAATTGTATGTATTCACGAACGATTTGGCGGAGGTAAAAGGGAATGTTTCAGGGTTGGCACATTATGCATGCGCGGTGTATGCCACTCTTGGGGGCAGTTACTTATGCTGCGGTATCTTTTTAAGCGGGTGTTGGGATGGTAGACAGGTGTAACTTAGACATTTTGAATGTATGCTTTCTGTTGAAAATGTCAATGCCTAATTTTGATGTCTTAGCATCCAGCATTAATTCGTCAGAAGGAGAAATATTTATATCTAATCGAATACCTATCATTCGTATTTCTTTAAATACTAATTTGGACAAAATAAATTGGTTAAAAATAACTATATCGGGAATTCAATAGAACTCCAAACCGTGGTCCCGTGTCTAAATATAAAATTAAATTAGGTTTCCTTAAAATATTTTGTAATCCTTTACCACACTATAGCTACAGCGATTTTAAATCGTAAGCGAACCGAAACCGTAGAAATCTAGAAAACCAAAAAATATCCACTCCTGTTTCAAAATCGCTGCAGTGAACTAAAGGCGTAAAAATCAAAATTGCGATATTCTTTTACCTAAAATCCCGAAATAAGTAAGAAAGATTCACCTAAAAGGACAGTGATTTTTTTGCCTATGGGGAAAAAATATTGTCCTTAAAAATAACTAAACACAAAATAACATACCACATGTAGTACCAACATGGAAGGAATTATGTTACCAATGTCTGCGATTTTGTGAGAAGATGAATGAATGAGCTGTAAGTTGTTTTATCTTTATAGAGATATTATTATTATATAATATTTAATCTACTGTACGATACTATACGATACATTATGTACTGTATTGTGTCAAGCACATAAATTTACAGTGTCTTAGTATTAACTGTATTGCTGTGCAATTTTTTGTAATAAATAAAATTAAAATAAAAGAACAACATTTTTACTCGATTCCTAAGTTACACCGCAGTACGCGTAAGACTGGGTCGGAATTTTCGCGACATAGATTTTCGTAGGTCGTTATTACTCGCGACAAGTGAGTGATATACGACTGCGGTCGGAGAACCCGCAGCGACAGACTAGGCACTTGGCAAAAATTAATAGACCTTTTAGGAATATGGCAGTGGTTTTCATAGGGTAAGGACACGCGGCGGTTAAATATCCATTGCTCGTTATGAAGTTAAAACGTCAGCGGGAGAACACGATTATCAGCAATGTACAATTGTACACCGATATCGACTACGCAACCCAATCTTACGGCTCGGTTTCTGTGTAACTTTCTTGACGTATTCGTGCAATATTTTACGAAAATATCATTTTACCATCAGGTCAATCATGCTGTTGTACAGTCGACCACGAGCTATAGTATACCATCTGTCAAAAACCTTCGATTAAATCTCAACCATATGCCTGATAGATAGATAGAAACACTGCAACACTGCCTGCGCAATATGATACATTTCAGATTCTCAAATTTTGACGTGGGTAGTTTGACCTGTGGTCGACTTTACTGTCGCCAATAAAAAATAATACCTACACTTTAGAATCCTGCTGCTGTCGCTACTCCGTCCGTCCATCCGTCTGTCACCTGGGTCTAGCCTCTAAACAGAATTAGATGAATACTTTAAAATTTTACATTATATACGAGTATGTAATATTATATTCCCTTGACCCAAATCAGAATATCGACTTTAAAATTTTGTAAAATTGAATCTATTTGTAAGTTTGTGCAAAAATATTATAAGTAAATAAAATTAAAACAGCCTTTATTTCCTACCACAAACATTCATAAATTAAGATAAAATTCACATGTTATTATTCATTAAATTATTATAAGTATGTCAATATTTTATTAGGTATTTATTTCAGTAGTTGCCATCTCTGGCATAGGCCTCCCCCAATTTCCTCCAGTGTTCCCTGTCCCTCATTCTCGTCCAGTGTACTCCCATTTTCTCTGCAAAGATATCGTCCCATCGTTTATAAGGTCTTCCCCTTTTCCTTTACCCTTCTTTTGGGTACCACTCCGTGAATTTTAAGTACTTACTAACAATTAGCAATAAGCCACTACTATTACAATTACTTATTAACAATAAGCCGTCGTTAGACTTATTCGATCCTAGGCCATTAGTTTTTAAAAGACGGGTTGAGGATGTCCTCAAGTGAGCTATTCACGCACCTACTTTATAGTCTTTACTTTATTATTTTTATTTTTCAAATAGGCATAAGTTTTTTAGTCATTACATTCAATAGTATTTTTTCATAACTCAATATTGTACAACAATCAATTTTCCACTTCCTAACCATGCTGTGTTTACACGTTAAGGGTTACGACCTAGCTAGATTTTTCTGTAATTTCTATGGTTGTAATCTGTTGTGTTTACCTAATAAATTAATTAAAATTAAATTAGTACTGACCTACTGACTGAACCCTATAGACAGAGCGAGACCCGACTCACATTTACCCGATTTTTTCAACTAATTTTTTACAAAAATCTTTCACGAAATATAACAGTATTCGCGGTAAAGCGGTATTTCCACCAACCTTCTGAATCGACCCCGCCTGGGGGTCCAATTCCGATAGTCATCAACTGGACAAACACTGGGCGGTCCAGTCCGGTCCTTTGACACGAAACGGGTAAACAGTAAACACTCAAATAATTAGAATTACCCGATGAACCCAACCCGTTCTGATATCTCCATTAATGGGAAATTATCCTTTGGGTAGGGATGTAATTACTATTTCTGTTATAATTTCTATGAAAAATATTCTTACGACTCTTAAATGTCACATCCCAGTTCTATACCTAAAGGAATAATGAATCAATAACTTTAAAACCGCTTTAAACTGCTACAATCTGCCCTCTAGGTGCCGGCTAGCAGGGTTCTAGGAGAGTGTGCAGATGAAGTAATAGAAGAACTTGGTAATAGTAGATATTATATTTATAACAACACAGAAAATAGTTAATGTAGAAAATAGGTAGTAGTAGGAGACAATTTAAAAAAAGGAGAAACGTCCTTTCAGGACAAAATACAGAGAGAAAGTGAAAACAATGAAATTAATGGAATTTAGAAATGGAATGGGAATAGGATTTGAATTTTGAAAATGTAGATGAAGAAATGAAGATGCCAACACGAAATGAGGTGAGATAAACGCTAACAATGAGGTTGAAATTGATGGCAAGGAGGTTGATATGGACGATGAAGTCGACATCGTTACAAAGCAACTGGAACTCTAGCACTTTCGACTTCAGTCAGACATTCCTGTCCTGATCGAAAGATAGAGGAGTCCTTATAACACCGCCACATTAGAGAAGTTCCCTTCTTGCCTGTAAACATATCAGAACAAGTTAACAATGCCATTTTAATTAATAAACACGTCAAAGAACGAAAACCACCACTAAAGTACGCTCACTGAATACAGGTGCCACTTTTATAAAGAGCAACTGGTGCCTCGTAGAGCATTGTTATAATATCGGGTCCATTAGAACATTCAACCTGAAGCTTGTAACCTATTTGTTTTTGAGTTCTCTTTAGAAAATAATAAACGGGAACATCCTAAATTCCCAAGATACTTAGAACTTCATATACTTAGAATGTCCTATACTTAGAATGAACTTAGAATATCCTAAGTTCATAAAAACAGTCTATTCAGAGCACCTTTGATTCATTCACCGATTACTTTTAAACAGTCCATAAAATTTATAAAAAAATCGTATAAATAGTCCCACTGGTGGGCCTTCCCTGTCTATTTCGACTTTTGCCTATCCTGAGCCACCTTCCGCCATGCATACTGGAAGATGTCAAGCTCGTCTTTCCAACGTCGTCGCCTGGGTCTACGCCGACGTGACGGTAACCATCTTATGGCAGCTACCTTTGCCCATCTCTCCCTATTCGCCAAAATGAAAAAAAAAAATGTTAAAACCCGCGCCATATTTTCCCGTACGGTCAGCACTGAGTTACTGTTAACCCAAGGCAACAACATACGGGCTGAATAAAACATGTGATCCGTTCCCAGTGGACTGCGTGCTTAATGGTCGCACAGACTTTTCTTATTAGTAGTAAATAGGCGCCATTTTTATTTCAACACTCGTTAACTGCTGTGTTTACAGCTTTTGTTTTACTTCTCCATAATAATTAATAATAGAGCAGCTTGTTTAGATACAAAAGGTATAATTATTCAATCTCATTTGAACACATCTCTTTTGCATATTTGCTGAAATTAAAGAAGAAATATTTGTGATCGCCGTGAAAGAAAGAAAGAAAAAACATTTTAATGCCACAAAATAATAAAATAATACATATTTAGTTCACTTCAAAAATAACGTCTTCATGTTATTGATTGTGGTTTCAAAATGAACAAATTACAATATTTTAAAAATGATATTATTGTTATTATTTTCATGTTATTTACAAAAGAGGTTATATATTTTTGTTCAGACTATTTTATTAGCTGGCCATAATTGCTCGAAAAAATATTTTCGAACACGGGAAATTTTCAAAAATATATATTTTAAAAATGATTTTATGGCGTCAAAACAATTTTTTAGTCAATTCCTGCCAGTTATATTTTGAAACTAAAGAGACTGGACAGGCAAAATTTAACTGTTTTATATTAAGGTAAAGTTCTTACATGTTCTAATTCTAAACGAAATCTACAGGGGGAAAGTTTGAAAGGGCACTAAGAGTAATTACTACCAGAACCGGTAACAGCTACACGGAAACTTAGATTCAGTTCTGCATTTACCGATATTTTTTTAAATGGTACAGACTATAGTCAGCGAGAAATTGCCAATTCTTTTTTTGATGACAATCGATTCTATATTCAAACATTTTTCGCGAGTTTGAATTACATCTGCCTCTTTACGTCTCCACTGTTGGGACACAGGGCTCTCCTTTGCAACGTGTACCCAGTGCTGATTGGTGAATTTCACACGTCTTCGGATTTATTTTACTCAGCCATCGGTACATTCGTATAGGGAAACAAAAGGACTAAATATATAGACGGAGAAAGGCTCAATCATCTTAGATTCGCAGATGGTATAGTGTTATTCGTATATAAAACCTTAGATAAGAATAATAATAAGTTTATTTGTGCGGTAAGATGACAAAGTATCCATAGTCCATACACAAGTAAGAACTTAAGCATAGGTTACATTAAACTAAATAAAATTAGTGAGTAAAAGGTAACAATGAACGCTGGCCGAACTAGGAAGTTCCTGTATCTCGGAGGACATAATAATCATAATCATAATGTATTCATAAAATTAATTTACATGTCATAATTATATGTTCTTAGTATAAATATTATTGTACAATGTGTTAATGTCAAATATTATAAAATTCGTTTATATTGAACACACAGTCAAGCAACCACATTTTTAATTTATTTTCAAAAATAATGTGAATTTTATTGTAAATTTTTTGCCCTAAGGCGTACATGGTTTTGATTGACTTTTGCAGTCGACATTGTTTAAGTTTTAATTCGGTTTTGTTTCTGAGATCATACTTGACAGTTCTCTTCAGTGACCAGTGAAAATGAGCATGTAACAGATGAAAGAAAAAAATAGTCTTCCTTCCCTAAGGAAGCGGGCGTTCGCTCCTTCATGTATAAATAAAACAATAGTTACTCCCACCGACGTGTTTGCCTTAACAGCCTGTTGGCAGATAAATTGCAACTTACCATACATTGCAACCATTGCAAGTGCCAACATCTCAATCCCATTCATCGTATCGTAAATAACGCATTGAACGAACGAATGAATGATTCGCGAGTGAATCTCTTTGCGGGATCGGCTGTGTCGCGCACTGTGCAATTATGGGCCATTTAGCGGTCGATCCAGAGCCCTCTACAATGGTCACGTTTGTGACGAAAAACGTTTATAAGATTATAAACTTACACGATTTGTATTTATTTTTAGGGTTCCTTACCAAAATGATAAATAGAAACGCATATTATACCCAGCACCAACTCAACTCAGAGCAAAGCATTGAAACGTGAGCTTTATATCGTATTAAATACAGTAGGTTTTCAAAATTCAAGTGAAGTAGTCTTCGATGAGTGATCAACGCGTGGGCAACTCATCGACGACTACTTCACTCGAATTTTGAAAACCTACTACATGTAATACGATATAAAGCTCACATTTCAATGCTTTGCTCTGAGTTAAGTTGGTGCCGGGTTCGCGTCGAGTTGGTATAATATGCGATCCTTCCGTCCGACGGTTCCGTGACTAGGCGGTCAACGTGTCAAAACGCACAATTGGGCGATCCGTCTGTATGTCACAGCTGTTTTTCTCAGAAACTATTGATTTAAAACTACTAAAACTACAGTCTAGTTTACCAAAAATAAATAGCCCCGTTTTCATAGTTTTATAATGTAGTTTTATAAATGTAGATTTTACACATTAAAACTAGGCATGTTTTAAAATAGATATAATTCCAAAGACTTTATCAAATTTCTAAACAGAATCGACTCATTAATAATATTATCAATGCTGTATATTAGTTACTTTTACATAATGTATTATAATAACAGCAAACTTTCGTTAATTGGGTATAAGTAAATATTAATTAGGCAGGATATTGTTCAGTGTCAAACGATGCCATTGAAAATAACAAACACGGAAAGAACTGTGAAGTGAACGTGTTTTCTTACTGCTTCTTCCTAGGAAATAATGCCAACATTTTGCACTCAAATTAGCATAAAAATTATAACTTATTAACTTTAATACTATTGTAAATGTATGTATTTACGACTAGGGTTGTTAGGGATATGACATTTCGGTTTCGAAAACGGACACGGATATTAATTTCCTTTTTTTTCGGTTTCGGATACGGTTACGGATATGGAAATATTACGGATATTTTTGGATACGGTTTCGGATACTGAAGTTATGTGTTTGCTTGACTTTTTTACAGAAATGTATAACTAACTGGAAACAAAGGATAACTATTTTAAACTACTTTACAAAATAGTAAAGTTTAAAATAGTGTTCCTTCTTCAAATCAAATCAACTTATTATAGTAACTACCAAGTAAGTTAAGTAGTAAGTAATTTAGACAATAAACGTTAATTCGTTAATAAACGTTACTATGTGCTTTATAAAAATGAATATTTTTTCATTGTTAAGAGTGTAATCAAATTGGTCAATAACTCAAACATAAGCTTGATAAAATCAATATTAAAAAATCAGTAAAGTGCAAAACTTTTTCTACCAAAATAACTCCACCAAAAGGTTGTCTGGAAGAGATCGCTTTTAGCGATAAAACTGCCTACATTGTATTAATCGTTTCGTACGCACTGTATCACACTATTTTTGTGCAATAAAGTGCATTCCTTCATCCATTCAAGCAAGATTTGCGCTTTGTTGGTTAGGATTTTTAGATATTCGTAAACTTTAGAACCACTATAGAACAGCATCCAATGTTTCAGTCGGCGACGCCCACTCCGTGGATTGAGACGTTGTACGTCTTCCACGCAGTCGTACTGAGCTGAGTACCTACATCAATTCGTACTGAGTACGTTGATCGTACTGAGTGTACGACCGAACAATGGGTCGGTGAGTCAGCACCGTGTGAACGCAGCTTTAGAGGCGTGTGCGCCAATTTGGTACGCCATTTGGGATATGCAATTTATGTTATAAGGGATTGTTACTCAAGTATTAGTAGATAGTTTCATTTACGTACGAAATATAATTTTAAAGGCGGTTTTGCAGAGTCAGCCTGAAACCCATTCGAATTAAGTAGCGAAATGATTACGTTTCCGTATCGACAACTGAGCGTTCGGTGGCGTCGTGGCTAGGACGTCGGACTCCCATGCGGGAGGTCCGTATTCGAAACCAGGCAATGCCATGTACCATTGAATTTTTCGGTTTCTTCGAAAGACTTACGTACATTTACCGACTGCTCTGACGGTGAAGGAAAACAGATTCGTACCACCGATAAAAAGATATGACATAAAACTTCTGCTGTATTACGAATGCAAGAATATATAAGACACTGACTCCCAAATAAAACTCCTGCTGTATTACGAATGCAAGAATAAAAGGCAAAATATAAGAGACTGACTCCCAATGAGTTACCCTAACTTAATATTTACCATCACAAAATTTTACTGAACGTTCCAAACTCTAAAACACTTAACCCTTTCCTAACTGCCAGGTTTTTTCGACCCCTCAATACGAAATTACCTTTAACCCTTCCGTAGCAAGCTGTAAAATCTCGAAAAACTCCCTGAAGACATCCCGAAGACAACATCAAGGACATAATTCATAATGAAAAAGTTAATTTTCACGGGGCTAAAACTCATTTGCATATTTTTGTGCGCAAGGTTCAATTATTTGAGTGTGCGTTACGGCTCACTCTTTACGGATCCCTAATAGGGGTCCGCGGGGGCTCGTTGTAGACGGAACCCTTTCGCCGGAATTAATTTTTCTTAGCCAATTAGCGAGCGATGTAGCCATGTTTCTCTATTGATCTGCATCTTTACTTTAACTTCGAGGGTCGTTGTTTGGTTAATTTGTTTTAACAACGACTTTGGAAGTGGCTTATTATTAATTTAAAAAAAAATGGTTTGTGTTTTTGTATATATCGTAGGATAGAAGAAATAAGATAGAAGATGTTTGATAAAAATCCTAAATCATGGTGTAAACTATTGAATATAATTAAATTAAAATTAAATAAAGTCTAAGTCTATTAGATTTTCCTGTTTGTACTTGTATCTTGTGTGCTATAAAGCGTATTCCATATTTATTCTTATTCATAACAATGTCAATTGTGTTGAATGATTGAATGTACCTACATTTATATTTTAACATAATTATAAATTAGATTAAAAATGTCCAAAGTAACTAATAAAAATATTACATAATCAAAATCTACAATAATAAAATAATAACTCAGTCGTTCCAAACATGTCAAATCGATTAATAATATCTATATCTATATAGGTATATCAATGTCATGAATCATACTTGTCCCTCGAAAAATCGTTTACACTGTAGTAGCACTTTAGTGTCTATATATCTATTCATTTACACTGTAGTAGCACTTTAGTGTCTATATATCTATTCATGTACACTGTAGTAGCAGTTTAGTGTCTATATATATATTCATGTACACTGTAGTAGCACTTTAGTGTCTATATATATTCATGTACACTGTAGTAGCACTTTAGTGTCTATATATCTATTCATGTACACTGTAGTAGCACTTTAGTGTCTATATATATATTCATGTACACTGTAGTAGCACTTTAGTGTCTATATATATATTCATGTACACTGTAGTAGCACTTTAGTGTCTATATATATATTCATGTACACTGTAGTAGCACTTTAGTGTCTATATATCTATTCATGTACACTGTAGTAGCACTTTAGTGCCTATATATCTATTCATTTAAGTTTATTTAAATCGAAAAATACTAAAAGCATAGGCTGGAGGAAGTCGAGCCTCGCGTCTTTTAGGGATCCTACAGGTTTTGGGGGGGTCATGCATGACCCCTTAGCCCCCTCTCTCTCTCCTTGGATCCACCACTGATATCTCTGACTGTATATTAAAAGTGACATAACCAAACAACAAAGCAAATCCTTTGAACCACTTTCCGTCCATCGCCATGCCACTTACGTCACTCTGTGTTACAGCTAAGAGGCTGATATGTACAGCCTGTTACGAGAACATTCTCAAAATATCATGTTACCTACGTATTACAGGTTTTTGACGTTACACGTGCCATTACAAGATGTTATGGTACACCTTGCCTACCCCTTCTTCACCCATCTTATTAGATATGTTTAAAAGACTAGTGTGTCAAGAAGGCAAGCAAGGATGAGCTCGATGGACGAGCTTTTACTCTTTTTTTTTCTTTTTTTTTAATAACGGCCGGCTGTGGGTGGTTGGGAGTTGAAATGGCAAAAGTATATGCTAAAAGTAAAATGCCGTTCAATCGAAATTGTATACCAGGAATAATATCCTCGCCATATGCGGAATAAAGGTAAAAATATACTATTTTTTCATAGCGAATTAATTAACACATAATATTTATTTTAACAATTTCGTCCTCTTGATAGGGTTTTTATATTCCTGGTCAGGGTATAGGCGTGCACTTATTTGCTGTCAAAAAATATAGGTATAAATAAAAAGGTATTGTGTATGCAGACATTTTTGGACTAGTCATTATTTTGTAGGATGAGCTCACATAGGAAGTTTTTCGACATTACATTATATTCTGCTAAAATAGAATACACAAAATTTATATTCTCTAAAAAGCCTAAAGAAACATAAATACGTTACATAATTTCCCTTTCACTGTACACACAAGACCCGCGAAGCCTCCTGAAAGCCTCTTTTGACCCGCCACTCTAATTGAGACCGTACACAAACGACCCACTCAGACATTATTCAAGTCATCCTGTATACATTTTAATAAATGTATCGCCCGTGAATGGATGCTTTTATTCAGAAAGAAGCCCGCCTTATGTAAGGTAAAAAAACTTGGGCGAAGGGAACGTAAAGTTTCAAACAGGACACCGTATTCAAAGTTCTAGATAAACAGTTTAGAACTATCTTAGAAGTTAATTTTGTCGTCATTTTGATATTGATTCATTAATAAAGGAGACACAACTGAGTAATAAGGGCACTCTGTGTCAACATCTGTTCAAATTACTTCAAATAAAATAAAAACAGCATTAATAATGAGATTGACCTCTGTCTTTAATACTTCTAACTCTCTTCAATCAAACTAAACAGAAAATCTTCATGCACAGCGAAACCTTAAGGTCAAATACAGTTGATATTTCAGCCGGATCATGTCTAGACTAGACCCATCTGATCATTTTCAATGTATTTACAATGCTCTTAATTTGCCTTGAATTTATGAACCACGCGTTCCTTCTTACAATATACAATATTTTCCCGAAACCTTGGATTCTTCAAAGCCAGATTTACGGACCTGTATGCTCCATCGTCGACCTCATCGT
Source organism: Hofmannophila pseudospretella (assembly GCA_947369225.1). NCBI lineage: Eukaryota > Metazoa > Arthropoda > Insecta > Lepidoptera > Oecophoridae > Hofmannophila > Hofmannophila pseudospretella. The sequence goes on from OX376325.1 coordinate 9,892,610, forward strand.
CGCTTACCATCAGGCGAGATCGAGGTCAAATGCGGGTTTAGTAGTCAGTAAAAAAAATATTTAAAAAATCCATGAAGAGTTGAAATTTTTCAAACGAAAGCGCCATCCCATAGCAAATACCTCAACATTGTACAAAAAATATATACAAATTAAGTGTGGGAGGTTGAATAGCCACTAAAAAGCACGAATGAATGGTTGCGGATGTACCCAGGCACTTTAGGGTTTCAACTGTGCTATATTGACAGATTGCATAGTAGAACCCTTATAAGTACTTAACTACGGTGAAGGAAAACATCGTGAGGAAACCTGCATGTCTGAGGAAATTAAAAGTTTCCGAAGGCGTGTGAAATCCGCCACTGTGCCCGCTCGGTGGATCATGGCCCGTACCCCTAATACAAGGGGAGGCCTGTGCCCCAACAGTGGGGACATTAATAGGCTGATGTTTGTTTGTAGTCAATTTATTGTACTAATATAAAATGCACATAAAATAAAAATAAAACATTAAAATATGTACAAAGGCGGACTTATCCCAAGGGACCTCTTCCAGCCAACCTTTGATGATGAACCGGATGATGATGATGAAGTACTTAAATTAATAAAGTGAGCTCAAATTATAAAAGTTTTACATTTGTCGTTCTGAAAACTCAAGTGGAGACGTGTTAAAGCTTCCTTAAGTCTTGTGTCATCTCTATCTAGAGCTATGGCGTTGAAAGGATTTGGTAGCACGTATTTTGATGAAGGCTTCTTTAAGAACATTTCGTGCAACTGACGGTACATTCACAGACTTAAAATGAGCAAGTAAGTCTTAACTTCCAGTTACTTAAAAAGTAAATATTTGGAGAATTCTGTAATTGGAAGAAATACTGCTGCTGGTGAGGTGGATTAATACCTTTACGTTTATTAATGTATTATAGATTTTTCTGTGATATAAATTAACTCAGTGTGAAAAACACAACATACATAACGCTCACGTCCATAATCCCCGAGGGGGTAGACAGAGTAACCACCTTCATCATAGGTAGTTCCCACTTTTCGCCGTAAGATTTAGTGGACAAACGTGATTGGTGGCAACTAGGTGTAGAATAGTATCCACAAAGACTCTTAGTCGCCTCGTACGACACCCACGGGAAGAGTTGGGGTGGTGGTAAACTGTAAAAGAAGCTGAATTTTTCAACCTTCCTAAACATTAGCAAACGAATGAAAGAAAGCTTTGCTGATCAGTCATACCTATGGTTTTTTAGAAACAATATTTTAAAAAAAATCTGACCTATAAACCAGATTCGTAATGTCTCCTTATCTTCCCAACTTTTTTCGAGTTTAAACGAACAAAGGCTTGTGTAACGAAATAAAAGAGAACGGAAGGTTTTATTCCACCCTGGCCCACTCTACTCCCCCTCCTCAAATAGGGAGGAAGGGAGGAGGATGCGCTGAGCGTGGGACGGAGACGGTCGTTGTCGTTTTGGATATACGACGTACTACCTACCCACTTTATACTAAATGGATATGGATTTTTCTGTTTTTTATATATACCTACAAATGGTACTTTTAATTTTGAATTAAAAGATAATTTTATTGTCAAAATTACAGAACACCTAACTATTTTACAAATAAAAGACCTGGCCCAGGTCGCTCCCTGCAGGGAGTGTCCCGAGGAGGCTGGCGGCGTTGCCCCGCTGTATAGCGAAGCTTTTACGCTGAACGAAGTAATTTTAGCTGTTTTTTAGTGTTATTTCTTAAGATGGATGAGTAGCCTTTTTGTTGACACGATTAAGTATTTTTGTAAACAGTTATTAGCCATTTTACTGGTAAAAGATCTGACAAGTAGGCACTGTAGTAACCCTACAATGGGTACCGTAGTATCTAAGTATGTATCTGTCATGTTCAACTCAACCGCAATCTCTTTAAAGGAACCCCTATTTTTATTTCTATATTCATAATAGGTAAAAGCGAGAAAAGAGAAAAAGTGAGAGATCCGGTAACCGAACTAAACATTAGTATCTAGCTGTATGTTTTAGAATGGTTTTGTTGAATTCAAATGATTACGTAAATTCGGCATTAAAAGTAAGATCAAAGCCTTACGTAGGTATAACCCTGAGAAAATGGGTACTTCTAGAAGAAGATCACAAAACCTTTAATTCTATGGAATAGTATGTAACCAATTTAGTATTTACGCATTCCCTGCTCTACCATTGGTCTACTATTAAAACAATTTTCCCACAGAAATATTCTTTCATGCCACCCACTTACGCAATCTTCATAAAAAACCTCTAACCTTGCTCTGATTGGTGGAAAGTGTCGCACGGGGCGTGGCCCCAAGATTTGTCGCCAATGGGCGTGGCAGAGAGAGACAGCTCGGGCTTGTCACTCGCTTTAAAAAGCCTTGAAGGCTGTGGAGGCAGGGCGGAATGGGACTCCACACGACCCCTCTTACTTATTCCAAAAGGAAGTATTTATATAAAGGAGCTTTCCTATTTATTATTCCGATAGAGTAATGTGTGAGGGAAGGAAGCTGGAACTTTATAGAACTCTGATACGAGTATGATAGGTAACCAAAAAACTTTATGAAACTGAAAAGACACAGGCTCAAATAAAGGTTATTTCATCAGATATAGGCACTCACTCGTAATTTAAACAAGGATTTTTTACATGTATTTTGTTCATCCGTATTATTCCAGACAGCTCCAAAATAATACTTAAAGAATCTATGTATCTTAAAGTATTAGATAAACTGTTCTCACAGATCTTCCTTGTAGTATCAACTCCATTACGCAGCCATAATCCTATAAGATTTAGATCAAATCATTATAAAACAATATCTCAGCATCCGCACTAGTCAAATAGCATGTTGGTGTGGGTAGGCACTAAACATAAATAAATTACATAAACTGGTGAAAAAGTACAAATTTTCAAAAGATTATATTCCTTTGTTGATAAAAAAAACTCCCAAAACTCTTCTCTCTACAAGTCGCGTTACTCAAAACGTAATCAACCCAGAGCGCCCTGAAATAAAGGTGGAATAAACATAAAAATGGCAACATAATATCGCCCAAGACCGGGCGGGCGGCGTGGTGGCGGCGGGGGGAGCAAAAAGCTCAAGTGCAGAGGCTGTATCGATCCACGGCCGGCGACCTGCGACATGGCCGGGTCACATCAGCTGAGGGTCCAGGGCGTGAGCTGGAGCGGGAGGACGAGCTGAGCGAATTGATTTCATAAGCGGAGTGAAGAAGCAGTTAACCAGAGCGGCCTGACTCCGGAGGTCTAAGCCTTCCTAATTGATAGGATTTACTAACGGTAGAAGCAACAAAAAGTATAGTTGTGTACTTTCTTTTGTCACAGAGTTTACAAAAAGCTCAAGCGCAGAGGCTGATCGATCGTGTGACCCGGCCGGGTCACATCAGCTGAGGGGCCAGGCCGTGAGCTGGAGCGGGATCATAAGCTGAGCTAATTTATGTTTTAAGCGCAGTGAAGAAGGAAGTCGACATCCAAAACAAGTAAGGAGTCACATCATTAACTGAGGGGCCAGTCCAGTGTGTAAGCTTTAGCGGTAGCATGAACGGTGCGAGTCTGACATTCTTCTATCGCCTAGATTGCCTGGAAGAGATCGCTCTGAGCGATAAGGCCGCCTTTGTACACTTATTCTATGTTTCCTTTCCTATGTAAATTTCTTGTGTGCAATAAGGTATTAATCTATCTACCTATCTAATGCTTTTGCTGGCAGCCAGCAACTTCATCGAATGAAACTTTGTAGCCAGAGACAAAGCAAGGAGTATTACTTGTAGAGTAGTACCTTTGTGCTACTAAGGATGCATTAAACTACTCTGCAAACTCGCTGTAGCAACTTCATAGAAACATGTAGTCCATGTGACAAGGTATAGCGAGAACAGAAACAGGACTTAGTCTTAAGTTTGTTAGTGAGTATTTATGTATGACATAAGCATGCTTGGTTCTCATTTAAGGGACCTGTTAAAACAACCTAAGGTAACGTAGGGACAGAGAAATCAAAACTGCGTGAGAAAAACAGAATCGTGAATATTTTACTGAGACAAAAGACGTGGCAAAAGTTCGAGATGTTCCACTAGGTTCTATGTGATAAGCTGAAGCGACTAGTTCCAAGATAATCTCAATGTTCTATTATTTTATATTTGAATTTTGACCACAATTCAATTTAACCAGAAAACAGAAAAGAAAAACTCAAAGCAGCTGAGCTGAACTTTGATACATAGGCCTCAACGGAAGAGATCCTTATGACCATCAGCAGCCCACTCTAGTCCACTGCTGGACTTAGGCCTCTCCCAGGGCGCGCCATTGAGCCCGATCTTTGGCTCTTCTCATGCAGTCGTTGCCACCTTGCACAGATCTTCGCTCCATCTAGCAGGGGGGCATCCTGCTAGATGGGGGAGATCCTAATGTTTGACCACAATTCAATTTTTATTAGTGACCTCAAGTTTGGATTATATATAGAACTTTATATCTGGGAACACTATCACGATGCGGCACACACACTGGAAAGAATCTTTTATTTTTAATATTATCAATTTATTTTTACACTTCATCATTATAATCAGCCTATTAATGTCCCCACTGTTGGGGCTCCACTTGCACAAGGAGGTACGGGCCATGATCCACCGAGCAGGCCCAGTGCTGATTAGTGGATTTCACACGCCTTCGGAAACTTTTAATTACCTCAGACATGCAGGTGTCCTCACGATGTTTTCCTTTACCGTTAGAGCAGTCGGTAAATGTACGTAAGTCTTCGAAAAAATCCCAAAAACTCATTGGTACATGGCATTGCATGTTAACGAGCCCGGACCTCCCGCATGGGCGTCCTAGCCACTAGACCACCGACGCTCTATTGTTACACATTATATTTTAATTATTTCTTAAAGACTGAAGTACTGATTATGATGAAACAGTATCGTATGCTAAATGCTCAAGTGTGGAGGCTGTATCGATCCTTGGCCAATGACCGAGGATAGTGTCTGGGTTCGGATTATTATGTATTAGTGGAATACAAGCTAAGTGATAGATAACCCATAAGCACAGCTATAAGCTTACCATCAATTACGTACAAGATTTTAGAGATATAGATCTTTTTCAATTTGTTTTTAATAATGCCAAGTAGGTTGGGTCATATAACCTAAACAAGAACTTGAATTAACCGTATTTATTTAAAAAAAATTAAATACAAAGAGTTACAAATATTAATTCTTTGCGAGACATAACGCAAGAGCTTCCATAAAGCAAAAAGTTACTGCTACTAAGAAAAGTAAAAAAAATTAAAAGCATTAAAAAAAAATATACTTTATTGCACACCCGGGACAAAAACAAAACATACTACATAAAGAGAGGTACAATGTGCAGAAGGCGGCCTTAAGCGATATCTTCCAGGCAACCCTCAACCTTTTTACCTTCAAAAAAAATTTCTCTTAGATAACGTTTTCTATAATAATTGCACACTTACGACCTCTTTCTCGCAATCATTTCCTCTGCCCGAAGGTTGCTCGGAAGAGATCGCTCTTAGCAAAAAGGCCGCCTAAATTGTACTTCACTATTTCCTTGTAACGATGTCGACTTCATCGTCCATATCAACCTCCTTTCCATCAAATTCAACCTCACCGTTAGCGTTTATCTCATCTCATTTCGTGTTGGCATCTTCATTTCTTCATTTAAATTCAAAATCATGTTCCCATTCCATTTCTAAATTTCATTATTCCATTGTTTTATTTGTATTTTCACTTTTTCTCTGTATTTTGTCTCGAACGGACGTCTCCCCGTTCACTTTTATTTCCTACTACCTATTTTCTGTGTTACTGTTTCTGTGTTCTTTTCCTTAAAATATATTATTTATCACCAAATTCTTCTATTACTTCATCTGCGCACTGTCCTAGAACCCTGCTAGCCGGCAATAGAAGACAGACTGTAGCATCCTTTTCTACCTTTTGTTTGTTGTTTTCTATTTGTGCAACAAACTGTATTTTACTTTTTACTTGCATATTTCCCCCGGAATTTCCGTGTCATACAACCCAGCTAATCAACCAACATCGCATTGTCTCTTCAATGCAAATCCAATTACTCCCCAAAGAATAGACGAGGAAATATTAAGTCAGAGACGGCGTTAACGGCGGACAAAAAGCTTCTTGTAAATCATTCAGGGTTCCGCAGGCGCGAACGGAATTAATATCAGTTTTCTGCGTCTCCTTGGCAATTACACTGTTGTCCGTATCACTGCCGACTCGATTGAAGCAGAGAGTACTCGTAAGTGCTTGTGGAATGTAGAGGGGTCATATTGATGAAGTAGGCAGAACACCTATGGGACTGAAGAAATTGTTATTCTGGGTTCCAAATAGGCTGTCAGTGAAAATATTTACATAAAGTAATTTTTAGAATGTTTCGTTTTTGGGAGTAGGACACAGGTGTTCTACAATAAAAAGTACAGTACGAGTACTTTACCTTTACCTTTAAGTATTGTACTATTTTCACAAAAGTGATAATTTTATGCAATTGTCAACCAAGTAATAAATAACCTTACCATACCCTAGCTCATGATAACCATCGAATTTGCAAATATAAAAGGAGTAGTCTTTTGGAAATCTTAAGGATACAATATACCTACATACAATAATGTAATAATTAAACTGTGACATAAATAGGTGAAGAACTCGACACGTCTCTATTTCTACTTTTACTAACCTAACCACAGTGTTTCAACCAAAGATTTTGAAATTCACCCCTATGAGAGAGAGAACGTTAGAGAGTCCTATTTCTTTGGTATCAAACTATCAATCTAGCAACACTAAATTAACTCTCGTTAGTAAACATCGACAGATGACATTACTTTTCTCGAAATCATTTCCTCTGTCCGATGGTTGCCTGGACGAGATCGCTCTTAGCGATAAGGCCGCCTAAATTGTACTTCACTATTTTCTATCGTTTGGTTGTAATAACTGACATTATTTATAATTCTCATTCAATTTAATTTAACATTAACAATTTTAATTTAATTTAATGTACTAATTTGTATTGTATTAAAAGACATTTCTGATAATTTATTGTATCTATAATGCTTCTGGAAAATAAATATATTTCATTTTTCATTTCAATAAAGTGTATTTAACTTTTACTTTTTTTCTGTTTCTTTTTTGTTGCTATAGCAACTTTGTGTATTACCTGTAGGTATACCTACGTATATTTTACCACTCACTGCCGTCGTAACTGCCTTGATGGACTCTACCCTTCTTTTCGTTCGTTACCTAATCTATGGGTACTCTCAAGAGAGCCTAATTCGACGCGCGACAACCGGGCGATTAAATTTTAATATTTGAAAAGCGAGTTCGTTCGAGACGGCTCAGGGCGATTGCGATGGGGCGTGGTGTCTCCTTTGTTTGTGAATTTGTGTTTGTGTTTTTGGTATTTTATTTCCCTTGGATGAAGGAAAACCGTCGGTTCAAATCTCAGGATATGGCCTAGTGGCTAGGACGCCGGACTCCCATGCGGAAGGTACCGGGAGGTCCGAGTTCATAACCATGCAATGCTGAATGCCATGTACCAATGAGTTTTTCGGATTTTTTCGAAGACTTAAGTACATTTACCGACTGTTCTAACGGTGAAGGAAAACATGGTGAGGAAACCTGCATGCCTGAGGAAATGAAAAGTTTCCGAAGGTATGTGAAATCCACCAATCAGTATTGGGCCCGCTCAGTGGATCATGTCCCGTACCCCCTTGTGCAAGGGGAGGCCTGTGCCCCAACAGTGGGGATATAAATAGGCTGATTTTTGATTTTTGATTCAAAACGAATCAAATTGAATCAAAAAATTCGAATGGCGACTGAAATCTAAATCGGAAAACTGTTAACATTTCTACGTTGGACATAATCAATACGTATGTATCTTATCCTATCTTATGATAAGGGGCCGGGAATAACCCAGGGATGTAAGGGGGGTCACCAACATCAACCTCCAAATGTCAAACTCATCTGCACGTGGTGCATCCTGCCGATTAACGAACGAGTCCCTGGCGACCGACTAGTGGCGGTATAACCACTCAAATTCTGGCTGGGTCAAAATACCAGAAGCACGATGACGGGCAGCAGCGTCATCGGGGCAAGCGACCCGGCTACTGCGATCGCCAACCCGCAGGCCTAGCGTGGCGATTATGGCATTACCTCCCATGAATAGCGCAAAAAGAGCCGAAGATCGGGCTCAATGGCGCGCCTTGGGAGAGGCCTATGTCCGGCAGTGGACTAGAGTAGGCTGCTGATGATGAATAACCCAGCAGCACTTCGACCCTTGAGGATCTTTTGTGCCTACCCCATTTTACACACTGGTCACCTCAGTGTGTAGGTTTAAATTTTCTTTCACCGTCTGAGTAGTCGGTAAATGTACGTAAGTCTTCGAAAAATACGAAAAACTCATTGGTACATACACTGCACGGTTTCGTACCCGGACCACCCGCACGGGAGTCCGGTGTCCTAGCCACTGTGCCACCGACGCTCAATACGTATAAAGAAGGGATATTAAAATAACACTAAAATACCTAGAAAATTTATCAAGAATATTTATAATAAGTATAAGTATTTAGATTATTTTAAATACACCTTCTTTATTAAATTAGTTTTCTGATCAATTCCGATACTATTATTTTCTTTTTTTATTATTGTATAAGGAGAGCAAAGGAGCAAACGGGCCAATGATAAGTGGTCACCATCACCCATAGACACCTCACCTCACTATAGGTAATTATATTAGAGGGTTTTCTATGCGCTACTCACTTTCAGGACAGGAGTGCCGGTGCCAGTAAATTACGCACTGTAAGTAAGTAAGTACTTTCTTAATTCAATTTGTAACTATGAAAACGTAAGATAACCAAAAATGTATTACATTAGATCATTGAATAAGTGTCTAGTCTCCTCTAGAGTTGAATAGTATCCATGTTCTATAATTCGTAGCATTTGTGCTACGTGTAGTCTTAAATTGCTACGCCATTTTGTGGTTACTGTTAGTTAGATTAGTTCAGCAACTTTTTTTTTACTTACTTTCATCAAAGTTATTGACTTTGTTGTATTTTTCCCGAAATACATACAATTAAATTAAATCAATTATTAAATCAGACAAATGAGTCCAAAAAATTATAGTAAAAGTAACTTTTGAATTTTGACTAAACTAAAATAAATTTTCAAAAAAAAATATTTCAAAATAAAATCAGCCATTTATTTCAAAATTTAAATATAGCCAAACAGTGGGGTGATATAGAAACAATCAGGCTATTTTTACTTGTAAAAACCTATATTTATTTTGTAATTATTTTTTAAAATCTTTGACTTTACAAGTACTGACTTTGCCCAATGTGTAACCTGTAGCCAAAGAATCAACTCTCGTAGACCGATTTAGTAGATATAGTTTCAGAAATCTTTTTCCTGTTTTTTTTTCTCATTCAATACACAGTAAAAGTTAAAAGACGCATGAGCATTACTTTTCTCTTATTTTAGCCGCAGCGGGCTTAGCGAAATTTAGCATATGATGCGCGGACGCAGACAAAATAAAACATATCTCCGGGCGTAAAACAGGTAGCCCGGCAATCATTTAATTTGAACCTGTCACAACGTACCCCGGAGAGTCTTGATACTTGATTTATTAGTTTTGTTTAATACTGTAATAATGTAGTGGTAGATCCTGATGTGAAGGATCGCCTGGGGTGGTACTACCCTCTTATCTATTTCTGCAGTGAAGCAGAAATGCTTGCATTGCTGTGTTTCGGTTTGAAGGGTAAGAGAGCCAGCGTAATTTCCGGCACATGAGGCAATCCCTCTTAGTCCTCAAGGTTAGCAGCGCATCGAAAACCGTCTAATAACGTTATAGTGAGGTGAGCTGTCTATGGGCGACAGTGACCACTTAACATCAGGTGGCCCGTTTGCTCGTCTGCTCTCCGTAATTAATTAAAAAAACTGTATTAGTAACTGTAAACGAAATGTTACTACAAAGAGTAAAATATGAGTGATAATAATTACTCATATTAATTAAGTAAGTAATGTTTAAGGCTCGCAAAAAATGTAGTTAATTATCTTATTTAATGAGCACATACCATAAAGCAGTACTAAGATTGTCGCAGTTGTTAGTTGGTTAACTTTGTATAAGGACTGGCTGAAAATCAGCGCTGTGTGTTTACACGCAAGTGTATTCACTCAAGCATTTGCTGAGCCAGGTGCCTATTGCCAATTGTATTATCGATTGAACTAAATATGTATTTTTTGTGGTAATAAAGTGTTTTTCTTCTTCTTCTTAATAGGATTAGATTTTAAGTTCCTTATTGTCCCATCCTCGGGCAGACTGTGCAATTAGGTAGAAACAACTTCGAGAAAGAAGCCGACAGAAGAATTCAGCTGGGTTGGGCAGCATTTCGAAAGTTACGTCACATCTTATCGTCGCCCATACCTCAATGTCTAAAGACAAGAGTCTTTAACCAGTGCGTCCTACCAGTAATGACCTACGGAGCCGAAACGTGGACACTAACGGTGCGACTGGTCCACAAATTGAAAGTCGCTCAGCGTGCTATGGAAAGAGCTATGCTCGGAGTATCTCTGCTGGATCGAATCCGAAATGAGGAGATCCGGCATAGAACAAAAGTTATCGACATAGCTCATATGATTAGCAAGCTGAAGTGGCAGTGGGCCGGTCATATCTGTCGCAGAACCGACAACCGCTGGGGTAGACGAGTTCTGGAGTGGAGACCACGTTTGGGCAAACGTAGTGTGGGACGCCCCCCTGCTAGATGGAGCGACGATCTGTGCAAGGTGGCTGGCAGCGACTGGATGAGAAGAGCCGAAGATCGGGCTCAATGGCGTGCCCTGGGAGAGGTCTATGTCCAGCAGTGGACTAGAGTAGGCTGCTGATGAAGATGATGATTGTCCCATCTCTACGTAAAGAACAAGCATCAACCACGTGCCGTCAACACAAATCCAGTAACAATATAATGATTGTTTATTGAAATACGGCGATTATTTTAATAGGACATCCGGTGAGCGATGTGTCGGGATCAGCCATAATGGCAACCGACCCGCGCGGGCGCAGCGGACCACAATGAGAGTATTAGAATAATGATACGATTTGCAGGTTCCGATGCGAAATTCGGGGGCTCATTTTCTAATTGGAGTTGTACCACAATGGTACAGGGATGGATCAAATGTGTGTGCTCTAATATTTTGCATGAAGTAAACAAACTCCTAGAAAGGTTGGCCTTGAGAAGGTATTTCTGATGTAACTTATTAAGATACCTCGATCCAGATCTTTTAATTTTTTTATTGTAAACGGATTGAGAACTTGTGTTTCCCTATGAGGCTGGTATATAGTCCTGTAATGGGCCGAAGCCTCAAAAAACAAAAAGATTTTAAAAAGGGCCATCTGGTGGTGTGTTCAGTGTTGCCCAATTATGTCAATAATTTAAGAGAATAGCAACTTCGAAAGATAAGGATCCCTAAATTATTTTAAAATGTGTTAAAGAGAAATTTAATACCAGAAAACTATGCATTAAATTGACCTAGATTGCGAAGTCTAAATAAAATAGATAGCCTAACTTAAAAGATCTATATTTCACCTCTTTCAGCTCGTGCCAGTGAGCCAAATTCTTGGCTTTCAGTATCCAATCACAACAAGGTACTTTAAGGAAAAACTGGAGAATTTTTTTGATCATATATGATCGAAATTTGTGGCCCTCAATTTCGAAATTCAGGGCCACAAATTTCGCTTTACTAGGTCCCTAAATCCGGGTCCCTATACCCTTTCCCCAGTCCAGTCTATAGTTACTCTACCATCGGAGGCCCATTTCGTATGCTAATTCACAGGTGCCTTTTGTTACCGTGCAATACGAAATCTTACCTTCATTCACGGAATTAACTGGGTAAGGTAGCCATTGTTTCCCTTTCATGATTATACGTGACGCCATGTTACCTATGGTCATTGATCTTTCGATATTTTTTAGTACAATAAAGATACCAAAACAAACAAAAATGAAGGAAAACATGAAATGAAGGAAATATCTTAGGATCGGATATAATGTCCTCAAATTGGAATGGAAACGTCAGCCTAACAATAATATCACATGGTATGGAACTGACTATTTTGGTAGAGGGCAAAAAAAAATTATTTTTAGACGTCTAACTTTTTAAAATCATATCCATCTACTTTTTGAAATTTGTGTAGAAAGCAACGATAAACAATCTATAAATCATAGATACAATACAAATAAGTATCTAAGTATGTACATATAAGAAAGGCAATGGCAAACCACTCCATTAAATCTGCCAAGAGATACTTTATTTGCACACACATAAATTACAAAAGAAACAACAACAACAAATTTTACGTACACAGATAGAGCTTATCTCTAAAATAGAAATTTCTTCCGGCTAGACCTTTAACAAAGAGAAATTTAGTACGATAAGTAAACATACATACGTGTACAAATTATGAAAAACAAGAGTTAAAAAAAGAGAGTTGTTTAATGTGATCACGACTCTCATCCATGAGGAATACGATTGAGAAGAATACGAGGATAGAGAGAAAATATGCACAAAGGATAACTATACAATTATTACCTATAGATTAAAACGTTACTACTATATATGACTTGACTCTGTGCAAAGGCGCTCTACTCGAATTGTCGACGATTACGTGCTCACGAGCGATTTAGAGCCTCTCAGTTTAAGAAGAGACATCGGCTCTCTCTGCGTCTTCTACGGCGTATATAATGGGGAGTGCTCTTCGGAACTATTTGACTTGGTGCCATCGTCTACTTTCTTGAAACGCACCACTCGTCGGCGGCGCAATTTTCACCCGCACTTTCTAAAGCCTTGGGTGTCTACCACGACCCGTTTTACACGAACGTTTCTGCCACGCATCTGTAAAATGTGGAACTCTCTTCCACCCGACGTTTTCCCGCAGCGCTACGACATGGGATGCTACAAAAAGAACGTTAAAAAAGTCCTCTCCCTCCACGGCCGGCAACACACAAGCAATACCCCTGGTATTGCACGTGTCTCTAGGCGACGGATACTACTTACCATCAGATTTCATATTTTGGTTTTCATATTTTAATTGTTTAATTTGTTTTGTTTTACATTGCCCTACATTTTTCTTTGGTTAGATTTACATTCCTCATCGCATTTAATTTTCTACGTTTATACATGACTAGTGTGTACTTGTTTTGTCTAGACGAAGTGAAATATATATTTTAGGTTTATAATATCTGTGAACACTTTTTGTTTCTGTGTTAAAATTTTTGCTTATATGTTTTTTATCTATTTGTAAACTGTTTGTGTTATTTAATAAATAAAATAAAAAATATATATCACAAGTCCAAAGACAATACAAAATGTCCACCTTCGACAAAGACACTTTATCCTTTACCTCGATCTCTCGCACAACCAGCGCGCTGCAATCCTGGCGAGACCGGAGATCCGGAGAATTCCCAAATCCCTCGACGTGTCGGATCCCCTTCCCGGGTCTTGTGCGATCCGTCCTTGTTCCTGTTAAGATACACACGGTCTGATAGTTCGGCAAGTTATCAACTAGTTCGGACTAATTCGGCGAGTCATCGAGCTTTGTACTCGTTCTAACTATTGTCTTCTAGAAAAGAAGATTAAACGTTGCGTTGTTATTACTGTACTCTACTTGTACTATTCTTTATTGTTTAAGGAAAGCAGACGATCAAATAAACATCTCACTTCACTGTATTGTTATTAGAGGGTTTTCGATATGTTGCTAACCATGAGAACTTAGGTCTTAGGTGGAGTGCCTCATATACCAGATGGTGTGTTAAAAAGAATAAAATGAACTCCAACCAGAAAAATACATTTTTTAATAATTTTTTTATTGTCTACTAAACCCGCATTTGACCTCGATCTCGCCTGATGGTAAGCGACGATGAGGTCGACGATGGAGCTTGTGGGTCCAGTAAATGCCTATTCACTCTGACCTTGAAGATCCCAAGGTTGTAGGTTTCGGGAAATACAGACGCCGGCAGGTTATTCCATTCCTTAGCCGTTCGCATAATGAACGAAGAGGCAAATCGCTTTGTACGAGCAGATGGGATATCAACAACATGAGGATGGAACCCCTCCCGCGCCTGGTAGTCCGAAGGCGGAATGGTGTTGCTGGAATTAGGTCGTGCACTTCCGATGTGCACTCTCCGAAATGTATCCTATAAAATACCGATAGACAGGCAACCTTGCGCCGAAGTTCCAGACTTGGCAGTCTACCTAACTGATTTCACACAGTACTTTTTACCTCTCTGAATGTCTTTACTTGACTTCGCAAAATCCCCAAGCACTTGTTCTCTAAGTTCCCTATTCGACTAACCCGTAATCCCCACACCGAAGGGTCACGTAAGCGTCACACGTCATTTCGTTTGTCGCATCTCATCGCCCAGAAAGGGGAATCGCGTCCATATTGACCCTTAGCATTTCTCTGCAAGTGCCCATAGTGCCCATTATTTTTTCCTTCCCATAAAGGTTATGGTAATTCGATGGGGTTATGGTTTGGCGTAGGGGTTGAAAAGTCGTGTACGACAGATGTTATCGTGTTCGAGCTTAGAATTCGACTTTAAGTTTCGATTGGATCGCGTGTTGAATAGGAATGTGTTCAATCAGCTGTATGTTGTAAGAATGTGAAGAATAGAATACACCTTTTAGATGTACATGACTTTTCAAAAATTGCAAGAGTTTGGAATTTTGTACAAAACCCTATGGTCGGATTTTTTAAAATTAAATGAGCAGACAGGTAACCTGATGGTTAGTGGTCACCGTCGCCCATAGACACCTCACCTCACTGTTTTAATATTAGAGGGTTGTTGATGCGCTGTTAACCTTGAGGACTAAGATGGATTGCCTCATGTGCCGGAAATGGATGTGGGTTGGTTGGTCATCATGGTTTTTCAGTCTTCAGATCTGACATCAATTTTACAACAATCTCTAAAAGATTTTATTCTTACAGAGAAATCAGACATAAATTTAATTATAAATAAATACGAGTAACAATAAGTATGCCATGGCCATAATTTTTGTTCCTGCCAATTCTTTTTTATTTACTGTGTATTAATTAATAGTAGTAGAGCGTCGGTGGCATCGTGGCTAGGACGTCGGACTCCCATGCGGGAGGTCCGAGTTCGAAACCAGGCAATGCCATGTACCAATTAGTTTTTCGGTTTTTTCGAAAGACTTACGTACATTTACCGACTGCTCTGACGGTGAAGGAAAACATCGTGAGGAAACCTGCACACTGAGATAACCAGTGTGTGAAATGGGGAAGGCAATGGCAAACCACCCCATTAAATCTGCCACGAGAGTCGTTCTATGTCATTAATTCCTTAGAATGATCACGACCCTCAGCAATGAGGAACACGACTTAGAAGAAGAAGAAGAAGTAATTAATAGTAACCTTTTTCATATCTTCACACTACACTGTCGCTAATCTCTTTAATGCCCAATTAACTTCAGAGGTTGCCTGGAAGAGATCGCTTTAAGCGATAAGACCGCCTTTGTACATATATCTATTATTTATTTCATTAAACATACCCAAATGCCTGGAATGTATATAATTTATATACATTCAAATAAATATACAAATAAATTTATTTTGCAACTTACATATATCGTGCTACTATTCCTGTAGTTTTTACTTTTCCTGTAGGTATTTGTGTACAATAACGTGTTTCTATCTATCTATTTATTATTCTATAGTATTCTTCAATTAGGTAAAAGGGAGCTTATTGTTTGACTTAGTCGCCAAAGGTGTGTAGGGTAAGGTAAATATCCACCATATTGAGCCGTTGATGCTTGAACAGACATGCATCGTTTTAATATTTGTAGAGCTATAAGTTAGTTAGCCGCTATACAATCATGACACAGCTAAGTAGCTATAGTACAATACCAGATCCATTACAGCATGTCCTCATATCTTCATCAGCCAAGGGTCTGCGAGAGTTTTCCGCAACTTATTGTACAAACTTATCTCTTGCATAATGGATGTGCCCTGATAGATTTCCGTAAGTGATTGATAGAGGCCGTCCTTGCGTGGATTCCTGGTACGGTCGCAAGTTTTCAACTATTGGTGCCCAAAAAAATTATGGAATAGGGTAATTGACTAATTTTTTTATTGCATCAATCAACTTACCATTATATCCTGAAGATGGGATCTGAAATCCGTTTATCGATATCTTAACTAACATCTGCTATATTTATGGTTAAAGATAGTAGTAGGGGGAAGCTCTGTCCCTTTCTAGCAAAACAGTCCTTTTTATGTAGCCAAAGGACCTGCTTGTATGGCGCTACATAACAGTGACGTCACGATTATCTATTGCCGTCTCTTTCTACCGTCTGATTTTTGATTGTCTGTAGCTGTTTTATTTTTAAACGGATTTTAATTCTGTTATCACATTTGACAATCAATTTATGTCTATTTTCTTATTTTTATGAAATGTATTTAGATACTTGTCAAATACCCTATTATTTCGACTTAATAGAGTTCAAAAATAGACAGTTACTTTTGATTTGAACAAGGCTTACTTATTTATTCCACTAGCTCGGAGACTTGAAATGGATCTCGAACTCCGCTACCAATGGCATCACATTGCTCCGTTTCCTGCCAGTTGCTGACTTGGAGCCCTCGCATGACCTTCGATCTCTACCACGTCTATCCAACGATACCTTGACGTCCACTCAGCATTTCCATGTAGGTTACCATGCTCTCCACGCCGCCCAATACTCTCCAAATTTTAAACACGTCCGACCTAGCGGAGTCTTAAGGAGCGGAGCTTTCATTTTTCCAATTAGATTTATCTCCATTACATATTTTTAATGTACATAGAAAACTTAGTCTAAGAAGAAGACTTAAACTAAAGATAAAAAAATTGGGCTAAGTTACCGACATCCGGTAGTTTACCCAAGAAACTGGCTGCTTTCCTTTGGATAGCTAAGCTAATCCGCTGGGTCAAATAGAAGCCAGCTCTTGGGTCTTTTGATCAGGCGCTTTGCGAGGTCCTTGAAGACGCGGTGCGCTCCGAGGAGCCCTGAGGACGAGGCCTCAGGGTCCCGATGTTTATCTCTAAGTAAATTATTTTTTCTCTATGGTTCTTGTTCTTGGATCAAATCTCACTTCCTTATTTCGAATGTGCCTAGTCAAAAGTACATATCCATTAAAATATATCAGTAGTCATGGCATGACGGATCGGCACGAGCTTTGTTGTGCTAATGTGGCGGCGAAGTTGCGCGATCTTGCGCAAAGTTGCTATTTTTAATGCGATTCACGGCTCGTCATGCGACCCTCGGGAACTCGGGGAATCAGGATGTGATATTATATTTCCTTTTCGCGTAGGAATAGTTAGATTCCCGCAAAATATGTGGAAAGAGAAGGTACAGAACTATTTAAAGCTAATAAGCTAGCTAGATAGCTGTATTAGATAGGGTTAGACGACATTAGGGCTAAAGCTGGAGTGATTTTGGAACAAATGCACTACAAATCGAAGTACGTGGAGAAATATAGGAGAGGGCTATATCCAGCCGTTGATGAATAAAGCCTGAAGAAAAAGAAGAAGAAGATGCTCTATTTTAACAACTATGTTGTATGTATCCACACGAAAATCTAATGTCAATAAATATACAACACGTATACGAGTGGATTGTGAAAAATTATTTGTCTAGTTGGCAAATTGGATGAGTAAAAGAACTCTAATAGCACTTTAGATTTACAATAGTGAACACAGTACAGTATTTAACAAACCAAACGATAGAAATTAAGTTTTCTCAAACACGCCAAAACACAACGACTAAATAAACATTTCAAGAAAAGAAAACAATATCAGAATTAAGTGTAGCACCGCATCACCCCAGATCAGGAGGCGACGACACGATTTGCCATGATGAATGGTCCGTCAGCGGGAGGCGATAGTAAAACGATTAAGTTCGGGAAAACTCGGAAATTAACGGTCGCGCCCTCGCCTCGTTAGTTCGAAATTCGAACGCACTGGAACGTTTTCTTGGCGACAGATATTGGATGCGTCTGTGACTCAGAAACAAGTGACATTTTAGGGGCTGGAATCATTATCCTTCACTTGCGAGAGAACACGAGAGAGCTTAACTTTGGAAATATACGTGCGAACCAAAGGAAAGAGAAAAAAAGAGAAAGACACTACAAACAAACATACAAACAAATCAAACTAACATTATACCAAACTAATATTATGTATATGTATGCATTTAACTATTTTAGTATACCTACATAATTTATTTATGTATATCGTATTACTTTTATTTTACTAACTTTACTGTATATTAAGTAATAGTAACCTTTTTCATATCTTCACACTACACTGTCGCTAATCTCTTTAATGCCCAATTAACTTCAGAGGTTGCCTGGAAGAGATCGCTTTAAGCGATAAGGCCGCCTTTGTACATATCGTGCTACTATTCCTGTAGTTTTTACTTTTCCTGTATTTGTGTACAATAAAGTGTTTCTATTTGTTGTTGTTTGTTTTTTTAAGACAAAGGGAACTGAGCCCATACAGCCATATCTGATGTAAACAACTCTTTCAAATCTTCATTAAAATGCTGGTGTGACACATTTCACTGCCATTTGGCAGAATCTTCCACGCTTCTGCACTATCCGAACCAAAAAAGAAGGCGTCCCGGACGCAGTATGGCTCTTCAAAATCCAGCCAAGTACGGATCGGGCTGCAGCATCTTATTTAACTTTACTTCACTGTCCCACACATTATTCACATCTTGTCGAAGTTCTTCGAGCAAGAAACACCATTCTTACTAGAAAAACACTACTGTAAAACAATTTGCAAGACAAAACGAAACAAAGCTGACGTGGACGCCACAAAAGCCCGGGAGAAAACCGTGTTTATATTTATCTAACATTTATTCCGAACAGTGTATGACAAATTTGTCTCCAATGCAAACTTCGTACTAGTGGACGAACCTTTTTTTTGGATGATTATTGCTTTTATCTAACCAGTACCGCTTATAGTAACATGAAAGTAATTCTATGTTTATAAAATACCCAATTTCAAAACAAATACCCAGCTGTACAAAACACACCAAAAAAAACATATAGCGTAAAAACAATTTCTAAATTCACAAACCCGACAGACAACAAAACGATGCGACCTAATCCACGAAATGGCACTCATTCAAATTCTATGGACGAAAAATTGACACCCAATGCAAACAAAACCGCACAGACATAAACAGATTCCCGAAGTCAATTTCCAAATTGCGCCGCGACTATAAAGTCAACCCCTCCTTAATCCAATCACACCCCGACCTTGTCAACGTTTTGTTTCCTCTTTTGCTTAACCTACCACTGAAAAATGAGCTACAAGTCGTATCAAGCATCCCCCTCTGTTACACGTAGTTTTGTAAATAGTGGGGATCACGAGAGCTCACAGAAAACTGGTTCAAAAAGTATAAAGAAGCTCCCCAGTGATGGCACCAAAAGCGACCCGAAATATTGTTTTTAAAAAGAGAACACACGAAGAAAATAATCCATTTAGTCGCGTGGCGCGCAAATGCCTCGGCCGTTAAGGGGATACAGCACGCGAACGAGATCAAAAAACATTTTGTATTTCGAACACGGGAGATTCTTTTATTTCGGCCAGTCAAAGCTAGGGGTTCGGAATTTAAAATGTGCTTAAATTCAAATCGTATTTCCGTTTTCCGAATGTTTTTCTTTTTAATATCCATTCGTGTCCATAGCAGGTTTGTTTTCGGCCATTCATAGTTAACGTGAGTGACCTTTTGTAAGGGCTCTCTGTGAAATTAGAGAGGGTAGTGTTTTTGCCTTTTTGCGAAATCAAAATTGCCGTTAGGTTGGTTAAAATGGTTTGACTGTGTCAGCCGGTAGGGAGGTACTTGTCTTGGCTTTAAGGTTACGCTCGGGTCACATTCCGTTAAATAAGTTTTTGCATTTGGTGGGAAGAGCTGCATCACCGTTTTGTACCAACTGCAACAAAATAGAAGACCTCACTCACCTCCTAATGGAGTTTGACCTGGTAAAGAAATTTTGCCTCAATAAGCTCCAAAATGGGAGGCTCAATATTATTTTGAGTCAGCCCTTATCTGATAATATGAAACACTTACTGTTGTTTGCTAAGCTGGCTCTCAGAGTGAGGGCTGACTCTAATAATACTTGAACTCCCTTCCCTTTTTTAGTGACCCTGACGAGGCTGACATGGTCACCTTGTCGTGTACCAAAGCCTCTAAACTGAGATTTAAAAAAACGTTTTGTCTCGTGTCTTTAAGATAGATAGATAGAAACACTTTATAGTACACAAATACAGGAAAAGCATCTTTAACTTGTAGGTACAACAGAATCTGCGAAGAATTTTTGTTTCAAAGCTAGTAAAGGTGCATATAATACATACTACTATAATATGTATACATCTATACGAAGGAACACTTTAAAAGCCACTCAAGATTTGACCCCCTCGTTTTCGTGAAATGTGGCCTCGTGGAGCCCGTGACATACATTCTAATAGTTTTATTGGGGGAAGTTTACTTAGGGGCGACTCAGATCGAACAGTTTAAAATATAGGTTCTAAAACGAAACATTTCATAGGTAGAGTTTCTTAGATACTTTTGTTATGATACTGGTAAATGTAATGAATTCAAATGAGGTTTTATAGGTACATGTTATAATGGAAAAATCTCTTGTACGAAGGGAATTGGAAACGGGAAAAATATTTGATACCATTCTCAAAGCACCATTCTTGATCTAATAGTTCGTGTAATAGTTACATAGTGAATAAGTATTTTACATTTACGTAAATTTTAAAGTTTTTGTAAAAAAATATTCTTCTTCTAAGTCGTATTCCTCATTGCTGAGGTTCGTGATCATTCTAAGGAATTAATCACATAGAACGACTCTCGTGGCAGATTTAATGGGGTGGTTTGCCATTGCCTTCCCCATTTCACACACTGGTTATCTCAGTGTGCAGGTTGCCTCACGATGTTTTCCTTCACCGTCAGAGCAGTCGGTAAATGTACGTAAGTCTTTCGAAGAAACTGAAAAACTCATTGGTACATGGCATTGCCTGGTTTCGAACTCGGGACCTCCAGCATGGGAATCCGACGTACCCACGACGCCACCGACGCTCTAAAAAAATATTATATAATCGTAAATATTTGGCAATAAATGTAATTCTATTCTTTTCTATTCTATTTTTCTATTCTATTTTATTCTATTCTATTCTATCTATCAACTCAACATTCTATCGGTGGCCAGTGCGAACTCACGTCTATGGTAATGGTGAACCAAAAAAAAAAGCTAAATAATTTTGAATTGAGTAGACTAACGCAGAGACACTGGATCACCATTGAAGGTGGAACATCATGGAACACCTTTAAATCACTATAGAAAATCATTATTATATTCATCAGCAGCCTACTCTAGTCCACTGCTGGACATAGGCCTCTAACATGGCGCGCCATTAAGCCCGATCTTCGGCTCTTCTCATCCAGTCGCTGCCAGCCACCTTGCTTATTATATTACAAAATATTATTACTTTATTATCATAATACCTTTCTAAGATGAAAAAAATGAAAAAAAAAAATTATCATCATTAAAATGATGTGTACACACAGACAGACAGTATCATGTCCCGCTGGCTGTCTTTGTAAGGACTGGCATGCTGCAAGACCGGCTGTCTTGGCTAATGCAGGTACCACGAGTAGATATTTGTAAATAGATACCTACTTGTATTAAATACTGTATTGTATTATTGTATTAAATAAGCTTATTAGTAAATATTTGAAATTAATTTGTTTTTGCAAATCGGCATAGCGCAAAAAACATGATCAAAAGTGGCACACGTGAGTCGCCCTTACCTAATCTATCGGAAACCATTCGTAAAACATCACTTAAAGAATTCCCCTCAACGGAACCGGAAAAATCCGGAAATTTTCAATTGGATCCGTGTCCAGGGGACCCGTCACACACGGTACATTAACCCTGGCTGGTCAGGAATCAGTCCTCGAGACGAGAGGCGATCGTAAACCGTGTGTAATTTGATATCACACCGCTGACATGTCGAGGGCTTGAGTGGGAGAAAAGTGGGTACCTTTAAAAAAACAATTCTAAATGGAGATTTTCTTCATTTTAATAGCCCCATGTTTATGTACAGGAGACGGGACAGTAAAGGCAGGTATATACCTGAACCGTTATAGCTACAGGAAAATGTTCTTAGGAGATCTTCCCTAACTTTTGGAGTTATTTAAAACTGCATTCACAGATTTTGAAAAAATGGTACCGTCGGCAAAAAAATGACAATTGCGTTTACTGTTCCGTCTCAAATTTCTACCCTGTATAAGCTACCATGGATTAATTAGTGATCTACCGTAGCTACACTTGAGCAAATACCTATAGAATATATCTTTTATTTGCATATTTACAACTTAAAATTATTTATATTATAATTACAGAAGGAAAACATAATATACAAGATAAAATGTACAAAAATAAAGAGAGAAATTATACATTCTCTAATACTTTTAAAAACGGTACGAATTCGGAATGTCTATTTTAATTTAACTAAAGGACGAATTTTGTGCATGTTTGGTAAAAATCTGTGAATAATGTATGGTTTTTCAAGTCATATTGTATGTATCTTAAAAGTCCGGTCATAAATAGCGTCTTTGACTGGAGTTTTAAGTCGTTATTTCGAACAGAATCCAGATAAATGCATGAATGAATTATAATTTATTTTATTTCTGAGAAAGCTTACAGCTATACAATTCCTGAATAGTTGTTGTTTTTTAACCTCGTGCAAGCCATAAAACATGTCCCCTTAATTATACAATGAAAAAAATAATAGTAACAGCTAAAAGTTAATAAAATATGGAGGTGGGAAAGTGGAATAGGGAGTGGGGGAGGGGGATTTACACACACATTCATATAACGATAATTACATGTCACTAGTTAAAAGTAACTATGACTTAAAGTAAGTTTACTAAGTACTTTCTTCATGCAAAAAATATATCCAAATGGTCAAAATTTTGAATTCAATACTTACTTATTATTACATTCCTAGTAAACTGGTTACTGTGAGGTAATGGTGGTAGAGACAAAAGAAAATCCTCTCCCTGGAATCATGAAAACAAAATCCGAGCATAAATTCATTACTATGACAACGACGACGCAAATAATAATAATAATAACCGAAACAAATTGCGATGAACCCGACTTTGTGTCCGCGATATTAAAATACTGAAATGTGCCTTTACAAAATTAACTTTGCCGTTCCCAAACTCCGAATTCCTTCTTTTCGAGGTAAAAATTCGTTGTAAAATAATTTGCAGCAAGCAGAATGATGTTGGTGAAAATGCGTAGGGTAAAATACCCAGTTACCGCCGCGCGGTGTCTATGGATTCATCATCGCGACAGGAGGTCGTGTTTCCCGCGGCTTCCCGACGGAGTCGACTTCTAATATCCAATATTTGTTTTGCTCACCTTACTTTCTGACGTCATTCCTGTTATTGACTGTTTATTTTACTAGGTGCTTTTAAAAAGAGACAAAATTAATTATTTTTTTAAATCCCACGCTCGAAAATCATTAAGCTGTAAAACAGTAATTATATAAAAACGTTGTGCTTTAATTTAAAAAAGGATAAAATAATAATAAAAAATATTATTTTATACGGATGATAGCGCATTGAGAGTTGAGGCGAACAACACGTACATACGCACAAATAAATGTAAATATTTCATTGCCTTCCTATTTATGTCAAATTATTTTCATGACATCAGTCACGACACCAGGTGCCAGACTTTCTTATAAAATCTCTTAAGTATTAAAGTTTTCTGATTATTAAAAGTAGTCTTCAACCGCCATGCGTGACCTTTTTCTCTTTGTGGAATAGAACCTGCTGTAATAAATTCTAAAGCTATAGCAAAAAACCGCATCGAAATTGGTTCAGCCGTTTCGGAGCTAGATGGGAACCGACACATGCACACACAAACAAACATCCTCTTAGGTCAAACGCATATACCTTCTCCGTTCGGTCGTGGGTAAAAAAAAGGAATTACGTCAGTATTAGTACTCTGTGTTACTCTTTTTTTTTTTTACTACTAAACCCGCGTTTGACCTCGATCTCGCCTGATGGTAAGCGACGATGAGGTCGACGATGGAGCATGCGGGTCCAGTAAATGCCTATTCACTCTGTCCTTGAAGCCTTCTTATTTTTATGAAATGTATTTATTATTTGATACTTGTCAAATACCCTATTGATTCACTTAGACATTATCCTGGCTCTAATTTAAGTGCCTTATCAAGAATAACTATAAAATGTAAACATTAAAGGACTTCTTTCCCCTGTCAAAATGTTTATTCGGCATCCCACAAATGTCGTGGCGGAGTTCCAAAATGGCGGAATTGGCGCGGGAAAAACTTTTGCGCGGCTAATATTTCACTTGCGCTAATATTGCGGTGGAATATCTCAGAAGTTCGTCTTTGTTGTTCGTTCTGTTCAAATTCTTTTCGGGTGCCAGCTTTGTACGCATAAATTAATTTTTGATGTTTTATCATTTATTACTGTCGTCACTTCGGAATTTGAAATACCCAGCAAAGGTCGCTTACAAAGAAAAGTTTAGGGAAAAAGTCATTTTTTTGTCTCAGATGTTAAGTTAATGAAATATTTATACGGCGTCAGGCTCTTATGGCGAAAAGTGGGAACTACCTATGATGAAGATGGTTCCTCTGTCTACCCCCTCGGGGATTATGGACGTGAGAGTTATGCTATGCTATTTTTTTATTGACATTTAAACCCCCAACCTTCGCACCGCGACACCTATATTTCGCTACTGCATACCTCTCGCTTCCTATTATTTTAGCGTGTACTGTAAGATGAAATCATGTGCAAAACAATATGATACTAATTTTTTTTTTTAATTATCAGATGACGTCTCCAATTTATTGACACGCGAACTAATCCGGCCGGCGTCGGTGGCGTCGCGCGCGCCATCCGGCGCCGAGACCGCGTCTCCGGTTCCGCACGCCGGACGCGCAAACCGAGCGTACGTCACACATGGCGCGGGATTAATCGACTGACTAATACCGCGACGATTTATTTGTCTCTTCTGGTCTCTTCTGCTTGCTTACAAAAATAGGAGGATTGGGAGGAAATACTTAATGTAACGTTTTTTTGTAATCCTTCATAAAGGGTTCAGTCAGACGCGCGACCGGAGCACGGAGTCGAATGAAATCTCTTTAGTCCGCACTGCTTTTTGATGTTACAAATTCGAATTTTAAAACGTAAAAAACAAAAGCCCGGTAAGGTTGTATGAAAATCTATTACTGTCGTCAATAATTTTTTTTAAATAAGTATTTGGCTTCGAGACAGGAAGTATCTTCCCTGGCTCAAAATTCGAATGTATTGAGCACATTTCCGAGCATCTTTGAGGCAAATATATTAAATTGAATTTTCTTTTTGTGCAAAAGTATTTTGCAATACTTAGTTCGTGTCTATAACCTAACTAATTCGTGCCCTTGCAACAAAAACAACGAGAAAAATCGTGTCCCTAACAAGAAAGACGGCGTCGTTCATTTCCTCATTTGGCATTGTGCAAAATGAGACACCATTCCATCACACCGACGCGGTCGAGGAGCACCATAACGCGCAGTTTCCGTGTCCCCTGACCGGCGCTCGTTTGCGAGGCTGGCTAATGAAGCTCGCATATTGGCAGGGCGCGACCGACTGTTTGCCGTCGAGTTAGCGTGGATGGAAGAGGTTACGTGACAGGAGATTTTGGGGGTTCACATTCCTCTTAAATCCATTGATCCCTACTTATCTAAAGTGCTCCGTAAAAGTTACCTTTTTTTGTTCTTGTGGATCTGCGTCGAGCTGGGTTAGGCACGAGTCCTTACTGGTGTGGCAAAGGTGCCTGGTGGTGTCACCGCGCGTCTGTGGGACGTGCGGGCGCCGGCTACTTTCCTGAGGTCTGGTGCCACGTGTGTTGCGCTCAGTTTACCTTGGGCCTCAACTCATCGATTACCATTACCCTCTGGATGCTGCTGGACGCCGGTGCCTTGACAAAGTCGTGACATTGTTTATTGTTTTAAGTTTATACATAAAGCATTTAGTGGTCTGTCTTTTAATAGTAGCGATGTGGTTGGGTCCTAGTTCTAGCGTAGCCCTAAGGGTTACGCCGTAGAAAAAATTTAACCCTCTTCCCAAAGAAACCTCAAAATACCCTTAACCTTTACACTGAAATCTCCCCATAGGTCCCGCCCTGAAACCCCACAACATACTAAAGTCTAGAAACTATTTTACCCCGTTGAACGGCAGAACTGAAGTTCGAATTCTGAGGCTTATAAATCAGCAATTCAGCATTCAGCATTCAGATATTTAATATTCTCTATATTGACTGTCAAATACCAGATACTTTAACTGGGCTGTGAAAGACGCAAGACTACGTCATCGTTTTCTATTTGTGCAATAATGTGTATTTTACTTTTTCTTTAGTTACTTTAAGGAAGTTTCGTGCAACTAATGGTTTGTCTCCCTCCCTCCTTTGAACTCTGTCTTCATAGTGAAGCTCTTCCAGCTCTAGGAGGTGTCTATGGCACGGCGGACATTGGTTAATTACGTGCGATAGTCGGGAGCTCACGAGAGAATGATTGCTGCGGGGTAACGACGTACTTCCACTGGACTTACACTTTCTTAGGCCACGAAGGAAGCGGCTTTAATATATTATATTTAGATTAAGAAAGAAGTCACGAAGGATGTATGCTATATTAAAAAACAAAGATATGGTGTTTGTGAAAATTCAGTTTTGTCTAATTTAGATAAATCAAAATGTTTTTTATTGTAAGTAAGTACCTTATAGTACATTTTTACAACCGCTCTACCACCGCTTCGTAAGGTGTTATAGCTGAAAGGAAAGAAGCGGCGCAAGAAACTTTGAGCAGCACATCTTTTGAAATAAATATATCTTACAATAATTATGAATACAATCATATATGTACACAATGTGCAGAGCTGGAGCTGAATTTAGGACCAAGCCTCTTTATCATTTAAGTAGTCATTTATTTTATAATAACCCTTTTTACATAAGGTCCCGTCTACTATCTACGGAGGAAAATACAGTCCAAATAATTAGTCCAATAAAGAATATTTTTTCATTTATCTCTATCACAGCTCAACACCTCATTATCAGTACCTTAGGAGCCCAATTCATGCAACGTTCGATAAATGTAGCATCACGTAGCATCTCGAACGCTATTCGAGTTACTTATAGCGTTCGAGATGCTACGTGAGTTACTAAATCCGTGTGCTGCATCAGGTGAATTAAGGTCAAAAAACTCCTTTTTTATTATTCATCTAATAAATGTTTCGACCAGGAGCAGCCACTGTTTTCGCGGAAGTCATGCGCAAGCGTTCCCGCGGTTACGCCGTCAGGCGGTGCGTAGGAGCACAGGGGGATTTTTTGCCGGTAAAAGTCCGGCATAACCTCTTCGTCTCCCCCTTGCGACGAAGAGGTAAGTATGAGCGTTTCCCCTCGTGAAAAAGGTGCATCCACTGCTACATAAATTGTTTCCGCGTTCAACCTCGCCTCTACCCCGCTAGTTTCAGAACCCGACTCAAAGAAAGCACGTACAGTAATGTCATTGGGCAGTCGACACAACAACTAGTTTACTGCTGCAGATCGTTCCACACAAATTATGTTCAACACTCACACTATGTTCAACACGCACACACACTATGTTCAACACAACACACACAACAAGTGTCGGCGAGGTGATCATTTTGTGAGCTCTTCGCCTGTCGCTACCGTGTTAATTATCTTTAGACTTGTTATTGGTCGTGAAATAAGGTTTTGTTCAGAAAATGGCGTAGTTTATTTGCTACTAGTAATAATGCTTGTTAGCTATATGGGTACGTTTAGATAGACTATAGGAAATTAACTAAGTAAGTATTATTAGGTATAAGAACAAAGTGTAATTAGGATTAATAGCATTATTTCTTTCTTTTCGGAATTTCTTTTTAGAAACATCATCGTTAGCCTATTAATGTCCCCACTGTTGGGGCGCAGGCCTCCCCTTGACCAAGGGGGTACGAGCCATGATCCACCGAGCGGGCCCAGTGGTGATTGGTGGATTTCACACACCTTCGGAAACTTTCATTTCCTCAGACATGCAGGTTTGCTCACGATGTTTTCCTTCACCGTTAGAGCAGTCGGTAAATATACGTAAGCCTTCGAAAAAATCCGAAAAACTCATTGGTATATGGCATGGTTTCGAACCCGGACCTCCCGCATGGGAGACCGGCGTCCTAGACACTAAGCCTGGATATTATTAACCCAAGACTTCCATACTATATCCTGCTCCTATAAATTCTTTACATGTGGAAAGAAATTGATTTGCAACACTTTTACCACCATTGCTCCCCTTTCCGACTTTTATTTTAGGAAAGGCAGGTCCCAGTAGTTCCATTGCCGAGTTCCATGGTGAAATACCATCAATTATCTAATCTAGAATCTCATAAAATTCAAATTCAAATAATTTATTAATTCGTAAATATAGGTTGCATAAGTTGTAACATAAAAGTATGAATCTCTATATAAGCTATAATTTTTCGTAATAATTATAACATAAGAATTATAACTATAGTAATTTAGGTAATCTTTAACAAGTAACTAAACGAATACAGTTTGAAATACAGTTAGATTCAATATTAAAACATAACAACCTATATACATAAAATGAGATCAAAGTTACTTTATTATAAACTAATAAGTTTAAAGTTCTTTATAATCTTCTTCAGGTCCTAGAACACCTAGTGGTGCATTGGGCTGAGACAATATTCTTCCACCGCGCTCTGTCCGATGCCGCAGACTCTATGGTTTCCCAAGATACTTTAGCCGTATCCAGGTCTTTTTGAAGAAAGAAAGGAAGAAAGAAAAACATATATTTAACATTGCATTATGCATATACATAATTAACCTTAAAAATTTTGAAATCAAAAAAACAATGCAACATTAAAACGACACATGCGACATAGACCACGTTTCCATGCAGCCCTAAAGTTCTTAATAAGTAACTTAAAAGAATATGTATCTAGTTGCATCACAATATATATCTATATATCGTGGATCGGTTTCACGCAATCATTCGAAAAAGGGTTGCTTCTCTGATGCAACTAGTACAAGGCAAAATGTATTGGTACTTAACTAACAACAATATCCTGTAAATACACCTACATTTTTGCAAATAAATATATTCTGTATTCTGTATGCACCGAGTACATAGCAGTCCCAGCAGCGTCCCCTGCCGAGTCCCCTGACTCCCCGATCCTGAGGCACTGGATATACCTGCATGTCAATGCGAAGTAGTCGTCCAGTGCTTTGGGGTCGGTACCATGGGCTTGGTATTATTTCTATAATATATATGTTTTACTAACTTAGCTTTAAGTAATATAATATAGTAACTTTATTGTATGGACCCTGTCTGACTTAAATATATAATAATAATAATAATATATATTTGATATCGTTTGCCTAACATTGCAATCATTTAAAGTCAACCCCCAGGTTTGCACACCTGGGAAAACCGAACCCGAAACTTCTGTCCACCGACCAGCCATCAATAAACTGCAGCATTAACTGCAAACCAATTAACCGAACGGGCATCTATCTTAAGGTCATTAAACTTCGAAACTCCATGTCGATACCCCCAGGCAGGTACGGGAAACAAAAGCAGTATTATATCCCTCCGGAGCCGTACCAAGTGACAAACTCATAAACATTTGTCACTGGACGGTCCAAGTAATTGCGAGGCACCATTATAAAACAACCAGTGTACTCTAACCCATGAACTGCCACCAATTAACCCCGAAGAAGTCTCGTTTATAGGTGGAAGTAGAGGGTGGGTAGGTCAGAATGTTCTGGTGAGGGTATTACTTATTGATGCCCCGAAACGTTTAACCGATCCCGTTCTAAATTTGAACAAATAATTTACGAATGGTCACTCTTGACACCGAATTGCTTTAGCAATAGGGTTGTCTCCACAAAAAGCAGTATTCTAAATTGCAGGTTTTTTCGCCAATTTTTTCAGCTGTGGCGCTGGTGTATAGTTGGCAGTAAATATCGGTGCCTGCACAAAAAATAATTAGTGAAGAATTATGCGAAATAGACGATAAATATGGTCATTTAACATGGAGGAGAACCTCCAAAGGCCATGAAAAAAATAAGCCCGTACATACAAGGCGGTAAGTTTGTGTCAGCAAAACCCTCTTTACTTGGCTGTATTTTTTTAAGTATCCCTATGTACAGTCGACCACTAGCAAAAGTATACCATCTGTCAAAAACCTTCGATTAAATCTCAACCTTATGTTTGCGCAGTATGGTTTATTTCAGATTCTCACATTTTAACATTTTGGGTAGGTTGACCTGTGGTCGACTACCATCCATATTATTCTATAGTTTTCTAAAGAGAAGTAACAATGAGGAAGTTCGGTTATCGCTTTCTCATCGGTGGCAACCCTATTGGCAAGATGAATAATTACGCGGATGTTCCACCGTTGTCCGACTCCAAGTTATTGATACGGACTCCCAGTGAATGTCCAACACTATAAAATTAAATTAAATTAAATTAAAATATCTTTATTTTCAGGCACTAGTCCCAAAATAAAAAAAAACAATTAATAAACACTCGCTTTTCAAGTTTTAATATTTGAAAAGCGAGTTCGTTCGAGACGGCTCAGGGCGAATGCGATGGGGCGTGGTGTCTCCTTTGTTTGTGAATTTGTGTTTTTGGTATTTTATTTCCCTTGGATGAAGAAAAACCATCGGTTCAAATCTCAGGATATGCCAGTACATATATTACTAATAATTCGTTCACAACGAATCAAATTGAATCAAAAAATTCGAATGGCGACTGAAATCTTAATCGGAAAACTATTAAAAAAATTACGTTGGACATATTCAATACGTATGTATCTTATCTTATCTTATCTTAAGATAGGAGGCCGGGAATAACTTAGCGGCACTTCTACCTTTGAGGATCTTTTGTGCCAACCCCATTTTACACACTGGTCACAGTGTACAGGTTTCCTCACGATGTTTTCCTTCACCGTTAGAGCAGTCGGAAAATGTACGTAAGTCTTCGAAAAATACGAATAACTCATTGGTACGTGGCACTGCGTGGTTTCGAACCCGGACCTCCCGCATGGGAGTACGGTGCCCTAGCCACTGTGCCACCAACGCTCGATAATATAAGGCATGGTGGCCCAGCTCGTCTCGTCTATCTCAAACTTAATCTTCTACTTTTGGTTGTGAATTCAACCCAATACCAAAAAAGTAGCATTAAACAAAACCCGGTTTTTTATATTAGGGATGTTACGGAGGTGGTTTTACCGGAACCGGAGTAAAAACCGAAGGTTTTAAATTTGATTTATCGGAGTCGGAACCGGAAGCGGAGGTAGAATAGAGATGTTCAGAAGAAGTTCAAATTTTAAACGGTTTTTTAATTTTTATAGCTGAACTGGCCAATATTTTTTATGATGACGTTTGCGGCAATAATACACGTTCCTTTATGTAGTCCTACACTATTTAATAAAATATTGACATTTGAATATGTTTGCTCACAAATCATGAGCTTATAGATCATGCATGGAAATACACCATCAGAATTTAAAAAAGGTTTCATTCCCTAACATAATTCGACTTGTATGGTTGTAAGATGCTGGTTGCATCCTAAAAAGTCTACGTCATATTATTAGGGAATTACGATGATCGCCACTACAAGGTTAATGTGACCAGCATAATTCGATAATTCCTATAATTTCCGCTCATAAAACGGCAGTAGAATAAGTTATTTCGTCAATTTTCTGACAAGGAATTGGGGATCAAATTCCGTCCAGAAATTTAAAATTGATAAAAAGAGACCAAATAACAAAACGAAGAACTAAATATATTTTAAAGATGTATCACTCACTACTAAAATCTCCGAATAGACATGATTTTACTTAAGTTCAAATCATGATTGTTTTTATTGTGTAGGTACAGCAGACGAGCAAACTGACCACCTGATGGTAAGTGGTCACCGTCTCCCATAGAAATCTCACCTCGCTATATTATTATTAAAGGGTTTTCGACGCACTGCTAACCTTGAGAACTTAAGTGGAGTAGCTACCTCGTGTGGCTCTCTTGCCCTCAAACAGAAACATAAAGCTTACAAGGATTGCTGCTTTGCGGCAGAAATAGGTAAGAGGGTGATAGGTATTAGGCTCGGTCTACACGATGACGGTTCCAGTATCGGTCGGTTCCATGGGACCGGTGCTTCATATAAACTCAAACTAAAATGCGCTGTCGACTACACGTACAACGGTTCCACTTGGAACCGGCCTGTTCGGTTCCTGAACCGAATGGGGCTTGAGCGCAACGCATGAGTTTGAATGCAGTCGACTACACGGCCGATACCGGTACCTGAACCGAACCGTCGTCGTGTAGTCCCAGTCTTAATCCCGGCGATGCACATCAGGATCTACCACTTTTAATAATAGTAGGGAAAAAATCACTTTTCAAATTATAAGATATCGCTACGTCAATAAACGTCGAAACTTAACCCATAACTTAAATTACCTACTTTAAACAAATAATAAGTATAAGTAGATCTTTCAATTAATAGCTAACTCCGTAAACTTAATTATCTGAAACCACAACCGAATAACTCCAAAATTACATCAATTCGCGTGTCCAACAGAAGTCATAAAACAAAACAACTCGCTAAGATTCCGAACTCGCCGGAATCAGTGCGGCGGCCAGTAGCCGAGATAATTAATGTGAAGACGTCGTTACGTGTCTTATGGTCCTCTCCCTCCCCCTCTCGACCCTCTTTACCTTCCCCACTTGTCTGTCCCTCCGGTCCTTCCTGACCACGACGCCTTGGAAATTGCGAATAGGCAGTTATGTACTATAGTTTAGGTACGCATAGTGAAGTAGCTCTGTAATTACGAGTAGCTTTGTCTATCACATCAGGCAATACCCTTTAGTACTTTGTCTATCACATCAGGCAATACCCTTTAGTACTTTGTCTATCACATCAGGCAATACCCTTTAGTACTTTGTCTATCACATCAGGCAATACCCTTTAGTACTTTGTCTATCACATCAGGCAATACCCTTTAGTACTTTGTCTATCACATCAGGCAATACCCTTTAGTACTTCTTAGCTTTACCTTAACTAACACATTCATACGAATGTCAAGAAATCATAACAAAAATTCATTGCGACAAAGTTCCACCGAGTATACTCGTAGCAGTAACTTGATGTGTTTCTAGGTTGTCATCGACTATAATGTAACTGCGCCTTTAGTCCACCTTTGGGTAAAGGTAGGTCATGTGCTACCAATCCTGACAATTAACGATAGACAGTTTAAAGCCAAAATAAAAGATATTCTTATCAGTAAAAGAAGTTTAACGTTAAAGAAGTTTTAAACGAAAAAAAAAAACATAGAAAGTTTTAGAAACTAGGTAGGTATTAATAAATTGACAATGACTCTTTGATGCAGCTAATTATTATTCTGATCGAGGCCCTTTCTTATACAAAAGAGCCGAAAAACTCCTTTCCATCCTAAACTGTTCAAGGTATTCCTGCAAAGAAAAGGTTAAAAATTGGCTACACTTGACACTTGATTATTTTAATACTGAGAAAATATTGTTACCAATTAGTTTAGTCTTATGGACGCACACTGACCCTTACACTTACCAACATACACCCCCTCACACACACACCACATACACACACCACACATCACACACACGCTATCTCACGCACACACCCCTCACACACACCACATACACGCATACTTAACTGTTTAATTTAGCATTGCCTTATGTTTTTTCATAATTTATTTATCGGAAGAGACTGGCCCCCACAACACAGGGTATCCTAGTGTGGGAGCCAGGGAAATCTGAGAAAATGTAAAAGATACTGTCTGCATTAATAATTATTTTTTTAATATAATTATCACTTAATTGTATTATTACTGACATTGTATTTTCTTTTTCATAATTGATTATTGTATTATAAATTTATTTCCTGACTATATTTTTATAGATTTTATGACATGTGACAATTGACAATGCCCTTTTACAGCAGCTATAATTTATTATAATTATTATTTGTACGACAATGCCCCTTTATAGCAGATATATGAATTTTATTATTTATTAATTTAGATAAATGACAAAGCCCCTTTACAGCTGCTACAATCTTATTTTTATATTTTTTTAGCCTAATTTTTTTCTATGTAAATCGGCTGGTCTGTTCGCTCCGGTCCAGTTATGTTTGTGGTTGGCATGAATTGTTTTAAATTTTAAGAAATTGTAAAAGCATGACGTAACCAAGAGTTCCTGGTGTCCCGATGGTGTTAATAAATGAGTATGAGTATAGCGCAGGCACCGCACACAACAGTGGAGCACTCTGTCAATCTGATTTTTAAAGGTCAGTCTAGACTGACCTAGGACCTTTTTCCTTCACTCACGCTTCGTATGTTACCCTAAAAAGTACCTAGTTAGTAAATAAATTACAAAAATGGCCGATTTTTTTTCCGCTAGCAGGATTTGACGTCGTTTTCACGCCTTTTTCTAATAAATTTATTGGATTAATAATTTAACGCGATTGTGCCCCTGCTTCCCACACTAGGATTACCTTGTGCTCTGGGAAGCAGTGTTGCTGATAATGATATTTGATAGCTAGCTGATCTACAAATAGGGAACTGCCGATATCAACATTACCTACCGTCAGTATAGCACTAAATATTTCCAAAACATCAAGAATCGAGAATGTCGATGCGGAGTATATTTGGTCATGTATCTCGACATGACCAAATATACTCCGCATGCAACCTCCCCGGTCAAGAGGCGTCACTCCGCAGGGATCCCGCGTCCTTCCAAGTAATTACCTCGCCCTTGGTTCCGTACAACTAAACACGCGATATTTATAGCGAGGTCGACCGCCGACACCGCCGGTGACAACGGTCTGTTTCGAATCGACACGTAGCGCCTTTTTGTTTTAGATGAGCAATGTCGTGTTAAGGTTATTAACCTTTGTGTACGGCGAAGAATGTGGAAGGCGGATGTCGTTCTGAAGAAGAATTTGTTTTGCTTTGACCTATATTCTCTGCGAACACTAATACCCCTATTCTTACTATCTACTTACTATGTGGGTACTACATAAACTTTATCTTTATTCTATTCTTTCGATTATACTGGTACCTACAGACGACCACAGATCAATCTACCCAAAACAAGAATCTGAAATGTATGGTAGTACGCAGGCATAAGATTGAGATTTCATCGAAGACTTGACAGAATATGGGTGACTCCATTTTACTCCACTAAAGGTCGCTTGCGCAAAAGTGCGAGTTAAATGTTTTTAATCCGAGTTAACTTGAAAATTGTCTATGGTTTTCATACAAAAAAAAACAGTGCAAGACTTTTTGTAATTTAACCCGGGTTAGGCACTAACTCTTGGATTATCTCTTAACTCGCCATCCGCGCAAGCTGGCCTAAGTGCTGTTGTTCATAAATAAATGTACCCAAAAACAAAAATTATGACGGTCAATCGCAACACCTGGAGGTAACCCACCTTAATGTTAAATTAGGTGATCCATCAGGGCAAAGGGCGCTAAGGGCCCAATAAATTAGTTGGGGACAGTGGGGATAATAAACACAGCGCCGAAATGGCACTGCCAAACAACTTGTAACTCGCCTGTCCTCCCCCATTGACTAATTACGACACTTTGTTTCCTTTCCTGAACAACCTGTGTATGGAGAAACAGGAAAATGAACAATGTTTTGAGGTCCTTTTCGTATGCTTTGATAAATATAATCCAGTAAACAACTACACATTAATTTCACTAACAGTTTCAACGTAAGTTTTCTACCGATCATCATCAATTTCTGAGGAATTTACCTAAAAAAGCTGACACCTAACAAATAGACAAGGTGTTTTCTTTCGCTGTATTTTCTTTTATTTTTATATTTTGCTCTGGGGATTTTTTGCACAGAAACAAAATTACTTATTCTCAGTTTAATGGGCTCTGAAAAGCTGAATGTTTTAACCAATTTTTATTTTTATTTTGTTTTAGTCTATTTCTGGTCATAATATATTAATTATAATTCCAACAAATCCATATAATATTTTTGTTGATTTATCCTTGGTATGGTATAAGGACGTCGAGGATAAAGAAAAATGGAAAGGAGGAGGGGAGGCCTTTGCCTAAAAAATAAAAAATATTTATCTTAGATTCCATGATAAAAATTATACTTTTTTTTACTTTTTTTACTTACTTACTATAGGTATCACAATTCTTGTACTCCAAACCTTACCCACCATAAAAGTAGTCTAAACTCTCCTAAATCAAAGGTTGGCTGGAAGAGATCCTTAGCCCGCCTTTGTAAATATTTTAATGTTTTTTATTTTCTGTGTATTTTTTTGTGTACAATAAAGAGACTACAAACAAACAAACAAATAAACAAACAAACCGTATGTATTCTTCAGAAAGTACTTATGTTTGTTCATCTAATCCATACAGTTTTCCCTATAACCATAAATACCCCATTGTACCGCAGCGTTGTGGCTTGTTATGAGGACACGCCATGCCATGCCTTCCAACCCCGCACATCAGAGGGCTTATCCCGTAGAATTCAGTTTGACAGTCACGAAACGTAAATTTTGACAACGGGTCTCTAAAACCAAGCTCCGTATTATTGTATATGGAGCTTGGTTTTGGCGCCACCAATAGTCTGACAGTAACAGAATTTCAGACTGATAACCTGGGAAAGCTGGATTTTGTAGGTTTTATTTTTTCGCAATAAACTTTATGTAGGGAAAAAAGTATTTGATATTTTTTTTCGATATCTGACTTTTTTAGTACCTACTCTACCCTC
The DNA here is from genome assembly GCA_947369225.1 of Hofmannophila pseudospretella. Classification (NCBI taxonomy): domain Eukaryota; kingdom Metazoa; phylum Arthropoda; class Insecta; order Lepidoptera; family Oecophoridae; genus Hofmannophila; species Hofmannophila pseudospretella. The sequence goes on from OX376325.1 coordinate 9,929,549, forward strand.
AGTTGATCCCGGGGAGTCTTTTCATCCTTATAAGAAACAGGATTGATTAAAAGAAAATGTGAGAACTGTCCACTTTGTCGTCAGCTATACCATTTTTTTTCAAAACCTTCAACCTTTTCATTTTTACAAAACCTGTGAATGCAGTTGCAGATAACTCCAAAAGTTAGGGAAGTTCTCGTATTCGTTCGTTTCGTTACCGCTTAAAATCGACTAATGAAAGTGCGAAACAAGGAAGCAAGGACGATGCATCTCGAAAAACTGCCGACTGACTACCGAAGACCGGCGGAGATGTCTGGTAAATGTCCGGTACGACCTCGGCAAAATACCACACAACTCCGTAGACAATCGGAACATTTCGAATAAATCTATTGTTCCCTTTTACACAGGTGTCAGATTAATGAGAGAGCTACGGAATTATGGTAATGACTCTCAAAAACTTCCGGAGATGACGGAAATGTGTGATAAATGGTTTTGTGATGGTTTCCGTGTGCTAGACGATAGAGACGAAGCGACAAGAAAGGTAAGCCTTGAATACCATGTCTCAGACCTCGCTTTTCGAGAGGGATTTTCGTTTCGTAATTGTCAAAAAAATCCTATGGGATAAGCCCTCAGATCCCACTTAACTTAATCTAATTTAGCTACCTATTGATGTGAAAAGAATGGGAATAAAGGGTAACTTCGTTATCCATTTTTATGGGATCATATTTACTGTGAGAGCAAGGGAGACTGTCGAAGACAATAAGGCATGGTTATTCTAAAAGCCCCCTTAACGGACCGAATGCCTGGCATGCTCGCACCTGTTTTTTTTCTTTCATCCGAGATACGTTCCAATTCGAAATCCAATTTACCTATATCATATAAAGGTTTTAAAGCACCTAATACATTTCCCAAGTGCATTCAGAAGTTAAATATCGTTATAAATCGAACCATAAACTAAATAAACCAAATCGTTGTAATTTCCATAAAAACTTCATAAATTAAAAGATATAACTACCTAAGTTATCACATTAAAAGCGAATACTTTAGTTATTATCAATACAAAACACGTGTAAAAACACTGCATTTTACAAACATCACAAAATAATTATAAAACCATTGATTGCACATAAGTACATATTACACGTACATATCTTGCCCTTACAATGTTGTACATAAACTAATTTGTGGCAACAGGGAGCGTGTTCAGCTCATGCTATGGACGAAGTCCACAGTGCTGATTTTTAACACGTCCCTTTGTCACTTGGAAGACACAATAATAATAAAATAAAATAAAAATGTATTCATGCAGACTCTTTGCAGTATCTTTTACATTTTTTCAGATTTCCCTGGCTCCCACACAAGGATAACTTGTTGTTGTTATAAATATAAATTGCATAATGGCATTTTAAAGAGTGACATTTAAACAAACAAATCAATAATAATAGTTATAATAAATTTATAAGTATAAAATTGAATTAAAAGCAATTTAAAAAAATATTTAGTGATTGCACATTCTATTCTACAATTAGCTTATTACATGAAAACCCCTCGGTATCAACCCTATAGATTTCTGTTTCAATAAAAGCTCTGTACGTAAGTGTTTCCTTAAAACAAAATTGGACACCCCAACACGCAGAGGAGGCGGCAGGTCATTCCATATTTTTAATAAATTCTTCCTTCTAATCACAACATTGTACGGTCGTACCTATAATCTTTATAAACACAGCAACAATGTCGATCGAACCTCGCATCTATCAGGCTAATCTACGCGCTCGAAGGCGCATAAATCGGTGCGCGCGGGCCTTGCGCGGGCGCCGCGTAAAGCACGCCGGTGTCCTACAAGGATGCCCACTCAGCGCTGATAGTGCGACAATGCCCTTTATCTCAGCGGTGACAAACACCCACCAGGAACTCTTGTACACCCGCTAAAGTGTAGTCCCAGGACAGTCCCGTGTTTTTATGTTTAAAGGAAGCTCATTATAGCTAGCAGCTTATTAGTCTAATTATGAATAATCCATTGTTGAATAAATGTGTTTTCTTTTCTTTTTGTGTTTTGTTTTTTATTATTTATATTGTATTTAATTTATTAATAGTATAACTATGTATTAATTATAACTTTAGTTACTTAGATACTTTTTGTAGTCTATTATAATGGTATTTTTAAGCACTTACCTTATTATCTCTGAATGACCCGAAGGTTAGCTAGGAGAAAATGCCGCATGGCATTAAGCTCGCCTATGTACTATCTTTGTGCATTAAAGAATAAAGAAAATAATAAAAAACTATAAGCAAACGGGTCACCTGATGGTAACCAAATTCCATAGACATTTCATCTCACAATAATGTTACCAGAGGGTTTTCGTTGCACTGCTAGCCATGATGTACCTAGGTAGAGTACCTACATACGTACCTACGTACTTGTAAGGTACAAACCGGAACACAGTATAAGTAAAATATACCCAGGCTGATTTTGGCAGAAACTCATATCATCACAGCGTATATAAATGTAACCAAGAACTATTTTTTGGAGTCTGCACTTTGATAGCGATTTAGTTTCAGATGAAGCAAAAATTGGAAGTAATATGTAGTAAAACACCCGGTGTCCTACAAGGAAGCACACTCAGCGCTGATAGTGCGACAATGCCCTTTATCTTGAAGGTGACAAACCACCAGGAACTATTGTACACCCGCAAAAGTATTGTGCGAGGACAGTCTCTTCTGTTCAACAATTTTCGATCGATGCCGATGTCTATACCTTGTAGCATTTGTTTGGATGAAGTATGTGGAAATTAGTAGTAAATGCGTAGATCCACATCCTAGGATATAGTTCTTCTTCTAAAGTCGTGTTCCGCCCAACTACTGGTAATGACTGGTAGCGAAAAATTCAAGAACAAGATTCTCCCAGCGTTCGTATTCGATATTGCAATTTAGTGAGATGAGTGTCAATGGGTGACGGTGATCACTTACCATCAGGTGGTCCGTCTGCTCTTCTGCTTTCCTTCAACATAATTAATTTATTATTATTATTATTAAATTAATTTGTATAAAAGCAAAGGACCTACACAGTACGCCGTTTAACACGCGCTCCCAGAAAAGACTTGCTCTGCCGAAATCAAAATTAAGTCTACACAGTTCTGGATCATTCGTTATGTCTATAAAAATAATTAAAAGACTCAATATTCAATAACAGTTTAAAGTTATATCTTCTTAACAAATGTTTCTATTCACTGCAGGAGTTTTTTGATGATAAAAACAATAGATAATTATAAAATCAATTATAACTTATAATGACATTTAAGTTCATTTATCCCGTTAGCATGTATTACTATCATAATTTCTTAAAATCTCTTATTTTATATTGCGGTGCCCTAGTCAGGGTTTCATGTATGATCATGTCATATATATTTTTTTAAGACCAATTTTTACCCATGAAAAGCAATAAATGGTATGAGTTTGAGTAAGGTAAGCAGAGCAGGTTGCAAATTTGTTTTTAAATTAAATTCTATTTAGGCAAAACAGCAATGCATAGACCCTTTAGCATTGTATTTGTGGTGTGACAATAATATCTTCGTCGCTTGGTACAGAGGCGCGTTATCGAGTTTCGATTTACGAGACTGAGATATCGCTCGAAGCTCATGTCGCGTGCACTTTTTTATCATTTTCTCAAAGTATTGTTTCGCGAAATATGCGCTATTTTTTTTGTTGCTAGGGTGACAGTAAGTTTAGGTACTGCAAAAGGTGATGCAAGATTTCAAATAGATGTCAGTTTTTTACTAAAAATACTTGTGCATTGATCTTAAGTTGCAGTAAGGGTTTCGAGCGAGCGAGCGAGTTCCTCAACAATAATGTAAACTTAAATAAAATGTATGTAATGTTACGAAGAAATATTTCACTAAGAACTTAATAAACTGATACGAGTAAGTACCTATATGTAAGTATGTTTATTGCTTGCTTATCGTATGGTTAGTGGCCAACCTATTTGTCAGAGTTGTTCAGGCCACCCGTAGGCATCTGACATGGCTGATTTATGTCGAACGACAACAACCGGGACCGACTGCTTAACGTGCTCTCCGAGGCACGGACTAGCTCAGATGAAATATGCCACAAGCGATCACCCACCCAGGTACCGACCGTACCAACGTACTGCACGATCAGTTTCGGACCGTGCTCGCAACAAGGCTACGAGCTCCTCTGTGGTTAAAATCATTGAAACTTTTTGGATAACTATATGACTTTATAATATTTAGGTACAGTCGCCCACAAGTAATAGTATATCATCTGTCAAAAACCTTCTATTAAATCTCAACCTTATAACCTTAATATGATACATTTCAGATTCTCAAATTTTGACGTTTTGGATAGGGTCACCTGTGGTCGACTGTACTCGTACAACTTGACGAAAACCTTCGTATCATGTCTATATTTTATCAGTGAGATATCCCCATAGATTTATTAGGGATCCCGAATACTTTCAAATACAAATAAATACGATTTATTAAATATTTAATTCAATCAATTCATTCAAGTAATCACTCGGCTTAGACATCAAAACGTTACAACCTCTAAAATCGCAGTAAATCCGCACTAGGACCCCGAAATTCGCAAAATATGGACGTCGTAAAAACATTTCCAATCATAACCGTGTTTTACACGGAGCTGTTAACCGTAAACCAGAGGTTGTCAAACGTAGAGAAACTATACAACAACTTTTGATTTACGAATGTTTGAGTTTCGTAAAAAAAAGACATTTCATCGATCGGTACAAAAGAAGAATACAAAGTGTTAAATATCGAAATAGTCGACGTTTGTGGAAGAATATAAATATTATTATTATTTCTTATTCTTATTTTTTGCGAAAATTAATAAGTCGTAGAACAACAGTTGTTCAGTTACGAGTATATTATGGATAGTGATATAACCTTTCGGATTATTGTTACACCATGTACAAATAAATAGCAAGAAAAAAATCTCACTTGTCATTTCAATAGAACTGTGCCACAGAAGTATAGGTTATCGACATAGCTCACAATATTAGCAAGCTGAAGTGGCAGTGGGCCGGTCACATCTGTCGCAGAACCGACAACCGCTGGGGTAGACGAGTTCTGGAGTGGAGACCGCGTTTGGGCAAACATAGTGTGGGACTAGCTAGATGGAGCGACGATCTGCACAAGGTGGCTGGCAGCTACTGGATGACAAGAGCCGAAGATCGGACTCAATGGTGCGCCCTGGGAGAGGCCTATGTCCAGCAGTGGACTAGAGTGGGCTGCTGATGATGTGCCACAGAACGATTGGGAAATGCCTCTCCCATTTGATCTGTGGACAAAAGCGGCAGAACTAGTAAGAAAACAAATTACAATCGTTCGGTCAACAGAACACGGGCCCAATTCGTCTAAATGACATCGTTTGTAGTTGTATTTCTATCCAAATTTAATTTAGTTTTCGTTCCAATTCTATTTGGACACCAAATCGCATTCTGATGACGCATAACTCTACCACTACCACCTTTCGATTTACTGTCGCTCAGGCAAAAGTACCTTGGGAGGAACTTATGTTCGATCGTTATATTTGACAGTTGAAGCGTTTTGTTACCGTTCAACTGCGATTTAGTATAATCTTAACGTTTTAGTAGAATGCACAAATACGTTACTGTTTGATCGATCATTAACTCGATCGGAACTTAGGTAACTATAATTGGATCGTTTGTGGATAGTAGCATTCGAAGCACGTCATAACGATGCAGTTTAGATTCTATTTAGTTACGTTGTATTTAGTGGAATCGATCTCCTGTGCAACAGAACTACTGGGAACTATCCAGTCAAGGTGTATAGTTTGGGAGCCTGTGTCCTATGCCGTTTGTGTGAATGTTTCACGCGGCTGTGATGTAGAGGCGATTCGGAGATACGGGCGCCTCGATCACTGATATGTCCCATGTATGATGGCAGGGACGGATCTACTGAGGAAATCCAGGATACTGTGAAATTAATTTAATGCAAAATGCTATATTAACACTAAGATAAAATACTGCATTTTATTTTTTTGTGTTTGCCACTAGTAGGTATGCCAAAATAAGAAATTATTTTTTCCTGTTTGTTTCTTTTTTTTTTATAGGTAATTGAGCACAGTATCTTTACACCAGGAACGACAAGGGGCAGGATATTTCACTAACAATTTTATTGCCTAGATTTCTATGTTAACGTTTAATAAGATGATTTCTAAGTTAACAGTATTTGATAGGGAATCGCTTTACCATAGGTAAGGTAGATAAGTTACCAACCGAAGTAAAGTAATTTTTTATTAGACGGACTAAACTGACAGGTCCTAATGTCACTTTGTAAAATAATATCGGTTCCCTTAGTTCACACAAACAGTGAGCCAAAAAGATAACGTTAAATTATATATTGAAAGAAGATGGATTTCGCTCCCATACAAAGTGAGGCTCAGCGATTTAACTTTTTAATTTACAAAAATAAAATAATGAGGTTTTTTTTAAAAAATATCTCAGTTTAGAGGCTTTGGTACACGACAAGGTGACCATGTCAGCCTCGTTAGGGTCACTAAGAAAAGGGAAAGGGAAGCTCAAGTATTATTAGAGTCAGCCCTCACTTTAAGAGCCAACTTAGCAAACAACAGTAAGTGTTTCATATTATCAGATAAGGGATGACTCAAAATAATATTGAGCCAATTGAGGCCAAATTTTTTCCTCTTAATTTTCCCCAGGTCACACTCCATTAGGAGGTGAGTGAGGTCTTCCATTTTGTTGCAGTTGGAACAAAACGGTGATGCAGCTCTTCCCACCAAATGCAAAAACTTATTTAACGGAATGTGACCCGAGCGTAATTTAATAACGAGATTACAGAAGAAAATAAAATATACTTTGATTGGTGAACTATTGGTCAGTGATTGAACTCGATCTTTGGTCACAAAACTATTTATATTTCATCAAAAACTGGCAACACACGAAACGTCAGTTTAGTCCGTCTAATAAAAAATACTACTTTAGGTCTACAGTTACAATATTTTAAACAATTTTATAAAATAAAAATTAATTTTACAATTTTATTTTTACTGTTATAAAATTGTAATAGTTTTTCAATAAATAAATAAATTTTCCCTGAATCCGTCACCACGACCGGCCATCAATACTAACGGTCGCGCCCCGAGAGGCTCGTAGAGTCGCTACGAAAATCATTCCGCCGCTAAAATATCAATAAAACACGAGCTCCGCGCCCCGAGGCACGCATGGGACTCGTAGCGATTGCTTCGGCATTACAAATCGCCCCAAATGCGGCCCTGCTCTTTTGATGGGACACTTTATTTTTTTGTAATGGCCATCGCGACCGCGGGATGGCGGTTTGCCGCGGCTTTATGAGATTTACATTTAGTCGTGTCGTTTTATTGGCCGTGTAATGGCAGACGTGAGCTGAAGGCAGAAGGAAGTAGGAGGGAATCACTTTACAGATGTGAAAAATTTAAGAAATGTTACGTGACTTCCCAGTTTTAGAAACTTTTCTGTTATCTAACCGTTTACATTGTTGTGAAAATCGTTTCTGATGGTGAACTTAAACACCATGAAGAAGAGGTTCTTCACTTATGAAGATGAGGCCGAAAGTGGAGCCTTGAGTAAAATTGCTCTACTTAATTAATCTAAAAAATTCTAAAATTTTCTGGAATTTTCATAGAATTCCAGAAATATTAGAAAAACAATAGGGTAAAAAAATTACAAAAAAAACTACTTTAAAAAAATTATTTCATCAATCAACATAGACATCCTGAAGAAGGATCACCTTACCTACCATAAAAGTAGTCTAAACTCTCCTTAATCAAAGATTGGCTGGAAGAGATCCCTATGGGATAAGCCCGCCTTTGTACATATTTTAATGTTTTTAATTTCTGTGTATTTTTTTTCTATGTGTGCAATAAAGAGACTACAAACAAACAAACAAGGATCTAAAATTCGTTTTTCGATATCTCAACTAACATCAGAGTTATTGACGGTTAAAGTTAATACTGGAGAGATTATTTTTAACAAAACAATTCTTTATATGTAGCCAGGACCTGCTTGTATGGCACTGTAGTGACGTCATAATTCTCTATTGCCGTTTCTTTCTATCGTCTGATTTTTGATGTATGTAGCTATTTTATTTTACAACGAATTTTAATTCTATTTTCACATTTCACCATCAATTTATGGCTATTTCTTAATTTTTAAGAAATGGAATTATTATTTTGTTACTTGGAAAGTACCCTATTCATGACCTTATTCTCGAAAATCACGTATGTATTTAGCGGCCTTCTTCAGTATCAGGACAGAAAAACTTGTACCTACAAAACATCAAAAATCTTAATTACCAACGTCAAAGTTTAACAACTACAACAAAAAACAAATCCAGAATGGAACCTCACGACCTCAAACGAAAGCGGACACTCCTGTCCACTCAAACCATACTAAATCGATCTAAAAACGAGCGGGGACACCGCCGGCCCCCATCTATCTTAAATAGTGCCTCGGAGGACAAAGGGAAGGAGGACGAGAGGGCAGGAGGGCCGGAGGGCCGCGAGAGGGTATTTATTGGAGGTAATTAAAAAGAAAACAGACGAAGTCCCGCAGCTGACCGGGACGTGCTTCGAACACTAACGTTGTAGTAATGGGACAACGTTATCGATATATGATACGCTATCGATAAATTAAATCTATCTAACAGCCCGTATTATAGATTCAGCCTGCAGATCCAGCGATGCAGCTTTATATGCATGCTGATTGCTGAGGGTAGCCTTGTTCCAGTGCAGCTGCTACAATCTGCCCTCTAGGTGCCGGCTAGCAGGGTTCTAGGTCAGTGTGCAGATGAAGTAATGGAAGAAACTTGGTAATAGTAGATATTATATTTATCAGGAACAGAACAACACAATAGTAGAAAACGGACATACGTCCGTTCAGGATAAAAAATACAGAGATAATCAGTAAAAACAATGAAATTAATGGAATAATGGAATTTAGAAATGGATTGGTAATACGATTTGAATTTTGAAATGAAAATACCACGAAATGAGGTGAGATAAACGCTAACAATGAGGTTGAAATTGATGGCAAGGAGGTTGATATGGACGATGAAGTCGACATCGTTACACTACAATAATTGTAGCTATATTTGTTGTTTTCCTCTCTTTGTTTTCTTGTAGGTATACCTATTGTTAAGTAAGTTAAGGTATTTTTTAAGCGTTACTAAGGGTTTTACTTATTCTAAAATTAAACTTTTTCTTCTTTTTTTCCTTTTTTCATCTAGATATTGTCAGCAACCTTCAAAACAGCATGACATCACCAGTGTGCACGGCCAGCAGAATGCCTAATTTTGATTTGGTTCGACTAATAAATATTCTATCGATATTATTTACCTTTAGTAACCTAACCCAACACGACATCACTAACGTAAGATCACGAGTCGGTCGAGCGAAAGAGGACTTTTATCAGTCGCCACCGATAGCGTGCGCACTCCTAGACTTCGAGGCTTAATTTATTGCCACCCTACTCTACTGACATAACTATACACTCTACTTAGCTATAGCTAAGTAGAGCTAACATAACAGCAATAAAATTGCCAAAAAAAAACTTGGTTTCATATGAAGCCGTTTAATGAATATTGAGATCTAGACCGATAGATCTATTTACTTACATAGTTTAGACAGAGTTATGTTTTTTTTATTACTGGTTTACATAATAATTTTAACGTATCTGGCGAGATTGAGGTCATAAGTGGGTTTAGTGGTAAAAAAAAGTTACGGGAAAAGGGCAAACAACTGCTGTTTTTAGGTTTAACGCTGAAAGGCGATTCTCGCAGCGTTCGACATACAAAAGTCGAGCGCTACGAACGTCTTGTCACGCTCACACATGTAATGTGAGCGAATGAGATAGGACTAATGTCGAATTCGACATTCCACTACGAGAATCGCCGTCCTGCTATACACTAATAGAAGACTTCGCAAGTGAAGAGTCCGTCCCAGAATCTCTAAGTACCTTTGTGGTAAGATTCTTATTGGCTTGTGATACTCGTAATCAGCCTCGTAATAACGATGTAGAGAGTTTTTACGTTTGCTATTTTGAAATGGTCATATGATGCCATGATATCATCACAATTTTACTATTAGCTTTGAGAAATTATACTTATTAAATTAACCCAAATAACGAGAAATTTGTGATATCTTCAAAAATAACATTTCGTTTTGCTTTTCTGTTTAAGGATTGTGCTAGTGGCTCCATCTACGCACGCTTTCAAATCAGTGCGCTCCTGCTCCCCCACCTCGGAGCCATTACAATTTCTCTAGGATTGGCTAGCGGAATTATAAAGTAACTAAAATTGACTCGTGTTATTGTGAGAACAACGTCCGACTGACAATATTTCGATTTGAAACGAAGTTGACTATTTCGCTGTGACATAGACAATATTAGGACTTTCAAGGCGTACCAAGGAGAGACCAATATGAGGAATTGGCTAAAGTGAAGGGGTTTTGGTACAATACACTTAATTACATGCAATCCTGGGCTCCATGGTTTGACTGTGTCAGCCTCGGTAGGGAGCTACTCGTCTTGGTTTTTAGATTACGCTCGGGTCACATACCGTTAAATAAGTTTTTGCATTTGGTGGGAAGAGTTGTATCACCGTTTTGTACCAACTGCAACAAAATAGAAGACCTCACTCACCTCCTAATGGAGTGTGAACTGGTGAAAATCGAGATGAAGAAATTTGGCCCAATAAGCTCCAAAATGGGAGGTTCAATATTATTTTGAGTCAGCCTTTGTCTGATAATATGAAACACCTACTGTTGTTTGCTAAGTTGGCTTTCAAAGTGAGGGCTGACTCTAATAATACTTGAGCTTCCCTTCCCTTTTCTTAGTGACCCTAAGGAGGGTGACATGGTCACCTTGTCGTGTACCAAAACCTCTAAACAGAGATTTTATTAAAAAAATGCGTTCTTCAATAATTTACAGGCAATTTGAAACATTTTCGGAAGAAAACAACAACTTAACCTTTAAATCTCTCATAACCTTTTCCCCTTTTATTTATAAGTAAAGCATGCAAAACGCCCCCCGGAGTCGTCTAGCACATAAACACTACTAAAACACACATTCCCGAGGAATACTAAGCAGCAATGACGCATTGCACTTGGGGGAGATGGGAAACTTCGCATTTTGCAAGTTTTTCGCATTTCGCAGAGCTCCGGCCCACCTGATAAACTTTGCAGCACCTTCGCCATAAGTTCCCAAGTTCCCAACACTGACAACGATGCGGTCACGAAAGTTACAATTCCGCTGATTTATATATTTGTTGAGAACCCAGAAGTTGCACTTCTTGTTCTATGTAAGCTTGCTTTGCTGCGGATTTTGAATTTGATTTAAATTTTGCAGGAATAATTGTGATTTTGCCAAGTGGGGTACCACTATAAATGAGGTGTTACGCGTTAGCGCTCAGTTTAAAGTGAGCTAGCGTCGAAACTGCTCGACGGATTTGGACCAAATAAACTGTATTTTAAAGATGTACACGTAAAAGAGTATACGCTACGGTTTGACGTTAAAAAATACAGTTTGCGATATTAATAAAGAAAAAGAAGAAGAAGAAGAAAAAAACTTTTAAAAAAAGCTAAAATTAACAGATTAAAGCCCGGTAGCGATCGAACAAAACCACTTTCGGGAGCGGAGAGGATACGTCTTCATCGTTTAAGAAAGAAAGAAGCCCAGAATAATGACACCGGCTCGAATCAGGTTGACCAAGATGGTGAGCGTCGTGGACGAAATTTGAATTCATGAAAACCATCAGTATCTACACACCTCGATATTTTTTTGTATACAATTACAAAAAAAAATCACATGCAAACGTATACGTGTTGTGCGATCCGATGCAAAACGATGCTGTCTCAAGGGCTGTATTTCCGAGACTGTGTCAGCGAGCGGCAATCAACGATAAAAATTACCCTCACTGGACATTAATATTTGACAGAACGAAACAAAAAACGAAAGTTAAAACTACCTACAATAACTGTCGCTAATGTAAACAAAACTTATGAATTAGGTATGCGTGTACGGATTGTACACGTGTGTTGGTGGCCTCAACTCTGGCTGCGCGACCTATAGGTGCATAATAATAAAAGCAGATAACTCAGAGAACACCGCAAATCCTAACTTCACATTAAGGCGTGACTTTCTTCCCACAAAAAAGCGATAGGCGATAAGATCGCCCGACATGGTAATATCGTCGATAAATAATAAAAATACCCGCCATAAAGACAATTGATACGTTATGAGTGGCCCAACGCGTCCGGCCACTATTTATGGTTAGTGGCCCGTCGACACGGCCGGGTTCGATACCCGGTTCGCGCAAAAACGGAACAACGCAGTATAATGCGGAATGATCGGCGTAATGTGTGTATGGTGCAAAATATTGCGATGCGGTGCTTTTTAAGAGGAAGGTAACTGAAAGTGCTCTACTTCGAACCCCAAAATCTAAATGTTTGACTTTTATACTTAGAGTGGTTCTCTCAACGGCGGATCTGTAAAGATCCATGTAGGGCGTAAGGTTTAACTCCCCCTTGACCTAGCTATTTGATCCGCCCTTAGTTTTCTTATTTGATTGTGTGAGAAATCTGAAACACCGAACAGTTTAGTGACATTATCAGCCGCATTTGACCGACACTACATCTCGAGCTTGTAACTCCCTTTATCCAGCATTGAATGAAACTATTGAAGACTCATCCCCAAGTAGAGCATCCTTCCTCTTCCCTGGCACGTCATCGTCCCACGGTGAGGTTACTTTATAGTCTTGTCATATCGGTTAATGGCTGCGGCCTTTGTCGCGCCGCCGGCAGCCGCCGCGCGCGTTTGTCAGCATCTGAGCGACACCTCGCGCTTCTGACGCGACACGGACATCGAGTAGAGCAATTGTCGTGATGGGAGCTTTACAGTTTGATTTGATTTGTCTATTGAAGTATAAGATATTATTTTACATAATTAGTTTATTCATTCGTAGAGTGTTGTTCTGTGGTAAAGTAGCTGCTGTTAAACGCAAAGCCGCAGTTTCGTCAATATATCATCTTAACAATACACTGATCTTGACTAGCTAATTGACTCTGTATCTGATCGACTTATGTTCTAACATTCAGACTTTTCCATCCCCCGATTGCCCAAAACACCATCAATAACAGTGGACTGAGGGAGACGATGATGGTTGACATCTACAAATTGGGTTAGGACCTATATGACTACATCTTGGTAAGACTAGATCAGCAGTATGTCTAGATCGCTTATTAAATTAATCTCGATATGACTACATCTCGTTTGGATTAGATCGCATTTGGACCAGATCGCCTCGGGACCAGATAGCGTAACGACTTTATCAGCTAATCATTTCATTTATTTCAGGTAAAAACAAACTTTAAAAGTCATAATAGAAAAGTTGTCCAGCTATGGATATTAAATCATGTAGTTTTGTTTTACCTTGTAGCCTGTACTGTGGTTACTCTAAACTTATCTTTTATTCCTAAAGAACGCTGTAAACAAATAAACTTTAAACTCACCCAGAAAACGAGAAAACAAAGAGATAATCGAATGTGTCACCCAGCGCATAAATTAAATGGCACCGGCGACAATGTATCGATATCGATACCCTTTCTTAGAACCAACGAGCGCACCATATCTCATCTCTGGACAAACTTACTCATACATATAGGCAGACTAAATCTTTAGCTAAAGATTATATGGTAGCACTCATTAAAAACCGCTACAAACGGACACAAAAATTGCTATAGGAACGCCAAAATTTCGCAAATAATGCATGATGCACTTTTCCAAAGTCATTTGACGACTCGATTTGAATTACCTTGAATAAGTTAGATAATTCGAAGGTTGATTAAAGATTAGACTGCTCGGGAAACATGTTCACCCAGTATTACTTAATCTTTAAAATATAAAAAATCGATTGAATCAACCTTATCGTATTTTATGATATGTCGCTTCAATCCGGAATATATCGTCGCTTCAGTTTAGAGGGGAATACCAATTCCCATTGCATTTAACTGTGGCATGACTGGGATGCAAATACGTGTCTTTCCCAATGACTGAACCAACGGTGATTATCTTTACTTATTGTTTTATTTTGTCACGTGTTTTGGTACTATTTAGACATATTTTTACACCCTATATTATTAATACGATTTCTGAACTTTTCCAACAGCAGAAATAATTTTGTGGCGGTAAATACTTTATGCGACACTTTATTAGAACTTTAGGAGGCATCTCGAAGGCGGACAAAGGAGTTATAAGGATTTCTTAGAAGAATTCTGTCGCCCGAATCGGTATTAAAAAATAATTTACATACTTACTTTGTAATTTACAAGAATTTATGGGCTATAGCGAATGTTGTTCGGCGATGACACATGCTTGGAAGAAATTATAAATTGTTTAGTTGGACTGGTCACTTCTTTTCTTTGTTAGATAAAGCAGGCTTTTACCGAGAAATCGTCTACCGAAAAGTCTAACTTTTTTTATGGAAAGTCTGTGTCGAAGTCTCGTGTCGAAGTCTCGTGTCGAAGTCTCGTGTCGAAGTCTCGTGTCGAAGTCTCGTGTCAAAGTCTCGTGTCGAAGTCTCGTGTCGAAGTCTCGTGTCGAAGTCTCGTGAACTTTATGTTAGTAATCAGAGTCAATTATCACATCTGTCTTCAACTCTTGGATAGAATATACAATGTACAGTCAAGAGAGAACAAGATCAGATCAGAATAATTACTTAGTCAATAAATTACAATTCAAAATATAAAGGTACCTATGGTTCAATGGAAGAGATCCCAATGGGATAATCCTTTGTTCTAGTTCATTTGGTCGTGAATATGTTTTATTTTATTTGTAAAGAATTTCTGATGCAAAAAGGTACAAAGGTACACACGTATACACACGCCTCTAAAATTCACAAGTTTCCATAAAAAAAGTTAGGCTTAAGTTTGTATTTCGCATAATACATAAAACGTGGAACGAAAGACATCAACTATGCATATCTCTATGAAAACTCATTACGAAATAGGAAATTGAAACTACAACTCCCATACCACTAAACAATGATTACTTAGGAAATCCCCAAATTAATTTAAAACGGGACAGCGAGGGACAGTGCGCATAAATATTAATTGTGATACGTACCGGATCCATAGCAGTTTAATGAATAGCTAATGTAAAGGTTACGACGTTACGGAAAGTGAAAATTATCAATTTCCCGGATCGTCGGGACGTCCCGGGACAGACGTCCGACCCCTGGCTTTGGGACTGCATGAACGTAATGAACAGGGTTGGCGCAAATCTCAGACAATTTAAAATTTTACATCACAACTGCCACTCTAATTTGGCTCACTCTCACTTCAAATTGAAAACAGAGCTGCATCACCGTTTTGTACCAACTGCAACACAATAGAAGACCTCACTCACCTCCTAATGGAGTGTGACCTGGGGAAAATTGAGAAGAAAAAATTTGGCTTCAATAGGCTCCAAAATGGGAGGCTCAATATTATTTTGAGTCAGCCCTTATCTGATAATATGAAACACTTACTGTTGTTTGCTAAGTTGGCTCTCAAGGTGAGGGCAGACTCTAATAATACTTGAGCTTCCCTTCCCTTTTCTTAGTGACCCTAACGAGGGTGAAATGGTCACCTTGTCGTGTACCAAAGCCTGTAAACAGAGATTTTAAAAAAAATCCTTTACCACATATTAATTAACATTTCACATTAAACTATAACCTCCACACTAGGCGTTGCCTGTGTCGTGGAGATTACATGGGTACACACATTGACCACTTTACAAGCTATGTGTCAATGAAATATTCAGATTCCAGAATTACAATTTAAAATTACATTTTAAGTTAAAGCTTATGCTGTTTATTTTATACTATTAAACATGCAAAAGCAAAGCTGGATTTGAAATTCTTAGTAACGGAACAATTACAATTTAAAAGTGGCAGCCCTAGAGTCACCCCTTTCCCCTGCGGGTCCCATATCCAGCACGACATAACATAAAAGCGATTCGGCAAATTGTTATTGACATGTTAATAGTTGCAGGGTCGCGGTGTCGCAAAGTTGTACCCCTCCAGGGTGACAGGGTAGGGTAGGGTACAGGTGACACCATCAACCAGGGTCTGACTGTTGCGTCGTATTCCTGTTTTAGAAATTGTATGTTTTCCGACACGTCGCGGAATGTCAAAGACGCACAATCTGGACATTTTGAAATAGAAATAGAAAAACGTTTATTTGTTTACTGCAGCACACATGCAATTCCACTTCTACAATATATAGATTGGGGGGGTTTACAATTACCATATCCTTTAATGTTTCCTTATTTTTAATACATATTGTACTTCTGTTCATTGTCCCAAGTGTAATAAATAAAATAAAAAATAATCTGATACAATTAAAATATTATGTGGACGTCGTACATGCTGCACCACCAAATAGGCTTCAAATTTTGCGATCTTGACATTCTCGGATCTTGACATTCTCCGAGTTGGACGTCTTGACATTTTACAATGTTAACATTTCGCGATGTATCGTTTAGGTATTCGTTCTGCTCAAACCCCTTCTAGGGCGCGCCATTGAGTCCGATTTTCGGTTCTTCTCTTCCAGTCGCTGCCAGCCAGCTTTTACAGATCGTCGCTCCATCTACTAGGGCGACGTCTCATACGTTTTTAACTCCAGTACTCGTTTACCCCAACGTTAATCTTGAGGTATGTCGGCAACTTTGGTCCTATGACGGATCTCCTCATTTCGGATTCGATATAGCAGAGATACTCTGAGCACACTACTTCACTTTAGTTAGAATAAACTTAAGAATGATAACAACTTTGTGAAAAATAATAATTATATTTTGCAATTGTTCTCTACGCCATTCTAAGACACGTCTTAGAACATAAACTCTAGACTCCTCTAGAGTTAGTAAAACCCTTACCTAAAACAGATTTTCCGAACAATGTTCTATTCCAACAATACAAACAAGGTCCCAATTACGCTAGCGTTTGTCGAGATTAGTTATATTAGCCGAAAGTCCGCAGCCTCACCCCGGAGGACATCGGCAAGGTAATGAATTACGCCTCAAGACACCACCCGTGCCGTTGCGGAATTATGTAATGTTGTACAAGGGGCACAGTTGTCATCTGTCGGGTTGTGACTCACAACCCCTTTGCTTAAGGGTAACCATCGTGACGAGGGATAAGGGACAATTTAACTACAACTAAGCAGTAAGCCAAGCCACTATAGGTCAATTGCAAGCGTCGCCGGATCAAATACACCTTTGAACTATAGTAAGAGGGTCATGAGACAAGCATTTTTAGTTTAATTAAAAACATTAGTAAATAATGTGTAAAACATTATATACTTACCAATATTAAAATTAACAAAAAAAGTAAGTAATATGTTTATGTTTATGTATATGTGAAACACAGCAATGACCGAAACAGTTATAATTATAATAAAATAATATTGAAATCATGTCTGATGCTCTGCTGTTATTGTGAAAAGGGCCTCAACTCAGCTAATTGCTGCAGACAAAAATGCCTTACAGCGCTGGTATTCTGTTTATTGAAATTTATTGTAATTTGGTTTGTAAATAAATATTTATATTTATCAAAGTTAGAGGAATTATCCCTAGGCCGTAATCAGAACAAAACTGTCAAACAACATAACTAAGCAGAACCTTTTTCTTTTACTCAGAAAATCCTTTACTAAATCCATTACCCCGCTTTTAATTTATCCACATAAGAAGCTACTAGTAAATCTCAGTTACCGTTTTAGTAAGCTCTAGTCATACAAAAATATTCTATCCTTGAATCCATACGAGTACATTTACATTAGGTAAAGTGATGATGATGGGATCTATCCATATCATCATCATCATCACCAGCAGCAGCCTATTAATGTCCCCACTGTTGGGGCACAGGCCTCCCCTTGCACAAGGGGGTACGGGCCATGATCCACAGAGCGGGCCCAATGCTGATTGGTGGATTTCACATACCTTCAGAAACTTCCTACCTATATGGTTATCTACCTATATGGTTCAATGTAACCACGTACCTACTACCGACGTGTGGTCACCGTAGCGTTGCAACTCCATAAATAATTCACCTCATCAGGATCAGAGTGTGCCAGTAGATCCCGGACATCTGTTTGTTTGTCCAGCGCCAACGGATACATCGACAAACTGATTTTTGTTATAATGATTAGGTTAGTTTATTGGCTTTCAGAGAAGAAATAATATACTCCATACCCTTATTACCTATATGCTGTAGCTGACTAACTTTATGGTAGCGTGCTCTCCGAGTTATGTAGGTATATGAAACTTCAGGGGTTAGGCTGTACTAAACTATAAGTAATCTAGGGGGTTATCTTGTTGCATTCATGCTGTCATGGCGTGTTCGTCCTATTTTATTGTTTAAAAACGGTTTACAGTGGTTATTTTTTCGTAAAACTAGTGCATTTTTTCCTAAAAATCGGACGTGTTAAGTGAACGTTATATAAGACAGTGAAATGTGAGTGAAATACTACAGATGATGGTGTGGATCCGGCAACCTAACCTCCAATTGCACTTGGAATGCAAGACACTAGGCATTCCTAGTGTACACGACTCTCCCTTAATCTCGACGTTGGTAAACTGTTTTTTTTCAAAACAGACGCCAAAACGTTCGAGTTATTTTCAAGATTCTAACACGGTCATTGGCCAAATTTCAGTATAAATCACTAGCAGGGGCCATTCATTAAAGATAAAAGAAAAAAAATCTAGGAAACCTATCATTTTAATATTAGACAAGGGAAGGGAATAAAATTGTAAAACTTTGTTGGGTATACTCATCTTCTTGTCCATCAATTAGTGGACATTGTGACATGACTGATTCCTGTAGATAATTACGTTATAGACATCATCAGCCCCAAGAAGCCCCCGAAATTAATCATAAAATACTCTTAATAACTCGTCGACAAAATTATGCCCACTGTCGAATCCCACCAAAGTGATTTACGTCTGATGCAAATCTAGTTTTCAAAGCCTCAAGCCCTTGCTCCGACCCCAGACAACACATTTAATTACCGCGTAATTTATCTCTTGCCCATTAATCTGCAACCGCTTCTGGCAACATTAAAAAAATAAAAAGAAAAAAACCTAATCTATCCCCTTGATTACAAGCTGTCACGTCGTAGGATTTTTTCTAAGCCCTCAATTCTAATTAGTCACGTTGGTTTTGAACACTGTCTCAAGTGAACATCCATTTTCTTAAATGCGCACTGTAATTGGCCCCCACCTTGTGTTGCCAGCAACGAAATTTATTGCTTAATTACCTCAAGAAAACGCGTCGCGGCCGAGCATCTCCGACAGATGTTTTTTATTCGCGTGGAAAAACAAAACTGTTTAAGAATGACATTAATTAATTCTTAATGAAATTCATCTTCACCCTCCCGTGTTTTAATTTAAACGCTCGATTTATTACTTGTACAATTTGTCGGTCGCCACCCTTCTAATTAAAACAAGAGTTCGTAATTACATTTATTAGCGACAACTTACACAAATAGTTTGACAAAATTATATAAATCATTTAGTTTATATATCATTTAACTGAAAGCTACTATAATAAATACTATTAAATATGACCCGATTAATAAAAATCCGTTATATTTCGACGACATTTGTGGCTATTTTTCAATTATTTATTACTGTGAAAAAAGAGCCAAAAATGACGTCTCACCCAATTCTTGTTAATCTAATACTTTCTTTGATATGGGTCTTCTACCGTTCCTTGGAATAAAGGTTCTTCGAATCTCAAGTATCCATCATCGGGTCTGATTAAATCCTGAAAAGCTTTGTGCGTCATCGGATCATTGTAGACAATCTCGGGTCCATCGTGATATTGATGGCTGTTAATCATGTTTCTATTCAAATTATTCCTATTGACGTTAGCGTTGGTTTTATAGCTATCTTCCTTCTTAGGCAGAATAGGTGTCGGAGTAACTTTTTCGTCTATCTTTTTGTCTTTCACTTGAGTTCCAGCAGTTGTTAAATCTCTGTAGTTTCTCTCTTCTTTTCTCAAAGGAGCGTAAGGGTATTTATTCCTAAATCTATAGTCGTATCTTCCAGTTCTCGCGTAATAATCATCATCGGGTCGTCTGTAAGGATCGACTGAATATCTGTATCTTAGATCGACACTCGGTGGGGTTCTGACGACTTCAGGCAAATGAGCGTAGTAGATAATTCTTTTAGGTTTTCTAGACACGTAGTTGTCGTAAGTTTCATCGAATCTGTCTACTCTGGGTCCGGAGGCTGGGTAGTATCGTCGACGATCGAATGAATCATAAGGATCTCTTCTGTTTTGGTACGGGTCAGGGACTGGATAATATCTAGACGTATCATCGAAATAACGTCTTGATTCTTCAGGGTAATACACAGCTTGACGAGGATATACCGGTTTATACTGCTTCGCTCGTTCCTCTTCCCCTGGTCTGACGAAATCAGTTCTTAGATCGTCTGTTCTTGACGGTCTTTGAATGGATTCTTTGTCATTTCTAGATTCAGAAGTCTCAAGTTGCTTGTTTTGAGTGACGAAGTTGACTCTTGGCATTCTAGAGTTGATCAAATCGCCGGATGGCTGTGGTGGTGTTAGAATATCGTCTTGAGTATCGTCGCGACCAGGGTAAGGTAGTTTAATCCAGTTTTCATTAGATGCTCTCGCTCCTCTCCCTGTCGGTTTATCTGTCACACGTTCTGTCGTTTGATACAGAGGTAATACCTCCTTTACCTCCTCGTTGGTGATGGATACTTTAGTGGTAGGGTCGTCAGGTGGCAGAGGATGGGGTATCCATGGAGTGGGAATTATGTTATCTTTTCTGTTCTCAGAGTGGATGTTATAGTATTTTTCTTCTTCGATGACGTCACGACGGCCTCTAGCTTCTGATTCTGAAGTCACCTGGAAATAATTTAGAAGGAATAAGTTCCTAATGCTTATAAAAACTTTGGTAATGTTTAAACATTACCAATATTCTCCATTAACCACCCCAACGAGACTAAAATGTCTATATATTAATGCTAGGATTAATGGTCCAAGGTTCGATAATTTGGCGATGCTTGCGCCGGAGTCTCATGTCCTAGCCTTTGAGCAACAGGAGATAATCCTACAATGTTTTACCACTAGAGGCGCCACACTACCACAATGGTACGTCAATCAACATGTAGATGTTCCTTTCCACCAAACTTTTTTTTACTTTCAGACCCGCGCCACGCTGTCTTAACAGATTTTTAAAGTCTGCTATTTTGAATTGGTCATATGATGCCATGATATCATCACAATTGTACTATTAGCTTTAAAAAATTAAATTGACTCAAATTACGATTAGTGATATCTTCAAAAATGATGTTTCATTTTGCTTTTCTGTTTACGGAGTGTGCTAGTGGCTCCATCTAAGCAACTTCTTGCAGTAAATTGTAGTACCACTATAATCAGAGTAGATGTCGTAGTCTGATTATAAGTCTTATATTTTATGACTTCTAGCTTATATGACTTGTGACTTCCCAGGATGGTGGCAAAAGAGAGGAGGCTTGCACCCTACAGTGGGATAATATGGACTGGTGATGATGATTATTGTAGACTGCAAGATGTAATGGTTCGGAGACTAACCTGTGTATGATGTTCGTAGTTTTGCTGTACCTCCGTGGAGAAGGCAATGTGTATTATACTGCACCATAGCATAAATATCTTTAAGTTCTTCATTTTTGTTGTTCTCCTGAAACAAAGCAAGTAAATTCATCAGCTACGTCAAGGTATATTCGATTCGATGTTTCAGTGAATTAGCTACATCCGTCATTAAAACTATTAAACTGACTTTTTAGGGTACCGCACGCAGCCAACTATAAATTCTAATAGATTCGTCATATATAATCTCTCTGTCTATATGTACAGTTACAAAAAATTACCCAATAACAAGGTTACTAATACTCATACCATTTATTCCTTTTCATGTCTAACAATTGGTCTTAAAAATAGTTTATATAGTGACTTAGGTCGATGTAGGTACAACATTTAGAATAAATTGTAAGAAATCGACAGCAAATCATTTTTTCTTTTTAGAACGACTACAGAATACTAGTAATAACATGGGCAGTAAAGTATTATTACCGCTCTTGACCGGCTTTTTTACCAATAAAACCAAAATTACTTATTTATTTTAATGGACTGTGGAGTCATTGATGTAATAGGTACTGGATACTACGAGTATTTTAATATTCCTTCTAAGTCGCGTTCCTCATTGCTGAGGGTCGTGATCATTCTAAGGAATTAATCACATAGAACGACTCTCGTGGCAGATTTAATAGGGTGGTTTGCCATTGCCTTCCCCTTTTCACACACTGGTTATCTCAGTGTGCAGGTTTCTTCCCGATGTTTTCCTTCACCGTCAGAGTAGTCGGTAAATGTACGTAAGTCTTTCTAATAAACCGAAAAACTCATTGGGTCATGGCATTGCATGGTTTCGAACTCGGACCTCCCGCATGGGACTTCTAGACACGACGCCACTGACGCTCTTTAATATTTTAATATTAGGAAATGAAAGAGAAATGTTCTAAAATATAATTATTCACAAAAAGAGTGATATTTTATGTTTGTTGGTACAGTGACCGCACAAACTGTCACAGAGGCGGAAACATGATGAAATCAGCCGGAAGTGCGGAAAGTCCGCCGGACCGTGAATATCTGCGTAACACCGACCGGACCGACCTCGGGGCGAATTCGGATTCAGTAATGTAGACCGATATGTATCGCACTCAAAATTCACTGTTTCGTATTATGTGGCGTTGGTTAGTTAATTTTTAGACAAAGGCATAAACCTTGATTGAATCATCGTAAGTAGGAATGAATAGCGTCGGTGGCACAGTGGCTAGGGCACCGAACTCCCATGCGGGAGGTCCAGGTTCAAAACCACGCAGTGCCATGTACCAATGAGTTTTTCGTATTTTTCGAAAGACTTACGTACATTTACCGACTGCCATTTGTCTATAATGTCTTTGTAATATAATTCCAAATGGTAATATCAAGACTTATCACAGACTTATTGCCACAGGGTTCCACAGAATAGCTTGTTATGTCTTCCACTGTACATGCATGAGAGATGGGTTGCCTTCGCATCAACTATATGTAAGGCTTGGCATTTTGAACAAGAACAGCTTCCATTAGAAGATTCCTGAAAACCTATGAAGATACTAAAACAGCGTCGGTGGCGTCGCGTCGTGGCAGGGACGTCGGACTCCCATGCGGGAGGCCCGAGTTCGAAATCAGGCAATGCCATGTACCAATGAGTTCTTCGGTTTTTTCGAAAGACTTACGTACATTTACCGACTGCTCTGACGGTGAAGGAAAACATCATGAGGAAACCTGCACACTGAGATAACCAGTGTGTGAAATGGGGAAGGCAATGGCAAACCACCCCATTAAATCTGCCACGAGAGTCGTTCTTCTTAGAAGAGAGAAGAGATAGAGATACATAGGTACTGCTTAACGTCATAAATTCTATAAAATAGTAACGGATGTTTATCCATCAAATTCTGACCTAGCATTGCTGACTACGTAGCTTTGTCCGAAACTTTCTATGAGGATGACACTAATTGACAATCAAAACCGACATAACCTTCAAAAAGTTCAATTCTTATACATTGAAATGCGCTAAATGAGTTCGGAGTGGTATTTAGGTAGTTGTAATTTTATGGGTCACAATACTTTTGTCAAAATCCCACGGTTGGAAGCGTTAACCTGTGACCGGTGACTGGCGGATAGAGCAGCCGTTACGCTCCATATAGTGGTCTATTATTGACAATGTCCATAGTATCGATCACCGTTAGTGCAGCTTAAATGGTCGAACAGCCGTGCCCTGTTATACTGACCTAGTTTAGGACCACAGGTCATGGGCTATCCTGAGAACTATGGAACACAACGCATGAAATCTTCTACACAAAATCTTGCGCAAGCTCAGTCTACGAGTATACGTCTTTCAAACTACAATCTTTAACGTCATCAACTTATTCATTCAAGTCCCATGTTCAAAAAGTTGAAACTCAAACTTTACCAACCCCAGGATCCCTGTCCGTGACTATCTGTATGTGGATATTATATAAACATCACAGTCCCAAATTATACTTCATTTTTTTTAGAATGTTTGAAGCTAGTTTTAGGTATTTTATCGGGCACGTTATAAATATGATGTGCAAAAATTTCAATTAAGGTCGCTAAAAATGACATTTTTTTGTAAACACCTCACCGTCCATGTCTGACTAATTAAGTAAGTAATACGTTACTTTTATACGTATTTCTCAATATTGAAACGTTATGGGTCTAATAATAATAAAATCAACAATCGTCTTCAAAAACTTACACTATAAAAGACCTAAAATAGCAAACCTAAACGTAAAACGGCGTTTTAATAGTGTAATACGGCTAAATTAAGAATGTCGTGTCACCTGTCAAATATTTAGCACCTTGAATGATTTTAAAATTAGTCGCTAACCATGCGCTAACCCATGACCACCATTTTGCTTTGCATAAACATCACCTCACATTTGCGATTACTGCTTCTTTGCTTACGTTTTTTCTAATGGTAAAGAAACGAAATATGTAAAAGCTTATTATTTTGACGTGCAAAATTTTCTCAGAATATTTCCTTCGACGGTTTACTTAGTAAAATTTAAGTACATAGAGGCATTACTTAATCCTCGTGAAACTCGAAAACATAAATTAAAATCGAGTTCGAACCCTCGTACGTATTGAGAGTGTTTTAGTATGGTTAACCAAATCATCTACGCTTCATACAATAAAACAAAATATCTAGTAACTTCAGGGTGTATTGATCCTGTCTAGACTAAACAATTAAACATTCGTTCATGACCGGACCTTGAGCTTTTGAAACAATATATTGTTCAAAGTACTTCAGAGATAATCTGTACCTATCTCATCTACAACTTTTATCTGACTGAAATTAAATTCTAACAATATTCTAACAAAATCCCATACGTGTACCTATGTACCTATAAAAAAAACCAAAGCACGATTCTGATCGTGCCTACACTTTTGGGGAGGGAACCCCGTATGTATTTGCAATTAGCCGATTGCAATAATTGTTTCGACACCCGCCGTTGCGGCACCGCCCGTTCTGAATAGGAAGACAGGGTTCCCGTCTAAGCTGATTTACAATTTCAGGTCACCTCTCTCCGAATAGAATACCTACAATGTTTTAATCATTTATAATTCTAAAATGCTCAGTAAATCATAATTGTCATTTTCAATTCAAGAAATAAGAGTCAGAAGTTACAGATTGTGGATATTTTTTACAATACTCGTACTGTGACCTATGACGTCACAAATGGGACATAATAGTACGGACGGACGGACGACGAAGTGACAGAAATATAGCTCCGTTTTATTCATACGGAGAAAAAATCTGAACGGCATGAACATAATAAAAGCTGAACGATTTACCCCAACATCAAACACTTCAAAATTCTGAGAAATTAAGACGCAATCCCAGGACAGCTCCAGATGGGTGGGCATTGGATTATACATATTGTGACTAACGAAACAGGGTTGCGTCATTTTATGAAATCATCTATAAAGAGAAGAGGGGGAAATCGTCATCAACATCCTCACTGTTGGGGCACAGGAGGGCTCTCCTTGCACAACGTACGGGCCACGATCCAGCATGCGGGCCCAATTCTGATATTAGATTTCACATAACCTTCAGAAAACTTTTTTTTCTTCTGACATGCAGAGTTCCTCACGATGTTTTTCTTCAGCGATAGAACAATCGATAAATGTACGTAATTCTTTGAAAAAATCGATAAACTCATTGGTACATGAAAGTTTCGAACCCAGATCGTGCATGGAAGTCCGGTACTACGCAGACTAACTTCCTGCGATATATAAAAATGTAATCACCCTTCTGCAGTTAACAAATAAACGTTTTTCTATTCTTTCATGTAAGCAGAAAAGAACACTTGTCAGAGTGAACAGGATATTAACAGATGCCCTAAACCCCTTCCACGTCGGTGGCGTCGTGACTAGGACGTCGGACTTCCGTGCGTACCAATGAGTTTTTCGGATTTTTCGAAGGACTAACGTACATTTACCGACTGCTCTGACGGTGATGGAAAACATCGTGAGGAAACCTGCACACTGAGTTAACCAGTGTGTGAAATGGGGAAGGCAATGGCAAACCACCCTATTAAATCTGCCACGAGAGTCGTTCTATGTGATTAATTCCTTAGAATGATCACAACCCTCAGCAATGAGGAATAAAACTTAGAAGAAGAAACCCCTCATTTCCTTAATCGTTATAAAATGTAATACGACTTACCCTATTTTACATAAACCATAGTACCATGAGATCCAACATCATCACCATCATTGATGGGGAGGTGGCAAATGACTGTGGTAGTAACGCAGTGATTACGTGATCACCTTCTCTCTGGTAATAATCCCCCCAAATTCGAGATTTTCCGAGTAGTAGCTTTAATGTTTTACAAAAAAGATGCAAGACTTACCTTTACATAATCCTGAGCACAGAGCACCAATCACCATGGGATCCAACACCATAATGGCTCACCATGGGCACTCCGATCAGTCGTCACGCGTTGTGGGCGTTTTGTTTGGCGACACAATTGGGATCTGTGCCCGTAGTCCATGGGGAAAGTTGCCGTGACGGAGACTATATCCAACAAATCTCCTGGCATAATTGGTAAGTAAGTACATAGACAGATATTTTTAATCCTTGGTGAATGCTTTCTGGGTAAGGATGGTCTGGAATTCCGGATTCAATTGACAGGAAAATGCTTGCCAGTGCATGCTTTTTCTGTCGAGCTTATTAAAAGGATTAAGTCGCATTGCAAAAGTGGGATTTAGTCAAAAATCCTAGTTAGCTGATGCATTAACATTTTAGAAATCAGGTCATCGTCCTAGGATTTTGACCTCACCTCTAGCATCCAGATTGGGACATTAACATTGAATATGTTGATGTAATTTTTTAATAGCGTCGGTCTAGTGGCTAGGACGCCGGACTCCCATGCGGGAGGTCCGGTTTCGAAACCATGCAATGCGATGTACCATTGAGTTTTTCGGATTTTTTCGAAGACTTACGTACATTTACCGACTGCTCTAACGGTGAAGGAAAACATCGTGAGGAAACCTGTCTGAGGAAATTAAAAGTTTCCGAAGGCGTGTGAAAGCCACCAATCAGCACTGGGCCCGCTCGGTGGATTATGGCCCATATCCCTTGTGCAAGGGGAGGCCTGTCCCAACAATGGGGACATTAATAGGCTGATAATTTTTTTAGGAATTTATAAAAGTTGAACCATTTCAGTCCGCGACGCTAGAGGGGCGCGGGGTGAGCGGGCGGCAGGACCTGCCTGTCGCACTATCGCCCTCTGTCGTCTCGCCCCGCGCCCCTCTAGCGTCGATAGTGTCTACAAACGATGAGTCAATTTTCTTATACTATTTAATATCTTCAACGGGACTAACGTTTTCTGCCGATGGTGTTAGAATCGGCGGTTTCATCTCAGCAAAGCAGTTTAGTCAGTATATTCCAGTTGCTAACAACTTCGCTGCCTCCATTGGTAGCAATTACATGTTTTTATCAGTTGCCACCACCAAATGGTGACTTAGGCGAATCGCACATAGCATCGCGCTCCGCCGCGGCGGGCGGTGGAAGCGGACGATAATACTAGATTATTATATAATCCGCTGCGATCTAACACACTGAGCGAGCGCTGCTCGACCGCGTGGGGAGGCGGTTGCTGTTAGGTGAAAGTCACACAGCGAATTACATATTTTTTTCATTCTACATAATGTTAAATTAAAAGACGCCTTTGTAGAATGATCATCACAAAAATCCAGTGCAATGTGCGATTCGTCTAATTAGTTTCCGATTTCCACCACCTGGTAAAAATGGGTCACTTATTAGCTATAACGTTAGCTGGTCTTGAGGCAGTATAGTAGTCGGGTGAGGTGAATGGAAACGCGTCCAACTAACGGAGAGCTCTTTAAATCGTTTGACCAACAATGCGCGCGGGCGCGTGTCTCCTGTCGCCTCACTGACCACTTACACTGAGCTCGGGTTAAAACAAAACTGGTTAATTATTGCTATTCTAATGTACAATACGATGGCAAAGATACTTTGGACCTTTGGTTTTTGGGTAGCTAGTAGATTTAGCTACTTCTAAGTCGTATTCCTCATTGCTGAGGGCCGTGATCATTCTAAGGAATTAATGACATAGAACGACTCTCGTGGCAGATTTAATGGGGTAGTTTGCCATTGCCTTCCCCATTTCACACACTGGTTATCTCAGTGTACAGGTTTCCTCACGATGTTTTCCTTCACCGTCAGAGCTGTCGGTAAATGTACGTAAGTCTTTCGATAAAACCGAAAAACTCATTGGTACACGGCATTGCCTGGAATCGAACATCGAACTCAGACCTCCCGCATGGGAGTCCGACGTCCTAGCCACGACGTCATCGACGCTCACGACAAAAAGATTTAGCTTAGCAACAATTAATTAATTTAGCTTATTTTCCTAACAAAACAGTCACTAAAAGGACATAAAACGCAAAGCGTTGCGCAGATAGAGACACGAGCACACTCCGTAAACAGAAAAGCAAAACGAAACGTCATTTTTGAAGATATCACTAATTTCTCGTAATTTGAGTTAATTTAATTTTTCAAAGCTATTAAGTACAATTGTGATGATATCATGGCATCATATGGCTATTTCAAAATAGCAAACCTAAAAATCTGTTATCACAGCGTGGCGCGAAGGATAAAAAAAGATTTGGTGGAAAGGAACGTATCTACTGTTGATTGGCTACGTATCATTGTGCTAGTGGCGGCTCTAGTGGTAAACATAACATTGCAGGATTATCTCCTATTGTCACATTAGACAAGATACCTAGATCTAGATTAGGTTTAAAGATATTTATTCACATTAAAGACATATTGCCACTTACATGTGAAAAAGACTTAAAAAGATGCATGTTCGCTACACTATTCACTAACACTATATATTATATATAGTTAGTGGAACGCAACGCACTAAAATTGTGGTACCAAAGCTGGTAGTACAGTATTATGATAATGACGGGAGCAAACCACCTTTCAAAAAAACAAACTGCGCTAATTTTTAAACCGCGCTGCGATTACCACTACCAATCGTACAATATAGTACCAAACTTACTGAAGAAGGACTGTCAATTGAATTTTAAGGATTTTAGTTCAAATGAAACAAATCAAATAGTACATTATAAAACTTTAATACTATAATTGTTCCATTTTAATAAAATATAGCATTAAAAACTTAAATGCATATAATTGTGAGGGTTAGACGGGACGAGACCACAAAATAACGTGCATACAATAATAAATAAAACTAAACTTTATTACATTGAAATAAGAGTGTTCCTTATGAACATAGAGTAAGGCAACATTATTCAATTAGCACTAAAATTACGAGAAAAGCTAAGTCTGAGCTCGTGCCGTGACATTAGTTATGCCAGAGGCTATAAATATAACGAAACACTGTATTGACCGCTTTCGAAGAAGACCAGAGAAAGATCTCTGGTAAACAAGCTAACTCCATCACAGTTTTACAAAAGGAGCTTATATATAACCCTCGCTTTCTTAGTCAAATTGGCTAAAAAATGTGTTGTTTTGTTTGCATAGAAAGCTATATGAATTTATCATGCTTTGCAAGAGCTATATTCACAAATTCAGTAATCATAAAAGTTTTACATCTTTTCAAAACTAAGTTAGTTCGAAGACGGACGCAGTAATCGATCAATACACACTTTGTTACACCTCCGACGTAAGCTAATAAACGGTAAAATAAACTCCATTTTAAAACGATAATTAAACATTATAAGTATTCGTGGACAAAATACAGAGCACATACATAATAATAATGAATAATGACAAACTACAATCTTGTTTTTAGATTCATCAAAGTAATACTGAGGTTTGCGAAAAAGTACTTACATTTTAAAATCGTATCGCACTGTACTGACATTTATTGCTATCAAAATGCTATACATATCTCGCAGTTATAACTCGAAATATAATTGTCAATCTATCAAGATTAGTTGAAGTATTGTTCCTCAACATTATTCTTTAGAAATAAGAAGCTCTTACGTTATTAAAAGGTTCAGTTGCATTAACGTTACGAGGAATCGATTTTGACAGTTTTACAGGTCCACCTACTCAAAACGTCAAAATTTGAGAAGCTAAGAATATTACGCACGCATAAGGTTGAGAGTTAATCGAAGGTTTTTGACAGATGGTATACTATAGCTTGTGGGAGACTGTACTACTGTCATGTCCTTTACGCTAGTAATATAAATGTTGACGGATTTTCTTGCTAGCATTCATACATGGCGTGTTCGCCCTATTTTATTGTTTTAAACTGTTTACAGCGACTCTTTTTCTGTGAAACTGCTAACTGTACGATTTATAGGACAGTGAAATGGGAACGAAATAATACAGATTGTGTGAATTGTACAAGAACCTCCATTAGGAACTGAATGCAAAGCACTAGGCCATCCAAATCCATACGACTCTCCCATGAATCCTCGACGTTTGGAGCGTCTTTTTCTTTTTTCTACGTGATATTGGCAAATTGCAAACTGCAGAGGCCATTTAAAGAAGGAAGGAGAAGGAAATGTCGACATGGATTATCTCAATGATACAGCTTAATGTTTTTGCTGTGTGAATAGCACCACCCCAACTTTTCCCGTGGGTATCGTACGAGCCGACTTAGTGGACTATTCTTCACCTATAGACGGCAGTAGGCTCGCCACCTATCACGTTTGTTCACCAAATCCTACGGCGAAAAGTGGTGAAACTACCTGTGATTGAAGGTGGTTCCTCTGTCTACCCCCTTATGTATGAATTTATATTAGCTATATGAAACGTGAACTAGTGTTGCCAACTGAATTTTGCCCGTGAATACGCTAACTAAGCCTGCTACCGCACGATACCGTTACTCCTGCATGCCCATTCCCGCGGCCATCTCGGCAGGCCCGGCCGGCTCGTTGCCGCCCTTCTTCTTGGACCCAGAGACGATGTCGTCAATCCTTAGTAGCAGGATCGCCGTCTCCACCGCCGTTTTGTATACCTGTAATGTAAATTAGAGTCCATTTAAAGTAATTTTACAGATAACAAATAATAGTGGGTTGGTTACAGTACAGAACGAACGAAAAAACACGAATGCGAGTTAAAGAAAGCAAACCACCAAAGATCTATTTAAAAATCTCCTTCGTCAACATTACGAATTGCAGTGTGGATACGCTGCCTAACCATGTGTTTTCTAATCAGTTTCATTTTAGCATATGATGTGTGTTAATTATTTGTTTATTATATTTTTGATTATATATTAAGTATTATATTTCTGTATATATTATAGTATTTACGTAATATTATTACTACTGCATTGCAGCTTGCAAATGTTTGAATTCTTTATTATTGTTATTTATTTATTTTTATTTTTTATTGACTACTAAACCCGCATTTGACCTCGATCTCGCCTGATGGTAAGCGACGATGAGGTCGACGATGGAGCATGCGGGTCCAGTAAATGCCTATTCACTCTGGCCTTGAAGATCCCAAGGTTATAGGTTATTTGAGGGGTCCAGTAAATGCCTATTCACTCTGGCCTTGAAGACCCAAGGTTATAGGTTATTTGAGGGTTGTATCTATTTCATACGCCTGTAGGAACGCGCTATGATGAGGACATGGAATGACGTAACGTCAGTTGTATGAAAGGGAAAAGGGAAGATCTTCCACCAGGCGAGGTGTTGTGTCTGGTGACCAGATGTGCTGGTCCAACTATGGATGTTTGGAACTCGTATATATACGAAGTCCTAGGAAAATTTCGATAGCGCGTTCTACGCCGATGTGAGTAGGTACTGTATCGTAGTGGCGCGCGTCGTGCGTCGCCACACGCCTATTGCACCCGTATATTATGTATCGTATGATTTTTCCATCACCCGAAGGTTGCCTGGAAGATATCGCTTAAAGTGATAAGACCGCCTTCTGCACATTGTATTGTACCTCTGTTGTATGTTTTGTTTTTGTCCCGGGTGTGCAATAAAGTATATTTGTATTGTATTGTTGTAGCTTTTATGCCGGCTCCGGACGCATGCAAAGCCTCGGCTGTGGATGGGTCGTTTGGCTTGACTTGCGTAGATTTGTGAGCACTTGTGGCCGACGGGCCGCAAGTGCTCGTATGTGTCGGTATTTTGTGCACAAAAGAAGAAACAAAACACTTTATTGTCACAAAGAAAAATTATACATGACTATTCAATAAATACAAGTCAAAGGAAGCTAACGGCAAGCGCTTAATTGCGAGGCATCCACACGGCGGCACTTACTGGACGAGTGTCAGCCGAATAGTAAAAAAGTAAAGACGTTCCTACTATCCGGCCAACTATTCGGTCGCATCCTTATCAGAGTGACAGTTGCCTGCAGTTTGACTGCTAGCGGCTCTCAGGTGCCCCTGACGACGACAGTTACCTGCAGTTTGACCGCTAGCGGTTCCCAGATGCTCTTGACAATCTCGCCGTCTCCGTCGATGTAGCGTTGTAACTGCTAGTTACGATAGAGTCGGAGTGACAGTTACCTGCAGTTTTTGACACGCAAAATATGCGCTGTAGACGTCGAGTTGCGGAAACCAGCCCGTTACTACATTACCTGCAGTTTAACCGCCAGCGGCTTCCAGGAAGCCCTTCTTCTTCATATCGTGTGGTTTCTGGTCTACCTATGATGGTCAGAGTTGTTCAGGCCGTCCATAGGCCTCGGAGGGAGACAATTACCTGCAGTTTGACCGCTAGCGGCTCCCAGATGCCCTTGACGGCCATGTCCACGATCTCTCCGCTCTCCCCGTCGATGCCGGCCGTGCTGGCCGCGCCGCCACCCGCAGCGTGGCGCGCGCGCAATGCTGTCAGAGTGCGGATCGTGTTCGCGCCGCAGTTTTGCGCGAGAGTGCGCGGGATTATCTCTGTAAATAGAAATGTTAAGTATAAAAAATGATGGCGAAAGGACGACTTTCAGACAAATACAAACACGTTTATTCAGCCAGAACATACTAAAAATAGATACAATAATCAATATAACAATGTACATATGTTAGCCTAAAGTTGGTTCTTACGCTCATTTCCTTTGAAAATAGCCTTCAGGCTAGGCCATAGGTCATGAACGAATCCTAAAAGTTGCGTAACACTTGAGACAGCATCGCGCACCCATTTTGATGCCGGAGCACCTATACTAACAACGTTGAAATTCTATAAAAATTTCAGAATACTCCAGAAACGTTCAACGAGTTCCAGGAACACTAGAAAGGACATAAAACGCAAAGCGTTGCGTAGATGGAGCCACGAGCACACTCCGTAAACAGAAAAGCAAAACGAAACGTCATTTTAGAAGATATCACTAATTTCTCGATATTTGGGTTAATTTAATTTGATTTCTCAATGCTATAGTAAAATAGTGATGATGTCATGCCATCATATGGCCATTTCAAAATAGTAGACCTAAAAAATCTGTTAAGACAGCGTGGCGCGAGTCTGAAGAATAAAAAAAAGATATGGTGGAAAGGAACGTATTTACATGTTGATTGGCTACGTACTATTGTGGTAGTGACGCCTCTAGTTGTAAAACATTGCAGGATTATCTATGTGTAGCGTTTATTTGTAACTTTCTCGATAAATCACGTTTTGAACCATCTTTCGTATCAGGGCAGCAGATGTAACGTATTCAGAGTGTACGGAAACAGTATATGGACACAATGCACACTGTGTAGAGCACTATATAAAACATAATGTTTGTTTTCGGGTCATCATCATCATCAGCAGCCTATTCTAGTCCACTGCTGGACATAGGTCTCTCCCAGGGCGCGCCATTGAGCCCGATCTTCGGCTCTTCTCATCCAGTCGCTGCCAGCCACCTTGCGCAGATCGTCGCTCCATCTAGCAGGGGGTGTCCCACACTACGTTTACCCAAACGTGGTCTCCACTCCAGAACTCGTCTACCCCAGCGGTTGTCGGTTCTGCGACAGTTGTTTTCGGGTGCCACAGGCAATACATGTGTTAACCTCATTTGTAATAAATGTTACGTGATTTCTTTTATTTTGCTGAGGAACCAGTTATACCTCTCTACAGTGTGACTTCCGATGTCAGCAATTTTAGTAAAGGCACGCGGCCGCGCCCGCGATCTTCAGTCGTTCCAAAGCCGTCATTATGTGAGCATTTATTTCAAAATATATTTCCGATTAACCTATTTTGTGAGTATCAATGAAGACCATGCAGAACATATAAAACCCTACAAGAGTAACATCTGTATCTCACCGAGAGCCTGCGCCACCGCGCGGTAGGGCGTGTTGTGCGCGGCGTTAGCGGACAGCGCTTGCGACACCGCCATCTCCACCGCGCCGCCGCCCGCCACCAGCCGCGGGCTCAACACCTGAACGGAAACAAGTTCAATACAGCCGCAGCAGAAATTATATCATATTTCATAACAATCGATCACCGAAAGTGTCTTGGCAGGTACATTGTTACAACAAGCATACACAAACTCACACACACACCCTCCCCTTTCCACACCCATCACCAATATGCACACTTACACACACACACTTTCACTCCAGCGGCCATGCTTACATCTTATTATCTTATGTTAATTTAAAATTGTATATGAATTTATATTATGATTTATTTATTTATTTTTCCTTTTTATAAATAAAAAACTGTACCTACATAGAAGAGCCTAAATCTCGCGACACAGGGTATTCTAGTGCGGGATTTAGAGCATCAACCACTTAACAGTATTAATTTAAGTTGCAAAATAAATATATTTTATTAATTATTATTTTTTACTTAATTAGTATTTTATTTTCTAGAAAAATTACACAGCATTAGTTTTGTACCAAATCATTGTAAAAAACGCATCAAAAACCGTCTAATATCAATACAGTGAGGTGAGAATCTATGGGCGACGGTGACCACTTACCATCAGGTGGCCCGTTTGCTCGTCTACTCTCCTTAATTAATAAAAAATAAAAAAACAATTGTTTAACACAATACACTAGGTACTTAGTACAGTTGTATTTTTAATTCGTACTTCTGCAGACGGTAATTCAGTTAATTTATTCATCTGCTCGCAAAATTTCAAACACAACATAAATTCTTCCGTTGGCTTGCAAATATATCGCACTCCGGACCGATGCCATAACGCACAATATAGGATTCATCTAAAACTTCGGATATTATATGATAAAAAATGAATAACTTGCTACCCCCAAAAACTCTTACTCCTTCTAAAACCATTTCTGTTTAAATAAAAGACTGACCAGATTCTTAGCGACGTGCAGAGCGTCCTGAAGATTCCTCTCGATCTCATTCAGAACATCTTTTGACGCTCCACGCAGCAGGATCGTACAGGCCTGGAATCAAAAGCAAATCATGTAAAAACTACAAGTTAACTTCTAACAGATTCAAAAGAAAGAAAGGGGAGAAGATCAGAAATTAGAGCTGCCATCAGAGGTCCCAACTTCACGCAAACAAAACCGACAAAACAAAAAAGAATCAGTGGACCAAAAATGTCAACACTCATGGTCGTGTGCAACGGGAGATTTCCTAAATGCAAGAGTTGTATAGAAAAAATTGGTGTCATCTATAAGTAAGTAAACTTTATGAAGTTAAGTAGACAGTCATTTCTGAGTAAAACACGAGCATAAATTCATGCAATTCTAAAAATTACAATGGTGACAAAAGTGTAGCGGCGGGCCGGCATGCTTAGGTCGTTTCCCTTGATTTTTTCGGTCCTAACAATATTAATATTAAATTCTATGGTGCTAGTTCACTATCTGTGTCTGTGAAGTTACCTTGGGGTTCTTGCACTCTGTGATGAAGGTGAAGTATTCGTCTCCAATCTTCTTGATCTCGAAGCGGCCGGCCTGCGTGCCCACGTCGCTTTCCTTGAGCTCCTCGGTGCGGTTGACGATGGTGGCGCCACAAGCGCGCGCCAGGCGGTTGTTGTCGGTTTTACGCAGTCTAGATATGTAGACAAAGTTATGTTACTAAAATCTATCGCTATTCCACTTTCCATAAAAGAACATGATAATGTGTCCACATCCTATAATCGACATAAATCAACCTAAAATATATTCAATTTAATTAAATTTTGTCATAACAATCAACTTCTTTTCTCCAATAAATTTGCACCAATAGAATAAATAAATAAAACCATATAAGGAACCTAACCTGTTTATTCACATGTACACATACTCTGCCTGCTCGAATCTATCAACTTTCTCTATCCCGATGGTTAGCAGGGAGAAAACTCGAAACGAGTTATGCTACACCATTTATACATATTTTATATTTTTGGTTAATTAAGTTTTTTTTTTGTATTTTGTCTATGTGTGTAATAAAGATTATAAATAAACCTAAAATGGTAACTAAAAATATTTTCCATTCCAGAACATACTTATCTTACCTTATGATGGGGGCCGGGAATAACCCAGCGGCACTTCGACCCTTGAGGATTTTTTGTGCCAACCCCACTTACACACTGGTCAACTCAGTGTGCAGGTTTCCTCACGATGTTTTCCTTCACCGTTAGAGCAGTCGGTAAATGTACGCAATTCTTCGAAAAGTACGAAAAACTCATTGGTACATGGCACTGCACGGTTTCGAACCCGGACCTCCCGCATGGGAGTCTGGTGTCCTAGCCACTGTGGCACCGACGCCCATTTCCAGAACATACACTTTGATACAATATAAAACTGTTACGTCTAGCATAATTGGTAAGAACAGTAATAAAGATACATGCCCCTCATGGGCGCTAACAGCCATCTACATATATATCTTACATAAATACATATCTCCAGTGTATAGTACAAAAAAGTCACAAAAATAATTCGTACCTGCGAATAGCAGTAATGCCCGCTTTGACTAGGTAATGCTGTGACAAATCGGAGACCCCCTTCTCGGTGAACACTATGTCAGGTTTCAGGGCGATGATGTCGGCGCATTGGCGTTGTACGTGCTCCTCTTCCAGTTGTAGGAGTTTGCTGAAGTCCTGTATGAAAACAATTTGGTTAAACAACATGTAACAATGAATTAATATAAATCTCAATGTTTCATCGCTTATAACTCTAGAACCCTCTAAATCCCTAGGTATTAAAAGTAATTTTAAAGCGGGATTAAAAGTAAATGTGACTAAAAGACCTACTTTAGGCGCAAATGAGATGAATTTTTGGGGAACAAATGGGTGTTTTTTGAATTCTTCGAAGACGTTTTTCTTCATTGCTGAGGGTAGTGATCATTCTAAGGAATTAATCATATAGAACGACTCTCGTGGCAGATTTAATGGGGTGGTTTGCCATTGCCTTCCCCATTTCACACACTGGTTATCTCAGTATATAGGTTTCCTTACGATGGTTTCCTACACCATCAGAGCAGTCGGTAAATGTACGCAAGTCCTCCGAAAAAACCGAAAAAATCATTGGTACATGGCATTGCCTGGTTTTGAACTCGGACCTCCCGCATGGGTGTCCGACGTCCTAGCCACGACGCCACCGACGCTGATTCGACTAGTACTTACTAACATAATTTATTATATCGTATTGTGACAACGTTGAGGGAAATAAATACTTACCTAAATAGATGCTTAGTTAAGCATACTACTTAGATAACTAAATGTAGGTAACAAATTGAATAGCTAAATATGAATTTATTTTTTAGGAACCTGCGACCTTCCTATTCCATGGCTTGATCTAGACCCACTTTGCTATTCCGTTTCTGTTCGCTGTGGCAATGCCTGGTTTCGAACTCGGACCTCCCGCATCGCAGTCCGACGTTCTAGCCACGATGCCACATTTTTTGAATAGGGGATGAAAAGACATTTAATACCTATTTCATTAAAATCTTCAGGATTAAAGTGTGCCGCACATATTTTTGAATGTTTTTTGCTCGAAAATATTTATTTACGTAATTGCTAGTGGCGTCTGTAGTCGTAAAACATTATTATCTCCTGTTATTTGATGCCTACCTGTTCCCCAACAATCTCAATGTTGGTCTGACTCTCCCCCTTCTTGTACTCCATGGGGCAGTCGAGCAGGATGATGCGAGGGTTCTCGATGAAGCGCCGCATCTTCGGGTGCGTTACGTCCTTGTTGATCATGACACCGTTTAACACTCGCGACTCTTCGATGGTGCCGCCTGGGATCTTCTCGATTTTTGCGTAACTGAAATTAGATATTACTATTTAGGCAGATAATTGATGTTACCTTATATATTTTTCTATCCATTTTTTTTATTGACTACTAAACCCGCATTTGACCTCGATCTCGCCTGATGGTAAGCGACGATGAGGTCGACGATGGAGCAAGCGGGTCCAGTAAATGTCTATTCACTCTGGCCTTGAAGATCCCAAAGTTGTAGGTTTCGGGGTATACAGACGCCGGCAGGGTGTTCCATTCCTTAGCCGTTCGCATAATGAACGAAGAGGCAAATCGCTTCGCACGAGCAGATGGGATATCAACAACATAAGGATGGAACCCCTCCCCGCGCCTGGTAGTGCGAAGGCGGAATGGAGATGCTGGAATTAGGTCGTGCAATTCCGATGTGCACTCTCCGAAATGTATCCTATAAAATATCGATAGACAGGCAACCTTGCGCCGATGTTCCAGACTTTGCAGTCTAGCTTCCACCAGCGATTCGTCACCTATAAGGCGCTTAGCGCGTTTCTACACTGAGTCAAGGGCAGCCAGTTGGTATTTAGCTGAGCCGTCCCACAGGTGGCAGCAGTACTCCATGCATGACCGGACTTGATATTCAGTATGCATCAGTTCACTTACACCATCCAAGACAAGCTACTAAAGCCACCTTACACATCTCCTTGCTACACTAAAGCACGGGCCACAATAAGTTTATCTAATTATGGTCTCCAGAACTAAGAACTCCTTAGGAGGCTAAGGATGGCAGAATGGAATAGAACCGGCCCCATGTTTGTCCCCTCGGACTACCATCGGGTGCCATTCCTGTTCAGTTTGCTGCATCCATTCACAAAGCGCTGATTTCAAGTATTTGATAATAATATTTGATAATAATATTTGATAATAATTTATTTGATACATTTCATTACATTAAACTATAGGACTCCGCACTAGGCAACAGCCTGTATCGCGGAGGCCGGTTCAATCTTATCTAATAATTACATCAATTTATACTAAGATTTATTTATTTATGAGAAATTTAATTATTATTATTTTATATTAATTTTATTACTTACTTATTTATATTATACATTTATTAAAATAAACAGAAATAAGGATAAGAAAGTAATTAACTATGGGGTGTTGTACGACGATGAGCGTGAGTGTGCTAGGGTGTCTTAAGGTGAGTGTGTGTGTGGATGAGTGTATAATGTGGTTTGGTGAAAGAGGGAGGATATTCATGGTGAGTGCAGTCAAGTGTGCCGTGGAAGTCAGTGATAGAGCGATCGCGAAACAATATTTAGTAGAGGGAGGGTGAAGCGAAAAATTAATTATCTATGAAATTGTCCTAGCGCATTGCCTTTCAAAGAGTTAGTGCAATGTTGAAGAGAATTCAAAAATATTTATTGAAACAAACAACATTCAAATTACAACCATGCAACAATGTAGTTTGAATGTATCGATAAGTAAGACATATCGGTCTCTACTACCTGCCCCGGTCTCATCGGCCATCTTAGAGCATAGTAGATAGCAAGAATATAATGGCTTCCCCAAGCCATACGTTTTATAGAAGTGTATCCCCATACATTTCTATAAAACGTAAGTATTTATCCATTTTATTGTTGTTTCTAGTATGTTCATGTTCAACTGTGTAGTGCCATATACCAATGAAATTTTCGTATTTTTCGAAGACTTACGTACATTTACCGACTGCTCTAACGGTGAAGGAGAACATCGTGAGGAAACCTGCACACTGAGATGACCAGTGTGTAAAATAGGGTAGGCATAAAAGATCATCAAGGATCGAAGTACCGCTGGTTTATTCCCGGCCCCCTGTCATAAGATAAGATATATATGCATGTTCATACCTGTTGTGAGGGTGTGTGTGTGTTTGTGTGTGTGTGTGAGAGAGAGAGAGAGAGGGTGTGTGATGTGTGGAGAGAGTGACAGGGTGTGTGTGTATATATGTACGTGTTATTGTTAGTTTGTCTGGCTACTTTACTTCATTGTAAATAATACTGTTGATATCATTTGAAGCTTACTTTTTGATGTCCACTTCAATTCTGCCGTTCTCGTTGATGGTGACCGTGTTGACAGCATCCAGAGCAATGTCCACAGCCAGATCCGCCCAGCGGCCGATGTACTTGGTGCCCACACAGGAACGGATCTAGGATTGAATAAAAAGAAATACTATAATGTACTCTACCCTGTTTAACAGTCAAAGGTTGGCTGGAAGAGATCCCTATGGGATAAACCCGCCTTTGAATAAGTTCATATTTTTAGTTATATGTTGTATTTCTAGTACAATAAAGTGTTTACAAACAAACAAAAAATAATTGTACTCTACAAATTGAATGCTTAACTTGCATTGCATAAAGGCCACATGTATAATCCGCCTTTTAGTATTACGGCTAAACGACGATCAGCCCTTTTACATAAGGGCTTCAGCCCGATAATTCAAAATGGCACCGTTTTGTAAAATGGCTAGCCTTTATGTACATTATACAATCGGGCTGCAACATAGACATCAAGTTAGCCTTACTGGAGAAAGAATAAACATTGCACACATAAAATTGATGTGGATAAGTACAATCACAGAAGTACAGGGGATTTTTTGTAGATTTCAATGAGTTGAAATATATTTATTTCAAAAGTGCTTGCTGCATTTTTTGTGCCGCTTCTTTCCTTTCAGGTATAGCACCTTACAAAGCAGTGGGAGAGAAAAAAAATGACTTTATAAAAATGTACTTTAAGGTACTTGCTTGCAATAAAAAAAATTGAGTTTTGACTTTTTGACTTTTGGTGCAAAACTAGAGCACCAGTAGGTTTACTATAATTCTCCAAAATTAAAACATATCTGATCTAGCAGGCACTTACCACTTCCTTCAACTTATCCCTGTCATTCAAGTCAATAGGCACTGAGATCTTGTCCTGCAGCAGCTTAATGGCGTCTTCCAATGCTTGCCGGTACTCGCGGATGATGACGGTGGGGTGGATGTTTTGTGCCAGGAATGGCTCGGCGATGGCCAGCATCTCTCCGGCCAGGACTATTACGGAGGTTGTGCCGTCACCAACCTGTAAATATATTCCGGTAAAGTCAGAACTAGAAAAATTTAATAAGGTGAACTTTATTTGAATTAAACATGGTACCTATACCAAGAAAAAAAAAATTTTATTTACGACTAAACCTGCTTTAACCTCAATCTCAGCCTGTGGTAAGTAACAATGAGCTCAAAGATGGAGCACACAGGTTAGGCTCTTCTATCATACGAAGCAAAGACATATGAGAGACTTTGCATAGATTGAAGGGTGGTCGCTAGTCAGGAGAACCAGAAGGGTTCCTACCACCAGCAGATTTATTTAAACTTCAACATATAGCTCACGAAAAGAAACTTTCTTACACAAATTACACCACTCACTGGACTGTGCAGTATGAAAAATGAACAAAAGAAAAAAATCAAACCAAGTCTTACAGTTTGTTGCAAATTCAACAAGAAATGACCAGAAAGCAGCGAAAATGGTGCAAATTAACAAGACGATGACAAAAGATAACTAAAATCAAATGCCATCCTAACCTCTTCATCTTGTGTTCTGGCGATTTCGATCATGGTTTTGGCGGCCGGGTGCTGCACGGTGATCTCGCGCAGGATAGCGTTACCGTCGTTTGTCATCACGATGCCGCCCATGGGGTCCATCAGCATTTTCAGCATGGCCTGAGGCCCGAGGCATGTTCGAATAACGTCCGCTATAGTCTAAAATACACACAATAAATCGGTTATTTTTGCTGAAAAACGTTGGCAACAATGAAAATTTCACGTTTTCAAATGTTTTTGAGTCATCTTACCTTCCCGGCGGAGATATTTTCAAGTTGAACCTTCCGGCCGGAGTCACGTCTTGTGTTTTGGCCTGCAAGTCATATGAGTAATGAATGAAACTGCACATTTATACAACAATACACAAGGAATATTAACAATACACTTACTCAAAACTAAAATAGGCTGTTGACTATACATATCGATATTATTTTAAGCGAAATATTTATGTGAAAATCCTTCGAGAAAAGAAATGAACAAAATTCACGAAAATCGCGTGGTGATTAATGTTGCCACCATAAAATTTTAAAAGGTACTGTTGCAAAATGAAAAATAATATGTACATAGAAATTCCTTGGAAAAATCATTTCGTACATATACTTTAAAATTATGAAAGATAAAATTTATTTTGTCGTAGCAAACAAAAGAGCAAGCTAGCAATGTCTCAGTCACGTGACTACATGAATCGGCAAATCGAGGGGCAATTTTTTTATTAACTACTAGCAACACTTGATTGATGTCAAGTCGTGGTAGTGCTCGTTTCATTACAATATTATAATTATTTATATAATTATAATTAATAAATACAGAGAAATTGTAACATTAATATACTCGTAGGTACAGAGGAGACGACCCAAACGGCGAGCATGCGTGAAACGACGAATGACTGTAGAATAAGCAAGGGAAGCGTGCCAAGACAGGGATTCGTGGCGCTCGGTTCTCTCTGTCTACCTCGCAATGGAAAGCATGAAGGTATGCATGTAATTTTATTAAATTTTACTTTACTAGTCAGCAATGAAACGAACATCTTTAAATTTCAGTAATACCAGTCGAAAATAATTTTACCTAAAACGTGGTAAAATATTTCTACTATTTATGTATTAATTATACAGATGCCGGCACCCGTTTAGAACGCTGGCTGAGTGAAGTTAGTTCGCTTTAGAACGCTGGCTGAGTGAAGTTAGTTCGCGCATTACAATCACTTCAGACAGAAAACGAACGAATCACGTGATCGCAATGACACTTGCCTTCATACTTAACTTATACCTATTATGCCGGAACCACAATAGAATAACGTCTAATGCCATTAATTATGCATCTGCTCATAGTGTCAAATATGCGATAATTAATGGCATTAAACGTCAGTGTGGCCCCAGCAGTAGAGCTGTTAGACTGAGTGATTGTGCACTTTGTGAGAAAAGCATGAACTCTCTACCATGTATCACTATGTTCATTATAAGATGTATATATAAGAAGTCAGATTTGACTTCCGAAGTCGTTTTGAGGTCAAATCCTATATTTTGACCTTTTCATTAGGGTTTATATTTGAAAATGCTTAATTTATGGATCAAATAGAGCTGAGATGCTCCTAAGGTGATTAGAATACATCAGAGATCTGTTGAAATTAAAATAATATATAGTTTCTGAACTTTCTGAAACCAAGCTCAATTGGACGTCAATAAACTCGAGTGTAGTTGAATTTATTTATTATGAAAATCTAATACAATTTATAAACATGTAACTACATGTACATTACATACTTCTGACATCCATAATCCTCGAGGGGGTAGACAGAGGAACCACCTTCAATCACAGGTAGCTTTCACTTTCTTTTAAATAAAAAACCGGGTACAAATCGGACCAGCCGTTGTTAAGTTATGATGCCACAGTCAAACAGACCGACAGACAAACGTATCAAACTTATAACATCAGGGAGATGCAGAGAGAATGGAGCACTACAAATCTCTGTCTTGGCATGCCTCATTGCTTGCTCTACAGTCATTCGTCGTTTCACGTATGCTCTCCGTTGAGGTTGTCTGTCTGTATATAAAATATGTGCACTTTGTCAATCTGAGCTTTAAAGGTCAGTCTAGAAAGGCTCCGACTTTTCCTTCCACTCATTTTTGCTTTGTAGAAGTTGCACATAATAAATCTAAAGGGACCTTATGAACTAAATAAGTAGTTTTGTATCGATATTAATTAAAACAATGTGTTTACAGTAAGTAATTTTAATTCGTATCATAGTTATTATTACTTATATATATTACAGAAACTCCGAGATTACGTATACTAAAAACATGAGTTAATAAGTTATATATTATAATCAAATATCATAATAAAGTTAATTCTTATTTACAGACTAGAAATTGAGATCATTTTGTGTTTTAAATTGAGTAGATAATTTAATGTTATATACTCGTACCACTCACATTTGAGCTACAAAGTAAACATCTACCCATAAATTACTGCTTTCTGATTTTACATTTTTTTAATATGATACAAGAAGTATTATAGTATTGCACTATTCAGTCCGCTCACAGTAACATATATGTATTACCTAATCAATAATATCGTCATCCACATCCGAAGACTCCGCTTTCGTATCCTCACTATTCCCTTTCGACCTCTTCGTTTCTTCAGAATGCAGGCCATCATACACACGCTTCAGGTTCCTCATAATGTACGAAGACCCATTGACTTTCCCTGGAGACCTGCTCGGTCCATGATCGAAATATTTCTCTGGTCCTTCGACCGTCACACTTGGCCTCACAGGCACTGAAAATGCCGACAAATGCCTAGGTCTCTGCCCAAAATCTTTACCGAGTCTTT
Organism: Hofmannophila pseudospretella; assembly: GCA_947369225.1. NCBI lineage: Eukaryota > Metazoa > Arthropoda > Insecta > Lepidoptera > Oecophoridae > Hofmannophila > Hofmannophila pseudospretella. The sequence continues at coordinate 9,974,234 of OX376325.1, forward strand.
TATCTATCCCTGAATCTTCTGCTCTAGCTTCTTGGTTGATATTAGTGTCTCCTCCTTCAGGAAATGCTCGTTTTCTGTCGTAGATGTGTCCTGATACACGTAAGTCAATGAAGAAGTTGAGAGGATCAACTCCGAACTGAGGATTGTATAACGGAGGGTACCACATCGGAGGCGGCGGTGGGAGGATCAAGTTTGATGGGACAGTTTCTGTAGGATTTCGTCCAACGCATGGAGAAGGTTTCGGCAGTTCTTCTGTCCCAACATCGACGAAGGTCGATTGTCTTCCAGGCGGCCCAGGGCTACTCGGTTTCGATTCTATTTTTGGAGACAATCTTCTCGGAGACGGCTCTCTGACCCTAGGATGTTTCTCCACGGTCAGTTCTAAAGGAACTTCGGGACGCGTCTCCGGCTCTTTTTTCTCCTCTTCCTGTTTCGGGTAGTCTCGATAGACATTGTCGTTTTCAGCAAAGTATTTGTGGGAGCGGCGCTTGAAGCGGCGATGGTATTGCGGTGGTCGACAGCCGTGGCGCGCGTTGACAAATGATCGCAGCATTTCGCTGAAGAAGAAAGCGTGCGGCTGCAGCGGTAAAGCGCTGTACAGATACGGCGGTGTAGCGGCTAGTAGACGAGACACTAGATCCGTGTTCCTCATTTCTCGGAGAGTCTTGGCGGGGTCGACTGGAGGCTTTTCGTCCTGCACGGAGCTCATCTGAAACAAAACGTTGAAACTTTAGTCACAGTCTACATTATACAATACAGTGCGAAATCGTGAATCAATCTGCAAATGAGCGAACCCCGTCACGAACCCCGTCACGATATGAATGAGTTGAGTGCAGTAAGGGGTGGAAAGAGACATTTATACGCCCAGACTTTTAGTCTAAACTTGATATAGAGAGTTTTTGCTGTCTCACATTTTTAAATATACTCGTACATACGAATACGACACATAGAGTGACAAAGCGACAAACAAATCACAAATGACATATCCTGTGTAGCGTGAGTTCATTATTATTATTACTCGCTTTCGCGGGTTTGCTGGAAGAAATTTCTTTTAGAGATAATTTCACCCATTGTATGTACAGTCGACAACGAAACTCGCTAAGCATTACAAAAATTACTAACTCGATAACTCTGCAAAGTTGAAAAACAGAGTTATGTACAAAATTACATTTAAATCATGTTTCATATTTATTGATTTCTAATAACTTTAGTGTACAATAAAGTGTAAATAAATAAATAATTTTGAATTTTAAGGTTATACCTATAAATCCTACAGTACCTACCTACCTACTCGTACCTCCTGAAAATCTTTGATAATGCAAACGACAGTGATAATCACATTATCAGGTTCATAAGTGACAGGACGTCTTGTACTGTAGGTACCTAATATAGATACTTTAACATTACCATTAACCAATGGAACTACAATAAAGTCGTAGGTACCTATACAGTGAAAAATACAGTCGTAAGTTGTAAAGCCAGAAACAGGCGACATCGCAGTGATTATCGCGATCTCGACTCTGTCCGCGAACAATGCGCTGGGTGTTATAGCTACCTGGCTAGATATGATATCTAAGAGCTGTTAGGACATGGAAATGACAGCCTATAGAGGTGACAGATAGAGCAGCATCTAGCAAAGTTAGTTGTAGGCTGGTAGGTAACCAGGCCCGTAAGCAGGGGGTTTTGGGGGTTGAACCCGACCCCCATATTGAATTATTTCCGACTTGTACGTATTACGAAACGAAACCAGGGAAATTAGTTTCACCGCAGCGGCCTTCCACAGCCATTCAGGTACTTTTGAGAGCTTTTTTGCCGATTATTCTTAAAAAATTGATTTGAAAAAAAATTGTTCTCATTCCAAAGTAAGTTCTACTTTTAAATTAAAAAGTGCATCCCCAAATCATACTACCCCGTCATACACAGGGACTGGGTTGCCGGTTCGTCTGCCGACATCGATTTTTCAGCTCATCGCAGTTTTATTGCCAATATTTCGAATGAAGCCGATACATCCGCGTTCCGCATTCCGATTCGGTACGGATTTTCTCGTTTCTTTTTCAAGCGTAGCATATCTTTACTTTGCTTTAAAATAAAAACAACTTTTAAACAGTAATTAATGTTGTTACATTTCTACATATTTGCTTAATTACTTGCCGTGGCAAGTGCATAACATTAATTAAAATTTAGTGTTTATTATCTTTTCTTTAGTCGATACTCGTAATTCGATTTCTTTTGGACTCAATCATACTTTCTGCATTTAACAAGTTATTCATAGGAATAGGATAACAAGTGGTTACGATTACCTATGAATTTACAGAATAAATAATACTTAGTTCTAAAATACTTAGCCTTTTATCTGGGAAAGTTACAGTTGAATATCTTGAGGACGAACTCTACACTTGCTCTAGATCGGTAATCGATTTATCTGGGATAAGCATTTACTGTTGATATTTTCAGTATAATCATACCGCCAAATACCCTAACAATATCTAAACAGTAACTACTTGTAGTATAATCGTAATAAGAGAAAATCAAATATCTCACATTGTCATCTCCCAATCAGAAAACGAGATAATTTCAAAATTAACAATCCTGTTAACTCTGTCATGCACTGGAAGTCTGGAACTAAAGCTCCAAGGACAATGGAATCCGAATGCCTACATTATAGGTCCGTAACACAGATATTTAAATAAAAGGCAATAGAAGTGGCTTACGTGCGGTGATTACCATGTCGATCACTGATGTCTCGTCATCACCGTCCTAGAAGGCGATTCACACACAGTGGTAGGTACCTTGACGCACTTGATTTTTGAAGTAAAAACTTCTACAGGCGCACCTTTCTGAGCAGTGAACTAAACTGAACCGTCACGCTCGAGTCGGTGACGCTGAATCGGGTATACTCGGCTCTAGACGTCATCAGCTGTCATCAGCCACGTTTACTGTCTAACAAGGAGTGCATCGTTTCATTGTTTATTTCTTTATGGAGATCTAAGTCGTGCTTTGCGTGTTTTTTGTTGTTGTAAGTTTTCACTTCTATCGTGTGGTCATAAGCTCACACTCTCTTTTTTTTTATTAAATAAGGAAAGCAGGCGAGCAAACGGGCCACCTGATAGCTCTTACCATCAGGTGGCCCGTTTGCTCGGCTGGTCACCGTCGCTCATAGATATCTCACATCATTGTATTATTATTAGTATTATGAAATTAGGTCGATGCGATGGATTGTCTCGTGTGCCGGTAATTACTCGTACCCTGGCTCTCTTACCCTTCAAAACGAAACACAGAAATGCAAGCATTTCTGCTATCTGCAGAAATATATATGTAGTCAAAGGTAAACATATTGAAATCATGTCTGATGGTCTGCTCTTGTTGTGAAAAGGCCACAATGCCCCAATTTTCTTACCTAATCTACCTATCTACCTTCAGTTTCGACGGCATGTCTATTGCCTAAATGAATTTCTATTTCTGTGGTCCGTAACTAGGGATCCGTCGACAGGAATTAAATGTCACATTACCATATCGGCGAGTTTGGAGCGAAAGCGATACATCGGATTTGTGTGACAATGTATAGAGGGCGTGGGTGGAGAGCAGAGATATTAGGAGATGTGACGTGGCGGACAATGAGGTTGTCAATGTGTTCCATCTAATCGATTATTTAATTTCATTTCATTTCATTTATTTAAATACATTACAATTACATACAGCACTGAGCCAATTCGAAATTGTAGTCATAACGTAAATCAATAGTCAGTTAGTTAATATAAAATTACACAAGTCAAATATGAAATAATTTAATTGATGTCTTACAAAAATAAAGAAACAATAATAAAATAATAAAACAAATTAAAAATATATTCGAAAATAAATTAATAAAGAAAATTAAATTAAAAAATTATTGACTAAATAATAGATTGGTCAAGGTGTCTAACCTTAATGTTTCTTGCATTGCACAATTAGTCTTGAGTGACAAAACTTCTTTTATTATTATATTTACAAAACCTACTACTTATCACTCTCAGAACACATATTTAAATATCCTTACGAGTCTAAATCCATAGTGAGCTATGGTGTGGCCATTTTAATTCTAGAATTTTTAAAAAGAATAACGGCTCGCCAATCCGGGCGGATTGCCCCTGCCCAATTGGCCATTATATAATAGGAGCATTATTTCACGAGTGGGCGGGTGCGGGTCCACAATACACCATAGCACACGGATCCAGTAATACCATGAAAAACCATTTTTCTTAGGTTTCCTAGCGATATTTTTATAAATTATCGATTTTTTTTATTAATTTTTATTTAGAGTGCCAAAGTCTCGAGTTCTAGCAATTTACCCATTCGACGCTTCAAATTATAAATGTAGGTACATTGTTAAAATTAATAATAGTTTAGTAGGTAAGCGGTTCATACCATATCTCCTGATTTCTATAATCCGTGCTACATAGAAGGGGGTTGTTCACAATAAATTCGGAGTGGCGTATCTCTATTCAAACAGTTGATGGAAGCATGAAGCGGGATCTTACGTCCTCGTACTGTACGCGACGGTGAGCAAATATTCCCCCCTTTTTCACCCCTTACCCCCCAAACCGAACCATCCCCAGTCTGCCGCTTGTATTTTTTAATCTGTTACAAATTATGCTATATTTTTTAAATGGAGCTTACGGCTTTTCGTGGAAGCACTCTGCGAAGCTCTCTTCAAATTAAAAGGGATTTAAAAAGGTACCTTAAAGGAAAATAGTGGTGATGCTCCATCCGCTCTGCCAATCACGATAGTGATAGTGATGTAGCATTAAGGAATATGATAGGCATTGTCCTAATAAGAAATATAATCCGATAATGAGTGTTCTTAATCTCGCTACGGAATGTCTACGAAAAGGCTACGAGTTGTAGCTACGATTACAATTTCATTATAGAAAATAAGCTAATGTCATTTACTTATCTACTTTTTTTATTTACTTTAAATGAAAACGTCTAGTCGACTGTACAATGCACATATAACATCAATTTAAAAACCCACTAAAAGTACATAAAAATTCAATTACGCTCGCATCCGACAACGGTTCGAGATTTTAGCGACAATTTCCTCTTTCAGGCGACAATTTAAACCTTATTGCGGTAAAAGAAAGGCATTTTACGGCAAATATGATCGGTGAGGTGTACCGGCGAGCAGAGACGTCCTAAATTATGGTGGCCCCGATAGCTCATTGAGTTTTGGGGGCCTTTTTACGAAAAGTACCTAGAACAAAGTCGCGTAAAAAAGGAATTAAAAAATTCGTAGATGGATGATGAAATGATGCGGCATTCGTTCCTTCATGAAAAAAGTCTCCGACAATATTTAAGACAACACATGTAATTTGGGGTTTGCTGGAAGAGATCTCTCTTAGAGATAAGTCACGCCCTTTGTGCTTCACATTTTTTTGTCTAAGTTTGTAACATATTCTGTGTGTGTACAATAAAGTGTTAATGATTAAATCCTGGAATAGACTTACAAGAACTAGAATTGTGGTGGAGTGGATACAGAACAAGTTTATTAGGCATTTATACCTAAAGCAATACGGAGTTTACCCGTTCTATCCGCTTATGTATCCGACCAACTTTGTGCTAGGGATGGTGGGACACTATAGGCTCGAAGTCAGGAGAAACCTTGCGTTAGCTACCTACGTATTTAAGGTGTTCCAAGGTAAAATTGATAATCGGCAGGTGTTGGCATTCTTGAGATGGTTCGTTCCGGACGCGAGGCTGCGGCGAGGACCCAGAAACCATTTTTCCAAGGTCCCAACCGCTAGAACGAACCTTCTTAAATTTGCTCCAATCACGAGAGCTCTTCGTATACTAAACGAGGATTGATCTGGTCCATTGCTCGGTGACAGAATTCACAGAAGTAACACTGACTTATCTAAGCATGTAATTATTATTGTAAATTGTATTAATTTTAGTGGAATAGTATTGTTTTATATAATTGAATTGGGAATTCCCGTAATAATTATCTAAATTGTAAATAAATAAATAAAATTCTGACTCTGATCGTTTATTTATTTATTTTATTTACACTTTATTGTACAACAATACACTTAATAAAAACAATTAAAATGAGCATTGTACAAAGGGTGAACTTATCTCTAAAAGAGATTTAAATCGTTCCCTAAATACGGTTCAAAATGGCATGCCAGTAACTCAAGCGGCGACAGGTGTTATGTACGTTAGAGACTTTAAGTTTTAGTTTAAATAGTTATTGAAGAAAGGCGCCACGATTCCATTCTTTTTTTGTACGCTTGGCAAACTTGCAGTTTTTTTTGGGCCCTTGAACTTCCATAATTCTTTAGGCGGCCGGGCTCCTATTTACCATGAAATGTCGGGTACAAAGGTGCCTTTGGGACCTTGCCTAAAAACGGCTCTGTGGACTGGCACGCGGCGACGAACGTTAATTTCCATATTAAAACCGTCACAAAGGAAGCAGATTCAAAAACCTCGCCGGTACCTGTGGGGTGGTGAGGAATAATAGGAGCTGGGAATTGTGGGGAGCTAGAACGAAAAATGGACGCGGTAATATTGTAATAGCGACATCTTTTATATCTATTAAAAACTCAAAGTCGCCTTAGTTATTGGCCAAGCAACCATTTTATTTCAAGTATCAGCTTCTTTCTAATCATTTGTCAAATAACTCTAAATTAAATATTTAAGAAACCCCCGACGTACCATTGTGGAGATCCTTCATCCTTACCTTTTCCTGGTCATTATCAGACCTTCAAGGTTTCAGATGTCGAAAACGCACCATGAACCGGACATCAAAGATACTCCAAAATCTTGACAACCACTGGTCCAATTTTTATCAAACCCAGCTAAGAACGCTCTCGTCAAAATTCTCTATTAAATAAAGAAAACCGGATCAAAATCGGACCATCCGTTCTTAAGTTATGATGCCACAGACAAACACACAAACAGACAGACAAACAGACAAACTTGTCAAACTGGGTTAAAAAAAGACTCTTGGCCAATCAAGTACTCACACATATATTTACTGTACAAACATCTGAAACAAAAAATTCTATGGTACAAGATGGCTTCATCAGGCAAAACACTTATGAGCCACAAAAACATTTGGGATCAAATGTTTTTGTGAGGTTTAATTTTTCATGGCATTCAATCAACATTCGCTCAATAATAATACTACGCTCATGGGGCAAAAATAATAGTACTACGCTCATGTGGCAAAAATAATAGTACTACGCTCATGTGGCAATAATAATAGTACTACGCTCATGGGGCAAAAATAATAGTACTACGCTCATGGGGCAAAAATAATAATACTACGCTCATGGGGCAAAAATAATAGTACTACGCTCATGGGGCAAAAATAATAGTACTAAGTTCATGGGGCAAAAATATGCACAAGACTGGCAGTGATTGTATGCGGTAAACCTAAGGTTGAGCTTGGTTTTCGAGACCCGTTGTCAACATTTTCGTTTCGTGACTGTCAAACTGAATTATACGGGATAAGCCCTCAGGAGGTTCAGTTCCATTTCCTAGACAGAATACTAGGTGATGAATTGACTACTCGTAAAATAATTCACAGCTGTAATAAACAGCAACTTTTGAACATTTAAATAATATTCAACATTCTGAAAATTAGCAAAATATAATTTTCTCTCCAAATTTCCACGTCGCGGAACCCAAAGCATTTACCACCTCCAAAACCTATTCTTACTAGATCTCATCGCAAACAATATTGTGTTCAGATACCGTCGGGGTATGATAATCGCGTCAAAACGCACGTGAAGTGCCGCGTGGGAGGCGACAGTGGTGGGTGAGGGGGTAAAGGGGGAGGGGGAGAGCTAAGCCATCAGCTTTAAAACGTACCCGATTATCCGACTGAGTGTACTTTAGGATGGAGTGCGGTTTGCGGCTTGGTTCGTTGGGTATCATGGATTTTTTAACGATAATATTTTTGATAAGACTAAAGTAATTATTGGTTAATACTTGCGGTTGTTGGTACTTGGTGAAACTTGTAGTACATGATTAAACTTAAATAATATACTGTTTCACGTTATTTTTATTGTATTTTATTAATTACGACCGGTTTCGTTTACACATCTTCAGTTATTTATACCTGAAGTTCGTTTACTCATCTTCAGGTATAATACCTGAAGATGTGTAAACGAAACTGGTCGTAATTAATAAAATACAATAAAAATACAATGAAACAGTATATTATTTAAGTCTAATCCTATATAATAAAGAAATTATTGTCGCGTGTACCGTGATTTCAAATGCAATAATTGAGGTGACTTACTACAATCATAATAACCCATACACTAAGTACAACCTCTAATACCTATGACCCCATAAATTGACAGTTGCCTATACAAGTGACACCCCAAAAACCCCCGAAATGTTTAGGTAGGACCGCAATTGGGTATTCACGTCTAGGTCCGCCTTACTAGACCTTTTAAGGAGTCTATCTCCAAATATCTTCACCTCATAATTCATTTATTTATGTATAATCATGAGTTACATACAGATGTTATTATGTACAATTATTTAGTCCTAACATGATGAACCTTGTCGGTATAGCAACTTTGTAAGAGTAGCTCTTTTCGTATAATAAATTATAAATTTTTATCTTCAAAATCCTCAGCGTTCCAAAAGGGTTGAAAAGAAGAGTCAGTCTCTCTTCTCAAGTTCGGTTACGAATCTGCTATATCTCCAAAGAACGAACATCGTTGTAACCTCCCGATTGTTAAGTAATTTGGTGTCCTTGTTTTTTTTTGTATAAGGAGAGCAGACGTGCAAACAGGCCACCAGATGGTAAGCCGAAGGTTTTCTATGCGTGGACTGTTAACCTTGAGGAAGTCCTCAAGGTTCTAAGTAGAAGGAGCACTTCATGTGCCGGTAATTACGCTGGCTCTGTTATCCTTCAAACCGAAACACAGCAATACAAGTATTGCTGATTTACGCAGAAATATGTGAAAGGTGGTACCAGGATGACTCTGCACAGAGTCATTACCACCTTATCTTCCAGACCTATTTATACTGGACATTTTATTAATCGAAAAATAGTAGACAGTATGAAATTGGATCAAACAAAATAATTGAGGCGTCTATTTCATCGTCAAACAGAATCCTCTTCACGTTTTTATTCGCAGCGCCGAGCTCGGCGATGCTTTTTATTTTTTACGTGTCCGTCACAATTTTTTAGGCTGAAATGAAAATAAAACTACAACGTGACACAGAGGGACTTTTAGTTGGAAATAGTGCACCTCGTCTAGACACAAGGCAGTGTATCTGCCAAGTTAAAATAGGGCTACCCGACCAGCTGACTGTGTGTATTTAAAAAAAAGATAAGTAAGTAATATGTTTATTTCACACACAGCAATGACCGAAACAATTATAATTATAATAAAATAATTATGTAGTCAAAGGTGAACATATTGAAATCATGTCTGATGGTCTGCTGTTGTTGTGAAAAGGGCTTTAACTCAGCTTATACCGCTTATACTTAACCAGTATAACTCAAAATATATTTGACCTACACATGAAATATCATATCATATAATCTATCTATTTCATACGCCTTTTGCACCCGTATATTATGTATCTTATGATTTTTCCATCACCTGAAGGTTGCCTGGACGATATCGCTTAAAGCGATAAGGCTTTCTGCACATTATATTGTACCTCTCTTTATGTTGTATTGTATGTTTTGTTTTTGTCCCGGGTGTGCAATAAAGTATATTTGTATTTTGTATCAAACTTATTCATACTTAAAAGAATTAAGACAATCGTGTCTCTTATCTTTCCAATATTACCAAACTGGTATAAAAATGTTAACCAAACTTTAACAACACATAAATGGTATCTCACAAAAAACAAAAAGCAAGGAACCAATGACACGGAACCTAAAGCTGTGGCACTAATCAACGAGCCCACCCGACCAGAATGCTAGATGGAGCCAATTTCCTATAGATATACATCAGATAACGACCACATCAGAGCAGCGGAATGAACCATGAATGAAGGAATGAGTGAATGTAATGATGCTCGAGGGAATGAATGAGATTTTTTTAGATACGGGTACAAGGTGTATCAAAAGTACTGGTAAATAATGTATGCATAATAATTATTTTTGCTACCAAAATGTTACTTAGTTTGCAGACCAATTATAACCCGAATATTATTTGATATTTTAATGTCATATCAAATATTACAGTAACACGATACATCTCTGTAGTTACATTTAATTTAACGTCTTTGCTTTATATTACTATACGAGTATAAGACGGCGACGGCGGATTAATGAGATGTCGTCTTATGTTTAGTTTTAATTAATTATGAGACTCGCACAGAAAACGTTGTTTATTTAACAACGTTTGTTGTTGTCACCAACGATATTGGCACCTTAGAATATGGTTCTATGATTGGAATTCTATTGATTTATGTTAATACGGTATTAACCTAATATTTTTTATTACATCAATCAAAATACTTATACATGGACACACTAAAGAAGGATCTAAATTAGTTTTTCGATATCTCAACTTACATCAGAGATATTAAGGGTTAAAGTTAGTATTGGAGAGATGCTCTGCCTCTTTCTAGCAAAACAGTCCTTTATATGCAGCCAGGACCTGCTTGTATGGCGCTAGAGAACAGTTACGTCATAAAACTTATTGCCGTTTCTTTCTACCGTTCTGATTTTTGATTGCCTGTAGCTATTTTATTTTTCAACGAATTTTAATTCTGTTTTCACATTTGACCATCAATTTATGAATATTTCTTATTTTTTAAGAAATGCATTTAATATTTGATACTTGGACACTACCCTATTATATAAGTACGTATAAATATGTCAGTAATAAGAACAGTTTTTAGCATCGGGATCATGATACTAAAACTATGATTCTATAAATAGAAGAGTCGAAAATAGGTCTATCTTAGGTTTGGTAAATTGGGCATCGATTCTGGATTGTCATTAACTAAAATAAAACATCGCTAAACGAAAGTTAGCGATGTTTTAGAGCGATGATTTTTAACGTAAATTTTATTTTAGTTTCAGCTTTAGATTCTGCGGCCTGTCAAAATAGACACTAGTTCAAAAAATCCTAGGTATTCTAATTTATTAATGTTTAACAGTTTCAACTCGCTATCCCCATCTGAATCAGAATGCTGAAATATTTAGATTAATATTTCCAAGATTATTTTTTACGTAAATAAAATAATAATTTATGCAAAGGCCACGTAATGATAGCGATTTTAACATGAGAATCTTCATAATAGATCGTTCGAGTGTTAAAATCACCATTAGGTGCGTCGCATACAATACAATACTTTTTCAACGACCATGAAACATATAAACAGAAAATACAAACCATTACGGAGACTTCAACTGACGCCATGACAGCTTAACATGTTATTGGTAACTATGGAAACCGTAGATATGTTTGACGTATTGTCGACATCGCACAGGCGCGGGTGTCGAGTGTTTTTATAGCTATAGTACCAAGTTGTTGGCCAGTAAAATGTAGTGCATTTAATACGAGAGAGTTCTTGTATGCAGTGCCATACAACAAAGAAAAAATTACATATTACAATCGAAAACTGTTATTTAATATTTCATTAAAACACTATTTTCACACGACCATGACGAAAGAACCTCTTTATGTTATTGATTGTGGTTTCTTAATGAACAAATTACGAAATGAGAGTAGAAAAATACGTTTCATACTTTTCCGCAGGTAGAATAAGGCACTCTTTTCTTCACATAGAAGCCTCCCCAGCGACGGCTAATAATAATAAAACCGTTATCGTATCGCAACGCTACACAATGCCACTGTCGTTTATATTCCGTAAAAAGCTCTGGAACGTGGAGATAGGAAAACAAGCTACACGATAGAGACAGTACTTGCCAATAACTTAAATCCAAAATTCACTGAAAGTTCACTGAAACTTCACATCGTGTTAGAAAAAAATATCTGTAGTCTAGCCAAAAAGTGTAGAAATTAAATTATGGCAACTTTCCATACATTGATGTCAAATTACAATGACATTTCTATACTAAATCAGTAATTTATTTATTATTTATTTTCTACAATTTTTGGCCAGACTGTACATACTTTCCTTAATTAATAAGCTTCAAGATTGCTTCCATTGTAACTGTATGGTAATTGCATGGTATCATTTATAAACGGAAATACTAAACGTGTGACGGTTACAGCCCCGCCAAATATTGTAGGTATTTAATAATTTTTATAATTATTTATATTTTTATGTAAGTAGGTACCTATTTGATAAAAATAAGTAATCTATACGTACGCGACAACCCGGAATGCAGGTTTCTAGTATACTGGTGCCCGTACTAGAAACCCGCATTACGGGTGTCGCGTACTAAAGTAAGTATAATGTTTATTTTGTCTGTGACTTATACTAAAATCATAGGATTGTGGGAGATTTAGAAATGACACCACCATTTCAGAGTTCCACCAACACAGTGTATTCTGTGCCAACACCATCAAATGATTTAGAGGTAAATATGCATTCTCTATTTCCTAACAACATTTCGTAGCTTCTAACGGTTGTTATTCAAAGCATACCCACGGCGGCTGGTGGTTTCTTTGTGTCGTAGGACTCGTAGGCAATAAAGGTATGCTACAGTGCTACCGCTACGAGGACTACGACGCTACGCCGTAGACGCAGACAGTAAAGAGATACCGCGGCGCAGATGTTTGAAGGAATTCTGTGAAAATGATTTCAATTTCAGTGCTCTTTTCAAAGTAAGATTTTCGCAAATGTATTCAAAGTACTATCATTAAAAAAGTAACTTTACGGCATACTTTATAGGATCAGACATCCGACAGAACGTCGGTGCCCTAGTGGCTAATACACCGGACTCCTATGCGGGTGATCCGGGTTCGAAACCGTGCAGTGCCATGTACCAATGAGTTTTTCATATTTTTCGAAAGACTTACGTACATTTACCGACTGCTCTGACGGTGATGGAAAACGTCGTGAGGAAACCTGCACACTAAGATGACCAGTATGTAAAATGGGGTAGGCACAAAAGATCCTCAAGGGTCGAAGTGCCGCTGGGGTTATTCCCTGCCCCCTATCATAAGATTTTTAAAAAACTGTACGGCATACTTTATAGGTACCTTTTTGAGTATTCAGGGCTTAAGTGGTCAGATACCTCTGCCATTAAAATATCTACCACCTTTTCAGGGATTCGTACCCCTAAGAAGCATCCCCAAAGACTAACAGAGCCCTATTGCTGTCGCTCTGTCGTCCGTCCGTCTCTCTGTCAAGCGCTTCTAGCTTGTAAACGGAATAAGATTAAGACAAGAAAACAAATATAAAAACTAATTTTTGTCTTCTTTAATGAATGATAGTGATTTACACTGCAATTTATACTTAACACGGACGATTTTTAAGTGAAATACACTAGTTTTACGAAAAAAATAACAACTGTAAACTGTTTTTAAACAATAAAATAGGACGAACACGCCATGACAGCATGAACGCAACAACATAATCTACGGTACATCTTTAAATAAAATAGATTGTAAGTTGTTAGCAAAACAAACAAAAGTTTTTTTTTTCCACAAAACATGAAGAAATATATCATAAACTTATTATTAGTACGGATCTCTATAGTACAGAGCGAGACCTGACTCGCACTTGGCAGTTTTACTGTAAAATTGACACATTTCAGTAACATGTCTCCCGAAGCCGGCGGCAGGTAACTCTCGGAAAGGTAAACACAAGACTCAATTTCCCCACACTGTTTGCTCATTAGATTTCCCCAGACTGGGGAAATCTCCTCTCCTAGTCTGCCTACATTACTGGGATTAAATTTTAGAGAACCGTGATGGGATTAAAAAATTTAATACACTAGGACAGTTTGTTTAAAAGTTACCTAAAGACATAAATATTTTTGTTACCTATCTATATGATATAAGTTGAAATTTAAATGCTGCCAAAGACTTTTAAAATTATGAACCTAGTTATATTCATTACATTCTTCACACTACACTGTCGCTAATCTCTTTAATATCCAATTAACTTCAGAGGTTGCCTGGAAGAGATCGCTTTAAGCGATAAGGCCTGCCTTTGTACATATCGTGCTATTATTCCTGTAGTTTTTACTTTTCCTGTATTTGTGTACAATAAAGTGTTTCTATATATCTATACATTGTGTGCGAATTAAAACTAATGAAAAATTTAATAAATTACAAATGTCAAACTATATCTACAATGATGTTAAATTATAAATTATGTTAAAGTATAAATTTAAATTTAAGTCCATTTTGTAACGTTAGGCATGTCACATACTCAGCAAACATTAATTTATAAGTTCTCTATCGAGTAGCAACACTTTTCAACAATCAGAGGTCTTACTTTCCGCTTAAAATATAATTTTCTACTTGGTGTATTTTTATTTTTTATAATTTGTAACTTTATTTATAGACAAAACAATAACAGAAAAACAATTGTAAAAAACATTTCGACTAGATTGGTCTTCGCCTCGGGGGATGTCAGAGCTGGTGCGTACTTCGCTCAACGTCTAAACCTATATAGCCGTTCAATAATATTGTAAATAGGTGTAAATAGTGTATAGTTAATTAGTCTTTATATTATGTAATATGAATATTATGTAATTATAATAATAATAAATAATAATAAATTTATTTAACGACAACACTACAACGGAAAGGTACAATGAATACTACAAAAAATTAAATTAAAAAATTACATACATATTTCCTAATACCGAGCCTACTATTAGCACCCACACTAGGTAATCCTGTGTCGTGGGCGCTGTGGTGGGGAGTGTGTGTTGTGGTTTGTACCTAAATGTACTGTAAGTAATGTGATTTAGATTTCCACAATAGGACATAAAACGCAAATCTTGGTAAACAGAAAAGCAAAACGGAACGTAGTTTTGAAGATATCACAAACTCGTTATTTATTTATTTACTTGCTAGTGGCGCCTCTAGTGGTAAAACATTGCAGGATTATCTCCTATTTACCGTCGTACTTATAGCACGAAAATAAAATCTGATAAAGGGTTCCTAATATATGTTTTCTCACTTATTTTGCCACTCCACTGCTCAATGGGAGTATCGGATATCAGCGGTACACGTCGTACGAATACCGTTAACATACCGATACCGGTATCGCATTGATGGACGTTACACGCAAACCCACTCACGTGTAGACGCGTCCTATTTACATATCGACTTGAGATTCGAGACTTGTTTGTTTAGTAATGCGAAAAAGATGGGGTGGATGTAGCTGACATAAGGAGTTTGTAATACTTATAAGTACATAGTGTGTGGAAATGTATATATTTGGCCACAGACTTGGATGGCTATAGCCAGGCGGATCCTGAAGAGATCCTACAACCAGTAATGTTTACTCATGCTTAGGGGCCATCCATAAATACGTCACACGTTAAGGGGCAGGGAGGGGGTCAACAAAGTATGACATCGTGTGACAAGGGCGGGGGGATAGTCATAAGCTTCGTGATAAGAAGAAGTCATAAATAATATAAAGGAACGGGTTCAAAGTCCATGGACACAAGATGATTATATTTTGTCTCGTTCATTTGATTTGATGTTTTGTCAATTTTCTAAAATGTTTGATTTATTGTTCATTATGAAAAAAGTTTTTAAATAGAAATGTATAAATAATTTTGGGTGCTGTTTTGATTTAATAATTTCTAAATTTGAAATTGCAAAATGTGTGACGTCACACCAGGGGTGGGATCATGAAATTCGTGTTGGTCCTTACACAAGATGTATATTGATTGTAGTAGGTACCTTGAAGAGTCTGATTTTAAAAAGTAGAATGTAAATAATGGCAACTTTCCGTACAATGATACCAAATCACAATGACATTTCCATACGATTTCATTATTAAAATTCTACTCTTTAAAATCAAATTGTGTGTTTTTGAAAACAAAGACTTTGAAATTCAGAGGAGAGAGCGCTACTGTCCGATTCCTGTGGTTGTAAGTAATAAAAATATTCATTTATTTCCGTCGTTTTCCACTGTTTTCCAAGAGAACCCTAAAAGAGTGCATTACAATGAATGATACTCGGCGGAACCCGTGACAATGGCGGCCGCGGCGGATGCGGACTGAAAGCTATTGTCTCCACGCGGCTGACAGCCTGCGGTGAGGACGCAGCTTAGTTCAATAGTGACCAGCCGTGGACGGACGAAACGTGGACTATTCACATAATATTATATATATATTTATTTATAACACGTTTTCCATAAACCTTGCACACATACTACTTCTTTCTCGAAATCACTTCATCTGCCCGAAGGTTGCCTGGAAGAGATCGCTCTTAGTGATAAGGCCACCTAAATTGTACTTTACTATTTTTTGTTAAGTATGGACGCCGCACAACTGATAAGCCGAGGAGGTCAATCAAACGCGGTAGCTATTTGCATACTGCATATAATAAACTCAAGACGGTGGGACGCAGCGCACCGTAACTATAGCTAGGTACTTATACTTATTATAACTGCAACTAGATACATATCGCACACTTTTCTATCTCATGTTTGTTTTATATTTGTGCAATAAAGTGTATTTTACTTTACTTTATTTACACTTAAATGCACAAAAAAGGTGTATGAGGCGAGCTTAATCCTTTGCGGCATTTTCTACCATGGGGTTATGCAGAAATATTAAGGTATAGGTGCATATAACATTGAGAGTTGTTATTAAATTAGATTACATAAACTTATATAAGTACTGATAAGTAATGAGTAATAGGGAAGTGTATTCTCTAGTGTGATGCCACCTACTGTACATAGATCGCTAGCTGAAGCCGGTGAAGCTGTAAAGGTCATTAGGACCAACAGCAATTATCAGTACGATAAAAAAAAAATTAAAAAAATTAGTAATATACTTATCCGCAAATTTATCCGTATGGATTTAGCTTTACAAATAGTGTACAACGGTGGTGATGACTCCCTTAGGCTGTATTTGTGCCCAATCCGGGGTTGTATAAAGCGCTATAGAGCTAAAAATAAGCTGCATATATAACTTATAGATTCAATTTAACCCATTGTTCATCTGATATAGAGCTTCTTATAGAGCTTGTGTGTTAGTTGGGATTGTCCAAGTTCGAGTTTTTTTTACTTCTCAAATAGATTGATAAAAAAAGGAGCTTTTCTATAAAATTTAGTTTTAGGTTTGGTTAGGCATTAGGGTCTATTAGCTGCAAGTATAACGGGTTATTCAGGTTAGGTTATAATTTAATGTAGATTTATGAAAATCTATGTGTATTACTGATTTAAGACTATTTCTTACTTTCAGACCGAAAAAAACGACTACGTAAAACCTCAAAAGTTTGAAAAACTAAGGACAATCACATGACTTCGGTTTTGAAGGAAACAAACCCGCCCGTCGGCGGGCGAGTTTTGTTTCATTCATAGCTATATAACCTTATTAGTAAGTGTTGTCTACATACCTGATTATGTAAGCCGCATTATAAAGGAACCCACACACAACAACGAGATGAGTGACAGTGGGAAGTCGCCCTTACAGCGGGTACTTATGTGGGTGCGAGATGAATCAAATGAGCATGATATTATCTCCACAATGAAATGGAATGGGAATGGAAAAATGCCCGAGAATCATGCCAAATGATATGCGAATTAAATTACGTACATTTCCTTTTTTAACCCCCGATCGATCGAGTGAGGGCGTGTTATAAGTTTGACACGTTTGTCTGTTTGTCTGTGGCATCATAACTTGACAACGAATTATCCGATTTGGCCCGGTTTTTTAAATTAATAGAGAATATTGTAGAGAGTGTTCTTAGCTAGGTCTGATAAAAATTGGACCAGTGGTTTCCATAATCTTGGAGTTTTTTGATTTCAGATGGGATCTCTGGAACTGAAATAGCTAGATGGTTCGAATTTGAGCTGAAATAGTCAAGTTCATGGTGCATTTCCGACATCTGAAACCTTGAGGATCTGATGATGACCAGGAAAAAGTTAGTGAACTTCAATTTCACAATATGAAACTGGAAGAATTGAACGATAATCAGCCGTTGAGTCGTACAGAATCTACGGTAGTGCCACCCTTCCTATATCTGCCCATAGCAGCAATGCTCGCATCTCACGTTTCGGTTTGAAGTACTTTGAAGGTTATGAGAGCCAGCGTAAATACCGGCACATGAGGTACTCCATCTAAGTTCTCAAGATTAGCAGCGAATCGTGCAAACCCTTACAGTGAGGAGACAAGTCTACGGGCGACGGTAACCACTTACCATCAGGTAACCCGTTTACTCATCAGCTACACTTCATAAATTCAAAATACTTATTAAAACTAAAATATCAAAAATCAAAAAATCAAAATGTTTTTATTGTAAGTAAGAACCTATAGTACATTTTTACAATGTCATTTTTTTACTCTACTACCGGTTCGTAAGGTGCTGTAGCTGAAAGGAAAGAAGCGTCCCAAGAAACTTTCAGCAGCACGTCTTTGGAAATAAATATATCTTACAAAAATTATGAATACAATCATATATGTACACAATGTACCAACCACATGTAATATCACAACCACCTACAATCATATATGTACACAATGTATGTACACATGTAACCACGAACAATCTATATAATTCTCATTTTACTTTACAAGTGACTTTACAAGTGACTTTATAAGTGACCGATTTAAAATTTAGCCAGTCTCCTAGACTTCATACTACCTACCTTCACCAACTACATACACCCTGAGATTGACAGTTGTAACCGCTTAGACATTCTCAAGTGATCCATATTTACGTACCCACTCTAAATGTGGAACGGAGGGGAGCATTACCATTGTATTCAAGTATACGAGGGCGCACGGAGTTACTAAGATTCGTGGAGGAAGTATCTACCTAGGTCCTACAGTTACTTAGTTATTTTCTAATTACATAGTTTGTTTCCTTAACGCTCAAACCCTAGAGAAAAAGGCGCTACTCCAGAAAAAAAATCATTTCTCCTGAATTAAGACATTTATCAAAAAAGTGGACATCAGAATTGTTACACAGATGCAAAAGAAGAAGTGCTAAAAGTGGCCACTTTCAACACATTCGCTTTCTACTTCTTATTGTTTCACTATTTGAATACAAAATTATTAATCGTAAATTGTATCTGTTACGACTTGTGATCAAATATTTTGAAATTCTTATCTATACTTGTCCGATTTCTGTACTTATTTCTTTATAAGTTTCACCCAATCTATGTAATAAACATGCATAGAAATCTTAAACGATGTTATGAATCATATCATATCATATCGAACACTAAATCAACATGGCAAAAGCCTTCGCCAGATAGTAAAATCGTTGTACATAATACTGGTTTTATAGTTGGGTATTCTTGACGTAGCGCGCTACATTTCGTAGCTCTTTTGTAGCTCTTCCGTAGCACATCAAACAGGGAATTTGATGGCAGCCACATCATTGTGTTATTAGGGGAAGGATTTTATGACAGAGTCTGTACTGAAATCTTTACTCTCTTCATGTGTTCATAATAACAGGCTCTAAAGTGGTTGAAACGTACCTACTTACTATTAAATAATTTCCAATCTGTTGTCTTATTTAGCTAGTTAGAGTATTGCATATAGCAATACAGGCATATCGTGAAGTGTACAAAGATGGTATTATCGCTCAAAACGATGTCTTTCAAGCAACTCTAAACCGTTTTCATTACGTGCTGATTTACTTGGAAATTGATTTTATTACCCATTTTATTAAACAATGGAGTAATAAAAATAAAATACTTAGTATCTAATAGTCACATCAATATTTTTAGGTTAACCAATTAATTAACCAATTTTATCTTTAGTTTTTTCTTCTTAGTCTAAGTTTATTTTTGTTTTATTATAGATTTATCAATGCTCATTTAATTACCTAATAAATTAATACACGTTACAAGTATTACTATAAGTTTATGTACCGCGTACAGGTGGTAGTAAACCCTTTATTAACCAATAATTCAGAGAGAAATCGTAACTTTAATTCATAAATAAACCCTCAAACTCATATTCATAAAATAATATCCATCCATTTATCTTCAAAACCATTCAAAACTCTCTTACCAAAATTAGCCGCTCAGAAATCAAACAATGGTCGGCCGACAATCCGGAATACCTTCAAATCTCATCTCCAAATATCTCGGGTAAATCTTAATCCATCCCACCCCCCTACCCCCTTTTGTCTCCAGCTAATAACGTGATTGTAAGTCACAGGCAGACGTCTAGAAATTAATGTAATGGGACTAAAATGGGGCAGAATGGGCCTGTCTTCACTCGTAAGGTAATTTGTTAGAGCCAGCGGGCTCGAAACGTTGTGTTGATTTATGTTGGTGTGGACGGTCTAGTTGGGATGTAGGTAAATTGATTTGAATAGTTTGACACACTTCCTCTTAGGTATAGTATATAGTTACTAATGGAAATGGTGGCGCCATCTTTTAGTTTTAATCGCAACTAATTTAATATGTCATCTCCCACCTGTCCTTTACGTATAATTCTTGCATCTAATAAAAGCGCAACAAGCAGCGCCACCCCGCTTTCTATTAAAAATACGGATGCACTATGAATCGCTCGATCTATGAAAATCATCGGTCGATCAGTTGTCAAATGCGACGCTCCGCGCTCTGCCGTGTTAAATCGCTAAAGGCATAAACCACTGTCGTAGAAGCCCTCGCTGTCCGCTCTAAAGTGATCGTAGCCCTAGTTCTGGACTTTCTTCGCCATTTCTCCGCGAGTGTCTTCGAGTGAGGAGTCAGGGGCCCCTGGGAAGCTGCCGCTCGAACGTTCCAGAGCCGAGGCGGTCCGCCTCGCCGCGACCGGCTCTGGAACGTTCGAGGTTGGTGCACGAATTCCTTTCTTTCCCGGTTCCTGTTCCGCCTAGCTGCGTGAGACATTCATTTTCTTATAGTCCGCTTTCTTCTTTCGCAAGTGCAGAATTTGGCGCGAACAGTAATGTTATAAATTGAATGAATGAATAAATACTCTTATCTAAATTGTCATATGCTTGCACGGAAAGTACGACGGAGTCCCGACTTCCAAGATACAGGTTTCGACCTAGTTTGTAAGTCGGAGGTCCTATTATTATGCCTTGTAATAAGTAAATAAACTTTTCATTTTATTTTTTATTTTTACTCTTTGGAAGTCTTGTACGGCCGATTTAAAAATCGGCCGGGAGTTAAAACTCCCGACCAAAATGAATGGATGTTATGATTATAAGTTCGACACGTTTGTCTTTGGCATCATAACTCAATAAGCAATGATCCGATTTAGACGCGAGTTAGACAACTTTGTCGAGAGTGTTTTAGCTATGTCTTATAAAAAATGGATCAGGGGTTTTGGAGTACCTTTGATGTCTACACTACTACTACAACTACACTTATTAACAACTATCTTCTTATCAAAAGAATACGACAAAGTTCCAAATAGGTTATCATTCGTGGGCCCATATTACTTAGACACTTACCTTGCTCCAATATATACGTATTAAAATTCAAACGAATTCGCGTATCAATTGTGTGTGAAAGAAAACATTTGCTAGGTTGCAATTTACGTTGGCAAGGAAAGCATCCAGTAATTCTTCTCAAATTCAAAGGTAACACAGCAATATTGCCTTTCCATATGACGTCTTTGCCTCTAGGAAAGGCATTATTAATAATAGCTCAGATTTATGCGGCAACTTTTTAATATTTATGGGCCGGCAATAAATTCTTTGCGACGAGTTGGGCGGGAAGGGAAGGGTTGGTTATTTTCTTGTGGGGAGAATCAACAAGTAAGGATTATATTTGTCGTTGTTTTTAATTTGAGATTTGTTTTTTAAAACATTGCTGTGTTGTGATTTCAATTTTGAGAACTAAACGGGCTATTGCACTAGTCCCTACCAGCCATCCCTCCTGGGGGGAAGAGTGGGGAGTTTCCTCATGGTCATACTAATTTGTCACACGGTATGACCACGAGGACAAACTATTCCTCAAAATTGTTCCTATTTTTTTGTTTATTAGAAGAGAAAAAAAATCGTATCCTTTTTTATACAGGAGGTATTTTACGTATACAGGAGGGGAAAAATTCGAAAAAAGAAATTTTTGAGATTATTTTTTTGATTTTTTTTTTGGAGGGGAAATTTTCGTGTTTCGATCTCTACTACAACAGTATGACCACGAGGAAGCGCTGGAAAAAAGTAGAGCAATTTAATACTGCGTTTCGATGGGATTATAGTGTGTCTTCTAATTGGATTGTACAGGAATAAATGAGATAATAATAAGTCCACGAACAGGATTTGAAACTGCGATTTTCTTGTTCCATGGGTTTGTTGGTGCGTTTCTGCTCGCCGAATTTTTTTACAAAACTGTTTCTCTCTGTACAATTTACGGCGAACAGAAACGGAATAGCAAAGTGGGTCTAGATCAAGTCATGGAATAGGAAGGTCGCAGGTTCTTAAAAAACAAATTCACATTTAGCTGTTCAATCTATGTTACCTACATAAATTAATTATCTAAGTAGTATGCTTAACTAAGCATCTATTTAGGCAAGTATTTATTTCCATCAACATTGTCACAATACGATATAATAAATTATGTTAGTAAGAACTAGTTGAATAAGAGTCGGTGGCGTCGTGGCTAGGACGTCAGACACCCATGGAGGTCCGAGTTCAAAACCAGGCAATGTCATGTACCATTGAGTTTTTCGTTTTTTTTCGAAGGACTTACGTACATTTACCGACTGTTCTGACGGTGAAGGAAAACATCGTGAGGAAACCTGCACACT
The DNA here is from genome assembly GCA_947369225.1 of Hofmannophila pseudospretella. Classification (NCBI taxonomy): domain Eukaryota; kingdom Metazoa; phylum Arthropoda; class Insecta; order Lepidoptera; family Oecophoridae; genus Hofmannophila; species Hofmannophila pseudospretella. Next base: position 9,997,026 of record OX376325.1, read on the forward strand.
GAGATAACCAGTGTGTGAAATGGGGAAGGCAATGGCAAACCACCCCATTAAATCTGCCACGAGAGTCGTTCTATGTGATTAATTCCTTAGAATGATCACGACCCTCAGCAATGAGGGACACGACTTAGAAGAAGTTCTAGTTGAATAAGTAAGTACTTATTCAATGAATTATTATCTAACTAAATGAAAGAAAAAAAGGACTTAAACTCTTCAAGTGTACCTATGAAACTCTATAACCGCTTCAATAACAGTGCAAACATTAATCAACTAGGGATTACAAGGAACTGTGGGAGATCCCTAATAAAACCGAAACGCGACACGCAAACAAAAATTCAATCCCGAAATTGTCGTATTACAAAAGAAGCCATTAGACAGACTTTACGGGAGGTCCGTCCTCCTAATATTACGTACAACTCTGGACAGGGACGTATTTGTACCTTTTCTTGGGAGGTAAGTATCGAATCCAAGGTTCAGCAAGGAGTTTACTGCTGAAAACCAATTTGTCGTTTCCTTTTTAATTTCGCTCGATCGATGGCCAAGTTAATTCAAATAGGTTTCTAGCAATGCACAGAGGAAAAGGGGTTCACCGTAAGCGATCATGCAAGTTAAGAAGGTTGGGAGCAGAGCAGAAACCAGGATGCGTGACAGCTAGTGGCACATTTTTATCTGAGCCCCTCCGTGCCTCGGAGTGCACGTTAAACTGTCCACAATAGTCGTTAGGGTAAGTCAAGGGCCTACGGGTAACCTGAACAACTTTGACAAAAAAATTTGAACGCTAATCACACGACATGAAACAACTTTTAAGTACCTAAGTATAATTGGCGCTAATAAATGATCCATCAATGAATTAAATGAGAAAGAACTTTAAATTCAAGCCGAAAAACTGCACAATTTCGTCTCATCATAATTATTTCCCTCAAATTTGTTAGTTAATAAAAAATAATAAGTCGAACACATCTAACAGTAATCAATAAACAATATGACTCGTTTTTGAAAATAGGTAGCACTTCGGGGGGCCCACTCTAGCCGCTTCTCTAACTACGGGCCTGTCCCATGGAGAATCTCCATGGAAATCAGTGAAGGCTGCAGCTTTTGATTAATTAGCGCTATTCTTTCGCGGCGGCAGGAAACTTCGTCGCCATTAATCCGCGCAAAACAATATGGCGGCCACCGTTTTATTGGGACATATCCGGTTGCTTCCACGAGGAGGGACCAAGTTGCTACTTGTTCAATATTGCTAGGTAATAAGAGCTAGGGATGTCCTACCATCCTAGTATGCTTACGTAGTATTTATTAATTAACACACAAGACTCGAGAACAGTACCATCCTATTATCGCATAGATTTAGATAAGAACTTCCAACCAGCGTATGTAGGTATGTAAAAATTAAAAAAAATATATTTATTAATGGAGACAGTATCTTTTACATATTCTCAGATTTCCCTGCACACTAGGATACCCTGTGTTGTGGGGGCCAGTCTCTTCCGATATATCTATATTTATATTATGATGACAAAATGAGGTTATGCAATTAATTAAATAGTTTAGAATGCGTGTATGGGGAGGGGGGGGGGGGGGGGGCGTGAGAGGGTACTATTAGTAGTAAGGAATTGAACCCGAAAACCCTGGTACAGGAGATTTATTACAAAAATCTTAAGTATGTACTCATCGTTGCATCGTTTATTTTGACGAATATATTGAAGAAAAATTCAAAGAGACCTAAATTAACAGACAACCTGTTAATTTGCGAGAAGCAACCCTGAAAGCGTGTATAAATTACACCACCTCAAATCCAAGTTTTATTTGTTTGAAAAGACGTTTCAACGCAGACAGGGAGGACGAAGAGAAAGGGGAATGAGTTGATATCAATAGGGACAGGCATATTATGGAAAATATTAAATTGAGAGGGCCCGTAAAAAATTAAGACCAGAGAAAAAAAATCTCGTTTTAATACGATTTATCCCTGACGTTTATACTATGTTACTGTGAGGCTACATAATTTTACACAAATATCAAACTTAGATTTCCTTTCTGTTTTACGTATATCATATAATATTCATAATGATATGATTTTGAAATTATCAAGAAATAATTAGGTATGTAGATTTTCGGGGCGAATGAATATAACATTTGGAAGTCTCCATAGAAAGTGGTGCAAAGCAAAAGAAAATCATAAGTAAAGTGTGTTTCTGTAATGTAGGTTTTAAAATTGTGATGGGAGGTGAAATGCCATAGATTGCTATATTATCTTATCTTAATCTTATGATAGGGGGGCGGGAATAATCCAGCGGCACTTCGACCCTTGAGGATCTTTTGTGCGTACCCCATTTACACACTGGTCATCCCAGTTTGCAGGTTTTCTCACGATGTTTTTCTTCACCGTTGGAGAAGTCGGATGGGAGGCCGGTATCCTAGCCACTTTGCCACCGACGCTTTATTATAGATTGCTATGGCTGCTATCAGCGCTGTGGCTTGCCTCAGCATCATGCTGAGCTGGTGTACCCTTTTTGGCACTGTACCACACCAGATGTTCTGTGCTGCATGTATTAAACTTTGTATACTTCTGTATTCTGTATTCTGGTGTTTACAGCGCTAAATAAACGTTTTCAATTTCAATTTTCAATTTCTATGGTTTTCAACTAGTTAAAATTCGATTACAATGTCATGTCTGCACATTGCGATACCCTTTCTTTCCAGAATACTCCTGCATTCAAACTAAACTTTGGTCTGCCAATGCTCATTATATCTCGCCACGCCCGGGAATCACTTTTATTGTCGACTAATTGTTTTTAAAACAGGCTCTCGTTAATTCCTCGTTTGTTGTCGGATCCGCAGATTTGTCTGTTAGGAGGGTAGGTAATAGAATATTTTACCATTGCGGGGAGTTTCTGTGTAGCTATGTGAAATCTTCTGACATTACTCGTAGTGGCAATATATTGGCACTAAACGACCATACAACGTCCTAAAATTAAACTGTGTTGAAATAACCCGCTAAACTTCAGTTTGACTAAATTCATTCAAGTCTAATAAGTCAAGCGTATACAATAAATAGGTACGATTAGTTTGCGATTTACAAACAGGCATACGGGCCACCTGATGGTAAGTAGTCACCGTCGCCTTGAGACACGTGCAATACCAGGGGTATTGCTTGTGTGTTGCCGGCCGTGGAGGGAGAGGACTTTTTTAACGTTCTTTTTGAAGCATCCCATGTCGTAGCGCTGCGGGAAAACGTCGGGTGGAAGAGAGTTCCACATTTCACAGGTGCGTGGCAGAAACGCTCGTGTAAAACGGGTCGTGGTAGACACTCAAGGCTTCAGGAAGTGCGGGTGAAAATTGAACCGCCGACGAGTGGTGCGATTCAAGAAAGTTGACGACGGCACCAAGTCAAAGAGTTCTGCATAAATAAGCGCTTATTTATAGAAGTTTGAGTAACAAACTTTGTTTGACACTATATATTTGCGAAGGGTAATCGAAGGGTGCAATCTGCGCGCTAAATGTCACAGCACGGCGACATTCGTCGCACCCATAACGACCGCAATCCGTTCCGGTATTATTGCGGAGGCAACAAAAATGTCACTGTCGCCTTTGCAACAATTTATGCATTACGAATTCAACGTAGGACCTATGTGTTTAGTTTCAAAGATAAATGTACCAGGTAAAAATTTAAGAAACCCTCGTCGTACAATTGTGGAGATCCCTTACTTTTTCCTGGTCATCATAAGGTCCTCAAGATTCCAGATGTAGGAAGATCACCAAGGTTATAAATATTTGAACTCAAAAACGAACCACCTAACTGTTACCGTTTCAGAGATTCCATCGTACTCCATATAACCACTGGTCCATTTTTCATCTGACATAGCTAAGAACATTCAGCAGGTTAGACCTGCGGCGCCTGAAGGGCTTCGCCCTTACGTGGAGCTCGGCCTTCGGCCTCGGCATGGCTAAATTAAAATTTCCTAGTTCCACATCATTTTCATTTATTTTTGGCCGCCATCTTTATTTATTTGTCTCTTGAAATGTCTCAGGATTCCCTACGACTTTAGTTCCGTTCCGTTCCGTCTAGCTATTACCGTTCCAAAGATCCCATCTAATATCAAAGATACTTCAAGATCTTGGAAACCACTGATCCAATTTTTATCAGACCTAGCTAAAAACACACGAGACAAAATTCTCTATAAATTTAAAAAAACCGGGTCCAAATCTGATCATTAGTTGTTAAATTATGATGCCACGGACAAACACACGAACAGACAAACGTGTCAAACTTATAACACGGCCTCCCTCAATCGGTCGTGAGTTAATGATACGAAGAACTGATTTTATAATACAAACAATCAACCAAACAACCATTGAATCAAAAAATACCTGATCATAAACTTCTTTGGTCGTACCTAGAGTTCTAAGGTTTTGTACGACTCACTCGCGTTGTATTTAACCCCTCACAGAAACGTGCATTATGAGGTTACATACTAATATCATTACACGAGGGGTGTGAGCCACCCTCCACGCTTTTTACCACTTTTGTTCATAACCAATAATTTGATTCGATGCAACGCGCAGCGGTCGGAATGTGTAATTATTGAACTTTGCGATAAGGTGTCGAGTTGACTAGAATATTTGTTGAGTTGTTGTGGAAGGGATAGAATATGTTGGCCAGGGTAGGGACTTCGTCATCATCATCATCAGCAGCTTATTAATGCCCCACTGTTGGGGCACAGTTATCCCCTTGCACAAGGGGGTACGAGGCATGAACCACCGAGCGGGCCCAATAGCCGGTGAAATGAAATGAATTTTTATTTGCAAGTATATGCGATATGTATGAAGGATCTTATAATTACATAGGTAGTTCCAGCATATTCTACCACATTGTGGTGTGCAAATTTATATAATAGATACATAGATTTAACAAGAAATTAGAAGAAGAAAAATTTGATACAAAGCTAATTAACTAATACTCTTTCTGTCAGACAAGAACTCCTACAAGGATCACAAATTACCAATTAATAATAATAATATAATGATTACAAGTCAATTTAATTACATCAAATATAGGGTAAGGACTTACCCACTGGAAATTCATTTATTTGAAAATAAAGTACCCACTGAAAATCTTATTTTCATTAATTCTGGAAATTCGCAAAAAACCCCGAAACACGATTCTGATCGTGTCTACACTTTTGAGTTATGTCAAAATGAGCTAGCTACCTTGCTCTCGCGATAGACACTAACGGAACTGAGCCTGAACTAGAGACGCGCGAAAAGTGTTACATTATGGTGTCGCTCGCGGTGTTGCTCGCGCCGTCGCTGTTCCGCCCGTCTTGAATAGGAAGACAGGATTCCCTGTCAAAAAAGTCTACTCTACCAATTCAGTGCTCTCAGCAGGTGAATAGGAGCCTATCACCTTAACACCCAGTTTAACACCTTATCTAACACCTTTTCGAGTCCAACACTAATGTTTAACATGTTATAGGTAAAGACGGTTTAACTATTATTATGTTTTCGAACTCTGCCGTCGTAGTTTTTTCGATCGTTCCCAAAAGTTCCCGTCAGAAACTAAATAAGCGTAAAGACCTAATCTAACCAAACATCAGCAAAGCAACTCTTGAACAAAGGCTCGCGCAGACATCTGCACACGGTATAATGTTACTGCATGATTGACACGTCCCGTCCTCAATGACAGGGTCGCGGTCGCAGTGTGAGGGTGCCCTTAGATATGGGGTGCATTCGTTATTATATTAAAATCTCACGACGATGGGGATCAAATAGTATTATAGTTCTTTATGGCGCGGTTTAACAGGTAAATTGATACCTTGTAATTGTAAAGAGGTGATAAAAATCAGTGCGTTTTCGGTTTAAAGCATCTCGTGGCCCATAAGCTACCAATTGTTATGTCTTAGAATATTGTAATTATATGAACTTGTACTATAGTTGATAGTAGTAGTAGTAGTACTATACTTGACCTTTTAATGATCTTAGATAGAAACACTTTATTGTACACAAATACAGGAAAAGTATAAACTACAGGAATAGTAGCACGATATGTACAAAGCCGGCTTTATCGCTTAAAGCGATGTCTTCCAGGCAAACTCTGAAGTTAATTGGACATTAAAGAGATTAGCGACAGTGTAGTGTGAAGATATGAAAAAGGTTACTATTACTTAATACACAGTAAAGTTAGTAAAATAAAAGTAATATGATATACATAAATAAATTATGTAGGTATACTAAAATAGTTAAATGCATAGATACACATAATATAAATAAATATATAATTATTAAACACATATAATAGACAGTAAACAATAAATAGGTAAATAACCCCGAAACTAAAAACCCTGTACCCTGCGCGTGGTAGTTTTATAATCTGTGTTTTGGAGTTCGCTATGAAAAATAGTACCATATAATTCCTCAATATGGCGAGGGTATTTTAGTCTCTGGTCAGGGAACAAAGAACAGATAAAAATGAGACCAGCCGCCATGCAAATGAGACCCACGAGTGAAATGCTAATTTCCGTGGGAGTGCCCGTCAAACTTTTTAATCTCATGTGACGTCAGACCCTCCCCCCTCGCCACCCCCACCCTCGTGACAGTGTTGTCGGAGGGATGATTGAAAGCGCCTCATTTGTATTTTTATTACTTTTTAATTTTTCCCATTTTCTCGAGTGGTCGCATTTGCGGAGTCTTGTTTTCTTCATTGAAAAAAAATCTGAGCATAATTTTATTTAGTCGGATATAATATTTGATAGCTACTAATATAATAATGATAGATGCTAACAAGTTGTTTGTTGAGGTATCTAAACCAAACCGTCTAGTTAAAATGCTTAAATAGAAATAAAGCTGTATTTTTCAGTAGGTATGTAACGATGTCGACTTCATCGTCCATATCAACCTCCTTGCCATCAATTTCAACCTCATTGTTAGCGTTTATCTCACCTCATTTCGTGTTGGCATCTTCATTTCTTCATCTATATTTTCAAAATTCAAATTCAAAAGTCCGCCTTTGTATATATCGTGCTACTATTCCTGGTAGTTTTTACTTTTCCTGTATTTATGTACTATAAAGTGTTTCTATTTATCTACATGTTGTTAATTGGAGATTTGTGTGGAAGCCCGAAAAGATCCAGAAAACATTATTATTATTTGTGTCTAAGTACTGTTGTAGAACCTAATTCGAATTTTTTCCGTGATACGCCCCTGTCACAGTATACTAAATACCAGTCATACCAGCTCGAAAATAAAACAGAAAATATATTTAATGATAACTGCTTTATTTTTTTATTGACTACTAAATCCGCATTTGACCTCGATCTCGCCTGATGGTAAGCGACGATGAGGTCGACGATGGAACATGCGGGTAAATGCCTATTCACTCTGGCCTTGAAGATCCCAAGGTTGTAGGTTTCGGGAAATAAAGACGCCGGCAGGCTGTTCCATACCTTAGCCGTTCGCATAATGAACGACAAAGCAAATCGCTTCGTACGAACAGATGAGATATCAACAACATAAGGATGGAACCCCTCCTCGCGCATGGTAGTCCGAATGCGGAATGGAGATGCTGGAATTAGGTCGTGCAATTCCGATGCGCACTCTCCGAAATGTATAACTCAAGAGTGATTCAGTAAACTGAGCTTTACCAACTTCCTTTCTGATCACCACTTGATACCAATTTTTGGTACAGTCTGAAGTACTGTCTATTATTTCTCTTCGCCTATATCAAAGTATCGACGGCAGCTTATTATAAATGTATGAGACGTAAAAGGCAAAAGTATCGTGAACAAGAACAAAAAACCTGAAACTTTTCATTTTTTAAATAGCCTCACCTTTGTATTACAAAAGACTACAGAGTGAGTCCTTTTACACAAAAGAAAAGATACGAGATTCTAAGATACCACTAAATATCTACAGTAGGTACGTCGGTGGCCTAGTGGCTAGGACGCCGGACTCCCATGCGGGAGGTCCGGGTTCGAAACCATGCAATGCCATGTACCAATAAGTTTTTCGGATTTTTTCGAAGACTTACATACATTTACCGACTGCTCTAACGGTGAAGGAAAACATTGTGAGGAAACCTGCATGTCTGAGGAAATTAAAAGTTTCCGAAGGTATGTGAAATCCACCAATTGGGCCCGCTCGGGGATCATGGCCCGTACCCCCTTGTGCAAGGGGAGGCCTGTGCCTCAAAAGTGGGGACATTAATAGGCTACTGATGAGAGAGGGTCCAAAAAGCTCCTCTACCCTCTGTGTTTATTTTATTATATAAGGAGAGCATACGAGCAAACGGACGGTAAGTGGTCACTGTCGCCCATATACCTATAGACATCTCACCACACTATAATATAATATCAGCGCTGTGGCTTTGCCTCAGCATTATGCTGAGCTAGTGTACCCTTTTTGGCACTGTACCACACCGGAAGTTCTGTGCTGCATGTATGAAACTTTGTATACTTCTGTATTGTGTACTATATTCTGGTGTTTACAGCGATAAATAAACGTTTTCAATTTCAATTTATATAATGGTCTTAGAGGGTTTTCGATGCGCTGATTACCTTGAGGACTGCAATGGAGTACTTCATGTGTCGGTAATTACGCTGGCTCTCTTACACTTCAAACCGAAACTCAGCAATACTGCTTTGCGGCAGAAATAGATAAAAGAGTGTGACCACTCCAGGCCACGCATAGAATCATACAAGTTTTTAAATACTTTTTTTTTACTTTTTACTAATAAACACTATAATAGGCTTGTATACGATTCATCCTGTGTCGTACTTTCTCGAGAAATTTCTAAATCTAGGTAACTATAACAAAAATTATAGACGACAGTCAGATAAGCAGCTAAGATAGATTTAGTTATTCGAATCTAAGTGGAGATTTGAACTGGAAATCGTTTCGCGAATTCGCGCAGTATTCGAATCCAACCGCCCAGGGGCACTAACCACGAAACCCTGGCGGACACCAGGCGGAACCGCTCGACAGCTGTAACTCAATAATTTAGGTAATTGCATTTCCCTCGCTTTCCGTCGCACTTTTCGGAGGAAGTTTTTACCTGTCGTTTATTTTATTACCTACGTTTAAATATGTATTTACTTAAACATACGGTACTGAGATATTATGCTCATTTTCAATGGTGTATTTAAAATTATTAATTTGATGTAGAGATTGCTTTAATTTTATTTATTTTGAACTTATTTAAAGAAATGGCTTATCGAGTAATCCTATTGAAGTCAGTGACTAAATCAAATAGTCTAGGTACATCTTTTGTGTACAATAAAGTGTTTCTATCTATCTATCTTTTAACATTCTCACTAAGACAATATTATAGGTACAGTCGACCATTAGGTCAACATACTCAAAATGTCAAAATTTGAGAATCTGAAATGTGTCATATAGCGTAAGGCATAAGGTTGAGATTTAATAGAAGGTTTTTGACAGGTGGTATACCACAGCTTGTGGTCGACTGTACCTAACTAGTGGGAACAAACGAATCAGAATGCTACTTTATCTACAGAAATATTTAGTCTGGCAACAACATAATCCCTGAGAGACCTATGCCCAAAAATAGAAGTATAGGGTGGGCCATGAATTAGTTAACAATTGAAAAAATCATATAAAGAAAACCATTTGACATATTTTTAAAATTGTTTATTTACAAGAAAGTTAGTTATTTGGAATTTATTTTTTAAAAATAACATCATCTAAATGACCACCGTTTCGATTTTTGCACTCTTCTAAGCGAACACCGAAATTTTCGAATACTCGTCGACAAAGAGACCGCGAGATCGCTGACATTTCTTCACTAATGTCAGCGATCCAGATTTAAGATTTAACGCCAGCAGACTTCTTTTTATGGGGTTATTTGAAGAGTCGTGTTTACACCCATAAACCAAAAACACTACGTGAACTAAAGGAAAAAATTAGTGAAGAAATGTCAGCGATCTCGCGGTCTCTTTGTCGACGAGTATTCGAAAATTTCGGTGTTCGCTTAGAAGAGTGCAAAAATCGAAACGGTGGTCATTTAGATGATGTTATTTTTAAAAAATAAATTCCAAATAACTAACTTTCTTGTAAATAAACAATTTTAAAAATATGTCAAATGGTTTTCTTTATATGATTTTTTCAATTGTTAACTAATTCATGGCCCACCCTATATATTAGCTAGAAGATGCATGGTAATTATAGATAAGGTGAGAGACGCATCAAGCTATACTCTATGGAACTCTATCGCAATAAGTTTTTACTACCATTCCTTGACATTCGTATGAATGTGTCACATATTCCTAATATTCATTCAATGAATTATTAGAAATTAAATTTAACAATGAATAATTTATTTTAATAGACACATTTTTTTTTATATCTCAATTTAGAGGCTTTGGTACACGACAAGGTGACCATGTCAGCCTCGTTAGGGTCACTAATAAAAGGGAAAGGGAAGCTCAAATATTATTAGAGTCAGCCCTCACTTTGAGAGCTAATTTAGCAAACAACAGTAAGTGTTTCATATTATCAGATAAGGGCTGACTTAAAATAATATTGAGCCATTTTGTAGCCTATTGAGGCCAAATTTTTTCCTCTCAATTTTCCCCAGGTCACACTCCATTAGGAGGTGAGTGAGGTCTTCTATTGTGTTGCAGTTGGTACAAAACGGTGATGCAACTCTTCCCACCAAATGCAAAAACTTATTAAACGGAATGTGACCCGAGCGTAATCTAAAAGCCAAGACTAGTAGCTCCCTACCAAGACTGACACAGTCAAACCATGGAGCCCAGGCACACAATATTATAATTGACATTGTTAAATAATGAATATTTTTTCTGTAGTTCCTCCGGGAGTTTGCGTATTTGTTTTTGTCTGAGTGTAGGTATACCTTGGTATATGCTGCATATTGAATGAGTGTATAGTACCTGTATTTTGACGTGTAATGAAAATTATCAATAAATATGTTTACAATTACAGAACAAAGACTAACAAAATATATGTATGTATAATAGAAAGTGTACAAACCTAACTGTTACTTAAAAATGTCTTAAGACCCATAGAGTTTGATTATAATATAACGTAATAATTTAAGATGGTTCCCAAAACAAAACTTGAAAGGTAGGGAGCAATTCGTGTACTTTTAGTACTTTCTTCTGCATACTTTCGCAGTAGAAAGTTTCATTTGGATGGTAAAAAAGATGTCCCTGAATTTCTACAAAAGGACTACTTACTAGCAAGGATCATAGCGGCGTTTTTTTTAAATATTCTTGAATACCCTCTATCTATAAACGACATAAATTTGCCCCAAAACCTAAATCCGCACCTAAATAAAATAAAAAGTCTGAGGAAGTGACTTACGATTAAACCCACAAAGCACTTTACAGGTAAAGCGCTTGGCAAAGCGGGCGGACGCACTCCTAAAGTGCCAAAACTGAATTTAAAAAAATAATAATTCGGGTTCCTACTTTCCTAGTAAAAAGTTTAATGTAGAGCGAGCAGTAGAGCAAACAAACTTTTTTTTTTCGTCACACAAAATAAATTTTACCTAATTCCTAGTTTCTGAATATTTGTAACATTGTATACATAAACTTTAAAGTTTTCTACAGCTGAAAATTAGCAATAAAAAGTAACTTTTACCCACCTTAATTCCAAGCGGCTAGACTTCCCAGAAAACCGCACGTAAACAAAATACAATAACTGCCAAACCACAAACTCAATGCGTCCTCCACGAGGGTTGAAAGCACACTGACTTGACTTAACTTGGTGACAAGCCGCCCAGTCGAGGTGGGCGGGGCTTCGGCTGGGCGGACCGGGAATTAGCAAATCAGCGCCTCTTGCAGGCTTCTTTTCTTGGCGAAGCAAAGACTGGAGTGGTCAGCCGGCTTTAGTGGGCAACCCTAAAGTCAGTTACAGCGTTCTTGATGTGTGCAGTAAATAGGTAGAACAAGGATGTAAAATATCTTGGAGGTTTTTTTTTATTGTATAAGGCGAGCGGAAAGTGGTCACCTCACATCTCATCTCACATCTCACCTCACTATGACGTTACTGGAGGGTTTTCGATGCACTACTAACCTAGAGAACTTCGAGTGCCCTTCAAACCGAAACACAGCAATGCAAGCATTGCTGCTTTGCGGCCGAAATAGGTAAGTAATACCTACCCAGGTGACCATGCACAGCAGGGTTTGCCACCTTCAAGTTACCTTCAAGTCAGTTCAGTTGCATGAAGCGTCCAGACTAGTGGGGACCGATTAGTTAGAAAGAATAGTTCCACATCAAAACGGTATTAATCGATCCTGGAAAGTCAATTAGACAATGTCTTCAATACGATGAAGGACTAACAGATAGGTCAGGAGGGCAATTCTCAATAACAGGATATAATATCCAAACTCGAAACGACAGTGGAGACCGCGTTTCGGCAATCGTAGTGTGGGACCTGTTAGATGGAGCGACGATCTGCGCAAGGTGGCTGGCAGCGACTGGATGAGAAGAGCCGAAGATCGGGCTCAATGGCGCGCCCTGGGAGAGGCCTATGTCCAGCAGTGGACTAGAGTGGGCTGCTGATAATGATGAATATCGAAACTCGATAAATATCCCGTCTCTCATGACGACTATAATAATAATAAATATCACGTAAAATATCGACCACTCGTTGCATTTCGATCGCTAGGACTCGTTAAATATCGACGGTGATAATGCGAGAATAGCTTTTGCTTTTTTTTTCAATTTTCGAAGAACGGGTAACGGGACTTTTTAGTCCCGTTCTTCGAAAATTGAAACTGTGACTTATTTACTTATTTATTTTAATTAATGCATATATTTGCATGTATATGTACATAATTAGCTTTAATATTATAAATATATATTAAATAAATGTACCTAGATATATAAATGTATATATTAATACATTTTATAAATTTATAACAGTCATATCTAATCTCTTTAATTTTAATTTTAAGTTGTAATTCCGGAATCTGAATATTAGAATGACACATAGGTTGTAAAGTGGTCATTGTGTGTACCCAGGTAATCTCCACGACACATGCAACGCCTAGTGTGGAGGTTATAGTTTAATGTGAAATGTTAATTAATATGTGGTAAACGAATAAATTTATTCAATGATTTCAAATTTTTTCAATTCGATATCCTCCATTTTAACCCCCGACCAATCAAGGGTGTTATAAGTTTGACACGTTTGTCTATCCGGTCTGTTTGTCTGTGGCATCATAACTTGAGAACGGATGGTCCGATTTTGATCCGGTTTTTTTATAATAGAGAATTTTGTCGAGTGTTCTTAGCTAGGTCTGATAAAAATTGGACCAGTGCTTTCCAAGATATCTATCTAGTATCTTTGAAGTCAGATGGGATTTTTGGAACGGTAATAGCTAGATGGTTCAGGTTCAAGGTTCTGACATCTGGAACCTTGAGGATCTGATGATGACCAGGAAAAAGTAAGCAAACTTCAATTTTACAGTATGAAACTGGAAGAATTTGAAGACATAACCGCTGAAACCATAATAGTTAGATCGGGTCTTCTCGAACTAAAGTTGTAGGGAATCCTGAAATATTTCAAGAGAAAAATAAATTTAATGATGGCGGCCATAAAATATATGAAACTAAGTGGAGCTGGGAATTTGTTAGCCATGGCGAGGTCGAAGGCCGAGCACCGCGTAGGGCGGAGCCCGGAGCGTCCCCCGCCTTCAGGCGCCGCAGATCTAATATGCTGAATGTTCTAAGCCATGTCAGATGAAAATTGAATCAGTGGTTCAAAGATCTTGGAGTATCTTGGGATGTTGGAGTACGATGAGATATCTGGAATAGTAACAGTTAGGTGGTTCGAGTTTGAGCTCAAATGTTTATGACTACTGTGACCATCTCACATCTGAAACCTTGAGGATCTGATGAAGGCCAGGAAAAAGTAAGGGGATGCACACTGGTACATCGGGAGTTTCTTAAATTTTTAATTTAAAGTTATTTTCGATATTTATATAACTTCGTGAGAATTGGCCTCTTGAGCTGGTTACAGAATTCCAAGTTACTATAAAAAGTTAAGGCATAGAGTCTTATCTTACGAAATGCGGCTTCGAGGAGAATGGTAGTGATTCCGGGGTGGCCTCCAAAAGCTAAAACTAAACCTAAAAATCAAATTCTAGTATAGGTACAGTCGAACCTACCCAAAACGTCAAAATTTGGAATCTGAAATGTATCATATTGCGCAGGCATGATTTAATCGAAGATTTTTGACAGATGTATACTATAGCTTGTACTAGCTCGACTGTACGAGTGAGCGGGACGTTATGTTTAGCGATTAGATTTACTAAATTTGGCGGCCAGTATTGGTTTTATCATCAAAAAACTCCTGTAGTGAATAGAAACATTTGTTAAGAAGATAAACCTTAAACTTTTATTAAATATCGAGTCTTTTAATTCAATGTCGATGATTTGTGAAATTATGACATTATGTCATCATAATTTAGATATATCGGAAGAGACTGGCCCCCACAGCACAGGGTATCCTAGAGTGGGAGCCAGGGAGATCTGAGATTTTTTTAATTTTATTATTTATTTATTTATCTAATCGAAAAAAAATACTTATATCAATTTATTAAGGCATTTTAAAAAAAGTATCTGGTATTAAGGTTCCACGATAGAAGATTTTTTTAAATAGTTTTGTATTCTCATATTGAAACAATAAAAAACAAAAACGGATCTTTCGAAAGTTCAATAAGAGAACACAAAACTATTTTTAAAAATTTCTTCGTCATTTGTGGAACCTTTACGATTTCGATTGGCCGCGCTAGTGTGCGGTCAGTCAGTTGTGTGTGTGTTTATTTTTTCTTATTTATTTATCGTATGGTTAGTGGCCAACCTATGGCCTCTGATATGGCATAACAGCTGCTATCCAACGAAAACAACCGACAGTTTCGAGCTCTCCAAAGCACGGAGTGGCTCAGACTCACTGTTCGGTGCAAGTTGTTGAAAATTGTGCCAAGTTATGCAATTGCCCACACTGCGCAGTACTTCGCCACACCTCGCTCCGCTCTCACTACCAAATCAACATTGCCAAAATTTACTTTTGCCAACTTTTCCCCTCACTCGTTGCCCCCTCATTCCCATCGACTTTCCTCATTGATCAATATGTACAGTGCCCGCATTTGCACCATTTTCGTTTTGCGGTCCGAACGGGGTGGGGAAGTGGTTATTATGGGACGAAACCACAAACCAGTCGCTAATGACCTTGAGGGTTTGATCTTTAGCGTCTAGAAGTTTACGGCTTTGGACTCTTGCCGAAGACAAACTTCGCAACATCCGGCAGATATAATTTCCATACATACAAGCTTCTTTTTCTTCTTGTTCTGTTTGTTTGTCATCATAAATGACAAAATCAAAATACGATGGGACCTTGTCATAGTCATATCAACAGTGTTTAGTTTAATTTAATATCGAATACATTCTACAGAGCCATCTATTGTCCTTTATTGTCTATGATGTAATATTAAATAGAAAGGCTGAGGCAGGCCGGCTGAAGTACCGTTCGTTGCGCTATGCTGTACGTATGATGCGTCATCCATTCCAAGTTCCCGCGATAAAATTAGAACGCGCGCTCAATCAATACTTCGTTCACAAAATCGCCGCAGATGGCGGCACTAGCTTTATTACGCAATCAAATGATATACTACTAAGTGTGTGTTTTTGTAATGGCATTGTTTTATTTTTCAATCTCTTATTCGATAAACATTATTAGAGCATACAAATCAACTTTACATGAATATATATTTTGAGGTAACGATACCGTCAAGTTTATAATAATAAGTATCAGTTTTGATGTCACAACGCCATCCAAGCAAGCGTCGTCGTCGACTCGTCGTCCATCTTCCCTCCCATCCGAATGAGGTCGCCAGCCCTACACCGCCATCTTGCGTTCGCTGCGTCAACTTCAGACGAATTTGGTGATTTGGTGCAGTAATTTTGTGATTGTGATGTGTCGAGAGCTAGCAAGATCGAAATTCTAGTGTTTGTTCTTATTGGTAAGTTTTGTAAATAAAAACTATTATCTTGGCGCAATTTTCAAGCGAAAAATCAAAATGATTATTCTAGTGATGCTAATAACCTCAGCGCCTCCCGAAGCCAACCTAGCAATATCGATCGTTCTAAGGCATTACTGTTATTTAATTTGTTTACAAATTGACTATTTTATAATGCAACTCAATAATCACATAAAATATTGGTTCCAGGATGTAGAATACTGCAAAAATAACCTAAAATATGCAGTAAATCTATCATCACAATGTCTGACGTGAAGCAAGTGAAAGTTGACAACTGGGGGATTTATTTCCTCCAGAGATTGAAGCATTTTTTTAACCGCACCGACTACTGCGACCTGACCCTTCAATTCCAGGACAATGCCCAGTTAAAGGTACACAGACTTGTTCTAAGTGCATGCACTGAATACTTCGAACTTTTAGAAAGAACATGTGAAATGTATGAAGACTGCTTGGTCATGCCGGATGATCTCCAAGCTGATGTTGTGGTCCCCATAGTGAACTTCATGTACACTGGCCAACTGGAATTCAGAATGGATTTACTTGAGAGCCTATACCAAACTTCTCAAATTATGAACATGCCCGTATTGACCAAACTTTTGGATGCACATCGACTTCAAAATCAAAGCCTTTTAACACCGAAGCCGGTTCTCAATTACAACACTACTAAACGCTCGTACTCTAAAGTGGCTGAGTCAAGTAAGCAAAAACAAACACCTGTTCCATCATCAAGTAATAATACATCTACTAAACGCTCCTTTTCCAAAGCTTTTGGATCTGCTATTCCAGTAACGTACAAAGAAAAGAAGATACATCAATCCTTATCTTCAAGCAAGTCAGAAGCAGCTGATAATGGAATACAATATCATACATCATCACCTATTACATTGAGCCCTGCAAATATCTCAAAAAAAGTATTTTTAGGGGAACCTCGACCTACAAGATATGAGCTGCCAGAAGAATTGGATACTGATAATATTTTTGATAGCTCTTTTACTAATATTTCATACACATCTCAGCCATTGATGGTGCATCCAGATGCAACAAAAAACTATGGACCAAAGAAGAGTGGAATATTTAATGAAGCGTCAAGTTCAAAGAAATTCAGAGGACCATCAACTGGTGATGTCGTGGAATGTAAGAAAATTACCAGAAACGATAATATATTTGAAGATAATGAGACTCAAGATGGTATAAATGAAGAACCTGACATGTTTGAATCAAGTCATATGAATGTCAAAGAAGAACTACATAAAGTTTCAAACCAACTTTTCGATCAAATTTTAGACCCTCAAGATGGTCCTAAAGTAACAATTGAAGCTAAAGATAGTAAACAAGCTAGCAACATAGATCATGCCAAGATAATTAGCGAAGTTCTGAAAAAATATCCTCATTTGGTTAAAAGTAATAAAAACATAAAACTGAAAATTCTTAATACCCCAACTGCAAGTGCTCCAACTTCAAATAAACAATCTAAACGTCAACAAAGAAATTCACCCACTCCATATGAAGAAAAAGTAAAAAGTGAAACACCAGATTTCACATATGAGACGGATGTTTTAGATTCTAAAGAAGCAGCCAGGCTCATTGCTTTGGGCGCAGAAAATATTAAAGGTCCATGGATTTGCTTAATTTGTGGCACACCTGGAAGAGCTCTACATTTTACATCTTACTATAAATTCCGTCGTCATTTGGTTGACATTCACAATGAGAAACCTGTGTCGAAAATATGCGAATACTGTGGTTTGAAATCTCTTAAAAGAAATTACTTGCTGCATCACCTTTACACAAAACATGGTGTTGAACCTCCACCATCATACCATTTCCCAAAATGTAACCTTTGTAGCTATGTAGCTTTAACTGAAGGATTCCTTGTGAAACATAAACTAAGCCACACTGAAACAAGAAGTTTCCGGTGCAACGTCTGTGCTGCTACATATAACACTTCCAGCTCACTTT